>CM053646.1:5940915-15940915 GCA_028654395.1 Scutellaria barbata | reverse complement strand
ATATTTTAGACAATACTTAATATTTTTAATATTATTTAATTAATACCACAATTTCAAATCAAACATGTAGAAAAAATTATGGATAATTTATCGTTTATAAATACCAGCAGTGTACCCGTGCGATGCATGGTTTGTCGTATAAGATTTATCAATTTTTTAAAATTTTAATAATATGATGTAATAATATTATCTTAATACGAATATATATTAATAAGAGTTTAGACATTTTATCTTTAATTTGTGTCATTTTAAATAATATTATAATTTTGAAATGCATTACAAATGTATGTGTGTATATATGTGTTAAACAACGAATTAGAAAGTCTATATTTGGAATATGAGGTTGTTAAATAACCATCAATTTTATACCTCCATTAATGCTGTAAATTAAAATCAATATATTATTATTATGTTAGATGTAATTACAAAGATTAATATATTATTATGGTTTTTGATTTATACTTAATTTTATTAAAAAGTTATTAATAAATATTTTATTGGTGTTCACAATTATAGATTTTTTTGAAATTTTTTGGTCCAACCGATGCAAACAACTTAATTATTTCAAGTTGAAGAAAAAATATATATGTCCATCAAAAACCTAAAATATCTTGATACTATTTAAATAAAACAAGTAACTTAATACAATCCACTTGTACTAACAAATAGACCAATCAATTATACCAAAATATTTTTTGTTGTAATTAATTAAGAAGGCCGATTTGGCCGCCGCTTCTGAGGAAATAAGGGGGCTTAGGGCCAAGCTGACTTCTACTCAGGATTCATTATCCCGACAAAAGGCCAAGTCGGACATCGAGAATGCCCTACTTAAAAGTCAGCTCGAGGCGATCCGAACTGAGTTGAAGTCTGCACGTGATGAGTTAGCCGCTGCCAAAGCTGGTCGGCTGGACGAGGCTGTCGTGGCGCAGAAATACAAGGAATTCGATGAATGCAAGTATGAGGGGATCTTGGCCTATCTTTTTGCTTATATGGACAATATTGTGGTAGCTCGGAAGGCCAACTTGGACGACCGTCCTTTGAGCATCGCCTTAGCCAATTTCCTGGAGAGGAATCCTCTTCCGCAATATTATCTGGACCTCATGGAAGATTTGCCCGGCTATCTCCCTCCTGGTTCCGAGCATCTTCTGAAGCCGGCTCCTCCTATTCAATTTATGTCAGATCCCAACCTAGGAGCTTCTGGGTCCAAGCAGGTTGAGGAGGTGGGCGCGACTGGATCCAAGGATGACGTAATTGTACTCCAAGATGATTAGCGTAGCATTTTTTTTTTTTATTCTTCTTGCCGGCCACCTGGCCCTCTGTGAACAGGTTCTGGCCTGCAAACCAGCATGTGTACTTACACTTTTAAATGGATAATGTTTTACTTGTGCCAGCATTTACTTTAGACATGTCGGGCTAACTTATTTTGGCCGTTTTAGCTCCTGGCTTAGTACTTAGATCGGCTTTGCTTCTAGGGGGCGAGATGGGATCTTCATACTCCGGTGGGCCTAGCCCCTAGGTTTGACATGTCATAGCTGACAACTTAGAAGATGATAGATGACGTGTAGTTATTATTGGATTAGAGAATCATCACGTGTCGCCTATAATAGGGGAGGATCCCAACAGTCGCAATCCTTCTATAAATAGCGGGGCTTTTTCATTCTCACATTTGCTATAGTATTCTTCAATTTTCCATAATAGTCCAACATTGCCGTGCAAGAACTGCCGTACAGAATGAGCCGTCCTCCATTAGCCGTTCTATTTACGGCAGTCCTCAGTGTGGAGACTTACAGAGCAGAACAAGCTGAGGGGGCCAGTGCAGCTAGGTTTGAAGATGGTGTGATCGTGCTCGAGGATGATTGGTATTACGATCTTGGCCATAAGGGATTCCGAGCAGCTCTCTTAAGTTTAAGTACTTGGCAACATATTCAGCAACCATAATAGGTTCATAAAACGCTCTGGCTGACATGTCAATATTGAGAGAGAGGTCCGTCCAGGATGGTGATAATTGTAAACATCCTTTCCAATATTCTAGACCATTACCGAGCTTATTCGGCCGAGCTGTTATTTTTTCTGTTCCTTTTGTTTAGGGTTTAGCTTTGTTAAGAGGTTCTGGCCTCCAAACCAGCAATCTTTAATGATATTCCTAATTTCGAATCTAATTGTCCCTGCTGCATTTTCATTACATAATCGTTAACATGCAACATTACACGTAACTTAATTGTTGGTGGCCTGGATATGTCTGATCCTCTGAATGTCAGATATCTTGTCCTGGCCGGCCTATCTGTCGTTATGTTTTGGTCAGCCTCATGCTGGAGAGATTTGCGGAATCTAGCTCGGTTTGATCCTGGACTTCTTCTTGGGCCTGACACGTGTTGTAATCTCGTGTTCCGGGAGATGAAGCGTCTTCTGTAGTTGACCGTTTGATTCGCCACGCGTCGTCTCTGGTCGGATGGAAGTTGAAGGGTCACGCCTTTTCTATAAATAGGGGCGACCTTCCTTCATTTTGACCTTCGCGACTTTGCAACTACTTAGAGAATTCTTTGATATTGTCCGACTAGCTTGAACTGTCCAACATCGTTCGTCCAGGATAGACCGTCCTCCATTGTACGTCCAGATCAGTCTCTAGGTAATTATTATTTTCTCACTATGTCTTCTTCTCCATCTTCTGGGACTGAATCCGGGTATGGGGGGTATCATTCTGAAGAATTAAGTTTAGAGGTCAGTTCGTCCTCCGAGGAGATTAGGAGTCCGGGTCCTCCTGCGGTTGAGGTGGCAGGGACATCAGACCGACCAGCCCGTTACGTTCCCATAGGGATGCCTAGGCCGCCCAGACAATATAACCGGACGGAGCAACCTTTTAAAGATTCGGAGGCCATGTCTTGGCCGTCTACAGTTACCCGGGCTGAAGTGGATAAGTGGCACGCCCTCTTCAACATTCCGTGGGGGGTGTCGTTCGATGTCCCGAGGCCGAACGAGTGGATGGACAAGCCACCCGCGGACAGCGTGGCCATCAACATCCGATCTTTGAAAGGTGGTCTTCGGTTTCCTTTGGCTCCACCTCTTACTCAGTACCTTCGCTTTTGGGGCCTTGCTCCCGGCCAGCTACACCCAAATAGTTGGTCCTCCATCCTTGGGTTGCTTATCCTCTGTTGGAAGTTCAACCTTGGTGTCCCGACCCCCGAAGAGTTAGCTTGGCTGTTGGGCTTGAAACTCCTGCCCGAGGCTCAGAACCACTTGTATTATCTGTCTCCCCGGTATGGACGTCCCCAGTTGATCATTGACCTCCCGTCCTCCGTCAAAGATTGGAAGACGAAATGGTTTTGGGTCAGAGGTGATTGGATGAGCCCCGGTGAGGTTGGAGAGCAGGAGTCTGAGCGGGTGTTTTGTCCGATGTTCTTTGGGACGGCAAATGGTATACTAACATTTTACTTGCTTTCAGCTCGGTTGTCTGATTTTAATTATCTTCCATTTTGCAGAAATTTCGGTGGAGGGCCTCCCAGCTGGCAGCACATTTTCGCGGAAGATAGTATTTCTCCGAGACCACACCGCTCCCGGTCAGCGAAATTTCAAAACGCTCATCACCGAAGAGCGTCTCGCTAGAGCCGGCCTCATCCTTCCTTTCCGTCCTGCCCCGAACAATTACCAAGGTAATCTTTTCGGATTTATTTACCCCGTTCTGAAAAATCTTGCTTACATATGCTTCTTGTTTTGTTCTTTTAGCTGTCCTTCCTCCTCACGGCCTTCAGCTCAGCATGAATCCCACTCAACGGATTCGGCAAAGGACCCAGCAAGCCGCTGCCGGGCATGCGGGGAGGCCTCAAGGCCGAGGCCAAGGAAAGGGTAGGGGCGTCGAGCGCCCTGCTTCTACTGCGCCGTCACCAGCCACTGTTTCCGCGGAAGCTACCCCGCACGCTCCTCCGGCCAAACGATCCAGGCCGGGTTCTGGCAGTGGAGCGGGGACTTCCCGGGGTGGTTCGGGAGCTGGAAGGGGAAGCTCAGGGATACCTGAGGCTTCAGCTGCTCGTGTGGCGCTTGGCGTTTGGACTGTCGAAAGTTCTTTGGCCGGCTCGGTCAGCATTTGCGGATGGGACCCTGCTCGGGTCGAAGAGACGAAGGAGTATCTTGGTCGTCGCCCGCCTTTCCAGGTCAGCTTCTCCCGGGCTCAGTCTCCGACTCCGGAGGTGATGGAAAAACTTCCTTCGGCGGTGTCCTCAGCCGTCGAAGCCCCTGTTAAGGCCTGGACGGATGATCTGGATAAGTTCTCCCGCCAGATGTCTGGTGTGGACTCTGGCTCCTGTGCCGCTATCTTTATGGCGCAGGCGTCCGTGTTTGCCTGGCAGGCTCAACACCAGTATGAAGAGCGGTTGGATAAGATTAGGGCGTTGAAAGCAGACTTGAGGGAGAAGGGCAGCGAGTTGCGAGATGCGGTGGAGGAGAAGAAGACGCTGCAGACTCAGCTGATTTCTTCTCAAGAAGCTTTGTCGCACGCTACCCAGGCCGCTGAGCTGGACAGAAAGAGGGTGGCTGACCTGACTGTAGATAATGCCCGGCTTCAGGTCGGGATGGAGGAACTGAAGGCCGAGCTTGAGGCTGCCCGGGCTGACCAGGCGGACGAGGTGGCAGTGGTTGCTAAGTTCAAGGGCTCTGACCAGTATAAACTCGAGAGTAGCCTTGCTTATCTGTTTGCCTTCTTTGACGCCATTGAGGCTGCCCGGAATGAGAAGTTGGACGACCGTCCACTTATGGCGACTCTGGCCGGGTATATTGAAAAGAACCCGCTTCCAGCTTATTATCTGGAGTTGATGAGTGACCTACCGAAGTATCTTCCGGCCGGGTCGGAGAAGTTGCTCACTCCTGCTCCCCCCATCGTGCTTATGTCTAACCCTTCTTTTGACATGGGAGCGGTTTCTGAAGTTGGACGGTCAGAAGTTGGGCAGCCCATTGGAGTGGCGGGCGAGGTCCCTGAGGAGGAGATGGTGGATATTGAGCAGTAGCTCTTTGTAGAGATTTTTTTTTTGTTTTTTCTTTTGTACGAGGTATTGGCCTCCAAACCAGTTTCGATTTTAATATCATCATATTTTGCTGGTCTACAATCTTCCTTATATATATATGTAGTTCGTTTTAGGTGACACTGGCTCGTCTTAACTGAATCAGCTCGGTATTTAGATACCTGAAACACTTAGTAAAAAACTATTAATCGTTTGATAAAGGTAGTGTGAGTCTGCACTGCTCGCCATGCCAATTTTTACTACTTCTGTTTGGTTAATACTTTACCCCTGGCCGGAGTCGAGGTAGGTATAATACTTACAGTTTAGCCCGGCCTAAATGGCTCGGATGAAGTTGCGGTCTTGAGTAGGCCGAAGCCTTACTGTTTCATCTGGTCTGGACGGCACGGATGGGGCCGTAGCCTTATGTGGGCCGAAGCCTTGGTGGGCCGAAACCTTATTGTTCCATCCGACCTGGACGGCGCGGATGAGGTCATAGCCTTAAGTGGGCCGAAGCCTTGGTGGGCCGAAGCCTTACTGTTCCATCCGGCCTGGGCGGCGCGGATGATGCCGTAGCCTTAGGTGGGCCGAAGCCTTGATGGGCCGAAGCCTTACTGTTCCATCCGGCCTGGACGGCGCGGATGAGGCCGTAGCCTTAAGTGGGCCGAAACCTTGGTGGGCCGAAGCCTTACTGTTCCATCCGGCCTGGGCGGCGCGGATGAGGCCGTAGCTTTAGTCAATATTACAAGCTGGGAAAACAATTTCATTAATCGTGAAAATGTGCAAAAGAATTACAATTGAAATTCTGGCCGGCTAATGATAATACTTTTTTAAGTGTTTTATATTCCATGGTTTGGATACAATTTTTCCGTCCAGGTCTGCTATCTCATATGCACCTCCGGCCAGAATTCTGCTTATCTTGTACGGTCCTTCCCAGTTGTGTCCCAAGGATCCATTCAGTAGTAAGACCTTTTTGAGGACGAGATCTCCGAGCTGAAATTTTCTGGTCCGGACCCTTGAGTTATAATATCTTGCACTTCTTTACTTGTAAATGGCGTTCTTTATGTCTGCGTCCATTCTTCTTTCTTCTAGCAAGTCAAGATTGGCGGCCAGAGCTTCTGTGTTCTGCTGGTCTTGATATTTGTCTACTCTCCAAGTGCGAACGCTGAGCTCGATTGGGATAACTGCCTTGGAACCGAATGCTAAGGAGAAAGGCGTTTCCCCTGTAGCTGTTCTGGCCGTCGTTCTGTATGCCCAAAGTACCTCGGGTAGTTCATCGGCCCAAACTCCCTTTGATTCGTCAAGCCTAGCTTTCAGGGTGTGCTTGATGATCTTGTTCATGGCCTCGACCTGGCCGTTTCCTTGAGGGTGGTAAGGGGTAGAGAGTAGCTTCTTGATCCCCAAGTTTTCACAAAATGTCCTTAGATCGTCGCTGTCGAACTGTCGTCCATTATCTGTGATGATGGAATGAGGGACCCCGAATCGGCAAATGATGGATTTCCATATGAAATTTGTGACTTTCAGCTCGGTTATCCGTGCTAGGGGTTCTGCTTCCACCCATTTGGTGAAATAGTCGACGGCGACGATAGCGAATCTCACTCCTCGGCCAGTGGGCATCGGGCCAATTAGATCTATTCCCCATTTTGCGAATGGCCACGGGGCCATTATTGAGTTCAAATCTTTCGACGGTGCCCGAATGAGTGGCGCGCATCTCTGACACTTGTCGCATTTTTTGACGAAGTTGATAGCATCTTTTTTCAGGTTAGGCCAGAAGTATCCTTGCCTGATTACTTTGAAGGCTAGCGACTGGCCTCCCGAGTGATTGCCGCATACGCCATCGTGAATCTCGGCTAACACATATTTGTCTTCTTCGTCGTCCAGGCATTTCAGGAGAGGATGAGAGAAACCTCTTTTGTACAGAAGACCGTCCTGGATGGTGTATCGAGCAGCTCGGATTCTTAATTTTCTGGCCTCGCCCTGATCGGCGGGGACCTTCCCCCCTTCCAAGTATTGGATGATCGGGGTCATCCAAGTCACTTTTGGTTCAATATCATAGATTTCCTTTTGATCGAGGGCCGAGCTGTCCACCGTTCCAATGTTTACTGATCCAATATCTTCAGCTCCTTCATTGGTCGCTAGTCGGGCAAGGGCGTCAGCCTGTGTATTCTTATTACGAGGGATTTGCTCAGCGCGAATTCGTCTAAATTCTGCGGAGGCCGGCTCCACGGATCTCAAATATCTCGCCATTTGTTCATCCCTGGCCAAATACTCGCCTGAAATTTGATTGACGACCAGGAGGGAGTCGTTGAAGACTTCGAGGTCGTCTACCCCGAATTGTTTTGCCATGTCCAGTCCGGCTAGCAGCGCTTCATACTCGGCCTCATTGTTTGTTGCGGGAAATTTGAACCGTAGCGCCGAGCAAAAGTATTTCTGGGTGGGGCTGACCAGGACGATGCCAGCCCCGACGCAATGAGTGGTGGACGACCCGTCTACGTACATCTTTCAGGGTTTCTCTATTCTTTCTTCTCGGATGATGAGAGTTGGAGTGAATTCGGCGATGAAGTCAGCAAGGGCCTGACCTTTTATTGCCGTTCTAGGCGCATAGTGGACGTCATATTGACCCAGCTCGATCGCTCACTTTAACAGTCTTCCTGAGGCGTCTGGGCGGCCCAATACCTGCTTTAAAGGAAAGTTAGTTAATACCTCAATTTGGTGTGCCAGGAAGTATGACCGCAACTTTCTGGCTGAGATGACCAATGCATAAGCTAACTTTTCCATTGCTGGGTAGCGGAGCTCGGCGTCGTGCAGTGACTGGCTCACATAATAAACGGGTTGTTGAGTCTTTTGCTCTGCACGGACCAATACCGAGCTTACTGCATACTCGGATACCGCTAGGTAAAGCTGCAATTTTTCTCCTGGCTGAGGTTTTGCTAGGACCGGGGCCTCCATGAGTGCTTTCTTGAGGTCGTCGAGGGCCGACTGACATTCACTATTCCACTCGAACTGAGCGTTTCTTCTGATCAAGTTGAAGAATGGTCGGCATTTATCGGTGGACCGGGATATGAAGCGATTGAGGGCGGCGATTTTGCCTGTCAGACTTTGGACGTCCTTGATCCGTCTTGGCGGGGTCAGGTTTATAACCGCTCGAATTTTTTCAGGATTGGCCTCGATTCCCCTCTGACTCACCATATATCCCAGGAACTTTCCCGATCCTACCCCGAATGAGCATTTCTTGGGGTTCAACTTCATCCTGTATCTTCTCAGGATATCAAACATCTCTGCCAGGTGGCCTACGTGATGAGCTTTCTATTTTGACTTTACCAGCATGTCATCCACATAGACCTCTATTGTTTTCCCAATCTGCGCGGCGAACATCTTGTTTACAAGCCGCTGATAAGTAGCCCCTGCATTTTTCAATCCGAACGGTATCATGGTATAACAGTACTGTGCGCGGTCGGTGATGAAGGTTGTATGGACCTGGTCCTCCTCGGCCATTGGTATTTGATGATAGCCAGAATACGCGTCCATGAAGCTCATGAGTTCATGGCCGGCAGTTGTGTCGACCAGCTGGTCGATGTTGGGGAGTGGGAAACAATCTTTTGGGCACGCTTTATTCAGGTCGGTGAAGTCCACGCATAGCCTCCATGATCCGTTTGGTTTCCTGACCAGGACGGGGTTGGAGACCCAAGTTACATACTTGGTCTCTCTAATGAAGCGGTAACCCAGCAGCCTTTGTACTTCTAGCTCTAGCCCCTCGTACCTGTCCGGGCTCAATCGGCGTCTTTCTGGGCCACCGGTTGCATGGCAGGGTTGATGTTAAGGTGATGGCAGGCGTCTTCTGGCCGGATCCCTTCCATGTCTTCGTGAGCCCAAGCGAAGACATCCATATTGTCTCGCAGGAAGGTGATCAGCTCGATACGGAAGGGCTCCGGCATCTCATGGCCGACCCGGAGCTCCATATCCGGCCTGTTTGGATCCATACTGACAAGATCCAGCTCTTCGACAGGTGCGGCCCGTCTCTGGGGTCCGTCCCCTCGGGGGTCGACGAACCCCCATTCCTCTTCAGGTTCTCTCATGTCCATCGCCACTTCCCTTCTGCTATTCTGGGTGGCAGTACCAGAGGATGACCCGACTTCAAAAGTGGAGCTGACCGGCTGTTCAGGGATAATTGTCGGGGATGGAGGTTCATTATCTACCTCCATGGCAATCTGATTAGGTTCGGCAATTTCGAGAACAGAATCCTCAAAGGCGTCCTCCATCTGCTCATCGGCGAGGTGGTCTGGGCGAGCTCCAGCTGGTTGAGCTCCTTTGGGCGTAGCCCCATGTCTGTCTCTCTGGCGGCCAACTGGTTTCCTTTCACCACATACATCTCGTCACCCACAGGGAACTTGAGGGCGAGGTGGTAGATGGAGACTACCGTCTTCAATTTGGCCAGAAGTGGCCTGCCCCAAATGGCGTTATACTGGGAGTTCAAGTCCACCACCTTAAACTCCGTTGTTGTGAATACTTCCCTATCGTCGGAACCGAACAGGACCTTGAGCTCGCAGGTGCCGAGTACCCGGGTACTCACTCCTCCAAAGCCTTGAATAGAGTCGGAGGATGTCATGAGTTGGGATTCATGAAATCCCATCCGCCTGAAGGTGCTCAGGTAGAGCACGTTAGCGTAGGCGCCGGTGTCAACCATGACCCTGTGCACATAGTCCTGCAAATATTGAGCGATACCACCAAGGTATCGCTGTGTGGGTATGCTATCCTTTCATTGTCAAGCTCAGTGAATAAGATAGGTGCATGACGGGGTGTTGCCCGAGGTGGAACACACCGCTGATAAGCGTTCCTGGCCTCCCGAACTTGCCCCTTCCGGGCTCGTTTGGACTCCCGTTGCTCGCCGAAGCTGTTGTTGATGAGTGTATGTATTTCGCGAGCAGCTCCGTTTGGTGGAGGAGGTGGTGGGGCAACGGCTTGCTGTGCCCCCTGGCCCTGTTGGCCATTGACGTACTTTTTTAACTGACCCTGGTCGATCAGCTTCATCAGCTCGGCCAGTAATGCCCAGCACTTGTCAGTGTCATGTCCCTTCGCCTTGTGGTATTTGCAGTACTTATTCTGGTTGAGGCAATGTGGGTCGGCCCTCATAGGTCGTGGCTCGGGCAGCAGGTTCTTGTCCTTAATCTCAGTAAGGACTTGTGATGGGGCAACTGTGAGGATTTCAGTTACCTGGCCGGGACCTCCAGGCTGGAAGGCCCTGAAGTTCGTGGCCGGCCTGAACGGCTTCATTGGTTTCCTTCTCTCTTCCCTCCTTTCTTCGCGCCGCTCAGGCCTCTTTTCTCGTTCGGGGGCCATGTCCTCTGGAATGGCTTCCTCAGCCCCTATATACCGTTCTGCACGGTTGAGGAAGTCGTGGTATGTTCTCGGCCCTTCTTCGTGGACGGACCACCAAAATCTGGTCCGGGGCCTCAATCCGGTCATGACAGCCATAAGGATGACATCGTCCGACACCTGTTCCATGCCGAGGACCAGTTTGTTGAAGCGGTCCAGGTATGACTTCAGAGGCTCCGCTTTGTCTTGCCTCACGTTGACTAACCTCTCCTTGGGAGTCGACTGCATCCTCGACCCTATGAACTGTGTCAAAAACAGATCAGACAGCTCGTCCCATCCCCCTATGGACGCGTCAGGGAGGGAACGGAACCATCTTTACGCACGATCCCCAAGTGTGAGCGGGAATGCTTTGCACATGAGCTCCTCTCCCAATCCTTGCAGCTCCATCCAGGACGTATACTTGTCCAGGTGGGTGCTAGGGTCGGTCTCTCCGTTATACTGACCGATGGGTGGCATTTTGAACTTCGTGGGGATCATGGCGGCAATGTGCTCTGCAAAGGGGGAAGCCCTCTTCCAGCCCCCTTTGTTGCGCTTGGCCTGGATGTCAGCCAGTCTGTGTCGGAGCTCTTGCTCCTCTATAAACTCCGAGTATCGCAGATTGTGACCGTTACTCTCATCATGAGGTGGCGGGACCTCACACCTCTCACTAGGAAGCCTGTCGGGCCTCCTGGCTTCTCCGACGAGGGTTGGCTCCTTATCACCTGGGGCGTATCGCCTGTGTGCCTGTGCCCTGGTAGTAGCTGGACGGACCTGGTGATGATCCGGTCGAGCACGTGTGGGAGATTGACTCCGCTGAAGTTCGGCTTCGGCTATCCGCTTCCCTAGGTTTCGCCTCCGCCTGGGTTCATGTGAGGATTCAGAGTCCTCCAATAGGCCATTAGTTTCGTTGGCCTTCTCCTTCTGCTCAGCTTCTTTGAGCCGCTCAGTTAGGGCGGCCATGATACCCCTGATCTGCGCTACAGACATAGGGGTCGTTGGGGTTTCCAAAGTAATTGGAACCACCGGGGGAATCTCTTCGGCCGTAATTGGCCGTGGTCGGCTAGAGCCACCCACCTGGAAAGAGGTAGGGACTGGGGGCTCTGGAGTATTATTGCGTTCAGAATTGCTCATGGTATACTGGAGTTGCGTTCAGGTATTGTGAATTACCCCATTCTTCTAGCGCCAAAATGTTGACGTCGGAATTTGTATGTGAGTAATTCCTAGTCTAACACCCAAATATGATGAAAATGAGATGAAAAATATAACACAAGAATGGCCCGAAGCCTACTCGGGTAATGCTGTGCGGTAGAATTACCGGGCAGGACCTTATAATATTATATTAGAGAAATTAGCTCTCTAGTGCTTTACACAGAATGAGGATTCAGATCCTTTACAACTTAAAATTACATCAATTTATAGCTGGAGCATCGCTCGAATGTCGGAGATCGTGGAGATCGTGGAGGTCGTGGGGGTTAAGCCCACATTTTCCTTGATTTCCGCCTATTTACCGGGTACTTGGCGGTTTTGTCACCCACGATCTATTGGAGGTTAACGGTATCCTGGATGGCCATACGGATCCTGGCCAGCTGAGCTGGTCCGCCGAGTGGTCCTCGCAATTAACTTGGACGGTTGACTTGAGAGGACATCATCGTCCCGGCCGGCCAGGTAGAGCGGTTTCCTCTATTCCGCCGCCCGAGTGTCGCATGCTGCGCAGCTCGGGTCGGACGCCCAACATGCTCTATAGATTAATTAGTTTTTTATTTATTTATAATTTTGTTAAGTACAATTATGCACCAAAATCTAAATATTAAATTCATACTTTGTTTTTCTCTACAATCTAATGCAAATAACAAATTAAAATTCATAAAAATGATAAGTTTGATATATCATGCATAAACAATAAATTTTAGATGAATACATTATTTAACTTGAAATTATAAATTATTAAAAAAAAACTCACATCCCCGAACATGTCTGCACAACCTCATAAAAAAAATGTCAATAAAAAAATTACTAATGTAAATGGTAAAAATTGATTCATCATACAATAAAAACAAAGTGGTTTCAATGAATAAATTATTTAATTTGAAATCATGATTTTTTATTTTATTTGCTTAAAAAATATACTCGTTCACTTCGATCCCATTTCCTATCAAAATTATAAATACAAATAAAAATAGCAATCAATTCTAAATTTAAAAAAATGATAATATCAGATACATTATATATTAAAACAAAATTTAAAATAAAAAAATTATTTAATTTATAGATTATAATTAATCAGTGTTGCTATCCTACCCACTCTAGACACATTAATATATGTCTATGACTGATATGTCAAAAATTTATTAAATCAATTAATTTCATTTTTTATATAATAAGAGGATGAGATCATTACACGTTATTATTAGATATATTAAAAATTGCCCACAATAAATATTTTAGCATTTTCCTATGATTTATATAAAAAAAAAAAAAAGATCTACAAAACTCTCATGCCATAGCTCAATCTAGAGGATCCCACCTCTTGAAAGGATAAAACTATTTATTTTTGATTTTTTTTTTATTTTTGTCATCACGTTGTTTCTATTTATAGTATGTCAATTTGAGAAGAAAAATTAATTATAATATTTTTAGTTGTGATCTTGTTTATATATATAGATTATTTAAAAACATTATTATAGTTTCCATCCAAAATAATTGTTTATCCTCCTATATATATGTTATACAAGACAACCATTTTCTGAATAACTTCATCATAAATTATAGTCTGAAATTATTTTCACATCAGCAAGTCATTCTCAATTTGGAATGAATTCCACTTATAGTTTATATATTTCACATGTATATTCAAATAAATCATCTATTATATATAACGTATATATTAAAATAATATTATTTATAATACATAAAATAATCTTATAATTCTATTTATAAAAATTATTCTCATGCATACTTTTAAATGACGAAAAAGAAAAAAAGAAAAAAGGAAAGCCTAGTAACCGTACGGCCCTACCCCTGGTTCAATCCTTCCCATTTTCCCATAAAACCCCCAAAACTTTAATATATTTGTCAGCGTAACCTTTATTATTCCATAAATAGGAAAAACGCCACACCCTAAATCCATCCGTTCAATCTTTCGCATCCCTTGATCGGACGATCACATGGCGAATCCGCCGATGGAAGCTCCGATTGCCGGCGTTTCAAGGCTGGCGGAGGAAGCCAAGGAGTTGCAGGAGACGGCGTCGTCCCTGATTGCACGAACATCCCGCGAAGAAGACGCGCTTCGAAAGCGCGTGGCCTCACTCGATTCACGCATAAACTCGCTCCGTTCTTCTCTCCGCGGCTCCAAAAATTCCGACAAAGTATGCGTGTATAGATAATTGTACATGCATGTGTGTGTCTCTGCTATCGAATTAATGTGTGGTGGTTTTTTAAATTTGTTTTTGCTTCTTTTGATGGGAATTGCAAGTTAGTGGAGGAGTTGGTGAGAGTGAGATATATACTGAATGAAGGAGATGCAGCGGGATTTCTTCCGAGCAAAGCTCATGGTTTGTTGTTGTGTTCAATTCCTTTTTTTTTTTTTCTGGTCCCCCCCCCCCCCCAAATTTTGCTGTGAATTGATAAGAATTGTTGATTCTAATTGTTTCACTGTAGGGAGGTTTTTGAGGATGTTTTTGGGGCCTATTAATGTGAGGGCAAATAGAAAGGATGTGCAGTTGAAAGTGAAAGAGGAATACAACAATTTCAGGGTATTGTTTTATACTGAAATCAGTTTATGTAGTGCATAGTTTACTGAAATGTGATTTTACTTCGCTTGGGGTTTCAGTTATTCTGTGTCAAGTTTATGGCTCCTTGGACTTGAGATTAAGGTAATCAAAATGAATGAAACAGTGATTAGGTGTGTCTGTTCAGTGTATGACGTTTAATATTAGTCCTATTGCGTGATCTCTCATCAAGGTCTCAATCTTGTTATTGCAGATGTACTGATGACATTTGTAAGCCTCAGCTAGCTTTTAATACTTGAAAACTTAGTGGCCTTTATAACCTAAGACAAATGGAAGTTATGCGAGTCAATGATTTTGAATTTATATTGGAAGCATTACTTTTATCATTTGTCTAAAAGCTCTTATCAGGGGATTATTTAACTAGCTTCACATACCGGCTTGTCCAGAATGTTATGTGTTTTTCTAAAGTGTTAATGGAAAAGTATTTGTACCTTTCCATTAATTGAAAGCATCTTTTCTGGTGGCAGGATAGAACAGCATATATGTTCCTCTGTTTTCCACTGCTATTGCTTGTGTTGAGGTCATGGATTTGGGATGGATGTCTACCTGTATTACCAGTTCAACTTTACCAGGTATTATCTTTCAAAATCTTCCTCTTCTGATTTCGATTTTTTTGGGGAGTATTTTTCGTTTTTTAAGAAGTATGTTATGAACTTACAGTGAAAACCAATTTTTTATCACAGGCTTGGTTGCTGTTTCTCTACACTGGTTTGGCTTTGAGAGAAAACATCTTGAGAGTTAATGGAAGTGATATACGCCCATGGTAATACAGAATTCTTCCAACTTCTTGAATTATCTTAATTGAACTCAATTCATGTTGTTAACTAAAAAAAGATTCTGCATGTGAATATACCCTGGCTTTCCCGATCTTTGTTTTCCTTGGGCATGGTCTTTAATATTCCCTTACCTTGTTTTGGATATAAATTAGAGGCATATACTTTAACCTCAATTGTGCTGTCTCCTATATAGGTGGATTAAACATCATTACTATGCCATGGCTATGGCTGTCATTAGTTTAACTTGGGAGATCGAGAGGGGGCCTGATTGTGCTCAGAAACAGGTATTGATGCATTAGCAACCTTTGACCAATACAAATTAAGAAAAAAAAAAAAGGACCCACCAACTGAGAGATTCACGTTTACAACTTCATGAGTTTCCTACTTGTTCATCCCTTCTTCCTGTTTCTTCTATTCATATTATTGAAATGAATATTGTCATTTCAGATAGGTGTACAACTATTCCTGAAATGGGCAATAATGCAAGGATTTGCCATGATTCTTCAGAATGTATACCAAAGGCAGAGACTTTATACACGTATTGCGCTTGGCAAGGTAATATTATAGCTTTCCAACCTTATTGGGTTTCTGTACCACTAGCATTTCTTTTTCATCATTGTTGTTTTTAAAAACATCTGATTATTTGTTTCAATAAGGAGGGCTAAGACTGATGAGACATGAAAACTCGTAATACAATATGTCGGATCAATTATTATTTTACAATTTTTCTCTACAAACAAATTTCTCTTCTTAGTTTTGCTAAATTTAATTTGGATTTGAGCTTCCATTATAGTTCCTGTCCTTTTGTATGAATGATACTCAGCACAAGCTATTCTGTATGGCCATGGCCTAGTGGAGAAATTATCCTCCCATTAAATCAAGGCACACTCTTTTACGTTATTCTGTTAATAATGTTTTGCTGTTGCTGATTTAGGCCAGCAGAATGGATGTTGTTTGGGGAGAAACTGCTGGAGTGAAGGGCCAATTACTGCTATTATGCCCTATACTTTTCATATTACAGGTTTGCTGAGTCGCCACCTTTTGCTTTCAATATTAACAGTCAAATATTCTATTGGAACTAACTCAACCTGCTAAGTGAAATTTGTTGACTCATTATATCTAGACTCTTGAATTTTTGTGATAGCCACCCTTGTTACTTCTTCTGTATGGCGACGCGTATGATTCCACCGTAGCTTGATGTTTTTCCTCTAAAATTTGGAAGCATTGTCCTCTGTTTTCAGGGTTTCGAAGCCTATGTTGGGGTCTTGTTGCTTAAAACTGCATTTGCTGGATTCAGTCTGGATTGGCAGGTAAAGCTTAACTTGTGGATTTTCTTTTACAGCAACTTTTGATCAATTATAGAAACTGGAAGTGTACTTTGATATCTGAGTTCAAAATTTTCTCACATGTTTCAGAAATGATAATGGTATCAGATTTACATATCTTATATGCCGATTTCAGGTAATTACATGTGGGTTTCTTCTCATAGTCATGGCTGTTTGGAATTTCATTCAAACAGTGCAGACCCTAGCAACGAAGCAGAGGGTTAAGGCAAGAATTAAGAGAGGTAAAAGCAGACAAGAACTGCACCAGGCAACTGATGATGAGTGATAGTGATTGGGAAGAAAACTTACACTGCTTCGATGCTGTAATAAAGGGAAGTTCACTTATTTGTGCATTTTCTTTTCTTGCAGCAGGGTTTTGACCTTTGTGCTTAGGCTGTTAAATATCACATGGCCATACGTTTTTTAGTATTTTACATACATCGTTTTAATTATTCTATAGAGAGTTGTTCTTCATGTACAATTTCGTGTTTGTGCCCGTATGAAAGCAAAATTGTAAGATTATGTTTCTTATAGTTTTCATTTTTTCAGTGCGCACTAAATTTAATAAAATACTAAGATGAAATTAGTTGCGTGACAGTGATGATCCTTACTGTTGTTGAGGATTTACCTCTGCGTTATAGTGGAAATAGTGGAAATTTGATTGTTTAGATGGATATATATATTTTTTTGCATATGTAATTTTTTCTATAAAGCTTGGATATAATTATTTCATTAATATAAACATAATATCAGTTCATACAAAGTATATATCAAATCTAGCGAAGAAAATATTGCAAGCAAATAGTTTTATCATGTTCTAGAAAAAAAAAATGGTGGGGTAACTGAATCCGAGTCCACTCTTTTTTTTCTTTTTCTTTCTAAAATATGTCCAATCTTGAAAGAGGCCAAACCTAGGTTTGATGAAAACTGGATACCTTTTTTTTTTTTTTTTTAAACTTCTGTTAGACAACTCATACTTGGACTATCAAAGAAAAAGAGCTAAATAAAACAAAACGTGAAAGCTTGTTTTCATAAAAGAAACCTCCAACACGACAATCAAGAACAGAGAACATGAAAATAGCCCAAATCACCAAACCAAAAAAAAATCACCAAGCAATCTTCCTCGAGTTCACAAAGGTGGTCATTATTTAGTACCTTAACCAGGCAACATTCCCATGACTCAGTAAGAAGCCCATCCTGAGCCAGTTGGTCTCATTTCAGGGGTCGGACCCGTCTGAAACAGACCGAGCTTGTTCAGGAGTCGTTCGACTAACTCACCAGCAACATACGAGACGCCAGAGGCCATGAATCCCAGAATAACATATGTGGCCACTGTCTTCATGTAAGGCTTTGGAGGGCTCTGTGTATAGGCTTTTCCAATGGCTAGCATGAGTATGCACAGTAGGGAAGCAGCTCCCACCACCACGAGCTTGAGCTGTTGGTCGTCAGATTCTCGGAACGAGAAACCATAGACGATCGGTGGGACCAAGCCGAAGATTAGGTATGATATCATGGCAACTATAAAGTGGAAGATGAAGTTCTGTCTTCGGCCAAGGAGCTCTTTATAGCGATCACTTTGCTCCTCTATTTGATTCGACATTTGCTCGCTGCCGTGATGATTTTTTAAATCCCAAAGCTGCAAAAGTATATACATTACAAAAGAGGAGCCTAATTGATGAAGCTTTATAAAATACGATGAATAAAGTTACGACTTACATTATGGCAAATGATAAAGAATCCTCCAATGAGATTGGCAGCTCCTAGAGCTAAAACATTCACTGTAGATATAACATGGGGTGAAATCAGACAAAAAAAAAAAAAAACAAAATGCAGTCATGGAAAAAGAGTTGAAAAAAAGAAAAAGAAAATCAACTTAAAGTAAGTCCATTTTTCAATTTCCAACCAAATCTTTTTTATCCGATTGCACTCGAAATTAAAGAGTTTTTCAACTTGCAACCTAAAAGCCATTTTCCAGCCATTTTTGTTCATATAAAGTGTAAACTTGTCTTTTAAGTTGAGGTTAATATAAAAAACATCTCAAAGTATGACCGTTTTCCAATTTGTAACCTAAAAAGAAATGAAAATACATATTTAATATCATAAGGGCGTGCAAGTCACGTGTTTTGCATTTAGCCATGGATTTAGGTTGCACATTTGAAAAACTCTTTAACTATCAGGGTGCAATCAAATAAAAAAGGGAGTTTAGGCTACAAATTGAAAAATGGTCATATTTCAGGTTGCCTTTTTTATATTAATCCTATAACTTACAATGGCAATAACCAAGAATGATGTAGCATAATGAACTGACATGTTACTTCATGTTAAAACTTGTACATAAAATATAATACCACAACTTAAAATCTTTTGAACTACTGAAGAAATCATGTTTCGAGTAATTAGAAACACCTCAAATTGAATAGTAAATCACAAAAAATTAGTAAAGATCGTAGCACAAGTTTAGATTATACTTACACGTGGCGGCACCACCACCAGCGGCAGAAGCCACAACGCTTAGGCTAGTCACAGATTCAGCTAGCCCACCATATACTATGCTTTTAACCACTTCAATTTCAACTTCTTTTCTCGTTTCAGTTCTTTCACCATCACCACCACCACCACTACTTTGAGTTGCCACCTGTGATGCACTTGGCATTTCCGTTGGACTGATTACACCTTGCGTTTGAGACGTCTCAGTTGTCTCTGTATCTATCGTTATCACTGTATCCTTGCCTGCCATCATATTTTCATGCTAATTAACTTGAGAAATATTGAAAACCTCAACTGTCTCTTCTTAAGTAATCTATACCCTGTGTAGTGGTTGCATCTTGTTGCGATGAAATGTTGTCGACTGTCTGTGAGTGGTATTCATAATGTGTTTTGGTGATTGTCTGCTGAGATGTGGGATGAACGTGACCTACCAGTTAATAAGGGAGTATTACCAACTTTATACACATTCAATTGAGACAATAAAGAACAATTTGAGATTTATTTGGATGATTAATTTGACGATACAACACTCTTGTGTGGAAAATGATCAAATGCGGATGAGTTTGGTTAAAACCTTACGATAATTTTTTTTAATAAAATTAATTAATAGTACGAAATAGAGCTTGTTTAATTGTGATGCTGAAGTTATATACTCCTCCATCCCAAAATAAATCTCGTTTTAGGTTTTTCACACAAATTAAGGAATGTGATAAAAAGCCTGATCTATCCTTAACTACAATTATTATGGGGAGTTTTTTTTTTTCCTCTTTTCTCTTAACAGCCCTTTTTAATACATTTTATTTGGTAGAAGTAAATGCGAGTATTTTTGGTAGATGTCTTGAAATCCTAAAATAAGACTTATTTTGGAACAAGTTCCTTTTTCTAAAAGGACGTCTAATTTGGGCCGGAGGGAGTATTTTTTAAGAAAAAAATGTGGTTTCGTTGATGCCATTTGTTCAATCCAAGAGATTATACTCAAAAAGTCAAGTACAAAAAACTAAAAACCGATGATAAAAAACTTTTTTTCAACCACATTTTTTGGTCGTAAGAGCACAATTTGTAAGAACACGATGAAATTAAAAATGGGAGAAAACAGTTAATTTCTGGCAAGAGTTTCATTGATAAGTAAGTGAAAATGCAAGTTGAAGTTCAAACCTGTGACTGCTGGTTCCACTGTCTGACCTGGCATTTGAAGTTGCTTAGAATCATCGAGAATCGAAGGCCCTCTTGCGGAAATTAGCAACATTAGTCCATCGTCTTTTGAAAACGAGATTGCATCCTCACTATTGCTGACATTCGTCACTTGAGTCGTCATAGGAAGTGTTGTTGCAGATACACCATTTTCATGATCAATGTGAACTTGTAGGCCAGATTTTGATTCCGTCGACTTATCTCCAGCATATGTATTGAACTGTTCCATTGTAGCATCTGTGGCTTAACAACAGTTTTCAGTAATCAGTTTACTTTATCCCTTTAGTAGTGTTTTTCGTTTCAACTAAACAAACTGTACCTATTGTCGTTGTTCCATTCATATCTACTAAATCCCCGTCACCCTTTGCCAAGTTTCCATTGATCAAAGGTCTTTGGTTTGGAAAATGTAGAATCGAATCTCCGATTTGAGAAGCTTGACCAGGTGAAGGAGGTGTTTGTGAAAGCAACGGTTGACCACTTTGACCACCTACTTTAGACTGTATAACCGTGTCGCCTCTTTGCACATCCGTTTGAGAGCTATTTCCTACATTTGAAGCCTTGAGTTATATAAACAGACAAAATGCATAATTATCATGACTTTGGTTTCATAATTATCACGATTTTCAATTTAGTTCCATAATTTAAAAATTTGTTCGATTTCAATCTAGTTTTGACGAATTTTTGCCGGAAAAAGTTAAGTGTCAAATTCTTATTCATGGAATGACAAAATCAAAATCCTAATAAAAATTTCACGTGTAACATTTTTCGGAAAAGTTACAATTTTCCAAGCAAAATTGGATTGAAATCAGACAGTCTTAAATTGTGGGATTAAATTGAAAATAATGATAATTATGAGACCAAAAATGATTTTAAACCCCACAATTAACTATTATTAAAATGGAAAATAAATAAAAATTAGGAAAACAAAATACCTTGATCAACTGCTTTTCCATTATCCGATCCAAACAGGGAAGTGAACCAGTTCTTTTTCACACTCGTTGCCTGTTCATCCACGACATTTTCTTTCCTCGTTTTGTCACCAAATATACGAAATAACTTCAAACCATTTCCTGCATTTTCCAAAGAATGATTACATTTTTGGTTTCAATATCCTGTTTCTATACATTGATAGTGTTCTATTGTAAGTATCTATTTAAATTCTCACCACATGGAATAAAAAAGCTGAAGCATGATAAGCATCTGAATATATCAGGCCCTTTATCACGATCATCTTCATCGGGTACTAAAAGTCGAGCATCTTCATCAACTTGATCATGGGGTGATTGAGTCGAGCCAGTATCTAATATGGAGCCTGGTCTTCTCTTACCCCCTTGATCAGAAACCCGTATTACACGTTTTCGTTTGCGAAGAATCACCCTCTTTGTGATACAGGAATTGCAATTAGGACAAAATAAATCATGTGTGGTTTGCTTTTGAAGCACTCCTTCAACATCTAAGTCCGTCACTTCCAAATCATCCTCGTTTATCAGGTCAACCTCTGCACTTTCGATCTCTTTAGGAGGCTCGTAACTATTGCTATTGTCGACCTCTTCCTCGTCACTACTGCTTGAAGTCGAATTGTTCTGATCAACAAAAACACGAGACGAGTTTTGGAGCTTTATATGCCCGGGAGTTTGATTCACTCCGAAGTGTATAGACTCAGATTCAACACCTGAAACCATATTTTGTGAGCCTACAACTAAATATATATTAAAACAAGAAATATATATTAATCCTTTTATAGGGTCAATCTTGGTAGAATCTAGGACTCAAACATCATGGTTTCCTTGTCGTTTTAAGATGAATGCCACTATGAACTGGAGGACAAACACTTGGGACTAAAATATTTGCTGATAATTCTCTTTCTCCAAACATCGAAAACTTCAAGTTCTACGAGCTTTAATCATGATATTATTGCCTTTTATGATTCTAGTGTCTATAATCTACTGACCTTTAGATTCAAAATTAAAAACTTTGAGATTCATCAGCTTATGCAATTGTGCTTTATGATCCTGAATATGGTCAACATGGACTTTTCCATAGCGATATGCCCATGAGCAGAGTCGACACTTCCATATTCCTTCAGCCAGAAAAGAAACAAATGATTGCAAATAGTGCCTAATGTATATACATACAATTAATTCCAAAAGGTCAAGCAAGTCGATCTTTTCAGTTTCAGCCCAAGGATCCTTAAATCGAAAATGGAAGCGTGTTCAGATGGAACAAAATAACGGGACAAGATAAGTTCAACTAAGGTCATAAGAACAATAGAATGAAGAGAATTTAGTCTTCCAAACAGCTTTGCTTGGCACCAACCATGAAGCTGCAAGAAGTATAACTAGCTGCAGTAGACATAATTTAATGGTGATCTTTAGAGGTGTGATCCACTTTTCTAGGGGCTTTTAAGCTCATTGAAGAAACTTATACACTAAAACCTTCTAGATCTACTTTAAACCCAAAAGGCAACCGTATTATATACCATGTTCACTGACTTTGCTTCCACTAAACTACCAAAAACTTGACACAATTATTTCTGTTCTTGATTTCCACAGATGCAAACCTTTACTGGCTAATGCAGTTTAGTAAACAGAAAATTGACAGTAAATTGATTACCCAAATCTTGAAGAGCCCAGATTCAACCACAAATCAATATCTGCTCTCCCACATCCAATTGCAAATCAAAAACAGTTTTCAGAAGCAAAGAAGATAAATAATTCAACAGAACTATTTGCTGCAATTTGGTGTGTGTATATATATATATATATATATATATATATATATATATATATACAGACAAATACAAGAAATTATAAGGGAACATAGTGAAGAGGGCCCTTTTCTTTAATTTCTATTTTAATATCAAAGTAGGGTTAAAAGTGGGGCTGAAGCACAAGGATTTAAGGTACTGTTCATAAGGTTTATCGTTTTCAGAGACCCCAATATAATATACAAGCAGCAATAAAAAGTTGCAAAATGCCTGATAAAAAATTGAATCTTGACAAATCATAGACACTTGTTTACCTTCAACATTGTCATAGAAGACAAGATGTTTTGGAGTCTGGCCCCCATTAATGGCTTCTGAATCATTTTGAAGAAGCTCATTAAGCTTCTGCTCTTCTGCAGGAGTTTCCTCTTCACTTTCTGCTCCGTTTTCAACCAACTCTGAGTGGGCTTTGTGCCCATTGGTATGAGAAACTTCATTTTCATCAGCAGAAGCAATTTCAGTGGTATTTTTGTCAATTCCATTTCTTGGTTTTCTAACAAGCATAGCTTCCTCCGCTTCTTCTAGCATCTCCATCTCTGCTTGCTCCAACAACTTCTGCTCTTCCTCCATTTTTCACACACACACACACACACTGTACCACACCTAGATAGAGAGAGAGAGAGAGAGAGAGAGAGAGAGAGGGACAGAGGGAGAGATGAGTTTCTTGATTTTTATAAGAGGAACTGTCCACGTCTTATCATGGACAGAAAAGCTGTCATTGAGTGATAACGTTGTAGAAAACCATAGAAATGTTTGTTTATTTTAGCATTATGTAGGAGACTTGAAGAAGAGAGAGAGAGAGACAGAGAGTTTTATCTCTAATCTCAGTAAGATATAAACGTTGACGAAGAATGCAGTTCCAACCATTAATGAAGCAATGAATGATGGTGAGCTGCCAATGTGAAAAAACAAGATTCTTGGATCACAGCCATCAAATTAAGATAATTAATTTCGTTTTCGTAAGAAAAAATTGTTTAAAGTTAAGTCTCATCTTATGCTTTCAATACATATTTTATTAATAATTTATCAAAAATATCTTCATTTATTATTACTAAATTTAAGAGGATTGTTTAGACGAAAAAGAAAAGTTTCTAACAACAATTATATTAATCTTTATAACATTTTTCTTAATTTGAGTAATATGGTCTGAAAGTGGGGTTGTGAGCAGTCTTCAACTGGATGGATCATGTGAACCACGACCTTTCAACGCCTCCATCATTTGCTTTAAATGAGCAAGCAAAAACATATAAATATATATATGATTGTTTGTATATAAATATGTATGTATAAAGTATGTGTTTTATTGTGACAAGGATAAGATTATTAATGATCTTAAGAGTAGCCATTTCTCTACTATACTTTAAATGCAAGCAAACATTTTATCATATCATATTATCTATTTCATTTACTGTCCTTTTCATATCTATATAAGATTGGTGAGACTACATAGTTTTAATAAATAATATTAATTAACTTAAAAAAAGAGAGTCCCTCCACTTGAAAATAAAACCATTTTATTTTTAGATGGAGAATGTATGATTTTGATGAAACACTTATCACTCTGAATATTTAATGTGAAGTATGTCTACAAGTAACAATGGTGAATATAATAACACATAATTCCCACAATAAAGGCTAATTACTATATTTTATTTATGAAATATAATAAAGTAATAGTAAGTATTTCATCATAATCAGTTCGTAATGATGATAGCTTTCTCATGGAAATACTCCATCTTAATATGTGTACATTAGTGTAACTTTTTCTACACTTTTAACGATGTGCTACAAAAACCGGTTTATTTACAAATTTAATTGAGTGAAGCTTAAATGATTTACAAAAATATAAACAAAATTTAAAATATAAACCATTATGACGAATTTAAAGTCTTCAATTCCATAATAAATTGTGAATATAACTCTTGCTTTGGATTTATATAAGATGGAAACCCTACAAATCCTTTTGAGTGCTTTGATATCCAATCAATAGAATTGGTGGAATAATTGGTTTAAATGAAAAGTAGGTGACAACGAAATGCTTTTTATTTTTTCCACAACTTGCCCAACCTATATTTCAAAAGGATAATCAAGAAAGAGGGTGTAGATTAGATTAAATTAAAAAATAGAGCTTGTAATAGACAATGATTTCCTTAATTTTTTGTTTTGTTTTTTTGTGTGTGACTGGTTAATATATAACTCATAAAATAAAAACCAATATAGTACTCATAAAATAAAGAATTGTATGTGAAAGTTAATTTCGATTAAAAAAGAATTGTCTCACAAAATTTTATTACTACAACGATTTATATAATTTTTATAAAAATATATTGAGAGGGGAAAAAAAAAAAGAATTGAAACAAAATTCTGTGGGTCTATTGAAGTCATCCTCCAAAGTGTGTACATTAATAAAATTAAATTAAAAAAACTCTAAGACTTAGATTTGCACAGCCTACTTAGACTTGAGTTACGAGTAGACTTTAATTATAATAGCTACAAAATAGTGGTAGATACTCTTTGAATTTAATGCTATTAATTATTAATAAATGTGAGTTGCCTTCTCATCACGTATGAATAAATTGGCTCATTAGGAGGAAATAATGCATTGGATAATATATCAACCTGATATTTAATAAATAAACATTTATGTATAGTATGTATTAATATTCATGTGAAATTCCCTTTTTATCCTTCTTATTAGATTTTCTTTTGGTGCACAACGTTGTTTGTTTGCTTTGTAAATCACTATTTAAATGCTTAGGAGATATGTTTCTGATAAGACATATTTCATCATTTATTTACAGAGAGCTAGATTTAGAGATACAAGTCTTACCAACCTATATTGCATGTTATATGTAAATATATAATTTAATTATTATGTTAATAAATGATAGATGCTTAGTAATTTTTCGTATACAATATTTATAACAACTGAAATCTGCTTCGTAAAATTAAATAAAACAATTAATTATAGGTTACATAAAAGTGATCTCCTTGTAAAAAATATATACCAATAAAAATATAATTACAATTCAGGGGAAAAGGAACCAACATACTGTATAGTCATATTAAATTTAATGGTAAAAATAAAAGAATAAATCATATGAAGCAAAATAAAGATGAACATAAGAATCTACTATTGATATTTGATACTGGAAATATATATATATAATTCGCAGTGATGATGAAAGAAATAATTTATAAGTTAATTAATCAATGAATTGCATTTGGATTAAGGAGTTTGCGAATAGTAGTTCTTTGATTGAAATAAATGTGTTTAAAATATACTTAAATTAAAACGAATTCTAAACCTTAAAAAAAAAAAAAAAGAGTGTGTTCATATCAAGGACGAAAAAATCGGTATCGGTGAAAATATCGGTACCCTAATTTTACGGATATATCGGTATCGATATCGATATCGGTGGAAATATCGGACATTTTTAAAAAAAATATAAAAACTTTCTAAAAAAATTGAAAAATATATCTACTAGTTATAATATCATTATAACTGACATTAATACATATATTGAACTTATAATTTCAAATAAAATGATATATTTTCAACAAATATATAGATAAAATACTATATAAACGTTGTCTACTATGATAACATGACAAATTTTGTATAAAAAGATACTAATAAATAGAATAATTTAATAATTTTTGTACATGCTTAATACCTAAGCAATACCAAGGCATTTTAACTTATTTTTCTAGAAGTGTCTTCATATAACTAACATTAATAACTTAAAATTTCAAATCAAATGATATATTTAAAATAAATATAGAGATAAACTATTATTATATAGTATATAATATATACATCATAATTCTTTTCTTAAAATAAAAAAAATTAACTAAATTTAATTAAATTATGAGAAAAACTTAAATGCTTGTGTGTTAATTTATTTCAACAATTTAATTAAAATTATTATTTGTTCTAATCATAAATAAAAATATAGATATAGAGCTTAAGTTTTATAGATATTTTTTAAATATATATAAAAAATTTATAATAAAAAAGAAAAAAAAAACAGAAAAGAAAAAAAAATAAGGAAAAAAAATTCAAAAAATACTCGACTACCGATATTTTGAAACGCCGATATATCTCCGATATATCGCCGATATAACACGAGAAATACACTGAACTCCACCGATATCGATATAAATACCGATATTTACCGATATATCGCCGATATTTTAACGAAAAAAAACTGCAGTGCATTATTATATCGGACTTCACAAAATACGGATATATCAACGATATATCGGCGATTTTTTCCGATTTTTTCATCCTTGGTTCATATTGCTCACAACCCACCAATGAATTACTTATTGTAGGTCTTAACTATTTATTTCTTAAAAAAATAATAATTCAAATTCTTCAATTAAACTACAATATAAAGAAATTTTTATTAATATGGAAGTGTTGAACATACATCATAAAAAAATTAAATCACGTTTCTCATGAGATAATGTTGAGTTGCCACGTTCGGAAGAATATTTTGGGCCACAGCTAACCATGATAGTGACTCCGCCTTTTTTGTCAGTATTATAGTGTAGTTTTTCTATTGATAAAAATTCATATAAAATGATTTAAGCATATAGACAAAAACTTTTGCACATTTGATACATAGATCGACCCGAATCGATTTAGATCCGTTTGAACGTATTTTTATGTGTCATTCATACACCCTATGTATTTAAGTAGATGTGTTCAAACTCATTTAAATTCGTTTTCATTTGTAGTACCTTTATATTACATTAGTCATATATTTATGTTACATTAGTCATATTTTTTTAGTAATTTTTTGTTGTATCTTAACATATTTTTAGACATCTATTGATATAATTTATACCTTTATGAATCTTGAGAGTGGATGGTTGATCGCCGCCTCCTTGTCCCAGAGGCTGAGGTTGGAAAAGACGAGGCAAGGGGCTCTCCATCTCTAGGAAGATTGTGTCTTAGATCTGATATTCTAAGGCTTGCTTCTTCTGGTCGGCTCGATAATCACTTTCTCCTTGCATCGAATGAATCGAACTTCTTGCTAATCGTCGCCTAAGCTCTTTCTCTTTAAAAAGGAGCTAGTTATTTAGTTGTACATTTCAGTTATAATAGTCATATATTTTAGTTATGTTAGTTATACATTTATGTATTATATAAATATATGATTAATATCAATTAAAAGTGCGAATAATATTACAAAAAGGTATATATGTACAAATTGTGTTGAAATTAGGATTTTTTTAAAGTTATATAAAAATATGTCTAATATAATATAAATATATGATTAAAACAACATATATATCAGGACAAAAAAATAAATGTGTGGATTCAGATCGAATCGAATCCGATACAACCTACCAGTTGTACATAAAACCTACTCAAACAAATAAGTATTTAAAAAATGAAATATTATTACAAATAAATTAAATTCATTTTCCTGTTTCTTGAATTTATTCATATGATATGATTAGATTCATAAACGATCTCATAAAAATAATATTTTTTTGTCTATTGGATTGCTTCAAGTGATGATTAACTTACATTCTGACATATTTGTTCATATCCTACTGAGTTTAAGCATTATTTTATTATTCATCAAAATAGTTTCCGTTTAATCATTGGAATGATTGCACTTTTCAAAATAAAATTACTTTTTTGTCTCTATTTAGAATTTAAATTTATTTATTGCACTTTATCATTTAATTTTGTTATAAAGCCTATCTCCAATAAACACACTAGGTTAAGTTTGAAGCAGTTTGAGAAGGTATAATGTAATTATCTATTAAGTTCATATTAAGAAATTAATAACAATATTAAAATTTACTAAACCAATAGAATATTATATCATATTTGGTGTTATAGTGATTGTGTGCACCAAGTGCATGGGTCATGATCCATGTAACTGGACATGTGGGTCGGGTCCGGTTTAACCTGAATCCGCACTCAATTTTTTTTAAAATTTATATCATAAGTTTTATGTTATAATAATATAACTTTTATGTTGTAATAGTATAACTTTTATGTACATATTTCATAACTTATATTTTTTTGCTATAAAAATTAATGTTATATAACCGAAACTTTTATGTTGTAATTGTATAACTTTTATGTATATATTTCATAACATTTTCAGTAAATAACTTATATTTTTTCCACTATAAAAATTCATGTAATATAGCCGAAACTTTTATGTTGTAATAATATAACTTTTCTGTACAGATTTCATAACTTTTTCAATGAATAATTTATATTTTTTTTTAACTATAAAAATTCGATGTAGTTGAAACCTTTATGTTATAATTATATAACTTTTATATTGTAATAATATAACTTTTTCAATGAATAACTTATACTTTTTTTCACTACATGCACTGCAAAATGTTATGTGCATATAACTAAAAGGTTATGAAGATAGAACTAAAATGTTAAGTTGACTAAACTAAAAGGTCGTGTCAATATAACAGCAAAATTATGGTTTGAGTTAGGGTTTGGGCACGTACGAGCATAAAATGCGTGAAATACACTCTTGAATTGGGTCGATCCAATTATATGAATTCTAAATTCATGTAATTGATGTATAAAAATAATTGTGTTGATCATATGTTACATATAAATCTAATCTAGTGTAGTTTTTATGAGTCAGATCATGTCTCATTTTCTTGTTTTCGATCCATGTAGGACCATTGAAATTATATAATTATAATATAATAACATATTAATTTAATATCAAAACGATATAATTTAGACAGTGATATACAAACAAAACATGAAAAAAAAAACAGAAATTTCATTCAAGTTTTTACCTATTCTGAATATAATTGCATATGTAATATCATCATGATGAAAAAATTATCATTAATACTCTGAATATTTATTGTGAATCATATATTTATACAAGTTAAATATTAAATATAATAATATGTATAATTCCTACGATTTACTATATTTGATTTAGAAATGTCAATGTTTAATAAAATAATGGCAAGTATTCTACCATATCCATTGTATGCATATTAATATGTGTCCACAATCGATGTATTAAAAATTTAGTAAATCTATTAGTTTCAATTTTCATATAATGAAGGGATGAAATCATTACATGTTATCGATGAATATATTAAAAGTTGTCCATAATTAATATTTTAGCATTTTCGTTTCATCATATGATGAGTTCGTAATGATAATAGTCTTTTCATGGAAAGACTGGATCTTAAATTCTTAATTACATGTATAAATTATGTTCCCATTCTAACTAGAGTAAGTTTGGTGACTCTAGTTTGGTGTGCAATTGA
The DNA here is from genome assembly GCA_028654395.1 of Scutellaria barbata. Taxonomy (NCBI): domain Eukaryota; kingdom Viridiplantae; phylum Streptophyta; class Magnoliopsida; order Lamiales; family Lamiaceae; genus Scutellaria; species Scutellaria barbata. The sequence goes on along the minus strand of CM053646.1, from coordinate 15,910,951 downwards.
TGCACATGCAATTTTGGTGTACATATAATCTGGATCGACCTAGATTCGCAAGTTTTTTTTTTCCGCTTCAGGCAAAACCTTTATATTGTATGTGTTTGACCTTTATATACAAATGTCTTAACATTTATATACTGTAACTTAGAATAAAAAATAAGAATTTAAGTACATACACCTTTTTGTGATATTCATGCGATCTTTATATATAAATATTTATATCTTTATATATTACATAAATGTAAGAATATTTGTATATAAAAGTAATACTAATATAATATAAATGTAACATGAATATCACATATGTACAAATTGTGCTGAAATCTTTTTTTTTTTATAAGTTACAGTACATAAAGATTACGACATTTATATATAAGGATCACACATTTATAACAAAAAAGTCAATATATAAGAAAAAAAATTGCATATCCAAGTTCGATCAATCCAAATTACATGGATCCTATATTCATGCATTTGGTACACAGAAAAATTTGTGTTTTAACTAATGTACCAAAAGGAGATGGTTTGTTTAGTAAGATTAATCGAGTGAAGTTTAAATAAATTATAAGTATATAGATGAATTTAAAATTGAAACCCTTATTACCAATTCAGAGCCTTTCATTTTCATGATAATTCATAAGTAGAATTATTATGATGACGAATGTTGTTTTATCATTATTCAAAAACTTATATAAGAATGGATAGCTGACTAATTACTGTATTGTTTTTGGAGGATTGAATCAATAATATTCGATTCAAGATATATTAACTTTTCTGAAAGATGGGTACAATACCTAAGCCCAAAAAATACCCATTTTTATAAATCTTAATCCTAAAATACCCACAAACATAATATATAAGCTCAAAATACTCATTTTTTATAAAAAGATCAAAAAGTTCTTTGACATCCCATAAAAAAACATTATTTAATTATTGAGAATTACTATTGCCACTCCAAATTTGTTATTTCCAAACCAATTTTGCTAAATCACACTTATTAAAATCGAATATAATTATTTTGGTATATCGGCTGGAAACCACTGTTTATCCAATGTTATACTCGTATTTTCACTTGTATAGGGGATCGATGCGGTATAACAATGTCACGTATTGAGTAATTATTATTTGAAAAAATGAATAATAGAGTTCTTTCCATGATTTATATTTATTGAGATCCGATGCGCGAAATGGTATCAGAGCCAAGTTTTATTGAAGATATAAATTAAATTATTAGTACAATATTATTTTCTTATGCCTAACGTGAGGAGAAAATCAAGAAAAATGTATTCGAAATACTTTCGAGATATAATAAGTGTAAAATTTCATTAAATGACATCCAACAAAGATTGAGACATAATTGTTTCAGACACATCTAAGGTCACATAACATCTTAGGGAAGTTCAGAAGATCATCATATATTATGGTGGATAGATGAAGAAGATGTTCCAATCTCTATCCGAGATACAAACGTTTCAAAGATGCGTTCGGAGATAAATCAAGCATTCCCAAAGAAAAGGTTACGGAAGTCCCGAAGTCTAAAAACTATGAGAAACTCTTGCTCGACTTCATCCGACAAGTCTAATGGAAGTCTCAAGAGTAGACATCTCAAAATTAACAGAATCACTTTCCAATTTAGGAATAGTGGATCTGGTTAATCTCAAGAGGAATGATCCTATCCCTAAACAAGAAGAAGGGAGTATGAGTGCAGACATACGTTTCCCAACGACCATGGAGACATGATCAAGTCGACCATAATACATTTGTGGCTCGACGCAGGAGACGACCAGGATGAGATAATGTAACATCTATTAGTCCTTAGACAAAAACGATGTTAGAGCCAACACATTCGTTCGGGTTGATGCTCACAATCGATATTCTCAATTTTAGGAATATGAAAACCTTGATCGATGAATGGATGACATCATTAAAGGTGGCCTCGTCGGTACTGAATATTGATAAGGACCAATTCAGCAAACTCGTTGAAAATAGTCTACAAGGTTCAGCCAAGAAAATATGAGATTGTATGAAGGCTCATATCAAAGAAGAGATCGGATTCGGATATAATATTTATGAAATTATCGAAAAGATCGGTCACTTGCTCAAATTATTCTTCATCGGAGATGGATACTTTGATGAAAGAAAAGAAGAAAATAATTAATAATATACACAAGCTTTGTATGCTCTCGAATTGAGAAGTATATGTTATGCGGACGAATATATCTATTGGTTTCGCAAATATTACTTCCAAGCTCAGATACCACTGAATGCTGCAACAAAAATGTTCTTTGCAAAAATATGTAGTCCTTGGAGAGATATGCTTATACAATCCTATAAGGTACCTTCATCTTTGAAGAATTAGCATTCCTGGCTAAAAGACGAAAGTGAAAAACCCCTCCACTCAGCAAAAGATTCGTTGCCGACGTACATGGACAATAAGGCCACAATAAATGGTGGAATGTGCACTTACCTAACGGTGGGTGAAAAATTAAAGAAAGACGGTCCCATACCCACTAACCAAATGGAGAGCAAGCTGTCAAGGCCATAATGGATCCACGAAGGAGTACATTGGCGCCTATAAAAGGAGGCATTTGACCTCAGAAGAAGATCATCGAAAATCCATAACACTTCTCTCTACCATAAGTTTTCGAGAAATCTTTTGTCTAGTTGTAATAGTTTAGCTTTCAAGTTTTCCTATTCATGGGGTTTCCCCTTTTCGAGTATTAACCATGATAGACTAAACAAACTTTCTGCTCCAATGGCGGAGAAAATTATTATTGTGAAATAGTTTAGTTTATATTCTTCAATAAACAAGACTTTTGTTTTCCGACATACTCTCCACAAAATTTATATTTCTGAGTAAAAATTTATCCAACAATGAGTCTTCCCGTAATCCCCTTAAAGGTTGGAGGTCGTTGAAAAGGGTTGCGATTTGGGTTCTCAAAGAGGATCGATTTAGAATCATAAATTGCGGGCGAGTAGTTGAAATCCGTAAAACCTGAATCGAGATTTAGGAGAATATGTGAGACAAAGCATTGTTGGATCTGATATTGATTAGAAGGCTAATTCGAATCTAATAAATATAAGTGTGGAAAAATGAAAAATAACTAATGACAATTATAGTATTTTGGTAAATAATAAAAGTTAACAAGAATAGCATAATAATTTTCTATGAAAAATGAGTAGAAAAAGATATTTTATTATATTTAAAGATATATTGAGATATGTTGTTATATTTATGAGTAGAATGAGATATTGTTATATGAAAATGGATATAAAGGGATAATATCCCAAATAAATATTCCCCTCACCAAATAGGGGATATTGAGGTACGTAATAAATAGTGAATTCTCTTTTTTTTTTTTCCCTAATATCTAATTTGTAAATTTGTAAGATCCATTAACTCACGATACTCATAAACTAGAAAACATAATTTGATTGTAAAAATCCATTTTACGAAATTAAAATTAAAAGGTGGTCTCATATAAATTTTTAATAATTTATTATTAAAAAGAAAAAAAAATAGAAACAAAATTATGCGTTCCAACTTCCATCCAACTCATCCTCTGAGTGTGTACATAAAAAATTATTAGGATGTACGACCTAGATCTGCATTACCTAATTAGAATTTGTAAGTTCTGAGTAGACTTTTATTATCAATATAAATGCTACTACTATTAAATAATGGTAGGAACTCTCTAGATTTTACTACTTTTAATTATTAATAAATGTGAATTACATTACTCATCACCTATAAATAAATTGACTATTTATGAGGAAAACGATCCATTGGATAAAATATATCAACCTTATCTTTATAATATATAAATATTGACAAAATCTTGGGTAAGATCGTCTTATGGATTTCATTTTGTGAGATGGGTCGGATCGAACATAAGAAATTATATAATATTTTTGTATGTATTGCGTAATACTTTTCTATATATTAGGTAATACTTTGTATTATAAAATGTTTTTTGAGTTAAGTTGGATTATACGAAAAATATGTAATACTTTTATAAATATCAAGTAATACTTTTATGTATATTAGGTAATACTTTTGTTTTGAGTTGAGTCAAACTATAAGAAAAAATGTAATACTTTTATGTGTATAAAGTAATATTTTTATGTGTATCAAGTAATACTTTTGTATTATAAGATATATGACCCTAATTGGGTCTGGTCGGGTCTTAAAAAACACGCGGATCCTAGAGCTTTCAGGTGCTCTTCTCCTCGTGCAACATGTAATATTTTTGTATATATTATGTAATACTTTTCTATATATTATGTAATACTTTTATATTTTGCGCATATGCTAAATAATATAATACAAAGTATTACCTGAAATATAAAAAAGTATTACCTAATACACACAGAAGTATTACCTAATTATTATGTTTGACCCGATCTGACCCATTTTACGAAATGTGATCCATGAAACGATCTCCCACAAGACATACTCAATATTATTTATGTATATGTGAATTAATAATAACGGGAAAATTTCCCTTTCCCTTTCCCTTTCAATTCTTCTCATTATTTCCTTTTGGTGCACTACTCTATTTATTTTATTAATTAAGTGTAAATTAAGGTAGTTTTTTTTGTGTGGATTTCATAATAAATTTTAAATCCATTAAAATAACTCTAAAATTAATTTAAAATGAAAGAAATAAATTTCTAATTTACATATATCCAAATATCACATCACTAGTGAATTTGCTATAACCATTTTTTTTTTCCTTTTCAAATTCTTCAATAAAATAAATGTAAAGAAATTTATTACACTTGAAAACATTCATCACAAAATATTAAATCACGTTTCTCACAAGATAGTGTTGAGTTGTCTCATTCAGACTGAGAACATTTTGGGGCAGGCCACAGCCAACCATGAATGACTCTTCCTATGTTTTATAATATTGTAGTTTATTGATAAAAATTGACATGATCATTTCACAGATCATTCATAAGACAAAATTTTATAGGTTATATTTTAATCATATAGTCAAAATTATGGATCGTGACGAATCTATAAAATTAGATTCATAAATATTTTTATAAGAATACTACTTTCTGCTGATCATAACTTCCATTTTATTTTAACATGTATATTTGTTCATATCCTATTGAGTTTAAGCTTCATTTATTAATAATCAAATGAATATATGCTTATCACTGGGGCAATAATTACACTTTTCAAAGTAATTGTAAAAGTCAATATTATTGTATTATTTAAATTCAATCATATTTATGTATCGCTATAAAAGTCAATATTATTACATTCACCACATGAGCTAGTTTTGAAGCATTTTGGGAAGGTAAAATGAAATTAATTGTAAAATTAATATAACGAAACCAATACCATCACTATATTTTACCAAACCAAAAAAATGTTAAACCAAATTTGTAATGTTTTGACAAATCGAGTTTAAATTAGTTGTAGATTTCAATGGAATAATGAATAAAGTTGATTCATTTTTCAGACCTAATTAATTTAGGAAATTAGAACAAGTATCAAAAGACTCCTAAAATTTATATTGAAAAAGTAATTATTGTAAATATAAAAATCTCGCAAATTATAGTAATCAATCTTAAGAGGGGTTCATACAGAGAGAGAGAGACTTACGAGACTATCTACGAATCTTGAATTGTGAAACCAAATTATTTTATGTGTTTTTTTTTTTTTGTCTCAATTGATAATATAAGTCACAAGTTTCCATCATTCAACTTTATAGATTTCTTTTTTTAGTGCAATATTGAGGATGTTAGATCATGCTAGTTGGCCAAACAACAAATGTGATTTAAGTAATCAATAGGTGGCATCTTCATATCAAACAATAATTTCTAACTGCACCTATCGGCCCATCTGTAGTAGAACCATTCAATTCAACGTCTTATTCCTTTTTAATTAGTAATCATATGAATTTTATGGTACTATAAAGTTAGTAATTTTTAGCCGTTGGGAAACCAACATAACATTTATGTCTCAGTAATAATCTTTTGAATTATATAGTATTATGAAATATACCATTATGTTTGAGATTTTTATGATAATTAAATAATAGTATAAAAGAACAGAAAATGTAATAGAACAACTCGATAAAAATTACTAATGAGATCTGTAGCCATTGACATGTTCATCGTACAGAAATTTAAAATGGTGTTTAGTTAATTAATATGAGGTTGTGTTTGGATAGGGTGAATTGAAATTTAGGATTTGAAATGAAGGAATTTTATATCCACTCAAGTTTAGAAAGGATTTGAAATCTACTCAAATGACCTAAAACTTAATTCAAAATAAAAGTAATGGATTTTAAATTCATAACTATCCAAACACTAACCGGTGAATTTGATGTTGTGGATTTGGAATTTCTCCTCAACTCCACCTATCTAAATAGACCCTTAAAGATTTATTATTTTATAGACCCATATGGAGAAAAATAAAATTTGATAGAGTACTAAAATATTAGTAATTAGAAATTTATAATTTTAAGATGTTTGGTGATCATATTTCTTAGGTTTCCTTGTGAGTCATTTTTAGCTATCTTAAGTTTCCTTGTGTGTTATTCTTAGATGCATTTAATCTCTTGTTTTCTTTCAATATTTTGGTAAATTACAAAGATTGTTATTGAAAGATAATATCTAATTATTTAAAAGAATGTTAAGGAGAGATATTCACTTGTGATTCATGTGGCTACCATTAGAATACCTACTTTGAAGAAATAATACTCAATCTATTAAATACCATACATAATAAAATCCGTAGAACACAATATCTACAAGCCTATCAAAATGGATTGAACTCATTGAGCCGCACCAAAAGAATGAGTTAAGGAATTATAGGCCCGTCTTCCGACGGGTCTAACCAAGTTTGGCTCTTTTTTTTTTTATAAATTTCTTTTTATTGAAAATATAAAGATAAATGAATAATAATTATGAAAAACTTTTACCTAATGCACATAATAATTTATAAAATATTGATATGAGTCATTTATTTATACAAAAAAAGAAATTTTAATGAAATATTTTTTCTAAATTCATATATTATATATAATATTAATATTTTCTTATTGAATGTAAATTATATGTTACATATATACTCTCATTCCTCTTAAAAAAAAATGATGGATCAACCACCTAACCCTCGGCTCATTAATGAGTTGGGCTGGTTGAGGTTTGGAACTGCATCAAAAAAGTTTGTCTCCTTTCATTCCAAATTGACGGATTAGAATAAGTTTATCCATGCAGGAATCCATTTTCTGAAAGATCATGACTTTCGTATTTTAATGGGTCTTTGAGATCCTTTCGATAATCTATATTGAAGGGATATCTATCTAATTCGATTAATTGCGTAAAGTCCGCGATAGCAACAAAACCGTGGAAAGTATACATATTTGCCTAGAGTTCGCTCCCAGAAATATAGCCATCTCTGCCCCCTCACATCAATCCCTCAAACCTTTTATCCACTCTCATTGAATCACAATGAAGGACAAATCCAAATAGAAAAACTCACATTGGGCTTAGGATTATGAGCCAACCCATCCCATCAACCCCTATCAACAGTCCTTGATATATCTCTATATATACTCGTGAATATATTTATATTTATTAACATTTATAATATATTTAATGCACTTCATTAGTATAACACGGCGAAAAGTCCATTAAAACTATATATTTTCCACATAAGTGACATGTTATCTAACCATCGTAAAAATATGGCTAAAATTGCACATAATTAGTCAAATTATTATAATTCAAAACTTCAAATTTAATTTTTAATATTATATTTGGCCATTAGGCAATTCAAAATGATGAAACCTCACTGAGAATCTAGTTATTTAGAAACCATACATTACTGCCAAAACTCCCTGAATTTAGAATCCACCGATATATATTCATAGGATTTGATGATTTTAGCATCTACCAGTTGGATCCCATTGTTAACTAGGAATCACGAGAAACTATGACAGTGCATCACTTAGACAAGGAATCTGTTTCAACCCACAAAAGAAGTAATTTGTTTTCACCTACACACAAACACACATATATAGAATAGATTTTTTTTAATCCATAAATTAAAATTCATTCTTTTTATTTTTCTTATCCGTTCCACCTATGTCAACTTGTATTGTTTGTACAACTCTATCATCAACAAAATCGAACCATTCCATATAGGAATGAAAATATCCGAAAATATCTTCGATATTTCCATTTTTTCATATACCTAATATAATAATGTCTACAGCAATATATCTCCCATATTTTCATTTTTTTTACATAATCAATAAAAAAAAAAAAATCAAAATATCAATAAAATATCGATAAATATCGGTATTGATTATTTATCGATATTGATTTTGATATTATTAGCTCCATGGTATAGATAATGATAAGAAAATAGATAAAATATTAAATAAATATCAACAAATATCGGTAAAGATTACACAATATAGATGGTTTTATGGTACAAATCAGAAAAATATCGGTAAATATCGGAATAACATCGATAAGTATGACATACCAATATTTCCACCGATATCGATAGTTTCGTAAAATTGAGATACCGATATTTTTATCGAAACCGAAATTTTTATTCTTGCATTAACTCATCATCTCCATCCATACTAATGAAACCAAGCCGTTCTATTTTCATCAATCCTTATTATTCAAAATTTAGGTTATATCATCCTAATCCAGACCACACCAAATGATATAATTTACAAATATTTTTGAAAAGAAAAAAGAAGTAAACAAAATCTTAGGATATAATACCAATTCTAATTGCAAACAAATATATATAGAGGCCCTCCTATGTTCGTTATGTGTGTCCTTTTGCTACCTAACAGCTCATTATTTCGAACAGGGAGAACCGGAAAAAGGACGTTCGATATGCATGTCGTTAAATACAATATTACAATACTAATGGATATCCAGAAAATATTCCTTGCTAAATATTATTTATAAAGCTATCTAAATCATAGAGGTAAATCTAACATTTGACAGCATATATATCTTTTGCATGCAGACTTCGAGTTGTAAAGATCAATCACTCAAAGACTAGACAAAAAATGGAAATCACAGCAGAGAATAGTGATGAAACAAAGAAGTCGAAAAAGGAAGTTGAGTCTCAAACCTTGCCCTTTTATATGCTCTTGAGCCATGCAGATGGGTTGGATTGGATTTTGATGGTTCTTGGTACGTGGGGTTCGATTGTCCACGGTCTTGCCCAGCCCGTTGGGTACTTTCTGCTCGGAAAAGCCCTCGATGCCTTTGGAAACAACATCAATGATACTGATGAAATGGTTAAGGCACTTTTTCAGGTAAGTAAGCATTTTATCAGAGTATATAGTTCACTAGTTAATTGTTTCTTTTTGAGAAGTATATATCAGTAGTAACATAACCTGATATATATCCTTTCTGCTTCATCAGGTTGTACCATATGTGTGGTACATGGCTTTCGCTACATTTCCAGCCGGAATACTAGGTAACTTCCATGGCTATATAAGAAGTGTAATATCTTCTAACATAAATGCAAGAGTGAAATTTGTGATGAATTGAAGCATAGTCATATCAAGATGAATTTTAAACGTGTCAAATATAAAAGGAGTTGGTCTACTTCGATAATCAAAAAATCAAACCATCACTCATGTAGTAAAACTAGTAAAACAAAGTTTTGTTTCTTAATAGAGTTGTTACTTCAAATGCAGAGATAGGATGCTGGATGTATGCAAGCGAAAGACAAGTAAGACGCCTAAGATTAACATTTCTGAAAGCTGTCCTCAGCCAAGAAATCGGAGCGTTTGATACTAATTTAACAAGTGGTAAAATAATCAGTGGGATTAGCAGCCATATGTCCATCATTCAGGATGCAATTGGTGAGAAGGTAAATAGCTCACACTTGATCCATCCTCGTTGCATTATTTCTACTTTGGCGTACTCTAATGCATGAAATACGACACATAGTATGGGGTCAAAAATGGCAAATATCGCTAGAAATTAAATTAGAGTGTGTTGCAACAGAAACACTGGTTAACTATGCTAATGGATGACAAGGATAGACTTTATCGAATGACTGAGTCAAACATACTTGATTTAGTAAATCTGTAATTATCTTTAAGATTCGTTTCCAAAACATATTTGAAATCTTAGCACATGTATCTTTTTTCCTGAGTCCATAAAAACCATCTCTTGAAAAGTATCCTTGTTAAAACTTACAATGAGCAAGAGTTTAAAATCAAAGATAGGTAATCAGATTGACTATAATCTGAAAGGTTAAACATAATGTTTTATTGGTTGAACATTTCTAATGATTCAGAATCCAAGCACAATAGAAAATTAAAAAAAATAAAAGCAGAGAACAAACCTGACTTACAGATATATATCTGATCTCGACTTACAATGTCTGTGGCTGACAGTTGGGGCATTTCCTATCATGCTTCGCAACTTTCTTTTGTGGTGTCTTGATTGCCTTTATAGCCTGCTGGGAAGTGTCGCTTCTAGCATTATTTGTTGTCCCTTCGATTCTCATAATTGGGGCTACTTATACGAAGAAAATGAATGCTCTTTCAGCAACAAGGATGTCATTTCTCTCAGAGGCTACTGCAATGGTAGAACAGGTAGAGAAACATTAATATCATTCATCAAGAACTGATTCCAGCCAAAGAGCATATAGGCTGATTTTACTGAACAAATCAAAGTTTAATTAAAATTATATTTGCTTGCTATATGACAGTCAATTTCCCACATCAAAACTGTCTTCGCATTTGTTGGGGAGAATTCAGCAATCAAAACCTTCACGGAGAGCTTACAAGAGCAGCTAAGAATAAGCAAGACTGAAGCATTCATAAAGGGAACTGGGACAGGTCTTTTCCAAGTTGTAACATTCTGTTCATGGGCTCTTATTGTATGGGTTGGAGCCATCGTTGTAGAGGCTGGAAGAGCACGAGGAGGAGATGTTATTGCTACAGTTATGAGCATTCTCTTTGGAGCTATGTAAGAAATCAACTCTGTACATATTAAGCCTTGACTAACTCCACAGGCAATTTAATCATTTCCACATATCAATTTCAGATCACTCACACATGCAGCGCCAGACATGCAAATCTTCAATCAAGCGAAAGCTGCAGGAAAGGAAGTCTTTCAAGTGATTGAGAGAAAGCCAATGATATACACAAACAAAGATGGAAAGACACTGGACCTCATCAATGGCAGCATAGATATATATGATGTGCACTTTGCTTATCCATCTAGGAAGGAAACATCAATCCTTCAAGGATTTTCTTTATCTATTCCAGCAGGAAAGGTGGTAGCACTCGTTGGAAGTAGTGGATGTGGCAAGAGCACTATTATGTCACTGATAACAAGATTCTACGATCCTCTAAAAGGTACTAGAAATGAGCATAAATTGTTTGCTAAAATCATGCATTTTTCAACGAGAGTTCAATAGGCTTTAAGGAAAGCTAAAAGTCTAAATGAGTTGGTTACTCGCAGGTGACATTCTCATTGACAACCACAACATCAAGGAGCTTGATTTAAAGTACCTCAGGACAAACATTGGATTAGTTTCACAGGAGCCATCACTATTTTCTGGCAATATCAAGGACAACATTAAAGCAGGAAACCCGGATGCAGATGATGATCAGCTCCAGAGAGCAGCTCAAATGGCAAATGCACACTCTTTTATATCCCAGTTTCCAGATCAATACTTAACCGAGGTCAGATGAGTTCAAAATTTAAACCCTAACAAATCACAAGATGAAAACCTCCCTTAATATGATCATGGAGAAAGAAAAAACAATAGAATCCATCCATAAATAGAAAGCAGATCTTAAAAGGTGATGAATGAGGAAAATAATAGAATAATAGGACATACAAGTCTACACAATATTGTTTATTTCTCTGTATACTCATAGAATAATAGGACATCTAGTTCAAATTCGTGAATCTCATGCATGTTGAAGGATCTTCCTTTTGTGCATTAGGTGGGACAAAGAGGTGTCCAATTATCCGGTGGACAGAAACAGAGAATAGCAATAGCACGAGCCATTCTAAAGAATCCTCCAATTCTTTTACTAGATGAAGCCACCAGTGCCCTCGATACAGAATCAGAAAAGCTCGTTCAAGCAGCCCTTGAGACAGCAATGCAAGGGAGGACAGTCATCTTGATCGCACACAGATTATCCACCATTGTTAATGCAGATATGATCGCTGTCGTACAAAATGGAACAGTTGCAGAGACTGGAACACACCATGACTTGCTTACTAGCAATGAATTTTACCACAGCTTGTTTGAAATGCAGAATATCAGTCAAGAGAGTGATAAAAGGTTCATAGCAAAGCAAAGTTACTAACAAGTGCATAGTATTGATAGACTGGGAATAACATTTAACTGTTTACTTTACAGAATAGAAGATCCAATTGAAGAAGTAACAAGTCTACAGACAGATACTTCATCACAGTTCCTGAACCCAAATGATGAAACTAGGGAAGAAAACAGAAGCCCGCAACTCTCCCTTAAGAAAGAAGAACCGAAGGAAAGAATGGAAAAATCTATATTCTTCAGAATCTGGTTTAGATTAAAGAAGAGAGAGGCTGTCAAAATTACCATTGGCTCTTCTGCAGCTGCTTTTGCTGGCATCTCTAAACCTGTCTTTGGGTTCTTCATTATAACAATAGGAGTGGCATACTACAAGCATGATCCAAAGCACAAAGTAGGAATATACTCAATGATTTTTTCGGCAATAGGATTTTTGTCATTGTTCGCCCACACTTTGCAGCATTATTTCTTTGGAGTGGTTGGTGAGCAGGCTATGACAAACCTCAGGCGAGCATTGTATTCAGGTATCATTTTCACTCTATATGTATTTTGCATATATTCCATCAGCATCAGAACTTTCACAGCAACTATTTACACTCATACCAACCAACTTTATCTTGCAGCTATACTACGAAATGAATTGGCTTGGTTTGAGAATCCCGAAAACAATGTGGGGTCAGTTACAGCACAGGTTATCAATGAAACATCCACAGTCAAGACCATTATATCTGACCGTATGTCTGTAATTGTTCAATGTGTCTCCTCCATACTGATAGCAACAATTGTCAGCATCAAAGTTAACTGGAGAATGGGCTTAGTTGCTTGGGCTGTGATGCCATGTCACTTCATCGGTGGGCTAATTCAAGCCAAGTCAGCAATGGGATTTTCAAGTGGTAATAATGCTGCTTATTCAGAACTTGTTTCCCTTGCTTCTGAATCAGCATCCAACATAAAAACCATCGCCTCTTTTTGCCAAGAAGATCATGTGACTGAAAAGGCAAAGGCTATTTTAACGAAACCACTTAAAGAAAGCAGGAAACAAAGTGTCAAATATGGGATCATTCAAGGTGTATCCCTTTGCTTATGGAATATTGCTCATGCCGTTGCACTATGGTACACCACTATCCTCGTTGAGAGAAGACAAGCCACCTTTGAGGATGGAATACGATCGTATCAGATATTCTCTCTCACAGTACCATCAATCACAGAACTCTGGACACTGATACCTACTGTTTTCTCTGCCATCAGCATACTAACACCTGTGTTCCAAACGCTTGACAGAAAGACAGAGATTGTGCCAGACGAACCAAAGCAATCACCATATAAACATATCAAGGGGGAAATTGAATTTCAAAATGTGAGTTTCTCTTATCCCTCAAGAGCAGAAATGACAGTACTTGACAACTTCAACTTGAAAATTGAAGTCGGATCAAAAGTTGCTCTTGTTGGACCAAGTGGAGCAGGGAAGTCCTCTGTCTTAGCACTCCTGCTCAGATTTTATGATGTTAAAGAAGGAGGGGTTCTAATTGATGGAAAGGATATAAAAAGCTACAATCTAAGACAGTTGAGAGCACAAATTGGCTTGGTGCAGCAGGAGCCACTCCTCTTCAGTTGCTCAATTAGAGACAATATATGCTATGGAAATGAAAGCGCTTCTGAAGCTGAAGTTATACAGGCAGCAATGGGTGCTAACATACATGAAGTGATAAGCAATCTGCCTCGAGGGTATGACACATTGGCTGGGGAAAAGGGATGCCAGCTTTCAGGTGGACAAAAACAAAGAATAGCCATTGCAAGGGTTCTGCTGAAAAAGCCAGCAATACTGCTTCTCGATGAAGCTACAAGCGCACTCGATGCAGAGTCCGAAAGAGCTGTCATCTCTGCTCTGGAATCACTAAAATTGAGAACAACACATGTTACAGTCGCACACAGGCTCTCAACCGTGATCAATTCAGATACCATATTTGTGATGGACAAGGGCAAGGTTGTGGAAATTGGCGCCCATGGAACCCTAATAGCATCCAATGATGGAGTTTACTCGAGGCTTTGCAGGCTCCAGAGTATCTCAGGAAAATGATGCCATGTAAATGAATTACATGAAAGTTAGAGTGATCATGTTGGCATCATAGGTGTACCTGCTCCGAGGATGATTTTCCAGTAACTTAGTCTGTGTCAACTAATTCCTAAAGTAGATCAAACAAACATGCAGACAAAATAGAAATCTGCCTTCAAAAATACTGCTTGATAACCATTGATCAACATGAATATAAAAACAGAAATTACAACAATTAATCTTAAACAAAAAACAATGATATTTTTTGGATCGTACCATTATTTACGGGAACAAGAAGAACTAAGAATATACCTCTTTAACATAATTACAGGATAGAATCGCCATTGGAGAGCTTTGAGATTGAATCTGCTTAGTTTTTATTTGGTTTTCCAAATTTGGGGAATGAAGAAAATGAAGGAAATTTAAATCTGACGGAATTGGGCGGGAAGATGGGTTTTTATAGACCCCCTCTTTGTTTTTCTTAAATGAATTTAAATTTAATTTTATAAATTTTATTTGACAAGTGGTAGTAAACTACGAAATCAGTAAAACTGTTCTTCATGTGTTTTTTTTTATTTTTTACATATTATATTATTTTATGTGTTTTTAATCCTTTTTATTAGGTTTATCTACATAAAGTTTGAAAGTTAGCTTAATTATCAATTTGAAGCCTGAAAAATAAAAATTATCGTTTAAAATTTTCACATGTAAAAGTAATATTATATTTGTCATCTCCAATTACTACAATTGTATTTGTTCTTTAAATACAATGAAAAATACTTAGGAAAAAAAATACATTTTGTATGGAATTATTTTATTAAACGATGAATGAAGTAATATAAGATTTATATAACTGATGGTGATCCAATCTTGAGTGTTCAAGTAAATTAAGCTGATAGATGACCCCATTGATGATGTAATTTGAATTTCAATAATAAGAATAGTGATTGTCAGATAACATAGTACATTATGTAAAGAATTTGAAATTATAAGTTTGAATTTCGTTTTGTATAACAAAATATATAGTGAAAATAAGTATTTTCAACATACTTAATATTTTAAAATAACATAAAATTGGAGAATACCAATTTGATATAAAACCAGATAGGACCCTTAGCATTTGAATTGAAGGTGTACTACATACTACATTCGATAGAGTAAAATTTATGTAATATTGACAATTAATCACTCATGTAGATGTTATACACACTAAAATAGATAAAAACTAGAGTGAGATGGTTTTAAATATCTTATTTTGTGACCCTGTTTAATTAATTTCACCTTATTATTACCTTATTATTAAGTCAAAACTCATTATCTATATGAAGATCTTTTAAAATTTTGTCGATTTGAGATGGTTTTACAAGAATATCTATAATAAATTACACAATTAAACACTTCAATTCTTTTAATATGAAGTAGGGTGCAATTATGATAACGGTGATGGAAAATTAGGGTTCAATTTCTAGAAAAGAAGCCTGAAAAATGACCACCACATCTAAGAATGGTGGCAGGCGCACACAAATCACCCAAATCGTGATTCAAAAAGGTAGTGATAATAAATAACGATCAGAATAGAAGACAACAAGATTAACAAACATACAACTTTCAAGAACATGGAATCAAGCCAAAATATATGCACAGAAAAAAAAAAAAAGTCCCATGAACTCTACTAGTTCGCTTTTTAAGTCTTAGTAAAGTTTTGCTGCAAATTCATAAGCATTAGCTCCTTGTATACAGAATGCTGTCTAAGAAAGCACAATTCCACAATGAAGTTTGAAATGACATTCATGAGAAACAAGCATGCTAATTCATCTGAAGAGCCAATTTTTCATAAGTGATTCATAGAAATTAACTTTTCTAAACAGCCATAGTACAACACAGTCACGTCCCGATTCTATCCTTGTCAGTCATACGAGTTGGACTCTTGGAAAGCAGTATGTCTCTCATTTCTCTATAAACCTTGAGTTCTTCAAGGGCATCTGATATTGTTCGAGGCTTAGAAAACTCAGAGGCTTCTCCAGAATCTTGACGAAGAGGAGGAGCTGTTTTCAGCATGTGAACGAGGGCGCCTACCGCAGCGTCCTGCGATTTCTTCGTCGAGGATCCTTGTGAAGAATTTTCCAACCCGTTTCTTCCATCAAGATTCAGACTGTAAAAGGAAAAGTAAATTAATGATGTGAAACAAATATGCATGCAATGTTTATAGAATATGATTGCTAATTAATTACTTCATGTTTTGTGGAGACAGCAGAGAAACGGCTACAAGACTATCAGAATCGAAGCTCAAAATCAAGTTCCAAAGCTATACACACCCACATTATATGAGGCATCGAGAACAGATATATATAGCATAAAGCATAATTTTATGCGAGAAAATAGTGAAAAAGCATATTCCACCCTACCATGCACGTGAATGACACGAGTGCTCACGTTATAATGCACTTGGAATTTTGTCATTGAGAATAGAAGGGAAGGTCCAAGGAAAAGTAAAACAGCATTTAGAAGTAGACAAATTTTCTTTATTCTATTATCAGTTATCCAATATTTTCTGTGGTTTGTGAGTTGGGAGGTTTGTTCACAAACTCAAGAGAAACGAGGATAGGCAACTAACACAACACATGAGCTCTTGTGGTGTCCTAAACAGAGAGAATATCGAAGGTCCTGACAAGATTATATCATGAACAATCAAAAGAAAGATAGAAATCCTACAAGTACATAGCTCATTTAATTATTGATCTTCAAATATCGTGTTCAGATGATCCAATATAGTTACATGGCATATAAATGATCAAATATTGATATAGCTATCTTAAAAACAATACTAAATCAAGCTTTAGAATAACAATAATAAAAACTCTACCAATATTGAAATGTGGCATATTCTAGATCACATTCGGTTTATATGAAAACTTTAATTTCGAGCATTTCTTGGCACGCTCAGAATGAAGGGTGGAATTAGTTACCTTGTTTGGCTATCGGGAGGCTCCATGTCATCGACAATAAATGGACATGAGAAATCACAATCGGCAAAGTCGTCCTGGAAAGACAACCGGCTGGAGCTCCTCGAGAATCCGACACGTGGAGAGCTACTTGACGAAAGCAAACTCGAAAACCGGCCAGAATCCTCTTTCGAATCTTGAGACACCTATTAAACATAAACAGATGTAAACAACCAATAATGAACAAACAACAAGAAGTAGTAATCATTAGCAGGATGAAGCGCGCTCTACCTTTTGACCAGCATTTATTGGAGAATTACTCAACTCTCCAGCTCTGGCCGAATCTAGCCTCCTCATTGACCGAGCTCCGGACGAGGATTCATGGGATGAAGGATCGTACCTTGTGTTTCTAGGAGATAGAGGCGGAAGAGAATTCCGACTCGGATCAGACAGATTAGGAGAAAGGTATCTAGGACTTCTTCCCATCATTGAATGAGGAATACTCATCGGAGCCGTTTCTGAACGCCGGCGGGCCTGAACTGGAACCAATAGATTCGTCGGGGGAGATGGAGAAGGAGAAGGAGATGATGAAAACGGAGGAGAGAGCAGGTCATCAGACGTTGTTTTCTGATACATTGGTGACCTTTTGTATGTCTCAGTTGGTGAAGACGAGTACTCGTATGGTGACCTATATAAAGGTGGGGACCCACTAAAGGGTTGTGACGAGACCTCCCTTTGGACGCCACCCGACCAGCTGTGAGGCCGTTGAAATGGCGACGAAGAATTCGACTGCCTCGCCCTTACCAAGAACGATGAAGAACGACCCTTTTCGGACGAGGGAGAATGAAATGCCTTCATAGGCTCGGTAAGAGGGCTACCTACATAATCGGTAATGATTTCCAAAGGATGGGATACACAAGCATCGAGGTTAAAATCGGACAAATCTTCACGATACATCACAGACACGGAAAGTCGGCCTTGTTGAGCATCGATAGGTACAAAGCTATAGCTCTTCATCGACTCCTCCTCTGATCTCGAAAATGGAGGGCAAAACGAGCTGATTTTGTAGTTGATTTCAAAGTCACAATTCTGCTTCATGGAAATTTTTCTACGATAGGCCTTATACGCTGGAAGAAGCCTCAGCATTGAGAAAACCGAACGTAACAATATGATTGATTTCTTGTACGTCTTCTTGTAAATGGAATCACCGATTTGAGGAGACATAGTCCTTTGATACTCATACTGAACTATCCACCTCTCGATCACCGTCTCACTATACATCTCCAAATGATCGGATGAAGAATCTCGAGATTCTTGAACGAGTATGATGTCGATTATCATAGGTTCCAACAAACTTCGGTTCCAAAAACTCAAGCTATCCATGGCCGCAGGGCGATCCCCCAACACTAAATTGAACCATTTATCGCTCTTTTTGATTTCCCCCCCTCGACTAGAAGGCCGAGTAATCGGAACCCTTGAATCCAATATAATGTGCAAGCTCTTTAGAAGAAACTGATTAAGAATTTGCTCAAACCTTCCATGTTCACCATGAGGATAGCTGTGCAAATCCATAATTTGTTTTTTCTTTTTTTCTTTTTTTTTGGGTTTTCAATCAAATCTCAGAACAATTTTCCCACTGTCAACTCCAACATGCAATTACAAATTCAGTTCGTTTTCAACCAAACATCAAATAATTGCTCTCAATTTTACCTAATCACTAAATGTAGGGCTAAAAATGCTGCATGTTACAGTTCTTCATTCATGCAGCAGAAAATCAATCGAAAATTCAAGCAAGAACAAGAACAAAGTTCCCAGATTCAAGATTCAAAATTGCGGCATGTAAATAAATCAACACAGAAAAAAAAAAATCAGAAAATTAAAGGACAGATCAAGAATCTTGATCAAGAAGAGCCCATTACTATTTACAATCATAAAGTCAAGTTCCACCAACTTATTAAACAGATTAAAGAAACGAAAAAAACTTCCAAGAACTAAAAATGATTATTTCAAGATTCAGCAATTAAAATGGTGTTTCTGAAATGGCGAAGTGGAAATGATTTATTCAGATAAATATAACTTACTTGATGGGAAATGATTTCTTAAAAAGATGAAGTCTTGGGATCAAATTGGCTGAGAATTTTGAGAGAGAAAGCGAGGGGGAGATAGAGAGATTGCGTAGACTGCTAGCAGTGATGAGAGAGAAAGAGTAAAGACAATGGCTGGTTTTATAGTTTATACTCTAAATTGAAATGGTTAATTTAATCATTTTTAGAAACACCAATTAATCTATTTTCCTTTTTATTGAATAAATTAATTGTATTAATTAATAAGCTAGAATTGAAACGACAGAATCTATTATTATGTTAAATATTTTAAAATTTGGAATGAATATTCATAATATCCAATTATTATGTTAAATATTTTAAAATTTGGAATGAATATTCATAATATCCAATGCAATATGGTATTCAAAACACGGTGAATCAATCTACAACATATAATCCATAAATAGATATTAATTTAAAAATAGGCAAAAACTTATTTACCTATTATTAATTTGATACTAATAAGATATTAATTGTATAGAGTATTATTTATATAATTAAAATATATGTTTTAATGAAACATATTAATTATATATTTATAAGGTTATTTGTATAATTGAAATATATGTTTTAATAAAACATATTAGTTGTATATTCATAAGGTATTATATTATTTATTCATTAATTATTTATTAGTATAATTGAAATATATGTTTTAGTCAAAAATATTATTTTTTATTTATTAAATATAAATATATTAATCATATTACTTAAATGTATTAGAGTTTGAGTTGGGTTCACAGTATAACTCAGGACACACCAATCATTCTCTTGAAAAAATGAGTTTGTAGTGTACATAGTAGAATTTCGTTTCAGAGAATTATGTCTATTATATAAATTTGTTTATAACATTAATATTAATTTTTTCTTTAAATAAACATTATTCCCTTTTTTTTTCCTTACCACTCAGCTTTAATTTTCACAAATAATTTTATAAAATCATTTTTTGAATTTAATTATATGAGACACAATGTAATTAGATGGTTTTTAGAATATAATTATATGAAATGAAACCTATTTAAACGGTTTCATATGATCCTACTATTCTACTCCATAAGTATATATAAATCGGAAAAATATCATATTTGATATAATTTACTTTCTTATATATTTTACATTTAACATATACATATTGATGAGTCATCAAAACTTACATATAATATAACAAAAGTATATATGTCGAAATCTCTTGATGAGGAATTAGTGAGAGAATTATGTTAATCGTATTGTTAATTACGTGACGTGAAGTTATTGGAGTCTTGGGGACAGGTGTTTACAAAATTATGAGATGCTAGAAATTGGAATCTCATAATTTTAAGTTTTTATATTCCTCATCTCTTTAATTACGTAATTAGATCTTAAAATAAACAAGCGGGCCCCACGCCGACCAAATTATAATAAATTGTGGGATATATATTAATGTTTATTACGACAATAATCCAAACTACTAAATCCCAACAAAATTAAAATTAATCTTAATTTTGTACATTCTAATACGTGGAATAATTCATGAGACAGGAACTAAATATGTAGAATTACGTGGATTAACTCGGCTCATTAAATTAAATGTTTAGATGATATTACAAGATTATTACTTTATTATTATTTCGTATTTTGTTATTTTTGTTATTATGATTCTTATTTTGCTTTGGAGTTTTCACAAGAAATAAAAAATTGATTTTATATCAATTTCATACATGAATAGGAAATGTTTTAAGCATGTATGAGTTTATTTATAACATCAACATCCTCAACAAATAGTTATACAAGACAATTAGACTTGATGGGCACATATTTCATTATAATAATGATGTAGATAGACACCAACTCCATAGACATGAGTTCATCACTAGTCACATCAATTATTTATGACACATTTCATAAAAAATACTTATAAATTAGTTCTTAATTTTCAATTCAAATTTTAAAATTTTTCTACAAGTAGCTCAATTTAATATTTTTGTTCAATTTAAAATTTGAAATTTAAATTGAATTTTCAATTTGAGACAAAATTTTATATATTTTTTATTTATATTTATAAATTTATTTATATTTCAATATGTATTCATATATTGGATAAATTAAGACAAGTGAATGCGTTTTAAAAAAAAATTCATCCAACTTATCTTAATTTATATGAAAAAAATAAATATATAATCAATTCAATTCATAAAATATAATTTATATCAAACTAAGTAATATTAAAATTGATTTTCTATACTTTTATTCATAAAGTTAAGAAAATAAAGGAATCTTAATTTTTTGAATTACATTTATTATATGTAAATTAATATAAGTCGGATGAAGATCGTTTCAAAATTGCACAAAATTGTCTTAGCTTAACTAAACTATAAATACATATTAAAATATAAATAAAATGAAAAGAAAATGAAATTTTGTCTTAAATTGATAACTCAATCTAATTTTCAAGCCTTAAATTAAGAAAAAAAAATATAAAATTAAACCCCTTATTAAGAAATTTTAAAATTTAGGTTCAAATTTGAAAATTAATGTGTAAATTGGGTTTTATTATAAAATTTATCAATTACTTTATTATTAGTATTTTTTATAAAATCTTAAATGGGCTTATTATATAAGATTTTATACCTCTTTAATTTCTATTTTATTTTATCTTATAGGCCAACTTGATAGTGGGCTTACTTATAGTCCAAGCTACTTGGGCCACCCAGAGAAACACAAAAGAAGCTACTATTTAATTTTGGCCTCTAGGCCTCTTTTGTGGTGGAGAATCATTGCGTTTTTGATGGATGGGAAACTTGGTTAAAATTAATATGATATAATGGGTTATCATCGTTTACAAAATTGTGATTTAATGTTTTTTATATTTTGGTTTAATTGTTATTATTAGATTAAATGTAATATATATATGTTTGGATTGAGTGTTTGTGATTTTTCATTTGGGGTTAACTTAATTACATTTGAATTGGTTCGAGAGTTTATTCAAATATAATGATCATCTTATCCTTAATTTTTAATTCTTTTTTTTATGCAAATTCAATTATGTGGCAATAAATTTGACATTTATGTCTTTTCAAACTTTATTACCATAGCGGAGAGTGTGAGTTAAATAAACACACCAAATATTAGTTAATTTAATTCATGAGTTCCTCCACGAAACCAATATTCATGAGCTCACCTAACCTAACTCATAAATTTAGCCCATTAGTTCATATCATTGGGCCAAAAAGAATACTTGGGCTGGTCCAAATATGTACGGGCCATTAATTGTCAAATCCTACTTATCTTATGTAAATATGATTGGGCCGGTCCAAATATCTTATCTAGTAGGTTCGTTTATTTATTTATTATTGAAATAATTATGTTCACAACCACGATAACTTTCTATACAATTATCATATATTTAACTTCTCTATATTAACCTTAAGATTTTCTTTTTCTTTTCTTGTTAGAGCCCTCAAACATCACCATTTTTGTTCTATCTTAAATACATACATATATACATATAAATGTTATGCAGTATTTATTTCTGAAAAATTATTCAATATTATCGGATCAACCATTCAATTCCTCTCAACTTTAAAAAAAAAAAAAAGATCTCCGAACATTTCAATAAAATGATTAAACATCATCATAACATAATTTAAAAAAAAAATATTTTTTCTATCTTAATCAGCATCAAGAAAATCATTCTCACATTTAGGAACACAATGCTAGAAAATTTTATGTATTTGTACAATATAATTTAATCGAACATTGATTTTCTTGTTGAATTAATCTTAAAATATTTCCGAGTTGTCAGTATGTATCCCAAGAAACTCTTAAAAGTCAAAATCAAGTTCATAAACAAAAACTCAGATTTACAATCAATATCAAACAATCGATCTCAGCCAACAAGCAAAGAAACAAGAAACCAACACACTGCAGAATTACGTGATTCGACTTAACAATGCCTAAATCCATAGAAAGAGAAGAGTGAGATTCTTTTATTGACCTAAACACCAATACAAGATTACAAAGCTTCAAGAAAACTGGAATAGTTGATATTCATATAACCCTCAACCTTCTAACTCTGAAGAAACTGAGAAACTTAACTCTCTCCTACTCTATAGAACTTTTACATGTATTTATAAAGCATAGCAACTGAAAAACAAAAAACTAAGAAAACCATCTCCTGAAATCAGCATCATTGTAGCATCTTGAAAACTGATTCTGAACCATGATTCAAAATAACGGCATTATAATGGCTGTAAAGGTCATTATATAATGGTAACGGCCACCTCCGCGCCACTGATTTGATTAAAAAAGGGTCGGCTATATTATTGGGCATGATATCGGCGTGATAACGCCCTTAACGGCATTACGCGACGTTATAACGGACTGTAACGACGCTATAATGACTGTAACGGATTTTAACGGGTATAAAAGTGGAAATGATGGATAGATGATTGAATTTCAACACTGTATATTTTTTTTTCGATTGAATGTGATATTCTTTATATATGTTTATTATATATGGGTATATTAATATGTATGTATATATACAGTATATTATTAGGGATAAAAATAAATGAAGAATTGTATGCTATAATTGACAAGTGAAAGCTGTAAAATGTTGAAAAACATAAAGCCTCAATATCCGCAGGTGCTCACGTATCTTGTATTAGCTAATATGTTTTATAGGATATGATGGTGGTCAGATGCACATTGATAGAAGTGCTCGAACGGCGGATGCTCAACATGATAGTGACAATGTCTTGGACACAAGGAAAATAGAACTATTATGTCACTTAAGACACTGATCATGGATATCGTTCGGGAATAGAAGAACAACGTCGATTTTTGGCAGGCTTGCAAGACTTCTTGAGTGTCACCGATCAATTATATTCTGGTGGAACTATTATAAACTTCTTTGTATGAAATCGAACTTGCCAAAATTTGTTCGATTTGAGATTGAACACTTTTCAATTCTAAGCTTCAAATTTTTTTTCTTCTTCCTCCTCTCTTGTGTTAGGGTTTGGGTGTGGAGAAGTATTTGGGGGTGTTTAGTATTTAATTTGTGTTTTATATTTTATTTAAATATTTTATAATAAAATATATTTTTATAATATTGTGGGGTGTGTTTAGAAAGTTATAACTTATTTTTACATTTTAGTGGGTGTGTTTAAAAGAAGGTGGAGGTGTGGATAGCCGGGCCCAACTTTTATTCCTTACAATAAACTTCTCATCGATCAATCTAATTTATATCCATATCTATATCTAGATATATCCATATCTATATCATTTATACAATCTATTAAAAATAAAAATAAAATATCTATAGAAGTGTAGTAGCTAAAAGTCTAGAATGGTTTCCACTTTCTTGGAATTTATGTGCATGTCATGTCCTATTATTAGTAGTTATTATTGGGGTGGGATGGGTTTCGCTAGTATGGTTGGCCTGTTTAGTTTTTGACCTGCTTGGTTGCTTTGGTTTGTGAGGACTGAGGTATCTTAATAATGTAATTTCATCTAGCTAATTTTTTTATTTAGCATTTCAAAAAAAAAAAATTAAATAAAAAATAATAATAATAATAATAACAATTAAATAATGTGTGCTGAATATAATTTTTTATTTTTTTTATTTTTTGTCAAATGAATAAAGGTATAACATTTTGGGGATATGTCATCAAGTGTGTAATAACCAGTCATAAGCTTGTTAAAGAGTATTATAGATATTTTAGTTAAATACTATTCACTTTTTAAACATTATTATTTTTAGATTGAAGGAGTATATATTAATAAAGGAATATGTATTAATTAATCAAAATATGAGATGATATCATGTTGTGATCGAAAAATAATAATAGGATTATAAACCTAGCAATTAACTTTTCAGTCCTTTTCTTTACAATATTAACTTCATATTGGATTTTCAAAATGATATCCAATTCTCTCTGGTTTGATCGCAATCGGGCGTTAAAGATGATGCAAAAGCCACCAACTGAAACATTTTATACAGAAAACAAATATGGCAAAAAATAGGCAGTTACAAAAGACATCTACCTGCAAAATCCATTACATAAATTTATCATTCCTCATCATAATCTGAATCTATTACTATTCTCTTCCGCCTTTTTAATATGCCATCTTCATGTATGGCATTAACAGGTTCCATCTCTTCGTCAAAATCAGCCAACTCATCCATGAATGGAGGCTCCGGATTCTCAGTTTCCTCCAAATCGCAGAGTTGATTTCTACTGCATCCATATGATCGGATTGCACAGTTTCATTCCTGGAAAACAAGAGTTGTTAATATGAGCATGATGGATTTTTTATTGTTACAAAATTCTTCAGCCATAATGACAGTCGCAAGAGGCTTAAGAACAAACAAATGCAATGACTTTGTAAGCTACATATGGAAAGCCACAATTTCAATGATCGGATTTGTGAGATAAAACTACCAGATTAGAGATTTAGCGATTCATTACCTCTCTGAGATTTCAGTATCCATGCTAATGAAGTCAGTTTCGGCTAAATTCTTATAAGATGCATCAGTTATAAGCTCCTTTGCACCACTCTTACGAGACGTTTTCTTTGTTTTCCTGAGTCGAAAACATAGTATTACGAGTAATAAACAACAAATCAGAAAGAATTGGAGATGAACTTGAAATAGAGAAACCCTTCTCAGTTCTAATTGATTTTAGCAGTGTGGAACTATGTAAGATCTTGTTGGAACAAATTATTTCTAATAGAACTTATTACAGGATTTAATCTCGGACTAGAAAAAGGAGAAAGATAAGATGATGCCATGACTACAAAGTAAATCTTCATCTGGACAAGTGAAGATGGCAACCAGAGTACTTAATCTTTTTTAATAGGCTATGTTAAAAAGAGTGGAGAAAAGGTGGAAACAGCAACTAACTTCTGTTTAAACACAAACTAATTATTTTTCAGTGCGCAAATTTTGAATCTTGCGAAAGAGGGTTAGTAGTATATGTGCATCTATCCATGTCATATCAAACTCATAAACAAACTAAGTATATTTATGACCTTGAGTGTGCAAATTTTGTATCTTGCGAAAGAGGGTTAGTAGTATATGTGCATCTATCCATGTCATATCAAACTCATAAACAAATTAAGTATATTTATGACCTTGGAGTTGTGCATGTTTTCTCATAGGATCAAAGTACTATATATATATGCTATGCATGGAGATCATGCAAATAACGTTAACAAATTAATTAAATAAGTCCAACTGAGATATCAGGCTAAATACAGCAAAACTACATATAAGCATATCCTGTCTAGGCTTTTTTCTGATGCAAATTAGGATGTTAGACTAATTTGTCTTGTGCGTGTGTGAGAGAGATACCCCGACAGAGAGATAAGTGGTTCATCATCAGAGATGTCCTCATAAACAATTTCCGTGCAACTTTCTTCTTGAGCATTTCATCAAGACTTGCATTTCGGTTTTGTTTGCCCCTACTGAGATAGACAATAGGAGGTGTGAAATGTCCATCATATCAGTAATTATCTATTTTGTATTAGGCAAGAAAAATAAGCAGTGAATCATCACTAATGGTGAGACAGAGACATACCCCGACAGAGAGATAAGTGGTTCATCATCAGAGATGTCTTCAGGCAATTTTCGTGCAACTTTCTTGATCTTGAGCATTTGAACAGGGTTTGCATATCATTTTTTTTTTTTTTGCCACTACAGAGACAAACAATAGGAGGTGCAAAATGTCTGTCATATCAATAATTATCTATTTTCTATTTGGCAAGAAAAATAAGAAGTGAATCGTCACTAATGAGTATGTGAAACATAAAATGGTGCAGATGCTAGTGCTACGACGTGCTGACATTCAAGGAACAAGGAATTCTTTAATCACACTATTGACTGTTCATGAAAATTCAGTACCATGATTACATGAAATTGAAAGATTAGTGCCTATACACTCAAGAGATGGCTCAAAATGTGAAAACTAAGTATTGACATTTAGGAAAGCTAATCTCTACAAACCAACTTGTGAAAATTGGTAAACCATTGTCAAATAACATTAATAATTTTTCTTTTCTAAGTTTTAACTTTTGAGTTGAAAAACTGAAGAAAGTCTAAGTTTGATGCTAAATGGGGAAATCCAGGAGATCTACAAACCAAAGGCTTCAATGACTAGCCTTTCAAATTTGAGACACTCACCCTACCAATTCATTTCAGGGCTTGTGATACACATTTGATGCACAAGACAATTTAAACCATGTAGATGCAATTCACATCCAAAGAAGTGCAATATTTTGAGATTACCTAATTCTCATAGATGATAATGTTTCATTGTCAGATTTTTCTGCACCTTCTAAAGAAATGTCACTTAACACCTCGTCCCTCAAACTCAAGTTAGAAGGGGACCTCTTCTTTTTGGGCCCAACAAGGCCAAGTTGCTTGAGTTTGCGAGAAACCTGTGCCGCAAAAATCGTGCTAGTGCTATCAAGTGAAGTAGCAATCATGTAGCTGCACCTCTTGTGATCTTTAAACCTTCATTAAGTTGCATACTTTGCCTTCAGATCCTAATTATTTAAGAAAATCATACATGAAGAATGAAAACTTGCATGCATGCTGACATGGAAGCTGACGTGGCGATCCTGCAGACGTGGACTGACACATGAATTAATGAGCTGGACCATAAGCAACGTGGCTGGAGCTGAAGGCATGCAGATTGGATCAGTTAAATGAGCAAGAATCTGTTATGCATGGAAGTTATAGAATTAGGGTCAAATTAGGGTTTTTGCACAGTAACCGAATCTTGTTTGCTAATGTTGTGGCTATTCGGTTATGATTTCGTTCAATAACCTTAGGGATTTTGATCAGTATATAAGCATGCATAAAGGATGTTAATTTCATAGAGTTTCATCGTGTAAATCGAGAGATCGTGAGTTAGGGTTCATAGCTTAGTTTTCTTGATTTGGGGTTTTCTGATTCTGTAACAATTGCTTCGCGATTTCTTAATGAAATTGTTCTCTGTTGTGCCGTGGATGTAGACTCAAGTGTATAGTGTCGAACCACGTTAAATTCTTGTGTTTTTCGATCTTGCATTCTTCAGTTTCTTGCTCGCGATAATTCATATTTTCTGGGTTGTGTTCTTGCTGAGTTTTGTGCGTGTGTGAGCTGGAATCTAAGCTATAATCCTTACAATACAAGTAAACTAGGACAAACACGATTAGAAAACTCTTACTGCTCAAAAATTCTTTGATCTTCTGCTCCTGATCGACACTAAAAGCATGTATTCTTTTTCTAGAGTGCCTAACAAAGAAGAGAAGACTCATCAGTCAACTTACACCACCAAGACAATAAAAGCCAGTAAATCATGTTCTACGACCCATATAACCGCACTGGAAGAGGCTGTACAAGACAGTGATGAAACAGAGAAAGCATTGGAAATGCTTGAAGCAAACACTTACATTGGTTTCCTTAAGGATGAACTTTTTTCTGTAAGAGTCGAATCGGGATCAGTAGTAGACTTTGAGAGATCCCTTTTGTTGTCTCGGAGTTGATTGGAGACATCAGGCCTCAACAATTTTGCCTTAGCTGGCACTTTAAATCCAAGATTTTTAAGCATCTTAGAAACTTGCATTTTTGAAATATCTCCATCAGGATCAAGCTCTCCAGCAATGAGCTTACAACAATCTGGATTATCCTTATACCTAGCATGTCACAGATGTGAGCAAAGTTGTTTCAATTTTGAATAGAGAAAAATTCAATTTTAGTCCTGCCCCAGAGGCTTTGTCCGTTTTTAGTCCTGTTAAAATGTTATTTTCAATTTTAGTCCTGTAATTGAAAAAAATGACCAATTTAAGTCCTTTTTTCGTCGGATTTTCGAATTTCCGATCAATTTCCGGTGAGTGTAGCACACTCGCCCCCAATCCGAATTTTCCAGCCAACTTATGCTGACATGGCTGTTATTTCACATGTGGATTTTCTTTGTAGTATTTTTTAATTGCATTATTTTGCCACATCATAAATTGTGAATTAAATTAAAAATAAAACTAAATCTCCACTTAAACAAAAAAAGAAGGGTAAAAAACGTGCCAAACAGATGAAGCCTAAAAACACCAAACCATACATTTCCCCCCAAATCCCCAAATCAGAAAAAACACATACATTCAATTAGGGCTTGGATTAATCCACACCCAAACACCAATATTAGCTCAAATACACAGAAGATATCTAGGAAGGGTATGAAATGATAAAACAAATCCGCATTCAAGGGAGGGGGGGTCTGAAAATGATAAAGCGAAGCTGAATTTCGGTGAGTTTTCTTTTACTAATCTATCTCGACAATGACATGTGTTGGTTTTGAAAATTTGAAGAATTGAAGAAGCTGTATCTACAGAGCATAGGTTTGAAGTAGTTGGGATACTCATATGCCAAACATTCCAGGACCACCAATGTTTGAACAATTGCAACAGTGCAAATCTCATGTCTTCATCTCTGAAAAGGTATAATTTAACATTTGAGAAACTTGAAGGTTTAAAATTAACATTCTATAAACTTATGAGGTCATTATTATATATCAGGGACAGACTGCTAGTGGTCAGACATATCAAAGAGAAAATGATGTTCAAGAAGAAATGAACCTTACACAAATGAGTCAAGTTTCAAGTGATAACTTGTACCCACCTTCTGCACCATGTAAACCACCCCCATCAGTGGCAGCCCCACTTATACCAACTGCAAGGCCAGCAGCACCTGTTATACCACCTTTTCGACCTTCTGCACCTGATATTCCACCCCCAACAATAGCCCCACCTATACCACCTCTTCAGCCTAGAGTGAATCTTCGGGCACCGGCTCCATTCACAAGTGGATTGTTGACTGCAAACTGGATCAAGAATAGTACAATGCAACCTGAAACAGGGAAGAAATTGGTGGTAGAGAATGGGAAAAAGTACCTAGATTTGTCAGTACCACCCCTAACTAAGAAGAAGAAGCATGAGAAGAAAGATCAATGATGATTGTAGCTTTTAATTAAATTGATGGCTTTCACTTTGATTTTTGAGATAGAATATGAAACTGTCATATCTTTTTTGTGGGTTGTTGAAGCATCTGATGATGATTGTTGGTTTTGTGGATTGTGGCATATACTATTGGTTCTTTTGGATGTTGAGATTGACAACTTTTGATGATTATATTAATGAATATGGTAGATTTTGTTTTTGTAAGAAATTGTCCATTTTACTATTTCAAATTGTATTTATATGTTCTTGTTTTCCATTGGGGTTTGTTGAATGTTTCACATGGTATATCTATAAATTTTGCCTTGTTTTATGTATTCATGCTTGTGAGATGAATATATATGAAAGAGTGTTACTTTTAACAGATTAAGCATTATATAATACACGTAAATATGAAAGAGCATGACATGAAAGAGTTTCTTGTTTGATTCAACTTTTGCAGCAAAATTGCCTAAATATGCTGCACAAATACAAAGTACAAATTCAACTACTAGTCCAAAATACTAATTCAGAAATTTGCAACAAGAAATCTGGTGGATTAGATTGGATAGGTACTACTTATAAACAAACTACTAACTCCAACAGGAGATCAATTTACAATCCACCAACAAATAACAAAAACAAGTTGAATTAACACAAACCGCCTCCACAAACTCTTAAACTTATCCTTCAGCTTCTTCTTCTCTTCTTTGAGAATCTTGTTATGCCTCAACAAATTTTTGATCTCTTGTTTCAAATTCTTGATATCAATCTTGAGGTCTATCATTTCTTCTTTCAGCAATTTTTTGCTCTCTTTGAGTTCAATGTCATCTTCGTATAACTTCTCGTAGTCTTCTTTCAAATTCTCATATGCTTCCCTCAATTTTTCATACCCTTCATTATCATCCCACATAAAAAAGTCACAACCACCTTTCTGTTACAAAACAAAAAATAGAAAAAAATCAAACTTTAATAGTCTTAAGAAAGAAAAAATAGAAAAATCGAACTTTGATGTTCTTAAGAAAAAAAACAGCAAAACATAAATTTTTTATAGGCACTCGATTGGAACAGAAAATGATTAAACAGAAAAACCAAAAACAACAGCGTTATATCTCAATCATAAGACGACTGGAAACATACTTTCAACCATAAAATTAAGAAACTTACATTATATCTCAAACAACCCCAAAATCTCTTTCCTCGATTTGCTGTGGTCTTTGAAGTTCGGAGAACAGCGTGTCTTCCACATAGGCACTCATGCGGTGTTGAGACTTCGGAAAGATCAGACATTGTTGAAAGCTTGAGGATTTTAGGCTTAGGGTTGTTGGGGAATTAGGGTTCTTGAGTTTGGGAAATTAGGGTTCTTGAATTTGGGGAGTTTGGTGTTTTTAGGCTTCATCTGCTTGGCACGTTTTTTACCCTTCTTTTTTTGTTTAAGTGGAGATTTAGTTTTATTTTTAATTTAATTCACAATTTATGATGTGGCAAAATAATGCAATTAAAAAATACTACAAAGAAAATCCACATGCGAAATAACAGCCATGTCAGCATAAGTTGGCTGGAAAATTCGGATTGGGGGTGAGTGTGCTACACTCGCCGGAAATTGATCGGAAATTCGAAAATCCGACGAAAAAAGGACTTAAATTGGTCATTTTTTTCAATTACAGGACTAAAATTGAAAATAACATTTTAACAAGACTAAAAACGGACAAAGCCTCTGGGGCAGGACTAAAATTGAATTTTTCCCATTTTGAATATGAATGCATCTATAAGCATTATTAAAAGGTGGCAAAATAAGAACAAAACCATGCCCAAAAAATAACTTTCAAATTGTGTTTGAAAGTAGGGTTCATGTTACAGCACTAGGGTCTTCTAGTATCACAAAAGGAAACAAGACAAAATACACCCACATTTTCTTTTTCTAATGCTCCAAAAGGTTTTTCAAACAAGTTTAGGAAACTAACTTTTCATAGAGATCCTTAAGCCTGATCTCGTCACTAAGAACAAGGCCCTTTCCTCTTTTTGATGATCTGCTAGATTTTTCTTTAGAGGGCCCCTCCCTGAATCAGAGAGGCAACCGAAACGTGAGGACAAAATTAGAAACCACAAAAGAGCTAAAAATATCATAAAGCCCATGCCTATCAGATATTCCGATCCTATCAAACTCATTGTTTAGAACTGATGTGCTCGCCTCATTTCCTTCCACCCAATTTTGCTTCAACCTTTCCCTGTACATCATTCATTTGAATTTAGACCAACGGACAATCATTAACTTCAAATAAGCCATGCTAGTCATTAAAATGCATTGGTTCATAGGAAGAAACACAAATCAAAATCCAGAAACAAAATGCTTACTTAGGCTCGTATAGCTGCTACAAACTACCATGCTGTAAGCTAATCCAAATGACAATATACTGTCATAAGAGAATTAGTTCCCATTTAGAGAACTATACTAATAAACTGGGTAGGAGAGTGATCATAAATATTTATGATATCTTACTTTGGATGTCTTGGTGAGATATTTCAAAATCATCATCACCTAGGGCATTTGCTATACTCCTGCTAACCCATTTTTTATCTTCGAAGATACCATTTCCTCCATTTTCTGTGCCACTTCTGCCTTCCCCAGTTTTGTTTTTAATACATTTTAGCTCATTTAGCATAGATCCACAATTTATATAATGGCATTCTTTTCGTGTCTTCAGAAATAGAACTTCTACAAAAAGAAGAGGATAGGTCTTCATTTTCCTTAACATTCTTCGTATCAAACTTGTCAAAAAAGTAACAATGTTCTCATATTCCTTGCATGGCCTCGCTTTCTGTTCTTCCAGGATATCATTGAATATTGTGAGGAGTGATAGCTGTACAAGTTTTCAAGATATTATTGTGAGTTTCTTTTCTTTATTTAGAATGATGTTTTCCATATGAATGGAGCTAATATACTCAGCCAAATACCTGGTATAGCATTGGAGATAGTTCCAAATCATGACAAATTCGCCGCAGCATGTTTAATATGTAATGATTTGTAGTGACGCAGTTGCTCTTATAGAACTTGAGCAACCAACACAGTTTCTGAATAATATTGTTGTTAGCAAGAGAAGAAATCAAAGAAGATACTCTAAAATCAACTTCATAAGCCAATACTAGCTGCTCATCACCAGAAGAATCATCCATTTTTCAGGATGAAAACCATCAATATCAACAATATTGCTGTCATCCACCTTTGAGTCATCGCATCCCAGATTACCATGATTCGGTACAGTTTTGTCCTGAATGGAACCTCTGATGCTGACATCGGCCTCCATGTCAAAATCCTGACTTTTTAATGTCTCCTTTACTAACATGTTGACATCAACTGGTTCTACAGAAGTAGAGCTGCCAACCTCTTTCTGAGGATCAACGTTATCCATGCTTGGTTCACAAACATTTTCATTTTTCGTCATTGTCCGGTTCTTTCTCTTCCTCGACTTCTTGGAAACCGTCACTTAAGAAAAAGGTTCAGCAACTGAAATACAATCAGCATGCCATTACATATCCATTTAACCAATGTTGAATATGTCTTTATTCTGATGACACCTTCAAAGATGCAGTTAGCCTTTAAGGGTTATGCTTGCTACAAGCGTAAAGAATTAAAAGAGTAACAGAAAAGGGTACAACATATATGCATTCTCACTGAAAATTTCTTTCTAAAACTTACTGAATTTTATATCTCAAAGAAAGTAAAACATAAAATTCTTCCAGAAATGTTTGCTTATATTTATACATGATCAAGAAAATCGAGTTGAAATGAATTTAACATGTCGGACTTTTTTTTTTAAAAGACCAGTTTTTCTTCTTCAATTGATTTATAATCTGTATTAAGAGTCAATCACACAGGTGCAGTCCTTTCTTGTTTTTAGTCAACAAAGCAGAACTCAGACAACCAATTTGATTTGGATATGTTGGAGAATGTTCAGAAATAAATAGAGACAAAGGTCATGAATAAAATCCAAATCTACAGGAAATTCAACGGGAATAATGTAGTAGGAGAAAACTCCAGAAATAAGTCAAAAATATGAAATAACTGTCAAGTAGAAAACTGCAGAGGTAATTCATCCCAATGTTTTGATAGGGAATCTATGTGTAGCTTGATTAAACCAAAATACAGGGATTCTATCAAATGCTAATGTAAATAGAAACTGCTCGAAGTGAAATTTAATTATGAACATAAGTACCCGTAGTGTGCCACGTGCTTGAAGGTTTTCCAGTAGTCGTAGTGTGCCACGTGCTGATGCCTCATTTTCAACATCAATACTTGGCTGTCATTGCAGAGCAGTAGACCTAAGTTTTGATACTTGATGCAAGAACCAGAAAGTTGAACATAATGAAAGTAGACACAAGAGATGCATCAACTAAATCAGAATGATGCATGGTGTATCCTCTGACCAGGTCAATCAGTTGATGTTAGCACAGTTCTTATCTCTCTCCAAATAACCTAGGTTTCATGCAACTCCTGTAAAGGATCATTAACTGTGCTTAAAAGATCATCGTCCTGCTCCTTAATCTATATCTCAAACTTGTATCTTGATGTGTATCCCATGCAAAAATGCATAAATTAGAACACAAGTAACCAGTCAAAGTGCCAAATCCCGATAACAAGGCCCATCAGCCATATCAGTTACATCTCAAAATATGCAAGATCTCCTGAGACACAAACTATGGGGATGGAGGATGACCAATCTAATTCTCAAGGTTCATCAAATAGATTCATAAAATAAAAATAAAAAGGAAAAAAAATTTGAAAAAGTTCTAGAAACCCAACAAACTGAACTGAAGAAAAAGCCATAACTCATTTTTTCTTGATTGAATTAGCAAAGTTAGAACGCAGATAAAATTGGTTGCTTTTTCTATATTCTAAAAAACATCTCAGATTACATCGAATAGATGGTACTCCATTAACTGAGATAAGACTTTTTAGAGCCTCTGATTTATTTTTTTCTCTCGCGACCTTAACTTTCTTATCCCCAGTATTCACTAACCAACATTCAATATTGCTCAGAAACTTCTGTTTTGATTGGACACGGTCAACAGTACACCATATAAACAATATTGTATCACAATTTATCGATTTTATTGATTTAATAAATAAATCTCATCTATTGATAAATTAAATACATATATTGAGTATATGTGTCCGTTATCATATAATGATTAAGAGGACGCGCATCCATAATAACAAAGTCAGTATAAATCGAACAACCTCAATCGGTCCTACTTAATACACACAAAGTGTACTAGTGTAATTTTATAATTAAGATAGACTAATACCAAATTACACTACAACCATCGAATCATATTCATCTTGGTTGTAAGCCATTATTTATAATTTATAAGGAACTAATAACATGATTTTTTGTGTGGCACAACACACCATATTATCTACAATAATTTACCATATAAATTAATTGGACAATTACAATAACATATATAACAAATATAAAATGCAAACATTTAACCATAAAAAATTCTCATATTATGAATAAATGTTCATACAAAAAGCTATCTCGAATAATATTCTCCATTGAAGAGTGGCAATTTCAGTGGAGATCAGCCATCCAACAGATTAAAGTTTTACACTCATTCATAAATAAGATCTGACGTGAAATTCACAGCCTAAAGGCACATGTCTTCATATGTAAGTTGCAATTAATGAATTCTTGTGACTGTCTTCTTGCTGTCGGGAGACATAGCTCAGGACTTTTTCCTTCCTACTGATTGATACTTTTTGTATATGAAGGGAGAAAAGGTATTGGAATATATAAAACTACTCATACTCATAACACAAAGAATCTCCCTTCCTTGCTTTTGATTGGAACCAAATTGATCCCAATACTCAACACTCTAGGAGACAGTTCTTAAGCAAACATATCTTAAACCCATAGTAACAAAATGCCAATCATGGCGTGATTAAACATTTTAGTTCCACTATAGTATCTTACCTTTGAAATTATACACCTGTGATATTGAAATGATGTAACAAACTGAGCAACCTTAAAAGATATCACAACATCACTGCTCTGAATTTCCTGATGTTCGTTTTCAATATCTTCCCGGATTGACTGCATCAGGACTGATGAACACGTAATTTGGAGGATATTATATATACCAAGAAAATATTAAAATGTAGAAAGGTTTCTAATAAATGGAAAAGACAATACCATTATATCCCCCATCATAAATTGGCTTATGAAATCATCAAGAAGTAATCGCAGGATTTTAGTTTTGGTTGATGGTAGTTCTCTGTGGTCCCAGACTTCTTTTTTTGATGGACCGCGGGGATTTTTGTGAGCTTTCAACGAACAATTACTTGAAGCAGAAGGGTTACCTGTCAGAAGTGCTTTGGAGCCATCCTATTGTGACAAAAAAAAAATTAAATTGACTTATATGAGATGGTTTTACAGATAATTATCATGAGACATGAGACAGATCTTTATTACCTATTAACAAAATCTATTTTTACAAGTTTATATGTGAATTGTGACGTATGGATCTTTATTACCTATTAACAAAATCTATTTTCACAAGTTTATATGTGAATTGTGAAGTGTATATTGTGGTTCTCACATAATTAAATTTTTTTGAGATAAGACATACTCTTAATATGATTGTGACATCTTAACTATAATTATATTTTATAAAATCTCAAAATATTAACAAAATTATCAAAATCTACATAAATCTCAAATCTAAAATCACTAAACCCATCTAAATCTTAGTAAAAAAGAAAAAAAAAAGATTTGTAATTGGACGTTTCAAAGTAATTTGTATTAAAGTTTAGGAATTTTCATTTGACACCTATATTGTTGGTACTAATTACTCCATTTTCATTTAATCGGGTCCCGAATCGAATTCGGGTCGAATAAAATCCGTCTTTTTGATCTAATCGAACGGTAGCCGAAGCAATGAATTTCAAAAATCATTTTTCACGTATAAGAACGTATCATTCACATCTTTTTTCTCTTTCTAATGTAGTTGATGTGTTTTTTGCGATTATCAGGTGTCAAATCAGGTGTCAAGTGCGCTGATAAAATGACCACGTGACTGATAAAATGACCGTGTGATGATAAAATGACCTATAGAAAAAGGTAAATATTCGATAGTTAAACGAAATTATTGATATCAGTCATATTAATTGAAATAATTATATATTAATATTTAATTTTCTTAAATATTGTCGATATTATTAACATCAATAATATTGGTTGTATTATTTATATATTAATATTTAACTTATCGATATCGATTGTATACATAAATCAATATATAAATTATCAATATCAATATCAATTACCATATCATTTGCGATATCAATATGTGGATATTCATATTACTTACCATATATATGAATTCATATAGAATTTGTCGATATTATTGACATCAATCATATCAATTGAAATAACTATATATCAATATTTAATTTTTCTAGATATTGTCGATACTATCGACATCAACCGGTTGCAATATTTATATATCAATATTTAAATTATGGATATCGATTGTAGTATGCATAAATGAATATATAAATTATCGATATGAATATCAATTACCATGTGATTTGCGATATCAATATGTGGATATATATATTTTTTATAATTACTTTTATAAATAATTCACTTATCTCATTCCTCATTATTCACAATTACAATTTCTTTTTATTTTGCTTAGTTTTATAAGGAAAGACTTTATTCACAATTACAATTTCTTTTTATTTTGCTTAGTTTTATAAGGAAAGACTTTAGTTTTATAAGGAAAGAATAACTTTAGTTTTATAAGGAAAGAATATTGTATCTCTTGCTTTTAATTATCAACAATTTTTTTAATTTAATTTTATCTATAATTTTATTTCATGGTCATTCAGTTTACTAAAAAAAAATTAAATGTTTAGGTTTATTTTATCACAATAAAAATATATCTCAAATTTTAATTATTGCATGTAATTTTAATAATATATATTTAATTTTAATAATATGTATGATATGTGTAGTTACTTATGATTTTTATTATTATTTAAATAAAATATGATATTATTTAATATTTTAATTATATATAATTAAAGTACATAAAACAAAATAAAAATAAAAGGAAATGAATGGAAGCTTAACAGGTTCGGTGTCGAAGTATTCTCATATTCCTATATGTTGGATCTTGTGGAAGCTGATTGAGCATCATCAGGTTGGGATGTAACAAGAATAAAAGAGGTTAAGTTTGTGGGGTTTGTGAGGGGAGGGACGGTGATGATGTGTTGCAGCCTGAAAGGAAGATAGTTTCATACAATTTTATTGATAAGAAGTATAGGGATAGTTTCATACAATTTTATTGATAAGAAGTATAGGGAGCTCCTTCTGGTTGGTGATGATATTGAGTCCTTTGAGCCATTGGACTATTCATCAATACTGTGAAACATTTAGTTGATAGTATATGAGATGATCAGATTCGGAAGTATCCTCATATTCTGGTTGGATCTTGTGGAAGCTGTTTTGGGTGTCGAAGTATCCTCATATTCCTACAGGTATTCCTACAGGTTGGATATTGTGTCGAAGTATCTCATATTCCTACAGGTTGGATCTTTTGGAAGCTGTTTTGGGTGTCGAAGTATCCTCATATTCCTACAGGTATTCCTACAGGTTGGATATTGTGTCGAAGTATCTCATATTCCTACAGGTTGGATCTTTTGGAAGCTGATTGAGCATCAGGTTGGGATGTAACAAGAATAAAAGGACGGTGATGATGCTGTTGGAGCCTGAAAGGAAGATAGTTTCATACAGTTTTACTGATAACAAGTATAGGGCTGTTGAGCCTAGTTACATACAGTTTTACTGATAAGAAGTATAGGGAGTCCTTGTGGTTGGTGATAATATTGAGTCCTTGAGCCATTGGACTATTCATCAATACTGTGAAACCATTTAGTTGATAGTACTTGTTATGAGATGATCAGATTTAGTTGATAGTAATTTAAACACTGCTTAATAAATCATATTGTTGACTTTGATCTAAGTTTTTTGTTTTCTGCCAGCTTTATATATATTGTTTACGTTCTTAATTCATGGTTAATTGCCTATCATAATATTTAATAAATAAAGTCACTAGAGTCTCTTATGTTAAATCTCGACTAGCTATCATAATAGCTGGGTATACTCACCAATTGAAAGTGATCCAAATATGCAAAATATCAATGAGATTTAGGGGATGATAATGTTATCAGCATTAGAATATCTTTTATATATAAGATCCATTTTTTATTTTCATTATGTAATATTCAAATAATATGTCTTGTAATTTTGCTTGGTTGCATATATCTCCTTAATTTGTCTTATATCCGTATGTCTTAATTTTGTCTAATGAATATGCTCTATTAGAGACATGGTTATGATAATATCGTTAAATTTGACCACTTTTTTATAAATTAATTTAGATCACATATGTTGTACGGGGGAATTTTTTATTTTTTTTATTTTTAGAATTATTAATTTGATTTTGTAGACTTTTATCTTCTTTTTTTTTTGGCCTTTTGTTGGTCTAGATCATTATTTTGATAGTGTTTATAAGTTATTTAACCTTTAATTATTATAAGTTAAATTTTTATTATTATATGTAGACATCTTTATAATAGTAATTTTATTAAATAAAAATTCAATAAAGCATAAAAATATAATGTTCATGCTACTATTTATATATATATATATAAAGGTTAAATATCCTTTAAATCGAGCAAACTTATAAAAACTAATTAATCTATTAAAACACGTGGTCAAAATGATCAAAAAGGATAATCATGATTGTAGAGAGATAATTAATTTTTTATTTTTTGAAAAATTTAAATTCATAATGACTTTAAATAAAATGTATGAAGATGAATGGAAAAATTATGCATTCAACTTAAATATTGAGTGATAAATTATAGAAATTCATAATTTATTGAATAATAAAAAGTGGTCGCAAATTATGAAAGAATGAAAAGTGGATTTTTATTTTTATTTTTTTTGGTTGATGAGTCAATAGTTGAGGTGATGAAGAAGGTGAAATTATGATGTTGTAAAATAAAGAAATTAAATATACGATTGTAGAAAAAAATAGTTGTGATTGTGATACAATCACCCGTTTTCATTATATATAAGGTCCAACATGTCTATATCTCAGATTGAATGAGTCCATTATGCCACATATCTAGCTACAAGGACTACAATTGATATTATTCCCTGTTTCATGTAATTTAATACTCATTATATGTTAATTAATGATATTATTTGACATTCGTAATGTGCAATTATTGTTTATAAAATAGAATATGTAATAC
Source organism: Scutellaria barbata (assembly GCA_028654395.1). Lineage (NCBI taxonomy): Eukaryota > Viridiplantae > Streptophyta > Magnoliopsida > Lamiales > Lamiaceae > Scutellaria > Scutellaria barbata. Next base: position 15,870,261 of record CM053646.1, on the reverse strand, counting down.
ATAATTTAATAGAAGATCTCGTGTAACTGAACACCCTACAAACTACAAACCTTCCAACAAACTAAATATCATAATTATTAATTATATAATTAGATTTGCTTCATATACCATTTAAAATTTGGAATGTGTCATTGTTTTTTTGAAGTATAATGTATATAAAAAGGAAATTTCACCATATACTTTTGATTCACACCATTCTTGGAAAATTCACTTTCCATCTTTTATTTTAATTTGGAATTATTTTATTCATTCATCCACAATAATATTATATATATATAGGTCTATTATACCCATACATAAATCAATACTTTATAGAGAACAGGATAATTTATCTTCAACTCAAATTAAACGCTTCCTTCGGTCATAAACTTATAATTAAGTCTTTTTTTTTCTTTTTCTTTTTTGTTCTGGAATAGTATTTCCTATTTTATTATATTAATCCACATTGCGTGTACAGATATGCATATTTGATATGAGGGTCCATACTGCATTATTCAATTTCAACCCAAATCTTTGAATATGGATTCTTGGAATTATTATATAGAAGCACCACGTTTTCAATTTAAAAAAAATTAAATGAATATTTATTTATTTAAAATATATATTTTCTATAAAATCCAACTTCAAACATAAAGATATGTTAGCTCCAGCTAACACAAGTACACAACACCCTTTCCACAACATTTAATTTCCTTGAAGAAATGGTTTTAAAGAATAACACATCTCCGACCACCACCAGTACACCGGCGGCGGCGCCACCAGAGAAGCAGGAACCGCTGCGGAAGAGGAACGAGGAGCTGGAGAAAGAGCTTAAGCACAGCCAGTGTAGGGAGGAGGAAATGAAGAGAGAGTTGGAGAGTACATCAAAGCGGCTGGCGGTGGCGGAGGAGGCGGAGGAGAGGCTCTGCTTCCAGCTAGCGGAGGCTGAGGCGGAGGCGGTGGAACATGCAAGAGAATATAAAGCCCATATATTGCTACTAAACGAACAAATTTCTCATGCACACAAACTTCTGCAAGAAAGATTATGATCATCATCATTTTTGGCATGTGTGTGTGTATATATATATATATATATATGTATGTATGATCTTTTATTTGTTTGTAACAAAATCTATTATTTATTGTGTGTGTATACAAAATTTCTTATTGGTGAATTATTTAATATATACTTCACACTGGATGGATTTAATTTAAAGGTTAGTGATTAATATTTGAAGATCGATCTTCTTTTTTTAAACTCAATTCTATTCTAACTTTAAACTAGTTGGAGATAACGAGTTTTTTTTTTTTTTTAATTTTTATAAACTTAATTTGATTTGCAACTATCTTATTTGTCGTAATTATGTAGCGTTGAAAATTGATCCATTTGTTTTTAAGATAACAAAATTTTCTTTCTTGTTTCCTAACTTTTGAACTGATGAGATTTTGGTTGCTTATTCGGAAATACATTAATGGGTTTGAGGGTCTTTAAAATTAAATAAAACAAATATATAATAATTTTGATGTGGTCATCATAGAAGTATAGAACTCACCATGTATTCAAGAATGGTTGGTTCCTCAATTCCTCCTTGATCCTGGGGGATTTTTTTTATTTCATAGATATTTTTATATCTTATTTTCACATTATAATCGTAATATGCTATGAAATTTATAAACAAAAGTATTAATAAATAACTATATCAGGTAACTGTAATCAAAACTCATGTAACGATGTCGCTAAAAACAACTTTGATAGATGCCCACGCAACGTAAGAAATGGAATAAAGATATTGATAATTTCAATTCCTAAAGTTAGCACGTAAGTAAAAACTAATATATATGGCATTGCAAAAGTACAAAAACTTATACATGAATATTTCTTGAAATAGAGTTCCACTGTCAACAATTAAAATTTATTTTGTAAGTTATAAATTATAGACCAATCTATCTTCTTTTTAACCTTAATTAGTATGTTGTTGATGTTATTAAAGATTTCCAACTTCCAACAACTACATGAAAGCCTATAAGATAGATTTATCGGAAAAATAATTCCATAATATTTATCGACTATGGTAAACAAGCTACCCCTGTAATTTAAAAATTAGTTAAACATATTAGCTTAAAAATTTGAAACATACAGTACTTTGAAAATGAAGGTAGTTATTTAAGAATAAAAAAATTACAAATTTGTAAAAGTAATTAATTTGAAAGTGATGGATAGTTAATTACACGCTTCTACTTTGACAATTTTAGATCAATTGAAAACTTCCGTGAGAATTTTGACTAGACTTTAGAAATCCATGAGGTTATGTTTGAATTGAGGGATTAAAAAATGGGGGAACAACCAAAATTATCCATTTTGAAATAGTGGGTATATATTATATTTAAATTGAGTATAAATATCTTCAATTTATCCAGTTTTATATATTAGGTGTCTAAACTATCCAATTTTTTGTGAAACCACCTCCTCCATTGATACCTATCAACATCTTCTGATCCACTAAAGTCAATAGGCTCATTAATTACCTCTTTTGACTACAAATTCGTATAGCCCTATATTGTGTCTGTTTTCATGTCGTATATGGGTAAATTTACACGAATTAGACTTTGTAATTAAGTTAGACCCTACACGAAAATGACACATTCATGTTCAAGCTTACACGAAATTGATAGTTCTAGGCTTACACGAAATAACAAACTAGAACCTTACACGAAATATCAAAATTGAACCTTACACGAAATAGCAAATTTTTGGTCTTACATGAAATATCTCATTTTTTGGCCTTATACGAAATCATTTCAATTAGGCTTACACGAAATAAGTCCAGCGTAGGCTTATACGAATTTTCGTGTAGCCCTATACTAGTAATTTCGTGTAGCCCTATAATATTAATTTCGTATAGGCCTAAATTGAAAATTTCGTGTAGCCCTATATTGGATATTTCGTGTAGCCCTATATGCCTAGCCTTATTTTGAAATTTCGTGTAGCCCTATACTCCTAATTTTGTGTATTATATAGGGAAATGTTTACTGTGAATTTTGTGAGTAAAAATCCCACTTTTTTCACTCAAATTCAGACTCATCCCATCAAACAGAGTTATGGTTGACTTGCATGTGTACTTTTCAGTATATTGGGGTAAAATTATAGTGACTTGGGTAAATTTGAGGATAACTTAAATATTTTTGGGCATTTCGATTTAAAATTAAATGTTTTTGGTTATTTTGGGATATTTCCTCTTAAAGAAAAACTTAAAATTAACATACATTTATGGGTGATGTTTGAATTCATATTGATTAGAAATTCATCACTTTCATTTTTAACTAATTTTTAAATAATATTGATTGATTTTTATTGCACTCAAATTTAAGTGAATTTAAAATATATTGGTTGCAAAGTTTATATTTTAAATCAACAAATCAAAACACAACTTTAAAATATTATAAATCAATTTAACTTTTTTTTTTAATTTAAGACTTGAAAATTAGATTTAGTGTTCAATTCAAGACAAAATTTCATTTTTCTTTTGTTTTTCCTTTTTCTTTTTATTTATATTTATAGATTTATTTATATTTCAACATACATTTATATTTTAGATAAATTAAAACAAGTTAGTGTAATTTTGGAATGATATTCATAGGTTTATATTACTTTATATAAAAAATGAAAGAAAAAAATATAATAAATTCAATTTATAAAATATTATCTATATTAAATTGATTAATATTAAAATTGACTTTCTATACTTTTATTCATAAAATGAAGATAATAAAGAAATCTTAATTTTATGATTTGTATTTATTATATATATATATATATATATATAAATTAATACAAGTCAGATGAAGATTGTTCTAACTTGTCTTAATTTTTCTAAAATATAAATATATTGAAATATAAATAAATTTATAAATATAGATAAAAAGAAAAAAGAAAATGAAAAAAAAAATCTAATCTTAAATTTATATATTGATAATGAATTAACTAATTTGACCAGATATTTACTCTAGTTCATTATAGGTTGCATCCATGAAATTGATTGAACATTAGAGTCCACATGTTGGAAGTGGAACAAGTGTTCTTGACGCATTCGATGACGTTAACAAAATAAAGTTGCCTCCATCATTGTGAATTCAACTATTGAATTATATGCCACCATAAATTTCTCGTTATTACTAATCTTTTAATTTCATATACGAATATGTTTCGTTGAAATGTGCTACATCAGTTTTCTTAAAGAATTATGAACTAATTGTGATAACATTTAGTTATAATTTTGTTATTAAATCGATTGTTAATATTAATTCATTTGTTTTGTGATTGATTTAGATCTAACAACATTTGCAACAGTAAGCTGAATTATTAAAATTTTAAGATTTTTTCATTTACTTTAAAAGTTAATACTAACCTATCTCAACTGTTAAGTTTGTGTTGAATTCAAAAGTCAAATCTTACATTAAGAAAAATTTCTTTTGTTTTTATGAATATGTGGAATATTATTTGTTAATGTGAAGAATAGTATATATTGCTAGAAACGAGTAGTTTTTATATAAAAAAAATACAAATATTATATTATATTTTTGTACATCATTGGAAATGTCCTACCCACCCTTACAAATTTAGTGGGACCCAAAAGAAATGGAAGAGTGATCATTTCTGCCGAAAGAACTAATTTGGGGGTTAATTTTGCAATCTTTGTAATATATTATTACTACCATCATTATATTATATATGTAAGTATGATCATTAGCACTAATAACACAACCATGCAAAGCAATCTTCAATATATTATATATCTATTTAGGATTTAAATCTAAAATCTCACACCAAAAATGAATAAATAAGAAAAATGCTAAAATAAAGATTAATAGATTAGAACTTTAGTCAAACTTTCAAAATCTATTCGTTAATGAGAATAGAATGATTTTCACAAAATATGTTTAACATACGCTATTAAGTTTTTTGTTCATAAATATTTTTTGATTTCTAAAAAAACTTTGAATTGAACTTGTTACATACAAATGAAGAGTAAAAATCAATAAGTAGGAACTACTTTGCAACTTTGCATTACAAATGCATGTTTCAATGAGTAAATAATATATTAATCAATCTATATTATGTTTAGTCATAAATAATATATTAATCAAATTTTATATATTTAATTGTTATAAAAAAACAAATTATGATGATTAAGGTTAAAATCTTGATCACACAAGTTTTCTAATCTTTAATATTTTTTTTCCTTACACCTTTTGGCTCTTTAGAAAAATAAAAGAAAAGAAAAACCTATAAATATAGAAATACAAATATAAGAAATATTTATATTTTTTCACTCTATTAAATTCATTTATAATTTTGCCTCATTAATTCCGTCGACTTAATGCTAGTTATCATGTACATCCACATGGTGGTCCCACTCTCTACATTAACCTCACAAATAAAAGTGGTAGTAGATACATTGAACCTAGACATCCAATTCTCTGCCTATAAAACCCCAACCACGGAATTCTATTCTTAACTCAACAAACCAAACAACCTCAAATACTTCTTCGTTAACTTCACTACTCTCTAATGGCTCCGAGCATTGCGATTCCAGCCACCGTGCCGCCGCCCCACAGGAAGGGCGAGGAGGCGCTGCGGCGGAGGAATGAGGAGTTGGAGAGGGAGCTGAGGAAGAGTTTAGAAAGAGAGGGAAGAATGGAGGTGGAGTTGATGAGAGCGAGGGAGCGGCTGAGGGTGGCGGAGGAGGCGGAGGAGCGGCTCTGCAGCCAGCTCGGCGAGCTCGAGGCGGAGGCCGTCGACGAGGCCCGAGAGTACAGGGCCCGAATTATGGAGTTAATGCAACAGCTTTCTGGTTTAAAGCAACTCCTCCGAGAAGCTTAGGAAGGTTCCAGAACCACCATTTCTCGATGGCATTTTAAATTTCTGCAATTATCTCAATTTTGGGGGAGTTTGTAAATTCGGGAAACAGGCAGCACCGAAATCTGTGTATGATTCATTTTGGTGTGTGGGTGGATTGTTTGAGTTCTCCATTTTGCAGTAAAAGGAGGACGATTGCTGCAATATATTGAGAGAAATTTTTGCATGTGCAAATTGATATGACAATTTTCCTTTTCTTTCAATATTTCATATAGTGGTACTTTTAATAGAAAGAAAAGTTATGTGCTAAAATACCATATAAAGTGTTAAATTTTATCATAAATGACTTCAAATCAGATAGCTGATAAAAATTGGTCATTTCGAAAAAAATAAAATCAGTTTTATATCAAATGTTACATGATATAATCATCTCATTTAACCCTTTAAAATACACATACATGTGATGTGAATTTTTTTTTTCTTCTTTCATCAAAATGGTAATTTTGTTCATTTTTTTGATTTATGGTAAAATAAATAATAAAATTACAATTTTCTTTAATCAAAAGAGCAATTTTGCTGATTTATGGTAGAAAACAACAAAATTATCTTTTTTTTTATTTATTAAAAGGGCAATTTTTTCATTTTTCTGATTTGTAATAGAAAAATAACAAAAATATCTTTTATGATAAAAAAAAATTAATTAACTATTTAATTTTGCAGAATTTGAAGGTATTTTCCCATATAGAAAGATATTCATACTTTTTAAGAATATAAAATTACGCAGTGACATGGATAACTAGAGCATGAATGCGCCACGTCTAAAATCCAAAATCATCACAATTTTTTTATAAACTTCAATAATCTTTGCATAATTAATGGCTGAAAGTCAAATTATTATTTCCACAAAAATTTGTACCGTATCATCTCATTAATGTAAATTAATGAGTCCCACTAATCCTTACAATGAAACTCATTTTCAATAATAAATATTCATTTTGTAGGGTATGAGTTGTTGATCAATTATCTCATAGATATTCATGGACTTGGACCAGAATGGAGTAATAACAAATAATAGGTTGGATCAACCAGCAAGCCCAAAATTAAAGCCACTGAGGTATCGAGGGAAATCCCAACTTTGAGATCCTTGAATAGTTAAAATCTTATGAATGTGAAACTAAACGTTTGTTTTGAAATTGTATAGGATATTCGAAATTGTATGGGATAGAATCATATCGTAGATGTCAAAGAAATGTTGGAAAGTGTTGACATTGTAATATTAATTTGTGGTAAGATGAGTGGGAAAACTTGGAATGGGAATGTATGAATCAGATTATATTGAAATTTGTAATAATATGTGTAAATAAGTTTAAAAATATTTGAAAAATCAGAGATTAAAGAATCCACTATCAAATCAGAGAATTCTGCTCTTCCTTTTCCAGGGTGGAAAAGTAACATTTGGCAAAGTGGAAGCTCCCATTTCACAATCAAGTAAATTGAATATCATGGACTTGGGGAGAATCATATTGTTTTATCAAATCTTGAAGTAGATAAAATATAACATTCTAACACACGAAATAACAACGAAACAAAATTGTCGTCGTCTCTTTGAAAATAGAAAAAGACACTATTCTATAGCAACTGGATCATACCTTAGCAAGTAGTGGTTTTACAGCCATACTTCAACGAGGAACTTTCCGCCTTTCTTTGAACTCCGGGTCTCTGATGACATTAAAGCAAATCAGAAGTTTGTGGAATTTCACAAAATCAGCAACATTGTTCTTAGAATTAAGAATGGTATTTACCTCTCTATGTGATCAAGAATGAGCAACCTTGGTCCAGGAGGTATTTTCACGTCTCTAAGAGAGCTGAAATTTTAAAAGGAAAACGTTAGACAAAGATAGTAAGAGACACCCAATTTCATATTTTAAGATTAAACGAGGTGAATTTTTAATCCCTTGCACTTTACAAAGGGGTGAAAAAAAATAAAATAGTTTAAGGGCTCAACAGAAGTGCATAACATAATAAAAGTACAAGGGCTCAATGGAACAGAAACATGAGAGTTCAGGGGGCTTACAAATGCATTTTTCCGTATGATTATTTTGATTATAATCAGGCCACTTACTTGTCATTTAGCAAAGGTAGTGTGTTGTCCGTCAACAAGCCTTTCTTAAAATTCCTCTCATAGTTCTGCAGGCCAAGGTTGCTCAACATCGACCTTGTCTTGACATACAACACATCTTCAGTTGGTGGTTGCGAAAACTTCTGTCCCATCTGCATTCACCAATAGCACATGTTCACATGACAAGCAGTACTTTAAACATATTAACAGAAATCCAAAAGTGAGTTAAAGACAAGCATGAACAAATGTTTCAAAATTTGATTAAATCTATCATGGGTTTGAATTCCGAGTCAACAAAGAAATGCTAGTTTTAGAACCAAGTGATATTTTAAAGCAACAAAGTTGCATCATACTATCTTTAATACAACAAAAGGATTTAGTCATAATTACAAATGTATATGGACAAGATGCAAGTCAAATCACCTGGAAAATTCCACCCTGAACAAGTGCAAAGAAAAAACCGGATGTTAAAGCATTTGCTGCCGGATTAGGCCCACCCATACCACTCACTAATGAAAACAAGGCACCAGAACCAAAAGCTGCAACCATACTGAAACAACCAATATCAGCCAATTAGCATTAACAACAGGGACATCAAAGACAGACATCAGTGTATAACAAAGGACAATATATCAAATAGAAAACTGGTCTTCAATTCTGGCATATTTAGTGAGAACCCAGCTAGAGAACTACTTATTAGCTCAAGAACGGAGAAAGTGCACTACAATTTGCATGAACATTCTAATTTTAATTGATCAAACATGGCATAGAATTGATGGTTTGAGATCTTAGTATATAATGGATGGAATCAAAATTCATTGAATATCGTTTCTCTTTTCCTGCTGCAGCTCCTATAGAAATTAGAAACAGATGAGTAAGGTTTCCATAGTTTCGGTGTTGAACCTGGATTGAACATCTTCCTTGCCCCTCAATCTTTTCATCACACAAGAAATACCAGCATTGACACCTGTCATGACAGCAAAATTGCGTGCTTGTATCAAGGGTCCTCCAGAAAGAGCCTACACAAGAAAATGAAGTATAAATCTTCATTACCCATTACACATATACATCATGTATCAATATATTAGTTATTTTATAGCCCAATTACAAACATTTTCTAAAGAGTAAGTCGTAACGGATGCCAGAATCTTTGGCTCAGCCCCGTTTAACTGCTTATCTATACACCTTCAACTGAACATAATCAAAAAACTCTCCAACAGAAAAAGATTCACAGAAAATATCCACATTTCACAACACAAATCCATTTACATATTTAGACAGATTTTTTTTTTTTTTAAATCACAAGTAATTCCATTAGCCAAAATTATAAATTTTGCTGCAAAAGGAAGAACAATTCAACATATCAACATACCAACTACGAACAACTCCAAACTCGAGGCAATAAATGCATACAAATAATCAAATAAGTCATTTAACAAATAATAATAGTCCAGAAAAAACTAATTAAAAAACACAAAGAGGACCTGAGCTTGTTTCAACGATGCCATAGCTTCCGGATTGAAGTTTGCAGCGTCCGTCGGCGGCGTAAGAAAAGATGAACTGTCACCGGTGAGCGTCCCCATGAAAGCTCCAATAGCGGCTCCTTGGAAGGCGCTGGTGGCGGTGACGACGGCGGCCTCCACCGGCAACGATTGCTTTGCCAACCACACCTTAACCCTAACCTCCACCTCCTTGAACTTGGCCTGCACCAAAGCAACGGGATTTTGCTGCCCTTGTCCAATCAAACCGCCGGCCTTCGTCGGAACCTCCACAACTATTAATCCCTGCTTACTATCACCCATAATTTTCACACACTTTTAACTGATTTCTTTACCTTTTTCCTTTAATCAAGCGTCAATGGCGAAAGGGTTTTGCTAGAGAGTGAATTTTGGGAGGTTTGCGGAGGTTTAGAGATGGAGGAATTGGATAACAGTGTACAGTTCTTACTATATAGGAAATTTGCATTTTAATCCCTAAATCCTCAGTATACTATATTATTGCCCATTTAAAAGGGAAAATCACATATTTCATCCCCAATATTTTTATTCTTTTAGTTTAGACATTTTGTCCTTTATAGTTTACTTTTTAGTTTTTGTCTACATATTTTTTTTCATCTTGTACGTTTTCATTTATATACTTTTATACTCTTAACAATTTTTTTTTTTTTTTTTGTCTTTTGTACTTGGTACCGATCTAAATTCACAAAGAGTAGGTTGGATTACGTTTAGAGTCTAAATGTCGAATATAAATTAAATATGACTTCTTCTAACCTTAGTTATTCTTTTAATTTTTTAATGTTTAAAAATATTTTTTGAATGTTTATATTGTATTAATTTTGAATTTTTGTTGAATTGACATGTAAAAACTTAATCTCTTAATTAAATTATATTTGTACACGATATTTTAAATAATTATAAAATAGTTTTATTTGTATTTCTCTATTTGTTGATTTCCTATCATTATCTAAATAATTTTTATTTGATAGTATTGTATAATACACTTATAATAATAACATTGTTTTACTTAGAATTAACAAAATTGACACTTCAATCGTCTAATCCCTCTAACTCCATGTAGTTCCATCTAATAGTTTTTTAAAAGAAAAATAAATATATATGGTGTATGTAACCATCTAGACTCGTTTGGCGTTGAATAACTATGCTTAATGTAGCTCTATCAACATTTGAAGAAAATGATCAAATAGACTAAAATTGGTGTGATTATGTGCCTTCTAATATCTAATCACCGGTCTAATCTTTTTTCTTAGAATACTAGTTCACAAAGTTTTACCATTTATTTTTTAAGCTATGGAGGTAAAAAACAAAAAACAAAATAAAAGTCTGAAAATATAGAAAATTTTAAGTACATGCAGTAAAAAGACAAATAAAAACTAGAAAAAAAACTACAAGGAGCAAAGGTACTAAATATGAATATATAGGTAAAGGAGGTTTTTTTCCCCTCTTTTTGTAAATGAAAATTTGACCTTTTAGATTTTTCCATGCAAGTTTGTAATCCCAATTCATCCACAATTGACTTTATTTGATATTTTGTTCTAATAAATGTAAAAAATCTCATTCTTCTTGTTAGTTATTGCAAATTTTATTATTTCACAATATCATGCAGTAAAACTCATGAGAAGTGTATGTCTATATATATAAATCAGAAATAAATTCTTTTATTTTATTTGCAATCACACTGTGAGTTTTAAGGAAAATAACCAAATTGATTAACTTTGAGAGAAATTAAAAATATCATAAACGAATTTACAAATATCGACGACTTAGTGTAATTTGGAGGAGTTGATCAATTTGAATTTGAGATCGCCAACTTCAAGTCCATGATTTGTAATAAAATTTACATGCCTTCAAGTAAATAGCAAAATTGGTAAAACATATAAAACATTGTGGAAGTCTAACCGATTAAAGGGCATACGAGTCGGGTGGGAAAGTTTTTCATCTCACTAATTAAAAGATTTATATAATCTCTAATTTCAAGCATTATTTTTTTCTCAATTTCTTACAAATTCCAATAAAGTAAATAATGCACATTTTAGCATTACACACAAATCCCAACAAAATATTTAATATCATATTATTAACATATTATTTAAATAACTATTCAAAATACAATAACATAATTACATTAGCTTATAACTTATTTAACGTTTCTCTTATGATGTGAAATTTTAATTATAACATCACCATATGAAAACCTAAAACAAGTAAAAAGAATATTAAAAATCTAAACCTAGAAAATACTAAATCCACGCTTACAAATTCCATCTACCCCTAATGGGAGCAATGGAGCATATGATGAAATATTCTCCATAACAAATTTAAATTAAATTTTATATATATATATATATATATATATATTTTGCAATCACAAAATCCTCATTATCAGAACCGGAACAATTAAAATATATAAAAAGGGTGAAGCTGACAATATTCAAACCCTATAGAGGCAAATATGTAAAAACCGTTGTCAGATGGAGGGAAAATAATCCCAAAATTTTAATTTACCTTTTTGTTTTGTTTTGTTTCTTTTATCGCCAAATCATTTTCTCCTTTATTTGTTCAATTCAAGAACTAGGAGCTCACATTGGAAGAAGGTGCTCTCCTTTTTCAGCATTAGGGTTTGCATTTGCTTACTTCCAATTCTTAGCTACAGCTTCAGATGAGCGACTCCAGGGAAGATTCTCCGGATTGGTTGCGCTCTTTTCAGGTGATGAATTTCCGTCCAAGTAGATGCAGTTAATTGTTCTAGTTTCATATGCTGTTTGTGATTTTATCAATCTAGCAGCGTTATGTTCATGCGAGATGATTTATTATTTGACTTTTTTTGTTTTTTGGTTTGTGCGGTTAATGTTGGCAATATTTATTGGAATTTTTGAATTTATTGTCTTTCGTTTTCCGGTTTTTGTTAAACTAAGAATATTGTTGATAACAGTTGAGCTTCCGGTAAGAATTAATTCGAATAATTTTCAGTGATTAATCTGATTCTGGTTAATAATTTTAGTGCCGTGAATGCATGTCCAATTTCAGCCGTCGTTTTTTTTTTTTTTTTTTATATTTTTATTTAAAATTTAAGTCGATGTGATTATTGTTCGGTTCTGATAATGAGGATTTTGTTGGTTTTTAGCCACCGAAGAATCAATCTACGATAGACTTGTCATCTGGGTCAGAGTCCCCACTGGATCATGGTCCAAATAGTGATGGTGAGGATAATATTAACCTCAGTAAATTGTTTAAGAAAGAAGCAGAGGTTGTCTCGGATATTAATAATGATAATGATGATGGAGGAGAGACAATATCTAATAAACCAGCCAAAGGGAAGTCTCCCAGTAAGAATAATAAGGTAAAGCGGACTCCAGAGAGGAAGAGGAAGAGGAAGAATGATGACGAAGGTGAAAGAGGTGGTTGCTTTTATGTATCTTATAATTTTACAAGTTATCATGCACTTTGACAATCATGTTCATCTATGAAACGAATACAGGAGGATTTTATCTGGACCTCATTTCATAGTTTACAATTATGCAGGAACGAGGGCCAAAGGAAAAGACACCGATAGAAGAAATACACCTGAAAAGCATGGAAAGTCTGAGGTAAGAAGGTTCTTCTTCCCATCTTTTTATCAGTTAAGATGTATGAATGTCCTTGGAGTTCCATCAACTTAAGGTTCATTGTCAACTAAGCACCCAGATTTCTAAAGCCATTCATGTAGCTTATAATATCTCTATTTTGAAAACTGCAAGTGCATGGCTTCGATTTTTGCGATAAATTGAGTGTTTGTAAATTGAAACATCCCTGGCTTAAATTATTTTCTCTCCTTTCCTTTCTTCTGGCAAAGAATAATATCAACCCATCATTAAAAAGGAAAAACCACTTCTAAATGATTTTATGTATTTGTTTATTTTCTGTATCCTAAGAGTATGAACACGATATTTCTATATTGTTTAGTTAACTAGTTTGACTATGTAAGCTCTTTGTCGAAATGAAGTTCTGTTGGCTGAATTAAATACAATTCATTCCTGCAAGGCCTTGTTGTAGATGTATTATTCAAACTAATGATATTTTGAAGGCAAATTTCCTTTTTTTTTTACTTCTATATCTAATACAGTGTATATTGTATTTCAGTAGATTCTGCTCAGTAATAGTTTCCTCTGATGAGCTTGGTAAGATGTCAATATCAAATGTGTTTTTTGGTTAACTCATTAGCTTGTATTTCCAAATGAAAAAAAAACCATTGCATAAGAGAAACTGGAATCTGTTATAAAATGATTTCAAAGAGATTTCATGCCAGAAAGTATGTAATGGTCGTAAGAATGCATGCAATTGGATTTTCAAAGTTCAGCTTCTGGTGTTAGCTTATGTGTATGGTTCAGGACTTAATTGTGGGTATTGCATGGAGCATGTCTCAATCCTTAGCCCACTTTTGATGTTCTTTATTTTAACTTTCAAAGTTTTGTTACTACTTCGACATGCAGCCTTAAACCAGACCTTTTTTTTTTTTGAGAATATTTGGACCTCTTCAAAAGTTGGTCATAAGTGTGCAGGTGTTACAAGAGAACTAGTTTGTTGTTGTCATGCATGGTCAACTGCGTATTTTATTTGTAACTCATTAACTAATCTGAACTGGGTTACTCATATAATAATATTGATTTCTCAATGTGGGTAACTGGATCTTTCTGATGATGAGTACTAATAATGATTAATGACACTACCTAAAAGGTTACTGAGTATTGCTATGTGCTCTTATGCCTTCTTGAAAATATATATCAGGGAGAGAATCATTCCATTTGGTCATTGTCTTTGGATTCTGAGCCTTCTCCGGATACCAAGCCTGCTATAAAGGACAAGACCACAAAGAGTGAATTATCTGCTAGTAAAGATCATGAGGCAGAAGATAAAAAAGAAAAAGATGATATTCTCATTGACCATGAAGGAGGATCTCCAAAAAAAGAAGCCTCAAAGGTGAAATCTTCAATGAAAAAACTGGAGAAGAAGAATATAGACGATAGTATGAATGGAGGTAAGGAGCCTCAATTTGGTTCCTAATCACCCTGATTATTAGGATACGAGTCATTAATGCATCTTTGAAGCTTTAAACGTCTTTGTTATTAAGTTTGGACTTAGTCATTAATGCGTCTTTGAAGTTTTACGCCATGTTGCACCTCCATCTAAAATCTTTTTCCTCATCTTCAAGATGCAGAGATAGATGCTAAAGACAAACATGTTAAGGAAGATATCTCTGGGAAGCATCCTGGGCCGCAGGTCAGCAGCTAGAGGCCAATATGATTTAGCATCTAATAGAAGTTTATAGTTCATGGTTGAGTAAAATGCTTGTATCCTACCAATGCAGGCATCCTCTTCAAGGTTTCCGTTACTGCTATCAGAGAAAGTTCAACGTTCAAAGGTTACTAACTCGTGCCTCATAGAAGTTTATGTCGGAAATTCCTTCTTTTCCATATTTCACTGTGAGACTTACTCACTTACATTCTTACAATGACTGATGGCCTTGGTTTGCTTGTATATTTTATATCTGAACCCATTTTGTAGTTTCTATTAGAATCAACAGAATTTTATGTAGGGATATATTACATATGAAGGCCAAAACTTTGTGGACACTTCTATTCGTTGAGTTCCCCTGGAACCAATGTTACTGTTGAATATTTCACTTAGGAAGTTTATATGTACTGCAGCTTCAAGGTTTCCTTTTTTTTTTCTCCCTTCCTCGCCTACTTGGTGATATGCATCAATCAGAATTTTTCGTACTTGGTGTTGTGAGGTGTTCATTTATCTTTCTCATAGTTTCCATGCTGCTTTATTTTTTTTCCAATGGATAGCTAACACCGTGTGCTGCACTTGTTTTGTTTCTCAGGCTCTTGTTGAGTGTGAAGGTGATTCCATAGATTTAAGTGGTGATGTGGGTTCTGTCGGACGAATAGTAATTTCTAATGATTCCTCAAAAAGACCTGAAATGTTCTTTGATTTGAAAGGCATGCATACTCTTCCAATTTTTTCTGCTACTCTATTTTCTTACCTCTCTCTGCTATTTTAGTTATCTAAATTGATTCTTGTAATGCCCAGAATACTAAAACTTCTTTGGATAGCTCATGAAATGTGAAATTATGGGCATTTATTTTTGATCTTATGTTAAAATTTTCTTTACTGCTTCCCCATACTAGTTGGGCTGAATTCAGGTTTACTTTGGAGTTACACTTGGTAGCTTACCAGATAGTTTGTTTCTGAGTTTACTCCCTATTTATCTGATTTTCTGAGTTTACTCCCTATTTATCTGATTTCTTTTTTCTCCCGCTGCAGGAACCATATACAAAACAACCATAGTTCCATCAAAGACATTCTGCGTGGTACTCTATCCATCATGGACTCCTGGCCTCACCCATCCATCTAACTTTTCCTTTGGAAATTCACGTTTCTATTTTCTTTCACATACTGTCTTAAGACATCTTTATTTTCTTTCAGGTAAGCTTTGGCCAAACAGAAGCAAAGGTTTGTCTAGTAGCATCAATAAATTTATTCATGTTTGTTCCTACTTTCCTCCTATCAAGCATGGTCCAAGTGAAAAGAGAATGTGGATGAGATGTTCTCTTTTTTTTTTTTTTGCCTTTTCTTTTGTCCTGTGTATGGTTGATTTGTGATGTTATGATCCTTTATCAGATAGAAGCTATTATGAATGACTACATTCAGTTGAAATCACAATCCAATATTTATGAGGCTGAAACTATGGTTGAAGGTTAGGAACTTATTCGAGATCTCATTTTAGTATGTATACATTATGTTATCTATGTGATTACCGGTTAAGTTAGGTCTTTGAAACGGTATAGGCCATTCATTTAAGTATTTCTTTTCTGCATGGCTAGGAACAATGGATGGATTTTCATTTGATTCAGAGGATGAAGCGGACAAAATCACTGCTGAAGCTAATCAGAACAAGGCTGCTGAGGAACAACCAGATGGGAAAACCATAAGAAAACCTGACAAAACATCGGTATGCTCCCTGTTATGTTTTTTTCTTTCAGGTCTAAACTGAACATCTTTTTTTGTGAGTTTCTGATAATAGATATCTTGATTCAGGGTCCGGCAAGGAAAAAGGGAAAGCTTGCAGGGGGAAAGCAGCCCAAGAAAGAGAAAAAGAAACCTCAAGTTTCCAAGAAAGGCAAAGCCAAGAAATGACTAACAAATTTTGCTGGAGTGATGCTCCCATACTAATTCTTATTTTATTATTTCCTCTCTATACATGCACTTTTCTTATCAAAAATTTGTAGTGCTTAAATTTTAGTGATGTGCAACAGGAGTATCAATCGATGAGGCTACTCAATTGTATTTCGTGAAACGGAAAAGTTCAGTACGATTGACTTACTTTACTGAAATAAAATTATGAGTTAGACACCTATATATCAAATTCTTTTTCTGCAGCATCTTCTTGAGAATGAAGCACCTCAATTTCCGTTTCTCTTGTATTCGTAAATAGAATTTTCTGCTTGATTCCAATGTGATATCATCATGCCACTTTGCAAGGAGAGGCATCAGGTACGCCAATTATAGTATAGTGTAAATAGGACAACAGTTATTGACATTGGGAAGGGTATTAACATGGCTGAAGATGAAACCACCCTGGTAATCTCCCCAGCTTGTCTTTCCTCGACTGTTGGAGTTTGTAATCCACCATCTATTCTCCTCATCCTGCATCAGAAATGTTTTATTAACTTCATCATTATTGTGAATTTTCTTAGCAGGAACTTGTATAGCAAAATTGAGAGCTTGTGAAAATTCTAGGACTAGCACAGGAAGAAGGGATAAAAGAGAGAAATACGATGCATTACCCGCTATTGGGACAAAATACTATGACATACTGCGAGGCCTTGCATGTGAAAGTGCTGGTTCCATCATCAAATGCATAGCTATAAGCTCTTGGGCAGGCCCTCTTGAACATTCCTGAATAGAAAGATGGTCTGCATGTCAACGGGTTAGCAAACTCCCCACTGCAGCAGTACTGGTCTAATCCAAATGCTTCACACGCACTCTTGCACGCCACAACTCCCCCTCCCCCTTCATCACTTCCTATCACCTGAAGCTCTTTAGGGCAACCTGTTTGATTTCAGTGCACATAATTATTTGTTACTGCATTTAGAATAGAAGAAAAATGGGGTTTTGACACTCTGTTATAGAAAAATGGGATATGGGCTTGTAGCCACCTGCTCAAAAAATGGGATATAGCTATTTTGACTTATTAAAAGACAAAGATACCTTTTCTGTAAACAACAGACAAAATTGTCTTCTCTCCACATGTCTCGAACCATGTAGAAGCTTGAGATAGTCTAGGTCTCGAGATGCATGGAGCGAAACATAACATTGTCGTTTTCAGAAATAGTATCTTAGTCCTTCAATATACAAAAATGGTCATATCCCAATTTTTCCTGAACGGTTTACAATACCATACCTATTTTTGCCATAACCCTTAATTTGCCACAAGCTTTTCTTCTAACAAAAAAGCCATGGCGCTAAAACTTAGATGATTTGTTGATTACCTCTATTGATATCTGCTATACAGCCAGTGGCATTGCATCCACCCTGAACTCCTCGTGGTGCAGCAACTATCGGCAGATTGTACCCATCGACAATGCTGACATCATAGAAGTCCTTCTGATCTCCGATCCCAAGGGTTATCTCGAAGAGCGATGCTGGTGGTGTAGCACCAATGCCATTACATTCAAGCTTCCCACCACAATCTCCTGTTTGACACGAGCCAACACCCGTTGCATCGAACGTGCAGCCGGTCCTAGCCCACATCCGGCCAGACCACCCAGGAACACTTGGAATCGTGATGCTTTGTCCAGAGTCCAATTGGAAACCCGTTGCTGAAAGTGGCGGCGTCCCTGAACCGGATAGCGTTCCAGGCCATATCTTGAAAGGGCAGTTGTTTGTAATGACGAACGTGCAAGAAAAAGAGTCGGTGAAGAAGGAAAAGATGATCAAAGAAACGAGAAGTCCCGTAGATGCCATGAGTAGGGGGAGGATACTAGGCTGGGTATGTATTTGTACCTAGATTTCGACATTGGAGACGAGCTACGTTGCTTTCATGAATTCATCAGCCGCAAGGTTATGCATTTGGGTTTAGCATTTCTTGGATCTTGGATAGCCTCAGAGAGAAGAAATACCTTTCTTTAGCAGCTGTGGATATTTTGTCGATTAAAAGTTGGATTTTCAGAGATTTTATAACACTTGATGCTCATACAATGGATCCCTTTACACCATCTTGATGTTTTTAAACTCAAATAATGTATCAATTTCGGGAAATGTATAGAAGATACCTTCTGAAAAGGCAATCTAAAGATTCCCTGTTAAAGTTTATTCATTGACAACGTTTTTAAGTCAATTAAAGAACTAACAACAGTTTGGCTTCATTTGGCAAAAGTATTATAGTTATGTTATTGCTTTTTGAGGTTAATGTTGGTGATGTAGCTTTTCCAAGGATCACATTTTTGAGGTGTTAAAAATCGAAGAATCTAATTTTTACATATGAAAGTGTAGGAATGTAATTATACACAATTGAAAGTAGTGTTTACAAAAGTACGGGGAGCTAATTGAAAAAACACAAATTTATATAACATGGTCCAGTAAATATTTCATGAGGTGGTCCCTACGACCCACAATCGAAACCCATTTTTTAAATCAATATTTGAATTGAGAGTTGAGTTGTGGTCGTCTGGTTAACATTATCTTATAAAATTAGATTAATGAAACCATGATTTAAAAAAATTAACTTAAAAAACCTATAGGTGGGAGCAACCTACATTTTCGTTTAGAATTATGAAAAATTATTGTAAACTGTTTAGCTTGGAAATGTGTCGCGTCAAATAATGGGATGACTATGAGTACTTGATATTTGGATTAATCTGTCAATTTTAGAAGCTTTTGGGATAGCAACCCAATTACCACAATTAATATTAAGTATGATTTAAAATAATATTAAAAATAAAATTAGTATTTTTTTATCATAAAAAAAAAAAGTGAGATACTTTATACCATCAAATATAAAAATAGGACAAAAAATACATATTTTTTGATTGACTTTGATAATCAAATTATTACCCAATAATAATTTGGTCAAAGGGAATCTATGAGTCAAAAAGGATTTTCTCTCACCTCCTCCACAATTTTGAAACTCTTTTCTCCTTCTCGTTCCCAGCCGTGCTGTTTGCTCCATGTTCACCATTTTTTGAGCTAAAAAAATTGACCTCAAAAATTCACTTTTAAAACTTCAATTTTTTGGTGAAAATCCACGTTTAAGACGAAGATGTCAAACCAAGAAAGAGATATTAGTGATTTATCCCTCGTTTTTTCAGAAAATTGTTGAAATTAAGGTTAGAATTTGTTGAAATTTCTTGAAAATTTGTTGAAATTTTGTTAAATTTCTTGGAAATATGTCTTAATACTTCGAATTTGTTGAGTATTAGTTGAACAAACGGAGGGTTAAACATCGATTTCAATTCCAATTGAACCCTAAATTATTTAGGGATTATGTTTAATTTCTTTTCATATATGCTTGAATTCATGTTTGGAATGGTTAATTGGATTTAAATTTGAATTTGATAGGGTTAATTTATTTGAATATGTGCTTGAATTGATGTTTGAAAGAGTTAAACGGGCATAATCGAAAATAATCACGTTTAATCATGTTTAATTGAAAATATGCTTGTTTAATCACGTATAATTATAGAGAATAATCACGTTTAACACTATAATTATAGTTTTAAACGTAAATCAATTGAAAATTCATGTTTAACCCTATAATTATAGTGTTAACGTGAATTTTGAAAATTCACGTTTAACCCTATAATTATAGAGTTTTAAGATTGAGGGGTATTTTGGTAATTAGGTCAAAGGGTTGACTTTAACAGGGACCCACGATCCCCGATCAACGATATCTCGTTGGCGATGACTCAATGATAAAGTATGATGAAAAGAAACGAGATTTGGATAGAAAACGAATCAAAAATACGGCGTCGCGCGCATTCCCCACGACGGGAGAAAAAAACCCCAACGTCTCTCGGCAGCTGCCGAGTTTTCTCGACAGCAGGAGCGGCATCCTTGGTAGTTGCCGAGTTTTCTCGGCAGCGGAAGTTAAACGCGATTTTTTTAGGGTTAAACGCGCGACGGGTGACAGGAGCGCGTGCGCGACGGGTGATGGGAGTGCGCACGCGATGGGAGATGGGTGACGGGTGACGAGAGCGCTCACGAGACCGGTGACGGGAGTGCACGCACTCGATGGGAGACGGGTGACGGAAGCGCGCGCGCGACGGGAGATAGGTGACGAGAGTGCGCGGCGCGACGGGAGACGGGTGACGGGAACGCGTGCGACGGGTGATGGCAATGCGCATGCGCGACGGGAGACGGGTGACGGGAGCGCGCGCACGACGGGTGATGGGAGTGCGCACGCACCGGGACCCCGTTCTCGACACCCGGGGCACGGGCTCACGGCAGCTGTCGAGTTTTCTCAGCAGCGGGGGTTAAACGTGAAATTTTGTCGCGCACGCACCGGGATCCCGTTCTCGGCAGTCGGGTCACGGGCTCTAGGCAGCTGCCGAGTTTTTTCGACAGTGGGGGTTAAACGTGAATTTTTTTAGGGTCAAATTCACGTTTGACCCTAAAAAAATTCACGTTTAAACCCCGCTGCCGAGAAAACTCGGCAGCTGTCGAGGATGCTGCTCCCGCTGTTGAGAAAACTCGACAGCTACTGGGAGACGCCGGGGTTTTTTTCTCCCATCGTCGGGAACGCACGCGATGCCGTATTTTTGATTCGTTTTCTATCCAAATCTCGTTTCTTTTTATCATACTTTATCATCGAGTCGTCGCCAACAAGATATCGTTGACCGGGGGTCGTGGATCCCGGTCAAAGTCAATCCTTTGACCTAATTACCAAAATACCCTTAATCTTAAAACCCTATAATTATAGGGTTTAAACGTGAATTTTCAATTTATTCACCTTTAACACTATAATTATAGGGTTAAACGTGATTATTCCCTATAATCACTATAGAATTGAAATTTATACCATTCCAAACGTCGATTATGTCTGTTTAATCCTTTCAAACATCAATTGAAGCACATATTCAAACAAATTAACCCTATCAAATTAAAATTTAAACCCGTTTAACCATTCCAAACATGAATTCACGAATATATTCAAACAAATTAACCCCATGAAATGCAAAATTAAACCCGTTTAACCATTCCAAACATGAATTCAAGCATAGAACAATAATTCTTAAACCCAATCCCTCAAAAAATAGGGTTAAATGAGGATTATTAACTATTAAACATACCTTTCTTATTTGAATAATAATTCTTTCAATCTTCCAAGAGCGAAAATGTCGAAATTTTTTTTTAGATAATTTGTTCTTCAAAATTTTGTATGATAATTTTGTACTGAAATTATCAACCTATATAGATGAAGAATACACGGGACAATTACATGTGAATTCACAGTATAAAGTGAATTCACAGTAAAAAATGAGAAGAAAAAAACAAAAAAATTGGTGTGATCCAATTAATACAATTAATTCACGTACATGGACAATAAATAATGAGAACAAAAAAAAAACAAAAAATTTGGTGTAATAATTGCATGGTCAAATTAATTGTTGCAACCCTATTACTACACGTGCCTCTTATCCATTGTTTCAAAACAAAATAAAAAAAATTAATGAGGAAATATTTATCCCAATTGACCAAAACAATAAAATATATTAATTGTCCAATCATCCAAATTGATTTTCACAAAAATTATAATAAAAAGTGACATACTATTATATTTTATGATATAAGAATTCATACTATTATATATTATAATAATTTAGATAAATAATTATATTTTTTATGCTAAAATAAATACTTTCCTCTTTTTAGAATGTAACACATAACAATAATATTAATGTTGATCAATCTAAAACTACTGTTTAAAACCCGGTCAAACCAATGAGCTCTCAACAACAATCAACAATTTTCAACTCATTTTCTTTTGAAAATTTTAAAAGAAATAAAGTATCCGTTAGATTTTTTTTTTCTCCAGTCCTATTATTTTTATTTTATTTATGCATATTTTGAAATCATCTACTAGTAAAATGTAGAAATGCACAACAAATATCTTGCCCTCTCCCTCTCTCTATTTTGGATTTGTGTTAAAGACTTGCAGTAAATTTTTCTTGATTTAATTCGTAGTATATCTAATATACATGTGTGTTGGGAATTTACTTTTTAATATGGTTTTCGATTGTTAAAAAAAAAAAAAAAAAACAAGCAAACTTGAATCCAGAAAAATAAAAATGAAAAATTGAATAGAAAATGCAAAGAATTCTAGAAGATCAAAATTATGGTCAATTTATATATTTGGAGTATGATGGGGAAGTTTAGTTCCCACCAACACCATCATTTTCATGAAGCAAATCTTTCCAACCTAATACAAAAACCAATAAAATATCACTGTCAAAACAGTGTAATAAATTGAGCCCAGCTAAAGTATTCACGACTTATAAAAAGAAAAAAAAAAAAAAAGGATCCCCAGTCAACGTACTCAACATCAATGGAGCTACTTAAATAAAAGAAAGATCTTTATACTCAGCTCAGATAAAGAAAATAGAGTTGGGACAGCTTGCCATCTTTGCTGCATATATTATATTGCATAGCCACCTGCTACGTCGAACTATGCTGCCTGCATGTGAGACTAACATATCATTCATTTGGGCAAGGTGAAGATTCATCCGAGACAAACCAATGTTCTGATAGCAAGGTGATCTTATCAGAATCCCCTCCTCATGGACAGTTGGTGTGAATCAACGACATTATGATTACTGAATCATGGTTTTCCTCTCCTCTATCTAATGTGCGCACTTATAATTTGCATCATCCAATTAGTGAATCAAATGAAAGTTAATGATGCACTTTCTGGAAAACATCAAGGCCAGTCACACGTCACCTGGATTACCAGATTCTTTGTTGAGCTCTTTTCTTTTGCAGCCTTTGTAGCTATGTATATATATATAAGCTCAAACATCACCACTAAGATTCCTTGATGTTTGTCCTGGAAACATGGATCATCAGAAGCAGGCATGGAAGTGAATGACCCATCTGTTTGCCGAAGTCCCCCCCAGGTGGAGTCGATGGACTGAAATGTTGGAAATATTGGGGTAATGGCATCTTATGGCACAGTTCTGAGCTGCTATGGATAGAACAGCAATCCGTTTCCTGCATGGGAAGAAATGGAAATTTGTTAGTAAGTGCTACCCAAAATTCAAAACATGTTACTATATTAAATCATTCATCAATTCAACAGACTATATTTGAACTCTCCTGAATGCATATACTTCAAGCTCCTGCAAAAACAACACTGTTTTAGGAATATAATGATAAACCATATTAGAAACATGAGATTAAAAATAAACAAACGAAATCAAATATAAAACAGATTAAGGCCTTCTTCCTCCTTGACCTGCAACATAATACAAAGTCAAGTAAATCTCAACCCGGATAGCTTTTTCACCAAATAACAACTCTCATTGCCCCTCCTGACCTGATGAACAGAACATCCTTATAGTCAAGTATTATAATCATCTTATTTCTAAGATGTACAAATCCAACCAAACTATCAAATGATAATCATACACTTCCTCCCAAAAGAATCAGCTGGAAGCCTTAGCTCTTATTAAGGCAATGAAGTTGTTAGTATAAATAATACTACTGGTAACACAGAAACAAAAATAATAAATAGTTAAGGAGGGATGCAGTAAGCAGAGCACCATCAAATAGAAAAAAACTAAGCTTTCATATAACCCTGTCTCATCATATCTTAAAGTGCCATGTCGCCACATGCAACTCGAGCTTCATGATAAAGTTCACAGAATATAGTAACATAAACTTCCTAGGAGTTACGAGTCTTATGACATAGGCATAACTACAACTCAAAATAAAGGAAAGTTAAACATAAAGTTTCCTACATAAAGGCAAGACTATTAAGTCTGCCACTGATGTAACTCAATGAGTCTAGAAGAGTCCTTGACACATTATCCTAGGAACAAGAAAGATCAAAGGGAAAAAGGGACATAGATATGAAATCAGCAGTTATAATGTCTAGTTCATATCCATGCCATCGCCAATTGGAGTGCAGATGGGACCAACAGCAGTGAATGATCTCTCAAATGGTGAGGGGTGATACTGTGCATCCCTTCTGCGCTTAAAAGCACAACACTCGGTGGAAGAATTTTCAGCCTCAAGCTTTCTTCGGACACCTCTCACAGCTTGTTGCTCAACTGGAGTTAGAGGAAAAATCTGTTTGCTCACTCTGCAGAGGGAGCTATGGTTATCATACAAAATTCTCTGATTACAGTTTTTGTCACAAATGTGAGTCAGCCCAGTTAGCCTGCAGCGATACATGTTCCCACATACATGTTCATTTTCACATTTCCAATCACACTTGTGAACAGGGTTAGGCCCATCTTGGCCAAGAATACTTGACAAATAGATAACATTGGAATGAACAGCTACCATAGAATTGCCAAATACCTCCATTGCTTCTGTTCAGAAAATGTCAACCCCTCAAAGAATCCCAAATTCCTGACTTGCGGGCTCAAATGCTCTGCAGACCCAAAACAAGAGGCATATTATTAAGCTTGAACGGAGAAGCTGAAATTATGACTCATTTAGATTTTGCTGGAGTCTTCTTTGATGAAAATGAAGGACGAATAGCTAACCAATATAAAGTATCTGATGGCAAAACATGACGCAAGTTTGAGCAGTGTAAATTTATAAAGCCACACAAAAAATAATTTTGTGCATTCTTCATCCGTATTCTTCCTTTTCAACAAAAACCTAACGTCTCATACAACTCACGGAATAGTAATATCAAGACCCTGTCTATGTAATGAAGATGCCCATATGTGAGTGGGATCTGATCCAATCAGCATTTGTTGACTACTATTACACTCACCAAATACATCTAAAAGTCTTGCACCATCATGTCAAAGCAATATTGAATTATGCCCTCAACAATTCCAAAGTGAAAAGAAAGTAATCAAATAATTCACATTAGGAAAACAACCTTGCAAAACCACAGAAGATCTGTGACATTAGATGGAGACAACAAGAACAGCAGCTATAAATTCTTCCCCTTGTGTAGATGGATCAAAAGATGCGAATTAGAATATATTAAACTGTGTTTTTTCATCGAATCTTGCACAAAAAATCCTCAATACAATCGTCTAATCATTTGATGATTCTAATAACACCACAGGGTAGAATAGCAGAGGTTATATGCTGTCAAAATACGTAGTAAATACACGAACTCTACAAGAAATTACTGCGATTGGCATCCATATCTATATAATTTTGTTTTTAAATCAAAAAAATCTCTTTCACTCAACTGCGACAATTTTGCAATTTCTGCCCAACGAGCAGAGGGGAAAAGAGCAGTAATTAGATCTCCACAAAAATCGAAATCTTAACACAAATTAAAAACTATAAACGCCTCCATGCATACAACAGAAACATCAAAAAGCATACACAAACCAAATAAACGGACCAAATTGAGATAAAGCCAAAAGTATTCGAACAAAACAGAAACTTACACAGTGAACAACACGAGCTACCAACAGCACCTGCTCTCTGTCCCTCTCTCCCTCCCTAATGTCTCTCTCAATCTCTCTCAAACACCCAACGCTCTATATCCAAAAGAAGGTGCAAAATTGCGGAGAGAGTTGTGGGGGTATTTATAGAGTGGATAAAGTGATCCTATTCTTATGTACTAGACGTTAGACAGAAATATTATTTAATTATTTTCTTCTTTAGTAGTTAAAAATTGCACCCTACCCCCTCAAAAAGAAGGTTTTTATATTTTACCCCTCAAATTTTCTACTCTTTTGTTTTTCTTTTTCTTTACAAGGAAAACAACTAATAAAAAGTAATATGCAATAGTTTTAAAATACAAATAAAATAGCAACAATGTTAATAAAGTCAATGTAACACATAGAGCATTTAAAATAAATTATTTAATTATCATGATTTTTAAAGAATGAAAAGCGCAAATATGTCAAAAGGAAAGGAGTGAAAAGCAAATTTGTGATTTACATTATAAATATAGGTATGATTATGCACCAATCCTAACTTTTAGTGCAAATTTAGGTGAAATGAGGGTGAAATGCAAATGAAATGCAGTTGAATTTGTCTTTAGCTTAAAAAGTGGTCGCGAGAGTTAATGTGAATCCGAGTGAGACCGGGCTGCATTCACTCAGCACGTGACCCACATTTTGCTTAATTTCTATTAATATTTATTTTGAATACATCTATTAATTAGCTAATTATTTGAATCATCATCATTATTATATATCTACCATTCAAAATGAAGACCTTGGATTATGAACAAAATAAGGAAATTCTATCTTCTTTTTTACCAAAAGTCCATGTATTTTTTTATGTTCATTTATTTATAAGGAAAACATACCATATGTATTATAAAATTATTTCGTCAAAAATTATATTAAATCGTTTAACGAATAAATTTTCGTAAACGAAACTTATCACAACTCAAATTTAATTTCATAGGATAATCTATGTTTTCATGTTATATGTTTGTGTTTGACATGATTTGATTTGTGAGACAATATTATAAGACTTACTCAACTATTAAGTACATATTTATGATTATTGTTAGCCATAGTTAAACAAGGTTAACATTTTAAACTGCCCATATAAGTTAATGAAGTATTTAGGATGTTGCATTAAATGAATGACATGTGATTTGTAAATTGTAACCATATATGAATATCATAATAAATACTAAATAACAAATATGGGATCTTAACTAAGACCAAATGCGCTACTTACAAATTATAAGCAAATAAAATAGATATTTTATTCTATGAAGTATAAATAAAATAGTGCTTTACTTTTAGGTGTAAAATCACAATAAAGTTCAAATATAATCATGTCTAATCATATGGAGGTGTTTAAAATGTGTGTGATTGTTTGTAAATTTTATGGTGAATTCAACTTCAAATCGAATTTATACATAATGAGATAAAATTAGGTGAAATTATTGAATTCAAAAATCTAGAGAAATAATAATAATAATAGATGTTTGTAATGAGATTATATGCGATGATTTCATTGTGTGTTAATCATCAATACAGAAAAAAGAGTAGTATTATTGTACTATATGACGATTTCATTGTGTATTAATCATGAACATAGAAAAATAGTAAGTATTATTGCAATATAAAATAGTATGTGTTGCTGATAAGTATAAAATAATGAATAAATGACTCTAGGGGTATGAAATTATAGTAGAATTTTAAATTGACCACTTTTGGTCTCTAAACAAATGGTGATTGAGATATTAAAGTATTAAATTTACAATAAATACGGGGTGAATAACTCCAAATACCCTAATTAATATAACACCTACTCTTTTATACCCCAAAACATATAACATTACACTTTTTTACCCATTTTGGGTTAAAGATCAAAATACCCTTTGATATTACATAAGCAATGCTATTTCCACTCTAAATCTCTTAATTCCAAACTATTTGTGCTAAGCTTGAGGTTTTAAAGATCGGATATAATTATCTTGGTATTTTGGATGGAAACCTTTCTCGTGCCCCAAAAAACACTTGTATTTATACTTGTGATATGGTCTGAAAGGTCTAACAATGCCAAATACTGAGTGATTTTATCTATAAACCAAAGATAATTAAAAGTTTTCCATGACTTATATTTATTGAGATCCGATGCTTGAAGTGGTATCAGAGCCAAGTTTTATTGAAGAAATAAATTAAATTATGTTGTACAATATTATTTTCTTGTGCCTAACGGAGGAGAAAATCAAGAAAATGTATCCGAAAATCTTTCGAGACAACACAGGTGCAGGATATCAGTAATGACATCCAGTTCAGATTGGAACATAATTGTTCCAGACACATCTAAGGTCACGCAAGACCTTAGGGAGATCCAGAAGACCATCATTTATTATGGTGGACAGATGGAGAAGATTGTCCGATCTCTATCCGAGATCCAAAAAGAAATTTCAGATCTGAAACAAGAAATTGTAGATCTGAAGAGAAGAACATCCAAAGGAACTGGAAGATCAATGAACGAACGTATGAAAAATTCGTTCGGAGAAATTCCAATCATTTCCAAAGGAAAGGCTACGGAAGTTTTGAAGCCTAAAAGTAACGACGAACTCCTACTTGATATCATAAGACAAGTCGGATGGAAGTCTCAAGAGTAGATCTTGCAGAATTAACTGAATCCCTTTTCAATCTCGGAATTGTGGATCTGGTAAACCTCAGGATGAACGAGCCGATTCCGCCAATTCCGAAGAAGGAAGAGGAAAGCACAAGTACGCCAGTATCTGAAGCACCAGTCCCTGAAGTACCGGTTCCTCCCGAACCCAGGTGGTGGCAAGACGGGGTTGAGTATGAAGAATATATAGCTCGACAAGCCAAAACCCGATCGGGAAGGTTTAAAGGAGTATCTAAAAGTCCTTGGGCAAAAACGATGCTTGAACCAACCCATCCGTTTGGAGTGATGCTCACAACAGACATCATCGATTTCAGAAATATGGAAGTTTTGATCGATGAGTGGATGTCATCCATGAAAGTTGCTTCATCAACACTGGATGTTGATAACGATCATTTTTGCCAGATACTGGTAAATAGTTTGCAAGGTTCAACCAAGAAGGCATGAGAGATGACCGAAGCCTCTCTCAAAAAAGAGATCTTATCCAACGATAATGTTATAACAATTGTCGAAAGGATGGGTCATTTACTCAAAATATGTTTCCTAGGGGACGGATATTTTGAGGAAAGAAAAGACGAAAAGAAAAGAGAGTTTACGCAAGCTCTGTTTGCTCTCGAACTAAGAAATATATGTTATGCGGATGAATATATATATTGGTTCCGCAAATATTATTTCCAAGCAGATGTACCATGGAATGTGGCAACAGATTTATTCTTTGCAAAAATCTGCAATCCATGGAGGGAGATGCTGATGCAAACCTACAAGGTACCTACAGGCCGAGTTGATTCAGTGGCCAGAAGGATGTCCTTTTTTAAGGACAGTATACGAGAATGGTGTCAACAGGCGACACTACAAAGGAACAAGAAGAAACTAAGAGGAATGGTAAAGAAGACCCCTCTTTGTTGCGACAACAATGATTTTCCGAGTATCATCGGAGAACCACAACGCGAAAGACACGGAAAGAGAAAGAAACACTTCAAGGGAAGGTTTCAATCCAAGTCCGGAGGATCATACAGGAGACCTTCCAAACAAGAAAGATCATGGTGGTCCAAATCAAAGGCTAGATCTTACAAATCTGGTCAAAAGTCTGGTCCTTCCAGGTTTTCTTCACAGGGATCTAAATCCACAGGAAAGCCAGCAGGAGGAACAACCCGGAAGAGAACTTTCAAACGAGCTCACACTCGTGCAAATGAAAGTTTCAAGGATTGCAACTGTTGGACATGCGGCGCGAGAGGCCATATTTCGCCCGATTGCCCACAAAAGCAAAAAGATGTGCGCCAGTTCGAATACACAGACGACATCCGAGATGCTGTCTTCTATGGTAATTTGGTGCCAGTATACAAGTTCGAGGATATCTCTTCAGATGAAAGCATCTATGAAGAAGAGTTTGAATCAGATTCAGAGGGATCCTATGGATCATCTACAGAATCAGACGAGTAGCTCCGGCGAATCAGAAGATAGACTCCAGACGACGGATAGTCTATCAGGATTCTTCTAAAAAATGACCATCTCTAAAAAGACGATGGAAAAGATCATGAGACAGGATTCAACATTAGGTTCATATGATGGATTTAAGAAATGAAGTCTTAATCGATTTTGTGACAAGATCGGGATAAGACAGCGCAAGCACCATATTATTTACCGGGTGAACTCAGGTGAGTTTTCTCTTCCAATAGATCTAACCGGTAATAAAGTTGAGATGCAACTTATTCCAAAAGAAGAAATTCTTGAGGAACTGAGTCATCTTAAAGAAGAAGTAGCGGTCACGATGAAATGGATCCATATTGGAACCATTGAAGTAGTGATTAAAGCTACCTTCAAAGAAGGAATTGATTCTGAATTACATTTATCTGTAATGGATAAAAGAATCAATGATTTAAGAGAAAGTTGTCTTGGTACAATGGTTGGTAATTTGTATGCTGGCAAACTTATGTTTGATATTCATCCTAGGATTGCATACAACCTAGCTGACCAAGATTTTAGTAGAGTTTTAACCCTTCATCAGGATTTTAAAAGACCTGATCTTATGAAAGAAGGAAATAGTCCATATTCTATCACGTATAGAATTGCATATGCGCTTTCCAACACACATCATTCAGATATGTTTCTTAGGAAAGAGTATATAGAAATTCCTATAATTTTTAAGGAAT
The DNA here is from genome assembly GCA_028654395.1 of Scutellaria barbata. NCBI lineage: Eukaryota > Viridiplantae > Streptophyta > Magnoliopsida > Lamiales > Lamiaceae > Scutellaria > Scutellaria barbata. The sequence goes on along the minus strand of CM053646.1, from coordinate 15,839,343 downwards.
TTGCAAAGGTTAGAACACCAGACCCAATCCAGATACCAAGGTTAGGGGGTGTTAATTTGCTAATTAAGGATCAACCTATCTTACACAATAGATCATTAAGGTTTGATTCAGAAATTAGTAACAGGCTGTCCTTTTCCGAAGGTAGGATTCTAAGCCTAAAAGGAAAAGAACCATGTGAGGATTTATATCCACAAAAAATTAGGGTAAGAAATGTAAAAATCAAATGCCCTAATAATGAATGGAAAGAAATCCATATTATTTTTGATATATCTAAAACTGATAATTTGTTTCCTTGTGAGGAGATATATCATTTACAACAACCAAGTATTAATAGATACGAAGGCATGTTAGAAATAGCAGGCTATCATGTATCTGTTACAGGAAGTGCAGGCATAACTAAAGGAGTTATGACCCTAGGGTTAAGTTTCCTTGAGGAACATAAGCCCTAGAGAAGAGATGAAAAATGGATGGAGTTCGACCTTGATGGACATACAATCAGGGTAGAATAAAACCATTATGCCAGGAATCAAGCTAGATCAAGAGATCATTGATCTCACGATACAAAGAGACCAGGCGATAACTTTGTTAAGATCTTTGCGAGAGCAAAATCTACCAGAACAAAGAAGTATCCAAGATGTCATAAGGATACAAGAGGCTGCGTTAAAAATAAGTCAAATAAACGCACGAATAGACATGCTAGAACGCTGGAGAAGAAGGATTTATCCAAACAATCCAGACAGTTTCTAAATTATGCCAGGAAGGTGTATTGATGAAGAGATCCAGGATCTCAGAAAAGAGAAAGATGAGTTGACGGAACGCATTAGAGAAATGCGGGACAATGGACAGACTCATCAAGTAAGGTTTCAAGAGTTGATCCGTGAGCATAATGTTAGAAGCTCAAGGATAAACTTGTTAGAATCTTGGAAAAGAGGAATCTATCCAAACGATTCTGAATGACAAGTATTTTCTCTATATATATATCTGTAGGGATATTATATGACCAATATAGGACGGAATATTTTGCAGCTTATATTGACTCAGGTTCAGGCATTTGCACAGCAAAGCCAGAAGTTTTTCCCAGCGAAGCAGTGGAAAAATTACCTCTTATTGCAGGAAGAGACTTCTCACAGAAGATCCTTATACTCAATAAAGGTATTCGAGAAACACGAATAATGATCGGAGGCGCATTCGATACCCCTTGGTATAAAGTAAGAATGCCACCAATCTATATTCATGATACAGGTGCTGATATTTTGCTGGGTAACAATTTTATCCAAACTTTTGCAAAATATGAGCAGGATAATCACAAGAACCTGTTAACCTTTACTACTAACTGTGGTAGTATGATACAGGTTTTGCGGCGAGAAAAGACTTTTAATAGGATCATGCCTATTAATTTTCGCAGCAAACGTGGTGATAATGAAGCCAAGTTAACTCATCCAAAAATGGAGGATAAGAGGAAATTTGGTGAAGCTCTTTTGTCATACAGACAAGAGGGAATGGAGGAGGCACATGAAGAAGCTATTCAGTTTCTGAAAAATGCCTTACAAGAAGGACCACCCCAGATTGACATTGATGAGGAAAGTCTACTTTCTCTCGAAAATGTTAAAAGGCTAATTCAGAGGAACTACAATGAAAATCCTTTAGCCTGGTGGGACAAAAACCAGATCGAAGCAACGTTGAAGGTAAAAGAACAACACAGATACGAGTTGGTTCGATACAAGCCGATCCAGATGAATCTTGAAGATCGAAAGGATATGCAAAAGATTATCAAAGAGCATATCGATCTCAAGCTGATCGAAGCAGGTATTTCTCCTTATAGTAGCCCAGGATTTTTGGTAAGAAATCATGGCGAAATAAAGAGAGGAAAAGCAAGGTTAGTAATTAACTATCAAGGTATTAATAAGATTACCGAATTTGATGGTTATTACATTCCAAGTAGAGAACACTTAATTGATTGTATTAAAGGGTCAAAAGTGTTTTCAAAGTTTGATTGCAAGTCTGGATTTTACCAGATTAAGTTAGAAAAAGAGTCTAAGAAATTAACTGCTTTTTCTACACCACAAGGTCAGTATATCTGGAACGTAATGCCTATGGGTCTTGCGAATGCACCACAGATATACCAACGAAAGATGGATAATCTTTTTAAAGATTATTTTGAGTTTATGTTTGTTTACATAGACGATATCTTAATTGCCTCGAAAAATATGAAAGATCATTTAAAGCATCTTGAAATATTTTCAGAAGCATGTCATAAAGAAGGATTAGTGCTCTCTGAAAAGAAGGCAATAATCGCGGTTAATAGAATCGAATTTCTCGGTGTTATTATTGACCATGCAGGAATGGAACTACAAGAACATATTGTGGAGAAAATCTACAATTTTCCAGATGTTCTTAGAGACAAGAAGCACCTTCAAAGCTTCTTAGGAGTGATTAATTTTGCAGGTTCATTCATTAAGGACTTGGCAAAATATCGAAAGGATTTCCATCCTTTATTACAAAAGGATGGGAAGACCAAATGGAAATGGGAAAATATTCATTTCCAAAGAGTTCGTGAGTTAAAACAGGTTTGTAGTAACTTGCCAAAACTCGCGATTCCTCAAGATGAGGATCAGTTAGTCGTCTACACAGACGCTAATGATTTCAGATGGGCAGCAGTGCTCATGCGAAAGACATCTACGGGTGAAGAACCATGTAGATACACTGGAGGGTTGTTTACAGAACAACAAGCCAGAGTTTGGCATATTAACGAGAAAGAATTCTTTGCTGTTTGGAAGGCTTTTAAAAAATGGCCTTTATTTTTATTAGCTAAAGAATTTATATTAAAAGTTGATAATACTAACGTTAAAGCTTTTTTGAAAAACAAACTTGAATCCAAAATCGAAAAAGCACGTATTATCAGATGGCAAGCAGAATGCCAATATTATCTTTTTGATATTGTCATTGTGAAATCTAATGAGAATGTTCTTGCAGATTTCTTAACAAGAGATGGATATCCTTGAAGCAGATTCCATCACAATACGAGCAAGGCACCTTAGGGAAAACCTTGAGATGCATTACAAGGCCTTTGAAGAACTAAGGGTAAGAGTCGAAGCGGCATCTTATGTCCAGAAAGCTGATTTGGACAAAGTCCAAATGACTCTACGTGCAGCCATAACTTCAAATAATGATTTATGGAATGCATTAGTAGACCCTGTAAACAAGGCCTGTTCACCATCGGTGATGCAGAAAGAAATACACGAGAGAAGCTCATCATCGATGAACAAACAGGGTACTTTTATATCCGAAGCAGGACATCCTGCTGATAAAAGTTTTTCATCGGATATCGGTGAAAAGGCTGATAAGGCCGAACCAAGTGTTTTATCGGATTCCGATAAAATTATTAATTCGGAAGGTCAGGAAGCAATTCCAGACAACCCGAGTCAACCCAGCACCTCTGGGGTAAAAGAGGGAGAGGTTAACCTAAAGCCCCAAACTGGCCCTAGACAGGTTAACACTAATCAAGCTATTTCTCCTCTGCAGGTCTATCAAAAAACATGGGAGAAATTGGTGACAAGAAATGGGATCAATCTGAACAGGATTACTGCTAATTGGTCTGACAAGTATCCAAGACTTTGGATGCTCCCGGGGGTAAACCCTCATGATGTGCGGGAATGGTTCGATTTTGGAGCAATTGCTTCAGTGTTCACTACCGCACCCAACTTTCCGAAAATTTCCAAATTACCGGATTGGATATCCACTGCTGTGCATGATTCATGGCAGAACAACCCATACTTGGGTCGAGAAGATATACTGGAGTTGAAAATTATCTCTGCTGCTCCAGAAATCACAGGAAAAAGGGTCTCATCCAATTTTTCAATTCATAAAACTACAGAGACCTGAGATGGGGGCGATAAACCGAGCCAAAACACCCCGAGAAAACAGCCCTTTGGTAGTCGCCTTGACTGAAAATGATATATCTACAAGGCGAGCTTGGGGTCTTTGGGTCTGTCTCACCGAGATGGACAAAGTGAAGTATCCATTCAAAATTTTTCATAACTCTGTGAATGGATCATTCCTGTTAAATTCCATGACAGGAACAACTACCGGATTTGCTGAAAACCTCTTTGAAAATAAGAGAAAATTAATTTGGGAAAACAAGGTTCCAGCCACGGAACAAACAAGAAAGAAGATATGTAATATGATACATATCGGGAGATGGGGAGAGCGGATATGCTCTTACTGTCAAACACAAGAGAAACCACTGTTTGGACAAGGTTTCAAAATAAAAAAGGACAAGCCCGACTACCCAAAGAAAAAGGGAAAAGGGAAGGGTTTTTAGAAAATAAAAACCCAAAATGTAATAAAAGGAAACGGGTCTAATTAGACTCGATTGTAAACAAGCTAAACATGTATTCTACTAATGTAATAGTATAGGAATACATTGTAAAAAGCATAGGATGCCAATTTCAGACAAGAGATAGTGGCCTGTCCCGCCACCATTAAAGAATCTGCATCCTAAACCAAAAAGACAAAGGTGGAGGACCCCTCCACTAAAGAAAAACTCGTTGCCGACACAAGAAGACAACGAAGATAGTAGATGCACCTACCAAGTGGTGGGTGAGAAATAAATAAGGCTGGCCCATTACCCACTCATCTAGTGGAGAGCAAGCTGGCAAAGACAATAATGCAATCTCAACAGGAGTACATTAAGGCCTATAAAAGGAGGCATTCAGCCTCAAATGAGGATCATCGAAAATCAATACCTTCTCTTTCATTCTAAGTTTTTCGAGAAATCTTCTCTCTAGTCTGTAATAGTATAGCTTTCAAGCTTTCCTGTTTATGGGGGTTTCCCCTTCACAAGTGTTAGCCATGATAGGCTAATTCAAGTTTCTCTTCCAATGGCGGAGAAAATTTATATTGTAAAATAGTTTAGTTTATTTTCTTCAATAAACAAGGCTTTGTACTTTCCGACATTCTGTCCAAAAATTTTATAATTCTGAGTGAAAAATTATCCAGTAGTGCGTCTCCCCGTGACCTCCTTAAAGGCTGGTGGCCGTTGAAAAGGGGTGTGATCAGGGTTCCCAAGAAAATCGGTTTCAGAACCATAGATTGCGGGCGAGTGGTTGGATCTTTGATCCATAAAACCTGAACCGAGGTCCAAGGGAACTTAAGAGACAAAGACGAGGTATGATTTAAACTCAATTTTATTTTATTTACGGAAGCATGTTGGGCCTGATATTGATCAGAGGGCTAATCCGGATCTAATAAGTATAAGGATTGGAAAAAGAAAATTGCTAATGGCATAAATGGCATTTTGGTGATTTATAAAAGTCAACAAGGGTGAGATAGTATTTTTCTTTGAAAAATGGGTATAAAACATACATGTTTATATTGATTGAGGTAGGAAAAAGATATTTTATATGAAATATGATATAAAAGGGGATTAGTTATATATATTGGGGTAGGATGAGATATCAACCCATAAATACGGTGCCCAATAATACCACAAATTGTTACAAGTTGACCTAGACCTTCATTTCTTTTAATTTGGTAAAAAAAAAAAAGATATTTGTATTAACAACCAATAAGGATGGGACACATGTAATTGTTTGTTCACCAAACACATTGACTCTATAAAGTCAACTTAATGGGCCACAAAATTGGGCTTCTAAAATCAGGATTTGGGCCACGCATTTTATACTGGTCTAGAATAGGTAGCTTATTGGGCCTATTATGGGCCGAACATTGCTTAGCAGGGCCGAACATTTATCAACTTATAAATAATTTTTTTTTTGTGATTAATTACATTGTGAGGTGAGACCCTCATCCACAACCTCCTCTCCAATCCTCGGCCTCCGGTCTCCATCTTAATCCTGCTTCTCCATCTCAGCCCTAGATGGAATACGCAACGCCGTCCTCTATTATCATTGCCGCCGGCGAATCGCTACGCAAGGATTCTGTAGCTTCGTTACGTGATTGAAAGCTAATTTGCTCGATTTTTTCAACAAAAGTAATGATTATTCAATTATATGCTGTTATTAAGTTTGTTTTGTGGTAATTGGATGAATCAATTCTGTAAATGTGTATATTTGCGTTGATATTTGCATTTTTTTTTTCTTTCAAGAAGCCAATGATGAAATCATAAAATGCAAGTGCCGTATGAATACTCGTTGAATAAACGCGTTTGATTTGATTGCAACTGGGTTTCTGAGGATTTGTTTTTTAATTAAGTGGTAAATTGGTTCTACTTAATTTTCCTAGAAGTTCTTGCCGAATTTTATTTGAGTTGATTCATGAGTTTTGGTATAATTTACTTGGATATGTAGATGATAACTCATTCTATGGAGCTAAAGATTCAAACTATAGATGGAAGGATCACAAAGCTCCCTAGTTTTGCTTAATTTTCCTGATTTGGTTTTCCCCAATTTATAGGGTTTGAAACAGTCCCAACTATTTGATTAAAATAGATATAAATATAGATATAGATTTGCGCACTTATTGTGAATTTGTATTTTAGTCTAGCTTTTGTGTATTGATTTACATTTTGCTTATTTTGGTTGCATTCATTAATTTCTGATACATGCACAGAATGATGTAACTTCTGCTTTGTATGTGAAATTTAACATTGATTCAATGCATGAAGGTGAAACGTCATGGTTGGGTTTAAGAATAGATACATGGTGATGGAGATCTTTCTGGATCCCAATAAAGAATTTTCGGTGGATGAGCCCATTATAATCACTCAATTCAATTTAACAAAAGCTATCAAAGATAGCATTCTTACTAACTTTGGGGAGTGTGGTCTAGCTGCATCGATGAATTCATTTCAAGGTGATTACATTAACTATTACATTGGCACTTTAGATCTCCTTATTTGTAGTAGTTGGCGTTGCAATAATTCATTTGAATACAGCTTGTCATATTTATGCTTGCATTCACTATTCTGCAGTGAAGTATGTGAATCCAATTACAAAAGTTTGCATATTTAGAACTTCAAGAGAGGATTATCAAAAAGTATGGGCTGCGATAACAATGGTTAATAGCATAGGAAACTGCCCGGTGGTGTTCAACCTTCTTGACCTTAGTGGTAAGTTTATAACTCCAATATTTCCTTATCTCTTGGTTATGTTTAAATGACTGAAATAAGGGCTCTAATGTTCTGTATGCTTTGCATACTCAATCATATGGATAACCCATAAGATATTCAGAATTTTAGATTGATTTGATGGTTTCAGATGTTGATAGATCATTTTTCCAGTTAATGTGTTTTATTTCAAGCTTAAAATCATAGTAGCATTTCAGGATAGTCATGTAGACTCGCTGCTGAAACATGTGGAAAACTATTGTTGCATGTATCTCCTGTTCATTTCATACTTGAGCAAGTTCAGATGATTAGCCACTTGTCCTGTGCTGTTAGTTAAATAATTTCTTCAGTGCTGAGATTGAATTAGATGGTTTAGGCATATGCATAGGAGACCTTTATATACTAGGTGATATAAAAAAAAGAGATCCATTAACTCAAATCAAGGGGGAAATGTGAAGCCCAAAAAGGCTTGGAAAGAAACTATTGGAAAAAAGATATATCATACTTAAGGGTTAAATGCAAATATGTGTACACAATGACGAGATATGATTCCTATAGCTGACCCCACATAGTTGAACAAAGGCTCAGTTTGTTGTTGTATGTGGGAATATTCTCTCATAAATTTTGTTTGCTTTTGTTTGTGTGTGTGTGTGATGGACTTTAACTCAATTAATTATTATGCAATCCAAAATTTTGAAGAGTAAACCGCATGGTGTACTGTTGTGAGCAATATGCTCTTGTCAAGCAATAAGACAAGACTTCCATTTAACTTGGCTGCCTCTGCTACTTTACGTGCACTATATGTTTGACTTAGAAAATAATCTTTATGTTCCAATTTATTCTGTTTTAGGAAGTATCAAAGCTTGCAAAACTGCAGCATTGAAGTGTGATGAGTTGAAGTTCGAACACTACAAATTATCAGCCGGGGATCGTCTCCCAGCTGGTGCTCAACAACAGATGCAAAATTACCTCGAGAAGATCAAACTTCTGGAGCATTAACACACTAGATGTATGTTTTGATGTTAGTCTCTCCTCTCTCTGTGAAAACTGAGAGGCCTACTAATTGGTTTGAAAGTACCTCATCTTCTTTTTTCAGAACAGAAATATATAAAGATTCCTACCATTCATTTATACTACAAATATGTAGGAATTTTGTTTCATACCCACGACTAAATATCCCGAGCGTTTAAAAGAAAAGATAGATATGCTTCTGATTCTAGTGTTTGTGTGGAGGATTACTGCCTTAAATTACATTGTTCACAATATTCAGAGATAACAGGTAACATAAATGCAATCTTTAGAATCAAACTGTGGAGAATCTTGCTGGTAAAATGTGGATTTCAGTCTCATTTGCAAGTCTGTTTAGTTCCTATCTTTGTTTTCATCCTTACACACAAATTTGGCCGGTTCATCTTAGAGAAATCAAATGTGATGCTCATGTTGATTGATGTTTACTTAGAGAAGAATGGTAACAAACTCAACCTTTAATGCTGTTTGATTTTGGAAGTCCCAAGAATAGTTGCTGAAAGAGTTTTGGTTCTTTCATTTGCTATGTCATGCATATATTTGGATGGTGGACCTTAGAGAAGAAGGTTTCTTCTAAAATAGGATAAAAATACTTACCACGAGAAAAATGATCATGATGCTAGCTTTGTTGGACTCAATTATAGAAAGAAACTTTGAGTTCAATGTACTTTGCATTTGATTTCAAATACTTATTTAGCGAATGGTAATCGGTATGGAATATTCCCAAAATATTCCTTCTCGGGTTGGAATTATTAGGATTATACTTTTGAGGAGATAATATCTCCAAATACCCAAATTCCTTATCTAATAAACCCAAAATACCACAATCCTTATAATATTATCCCAATATACCCCAAATGTGGTCAAAGACTAATTTACCCCTAGAAACACACTATTCAAAATGCTATTTCCACTCTCAAATTTTGTTTTCCAAACCATATTGTTAAAAACATGTTTAAAACCCGGATATAATTATCTTGATATTTATGGCTGGAAACCTTTCTCGTGCCCAAAAAAACACTCGTATTTATACTTGTGATATGGTTTGAAAGGTATAACAATGTCATGTACTAAACGATTATTATTCGGAAGAAAAGATTAATTGAATTTTTCCATGATTTATATTTATTGTGATCCAATGCACGAAGTGGTATCAGAGCCAAGTTTTATTGAAGAAATAAATTAAAATATGTTAAACAATATTATTTTCTTGTGCCTAACGGAAGAGAAAATCAAGAAAATGTATCCGAAAATATTTCGAGATTACACAAGTGCAGGATATCATTAAATGACATCCAGCGGAGAGTGGAACATAATTGTTCCAGACACATCTAAGGTCACACAAGACCTTAGGGAAATCCAGAAGACCATCATCTATTATGGTGGGCAGATGAAGAAGATGTTCCGATCTCTATCCGAGATCCAATGAGAAGTTTCAGATCTAAAACAAGAAATTGTAGATCTGAAAAGAAGGTCATCAAAGGAAACTGGTAGATCAATGAATGAACGCATCAAAAATTCATTCGGAGATAAACCAATCATTTCCAAAGGAAAGACTACGGAAGTTCCGAAGTCTAAAAGCAATGACGAACTCCTACTTGATCTCATAAGACAAGTCGGATGGAAGTCTTAAGAGTAGATCTTGCGGAGTTAACCGAATCCCTTTCCAATCTAGAAATTGTGGATTTGGTAAATCTCAAGATAAATGAGCCTATTCCAAAAAAGGAAGAGGCAAGTTCGAGTACTACAGTTCCTGAAGTACCCGTTCCCTCCGAACCCATTCCACAACAAGCTTGGAAGAAGGATGGGGTCGACTATGAGGAATACATAGCGCGACAATCCAAGAGACGACATGAAACGGCATCTAATAGCCCTTGGGCAAAAACGATGCTCGAACCAACACACCCGTTCGGGTTGATGCTCACAACAGACATCATCGATTTCAGAAATATGGAATCTTTGATCGATGAATGGATGACATCTATGAAAGTTGCTACATCGGTGCTGAGCATTGATAACGAAGACTTTTGCCAACTACTGGTGAATAGTTTGAAAGGTTCGGCCAAGAGTGCATGGGAGATGACTGAAGCCTCTCTCAAAACAGAGATCTTATCCAATGATAATATCTTTACAATTATCGAAAGGATGGGTCATCTACTCAAAATATGTTTCCTCGGGGATGGATATTTTGAGGAAAGAAAGGACGAGAAAAAGAGAGAGTATACACAAGCTTTATTTGCTCTCGAATTGAGAAATTATGTTATGCGGATGAATATATATATTGGTTCTGCAAATATTATTTCCAAGCAGATATACCATGGAATGTTGCAACAGATTTATTCTTTGCAAAAATCTGCAATCCATAGAGGGAGATGCTTATGCAAACCTACAAGATACCATCGGGTAGAATCGACTCAGTGGCCAGAAGAATGTCTTTTTTTAAGGATAGCATAAGAGAATGGTGTCAACAAGCGACACTACAAAAGAACAAGAAGAAACTAAGATGAATGGTGAAAAAGACCCCTCTTTGTTGCGACAACAATGATTTTCCAAGCATCATTGGAAATACAAGTCGCGAAAGACACGGAAAGAGAAAGAAAACTTCAAATGAGGGTTTCAATCTAAGTCCGGAGGATCATACAGAAGGCCTTCCAAACAAGGAAGATCATGGTGGTCCAAATCCAAGGCTAGATCTTACAAATCTGGTCAAAAGACTGGTCCTTCCAGGTTTTCTTCACAAGGATCTAAATCCATAGGGAAGTCAACAGAAGGAACAACCAGGAAAATAACTTTCAAACGAGCTCACACTCGTACCAATGAAAGTTTCAAGGATTGCAATTGCTGGACGTGCGGTGCGAGAGGTCATATTTAGCCCGATTGCCCACAGAAGCAAAAAGACGTACGCCAGTTCGAGTCCACAGAAGACATCCGTGATGCTGTCTTTTATGGGGATTTAGTACCAGTGTACAAATTCGAGGACATCTCTTCAGATGAAAACATATATGAAGAAGAGTATGAATCTGATTCAGGAGGATCTGATGGATCATATACATAATCAGACGAGTAGCTCAGGCGAACAGGAAGATAGACTCCAAACATTGGATAGTCTATCAGGATTCTTTTCAAAGATGACCATCTCTAACAAGACGATGGAAAGAATCATACAACAAGATTCAGCCTTAAGTCCTTACGACGGATTTAAGATTGGAAGTCTTAATCGATTTTGTGACAAGATCGGAATAAGACAGCGCAAGCATCACATTATCTATCGGGTGAACTCAGGTGAGTTCTCTATTCCAATAGGGTTAACCGGTAATAAAATTGAGATGCAACTTATTCCAAAAGAAGAAATTCTTGAGGAATTGAGTCATATCAAAGAAGAAGTAGCGGTCACGATGAAATGGATCCATATTGGAACTATTGAAGTAGTGATTAAAGCTACATTCAAAGAAGGAATTGATTCTGAATTACATTTGTCTGTAATGGATAAAAGAATCAATAACTTAAGTGAAAGTTTTCTTGGTACTATGGTAGGTAATTTGTATGCTGACAAACTTATGTTTGACATTCATCCTAGGATTGCATACAACCTAGCTGACCAAGATTTCAGTAGAGTCTTAACCCTTCATCAAGATTTTAAAAGACCTGATCTTATGAAAGAAGGAAATAGACCATATTCTATCACGTATAGAATTGTATATGCGCTTTCCAATATACATCATTCAGATATGTTTCTTAGGAAAGAGTATATAGAAATTCCTAGAATTTTCAAGGAATTTGCCAAAGTAATGACACAAGACCCGATTAAAATACCAAGGTTAGGTGGTGTTAATTTACTAATTAAAGATCAACCTATTTTAAACAATAGATCATTAAGGTTTAATTTTGAAATTAGTAGTATGTTATCCTTTTCTGAAGGTAGAATTCTAAACCTAAAAGGAAAAGAACCAAGCGAGGATTTGTATCCACAAACGATTAGGGTAAGAAATGTTAAAATAAAATGCCCTAATGATGAATGGAAAGAAATCCAGATTGTTTTTGATATATTTAAAACTGATAATTTGTTTCTTTGTGATGAGATATATCATTTACAACAACCAAGTATTAATAGATATGAAGGCATGTTAGAAATAGCAGGCTATTATGTATCTGTTATAGGAAGAGCAGACATAACTAAAGGAGTTATGACCCTAGGTTAAGTTTCCTTGAGGAACACAAACCCTGGAGAAGAGATGGAAAATGGATGGAGTTCGACCTTGATGGACATACAATCAGGGTAGAATAAAACCATTATGCCAGGAATTCAGATCAATGAAGAGATTACTAATCTCGAGATACAAAGAATTCATACGAGAGCTCTGTTAAGATTTTTGCGGGAGCAAAATTTACCAGAACAAAGGAGTATCCAAGAAGTTATAAGGATACAAGAGGTTGCGTTTAAACTAAACCAAATAAGCGCAAGAATTGACATGTTAGAACGCTGGAAAAAGGGAATTTATCCCAGTAATCCAGATAATTGTTGAATGACGAGTATTTTCTCTATATATATATCTGTAGGGATATTATATGATCAATATAAGACAGAGTATTTTGCAGCTTATATTGACTCAGGTTCAGGCATTTGCACAGCAAAGCCAGAAGTTTTTCCCAGCGAAGCAGTGGAAAAGCTACCTATTATTGCAGGAAGAGATTTCTCACATAAAATCCTTATACTTAATAAAGGTATTCGAGAATCAAGAATAATGATCGGAGGAGCATTCGATACCCCATGGTATAAAGTAAGAATGCCACCTATCTATATTCATGATACAGGTGCTGATATTTTGTTGGGTAATAATTTTATCCAAACTTTTGCAAAATATGAGCAGGATAATCACAAGAACCTGTTAACCTTTACTACTAACTGTGGTAGTATGATACAGGTTTTGCGGCGAAAAAAGGCCTTTAACAGGATAATGCCTATTAATTTTCGCAGCAAACGTGGTGATAATAAAGCCAAGTTGACTCATCCTAAAATGCAGGATAAGAGGAAATTTGGTGAAGCTCTTTTGTCATATAGACAAGAGGGAATGGAGGAGGCACACGAAAAAGCTATTCAGTTTCTGAAAAATGCCTTACAAAAAGGACCACTCCAAATTGACATTAATGAGGAAGGTTTACTTTCCCTTGAAAATGTTAAAAGGCTAATTCAGTGGAACTACAATGAAAATCCTTTAGCCTGGTGGGACAAAAACCAGATCGAAGCAACGTTGAAGGTAAAAGAACACCGATACGAGTTGGTTCGGTACAAGCCAATCCAGATGAACCTTGAAGATCGTAAGGATATGCAAAAGATTATCAAAGAGCATAGCAATCTCAAGCTGATCGAAGCAGGTATTTCTCCTTATAGTAGCCCAGGGTTTTTGGTAAGAAACCATGGCGAAATAAAGAGAGGAAAAACAAGGTTAGTAATTAACTATCAGGGTATTAATAAGATTACCGAATTTGATGGTTATTACATACCAAGTAGAGAAAGGCTGATAAGAGTTTTTCATCGGATACCACTGGAAAGGTTGATAAGGCCGAATCAAGTGTTTTATCGGACTCCGATAAAAATATTAATTCGAAAGGTTAGGAAGCAATTCCAGGCAACCCGAGTCAACCCAGCACCTCTGGGGTAAAAGAGGGAGAGGTTAACCTAAGGCCCCAAATTGGCCCTAGACAGGTTAACACTAACCAAGCTGTTTCTCCTTTGCAGGTTTACCAAAGAACATGGGAGAAATTAGTTACAAGAAATAGGATCAATCCAAACAGAATTACTGCTGATTGGTCTGGTAAGTATCCAAAACTTTGGATGCTTCCAGGTGTAAACCCTCATGATGTGCGGGAATGGTTCGATTTTGCAGCAATTGCTTCGGTTTTCACTACCGCACCCAGTTTTTCGAAGATTTCCAAACTACCGGACTAGATAGCCACTGCTGTGCACGATTCATGGCAGAACAACCCATACTTGGGTCGAGGAGATATACTGGAGCTAAAGATTATCTCCGCTGCTCCGAAAATCACAGGAAAATGATCTCATCCAATTTTTCAATTTATAAAACTACAGAGATCTGAGATGGGGGCGATAAACCAAGCCAAAACACCCCCAGAAAACAGCCCCTTGGTAGTCGCCCTTACTGAAAATGATATATCAACCAGGCGAGCATGGGGTCTTTGGGTCTGTCTCACCGAGATGGACAAGGTGAAGTATCCGTTCAAAATATTTCATAATTTTGTGAACGGATCATTCCTGTTAAATTTCATGACAGGAACAACTACCGGATTTGCTGAGAACCTCTTCGAAAATAAGAGAAAGTTAATCTGGGAAAATAAGGTTCCAACAACGGAACAAACAAGGAAGAAGACATGTAATATGATACATATCGGAAGATGGGAAGAACGGATATGCTCTTACTGTCAAGTACAAGAGAAACCGCTGTTTGGACAGGGTTTCAAAGTAAAAAAGGATAAACCCGACTACCCGAAGAAAAAGGGAAAATGAAAGGGTTTTTAGAAAATAAAAGCCTAAAATGTAATAAAAGGAAACGGGTCTAATTAGACTCGATTAATAACAAGCTGTATTGTATTCTAAAAATGTAATAGATATGAATACAGTATAAAGGGTTCAAATACTAACCCTATACCGGTTCAAAAGGATCTAAGGGATCTTTCTTGGCTCTATCCAGCACATGGCATTCACGACAGACATGGTGTAGTGGATGGTCCCACTTTTGAATAATCCAGCACCAAGGATTGACGATTGCCAAAAGGAAAAACGTGGAAGACCCCTCCACTAAAGCAGAAGATTCGTTGTCGACGCAATAAGACAACGAGTTACATTTACCAAACGGTAGGTGAGAAATAAGGAAGGTTGGCCCATTCTCCACTAACCAAGTGGAATGCAAGCTGGCAAGGCAATAATGGATCCACACAGGAGCACATTGATGCCTATAAAAGGAGGCCTTCAGTCTCAGAAGAAGATCATCCAAAATCCACACCTTCTCTTTCTTTCATAAGTTTTTCGAGAAATCTTCTCTCTAAGTGTGTAATAGTTTAGCTTTCAAGCTTTCCTGTTTATGGGGGTTTCCCCTTCTCGAGTCTTAGTCATGATAGGCTAAATCAAGTTTCTCTTCCAATGACAGAGGAAATAATTATTGTAAAATAATTTGATTTATTTTCTTCAATAAACAAGACTTTTGCTTTCCGACATTCTGTCCAAAATTTTATAATTTTGAGTGAAATTCATCCAGCAATGAGTCTCCCCGTGATCTCCTTAAAGGCAGGTGGCCGTTGAGAGGGATTGCGATCTAGGTTCCAAAGGAATCGGTTTTAGAACCATAGACTGCGGGTGAGTGGTTGGATCTTTGATCCGTAAAACCTGAACCGTATTCCAAGGAAATTTAAGAAACAAAAGCGAGGTATGTTTCAAACTCAGTTTTATTTATATACGGAAGCATGTTGGGCCTGATATTGATCAGTAGGGCTAATCCGGATCTAATAAATGTAAAGATTGGAAAAAGGAAAGTTGGCTAATGGCAAGCATGGTTTTTTGAAAATTTTGAAAAGTCAACAAGGGTAAAATAATATTTTATCATAAAAAATGGGTAGTTGGGGATGTTTTATTATTAAAAAGGGTATATGGGGACATTTTGTTATATAGTGGGATAGTTTGGGATAAAATATAAGGAAATAGGGTAATGTGAGATTTGATCTCTATTTTTGAGTTTCACCCAATGACATGACACTCCAGTATCCGATAAAAGTGGTATATTTAATTTAATCTAGGAACATGAGCTCATATCAGTTCACCCATCGAAAATGTTGAAAGAAAAAAAGACAAGTATATATACAATTAGTTATGGTTTGTAGAACGTAAATAATTAAAAAAGTGACGATATAGTAAAATCTTTATAAGTTAATATTTTATAAATTAATAAATTATTTAAAATAATAAAATTTTCGGTTTCGACATGAGTCTTTGTAAAAAATCATCAAATTCGATAAGATAATAATTTTTTAAAAAATTCATTTATAAATATTAGATCCTATTAAAATTCTAAATTAATAATTCATAAATATTATAATTATAAATATTATGGTAATTTGTTAAAATATAAATTTATTGTTACTTGATTTTTCTTCAAAGTTAAATTTAATTGAATTTCATCCCTAACTTTTTAATTGCAGCCAAGAGTATCGGTGTCGAGTTCTCTAGCTGCAATAAAAAATTGTGAAGAGTTGTTGTCGAGCTCAAAGTCTCATTTCTTGTGATTGGTTCCAACAGTATTGAATCATCTTTAGTTTCATCATTTGTAGGATATTCAATAATATCAGCAACAATTTCATCTAAACTTTGAACCATTGAGCATTCATCATTTTCACCCGAATAGTCCACCAATTTGTTGACGTCCATTTCATTGTGATAATCAACATCCTTGACCATATTCTCAAACTCATGTAGGCTTTCTTCAAAGTTTGTTTCACTTGAGTCGCTTGAGATTTCTTCATTTGAACAGATTTTGTAGTGCCGAAAGCAATTTGCTATTGACACTTGAGAAACATTGGTTGTCCAAGCGGAGACTGCAAAATTAATGGCATCTAAAACATTTTTATCTTTTCAGGATTAGGTATCCCTAACTCATGACCTTCCAATAGATTTTTGTAGAATCTCTTACGATAGTGCATCTTGAAAGCTCTAATTATTCCTGCATCACATGGTTGAATCTTCGATGTCATGTTAGGTGGCAAAAAAAAAAAAACTCAACATTCCGTAACTTTTCAATACTTTTTGGATGGGCTGAACAATTGTCAACCATCAACAAAATTCTTCTGCCATTCATTTCTTGATCAAACCAGTGAACATATTCATCAAAAAGCACACTAGTCATCCATGCCCTCTTGTTGGTATGATAATGACAATTGATGCTACTCATGTTGATATTTTTGAAGCAACGTGGCTTTGCATATTTTCTAATAATCCATAAAAGAATTTTTTTCCGAACCATCCTCATTGCAACAAATAACAATTGTAAGCCTCTCTGTCTTGTTTTATTCCCTTAAGTTGCTTGGTTGCAAGAGAATGATCAGTTTGTAACCTGTAAAACAGACCTGTTTCATCCAAATTAAAAACATCATTTATGGAAAATTGGTTTATTTTCTCCCTTATATTCTTCAGTTTCATTTTCATGTCCTGCATGTCAACCTAACCACTTTCTCCAAAATGACGGAATGATTTAATATCATGTCTTACCTTGAATTTTTCAAGCCAACCTTGAGAAAATTGATTTTCAGGAGGGTGTTGAGGATACAAAAGCTTCATTATATCATTTGCTTTCTCCAAAATAAGCTCTCCGATCATGTTGACTCGATCTTGATACTGAATAAACCATTCATAAAGAACTTTCTTCATATTTGGATATTTTGTCGATTTGTGTCACTTAATATTTCCTCCCTTCTCAAAGTTGGCTGAAAGGTACTCCAATGATCTCTTGAGAGTGTTTAATATTGTACCTTAACTAACTTTCAAACGATATTTTTCATCAACTCACTCTTGTAAATCTTTTTGAGTGTATGTGGGATGGTCTCTCTTACACTCACATAATGCTTTACGCATTTAAGAACTAATTTATAAATTGGGCCTTGTTATGAAATTTATCGTTTGATTATTCATGGATGATTTTGCGATTTCTTTTAGATGAGAAGATATGGTTGGGTGTTATGAATTATTTTATTTTCATATTAAGATTTATATAGTATATGTTTCATTTATCATGCATGAATATATTTAATTGGCTATAATAGTTATTTAAGCGCAACGAATTAATGTAAACATGTATATTTAAGTAATTCAAATGAATCGATACATGCGTTCATGAATATAATAGTTAATTGAATACAATGAATTCATATTATAGATGTATATATTTAATTAGTTACAAAGAATTAGTTGATGCATGAATATAATCAATGAAATATGTATATGAATTCATTTATTTTCAATACATATACTAAATTTGCTGAATTTAAAAAGTCTCTCTTTTAATTAATAAAATATTAATTTATCGATATATTAATATCTTTCTAAATTAATAAAATTTCATAATCCCAAAATTATTAATTTATAAAGATATTACTCTATATGAAATAGAGAACAGTAAAACCATAAACTGAAAACTAATTCAAGTTAATTATAGATTTCTTCCAACATACAGTAAAACCTCTATAAATTAATACTCTATAAATTAATAAACTCTCTAAAATAATAAAATCTTCCTGTCCCGACTTGGGTCTTTGTAAAAAATCATCAAATTCGATAAGATAATAAGATAATAATTTTTCGGAAAATCTCTTTATAAATATTAGGTCCCATTAAAACTCTAAATTAATAATTCATAAATATTACAATTATAAATGTTATGGTAATTTGCTAAAATATGAATCTATTATTACTTGATTTTTCTTAAAATTTAAATCTAATTGGATTTGATCCCTAACTTTTTTAATTGCAGCCAAGAGTTCTCTAGCTGCAACAAAAAATTGTGAAGAGTTGTTACATGCGTCCATAAATATAATAGTTAATTGTATACAATGAATTGATATTATATATGAATATATTTAATTAGTTACAAAGAATTGGTTGATACATGAATATAATCAATGAAATATGTATATAAATTCATTTATTTTCAATACATATGTACTAAATTTGCTGAATTTAAAAAGCCTCTCTTTTAATTAATAAAATATTAATTTATCGATATATTAATATCTCTCTAAATTAATAAAATTTCATAATCTCAATATTATTAATTTATAAAGGTTTTACTGTAATCTTTCTACTAACATAATTGAATAAAAAAAAAAATATAAACACTCGAATAAATGCAGGCGAGTGGCACGCATGACAGAAAGAGGACTCATTCTTGTCATTTCCAGCACGATGATTAGTTGATTAAATATTTTATAAATCATTTTTAAAAGGAAAACTAATTATTTAATTTCTCCATTTAAAAAAATACATAAAATAGGAGGACTTTATACTTTTTTGAATGTACATATATTTACAGTTCATCCGCATCCACAGTTGATAAAAAACAAAACTCCCACCGTTGATTCATCAATGGAAGACACAATTGTTATTTACAGTGGGCCGGAGCACTTGAATACAACGTCAGTTCTGGCCAAGTTTATTAGCATAAACCACCCTTCTATCCGTATCGTAATCCTCTGCACCGCCGCCGCCGCTTCCGCCTCCGCCTCCATCTCCGCCGCGCCTTCCATCAGCTACTACAGCCTTCCCAGCCCTCCTCTTCCTCCCAACTTCACTAAAAACCCAGTTGAACTCTTCTTCGAGATCCCTCGTCTGAACAACCCTAATCTTCGCGATGCCCTGCAAGAAATCTCCCAGAAAGCAAGAATCAGAGCCTTGGTACTCCATTACTTCTGCAACTCTGCATTTGAAGTTTCCGAAAGCCTGCAAATACCCACTTATTTCTACTTCAGCGCCGGACCTGCCACGGCCATATTCTGTTTGTATTTCACAACTCTTCACGACACCATCACTGTTGACTTTGGAGAGTTGAACGATTTTGTTCAACTTCCTGGATTGCCACCGTTTTACTCACTGGATTTTCCCAAGGATAGTCATTCGCGTCAGAGTCTTGTTTACAAGCACGTGATTCACCTTTCGGAAAATCTGCGCAAATCAAGAGGCTTCATCGTTAACGCGTTTGATGCCCTCGATTACAGAGCTAAGGAAGCCATTTCCAACGGCATCTGCCTTCCCGATGGGCCCACTCCTCCTGTGTACTTTATGGGGCCATTAGTCGATGACAACACAGGCGGCGAAGAACATGCGTGTTTGAGTTGGCTTGATAAACAGCCGAGAAAGAGCGTCGTCTTCCTTTGTTTTGGCAGAAAAGGTGTGTTTTCTGCTGAGCAGCTCAAGGAAACGGCGATTGGTTTGGAGAACAGTGGCCATAGATTTCTCTGGTCGGTGCGAAATCCAGTGAATGAAGCTAATTTGGATGAGGTGCTACCTGAGGGTTTCGTGGAGAGAACTAAAGATCGGGGTTTTGTGATAAAGTCATGGGCGCCACAGAAGGAGGTACTGAGTCATGACTCGGTGGGAGGATTCGTGACTCACTGTGGGAGGAGCTCCATTTCGGAAGGGTTGTGGTTTGGGGTTCCGATGATCGGTTGGCCGTTGTATGCGGAGCAGAGGATGAATCGGACTGTAATGGTGGAGGAAATGCAGGTGGCGCTGCCGTTGCAGGCGACGGCGGGTGGGTTCGTGACAGCGACTGAGTTGGAGAATCGAATTAGAGAGTTGATGGAATCGAAGAAGGGGAAAGATATTAGGCGACGAGTCTGTGAAATGAAAAGCTCGACCAGGGCGGCGGTGGTGGAGAATGGATCGTCGGTGATTGACTTGCAAAATTTTATTCTCTCCACCATCCTCCATTGATGATTGATTAGAGAATTTCGTGCATTCTTAGCTAATTATTAAAATAAGTTATTTAATTATCATGATTTGTAGAGGAAAAGTACAAATATATGAAAAGGCAAGGAGTGAAAAGCAAAATTGTAATTCACGTTGTAAATTAATAAAATGCGTCTGTCATTATAATTTGAAAATGTTGGATCGATCTCTTATATGTTAAAAAAATAATAATATTTACACATATGATATAAATAAATCTTCTCGGAATCTTATATTTCGTCAAACTTAATAAGAGTGTGCATCACACGTCTCATGTGTGAATTATGTTTGATTACACGTCTCATGTGTGAATTATGTTTGATTTTGTTCACTTTTTAACTTATAAATTGACTATAATACCCTTTACATAGTATATAAGCTCATATTCGTTCTTTTCCTTCAATATATAGCATAGAATCCCCTTTTTTTCACTACAAAATTTCTACATTTTTTAATTATTTGTTTTTATTATTTTATTTATTATTACTATTTATGTGTAAGATTTTATTCCATATTGTAAATTTTGCGAATTTTTAGTTTATCTATTTCACATTTTAAAATTATTCTTTATACTTTTTGCATAATTTCTGCAACCTTTATTTAAAAATGAATTTTACGCTCAATATATTTTTACTTTGATTTAATTTTTCTCCTAAACTTTATATATAAATAATCTATTTCTCAATAAATTTCAAAATAATAAAATAAGTCTTGGAAACAATAACATAAAAATTTAGAATTTAAAATTTTTAAAATTTAAACATTTAAAATATTAAAATTTCAAATATTGTTAAATCTTCAAAAAATTAAGTAAATCTAACATTTGTGGAAATTATCAATAAAAAGAATCGTAAATTTACAAAAAAAATACGAAAATTTACTAGATATATATATATATATTTCATGAAATTAAAATAATTTTAACAAATCTGAAAAGTCAAATTAAATTAAAATATACATGAAAATTGTTAAAGTGTTACAAATAATCCACCTATGATTTGAAAAATTATAAAAAAAAAATACAAGTATTAAAAAAACTCTAGAATATTAAAAAATAATTTTAATAATTCTGAAAAATTCAAAATAAAAACAAAACTATTAAGATTGTTAAAATATAACAAAATACAACTAAAATCTGAAAATTAAAAAAAAATCTTAATATTAAAAAATAATTACAGAATTACAAAACATATATTGAAAATAATCAAATACAAGAAATTACATAATATTTTAAATATTAATCTTAAAATTCAAAATAAAAATTAAAATAGGCATATTGTTAATATAATTAAAAAGTTCTAACTAAATCTCAAAATTTAAAAAATCTTATGACTATAAAGTATAATATGATGTAAATTTATATGGAAACTTATTTTAAAAGTTAATCTTAATATTTCTTTAAAATGGTTATATTTATTTAATTATCTGAAATTCAAAATTAAAATTAAAATATGATTATTTTTAATATAATTGAAAAAAATAACTAAATCTCAAAATTTTATAAATCTTATTTGTCAAATAATTTTAAAAGTTAGGTTTCATATTTTTGTAAATGGCGTTTGTGTTTACTTTAATCAATTCTTAGATCCTTTTAGATGTTTGAAATCTACGACTATATTTGAAAATTTTAAATTATTAATTTGGTAATTTCAAATCTGAATGATGAATAAATAATATTTATTATTCATATTTGTGAAAAGATAAAAAATATAAAGAAAATATTTAAAATTAAAGAAATAAAGTTAAAAAGATATGAATTGTTTAAGGTATAAAAGTATAATTGAAAATTTAGTACAAAAGTTAAATACAATTAACATTCATTTGATGAAGTGTGGGAGCGTACAACAATTTGTTAAATTCGAAGTATAAATGTTGACATTCCGATAACATAAGAGGAACTCGATACAGATGCAAAATTTTAAAAACATAATACCACAATCTATATAATGTTTACCCCTTTCTACTATAATTAAGATAAGGTGGACATTTTCTACCATAAAATGATAAATTGGGTTGTTTTTATCACTTTTTTGTGACTTGTGGTGATGTGAATAGTAGATGATTTGTACTTGTGCATTATTGATTGATAAACTTGTGAATAGTGTATGTTTTTTTGGTTTTTTTAATGCAAGGTAATTTGAATTGCTTTCATTTTTCATCACCACATATAAGTGAAATTCTCTTAAGTTTGTAAAAAGAAATTATCGTGAACAAACATAGATTTGAGGTAATATTTTTTCCCTCACAATTATTTAGTAAATTATATGTTTACAATTGTGCATATTGTTGGTAGAAAATGTCGTTTACTTAATCAATTTATAAGAGAATTATGCTGAAATTGCCCTTTAGCCTTAAAATGTGGAAAAATATGTTGGAAAATGAAATTTAGGGGTAAACGGCAATTTTTAGAAAAAAATGTGGGGTACACGATAATTTTACAATAATTGCAGTGTACCCCACATTTTTTTCTAAAAATTGCCGTTTAGGCTATTTTGGGAGCAAAGTAGGTTTGTAATTTAATTTCATGGAGAAACGACAATTTTAACAAATATTTTAGAGGTAAACGACAATTTTACAATAATTGTTGTGTACCCCATAATTTTTTTTTTAAAAATTGTCGTTTACTTGATACATATTTAAAGTTATAAATTATAATGATGTCATGGAAATTATAGAAAAAGAGAAATAAGACGTGTCAATTGTATGAATGCACTTTATTAATCACTTTGAATTGTTTAATTGTTAACGACAATTATACCCCTTAAAAATTACCGTTTACTTGACACATATTTAAAGTTATAAATTATAATGATGTCATTAGGGGTGTTCATCGGTCGGTTCGGTGACCGAACCGAAACCGAAATAACCGAACCGAATTTATTGGTAAAAACCTCCATCACTACCGGGACCAGTAAGGACACTAATGGGGCTATCGAGAAATCTATGATATGAATCATACTCTTTCAATTAAAGAGATATCTCATCGATTCCCACCTTTGTATTTCGAAAAGAAAGGGATTCAGATAATTAACCGAACCGAAACCGATTTTATGGATGATCGAAACCGAATCGTAAACTGAATTTTTGGTTCGGTTTTTGGATAATCGAAATGGAAAAAACATCTAGATTTTTACCTAAAATGTATCAAATTACTCATTAATCATCCAATAATAATAATAATAATAATAATAATAATAATAATAAATCTACCAAACAAAATATTGAATTTTAAAACTAGCAGACAAACTGTTGGGATTTCAGTGTTTAGATTTTGATGAGACAAACCAATCATGTAATAGGAAGTTTTGAGTACCTCATTTTCACAGTGTTTAAGTGAATAAATAGACTAGAATTGAGTCTTGTGTCAAGCATTGAAATGGAGGTTAAAAGAGGATAAAGCTGCATCTAAGCTTTAAAAGAAGATATCGCTGCAAGAAGGCAGGATATAGTATCGCTGCAAGAAGGCAGGATATAGTATCGCTGCATGAAGGCAGGATACAGGAAAGCAAGGAAGAACGGCGTGCAGCATTGCTGTAAGAAAAGGATACAGGAGTACTGCTAGAACGGAGTTACAGCAGCACTGCCAGATGATACTGCAATCAGGTCTAAAATACAGCAGCACTGAAAGAATGCACAAGGACCAAGAATACAGCGCAGACTTACAAGTCAGTTAAGTAATACAGCGCCAACTACAAGACGAAGTATCCTGCAAATCCTAGGAAGGATAAATGCAGTACGAGGAACGGAGATTCAAACTAGAATAATAGAGCCGTTCAAGAAAAAGTCAAAGTAGCATACACGGAGCCAATGAGAAGATGCCAACTGGACTGACACGCTGCAGAAAGCTGCGAGCCGCAACTGCCGCATTAAATGCTCCGAAAGGAAAAGTCAAGTCGCATTAAATGCGAACCATACTTTGGCCAGACTATTTCAAATTCAAAAGAGGGATGTCTCCTTCAACGGACATCTTCTCCTACAAGTATAAATAGAGGTCGAGGAGAATTGAAACTGGTTACTGAAACATTTTACGCTAAATTCACAAAGCTTACAAGATCCAAATATTCAAAGTCTACGATCAGTTTCAGTCACTCAACCTATTGAAGTGAAGTAAGTTCAAGCTGAAAGTTTCCCTACGGATTCAGAAGCTCACTTCGAAGCACAAGTTGAAGAAAACCTTTTTATCCTTTTAACCTTGTTGCTGTGTGCTTAGGTTGTTTTAGTGGTGGTGTCAAGCAGTTGATAGGAGAGATCCTTGCTGTTTGTTTTAGTTGTCTAAGTGTTAGGCAGCTTCCCTGTGTGGGAGTGTAGAACCCTGTGTGGGTTAGCCTTTGAAGTTTGCAGTTGCTGTGTGTACGCTGGACTTCAGTAGGTGGTTTGCTTTGTAAGTTGATAGATTGTTAGGAGAGTCCTATAAATCAATCTTGCTTAACAAAGTTCCTGCTCGAGGAGCAGTAGAGTAGACGTAGAAGGATTACACCACCTTCGAACCACTATAAGCTATAAGTGTTTTTATCGCTTTTCTTATCTGTGCTTATTTTCTGCATATCTATCTATCTCTCATCATAAAACGTTTGAAAGAAGCATTCTTGAGAAAAACAACCTTGTGTTTAAAAGTTTATTTCCGCTGCGTACAAAACTCCAGGTTACAGCGTGCAGCACTGCATTCTAGCGCTGCAAGCAATAACCATCTATCGCTGCAAGCTCAAGTAACTTGCAGTGCAGAACGGTTGTTTTAAAGATTCTGAAAAATCGACCAAGGTTCATTCACCCCCCTCTGAACCTCGGACACCACTTGGGACCAACAAGTGGTATCAAAGCAAGTTGGGTTAAAAGCCAACTTATCTGGTCACCTACCCAGATCCACCTTTGTCTCGCTGTTTTCTTTGCATGAAATTTATTTTTAAAAGCATATCATGGATTCCTCCAATCATAAGCTACCTATGTTTTTCATAGAGGAATATGATGACTGGAAGATAAGAATGCAGACATACCTTTCTGCCATGAATGATGAGATGTGGACGGTCATAACTGAAGGACCGATAATCCCCATGAAGGTAAATCCTATGTATGGAAGAGACCATGCAGAAGGAGAGCAACCACCACCAAACTTCCTGACCAAACCACGTCAAGAGTGGGGAAACGAAGATAGCAAGAGAGCCAACCTGGATAATGTGGCAAAGAACGCTCTATTTATTACGTTGGATAAAGACACCTTTAGCAAAGTTAAAACTTGCTCAACATCCAAAGAAATATGGGAAAAGCTTGAGCAAATTTGTGAAGGAACTGAGCTCACCAAAGAAAATAAAATCTCCAACGCTACCCAATTATTCGAGCTCTTCGAAATGAAGAATGAAGAGACTCTTGAGCAACTAGATTTGAGATTCACATCCATAGTGAATGAACTAGAAGCTCTGGGCAAACACTACACACAAAAGGAAAAGAACATGAAGGTGTTAAGAGCCCTACCAGCGGAGTGAGATAGCAAGACCACTGCCATGAGAGTGTCTATGGACCTGAAGTCCATGAGCACATTTGACTTATTCTCCGACTTGAAAGCATTCGAGTATGACATCAATAGAAGGAGAAAGGAGTCAGAGGAGTCAATCTCCAAAGTCACAGCGCTAACCACTAAAGGAACAAAGGATACAGCAACCGCCAGTTGCAGTAAACAGAGTTAGGATACAACAGAAGTTGCTGGAGAGGATATGACGCTTCTCCTAAAGAAATTCAGGAGATTCATCAAGAGCAACAACAATAGCAGCAACACCAACCTCAACAAAAAGAATGACTTCAGAAGAAGTCATCCAACCCCTCAGGTATCTTCTTCTCCACAGTCAAATACAGGGAATATTGACTTGTGCTATAATTGCAGGAAGCTTGGACACTACGCAAGGAACTGTCCTTATCCAACAGTGCACAAGTATCCTGAAGGAGAAAGAGAACAGAGGAGAGATAAAAGACGAGAGGAAAGACACAAGCTTCGAGCTCTCATAGGAGAGATGGAGAAAGCCAATGATGCAGTAGTTCCGAAGGAAGTACTGAAAGCTGCAGAATCCTCAGACAGTGATGCTGAAACCTCATCCTCTGACGAAAAAGCACTCATATGCCTGATGGCTAAAGATGGCGAGGACAGCGAAGAAGATGAGGTAATCTACCAACCGTTGTCCATACAAGTTGATGAGGAGCTGAACATGATCCACTCCTTGAAAAGGATCATGGGTGATTTCGAACAGATCAACTCAATTCATGAGGAACTGAAGGTTGAGAATGAAAACCTTAGAATCGATAATAAGATCCTCAAGAGCAAAAACATCGACATTGCCAAAATGCTTGCTGCACGGGAGTCTGATAACTCAAAGTGTAGTAAGCTGCGACAAGAGGTCTCTAGATTGAATCTGCTGATCACTGAGCTAAGATCTGAGAAGGAAATCTTACAGTCCAAGATGAGTACGTTTACTAAATCTTCAAAGGACGCAAGAGATTGCATAAATCGTGTCAGAGATCCTTTTGAGATTTCAGGCATAGGTTACAGCAATCAAGGCTCTCAGAATACAGCAAGCACATCCAAAGCTGTGAATTTTGTTCAAGCTAAAACTCCAATGGAGAAAGAGTTACTCTGTGACTCTGAAAAGATAGTGAACAAAATAGCAATGACGGATAAGGGGAAGAAACCCCAATGCTCAACTGCAGGGAATAAGCCTGCATCTAAGACTTGGCTGCAGCAGAAGCCATCTGCTGCATGCAGCAAAAGGATGCAGCAACCAACAAAGTTGCTGTATAGAAGAAACTTTCCCACCTATACTAAGACCTACATGTCTAAACCTCAAGGAGGATATACTCCAGGAAAGTATGGTGGAAGACCACACTACAAGGATGTCGGTAATACACATAATGGTTATGCACACACTTTTCATAAGCAGTTCTCCAAGATAACTGCATACAGCTCGAGAACCAACAAATCTTACAGTAGATCAGTTACTGTTAAGAAAGTTTGGGTTTCCAAAGTAACTAACCCCAAAGGACCCGTATGGATATGGGTACCTAAATCTGTTTGAATTTGTTACAGGTTACAGTGCCAGGATGCAGCAGTGATGTATGGTATATCGACAGCGGCTGCTCAAGGCACATGACAGGCAATAAAGAAACGTTGAAAGACTTCCAAGAATGTAAAGGACCTAAGGTCATATTTGGTGATGATTCCAAAGGAAGCACAAAAGGAAGTGGATGCCTAGTCAAGGGGAACATAAATATCAAGGATGTATTCTACGTAAAGGGGCTTAGATACAATCTACTAAGTATCAGTGAATTTTGTGACAAAGGATATACAGTGGAATTCAACCTCAACAAATGCTTAATTAAGGACAGCACTACAAATGAAGTAAAGCTTACAGGAACAAGAAGAGGAAATATCTACCTAGCAGATTGGAATTCCTCCACTCAATCAACATGCTTCATAGTGAAAAGTCCACCGGAGCTGAGCTGGCTATGGCACAAACGATTAAGCCACCTAAACTTCAAAACTATCAACAAGCTAGCAAGAAAAGGCCTCGTGAGAGGATTACCAGATGTAGCTTACAAAAAGGAGAATGTCTGTGGAGCGTGTCAAAAAGGAAAGTAAGTTAAGAGCTCTTTCAAGGATAAAATTCAGAAATCGTCTCACAGGATTCTAGATCTTCTACACATGGACCTTTTTGGACCAGTAGAACCAGTAAGCTTGAGCCGGAAGAAGTACTCCCTAGTAGTAGTGGATGACTACTCTAGATACACATGGACGATCTTTCTAGCAAAGAAGTCGGAAACTCAAGAAAAGCTACCTGGCCTCATGAAGAAAATTCAGAATGAAAAGAGCTTCAGCATAGTGAAGATAAGATCAGACAGAGGAACCGAATTCACGAATAAGTTTATAGAGAAATTCTGTTCTGACAATGATATTCGTCATGAATACTCTGCTGCAAGAACACCTCAACAAAACGGGGTTGCTGAAAGAAGAAATAGAACCCTCAAGGAAGCAGCAAGAACAATGATAGCAGAAGTAGAGATACCCAAGAGGTTTTGGGCTGAGGCAACTAATACTGCATGCTACACGCAGAACAGATGTCTAATCATCAAGGATCTTGACAAGACACCTTATGAAATATGGAATGGTCATACACCGAATATCTCTTATCTACACATCTTTGGATGCAGGTGTTATGTTCTCAACAATGGAAAGGAACATTTGAAAACTTTTGATGCTAAATCAGACGAATGAGTATTTCTAGGATACTCTGCTGTAAGTAGAGCTTTCAGAGTGTTTAATAAGAGAACCCTGGTGGTAGAAGAATCTGTGCATGTGGTGTTTGATGAACCACATTGTGACACGAAGAAGCTGGAAAAACCACCTGAAGAGACCTCTCCTAGAAAAGAGAATGCTGTACCCTACATAGAAGGAGTTCTGCCTACAGAAGAAGATAAAGATGAAGAAGCTGCAACCTTGGATGCAGCAGACATTCTTACAGCAGCAGAACCTCCTGCATTACAGCAACATGATGAGCAAAACACACCAACACACGTCTTTAAGCCTGATAGGACATGGCTTAGAAATCATCCAAGAGATCTCATTATAGGAGATCCATCCATCGGTGTAAGGACAAGAAGATCCATACCATATGAAGCGATGTTTGCGTGCTTCATATCACAATCAGAGCCTAAGACTGTTGAAGAGGCACTGCAAGATAGCAACTGGGTGCAGGCCATGCAAGAAGAATTGAATGGATTTGAAAGAAATCAAGTATGGCAAACAGTTGCAAGACCAACCCATCAAGGTGTAATTGGAACAAAATGGGTGTTCAAGAACAAGCTAGATGAATCAGGAGTCGTTGTAAGGAACAAAGCAAGATTAGTTGCTAAAGGATACTGTCAGGAAGAAGGAATTGATTTTGATGAGACTTTTGCACCAGTGGCAAGGCTAGAAGCAATAAGAATTTTCTTAGCCTATGCAGCACATATGAATTTCAACGTCTATCAAATGGATGTTAAAAGTGCATTCCTGAATGGTTTCCTTACCGAGGAAGTATATGTTGAACAACCTCCTGGTTTCGAGGATCAAGCAGAAGAAAAGGTGTTTCGGTTACAAAAGGCCCTATATGGACTGAAGTAAGCACCATGAGCTTGGTATGACACCTTATCTCTCTATCTTCTGAAAAATGGTTTTCAGAAAGGAACGATCGACAAAACGCTGTTTAGGATACATGATGGAGAAAGTGTACTTCTTGTACAAATCTATGTTGATGATATTATCTTCGGATCCACAAACAAAGAGCTATGTGAAAAGTTCTCCAACCTGATGCAGTCAAAGTTCGAGATGAGTATGATGGGAGAATTAAGTTTCTTTCTCGGATTGCAAGTAAAACAGCTACGTACAGGAACCTTCATCAATCAAGTCAAGTATACGAAGGAGCTTATCAAGAAATTTGGCATGGAGAATGGAGCAGCAACGTCTGTTCCTATGTCCACATCTATAAGTCTTGACAAAGATGAAGATGGTAAAAATGTAGACATTACCAAGTACAGACGCCTCATTGGATCGTTGCTGTATCTCACAGCAAGCAGGCCTGATATTATGTTTGCAGTAGGAGTCTGTGCTAGATTCCAAGCAGCACCGAAGGAATCACATCTTTTAGCAGTAAAAAGGATAATTAAATATCTGAAAGGAACTCAGGAAGTCGGCCTATGATATCCTAAGGAAGGAGGATTCAAGCTTAAAGGCTACTCCGACTCAGATTATGCAGGCTGCAAGATTGATAGAAAGAGTACGAGTGGGACGTGTCAATTTCTGGGAAATAGACTTGTCTCATGGTTCTGCAGAAAGCAGACCTCAATTGCAACCTCTACAGCAGAAGCAGAGTATGTTGCAGCAGGAAGTTGCTGTGCGCAGATTCTCTGGATACAGCAGCAACTTAGAGATTATGGGATAAAAGAAAAAGAGACTCCAATTCTCTGTGACAATACAAGCGCTATTGTAATTATCCATAATCCTGTCTTTCACTCAAGAACAAAGCACATTGACATTCGTCATCACTTTATAAGAGATCATGTTGAGAAGAAAGACATCGTGCTTGAAAAGGTTCACACGGATCTACAGCTTGCAGATATCCTTACAAAACCTTTGAATGAATCTAGGTTTTCCATGCTTCGAAACGAAGTTGTGAAGAAAAAAAAAATGCAAGATCGCAGGGGGAACCTCTGCATGCTTGCAGAAAGCAGTAAAGATGGTACTGTAAGCTACGCGTCAATACAGCACTGGGTTCAGACAGCGCTGCAACCTACATTCTTACAGTACAACATTTATCAAGATTTCAAGCAGCACCAGGTTACAGCATTTATTTCAAAAGAGTATTGATTGCTCTGCAACCTCGTACTAGAGATGCTGCAACCTTATAAAGGCATTTATTTAGGCGGCAAAAGACATGTCTTTCAACATTAAATGAATGACTGCGGGTGTCAGGAAGTGGAAAGGGCGCTGACAGAGCCCACGCGCCAAGTAATTATTAGCGTCGATTTGACATCTCCGCTTTTTCCTGAGCCACTAGATCATTTTCCTGATTTATCTCAACCGTCAATCTCGCACATCTCTTGAGAACCGCCATAAAGACCAAAACGTGCCATTTGAAATTCACTTTTCACCATCTTCAGAGAGAGAAACGCTTTGATCGCAGAAAATTTTCTAAGTGCAAAAACCCTTGTCTCTTCTCTCTCTATCTCACAAAGATTTCATCAATGGCTGCCAGAAAGACCATCATTCTTGATGGAAGGATGATCAACAGGGAACACATCCTGGAGTCAGGGCTGTATGATAATGCCCTGATCAAAAGGATTTTTGAAGCTCTTCAATAGACCCAAGTCTTAGGGCTGTTGACCACCGTGTATGCTGGCTTCTCCACGGAGTCAGTACAGAGATTCTACGCCTACGCTAGGCAGGCGGAGGAAAGGAACTGCATCCTGTTCCGGATGGATGCAGATGGAGAGGAACGGTCGCTGACCGTTAGGGACATCTCCACCACCTTCAACATCTCGGCTGCAGGTTTGACCCCCAGCCAGTTGGCGACGTATGGGGAAGCATCAGCTCAAGAGATGTGGGATCTCTTTCGAGCAAGGGATGCAGGGGCAGAAATCAAGAGAAGCGCCCCCAAGAAGCTCTTCAAACCGGAGTTTGAACTTCTCCACGATATCTGTGCATACTCCATCGAAGGGAGGACAAGGAGTTATGACAAATGCACAGATCTCCGGTTCCGGATCATGTCTGCAATCATGGCCGGAGAGAAGGTGAACTGGGCGAGGTTCATCATGAAGAGGTTGTGGGAGGAAGCAGAGAAGATAACGGAGCGTCGGAGCTACGGTATCACCATCTGTTCTCTGCTCTGCAAGCTTGGGCTTCAACTTGCAGCACCCGCCCCCATTCATCCTGGAAAGTATCTCGGGGAGAAGAAGAAGGGCAAGACCCAGCCGAAAGCTGCAGGAACAGGAGTTGCGAGGAAGAAAACCAAAGACAAAAAGAATGCAACTCTTGCTCTGCAAGATGAAGCTGTAGGCAGCGGGGAAGATGCTGAAGAAGAGGATCCTTCGAGTCATCTTCCTGTTATCAAGAGGAGTTCAGGGAAGGCTGTACCTGAACTTGAATCCTCTTCCCCAGATGATGACGCACCCTTGGTGAGAAGGGCTCCACGCAGCAAGAGAGCTGCTGCTGCTGTTGGGGATGTGTCACATCAGCCCTCTATGGCTGTAGTTGACCTTGGGGATGAGTCACATCAGCTTCGGGAGCCACATCAGCACCGGGTCGAGCCAACTGAAGAAGAAGCTCGTCTACAAACAGAAGCTTCAGTGCTCGATCCTACCTTTCCAGCGGCTAGAAATATGGCTGCAGATTACTCTCTTTGGAGAGAGATGCGGCTGTCTAAGGGGGAAATCCTGTTGAAGTGGAAGGATTTCCTGACAGTCGAGCAAGCTGTCCTGGAGTGGGCCAAATCAGAAGACATTCTGGCACTCCTGCAACCTGACTTTGCAGCAAGAGTTCAAGAGCTTGATGGCTGCAGTGCTGCACAGGGAGCACAGGACAAGGGAAAGGGCAAAGCTCTTGCAGAATCCGACTCTGCAGAGCTGCCGATGAAAGCAGCAGTGGAAGATGTGCAGGTCTTCCTCGGCCCGGCTGCAGAGGCGGTAAGAAGGGGCGATGATGTCACTTTTGCTCAAGAGCAAATCGACACCTTGGGAGTGGAGCAGGCTGAAGAAGCTATGCTGCATCTTGCGCTGCAGCAAAGCTTGAAGGAAACCAGGATGCAGCACACTCCAAGGAGGATTTGGGGAGAAGGCAGTTCAAGTTCTCATCAGATGAACTCCCCTGCATACGAGCAAGTGGTTGAGGGCCTCTCCAACATTGTCACGCTGGATCGCTTGGAGGAGGAGGAAGCCCAACTACTGGATTATGGTGATTCCCCGGTTCGCGAAGATGAAGATGCTGCAGATTCTGAGGGGGAACCATCAACCATAATCAGGGATGTCATCTCAGACATTTCCAAAATTGCCGATGAAGCATCTACGGAGGAAGTTGCAGAGGCGGCACTTCCTGCACTGGACACGACAGCAGTGCAGCCAGCAACCACCCTTCAACAAGAAGAAGGAGCTGCAGAGAAAAGCAGGGTGGAAGCTGAGATTCTTGCAGCAGTGGAGGATACAGTGCTGAAAGCTGTGACCGCTGCAGGAAGCCATGCAGAGCTGCAAGAACCCATTCTTGCAGCAGAGGCTGTCGAAGAGGTTACAGGACCGGCCGAGGAGACGGGGTCCGTTGAGAAGACCTCAGTGGAGGATGTTGTTCTGACAACACTCCCTGAGTGTGAGAAGACCTCAGGTGGGGAGGCTGTTCAGACAGTATCCACTGAGGATGCTGGAGCTGAAGTCGAGGTAACCTCGGTGCAGCTAGAGACACCTCGAGAGGAGGTTGATGCTGCAGCTGCTGCTCGCTCTCAAGAACCTTCCAAGGTTATAGCAGCAGAGGTTACTGTGGACGCAAACATGTCGGATGCCGAATTCGCAAGGATAATCAAAGCACGGAACATAGCTGTTCATGGGCCAAAATCTGGCGGAACAGTTCCTGTTCCAGTCTTATCCAGCGAAGAGGAGACAGAAGAAGAAGAAGAAGAAGAAGAAGAAGGAGAAGAGCACCCATCCTCCAGCTCTACAAGCTCTCATGCCAGCAAGGATGAGGATGAGGATGAGGTTGCTGCTGAAGTTTCGAGGCAGGATGCAGCACCAGTATGCCAAGAGGTGATTCCATTTGCTGCATCCGCTGCTGCCTCGACGAGAAGGAATTCAGGGCTGACTCCTGATGAATCTATCAACAGGGTCGAGACCGCTGTTAGACATCTGCTGCATGCTCTCCAGGAGCATGAGTTTATCATGCGCAACAGTCTCAGAGTCAGTGCCCAATTCCATGCTGAAACCATGACGGGTTTCAAGAAGGACCTCGAAGTACTGCCTGATATGATAAAGTCAACTCTCAATGATCATTCAAACAGACTGTACTACGATCGGGTCAGGATGGAGAAGAAGTTGAAGGTCGAAGCTGCTCTGACGCGCCAAGAGGTCAGGCAATGCAAGCTGCATGCTGAGACTGCCTCTACCAGACTCAACTCTCACTCCAAAGTCCTGGAAACACTTCTGGATCGTGTCTTCGATCAATCTCAGAAAACCAGAAGTGTGGACGACAGGTTAGGGAATCTGGAGCTGATTGTAGGAAAATTGAGGGATATCATGCTTCGTGCTTTCCCTCAGCATGTTGATGCTCCGGAGCCCGCCCCTGAACCGACCCGACGCCCGCGATCAAGGGCGGTCCCAGCTGCCCCTGCTCAGCCCCCGGCTTTTGATGATGCCAAAAATGAGGAAAGGTTTGAAGGTTTTGAAGATAGATACAGGAGCAAAGGGGCTGTTGAATCGAAAAAGGAAGAAGATGATGACCAGCAACCTCTCAGCAGGAGGAGAAGAAGGTCTGGATCATCTGCTGCCGCTGATATCCCTTCTCCGAAGAGATGGAGATAAGATGATGATGGAGCTGGTGGAGCCGGTGCAGCTGCTGGAAGAAGATCTGCTGCAGGTTCTGCACACAGCAGAGCTGCAAGTAAGGATGCAGCACCGCCCAACTATCATCATTAGAGAAGGGATGATAGCCAGCAGCAAGGCTCAAGGAAGAGGATGAGCGGGGACGAGTCTGAGAATCAAAGACGCCAGTATGAAGAAGCTACAGATCCTAACGCCTGGATTCAAAGACTCGGTGTAATTGGTGAAAGAAAAATATTTCCAAATAACTTCTACCAATTCCCTTCTCAAGAAATCCCTCGCCTTGACACAGAGAATATCTCTGCTGAAGTGTCCGTGTTGATGGATCAAAGGCCTGAAGGAGAAAACATGGCTTGGAGATTTGACATCTTCAAAGAAGTCAGACTGCCTTTTGATCGGAATCCAACATTTGAGGCGATCACCATTTTCAAACGATCCGAGTACCTCAGACACTTCAGAGAACTATGCAGGCAAGGCAAATTCAGCAGATATCATACTTGCAAGACTGCATTGAGAAGGTATGAACAACTCGTTCTGGAAGGAAGCCTTGATATTCAACAGCTGTACATTGACCGAGTGAAGGAAGGGCTGATTGTACCATACTGCGAGGACTTCTGGCTGAGATGGATTCAGATTCCTGTGATCAGACACAAGCTGGAAGAGACCTACCAAGAGTCCATCAGGGACTGGTGGAAAGGATCAAGAGGAAGGGAAGGCCTTGAAAGGTTTGCAGGAAGACGATCAGACGAATCAGCAAGCAAAAGGTCTTCGTTTTACTAAGCTGTATTCATATACCCTCTTATGATCTTTATTGTATTTTTGATGTTGTAAAAAATTTCTATCTTTTAAATGAAGAAATTTTGTTTTTCTGCTCTGACCAAGTTCAACTCTTATGAACTCATGCATGCTGTTTATGTTTTCCTATTGCTTTTGTTGAAAGGAATAGCATGATGCATCTCTGATGAATCCAGGACTAGATTTATTTGTTTAAAGCTGTGCAAGCATGTAATCTGGATAAATCATATGAGTTAATGTAAAATGAAACTTCTTCATGAACGAAATATTGTAAAGGTTTTGTCATCATCAAAAAGGGGGAAATTGTTAGGATTTCAGTGTTTAGATTTTGATGAGACAAACCAATCATGTAATAGGAAGTTTTGAGTACCCCATTTTTACAGTGTTTAAGTGAATAAATAAACTAGAATTGAGTCTTGTGTCAAGCATTGAAATGGAGGTTAAAAGAGGATAAAGCTGCATCTAAACTTTAAAAGAAGATATCGCTGCAAGAAGGCAGGATACAGTATCGCTGCATGAAGGCCGGATACAGCAAAGCAAGGAAGAACGGCGTGCAGCATTGCTGTAAGAAAAGGATACAGGAGTACTGCTAGAACGGAGTTACAGCAGCACTGCCAGATGATACTGCAATCAGGTCTAAAATACAGCAGCACTGAAAGAATGCATCAGCTGCACAAGGACCAAGGATACATCGCAGACTTACAAGTCAGTTAAGTAATACAGCGCCAACTACAAGACGAAGTATCCTGCAAATCCTAGGAAGGATAAATGCAGTACGAGGAACGGAGATTCAAACAAGAATAATAGAGCCGTTCAAGAAAAAGTCAAAGTAGCAGACACGGAGCCAATGAGAAGATGCTAACTAGACTGACGCGCTGCAGAAAGCTGCGAGCCGCAATTGCCGCATTAAATGCTCCGAAAGGAAAAGTCAAGTCGCATTAAATGTGAACCATACTTTGGCCAGGCTATTTCAAATTCAAAAGAGGGATGTCTCTTTCAACGGACATCTTCTCCTACAAGTATAAATAGAGGTCGAGGAGAACTGAAGCTGGTTACTTAAACATTTTACGCTAAATTCACAAAGCTTACAAGATCCAAATATTCAAAGTCTACGATCAGTTTCAGTCACTCAACCTATCGAAGTGAAGCAAGTTCAAGCTGAAAGTTTCCCTACAGATTCAGAAGCTCACTTCGAAGCACAAGTTGAAGAAAATCTTTTTATCCTTTTAACCTTGTTGCTGTGTGCTTAGGTTGTTTTAGTGGTGTCAAGCAGTTGAGAGGAGAGATCCTTGTTGTTTGTTTTAGTTGTCTAAGTGTTAGGCAGCTTCCCTGTGTGGGAGTGTAGAACCCTGTGTGGGTTAGCCTTTGAAGTCTGCAGTTGCTGTGTGTACGCTGGACTTCAGTAGGTGGTTTGCTTTGTAAAGTTGATAGATTGTTAGGAGAGTCCTGTAAATCAATCTTGCTTAACAAAGTTCCTGCTCGAGGAGCAGTAGAGTGGACGTAGAAGGATTACACCACCTTCGAACCACTATAAGCCATAAGTGTTTTTATCGTTTTTCTTATCTGTGCTTATTTTCTGCATATCTATCTATCTCTCATCATAAAACGTTTGAAAGAAGCATTCTTGAGAAAAACAGTCTTATGTTTAAAAGTTTATTTCCGCTGCGTACAAAATTCCAGGTTACAGCGTGCAGCACTGCATTCTAGCGCTGCAAGCAGTAACCATCTATCGCTGCAAGCTCAAGTAACTTGCAGTGCAGAACGATTGTTTTAAAGATTCTGAAAAATCGACCAAGGTTCATTCAACCCCCCCTCTGAACCTCGGACACCACTTGGGACCAACACAAACGATCCCTAAACTTGGGCAGTAGCAAACTAAACAAAGTAAATGTAGCAATTAGCATGATACTTATAAAAAATTTAGGCGGTAGCAAACTAAACAAAGTAAATGTAGTAATTAGCATGATACTTATAAACTATAGTTCTTACAAAACTCAACAAATACCACATCACAAATTACAGATTCATTCCAACTTGGACAACCTTCATTTTAAAAAGATAAAAAAGACTTGGACAACCTTCAAATCATTGATTATTGAATACATTTCCAACTTCATTTTCCTTCAAGATCAAATTCCTACATTGGTATTTGGCAAATCTGAAAAACAAAGAAAAAATAGTTAATCAATAGACTATACAAATATAAATAGATTAACAAAATAAATTAAAGAATTATTCAATCAAATAAAACTATCTTTTTCAATGTTCTCAAGCTCTTCCAGTTGTTCTTCAACACATATGGGGAATTCACCTCGTAGTCAATCTTGGGCACAAACCAAAGCTTCAACTATTTTAGGAGTTAAAGAGCTCCTAAATGCATCTAATACTCTTCCACAGATACTAAATGCTGATTCAGATGTAATGGTTGAAATGGGAAGAGATAATATATCATGAGCCATACGAGAAAGAATTGGAAATCTATCCGAATTGAACTTCCACCACTTTAAAATCTCAAAATTCTCCGCATCATCTACTATAGTTTCACTCAAATAAACTTCAAGTTCTGTCTTCTTCTTTACACCACCGTCCAACTCCATTTTCTGCTTCTTATACCTAAATTTTAGGAGAGCATTGGGCTTGTTGATCAAAGAGCTATCACAAACACTACCCGAAGGTCTCGAACTAGTGTTTGAGAGGCCACCAGTAGCACTTGCACTTACTTCACTTTCAGGTTGATATTTCAATTTGTATTCAACAAACAAAGCCTCAAGCCCTTTTTTCACACTTTCAGAAAATCTGCCACCCATTTCAGTGCCATACATAACACCTAATAAGTATTCCATATACTTCAATTTATCCCGTGGATCAAGCACATTCACCTAAAAGATGAGATAGTTCATTTTTTCCGGATCCCCCCAATATTTATCAAACTTCAAATTCATTGACAAACCCAATTTTTTTACTTCATCGTCATCACTGGCTATCCAATCATTCAAGATGCAACATAAACCACTAATTTCATTAAAGAAACTATTTGAAGTGACATATGAGGATCCTGATATGCACAAGGTCATGTCATAGAAATGCTTCAATAAATTTGAGAATTTTCGAGCACAATCCCAATCTTGACTACTTGGAACTCCTTTCCATCCTAAATCACCCACGAAACTCGACTCATTCTCTGCATACCTCTCAAATGCCCTCTCAAATTTTGCAGACGTATTCAATATTAAATACGTTGAATTCCATCGAGTTGCCACATCTAAGCACAATGAACTTTTGCATTCTATCCCTTCCAAATCCACATACTCTTTGAATTTCCTAAGTCTCGCTGGAGAGTTCCTAATGAACCTAACTGCATCCCTGACTCGTTTTACTGATGGATTTATTTATTTCAAGCCTTCTGAAACAACCAAATTAATTATATGTGCTATACATCTCATATGGAGGAATTTACAATCTGCAATACCACCACCCCAACTCACAACTCTCTTTTTCAAAAAATTAAGAGTTGTTTCATTGTTACCAGCATTATCAACAGTTATAGAGAATATGTTCTTTATCCCCCACTCAAGAATGCAAGTTTCTATTGCTTTACCAAGGTCCTCACCTCGATGGTTAGAAACCGGCACAAAATTAAAATTTTTTTATGCAAATTCCAATCATTATCAATGCAGTGAGCAGTCAAGCACATATAATTAATTCTTTGAATAGAAGTCCACGTGTCAGTTGTGAGACAAACTCTCTGATAATTATTTTTTATGAAAGACTTCAACTTCACCTTCTCTTCAATAAATAGCCTAAAGCAATCTCGTGTAACTGTCGATCTAGAAGGACATTTAAATCTAGGGCATGCTTTACGTAACAAATTATGAAAGCCCTTTCCCTCCACAAACCTAAAGGGTAATTCATCAACAATCACCATATGCGCAAGTGCATCCCTAATTTCACCCTCATCATATTTCCAAGTAGTAAGACTATCCATCCCAATATTTACCCCCTCCTTAGTAGGTTGCAAATTTAAATGGTTTTGTCGGGCATCTAACTTGTTTGGATTTTCATCACAACTTCTCAAATGACTAATAAGAGAGGAAATCCCATTTTTTTTCGTATTAGCAGCAATTTCTTTCATACAATAATTGCACTTAGCTGTTATGATTTCTCCATCCTCATCTTTGGATTGCTCAAAGTGATTCCACACCTCTGATCTTTTTTTCTTTTTTTTTCTCTTTGTCTTTGACTGTGAAGGTCTAGCTTGCTGTTGGCTTGTATCTTGGTCTTGTGGAATAGGTAACTCATCGCCAACAAAGATATGAATTAAGTTGAATGAGAAGATCAATTAAAAAATAAATGAATGATAAACAACAAGTATTATCTCATCCACATTAGTTTGTATAACTAATATCTTAAATTTATCGTATCTGATATGTGCGAGAGGAAGAGGAGAAAACAGACAATGGATCTAAGCTACAACAATTCAATAATGTATTAATCGAAAAGAAAGATAGATAGCAAATGTTCAAAAGCAAATAAAGGTCATACACCAGTGCACTTTAGCTCCAAAAAGCAATGACTTCACCACTCTGCTTTTAACCATGTCGAGCACCCTATAATTGATCCTCTCTGAAATCCAATTTATTCATCTTTAGCAATCCCCTAATTCCGACCTTATCTCCTTGTCACGAGACTGTTGACGACTAATGATAGTGAAGATATGCGAGATGGTCGAAGATTGAGGTGATGTCGGACAGGAGCTCACCAACTCGGGCTGTGGTCGTCAACGGTGGCAAAAGATTGGGAATGGGGGATTAGGGTTTCTGGTTTATCTCTTGGAGGCTGGCCGCTGGAGCCTGGAGTATAGGATAGAGCTTTCTGTATAGGTTTTTCTTTTACAAATTTTCAATTATTATTATTGTTATTATTATATAATATTATATAATTAATATATATTGATTTATGAGGAGAATGGATATATATATATGTGTATATATATATATTAGAAGTTTGGTTAATTCGGTAATTTAGTTAACCGTAATTGAAAATTTTAAAAATCGAAACCGAAACTGAAAATCGAATTACTGAAAATCTATAACTGAAACCGTAACCGAAAACCGAAATACCGAACCAAAATTTTAAATCAGTTCGATTCAGTCGGTTAAATCGGTTTTAACCGAATTCTTAACACCCCTAAATGTCATGAAAATTATAGGAGAAAAGAAATAAGATGTGTCAATTGTATGGATGCACTTTATTAATCACTTTGAATTGTTTAATTGTTAACGACAATTATAGGGGGTAAATGACAATTTTGGTTAATTGTCGTTTACCCCTTATAATTTCCGTTTAACCTTTTCAACTTCGAATTTGTGTCTCAAAACACCTTCAAATGTCGATTAACCCTAAAATTGCATGTATACATATGTCTAAATTGTCGTTTACTACACAACTTGCAACACATTCATTCATAAACTTGCAGTCCTAATTTATCACAAAAATTGTAGAAAAATAAAACACAATTGCAGGCCTAATTTAATAAATAAATTGCACAACTTTAGGAAAAAAATTCAAATAGGAATTTTTTTTTGAATACAAGGGTACACGGCTAATTAGGGTAGTTCATCCTAGTAAATGTGACACTAAATGCCAAACAACTTTACCCAAAATTAAGGTTCGTGAGAATTAATTTTGACTACAAGTCAGAATGTTAATTCCGTGTACTATCAATGGGCCCAATTAACTCAATTATATATTTTATGGTGGAAAATATACATGTTATATGTATTATGATAGAAAACATATTTATTATATAAATTGTGGTAATTTGGACATTTATCAATTATATTTTACCTCATTATGAGCATAGATAGGATTATGCAGCAATCCTAACGTTTAGTGCAAATTTTAGTTAAATGAGGGTGAAATGAAAATGAAATGCAGATGAATATGTCTTTACCGTCACTTGGTGTCTGCGTCGCCTGCAGCCAAGTAAGTATAGCAAATTGAAATTAATCACCCATTGTTTATTCTCTTTTTTGATTTATCAATGATTTTTCCAATTGGGTAAAGTTACTGAAAATTTTGTGGCGGTTCCTTTCTTCAATTTCGAAAGTGCGTGTAATTATTAAACATGGAGTTGGGGTTGCTTTGAATATAATTTCTCGTGTTTTCAGTTTTTAGAATTTGATGGGGAAAGCTGGAAATTCCTTATTGGTGGTTTTTTAGATGGATAAAATGTTGTTAGATCTCTATGATGTGCAAGATTTTGAAGGTGAAACATTCATCAGTATTTACTCTGATGAATTTTGCATATGTAATATGATTAATATGAGAACTTATTCAAGACTCTTAGAAGTCTGCAAATTAGGTGTTCGATGATATGCCTCAATGAAACAATAAAGCCCTATCCATAGCCCTTCACATTTTTGTCATTTTACTTAATTCGAGATCAAATTTCTGTTATATCTTCTCCAATTGACCTAACATGATCAAGATTCATCAATATGGAGTGTTTGAATTGAAATACCGTTCATGGCATGTGAATTGACTTTAATGTATTCTTATTTCCTTAAGTCATGGAAGAAGTAGATGGAGTTTGTTTCTCTGATCTTCACATGTGATGTTTATGAACACGTCCATAATTATTTTCATTTACAACCAAATTAGGCTTGTGGTAATGTTTCCTCTTAATCTATTACTCTTTACCTTCTATCCAATTCTCCTATGTAATTCATTGTGATGGGGAATTTTCATATCCGCATCAGATATAGATATACGTTAGTAAACTTATTGTGAATTTGCATTTTAGTTTAGCTTTTGTGTATTTGTCAGGGTAAGAACCTCAAAACCTTGCTCAGCAATTCACAGACTCAATCTGTCAAACACCTTGCAAACTTAATCCAAGAACTTCAAGAAGATGATATTGCAACCAATGAAAAACGAATCAAAACTTAAAGAAAACAGCACACAATCATATAACGTGGTTTGGCATGAAAGGCCCACGTCCACGGAAAAACAAGGGTGGGAAATCTTATTGAAAACGCAAGAAATCACAAACTTTACAGATTGCTCAAAACTGAGCCAGAACTCAACTTTCTCTCTCAGCGAAAACTATTTTCTGAATGAATATTCTATATCTGATATACATAAGATAGACCTATATATATGTGATACAATGCAACAAGAATTAGCCAAAACCTCCAAGTATCGCGCCAGAAATCACCTCTTGAAACTGCCAACTTAAATCTTCAAAACAAACTCCAAACTCCCGTTTCTGAAACTGATGTGAATAACTAACAAAACTAACTCAGAGTTGCTGCCACGTCATTAATAATTCTTTAAGTG
This sequence comes from Scutellaria barbata, assembly GCA_028654395.1. Classification (NCBI taxonomy): domain Eukaryota; kingdom Viridiplantae; phylum Streptophyta; class Magnoliopsida; order Lamiales; family Lamiaceae; genus Scutellaria; species Scutellaria barbata. The sequence goes on along the minus strand of CM053646.1, from coordinate 15,796,525 downwards.
GAATAGCATTTTTCCTTCATTCCTTCCTTTGAGCTTTTCTGAAGAAAACGTTTTAAACACTGGCACGCCTACTCCCATACTTAGCAGATGAAACCATGCAGTAGCAAGCCAATACTAACAAATCTCCACCTTTGGCTTGACTTCTGCATTTCATTAGCTAAGCTAAGCTGTAGACTTTCAAGTAACCTTATCACCAGCTTTTCCTACTAATCCACATAGCTCCATGCACAATCTGAATTTTGCAGCTGGAATGGACTTTGTGAAAGCATCAGCAGGATTAAGCTCAGTTGCAATCTTGCTTACTGATATGGTCTTCTTTTCCACCCCATCCCTGATAAAATACAACCCGATGTCTATGTGTTTGGTCCTTTCATGATAGCCTTAATGTTTGGACAGATGAATTGCACTACTATTATCACAGTTTATATCAACACAACTCTGCTGTATACCAAATTCACCTAGCATCCCTTTTAGCCATATTGTTTCCTTTACTGCATCTGTAAGTGCAATGAACTCTGCCTCTGTTGTTGAAAGAGCAACCACTGATTGTTAGGAAGTCTTCCAACTTACTGCAGTGCCAAACATAGTAAACATGTAACCAGTCAAGGATTTTCTAGTATCAATATTTGCTGCATAATCAGCATCCACATATCCCACTATAGGTGTTATGTTTTTAGGAACTTTTGTGAACTTTAAACCATACTCTACTGTCTCATTCAAGTATCTCATCACTGATTTTACAGTCTCCCAATGAGCAGCACCTGTATCAGTCATATATCTACTTATAAGACTCATGGAATATGCAAGGTCAGGTCTACAACAGACCATTCCATACATTAAACTACCCACAACATTTGAGTAAGGAACATTCTTCATTTTATCAGCCTCTTCCTGAGTAGTTGGACATTGCTCATTGGATAGCTTAATATGTTGACCAACTGGTATGGCACAACTCTTTGCTTGGTTCATTTGAAATTTTATCAGAACTTTCTTTAAGTATGCAGCCTGATCTAAGAACACTTTATCAGTACCATCTCTGAAACTAATGTCCATTCCCAACATCCTTTTAGCTATTCCAAGATCCTTCATGTCAAATTCAGTTTTAAGAAGCTCCTTAACACTCAGTAAACCTTATAAAGATGAGCTAGCAATCAGCATATCATCCACATAAAGAAGCAGAAAAGTGTGCTGGTTTTCGTCATGCTTAAAGTAGAAACAGCTATCATATTGACTCCTCATAAACTTGATCCTTAGCATAAACTCATCAAATCTTAGATACCATTGTCTAGGACTTTGTTTCAACCCATACAATGACTTCTTTAACAGGCAAGCTTTACCTTCCTTACCTTCAACATGTAAGCCCTCTGGAATTGACATATAAATGCTTTCTTCCAACTCACCATGTAAAAATGCAGTAGTAACATCCATTTGATGCTATACTAAGTCAAACTGAGCAACCATAGCCAATAACATTCTTATGGAACAATGCTTAACTACTGGAGAAAAAATTTCAGAGTAGTCAATACCTTCTTTTTGGGTAAATCCCTTTGCCACTAATCTGGCTTTATACCTGATTTTGTTCTCCTTTGCTGCTTCAACTTTCCTTTTGAATATCCATTTACACCCTACTAGCCTGTGCTTCTTTGGCTTGTCTACTATCTTCCAAGTGTGGTTTTTTTCCAAAAAGCACAGCTCTTCATTAATTGCAACCAGCCACTTATCTTTCTGTTTACAGGTTACAGCTTCCTGGTAAGTCCTTGGCTCCTGATTTTCTAGTTCCTAAGCTGTAAACAAGGTAAAATAGATGTTATCAGCAAAACCAAATCTATTTGGTGGTTTTACCTGCCTCTTTGATCTGTCCCTGACCAGCTGGTAGTCTGCAAGACTTCCATACTCATCTTCATAGTCATCCTCACTTGCTTGAACTGGACCTGTTTCTGTTTCTGAAGTTGAATCATTTTCATCATGAAGCTCCACCTCAAGCTCTGTACTTGTACCTGCTTTATCCACTTTGAGAGGCATTTTTGACTCATCAAATGTTACATCTCTGCAGATAATGCATTTTTGTTTATCGTTTTCAAGACACCAAAGTTTGAAACCTTTCACCTCTTTTGGATAACCAAGAAATACACACTTGAGTGCCCTTGGCTCAAGTTTGTCTTGTCTGATGTGAGCAAGTGCTAGACATCCAAATACTCTTAAGCCACTGTAATCTGATGGAGAACCATACCACATTTCCTCAGGAGTCTTGAAATTAACAGCTGAAGAAGGGCTTCTATTTATCAAGTATACTGTTGTTGCTACTGTCTCACCCCAAAAACTTTTAGGTAGGCCTGAACTGATCAACATGAACTGATCAACATGCACCTTACTTTGGAGAAGATCAAAATTACCTCGAGAAGATCAAACTTCTGGAGCATTAACACACTAGATGTATGTTTTGATGTTAGTCTCTCTTCTCTCTCTCTGAAAACTGAGAGGCCTACTAATTGGTTTGAAAGTACCTCATCTTCTTTTTTCAGAACAGAAATATTTAAAGATTCCTACCATTCATTTATACTACAAATATGTAGGAGTTTTGTTTCATACCCACGACTAAATATCCCGAGCGTTTAAAAGAAAAGATAGATATGCTTCTGATTCTAGTGTTTGTGTGGAGGATTGCTGCCTCAAATTACATTGTTCACAATATTCAGAGATAACAGGTAACATAAATGCAATCTTTAGAATCAAACTGTAGAGAGTCTTGCTGGTAAAATGTGGATTTCAGTCTCATTTGCAAGTCCGTGTAGTTTCTATTTTTGTTTTCATCCTTACACACGAATTTGGCCAGTTCATCTTAGAGAAATCAAATGTGATGCTCATGTCGATTGATGTTTACTTAGAGAAGAATGGAAACAAACTTAACCTTTAATGCTATTTGATTTTGGAAGTCCCAAGAACAGTTGCTGAAAGAGTTTTGGTTCTCTCATTTGCTATATCATGCATATATTTGGATAGTGGACCTTAAAGAAGAAGGTTTCTTCTAAAATAGGATAAAAATACCAAATGTTATTATATGCTATTGTTTACCACTAGAAAAATGATCATGATGCTAGCTTTGTTGGACTCAATTATAGATAGAAACTTTGAGTTCCATGTACTTTGCATTTGATTTCAAATACTTATTTAGCGAATGGTAATTGGTATGGAATATTCCTAAAATATTCCTTCTGGGTTGGAATTATTAGGATTTTACTTTGGGGTAAGAGTCCATATTACCCATTTATATAAACATTCATCCTATTTTACCCATCAATATAACAACACATCTCATTATACCCATAAATATAACAAAACATCCCTTTATACCCATTTTTCATAGAAAATTACTATGCTATCCTTTTTGACTTTAATAAATCACCAAAATGTCAATCTTGCCATTAGTCATTTTCTATTTCCACACTTATATTTATTAGATCCAGATTAGCCCTCTGATCAATATCAGACCCAACATGCTTCCGTAAATAAAATAAAATTGAGTTTAAATCATATCTCGCCTTTGTCTCTTAAACTTCCTTGGACTTCGGTTCAGGTTTTACTGATCAAAGATCCAACCACTTGCCCGCAGTCTATGGTTCTGAAACCAATTTTCTTGGGAACCCAGATCGCAATCCTTCTCAACAGCCACCTGTCTTTAAGGAGATCACGGGGAGACTCACTGCTGGATGAATTTTCACTCAAAATTATAAAATTTTGGACAGAATGTCGGAAATCAAAAGTCTTGTTTATTGAAGAAAATAAACTAAACTATTTTATAATATTAATTTTCTTCGCCATTGGAAGAGAAACTTGATTTAGCCAATCATGGCTAAGACTCGAGAAGGGGAAACCCCCATAAACGGGAAAACTTGAAAGCTAAACTATTACACCTTTAGAGAGAAGATTTCTCAAAAACTTATAAAAGAGAGATGTGTTGTCGATTTTCGATGATCCTCTTCTGAGACTGAAGACCTCCTTTTATAGGCATCAATGTGCTCCTGTGTATCTACATGGTTTTTCACCAGTAGAGATTTTTCTTATGAGCACTGCTGCCCATCTGAAATCATAAGCGTCTGTGTAGACGACTAACTGATCCTCATCTTGAGGAATCGCGAGCTTTGGTAATTTACTACAAACCTGTTTTAACTCACGAACTCTTTGGGAATGAATATCTTCTCATTTCCATTTGGTCTTCTCATCCTTTTGTAATAAAGGATGGAAATCCTTGTGATATTTTGTCAAGTCCTTAATAAATGAACCTGCAAAATTAATCACTCCTAAGAAGCTTTGAAGGTGCTTCTTATCTCTAAGAACATCTGGAAAATTGCAGATTTTCTCCACAATATGTTCCTGTAGTTCCATTCCTGCATGGTCAATAATAACACCGAGAAACTCGATTCTATTAACCGCGATTATTGCCTTCTTTTCAGAGAGCACTAATCCTTCTTTATGACATGCTTGTGAAAATATTTCAAGATACTTTAAATGATCTTTCATATTTTTAGATGCAATTAGAATATCGTCTATGTATACAAATATAAACTCAAAATAATCTTTAAACAGATTGACCATCTTTCGTTGGTATATCTGAGGTGCATTTGCAAGATCCATAGGCATCACGTTCCAGATATACTGACCTTGTGGTGTAGAAAAAATAGTTAATTTTTTAGACTCTTTTTCTAACTTGATCTGGTAAAATCCAGACTTGCAATCAAATTTTGAAAACACTTTTGATCCTTTAATACAATCAATTAAGTGTTCTCTACTTGGTATATAATAACCATCAAATTCGGTAATTTTATTAATACCTTGATAGTTAATTACTAACCTTATTTTTCCTCTCTTTATTTCACCATGGTTTTTTACCACAAACCTTGGGCTACTATAAGGAGAAATACCTGCTTCGATCAGCTTGAGATCGATATGCTATTTGATAATCTTTTGCATATCTTTTCGATCTTCAAGGTTCATCTGAATCGGCTTGTATCGAACCAACTCGTATCGGTATTATTCTTTTACCTTCAACGTTGCTTCGATCTGATTTTTATCCCACCAGGCTAAAGGATTTTCATTATAATTTCTCTGAATTAGCCTTTTTGTTGGTCTCGAGTGGTATAAGGTTAAGAGGGGGAGGTGAATTAACCTTATCAAATTTTCAACTTTTACTCCCAAAATGTTAAATCCTTAATGAACAGGTAGCTAGTAAGCTTGCTGCTCAATAGGTTACTGCTGAGGTAGTGACCTCAGGACTTAGTCAGAGATAATAATGCACAGTGAAAATACTTATGATTTTCGTAACTAGATTTTAATGCAGTATGCTCAAGATGCAGATAGATATATAAAGCTGTAAAAACACAAGCAAGCTTATAGAGGTTCAAGGGTGGAGTAATCCCTCTACGCCCTCTCTACTCCTTCACAAGGAGAAACTTTGTTAAAGCAAGTTTGATTTACAAAGGACTCTGCTAATACAAACTATACTCTACACAAAACTGTCAACTCTATCCATACAAGTAGCTGCACAGTGACCAACTCAGCGACCCACACAGGATCTCCACACAGGTTTCTCGACCCACACAGGATCCTTTCTCTTCTTCAGAGAGAATACAACTGAGCAGGGTAAACTCCTGCCTAAGTGACTCTTGAACAGTCTTCTTGAATAAAATATAGATTTGCAAACGGTCGAGTGCAGCAAGCTCCTTAAACTTCTGAAGATCACAAAGGTAGTTGGCTTGCTGCTGTTAAGACTGAATAGCTTGGATATGAAAGCTTGAGCTTGTAGATGATTTGCTTCGTGTATGTTCTCTTGATTCTCTATATGTCTCTACTTCTCTTGTGCATTCAGTCTTCTATTTATAGGCATTAGTGAGTATTCTGCCCGTTTGAAGGGCAGTCCTTTGCTTGATGAGGTGTCTTACTCTGATTGGTTCTGCCGATCTTCTGACACCTGCTCTGAAATGCCTTCATACTGTTCTGCCACTACCTTGTCATTTTTGCTGCGCAACTTCATTCTGCAGTCTGCTGTACTTTGTCCTTGCTGCTTTTTCACATATGGCAGTCTCTGATTTGCTGAAACTGGAGTGACTCTACTGGCTAGTCAGGTTGCACTGATTTTAATGTATCTAGTATTGTCTTCTTCGAGCAAGTAAGTCCACTTCCTTGATCATCTCCAGGTTTCTTGCAGCATCCTTTGAAGCTTGGTTACTGGTTCCTTGTGGCAGCATGCAGGTGGCAGGGACTTGGCATAGGCTCCTTTGTAGAATCTCCATCTCATTCCAGCATCCTTGTCTTTGCTAAATTACACATTGAAACCTATCTGAATAGCTAGTGCTCTAGTTTATTACATGTTTTGTCTCATCAAAATCTATTACAATTCATCCTATCACTTTTAACATTTTCAAGGGTAAGTAAACTTTCCTCATCAATGTCAATTTGGGGTGGTCCTTCTTGTAAGACATTTTTCAGAAACTGAATAGCTTATTCGTGTGCCTTCTCCATTCCCTCTTGTCTATATGACAAAAGAGCTTCACCAAATTTCCTCTTATCCTGCATTTTAGGATGAGTCAACTTGGCTTCATTATCACCATGTTTGCTGCGAAAATTAATAGGCATTATCCTATTAAAGGCCTTTTCTCGCCGCAAAACCTGTATCATACTACCACAGTTTGTAGTAAAGGCTAACAGGTTCTTGTGATTATCCTGCTCATAATTTGCAAAAGTTTGGATAAAATTATTACCCAACAAAATATCAGCACCTGTATCATGAATATAGATAGGTGACATTCTTACTTTATACCATGGGGTATCGAATATGCCTCCGATCATTATTCTTGATTCTCGAATACCTTTATTGAGTATCAGGATCTTCTGTGAGAAGTCCCTTCCTACAATAAGAGGTAATATTTCCACTGCTTTGCTGGGAAAAACTCCTCAGATTCCTCAAACCTGAGCCAGAAGTCTTCACTGTATGGTATGAACTCCTTTCCCAGTCTCTGCTTAAGCTTGACTTGGATTGGAAGTCCACCTTTCTTAGTTAGCTTCAGAAACCTCTGCAAGGCCTCCTTGTTAGTTCGGAATCCTCTGAAGAGAGCAGATTCCTTGCAGAGTGTAGTGAAGTACTTCATCAGCTCCATTCTCTTGAATCCTTCAATCTAGAAGAAGGATGGATTGACATCAGTGGGGAGAGCGACCTCCTGAATCTCTGGGGTGACGAACTTGTCGCTCCTGAGATCCGGGCTAGCTTCTAGAAAGTTTTTAAGAGAGGCGCTTGCTGCAATGTCAGGATTCTGCATGTTTTTCTCTATTTCGGCCATATCAGGCAGCTTGTGCAGCGGAAAGACTTTGTCAAGAATAATCCTTGGATCCTTTGAAAAGACAGCATCCAGGTTGTTCTTCAGCTCTGCCTCAGTCCTCCTCCTCTTCTCATCTCTCATCTCAGCACCCTTTCTGAAGCCTGGATGAACTGACCCCGAGACAGCTTCTGATTTTTTCTTTGAGCTGCTGTCTGAAGGGCCCCTCGGTCCAGCTCCCCTATGTCCCCCGTCTCCAGTGTCATCTTTTCTTCTGCTCACTATCATCTGCTTGCAGGTAGCAGGATCATGTCCAGTCTTCTGCCGGCCCTCTATCCTCCATTTCCCCTTTTTGTCATCATCGGCCCGTCCAACCGCAAAACTTACCATGGAGTGAATGTCAGACAAGGTGCCTGAGTGATCTCTCAAGGTTTGTGATTGGTTGAACTGCTCCTTGTCCATCCGGTCTACTGCAGTGACAAGGGCTTTCGGATTGGTCTCAAGAGAGATCATCTTCTCTTCTTGTCTGTTAAGCTTCTCCATTACTCTCTTGACCACTTCCACTGCAGCATCCTCCTTGGGGGGTCGGTAGGTAGAGATCATCTGAGTCAGTATTGCCAGAGTGGCGTTGAGGGGGTTCATAAAAGAATATGTCTTGACTGAATGGGAGCGGGTTTCCTTGCGGAGTTTCCTGCTCGCTTTCACCAGGGACTTCCACATCTGCTCAATCGCCGTCAGCACCTCGTCATTTAATCTGGCAGGTTCCTGTTCAGAAGAAGCAGATGTTAGAGCCTTGGATTTTTCGACTCCGGTATCACCCTGTTCACTGGGTGACCCATCATCGCTGTTGAAAGGGCTACTGGATCCTCTATCTCCTGATCCAGAGTCCTTGGCGGGTGTCTCCTCTCCAGCATCTTCTTCATCAGCCTCCTGCTCCTTATCCTCCTCATCTACCTTTCTCTTGCTGAACACCATTTCAGCCTCCTTATCCGCCTCCTTCTCTTTCTCAACCTCCTGCACTTCAGCCTCATTTTCTCCTTCTTTATCTCCTCCTGCCTCCTGTACTTCCTCCACCTGTTCTACCGCAGCTACTTCCCCCTCAGTGACCATCTCTCCATGGTCCACTGGCTTAGCAGGTGTTGTCTCCTCCACCTCCATTGGAACAGCTGCTGCAGGTTGCTTTTTTTTCATCGGGGCAGGTTCCTCCAACACTTCAATAGGAATAGGTGCCTCCTTCTCCTGCATTTGTTCCCCCTCAGTCTCTACCTCCATAGGTGTGGGAATGGATGATTCTGTGGTGTCATCGACGGCTGCTACTGTGGATGGGACTATCAGCTCAAGGGATGCCATAGCAGCGAGGGTTTCCAACTCTTTTACCTTAGGAAAGTCAGTTGGTGTCAAGCTCCTCTCCTTCATCGGCGTCTGCACAGGAACCTCAGGCAGAATGATCAGGTCAGTAAGATAAGAAAATTCCTCACCATTTTTCTCCGTTGGTGAAGGTGACCGCCTGCTGATGGGTTTGACCATGAGAGCTGAGCAGGAGGATCCTTCACCCATCTGGGGTTCTCTTACTAGCCTTCTCATCCTTGTATCTGTCAGGCTGATATCAGCAGCCTGCTTCAGTATCCTCTCCAGGGCTTCATCCTCTCTAAACCTTTCTACCTGAGCTGCAGCAAAGGCCACGTCATCGCCTGCTCTGACCTGGTCAGCAGCAGCATCCAGAATCACCTCCTCCCTGTAGAAGTTTGGCTGTACGATGACTGCTTTTTCTTTCAGGCTCCTGGGGCCAGGTAGCTGTTTGGCAGCTTCCTTCTACTTCCTGGCCTCAAATTCAGCGGCGATCTCCACGTTTTCAAGATATTCCGGCCACTTCTTCTTCCTGAGATCCTTCAGAAATTTCTTTTGAAGAATCTCCTCCAAGTCATCCATGGCAGCCCAGTTCAAAGCCCACACCTCCTCCATTTTCCAGTCAGCCCACTGGATAAGCTCCTCTCTGGGCAAGTGCCTGTACTGCCATCAGATGGTAAATCTCTCTATCATCTTACCGAACTCTTCCTGCAGCTTCGGTATGCTGACAACATACTCCAACACATCCTCCTCATCCTCTTCTTCCTCAACATCTACATCATGAACAACAGCATCCCCTGCCTGTTCATCCCTTAGTGGAGAATCAATCTCCACTTCTACTGCAGGCTTCTTAACTGCCTGAGTAGTGGTGTCTCCTGATTCGTCATCAGACACAACCAGTCTCCTCTGCACATCCTTCTTGTGCTTAATCTTTTTCGGCACAGCAGGAGCTGGTGAGGGCTCTTCCATCCTCGAGCTGCTTTCCGGTGAAGATGAGGCGTTGCTGGTCTGGCGGAATGACTTTCTTGTCCTGGAAGCGCCCTTGGGGTCCTCAGAGACCTCCCTGGTTACTAGGGATGACCGAGCAGTGGTCTTCTTGGTAAAGACCCTACCCGCACCGATGAACTTCCCCTTCTAGGTTTTCCCTGGGACAGGTCCACCTTCAAGTGACCTAGGAGGGTGTTCACAATCAGCCCGTAGGTAGGCTTACCTATCTTCTTCTCCACCTCCTCCACCAGCCTAGAGAGCAGGTAGCTGGCCCAGTCCACCTTCTCCTTCTTCACTATGGCCATCATCATCCTGTACCTGAAGTTGGTACATTTATCAAAGGAACCAGAGCGGTTCTCTATGATATGACAACAGATGTCATGCAGCATTTCAAATTCAAGAAGGAAGAACTTCTTGCTGCAATTCCGGGACATCCCCGCCGTGTCCTCCCTGCCGGTGAATATTTTCTAGTACTCTTTCAGTTCGTCTTCTCCATACGTGGAGAGGTCACTAGCATCCATGCCGTCGGTGGGGAGAGAGAACACCTCTTCCAGCAACCCGGTGTCCACAGTTACTGTTACTCCACCAACCTTTGATCGGATCTCTGACTGATCTTCAGAGACCTTCGCCTGCCGGTAGAATTTCTCCACATGCTCCTCTGCGTAGGGTGTCTTGTAGTAGGAGCAGAGTCTCAGGAGTCCTGTGATGCGAAGATATTGAAGAATGTTTTTCATCAACTCCTTCTTATTTCCTTCTTCCTCCACCATGCTAAGAAGGATCTTGTGGTCCACCAGCCTGCCGTCAACGACCTGAGACTGTTTTGGTGCCATTTCTGAGAGAGAGAGAGTAAACTGGTAATGGAAAGCTTTAGAGAGAAATCGAGAAGTTAGGGTTTGCAGAATATGGAAATGTTTAAGTGTGAGAGAAGAATGAAGAGAGACTCCCTTATATTTGAATTTGGTGAGTTTTGATCGAACGGTCCAGATTGGTCTTGAATTTGAAAAGACCCTTGATCCATTGGCTGAGATTTTTGGCGCGGCGTACGTGCGCTCAAGTACTTGATGTGATATGTTGTGGATATCGATGGGTTTCCTGCAAAAATGGCTGCTTGACGCGGGGTAACTGTTCCTCTTATCACGTGCTTCAATTACTGGGTCCTGTAGGTAGCTTGGTGACCAGTATCATAGTATTCAGTAACTGTTCAGGGACCTGGAGTAGTAACCTTTAGGTTGCTGTTTTACTCTTGTCCTGCCTGTAGTTCCCCCTAAGCTTTATAGTCATTTAAACAGAAAAGATAGAGTTATATAGATGATTAACACATGTTTATTATTCCTAGCTCGTTTCTTAGAAATGAGAATCTTGATTCACAAAGGGGCTTCGTGAATATGTCAGCTAGCTGTAGATCAGTATGCACTTTTTCCAGAGATATATCTTTCTTCTCAACGTGATCCCTTATGAAGTGGTGTCTGATATTGATGTGTTTGGTTCTTGAATGAAGAACTGGATTGTGTGTGATAGCTATTGCGCTTATATTGTCACATAGGATGGGTGTTTCTTTTTCTTCAATTCCATAATCCTTCAGTTGCTATTGAATCCATAAGATTTGTGCACAGCAGCTTCCTGCAGCAACATATTTGGCCTTAGCTGTTGAGGTTGCTATTGAGGTTTGCTTTCTGCAGAACCATGATACTAGCTTGTTTCCTAGTAGCTGACAGGTACCACTTGTGCTTTTCTTGTCTATTTTGCAACCTGCAAAATCAGAGTCAGTATGGCCAATAAGTTTAAGTCCTCCTTCTTTTGGGTACATAAGCCAGCTTCCTGGGTTCCTTTGAGGTATCTGATGATCTGTTTAGCTGCAATCATGTGTGATTCCTTTGGAGCTGCTTTGTATCTGGCACACATTCCTACTGAAAACATGATATCTGGCCTGCTAGCTGTTAGGTAGAGCAGTGACCCAATGAGTCTTCGGTATTTTGTAATGTCTACTGCTTTACCATCACTATCTTTGTCTAGGCTTCCTGAGGTTATCATCGGTATGCTCACTGTGCTCGCATTTTCCAATCCGAATCTCTTTATCAATTCTTTGGTGTATTTCACTTGATTAATGAAGGTTCCATTGCTTAGTTGTTTGACTTGGAGACCGAGAAAGAAGCTTAGTTCTCTCATCATACTCATTTCAAACTTGGATTGCATGAGACTTGAGAATTTCTGGCACAGTTTCTTTGTTTGTTGATCCAAAGATAATATCATCGACATAGATTTGAACGAGCAGTATGTTTTCTCCATCTTGAATTCTGAAGAGTATCTTATCCACCTTGCCTTTCTTGAATCCATTGTCAAGTAGATACTTCGAAAGAGTGTCATACCAGGCTCTAGGTGCCTACTTGAGTCCATAGAGAGCTTTCTTTAGTTTGAAGACCATGGTTTCTGGATTGTCTTCGAATCCTGGAGGTTGCTCCACATAAACTTCTTCAGCAAGTAGCCCATTGAGAAAAGCACTCTTAATATCCATTTGATAAACGGTGAGATTGTTGTGAGCTGCAAAGGCTAGAAAGATTCTGATTGCCTCTAGTCTTTCTATTGGTGCAAAAGTTTCCTCAAAATCTATTCCTTCCTCCTGACAGTAACCTTTCGCCACTAGCCTTGCCTTGTTTCTGACTATTTGACCTTCTTCATTGAGCTTGTTCTTAAATACCCATTTTGTGCCGATTACTCCCTGTTGAGTAGGTCTTGGAACTAGATGTCACACTTGATTTCTTTCAAATCCATTGAGCTCTTCCTGCATTGCTTGAATCCAGTTGGTGTTTGCTAGAGCATCCTCTATGCAGTTTGGTTCTGTTTGTGAAATAAAGCAAGCAAACATTGTTTCATGGGGGTTGCTTCTTCTTGTCCTTACTCCAGAGATAGAATCTCCTATGATCTGATTCCTTGGGTGATTCCTTAGCCACTTTCTTCTAGCATCTTTAGCTTCTTGTTCATTTTGTTCTTCAGCAGGTTACTCTTGATCAATCTGTGCAGCTTGCTGATTTGGGTCAGGCTGTATTTCTAAGCGGATTTCCAGTTGAATTCCTTCAGGATGATGTATTTCTTCTTGAATCACTGGTGCTTGCTGGTTTGGAGTAGGTTCCTGTTCTCCAGGTTGCTGTGTAGGTACAGGTTGCTGATTTTGAGTTGGTTCAATATTTTGGAGACTTGGTAACTTCGCATCAACATATTCAACACGAGTGTTGGTGATGTGAGTTTTCCTAAAGTCTTCATTAAGTTCATCAATATCAGCCTTAGTGCAATGTGGTTCATCAAAGTCCACATGTACTGTTTCTTCTACAACAAGTGTTCTCTTGTTGAAGATTCTGAAGGCTTTACTTACCGAGAAGTATCCTAAGAATACTCCTTCATCTGACTTTGAGTCAAATGCCTTCAAGTAGTCCTTCCCATTGTTGAGCACATAGCACCTGCAACCAAAAATATGGAAATGTTCAATATTTGGAGTATAACCGAACCATAGTTCATAAGGAGTTTTATTCAAATCCTTGTTGATAATGCATCTGTTCTGAGTGTAGCATGCTGTATTGATTGCTTTTGCCCAAAATCTCTTGGGTAACTGTGCTTCAGCTAGCATGGTCCTCGTAGCTTCCTTGAGGGTCCTGTTTTTCCTCTCTACAACACCATTTTGTTGCGGCGTCCTAGCTGCTGAGTATTCATGCTTGATTCCATTATTAGAGCAGTATTCTTCAATAAACTTGTTTGTAAACTCAATGCCTCTGTCTGTCTGGATTTTTATAATATTCAGGCCCTTTTCGGTCTGCAACTTCTTCAGTAACTCCGGTAACCTCCGCTGAGTATCTGACTTCTTTGTTAAGAACAGTGTCCATGCGAATCTTGAGTAGTCGTCCACCACTAAAATTGTATATTTTCTTCCACTCATGCTTACTGGTTCCACTGGTCCGAATAGATCCATGTGGAGTAGATCTAGCACCCTTTCGGTGGACCTTTGAACTTTGTTTTTGAAGGAACTTTTCGTTTGTTTTCCCTTTTGGCATGCTTCACATAGACTCTCTTTCTTGTACACCATATCAGGTAGCCCTCTAACCAGTCCTTTTCTGGCTAACTTGTTGATTGTTTTGAAGTTCAGATGGCTCATCCTTTTGTGACATAGCCAGCTAGCTTCTGATGATCTTTTTACAATGAAGCAGGTAGCTGTGGTTACTGAGCTCTAGTCAGCTACATAGATATTTCCTTTTCTGGTTCCTGATAATTTTACTTCCTTGGATTGGCTGTCTCTTATCAGGCACTTGTTGTGATTAAATTCCACTGAGTAATCTTTGTCACAAAATTGGCTTATGCTAAGCAAGTTGTACTTCAGGCCTTTCACATATGACACTTCCTTTATGTGAGTGTTTCCTTTGATGAGAGTTCAAATTTCTCTAGTGCTTCCCTTGGAGTTGTCTCCGAAGATTATTTTGGGTCCTTTGCACAGCTGTAGGTCTTTGAGAACTTCTTTGTTTCCAGTCATATGTCTTGAACACCCGCTATCAATGTACCATATTTCCTTGCCGTTTTCTGCTGTAGATACGTGCAAAATAGAGATCACTGGTTCTTAGGTACCCATACATGTACGGGTCCTTCTTTGTAAGTACCTTTTGGAATCCAAACTTGTCGTACAACAATTGTTTTGCTGTAGACTTGGTGGCTTCGTCTATAAGAGGTATCCTTAGGATATTGTTTTGTGTATGCAAACCGTGTGTACCCATCACTTTTGAAGTGAGGTCCTCCACCATACTTCCCTTGAGCATGAGCTCTTTTAGGTTTAGACATTCTGATCTTAGTATGAGTGGAGTGGAGGTTTCTGTACAGCATCCTTGTAGGTTGATGTTTTCTTTTGTATCTATCAGCAGATTGGTTCCGCTGTAGCCAGCTTTTGAAAACAGGCTTACTTCCTGTAGATGTATACATGGGACTCTTGCCCTTATCTATTGTTTTCTCCAAGTTTTCTGTTGAGTTATTAGATAACTCTTTTGCCATTGGGGTTTCTGCTTGAATGAAAACAACAGTTTTGGATGAGCTTGCTGTTTCTTGAGAGGTTTCAGCGCAGTATCCTAGGCATGTCCTATCAAATGGACTTTTAGCCGACATGAGACACTTTTTGGCCTCTTTAGCAGATTTGCTAAAGGTTCCCACAATTGCTTGAAGGTCATTTTTTCTCATTCTCAAGTTTGGCAATTCTCAGATTGAGCCTAGATACCTGTTCCTGGAGGTCACTGCACTGTAAGCCACTGAGCTCATATACAGAGAGCTTTTCAACTAGCTGCTTGTTTTCCCTCCTGAGCATCTCATTTTCAAGTTTCAGCTCCTCATGTATTGAGTTTATCTGTTCGAAGTCGCTCATGATTTGTTTCAATGAGAGGCTTTTGTTTGACTTTTCCTCTTCCTGTAAGAGTTGGTTTGAGTACATTACCTCATCATCCTCGCTGTCCTCTACTTCTTGTGCCATCAAGCAGATAAGTGCTTCGTCTTCTGATGAAGAGGAGTCACTGTCATCATCAGAGAAGTCTGCATCTTGCTGGGCTTCCTTAGAAGGTTCATTTCCTTTTTCTATCTCACTGAGGAAGGTTTTGATTCTTCTTCTTTCCTCTCTTCGTTTCTCCCTTTTCTGGGAAGATTCTCCATTGGGATATCGATTGACCTTAGGATGAGGACATTCTTTGGCATAATATCCTGATTTTCGATAGTTATAGCATAGATCGGAAGTATCCTGGTTTGGTTGCTGAAGACTGGGCTGTTGGGGAGGTGCCTGGTTTTTCTTGAAGTCACCTCTTCTATTGTACCTGATGAATTTATTGAAATTTCTTAGAAGAATGGCCATTTCTTCATCAGTGGTCTCAACAGGTAGCTCTCCTTGCTTACTGCAGGTAGCTCCAGTCTCTCTTGTGCTTCTGGCTGTCAGGGCAGTTACCTTCGTGTTGGATTCTTTTGCCTCTTTCTTCCTTCTATTAATATCATACTCGAAGGCTTTTAGGTTAGAAAAGAGATCAAAAGTACTCATTGATTTTAAATCCATGGAGACCCTCATGGTAGTAGTCTTACTATCCCATTCTGCAGGTAGTGCTCTTAGCACCTTCATATTTTTCTCCTTTTAGGTATAGAATTTGTCCAGAGACTCCAGCTCATTTACAATGTTTGTGAATCTCAGATCCATCTGCTCCAAGGTTTCTTCAGGTAGCATCTCGAACAACTCAAATTTTTAAGTTGCTATAGACACCTTGTTTTTCTTTGTAAGCTCTGTTCCTTCGCAAATTTGTTCGATCTTGTTCCATATTTCCATTGTTGTCCTGCACGTCTTAACCTTACTGAAGGTTCCTTTGTCCAGGGTGACAAATAAAACATTATTGGCTACATTATCCAGATTAGCTCGCCTTCTGTCATCAGCAGACTATTCTTCCCTAGGTTTATCGATAACAGCTTGATGGGGAATGGCTCCTGCATCACCAGCATCTGCAGCTCTTGCGAATATAGGGTTGGGCTTGATGATCCTTGAAGGTCTATTAGTGATGACCATCCACATTTCATCGTGCATGGCTGAGAGATGTGTCTGTATTCTAATTTTGCAGTCGTTATATTCTTCAATAGAGAACATATGAAGATTATGCGTATCCATGATATGATAAAAGTGATGTATGCAGTTTTTCAAAAATCAGGGATCAGGATTGACCAGACAAGTTGGGTTTCTAATCCAACCTACTCTGATACCACTTGTTGGTCCCAAGTGGTATAAGGTTAAGAGGGGGGTGAATTAACTTTATCAAATTTTCAACTTTTACTCCCAAAATGTTAAGTCTTTGATGAACAGGTAGCTAGTAAGCTTGCTGCTCAATAGGTTGCTGCTCAGGCAGTGACCTCAGGACTTAGTCAGAGATAATAATGCACAGTGGAAATACTTATGATTTTCGAAACTAGATTTTAATGCAGTATGCTCAAGATGCAGATAGATATATAAAGCTGTAAAAACACAAGCAAGCTTATAGAGGTTCAAGGGTAGAGTAATCCCTCTACGTCCTCTCTACTCCTTCACAAGGAGGAACTTTCTTAAAGCAAGTTTAATTTACAAAAGACTCTGCTAATACAAACTATACTCTACATAAAACTGTCAGCTCTATCCACACAGGTAGCTGCACAGTGACCAACTCAGCAACCCACACAGGATCTCCACACAGGTTCCTCGACCCACACAGGATCCTTTCTCTTCTTCAGAGAGAATACAACTTAGCAGGGTAAACTCCTGCCTAAGTGACTCCTGAACAGTCTTCTTCAATACAATATAGATTTGCAAACGGTTAAGTGTAGCAAGCTCTTTAAACTTCTGAAGATCACAAACGTAGCTGGCTTGCTGCTGTTAAGACTGAATAGCTTGGATATGAAAGCTTGAGCTTGTAGATGATTTGCTTCGCGTATGTTCTCTTGATTCTCTATGTCTCTACTTCTCTTGTGTATTCAGTCTTCTATTTATAGGCATTAGTGAGTATTCTGCCCGTTTGAAGGGCAGTCCTTTGCTTGATGAGGTGTCTTACTCTGATTGGTTCTGCCGATCTTCTGACACCTGCTCTGAAATGCCTTCATACTGTTCTGCCACTGTCTTGTCCTTTTTGCTGCGCAACTTCATTCTGCAGTCTGCTGTACTTTGTCCTTGCTGCTTTTTCACACATGACAGTCTCTGATTTACAGAAACTGGAGTGACTCTACTGGCTAGTCAGGTTGCACTGATTTTAATGTATTTGGTAGTGTCTTCTTCGAGCAAGTAAGTCAGCTTCCTTGACCATCTCCAGGTTTCTTGTAGCATCCTTTGAAGCTTGGTTACTGGTTCCTTGTGGCAGCATGCAGGTAGCAGGGACTTGGCATAGGCTCCTTTGTAGAATCTCCATCTCATTCCAGCATCCTTGTCTTAGCTAAATTACACATTGAAACCTATCGGAATAGCTAGTGCTATAGTCTATTACATGTTTTGTCTCATCAAAATCTATTACAATTCATCCTATCACTTTTAACATTTTCAAGGGTAAGTAAACTTTCCTCATCAATGTCAATCTGGGGTGGTCCTTCTTGTAAGACATTTTTCAGAAACTGAATAGCTTCTTCGTGTGCCTCCTCAATTCCCTCTTGTCTATATGACAAAAGAGTTTCACCAAATTTCCTCTTATCCTGCATTTTAGGATGAGTCAACTTGGCTTCATTATCACCACGTTTGCTGCGAAAATTAATAGGCATTATCCTATTAAATGCCTTTTCTCGCCGCAAAACCTGTATCATACTACCACAGTTAGTAGTAAAGGTTAACAGGTTCTTGTGATTATCCTGCTCATATTTTGTAAAAGTTTGGATAAAATTATTACCCAACAAAATATCAGTACATGTATCATGAATATAGATAGGTGACATTCTTACTTTATACCATGGGGTATCGAATGTGCCTCCGATCATTATTTTTCATTCTCGAATACCTTTATTGAGTATTAGGATCTTCTGTGAGAAGTCCCTTCCTGCAATAAGAGGTAATTTTTCCACTGCTTCGCTGGGAAAAACTTCTGGCTTTGCTGTGCAAATGTCTGAACCTGAGTCAATATAAACTGCAAAATATTCTATCTTATATTGATCATATAATATCCCTATAGATATATATAGAGAAGATACTCGTCATTCAGAATCGTCTGGATATATTCCTCTTTTCCAAGATTCCAACATGTTTATCCTTGAGCTTCTTATATTATGCTCATCGGCTAACCTTTGTAGTTCTATCACATCTTGTATTTGATGAGTTTGACCATTTCTTCGCATTGTTCTCATTTGTTCTATCAACTCATCTTTCTCTTTTCTGAGATCTTCGATCTCTTCGTCTATACGCAATCCCGGCATATAAACTATTCTACCCTGATTGTATGTCCATCAAGGTCGAACTCCATCCATTTTCCTTCTCTTCTCCAGGGTTTATGTTCCTCAAGGAAACTTAACCCTAGGGTCATAACTCCTTTAGTTATGTATGCACTTCATGTAACAGATACATGATAGACTGCTATTTCTAACATGCCTTCATATCTATTAATATTTGGTTGTTGTAAATGATATATCTTATCACAAGGAAACAAATTATCAGTTTTAAATATATCAAAAACAATATGGATTTCTTTCCATTCATCATTAGGGCATTTTATTTTAACATTTCTTACCCTAATTTTTTGTGGATACAAATCCTTGCATGGATCTTTTCCTTTTAGGCTTAGAATCCTACCTTCGGAAAAGGATAACCTGTTACTAATTTTAGAATCAATCCTTAATGATCTATTGTTTAGAATAGGTTGATCTTTAATTAGTAAATTAACACCCCCTAACCTTGGTATCTGAATTGGGTCTGGTGTTCTGACTTTTGAAAATTCCTTGAAAATTATAGGAATTTCTATATACTCTTTCCTAAGAAACATATTTGAATGATGTGTGTTGGAAAGCGCATATGCAATTCTATACGTGATAGAATAGGGTCTATTTTATTCTTTCATAAGATCAGGTCTTTTAAAATCTTGATGAAGGATTAAGACTCTGCTAAAATCTTGGTCAACTAGGTTGTATGCAATCCTAGGATGAATGTCAAACATAAGTTTGCCAGCATACAAATTACCTACCATTATACCAAGACAACTTTCACTCAAGTTATTGATTCTTCTATCCATTACAGATAAATGCAATTCAGAATCAATTCCTTCTTTGAAGGTAGCTTTAATCACTACTTCAATGGTTCCAATATTGATCAATTTCATTGTGACCGCTACTTCTTCTTTGAGATGACTCAGTTCCTCAAGAATTTCTTCTTTTGAAATAAGTTGCATCTCAACTTTATTACCGGTTAGATCTATCGGAATAGAAAACTCACCTGAGTTTACCCGGTAAATGATATGATGCTTGTGCTGTCTTATCTCGATCTTGTCACAAAATCGATTAAGACTTCCTCTCTTAAATCCATTGTATGGACCTAATGTTGAATCCTGTCTCATGATTTTTTCCATCGTCTTATTAGAGATGGTCATTTTTTAGAAGAATCCTGATACACTGTCCGACGTCTGGAGTCTATCTTTCTGTTCGTCGGAGCTACTCGTCTGATTCTGTAGATGATCCATAAGAATCTTTTGAATCAGATTCGAACTCTTTTTCATAGATGCTTTCATTTGAAGAAATATCCTCGAACTTGTAAATTGGCACCAAATCTCCATAAAAGACAGCATCACGGATGTCTTCTGTGGACTCGAACTGGCGCACGTCCTTTTGCTTCTGTGGACAATCGGGTGAAATATGACCTCTCGCTCTGCACGTCCAGCAGTTGCAATCCTTGAAATTTTCATTGGTACGAGTATGAGCTCGCTTGAAAGTTCTTCTTCTGGTTGTTTCTTCTATTGTCTTCCCTGTGGGTCTAGCTCCCTGTGAAGAAAATCTGGAAGGACCAGCCTTTTGACCAGATTTGTAAGATCTAGCCTTTGATTTGGACCACCATGATCTTCCTTGTTTGGAAGGTCTTCTGTATGATCCTCCGGACTTAGTTTGAAACCCTCCTCTGAAGTGTTTCTTTCTCTTTTCGTGTCTTTCGCGACTCGTATCTCCAATGATGCTTGGAAAATCATTATTGTCGCAACAAAGAGGGGTCTTTTTCACCATTCCTCTTAGTTTCTTCTTGTTCTTCTGTAGTGTCGCTTGTTGACACCATTCTCTTATGCTATCCTTGAAAAAGGACATCCTTCTGGCCACTGAGTCTATTTTGCCCGGTGGTATCCTATAGGTTTGCATAAGCATCTCCCTCCATGGACTGCAGATTTTTGCAAAGAATAAATCTGTTGCAACATTCCATGGTACATCTGCTTGGAAATAATATTTGCGGAACCAATATATATATTCATCCGCATAACATATATTTCTCAATTCGAGAGCAAATAAAGCTTGGGTATACTTTCTCTTCTTCTCATCTTTTCTTTCCTCAAAATATCCATCCCCTAGAAAACATATTTTGAGTAGATGACCCATCCTTTTGATAATTGTAAAAATATTCTCGTTGGATAAGATCTCTTCTTTGAGAGAGGCTTCTGTCATCTCTCATGCACTCTTGACCGAATCTTTCAAACTATTTACCAGCAGTTGGCAAAAGTGTTCGTTATCAATGTCCAACGCTGATGAGACAACCTTCATGGATGCCATCCACTCATCAATCAAAGATTCCATATTTCTGAAATCGATGATGTCGGTTGTTAGCATCAACCCGAACGGATGTGTAGGTTCGAGCATCGTTTTTACCCAAGGGCTATTAGATGTCGCCTTTACTCTTCCTGGTTGTCTCTTATGTTGTCGAGCTATATAGGCACCATAGTCGACTTCATCCTTTTTCCAGGTTCCGGGAGGAACAGGTTCGGGGGAACGGGTACTTCAGGTACTGCAGTACTCGTGCTTGCCTCTTCCTTTTTTGGAATAAGTTCATTCATCCTGAGATTTACCAGATCCACAATTCCTAAATTGGAAAGAGATTCGGTTAATTCTGCAAGATCTACCCTTGAGACTTCCATCCAACTTGTCTTATGAGGTCAAGTAGGAGTTCATCATTGCTTTTAGACTTCGGAACTTCCGTAGCCTTTCATTTGGAAATTATTGGTATTTCTCCGAATGAATCTTTAATGCGTTCATTCATTGATCTACCAGTTCCCTTTGGTAACCTTCTTTTCAAATCTACAATTTCTTGTTTTAGATCTGAGACTTCTTGTTGGATCTCAGATAAAAATCGGATCATCTTCTCCATCTGTCCACCATAATAAATGATGGTCTTCTGGATCTCCCTAAGGTCTTGGGTGACCTTAGATATGTCTGGAACAATTATGTTCCAATCTCCGCTGGATGTCATTACTGATATCCTACACTTGTGTTATCTCGAAATATTTTCGGATACATTTTCTTGATTTTTTCTTCCTTTAGGCACAATAAAATAATATTGTACTACATAATTCAATTTATTTCTTCAATAAAACTTGGCTCTGACACCATTTTGTGCATCGGATCTCAATAAATATAAATCGTGAAAATTTTAATAAATTTTTCATCCAAATAATAATTCCTCAGTACGTGGCTTTGTTATACCTTTCTGACCAGATCACAAGTACAAATACGAGTATTTTTTGGGGCATGGGAAAGGTTTTCAACCGATATACCAAGATAATTATATCCGATTTTTCATAAATGTGGCTTTAGCAAATTGGTTTGGTATCTTCAATTTTGGAGTGGCAAAACAATTTTCAATAATTAAAAATTAATTTTTTATGGGATGTCAAAGGGTTTTTTGGTCTTTTTACCAAAAATGGGTATTTTGAACATATATGTTATATTTGTGGGTATTTTGGGTTTAGGTTTTATAAAAATGAGTATTTTCAACCCTTATCTCATTATACTTTTGAGTTCCACCCAATGACATGACACTCCAGTATCCGATAAAAGTGGTATATTTAATTCCCTTTTAGGGAAAATGACATTGTATACTCATTTTTAAAAAAAATTGATTCATTTTTACACATTAATATAATAATTGATTCTTAAATATCTCTAAATATAATAATTAATCTCAAAATAGTCATTTTTGAGTCAAGTCAATTGTTCAATGGGCTTCACGAGTCCAATCAACCCCATAATTTCCATCCATCCACTTAATTTAATAGTTATTTATCATACTATTATATTATTAAATAAAAAATTATTATTTTGTGAAATACTAATAATAACATTATACAATATTATTAATAGTACAATTTAATTATACTATTTAATTTTCGTGTACTATAATTATACTATTACAAAATTTTCGTGTACCCCTAATATTAGTTTATTAGTATAATAGTATAATTTTCGTGTACTATAATTTAATTTAATAATAAAGTATTATCATACTAATTATTTAAGTACACGAAAATTATAATACACTAATAATTTTGTAATAATATAATTTTCGAACATTAGTTATAAAATATTAGTAATTTTCGAACATTAAATTTAAGACTATTTTATAACTAATACTATTTTTGAACATTAAATTTAATACTCCCTCCGTCCCACCTCAACTTGCCTACTTGTCATTTATGTTTGTCCCAACCGAACTTGCCAGCCCAAAAATGGTAAAAAAAAAAACCAAAATATCCTTATTTTTTAACTTTATTAAAGTGAAAAAAGCAAAAAGTAAGAATATTTAATTGAAAAAAAAACAAAAAGTAAGCAAAAAAGCAAAAAATAAGCATATTTAATTGAGTCAAATGTGCTTTCTTAACCTCCATGCCCGGTCAAAGTAGACAAGTTGAGTCGGGACAGAGGAAGTACTATTTTCAAACATTTAAATTTAATATCATTTTTTAACATTAAATTTAATACTATTTTATAACTAATACTATTTTCGAATAATAAATAGTAGTTATAAAATAGTGTTAATTTTCGAACATTAACTATAAAATATTAGAAATTTTCGAACATTAAATTTAATACTATTTTCGAACATTAAATTTAATACTATTGTCGAACAATTATTATTTTCGAGCATTAACTTTAATATTATTTTCGCATAAATTTATTCTCACTATTTTCGCCTATTTATTCTCACATCCTCAATTTTCGAACATTACTTTTTGGCCCATTAATTCCACCGACAAATTTTCACCTAAAACATCTCACTTCCTCAATTTCAATTAATCAAATTTTCTCCCATTAATCAAATTCTCACTTCCTCCATCATTTTTCGAACATTAGTTTATTTTATAAAATATTTTAATAATTATTAGTGATATTATTAATGTTCGAAAATAATTTAATAATGTTCGAAAATATTAGTAATATTAATATAATAATAATTTAATATTTTTGAACATTAATAATTAATATTTTCGAAAATAATTATTTTACTAATGTTCGAAAATATTAGTTTCGAAAATAATGTTCGAAACATTAGTGAATATTAGTTTCGAAAATAGTATAGTAGTAAATATTAGTAATATTACTATAATAATAACTATTAGTAAATTATTTTCAAACATTAATAATTAATATTTTCAAAAATTAGTAAATTATTTTCGAACATTACTAATGTTATATTAATGTTCGAAAATACTATAGTAAAATTATTAATTTTCGAACATTAGTTATACAATATTAGTAATTTTCGAACATTAGTAATTTTCAAACATTAATTATAAAATATTATTAATTTTCGAACATTACTTATAAAATAGTATTAATTTTCGAACATTAGTTACTAAGAAAATTGCATAGTAACTAATTTTGAAATTTTCGAACATTATGTTCAAACATTATTAACATTATTTTTTAAATTTTCGAACACTATTTTTGAACATTATTTTCGAATTGAAATTTTTGAACACTATTAACTAATGAAAGTATTTTCGAATATTATTAACATTATTTTTGAAATTTTCGAACATTATTTTCAAAACATATTTGTTTTGAAAATAATGTTTCTAAAATAGTATCGTGCATTTGAAATTTTCAAAAATAGTATCATGCATTTGAAATGGGTGAAAATAGTATCATGCATTTGAAATTTTCGAAAATAGTATCATACATTTGAAATAGGTGAAAATAGTACCATGCATCTGAAAATTTCGAAAATAGTATCATGCATTTGAAATGGGTGAAAATAGTATCATACATTTGAAATTTTCGAACCATATTTGTCGGATATAAAATAATGTTCGAAAATACTTGTTCAAAAATACTTCCATTAGTTAATAATGTTCGAAAATTAATAATATTGAAAATTAATATTTTCGAAAATATTAATTTTTAATGTTTGAAAACATTAAATTATTACTAATGTAATATTACTAATATTTTGAACATTATTAAATTATTTTCTAACATTATTACTAATTTTCGAATATATTATCATAATTTTCGAATGTGGTCTAGCCGCATCGATGAATTCATTTCAAGGTGTATATATATCTATTTTTACATTGGCACTTTAGATCTCCTTATTTGCATATATGAAAATGTTGCTGAAATCTTTGGCTTGCAGGTTTGTTTCGCTTTTATTAATGCTTTAGTTTTGCTACAATCAAAATCATTGTCATGATTGTAATAATTCGCATGAAATCTCATCAATATTTGGTTATATATTAGGTTCTATCATCTTATTTCTTAAGGTATTAATTTTACTTTATTAAATTGCAAGTTTTTTTTTTCTTTTTTTTTTCTGGGCTTGGATGATGATTTTGCAATTCAAGACAACAACATATGCAAGATGGTGACTCCATTGGTCGATAAATGTACTTGTAAAGGTAAAGCAACTGCTTTACTTTTGTCGATATCTGTGCATTTTCTCTTATTTAGATTTTCGTCCGCATTTCACTAGTTTTGGCTCGTCTGATGTTTTGAAGTTTAGGTAATAATACAGTTAATGAAATGGTAATATTGTTTGATATTTAAAATTATTTGGTGCAAATATATATGAGAATGTTGGTTTGAGAAATTGCATTCCTTATCAACACTGATGTGATTTTTGTTAGCTTATATATCATATGGTGGATTTAGTTTCTCAGAACTTAGCTTCTGTACACATTTGACAGAAATGTTGCAAGTCTACAAGAGGAATGAATGGAATGTACCTAAGTCATAACAATTAACGTGCAAATTAGTTACCATCCACATCATTAATGATATTAAATTCAAGATTGAGGAGGTTTGCTCCATGTGCGACTTCATAGCTCTTAAAGTTGGACAATCATAGAAATAAATGAAAGTAAAAACAAACAAAATACCATTTTTTTTTTATTAAGGCTTTCATTCAATAATTTAAAACCCCTTGTGATTACATTACATAGCTGTCCCCACTTGGCTTTTAACCTACCCACACAATGCCTTGTTGGGAAGAAGAACATAATAATGTACATACACGAAATTGGCAAACCAAACAAAAGAAAGTAGAAAAATACAACAGGAATTTTCACTTTTGATCTTCCATGATTGCTTGAAACAAGATCATCTCAAAAGAGATTTTCCCTCTCCTCATGAATCATCACTTCTTGAATGGAATGGCCCTGATCACCACTACGTGGTACAGAGCTGCCAAAGCTGCCCCAATGAATGGTCCCACCCAAAATATCCACTGCATCATATCAAAGTAACCACTCTATTGTAAGAATAACACATCTTTTTTATAGTTCAAGGTTAGAGAAAATACAGTTTGGTAGAGAGCTTACATGATCATCCCAAGCGTGGTCCTTGTTGTAGATGATGGCTGCGCCTAGACTACGAGCTGGGTTGATGCCCGTCCCGGTAATAGGGATCGTGGCTAAGTGAACCAAGAACACGGCGAACCCAATTGGCAATGGTGCCAATATCTGCAAAACATGATTCATCATTTACCCCCCTTTAATAATTCCACATAATTCTGTGTGTGAGATTTGAGTATTTGACTAGTAAAGAAAACTAATTCAATACCGAGTTTTCACTCCTCTAATCATTATTACTCAGGGTTAACATTTAAAACAATCTGAAATTTAATATTTTCTTTTCTTTAACTCTAAAACCTAAACATTTTTTCAAAGATTACATCTCAAAGTCTAGTAAGTTTTCACTTTGCAACATAAGCTTATTTTCTGATTAGTTAAACTTGAATTGAATGAAAATCAGAAAATTTATTTGAGGTTATCATTAGATTAAAGACTCTGTGTCGGTATTATTGAATTAATAAAATCAAAACTTCAAATTTCTGCACAATGGGCTGCAATATCAGTTCCTCCAAGCTGTAGTATGTCCTTGGTGTTGCAGGGTGCCTCTTTGTCCTTTGCAAGCTGGATTGTACTATAATGAGCTGCATTGGTAATCTGTCTTTCACATATTCACTATTCTGCAGTGAAGTATTTGAACCTTTTCCGTTAAAAAATCCATAAAACAGGAGGGTGCTTTTATAAATGTGCATAAACCATTCACAATATATCCAAAAATAAAACCACCACTTTTCTTGATTAAAAAGATCAATGGAAGACACCATTGTATTTTACACAATGCCAGATCATTTGAATACAGTTTCAGTGTTGGCAAAATTGATGAGAAAACACCAGCCTTCTGCCTCCATCGTAATCCTTAGCGCCGCCACCAAGACCGCTGTGGCCTCCATCGCCGCCGTCCCTAACATCAGCTACCACCTCCTTCCCACCCCTGCTCTTCCTCCCAACTTCACAAAAAACCCCGTTGAACTGTTCTTCGAGATCCCTCGTCTGAACAACCCTAATCTTCGCGATGCCCTGCAAGAAATCTCACAGAAAGCTAGAATCAGAGCCTTGGTAATCGATTTCTTCTGCAACTCAGCTTTTGAAGTTTCTCAAAGCCTCAAAATACCCACTTATTTCTACTTGTCCGCCGGATCGACTTTGGCCATATTCTGTTTGTATTTCGCAACTCTTGACGACACCATCACTGTTGACATTGGAGAGTTGAATGATTTTGTTGAAATACCTGGTTTGCCCCCCATATACTCTCTGGATTGTCCTAATGATTCGAATTCGCGCGGGAGTCTTGTCTACAAGCACATGGTTGATGTTTCGAAGAACTTGCGGAAATCGAGAGGCGTGATCGTGAACGCGTTTGATGCCCTCGAGTATAGAGCCAAGGAAGCCATATCTAACGGCCTCTGCGTTCCGAACGGGCCAACTCCTCCTGTTTACTTTATCGGGCCATTAGTCGGTGATATGGATGCTGGCGGCGAAGAGCATGAATGTCTGAGTTGGCTTGATAAGCAGCCCAGTAAAAGCGTTGTCTTCCTTTGTTTTGGAAGAAGAGGTTTGTTTTCTGCTGAGCAGCTTAAGGAAATGGCGATTGGTCTGGAGAACAGTGGCCATAGATTTCTCTGGTCGGTGCGAAATCCACCGGGAAAGCAGAGCTCGACGGGAGGCGATGAAGCTGATTTGGAAGAGCTGCTCCCTGTGTGTTTTGTGGAGAGAACCAAAGATCGGGGTTTTGTAGTAAAGTCATGGGCCCCACAGAAGGAGGTGCTGAGCCACGACTCGGTGGGGGGATTCGTGACTCACTGTGGGAGGAGCTCCGTGTCGGAAGCGCTGTGGTTTGGGGTGCCGATGATCGGTTGGCCGATGTATGCGGAGCAGAGGATAAATCGGGTAGCAATGGTGGAGGAAATGCAGGTGGCGCTGCCGTTGGAGGAGGCGGCGGCGGGTGGGTTGGTGACGGCCGCTGAATTGGAGAAACGGGTTAGAGAGTTAATGGAGTCGAAGACCGGAATAGAGACGAGGCGACGAGTAAATGAAATGAAAAACTCCGCTAGGGCGGCTGTGGTTGAGAATGGATCATCCATACTTGATTTGCACAAGTTTTTTCAATCCACCATCCTTGATTGCACAAGTTTTATCTCCAAACCTTAATCTTCGCCGCCGCCCCATCTTTCATGTGAAATTTGTTTGTTGTCATGCTAATTTGATTTATTGTCGTTCAGGTATCTTTTCTATATTTCACTACAATCATGTTTCTTTTACTTATTCTCACTTATATTCATTTTCAATTTCATCATTAATTTTAAATTAAATATTTAAAACAAGTCTAATCATTTTCAAATTATTTTATAAATAATGATAATTGTCATATAAAATATTTCAAGATATTCATCTCTATCAAATCAATTTAATATGATATTATAAATTTTAATCATCATCATTTAGTTAGATTTACTATTGATTTTAAAAACTACAACTTTTATTCGAATTATCATTTCAATCATTTTTTAACTATTGATGAAAATAACATAACATTATATATGTAGTGTATTTTTGACCTTACTATACACGTCAGATGCTACATATGGTAGTTTTGAAGAGGCTCAACTTTAAAAACTTTTAAAAGAAGTTTGTAAATCGAATTTGCAAAAAAAAAATTCCAAGTTGATTGAGGTTGAATAAACATATTTTATATTTAAGGTATGTTAATCAATAATGAAATTTTGATTAAAATGATAGTGTTAGTGAAGATTTTGATTATTCTGAGAATTAATACATACAATAATATTATAATTTTAAACATCATCACTTAGCTGCTTCTGCCTTTTACATACTATTCAAATAAATTATAATTTGTGAATAACATATTCAAAATGTAAGTCCTAAGGGTATGTTCGGAATGGATTTTAGTGGGTTTTGGGGAAATCCTAATTTTGAAATCTGGATTTTATAATAAAGGTAAATAATAAAAATGTATGTTTGTTTGAGAATTTAGTAGAGTAGGATTATATTGTAGATGTCAAATTAATGCTGGAAATGGTGGGTTGATATAATATTTTATTATAAAAAAATAGGTTGATGTGATATATTTTTATGAAAAGATATATTTGATAATGATTGATGATTGTAATATATGTAATAATGATTATGTTCGAATTTTGTAATTCAAATTTAAATATAAAAACAAACATAAAATTTTGAAATCCACAATCCTTCCATACCAAATCTCTTCCAAACATAGCCTAACTAATCTTTTTTACACTGAATCAATAAATTCTTATCAAAATATTGAAAACTGGAAATTAAAATTGAAAGGTTGTAACACACGACTTTCTATCTCTTCTTAAATGTTGGACAGATCGTGCCATTCTCACCCACTTTCTCTCTCTTCTTAAATGTTGGACAGATATCACATTGAAAGCTAATTTGTACGATTTTTTCAACAAAAGTAATGATTCTTCAATTATATGCTCTTATTAAGTTTGTTTTGTGGTAATTTGATGAATAAATTCTGTAAATGTGTATATTTGCGATGAACATATATATTTGTACTATATGTTCTTATTAGATTATAACTTTTATGTTACAACTTATTCTTTTTTTAGGAAGTATCAAAGCCTGCAAAACTGCAGCATTGAAGTGTGACGAGTTGAAATTTGAACACTACAAATTATCGGCTGGGGATTGTCTTCCAGGTGGTGCTCAACAACAGATGCAGAACTACCTTGAGAAGATCAAACTCCTTGAGCATTAACACTAGATGTATGTTTTGATGTTAGAGCCCTACTAATTGGTCTCAATTACTTCATGTCCTTTTTTCTCAACTGTATTATGTAAAGATTCCTACCCACTCATTGATACTATAAGTATGTAGGAGTTTTGTTTCATAAGTTTAAGGACCAACAAGAATAGATAGATGATTCTGATTCTAGTGTTTGTGTGGAGTATTTGCTGCCTCAAATTACATTGTTCACAATATTCAGAAATAATAGGTAACATAAATTCAATGATAACATCAAAGAGGAGAAACCCAAAAAATTATCTATTTAATTATACAAAAGTTGTTTCCTTGCCAAAGTGCTCATTTCCCAAATTCTCAGTTTTGTGCGAAAATGACAAAAAAATGGGCCAAATTGTCGCACGTAGTTTACGTGTAAGTATGAAACAATACATATGAATCGCTCATTAATTACGAATTACCAATACATCATCTATTTAATTCCACAAGTTTTGTTTCTTGCCCAAGATTGCATATTTTCCAAATTTTCGGTTTTGTGAAAATGAAATCAAATCGAGTCACATAACAGCAAATTTAAAAGTTTACATTTTTAAATGAGTTTGGGGGAGTGGAAGGGAGGGGAACAATAAGAATAAGAAAACTTGCGTGACCCGGGTTCGAACCCGGATCATCACAATCTGCACCTTTATACCACTTGAGCTACAAGGCTCGTGGTAATTTAAAAGTTTACATGTAAATAAAGGGGAATGAAATGTAGAAACAATTAGAAGAGTTATGAATCCAAGGTGGCGGAGAGAAGAAAGTTGTCCAAATCGATTACTGATGATCCATTCTGAGCCACTGCCGCCCTAGCCGAGATTTTGATTTCACCGACTCGTCGCCTCACTTCTCTTCCCTTCTTCGACTCCATCAACTCTCTCACTCGTTTCTCCAACTCACCCGCCCTCACCAACCCATCCGCCTCCTCCTCCAACGCCAGCGCCACCTGCATCTCCTCCACCATTACAGTCCGATTCATCCTCTGGTCCGCGTACACCGGCCAACCGATCATGGGAACCCCAAACCACAGCGCCTCCGAAAGAGAGCTCCTCCCACAGTGAGTCACGAATCCCCCCACCGAGTCGTGGCTCAGCACCTCCTTCTGTGGGGTCCACGACTTTACTACAAAACCCCGATCTTCAGTTCTCTTCGCAAAACCCTCAGGTAGCACCTCATCCAAATCAGCTTCGTCCGAGGGATTTCGCGCCGACCAGAGAAATCTATGGCCACTGTTCTCCAAACCGACCGCCGTTTCCTTGAGCTGCTCAGCAGAAAACACTCCACCTCTGCCAAAGCAAAGGAAAACAACACTTTTACTGGGCTGTTTATCAAGCCATCTCAAGCATTCATGCTCTTGGCTGCCGTCGATGTCATCGACTAATGGCCCCATAAAGTAAACGGGAGGAGTAGGCCCATTCGGAACCCCGAGGCCGTTAGATATGGCTTTCTTAGCTCTATGCTCGAGGGCATCAAACGCGTTAACGATGAAGCCTCTTGATTTGCGCAGGTTTTCCGAGACGTCAAGTACGTGCTTGTAAGTGGGATTGTGGCGTGAATAAACATCTTTGTGAAAATCCAGTGAGTAAATGGGGGGCAAACCAGGTATTTCGACATAATCACTCAACTCTCCAAGGTCAACAGTGACGGTATTGTCAAGAGTTGCGAAATACAAGAAAAATATGGCAGCAGTTGATCCTCCGCTGAAGTAGAAGTAAGTTGGTATTTTGAGGCTTTCAGAAACTTCAATGGCTGAGTTGCAGAAGAAATCGATGACAAAGGCTCTGATTCTTGCTTTCTGGGAGATTTCTTGCAGGGCATCACGAAGATTAGGGTTGTTGAGACAAGGGAGCTTGAACATGCGTTCGGTAGGGTCTTTTGTAAAGTTGGGAGGAAGAGGAGGGGCGGGAAGCAGTGGTACGTGATGGAAGGGACGGCGGAGATGGAGGCGGAGGCGGTAGAGCTAAGGATTACGATGGGGATAGAAGGCTGCGTTTTGCTAATAAACTTGGCCAACACTGACATGGTATTCAAGTGCCCCGGCGTACAATACAAAACAATGGTGTCTTCCATTGATATCAGTCTATGTATCTATTCAACAAAATTGGGAGTTTGAAATCATACTCTAAATGGCTTACTCTGTTTATGTTTGTATGCATAAGCATACTAATATTTTTTTTTCTAAGTTTATTCTATACTTGTCCCAATGGATAACTAATACCTCATGCATTTAATATATTTATTAATTTTACATTACTTAAATTATACATTTATCTAACTGTGCACATATTAAAAATCGTTAACAATATTTTATCATTTTTAAATGGTTTTTTAATAATATATGAATAATTTTAATAATAATAAATATTAAAATTTCATAAAGTTCTCTATGAAATTATGAAACAAACATATAACCTTAAAATATGAATTAGCTAAATCCAGAAAAAAAAAAAAAAAAAAACAAATACAACAATTTGGAAAAAATAAATTATAAAATTATGAAAAATAATTCAGATCTATTTGAATATATATATATATATATATATATGAGATAATACTTCCAAATGTCCTAATTCCTTATCTAAATAACCCCAAATACCCCATCAACTATAATATTATCCCAATATACCCCAAAAGTGGTCAAAGACTAATTTACCCCTAAAAAATCACTATTCAAAATGCTATTTCCACTCTGAATTTATGAATACCAAACCATCTTGTTAAATAATGATTTCACAACCGGATATAATTATCTTGGTATTTTGGTTGGAAACCTTTCTCGTGCCCCAAAAAACACTCGTATTTATACTGGTGATCTGGTCTGAAAGGTATAACAATGTCATATACTGAACGATTATTATTCAGAAGAAAAATTTAATGAATTTTTTCATAATTTATATTTATTGAGATCCGATGCACAAAATGGTATCAGAGCCGAGTTTTATTGAAGAAATAAATTAAATTATGTTGAACAATATTATTTTCTTGTGCCTAACGGAGGAGAAAATCAAGAAAATGTATCCGAAAATCTTTCGAGATAACACAAGTGCAGGATATCAGTAATGACATCCAGCTCAGATTGGAACATAATTGTTCCGGACACATCTAAGGTCACGCAAGACCTTAGGGAGATCCAGAAGACCATCATTTATTATGGTGGACAGATGGAAAAGATAGTCCGATCTCTATCCGAGATTCAAAAAGAAGTTTCAGATCTGAAACAAGAAATTGTAGATCTGAAGAGAAGACCATCCAAAGGAACTGGAAGATCAATGAACGAACGTATGAAAAATTCGTTCGGAGATATTCCAATCATTTCCAAAGGAAAGGCTACGGAAGTTTCGAAGCCTAAAAACAACGACGAACTCCTACTTGATCTCATAAGACAAGTCGGATGGAAGTCTCAAGAGTAGATCTTGCAGAGTTAACTGAATCCCTTTCCAATCTCGGAATTGTGGATCTGGTAAACCTCAGGATGAACGAGCCGATTCCGCCGATTCCGAAGAAGGAAGAGGAAAGTACAAGTACACCAGTACCTGAAGCACCAGTACCTGAAGTACCGGTTCCTCCCGAACCCAGGTGGTGGCAGGACGGGGTTGAGTATGAAGAATACATAGCTCGACAAGCCAAAAGTAGATAGAGAAGGTTTAAAGGAGTATCCAAAAGCCCTTGGGCAAAAACGATGCTTGAACCAACCCATCCGTTTGGAGTGATGCTCACAACAGACATCATCGACTTCAGAAATATGGAAGTTTTGATCGATGAGTGGATGTCATCTATGAAAGTTGCTTCATCAACACTGGATGTTGATAACGATCATTTTTGCCAGATACTGGTAAATAGTTTGCAAGGTTCAGCCAAGAAGGCATGGGAGATGACCGAAGCCTCTCTCAAAAAAGAGATCTTATCCAACGAGAATGTTATAACAATTTTCGAAAGGATGGGTCACCTGCTCAAAATATGTTTCCTCGGGGACGGATATTTTGAGGAAAGAAAAGACGAGAAGAAAAGAGAGTATACGCAAGCTCTGTTTGCTCTCGAACTAAGAAATATATATTATGCGGATGAATATATATATTGGTTTCGCAAATATTATTTCCAAGCAGATGTACCATGGAACGTGGCAACAAATTTATTCTTTGCAAAAATCTGCAGTCCATGGAGGAAGATGCTAATGCAAACCTACAAGGTACCTACAGGCCGAGTCGATTCAGTGGCCAGGAGGATGTCCTTCTTTAAGGACAGTATACGAGAATGGTGTCAACAGGCGACACTACAAAGGAACAAGAAGAAACTAAGAGGAATGGTAAAGAAGACCCCTCTTTGTTGCGACAACAATGATTTTCCGAGTATCATCGGAGAACCACAACGCGAAAGACACGGAAAGAACAAGAAACACTTCAAGGGAAGGTTTCAATCCAAGTCCGGAGGATCATACAGGAGACCTTCCAAATAAGGAAGATCATGGTAGTCCAAATCAAAGGCTAGATCTTACAAATCTGGTCAAAAGTCTGGTCCTTCCAGGTTTTCTTCACAGGGATCTAAATCCACGGGGAAGCCAGCAGGAGGAACAACCCGAAAAAGAACTTTCAAACGAGCTCATACTCGTGCAAATGAAAGTTTCAAGGATTACAACTGTTGGACATGCGGAGCGAGAGGCCATATTTCGCCCGATTGCCCACAAAAGCAAAAAGATGTGCGCCAGTTCGAGTACACAGACGACATCAGAGATGCTGTCTTCTATGGTAATTTGGTGCCAGTTTACAAATTCGAGGACATCTCTTCAGATAAAAGCATCTATGAAGAAGAGTTTGAATCTGATTCAGAAGGATCTGATGGATCATCTACAGAATCAGACGAGTAGCTCCGGCGAACCAGAAGATAGACTCCAAACGACGGATAGTCTATCAGGATTCTTCTAAAAAATGACCATCTCTAAAAAGACGATGGAAAAGATCATGAGACAGGATTCAACATTAGGTCCATATGATGGATTTAAGAAAGGAAGTCTTAATCGATTTTGTGACAAGATCGGGTTAAGATAGCGCAAGCACCATATCATTTACTGGGTGAACTCAGGTGAGTTTTCTCTTCCAATAGATCTAACCGGTAATAAAGTTGAGATGCAACTTATTCCAAAAGAAGAAATTTTTGAGGAATTGAGTCATCTTAAAGAAGAAGTAGCGGTCACGATGAAATGGATCCATATTGGAACCATTGAAGTAGTGATTAAAGCTACCTTCAAAGAAGGAATTGATTCTGAATTACATTTATCTGTAATGGATAAAAGGATCAATGACTTAAGAGAAAGTTGTCTTGGTACAATGGTAGGTAATTTGTATGCGGGCAAACTTATGTTTGACATTTATCCTAGGATTGCATACAACCTAGCTGATCAAGATTTTAGTAGAGTCTTAACCCTTCATCAGGATTTTAAAAGACCTGATCTTATGAAAGAAGGAAATAGTCCATATTCTATCACGTATAGAATTGCATATGCACTTTCCAATACACATCATTCAGATATGTTTCTTAGGAAAGAGTATATAGAAATTCCTATAATTTTTAAGGAATTTGCAAAAGTTAGAACACCAGACCCAATCCAGATACCAAGGTTAGGGGGTGTTAATTTGCTAATTAAGGATCAACCTATCTTAAATAATAGATCATTAAGGTTTGATTCAGAAATTAGTAACAGGCTGTCCTTTTCCGAAGGTAGGATTTTAAGCCTAAAAGGAAAAGAACCATGTGAGGATTTGTATCCACAAAAAATTAGGGTAAGAAATGTAAAAATCAAATGCCCTAATAATGAATGGAAAGAAATCCATATTGTTTTTGATATATCTAAAACTGATAATTTGTTTCCTTGTGAGGAGATATATCATTTACAACAACCAAGTATTAATAGATATGAAGGCATGTTAGAAATAGCAGGCTATCATGTATCTGTTACAGGAAGTGCAGGCATAACTAAAGGAGTTATGACCCTAGGGTTAAGTTTCCTAGAGGAACACAAGCCCTGGAGAAGAGATGAAAAATGGATGGAATTCGACCTTGATGGACATACAATCAGGGTAGAATAAAACCATTATGCCAGGAATCAAGCTAGACCAAGAGATCATTAATCTCACGATACAAAGAGACCAGGCGATAACTTTGTTAAGATCTTTGCGAGAGCAAAATCTACTAGAACAAATAAGTATCCAAGACGTCATAAGAATACAAGAGGCTGCGTTAAAAATAAGTCAAATTAACGCACGAATAGACATGCTAGAACGCTGGAGGAGAAGGATTTATCCAAACAATCCAGACAGGTTCTAAATTATGTCAGGAAGGTGTATTGATGAAGAGATCCAGGATCTCAAAAAAGAGAAAGATGAGGTGACGGAACGCATTAGAGAAATGCGGGATAATGGACAGACTCATCAAGTAAGGTTTCAAGAGTTGATCCGTGAGCATAATGTTAGAAGCTCAAGGATAAACTTGTTAGAATCTTGGAAAAGAGGAATCTACCCAGACGATTCTGAATGACAAGTATTTTCTCTATATATATATCTGTAGGGATATTATATGACCAATATAAGACGGAATATTTTGCAGCTTATATTGACTCAGGTTCAGGCATTTGCACAGCAAAGCCAGGAGTTTTTCCCAGCGAAGCAGTGGAAAAATTACCTCTTATTGCAGGAAGAGACTTCTCACAGAAGATCCTTATACTCAATAAAGGTATTCGAGAAACACGAATAATGATCGGAAGCGCATTCGATACCCCTTGGTATAAAGTAAGAATGCCACCAATCTATATTCATGATACAGGTGCTGATATTTTGCTTGGTAACAATTTTATCCAAACTTTTACAAAATATGAGCAGGATAATCACAAGAACCTGTTAACCTTTACTACTAACTGTGGTAGTATGATACAGGTTTTGCGGCGAGAAAAGGATTTTAATAGGATCATGCCTATTAATTTTCGCAGCAAACGTGGTGATAATGAAGCCAAGTTAACTCATCCAAAAATGCAGGATAAGAGGAAATTTGGTGAAGCTCTTTTGTCATACAGACAAGAGGGAATGGAGGAGGCACATGAAGAAGATATTCAGTTTTTGAAAAATGCCTTACAAGAAGGACCACCCCAGATTGACATTGATGAGGAAAGTCTATTTTCCCTCGAAAATGTTAAAAGGCTAATTCAGAGGAACTACAATGAAAATCCTTTAGCCTGGTGGGACAAAAACCAGATCGAAGCAACGTTGAAGGTAAAAGAACAACACAGATACGAGTTGGTTCAATACAAGCCGATCCAGATGAATCTTGAAGATCGAAAGGATATGCAAAAGATTATCAAAGAGCATATCGATCTCAAGCTGATTGAAGCAGGTATTTCTCCTTATAGTAGCCCAGGGTTTTTGGTAAGAAACCATGGCGAAATAAAGAGAGGAAAAGCAAGGTTAGTAATTAACTATCAAGGTATTAATAAGATTACCGAATTTGATGGTTATTACATTCCAAGTAGGGAACACTTAATTGATTGTATTAAAGGGTCAAAAGTGTTTTCAAAGTTTGATTGCCAGTCTGGATTTTACCAGATTAAGTTAGAAAAAGAGTCTAAGAAATTAACTGATTTTTCTACACCACAAGGTCAGTATATCGGAACGTAATGTCCATGGGTCTTGCGAATGCACCACAGATATACCAACGAAAGATGGATAATCTTTTTAAAGATTATTTTGAGTTTATGTTTGTTTACATAGACGATATCTTAATTGCCTCGAAAAATATGAAAGATCATTTAAAGCATCTTGAAATATTTTCAGAAGCATGTCATAAAGAAGGATTAGTGCTCTCTGAAAAGAAGGCAATAATTGCGGTTAATAGAATCGAGTTTCTCGGTGTTATTATTGACCATACAGGAATGGAACTACAAGAACATATTGTGGAGAAAATCTGTAATTTTCCAGATGTTCTTAGAGACAAGAAGCATCTTCAAAGCTTCTTAGGAGTGATTAATTTTGCAGGTTCATTCATTAAGGACTTGGCAAAATATCGAAAGGATTTCCGTCCTTTATTACAAAAGGATGAGAAGACCAAATGGAAATGGGAAAATATTCATTCCCAAAGAGTTCGTGAGTTAAAACAGGTTTGTCGTAACTTGCCAAAACTCGCGATTCCTCAAGATGAGGATCAGTTAGTCGTCTACACAGACGCTAATGATTTCAGATGGGCAGAAGTGCTCATGCGAAAGACATCTACGGGTGAAGAACCATGTAGATACACCGGAGGGTTGTTTACAGAACAACAAGCCAGAGTTTGGCATATTAACGAGAAAGAATTCTTTGCTATTTGGAAGGCTTTTAAAAAATGGCCTTTATTTTTATTAGCTAAAGAATTTATATTAAAAGTTGATAATACTAACGTTAAAGCTTTTTTGAAAAACAAACTTGAATCCAAGATCGAAAAAGCACGTATTATCAGGTGGCAAGCAGAATGCCAATATTATCTTTTTGATATTGTCATTGTGAAATCTAATGAGAATGTTCTTGCAGATTTCTTAACAAGAGATGGATATCCTTGAAGCAGATTCCATCACAATACGAGCAAGGCACCTTAGGGAAAACCTTGAGATGCATTACAAGGCCTTTGAAGAACTAAGGGTAAGAGCTGAAGCGGCATTTATGTCCAGAAAGCTGATTTGGACAAAGTCCAAATTTGTCCAAATGACTCTACGTGCAGCCATAACTTCAAATAATGATTTATGGAATGCATTAGTAGACCCTGTAAACAAGGTCTGTTCACCATCGGTGATGCAGAAAGAAATATACGAGAGAAGTTCATCATCGATGAACAAACAAGGTACTTTTATACCCGAAGCAGGACATCCTGCTGATAAAAGTTTTTCATCAGATATCGGTGAAAAGGCTGATAAGGCCGAACCAAGTGTTTTATCGGATTCCGATAAAATTATTAATTCGGAAGGTCAGGAAGCAATTCCAGACAACCCGAGTCAACCCAGCACCTCTGGGGTAAAAGAGGGAGAGGTTAACCTAAGGCCTCAGACTGGCCCTAGACAGGTTAACACTAATCAAGTTATTTCTCCTCTGCAGGTTTACCAAAAAACATGGGAGAAATTGGTGACAAGAAATGGGATCAATCCAAACAAAATTACTACTGATTGGTCTGGCAAGTATCCAAGACTTTGGATGCTCCCAGGGGTAAACCCTCATGATGTGCGGGAATGGTTCGATTTTGGAGTAATTGCTTCAGTCTTTACTACCGCACCCAGCTTTCCGGAGATTTCTAAATTACC
This sequence comes from Scutellaria barbata, assembly GCA_028654395.1. NCBI lineage: Eukaryota > Viridiplantae > Streptophyta > Magnoliopsida > Lamiales > Lamiaceae > Scutellaria > Scutellaria barbata. The sequence continues at coordinate 15,757,510 of CM053646.1, read as the reverse complement.
GGACTGGATATCCACTGCTGTGCACGATTCATGGCAGAACAACCCATACTTGGGACGAGGAGATATACTGGAGCTAAAAATTATCTCTGCTGCTCCAGAAATTACAGGAAAATGGTCTCATCCAGTTTTTCAATTCATAAAACTACAAAGACCTGAGATGGGGGCGATAAACCGAGCCAAAACACCCCCAGAAAACAGCCCTTTGGTAGTCGCCTTGACTGAAAATGATATATCTACGAGGCGAGCTTGGGGTCTTTGGGTCTGTCTCACCGAGATTGACAAAGTGAAGTATCCATTCAAAATATTTCATAACTCTGTGAATGGATCATTCCTGTTAAATTCCATGACAGGAACAACTACCGGATTTGCTGAAAACCTCTTTGAAAATAAGAGAAAATTAATTTGGGAAAACAAGGTTCCAGCCACGGAACAAACAAGGAAGAAGATATGTAATATGATACATATCGGAAGATGGGGAGAGCGGATATGCTCTTACTGTCAAACACAAGAGAAACCGCTGTTTGGACAGGGTTTCAAAATAAAAAAGGACAAACCCGATTACCCAAAGAAAAAGGGAAAAGGGAAGAGTTTTTAGAAAATAAAAACCAAAAATGTAATAAAAGGAAACGGGTCTAATTAGACTCTATTGTAAACAAGCTGTACATGTATTCTACTAATGTAATAGTATAAGAATACATTGTAAAAAGCATAGGATGCCAACTTCAGACAAGAGATAGTGGCATGTCCCGCCACCGGTGAAGAAACTGCATCCTGAACCAAAAGACAAAGGTGGAGGACCCCTCCACTAAAGAAAAACTCGTTGCCGACACAAGAAGACAACGAAGGTAGTAGATGCACTTACCAAATGGTGAGTGAGAAATAAAGAAGGCTGGCCCATTACCCACTCATCTAGTGGAGTGCAAGCTGGCAAAGGCGATAATGCAACCTCAACAGGAGTACATTAAGGCCTATAAAAGGAGGCATTCAGCCTCAAATGAAGATCATCGAAAACACACCCTTTCTTCTCCTTTCATAAGTTTTTCGAGAAATCTTCTCTCTAGTCTGTAATAGTATAGATTTCAAGATTTCCTGTTCATGGGGGTTTCCCCTTCACGAGTCTTAGCCATGATAGGCTAATTCAAGTTTCTTTTCCAATGGCAGAGAAAATTTATATTGTAAAATAGTTTAGTTTATTTTCTTCAATAAACAAGGCTTTTGCTTTCCGACATTCTGTCCAAAAATTTATAATTCTGAGTAAAATTCATCCAGCAGTGAGTCTCCCCGTGATCTCCTTAAAGGCAGGTGGCCTTTCAGAAGGATTGCGATCAGTGGTTCCAAAGGAATTGGTTTCAGAACCATAGACTGCGGGCGAGTAGTTGGATCTTTGATCCGTAAAACCTGAACCGTATTCCAAGGGAACTCCAGAGACAAAGGCGAGGTATGTATGAAACTCAGTTTTATTTATTTACGGAAGCATGTTGGGCCTGATATTGATCAGAGGGATAATCCGGATCTAATAAATGTAAAGATTGGAAAAAGGAAAAATTGGCTAATGGCAAGCATGGTTTTTTGGAAGTTTTGGAATGTTAGTAAGGGTAAAATGGTATTTTATCATAAAAAAGGGGTAGATAGGGATATTTTGTTATGAAAGTGGGTATATGGGGACTTTTGTTATATGATAGGATAGTTGGGGAAAAAATATAAGGAAATGGGTTAGGTTTGGATTTGATCTCTCATATATATATATATATATATATATATATATTTCAAATTGTGGCCCCAAATCTTAAAAGTTGTACAAAATCTTAACTCCAGATCTTCAAATCTGCCCCATATAGAACTACTCTCATCTCCTTCACTCATTCAATGCATGCCACGTTGAAATTAATATTAACATATCAATTATTACTAATATTTATTGTTTAATATGCTTCAACGTTGATGAGTCACTGTTGAATGCTCGATTTTAACTTAACAGTCATCCAATAATTAAATTATCCATAATAATTGATAATAAGATTTTTTGTATTTTTTTTATACTATGTTGGTGAACTTATATAGAATTAAAATCGGAAGTATGGAAAATTATTGTAAAAGACGTGCCACCAACACGATCCGTCCGGTCCTATCTATTTATCTTTTTTTTTTTTGGTAACCCTAATTCTTCAAATGAGATTCCTTATACAAAACATTCTTATACCACACATGTACCATATCTTAAAATTAATTATATTGATTTTGGTACAAGCATCAATCTGCTAATTCTTTCCTCTGCATTGCAATTCTCTTCCAATTCAATCTGCTAATTCTTTCCTCTGCATTGCAATTCACGACCTGCAATTTATCTGCTATTCTCCTTCTTCATTCTAGACTTCTTCTTCTTCTCACTTTTCTGAGTATGATGTGTAAGAAGATGAAAGAGGCTACAAATCTTCCCCACCACTTACAATTTCTCTTCTGCTCTCCTTCTTCTTCATCGCGATATTCCTGGTTGTTTTGGTTACCGATGACAATTGGTGTTCATGGAAGATTCAATTTACATTATATCCATTCATGGATGATTGGTATTCATGGATGATGTCGTTTGGTTTTTCCCCAATAGAGAATTCATATCTCAGTTTACACTTGTTATTATGTTATAATGATTTTAAAATATTGAAAATTAATTATTGTAATAATACGAAAAATTATTATTTGCAAAAATTTTGAGAAAGAAGATGATGATATTTAAAGATTTTAAACTCACTCCACAGTATATTGATACGAGTATACAATTAATACCTTAAAACATCTTCTTTAATGTAATATGTAATATTTTAAATATCTATTATAATACCTTATACTATAAACATTAAGGGCATGTTTGGTTCATGTATTGAGTTAGTAAGGTTAGTTGGGTTATGATGGGTTTGCACTATTTGGGTTAAATTTGGTTAATTTTTTAATATATTTGGTTTGAATGTTTAATGATAGGTTTGAGTTAATTTTGTGTTTGATTTGAATATTGTGGTATTTATTGAGTTAGGTTTATATATTAAAATTTTGTTTGGTTCAAATGTTTGTTGTGGGTTTAAAAATATTAACACCAAAATGCCCTTAGAATAAAATGAATATAATTTTTTAAAAATAAAAATATAAAATATAAAATTGTAATGAAAATTGGGGTTATGGTGGGTTTAATAAACCACCCATTTTTGGGTGGTTTGTTTAATCTCTCATAAGACATTTTTTGGCATTTTTAACCCGGACCCGAAAAAAATACGGGTTTTTCAACACACAAACCAAACACGGGTTTATTCGAGTTAACCTACCTAAACCCTCCCAAACCTCCAAACCAAATATGTCTTAATACTTTAAAGGTAAATATATAATACTTTAAAGATGCATTTGTAATATCTTATACTATAAGTATTAATATCTTAAAGGTAAATATGCAATAACTTAAATGTGTGCATATATAATATCTTATACTATAAATATTAATACCTTAACAGTAAATATGTAATATCTTATATTATAACCATTAATACCTTATAGGTAAATGTGTAATACCTTAAATATACACATATATGATACCTTATATTATAAGCATTAATACCATAAAGGCAAGTATAACCTTATATTATAAGCATCAATACATTAAAGGTTAATATATAATATCTTATATTATAACCATTAATATATTAAAAGTAAAAATGTAATATTTTTAAAAATGTATATGTAATACTTTATATTATAAGCAATAAGGTGTAAGTTATTAGTTTTCCATTAAGGGTTGTAATGTAAGAGACATGATTGCTTTATATGATATGAGAAATATTAATTAATCTAATGAATAGACTAATAATTATAGTTATAAATTAGTATTCATGAAAAAGGTTATATTACAGAGCACACACATTAGGTCAATCAAAAATGGGATAGATTCAGTCACTCCTGGACTAACTGGAATTATAGGGTGAAATTCATTTTTAATCCTACCCCAAAGACATTATTCGTTTTTAGACCTTTTAAAATTCGTTTTTTAATTTTAATTCTGTAATTGAAAAAATTATTCAATTTAAGTTCTTTTTTAGCCTGACTTTTAATTTCCCAATTAGATTCCGACGAGTGTGATATACTCTTTTCTAATATTAACATTTCAGCCAATTTATGCTGACATAACCCTTTTTTTTTACACGTGAATTTTTTTTTTTGATATTATTTCATTCAAAGAAAAATAAAAAATAGAACAAAGTATAGAAAATTCAATTAATTAAATAAAAACATAAAAACGTGAAATATAAAACATAAATTTCAATCAAATAAATAAAAAAACAAAAAATATATAAAAAATTCAATTAATTAAACAACAAAATAGATTTTTAATTAATTAAGTGTAAATGAAATAATATCAAATATCAGAAATAATATATACATTGATATATATATATATATATATATATATATATATATATCCTAGGACCCACAAATTTTTGCCTATAAGAAAAGGTTAATCTCCTTGAATATTCAATGTTTGTCTTCAATATTTGATTTTGTATAAGATATGTAAGGAGAAGAAGATTTTTGTACAAAATCTCAACACCAAATCTTATCTAGAGCCAAAAAGTCTCTTTCTTATTCACTCATGTAATCTTCCAATTCTAATGCGGCCATGCCACTTTCAAAGTAATAATAATAAAATTAATTTTTATTCAATTTGTTTATTTCCGGTGTGAAGTTGAATTTTGTTTCCAATTATCGGTAGTTTTAAACTTTTATGGAACTTAATTTCAAGAGTTTCCCTTTCTCCATTCCTGAAAATCTAATTTTTTTTCAATCTAATATATATATATATATATATATATATATTATCTTTCTTACTCAGAATGCATTATATATATTTTAATATTAATTTCTCTTAAATATTTATTTCGATAAATATCATGTATCACACGGGTTTATGCAAGTTATAATTAATCAACAAAACATCTTCCCATCATCATAATGTGCATGATTATACCAACATCACTATTATTTAGCTATAATAAACACATTAATATGTCTATCATTAAAATGTCATAAATCCAATATAATCATTAATTTCAAATCATAATATTTAAATGAATTAAATCTTTATACAATAACTATGGACATATTAAGACAGGTGAATGATGAATAGAATAGAGATGATTATTTTATAAATAAATCCTGATAAAAAATAAAAAACATTAAATTTTAGTAAATGCTATGTAAAAAAAAACTGACAGTGCAGGACTTCAAAGTAAAATTAATAAACATGGTGTGTCCTTAAGTGAATGCGTATGTATTTCATCAAAAACAGTATGAACACTCCAATTAAACATATCTTTCAATCAATTTAATTGAATAAATCAAAAACGATACAAACGTACTCAAACAATAACATAATCTTCACCTAATAAATGAAAAGGATACGAGCACTCAAACTAAACCAATTATTCGTTTTTTAATAATATATTATCTATCCTAATCAAATATCGTTTGAAACTTTTATTCAACTTTATTCCGCGAATTATCGATGCCTATTCTTTAACTACAATTTAGAAATTTGATATGATTATTTTTGCAGAATTAATTTGATTTTTTTTCTAATTTTAAATCTTAAATTTTTCTTAATTAGTTAAGAATGTATTTATCCTATTTTTATATTTCGTAATGAATGAATCTTCTATACCCCTTGAATGCATATATTTTAGTTACATAAGTAATACCTTATATTTTAATTACACAAGTAACACCTTATAAATATACTAACCTAATTTTTTTATATTATATATTCTGTATCCATGACCAATGTTAATACTATATTTATTAGCAACCTAATCCAACCTAATTTTTTCATAAAAAGAAAAAAACCCTTCTCTCATTCATATGCACAACGTACCATTCAACCCAACCCAACCCTGCAACTCTTTTATAAACCAATGTTAATACTATATTTATTAGCAACCTAATTTTTTCATTAAAAAAAAACCATTCTCCCATTCATATGCACAACCCACCACTCAACCCAACCCTTCAACTCTTTTATAAACCGAACCTTTAAAAAAAAAATTGTCACTATTTATTCATTACATATTATTTATAAAAAAAATTTATTACATTTAAAAGGTGTAAAAAATATATAAAAAATATTTGACATTTTAAATCCGTAATCAAAATAAATATTTTTTTTTGGATAAATTTAAAATAAGCTACTAACAAAATAACAAAATTAAAATTATAATAATTGGAATACAAAATAAATAAATAAAAAACAGCTATAAATAGATGCTTTATATAATAAATTATAAATATAGGAGATATAAATTACATATTTAATTATGATTGTCAAATTTTTGCCATATATGTGCAATCAAGTTATTTGAAATAAGACATGATAGGTGAGAAAATAGAATCTCAAATTGTGAGAAATTAAAGAGATAATTCGAAATATACGACTGAACTCCATACTTTGCTTATAAATACAGACGATAACATTACTTCACAATTCCTCGAAAATAAAACTGTGAGTCTCCTTCATTAGAAGATCAATGGAAGACACCATAGTTTTTTATAGTAGGCCACAGCACTTGAATACAATGTCACTGCTGGCCAAGTTTATTAGCAAAAACAAGCCTTCAGTACCCATCATAATCCTGTGCTCCGCCACCCCCATTGCCGCCGTCTCTTCCATCAGCTACCACCGCCTTCCCGACCCGGTTCTCCCTCCTAACATTACAACAGACCCAGTCGAACTTGCTTTCGAGCTCCCTCGTCTGAACAACCCTAATCTTCGCGATGCACTGCAAGAGATCTCGCAGAAAGCAAGAATCAGAGCCTTTGTAATCCATTTCTTCTGCCACTCAGCCTTTGAAGTTTCTGAGAGTCTGAAAATACCCACTTATTTCTACTTCAGCGCCGGAGCAGCTTTCTTCATACTTTGTTTACGTTTCGCAACTCTACACGAAACCATCACTGTTGACTTTGGAGAGTTAAACGATTTTGTTGAACTTCCTGGTTTGCCCCCCATTTACTCACTGGATCTTCCCAAAGAAGCGCATTCGCGTCAGAGTCTTTTTTACAAGCACATGGTTGGCCTTTCGAAAAACATGCGAAAATCAAGAGGCTTCATCGTCAACGCGTTTGATGCCATTGATTATAGAGCTAAGGAAGCCATATCTAATGGCCTCTGCGTTCCGAATGGGCCAACTCCTCCTGTTTACTTCATGGGGCCATTGGTCGGTGAAATCCACGGCGGCGGCGAGGAGAATGAATGCCTGAGGTGGCTTGATAAACAGCCGGGTAAGAGTGTTATCTTCCTTTGTTTTGGCAGAAGAGGTGTGTTTTCTGCTGAGCAGCTAAAGGAAACGGCTATTGGTTTGGAGAACAGTGGGCATAGATTTCTCTGGTCACTACGAAATCCAGTGGATGAAGCTGATTTGGAAGAGCTGCTACCTGAGGGTTTTGTGGAGAGATCTAAAGATCGGGGTTTTGTAGTAAAGTCATGGGCCCCACAGAAGGAGGTGCTGAGCCACGACTCGGTGGGGGGATTTGTGACTCACTGTGGGAGGAGCTCCATTTTTGAAGCGTTGTGGTTTGGGGTGCCGATGATCGGTTGGCCTATGGATGCGGAGCAGAGGATAAATCGGACTGTAATGGTGGAGGAAATGCAGGTGTCGCTGCCGTTGGAGGAGGCGGCGGGTGGGTTGGTGACGGCGGCTGAGTTGGAGAAACGAGTTAGAGAGTTGATGGAGTCGAAGAAGGGGAAAGATATGAGGCAACGAGTCGGTGAAATGAAAAGCTCAGCCAGGGCGGCGGTGGCGGAGAATGGATCGTCCTTAATTGACCTGCACAAGTTTTTTCTCTCCACCGATCGTGATGATTAACCTTTTCTTTGTTAGTTTTATAGTTTGTGTTTTTTGTTGTATTCAAAATCATGTGTTTCATTATGAGATGTATTGTTTTGGTTGGATAAGTATAACTATATGTTGTTTCATATATTCCATCCATTTTCTCATTTTAAAAAATGAATAAATATTTTGAATTGAAATTGCATATGTTTTTTTGCATAGGTCGTGTGAAATTCAATTTTGGTGACACTTCCAAAAGATCTCCATAAAGTATTTAGGTCATGCATGTTTGGAATTTATATTCTACATTTTGAAGGAGTATCTTTTCTTGCTTATAAAGATCTTTAACATTCATTACATTTTGATGATTTCATTATATAAAATTAAAAAATAAGTACATATCACGAATAGGGGTGGAGATCAGACGGATCGAATCGGAAATAGGGTGTTTCGGAAAAATTCCAAAAAAATTCGGAAATGAAAAACTCATTCCAATTTCCATTCAAATATTTTCGAAAATGTGAAATCCAATCCGATTTCTAAATTTTCGAAAATTTCGGAATTCCGAAATTTAGGAATTTTCGGAATTTTTTGGAATTTTTTCCGAAATTTTCAGAAATTAAAAAATTGAGAAATTTAGAAAATTTCGCAATTAATTAGTTGGTCTATTAGCTATATAGCCTTTTCTAATATCCTAAAAAATAATACGACCTCGAATCTGCTTTTCCAAGCATTTAACATTAATATAATATCTACCAAAGACATGAGAGATTAAAATAAAGTATATAATATGTAATAAAATAAAATAAAACTATAGTATAAACTATATTATATGTAATAAAATATATAATATATAGTATATAGTATTCTTCTATAGCATATACTATATAGTATATAATATGTAGTATATAATATAATATAATTAAAAAACTACAGTATAAATTATAATATATAGTATATATTATAAAATAATACTAAACAACTACAGATATTACAGAAGAAACTATAGTATATAGTATATATTATAAAATAATATTAAAAAACTACAGCATAAACTATAGACTATAGTATATAGTATAAAATATACTATATACATATAGTATATAATATATATATATATACTATCATATAATATAAAGTATATAAAATATATTATTATATAGTATATAGTATTATAAAATATATTATAATATGTATATTTATATTTATACATAGTATAAAGTATATACAATATTATATAGTATATAGTATTATAAAGTATACTATAATATGTATATTTATATTTACATTTAATAAATGTATATAAAATATATTATATTATTTCAGAAATAAATCGAAAATCGGATCGGAATTTTGGATCGGATCGAAAATCGAAATTTTTTAAAATTGAATTTCGAAAATATTTCGGATCGGATTTTGGAATTTCCAAAAATTTCAAAACTAATTTCAATTTCCATCCAAAAATTTTCGAAAAAATCAGAATTCGAATTTTCGGATTAAAAATATTCGTTTTAAAATCGAAAAATTTCAGATCGAATTTGATGGATATCGAAAATTTCTATTCCAATCTCCACTCCTAATCACAAAAAACGAAAAAGTAAACTTTTGTTTTTTTTCTAACAAATTGTTGGGGCCAAATATTAAGTTGTACAAAATCTTTAGAGCCCAAAAGTTTCCTCCACCATCAAAACTTATATGCATCAGAGGTATGAATTTTAAATCCGTATCTTTAATTTGAATTAATATGTGGGCCGCTTTTATGTGCGTCCACATCGTCATATCATAACTGGTGTGGTATGCACCACACATCATCTAAATTTTATATTTTAAGGTATCACTTATTTTCTTTTAAGGTATCGCACATTTATTCTTAAGATATCACACTGTTATTCTTCAAGTATTAACGTAAAATAGTGTTGTTTTTCTCTTTTTCCTCTTTTTTTTTTCTTCTCTCTACTTCTTCTTCTTAATCTCTTTTCTTATAATTTTTTTATTCTTCTTATTTGTTTTATATATTATTCTTCTTCTTCTCTACCTTCTTGTTCGTATTCTTCTTCTCTATATTCTTGTTTTTATTCTTCATCAAATCTTCATGAAGTCATTTATGAGATTTTTTTCTTCTTCCTTTTCTCTTTTACTCATTTTTATAAATTTAGATAATTGATTTCAAATCACAATTTATTACAATAATTTTAAAACATTGAAAATCAATTATTTCAAACAATATGAAATCATTTTTGAGATTTTTTTTTGAAATTTTAAGATTTTTCAATGAAGATATTAGTTGTATACTCTTCAAGTATTACATAAATATCTTACAGGTATTATATATATTCATTTTAGGTATTATATAAATACCTTACATGTATTACACATATTCTTTCAAGTATTAATAAATACCTTACATGTATTACATATGTTCCTTTCAAGTATTACACTTACCTTACAAGTATTACGCATGTAATTTTATAATACATGAAGAGTATATATCTAATATTTATAAATCATATCAGTAATACCTTAAAAGTATCACTGATCATAAATAATCATATATCAATGTTTTACGTTAATTATGATTTATTAAATCATGAACAGTTAGAATTTTTGTAATACCTATAAAATATATATATAATATCTATAGAATAAACCAATAATACCTCAATGTTATTTTCATAATATCTTGAAGTTTTACTTACATATAATTCAACCATATAATTATATAATATCTGAAGAATATATATCTAGTACTTATAGATCATATCAGTAATATCCTAAAAGTATCATTGATGCATGAATAATCATTGTTGGGAATTTTCTCAACATCCTACCTTGGGTCAGAGCTTAAATTGGTGTGAGGCACGGCTCTGCCAGGTTTGAATCTGTGAGCACAAAGCTACATAAGTATAAGACATTAAAGTACTTGAGTGAAGATATTGCGTTGCAGTAACTGAGTTCGGGAGCTTAAATTGATGCGAGGCACGATTCTGCCAGGTTCGAATCCGTGAAGCTGACAGGTGCTAGGGGGTGGGCTGCAGTAGCTGAGTTCGGGGAATTGAGTGAAGATACCGGAGTGTTCAGGGCCTTCGAGCTGAGGAGTGGCCTGTGTGGCCCTCTTGGAGACGCCGAGTCATGGTGGTGGCACGAGGCGAGACACTGAGTCACGGTGACATCGATGCGTGGCGAGAAGACATGTTAGTGTCAAGTTATGGAGATGTCGGGTTGCAGTAGTTAAGTTCGAGAGCTTAAATTGGTGCGAGACATGACTCTACCAGGTTTGAATTCATGAGACTGGTAGGTGTTGGGGGGATTGTTGGAAAAATATCGAGGTGTGGCGAGAAGACATGTCGGTATCGAATCATGGAGATGTCGGGTTGTAGTAGCTGAGTTCGGGGAACTAGGTGCCGAGTCATGAAGATGTTGGGTTGCAGTAGCTGAGTTCGGGAGTTTAAATTGGTGCGAGGCACGGCTCTGCCAAGTCAAAATCCGTGAGGCTGACAGGTGCTGGGGGATTGTTGGGAAAATATTGAGGCGTGTCGAGAAAACATGTTGGTTCCGAGTTATGGAGATGTCGGGTTACAGTAGTTGAGTTCGGGGAAGTGAGTGAAGATACCGAAGGGTTCAGGATCTTGGAGATGAGGAGTGGCCTGTGTGGCCCCCTTGGATGCAGTAGCTGAGTTCGGAAAATTGAGTGAAGATACCGAAGGGTTTCAAGGTTGCTGGAGTGGATTGTTGGGAATTTTCTCAATCTTGGGTTAGAGATTAAATTGGTGCAAGACACTGCTGTTCCGCTAGGTTCGAATCCGTGAGGCTGACAGGTGCGCAGGGGGGAGTGGGGGATTATTGGGAATTTTCCCAACATCCTGCCTTGGATCAGAGCTTAAATTGATGTAAGGCACGACTCTTCCAGGTTCGAATCTGTGAGCGCAAAGCTACCTAAGTATAAGATATTAAAGTTGCACCCTATGACCACTGGATATCTTTTTGGTGTAGCGGTAAATGTTTGATGGTCCAACAATCATATATCAATGTTTTGAGTTAATTCTGATTTATCACATCATGAAGAGTTCAAATTTTTGTAATATCTCTACAACATATATGTAATACCTATAGAATAAATCAATAATACCCCAATTTTTTTTTTCATAATATCTTGAAGGTTTTACCTACATATAATTCAACCATATAATTTTATAATACCTAAAGAGTATATATAGTACTTATAGATCATATAAGTAATACTTGAAAAATATCACTGATCATATATTAATATTTTGGGATAATTCTGATTTATAATATCATGAACAATCAGAATTTTTATAATACCTGTAGAACATATATATAATACCTATAGAATAAATCAAAATTTTAAATACATGATTTTCATCTTCTTCTTCCACAAATTTTATTCAAAATCATATTATTCAATCAATAGCCAATTATGGTGTTTGTTGCATCAATTAACTTGTATATTGTTATGAATCAGATTAAGATGGAAATAGTTTCAAGTTATATTATGTGACGGTTCAAATCAATAATAACATTATTAATTATTAATTATATATTATTCACAGATCATCACTTTCCATTAAATCATTTGTTGGAGGTTCAATTTTATTTTCTGTAGTTTGAGATTTTTATACTATTTAATACCAAATAATTTTCTATCACTGTATCTAAAAGATATGTATGATTGCCATGACTTTTTAGCAATAATGTGGAATTCCATAGATAAATCTAATTGCCATGACTTTTTATTACTTCCTCCATCAATCAATCAATCAATCGCTCTTTCTTTCCTTTAAAATTTTTTTTTAATTTGGTTCTCCTTTTCATTTTCGAACCGACATTCATAATTACGATTTACGAGTATATAATATAAAAAATATGTTTTGTTTTTTTATATTTAAAACGACACTTTTAGATCGTGGAGTATTATTTAATATGAAACTTAAACTTCACCTATTGATTTTGTATGCAAAGCTAGGATGATTGAGATATCATAATTTGCAATAGAAAATAGATTAACATATAATAACTGAGCTATCAAAAGATATAACGTATCAAATTATGAGTAACCAACAAATTAAACATCTTCCCATCAATATCACGTGCATGATTATATAAATCAATACTGATAAAAGTGTTAAATTGCCAATGAAGCTTCCTACAATGATTTGGTCTTATGTGAGATCATCTTACATATTTAGTTACGTTGAAACAATCAATTTATAATCCACATTTCATAATTCATATATAAATTTTATTTATGAATAATAAAATCAATCCATTTTATAGTGATTATCTATATAACCGTCTTATATAAGTTTTTGTTCTATGGATTATTTTAATATAAAATTCATTTTGAGATATCAATAATGGAATTTGAGGCCTAGCCAATATTGCTGCATCAAAAATAATTGAATGCTCAAATTAAACATATCTTTCCATCAATTGAATAATTTAAAACAGCTTGACCAAAAAAAAAAAATTGAAAACAGTAACAACACTCAAACAATAACATGATCTCCCCATAATAAATGAAAAACAATATGAACACTCAAACTAAGCCTATCAAATCATGATCTAATTGGATTAAGAAACTAAAAAACCAAGATAATATATCCTAGATTTTAAAAATAAAATTTATTGATAAAACATTAAGATCACGTTTGGATTTGAAATTCAAATTTTAAAATAAATGCATTTTAAATCTACTCAAATTGAGGTGAATTTGAAATTCATATATATATAGTTAAAAAATTAATTTAAAAATAAAAGTTATAAATTTCAAATCCATATTTATACAACAAAATGGATAGATTTAATGTTAGGAATTTCGTATATCAAGATAGAGTTCGATATAGCCTAAGAAAACAGTGACACTACATGCACTCACTTACCATTTTTTCTTGGGATAGCAACCCAATTTACCACAATTACTATTAAATATCACCCAAAATAGCACCAAAAATAAAATTGACCTTTTTTTACCATCAAAAATAAAAATGAGATAGTTTATACCATCAAATTTAAAAGTGTGGTAAAAAATACCACCATTTTTGATTGACTTTTGAATTCAAAATTATTACTCAATAATTTGGTCAAAGGAATAAAAATTAGTCAAATATGACATTTTCTCTCACCTAACCTACCCCACCCCAAACCCTTGGTCACACTTTCTCTCTCCAACCTCTTCAGCAAAAACACAGCCGCGCCTGGACCAGTTTTTTCCCCCATTTTTGAGTTCAAAAATTGAGCTCAAATTCACGTGTAAAGCTTAGATTTTTTGGTGAAAATTCACGTGTAAGACGAAGATATCAAACCAAGAAGGAGAGGTTAGTGATTTATCCCTCGTTTTCTCAGAAAATTGTTGACATTAAGTTTCGAATTTTCTGAAATTTCTTGAGAATTTGTTGAAATTTTGTTGAATTTGTTGGAAATATGTCTTAATACTTCGAATTTGTTGAGTATTAGTTGAAGAAACGGAGGGATAAACGTGGATTTGAATTCCAATTGAACCCCAAATTATTTGGGGATTAGGTTTAATTTATTTTCATATATGCTTGAATTCATGTTTGGAATGGTTAATTGGGTTTAAATTTGAATTTGATAGGGTTAATTTGTTTGAATATGTGCTTGAATTGATGTTTGAAAGGGTTAAATGGCCATAATCGAAAATAATCACGTTTAATCGAAAATATGCATGTTTAATCACATGTAATTATAATTAATATTTGAAGTTTAACACTGTAATTATAGGGAATAATTCAGTAAAAAGACTGTAAAAAAAATGGGAATTATTTACCCAATAATTTAAGTATTTTAAGATTTAGGGGTATTTTGGTAATTAGGTGAAAGAGTTGACTTTGACCGGGACCCACGATCTCGTTGGCGAAAACCCGATGATAAAGTATGATGAAAAAAAAAACGAGATTTGGATAGAAAACGAAGCGAAAAAAAAAAGGTCGTTGCGCGTTCTCGACGACGGGAGCAAAAATCCCCGTCGTCTCCCGACGGGAGGCAGGTGACGGGAGCATGCGCGCCCGACGGGAGATGGCTGACGGGAGCTGCCGATTTTTCTCGGCAGCGGGGGCGGGCGTGCTCGGCAGCTGCCGAGTTTTCTCGACAGCTGCCGAGCACGCCCGCCCCCGCTGCCGAGAAAACTCGACCAGACGGGGCAACACGTGTTTTTTTCAAAATTCACGTGTAACACTATAATTTAAGGGCTACACGTGAATTTCACGTGTAGCCCTATAATTATAGGGCTACACATGAATTTTGAAAAAAATCACATGTGCCTTGAAAAAATCACGTGTAGCCCCGTCTGGTCGAGTTTTCTCGGCAGCAGGGGCGGGCGTGCTCGGCAGCTGCCGAGCACGCCCGCCCCCGCTGCCGAGAAAACTCGGCAGCTGCCGAGCACGCCCGCACCCGCTGCCGAGAAAACTCGGCAGCTCCCGTCAGCCATCTCCCGTTGGGCGCGCATGCTCCCGTCACCTGCCTCCCGTCGGGCGCGCGCTCCCGTCACCCGGCTCCCGTCGGGTGCGTGCTCCCGGCACCTGTCTCCCGTCGGGCGTGCGCTCCCGTCACCCGTCTCCCGTCGGACAGGCCTGCTCCCGGCACCGGTCTCCCATCGGGCGCGTGCTCCCGTCACCCGTCGCGCGCGCCCCAGTACCGCGCCTCATTTTTTAAAATCCCATTTAAAAATTTTAATAATTAAAATTGGACAATTAAATATCATATTTCATTATTTCCCCTTTAATAAATTTATTTAATCTCCGTTTAATAATCCGCACGTACTAAAAATAATTTCCTAATCCGGCTTGCATAATATATACGTAATTTGAATTTAAAAATTAATAATCCCAATTTCAGAATTAAAGTAACATAATATCGTAATCGAACTTACATTTTTGTATTAATTTTTTTAATATCCGTTTATTAATCAACATTTAATTTTGAAATAATTTCCTAATCTTTTATAAATATTGTGTACATATGACTGAAAATAATCCTCTTTAATAATCCTCATTCATAATTATAACAACATAGTTTCCTCGACCCGTTACGGTTTTTTTTTCCATTTTTTTTGGTCTCCTTTCAATATTCAACTCTTCACTCATTAATTATTTTCGAGAAAATCTCATGATGAAAAAATTGTATAATTATAATTGGACAATTACATATCATATTGAATTATTTCCCCTTTAATAAATTTATTTAATCTCCGTTTAATAATCTGCACGTACTAAAAGTAATTTTCTAATCCGGCTTGCATAATATATACGTAATTTCAATTTAAAAATTAATAATCCCAATTTAAAAATTAATAATCACAATTACCGGTCGTGCATATGAAACAAATCCCATTATTGAGGTCGCTAGGGCGTAGAACACGTATTTGAATTTTCCACTCTCGTCGGTCTCCAAGGCTGTAATAGAACCAGGATTGGTGTCCTTCAACACATGCAGGTAGGATGGCAAGTTCCAAAAGGATTTTTTCGGATCACCGTAGGCGAGGAACATGGCATGGCGTTTCGCCTTCAAAGCTGACTTATAACTTAGTGTCAACCCATGCCGCCGGTTCATTTCATCAATGATCCCTTTCGACCCGATGGTCGATTTTTCCTTGCGCAGTGTGTCGGCGAAATATGCACCGACCAATTTAGAAGGAAGGCGCAATGGAGACCTACGGTTTAGATCCGACGCACAACTGTGCTGCAAGACACTTGTTGAGATCTTCCAAATCCCATATTTTTGTGTCGCAAATATCATGAAACTACAGTCTTCGTGTGGGCAATGCGCAGACCATCTTTTGGTGTCGGAATGGCCCACACGATACTGTACTTTGTTTTTCAGATGGTGCATCCCAACAGTAGTCTGCAGCTCCTCCTTGCTACAGAAGGTGGAGCCTTTTTGCAGCACGTACGTTACCTGTTCATCGGTTTCTAATTGTCCTGCCGCGGGTAGCTCGGTCTCCCACATGTGGGGGATAGACCACTCCGGTCGCAATATATACGAACAGAATTCCTCATACTCCTCTCGTTGCTCAGCATCCACGGCATTCTCCTGATCAGTATTGAATTCAAAATCATCGCTTTGATCGTCCGAACCTGTAGACATAATATCGTAATAAAAAATAATGAAACATTACATTAACGAAGCTCAAAATTTGTAATAAATACTGAAGGGAGCACGATTACCACTTTCACCATCGTCTTCATGATCGGATGCACCTACAGATGTTGTTTCAGCAAACTGTTCACATGGTTGTACAGCTTCATGTCCCTCACTGTGTAGGTCCATATTTAGATCGAGTCTGCCACCAAAGTCATTTCGATCATGCTCCGGTGGTGAAGGATCCCACTGCATTCCGGATGAACTGGCAAAATGAGTAGTGTCACTTTCAGTGGGGATTCCCCATCTTGCGTGAAAACCTGGGTCGGATTGGAGTCCAAGGGGAACCGAAGCAAAATAGGGACCGTGGTCGGTGTAGGCATATGAAGGTGGATCCGTTTGGGTTGAAGAAAACGATGGACTAATTTCCCAACTGGGTTGACTGTACTCATCTGGGGTGACATGGTGTTCTGGAATGTCAGAATAAGACGATCCAACACTAGGGAGTGTATTTCCCGGCTCGGGGGACACGACAACACCTGAACCTCCAACATTCAACCTCATCAAAGTAACAAAAACAACAAGAGCCCCATCGATTTGGGCCAAAATTCGCTGCAAAACTTCTGTATTTTTTATTTTTATCTTCCTCAGTCTTCCGGCAGAATCGAGCAGCGAGTGAATCGTATAACCCCACTGCGTCATATCGGCACCCACAACTTCATGTATGGAAGACAATAACTGAAATAGGGTTCGTTCCTGAAGGTGAATGACCTCTTCAAAACCGTTCGTGTATTCTAAACCTTCCCAATAGCCACCGTACCATACAATAACTTCAATAGTCATTTTTTTTTGTTGCTGCAAAAAAATTCAAAAAAAATTGGTGAGAAACATGAAACACGTAATAGGCAACACGTAACTGGTAAGAAATAAAATAAAACAACAACTATAGCCGATTCTAAACACCAACAATATTTAATTATGTAAGTCATGACTCAGTGTTATGAACAACTAATGTTGGTTTAACCTAGAAACTAAAAAATTGGAATGGAGAGTTAAATATTGAATGGAGACCAAAAAAATTGGAGAAAAAATTATTCGTAACTATTCGAGAAAACTATGTTGTTATAATTATGAAATGGGGATTATTAAAGAGCAAATAATTTTTAGGATGTATATAATATTTGCTCCGGATTAGGAACAAATTTCAAAATTCAGTGTTGATTAATAAAAGGACATACAAAAAAGTAGTACAAATATTTAAGTTCGATGACGATATTATGGTACTTTAATTATGAAATTGGGATTATTAAATTGTTAATTCAAAGTATGTATCTAGTATGCAAGACGGACCAAGAAATTATTTTTAGTACGTGCGGATTATTAAACGGAGATTAAATAAATTTATTCAAGGGGGAATAATGAAATATGATATTTGATTATCCAATTATAATTATACAATTTTTACAACATGAGATTTTCGAGAAAATAATTAATGAGTGAAGAGTTGAATATTGAAAGGAGACACAAAAAGAGGGAAAAAAAAATCCCAACGGATCGGGAAACTATGTTGTTATAATTATGGAGTGGGGATTATTAAAGAGGATTATTTTCAGTCATATGTACATAATATTTATAAAATATTAGGAAATTATTTCAAAAATAAGTGTTCATTACTAAACGGATATTAAAACAATTAGTACAAAAATGTAAGTTCGATTACGATATTATGTTACTTAAATTGTGAGATTGGGATTATTAATTTTTAAATTGAAATCATGTATATATTATGCAAAACGGATTAAGAAATTATTTTTACTACGTGCGGATTATTAGACGGAGATTAAATAAATTTATTAAACGGGAAATAATGAAATATGATATTTAATTGTCCGATTATAATTATTAAATTTTTAAAATCGAATTTTCTCGAAAATAATTAATGAGTGAAGAGTTGAATATTGAAAGGAGGCCAAAAAAATGGAAAAAAAAATCGTAACGGGTCGAGGAAACTATGTTGTTATAATTATGGAATGAGGATTATTAAAGAGGATTATTTTCAGTCATATGTACATAATATTTATGAAAGATTAGGAAATTATTTCAAAAGTAAATGTTGATTAATAAACGGATATTAAAAAAATTAGTACAAAAATGTAAGTTCGATTACGATATTATGTTACTTTAATTTTGAAATTGGGATTATTAATTTTTAAATTGAGATTACGTATATATTATGCAAGCCGGATTAAGAAATTATTTTTAGTACGTGCGGATTATTAAACGGAGTTAAATAAATTTATTAAAGGGGAAATAATGAAATATGATATTTAATTGTCCAATTTTAATTATTAAATTTTTTAAACGGGATTTTAAAAAACGAGGCGCGGTACTGGGACGCGCGCGATGGGAGCACGCGCCTGACGGGAGGCAGGTGCCGGGAGCAGGGCCGCCCGACGGGAGACGGGTGACGGGAGCGCACGCCCGACGGGAGATAGGTGCCGGGAGCACGCACCCGACAGGAGATAGGCGACGGGAGCATGTGTGCCCGACGGGAGACGGGTGACGGGAGCAGCCGAGTTTTCTCGACAGCGGGGCGGGCGTGCTCGGCGGCTGTCGAGAAATCTCGACAGCGGGGACGGGCGTGCTCGGCAACTCGGCAGCTGCCGGGAGGCGACGGGGATTTTTTCCCCGTCGTCGGGAAAAAATCTCAACCGTGAATTTTCGATTCGTTTTCTGTCCCGTTTCTTTTCATCATATTTTATTATCGAGTCGTCACCAACGACATACCGTTGACCGGGGGTCGTGAGTCCCGGTCAAAGTCAACCTTTTGACCAAATTACCAAAATACCCATCAATCTCAAAACACTATAATTATAGGGTTTCTCGTGAATTTTCAATTTATTCACGTTTAACACTATCATTACAGTGTTAAACGTGATTATTCTATACAATCACTATAAAATCGGTATTTATTGCATTCCAAACGTCGATTTTTCCCGTTTAACCCTTTCAAACATAAATTCAAGCATATATTCAAACAAATTAACCCTATCAAATGCAAAATTAAACACGTTTACCATTCCAAACATCAATTCAAGCATATATCAAAACAAATTAAACCTAATTTCTAAAAAAATAGGGTTAAATGAGGATTATTAACTAGTAAACATACTTTTCTTATTTCAACGATAATTTTTCCACTCTTCCAAGAGCCAAAATGTCGGAAAAAAAACTCGAATATTTTGTTCTTCAAAATGTTGTCTGATAATTTCCTACTGAAATTATCAACCTATATAGAAGAACAAACGGAGGAAAATTACATGTGATTTCACAGTATAAAGTGAATTCACACTTAATAATGAGAAGGAAAAAACAAAAAAATTGGTGCACTGTCATCAATCGAATTAATTGACGTGCATGGCCAAATTCAATGAAAATAATAATGAATAATGACAACAAAACAAAACAAAATTTTTGGTGTAATAGTCATGCCCAAATTAATTGTTGCACTTCAAATCACACGTGGATATATTTAAAAAAAATTAAACAATAATTCATGATGCAATTGAAAGTACTACACGTGGAAAATTGTTGCAAAATTATACAATAATTAATGAGTTTATATTTGTCACCATTCACTAATTAATAAAATATATTAATTGTACAATCATCAAGTTGACTTTGACAAAAATGATGGTAGAAAGTGGCATACTATTATATTTGGTGGTAGAAAATGGCATACTATTATATGTTATGGTAATTTGAATATATAATTATATTTTTTATGCTAAAATGAATACTTTCCTCTTTTTTCTTTGTGCAATGTACTTTGCTTATAAATACACACTATAAAATTTTCACAATTCATCAAAACTTGAACTCCCACTTTTGTTCATTAGAAATTAAAATCCATGGAAGACACCATTGTTATTTATAGTGGACCGGGGCACTTGAATACGATATCATTGCTGGCAAAGTTTATCCGCATAAACCAGCCTTCAGTCCCCATCGTAATCCTGAGCACCGCCGCCAAGTCCGCCGTGGCCTCCATCGCCGCCGTCCCTTCCATCACTTACCATCGCCTTCCCGCCCCTCCTCTTCCTCCCAACTTCACAAAAAACCACTCCGACCTCCTTTTCGAGCTCCCGCATCTCAACAATCCTAATCTTCACGACGCGCTGCAAGAAATCTCCCAGAAAGCAAGAATCAGAGCCTTTGTAATCCATTTCTTCTGCTACGCAGCCTGTGAAGTTTCTGAAAGCCTGAAAATACCCACTTATTTTTACATGAGCCCTGGAGCAGCTTTCTCCATACTTTGTTTATGTTTCGCAACTCTACATGAAACCATCACTGTTGACTTTGGAGAGTTAAACGAGTTTGTTGAACTTCCTGGTTTGCCCCCCATTTACTCACTGGATCTTCCCAAAGATGCGCAATCGCGTCAGAGACTTTTTTACAAACACATGGTTGGCGTTTCGAATAACTTGAGGAAATCAAGAGGCTTCATCGTGAACGCGTTCGATGCCCTCGAGTATAGAGAGAAGGAAGCCATATCTAACGGCCTTTGCCTTCCTAATGGGCCAACTCCTCCTGTTTACTTCATCGGGCCATTAGTCGGTGACATCAACGAGGGCGAAGAGCATGAATGTCTGAGGTGGCTTGATTCGCAGCCGAGTAAAAGCGTCGTCTTTCTTTGTTTTGGCAGAAAAAGTGTGTTTTCAGCTGAGCAACTTAAGGAAACAGCGATTGGTTTGGAGAACAGTGGCCATAGATTTCTTTGGTCAGTACGAAATCCAGTGGATGAAGCTGATTTGGATGAGGTGCTGCCTCAGGGTTTCATGGAGAGAACTCAAGACCTGGGTTTTGTAGTAGAGTCGTGGGCCCCGCAGAAGGAGGCGCTGAGCCACGATTCGGTGGGGGTATTCGTGACTCACTGTGGGAGGAGCTCTCTTTCGGAAGCATTGTGGTTTGGGGTGCCTATGATTGGTTGGCCGGTGGATTCAGAGCAGAGGATGAATCGGACTGTGATGGTGGAGGAAATGCAGGTGGCGCTGCCGTTGGAGGAGGCGGCGGGTGGGTTGGTGACGGCGGTTGAGTTGGAGAAACGGGTTAGAGAGATGATGGAGTCAAAGAAGGGGAGAGATATTAGGCGACGAGTAGGTGAAATGAAAAGCTCAGCCAGGGCCGCGGTGGTTGAGAATGGATCGTCGGTGATTGATTTGCACAACTTTCTTCTCTCCGCTACCTTGGATTCATAATTCTTAATATTGTTGGAATAATCCTTGTTTTCTTTCTAGATTTCTTTTTAACTCTTGTTGCAGATTTACTTTTTGTTATTTCAATCCTGCGCGTTTAATTGAATTTTTTGGATAATCCATGAGAAAAATAACAAAAATAGTCCGTACACATTTCCTAATTATGATTTTATCTTTTAATTTTTAGGTTTTTGAAAATACTCTGCATGTTACCTTTTTTTTTTTTTTTACCAACAACATCCATTCATTTGCAATAATCAGTTACATACTTACATGCTGATGTGATCAATTAATTCTGATATGAATATTATTTTTGAATTTATTTTTGCAAAATTTACATCTAAGCCTTTTTTTTTTTGCCTAAGTCATGAGAAATTTAATGAACTCGTATATTATTCCTAATTAAAATAACAAATAAAATAAAAATATTATTTAATGTAAAACATAAAATCTGAAATATTTATTTAAAAAATCATAAAAATATTTTATACTATCTAAATGAACAAAAAACAATATAAAAAAATGATAAAATAAAGTAATAATAATCGTTGTTGTTATTATTATTATTATTATTATTATATAATGAAAATTATTTTTAAAAATTTAAATTTAACAAATATAGTTTAATAAATTAGAAATATTTATTTATATTAAATTACTAAAACCTATGTTTAATAAAATAGTAAAAATTCAAGAGGAAATTATTTTTGAAAGTTCATAATATATTTTAATAGTAATTTTAAAATTTATAAACCAACAAAATAAATCTAGAAAATAGATTTTGAAATAGATTTTTATGTTGGAAAATTATATTAAAATATCTAAAAGACAAATAAAATCGATGAAATGCTTAAAAGTAAAAAAAAATTATAAAATCGATAAAACGCTTAGAAATAAAAATAATATATTACTAAAAAAGTTTATATATAATAAAACTAGAATTATTTTTATTTTAAAATGTCACGCCCCATTTTTGTATATAATTAAAGACATGGAAATATGATTTTTAAAAGAGAAAACGTAGTTTTTTCATAGGGCATCCAACAACTTTCTAAATTGTTAAGATTTAATAACAATCAAAGATTTATAAGGTAACTCTCGTAAACACGAAGGGTTAAGCATTTACAACGGAAATATGTTTTGGTTTAATACAAAAGTACGTAAATGTTATAACATACAAAAGTATGGTTTCAAGAATGCTGAACATATATATACGTTTATATATACATGTAAAAACATTAAACATTTCTATTCATCCCTCATCGCATACAAAGTTTTCTGTAAAATAAATTATAGAAGGGATGAGCGACAAAAGTACACGACCTGTACATGAAGGGGTACACATAAAATTTTATTCATATCATACATATACTACACATTGTGGACTCCTGAGTAGTCGCTTGCAAAATGTTGATAGGTTTTCTAGGCCCCAAACCGACCCTATGGATTGTTACACTCTTCTTGTTGGTTTTCCGAAAAATACCCTATGTGTTGGGTTTTCGAGGAATAAACCACTTGACGTGCAGGCGCATGTGTAGTTACATTATCACATAATAGTTCTCACATAACACATAGTATATATTAACCACATTCAAGTGGAGTCATATAATTCACAACAGCACATAGGTAAAGAAATCATTTGACATATATTGGCTTCTAAAGAAACCTTTTTTGTGCGGGAACTACTCCAACTTATCATCATATGATACCATTCGCATTTTTATCCCTTGAAATCAATAACTTTTAAAATCATATAATTTACTTGAACACCAAGCATATAATAAATATGTTCCACTTGAAATCGACACCACATAATCACAGAATTCAAATAAAGTATTCACAACGTTCTCTGTAAAATTGTACAATTAAAAACGTAAATAAGATTTTACCTCACCTTTATCACTTCGTTTCAGAAAACTCCAAGACACTAAGTAGATCTATCTCGATTCCCCTATGTATATCCTACAAAGCATAAAAGCTCATGTTAGAAACTAATCAAGCTATTCGCAAAAAGAAGTACATAGCGACGGTTTGGTAGCAAGGACAGAATGAGAGGAGAGAGAGAAAAGGGTTGTCGTCTCTTTCCGCGGCCGTACGCGGTGGAGGCGGCAGTCGAATCAAATTTTGAACCTAGATTTGTAATGGGCTTGGTCCGATTACCTTGTCGATTACCTTGTCGAAAAACTTCGTCAATGACAATAGAGAGGTGATAGCAGCGACGGTTGGGTTGGGAATAGAGAGATGACAGCAACGACGATTGATGATGCTTGTGAGAGAATGAGGTGGAGAGGAAAGGAAACGTTGCACTTATTCTTTTATTATTACCTTTCACTTTTATTCATAACTATGCATTAATCAAAAAGACTAAAATGTATTTATCGAGAGAGAGAGAGCTAGGTGTCAAGTTTTAAGATGGTTAAAAAAGGTGAGGTGTCACCTTAGCCATTAATTAGATAACATATACTCCCTCCGTCCCTTAACACTTTGCACACTTTCCTTTTTAGTTTGTCCCCAAACACTTTGCACACCCAAAAATGGCAAATTTTAACATAATCAACACCCTCACAATACACATTTATTTACAAAGAATGCCATTACTTTTTCTCACACAATACCATTTAATATTCAAACTTTTTCTTAAAAGTTGTGCCTAATTTGACCAGTATACCCTCAACCAAAAAGCAAATATCTACTTTTTCTTAAAAAGTGTGCCCAATTTAGTGTGCAAAGTGACGCAGGACGGAGGGAGTATTACATAAAAAATAAGAAAATGACTTTTTTGTCTTTATTTGTTGACTTTTAAATATTTAATATAATTTCTATTTTTGTAAATAAGAATTTCTAATTTAATTATATTTTTATATTTACTAAATAATATATTAATATTTAAAAAAATTAAAATATAATTTTTAGAACTTCTATTATTATTATTATTATTATTATTATTATTATTATTATTATTATTATTATTATTATTATTATTATCATCTTCATCTCACAAAAATAAACCTATTTATATTTTTATACAAATTAAGAAAATATTTGAAGTTTCAATTATATCTTTATTTTTCATTGAAGACTGACATTAAATTAAACATTTTTCTTTTCAAAAAATATATATGGAGTTGAAGTGTGGTGATTAATATACATTTAATTAAGATATATATGAAATTACATATTAAAATATTAGCAAGTCTATCTTTGTGACGAAGATATTATTATTATTATTATTATTATTATTATTATTATTATTATTATTATTATTATTATTATTATTATTATTATTATTATTATTATTATTATTATTGTAACGCCCCGTTTCTTTTTAAAGTATAAACTTTGATTGAAGCGTTACTTACACATAAACTTCAATTTTTTTTAAATAGTAAGATGAAATAAAAACAAGAATAATTATGAAATATATTCGTTTCTAAAGCTCATGAATTTGAAAGACTTTAAAATTTAGGAAATATAACATTTTGAATTAAAACTTTTTTCGACCTTTGATCATCAACTATCAGCATCCACCACTCGCGCGTCACGTCCTAAACTTTTAAACTGAAAATATTTTAACATAAAAAGGGTGAGCGTACAAAGACACTCAGTGAGGTTAATCTACGGGTAAAGGAGTAAAACATAAGTACTCATAATAATATCATTCAATAACACATTTTTGTTTACTGTTTTTAACCGTCATGAAAACGCGGGTCTTAACCGCTATGAAAATATTTACGGATCTTAACCGTCGTGAAAAGATATGTGGATCTTAACCGCCGTGAAAGCATTTACTTTTCATAGACATATTACACGTTGTGGACTCCCAAGTAGTCCCAATGCATCATTTGGATAGGTTCCCTCAGGAAGCCTATCAGGACCCCAAGCTGGCCCTATGGGTTATTACATCCCTTCATGGTGGGTTTCCGAAGAAGACCCTATTGGTGGGCATCCGAAAAATACCCCATTGTTGGGTTTCCAGCAAGGTTACGCTACTTGGTGTGCAGTCGCATGCGCAATTAAATTGTCACATAATATTTCTCACATAGTACATAGTACACATTGGTCACGTTCACGTTGGCCACATAATTCACACAACACATAGTAAAGAAAATCCTTTGATATATGTTGGTTTCTAAAAAAACCCCTTTAGTGCGGAAATTACCCCGTCTTATCATCATTTGAAACCATTTGCATTTATATCACCTGAAATCAATAGCTTTTAAAACCATGTAATTTACTCGAATACTATTCACATAGTGAAAACGTTTCACTTTAAAACGACACCACATAATGACGGAATTTAAATCACGTAGTCACATTATTTTTCATAAGACTGTACGATTTTAAAACATAAATAAGATTTTACCCCCACCTTGGATACTTGATAGAACTGATCAAAAGCTCTTGGTCTTATTTTTCCCTATTCCTGCCTTTTGCTTGCATTTCCTACAAAGTATAAAAACATGACTTATCTTCTAATTTAAATGCTTAAAACCAATAAAATTTATGAAATAATAAACTCTTAAGAAGGTCGATAGACTGGGGTTCTAAATTTAGGGTTCACTGGAAAATTAGGGTTTATGGATCACACCCCTAAAATTAGGATTTTCTTAATTAAAAGGTTCGCTTGTCAGTCTTATATCATTTTAGGGTCAAACTATCATTCTATAATGTCGTAGGACATAAAATATAGTAATTAACAAATTCTGGGGTCAAAATATAATTTCCGCAAGTTCTTGGGGTCGTTCTGTCATTTTATCCTAGTTTAGGGGTGATTCTGTAATTTCTGTAAAGTTTAGAGTCCATTCTGTAATTTCCAGTAATTCTGGGGACTATTTTATAATTTCAGAGAGGTTCTGGGGTCAGTCTGCTATTTCAGAGAAATTCTAGGACTAATCTGTAAATTTTCATAAGTTCAGGGACTAATCTGTAATTACCTATAAGTTCAGGGACTAATTTGTAATTAACCATAAGTTCATGGACTAATTTATAATTACCCATAAGTTTAGGGACCTAAGTGCTATTTACCAAAATTCTAAGGTTTGCAATTTTGTCCCTGGGTTCAATCAAATTCTCAAAACATAACCCCTCCAATTCCAACACTGTCGTTGCTCCACCGCCGCTCCTGTCGCCCTGTCACTATCGTTCAACACTGTCGGCGATCTCACATCGCCGGCGACTCCACACCCGAGCACACACACGCTGCATACACATACAGATACAACATATATATATATATATATACCTACATACATATATATACAGATGCTATATATATATATATAATTGAAAATTATATACATGCTGTACGCGGTGGAGACGCGATCGAGTTAAAATTCGAGCTCGTACTTGTGATCGGCTCGCTGAGAACTACATCGTAATCAATTCACCTTGTCGGAAAGACTTCGTTGACGGTAGAAAAAATGACGATGAAGGTGGCGGTGTTGGCGGTTCACGGCGGAGAAGAGAGAGATGAGAGTCTTTTTCCCTTTTTTTTTTCCTTATTTTCTTTTTTCTAATTTTTGCCTTAATCTATTTCCTCACAATTTCTATCTTAATTAGCCTCATATTCTTCAATTAGAAACCACGTGTACTTGAACTTAAGCAAGAGCTGTCCATATGCCACTACTTCATGTAGTATAAATAAATTAAAGTAGTTAATAAATTTTTAAATGAAATTGTGGATACTACAACAACAACAACAACAACAACAATAATAATAATAATAATAATAATAATAATAATAATAATAATAATAATAATTTTTTATTATTATTATTATTATTATTATATATTTATTTTTTTATAATTTTCTTTGATTTTTATATATTTTAAAATAATTTTCTGATTTAAAAAATAATAAATCTTATTTTTATTATATTTCCGAAAATATATGTATGTTTGTTTGTTTTTGTCCAAAATAACCTTTTCTAGAAAAGCATGGATATAAGATTTTAAAAAAATCAAAAATAAATTCCACATGTTTATTTGTCGAGGGTGATCGGTTGATTACCATTTACTATTAGTAAATTGGTATTTTTGATAACATACAATAATATATGAGGTATCCTTAAAAACTTAAAGAATTAAAGGATAAGATCATAATTAGGGGTAATATACGAAGTATTTTCATCAATTTTTTTTTATAATCAATAAATCTTCATTTTCTTTTTAATATTCAACATGGTATGTCTCACATCCTTTTATCCCGTAATGATAGTAAGCAATGATTCATTAGATAAAGGTTAAAATCATTTTTCGTCATATAACTATGATTTCTTTTGATTTTGGTCCTATATGTATCACAATTTTTATTTTAGTTTTATATTGATTGGAGTTGTTGAGATGAGGGATCTCGAAAAGGAGTTCGAAGCGGTTTTTGTGAAGTTGATTGAGAAGGCTAGCTTCATTTCTTTTGAACTATCTATGAAACCGAAGAAAGATTGGATGATAATTAGAGCTATTGAGTGCCATTACTACCCAATCAGTTTTCCCTAAGGGATTTTCCTTAGTTGCGAAGAAGTGAAGTAAGGAGTCGACTCGCTCGAACGTAGGCAATTGCCTTATTATATTAAAATGTGGCGTTTTACCGGGTGAGAAAGAATAAAGAAAGTCTAGTAGAACATCACGGAACAAGAAGCTTTTAAGATTCATGTTGATGCGGTTCTCTAGAAAACCCCTTCGGCTTCTTCCATTCAAAAAGGTAGTCGTCTGACCAATTGGCTCGGACACCAAACCGCCCATGCTGACCCATTTTGCTTTCTTGAAAAAAGGAGGCACAAAACGATGGCAAAAAAGCTTGTATGGATTTTTTTTGACTGGGTTTCAAGGAGGAAGTGAAGGGTCGGAAGATAGAGAGGTGATGGAAGGGACGGCAACGATGGAGGTGACGACAAACCTCGCGACAACGCTAATGATTTTGATGGAGACTTAAGGCTGGATTTTACAAATGAACTTGGTCAGCACTGAAATGGTATTCAACTGACTCGGCACTATATATAAAACTCACCTTATGAAATACAAAATAAAAGTGGAAAATTCAATTTTGATTCTGTTGGAGTGTTCATGTATATTGTTTTGATATATTAAATTTATGGAAATATTATGTTATGATAATTTGAGTGTTCATATTGTTTTGATTTCTTTAATAGATAGAAAGATAATGTAGATTAATTATAATTAATGGATACCTCAACTATTATATGTTAATATATACCTTTTAGTTTGCAATTTAATTAGATCAATATCTCAATTATCCTAACTTTACGCAATGTACAAAATCAAATTGTAGTTACATAACTTTTCTAACGTATGTAAATGGTTATATAATTATCATTTATTGTTTTCATTTAGTCTTGTACCTTAATTGGAAATTTCAAATATTGTCAAAAAATTACCATGTAAGTTACACGTAACATTTTATTTGAGATTTTTAATGAATATGCATCAGGAAAAAAAAAAAAAACTGGATACACGATATACATATCTGAAGATGAAATTACAACTTATTAAATGATCATACCCACATAAG
Source organism: Scutellaria barbata (assembly GCA_028654395.1). Lineage (NCBI taxonomy): Eukaryota > Viridiplantae > Streptophyta > Magnoliopsida > Lamiales > Lamiaceae > Scutellaria > Scutellaria barbata. The sequence goes on along the minus strand of CM053646.1, from coordinate 15,727,760 downwards.
CAATTGCAATTCAAAAATGAATATTAGAATCTCTTGAACTGGCCTCCCCCCTTCCTCAAATTGATCATAATCGTAGCTTCAAGCAACAACTGACCCATCTGAAAAATTCGTGGCACAAGTGTAGCAAAAGGCATTCCAGAACTCAAGGAAGGTTTAGTTTAGTTTTCAATTTTAATTTCCAGTTTTCAATATTTTGATAACAATTTATTGATTTGTAGTATAATATTGAAGTGAAATGAATATAAATTAATGGAATTGTCTCATCTATTCTAATTACACTCAACTCAGTATTCTAATTAAAAAAAATCATTTTCTGGATTAAAAAAAATGTTTATAAATAAAGATGGTGAAGAATAAGTTTTTTCTTTTTTTTTTTTTGGAAAAAGTCATTTTTCATCTTGTAAATTAGACATTTTTCCTTAGACATTTTTCCAATTTTTGTCAGTAGTTATGCTTTTTTCAATTTTAATTCTTTAATTGCCAATTTTTTTCAAATTTGAGTTTGATTTTCGTCGGAAATTTTTTCCCAACTGCTGGAATGTTTATGTGCCACCTAAAATGAAGGAAAAAAAAAACCCAAAATAGACAAAAGATTGAGCTAACGTGATAATTTTTAGTGCCACATCAAAAAAAAAAAAAATTCAAATCATATAAGAGTTAGTAAAATTCAAAAGACATCAAAACAATGAAAATGAATTTTAATGATGATGATGATGATGCATTCAAATAATTAGTTAATTAATAGATGTATTAAAAATAAATATCAATAGAAATTCAGCAAAATGTGGGGTCACGTGCGGAGCGAATGCTGCTCGTCTCACTCGAATTCACATTAACTAAAGACAAATCCATCTGCATTTCATTTACATTTCATCCTCATTTCACCTAAATTTGCACGAATTATTGGGATAGTATTCCCATGACACAGTAAATAGAAGATGCTTAAAAACACGGGAGATTTAGCAAAATATTACTAATTAAATAAATACTTGTGAAAATATTAAATTTTTTAGGATATTAGCGAAATATTATAAATTACGGTTGAGAATCGCATGAAATACTGCAATAATGGAGTCGCAATTGAGAACTACAATATCAGATTTTTTAATTTTTTAATTTTTTTTTAAAATTTAATTAGAAGTCGCGGTTGGCAACCGCAACTTTAATTTGGATTAAAATACGCAACTTTAATTTGGATTTATTTTTTTAATGGGAATCGCAGCTAGCAACTGCAACTCTGTGAGAATCCTACATCACCGTAAAAGCTTTCAACCACCCACCAAATTAACCTTCCCAATCATTGTAAATAATTTCATTCACAACTTTCCCAACCACTGTAAATATCTTTTTTTATACAATTTGTGCGATGTACTTTGCTTATAAATACACACTATAAATTTTTCACAATTCATCAAAACTTGAACTCCCACTTTAGTTCATTAGAAATTAAAATCCATGGAAGACACCATTGTTATTTATAGTGGACCGGCGCACTTGAATACCATATCATTGCTGGCAAAGTTTATCAGCATAAACCAGCCTTCAGTTCCCATCGTAATCCTGAGCACCGCCGCCAAGTCCGCCGTGGCCTCCATCGCCGCCGTCCCTTCCATCACTTACCATCACCTTCCTGCCCCTCCTCTTCCTCCCAACTTCACAAAAAACCACTCCGACCTCCTTTTCGAGCTCCCTCATCTCAACAATCCTAATATTAAGACAGATGCATGATGAATAGAGATGTTTATTTTATAAATCAATCCTGATAAAAAATAAAAAACATTAAATTTTAGTAAATGCTATGTAACACTAATAACGTATTCGAAGAAACTTAGAAGAAAAAAAAAACTGACAGTGCAGGACTTCAAAGTAATATTAATAAACATGGTGTGTCCTTAAGTGAATGCGTATGTATTTCATCAAAAACAGTATGAACACTCCAATTAAACACATCTTTCAATCAATTTAATTGAATAAATCAAAAACGATACAAACGTACTCAAACAATAACATAATCTTCACCTAATAAATGAAAAGGATACGAACACTCAAACTAAACCGATTATATCATGATCTCATTGGATTAAGACACTAAGCAAACCAATTAAAAGGATGGTATTATTCGTTTTTTATTAATATATTATCTATCCTAATTAAATATCGTTTGAAACTTTTATTCAACTTTATTCCGCGAATTATCGATGCCTATTCTTTAACTACAATTTAGAAATGTGATATGATTATTTTTGCAGAATTAATTTGATTTTCTTTTCAATTTTCCTTAATTAGTTAAGAATATTGTATTTGTCCTATTTTTATATTTGGTAATAAATGAATCTTCTGTACCCCTTGAATGCATATATTTTAGTTACATAATTAATACATTATATTTTAGTTACACAAGTAATATCTTATGAACATACTAACTTAATTTTTTAATATTATATATTTTGTATCCATGAACAATGTTAATATTATATTTATTAGCAACCTAATCCAACCTAATTTTTTCATTAAAAAAAAAAAAAAACCATTCTCTCATTCATATGCACAACGTATCATTCAACCCAACCCTTCAACTCTTTTATAAACCAATGTTAATACTATATTTATTAGCAACCTAATCCAACCTAATATTTTAATTAAAAAAAAACTATTCTCTCATTCATATGCACAACCCACCATTCAACCCAACCCTTCAACTCTTTTATGAACCGAACTTTTAAAAACAAATTGTCACTATTTATTCATTACATATTATTTATAAACAATTTTTATTACATTAAAAAGGTGTAAGAAATATATAAAAAATATTTGACATTTTAAATCCGTAATCATAATAAATATTTTTTTTGGATAAACTTAAAATAAGCTACTAACACAATAACAAAATTAAAATTATAATAGTTGGAATACAAAATAAATAAATAAATAAATAAATAAATAAATAAGAGCTATAAATAGATGCTTTATATACTAAATTATAAATACAGGAGATACAAATTACATATTTAATTATGATTGTGAAATTTTTGCCATATGTATGCAATCAAGTTATTTGAAAAATAAATAAGACATGATAGGTGAGAAAATAGAATCACAAATTGTGAGAAATTAAAGAGATAATTCGGAATATACGACTGAACTCCATACTTTGCTTATAAATACAGACAATAACATTACTTCACAATTCCACGAAAATAAAACTGAGTCTCCTTCATTAGAAGATAAATGGAAGACACCATAGTTTTTTATAGTACGCCACATCACTTGAATACAATGTCACTGCTGGCCAAGTTTATTAGTAAAAACAAGCCTTCGGTACCCATCACAATCCTGTGCTCCGCCACCCCCATTGCCGCCGTCTCTTCCATCAGCTACCACCGCCTTCCCGACCCGGTTCTCCCTCCTAACATTACAACAGACCCAGTCGAACTTGTTTTCGAGCTCCCTCGTCTGAACAACCCTAATCTTCGCGATGCACTGCAAGAGATCTCGCAGAAAGCAAGAATCAGAGCCTTTGTAATCCATTTCTTCTGCCACTCAGCCTTTGAAGTTTCTGAGAGTCTGAAAATACCCACTTATTTCTACTTCAGCGCCGGAGCAGCTATGGCCATATTCTGTTTGTGTTTTGCAACTATTCACCACACCATCACTGTTGACATTGGAGAGTTGAACGATTTTGTTGAGCTTCCTGGTTTGCCTCCCATTTACTCGCTGGATTTTCCCAAAGATGTGCGTTTGCGTCAGAGTCTTTTTTACAAGCACATGGTTGGCCTTTCGAAAAACATGCGAAAATCAAGAGGCTTCATCGTCAACGCGTTTGATGCCATTGATTATAGAGCTAAGGAAGCAATATCTAACGGCCTCTGCGTTCCCAATGCGCCAACTCCTCCTGTTTACTTCATGGGGCCATTGGTCGGTGAAATCCACGGCGGCGGCGAGGAGAATGAATGCCTGAGGTGGCTTGATAAACAGCCGGGTAAGAGTGTTATCTTCCTTTGTTTTGGCAGAAGAGGTGTGTTTTCTGCTGAGCAGCTAAAGGAAACGGCTATTGGTTTGGAGAACAGTGGGCATAGATTTCTCTGGTCACTACGAAATCCAGTGGATGAAGCTGATTTGGAAGAGCTGCTACCTGAGGGTTTTGTGGAGAGATCTAAAGATCGGGGTTTTGTAGTAAAGTCATGGGCCCCACAGAAGGAGGTGCTGAGCCACGACTCGGTGGGGGGATTTGTGACTCACTGTGGGAGGAGCTCCATTTTCGAAGCGTTGTGGTTTGGGGTGCCGATGATCGGTTGGCCTATGGATGCGGAGCAGAGGATGAATCGGACTGTAATGGTGGAGGAAATGCAGGTGTCGCTGCCGTTGGAGGAGACGGCGGGTGGGTTGGTGACGGCGGCTGAGTTGGAGAAACGAGTTAGAGAGTTGATGGAGTCGAAGAAGGGGAAAGATATGAGGCGACGAGTCGGTGAAATGAAAAGCTCAGCCAGGGCGGCGGTGGCGGAGAATGGATCGTCCTTAATTGACCTGCACAAGTTTTTTCTCTCCACCGATCGTGATGATTAACCTTTTCTTTGTTTTTTTTTAAGTTTTATAGTTTGTGTTTTTTATTGTATTCAAAATCATGTGTTTCATTATGAGATGTATTGTTTTGGTTGGATAAGTATAACTATATGTTGTTTCATATATTCCATCCATTTTCTCATTTTAAAAAATGAATAAATATTTTGAATTGAAATTGCATATGTTATTTTGCATAGGTCGTGTGAAATTCAATTTTGATGACACTTCCAAAAGATCTCAATAAAGTATTTAGGTCACGAAGTATTTAGGTCATGCATGTTTGGATGTTATATTCTACATTTTGGAGGAATATCTTTTCTTGCTTTATAAAGATCTTTAACATTCGTTACATTTTGATGATTTCATTATATAAAATTAAAAAATAAGTACATATCACGAAAAACGAAAGATCTCGTGTCTTTTGGTGATCAGGCGACACCCGGATTTGAAAGTAAACTTTTGTTTTTTTTCTAACAAATTGTTGGGGCCAAATCTTAAGTTGTACAAAATCTTTAGAGCCAAAAGTCTCTTCCACCACCAAAACTTATATGCGTCAGATGTATGAATTTTAAATCCGTATCTTTAATTTGAATCAATGTGAGGTGCTTTTATGTGCGTCCACATCGTCATATCATAACTGGTGTGGTATGCGGCACACATCATCTAAATTTTATATTTTAAGATATCATTCATTTTCTCTTAAGATATCGCACATGTATTCTTAAGATATCACACTGTTATTCTTCAGGTATTAGCGTAAAAATAGTGTTGTTTTTTTCTTTTTTCTCTTTTTTTTCCTTCTATCTCCTTCTTCTTCTTAATCTATTTTCTTATAATTTTTGTATTCTTCTTATTTGTTTTGTACATTATTCTTCTTCTCTATCTTCTTGTTTGTATTCTTCTTCTCTATATTCTTGTTTTTATTCTTCATCAAATCTTCATGAAGTCATTTATGGGGGTTTTTTTCTTCTTCCTCTTCTCTTTTACTCATTTTTATAGATTTAGATAATTGATTTCAAATCATAATTTATTACAATAATTTTACAACATTGAAAATCAATTATTTCAAACAATATGAAATCATTTTTGAGATTTTTTTTTGAAATTTTAAGATTTTTCAATGAAGATATTAGTTGTATACTCTTCAAGTATTACATAAATATCTTGCAAGTATTACACATGTTCATTTCAGGTATTATATAAATACCTTACATGTATTACACATGTTCATTCAAGTATTAGTAAATATCTTACAGGTATTACATATGTTTCTTTTAAGTATTACACTTACCTTACAAGTATTACACATGTAATTTTATAATACGTGAAGAGTATATATTTAGTATTTATAAATCATATCAGTAATACCTTAAAAATATCACTGGTCATAAATAATCATATATCAATGTTTTACGATAATTATAATTTATTAAATCATGAACAGTTAGAATTTTTGTAATACCTATAGAATATATATATATATATATATATATATATATATAATATCTATAAAATAAACCAATAATACCTCAATGTTTTTTTCATAATATCTTGAAGGTTTTACTTACATATAATTCAACCATATAATTTTATAATATCTGAAGAGTATATATCTAATACTTATAAATCATATCAGTAATATCCTAAAAGTATTATTAATGTCATGAACAATCATTGTTGGGAATTATCAGGCACGGCTCTGCCAGGTTCGAATCCGTGAGCGCAAAGCTATATAAGTATAAGACGTTAAAGTACTTGAGTGAAGATAACGGGTTGCAGTAGCTGAGTTTGGGAGCTTAAATTGATGTAAGACACTGCTCTGCCAGGTTTGAATCCGTGAGGCTGACAGGTGCTAGGGGCGGGCTGCAGTAGCTGAGTTTGGGGAATTGAGTGAAGATACCGGAGGGTTCAGGGCCTTCGAGCTGAGGACTGGCTTGTGTGGCCCCCTTGGAGACGCCGAGTCGTGGTGGTGGCGCAAGGCAAGACATTGAGTCACGGTGACATCGATGCGTGGCGAGAAGGTATATCAGTGTCGAGTTATGGAGATATCGGGTTGTAGTAGCTGAGTTAGGGAAATTGGATGTCGAGTCATGAAGATGTCGGGTTACAATAGTTGAGTTCGGGAGTTTAAATTGATGCGAGGCACGGCTCTGTCAGGTTCGAATCCGTGAGGTTGACAGGTGCTGGGGGGATTGTTGGGAAAACATTGAGGCGTGTCGAGAAAGCATGTTGGTTTCGAGTCATGAAGATGTAAGGTTGCAGTAGTTGAGTTCAGGGAAGTGAGTGAAGATACTAGAGGGTTCAGGGTCTTGGAGATGAGGAGTGGCCTGTGTGGCCCCTTGAATGCAGTACCTGAGTTCAGGAAATTGAGTGAAGATACCAGAGGGTTTCAAGGTTGCTGGAGTGGATTGTTGGGAATTTTCCCAATCTTGGATCAGAGATTAAATTGGTGCGAGACACTGTTGCTCTGTCAGGTTCGAATCTGTGAGACTGACAGGTGCGCGCGGGGGGAGGGGGGATTATTGGGAATTTTCCCAACATCCTATCTTGGATCAGAGCTTAAATTGGTGCAAGACACAACTTTGCCAGGTTTGAATTTGTGAGCGCAAATCTGCATAAGTATAAGACATTAAAGTTGCACCATATGCCCACTAGATATCCTTTTGGTGTAGCGGTGAAACGTTTGATGGTCCAACAATCATATATCAATGTTTTGAATTTATTCTGATTTATAACATCATGAATAGTTCGAATTTTTGTAATATCTCTAGAACATATATGTAATACCTATAGAATAAATCAATAATATCCCAAACTTTTTTTGTTGCATAATATCTTGAAGGTTTTACTTACATATAATTCAACCATTTAATTTTATAATTACTAAATAGTATATATAGTACTTATAGATCATATAAGTAATACTTGAAAAGTATCACTGATCATATATCAATATTTTGGGATAATTCTGATTTATAACATCATGAACAATCAGAATTTTTATAATACTTATAGAACATATATATAATACCTATAGAATAAATCAAAATTTTAAATACATGATTTTCATCATCTTCTTCCACAAATTTTATTCAAAATCATATTACTCAATCAATAACCAACTATGGTGTTTGTTGTATCAATTATCTTGTATATTGTTATGAATCACATTAAGATATAAAGAGTTTCAGATTATAAGAAAATAAAAATCCTATATTTTTATACACATTAGGAAGAAAAAAAACTTGTTGGAGTATTAGAAAAATAAGAATCCTAAATTTGTAGCAATCATATGAAGAAATTGAGAAAGAAGAAAGAAAAAAAAACAAAGGGAGGAATAGGGCCACATGAAGATGTAAGAGGAAAAAAAGAAAAAAAAAGTGTTTGTGTAGGAGAGAGAAAAAAAATGAGTGGAGCTGAACATACATATACGTTTATATATACATGTAAAAACATCAAACATTTCTATTCATCCCTCCTCGCATACAGAGTTTTCTGTAAAATAAATTATAGACCTGTACATGAAGGGGTACACATAAAATTTTATTCATATCATACATATACTACACATTGTAGACTCCCGAGTAATCGTTTGTAAAATGTTGATAGGTTTTCAAAGAAAACTAATCTAGGCTCCAAACCGACCCTATGGATTGTTACACCCTTCTTGTTGGTTTTCCGAAAAATATACCCTCTGTGCTGGGTTTTCGAGGAATAAACCACTTGACGTGCAGGCGTATGTGTAGTTACATTATCACATAATAGTTCTCATATAACACACAATATACATTAACCACATTCAAGTTGAGTCATATAATTCACAACAACACATAGGTAAAGAAATCATTTGACATATATTGGCTTCTAAAGAAACCTCTTTTGTGCGGGAACTACTACAAACTTATCATCATATGATACCATTCGCATTTGTGTCCCTTGAAATCAATAACTTTTAAAATCATATAATTTACTTGAACACCAATCATATAATATAGATGTTCCACTTGAAATCAACACCACATAATCACAGAATTCAAATAACGTATTCACAACGTTTTTTGTAAAATTGTACAATTAAAAACGTAAATAAGATTTTACCTCACCTTTATCACTTTGTTTCAGAAAACTCCAAAGCACTAGGTAGACCTATCTCGATTCCCTTATGTATATCCTACAAAACATAAAAGCTCATGTTAGAAACTAATCGAGCTATTCACAAAAAAAAGTACATAGCGACAGTTCAATAGCAAGGAGAGAATGAGAGGAGAGAGAGAAAATGGTTGTCTCTTTCCACGGCAGAGACGGCAGTCGAATCAAATTTTGAGCCTAAATTTGTAACGGCCTCAGTAAATATTATACATGGATGGTCTGATTACCTTGTTGGAAAACTTTGCCAATAACAATAGAGAGATGATAGCAGCGACAGTTGGGTTGGGAATAGAGAGGTGACAACAACGATGATTGGTGATGCTTGTGAGAGAATGAGGTGGAGAGGAGAGGAAACGTTGCACTTGTTCTTTTATTATTACCTTCCACTTTTGTTCATAACTATGCATTAATCAAAAAGACTAAAATGTATTTACCGAGAGAGAGAGAGCTAGGTGTCAAGTTTTAAGATGGGTAAAAAATGTGAGGTGTCACCTTAGCCATTAATTAAATAACATATATTACATAAAAAATAAGAAAATGATTTTTTTGTCTTTATTTGTTGACTTTTAAATATTTAATATAATTTCTATTTTTGTAAATAAGAATTTCTAATTTCTAATTTAATTATATTTTTATATTTACTAAATAATATATTAATACTTAAAAAAATTAAAATATAGTTTTTAGAACTTCTATTATTATTATTATTATTATTATTATTATTATTATTATTATTATTATTATTATTATTATTATTATTATTATTATTATCTCACAAAAATAGACCTATTTATATTTTTATACAAATTAAGAAAATATTTGAAGTTCCAATTATATCCTTATTTTTTATTGAAGACTGACATTAAATGAAACATTTTTTTTTTCAAAAAGTATATATGGAGTTGAAGTGTGATTATTCAATATACATTTAATTAAAATATATATGAAATTACATATTAAAATATTAGCAAGTCTATCTTTGTGACGAAGCTATTATTATTATTATTATTATTATTATTATTATTATTATTATTATTATTATTATTATATATTTACTCTTTTTTATAATTTTCTTTGATTTTTATATATTGTAAAATAATTTTCTGATTTAAAAAATAATAAATCTATTATTATTATTATTATTATTATTATTATTATATATTTACTCTTTTTTATAATTTTCTTTGATTTTTATATATTGTAAAATAATTTTCTGATTTAAAAAATAATAAATCTCATTTTTATTATATTTTCGAAAATATATGTATGTATGTTTGTTTTTGCCCAAAATAACCTTTTCTAGAAAGGTATGGATATAAGATTAAAAAAAATCAAAAATAAATTCCACATGTTTATTTGTTGAGAACGATCGGTTGATTACCTTTTACTATCAGTAAATTGGTATTTTTCAATAACATACAGTAATATATGAGGTATCCTTAAAAACTTAAAGAATTAAAGGGTAAGATCATAATTAGGGGTAATATACGAAGTATTTTCACTAATTTTTTCTATAATCAATAAATCTTCATCTTCTTTTTAATATTCAACACGGTATGTCTGACATCCTTTTATCATGTAATGATTTTAGTAAGCAATGATTCATTAGATAAAGGTTAAAATCATTATATAACTATGATTTCTTTTATTTTGGTCTCATATGTATCACAATTTTTATTTTAGTTTTATATTGATTAGAGTTGTTGAGACGAAGGATCTTGAAAAGGAGTTCGGAGCGGTTTTTGTGAAGTTGGGAAGAAGTGAAGGGTCGGAAGACAGAGAGGTGCTGGAAGGGACGGCAACGATGGAGGCGACGACAAACCTCACGGCAACGCTAATGATTTTGATGGAGACTTAAGGCTGGTTTTTGCAAATGAACTTGGCCAGCACTGAAATGGTATTCAACTGACTCGGCACTATATATAAAACTCACCTTTTGAAATACAAAATAAAAGGGGAAAATTCAATTTTGATTCTGTTGGAGTGTTCATGTATATTGTTTTGATATATTAAATTTATGTAAATATTATGTTATGATAATTTGAGTGTTCATATTGTTTTGATTTCTTTAATAGATAGAAAGAATGTAGATTAATTATAATTAATGGATACCTCAACTATTATATGTTAATATATACCTTTTAGTTTGCAATTTAATTAGATCAATATCTCAATTATCCTAACTTTACGCAATGTACAAAATCAAATTGCAGTTACATAACTTTTCTAACGTATGTAAATGGTTATATAATTATCATTTATTGTTTTCATTTAGTCTTGTACCTCAATATATTACTCCTTATTGGTTCTATTTTAATTGGAAATTTCAAATATTGTCAAAAAATTATCATGTAAGTTACACGTAACATTTTATTTGAGATTTTTAATGAATATGCATCAGGAAAAAAAAAAAAAACTGGATACACGATATACATATCTGAAGATGAAATTACAACTTATTAAATGATCACACCCACATAAGCAATTGCAATTCAAAAATGAATATTAGAATCTCTCGAACTGGCCTCCCCCCTTCCTCAAATTGATCATAATCGTAGCTTCAAGCAACAACTGACCCATTCGTGGCACAAGTTTAGCCAAAGGCATTCCAGAACTCAAGGAAGGTTTAATTTAGTTTTCAATTTTAATTTCCAGTTTTCAATATTTTGATAACAATTTATTGATTTGTAGTATAATATTGAAGTGAAATGAATATAAATTAATGGAATTGTCTCATCTATTTTAATTACACTCAACTCAGTATTCTAATTAAAAAAAAAAATCATTTTCTGGATTAAAAAAAATGTTTATAAATAAAGATGATTAAGAATAAGTTTTTTCTTTTTTTTTTTTTTTTGGAAAAAGTCATTTTTCATCTTGTAAGTTAGACATTTTTCCTTAGACATTTTTCCAATTTTTGTCAGTAGTTATGCTTTTTTCAATTTTAATTCTTTAGTTGCCAATTTTTTTCAAATTTGAGTTTGATTTTCGTCGGAAATTTTTTCCCAACTGCTGGAATGTTTATGTGCCACCTAAAATGAAGAAAAAAAAAAACCCAAAATAGACAAAAGATTGAGCTAACGTGATAATTTTTAGTGCCACATCAAAAAAAAAAATATTTCAAATCATATAAGAGTTAGTAAAATTCAAAAGACATCAAAACAATGAAAATGAATTTTAATGATGATGATGATGATGCATTCAAATAATTGGTTAATTAATAGATGTATTAAAAATAAATATCAATAGAAATTCAGCAAAATGTGGGGTCACGTGCGGAGTGAATGCTGCTCGTCTCACTCGAATTCACATTAACTAAAGACAAATCCATCTGCATTTCATTTACATTTCATCCTCATTTCACCTAAATTTGCACGAATTATTGGGATAGTATTAACTAAAGACAAATCCATCTGCATTTCATTTACATTTCATCCTCATTTCACCTAAATTTGCACGAATTATTGGGATAGTATTCCCATGACACAGTAAGTAGAACATGCTTAAAAACACGGGAGATTTAGCAAAATATTGCTAATTGAATAAATAATTGTGAAAATATTGAATTTTTTAGGATATTAGAGAAATATTATAAATTGCGGTTGAGAATCGTGTGAAAAACTGCAATAATGAAGTCGCAATTGAGAACTACGACATCAAATTTTTTAATTTTTTAATTTTTTTAAAAATTTAATTAGAAGTTGCTGTTGACAACTACAATTTTAATTTGGACTTATTTTTTTAATGGGAGTCGCAGCTCACAACTGCAACTCTGTGAGAATCCTGCATCACCGTAAAAGTTTTCAACCACCCACCAAATTAACCTTTCCAATCATTGTAAATAATTTCATTTCCAACTTCCTTCCTCAACCACTGTAAATATCTTTTTCTATACAATTTGTGAAGGATCGTTTCAGTTCAATCGTTATCATTGTTGTCACCATCGCCTTGCTGCTCCGAATTGCTGTTAGAATTCATTAAATAATATACTACTAATTTATAATTAATTTTTTATTTATAATAGTTCAAGTGTTATAGATGTTTGGTGATATTTATTCAATTGTTGTAGATGATTGATGTTATTTCAAGCTTTAGATAACAAAGTCCTCCTATTCATTGTCCCCCTTCAACATTCTTTTTAGTAAATTGATTTTCAATTATACCATTATAAACTTTCTTGAATCTCTAAAAGATTATCATTCATTATAGGATGGAAAGTAAGTGTGAGTATTTATAGGTGTAATGGAGCAATTCTTATTAATTAATTGTTAATGAAGAGGGGTTATAAGATTATCTCTCCTCTGCATTCTCTTCCATATTTTACACTCCTCTGCAATTTTGAAGACTAGTGGGTAACAACAATTCTCTACAATTATTATAGAAGATTATCTCTCATTAATACAGAGTGTGCGTATTATATTTTAATCCTCTTCATTCTCTTCCATTTTTAATATCAGACTTAGTGGGTAATAGAAGAATTGTATTTTATTAGATAATTGTTGAAAATATGTGATTGTGAATTAATTAATTGTATTTTAAGTGAAATGTGTTTATTTATAATTGTAATTATTTTATTAATGATTTTATTTCTCTTTTTTTAGAGATTTTTAATTGATTTTTTTAATAAATTGAATTTTAATATCTTATGTTTTAGGATGGACTTCCAATTTTATTATGGTGCACGCAACGATAGACTGTTATATAATCAGGAAAAACATAGATGACAACATATATAGAATGAGAGTATAGATGACATATTATCTATCAGACGAGGAGATAATTCAATTTGGGAACTTTATATTAATGAGGGATTTCACCATACAGTTATACAAAAATTACATCATATAAGTTTTTTGGGTATTTTGTAATGTAGTCGAGTTAAGTATGATTGTCATTTGATAACTAGTTTAATTGAGAGATGTCGACTCGAGACACACATTTCACTTGCGTATTGGAGAGGCTACTAACTCTATAAGATGTTGCTATTATTTGGGGTATACCTATCAAAGGCGAGCCTGTCACGGGCATTAACATTCAAAAAGAATTTAACATTGGGTAGAAGAATGCGATGTGTTTTTAGGTTTCCAACCCATATCTGAACAACTTAGGACATTTGGTAGGATAAAAAATTTCAGCAATAAAGAATCATTTGCAAAGTTTTCCTGTAGATGATAATAGTTTAGAACAACATATTGAACAATACTCTCGTACAGTCACTTATATGACATTCGGATGTATTGTGTGTCCTGATTCAACTGAAAATGCAATCCCGTTGATACACCTACAACACTTTGTGGACTTGAACAAAGTTCGATCATATAGTTGGGGTAGTGCTGCTTTAGCTACATTATATCGTGAGATGTGCAATGCATCGGAATACACAAAGAGATTTATTAGTGATCCAATCACACTATTGTAGGTAGCTATTTAACATTATATTTTACTAATACTAAATTTTTTTTGTTTCTTTTATGATCTAATAAAAAATTTATCAGATTTGGACATGGTCCAGAATGAAACACATTATACCTATATGCATTGGAGAACCAGACATGACCCTATATTTATTAATAATGTAGCAATACATCTTCCATACGGTGCACAATATGTATTTGCATATACTTATATTTTAAAACTTTTAAATATTATAATTTTATACTTTAATCATGAATTTTTTTTTTTTTTGGATTGCTAGGTAGAAGACATTGAAAAGTTAAGTTGCTTCTAAAAGGAATTTATTACAAATGTTCAAATAAATACTTGATGTATTGTCTCAAGACGGGGTGGTTATTTAAATGTATGACTGTGATGTATTATTTTTAAATATAATTGCAAAGTTAAAGTAATTATGTTAATCAATTTTTACTGTAGTTTGTTTGGCAACCATATAATATGAACTCACCTGAGATTGTTGCATTATTATCGGATATTCATACTTCTGAATTATGGAGATCAAGATATCCATGCATATGTTATGCTAGTGTTGAAATGCATCGTTCTAATAGAGTTTGTAGACAATTTGGATACATAGAAGATGTGTTATACTTAATTCTGAAAAATGTTATAAGATCACGTGCTTCACCAATCAATATATGGCCTCCAATCACCAATCACTTATGTTGTGATATATGGCCTCTAATCATTTTTCTTAGGTGTCGTAACTTCACATTTCAAAATATATAAATAAATTATAAGCTGATCAATAATACACCCACTTTTCTACAATAAAGCTGGAAATTATATGCGGTGTGGAGGCGACTGCCTTCTACAATAATACACCCACTTTTCTTCAATAGTTGAAAAGATCAATGGAAGACTGCCTTGTTTTGTATAGTACGCCGGAGCACTTGAATACAATGTCGGTGCTGGCCAAGTTTATCAGCATAAACCACCCTTCTGTCCCCATCATACTCCTTAGCACCGCCTCCGCCGCCTCCATCGCCACCGCCCCTTCCATCACGTACCACCGCCTTCCCACCCCTCCTCTTCCTCCTAACTTCACAAAAAACCCCGTCGAAGTCTTCCTCGAGATCCCTCGTCTCAACAACCCTAATCTTAGCGATGCCCTCCAAGAAATCTCCCAGAAAGCAAGAATCAGAGCCTTTGTGATCCATTTCTTCTGCAATGCAGCCTTTGAAGTCTCTGGAAGCCTCAAAATACCCACTTATGTCTACTTCAGCGCCGGATCGGCACAGGCCATATCAAGTTTGTATTTTGCAACTCTTCACGACACCATCACTGTTGATCTTGGAGAGTTGAATGATTTTGTTGAAATACCTGGTTTGCCCTCCATCTACTCACTGGATTTTCCCAAAGATATGCATTCGCGCCAGAATCTTGTTTACAAGCACATACTTGACCTTTCGAAGAACCTGCGCAAATCAAAAGGCGTCATCGTGAACGCGTTTGATGCCCTCGAGCATAGAGCTAAGGAAGCCATATCTCACGGCCTCTGTGTTCCGAATGCGCCAACTCCTCCTGTTTACTTTATGGGGCCATTAGTCGATGACGTGGATGGCAGCGCAGAGCATGAGTGTCTGAGTTGGCTTGATAAGCAGCCGAGTAAGAGCGTCGTCTTCCTTTGTTTTGGCAGAGGTTGTGTGTTTTCTGCTGAGCAGCTCAAGGAAACGGCGATTGGTTTGGAGAAGAGCGGCCATAGATTTCTCTGGTCGGTGCGAAATCCACCGGATGAGGGTGATGTGGATGAGGTGCTACCAAAGGGTTTTGTTGAGAGAAGTCAAGAGCGGGGTTTTGTGGTGAAGTCGTGGGCCCCACAGAAGGAGGTGCTGAGCCACGACTCGGTGGGGGGATTCGTGACTCACTGTGGGAGGAGCTCTCTTTCGGAGGCGCTGTGGTTTGGGGTTCCCATGATCGGTTGGCCGGTGTACGCGGACCAGAGGATGAATCGGACTGTAATGGTGGAGGAGATGCAGGTGGCGCTGCCGTTGGAGGAGGAGGCGGATGGGTTGGTGACGGCGGCCGAGTTGGAGAAACGAGTGAGAGAGTTGATGGAGTCGAAGAAGGGAAGAGAAGTGAGGCGACGAGTCGGTGAAATCAAAATCTCGGCTAGGGCGGCAGTGGCTCAGAATGGATCATCAGTAACCGATTTGGACAACTTTCTTCTCTCCGCCACCTTGGATTCACAAGTCTTCTAATTGTTTCTACATTTCATTCCCCTTTATTTGTTGTTTCACATTCCATTTCCAGTATTTTAAGCTTTTTTATTATCAATAACACTTTATTTTCTTAATATGTTTACGCTAAATCTACTCGCGATATGAAATGTTTCACGTCATAATTTTAGCATGCTAGGATCCATTAAATTAAATTAGCTGCTACAACTGATGCGAAATATATATGTTGTTTATAAGAAAGTTGAATGGAGGGTATACTAGATTATAGAGACGGAGCTACTGGGCTGGAGGCCGCACCTCAAATTTTCCGGACGGGATTACTGTGTATATACATATACAATGTAATTATAATTAAAACACAGATTTCACCATCTTCAAATTTCAAAAACTTTGATAAATTATCTCAACAAAAATATTTCGACCCTTGGTTAAAAGATCCTGGTCAATCCCCGCTGGCTTAGATACAATTTTGATTCATCATCAAATTCATATCCACAACTCAGGAGCTTGAACAAGCATGACGACGGACCTTTTTTTGTTGGGCCAAAAAAAAAGATAAGCTCATTATATTTTTTTCAAAATTAAATGGAATTAATGTGAGGCTGTTTTTGAACAGCAGAAAGAGAGGGGAAGGGGGAAAAACAGAGAATGGATTGTCATTTCGGAACTCGTTTCTTCATCATTTTGCTCCAAATTTTGAGGTGGAGTTCACGGTGGCATGTTCTTCATTAGTCCTGTAATTTAGGAATTTCTCTGATTTAAGTTTAGTCTTGATGAAAACTTCGAATTTCATAGGAAAATGTCATGTGATAACGAATAGACTTTCTGTCCTTTGAAAATGCAAAGACCAGTGGGCTAAATGTTAACTGGGTCAATAGAATTTATCAACATAATTCATGAGTCACTTATGATGATCTCTTGATATGATATTGCTGTGGTGGCTTCCAGCTGAAAGAGAGTATGGTTTCCACCTTTCTTTTAGCCTTTTTTTCTTTTCTTGTGTGTGTCCGACTATGTGCAGGGGCGATTTAAGGGGGCGCACGGTGCTATCGACCCCATGGACTTCAAATTTGTTATTTGTTATGTAATTTTTATGATACTTTCATTTTTATCATTAATTTATAAGAGTTCGCTGACTGATGAACTCTTATAAATTGTTATGATTGGAGGGTTTGAGTTAATTCAAAATTGGCGCACAAATAGAAAAAGGAAAATACCCACCTTTCCTAATATATCAAACGACAACGTTTATATAAGGATAGATAGGATAAGTCAAGAAGTTCAACCCTGGGATTTGAATGGAGCACGATTGAGCCAAATGGGATGGGTAATTTCTGTTATAGAAGGAGAGCGAGGATTCCACGTCAATACGAGGGGACCATGTGTCAGACTCCTTCACGACGTGCGCAAATTGGGTCAGAAGATAGAGAAAACGGTTAGTGCAGAGTGTGAAGAAAAAGATGGGAAGGGAAGGAAAAAGGGCAGCAAACAAGTAGCTCACATCCATGGAGTGTGTTTTTGTTTATCTAGTTTTCCTTAAGAGATAATCTCCTCGTTCCATTATTTGTTAGTTTTTCTCATTAGATTGTAGTCGGATTCCCTTAAAATCTTACATCAATATAATATCTCTTGTTGGGTGGAGTTTTTATCTATTGATTATTTCATTATAAATAATTACGATTTTGGTGGGACATAACATAAATAAAAAGGTTTCTTCCAAATCGTAAGTGTTGTTGACTTTATTTTAATTAAAATTGCAAATTTTAAATGAAAGTGTGACTGTGAGATGTGAAAATACAATCCAAATTGAGAAACTCAACGAACATGGAATACGACTTAAAAACCCAAAATTGGAAAAGCACGTGCAATTTGGAGTTAATTGGTGTTTTCAAGCAGAAATCAACCTAAATTCACGAAATTTCGTAAGTTGTTCTCAAGTTTAATATCCTAAATTGTTAAAAGACTCCATAAGAAAATGGCCATTAAACTCCATAATGAGAGAGGTTTCCATATCAGTACAATTATTACGAATGTGATTAGATTGGAAGATTAGTATGAATTAGAGATATTCGAGATTTTTTTGGAATTTTATTTTTTAATAACCTTTTTCTGTGAGACGCGCCTCGTCTAATCACAACTTAAATCTATTTTCACACCTGAACAGTCTTAGATCTAATTCTATCTCAACAATCTAATACAACTTTTCAACATCTTTAAAAACCTAAGGACCCTTGGATGAGATTCAAATACAACAATCAGAACACAATTTCAATGCATAACCATACAACTACAAGCATGAACAATAAGATAATGCTAATTGTTAACTATCATTTTACACACAACACAAACTTTTGAATCCCAAACAAGGTGGATATCAAGAAGACATAGCAACATTGTTCATTCAGTAAGGGAACAGAGCCACAAATACAACCATGAGTTCATCGTTGTGCTCTTTAGGGCTCTGGCTCTCGTGATTCATCAGTCGACCCTTGCAAGGTTGCATGACTAGCAATTACCCAACTTCAACACCATTGATCCAACCACGGCTTTAGAAAAACTAATCTGCAACACATTTTAGAAAAACATAGATATATACAATTCTTGTCTAAGTATCGTAAAGTTCAGAAAATCATCTGGCGATATATAAAGCATGCATAAGGCTCAACATGAAGCAGTACAATCTCTAATGCAAATTGAAATAAAACATGTATTATCTCAAGAACATGACAAGCTAGCTAAAGATGATAAACCTTTGAAGCACGCTCTAAATATCACAAGGATTATTGAGGACAAAATAAAAGAAAGCATACCAAATTAGCCACGCGGATTAGCAATCAAACAGGAGCTAGAGTCTCGATGAATTCAAAAGCTCGGTCAGAAGCAAATTGAATACGGCCTTCCTGGTAAAATGGCTCTGCTCTAAAATCAATAAGCTCTTTGAAACAATTTTCTTGCAGCTTGTAAGCCATAACTTTGCCTGGTTCATGAAGCACCAACGTGCTATCTTCTTCATCCTCTCCCTTAACGATATTAAGCACAGATAGCGGCCCAGAAGCTTCATCAAGATTGATATGATACTTCAAAGACCATTCAGAATAGTCGCTCTGCAGTTTGAACACCATTACCGATTTCTTTTCAGGAAAGACTGCAATATTATGAAGACAGCCATTGAACTCTGTGTAGTGGTCCCGAAATTTCTCCATTACAGTATCTCCTGGAACCACAACCCCTGGATGATTTTTAACAACACCATCATGAAAATCAAAAAAGATTCCTCGCCAATGAATCCCGCTTTTCCAGTATATCCCACGGTCGAAATTCAAGCTACGTGGAGCCAAAAATGGCTCACCACAAAGCTTCCAAGAGCCCGTCTCAGAGTCAAACATCTCAATCTGACATCGCCTCCACCAACTCCGCCACAAAATAGCAGAGCTCCTTACAGCCGCCCTAACGCAAACAATCTTGTAATGAGGTGATTCTAAAGGATCGAATGCAATGTTGAGCCCCAGAACACACATGTAGATGTTGTCAACGTTGAGTGACATTTTTCTTGACTGCTTAGTGGTTGGATTGTAAACATGGAAAACTTCTTGGGGATTCTCAACATGGCGACATTGAAGCAGAAAAAGGCCATTGGAAAAGCTCCGTATAGTTATTGGTCCAACAAGGGTCGGGGAGAAATAATATGGTACCAACTTCTCGAGGCTGCTCTGAAGGTAAAAGAAGTCTGGTGTCTCTGCAAGGTGAAGGAGGAGGGAAGGCTCCGGTTTGGAACAAACACGCAGAGTGTGGCGACTAGAAAATTGATGGCTCGAGATTAAATCAAGCCACTTTTTGCATACCAATTTGGATCTAATCACGGATTTTGCTGGCAGCCAGAGGAGGATCTCTAGCAGCAGATCGTCGATGTAACCAATTGTCATCTAAAAATTCCAAAATCTATAATCTTGCAATTCTGCTCTAAGTAGATCAACTCGAGGATCTATTGATCACTATACAACATGATAAAATTTAAGTAAAAACTCACAAACTTAATGAACTGAAAGAACAAGAAAACATGAGCGTATGCAAGTTAATGTTTCAGCTTAGTATATAGACAATTGGACAGCTAATTCCAATTCATTACCAGATATCAAAAAACATCTTAATAAACTAATGAAGCCAAAAAAAAAACGTGGAAATAAAAGCAGAACCACTGCCAGTTCGTAACATAGGTAAAATAAACAAAGTTAACATTTTAAAATGCACCTAATCCAAACGGTACGAATTGCAGAAAAAGGAAAAAAGCAAAACTATTTTAATCATCATAAAAAAAGATACAATATCAAATCAAAAGCTACTCGAAGTTTAAAAAAAAAAAGTGAAAAAAAAATATGGATAAATGTCTGTACTGGATTTAGAGTTTTCCAATAACAATTAATTTTAAATATTTGTAAATTGTATTCTAATCAACTAAAAGCAGAATCACTGCCAGTTAAAAACATGGGGACACGATTAAAAAAAAAAAAAAGAAAACTAAAAATTATTTTCACGATTCTGATCAACTGGAAAAACGGAAAAATAAATAAAAATTATGGAAGGAGAAAAAGAGATTTTGCACAACATCGGATGTTTAACCGCTAATTTGCATGTAAAAAGCACAACATATCGATGCATAATACGAGGTACAAGTATGAGAAGCAAACATACGGCAGTCTCCGGCGAAAATCGCCGCCGTTGGGTTGATCAGACGACGCCGTTTAGGTGCC
Source organism: Scutellaria barbata (assembly GCA_028654395.1). Taxonomy (NCBI): domain Eukaryota; kingdom Viridiplantae; phylum Streptophyta; class Magnoliopsida; order Lamiales; family Lamiaceae; genus Scutellaria; species Scutellaria barbata. The sequence continues at coordinate 15,706,669 of CM053646.1, read as the reverse complement.
TCCACTTTTGCGAAGATAAGAGCAGTTGCAGATATAATTATTTAGTCAACGCGCCAAGAACAATTGTAAAAAATATTGCATAACAGACTTAAGGCTATGTTGGATCTTCTTTGAAAAGTACCCATAAAAGAATAAAATCAACATCATTTTTCAAAAACTTTTTTTTTCCAAAAAAAAAAAAGTCATGTAAGAAGTAGAAGATTTTCTTGTGAATAACATTTTTATAAATAGTCATTTTAATTTTTTAATAATATAATGAGTTTATATCTTGAGTTCATGTCTTGAATAACTTGTTTATTGAGATTTAATAACTTTGTACTTTTTTTTTTCGCCAACAATACTCTCACCTATTTATCATAATAAAATACAATTTTTAATAATATAATCAGTTTATATCTTGAATTCACACATGTATTAATTTATAATTAAGTATTAATATAGATATATTAATTATTATCTATACTAATAATTGGATAGTAACAATATTTTTCAAAAAAATAATAATGTAGCGTGCATACTCACGAGTTATTATAGTCCATTTATTTTAGATAATATAGAAACTCAAAATAAATGTAACATGTATTAAATAGCTAGTTTATATAACATATATAATTTAAATACATATAAAAAGAAATATTTCCAACAACAACAAAATTAATAATAATAATAATAATAACCCAATCATTAAAATGTAATATTTTATTTTATTTATACTCCTATATATAAATTATAAAATAATTTATTATATAAAATATATTTAAAACTTATTATGTAAAATATATATGAAGTTTATATTATAAGATATATAAAAATAAATTATTTTTTTATTAAATAGTTTGGGAGGAAAAATGACGGTCTTTAACACTGTAAAAATGCTACACCCAAACTGTACCAGTGGGAGTGTAGCATCGATAAAGCCCGAGTAGAAGTTGGCCAAAATTGTGAGGTCAAGAAGGCTACAATCAACCAATTCTTGAATTTTTATAAAACTAAGACTGTTAACAATCACTTACAAGTAGAACTAAGAGCTATAAGGACAAGAGATAAATTATACAAGCAGCTATCCCGTTGACTCCCACCACCCATAGTCTAAATCGCTGCCTCCAAACTTTAATGGTAAACAACAAACTCACTCCATAGTTGTCATCAAGAACCACAAGATCTGTATCTTTCAACTAAATACTAGAATCAAGAGATAGGTGTTACTCTCGGGGACGTGCGAGCCAAAGAGAGCTGAGAGCTCGTAGACGAGAGAAGTAGTCGCTGATGGCTAGGAGAGCACGAGCCGATTGTCGCGTTGTTAGTATCCGGTGCATCTGTTGCAGGGTCTGCTTCCTTAAATTGTCCGCCTGAAACCAACAATTTCATTTATTACATAACTTGAATTATATGTCGTTTTGCCTTAACTTTTTTCTTCTCTTTTTACTTTTTTCCTTCACTTTGACATTTAAAGCACACAAACTTTTGCTCTGTGCCATCTCAGGTTACCCTAAAACCGATACATTCCGGTCAAGTGTTTGCTGGGAGTTGGTTTTGGGCAGCCCAAGATCGATATATTCAAAAGATCGTGTGCTTCAGATGGTAAAGTGATAAAAATTAAAGTGTAAAAGGTAGAAGAGTAGAAGCTTGATGGTATGTTTGGATTGGGAGAAGATGGGTTTTGCAAGTCTGGATTTTGGATTTGGGATTTAAGTGGATTTTGATAATCTTGCCTTCGTTTTGAGATTTTGTAAGGTAGAATAAATAGTTACAATTGAGAATTGTCGAAAAAGAAGATGATTTAGGGAATTGTAGAGAAGTCCAAAAAAAGTAGGTTAGAGTTGTAGGATTATCAAGATCTCATGACAAACAGGATAAAGTTTTTGTCTATCCCAAATCCGGATAGGTAAATCCCAATCCAAACATACCTCGAATGCTTTGGATTTGTAATTTCCCCTTTTTCAAATAATTGCATTAAGGGCTCCCAAAAGAAAAACACAATGCGTTGCATGTAAGAATGATGATCATCTAAGTGGAATGATAGTAAAGACACAATTATGAAGCTAAGCAGTAGATAACCTGACGAATGAAGCCCTCGAGAGTTCCCAACTTGCCCATAGCCATTGCCATTTGACCCATATAGTTGGCGACATTTCCGGATGAGCCTGACGGACCAAGAGAGCCAGCTAACGTCTCAGCCAAGGACTGCTGCAAAGCTTCCATTCCTTGTGATAAAGCGTCTTCTGCTTGTTGAGACGACTGTTGCAAGCTGTTGATAGCCAATAACTGCTGCTCAGTCAATGGCTCTAACTGATTAATAAGAAGCTGCAACCACGAATGTTGAACTGTTAAAACCCAAAACGAACTAAATATAACGGATCAAGATCAAGAAAAGGGTGTGATGCGACTTGCCTTAAGAAGTTCAGAAGAACGAAAGCCACCAAGCCAGAGGAAACATCGTTCGGCAGGTGTTTTCCACATCCCAGATAGGATGTGAAAGACATCAGCCTTGGCAGCATCGCCTTTTATCCTAAAAATGTCATCGTAATGTGCCACAATGCCATCCACAATTATGCGAAGTTCAGTGTCGCCCGCGTGGGAATTGACAGCACCTCTAAGCTCATTAATCCGCCTGTTGTGCTCCTCTAGCCACCGTGCATATTCGACGTCAAAGGCCAAGGCACCTAGAAATATGGGATTTACCAGTGGATATTCATGGAAGTCAAAGTCGCTGAAACAGAATTTTTAGTAAAAAGTAGATTTAAGTTTCAAGATGGCTAAAAAACACTCTTCAACTTAGGAAAAAGTACCTAAATTGGCATGTGATGTAAAAAAGTTCATAGAGAAGTGACATGCCAAGCAACAAAACATTCAAATCTACAACCATTTAGAAGACGGGAACAGTGCCTTAAACGAATACAAAAAAATTTAAAAAAGAAATCACCATTTAAATATATTTTGATAACATCCTTGTTAGTTCATTTAAACTTAAACTTCTGCTTTTTTTATTGAATTTCTTATTTCGTAAAGAACATTTATAGGTTTAGTTCCTCTTTTGAGAATCATAGATTTAGTTCCTTGATGTCTTGTGAATTGCATCCCAACCTCTTCAGCTTACTATTTTATATCTTAAAAATTAGACGAAAAACATTTAAGATGAAAAGATGGCTGGGGTTCTAGGCACCTTTCTTATTCACACAGACATTCATTTGTCCAACTAAAACTGAAACAAACTACTGATATGAAAAACACTAAATCTACCAATTTTGGATGAAAAAGACTTCTTGTATGGAAATAGAATCAGATAGTCGAAATAAGATGATACATACCATTTCCGCCAGCTGATTGGGATTGATCTCCTGAACTTGAAATAAAAATCCCCTTCAACAGAGAAAATCTCATTCACTAAATTGGAAAACAATAGACTTTAACAAAACTACATATTTGAAAGTATATTATGGTAAGAATAGAGTTAGAACCTGCTGTCGAGCTCGTTGAAGTTCTTGTTCAAGTTGTGTCAATTTCATTCTACTGCTTTCAAGCTGTTGAACATAGGCCTAGATTCCAAATATAGAGAAATGTTACACAAATGGGGGCAAATAATACTAAAATTCAAGGTTATGGTAAATATGATTCTACTCTTCTCCTTCATTTCTCAGGTTCTTCTCACTTACAAACTAACTAAAACATTAAGTTTCTAGAGCAGGATCTTAAGATTATTATAAGGGACATATCATTTTGAAATTCTCCAATCCCTCGGACAAATGATGGATGAAGAAGTCTTAACTGTGTTGAAAAGAAGAGATTTAAGACTACAATTATTTTGGAGGCAATTGCAATTGTGTTGAAGTGATTAAATGAATAGAGTTTGTTTAAATGCAGGTTGGTGATTAAATGAAGTTAATATATTGTTTGTCGCTATTTTTTTGGATTACTGTATCGTTTAATCTCACAACACAGAAACTCATCTCGCAATTCGTCCATCTGTCATTATGATGGAAAAAATAATGAATATTGTTTCAAAAAAAGCAAAAATTCTACAACAACATAACCACCCGAAAAAAGGCAGTTCTCTTAGCATCACACCATCAATGGCACAACTAAAATTTCTCTAGATATTAACTCTGCTTATCGAGTCACCACTCACGGTTCATTATCAGAACTCAGATATTTATACGATAATTTAAAACCCTACTCTAATTGAACAGAAATCCACAGTTCTACCATATGAACTCAAAAGACTATCAAAAATACAAAGTGACTCTACATAACAGCATGAAACGAGAAGGTAGAATCAGCAAATACCTACTTTTTTTCTCAAGCGACTCTTCCTTGCAGCTTCACGATTTTGAGCAAGCCTACGGAGAGTCTGCTGGAAGTGGTCAAAGTCATACAATTATATTAAAAAAATTGCATGCACATAAAATTAAGATTTCAAAATACCTTTTGATCTCTGGACTTATCACTGCCATCAGAAGCAATAACCTGTAATTGACTGTTCTGAAACTGCACCGAAACAGATAAAGTTAATAACCAACCACAAGAGTTTCATCTGCATAGGGCATTGCGACAATGAAAAAGCCGAATCTCTAAGTCAACTCAGAGTGTGTGATAATATGTATTGTTTTTTAACATTACCCTCAAATTCTTATCTTCTGTGTCGGCATCAGTAGAAGTATCTGTCATCGGACTGGCATCTGCCATTTTGGACACTCCACAATCTGCAAGATCAGTGCTTTAAATTGAAACAACTACATTCATTCACTCTTGGGATAGAAGGCGATCAGGACCCACAGTCCAAGAAATCGGGTTCAAACTACAGGAAGCCGCTCTGCATATAAAATGGTCAAAGATAATCCAATCACATATACAGTTCTTGAAAAAATTAGAGATCGTTGCACAAGTAATAATACAAAATAATTTGCCTCCATCATTGTGGCAAAACATTAAATATGAACATCTAAGCTTCGTTGCTTAACTATTTGTCGTCTTATAATCAATCGATCATGAACCATGGAAACAACTGCTAATAATTCTAAGTTAACTTCTGAATTATGCGTCTTAATACTATTCTGCCCTAAAAACACATACTATAAAGATAATATGATATTTGAATAATGAGATAGACACACACTACATATGCTTGTATCTATACATACAATATATACATACACATATATACTGGATCTCACTCTCATTAAACAAACTCAAACACACAATTATCTGCCTCAAAACACCAATTTCTTGCTTAATCTACAAGCACTTAAATTACATACTTAGAAATCATTCCCCAATACTTCCCTTGATCCCACCAAAACCGGGAAAGGCATTAATCGAATCCCAGCAATAGTTCTTGAAATATATAATAAAAAAATGAAAAAAGACTTTCCCAAAGCGCAAAAAATTAGAACTTTACCTCACTTTCCATATGGGTCACAGAAATTCGAAGTCCCTTAGACAAATATTACTCCTCTCCTCGGTAGAAAGCAAGAGAGAGAACGAGATGGTAAGAAATAAGTGTGGTCGGGAGAGAAATTACTACCCAGTTTTGACTTTGGGTCTCTTATTTTTCCTTGTTGATTTCCCTTTTTATTTTGCGGTTGGAAGTTTCGATGAGCTTTCTCATGGGTTTTTACATTTTCAGATAAAATGGCAACAAAAGAAAGTTAGTAGAGAGAGTATTAATACTGGGTATGATGTGAAAGCTGGTGAGTTTGTTTAGGTGAAAAGCAAATCAAAATATTTTTGACATCATTTGTTAATAATTTATTTGAGTTCATGTCTAAATTTTATTTGCCTTCGAGTTCGAAAAATATAAATAGGTAAAACAAATATAAAAATATCAAACTATTTATAATTGATTAAAATTCGTTTAAGCTCAAATTGATTAATTACTAAATAAGCTCGATGTGTCCAGCTCATCTCAATTTATTTACAACCTTAACATATGGTATTGACATTTTGTTGTATTTTTTTTTTTTTTTTGCCTCTCTTAAATAAGAAAGAATATGGTAATGGAAATTAAGCAGGATTGTACAGTAATTATTTTCAAGAAACAAATTTTAAGTCAATTCTCTGAACATATTGAGTGTGATTATCATCATATGAGTGATATAAGAATTTGATTTTTTTTTTTATTGGAGGTAAGATAATATTTTAGAATATATACCACACGTTGATTTTAAATACTGGGAATCCAAATTTAACATAAGGAGAAGGATTACAACAGATTGATAACGTAAAATTTTAATTACATAAAATTGTTGTATGTATTTTGACATGTGGCAAGACAAAAATAATGACCTTGACAAATTTAATTGCTTTTCCAGTTCAGGGTCTAGTTTGTTTGAACGGATTTAGTTTCAGGTAGATGATAGTAATAATAATAGATATGATAATAGTAGTAATAATAGATTCATAATAGGAGCTCAAAATTCTAAAATTTATCATATCATAACCATACATATCTAATTAAATTCAATGAATTTATTGTTAGAACTTCAAACGTAAAGAAGAATTTCAAAGTCCCAAAATCTATCTCCAACTAGGAACTTCAAAAGGGGTAAGTTTTAACCTTAAATCTGGTGGTGCATAACAACAATCATTATCAATTTGATCACAACAAGGAACATCAAAAGACATCATCTTTGCACTCAATTTCAAAATATGTATTTTCCCTAATTACAACTCCTCATCTAATTGTGAGGAGAGTAAAGGTTTAATCTGAGAATCTGATCAGATTCATTACTTGGCTGCGGAAAAATTTCGATATATTGCCATTTACCGACTTGTTGCAGGAGCCATGATCTTCGATTTTCACATCTTTGTGGCCTATAAACTTTGCCACCATTACTGCACCACCTAGAAATTGCTTCCACCAGCTGCTCAATGAATATGACATTATTTTCTTAATTATCGGCCATAGCTGGAACTCATGAAACTTGGAAAGGTTGCATCTGAGACAATCAGAATGAGAAAATAAGAAAATAAGGGTGAAGGAAATCACCATCACCATATACTTTTGATGTGGCCGAGTACATACAGATTCTTCGCAACTGAAGGACCTTAAAAAACAACTGCTATGATAGAAAATTTGAGCATAATGTACATCAGCAAACATAGTAGTGATCTTGGTATTCTTATAGTGATAAATAGACTAAAGATGCTCAAAAAATCAATGGGAACACTGAATTGATGAGGAGGTGTGGACAAATAGATAAACTTGTTTGAACTTGAGTCTTTAGCGACTATATGAGGAAAATCATATCAAAAGGCATAACAGAAAAGTATGAAGACAAAACTGATAGCAAGAATTGATAATGTTTGAGATTTTGTAAGTATGAAGTTATATATCTAAACCTTAGAAGTCAACCTGAAAAAGTTTATACCTGGCCCATCAACAACTCTGTCCAGCTACCGTTCTCTCTTGGACTCTTTTAGTTCATGCCTGTCTTAACAGGGCTAGAAGGAGAGGGATTTAGACAGGGACCCGAGTATTCCATTTCCACCTTCATAGGGGTTTGCTACCTCAAATTGCACGGTGTTTCACATCCCTCTATAGTACCCACATCATGATAATTTCATCATGATAATTTCACTCAATTCCTTCAGTTGACTAACATAGAACGCATCCATGTGGCCCTTCTCCATTGGGGTTTTACAAACTCCACCACTTAACAGAAACACCTTGCAGGGTGAGAAAATATTTGCAGACCAAGGCATATCAATGATAACCAGGTGGAAGATGAAGACTAGTTGCTATAATCGGCCAGAATTAATATCATGTGGATAGTATGGTAAAAAAGGACAGCCTTGATTCTCTCCATGCAGCAGCATGTTCGAAACAATATGGTAATGCATAGCCACCATTGGCATATTAATGGCGCAACATTTTGGCTATCCGGATTTCTAGCTTATATTTCTTGAACTCTCTCTTGGAGCATGTACGCTCAAGACCCCGAAGAACAGTCTTTTGATCTGGCTTTAACGTTTTCATGCCAACTTTAAGACAAGATAGCAAGAGTTCAGCAGCCAAACGATACCTTTTTTCCTTGCAAAGGTTGTTTACCAAGGAAGAGTACGTGAATGAATCCCTCATATTTGTTGATTTAAAAACTTGCAGTGCAGAATCTAAATGGCCAGCTTTACAAAGACGATCTACAAAGCAATTAGAAGCAACTAAGCAATTGAACCCCATCATTTTCATATGGTTTAGATGTCTCTGCGCAACATCGAAATTGCCAGCCTTACAAAGCCCATCAATCAAGATTGTATGAGTATAAATATCAAAATCTAATCCCCTCTCTTCTGCCACATTTAACAAGTCGTAGGCTTTCTCTAGTTTACCTTCCTTGAAATGCCAGTTGATCAAGGTGTTGTACGATACTAGGTCAAGCTCATACCCAATCTTAATCATGTGAGCAACGCATTTATCAGCAACTTGCCTTCTGCCTGACTTCAGCAAAGCGGCGACAACTGTACAGCAGGCGAACAAATCATACGCATATCCTCTAGTCTTCATTTCGAAGAAAACTTGAAGTCCTTCTTTGAAGCGCTTGCATCTGAAAAGGCACTTAATCATCGTAGTGTAAGTTATAGCATTTGGCTCGAGACCTGATTCCCTAAGCTCCTCAAAAAGGCTAATCATATCTTTCCACCTTCCTAACTTGCATAGACCATTCATAAGGATGTTGTATGTCACTATCTGAGGCATATATCCATTATGCTGCAAATTCCTAAATAACATCAAAGCATTGTTAGTGTACCCATTCTTGCAAAGTCCATTGATTAGGATGTTAAATGTGGCTTGGCAAGGAGAAATATTATTCAGAAGAATGTCATGGAAAACCCTATACGCCTCGTCAGGCTTTCCCATTTTGAAAAAACAATGCATCAATGTATTATAACTCCATACATCAGGAAAAATTCCCAACCCAAGCATCTCTTCAAGCATATCAAGACAGCGAGACAAAGAATGCTGCCTGGTGGCACCAGCCATCAATGAATTATAGGTAATAACATTCGGAAGTATCCCAGCCTCTTTCATTCTGTGAATAATAGAATAACCTTCATCAAACCCAAAAAATTGACAATATCCTGTGATCAAAATGTTGTAAGTCACTACATCTGGTAGTACTCCCAATTTAATACCATCAATAATGGCAGCTTCAGCTTTCTCCAATTGCTTTGTTCTACAAAGGGAAGCTATGGATATATTTAACAACTTAGTCGACAATCTAAGGAACATTCTCCACATTCACAGTCAATATCAGAGCCCCAAACCTGCCAAGAGGGTTAAAACTAATGTCAATTTCTTCTTATTTTCCTTGTATAATCTTCAGTGAAACCAAAAGCTTGGATTTTTGGCAAGCAAAGAGGGCACAACATTACCACACAGAATTTCTTAAAAAACAGTAAAATAGTTACATATGTTGTACAGGGTGCTAAAGTAGGAGTTATATACTATCCAATTCCATGGCTTCCAAGTTCAAAGAGGATAAAAAATAAATAAAACAATCAAGCTCGCCTTTTTTCTCTGCTCCCAATTGCGTGCTGCTCAACGTAATGTCGCCAAAATGTGGAGCAGAACAATATGAAAGTCCCATTGTAAGCTCAATCACAAATGGCACCATTCCTGCAACTGAAACAAGAAATTAAGAAAAATGTTCTAATTCTGCAATTAGAAGAACAAAATAAAATTAAAATTGTAACCAAATAGATGAAACAAAAAATTAAGAAAAATGTTTTATTTTCTGTCATAAGAAGCATAACACGAACAAAATAAACTTACAATCAAATTGATTTCTTCTCCACGTAAATGTAGAATCATAACAGAACCACCGAACAAAAAAAACCTAATCATTCAGAAACACACTATCCCCCCCCCCCCCTTCTCCTCACAAAATCATTAACATTCTTGATTCCGAAGTAACTCAACAGTTCAATGACCGACCTTCGCTATGTCGCAACAAGATGATGATGATGATGATGATGATGATGAGAAAATGATGCCGGGATAAAATCATTCGTCGTCACCGCGGCTTGATTCTTCTTCCATCCCCGGCGAAATCACTGAACTCCTCCGTCAAATTAATGAAATGAGTAACATACAATTTTCCAGATTCAGGAGCGAACGAGAGAGTTGAGAACCAAGGGAATGGGAAAATTTCGAATTCGAAGAGAGAGGAGGAAGGGATGGCAATGGCCGATAGGTTAAGCTGAACAAGAGGCAAGAAGAAAAACCCAATTAATTTCACTTTATTTTTAGTTGTGAAAACCCCAAAAAATAAATTTAAAATAAAAAATTTTAACAATTTTTTTAAAAATAAAAAGACATTATCATGAAATTTTAAAATTATTGAATATTTTCATCAATAATACAAAATTTATAGACGTTTTTAACAATTTTCTCTATAATTAGAGATAGCACACAATTTTATCAAGCTTTATCGGATTTTTCACCCACATCTTTCACACGACCATTTGGGAAAAATAAAATATATTACATCTAGAAGTTAATTTGGCTACATCTAACGAGCGGGCCATTTGCTATGATTAGGAAATGATATTGGAAAATGGCAAATGCAATTAGTTAATCGAAATTCTGATCTTCAAATGTTAATGATGGACATATTTTATTTACACTCAAATTTATTTTTAACTAAGGTTTAATATCTTATCAGGTTTATAAGTATTTTATAAAATGTAGAGTTTATAAATTCGTTTTAAATAAATTATATAATTACTTATATAATGAATGATATATGTCTAATTCATGGCAATCATAAGATCTTTGGTTCTCGTTTTTGAGAACCTTGGCCTAATTAGTTTAATTTTGTTGCTATAAACCATATCCATATGTGACCAAATAATATTTATGGCATTGCAGAAGCTGATGTTGGGTCCCAAACATGTACGATAAAAATAAAATATCCAAAGTGAAAGTAGTACTTTATCAATGTTTATGCACTATTAATTAGAAACCTATATCAGATATAAATAATACACAATATATATATATGCTTTTCTTTTTGTACATTAATTTATTTCAGAATGATCCTATATTAATTAAACTTAACCTCCCCAAAAGAAGAGGAATGTGGATGAATGTATAAATGTTGTTTGAAATAGAAAATGTGTTCAAATCAAAATATTGTATCTAATTTGTTTTTTTTAAGAAAATTAAATGAAAACAAAATAATATAGGCTTAGTTCTAGCTACATTCTCTCTCATTCAAGATAATGTGACCACACCATGGTATCATCATCATCATCATATTTTTCTTCTTTCTTCTTCTTGAAGACAATATGACCACACCATGGTACCATCATCATCTTCTTCTTCTATGATGTCATATACTGCATGTAAATAAGATGCATATATATATATGAACAGATCACAATTCATCTCAAGATTGCATAAGAAAATATTGACAAGTTATACTAAGGCGTGATGGTTGCAAATATAGAGAACAACAAAGAATGTATGCAAATTTCCTTTACAATGTGTATTCAATGTTCTTTTTCTCCCGTAATATACTCTTAATATATTTTTGGAACTAATTAAGGGTTTATATTTACCTTCTTTCAAATAATAGTATTAGATAAAGATATAGTAGTAATTTTAAATCAAATAATGATCATCTACCACCGTAGATATGATCATTTACCCACCATGAACATACCTTAATATGTTAACTGTTGATATATAAAGATTTTATCCATTTAATAATTGTGTTGATTTATGACACATTATGATTAGCACATTTGTATGTACTCACGGTTGGTAAGATGATGAACCTAATTTCAAATAATATTAAATACATTTCTTAATCAAGTGAATATATAGATTATTTTTGTGAAAGAATTACTATTAATTTATAATTACTCCTCCATGGTCAAATAATTACCAGTTGAGATTATTTCGTAAAGATTAATTAAGGAAGCATTTCATACGTATAACTAAATGGTTATGTTACTCAATATTTCATAATCATAATTATGTGTAAGTGTAAACAAAAATTTAGTAAAAATATGTGATATGTGAAAATTTGATGAAGAATGATTAACTTTTCATCGTAACAAAATTTAATTGAAATAAATTTTATTTTTCAAACCATGGTTATATGAAACAATCTGTATGCTTAAAAATCCATTCTGAATGTTATGCCACACAAACTCTTGCTCTTTCTTAAGTGCCAAATTTCAATTCGGGTTTCAATAAGAATTTAATGAAGTCAACTTTATTTTGGAAATCAAATTCCTCTAACTCGGGAATAAGGTACTCTAATTTAAATGCAACGTATTTCATATGCTATGTAGAATATTTTTAAATAACTATTATTATTTATTTCGATAAGTGGATTTGAGGAGGAATAAATTTATGATAGTTAATCAATCGATAATATTCGAATAGATGTGAATTTGAAATATGTTAATTTTATTTTAAACTAATTTTTTAGTCATTTTAATAAATTTGAAATTCATTTTAAATTTTGAATTTCAAATTACTCTATATATTTTTTAAATAATTAAAAGTATCTTATAAATTAGTATTAAGAGTATATTTCATGCCATTTTTCATTTTTTCACAACCCATTTTTTATTTTCACAACTTATTTTTATAGCGAGGTAAGTTAGATCCGAGAGCTTCTATTACAAATTTAAAGTAGGTATTTTATCTCATATTTTTAAATATCACCACATATTATTTGTCATGTGTATGAAATAATATTGCTAATTATTATAAATAGGCAATATTAATTAAATCTTTGTATAGACTACATCATCAATTAATATGAATTAATGTATTTACGTGATAAACGAGTGGAAAAAAGTGATCTACAAAACGTAATATCTCACTCTCTCTGTGTGTATATATACACACGCTTGATCAAAAGAAGCATTAAATAGATTTTTTTTATTTTTTTTTTGTGAAGAAGCATTAATAGATATATGACATAATCGAATTCTGTAATCTGTATAAATTATCACGCGCACTACCAAACAAACACTATAGGTTTATTTAAACAGCAGATTACTGCAAGTTCGCAATTCAATTTTCTGTCTCAGATTTCTATATTTTTGAAGTAACTACTTTTCAAATAATAATTTCAATTATCAATTCGAATATTAGATGGAGAAAGAGATTCTTGATTGCATATTGGTGCCACTGGGGCTTCTGGTCATGGTTGCTTATCACTTGTGGCTGCTCCGCCAGATCCTCCGCCGTCCCACCACCACCGTCATAGGCATCAACGCCGTCAACCGCCGCCTCTGGGTCCGCGCCATGATGGAGGTCCCATTTCTTTTTCATCAAGAAAATATTATTTACTTTTCCTAAATAATAGTACACTTTTTTTTTTTTAATTAATGCATTCACATGTTTAGCTAACTCTTTTTTTCCACACTTTTTGATTAGTTTAGATTTTTAAGGGAGTTTCTTGAAATTGAAAATCAAGATGAATCCTACATTTCCAAAATAGGTTTTCACAAAATCAAATAATTACTTCTAATTAATTTGATCATGCATGCAAACAAAGATGGGATTGTTTAGGGAACTAACTTTTCGAAACTGGACATTAAGACATTACCTTTTTAAATTAGGCGATTTAGGACAAAAAAAAAAAAACAAACAAACAAATCCCAAATAGTGCAATTGCATGAGATTTAAGTTTTTTATTGAAGTGATTTGACACAACATTCATGTGATTTGACCTAAAATTCATGATTTTGGGTTTTTTTATCCAAAAATCGTAAAAATTGAAAAGTCAGGGTCCTTTATTTGTGAATGATCAAAAGATGGTGTCCCAAATTTACAATTTTGTCAAAAAAAAAAAAAATTTTAAATCTTGAATAAATTAACTAAAATGACTTAAGTGCAGGATACGAGCAAGAATGGCATATTGGCAGTACAAACATTAAGAAACAACATAATGGCATCAACGGTTCTAGCATCGACGGCGATCATGTTGAGCTCGATTATCACGGTGTGGATGTCCGGTGGCGGTCACCGCCCTGTCGGGGTGGTCTACGGGGACAATAGTGAGTTGGGATTCTCAATAAAAAGCTTCTCAATATTGGTGTGCTTCTTAGGGGCATTCTTGCTCAATGTGCAATCGATAAGGTACTATAGTCATGCAAGTATGCTGATAAATGTGCCAAGAAAAAGGGGGTCCAATGTTGAAAATTTCAAGGAAAGTGTGACTTCAGAATATGTGTGGAGAACAGTGAATAAGGGTAGTTATTTTTGGTCATTAGGATTACATGCATTTTATTTTTCATTTCCTCTATTTCTGTGGATCTTTGGACCAATTCCTATGTTTTTGTGTTGTCTTGTGCTGGTTTTCTTGCTCTATTTTCTGGATGTTGCTTCTGATTTGGGAAGTGTGTTATCTTCTAATGCACAAGAAGAGAGGGATGAGAAGGTTAATGTTTGATTAGTTAGGTTTTTTTCCAGATACGATTCTATATGTTTTTAATTATTAAGATGTACGATTTAAGTATACTAGGTTTTTCGTTATATATATATATATATATATATATATATAATAACAGCTTAACAATAAGCAATTTCATTTGTACATGGCGTAAGACTTTCTTTTTTATATATATGTTTCATAAATTATATTTATGAAATGATTTTATATGAGTTTTATGCATTAAGAATGAAAAAATAGGTGAAAACATGAGGATCTAAAAGCCAACAATCCACCACCACTCATGAATTCCCAACCACCAACTTCAATTCATAATTAATAACATATGTAATTTTTTATTCTTTCAATAGGGTCAAAAATCAAACCAAGAATGCGACAAAAATAATTTATGTTTGGTACAATTAATTTGTTTAAACTGGATTCAATTTATGATAATATGACAAATTTAATTTAAATAAAAAAATATTTTGACGAGTAGGTCTCCATTCAATTTGTTTGCAATCCTACGTACCCATAAATAAGGCTATTGAGTATTTTAAATGTACTTGAATTTTCTTTTCTTTTTTTAAAGTATTTTAAATGTGCAAGCAAAAATATATTCTAATTCGGGTATTTACAAAAATAAAATTTAGCATTCTTCATAATTACTCGTCAAATATATCAAAAACCCAATTCACCAATACATAACCCCATCATACTTAAAAAAAAAAAAAATATATATATATATAACGAATATAACATACTTTGATAGGAAAAAATAACGAATACTTTTACATATATAGTATCACTATTCACTTATATTGAAATATTATGTGTATAATTGAACTTGTAGTTGCGAAATGAAATATAACATGATACAACAATTGCAGTAAAAGATTCACGACTAACTAGCTTATCTCACGTACGTTAAAAAAAAAAAAATCACTACTAAAGATTAAGTCTTGGGTGAAACTGTCTTATTTCGTGCGATGAAAGACAAAGTTTTGGATGAAACTGTCTCATTTCGTGAGATAGGTTGGATCAAGTCGAATATAATAAATTATATAATACTTTTGTATGTATTAAATAATTTTTTTATATATTAGGTAATACTTTGTATTATAAAATATTTTTTCAGTTGAGTTGGACTACAAGAAAATATATAATATATTTACGTGTATCAGGTAATATATTTTTATATATCAGGTATTACAATATTTTTGTTTTGAGTTGAGTTGAACCATTTAAAAAATATGTACTACTTTTATATGTATCAGATAATATTTTTCCGTATATCAAATAATACTTTTATATTATAAGATATCTGACCCAAATTGGATCATGTCGGATCACTCAAAAAACACACGAATCCTAGGTTATACATTTGTATATATTAGTTAATATTTTTATATATATCACGTAATATTTTTATATTATGTACATATATTATATAATGTAATACAAAAATATTACTTTAAATATAGAAAAATATTACCTAATACACATAAAAGTATTATCAAATTTATTATGTTCGATCCGACTCAACCTATCCCATGGACTGAGATCTGTGAGCCGGTCTCGCATAAGATCTATTCATATTTCGAATGAAGAAAACAAGATTCATAAATATGTAATTATCAATTAATCAAATATTTGAATTATTCAAATTTCTTTATAACATAAACCCAACATAACATCTTAATAAACATTTAGCGTAAAATACCAGAAAATCAACGGTCATAACTAACTTTCGAAAAAACCAGACTTTGTTTTCCCTCTTTCCCAAAACAAGCCAACAAAAAATACGCAGATCCAATGAAAAACTAGCAACACAAAAATGTCCACAAACATGAATTAATGGTCCAAAAATGGCAGCTATCTCCATTCCACCTCTATATAACTTCTTCCGTGTCTTTCTCAATCAGCCTCAAGCAGGAAAAACAAAATAAAGACTGCTTAGTAAGAAAAAGCTTTGTCGTTTTCGTTGCCCAGCCTCTCTGCTCACTTACCGAAACCATCGAAGATAATCATGGGAGGCTGTGCAAGCAGACCCAAGGACTTGGACAACGAGAACACCCCTGCCCCGGTCGAGGCACCAGCCGTTGCTAACGTTGCTGAGCCCGAGACCGTCCGACAAGTAAATGATTCTTGATTTTCACCCCTGTATTTGTTATACATCCTTCAATTCTTGATACCATGTTATAATCTTGTTTTATGTGTTTAGAATGGTACGTTATTGAATAGTCGAAACAGAACAAGTTGTTTACCCAAAACTTTCTCAAATGCCTTAAATGCCTTTTTAGCATCGCGATCTATGCTTGAAAAGACCAACTTCAATTCAAGGGTAGTATGTAGTTTGATATCAATCTGAACAAAAAAACATGTGTTTTTTTTTTTTTTTAATTAAGTAGGTATTTTTCATTTTCCATTATGTATAATAGGCGAAAACACCACCTTGTCCTTATTTTTCATGATATATTTCGGTGAATAATTTCAGGAGACAGTTGAGACAAAGCAGGAAGAACCTTTGGTAGACTTGTCTGAGCCAGCTCTGGAGGCCCCCAAAACGGAGGAAGAAGTTGTTGAGGAGGTCAAGAACGAGGTGGTCGCTTAAACTCTTTTCGCCTACCACACACTAGCAGGTTCTGCAAACATTCTGAAGACAAAAATGATGCACTATTAGTTATAGGTTTCTATTGTTTATCATAAGGCAATATGGAGCTGTATTTTCAATATTGTTTTTATTCATTGAGGCTCAACTATTAAATTCACTCTGATGAACACCTTCCCACTATTCTTGTATCATTCTTTAAAATAAATATATCCCATAATTTTCGTAATCCTTTCCTAGATTCTACCACCCTTTTCTTTACATGAATTGTCACTTACTAGATTCTACCACCCTTATCTATATACATGAATCGTCATATCTGGGACGAACGTGTGGTTGGATAAGTTCCGTATAATCTGAAATGTCTGTTAGTTAATCCAAGAAAACAAACAAGAGTCATGCAAGAACTGTGAGCTAACAATATTACAGAGAGACAAGGATGAAAATTTGTCCCTAAAATCCCAAGAATTTATCACTAATGATAGCAGGAGATCAGCTCAAATGACTCCAATTCTATAACAAATGAATAAACTAACATTTCCAGTCAAATAAAAATAGAGTTTGGATAATTTTATGATGTATTAATAGGACAGAAGAGTACTGATGAAACTGTAATATATTACACACAAAAAAAAAAGTATAGACAATTGACATGTGAAAGAAACTCAACCAACTTGTTTTGGACAACTCTCTTCAATTTTGTTTCCTTGTGCAGACCGGTTATCCATAATCTGTTTGAACTTATCAACGTCGTTAATTAGGTGGGTATCATACTTCAAGCAGATCATAATTTTATGTAAAGTTTAGAGCTGAAATTTATGTTCTTGCTTCAATATCTACACTTTGTATTCCACAGGCTTATGAAGGCATGAGAATCAGTTATTCGTTTCATTACAACCCTCAAAACATCACTAAACTGATTACATGACAAGTGAACAACATATTAATCATTCTTCAAGGGAATGCACTGCCTTTTCATATCACTTTGATACACCAAAAACTAGAAATACAACCATTTAAACAACATTTTCTTGATCTGTTATCAAGAATCTACGCTACCTTGACAAATGCATCATCAATGAATCCCCGGGATTGCTCCCCCCTCCTTCACCTTCCCTTCATCTTCATCGTCATCTTTCACTGCTCGTAAGATCAGCAAAACCAACAAAGGATAGCCAGCTGTCATGAGTGCCCAATTAGTTATCAGTTCATTCTTAAACGGAACTTTATGTGTGTCTATTTGCCACGCCACTGCCGCCCCTGCACTCTGCACTCCCTTATAGAATCCAGTGTACCTGAAATATACAAATCCCATTAATTATAACTATCTCCACATGAAAGTGACCTCTATAGATCACAAAGCTAAAAGGGCATTTAAGGCATTTGAAAAGTTTTGGGTAAAAACTTAGCTTTTCTTGTGGAGTGAGTTAAAAGATTGTTTTGTTATGACTCTTGGTTAAAAAGACAGATTTTCCACTAATATCAACTAGCTCCATATTCTATAGCTTATAAGTTTAAACATGAAAGTTAACCTGCTAAGAATCTCAGTATCATCAGCCAAGGCTCCGATTATCCAGTAAACCATACTCTGAAACATAGCATCAAGCAAACCATAACTAAAGTACAACACAAACGGCCCTGCAAAATCTGAACCATCCTTGAAATCGAGCCTATTTGGCAAATCATTGCGAGAATAATCAAGCTGTTTCACCAACCCTCCAGCCCAAATAGCAGTCCCGACTACAGAGACAACCCCAATCCCAAATAGCCCACGAGCCCTCCTACTCTTGAAACTAAAATCCATAACATAACCAATAAACACAGAACCAATCATCTGAGCTCCCCAATAGAATATATTGTTCAAACCCCTAGTCCGAAGATTGAACAACACACCATTCACATTAGTAAACTGATAGCTATAGAAAAAATTACTAGCCCAAGAAGCAGGCACCATCAACAACATCTTCCAATCAAGAAACAGCTTCAAGATCTCCCGTGCCTCGACTCTCACGCTCGAGTACTTGATGTTCGTGCACCGTGAACCATCGTCACGAATGACGCGGCTCGGATGCAGAATTGACAAAGAAAGAACAGTTCCAATGGCCATAAACACCATGAAACCAATATATGTGCCATCATTGACAGAAACAGCCTCAGTTCTATGGAAATTCAACACAAAAGGGATAAAACCACCAATCACACCACCCATGTTAAAGATGCTCCAAAACAAGGAAATGTAGGTACCCTTTCTATCATGCGGTGGGTAAGATGTCATAATTGCCCCTTGCGCGGTCCACAGGAGGCCGGCGCCGATGCCAAGATTTGCTCCGGCGACTATGGCGAAGGCCTGGTGGTGGTAATGGTTGTAATAGAGGAAAGAGCCTGCGTAGAGAACATAGGTAGAACAGCCAGATAATAGGGTCAACCTAGGGCCTAAAATGTTGTAAATCCCACCACCCAAAACCCCGAACACTGCAAAGGTGGTGTAGAGGGCGGTGTTGGCGTTGTTGGCGGCGGTGGGGTCCACTTGGCCGCCGCCGCCCATGCCGGAAAGTGCGTTAAACATTCCGGGGCAGCAGAAGCAGACTAATCCGATGAGAATAATCTGAACTAAGGGAGAATTGTACCGGAAAAGGGAGGGCTTTAGGGGGACTTCCAGTTCCGGGGACCCTTTTCCGATCTCTTCATCTTTCTCGAAACCCATTTGGATTTTGATCAAAGATTGGATTTTGATCGGATTTGGAGGGGGAGAAATGAAATTGTGAATGTGGAGCTATGGTTTCAGTTCATTATATAAAAAAACGTCAAACTTCTTGTCTAGAATTCTTTCTTAATTTAGACATTATGCTCGATATAAAATTAAAAATATTCCATAATATTTCTTCTTACTTTGTTATTATGTTATCAACTATAGTATTTTGATTGCAAGAATTGCTCGAGAACAGCCAAATGTATGCGACTAAACAAGTCAAATTAGTGATGTGTAACAACTGTGGAAACAATGCACTAGATTACAAACATGCGGTCTGATTCTAAATACAAATATGTTAACTTTTAATGTTTGTGAAGGTTGTTGAATGAATTGGTACTATCAGCCCCGGCACACTGGATAATTTTTTATTTTATTTAAATTTTATATTATGCTCTATTGATAGTGATGAGATATGGGTCATTTATTGGTTTTCATAATTTATTTGTCCTTGAAATATAAGTTCATATTTGATTTTTTGAAGGATAAATCGATAATTTCTCCTATATAAGGTTAGTGTCATACACGCCAATTAATGAATTTATTGTGGCAAAAAGCTTCAGAAAAATAAAAATAAAAATAAAGTAGAAAAATAATCTTTTTCTTCCCATATTGTAAAAAAATAATGAATATTCAGATAGAGATAATCCAGTCATTAATAATTTTTTAGGTGGAAGATATTTGGAAGCATCAATCTATATATTATGGTAATTGCCTGCTATAGAAGTCATCTTCGATTGTTCAATTGAAAGGGACATTCTTAAATGAATTTTCTTAATTCTACATAGAATTTTCTTGTAAAACAGTCTCATGATTTTGATTAGTAAAGCGAAGTCCACCTATTAAAATTTAAATGTAGATAATCAAATTTAACTTAATAACGAGACATAATAAATAGATGAATCACCACCTTTCTCGATATAATCCGTGGAATGATCTGGTATAAATTTTTCTAAGTTCTACCAATACATGATTAATCTGATTCCATCTTTGTAATTGCTGTTAGATTCTTGATTGCATTCCAATGAAGAATCTTATGTTATTTTCAATTATAATTTTATATTAAAAAATGATAAAAGATTCGAAACGGCAAAGCCATCATTTAACAAAGAGGTGTGGAAAGAGCAGAGTAGGCCGGCAGAGAATCTCACTATATATCCCAGCTTGTGCGAATCTTGTATCCTAGTATACAAATTGGGGTGGGATCCACTTTTCCTCATCACTATTTTGTTTTATTCTACAAAGTTTGACTGGATTGCGATATTAATTTAAAGGGAAAATGGCCCTTTTTACCAATTTTTTTAAATTTTAATCCCATTATAACCATTGATATAATAGGTGATCTCTAAATGACACTAAATATAGTTTTTGAGCCTAAAATATCCATTTTTTCTCAAGTTAATGGATAATTGTGAGCCCATGTCAGGCTGAGCATATTGACATTGTCATTTAATGTTCGAATACACAATTTTCAATTATTTATGAATTTTGACATTTGATCACTGTTTTGAAATACAGTATTATTAATTAATTATTAATTTATTCATAGTTTGTTATTTATTTTCGAAGATTATGTGTTATACTAATCTTCGAAAGCTATGATTAATATATTAATTAATATATATGACACCATTTTTAATTAATTATTAATTATTGTCGAAGATTAGCCACTATTAATTTTTGAAAATTATGTTTTCCTAATCTTCGAAAACTGTGATTTAATGTTCGAAAATATGGACACAAGAATAGTAATAATATTTTATTATTTTCGAAAATACTATTATTAATTAATTAATGATTTTCGAACATATATATGACTGTGACACTATTACAATATTAATAAAATGTTTTAATTATTTTTGAAAATAAATTTATTAACTATAAATTATAATATTATAATTTTCGAACATGAATTGTAAATATTAGAATAGTGTCATAATTTTCGTAAACTAGTTGTCGAACATATATTAACTAGTTTTCGAACATTATATTTTATTAATATTATAGTAATAGTGTCATATATATGAATTAATAATGTTGTCACATATATTAATTAATATATAATTTTCAAACATTATATATTATTATATAATAGTGTTATCGAACATTAATATAATTTTCGCAAACATTAATTAACTTATTTTCAAACATTACATGATAGATTAATTTTCGAAAACTTTACGCAGTTAATGTTCGAAAATTTGGACATGAACTTTTAATAATATTTTATTCATGTTAAAGTGACTCCCATTATTAATTATTTATTTATTAATTAATTAATTAATTTAGGCATACAATTGCATGACTTATTTTCGAAAATTAGTGCAGTAGACTTAATCTTCGAAAATTCTACTTTTGTATTGTTCGAAAACTTTCATTTGTTATTCTTCGAAAATGTGGACATGCACTTTTAATAATATTTTATTCATGTTTTTTTCACTCCTATTATTTATTTATTAATTAATTTAAGCTTATTTTTGCATGACTTATTTTCGAAAATTAGTGCAGTTTTGTTATTCTTCGAAAATTCAAATTTTGTATTGTTCGAAAACTTTCATTTGTTATTCTTCAAAAATTTGGACATGCAGTTTTAATAATATTTTATTTATATTATTTTGAAAAATAAATAAAGACATACACTTTTCGAAAATTAGTTAATTATTTTAGACATGAAATAATTATTTTCGAAAAATAAATTCAGACATGCATTAATTATTTTCAAAAATTTAATCATGCAATTGACCAAAAATAAATTTTCGAAAAGTGCATCATGCAATTAGACATGATTAGAAAAAGTGCATCATGCAATTAGACAAGCACTAATCATGCACTTTAGTGCATCATGCAATTTAATCATGCACTAAGTATTTTCAAAAATAAATTGAGACATGCTGTCTAAATTTTCGAAAATTAATTATGAGTAAAATATTATTTTCAAAAATTATTAGTAATTTTAGACATACACTAATCATGCAATTTTTGAAAAGTGCATCATGCAATTTTATCATGCACTAATTATTTTCGAAAATAAATTGAGATATGCACTAATTATTTTCGAAAATTAATTATGAGTAAAATATTTTCAAAATAGTTATATAATATTGTTAAAATATTGTATAATAGGTATATTTTCGAAAATTACATGATAGATTAATCTTCGAAAACTTTACACAGTTAATGTTCGAAAATTTGGACATGAACTTTTAATAATATTTTATTCATGTTAAAATGACTCCCATTATTAATTAATTAATTAATTATTAATTAATTAATTTAGGCATGCGATTGCATGACTTATTTTCGAAAATTAGTGCAGTAGACTTAATCTTTGAAAATTCTACTTTTGTATTGTTCGAAAACTTTCATTTGTTATTCTTCGAAAATGTGGACATACACTTTTAATAATATTTTATTCATGTTTTTGTCACTCCTATTATTTATTTATTAATTAATTTAGGCTTACTTTTGCATGACTTATTTTCGAAAATTAGTGCAGTTTTGTTATTCTTCGAAAATTCTACTTTTGTATTGTTCGAAAACTTTCATTTGTTATTCTTCGAAAATTTGAACATGCACTTTTAATAATATTTTATTCATGTTATTTTGACTCATATTACTAATTAATTATTTATTTATTTATTTAGTAATTAATTAATTAATTTAGGCTTACTTTGTTATTTATTTTTCAATAATTGTATTATTAATTTCCAAATACATTAATAATAAATTGACGAAAACATTATTAATAAAGTTGGAAGATTAAATTTTTTTAAATTATTGTTCGAAAACTTTAACAACAATATTAATAATTTTCCAAAACACTTTTATTAGTTGTCGAAAATTGCATATTTAATTTTCGAAAATATAGTGAGTATACAATGTTATTAAAAATTGCATTATTAATAATTAATTAATCTTCGAAAATATCTTCGAAAAACTAGTACTTTATTGTTCGAAAAAATGGAGACAAAAAACTTTAAATAATATTTTATTATTTTCCAAAAACCTATTATTAATTAATTATTAATTTAGCCATATTTTGTGTTTAATTTTCGAATATTGGTGTGTTATGTTTCAAGATTATTTTTTTCCTTGTTATAATATTAATAATTTTTGAAAACATTATAATTAATGTTCGTCTATTACTTGATAATGTTCGAAAAGATTAATAATAATTTTAGTAATTTTTCAAAACATTGTATTTAATTTTCGAAAATTCCTATGCAAATTTCGAAACCTTGATTAGTAATTTTCGAAAATTATATAATGTTCGAAAACACTAATAGTAATTTTAAAATTCGACGAAAACTTTATTAGTTTTTTTCAAAAATTTTCTATTATTATATAATAGTGTTTTCGAACATAATATAGTTGTGTTAAAATTAATAGAACTACTAATCTTCGAAAGCTAAAGCCTAATGTTCGAAAATTGAACGCAAAATATGGCTAAATTAATATTTAATTAATATTAGTTTTTTGGAAAACAATAAAATATTTGTAAAAGTGTTGTGTCCATTGAATAAATAATTAAATAATAATAGTGCTTTACAGAGAACAATTAAATATTATTAAAAGGTCATGCCTCACATTTTCGAAAATTAGGCTTCAGTTTCGAAGATTAGTAGTTGTAGGGAATTTTCGAAAATAGTTGTAGCTAAAGAATTGTCGAAAATTATGCAATTTTCCATTGAATAAATAATTCAATAATAATAGTGTTTTATAAAAAACAATAAAATATTATTAAAAGGTTATGGCTCACATTTTCGAACATTAGGCTTCAGTTTCGAATATTAGTAGTTCTAGGAAATTTTCGAAAAAGGTTGTAGCTAAAGAATTGTTGAAAATAAATAATTAAATAATAATAATGTTTTCCAAATTGCATGATTAGTGCATGTCTAAAATTACTAATAATATTTGAAAATAATATTTTACTCATAATTAATTTTCGAAAATTTAGACAGCATGTCTCAATTTATTTTCGAAAATACTTAGTGCATGATTAAATTGCATGATGCACTAAAGTGCATGTCTAATTGCATGATTCACTTTTCGAAAATTAAATTGCATGTCTAGTTGCATGATGCACTTTTCGAAAATAATTAGTTCATGTTTAAAATAATTAATTAATTTTCGAAAAGTGCAATTTATTTATTTTTCAAAATAACATGAATAAAATATTATTAAAATTGTATGTCCAAATTTTCGAAGAATAACAAATGAAAGTTTTCGAACAATACAAAAGTAGAATTTTCGAAGAATAACAAAACTGCACTAATTTTCGAAAATAAGTCATGCAAAAGTAAGCCTAAATTAATTAATAAATAAATAATAGGAGTGAAAAAAACATGAATAAAATATTATTAAAAGTGCATGTCCACATTTTCGAAGAATAACAAATGAAAGTTTTCGAACAATACAAAAATAGAATTTTCGAAGATTAAGTCTACTGCACTAATTTTCGAAAATAAGTCATGCAATTGTATGCCTAAATTAATTAATTAATAATTAATTAATTAATAATGGAAGTCACTTTAACATGAATAAAATATTATTAAAAGTTCATGTCCAAATTTTCGAACATTAACTGTGTAAAGTTTTCGAAGATTAATCTATCATGTAATTTTTGAAAATAAGTTAATTAATGTTTGCGAAAATTATATTAATGTTCGATAACACTATTATATAACAATATATAATGTTTGAAAATTATATATTAATTAATATATGTGACAGCATTATTAATTCATATATATGACACTATTAC
Source organism: Scutellaria barbata (assembly GCA_028654395.1). Taxonomy (NCBI): domain Eukaryota; kingdom Viridiplantae; phylum Streptophyta; class Magnoliopsida; order Lamiales; family Lamiaceae; genus Scutellaria; species Scutellaria barbata. The sequence continues at coordinate 15,681,149 of CM053646.1, read as the reverse complement.
TATAATATTAATAAAATATAATGTTCGAAAACTAGTTAATATATGTTCGACAACTAGTTTTCGAAAATTATGACACTATTCTAATATTTACAATTCATGTTCGAAAATTATAATATTATAATTTATAGTTAATAAATTTATTTTCAAAAATAATTAAAACATTTTATTAATATTGTAATAGTGTCACAGTCATATATATGTTCGAAAATCATTAATTAATTAATAATAGTATTTTCGAAAATAATAAAATATTATTACTATTCTTGTGTCCATATTTTCGAACATTAAATCACAGTTTTCGAAGATTAGGAAAACATAAATTTCAAAAATTAATAGTGGCTAATCTTCGACAATAATTAATAATTAATTAAAAATGGTGTCATATATATTAATTAATATATTAATCATAGCTTTCGAAGATTAGTATAACACATAATCTTCGAAAATAAATAACAAACTATGAATAAATTAATAATTAATTAATAATACTGTATTTCAAAACAGTGATCAAATGTCAAAACTCATAAATAATTGAAAATGGTGCATTCGAACATTAAATGACAATGTCAATGTGCTCAGCCTGACATGGGCCCACAATTATCCATTGACTTGAGGAAAAATGAGTATTTTGGACTCAAAAACTATATTTAGTGTCATTTAAGGGTCACCTATCATATCAATGGGTACAATGAGATTAAAATTTAAAAAAATGGGTAAAAGGGCCATTTTCCCTTAATTTAAAAATTACACTAATTGTGTGTATATAAAACAGTTTAATAGTTTATAAAAGAGATAAATATATGTTACAGTTAGGTGTTTATGAGTCTATAGAATGTTACATATTAATGATGTATATACACCTACTAAACACACCTCAAATTTATGAAAATAATGTATTAAACCTTTCTTTTTTCAAAAATTAAGGTGTATTTATTAGGTTTTGGGATTTGTATAGCATCACCTATATATATATATAGATATATATAATTCAAATTTTCTAATCAAATACAACAACATTCAAACTTGTCTTCTTCTAAAATACTAATCTAAATAAATATCTTCACTTGACTTTTTCATTTCGGTTCGAATCAAACCAAAAGAGAAAATTGTTTTCCTTTACAATCAATCTCAACTATTCCAACATAATATGTTTGACGTGTGGCACATTAAAATAAATAAATTTAACTTCTTCTTTTTTCCCTAATCATACGAGATCACAAATTATGTAAATTATAGTAATACCTACTTGAACATGATAAAATTGTCCGGAGTTGATATGTTCTTTATAGTTTATTAGGTCTTAAGTGTTGGTGCGAAGATGGCCCCCAAGATCAAAAAAAACCAAATTAAAGGAGATCGTTTTCTTCATCATAAACCCTTCATTTCTACTTCTTTTTTTCCAAAGTAGGATTTGTCTGATACTAACAAGGAGACTTGAGGATTGGACCAATGAATGGGAAAGCGAAAACAAATTCTGCTAAAAGTCAAAGAGAATGAATTGGAAAAAATTTACTACTCATTAGTCATTATCACCAAAAATAGCTAGTAATATATTTCTAAGTAGCGTGTTCTTGTGCAAAATCCAATAATATTTCTAAGAGAGAGCACAAGAAAAAGTCTCCACACCGGTCTCGATTGAAATCGAACAAATTGAAAGGACTAATAATCATGCACTTCCATGAACGATTCGAGATGGAATTTTTTTCAAAAGATTATGTTTTCTCTGTCCCTGAGCACATCGATCCTGAAAAAAGAATCCCAAATTATTTTCTACAATTTGAATGGTCGCCTAGAATGCAACACAGAGACGACTACATTCAAAGAATTGGCTAGCACGAGTTTAGTTTCTACCCCCGCAGTTGTGTCAGTTCTTTGGCCTCAAGGAAACAAATTGTAACGCAACGAAACCCTCAAAGTTACAATGTGAAAAGGGAATACCTTTCTTGACATGGATGTATATCAACTTGTCTCTTTTAATTCCTGTCCTTTGGGCTTTGTAGAGAGAAAACGGGATCACCTACACGGTCTTCATCTGCACGTTCGGCTGTTGAGGTGCTCTCTTCACCAGATTCCAAAGATGAGGCATCTATATGATCTAGTGAACCAGCTTTGGAACTCCCAATAAGCCCATTGCCAGACTTTTGACCGACTAAGTTCTTGAATATAGAGATGCTTTGAGCCACCATGCTGGCAGGTTCTGAAGCATTGGCTGGAAGTAAAACAGTTGTTCCCTAGACGAAACAAATGGGAAACAATGAAATCCAAATAAATTTTATTTTGTATTATAACATGGCATTAAGGTAGATCTGCAATTTTACCTCCTTTGCAATCATACCAAAGGCATGAATATATTGCTCGGCAATTCTTAGACTAGCTGCCTGCAATTCCAATGCATCATGTATAACAGAGAAGCAAAAAAGAAAGAAAAAGAAAAAAGGTACATGAAACAAATGGAACCCTAGTCTTCCTCTTTGTGAGAGTATAAATACTGGGCTATTGCAAGTAAAGTTGAGAATACAAAAAAAATCCCATGACTAGAGGAAAATATATATGAATGGCTGCTTAAAAGATGTGGAGATTTTCAAGATGTCCAATTAAAATTTGAACTTTTAAGGAAATGAAGAACCTCACCTCTACACCACCATTTTCCTCGAGAGCTTTTGATACCAAAGCAATACCTTTTGCAGTCGCTTGTGCTCTAGCAAGGATAGCTTCTGCTTCTCCTGATATTGCATAAAGTCAATGGATTAGCGTGAATAAAAGATCCAAACACTCTAATGTGAAAATGTAAAACTGGAAATGAAAATAACTATGATTTTCTCAACTAACTATATTTGGTATTTAATATAATCTTTTCAAGTTTCAGGAAAATTTAGTGCATAAAGAACAGTAATATGTCTGTCTTACTTTCCATGTTCAACGTTTTGGCCGTAAAACATCAATCGACAATTCAAGATTTTAAAACTAACAACCAATGCAATGGGATAGCTAACCGTGAGCTCTGTTGACCTGGTCCTGCTTAGCAGCTTCTGATTCAAGGATCACTGCAGTCTTCTTTCCATCTGCAATATTAATATTTGCCTGCCTTTCTCCTGTATATAACCCATACATTGATTCATGAATAAAAAGAGAACGAATATGCACTATCTTGAATTTTCTTTGGAACAATGTAAAATCATGCAGTAGGCAACATATTCATGTTTTCGCCAGCTAAGGTTAAATACTCTTTTACCTTCTAATGAATATTCATTAAATCTAATAACAATAGAAATTACAAGTCTTACATTTGATGGTGGGTAAACAAATTGAAAATCAATAAATTCAACATTACAGAATTGCCAGGCTATAAACAACTGAATGAAGAATAGGAGTTGAACATTCTATTAGTAGCTTCAGACCCAAATCTCAACACTTGGCAATTATCGCTCCAAGGAATCATATCCTGAACATGCAGCTGAGTGGTGAGTTCAAAAATTAGATGAAGAAGCAATGCTGTGCCAATATGGTTTCTAAAAGAGTGAACTTGGTGATGAAAACTCAAAGGCGTTTTGAAAAAGAATTTTCCAGTCATTATGGTGAGGAAAGAGCAGCCATAACAGTTTCTTTTCATCATATAGGAGACAGTACAATTTACTTCTTTAAAAATGACAGAAACCTGTTTCCACTTTATTGATTGCCTTACGTAGTAATTTTGCATTTCGACTGGGCATACATATCATTCTACAGCATGCATCAAGAGACAGAATGAGTTAAAACTTGTGTTTCTAATCCATATGCACATCTACTTTTTCAGCAATTGTTCAGCTAAGGCTACGCTAGAATAATTTATTACTAAAGTGATGTTTCTGAGGCTTTTCAGAAAAAAAAAACAAAAAAAAAACAGGAAACTTCCCAAAAACTTTGTGCATTCCATCTAAGCAGTAAGCAGATGGTTAAAACAATTACCTTCAGATTCTAAAACTTGGGCTCTCCTTTTGCGCTCTGCTTCAGCTTGCATCTCCATTGCAGCCCTTACTCCTCTTGGAGGAGATATATCCCCTGATTTGGTGAAGAGAATACCAGAACTAAATATGACACAACTGAAAAACCACTTATTTTCTAACAGATATTCTAGTAAGATTTACCCACTTATTTCATAACGAAGGCACTGTAAGCCCCAATCTTTTGCAGCTTCATTGATGGAAATCTGCACCAACATATGTGAACAGACAGTCCAAAATCTATGCATAGGTGCAAATTGACTGAACACCAGATAAGATGCAAATATTTATCAACACAAAATGCACTATCAAGCAAAAAATACCTAAGCACAAATAGTAGTGGATTGCACATAATAATAGATTCCATTATTTGCAAACTGCTAACACATTATCTAATAAACCAACAGGAATGTAAGAACATGTAAAGGCAACTTCAATAAAGATCACGACCAGATGCACAACCTCATAGCCTCATCCTCAGCCATAGCGTCTCTAAGAACCTAATCCAAAGATTTAAACCGCAGAGTACGCAAAACAGAAAGAATCAAGAGACTAAGATTAATTTTTTTTTTCTCAAGTAGAGAATGTGTATGACACTTCAAACGCCCTGTCCAGCACCGAGACTCTTTTAACTTTTACTCTTAACTCAGACGAGCTGATGTTCAGGCTCTAAGACAAATGAAATATGAAAGGAGAGATTGTGGAACACGCCTGTTCATTCACATGTTCATATGCAAATTTTCTAGCTGGCAGCTATAGCTATACATATATAGAAGCACAAGAAATAACATTCAGGCAACAATAGTCATGTTGCAATGAAGTAAAAAGACAAAGTCAGATGGATGATTTAAGGAGTCCCAGTGTAATCCTTAGTATATTAAGATATAGAGTTGCAACTCTAAGCATTCTTCATGTTACCACAAATATATGTTTCCAGAGTCTTTGCTTACTTAATGGTGGTCAAACAATATCTTTTAAATAGATCAGTTTATCAATTTTAAAATGCAACAAGAATTGAGATTAATCAGCTTCAAGTGCGACTGTGCATTTCAAATCCCTCAATGACCTTTGAAGAGCTGGTTTAAAAGCACAGTCATCCATAAACATGTTGTTTTACGTTGAATTAATAAGATAGTAGCTTTGACAAGTTACTGTAAACATAGTTGATCAACAAGTTGCAACTTAATATAGTTTTCAAATATAAGAATATGTACTATGCTCCGGAAAAACTTGAATATAAACTAGTAGATGGCATAACCATAAATTTTCCTGTTACATGCGAGAATCAGAAGAGCCAAATTTGAAATACTCACCACTATCTTCTCATTGAGAGTGTCCCTTTCCTCAAAGGTCTTGTCAAGAGTGATCTTACCAAGCTCACTTCGCATGGTAGTCTGTGCAAGTTGAATCACAGCATATAATGGATTCTCAACTCCATATGATGCCAACTTTGGGTCCACTATCTGAAATAATATATTTTTTTGAAAAAAAAAAAAAAAGAAATGTGAATATTCAGATATTTCATTTGTAGCTATTCATAAACATACCACTGAACCATATGCTTACGTGCCTTGACGTAGAGGACTCCATCAATTAAAATGCTGACATTGTCCTTGGTGATGGCAGACTGGTCAGGAATGGGAATTGCCTCTTCTTTCAGTGAATGCACATAAGCAATTCTATCAACAAATGGAATGAGTATGTGTATTCCAGGAGTCAAAGTCTTCACATACTTCCCAAATCGCTCAACAACATATGCCTTCTTCTCTGGCACAATACGAACTCCCCAATTCACGGGTGGTGGCATCTCATACCTTCACCAAAAGTCACAAACATTTAAGCAGACTAATTAGAAGTCTCTAACAAGTTTCACATTATCATTTCAAAACTTAAGATTTATCTATAGCCGAAACTTTATATACATTTTCCCAACTCATTCTTCATTTTATAGTTATCCTTCCAAGTACTCGATTAATCCAAACCCTGATTTTATTTTATTTAGACATCATTAGCTCACTTCTAGGAGTTTTAGCATATTATCATAGTAAGTAGCAATAAGCACTAATGACAAGAGAAAGAAAATTCAGATAACCAGGATATCATGGCAAAATAAGTAAAAACAAAAATGCACAATGGATCGTATAAATGTCACAGGATTCATATTTAATTTAGTGGCAGCAACAATCTATATAAGCGAAAGACGATACACATGGAACAGACAAATACAGAAAATCAGCAAAAACAGAAAATAAACAGAAATGAAGGATGAACTAAATAAACGTACCTGAACTATCGATTCCTAAATAACCTAACAACAAACAGCAAAAACTGAAAGATAATTCTCACAAACCATGACAATGTAAAAAAAAAAAAAAGGAGGGTTATAACTTGTAATACTATTTTTTTTTTTTTAAAAAGGATAAAAATGCACACAGCACATTTAAATGCAGAAAAATCGTTGAATACAGAGAAAATTAATACAAACTATAAGGATTATAAAATGCTACAAGTAATACCTAGTGCTGGGGTCACGGGTCTGGCGTAAGTGGCGGACGGTGGCGAAAAATGGAGAGGGGAGCTGAGAAAGCGAACTGCGAGTGGACGATTGATTGAGCAGAGGAGGAGGAGCGGTGGAGATTGCACGGCAGGCGATCACCGATTGAACGGCGACGAGATTTCTCACAGTTCGAAGCTTGTTGAGAGAATTCGATTTGACGAGATTCATCTTTGCGATTTTTGGTGATTTAATTCTCGAAAATTTGAGGTAAAGAATTGGAAGAATTTGGGGGAGTTGAGAATGGTTTTGGCAAAGCCCTAGCTAAACCCAAAATAGTAAACTCACTTGTTGACCAAGAAACTAAAAAATTATGAGAGGTTTTGTAAGATTTGCAACTGATTTTTGCATTTTTAAATTAGTTTTTTGTTTTTAAAAACAAAAATTGTTTTCGAGTAATTACATAAATATATTATAGTTGAAATCCATAAAACTTCTCTTGCTCAAAACTATTTTTGGGCCTTTTGTAAATATTTTTGACTTTAACTTCATTTTATATTCTATTGTTTTTGTGTTTGTAAGAAAATGTGTGTTCTATGAGAGAGGGTATAAAACTATAAAGTAAAATGTATAGTATTTTTTTTTTTTTTTTTTGCCAAATACTGTAATTTATGTTGTTTGTTATCTCCAAAATCAAAAGGTACATAACAATAACAACAAAAAAACGATACAACATAAATTTAAAAGGGTGTGTTTGGATTATGGATTATGTTGGTTTAAGATCAGTGAAATGAAGTAAAGTTTATTGTTTGGTTTATGAATTGGGTTGGGTTAAAACTGGTTGCAGCCCATATTAACACATCCAAATTTGGTTCGAATTCAATGATACATGGAAATTGCATCATGTTGAATTGAATGCATGCTAGAATCAATTGGATCACGATTGCATACTCAAATTCACTTTTATTCTAAAACTTAATAATCTCATGTGAATGTTTAAATATCTCATGTGAATATTGTTATCTAAACTTGAAGACATTGGATTTGAATGATCGATAAAAATACAATATCAAACTTTAACCATAAAAACGTTAGGTTAATTCTACTTAATAATTAGAGATTCAAAATCTTGATTCAATAAGATAATCAAGTTATGAATTTTCAAATATATATATATATATATATATATATGATATCAAAAAAAATATTTTGGAAGGTTGTGAATTTAAGTTTGTATATCAAAACTAACTCAGTAACAGCTCATAACATAATTAGAGGTGGTTAATCAGTTCGAACCAATGATTTGGTGAATTGATTGAAGGCAAATCGGAACGGAACTATGAGAATATCGATTTCGGTTTGTCCTTTTTTTTTTCTTTGCATATCCATTTATGGTTTGTCCGGTTTGCCCTTTTTTTTGCATTGTCCTTTATTTATTTCACATCTTTAACATAAACGTTTATTTAAATTTTGTAATCCATAAACACCAAACTCCAAAGTTTATTTTAAGTTGGAAAAATGTTATGATATCTATTATGGATCTAAAATAAATTTATGAATTAAATTGGAAAAAATCATTAATTTTTATTGATAAAAAAAAAAAGATAGATTAAAATGAATTTTATTTTTCAAAATTAATTCATATTTAAAAACTAGCTAGAGTTAGATGTGACCATACCTAACTTCAAAGAATCTTATGTTTTTTTCTTGATTTTTTTTTTTTACCTTAAAAATTAGTTGGAGTTAGGCGTGGTCACACCTAACTTGAAAGAATCTTTTTTTTTTTTAATTCCCTTTTTTTCCCTTTTTTTTAAATCATACTATAAGTCCATAACCTTTCAATAAAATGATGAAAATTAGAATTATTAATAAAAAAAAATACAAGTTATAATCTCAGCACTCCAGCACTCCATGTGGCTTAAAAAAAAAAAAAAATTTAAATCAGCTGATTTGAATCTCGTCGTTCATGTGGCACAATCCTGAAATTAAAAAAAAAAAATTGAAGGTTTATCGGTTCGACCGGTTTGAACATATACCGAACTGGTAAACCACAGTTCATAATTTTGGTTCGAAATCAAAATCATGTCAACGATTTTCCAAACCGATTGATCATGTGTAAACATAACCATTAAAAATCATTGGGTGAATTTACTAGAAAAACACTCTACCACAAGCTAAACGTTTGTAGAATATAATTTTGTTTTTTACCAAGAAAGACAAAACGTGCAAATACTCAACAACTTTTGTAGCGATAAGGAGATTAATTCCTTGTACCCCTCCAAGTCATTCTCTTATGGGCTCCAAATAATTAAATGGATCTTCATATACTTTAGAATGCCAGTGGACATGGGGTCAGTTGAAGGGAGCACAGGAGTAGCCATTGCACAATCCAGTGGTGCTGCTGTAGGGGAACAAGGAAACGGGTCGAGTGGTTGGCAAGGCGGGCAAGGATCGCTCAAAATTGAAGTATTCGAGCACTTCCTCCATGGTAGGCCTCCCTTTATTGTCATTCAATGTGCACATCAAGCCGACTTCCACGACACGGATGGCTTGATCCGGGTTCACCACCACACCCATCCTCATATCCACCATTTTGCCCTTCTCATCAGCCTCATGTATAGCCCACGCAAAATCCAACAAATCCAGCTCGCCCGGGTCAGACTTTCTTCTCCGACCCGAGACAATCTCCAACACCAAGACCCCAAATTCAAATACATCCACTTTTTGACTCACTGTGGACTCGAAGCGAGCGGACTCGGTAAAAGAGAGAATGTACCCAAAATCCCCTAAAAGTGCCCTAAAGCTGACATCAAGAAAAACACTACTAGCCTTGACATTCTTGTGTGCAAGCCCCTTGGAATGTAGATAGGCCAATGCCTCCGCCACATCCTTAACAACCTTAAATCGCCGCGTCCACGGCAAAACTCCGAACCCGAACAACCACCTGTCAAGGCTACCATTAGGCACGAAATCATAAACCACGATCGTTTCCTGACGATCCAAGCACCATCCTCTAATCGAAACTAAATTCGGGTGTCGAATCTTTCCGATCAACTTAACTTCTTTACCGATCATTTTACGTCTCTCTGCCACATGTGCCTTCAAGAAACGTTTTATAGCCACACTACAACCATTCAATAAACTGCCCTTATATGTTACACTCTTAGCATCACTTCCCAAGACTTGCAACTCACCAAAGCCCCTTGTAGAAGAATAGATCTCAGCTAAGTTGAACTTCCGGGCCCTGGTCGGTGGGCTCGGCCTCTGTTTCTCCCGTGCAACAATGGTCATTTCATCGGAACTATCATCCTTCTTCGACTTACTAAAGTACAAATTAATCATGACAATAAACACAAGAACAACTACTGCTACAAAAATGAAGAAACTGCTTGGTGTTTTACTGGAAATATGCTGATTGTTATCACCATTTTCGACTGTGATCTTACTTGCACAGCTTTCGGGCGAGGGAACCCGAAGAAAAGCCCGACTAACCGAAGTGAAATTCCATGAACATATATTGTGAACCTGTGTGTGATTACCTCCAGTAGAGCCCGAAAACCCAATAAACATGTACTCATTCAAATAAGGTGAAAGATCAAGATTACCAGAGTAAACAGCCCTATTGGGAAGCACTGTATCATCGGGCCCGAGATGAATTTCCAAGAACTTCTTGTTTCCATCATAAGCAATCCAGGCCCGATGAACCTTGCCATCATTAAGATCAATTCCGAAAGTCGAAGCGTTTATGGATATGGTCGAAACAATGCTGCCAAGATTGATGCCTACATGGTTGTCATTCGTGTCCCCGAATTCAGGGTTCATACGAGTGTCGAATTCGACAGCAACCACTTTGTATTCGTCCTCGCATGCATCGTTCAGCATGCCGAGCCACGGGCCGGGCCTGCCAACTGTGAGCTCGTCCGGGACGATGACGAAGCTGAGCCCCCCGGAAGGCGGACCCGGGCCGGTTTTTGGGCCCTGGATTTGGAATGTGAAGGTGGTGTTGAAGGAGGCGGGGAGGTGGGTATTTGGGTCAAGCAAACGGGTCGGGGACGAGTAGAGGGCTCGGCCCGCAGAGTATTGGAGATTGTTTTCTGGGATTTGGATGCATCCATTTTTGGAGATTGCTGCGCTGCCTATGAGTGTGATGTCTTGGTTGATGATTCTTGGATTGTTCGGGCTGAAATCGGGGAAAGAGAGGCGCTTTACGATGCTGATTTCGGGCCCGGAATCGGGCTTCTTGTTTGCTGATTGGGCTGAGTTTGTGTGTGTGGTTGTGAAGATGAGGAATGATAAGAGAAGTTTGTGGAGAAACATGATTGTGAAATTGAGACGATGAAGTGAAGTGTGTTGTGTTTGTTATCTTGATTTTTATGTCGTTGGATTTGTGTGGGACTTTGCAGTTTACGATAATGTGAAGGACAAAAAGTATGGCATTTGATAATTGAGGTCCACCAAATAATGTTTGTCTAAATTATGATAAGAACAAGTATTATGTTTGGTTTGAGATTCTCCTAATTAAATTGAAAATGTTACTTTTATTTATTTTTTCTATATTGATTTTTATCCACACGGTAGGGCTTAACAATTTTGGCAAAGAAAAGACTCAACTGATTTATTAGGTTTTGATATGTTTTTCCGCAAAATAATTTATTTGTATTCTTTAATTTTTACATAAATTATCCTGTAAAGAAAAGGGAATTACATAAATAAATAAATCCAAAACAAACAGAGCAATGCCAAAACATTATTTTGGCTGCTATACTAAATTCTGATTCCTTTACCGACCAAATACAGAAATCTCATAACAATAAGGATACATTTTCAGTATATTTCAATGTTTTTTATTCAATTGAAAATAATACTGAACTAATTTATCACAATTTTTTTTTCTATAAGTACAATAGACATAATATTATTGTTTGTTGATGATGCAAATAATATCATTTTTTAACAGGAGTGATGTTGGGCATTACAAAATAGTGCGAAATGACCGCAAAAGTACATTAACTTCAAATCAAGTCCAATTATTGTTCTATTTTATACATATCAAATATATTCCAATAATAATGTCTTATTAAATATACACTAACACTAATAAAATATAACATAACATAATTTCAATAAGATAATGAGAAAAAAAAGATTTGTCATACGGACAAGTGACGCATCGCAAATTAGTCCATATCTAACTAAAAACTCCACATTAGCATTTATTCTTCAGTTCATTATTAACGGGCCCCATCTGTTAGGTCTAAAATTTATAAAAATCTTAATAATTACAAACAAGAGGAAAGTATTCATTTTAGCATAAAAAATATAATCATATATTCAAATTACCATAACATATAATAGTATTCCACTTTCTACCACCAAATATAATAGTATGCCACTTTCTACCACCATTTTTGTTGAAGTCAACTTGGATGATTGGACAATTAATATATTTTATTAATTGGTCAATGGTGACAAATATAAAGTCATTAATTATTGTTTAATTTTTTTTAAAATTTTGGATATGAGGCACGTGTAGTAATAGGGGAGCAACAATTAATTAAGTGTTCATTAACATTAATAAACAGATATTAAAAAAATTAATCAGAATATTTTTAATTATTAGGATATTATGTTACTTTAATTATGACATTGGGATTATTATTAATTTTTAAATTCAAATTATGTATCTATTATGCAAGGCGGATTAAGAAATTATTTTTATTACGTGCTGAGTATTGAACGTAAATTAAAAAAAATTATTAGAGGGGAATTAATGAAATATGATATTTAATTGTTCGATTAAAATTATTAAATTTTTTAAAAGGGATTTTAAAAAACGGGTCGAGGTGGGCGGGCGCTCCCGACGGGGGACGGGGGAGGTGCGCGCCCGACGGGGGACGGGCGGGCCCGACGGTATACGGGGGAAGGGCACGCCTGACGGGGGACGGGGGAGGCACGCGCCCGACGGGGGACGGGGGAGGTGCGCGCCCGACGGGGGATGGGGGACGGGCGCGCCCGACGGGGGAATGGGGGACGGGGGACGGGCATGCCCGACCGGGGACGGGGGACGGGGGAGGCGCGCGCCCGACGGGGGAAGGGGGACAGGGGAGGTGCGCTCCCGACGGGGGACGGGGGATGAGGGACGGGCGCGCGCCCGACGGGGGAACGGGGGAAGTGGGAGGTGCGCGCCCGACGGGGGAATGGGGGACGGGGGACGGGCATGCCCGACCGGGGACGGGGGACGGGGGAGGCGCGCGCCCGACGGGGGACGGGTGATGAGCGCGCCCGACGGGGGAAGGGGGACGGGGGAGGTGCGCGCCCGACGGGGGACGGGGGATGAGGGACGGGCGCGCGCCGGACGGGGGAACGGGGGACGGGGGACGGGCGCGCCCGACGGGGGACGGGGGATGGGGGAGGCGCGCGCCCGATGGGGGACGGGGGACGGGAGCGCGCGCGCCCGACGGGGAACGGGGGACGGGAGAGCGCGCCCGACGGGGAACGGGGGAGGCGCGCGACCGACTGGGGACGGGGGACGGGAGCGCGCACGCCCGACGGAGGACGGGAGCGCGCGCGCCCGACGGGGAACGGGGGCCGGGGCTCCCGGCGGCTGCTGAGAAAACTCGACGGGAGACGGGTTACACGTGAATTTTATGGGCTACACGTGAATTTTGAAAAATTCACGTGTAGCCCACAAAATTCACGTGTAGCCCTGTCCCGTCGAGTTTTCTCGGCAGCCGCCGGGAGCCCCGGCCCCCGTTCCCCGTCGGTCGCGCGCCTCCCCCGTTCCCCGTCGGGCGCGCGCGCTCCCGTCCCTCATCCCCCGTCGGGCGCGCGCTCCCGTCCCCCGTTCCCCGTCGGGCGCGCGCCTCCCCCATCCCCCGTCGGGAGCGCCCGTCCCCCGTCCCCCGTTCCCCCGTCGGGTGCCGCCCGTCCCTCATCCCCCGTCCCCCGTCGGGCGCGCACCTCCCCCGTCCCCCTTCCCCCGTTGGGCGCGCCCGTCCCCCATCCCCCGTCGGGAGCGCACCTCCCCCGTCCCCCGTCCCCCGTCGGGCACGCACCTCCCCCGTCGGGCGCGCACCACCCCCGTCCCCCGTCGGGCGCGTGCCTCCCCTGTCCCCCGTCGGGAACGCCCGCCCACCTCGACTCGTTTTTTAAAATCCCTTTTAAAAAATTTAATAATTTTAATCGGACAATTAAATATCATATTTCATTAATTCCCCTCTAATAATTTTTTTTAATTTACGTTCAATACTCAGCACGTAATAAAAATAATTTCTTAATCCGCCTTGCATAATAGATACATAATTTGAATTTAAAAATTAATAATCCCAATGTCATAATTAAAGTAACATAATATCCTAATAATTAAAAATATTCTGACTAATTTTTTTAATATCTGTTTATTAATGAACACTTAATTTTGAAATAATTCCTAATCCTTCCCAAATATTGTCTACATACTGAAAAATTATCCTCTTTAATATTTCTCATTTCATAATTATAACAATTTCCTCGACCCGTTACGATTTTTTTTCCAATGTTTTTAGTCTCCTTTCAATATTCAACTCCTCACTCGGGGATTTTTTTTCTACAATCTCGTTTTAAAATTTTAATAATTATAATTTGACAATTAAATATCATATTTGATTAATTCCCCTTTAATAAATTTATTTAACCTCCGTTTTATAATCCATACGGTATAGTAAAAATAATTTGTTAATCCATCTTACATAATAGATACATAATTTGAATTACCAATTTAATAATCCCTATTTCATAATTAAAATAACATAATATCCTAATCGAATTGAAATATTTGTACTAATTTTTTTAATATCCGTTCATTAATGAACACTTAATGTTGAAATAATTTCGTAATCCTTCGCAAATATTATCTACATACAAAAAAATTATCCTCTTTAATAATCCCCATTTCATAATTATAACAACATAGTTTCCTTGACCCGTTACGATCGTTTTACCTCCATTTTTTTAGTCTACTTTCAATATTCAACTCCTCACTCGGGAATTATTTTCTAAAACATCTTAAATAGTACGTAGATAATTTTACGAACAAACTTTTGTAATCCCCATTTCATAATTAAAGTTTGCGATTATTTTAACTATAGTTTCTAAGTTAAACCAACATTAGTTGTTGATATTTGATATACTTCGCAAACAATTAATTATCTTTCGTGTTGAAAATCTAGTATGGAGCAACTTTAAATCATCCGGCCATCTGGAAAGTATGTTGTTTTAATCATTACATCGGATTTTTAAGAGCAGATGAATCTACCTATTGTCCTCGAGACATAAAGAAATTATTCGTCATTAAGTGTTGATTATTAAACGGAGAACTTATTTAATTATAAAAAATATTTAACGGTGGTACGGATATTATGTTAATTTAATTACGAAATGGGGATTACGAGAGTGGATTATTAAAATTATCTACGTATTATTTAGGATGTCTTAGAAAATAATCCCCGAGTGAGGAGTCGAATATTGAAAGGAGACTAAAAAAAATGGATCTAAAGAATCGAAACGGGTCGACGGAACTATGTTGTTATAGTTATGAAATGAGGATTATTACAGAGGTTAATTTTTGAGTATGTGGATAATATTTGCGAAGAATTAAGAAATTATTTCAAAATTAAGTGTTCATTAATGAACGGATATTAAAAAAATTGGTAAAAATATTTAAATTCGATTAGGATATTATGTGTCTTTAATTATGAAATTGGGATTATTAAATTTATAATTCAAATTATGTATCTATTATGCAAGACGGATGAAGAAATTATTTTTATTACGTGCTGATTATTAAACGGAGATTAAAAAAAATTATTAAAGGGGAATTAATGAAATATGAAATACGGCCTGTCCAATTATAATTATTAAATTTTTAAAACGGGATTTTAGAGAAAATAAATCCCGAGTTAAGAGTTGAATAATGAAAGAAGACTACAAAAAATGATCTAAAAAATTCGTAACGGGTCGAGGAAACTATGTTGTTATAATTATAGAATGGGAATTATTAAAGAGGATTAATTTTGAGTATGTACATAATATTTGCGAAGGAATAGGAAATTATTTCAAAATTAATTGTTGATTAATAAATGGATATTAAAAAAATTAGTAAAAATATTTAAAATCGATTAGGATATTATGTTACTTTAACTATGAAATTGGGATTATTAAATTTTAAATCCAAATTATGTATCTATTATGCAAGACGGATGAAGAAATTATTTTTACTACGTGTTGATTATTAACGGAGATAACAAAAATTTATTAAAGGGGAATTAATCAAATATGATATTTAATTGTCCAATTATAATTATTAAATTTTTAAAACGGGATTTTAGAAAAAAAAAATCCCCGAGTGAGGAGTTGAATATTGAAAGGAGACTAAAAAAATGGATCTAAAAAATCGTAACGGGTCGAGGAAACATATGTTGTTGTAATTTTGAAATTGGGCGTATCAAAGAGGATTTTTTTTTGAGTATGTGGATAATATTTACGAAGGATTAGGAAATTAATTCAAAATTAAGGGTTGATTAATAAACGGATATTAAAAAAATTTGTACAAATATTTAAAAAATGTGTGGATATTATGTTACTTTAATTATGAAATTGGGATTATTAATTTTTTAATTCAAATTGTGTATTTATTATGCAAGGCGGATTAAGAAATTATTTTTATTAATTGCTGAGTATTGAACGGAGATTAAAAAAATTTATTAAAGGGGAATTAATCAAATATGATATTTAATTGTCCTATTATAATTATTAAATTTTTTAAACGGGATTTTAAAAAACGGGGCGCGGTGCCGACGGGGGACGGGGGACAGGGGCGCGTGCACCCGACGGGGAACGGGGGACCGTGCGCCCGACGGGGGACGGGAGCACGCGCCCGACGGGAGCGCTTGCCCGACGGGGACGGGGGACAGGGGACTGGAGCACGAGCGCCCGACGGGGGCCGGGGACGGGAGCGCGCGCCCGACGGGGGACGGGGGACGGGAGCACGCGCCCGACGGGGACGAGGGACGGAAGCGCACTCCCGACGGGGGACGGGAACGGGAGCGCGCGCGCCCGACGGGGGACGGGGGACGGGAGCACGCGCCCGACGGGAGCGCTTGCCCGACGGGGACGGGGGACAGGGGACGGGAGCACGAGCGCCCGACGGGGGCCAGGAGACGGGAGCGCGCGCCCGACGGGAGCGCGTGCCCGATGGGGACGGGGGACAGGGGACGGAAGCGCACTCCCGACGGGGGACGGGAACGGGAGCGCGCGCGCCCGACGGGGGATGGGGGACGGGAGCACGCGCCCGACGGGGACGGGGGACAGGGGACGGGAGCACGAGCGCCCAACGGGGGCCGGGGGACGGGACCGCGCGCCCGACGTGGGACGGGGGACGGGAGCACTCGCCCGATGGGAGCGCTTGCCCGACGGGGACGGGAGCACGAGCGCCCGACGGGGGCCGGGGGACGGGAGCGCGCGCCCGACGGGGGACGGGAGCACGCGCCCGACGGGGACGGGGGACAGGGGACGGAAGCGCACTCCCGACGGGGGACGGGAACGGGAGCGCGCGCGCCCGACGGGGGCCGGGGGACGGGAGCGCGCGCCCAACGGGGGAAGGGAGCGCACGCCCGACAGGGGATGGGGGACGGAAGCGTGCTGCCGACGGGGGACGGGGGACGGGGGACAGGGGCGCGTGCACTCGATGGGGGATGGGGGACCGTGCGCCCGACGGGGGACGGGGGACGGGAGCACGCGCCCGACGGGAGCGCGTGCCCGACGGGGACGGGAGCGCACGCCCGACGGGGGCGGGGGGACGGGGGACGGGAGCGCGCGCCCAACGGGGGACAGGGAGACGGGCTACACGTGAATTTTGTGGGCTACACGTGAATTTTTGAAATATCACGTGTAGCCCACAAAATTCACGTGTAGCCCTTCCCGTCGAGAAAACTCGGCAGCTGTCGGGAGCCCCGGCCCCCGCTGTCGAGAAAACTCGACAGCTCCCGTCCACGGGTTCTCCCGCTGCCTTGATTTCTCGGCAGCTGCCGGGAGACGACGGGGATTTTTTCTCCCGTCGTCGAGAAAAATTCCCGACCGTGAATTTTCGATTCGTTTTCTATCCCGTTTCTTTTCATCATACTTTATCATCGAGTCGTCGCCAACGACATGCCGTTGACCGGGGGTCGTGGGTCCCGGTCAAAGTCAACCTTTTGACCAAATTACCAAAATATCCCTCAAACTTAAAACACTTCAATTATAGGGTTAAACGTGAATTCATTGAGAATTCACGTTTAACATTATAATTACAGTGTTTAACATGAATTATTCCCTATAATTACACATGATTAAACATGCATATTTTCAATTAAACGTGATTATTTTCGATTATGCCCGTTTAACCCTTTCAAGCATCAATTCAAGCACATATTCAAACAAATTAACCCTATCAAATTCAAATTTAAACTCAATTAACCATTCCAAACATGAATTCAAGCATATATGAAAAGAAATTAAACCTAATCCCCAAATAATTTAGGGTTCAATTGGAATTCAAATCCACGTTTAACCCTCCGTTTGTTCAACTAATACTCAACAAATTCGAAGTATTAAGACATATTTCCAACAAATTCAACAAAAGTTCAACAAATTCTCAAGAAATTTCAACAAATTCGAAACTTAATTTCTACAATTTTCTGAAAAAACGAGGGATAAATCACTAACCTCTCCTTGGTTTGACATCTTCGTCTTACACGTGAATTTTCACCAAAAAATCTAAGCTTTACACGTGAATTTGAGGTCAATTTTTGAGCTCAAAAATGGGGGAAAATGGAGGTGGGGAGCGGCTGTAAGTGCGAGAGGTGAGAGGGAAGGGTTTGGGGGTGGGGGAGGTGAGAGAAAGTCATTTTTGTTGACTAAAAGATTCCTCTGACCAATTATTATTGGGTAATAATTTTATCATCAAAGTCAATCAACAATGGTGGTATTTTTGGCCATACTTTTAAATTTGATGGTATAAACTATCCCACTTTTATTTTTGATGGTAAAAAAAGGCCAATTTTATTTTTGGTGCTATTTTGAGTCATATTTAATAGTAATTGTGGTAAATTGGGTTGCTATCCCAAATTAGAAGCTACAATTTTATATAATTTTTTCCATTTTTCCATTTAAGCTAAATTCAACATTTACTAGGTTTAAAATTTATAAAAAAACTTAATAATTACAAGCTACAATTTTATATAATTTTTTCTATTTTTCAATTTAAGTTAAATTCAACATCAATCGTGGCATCCATGTATAGGGACGGATTTAGGAAAAGTCGCCACCCTTAAACTTCAAAATTGTTCATTTTAAGTGTAATTTGTATCTTCAACTTCAAAATTGTTCATTTTAAGTGTAATTTATAAAGATACGCCCCCTACATATTACAAATTTGTCTACTATAACTTCCAACTTGTTTTACATTTCGATCTAAAAAAAATTATCCCATTAAAATAAAATTCTAAATCCATCCATAGTAATATCTTATCAATAGCAGCAAGATGGACCAAAACAATCAATAGACAATCATGGGAGATTATAAAAACGGTTGTCCAAAATATAATCAGGAAGAGCATTTTTCTTTAGTAAAAATTAATACTCTAGAACATAATTCCAACCAAATTACAATTCAAATTTCTAAACTAGTTTCTTCTAATTGCATGTAAAAAATGATATATGAATGACTTCAACAAAACTAACATATATTGCATTGATGAAATCAGAACAATATATAAAAATACAATTTTAAAACAACTGCAGAGTGATGAATGAAATAAGACGAGCATGGTCGATAGATATTTTCATAAATAGTTATATGAAGCCATCTCACGAATATAATTTGATAATACAAAACCCAACTACACAAAACTAATCATAATCAAGAGTGCAAATACACCATTGAGTCAAAACAAGAACGAAACTGAGTCAAAAATCAAGAATGTCATTCCATGCAACTCATCTTTAGAACATCTTTAAATATGTCTTATAGAAAGTCGAAAAAACCTTAATTAAAGAAAAGATAATAACCCAGTCGAACCGCTTATTCTTCCTCAACAATCTTGCCCTTCTCGCTAACATAGATACCATCAAGAAACTTCCTAATATCCTTGTTCTTGACATGGCATTTCTGTCAAAATAATAAAACACAATTTTTAGAGTAAGGTGTACAATGAACAAGGCAGGAGTAGAAAGTACAAATAGAGATTCAGTATTACCTGGTTGATCAAGGCAGCAGATCTTGAAACGAGTTCGATATCATTTCCATCCAATACCAACTCATCCTTGACCTTCTCAGATCGCACAATGGAGACACCTTCAAGCATCTCCACTTTCCTTACCTGTTGAAATATAACAGAAAAGCAAATCATTAATCACACTTCTACCCACAATTAAACATAGAAATAGTACAAAAAGTCTATATCGAACATATAAATTACACAAGTAGGCTCATTCTCATTCATTTTGGTGATTATAATTGTGCAAAAAAAGCTGTATAATGATGAAGGCACTTAACAGATGTTCAAGGTCAAAAGTATATACATAGGCAAGAAATCTTCTCAGAGTAAACCACTACACTAGATTATTCTTAGAAGCTAAGTTTACTTTAGAAAGACTGCAAATGGCTATAACAAGCCCATCATTTGCCACATTCTTTTTGGTGTTCATAATTGTTCAAATAGTAGAGCTGTATTGTACAACAATTTAACAGATGTTTCATGCTTAGACGTACATACTTAAGAAAGAAATTTGAACATAGTAAACCATTATTACACTGAATTGATCATAGAAGTAAATCAACACTGAAAATATTACTTTTGGAGTGCCTATATTTTTTTCTTGGCAAATCATATAGATCATACCATGATTTTAATCAAAAACTAACCGTAGAGATACAGAGATATTGTCATTTTAAACAATAACATTTCAACTCTAATCAGTCAAAAACTGTTGCAATATAATATATTTCTTTCTAAATTACAGGCATTAACAGCAATAATCTACATTATTGCAGGTTTAAAACCTGCAATATATAATGATCATACTACCAACTGAATTCATCAAGTCAGAACAAAATAATAAATAAAAGTCGCGAAGAAACAAGTTTAAAAAATACAATAAATATGACTAAAATAGAAAAAAGAAGCATAAAATCAAAAAAAATCCATACCTTCTTTTCGCCAAGAAAGTTCCTAATTTCAATCGCGGTTCCACTGTTGGTGATTGAAGCGTTGATGGGAAAATGAGCGTACACAAAACGCATCTTGTAGCGGTAACCCTTGGTGACGCCGTTGATGAGGTTATTGACGTGGCTGAGGGCAGTGCGAATGGAGGCGGTGGTTTTCCGGCTACCGAACCACGCATCAATCTTCAGCTTCTTCTTTCCAGTTTCTTCGTCAGTTATTAACTGGAAATCGAGATTCAAATGCTTGAAGTTCCGCGAAAGCTTGCCCCTGGGTCCTTCAACTTCGATCACTTTAGCCTTCACCTTGATCTTCACGCCGTCGGGGATATCCATGGTGTCGGAGGACAATATAGTCTTCATTTCTCTCTGTTAACGAGTGTGGGCAATGGGGGAAGGGAGAGAGAGTGAGGGAAGAAGTATGAACGAAAATAGTTTATATCGGAAGATGAGCAAAACCCTAGTTTTGTGTTGGGCTTAATATATCTACGGCCTCATAATGATAAGAATAGCTCTTTAACTAATGGGCCTGAAATTGGCCCACAAAATATTGGGGATGTCCAAATCAGGTCTAATTAATGAGCCTAAATTTGGCCCACTAAATATTAGGGATGTCCAAATCTTAAATATTTGTATGATTTAAATTTACTTAAATCTTTGTTTTTTTAAACGACCTTGAGAAATATAGTCCAAATATTAATAAATCTATATACGTACAATAACAGAAACCACCGAAATAATTTACTAACTGGAAACTTTCCATCCAAAATCTCAATTTTCACTTTTTCATTATGTTAATCTATCATAATATACATTAAATAAAAAATCTCTTTCATCATATTGCGTTTTTTTTAAGACGCGTGACATTCTTTCTTTGAAGAAAAAAAACAAAAAGATCACATCTTAGATTCATTAATATCAAATCGGATTCCAAACTAATTGATAAATGATAATACAAAAATATTTCAATATTTAAAATTGATTTTCCCAAAATTTATTGCCTTGAAATCAATTGTTTCTTAATTTGTATCATGATACCATTTTTCATATCACCAAAATTACGCTTTCCAAATTTTAAGGGATAGATTACTGATAATATAATGACACGTTTAGATCTAAATCATTTGGTATTTTTTATAATTGACATAATTAATATTTTCAATCGTCAATTGATATAATTTTATTTATCAAATTAATAAAACAAATATAAATCCATTTAATTTATTAATATAACTAAAATTAAGGAAGATCACCTATAAAAATTTTATCCAAAAACACATGTAGATCTCATTCTTCCATTTTTTTGTTTGCCACGGACTTCGTGGAAATAAATTATTGCTACGATCATTTTGTTACAATTTTTATGGAGAAACGAAAAAAAAAAAAAAACCATTTTGCTATGGATTTTATGGAAATAAAATTTAAAAAAAATACGATTCTCCAATTTTTTAAAAATATGGTTCCCAAATTTTGGATGTACAATTTTATTCTCTAATTCAATTTGATTAACAAAAAACAAAGAAAAACACAAAAATAAATAAAAAATAAATATATATATACATATAAACAAAAACTTTTATACAAGTGGTGTACGGATCTAGGATCCGTATACCTAACCCGACCCGACCCGACCTCGACGCGCGCACACGCGCTCCCACACGCTTGGGTGGGTGCGCTCAAACCCACCCAAAATTCGCTTCAGGTGCTAGACCTTTATATGTTATGTTAAGCATACATTTATGTTATGTTAGTCATACCTTTAAGATCTTTTATATTATATTAATCATACATTTATGCAAGCCTTTTACATTATATTAAGCATACCTTTATGATTTTATGTTATGTTAAGCATATCTTTAGGGTTATAATGCTATGTTAAATATACATTTATGCTATGTTAGTCATATCTTTTAATTATGTTAGTTATCCTTTATGTATTATATAAATGTATGACTAATATTAATTAAAGGTATGCGTAATATTTAAATAAAGATATATATGTACAAATTAGAGTTTTTTGTGCTGAAATTATAATTTTTTCGTCAATATTAGGGCTTTTTTGCTGAAATTAGGATTTTTTTAAAAAGCTAAACTGTTACATAAAGGTATGTTTAATATAATATAAATGTATGCTTAACATAATATAAAGATATGACTAACATAACATAAAGGTTAAGATAAAAAAAAAAAAAAAAAAAAAGGAAATGCGCGGATTCGGGTCGAATTCAGCCCGACCCGACCCACGTTGCATGGATCTAAGATTCATGCAACAGTTACACACAAGTCTTACTATATATATATATGCATCATTCGACAATGAAAAAATTATTTACATCCTCTTATTTCAAATAATAATAAAACAACAATAATAACATATAACATGTATATTATATTAAATTAATTACTATATAGTAGTAATTGTGCATTATACATGACCTAGTTTTAGAAGACATTTTTTTTCATTTCCTATTTATTGATAAATCATAGAACTTTTATAATTATCTATTAAAATATATGAATTATTTATTTTTCAGCAAACACCATGGTTATATACTAAAACTCTAATATTATAATCTGTAAAAATTGAAACCCGTACATCACACGAAACCTATGTTAATTAGAAAATAAAGTATGAGCAATTTTCATTCAATAAGAAAACCAATTTTTTTGTTCTATAAGAAACTCATACTCCTAGTCATTATTACTTTTATAGTACAAGCTACATACCTATATAACATAGGTAGATTCTAATTAACTGAGAGTTTGAGACTTAGATAAATTCTACTGCTTTTAGATAAATATCAACTTGATTTTCTTTTATGTTATATTGGATGCATAATCACGTTACCTATACAAAGGGGGAGAAAATCACGTTGTTATTAACATGTTTTTTGTTTATTTTTTCTTTCACTCTGTAGTTCAAATGTTAGAGCCCATCACTATATACATTTAATATTTTTAAAATAATATAATTTCAAATAACGATGTTACAAGAATTTTAGCCAAATATTATCAATCATGCCAGCTTAATTTGATTCAGAGTTTTCCCTAACAATTAGTTTAATTTATATCAAAAGAATCTTTTTATTTTTTATTTTTTTATAGATATAGGAATCATAGTAAAGAATCTTATTTTGTTAATTTTCCTTTTTGTTTTTCCTTCACCAAATCCCACGTGTTAAAACCCAAAAATAGCCATTTCCATCTCCTTATAACTCGTGGGCATCCTTGGTGTTTTCTTTTATTCATCATGAAAATCAAAGATTGTGTAGTTAATTAGGATATTCGTAAACTATATACATTTTGTTTTTTCACACTCAAAACACACACACACACACAAGTATGGAGATGAAGAAATGGATAGTGGATGCAAGAGTACCACTGGGGATGCTATTGGTACAAGTGATTGCTACGGGACTGCAAATACTTTCTAGGGTTATATTGAGTGAGGGCACCTTCATATTTGCTCTCATGGTCTATCGCCATGTCGTTGCTGCATTGAGTGTTGCCCCTTTCGCCCTTTATTTAGAGAGGTTTGATTTTTTTAAAATTGAGTTTTATAGCTCTATTTTATTGTGATTTTAATATATATTTGAAGTGATGTTGATTTTTAATTTATATGAAGTGTGTTTTGGTTAATATTTGTTAATTTTTAAATTTTCAGAGGTGTTTTGAAGAAGCTTACTTTAGCTGCTTTTTTCTGGCTTTTCATGGTGGCATTAACTGGGTAAGAATTAATTTTTTTTCCCTTTTATTTAGATAATATCTGGCATACGTGAACTCGAACGAGATCATATATCCCACAATTCTATGTCCCATTTTTTTTTAAGGAAAACTATATGATCAACTCATTAGTATGATAGTTTCTATTACGTAAAAAGGGTTTTCTAAATTTTATTTTCTAATTTTGATACATAGAGAAGAATTTGGAAATGCAACTTGCAAAGTGTATTCAAATTTCTAAACTAGTTTTGCCAGGTGCAAAATGGTGTAATTGCATGTGATTTTTTTTTTTTTTTTTGTTTCATTAAAATGGTATTTTTAATTTATGTATGATGTTTCAAAGTTCAAATATTAAAAAAAAAAAGTATATTTAATTTATTTAACTATTTTATATTTATACAATTTGTTTTACAATCTAATTGGATTTCACGACTTTGTATATACGAAATTATTCTGTAATTTACTGCCATTCTATATTTTAAGTAAAATTTATAAAAATACATATTTTCATTTCCAGATTTGTAGAAGCACACAATACTCCAAATATTGATTTTTTAGTTCTATTGATGGGGAGATAGTTACCAAACAAATTGTCCTCAGCGTCAGCATCATTGAAGAAATTTGGTGGATTTGTCATTTTTAGAATTTAACTACCCCAACTTGTATGCATTTTAATTTCTATAATATTTTAAAAGTAATTCCATCTTATATCTTAATGTATATATAGAAATTTGAGAAATGTAATGATAATATGAGAAAATTACAATCTGACTTATCATGAGATTATGAGAGTAGAGTTTTTATGGTACTGATGATTAGTCAACAAATTATAACTCATAAATTAAAGACTGACGTGAAACGAAATACTAAATCGAATTTAAGGTACACGAAAATTTATTTTGGAGGTGTCATGGATATAATTTTCCTGAATTTGAATATTTATAATAAATACCACATGAAATTTGACCTAACTAGCATACAATTAATTATGTACTTCATTTTGTTTCTTGCTAGGCTTTCTGGCAAATTATCGTCCTGTCACATTTCAGCATCAGGAAATAGAAATGTGGAAAAAAAAAAAATCTTAATCTCATAATATACTAGATGTGATGTTTTATCGTAGGACTATAATTTTATTTGTTGATTATTTACGTAATTTTTTTATAAAAGACTGTTTAATATATAATTAATTGTGATGGTATAATCACCTAAAAAATTAGGCTCTTTTTTTTTGGTTCCATCAATTTTTTTTGCTTTATTTTAAGGTTATTTGTTATATATATATATATATATATGCAGGATATGCATGGCTATGGGACTATTCTATTATGGTCTAAAGGATACCACAGCTACATATGCTACCAACTTTCTTAATCCGATTCCAGTGGTCACTTTTCTCTTCTCAACTATACTAAGGTACATAAATTACCAAACTTTTTAATAGTTTCACTGTTGGAAAATGTGTGGTGTATACCGTGTATTTGAAGTTAACTAAAATAAAAATGAGAAAGTCGAGATAAGAGTTAGACTTTTTTTTTGTAAGACGAAATTACCCCGTATTCAGTGCTTTACGGCCTACGACAAGCGTCCCCAAGATACAACGACTTACTAACTTAAGGATTACAGCACAATGACTCTAAAAGTTTTTCGGCGAATGAAAACGATATTTGGAACTTTTTTGGACAAGATGAGAGACTACAATTACTAGAATGCTAATAATGCAAGTTGTAGTGAAGTAAATGAAATGATTGAATGTGAGTCTATTTATAAAAGTAGAAGAAATGTGGTGTCTTTTCATAATAGACATCTTTTAATTTGAAATGATGTTTTTTCATAACTAAACATATTTTTGTTTGAATTCAAATATTTCCACATTTAGACACCTTTTTGGAATGACATAAGGTGTCTCACAATGTTTCACATTAGTTGCATCCCTTTAAATTGGATTGCATCAATTCAATTCAAACTCACACATTTCCACAAATTCAAACATTTTCAAACTTTCACACCTTTATAATTTAAGTTACCAACTTCAAACATTAATTTCTCATTCATCCAAAATTGGATTTGAGAAAATAAATACTCTAAATTTATCTACTTGAAACGTAGATTTCAAATTCGCAACTTATTTTCGTTTCCAACAAATGAAGCATCATGGAATAATTGGTCAAAGATTGGCCAACACCAATTTTTCAAAACCAATTTCCAACATTCACTTTATATTTTCATTTAATATATTGCATTTCAATTATATACACACACAATACTGATTCTTAATTTCTTGTATTTGAAAATTAAGAATAGAAAGATTGGGACTGAGAACAAAGAGTGGCAAGATTAAAACCATAGGAGCAATGTTATGCCTTGGAGGGGTATTGACAATGGCTTTATATAAGGGTCAATCTTTCAATTTCAGTCATCATCACGAACATAAAATCATCAACAAATCGAAGAATATGACTCGAGGAACAATATTCTTGATCGCAAGCTGCCTCTCTTATGGTCTCTGGTATCTTACTCAGGTAACAATTTTAATTTTCTATTATGTCATCTTAACACATCAACGGCTGACACATTAATAATGTGTTTAGTTAGTAGGTGAACGTTTCAGACATATAATATATGAAATTATTGATATAATTTGATAATTGATTAATGATAAATGTTTTAATTATATAACAGGTGAAATTATACAAAGTATTTCCCCATAAATATTGGGCAACTTTGCTAACCTGCATTATAGCTGCAATTCAAGCTACTGTGATTGGATTATGCATTGATAGAAACCCTAAATCTTGGCGTTTGAGTTGTAATCTGCAGCTTGTTACTATTTTCTATTCGGTAATTCTATCAAAATTCGATTTTGTACAATATTTTTTGTTATAAATAAAGTAAATAAATTGCTCTCAAGTTTTTAAAGTTTTTTTTATTTTTTTAATTGCAGGGAATTTTGGCCACAGCTGTAACGTTTTCTTTGATTTCAATGGCGATAACACAAAAAGGGCCTACATATCCTTCTATGTTCAATCCATTGGCTCCAATTTTGATTGCTATAATTGAAGCCCTTTTTCTTGGTGAAGACATTTTTCTCGGAAGGTATGTCTATGAAAAAATATAAATTAAAATATGAAAAAACACGATTTCTATAAGACTTTAATCAATTTAATTTTGTGAGATGAGTCCATTTATAAATTATAATCACTATCCATGAAATTAATATACACGTCACCACCTCATATATTTTTGTGAATATTAAACTTCTGATAAAGTTTTATTCTAATTATTTTTAAAGATTCATTGACAAATATACATCATATATGTTTGTATGGAACAATGTTGCTGATTTTTGTGGTTATATTATTAATTACATTATAATAATGGATATTTTATTTTTATTTTTTTGGAATGTAATGCAGCTTGATAGGCATGTGTTTGATCATTGCGGGGTTGTATTCATTTTTATGGGCAAAGCATAAGGAAATTAAAGCCACGTTGCCTTTTAAAGAAACAAGTGGTGGCGGTGGCGGTGGCGGAGATGATCGGAATGCCACGTCATCATCAGAATCTGCACGGTTGCAATTTTCAGCCACAATCGTTCCAGCTGCTTCTCATGCCAGTGATTAGAGACAAAAAAAAAAGTAATTTATAAAATGCTTATTATTTCTGTATTGTATTAATATTTTTAGGATCATTTTTTTATAATATTAATCAAGATATTAAATATAAATGAATATAATTAGTCACTCCAATTCAAATTATATACATATATACACTTCTAGATGTAAACTCAATACCCTAAAAGATGAATATAATTTAAAATTTTATTTTACAGTTATATTACGATCTTGCTCACGAACTAATAGGTCAAGTGTCATCAAATTTAAACTTGTTTGTTCATTTTAACAAATCACATTAAATAATCTCAAACGAGTTTTAATTGAATCAAATTCTGAATAACTCACGAGAGAATTGATTGATAATTACATCATCCTTATTCACACCCCAATATTAATTGTCTAGTTTGCCATGAACAAATACTTCACATATAATCATTAAAAAAATCAGGATGCATGCCCGATTATATTATAAATGAGATCATCTATCCCACAAATCTTATATTTCACTTTTAAAATTAGATAATTTCACTAATAATTTTAAATAACACATTAAGTTAACTTAATTCTACGTAGGGAAGAGTGGTATAAAGAATCCAGACTGATTGTATAAATTTGATAAACTAATACACATGAAAAAATAATCATAATAATGATAAAAAAAAATCCGAAATTGATAACTCAGAGAGTTATCTGCCCTAGTTTTCCAACAACACAACATAATTATTAAATAAAATTTTAAAATAATAATAATATTAATAATCATCTAGAAATGAAGCAGAGGCTGAGAAAAGCATTGACAATAAAATGATGGACCTCAGAAGAATTAAGAGCAATATAACAGTATACCAAATCCTCCATCTCCTTCCAATCTTGAATCCCCATTTTCTCTATCATTTCAACAATGGATTCCCTGATTTCCGACAAGGGATTCGTCGAACATTTTACGAGACAGAGACAATAATCTCCAAAGGCCGCGCACACGTCATCCGGCAACTTGGCTGAAAAGCTTACCATTCTTGAACTTCTTCTCCTCTCCAAGTACTTCTTCTTCCTCAATTTTAAAGTGCTTTCTTGATTTTCAATTTCCATGTTTTCTTGGGACAAGTATTGTTGGATGTTACCTAGGTAGCTGTTTGTTTTGAGAATTCAGATGTTTATATATATATAAAGGCTATATAGCAAGTGTTTGTATGGAGTATAGTTTAGAGTTATGTGTAAATAAATGTATGTGCATGAACATGGGTGCATGGAGCGGGGTGGGGTGTTAAATGAGGGCATGTGATTGTGGGTGTGTTTGGGGACAGATCATGAGATGTAGGAATGGAGCTCATGTTCATTTGGACCATTCTCTGTTTTTGTGCTTTTGGATTTTTTCTTAAAAAAAACGTTATCTCATTCCATGTATATATCAACGATTCGACATTTTTTAGTGAAAACTTTTGAAAGAGTCAAGAGTGTCTATTAAAACCTAGATAGAGATGGCAACGGGGCGGGGCCGGGGGAGCAATCTCCGTCCCCGTTCCCGTTCCCGCATTCGCGGGGAATCCCCGTCCCCGTCTCCGCTAGCTTCACGGGGAAAAATTTCCCCCGTCCCCGCCCCACGGGGATTCCCCGCCCCGCAGTGATTCCCCACCCCACCTTTTTTTTTTTTTAATAATTTTTTTATAATATATAAAATAATTCATATATTAAAATATAATTAAAATATTGAATTTACATCATTTTTCAATGCT
Organism: Scutellaria barbata; assembly: GCA_028654395.1. NCBI lineage: Eukaryota > Viridiplantae > Streptophyta > Magnoliopsida > Lamiales > Lamiaceae > Scutellaria > Scutellaria barbata. The sequence continues at coordinate 15,651,366 of CM053646.1, read as the reverse complement.
CCAATTCACTTAGAAGAGAATGAGAAATAAAATTTTGAGTGTTTGATTTGTATATTAAAATACATTTAGTTTTTATAATAATTTATTTATATTATTTAAATATAAATATATATATATATAATTCGGGGCCCCGCGGGGAACGGGTCGGGGAATATGATCCCCGTCCCCGCCCCCGCCCCACCCCGCCATTCGGGGGGAAAAATTGGCCCCGTCCCCGCCCCGCGGAGAATGCATTTCGGGGATTCCCCGTCCCATTGCCATCCCTAAACTTAGAGATATCTGATCAGCTACGAGATTAAAATAGATGAAGTATGTCAAAACACCCAAAAATCCAAACACAATCTCTAGATTTTAGAAGTTATTTTTATTTTATTTTTTTGAGAATTTGAGTTGAAAAATGAATGATTTCAATGTTAATTTTGACCTAATAATAATTTTGTATTTATTAAGTGTCTCAAGTGTTACTGTTGACCTAACTTTGGTCTCTCTGTGGAAAAAGCAATTTAATCCTTAATGATATCCATTTGTCAGAAAAATGATCAAAAATGACATTTTAAACGTAATCAACATATTTTGTTGGATACTTTGGTACTTTCAAAAGTTTTTACTACATATGTCAAGTTTGTCATAGTTGAGATGGAATAATGTTTTTTAACGTTTTTTTTTTAAATCACAAATTAACGATATTTTCAATTCTAATTTAATATAAGTATATATTGATGATGTTATTAATATTAAGTATGTTGTGTAGTGATACTCCCGAAATCAACCGAACTCGGTAGCAACACTGCATACTTTAGTGGGTTTGCTATGATATTGGTATTGTTTTGTATAAATGACATATATTTGTTAGGGTTAATTGCGTAAAAAATATAATCTTTTATTAATTTTGCAAATGTCCTACTTCAAAATATTAAAATCAAAAGATTATGATTAAAATACAAATTTTGAAAAAAAAATTAATAATAATCATGATTTTATATGCAATCAACATAATTTTGTAGGGATGGTAGAAATATCCAAGAATAGGCCCATTAGTGTTTCTCGATGGTTCATGGCTTTGTCCAACTTATAAGTTTTAACGCCCACAACATATTAAGACATGCATTTTATTTATTGCTTGATGTGTGTTGTATCTATGTGTTTAGATTATCATAAGTAAAATTGTTTACAAAATATATAATTACAGGACATATATAAAATAAGAGTCATATTTTTTTTAATTAAACATCCTCATTAAATAATTGGAGCGTGTGGCTTTAAAAGATAATATTAATTCGAGCGTGTGTGTAGGAATTAATTCTGTGATGCATATTCCTGTGATGAGTATGATGATAGTATGTGTATGAGTTTTTTTTAGAGTATCATTCTTATAAAATCGTATATAAATTTGACTTTGTGACTATAAATACATAATTAATAATAATTCATAAAATAGAGATTGAATTGTATATTAAAATGAATAAGTTGTGGACAGATAGACTACGCCTCATTGAATTATAATCTTCAGGCAATTCTATATAAGTTTTTATGTAAATTAAATGATTCGTTGACTCTCAAAAGTAATTTCTGTAAATTTTATGTAGATTATTTTTCAGTTTACTTGTGTTAATTTGTAAGGATTATTAATTAACTAGCTTTGAACATGTGCGTTGCATGAGCTTCATAACTCGTGTAATTTATATATATTGTTTATTTATATTTCATATATATTTGTTATTCTATATATATATATATTGTATTTTTTGTTTAGTCAATTTATTATTTTGGTAGATTTCTGTATTTTTTGTAAAAAATATCAAATAGTTTATCATAAATAAAGTTTATTTAATTTAATTAACGTAGTAGTTTTTCATAAATGTCTTGCAAAAGTAATGAATAATTTTTTTATATTTTGCTCCTGACGTACTTTTTATGATGTGTATGTTTTAGTTTCTTTCCTATTAGGTATCTATTTATTTTCTTTTTTTACATCATGGTTAAAGTTTGCACACTTCCATAAGATTAATTTTTTTTTCTCATTGGTAAATTAATGTGTATATTGTGGAGAAAATAATTATTGTCTATGATGATATTGTTGTTGTTACTTAATATGGGTAAATTTGATGATGCTATCCCACAATGTTGAAGATGCGAAATCATATATTCAATATTGATCAATGAATTTATTTGGTACAATTACAAATACACATTACATTTTAGAAGAGAAGATTTTTTTTTCATCTATAGTCCATCCATGAGTGTCATATCTTAGTCTGTCTACCCTCACATTTCATTTATCTGTGCAAGATACAACTTAGCAACAATACGACTCAAACATGTAAACCTTATAATTTTAAAATTATCATTTAAATCCCTATAAATTGTCCATATATTAATATTTTAATATAATTAAATTTGAACTTTAAATCCAAAAAGAGTAGAAGAACATCATAATATTTATATAAAAAAAAAAATATTGAAAACCAAAGATGTGTTGGTTAATTTCATTTTCCAATTCACAATATTCATACCGAAGTGTGATCACATAATACTAAGTTATGTAATTGTAAAAAATTATATTTTGATATGTTTAGCTATAGATACTCTTAATATTCAATGAAGACACATACGCATGGCTTTGAAAATATTTATTGTATAATAAATAATTTTCCAATGCCTTCAAATGATAAATTAATTATGTGTTTTCAATTTAATTGGTTTTCCTATTTTTAATTTACTCCTATTGTTTTGTCTTCATATAATTTTATTCTTACTTTGAAAAGATTAAATTTGAATAAAAATTAAAATAATGTGATTACAAATCTAAAAATATCGTGCATTGTGGAATCCAAATTTGGAAAAATTTGGAGTAAAATTAAACTTAATGTATTATTTAATGTATCCAAATAAATCTAAAATTTGGGTTTAAATTTATTAATAAGTTACAAGTTAATTAGGTATGTGATATCATAATCTGTGAGTTGATATGTAGAGTTTAAACCACATTTAAATTTTATTAATTCATTTTAAGATATACGTAAAAAAATTATTTCAAAAATATTTATTTTTATTAGATAACTTCTTAAAAGTTTGTTTTTTATTTTACTGTAGTTAAATAAATATCATATTTTACTTTAGGTGATGAATTATTTTTTAAAATTTCATAATTGTAATATATATCTATGGATTTCTTTTTTTATTTATTATTGATGTATGTGTCTATGGATTTTTAATTTCCAATTAATTCCATATATTTTTTATGCTTAACTTTTTCTTAACATAAGTTTATCTCTTTAAATTTTTAATTGTTTATAAAAAATGAAAAATATGAAATGAATTAATTGAAATGAAAAAATATAACAAAATTTAAATTAAATGGATTAACTTGAGCAAAACATGTATCTTTTGATGGTTATTACTTTATATGATAATTGACACACTTTTATATATAGATTATTATTTAAAAAATTTGAGAAAGTTGAGGTGACATCTTTGGAGAGTGCCACTTGTCAACATTTAAAAGAGTCAAACCCAACTTTTATATATATATATATATATATATATATATATATATATATATATATATAAATTCAAATTCAGTGTACCCTTTGGCATCATTAAGAGCCCAAAAACGCTCAACAAAACTAATTAAAGACATCTGAGATTAATTGAGATATGATAAATATCTAAACATCATTTTCATACGAAAATTAGTCAGCTAATTGTGCATGTAATGAAGTGATGACGTGGTACTAAAAGTCAACTAACATATCTTATTAAACACAATCGATCATCACCATTTAAGAATACAATTCAAATAATTAAAATTCGAGATCATTCGTAAAAGAAACTTGTCTAGATAAGGATATATATGATTAACTATTAAGCTTGATTAATTAGAATTGTTTTGATGATAATTATAAGAACATTTGTAATTAATAAGTGAATAACTATTTCATGTGACATGATCATTGTAGGTAAATAATGCATAATATTATGGTCATAATGTTTAAGAAGATCATACACATGTATAAGAAAAAATGTATTGAGCTCACTTTATTAGAAAACATGTTACATATTGTTCACTTATAAGAAAATATTTTCTAACTATTTTATAATTGTATGTGACTAGCTCGTCCAATCTTTTCAAAGTTTTGAAATGATAAATTATCAAAGGTATGAATACCCAGATTTATTATGTCAAAACTTATAAGTATCAATAAAATCATCTTGAATCTTGAAATATTGAACTGGTGTCATTTAAAAATTCTGAAAATATAATGGATTAAGATGAGAAGAAATTAAGGGATTTTTTTTATGTAAAAGTTCAAACATATTTTCTTATAAATTGCATATAAAACATTTTTTTCTTATACATAGACTGTAAATCCCCACTACCTGATTTTATACTCTTATTGTGTGACATAATTTATATAGGTGAATAATATAATATATTAAAGCAGTATAACTACCAATCCTCATTTTTCTCTAATATGTTCCCCACTTAGAAAACATTTGTCTCCATTGTGTCTACCATGTCTTACTCTACTTGAGAAGAAAAATAAATAATTCAAACAATAGAAAATGTAGCAACTGAAAATCACATGGGGAACCTTTTGGATACAGTAAAAGACAACCTCAATTTATTTTCTTTTTCAACTATATAAAGACCTCAAATTTATTGGGTATCGTGGATATTTTTTGCAAATATCTCAGTGAATTAATTATAGGATTGTAGTGATCATGAGGTTGAATAAAATACGCGGTTAAAATATTGTATGAACTAGAAAATTTTATTTAATGAATAATAACTCACTTAATATGGGATAGCAAACATATTAAGATGTTGTTCATTCACTTCACGAGTAATGTTGCTAACAGTTAATAAGAATTATTAAACATCTTTTGAGTATACATATAATTGTGACTAATATAAGTTTTGACCCATATTCATATTATTTATCGACATAGAAGTCACAATATATATATATACTCATAATTTAGTATAACAATTATTATAAAATTCACCATGAACATGTACCAAAAAGATTTAGCAGAAAGATCTTTTACAGCTAAAATTAGTCAAAGCATAATTTATGGAATACCAAACTCCTAAGAAAAAGAAAACTCGCACCAGCATCAACCAACATAAAATCATACAAATTATATTATACGAAGTACAGTAGAAGTCTAGATACAATGTATTGTTTATTTTAATGGCTGGACTCCTATTTACACCTACATAAATGATAAATACTAAATTTAAATGTACTCTGATAAGTACTTGAAGAGAGAATCTTTGTGGAGTTAAAAGCTAAAATGAATGGGCACCACATAATCATGATAGGTCAGTTGAGTCCAATTAAATTAGATCACAACTTGACTTTAGTTTAGTGGTTTCGATTTTGTTATGGCAGAAAGCGTTAGTATCTGTCGCGTCAAGCAAAAGGCGTAAAGTCGTCAAAACCGAAAGTCACGCTTTTGGTTCATTCAATTCTGTCCCTTCCATTACTTTCTTTACAAATTACCATGCGCGCACACTGCTTTTTAATTTGATATTTTTTACTTGTATTTTGATTTTAAAAACATATTTTACATATAATTTATATAAGGTTAATTTGAAATTATGATTGCTTTCTTTCATTTTAATAATTCAAATATGTTTTTTGCTGGGATGAACCTCTATTAGTTTGGATTCTATTTAAAAAGGTTGCAAAAATGTAAAACATGTATAATTTGGATTATAATTGCAACAAAGAAAGAAAAAGGCTCATGCACGAAAATTGTTGTTATAAGTAGTTGGGAAAATGAAATTTACTCTTAACTAGTAATATTATTTCATTTATTTAGCATGTATTAAAAATATTAAATATCTCAAAATATATAGAATATATAAGAACGGGCAATTTTTATACTAAATAACCTACAATTTGTTTGCTTTTCTTATTGCGCCTTCATATTAATTCTATACGGAAATTTATATGAACAGTTTTACATATAATTATCGTGAAACAAATTCCTATTATATGATTTATTTTATTTTTATAAATTCATTTGTGAATTGTGAAGTGTGAATTGTAAATTGGTCCATCATATATAATTAAATTCGTGAGACGGTCTTACTCATATATATATATGTATATTCGATATGTTTCGTTTTATAAAATCTTTCAATGGATTTTGAAATATATTATTTGATTTTAAAGATAGAGAGTTTATCCCTATTTAGTTTTCGTCGAGAATCAGTTATTCTCGCATAATATGAATACTAGCTAATAGGTCTTAGATGACTATTGATGTAATCAATTGTTAGCAAATATTAAAAGTCATTTTCATTTCAATCAATTAAATTCATACTTTGGTTTTGTCCTATTCTAAATATTAAGAACCTATTATGTGGTGTTTTAATCATGTGTAAATAATTTCTACTCGATGTGATTTGTATTCAAAAATTTATCCCTAGGAATAAAATCATAATATCTCAAAGTTCAATCCAATTAATAATTTTGCCCACGTGGCATGCATTCTAGAAGCGGACTGGGTATTTAAAACGTGTAATCTATACCCTACTTTTATTGAAAGGTCATTAAAAAAAATATTCGCTATGGGATGAAACATAGGGGCAAAAATCATAAAAAAAATTTATAATTGGTGCACGAATTTAGAATTCATACAATTAATTCAATTCAATTTATGTATCATTTATGTGCATGCATGCGCCCCACATTTGGGTTGGTGTCTTTAAATTCATCCAAATTCACTTCAGGTGTTATACATTTATGTTATGTTAAAACATACGTTTATATTATGTTAGTCATATATTTAAGGCATTTATGTTATATTAAACATACATTTATGTAATGTTAAACATACTTTTATGTTATGTTAAACATACATTTATGTAATGTTAAACATACTTTTATGTTATGTTAAACATATCTTTTTGATTTTATATTATGTTAAATATACTTTTATGTTATGTTAGTCATACATTTTAATTATATATATTAATTGTACCTTTATATATTATATAAAAGAATGACTAATATTACTTAAAGGTATATATATGTACAAATTAGTGTTATTTGTGCTGAAATTAGGGTATTTTTTTACTAAAATTAGGGTTTTTTTTTAAAAATTAAAGTATTATATAAGTGTATACTTAACATAATATAAATGTATGATTAAAACAATATAAAAGTTAGGGTAAAAAAAAAGAAATGCACGGATTCGACCTCTCCCGACCCGCGTTGTATGAATCTCATATACAGTTGCACCCAAGTGCAACTCAGAGAAAAAACTTTATTTGGATTTTTTATTTTTTAATGAGAGAATAATGAAACTATAATCAAAATGCGTTGTATTTGTAAGGAATTTGGAATATTTAACATATATACTTAGAAACGCATTTAAAAATAATAGTAAATTACAAAAGAATTATGTTAGGAATCATATTCTTAGATGCCTAAAATTTGGCAGCTGCAACTCTAGCTCATATAAAACGAAAAGAATCTTTTAAATTCAGAATAAAATCTATTGAGGCATGCTTATATACTCTTTTTTATGTAAATCTACACTTATTATCTTTAGGATTGTCAAATAAATTTCCACAATGATTATACATTTAATAAATTGAGCATAGAGTTAGTTCGATAATAGATCAGTCAAACTCAACTTTCTATTAAAACTTCGGTTCTATTAAATTTAATTACAATTCATTGCATATTTTATATTTTTTTGACAATTGAGTTAGAAGTTAGAACTAATACTATTTGATATTGAGAGGGATTTTAACTTTTGCATTAGCAGGTGTAAATATTATACAAATAAGCATAATTAGCTATCACTCTTGTTTATTTACTTTGTCCAGTATGTTTACAACTAAAAAATAAATCATTTAACATTTTATGAGAATGACTATTTTAAAAGCGATCTTATGAACCTAATTCGTGAAATGCCTTCATTATTCATTATTCAAATACATTTTAATAAGTCAGTTAATCTCATTTTATGAATTATGAATCTTATTTTAATTCGTTTAACTATATACATTTATGTAATATTTTAATAAATTTAAATCCATTTACATTAAATAAGAGTGTGAAATCGATCATTTCATTCAAGTTTTTTGTCTTTGTAAAATAATTTAATTTGATTTGAAATTCTAATAACACATGTTATCTTTAGCATCAAGCACAATTCTGAAAGCCTTTATAGCCGAAAGTGACGCTTTTGCTTCAATGGCTTTTTATATCATTCACCAATAATTGTTTGCTTTTTATATTTTTTTTATAATTCCTTTACATTCCAAATCTTTTAGAAAAAGAAATCTACATGATAAAAACAAGTGAAAGTTGGTGATTTTTTTTGAAAAAAAAAAGAAGAAGAAAGATTAACGTTTTTGAATGAACTGTCATATTAGATACAAGGCAGGAGTCTTGTTTTTTTGTTTTTTTTAATATATCAAATCTGTAATTTTCTACGTGATAAACAATAACAATGGATGTATTAATCTTTTACAACAAAAAAAAAAAAAATACCAAACATAGAAGATCGTCTCTAGATAATATATTTCATTTTTTAAATGAAATATCAATAAGATTCATGAAAAAAAAAGTATTATAATCATCTAACAAAGAAATTAAATAAAGTCAATCCACACCATAAGTCCAATAATTCTCAAAAGTTTATCCCTATTACAACATCATATATTATTGTTTAAAAGCTAATTATAATCTTAACCCACGAGTCATTATAGAAATTGATTGAGTACTTTATAAATGTCATTTTAGGACTGTATTATCACACTTTTGGGACCATCAAACCGTAATAATTACACTAACAGCCATCATTATAACACACCGACAAAAAAAAAAAAAAAACCAACAAAATTTATGTTTTGGTCCACCTCGTGTGATAGGAATAAAACTGTGAGACCTAAACTCTAATTATAACTAAATTCAGGGGTTAACTATGAAACCAGTTTTCCTACTTGGTTGAAATCTGAATACCAATTTCCACCACACCCGCGCTTCTGATCAAGCCAAGTGTCAAGATTTTAGTGGATCAGGTGTGGGTGCCACGTGGATCCCACGTATTCCTTGTATGGATGTCTATCTTCGTCATCAGCATCATCTATATATTTTTTTAAAAATATTTTGCGATAGATTATTGTTCTCAAAACTCAAAAGGACATCTTTTGGCAAACAAGAATTTAGACCTGATAATATATTCCGTTAAAACTCTTAATATTCTTTTTTTTTTATTCCACATAAATTCTAAAGATGTATTTGCATTATGGCATTTGAAATTGAAATTCCGGAATTGAGAAATTTTAATAAATAGTGATTTTATGTTTGTTATGAGATAATATATGATAGAATTGTAGCATAGATGCTACATTAATATAGAAAAATGTATATTGTTATAATATTATATCGTGATAAGATGTGATGTAAATGTGAAATATTGTTATAAGATAAGTTGGAAAAAAGTGGAATAAGATAAGATAAATTAAATTTTATTAAAAATTATAAAAACAAATGTTAATGGATGTAATTAATGTAGGATTTTATTGAATTGTGAAATTCAAACTTATATCTCAAAAGTAATGTGAATTTGGGATTCCAAAATTTGTTCATGTGAATTAATTTATTTAGGTAATTAGAAAATAAGATTATATAGATGACACGCCAATTCACTTTGGTAGCTTGGTGGACCTCAATACATTAAAAATGTGAAATTATAACTATGTATTCTTATAAAATAAGGTAAAGCACCAACTTTTTGTTTATAGGAGTTTCCATCAATGGCATAAATTTAACCCATAGGCATAGACTACACATATTATATTATAAATAAACTTGATATAATTAAAGAAGACCTAGGGTTCAAGATTTAGATGAGGAATAATGATTTCGGTAAACATAATATAGACTTCTATTTGGAAGAGGAAATAACATTTTTTTTGTGTGGGAATTATTCTTCTAAAATGGATAATATAAAACATACTACAAATCTAATTTTATACGATCAGATCAATGATAATCTATAAATACAAAATAAAGATTGATTTGTAACGATGAATTTGAGTTGATATAGGTAATGAAGCTTGCAAGTTCTTATTAACATTCATGTTATATATTCTATAATAATTTAACATGCTTATATATCAAGCAATTTCTTTATGTAATATATCCCATCAATATTTAATTATTATATGTTCATATTTATAGAAATTATTGTCAAATCATTGTCAAATATCCATCTTGGTCAACTCTTAATATGTCCATCGATGACATATAATGATCAAATTTCCTTATTATATAAAAAGTATAATTAATAAATATTTTAAATTTTTAACACATCAACCATGAATACATCTTAATGTACCTACGGTGGATGGAAAATTAATTTAGGAATCTTATTCTTTAGATGCTTAATAGTTGGCAACTGTAATTCTTGTTCAGAAAACGTAGCATCTTTGAAATTCAGAACAAATATGCTTAAATTATACACGGTTCATATAATTTGGACTTTGAACTTTTAATTTGGATAAATCATGAATATTGAAATCTTTCTTTAATTTTTTTATTATTTATACAAAAAAAAAGGACAAAATTACAAAAAAATACATATATATAATTCAGAATAATCTCAAATAAAACTCCAAAATGCTATGCTAATAAGAACAATGTTTGTGGAATTAGATGTCTGTGCAATCAAAGTAGATAAAACCGGAAACCCCAAAATTAATTATTTTCATAAGAAAACGACAAAAATATTTTTCAAATTTTTTTAATATATTTTTGGATTCAGAAAATAATGTGTATATTGCATTTATTATCTTTTTAATATTGTCTCTAAAATACATAATACATATTATATAACAATGTTTATTAAAAATGCAAAAAATAAATAATGTAGAAGTATTTGGAATATATTTAGATTTATTTACGGAAAAAAGCTTTTAACTTTTTGTTTAAATAAATATTTCTTTAGCTATCAACAAATTGAACAGAGTGGAACCTTAATGAGTGGCAGAGTCGTGTTTGTTTCAACCATTGAAAACATGAAAATATAAACATAAAAAATCATATAAATAATTTCATTTTTATCAAAATTTTATGGAATTAACTCATTCACATCCTATGAAATTGGATTTAATCACAAAAGTCCTAGAATATAAAATGGTGGAGCGATTGCTACAATTTTATCTTTTTCTTTTTAATTAATTAAAATCTTTTTTTTATTAACCGTCAATAATAACAAAATAATATACAGAAAGTTGTATTCTACAACACAACTTGCAATTAATTATACCCACTTATTATTTCTCAAACAAAAAAATAATTAATATCTACACACTTCAAGTCTTCAACTCACATATAATAACTATTCTCTCTCTCTCCAAATATATATATATATATATATATATATACACATCTTCTTACATTGTGGTTTAAGGCCAATTGAAATCGTTCGTTGTGTAATCGTCACCATATATACAAACCATTGTTAATACAAAAGCAATCGTTTCTTTCCCAAGAAAAGAAACGATTTCTATTTCTCAGGGTTTTCTTTTTCAGTTATTGAATTGAATTTCCCACTGCTCTTTGTGGGTATCCATCAATAAACAGAATTATACATTTTTTCTCGTGTGTAAATGGGGAGGAAGAACAGAAGAATAAACAAAGGGAAGGTGTCAAGAATTGGCAGTTATGCAATAGCTTCATCAATCAAAGACCCCGCTTGTATTTCTTGCACAACCTTCAATATTCTTGCTCCTATTTACAAAAGAATCAATCACGAGGTTGGTGTTTCTAAATTGCTTGGTAATTGTGGGTGGTTGTTTTTTTTTTTTTTGCTGAAATTGCTTTATTATAATGGTTTCTTGAAAATTATTTAATGGGTTTGTTGTAATGTGCATTGTGGGGTGGTTGCAGGATCCCAGTTACAGGGAAAGTGATGTTAAAGATTATTGGTTGGATAGAAACCATAGAATTTTGAATTGGTTGCTGTGTGAAAGATCTTCCATAATCTGTCTACAGGTTTTGCATTTTTTTTTTTCGTTTTTAATTTTTTTTGCATAAAGATGTGATCTTTGTTGATGACACCAAAGATGCATGTATGTATTGCAGGAATTCTGGGTCGGGAATGAAGAGCTTGTGAGTATTTATGATAAGAGGCTTGGCGATGCTGGCTATATCAATTTCAAGCTTGCAAGAACGAATAATCGCGGTGATGGTATGCTAATGAGCCCCTTTACACGATTTCGAAACATTTTGATGCTGAAAATGTGATCTCTGCAATCATGTGTGTTTGAAATTTCGTCAGACGTGCAATGGGGGTTTAGGGAATTTGTTTCTTGTATAAATCTGGATACATCGAATTTGATCATGTCTTGTTTGGTTGTACATAGATAGTGGAAATTTCTTTGGTATACTTTTCTTACTTGTTTGTATGTTGTGTGTGTGTGTGTGATGCTAATACATCCAATTTTTGCAGATTTGTTTGGAAATTTTGGTTGGGGTAGAACAGGACGAGATGGGAATCACAAGGTAGAGGATGTTATTAGGAAATTCGTTGGAAAAATCGCATCTTTCTTTGATGGAAATGTGTACTTTATGATAGTTAAACAAAAGTTTTTTTTCCAAGTGTTCATAGACTCAATACTCGACTACAAATGTAGGAATGCCCTTTTGAAGTTCTGATATTTAGACATCTATGCAGTTTGCTGTCTCGTTTATGAATGTGTTCATTTTATAATCATCTCAATAAATTGTGTAGCTGCCTTTATAAATTCTCATTTCTTGAAATTTGACAGGTCTGCTAACGGCCGTTCATAAGGACTATTTTAGGATCATAAACCACAGGGAGTTGCTTTTCAATGATTTTGGAGATCGTGTTGCTCAGTTGTTGCACGTGGAACTGATTGCACCCATTTCACAAAATCGGAACTGTAATGTAAAGCAAGAAATTCTTATAGTGAACACACACCTATTGTTTCCACACAATTCAAGTTTGTGCTTGGAACGATTACGCCAGGTATGCTAAATTCTATACTATGCTTATCCAGTTTTCGGAATCATCTTTATTCACTGTATTGTGTTTAATAGGTCTACAAAATATTGCAATATGTGGAGGCATATCAAAAGGAAAATGAACTCAATCCCTTGCCTATCTTGCTTTGCGGGTACGCCTCTCACTCCTATCCTTCTACACTTTATGCTAATCTAACATGAAACTCAAGAACTTTGCCATGCTTTTATTCAACTTTTACAGTGATTGGAACGGGAGTAAGCGAGGCCATATTTATAAGTTTCTAAGATCTCAGGGATTTGTATCGTCATATGATACTGCTCATCAGTATACTGATGCAGACGCTCACAAGGTAAAATTTTCTTGATTCTGACTTACTTTTTAGCCACCCAAACACGACGTTAAAGTTCTTGGTTCTGATGCCATGGGGTTTTATGCAGTGGATCAGCCATCGGAACCATCGTGGGAACATCTGTGGTGTCGATTTCATATGGCTTCTTAATCCCAATAGTTACAGGAAATTGCTTAAAACTAGTTGGAGTGACGCGGTGTTTGGAATGTTCAAGGTGAGATTTTTGAATCTTGATTCCATTTGTATCGTAAAGAAGAAGAAATAGGGCATCTTTCTGCTCATTAAATTTGCTTAAATCTTGAGTATTTTGCTTTGCAGTATCAACTTAGGCGCGCTTCACTGACAGAAGAATCGGCCTTTGTTTTTCTGAAGGCTGATAGCAACGGTGATTACATCACATACTCTGGATTCTGTGAAGCCCTAAGACAGGTAGGCAATGTTAGATGTTATCTTGTTTTAATTCATCACTCTATATTTTTGGGAGGATTAATTACATGCATTAACCTGCATATTCCTACAGCTCAATTTGATCGGCCATTGTAATGGATTGAGCGATGAAGAGATACAAGAACTGTGGGTACAGGCAGATATTGATGGAAATGGTGTCCTCGACTATAAAGAATTCAAGGTATAAGATTCTTCTCCCCTTTATCTTATTCTTCTCCACTAAAACTGTGTTTGGATTAATGGTTTTAAGGAAGAATTTGAAATTCATAGTAGTGAATTTATTTTGAATCCCTCCGCCCAAAGATGCCCCAACTATTTTCGAGAAAAAAAAAAAAAAAAGGTGGTTTTATATTATAATTGCTGGTGCAGCAAAGGATATGGAACGTCTCATGGTCCGAGCAAGGAGTCGAGAATGAAGAGGCATGTGGAACGGAAGACACCATTGGATTTAGTGTGAAGAATGCGGTTCTCTTCCCCACAGAAGTCGAGAAAGGAATGTGGCCTGAAGACTACTCTCTTTCCGACCATGCTCGACTCACTGTCGTTTTCTCACCACTGAGAATGCCGTGCTCTCGTCTGACATCGTCATGATGCTCGTTGACCAGGTCATTGCTGGAGTCGGACATGGAGTCAAGAGTACAAGTTTTTCTCATATACGGCTCGAAAAGGTAACTAATTCGCCTGTGTTGGCTGTGCTTATACGCCAATGCTTCTCGTTTTCGAGCTCATTGTAAATAAATACACTTGTGAAAAACACCAGATGGATAGAAGTCATAATAGGAAAGTATATATAAATATATAGTGACAATTTTGGATTTGCAATCTTATTTTGTAGTTTTGTAAGATTGCATACATTTTTAGATTGCAATGATTTTTGTAATTGTGTAATATCAACTTTGGCCTTTTGAAACTTTGTTTCCTTCTTGAATTCATGCTCAATTTTGAGAGTCTCAAGTAGCGTGTCTGAATCGATTGGATGTGCGAAAATTGACATCAGTGTCGGCAGACTCCTATACTACACAAGTCTGACTTCTCTAGTATAGTGGCATGAGATGAGATGATATCTATGAATTTACCAGTTTGTCCACACTGATGACCACAAACCCATCTTCCAAATAAGGATACATTACTTTCAATTACGACATTATTCTCATTTTCCAACATCTACTTACGATGTTACTATCATCACCACTTTTTTTGCCTTTCATATGTCGAATTAGCCTCTTCAAGACATGACTAAATATGTTGGTGAATTAGCCTCTTCAAGACATGACTAAATATTAGATATTGAAAAATGACATCAATATTGTAATTAAGTGAAATTTTATAGTCCACAACCAAACCATATTCATGAATTTTTTTTTTCTCATTCAAGTAAGCATTATATTAGCTACCTATAAAAGCATTTCAAATTTACTGTTTTCCTTTTTCTTTTTGCTGGGGTCATGACCTTTTCATACTAGGGTAAGCTGATATTTAAAAATTAAAATTCTTGAAAGTGAAATTTAAAAAATTACGATCTTTCTGGACATTCTATGGATATTTTCAATACCCTTTTAGAAAGTGAGTGGGGTTACCAATAATCAGTCACATTGTACACATTATTAGCAATTAGCATAAAGCCTTTTCACAAAGTATAAAAAGACATGAAAGGACCATTACAGATATAAAGCTAAAGTTGATTAAAAAAAAAAACTTAAATTACTTTTTCTATTTTTCTAAATTTGAACTTCAAATATGACCGATAATACCAATATGGATCAAAATGAGAAGATACAAAGAATTATTCTGCCCAACTAATTTTCTTTTGATGATAGGAATTAAGTGGACATACCTTCCTATCCCCATCAAAGTAGATATCAAACTAATTTAGAGAATTATTCCATATCCTTTCTTGTCTCTTTTTATAAGAAATTCTATTGTACTTATACAATATATCCAGTGTAAATTTATTATTTTTTAAATTCAATTTTCTGAAAGAAAAAAAAAAAAAGTTAAAGCTATAAAGCACTTTTCAACCACCCCTAATATTTTCCCAATACAACGTCGTAGTACAGTACAAATTGACCACATAATTGAAAGGGGTTTTGGATTCCTCGTAAACATGGTGAGCATTTATTCCATATTTTCAGTATTTGATACAAGTATATTCTGTATGATTATGCATGTAGGTAGTAAATATTGCATTTCTCATAGTATTTACTGCTTAATTTTTGTATTTTGTAAATCATATTTATTATTGCAGAGATTTTACAAGATGCCATTGAACGTATATGATTAAATGACACTCTACAAAGGTAATTTAGTAGAGGTATTAAATTTAACTATATTTTGTTTTATCTTTCAATCATATTTAGGAAATTGCTATTGATAGAATTGATTTTTTTCTGTGGTCATCATCAAAGTTCTATTATAACATAAAACCTTTATAAATATAATTCATAGCATAGTTTTATTATACCAATTCATATTATCCAATAAAACCTTTATAAATATAATTTCATAGGATATAATTCTGTTATACGAATTCATTTTATCCAATAAAACCTGTATAAATATAATTTTATAGGGTAAAGTTCTATTATATCAATTCTAACTCATTTTAAAAAGTTATTCTGTAACTGTGGATTATGAATTACACATATTTAGATATTTCAAAAAATTCCTAATTTTATAAAATTCATTCTGTAATTGTAAAATTATGAATTCATCTCACATATTTAGATATGTTACAAAAAATATAATATTTTAACAACATAATAAACAAGGAAAATATTTTGCCTTGGGCGAAAAGATATTGACTTTTTTTCCACGGTTTCACATTGCAGGGATGGAACCTGTCGGGTTACATTGGCATTTATTTTTTAATTATTTGATAACCTAATTAAATATTAAGTAATTTCAATATACTAAAGTTTTGGTTAAATATGTAGGGAGTATAAGGTTTGAGAAATTTAATACATTAATAGAGCAAATAGTAAACTATATATATATATATATATATATATGTATATATGAACGAAACCAAAAATTTTATAAGAGGACAAATTAATTGTTGGAATATTCCTTTATAGTCAGAAAAAACTTATATATATCAAGTCCATTTTTTTAGAAAGCCATTTTCTTTAAATAAAGACTTACCCTCTAGTTAGACATCGTCCAATTAATTTTTTTTTATTTGAGAAATTTTTTGAAGATTTTTAAATGTTTATTGATGGATTTTTATTTTTATTTTTTGTATGAGACATTTATCGAAGATTTCAATATCTATGGAAATGGAAAATGGAAGCTGGAAAATACATTAAATGAATTGACTAAAAATGCAATTGAATAGTAACTAAATAAATAATTTAGTTTAAGAAAGTTTAAATAAGTTTGGGAAGGTTTTGAACATTATAATAAAACATGTCATTAATATTAATAGATTAATTTAAAAAAGTTAACATATGTTTGAATAGATTAAAATATGGATTTGGACGTAACATCTATGCACAATTGATTTAAGTAGATTTGAGCTACCACATTTTTCTCTTACGAAATAACAACTGTTTTTAGTTTATAATGATTTCTTTTTATAAATATAATTTACACTAATTTTTTGTTATAGATAAATAATTCAATTTTGTTTTATTATTTATAAATATATATATATATATATATATTTTAGTATAAACTCCAAATTTAATTGTTACTGAGTGAATGCCTGGTCCCCAAAATCCCTACTAAAATTTCTTTATTAGCAAAAAAAAAAAAAAACAACAAAAAGTTATCAAGTCAATGTCCCCACATAATATATTGACGTGACATCTACACGTGGCAAATTTTCATTCGTTGTGTGACTATGTCCACTGTAGCATATAGCTTCCTCATTACGATTCAGCGGATTCCCAATATACCCCTGATGGAATTTTCCTCACCCAGGAGACTAAGTTGTGAAACTGCACTTTCCCATTATACCCCTGCTAGAGTTTTCTCCTCACCCAGTATAACTAAATTATAAAACTATACTTCCAAACATATAAAATAAATAAATTTAACCATATATTTATTTTTGTTCCCTAAAAAAAAAGATAAACTGAGTGAAATGTGATTTCTTTTCTCCTTTTTTTTTGTTTCTAATTTTAATTTTTGCAAATAAAAAAAAATTAAATACATATCAAATATTGTGAGATATGTTTGATATATTTAGGAAATAGTTTTATGGTTGATATTATTGTTTAATATTATTAATTTATGCTATTATACATTATTTTTAAATTGATAATGTAATTGGATAAAATAGTTGAATATAATATTTATCTAATATATAAATTCATTTATGTATAATAATGATGATATCTTTATAATATTTAAAAATGAAATGTATTTTGGGTATTAGCATTTGTTTCCACTTTCATCGTTCATCATTTTGTGTAATTACAATTTGATATTTGAATTGTCAAGTTCTTAGACAGTATCATATAATAATTTTTTTTATCCCATAAAAATCATAATTGTTGACTACTAATTTCATATACGATTGAGATTAATCCAAATATAAAATACAACAATTGTGAAGTTTGGCTATATAATATATAAAAATTATATTGATAAACTGCCAATAAAAATCCATAATTCAGATTATATATTTGAATTTCCTGTTATAAAAAAGAAAAAGAAAAGGAAATCAGACTTTGTACTATATATTGAAAAAGAATTATATTGATAAACTGCAAAAAAAAAAAAATCCACACTTCAGATTATGAATTTGACCTTCATTTTATAAAAAAGAAAAATAAAAAGAAAAAGAAAACGAAATCAGAAAACAGATTTCCCTATGCTTAGGGCAAAATGGACATTTCAATCTCACACGGTATATACACTGATATTGAACGCGGTCATCCTCTGCTCTTCACCTTCTCAGAAAATTCCACAAAGTCTCTCTTTCTCTCTCTAGAAAATGTCGTTTGCTCAAAACCCCACTGGATTTTCTTGAATCTTATATCTTTTTTTTGCATCATAATATCTTTTGCTACTGTTTCTTCACTTTAAACACTTTACCTAGACGCGCTTCTCTATTTTTACCCTCTCTTTAGTAAAAGTAAAAGAAAAAAGTGTAATCAATGGCTGTGCTTCCGGCGAAGGCTTTGCCGGTGGGTTATAGGTTCCGGCCAACGGATGAGGAACTGATCGATCACTATTTGAGGCTTAAAATCAACAGACGTGACAAAGATGTCAGTGTTATTCGTGAAATTGATGTTTGTAAATGGGAGCCATGGGATTTGCCAGGTAATTGTTGTTATTGTTTATGGTGTTTTCTTGTGGTTATTTTTTTGGAATTAGTTTTGTTTTTGTGTGGAGTTGAAGTAACGTGCATTGATATTTGTTGAGGTGTGAGAATAGGGTTCTTGGCGGTTAAGATTGGTGGATCTGAACTTAATTGGGGTTTCGCTAAAGTGTTCTATTTGAAAATCTTGGTGCTTTATATGTAATTAGGTCGGTCTTGATATGTGTTCTTGCTAGTGTTTAGCTTAATTTATGTGTAATAGAATGTAGTATCTTGTAACTTAGTGATGTTATGCTAGAAGTTATATATTTTGATTAATTTTCTGATTGATGGTTTGTTTTAGCGTGATGTGCGAAAATGATGGATGGCTATAGTTGTTTTCATGGTTGGATTCATGATTGAAATTGAAATTGAAATAGATTACTTCCTCAGTTTCTCTTAAATGTTAGTTCTAGTTCTAATTCGATGCTGTGGAGGGATATGGATTTGCTGATGTTTATGAAGGTTTATATATCTATGTTTTTTTGCAGATATGTCTGTGGTAGAGTCTAATGACAACGAGTGGTTCTTCTTTTGCCCTAAAGATCGAAAATATCAAAATGGCCAGAGATTGAATCGGGCAACGGAAAAGGGTTATTGGAAAGCAACTGGTAAAGATAGGAATATAACTTCGAGGAAGGGAGTAAAGATTGGGATGAAAAAGACTTTAGTTTTCTACACTGGTCGCGCACCGGATGGGAAGAGGACTAACTGGGTGATTCACGAGTATCGTGCTATTGATAAGTCTCTAGATGGCACCCATCCTGGCCAGGTTGGGACTCGAGCATACACATTACATTTATATTTAATCTTAGTGTGTTAATCCATGCTACTTCAAATTTGAAGAAATAGGCCAAGAAAGAGGATGACTTCTCGTTGAATTTTTTTATTTTTGTAGTCTATTTCGTGAATTTATATATTCAACTTATTACGACCTCAATCAATTTGAATAAGCTGCTCTATGTTGAATATATGGCATTAAATGCCAACATATATCTCTGAAGAACTTGTGAATGAAAACTTACTTTGTTATCTGCCACATGAATGTATATGCTGGATTGTATTATGACCTAGACTATTTGTTTGAGGGGTGCAATCGACAAGGAATTTGTGAACCTTAGCCAATATAAATGTTTTTGTACAGTTTGCGTGACATTTCTCCTTTCCTATTTGCTGATTTGTATCTCTTTTACTAGGGTGCGTATGTGCTCTGCCGTCTGTTCAGAAAGGCTGAGTTGAAACCAGATGAATCCTCAAACATCAACGAAGTTGAAGAGATCATCTCTTCTCCTACTGCTGAAGTTAAATCTTCCGGTGAAGATGAACAGTCGGAATCAGTTACTATCAGTTTAAGTGGCCCGACTGAAATGCAACTCTCTAGTGTCCAAAGCAATCCAACTCTAAATTCGGAGAAACCTATGTTTGACCCAGTACCTATTGATTGGCAGAGCTACATCTCCATTGCCGATGAGATGGAGCAAAATGTTTTAGATACAAGATCTATTCCAGTGAGTGAATGAATGTTCAGAGACTAATATGTTCATGTGTTTGTCTACTCTATGTTCATTTGTTAATTATTTTTGCATTGTTTTTCTTCAGCCTAATCCAGATCTGGAAAAGTTATTGGAGGAATTTTGTCCTCCTGTGCAACAGACATCAGAATGTAAAATTTTCTCCCCATTGCACTCTCAGATGCTATCAGAGCTCGGAAATCCATACATGTACAGCACCTTTACTGGGGACTTCAACAATAACCAACAAGGTGTCCCGATTCAATATGGAACAAATGCCGCTTCCGATTTTGGTGATTTCTTGAGCTCGGTTCTTATTGAACCTGAGGAGCAGAGTTTCGGTGGCATTTACAATGCGTCATCAGGGGAAAGTCCCAAGTACATCAACTTGATTCAACATGTGAAGGAGAGCAACTCGTGTAGTGAATCCGAGGGTGAGGTGACACAGAAACAGGTATGTGAGTTATTTCATCGCATTCCTAGTGTATACACACAATATCGAATGGTTCTTACAAGCTGACAATCGTTTGATATCTTTTTAGGTTGACAATATCAAGCAAGAATCTCCCTTCCAGAGCGAAGTTACTTCCGAAATGGGAACTATTGAGGAATACGGTCCCAATTCTCATGTTACCAGTGACTACAATAACATGGGTTTCGCTAGTGAGTTTTATGGATTATCGAACGATACCTCAACTGTCCATACTGGCAATGCTGGCAGTTATAATCCATACTCATCAAACACTGAAGGAGCCGGTGGCTTTAACCCATCAGTGAAGGATGCCTCTTCTGGGACTGGAATTGTTATAAGGAATCGTCAATTTTCAAACCAAAGCGACATGCCAGCAACTGGATTGCACGGCACTGCACCTAAAAGAATTCGCTTAGTGAGGCGATTTCAAATCGGACCAGACCAGTGCAGCCTCTCCAAGGGACCAACTGAGCAGAAAACAATCCATGAAGGGGACACTGAGGTGAGACATTGTTCTCGGTTGAGTCTGCCAATATCAATGCCCTTATTCGGTGTATACTAGAATTTGCTTTGTTGGTTTATACAGGATGATAAAACAACAAACACATTCACTCCGGATGAATTGAAGGCATCAAACAAAGATGGAGAATCTCAAGATTCAAGCACAAATTTGAAGGCCTGGGGCGATTCACCACACGATGAACCCGAAAAGGTTCCACCGGTCAGCTCAGCATGTGGACTTACAGTTAAACCATCCTATTACATGTCTAAGCTTCTTATGGCTTTCAGTCTCGTTATCGTACTTGTTGCTGTGGCTGTATTTTATAGTGTTAAAAACTGACTTGATAGAAGGCTAGAAGCTATGGTTTTTTGTATAGGACTTTAGTGTTTATCTGATCTTTAGCTTGATAGGTTATCACCGGGCGTTGGAATTTTTTTTTTTTTTTTGAAAAATTTACGCCTGGATGCTATGGATATATATATATATATATGTGTGTGTGTGTATCGACTCTTGAATTTTAATGATCTTTATAGACTTACAGGGATTAGTATTTTGTGATTTGTTTGTAAATATGTTCTTGGATGGTGGATGTAATGATGCTTCAGTGTCTAATGGTTTCTCCTGTGTGTTTTATGGGGAATTATATGAGGATAAATATAGTTCAAGACTTTCAACTCTCGTATCATTTTGTTTTATTGAGCCATCATGCTTCTGTTATTTGTATTTACAGTATTAAGTGTTTAGAGGGTGAATAAAAATGAAATTCGAACCAGAATATGAGATATTAGCTATGAAGATCAAAGAACCAAATGAACAAAATAAAAAGTACGATGGCTTGATGGAACAAAATGTTTAAAGTTGAAGGGCTTAAAATGAAATTTGGGCCCAAATGAGCTTATAAAATATTTATTGCAGAGAGAACTTTAATCAGTTCAGTTTAATCCAACAATAATCAGTTCATCTTTCAGCAAAATCAACGTTTTCCTCTAATTGACCAACAAGATTAATTTTCTTTTCAACTCAATCTAGATTGCTTCTACTATTTCATTCTGAATAATATTGATTACGTTTGATTAACTGCTAATCAAACATTTATTAAAACTTTAAAAGTAATGATGATTACATTTAATCATAAATTGTAAATTTTCTAATTTCTATGCTAAAACTAAAAGACGGCAAAGGATTTAAAAAAAGAGTGAAAAACAAGGTTTATGAATAATATTGATTACGTTTGATTAACTGCTAATCAAACATTTATTAAAACTTTAAAAGTAATGATGATTACATTTAATCATAAATTGTAAATTTTCTAATTTCTATGCTAAAACTAAAAGACGGCAAAGGATTTAAAAAAAGAGTGAAAAACAAGGTTTATGAATAATATTGATTACGTTTGATTAACTGCTAATCAAACATTTATTAAAACTTTAAAAGTAATGATGATTACATTTAATCATAAATTGTAAATTTTCTAATTTCTATGCTAAAACTAAAAGACGGCAAAGGATTTAAAAAAAGAGTGAAAAACAAGGTTTATGGGGTGAGAGAGGCTCGAACTCTCGACCTCAGGATAACTCAGTGTAGCTATGAGACCTACGCGCTAGCCAACTGCGCCACCACCCCCATGTTATTTTATTTTCAGAAATTATTTAATTATTCAAAAACTCCCCCAAACTCATCTCAACTACTATTCATATTCGATTCAAATTTTCGGAATCAAGATTTGTTATTGACCCGTTTGGAAGCTTAACGAAACTCGACAGTGTCAATTCAAGTTGCATACTATCACCCACCAATTTTATTTTCTTTTTCTTTAAATAAAAAATCTTAAACCAATAAAATGTCATTTCAATAGAGCCTATTACATTTGCTTAACATCAAGGATGAAAAGTTTGGTTTCAATAAAAATATCTATAAAATTTAAAAAATTGACGAAACTTTGTTTAAAAAAAAAGAAAAGAAAATCGGACATAATTATCATTATAAAATAAGTTATTTATTTTACTTTTTTTTAATTAAAATTGATATTTATCTATATGTCTCTTATATTCCATCGGTATTTCTTGATACTTTCCTAATATTTCATTAATATTTACCCTCAACATTCCACTAATACCAATGATATTTAATGATATTTTATCAATTTTCCAACAATTTATATCATGAAATTACCGTTATCAAAATTGAAATCGATCATTATGGATATTTTATATATTTTGACAAAATTTTTTATATATCAAAAAATAAAAATATCAAAGAAATATCCGTACACCAATTTTTATTTCGATCATCTACAAAAATGAAAATATCAAAAAAAAAAAAAAGGTATTATATTTTGGAATATATTCATCCATGGCATATAAACCAACTGAAGACAAGAAAAGGGGCATCATTATCATGTTTTCTAATTCCAAATTCTTGGCATTTATGCTCGTAGTGATTGCTTACTTAGCACATAAACCAACCAAAGTTGTTAGCTTTGATCAAGAATATGCAACCCAGATTCTTGATTCAGCCCAAAAGGACAAAGATTGGCTAGTTTCAATCAGAAGGAAAATTCACGAAAACCCAGAGCTCAAATTCCAAGAATTCAACACCAGTGCTCTTATTCGAAGTCAACTTGATGATCTTGGCATTTTTTATGAGTACCCTTTTGCTAAAACGGGCTTGGTTGCTCAAATTGGGTCCGGTTCCCTACCCGTTGTTGCTCTCCGTGCTGACATGGATGCTCTCCCCTTGCAGGTTTCTCCATTTGTAGAATCTTTATTTAGAAATTTTAGCATAGTGGATGGAAGTTTGAAATGATGGGTTCTTGTGAATTATATTGGGATTTGATGATGATGATGATGATGTTTTGAAAGTATAGATTGTTTTCTTTATTGAAAATAGGCTTTAAACATGATAGGTTTTGTTAGAATCTATGTTTTTTTGCTTTTTTTTTTTCTTCAACGAGTTATGGGAAGTGGAAGGTAGATAGACAGACTAAAATACTTTTGTAATTTATGTTTGAATCCTAGTCATCACATTCTGCATCTACCACTTGAGGTAGAAGTTTCGTGGTGTTAGAATATATGTTGTTTTGTTTGAAGTGTGGTGGATAGAATCTTGATTCTTGTAGGAATTAGTGGAGTGGGAGCATAAGAGCAAATTGGAGGGTAAAATGCATGGATGTGGGCATGATGCACATACTACAATGCTGCTTGGTGCTGCTAAGTTGCTCAATCAAAGGAAGGACAAGCTTAAGGTTGGTTTTTTAGTTCTGATGAATCATGGGAATGCTTGTTTTTCATGATGAATTTCAATGTTTTGCTTTTGGTTATTTTGCCATTCTTGAAAACTGTGATATCTGTGTGATTTTGTTTCATAAAATTCTGCTCTCTTGAGAGCAAAATACTTAGGAGATTGAGTTTATAGTTACATTGGATGTGTTTTTGGAATTGAGTTGAACAAAATTGCAAGTTAAAGTTTCAAAGTTTAAACTTCAAGAATCTTTCTTTTCATGAGGTAGAAGGAAAAAAAAAAAAGGCATGAATGAGAGGTTTTGGATGTAATAGACATTTTCAGCGTGAGATTCTTTTGAAATTAAACATTTGAAGTTGTTGTTATACACATGAAAGAATAGACATAAAGCTTGTTTTGTTATTTTCTTGCGTTTCTATTGAATGCAAAAGGGAACGGTGAGACTTCTTTTTCAACCAGCAGAGGAGGGAGGTGCAGGTGCATCACATATGATAAAAGAAGGCGCACTTGGGGATGCTGAAGCCATATTTGGTATGCATGTTGATTATACAGAACCAACGGGCAGTATAGGAAGTATTGCAGGACCATTTCTAGCAGCCACATGCTTCTTTGACGCCAAGATCGTTGGGCTAGGAGGACATGCTGCTGAACCCCACAACACCATCGATCCAATTCTTGCTTCATCATTTGCAATACTTGCATTGCAACAGCTCATCTCAAGAGAAGTCGATCCCCTTCATAGTCAGGTATGTACATCCAGCCCGTTTTTCATTTTGTATTTTGGATTCTGAGCATGCTTGTGTTTCTTGAAAAGTCGAAGAAATATCAAACTCTTTGCATTGAAAAAAGAGGATTAAAGTTTTGTGTTATGAATGCTGGTAGGGGTGTAAGCTCAACTCGACTTGATACTTGAATAATATTTACAAGATAACTTAAATTCCTAAAAATATGATCCAACAATGGAAATTTTAATGTAAATTTATAAACTATCATGGGCAAAATAGTAAATTTAACATATATTCAATTGGGCTTGTGAGCTTGTCGAGTCGAGTATCATCATGGTTGACCTCAGCTCAACTGTGTTCGAGCCGAATTCGATTCCCGAGTCGATCACGAGTAGCTCACGAGTTGTATTATCACATTTACACCCTTAAATGCAGGTTCTTTCTGTTACGTACATCCGAGGTGGAAGAGCTTCAAATGTCATTCCAGACTCTGTTCAATTCGGGGGCACTCTCAGGAGTCTTACAACTGAAGGGTTGCTTCAACTCCAGCGAAGGGTAAAAGAGGTAGCTTTAACTCCATCTCTCTTATGGATATGTTATACGTAATTTGTCGATTATAAACTGGCTATGAAAATGTGTTGTGCATTTGTTTAATCTGCAAATCACTGGATCTCAATGTTCAATATTAGTTGCATTTCTGTGTTTGTGTGTATATGTATTACTCGATATTATACTGAATATACTTCACCTGGTGTAGCATCGTCAAAACCCTCATATCCATATCAAAGAATTGGTCAAAGTTGCAAATTGTCCCGAAAATTTGGATCTTTTTAGCTATTTAAGCCTTGTCATATTGAACTACTTCCACTAATAGATTTGAGTACAAAATGACTAGACTTATCAATATGCTTGAGTGTGTATAGGTGATTGAAGGGCAGGCAATTGTACACAGATGTAAAGCTCATGTTGACACGATAGACGATGAATTCCCTGCATATCCAGCTTGCATGAATGACGAGCGATTACATGAACATGTAAACAGGGTCGGGAGCCTCCTACTTGGTCCGGAGAATGTGAAGAAGGGCAAAAAGGTCATGGCTGGTGAGGACTTTGCCTTCTACCAAGAGGTGATTCCAGGGGTGATTTTCAACATTGGGATGAGAAATGAGAGATTAGGTTCGGTCCACTCTCCTCACTCTCCGTATTTTTTTCTAGACGAGGATGTGCTTCCAATTGGAGCGGCAATGCACACTGCTCTCGCAGAACTATATCTGAGAGATCGAAGCCATTCTGATTTATAGAGAAATTTACAATTATAGATGAGGTTTCATGGCAATACCTTTTGATGTTCTTCTTAGAAAAAAAGTCTTCTTTGCCCTTTCAATGTTAGAAGTTGAAAAATTTCTCTTATTCTTTGTTTGAAGCTAAGAATTTACACATTTGAGGACTTTGATGGGAACTCCATTGACATGGATTAACACACAATTAATGTTGCTACATCGAGTGGGCTATATGAATTATATCTCTCTCCTCATTCTGCTAATGGTCCACACCAAGGTTTTACCGTAACACAACTCTTATCAGTCTAAGTTTAAGACCGACCATATATGGGCTGGCAAAACGTTATAGTCTGAATGGAGTCGTGTATGACTCCATGTAAAATAGATGAAAATGTTAAGTTCAATGGAATTTATTGGGTGTGAAAGTGTTGCAGTGTGTTTCTATGCAAAACAAACACAGAATGACAACACTATAGAGATCTTTGGAAGACACTCTCTTTAAATATTCATCCTATGCAAAACAAATATAGAATGACAACACTATAGATATTTTTGGAAGAACACTCTCTTTAAATATTCATCCTATGCAAAACAAACACAGAATGACAACACTATAGATATCTTTGGAAGAACACTCTCTTTAAATATTCATAATACGTCTTTTATGAATATTATGTGAACTAGAGATGTATACACTCATATGAAAACTCAATTGATCACTTGAATAAAACATATCTCACTAAATAGTCAAGAGTATGCAACCTCTATGATTATATGAAACAAAGACCGAAACGACAACAAACATGATAACACTTGAAAACTATTGAATGTGTTTTACTCTTCTTGCTTGTTTGCGTTCTCTTTGCCGATCTTCAGAGTGATTACTCCTATATATATAGCTTAGAAGACTCATAATCTTGTAACACTACTCCAAGCCATGATTTTGGTACTCCATGTTCTCGACCTCCATCATCTCCACCTTTCATAAACTCTTGATCTCCATGATCTCTAGTGCTCCATGATCTTCACTCTCTTCAAATCTCATGTTCTTATTTTATGATCTTAATATTTGATCTTCTCTCTTTTCAATCACCACTATTATAAAAGAAATATGACAAACAAACTCTACTATAAAATATGATTAGTTGTTTATAATAAGTCATACTTTTCTATTATTTGAATCTACAAACCACGTTACAAAAGAAAGCAAAGCTCCTTTTTTTTTTTTTTAACTCTAACTAAATAAGATAATTGATTTAGTAAAAATAAGAAAAAATAAATAAATAATGTTGAAAATGGTGTAACATAGATAACATGGGAAAAAATTATTGATTTAGATAGTGTAGACCTCTATTATTTAAAAGAATTTTCTTGTGCAACATTAATGAGGGAGAGGAAAATACATGGAGATCCATGCTTTCTCCATACATTCAATGCACTCTAATATCCATAGTATAAGGAATACAAAACTAACATCAAGAAATTTAGAATATTTTATTAAGACATTGTTTTGTTTTGACTTAAAGATTCAAAGGAAATACCACCTGGGATCACACTTCACTCCAATATCCAACTGGGCAATGGCAAACCACATTTGGACACTTTCACTTTGGAGACACATGTAGCTTGTCCAAAGCTCATCATTCCAGCTGGAAAGAATTAAACTCCAATTCCAATCATTTTAAAAAGGAAATGGAATGCAAATACTATAAAGTAAAGACCTCTCTTTTTCTATGATAATTTATTTAACTGTTTCGATTCAGCAGTTAAGCCTCTCCTTAAATTCTTTCTAAATCATTGCTTCAATTTAACTGTTACAAACACCAAAATAAAATTAATAAAATAAAGTTGTAGTGTTCTTTCTTACTATCCACTAGTTGATTATAGTAATTAGTAAAGAAATTAATAGATCAAAATTTATCCCCAAATTAGTCAGCTGTTACCTTGAAATTGGGTTATAAAAAAAATAGAAAAATGAAATCTTGTATGAAGAAAAAGGTTGTGGAAAATGGGTGGTTGAGCTTTTGATTGCTTTTATAGCCACAGACAGAAAGCAAAGTGTCTAAGTACTGCTAATCAGCTTTCTTGCAATGACAGTTGCCCTCCCTCTCTTACAACAACCTCTTAATCAAATTCAAATAATTCATTTCTTATAAGCCAAAAAATTCTTGATTCATTGAAACCACACTACTCACTTTAATCGATTTGATGCACCATAATGAAATCATATATATGTCAACTTTTCATCGAGTTTTAGTTCACGTGTGTTGTACGTGGAGATCAACTCAAATTAATACAAATATCTTATATATAACACTTTTATATTATAGTTTTAATTATAATAGAATTATATAGAATTTTGAATTAGTTATAATTCTAATTTAAAATTATTTAAGTATGAAAATTCTAAATTACTATTTTAACCTTAAATAATAATTATTAATAGGGATATATTCGACAATCCATATTTTATAAAAAACATCCACACTTTTACATAAATAATACAATACATCTACAACGCTAATTATTACCACTGATCATTGGTCATGTTGTTAATGTTAGTATAAAATAATTTCAATGTCGAACACACCATCCCCCAATCCCTAAAAGTCTGAAATATTGATCAATTATTCGATTCCATGATATATTAGGATAAATCATTTTTTTTTCTTTCAAAAAACCCACAGATTTGGTTAAAGAAGACCCTAGTTAGAGGAAAAGAGTAAAATATTAAATAAAAAATAGGTACTATTTTCAACTACTCCCTTAATGAATAAATGTGAATAAATTAAGTAAAGGGGGTCAACCTAAAATTAGATTTTGTTAACCCCTTTTTAGGGATGCATATGGTGGAAATGTTTGCTGGCAATTAATCCCATGCTGAGTCATTTCCACGAGAGAAAAACACAGGTGTGAAAAAAGGGACAAAAAACCCTGTCAGCATTGGTACAAGATTGGAAAGGTTTTCTTACAATGACTAACTGACAAATTGGACCATGAAATTCTACTTTCAAGTTTACCATCAAAAGTGTTCATGGTTTGATTTTGATGTGAGATTCAATATCTCATCTTCTTTTGAGGTCTTAAAGTTTAATTTAGTTCAATTGAGATTTCAAAGGTCATGATATATCTTGTATTGAATATGTTTATAATAGTGATTCAAGTGTTATTATCTGAATGATCAATCTCCCATGTTTAAATAAATGGTAAAAAAAAAAGTAGTATTTATTGATATGAGGGATATATAAGTAACTTAATTTCTTCGTACATCAACATCAATCCCCAAGACCTATTTGTCTGGTAAGGTTGGTGGAAATATCACATGTAGGGTACCCAAAATCTTACTCCACTTTAGGTATCAAGAACTTTTCATTGTGATCTCATTAGTAGGTAAATATATAATATCATTAGCATAGGTGAATTTACAATAGTAGCAAGAATAATAAATACAAAGAAATTGCTTATGTACACATACACAACCCTACATCCCATATATATAAATTGATTAGTTTTTTCACAAGAATTTTAAAATGATAGGAAAAATCCAACAAATCAAAATTTAAGCCAATATGTTATATTCTCAAGCATATTATTTAATAATACATATTGAATATGAGTATATTAGTAAATAAGCTAAATAATAATAATAATAATAATCTTGTAAGATGATCTCATAAATTTAATTTCATGAAACGAATTAATTTACAATCCTCAATTTATATATAAGCTGATAAAAATTGATTTGATTTTCTAACAGTAGATCTCACATACTTCCTATAGGAAGTTGATATTATATTTAAAACCAGTGTTTTCATAATCGGATCAAACCGGCCGGTTCAACCGGGAATCGATACGGAAATCGGTCTAAATACATTCAATTAATCATTTTTTCGGTTAAACCGAAAAGAACCGGTCAAAAACCGGTTGAACTGGTTATAACGTCGGGAATCGGAAAACCAGTTTTTTTTTAATTACATTCACTTCTTATTTTGGGTTATGAAATAATGATCTTTCATTTTTTTGCTTTCAAATTGGGCTTCAAAAGTTAAAAAAAGAAATTAAAAGAAGTAAATAAAACGACGATCCTTTTGATATGATCATCAAAATTCAAAATATTTTACTTTGTCATTTTATCTATCTTAAAATTTTAGTATTTAATATTTTAATTTTTAGTTTGAGACTTCATTATGGATTATGGGGTATATAGTTTGACATTTTATGACTTTATTATATTTATTTTAATATGAATCATATAAGTGTATAATTTTTTTAATGTAACATAAATAATATTGAAAAAAAAATAGACAAATTATTTTATCGGTTGAACCGGTTGTTCAACCGATCCGACCTGTTGAACCGTCAACTGGTGGTCAAGCCGGTTTGACCACCGATTCGATTATGAAAACATTGTTTAAAACATTTGAATAAAGGAAACAAATCTATATATGGGATGAATATGGGAAGACGTTGAGGTGAGTAAAACACTAGGCTCTAAGTTATTACAAATCTTGAGTTGATGTTAATGTTAATATACTTTTGATGAATCATTATTTTTTTCATCATTCTCAAAAATAGTTAAAAATTGATTATAGAAAGAATAGAAATTATTAAATGAAGTGGTAAGATGTGAAATAAAACAACCCATGTGACACCAACTTAATATCAAGAAGATGGTTACACGCATATCATAAGCACTTTGGCATCACCACAAGTTTTAATTTGTTCAATTTCCAATGATACTAAAAAAAGTACAGATAAAATACACCCACTCATCTGCTCATGAAAAATGTGTCATAAATTAAAAGACACACTTTAAGTGAATGGTTAATCTTTCCCTTCCAAATCAATGCAAGAAATGAGTGATTATCTATATTAATTTTTCGATGTGTATGGTACATTTTTGTGAAACAAAGTGTGGTGTGGGTTTAGGATGAGTTTAACCAAATGCATGATCATGTTAATAACGTTAAGAAAACACAAGTGATTAAACTTGATTGGACCAAACAACCAACCTTCAATTACTATTTCTATAAGAAAAAAAAGGTTTATTTGAAAAATAAACATGAGTTATGGGTCAATGTTCACCAATTGTAACATGAAAGCTTAGAAAAGTATCAATTTAACGAAATGCTTTCGGTTGTAATAAGGACAACATTTTTTCCAACACGTAATTGTAATGGCAACATAATTATTAGATGTGATTTGACAGAGCAATCCCAGATCAACCATAAAGTTTACCCCTTATTGACATAAACCCTAATTTTAACCCTTAATATAATTCATGGTGGTGACAGTAGTAAATGACATTATGAATTGTCTTTTTTTTTTTTTTTTTTTTCAACTGACCAAATTCAGGATCCAATCAAGAACCCAAAATTTCATAATCCATCACTAACATACTTTTCAAGAAACACATTCAGATTAAAAGAATCTGATTGAGCCATTGTTGTAGTGTCTTTATAGTTACCTAATGACTGTTGCACACTTACACTATGCTCTTTTCGTTTTTAGGTATATGATTACGAGGTTGCAAGAATGACATCAACCAAACTTACTTTCTTCAAACCTAGGCCACTCATTATTCATCTCTCTTGGGAGGAAAAAGATAATTCTTTTTGAAAATAATAAAGACAAATTATATTTTGAAATGGAAGGAGCATCACATTAGTTAGTTTGTCAAATTAATTAGGAGCTTTTTCTTGACCTAATTAGCTTTAAAAAAAAAAGAAATTGATAAAAAGGCTCTTTCTACAATTCATTCCCTGCATGTGCTGTGTCATCACATACTCCTACTTTAAGAAAATCAATCCCCACCGTCCATTTCTTCCTTTACAAAATCTTTTTCCCATATAAATGCTGCCTTTTCTCTCCAATGAAACTCCCTCTCTTTTAGTACTCATCTCTTCTTTTTCAATTTCTGCTAATCTTTTTTAGCGCACCTTTTTTATTTCAAAAAGAAAAAAAGAAAAGAAAAAAAAACCCCAAGTTTAAGCAATCACAATGGGTGAAGAAGCCAAACAGGTAATATTTATCATTGCATGAAAATGCCACTAATTCATACCAAAAAAATGCCAGATTCTTGAAATTTTATTAAATTTTCAGGAAGAGAAAAAGGATGAAACAAAGGCAGAAGAGAAAAAGGAGGAAACAAAGGCAGAAGAGAAGAAAGAAGAAGAAAAGAAGGAAGAAGAGCCAAAAGCACCATCTCCATTTGTGTTATATGTAGATTTGCATTGTGTTGGATGTGCTAAGAAGATTGAGAGGTCCATTTTGAAGATCCGAGGTCTCATTTTCTTCGTTCTAAATTAAACTCGTATAAATTTGGTTGTTTAATATGAATAGCAAGTTTGATCATAACTTCAAAACAGGCGTGGAGGCAGTGGGCATCGACATGACGAAGAATGAGGTGACTATAAAAGGAGTGATTGAGCCTCATGCTGTGTGCAATAAAATCATGAAGAAAACTAAGAGAAAGGCAAAAGTGTTGTCCCCTTTGCCTGAGGTTGAAGGTGAACCTATCCCACAAGTTGTTGCTTCGCAGGTATTAATCTCGTATTTTATTTTATCGATATATGTCTGGAAATATTTATTTCTTTTTATGAGGTTTAATAATGTGAATGCAGGTTAGTGGATTGACTACAGTTGAGCTGAATGTGAATATGCATTGTGAGGCATGTGCAGACCAGCTCAAGAAAATGATACTCAAAATGAGAGGTATTTTGTTTTTGGTATAAATATAGACTTTTATTTTTCTATATTTTTTCACTATAATATAACATTTCTTTATCCATAATTTTCTAATAAATTCAAAATTCATATTCACTCTTGGATTTTTTTCCTTTTCCTTTTACTTTTTATAAATGGATTTTTTTTTTCTTTCTAAAACCGCACGACCTGCCCTTTATAAACTTTACATATTTCAGTTTTAATTATTTAAATTTTTTTTTATCTGATTTTAATCGAAATTTCATTTTCTATTCTGATTACATGGACACCATGAGTAAAAAATAACACCAACAATTCCAAAGTTTACATGCCTAAAAGTCGAAATTTCGAGTAAAATTATATTAAATTGAAAAAAAATTAATAATTATATATAAGACTCAATTACACGAGAATTATAATTTCCCAGAAATTTTCAATAATGAGATCTCTCTTACATATCCAATAGTTAAACAAGTAATATTAATATTTAACATCAATTTCATGCAGGGGTGAGAACCGCAGAGACGGAGCTAAGCTCGAGCAAAGTGACAGTGACCGGAACCATGGACGCCGACAAGCTCGTCGAGTACGTCTACCGGCGAACAAAGAAGCAAGCCAAAATAGTGCCTCAGCCCGAGCCCGAGCCTGAGAAGCCGCCGGAGGAGCCCAAGCCCGAAGAGAAGAAGGAAGAAACGCCACCAGCTGGCGAGGAAACTGCAAAGCCGGAGGAGGAGAAGAAAGACGAGGGCGAGCAGAAAGATCCGCCGCAGGAGGAGGAAAAGAAGGACGGCGCCGCCGCCGCTGACGGCGAAGGCAAGGAGGAGGTGAAGAGCAGTGTGGAAGAGCAATCCATGCACAGAATGATGTATAATCTTTATCAGCCTGTTTATATGATCGAAAGAATTCCAGCTCCACAGCTTTTCTCCGACGAGAATCCTAATGCATGCACTGTTATGTAATTAATCGGAAACAAGAAAAGAAAAAAAAAAATTTCTTTTTTTTTCTTGTGTTGTTATATATTATTATTATTCTGTGATTATATCTTATTTGTATTTTTATTATAATAAGATATTAATGCAGAATATCTACTCAAGTGGTTTTTTTTTTTATGCAATGAAATTTTATGAAATTTTAGTGACAAATATATTGCTAGAAATATAATAATGAAGTGAAAACACTATTTTTGTTATTAATAATACATATTAAGAGTGTATGGTAAAAAATAACGGGTTAAAATTATTTTTCGTCTTATAACTATAATATCTTCTGATTTTGATCATATAAGTATCATAATTTTTAATTTAATCTCACAATTTAAAAATCTATTTGGTTCTGATACAATTTTGACTCTCATCGGAAATTGTTGT
This sequence comes from Scutellaria barbata, assembly GCA_028654395.1. Classification (NCBI taxonomy): domain Eukaryota; kingdom Viridiplantae; phylum Streptophyta; class Magnoliopsida; order Lamiales; family Lamiaceae; genus Scutellaria; species Scutellaria barbata. Next base: position 15,616,437 of record CM053646.1, on the reverse strand, counting down.
GTGCAATGCACATTACCCCTAATTTGGTAATTTCCGGTGAACTAGAGGTGATGTGCAATATCTATACATGTATCGTCACATCATTTTTAAATCATTTGAAAGTCACAATTTAAAGAAATTGGATTGATCTCAAATAAATCCATAAATTATCGAACTAAATTAAAAATGATGATAAATAAGAAATCAAAATTAGAAGGCCCCCAAAAGTAACATGAACATTAGACAGACTATGATGGCTGCTTAAAGTATGATGTAATATATGACGATCATATAGAAATACAAGAAAATAGTTAAATATCAATGAAAAAATTGATGGCTGTTTAAAACCGATTGATGGTGCACTTGATATTATTTATTTTGTGTTAGATAGTTCTAATTTCATGAGAAATATTTTTAAATAGATGTTGTCTGTGTGACATAATGTACAATGTATTGACAACGTTAAGTATAAGATCGTTTAAAGAAAGAAACTGGATTACTTTTTAGTGGCGCGTGGGTTCAAAAGAAGTAGGAAAGGTCGAGACAATAACCTTATCCAATATTAATCTTTTCCGGACTTTTTTTTTTTTTTTTTTTTACTTTTTCACAATTCTTGATCATTTATTTAGAAAATTCGGGTATGAATAATATGTTTTGAATATTAAACAATAAGACTCAATGTATATATTTCACACAATATCATAATGAGACATTCTCACTTAAATTTTTGTCAATATCTTTAATTCTCAGCACATTAATATGTAATGCCATAAATTTTTTTTTTTTTTTTGAGCTAATTAACTGATCATGAATACAATGAAATTTAATTAGATCACTTTTCACCATTAATCTAGAGTAGATCTTATAAGAATTTTACAATCTTAATTAATGGAGTTCGATGTGCCGCACTCACTTAAGAACTTTGTAGGAGGGAAATTATTGTTCCATTTTTTTTATCCTAAAAAAAATGGAAAGAGATGGTTTACCTCAATAAAATGCAATTTAATCATTCAAATACAGTATTTAATTTTTTTATCAATTAATTTACATTTGAAAATGAATGGTTATTAAATCGAATCTGATCAAAACAAACAAATTGTCATTAGTATGAGTATATAAAATTAAATTAAGTTACAATAACTAAAAGTTAAATAATAAAATTCAAATTTAGAGTTTCCCGAATCAATAATAACACAAAAATATATAACTATTTCATGAATATTATTTCATAAAATAAAAATTACAATTCACAAATTAAAGATATTATGTAAATTACGAATCGTGAAAATATATATAAATTAAAGTTAAATTTATGAGATAGTCGCACATAAATTTCATTATTTATATACTAATCTTATTATAAAAATCGACTAAAAACACTTATTTAAATTGTATGAACTATGAAGAATAAACCCTTTTAGCATATTGCTTTAATAATCTACCTTTTCAATCGAAAAAGACAAGAAAAGGTACAAAGTTTTAGCGATGATATACACCAACCATACCTTTGTCATCACTTTTTCTTCACTTCTTCGTTATTTTAATTATAAGCAATTCTAGAAAATTATAAAAAAAGTGTCCTTCTTTCTAAATCAAATTAAATTAACATATAGAATATAAAAAAATAGGTGATTATTTTAACATTTCTTAATAATAAATAAACTGTTTAGTTAGTTTTGATTAATCATGTCACATGGGAGAGTCCAAAAATGATGTAATTAGTTTTGGAGTTTGTGAGAAGAGAATCCATCCGGATCCAAAATCGATCCACATATCTTAAATGGATCCAACGTGGTAGGGCCCACCACAACCCGGATATGGTATCAAAACCCACCAATCAGATGGCGCTGACGTGGCTTGCTTTCGGCTCGACTTGAATATAATTTAGATTAATTAAAAGAAAATTATTAATTATGAATCCATTTTTAATTGTAACATGAACTCTAAAAGTAACAACGCTAATCATTAATTAATTATGATTTTTTAATTACAATATCAACTTAATTTATGACATATAATTGCAACACCATCATTAATGTTGGACGTATTTTGATGAGATAATTCCAAATAAATCACATATTTGGTCATATGTCAGTATTGTTGTCATCATAAATCGAGAGTGACAGATATGATGAATTTCTAATACATGCCATGGATTTGTGGCGTTAATTATCAAATTGGAAAAATTATATATTGTTGACTATCAAGATAAACATAATCATGCTACATTTGGCATATATAGTAGATTGATTGATTTGTAACGAGCCGAAATATATTGAATGTATTATTTAATTTATTAATATCTTATTAAGAAGACACATAAATGTGAATACTTATGAAGTAATGTTAAATACTATGTATAGTGTATTCTATCTCGTAATCGGATGGTTGGGTGTTTCGAATTGTTAGAATAAGTTATATGTAAATGTGTTGAATTTTAGTGACTCGATCATGTGGGATATGTAATGAAAGTTAGGAAAAGCCAAAATTAATTAGTGTTGGATCAGGTGTTTTGTGTTAGTATTAATTATGTATTAAGAATATAATTAATTATATTATAAAATAATAGAGAAGCATGAAGCCAACCAAAGGAGAATATTCTTGCGCTAAAAAGTGTGCAGTTTTCATAAATCATGACTCCCTCTATTTGAAATAAGAGAATTATGTTGATGTTGGATCCACTTTATTATAAAATGAATTTGATAACTCATGATATTATATTGTTGTTTTTATTGTAAACGTAATATGTATTAATGAAATGGAATACAAGTAGAATAAAATGTAAAATATAGAGCGAACTATAATGTCACCATTTGATTCATACTATATGATTAATACTATAAAGATTGACACAACTTTTCGTATCTAATTAATTGGTTGTTAATTTAATACAACTTTCATTGTTATTTCGATTTGAGACGAAAACTTCAGGGTATGTTTGTTTAAGGCTTATGTAGGATGGGGGAAATCCGGATTTTGAAATTTTGGAATTTGGTAATAAAGGTGAATAGTTAAAATTTGTGTTTGTTTTGAGATTTTATATGTAGGATTATTACTGTAAATGTCAAATCAATGCTGGAAAAAGTATGTATGTGTAATATTATATTGTTAGTTGATGTGTAATAGGTTTTAGTTATAGGGTTAATTATAGTGTTTTTTTTTAGGTAGAATAGGTTTTTGATGGATTTGATAATTCTTGACAAAATCCTCTAAACAAACACGGATTTGGGATTTTAAAATCCCAAATCCGATGAGGGTAAGCCTAAAACAAACATACCCTCAGAGATTGGGCCCCACTAGACAAATTAGATACACTTGGGAGAACATGTGCATGCATGCAAAAGATACATATATATAAAGAAATTAATTAGATAAAACATTGTCCATTGATGAATGCCAATCACTCAACTTCTTGGCTAAGAAAAACAGCCCACATGGACACAAAGAATGTGACACTTATTTAAACTTGTCTGACTCACTATACACTTTTTTCTATCCAAACAAATCTACAAACCTCAATAAACTTATGTTGGGTGATTTTTTAGATTTAGAATTTGAAATTAATGGCTGAGTTTTAAATTCATGTAAGTTAAAAGTGAATTTGAAATAATTGATTTCAAATTCACGTCTATTCAAACACTATTAATGTATTTGTTACTATGGATATATATCTCTTCTCAAATTTGTCCATTCAAACATGCATGTAGTATTTCTGGACAAAGAAATGGAGGATGAATTGTATTAAAAATGTGATAACATGAGTGAAAATGCTTTGGAAATGTAGGTGAAGGGATTGTGAAAAAAATAGTAAAAATTAGTAAGATTGTATTTAGATTGAATGATTGAAAATACACGATCTGATATAAATGAATTATTCAAATGGACCCGAATCAGAACTGTATTTAAGATCCACCCGAATTGTTGGAAAATCATTTCAAAATGAATGAGATGTTTAATTCCGAATTCATATCAGTTCAAACACGACCTAAATTATTTATTTTCAAAACACAAACAATGTGACGATGCAAAAGAAACATTAAAGGATGAAGTAAATGAAAAGATAAAGTGTCCTAATCCATCTTTATAGAAGGAATCTGCATAGGTTATGTCTGCCATATAACTATATATAATCCAACATGACCTTAAGTTGTTATCTATAATCTACATATATAGGCATCAAACTTGATCATTAAGGTGTAGGAAATAAGTAGGTTTAATGAGAATGGGTGAAGAGCATTTGCAAATAGTTCCAGTAGGGAAGAATGTGGAGGCACAGTATGTGGAGATGATGGTGCCTTTGTATTCTTGGGGATGTGAGAGGAAAATCAAGAAAGCTTTAGCCAATCTCAAAGGTAATTGTTTTTTTATTTTATTTTCTCTTTTTCAAGACAACTCTTCCATTCTTAAATATGGCATTTTATGTCATCACATTGCCATATTACTAATGATTTATACTCAATTCTGGTTGATGTATAATTGCATTATTTTATTTTATTTTTGGCTTTCTGTTGTTGGGTTTATTGAATTATTCTTGTATAGCTCTGCTACCCTACTCATCCTGAACATATTAATATGTATTTACGATTGATGCATTAAAATCTAGTAAAAACATTAATTTTATTTTTCATATAATGATGAGAAAAAATAATTACACGTCATTAGTAGACATATTAAAAATATAGCCCTGCTACCCTATCCATCCTGAACATATTAATATGTACTCATCATTGATGTGTCAAAATCTAGTAAAAACATTAATTTCATTTTCCATATAATGATGAAAAAAAATAATTACACGTCATCAGTAGATATATTAAAAATTATCCATGGTGGATATTTTTGTATTTTAGTATGAAGGTATGAGCCCAGCCCAACTCATAATCTCACATATTAGCCCAATAGTATCTTTGATGATGTGGGCCACTGGCCCAATGCTTACAGAAATTGGGCTCCAAGACAGTTTCCATTATTGGAAAATATACAAAATGTGGATTTTTTATTAACCACTTCATTTAAAGCCATCTATGTAGAAAAAAGTTAATTTTTCATCAAATTTGGAAATCTTTACTCATATTATCTCCACTGCTACATTAGTCTGTATCATCCATTTCTAAACCATACCATCATATCTCGTACCAGAAAAAATTAAGCCATTTTATTTTTATGAATTTATATTATTTAAATACAGATCGTCTCGTTCTAACTTGTATTAGGAAATAAAGAAGAATATAAATTTTTCACAATGATTAAAAACAAACACAAGTCAAGACCACAGCAAAAATAACATTTCCCATGAGAGTCAGCCAAGAATTAGGATTTCCACGAAAAATAAAAATAAAATCTGATTTTGTTGAGGATGAGTACATGATCTTTTTTTTTTTTTTTGGATACCATGCTACTATTAAAATAAGAATTTGCAATTATTTTCATAAAAAAAAGAAGAAGGATTGATTTAACACTTTTTTCTATATTAATTTTATAGGTATCTACTCAGTTAATGTGGATAATGATAAACAAAAAGTGACGGTATGGGGAATTTGCGACAAATACGATGTACTCTCCATTGTAAAGAGCAAGAGAAAAGGAGCACGCTTTTGGGATGACATTCTGCTTCAAGAGTCGCATTCTCATTCCGCGCTTTCTTCGCCGCAACCTTCTTCGCTTCCCAAGAACTCTGCGCGCTATTTGGCAATGATAAAAGGTCCATCTTTGAGCTTCAATTTGTCTTTAATAAAAAATCAATCGTTAAATTGGAAAACTTTAAAGAAGGCATTCACGAGATCATATTCGTTTTGAAAACCCGGGAGAAAGTTGATGCATGTGGACAAATTAAGAACAAGAATCATAGAACATGTGATTATGTACTTCATGTTGTCGGTATTTTCATTATACGTGTGTTTTAATCAAACAAGAATGTCACATTTTTATTATTCGAGATACATAATCACTTTTTATTTTTAACTAATGATCGATATGAAAATATTTATGAGGATGTGCGTCTTCATAAATAATTTTGACAATTAATATGGTGTAATATGATATTTTCTCTTATATATTATTATTATTTTATAATGTTACGACCACTATAGTATCATCGTAGCCATATACATGCATACACTAAAATGCTGTAAATTAACTTATAAATGTATCATTTATCGTTTATTTACATTTAATCGAATACACTTGCATATATGCCTATATGTATATATATAATATTTACAAACTAAATAAAAGAGCAAATGAACAAAAATTGTATGGTTGGCCTTGGGTTTACGTGTATGAAAATTGTAGGTTGATAAGACTCCACAAACCCTAATTTTTGGACCATATATGGATACAAAGAATGGGATGTTCATGAAAATTCCAAAAAGTTTTTGAGTCACAATTCAAATGTTCGGTGAACCCTTTTTTCATATACTTGAAATCTACGAATAAAAAACCTACAACTATATCAGTAAGTCAACTAATTCGATATATTTATTTTTAGTTTTTATCCACTTTGTGAACCACAATTTGAGATCTCAAAAGTCGTCTACGCCACCTCCAATTATCTAAACAATTTAATTGTGCTATTAGTTGACTAATCAAAAAAATAAAAACTACCCAACCAAATTATGACATCTGCCATTGTTTATTTTTATTTATACTTGCTACAACTTCTTAAAAGCGCAATAATAACACAAATTTATATGTAACGTTCACACAGATATAATTTAATAAGATAATATTTCATTATTCATAAATCAAATTTATTTATAAATTGTGGGTTTATTTATTTTAGAAATTTAGTGAAAATAGAGCTTTGTTACCTCTAAAAAATTTAGAGGGAAAAAAAAATATATGTCCTCTTATCTATATGACACCAAATTTTATTAAAATAAATAAATTAAAAGAATATATAAAATGAATTTCTTTACTTTAAGCTATAAAAGAGAATTCCGACTTACCAAGTTTTCCACGCACATGAAGGTGAAAAAACGTGGCTTATCAGAAAACATTAACTTGTTCTTTAGGAAAAAGAAAAGTTTAATTGTTAAATTATTATTACAAAATTTTCGGCATTCATATCAAATTTTACGCACACTTGAATTTTTTTTTTGACAATAACAAAACGACACATAGCAAATGATTAACTCTTTTCAGAGTTAATATCCTTTTTAATAATCTAATAAAAATGGTGTCATTATAACCATCGTCTTTATTCTATTCTCCCAATTAATCATTTGATATTATTATCTTTCACTGTTGTTAGGGAATACCCATCATTTGTTTCTTAATGGTAATCTTATTGAAAAATGTTTTTATTTAATATGAAACGCAGTACACGTTTTGTGGAGACTAATCAGGCTGTGATAATGTCAAATTATAAGAATTTGCAAAATTTAATGATTAATTTGTGTAATTAGTAGTTGTCCTGTCACACATGTCGTCCACGAGATAATAATGGTAATATATAGAATGAAGTCAAAATCATTAGGGTATGTTTGGGGGCCTTAACAACTTCGGATTTCAGATTTCAAAATCCGAAACCCGAACTTGTAATTTCGAAAACTGAATTGAAATTTTACATTCTTCAAAATTCTATCATCGACATTTTTCAATCTACATCAAACACATGTCACTATACAATCTACAAACAAATTTACCCTAATAACTTTGTAAGTTAATTGTTGAATTTTTTTTAATATTTATTCGAATTGTCATTTTAACAAAAGTTTTTAATATTAATTACAATAATAAAACTTTATATATATATATTATGTTTTTTAACAACAGTCAGTTTAAAAAAAAAAAAATAGTTGTCTAGTTGAACACCCAACTGCCAAATACGATAGTTTTATACGTTCAGTTTAAAAAAAAAAAAATCAAATCAGATATGCAAAATTGTTTTTCATAATTGACCAAGAAAAAAATAACTATACATACGTATATATATCAACAGTGAAAAGTTTTGTTAAAGTAATAATTTGAGTAAAAATTGTTTTTTTTTTTTTTTGACAATTAACTCTACTGTATTCAGAAGATTTCATTTTTCAAGAATTTTAACATTGGAATTTGAAGAGTTAAACCTAAACCAAACATATCCTAAATACTTAAATGAAGATGGATAAATTTCTGCTTCAAATCATGAAAACTTTCCAAATTTCAACCCCACCCCCACCTTCCTATATATATATAGATGGACACCACATCACAAATTATCTTTAACTACAAATCAGTTTATACATTGTTGAGAGAGAAAGGAAGAGAGAGAAAGCTTGAAGATGATAAAAGTAGGGAAAATGGTGGAATTGATGGAAGAATACAGCTTGGTAATGGCAAGAATGAGGGAGCACCTTTATTTTCTCCCAAATCTGGATTTTCAATTTTTCAGGTCTCTTCATTCTGCTGCTGCTACTTCTACTTATGCAGATTCTTCTTCTTTTTTTGTCTATTTTTAGATGTAGATTATTTATTTTTTGATTTTTTTGTTTTTATACGTTCATCTCATTTATATTTGAATTAAATCATTCAGTTTTTAATGTAATTCTGCTGGAAAAAAAAAAAGTCAAATTCTTTCTTTTTTTTTGGTAATTTTTTTAAGGTTTAATTTGTTGAATTCATTGTAAATTAATTTTGATATTAAAATAGTGATGAATTTTTTGCTTTTTTTATTCTAAGCAATCTTTCTTTCGCGTACGTTACTTCTATCAAATTGTGGAAGTTAAATAGCTGTCTGATGTGAATTATAATTTTTATTTATTGTTATTTTTAATTTTTTTTTTTTATGAAATAATATACAAGAATGTAAATTAATAAGATATGGAGGAAGTGTGTCGAATATAGTTTTATAATGTTTGATTAATTAATGTGCATAATTAAATAAAACTTGATCCACGTAATAGGCACATATCATTTAATTTAGATAAGGTTATAAAAGTAAATGAGACAACTTGTCGTTTATATATAAAAAAAAATTAGCTATATTTGGGAACAGTGTAATTAGTGTGTGTAGTTTGTGAAATGCATGTTCTCGTATATAATTAATAGCAATTATAAGAAAATAATATATTAATATATATTATAATATTCAAGTAATACTTGGAACCATTTTATGAAATTCAGGTGTTGATAGTATGTAAATAAGATAAAGACAAAAAAAAAAAATTGAGTTGTTTTTGTGAATAAGTTAAATTTCAAAAGTATTTTTTGTATTTTACTTTAAATAAAAGTTGAAATATCCAATTATTAAATAATTATCACATTTGGAATTGTCTTCTACAATTATTGGATTTATAAATTTATAGTTGCACTTGTGGATTATAAATCTTATCGAACCAATTATAGAATTTGAAATATCTACATTATAGTTTTCAAATAAAAAGCGATTACTAATGATTATGGTAGAATCATAGAAAAGAGTAAATGATGGATATAAGGAAATGATGAAGGTTATCTTCGATCCAAATTAAACACAAAGTTTTCACTTTGGAATTCTATCTACATTTCATGTTGTTTGTTGGTGTAATAAATATAGAATTTAATTGAAAATTATAGTATTTGTTTGTTCAAGACAATGATTTGAGGAATCCCTATTCTTAGCAACACAACATGTTACATGTTCAAATGTATCCCACACATCAATTCATAGTGTCATAAATTGCCATACCTCATAACTTCACCTTTTTCTTCTTTTCTCTTTTTCTCTTTATCCATTTTGTATGATCAAATTTGAAAAAATAAGTATACAACTTTTAACATTTTGCGCCTATAATTAAAAATTAAAAACCATAACTACTTTAGATCGTAAGCATTGTTCTTTCATCATCTTACCTTATTCAATAGGTTTCAATTCTAATCTGATTTTTGTCAAGACAATTCTTATATCCTAATTATTTACTACAAATAAAATTTACCTACATTGTCATTGTCATTGATATCCAAGAAGAAAGTGAAGTATTGAAACAAAAATTCATTGAAGTGGGATGAGGAATAGGATTATATTCTTAGTGAGAACTTTAGTTTTTCTTAGAATTTACTAAAATTTAAACGTGATAGTAATAATGAGGTGAGGCTATGATGTTGAGTTTTTTTTTTTTTAATACAAATTGATTAAGAACCACTTGTATGATATGGGTCAGGCAAGATTTGACCTCCATATTAATTAATTGGTGAGCCCATCGCAGCCAACATGGATCAAATTTTAAATAAAATAAAACTATATTGGCCCATATTGTTATCATTACCATGGCCCACATAGAATGGTGCCATGCTCTACTCTGTGAGAAAAGATGGTTTACATATATATATATATATATTAGAAATAAATAATTACATTTTATTTTTTTGTGAAGATTCTTTGCATTTTTTTTGAAATAATTTGCAAAGAAGAAAAAAACAAAAAGAAATTAGAGAGAGGGTCTTGCTGCATAGAACATCCAAGAATTAGTTGGTCATAAATTGTCTGCAGATATCCAATATATAATCCCTATTTCGAGGGCAAATACTCCAAATTAAGAACTATTTTTGGCATCATTACTCTTTATCAATTGTGGTTTAATTTTAAAATTGATATTATTTACTACACATTATGCACCTATAGTGTGCCTCACATAGTAAAAGATAAATAAAATTGAAACATGATACTACATTCGTTTCAAAATAAATATCGTTCGAGAGTTTTTATCATAAATTAAGTAATATAAAAATTGAACAAATATACTTAACTAATTAGAAAAGTTAAAGTTTAAAATTGGAAAGAGAATCAAATTAATTTTATAAAAAATATTATATTGAATCTCTAAATTTTAATTAAGAAAAATTGATAGAAATAATTTGAAAATAAAATTAAATAGAAGTCTTGAACAATATATAATTTAAAATTAAATTTATATTTCAAAAAGAAACTTATTTTGAAACAAAGAAAATATGTAATAAAATGTCCAACTAATTATTAACCACAAAAAAAGTATATTATGACAAAAAAAAAGTACAGTAATATATTGGTCAACTTTTATCACAAAAAAAATGTATGTAAGGGAGTTCAAAAAAAAATAAAAATGACGACCTCCAAATTGCTAAATCACGTGGATGAATAATGGCATAGAATATTATATATTTCTTTCTCTCTCTATATATATATATTATGTATGTATTTTTTTATATAAGACATTTTTGTATTATAAACTTATAATTTACATTTTATTATTTTTTAAAGCAGAACTTTTTTGCTTTTTGGACTTTCTTCTTAATCATCACATGGATGTTGTTTCCCTTGCAGGATAATTGCTGCCGAAAAGCAAAAATTGGAAAAGCAAAGAAATCAATTTTGCTATATTAATTAATTTCTTAATTCGTATTCTGCCTATATAATATGACAAAGTCATTGGGGGCAAATACGTCTTTGCAGGCCTGGCCTGCCACATTATCTTTTGTGAGCTAAACATCATTAATTCATTAATTAAATGTGATCTAATACGCTTTCCTACTAAATTAAAGCCCTTTAGCATTCCTAACTTGTTATTATTGTTTTTATTTTATTTTATATGGGGTAGGATTTGTGTGTCCCAATTCTAATACTTTTAAATAATACGGGTAATATATTTACATGTAATAAGTAATATATTAAGTTATATCTTACATTAAATCTTATATTTCAATTATACAAGTGAATAACTTATAAATAAACAATTAATATCTTATGGACATGTTTGTTTCAGTGGTTGATTGGATTGATTATATTCATGAGATTTATTGGGTTGACTTGAATACATAAGATAATCTATCCACCTATCCTTATGAGTAGCCATATCACAATGTTGCCTAATATTATAATAGGTCCTTTTTATATTATAAGCTCACATTTTTCAAGCAAACAAGTTAAACTTGTTGATATATTTTAGTACCTTATAAATATACTACTAATATATTTCATTAAAACATATATTTTAGTTATATAAAGTGATATATTATAAGTATGCAACTAATACCTTATAAATATACAACTAATATCTTATGAATATATGACTAATAACAAATTAATAATACCGATAGTGGAGTATGCAGCTACTACATTATGAATACAACTAATACTCTATGAATATATAATATCAAACTAATAATACCTTTGGGGTTACGTATACCGAAAGTATATAAGTCTTTGCCCTATAAATATATATTTGATAATTTGATAAATTTATTAGAGTCGTACTATCAAATCAAGGCTTCAAAGTTTAAAACTATCAAAGTAAGATTTCAAAAAGAAATGAAGTGAACTTTTTTCTATTAGGTGTTAGCTCATTCTCTTTTCATAGCTGACGTGGTTGTCAAATCACGCTAATATGTTGAATGAAAATTAAACGAAATATTACGTGAACTATCAATATTATCATGTAGTTATTTGTTCGATATATATTATTAAACAAAAATAAATATTGTAAAATATTTATATTATATTAAATACGATTTCGCAAAATATCGATATTGATTGATTTATATATATATATATATTATTAGACAAAAATTGTAATACCCAATTTTTTTTGTTTAATTAATTATAGTAATGTAGAAATTTGTCATAGTGACACATCTTCTTGCCCCTCCTAAAGTCTTGACACATAACCCCCTTTTGTACGCTTATTTCCCCTTTTGAATTAGTAGAAAGAATAAGTCAAATTGTAAAAAATAAAATAAGTACAATCTCTCTCATATCCTGTCTCTCTCCCTCTCTTAGCAAAGCAACCACCATCGCCAACCGCCTCTGCTGCCACTTTTTTGTTGCCGCGGGCAGAGTTTTTTCGATAAAATAAAGAATTGTTTGCATCACAGTTAAGATCCATAAATGTTTGTACGGCGGTTAAAATCTATAAATTATTTATACAACGGTTAAGATTTGTAAATTATTGCACGGTAGTTAAAATCCATAAATATTTTTAAGACGGTTAAGATCCGCATTTTCACGGCGGTTAAAAACTGTAAATAAAATGAAGTTAGTATTTATGTTTTTCTTCCTTCCTTGTAGATTAATCCCACTGAGTGTCTTCCTGTAGCCGATAATCAAGGTTGCAGTAGATTTTATTTCAAAATATTTTATTTCATGAATTTAAGAAATATTTATTTTATAATTATTCTTGATTTTATTTATCTTTATTATTCTTAAAAGAATGGATTTTATACATGGGTACGGCCTTAGTTAAATTTTATTTTCAAAAGAAACGGGGCGTTACAAAAATTAATATCGTAAAAAGCTTAAAAAATCAATATCATCATACATATATTTGTTCGATATATATTTTTGGACATAAATCAATATCACAAAATATTAATATCATATGAGATATATTGAACAAATATCTGCATGATATTATTGATATCCTTACAAGGGTAATATATCGATAGTCCACGTAATATTTCGTGTTTAATTACTATTTTTATATGTATTTAATACTTCATCTGTCCAATAAAAGTAGACCTACTTATATTTTCACACAGATTAAGAAAATATTTAAAGTTACAATTGTATCTTTATATTTCATTAACTGTTCAATCAAGATTAACATTGAATGAAATATTTTCTTTTCAAAAAGTAAATAGGGAGTTGAAGTGTGGTGATTTAATATACATTTAGTTAAGGATATATATAAAATTACAAATTAAAAAACATATTAATATAATAACCGGCATATCTTTGTGGGACGGATGAAAATAGTATATAAACCTATTTTTGTGAGACGGAGGGAGTAATAATTAAAATGACTCATATACTAAAAGTATATAAAAAACAATAAATTTTGTATTCAAATTGATATTTTATCAATTGTCATAACTAATAAAATAATAATTTAAAGTTCTACACTTTAATTTTAATTTATAATTTTATTTTTCAATCAAATTGCTGAATCAATTGTGACAGTAATAATTCCTTGGATAAAAAAAATGTTTTTCTAATACATTTTTTGTTTATTCATGTATTCGACTTCATCAAGGAAAAATGGATTATTTAAATTTAATAAATGATTGTTCGTAGAAAAAATATTATTTATTTTCTAACTGTAATGATTAGAAGTGATACTGATAATAATGATTCACATAAAAGGGTTGTCTAGTCGAATATCATGCATTATTAGCCACTCGAATTGAAGAGCATATACTAAAATTGTGTAGGAAGAAAATGAGATAATGTGTAATAGAGAAAAAAAAAATCATTTTCAAATCTTGATTTGATACTTTTCAATCTTTCAAATTCTAATTAAGAATATTTATCTTTATTAATGCAGCAGGGTATTAATAGTTAATTTATTTTTTGGGATTTGAAACGATAAAAAAAATTCCCTTATTTCATTATGAATTGCTATACGAATTATTATCAATCTTACCAGGCAACTTAAGAAGATCTTGATTGATTATCCAAATCCAGATTTGATATCCCAATTGAAGATCTTTTGAGATATGATATTCTAAACGAGCAAACTATTCAGTCCATATACTTAATGTATTGGAATTAAATTAAAATATAGTGAAGAATGTGTGGTGGGTCGTTATTACATAAGTTTCTGGGTAAATTCGGGGAATGAAAAAGAACAAAACGACAAAGGGTTGGATTAATCATTCAACCAAATTAAGTGAGTGTGTTTCTCATTTGAATCTTACTTTTCCATAAAGACGATAATAATACCTAATTTATAGATTAATTTTTAATTTAAAATATAAATTTTAAAGTTTTTTAAGACTTAATTTTATATTTTTTCTTAATAGAATTTGAAAATTAAATTTAGTATTCAATTCAAGATAAAATTTCATTTTTTTTCTTTTTATTTATATTTTAATATATATATATATAGTTTAAATAAATTAAGATAAGTTCACGCAATTTAAGAATAATCTTCATTCGACTTGTATAATATATATATATAATAAATGCAATTTAAAAAATTAAGATTCCTTTATTTTCTTAATTTTATAAATAAAAGTATAGAAAATCGATTTTAATATTAATTAGTTTAATATAGATTATATTTTATAAATTGAATTAATTGTATTTTTTTCTCCCCTTTTTTATATATAAATTAAGAGAAGTCGGGTGAAAATTGTTTTTAAAGCACACTAATTTATCTTAATTTATTCAAAATATGAATACATATTGAAATATAAATAATCTATAACTATAAATAAAAAAAATAAAAAAATTATCTTAACTTAAGAACTCAATCAAAATTTCAAATCTTAAATTGAGAAAAATGTTAAATTAAACCCCTTATTAAAAAATTTTAAAATTTAAATTTAAAATTAAAAACTAATTTATAAATTAAGTCTTGTTATGAAATTTATTTTCAATTTTTTTTTGTAAATGTTATATTTAGTGGTCAATCTAAGGGCCCAACCCAAAGATAAAAATGATCCAAATGAAGAAAAAAAATTTGATTTTAGCCTTTTAGTTGTATGGTTGTAATTTCTGACTACATGTACTTTATAGTATTTTGTAGAGAGAAAATCAATCAAGGGTCTATTTGGATATGAATTTTAAACTAATTTTTAAGAAAGTAGTACTCCAATGTGATATGCGGTTCATTATTTATCATAATAAAATATAATTTATAATAATATAATAAATTTATATTTTAAGTTCAAATATATATTAATTTTTAAATAGGTAATAAAGAGAGTAATTTTTTTTTAAAAGATAGAAATAATAATAATAATATAGTGTGTATACTCACGAATTGTTGTAGTCCATTTATTTTAGACAATATAAAAGCTCAAAATAAATGTAACATATATGAAAAATTTAATCCCAATAAAAAACTAATTTATAAAACATATATAATTTAAATACCTATAAAAATAAAATTTTCCACCAACAACAAAATCAATTAACAACTATGATGATGATGGTAATGATAATAATTGGAAACCAACCCAATCATTGAAATGTAATATTTTATTTCATTTCTACTCCTATATATAAATTATAAGAAATTTTATTATGTAAAATATATTTGAAGTTTATTATGTATTATATATGTATAAATAATTTGAGCACCAAAATGACAAATCCATATTTTTTGCCAATTTTTTTTTGTTTTTATATATAGATAAATATTAGTGGATTTTAAATCCACCTCCATTTGAGTAGACTTGAAATACAAGATTGGATTTGATTTTAAATCTCTATATCTACTAGGAGTATATCAATCACTCACGTTTGGATAAATATGAATTTGAAATGCATATTTTTTATTTTGACCTAATTTTTTAGCAATATGAGTGGATTTCGAATCGATTTGAATAGATTTTAAACTCGCTCATTTCAAATCTTGTATTTCAAATCTCTCTATTCAAATAAACCCTAAAGTTTTTGGAGTAGTCTTGATAGTTCCATAGAGACTTTATTTAAGATAGAATTCATATAGATGAGTTAAAACAGGTCAACCATTAGACATGGTCAATGTCGATCTCATATAAAACTACATAAAATTTCGTCTCAAGTAAGATTTTTTTTTTGTGAGACAATTTCATATAAATTTTTACAAAATTCTTAAAATTGATTTGCTAGAAATATCGGTTAGAAGTTATTTGGTAAAATATATTTAGTTACGAAAAATTTGATGTAACATTACAATACATATAATATATACGGAGAAAATGACAAAATATCCACAATGGGTAACTATTAATATGTAATCGATGATGTCTAATGATGTCATCAATTCTCTGTATGAAAAGTTGAATTAATAAGCATCTAAATTTTTATCATATCAAACATTAAAATAAGGTAGCAAGTTGTAAAATACAGTATACATACATGATAAATGCATTTAGTCTATTTAAATACAGTATACATACATAATACATGATTAATGCATTTAGTCTATTTAAATACAACAATTTGTAAGGTAAATTTGAGATTTAAGTTTTGATAAGTTCATTCCATAATTTCTAAAATAAAAAAAAAAGTTCATTCCATAATCAATGATCTATGAATATTGGTATAGATCGATCCAAGGTGCACTATAAAACGATCAAAATTCCCACGAATCTTTAAATTCCTAATTATTTATTTATATTATTTTGATGATATAAAATCTTTTAAAGAAGTAATATTTATTGATTACCTTCGCTTTGATCAGTTGACGAAGAATTGGAAACGAAAAACGTGTTTGATACAAACAGAGATAGATAAGAACCCCACAAACCCAAAAACACAAAAAAAAAAAAAAATTAAAAAATTTTAAAAAAAAATCGCAGCACAGTAGATTATACTTCGCGTTGAAGGAGAAGTGTGGAGAGAGAATTTCTGCGTTTTTCTCTCTTCCCTATCTTTATCAGGTTCGATTTCGCCCTTTACCAATTCAACTGTTCGTATCTCAATCTACTGGTTTTGAAGATTTATGTTCTACTTTTGTTGATCAATAATTGATTTCCATGTTGTGTTTGTTGAGATGATCACTGTTTTGCTGATAAAAATTATTCTCTGGGGTTTAATTGATCAGCTAAATTTTTAATCTTGTGCAACGATGATGGGTTTTGGTGCTATGGGTAATGGAGGAGGGAATTCGTCATCATCAACCTCGAATTTATCAGCTCTAGCCCCTCCGTTTACTGTCGATAGATTAAACCCTAAGCCCTCTGCAAACCCTCGTTTGCATTATTCTGAATCGGCCTATGTTGGGGAGCCCTTTAGCCACCCATGGAAATATGCTCCCCCTTCTGCCCCCACACCTGAAGTGGGTATCGATTCGTCTGAGATTAGTAGCGTTGTTCCGCTATCTGATGGCTATCGATTTTCGGCTTCTGCGTCTAATAGTTCTTCTACCGTTAAATGGCCGGTTATTAATTCGGGTACTCAAGCTATGGCCAGTGGATTTGGTTATGGTGGTGAAGTGAAGCCTTATTATTCCTCTTATGTTGCTCCATTGTATGGAGAAGAGGATGAAGGGTCACATTACAACGTGGTGCCTTCTTCTGGGCTGAGTGTGGGATCTCAGCATGATTATACTCAAAGCTTGTTCGATGAGGAGTATGGACCTCGATGGATGGATGGTTTGGGATTTGAAGATGGAAAGAGGGCTAAGAGATCGGAATTCGGTGGAAGCTTTTCATCTGAGAAAGCAAATGTCGGTGGCTCTCTTAATTACATTAATAAGCTGTACCAAGGTATGTATGCCTTTCATTTTTGCTAGAAATGTTGTTTCTGTGATGACACGTGTCCATTTTCTTGATTGTTGAAATGTGTGGCGATAGCTTAGGTGGAGATAAGGAGATAACTTAGTAGATATCTTAGAGTCGTATTTGCTCAATTCTTCCTGCCCTTGATTTAATGGTTGGAACTTGAAAAATTCTGTGGAAGTTAAGTTCTGTACCGTGTCGGCTGCCAAATCTTTCCCCACCTTTGTGCAAATCGTGATATTTTACCTGTTCTACTTCGGAAACTGGTGTATTACTCCTTATCATTCCTACTGTGAAAAGTTGGTCAGAAAGGGGAAACAAGAAGTGAATGAGCAATTTAGAGACTGCAAGCACAGAGCCAATTGCAGAAGCATATTATAGAGGACAGTAGAAGTTACCTCTAGAAATAGAACATATGAACTATACCAGATTCTTGTTATAGAACCAAATATTATCAAAGATGTTAACAAAAGTATGTGAATCCCGAAAGCAAATAACTTTACCTAGTCCTTTTTTGTTTTTTCTGACATCTCTACCTTAAATCTTAATTGTAGGTTGTATTTGAATTTTAAAGCAGCATGAACAACAGTTTAGAATTATATATGTTCTTGTAATAGGCTCTGCTTTAGCATATCCAAATTCGTATGGTCTTTATTTGTTTTTCTGGTTAAAGTTTGAAACTTATATATGATTATTCTCTGTTTCCCTCCTTCCTTCTGCAGCAGCTAATGCGCTTAAAGTATGTCCTCCGTGGGTTTACTCATGTCTTTACTCGTTATACAAATTTGCATATTGCCCCTTCCCTCTCTACTTACCGTCATAGTTGGTGTGTGCTTGACAGCGTGTGTTTGCGTGTTCTTGTTTTGATGTACCCTGAGTAAATTGATTTGCTGTTACTCAGGAGGGCACAACAGTGAAAACTGGAACAAATCTAAAGAAGATTCTGGTGTTTTCTATCAAAGTCTTAATCAGGTTTCTGAAAGAGAAAGCCATGCTGGTTCCTCAATTACTGCACATATGGAAGACAACTCATGTTTTGAGCAAAATCTTGGCTTCATTCCGTATAATTCAAATAGAACATGTGTAACGACATCCAGTTCTCCTTACCCAGAACCTTATCCTTCAGCGATATCATGTGACATGCAGAATAATTTTCCACATTATCAAAACTCATGTAGTACTTATGAAAAATGTGTCAGGCATGTTGATACGCCTTTTCCTGGTCGTGCATCAGTAATTAGGGCTTCCCCTGCAGTGGTTATTAGGCCACCACCTGCTACCTATAGCAATTCGGGACAAGGTACTGCTTCTCGTAAACTTGCTTGTAGTGATAATGTTGGTGGTGTCCACAGTGTGGGTTTAGATTATGAAAATGCCTCAAAGCTAAAGGATTCTTCTAGCTCACAATCAAGCTCGAAATTCACATACGAGTCCCTTGGGACGAACCTTTTCGATTTTTCTAAGCAGGGGAATGGTTTCGTTTCACCAGCTTCGGTAAAAGAACTGTCAAGTCCTTTGCATTCTAAGGATTCTTCTGATCGCAAGATTAAAGCTAGATTTGGATCTCAATTACCAGATATAAATGTTCCAAGAGGTTTTTCAGTGGCAGGTGATGATGTTCCAGTAGTTAATTCCACCGCGGATTCTTCGGATACGGTAGATCATCACAACACAGCTGTCGATTCACCCTGCTGGAAAGGAGCTCCATCTCAGTTTTCACCATTTGATGTTGAAGCTGGCAACTCTTCCCATGCCAAGGTTAATTTGGACAAACGTTATGGATTTGGTGGTGAAGAACATAAAAATCTGCACTCAGACTCTGAAAAAGTTGATGGCAACATGGGAAAAGAGAATATATGCGCAAGTAATGGTGTGTCACTTGCTTTAGAGAGGACCCTCAGTGCTATTTGCTCAACTAAGGAACATAGTTTATTTGATGGTGCAAAAGATGCTGTTTGGACTTCACTTATGACCAGAAAAAAGAAGGTTGAGTCAGTTGATAGTCCAAATATGTTAAATAAAGAACCCAATCCCCTGAACAACTCAACCAGTGTTTTTGGCATAAAAGTTTCCGACTCTAAGCATTTAACTGGTGAATATGGTATGGGGATGACTGTAAATGATGTCTCTGAAGGTGCTGCTGTTGCAGTTCATGCAGCAGAGAAGGTTTTAGCTTCACCTGCTTCTCAAGAAGATGCAACTGAGCATGCTATGGTACCAGATCCGAATTTGAATGTGTCAACAATGATTAAGGCAATACATAATCTTTCGGAGTTGCTTCAATTTCATCTTTCAAGTAATACAGTATCTCTAGAGGATGATAACATAGAGACTCTCCAGCAAGTAATAAGCAACCTTGATAGTTTTTTGAGCAAAAAAGTCATCCTAGAAACTGGCAAGCAAGAATCGAATAACGATCCTGTTGGAGACACTTCCGAGATACTTGGGGAGTCTTATAATGTGGTATGCCTAGTTTGTGAACTTCCATAACCATGCAAAGAAATGAATATATCTTTTTAGGGTTCATATGTATAAAATCTCCCTTGCTGTTTTAGATCTTTCCATACCTTGTTTAAAAAACAATAAGTAATCTGAATATATTATTTTTGTCAGGGTAAGATTTCAGGGGGTCCTCATACAAAAAGTGAAGCTGCAAATTCTGACATCAAGTTTAATTATCTGCACATGCATGACGAGGAGAGAAACTACAGCTTTCCTGGTAAGAAAGTTGTGAAATCACCGAACTTTTCACTCTTGAGGGATGACTTAGACGTAACAGGAAATGATGATATGACCAAGGTAATGCTCGTTGTTTCTAAAATATGCAGTGTTAGCTGAGTATTTTTTGTTAATGGGAAGTGTAAGGAAGTTACACCAAGTCCCAAGTTTGTTTCTAGATATAATCTGCTCTTCATTTTCTTTAGCCATACTTGCAGGTTATAAAGACGGTCCTTGATGAGAATTTCCAGTTGAATGAAGAAATGCCCTCACAAGCACTTCTTTTCAAGAATTTGTGGCTTGAGGCAGAGGCTAAACTATGTTCCATCAGTTACAAAGCTCGCTTTGACAGAATGAAGATTCAGATTGAGGAAATTAAGCGGAAGCCGCCAAAAGGTTAGGTTTATATTATGGTACGTCGATCTTCTTTATCTTTGATCTAATCATGATATCTTGATGTGCTCAGAAAACAAGGGTATTGGCGAAATGACATCTCAGGTTTGCGTATCACCTGATCCAATCATCATTGCAGACCCATCTCCTAATCCTCGTGATATCACATCTACGGAGCCCACCCTACAGAAAAATTCAATTTCTAGCACGAGTGGACATGCTGAAGACTATGTCGAGGCTTCTGTCCTCACCAGATTCAATATCTTGAAATCTCGAGATGACAATCTGAAACAGATAAGTATGGAAGAGGAACCTCGACCTGAGATTATTGATGACGATGCAGGTGCCGTCATGTCCAGATTCAATATTCTGAAATCGCGTGAGGAATACCCAAAATCAGTTGGTATGGATGAGGAAAAACAACTGAATATTACTGATGGTGATGCAGGTTCTGTTATGGACAGATTCAATATCCTTAAATCACGAGAGGAAAACTCAAAATCAATCAGTATGGGTGAGGAGAAACAACCTAAGATGATCATCGATCCTGAGTTTGCAGGGAAGAAGTACCTCCAGACACGCATCAGGGGTCAGTTAAATGACGAAACTTTAATCTTGGATCAGAAACCGCATCAAACTGGCAATCTCAGAGACAGGGAATTTGATTCAAATGGAGATGTTGCTGGATACGAACCCCTGAATGACTATCGTCTCTCAGTTATGAATGATCAAACAATCCGTCCATTCAAGAACAGCATGATGAGCGATGGAGATAACTCTGGATCGCGTGATAGCTCCTCTTCAGACTGGGAACATGTTCTGAAAGATGATTTTTCGTGGAAGAACTTGTCAACCTTGGATTGATCGTGATTTATGGTGCCTACTAAGAGGCATTATACCACTCTGTTCTGGGGATAAATGCAACCTCTTCTGGTTTTCTGAAAATTCAGTGTAATGTTGGAATTTATGAACATGGAATTATTAGTCTGTAAATAAAAGTCTTTTGGGTTTCTTGGAGCTATTGTTGTAATGGCTATTTCAGTGGAATCTTGAATTTCTGTATATTTTGTACAAATAAATATTTGGGTTATTTTTTTGTTGGACCACTTCTATGTTTTGGTCTTGCCCTTTTTAATGGCGATATACATATACACACATACATATGAGTGTCTTTTAGAAGCAACTAGTTTTTTTGTTTTTTTTTTTCATGTGTTGAAAAGTGATAAGAATGATCATTTACTTTTGATCATCTACAAATTACTTTTGATCATTTTGTCGCCAACCTATAATTTTTCAGTTAAATTGTATGACAGCTCTGCCCTAAATGACTCATATGGAAATTAATCAAGAATAAATCTTTAAAATGGAAAAGGAAAAGGTTTGCTATCAAATATTAATAAATGCAAAGATATGTCGCATTATATACATGATTTTCTACCCATGTTATGTATTAATATAATTAATGATTCTGTTGATTTTGTAACACATTAATGTGTCAACGATAAGATAACAATGGTGTATGTCGTCGTTATCCTATTAAATTTGTTGTACAAGTTTACTTTTCATCATTAAGAAAAGGTTTGAAGTGTGACTGCAATTAATAAAAATAGTTTTTTTTTTGGTAGTTCTCTAACTTTATTATCTTATATTTTAAATCCTTAATCTATTTATTTTTCTATTTTAGTCCTAAATTATAAAAATCTCTGATTTTAGTCCAAACCATAACATATGAAAGTCATCGGTTTTTGTTTATTTGATATCAAAACATATGTTTTTACATCATATTATCTATTTGATGTCTATTTGAAATGTTGATTAATTTTAAAATCAAAGGTTATATTATAAAATCAATACTTATACAATAAAACCGTTGTTTTATTTTATTCTTTTATTTTGCTAATGGTGAACTAATACAAATTCTATTTATCAATAAATTTATAATGTATTATTTTGAGAAATTTATTCATATATATTGTATAGTTTGGATGTGAAGTAAACAACAATCGACTAGTTTAACCTATTATTAAAGGTAATCACTGGTTTAACCTATTATTATAGGTAATCAGATTAAAAATCGAAACTTTTATAAATGAAGAACTTGAAAAAATATATAAATAAATGATTGATAATTTAAATGAAAAAGTTATGAACTTAAGAACTTTTTTTCTCTGGACAAACCAACCAATTATTGATGTATGCAAATAATTATTTAATCAACTTTTTTTCGACCCTATTTATGTTTAATTATCATATTTCGAACATTTTATCCAACTACAAGAAGTCATACTCACTAACAATTCTATCAATAAATAATCTAACAAAATCTTAGCCAATTTACCAGAGAAGAAAACTGCAATCATACGAAATTAGTCTTTAAATCTCGTAACTTCAATCGCAAGTGAAAAAGAAATATTAATTTTTTTCCTCAAATAACTGAGGTTGATTTTGTGATCAATGTCAAAACCTAGACAACGTCAACGAATTAGGTAATAGAAAAACTAAAAAAAATCAGTATATCAGATCTGTGGCCCCATATCACAAATCAATCGAAAGATTAACCCCACTTGCTTCCTCATAGCTACACATAAATCAATCATATTTTCAAATATAAATTAATAATACGATAGATATTATCTAAACTAACCACTAATCTTGGATTTTCATGCAACTAAGTCAATGTAAGTCTGTTATTGCATGAAACCTAAGTCTAAGGCTGTAAGGCATATTATATATACTATCAACATTAGCAATAATCACGCGTATTACACATTTAATCTTCGTCGTTTCTTTGTTATTATTTACTTCTTTTTTTTGATCTGCTTCACAAGTTAAAAAGACACTTACAGTTAGTTTCCTACTCATTTTCCACTAAATAAGATATAAAAATGAGATGATGGGCCTGAGTTTTCGTCTATATATTGCTTTTCTTAGTGCATGAAACTCAGTACTAATCATTGAAACAAAGTCAAGAAATTGAGCAATATGATGAGTTATAAATTTCCTGCAGCTTTCTTTTGTTGTTACATTGTTTTGTCTGAAGCTCAGCTTCAAATAGGGTTTTATCAATTTTCTTGTGGTTTTGCTGAATTGATAGTGAAACAAGAAGTTAGAAATGCTTTCTCTAGAGACAATGGCATAGCTGCTGGTCTTGTTCGACTTCATTTCCATGATTGTTTCGTTAGGGTAAGAATTTACGTTGAAGTTCATAAACATTTGTTATCATATATATAATAATTCATCAAAAGATTGAACAAATAATGCATTCTTTGTGAATTTAGGGTTGTGATGGATCGGTGTTGATAGATTCAACAGGATCAAGCACTGCAGAGAAAGATTCGCCTCCGAATAATCCAAGCCTTCGAGGTTTTGAAGTTGTTGATGCAATAAAGACTAGGCTTGAAGCCTCTTGCCCGGGTGTCGTCTCGTGTGCTGATATCCTTGCTTATGCAGCTAGGGATAGTGTTGAGATTGTACGAAGCTTGTTTGAATTGATATAGTAAATGTTCGTTCACCCATAATTTTGCGCATGGATTAATCCCTTTCTTCGTTTTTCTTCAAGACCGGAGGCCTTGGCTACGACGTGCGTGCTGGAAGGAGAGATGGTAGGGTTTCGTTAGCTTCCGAGGCGTTGTCAAACCTGCCACCACCTTTCTTCAACGTCGACCAACTCACTCAAGCATTTGCCAACAAGGGTTTATCACAAGATGAAATGGTCACTCTTTCCGGTAAGAATTTCAATCTCATGTCTGATTTGTAATGAAACATGAGATGAAAACTTCTTTTCTTGATGCAAGTGTAGGAGCGCACACATTGGGCCGGTCTCATTGCACATCTTTCAATAACCGGCTATACAATTTCAGCACAAGCTCGGCCCAGGACCCGACTCTGGATCCGATGTACGCCACCCAACTAAAAGGACAGTGTCCGCAGGGCAGTACGAATCCGAACCTCGTGGTTCCAATGGACCCTCCGACCCCGGCTGTGTCTGATGTTAGCTACTATCGAGGCGTGCTGGCAAATAGAGGCCTGTTTACTTCAGATCAAACTTTGTTGACGAGCCCACAAACACGAGCCCAAGTGTTACAAAATGCTCAGAATCAGTTTCTATGGTGGAGGAAATTTGCAGATGCAATGGTGAGTATGGGAAACATTGGAGTTGTAACGGGTAGTGCCGGTGAGATTCGAAGAAATTGTAGAGTGATCAATGGCTAAAACAAATTAGGATGATTTGGTTCGGATTTTGAGTAGTTTCCATGCATGATGAAGCCAAGGTTCAAAGAGAATTCACAAAAAATTCACGAAACAGAAACGTAGAGGACCCAGATCGATATGTGTTACTTGTGTGTTGTGTTGCTATCAAAAACTTAAATAAGGTCCGTGTTTCTTCATACAGTACGTGCCACATCAACAATCGGACTGCTTTATTAACACATCGAAACTCATTACATACTATGTCCAAAGAAGCATAAACTTTTTGGCAAAACTTGGAACATTATACTTTTTTCTTCAAAACATAAATAAATGCAGCATTTCTCTTCATGAAAACAGAATAAAGAGGTACAATTTCATCACTTAAGAAAAAGCTCGGTTAATGAAAATAATGACACCAAATTGTACCATTGACTCCAAAAAAATTATGACAAAATGCAACCTTCATTCAAAGGCTAAACTAACCCCACATTTAGGTGGTCAACTCCATAATAGCACTTACAATGTCTCCATTGTGAGTCTTGAGAGCCTTAACAGCCTTGGTCCTGGACACTCCTGCTTGTGTCATTACCAAGTCAATGTCACGAGGCTCGACTCCAATTTCATCGACCTCTTCCTCTTCCTCATCGGCCTGACCACCTGTAGCTGTATTGGCCATATCTGACTTCGCCATTGCAGAGCCCAAATCGGGCATCCTGAATTGTTGAGCAGCCTGTGTTTGCAGCTGAGAGCTTAAATCCTCGATCTTAGCCTCTCCGAAAATGACGTAGGTCTCTGAATTTGGGCTCTTGAAGACATCGGGTTTTGAGATGAAAAACAATATCTGCGAAAATTATGGTTTAGATTAAACTAGCAATGTGGCAAAATAAAGAGCATGGTGAATGACAATTGGAAAGAGGGTTACGTTTTTGGTTCTCTTAATTGTGACCCTACTAACACCAGTAACAGGCTTCATTCCAAGTTTTAACATGGCCTTACGACTCTTTTTCTCGCTTCTGCTTTGCTTGGAACCTTCATTTCCACCTATATGATTTTTCAGCAAAATAACAAAATCACTCCCACAATGCCACCTAATGAATTTCTAAGATAAGAAAACAAATAATGAAAGAAACTCATCAACAAAACATCCTACCATTAATACAGCATAGAAAACACAGATTCATCGTTACAAGCAAGATATGTAGAAACTATGTTTATATAATACGAGAACAAACATGGTGGTTCTAGCGTTACAAAGGTGCTTAATAACTATTACTAAGGCTATTTCTACCATTGCATATCAACAAACACTTCGTATCCGTTAAAACTCTACTGGATGACATGTAACAGGGCTTTTATAACATACAAGAAAAGAAATTCAACAAATGATTTTCGATAAAAGCATTCCAAATTTGTTAAAATAAACCGAGCAGCATTATAATGCAGAAATACTATTCAAAATCCGACGTAGAAAGCTATAATTCCTAATTTAAAAATCAAAAAGCTCCCACACAACAATTAATGGATATGATACACAAAATAGCAGAATTTTGTCTCATTATTTCAATGAAAATAACATCTCCAGCAGTAAAGATTAAGCATTCCTAAGACCTCGAATCATCATACAACAAAATCAAAAACAAAAAAATTACGGCAACTAATCGACAAACACAGACAGAAATTCCATTAAAAAGTAAAATTAAACAATGGCGAGAAGAAAACCTGGAGAGCCATCATCCTTGTCGTCATCTTCATCATCGGAATCATCGACGTCATCGTCATCATGCTCCTCATCTTCCTTCACGTCCTCCACCACTGGTTCATCCTTCGCCAAACAACAACGGTATTTCAATAATATTGCTTAAAATACATCGAAAGAAAAGGAATTTAATATAAATAACATACAAGAAACTTTTTCTCGGCTTCGTTTTCTTCAATTACGGGACCTGGCATGGCGGAATCTGAAGAAATTGATGAGAGGAAGTGTGGATAGAGTGAGAAAGTGCGAATAGATAATGAATGAGTGGGGTTTTTATTTCTAGGGTTCGTATTT
Source organism: Scutellaria barbata (assembly GCA_028654395.1). Classification (NCBI taxonomy): domain Eukaryota; kingdom Viridiplantae; phylum Streptophyta; class Magnoliopsida; order Lamiales; family Lamiaceae; genus Scutellaria; species Scutellaria barbata. The sequence continues at coordinate 15,588,962 of CM053646.1, read as the reverse complement.
TGGGTTTAGCCCAAATATTAGGGCCCTACCTTTCCAAGCCCAACTAATTGCTTTTTTTCTTTTTTCTTTTTCACAAATTTGTATGTTATATAATAATTTTAATTGCGAAAGAAATCACCATATTTTCCAAAATTTTAATTTAATCCTAATTATTGAATTTGGCAAAAAAGAGTATCATTTTTTCCCAAAAAATTACAATTTAATCCTGTTTTTTAAAAATTAGCAAAAAAATCACTACTTTAACAAATTATTGCAATTCCAACCACATTAACTTCAATATTTACATAAATTAGGACTTTAACACATTATTACAATTCGACTTTGACATACTATTTTGCTTAACACATGAACTTGAATCGTTGGAAAATATGATTATGTTCTAAATTTCTAATAATGAGTTAAAGTTTGATTTTTTCTACTAAATTTAAAAAGTCATGACGTTAAATTGCATGTTTGCAAAAATGTGGTAATTTTATTTTACTAAATTCAAAAGACTTGGATTAAATTACAATTTTGAAAAATGTAGTTTGTTTTCTCTTGCCAATTAAGCATATATATATATATCACAAAAATTGTGTACAATCCGACCTTCCCCACCCAAACTAGTTGAAAATTATATTTTGCATGCTGAATATTATTATTTTGATTATGGGATTATTATGTAAAGTATTATATTTATGCATCTTTGTTAAATATTTTTCCCCTGATAATTTATCTGCGCTCAAAGATGTAAAACTTACTAAAGTTGATATGTTTATCGGAAAATGCTTAAATATTCATCGTGGGTAAGTTTTAATATACCCACCAATTATGTGTAATAATTTTATCTCTTCATTATATGAAAAATAAAATTAATAAATATTTTGATTTCTTGACACGTCAACCGTGAACACATTAATATGTGGATCGTAAGTTTATCTATTGATTATTAAAATCATTACATTTAGTTTTTAAAATATCCCTAAGAATAGTTTGGCTTCCATAAGCCTTTGTCCACGATCACCAAGCGGTCCAAGCCCATTTAATATTTCTTACAGTTCGTAAAAATATATTTTAAAAATAAAAAATGGAAGGATAAACAAATAATCATTACGTAGGTCAATGAAGTGAAAGAAGCAACGCAGTTGAGATTATAGAATAATTCTTGATCATTTCATTCAACAATGTGAACAATATGCTTAACCTAGATCATAAGATAACAATACGATCCTCTGTCAGAATTCAACTGCTAGAATAAAAGATCACAAATAATTCTTTCAAACTAAGGATTCAATCTGATTTCCAATACTTTTCATGTGTTCGCTATGATATATACATAAACTACTCATCGATGCAAGAAATGGATGCATTAGTCCATAGCAGCAAAATCAGCAACCAAGGTCAAGCAATTGAGACGAAATACTACCTTAGATGACTACTATACATTAAGTCAAGATTCACAAAACAAAACCTTGATGCTATCTTATGATTCTTATCTCAGTCGTACTTTACTTTGATTTCCTAGACATTTGCTTCTCGTTGTTCCAAGCTTCATTGTTGAATGCATGACAGTGAACACTCCACTTCAAACAAGGAGCGGATAGATCACAGATGTAACAGAAACACTGCACGTTAAGCACAAAACGCACACTATAATCAACAAACAATCCTTCCCAAAACAACCCTTCTTGAAAAGCAGACGAAAATAAGTAAGTTACCAGTTCACAATGATGATCATGTGGTGTCTTCTCGAATGGATATTTGGCACAAGTGTTTCTCGGATGTGGATAGTCTCTACAAGCCACCTATCCGATCATCTCAAGATGAAAAGCAAAGAAGTATCAGTTCTATTTTTATCATCCCAACACCTAACACTAAGACCAGAGACTAGAAACACAGCTGAATAGATAAATAGTATAGCTTCTTGATAGTATATTAAATTTGTGTATAAATGTATTTGAAGTATTGGTGCATGTTGCTAGCAATCTTTCTGTCTCGCAACCATGGTGTCTTTTGATTTGGTCCCATAATTATTGTAATTTACAATTTAAGAACAAGTTTGACTTCAGTCTAACTTCACTGAATTTGGGCTTTCCATCAACATGGAAACACATGTCATATTCTTATTGATTGACAAGTGACACCACGTCATCACACATGATATTTTCAGATGAAATTTGAATTTTCCGGCCAAAATTTGACAGAAGTAGGAGAGATTCTTGAAATGATTTTAGCCCTCTTTTATTGTATAGTTTGAATTACTACAACCAGCTTAATTTATTCAATAGAGAAAGCCGTAAATTCTGAACTAAACCAGCACTAAACAATTGAATAATTTGAATCAAATATTTAACCAAAAAGAAGCAATTCTGATTTTTGAATGTAACAACCAAAATTTAATCGAGCAAAATCTAACATTAAAAGCTCAAGACCAAAACTTTCGTAAACTAGCAAAACTGCAAACATTAAACTTCAAAAACAATATTTAAATAGAAAAAAGATTAAAACCCAGAAATCACCTGCCCTTTTTCAGCAACTAAGCGCAAATCCGCCTCAGCATCACCAACATCCAACTTGAGTAAATCCAAATCATTGTAGGGATCAAATTCGAGAATAAAGCACTCTTCTTGGGCCTCGAATTTCTTAATTTCATCCCTATTTTTTAGGCATAAAATAGGTCGCAAAGGAGTGCTCTTTTGATCAGGAGATGGGCAAGAATCGTCGATTTCAATTACTTCACATTCCGTTTTCACCATTTGAGAGGTCCTCGAAACTCGCCGCTTCTTGGCGGTGGACTTTCTTCCCATTTCGAGGGGGTATTTATCTGCAAAACCCTCGAGGAAGATGAAGGGTTTTTCTTTTTATTTTTAATTTTATTGGAAAATCTAAAATTCAGATTTTCAAATTTGGAATTGAGAGGCAACGGTGGGAGAAGAAGAGGCGTCACTCTATATGGGTCGGGTTTGAGGGCTTTTTATTTTATTTTATTTTGCCAATTATTATTTGGGCCCCAGTTATTGGGCTATATATGGAGGAAGTAAATGAGTACCAATCGATAACAACGTTAATAATGAAGTTGATTTCCTTATTTAAAAATTTCGAATGGATTTTCAACGTTTTGAAGTAGTGATATTGAAGATGTGGATTGAAATGATAGTTTCGCAGGTAAGCATGGATACTCTCTTAGTCTAAATTTTAATATAATGAGTATGAGTAGTTTTAAATGACATTGAATGAGTTTGAGAAAGGAAAAATTTAAAGATTTGATTCAAATATTGTCCGGGATGTTATCGCCAGATACTCCACTGTCCGTTTTATAAAATAGTGTTGGTAGAAAACTATGATTAGCGTGGTTGTCTTTCAAGTTTTATCTGTAGATGTGCAAACACCACTTTTCATGATTAATATTTGTAGTAATGAATTATTTGTATTTGTTATGTACGATTAAGAAATTCTTGATTGTATTTTTTTTTTCTGCATATATTGTTGTTGTTTGGTTTTTTTATATATATAATTTCAAAATGGATAAGGTAGCCACTTAAAATACCTGTTTAAAATATCCAACTGAATCATATAATTTTTTTTATGTATAATAATTAAGTATTTAATAAATATGTGACATATTTTTTATAGGGTTAGGATATGGATACCCCTAAACAGAGGTATAAAGTGGATTTTAAACTGCATATTATAAAAAGTGGTTTACGACTGTTAATGTACAATAATAATGTATGTAACGACTTGAAAGCTTTTTAGTGAGGCTTTGATGATAGTTATGCATGAAAAATCTACTACTAAAAAAAATCAAAAAGGAAGAGTGAAGCTTCATCACTTGTACAAAGTGTTTATACGAAATTACATATATATGTACCGAACGTTGATGATAAGAGTATACTTGAAAATTTAATTTTACCACCAAATTTGTCATAAACAGTAAACTCATCTTCAATCATTAAACTTGAATTTTAACTCAATGAAATATTCTCAATTTTTTTCTTTTGAATTTTCTATTAATTTACTAAGTTAATTAAAAAAATTAAAATATATTGATCTCAATAATATAAAAAAATCTTGTAAAAAAAAAAGTGATACAAAATTTATTACAAGTACATATCAATACTAAAGAAAATTACATAGTAATACAATGCAATACTAAAAAAAATATAAATTATATAATGATTGTCATTAATTAATGTTCCGAATTCCTATAATCTTATATAAATTACATAATGATATTATTATATTTCCATTATTTATAATTTGCATTCGATTTAATAAAATACTACAACTCAACTAAGTTATATGTTTTCAATTTTTTGAATTTTCATAAATCTAAAAAATAATACACATAATATTTAAAATAAATTAATAACTACATAAAAAGTGGTTGAGACAATCAAATGAAATTATATAAAAAAGGAAAACAAAAGAAATAACCAACTTAAAATTAAATAAATAAAAAAGTGTAAAAGTGGTATTTGCGTTGGTGAACATTAGGTAGCAAATTTGCCACTTATTGTTCACTGATGGCTATTTTCTTACAAATTTGTCAGTATTGGAGCGGTATATTTCTCTTAATTTGCGTTTGCCACTTCAAAAACCACTGCTTTGGAGATGCCCTAATGGAGATAAATGTATTTATAAAGTCACAACAAGTTTAGATCATGGATCCAAAAGTTGTCAGCGACTCAGCAATAGTGAAATTATTGATTTGTTGCATATTTAATACACTTGTAAATTGCATCTTAAAAAGGTTTGATCTGACAATACAATTTTCTTGAGGCTCGAATTAATTTTAAGGTCTATTTGAATAGATGAATTTGAGTAGAAATTTAAAATGTATGATAAGAAATTAATCAATTGTATTTGGACAGACATAGATTTTAAATCCACCACTTTCATTTTGAACTATTTTTGAAGTCATTTTGATAGATTTTAAATCATTATATCCAAACACGAGATTATCACAAAAAAAAAAAAACACATGAAATCTTATGTTTCATCAAATTTCCATAATAATAAAAAAACACACCATGTATTTTAATAAAATAAATTATTACGTGGTTTGTATTTAGTACGATGGAACATGAGATTAAAATGTTTAATAGAGAATTTGAATTGCAAAAACCATCCTAAAGTGAATCTATTAATTATATAACAATAGATCTTATTTTATTTTTCCTATGTGACCAGTCTCCAAACTACAGCAATTTAACATGTTTCGTTGTTTACTTTATGCATTATTGATTTCATATTCATCTGAATCTGATTTTTGAGAATAATTTAACATCTTTAACTTGTTTTCATTTTCATCAAATGAAATAATTTGAAGTGCCTTTACGAATAAAATAATTAAAATCCAATTGCTTAATCAAAGCTTTGAGTCTGTCACTGATACTGGAAGCTAGTCGTCTTAGTTTTATCATATCTTATTTAAATAATAAAATCATCTTATTTAAATGATAGATTATCCAAAATGTTATGAGTCAATTTAGGTTGGAGGAAAGGCAAAGAGAGCATTGAAAACATTACAAATTATTTAATGTTTGTTGGTTTGAAAGAGTTGCCAAACCGTCCAACAAATCATATACATAATAATATTTGACAACCTCTCAAATTTAGATTGAGTTTGGCTCCACATTAATTGGCATGTGTGAATTCAATTTCAGGGGAATCTAAGAATTTAATTTCTTAATCCTATATAGCATTAATGAAATTGAGAACTCCAAGAAAAGTTGTAGTGATTAACTAATTATACGTACATGGATCATGATATTATATAATTAATACATAACTTTCAAAGTTAGGTGGATGTTCGTCCATATGAAAATTACCACATGAATTGAATGCAATAATTGTAATAAATTTATCCAATATATCTTTTCATCTCATAGATGAATAATAATTTTGGTTATAGATGCCTTAAATTCACCCAATGTAATAATTCAATACATTTCAAACTTAAATGGTTGGATGAGTGTCAAGTATATTCGTATGTTAAAAAAAAAAAAAAAGAGGAAGAAGAGTACAAAAATAGTAAATTATGTTCTTTATTCATGAATGTACATCAAATGTTATATGAAATATTTATTAATTGATGATTCTATGCACACAATATGATGGTATTTATATATTATCGATCATTTAATTATATTGCCACATGCATGGTTTTTTTATTTTTCATTTGTAATTTGTAATTTATATGTTATTTTGTTAATCCGCAAACATATACCATGTATAGCTAGTATTAATAAATAATATATATATATATATATATCATCAAAGCGACGTAACTCCTACAAAATGTGAAGGATAATAAGAATATGAAATAATTACTTGGCGATTGATACCTAATTTACTATGCAATCGTGATGATAAAATAATTATTTAATTAATTTAATTTTGTTTGCAATATGCATTCATGAGAGTAGCACATTTAGAAGAAGATGAAAAAAAACTCATTTTAAATAACTATTAGCATAAAATGAATTGGGAGAAGACCCGTCTCACAAAATGTGTGTTAATAAACTATTTTCACTCAAGAAAATTCCAAAAATAAAAGCTTCACAACCTTTAAATGTCCATTAATGTGTATATATATATATATATATATATATATATATATATATATATACACGCCTATTAAAATGCTTATCTTGAAAATATATAAATAAGTGATAATTCATAATTAATTTGTTGTCTAAAAGTTGACATTATGAATTACCCATTTTATTTGAATTATAGCACATCAAATTGAAAAATAAATAAAAAAATCCTTACTAAATCCTGCTTAAATTTTCTCTTTGAATGTTTAGAGTGGGGATTTTTGTCAGGTTAGGGGTTGGTGAGTAGTCCTTTTCAACCCAACAATATAGTTGAAAATATTACCTCAACTAACACATCTTTACAGCAATTATATATATTTAGTAATTATAATGCATCAGGTATGATGGTTAAACAAGAAACCTCCTAATCTAGCTGTTAATTAATTTGACATATGAATTAATCTGGAAGACTTAAACCGTTGATTTTTATGACAAAATCAACTTTATTATAATTTTGACTTACTGTTATATTTCTACGTTCTTTAATTGTTATTGTTTATTTATTTATTAATCCACACTTTGGCTAGCTTTTAAATTTTAATGTGGTATTTCATCTAATATTTTATTCATAAACGTCAATACAACTTGTATGAGTTAAATGTCAATTCGAGTAATAATTAAATAATACCTAATTATTTGTATTTTGTTTCATTAGGTATGACAAAATGCTGTTTTGGTTTATCTGACATTTCTCCTGTCCATATGATGACATTTCATATATATAACTTAGACCAACCAAAGTAGTACTAAAATAGCTTTTGACAAGCACTCAACAACCACACTTTAATTACCAAATAAATAATTATATTTAGTACATAAAAATGAAGGGTTTAAGTAAATATCATTTTCTTCGTAGCATTTGATGTAGAGTATGTATGTCTTTTATCAATAATTGTTGTCTTGCATATATAACTTGGTTATTGGGAAACCATATAATATATATATGAAATTATTAAAAAAAAATCAAAAAATAAGCCAATTTTTTTAATCCAGATATTCGGGCTCAACAAAGCTCGTTTGACTAACATTGACACTTTAAGTGCATTTTCAAACGCTATTTAAGAAAAATAAAATTGAAACACTGATATTTTAAACCATTATTTACAACACTAAATAAATAAATAAAAATATATATATATCACGTCCAAAATAACGCGGAGTGTCGTACCTAAATCCAAATAAACTTTATGATAATATAGTACTAACTATTTATTTTAGAAAATTTTATTGTTGGTATTGTTAACTAGACATAATTATATGAAAACAGTTTGTTAATTTAAAAATACAATTTTATCTATGCTATTCCAAAAACGATAGAATTTCAGTTCTTTTCCATTGAAATTTGTAAAACCTATCCGAAAATAAAAGGTTACTCACACATGAGCAAAATATTAGAAGATTTCCAACCACTTCGATGAAATGACAAATTTTTCAATTTTGATGTGGGAATTTACTAAAGAAAAAAAACTGAAAATAACTTTCTAAATCAGCAAAATAATGTTACGTCGCTTGAACCCAAAAATTTTGTGTTACATGCGAGTCACATTTCAATTTCCCTAACATATTTTTTAAATTTTGATGAGAAAACTGAAATTTGATAATTTTTGGAGTTACAATATTGAAATTGATGTTTTTGTTTTAATGAAAATTATTTTCAGATAACATCCACTAAACAGAACTGGAATTGAACTTTTCTCGTATATATTAAGATATTGACAATAATATATATATATATATATATATATATATATATATATATAATACTAATGGTCAAAGACTGGAGTTCATATAACTTATCTTTCTTTGATGAAGAAAATTCTTAGATGTATTATATTACATGCTATAGACTGCAGTGCTTGCATTTGACTTTCAAACTTGGAATAGTAAACCAAGTTGCTATTCTTTTATGCACAACATTTATTTTTCACGAGAAAACACATAATAAGTCAAAACAGTTGAATTTTATTATTATTTTGTTACAGATAATACAATACTAATATATCCGTTTCATGTTTAGCTAAATACGATAGAAATTACCTATTTTAACCACAACCTAAAATTCATATATTTAAGTTTTAGGCATATGCAGGTTTCGAGCTTGTACAATGAATAATATTTAGGTTTATTATATTCATAATTGTAAAAAATGACAACAGAAAATGAAATTAAAAACTTAAATCATGATTAAGAAAGAAAGGGTTATTCCATCGGTGACTGATTAAGTAAGAAGATTTTCACTTTTATCTGTTGATTTTATATTACCATGTGTTAATATTTTATATGAATGGTGTTATTTATTACAAATAGTAAAGTCGAGATAAATACTGAAATTATATATATATATATAATATAATGATGTTTGAATTAGAAATGAAATATGTCCAGAAAACAGGGTGGGTGTATCAAAAGACGGCAAATGATTACGGTGTTCATGTCAAATTGTCAATGTACGTACGTGTTTAAAATCTTAAAAGACACTGCCCCACCTAACCAAGTAAATTAATGAATAAAACATAACTTAAAAAAAAAAAAAAAAAGAAAGAAAGAAAGAAAGAAGATGTTTGATTTTCTTTGACTGTTTAACAGGAAAAATACATAAGCAAAAGTCTGTGTTTTATAATTCCATGAAATCTACATTTTGCAGAAATTGATTTTAACTTTTTATCTCAAGATTTTTTTTTCCCGGAATATAAGTACGTTACTCTTCTATTGTTCGATTCTTTTTTATATATTAAAAATATCACTGTTATATTATATTGTATAAATATATAATTTGTTTAAATATAAAAATAAATATAAAAAATATATTTATTTTAAATTGAATATATGTCTTAATAAAAATATATAATTTACAAATTGATAATCCTTTATACACCATATTTATAGTTGGACAAAAAACATATATACCCAGACATACATCCTCAAAAGGTATATTAATTTTGTATTAATTGTATACTCATAAGGTATTTATGGTGTACCATGAAGGTATTTGTTACATATTCATAAAGTATTACTCATATTATTTGTTCAGTAACAAATATTAGTTGTATATTTATAAAATATTAATTGCTTATTCATAAGATTTTATTTGTATAATTAAAACATTTGATTTAGTGAAATATATTATTAAAGATATTAATTGTATGTTATAAGATATTAGTTGTTAACTTTTCAAGGTATTAGTTGTATAGTTGAAATTTATGTTTTAATAAAACATATTAATTATATATTTATAAAATATTAATTATTTACTTATAAAATATTTATTTATAAAAATGAAATATATATTTTAATAAAAATTATTATTTAAAATATTACTTGTTACATATAAATGTAATAATCTAGAGTTTTGGGTGGGCATATTGAGCACACATGCCATTCTCTAATAGTTGAGATGTTTCATTTGGGTAAAATACCATACACACCCTAAAATTTATTACACATACCGAACTTACTAAAAAATATAAAAATAATATTAAATGTGTTTATATTTTTTAATGCATATAATCTCAATCGTTTCATTTACCAATTGCCATCACTGTCACTACTTAAGATCACAAGTAATCTCCATTTATAAATTTTTTAAACAACAACATATATTTGCCAGTGATAAACAAAAAAACTGATTCTTTAAGAAAACATTAAACATAAGATAGCAATTGATCTTAGCTAATTTTGATTTATAGCCATCATACATATGAGATGCTAATTCAAAATAAATTACCTAATTACATATGTAAACAACTTTTATTACACCGTTTTGGTTATTTTTTTGATGAGACAATTGATCCAAATACTGGATTTTTTAGGCATATAATTAAGTTATGTATAGCCAATTTAGATGCCATCCGATTTTTATTGATCTAAACAAAATAAAATTTCGTACAATCTCAAAAATCAAATAATTAATTTTATACCAAATATTTGACAACTATTAATTGTTGAATTGGTAAATTTCAGTAATATGTAGGATGTAGAATATTTGGTCTTCAATCTAGTTGCTTTCAAGTAGATTCCTCTTTCTATAATTTATTTTCCCCATGAATTATGAGCATATACATACCAATCCTATCCTCAAATAAGAAGATCTATCCCTTAATATATTTGATATAAAATTAGAAAATCCAATGATATCTACTCGAAGATGTATTATGCTTTCCCTAAATTATGAACATATATCTATTCAATCGAGTGAGATAGAGAATTCTAACTCCTCTATCCCCTACCTCAATCAAATTCTCTATAACCAAGATTCCCATTCCATGTGCACAATTTTAGATCACAATAGACAGTTGAATCCAAAAACTTTTATTCATTTGAAACTATGTAGTTTTAATATGAAATATGAATTTTGAAATAGAAGATCCAAATTATTCTGAACTAATCTAAACAGTAATACACATATGAAGTACGAAAAAGTGAGATGCATTAACTTCTCTTTTTTATACCATGAACCTTAAGTGATATCTCATTTATAATAAAAAGTGTAAATTGTGATGATCATAATTTGAATTGTCGAGTTTTTTAATCTTTATTACCTTCTTCCACTCCCCTTACTTCAATAAAAAAAAAAAATACTATCTCTTTCTCCTTCTCCATTGCCATATTACAAAGAAATGCCAAGAAAATGAAAGGTGGAAAACCCTCCATAGTTCAATTAATAGATGGTAGGGTCATTGCAACCACCCCCCAACCCCACCAAGGTTGGTGAAGCCCCAAGCCCATATATAACCCCCTCAGCCACACCCTTCATTTGAACACTCCAAACAAACCATATTCTTCATCACAAAAATGGGCTCAACAACTAAGAGCGTGAGCACTTCAACCACAAATTGCGAGGATGAAGAAACCTTCTTATTTGCCATGCAGCTAGCCAGTGCTTCTGTGCTGCCCATGGTCCTCAAATCCGCCATTGAACTCGACCTGCTCGAGCTCATCAAGAAAGCGGGCCCCGGCGCCTTCGTTTCTCCGGCGGACATCGCCGCCCAGCTCCCCACCACCAACGCGGAGGCGCGTGTCATGCTCGACCGGATCCTCCGCCTCCTCACCACCTATTCCGTTCTCAACTGCCGTCTCGAGACGCTCCCCGACGGCGGCGTTGAGCGGCTCTATGGGCTGGCGCCGGTGTGCAAGTTCTTGACCAAGAACCAGGATGGGGTTTCCATGGCTCCTTTGTTGCTCATGAATCAGGATAAGATACTCATGGAGAGCTGGTAATTATTCTTTTTTTTTTTTTTAAAATATTTCACAAGATAATTATTGGAAAATTTTAAGCGGTTTCTTTTTCTTTTCTTTTCTATTTTTTATGCGTAGTAACATAAGGAATCAATAATTGTGTTGCCAATATCAATATGATTTGACAAAAGAAAATATATATGGGACCAATACTTTTTATGGCACGTAGAGGCCCTCTTTTTTAAAAAAAATAAATTAATTTACTTATTATACTTAGGGTAAATTAATTACTTAATTTTAAGAATCGCAAACTTATATGATATCAACTGCAAATTTATACACATTAAATAGTTGGTTATGGATAATGGTGGATCCTATTCTTACTTGCTAATTAATTAATATTTATTAATTAGGGTGTAGCGTTGTGATGTTATCTTACCTACTACCCACCAACAAGCATAAAATCAAGAATATATGAAGTACTAAAGCTAAAATTAGTGATTAAGACATGTTAGGTGAACAAGTTTTTTGATCTAAGTGGTGGGTACCACATTTGATCATCCTACATCTAGATGTAGGATGATGGTTAGTGAACAAAAAGTTGCAATAATAAATTTATGCACCAAGAAATCCATTATTTTTTCAAATATCATTAAACAAAGGTGATGCACTATCTATATATAAATGATTTGGAAAGTTAAAAAGTTTTGGTGTTGAATTATAGGTACCATTTGAAAGATGCAGTTCTTGATGGAGGAATCCCCTTCAACAAAGCCTATGGAATGACTGCATTTGAGTACCATGGCAAAGACCCAAGATTTAACAAAGTGTTTAACCAAGGAATGTCAGGCCATTCCACAATCACCATGAAGAAGATTCTAGAAATATATCATGGCTTTGATGGCCTCAACACTTTGGTGGATGTTGGTGGAGGAATTGGAGCAACTCTCAATATGATTGTCTCTGAACATTCATCCATCAAGGGTATTAATTTTGATCTGCCCCATGTCATCGAAGATGCTCCGTCTCATTCAGGTTCGAATTCAAATCATACTCGAAATCTTTAATGATCTGTGTAGTCTCAACTATATAAAATTGATCAATTTTCTCAATATGTTCACTTTATGTAGGTGTTGAGCATGTTGGTGGAGACATGTTTGTGAGTGTGCCTAAAGGGGATGCCATTTTCATGAAGGTAACTACTTTAAATTACCAAAATACCCCTCTTCATATTTCCTCAAAAAAGAGCAAAAAAACTTAAACTTGGTGCAAATTTTCAAATATTTTCAGTGGATTTGCCATGATTGGAGTGATGAACATTGCATCAAGTTCTTGAAGAATTGCTATGATGCCCTTCCACAAAATGGGAAAGTGATCTTGGCTGAGTGTGTTTTGCCAGAGGCCCCAGACACTGGGTTTGCCACTAAGAATGTTGTCCATATTGATGTCATTATGTTGGCCCATAACCCAGGTGGCAAAGAAAGGACAGAAAAGGAATTTCAGAGCCTTGCTAAAGCTGCTGGCTTTAAAGAATTCCAAAAAGTTTGCTGTGCCTACAATACTTGGATCATGGAGTTGCTCAAATAAATATTTTGTGCCCAAAATATTTGTTGATTTTCAATGTGTGGAATTACTATTTTGTCCTCTGGGCTTTTCCCTTTTCTTTAAGAATACTTAGTTAAATTTACTATAAAGAAAAGAAAAAAAAATGAGCAAGCACATGGTGATCTCTGTACACGTTTATTTTCCCACTTGTTGCTGGAGTTAATAAAGTTTTTACCTTTTTTTGAGTTGAATGAGAGTGTTGGATATGATTATATATTATTTTCATTTTATATTGTTGAATTTTGTAGATTATAGTGGAGGCATTAGCTACAATATTGTAGCAGGATTATAATTCCACTATATATGCACGAAACTGAGACATAATTGGGACAAATTAGGTTTATGTAAACAATAAATTTATGAATTCGACATGGAATTTGGTGTTGGATAGCATTCGTCACCAAATCGTGACAAAATAATGACATACACTAGCATAAAAATTTATTACTACATTGACATCATCTGATTAGTGACACTGACGGATATTAGAAACATATATTATCCAGCTCCAATTTATAGATAAATTGGTCCTTTTAATTTAATATTAGAGGCACAAATTCAGTCACTAAATTTAAAACATAAATTTGTTTACTTCAAATTTTAGCAACCAACATTTGAGCACTAATGATATCCCGTCTCAATCCATCACAAGCATACTTTAGAGACAAAATTTTATTCCTGCAAGTCTTTTTTATCATCTAGTTAATTAGGCATTTTATTTTGTTTGAATTTTATTGATATATATATATGTTACTTATTATTTTTTGTATACTGAATAGTTTGGTTTTTGTTTAAATAAAATAAAATATGATTAAAATGTATTATTATATTCCAATGTTTATATGAAATAAAGTAATTAGTAAATAATATCAAAATAACTAAAATAAACTACTTCTACCAAACATACAAATTTCCAAACACAAGGAATATATTATTTGGACTATATCAATGACCATTACACAATTTTGAACATAAAGTGGGAAATATATGGTTTGGCCATGAGGAATCACTATTGCACAATTTTGATATCAAACAGAGCCTTATTTATTGTCACATACATTTTTTTTCTTCAATTGGAATTTAACATTGCAACATCCAACATGACACATATCTAACAGACTTAAGATATTACTCACATAGTTTTTTTTTAATGGGTTTGGGGGAGTGGAAGGGAGGGGAACAATAAGAATTAGAAAACTTGCGTGACCCAGGTTCGAACTCGGGTGATCACAATCTACACCTTTATAAAGGTGGGATACCACTTGAGCTACAAGGCTCGTGGTATATTACTCACATAGTTGCTCGACTATATGGTTTTGAAAAGCTCTAAACAATGTCCTTGATCGAGATTTCTGCTCCAAAACCTATCGTAATATTCACCATAGGTGAAATCTTTGTAAATGGCTAGTGAATCATCTTCAATGAGATGTTTTGGAGCTTTGATTAGAGTAGTGTTAGATGGGCACAAGAAGGTAGCAACTGAAATTCTTGCTTTGTGGGCATTCACCACTGCTCTATGCCAAGTGCTTTTGTACTTTGAGTTGCTCAATGCCTGCATTCAATAGTCAATCTAGAGCTTCATCATATGTTGAAGATGGCAGTATAATCTTTAAATTTGTTAAATTACTTGTTTGTCATAAACTGATTGAAATGATGCATTTAATGTATATTACTTTATGCAACTACTTTTGAATCAAAATAAGTGTCGTTCTAAAATTTAATTTTGTTTCAAAATAGTATTATTATTTATTTTTTTTAAAATTTATTCACACAAAACTAGATCTACAATCTTTTTGTTATCTTAATTTCTTATTTCTTTCTTTTTATAATATTATCTCATCTTCTATTAATTTAGGAATTGGTGGGGACGGATTGGTATTGTCTAAATACATTTTTATCTATTTTTTTGTTTTTAATATATGATAAAACTTTTAGAACGACACTTATATTGAATCTAAGCTAGAAATGAGTATATGCATTTGTTTAAAGAAGAATACTATGTGAAATGTCTAACAAATTTAAGATGATGGTTATAAAGAACCAACATATTTTAACACGTTATCTATCACAAACTTAATCAGTTAATATCTTCTCATACTTAACCCTTTCGATTGAGTTAACTCGGTTGGATTCCCACCATCATAATGCATTCAATGTAATCGGTTAACTTATTTTAACTTGTTCGATCGAGTTAACTCGATTGGATTCCTACCATCATAATGCATTCAGTGTAATTGGTTAACTCATTTT
Organism: Scutellaria barbata; assembly: GCA_028654395.1. Classification (NCBI taxonomy): domain Eukaryota; kingdom Viridiplantae; phylum Streptophyta; class Magnoliopsida; order Lamiales; family Lamiaceae; genus Scutellaria; species Scutellaria barbata. The sequence continues at coordinate 15,573,348 of CM053646.1, read as the reverse complement.
AACTCACTTGACGGAGTCAACACATTCTTGTAATTTGGCTAGACTCTAGTAGCGGGCTCAATCAAATACAAATCCGACCCGTGATTACCTACTTTGAGAAGTCACTAACTCACTTTAGAAGCTCAACAATAGAGAAATGCATTCACAAATATTGAACATATATAGGTTAATTACCTGCAACTGATCACCAATGTTGATCACAAATGCATTTGGGTAGGGTTTCACAGACAGCCATTTCCCATCTTTGAGCAATTGAAGGCCCGAAACTTGTATGTCTTGAAGGAGAATGGTGAGGGTATTGGGATCTGTATGGGCCGGAAGCCCATACGTGAGTTCGGGCTCAGGACATGGTGGATAATAATTCATGGCCATGTGTTGGCCTTGTTCACCCAAGCTCTTGTTTATGTAGTCTTTGTCCAGGCCCAAACTCTCTGATATGGCTTCTTGCAATCTAAGCCCAAGTTGTCTGATTTCCTTGCAATAATTGCTCACAATTTCCCTAGAGATGGCATGTTAAGGAAATTAAATTCAAGATTATTTTTATTATACTTAAGGATGAAAAATTTTGCTTTTTTTTGAAGGGTTAATATGGATTTTTTTTGAAGCATAGATATATTTTTCCTGAATTATGGAAATATCATGGTAAAAATGATGGAAATTATAATAAATATCATAGTAGAAACGATTTCAATACCATACTGATTGAATTATAGTAAAAAATGATGGAACTTGAGAAAAATATTACATATATTGCACAATATCAGTAAATGCCATAGTACCATTTGCTTTTGTTTTTTTTGTTTTTTATAATTTATATAAAGCTAGCATTGTCTTTTATATTCGAACATCATAAGCCACCATTTCATTACTGTTATAACTCATGATAATATTTATATAGTCTATATTTATATGTTTCTTATAAACACATCATTTTATTGGATTAATACATACACTGATTACATATAGCATTTCAATTATAGAATAGTCCTAGTCTCCAATGTATGCGGGCTAGGTAATTGAAGCACTAAAATATGATTAAATTCTTCTTAAGAAATAATCTTTGCCAAGTCCCTCTCACAGCTAAAGTCAAGCCCTTTTTGTTGAAGAAAAGGTCACAAATCTTAAATCAAGAAAAAGAGAATTTTGAGACGTCAACTTTTGTCTCCTTCGATGCTTCTTAGGAAAAAAACAAAATGCTATAAATTATAATTTTTTGGTATTCTACATCTTATCTACATGAGTCCTGAAAAAAAAGTTTAATTATTTATAAATTAAACTCATTCTTACAAAGTCATATAAACATTATTAATTGTTACATCTCATATCATAAATATATATGAAGGGACCAGCAAAAGTCATATTGATATACTTTATTTTATTAAAAACTAAAATTACAAATATTAAAAAAAATTATCACTTCAATACCAGCCGAAATCTGACTGAGATCCACACAAGCCACTGTAATATTCAACTCATATTTTCCATTTAATTTAATTAGTTCAAATGTCAAATCAATATCACTAATACGGTATATACTAAAAATATTTATTATAAAATTGTTGCGTAAATTATGCCGAATTGTTTAGCCCACGTCAACACGCTTTTCACTATACAACTTTTAAACGTGTCCAAGAGTAAGAGAATATGACGTGTCCGGCTGACGTCTATATTCTTACGTCATAAAAAGGGAAATTTAAATATCTATATAATAATTATGAAATCGAATAACCACAATGTAGGATATCGATTAATGTTTTGATATATATATATATATATATATATATATATAATATTCTCATAACCGCATATAATTACACATACATAATTTTGTGAGATGAAATTTTAATACTTACAAGAATTTATGATTAGACTGTAGTTCTAAATTATAAATTGACATATCTTACAAAATCAAATTTAAAATTTTTACTAATAAAATATGTGACATCATGTTTTTTAAATGTTTATTTTAGTTTATGAAGAATCGTGCCTATTTATTAAATATTATATCGTTATTGGAATCCTACAATGTTTTTATATTATGAAAATAAATCGTTCAACATTTTCGTCCAACAAATATGAACATACAGTAAAATCTTTATAAATTAATACTTTATAAATTAATAAATTCTGTAAAATAAAATAAAAATTCGGTCCCGACTTGGGTCTTTGTAAAAAATTATCAAATTCGATAAGATAATAAGATGATAATTTTTCAAAAAATCCCTTTTATAAATATTAGGTCTCATTAAAACTTTAAATTAATAATTCATAAATATTACAATTATAAATATTATGGTAATTTGCTAAAATATGAATCTATTGTTACTTAATTTTTCTTAAAATTTAAGTGCAACGAATTAATGTAAACATGTATATTTAAGTAATTTCAATGAATTGATACATGTGCACATGAATATAATAGTTAATTGTATACAATGAATTGATATTATACATGAATATATTTAATTAGTTACAAAGAATTGGTTAATGTATGAATATAATCAATGAAACATGTATATAAATTCATTTATTTTCAATACATATGTACTAAATTTGATGAATTTAAAAAATCTATCTTTTAATTAATAAAATATTAATTTATCGATATATTAATATATCTCTAAATTAATATAATTTTATGATCTCAACGTTATTAATTTATAAATATCTTACTGTATAAAGGTATCAATTAATTTTCTTAAATTTATCAATTACAAATTTCACTATTTTTCATCGTAATGAACTATTAGTAAAATAAGTGAAACAATATAGACCAAAAGAAAAATGGAATAACTAAATTTTATCATAAATATAAAATTTTGAATAGACCCCTAGCTACGGACCTATGGTCCTGCCTCTATATAGGGCCAGCCAGTTCATAGAACAAAAGAAGAAGACATATTACACGTGAGTTTACTTTTCTACGGAGATGCACATGCTACATGAATGTAAATTTGAAAGTTGAAATTATGAATGAATAAAATTATTAATGTAACAACGAACAGAACCAAGAACAAAAATTGAGAGGATCAGTTGTAATAAAAAAAAATTAAAAGAGTAAAAATGTAATATAGATATAAAATAAAGAGATAAAAATAAAAATTTTGCAAAGTTTGGGGGGTCAGGACCACCCCATCCATGGCTATAGGCCCGTCCCTGAATATAACCATGCACAATTTATGCATGTGCATTATAAGTTTTATATTTGACCAATAAACATATCAACTATAGTCAATCAATAACACATTCACTATATATACTGATCGATAATGAAACATGTGACGTACATTATTTTGTCATGCTATGATATAATGACTCGGTCATAGAAAAATAGGAAAATGTAGTAAAATTAAAGAACATGAATTCTTACTTGAAAGATGTGGGATTGGTTGGCCATTCATTGACATACTTGTCCAAAGGGTGACAATGAAGCCTAAGATAATCTCTCCAATTGTGAACTTTCTCCTTATGTAAGTTAGAACTTGTGCTCAATCTTACACTCTTTGAATGATCATTTGAGTATAATTTCATCTTTTCATCCAAAGGCAAATTGAAGAACTCCTTCGTCATCTCCAGCATTTTCTCCGTTGTCTCTCTCGACACCCCATGGTTTATCACCTACATGCATTAAAAAAATATTTAAAGAAAAGAAACACCTTTGTAATAAAGAAAGAATGTATGTATAGTAGTAAAACGAGGAAAAAAAATTGGAAAAAATAATAATAATGACCTGAAAAAACCCATAGTGCTCACAAGCATGAGATATTTGTTGAACAATGAATTGTGTATCACCACAGCCCAAATCAATGATAGGAGCATTGTGAAATTCTTCAACTTCAGACAGCTTGGGCCGGTCGGGCTCGGGCCGGACATAGCTCCGAGGAATAGTGGAGTGTCTGAATCCATTGGAGACTAACTGAGTTTCCATTATATGTTGCTGAGAAACTCCCTGAACCAGAACCGGTCCGGGTGAGAGGAAAAGTATAGTAATGTGCGCACATATATACACAAGAACAAGATGCATGTATGTAAACATGTACATGTAAAAATACATGTACATATGGGGTAGGTGGGGTGGGGGAGAAGAAACTAGCTTGGGTTGAGTCAGTTGACCATTTATTGAGCTTGGTCTTTTAAAATTACTTTTTCCTTTTCCTAAAAATTAAAATCGTTTTGCAAATAATATTGTTTAATAGGGAGGGCAAGATGCTCAAAAAAACCCAAAAGGCTGAAAAAGGGGCTTTATTGCATTAGTACGCAGCTAGTACTCGGTACTTTTCAAAAAATTGTACTTGTTTCATTTCAATAACAATTATTGAATGACGATTAAAACAAACTGATTTAGGTAATTTAGTTAATATAATCAATATTATTCGTCAATTAATTAATGACGCACGGTGAGAGAGAGGATGCAAAATTAAACTTATATTTTAATTTTAATTGCTCGAGAAATTGCACTGGAAATTTGAATTGAAACCTTTCTTTACGGCAGAAACATTTCTTTTCAATAAAGACTATAAAATTTGTATAATCTAGATTTGAATCTTGATCGTGACACAATTTGCATTTTTATAAAGATGCGATACAATTTGACTATAAAACTAGTCGTCTTTAAGGTAGAAACATATAAATACAACTTTTTGAATTGGTCAGGATGAATGATGTTGTCCCCTCATTTTTATTTGAATTAATTTACCTATCTTTATCAAATTTGTTCATTTTATCAACTAAATTTGACTGATTTACATCCATAAACTTGGTAAAAATGTATTTGTGTCTCGTTGAATCTGTTTAATTGAGTCATTTTACACTCTCAACTTCAATACCAACATTTTAAACCATTTATTTCAAAACTTGAAAAGGTGGAATTGATGGATGCCCACTCACAATCCAATTTGATTAACCACAATTCATAATTTGTAACTTTTGAAATACAAAATTAGTTATTCTTAAAGTTGATAAATATCACTCTCATACGACATTTATTCATGTTTCATATCATCTAATTTGACTAAATTCATAATTCGATCACAATTACTCCAAATTTTCACAATTTTTATTTATTAACAATCTTTAGAGTTTAACACAATCACAATTTAGAGTTGAAACAATGTTGTTACATTAATACATAGTCAATTTAGAATTAGTATTAAATGATTAAAAAGGGCTCTCTCCTATAGCTTTACGAAAAGTGGTTCTTGCCGAGTGACTATATTAGAAGGGTTCGGTCTCAGCTTGGTTTCGTTAATGGTTGAAATGAATGATTTTTGAAGCACCCTTTCCTCTTTTTATACACGGTGTTGGAGTTTGAATTCTTCCTTACCAACGATGTCCTTTCATCTCGAATCTCCGACAGACTCCTTCGAATTACAGAACTTGAGGGGGTAGGCATTCACTTTTAATAGTATAATTTATGAAATTTGATTCCAATCCAATCCAATTTTTTTTTTTTTTTTGCTTATAGAAATAATATTTATAATTGAAAAGAAAACACCATTACAATATACCCTAAAACTAGGGTTGTAAACGAATCGAATCGAATCGAATATCATGATATTCTATTCGTATTCGTTTAACTATTCGAATATTCGTATTCGTATTCTTTTATCATTCGAATCACAAAAGTAAATTATATTCGTATTCTTTTAAATATTCGAATATTCGTATTCGAAAATTTTAAACTTAAAATTTCAATTTTTAAAAAATATATATATATTTATTTCCAAATTAATATACCTACATAGTACTTAATAAACTCATTACAAATTAACATTCAAGATTCCAAATACATAAATATAAATTCATTGTCAAACAAGTAATCTAACAAAAATTTCAACTAAACATCAAAGTTTTTAAATACATAAACATAATTTCATAGTCGAACCCATCAAACAAGTAATGTTTATTCTTCTGGTAAGCATTTATATATATATATATATAATAAAAAAATTTATATAGTTATAATTATTCGAATATATTCGCGAATACTCGAATCGAATATGGTCATATTCGTATTCGGATAATATTCGAATCTGAAAAGCTATTCTTATTCGGATTCTTATTCGTATTTTTCGAATTCGAATCATTATATTCGAATTCGAATATCGAATCGAATCAAAAAAGTTCGATTCTTTTACAACCCCACCTAAAACCACTTTTTCTTTTCTTTGTTTTTCGACAACAAAACACTTCACTTACTCCAATGAGGTGGCAGAGATGTGGCCACAATGGTCATAAATTTCTATACGAAAGAATGATAAGACAACACTGAAGTGATGTCATATAAAATATGCACAATGAGTCGCATGATTTGGTTTCAATGAACGTAGAATTTTTCATATTATTTTATCAAGTATAGGATATTAAATTTGTATCTATTGAGAATTAAAATGATAAGTATATATTCAAGAAAAAATTACATATCAAAATAACATGTTTAAAAGTAACTAAAATTTATATGAGATATCTCATAATTTGTTATTGTAAGTCGGGTTGTTATTATTTACAAACAAAATTATTTTCACAAATCATATATTAATTATAAAATGTTGGTTGTTGGTTGACCCATTTAATTAATTTGTCTTACATAATTAAATTCGTGATGTTCTCATATAAAATTCAACCTTTAAAGTATATATCTGATTGCCTTTTGTGTCACCTCTAAATTCATCTATGACTCAACTAATCACTATGTTAATTCTAGATTATCATAAAATTAAGGAATAATTGAGTGTGTTGTGTAATCATCATTATAGGTTTTGTCTAAGGGAGGACGAAATTATTATTAAAATTAATTAATTAATTTTAATAATGCGTTTTGTTATAAATGGTGATCGATCCATTGACCTAGACTACCTAGTTGTGGAGAATGCCCAAAGATTGAGCTAAACTCTATTTGAAAATTGAAATTTGTTATTTAGCTAGATTACTTCTAAATTAAATCTAATTTTCAAAGAACTATAACCAAAAAAAAAAAAAAAAAAAATTGATTGCAATCTCTAACAAGATATGTGAACTTGTTTCATTTCAAAAGTGTAGTGTGTAAGAAGTTTGAACTAAAAAAATGCATGGCAACAATGATATCAACGAGATGTATATACTATTTTTTTTTAAATGTATTTGTGATATCAATGATATCTACGAGATATATATTCTATTTTTCTTATTAAATATGAATTGTCATTACAAACGCTTTGTTAAATCAACACTTCTAGAAAAAGTTTGGGTCAACCAACAAGACTAAGATACCAAGTCTACCTACTTTAATTATTAAACTTGACAAAAATGAATTGATAGAACCAATTTGCTTATAATAATTTCAAACTTCAATTTAAAATAATTTGAGACCATATGTGACAGATAAATTAATTATGAGTCGTTCCAACCATATTTCACGTTCTATCTTTCTAAAGTCGTTGCCTTAATATTCATTTTTATTTTCCAATATCAGGATTGGTATTTTGCAGCATAAATTTAAATTGCGAGTGTTTTCTTGTATTTTGTAAATTATTTGTCATAAAACTCATTAGTTGGATTCATATTAGGGGAAAATATATCAAATTCAAAACTTGCATACTTAAAATTTAAAACCATAAATAGTAAATTCAGTTTTTTTCTATTTATTAATTTTATAGAAATTCGTAAAATTGGGTGTTTCACAATTTGGAGATTTATCATTTATGACGTGAAATTGTACCATTGAAGATTTGGCATATCACATGCTTGCTGACAGTAAAACGCGTATGTAAGGTGTATACTCCACAATATCATTATCGCGTTTATTTTCTTTCACTTTTTTGGAGTATTCATATATGTCGTTACACAATTTTTTCTATTTTCTATCGTATTATAATAATATCTTCACTTAATATGTTGTATTTTCTATTCGTGTCGTGTTCGTGTTTTTATATCATTAGTGAAAGTACGTATAATTACCTATAAAATATTTCCTACAATATTTTGGGAATTAAATGATTTTCCACGTGGTTCGCTGTGCTAATTTCCTAATGCCGAGTCATATGTTTTGAACTCTATCCATATTTTGTAGACATTGAAAACAATATGATTAAATTTGTGACTTGTCCTTGGAATAATGTAAACTTATCTCGTTGAGAATATTATAAATTTAGAGTATTAAACGTAGACTCATAAATTTAATTTTATGAAATTAATTAACTTACAATTCACAACTTAGTTCAAAAAAATTTATTTTGTGGGTGGTGAATTTCAGTCTCACCAAACTATATGTATGATATATAGGCTTATATAAGCTTCTGTACACATTCTATTATGATATGTATTCCATTTGATATAAAATAATCATATCATATATATCATATATATAAAAGATATCCTCAATTAATATATAACATGAATTAAAAGTGAGGAACAACTATAAAACTAGTCAAAGATGATAGAAAAAATTTAAAATCAGCCAAAAAAAAAAAAAAAAACAGTTTTATAGCAAATTAACTTAAATACCCTTAATGTAATTAATGCGTTTCAATTTTCACATAACACATATTAGATCCATATTTCATACATTGGACGAACTATATAATTTGACTTGTGCAATGCATGAATACACGATTATATACTGCACAAACCACACACTGATCATATGCAAGCATGCTACTTGAATAAGATGTTTGCATCAAACCGTTCAACTAAAAAAACATGTTTATTATGAACCGGACTAAATTATGTTTTTGTTATCTTATTTTACGATTTCTATCTATTATCATTAAAAGGTTATGCAATAATGATATAAATATAAAATGAAAAGGAAAATGTGGGCCGCAAATCTAAATAATGAGTAGCTTTTGGTAAGCAAAAATTTGGGCCCTTTTTAGGCTTAGTGAGTTGTGAGTTCATTCAAATTCTATAAAGGACTACTTTCTGCATTCCTTCGTGGCATCCACCATCAAAGATACGCATCTTCAAATCCATATAATGGATGGCATAGACAATATTTATTGTATTTTTTAATATAAACACACACCCAGATTCAAATATGCACATATAAATAAGTGGTATATTTGATATAAAATCCACCAAGCCCTAATTTGTTAGGAATAGGTTTCAATGCTTGGAGAGAGCATATTTTAATCAATGTGTTTGATGAAATGAAACATAATGACATTAATCTCCACGGAAAAATACAATTAACTCAATCTCATTTATTGAATTTTCTTTTAAATAATTCAAACTAGAATTCACGACTCACCGTTTATGTATCATGTATCCATGGAATTGTGATTGTCATAAATTATGATTTGAAATTGATCGTACTATTAATATATAACACATTAACGACTAATACATTAACAGTAACTTAATTTATTTAATTAATCGATGATTCCTAATTTCCTAGATTGATGATTACTTGGTAGCTTTTCTTGGGCCTTTGGCCTTTTACGAAGTCGTGGAGTACATGAACCTCTTGGACTCAATTACCTTTTGAAAAATGTGAAATTTAAATTCTCTTTTTCTCCAAGATTCTTTTCTTCTAAAATTTAGTGGGACACTAACAATATATTAAGACAATTTAGTCAAAAGTTGAGATGAATCGAAACATAAATTATAGTTAAATTGAGTTTGCAATTCCATTCATCATTCCATCAGATAATTGTGTGGAATTGTCACGTTTAAACAAATAGAGTGATAATATTTAGAGTGACTTAATCAAATCGCATTGTTTATTTCAGACAAAATCAACATTACAAAGCTGAATATTTCCTTGAGATCCAAATTAGGACACTACACACACGAGACTCTTGTGTTTATTAAATGATGAAGTGTTTATTTCTTTTAATATGTTGTCATAGCTAACTAGCTAAATATTGTTCTTCTTGATTTGGAATGTCACAGTTAAACAAGTAGAGTGATAATATTTAGGGTGACTTAATTTGATCGCATTGTTATATTTCAGACAAAATCAACATTACAATGCTATCTAAATCCCTTGAGGTCCAAATTAGAATACTACAAACACAAGACATCCTTTTTTTTAAAACAAAAAAATAATGAAGTGTTTATTTCTTTTAAGAGAATAATATATTGTCGTAGCTAACTAGCTACATATTGTTCTTGATTTAAAAAAAATTAAAATCTAACAATAAAAAAAAAGGGACTTGAACAAAAGAGGCGAGGTGACGAAAGATCTAAGATGGAAAGAAGAAAAAAAATCTCTGAAAATAAACTTCAACCAACCCCCCCCCCCCCCCCCCCCCAAAAAAAAGATAAAGGGAAACCTCCATAATATACTCTGTCAAAGAAATCTTATACTAATGGGTCAGTAGTTTTAGTTGGGTCTTGCAACCAAGCCCAACAGGCCCAGTCCAGACAATTGACTTACACGACTATACTAATATTGGAAAGGCGTTTAATTATCCAAAACGCGATTTCAGCTGAAGGTGGGCCCCACTAGCCGCCAGTCAAAGTGAGACACGCATCTTCAACATCGAAGAAGCTTCAATCTACCATTCCAATCACAGAGAACTCAAAATTGAATAAATCAGATAAAATTTCTACCGATTATAAACCCTAGAGATTCTTGATTCACTCGAATTTCCATAAAATTAACCATTTTTCATGGAAAATTCAACTCAAGAATCGCGTCCCCGCTCCGAAAATGTGGTCACATTCGACTCCTCCTACCCTATCTATGCCATGGCCATCTCCGCCGTGAACCGCCGCCGCATCGCCGTCGGTAGCTTCATTGAGGAATTGAAGAACCGCGTCGATATTCTCTCATTTTCGGAAGATTGCTCCTCCATCAAGGCCGTCCCTTCTCTCTCCTTCGAACACCCCTACCCACCTACGAAATTACTCTTTCACCCCTCCGTCTCCGCCCCTTCGAACCTCCTGGCTTCCTCCGGGGACTTTCTCCGCCTCTGGGAGGTGAAGGACTCTTCAGTTGAGGCCGTTTCCACCCTCAATAATAGTAAAACCAGTGAGTACTCTGCTCCTTTAACTTCGTTTGATTGGAACGAGGTTGAGCCACGGAGAATTGGGACTTCGAGCATCGACACGACTTGCACGATTTGGGACATCGAAAAGGGCGTTGTGGAAACGCAGCTGATTGCTCATGATAAGGAGGTTTATGATTTAGCATGGGGTGAAGCTGGGGTTTTTGCTTCAGTTTCAGCGGATGGTTCAGTGAGGATCTTTGATTTGAGAGATAAGGAGCATTCCACGATTATTTACGAGAGCCCTATGCCTGATACGCCATTGTTGAGATTGGCTTGGAATAAGCAGGATTTGAGATACATGGCGACGATTTTGATGGATAGTAATAAGGTTGTGATATTGGATATTAGGTCTCCCACAATGCCGGTGGCGGAGTTGGAGAGGCATAGTGCCAGTGTGAACGCCATTGCTTGGGCTCCACAGAGCTGTAGGCATATTTGCTCTGCAGGGGATGATGGGCAGGCTTTGCTTTGGGAGTTGCCCACAGTTGCTGGGCCCAATGGGATTGATCCCATGTCAATGTACTCTACGAGTGCAGAGATCAACCAGCTTCAATGGTCGGTGGCACAGCCCGATTGGATTGCCGTTGCATTTGGGAACAAGATGCAAATGCTGAAAGTGTGAGGTAGTGGTATGTTTCTGTTCTTGATTGGCTGTTATTGTTAACCTTTATGCTAACATGATAGTTGGAAAGTGGTGATTGAAAGGATGGGGGAGTTGATGTTTTTCAATGTTTTATTGGATGAGTATGTGTGTACTTGGATCAAGCTCTCTCTTTGTTGGATTGATTGATGAAGATATTGTGGCCATTGATATTCTGCTATTGTGATTGTAGTCTTTGTTAGCCAGTTTGTGTTAATTGTAGATAGTTTTCTAGTTTGTCCACCAGTTTGTTCAATATTGGCTGAGTTCTCTATAAGCTGAACAATGTGGCTATTTATATTCTGCTATTATGATTGTTATCATTGTAACTCGTTTATGTGTTAATGAAAATAATGTTCTTGTTAGAACCACAGCTATACATTTGTTCTCCACTGGTTCTTGCACTATTCATCCATTCACATAGTTGATAAATTGGCGAAGTTCATGTCCGTTTCTATTGAGGTCTAATATTTTCAGATTGATTGGTGTTATCAGCTTGCTCATTTGTATTGGTGCCTTTTTAGTGTCCATATTTCTTCATTGATCAAAATATCTCCATAAACTTGTGGAAATGCCATAACATGTTAGGTTGAAAACTGAATCTGCAATAGAAGAAGCTTCCTCATATTTGATCCTGCAGTTTGTATGTGAGGCAAATGTATATATCACATATTTATTTTCTCATTTACTAGGGCTTAAATTTCTTACTTTCTTATATACGACAGTTTCACTAGCTTGTAGAGATAGTGCCTTACACAATGTAGCTACTACATGGTTTGTACATGGCTATGAAAACTAATGTGATGCCAGAAATAATTATAAATATTTATAAATTCAGTTTTGCAAACAAATTATGTGACCATAGAACTCTGTGACGACGAGTAGTTCACTGAGGTTGGGGGCTGTCTGTATCCTTTTCGTGAAATGCTAGTGTTTTCGATGAGTTTTTCTTGCAATCTCTTGTTGCCCATGTGGCCATGTACATATTGTTTGGATAATCGTGTTGGGTTATGAAACCTGATCGTCTATGTAACGTCCATGATCACGACGATATATTCTAGGGCTACGACGCGGTTTTGGCTATAAATAACCTTTTAACTCATTGTATCTGTTTATCACAAAAATTCTAGTAAATCTCCTGGCTTGGTAGAGCCCCCAGCCTTAGTCATTCTGTACGAATTGGGTCAACAAATTTGTGTTCGCTATTTTTTATTCCTATCAATTTTTCTGTAATTGCGCTTAAATTCCTAACAAATCGACAATAGTGAAGGTATAATTATTTGGAAAGAGGCAGATGGAGATTAATTTACATATAGCAGATGATAAATCTGCATCTTCTCTTCAGGTCATTGACTGTTCTAGCAGAGCATCATAATAGATTACAAAAAGATTTGTTCATGGTGGAAATGAGATGAATGATTGTTGTTCATAGTCACAGAGCTTTCTTTTGGTTTCTTGGTTTGACAAGTGATATTCTATTCACTATAGTGTTTCATCTCATATTCGATATTGCCAATTTACACCGCATGTATAACGTACGATTATAATTTTGTGTATCGATGTTGTTCGGATAGTATAGGGAATACCATTCAGTTTTCAGAGCTGATTTCAAGAAGAGGATTTGACTCCATGAATGGGAAGTGACTTCATGACATATTGCCTTTCATGTTCAATCATATGAAAACGAGTTTTGATCATTTATTTGAATATCAGTTTGGATAATAAATAATATAGCTGCATTAACTTTCATTCATTTGTGGCCTTGTGGGAGTTCTAAATAGAAGAGCTTGCCCATTTCCAGGTTAAAGATACAATATCTTCTGCCAATTTTTAACTATAAAAACAAAGTTCATGGTGAAGGGGAAATCGAGAATCACAAAATGTAAATATCCTGTCTTGTAGATGCTACATTGTAGAATACGAGATATCACATATAGATACATAAAAGGATTTATTTGACAATCCAAACAACAAATTTTTTTTTTCTTTCAAATGTTAAAAGTTATTAAACCTCTCTTAAACTATTTGGATAATGACATAATTAAAAAAAAAACTCATTTTAGTGAATCCAATTAAAATTCACGAACCAAACTCAAGATTCAAAATATAACATTAGGTCACGAGCAATCAATAGCTTGGAAAACATAAAACTAATAGTTTGACATTTAATTTATGATTTTTTAATTAGACTTTTTTGTTTATACATTTTAGTAAAAATAATTTACCTTTTCAAATCTATAGTACAATTAATTTAGTTTTAATGAATTGATGAATAATTTAACATATAATATATTCAATTTTTTCAGATTCGAATAAACTTGTAAGCTTTAGAAAAAGAAAAAAAAAAATTCAAATTCGCTTATAATGCAAGTATTATTGATGAATTTCTCTATTTGTTTTATTTTAAATTAAGAAAAAATTCGATAGGGGTTAGTTTGACATTTATAGAACTTACATGGCCTTTTTTTGGATGCATCTTTTACTCCAGGGGCAACTTTGTAATATCCGCTCCAAGTTGGCACATATAAGTGTAGAAACCCTAATTAAGACTTTAAATTCAGCAGTCACATTGCAGAAACCCTAGATTTCCACTCCGTCTCTCATTGCAGAAATTAACAATGTCGATTGGAGAGCTTGGTTGCACCTATGCCTCTTTGATTCTTCACGATGATGGCATCCCTGTCACTGTAACGTTCTTTCTGCTGCAAATTTAAGTATATTCACGCACATGAATTGATTTGTTTGGGGGTTCATTGATTTCTTGTTTTGTTTTAGGCTGAGAAAATCGCAACTCTGTTGAAAGCGGCGAATTTGTCGGTGGAGTCGTACTGGCCCAGTCTCTTTGCGAAGCTATGCGAGAAGAAGAACTTTGACGATCTCGTTATGAATGTTGGATCTGGTGGTGGTGGTGCCGCCGTCGCAGTGTCTGCTCCGACCGGCGGTGCTTCCGGTGGCGCCGCTGCCGCTCCTGCTGCCGAGGAGAAAAAGGTATTGATAGTTCTGAAATTGAGATTCTTATGTGGTGTTTTCGAATGCGGAATTCCTGAAATGAAGTTTCTGAAGATAGATTTTCCTTTGGCATTGGATGATAAATTAAATTTAATTAATTTATAGTATCAAAATGAAATATGAGATACTGTACTTACAACGGAGGGCCTATGTTGTACTAGGATTGCTGTGTTTAGATGTAAAGTTTGATATTTGAAAATGTAGAGAAAAGTAATCTTTATTTTGGATGTTGAATTTGTAAAGTCGTTTTGAATAAATCAATGAGACATGGTATTTTTATCATCACTAGAATGTTTTCTAAATTGTTTTCATAACTTGTTAAATGAATGCAAAACCAAATTGTTATTTCCAGTTGTAATATTTGGATGGAACAAGTAAACAATGCTGATTTGTTAACTGATCACTTTTTACAGGTGGAGGAGAAGGAAGAGAGTGATGATGACATGGGATTCGGTTTGTTTGATTAGGAATGTGTTTAAGGATCATATCGTTTTTTATTTGTCAAAGTTAGGAATCAGAATCACAGACTAATTTGAGTTGCAAATTAGCTCAATGCAGAGTTTTGTTTCCGTTTGAACGATTACTTTTATTGTACTGCAAAGCTGTTTGGGTTTTCTTATATGAAGAACTTGATTTTCTTATTTTAAGATGTTAATTGGTGCCATCATACTTTTTTTTTTTTGGCTTTCTATCATGAGTTCGTTTGGGCAAAGCTAAAATGTTTACTCTGTTATGTTGTTCAAGAAATGCTACTTCTCATTCTCATATGTTCTTGATTGCATTTATTCCATGAGTGACTGCGTGCTTTCTTTAATATTTTTTCTGGGCTCTGTTCTTTGATTACAATTTATATGACCAGGTTCTGTTCTTGCTTGATTACAATGTGTATGAACATTGTTTTAGGCTCTGTTTTTGCTTGATTACAATGTGTATGAACATTGTTTTGAAATATATATGTGCATAAATATTTCTAGCAAGTGCGGTCTTACCAATTCTGGACTTGCTAACAATCTGGAGATTACATTGTTTTCTAGTGTTTGGTAATGTAACTTTTCAGACTGACGATTTAAGACACTAATTTATGAAATGTTATGAGTTCAGTCAATTGTAACTCGATCCAATTTAACCCTAATTACACGTGAATTCCGCGTGGCTGTGTGAATTCGGGTTTCTTAGGCCCAAATTATTAATAATACCTTTCAAAATATAACATATAAATAAAAGTAATACATTTTAATTATATAAATAATATATATATATTTTTTATAACATGTAATACCTTGATCGACAAATAGTAACATCATGAGAAACCACTCTCATTTTATTACGTTAATACACTTACAAAACTGCCAGCAAACTGTTGCAAATCATTTGTTCTAAAAAATCTCTTCTGCAGTTCTATTACATTCTTTTCCTTGTAGACTTTTTCAAGAGAACAATTTATTCTTCTCATCAAACAATCCTCTTTTGTTGCGCAGTCTTTTACTTTCCACATCAACCTTCCTTTTATTACTCTTCCTCTCCTTGGTCCCAATAATCAATCACCAACAAAAACCGCATCAGACGACATCAGGCGACAAAAGAGAAATGAGAGAAAATCACAAACAACAACTCAGTATATAAACAGATCAAACAAACATGTGGGAAATCGAACAACAAAAACCGCATCAGACGACATCAGGCGACAAAAGAGAAATGAGAGAAAATCACAAACAACAACTCAGTATATAAACAGATCAAACAAACATGTGGGAAATCGAACAGAGAAGTTGGTTTTGTGAGAAGAATGAAGGTTTTGCAAGAAAGAGGAAAGTCTTTGAAAGAATTTGCAAAAGATCCATCATATATCAGAGCCGTGATGCAAAGTTATATGTATAAAATATGACAAAATTTATGCACTCTTTATATGATTTTTTGTATAGCGTATTGAAGTTGTTATATCAACTAAATTTTGTCTCCTAAAGACAGAATGAATGATGATGCAAAAAGGGAGTACAATGAAATGTTATTCTTACCAATTTCAACCTGAAGATCTTCATTCCCATTGCTCAGTTGCTCCTCTTTTATGCTTTCAGCAGAAACATTGGCAAATTCTAAACAATATTCCACCTTAATTGATAACAGTGTTGGTATATCTCCTATACTCAAAGGAATCTCTATCAAGTTGAATAAACAATCAAGAACAAGGTGTTCAAGGCGTGGAAAGTGAGCATCATCTGTCGTCCAATAATTCAGATTACAACCAGAAATCGGCAGGAATTTTAGGCTACAAAATTTCCCTTCAATTTTTTTCCACTTGGATTCTACGCATGAATGTTTTTCCAATTCAAGAACTTCAAGAAGGGGCAACGAACCTATCTTTGACATCATCAAGTCCTTCCAAAGGAGCTTGGTGTGACGCAACAACAAGTTCTTGAGGGAATGTGGCAAGCTGAGGTTCTGCATTGTTTCTGGATCATTATAAAAAGATCGATCATAGCTAAGGTTAAGATAGAGAGGTTTGAGAATTTGTAAACGAGCAAGATTGTTGAGACAGAAATTACGCAACCCTTCTTTCTCAACTCTATCTCTATCATAATATAATTTCAACATTTTGATATTGGGGATTCTCTTGACCACCTCTTCACTACACTTGAAATTCAGTATGCCCGAAAGGTTTTGTAAGTTTTCCAACACAATGTCGTCTTCCCGACATGGAGGATTCTGGAGTTCAAGCTGATAGAACATGACATGCCTAAGATGAGACATTTTCCAAATGTTAAATGGTGTAAGAACGATTGAAGAGGTCTTGGGATTAATGACAACATCAAGTGTTTGCAAATTGATCCAAAGAAGATTAGGAAAGCTGCATGGTGCATTGAAACACCCTATGTAAAGGCTGCGCAAATTAGCCTGTGGGAGTAGAGCTTCAGCGTCATTATAGCCTCTGAGAAAGCTACTATAATAATCAATGTGTGAATATACCCTCAACAATCTACAAGTAAACGATGGCGAAGTTTCACATAACCGATGGAACACGAGCAATGAACGAATAAGTGACGCAGAATCCACGGAATGAATGAATTTAGGGGAAAATTGCTCAAGTGTTGCCATGAATACAAATACGACGTTCCATATTTATGACTTCAGGAATATCGAGATCCTGCCGCCTGAGAACACAAAAAAGACTTTTGCCTTTTAGCTTCTCTCAAACATAGATCTCTCAACAGGTCATTGTAATTCATGAATTAAAATGAGATTTCTGCCAACAAGTTCCTTCAAGTAGTACTCTGCAGCTTCTTCTAAACTTTTGTTTTCAATTGGTTTCAAAATCCCTTCAATAACCCATAATTGATGAGGGCACGCACATGGATTACATGATCTTCCGAAAAAACTCCCATATACAAAAAAAACCAAAACTTTAAATGTATCAGCAACTCCTTATAGCTCGAGTGTAATATTTCTAAGCAATGTTCATTGTCCTCCAAATTTATGAGTTGACTTAGATTTTGTAAAGTATATTTCCAATATTCATGTGTCATGTTGGATTTTGCTAAAAAAACCTCCAATCACTACAATTGACAGAGGAAGTCCTCTGCAATTTCTTGCTATACCTTTCCAATGTTTACCAACTCAATCGGGCAATCTTTTTTTGTCAAACACAATTTCACAGAGGAGATTCCAACTCTTATCTACATCTAGAAATTTCATATGAAAATCGTGGGAACCACTTAATTGAAAAGCCAAATTTGAGAGCCTAGTGGTGATCATAATTCTACTTCCGTTGTTGTTATTGGGAAAGAAGGACTTAACTTTATCCCAAGCCCTAATACTCCATATGTCATCCGCAGTCTTACCAATTCCACCCATGCCAACAATGGGAACGATCTCGAGATTATATTCCTGTCTGGTGAGCTTATACATGACATCATTTAAGATATCACCAAAGTCCACCATGGTGTTGTTCTGCATCCTGGAAATATGCCTTACTGGACCAATAGAAACCGAAGAATTGATGTTTCTCTCTCATCACCTCTTTCTTTACGAAATCCATGTCTTGAATCACTCTCTCTAGACCTTGACAAAAGTCAACGCAACTGATGTTTTCAGCTTGAATTT
This sequence comes from Scutellaria barbata, assembly GCA_028654395.1. Taxonomy (NCBI): domain Eukaryota; kingdom Viridiplantae; phylum Streptophyta; class Magnoliopsida; order Lamiales; family Lamiaceae; genus Scutellaria; species Scutellaria barbata. The sequence continues at coordinate 15,554,628 of CM053646.1, read as the reverse complement.
GATCGAATATGTGGGATTCGATTACATCTTCTGCTGCATAAGCTGCACCGGCGATGCGGCTCTCCAACGGCTCTTCTTTTTTGCTGAATCTGGTCAATTAAATTGACAATTTTCTTACAAGAAAGCTAAGATAGTAGAACAATCTATTTTAGACAAATAGTTACTGCAAATCTGCATCAGAACCAGTTTTTGATCCGGACCAAAACCTCGGGCATAGACAGTAGTTGTCAAGCCAGAAGTGGTGGTGACTGGTGATCATCTGAGCTCATTTGCTTTGGATCATTCTTTGGACTTTCAACATTTGAAATGATTCCAGTCATCACGGATGTAGTATTTCCCACGGTGCACCTTAAAAACAAAATAAAAAGTACTAGAGATCATCATCCTTATTTTAATTAATTTAAATTTTAACCAAGTGTTTGAATATTAACAAAACAAACATGACTTAAAGGTATTTTATGCAATTTGAATCACTGACTAGATCATTTCGATTTCAAAGTTGCTGGCAAATGTAAATCTAAAACTCACAATGAAATATCTCTAGCTCAGGCGACAAATATTGTATTTGTTTGTTTCTCAAATATTGAAAAATAAAATAAACCCGATAATTTGATGGTACGACATCTGAAGTCATATTTGTTTTGCTAATATTCAAAAGTTTGGTCAATATTGCAATTAAGTAACTATTGTAATTTGACCAATACTCGAACCCAAATTTAAATGCTTTTCATAGCTTTTTTTATAGCTTGTGATCTCCACAAAAAAAATAATGAATGATGATGCAAAGAAAGAAACAAATAGTGTTAAATTCTTACCAATTCGAATGTGAAGATCTTGGTTCCCATAACTTAGTTGCTCTTCTTTTATTTTTTCAGCAGAAGCGTTGACAGATTTGAGACAAGCTTTCAACTTAATTGACTGTAGTGTTGGTATATCTCCTACATTCAAAGGAATATACTTCAACCTTGATAAATCTTTAAGAACTAGGTGCTCAAGACGTGGAAAATGGGTGTAGTTTGTAGTCCAACATCTCAGATATTCAGACCTAGCAATTTGCAAGAATTTTAGGCTACAGAATTTCCCTTCAATTGTTTCCCACTCAGATCCTATGCAAGCAGCGTCTAGCAGTTGAAGAACTTGAAGAAGGGGCAACGAACCTATCTTTGTATTCAGATCCTCCCAAAGGAGCTTGGTGTTACTCAAAGACAACTTCTTGAGGGAATCGGGCAGGCTGATCACGTACTGCGTTCTTTTTGGATCAAACACTACAAGAAATTTGGCTTTTAACAACCCCTCTTTAACAACGCTTTTACTGAATTTGTGTTGTCTTTTGGCTTTTTACAACGCTTTTTCCGAAAAGCGTTGTCTTTTTTGCAAAAAATCGCTATACGACAACGGTCAAAATTGAAACGACAACGCTTTTTAAAAAGGGTTGTTAAAAGGCGTTTTTTTCGCTCTACGACAACCCTTTTTCGCAACGCTTTTGAGCGTTGTCTTTTCTTAGAAATTTTTTTTTTTTTTTGCAACCCATTATGCAACCCTTTTGTTTTGTGTGTTGCATGTTTAAAATAAAAAACAATTATAAAATAATTATTTTTTTATATAATTATTTTTTAATTAACTTAAATTTAATACATTTAATTAATTTATAATGTTATCTTATATTACATTATTTGCATTAATATTATCTTATATGAACAAATTCATTATTTTAGAAAATACTATTTTTATAAAATACTATTTTGAATTAATTAACAAATTAATTACACCTAATTAAGTATTACTCTCATCCTATTATATAATAATACAAAATTTGAATATTATTTTAAAACATGATTCGAAAATTGTATTTTATAATTCATAATTCATAAATTATGAATGTTTTTTGTAAAAAAATATAAAGATAAAATTATTGTGTTTTAAAATTAATACAAAAAACATAACAAAAAGATACATATATATATATCAATTAATTAAGAATATATAAAAAATTTAATTATACAAGGATAAAAAAAATACATTTATTAATTTGAAAAATATAAAAATTTGTATTACATAATAATATAAAAATTATATATTATTATTTTAGAAAATAAAGATAAAATGAGTTTGGTTTTAATTTGAACCAAAAATTATTTTACAACCAAAAAAAAACAATACATATATTAATTTGAAAAATATAAAAATTTGTATTACATAATAATATAAAAATTATATATTATTATTTTAGAAAATAAAGATAAAATGAGTTTGGTTTTAATTTGAACCAAAAATTATTTTACAACCAAAAAAAAACAATACATATATTAATTTGAAAAATATAAAAATTTGTATTACATAATAATATAAAAATTATATATTATTATTTTAGAAAATAAAGATAAAATGAGTTTGGTTTTAATTTGAACCAAAAATTATTTTACAACAAAAAAAAAAACAATACATATATTAATTTGAAAAATATAAAAATTTGTATTACATAATAATATAAAAATTATATATTATTATTTTAGAAAATAAAGATAAAATGAGTTTGGTTTTAATTTGAACCAAAAATTATTTTACAAAAAAAAAAAAAAAACAATACATATATTAATTTGAAAAATATAAAAATTTGTATTACATAATAATATAAAAATTATATATTATTATTTTAGAAAATAAAGATAAAATGAGTTTGGTTTCAATTTGAACCAAAAATTATTTTACAACCAAAAAAAAACAATACATATATTAATTTGAAAAATATAAAAATTTGTATTACATAATAATATAAAAATTATATATTATTATTTTAGAAAATAAAGATAAAATGAGTTTGGTTTTAATTTGAACCAAAAATTATTTTACAACAAAAAAAAACAATACATATATTAATTTGAAAAATATAAAAATTTGTATTACATAATAATATAAAAATTATATATTATTATTTTAGAAAATAAAGATAAAATGAGTTTGGTTTTAATTTGAACCAAAAATTATTTTACAACCAAAAAAAACAATACATATATTAATTTGAAAAATATAAAAATTTGTATTACATAATAATATAAAAATTATATATTATTATTTTAGAAAATAAAGATAAAATGAGTTTGGTTTTAATTTGAACCAAAAATTATTTTACAACAAAAAAAAAAAAACAATACATATATTAATTTGAAAAATATAAAAATTTGTATTACATAATAATATAAAAATTATATATTATTATTTTAGAAAATAAAGATAAAATGAGTTTGGTTTCAATTTGAACCAAAAATTATTTTACAACCAAAAAAAAACAATACATATATTAATTTGAAAAATATAAAAATTTGTATTACATAATAATATAAAAATTATATATTATTATTTTAGAAAATAAAGATAAAATGAGTTTGGTTTTAATTTGAACCAAAAATTATTTTACAACAAAAAAAAACAATACATATATTAATTTGAAAAATATAAAAATTTGTATTACATAATAATATAAAAATTATATATTATTATTTTAGAAAATAAAGATAAAATGAGTTTGGTTTTAATTTGAACCAAAAATTATTTTACAACCAAAAAAAACAATACATATATTAATTTGAAAAATATAAAAATTTGTATTACATAATAATATAAAAATTATATATTATTATTTTAGAAAATAAAGATAAAATGAGTTTGGTTTTAAAATTAATACCAAAAACATAAATTATTTGAAAAAATTATTTTATAAAATAAAAAAAAGATATAAAAATGATTAATTAAAAGAATAATATGAAAAAAAAATTTAAATATGTGTAATTGAACGATAAACTATTTTTTAAAATAAAAAAACATACATATATTAATTGGTCAATACAAATTTTTTTATATAATAATATAAAATTTATATATTATTGTAATTAAATTAAAGTTGAAAATTTTAATTATTTTATGATGTTATTTCATATTATTTGCATTAATATTATCTTATATATATGAACAAACTCAAAATTTTAAAAAATTAGTATGTTTATAACATATATTAAAAATATGCACTAGTATACTTTATAATTGTCTTAATATGAAATTAGATTAAATATTATTAAACATATTAATTATTCATTAATCTTCCAATTATATATTAATTAGTCATTAATTATATATGTATATATATATAATTAGTTAATAAAAGAAATACATATATAATATAAACACAAAAGCACTAGTAGCCTAGTGGTTCAAGGTCTTACGAAGGTCACGAGTTCGAATCCCAGACAACGCACATTTATTTCTCATGATGTGGCAATGATGTGTCAAAATTTGATGATGTGGAAGATGATGTGGCGATGATGTGTCCAAAATACGCTGATGACGTGTCATTTTTTCGATTTTTTTAGGATATGACAACGCTTTTTACAACGCACCAAAAAGCGTTGTAAAATAGGAAAAGACAACGCTTTTTAAGCGTTGCAAAAAGCGTTGTCATATCCTAAAAAAAATTCAAAAATGGCGGAAAAGACAACCCTTTTTTGCAACGCACCAAAAAGCGTTGTCGTATCTAGATACGACAACGCTTTTTGGTGCGTTGTCGTTGTGCGAAATTTTTTTTGCAACCCTGCCTACGACAACGGTTAAAATTCCTCTTTAACAACGGTTTTTAACCGTTGTTAAAGCCTAAAATTCTTATAGTGAAATGATGCACTATATATTTCAAGACTAAGAGAAGTGAGATTTCGTAGACGACAAAGATTGTTGAGACAGAAACTAGGCAACTCATCTTTCTCCACTCCAGTTCCATAATAATATAGTTTCAACTTTTTGATATTGGGAATTCTCTTAACCACCTCTTCACTGAACTTGAAATTGTATATACATGAGAGCGTTTGTAAGTTTTCCAAAACAATTTCATCTTCCCCACAAGGAGTGTGAATTTGTGGCTCAATCAAGGTGTTTTAGTGTGCATGGAGACCTGGTGAATCAAGATTTATACTTAATTGCAGAAGAAACGGACTAAATATAGCTCAATTGGTCAGAATTCAAGATTAGGGATTGGAATTCAATTTAGGGCTAAAATTAGGGTTCTAAGGGCAATTTTGTAAAATCGGATATAAATTCGAATCCGATTGGGAATAGAAGTTTAGGGCTTTTGTTCCTGATGATAAGGGGAATCCAAATTGATAAGATTTGATAGATTTGGATAAGGAATTCATCCGATTGCATTTTTAGGGCTTATATAAACCCTAATCGGCTGAATTTTGGGGCTGTGCTCAATACTTTGTAATTTGGTGAAATTAGTGATTGGTTTTCTCTCTCCCGTGGACGTAGATCAAGGTTGCTTGATCGAACCACGTAAATTCTTGCGTTTGCTATTTTTTCTTGAATTTTTTCTTTGATTCCAATTACAATTAGGGTTCTTGGTTTCAAGCCTAATTTAATCTGCAATTGTCAATCTGGTTTTTTCTGAGATTGATTAATCTAAAACCTAACAAGTGGCGCCGTCTGTGGGAAGAAGACTTGCAAGATGATGGGATCAATGAAGATGGATGTGGAGAAATTCAATGGAACTAATGACTACAACTTGTGGAAAGTTAAGATCACTGCACTCCTTACTCAGCATGGATTGGAAGGAGTTCTTGATGGTGTAGGAGAAGATGCTTCCTCTGAAACGGCCAAGAAACTGAAGGATATGGATAATAAGGCAAGGACAACAATCATTCTTTGTCTAGGAGATAAGGTTTTGAGAGAGGTATGCAAGGAGACTTCAACAAAGACTCTGATTGAGAAGTTGGATTCCTTATATCAGACTAAGACCTTAGCGAACAGGTTGTTCATGAAGCACAAACTCTACGCATTCAAGATGACAGATGAGAAGAAAATTACAAAGGATCTTGATGAATTTATCAAGATTCTTGATGATCTTGATAATATAGGTGTAAAGGTGGATGATGAAGATAAAGCCTTCATGCTGCTCCATTCCTTGCCTAAGTCGTTTGAGAATTTCAAGGACTCGCTCGTGTATGGCAGGATGGATAAGTCTCTGAGACTTGAAGATGTGATGGTTGCGCTGAAAACCAAAATTCTCCAAATGCCCAGCAATCCAAGAACTGAATCTGGACCAGAAAGTCTAAGTGTGAGGTTTAAGTCTCAAAGAGGAGGACAAGGAAGTTTCAAGAAAGGGAAGAAGGAGGGTGGATCTCCACCTAACCAACCTGCAGGAGAGAAGAAGGAAACCAGAAAGTGTTTTCATTGTCAAAAGATAGGTCATCTACAGAAGAATTGCTTAGATAAAAAGGCGGGGAAACCACCCACACAACCTCAGGCAGCAGTGGCTCAGGAGAGTTATGAAGATGGAGAGATGTTGTGTGTATCCGACTCTCAAAACCAGTAGGAGTGGGTTCTTGATTCGGGCTGCTCGTTCCATATGTGTCCACTCGAATCAGCCTTCATCGAACTCAAGAAACAAGAGGGTGGTCTGGTACTTCTTGGAAATAACCATAGTTGTATGGTTAAAGGAATTGGCACTGTTAAGATCAAGCTTCATGATGGAAGAGTAAGGCGGCTGCCTGATGTGAGATTCATCCCAGACCTTAAGAGGAACTTGATATCATTGGGTTCTCTCTATAACTCAGGATACAACTTCTACACCTGTGAAGAAGGATTTCTCAACATTGCAAAGGATGGCAAGACTGTGATGAAAGGAGAAAGAAACAACGGTCTGTTCACTCTAATTGGAGAGACTGTGGTGGGAGAAAATCATGTGATTCTAAACTCTGAGGAGACTAATCTATGGCACAAGAGACTCGGACATGTAGGAGAGAAGGGACTGATGTAATTAGCCAAGAATCAAGCATTTGGAAATACAACTCTATCAAAACTGGAATTTTGTGAATTGTGTGTGTTGGGAAAGGCCAAGAAGATCCAATTTCCTACTGGAATTCATAACACCAAGGAAGTGATGGACTATGTCCACTCTGATATTTGGGGACCTACTAAGTCCACAACTCATGGAGGTGGAAGATTTTTCATGACTATCATAGATGACTTCTCTAGAAAAACTTGGGTGTTTGTGATGAAGAACAAGAGTGATGCACTCACACACTTCAAGCAATGGCTATCTCAGCAAGAAAATGTCACTGGAAAGAAGCTCAAGCACCTGAGAACCGACAATGGTCTTGAATACCTATCACAAGAATTCAATCAATTTTGCTCCGAGAAGGGCATTACAAGGCACAGGACAGCTGCTCTAAATCCCCAACAAAATGGAGTAGCGGAAAGAATGAATCGCACTCTCTTGGAGAGAGTGAGATGTATGTTGCTTGATGCAAATTTGCCAAAAGGATTCTGGGGAGAAGCTGTAAACACAGCCACTTACCTGATAAACAAGTGTCCATCATCAGCACTTAAGTTCAAAACTCCTGATGAAGTCTGGTTTGCAAAACCCTCAAATTACTCCCATCTCAAAGTATTCGGTTGCCAAGCCTTTGCTCATGTCAAGCAAGACAAGCTGGATGCAAGAGCCTTGAGATGTATCTTCATTGGCTATCCTCAAGGCACTAAGGGATACAAGCTGTGGAACCTGGAACCAACAGGACCTAGGTGCATAATCAGCCGAGATGTAACATTCAATGAGAAGGAAATGGCATACAAAACCACAGCAAGGAATTCACAAAATAATTCTGAGTTGAGTGATGCTCAAATTGAGGTGGAGCCTAAAGAAACTCATCAACCAACTGCACAAGGAGATGAGGAAGTTGGTGATGAGGAAGCTGAGCAGGTTCTGGAACCAGAAGCAGAAACAGAAGCAGAAACAGAAGACTTGAGCAACTATCAGCTTGCTCGAGATAGGAAAAGAAGAGAAATACACCCTCCAAAACGTTTTGGTCATGCAGATGTAGTATCCTATGCATTCATGGTGGCTGAAGACATTGAGTATGAAGAGCCAAATTCATACAAATCAGCTTTGGAGTCTCCGGATAGAGAAATGTGGATCCAAGCCATGAAGGAGAAGCTGCTGTCCTTAGAAAAGAATCAAACATGGATTCTTACAGATGCACCAAAAGGACAGAAACTTATAGGATCCAAATGGATCTTTAAACGAAAGATTGAGGTAGCAAGCACCGAGCGAGTGAGATTCAAAGCACGATTGGTGGCAAAGGGATTCACACAAAGGGAGGGAATCGATTTCAATGAGGTGTTCTCTCCTGTGGTTAAGCACTGCTCCATTCGACTATTATTGGCCTTAGTTGCTAGATGGAATCTAGAGCTTCACCAACTCGATGTTAAAACTGCATTCTTGCATGGAAATCTTGATGAAGTCATTTACATGAAACAGCCCGAAGGCTTCATCACACCAGGAGAAGAACACAAGGTCTGCAAACTTCAAAGATCTTTATACGGATTAAAGCAAAGCCCCCGTCAGTGGTATAAGCGGTTTGATGAGGTGATGAGCAGCTTGAACCTGATAAGATGTAAGCATGATCAATGCGTGTATCTAGAACTTGAAGATGGGAACGTAGTCACCTACCTACTCTTATGTGTAGATGACATGCTCCTAGCAAGCAAACATGAGAAGAACATAGCTGAAGTAAAAAGGAAGCTCAAAACACATTTTGACATGAAAGACCTTGGGACTGCGAAGAGGATTCTTGGCATGGATATTATGAGGGATAGAAAGTCTGGAAAACTATTTCTTCACCAAGGGGACTACCTTGACAAAGTCCTAAGGAGGTTTGAGATACATCAAACTAGGCCGGTGTCAATTCCCATTGCATTAAACGTCAAGTTAACTGCAAATATGAGCCCTAAAACTACTGATGAGAAACAGCAGATGGAGATGATTCCCTATGCCAGTGGAGTGGGGAGTTTGATGTACTCCATGGTGTGTTCTAGGCCCGACTTAGCATATAGCATGAGTGCCATTAGTCGGTACATGGCCAATCCTGGAAGACCACACTGGGAAGCACTAAAGCAGGTGATGAGATACATAAGGGGAACCAGCAATGCAGGTCTGATGTTCACAGCAAGTTCACCAGAAAATCAGTCTCCATTGGAAGGTTTTGTGGACTCGTATTTTGCTGGAAACCAAGACACGAGGAAGTCCTTGACAGGGTATGTTTTCACCATGTATGGAACGGCCATCAGCTGGAAATCAGTGCAACAACCAACTGTTGCCTTGTCTACAACCGAAGCAGAATTCCTAGCCATGGCCGAGGCATTTAAAGAAGCAATTTGGCTTAAAGGAATGGTGGAAGAGCTCGGTATAACTCAGGAGACTATTAGCATACATTGTGATAACCAAAGCGCCATTCACCTGTCTAAACATCAAGCCTATCATGAAAGATCAAAGCACATCGATGTCAAGTTACACTTCATAAGAGATATAATCGAAGATGAGGTGATTGAAGTTCGAAAGATAAGCACGGATGATAATCCAGCAGACATGCTAACTAAAGCAGTGTGCACATCGAAGTTTTTACACTGCATGAACCTAATCAAGGTTCATGCATGGGCCTGACAAGTTGGAGTGTTGAAATGAAGTGAGAAAATCAACCACGATTGATCCAAGGTGGAGATTTGTGAGTTTGTGGCTCAATCAAGGTGTTTTAGTGTGCATGGAGACCTGGTGAATCAAGATTTATACTTAATTACAGAAGAAACGGACTAAATATAGCTCAATTGGTCAGAATTCAAGATTAGGGCTTGGAATTCAATTTAGGGCTAAAATTAGGGTTCTAAGGGCAATTTTGTAAAATCGGATATAAATTCGAATCCGATTGGGAATAGAAGTTTAGGGCTTTTGTTCCTGATGATAAGGGGAATCCAAATTGATAAGATTTGATAGATTTGGATAAGGAATTCATCCGATTGCATTTTTAGGGCTTATATAAACCCTAATCGGCTGAATTTTGGGGCTGTGCTCAATACTTTGTAATTTGGTGAAATTAGTGATTGGTTTTCTCTCTACCGTGGACGTAGATCAAGGTTGCTTGATCGAACCACGTAAATTCTTGCGTTTGCTATTTTTTCTTGAATTTTTTCTTTGATTCCAATTACAATTAGGGTTCTTGGTTTCAAGCCTAATTTAATCTGCAATTATCAATCTGGTTTTTTCTGAGATTGATTAATCTAAAACCTAACAAGTGGTGCCGTCTGTGGGAAGAAGACTTGCAAGATGATGGGATCAATGAAGATGGATGTGGAGAAATTCAATGGAACTAATGACTACAACTTGTGGAAAGTTAAGATCACTACACTCCTTACTCAGCATGGATTTGAAGGAGTTCTTGATGGTGTAGGAGAAGATGCTTCCTCTGAAACGGCCAAGAAACTGAAGGATATGGATAATAAGGCAAGGACAACAATCATTCTTTGTCTAGGAGATAAGGTTTTGAGAGAGGTATGCAAGGAGACTTCAACAAAGACTCTGATTGAGAAGTTGGATTCCTTATATCAGACTAAGACCTTAGCGAACAGGTTGTTCATGAAGCACAAACTCTACGCATTCAAGATGACAGATGAGAAGAAAATTACAAAGGATCTTGATGAATTTATCAAGATTCTTGATGATCTTGATAATATAGGTGTAAAGATGGATGATGAAGATAAAGCCTTCATGCTGCTCCATTCCTTGCCTAAGTCGTTTGAGAATTTCAAGGACTCGCTCGTGTATGGCAGGATGGATAAGTCTCTGAGACTTGAAGATGTGATGGTTGCGCTGAAAACCAAAATTCTCCAGATGCCCAGCAATCCAAGAACTGAATCTGGACCAGAAAGTCTAAGTGTGAGGTTTAAGTCTCAAAGAGGAGGACAAGGAAGTTTCAAGAAAGGGAAGAAGGAGGGTGGATCTCCACCTAACCAACCTGCAGGAGAGAAGAAGGAAACCAGAAAGTGTTTTCATTGTCAAAAGATAGGTCATCTACAGAAGAATTGCTTAGATAAAAAGACGGGGAAACCACCCACACAACCTCAGGCAGCAGTGGCTCAGGAGAGTTATGAAGATGGAGAGATGTTGTGTGTATCCGACTCTCAAAACCAGCAGGAGTGGGTTCTTGATTCGAGCTGCTCGTTCCATATGTGTCCACTCGAATCAGCCTTCATCGAACTCAAGAAACAAGAGGGTGGTCTGGTACTTCTTGGAAATAACCATAGTTGTATGGTTAAAGGAATTGGCACTGTTAAGATCAAGCTTCATGATGGAAGAGTAAGGCGGCTGCCTGATGTGAGATTCATCCCAGACCTTAAGAGGAACTTGATATCATTGGGTTCTCTCTATAACTCAGGATACAACTTCTACACCTGTGAAGAAGGATTTCTCAACATTGCAAAGGATGGCAAGACTGTGATGAAAGGAGAAAGAAACAACGGTCTGTTCACTCTAATTGGAGAGACTGTGGTGGGAGAAAATCATGTGATTCTAAACTCTGAGGAGACTAATCTATGGCACAAGAGACTCGGACATGTAGGAGAGAAGGGACTGATGCAATTAGCCAAGAATCAAGCATTTGGAAATACAACTCTATCAAAACTGGAATTTTGTGAATTGTGTGTGTTGGGAAAGGCCAAGAAGATCCAATTTCCTACTGGAATTCATAACACCAAGGAAGTGATGGACTATGTCCACTCTGATATTTGGGGACCTACTAAGTCCACAACTCATGGAGGTGGAAGATTTTTCATGACTATCATAGATGACTTCTCTAGAAAAACTTGGGTGTTTGTGATGAAGAACAAGAGTGATGCACTCACACACTTCAAGCAATGGCTATCTCAGCAAGAAAATGTCACTGGAAAGAAGCTCAAGCACCTGAGAACCGACAATGGTCTTGAATACCTATCACAAGAATTCAATCAATTTTGCTCCGAGAAGGGCATTACAAGGCACAGGACAGCTGCTCTAAATCCCCAACAAAATGGAGTAGCGGAAAGAATGAATCGCACTCTCTTGGAGAGAGTGAGATGTATGTTGCTTGATGCAAATTTGCCAAAAGGATTCTGGGGAGAAGCTGTAAACACAGCCACTTACCTGATAAACAAGTGTCCATCATCAGCACTTAAGTTCAAAACTCCTGATGAAGTCTGGTTTGCAAAACCCTCAAATTACTCCCATCTCAAAGTATTCGGTTGCCAAGCCTTTGCTCATGTCAAGCAAGACAAGCTGGATGCAAGAGCCTTGAGATGTATCTTCATTGGCTATCCTCAAGGCACTAAGGGATACAAGCTGTGGAACCTGGAACCAACAGGACCTAGGTGCATAATCAGCCGAGATGTAACATTCAATGAGAAGGAAATGGCATACAAAACCACAGCAAGGAATTCACAAAATAATTCTGAGTTGAGTGATGCTCAAATTGAGGTGGAGCCTAAAGAAACTCATCAACCAACTGCACAAGGAGATGAGGAAGTTGGTGATGAGGAAGCTGAGCAGGTTCTGGAACCAGAAGCAGAAACAGAAGCAGAAACAGAAGACTTGAGCAACTATCAGCTTGCTCGAGATAGGAAAAGAAGAGAAATACACCCTCCAAAACGTTTTGGTCATGCAGATGTAGTATCCTATGCATTCATGGTGGCTGAAGACATTGAGTATGAAGAGCCAAATTCATACAAATCAGCTTTGGAGTCTCCGGATAGAGAAATGTGGATCCAAGCCATGAAGGAGAAGCTGCTGTCCTTAGAAAAGAATCAAACATGGATTCTTACAGATGCACCAAAAGGACAGAAACTTATAGGATCCAAATGGATCTTTAAACGAAAGATTGAGGTAGCAAGCACCGAGCGAGTGAGATTCAAAGCACGATTGGTGGCAAAGGGATTCACACAAAGGGAGGGAATCGATTTCAATGAGGTGTTCTCTCCTGTGGTTAAGCACTGCTCCATTCGACTATTATTGGCCTTAGTTGCTAGATGGAATCTAGAGCTTCACCAACTCGATGTTAAAACTGCATTCTTGCATGGAAATCTTGATGAAGTCATTTACATGAAACAGCCCGAAGGCTTCATCACACCAGGAGAAGAACACAAGGTCTGCAAACTTCAAAGATCTTTATACGGATTAAAGCAAAGCCCCCGTCAGTGGTATAAGCGGTTTGATGAGGTGATGAGCAGCTTGAACCTGATAAGATGTAAGCATGATCAATGCGTGTATCTAGAACTTGAAGATGGGAACGTAGTCACCTACCTACTCTTATGTGTAGATGACATGCTCCTAGCAAGCAAACATGAGAAGAACATAGCTGAAGTAAAAAGGAAGCTCAAAACACATTTTGACATGAAAGACCTTGGGACTGCGAAGAGGATTCTTGGCATGGATATTATGAGGGATAGAAAGTCTGGAAAACTATTTCTTCACCAAGGGGACTACCTTGACAAAGTCCTAAGGAGGTTTGAGATACATCAAACTAGGCCGGTGTCAATTCCCATTGCATTAAACGTCAAGTTAACTGCAAATATGAGCCCTAAAACTACTGATGAGAAACAGCAGATGGAGATGATTCCCTATGCCAGTGGAGTGGGGAGTTTGATGTACTCCATGGTGTGTTCTAGGCCCGACTTAGCATATAGCATGAGTGCCATTAGTCGGTACATGGCCAATCCTGGAAGACCACACTGGGAAGCACTAAAGCAGGTGATGAGATACATAAGGGGAACCAGCAATGCAGGTCTGATGTTCACAGCAAGTTCACCAGAAAATCAGTCTCCATTGGAAGGTTTTGTGGACTCATATTTTGCTGGAAACCAAGACACGAGGAAGTCCTTGACAGGGTATGTTTTCACCATGTATGGAACGGCCATCAGCTGGAAATCAGTGCAACAACCAACTGTTGCCTTGTCTACAACCGAAGCAGAATTCCTAGCCATGGCCGAGGCATTTAAAGAAGCAATTTGGCTTAAAGGAATGGTGGAAGAGCTCGGTATAACTCAGGAGACTATTAGCATACATTGTGATAACCAAAGCGCCATTCACCTGTCTAAACATCAAGCCTATCATGAAAGATCAAAGCACATCGATGTCAAGTTACACTTCATAAGAGATATAATCGAAGATGAGGTGATTGAAGTTCGAAAGATAAGCACGGATGATAATCCAGCAGACATGCTAACTAAAGCAGTGTGCACATCGAAGTTTTTACACTGCATGAACCTAATCAAGGTTCATGCATGGGCCTGACAAGTTGGAGTGTTGAAATGAAGTGAGAAAATCAACCACGATTGATCCAAGGTGGAGATTTGTGAGTTTGTGGCTCAATCAAGGTGTTTTAGTGTGCATGGAGACCTGGTGAATCAAGATTTATACTTAATTGCAGAAGAAACGGACTAAATATAGCTCAATTGGTCAGAATTCAAGATTAGGGCTTGGAATTCAATTTAGGGCTAAAATTAGGGTTCTAAGGGCAATTTTGTAAAATCGGATATAAATTCGAATCCGATTGGGAATAGAAGTGTAGGGCTTTTGTTCCTGATGATAAGAGGAATCCAAATTGATAAGATTTGATAGATTTGGATAAGGAATTCATCCGATTGCATTTTTAGGGCTTATATAAACCCTAATCGGCTGAATTTTGGGGCTGTGCTCAATACTTTGTAATTTGGTGAAATTAGTGATTGGTTTTCTCTCTCCCGTGGACGTAGATCAAGGTTGCTTGATCGAACCACGTAAATTCTTGCGTTTGCTATTTTTTCTTGAATTTTTTCTTTGATTCCAATTACAATTAGGGTTCTTGGTTTCAAGCCTAATTTAATCTGCAATTGTCAATCTGGTTTTTTCTGAGATTGATTAATCTAAAACCTAACAAGGAGGATTGGGGAGTTTAAGTTTAGGTACCAGGACATGCCTAAGATTACACATTTTCCAAATTTCAGATGGTGCAGTTGCTGCAGGCTCCTTCTCAGACCTAACAAACTCAAGTGTCTGTAGATTCCAAAGAAGATACCATGAGCTAGGAAGATTGTGACATTTAAGTAACCTACCCATAGACAGGTAGCGCAAGCTGGATTTCTTGAATAGAGGTTCAGCATAACCAATACCACTGTAAAAGCTGTTAATATATTCAAAACATGAGCATACCCTCAACAATCTATAAGAAGAAGGTGATTGAGGTCTACAAGAACCCAAGCTGAACAAAATCAAAGAACGGATAAGTGATGTAGATTCTTCATCATGAATGATTTGAGGGGGAAATAGCTCTCGTATGTTAAAATGAATACAAATACGGCGTTGGGTATTTATGTCTTCAGGAATATTGACATCCTCCTCCCCTCTTAGTACGCAAAAAAACCTCTGTTTTCTAGCTTCTCTTAAGCATAGATCCCTCAGAAGATCATGGATTTTGCATGATTTTGGTTCCCCATTCCAACGCAATTCATGGACTAAAATGAGATTCCTATCAATAAGTTCCTTGATGTATTCTTTTGCAACTTCTTCTAAAGTTTTGTTCTCAATTGGTTTTAGAAATCCCTCAGCAACACACATTTTGATGAGTTTAGGCACATAGATTAAATAATCTTCCGGAAAAATTCCCATATACAAAAAGCATGGCTTTAAATGTATAGGCAATTCCTTATAACTCGTTCGCAATGTTTGTAAGCAATGTTCTTTGTTATCCAAATTTATGAGTGAACTTAGATTTCTTAAAGTATACTCCCAATATTCATGTGTCATGTTGGATTTTGTCAAAAGTCCTCCAATCACAACAATTGACAAAGGAAGTCCTTTACAACTTCTTGCAATCTCCTTTCCAATGTTCTCCAACTCAATAGGGCAACCTTCTTTCCCAAACACAGTTTTACAGAGGAGATCCCAACTCTTGTCATCATCTAGGAATTTCATATTAAAATCATGAGTACTACTCAACTGAAGAGCCAAATTTGAAATTCTAGTGGTTATCACGATTCTACTTCCATCATTATTATTGGGAAAGAAAGACTTAATTTTATTCCAAGCCTCAATATTCCATATATCATCCATCACAATCAAATACCTCCTACCCCATAACTTTTTGTGCACTCTTTCTCCTATTTCGTGAACTTTGCCTATTGGATCCCCTTTGCTTTCATCAGAAAGAACTTGTGAAAGAATATGCGGCACACTATACGTTTGAGAAATTGTAACCCAAGCAAGAATATCAAAGTGTTGGACAATAAGTGGATGCGCATAAATAATTCTAGCAAGCGTAGTCTTACCTATTCCACCCATTCCAACGATGGGGACAACCTCGAGATTATGTTCTCTGGTGAGCTTATCCAGGACATCAACTAAGATATCACCAAAGTCCATCATGATGTTGTTCTGCATCCTGGAAATATGTTTTACTGGACCAATAGAAACCGAAGAATTTGTACTGATCATCAGCTGATGATGTTGGCCTCCCTTCTTCTCTTTGACGATCTGCATCACCTCTTTCTTGATCAAATTCATGTCGTGTATCACCTTCTCTAGACCTTGATAAAAGTCAGTGGAACTGACGTTTTCATCATCACTTGTGGATCCAGCATGAATTTGATCGATTATGTGGGATTCGATTACATCTTCAGCAACATAAGCTGCACCAACAATACGCCTTTCCAACTCGTCTTCTTCTTTGGAATAATCTTCAAGAAAATTTTGCAAGAAAGAAAGACTCGCAGTGAGAGAGTGTAGCAGTTGTTGGTCATCAAGAGACATCGGAGGGGAAGGGTGTTGCAGGATTTGCTTTATGGTGAAGGTTAAAGAAAGCACGGCTGCATAGGCCGCCATATCTCAATATCCTATTTTTCTGTGTATTCTGATTTCTGAATCCTCGGCCACCACTATATATGGAGATGATATGCCAACAAGAATATTTGTTTTAATGCATAGTCTTATGGTTTTACTATTTTAATATGAATAGTTTATTCATAATGGAGAAAACAATAATGTAAAGTTGGGAAAATCAAGAAACGCTTAATTAATTAATGATTAATTATGGCGCGAGACGCCAGCTAGTTTAGCACAAGGGTTTCTGTTGAAATCTCATAATATTGGACATTCATGATTATTGCAGTTTTTTTTTCCCTCACAATTTGAAAAATTTCCCGATTTAACGTGATTGAAAGAGAACTTGATCTAAATTGCTCGACAAGTTTATGTAATGATTTGCAGATTTAAAATGATAGAAATAAAATATGGTTTGAGACATAGATTAGGGAAATGAGCTCTAAAACCGAAATCTGGGAAATTTAGTTGGTTCGGCCAATTTCAGACAGAATTTTAACGAGTTTGACATTTGATGGAAAAATAAAATTTAGGTATTATTTTTTAATTACTCATGAATAGAAGGACCAATTCTAAAATAAGGTCTAATTAACTAATTGCATGGGATCAAATTAAATATTTTCCCAAAATACGATGTTTCCTATAAACTGTCCGAGATGTGCAGTGGATGCATTGGTACTTGCATTGTAGCCATATTAGGGGATTGAATTAGCATTTGCTTTTATTGTATGTTCACAACGTAAATATCACAGTCACACGCATTTTACCCTTTTCTTTTTGATACAATTGTAATGTGACAAAACTTATACCTCCGAATGAGGTACATGGTCAAGATCCTCTCAAAGCAAATAAAATTAAGGGTTAATTTTAATTTTGATTTTAGAAGTAAGATTTTTTCTTTTTCATTTTTTGACAATCAAACATCAGCAATTTTGAAAATTCTGATAAAAAAAATTTGAAATTGGAAAAATTAAAATATAGAAGACTAAAATTGAAAAACAAATACCTGATTGTCAAAAAATAAAAAGTCACTTATATAGTTTCATAAAATAATAAGAAAATATATGAGAATATGTGGCTGTAAATAAATCAAGTCTGAGCCAAACACACTGCTATTCAGATTTGTTGAAAATATTACCAGACTTCAAAAACTATATCTTAACTCACGAGTAAGACTTGTATAAGTTTAAATGAAGATAAACATATTAAAATAAGCTCATTTAAGTTAGAGCTAAACTTTAGTTTTTATTCTACAAGTAAGGTATGTTTAAACATATCTGATTTCTAACCCTACCTGAGGTCAAACTTATATGTGTAGTTTGATTTAATTTTGAGTCAAACCAGAGAGTTAAATATGTCTGCAATTGAAGATTAGTTGACCATGTCTTTTCTATGTAATAATACGTTGAATTTGAATTTCCAGGCTACACGTTTTCCTCCATTATAAATACTACTTCCACTCCAAAGCTTTCTAACAAGTATTCCAATAAATTGCAGGAAAAAAAATTATTAGTTTCTTCAAAGATTTCTGAAGAGAAGAATAACATTTGAATTCAATAGACTTCAATCAGCTATATATCTTGATGTCGATGTCGATTTTCAGCTCGTTCGAAGCCTTTTGCGCCGAGTCTTTCGGCCACAAAGTCGGCTTTTCTTCGGCTAAGCAAGCCGCGCCGATCAAAAGTGATGCTCTGGAGGGCAAAGATGTAAATTCCACTGCGGAGCCGGTGAAAAAGATGAGAGGGCAGAGGTTCGCTATAGAGCTCGATGGTGTTAACTGTTTCGAGACCATTCTTCCCTTTTGATCTTTACGATTTTATAGTTAATATTTTTTTATTGATTGATTATCGAATTGCGAAGTGATACAGATGTACATATAATCAAATATCATACACTTGATAGTTGATTCTTTCTTTATAATTCTATGAGTTAATATCTACCTAAGTTTATAAATTTACAAAATATATTTATTTCTATTAGTTAAGGAGGTAATACGATCAATTTATAATCACGTGAAATTTATGGGACCAACTTAATTTCTTAATACAATTTATATGCAATTGTTGCTAGCTTGTAATAAATATGGATAAGCCAATACCAAATAATGCAATTCAAGAACTCATTCAGACACCTTTACTGTGATGGTGTGCTTGAAGACAACTTATCATTACAAAATTATTTGTAATTGTCCAATATTTTGAATGTGGATAAGCTCAATAAGTACAAAAGACATCTTTCGTTCATTTATAGAAGATTATTAATTCCACAAATATATTTATATCCTCTTCTAGTTATGCAAATAACAGAAACATGAATTCATGATATTGCCTAAAGGCCATTGAAACCTACAAAATAAAAAATCTATATAGTTTTCATGCAAATGAACGAGGAAAGGACCCGTTCTCATTAAATTAATATTCCATTTTCCCGTTAAAAAAAGAGGAGAGATTTCATGAATGTATAATTTCTTGATAACGGAGCTTTCCAATGAATTAATGATGGAACCAAAATAAATTATATAATATGCATATATTATAAGGAAAAAATTGTTTTTGTCCTTTATGCACATCTCCAACATTGCACGGTATTTTACGGTAAATTTTACACTATTTTAATATAAAAGTTGTTATTCATCTCCAACAATTTACACTATTTTTTTGCACTTATAAGGGAAAAAATGTTTTGGTCCTTTATGCGCATCTCCAACATTGCATGATATTTTATGGTAAATTTTACAGTATTTTAATGTAAAAATTGTTATTCATCTCCAACAGTTTACACTCTGTTTTTGCATTCAAAAAATATTTCATAATAATCCTTATTATTATTATTAAAAAAGAATGAAAAAAAAAAAGACAATGAATTCAAAAAAAGAAAAAGAGAATAGTGCAAGCTTAAAGTCTTACGTTAACCTGATTCTGAAATGACAGTTTAAGTTCGCTTCATTAGATTTTTCATATTTTATCGTTTTATCTTAGTCCTCCATATTTAAATTTATTATTTTACATGCCATAGTAGGTAAATGTCAGAAGTTGATGTTGTGTTTGATTAGATGGATTTTTTAATCACAATCTTGTATTTTCAAAATAAACAAAAACACAATTTTCATACTGGTACTTGTTATTTTATACACGAAAATAAAACAATTTCTATTTTCTTCTCTAATATACCTAAATTGGCATTAATAACTAAATTAGAGATTATGTCGATTTTTAGAGCTAGGGTTCTTGAGAATACTGATTAACTTATCTTCATTTATTTCATGTTTTTTTTAGTCATGTCGTCTCGATAAAATAAAAAATATCGGTACTAAGATACAAATTGTAATTAAAAAAAGATTCATGCTTAGAAAGCCGAAGGACTAAAAAGTTGGCACTTTTTAAATATAAAGGATTAGAATAACATAAGATGAAGTAGGAAGGATGATAAATCTAGTAAGGCAAATTTAGAGAAGCATTTTTTTTCTCCGTATTATACATCGTTAATGGTGGCATACAATTATACAAAAGCTTTTAAAAGGAAAATCATCAACATAATCAAAGCTTGGTTGCAGAATTTCCTTAATTCCAACGTCAACAGAACAGGGGAATAGCAAGCAACATACAACAGGAAATAAGTAGCAAATGCCAGAAAGCTAACATTTCATCCTATTTTATGATTCTTTTGGACATTCCAAGAATAACTGAAACATCATTTTCTGCAAATTTAAGCATTACAACCTGTTTTTTATTCAGACAAAGCTTTCGCCTACACATTAATTGAGGGGCAATTTTATTAAAAACATTTTAAAAGGGTCTTTTTTTTTTTTTATTGATGAGTAAATACAAAATTGAAAGAGATAAACAAAAATATTGAGGGGCAAATTTTATTAAAAACATTTTAAAAGGGTCTTTTTTTTTTTTATTGATGAGTAAATACAAAATTGAAAGAGATAAACAAAAATATTGATTGAAAACCTCCCCGTATACATAGTTCCTCGGGAGAAAGGAAATAGGTATCATGTTTAAGGAGTATGATGGAGAAAGGAACAGGTTTTTTTAAGGTTATAAACTTTCTTAAAACATTTTATAAGATGACTAATTGCTTATAAAATTTCCAAGTGTTTGTTAAAGTTTTAATGTAAAGATTTCATTTATCCTAAATTTAAATGTTAGAACTTAGTTTATAAGGTCTTTTTTGAGAAGTATTGAGATTTTATCTTATTTTTAATATAACATCTTGTTTTTAATTAACTCCTTCAAACTTGATCGTTTAAATAGCACAATTGTAATTATTAATATCTTATAAGTTTCAGTACCATTTATTTTTCCAAACACATCAACAATTTTTTAAAATAAGATAACACACCTTATACGCTCAAAAAACATTTTATAAAAACTTATCGTAATATAAAGATCAACACATAAAATTTAAAAGGATAAATTTCATAATAAGACCAAATTTATAAATTAGTTCCCAATTTTGGACCCAGTTTTAAAGTTTCTCAATAAATGGATCAATTTAACATTTTTTCTCAATTTAAGGCTTAAAATTTAGATTGAGTTCTCAATTCAAGATAAAATTTCATTTTTTTCTCTTTTTTTATATTTATAATTTATTTATATTTTAATATGTATTTATAGTTTAGATAAATTAAGATAAGTTCGTGCAATTTTGGAATGATCTTCATCCGACTTGTATTAATTTATATATATATAATAAATGCAATTAAAAAAATTAAGATTCTTTTATTTTCTTAATTTTATGAATAAAAGTATAGAAAATCGATTTTAATATTAATTAGTTTAATATAAATTATATTTTCTTTCTTTTTTTTTCATATAAATTAAGATAAATCGGATGAAAATTGTTCTTAAAACGCACTAATTTAACTTAATTTATCCAAAATATGAATACATATTGAAATATAAATAAATTTATTAATATAAATAAAAAAGAAAATGAAAGTTTATCTTGAATTGAGAACTTAATCTAAATTTCAAGTTTTGAATTGAGAAAAAATGTTAAATTGAGCCCCTTATTGAGAAAATTTAAAATTCGAGTCTACAATTGAGAACTAATTTATAAATTGGATTTTGTTATGAAATTTATCATAAAAAAATAATAAAATTCAAAATTCACGGATTCTGGTTGGATTGACTCAAATGCAACTAATGCATATGAATTTTTGTCAATTAAATTTACCTTCATAATTAAACGAACCTTTTTATATAACCATGATATCTTCTATTTCATAGCGTACTTTATTTGTTATTTTAAGATAATCATCATAAACTACATGTGACATTATGCACAATAAACTCATAGTGTATGTATATTAAAAAGACGTAATTGTAAAAAAAATTGTGACCTTACTAAAAATTGTAAATTAATCCCAATTTTTTAAATTAAGCAAAATAAAAATAAAAACTCATGATCTTTAATTGTTGTTGTATTAATTTAGACCACATTTATATTTTTCGACGATCAGAGTCCACGTGTTCGGCAACAATAAATGAATTTGTGTTTTTTTTTAATTATACAAAAAGTTAAGATTATATGAAAATGTGATAATTTATTTTGCAATTTGATCAATTTAGTTTTTATTGGGAATTAAATGACATTTGATGTGACTACATATGACGTGGCATGTTTACTTGACAAGTGGATTCTAATCGTCATAAAATATAAATATGATTTAAATTGCAACGAATAGATCATGATTTTTTTTCAATTAAAAAAAAAGAGGATTAATTTGTAATTTTTTTAAAAATCCATGTTTTTTTTTTCTTTTCAATTACGCCTATTAAAAACAATGAAATTTAGATAAAGACACTCTGCCTGACTACTACACTTCATCGAATTTAATTTGCATTACTTTAAAATAGGAAGGTGATAAGAGAATTAAATATTAACATCTGATTTTGAGTCAAACCAGAGAGTCAAATATGCCTGCAATTGAACCATGATTAGTTGACCATAACCAATCATGGAGTGGAAATATAAAACGCTTTTTCCAGGCTTCTTCCACTAAACCGCTAAACTCGGCTATAATAAGTTGAACTTGATTTTCCACGCTACACGTTTTCCTCCTTTATAAATACTACTTCTACTCCAACACTTTGACCACAAGTTTTTAATACGTTGAGTTTGATTGCAGAAAAAAGTTATAATTAGTTTCTTCAAATATTTCTGCTGAAGAAGAATAAGAATATTCGAATTCAATAGAATCGAATCAGCTATCTATGTCGATGTCGATTTTCAGCTCGTTCGAAGCCTTCTGCGCCGAGTCATTCGGCCACAAAATCGGCTTTTCTTCGGCTAATAAGCAAGCCGCGCCGGTCAAGATTGATGCTCCGAAGGGCAAAGATGTAAATTCAACTCCGGTGCCGGCGAAAAGGATGAGAAGGCCGAGGTTGGGTATAGAGTTCGATGGTGTTAACTGTTTCGAGACTATTCTTCCTTTTTGAATTTTTACCTTTCCAATTTTTATTTTTTATTTATTCATTGATTATTGAATTGTGAGTGATTATACGATTATTGTATTCTCGATAGTTGATTCTTTCTTTTCAATACTACGATACAAATAAATTGTGAAGGTGTATAATACATTTACAGAAAATCCGATATAATACACTTGATAGTTGATTCTTTCATTTCAATTCTGAGTTAATATCCACTGAAATTAATTAATTTAAGCAAGTCAAATTTATGAGACCGACTTACTTTCTTAAATCCAATTTATTTGCAATTGTTGCTAGCTAGTAATAAATATACAAAAGACGATACCAAAAAAATAAAATAAAAAAAGTAACATTAATTTGTCAATACAGTTATACAGAATTTGGTACACGATGATCTCTAAATTGAGGCTTTTCGATAACTTAAAAGTTAACTTAAAAGTGATGTGATGACAAATGTTAATCAATATAATATGACACATGTTAGTCACATCACTTCTATGTTATCGAAAAGCCTCTATTCGACGAAATAAGACTGAACTCAAATAGATTCTTAAAATTTTGAAACTTGATTGAAAATCATGATACTTGTGACCAAAATTAGAAGATACAATAGTTATGAGATGAAAAATAATTTTAATCCTTACTTTGGTATTACATTATATATTTTATGACATTTAATATCATCATATGTTAATTAGTGATACCATTTGATACATATAGTATGGTGTTTATTTTAAAATATAAAATGTAACATGACGTGTAATAGAAGATTTCATGTGCTAATTATTTTTAGTATATGTTTTGTTGACGTTGCACTTGACCCTAAAAACCAAAATTCAATCTTTTATTTCATTTGACATTATATAATATTTAATGTATATCATATATTAATTAATAATATCATTTAATATGATATATAATAATTAATTTAAAATAGAAAATTTAACATTATAAAAGATCTCACCACGAGGTGGTCTTGTAAGCAGCCTCCTCAAAATCTAATTACATTTTATGGAGTCAAAAGATAGACTCTAGGAATATATTTGTCTTTGATGTGGTTAGGATTACAGAGTTGGTCTGATGTGTATTAGGTGTACATATAATTTATATTAATTCGAGTTGATCCGTATTTGTAATTTTTTTTTATTTGGCTTCAGATATTGATCTTCATGTTATATTAAGACAATTTTTATGTTATTTAATATTAACTTTATGTACAGGTATGCAGATACTTAAATTATTTTTCGGTTTTAGGTGTTGATCTTTATATTGTATTAGTTTGATATTTATGTTATTTAATATAATCTTATGTACAAGTATGTTGGTCTTTATGTACGGTGATGTTGTTCCAGTTTGATGTGCGTCTTCCCGGAGTCAAAACTCGAAATCTTGAACGCTTGGATCCAACGAACCTGTCCCGGAGTCAAAACTCTCAAAACTCGAAATCTTGAACGCTTGGATCCAACGAACCTGTCCCGGAGTCAAAACTCGAAATCTTGAACGCTTGGATCCAACGAACCTGTCCCGGAGTCAAAACTCGAAATCTTGAACGCTTGGATCCAACGAACCTGCAAAACAAACACCGGGAGGGGTTCCCGGCGAAGGGACTCCGACGCTCAAGAAAGGCTCTGAATTCTCTCAAATAATATGACAAGTGTATTTTTTGTGTTATGCTTGTCTGTAAAGTGAAAAAGACAAGGATATATATACTCCCTGATATTTGTTGTAGTCAAAATAGGAGTCCTAATTGTAGTTGAGGTAGGAGTCCTCTGAAAATCCGGGATTAGCTCGATATTACCCTAGAAATAAGGGATATGGATAACAAACCCGTGAAAATAGCGGGTAGTTAGGATTAATTCGTTCTCATCCAATCGATCAGTTCGTCGATACACTTCGAGCTAATGTAGTTCGCCGGGACAGGCATAGCTCGCTTATAAGAATAGTTCGCTTATAACGACCAAAGCAAGGTACGAAACTCGGTTCGATTCAACCAGGTCGGAAAATAGTTCGGTTCGGTTATTGCATTTAGTTTGACCATAACATACGGTAATTTAGGAAAGAAAGAAAAAATTTCAGGACAATTTATATATACAAAATTTTATGTGATATTACTCATACTCTTGTGATATATAACAAATATTTTTATATTAATATAGTCATACATTTATATTTATTACCTATGTTTTTTATAAAATATGGATTGTCGAATATATCCTCATTATAGATTATTATTTAAGGTTATAATAGTAATTTAGGATTTTCATACTTAAATAATTTTATATTAGAATTCTAACTAATTCAAAATCTTATAAAATCCTATTATAATTAAAACTCTAATATAAAAATGTTATACATACAATATTTGTATTATTTCTTTCTCCACGTGCAATGCACATGATTAAAGCTCGTAATATATATTAACATAGTCATACATTTATATAATATATAAATGTACAACTAACATAACTAAAATATATGAGTAATATCACATAAATGTATGTTGATCCAAAAAAATACTTAAATTCTTTTTTTTTTTCTCTTTAAATTATAGTATATATAGATTATGATATTTATACATAAAAGTCATACTTAAATAACATAAATATCATACATTTATAACATAAAAGGTGAACACATAAGATCTAAAAAAATAAAATCAAAACTCATGAATTCGCATCAAATCGACTCAATTACATGAATCTAAATTTATACAATTCATGCATAGAAATTTTTACCAGGATTGCAAGTTTATTGTCACTCTCAGATTTTTGCATCGCGGACAAGGAGAAAAACACGTAGGCCAAGTCTGTCGTGTAACCAAGTCCAACTATAAAGAATGACTCTTTATCATTCTAATTACGATTTAAGTTATACGTAATTAGACGAGTCTCATCACACAAGAATTACATCTGATTTTATAAAGTTATCTGTAATTCATATATATTATCCATTTGTAATATAGCATATCGAAACATCTCTCATTATAGAATTAAATATCCAATTTAATTACACAATAATTTAGAAGGTCAACAATTTAGAATATTAAAATTTTCATCCCGACAATTGACTCCGTATTAGACTAATTCTATCCTACACCTAAACTACAATTTCCCATGAGAAACAATTCCAGTTCGATATCAATGTTAACTTCAACGAGGATTTCCCAGTCAAATTGAAGAATGGATATTTTATGCTCCATCCAATCCCCAAATCCGAAATCAACCCAATTTGTAGGAAATGATGATTCCATGTTCCCCGTATAATATTTATTAATTTAATAAATATAGCTAAAAATCCAAAATTTTCTATATCCCCACACTACTCCTCTCCTTTCCAATTAATTAATAATTTTTTTAGTATTGCAAATTGAAATTGAAATTTTGAATGAACTCAAGAAATTAGATTTATGATTTCATGATATTTGATGTTAGGTTGGATTGATATTGTTTATGAGTTGTTTTAATTGTTTTGGTATTTATTTATTGAAAATTGTTTTAGAACAAAAAAAAAAAACTTATTGGAAACCACACAACACTGATGAGCTGGATCATTCATTTTTCCTTAGCTGTGTAATTGAAAAAAATAAAAAATTAAATTACGAATCAAAAAAGTTCAAACCTCATATTGGTTTTTTGTATTTAATCATCAATACTCTTTATATTAATTCGCCTTTTTTTTTATAGGTATTATAACTGATTTAACGATTAAATTTATTGCTAGTTGATGATCACCTTTACTATAGACATTGTAGTAAATGTTATTTTAAAAATAATACCCCTCAATCTCAAGGGTTTTATCGATATATAACTTGATGAATCTATTATTAATTCCATTCCTATAAATACGTAAATGTGCAAATTTATGGTATATCATGAAAAGACCAATTTCCTTGAAAAATAAATAAACAAATAAAAGCATATATATGACAATTAATCTTGTGCTTAATTCTGCCATTTATCTATTGAGTCACGTCCTCTGCCATTCTTTATTCTTTATGAACAGTTTCTTCTTACAGTGGCCAAAAAATATGTCAACTTGATTATTAAATTGAGGACAAAATTGAGCATATGTACTGTATTTTTTCTCAACTATATTCATAAAACCCATGAGAAAGGCAGAAGAGATAAAAATTATATATATTTGACCATTAGAGTTCCAAAATATTTTAACTCTTAGCATTTTGCATCGTGGGAAACATGGATTATACAAAAGGTAATTTGTATATCAAGATTGAAAGAACGAGGTTGATAAGTGATTATATGCATTAATATTGTGTCACCCCATTATTATACATAAATTTATATTTTATATTCTCCTGTTTCACATATAAAATTTGACGAGAAAAATTTCTAATATATTTTTACAAGTTAGTCTGTATTTTATGAGTTATATGTTGAGGGTTTGTTTGTCTCATAAAATTAGATTAAATAAGATGATTGTAGTAGTCTTTATTGTATATTCGATTTTCTAATTAACTGAATTATTACTTTCATTTAAAAAAAAAACTGATTAATTGACCTATATTTTCGCCTGTTTCCATCCACCTAACCAATTTTAGTAAGAGTTCAAAGGCCATTCAAAGCATAAAAAAATTGTCAAGGTTGCTTACTTTTCAGATTGAAAAGTATTGAAGTTCAAAATTTAAACAAAAATGTCTCATAAAGTTTATGTTTCGTTGAAATCTAAGGCTTTCAAATATACATTTTATTGATTTATTTGGGCTATATTATAAAATTCAATCAACGTTACCAACTTCAATTTTGTTGTGTGTGTAAACAATTTGAATACTGTGAAGAGATTACAGCATGAGTCAACACCAATCAAAAAAAAATAATCAAATATCCTGCGTCTAAAATTGATTTCGAGTTTATCGCAAATGACATCGAGAATCAGTCAACATGAGTATAAGGAAATTAAATCTTAGCCGACTTATAACAAGTACACATTGGTAAAAGATATAAAAATTCGTGCAGTTTCATTTTTATTTGTAAATGTTAAACCCAACTACACTTGTTAATTTATTATTGCTTGACTATAATTATCATCTAAAACCTCAAGAAAACTTAGAATCATCCACTGACATTTTTTATTTGATTTGATATATATATATATATATATATATATATATATATATATATATATATATTAATTAAAGTAATCAACCATACATGTGTGATATGAATGAAACCACCATTGAACTAAGAGATATTATGCATTGCATCAATCAGAGTTATTGCATATATGAAATCATATACTCTATCATCTATTTCATGTTATATTTCAAAATAATCACAATATATCATCTATCAAATGTCATTATTGATTAACAAATAATAGATATTAAAGATAATATACACAATATCCATTACTGATAAATTTCATAATAAGAGCCAATTTATAGATTAGTTTTCATTTTTAAATCCAAATTTTATAGTTTGTCAATAAGGGATTTAATTTAACCTTTTTTTTTTCTCAATTTAAGACTTAAAAATTAGTAAGACAATTTATTTAAAAGTATAGAAAATCAATTTAATATAAATTATATTTTATGAATTTTCATTTATTATTATTTTATTTTAATATAAACTAATGAAGATAGTTCGAAAATTGCACTAATTTGTCTTAATTTATCTAAAATATAAATGCATATTGAAATATAAATAAATTATAAATATAAATAATAAAAAATTAAGAATTTAATCTAATTTTCAAACTTTAAATTTAGAAAAAAAAAGGTTAAAATTAAGTCTCTTATTAAATTTTTCTAAATAAATATAAAATTAAAAATTAATTTATAAATTGAATTTTATTATAAAATTTATCCAACCAGTTACCCAATGTTTAGGGATGAATTTTTCTTTATGGTAGATAACGTGGGCCAATCAATAATTGAGTTTAAAAATTTTAAAATACCCCACATTGTTTTCACTTACCATGTTGATTATTTTCTTATATTCAAAGACACAAACATGGTATGGATCTTTTATATATATATATATACATATATATATATATATATATATATATATATATATATATATATATATTAAACTGAAGCAGAGTACTCCAGCTACTTTTCTTTCTCAGTTTTAGCTTCTTCTGTTTTTCTTATCATTCTTGAAATGGGATTTTATCGCTCCTCATTAGAATCCCTTCAAGATTTCATAAATATTATGAGGCTAAATGACACACCCACTAATACCACTTCATCACCTCATGAATTTCATCCATCTCCTTCTTTAGTACCACTCTCAATTCATATGATTAGCAAATCCCATCAAAATCATCTCCCAATAGTCCAATACGCGACGATGCTACACAACAAAGAAGAAGATGGTGATCATTCACGTTGTGCAGTGTGTTTGAGTAGCATAGAGGCATGTCATATGGTGAGGAAACTTGGCAATTGTGAGCATGCTTTTCATGTCGAGTGCCTCGACTCTTGGATGGAGCTTGGCCACGACACGTGTCCTGTTTGTCGAGCTAGGCTTTCGCCTGGCCATGGAGAGGAGTTGAGGCATGGAAAAGATCCATGGAGATCAGAAAGAATGGTCTACTTGTTCGGAGAGGATTGTCTAATGGAGGAGCTTCAATGAAATTTAATTAATTCTTAATCGTTATTATTAATGTTGATGATATGTAATAGATTCTTATGTTTCTTTTTACCAATTAATGGATAGTTTGCATGCAATGAAAATTAATCTTAGTTTTGGTGAGGAAGGTTTGACCATTCGAGGGATCACTTTTGGTTAAGTTTTTCTTATTAGTCAATTATTGTGTTTGACAATGGGGATTTTACATCCACGTCATCTCGTGTGTAAGTGTTATAAATGGTGATCATTTAATTCATATCTTTTGTGAATTTCTTATAAATTTGGAGAGAGAGACAAAATACAAGTAAAAACAATAATGAATTTATCCTTTTCGTTTTCATCGAATTCTTTTTGTCTCCCCAAAACTCACATAACTAAAGAAAATGTAAACAGCCATTCAATTTATAATAAATAATAGTTTGTTTCCTGTAAAAGGAAGAAAAAATTGTGTAATTCAGATAATTTGGTGGGCATGTAAGAGAAAGAGGATAATATTTAACTTCGTTTATAACTTAAATTGTCTAGTAAATTAGGGTCCAACAATTTAAGGCTGAAGCACAATTTCGATTCAATTAAATGATTGATGTTGAAATTGAATAAAATTTGCAAAGTTTGAAAATTTAGAATTTAAAATTGTCAAACCTCTTAATTTACTGGACAATTTAAATAATAAACTCTAAGTTTAAAATTATTTGTGGGAAGACTATTTCGTCATTTCATTTTACTCCACAAATTTCCATAGCAATTTAACTTTATAGAATCATTAGTATTTCATCCCTATTTTCCACAATTTTAATTTAAAGTCTTACATTGAAAAATAAAATAAATATAATTTCAAACAAACATTAAAATATAATAAATTTTAAAGGATTTTTTTAATCTTTAATATTAATAAATATTAATAATTTAATAAATTATTAGAGAGGTTTAATAACTATAAATTAGAGGTCATTAATTTTACTATAGGGGAAAATTGGTTAAATTTAATTATACGTCAAATTTATTCATGATTTGTGCAATACATATCACCTAATTAACATTAAATAGAATATAATTTAATTAAATACTTATTTAATTGTTACAATTTATGTTGTATTTGTAGATGATCATAAATATTTTTTTAAAAAAAATTCAATTTTTCTTTTCAATTAATTGATAAAAAAATGAAAATGAAAATTTCACAAAATAATTTCATAGTTTATTATAAAATATATATTCAAAAAAATTACTCAATTTTATTAATTAATAAGTTTGAAATTTTGAAGAACCATTTTCAATTATTTCACCTTTATATTAATTTTTTTCCTTTTTATTTATTTAGATTTTTTCTCTAAATTTTTAGATTTAACAAATTTCAAATATGAAAATAATTTCTATTATTTAAGATTTAGAGAAATCCAGTTAGCATTTTTATATTATTTAGCAATGTTTCTCAAGCAATATAAAATTTGAAGTCATTTATTGATCATATTTAATGAGAAAATATTGTTGGCTTGACAATGTTTTGTTTTTTTTTTATTAATTCCATTTTAACATTTGGCTAAAAGGGGACAAAAACTCATTTTTGCAGGGACAAAGTTGATTTTTTTTCCGTGCATATGCGTGCGACAGGTGTTGCTAAAAAGAACTTCTCGCGATTTCTGTTAGGAAAACTAATGGAGAGGGTCAAAATTGATTATTTTTTGATCTTTTTTAATCTGGGGGCCAAAATCTGACCCGATCCTTTCCTAAAGGGTCAAAATTGAATTTTTCCATGAATTAGTAAATTCATGTTCCAAGATCGCAGGTTTATCAAAATAGTTGATGTAAACAGGGTAGGATACATAATGTGATGTAAGTCTTGGACAAGGAAGAATCTGTGTGTGAGGTTTGAGAAGAGGTTTAAATGGTGCCATAGAAATGCAGAATTTAGTGTATCCTTTTTGTGTTGTATTATGGAGAAAGGCCTGATCTCAAGAGTAAAAATGTTGCCAGAAATGTTAAGCAACGTTCCAACTAACATTTGATTTTGGACAAAAATATAATTAACAAAATTTGTTAATTAAAAATATTGACTATTTAGTCAACCAAAGTCCATTTAACAGGCCTGATCTCAAGAGTAAGTGGATTTTCTGTTTTTTTTTTGGGTGAAGAATTGCTTTCTTACACGGATTTGCTTGTTGTGTTCTTGTAGGATTTCTGTTTGAAAGAAAGGAAACTAGTGTGGGAGTTCTAGTTTGTGGGCCCAAGAATATGAGACATAGGTTGCAAACATATGCTCATCTGGTTTGGCAGCTAATCTGCATTTTGAATGCTAATTCTGATCAGTTTTTAATTTCCTTTTTCGATTGAGATATTTACAGTTTTTGTTGATGATTCAGTTCTTTGTCGATTGTTAAAAAATAAAAAATAAAAAGCTTTTAGACATGCAGAAGATAAGGGAAAACTCCAAATTTATGGCTACTAGGTGATGACATGGCTTCATACCCACTGTTTGCGAATCACAAAATATACTTTGAGTCAAACCAAAAAGTCAAATATGCCTGCAATTGAGGATTATAGTTGACCACATCTATTGTATGTAACTTCTGAAATCCCACTAGGCACTAACTCTAAACCAATCACGGTGTGGAAATAGAAACGCTTTTTCCAGTCTTCTTCCACCAATACGCTGAATGTATTTGAAACTTCCACTTTACACGTTTTCCTCCTTTATAAATATTACTTCCACGCAACACTTTCTCCACAAGTTTTGCAGTATATTGCAGAAAAAATTCATTAGTTTACTCTCTGTTGAAGAAGAAGAATAATATTCGAATTATATTGAATTCAATCAGTTCTATATGTCGATGTCGATTTTCAGCTCGTTCGAAGCCTTTTGCGCTGAGTCTTTCGGCCACAAAGTCGGCTTTTCTTCGGTTAAGCAAGCCGCGCCGGTCAAATCTGATGCTCCGAAGGGCAAAGATGTAAATTCCACTCAGTTGCCGGCGAAAAGGATGAGAGGGCCCAGATTCGGTATAGAGCTCGATGGTGTTGACTGTTTCGAGACTATTCTCCCTTTTTGATTTTTACCTTTTTCTTATTCATTCATTATTGAATTGTGAAGTGATATACATAAACAGATTACGTATAATCCAATATCATACACTTGATAGTTGATTCTTTCTTTTTAATCTATGAGTTAATATCTACTTAAATTTATCAATGAGTAAAATATATATTTATATTTATTTAAGGAGGTAATAATTATATCGATTTATAATCACATCAAATTTATGGGACCAAACTTACTTTGGAGCATTTTTAAAATAACTAACAAATATGTAAAAATGACATCATTAATTAACATATGATGTGAATTAAAAATAATAAAATATAATATAAAATATCAAAATTGAAATAGAAAATTTAACCCGAAAATACGATATTTCATTTATTCAAATTAATATTTCATCTTATATTCCAATAATTTTCAAGTTAGTGTTTCATCTTATATTTCACTACTTTTAATTCATGTCATGTGTAAATTGATGAAGTCATCTTTTACACTTGGTCGTGTGGAGGTTATTTTGAAACACCAATAAAATATCAATATGGAATAAAGAATCTTGTTTGATATATTCAGGGGATTGTAAAAATCTTTGGACTATCACAGACTTGAGATGTGTAAAAGCTATTTTCCGACAAGCTAACATTTGACGTCCCTCAGTTATCCACAATTCCTTCTTGGTCTCTTCTTTGGAAGATGTCTTGACTTGGCATGCTAAGCTTCTAGGATTGGAACTCCCAGACCCACCTTATGAAGAAGATATTGTGTTGGAGAACTTACAAACACTCTCACCTATAAAGAACTTCAAATGCAGTGACGAGGTGGTCAAGAGAATTCCCAATATCAAGAAATTGACATTAATATATACAAGACAGAGACTTGAGGAAGAAGTATTTCGTAGTTTCTATCTCCAAAGTCTTGGTTATCAACAAAAACTCAAATCCCCTTCTTTTTTTCTCACCCCTGATCCCGTTTCTAATCCAGAAATATTCGGGAGTCATTTTGTACACATTTTCACCTTTCCACACTCCATCAAGATTCATGTATAAGGCCCAAGTGGGAAACAGTTGACGAGCAATTTTGCAGCCTAAAATTCTTGCACATTGACTGGTGTGATGATCTGAGAAACTGGACGACTGATAGAACCCACTTTCCATGCCTCGAACATCTTCATCTTCGATATTTATTGAAGATGAATGAGATCCTTTGGAGTATAGAAGACATACCAACGTTACAGTTAATTCATTTGGAAAATTGTAGCAAATCTGCCTCAGTTTCTGCTGAAGGAATTAAAGAAGAGCAAGAGGAGCTTGGGAATGAAGACCTTAAACTTCTATTAGCCATGCATTATTTTACATTAACTCAAATACCTTTGCATGGAAAAAATCAAGCATAATATCATTCTTTACAAATTAATTTTAAATAGAACGCAACAATTTAGAGCTTTAAAATGTCTAAATTGATTACAAGATAAGAGAATAGAATTATACACGGAATAAGAATTAAATTGAAGATATGTTCCTATATATAATTGATTATGGAAAAAATTGCAAATTTAAGATACTCTCTTTTGATGATTCACCAATTAAGGACACCAATATTTCAGATCGACCCCAATTGGGACACTAATTTTTCCAGCTCTGATATTTGGGCTTTTCAATATAGGAGATTTTAGGACAAAATAATCATAAATCAAGAAAATTCAGGTCATATCGTAGATGCAGGACATGTGCTTTCTATATTCGGATTTTTCTAAGAATTGATTCGATTTTCACAAATCGAGATTGAATGGAACCACATCGGATAAATTGATTTAGGCACTATCTTGGCCTAGGAGATGAGTATTTTGCCACAGAAAACGTTCATTTCGCTTCTCATTTTTACATATTTTATCCTTCATGTGGGGGGAGTAGGTCCTTGAAGAATGGTAGATATGGGAAGGCATTTGCGATGCTCTCTGTTCCAAATTGACAACTTATCAGAATCTGTTTTATTTATAAAAGGTAAGTCTTGTATGTTTTATTACTTTGACTGAAATCTTGTGGGATAGTGTCATGAGATTTAATTTCATAAAACTAATGTAATCAACAATTCATTATTCACAAAATATAAATATTTATGAGAATATCTTTTTGGGATAAATTTTATAATAAAACCTAATTTATAGATTAGTTTTCAATTCTAAACACAAATTTTAAAGTTTCTCAATAAAAGACTCAATTTAAAACTTGCAAATTAGATTGAGTTCTTAATTCAAAACAAAATTTAATTTTCTTTTTATTTATATCTATAGATTTATTTATATTTAGATAAATTAAGATAAGTTACTGCAATTTTGGAAAGATTTTCATCTGACTTGTATTAATTTATATAAGTATATAATGCAATTCATAAAATTAAGATTCATTTATTTTCTTAATTTTATGAATAAAAATATAAAAAATCGATTTTAATATTAATCAATTTAATAAAAATTATATTTTATAAATTAAATTAATTATATTTTTCTTTCTTTCTTTATATAAATTAAGACAAGTCAGATGAAAATTGTTCTTAAAGTGCAATAATTTGTCTTAATTTATCCGAAATATGAATACATATTGAAATAAAAATAAATTTATAAATACAAATAAAAAGAGAAAATAAAAAGAAAATGAAATTTTGTATCTAATTTTCAAGCTTTAAATTGAGAAAA
This sequence comes from Scutellaria barbata, assembly GCA_028654395.1. NCBI lineage: Eukaryota > Viridiplantae > Streptophyta > Magnoliopsida > Lamiales > Lamiaceae > Scutellaria > Scutellaria barbata. Next base: position 15,519,176 of record CM053646.1, on the reverse strand, counting down.
AAATGTTAAATTGAGTCATTTATTAAGAAACTTTTAAATTTGGATCTAGAATTGAAAATTAATTCTTAAATTGGATCTTATTATGAAATTTATCCATTGATTTACAACATATAGTAAGACATTTTTACTCATATAAAACATTTTCAAAAATTAAATTAGTATTAAGTAATTCTATAATTAGGATAAACATAACATTTTTTAATCAATTTTCCTATAAAAATAATACATACTTAAATTTGTCCAACTTATTACCTTTTATCTTCTTCGGCCAGGTTGTAATTATCAAAGACCTACTAAGTCCTAAGAATGAAAGTGAGGAGCATTTTGTGGATAATATATCATCCACTATAGTAAACTTTAAGAAAGAAACTTTTGACCTAAATAAATGAGTTAGCTTTTACGATTCTTGAGGGGACACAATTATAGTTTAAGGATGTAACGATGATTGGCCCTACAAATGATATTAATAGAAATAGGTCTCTAGTGTACTCCATCCCACCTGTAATTGGTCCTGAAAAAATGAATTATTAAACTCTGAAAACAATTAAAAAAAAGAGAAAATGGCCGATTCTGCTATCTTTCCTTATAATATGCCCCATTCTGCCACCAAATTTAAAAAATTGTTCCCATATACCATTTTTGTTATATTTTTATCCCCAATTATCATAAAATACCATCCGAAATCAAATTATGTCAAACACAAGACTTTAAAAAAAGGACATGATTGACACTGTCAGTTAAGTGTCACTCATTTGTCAAATCTTACAAAAATTATTGGAGCTTATTTTTTGTTTGAATAATTATATGTGAGAACTCCTACACAGAATTATTACACGAATTTTATGGACACTGACAAATATTTGTGGAATAGAAATGTTTTTGTTTTATGAATTTTTATTCCATAATTAAAATCCGTGTAAGATAATATTTTAATAAATTCGTGTAAGATAATATTCCATAAAATTCGTGTAAGCTAATATAAGCTTACAATTAAAATTCATGTAAGATAATATTTCAATAAATTCATGTAAGCTAATATTCCATAAAATTCGTGTAAGCTAATATAAGCTTAAAATTTTTAGGTACAATTTTCGTGTAAGGTTGAAATTAATATAAGCTAATAAAATTTTAGTGTATCAAATGAATTATTGGTGGAAGCATTACAAATTATTGGATTATCAAAAAGAAAAATTCGTGGAAGCATTACAATTTAATGGTCAAAAGAAAATTTTCTGGAAGCATTACAATTCATTGGTCAACTGAAAAATTCCTGGAAGCATTACAAATGAATTCTTTCATTATTTAATTATTGAATTGTTAAAAAATCGTGTAACCATTAAAAATGGGTCATTTAATTATTGGATTAATCTAATTTCGTGTAAGTAGTAAACAATTCGGCGAAGCATTAAAATGAATGAATGAATTAATTATAAATTCGTTGAAGCACTAAATTTCGTGTAAGGTAAAAAATTGAAATTTGTCCTTACACGAAATTAAGTAATTTGTACTTACATAAAATTAATTAATTATTGGATTTACACGAAATTAATTAAGTTGGTTTACATGTTGAAAATTTTACTTTTTTGAAAGACAATACTCTACATTATAAAACATATTACAGTACTACCTTTTCATGAAAAATATTACATTTTTACTATAAGTATTACATTATATATGCTAAAACTTCATTACATTTTCTATGAAATAAAGTATTTTAAACATAAGATATCATTATTAAGAATGAGAATAGGTAGGGTATCCTACCATTTAGAAAATCTCAAATCCTAACTTTGTTGATATTATATTATTCGTATATATCTCATTTTCATTTAAAACTACTTGTATATCTTTGTCGTTTTCAATTATCACTACCCAACAAATACCCATACCCACTCAATATCCATTTATTAAATATAAATATTTTTTTATTTGAATCTAAAGGAGAATTAATTTTAAATAGGTATTTCATATTTTTTTTTAAAATTTGTAATATTTGATTTATTTATATACATTTTAGTGAATAGTTTATCATAAATTACTAGTTAATTCAATGGTAATATTCATTTTTTTAATGAAAGGTTTAGGCCTTTTTAGGATTCAAATTTCACATATGTTATATACACGTATATTATATGAGTTTTAATGGATAGGTATGTACACGTAGATGGAAGGTATCTACTCGAACTCTACCCATACCACAATAATATCTTTTTATTTTTTTCAAACCCATTTTGTTTGTGGTTAGAAATATACGTAATTATCATATTAGAATTCAAACGGATATTCATTTAACTACGAAACTATCTATCCCTAATTATTACTCTATTTTTGAATTCGAACTGGATAAAATGTCTTCACAAATGTTATTCTAGCATTGATGCACTCGAGGTTTTGGGTTTATTAGAAAAAAAAAAAGAAGATTTTATCATTTCACATCCGAGTCAGCGTATATCACATCATTCCAAAGTATGGACCATGGAGCATGTGTATAAGATATTTCAAGGTCTTAAAGTAATTGTGGGAAATTAATAAATCAATGATATTACTTTGTCCATACTTTTAATTATTAATTTTTTTTTAGGACAAGTTTGTCGGATTGTCTCATTCCTTTACTTTTGAATATAATATACATTATGTGAGTGCTGCACCAATGATGATATACTACATATTGGATATACGAAATATATAAAGATGGATGTATAAATATTAATAATATAAATACTATATACACTAAGTTGCAGTTAGTTTCCAGCCAATGCCCTTATGTATCCATTTACCTCTATATATGGTTACATTGTAAATCAACTATTAGTCTAAGTACTATATTATATAAGCATTTCCCAAAATCATTTTTTTGAATTCTTATTTTTATTTAGTTTTTCATTTTGTGTTGTAATACAAGAAATATGTCAAGAAATATGGGCTACAAGGGCATATACAAACAATTAACTAATTTCTGAGAGTTCAACGTACACAAGCTCAAAAGATCATGCAATAAAATTTCCACATTTTTTTTTTATAAAAATCAAATACTTTATATACAATGTGATTCATATTAAATTAGAGTCCAAATAAAATTCTAACTAAATTACATATAGACTATAATTTTGTCATCATCCAATTGTTTTCGATTGGGTCCACTCAATGATGTAAAATGTCACAATCACAATGTGGATACACAAGATGATAAAAAGAATCAATTCAAATTACAAAAACTCCTGTTATTCCAATTAATTCGCTGGGCCCTTTAGGAACAACCTTTCTAATCCTAATTATAAAAGTTTCTTCATTTTACCATTTAATAACTCATAATCATATCTTGATAAATAACTATTTACAACTTGACAATTTAAAACAGACTTTCAAATAATTAAATTTAAATATTATTTAATCGATGAAAATGAGAAAATTTATAACCCCGACCCATGCAGTAACATTATTTTCAATTTGAATTAGTATTTTCTCCATCCCAATTATTATCAAGAAACATCTACAAATTCTAATTTAATTAAATTATATTATATAAAAAGAGTTAAAATAAAATAAACTGTTGGTCCCAATGGTATAAGGTTAAGAGGGGGGTGAATTAACCTTATCAAATTTTCAACTTCTGCTTCAAAGAATGTTAAGTCCCTGATGAACAGGTAGCTAGTAAGCTTACTGCTCGATAGGTTCCTGCTCAGGCAGTGACCTCAGGACTTAGACAGAGAATATAATGCACAGCGGAAATACTTATGATTTTCGAAACACGCTTTTAATGCAGTATGCTCAGATGCAGATAGATGGATAGAAAGCTATAAATAACACAAGCAAGCTTATAGAGGTTCAAGGGTGGAGTAATCCCTCTACATCCTCTCTACTCCTTCACAAGGAGGAACTTTGTTAAAGCAAGTTTGATTTACAATAGACTCAGCTAACACAAACTATACTCTAAACAAACTGTCAGCTCTATCCACACAGGTAGCTGCACAGTGACCAACTATCGACCCACACAGGATCTCCACACAGGTTAACCGACCCACACAGGATCCTTTCTCTTCTTCAGAGAGATTACAGCTTAGCAGTGTAAACTCCTGCCTAAGCGACTCCTATCAGATTTAGAATAAAGTGAAAGATTTAAACACAATCAAATGCAGCAAGCTCCTTGAACTTTAGAAGATCACAAAGGTAGCTGGCTTGCTGCTGCTCAGTCTGATTAACTTGAGTGTATGAGCTTTTGCTTGTAAGAGATTTGCTTCATGTCTGTTTGCTTCTAAGTTCTCTCTTGGTTGTATATGTTGTTTGTGTTTCTTTGTATATCAGACTTCCATATATATAGGCATCAGATATTTTTCTGCCCTTTAGAAAGGCAGTCCTTTGCATGATGAGGTGTCTCTTCCTGATTGGTTCTGCCGATCTTCTGACACGTGTTCTGAAATGCCTTCATTCTGTTCTGCAACTGCTTTGTCCTTTGTCTGCGCAACTTCATTCTGTAGACTGCTTGTACTGTGTCCTTGCTGCTTTTTCACACATGGCAGATTCTGATTTGTTAGAATTGGAGTGACTCTACTGGCTAGTCAGGTTGCATTGACTCTGATGTATCTGGTAGTATCCTCTTTGAGTAAGTCAGCTTCCTAGACCATCTCCAGGTTCCTTGTAGCATCCTTTTTGAGCAAGTAGGTCAGCTTCCTTGATTATCTCCAGGTTCCTTGTAGCGTCCTTTTTGAGCAAGTAGGTCAGCTTCTTTGACTATCTCCAGGTTCCTTGTAGCGTCCTTTTCGAGTTTTGATTACTGGTTGCTTGATACAGTATGCAGGTAGCAGGGACTCGGCTTCCTGGTTACTTGGCAGAATCTTCAAGTCTTTCCAGCATCCTTGTCTTAGCATATTTATATATAAAACTTATCCAGATAGCTAAAGTTCTAGTCTATTACACGTTTTGTCTCATCAAAATCTATTACATTTCATCCTATCAATTTCCCCCTTTTTGATGATGACAAAACTCCTTAACAGGATCAAAGAACCATATTTTAGTAACTTGGAACAAAGATGCAGAGAAATGCAATCATTCATAAGCATGCATCAAGTTCACAAGATGTGAGCTTCCATCAACCAGAAGAATCGAATTTTCATTGATCAGAAATAAGTACAAAGCATATACATACTTAGGCAGATATCAGAATAAATAGAGTCTTAGTCAGAATAACAAAAAGAAACATAAACAAAGAGCAAAACATCAAGTCTTCAACCAACTGACCTTCTTCTTTCTTTTGAACCTTGTGCATTTCCACCAGTTGGCTATTGAATCTTGATAGCTAGGTTCCATCCTTTTCACCATCTCCTCAGATTCCTCAAACCTGAGCCAGAAGTCTTCACTGTATGGTATGGGCTCCTTTCCAAGTTTCTACTTTAGCTTCACTTGGATTGGAAGTCCACCTTTCTTTGTTAGCTCCAGGAACCTCTGCAAAGCCTCCTTGTTCGTTTTGAATCCTCTGAAAAGAGCAGATTCCTTGCAGAGGGTGGTGAAGTACTTCATCAGCTCCTTTCTTTTGAATGCTTCAATCTGGAAAAATGATGGATTGACCTTAGTAGGAAGAGTGACCTCCGGAACTTCTGGGGCTGCGAATCTGTCACTCTTGGGATCCGGGCTGGCTTCCAGGAAGTTTCTGAGATAGGCACTTGCTGCGACATCAGGGCTCTGCAAATTTTTCTCCATTTCGACCATGTCAGGCAGCTTGTGAGGAGGGAAGATCTTGTCAAGGGCAATCCTGGGATCTGATGAAAATACAGCATCCAGGTTGCTTTTCAGCTCTGCTTCAGTCCTCCTCCTTTTTTTCTTCTCTCATTTCAGCACCCTTCCTGAAGCCTGGATGAACTGACCCAGAAACAGCATCTGATTTTCTTTTAGCACTGCTGTCTGAAGGGCCCCTAGATCCAGCTCCCTTGTGTCCGCCATCTCCAGAGTCATCTCTCCTCCTACTACTTACTACCATCTGTCTGCAGGCAGCAGGATCCTGTCCAGCCTTCTATACTTCCTTCCCCCTTTTTGTCATCATCAGCACGTCCAACCGCAAAATTGACCATGGAGTGAATTTCAGACAAGGTGCCTGAGTGATCCCGCAGGGTCTGTGATTGGTTGAACTGCTCCCTGTCCATCCGGTCTACTGCAGTGACTAGAGCCTTCTGATTGGTCTCAAGGGAGATCATCTTCTCCTCTTGCCTGTTCAGCTTCTCCATCACGCTCTTGACGACTTCTACTGCAGCATCCTCTTTGGGGGGTCGGTAGGCAGCAATCATCTGAGTGAGCTTTGACAATGTAACGTTGAGGTAGTCCATGAAAGAATAAGTCTTTACAGAGTGGTGGGAGCGGGTATCCTTGCGGAGTTTCCTGCTCGCTTTCACCAAGGACTTCCCCATGTGTTCAATTACTGTCAGCACCTCTTCATTTGATCTGGCAGGTTCCTGGCGTTCTCCTGCTGGTGCCTGTTCATCAGAGACAGATGTTAGTGCTTTGGATTTTTCGACTCCGGTATCACCCTATTCACTGGGTGACCCATCATCGCTGCTGGTAGAGCTACTGGATCCTCCATTTCCTGATCCGTGTTCTTAGAGAGTGTTTCCTCTTCAGCATCCTCCTCATTTGCCCCCAGCTTCTTGTCCTGTTCAGCTACCTTACCCTTGCTGAACACCATTTCGGCCTCCTTCTCCTGCTCTATCTCCTCTACCACCTCCTGTATTGCATCCTCCTGTACTTCAGCCTCCTTCTGCACATCAGGCTCCTTTCTCCACTTTTGTCTCCTCCTGCCTCCTGCACTTCCACCACCTTTTCACCCGCAGCTACTTCCCCCTCAGCGACCGTCTCTCCCTGGTCTACTGACTTGACAGGTGTTGTCTCCTCCACCTCCATTGGAACAGCTGCATCAGGTTGTCCCTTTTCCATGGGGGCAGGTTCCTCTACTGCTTCAACTTGAACAGATGCCTCCTGCTGCACATGTTCCCCCTCAGCCTCTACCTCCATTGGTGTGGGAATGGTTGTCTCCGTGGTGTCATCGGCGGCTGTTACTGTGGATGAAACTATCAGCTCAAGAGATGCCACAGCAGCGAGGGTTTCCAACTCCTTGGCCTTGGGAAAGTCAGTTGGCGTCGAGCTCCTCTCCTTCATCGGCGTCTATACAGGAACTTCAGGAAGAATGATCAGGTCAGTAAGGTATGAGAATTCCTCACCATTTTTCTCCGTTGGTGAAGGTGACCGCCTGCTGATAGGTTCAACCATCAAAGCTGAGTAGGAGGATCCTTCACCCATCTGGGGTTCCCTTACTGGCCTTCTCATTCTGGTATCTGTCAGGCTGATATCAGCAGCCTGCTTCAGCATTCTCTCCATGGCTTCCTGCTCCCCGTACTTTGCTATCTGGGCCTCAGCAAAGGCCACGTCATCGCCTGCTCTGACCTGGTCAGCAGCAGCATCCAGTATTACTTCCTCCCTGTAGAAGTCTGGCTGGACAACAGCTTCTTTTCCCTTCAGGCTCCTGGGCCCAGGCAGCTGTGTGGCAGCTTCCTTCTGCTTCCTGGCCTCCAATTCAGCGGCTATCTCCGCATTTTCAAGAAATTCTGGCCATTTCATCTTCCTGAGATCCTTCAAAAATTTCTTTTGAAGGATCTCCTCCAAATCATCCATGACGATCCAATTCAATGCCCATTCCTCCTCAGTTTTCTAGTCTGCCCACTGGATGAGTTCCTCCCTGGGCAGGTGCCTGAACTGCCACCAGGTGGTGAATCTTTCCATTAATTTACCGAACTCCACCTCCAGCTTCGGTATGCTGATGACGTACTCCGTCACATCCTCCTCATCCACTTCCTCCTCATCATCATCATGAATAGCAGCATTCCCTGCCTGTTCTTCCCTTAGTGGAGAATCAATCTCCACTTCCACTGCAGGCTTTTTAACAGCCCGAGCGGTGACGATCTCTGGTTCATCATCAGAGATGACCAGTCTCCTCTGCACATCCTTCTTGTGTTTGATCTTTTTTGGCACAGCAGGAGTTGGTGAGGGCTCTACAGGCTCCTCCATCCTCGAGCTGCTTTCAGGCGAAGAAGAGGCATTGTCGCGGAATGTCTTCCTTGTCCTTGGAGCGCCCTTGAGGTCCTCAGAGACCTCTCTAGTTACTGGGGATGACCGAGCAGTGGTCTTCTTGGCAAAGACCCTACCCGCACCGATGAATTTCCCTTTCTGGATGGGCTTCCCCTGGGACAAATCCACCTTCAAGTGACCCAAGAGGGTGTTGATAATTAGCCCATAGGTAGGCTTACCTACCTTCTTCTCCACCTCCTCCACCAGCCTGGAAAGCAGGTAGCTGGCCCAATCCACCTTCTCCTTCTTCACTATGGCCATCATCATCCTGTACCGGAAGTTGGTACACTTATCAAAGGAACTAGAACGGTTCTCTATGATATGGCAGCAGATATCATGCAACAGCTCAAACTCCAGAAGGAAGACCTTCTTGCTGCAACTCCGGGACATCCCCGCCGTGTCCTCCTTGCCGGTGAAAGTCGTCCAGAACTCCTTCAGTTGGTCTTCTCCGTAGGTGGAGAGGTCACTGGCGTTCATCCCTTCAGTAGGCAGAGCGAACACCTCTTCCAGAAGTCCGGTGTCCACCACTACTGTCACTCCACCAACCTTCGAGGTGATCTCTGACCTATCTTCAGAGACCTTCGCCCTCCGGTAGAATTTCTCCACCTGCTCCTCTGCGTAAGGGGCTTTGTGATAGGAGCAGAGTCTGAGAAGTCCGGTCTCATAGAGGCATTGAAGGATATTCTTCATGACCTCCTTCGTGTTCCCTTCCTCCTCTACCATCTTGAGAAGGATCTTGCGGTCCACCAACCTTCCATCAACAACTTGGGATTGTTTTGGTGCCATTTCTGAGAGAGTGTGAGAGATCTGAAACTGGAAAACTTCGAGAGAGAGAGAGAGAGCACGAAAGATTAGGGTTTGCAAGAGAATGGAAATGTTTAAGTGTGAGAGATGAGTGAGAAGAAAGACTTCCTTATATTTGAATTTTGGTGAGAGATGATCTGACGGTTCTGATTGGTCTTGAATTTGAAAAGACCCTTAACCCAATGGTTGAGATTTTTGGCGCGGTGTACGTGTGCTTAAGTACTTGATGTGATATTTTGTGGATATCGAGGAGTTTTCTGCAAAAACGGCTGCTAACCGTGGGGTAACTGTTCCTCTTTTCACGCGCTTCAGTTACTGGACCCTGTAGGTAGCTCAGAGCAGTATCATTGCATCCAGTAACTGTCCAGGAACCTTGGGTAGTAACCTTTAGGTTACTGTTCTACTTCCGTCCTGCCTATGGTTCCTCCTGAACATTATAGTCATTTCAACAGAAAAACATAGAGTTATATAGAAAATTATCACAGATTGATTATCCCCAGCTCGTTTCTTAGAAATGAAAATCTTGATTCACAGAGTGGCTTTGTGAATATGTCAGCTAGCTGTAGATCAGTATGCACTTTTTCCAAAGATATATCTTTCTTTTCAACGTGATCTCTGATGAAGTGGTGTCTGATATCAATGTGTTTGGTTCTTGAATGTAGAACTGGATTGTGGGTGATAGCTATTGCGCTTGAATTGTCACATAGGATAGGTGTTTCCTTTTCTTCAATTCCGTAGTCCTTTAGTTGCTGTTGAATCCATAGAATTTGTGCGCAGAAGCTTCCTGCAGCAACATACTCGGCCTCGGCTGTTGAGGTTGCTATAGAGGTTTGCTTTCTGCAGAACCATGATACCGGTTTGTTTCCTAGTAGCTGGCAGGTACCACTGGTGCTTTTTCTATCAATTTTGCAACCTGCAAAATCAGAGTCAGTATAACCAATAAGCTTGAGTCCTCCTTCTCTCGGGTACCATAGACCAGCTTCCTGGGTTCCTTTGAGGTATCTGATGATTCGTTTGGCTGCGGTCATATGTGACTCTTTTGGAGCTGCTTGATATCTCACACACATTCCTACTGAAAACATGATATCTGGTCTGTTTGCTGTCAGGTAGAACAGTGATCCAATTAGTCTTCTGTACTTTGTAACGTCTACTGCTTTGCCATCAGTATCCTTGTCTAGGCTTCCTGATGTTATCATCGGTATGCTTACTGTGCTTGCATTTTCCAATCCAAATCTCTTTATCAATTCCTTAGTGTATTTTGCTTGATTGATGAAGGTTCCATTGCTTAGTTGTTTGACTTGTAGACCGAGGAAGAAGCTTAGTTCTCCCATCATGCTCATTTCGAATTTGGATTGCATGAGACTTGAAAATTTTTGGCACAATTCTTTGTTTGTTGAACCGAAGATAATATCATCGACATAGATTTGAACGAGCAGTATGCTATCTTCATCTTGGATTCTGAAGAGTGTCTTATCCACCTTACCTTTCTTGAATCCATTATCAAGTAGATACTTCGAGAGAGTATCATACCAGGCTCTAGGTGCCTGCTTTAGTCCATAGAGAGCTTTCTTCAACCTGAAGACCATGGTTTCTGAGTTTTCTTCAAATCCTGGAGGTTGCTCCACATAAACTTCTTCAGCGAGCAATCCATTGAGAAAAGCACTTTTAACATCCATCTGGTAGACTGTTAGATTGTTGTGAGCGGCATAGGCTAGGAAGATCCTGATTGCCTCTAGTCTAGCTACTGGTGCAAAAGTTTCTTCAAAATCTATTCCTTCCTCCTGGCAGTAACCTTTTGCCACTAATCTTGCCTTGTTTCTGACTACTTGTCCTTCTTCATCGAGTTTGTTTTTAAATACCCATTTTGTGCCGATTACTCCTTGGTGAGTGGGTCTAGGAACTAGATGCCATACTTGGTTTCTCTCAAATCCATTAAGCTCTTCTTGCATTGCCTGTATCCAGTTGGTGTCTTCTAGAGCATCCTCTATGCAACTTGGTTCTGTTTGTGAAATAAAGCAAGCAAACATTGCTTCATGGGGGTTACTACTTCTTGTTCTTACTCCAGAGGTGGAATCTCCTATGATCTGATTCCTTGGATGATTTCTTAGCCATTTCCTTATGGCTTCTTCAATATGTTGTTCATTTTGAATTTCAGCAGGTTGCTCTTGATCATCCTGTTCAGCTTGCTGATTTGGATCGTGCTATATTTCTAAGCGTACTTCAAGTTGAATTCCTTCAGGGTGGTGTACTTCTTCTTGAATGACTGGTGCCTGCTGGTTTGGAGTAGGTTCCTATTCTCCATGTTGCTGTGTAGGTGCAGGTTGCTGATTTTGAGTTGATTCAATATTTTGGAGATTTGGTAACTCAGCATCAATATATTCAACGCGAGTGTTGGTGATGTGAGTTTTTCCAAGATCTTCATTAAGTTCATCTATATCAGCCTTAGAACAGTGTGGTTCATCAAAATCCACATGTACTGTTTCTTCTACAACAAGTGTTCTCTTGTTGAAGATTCTAAAGGCTTTGCTTACTGAGGAGTATCCTAAGAATACTCATTCATCTGACTTTGAGTCAAATGTTTTCAGGTAGTCTTTTCCATTGTTGAGTACATAGCACCTGCATCCAAAAATATGAAAATGTTCAATATTTGGAGTATAGCCAAACCATAGCTCATAAGGAGTTTTATTCAAATCTTTGTTGATAATGCATCTGTTCTGGGTATAACATGCTGTGTTGATTGCTTCTGCCCAAAATCTCTTGGGTAGCTAAGCTTTAGCTAGCATGGTCCTTGCAGCTTCCTTCAGGGTTCTATTTTTCCTTTCTACGACACCATTCTGTTGTGGTGTCCTAGCTGCTGAGTATTCATGCTTAATTCTATTATTAGAGCAATATTCTTCAATGAACTTGTTTGTAAACACAGTGCCTCTGTCTGTTCGGATTTTGATAATGTTCAGACTCCTTTCGATCTGCAGTTTCTTTAGTAGCTCCGGTAACCTTCGCTGAGTGTCTGACTTCTTTGTCAAGAATAGTGTCCATGCGAATCTTGAATAGTCGTCCACCACTACAAGTGTGTACTTTCTTCCACTCATGCTTACTGGTTCTACTGGTCCGAATAGATCCATGTGTAGTAAGTCTAGCACTCTTTCAGTTGACCTTTGTATCTTGTTTTTGAAGGAACTTTTAGTTTGCTTTCCTTTTTGGCATGCTTCACATAAACTCTCTTTCTTGTACACCATATCAGGTAGTCCTCTGACCAGTCCTTTTCTGGCTAACTTGTTGATCGTTTTGAAGTTCAGGTGGCTCATCCGTTTATGCCATAGCCAGCTAGCTTCTGATGATCCTTTTGCAATGAAGCAGGTAGCTGTGGTTACTGAGCTCCAGTCAGCTACATAGATGTTTCCTTTTCTAGTTCCAGAAAGCTTCACTTCCTTGGATTGGCTGTCCCTTATCAGGCATTTGTTGTGATTGAACTCCACTGAGTAACATTTGTCACAAAATTGGCTTATGCTTAGCAAGTTGTATTTTAGGCCTTTTACATACGACACTTCCTTTATGTGAGTGTTTCCTTTGATGAGAGTTCCAACTCCTCTAGTGCTTCCCTTGGAGTTATCTCCGAAGATTACTTTGGGTCCTTTGTACTGTTGAAAGTTCTTAAGGATTTCTTTGTCTCCAGTCATGTGTCTTGAACACCCGCTATCAATGTACCATACTTCCTTGCTGGTTCCTACTGTAGGTACCTGTAAAATAGAGATTACTGGTTCTTAGGTACCTATACATGTACGGGTCCTTCTTTGTTAGTACCTTTTGGAATCCAAACTTGTCTCACAACAATTGTTTTGTTGTAGACTTGATGGTTTCGTCTATAAGAGGTATCCTTCGGATACTGAATTGTGTGTGCAACCTGTGTATACCCATCACTTTTGAAATGAGGTCCTCCACCATACTTCCTTTGAGCATGAGCTTTTTTAGGTTTAGACAATCTGGTCTTAGTATTGGTGGGATAGAGGTTTCTGTTCAGCATCCTTGTAGGTTGCTGTTTTCCTTTGTTTCTATCAGCAGATTGATTCTGCTGTAGCCAGCTTTTGAAAACAGGCTTGTTCCCTAAGGATGTGTACATGGGTCTCTTGCCCTTGTCTATTGTGTTCTCCAAGCTTGCTGTTGAGTTATTGAATAACTCATTTTCTTTTGGGGTTCCTGCTCGAATGAAAACAATAGCTTTAGATGACTTTGCTGTTCCTTGAGAAGTTTCTGTACAGTATCCTAGGCCTGTCCTATCAAATGGACTTTTGCCCGACTTAATGCATTCCTTGGCTTCTTTAGCTGACTTGCTAAAGGATCCTATAATCACTTGAAGATCATTCTTCTCATTCTCAAGTTTGGCGATTCTCAGATTGAGCTTAGATGCCTGCTCTTGGAGGTCACTGCACTTTGAGCTATCAAGCTCATATGCAGATAGCTTTTCAGCTAGCTGTTTGTTTTCCCTCCTGAGCATCTCATTTTCGAGTTTTAGCTCCTCATGAATTGAGTTTATCTGTTCGAATTCGCTCATGATTTGTTTAAGGGAGAGACTTTTGTTAGACTTTTCCTCTTCCAATAAGGGCTGGTTAGAATACATTACCTCATCATCCTCGCTGTCCTCAGCTTCCTGTGCCATCAGACAGATAAGTGCTTCGTCTTCCGAGGACGAGGAATCACTGTCATCATCAGAGGAGTCCGCATCTTGCTGAGCCTCCTTGGAAGGTTCCTTGCCCTTTTCCATCTCACTTAGGAAGACTTTAATTCTTCTTCGTTCCTCTCTTCGTTTTTCCCTTTTCTAGGACGATTCTCCATTGGGATACCTGTTGACCTTAGGATGAGGACACTCTTTGGCATAGTATCCTGGTTTTCGGCAGTTGTAGCAGAGATCGGACATATCCTGGTTCGATTGCTGAATAATGGGTTGTTGGGAAGGTGTCTGGTTTTTCTTAAAGTCACCTCTTCTGTTGTATCTGATAAATTTCTTGAAATTTCTTAGAAGAAGGGCCATTTCTTCATCAGTACCCTCGACAGGTGGCTCTCCCTGCTTACTGCAGATAGCTCCAGTGTCTTTTGCGTTTCTGGCTGTCAGGGCAGTTACCTTTGTGCTGGATTCTTCAGCTTCCTTCTTCCTTCTGTTGATATCATATTCGAAAGCTTTTAAGTCAGAGAAGAGGTCAAAGGTACTCATTGATTTTAGATCCATTGACACCCTCATTGCAGTAGTCTTGCTATCCCATTCTGCAGGTAGTGCTCTTAGCACTTTCATATTTTTCTCTTTCTGAGTGTAGAATTTGTCCAGGGATTCAAGCTCATTTACAATGTTTGTAAACCTCAGATCCATCTGCTCCAAGATCTCTTCAGGGAGCATCTCAAACAGCTCGAATTTCTGGGTTGCTGTAGACACCTTGTTCTCCTTAGTCAGCTCTGTTCCTTCGCAGATTTGTTCAAGTTTGTTTCATATATCCATTGCTGTCTTGCATGTCTTGACCTTGCTAAAGGTTCCTTTATCCAGAGTAATGAATAAGGCGTTCTTGGCTACATTGTCCAGGTTAGCTCGTCTTCTATCATCAGCCGACAATTCTTCCCTCGATTTGTCAATAACAGCTTGATGGGGAATGGTTCCTGCATCGCCAGCATCGGCAGCTCTCGCAAACATTGGATTAGGTTTGGTGATCCTTGGAGGTCCATCCGTGATAATCATCCACATTTCGTCATGCATGGCTGAGAGATGTGTCTGCATTCTAATCTTCCAATCGTCATACTCTTCAATAGAAAACATAAGAAGCTTGTGCGTGTCCATGATATGATGAAAGCAATGTATGCAGATTTTTGAAAAACAGGGATTAGGGATTTGACCAGACAAGTTGGGTTTCTAATCCAACCTGCTCTGATACCACTTGTTGGTCCCAGTGGTATAAGGTTAAGAGGGGGGGTGAATTAACCTTATCAAATTTTTTCAACTTTTGCTCCAAAGGATGTTAAGTCCCTGATGAACAGGTAGCTAGTAAGCTTACTGCTCGATAGGTTCCTGCTCAGGCAGTGACCTCAGGACTTAGACAGAGAATGTAATGCACAGCGGAAATACTTATGATTTTTGAAACACGCTTTGAATGCAGTATGCTCAGATGCAGATAGATGGATGTAAAACTTTTAAATAACACAAGCAAGCTAATAGAGGTTCAAGGGTGGAGTAATCCCTTTACGTCCTCTCTACTTCTTCACAAAGAGGAACTTTGTTAAAGTAAGTTTGATTTACAATAGACTCAGCTAGCACAAACTATACTCTAAACAAACTGTCAGCTCTATCCACACAGGTAGCTGCACAGTGACCAACTATCGACCCACACAGGATCTCCACACAGGTTAACCGACCCACACAGGATCCTTTCTCTTCTTCAGAGAGATTACAACTTAGCAGTGTCAACTTCTGCCTAAGCGACTCCTATCGGACTTAAAATAAAGTGAAAAGATATAAACACAATCAAATGCAGCAAGCTCCTTGAACTTCTAAAGATCACAAAGGTAGCTGGCTTGCTGCTGCTCAGTCTGATTAACTTGAGTGTATGAGCTTTTGCTTGTAAGAGATTTGCTTCGCGTCTGTTTGCTTCTTAGTTCTCTCTTGGTTGTATGTATTGTTCATTTTTTTTTTGTAAATCAGACTTCCATATATATAGGCATCGGATAGTTTTCTGCCCGTTGGAAAGACAGTCTTTTGCATGATGAGGTGTCTCTTCCTGATTGGTTCTGCCGATCTTCTGACACCTGTTCTGAAATGCCTTCATTCCGTTCTGCAACTGCTGTGTCCTTTGTCTGCGCAACATTATTCTGCAGACTGCTTGTACTGTGTCCTTGCTGCTTTTTCACACATGGCAGATTCTGATTTGTTAGAACTGGAGTGACTCTACTGGTTAGTCAGGTTGTATTAACTCTGATGTATCTGGTAGTATCCTCTTCGAGTAAGTCAGCTTTCTTAACTATCTCCAGGTTCCTTGTAGCATTCTTTTGAGCGAGTAGGTCAGCTTTCTTGACTATCTCCAGGTTCCTTGTAGCATCCTTTTTGAGCTTTGATTACTGGTTGCCTGATACAGTATGCAGGTAGTAGGGACTTGGCTTACTGGTTACTTGGCAGAATCTTCAAGTCCTTCCAGCATCCTTGCCTTAGCAGATTTACATATAAAACTTATCCAGATAGCTAAAGTTCTAGTCTATTACACGTTTTGTCTCATCAAAATCTATTACATTTCATCCTATCAAGATCCATGTGTAGTAAATCTAGCACTCTTTCAGTTGACCTTTGTATCTTGTTTTTGAGGGACCTTTTAGTTTGTTTTCCCTTTTGGCATGCTTCACATAGACTCTCTTTCTTGTACACCATATCAGGTAGCCCTCTGACCAGTCTTTTTCTGGCTAACTTGTTGATCGTTTTGAAGTTCAGGTGGCTCATCCGTTTATGCCATAGCCAGCTAGCTTCTGATGATCCTTTTGCAATGAAGCAGGTAGCTGTGGTTACTGAGCTCCAGTCAGCTACATAGATGTTTCCTTTTCTAGTTCCAGAAAGCTTCACTTCCTTGGATTGGCTGTCCCTTATCAGGCATTTGTTGTGATTGAACTCCACTGAGTAACCTTTGTCACAAAATTGGCTTATGCTTAGCAAGTTGTATTTTAGGCCTTTTACATACGACACTTCCTTTATGTGAGTGTTTCCTTTGATGAGAGTTCCAACTCCTCTAGTGCTTCCCTTGGAGTTGTCTCCGAAGATTACTTTGGGTCCTTTATACTGTTGAAAGTCCTTAAGGATTTCTTTGTCTCCAGTCATGTGTCTTGAACACCCGCTATCAATGTACCACACTTCCTTGCTGGTTCCTACTGTAGGTACCTGTAAAATAGAGATTACTGGTTCTTAGGTACCCATACATGTACGGGTCCTTCTTTGTTAGTACTTTTTGGAATCCAAACTTGTCTCACAACAATTGTTTTGTTGTAGACTTGGTGGTTTCGTCTATAAGAGGTATCCTTCGGATACTGAATTGTGTGTGCAACCTGTGTATACCCGTCACTTTTGAAGTGAGGTCCTCCACCATACTTCCTTTGAGCATGAGCTCTTTTAGGTTTAGACATTCTGGTCTTAGTATTGGTGGGATAGAGGTTTCTGTTCAGCATCCTTGTAGGTTGCTGTTTTCTTTTATTTCTATCAGCAGATTGATTCTGCTGTAGCCAGCTTTTGAAAACAGGCTTATTCCCTAAGGATGTGTACATGGGTCTCTTGCCCTTGTCTATTGTGTTCTCCAAGCTTGCTGTTGAGTTATTGAATAACTCCTTTTCTTTTGGGGTTCCTGCTCGAATGAAAACAATAGTTTTAGATGACCTTGCTGTTCCTTGAGAGGTTTCTGCACAGTATCCTAGGCCTGTCCTATCAAATGGACTTTTGCCCGACTTAATGCATTCATCGGCTCCTTTGGCTGATCTGCCAAAGGCTCCTACAATTGCTTGTAGGTCACTTTTCTCTTTCTCAAGTTCGGCGATTCTCAGATTGAGCTTAGACGCTTGTTCTTGGAGATCACTGCACTTTGAGCTACTGAGCTCATATGCAGATAGCTTTTCAGCTAACTGTTTGTTTTCCCTCCTGAGCATCTCATTTTCGAGTTTCAGCTCCTCATGAATTGAGTTTATTTGCTCGAAGTCGCTCATGATTTGTTTAAGGGAGAGTTTTTTGTTAGACTTTTCCTCTTCCACTAAAGGTTGTATAGTATACATTACCTCGTCATCCTCGTTGTCCTCAGCTTTCTGTGCCATCAGACAGATAAGTGCTTCGTCTTCCGAGGACGAGGAATCACTGTCATCATCAGAGGAGTCCGCATCTTGCTGAGCCTCCTTGGAAGGTTCCTTGCCCTTTTCCATCTCACTTAGGAAGACTTTAATTCTTCTTCGTTCCTCTCTTCGTTTTTCCCTTTTCTGGGATGATTCTCCATTGGGATACCTGTTGACCTTAGGATGAGGACACTCTTTGGCATAGTGTCCTGATTTTCGGCAGTTGTAGCAGAGATCAGACATATCCTGGTTCGATTGCTGAATAATGGGTTGTTGGGGAGGTGTCTAGTTCTTCTTAAAGTCACCTCTTCTGTTGTATCTGATAAATTTCTTGAAATTTCTTAAAAGAAGGGCCATTTCTTCATCAGTACCCTCGACAGGTGGCTCTCCCTGCTTACTGCAGATAGCTCCAGTGTCTTTTGCGTTTCTGGCTATCAGGGCAGTTACCTTTGTGCTGGATTCTTCAGCTTCCTTCTTCCTTCTGTTGATATCATATTCGAAGGCTTTTAAGTCAGAGAAGAGGTCAAAGGTACTCATTGACTTTAAATCCATTGACACCCTCATTGCAGTAGTCTTGCTATCCCATTCTGCAGGTGGTGCTCTTAGCACTTTCATATTTTTCTCCTTCTGAGTGTAGAATTTGTCCAGGGATTCAAACTCATTTACAATGTTTGTAAACCTCAGATCCATCTGCTCCAAGGTCTCTTCAGGGAGCATCTCGAACAGCTCGAATTTCTGGGTTGCTGTAGAAACCTTGTTCTCCTTAGTCAGCTCTGTTCCTTCGCAGATTTGTTCAAGTTTGTTCCATATATCCATTGCTGTCTTGCATGTCTTGACCTTGCTAAAGGTTCCTTTATCCAGAGTAATGAATAAGGCGTTCTTGGCTACATTGTCCAGGTTAGCTCGTCTTCTATCATCAGCCGACCATTCTTCCCTCGATTTGTCAATAACAGCTTGATGGGGAATGGTTCCTGCATCGCCAACATCGGCAGCTCTCGCAAACATTGGATTAGGTTTGGTGATCCTTGGAGGTCCATCCGTGATAACCATCCACATTTCGTCATGCATGGCTGAGAGATGTGCCTGCATTCTAATCTTCCAATCATCATACTCTTCAATAGAAAACATAGGAAGCTTGTGCGTGTCCATGATATGATGAAAGCAATGTATGCAGATTTTCGAAAAACAGGGATCAGGGATTTGACCAAACAAGTTGGGTTTCTAATCCAACCTGCTCTGATACCACTTGTTGGTCCCAGTGGTATAAGGTGTAGAGGGGGGGGTGAATTAACCTTATCAAATTTTTTCAACTTTTGCTCCAAAGGATGTTAAGTCCCTGATGAACAGGTAGCTAGTAAGCTTACTGCTCGATAGGTTCCTGCTCAGGCAGTGACCTCAGGACTTAGACAGAGAATGTAATGCACAACGGAAATACTTATGATCTTTGAAACACGCTTTGAATGCAGTATGCTCAGATGCAGATAGATGGATGTAAAACTTTTAAATAACACAAGCAAGCTTATAGAGGTTCAAGGGTGGAGTAATCTCTCTACGTCCTCTCTACTCCTTCACAAGGAGGAACTTTGTTAAAGTAAGTTTGATTTACAATAGACTCAGCTAGCACAAACTATACTCTAAACAAACTGTCAGCTCTATCCACACAGGTAGCTGCACAGTGACCAACTATCGACCCACACAGGATCTCCACACAGGTTAACCGACCCACACAGGATCCTTTCTCTTCTTCAGAGAGATTACAACTTAGCAGTGTAAACTCCTGCCTAAGCGACTCCTATCAGACTTAGAATAAAGTGAAAGATTTAAACACAATCAAATGCAGTAAGCTCCTTGAACTTCAGAAGATCACAAAGGTAGCTGGCTTGCTGCTGCTCAGTCTGATTAACTTGAGTGTATGAGCTTTTGCTTGTAAGAGATTTGCTTCGTGTCTGTTTGCTTCTAAGTTCTCTCTTGGTTGTATATGTTGTTTGTGTTTCTTTGTATACCAGACTTTCATATATATAGGCATCAGATATTTTTCTGCCCTTTGGAAAGGCAGTCCTTTGCATGATGAGATGTCTCTTCCTGATTGGTTCTGCCAATCTTCTAATACCTGTTCTGAAATTGAGCTACATTAATATTATATTGTATGAATCAATATTTAGCTCAATATGGTTAATTGATCTTCCTGATGGTATGAATCACACTAAATTGAGCTAAATTAATATTATATTGTATTCCAAAAAGATAATTAACCATATTCAAATAATATTATGTACACTTAATATAAATTTGTCAATGAAACATGAATTGTAAATTATAATACCAAATAGAAACAAAAGAAACAAGCCTCTAAAAGCCACTTTAACTAGTTTGAAAGCTAACTAAAACACCACTACACAAAGTTGTCTCATGGAGAGGTACACTTATTCATTAAGTATAACCATTAATAAAATGCATTTGTTTACTTTATTTTAATTTCCTTAAGTGAGATAAAAAAAAAATCCATATTTCAACTACTCTGCAAACAACAATTTATAATAAACTTGCATGCTCACTTTAAAATTTAATTTTTCTTTAATCCTAAATAATGTAGTTTTATTTACTGGAAACTTAAATTAAGATTCCGCAATATGTCCTCCAAAAACACAATTGAGTTGGTAAGATTAGAGGTAATAGGAGAAAAAAATCCTCCAACAATACATGCATGTTCAAACCTTGTGCATGAGATATTTTTTTATTGAAATGTTGTAAAAAATTGTTCTAAAATTTATATATCGACTTTCTCTCATAAATGTTTGTCATTCGAATATATCATTTGATTTACATCTCATCGGATGGGAAAATTTTTGGTCTCTCCCTAATCAAAAGGTTTTGTAACTCTTTTCATTTTTCATGAAATAGATCATTATTAAATATTTGTTCAAAACCAAAAGTTATATATACCAAATTCCAACACAATAATGTGCAGTTACGTTCGGAAAATCCGCAGCCACCATAGAAAACAGCATGGTGTACATTAATCATGTGCTCATTGACAAGGCTTTCATCATTTTAATTTTTTTTTTAAATAATAATTTTAAATCTGAGAGTGGCTCCCCATAATTTTAGTATTTTATTAACTTATCGTACAATTTGCAATATACAAAAATTGTCAGGGATATCTCATACTTATTCAAATCCAACTACAATAACAGTGCAAGAGCTTAGTGAAAAAAACTATAATATGACAGCCATATTTTATTATTATATTGAAAAAAATATATTATTGATTTAAGAACACTAAATGGGAAAAATATACAACTAGCTAGCTATATTCTTTTGACTCATTCACAGTTTTTATCTATTTATTTATAAGAATCTAAATTTAGTATCGTTCACAATTTTGTATTTACAAGTTTCTGACTTGTTCTTTTATATTGCATCAAATTACTTTTCCCTACAACCAAAAAAAGAAAGTGCTACCTCGCTAATTAAAATATTTTATTTTTTTATTTTTGAGTAAACCATTTGTTCAATTTGAAATCTCATTATATCCCTCAATTTATTCAAACATTAATTAATCACTCAAAATCTGTGATATCTAATCACGAGATAGTTAAGAGAAAATTATAAAATTTCCAATTGAAAACTCACTTTAGCTTTTGAAACATGATTTTTTTTTTTTTGGAAAAAAATTAACGATAAAAAAAAATCTCTGAAAGAGGCACTCTTTTGTGTCCAAGCGACAATGTCTCATATTTTAAAAGAGGCACTCTTTCGACTTACTATATCCTTATATAATAAGTTGAAATAAACTAAGTGAGAATTCAATCCCACGAAATGTGATTCGTACCAGAGTTTCCAATTGAATTTTTGACCTCAATTATGAAATATGACTTTGCTCTTTCAGTTTACGTATCCCAGCCATTTAAATGAAAAGGCGGAATTATTTCTATGACAAGTTGCAAAGTTTGTGGTGTGAATCACGAAATATATGCAGTCTTATCTATGATGGAATCTTTTTGCAATACTGTTATTTGTGGGGTATGCCACATAATTGAGCTGGTTTTGATTTTTTGTGGAGATTAGTTTGCTTTTTATTTTAATGATAGGAATGAGTGGAAGGAAGGAGGATATATAAATTAAAAAATTCATGTGATTTAAGTTTGAATTTTAATCAATATAATCTGTATTTTTATAAAGATGAGGTATCATTTAAGTTACATGATTTGTGATTAAGATTAATTTGATCTCACATCTTCTATTGTATAAATTAATATTACAAATCAAAATTATTAAATATCCTAATCAAAATAGAGCTAGTGAGATTGACCTGAAATTCCATTCTATCCATTCTGATATTACCTTCGTTACATATGTGAAATTTAGTGAGTCTTCAAAAATAATTTTGACACGTGCATATCCATTTCGGATTCTTTATATCAAAATATTTTTCCTACTTGTATACCACATCAAAATTATACATTTTTGAACGAACAATTTTTTTTCAATTTAACTATTAAATATTAATGTGTTTGGGATGTGGTTCACGAGTGATAAAAGGATTTTGAGTACAAAAAATTTGATATTGCGTGCATGTCGTTCCACAAGTGTGAACTATCACTATATATTAGGTTGTAAGGAGAGAACAATTTAAGATAGAAAATCTGAATAAAAATGAGGGAAATTGCAATTGTGAGCAAAAGCATCTTCTTTTCTCCACTTGGCTGGTTTTTTGTTTCTACACTGCTTTTTCACACTGCAAGGATCAGTGTTACTGCTAATGAAGATGCTGAAAGCAAAGTGAGTACAATTTACGAAAAGATCAATAGATATAGCATACTAATTTTTGTTGCTGGAATTGATTATGTTGTTTATAAACAGGTTTATATTGTGTACATGGGAGAAAGGAAGCACAATGATGTTGAGCAAATCAGAAACTCACACCATGAAATGCTTGCTTCTGTTCTTGGAAGGTATTTATATATTTCTACACACATATGGATTTAGTTTATGATAATAATAATTAATCAATAAATCAATTTGTTTTGGCTTAGTAATTTGATTTGAATTCACTTGTATACTTACACAGCAAAGAAGCAGCAATAGATTCGATGATCTATAGTTACAGGCATGGCTTCTCTGGTTTTGCAGCTAAGTTAACAGAATCCCAAGTCAAATATTTTCAAGGTAGTCAATATTTAGAGTGTTAGTTTAATATTCATAAGAAGAATGAAGTTTAAGTTGCGACTAAAAACGAACCGTTTATATATAGGATTGCCCGATGTGGTTAAGGTGTTTCCAAATCGGTTATACCATGGACAAACTACAAGGAGTTGGGATTTTCTTGGCCTCTCATCTTCTTCCACGAATAATCTATTGCATGATACATCTCAGGGCGAAGGTTCTATAATTGGGGTTATTGACACAGGTGCTCTTCTTCCTAATTTTATATTTAGTAGTATGATTCTTTTTGCATATTACAATTTTCTTTTTTATGCACTCTAAAGTTTACTTAATAATCAAAGTTGGAACCCCTTACACTCTCAGGAGTATGGCCCGACTCTGAATCTTTCCAGGACGAGGGCTTCGGGCCAATCCCGTCCAAATGGAAGGGCATTTGCGAATCCGGGGACGACTTCAATCCCTCCAAACATTGCAACAACAAACTTATCGGGGCCCGTTACTTCATCAAGGGCTTCCTAGCTTCAAGAACCGAGCCATTCAACGCAAGCCAATTCGACTTCCTCTCACCCAGAGACGCCAACGGCCACGGCACTCACTGCGCCAGCACGGCTGGGGGCTCGTTCGTGAGCAATGTGAGCATCGATGGGATCGCTAAAGGCACGGCCCGAGGCGGGGCCCCTCGAGCCCGACTAGCCATCTACAAGGTGATGTGGGAAGACAGAGCTTCTAGTGCAGACATTCTCAAGGCTTATGACATGGCCATTCATGATGGAGTCGATGTCTTGTCTTTATCCCTTGGGAGCGAGCTGCCTCAGCCGCCGGAAGTCGATTCGAATGACTCGATCGACTACGGCGCGTTCCATGCGGTGGCGCGTGGGATTACAGTCGTTTCCGCCGGTGGAAATTCGGGGCCCAAATATCAAACAATAGTAAACGTGGCGCCGTGGGTTATAACAGTCGGCGCAAGCACGTTAGACAGGGCATTGATTACTCCCATCTTGCTAGGAGACAAACAAGTTTTCACCGTATGCTATTTAAATTTGCTTATATTCTTTTTCATAAAAAATAAATTATATATATATATATATATATGCTATATGGGCCTCCTTTTTTTTTTTTTTTAAGAAATATTCTTTTCTGTCTACTTTTACAGAAATATTCTTTTCTATCGGCATTTAGCATTATTGCTAAATGATCCACCTAAGTCCACTCAACATTATTAATTTTATATAAATGTATTTGTTTATTATTTATTTTTTGGTTGCACGCTGCAGGGTCACGGCATGTATGTTGGAGAAGATACTGGCTTTGTTAATTTGACAATATCACAAAGGTACAATTAATTAATTCATCTATTAATATTAATATTATTATTATTATTGATAATTTTTATTATACAATATCTGTATAGGCACTGTGAAGATCTATCGTCAGATGAAACATGGATCAATGGAAGTTTGGTGCTGTGTTTCACAGTAGAAGGCACTGAAGGGGATATCATTATAGCTGCACACAATGTGCGCCTTGCTGGTGGTCTAGGCCTTATTGCAACTCGAAAAAACTTTGTCTCCATTGGCAATTATTACACCAACTTTATTCCTGTCGTTTTAGTGACATATGATGTGGCCACTGAGATTTTGAAATACATTTCTTTCAACGAGTAAGTATACTACTACCTTTTGCATTGTACAGCTATTAAATGAAAATAAAATATATAATTCAACTTTACCACTCCATGAATATAAATTGTTTATCCCAACTCAAATATATATATACTCTTCAAGAGTTGATTTTTTTTATTAAAATTGTTGATCAACTTGTCGCAAAAAGGAACCCAAAGGTTCGTGTGAAGCCGACCAAGACTTACATTGGCAGAGATGCCACCACCTATATTTGGGCTGACTCTTCTCGAGGTCCTAATTCTCTTTCTCCAGGAATTCTTAAGGTATGAACATTTGATTTAAAAAAAAAAAAAAAAATTTGATCATATTCGATTCGATTACTTATAAAATAGATTTTATTAAAGTGTAATTCAAATCATTGATGATATATGTACACATACAGCCCGATATTGCAGCACCAGGTGTTGACATTTTAGCCGCGGCCCCGCCCAAAAAAATAATGTTATCAGTCAGCAGTGGTTATGCCTTCGCATCCGGAACATCAATGGCTTGCCCACATATTGCCGGGATCGTTGCTTTGCTCAAATCCTTACATCCAAATTGGTCTCCGGCAGCTATTAAATCCGCACTCGTCACAACAGGTTGCGTAATACTCAGGAAAAATGCATTTTTGAAAAAATTTGAATTTTTCCCTAGACACGTTTTTATTTATTTTTTAATTTTTATACCTTACATTTATGTTTTACCTTTTCATCCTCTATATATTTTTTATAGGCAATATAATTTTTCCTCGTGCTATAGCTCATTCATTACAATCATAAACTATGCAGCATGGACAAAAGATCCTTATTCAGGAGAGCCCATATATTCTCAACAAGATATACCCAAGATTGCAAATCCATTCGATTATGGAGGTGGTCTGGTTAATGCGAATGCAGCAAGAGATCCAGGCCTAGTTTACGACATTGGAACCCGAGATTATGTAAACTATCTATGTGCGATGGGTTATCCCCAAAAAAACATTGATCAGCTTACAAGACACAAGAAAGCTTGTCCTGAATCAGGCAACTCGGTCCTGAATTTGAATCTTCCTTCGATTACTGTTCCGAACATTAGAGACTCGGTTACCTTAACAAGAACGGTAACAAATGTTGGAGATCCAAACTCGAAGTACCAAGTTGTTATTGAACCTCCACAAGGGACTGTTGTGAAAGTGAGCCCTATGTATTTGCTCTTCAACCCTAAGATCAAGAAAATGAGCTTCAATGTGACTATAAGAACTTCCCATAGGGTCACCACAGAGTACTATTTTGGAAGCCTCACATGGACTGATAGGATCCATAATGTTAGGATCCCTATATCTTTGAGAACTGTGTTTCCCATAAGTTTATGATATTTGATTTGTGGTAACACAATTCAAATAAATAAATTGTAGAATGTTATCTACATCAATGTCGTATTGCTTAGAATTATTTGTACTCTGCTGAATAAATAAATAAAGAGTTTATTATCTTTTTTGCCTCGTAATTTAGAGGGTCTGGCAATTTCGGATTATAAGTTTTCGGGTTGGCAATTTAAGATTATTTTTCTGGGCTTCGCAAATTTTGCCCAAATTGAACCCGAATTGCTTAATTGGGTCCAAATCGCACGTGAATCGCACGTGAGGTCGCGAAATTGAGCAATTCAGATCAATTTTGTTGAGTTGACATTTTTTTTCCCTTGTGGCAATTCGAATTTGTTTTCAGATGCACTCCACGTGGAATTATATGCCCCCAAATGTAAGTTCAACCCTAAATGAAAAAATCCAAAAATTCCCCCTCGTCCCCCCAAATCGTGAAATCCCTAATCTGCTAAAATCGTCCTGTTTGAGAATTTCTCGAATTTTGTTGAGCAAAATGACTGGGATTTGGTTCTCCAGCATGATGACTTCTTCCTTTAGATTTTTCGATTGAGGATAATTCTTTAAAAACTAAAGCAAGTACAAACAGTCAATGGCTAGTATCCATGCCAGGGTTTGGATATCGAGATCGAGGTAGTTATCATAGCATCCTCGAATAATAGGCACAACAGGAATCAGGCCATCGATGAGAAGTTGAAAACTCTACAACTTTTAAGGAGAGATAAATTTTCTAATGGCAGAGAGTTTACAATATTGCATTGTGTAAAGGTGTGGGCAGAGATGTTTGCAACTTTTAAGGGGAGATAAATTTTCTGATGGCAGAAAGTGTGCGATACTGCATTGTGTAAAGGTGTGGACAGAGATGGTGGTAGGGGCCCATGTCGAGGCGACGAGGGGCATAAGCTTGGGGGTTTGCTTCAGCTATGGCTTCTGCAACTTTGAAAACGCAAGGAGGGCTGTCAATGTCTATGCACACTTTGTTGTTGAGGGAAGTTTTTCTCCATTGCACCCACCCATCTTCTCTCGCTTTCCACGGAGCTCAAAATTGACACTGAAGATATTTTGTTGCTGCGGCGGTGGTGGCAGTATTTATTTACAATAAAAACAACTAATTGCACGAGATATTTAATTACCATGTGACATATAACTCCACGTGGAGTGCATTTGAAAACAAATTCGAATTGCCACAGGGGAAAAAATGTCAACTCAGCAAAATTGGCCCGAATTGCTCAATTTCGCGACCTCACGTGTGACTCACGTACGATTTGAGCCCAATTAAGCAATTCGGGCTCAATTTGGGCAAAATTCATGATGCATGGAAAAATAAAGTCCTCAATTGCCAGCTCGAAAACTTATAGTCCGAAATTGCCAGACCCCCTAAATTACGGGGCAAAAAAGGTAATAAACTCATAAATAAATTGTGGTAACACACTTTATAGGTTTTGTATCATTAGACATATCGGAACAAACTGTTTTGTTGATGAGTATGAAATTGATGCATTTTATTGTGGATTAATGTGAGATTTTATAATCTTTTATTGGATTAAATGTGTCGATTCTCTATATATATGTGTTGTGTCTCCAAATACTTCATATATTATTTTCTTATCTATTTTAGGTATTTTCGAAAATTTTCAAGATAAAGATGTCAAAAATTTGGATTAGGAGAAAAGATTTGGATAAAGAAAGACAACTCCTAAGTTTAGAAGGAGAAGGAGTCCATTTTCTAAAGAAAGGGCGAAAAGATATGCCAAGATGATATCTGATATCTATTTAAAGCCTCCAGATCACACAATTGAACTCTGCTAAGTCTGTAATTCCGGTTAGCAGAGATGTTTGAATTCGTTTATCTTTTATTTTCTAATTAATCCCGTAACTTCAATATTTGATTGAAATTGATTATGCTATCTGTGAATATCGTTTTCAATTATTATTGCTTGATTTAGACTGATCATCTAGGTTAAGTGTTGATAATTGATTGCTAGAATCTTAAATCATGAATCTTAACTGTTGTGGTTTATTTTTCATTAGTAGTAAACTAGAGGTCGTACATCTCTAGGGTAGCATGATCCTAGGATTACCAAATCGAGCTTATGTATTTGAGGTATAGTTCATCCTATCGTCTTAGTGATTAATGCATTCAATGAATTAAATTTAGAGAGCTTATTCTAAGTTATTCAATTGAATAGGGTTAATTAGCGATCTTATCCTAATTTAACAATGAATTAAATTTAGAGAGCTTATTCTAGGTTATTCAATTGAATAGGGTTAATTAGCGATCTTATCCTAATTTAACTAATCTTAAGAGACGATTCGATCTAACAGAGCTTGTTGTTAGATTAAGGGTGATAATTCCATGATAATTTGAGAGAGAGATGTTACATTGATTGGAGAATAATTAATAACGGGGGATAACTGAACTGTTAATTGAAAAATTCTCTTTTATCGAGTTCTCATTATTTAATTGTTTTTTAAGTTATTAATTTATTTAGTGATAGTTAATTAATTTGAAAACTCCCATTGTTTATGATTTTATTGAATTGGACACAAGTGGTATAATTAATTCCACACTTCTCGTGGGATCGACTTCGACTTACCCTAGCTACTAATTAGCAAGGTTAGGAAGGAAATTAATTAATTTTATCGCGTCACGATAGCGCGATCATTTGTACAATATTCCAAGACCAATTCAAACATTTGATAGCGCGATGATTTGTACAATATTCCAAGACCAATTCAAACATTTGCTGCAAATATAATTAAGCACCGGAACCTGATTTTTATGGAGACCAAAACCTCTAGCATAGACATTGATGAGCTCATCTCCTTTAATTACATTCTTGAAAGCTTCCACGTCTTCAGCCAAATAGTTAATCCCTCGATGCACCTATGAAAACAAAACAAAGGCAATAGAGATCAAAATATATGTTTTAACACATTTCTTTTTGGATTCTCAATGATTTGTCAATAAAAAGGAAAATTCTATAATTCTAGTCTACGATCTAATAAGTTTATCTCGGTTAGAAATTTAACTGAAGGTTGTAGATTTATATATATACGAGTTTTTCAAGAAAGGTTGTAGATTCTATAATTATATAATTCTTCTTTGGAATAACTTTCAAGAAAATTTTGCAAGAAAGAAAGATTTTGAGTGAGAGAAAGAAGCTGTTGTCAGTCAAGAGAAATGGGAGGGCGATGATGTTGGATCTCATTTATGATGAACTTTAGAGAAAGCAAAACTGCATAAGCTGCCATATCTGTTATTTCTCTTAAATTGAAGCTCAAATATGGTGAATGGTAGTAAGTCTGTAGTTTCAAAATCTGCAAAATAATAGATAGATAGGTAGATAGATAGATAGAATGGTTTTCTTATTTTTTTTTAAATGAGTTGGAGAGTGGGGAAAACAATATATATGTGTTTAAAATATGTAATGATTGGCACTAAAATGATAATATATTAAGAGAGGCATTGATAACTATTGTGCTCATTAATAAGGATTCTGTACACAAGGTGGTCTAGGTAAATATCTCACCATTCCCAATTATGGAGATTGTTTATTTCATGGTCCTAAAATAATTGTGAGGATTCTCAAAGTAATGATTCATGATATTTAGTTGGCCTCATACTTTTGCTCTTCATGTGTGTGTACCAATGAGAAACACTGGATATTGGAAATAAAAGAAAATGCTTCCATATGTCTCATTATACATGTCATTATATATATATTTATAATTGATGTGTAAAGATCTCATTTTTTATATCACTCATGTGAAATTAATAATCATATTATTAAATTCGTAACATCATAAATGAACATATTAATATATATTTACAGAGCCACTTGAACAGACTTGTGGACATAAAATATACATAAATATGTATGTATAAATATTTACTATATAAATACATGACTGCAAGATACTCATTAAAAAAAAATACTTATATAGGCAAAATTCACTTTATTTTCCAACAAATCGCACTAAATCAAACTATAATTCATATTGTATTGTATTCCGGAAAGATATATGGACTAAAATTCACTTATGATAGAATATATATGTCCATGAAATATAAGATGTAATATCAGATCATAACAAAAGAAACGAGCCTCTAAAAGCTATTGAGAACTTTGGTACATCTTTTCCTTAGAAAAACTTTAATTTGTTGTATCGTCTGATTGGTACATACGTTGAGGGTCATTATATATTTGCTCGTCATGCAAAGGGAGAGACGAAGCATCTAAGCCAGTAAAAATGTCTAAGGCATTTCCACTTGTGTGGCTTTTCTTCTCTTTGCAATAGAGCTTTTGCTCTTTGCAAGGATGAGTGTTGTGGCCAATATAGAAGTTGAGACCAAAGTTAGTAATAATGCTTAAGCAAGCACTTTCTGTATTAATATTTCGCCTCCTATTTGCAATTCGTGTTGCTAAAATATCCTCGATTTAGTATTGATATGTTGTTTAGGAACAGACTTACATTGTGTACATGGGAGAAAGGAAGCATAGCAATGTGGAGAAAGTCAAAGGATCCCACCACGAAATGCTTGTCTCTGTTTTTGGAATGTTTTATATTTAATGTTTGATCTCGTATTTCATTACTTTTAATACATTCTATATTTATGAAACACTGACTGATCAGATCCCACCACGAAATGCTTGTCTCTGTTTTTGGAATGTTTTATATTTAATGTTTGATCTCGTATTTCATTACTTTTAATACATTCTATATTTATGAAACACTGACTGATCAAATAGAAGATCTCGTGTGATATATTTATGCATTTGTTTCAATTGCATTGCAAAATCAAATATATTTAATTTGCAGCAAAGAGGCAGCAAAGGATTCCATGTTATGTAGTTAAAAACACGGCTCCTCCAGTTTTGCGGCCATGATGACGGAATCTCAAGCTAAATATTTCAAGACATTCAACATATACATATAACGATTCGACTATATAAAATTACTCTTTATGCATAAGAAAAAATGTTTATAATAATTTTATGAAAAAAGAAAGTTTTATCCATACAACTTTTATGGGATTCAAAATTAGGCTTCGATTAGTCTAATCTCAAAGCTCTTGAGTTTGGTAGAAATTACTATATTTTCTTATAAGTTGGGTAAAAGACATTTTACTTTATACATGGTGTGTACAAGTTTTGTTGCCTGTCGACACAATCTTAAATAAAATAGTTTAAAATTTAAATAGACAGGTTTTTTTTACCCACTTTCAAAAGAAAATATGTTTTCTATGTAGTTATAAAGATTAAAAAATATATATTCTACTTATTTTAGGGCAAATCATAGTTCAGTTTCACAAAAACTCTTAAAAAGAAATCTACCCACTACAGAAATTAAAGTTAGGAGGGACATTTTCACAATTTAAATAATGGCATGTTTCACTCCAGAAATCATTATATTGAACGATTTTCACAGTAACAAAACTTATGCCGAACAGGAGTGTGGCCCGAATCCGAGCTCCTGGGGCCCGCATAGCCGTTTACAAGGCCATATGGCTCGGCGCCGCTTCATCTGCAGATGTTTTAAAAGCCTTTGATGAGGCCATACATGATGGAGTCCATGTTCTGTCTGTATCACTCGGGATTGAAGTGCCTGTCTGTCTATCCAGAGTTCGATAAACGGGATATAGTTTACTATGGCTCTTTCCATGCTGTTGCAAATGGGATAACACTCATTTGTTCGGCTGGGAATTCAGGGCCCTAATACCAATCGGTTGAAGATGTGGCTCCATGGCTTATAACAGTTGCTGCTAATACGTTGGACAGCTCATTTCCCACTCCAATCATACAAGGAAACAATCAAGTCTTTGAGCTATGTTAATTCTTTTTTAGCCTCGAATTGGCTACCATTCTTTTCTTTTTCTTTTTTTTTTAAGTCAGATTTGGACATGTTTACCCTTCTGCTCGTACGACAGAATTATGTTGTTGCATTTTAGGTCATTAAAATATTTTTCATTTTATAATTATGATGTTTTATTATTTGATATCATAAATATCACGATTATCAATTTAAGCAGACAATTACTAGTGTCATCTAATTTAAAATTTAAATATAGTTAATACATAATATTTAGGTATTTATAGAGGAAATTGCAAATTTAGTAATTATCTTTAGGTAATTCACCAATAAAAGATACTAAATTTTTGAGCCCCAACATGAAACACTAACTTTTTAATTTGTGTGATTTTAGGACAAAACATCTAAAATCATAAATTTTGAGAACAATTGCATTTCATTTGGACTTTTTTGCTAAAGTGATGCAATTCGAAAATCATAGGATTTGATCCGAAATTTGTGATTTTGAATTTTTTTTTATCATAAAATCGTTCAAATTAAAAAATTAGTATTTCAATGTTAATAAATCATATATCCTTCATTAATACTAATTAAAGATGGTGTTCTAAATTAAATTACAATTTTCCCATATTTATTTTACGACAGAATTTTCTAATTAGCTATGGCCTGGGCGTCACTCGAACCGATAAACATAGTCTAAATTGAATGATTTTACACAATGAATTTAAAAAAATTATTCATAAACAAAAAGTGGGTCTCGTGAACAGAGAAATTGAACTTAATTATGAACTTAATAAATTTAAAATTTAAAATTAATTTATAGATTGAATTTTGTTAAAATATTTATCCCACCAGTTACATAATGTTTAGGGATGAATTTTTCTTTATGGTAGATAGCGTGGGCCAATCAATAATTGAGTTCAAAAATTTTAAAATACCCCACATTGTTGATTATTTTCTTATATTCAAAGACACAAACATTAGTTGAGAACACGTGTGTTACATGTGGAGAGACAAACTTTTGAAACCTTTGTTTTTTGTTGATTAATTTCATGACATTTTATCTCTTCATTTGTTGTTCTTTAATAATTTTTTTGAAGTGTATATAAATTACTTAGTATTTGGTTATTATAAGTTAATGTTTTTTCAATATGTTATATGTATGATAACAACAACAATTTATTAAGAATAATATAATGAGATCATTGAAATTATGTGTAGTTAAGTATGAGTATAAATTTTATTTGAAATCCAAATATACCGAAAATATTATTTTCAGAGTCGTCCAAAAAAAAAATGAAATTGTATTGGATAAAAAAAATTCTGGTTCCCTATTCCTAAAAAATAAAATATTAAAAAGACAATAACAATAAGTATTGAAATTTTGAAACCAAATATTATAATTGTAATTTGACCAATTACTAATTCTTTTCTTGATTGATCTTAGTTTTCTTTCTTCGTGATTTGACTAATAAATCTTTAATTGTATTATCCTCCTCATCGCTGGATACATGGATGCATTCATTGTTTTTTGTCTTCTTAATTCTTCTTTTTTTCTTTTGTTCATCATCTGTTGTGGTGGCTACTGTTACTGTCGTTGTCGTGGTTGTGTTGTTTAATTTTTCGTCTCTTATCTTCACGGGCTCCAATTTTTCTATGGCTTCCGCTACTGCGCTCAATCTTCCTCCTTCAACTTTCATATTGTAGGTTAGGACAATTAGAAAACGGAATTTACTTGCTCCTTATAAGATCAACCGTCTATAGTATTCATATGTATTTTGGCCCTACATATGGTTTTCTCTTTTAAAAAATAAAAAAGATAGATTTTTGCAATTCATATAACTAAAGAAATTTTGTTACCTTCTCAATAGACATCGAGTAGTCTTGTACTGAGCATCCAACATAAACTGATGCCGTATCACCAAACATCTTCATTGTTGCTTCAAGATGACCTTGTATCACACTTAGTTTAACTACGTATTTGCAATCAATGAATTTATACAAGTATAGTTGCATGTCATTACTCATTTTATTTTTTGATTTATTATTTTAATTATTTACCTCAGTGTTTTTGTATCGGGTCATCTTTGCATTTTCTACATATTGTATTTCCGTCATCTTTAGGTGCCGATGCTGTGCATTTTTTGCATATGTCGTACCATATTTTTGTTTCATTCTCTACCTTATCGACAACTCCAGTGAAATAATAACATGCATTCTGTATTGAAAATGAAAAATGATACAAAGTCAAATATAAAAACTATCAATTTCTCCCTAATTCAAGAAAGCATATTAATTACATATTAATTAAAATTCTGCAATTAAATGTAATAGATATTTGAAAACATGGTTACATACCTTTGATAGAGAATCTTTTTTCATGATAAGATCTTTAAGAGTAACCTCTATTCCTTCTTTTATTCTTTGTGTCATTCTGAACTTGCATATTTTCAGTGGATCATGAATGATGTGCGGCATTTTTGCCAGTTTTTTACATATCAGACCTATTTGTATAGTTGAAATTGAAGTGGTTTGCAACTGGATCTCACCTAATTAAAGTTTGCAATTATAAAATTATATTTCATTTTCAAGATATTTGCATATATTCAGTCCTTATTTTCCTTTCAAAAAAAAAAGTTTGATTTTTGTTTTACCTTGAAATTCCTTCGTTGTGACCTTTGTGACTGCAATCGTTGGGTTTTGATCAACAATTTGTTGTAATTCTTTTCCTTCATTCAGTGCCATATCTTTCCAAAGAGAAACGTTAATAGAGTGGTGTTTGCATAACAAAAAATAATAATGTAATTGGAATTTTTATTAAATTATTTTGTTTTGCTTGAAATTTAAATTTATATACTTTCCCCATACTTTCTTATAAAAGATAGATTATACTTACTCTTCATTTTATCAAAGTGATTTCTCTTACAACCACTTTTTTTTGGAGTGTCAACGATTATGCTTTCCTCCACCCTTGTAATAACTCCACATATATCTATATAAAG
The DNA here is from genome assembly GCA_028654395.1 of Scutellaria barbata. NCBI lineage: Eukaryota > Viridiplantae > Streptophyta > Magnoliopsida > Lamiales > Lamiaceae > Scutellaria > Scutellaria barbata. The sequence goes on along the minus strand of CM053646.1, from coordinate 15,484,437 downwards.
CAAATGCTTTATTTAATAATTATTTTTAAACATTATTGAAAAGAAATGGAAATAAGAAATATATGTACCAAATCTGCTGCGTTCCTCATGTTTGCTACGTAAGTTGTCGTACTTCACGTAGACATTCTTATTGTTATTTTCATCAATATTATTCACAGTTTCCTTCACACTGTTGAAATGTTTTAAAACTAATTCTTTCTCAGGATGTACCGATGCGAAGTTTGTGTCATTACACAAACCGTTTGAAGGATCCAAATTTCTTAAAAGAATTATTGGGCAATTTCTCTTCAACACTAATTTATGAGGAGGTAAACCATTTGGAGTCAAATAATTTAAAAGTTCTTCTCCATAATGTTTACCTGTTTCATCAATTACTTCATCAAAACTATTAAAAGTTTTTGGATCTCCTGGAAATATGGATATCAACCTATCATTCAACTAATCAACTTGCTCATTTCTTTGCAGATAATATGGCTCGCTCGGTTATATATTTTGCTGATTCTGTATTATTCTGTAAGTTTGGGAAAATAGCATTGATGAGTCGTTCTATAGAATCTTCTTCACTATCATACTCAATGATCATTTCTTTTGGAATTGAGATATTTCCTTTCTCATTTGTTAGTTCATCTCTGTTACCAACTTGTAGCAAGAATTTACTGAAAGTAGGATCTTTTATAACTCTCATGTTTTTGAATAATGATATTTTCTACATTCTTAGCCATAGATATAATTCGACTCTGCTAGCAGAAATTGTTTGTAAAATTGTTGCCCTTGGCACAACAGGTATAACTTGTTAAAATCTCCTCCAAAAACTATCACTTTTCCACGGAAATCTTTATCATTTCCAGTAACATCTTTTAGTAATGTATCCACATTTTCAATTGCCCATCGTTTTGCCATTGGAGCTTCATCCCACAAAATAAAACTTGTTTTACGCAATAATTTTGCTACTCCACTTTGTTTGGAAATGGAACATTTACTGCTTTTATTGGTATTTTGAATCGTGAATGTGCTGTTCTTCCTCATGGCATCAATACGGCTGCTACTCAGATGTGGCAGTTGCAATAGCTATTTTATTTTTTGATCTAAGATGGACTAACAACGCACAGTATAAAAAAGTCTTGTCAGTTCCCCCTGGTCCATCAATGAAGAAAACACCCCCATTTTCTTTTTCAATAGATTCTAATATGATGGTAAAAGTCATATGTTGATCAGCATTTAACTTTTTTTCAACTTCCTGATCTTCAGGAGGAATTTGAACCGACAATTCTTCTCGTAATTCTCTTATACTTTCTCCTTGTATATCATCAATTTCCATAACAGTGTTTGGGAGATCATATAAATTTATACTTTTTCCCATACTCTCCAAATTTTTTTTAATGTTTTTCAAGGTTTTCGCGGCTCAATAAGATGTTGATGTGTCTTTGTCTTTTTGAAATTTTCGAACATTGCATTGAAATATGTATCCCATAAAGCTCTTACATTTGTTGGTGCACAAAATACCAATATTATTGCAAAAAGTCTTCGCAATTCTTGTGGCATTTGAAATGTAATTGCTTCATTTAAACATTCAAAAATGCTTTGATCTGCTTCAAGTAATCCTCTTTTTTGTGCACATTCTTTAAATGTTGAACATCGAATGTCATCTACTGTCAATAAATACTCAAAAGATGTTGGCCCTCTCACATGATTCAAGAGTAATCGAATATAGTATCTTTCTCCTTCTGTGGGATTTGCTGCATTAATACGTCCAATCACCTCTCTTTTTTTCCTTTCTCTCCAACATTTATTTTGTTTATCCCACACATAATGTTCTGGAAACTCTTTGTATAGATATTGTTTAGCATTTTCACATTAAGCGCACAGAAAAATATTCTGTGAGCATCGTCTTGGAAGTATAATCATTATCAAGTAATTTTTCCAAATTCTGATTATTTCAATAGGTGACGGAATATTTGTTTGGCAAATGAAGTTGCAAATTGAAAACTGCAGAGTATATTTCGTTTAAATTGAATTTAAAAATTCTCCATAATGCCTCATGAGAGGACACCCATCTTGCATCTTGGAATTGTTTGATTTCATCGATTACATTATCACCATCATTTTGGGTTATATTAACTGCTACTCTATCATGACCTTTGTAAATATACTTGTAAAAATACTTCACAGCCGTCACCCCTAAGCATATCTCAACATTGATGTGACAATTATATCTGAACAATAAATATGGATTATAAGGAACCACCCATTGATTATTCAATTAAGCATTGCGAACTTGAATAACCATCCCATTTTTTCGTCTTCTGTAGATTGGATAACTATCTTTATCTTGTATAGTGTTTTCACAAAAAGGTCTTGGATAATGACTTTTACATTTACCTACAGATTAGAGTAGAAACAAATCACTAAAAGTGGTGAAGTATAAATAAAATAAAGATAGAAAATGACGTAACAATTTATATCATTAGCATTTAATTACTAATAAGTTATCAATGAAATATTAGAGACGGGCATCATACATGAATTTTGTACTTACCTTTCACCATATATGAATTTTTCGGATTTTTTTCGCCATACGATCCATGTAACATGTGTTTTTTCACCAATTCATACATTTGAAGATTTTTTTCTTCATTGGAAATTTCAACACATACAAACTTATCAAATCGATCAACTGTATGAATTTTATCTTAACTCTTTAAAATCATAAATAAATGAATAAATGGACATGTGGTAGTTCTCTTTTCTTTTGTGAGGAAGGTTTGACCATTCGAGGGATCACTTTTGGTTAAGTTTTTCCTACTAGTCAATTATTATGTTTGACAATGTGGATTTTACATCCACGTCATCTCGTGTGTAAGTGTGTTATAAATGGTGATCATTTATTTCATTTCTTTTGTGAATTTCTTATAAATTTTGGAGAGAGAGAGAGAAACAAAATACAAAGTAAAAACAATAATGAATTTATCTTTTTCGTTTTCATCGAATTCTTTTTCTCTCCCAAAAACTCACATAACTAAAGAAAATGTAAACATCCATTCACTTTATAATAAATAATAGTTTGTTTCCTGTAAAAGGAAAAAAAAATTGTGTAATTCAGATAATTTGGTGTACATGTAAGAGAACGAGGATAATATTTAATTTAGTTTATAACTTAAATTGTCTAGTAAATTAGAGTCCAATAATTTAAGACTCAAGCACAATTTCAATCCAATTAAATGATTCGGGATGAAATTAGGTAAAATTTACAAAGTTCGAAAACTTAGAATTTGAAATTGTCAAACCTCTTAATTTACTGGACAATTTAAATACTAAACTCTAAAGTTTAAAATTATTTGTGGGAAGACTATTTCATCATTTCATTTTACTCCACAAATTTCCATAGCAATTTAACTTTATAGAATCATTAGTATTTCATCCCTATTTTCCACAATTTTAATTTAAAGTCTTACATTGAAAAATAAAATAAATATAATTTCGAACAAACATTAAAATACAATAAATTTTAAGGGATTTTTTTTTATCTTTAATATTAATAATTTAATAAATTATTAGAGAGGTTTAAGCATATCACCTAATTAACATTAAATAATTAAATTAAATTAAATACTTATTTAATTGTTACAATATATGTTGCATTTGTAGATGATCATAAATATTTTAAAAAAATAAATTTCAAATTTTCTTTTCAATTAATTGATAAAAAAAACGAAAATCAAAATTTCAAAAAATAATTTCATAGTTTATTATAATATATATATTCAAAAAAATTATTCAATTTTATTAATTAATAAGTTTGAAATTTTGAAGAACCATTTTCAATTACTTCACCTTTATATTAATTTTTTTCTTTTTTATTTATTTAGATTTTTTCTCTAAATTTTTAGATTTAACAAATTTCAAATATAAAATTTATTTCTGTTATTTAAGTTTAGTTTATGTTCTTTAGAGAAATCCAGTTACCATTTTTATATTATTTAGCAATGTTTCTCAGCAATATGAATTTGAAGTCATTTATTGATCATTTTTAATGAGAAAATATTGTTGGCTTGACAAGTATCTTTATGAGATATATCTATATATATAAATGTTTTTTTATTTTCTTAATTCCATTTTAACATTTGGCCAAAAGTGCACAAAAACTCATTCTTACAAGGTTAAAGTTGATTTTTTTTTCCTACATACGCGTTTGACATGTGTTGCTAAAGAAGAGCTCCTTGTGGTTTCCGTTAGGAAACCTAACGGAGAGGGTCAAAATTGATTACTTTTATACCTTTTTAACCTGGGGTCAAAATCTGACCCGACCCGACCTTTCCTTAAGTGTCAAAATTGAATTTTTTTTCGAATTAGTAAATTCACGTTCCAAGATCGCAGGTTTATCGAAATAATTGATGTAAACATGGTAGGCTACTTAATGTGATGTAAGTCTTGGACAAGAAAGAATCTGTGTGTGAGGTTTGAGAAGAGGTTTAAATGGTGCCATAGAAATGCAGAATTTAGTATATCTTTTAGTGTTGTATTATGCAGAAAGGCCTTGTTGGAAAGTGGGATCTGGTTTCAAATAAAAGTAAGCGAACAGAGGTAAATGATATCGAAGATGTTGCCACAACACTTAACACAACACTCACTTTAAAAGAGTTTTGCAGCGGAATTTTAAAGTACTTAAAGATGTAACTTTTCAAGATATATATATATATATATATATATATATATATATATATATATATATATATATATATCTTGAGGTGCCTTAGGCAAAATTTTATTCACATACAAAAGTGAATATATATGAATTCAAAATAGGCTAAACCTACAAACATAGAATTCACAAAAGATCATATAGATCAAAAGAATAACACTCTTTGAGTTTACAAAAATGCTCAGCGCACAAAAACTATCTTGGAAGGATACTTGGACACTAAGCGAATTAAATGAACGTTGAGACTCCAAGGATGAGTTACAAGATAAAATAACTCTTCTATTTATAGACACCTTCCAAGACAACTACTTAACCGACTTTTCTAAAAAACAGCCACATAAAAGCGTGGATCCTTGCTTAGCAAGATCCTGAGACATGCACGAGCATATTCCTCTAAGTTGTTACTAAGATGTTTCAGCATGGTTGACATGGTCCACTCATGCACTTCCTTGAGCTTTTCTCTCAAGTTAGTTACAATTTTGTTGCTTCTTCTTTTAACTCGATCTCACTCTTGTTTACTCAGTCTACAACCTGCAAAAATAGTATAAACAAGATACAAATGCAAAACACTTGAAGTATTGTGAATGAAGACAAAACAGATAAGAATGTTGCCACGGATGCTAAGTAACATTCCAATCAACATTTGATTCTGGACAAAAATATAATTAACAAAATTTGTTAATTAAAAATGTTGACTATTTAGTCAACCAAAGTCCATCTAACAATCTCCCCTTTTTTGTCTTTCTTCACAAAACCTATGAAAATCAGCATTTGTAAATCCAAAAAATATATTAAAGTACAGATGAGTAAAAATAGACTAAGGCAACAAATTTCTGGGATAATATCAAACAAGCACAACAATAACTAACTCCCCCTGCAAGATTGTAAAACTGAAATTAATGTCAAATGATCACAAGTCAAACCAAAATTCAAATCAAATTTAAAATCAATACAAAAGTTTGAACTCTAAAAACATTAATCATCAGCAATAGCAATTCAGCAGCAATAGTCAACACTTCAACATCCTCTTCATCTTTATTATCCTCCCCCTCATCATTACCTTGATTTTCTTCTCCCTCTTTTTGTGAAGAAAGAAAATTCTGAAATACATCCTTTAAGTTTGTCAGCTCTTTGATTTGAGCATTGAGCTTCCGAACCTGTGATCTCAAAAATAAAGAAGTAAACATAGAATTGAGAATGTTGCCTGAGATGTTGCCAACATGATGGGCAACATCTGACATAAAAATGAAGAAGTAAACATAGAATTGAGAATGTTGTCTGAGATGTTGCCAACATGATGGGTAATGTTGGCAACATCTGGCATATCATCAGCAGTGTTTGGAATGAAAAAATTGAGCCCAAGAGAGATAGATTTGTCACACGATTTTGGCACATGTATATATAGCTGAAACACCAAATCTTTTTAAAAGATGAATTTTGAAAAAGATATGGCATTTGAATATTTAACATGGGATAAAATATGACTTCAAAGCATATCAAAATTAAGACCTAACAAACTCCCCCTAAAAATATGCAACAAATTAGAAAACAATAAAAAAAAATATATGCAGACTCAAACAAATATAACACGTTGCAGTTATGATGCAATCTATAAAAATCAACCAATTTATACGCAATATTAATTATAAGCTCTTTAAAAAATATTAGCCCACGAAAAAATTCTCAAATAAAAAAAACTTATTAGAGATAGGTACAGACACAACTAAACACATCATGGTAGCGAGCCCTGTGTGTTCCAACTTTCCCATCCTTAATTAAATTGCATAGATAGATACAGCACACCTGAATACGACATAGTTTGTAAGCCCTGTGTACCCCAACTTCTCTATCTTTAAGCATGTAAAACTTTTAGGATGAGTGCAGTCACAACTGAATACAATGTGGTAACGAGCCCTATGTACCCTAGCTTTCTCATCGTATCTCTTTAAGCAATTAAAGAGATGTAAGGTACACTAAATGTATCGTGGTAGCAAACCCCGTACACCTCAGCTTTCCCGTCGTTATGGACAAGTAGGTCACAACTAAATACAACGTGGTAGCGAACCCCGTGTACCTCAACTTCTTTATCCTTAAAAATTAAAAAGAGGAATAAAAAAAGCTTTTAAATGATTAAGAGCTGTCTAATTAACATATAGTATAAAATAGTTGTAAAAGATATCACCATAATAGCACGTGTAAATGCAGGAAAGAAAAACAAACAGATGCAAACACAAATGCAGACGCGGATGTTGCCCAGAATGTGGCAACATCCCCAACAACACAACTACATGATGCACCCAAGAATAGGATTTGCAGGATCCATAATCAAGCTGACCAGACCCAACCACTCAGTGTATCGAGTGTTGGGTCTGATACTACTTGTTGGAAAGTGGGATCTAGTTTAAAATAAAAGTAAGTGAATAGAGGCAAATGATATCGAAGATGTTGCCACAACACTTGACACAACACTCATTTTAGAAGAGTTTTGCAACGGAATTTTAAAGTATTCAAAGATGTAACTTTTTAAGATATATATAAATATATATTTTGAGGTGTCTTAGGCAAAATTTTATTCACATACGAAAGTGATTACAAGTGAATTCAAAATAGGCTAAACCTACAAATATAGAATTCACAAAAGATCATATAGATCAAAAGAAGAACACTCTTTGAGTTTACAAGAACGCTCAGCTCACAAAAACTAATTTGGAAGGATACTTGGACACTAAGCGAATTAAATGAACGTTGAGACTCCAAAGATGAGTTACAAAACAAAATAACTCTCCTATTTATAGACACCTTCTAAGACAACTACTGAACCGATTTTTCTAAAAAACAGCCACATAAAAACGTGGATCCTTGCTCAGCAAGATCCTGAGATATGCACGAGCATATTCCTCCAGGTAGTTACTAAGATGATTCAACATGATTGACCTGGTCCACTTATGCACTTCCTTGAGCTTTTCTTTCAAGTTAGTTACAATTTTGTTGCTTCTTATTTTAACTCAATTTCACTCTTATTTACTCAATCTACAACCTGCAAAAATAGTATAAACAATATACAAATGTAAAACACTTGAAGTATTGTGAAGGAAGACAAAACAGATAAGAATGTTGTCACTGATGTTAAGCAACATTCCAACTAACATTTGATTTTGCACAAAAATATTGTAACACCCATATAATTGCTAATATCAATTTAATAACATAGTTTGTTTGATTTTTCTAAGATAAGAAATTTTGACTTATTTCATCCTTCTCACCATCAAAATTTGGACACATAATCTAAGCTATAGTTTAGCATAGGTAATTGATTAATTTTTTTGGGAATTGGTTTGATGAGGGTTAGTAGATACCACCGCCCCCTGTTCCTCGCCTGCTCTCCGTCGCCGCGCCACCACCCCTGCCGGCGACCATGTCGCCGGCGACCTCCCTCACCACTCTCAATCCTCCCACACCTAACACACACATATATATACACAGCCTATACATATATATATATATATACAACCCAGCTTCACCGTCGCTGCTGCGGCGGCTCCTTTCATCTTCGCCGGCGCCAGCCCGGCGCCGCCGCCGCCTCCTCACCAACTTCCCTCCACCTCCAACCAAGACAAACCCAACACAAGATATATATATATATACACTCGATACATACATATATATATAAGCCACTGCCGCCGCTTCCAGCGGCGGCTCTCCTTCCTTGACTATGCCGGCGCTTCACCGGCGTCGGCTTCTTCCCAACGTCGCCATCACTATCATCACCGGCGAGGTCTTTTCCTGCAAGTTTTTCCGGTTAAGGTATAATTTTGGGCGAGCCCGTCTTGAAATCGGGCCGGAATTTCAATCTATCTTATTTCTCTCTTTAAATTTGTTTTTCTTTATTTCTCGCGCACTTTGTCTCGCTTGCTCTCTCCGTTCACTGCCAGGGCTGATGTGGTGTGTGCCGGCGCTGGGTTGCACCGGCAAATGTGTGCGTACGGTAGGGTGGCCGGCGCTCGGTCGCACCGGCAAGGAATTGGTAAAGGCCACCGCAGATAGCGGCGGCTATGCTGGAAATTGTATGTGTAAATTTATGTGTTGGATGTATGTTTTGTGTGTGCTGGGAAGTGGAGATGGTGTTTTGGGTGGTGGAGTTGGGAAGAAGCCGGCATCGGTGAAGCACCGGCGTAGTCAAGGAAGGAAAGCCGCCGCTGGAAGCGGCGGCAGTGGCTTATATATATATGTATGTATCGAGTGTATATATATATATATATATATCTTGTGTTGGGTTTGTCTTGGTTGGAGGTGGAGGAAAGTTGGTGAGGAGGCGGCGGCGGCGCCGGGCTAGCGCCGGCGAAGATGAAAGGAGCCGCCGCAGCAGCGGCGGCGAAGCTGGGTTGTATATATATATATGTATAGGCTGTGTATATATGTGTGTTAGGTGTGGGAGGATTGGGAGTGGTGAGGGAGGTCGCCAGCGACATGGTCGCCGACATGGGTGGTGGCGCGGCGGCGGAGAGCAGGCGGGGAACAGGAGGCGGTGGTACAGGGGTGATTTTTGGGGGTTGGGGTGATTTTGGAGATTTTGCAAACCCTAGGGACCTAATTGCAATCCCCAAGTGTAAATTAATTAATAATTAGGTCCCTAAGACATTGGATAGTCATGGTTTGGTCCCTGAACTTTTGAGCATATGCAGTTTGACCCTAAAAAACTTGCTAAAATTATGGAATAGTCCCTAGAATACCTAGAATTTATTATATGAACCCTAAACCCTATAGAATTTATCGACTCACCCCTAGATCTCGGCAAAATGACAATATAAACCCTAAAAATTTGTAGAAATTATATCTTGACCCTAGAATTTGATAATTTTATATTTTATGTCCTATTATATTATAAAATGATAGTTCGACCTCAAAATAATATAGGACATGATGAACGAATCTTTTAAGCGCACAAATTCTAAGATAAATCTTAATAAACCCTAATTAAATTTAGAAATCTTGGATATCGATTCTTTCTCGAGAATTTATTTTATTTATAGGTTTTTATAGATTTTAATATATTTAAGTCAGAAAATAAGTTATATTTTCATTTTTCTGTAGGAGGTTCACGTGGGGGACAGAACTAGATCTTATACCGAAAACTTTTGCAGGATTTGTGTGTTATCCAAGGTGGGGGTTAAAATCCTTTTCTGTTTTAAAAATCGTACAATTTTATGAAAATTAACGTCACTACGTGATTTAAATTCCGTAATTATGTGATGATATTTTTTTACTTAAACTGTTATCGCTACCTGAACTGTTTTCGAATAAAATATATGATTCTGAGAGCTATTGATTTCAAATATGTCAAAGAAAATGGTTTAAAGGATGAAAGTCGGGATAATACCCGCTAAGAAAGGTTTTTCTATACTTATGTGTTATGTGAATTACATGGCCAACGTGAACGTGACCAATGTGCAATTTATGTGTTATGTAAGAACTTTTGTGTGAAAATTAACTGTGCATGCGCCTTCACGCCAAGTAGGGTATTCCTTGTTGGAAACCCATCTACAGGGGATATTCTTTGGAATTCCCAACACAATGGGGTGTAACAGCCCAATTCGGGTCGGCTTGGGGCCCTGATAGGTATTTTTCGGAAACCTATTCATAGTTGCCATTGGGACTATTCAGGAGTTTACAACGTGTATTATATGTATAATATGCAAGCAATAGTATGTGTATATTATTATTATAAATTCCCCTCCCTCACTAAGTGTTCTTTTGACACTTACCCCATATATGTATTTTATTTTTACAGAAAATCCTGAATGCAAGGATGGTTGAACCGGAATGTCTGTTATTTTGCATATAAATAATGATGTCTATGGATGATTGGGATTCTGAAGCTCTTGTTATGTATAAAACCAGATTTACATGTTTTGATCGAAACAAGAACGTTTTCCGCTGAGCTGAGAAAAATCCATGTATTTTCTACAATTATCTTTTAAATTTTGTGGTGTTTAAAAGTCTTGATAGTTTCGTATTTTGCTGGACGCCCAAAAATAAGACTGCGTTTATACTCTGGTTTAAGGAAAAAAAAATCACTATTATAATTTAATTATGTTTTTAACTCTTTATTGAAAATAGGGCGTGACAAATATAATTAACAAATTTGTTAATTAAAAATATTGACTATTTAGTCAATCAAAGTCCATCTATCAAAGTCCATCTAACAAGTCTGATCTTAAGAGTAAGTGGATTTTCTGTTTTTTTTTGGGTGAAGAATTGCTTTCTTACACGGATTTGCTTGTTGTGTTCTTGTAGGATTTCTGTTTGAAAGAAAGGAAACTAGTGTGGGAGTTCTAGTTTGTGGGCCCAAGAATATGAGACATAGGTTGCAAACATATGCTCATCTGGTTTGGCAGCTAACCTGCATTTTGAATGTTAATTCTGATTAGTTTTTAATTTCCTTTTTCGATTGAGATATTTACAGTTTTTCTTGATGATTCAGTTCTTTGTCGATTGTTAAAAAATAAAAAATAAAAAGCTTTTAGACATGCAGAAGATAAGGGAAAACTCCAAATTTATGGCTACTAGGTGATGACATGGCTTCATACCCACTGTTTGTGAATCACAATATACTTTGAGTCAAACCAAATAGTCAAATATGCCTGCAATTGAGGATTATAGTTGACCACATCTATTGTATGTAACTTCTGAAATCCCACTAGGCACTAACTCTAAACCAATCACGGTGTGGAAATAGAAACGCTTTTTCCAGTCTTCTTCCACCAATACGCTGAATGTATTTGAAACTTCCACTTTACACGTTTTCCTCCTCTATAAATATTACTTCCACGCAACACTTTCTCCACAAGTTTTGCAGTATATTGCAGAAAAAATTCATTAGTTTACTCTCTGTTGAAGAAGAAGAATAATATTCGAATTATATTGAATTCAATCAGTTCTATATGTCGATGTCAATTTTCAGCTCGTTCGAAGCCTTTTGCGCTGAGTCTTTCGGCCACAAAGTCGGCTTTTCTTCTGTTAAGCAAGCCGCGCCGGTCAAATCTGATGCTCCGAAGGGCAAAGATGTAAATTCCACTCAGTTGCCGGCGAAAAGGATGAGAGGGCCCAGATTCGGTATAGAGCTCGATGGTGTTGACTGTTTCGAGACTATTCTTCCTTTCTGATTTTTACCTTTTTCTTATTCATTCATTATTGAATTGTGAAGTGATATACATATACAGATTACATATAATCCAATATCATACACTTGATAGTTGATTCTTTCGTTTTAATCTATGAGTTAATATCTACTTAAATTTATCAATTAGTAATATATATATATATATATATATATATATATATATATATATATTTATTTATTTAAGGAGGTAATAATTAGATCAATTTATAATCACATCAAATTTATGAGACCAAACTTCTTGGGAGCATCTTTAAAATAATTAATAAATGTTTAAAAATGACATCATTAATTAACCACAATTATTTCTATAAACTAATTGTACGGATTCTAAATCCGTGCAACTGGATTGATTTGATCTGAGAGTGCATTTCAAGCATCCCACGCATGTCTAACGCGTCTACACGCACCACACGCCCCAAAATCCTAGCGCAAACCCTAACTTAAACTAGTTTTGCTGTTATATTCACATAACTTTTTAGTTTAGCGAATTTAACATTTTAGTTCTATCCTTATAACCTTTTAGTTATATGCACATAACCTTTTGCAGTGCTAAGTAGTGAAAAAAGTATAAGTTATTCACTAAAAAGGATATGAAATTTGTACATAAAGGTTATACTATTACAACATAAATGTTATGTCATTACAACATAAAAGTTTCGACTATATTGAATTTTTATAATAAAAAAAATATAAGTTATTTATTGAAAACGTTATGAAATTTGTACATAGATGTTATACTATTACAATATAAAAGTTTTCGCTATATTACATGAATTTGTATAGTGAAAAAAATATAAATTATGCACTGAAAATATTATGAAATTTGTATATAAAGATTATATTATTTCAACATAAAGGTTATGACATAAATTTAAAAAAAAAATTGGGCACAGATCAGGATTAAACCCGACCCGACCCGTATGCCCAGTTGCATGGATCATGACTCATGCACTTGGTGCACACAAACATTACTCTTAATTAACATATGATATGAATTAAAAATAATAATATATAAAATATTAAATATTAAATTGAAATAGAGAATTTAGCCCGAAAATGTCATGCGCCATCCTTGTTTATAAGGAGATTTACTTTTTTTACTCATGGTTATAATGAATTTTTACTTCTATTTATTCAACGAGGTTAAATGTCAAAATTGTCCCTAGTATAAAAATAGCACTAATGTCATGCATTATAAATGATGTGTCCAATAATTTAGTTATCATACAAAAAAAAATTGAAGTAAAAAAATATTTAAAAAAAAAAGAACATGAAAGAATTAGTTCAACTAATCATTATTGTTTTTTTGCTGGTTTTGACTAATCGGATCGATTAAACAGTTTTTTTAGTCCTAATGTATGTTTGTTTGGAGATTATATAGGATTGAGAAAATCCGACTTTGAAATCCTAAAACTCGTGAATAAATGAGAGCTTTTGTAGAAGATGATGAAATTCATGTGTCTAGCCTCATCAAATTGTGGGTTTCGGAAGGATGTCTAGAATCAATAGATGGCAAAAGCTTAGAGGTAGTAGGAGAAAAATAGTTGAAAGAAGTAATTGACAGAAATCTCGTTTTAGCTCATACATTTGGCTCAAATGGGAAGGTGAAGTATTGTAAAATCCATGATGTGTTGAGGGATTTATGCTTAAGAGAGGCTAAAAAACAAAAGTTTATTTACGTTCTCACGCATCAAGATGTCAATATTTCACGAGACATAAATAAGGAACGCCATATCTGTAGTCGTGAAAAACCAGATCAATCATCCACTCAAATCGCCCATGTCTTGCTCACAAGCGGTTTCCATAAACCTAAGCCATCGCCTAACCTTAGGCTCCTGAGCATGGTTCGCCGTAACGGCCGTTACGGCCGTTATAACGGCGTTTCGTAATCTTAACGGCCTCCTCCGCGTCACTGATTCGGTTAAAAACGGTTGGCTACATTATCGAGCGCGATATCGGCGCGATATCGCTCATAACGGCGTTATTTGGCGTTATAACGGATTGTAACGGCGTTATAACGGACATAACAGATTTAAAAGGCGATAAAAGCGAAAACGACGGATAGATGATTGAATTTGAATATTGTGTATTCTTTTTTCGATTGAATGTAATATTCTTTATACATATTTATTATATCTTGAATGGTGGTTAAAGATGTAGAGAAATTAAAGTTGCAATTGTAGCAACAAAAACAATAATTGGTAATAATATGTACGCAAACATTTTTTCAAGTTATTGGCTATCACATGGGATAGCATAAAGGGGACATAAAAGCAAAAACCTATGAACAAGTGGTTGCAAATTTCTATTCACACATGGGCATGCATCAAATTTCTATTCATCTAGTTATACTAGTGGGAGACATAGTGTGAGCTCATTTCCTACTAATGCTGGATACCCTGATCATCATTATGGAGGTTCGATTGAAGCTCGACAACCTAGTCACGGATATGAATCATCTAGTTATACTAGTGGGAGACATGGTGTGAGCTCATTTTCTACTAATGCTGGATACCATGATCATCATTATGGATCTTCTGACAGTACAGAATATCGAGGATTTGGATATTATCATGAGTATCCACATGAACAGCCTATGCCTCATCCTACTCATTATGATTATGCACATTTTTCTATTTATCCTGAAAGGGAAGATAATGATGACTTTGAACCACCCCGACACTCCACTTGGTATTAATAATGTATGTAATTGTATGTTTCATATGTTAATTCTAGTTGTAATATTGTTTTTTATGTTAATTTAGTAAAAACATATATATAAGTGATTTTCTAGAACTTTTAGACTATTTTTGAGTTTTTTCGAAAAATTGTCCGTTACGGCCGCGAAATCGCCGCGAAATTGCAATGTAACCTTAACGGTGGACACTGCGACAGGCACCGCGACCGTTACGGCGAACCATGCTCCTGAGGATATATATTCAGGGGTTTGTAAAAATCTTTGGACTATCACAGACTTGAGATGTGCAAAAGCTATTTTCTAACAAGCTAACATTCGACGTCGACCCTCGGTTATCCACAATTCCTTCTTGGTCTCTTCTTTGGAAGATGTCTCTGACTTGGCATGCTAAGCTTCTAGGATTGGAACTCCCAGACCCACCTTATGAAGAAGATATTGTGTTGGAGAACTTACAAACACTCTCACCTATAAAGAACTTCAAATGCAGTGACGAGGTGGTCAAGAGAATTCCCAATATCAAGAAATTGACATTAATATATACAAGACAGAGACTTGAGGAAGAAGTATTTCGTAGTTTCTATCTCCAAAGTCTTGGTTATCAACAAAAACTCAAATCCCCTTCTTTTTTTCTCACCCCTGATCCCGTTTCTAATCCAGAAATATTCGGGAGTCATTTTGTACACATTTTCACCTTTCCACACTCCATCAAGATTCATGTATAAGGCCCAAGTGGGAAACAGTTGACGAGCAATTTTGCAGCCTAAAATTCTTGCACATTGACTGGTGTGATGATCTGAGAAACTGGACGACTGATAGAACCCACTTTCCATGCCTCGAACATCTTCATCTTCGATATTTATTGAAGATGAATGAGATCCTTTGGAGTATAGAAGACATACCAACGTTACAGTTAATTCATTTGGAAAATTGTAGCAAATCTGCCTCAGTTTCTGCTGAAGGAATTAAAGAAGAGCAAGAGGAGCTTGGGAATGAAGACCTTAAACTTCTATTAGCTATGCATTATTTTACATTAACTCAAATACCTTTACAAATCAAGCGTAATATCATTCTTTACAAATTAATTTTAAATAGAACGTAACAATTTAGAGCTTTAAAATGTCTAAATTGATTACAAGATAAGAGAATAGAATTATACACGGAATAAGAATTGAGAAAAAAAAAATTAAATTGAACATTTTATTGAGAAACCTTAAAATTTGAGTTTAGAATTAAAAATTAACTCTTAAATTGGTCTTGTTAAGAAATTTAATCCATTGATTTACAACATATGATCGATGGCCCGATAGTAAGACATTTTTACCAATATTAAACATTTTCAAAAATTAAATTACTATTAACTAATTTTATAATTAGGATAAACATAACATTATTTTAATCAATTTTCCTATAAAAATAATACATAAATTTGTCCAGTGAGGAGCATTTTGTGGATAATATATCTTCCACTATAGTTAACTTTAAGAAAGAAACTTTTGACCTAAATAAATGAGTTAGTAATGTAACACCCAAATTTTTATTAGATTTTCTTAAAGAAAATACCTTTTATTTTATTTTGTTAACTTTTCCATGAAAATTCTTTTGGTTGACACCTCATTTTCCTTTCTATCCTAGGATCATGACACCTAACACACTTTTATTTGTGTTGATACTCCTCATTGTTTTGTTGAGGAATTTTGGAGCATTTGAGCAAAAAGAAAAAAAAAAAACAAAAAAGCGGAAGGTTATATCTCTTCCCTCTTCCAAACACTATCTTCACCGTCATCTTCGTCACCGCCGACGAAGCTCTTCCGACAAGGTAAACAGATTGTTAGTTAATTCTTGTCAAGCCCATCATGAATCCGAGCTCGAAATTAGAAACGATCGCAGCGTACGGCAGCCTCTCTCTTCCCCTCTCTCCTTTGCTCTGCCGTTTCTGCTGCCGTTTGTTACCCGCGCTCAATCGCACAGGCGAGCTATGTGGATGGGTGTGGTGGTCGGCGTTTGTAGTGCCGGCGTGTCTAATTGAAAGCCATCGCTGCAAGCGCCGGCGGTGCTTGAGAATATATGTATGTGTCCAAAGGTGTATATATACATGACTATCTGCGTGCATGTGTGTGTGAGTGTGGCGACGCCGGGAAAGGGGTGTGCATGGCCGGCACTTGCTGCGCCGGAGTGGTTTGAGGAGGGCCGCCGCTGCAAGGGGCGGCGAGTGCAGTGTGATTGTGTGTGTGAGCAGTGTGTGTACGCGCGTGGTGGTTGTGGTGTCGCTGCTGACGCGAGGTCGCCAGCAACGTCGGATAACAGCGGCGAATAGCGACTGAGCGGCGGCAGGAGAGGCGGCAGAGATGGGTTTTGGAGGTGGGGTTTAAATTTGTAAATTAGATTTAGTTTAGGGACTAATTTGCAAATTCTAGGATTTTGCTAAATAGCACTCAAGCCCTGATTTTATGGATAATTACAGAATAGCCCCGAACTTTACAAGATATGCATAAAGATTCTTGAACTTATGAACAATAGCAAACTGAACCCCCCAAACTTCTCTGAAATTGCAGAATAAATCTCAAAACTTCTTTGAATTTACAAAATCACCCCTAAACTTTGATAAAATGACAGAACGATCCCTAAAACTTGTAGAAATTATATTATGACCTCAGATTTTGACAATTATTGTATTTTGTGTCCTACAACATTATAAATTAAAAATTTGATCGCAAATTGACTTTAAACGTGACAAACTAACCTTTAAGTAAGAAAACCCTAAATTTAGGGGTGTGATCCACAAACCCTAATTTTCAGTAAATCCTAAATTTAGAACCCCAGTCTATTGACCTTCTTAGGGGTTAATCTTATAGATTTTAAGCAATAAAATCGGAGGATAAGTCATGTTTTCATACTTTATAGGTAGTACAAGCAAAAGGCAGAAATAGGGAGAAATAAGACCGAAAGCTTTTGACCAGTATTGTCGAGTATTTAAGGTAGGGGTAAAATCTTATTTATGTTTTAAAATGTACAGTTTTTTACGAAAAACTACGTGACTATGTGATTTGAATTTAGTCATTATGTGGTATCGAGTTAAAGTGAAATTTTTTTATTATGTGAATAGTATACTAATCGATTATATGATTTTAAAAGCTATCGATTTCAGGTGATACAAAAGAAAATAGTTTCAAATGATGATAAGTCGGGGTAGTTCCCGCACAAAATGAGTTTCTTTAAAAGCCAACATATGTTAAAGAATTTCTTTACCTATGTGTTGTTATGAATTTTGTGGCCAATATGAACGTAACCAATGTGTACTATGTGCTATGTGAGAAACATTATGTGACAATTTAACTGCGCATGCGTCTGCACGCCAAGTAGGGTATTCCTTGCTGGAAACCCATCAAAGGAGTATTCTTTGAAAACCCAACATGAAGGGGTGTAATAACCCATAGGGTCGACTTGGGGCCCTAATAGGCTTCCTGAGGGAACCTATCCAAAGGCTGCATTGGGATTATTCAGGAATCCACAACATGTAATATGTTTATGAAAAGCAAATGTTTTCACGGCGATTAAAATCCGCAGATGTTTTTATGGCGGTTAAGACTTACGTTCTCACAACGGCTAAGAACCGTAAAAGAAAGTGGTATGTTTGAATGTGATCTATATTCTACTGTTTTTGTTGAATGGTAAACATTTCATTTTAACCTATTTTTTGGAAATTATTTTATTTTGTCTCGGGTTTCTCCATTGAGTGTATTTCAAATACTCACCTCTCTTTTAAAAATGTTTTCAGTTTAAAAGTTTAGGGTGTGGTGCACGAGTAGTAGATGCTGGTAGCCGATAATTAAAGGTCGAAGAAGATTTTAATTCAAAATGTTATATTTCATAAATTTCGAAATGTATATTTCATAATAATTTTCTTGAATTTATATATCTTTATTTTTCTTAAAAAAATAAATTTTATACGTAAATAACGTCTCAATCAAAGTTTACCTTAAAAAAAAGGGGACGTTAGAAGTACACAGATTTTGAAATAAGTAGTGCAATTTTATTAGCTTTTACTATTCTTGAAGGGACACAATTATAGTTTAAGGATGTGATCATGATTTGGCACTATAAATGATATTGGTAATAATAGAAATAACACAATTTTTTAGTGCAATTTTATTAGCTTTTACGATTTTTGAAGGTACACAATTATAGTTTAAGGATGTAATGATGATTAGCACTATAAATGATATTGGTAATAATAGAAATAGCTCAATTATTTATTGCAATTTTATTAGCTTCTTGAAGGGAGACAATTATAGTTTAAGGATGTAATGATGATTGGCACTATAAATGATATTGGTAATAATAGAAATAGCACAATTATAGTTTATGGATGTAATGATGATTGACACTATAAATGATATTGGTAATAATAGAAACAATTATTTATATACATCAAGTGTACGGATTCTAAATTTTTACAAATGAATTGATCCGATTTGAGAATGTATTTCACTTGTTCCATATGTATCTTACGTGTCTACACACGCCCACACGTGTCTAAACCCTAACCTAAATCTTAATTTTGTATCTTTATAACCTTTTAGTTATATGGACATAACCTTTTACAATGTATGCAGTGTAAAAAATATAAGTTATTCACTAAAAAGATTATGAAATCTATACATAAAAGTTATACTATTACAACATAAATTATATCATTATAACATAAAAGTTTAGATTATATTGAATTTTTGTAGTGAAAAAAATATAAGTTATTCACAAAAAGATTATGAAATCTGTACATAAATGTTATACTATTACAACATAAAGATTATATTATTACAATATAAAAGTTTTGGCTATATTACATGAATTTTTATAGTGAAAAAAATATAAGTTATTCATTGAAAAAGTTATGCAAATCTATACATAAATGTTATATCATTACAACATACAAGTTTCACCTACATAACATGAATTTTTATAGTGAATAAAGTATAAGTTATGCACTGAAAAAATTATGAAATATGCATGTAAAGGTTATACTATTACAATATAAATTTTATATTATTACAATATAAAGGTTATGACATAAAAAAAAAATTGTGCGTGAATCCGGTTAAATCGGACCTGACTCGATCCCACGTTCAATTGTATGGATCATGACCAATGCACTTGATGCATACAAACACTACCCTAAAAATAGGTCTCTAGTGCACTCCATCTCACCCGTAATTGGTCATAAAAAATGAATTATTAAACTTTGAAAAAATTAAAAAAATTTCAATTAATTCTTTTTTTTTGAGATTATTATTTCTTTTCCCCAATAAATTTCAAGCTTTTAGTTATCAAACCGGTAATTTAGAATTTAAACCTTTTAAATTTCATAAATTTTGCTCAATTTTAATTTGAATGGTCAAATTGAACTGAAACCATACATGAATTGCATATAATGTCTTTTATTTCTGGGTTTTCATCTCAAATGGCTGATTTGGCATTTACTTTCTATTTTTGTTATTTTTTAATTAAAAGAGTATAAATAAATAAATAAATTCACGCCACAGCACATTCTCTCTTCTCCTTTGTTTCTGCACTCTAAGAGTATGTTTGATTCGTGTGTTGGGTTAGTTAAGTTAATTGGGTTATGGTAAGTTTACAATGTTTGGTTTAGATTGAGTTTAATATTTATGTGTTTGGTTTGAATGTTAAGTGTTGATTTTGAAATGAGTTTATTAAACAAATCTTTATTTGAATCAAGTGTTTTTGTGGGTTTAATATTAACTTGACCAAAATATCCCCAACATTTTTTCTCAATAAAAATTAATTTTAAATTTCAAAATTAATTCTAAAATTAATTCTAAAATCTAAAATTAAAGTAGTATAATTTTTTGTGATCAAAATACCTCTAACATTTTTTCCCAATGAAAATTAATTCTAAAACTAAAGTAATATAATTTTTTTGGGTGTTAATCCAAATCTAAAATATATTTCAATTGTTTAAAAATATTTATGGATGTTATGTTACATCTTGAAATTAGTTTAGGTATCAAAACTTTGTTTGAATCAAGTGTTTTTATGAGTTTAATATTTACTTGATCAAATTGTCCCTAACATTTTTTTAACATAATTAATTCTAAATTTCAAAATATATTAAATAATAATTTAATTGAAATGAATAGAAAATGAAAAAATACAATTTATTTTATCCAAATAGTAAATAATGAGTGGGGGAATGACAAATATTATGTGACTTATATAATGACATCTTGTAAATAAAATGAAGAAAAAGGTATAAATGTAAAATATATATTAATAGTAAGGACACAATAGTAATTTCTCATCACTCTCCAAAATAAACCAACCCATTTTTAAGTGTTAATCTAACCTTCAAATAATTTAAAAACCACATTTTAGATCCGAACCTTAAATAAACCGAACTCCCAACCTTTAATCCAAACAAAAATTTAAATAAATTAATTAACCCTATCCTCCCCCAATCTCCAAACCAAACATGCCCTAACATCGACATCAACATCCCCATCACCATCTCCAGTCCCCACCCTGCTCCTCCCCTCCCATCGCCAAAGAGAAAGGGCGAAAACAAAGGTTGTTGTTCAGTACAACAGTGGCCGTGGATCTGTCCTGGTTGAGGTCTCCAGAGAGAGGACGACGACGAGACTCGTGACACTTGTTTGTGTTTTGTTGTCTTGTAAAATTCGAGATTAAGTTAATCATGTTTTCTTGTACTTTAGTTATTCTAATTTCCGATCAAACTAATATGGTTTTATGAAGGTCAAAGTGTAGGGGATTGGTATATGTTTTGATTTTGATTCTGTGCAAGGGTGATGGTGAATTGATGATAAAAAAAATGGAATTAAAATTACTATCATTTCTTGTACTTTGTACACAGGGTAATTTAGAGGCGCATGGCGACGTAATATAATTTCACATATGAAAAGGGTAGAAAGGAATTCAGTAGTAGTTGCAGAGGCGGCGGAAGAATTTGACAGCGTCACGAATAAGATAAACAAACTATTTCCAGATTTTTATTTTTTATTATGCTGTTTTATTTTTATTCACTTATTTTTCCTATTTTTGTTATTTACAATTCAGATTCTTATTCTTTATTTTCTTGTTTTTTAATCTCATGTGGCATGATGATGTGTAAATTTTAATGTCATCAGGAATACCACTTGTACATATTACATATGAGAGAATTTAAGTGAAATTGGGTCGAAAAACACGAAATTAAATGCATCATGTGTTGTTCCCGTGTGATTTCAGCTCAATTTGACCATTCAGGTTGAAATTGGGCAAAATCGCGAAGCTCAAAAAATTAAAATTTTAAATGTTGGTCCGCAAACTTAAAATTTGAAATTGGCAGATCTTGATAAATCAAAAAAAAAAAAAAAATTTACAGTATTTTTGTATTTAATTTTTGTTTGAGCAATATTTTAAATATTTGGTTTTTTATGTAAAGTATTGGTTTACATGTTGAAAATTATTATTCTGCATACTTGAAAATTTTACTTTTTGAAAGACAATACTCTACCTTATAACACATATTACGGTATAACCTTTTGATGAAAAATATTACGTTTTCACTATATAAGTATTACAATATAAATGCTAAAACTTCATTACATTTTCTATGAAATAAGCTATTTTAAACATATGATATTATTATTAAGAATGATAATAGGTAGGGTATCCTACCATTTAGGAAAGCTCAAACCCTAACTCTATCGATATTATATTATTCGTATATATCTTATTTTCATTTAAAATTACCTGTATCTTTCTCGTTTCCAATTATCACTACCCGACAGGTATTCATACCCACTCAATACCCATTTACTAAATATAAATATTTTTTTATTTTAATTTAAATAAGAATTAATTTTAAATAGGCATTTCATATTTAATTTTTTTTGAATTTGTAATATTTGATACATTTATATACATTTTAGTGAATAGTTTATCATAAATTATTAGTTAATTCAATGGTAATATTCATTTTTTTTAATGAAAGGTTTAGGCCTTCTTAGGATTCAAATTTCACATAATACAGACAAATATTATATGAGTTTTAAATTTTAATGGATAGGTATGTACACATAGATAGAAGGTATCTACTCAAACTCTACCCATACCACAATGATATCTTTTTATTTTTTTCAAACCCATTTTGTTTGTGGTTAGAAATATACGTAATTATCATATTAGAATTCAAACGGATATTCATTTACCTACGAAACTATCTATCCCTAATTATTACTCTATTTTTGAATTCGAACTGGATAGAATGTCTTCACAAATGTTATTCTAGCATTGATGCACTCGAGGTTTTGTGTTTATTAGAAAACCAAAAAAAGATTTTATCATTTCACATCGGAGTCAGCATTTATCACATCATTCCAAAGTATGGACCATGGAACATGTGTATAAGATATTTCAAGGTCTTAGAAATTAATAAATCAATGATATTACTTTGTCCATACTTTTAATTATTAAATTTTTTTAGGACAAGTTTGTCGGATTGTATCATACCTTTACTTTTGAATATAATATACATTGTGTGAGTGCTGCACCAATGATGATATACTAGATATTGGAAATAAAATATATACAGATATGTATGTATAAATATTAATAATATAAATACTATATATCTAAGTTGCAGTTAGTTTCCAGCCAATGCCCTTATGTATCCATTTACC
Source organism: Scutellaria barbata (assembly GCA_028654395.1). Classification (NCBI taxonomy): domain Eukaryota; kingdom Viridiplantae; phylum Streptophyta; class Magnoliopsida; order Lamiales; family Lamiaceae; genus Scutellaria; species Scutellaria barbata. The sequence goes on along the minus strand of CM053646.1, from coordinate 15,461,164 downwards.
TCTATATATGCATGGTTACATTGTAAATCAACTATTAGTCCAAGTACTATATTATATAAGCATTTCCCAAAATCATTTTTTTGAATTCTTGTTTTTATTTAGTTTTCATTTTGTGTCGTAATACAAGAAATGTGTCAAGAAAAATGGGCTATAAGGGCATATACAAACAATTAACTAATTTCTGAGAAATATGTCAAGAAAAATGGGCTATAAGGGCATATACAAACAATTAACTAATTTCTGAGAGTTCAACGTACACAAGCTGAAAAGACCATGCAATAAAATTTCCACAATTTATTTTTTATAAAAATCAAATTCTTTATATATAATGTGATTCATATTAAATTAGAGTTCTAATAAAATTCCAACTAAATTACATATAAACTATAATATTGTCATCATCCAATTGTTTTTGAATGGGTCCACTCAACAATGTAAAATATCACAATCATAATGTGATGCACAAGGTGATAAAAGTATCAATTCAAATTGCAAAAGATCATGTAATTCCAATTAATAATTGGCTGGTGATTTTAAGAACAACCCTTCTAATTTTAATTGTAAATGTTTCTTCATTTTACCATTTAATAACTCACAATAAACGTTTCTTCATTTTACCATTTAATAACTCATAATCAGATTTTGGTAAACAACTATTTGCAACTTCACAATGTGAAACAGACTTTTCAAATAATTAAATTGAAATAATATTTAATCGATGAAAATGAAAAAATTTATAACCCCAACCCATGTAGTAACATTATATTTGTTGGTCCCAGTGGTATAAGGTTAAGAGGGGGGGGGGTGAATTAACCTTATCAAATTTTTTAACTTTTACTCCAAAGGATGTTAAGTCCCTGATGGGCAGGTAGCTAGTAAGCTTACTGCTCGATAGGTTCCTGCTTAGGCAGTAACCTCAGGACTTAGTCAGAGAATGTAATGCACAGCGGAAATACTTATGTTTTTCGAAACGTGTTTTTTAATGCAGTATGCTTAGATGCAGGTAGATAGATATAAGAGGCACAAGCAAACTTATAGAGGTTCAAGGGTGGAGTAATCCCTCTCCGTCCTCTCTACTCCTTCACAAGGAGGAACTTTGTTAAAGCTAGTTTGATTTACAATAGACTCAGCTAACACAAACTAAACTCTAAACAAAACTGTCAGCTCTATCCACACAGGTAGCTGCACAGTGACCAACTATCGACCCACACAGGATCTCCACACAGGTTAACCGACCCACACAGGATCCTTTCTCTTCTTCAGAGAGATTACAACTTAGCAGTTTCAACACCTGACTAAGTGACTCCTATCAGACTTAATGAATAAAAGATTTAAGGCACAATCAAATGCAGCAGGCTCCTTGAACTTCAGAAGAACATAAAGGTAGCTGGCTTGCTGCTTGCTTAGTCTGAATAACTTGAGGGTATAAGCTTGTGCGTCTATTTGCTTCTCAGTTCTCTTGATTGTATATTATCGTTATCTATTTCCTTTGAAAATCAGACTTCTATTTATAGGCATCAGGTGGTTTTCTGCCCGTTGAAAATGCAGTCCTTTGTATGATGAGGTGTCTCTTTTTGATTGGTTCTGCTGATCTTCTGACACCTGTTTTGAAATGTCTTCATTCTGTTCTGCAACTGCTTGTCCTTTGTCTGCGTAATTACATTCTGCAGACTGTTTGTACTGTGTCCTTGCTGCTTTATCACACATGGCAGATTCTGATTTGTTGGAACTGGAGTGACTCTACTGGCTAGTCAGGTTGCATTGACTCTGATGTATCTGGTAGTATCCTCATTGAGTCGTCAACTTCCTTGATTATCTCCAGGTTCCTTGTAGCATCCTTCTAGAACTTTGTTTGCTGGTTGCTCGATACAGTATGCAGGTAGCAGGGACTTCGGTTTTCTGGCTACTTGACAGAATCTTCAAGTCCTTCCAGCATCCTTGCCTTAGCAAATTTACATTAAAGACTTATCCAGACAGCTAAGGTTCTAATCTATTACACGTTTTGTCTCATCAAAATCTATTACATTTCATCCTATCAATTTCCCCCTTTTTGATGATGACAAAACTCCTTAACAGGATCAAAGAACCATATTATTAACTTGGAACAAAGATGCAGATAAATCAAATTATTCAAGAGCATGCATCAAGTTCACAAGATGTGAGCTTTAATCAGAAGGGTCAAATTTTCATTGATCAAAGTTAAGTACAGGACATATACATACACAAGCAAATAGCAGGAACAAACAGAAGTTTAAATAAACCAACAGAATGAACACAAAAACAAGATAAAAACATCAAGTCTTTAACCAACTGGCCTTCTTCTTTCTTTCAAACTTTGTGCCTTTCCACCAGTTGGCTATCGAGTCTTGATAGCTAGGCTCCATCCTTTTCACCATATCCTCGGTCTCTTCAAACCTGAGCCAGAAGTCTTCACAGTATGGTATGGGCTCCTTTCCAAGTTTCTGCTTTAGCTTCACTTGAATTGGAAGTCCACATTTCTTTGTTAGCTCCAGGAACCTCTGCAAAGCTTCCTTGTTTGTCTTGAATCCTCTGAAGAGAGCAGATTCTTTGCAGAGGGTGGTGAAGTACTTCATCAGCTCCTTCCTTTTGAAGGCTTCTATCTGGAAAAAGGACGGGTTGACCTCAGTAGGAAGAGTGACTTCCGGGACTTTTGGGGCTAGGAATCTGTCACTCCTGGGATCCGGGCTTGCTTCCAGGAAGCTTCTGAGAGTGGCACTTGCTGCGACATCTGGACTTTGCAAATTTTTCTCCATTTCCACCATGTCAGGCAGCTTGTGCGGAGGGAAGATCTTGTCAAGGACAACCCTAGGATCTATTGCAAAGACAGCATCCAGGTTGCTTTTCAGCTCTGCTTCAGTCCTCCTCCTTTTCTCTTCTCTTATATCAGCCCCCTTCCTGAAGCCTGGATGAACAGACCCAGAAACAGCATCTGATTTTCTTTTTGCACTGCTGTCTGAAGGGCCCCTAGATCCAGCTCCCTTACTTCCGCCATCTCCAGAGTCATCTCTTCTTCTACTGCTCACTACCATCTGTCTGCAGGCAGCAGGGTCCTGTCCAGCCTTCTGTCTGCCTTCAATCCTTCCTTCCCCCTTTTTGTCATCATCAGCACGCCCAACCGCAAAACTGACCATGGAGTGAATGTCAGACAAGGTGCCTGAGTGATCCCGCAGGGTCTGAGATTGGTTGAACTGCTCCCTATCCATCCGGTCTACTGCAGTGACTAGAGCTTTCTGACTGGCCTCAAGAGAGATCATCTTCTCCTCTTGCCTGTTTAACTTCTACATCACGCTCTTGACAACTTCAACTGCAGCATCCTCTTTAGGGGGTCGGTAGGCGGCTATCATCTGAGTGAGCTTTGACAATGTCATGTTGAGGGAGTCCATGAAAGAATAGGTCTTCACAGAGTGAGAGCGGGTATCCTTGCGGATTTTCCTGCTCGCTTTTATCAAGGACTTCCCCATTTGTTCAATTGCTGTCAGCACCTCTTCATTTGACCTGGCAGGTTCCTGGTGTTCTCCTGCTGGTGCCTGTTCATCAGAGACAGATGTTAGTTCTTTGGATTTTTCGGCTCCGGTATCACCCTGTTCACTGGGTGACCCTTCATCGCTGCTGGTAGGGCTACTGGATCCTCCACCTCCTGATCCAGTATTCTTAGAGTGTGTTTCCTCCTCAGCATTCTCCTCACAATCCTCCTCTGGATCTCTCAGCTTCTTGTCTTGTTCAGCTACCTTACCCTTGCTGAACACTGTTTCAGCTTCCTTCTCCTTCTCTAACTCCTCTACTACTTCCTCCACTGCCTCCTCCTGCACTTCAGGCTCCTTTTCTCCACTTTTGTCTCCTTCTTCCTCCTGCGCTTCCACCATCTTTTCACCCGCAGCCACTTCCCCCTCAGCGACCGCATCTCCCTGGTCCACCGATTTGGCAGGTGTTGTCTCTTCCACCTCCATTGGAGTAGCTGCATCAGGTTGCTCCTTCTCCATGGGGGCAGGTTCCTCCACTGCATCAGCTTGAACAGGTGCCTTCTGCAGCACATGTTCCCCCTCAGCCTCTACCTCCATTGGTGTAGGCATGGTGATTTCTGTGGTGTCATCGGCGGCTGCTACTGTGGTTGGAACTATCAGCTCGAGAGATGCCACAGCAGCGAGGGTTTCCAACTCTTTAGCCTTGGGAAAGTCAGTTGGCGTCGAGCTCCTCTCCTTCATCAGCGTCTGTACAGGTACTTCAGGAAGAATGATCAGGTCAGTAAGGTATGAGAATTCCTCACCGTTTTTCTCCGTTGGTGAAGGTGACCTCCTGCTGATAGGTTCCACCATCAATGCTAAGCAGGATGATCCTTCACCTATTTGGGGTTCCATTACTGGCCTTCTCATTCTGGTATCTGCCAGGCTGATGTCAGCAGCCTGCTTCATCATCCTCTACATACCTTTCTGCTCCCCGTACTTCGCTATCTGGGCCTCAGCAAAGCCCACATCGTCGCCTGCTCTGACCTGGTCAGTAGCAGCATCCAGTATCACCTCCTCCCTATAGAAGTCCGGCTGGATGACAGCTTCCTTCCCTTTCAGGCTCCTGGGGCTAGGCAGCTGTGCGGCAGCTTCCTTCTGCTTCCTGGCCTCCAACTCAGCGTCTATCTCCGCATTTTCAAAAAATTCCGGCCATTTCATTTTCTTGAGATCCTTCAGGAATTTCTTTTGAAGGACCTCCTCCAGATCATCCGTGGCGACCCAGTTCAGCGCCCATTCCTCCTCAGACTTCCAATCTGCCCACTGGATGAGTTCCTCCCTGGGCAGGTGCCTGAACTGCCACCAGGTGGTGAATCTTTCCACCAATTTTCCGAACTCCGCCTCCAGCTTCGGTATGCTGATGACGAACTCAGCTACCTCCTCTTCATCATCATCATCATCAACGGCTGTATTCCCTTCCGGTTCCTCCCTTGGAGAATCAATCTCCACTTCCACTGCAGGCTTCTTAATAGCCCGAGTGGTGACGATCTCTGGTTCATCATCAGAGATGACCAGTCTCCTCTGCACATCTTTCTTGTGCTTGATCTTCTTTGGTACAACAGGAGCTGGTGAGGGCTCTGCAGGCTCCTCCATCCTCGAGCTGCTTTCAGACGAAGGAGAGGCAGTGTCGCGGAATGTCTTCCTTGTCCTTGGAGCCCCCTTGAGGTCCTCAGAGACCTCTCTGGTTACTGGGGATGACCGAGCAGTGGTCTTCTTGGCAAAGACCCTACCCGCACCAATGAATTTCCCTTTCTGGATGGGCTTCCCCTGGGACAGGTCCACCTTTAAGTGACCCAGGAGAGTGTTGATGATAAGTCCATAGGTAGGCTTACCTACCTTCTTCTCCACTTCCTCCACCAGCCTGGAAAGCAGGTAGCTGGCCCAGTCCACCTTCTCCTTCTTCACAATGGCCATCATCATCCTGTACCGGAAGTTGGTACACTTATCAAAGGAACCAGAGCGGTTCTCTATGATATGGCAGCAGATATCATGCAGCAACTCGAACTCTAGAAGGAAAGCCTTCTTGCTGCAACTCCTGGACATCCCCACCGTGTCCTCCTTCCCGGTGAACGTCGTCCAGAACTCCTCCAGCTGGTCTTCTTCGTAGGTGGAGAGGTCACTGGCGTTCATCCCTGCAGTAGGCAGAGCGAACACCTCTTCCAGAAGATCGGTGTCCACCACCACAGTCACTCCACCAACCTTTGATGTGATCTCTGACCCATCAGCAGAGACCTTCGCCCTCCGGTAGAATTTCTCCACCTGCTCCTCCGCGTACGGGGCTTTGTGATAGGAGCAGAGTCTGAGAAGTCCCGTCTCATAGAGGCATTGAAGGATGCTCTTCATAACCTCCTTCGGGTTCCCTTCTTCCTCCACAATCTTTAGGAGGATCTTGCGGTCCACCAGCCTTCCATCAACAACTTGGGATGTTTTTGGTGCCATTTTAGAAAGAGAGAGAGATCTGAAAACTGGAGAGCTTGAGAGAGAGAGAGCACGAGAGATTAGGGTTTGCAAGAGAATGGAAATGTTTAAGTGTAAGAGATGAGTGAGAAGAAAGACTTCCTTATATTTGAATTTTGGTGAGAAAGGATCTGACGGTTCTGATTGATCTAGAATTCGAAAAGACCCTTAATCCAATGGTTGAGATTTTTGACGCGGTGTACGTGTGCGTAAGGGCTTGATGTGATATTTTGTGGATATCGAGGATTTTCCTGCAAAAACGGCTGCTAATCGCGGGGTAACTGTTCCTCTTTCCACGCGCTTCAGTTACTGGATCCTACAGGTAGCTTAGAGCAGTAACATTGTGTTCAGTAACTATTCAGGGACCTTGAGCAGTAACCTTTAGGTTGCTGTTTTTCCTTCGTCCTGCCTATGGTTCCCCCTGTATATTATATTCATTTCAAAAGGAAAAAAAATATAGAGTTATGTAAAAGAGATATCATAAAGAGATTATTCCCAACTCGTTTCTTAGAAACGAAAATCTTGATTCGCATAGAGGCTTTGTGAATATGTCAGCTAGCTGTAGATCAGTATGCACTTTTTGCAAATTTATATCTTTCTTTTCAACGTGATCTCTGATGAAATGATGTCTGATATCAATGTGTTTGGTTCTTGAATGTAGAACTGGGTTGTGGGTGATGGCTATTGCGCTTGAGTTGTCACATAGTATAGGTGTTTCCTTCTCTTCAATTCCGTAGTCTTTTAGTTGTTGTTGTATCCATAGAATTTGTGCACAGCAGCTTCCTGCAGCAACGTACTCGGCCTCGGCTGTTGAGGTTGCTATAGAGATTTGCTTTCTGCAGAACCATGATACCAGCTTGTTTCCTAGTAACTGGCAGGTACCACTGGTACTTTTCCTGTCAATTTTGCAGCCTGCAAAATCAGAGTCAGTATAACCAATAAGTTTGAGTCCTCCTTCTCTTGGGTACCATAGACCAGCTTCCTGGGTTCCTTTGAGGTATCTTATAATTCGTTTGGTTGCAATCATATGTGATTCTTTTGGAGCTGCTTGATGTCTTGCACACATTCCTACTGAGAACATGATATCTGGTCTGCTTGCTGTTAGGTATAGCAGTGACCCAATTAGTCTTCTGTACTTAGTAACCTCCACTGCTTTGCCCTCAGTGTCCTTGTCTAAGCTTCCTGATGTTATCATCGGTATACTTACTGTACTTGCACTTTCCAATCCAAATCTCTTTATCAATTCCTTAGTGTATTTTGCTTGATTGATGAAGGTTCCATTGCATAGCTGTTTGACTTGTAGACCGAGAAAGAAGCTTAGTTCTCCCATCATGCTCATTTCGAATTTGGATTGCATGAGGCTTGAGAATTTTTGACACAATTCTTTGTTTGTTGAACCGAAGATAATGTCATCGACATAAATCTGAACGAGCAGTATGCTATCTCCATCTTGGATTCTGAAGAGTGTCTTATCCACCTTACCCTTTTTGAATCCATTATCGAGTAAATACTTCGAGAGAGTATCATACCAGGCTCTAGGTGCCTGCTTTAGCCCATAGAGAGCTTTCTTCAACCTGAAGACCATGGTTTCTGAATTTTCTTCAAATCCTGGAGGTTGCTCCACATACACTTCTTCAGCGAGCAGTCCATTGAGAAAAGCACTTTTGACATCCATCTGGTAGACTGTCAGATTGTTGTGAGCGGCATAGGTTAGGAAGATCCTGATTGCTTCTAATCTTGCTACAGGTGCAAAATTTTCTTCAAAATCTATTCCTTCCTCCTGGCAGTAACCTTTTGCTACTAGTCTTGCCTTGTTTCTGACTACTTGTCCTTCTTCATCAAGTTTGTTTTTAAATACCCATTTTGTGTCGATTACTCCTTGGTGAGTAGGTCTGGGAACTAAATACCATACTTGATTTCTTTCAAATCCATTAAGCTCTTCTTGCATTGCCTGTATCCAGTTGGTGTCCTCTAGAGCATCTTCTATGTAGCTTGGTTCTGTTTGTGAAATAAAGCAAGCAAACATTGCTTCATGGGGGTTGCTTCTTCTTGTCTTTACTCCAGAGGTGGAATCTCCTATGATCTGATTCCTTGGATGATTCCTTAGCCATTTCCTTCTAATTTCTTCAACCTGTTGTTCATTTTGATGTTCAGCAGGTTGCTCGTGATCGTTCTGTTCAGCTTGCTGATTTGGATCGTGCTGTATTTCTAACTGTACTTCCAGTTGAATTCCTTCAGGGTGGTATATATCTTCTTGTATTACAGGTGGCTGCTGATTTGGAGTAGGTTCCTGTTCTCCATGTTGCTGTGTAGGTGCAGGTTGCTGATTTTGAGTTGATTCAATATTTTGGAGATTTGGTAACTCAGTATCAATATATTCAACACGAGTGTTGGTGATGTGAGTTTTTCCAAAATCTTCATTAAGTTCATCTATTTCAGCCTTAGAACAGTGTGGTTCATCAAAATCCACATGTACTGTTTCTTCTACAACAAGTGTTCTCTTGTTGAAGATTCTGAAGGTTTTGCTTACCGAGGAGTATCCTAAAAATACTCCTTCATCTGACTTTGAGTCGAATGCTTTCAGGTAGTCCTTTCCATTGTTGAGTACATAGCACCTGCATCCAAAAATATGGAAATGTTCAATATTTGGAGTATAGCCGAACCATAGCTCATAAGGAGTTTTATTTAGATCTTTGTTGATAATGCATCTATTCTGGGTATAGCATGCTGTGTTGATTGCTTCTGCCCAAAATCTCTTGGGTAGCAATGCTTCAGCTAGCATGGTCCTCGCAGCTTCCTTCAGGGTTCTGTTTTTCCTCTCTGCAACACCATTTTGTTGCGGCGTCCTAGCTGCTGAGTATTCATGCTTGATTCCATTGTTAGAGCAGTATTCTTCAATAAATTTGTTTGTGAATTCAGTGTCTCTGTCTGTTCGAATTTTAATGATGCTCAGGCTCCTTTCGGTCTGCAGCTTCTTCAATAGCTCCGGTAACCTTCGTTGAGTGTCCGACTTCTTTGTCAAAAATAGTGTCCATGAGAATCTTGAATAGTCGTCCACCACTACAAGTGTGTACTTCCTTCCACTCATGCTTACTGGTTCTATCGGTCCGAACAGATCCATGTGTAGTAGGTCTAGCACTCTTTCAGTTGACCTTTGTATCTTGTTTTTGAAGGATCTTTTAGTTTGCTTTCCCTTTTGGCATGCTTCACATAGACTCTCTTTCTTGTATACCATGTCGGGTAGCCCTCTGACCAGTCCTTTCCTGGCTAATTTGTTGATCGTTTTGAAGTTCAGATGGCTCATCCGTTTATGCCATAGCCAGCTAGCTTCTGATGATCCTTTTGCTATGAAGCAGGTAGCTGTGGTTACTGAGTTCCAGTCAGCTACATAGATATTTCCTTTTCTAGTTCCTGATAGTTTTACTTCCTTGGATTGGCTGTCCCTTATCAGACATTTGTTGTGACTGAACTCCACTGAGTAACCTTTGTCACAAAATTGGCTTATGCTTAGCAGGTTGTATTTTAGGCCTTTGACATACGACACTTCTTTAATGTGAGTGTTTCCTTTGATGAGAGTTCCAACTCCTCTAGTGCTTCCCTTGGAGTTGTCTCCGAAGATTACTTTGGGTCATTTGCACTGTTGAAAGTTCTTGAGGATTTCTTTGTCTCCAGTCATGTGTCTCGAACACCCGCTATCAATGTACCATACTTCCTTGCTGGTTCCTGCTGTAGGTACCTGAAAAAAAGGTTACTAGTTCTTAGGTACCCATATAAGTACGGGTCCTTCTTTGTTAGTACCTTTAGGAATCCAAACTTGTCTCACAACAATTGTTTTGTTGTAGACTTTGTGGTTTCGTTTGTAAGAGGTATCCTTCGGATACCGAGGTGTGTGTGCAGTCTGTGTACACCCGTCACTTTTGAAGTGAGGTCCTCCACTATACTTCCCTTGAGCATGAGCTCGTTTAGGTTTAGACATTCTGGTCTTAGCATTAGTGGGATAGAGGTTTCTGTTCAGCATCCTTGTAGGTTGCTGTTTTCTTTTGTTTCTATCAGCAGTTTATTCTGCTGCAGCCAGCTTTTGAAAACAGGCTTATCCCCTAAGGATGTGCACATGGGTCTCTTGCCCTTGTCTATTGCGTTCTCCAAGCTTGTTGTTGAGTTATTGGATAACTCCTTTTCTTTTGGGGTTCCAGCTCGAATGAAAACAATAGTTTTAGATGATCTTGCTGTTCCTTGAGAGGTTTCTGCACAGTATCCTAGGCCTGTCCTGTCAAATGGACTTTTGCCCGAATTCATGCATTCCTTGGCTTCTTTAGCTGACTTGCTAAAGGATCCTATAACTGCTTGAAGATCACTCTTCTCATTCTCAAGTTTGGTAATTCTCAGATTGAGCTTAGATGCTTGCTCTAGGAGGTCACTGCACTTTGAGCTATTAAGCTCATATGCAGATAGCTTTTCAGCTAGCTGTTTGTTTTCCTTCCTGAGCATCTCATTTTCGAGTTTTAGCTCCTCATGAATTGAGTTTATCTGTTCGAATTCGCTCATGATTTGTTTAAGGGAGAGGTTTGTTTTAGACTTTTCCTCTACCATTATGAACTGGTTAGGACATGTTACCTCATCATCCTCGCTATCTTCAGCTTCCTGTGCCATCAGACAGATAAGTGCTTCATCTTCCGAGGATGAGGAGTCACTATCATCATCAGAGGAGTCCGCATCTTGCTGAGCCTCCTTGGAAGGTTCCTTGCCCTTTTTCATCTCACTTAGGAAGGCTTTAATTCTCCTATGTTCCTCTCTTCATTTTTCCCTTTTCTGGAATGACTCTCCATTGGGGTACCTGTTGACTTTGGGGTGAGGACACTCTTTGGCATAGTGTCCTGGCTTTCGGCAGTTGTAGCAGAGATCGGACATATTCTGGTTTGATTGCTGAACAATGGGTTGTTGGGGAGGCGCCTGAAACTTCTTAAAGTCTCCTTTCCTGTTGTATCTGATCTATTTCTTGAAATTTCTTAGTAGAAGGGCCATTTCTTCATCAGTACCCTCGACAGGTGGCTCACCCTGCTTACTGCAGATAGTTCCAGAGTCTTTTACATTTCTGGCAGTCAGGGCAGTTACCTTTGTGCTAGATTCTTCAGCTTCTTTCTTCCTTCTGTTGATATCATATTCGAAGGCTTTTAAGTCAGAGAAGAGGTCAAATGTACTCATTGATTTTAGATCCATTGACACCCTCATTGCAGTAGTTTTGCTGTCCCATTCTGCAGGTAGTGCTCTTAGCACTTTCATATTTTTCTCCTTCTGAGTGTAGAACTTGTCCAGGGATTCAAGCTCATTCACAATGTTTGTAAACCTCAGATCCATCTGCTCTAAGGTTTCTTCAGGGAGCATCTCGAACAGCTCGAATTTCTGGGTTGCTGTAGACACCTTGTTCTCTTTAGTCAGCTCTGTTCCTTCGCAGATTTGTTCAAGCTTGTTCCATATATCCATGGCAGTCTTGCATGTCTTGACCTTGCTAAAGGTTCCTTTGTCCAGAGTAACAAACAAGGCGTTTTTGGCTACATTGTCCAGGTTAGCTCGTCTTCTATCATCAGCCGACCATTCTTCCCTTGGTTTGTCAATCACAGCTTGATGGGGAATGGCTCCTGCATCGCCAACTTCGGCAGCTCTCGCGAATATTGGATTAGGTTTGGTGATCCTTGGAGGTCCATCCGTGATAACCATCCACATTTCTTCATGCATAGCTGAGAGATGTGCCTGCATTCTAATCTTCCAATCATCATACTCTTCAATAGAGAACATAGGAAGCTTGTGTGTGTCCATGATATGATGAAAATAATGTATGCAAATTTTCGAAAAACAGGAATCAGGGATTTGACCAGACAGATTGGGTTTCTAATCCAACCTGCTCTGATACCACTTGTTGGTCCCAGTGGTATAAGGTTAAGAGGGGAGGGTGAATTAACCTTATCAAATTTTTTAACTTTTACTCCAAAGGATGTTAAGTCCCTGATGGGCAGGTAGCTAGTAAGCTTACTGCTCGATAGGTTCCTGCTTAGGCAGTAACCTCAGGACTTAGTCAGAGAATGTAATGCACAGCGGAAATACTTATGTTTTTCGAAACGTGCTTTTTAATGCAGTATGCTTAGATGCAGGTAGATAGATATAAGAGGCACAAGCAAACTTATAGAGGTTCAAGGGTGGAGTAATCCCTCTACGTCCTCTCTACTCCTTCACAAGGAGGAACTTTGTTAAAGCTAGTTTGATTTACAATAGACTCAGCTAACACAAACTAAATTCTAAACAAAACTGTCAGCTCTATCCACACAGGTAGCTGCACAGTGACCAACTATCGACCCACACAGGATCTCCACACAGGTTAACCGACCCACACAGGATCCTTTCTCTTCTTCAGAGAGATTACAACTTAGCAGTTTCAACACCTGACTAAGTGACTCCTATCAGACTTAATGAATAAAAGATTTAAGGCACAATCAAATGCAGCAGGCTCCTTGAACTTCAGAAGAACATAAAGGTAGCTGGCTTGCTGCTTGCTTAGTCTGAATAACTTGAGGGTATAAGCTTGTGCGTCTATTTGCTTCTCAGTTCTCTTGATTGTATATTATCGTTATCTATTTCCTTTGAAAATCAGACTTCTATTTATAGGCATCAGGTGGTTTTCTGCCCGTTGAAAATGCAGTCCTTTGTATGATGAGGTGTCTCTTTTTGATTGGTTCTGCTGATCTTCTGACACCTGTTCTGAAATACCTTCATTCTGTTCTGCAACTGCTTGTCTTTTGTCTGCGTAATTACATTCTGCAGACTGTTTGTACTGTGTCCTTGCTGCTTTATCACACATGGCAGATTCTGATTTGTTGGAACTGGAGTGACTCTACTGGCTAGTCAGGTTGCATTGACTCTGATGTATCTGATAGTATCCTCATTGAGTCAGCCAGCTTCCTTGCTTATCTCCAGGTTCCTTGTAGCATCCTTCTAGAACTTTGCTTGCTGGTTGCTCGATACAGTATGCAGGTAGCAGGGACTTCGGCTTCCTGGCTACTTGGCAGAATCTTCAAGTCCTTTCAGCATCCTTGCCTTAGCAAATTTACATTAAAGACTTATCCAGACAGCTAAGGTTCTAATCTATTACACCGTTTTATCTCATCAAAATCTATTACATTTCATCCTATCAATATTCAATTTGAATTGGTATTTTCTCCATCTCAATTATTGTCAAGAAATATCTACAAATTCTAATTAAATTATATTATATTATATAAGAAGGGTTAAAATAAATATTATGAAAAATGGTATCAAACTTAAAATTATTCATAATTTTACAGTAGTAATGGCTTGAATCACACTAAATTGTGCTAAATTCATATTATATTGTATTCCAAAAAGATAGTTAACCATATTCAAAGAATATTATGTACACTTAATATATATTTGTCAATGACACGTGAATTGTAAATTATAATACCAAATAGAAACAAAAGAAACGAGCCTCTAAAAGCCACTTTAACTTTAACTAGTTTGAAATCTAACTAAAACACCACTACACAAAGTTGTCTCATGGAGAGGTACACTAATTCATTAAGTATAACCATTAATAAAATGCATTTGTTACATTATTTTAATTTCCTTATGTGAGATAAAAAAAATCCATATTTCAACTACTCTGCAAACAACAATTTATAATAAACTTGCATGCTTACTTTAAAAATTAATTTTTCTTTAATCCTAAATAATGTAGTTTTATTTACTGGAAACTTAAATTAAGATTCCACAATATGTCCTTCAAAAACACAATTGAGTTGGTAAAATTAGAGGTAATAGGAGAAAAACATCCTCCGCAACAATACATGCATGTTCAAACCTCGTTTATGAGACATTTTTTTATTGAAATATTGTAAAAATTTGTTCTAAAATTTAAAGTACAAAGAATAGATGACAAACACAAACTGTACATAAAAATCAAACATAATATAATAGTTTTTTTGTATTTTATTTTATTTCAATAATAACTATTTATAGTATTGATGAATTTTGGAGTAAATTAAATATTACCTACAAGTTGAAAAATTCAAACTCATTTTGTATAAATATTATTCAAATGTTGCCGTTTTCTTCCTCCTGTGACAGTTTAGAATCTTTTCATTATTACATGTTATTTTTGTTTTTTTCTTCCTTTTAGTGAGTTTTTTTTTTTCTTTTATTTTTCAATTTGCATATCGAATGTGAAATCATTGAGATGTTGTTGTGGTGCATGTGTTCCACAAGTGTGAACTATCACTATATATTAGGTTGTGAGGAGAGAACAATGTAAGATAGAAAATCTGAATAAAAATGAGGGAAATTGCAAGTGTGAGCAAAAGCATCTTCTTTTCTCCACTTGGCTGGTTTTTTGTTTCTACACTGTTTTTTCACACTGCAAGGATCAGTGTTACTGCTAATGAAGATGCTGAAAGCAAAGTGAGTAAAATTTACGAAAATATCAATAGATATAGCATACTAATTTTTGTTGCTGCAATTGATTATGTTGTTTATAAAAAGGTTTATATTGTGTACATGGGAGAGAGGAAGCACAATGATGTTGAGCAAATCAGAAACTCACACCATGAAATGCTTGCGTCTGTTCTTGGAAGGTATTTATATATTTCTAGACACATATATGGATTTAGTTTATGATAATAATAATTAATCAATAAATCAATTTGTTTTGGCTTAGTAATTTGATTTGAATTCACTTGTATACTTACACAGCAAAGAAGCAGCAATAGATTCGATGATCTATAGTTACAGGCATGGCTTCTCTGGTTTTGCAGCTAAGTTAACAGAATCCCAAGTCAAATATTTTCAAGGTAGTCAATATTTAGAGTGTTAGTTTAATATTCATAAGAAGAATGAAGTTTAAGTTGCGACTAAAAACGAACCGTTTATATATAGGATTGCCCGATGTGGTTAAGGTGTTTCCAAATCGGTTATACCATGGACAAACTACAAGGAGTTGGGATTTTCTTGGCCTCTCATCTTCTTCCACGAATAATCTATTGCATGATACATCTCAGGGCGAAGGTGCTATAATTGGGGTTATTGACTCAGGTGCTCTTCTTCCTAATTTTATATATACTAGTATGATTCTCTTTGCATATTACAATTTTCTTTTTTATGCACTCAGGAGTATGGCCCGACTCTGAATCTTTCCAGGGCGAGGGCTTCGGGCCAATCCCGTCTAAATGGAAGGGCATTTGCCAATCTGGGGACGACTTCAATCCCTCCAAACATTGCAACAACAAACTCATCGGGGCCCGTTACTTCATCAAGGGCTTCCTAGCTTCACGAACCGAGCCATTCAACGCAAGCCGATTCGACTTCCTCTCACCCAGAGACGCCAACGGCCACGGCACTCACTGCGCCAGCACGGCTGGGGGCTCGTTCGTGAGCAATGTGAGCATCGATGGGATCGCTAAAGGCTCGGCCCGAGGCGGGGCCCCTCGAGCCCGACTAGCCATCTACAAGGTGATGTGGGATGACACAGCTTCTAGTGTAGACGTTCTCAAGGCTTATGACATGGCCATTCATGATGGAGTCGATGTCTTGTCTTTATCCCTTGGGAGCGAGCTGCCTCAGCCGCCGGAAGTCGATTCGAATGACTCGATCGACTACGGCGCGTTCCATGCGGTGGCGCGTGGGATTACAGTCGTTTCCGCCGGTGGAAATTCGGGGCCCAAATATCAAACAATAGTAAACGTGGCGCCGTGGGTTATAACGGTCGGGGCAAGCACGTTAGACAGGGCATTGATTACTCCCATCTTGCTAGGAGACAAACAAGTTTTCACGGTATGCTATTTAAATTTGCCTATTCTTTTTCATAAAAATAAAATTACATATATGCTATTTGGGCCCCTTTTTTTTTTTTTTTAAAGAAATATTCTTTTCTATCCGCATTTAGCATTATTGCTAAATGATCCACCTAAGTCCACTCAACATTATTAATTTTATATAAGTGTATTTGTTTGTTATTTATTTTTTGGTTGCACGCTGCAGGGTCACGGAATGTATGTTGGAGAAGATACTGGCTTTGTTAATTTGACAATATCACGAAGGTACAAATAATTAATTCATCTATTAATATTAATATCATTATTATTATTATTATTATTATTTATTATATAATATCTGTGTAGGAACTGTGAAGATCTATCGTCAGATGAAACATGGATCAATGGAAGTTTGGTGCTGTGCTTCACAGTAGAAGGCACTGAAGCGGATATCCTTATAGCTGCACATAATGTTGGCCGTGCTGGTGGCCTTGGCCTTATTGCAACTCGAAAAAACTTTGTCTCCATTGGCAATTATTACACCAACTTTATTCCTGTCGTTTTAGTGACATATGATGTGGCCACTGAGATTTTGAAATACATTTCTTTCAACGAGTAAGTATCCTACTACCTTTTGCATTGTACAGCTATTAAGAGAAAATAAAATATATAATTCAACTTTACCACTCCATGAATATAAATTGTTTATCCCAACTCAAATATATGTATACTCTTCAAGAGTTGATTTTTTTTATTAAAATTGTTGATCAACTTGTCGCAAAAAGGAACCCAAAGGTTCGTGTGAAGCCGACCAAGACTTACATTGGCAGGGATGCCACCACCTATATTTGGGCTGACTCTTCTCGAGGTCCTAATTCTCTTTCTCCAGGAATTCTTAAGGTATGAACATTTGATTTAAAAAAATAAATAAATTTGATCATATTCGATTCGATTACTTATAAAATAGATTTTATTAAAGTGTAATTCAAATCATTGATGATATATGTACACATACAGCCCGATATTGCAGCACCAGGTGTTGACATTTTAGCCGCGGCCCCGCCCAAAAAAATAATGTTATCAGTCAGTAGTGGTTATGCCTTCGCATCTGGAACATCAATGGCTTGCCCACATATTGCCGGGATCGTTGCTTTGCTCAAATCCTTACATCCAAATTGGTCTCCGGCAGCTATTAAATCCGCACTCGTCACAACAGGTTGCGTAATACTCAGGAAAAATGTATTTTTGAAAAAATTTGAATTTTTCCCTAGACACGTTTTTATTTATTTTTTAATTTTTATACCTTACATTTATGTTTTACCTTTTCATCCTCTATATATTTTTTATAGGCTATATAATTTTTCCTCGTGCTATAACTCATTACAATCATAAACTATGCAGCATGGACAAAAGATCCTTATTCAGGAGAGCCCATATATTCTCAACAAGATATACCCAAGATTGCAAATCCATTCGATTATGGAGGTGGTCTAGTTAATGCGAATGCAGCAAGAGATCCAGGCCTAGTTTACGACATTGGAACCCGAGATTATGTAAACTATCTATGTGCGATGGGTTATCCCCAAAAAAACATTGATCAGCTTACAAGACACAAGAAAGCTTGTCCTGAATCAGGCAACTCGGTCCTGAATTTGAATCTTCCTTCGATCACTGTTCCGAACATTAGAGACTCGGTTACCTTAACAAGAACGGTAACAAATGTTGGAGATCCAAACTCGAAGTACCAAGTTGTTATTGAACCTCCACAAGGGACTGTTGTGAAAGTGAGCCCTATGTATTTGCTCTTCAACCCTAAGATCAAGAAAATGAGCTTCAATGTGACTATAAGAACTTCCCATAGGGTCACCACAGAGTACTATTTTGGAAGCCTCACATGGACTGATAGGATCCATAATGTTAGGATCCCTATATCTTTGAGAACTGTGTTTCCCATAAGTTTATGATATTTGATTTGTGGTAACACAATTCAAATAAATAAATTGTAAATGTTGAATAAATAAATAAATTGTGGTAACACACTTTATAGGTTTTGTATCATTAGACATATCAGAACAAACATTTTGTACAATATTCCAAGAGCAATTCAAACATGATTTGCTGCAAATATAACTAAGCACCGGAACCTGATTTTTATGGAGACCAAAACCTCTAGCATAGACATTGATTGTCAAGCCAGGATGAGCTCATCTCCTTTAATTACATTCTTGAACGATTCCACGTCTTCAGCCAAATATTTAATCCCTCGATGCACCTATGAAAACAAAACAAAAGGCAATAGAGATCAAAATATTTGTTAACACATCTCATTTTGGATTCTCAATGATTTGTCAATAAAAAGGATAATTCTATAATTCTAGTCTACGATCTAATAAATTTATCTCGGTTAGAAATTTAACTGAAGGTTGTAGATTTATATATATACGAGTTTTGCAAGAAAGGTTGTAGATTCTATAATTATATAATTCTTCTTTGGAATAACTTTCAAGAAAATTTTGCAAGAAAGAAAGATTTTGAGTGAGAGAAAGAAGCTGTTGTCAGTCAAGAGAAATGGGAGGGCGATGATGTTGGATCTCATTTATGATGAACTTTAGAGAAAGCAAAACTGCATAAGCTGCCATATCTGTTATTTCTCTTAAATTGAAGCTCAAATATGGTGAATGGTAGTAAGTCTATAGTTTCAAAATCTGCAAAATAATAGATAGATAGATATATAGATAGATAGATAGATAGATAGAATGGTTTTCTTATTTTTTTTAAATGAGTTGGAGAGTGGGGGGAAACAATATTTATGTGTTTAAAATATGTAATGATTGGCACTAAAATGATAATATATTAAGAGAGGCATTGATAACTATTGTGCTCATTAATAACGATTTTGTACACACGGTGGTCTAAGTAAATATCCCACCGTTCCAAATTATGGAGATTGTTTATTTCATGGTCCTAAAGTAATTGTGAGGATTCTCAAAGTAATGATTCATGATATTGCTGGCCTCATACTTTTGCTCTTCATGTGTGTGTACCAATGAGAAACATTGGATATTGGAAATAAAAGAAAATGCTTCGATATGTCTCATTATATATGTCATCAATTATAAATATATATATATATATATATATATATATATATATATATATATATTTATAATTGATGTGTAAAGATTTTATTTTTTTTATATCACTCATGTGAAATTTATAAGCATATTATTAAATTCGTAACATCATAAACGAACACATTAATATATATTTACAGAGCCACTTGAACAAACTTGTGGACATAAAATATGCATAAATATGTATGTATAAATATTTACTATATAAATACACGACTGCAAGATACTCAACAAAAAAATAACTTACATAGGCAAAATTTACTTTATTTTCCAACAAATCGCACTAAATCAAACTATAATTCATATTATATTGTATTCCAGAAAGATATATGGACTAAAATTCACTTATGACAGAATATATATGTCCATGAAATATAAGATGTAATATCAGATCATAACAAAAGAAACGAGCTTCTAAAAGCTAGTGTGAACTTTGGTACGTCTTTTCCTTAGAAAAACTTTAATTTGTTGTATCGTCTGATTGGTACATTCGTTGTGAGGGTTATTATATATTTGCTCGTCATGCAAAGGGAGAGACGAAGCATCTAAGCCAGTAAAAATGTCTATGGCATTTCCACTTGTGTGGCTTTTCTTCTCTTTGCAATAGAGCTTTTGCTCTTTGCAAGGATGAGTGGTGTGGCCAATATAGAAGTTGAGACCAAAGTTAGTAATAATGCTTAAACAAGAACTTTCTGTATTAATAGAGTTTATTACCAAAAATGCCACGTAATTTAGGGGGTTTGCCAATTCCGAACCGTAACTTTTCGAGCTGGCAATTTAGGACTGTAACTTGTCGAGTTTTATGAATTTTGCCCAAATTAAGATCGAATTGCTTAATTTGGGCCCAATTGGTACGTGAACCGCACATGAGCCCTGAAAATTGACTAATTCAGGCTATTTCTGCTGATTTGGCAATTTTTAACTCAAGTGGCTTTTTTTATTTTTTTTTCCTGCTCCACCTGAATTAAGTAGGCTAAATGTGGAAATAAACCTCCAAATCCCCAAATTGAATTTCAGAACCCTAATTCCTCCATCCCCATCCACATCCCACCACCGCCCCATCTCTCCAACAGATCCTCAAACACCTCTCCCGTTCAAACAATCCCTATAACACGCTCTTCTTTTTTCAGGCAATGCAGAACAAAGCTTTCTCTGTTGACAGATATAGCTTTCCGCCGTTACTGAAGGCAGCTTCGAAATCTGTGTCGCTTTCTGAAGGGAAGATGGTTCATGGGCTGACGGTGAAACTTGGGTTCAACTCTGACCTGTTTGTGGAAACTGCTGTTGTGGGCATGTATGCTGCGTGTGGGCTGATCTCGGAGGCCCGCCTTGTGTTTGATAAAATGCCGCATAAAGAGGTCGTCGCTTGGAATATTATGAAAGATGGGTGAGTTTATTCAGAGTGATTTTCTTTAGCTTTATAAAGTGTGAAACATTGTGAGTAATATGCTTGCATAAGTTTTCTTCGCAAATATATTGCAAAGAATCTGGTGAATAAATTTGACCCGAAGCATATTGTGGATATTACATATCAAGATTAAATTTTTTTTCCTATGTTGATGTATCTAAATAATCAACGCATTGATGTTTCTGCCAATTTACTGAAAAATCATGTAACACTAAATCTTGATTTTGAAATGGACTGATGTTCTTTAATCGAACTGTTTTCTGATCTCAACCAAATTAGGGGGAATTAGGGTTCTAAAATAAATTGATGTTACAATTGGTCGAATCCATCAAGTATTACAACAAATACATAAATTTTATTATGCATTAATATTTTTCGATTGCCTTCGATTCATGAATTATCTTCATGAAAAAAACAAAAAACATATCACTTCAGATATGAAAATCCGAAGAGTGATTATAACAACATGCCACAAGTATGCATTATAAGAAGAAAAATTGTACGTAGCTGCACAGTTTAAAGAGATGAGATTGAGATGTTTGGAAAATTTAAGGGATAGATTTGATGCCCAAATGGCCAAATCTCAGCATTACAAAAGTAATCTTTTTCTTTCTTTGTGGTCTAATTTTCGTCCACTTGATAAATGTATCCTATAGATATTTTCCAGCAATTTATATGGACTAAAATTTTGTACTAGGATAATTAATTACTTTTCATCTAACAATACATTGAGATATTATGCGTCCTCTCATGTTACGTGTAGCTTCTAGGAAACTTAATTTCAATCATGCACCAAGTTTTTATTGAATTATTGATATCTTATTTGGAAAAGAAATTATGCTTCTCACTATTTTTAATTGTTCTTTTGACTCTTCCGATCAAACCATAACTATGACCATCTTTTCATTTAATATATATTTGATTTGTTTTGAAGCTTTTATCATTGATTAAAAAATATAAAATTGCACAGACATATATTTGATTAATGAAAAATTCGGATTTTTTTAGTGAGCTTTAGAGGAGTGAAAGGGAGGGGATAGTAAGAATTATAAAACTTGTGTGACCCTTATTCGAACTCTGTCGTCACACAATCTACACGTGTATAAAGGTTAGATATCGTCACATATTTTACACCTTATAATGGAGGAGGATATCGTCATACAATCTGCAGTTATATAAAAGTGGATACCACTTAAGTTACAAGACATCAACGAATTCAGATTTAACATTGGAAACATAATCAAATTAATTCCTTAAAAAGTACTACTATCATATTAAATCCCTAAAAACTAGGTAAGGAATATTAATATACATAATTTGGAAATAAAATTGCATAAAAATCAAAAACGAAAATTTGAAACAAAATTAAATTTAGAACGACATCTATTTTGAAACGAAAAGTATATATATATATACACATATTATAAATCTGTGATTTATAATATCATATGTTGGATGAATTGCATTTAATATAATATTTATCCTATCTTTAGATTTAACACCATGCGTACAGATAAGTTTATATAAAATAAATTGATGTTACAATTGGTCGAATCCATCAAGTATTACAATAAATACATAAATTTTATTATGCATTAATATTTTTCGATTGCCTTCGATTCATGAATTATCTTCATGAAAAAAAAAACATATCAATTCAGATATGAAAATCTGAAGAGTGATTATAACAACATGCCACAAGTATGCATTATAAGAAGAAAAATTGTAGCTGCACAGATTAAGACAGATTGAGATGTTTGGAAAATTTAAGGGATAGATTTGATGCCCAAATGACCAAATCTCAACCTTACAAAAGTGATAGGATGATATTGTAATAGATTTTGATGAGACAAAACATGTAATAGCTAGGACTTAGTAATCTGGTTGGG
This sequence comes from Scutellaria barbata, assembly GCA_028654395.1. NCBI lineage: Eukaryota > Viridiplantae > Streptophyta > Magnoliopsida > Lamiales > Lamiaceae > Scutellaria > Scutellaria barbata. The sequence continues at coordinate 15,438,940 of CM053646.1, read as the reverse complement.
CTCTCAAATGTAAAAGTTTAGCTAAGACAAGGATGCTGTGAGGGATGAATAAAATACTGGAAGGAGTCTGCACCAAGTCACTGCTACTTGTATGAAGTCAGGATACTGCATCTTCAAGTAAACATTTTGTCTAAGTATGGAAGGACGCTGAGAGCTAGCTTAAAGCATTTCAAGTCAGAGGGAGCAATCTCATTAGACAATAAACCAACAAGTCAACCTTCAAACTCATCAAAATTAGCGCTCTTTGAAGAGCCGGTAGAAACACTTCAATCCAAACCAATCACAGGACACCGTCTGGAAAGAACAAGGACTGTGCACTAATCATTTCAGAGTATGGCGGGCGCAATGCAGAGGTAAAGGGTGCAGCAGAAACAGTGTCAGAAAATCTTGTATGATCCAATAGCTGCATGACACCTCACCGTGAAGAAACTGCCTCTTCAACGGGCAGATTTTTCAAAATTCTATAAATAGGAAGTTGAGTGCACCTGGAACGATAACTGAAACTATCATCTCGCGAAGCTATATTTCTGAAATCAACATATCTCAAAGCTCTCTTGTTTCAATCACTCAATCTACCAAGCAGCAAGCCAGCTACCTTTCGATATTCTGAAATTCTAAGAGTTTGCTGCATTTGATCGTTGAAGAAAACCTTATTTTTTAAGTAGATTTTTTTAGGAGTTGCTTAGGCAGAGGCTATTACTGCTAAGTATTTGTACTCTCTGTAAAAAGAGAAATGATCTTGTGTGGGTTAAGGAACCTGTGTGGAGATCCTGTGTGGGTCGAAGAGTTGGTCACTATGCAGCTACCTGTGTAAATAGAGCTGACAGTTTTGTTTAGAGTAGAGTTTGTGTTAAATGGGTCTTTGTAAATCCAGCTCTTTTTAACAAAGTTCCTCCTTGAAAAGGAGTGGAGAGGACGTAGAGGGATTACTCCACCCTCGAACCACTATAAATTTGCTTATCTGTGTGCTTATTGTTTTTATTGTTATATCTATCTGTCTTACCCATCAAACATCCTGCATAAAAGACAATCTTCGAAAAACACATAATTTCCGCTGTGCATTTAAAACTCTCTTAAGTCCTGAGGTAAAAAAATTATCTTTAATAATAGAAAAATAATACATTATTTGATTATGTAGTATTAAGGGCTATTATCTATATTTTATATTGCATGTATATATATAAGTGTAAATTATTTATATTACCAATTAAAACTTAGATAAATTCATTATGTGAAATCTCAAAATCATGTCATCATTAATAAAAAAAAAATTATATACAAATATGAATTATAAGACATTGCAAAAGAAGAAGAAAATTGTGGCTGCACAGGATAAGACAGATTGAGAATGGAAAATTTAAGGGATAGATTTGATCATTTGATGCCTAAATGGCCAAATCTCAGCCTTAACAAACTCATCTTTTTATTTTTTTTGTGGTCTAATTTTTGTCCACTCGATATTTAATTATGGACTAAAATTTTGTACTAGGATAATTAATTACTTTGGATCTAACAATACATTGAGATATTATGCGTCCTCTCATGTTACATGTAGCTTCTAGGAAACTTAATTTCAATCATGCACCAAGTTTTTATTGAATTATTGAGACTTATAGATATCATATTTGGAAAAGAAATTATGCTTCTCACTTGTTCTTTTTGACTCTTCCGATCAAACCCTAACTATGACCATCTTTCATTTAATATATACTTCATCTTTCATTTAATATATACTTCATGTATTTTAAAATAAGTGTTGTTTTAAAACTTTTGTCATTGATTAAGGAATATAAAAATTGCACTAATATATCTTTGATTAATCAAGAATTTTTTTTTTTTTTTTTAATGAGCTTTAGGGAAGCGGAAGGGAGGGAATAGTAAAGACTAGAAGACTTGCGTGACTCCGATTCGAACATTGTCGTCACACAATGTGCACCTGTATAAAGGTGGGATATCGTCACATAATTTGCACCGTATAAAGAAGGCGGAAACCGTCACATAATCTGCATATATGTCAAGGTGGATACCACTTGAGTTACAAGACTCGTGGTATCAAGCAATTTAGAATTTAAAATTGAAAACATAATCAAATTAATATTAATATAGCTAAGGAATATTAATATGGATAATTTGGGAATAAAATTGTATTAAAATCTAAAACGACAATTTGAAACAAAATTTAAATTTAGAACGGCACTTATTTAGAAACGAATAGTATATATATATACATATATATACACATATTATAAATCTGTGATTTACAATATCATATGTTGGATGAATTGCATTTAATATAATATTTATCCTATCTTTAGATTTAACACTATGCGTATAGATAAGTTTATATAAAATAAATTGATGTTACAATTGATCGAATCCATCAAGTATTACAATAAATACATAAATTTTATTATGCATTAATATTTTTCGATTGCCTTCGATTCATGAATTATCTTCATGAAAAAAACAAAAAACATATCACTTCAGATATGAAAATCCGAAGAGTGATTATAACAACATGCCACAAGTATGCATTATAAGAAGAAAAATTGTACGTAGCTGCACAGTTTAAAGAGATGAGATTGAGATGTTTGGAAAATTTAAGGGATAGATTTGATGCCCAAATGGCCAAATCTCAGCATTACAAAAGTAATCTTTTTCTTTCTTTGTGGTCTAATTTTCGTCCACTTGATAAATGTATCCTATAGATATTTTCCAGCAATTTATATGGACTAAAATTTTGTACTAGGATAATTAATTACTTTTCATCTAACAATACATTGAGATATTATGCGTCCTCTCATGTTACGTGTAGCTTCTAGGAAACTTAATTTCAATCATGCACCAAGTTTTTATTGAATTATTGATATCTTATTTGGAAAAGAAATTATGCTTCTCACTATTTTTAATTGTTCTTTTGACTCTTCCGATCAAACCATAACTATGACCATCTTTTCATTTAATATATATTTGATTTGTTTTGAAGCTTTTATCATTGATTAAAAAATATAAAATTGCACAGACATATATTTGATTAATGAAAAATTCGGATTTTTTTAGTGAGCTTTAGAGGAGTGAAAGGGAGGGGATAGTAAGAATTATAAAACTTGTGTGACCCTTATTCGAACTCTGTCGTCACACAATCTACACGTGTATAAAGGTTAGATATCGTCACATATTTTACACCTTATAATGGAGGAGGATATCGTCATACAATCTGCAGTTATATAAAAGTGGATACCACTTAAGTTACAAGACATCAACGAATTCAGATTTAACATTGGAAACATAATCAAATTAATTCCTTAAAAAGTACTACTATCATATTAAATCCCTAAAAACTAGGTAAGGAATATTAATATACATAATTTGGAAATAAAATTGCATAAAAATCAAAAACGAAAATTTGAAACAAAATTAAATTTAGAACGACATCTATTTTGAAACGAAAAGTATATATATATATACACATATTATAAATCTGTGATTTATAATATCATATGTTGGATGAATTGCATTTAATATAATATTTATCCTATCTTTAGATTTAACACCATGCGTACAGATAAGTTTATATAAAATAAATTGATGTTACAATTGGTCGAATCCATCAAGTATTACAATAAATACATAAATTTTATTATGCATTAATATTTTTCGATTGCCTTCGATTCATGAATTATCTTCGTGAAAAAAAAACATATGAATTCAAATATGAAAATCCGAAGAGTGATTATGTCACGCCCCGTTTTCATATCAGAGTTTAAAAACACAATTAAATTATAATAGAGATTATTTTTTCTCTTAAATCAGAGTATAAGAGCGGCCTTACAAATCGAGCGTCCAGCAAGAAAACGAAACTATTAAATCTTTTAAACCAAACAAAATTTAAAAGATAAATATAGAAAATACATGAATTTTTCTCAGTTCAGCGGAAAATGTGCTTGTCTAGATCAAAACAACATTGTTTTGGACATAACAAGACCTTCAGAAATACCAATCATCCATAGACATCATTATTTACATGCAAAATAACAGACATTTCTGTTCTTCCTTCCTGGCATTTAACGTTTTTTGTAAAATAAAAGTATAGAAGGGGGTAAGTGTCAAAAAAACACTTAGTGAGGGAGGGGAATTTATAATAATAATATACACATACTATTGTTTGCATATTATACATATAATACACGTTGTAGACTCCCGAAGAGTCCCAATGGCAACTGTGGATAGGTTTCCGAAGAATACCTATCAAGGCCCCAAGCCGACCCGAATTGGGCTGTTACACCCCATTGTGTTGGGAATTCCAAAGAATATCCCTTGTTGATGGGTTTCCAAAAAGGAATACCCTACTTGGCGTAAAGGCGCATGCGTAGTTAAAATTCACATAATAGTTCTCACATAACACATAAATTGCACATTGGTCACGTTCACGTTGGCCACATAATTCACATAACACATAAGTACAGAAAAACTTTTCTTAGCGGGTATTATCCCGACTTGCATTCTTTAAACCATTTTCATTGAGATACTTGAAATCAATGGCTCTTAGAATCATATACTTTATCCGAAAACAGTTCAAGTAGCGATAACAGTTTAAGTAAAAATTATCATCACATAATTACGAAATTTAAATCACGTAGTCACATTAATTTTCATAAAATGGTACGATTTTTAAAACAGAAAAGGATTTTAACCCCCACCTTGGGATTTCCCGCAAAGTCCTGCACAAGCTTTCGATAAAAGGTTTATTTCGGTCCCCACGTGAACTTCCTACAGAATATAAAAATATAACTTATTTTCTGACTTAAATATCTTAAAATCTATAAAACTGTAAATAAATAAATTCTTTAGAAAGAATCGATAGCCGAGGTTTCTAAAATTTAATTAGGGTTTATTAAGATTTATCTTAGAATTTGCTCGCTTAAAGGATTCGTTCATCATGTCCTATATTATTTTGAGGTCGAACTATCATTTATAATATAATAGGATATAAAATATAAAATTATCAAATTCTAGGGTCAAGATATAATTTCAACAAATTTTAGAGGTTATTCTTGTCATTTTGCCGAGATCTAGGGGTGAGTCGATAATTTGTATAGGGTTTAGGGTTCATATAATAAATTCTAGGTATTTTAGGGACTATTCCATAATTTTAGCAAGTTTTGGGGGTTAAATTATAAGTTTTCAGAAGTTCAGGGCTAAACTGTGAGTATCTAATAGTTCAGGGACTTATGGTTAATTATCTTAAACTTGGAAATTGCAATTAGGTCCCTAGGGTTTATTAAATTCTCAAAATTCACCCCAAAACCCTAAATCTACCCCCTGCTCCACCGCCGCCCTCCGCCGCCGCGCCACCTCCACTGCCGGCCACCCCATGTCGCCGACGACCGCCCTGCACACCACCCACACTCTTCACACACCTAAAACACACACATACATACACGGTTACATACATATACATATATATATACACAGTCCAGTTTCACCGCCGCTGCTGCGGCGGCCCCTTCACCATCGCCAGCGCAATCCCGGCGCCGCCGCCACCTCATCAACCTCCATCTTCAACCAACCAAAACAACCTCCAACACAAACATACATACATATATACACCCGCAAACATACATATATATATACTGCCACTGCCACTGCCGCCGCTTCCAGCGGTGGCTCTTCTTCCTTGGCTACGCCGGCGCCGACCTCTTCCCAATACTCTGGCCCCTACACCTCACGCAACCAAACCAGCACACATACGCACATAAACAACATACATATATATAAAGACCAGCACAGTTGCGGCGGCTTTCCTCGACCCCTTACCGGCGCGACCGAGCGCCGACCAGCCCAAACACACCTCTCGCCGACACAAACACAGCAGCAAGACCCAGCGGCGGACGGATGAAGACAAGGCGCGATTCTAGCCTAGAACAAAGGAGACCATAATAGATTTGACAAGAACTACAAATTAAACGAAGCAAATATATAAATCCTTGCCGGAACTTCGCCAACGGGAAGAAGTATGGCTGCTGTGATGTCCGAGAAGAAGGCTGTGGAAATGGCTGTGTTTTTGGAAGTGAGAAAAATGAGATGGAGAGAAGAAATGCTTAATGGTCTTGATCTTTATCAATTACCTAAACTATCATTATAGACTAGGTTATGTGTCTTGTTTTGGTGAGGTGTAGGAGGAGATAAGTCAACATTCCTATGCTAGCAAAATCAAGCAATTAGATGACTAAAATGAACTTAGCAATTATTTGGATAGATTATAACAACATGCCACAAGTATGCATTATAAGAAGAAAAATTGTGGCTGCACAGATTAAGACAGATTGAGATGTTTGGAAAATTTAAGGGATAGATTTGATGTCCAAATGACCAAATCTCAACCTTATAAAAGTGATAAGATGATATTGTAATAGATTTTGATGAGACAAAATATGTAATAGCTAGGACTTAGTAATCTGGTTAGGCTCTCAAATGTAAAAGTTTAGCTAAGACAAGGATGCTGGAAGATGATAAAGAATATACTGGAAGGAGTCTGTGCCAAGTCACTGCTACCTGTATGAAGTCAGGATACTGCATCTTCAAGTAAAGATTTTGTCTAAGTATGGAAGGACGCTGAGAGCTAGCTTAAAGAATTTCAAGTCAAAAGGAGCTATCTCATCAGACGACAAAGCAGCAAGTCAACCTTTAGACTCATCAAAGTTAGCGCTCTTTGAAGAGCCACTAGAAACACTCCAGTCCAAACCAATCACAGGACGTCGTCTGGAAAGAACAAGGATTGTGCACTGATTATTTCAGAGTATGACGGGCGCAGTGCAAAGGTAAAGGGTGCAGTAAAAATTGTGTCAGAAGATCTTGTACGATCCAGTAGCTGCATGACACCTCACTGCGAATAAACTGCCTCTTCAACGGGGAGATTTCTCAGAATTCTATAAATAGTAAGTTGAGTGCACCTTGAACGATAACTGAAACTATCATCTCACGAAGCTATCTTTCTGAAATCAACATATCTCAAAACTCTTTTGTTTCAGTCACTCTATCTACCAAGCAGCAAGCCAGCTACCTTTCGATATTCTGAAATTCTAAGAGCTTGCTGCATTTAATCGTTGAAGAAAACCTTATTTTTTAAGTAGATTGTTTTAAGAGTTGTTTAGGCAGAGGCTATTACTGTTAAGTATTTGTACTCTCTGTAAAAAGAGAAATGATCATGTGTAGATTAAGGAACCTGTGTGGAGATCCTGTGTGAGTCGAATAGTTGGTCACTGTGCAGCTACCTGTGTGGATAGAGCTGACAGTTTTTTTTAGAGTAGAGTTTATGTTAGCTGGGTCTTTGTAAATCCAACTCTCTTTAACAAAGTTCCTCCTTAAGAAAGAATGTTAATATACATAATTTGGGAATAAAATTGCATAAAAATCTAAAACGAAAATTTAAAACAAAATTTAAATTTGGAACAACACCTATTTTGAAACGAAAAGTATATATATATAATTTTTTTTTTTAAATCTGTGATTTACAATATCATATGTTGGATGAATTGCATTTAATATAATATTTATCCTATCTTTAGATTTAACACTATGCATACAGATAAGTTTATATAAATAAATTGATGTTACAATTGGTCGAATCCTTGAAGTATTATAATAAATATATAAATTTTATTATGCATTAATATTTTTCTATTGCCTTCGATTCATGAATTATCTTCATGAAAAAAAACATATCAATTCAGATATGAAAATCCGAAGAGTGATTATAACAACATGCCACAAGTTACTAAAGTAATTAATGATCAACTAACCTATAATATTAAATTCAATTTTCCCATTTTGAAAACTTCACCTTCATATTATAAAATAATTTAATCAATAAATTGTATATTAATGAGTTTATTGTTAGTTTGAATCCTTTTTTTATTTTTTATTAGTGTTATTATATTCAATATTCATATCGATTTTCTTACAATAAAGTATTAAATTTAAGTTCATTACTATATACTACGATGCTCACAATGAAATATAAAATTATAGTGTAGTAGAATATAAAAGATTCCTTCATATTACATTTTAAGTAATGAGATTATAATATATAGATGTCACATAGCACTAATTACAATATGTTAAATATGTAGGATTTGATTTACAATATGTTAAATATGTAGGATTTGATTTACAATATGTTAAATATGTAGGATTAACAAATCAAACAAAAATGATATTATTGCTTTTGCATATTAAAATATAAGAACCACGTCTCTATAACCATAATTCAAGATTACCAACAATGTACAAACACTAACTATTTATATTCAAAAAAAATTAATAAAAATTTAAATTGTATTTCTTACCATTTATCAAGACAATTACTCTAAATTGTTTTTTTTTCTTTCAAAAAATTATATCAAGTGCATTAAAGCTTATCCATAAAAAAAATCTTATTATATGAATGAGAAATCTTATATCGAAAAATACTAAAAAAAAAAATTAAATTAAGAAATTTTTTTATGATATGTAGTTGAGTTTTTAACAAATCAACAATCTTAATCCGTTTTCTTCACTCTCTTTCTTAACAATAATCTTCTTTGTAAATCATATTTATCTGCTGGTTTTGATTTTTTGTGGAGATTAGTTTACTTTTTATTTTAATGATAGGAATGAGTGGAAGGAATGACGATATATAAATTAGAAAATTCGTGTGATTTAAGTTTAAATTTTAATCATCATAATTTGTATTTTTATGAAGAAGAGGTACCATTTGAATTACATGATTTGTGATTAAGATTAATTTGATCTCACATCTTTTATTGTATAAATTAATATTACACATCAAAATTATTAAATATCCTAATCAAAATAGAGCTAGTACGTAACAAAGTAAAACGAAATTGAGTAATTGACCTGAAATTCCATTCTATCCATTCTGATATTACCTTCGTTACAACATATGTGAAATTTAGTGAGTCTTCAAAAAATAATTTTGCCACGTCCATTTTGAATTCTCTATACCAAAATATTTGTTTCACTTATGTACCACATCAAAATTATATATTTTTGAATGAACAATTTTTTTTCAATTTAACTGTTAAAATATTAACGTGTTTTGGGATGTGGTACATGAGTGATAAAAGAATTTTGAGTACAGAGAATTTGACTTACGTGCATGTCGTTCCACAAGTGTGAACTATCACTATATATTAGGTTGTGCGGAGAGAACAACGTAAGATAGAAAATCAGAATAAAAATGAGGGAAATTGCAAGTGTGAGCAAAAGCATCTTCTTTTCTCCCCTTGGCTGGTTTTTGGTTTCTACACTGCTTTTTCACACTGCAAGGATCAGTGTTACTGCTAATGAAGATGCTGAAAGCAAAGTGAGTAAAATTTACGAAAATATCAATAGATATAGCATACTAATTTTTGTTGCTGAAATAATATTATGGAGTTGATTATGTTGTTTATAAACAGGTTTATATTGTGTATATGGGAGAGAGGAAGCACAATGATGTTGAGCAAATCAGAAACTCACACCATGAAATGCTTGCTTCTGTTCTTGGAAGGTATTTATATATTTCTACACACATATATGGATTTAGTTTATGAGAATAATTAATCAAAAAATCCATTTGTTTTGGCTTAGTAATTTGATTAATTTGAATTTACTTGTATACTTACACAGCAAAGAAGCAGCAATAGATTCGATGATCTATAGTTACAGGCATGGCTTCTCTGGTTTTGCAGCTAAGTTAACAGAATCCCAAGTCAAATATTTTCAAGGTAGTCAATATTTAGAGTGTTAGTTTAATATTCATAAGAAGAATGAAGTTTAAGTTGCGACTAAAAACGAACCGTTTATATATAGGATTGCCCGATGTGGTTAAGGTGTTTCCAAATCGGTTATACCATGGACAAACTACAAGGAGTTGGGATTTTCTTGGCCTCTCATCTTCTTCCACGAATAATCTATTGCATGATACATCTCAGGGCGAAGGTTCTATAATTGGGGTTATTGACACAGGTGCTCTTCTTCCTAATTTTATATTTAGTAGTATGATTCTTTTTGCATATTACAATTTTCTTTTTTATGCACTCTAAAGTTTATTTGATTTTACTTTGCATCAAAACACATTTATTGATCATTTTTTTGTTCAAAATCTAAATTGATTTCTTGACTTTTTAAGTAAAACATATGAAACCTATGACAAAACAAAGTTGTAGTCAGTTTTTCGATTTCCTTCAATTCAAGTTCAATTCAAAAGAAAATCGAACGAAAGTTTTGATTTTGACCATGAAAAATGATCCGAAAATAAGTGTAGATTTCAAAGTGAAATACCTGCAACTCTGAAATACAAACAGGGAAAAAAACAACTTTGGCCCGCAAAGTGCAAAAATGACATGTTTCCGGTTTTTTTTTTTTTTCTCTCTTAACCAATTTTTATATACAAACTTAAATCGCTTGTCAATTTACTTAATAATCAAAGTTGGAACCCCTACGCTCTCAGGAGTATGGCCCGAATCTGAATCTTTCCAGGACGAGGGCTTCGGGCCAATCCCGTCCAAATGGAAGGGCATTTGCGAATCTGGGGACTACTTCAATCCCTCCAAACATTGCAACAACAAACTCATCGGGGCCCGTTACTTCATCAAGGGCTTCCTAGCTTCACGAACCGAGCCATTCAACGCAAGCCGATTCGACTTCCTCTCACCCAGAGACGCCAGCGGCCACGGCACTCACTGCGCCAGCACGGCCGGGGGCTCGTTCGTGAGCAATGTGAGCATCGATGGGATCGCTAAAGGCACGGCCCGAGGCGGGGCCCCTCGAGCCCGACTAGCCATCTACAAGGTGATGTGGAATGGCACAGGTACTAGTGTAGACATTCTCAAGGCTTATGACATGGCCATTTATGATGGAGTCGATGTCTTGTCTTTATCCCTTCAGATCCCGCTGCCTCAGCTGCCGGAAGTCGATTCGAATGACTCGATCGACTACGGCGCGTTCCATGCGGTGGCGCGTGGGATTACAGTGGTTTCCGCCGGTGGAAATTCGGGGCCCAAATATCAAACAATAGTAAACGTGGCGCCGTGGGTGATAACGGTCGGGGCAAGCACGTTAGACAGGGCATTGATTACTCCCATCTTGCTAGGAGACAAACAAGTTTTCACGGTATGCTATTTAAATTTGCTTATTCTTTTTCATAATTTATATATATATATATATATATATATATATATGCTATGTGGGCCCCCCTTTTTTTTTTTTTTAAGAAATATTATTTTCTGTCTAACAGAAATATTCTTTTCTTACCGCATTTAGCATTATTGCTAAATGGTCCACCTAAGTCTAACCACTTTGACTATCTGTATTATCTCTCACTAGTATTCTCTTTTTTTTTCCATTTGCAGCCTTTATTTCATTTTTTTTTCTAAAAAATTAACGCACTCACTTACATGTGTAACATGCATTAAGGTTGATTACATAAGGTGAGGATGGCCCACAGACATTTTAGTAAACATGTTTCAATCTTTACAATAAAAATTAGATGGAAATTTTGTGCAAATTTACATAAATGTGTTATATTGAGATGACATTTTCGTAAATAACCCTAATATCCAACAGTGCGTTAAAAATACAATGTTTATACTATTTTAATATAATAACTGTCACTCATTTCCAGTAGTCTATAATATTTTTTACGCTAAAAAAAAATATTTGATAATACTTATTATTATAAGAAAATGAAAAAGGAAAGAAAAAAAATATTTAACAAAGGCGTTGACCTGTATTAGATCCAATGCAAATTTAAACAATAGAAATAGTTTAGTATGATCATTTATTGGACTGATGGAGTGAAAGAATCTTAAATATTAGATACTTTTAGACACAATTTATTTATTTATTTTACCATTTTATTCACACTTTATCATGTGGAGGATGAGTCCACCTAAGTCCACTCAACATTATTAATTTTATATAAGTGTATTTGTTTATTATTTATTTTTTGGTTGCACGCTGCAGGGTCACGGAATGTATGTTGGAGAAGATACTGGCTTTGTTAATTTGACAAGATCACCAGGGTACAAATAATTAATTCATCTATTAATATTAATATCATTATTATTGTTCTTGTTATTTATTATATAATATCTGTGTAGGAACTGTGAAGATCTATCGTCAGATGAAACATGGATCAAAGGAAGTTTGGTGCTGTGCTTCACAGTAGAAGGCACTGAAGCGGATATCCTTATAGCTGCACATAATGTTGGCCGTGCTGGTGGCCTTGGCCTTATTGCAACTCGAAAAAACTTTGTCTCCATTGGCAATTATTACACCAACTTTATTCCTGTCGTTTTAGTCACATATGATGTGGCCACTGAGATTTTGAAATACATTTCTTTCAACGAGTAAGTATACTACTACCTTTTGCATTGTACAGCTATTAAATGAAAATAAAATATATAATTCAACTTTACCACTCACTTCATGAAAATAAATTGTTTATCCCAACTCAAATATATATATACTCTTCAAGAGTAGATTTTTTTTATTAAAATTGTTGATCAACTTGTCGCAAAAAGGAACCCAAAGGTTCGTGTGAAGCCGACCAAGACTTACATTGGCAGAGATGCCACCACCTATATTTGGGCTGACTCTTCTCGAGGTCCTAATTCTCTTTCTCCAGGAATTCTTAAGGTATGAACATTTGATTTAAAAAAATAAATAAATTTGATCATATTCGATTCGATTACTTATAAAATAGATTTTATTAAAGTGTAATTCAAATCATTGATGATATATGTACACATACAGCCCGATATTGCAGCACCAGGTGTTGACATTTTAGCCGCGGCCCCGCCCAAAAAAATAATGTTATCAGTCAGCAGTGGTTATGCCTTCGCATCCGGAACATCAATGGCTTGCCCACATATTGCCGGGATCGTTGCTTTGCTCAAATCCTTACATCCAAATTGGTCTCCGGCAGCTATTAAATCCGCACTCGTCACAACAGGTTGCGTAATACTCAGGAAAAATGCATTTTTGAAAAAATTTGAATTTTTCCCTAGACACGTTTTTATTTATTTTTTAATTTTTATACCTTACATTTATGTTTTACCTTTTCATCCTCTATATATTTTTTATAGGCAATATAATTTTTCCTCGTGCTATAGCTCATTCATTACAATCATAAACTATGCAGCATGGACAAAAGATCCTTATTCAGGAGAGCCCATATATTCTCAACAAGATATACCCAAGATTGCAAATCCATTCGATTATGGAGGTGGTCTAGTTAATGCGAATGCAGCAAGAGATCCAGGCCTAGTTTACGACATTGGAACCCAAGATTATGTAAACTATCTATGTGCGATGGGTTATCCCCAAAAAAACATTGATCAGCTTACAAGACACAAGAAAGCTTGTCCTGAATCAGGCAACTCGGTCCTGAATTTGAATCTTCCTTCGATCACTGTTCCGAACATTAGAGACTCGGTTACCTTAACAAGAACGGTAACAAATGTTGGAGATCCAAACTCGAAGTACCAAGTTGTTATTGAACCTCCACAAGGGACTGTTGTGAAAGTGAGCCCTATGTATTTGCTCTTCAACCCTAAGATCAAGAAAATGAGCTTCAATGTGACTATAAGAACTTCCCATAGGGTCACCACAGAGTACTATTTTGGAAGCCTCACATGGACTGATAGGATCCATAATGTTAGGATCCCTATATCTTTGAGAACTGTGTTTCCCATAAGTTTATGATATTTGATTTGTGGTAACACAATTCAAATAAATAAATTGTAAATGTTGAATAAATAAATAAATTGTGGTAACACACTTTATAGGTTTTGTATCATTAGACATATCAGAACAAACATTTTGTACAATATTCCAAGAGCAATTCAAACATGATTTGCTGCAAATATAACTAAGCACCGGAACCTGATTTTTATGGAGACCAAAACCTCTAGCATAGACATTGATTGTCAAGCCAGGATGAGCTCATCTCCTTTAATTACATTCTTGAACGATTCCACGTCTTCAGCCAAATATTTAATCCCTCGATGCACCTATGAAAACAAAACAAAAGGCAATAGAGATCAAAATATTTGTTAACACATCTCATTTTGGATTCTCAATGATTTGTCAATAAAAAGGATAATTCTATAATTCTAGTCTACGATCTAATAAATTTATCTCGGTTAGAAATTTAACTGAAGGTTGTAGATTTATATATATACGAGTTTTGCAAGAAAGGTTGTAGATTCTATAATTATATAATTCTTCTTTGGAATAACTTTCAAGAAAATTTTGCAAGAAAGAAAGATTTTGAGTGAGAGAAAGAAGCTGTTGTCAGTCAAGAGAAATGGGAGGGCGATGATGTTGGATCTCATTTATGATGAACTTTAGAGAAAGCAAAACTGCATAAGCTGCCATATCTGTTATTTCTCTTAAATTGAAGCTCAAATATGGTGAATGGTAGTAAGTCTATAGTTTCAAAATCTGCAAAATAATAGATAGATAGTGAAGATTGCAGGGTCTGGTTAACTACAAATTTGGCTTGTGAATTCAGAACCGGGATCATACCATGCAGAACCGATCGAATTCGGAACGAACCGGAGTAATGAGATGTCACCGAGCCAAGGCAGTTATGACAGTTGCTGAGCTGATGCAGAAACTGTGCAGTGGTTAAGAAAAGCGGGAAATCGAGGAGTTTGGCAATCCGTTTTCAAGATTCGGTTGAGGGGTTTTGTAGCTGGTATATAAACGCTCATTGGGTTCCATAATTGGAGCTTAATCTTCTGTAAATCATTCAATTGTAAAAGTTAGGGTTCATAAGACATCGCAGAAACCCTATTGTGCGATTTCTTTGATTCTGATTTTGTTTCTTGTTAATCTTCGAAATTAATAGAGGGCTTTGGTTCAGAGAGTGGACGTAGACTGATTTCAGTCGAACCACTATAACTCCTGTGTGTACTTCTTGTTTTGCATTCGTTTTTCTTCTCGTTGGTGTTAGGGTTTGTCATTTCATGTGAGGTTCTTGATCAATTGTCATTTCTGGGTAATTTTCTTCACAGATAGATATATAGATAGATAGATAGATAGAATGGTTTTCTTATTTTTTTTAAATGAGTTGGAGAGTGGGGGGAAACAATATTTATGTGTTTAAAATATGTAATGATTGGCACTAAAATGATAATATATTAAGAGAGGCATTGATAACTATTGTGCTCATTAAGGATTCTGTACACAAGGTGGTCTAAGTAAATATCCCACCATTCCAAATTATGGAGATTGTTTATTTCATGGTCCTAAAGTAATTGTGAGGATTCTCAAAGTAATGATTCATGATATTTAGTTGGCCTCATACTTTTGCTCTTCATGTGTGTGTGCCAATGAGAAACACTGGATAGTGGAAATAAAAGAAAATGCTTCGATATGTCTCGTTATATATGTCATTATATATATTTATAATTGATGGGTAAAAGATCTCATTTTTTATATCACTCATGTGAAATTAATAATCATATTATTAAATTCCTAACATCATAAACGAACACATTAATATATATTTACAGAGCCACTTGAACAGAATTGTGGACAAAAAATATGCATAAATATGTATGTATAAATATTTACTATATAAATAATACTTACGGTCCTTGGCCAATAACCTTTTTTTTCGATATATACCTTTAGGCTAACGTTGGACTAAGGGGCCAATAACCTTTTTTTTCGATATATACCTTTAGGCTAACGTTGGACTAAATCAACTACTGCAGGACATGATCATTCCCAAAAAAAAAAAAACAAAATTTATTTTAAAAATATTTATTCTTATTATTTAGTGTTTTATTTTGTAGGGTTGATTTCATTTTTTGGTTCTGCTCTAGAGACATGTTGTCTGATTTTGATTCTGTTATTTTTCAATTATCAATTTTAATCCTATAATTGAAAAATATGTTCAATTTTAATTTTTTTCTTTTGCCGGAATCTCAATTTTCAAATGAGTCTCACTCAATCGCTCTCAATTTCATGATTTCACTCATGTTCAACTGATGTGGTTGTCAATTTTCCGATGAGTCTCACTCAATCGCTCTCAATTTCATGATTTCACTCATCTTCAACTGATGTGGTTGTTTTTATCCCATAAGACATTTTCTTCTATGTTATTTCACAACCAAAATTCCAAATGTGCAGCCATGTCATTATTTACATTAAAAAAAGGAAAAAACATAGATTAAAAATAATGTCTATATATATATATATATATAGATTCAGCAAAAACTGGATTGAAACTTACAAAATCCCCAAATCCCCAAGAACCCTAAATCCCCAGCTTATTCCTTCCATTTCTTATAAATTCAAGAGGCATAAAATTCACCTCATAAGACCTTCTAAGTCTTGATTCAATCAATCAAATATCAATTAAAATAGGAAGCAAGCAAAGAAGGCTTAAAATCGGGAGTACTGACCATCATATTCAAAAAGAGAATTTAATTTAATAATTTAATTTAATGGAAAAAGATCTTCAAATCTATTTCGACTGTTTTGTTAGTTATGTTGCTTTCCCTACTTTTATTTTGGCTTCAGTAGGAACAGTGTCAGTTTAGCTTAAATAGGAACGGTGTCATTTGAATGAATCACACGTGTGAGGAGGATGAATCACATATGTGTGAGGATATATCTTCTCCTCGTGCATTTTGGGAATAGAAATTCTCTCCTCTCCCAAATTCCCTACTCCTCTCGAGCTCGAGCTCACCTCACTCCCCAATTATCAATATTAATTCGTCTGACGAGCAAATAATAATATGCATGAAAGAATATTTGTCGATATTTTCCTTTGATTGGTTTCTTTGTATTTTGAAGAATATTTATCGATATTTTTCAATATTTTTTGTATGGTTGACAAGATTGTTTCTTATTCCTAAATTAAATGATCTGATACAATATTGTTCCTAAATTAAATGATCCGATACAATATTGAAGGATCCTCCTTCGTTGTAGCTGTACATATATGGGTGTACCCTTATTCGTTTTCAATTAAGAAAAATGGAGAAAAGCATTTTGTCAAACTCCTCTTCTTTTCCTAAATTAAATGATCCGATACAATATTGTTCCTAAATTAAATAATCCGATACAACATTGAAGGACCCTCCTTCTTTGTAGTTGTACATATATATGTATACCCATTTTCGTTTTCAATTAAGAAAAATTGAGAAAAGCATTTTGCCAAACTCCTCTTCTTGTATAGAATTTATCATGATATCAAACCAGGTTTAACTAAAGATTCTGAAAATCACTAAAAGCTTCCACATTAAATGTGAATTCTCCTTATTTCATTGGTTCGTCTGACGATCCTCTTTTTGTATAGAATTTATCATGATATCAAAGCAGGTTTAACTAAAGATCTTGAAAATCACTAAAAGCTTCCACATTAAATGTGAATTCTCCTTATTTCAATATCTTTTGTATAGTTGGCAAAATTGTTTTTTGTTCCTAAATTAAAGGATCCGATCCAATATTGAAGGGATCCTCCTTCTTTATAATTGTATGGGGTATATCCATTTTCATTTTCAATTAAGAAAAATGAAGAAAAATATTTTGTCAAACTCTCTTCTTATATAGAATTTATCAGCCATCGGCAGACGTATGTGGTGTTGATGAAGACTATATCTGTGATGACGCTGAACCAGATGATGTTGGAGACATGAATCTGAAAATTGATTCCCACAAAAATTCCTAAGTTTTTCTAAGTTTCTAAATTTGGTAATTTCGTATTTTTTGGATCTGGGGATTTCTAAGTTTCAATCCTGTTTTTGTTGAATCTCTATTTTGTGTTTTTTTTTCATTATTTTTAATTCTTTTATCATTTATTTTTGTTTGTTTAATTAAATAATGACTATTTGGAATTTTTGGTTGTAAAATAACATTAAAAAAAAATGTCATAAGGGATAAAAACAACCGCATCAGCCAAAGGTGAGTAAAATAATGAAATTGGAGGGTATTGGGTGACATTTGTCGGAAAATTAGGATTCCGGTCGAAAAAAATTGAAATTGTACACATTTTTCAATTGAATGATTAAAATTGAATATCAAAAGATAAAAGTACCAAAACCAGACAATTACTTTAGGACATGATCAAAAATGAAATTAATCCTATTTTGTATTGTAATACAAGAAGATATTGAGAAAATTTGGTTATATTGACATCTACAAACAATTAATTGCATTCAACGACTGCTAAATACTCAACCAAAAAATAACTTATATAGGCAAAATTCACTTTATTTTCGAACATATCGTACTAAATCAAACTATAGGCAAAATTCATTTTATTTTCCAACAAATCGCACTAAATCAAACTATAATTCATACTGTATTGTATTCCAAACTATAGGCAAAATTCATTTTATTTTCCAACAAATCGCACTAAATCAAACTATAATTCATATTGTATTGTATTCCAGAAAGATATATGGACTAAAATTCACTTATAGCGTGAACTTTGGTACGTCTTTTCCTTAGTGTGAACTTTGGTACGTCTTTTTCTTAGAAAAACTTAATTTGCTGTATCGAGCCTCTAAAAGTTAGTGTGAACTTTGGTACGTCTTTTCCTTAGAAAAACTTTAATTTGTATATGGTTTGATTGGTACATACGTTGTGAGGGTCATTATATATTTGCTCGTCATGCAAAGGGAGAGACGAAGCATCTAAGCCAGTAAAAATGCATTTCCACTTGTGTGGCTTTTCTTCTCTTTGCAATAGACCTTTAAGCTAGAATGGAGAGGGAACAAACGATTAAATATGGTTTGCTGCAGAATCCGTTGCTATTGGACTTGGCAAGTAAGCCCAGAAGGAAGAAGTCGAACAGCTAATTGGAAAACAAGAGTCATCCTTTTAATCCTCCAAGATACCAACAAATAAACTATACCATTTGATCCCTCTATCAGCCAAAGATTGTAAGAAAATACACCATCAAGGGATTTTAGTTTACCACGAATAAACTACCCAAGGATGAGTGTTGTGGCCAATATAGAAGTTGAGACCAAAGTTAGTAATAATGCTTAAGTATTAATATTTCGCCTCCTATTTGCTATTTGTGTTGCTAAAATATCCTCGATTTAGTATTGATATGTTGTTTAGAAACAGGCTTACATTGTGTACATGGGAGAAAGGAAGCATAGCAATGTAGAGAAAGTCAAAGGATCCCAGCACGAAATGCTTGCCTCTATTTTCGAAGGTTTTATATTTAATGTTTCATTTCGTATTTCATTACTTTTAATACATTCTATATTTATGAAACACTAATTGATCAAATAGAAGATCTCGTGTGATATATTTATGCATTCGTTTCAGTTGCATTGCAAAATCAAATATATTTAATTTGCAGCAAAGAGGCAGCAAAGGATTCCATGTTATGTAGTTACAAACACGGCTCCTCCAGTTTTGCGGCCATGATGACGGAATCTCAAGCTAAATATTTCAAGATATTCAACATATACATATAACGATTCGACTATATAAAATTACTCTTTATGCATAAGAAAAAATGTTTATACTAATTTTATGAAAAAAGAAAGTTTTATCTATACAACTTTTATGGGATTCAAAATTAGGCTTGGATTAGTCTAATCTCAAAGCTCTTGAGTTTGGTAGAAAATATATTTTCTTATAAGATGGGTAAAAGACATTTTACCTTATACATGGTGTGTACAAGTTTTGTTGCCTGTAGACACAATTCCTCTTTCTCACTCATGTAGGGTTGTTGGGTGTGGTTCAGGTCTTCTCGAATCAGTTGCACAAGGTGGAGACAACAAGGAGTTGGGATTTTCCCGGCCTTATACACCAATAATATTTTACACAATATATACCAATCAGGGACATGGCACTATAATTGGTATCATAAACTTAGGTGCTATATAAAGTTTATTCTAACAAAAAATTCTTTATTATAAATAATGTTTCATCTTTTATTTCAACATTTTTCAATAGATAATCACCTAATAAGTCATTTTATAGAGACAAATCCAGTCTCAATCATTTGTGGAAGATATTCTTTTTTTTTTTTTACAGAAAAACACTTTTAAGTTTTATTCTATTATACAAGGAAGCTTTTATATATATATATATATATATATATATATTTGTTATTCTTATCCATATTAGTTACAACATTCTCTACTTCGAAAACTTAGATTATTCTGTCATATGTTTTACTAAAAAAATGCAGACGTACAGTTCCACCTAACTCTTGCAACAAAATTTAGAAGGGCATAACCGGGAAAAAAATTAAAATAGTTTAAAATTTAAATACAGGTTTTTTACCCATTTTCAAAAGAAAAAATATTTTCTATCTATGTAGTTATAAAGATAAAAAAAATATATATTCTACTTATTTTAGGGCAAATCATAGTTCACTTTCACAAAAACTCTTAAAAAGAAATCTACCCATTACAGTAATAAAAGTTAGGAGGGACATTTTCACAATTTAAATGATGGCATGTTTCACTCCAGAAATCATTATATTGAACGATTTCCACAGTAACAAAACTTATGCCTAACAGGAGTGTGGCCCGAATCCGAGCTCCTGGGGCCAGGATAGCCGTTTACAAGGCAATATGGCTCGGCGCCGCTTCATCTGCAGATGTTTTAAAAGCTTTGAAGAGGCCATACATGATGAAGTCGATGTTCTGTCTGTATCACTCGGGATTGAAGTGCCTGTCTGTCTATCCAGAGTTCGATAAACGGGATATAGTTTACTATGGCTGTTTCCATGCTGTTGCAAATGGGATAACACTGATTTGTTCGGCTGGGAATTATACCAATCGGTTGAAGATGTGGCTCCATGGCTTATAACAGTTGCTGCTACTATGTTGGACAGCTCATTGTTGCACACAAGCGGAAGCAATGACAAGTTGAATGTCTAACACACACAAAGAGAATAGAAAACAATCGAGACAAGAAAAGAAGTGAGACACGAGATTTACGTGGTTCGGAGAAATAACTCCTACGTCCACGGTGGTGCAGCCAAGTATTTATTCAAAATACTCAAGAGGATTACAAAGCATTATCCTCACAAATGTCTCTCTTTTGCTCTCTAGTATTTTTCTCTCCCCTCTCGAAAACAAATGGCAACTACCTCTATTTTTAGAAGTTTGTAAGAGGTGGAATACAATTCGAACTGAAATTCTAAGAGGAGAATTCAAATCAAACTCAAACCCTAAGAGGAGGAATTCAAATCGAACTCAAACTCTAGAAGGATATTTATTTGCGTCAAAGTAATTTTCCAACAATCTCCACCTTGACGAAAATTTCCCGTATCCTCATAACTGATTTAGCTGCACATAGATACACTGATTATTCAATGTTGATCAGTTCCAAACAATGGACAAACTTATCTCGAGTAACCACTTTTGTTAACATGTCAGCTGGATTTTCGGCAGTCGCTATCTTCAATAATTGAATATCACCTTCATTGATAATCTCTCGAATGAAGTGAAAACGAATATCAATATGTTTTGTTCGGGCATGATGAACTTGATTTTTTGACAAACAAATAGCACTTTGGCTATCACAAAACACCTCAACATGTTTTTGGGCAACTCCCAAATCATTCACCAAACCATGTATCCAAATAGCTTCCTTAAAAGCTTCAGTGACCGCCATATATTCAGCTTCAGTAGTGGATAAGGCAACCGTGGATTGAAGTGTTGAACGCCAACAAACTGGTCCACCAGCCATAGTGAACACATATCCAGTAGTAGATCTCCTTTTGTCAAGATCACCGGCATAGTCTAAATCCACATAGCCAACCCCAAATTTATCAAGCTCGAGATTAACCTTTTTCTGAAATTTCAAACCAAGATCAACAGTGCCACGAAGATATCGAAGTATCCACTTTACTGCTTGCCAATGTCCCTTTCCCGGATTGTGCATGTATCGACTAACCATACTAACAGCATACGAAAGGTCAGGCCGAGTGCACACCATAGCATACATCAATGATCCAACAACATTTGTATAGGGGACATTTTCCATGTATCTTCGTTCTTCATCAGAAGTAGGACATAAAGAAGTACTTAACTTGAAATGAGGGGCAAGCGGAGTACTTACAGGTTTGGTCGAACCATGCATGTCAAATCTCTCCAAAATCTTCTTTAAATATTGCGATTGTGACAACCAAATGGTTCCTTTAGGACGATCCCTCTTGATCTCCATTCCAAGTATCCGTCTAGCCTCGCCTAAGTCCTTCATTTCGAATTCTTCTTTGAGTTGGACCTTCAATTTATCTATCTCCACCTTGCTCTTGGATGCAATCAACATATCATCCACATACAAGAGCAAATAAATATAGGAGCCATCAAGATTTCGAAAGTACACACAATGATCAAATTGGCTACGAGTGTAACTGTGCTCCATCATGAAGTGATCAAATCGAGTATACCATTGTCGAGGAGACTGCTTCAGACCGTACAGGGATTTCCGAAGTTTACAAACCCAATTTTCTTTTCCAGGAACACGAAATCCATCAGGTTGAGAAATATAAATTTTTTCATTCAAGTCTCCATACAAGAAAGTTGTCTTAACATCAAGTTGGAAAAGCTCGAGATCAAATTGAGCTACCAACGCCAACAACACTCGAATGGACGAATGTTTCACAACAGGAGAAAAAATCTCATTGTAGTCAATACCCTCCTTTTGAGCATATCCTTTGGCCACCAATCGAGCTTTATATCGAATACCTTGAGTGTCATCTTTCTTTGCATACACCCATTTGCATCCAATAACTCTCTTTCCCTTAGGAAGTTGCACCAATTCCCAAGTCTGATTCTTTTTCAAAGACTTCATTTCTTCGTCCATGGCCTCCTTCCATTTCGAGTATTCAAAACCTTGAATAGCATCTTTGTAGTTATTCGGAATTCCCTCGATCACAGGGAGTGCAAATGCAACCATATCATCAAATCGAGCTGGCCGTCTGATTTCCCTCCGATGTCTATTCTTTGCAATAGATTCAACTACCTCAGGCTCTGGAGTCTCTTCCTCAAGACATTCCTCCATCTGCTCAAAGTCCTCCACCAGATTATAGTTTTCCTCATTATTGACTGGTTCATTTTGACAAGATTCCTTTACAGGAATAACCGGCTCAGGAACGACAAAGACCTTTTTAGCCTGCTCAGGAAGTCATCGGTCCTTTTTGAAAACATCACAGATTCGTCAAATGTCACGTCTCAACTCTTGATGATTTTCTTTGACTCAGGACACCATAACCTGTATGCTTTAACTCCTGAACTAAAGCCCGTAAAAATGGCTTTCTTTGCTCGAGGATCAAGTTTTGATTCAGAAACATGATAGTAAGCAGGGCAACCAAAAATATGTAAATTATCATAATCATTAACAGGTTCCCCCGACCATTTTTCAAGTGGTGCTATATTCCCATTTGCAATAGTAGGTAAACGATTCACAAGGTGAACTGCATAGTTGATTGCTTCTGCCCAGAATGCTTTGCTCAAACCCGCCTGGGACAACATGCACCGAGCCTTCTCTACCAAAGTTTGGTTCATCCTTTCGGCGACCCCATTTTGTTGAGGATTTTCTGGAACGGTGAAGTGGCGAACAATTCCTTCTTCTCG
Source organism: Scutellaria barbata (assembly GCA_028654395.1). Lineage (NCBI taxonomy): Eukaryota > Viridiplantae > Streptophyta > Magnoliopsida > Lamiales > Lamiaceae > Scutellaria > Scutellaria barbata. The sequence continues at coordinate 15,415,316 of CM053646.1, read as the reverse complement.
ACAAACTTCAAGAAAATGATCAAATTTGTATTCTCCACCATTGTCCGATCGTAACTTCTTGATTTTCCGTCCAGTTTGATTTTCCACCATCTTCTTCCACTCAAGGAAGATTTCCATGACTTCATTCTTATAGCTCATCGGGTACATCCAAACTCGTCTCGAGTAATCATCAATAAAGGTGACAAACCACCTTTTTCCACCAAGTGAAGCATTTTTCGTTGGTCCCCAAACATCCGTGTGAATATAATCAAGGATACCATTCGTTCGGTGTGTAGATGTGCCGAACTTCACCCTTTTTTGCTTGCCAAAGACACAATGTTCACAAAAACTAATTTTACCAGTTTTTGCTCCTTTAAGCACATCTTGCTTTATCAAAGTTTGGAGAGGCTTCTCATCTGTATGCCCAAGTCGCATATGCCAAAGTCTTGAAGCATCAGATTCTTTGGAACATGCTGTAGCAACACGTCCAATACTTGTACTACCCTTAAGGAAGTATAAATTTCATTTCCGGGTTCCTTTGATCACCACAATGCACATTTAGCAACTTTGAGGGTTCCATCATCCATGGTGATCCGATAGTCTTTCGATTCCAAGGCTCCAAGCGAGATGAGGTTCCTTTTCAATTTAGGAACATAACGAACATCTTCAAGTTTACGGATTGCTCCATCAAACATATTCAACTGAACCGAGCCAATGCCCTCGGTTTTGCAAGTGTTGGTGTTGCCCATATAGACAACCCCACCATCAATCTCCTTGAAATCCAAGAACATTTCCTTATTGGGACACATGTGATAGGTACACCCTGAATCGAGGATCCACTCGTCAAGATTACTAATTGAAAGTGCCACAGTCAAAGCTTCATCAGTGTCACTTTCATCTTTTCTTGCCACATTTGCTTTGGACTCATTTTTCTTCATGTTTGGGCAGTCCTTTTTCCAATGACCCTTTTGGTGGCAATAGGCACATTCATCTTTATCAATATTCTTACGATCACACTTTCCCCTCGACTTCGATCGAGACCTCCCTCTACCATCATTTTTTCGAGAGAAAGTCCTTCCTCTAACCGTGAGAGCATCAGAACTAGAATCTCGATAAACTTGTTTGTCCTTTTTTCGTACCTCATTATTCATCAAAAAATTACAAACATTGTTAAATTTTATCTCAGATTTGCTATGCAACAAGGTAGTTGTTAAATGTTCGTAAGACTCAGGTAAAGAATTTAACAACAGTAAGGTCTTATCGTCATCAGAAATTTCAACATCGAGATTCAACAAATCAGTGATAATTTTATTGAAACTATCAATATGCTCAACCATGGTCGTACCTTTGCAATAGTCAAAACGGAAGAGTTTCTTCTTCAAGTGGAGTTGATTTTCCACACTCTTTTACATGTATTTGGCTTCAAGTTTATCCCAAAGAACTTTTGCAGAAGTCTCTTTCATGAACGGATATTTTTGGTCCGTTCCAAGACACGATCGAATGATCCCACAAGCTTATCGATTAAGCTTCTTCCACGTCGAGTCAGATACATCATCGGGCTTCTCCTCGAGTGTGAGATCCAAGTCTTGCAATACTAAAAGATCGAGTACTTCACCTTGCCAAATACCAAAGTTGTTTGTCCCGTCAAATTTCGAGACATCAAAACTTGAAGTCGACACCTTAGGTCGATGCAAATTATTCGAAGACTCTCCAGAAATCTTTTTATCTTCAGCCATTTTTCAACAAATTATTTCACCAAGTGTGTTAAACAATTGCAACTACAAAACTTGGAATGAAATCCAAGCACAAATCAACGCCCCAAGATATTCACACCTTGGAGCTCTGATACCAATTGTTGCACACAAGCGGAAGCAATGACAAGTTGAATGTCAAACACACACAAAGAGAATAGAAAACAATCGAGACAAAAAAAGAAGTGAGACACGAGATTTACGTGGTTCGGAGAAATAACTCATACGTCCACGGTGGTGCAGCCAAGTATTTATTCAAAATACTCAAGAGGATTACAAAGCATTATCCTCACAAATGTCTCTCTTTTGCTCTCTAGTATTTTTCTCTCCCCTCTCGAAAACAAATGGCAACCACCTCTATTTATAGAAGTTTGTAAGAGGTGGAATACAATTCGAACTGAAATTCTAAGAGGAGAAATTCAAATCAAACTCAAACTCTAAGAGGAGGAATTCAAATCGAACTCAAACTCTAGAAGGATATTTATTTGAGTCAAAGTAATTTTCCAACACTCATTTCCCACTCCAATCATACAAGGAAACAATCAAGTCTTTGTGCTATGTTAATTCTTTTTTTAGCCTGGAATTGGCTACCATTCTTTTCTTTTTCTTTTTTTTAAAGTCAGATTTGGACATTTTTACCCTTCTGCTCGTACGACAGAATTATGTTGTTGCATTTTAGGTTATTAAAATATTTTTCGTTTTATAATTATGATTTTTTTTTATTTGATATCATAAATATCACGATTATCAATTTAAGCAGACAAATACTAGTGTCATCTAATTTAAAATCTAAATATAGTTAATACATAATATTTAGGTATTTATAGAGGAAATTGCAAATTTAGTAATCATCTTTAGGTAATTCACCAATAAAAGATACTAAATTTTTCAGCCCCAACATTGAGCCACTAACTTTTCAATTTGTGTGATTTTAGGACAAAACATGCAAAATCATAAATTTCTAGAAAAATTGCTTGTCATTTGGACTTTTTGCTAAAGTGATTCAATTCGAAAATCATAAGATTTGATTCGAAATTCGTGATTTTGAGTTTTTTTTTTTTGTCATAAAATCGTCCAAATTGAAAATTTGGTATCTCAATGTTAATAAATCATATATCCTTCATTAATACTAATTAAAAATGGTGTTTTAAATTAAATTACAATTTTCCCATATTTATGTGACGATAGGATTTTCTAAATTGAATGATTTTACACAATGAATTTTAAAAAAAATTATACATAAACAAAAAGTGGTCTCGTGAGCAGAGAAATTGAACTTAATTATGAGCTAAGTTACTGCGATTATAGATATTCATAAATAGATAAACTAGGTGCACATGTATGAAAGATGTGTATGTAATTAATTTATCCTTTGGAATTGAACCACAAGTATCAATGTTGGATTTTCCTTTATTATATATTAAAGATGTTACAAATATGAAAGATCAATGACTTGTTGTGCATGTTAATTTGACAGACTAAGGCCATGTATGTTTGAGTAGATACAGGCTTTGCAAATCTGGCTTCCCACCATCGGCAATCCCCCGAAGCAATAACGTATAAATTTAACTATTCCCTTCTTGCAAATAAATTTTTTTTTTTAATGGAATGAAGATACAACAGTTTACACGATGCAGGAATTGTGAAGATATCACGACAAAATGATTTTTTTTTTTTATGAGGAGTGGAAGGAAGAAAATAAAGATTTGAAAAACTTGTATGATCTAGGTTCAAACCTAGTCATCATAATCTACACTAGTGATGTTAATCCGGGCCGGGCTAATAGGGCCAGCCCGTTTAGCCCTAAAAAATGCAGGGTTAGGTTCGAGATATTAGAGGCCCGTTTAAATCAGGGCCTTTTTGGCCCAGCCCTATTAGCCCGAGGGTTAAATGGGCCAGCCCGCAGGTTAACCGGGCTAGCCATTTTAGCCCGGTTAAAAAATTGCAACCTGTCGGATTCAAACCATTGACCTACACACCTCCACTCCACCAATTAAGTTGAGGTCTATTTCATTTAATTGCATCTATAGTTGATGTTAGAAAGCAAGAATAATGATGTTAACTTCTTCAAGTATAGTTTCAAATCAAATAAATTTCATCACAAAACCCAATTTATAAATTAGTTCTCAATTTTAAACCCAAATTTTCAAATTTCATAATAAGGGACTCAATTTTATATTTTTTCTCAATTTCAGGCTTGAAAATTAGATTGAGTTCTCAATTTAAGACAAAATTTCATTTTTTTACGTAGCCCGGTTGGTGGCCCGTTTAACCCGAGGCCCGCTAGGGTTAGGGTTAGGTCCTCACTATGAGAGGCCCGTTAAGAGTGAACCGGATAAGGCCCTAGCCCATTTAGCCCGTGGCCCTATAGGGCTGGCCCTATAGGGCTAGGGCCAGCCCGTTTAACATCTCTAATCTACACCTTTATAAGAGGTAGACTATCACTGAACTACAAGGCTCGTGGTGACAACAAACGATACTTGTGTGGCCAGAAAAATGGTGCTTTGCTTCACGACGAAAGGCAATGAGGCAGTTATAGGTACGGCTGCAAATAGTGTGATCAAAGCTGGTGACATTGGTCTTACTGCAACTCAAAAAAACTATGACAACTATTACAGCCCGTTTCCAGTAATGTTGGTCACTTTCAAAATTAATGGGAAGGGGGAAATTTGATGGCTTTGTCTATGTTGAATAAATGGCTTCTAATACTAATGGCAGGATATATTAAATGTACAACAACTCTAACAACCATATTCTCCAACACATTGTTATACTCGAAAGAAAACTGAGAGCTTCAAAAATTCTGTAAAAAGTTCGATATTAGACAATGTTTTTACCTTTCTATTGTAAATTATTGACTCACTTCTATATCACATGCTCTGGCTTCGTAGGAAGAATCTTGTCCAACATTCATACATAGATCATCTCAAAAGAGGCTAATTAGCAGATGACTCAACCACCAAGGGTTCCATAGTCTCTGTTTCACCGTTTTGTTTGGGAATAATAACCCCGTAGCCTCCTGCTTTTCTTTTGTAAACTATGTTCACCTCACCTGCAAGATGGTAAGTGATACCATTAGCCACTCCAAGGAGGCCTATGGTCATGTAAAGATCAACGAACGAAAGAAAAGCAAATGGGGCACATACCTGTTTCTTCATTCCGAAAACCATAGAAGTCATGATCAAGATTTTCGAGCTGCTCAATTGCCTCGCTTACAGTCAAAGGAGGCATATCAAAGTACTTCGTGCGAACAATCTGAAATTTATTCGCCATGGAATTATATGTCACATAAGAGAACTCATCAGATTCCATAAATCATTAAGCAAACTTTTTCAAGATTATTGAGTAGAAGGTAAAAGTAATCGCATTCCTCAAGCTATGTAAAATCACAAATTCATGATCAGTAAACAATTCCCTACTTCTTGTTTCTACTATTTTAAATCATTTTTCAGTCACAATAAAATTGAAAGCATAAAAAAGAATCATGTTGTGACGAGCAATATAGAAGGGGAAAGACAACCTCCTTAATCGCGATGTCTTCCTGTTCATCTCCTTCGTCACGAGCTGCCTCTTCATCGAGAACTGCTTCTATATCCTCTACAACTGCTAATGCTTCTTCTGGGTCCCTAACTTTTGTCCTGTCGAAACCCTTCATATGACGACCATGGTCCGTATCTTTCTCCTTCATCTTCCTCAACTTTCTTTGAATGATGGATGACACCAAATCTATGCTAGCATAAAGTGTTTCTGCATCCTCTTCTGCTCTCACCACTCCATGCTTTTTCGTGAACAAAGTTGCCTATCATTGATATAACTCATTTTAGATAATGAACTAAATCTACATGATTCGTATAGATTAAATGTGTTACAGTTATTGCGTAGTAGTACCTCGCATCTTCGTAGTTTCGCTCCTTTTCCCAACTCCCCGCCACGAACAGACAATCTAACATCTACTTCCCTTACTAAATGGCTATGCTTTTGAACTGCTTTGCCTAACTTCTCTTCCACATAGCTCTTCACCGAAGGAGACAACTGCATTTTGAGAAAACTTGTTAATTTCTCGTTTGATCCATACAAAGATAATTGAGTCGAAGGTTTATAGGAGATGCAAGACAAATGAGTTCATGGTTTTTCAACAACACTACTAACAAAGTAAAGATCAGCAATCTGCTCTCATGATTTATCTGAACATTTGTGTCCTTCTTTCTTTCCTCAATTTATAAAGAAATTAAGATACTCTAAATACATGTGTTCTCTTTTCAACAGCATTTACTTCCCTCATCAAAAACCCTACCGTTTTTTAGCCAACTTTGCACCATTTTTTTTTACATCCCTTTAACACAAATGATCTCATTTGTCTCATAATGTGTAGTCTTGAAATTACTTCAAATTAACTGTCAAAATTCAGTAGTTTTGAATGTGATATATAATACAAATGAGGGCTAACCATATCTAGCAACTAATAATTTCTCTTTGAAAGAAAAAGAGAAAAAAGACAAATTTCTAAGAGATTCAACTCCACAATTGAAAAAGATCTATCACATTCTATACAAATATGAAAATTTATCCAAAATACTAACAAAAAAAGATTACTACTTAACTCCATCAAATTGTTTCCAAACACACTATTTTCCTCCTTTCAGATCATGTCTTATCATCCTCAAATTCAACAGAAAATAATCAAAAAGACTACATTTTTAGGCAAAAGCAAGAAAAGGGTACCTCCAAATTTTTGCCTTGAAGAATTAGCTTCACAGAGGAGAGAGAACCATCCCACGCCATTTTGACCCCAAACGATCTCTCACTGCCATTTTTGACAGCAAGCATTTCATGGGCTCTGAATCCGAATCCCAGAAAGCTGGATTTTTGCGAAGGAAATGAACAACTGAACTTAGATAATAAACCAGAAGACGATGAAGAAGAAGAAGTTGAGCAAGAAACATGGTGCTGTATAGTTGGAGCTGCAAATATTGTAGCCATTTCTTGATGCTATGAAATTTGAGCTTGGTTTGAGCGAACTCTTTCCGGGCTTCAAAGATGACTAGGAAGATGATTGAAAGGGGGGAGGGAGGGAGACAGAGTGAGAGAGAGTGAGAGAGTTTGGATTGAATTATTATCCAGATTGGATTGATGGAGGGGGACACGTGAATAGAATCAAGATTTGTTTGTGGTGAAATGGGCCAAAGAATGAAGGCCCACTTCATCTGAAATGGATAACTATTGTTTTTCAGATTTGTTGATATTGTCCATTTATATGAGTCCAATTTAATTTCCATGCATGATTCTAGTTTGAAATAAAATAAAAAATTCTTTGAGTTATATATGTACACAGACATATAATTTTAGGCTCAGAGTTATCTATATATTTTTCCTCCTTAAAAACCTGAAATCATTTTGGTGTCCTTGATGACGATGTTTCCATAATTGATGTAAGAGATTTTTTTTTTACCAGCAAAAAATGATTGTATTATCTTTCTACCATAAATCAAAAAATTTAATATAATTATCCTTGTAAAAAGAGTAAAAACTTATTGGCACTAAATGTGATTTACATGATTTTCTCATAAGATTACACGAAAATTGTGTAAGTCATTCATTGAGTGCACAATTAATTCTGACCATTATCATAAAGAAAAATTTTGTCATTTTTATGATTTATGGTAGAAAAGTAAAAAAATTATCTTTAGTAATAAAAAAATAATACACTATTTGATGTTGTAGTATTAAGGGCTATTATCTCTATTTTATGCTGCATGTATATATATAAGTTTAAATTATCTATTTTACTAATTAAAACTGAGTTAAATTCATTATGTGAAATCTCAAAATCATATCATCACCAATAAAATATATATATATACACAAATATGCATTATAAGACATTGCAAAAGAAGAAGAAAAATTGTGGCTGCACAGTATAAGACAGATTGAGATGTTCGGAAAATTTAAGGGATAGATTTGATGCTCAAATGGCCAAATCTCAGCCTTACAAAATCATATTTTTCTTTTTTCTTTTTTGTGGCCTAATTTTTGTCCACTTCATAAAAGTATCCTATAGATATTTTTCAGCAATTTATATGGACTAAAATTTTGTACTAGGATATTTAATTACTTTGGATCTAACAATACATTGAGATAATTATGCGTCCTCTCATGTTACATGTAGCTTCTAGGAAACTTAATTTCAATCATGCACCAAGTTTTTATTGAATTATTGAGATTTATAGATATCTTATTTGGAAAAGAAATTATGCTTCTCACTATTTTTAATTGTTCTTTTTTTTTACTCTTCCCATCAAACCCTAACTATGACCATCTTTTCATTTAATATATACTTGATTGTATTTAAAAATAAATGTTGTTTAGAAGTTTTTGTCATTGATTAAGAAATATAAAAATTACATAAATATATCTTTGATTAATTAAGGAAATTTGTTTTTTTAATGAGTTTTAGGGGAGCGGAAGGAAGAGGTAATAAAGACTAAAAAACTTGCGTGAATCCGATTCGAACATTATCGTCACACAATTTGCACCTGTATAAATGTGAGATATCGTCACATAATTTGCACCTTATAAAGGTGGCGGATACCATCACACAATCTGCATATATGTAAAAGTGGATACCACTTGAATTACAAAACTCGTAGTATCAAGGAATTTAAAATTTAAAATTGGAAACATAATCAAATTAATTTCATAAAAAGTATTATTAAATCCCTAAAAGCTAGCGAAGGAATATTAATATAGATAATTTAGGAATAAAATTGCATGAAAATCTAAAACGATAATTTGAAACAAAATTTAAATTTAGAATGACACTTATTTTAAAACGAATAATATATATATAATACATATATTATAAATCTGTGATTTTCAATATCATATGTTGGATGAATTGCATTTAATATACTAATTATCCTATCTTTAGATTTAACACTATGCGTACAGATACGTTTATATAAAATAAATTGATGTTACAATTGATCGGATCCATCAAGTATTACAATAGATACATAAATTCTATTATGCATTAATATTTTTCGATTGCCTTCGATTCATGAATTATCTTTATGAAAAAAAAAAATCAATTCAGATATAAAAATCCGAAGAGTGATTATAACAACATGCCACAAGTTACTAAAGTAATTAATGATCAACTAAACTATAATATTAAATTCAATTTTCCCATTTTGAAAACTTCACCTTCATATTATAAAATAATTTAATCGATAAATTGTATATTAATGAGTTTATTGTTAGTTTGAATCCTTTTTTTTTTATTAGTGTTATTATATTCAATATTCATATCGATTTTCTTACAATAATGTATTAAATATAAGTTCATTACTATATACTACGATGCTCACAATGAAATATAAAATTATAGTGTAGTAGATAGAATATAAAAGACTCCTTCATAATTATAGATCAATTTGTTTGAAACGTGTACCATGAGCATAAAATTGGGGTGATCCCACCGTTTGGTTGATTGTGATTGGAACCATTAGGCTAGCTGTGTAATTGGAACCATAAACTGTTCGTGGATTTTGCTTATCAAATCATTTTAGAAATCCTAGGAATAATGAATGTTCGATTTGTTTGTGTTAGATTGTGTGCAAGTTTACTATAGATAGTATCCGGAAATAAAAGGCATACTTATTTATTATTACATTGTGAAATGTTATTTTGTGTATAATATGGTCATAACAAATACGTTGTATCATAATAAAAGTGAAAAAAAGTTATCCTACTTGTATTTTTTTTTTTAATATATAATTATGTAAAGATAAAAAAACTCTTCCCAACCGATCAGATGGAATGTAAATGGAGAAAATTTGAATTCACATTATTGAAAGATTTTCTCCACATCCCTATAAGCATTACCAGTTTGGTTGTGCCATAATAATGCATCCTACTTGTATTTTATAATGTGAAGTTAGTTTCACTCCAAAATCCAACATTTAAATCGTAGTATTTTGTGATACATATTGTGTTGATTATTATTTTAATGGGACATCAACAATTTATTTATTAATATTAATATTAATATGAATAGAGAAGTAGATAACTCAAAAAAAAAAATAGAACTATTCTGACCAACCATGAGACTACACCTCATAGTCCCAAATTGTTAATTCTCAAAGGCATATCTACTTTTCTTTCCTTTAAAAAAAAAAAAAAAAAGGAAGAAAAGCATTTGGACAACTCCAAAGCCACAAACAAAGATATTAATGGTTGTATCCACGTGTCAAGCTCCTATCCATGAAAGCAAAAATATCTTCTCATTTGGACCTACAATACACAACTTGTGTGTCCAAAATATCTTCATAAAGTATTATTTTATTCGTATTGGAAGTGGAGTTTTAATATTTGTTTTTAAATTTAAAATAAAATGAATTTGTTCCACCAATCAAATATGAGAGAGGGAAAAATAAAGAAGTGCAATCCAATGGCCCTTTACTTTTTGATTGGATGACCTGGGACGTGGCTAATTTGGGCCATTCATTAGTCTTCTAGATATTTTATATTTTATGTCACTTTCTTTTTTGCATCTCAATTTAGTTAAGGATATTAGCACTAAGACCCCCATAAAGATTGCATTATTTCATAATCCCCCAAGAAATTTGTTTGTGAGATCTCAACTATTAAAATACTCTAATTACTGATAATTAGTCGTCAATTTTAATTTAAACAACACTTTTAACATATAATTATATTCTATTTTAAATAAGTTAGTTTTATTTAATTAATGAGATTATAATATACCGATAACACATAACATTAATTACAATATGTTAAATATGTAAGATTAACAAATCAAAGAAAAATGATATTATTGCTTTTGCATATTAAAATATAAGAACCACGTCTCTATAACCATAATTCAAGATTACAAACAATGTATAAACACTAACTATTTATATTCAAAAAAATTAAATTGTATTTCTTACCATTTTTCGTGACAATTACTCTAAATTGTTTTTTTTTTTTTTCAAAAAATTATATCAAGTGCATTAAAGCTTATTCATTAAAAAAAATTATTATATGAATGAGAAATCTTATATCGAAAAATACTATAATAAATTTAAATTAATTTTTTTTATAACACGTAGTTGAGTTTTTAACAAATCAACAACCTTAATCTGTTTTCTTCACTCTCTTTCTTAACAGTAATCTTCTTTGTAAATCATATTATCTTAAGTTATGACTTAAGAGGATATGGTTAGAATTTCTCTACACTTAATGTAAATAAAAATCCATTTTTTTATACTAATATCTCTTAAGGACATGGTTAAAAATTGTTGCAATAGTCAACTTAGGGGGTGTGAAGCATAATTCTGAAGACTTTAGGGCGAAATGTGATGCTATAGGCAATAAATACAAGACCAAACATGCAAAAATTCAACAAGGAATTTGGGCCATCAGATGTGAGGCGGTTAAACGATGGCCAATGGCAGGCCACCATAAGATCAAAATTCAAGAAATGGGGTCTCCATTTGCAGATATTTTTAGTTGAATATTGTTTTCCTAAAGGCAAACGTTTTGAGAAAAACAAGTCTTTGAAGCCAAATCTTTCATTTATTCAACCGCTTCAGTTACCACTCTGTGATCCCATTATCCGATTCCAGCACCCAAAATCTTGAGAGAATGGGAGAAGCTGTGGTGAGCAGTGGAGGAAGAATGCAATTTGAAGTTCAAGAAACTGTGGTGGAAGCAGCGATGGGAACACAAAACACAGCAGAAGGCGGCGGCGCTGCGCCGGCGCCGGAGCCGGAGAATTCAACTGTTGTGCAGTGGGAGAGGTTTCTTCCGAAAATGGTGGTGAGAGTGCTGTTGGTTGAGGCTGATGATTCCACTAGGCAGATTATCTCTGCTCTTCTCAGAAAATGTAGCTACAGAGGTTGGTTTTTTGGTTCAGATTATTGCTGGGGTTTTGGATTTGTAATGGTGAGGATTTGATAGCTGGGAATTGAGGGTGGTGAGAGGTGGGGGTGTCTTAAGTGTTTAGTCTTGGACATGTTGTTAAACTCTATGTTGTTATTTGTTATATGGTGCAAGATTAAAATCTTGTATGGATGTTTTCTTGATCAGCTGTTTTTTAGCTTTTGTTTATGATATTAAAGATGATTTTTTTGTAATCTTTGTTAGTATTGGGGGTTTAGTACTCTTTAATTGTGAATTATTATTGAGTTAATCTTCAATTGTGAATTAAGATTGGAGAAATTTTATCGGTTTCTGAATGTTGTGGACAAGAATTCCCAGTAGATAGTTTTAGCTACCTCGATCTTGAAATTTTGCTTCATTGGGCTGTTTGCTGTTCTATAGTGAGTAAAAATTTCAGTAATTTTTGATGTATTTTGTTGATAAATCATGATATGGAGGGTTACAATTGAAAATTGTTTCAGGAACTGTACTTTTCTGCTCCTTTGACAAAAGAAGCATAGATTTCGCAAGATATTCGCCTATTCTTTGTTTTTCATCTGAAAATGCAAAATGCATCATTTGATTTCACAGCCCACTCATAAAAAAAAGAAGAAAAGATATGATCAGTATAGCACACACCCTTCACTGTGAACTCATACTCAATCATTGGAAACATCAAAGTCATCTAGGAATTAGCCTACTGTATTTGTTTTCCTTGTTTCTTGAATATAAGAGATTTTGCTATTGTTGTCATTGATTGTTTATGTTTGAAAACTGAACTCCCTTTTTCTTGAATCAGTTGCTGCAGTTAGTGATGGTTTAAAAGCATGGGAGGTACTAAAAGGCAGGCCCCATAGCATAGACCTTATTTTGACAGAAGTTGAATTGCCATCAATCTCTGGTTATGCCCTTCTCACATTAATCATGGAGCACGAGGCCTGCAAAAACATTCCAGTAATAAGTATGACACAACATAAACGCAAACTCAAATTCCAACTTTTCCGTACATTTCTGGCTTTCTAATCTTAACTTCTTTGTAAAAAACAGTGATGTCGTCTCAAGACTCAGTGAGTACGGTCTACAAATGCATGTTGAGAGGTGCGACTGACTTTCTTGTCAAGCCCCTTAGGAAAAACGAGCTGAGGAACTTATGGCAGCATGTGTGGAGGAAACAAGTTGTGAGTTCATTCACTCCTTGTTTTCTTTTCCAATAATTCATCATTTTGCTTCTTTTTATGCTTTAGAATCTAATCTAGTATCTATCTCATGATTAGTCGAGCACTGGTGCTGGTCTCGGGCCTCCAGATCAAGAAAAGGATGAAGCCACTGCTGAGAACAATGCTATTAGTAACCATTCAAGTGGCTATATGTCTTGCATTCAGAAAAATCGGGAGGGCATTGAGAAAGGAAGTGATGCTCAGGTATTTATCTAGATTTCTTGAATGAATGAACGAATGAATTTGAATGAATGAATCTGAACCGACTTCATATGCAGAGTTCATGCTCGAAACCAGAATCGGAAACTGAGGGAGAAGGCAATGAACATGTTCTGCCAGAAAGCACTAAATGTCTCTCAGATGGCACTAATATTTCCGCACAAGAAGAATTTCATCGACAAAATAAAAAAAGACGAGCACTTGACAATGAGGCCGAAGGTAATATTCTCTTTGGTTTACTATGATTCTATATTTTCTATTCACCTTCAAGGGTGGCAAAGTACTTAAACTTCTGCATCTTTTGTTTTTTGAAAAGTAGAATTGCAAGTAGTAGCCGATGTAGATGCTGGTTGTGCAATGACACGAGAAGACAAGAATTCCGATGATATTCAAGAACAGGTTAAAGCCAGTGTTGAGAATAATCAATTCCTCGAGAACTCTTCCAGAGAGGCCATTGATTTGATAGGAGCTTTTGATAACTATCTCAAAAGCACTTTTGGAACTTCTTTCTCAAATGTTAATACGAGCAAGCTCGATGTTTTGCCTCCTTTGGATCTGTCTTTGAGAAGATCTCATCCAAGTGTCTCTGTGAATCAAGTCAATGACGAAAGGAAAATGTTGAACCACTCTGATGCATCACCCTTTTCTAGGTGAGTTGATCTTAAATTTTTCGTTAAGGCTCAAAATGTTCGAATTTGAGAACTTTTTCATAAAGGGTCTGACTAAAAAAAAAAAACTCTTTTGCAGGTATGTAAATAAGCCATTGCAGCTTAGTATGTCCACGTCTCCAAGTACCTGTAATCGGCACATGGACTATGAATCCTACTCGGAAAAACAACCATCCAAAACAACTGATTATGATGCAGATACACATGTTCCAGTTCTAAGCTCTCCCAAGCATGTTTCCATGGCTACATTCCCAACAGGACGGCCTGAATTCCCGTTTTCTTGCTCTCGGAATAGAGACATATCTCACCCAATTCCTGTTAGAGGTGTAAGATTCGAAGGCTTTATCAATGGCTATAACCCTGTAATGCCTTCACCATATAGTGCACAATCAGGCTCGGAATCCTTCCCCCAAACGTCTCCTTTCTATCCATCCGAACCTCAACCCTCAAGCTCTCAGCAATTGCATGGCTTTGGGGATCAAAGAGTAAGTAACTCCATGGATCAGGTAGAAAACAAACAGGGCAATAAGGTGGAAGACATGGAAGATGGAGGGCTCGTTTCGCCTGGAAATGATCAGAGTGGAAATAGCAAGATCAGTGGAGTTTCAGTCATGAAGGCCCCTTCAGAATGTGGCAGTGGTAATGAAGACAGCTTCCATATCCATGATGGAGCCTCTCATCGATCAATGCAACGAGAGGCGGCTCTAACAAAGTTCCGGCTCAAGAGGAAAGACAGATGCTTTGAGAAAAAGGTATACTTCATTTGTTTCTGATCAAAGATGAAAATTTTAATTTTGATGGATATATCGGTATGCTAACTTTATGGAAATAGCAGTAAAATTTAGAAATTGAGGGAATTTTGTAAAAAAAAAAAAAAGGAAATTGGACATAATATTCATTGCAAAATGAATCATTTATTTTAAACAATGTTTTGACTGAATTTGATATTTATCATATTTCTCCGACATTTCACTGATTTTCCAACAATTTGTACCATGAAGCCATCGATATCAAAATCGATACCGATATTTATTGATATTTTAACGATATTTGACGAAATTTCTTGTTTCTATGCTAAAAATGGAAATATCAAAGAAATATTGCTGATATTTCGGGATATTTTCGTCCATGTTTCTAATTCATCATGAATCAAGAATTGCTTTGTGGGGTCTAAAACATGACAATACAGTGTTAAAATGTGAAAATCCTACATTTTCTTGAAATTCTTACCTTTGTTTCACCATTTCAGGTAAGATACGAAAGCAGAAAAAAGCTGGCTGAGCAACGACCACGCATCAAGGGACAGTTTGTTCGTCAAGTGGCTAACGAAGACCAACCCTGAAACTCATCAGCTTGCTAGCTACTCAAAATCCATGAACCAAACATGAACAAATTTTGGCAGAAACAAGTAGACTGATCAGTTAGATTTTCAGTTACTTCAATTCTTTAGCTTCGTATATTCGTTAGATCACATAGGTACAGGCCGGTGTAATGATTCTAATAGCGACCCCCATCTCCTCTCTTCATGGTGTGGATCATCATGCAACTCTTGTACATGCTTTTCTTTTTCGTTTTTCGGACTGTTTAGGCATTGTGTACTTGCAGAGGTGGTATCCTTAACCTTGTCCTGGTCATATAGGTTTGTGTTGTAACTGATTACCTAAGTTATGTTGCAGATTCTGTTTGGATATCTTTGTATGTAGCATAGATGAAACAAATTTCTTTGATCATGTTATAGTTAATATTGATTATGAGATGACAATGTTTTTTTGTAGAATTCAACAGTAATATTGGCAAGTATACTTTCATGTTTGAACGAGAATTTGCTTCTGCAAAATTCGTTCTATATATATGTAGTTTCAAACTTGCATTATAAGCATTTCTTAGCAAGAAACCATTGGGTTTTTATGTCACTTTACATAAGAAAATATGATTTCTAAACACGCTGAATAAGATATTCTTTTTACCAGCATATAGAGATTAAAAAGGACCAATATACTCTGATTTTTAAGGCTTATTGCAAGATTAACATGGATTTCCATAAAATTGTATTTTTAGCATAATTTTCAAATTAGAAAAATAAATTATGAACTTTAAGACCAATAACATTCTTCGTAATTCAAATCATTGTCGATTTTCTTGTTAAAACTTGGACGTATGCATCAAATATTTTTTTTTGAAATTATTATGAAAATTAAACAAAAACTTGTCGTTCATTTGTAAGACTTAATAAGATTGAAATTAAATTGGATCCTCAGAATTTTAGATTCTCTATGTATTATTGTTACACTTTCTTAACACTTTATAAGAAAGTGTATCTGCTTCAAGTATATATATATATATATATATATATATATATATATATATATATATATATACATTTGTTTTTTTAAGAATGTTATTTCCTTAACGTTTGAGTGAAGAAAGAAGGGGAGTTTCAAATTTAACAGAAAATCTACAATGATTTGAATTTCAAAAGAATCTAAGATTCGTGATTGTTTCGCTAAATTTCATGAAAATTCATGTTTTATTTTGCAATGAACTCAAATTTTAATTACAAACCTATTAACTTCAAGACTGCTTGTCCCAAAGCTGGTGAGTTTCAGTATCATTGAGCTTCTAAACATCAATCTCGAAGCTCATGAGCATTAGCGTCAATCTTATTACACTAGTACAATAAATCTATCCATATCCACTTTTCAAAGTGATAAAAAGTAAAACACATTTTCTCCATATACATGTAAAAAACATCTTTTGTCATAGGAAAGTATTAGTTTCCAACATTTCCACTTGTTACCAATCTTCAATTGTTTCACCCATTCTCTATAAACTCCTGTTCTTCTCCTAAAAAGGGAGGTTACAAGAGCTTTCTTGAGAGTACTTGTTTGTTATATTTCTTGATTAATTTTTCACACTTTGCACCTTTTAAAGCCAACATTTATGGATTACCAAAAATCATATCTCACAAAAAGTAAGCATGGTAGATATTTTTATATCATACATTAACTTTTTAATAAAAATTATTGTTATGGAAATTTTATTTGGGATTTTTTTAATGTTAATGTTGAGTGTTAGCTAAGGAAATAGTGCAAAATTGAGATCCACAGAGTGGTTGAAAAATAGACAGTTTAGATTCTGTAGGCATGCAATGGCAAATGCAAGAAGCCAACCAATGGAATCAAAAGTGACACCAAGTCTTATCTCAATGGACACTCATAAATATGGGGCCATTTTAATCATAGGTCATAATACTATAGTCATTTTCAATGGTGCCAAGTGCCATATATCTTCCAATGTCCACAATTATAATTATTTTTCTTTTTCTTAAAAAAATTACTTTTTCAAAGATAGACAACAACAAGGATGACAATTCAGTCTACTTGGCATGGCATAATGATAATCCACTAGTTGTCACATTAAGGGCACAATAAATTTTCTTGGTTTATGATACAACTTAATATTTAGGAATATTTGTGTTTTTCATCTTGATTGGATAATATTATGTACTTTATCTACCTGAAATTGTTTGTCAGTAAATATTTTATATTTATGATCTACTTAATTACAAGATTATCAAGTTACAAGTGGAGTTCGATAGCCATTTTGATCAGTAGAAGAAAAATTAAAAAAATTTGCTGTGCATGCTTTGAAAAAATGACAAAAATAATCTAAAATTCTCGTACTTTATCTAATTGATTCAACATATTTCACTAGTCGATGTGGTAATGAGCCAATAGCAAACTAAAGATTGTTGGAAATAGTGACATTCACATAGGTTTCCAAGGAAACTCATGATCCATTTGACAATGATATTGCATATCTAAAGAATGTTCATATAATTGCTGATCGTTATGAAATGATAATTAAACAAAAATTCTTAGTTTTAATTAATACATTCCTACGAGATAAATGTTCCACTACTCCTAAATTAGATAAGTAATCGAGTATCGTTATAAAAGATATCATCTATTTTAAATAGCATTATTGCAATTTTTTTTATTTTAGGAGATTACCACCATATGCTACATAAATTAATTGACATCACCAAAAGTAATGTTGCAAATATCACTAATCGAAAGTTGAATTAATAGTGACACCTTGCGTCTAGGCGTCAACTAGACGATTGGTTTTATTTTTTTATCATTCTATTAATTTTCTAAAATTATTATTGTTACTTCTAACATATCACCTTAAAACATTTCCATTAAAAGAAAATATTATTCCTAGGTATAGAAGAAATATGAAATATCGTCTAGAATCAATGAGTACAGCTAGAAAAATACATCAAACCTGCTTAAAAAGAAAAGAAAAAGAATTAGAAAAGAAAGACTATGTTCATACATCTATAAATATTGGAGCAAGTAAAGAAATGCAAAAATGGTCGAGTGTGGGTCCCCAACCAAAGTTAAATGGACAAAATTCAACAAAGGTAATTTCAGATTAGAAATCATTATTATTGGGTACAACTTTTTTCCCCAATACCTGAAAATAGTTTTTTTATTTTATTTTAAATATGAACAAAAGAAAAATTAATCTTTCTGCCGTTATTTCAAACGGAACTTCAGAAGTATTCCTATTGAAGATTCCTAGCTAAAGGGCCCCACCTGCATTCTATTTCTATCAAACGTTTTCTTCCTATGGCAGAAAATGGAAGAAGAATTGTTATATACATATATATATATTGGAAAATTATTATTCATCAATCTACTATTTAAGAGCAACAACAAAATCAAACAATGAGCTTAATAGAGTAAAACAAACTACATATCATGTAACAAAATCATTTGCTATCATCAAAATTTTATAAATGGTCTATTATTTACTTCACTTGAACGTTGTATTGAATATACAGAGTAGGTCTGATATTAGTCATCGACATAAATTAATTTGAGCTCATAAATCATAGATGTTATACTATATATACATACAAGCACTAAAATTCAAATATGACAGAATTTCACCACTATTGCTAACCTAAACCCTAGAAAAACTTTTTCTTACCCCAAAAGTAAATGGGACATAATTCGTGCATGGGTCTAGGCTCAACCATGCAAGAGTCTTTTTCCAAGATTCTTCATGTCTTGCTTTAGCTTTACAATTATAATTAATTTGTGAGTTAATCATTGCAATTAGTCAATTCAGACAGGTTTTCCGAGATTATTAATCACTTTTGCTAGCTGCACACTTTCTCTTCATTAACTATAATGGATTGGAAAAGGCTATTGCTCTTGAGTTATGGCTAGTTACTTCTCTATCTCTTGCCTTTATTAAAAAGTGATTAATAACTTTCCTCCCAATAATTCTTAAAGTTGTTCCAGTAGATTCCTACCTCTCTTAAATCCATGGAAAAAAAAACTATCTCGAAGATATACTTTTAAAGTTTTGAATCGATGAAAAATTGATCTGGAAGATATACTTTTAAAGTATATGCATGATTGTGTAGTGCATGCATATTCATGAATCATTATGATATGTTGCTTCTAGCTACGGCTATACTAATTAAGTGTTCTTGAAGATCAAAGTAAAGTAACTTTATCAATGTATGCTTTAGTTATATGTTTTGTGTAAATCATGAAACTTTGTCTGCGATTAAGATTTAAGTAAAATGTAATATTGTATATGATATATGCCGTCAAGATTTAGGTAAAAAGTTGTATTCTATATGATATTGTGCATTTTAAGAGTGAAATTTCATAATTCATGAAAAGTACATAAAGACTCTGTGTACATAACTCGATTTGACCAGAATAGTTTAATTGTATATGTTTTAACAAAATAAAAATTACACTTTTGAAAATGGACAACTTCAATAAGAGTAAAACACAGCTTTGCCTAGTGTATTAGCATATTTTTTGCGAATTTCCATTGTTTTAGAGTGTCCAAACAACGACAACATTTCAATTTTACCATCAAGTCGAGTTATTTTTGCAATTTCTTATTTTGTAGTAACCTTTGGTAAATTTTGCTACTTTCAACATGTAGGGCTTAAGTTATGAGTTGGGTTAAGCCTTTTGACAATTGACTTAGTTAAATAAATTAATAAAAAGTTCAAAAGACTTCTAGCTCATAGTTCAATTGGACATGTAGGTTATCTTCTTTCGTTCTTTTTTTCCTCCCCTCGGGAAAAATATAGTAGGGATAATTCCTAGGCTAAAGGGGGTGAATTTGCCAGTAGGAAGGAGGTCAAAAGCGTGCCTTAGTTCATCAGGAAAATTTTCTCAAATTTATGATTAAATTCTCTTTGTATTCTTGTGAATGAATACATCATTAATTATGTCTCAAACTTTAGCAAGTGGAAGTTTCACATGTCTAGAATACAATTTAAAATCAACTACTAATAAATTTGCCACAGCATCTCTTAGTTGGCAACATTACATTTACCTCCAAAATTTGAACTGCTAGTCAAAAGCAGCTACCATTCATATAATTGCTACTTTTTTGCATTCTTGAACCCCTTTATTAACCCCATTTCATTACAACTTGTTCCTTTCCTTAGCATAGCAAACTTCTAGCTACCCTCCCTCCCTCTCTCTCTCTCTCTCTCTCTCTCTCTCTCTCTCTCTCTCTCCCTCCCTCCCTCCCTCCCTCCCTTCCCCCCCCCCCCCCCCCAAATCATGTCTAAAATCACTGAAGAATCACCCAAACACTGTGGCAACAAGCAAGAAATAAAGTTGAAGAAATTCAACAAGAAGCTATGGTTTTACATCTCCACATTAATCCTCTCAATCCTCTCTCTGATATTCCTTGTTTGGGTGATTCTCCACCCCACAAAGCCACAATTCTCTCTCAAAGAAGCTGACATCAATCAGCTCAACCTCTCAGGCCCATCCCTCCTCAACTCCTCCATCCAACTCACCCTCATATCCATCAATCCAAACAAGAAAGTCGGAATTTACTACGACGAATTCCTCCTATACGCCTCCTACAAAGGCCAAAAGATCACCCCCGAAACCCCTATCTCGCCCTTCTACCAAGAACACGAAGAATCCAACCTACTCAGTGCTTCCTTGATCGGATTCCAACAGCCCGTCGCCCCATCCTTCGCCTATGAAGTCCAACGCGATCAACGCACCGGAAAATTGGCCTTGAGCTTCAAGGTAATGGGGAGGCTTAGATGGAAAATCGGAACTTGGGTTTCCGGAAGGTATAGATTTGTCGTTAATTGTATAACGATCATGCCACTTGGCAACATACCTTCGCCCCCTTTACGTTCCAAACAAGGCTCACAGTGTTCGACCACGATTTGAAGAGACACAATTCATGAAAACAATAAGCCTTGCTTTCAAATATTTCATACACTTAGTAATGTAAAGCATAGAGATGCATATACTAATGGAGATCATGAAAAGATTGTATGTATTTGTTCATAGATCTTTTGTGTTTTATTTTCTTTTTTTCTTAATTTTTAACTAGAAAATGGTGAAAAGGTGCTTTCTTGATTGAGGAATTTCTCAATATTTCAATCCAATCTCTCATTAGTTATATTGGGAAGAGCTTTAACCAAATACTAATGGACCATCCATTGTCCAAAACTTGTGAGTGAATAACGAATATACTCTGTGTGTGTGTGTGATTCTATGCTCGATGAATATACACATCGTACATCTTATACGGTGAATATTATCTCATACATGACTCGATTGAGACTGTACAAATCTTTGATCAACTAAATGAGAGTTATGATTTTAGGAAAGTATAAAAAGGAGCTTTAAGAAAGCAAGTTTCTTGAAAATATATTGCTTAATTCATGTGAAAATGTATAAATGGATGGGATAACTATTCTCAATGATTGGTTCGATCAAGAAATTAATTTTAAATAAAAAGTCGATGTTTTGTCTTTTAGTTCCATGCACCACACGGCTCAATCAAGATTATAAATCTCCCAAAAGTCTTCTCATTTTTATTTTTATTTTTGAAAAAGTTGCAATCTAACATTGGAGAAAGGAAAAAGGGTGTTGCAATCTATCTATACGTAAAAAACATAAGTAAAATTTCTGATTTGTTATTTTCTCCTCCAAATTATTTAGTAATAAAAAAATGAAAAATAATAATATAACTTTTTTTAAATATTATTATTATTATCATTAGTATAGATAATAATTAATATATCTTTATTTACATCTATTTATAAATTAATATATGTTTGAACTCAAAATATAAAATTATTATATTATTACAAATTATATTTTATCATAATAAATAATAAACAGTGCATCACATGGATGTATTGCTAGTTTGTATTATATACGATACAAAAACACGTTAGTTGTCTAACTCTATTCTTAAATAATACAATAAAACACAACATATACGTAGTCAAAATGAACAAGATAAAAAAATACAGATTTTAAATTTTTGTTATAAATGTTACATTTTTTTTTTTATAATAAAACAAAATAAAGAACACGAGTTTATATGTCTGCATATATTTATATAATGGGTGCACCAATTGCCACCTCTAGAAAAAAAAAAAGATAATAGAGGAAAAGCTATATAACTTTTTTAGAGTTTCTAAAGATCCAGCTACATTCAACCAAATTGTCCCTACAAAAAAAACAAACCACGAAATAATGCGGTCAAGAATCAATGAGTGCACACGCCCCTTTGAATTTACACCGTAATTTCTGTGAAATAAGCACTATAGAGAGAGAATAAGAAATTCACGTCTTCCAAACAGGAGGAGAAAAAGGGTATTATTGAGAGTAGTAAAGATGACAATAATTCAGGCAGTAATTCTGAAATGACTAAACTGTAAACAAAGACAACTTTGTATGGCCAATATAATGAAAAACATCGATCTTTCGAACGATGTCGTGTGGCTTTTTCTTGCACTCTGCTAATGGCAGTCATAGTCATGGTGAATGCTTATGTATCTCTCTCTCATATTGCTAAACAAAGCCGTCTCAAAATCAATTTAATCTTAATCAAGTTAAACTCGAGGCCATTTCAGCAGAGATGACAGATGGAAAAGGATAGGCTAGAAAAACACATGTACGAAAAGCAAAAGCAAAGCAAGACAAGACAAGACAATTCTCCCATGTTATGTTTTTTTCTCTTGGGCCTTCTATATCTGCGCATATTAAAATCTGAAGCATTAACCAGTATGTGAACCGGAAGAAACACAATAGGGCTTATACAACCTCTCTCGAATATCATTAAAAAAACAAAGAGTAGATTATTTACAATAAACTAACTGCAGCAAATGCAAAATGTAGAAAATAAACAAGATATAGGTGAAGGTTCCAAAATTTAAGGTGCAGTCTTGTTGCTTTACTACATATACCGTGGTTTGAATGCTCAGGTTGTTTTCAGATAAACTGATGACTAGCTAGCACTACCAAACACCAAAATGCAGAACAAAATACTCGGAATCTTGTGATGTCAAGTGCCATTATGGAAATTGCTAAATGGAGATGCAAACACCATCTCTTAACATGCCAATTGAAGACCAAATATTTAAAGAGGAAAGTATTCATTTTAGCATAAAAAATATAATTATATATTCAAATTATCATAACATATAATAGTATGCAACTTTCTACCACCAAATATAATAGTATGCCACTTTCTACCACCATTTTTGTCAAAGTCAACTTGATGATTGGACAATTAATATATTTTATTAATTAGTCAATTGTGAATTTTATAAAATCATTAATTATTGTATAATTTTGCATCAATTTTCCACGTGTAGTAATTTCAATTGACTCATGAATTATTGTTTAATTTTTTTTAAATATATCCACGTGTAATTTCAATTGCAACAATTAATTGGGTTGTGACTATTACACCAAATTTTTTGTTTTGTTTTGTTCTCATTATTCATTATTGTCTTCATTGAATTTGGCCATGCATGTCAATTAATTCGATTCATGACAGTGCACCAATTTTTTTGTTTTTTCCTTCTCATTATTAAGTGTGAATTCACTTTATACTGTGAAATCACATGTAATTTTCCTCCGTTTGTTCTTCTATATAGGTTGATACTGAAATTATCAAACAACATTTTGAAGAACAAAACATTCGAGTATTTTTTCCGACATTTTGGCTCTTGGAAGAGTGGAAAAATTATTGTTGAAATAAGAAAGGTATGTTTACTAGTTAATAATCCTCATTTAACCCTATTTTTTGAGAAATTAGGTTTAATTTGTTTTCATATATGCTTGAATTGATGTTTGGAATGGTTAAACGTGTTTAATTTTGCATTTGATAGAGTTAATTTGTTTGAATATATGCTTGAATTTATGTTTGAAATGGTTAGACGGGAAAAATCGACGTTTGGAATGCAATAAATTTCGATTTTATAGTGATTGTATAGAATAATCACGTTTAACACTGTAATGATAGTGTTAAACGTGAATAAATTGAAAATTCACGAGTAACCCTATAATTGAAGTGTTTTGAGATAGAGGTGTATTTTGGTAATTTGGTCAAAAGGTTGACTTTGACCGGGACTCACGACTCCCGGTCAACGGTATGTCGTTGGTGAAGGCTCGATAAAAAAATATGATGAAAAGAAACGGGATAGAAAACAAATCAAAAATTCACGGTTGGGATTTTTTCCCCGCGACGGGGAAAAAATACCCGTCGCCTCCCGGCAGCTGCCGAGAAATCTCGACAGCGGGGGCACCCGTGATCGTCAGCTGCCGAGAAATCTCGACAGCGGGGGCACCCATGATCGGCAGCTGCCGAGTTTTCTCGGCAGCTGCCGGGAGCCCCGGCCCCCGCTGCCGAGTTTTCTCGGCAGCTGCCGATAACGGGTGCCCAAGTTGCCGAGTTTTCTCGACAGCTGCCGATCACGGGTGCTCCCGCTGCCGAGTTTTCTCGGCAGCTGCCGATCACGGGTGTCCCTACTGCCGAGATTTCTCGACCAGACGGGACAACACGTGATTTTTTCTAAATTCACGTGTAATCCTATAGTTTAAGGGCTACACGTGAATTTCACGTGTAGCCCTATAATTATAGGGCTACACATGAATTTTGAAACAAATCACGTGTAGCCTTGAAAAATTCACGTGTAGCCCCGTGTGGTCTAGTTTTCTCGGCAGTGGGGGCGGGCGTGCTCGGCAGCCCGCCCCCGCTGCCGAGAAAACTCGACAGCTGCCGAACACGCCCGCCCCTGCTGCCGAGAAAACTCGGCAGCTCCCGTCAGCCGTCTCCCGTCGGGCGCGCGGCATGCTCCCGTCACCTATCTCCCGTCGGGCACGCGCTCCCGTCACCCGGCTCCCGTCGGGTGCGTGCTCCCGGCACCTGTCTCCCGTCGGGCGTGCGCTCCCGTCACCCGTCTCCCGTCGGGCGGGCCTGCTCCCGGCACCTGTCTCCCGTCGGGCGCGTGCTCCCGTCACCCGTCGCGCGCGCCCCAGTACCGCGCCTCGTTTTTTAAAATCCCGTTTAAAAAATTTAATAATTAAAATTGGACAATTAAATATCATATTTCATTATTTCCCCTTTAAGATATTTATTTAATCTCCGTTTAATAATCCGCACGTACTAAAAATAATTTCTTAATTCGTCTTGCATAATATATACATGATTTCAATTTAAAAATTAATAATCCCAATTTCAGAATTTAAGTAACATAATATCGTAATCGAACTTACATTTTTGTACTAATTTTTTTAATATCCGTTTATTAATCAACACTTACTTTTGAAATAATTTCCTAATATTTTATAAATATTATGTACATATGACTGAAAATAATCCTCTTTAATAATCCTCATTCCATAATTATAACAACATAGTTTCCCCGACCCGGTGGGATTTTTTTTTCCATTTTTTTTGGTCTCCTTTCAATATTCAACTCTTCACTCCGTAATTATTTTCTCGAAAATCTCATGATGTAAAAATTTAATAATTATAATTGGACCATTAAATATCATATTTCATTATTTCCCCTTTAATAAATTTATTTAATCTCCGTTTAATAATCCGCACGTACTAAAAAAAAATTTTTGGTCCGTCTTGCATAGTAGATACATACTTTCAATTAACAATTTAATAATCCCAATTTCATAATTAAAGTACCATAATATCGTCATCGAACTTAAATATTTGTACTACTTTTTTTAATGTCCTTTTATTAATGAACACTTAATTTTGAAATTTGTTCCTAATCCGGAGCAAATATTATGTACATCCTAGAAATTATTTGCTCTTTAATAATCCTCATTTCATAATTATAACAACATAGTTTCCTCAACCCGTCACGAATAAATTTTTCTCCAAATTTTTTGGTCTCCATTCAATATTCAACTCTCCATTCCAATTTTTTAGTTTCTAGGTTAAACCAACATTAGTTGTTCATAACACTGAGTCATGACTTACATAATTAATTATTGTTGGTGTTTACAATCGGCTATAGTTGTTGTTTTATTTTATTTGTTACCAGTTACGTGTTGCCTATTACGTGTTTCATGTTTCTCACCAAATTTTGTTAAATTTTTATGCAGCAACAAAGAAAAATGACTATTGAAGTTATTGTATGGTACGGTGGCTACTGGGAAGGTTTAGAATACACCAACGGTTTTGAAGAGGTCATTCACCTTAAGGAACGGACCCTATTTGATTTAATGGTTTCCATTCATGCAGTTGTGGGTGCCGATATGACGCAGTGGGGTTATACGATTCACTCGCTGCTCGATTCTGCCGGAAGACTGAGGAAGATAAAAATAAAAAATACAGAAGTTTTGCAGCGAATTTTGGCACAAATCGATGGGGCTCTTGTTGTTTTTATTACTTTGGCGAGGTTGAATGTTGGAGGTTCAAGTGTTGTCGTGTCCCCCGAGCCGGGAAATACACTCCCTAGTGTTGGATCGTCTTATTCTGACGTTCCAGAACACCATGTCACCCCAAATGAGTACAGTCAACCCAGTTGGGAAATTAGTCCATCGTTTTCTTCAATCGAAACGGATCCACCTTCATATGTCTACACCGACCACGGTCCCTATTTTGCTTCGGTTCCCCTTGGACTCCAATCCGACCCAGGTTTTCACGCAAGATGGGGAATCCCAACTGAAAGTGACACTACTCATTTTGCCAGTTCATCCGGAATGCAGTGGGATCCTTCACCGTCGGAGCATGATCGAAATGACTTTGGTGGCAGACTCGATCTTAATATGGACCTAGACAGTAGGGGACATGAGGCTGTACAACCATGTGAACAGTTTGCTGAAACAGCATGTGTAGGTGCATCCGATCATGAAGACGATGGTGAAAGTGGTAATCGTGCTCCCTTCAGTATTTATTACAAATTTTGGTCTTCGTTAATGTAATGTTTCATTATTTTTTATTATCTCTATATGTATGTAGGTTCGGACGATGAAGGCGATTTTGAATTCACTACTGATCAGGAGAATGCCGTGGATGCTGAGCAACGAGAGGAGTATGAGGAATTCTGTTCGTATATATTGCGACCGGAGTGGTCTATCCCCCATATGTGGGAGGTCGAGCTACCCACGGCCGGACAATTAGAAACCGATGAACAGGTCACGTACGTGCTGCAAAAAGGCTCCACCTTCTGCAGCAAGGAGGAGCTGCAGACTACTGTTGGGATGCACCATCTGGAAAACAAAGTACAGTATCGTGTGGGCCATTCCGACACCAAAAGATGGTCTGCGCATTGCCTACACAAAGACTGTAGTTTCTTGATATTTGCAACACAAAAATATGGGATTTGAAAGATCTCAACAAGTGTCTTGCAGCACAGTTGTGCGTCGGATCTAAACCGTAGGTCTCCACTGCGTATTCCTTCTAAATTGGTCGGTGCATATTTCGCCGACACACTTCGCAAGGAAAAATCGACCATCGGGCCGAAAGGGATCATTGATGAAATTAACAAAATTTCAACAAATTCTCAACAAATTTGACCAAATTCGAAACTTAATGGCAAGAATTTTCTGAAAAAACGAGGGATAAATCACTAACCTCTCCTCCTTGGTTTGACATCTTCGTCTTACACGTGAATTTTCACCAAAAAATCTAAGCTTTACACGTGAATTTGAGCTCAATTTTTGAGCTCAAAAATGGGGGAAAAAAATGGTTCCAGGCACGGCTGTGTGGCGAGAGGTGAGGGAAGGGTTTGGGGGTGGGGTAGGTGAGAGAAAATCCACTTTTGTTGACTAGTTTAGATTTTTTGACCAATTATTATTGGGTAATAATTTTTAATTCAAAGTCAATCAAAAATGGTGGTATTTTTGGCCACACTTTTAAATTTGATGGTATAAACTATCTCACTTTTATTTTTGATGGTAAAAAAAAGTCATTTTTATTTTTGGTGCTATTTTGGGTGATATTTAATAGTAATTGTGGTAAATTGGGTTGCTATCCCATATTTAAATGCGACAAAAGAAGAACCTGAGATAGGCCGTATGAAGATGATCAAGATTGAACACTTGGAAATTCAGCTTTGCAATAATGTCAAAAGCATATGATCTGATATAGTTGCAAAAAAACTGGCCATCAGTGGGACACATCTGAATCTTAAGATTTCATGAAACCTTGGGATGATTTCCTTTATAGACACCAATGTTCCATTGGCCAAGATGGATTTTCCATTAATGACTAAAACGTGGTATATTTCATAACATAAACAGAACAATAAGAATGAAAGGCCATTAACCACTTAAACCACTTATTTATCAAACTATTTTCTTCCATTTAGATACGCAAATACTTTGTGATTAGCTCCAGATTTTCTTGGTTAACCAAGAAGTTTGAACCATCTACAAGCTAAAACCTAGTGTATTATATAGCAAGGGTACTCAAAGATGCAGAACACCAGCAGTTTAGATTCATTGTCCATGAAGATAAGAACATGATTGTCTTAATCATCAAATTATAGAAGCTTGAACACAAATAGATTCATGATGTTATTAAAATTTACTCACACCATGCCTCAAATCCTTGCATAAACTAAACAGCTAGACAATCACTACAGAAACATTTAAAACCATCTATCAAGAATCCAAATACCAAAGATCATTTAAAACCATCTATCAAAAACATTTCTCTTATTTCATTGGAATAACAAACAACAGCTTTCACCATACATTGACATATTCACAAAAATCAGAATTTCAATCCTCATAACAAGTATATGAACTGTTACCATCACCAATACAATATAACTAAAGATAAAACACTATCTATGTTCAAAACTCAATCCAAGAGGAGCTCAAAACTCATCTCAACTCAAACTGAATCCGAGTCAACCCACTTCCAATAATGCTTTTTACACGAAACTGCACAATCTGCTAAACCCCTCTCATCCAAATCCCCGTACTCATCCACCTCCTCCGAGCAAAATTCCCCCTCCGGCAAGCCCGCCACCTCAGCATCCACCGTATGCAGAACGTAACGGGCCGGCAATCCAGGATAAGACGCCGAAGCTCTCTCCTCCATCTTCTTCACATAAGAACCTGGCAAGATTTTCACAATCCCATGAATTTCACCTACGCCATTGAGATCATTAAGCTCGATACTTCCTAGGGTTCCCATTTTTACCAACGATCCTAATTCCTCTTTCACGGCGCGAAAAACGGCAGCTTCAACCGATTCGTCGGGCTTCATCTTCTCCGACAGAGGCCGACCTCGATGCCGAACGTCGCCGTTTGATAGCACCTGATGCGACTCCACAAGGACTTTTCCGTCATTTCGGATGATCCTCACAATCACGACCTCAACTGTGCGAACAGGAGGCATTGAATCGGCTAAAGACGTCTCGCCTTCGGCGATCTCGAGCCACAGATTGTGGACATTTTTGGTGCCCGGCTTGACGCCCCAGGAGCCGTACAAATCGGCGGCGACCCGCGGCTTGAGCCAATCGGACAAGGATTGTGGCGTGGCGAACGGCGGAGGGAGGCGGCCGGGGTTTCTAGGGTTTGGAGAGCTCGTGAAGGGGGAGGACATTTTAGGGAATTTGCGGAGGTGTAGAGGGAAAGAGAGCTTGCTGTTGTTCGGGAGGAAGAAGATGGGTTTGGGGGAAGCGGAGAAGAGGACGAGGAGAGAGAAAGCAGTGAAGATGACGTCTGGCAGTGAAGTGGACTTTCTCAGGATGTGGTGGTGCTGCGACGGGGCCGGTGGTTGGGGTGGTAGAGATGGTTGCATATCAACTGGCGGCGGCGGCGGCGGCGGTGGTGGGGCTGTGAAGCGATGGCGATTTTGGGTACATTTTTGTGATTCTTGATTTTAGGGTTAAAATTTTGTTATTATCGAAAATAAGAGGTGGGAATTTGATGTTTATTGAGGATCAGATATTAAAGATTTCTAATTTAATATGTTTATTGTGGTATTGTGTTACCATTGTAATTCCAAGTATGAGTTATGAATAAATAAATAAATTGGTGTTCACCAACAAAAATTAATATATCAATATTTTGTAGAAAGAAATAGTATATCATTATTGAACGCCAAATAGAAAATAGATTTCAATTTCATAAATGCATCCATATTATATTATAAAAAGCATTTCTTCGTATATCCAGTGAAAATGAATATCTTAGTTAGAGTGTAGTTGACATTTCAATATAAGCATAATGTACATAATTTATTTACTTTACAAAAAAGTTATATGAGACAATTTACAGATGTAATTTCAGAATTTTCATTTATTTATTTATTTAGATTAAAGTGAGTTAATCATAGTTAATTTTAAATGCAGTATTATTTACATATTATTTATGTAAAATCCACATCATTAAGTACATAATTTAATTAAAACCAAAATCGTGAATTCATTAAAATTGAACTCAATTGACCATTAATATATGGTTAAAACTAAAAATTTTAAAATAATGAACTAAAATCTATATACACAAAAATTTCAAATTTTTGCCACTTAGGATTCGACAGTGTGCTCCCCAACTACCATGTGTAATATTTAAAACTAGTATTAAAAAAAATCTCCAAATTGAATCGAGTGCTGCAATTAAAACGAATGCAAAAGAACTTGTTGAATTCCAATTCTGATTGAGGGGAAAATGAGAAAAGTGAGGGTTTCTTCTACGTATGTAAATGACTGTTTTGCATTTAGGGTTTGAGGTTAGTTAGTAGTTGAAATTTTACAGGTTCTTTGATTTCTATTTTAGTAAAATGAAAAATTATTCATTCATACGAACTAGAAAAGAAATATAACCAGATTACTATCCTTAACAATTCCTCGGACATCTTATACCTTGAGGTTGATTTCTTGGTTCCTATATGCCATAATTTTGAATCAGGTGGATAAGAAATTCATGCAGTTGCAGACAGGAAAAGGCTTTGCTATAATTGACCAAACGAAGAATATTTTTCCTTACTTATATTCTTATGAATAGTTGAGTTAGCCAATCATATCTCTGATATTTACTATTAAATTTCATAATGACGGAAAAGTACACTGATTCCTAGAGCCTGACATATTATGCTAAAAGTAGAGATTTAGAGAATTAGATAAGACTAAAATATACAAAGATGATTATGGAAAAGAGTATTGATTTCAAAGGTACTTTGGCAATTTGTTTTTACACGTCAATAATATTTCTAAAATTGGTATGCATTATTTTTTTTATTTCATGTTCTATCTTCACTTAAAGTCTAAAGTGGGACGTAATTGAGTGGGAGCACTACCCTTATGTGGGTGGATGTGTCCAAAAATTTCACATATTTTCGGCTTAATGTAAAATGTTCATGAAAATATAAATAGAGTAGATAATAAATATCACCAAAAAAACAACAACATTTTTATGCATTTTGTGTTCTAATTAACATATTTACAATGATTTTGAACAAAATAATTATATTTAAGCAAAAAAAGTGAAGCTTTTTTATAAAACTATTATAGTTTTCAAAAAATCAATTAACAAAATGTGGTGTAATTTAAGATTGTTAAAAATTTAAGTGAAGTCGAATGGTACTGACGACTTCAACAATTCTAAGAACTTCCTAGCAGAGAGTGAGGGAGAGGTGGGGGCAGGCTGGTGCACTATTCTATCTAGTTTTTTTTTTTTTTTTTTTACTATTTTGATTTTATTATTTTATTTAAAATTATAATTCACAAATGACACCTGCTTAATAATTTCTTTTGGGTTATTTACATACACTTTAAATTATAGTTTTTTTTATCATATACTATATATATATATATAAGGAAGTACATTTTTGTAATAAAAATTTAGTTATAAGGATGAAAAATATTTTTTCATCTGAATATTACGTAGAATTTAAATCGTTTTATTTTATCATATAAAACTTTTATTTTAATGCATTTTGTTGTATTAAACTAATCCTAACACTATTTTAATATAGTTGTGATAAATACAAAAAGATAATCAAGTCGACATATTTTTTGGCCATTGTAAGAAGAAACCGTACTGAATAAATAAATGGCAGAATTAACTATTAAGCGCAGGATTTAATAGGAATTAATGGCAGAGGAAGTGACTGAATAAATAAATGGCAGAATTAAGCACAGGGTTTAATTGTCATATATATGCTTTTATTTGTTTATTTATTTTTCAAGGAAATTGGTCTTTTCATGATATACGTATACCATAAATTTGCACACATACATATTTATATGAATGAAAATCTATATATATATATATATATATATATATATATATAAATTCATCAAGTTATATATCGATATATAAACCCTTGAAATTGAGGGGTATAATATATATTTAAAATATCATTTACTACAATGACTATAATCCCATCAACTAGTTACAAATCTAAATGTTAAATCAGTTTTAAATACCTAAAATTGTAAAAGAGAATGAGTTAATCTATGTTTATTTATTCATAAGAAATCTAACTTAAATAAGGTCTTACATGAAATCGTCTCACATAAGACTTGCACTTATTATTATTTTAATTTTTTGTTTATCATATATTTTCTAATATTCATAAATGTTATTAATTCATCAAAAAATTTATCATTATAATTTTATAACCTAAAAAAAACATGTATATGATTAAATCTTATTTAATATAACTATTTCCATATAAATTTGACCTCATTATATTTTTTACATCAATCAAGTTTTATAAAATATCTAAAAGTACATGAAAATAATGTAAACAAATAATAATGGGAGATTAGTTCTATGAATTAGAACATCGTTCCACAAATGACCAAATTCTAAATATTACATGTAATTTGAATAATATGTATCGTTTGCATAGTATTTAATATTTTATGATATCTTTAAATAATAATGATTTTTATTATTCTTCTTCTTTTAAATCATATAATAAAAATACCTTAAAAATTAATATATGATAGATTAATCGTGAAATAAAATAATAATTAAAAAAATGAAGAAAAGGAAGAAAAATAAATAGTAAATAGAAAAAAAAACTTCAACGCAAGATTTGATCAAACCCATCCAACGCAAAAGTTGGCTACACGCACAAACAATTGAATCCGAATGAAGAAAGAAAAGAACATTTTGATATCTAAAGATATGAGGAGTATAATGAATAAGCTCCTTTTACTTGTTATCAACGATAATCATCAAAGTGTGATGTTGGATATAATGTATTTCAAATTGGATTGGGTTGGGTAAGTATTTGTACTCTTGAATACATAAATCTTACTCAAAATTCTATTATAATACTAAAATCAAAATTGAAATAAAATTTTATCAAAATTTTTATATTATATTATGATTTTACTGAAATTAAAATTGAAAATACCGATATTTTGGTAAAATTATGATGACACATTGACAAAATTTTTCGAAACCCCCTTTCTATTTAGATCGCTCAATTTTAATAAAATTTCTTGAAATTCCTTGACTGCGCATTTATTTATAAGGGGTACATGTGAAAAGAAGTTTCTGTATGGAAAACTCTGGAAGTTTGCGTTGGAAAGGAAAGAATGAGTTTTGTTATTGCCAAACTCTTGATGGTCCGCGAAGGTGGAGTGGATTAAGCAATCATTTTTTTTTTTGGATTTAACATTTTAGCTGGAAAATTGATGACGGGTCTTTTTATAGTGGATCCTTTTCCTAGTTGGATAGTACGTGTGTTTTTTATAATAGTTTCTAATTTTTTTTTTTACTATTTTTAGTTTGGGTGAAATGAAAAAAAGGAGACAATAAACATTAAAAAATTTGTATGATTTGAGTTTAAATCTTGATTATTACAATTTACACATGTGATATCATTTTGAAATATAAGACTTGTGATATGTTTTGAAAATAGTTAAAAATGTTTGATATGCATTAGGTAATTGGGATTTTGGTGAATGTTTCGTGACTAATGTCACCTAATAATAATACCTTAACTAAAAAAAAATTATTTAGACAACTTATTATATGATATTATCTTATGAATCTTATTTTATAAGATCACTTTCATAGTGCAGTCAAATGTTGATTCAACATGGGTTAATACGAGATCAATCATAACTTAAATATGGAAGATATCTTTAATGAGTTGATTACTTGCTTTTTTGGTAATAATATTTATTATAAGTATTTTTGGATAATATTAATATAGCTTATTATATCTTAAAATATCACCCTTTATATAATAAATATAAATCACTATTCGTTGAAGAAACAACAACATATACTTTAACTTATTTGTTGTGTGCTAGGTTGTTTTATGTAACACCCCGTTTCTTTTTAAGGTAAACTTTGACTGAGGCGTTACGTATAAAATTCATTATTTTAAACATAATAAAGATAATTAAAATCAAGATTTTAAATATAAACATCAATTTCTAAAATTCATCAATTTAAAACACTTTGTAATAAAATCTCCTGCAACCTTGACTATCGACTACCAGCATCCATCGTTCGCGCGCCACACCCTAAATTCCTTAAACTGAAAACATTTTAACATAAAAGGGGTGAGCGTACAAAAGTCACTCAGTGGGGTTAATCTACGGGTAAGAGAGTAAAACATAAAATCTTATAGTAATATCACAGCAACATCTTTAATTTTACGATTTTTAGCTGTCATAAAAACGCGGATCTTAACCGCCGTGAAAACATTTACGGATTCCAACCGCCGTGAAATTATTTACGGATCTTAACCGTCGTGAAAGCATGTGCGGATCTTAACCGCCGTAAAAACATATATGGATCTTAACCGCCGTGAAAATGTTTACGGATCTTAACAGCCTTGACAACATATACGGATCTTAACGGCCATGAAAATGTTTCTACTTTATCACATAATTACGCATTCGCATCACAGAATCATGCTATCATCTCATTATTGCATACTTGCTATTTAGTCAGAAATCACCTAATATTACACGCGCACTTAATAATACACATCAAGATCACATAGCTTTAAACACATAAAGTTCACATAAAATACATAATTAAAGAACATTACCCCACCTTAGATACTCGACAAGATCGGTCAAAAGCTTTTGATCTTATTTCCTCGTATTCTTGCCTTTTGCTTGTATTCCCCCTTGCCGTGGCTATTCGTGGTAGAGACGGCGACCGAGTCAAAAATCGAGACCGTACTTGAGATGAGCTCAGTGAGTACTACATATGGATGGGTCCGATTACTTTATCGGATAAACATCGACGGGGTTGTCGTCTCTTCCCATGATCGTACACGGTGGAGAAAATGGCCGATTCAAATTTCGAGACCGTAGTTGTGACTGACTCGACGAAAACTATAAAGTAACCTATTTATTTTGTCAGAAAACGTTGGCCGGCGGCGGTTGGAGAAGCAGCGGTAAAGGTGGCGGTGTTTGTTGAAGAGAGAGATTTCCTCTCTGTTGTGTCTGTTGTTTTTTTTTTTTAATTTTCTTTTCCAATTTTCTGCCCACTTATTTCTGTATCTTGCTTGCCATATTCTCCTTTCTCTTAATAAGAGCCAAGTGTAACGAGACAAGCATGAGGTGTTTTCATGCTTAACTTTAATAATAAGATTTATTTATTATTATTATTTTTTTAAAGAAAAATTATGGGTATTACATTTTATGTGTCGTCAGCCAATAAAATTTATCCTTACTGATTATATTTAATTGTTTAGGAGATAAACAACTTCCCTGTATTGCCTTTAGAACTTTGTTAGGTTGTATCATGTAAATCAATCTTATTTAAAGAAGTTCCTACTCGAAAAAGTAGGAGGGTGAAAATAGAAGGATTACACCACATTCGAACCATTATAAACCATAAATCAATCTTGCTTAAAGAAGTTCCTACTCGGAAAAACAGTAGGGTGGAAGTAGAAGGATTACACCACCTTCGAACCATTTATGGTTAGGGTGAAAGTAGAAGGATTACACCACCTTCGAACCACTATAAACCATAAGTGTTTTAATCGCTTTATATTATCTGTACTGCATCTTGTGTTTATTCTATCATAAGCATAAAAAAATCTTTATAAGTAAATATATTTGAAAAAACAAGTCTTCTGTTAAAGTATAATTTACCGCTGCAAAGAACTCTAAGATAAGTTCAAATAACTTATAGTATAGTAAGTTTGAAAAGATAAGTAACTTATATAGTAAATTTGAAAAGATTTTCAAAATTTACGAAGGTCATTCACCCTCTAAACCTTCGAAACCACTTGGACAACATATTCTTACAGTTTAAATATCTCAAATATCCTCACATATTCAGTTTTAATATCCTCACGAAAGTTTAAATATTTCAAATATCCTCACATATTCAGTTTAAATATCCTCACGAAAGTTATATTATAGTACAACATCCTTTGGAACAAAAAAAAAAGAGAAACAAGTTGATTATATTTTAAATATCTTCACATATTCAGTTTAACATCTATCCTCATATATATATATATATATATATATATATATATATATATATATATATATATATTCAGTTTAAATATCCTCAAATATCCTTGCATATGTGGTATATATATAGCATGAACAAGTCTAAGTATATGTATATCCATGCATACAGTTTGAAAGGGAGAAAATATAGTCTGTTAAGTGTTTTGCTCATTTTTTCTAAGTATGGGAAAAGTTGTGTTTCCACTTATAAAAACGTTTTTCAAAAGCGAAGTTAGTTATTGCTGATTCTTGGTTTTCTTGTTTATCAGTTTTGCAGTTTTGATAGGCCATGCGGGCCGCATATGTTGGGAATACTCAACCAATTCCGGTGATTCGAAGTGCTGGAAGCTCTATAAATCTCGTAGTTCAATTCTCTAGTTAGAAGTTTTTGCTAATTCGTTCTGTACAGAGAGCTAGAGTGATAGAAAGCAAGTCATTAAAAAGGGTTCTTGTGTTCTTGAGTTTTTCATCTTTCTTGCTCTGTAAACGATTGTTTTCTGGGTGATTCTTATTGTGATAATCTCATATAGTGGATGTAGGCATTTGTTATAATCTCATATAGTGGATGTAGGCCCACTTTAAAATCGTGGTGTGTTCTTGGAAGATTTTTTAAAATCGTGGTGTGTTGTTGGAAGATTTTTGATTGTTCTGTGATCCGTTTCATGACAGCATATATATTCAGTTTAAATATCCTTACATATTCAGTTTAATATATGCTTCAGACTAAAATGTCTTCTCTTTATGTTTTCTAACATTTATGATAGATATGTGTATTAATTTTATGCTAATTAATGTAATTGAATGCACCGTTTTTATACCTATATTTCCCGTACATTATTCATACATTAGCTAAGGCTTTTTCAAGAATCAAGAAGAATCAAGATTATTCATACATTAGCTAAGGCTTTTTCAAGAATCAAGATACACACATTTTTCCATGCAGAGTGCTTGCAGAAGCTCTCATCAATGACATGTGGATCATCAATGACATGTGGGGGATCATCAATGACATGTGGGAGAAAATATTTGTGCTTTTGGAAGCAGCAAAATCTAGAACGGTGTGCAAAAGATGGCAGAGACAGCGCAGAGACAGATGACAGATCCAACATTCTTAGGCATCTACGCTCGATTTCTGCCACGACAGAATTTGTACTGTTGAATCCATTCGCCAGAGGTAATAATATTGTTGTAATATCATCGACCAAAACATACACATTATTGGGTATTCATTTCATGCCTCATAAGTAATTAGTATTGAGAAACCCCTATTATAATCAAGGAACAAAATATCCCCAAAAATGGGGAACCGATATAAATATCCACCGCAATTTTTTTTCGTCAAAATATCGCCGATATATCGACGATATATCGGTAATATCGATATTAATATCGATATCGGTAGTGTTTAGTGTATTTCTCGTGTTATATCGCCGATATATCGGCGATATATCCGTTGTGTCTAAATATCGGTATTCTAGGTTTTTTTAGAATTTTTTGCAATAATTCACAATTGCCTTGTATAGTACGTCCGAGGCTTGGATGTCTTCTTTATCAATCCTAATTCCTAGGCTCCTTGCTATATTTTTGTTTTTTTCATTAAATACAACGTTTATATAATCTTTTATCTATATATTAGTTGTATCATTTTTTTAAATTATAAGTTCAATATATATATTAATGTTAGTTATAATAATCTATAAACTAGTAGATATAATTTTTCGATTTATTAGAAAATTTTAATATTTTTTAAAAAAATGTCCGATATTTCCACCGATATCGATACCAATATATCCGTAAAATCAGGGTACCGATATTTTAACCGATACCGATTTTTTCATCCTTGATTATAATGGATTAAGACTCAAGTAATCTTCGAGTGCATAATATAAATTATTTGATTAATGATGATATAAGTTAGGTTGAATTTTGTAAAGAAAATAAATGTAAATTATATATATAAACATACAATATATATTATTATATATGTATAATGAATGGTAAGTTGCATATGTATATATAGGCATGCAGAATTTAATTAGTATTATAATATATATATATATATATATATATATATATATATATATATAAAAGAGATGCATGTCCGTAGTATGCATATATATATGTATATATATAAAGAATAGGTTAGCTAATATTATAATATATTAGCATATGTATATGAAAATAAGAAAAGAAAAGTCTTCACCCTTTTACTTGGAGTCTTCTTATTTATCTATATATATATATATATTCCTCCCTCTCTCTAATCTTAGTTATTAAGAAAGATAAGAACAAAGTAGAGGTAAAGAAGAAATAGAAGAAGGGAAGAAAAAGAAAGGAAAAGAAGGGTAGCAACAAAGGTGAGACGAGAAGGAGAAGAAGAAGGAGAAAAAGAGTAAGAAAATTCTGTTCTGTTTTGCTTCATGATTTTCAGATAATTCGAATTCGATTTTGTTAAATTGTTAAACATAAATCTTATAGAGAATCATGTCTTTTAGCTGGTTGTAAAATTTTGAAATATTTGGAGTTAAACTCGATTTTTTATGATTTTTCAAACAAAGTGTGAATCTGAAAGTTTGTGCTGTCGAAAATAAGCTGTCCATCGTATTGTCGAAGTTTCTGGTAATTTTAGAGACGGATTTGGGGAAAACTTAAAACATGAAAGTTATAACTCTATTTCTTAGCTAAATCCAGAAAAAAACCGTGAATTATTTGGTTAAGTATTGAGGGAGATCTTGGCAAATTACAGAGATGGGTTTCATACAACTCTGTTTCGAAAAACTGTTAAGTGTGCTGTAATTGTAGCTTAATTTTAAGCATGTTGGGGGCTGAATTAGGAAAACTGTTAAACATAAAAGTTGTAGAGCTATGTGTGAAGTTTCTACAGAAATTTACCTTGTTCAAATTTGAATTTTATAGCTCAAGTTATAGGGTAAATACGGAACATGGTCGAATATGTCGAAAGAATAAAAATTGCTAGAATCTTATATTATATGTATATATGCAATAAATGGAATTAAACATACATGCATCGCATTTCATTGCATAATGGAAATAAATATATTAAGGGGACGATTAGGCTAAATTGTATTGAATCGTATAGGAGCGCGGACTGTAGAACGAGAGGAGGAAACAGAGTGACGAACAAATCACTTATCCAAGCCGGGTGAGTGTAAACCATATATGTGACTTATATGCTATGTGATTTATACGCAATTGTATGCAATTTATATGAAATGTTTGTTATGTGAGTATAAATCGTATATGTGAATTATACGCAATGTGACGTGATTTATATGCAAAGTTTGTTATATGTGTTCTATAAGAAATATGTATTGATATGAATTGTCATTGGATCAAATGATATATTGGCAAATGTATTACGATGGGATTATGGTTGTGTGATATAAGCTTATGCAATATTAGTCGTTAAATAATACTTTTATGCTTATATGGATAAATCAAATGTCAGTATGATCTATCTACATGATGAGTATTTTATTGGGATTATGGTTGTGTGATATAAGCTTATGCAATATTAGTCGTTAAATAATACTTTTATGCTTATATGGATAAATCAAATGTCAGTATGATCTTTCTACATGATGAGTATTTTATTGGGAAATATACGTTATAGGGGTATAGGGTGTTACAATTGCAATACCCTATCTTTTCTCTATCTCAAACCCTTCTGTTGTAAGTTTATGCAATCTCAAACCCTTCTGTTAAGTTCATGCAATGGGTTATTGATCGTCAAAAAAGTAACCTGCACAATAATGGGGTAACCAGTAGAGAATCTCAAAATCTTGATCTCACAGGAGGAAAAGAACATTATCGATGGGTAACCTTATCCTCTGGTGTCACCGGATTATAGAATTGTTTGCATTTGGAAAGGTCCTAATCACCAAGATGTCAGGACGGATTATAGAATTGTTTGCATTTGGAAAGATCCTAATCACCAAGATGTCAGGACTAGAAGGTACACGTAGAGATCTATGACTCGTTGACTAATATTTGAAATCCTTTATGCCTCCATTCGTTGGGATGCTGGAATCAAATTTGGTCTCGGTACCTACATGGACAGTAAAATCTGGGGTAGAGCCCAGGATGAGTCACTATTACAAGGTTTGTGCCTCATCCCAGCTCCAAGAACTGAGCTTTCAACTGAAGTGTTTATCGGTCCGCCTTTGATCCAAGAATCAAATGGCAATTTGGGTCGCGCTTATCACTGGCATTGTGGGAATTAAAAAGGGATACTTGGGTTTTGAAATATCACCAACATCTTGAAAATCTACCTCGTACCGATTTGCTAGGATTTTCTACAGGATTAGAAGGTGACGACGATATGTTGGTCATGAGTGTCGGAAACAAAATTGCAGCTAAGAGTTGGTTACGCACAGTCCCGGTCAATACTATAGTCTAAGCAACTTTCATAAAATGTGTTTTAGTCTTTAGTTTGACATGTATTAGTCTTAGTTTGACCACTCTATAGCCTGACGAATGCTTTTACTTGAAAATTTGTAGATATAAAGTACATGAATATATTCGGTTATTGTTGAGCTGATCAATAAGTTCTTTTCTTATGATTATGTGGGATTATGTACGTTAGCTCATGGTGGATGTTGCCCCATATTTTTAACCGCAATTTTGGTTTAATTTTGATAACATAAGAAAGTGATTGAGTTGACCATTTAGATCTTAAATAATCACTTCATGTATGTTGTTAATAGTGGAGACTAAACCTATAATAATTAAGATCATTTACACAAAACAATTTTTAAGTTTGAAACAATTTTTTTGAAATAAATTCTTTAGCCCAGTGAACATATTTAATCAAAAGAAAGCAACAGAGATTGCAAGGAGAGAGTCACTGATAAGTTACACTACCACCGTCTTTACACGACAGATGCCTCCATCACCTGTTTGTAGTTCCATGGCCTAAATATATACA
Organism: Scutellaria barbata; assembly: GCA_028654395.1. Taxonomy (NCBI): domain Eukaryota; kingdom Viridiplantae; phylum Streptophyta; class Magnoliopsida; order Lamiales; family Lamiaceae; genus Scutellaria; species Scutellaria barbata. Next base: position 15,373,848 of record CM053646.1, on the reverse strand, counting down.
AATGGTGATGCACCTGGAATCAAAATGACCAAATCTGTAAATACGAGCAGTGTAAGATCAGCATTTGAGCTAAAGCCACATAACCTAAGTAGCATTCTTTATGTCATTTACTCATTCATCATACTCACATGAGTCACCCAAGATTTGCTCCAAAACACAGAAAATCTCAAATAAACCCATCAGAGCCTTGATGGGAAATCTCAACCATATATAGAACTAATATCACTCATCCTCTAAATAACAGATCGAGAATACCCAATCAGGAATAACAGAAATGAAAAGTTCGAAGAAAATTAAGAAAGATCACATCTTTTAAAAGTCAATTAGAACCAGAACAAAAGACAGTACTGGTTAATTTGATCAATTTCTTACACTCATAATAAGCCACCATTATAACTACAACTAAATATAAGAGATCTGACAAACGTTATATTTCATGCATGGGACATTCATAAACTACAAGCAGTGATGAGAATCTCAAGAAAAAGAGCAGTTAGATTTTGATTTTTCTGAAACACACTTCAAGTAACAAGGGGTCAGCAACATTTTTGCAAAGTGGGTATATATAAACACAAATGTTTTTTCAAAACCTTCAAAGAACAAAGGAAATGGTTTAGAAATTGATGCACACAAAGGCTACTATTGACCTCACAGAGCTACTCTCTGATATGCTGGTGTACCTTTAGCCTGGAAGCATGCATACTCATTAATCCTAATTGTTATATCAACTTTGACTGCATATGAGTAAATTGAGAGTGCGAGAGAGAGAGTTAACAGGAGAAGAACATTCAATGTCAAAATTACAGCTCCCACAGCAAGCAATGCAAATGCAACAGCAAAAACTTGAGACTGGATAACAATTCCAAGTTTAAAACAAGCCCATTAGCCAACAAGGACAAAAGTAAGCAAGTCGTAGGAAAGCAAGTATTGCACATTGATGTTGCCAAATGTTTTCAAGAAAACCACGACGACTATCAATCAGTTTATTTCCCCTGTTTTAATAGATAAAAAGAATGCATAAATCATTGGAAGCTGATTAGATGCTTATTATTCTTAGACAAGAAAACAAAATTTCAAGCAAGTCATTGATTTCCAAAAACTAAATGAAGGCTAACTAAAATCTATTGTTAAACCATCTAACCAGGTTATCAAAACCAAACAAGTCATTAATCACCAAAGCCACAAGAATAGTGGTGGGGCAGAAAACAATTTGCAGATGAAACTAACCATAAGAGAATTTGCAGATGAAGTTACAAACACAATTTCCACAATGAAGAAGTTCATCTATATGGATTTATGATATATTGCAAATCCTTTATGCACATGAAAATCAGATTTCATCAGACAGTATTTTTAACAAAAATATTTGCTTCATGGGGAACTCAAAATAATGTAAAAAATTACTATAAAATACAGAAAGCAATCAAATATTGACTATAATTCCCTTATAGTTTAAAAACACTCCAGAAGCCACTTATTGGAATAGGTCACAGTAGACATATGGGGTTAAATATTACAGATCAAAGAACTTATTTTGTTATATGTTGACATATATTATTCTAACTGCTATTTAATAATGTGATCACTCTACCTATCATCACTAATGCTCCCTGTGTCTTTCTATAAACCCTACAATCCACCTTTTGAGAATAGATGATGCAAGCCAACCAAAACACAGTTTAACCATTAGTTCACATTACCAGAACTTTAGGGTTCTTAAGTTATTCAAATAAAGATCAATTCAATATCAAAGTGATTTAATAATTTTTCCATCACTATAATTTAAAGGCTGATTGCCCACCAGAAATCATTGCTTATCAGTTTGCACTCAAGCCAAGTGAAGTTGAATAGACTACATATTATTCATATATACCAAGTAATAGTTACTATCCAAAGAACTTAGCCAGAAAAGTTTAGCTAACATACACTACCCAAACCAGCTATTGTCCTCTTCAATCCTTCAGCAAGAAACCCTGCTCGCCATCACTCAAAATAAGGATAAAAATGAACCCATTAAGCATTTCACCAATACAGCATGGGCATACAACACACTGAGTACACATACTAAACTGATAAATGGAATTAAAAACGTTTTGAGGGTAAAAATCATGTGCACTTTCATCCTGTAATGATTGGATAATAAATAATTAGTAAACAATCTCTCTAAGTTAACTCACCATCACTTTGAATTATATCCAACCATTATGATGTCCTCCACAGCATAATTATCAATAGATGTTGGAGCAGGTTTATCATTTTTCTTGGATTTCTTCAGTCTTTGAACAGAGAATGGAAGAGGTTTGACAAAAGGATTTATCTACAGCACACTATCACATCGTAGTACTTTTGATTCCGCCAAATATGGGAGGCTAAAGTACAAGAGAAATCACATGTGATTAGACAACTTTGAAACAGGTCAGTTTCTCACCTTACAAAGGTTGGTCAACGATTGCTTACTTCAGATCCATATGATACTGAAAGAATAGGATTTAAGACTAAGTAATAAACAAAAATATTGATGAAGACAATAAATATATATGTAGCAAAAGACAATGAAAATTATCGTCAATGATAATTTATTCTCAACTGAGACCATACAAGCGCTGAGAACATGTTTTAATTTTGAGAATGTTCCCAAAACAATGCAGTACTTAATGCCACATAAGTATCTTATTGAAGCCACCTAGTAAAGTGACCATTCTTAGAGATATAAAAAAATCATAAATATATCTTTTATTGTTAGCTAGATATATTCTTTGTCGATGTATCGACGCTATCTCATATTCTAGGTCGTTATTTTGTTTCTGCTTTTGTCGATGTATCGACGTTATTTATTTACACAATCACGGTTGTGGCAATTATCGCATCTCTACATGGTAACGCTATCTCATATTCTAGGTTGTTATTTTGTTTCCGCTTTTGTCGATGTATCGATGTTATTTATTTTACTGGAATGGAACACAATCACGGTTGTGGCAATTATCGCATCTCTACAACCATGTCCATCTTAACAAAGAGGAAGGCAAAGGTGTAACTAAAGCATAATGTGGATTATATTCAACGAAGCAAGCATTTTGAAATGTTGAAAGCAGTTTAAGAATAACCAACAGAGTAAGAATACTCAAAGAAAGTTAATAACATAATTGGATTTACTCATCTCGTCAAGGCAATGTTGTAAGCAAGTTTCTGAGCTTTTCCATTAGATAAGCCATTTCCTAACTAAAAAGACAAGGTAAATAATTCAGAATTGCTATATAAAGACTTCATAAACATTTAAAGAAGCTTACCAGAAGATTAAACAACCAAACAGCAGGGACTGCTTGAGCCCTGGCATTTATCTCACCAACTGTCAGCCTTAGGAAAATGACACACCAACTGTCAGCCTTAGGAAAATGACAAATAATACAGTCGTATGGTAGAAATTGAGGAATGAGACAGAAATTACAAGCAAATTCAGTAAAACTTGCTCTTATGTATGAAACTGTTGATTCTATCACCTAATTATATGCATCGTCTCTCCAATAATAATACTGCAAAATAGAAAATTACCAATAGTATAATCATGATCATGCATTAAATCAAAATTCCACTTCCGCGAACACAAAATGCAGGCCAGACTAAAATTACCCACATTTCATTGAAAGGACAAAAACCTAATACACAAAATAATACTTCATTTAACAGTAACAAGTTAGAAAATGCATTTTCAACCATTAAACTCAACCTAGAAAACAAAAAAAAATAACGAAATAAGGAACAATAAAATCTTCAACAACAAAATTGAATTCAGTAAATAAATATACATATTCGCACAAAAAAAATCAATCAAATTAGGTTAATGCTTACCAATTCAAACGGAGCAGTGAAAGTTAGTGCGGCTCACCCGCGCAAGCAATTGCAGCTTTAGTGAAAAAAATTGCAGCGTGTAAAGATTAGATAACTTCTTTATGGGAAACACAAATGAGTATTATTAAAGTCCATGTGATTTGTGGCCACAAACTGAGTATCATTAAACAATCTCGGGTATATTCTTGTTTATAAGCTCATGATAACAGAAAGTTTTTGAAATCTGATTTACTATGAAATTCCGGCATTGATATAAGTAAAAATTGGTTTTTAATTTTTTTTTTCTTCCTCAAAGAATAAAAAATATATATTATAATTTAGAAAATTTTAAAAACATTCCGTGAATTTTGACTCAAAGATGAACTCATATATATTAAGAAAAATAAGTGGGAGTACAAAATGGATCTTCACATTAATCGAACTCATTCATAGAGGACATAACTATATGACATTGATGTAGACAATATATATTCTACAAATTAATTTATTTTAAGTTGTGTTGCCACAAATCAATTATCATAATAAATTTATGGGAAACACAGTTCTCACAGATATAGGGATCCTAACATTATGAATCATATCAGTCCATGTGAGACTTCCAAAATAGTATTACGCAGTGACCTCATGGAAAGTTGTTATAGTCACGTTGAAGCTCATTTTCTTGATCTTAGGGTTGAAGAGCAAATACTTAGGACCCACTTTCACAACAGTACCTTGAGGAGTTTCAATGACAACATGGTATTTCGAGTTTGGATCTCCAACATTTGTTACTGCATGTTATTGTTAAGGTACTCGAGTATTTAATGTTTGGAATAATGATCGAAGGAAGATTCAAATTCAAGACCGAATTGCCTGATTGAGGACAAGCTTTCTTTTGTCTTGTAGTTGATTGATGAATGTTTTAGGATAATCAATTGCACATAGATAATTTATGTAATCTTGAATTCTCATATCGTAAACTAGGTCTAGATCTCTTGTTATATTCACGTAATCTTGAGTGTATCTTCTTGAGAATATATGAACTCTCTTGAATAAGGACCTTTTGTCCATACTGCATTGTTTATGATTGTAACGAGTTATTGTATGAGAAAAAATTATGTGACAGAAAAAAAATTGTAATAGACATAAAAGTAAAAAATAAAATGCAAGATATAAAAGCTAATAAAAATAGAAGTGCACAAAGCAAAAAGTAGAAATAAAGTGCCTTGGGCAATATCCAATTTTTTTTTTAAAGTGCATGACAGTGGAAGTAGTAAATTTTGTACACTATTTTTACAGCATTATTTATTAATGAAAGATGTCAACCATGATTTCAGATTTTTAATTCTAACATCCCTCAAATCAAAAAATTAGTGTCTCAATATCAGATCCCAAAAAAATTGTATCTTTCATTGATGAATAATCTGAAGGTAGTGTCATTAATTTGTAATTTTTCCACATGAGAAAAAAAATATTGTGTTACGCAACCTGTTGTGACAAGTGCCAGTTTAATAGCGGCCGGAGACCAGATTTGAGCAAAGCAACCACTCTTGCAATGTAAGGGCAATCCATGGATATTCCTGATGCGAAGGCATAACGACTAGTTACCATTGACATCTTTGCCGATGTATGGCTTCACACGTACCTTTGGAATACTTTTTGTGACAAGTTTAATTAAAAATCAATTATTGAAGGGTATTTATTTGAGCTGGTCTGAATAATTTATAAAGTGTAATAAACCATACCAACATCTCGAATGAAAATAGTGAAACCAAAATAAAACTAGCAAAATCGTGAATACCAACAAACTCCGGCGCGAACTTTGGCGCCGTCGTCCTCCTCATCGGCAGCGAGGATGAAATTACTTCTTTGCCCCTCTTGCTTTCGTTGCTTCTCTCCCACGTTATAATTATATTTTAGTAGTAAAAGAAAACTTGTGGGTTTAAGAGTCCAGCTGGAAACTTCTGAAAGATTTGTTGAATTAGGAAAAGAAACTTCTTCGATTTAATTCAGAATAATTTTTTTATGAATTTAATGATTCCAAGTTAAATTGGTTGGCAAAGAAATCGTGGAAAAGGCAACAAATTTTCTGGATGAATCTGGAAATTGATGACGTGCTCTGCTCTCTTCTTTTCGTGTTTTCGTGGTTCGCGTTGCCTTATTAATTTTGCTCGTGGAATTTGTTACAATTTTAATTTTTAGATTGATTTTTTGTGTTTTCGAGAGTAGATTAATTTTTAGTTATTATATCTATAAAATGAACTAAAATCTGCGATCTGATGACAATCATTTATTTGAATAGTGAATAAGTGTTGAAGAAATAGTTTTTACCATCTTATAATTTCAATAGCTGCATTTTGCTTTGTAAGTTTACCTATTTTAACTTTGGTCACGTTGTAATTCTATTTTTAATTTGCCTCATGATCATAATGTGGATGAAATTCTCGATAATCGCTGAGTTGACGTTAAGTTTGTATCAACAAAAAGACAACTTCAAGCTCCTTAGAAAGGTAGATATGTTTTTAATTATTAATTAATTTATATAGTTAGTACAACTTAAGTTTTTATAAAATTGGTAAATGAAAAAATAATTATCTGATCTTTTATATATATATTTGCAAACTAAGCTCACGAACTTATTAGACGAATACACTCGTTATTCGTGAGCCTGCTTGTAATCTAGTTTAAGATGAACAATTTATGAACATATTTATTCACAAATTTTCAAGTTAAAATATTAATATCGTTAATGAAATTATTTTGAATTTTTTTCAAAAAAGAAAATGTGGAAGAAGGAAAGGAAATCCCACAAAATTTATCATACATTTTGTAAATGTAGTACTCCATATATATATATATATATATATATATATATATATATATATATAATGTGTTAATTGTAGAATAGTAGGATATATTTAGATCATTAAATTGTGAAAAGATGCAACATTTTTGTTACATCAATTGACTCTTATTATGTTAACAATTTTGGTTCACATCCATTTACAAACATCATTTAATTTTATAGATATCTTTTTGAGGTAAGCTACTTAGAATTTCAACACATTTTATATCACACTTTCAAGTTTCTCTTTAACTTCTAGTTTGTCATCTTCTTAGGGAAAGAAAATGGCATGTAATCAATCCTATCACAAGATCAACTCTAGTTTGGAAATTCCGTGCACAATATCTGATTCCCAAAATCTAATCCATATGGATATTCATCATGTCACATCAATTATGACATATGATCTTTAAAAATATCAATGATTAGTCTTTTTTTTTTTTTTCTATTGTGCTACAAATCTTGTAGTTTAAAATAAAATTTCTAGATATTTCTGTTTGATCCAACATTAATGAATCTTGAATAAATTAATGATTTATTTGGATGGGTGAATTTGAGTAGTGATTTGAAATTTATAATAACAAATCCAACGATGATGTTTGGATGAACATAAATTTCAAATCCATCATTTTCATTTTGATTTAATTTTGAAGTCATTTTAACGGATTTCAAATCCACTCTTATTTAAGTAGATTTAAAATTTATTTATTTCGAATTCAAGATTTTAAATCACTCCATCCAAACACAACTCAAATATCTAACTCTCATTATTAATTAGTGCCACCAAAAGTAGCTAGATTGGGGTGCATCTATTTTTGCCTAATTTGCTTTCGTCATATATTAGTTTGGTCTTCTTGAGAATATGTACATTGCATATATTAAATATTGTAGTAGAATAGGTGAAATATTGTGAGTAATTAGAATAGGAGGCGGAAAACAACTAATTTGTAGAGTAGCTAGAGAATAGTTAGTATTTCATAATGTTCCACCAAGATAATTAATAATATTTCTTAATGTTCATTGGAATTAATTAGTATATCTATCATATTTCAGTTAACAACATTATATCATTAATTTGTCATAGTGGAATTTTTAAAATACGTTAAGGCTAGTTTGATAGCCAGACAATGCATATACTTTGGCATCTCCCAACATCCTATCTTTCGCTGCAATTTATTTAAAAAAATTATAAATTTAGAACATTATTTTTAGGTCATTCATCAATAAAAGATACTAATTATTTTGGTTCTGATATTAAAACACTAAATTTTTGGACGAATCACACTAATTTCAAGCCAAATCACATAAGCAAATAACTCAATATCTCACACGATTGGACTCAAAACTCGGAATTCAGGATTTTTATCCTAAAATCGTTCAATTGAAAAGTTTGGTGTCCTAATATCAAACCCCACCCAAAAAATTAGTGTCCAAGGTCCGAAGTTGAGACCAAATTTGATTTGCACCCTGCGCACACGTAAGAGAGAGTCTTCATACCAAACATTCTTATCTCCAACAAAAAAGAAAATTAATATAAACCAATGAAATTTGTTTTATTTTCCCGATTTGAGATAAGCACATTTTCAAGTTCCCAAGTATTCCAAAAAAGGATCCAAAATCATCACATTGATCAACAATTTCTCATCCACCCATTAAATAATTTTGGACAAGCTATATACCGTCTCGAACCTCTTTCGAAGGAGAACACGTTTCAACAACTTGTTTCTTAATTTGGATATGAGACCCACATATAAAATTGCCCCAAACAGAACAAAAAATGCAATTTTTCCAATAGTTTTTTTTTTGTTAGAATTTGCTCAATATGGTGGATACTAAAAAATTTGAAAACAAGTCATTATAATTGTGAGGAAGATACAAATTGAACCCCAAAAACTTTAAAAAAGAGATATTACCAGTATTTGCAAATCAAATCTTTAATTTCTAACTTTTACAATTCAACCTCCAACGTGAAAATTTTAAAAAATGTGCTCCATGCGGTATTAAAAATTTTGGGGTATTTTTTTATTTTTGCTCTCTTATCTCATGAAAACGCCATTTTACCTAATACTTTGGATTATCTCTCTCTCTCACACATGATGTGAGATACATTTGGTACTTTCTAACACATCTCTAACTTAATTAATATGAACTAATTTTATATATGGATAATGTTAAAATGTCTAACGTGGAAAACTCTTAATAAGTCTACGATAACGTGTATTGATTTCATTTCCTGAAATTACAAAAAGTAAAATTAATAGATATTTTAGATATTTGACACATCAGTCCACAGTGTGTAGTGTAGTGAAACAATTTTATATATACCTCATTCCTATCAAATAAACAAACTAGCCCTTATCCACCATTCATTTGTAAAATTTTCATCTCTTTAAATATTGTGCTAAATTTAAAATTAATGTTGTGTTAAATTTTTAACACATTAATAATTAACATATTAATAAATATTTACGATTGGTAGGATAACAGACATGATGTCTTAGCCTGAATGGAAAATTAGGAGTGGGCTACCTTTGTCACGAGGCACACAGTTTTCTGGTAATAAGCAAGACCCTTTGTTGATCCAATTACTATATAATTATGTTGGTCCAATTACTAATTAATTAATTTGTCCCAAGGATAATAGATGTTGTCCCAATAATAATTTGCAAAAAGTCATTAGGAGGGCAAGAAAATATGCCCATCATGAATAACACTCTTTTAATTGTGAGATGAAATTAATCCCTATAAGAATCAGGACATATGGATTATTTAGTTAAACTATTATTTTCTCTCATTTTTCAGCCAAATACTTTATGTCAGTGCGAAAGAGTTCATTAATGATCTGTGGTTGTGCAGAAAACTCTTCCTTTTTTTCAAGAATTTAATTAAATTGTTTGAAACTATGGATTTTAGAAAGTGGGTTTCCATTTTAGTAGCTTCTCTTGGGTTATTCTTCTTCGTTGTTACTTCTCTGGCAGAGAAAGGTGATCACCCTCCTTTTTTTTTTTTTTTTGATGTGAATTAATACAACTAATTAATGCACTTTTGATTCTATGAAATTGTTGGAAGAAATTACTGTGACAAGTGATGTATATATGCTATTAATCTGGATGTAATATCCTCTGTTGTGAAGCCAAAGCAAACAGTTGTTGTGGTCTAAAATAGAATCGTTTTGACTTAAAAACATTATAAAGCTCGTGAGTCAAATGAGTGTGAGCTAGTTATATAACTCATATTACCAAATTGAACAATGAATTAGCTTGTAGACTATGATGAGCTAAGTGATATGTGAACATAATGAGGCCACAAACATGTTTCCTTATGAGGTATGTACGTAGGTGAAAAGAATTTCCTTATGTATAAAAGATTCAAATCTGATTGCCCCAATTAGTTAGCAATATAAATGAACTAAGTCTTTTGGAGTTATTTAAAGTTCAAGTTCATTTAAAATTGTTTAACATGATTCGTTAAAATATTATCAACCAATCTCCAAGTTTTATCTGGTCACGAGCAAGCTTGTTAAAAACTCGTAAAATAGCTCATAAAATATAATACTAATGTTATTGACATTTTGATATAAATTTTTTATTTTTGCTTATGATAAATATGTCAACTTCTAATTCAAGTTTTTGTATTATTAAATTATAAAATTTTAGATTTTGTAGAATATAAAATTGATTTTATTAATGAATTGATGAATTTTATAATTTATATTTAGTAAATTTGTTTGGACTCGATTAAAGCTGGAAAATTTGTAAATCGTTAATGTAATCGGTAAATCAAGTTTTGAATTGTTCAATATTAAACAAGTCAAACTCAAACTATTGATAATTAACTAGACTCGATGAAATCACATCCCAAGCCCCTATACAACATTTCCACTTTTAGTCCTACAGGTATTAAAATTCATAATTTTAATCCAATACAATCTAATATCTAATATTTATATCTTCTAATATAAATTAGACTTAATTAGGTCTCAATCAATTTTCGATAGCCTGTAATATCCTTATTAAGTTGTAAAAATTAAGGGTAATTAAGTAAATCTTTATTACTTTACTTTTAATTTGTTTATGGAAGATAAGATTCTTTTTATATTTCAAAATTCTAAACACGCTGTAGCGTTATCAAGTAATCTCTTTATAGTACATTTAATATACCATCATTTTAAACATGCTCAAAATAATTGCAAAATAATATAAGATATACACACCAAAAAATACTCAACACACCTCAAAAATTATGTTTTATATATAACTTTCATTTTTCAAAAAATAAATGTGTTTATTAAGTATTGGGATGTGTATGGTTTCATCCATAATATAATACTATAAAATACCTCTGAATAGACACACATTCACATGTAATGCATGAGCTAAAATTGTAGTTCATATGTATTAAAATTATAGTGAAGGTTTTAGTTAATTTTTATATAGTTACCAATTTTTTGGAATAATTTCAGGCACCAATTCTTGTAATTTGCAATTACAACATATATACATCTTGGCAAATTTAGTAATTAATAAATTACTCTAATTGCATCTGATGATCAGCACCATACAACTCTTTCGCAAAAGACGCCACGTCAGCAGCCCCATCAGAGTACTACGATTACATAGTCATCGGCGGCGGAACGGCAGGCTGCGCGGCTGCGTCGACGCTCTCCGCCGCCGCCAGAGTGGTGGTCCTCGAGAGAGGCGGCCTGCCTTACGACAACCCCGACGTCACCCACCTAACAGGGTTTCTTCCAACGTTGGCGGACACCTCCGCCAGCTCAGCATCGCAGCCGTTCGTCTCGACTGACGGCGTCTACAACCACCGTGGCCGGGTTCTGGGCGGCGGCTCCGCCATCAACGCTGGTTTCTACACGAGGGCGAGCTCGGAGTACGTGGAGGGGGTGGGGTGGGAGGTGGGGCTTGTGGAGGAGTCGTATGATTGGGTGGAGAAGAAGGTGGCGTTCCGACCGACGGTGAGGCGGTGGCAGGCGGCTGTGAGGGATGGATTGGTGGAGGCGGGGGTGTCGCCGTACAGGGGGTTTACGTATGAGCACTTGCAGGGGACTAAGATTGGGGGGTCTATATTTGATGAATATGGGAATAGGCATAGTGCTGCTGATCTCTTGGAGTATGCTGATCCGGACATGATTAGGGTTTATTTGCATGCAACTGTCTACCAAATCTTGTTCACTACTTTGCCAGGTTTGATTCATTTGTACATTCTGATATTGATTTTTTTTTTTGTTTTTTTTTTTGGGTTTATATTATTTGGAATTGTGAGTACTACGATTTTTAGGTGTTTTAAATATGACGCAATGGAAATGGTTTGTTGTTGGGAAAAAAGAAGTGTTGGGAGATTTGTACGTGTCTTTAATGATTGTTTGACTTGAGGATATAGGGTGTAAGAAAAGGTTCTCGCCTAAATAGTTTTTTTTTTTTTTTGGGATTTAGATGCTCTAGAGCACGAGAAAATAGTTTTGTGAGAGGTAGATGGATTTATGTTGTTAAGACTAAAAAGATTAACTTGAAGAGGGGTATCTTAGAAATGAGTTAGATAAATATTAGTTTATATGGAAAATGTATTATATATTTGGGACGTCTAAACAAGGAAAATAACGTATATATATGCATACATGATGGGGAGTATATGTTATTAAGTAGAGGAATGAATATATGATAGATACAAGCAAATATTTTTTTTAATGAGTTAAGGGAAATTGAAGGAGGGGATAACAAATACTAAAAAATTGGCGTGACCGAGATTCAAATCTTAGTTATCAAAGATGTGATACTTCTTGAACTATAAGACTCATGGTTAGATAAAAGCAATATTTAATTGTGGAAAAAAAATTTGGTTGACTTCTTAATTTTTCTTTATTTTTAACTATTTTGATCAAATATATCATTGTGTAGCATGAGTTAGGATGGTGTGTACAACTTCAATTTGAATGATATGAGCATGTTAAAATTGTTCGGTCTTATTCTATTATACTAATAGAATAATACGACTTAAATTTTAATTGTAGGGGCTCCTGTAGATGTTATGTACAAAAGTAACAATTAAATCTAGGTAAAAGAATTGAATAAAATAAAAATTGTATTGAATTTTTTATGTATGCACTGTAATTTCCAGGGCAAAGACCCAAGGCTTATGGGGTTGCTTTCAGTGACTCAGAAGGCAACATGCACAAAGCACTGTTAAGCAGTAAGGACACAAGTGAAATAATTGTCTCAGCTGGTGCACTGGGCAGCCCACAGCTGCTAATGCTGAGTGGTATTGGGCCGGCCCAGCATTTGATGGCCCAAGGTATAGATGTGGTGTTGGACCAGCCAATGGTGGGCCAGGGCATGTCTGACAACCCAATGAATATCATCCCAGTACCCACCATTAGGCCCGTTGAAACCTCCCTCATTGAAGTAGTGGGTATAGTTGATGATGATGGTTGCTACATTGAAGCAGCTAGTGGACTCTTGGAGCTGCCTGATTTGGTCAAAATGGCTAAGGGATTTGCTGAGTTGGCAAACAAGGTAATTTGGCCAAAATTCTATGCTTGTTTGTTAAATATTAATGGATAGATATATAGATAGGTAATGCTATTTAAAAAGACAGATATTGAAGCTTTTGACAAAATTGAAAACGGGGGTGAACATATATTTTGTTAAGAGATGTGTTAAGAAGCCGTTGGGGAAGAGGCACACACAATGTTTTATTATTGGAGATTTAGTTTTGAGAAATTGGGATGGGACTTGATTTAACTATTTTTTTTAGTAGCAAAATACTTTTTAAAAAATTTGGAATTAAATAATGGTTTATTGATCTTCATTTTCTTGTAGATAATCGTAGATATTATAAGTTTTTAAAGTGAAAAAAGATGCATGATGTCAAAATACAACACGTTTTAACGATGTGAATGCAGTGTCGAAACATAATTCAAATCCATATTTCTATTAGTAAAATGCAATTTATAGACAAATTTATAGACGTCATTTTAACCCTAACCTAACAATTCATAAGCTGTATTTGAAATTAAAACCGTTGTCTGTTTATGTATTGTCTATTAGTATATTCGTTGTAACACAAAACACACTGTACTGACACTATATGTGCAGACTATAAACTTGTCGCGACTAAAAATTCAGACCCAAAAAAGCATCATTAATACTTCCACAAACATCCAAGCTGGCTTGATCGTGGAAAAGATCGTCGGACCATACTCAACGGGGTATTTGGAGCTGGAAACAAGAGACCCAAATGAGAATCCAAAAGTGACATTCAACTATTTTAAGGACCCAAGGGACCTTCAGAGATGTGTTAATGGCATTGAGATCATCAAAAGAGTCGTAGAATCAGATGCCTTAGCTTCTCTTCGATACCCCTTCGTCTCGTTCGAATCCCTCATGGACTTAATGAAGACAATTCCCAATAACCTGAGGAGCAGACACTCAACAGATAGTTCATTGGAGCAGTTTTGTATAGACACTGTGATGTCCATATGGCATTACCATGGAGGTTGTCAAGTTGATCGGGTCGTTGATCGTGATTATCGGGTTCTTGGTGTCGATTCCTTACGAGTTGTCGATGGATCCACCTTTTATAACTCCCCTGGAACTAATCCTCAGGCGACCCTCATGATGCTTGGAAGGTAAGATTTCATATTTGCTATAATGATCATTTATTTCGTACAAGTGTAACTTATTCTTTTTTGCTAAATAAAAATTGGGGTTGGGGAGTTAAGGATACTATATTAGGCGGGAAATTTGAGATATAATTTTTGCATAACGGGGACATCGAGATTGAATTCGGTTTGAATATATATAAACCTGTAAAATTGGTCTATTGACGTGTCACAATATAGTCAATTGTTTTATTTAAAAGTGGCAAACCAGTCTTTTTCATTTTAATTATAACATCTTTTTCTCAAAATGAATACATACCGCTAATATTTTAAATGTTGTCAACCCAAGATGAAATAAACTCGATTTGATTCCTCATAAGACGAATAGTTGATAAATAATATAAAAATATAATTATCAATTGTCGTTTCTGGTTCATGTCAAGTTTATATCATTTTGGGGTCTTTCTCGTCATCGTAGCATGTAGAGTTTCTAATAAATTAAGGATTTAGGTGTAATAATTAAACTGAAATAGACTAAATTTGTCATTTTAAAAGAAAAATAACTCCATTTTGCCACATTATTATAGTTACAGGTTCAATTTTACATTTTTCCATATATTTCTAAATTATCATATGAAATTACTGACCTGAATGTGGATTTATATGCAGTACTGTGTGACAGCCGACAGGCCAATTTGTGCCGGACTTTATTATCTTTTTTTTATTTAAATCGAGATCTTACACAGGATGAGAGATTTTCTATTATTAGATTAAGCTTGGGAGTTTCAAATATTAATATCGTCAATGTGTGAGAATATTTAAATTATTGTTCTGATGTCAGTGAGAATAAGTAGTGTCCTCAGTTGCTAGACCTCTATAGACTATTGTTAAAAGAAAAAATAAAAAAAAGTCTAATTAGTATTAATTGGAAACCATTTGCGAGTAATTAACTATCAATCTATCTTTTAACGCAGGTATATGGGACAGAAAATTCTTCAGGAACACCAAAGCAAAGTTCATTAATATTTGGAATTCTTTACACATGGTGCTGCCTGCTTTGCTTCTGCCATGGATTTGTTGTCATTTTTTTATGAATAATAATAATCAGTGTTCATTTATCCAGCAAGATCTTTCCTTTTAATAATTAATTTTTTTCGACATTTGTCTTGTATTCTTGTGTATGAATTTAGGGTAAATACAACCATCTCTGCAGACAAAACACCTCATTAGAATTCTCAATGTACTTCGACCATAGATTAATTAATTAAAGATAAACTTTGATATCAAATAATTAGAAACATTGGATTTTATTTCAATCTTATGTAATCACAGATGGAGCTATTATATTCGAAACTCCTTACAACCGTCAATTGCATCTAGCGATTATTTTACAGCATTTACGAAGATTGGTGATTGTTCAGTAACAATCCAAAATTTCAATATATTAGTGCAAAAAGGATCATGACTTCATTGTTATAATTTACCTAAAATATATAATGTTTTTGTCACTAAACTCTTGCATTTATTACCAATATTCAGGATCTCCAAACACATACTCTGACACACACTATTATAAAATACTTTGATTCACAGCTACAATATTGAAGCTAACTAGATTCACATCTTGTTAGCATAGTCTTCTTCATGTTGTTTTGTGTTAGTTAGGAAGTTAGTTAGTCAGCTCATTTAACTTCTTTCCCTTTTAGAATATATTGATGTAATTTAAGCCTTTGTACTCTGAGTTATTCATTTTAATGATATATATATAATATATATATATTGATAATATAATTTTTAGATATTTCAACTCGACCCAACACTGGTGAATCTCGACAAATATCAACTCTCATCCTTAATGAGTGCCACCAAGAGTAACTTGCTTTCGTCATATATTAGTTTGATTCATACATTAAGCTAATGAAAATTATTAGAACTTAATAATTTCTCCATACATGCATGGAGAATGTGTACATTGAATATATTAAGTATCATAGTAGAATGGGTGAAATATTAAGAGTATTAGAATAGGAGGCGGAAAACAATTAATTAATTAGTTGTGGAGAAATCTGACCCTCAAGCGTAATTAAGTTGTATGTGTTCCTCTCTTCCGCCAAAATAGTTATTATTTCTTAATGAATTCATTGGAAACTCTCAATCCAACCAAATTTAACTAACACCAAACTGATTTTCAAATGGTGGGACTAAATTTAAAATCGTGATAATTAGAAAACTAAAAAATCGTAGACATCATAATTATGGGACAAAAAATAATTTGATAGATTTTATAACAAGACCGAATTTATTTATTAATTCTCAATTTTCGACAAAATTTTTAAAATTTCTAAATAAGAGGCTCAATTTAATTTTTTTTCTTAATTTAAGACTTCAAATTAGATTGAGTTCTCAATTTAAGACAATAATTTCATTTTTTTCTTTTTATTTATATTTATAAATTTATTTGTATTTCAATTTGTATATATTTTAGATAAATGATTATAAGTTAGTGCAATTTTGAAACAATCTTCATCCAACTTCTCTTAATTTATATATAAGAAAAATGAAAGAAAAATATAATTAATTCAATTAATAAAATTAAAATCCATTTATTTCTTAATTTTATGAATACAAGTATAGAAAACCAATTTTAATAAAAGTCAATCTAATATAAGTTCTATTTTATGAAATGAATTAACTATTTTTTTTTCTTTTTTTTAATAAATTAAGACTATTCGGATTAAGATCATTACAAAAAAGTACTAATTTGTCTTAACTTATCCAAAATATAAATAAAAAATAAAAAATACATGCATTTTTTTTCTTAAATTAAGAACTCAATCTAATTTGTGGTCTAGAATTCCTCTTATTAAAAAAAAAAATATATCAAATTTTGGATATATAATTAAGATCTAATATGTAAATTTTGGAGTAAAAAATTTCACCATTTAATAATGGTCTAAAATATTCAAAGATGAAAAAGGCTGGACAAGTTCACTTTGAGTTTTTTCTCTGGAATTTGCTCAATATGGTGGATTCCTAGAAATTTTCCAACAAATTTAAGTCTTTATAATTGTAAAGACGATGCAAATTGATCCCCAAACTTTGGGAAGAGATAATATCAATATTTGCAAATCAAGCCTTTAATTTCTAACTTTTACAATTCAACCTCCAACAGGAAAATTAAATTAATTGTGCTTGATCATGGTGTTTTCAAATGAAATGTATAAGCATGCAAAGCTCAGCAAAATTGAAGAAGAAAATCAGCAGAAAAAACCAAGTATGGAAAGGAAAAAAACGTAACACAGGTTACTAATAAAAACTTGTTCACAAAAATGCGACTTCAATCTGGTAAAACGGTTATGCATGAAACTGTGTATAAGTTGGTTGCGCGGATAGAGGGTTTTGCGGGCTCGTTTTCTCAGTCGATTCTTGATCAAATTCAGAACGGTTTTCTTCTAGATTCTTCTCATATCTTGTAGATTAGTTTGTTAGTTAAATCGAAACTGTAATTCTTTATAAATAGATCAGGGTCTAGCTTAGAAGTAGAAGTTGACAGTTTCAGTTCTTGGCTAGTATTGCATTGTAATTTCTTGCTTGTTTCTTGTTCAATAAAATTCTCCCCGCCCCTATTCTCCCGTGGACGTAGGCTGAGAGGCCGAACCACGTAATCGCTGCTGTGTTTCTTTGTTTTTGGTTCTTGTTTCGAGTGTTAAGATTTTGGTTACGGATTGCAAAGTGTTGCAAATTGGTGTAGCCTGTGGAGTTTTCTTGAAGCTTTGTGTGACAACTGGCGCCGTCTGTGGGAATCTCAGGAAGAGCCTTCAAGAATGGCAGCTACCAGGTTTGACATCGAAAAATTTAGTGGTTCGGGTGATTTCGGATTATGGAGAATCAAGAAGAAGGCATTGCTTGTACAACAAGGACTTGCTCAAGCTCTGCAAGGCATTGAAAGTTTTCCAGATATAGTGAGGCCCGATCAAAGGAATATCATAATGGAAAAGGCTCATAGCACAATAATTCTTAGTTTGGAGAACAAGGTGCTGAGAGAGGTGGCTAAACTGGAAACAGCCAAAGCGGTTTGGGAGAAGTTGGAGAGCCTATATTTGGTAAAAACCCTAGCAAATCGTCTATATCTCAAGAAACGTTTATATGCATTCAAGATTCAAGAGGAGAGGTCTCTGATGGATCAGTTGGAGGATTTCAACAAGTTGCTAGATGACCTTGCAGATGTGGAAGTATCTTTGAATGAAGAGGATAAGGCACTGATGCTGTTGAGTGCATTGCCCAAGAGTTTTGAAAATTTTTGTGACTCTCTTCTATATGGTAGACAGGTGCCTATCACCTTGGATGAGGTGATTACAGCCCTAAAGACTAAGGAGCTTTCCAAGAATACTGAGACCAAGCCCACAGGTGGAGGTGAATGATTGATTGCCAAGCACAAGCCACAGAAAAAACCACCACCTCCCTTCAAGAAAGAACCAAGACCTTTCAACAAGAACACCCCACCTCAGAATCAGGAAAACAAAGATGATATAGAAGGCCAAAGGTGTTTTCATTGTCATAAACCCGGGCACTTCAAGAATGACTGTTTCAAATTTAAGAAGTTGCAACAAGAAAAGGCATCAAACAATGGTAAGCAAGTGAATCAGACTGCAGAAGCCTCAAACAGTAGCAGTGGATATGAATTTGCTGAGGTTTTGGCCATAACTTCAAATCAGACTTTTGAGGATTGGATCTTGGATTCGGGCTGCTCATTCCATATGAGTCCAATCAAGCAATGGTTCAATGATCTTACCTTGAAGGATGAGGGTGCAGTTCTATTGAGAAACAACAAGTCATGCAAGATTCATGGTATTGGATCAATAAGGCTGAGAATGTTTGATGGAGTTGAAAGGGTATTGTCCAATGTCAGGTTTGTTCCAGAGTTAAAAAGGAATTTGATATCCCTAGGCATGCTTAACTCTCAAGGTTATAGACTGCAGGCTCAATGAGGTATCATGGAAGTTAAAAAACATTCAAAGGTAGTACTTAGAGGCCACAAGAGAAATGAGTTGTATTACTTGGATGGAAGTGTTGTTTGTGGCACTGCTTACTCAGTTAAGGAGATGGATAGGACTTGGTTATGGCACAGAAGACTTGGTCATATGAGTCTAAAAGGATTACAAGAACTTCATAAGCAAGCTGTTTTTGGAAATGATAAGATCACTACACTTGATGTTTGTGAGCAATGCATACTTGGAAAGGCAAGAAGATCAAGTTTTCCCACTGGAGTCCACTCTACCTCCTATCCACTTGAGTATCTTCATTCAGATTTATGGGGGCCGGCTAAGACACAAACCAGAGGTGGAGGAAGATATTTCATGTCACTAATTGATGACTTCTCAAGGAAAGTTTGGATCATTATCTTGAGAAGTAAAGATGAGGCCTTTGACAGATTTAAAGAATGGCTAACTGAGATGGAGAATGTCTCAGGAAAGAAGCTAAAGTGTCTTAGAACAGATAATGGCCTAGAATTTGTAAATGAAAGGTTCAATAGCTATTGCAAGGAGAAAGGGATTCTTAGACACAAGACAGTAGCAAACACACCTCAGCAAAATGGCTTGGCCGAAAGGATGAACCAAACTATATTGAACAAAGTCAGATGTATGTTGCTGAGTTCAGGCTTGTCAAAGTGTTTTTGGGGAGAAGCAGTTGCTACTGCAGTGTATTTGATTAATAGGAGCCCATCTTCAGCAATTAACTTTAAAACACCTCAGGAAGTATGGTCTGGAAAAGTGGCTGATTACTCAAGACTAAGGATCTTTGGCTGTCAAGCTTATGCTCACATTAAGCAAGACAAATTAGAACCTAGAGCACTTAAGTGTGTGTTCTTGGGATATCCAAAGGGAGTCAAGGGTTACAAGCTTTGGTGTTATGAGAAAGATCAAATGAAGTGTATCATTAGTAGAGATGTTTATTTTGATGAGTCAAAAATGCCTTTCTATAAAGCTGAAACTAATGATCTAATTGTTCCTTTGAATGATAGGTTGCAGCCTGAGGTGGAGTCTTCAAAGGTGAATAATGAAAGACACCAAGCTGAAGAAGATCAAACCCCAGCAACCTACAATGATGACACTAATACTGATGCTGCAAGTCATGATCTTGTGTATGAAAGTGACCAAGAGTTGTCAAACTACCAATTAGCCAGAGACAGGACCAGGAGGTAGGTAAAACCACCCTCTAGATTTGGTCAATTGAATAATGTTGTCTTTGCTTGTCTTACTGCAGAAAGTATTGAACACCAAGAGCCAAGTAGTTATGCTGAGGCAATGAAATGTGCTCAGAAAGCTGAATGGAGTGTTGCTATTCAGGAAGAATTGAACTCTCTAAATAAAAACTCAACTTGGACAGTGGTGGACAAGCCTCCATATCAGAAACTTGTGAGCTGCAAGTGGATTTTTAAGAAGAAAATTGAGGCATTCAACAAAGACAAAATCAGGTTCAAGGCAAGGCTAGTGGCTAGGGGTTTCACTCAAAGAGAAGGGCTTGATTACAATGAGATTTTCAATCCAGTTGTCAAGCATTGTTCAATTAGAATGTTGTTAGCAATGGTGGCTCAATACAACCTGGAACTACACCAAATGGATGTTACAACAGCCTTCCTACATGGTGAGCTAAAGGAAAGGATATACATGACTATACCTGAAGGTTTGGCTGTGAAAGACAAGGAAGGAAAGGCTTGCTTACTTCAGAAATCATTATATGGCCTCAAGCAAAGTTCTAGGCAATGGTATCTCAGGTTTGATGATTACATGAAAAAGATAGATTTTGTTAGAAGCAAGCATGATCAATGTGTTTACTTTAAGCATGATGATAACACAACACACACATACTTATTGTTATATGTTGATGATATGTTAATTGCTAGTACTTCTATTGAGAGATTAAATGTTGTAAAACACATGCTTAATGTTGAATTTGAGATGAAGGATCTAGGGATAGCTAAGAGGATGCTAGGTATGAATATTAGTAGAAACAGGCTGCAAGATGAGTTGTTTCTGGATTTGAGTACTTATCTTAGAAAGGTGCTTATAAAGTTTCAGATGAATCAAAGTAAAAGTAGTTGTATTCCCATCAGTCAACATGTCAAATTATCTAAGGATCAGGCACCTAGCAATCAACTTGAAACTGACAAAATGAGTAAGATACCTTATGCTAGTGCAGTGGGGAGTGTCATGTATGCTATGGTGTGTTGTAGGCCGGATTTGGCTTATGGTATGAGTGTAATCAGTAGATACATGGCTGATCCTGGACCAGCTCATTGGGAAGCTACCAAAGGTGTTTTGAAATATATTAATGGAACAATAGAGCATGGACTATTGTTCAAGAAATCAGCAGCCACTGATCAACCTCTTGTGGGATTTGTGGACTCAGATTATGCAGCAAATATTGATTCAAGAAAATCACTTACTGGTTATGTGTTCACTTTATTTGGTGTTGCTATCAGCTGGAAGTCTACTCAACAAAGTGTAGTGGCACTATCAACTACGGAAGCAGAATTTATGGCACTCACTGAGGCTGTGAAGGAAGTCATATGGCTGCAAGGTATGTTTGAGGAATTTGGTTTCAAGCAAGAGAAGATTCAAGTATTCTGTGATAACAATAGTGTCATACATCTTTCAAAACATCAAGGGTACCACGAAAGAACAAAACATATTGATGTGAGATTGTACTTTATAAGAGATATAATTGACAAGGAGATGGTTGAAGTAAGGAAAATTCCAACTGAGGAGAATCCAGCTGACTCTCTTACCAAAGCTATTCCTGCAGACGAATTTAAGTTGTGCATGTCTTTGATCGGTTTGAAAGGAAAGGTTGCAACCAGTGTTACTTAACAGTAGAGATGGATTGCATGCTTAAGGTGGAGATTGAAATGTATAAGCATGCAAAGCTCAGCAAAATTGAAGAAGAAAATCAGCAGAAAAAACCAAGTATGGAAAGGAAAAAAACGTAACACAGGTTACTAATAAAAACGTGTTCACAAAAATGCGACTTCAATCTGGTAAAACGGTTATACATGAAACTGTGTATAAGTTGGCTGCGCGGATAGAGGGTTTTGCGGGCTCGTTTTCTCAGCCGATTCTTGATCAAATTCAGAACGGTTTTCTTCTAGATTCTTCTCATATCTTGTAGATTAGTTTGTTAGTTAAATCGAAACTGTAATTCTCTATAAATAGATCAGGGTCTAGCTTAGAAGTAGAAGTTGACAGTTTCAATTCTTGGCTAGTATTGCATTGTAATTTCTTGCTTGTTTCTTGTTCAATAAAATTCTCCCCGCCCCTATTCTCCCGTGGACGTAGGCTGAGAGGCCGAACCACGTAATCGCTGCTGTGTTTCTTTGTTTTTGGTTCTTGTTTCGAGTGTTAAGATTTTGGTTACGGATTGCAAAGTGTTGCAAATTGGTGTAGCTTGTGGAGTTTTCTTGAAGCTTTGTGTGACATCAAAATTTAGGATTTTTTTTTCTCTAGTCTTACCTCATGAAAACATCATCTTACCAAACACTTTAAAGTAGGAATATATAAAAAAAAATTATATCATTACTACGAAACATATGATGAGTACGTATGCTACTTTTTCCACAAAACACATCTCCAACTTAATTAATATGACCAAACTATCTCATATATTACCTCCTATCAGAGTAACCGAAGTAGTATGTTGGTCAATTAATAAATAACTTGTCCCCAAAAATATATATATACATATAGAAGTTGGTCGCAATAATTTGCAAAAAGTCATTAGGCGGGCAAGAAAATATAGATTATTTAGTTCAACTATTATTTTCTCTCATTTTTTAGCTAATTACTTTATGCCAATACGAAAGAGTTCATTAACGATCTGTGTTTTTGCAGAAAACTCTTCCCTTTTTTCAAGAATTTAATTAATTTGTTTATTTTATATGTGTGTGTATATATATATATATATATTATATTTCTTCACTTGATTTGACTTTGTAATTTGAAATTAACTATGGATTTTAGAAAGTGGGTTTCCATATGGGCAGCTTCTCTTGGGGTATTTTTCTTCGTAGTTACTTCTCTTGCAGAGAAAGGTGATCTCTCTCCATCTATTTTTTAGTGTGTGAAAACAATTCATTAATGCACTTTTGATTCTATATATGAAATTGTTGGAAGTAATTCATTGTGACAAGTGATGTACATATGCTATTTATCTGGATGTAATACCTCTCTGTTGTAAAGCCAAAGCAAACAGTTGGTGTGGTCAATTTGATTTCAGGTTCTTTTGTCCTAAAATCGTACTATTTGAAAAGTTGTATCTTAATATTGAGGTCCGAAAAATTAATATATTTTATTAATTAATGACCTAGAGTATCTTAAATTTATAATTTCTCTTGACAATAATTAATATTGATGATCAGCACCATACGACTCTTTCGCAAAAGACGCCACGTCAGCAGCACCGTCAGAGTACTACGACTACATAGTCGTCGGCGGCGGAACTGCCGGCTGCGCGGTGGCTGCAACGCTCTCCTCCGCCGCCAGAGTGGTGGTTCTGGAGAGAGGCGGCCTGCCGTACGATAACCCCGGCATCACACACATAACAGGGTTTCTTCCGACGTTGGCGGACACCTCCGCCAGCTCAGCATCGCAGCCGTTTGTCTCTACTGACGGCGTTTACAACCACCGTGGCCGGGTGTTGGGCGGCAGCTCCTCCATCAACTCTGGGTTCTACACGAGGGCGAGCTCGGAGTACGTGGAGGGGGTGGGGTGGGAGGTGGGGTTGGTGAAGGAGTCGTATGAGTGGGTGGAGAAGAAGGTGGTGTTCCGGCCTGCGGTGAGGCGGTGGCAGGAGGCGGTGAGGGACGGCCTGGTGGAGGTTGGGGTGGCGCCATACAGGGGTTTCACGTATGAGCATTTGCAGGGGACCAAGATTGGGGGGACTATATTTGATGAAGATGGGAATAGGCATAGTGCTGCTGATCTTTTGGAGTATGCTCATCCAAACATGATTGCTGTTTATTTGCATGCAACTGTCTACCAAATCTTGTTTACCACTTTGCCAGGTTTCATTTATTTTGCACATTCTGATATTAATATATATGTTTTTTCTTTTTGTATATACTTAGCTATAATTGTGAATATATGGTTGTTTCAGGGAGAAGAAAAATGGTCTGTTTTTTGGGAAAAACGAAATCTTGGATAATTAAATAGGACGTAAGAAAAGATTATCCAGAAAATAGTTTTTTTGAGAGGCTGGTGGATTTATGTTTTCAAGACTAAAAAAATTGATGTTTGCTACTATGCTAGGTTTGATTCATTTCTACATTTTGTATTATTATTAACTTTATTTATTTATTTGTTAGTTTATAATATCTTTAGTTGTTAAAACCATGAATTTTTAGTGTTTTATGATATAGCGCGTTGCAAAATAGCTTCTTGTTAGGAAAAATGAAATATTGAGAGATTTGTATTGAAAGACTGATTTGCTCTTAATGATCGTTACTTGAGAAATTAGGGTGTAAGAAAAGGTTCGCGAGTAAATAGTTTCTCTAGATTCAGATGCTCTAGAGCTTGAGAAAATGAGTGAGTTTTTTTTTGTGAGATCGTGTCATGAATCATGATACTTGAGACGGATCAACCCACAACTCATATTTTACAATTCACATATAAATTAATAAAAATTGATTCGATTTGTGATTAAAAAAAAAATTTGTCTCATAAAAATCATTCATGGGATTATCTCACCCTAGTTTTTATGCGAAAAAACACTTTTATGAGAGGCATGTGTATTTATGTTTTCAAGACTAAAATTTAAGATTTAATTGAATAAAGATATTTTAATGATTGAGTTAGATAAATATTAACTCATATAGAAAGTGGATTATATAATTGGGACATTGAAAGAAAAAAAGGAAAACAAACCTATGTGTAGATGTGAAATGGGAGAATTTGGATCTTCTATTATATTAGATGTTATATCTTGTGTTACATAATATTTAATACACATCATATATTAATTAGTGATGTCATTGAATACACGTGATATATGATGATTAATTTGGAGTAGAAGATATAACACCAAATATAATAGAAGATCTCACTTCGGAATGAGATGGTATATGATAAGTTATTACGTAGAGGAATATTCTATGATAGATTAAAGTAATAATTGATTGTGGTTTTTTATTTTTGTTAACTTCTGTATTTTTATGTATGGATTGTGATTTTCAGGGCAAAGACCCAAGGCCTATGGGGTTGTGTTCAGTGACTCAAAAGGCATCATGCACAAAGCATTGTTGACCAGTAAGGCCATAAGTGAGATAATTGTCTCCGCTGGTGCAGTGGGCAGCCCACAGCTGCTAATGCTGAGTGGTATTGGGCCGGCCCAGCAGATTATGGCCCAAGGAATAGATGTGATATTGGACCAGCCAATGGTGGGCCAGGGCATGTCTGACAACCCAATGAATATAATCCCAGTACCCACCATTAGGCCCGTTGAGACTTCCCTCCCTGAGGTGGTGGGTATAGTTGACGATGCTGGTTGCTACATTGAATCATCCAGTGGACTCTTGGAGCTCTCTGATTTGATCAAAATGGCTAAGGGATTTGCAGAGCTGGCAAATCAGGTAATTTGGCCAAAATTATATGCTTGTTTGTTAATTATGGGATTACTGATCTGCATTTTCCTGTAGATAATGATAGTTAATTTTAGTTTTCAAAGTGAGAAATAGATGCATGAAGTCGAAACTCGACACGTTTTTTAACATTGTTAATGCAGTGTCGAAACACAACTGTAGTTCATATTCTATTTGTACAATGCAACTTATAGATGTCGTTCAAACCCAACCTGACAATTACATACGTCGTATTAGAAATAAAAATCATTATCTTTAATGTGTTGTCTATTTGCATATTTTTAACAGCATGATGATCACACCATACCAACACTAATTATGAATGAATGGGCAGACTATAGATTGGTCGACCCAAAAAAGCATCAGTAATGTGGCCACAAACATCCAAGTGGGCTTGATGGAGGAAAAGATCAGCGGACCATTCTCGACCGGGCATTTGGAGCTCGAAAACAGAGATCCAAATGGAAATCCAAAAGTGACATTCAACTATTTTAAGGACCCAAGGGACCTTCAAAGATGTGTTAAGGGCATCGAGATCATCAAAAGAGTCGTAGAATCGGAGGCCTTAGCTTCTTTGCAATACCCCTTCGTCTCGTTCGAATCCCTCATGGACTTGATGAAGGTAATTCCTAATAACTTGAGAAGCAGACACCCAACAGATACTTCATTGGAGCAGTTTTGTATAGACACTGTGATGTCCATATGGCATTACCATGGAGGTTGTCAAGTGGGTCGGGTCGTGGATCGTGATTATCGGGTTCTTGGTGTCGACTCCTTACGAGTTGTTGATGGATCCACCTTTTATGACTCCCCGGGGACTAATCCTCAGGCCACAGTAATGATGCTTGGAAGGTGAGATTACATATTCGCTATAATGATCCTTTATTCGTACAAGTGAAATTGATTCCTTTTTTCATAAAATAGGTGTTAGGCAAGTTAAGGATATTATAATTAGGTTGGCAATTTAGGATATTATTGTTTTACAAAACGAGGACATTTAGGCTCGAATTTCGTTTGAATATCCTTAAGGAAAAATACAAAATTGGTCAGATAAGTATAGGGTTGTGGCAAAATAGTCAATTGCTTTATTTTAAAAGTGGCAAACTAGTCTTTCTCATTATAATTATGACTTCTTCTTTTTTCACAAAATTAGTGCATACTGCTGATATTTTAGATGACATTGTCGACCGAAGATGATATTATAAATTTGATATGATTTCTCATAAGACATTTAGTTGATAAATGATATATAATATAATTGTCAATTATCGCTTGTTTGTATGTGATATCATGTATCATTTTAGGATCTATTACGTCGTCTAAATTAGTCATTTGGCATGTAGAGTTCCTACTAAATTTAAAATTTCAGGCAAAAATGCAATGATTAAATTGAAATAGACTAGTTTGCTATTTTAAACGAAAAATGACTAATTTTGCCACAACCTATTATTATAGGTTCAATGATACATTTTCTCAAATATCCTCAATGTGCAAATATTTTTAAATTATCATCCGAAATTACCGGCTTGAATGTGCGACAGGTCAATATGTGCCAGTTGGGCTTTCCTTTTTTTTTCTTGAGTTATTAT
The DNA here is from genome assembly GCA_028654395.1 of Scutellaria barbata. Classification (NCBI taxonomy): domain Eukaryota; kingdom Viridiplantae; phylum Streptophyta; class Magnoliopsida; order Lamiales; family Lamiaceae; genus Scutellaria; species Scutellaria barbata. The sequence goes on along the minus strand of CM053646.1, from coordinate 15,346,345 downwards.
TGAGGGATTCGAATTCGAGATCTTACTTACGATTAAAGATCTAACTATATTAGAATTTGAAATCTTACTTACGATTAAAGATGTAATTACATTAAGTGGAGTTCATGGACACGTGACTTAAAAATTTGAATGTCTTCGGTGTGGGAGCGAATTTTTAAATTATTGTTCTTATTGAGGCTGAATACATAGTGTCCTCAATTTGCTAGTCCTCTATAGACTATAATTAAAAGGCAAAATAAATAATTTTCTAATTAGTATTAATTGGAAAACCATTTGCAAGTAATTAGTTTTTAACTATCAATCTTTGTTTTGACGCAGGTATATGGGACAGAAAATTCTCCAGGAACACTAAATTATCATAGTTCATTAATATTTTGGAAATGGATTTGTTGTCAAACTTTTATGAATAATAATCGGTTTTTATTTATAAAGCAGGGTCTTTCCAGCTTTTAATAATTTATTTTTTTATTGTTTTGTCATTTTTCTTGTATTCTTGTGTATGAAGTTACAACAAAACACCTCAATGTACTTTGATTAAAGACTCGGATTGGGGCCAAACTCCTGAGTTAATGACACCAATTACAACACCTGCACCCTGATTGGTATCATGCAATAGATTTGTTTTGGAAGAAGCAGAGAGGTCAAGGAAATCCCAACACCTCATCGTGTGAAGCTTATATGATCGATTTGGGAACACCCCGACCACACTAGGCAACCCTAAAGGAGGGAGAGAAGATTACAAATAAATGTAGTTTTAGAATTTTTTGCACGAATTAAAGTAGTTGATAAAAATTTGATCTACCATTATTTATATACAACTATAATAGAAAAAAAAATCGATAATCTGATTATATCTAACTTTAATTAACAGTTATGCACAATGTGAGCATATATTTTTGGAAATCCTGTAATCACTTCTATTTTGAAAAAAAATAAAAATTATTAGTTAAAATGACATTTATTTTGTAACGAATGAAATACACTTTATTACATAGAAAAAATATTTAAACTCACCCAAGAAGAAACCATGTTTTTTTACCCCCACCAACTTTCACGATCTCAGAGCTCGTGACCATAAACTAGTCTCGAGCTTCTTGAACTTCATGAGTCACAGATATACTATCTCGAAACTCTACAGAAGAGTAAGAAAACTTGTTTCTTCTCTGCATAGTGGGTGTAAATCCGCGAAAATCGAATACCTTGAAAATATTTGGCTTGAGACTCTGTCGTCTTTGCTGCAAAACCGGAGAAGCCATGCTTGAAACTATATAACATAGAATCTACAGCTGCTTCTTTGCTGCATATATATGTTTCAAAATCAAATTAATTAAATGATGCATAGCTAGTTAAATTTGTAAACAATAAACTATATATATGAACTATACCTTCCAAGAACAGAGGCAAGCATTTCATGGTGGGATTTAGTGATTTGTTCCACATCACTGTGCTTTCTCTTTCACATATACACAATATATACCTGTTTCTAAACATCATCATAAAGAAGAAGAAAATAAAGAAAATCAAGTATATATGAAGTTTGTGTGACACTGATTACTAGTAACTTTAATACGAGGATCTTTGTCGGCTACAACATTGATTCCTGCAATTTGCAGAAGTAATGTAGAGACCAAAAGCCATAAAAGTGGAAAAATGAAGCTGCAATTGTTTATACATGGAATTTCTCTCTCTCTTTTTTTTTTTTTAATGAACTTAGATGTGTATACTCTTTGCTCTCTATATGAACCACAAGCATATATATAGCTGATCGACCCAAGGATTTTATTCAGAAGACCCAATTAATAAAAACTATACACAACATTTCGAAGAATAAGATCATAAATTACTGGCAATTTCTATAAGATAGAAAATAATAAAATAAAAATAACAACTTATCTTGAAATTTGGGCTTAATGTAAGTTAAGTTCAAAGGCATATTTTTGAGATCAATGATAGAAATTACTCTAACTTCGCAGATCTTCTGCAGGTTTAATCACAAATCAGTTCTTGATAAAATTATACTCCGATATGTCGAAATTATTTACAGATGGAATAACACATCAAATGACAAAAGAGAGAAAATTGTGTACTATTCATCATATATTTCATAGGCTTTTCATATGAACAATTATGTACACATTTTAAAGAAATTAAATATGCAAAGAGCTCCATGCATGTTACTTCACATAAGAAATAGAATATATAATAATAAAATCAAAGTCTTGCCCTGATCAAACAAGCTTCCCATTAATTTGGACCTTGGGCTGACCACTTCAGTGTATGTCAACATTCTTTAGAACTTGACTTCTTTTATTATTTAATATGTCTACATCAATCGTTGCTATTAGATTGAAAGCTATAGATGATATTATTTTTTATAATTTAAGGAGCATATAACTTTTACTTGGATTGCAAAAATGCAAAGGATTTATTCAACTTGAAATTTGCAAATGATGAGCGTGTTTGGATTGAAATGTAAGTGAATTTTGTAAATTCATATTAAATTTCGAAGAGAGTGATCTAACATATGAAACTTTTTAAAAGAGAGTCATCAAAATATAATAACTCTTTTTAAATAATAAGACATACTTTGACAAATACTAGATGCACTTTTAATCTAAATAACACTCTTTCAATACTATGAACCACTTCATGGACAAACTCATTCAATCAAGAAAACTCTCTTTAAATAATAAGAAACACCTTAACCAATGATGGTTTATATTTTAATATACTAATACAAGTGATATTTTAACATATAATAAGTGTATATTAATATTATTCCAAATAATTAAAATATATTTTTTTATTAAAAAAACACACAATCAACTATTAAAGATATATTACATGCTTTAGTTCATATTAATCTCACATTAACCAGTATTGAATCAATATTTGAACTTACCTCATAAAATAAGATCAATACGATAATCTCGTATAATAATTTATCTAAATAACAAAGAAAGAGTTTTAGGTGAGACCCCATTTTGTGAGACGGATCGGGTCGGGTCGAACATAAGAAATTATGTAATATTTTTGGGTGTATTACGTAATATTTTTCTATATATTAAGTAATACTTTATATTATAAGATGTGTTTTGAATTGAGTTGGACCATACGAAAAATATATAATACTTTTATGTGTATTAGATAATATTTTTATATATATCCGGTAATACTTTTGTTTTGAGTTGAATCAGACTATAAGAAAATATGTAATACTTTTATGTGCATCAAGTAATATTTTTATGTGTATCAGGTAATACTTTTGTATTATAGGATATATGACCCGAATTGGGTTGGGTTGGGTCGGGTCTTAAAAAACACGCTGATCCTAGGGCTTTCAGGTGCTCTTCTCCTCGTACAACATGTAATACTTTTGTGTATATTATGTAATATTTTTCTATATATTATATAATATTTTTATATTTTGCATATATGTTAAATAATATAATACAAAGTATTACCTGAAATATAGAAAAATATTACATAATACACACAAAAGTATTACCTAATTATTATGTTCGATCCAATCCGACCCATCTTACGAAATTATTATGTTCGACCCAACCCGACCGGTCTTACGAAATGGAAGACGATCTCACACAATACCTACTCAATAAGAAATGTTTAATTAAGGTATCATTAGGTGACATTAGTCACAAAACATTCACCAAAATCTCAATTACCTGATCCACATCAAACACCTTCAACTAATATCAAAATACACGTACTCTCCTACTAGGATAAGGATCCACTATAAGAAGACACGTCATCAACTTTGTAGCTAAATCCAGAATAATAACTGTACTCGTATGCTTAATCCACTCCTCCGCGGCCCATCAAAGAGTTTGCCAACAGTAAATCTCTTCTTTCCTTTCCAACGCAAACTTCCAGAGTTTTCCATACATAAACTTCTTTTCACACGTATTCCCCCTTATAAATACCAATGCATCCTCCACAAGTTTAATCAGCGAGTACAGTTAATCGAGAATAGCCTCCAAATTCCCTGAATTTTCCGAGTTCGATCTGAGAAATCCCTCAAATTCTCCACACTTTCCCGAAATTTCCTGAGTTTTCGAATCCGATCAGTCATGTTTATGTGGATTTTCGCCCCGGCCGACGCCTTCAAGGAGTCTACTGGCCGGAAAGTTGGAATTCCTTCGGCTCCGGCGCCTTCTGCCACCAAGGACGCCGTGAAAGGTGATGATCAGAAGAAGGGCAAAGAAGTAAATTCATCTCCGCCGCCGGCGAAAGATGCCCGGAGGATGAGGGCGGCGAGGTTCGCACTGGAGCTCGATGGCGTTCACTGTTTTGAGACGGTTATTCCTTATGATAATTAGGGTTTTCCTTTTTTTTTTTTTTTTTTACTTTCCTTTTGGATTGGTTTATTAACTGATAATTAGTATTTTCTTGTCTTTCTTTCTTTGAACTTTCCTTTTGGATTTGTTGATTAACTGTGCAGTGAAAATATAATTCTTTGTTACATGGAGAAACTCAATATATCAATAAAATTTGTTCACGATTTATTAATATATTACTGTTGTTAATTGTTATTCATTATATTGTAGTGCTAGTGCTAATTATTTCTCTTTCTTTCTTTGTCAACTAAATTGGTTGGAATTCATATTCATAAAATCTTATATGTGACTATCAGCAGATATAATATTACATGAGATAAGTACATTATTCACGACTCAAATCAATGTTCATAAATAAGTTAAATCTTTATGATATATATAAATTGTCTGTTTGATCTGATTAACGTAAGAAATTAAATGAATTATGAATGATTTATGAGTGACTAGTCTCATCTTACAAAATTATGTTTCACAAGAGTTGATATCAAATTAGCAGTTGTGTTTTTGTGATTGTTGATAGTTGATAAATGTTAAATTATAGATTTTATAGATAAAAGCTGATTGTTTTATTTTGTTTTGGTTGTTTGAATGCTGTTTAGATTTCTTGAATGTAAAATTCATTTTGGGTGTTAGCTTTTTTTTATTTGTTGCTCCTTTTATTTAGGTGTAAAACTTAACTTTGCATTTAAAAATATAAAGATTAACGAACTCTTTAGATCCTTCCATCATCATGGTTTTGATTAAAAAGAGAAAAAAAACTAATATACCATGTTTAAACAAAAATAAATTAAATAACGGCAAATTAGATATAATAGGCGATCGATATATGTTTTCCATATATATAGCTGCAGCTGGCATGTGGCATTCATGGGTTGGGTTCAATATCGACCCAAATTAAAATACATGAGTTCGATTGGGATTTTTAGTAGCCAGATAAATACAATTTATCTTATAAAAAATATAAAACAAAATTTAAGATATTCACATTTTAGGGTTTTTTTTTTCCCAACTGTGAATTGTAACTATTTTATGTTTAATTAATGTACTCGATGTCAATCATTACTTTATTTGAATTCTGTTTAATGTTTATATAGAGTTGTGGTGTCAATTGCGATTATAGAGTAGTCTTCCTTGCCAATCATTACTTGATTTGACATTTTTTTTCTTTCTAATTTTTCCATTAATAATATTAGTTCATCCCAAGGACAAAAATATCCGTGTTTGTGGATATATCGATACTTGATTTTACGGATATATCGACGGATATATCGATATCGGTGGAAATATCGGTATTTACGCGAAAAAAATAAAAAAATTGAATTTTTTTTTGAAAAATGTATCTAACACTTTACATAATATTACAATGAATATTAATATATATTGAAGTTAAATTTCAAACAAAAAGATATGTTTACAACCAATATTAAGACATAAACTATTATATAAATGTTGTCTCATATTGGTTTACATGTCAAATTATCATTGACAATTAATACATGACCTAATAATAACTTGAACTCTTATGAGGTTCAAATGTATAAGATGACATGTCAATCACTCATTACTCATATTCATTGAATCAAGACTCATAGAAAATGATTCAATATCAGTGTTTGGGCTTTCATCTTGATTCCAGTTATAACCATGTATTCTTCAGTAATTCTTTCCAATAGCACCAATCCCTACCCCATCTTGTGTTGCATGTGTGAAATCACGCTCATCGGTAAATGGAAAATTTAGAGGCTTCACTAACTGTAAAACAAAGAAAATTTAGAAAAGTGTCAAAAAAGTGAAAAAAAAAAAAAAAAAACAACAAAAACTAGTCCAAACTAGTCCATGGATATATCCGGGATAAATTGGCGATATATCCTGGATATATCCGGATATATCCGAGATATATTGCAAAATAGTTGTACTATTTACGGATAAGGATATATCTTCGATATATCGCGGATATATCCGGATATATCGGGGATATTACAACAGATTATTTTGTCAGCCCATATCGATATCCATAAGTTGATTTTACGGATATATCAGGGATATATCGCGGATATATCCGGATATTTTCGTCCTTGGTTCATCCTATATAATAGATCTAAACCAGAGTTTAGTCAAACATATAATTGAACCGAAACTGTCTTCTCCTATAATTGACCCGTTCATTCATTTGGTCTCATAAGTCATAACTCTTAACTTCAATTCATATTTCTTGGGCTTTGTTTGAATCATGTATTTGACTTGAAATGAAATAAATCACCACAAAAATTCTTTCATATTAAAACCTAGGAATATGGCAACACTCAAAGCACTAGGACTTAATTCATATACACCCTATAATTCAAACAAAGGCTCAGTCTCATAAAACTTGCAATTTTAAAAGAAAAGATAGGATTGTAATATAATAAAACGAGTTGCATTATTTATTTAAATAATAGGTGATTTTTCAATACTACATAATTGCCTACTTTGAAACTATAAAAAGACATCACACATCACAATATGGTTAGTATTAGAAAATCAAATCCACAAAGAGAAAACCGTGTTTAATCTTCTGACACTAACCATATTCAAATGACAAACTTAATTGAAGAATGATAAGTTTTAAGTTTCACTACTTCTCGTCAGAAACAAGAAATATAAAAAATCAATCAAAACCAATCTTCAACATAAACAAACTATACATGAGTCAAATCACGGAACAAGAATCGAGCAGTCTAGTGCATATTCCTATCTGGATTAGCATATCCATAGATCATTTTAGTTCATCTAAATTCAATCTAAATAGCAGACAATTAATCAATAAAGGGCAATGCAAAACTTCAATCACCAGATGAAGCCAACACAATTAATTCTCAAGATTATGAACATTGAAACTGAAAGAGCAACAAGTGAAAAGCTTCTAAATCCTCCAAGTTGATTGCTGTGTGTATTAGAAAAGGCAAAATCCTACAGTCAAATTAATCTTATGAACAGTAAAGTAAAACCTCTATTATGAACTGATTGTTAACATGCTCAAAGCATCTCCTAATCAAACAAGCTGAATAAGGCACCATCATCATCGCTCTCTTCCTTCACCTCCTCCTGAAAATAAACAAAATACACATTTCCAATTCACTCAGTTCATTTTCTCATGGGATTAAACAAGGCAAATAAAACAAAAACTCAAATACAGAGAACAAGCTTGTAATATGCATGTAACTCTGACTACTTTGCCGTAATTTTTAATTTAATGCATTTGCAGGTTTAAGATCCATAAACATTCTGCTATTATCGAAATCTCAAACTATTTTCAATTTGATTATACTTCCGATTTTGCATAATCGAAATGTACAACCAAACAGAGAAAGCTGCTCTGAAATAGACTGTGTTTGCTTAATTTTTCAAGTTAAGAATTAAAAAAAGTAAAATAAACGCCGCGGCTGAAATTTTACCTTCTTTTCCTCGGCGGCAGGGACAGCGCCTCCGGCAGGAGCAGCAACCTCCACGGCGGAACCACCACCAGATCCGACGTTCATTACTAGTTCATCAATGTCCTTCTTCTCACGGAACTTAGCAAAGAGACTCGGCCAGTAGGATTCGACCGTCACATTCGCCGCCCTCAACAATGTTGCTATTTTCTCCGCCTGATTAAGAATACAACCAAATCAGATGAAAAATAAACAGATTAGCAATGCATATTTACTTGCATTTTAAAGCAAATGAAATATTACAGTGACAGGGATGCCATCATCGTGAAGAATCAAAGAGGCATAGGTGCAACCGAGCTCTCCAATCGACATGCTTCTCCCTGCGCTGCGGCGAGTGAATCTCCAAACGCAGGGTGTTTTTTATGCAACCGCCGCGATGGTCGTTTTCAGAGCAGTAGAGAGCGATTAATTAATTAGGGTTTTGTGGGCAGTTATTGTGAGAGTGTAAGTTAATTTCTTGCTGCCCAAGTAAACTATTAGTAATGGTAACATCCTAAATTTCTTACTAATATCAAAATAGCCCTCAAATTTAGGGCTGTACACACCCTCGCTAAATATATTTCATTTAAAATAATAAAAAAGATGTAAATATTTTTATTATTTATTAATAATTTTATATTCTATAATTGAAATGATAGAATCATAATATTATATGATGTTGCTTAGAAATTTGATAGTATTAAATCATATTTAAGTTAGTGTTTTAGTAATTTGGGTTGTATTTATTAATAGATATTCCAGTTTTTTACCACATATTCTATATTTGACACCATGAAGTGAGGTTTTTCTATAAATGCATTGTCACAAATTCATTTGTTTTTCATTAACAAAAATTGTGCTGTACTAACTGAGCTATAGCCAAGGATAAAAATATCGGTATCGATGGAAATATCGGTATCTCAATTTTACGAAAATATCGGTAAATATCGGAAAAATATCGGTAAATATCGAAAAAATATACATGCCGTTATTATATCGGTTACATGAAAAAAAGAAAATATCGGAGATATATCGGAGATATTTCCCAATATTTTCATCTTTGGCTATAGCTCTTTGTTCTTGTGATGTATATTTTATCATGTATATAATTTGTTGTCAAGATGAATATTCTATGATACAACATCATAAATTTTTGAGTGGTATTACTTAGATTATTATTGCTTATAAGGGCTATGATATGTATAATCCATTGGTGGGATCAAATTTAAATTACATACCTCAAAATTTTTGAGTTGAAATTTCTCCTTTTTATAAACTCATACCTTATAAGAGTGTAACTCGTCTATGTTCTGTTAAAAAAAAAAATTGATATAATAAATTTTATAATAAGATCCAATTTATATAGAATTTCATATTAGATTGAGTTCTCAATTTAAAATAAATATTTTTTTTCTTTATATCTTTTAATTTTTATTTATATTTATACTTTAATTTTATATTTTGGATAATCATTATTTGTTATCTATTTTTTAATTGAGAACTCAATTTAATTATTTAATTCGAAGTTGTAAATTGAGAAATATAATTAAATTAAATCATTATTGAAAAATTTTACAATTTTTAATATCAAAATAAAAAAATTACTATGTTATTATGATATTTATTTATCATTTATAAAATACGAATATAATTGAGATGACATGTTTTATAAAGACGTATACGTAGTTATAATGTAACGTAATTATAAAAGGAATGATCTATAGGATTTTGATTTTACAAAATCTCAAACCGAATAATCCAAACAAAGTACATATCTTTAGTTTCTTAAATGTACGTTTGGAGCCCTCAATTTAGGTTTATTCAAACTTGAGCCCAACTATTTTGAAATAGGTCGTAACATCGATCCCACTTCGCAGCAATTTAAAAAAAAAACGAGTTAAAAATCGCTCCGCGGAAAATTCCTTTTGCCGCCATAACACTTTTTCTTCAACTTTCGATCAATTAATTATGTCTTCCTGCTTCCAATCCGCAGTGCTCGGATCGTCGATCGTTTACCCTAACGCCGTCGTTTGGTCTGAAGAAAACTTGGTGGCGGCGGCGTGCGGCGGTGCCGTTATAATCCTGGTAATTTTCTGTAGTTCTCTGTCTCCACTTGTTTTCAACAGCGACAATCTACACTGTTTAAGTTTTTTGTTGAGTGTTCAGTGTGATTAGCTTTCGCTTGCTTGGATGATATTGTTTAATTCTGATGCTAGGGTTTAGTTCATCCAGATTTTATTTTATGTCAATTGAATTAATCAATCTCATTGCTTGCTTATTTAGAGTCCTGCTAATCCTGGAGTTCGAGGTGTAATCACCATTCCATTCAGCAAGCCCTTACCTGTTGGTCTGATTGACGCTGGAGGTATGTCAAGCTATTGTGTACGAGTCTGATTTGTTGTTGCTCTTATCAGTTTTGAATTGTATTGTTGGATATCAAGCTGTAATCATATTTCTGTTTGTAGATTCATAGCCCTTATATTTAGTTGGAAGTGCTGTTGCTGAACTGTTTTTCTTATTTATGCATTGTGGGTGTAAATTGTGATTTCATTTGAACATAGGGGCGGATTTGCTGAATGGGTGCTTGCTGCCCCATCATTTATCACGGGATAATCGTCCTTGTGTTAGATCAATCTCTTGGTCTCCTGCGGGTCTAGCTAATAATGCTGGGTACTGATATGATATATTTCAGATTTGGATTTTTCTGAGTATGACATCATAATTGCACCCATAGAACTAATTATTATATTTATTTTGAATTGAGCAGTTGTTTGCTTGCTGTTTGTTCCACCGCGGGACGTGTAAAGCTTTACCGTTTTCCTTTATGTGAGTTTTCTGCAGAGTGGATAGAGGTATGCAATGAATGAACTTTAATTTTGCAGTCTCTCTTTGATTGTAACCATTGGGGATCCTTAACAATATAGTGTTAGTTTCTCAAGAACATTTGCTAGAGTTATGATTTATTTGTACTCTAATGTTAGTCAATGTTGACTAATTTTAGTTTTTTTCTTTTTCATTTTTCCCCCTTCTTGGAATCATAAAGGTTTTGGATGTATCTGAAATGCTGTATGGTTATTTCAAGAATACCAACTTTGGGGAGCATCATATTATACCTTCAGGAAATTCTAATGTGAGTGGTTGTAACTTGCATCTCTTTTATTTTGGTTTTGACCTCTGGCTTATTCTCCAGATGATATTTTTGTGATGGTATTGCTATCTGTTCATCCTTGATCCTTCTTTTATTTGGGCTTCCTCTCATTCAGGTTATACAAGGTTGGGATAATGCGGATCATGAATGTGCTGATAACTTATCTGTCTCTGGTTTGAGAAAGGATAAGAAATGTAGGAGACAAGATGCAGCTAATGTAATGTTCTCTGTTCATTTGCCCTCTTGTTCCTTATATCTAGTTTTCAAGTCTCATTTTCTTCATATTGAATCTGCTGTTGTCTGATACTTATTTGAATTTTGAGAAAGGCATATCCTGATTTATCTATGATAGTTTTTTTAAGTTTTGGAGGTTGAGATAAGAATATAGAGATTTTGTTAAATATCGCATATCGATTGAGTTATGTTACAATATTGAACTAAAATCGAGAAATATCGTGGATATCACCAAAAAATGATGTTTATCCAAATATTATAACATGTGAAAATGTCTGTAACAGATTTTAATTTGGCATTTGATAGACATTTTATATCTATTCCCTCAATTGTCATATGGAGGTTGAATTTTATATTATAAAAACTATCCCACCATTGTGATACCCCTGTGGTAGAGATAGAGAAACATACCAATAATACGTGCATTACAAAGTTACTCCAATGTGATGACATAATATCAATATTGTATTAACAAATATGACATTCAACCTTCTATATTACAATCTCATATATGCCATAATTTGAGTATTAATTGAATCTGATCAAGTAGTTATGAACATTTTGTTATAATGTTAGACAATATTTATATAGTTTATAATGTATATTTTTGTTTTAAATAATCATTTTTTGAGATTTTAAATTATGTATATATATATATATTTATTTTATTTATTTTTATAATAATACCTAAAATCTCACATTAAATTTTTTCAAACTTTAAATATAATGTTTGTTATTTTTAAATTGTTACCCATATTGATATTGATATATCAATCGATATTTTGTAAAATTAAGGTTGTGATATTTCTATCTATATCAATATTTTAAACCTTCCTGATACTTGATTTGTATTCAGTTGTACATTCTCTTTATGCTGATATCCTTTTATTTTAATATTCAATAAAAAAATTGCTTCTGATGTTATTTTGTTTATTAGGTAGCATCAACCAAAGATCATTTGAGAGACAAAAGCATTTGGAGACTAAAGCCTCTTGAAAAAATGAGTGGAGACTGCAATCTCCCATTAATAACTGCAGAGCAGTATGCTTCTCGCATTGAAATGCTGATGTCACTTACTGTTGCTTGGTCTCCAATGTTGGATACATCTGGGATTTGTGTTGCTTTTCCTCATAACTGCTGCTCTATTCTTGCTGTTGGAGGGAAGTGTGGTAGGATTTCATTCTGGAGAATTCGCGCACCTGAGTGCTATTCTATTGATGACACTAGTTACTCAAGTGAGGTGTTACTTGTTGGTCTTCTGAAGGCACATGATACTTGGATCACAGCTATTAGTTGGGCTTTGTATGGGTCCAATATTTCTAAAACCCAGCTTATATTGGCTACTGGAAGTTCTGACGGTAGGTGAGTAATTTACCACTAAGCATTGTCAATGGCTCACCTCTAATATGATCAAAATTTTGATTGCATCCAAATAATTACCATGTGACATCGACATGATAGCCATATTGAATTTTTGTAAGTTCTGCGATGAAGTTATTTATTTTATCTTTTCTTTGAAATTTAAACAATTCCAGATATGGTTTTCATTTCAATAATACCTATTATTAGTTATAAAAAAAGGAATTATCATATTTGTTTCATCTAAAGTGTTCCAAGATTTTCTAAATGGTGTAGTTGAGGAGTTGAATTCATATTTAAATAACTTGATGAATAACCTCTTTATGTCATAGAGTGAAGATATGGCTGATAAATGGTGAAGAACTGCTGAAGTCATCAGAAGTCATCCATGATTCTTTTTCATTGTTGAAAGAGGTCACCATGTTATCTCAATCTCTAGATTGTATCCTTCAAATTGATATACTCATATATTTGTAACTTTGATCCAATCCTTATCTTAAAATTAGTGATTTTTCATGTAAATAGGTTATTACTGTTGATTCTGCAACAATCTCTGTAATTGCACTTACTGTGCCCTCACAGTCACTATGGAAAGTTCTTTTGGCTATTGGCAAAGGTTCTGGGTCATTTGAACTGTGGACTCTTGACGTGACCACCAGCAAATTTGAAAAAATTGGCTGTTATAATGCACATGATCGAATAGTAAGTCCTCAGTACTAGTAAGTTGTATTTTTACCTCTTGAGTGATAATTAATTAATCTTTTTAAAATAAATTTCAGGTTACTGGTTTAGCTTGGGCTTTTGATGGACGTTGTTTGTACAGCTGCAGCCAGGTACTAAACTCAATGTTGAATTCCATACATGCAATTTAGCATGGCATACAGACACATTTAAATGTGTGGGGCCTTGAAGTTTACGTTCATTCTCTATGTTTCATACTATGAGACATTTGATTACCTGGAATCTTTTTCCAATTTAGCAGAACTCGATTAATTTATTGAACCTGTCCATATTCTTTGTTTCTCCTCTATGGATTAACATGGCATGGGACTTTTTTCAATGATAGAATTATGTTTTCTATTAAGTTGTATCTTTTGTACTCCACTCTCTTCTTTACCGAGAATATCCAATCTACGTAACTAGAAATTGTTTTTCCAGTGGTAAATAATGTGCTTCATGTATTTATTCAGGGATAAAAGGAGTATCTGATCAATCTATTGATATTAGAAACCGGAATTTTGCTAATTCCTCTTGTTAGTACTCATTTGTCAATGTTGCTTGGGTGTATAATGCTGTGATTCATGAGGCGGGAACTCTTCATTTCATTTGCTGATTGTTTTAATGTATTCAGGACAATTCTTTGAAGAGCTGGATTTTTGTTGGAAATTCTCTGTCTGAAGTGTCATTTCCCTTGAATTCTCCTGGTTCGAAGAGCTCCTCAGATGTATGAGTTTTCTTGTTTGCTTCTATCATTGATGTCTTTGTTTGTGGACTAATACCATTATCTACAGGTTCCTTGTGTATTTGACTCTTGCTTTGGTCTGGCAATTTCTCCTGGAAATTTGGCAATTGCCGTGGTATAATTTTGCATCTCTCCATTTTCATTGTAGTAGAAAGTACTAAAATTCAACCCTATTTGGTTTACTTGTCTGATTCTAACCAATTATTATATGAGGACACTTCAGTACTATAAAACCTTCCAACCTTTTGAAGTGAAAAGGAAAATGATAAAATGAAAGAAAACCCTGGAAGTTATGGAACACTGGTTGTCAATGCTATTAATGGAACACTAATATGAGATGACTTGACATTCCCCCTCTTTGAGCCTAATGGAATCTTTAGTCTATTTTCTATTTTTAATGCCAATTTAAAACACTCGCATTATACTTATACTATCATCTTCTATAGTGCGTTGGTCAGAGCTGCTTAGTTTGGTATTATCTGCAATCCCTGTTTATCTGCATTCCACTTGAGCAGTAACTTAATCTTCCAAAAATCCTTTGCAGCTAATTCTCTATTTGGTAGTTTATTTAACTTGTAGTTGGTTTTTCCAATTTATGAAACTCTCATCTAGGCACCACCATTTACCAGGTCACCAGTCTAATGCAGAATAGAGGGCTTTACAGCCACCTATTTCAAATCCAGTCTTATAAATTTGTGGCTCTTGTTTGCAGGCTCGCAGATTCGATGTTGATTTATTGCATCCAATGTACCAGGGAAGGTGAAGTTCTAGCCTTTTTCCTCATCTCTTCTGGTAGCCTATTAGAGACCTGCTATGCATTCATAATTATGCACCTAGATGCATGAGTAAACCATGCCAACTATCTGCATTCGTCAATATGCTTTCAAATTCATCATGGTGAATTTCAAGAAGCAAAGATAAATATCTATGAGATTAGTCTGCCACGAGTAGATGTTAACATGCCCTTTACAGAAAGCTGATAAACTTTACCACTGTTTTCTATATGTTTCAATGTCTGTTTTCATGCTCTGAAGTAATGTACAAACAACAAAATTAAGTCCTTATCCCTCAAGGGGTCAGCCATATGGATCACATTTCGCCATCATGTTCCGTCAAGTCAAATGTTCTCATTTATATTAAAGTATAATAATGTATTTTTGAATAGTTTTGTTCCAAGTCTTTTTAGGTTGTCCCCTTTCCTTTTTAATTTGATTTAGTGATTCTCTGCTCTTGTCGTGCTAGAGCATCTAAAGGCCTCTTAAGTACATGTCCAAATATTTTAAGTGCATTTCTCTGATTTTCTCATCTATAGGAGCTTCCCCCACTTTCTTTCTAGTGCATTCATTACGTATTCTATAGAATCTAGTGTATCTATACATCAATCTTAACATTCTCATTTCTGCTAGCATCATTTTTTGTTCTTGTTCAAATTTAGTCGTCCAAACTTTGATTCAGAAAGCATAGCCAGGCTGTTTATAAAAATTTATTTTTAATTTAGCAGCACTTTACAATCAATGATGTAGGAGTCACTTCTCCATTTGTTCCAACCTGCTTGAATCCTATGTGTAACATCTGTATCAAATTCCCATTTTCTTCAATGATGGAAAGTAATGTTTGTCATAAAATTTCAGAACACATAGAGCTGCTGTTGAATTCCTTTGGATTGGAGGGCAACAAGTGGACCTTTCCTCCACTACCTGTTCAGAGATAAATAATGAAACTTTTCCTGGATTTCCTGAGAAAGAACTGATTTGGTGGGAAATGAATTTATTATGGTCATTGAAACAGTATGAAAATCCCAGTAGGCTTCTTAACATTTGGGATATCGTGACAGCTCTTCTTGCCTTCAAGCAGTCCACACCTGAGTATGTAGAGTTTATCCTCTTAAAATGGCTGGCATCACATTTAAGGTCCCAAATTGGAATTTTTTCGACATTGTTGTCTGAAGCCTTTGAAATCCTGCCCAAGCTTTCTTCCCGTCAGTTGCACCTTATAAACACTATCATCAGGCGTGTATTGCTTAAAGAATGTAAAACTGAAGATGTAACTAGCAAACAGCATAAAATAAAAGGGTTAAGTGGTACCAAAGAGGAACGGGTAAATTTATGGATGGACTGGCTTTCAAGCAGTGAAAATGAACTGTTGGAAAGGCTTGTCGGTTATAGTTTTTCTTTCATTTTAAATCTATTGTCCAATTCATCAATGGATTCTTCTCAAATTGGTTGCTGGAGTCCTGATGGATTGCCCAAAATGGAGCAGTGGGTTTCACAAAATAAGAAATGTATAAAGGCTCAATCCAAATTCCTTGTAGAAGAACTTGGGAAGGTTGAGAAGAGGTAATCCTTTGCGTATCCATATTTGAGTTGCTTTTAATTTTAGCCTTGCTGCGTTTTCACTTCTCATTTTGTGATGTTTGCCACCTACTCTGTCAATGCATCTCGTTTTAAATAACTTCTATAATCATTTTGCGCCAAAGCTAAGCATTGCACTACCTTGCACAATGTTAACTTTTTTCTTGCTGTTTTCATATATGCTAGTATTTTCTCCAGTTATCTTCTTAATATGTAAGTCGTGCTATAGTCTAAGTTTTTTTATTAGAGTTCTGATTTTTACTGATAAAATTGCATTTTATTCAATTTTTAGCAGGAGTTTACAGAGAATTTTGGGGTATGAAATGGATGAGCAATGCACTTTCTGTTCAGCATTTGTGCCATTTGAATCAACAGAGTATGCAATTTGCTCTGGAGTAAACTATGAGAATGGAGTTAATCAGACACATAAACTAGGAAGGTGCACGGTTACTATGCGTATTCTCCCAACTAAACCCTCCTGGTATTGTGTTTGTTGTCAAAGGCGGGCTAGAAAGTTGCCACCTAGCATTTTGTTCACAATGCCTGGATATCCTTCAGATTTCAAGTTGTTCGTGGAGTCTTCTGCTTACAAGGACACCTCAACACCATGTTGTCCCTTATGTGGGATACTTCTACAAAGATCACAACCAGAATATTCTCTCTCACCATCTCCAGTATAAATTAGAGTCTACATTCTAATTACTTATCCTAGGATATAAGTGAAAGTTGGTTGATGTTAAGAAGGGAAGCCCACTATCTATCTACTGAATTGGTCAGTGGAAATCACCTGGTTTTCTCATGATACTGACTTGAATACACAATGCATGCTATGCAAAAGGTGTTACGGAACAACTCAATCTGGATCGGCAAATATGCATTGCAGTTTAGCTTTAATGCACAACTCTAAATGAAGCCGTCATTGTGACTAGAAACTCAATTCTGTAACTGCAGGATGTGTAAGTTTCGACCTCACATTTTGTTTCTTAATTGTCATGCTCAATTTTACCTTACAACTCTGGTGACGTGCAAGTTCTGAGCTCTAATTTTCGACATTTTCAGATTCAATATCCGTAACTGCTGTGGCAGGATATGGGACAATTCAGCCTAACCTTCCACGTCTCATTAATCATGGGTTAATGCTGCTAGAGGAAATACTTACATATGATCTTTTTGGCAGTAAAACATAGGCTGTTCCAATTTATTGGACAGCTTATGTGGCACAGGTATCTCAGGCTCTTTACGGGTTTTTCTGCAATTAAATAAACAAAAAACAAAAATTAATGTGCTTATTTTTCATCAGAATTTTTTATTGGTTTCAAACTATTTTTATCAATTCACCCCACTTTGATTCCCATATAAACCTCGTTTTCTCTTGGTTAAACAGATCTCTGTTGTGTCAGGTACATACATCCAAAATATCATATGCTGTAAAGCTCTTGATATGCGGGATGGAGATCACATTTACCCCCTTATATTTCAGCTGACATTAGCATCTCAGTCAAACAGTTCTTTATTAACAATATTCTCCCAGAAGGTGTGTTTCAAACTACAATTTTATTAACAAGATTCTTTATCAACAAGTTCTTTATTGTTTGTTACCAAGTAAATTTAATCGTCGAAAATAGAGCTACAATATTATATTATTTGTTAGAAAGTAAATTTTCAATAACTTTTTTGTGTAGGACAATGCCTCATCAAACGAACCTACGAAAACATGCCTCCTTCTCTGATGCCCTTAGGGTATTAACTCTATCCGCTATACTAATGCTATACTTCTATTAAGGTACATAGAGCTTCTTTCTCTGATAAACAATAATCAGTGCTGTAACTTCATGTGATTATTTTGTGGTAAACTAGTCAACCTTGTTACCACTGTGAGTTGAAAATTGACATTGCTGTTTATGTCCCGAATAGATTAGTTTCCTTTTCTGTGCACACTTGAGGGTCTTTATCGAGATTTATGATTAAGCAGAAACGAAGATTATGCGACGTGAACTACTGTGACCGCGACAAAACATATGATAGTTTAAGCCATTGAATGTGTTGAGTTTGAGTGGATATAAATATGCTGTCGTTTAATTGCACGGAGAATGTTGCATTGTTGATTATTCTGTAGATGGAAAAGTTTCACCAACCAGCCATCTCAAGAGAATATTTGATTTCTATAGTCATTTGGTTCAATTGCTGTTTGGACTATTTTTAGCTGGTTGACAAATTGGTTTTTTATTTGTATTTATTTTTAGGTGCATTTTTCTTTTTTTAAAGAGGAAATTTAGGTGCATGTATTTGCTTCTTACACCATGTCATCTGAAATATGCTGGTCTTACAACTCACACACGGATCTAGTTTCACCAACAACTCCAATTTCATAATTACATATGAATTTGTGAAAATTAATTTTATTTATGGTTAATTCACGATAACTATATGTGGATTATTGTCTCATATAAGTTTGTGAATACATAAATACTATTGTTCATAAATATAGTATTAAAATATTTGTAATTAAGGTGTAGCTAGTTGGTTGATTTCATGACACTTAAATTTTGCATTAGATTGATTTTTTGATGAGATAAATGTTATAAACACAATTGTTAGAAAGTAAAATTAATCTCAAAAGAGCAATTTTCTCAACAGAATAAAATTTCTATTCTGATTCCAAGTGATCACTAAGAATATACTATTTTGATTCTCCAAATAAAGAAATTAAAAAAAAACAATAAAGAAAGAGTATATATCATATTCATATAGGTTGAGAAAGTCATAAAAAAGACTAGTTGATGATAAATTATTTACGTCTTAAGTTAGGCTGATGATTAATTATGCGATATTGTACTTTGCTAAAACCTCTGGTTGAGATATAAATTTTGCAATAAAATCAGCTTCACCTAATTAGCTATCTTTGTTAGATTAGTTTTGATTTGAGAACGAAATTTATGAAACTGTGTTATGAATCTAATTCGGTAGAAATTGATAGGATCTCGTGTTAAATTTTTGTATTGAGAATTTTGTTGTTTTGTCATTTAATTTTTTTAATTGAATTGTAGTTTATTATATCAATAAACTATTATCATTCATATATGGTTTTTATATATCAACAACGTGAAATGTGAAATTAAATATTATTTTCTAAATTATTCATTTTGAACAAAACCCCGTGTCATACACGGGCGTCGAGAACTAGTCTACGTTACATTGCAGAAATTGAAGTATGTTTTTCACATAAATTTTCCAACCTTCCTTTATCAAAAATAAAATCAATACTCCTACAAATTATTTTTCCTTAAACATTTTCTACTATTATTTTCATCTTGTCGATTCGCTGCCAATATATATATATATATATATATATATATATATATATATATATATATATATATATATATATATATATATATAATTCTTATTATAACTGATAAATTTAATTGTGCGTAATTTCAAATCATTGAACGATGAATAAAAATTAAAATTTTATCATAAATAATTTTGTGAGATAAAACTACTTAAAACTTAGTTATATTCACAAGTAAATTTTTATTTTTTTAAATTGTAAATTAAGATTTATTTGTTTTTATTTAGTCTTTCTAAATTTCTGCTAAATACTTCAAATATTGAAATAACGAATTTACCAGAAAAAAATCGGTGCACTGTAGGATCAAGGACAAAAATATCTATGTTTGCGGATATATCGGTATCTTGATTTTACGGATATATCGACGGATATATCGATATCGGTGGAAATATCGGTAATTTCGCGAAAAAAATAAAAAAATTTAATTTTTTTTTTGAAAAATGTATCTAACACTTTACATAATATTACAATGAATATTAATATATATTGAAGTTAAATTTCAAACAAAAATATATGTTTACAACTAACATTAAAAGATAAACTATTATATAAATGTTGTCTTATATTGGTTTACATGTCAAATTATCATTAACAATTAATACATGACCTAGTAATAACTTGAACTCCTATGGGTTCAAATGTATAAGATGACATGTCATCTTGAGTCAAACAATATTGATACCAACTTAAGATACTTTGCTAATCATGGAGATAACTTTCATATATTTCTTTCAACTGTGTTTCCCTGAATTTGGTAATGTGAATTGACCCAATATGATTGACTATGTTGATGCATGCTTGAACCTCCATAGGACATTTCAGGTAGTGGGTTATAAAATGGATTTTGACTAGACCAATCAAGCTGTGAAGTGATATGTCTGCCGTGAGAATACGACGATCATTACTCATATTCATTGAATCAAAACTCATAGAAAGTGAAAAAAAAAACCAACAAAAACTAGTCCACGGATATATCAGGGATAAATTGGCGATATATCCTGGATATATCCGGATATATCGGAGATATATTGTAGAATAGGTGTACTATTTATCGATAAGGATATATCTTCGATATATCGTGGATATATCCAGATATATCGGGGATATTACAACGGATTATTTTGTCAGCCCATATCGATATCCATAAGTTGATTTTATGGATATATCGGGGATATATCGCGGATATATCCGGATATTTTCGTCCTTGTGTAGGATACCTATCCAGAAATTTTGGCAACTCAATATAGATTTTACGAAATTAAATAAATAAAAGATATTAAAAGAGGTCTGCCTATATTTTATCCAGTGAAATCCATGGTAGGTAGCATCTGTTGCCACGCTCATGATTTCTTCCATTTATGTCATTTCATCAACTTTCATAACGTTTTCTTTTCTTCTCTGCTTTTTATTTTTTTTATTGTTTTTCATCATGGCAAGAAAAATCACCATTGGCTGCATCTATGTTACTTAATTTAAAAATTCCATGGACGGCTGAGATTTAAACTTGCTAGATGAGAAGGGCCCACTTGAAAATAAAGTGTCCTCCCATTTTATTAATATATATTTTACTATCGTAATTTCATGATAATTAATTAGGTTCTATCAAAGTATAGTGGTACCCTCATTAACTCTTTTTATGTTGGTGGATCTTATTAATCTATTTAATGGTGTGGAAAAAAATTATTACTTAGTACATGCTCTTATTTGACATGGAAAATCTTATTTTTTAGTGATGTATAAAAATGTATAACAAAAAATATTATAAGTGCAATTACAATTTATGTGGACGAGTGTGTATTTCACAGAGAAAAAAAAATATTTTGAAAAATCTATATTTAATGATCCCATTTTTCTTAATTATAAAAATTTATATGACATCGTGTCATAAGTTTTATACTATTTTCTAAGTACGTGATTAGCTCCTTTCAAGAAAAATAATAGACTATATAATTAGGTATTTCTCATTTCTTCATAGTTATGGTAAGGGAAAAAAAACAATCCAAAATAAAAATAAAAAGAACATGTCTATTTTTCTAAAAAATATATATTACATATTTGCATCAGTATTCTCATATATATTTATTTACACAAAAAAAAAAACTACTTTGATAATCAAATTAGTCTGATCTCTCTAATTTATTTGGTATTTAGTCAATTATATAGTTTTCTTTAACATAACCAAAAAATATTAAAAATAGTAGTTCAGTAATATTATAATTTTTTAGTTGATAAAACGAAGAAACAAGAAAATGTAAAACATAAGACTACTTAAAAGACAAAATAATTGCTTAATATATAATTCCTTTTGAAATATTCCTCCTAATGGTGGGCCATGTATTAAAATAAATTTCATTCGATTTCTGACACTCATTCTAATCATGACTTGTAGACAAAATAAAATCCTACAAGCATTCTTTTTTTTTCTTCTTCTCCTCTTCTTCAGACATGTATGCCAAGCACATAAAATAATATATTTAAATCATCATGCAACTTTTAAATTGATCCCATTCACGTTTGATTTTACTCTACACTTTATTATTTTTATTTTATTTTATTTTACACATTTATATATAACTTCATTAAAAATCTATCTTGAACGATTACAAGATAAATCATTATAAAAACATGTTAATTTTGAGCTATCTAAGATCACAAAATATAACGAATTAAGAAATTTATGGGTAAAGTGCAATAAATTAATGCACATAATTCTAATAACAAATTGTACTAGACTTTTTTATTTTATCAATTATTTTACGAATTGTTAATTTAATCAAGATTTTGTAAATCTCATGGAATTTTGAAACCTCATAAAGTGATTGCAAAATGAAGTGACATATTAGATACATCAGTTGGAAGTTAAACTACTAACGATTATAGGCGATTTCTAATTTCTATCCATGAAATAAATATGAGGAAATAATTGTTTATATCACTAAATATATAATATTGTACCGTTTCTACAGAGAAATGTCAACAGATAGTCTTTTCTATCAAAATAAAATATAAAAAGTCAAAACTACTTTTGACCGTCACACCGGTAAAATTGAAGTAAATGAATAATGATATTTTTTTAATATTTATAATAATTTAGGTATAAAATTATATTTTGACGGTAAAAATAAAATGTTGAATATAATTGTGAAAGTTTAGTTAGCAAGGCCAAATAAACATTATCTCCTATGAACATTGATGTGAGGGCAGATTAGTATAAACAAGCTAGAGGAAGAAATATATTAAGCACGAGCTAAACAAGGTATTAAACTTTGTACGGTCAATCACACACAACATCAAATTTAATAAAGATTTACTAAAAAGTTAATAAAGACAAATTTTATGTTTTTTGTTTTTTGACGTCCGATTATGAAACGACACCGTCACCGTGACCCAGCAGTTTCTTCAAACGAGGAGTGCATTCAATTATTTACAAGCTTTTGATCAATTCAACTTAAAAAATATATATTAAAATTAAGAAATTTTCCCCTATTTTTAACTTAAAGGAAATCCCATACCATGTAAACTCATCGATATAATTTAATTTTGTTAAACAATTTTATAAAGGTTATATTTTAAAATACAAATAAAAATTACTAAATTTTTGATCGGATTCTATGGATATCATATTTTAGATTTTAAGAAATCATATGATGGAAACAAAATTGTTCAGGAAATCAAATTGTAAATTTCAAAAAAATTAAAATTTATTTAATTATTTGAAAAAAAAAGTAGGGTAACTATAAATATTAGGAATAATTATTGAAAAAACTACTAACTTTACTTAATTACAATTTTAATTAAGTTTTAAATATTAACAAATATTACATGAATATTTATATATTTTGCAATTTTAATCAACACATAATTTTCAAACATGATTCACTAACATAAATTATTATCAGTCTATTATCAGTAATGTAGGAATTGAAAGAGGTTGAGATTGTTGAAATGAAAAAATATATTTTTAAATGTAATTATATTCTAATACTGTCAGTTAGTTAAAATTAAAAAAAAATGAAAATTTATATTATATTTATAAATATTAAAAAAAAATTGATTAAAATATAAATCGTGATTTTTTTTTGGAAAGTAATCAAATATATAATTTATGAGTGAGACTTGTGTGTAACTGTTGTATGGATCTTAGATCCATACAACGCGGGTCGGGTCGGGCTGAATCCGATCCGGATCGGCGCATTTTTTTTAATCCTGACCTTTATGTTGTATTAGTCATACCTTTATATTATGTTAAGCATACTTTTATATAATAGTTTAGTTTTAAAAAAAAAATCATAATTTTGGTAAAAAAACCTTAATTTTGACCAAAAAAATTATAATTTCAGCACAAAAAAACTCTAATTTGTACATATATACCTTTATATAAATATTACGCATACCTTTAATTAATATTAATCATATTTTTATATAATACATAAAGGTACAACTAACATAATTAAAAAGTATGACTAATATAACATAAAAGTATGTTTTACATAAAATAAATGTATGTTTAACATAACATTATAACCCTAAAGGTATGCTTAACATAACATAAAATCATAAATGTATGCTTAACATAACATAAAATCATAAAGGTATGCTTAACATAATATAAAGATATGCTTAACGTTGCATAAAGATATGCTTAATATAATATAAAAAGCCCAAAAAGTATGACTAACATAAATGTATGCTTAACATAATATAAAAGTATACTTAATATAACATAAAAGTCTAGTACCTAGAACGAATTTTGGGTGGGTTTGAGCGTACCCACCCAAATGCGTGAAGACGCGTGCGTACGCATGAAAATCAGCGTGAAAATGCGTGCACACACATAAAGATCGGATCGGATTAGATGTACGGATCCATACATTAATTGTATAAAAGTTTTTGTGATAATTGATTCACCACAATTGAAGGTATGGAGAAAGTGTTGACAAATAATGATACCCTTCTCAAGAAAAAGAGTGTCAGTGCGCAGTGGATAAAGACTACTTTTTTTTTGACAGTTTTGTCCTTCACAAAACCATGGTACACGTGGCGCCATCTCCTGCCTTTTACCAAACACGCTCAATATAGTACATCTACGTTGTCTTTTGCTAATTTACATCAAATCCGCTTATTAATATAATCTCATTAAATATCCAGTATTTAAATATAATTTTGTAAATGAATTTCTAATTTTGCGTAATTGATTATCAAATTAACAAATTTCAATAAGTTAGATTCCTGAAATATTAACCTACTTGGAAAATATTAAAACAGCATTTCTTCTGAGAAAGTTACTTTGATGGTGATATTAGAGGTCTAAATTGTCTTGATTTTTTTAAATATAAATTATTATAAAGGAATTGGTATTAATTGTGTTTTTTTGGTCTAAATTTATGGAACAAATCGACCCATAACCTACCCTTCGTATATAAGTTTATAAAATATAATTGATTTGAAGATGGTGAAACACATATATTAATTCATAAAATCATGTCATATCATTTTTTCTAATAAATAATCTGTTACAGTCCATTACTCCCCCAAGTATCATGCCAACATTTAAAATTTTAAAATTATATGCATTAATGATCCACATACCAAACATGGTATGATTAGCATTGAACAAGAAACATACACAGACGCATCAATCTTAATGAGACGATGTTCAATGATGTACCCATGATTCCTCATTATTAGACATATTAAAACAAATAATATATTTGAAAAATAAAGAGAAAAAAAATTATATGGGTAGTTCTAAAGTCGTGAGGTAACCTCACTTTGTCTTGTACTTGATACAATCCATATTGGTGAAATATATATCATGCATTTGCTAAGAGTACCAATAATTTTATAATTGGTATCCTTATTTGCGTAATTGAATCGAGTTGAGTTCATTTAAGTTTTGATTAATTAAAATTCAATTTATTTACTTTAACTACACTACTCATTCTAACGTGTTAGA
This sequence comes from Scutellaria barbata, assembly GCA_028654395.1. NCBI lineage: Eukaryota > Viridiplantae > Streptophyta > Magnoliopsida > Lamiales > Lamiaceae > Scutellaria > Scutellaria barbata. Next base: position 15,320,676 of record CM053646.1, on the reverse strand, counting down.
TATTCGAGATATATATATATATTTTTTTTTAATTTTTCATATAATTAAATAATGAGATCATTATACGATGAATATATTAAGATTTCTTCATCATGGACATTTTTACATTTTTCTTATTTACTATGAGGTGAGGTTAGAGTAGTTTGTAATAATTCAAGAATATTGGTTCATGAGTCTAAACAGACTTAAATGAATTTGGTAAATTTATAAATTGAAATAATTTTCTATCAGGCATATGATATTAATATAAAAATTAAAACATAATAACTAAATATATTTTTTAATCAAGGTAGTGTGTTGAAATTGCTCTCTTTTTGTATTGTAGGTTTTAAAATTAGGCAAATATTATACTATAAAATATTCACGTAATAATCTATGAGTCAAGTTAGTAGATAACGAGTAGAACTTTTTTTATTTTTTCTTAATCGAGGTTTATGTACTTGTCGTCTTGACTCTACTTGGTTGATAATAACCATTGTGATCAGTTAGAGAAAGCTGATAATTTTGATAGCTATAAAATAATTAAAATATACTCAATATTATATTAGTTATCTATACATTTATATAAGTTCACATGCACACATAATATGTATATGAATGTTAGATCTCGTGTATTTTAGGGATAATATCTACAACCCATATCAGTAGATATGTATATTTATCAACATATATGTGTTATATATATGTATATGATAATATTAAAATGCTCACTGTGGATTATTTTAAATATACTCTCCTATAATATATAATAATCTCATCTTTTAATTATATAGAAAATTAAATTTATATGTACGCTGAATATCCGATACATTAACAGTTGACAAATCTTAATATGCTCATCATGAATAGGATAGCAAAACTATATATATATATATATATATATATATATTAATCACAGATATATGTCAAGGTAAATGCATACTTTGATCTCTATACCTACAAAAAGAGTTTTTTTTTTAATCGGATCAATGCATTTTTATTTGTATAAACACTGGCTTTCTATATATGTAGAATCAAATACTATACCTAAAATAGCTACCCAATTCAAAGGAAATAAAAAATATAAAAATAATTATTTGTGAAAGAAACAATAGAGATCTAAATTTAAGAAAAAAACACATAATCCAAATACACAATTTTCCTATATTTTATTCAGTGTAGTTACAAAATCTCGGGGCATGCATCATAAATTTTTGGGCATTGTGAACAAAGTCCAACAAGAAAACAAGAACTAAAATATAAAACAACATTATAAATTCATAAAAATAAAAAATAAATAGGAAAAGAAAAAAAATTAAAAAAAGAGAAAAAGAAAAGCTAAAACGGACGATCCGAAGAAAAGAGAGAAAACCTCATTTTGTTCTGTTTTCTCTCTCTAAAACCCTCTTCATCTCTCACTTTCTATATATATGTACTATTCCTCTCTCTCTCATCTCCTCTCTCTCTCAGCGTACATATCTTCTCCTTGCAGACTCAGTAAAATATTCTCACAAATAGTATAATAATCCAAAAAAAAAAAAGAAAAAAAAGAGAAAAAGTTGTGCTCTGTTTTTGCCTCTGCTTTCCATTTTTAATTCTCTTATTGATATCTTAGCTCACGATCTTCCAGTTTATTTGCTCAATGGACACCATTTAGACCTCAACCCATCATCAGGTAATAAAGCTCCGATTTTGTTTTAATTTTTTTTGGCCTTTCAAGAATTGGATTTTTTCAGTTTTGATCCGTGCTAGAAAAAAATTAAATCTTGGGTTTTCCTGTTTCTTGTTCATTGTTTGTGTAGAAAAAAAAAAAGAAAAAGAAAAATCAACAAAAGGAGTGCAAAAACGTGATTATCGCGAAGGTATTTGATCATGGCCGTGGTGGAAAATGCCGGGGTTAACGCGATTGCGTCATCGAATCGGGAGACCCAGCAAAACGACGTCGTCGCCGCCGCCGCCGATCACCACCAGCTGGCGAAAGCTGCCGTTAATAACCAAAAGTCAACAAAGCCCGCTGATCAGAATTTCCACCTGATGCAGCAGAACATATCCAACGGTCATCACCACCACCCCATCAACGGCAACGGTGTGGAGAAGAAGATTGATGGGGATAATGATGGAGGAGAGGGGTTTAACAGGGAGATGAGGGATTTAGAGGAAATGCTCTCCAAGCTGAATCCCATGGCGGAGGAATTTGTGCCGCCGTCGCACTCCGCCTTCGCCGGCGGTGGGCTGCAGAAGCTTCTGGTGGCGCCGCCACATGCGGCAGTGGCGGCAGCTGCGGCAGGGCATTTTGGGTTTAATGCTAATGGCTTTCTGATGCAGCAGCATGTTAACTCTGGAGTTCCCAATGGGAATTCTTTTAGAAGGGTTGGTATTTTTTGATGCAGTTATTTTTAGCAATTATGTCATGAATTTGGTGTTTGTATTGCAATGCTCGTGTTATAGATCATTGTTTGGTAGTTTGGTAAAGATGAAGTATGGTAATGAGTAATTTGGATATTGAAGAAGTGAATATTGGATTTTGGCTTTTTAGTTTACTTTTGAGTTATATGTCAGGGCTTTAGGAGGCTGTGTATTATTATTGATGTTTTGGTATTTGCAGAAGAAAAATGGCTCGATGAATGGAAAGCGGAGGATGAATACCCGAACAAGCATGGCTCAAAGAGAAGATGTGATTAGGAGGACGGTCTATGTCTCTGACATTGATCATCAAGTAATGGGAATTTACATTTTGGAATTTGTATTGTGAATTCTCAGGCTTTTTGCAAAATGTTGGCCATGTATTAACTTTGGACATTCTTGTGATGAATGTAGGTTACTGAAGAGCAACTTGCAGCGCTTTTCATAGGTTGTGGACAGGTAAATATGTGTTCGCCTTCAATACAAGAAGTAGTCTTAAACGACTAAAGAATATGATCTAACAATTTCTTTTTACACATGATGAAGGTTGTAGATTGCCGTGTTTGTGGTGACCCCAATTCTGTTCTTCGTTTTGCCTTCGTTGAATTCACTGATGAGGGTATGTTGATGATCTGATCCTTTGGTTGTGTATTTCAATAATTCTGGTTGTCTTGTATCAAATCATCTCTCACTGGACTTGCAGAAGGGGCAAGGAATGCTTTGAGTTTGGCTGGAACTGTGCTCGGATATTATCCTGTGAGAGTGTTGCCTTCCAAAACTGCAATTGCACCTGTGAATCCAACGTTCTTGCCAAGAGTGAGAAATCAACAATCTTTTCCTTTTTTCGTTTGAGCAATGGAACACTAACTTATTGCTATTCTGTGAACTAGTCTGAGGATGAAAGGGAGATGTGTGCAAGAACTATTTATTGCACAAACATCGATAAAAAGGTAGGTTCTGAGGTTCTTGTTTTTATGGAAACATTGCTGATGAACGATTTTTTTTGGATATGCAAGCATCATGTGTTTGGTTCTGATTGCAGGTCACTCAATCTGACGTCAAACTCTTCTTCGAGTCAATTTGCGGAGAGGTTTGTAGCTGCTCATATGATACCCCTCAACAACTCATTTCTTGAAATTTTGATTATTTCACGGAATGCATCTGTTGACTCAGGTTCATCGTCTGAGGTTGCTTGGTGATTATCATCATTCAACTCGTATAGCTTTTGTGGAGTTTGTAATGGTAAGAACAAACGACTTCTTGGTGTTTCTGTTTGATTTGTTTCTCGATGATTATTTGAATTTTGGCTTATTACTTCGAAGGCATGAGAAGTTAATAATTTCTTACTAAAAACTTCATTAGAAAATCCTTTGGATCTATTGGATTGACTTTTTCGTATATTATGTTTAGTCAAACTTCATTATGGGTTATTGCCATATTTAGACCGAAATTTTGTCAAATCATTTGTTTGCAGTAATTTGGTTAAGCTGGTCGGTTAACACTTTTTGGCATGTGCAAAAAATAGATGTCATGCACCATTAAATACAGCATACGACGGCATTTAGTCTTGTTTCAAAGTTGTCCTTTCTTGTGAAAAAGTCAACGCAACAGTCAAAAACTTTCCATCCGTTTGCCGTTAGACAGTTTACCATATAGCTTACCTTTTTCTGTATTGGATGGTATCTTTCTTTCTAAAAATCTAGTTGCCTTTCATGGATGATTTTTTTGACAAATCCCAACATTATTAATCATTTTCAACATGTTCCATTGTCATTTCACTGATGAATGTAATCTGAGGTGGCAATTATGTTTCCAATTTGTCTGTTTTGAGCTTGCAAAAAAAAAAAAAAAAAGTTATATACCTTCTTTTTTTGGTCTGTGATTTTTTCTGTGCTCAAAATCATCGTACCATTTTAATTCATGAGGAGGAATGCAATCGTTTCCCAATTTTATATACTTATATGATTCCCTTTTTTTTCCCCACCCTCTTTCCTTCTTCGCCTTTTAAATCCTATGAAGGTCATTTTATTGCTCTTACTGATAAATTAGGTACCTCAAAAGCATATGTGGGTAGTCAGTGAATGAATGCCACCGTGATAGCCATTACTCATATTTGGCCATGTGAATCTTTAGTCAACGCAATATAAATTTGCTGTTATAATGTTAATAAATTTCAAAGATGAGATTCGTGCACTATCATGCTAAAGGTCAAACTTTTTAGATGATTTTTTTTCTGTATCAGAGAAGATGATCTGATAGTTTGAACTGGCTCACCTTTATCCTGCTATTCTTATTTTTTTCTCTGTTATATTTAAGGATATATGATACTAGAAAGAACATATACCTGTTATGTAATAAGATGCAAAATATTTCAGTATTTAACTATTTCATACTATGGTTTGTTGGGGGATAATATTCAATAACATGTTTAAACTTTTGACGAGAAGAAGACCAAATGTGAAATGAATAAAGTGAACATAGCTGTTTGCTTGTTCTGCCATGGCTTTTTAGCTTTGTTCTTAGTTAAAGTGAAATCTTTCCACTTTGCAATAATTAATATGAAAAAAGCTGAAATTATGAATTTATGAGCATTTGGAGAACTTCAAATCTAAATAAACACTTATGTACTCTTTCAGTTATTTTGCTACTCAATTCTTGCCGTTATATTACCTTCATGATACTCCTTTTGTGATTAATCGCATTTACTCGTCACTTCATGTAGGTCTATTAGTTTTCATTTTTCTTGCATTTATATACAATTTTGGGAATGTGAAATGGTTACCCATTAGTTGATTGGGATGAAAGGCTTCAACTAATTTACGGGGATAGGTTTTGACTTAGAATCATTCCAGTCTCATCTATTTCGATATTCTTATTGATTTCCAGTAATTTTAACGTGCTTCTTGATAAATCATCTGACCTGCAGATTGTTAAGCAAGCATATGAGCTTAGTATAGAAACATTAACCTCAAACTTCCTACTTTGTAATGTAACAACATGCCATGCTGGAATTCTATTTTCACTTTGTCCTCTTGTTTTGTTGGAAATTTAAATTAGTAATTATGCTCTCTCTATCTCTCTATCTCTCTCTCACACACACGAGCTTCTTTGTTACTTTGAAACGTGCAATTTTGATTATTCAGTGACAATGGATTTTCTCTTTGGCAGGCTGAGAGTGCAATAGCAGCTCTGAACTGCAGCGGAGCAGTCTTAGGATCATTGCCTATAAGGTTTTAATTCTGTATTTATCTATGAGGATTATTAAGAAACTACCCTTCAAATTCCACCCAATTACCAAAACAACCTAACAAAGTTTGTTTGTTTATTTTTTTTCAAATAATATACCCCTTGATAGTATTACAAACAGCCCCTTGAGGTTTGTATTTTTCTAAAAAATTCCCTCTCTCAATTGGTGCAAGTTGCAAGTAAACAAACTTTCGTGGTGATGTTTTGTAAACAAACCTTTGTGGTGATGTTTTTCTTTCGTTCATTTTTTTTTTTTGTTAATTAGACTAAATTTCAATGGGTTAAAATCATTTTTAGTCCTGTTAATTTTGAAAAAAATCAATTTTACTACTGTAATTGAAAAAAATGTTCAATATCAGATCTTTTTCCTTCAGAATTTCCGAACCCTGGTGGATTTTTCGCACGTGAGTTACACGCTCCCCAAAATTAATGGAACTTGCATGCGAAAAAACCACTTGAGTTCGGAAATTCCAGTGGAGAAAAGACTGGTATTGGACAATATTTTTTCAATTGCCGGACTAAAATTGATTTTTCAAAATTAACGAGACTAGTTTCCTAGTCCTAAAGGTGGGACTAAAATGAATTTAACTCAAAACTTCAATGTAGTTTTTGTATTATCCCTTTATCTACGAATGTGCCATAAATTCTCATCTCATAAGTGACTAATCTCGTATCTTTGCCTTTGTGTAGGGTTAGCCCATCGAAGACTCCGGTGCGACCCCGCGCACCCCGCCAAACTTGAACTAGATTGTTCGGTCCGTTTCTGAATCTGATCTTATGATGAGCGCCTATATAATATATACATAGAAACTGATACTCGTAAAAGTACATGGTATCTATGTCGTTTAGCTTTTCTTTTCTATGTTGGCATCTTTGCTGGTTATTTCAGCTTATTCAGATGGTATGGTTGCCTGTTAAGCTTGTAGAGAATATGACCATTTTCGAGGCTTAATTATGCTGCAGATTATGTTGAGCTTAGTAGGCTTCTACCTTCCGAGTATTTTTACTCTTTCATGCTTTCTGACTTGAAAGTCGAAGGAAACTGATTTCGCAAATTGAATCATCGTTGATTTATTTCTGTCTGTCTTTTTTAGTATTGATGATGCATAAATAGATTTTCGATGAAATGTTTGTGTTGCTTAGTGGATATGTGTGTTTTTTCGAATTCATTGTGTTTTAAGGTTTACTTATCAGAAATTCTTGAATTCTTGCCTTGTTTGTTGAGACTTGAGAGAAATTTTGTGTGTTTGGACTATAGTCATTGCTATATAACTTTGGATCTTTTGTTTTTTAATTGTGATATATGTAATATGTATAGAGTATGTGCTCATTACATGTGACAGAAGGTTGCAGATAATGTAAAATTAGTATATTGTAGAGAATAAGAAAGAAACTGGATGTTGGAATGAGATCATTATTATTTGGAAACTTAAAAGATAATTTTTTGTTGTGAAATTTGACCCTATATGTTAAAGAAAGTTGTTCATTTGTATGTATGATTGTTTATTCCTTTATCATCTCTAGTTTATTATAATAATTCATAAACTTCTTTTAGGTTGTGTTGGATATAGTGATTTGAAATTCATCCAAATTACTCAAAAATTAGTTCAAAATGATAACGATAAGTTTCAAATACACATCCATCTAAATATCATCGATGAATTTTCTATGGATTTGCTATTATAGATTTCAAAATATTATACAAAAGAAAAACCGAATGACTGAATATAATTAGAATGTTCCTTTTAATGTTCTTTATTCAGCTTAAATAGTATGGTCTTGATTAGCTTGTAGATCAAAGATCATATAATTGGATTATGGTTATTTGATAATTAGTTAGATCCAAATTTGAAATTGGATTATAAAAAAAAAACAACGGATTTAATATAAAATTGTGATGGTGCTTTCCAAATGCCATTTCATAAATAATTAAATTTTACAATGTTTATTTACCCATCAAACCTACTTTAATATAAACATCGTATATCTAATATATTTATTAATTTCATGGTCATATGATTTACAGAAACAATATATTTAATTCATTTACATGAAGAGAGAACAATAGAATGAGTCAGTCAACTCCTTCACAAAGTGGAGTTTGGTATGGTTTGCACCATGGCTCATAACAAACTTAAAGAAAGTAGAAAATACTAATAAAATGATTACAAAGTGCAAACTTTGTGGGAAAGACCAAATCTTTGTCTCTACACAAGTCATAATTGTTGTCTTATCCTCACCTCTTGTCATAATGACATTTTGCCTTATTGGAAAACCCCAAACACCACTAAAACCTAATAATTCATATTTAAATCAAAAAAGATATTAAAAACAATTTTGTAAATTCTCTCTAAAGTTAATACAAACGAAAGACACCAAGATTTTGGGCACCTAAAAGATTGCACATATCATGTATATGTGTATATATGGGACAACTAATCCTATATTTCAACTTCAACCTAAACCACATCATTGCCAACTAAACCTTTGCATAAAACCATCTCACTAAATGACACAACCCACTTGTTATGGTTAAGAAGGAATCTCATGTTAGAAAATTAGCCATGCAATTTCTTGATATTAGGCTTCCAAACTTAGTTTCTCATTGTGTTCCAATCTCCTATTTCAATTCCTCAACACAAATCTATATTATATTGTACGATGTTATTATTAATTTATTAAATACAACATAAATTGATGAAGTAAAACATTCCTTCCGTCCTAAAAAAATATTATTTCTAGAACTTTCAATTAGAATTACCTAATAAAAAATATAATAAAGTACAAAATACGATACAAAAAATAGAGAATCTCATTCAAAAAATAGATCATACCGAATTTTACACAAATTAAATGGTTCAACGCAAATTTAATTTTTCAACACTTCATAAAGATCTGACTATCCCTTTTCTATTATGTATGTACATGCACAAATAGTTATTTTTTTCCGAGATACTTATGATGTTTCTAGTGATAGGACCATCCTACGTGGGATGAACCACTTGTACATTGAGTTTTATGGCTTGTACAATGAAATAACTATTTACACATGCGCCATCATCCACTAGACCACTACCCACCCCATTTGCATGCGTATTTTGACCATTTATCTAAATTATTAAGTTCACCAACTTTTTTTTTTTTTTTTTTCAGGGTACGTACAAAATCAACCTCTTTCTTGGATTATTTTTTTCCATATCATGTTAAATTAAACCATAATTCATCTTGAAAATGGATATTTAATTAGGTTTATAATTGCATTCAAATTTTTGTTAATCAATGTATCTTGAAAATGGATATTTTGCCCTTTATCTCCTTCCATATCTATATATCCAATTTTGTTAAATTAGTTAAGTTAATATTTGTTCATTTGCATTAAAATTTGATCCCATATATGTCATTATGTACAGAGAGACTAAATTCAAATAATTAAAGCTAAAAGTATAGGGATTCAAAAGAACTCAATCTTTTTTCAAGGACTCAATTTTGACAATTATACAGAAATCTAATTTAGACAACATAAAAAGTGCAGAAACTTAATATATATAAAAACAAAAATACAGGGACCAATCCAAAAAAAACCCAAAAGTATCGGGACCCAAAATATGCCCTTTTTCTCCTTCCATCTACCTTGGACTATTAAAGCTTTCAACTTGCACAACACAAACATCTTCAAATCCATAATTCTTGCCTTTAGAGTTGCATTCCTCATTCTTCTTCTCACCAAGCTATTAATTCTTCCTCAAAAAAATACACAATTTCTGCAAAAAAAAAATGAGAAAACATTTCTCTCTTTGCATACTAAACCCTCCATGCATCAAAAGAAAAGCTTTGCAGGTAGTGAAAACGGATGGCAAAGTCATGGAGTTCAGAGCACCAATCATGGTGAAAGAATTGCTGATAAAATTTGAAGGTTTTGGAGTAAAATCATCAAGAAAATGCTCAAAGCTTCTTTCTCCAAGCTGTGAATTACAGATGGGAAAAACATACTATCTTTTTCCTCTTATTAAACCTTCTGATCAGGCAAAGATTAACCATGCAGACAGTGTTTGCAAGAAAGCCCGGCCCGAGACTGTGAAGAGAATTAAGGTTGTCATAACAAAGAAGCAGCTTCAAGAACTGCTGGCAAAGAAGGCATCAGTTGTGGAGAAGATCATTTTCGGGCTCGATTCGACTAACTTGGGAATGAATTGGAAGCCTAGTCTCATATCAATTCCTGAAGAAAATGAGTTGAATACTGATTAGCAAAAAGATTTTTATGAGGTTAGGGTTCTAATAGGGTGGTTTAGGTGCATGGTAAGATGATGACATTACACTGATTTTTAGTTTTGTATGCTTTTGTGAGAGTTTCAGATCATAATCAGTTTAGTGTCATTAGTTTAGTTGTTATCTAATAAGTTTGTGGCTCGTCATCTTTGTCGAATTTTCTACATCATATGTAATTAAATTCGGGATGCTCGTTCTGATATCCTTTTACAATGGACACTTTATATCTCGTGTATAATTTATGTTCATTTTAGAAATGAGATCAGTTTTAAATGTACATCTTCATAAATTCATCATCTTTCTTATATTATTTCAAATTGCTATTAATTGTGCAACCAGCTAGCTCTAACTAAATGAAATATTTTTGCCAATAATTGGTCGGTATTATCTTGGACCAAGAAACATTTCTTTCACAATATCATCTCTAAATTCTCACAGAGATTTTCTATTTTCTATTTTAAAATTTTGAGTTGATAATGTTAGATTCTACATTAGTGCAAATTGATCTGGACAAGTAGTCTACATGCACTTGCATAGTTGCATCCAAAATTAACACTGCCAGCCAAGGGTGGAGTGGAGGGGCCCTCTTTCTTTCTATATCTCTTATTTCTTTATATATATAGGTAAATTTTTGGATGAGACTGGTCAAATCAGATCGAATATAAAAAGTAATTTATTATTTTTGTATGTACTAAGTAATTGATAGAGATTCATCCATACACAATCATTCAAGAAAGAGAGATTCTTTGACTGTGCAAGAAGGTCCGATTACAAGAGTAAGGGCTAAGAAATTTAAAGATGCATTAATGATCATTATTGATAAAATTAAAGAAAATGTGCAAGAGAAGTTTAAAGAAGACCCAATAATGAATGTTATTGGGTTGGAAATCACTTAATGAGGTGCACTAATGCTAAATTGGGCTTGAAGACCATAGACTACCAAATTCGTGGCTTATATCAAGCCCATGGAATAATCAAGACTTCATGCATTCCTTAGTAGTTAAAGGATCATGTGAATTGAATTTAATGTTGTTTTAAGTTACAAAAGTCTTATAATGACTCCATAATGTAGTTTTAACTTTTAAGTTAAAAAAGCTTTATAATGGCTTCATAAGTGATAGATATTAATATAGGTACTCAAGAGTCATTTTCTAGCCTATAAATAGGTTATATGATCACTTGTAAAGAGATCCCATTATTAAATACGAAAATTAAGCCTATGCATTATGCGTTGAATTCTCTCTTTGTGAGGTTTTTATTTTATCAAAAAATTATCAAGGTCATTTGAGCAAGATCTTGTAGCGTTCATCATATTAAGGTTTTTAGCTAATTATATAGCCAACAGGTCGAGATTCTTTCACTTTAAGTAAAATTAAATTAGATTCTCGATTTGGGAAAATTTGCTGTTTATCCTTATACGTTGGGTTTTTAAATCTTTATATCTAAGGGTCCTTCTTTGTCGGCCTAGGACCACTTTGTGGCCCAATTGAAAATGATATCAAATAGGCAATTTTCACTCGGTCGAGTGTAATTGTTTATTTTCTAAATTGAATAAGTTTGATGTCTGGTTTTCAGTGGAATTACAAAATAGTATTTTCATTTTTTTTTAATTATTGGTCATTGTCGATTCAATTGATAAAGAGTAGTGTTTGTATGCACCAGGTGCATGAGTCATGATCCATGCAACTGGGCATATGGGTCGGGTCGGGTCCGATTTAACCCGGATCCGCGCCCTTTTAAAAAAAAAAAACTAATTTATGTCATAACCTTTATGTTGTAATAATATAACATTTATGTTGTAATAGTGTAACCTTTATGTACATATTTGATAACCTTTTCACTGAATGACTTATACTTTTTTCACTATAAAAATTCATGCAATATAACCCAAACATTTATGTTGTAATAATATAACCTTTCTGTTGTAATAGTATAACCTTTATGTACAGATTTCATAACCTTTTCAATAAATAACTTATAGTTTTTTCACTATAAAAATTCAATATAGCCGAAACCTTTATATTGTAATGATATAACCTTTATACTGTAATACTATAATCTTTATGTACAAATTTCATAACATTTTCAATGAATAACTTATACTGTTTTCACTACTCAACACTGCAAAAGGTTATGTGCATATAACTAAAAGGTTATAAGGATAGAACTAAAAGGTTAAGTTCGCTAAATTAAAAGGTTATGTCAATATACAGCAGAATTAGAATTTGAGTTAGGGTTTGGGCGTGTGGGAGCGCGTGAGGCGCGCGTGAAAGGTATTTTGGGTCGGGTTGACCCGATTGTACGGATTTAGGATCCGTATACCTGGTGTATAGAAACAATTGTGATTGATAAAACTAGATATTAACATTTTGGTAAATAAAGTAGCCTACCAAAATGTATCATCCCTAAGAAATTTGTAAATTTGTTTAAGTAATGTTTATTTATGTTTCTTGTCAGTTTTGACAAATATAAACGAACATAAAATTATATATTTATGTTCATCATTAACTATTCGAGATCATATTTATTAGAGTTTGCTGGATATTCGTTTATCTTTCATTGATTTATCATTTATTATCTATATATTTCGCCACTTATTATTTATCAATCACTACGAAAAATAGCCTTATTTTTTGTATTAATTCTTAAACCCATTTCTATTTGGTTGTTATAACATTTGACTTGAGTTGTGTGCTCTTGAATATATATTTATTTTACATATTCTCTATAATAGAAATGATCTCAAACATTAATTAAATAATTTTAATTTTTTATTTTAAAGATATATATAAAAATTTAAAATGAAATAACCTTAAATATGCCGTAGGATTGAATATATTTTAATCAAATCACTTTTTTAAAACCACTTGATCGCAAAATAAAACATGAACTTTTAAATTTTACAAAAGAAATTATGAACTTAACTTAGTTTAGCAATTCGAATCATTGTCGAATTTTCGAACTTATATGACTAATTTATCCACATTGCTCGTCATGCTATCACATGTCAATCAAGCAAAATATAAAAAATAAAAAGAATTTCATTATATTGTATTTATTATTTGCACAATCTTAAAAATGAAAAAATGAAAAACTAATTATTTTTCACAAAACAACATTATTTTGTCCGTTTATCATTAACTTTTTTTAACAAATTTGTCAGATACGTTCGTAACATTTATTGATGATTCAAATTGTTATTATTATTATTTTGCTAATTTAAAAAACCCCAATTTAATGAAACTTATTATTATTATTATTATTATTTTGCTAATTTTAAAAACACAATTTAATGAAACTTCTTTAATTTTTAAATAATTAAACACCCAAAAAAAAAAAAAAACTGTGTACTATGAATATATATTTGTCCATTGTAGTTCATAATAAACATGACAATAAACATTCTTCTTCCACTTCTCTGCAAATGGCGATCCCCAAAAGGAACGTTGTTTCCTACGCTTTCTCTGCAAGAAATCATCAACCGCCATGTGAATACACAGTTTGTTTCTTCAAAAACACCCATAACAACAAAAAGAAAAAAAAAAAAAAAAGAAATTTCTCCTCACATTTTTCTTTCAACAGCTTTCATCACTCCCCAGAAAAAAACATATTCTTCATGCTTGTCTCTCTCTGACACCCACATCTAACTTCATTTTTTTATTCTTTTCTTTATTATTTTATTACTTTTTCCATTCTTGCAGCTGATGTAAGTAATGCAACTACTGTTTTAAAGTATGCTGCTTTGTTAGATACTGTTCCCTCTTTCAATACTATAAAAATCATTGCCAGTTTTATCTTTTTTTGGCCATAGGATTTATCTTGCTGATGGGAAAGAACAGTGGAAGTTCTTGGTTAAATGCAGTGAAAAGGGCTTTCAGATCTCCTTCAAAGGATGGTGAGAAGAGAAACGGCAGAAGAAGAGAAGAAAATGAGCAAGAAGAAGATGAAAAGGTACGTGTGTTAATGAGTTTTTGTGATGTGGGTTTCATGCAATGAATGTGTTTGTTGGTTTGCGCAGAAGAGAGGAAAGAAGAGATGGCTATTTCGCAGGCATTTCCCTCTTGAAACAACAATTCAGCACAATGTTGCAAAGATTTGCAATGGTGGAGAAGAAAATATGGTGAGGAAACAGGCGAAGCTAGAGAAGTGTGTGTCCGAGGCTATGGCGACAACTAAAGAAGATAAAGCTGCTGTTTTAATTCAGACAATCTTCAGAGGTTATCTGGTAATAATGTTTCTTGTTTGAAGACACATTTTCTTGAATTCTGTTGATCTTTGTAAATTCTTGCTTGTCATGGGATATATAATCTTCACTTAAGGCCCCCTAAGAAACTTACATGGATGATCAAAGCTACATGTTAATTTGATCTTTGATTACGTTTGAATGCAAATAATGGGAATCAATCCTAGATAAAGTGTGCTAAGATTAACCTGTGTTTGGCATGTTTTTCTTAGGCAAGAAGAGCTCTCTTGGCATTGAAAGGTGTTGTGAAAATGCAAGCTTTAATAAGGGGACACAATGTCCGAAAACGAGCAAAGATGACCCTCCAATGTATCCAATCTCTTGTCCGAGTTCAAGCTCTGGTTTGCGATCAACGTAGAAGGCTATCGTGTGAAGCAACAAGCTTAGGCTCCATGTTAAGCCAAGAAAACAATAGAAGACACTCCAGTGTGAGCATTTTAATTTTTAAACCAAGAAAATGCAACCCTTTTGATTATCTACCTCAGATTGATAATTATATTTTTTGAAAATTTTGATTTGCAGTCTAGAAATGAGAGCAAAACTTTTGATAATTTGGGTGTTAATCAAAGGGAAATTGAGGAAATCCAAGCTTTAATACAGAAAGCCAAAGAATGCTCTCTCAAACAGAGCAAAACACTTGCTTATGCTTTATCTCAGCAGGTCTTTTTTGCATCTCTCATTGTTCTTGTTTCTTTTTGAATATTTCCATTAGTTTGTTGTAATTCGATTGGTTCTTGTACAGATGTGGGCTCTGGATGGTGATCGATTTTCAGACAAAAAAGTCGAAGAAGAAAATAGGAAAACACTCTGTCAAAGGTTAAGAAAAGATGGGAACTTATGCAGTCAAATGGATCAGAGAAAGAGTGTTGAAGTTGACAAATCACGAGTTCAACCTCATCTTCATTGCGATCAATTTCTTGATTCGATGTTTATACCAAAACGCCTCAATTTCTCCACTCAATCACCCAAAACTCCATCATCATCGAAGACAAGGTCCATTTCAAGCAGCCCTTGTAATAAAACAGACGAGCGAAAGTATCTAACAGCTGAGACGCCAACTTCACGTGCAATTTACTTACACAGGATAAGTGTGAGTGAGAACTCTTGCCCGTTGCCTCGACCAAATTACATGGCGGCCACTGCATCAGCCATGGCTCGAGTGAGGCCACATAGCACACCAAGGCTGAGGCCTTCGAGCCCTGCTCGAGAGCAAACGGGGTCAGCCAAGAAACGACTATCATTCCCTATCAACGATGGTTATCCTACAGATGATCAAGTCAAATATAAAGGCTTTCGAGCCGGCCAATTTGGTGATGAGCAGAGCTCAAATAAGCTATATTATGGTACTGATTAGTATATGATTTTCAAGAATGTAATATGGCTAACTTTGGCAACATTTGAAGATCAAAATTAGTGGTGAATAAAATTGTCTTGTTTTGTGCATCTTTCTTCTTGATCCTCATCTATTGCAAGTGATGTTTTGTGCTCGTGTTTCATCGACTATGTGTAGTGATATTAAAAGCACTGAAATACAAGATATTGCTATATTTGCAACGAAGGAGTTTTGAATGAAAAAAAAAGGAGATATAAATTCTATGCCCAATTATTAGAGAGAAAAAGGGACTTGGGCATACAAAGATATTGCATCTACTTACTATATATATATATATATAAGCTAGATTGCTATATACAACTCGTTGAAATGTTACATGATGCATTAAAAGATGTTCAAATGTAGCCTTTACTTTAGTGGAATCCTTTATATACACACCTTTAGTGTCATACTATAATGTCTTTCACGTTGTCCTACTAACATGTAGCTCGGCTTTTAGGCAAACTAGGACACCGTTTGATTCTCTCTCTACAAACTATTGGAGAGAGAAACAAGAAAATATAATTAATTTTTATAGGCTAACAAATGGATAATTAATAGGTGATACATTTAACTAATTTTGAATTCCCAAAATAAAACATTTTTACAACTCCCTCCATCAAAAAAATAAAAAATAATAAAAAAGATATGTATATATATACAACTAAATAATTATAGATAATAACTAGATAGTTTGAGTAGAAAATGACAATGATAAGAGCATATCCCAATCAAACCCTAATTAAGTGTTTGAATATGTATATCTAAAATAAACGAGTTTGTGTAGTTTTAGATAGTGTGTGCAAATACTAAAAATTAAACTAGAAAAGGATTCCAATCAAAACTTGAAAGAAATTTAATCATAATTCAAATTTCCTATAATAAGCTCGTATTCTATACCCTTTGTCATCTTTATATACTATCACCAAATTGGAACACCATAACTTCATATTGATGGGCTAAACGGATAGGAGGCCCAATCCAATTATGGAAACAAGGCCCAATCCAATTTGTGGCAACAACACACTTTTCAAAGCCAATTGACCTAACTCTTTGTTGACCAAGATTTCCCCAATTCAAGAAATGACAAGAAAATTGGCGCAATTGGCCCAACATTCTTTCCACAACTTAAATCCTCAATTTCTATTTTGAGAGACCAACAATACATGTTTGGGAACATACGATATAACACAGAGTACAATAAAAGATTTATACTCACTTCGTCTCAATATATATATCGTTCCATAAATTAAGAAAAAATGATTAAAGAGTCTGACATTTATAATTATTGTAAGAGTTTTTTCTTCTCTTTTCTTGTAAAATACTCTCTTTTAACACGTAAATGAGAATATTTTTTATAAATTATAGTTAAATATATTTTGAATCCTATAATGACATTTATTTTGAGACAATTTTTTTTATTAAAATGACATTTATATTGAAATGGATGAAGTTTAACCTTTTTTATACTAATGTTAGTTTAAAATTGATCCCTTGGATCAAGATGTAACATGATCGGTGCAGTCACTCAATAATCGTCTTTACTATGATCAATGAGAGAAAAAATGATGGCACAATCTTTAGCAAAACTTGAAAAAAGTGATGAATGCAATCTTATTCAACTCAAAGAAAGATACTATTCCAACCATACAAGATATTTCCCGACAAAAGAAAACGACATTGTCCCACTACAAATATCAAGAAAATCTTTGCTTCAAAAAAATAAAAAAAAAATACAGAATTGGAGTGGACTTCACAAGAATGTCTACAACCACAATCATCTAATTAATTTCCTAATTTTTTTTCTCTAGTTGTCAATTCAAACATCTAAACCAACTTTCTGGAAATAACTCAGAATCACTCAGCCAAAATATGCAAAATTAATATAGCAACACAATTAAATATCAAGGAATTTTCTCTCGTCATGCTAATTAAGAGAAATTGCAAAGTGAGAAATTGCAAACACTACCATCAGAGTGTGAAAACAATGTCCGATGAAGAACCCCTGTAGGACTAGTAGCCGCTGGGCCGATCGAGTCGTGAGGCGATGCTCTATTTTCACAGCCAAAGGCGGGTAACGCCTCAGCGAGGGGCCCGCCTTGGCCAAATGTCTCCCAAGAAACAGGGCCTAGGAAATCCTTAATACTCTGCTCATCATAGCTTTTAGTATTTGCCATTTCTTGATCCAAGTAGCTTTCAGATGCCATGGCGATCGACAAATCAAGCGAAGGGCCATTGCCAATCGACCAAGCATCAACGAGGACATTCGGAGCATCAATCTCAGTGGCTGCAAAACTTGAATAGGATAACATATTCAATGGATTTTCCTCCACATAATCTTGATAGAATAGTGAAGTGGGGCTATAAATCGAAGACCCCTCATTTACAAATCCGGTATTCGCCTCCATCATCAAGCTCAAATCCCTGCAAATTCAGACCAAAGTAAACAATCAAGAACTCTAAAACAAACACAAAACAGAAAATTCAATCTTAAGCAAACAAACCTATTGGCTTTAGAAGGTGCATTTGCGAAATGCAGATCACTCTTAGGATCTAATAATTCAGTAGAGTGGGAGATAATGTTTCTTTGTTCGAATCGAGTTTTCTTGTTTTCGCCATTGCATTTAACTTCCACAGGCTTTCTTGAACGAGGGCGCCCTCTATGCAAATGGCGCTCGCAGTATTTCTGATTGGGGGCTACGTTTTTCGAGCATCGCCATTTCTTGCCATCTGTTCTCTTGCATCTTCCTGGCTCTGGATCTTCATTCTTCAGATATCTAACGTTGTACATCGCTTCAAAATCAAGAAAAGAGAATTCAGCATAACTCAAAGTAGATCAAAGAAAATGAAAAATCTTAAGCTTAGAGAGTGTTAAAAGATTTACATGGAACAGAAGAATCTACAAAATTTCTTGAAAGTGGGAGGAGAAGATCAGGAGGAACAGGAACAGAAGAGATCATATATTTATAGATCATAGCTTGTTGCTCCAACTCTCTCCATTGAGCAGACGTGAAAGGAAATGCCACACTCGCAGCCATAATTCTCTCGGCGTAATTTTCACAAACACTTTGTGAGCCAGTCAAAAACGCAGCGACGTTCCTCTTTCCAACATTTATTCCAGTCTCGTACCCCCAATACAATTGCAAAGAGAGAGACAGAGAGTTTGGAATATAACCTGGGGATTTGAAGGTGGTGGTGGAATAAGGAGTAGCAAAAATGTGAAAAGGCTGCGAATTAGTACTAAAATTTTCAGTACCAAGACGAGACGATGAGACATTATCATAGTACATATGGCCCACCACCTCGTTAGCTCCGCCGCTATTACTACCAGTGGGCCCTCCGCCACCACAATCTCCGCCACCTCCGCCGCCGTCAAATCGACGGTCCATGTTAGTTTGCTGGTGATGAAAAGTGAAAACCCACCATCCAGATCTCGCAAAATGCTTAAAAACTGTCAAAGCTTCATTAAACTAAATCATCACTACTGTTTCCCTTAAATGGCAAAAATCCCCATTTTCGAGATTATCACTGAAATAGCAAACTAATAAAGAAAGGAAGATGCAAAATAAAGTTGATTTAACGATGGAGTATTATATACTGCAGAGCGACATTATTAACTTTCTTATTCTTCGTTAATTCTTGCTTTTTTAAACCATTGTTCAATTGAATAAATGGGAGAAAAGAGAAAAAGGGTTTGATTAGGAATGGGTGTGGGGCTGAGGATGTAATATAGTAATCGTTTTGCCGCCATTCTCGGCCTGTGTTTTGCTTCCGTGCTTCAAACATTCGGACCCTTCTCTCTCTCTCTTCATAATTGCAATAGCCATTGTTTTCTGCAATGAAAAGGGTCGAACAACCGTACTTGCTCCGTCGCCATTATTATTATTATTGACGGTTGGTTAGTTGACGTAATCAACATGGTAAGATGTATTTTTCCCTTAAAAAAGCAAAGAAGATTAAGTTTTAATGGAAGATATTATTAATTACGGTAATTCTATGTGGGCAGATTCTGCCCAGGCAGAAAAATAGAAAGCATTAATTAAAATTTAAAATAGTATGTTAAATGATAATTATATCCTTAATGAAAATATATACAATCAAATTTTCAAATTTCAAACCAAAACAATATTTCTCTCTCCACTCATTAATGAAACAATATTTTCTCCACTAATTCATAATTTATTGTCATAAATTACATAAAAAAAAACTAAGACGTCTATTTGAGAAGATATAAAATTTGACTTGATAAATATTTTAAAATTATTGATTATTGTACAAATATTTATTTGATGATGAAGAAGATTTGACCTGAAAAATATTTTAAATTATTAATTATCTTACAAATATTTGTTTAATGTGATTCGAGTTGATAAATATTTTAAAATTATTGATTAACTTACAAATATTTTTGAATTATGAACAAGAAGATTTGACTTGATTAGGGGTGGAGATTGGAACGGAAATTTTCGATATCCGCCTAATCCGATCCGAAATTTTCCAATTTCGGAACGAATATTTTTAATTCGAAAATACAAATTTCTATTTTTTCGAAAATTTTCGGATGGAAATCGGAATTAGTTTTGAATTTTTTGGAAATTCCGAAATCCGATCCGAAATATTTCCGAAATTCAATTTTCGGAAATTCCGATTTTCGATTTATTTTCAAAATTTAATAATACTATATACTATATAATATATTTTATATACTTTATATTATTTGTAAATATAAATATACATATTATAATATACTTTATAATACTATATACTATATAATATATTTTATATACTTTATACTATATCATAGTATATAAATATATTATATACTATAATCTATAGTTTATATTGTAATATCTGTAGTTGTTTAGTATTATTTTATAATATATACTATATATTATAGTTTATACTGTAGTTTTTTAATTATATTATATTATGTACTACATATTATATACTATATACTGTATATTATATACTTTATTACATATAGTATAGTTTATACTATAATTTTATTTTATTCTATATACTATAGTTTATACTGTATACTATATACTATATGTATATAGTATAGTTTATACTATAGTTTTATTTTATATTATATACTATATATTATATACTTTATTACATATAGTATAGTTTATACTATAGTTTTATTTTATTCTATATCCTATAGTTTATACTTATATTATATACTATATGTATATAGTATAGTTTATACTATAATTTTATTTTATACTATATACTATAGTTTATGCTATAGTTGTTTAACATTATTTTATAATATATATTATATATTATGGTAATTTGCTAAAATATGAAACATGTATATGAATTCATTTATTTTCAATACTAGGATATTAGAAATACGGTAGATAAAGATTTTCGCTTGAATTTCTGCTTGTAATACTTTTATTTTTTATTTTTAATGGAAATCTCAATTTATTTAAAAAAAAACAGAAAGATTATAGATTTTTTTTTTTTAAGTTAACAGAAATATTATAAAAAAAATCTAGAGATGAAGAAAAAAAAACGTTAATATAGTTGAAATAAAAAGTTTATTTATAAGGTAAAAAAATATTAAATTATTATATATTTTACTAAAAGAATACTGTAATTTAAAAATATTTGTAAGTTAATCAATAATTTTAAAATATTTATCAATTCGAATCTTTCCCTTATCAAACAAATATTTGTAAGATTATCAATAATTTTAAAATATTTATTTAATTATTATTTGCATACCTTTTAATATTCATATCAATTCAATATGAACAATTCATATAGAACTTGTTGAAGTTATGACATCAATAATATCAATTGAAATATCTATATATATCAATATTTAACTTTTTTAGAACATGCCGATATTAATAATATTAATCATATCAATATTTAAATTTTTTTGAACTTGTCGATATTACAAACATCAATCATATATATTTATATATATTATTGAAATATCTATATATTGATATTAATGAAATCAATCATATATATTATTGAAATATCTATATATTAATATTTAACTTTTATAGAACTTGTCGATATTAACGACATCAATCATATTAGTATATAACTATTTTTTTAGAACTTGTCGATATTAACGACTCAGTATTTAACTTTTTTATAACTTGTCGATATTAACGACATAAATCATATATATTATTGAAATATCTATATATTAATATTTAATTTTTTTTAGAACTTATTGATATTAAGGACATTAATCATATCAATATTATATTTTTTAGAATATTAATGACATGAATCATATAAATATTTAAATTTTTTAGAATTGGTCCATATTAATGAAATTAATCTATATATTAATATTTAACTTTTTTTTTTTAGAACTTGTCCATATTTTCATTACACTGTATATTTCCTTTTTAAAAAATTATTTTTATATTTATATTTAATATTTCTATTCAATTTGATTTTTTTATCCTATAAATAAACCTTTCATTTCAACTATATTAACTCATATTTTTTCTCCACTCTAAAAATTTTCTATAACATTTATGTTAACCATAAAATTTTTTTTATAATCTTTCTGTTTTTTTTGAAATAAATAGAGATTTTCATTAAGATAAAAAATAAAAGTGTTACGAGCAGATCTTTTTGTTAAATATTATAATATTTTTGTTAATCCATATCTATTCTTATTTTAAAAGTTTTTCCATAATTTTTTTGTTAACCCATATCTGAATTTCAAAATTGTTCTAAAAGATTTTTATAATTTTTCTTATCAAAATTTCATAATTATTCTTATTTTAAAAGTTTTTCCATAATTTTTTTGTTAACTCATATCTGAATTTCAAAATTGTTTTAAAAGATTTTTATAATTTTTTTATCGAAATTTCATAATTATTCTAGGAGTTATTGGAGAAGCAACACTTTCAAAGGTATGCAAATAATAATTAAATAAAGATCAACTTAATTGAAGATGTAAATAATAATTAAATAAATAACAACTTAATTAAAGTATGCAAATAATAATTAAAATAAAGAACAAGTTAATTAAATTTAGCTATTGTTTTAATAGCTGTATTGTATTTAGCGGGAATGAGTAGAAAACATGCGCCATCTCCATTATTATGGAGCCAAATTATATTAGGGTTAGATAGTCATTTAATAATATTAATAATATTTTTATTTAATTTTTTTCACTTTCTGCCATGGCAGAATCTGCCCATTTAGCACGTCCCTATTAATTAACATTTGATCATATATTTAAGATAATAAAATATGAAATTTAAAAAAAAACCAAATGTAATAAAAGCCCCCGATCTGTTTGGATAATAATTTGTTATTTGACGTGATATAAATCTCAATTTCATTTGTAAGGGTACTTCAAGAAAAGGAACAGTGTTTTTATATCACTCTAATTTAATACTTGTTATATTATATACTATTTTTATAATTTTGACAAGTAATATTAAATAATATTTTATATATGTTATATAATACTTTTAAAAAATTATAATTTTGAGAATTAATATTATGTAATTTATGTATAAAAATATTATATGATACACATAAACACATTATTTAATATACATTAAAGTATCATTTGATACAAATTGATCCATATATTGACATGACTTGGATTTGGACCCATAGTACCAAATTGTCCCACACAAGACTCAGACGGATGCAAAAGAGGTCATAACTTGGCTTGATTATTTGGTAATTTACCTTAAAATTGAATAATTAACTTCAGAATGAATAAAAGAGCCCATTAAATTTTTTCTATAATCCAATTACCAAATTAAAAGTTATTTTAATTAGTTATGATGAGAATACTCTTTTTTCTCATTTGTTCGTTTTATTCCGCCGATGGATAAAATTGGAAATGCAAACTCTTGTATTGAACAATTTATCACCCTCTTCAACAAATGAAGAAGAGTAAGTAAAAGTTAAATGGCAAAAACATGTGGAATAAATTGTCACTTTATGTTAACATACATGAAACTTAAACTCATTGTAAAATGACAATCATTCTATGATAACATAAAGTTACATTTTAAAGAGTGGTATTAGGTGCCAAACATCACTAACCAACACCTTCTTAGAAATTTGGTTTCTAATAGATTATAATTCGTCCAATGAAACTCAAAGAATTAGATCTGTCCAATTTGAATAGATTATAAATGAAAAGGAGAATTTCACATGTGAAATACAAACTCATTGCAAGGACAATCCTTATCCTTCTAAGATAACATGAAGTTACATTTGAAAAGCTACAATACCTTTCAATAAATTTGATCTTGAGTAGATAATTAATTGTTCGATGAAACTCAAAAAATTAAATTAGCTCAAATTTAACTAAATTTATGAATGTTTAATATTTTGGCTATATCCAACGAGATAAAACTTCACTTATGGAGACGCCAACATCCATGGATGGAAATTGGAAGGGAAGATAAGATTTTGAAGGTTATGGTTTATACAAAATTTCCATCTTAAGACTATCCATCGGTTCGGGTTGTCAACTCATATATAAAAAAAGATAAAAAAAAATTAAAAAAATAAAACAGAAACTAAATCCAAATATTGCAACCATTTTGGTTGAGTTTTCAATCTCAACCCCTTCCTCAACTTGGTTGGTCAATCAATAGATGACACATGTCATTTTTTTTATTGGTTCAACTATATTTTATATGGATAAAATGTATATTGTAAATATTGTGGATAATATGTATTTAAAATATAGATATATATATATCAAAATTCGTATTTTTTAATTGTCTATAAATAAACACCAATATTGATATTTTGAAACACATCTTAAATTCTCTATTTTCTCTTCTATTTTTTTATCATTCATCTCTCAATTTTTATCATGAATCCAAACCATCCTAATTATTTTCCAAACTCCCAATATTATCCAAAATCTCGAAATTATCCAAGCTTTCAATCAATTTTTAACTCTCAATCTTTTCATTTCTCAGAAGATTATCCAAGCCATTATCAAAATCCTCAGTTTTCTCCAAATCCAAATTAAGATTCTACATCTAACATGTCCAACCACCACAAAATAGCTCTCGAAATTTGTTCCAAAATATTCGACAATGAAACACAAACCAAAAAGGGATAAAAAGTGTAAGTTGGATTTTGAAATAAGATGTAGCTTTAATGTCTTTTTGGTGTTTTGTATTTCAACTCTTGTAATTGTAATTTTGTTATTGTATCTTATTCTAAATGTGTTTTAGATTATTTTCTTAATATATTTATAGATTTAGAATATTAAATTAGTTAATGTAATTTTTAATATAATAAATATTAATTAATTTTTTTTTGTAATTAATAAAAAATAAAATAATAAATTATTATTTTAAATTAGATTGAGTTATGGATATGAATATAAAAATAATAATATTAAATTTAATAAATAAATGAAAGAAAAATTAATATTTTATTTTAAATTAAGTTGAAAACTTCAAATAAATTGTGATATGGTGGTAATCTAACAAGCTTCAACTTACTATTACAAGAAATGAAGTTTAGTTAAAAAATGATTGATGTGTACTAAAGTCATCAAAGCCATTATTGATTGTCTCACAGTGGAAATTAAAACATTGAGAAAAATGAAATTGAATGTGATTTGACAAGACCTGCAAAGTAGTCTTGATTGGACCTAGCTCATATGAATTGAAGATAAGGGATATAAAGGGAAAATCATTTCCTCATTCTCTACCCAATTTGTCAATTATTATTCAAATATAAACTATCAAATAAATATAAGGAAATTGCACAAACTAATTTGCTCTATTTTTTTTCTTCATAGTATTACATATTAATTAATATATAAAAATAGAATAAATTTTATAATAAGATCTAATTTATAAATTAGTTCTCAACTTTGAACCTAAATTTTAAATTTTTTTAATAAAATGTTCAATTTAACATTTTTTTTCTCAATTTAAAACAATTTTTTTTTTATATTTATAAATTTATTTATATTTCAATATATATTCATATTTTAGATAAGTTACGACAACTTAGTACGTTTTAAAAACAATTTTCATCCAACTTATCTTAATTTATAAGGAAAAAAAAGAAAAAAAAATAAGTAATATTAAAATAGATTTCCTATACTTTTATTCATAAAATTAATAAAATACAGGAATCTTAATTTTTTGAATTGTATTTATTATATATATATATATAAATTAATACGAATTGGATGAAGATCGTTCCAAAATTGCACGAACTTGTTTAATTTATCTAAACTATAAATACATATTAAAATATAAATAAAAAGAAAATGAAAATGAAAATGAAATTTTATCTTAAATTTAAAATTCAATCTAATTTTTAAGCTTTAAATTGAAAAAATATATAATATTGAACCATTTATTAAAAAACTTTTAAATTTAAATTTAAAATTGAGAATTAATCTTTAAATTAATTTTATTATGAAATTTATTCTATATATGTAAACTAAATTTAATAAATCAATAAAGCATTATGGGTGGCATGGGACTTAGACATTGAGAAGAAAAAAAGAGTGGGACACATTTATTCATTTAATTAAGACAGCTGTGGAATAAGATGGAACAGATTGCAGCATGTCCCCATCACATGCATTTTTGCATAGCAAGACAATTCTAACCCCATAATTTCATTGATATTTTCATAATTTTAGTATTATTATATAAAAGAGTAAAACTTCTATCACATATTTTCTCATGAGATGTGTCAATCTATACAGTTTACAATCCACAATATAGATAAGTTTATGAAAATTGATTTGGATAATGGGCAGTGAAGCTTCATTTAACGAAATATATCTGTAAGATAATTTCATATGAATTTTTGTATATATAAGATAGTTGTAAATTCATCAAATGGTCTAAAATATTTGGGTTTAAAAAAAAAATTAATTATGTTTTTTTATGTGTACATTTCACATGAAACAATGTAAATTGTTATTGTTGCATTTAAAAAAAAAAAATCTAATTCCATGGAAATAGTTTTCACTTATACACTTTGATTTTTAATTTTCATTTGATAGTCATTTTGTTCTGTGACTTCTACATATTCTGCTTTAGTTTGGACCTAATTATATTTTATCACAAAGCTCCATTAATATTTTTTTCTTACTACCGTAAATTTTCTCATTTATTTTGTGTAGAAGTACAATAATATTATGACTACCTCCAGGCTTCAGTTTCCTTGTTCTATTACAAATTTAAACTTAACTAATTTAGAAACAAAAATTATATTCCTCTAAATCTTTATCATTAAAATTGTGGGATATATTTGAAGGGTTTGGTGGCTAAAATACTACATTTCATATAAGAAATTATTTTTCACCATAGAAAGACAACTTTATTACTTTTCTATCACAAATTAGGAAAATTAATAGAATTATCATTTAAAAAAATAAAAATATTAATTTGTGTTGGATGTTATACGATTATATCGTGTAATTATATGGAAAAAATTCATATCTTGTATATTTATAAAAATTAGGATTACACGATAGATCGAGTTTAAATAACATAAACATCTCATATAAAATACTCTGTGGTGACTTTTTTTCTTTCATCAAAAGAATAGTTCTGTACATTTTACAAATTTATTATAAACAAATAACAAAACTATGATATTATGATAGAAAAGTAATTTAATATAGTTTTCCTATATTTAAAATAAGTTTTTTTTTTTTTTTTCAAGTTGATGGTGAAGTTTACTTTTAGTTGTTTCTTTTGATGAGAGAGAGAGAGAGAGAGAGAGAAGAGGTGGGGGTGTGAATTGTCTCCAAGGTAGGAACAAAAAAGATAAGTACAAAATGGGCCCACCGACTCTGATTGGTTTTGTGATTTGAAAGCTACCACCCCCAACCCAAGGAAACAACTGTTCTCTGCGCCCAACCATCTCAGTTTACTATTATACCCCGAGATCCAATTCTTCATTTAATATGTTAAATTTCATGGCCCATCACCACCATTATTGGGCTTAACAAGAATGGGCTTACCATACAAATTGGGCTACAATGAATCTTCATATTATCTACTTTAAATTATTATGGACCCGGGCCTCATGACCTAGCCCACTTGCATTCTTCAAATTGTCCTTTTCTTTTTGAAAGCATTCAAGTTGTTGCTATTATGTGATTGGTTGGCACCATGAATATTAAATTACGAAAAAATGAATACTTTAAAATCTGTTTTTTTTTTGGGTTCATTATTTATTAAAAAAAAACACTTTTATCCCATTTATTTTATTTTGTAGTATTTTGTCCCCTCTAAATAAAAAATCAAATGCAAAAAATTCCAAGCGGCACAAGTTAAAACAAACAAAATTGAAGGGGGACAAAAGAGTATAAAAAAAGTAAAAGTGGCAAACTCAATAAATTGAAAGTATAGAACAAAAATATAGTTAAAGGGTCAAAATATGTGTCCTTTCTTAATTTATTAAAAAGTATATGTAATGTATATAATGTTAGCCTTCACACACAAATGAGACAGTGGGAGAGGGGGGACACAGATCTTGAATAAATAAACACATGGGGTGGGCATGAAATACTCATGGAATATTTGTTACCTTAAACAATTGAATTTGATGCCAGCTCTCTTCAGACATCATAATATAACCTTACTATTATCCCTCATCACTAATACTCACCCTTTTCTTCAATTCAAAGCAGCTTCACTTGTTTAATAAACCACCAACGCCAAACAAACAAATCATCTTCTTTCCCCCATTGTCTTGTAACAAGATCTTGATGAAACCCCATAATATTTGATTCCCAACATAACATAAACAGAAAAGAAAATTGTATCTAAAAATGTTGTTTCTGTTTCTCAACTATGTTGTCTTCTTTCTCACCATATTCTCAATCCCATCTTCTTCACAGCCTCAAGCAGCTTCTCATCTTCTACGATTTCGCAACAGTTTGCCAAAATCCTCAAGAATTCTCCTGCAATGGAACCACACAGCCTCACCTTCTGCTCACTGTCAATGGCCTGGTGTTTCTTGCTACTCCAGTGGAGACTTTAAAATCAAGTCATTGAATCTAACCGCCTTTAGTCTCTCTGGAAATTTGGAAGATTCTGTCTCAAATCTCTGCCAACTTCCTGATTTGATCATTCTTGATCTTAGCAGCAACAATTTCAGTGGAAACATTCCTTCTCTGCTAGGAAACTGCAGCCAACTGAACATGGTTTTTCTCAACAACAATAGCCTAACGGGGCGAATCCCACCTGGAATTTTCGTATCAGGGAGGCTTCAACAGCTTGATTTGGGAGATAACAAACTCTCTGGTGTGATTCCACCAGAGGTAGGCTACTGCACCAATCTTGAATACATTGGACTGTATAACAATCTGTTAAGTGGAGAAGTTCCAAGTGAACTGTTTTCTCTGCCAAATTTGAGTTTTATTTCGTTGAGCTTGAATAATCTAACTGGAGAACTGCCTGATTTACCTTCTCGTTGCTTGCTTACTGATCTTCATATACACGAAAATTCATTTCATGGTTCTTTACCTTTGTCTCTGAGCAACTGTCATAACCTCAGAATTCTGTATGCTTCTGACAACAGTTTTGGAGGGATATTACCACAGGGTTTCTTCCAGGGCCTGAGGAAACTTGAACTTTTGTATCTTGTTAATAACAGGTTTGAAGGGGAAATCCCAGCATCCTTGTGGGGTCTTGGAAACTTACAAGAGCTTCTTCTTACAGACAACAGGTTCAATGGGAGTATACCCGAAGACATTAGTCGATGCAAAGGGCTAACTTACATCGACATGTCTGGAAACAGCTTAACGGGTCGTGTTCCAGCTTCTGTTGGTAGTCTTATAAACTTGGAATACCTGTATCTCTATAAAAATAAGTTCAATAGTTTTCTACCTTCAGAAATCGGGAACTGCAGCTCTATAGTCGAACTCAGGCTTCAGCTTAATCGAATCACTGGCACTATTCCTTCTGAAATTTGTAATCTTCAGAGTTTAAAAGTTCTTCATATGTTCAACAATGAGTTTGAGGGTCCTATACCACGTTGCATAGACAATTTGACCTCTCTTGAGGATCTAGGCCTCTACAGCAACAGATTGACAGGAAGAATACCAGCTGGAATTAGTAATCTAAAAAAGCTGATATTTCTTTCTTTGGCTCACAATGATCTTAATGGAGAGGTTCCATCAGATTTGGGAATGAACATTGTTGGTTTAGTCAAGTTGGATCTAACAGGAAATCGTCTTTCTGGAGAAATTCCTAGAAGCATATGTTCTGGCAACAGCCTTTCGGTTTTGACCCTCGGTTACAATCTATTTACAAGCAGTTTCCCTGCAGAGATCATCAAATGTCAATCTCTGACCAGGTTGATCCTCGAGAACAATCTTTTGCAAGGAAGCATACCAGATAACATTGAAAGAAGTTCCAGCATATCTTTCTTTAATATTCGAAGGAACTCGTTTGAAGGAAAAATAGCGAGGGTATTTGGTTTGTGGAGCAATCTCTCAACAGTTGATCTTTCAGAGAACAAGTTTTCAGGCTCAATACCTAAGGAATTGGGAAATCTTCAAAATCTTGAAGTATTGAGGATTTCTTCAAACAGGCTAACAGGAGAAGTTCCTCCTGAGCTGACTCATTGTCCAAGAATAAGCGAGCTAGATTTGAGCCAGAATAAACTTTCAGGAGGTATTCCACCAGAGATAATGTCATCCTCAACACTGAAAATCATTCGGCTTCAAGAAAACCAATTGGCTGGTGAGATCCCTGACTCGTTTACAAGCAGCAAAAGTTTGCAAGAGCTGCAACTTGGAAACAACTTGCTTGAAGGACTGATCCCCTGCAGTTTGAATAAAGTTGAACATTTCAGTTCTTTGAACCTCAGCATGAATCAGCTCTCTGGAGTAATCCCCAAATGCCTTGGCGATTTAGACAAGTTGGAGATTCTTGATATCTCAAGCAACAATTTCTCTGGTGAAATTCCATCAGAAACAAACAATATGGCTGGCCTTACGTTTCTGAACATATCATTCAATCAACTCTCTGGCCAAATCCCACCTATATGGGCAAAGCTATTGGACTCACATTTCGGCTCGTCTCTTGGAAATCCAAGACTGTGCTCCATAATGGACAATGCTCGTAACTGTGAAAGTCACCAGAAATCACATTCAAGAGGCTTCATCCTTGCTGGTATAATAACTGGAACAATTTTCTTGATAGCATGCATTCTTGCCTCTGCATACGTGATACGGACGCGTATTTGGTATCCTTCATCTTCTCCTCATCAATCACTGCTGAATTATCGATCGAGTGTTGAAGATTTACCAGATGATCTGAGTTTCCAGGACATTCTTCGTGCAACTGAAGGTTGGAGTGACAAGTATGTGATTGGAAGAGGCAAGCATGGAACTGTATACAGAACAGAATCAGTAAAATCAAGAAAGCATTGGGCCGTTAAAAAGGTGGATCTATCTGAGACAAAATTCAGTATGGAGATGAGAACTTTAAGTCTGGTCAGGCATAGAAATGTGATGAGAATGGGAGGATACAGTATCAGAAATGGATTTGGATTCATACTTACAGAATACATGTCAGAGGGTACTCTTTATTATCTACTGCACCATAGGACACCTCGGGTAGTTTTGAACTGGGAAACACGACATCGTATCGCTCTTGGAATTGCTCAGGGCTTATCGTACCTTCACCATGACTGTGTGCCACCAATCATTCACAGAGACATTAAATCAGATAACATACTGTTGGACTCCGACCTGGAACCAAAGATTGGAGATTTTGGAGCAGCAAAATTGGATACTGATGGCGATGAAAGCTCCATAGTTTCTACAGTTGTTGGAACACTCGGCTATATAGCACCAGGTAAGCTGCAAATACTTGCATATCATTCAATATGATTAAAATCAAGATTTCTGTTAAGTATTTAACCCCATAAATTCTTTCTGTTCTCCCATTTCAGAAAATGCACACTCAACGAAGTTGACAGACAAATGTGATGTATACAGCTATGGAGTAATTCTGCTGGAGCTTCTGTGCAGAAAGTTACCAGTAGATCCCAGCTTTGATGAAGGCCTAGATATTGTAAACTGGGCAAAGAAGATCTTACATGATTCCAATGATTGTTTCTGTTGCTTGGATGAAGAAATTAAGAATTGGGACAAAGACAATCAGCAAGAAGCAGTGGTTATGATGGATCTTGCTCTGCAATGCACTGAGATGGCTCCAGATATTAGGCCCTCAATGAGAGATGTAGTGGGATCTCTTCTTAAGCTCAATTCTCAACGAAAATTTGGAGTCAAGAGAGATCATTCAAATTTGTGACACATCAAGATGGAACCATGTCTCCAAAAACATCTTTGGCGATGATCACAGAGTCGATGACGATGTTGGATTATTTTTCCTAGTGAAGACAGACTTCTGTATTGCCCACATACAAGACATCAGATAACCTGTAAAATAGAATAAGTATATTATAGATATCTTATATCAAATGTATTGAGCTTAATTCAAGTGTTCGATTATTAAGGTCATAAGTCCTGAAAATATACCTATGTGTGTGATTGCTGGAGCTCTTGTATGGAGTAATCAAAAGAGGCATTAACTTAAACACATACATTATATGACAACGAACATGTAAAACCAAGCATATATAGGGATGCATCTCCCTGTTTTATTGAAGAGGTTTCAACTACAATTTTATCAAACAAGACTGCTATAAAGTTTCAAAAGATGAAATTACACAAGAAAGCTCAAATTTCCAACATAAGTACACAACTGAATCTTCTCCAGCAGCTGAACATATCTACAAACACTAAAAAGAAAATGAAAAAAAATATCTAACTGTACTTCATTGAGTGGATGGATTTTCTGGTCGAGGAGGGAATACTTGCTATTGCCTATGAGGTCACAATATCAGTCAGTTTCAACTTCAACTTCAAGTTACCTGCTTGAACTACTACAACTTCTTTAGATAGATCCAGTTTTAAAACCGTTGCCTTCTTATTGAGAGAAGGAACATTCACCATGTCACCAACCTTTGGAAGTTCAAGCTTCTTCTCTGCAATGTGGAAAAACAAGAAGAAATGAATAACAGTGGGTCTGCATTGTCAAAACAGAAGGCTTGTTTCAAAATAATATTAAAGGCTTCTGTTAGAATCTAATAACCTGTAAATGATTGCTTGGTATTATCCGTAGCATACACAGACTCAGTAGTTGTAGAAGTGTCATTTACTTCTATGGTAGCATGTTGAGGAATGAGTTTTGAAGAATGACTATCCGTATCTGCTTTTATTTGTTCAGGAGGTTGATGAGAAATTGATCGAG
Organism: Scutellaria barbata; assembly: GCA_028654395.1. Taxonomy (NCBI): domain Eukaryota; kingdom Viridiplantae; phylum Streptophyta; class Magnoliopsida; order Lamiales; family Lamiaceae; genus Scutellaria; species Scutellaria barbata. The sequence continues at coordinate 15,287,876 of CM053646.1, read as the reverse complement.
ATTCCCGAACTTTCTTATGAATGATGGAGCGTGCTGAAGCAGCTATCTCGGATATTTCTTGTCCCATCCTGTATTTTTCCTTCATGCCATGTTCCACGACTGCCTTTCTGGCCACTAGTAGACTCTCATGAAGTTTCTTTGAGAGCCTGAACCCGGAAAAGAAATTATGGTACTAACCAAACAAATCAAGAAGAATGACCTTGTCAAGTGTTATAATGAACTTGCTTATAAGTTCACCGATGTAAGATATGACAAGTTTGGGGTGGAATATTTCCAGCAACTATCAGTTAGATCAATGATAGCAAACTGCAATCACAGTTATTGGTCCTTACTACTTTGTGTCAATGATGAAACTGCTATCAATACCAAATGTTATATCATCAATGCACACCATTCTTAAAAATATGTTGTCAAGCAAAAAGATATTAATGAACTCAATCCTTGAGTATACTTAATGAAAGAAAAACTTTCTCACCTTAGGTAGTGCTGCGACTCACGAATTTTTTCATGATAATCCTGCTTGAATCTCTCCATATCAAGTATCACCTGCAGTAAATTGTAAAGGAATTTGTCAGATGAAGTTGAATCTGTTTGACAAACTATAATAACAAAAGTAAGGGATCATGTAAATAGCTTACAGAAGCTGAACTCTTTCTATAAGTTATAGACGCTCAAACTACTCGCTATATATCAGAGTTGTAATTAAGTCAATCTTGGCTAACTTGATGCAGCAAAAATAACATCTTTGAAACCGCAAGTTCATTTGGGGAAACGAAAAGTAAGAGTGACCAAAAGAAGAGCTAGAGCTGCATCAGGTGCTAAGTGAGGGCACTAATGGAAAATGAAAGTTTTACTTGGCAAAGTTGTATAAAGAAATCTGAGAAGAAATCCCACTCAAGGTTTCTTTGAATTCTCCATACATTGTAAGTGGAGTATGGGAATGTCTCAACTCTTGAAGAACAGAACTAATGAATTTATAGATTCAGTGCCATCTGTATGGTCACAGAACATGAATCTTGCAATGCAGATATCAAATCTAAATACCTCATTGATTTCTGCACTAGCTGCTCCATAATGTTCGCGTGCATTATCCAGAATCTCAACAGGCAGTCCAAGCCTCTCAGCGATATTGATTGCATTTGAACGTCCTAAAGTAAAAAAAAAAAACAAATTAATTCTAGCAGGGATCTTCAAAATGAAAACAGAGAAGACAAGAATATGAATAAGTAGCTGACATCAGATGCTAAATACAACCAAATCAGTAAGGTATCAAGTAGACAAATATACGGCTATAGGAGCAAGATGAGAGAAGGAAAAACAAATCAAAAAAGGAAAAAAAATTATTTTATAGTATAGATTCAAAATAAAAATTCAGCTACACATTTAATCAGGCCAACAGCAAGTAGTTGTGAAGAAACCTGGTACTCCCCAGAGGATCCTGTAGGTAGGTTTCAAGTTCACTTCATCAAACTCCATGCAAGCATTTTCAAAGGCATCATTGCTGTCATGAGTGAAATAGCAAAACCTTATTTTAAATGTCAACACCCGTGTCATTTGTAGACAATACATTTTGTCATAAGCTACCTGTATTTAAGAGTTTTAAGTTCTCCATGATGTGTAGTAGCTATTGTCAGCAAGGCACCCGAATCAGCAAAAGATTCCAGTAATGACATCCCCAAGGCAGCTCCTTCTAAAGGGTTCGTCCCTGCACCCACCTAAATTGTTGATAGGGAATACTGATTAAGTGGTACGATATCACCATATATTATTTCCATTATATCCCATCTGTTTTATCAAATTACAAATCCACAACTATTTCCATACACCAAAACATCAAAGATATTTGATATAATCAGAGTTTTAATAAGTGCTTTTCAACGCATTAAATTGCAGAGCATAAACTAAGATCCCATACTTCATCCAAGAGCACCAATGACAGACTTGTTGATAGGCGCTTGATTTCCTGCAAGGTTTAGGGAAAAACCCAAAATGTGACTCAACAGGGAAGAACCAGCAAAAACAGTGAAACTGACCAAGTACTTACTGCAGTGACATACCATAAAATTAAGTTCACTATCAAAAAAACAAAAGCTGACTTTGCCACATGTACCCAGGTATAATTAAAAAAAAAAAAAAAAAGAAACAAAAATTGAAAGAAAGAAAAATGCAAAGTCATTCATATTGTCTAGCTTCACTTAAAACTACAAAATCCAATATATAACACATAAAAGAAGCATCTTATCAACTTACACTAATTTGCTTCAGATGCCCAGAAAAGGTGGACAAAGATTGAGATAGAGACTGTTCATCACCAATGTCAGCAAGTACAAAATCAAACCAGGGGATTGTTGCTGGTTCTGAAGCCAAGACATATAAACCTGCAATATTTTCCATAAAAATGTGGAAAGGTTATACTTCATAGGAGGTCACATGGAGAATATAGCACATAAATTTTGTGACAAAGTAAAATAAATATACTGCAAAAGCACCATGTTGTTGAAAAAGAAACATTATCACCTCAAAGAATATTTTTTCCTAGATGCATTTGGAACCATACCTAGTTAATTTTTTCTGTCAAGTCAGTGAAGACCCATTTCATTCATTTCTGACTCTTGGTGTCTATTAATGGTGCATCAAACCATCATGTTGTTTATCGAGAAAAAAAATCAATGACCTTAGTCATATCAACTGAAGCAGGCAAGTGTAGTTTTTCATATTTTGGTAAATGTGGAAGTGACGCTATTACATACCAAGTAAATTAGAACTTCTTGCCTTCAAGCCTTAAGAAGGAAGACAAATTCAAGTTAAATGTAAGAGCGAGAAAGTTATTTTGGCAAAATGATAATGTCATTTGGAATTGTTATAATTTAGAACTCTCCAAGACTAAATGGGCTATTACAAATGAAGTCGGAAAATTACAAATAATGGGCCAAAAGATATCCAGTCACATAACTAGGTAAGTCTTGTAATATGGGACAACTACATAAATTACAAATACAAAGTTATAAAAAAAAAAAGCACTAGAAAATTTGAAAATAGTTAGAAGTAGAGGAAATAGAATTTTGGTGTGTGCTTCAGGTCTTCGACTTGTGACCGAGTTGGCCTTATTCCTCTATGATATCCAACAAAATCAATTGCATCAATTTTCACAACCAGTAATAAACCCTCAGTAAATAAGCCACAGCCATCCCAAGTGATTCCCAGCTATTAATCCATGTACATTGTAGATACCCTACCCTGACCAAACTTTAGCCTTACAACATGTGAAACAATCAGATTTCTGTTTGTTCAGTATGTAAAACTTTTAGAATTACTGATATCAACATCATGCCACATGATGTAATAAAAATCGGACTTGCTTTTTCTTTCTTTCACTTTTAATTTTTATTTTTTATTTTTTGGGGTTTACTGCCCAAAAGAAATAAAGAAAGTCATCCCATGTCTGTCCTGCATTTATGGTTTGAACAAAACTCACTCCTAACAGACATAAAGGATGAAGCCACTGGCACACGGTAGGCTGTAGCTACAGCATTAATGCATGACCAAGATATCTACAGCCCAGAGTGGCACATTCTATAACAGAAAAAAGCATAAACAAATGACCATTTACCGTTTCTGGTTATAATAATGTTGGATGAGACCAAAATATAAAAAGCAAAGACATATCGTCTTCTATAAGCAGATGAAAACAAAACATGAATCACAAAGTTAACCTGATTTAGCCATCATAGCAGCCAATCCAACTGTTTTCAGACAAATGGTTTTGCCTCCAGTATTGGGGCCAGTTATAACCAGGACTCTAGTATTCTGCGCTATATATATGTCAAAGGGGACTGGAAGTTCTTGTTTTAACTTAGCAACCTGAAATAACAACATAGGCCAAGAATCAAATTTTTGCATGAACTAGATGCTTATGACCAGGATACTTTTCAACAGAAGGTTTTGACCTTCATTTCCAGAGACGATACATTCAAATTTTTTTCTTCCTTCCATTTTGCCGGTCCTCCTAACTGTTTCTTCCTCCTGATTTCCTGGCAAAGATGTATGATCTTAACAGAATATGACCAAATCTTGAAAAATAGCATTGCATATGAAACATGTTTGAGGAGGCTGGCATAAAAAGAGCTCAAATGTGACTGGAGAATAATCATTAACTGCTAAAACAGTTGGCATGAACTTTAGATATAACATGCTGAGATCCCAAAATTGGATAAAATCAAGATGATGTTTCATTAAGTAGATTATACACAGATGCACTGCAACAAGCTCCAGTTATGGATCCTACCTTTCATCCTCTCAGCCATATTCACGTAATAAAACACAAATAATTCAATTAGAATAGTAAATTTATGCCCCTTGGCTTACACACTTTGGTAGGATTACCACAATCCAGAGAGCACCAGAATTACTTAACAAACTGTTATCACCAAATGCCTCATTCTTCCTTTCCCTCAGACACCACTAAATGTCCATCCCTTAGTCCCAAACTTTAAAGAATAAAGGAGAAAAATAATCAAATACAGGGGGCTTCAGGTCTAATTTTTCCTTCTTCGGTAGTGAGCCATGTGAAAATTGAAAGGTCAATCATCCACGTAGCATGCAAACGAAATCATCGGAGAGAATGCCAGATTCGTTTATTCAAGTCCTGTATATATTTGAGGTTCGAAAAATAAAATATAGATGAAGCAACATACAGCATTTGCATTACTGAGATCTTTCATGGCCATCTGCAAACTGTGACGATGTTGCAGAAGCAACAATGGATGGTGAGCTTTAGGCAGATATAAAGTCCACTTCTTCCGAGCAGGTCGTGGTACGGATGAGGTATCCTCCTCTGTTGATGTTGCACCATTAACGGTGCTATCGTTATCTTGTGGTAAATACAAATTAGGCCATGTGCCCTCAAAGGAAAGACTGTACCGTGCTCTAGCATTGATCTGCGTCACATTGTGAAAAGTATGAATCCAAAGTTTCTCATATAAATGCATAGATACAGCAATAATGTGCTAATAAAGAAATTCACCCTGTCACAATGGTAGATCTTAAAATTCAGGCACTTATAGTTTTAGGTAAGAGAGACATCTAACAAAGATTCTACACTCCGAAAAGATGCTTTTCCAGGAATCACAACCAGTTGTTGCAAAACAATGCATAAAAATCAGGTTGGGAACCAACAGGACCATCTACATAATTACCAGTTTATTAGTAACCGACTTAGACTGTAACCTTGTCAGTGTCATCAATTGATACTAAAGAAGTTATTTATGCATTTCTTTACCACAAGAAGCAGCACTTAGTCATAGCTAGTGATACGAAGAAAACTAATTTCCAGATGACAGGGGCAATAATTAGCAATTTACACGCAAGAAAAATTAATTTAGTACCAGTTTTTTTGATTCGTACCATATCTATCTGAATCATGCTGTTGAATGTATTTTCAATGTCACTCATATCCATTTGCATCTGCACGAGAAATAGAAAATAAAACTAGACTGCTTGTTTTTAAGTTCAGACACAAGAAAAGTGCAATAGCTCTAGAAAATTGTCAAAACCTTCTTTGTTATCTTTAAAAGCACCTCCTCCTCTGCCTTTGCCACTGATACCCTGGCTTGTTGCAGCTCATCATTTAGTGCAACAGCAGAGAGTGGTTCTACAAGGCTTCCTGAACCTGAACTACTATAGTAAAGTATTATTTATCTCAGGATGATATGTTGCAGAAGAATGGCAGTAGATTGCAAGAGTCCCAAGACGTCAAAGAATTCTTCTTGAGTCTTTTGAGGCAGCAAGTATATTGAAATTATAATCATACTGAACCAAAGTAACCGTGAAACTCACATCTGAATATTTTTTATGCTTGAAATAGATAACAATTTTGCAGTTCAATATGAAGCTGAAATGAACTGCTGGCTAAGATATGGTGTAACACCTTACTAAACAATTAATATGCAACAAAAGACATGCAATAGAATTTCAAAAGAAATATGCTAAGATGTCATAATATTCTATTGGAACTTCATAACTAGTTGGGAAAATTGACAAAAATGACATTTAAGTTTGCCAACTTTAGAAAAATGACCTCTAAATATTTGCATTTTTAAAACTAACCCGTAACTTACAAAACGTTGGTAAAAACATCCTTTGACCGGCCCCAGCGGGTAACCGTTCCGGTTACCACCTTACGTGTCACATAATCGGAACGATTACCTGCTGGAGCCGGTCAAAGGATGTTTTTACCAACATTTTGTAAGTTATGGGTTAGTTTTAAAAATGCAAATATTTAGAGGTCATTTTTCTAAAGTTGGCAAACTTACGGGTCATTTTTACCAAATTTCCCTAACTAGTTCAAAGTTGAGAGAGGGGAAGAACATGGTATTTGTTACTCCTATGCAACTAAAAGTTTAAATGACTTCCTCTTTGTAGAATTTGCATCCTGATTGCCATGACTTCAAAGGAAAATAGCAAAACAGAAAATAAAGCAATAACAAATAGAAAATTGGCAAGTTAGGCACCCAATGTTCATCTTGTAGACTTTGAAGTGAAAATGTTGAAAAAAGTTGATGCACCTTGCCAACAATAGTCCCTCAAAAGTTGGATGCATTTCAGCACCTGATCTTATACACCATCTGCCATCAATATTACATACTTCCTATACAATGAAAAAAAAATCTCAATCATATTAGAATACTCACTGTAAAAAGGACTTAACTTCCACAATTACAAAATTATAAAAACCATTATAGAGATGAATAACACAATCGATACAGAAAACATGAACTGTATATCCTACAGAGAGGAATAGCTCACCAGAGTGGATGTTTCTTTTGTTTCATTTCTAACAATGCTTTCCATCAATTGACATAACTGAATACATAAGAAAATGAAGAAAACAAGAATCAGAATCTCTCGAACAGACCCTACCAACTACCAAACGACAGTCTAACTTCATGAGCAAATCTCTAAAGCCAACCAAACCACCGGATTCTTGTAGCCCAAGGCTGATATCCTGAAAATTAGACATCAACTTATTAAGTTATCATAACTCAAAAATATATAACTTTACCTTTCTCTCAATAAGATGAACTCGATCACGTGCATTTCGCAAGTTTCCACTCTAAAAAAAAAAGAAAATCCATAAATCAAACTGAGGGTATACATTATACCAGACAAAGTGTAAATGGTAAGTATAAGCACAATGATTAACCAACCGCAGAATCTTTTACTGAGCCATCTTCATCTACAAGTTGCTCTATATACTTAATTAAAGGCTGGCTAATTACTAATTCCATAATCTGCAATATAACTACCCAACGATAAGGTATCACTCCATCAGACAATCAACAGAAAATGCAATTGTTATTCCAATAACTATGATACCATTGCTGATAGAGGCATAAACCTCGTAAACCAATCTGAATCTTCCTTTATTGCAGCTTTGATGTTTAGTTGCAGTGTTTCTGCAAATTGTAGCAGAGTTATAAGTGCCCTTGCTTCACTCCCACTCACAGGTAAACCATTACGGGCACATTTTATGCCAGTTTCCACCTTCAACAAATGACAAGATCAGCATAACTAACCATCTTTCGGATCTGTTATTTACCATGAAGGAATGACAAGTGAAAAGAACTCATAAGATATTGAATATAAAAAAGTGATTAAGAGATTAAATAGGATTATCAATTTGTAAAAATCTACCGTAGTTGCATTTCTTTAGTGTATCTCATACACAAAAAAGCTAATTAAACTGAGGCAACAAGAATAACTAGGATGGATTTCATCATACCAAAGCAACATTAATGCCTGTGAACTCCATCATGGCTCCATATTTATGCATCTCCACAGCTGCTTCAGTCTCCTCCAGTAGCCTTATGCTGCATTTATAAGATTTATCTAAATCCCATAGAAGCTCCTACACATGGAAAAATATCAACACATACTATAATTAAGCCCAACGTCAATGAAATAACATCATAATTATCATTATACTATCTTTGGTAAGTTGAATTTCCAGTTGCTAGAACATATGTCAAACATCAACCTTCTTACACAACATTTGTATTGCTTTTTGACAGGAATACTTTTTACCTTACATGATGACATTTCTAATATTCATTAATCTTGTTAAATTAACTTCTCAAAAGGTAGCACACTAAGAGTTGGTCATTAGATAATGTTTAGACCACTTAGGCACCTAAAGAAACATGGATAACTGATGTCAAGGATACTGCCACCAAAGAAGCCATGTAGTGCATAGAAGAAAACTTCTTATAAAAGAGGCAACATTCAAGTGATAATTAAAATTGCCTTTGCTGATTTAACTGTAAACATTCAAGTGATAATTAAAATTGCCTTTGCTGATTTAACTGTAAACAAATGGAACTTACATACACTATCAGACATATAAATACTGTATCATGATGGTACGCTGCAGATACCTTGGTGGCTTTTTTGCCGAGTGATGTGCCGGCGAAGGAAGCGACGCAGTCGCAGAGCTGATCCCATTGCAAAACTTTGAGGCTATCTAGAACTACAGATGGTTGGTTGCCATTCACGCTATTGTTTCTGGAAACTGCTGCTGCTATTGAAGGTCTCCTATTATTGAACTGAAATTGAACAAAGTTGGTGGCAGTGGAGCCAGTGGCGGCAGTGCCGACCATAGAGATTCCGAGAGCTGTGATGTGAAAAGGAGAGCGGCAAAAGCTGTGCAGAAGTGGGAGAGAAGGCATTGAACATGTGGAAATGGTGAAATAGGAGATGAATTTGGGATTAAAGGAGGGAAATGGATTAGGCTACCACGGAGAAATATTTTGTATTTCTCTTTTATACCTTTAATTTTGTAAATAGTTTTTTCACCCCACTAAATGAGAGTAATTATACTTACCTCCACAAGAATTTGTAAGTTAACATCATATAAGAATATTACTGGAAATGAAATAAAGGAGAAATATTTGATTATTTTCCCATAGTATTCAGCGCTCAATGCCATCACTCGTTTTCTCATCAGCCAAACCATGACTTATCTCAATTAATTCCTCTCGAAATACCCAGGTTAAGGTTGATTTTGTCTAGGGTTTAGGATTCTGCTAAAAGAGTATAAAAAGAACGGAAAATCATCGACAAAATGCAGCAGCAGGTGGTGAATCCATCTCCTCCGCCGCTTCCTAATGTCATCTCCACCGAGCAGATACAGAAGGTATGGCTCTCTGACCGACGAGTACGACGTCTTACTTCATTGATGTTGGCCCTTTGAAAAGCTTGTTTACACTGGGATTAATGGTGGCGATGATGTTTGTGGAATATTGTGATATCTCCGTTTAACGTCTTGGATTTCTGAATTGGTTTTACTTGTTTGGTGCATGATTTCTATGGATTTGAGGTATTTTTCTATTTAATTTTTTATAAAAACATGAATTTTTCCTCCATAATTTGCATGCCTAATTCTTTGAAATACAAATATTTATTTGGATATAAAAGAAATTACTGAAGTCAATTTTGATTTTCACTGTATGTTATTATGAATGTAATTCAACTGATATGTGTGTATGAAAGAAATAGAATAAATGAATGATCTTTTCGTCTGAAACGGATAAAGAAATATTTTTTGTCTATATATGTGCTTGTTTTTGGTGTAGCATTAAAAATCACATTGAGTTTCCACTTTCTATTTCTTTACTCATCTCAAATTTTAGAACAATCGTCATTGCAACTGTGAAGTTTTCTCTTTTTTTTTTTTTTGGTTGCTTGGGCGGCGCTCAAGTAATATGATGCCTATATTAGTTGTTCTCATATTAGAGATGAGCAAGAGATGAGCACTGTTCAGAAGGTTTGATGAATTTGTGTACTCTGTTTGATGCAGTATTTGGACGAGAACAAAAACTTGATAGTGGCAATACTGGAAAATCAGAACATGGGGAAAATTGCAGAATGTGCACGGTAAAGATAGATTGCATTCATGTACCAGTGTGCTTGATTTGCAGTACTTTTGCAATCTTTATGTCTATTTCTCACATTTTAGGAAGTAAAATGTAGTTCAGAATGACTTCTAAAGTTGTAGAAGTGGTAAATAAGGGGATATCGAGAAATCAGCCATAAAGAGTTCATCCTTATTTATTTAATGGATTAAGGCTGAGTTCTCTAAAATTATGAAGTTCTATCATTTGACCCAGGATTTTATCTTATGCGAACAGTGATGTTTGTTGCAGTAATGGGATATTGAGACTACGCTTCTGTGTGAATAAAATGTGGTGATTTTGCTGACTTCGAAAATATCAAACCAAGCTAAAGCTCTTGTATTTTCTATAAACATTCTTTCTTTTTGTCCTTTTAAGCTTCTTTGACTGGTACAATAAATTTATTTCCTAAACTTTGAGAAAAAACATAGACCAGAAACGATGCTTCTGTTTGTTTCACTTTACAAAATATGATAACCGATTATGTCCTTACTGTCGTGTATAAATGTTATTCAGTTATATTTTAGAGTTTTGGTACAGGGGCACAAAAAACAGGAAATCAATAAGGCATAAAAAGAGTATATATCATAATTAGCAGCATATATTCACTACTTTTGGGATGTTTCCATGCATGTGTTGGTGATTGGAAGTTGCGACTTATGAGAGAGCTTTATTTATTGGAACAGTCCATCCATTGAACTTGTTAGATTGTTTGTATATATTTTAGTTGTTCTTGTAAATAGTTTTGAGACAATATGTTTGAAAGATACATCCAAAATTGTTTTATATGTTTATCTGGGAAAATTGACTTGCTGAGAACTGAAACCAAAAATAACCTTTGATTGAATGTTTTAGGTATCAAGCTATCCTTCAGAAGAACTTAATGTACTTAGCTGCTATTGCTGATTCACAGCCTCAAGGATCCGGAATGCCTTCACAGGTTCGCCCAACATTTTGACATCAATTCTTCCCTTCTACTATCAAAGTAAGCCAAATTTCTTTCTTGCTAATACTCGAATTTCCTTGCAGCTTCCTACCAGCTCAGTTGCTCTGCAAGGAAGTTCCCCGGTGGCTTCAACAGTGCTGCAGCAGCAGCAGCAGCAACCCGACACGCCTGTTGCAAATTCACCTTTTCAGGTCAATGCACTCCAAGGTAATTCTGTTGATAACCAAGGGATGTTTGGTTTTGGATCCGTAGAGGGGAGATGATGATATTTAGAAGAATTGCTCCCTTTTTTGACCTATGTGGTGATTGTTCCGAACTTGTAGATGAGAATCTTGGTAGGACCTTAGCTAGTCCTAGTCATGGCATATATTTCATTTTCTAACTCATGTGACCAAATTTAAGAGAAATATTTTTTGAAATACTCTCTCGTACAGAATAAGTGGTGTTTTTTTTTTTTTTGGAAACCTGGTAATACTAATCTGATTCAGTTAACTGGAACTGAGGGAAGAAACCAATTCCGGACTAGATGATGGATTCATGCCAGACATGGAGATTTTTCCATTGATATAGATAAGACTTAAGAGCCCCCCCCCCCCCCCCCCCCAACTTGAATCACAATCTCCCCTTCATTCTCTAGTAAATTAATGCTTATTATCAAGGTTTTTCACATTTAGTAGTTACTTTTAAGATTAGATTGACACAAGTTGCTTGGCCCAAGTTGTCTATATCATTTGGTTGTGTGAGAAAGATAAAATGCATACATTCCAGTATTGTGGAGCATGTGATAAACCATCAATACACACCTAAATATCTTTTAGACTGTCAATTGTTGACACCAGAAAGTGCAAGAGAAGTAAGAGGTAGCACAAGGCAGACTCAACAATCACCATTCTAAGATCCACCAAAGAGTTTACAACAAAACAAGAAGATAAACCTTTCTAAATAAGCTTTAAAACTCAACCAATTTTTCATAATCTTAAATTTAAATGAATGAAAAACATTACAAATGATAGTCTTTCAAGAACTGTGTATTTGGAAGAAGAAAGTTATCAAGAATATCAAGAGTTGGTTGAATCTTCCAAATTCCCATGTTGAAGTAGCATCCTGACAGAATGTAGTGAATGACCATAACTCCCCTTAGAAATGGTAGACTTGGATCATAATTCTCTACCAATTAAAACGGTTTAATTCTTGAGGTAGCCTGAAAAGCAAGAATATCTTGTGCCGAGTGCTACAATAAATTTGATGAAACAATGTCACACAAATATGTATAGATATGCATAATACAAAACCAAGTAATATCATCTACGGAGTAGTTTTCAGCAATTTTTTGATTTAAAGACAGAACTACGTTTAGTATTCATTTTATTTTTAAAGCTAATATATTAAAGACACTTGAGTAACTTAATAGATAAATAATGGAATAATCTCTCCATCCAAAAAAAAATCATTGTATATGTTGCAAACTAAAAGTTTTATTTTAACATGCCTTTTTTTTTTTTTAATAGGATGGAGAAAGAAAAATACTGATCATGTTTGAAGTAGAAAACTGCTATCAAAAGTCAAGATATTGAAATTAGAGATGATATGGCTGATTGAATTCTTACCAAAGTCAACTTGAAGGTCTACATTCCCATTGTCCTCTTGCTCCTCTTTAATTCTCTTAGCCGAATTTTCCGCAGATTTGCTACAAGATTTCACCTGAATTGACTGTAGTGTTGGTATGTCACCTACACATGAAGGAATCTCCTTCAAGTTATCTAAATATTTAAGAACAAGGCGCTCGAGGTATGGAAAGTGGGTGTAGTCCATCTTCCACTTCTTCAGATCCATACAAGAAGTAATTAGCAAGGATTTTAGGCTGCAGAATTGCCCTTCAACTGTTTCCCACTCGGGTCCTATACAAGAATCCTCTTCCAGTTTGAGAACTTGAAGACTTGGCAATGAACCTATCTTTGTCGTCAGCTCTTCCCAATAGAGCTGGGTGTGACGTAAAGTCAACTTCTTGAGCGAATATGGGAGGTTGAGGTTCAGCACCAAATTGCTCTGAAGTGAAGCAGGAATCGGATAACTAAGATAAAGACGAAGAGATTCGAGTTTTCGTAGTTGACCAAAATTGTTGAGATCAAGCTTAGTCAACCCTCCTTCCTTAGGAAGCATGTCTAAAATATATTTATATTTCAGCGTCTTGATATTGGGAATTCTCTTAACCACCTCTTCACTACACTTGAAATTTCTTATACCTGAGAGTGTCTGTAAGTTTTTCAAGACAATGTTTTCTTCCACGCATGGAGGATCTGGGAGCTCAAATTTAATTCCATTGACCATGACATGTCTAAGTAGAGGCATCTCCCAAATTTCAGGTGATGCAATTATACGCTTCCTCGAAGAGGGAGTGTAGCGCCACTTAGCTACAGACACCTTAAGTGTCTGTAGATTCCAAAAGAGAGACCATGAAGAAGGAAATCTGGGCGATTGGTAACTTGACACTATAGAAATATAGTGCAGGTTAGCTTGCTGGAAAATAGCTTCTAGAAAAATTAAGCTTTTTTCACAATTATAACTTTTATCAACTCTTGAATATACCCTCAACAATCTAAAACAAAGTGATGGCGACAGTTCCAGAAAACCTCTAACTATTAAAAGCAAAGATCGGGCGTGCGACATGGATTCCAAAGCATGAAGGAATTGAGGTGAATATTCTTTTGTTGTGTTTTCATGAATACAAACATGCCGTTTAATATTTACGCTTTGTGGAATGTTGAGATTCTGTGACCTTAGTATGCAAATACACCTTTGTTTTTAAGCCTCTCTTATGCATAGATCTCTCAAGAGGTCATGGATCTTGCATGATTTGGCTTTCCCATTCCAGCTCAATTCATGAACTAAAATGAGATTCCTGTCAATCAGTTCTTTGAAGTACTCTTCTGCAACTTCTTCTAAGCTTTTGTCATCAATAGGTTTCAGAATCCCTTCAGCAACCCACAATTTGATTAGCTCCAACACACGAATTTCTTCATCTTCTGGGAAAACTCCCATGTATAGAAAACAGGGTTTTAGATGTACAGGTAACTCTTCATAACTCATGCGTAATATTTGTAAGCATTGTTCATTGTTCTCCAAATTAATGACCGAATTCAGATTTTTTAAAGTATTACCCCAATATTCTCGTGTCATTCTGGACTTTGCTAAAACCCCACCAATAACAACTATTGACAAAGGAAGTCCTCTACAATTTTTCGCAATCTTCTTTCCAATGCTATGCAATTCTATTTGGCAATCTTCTTTGCCAAACACAATTTCGCATAGGAGATTCCAACTCTCATCGTCGTTTAATAAATTCATTTGAAAGCTGTGATGATAATTTAACTGAAAAGCCAAATTCGCGAGCCTAGTGGTTATCATGATTCTACTTCCGTTTTTGTCATCCTGAAAGAATGACTTAACTCTATCCCAAGCCTCAGCACTCCATATATCATCTATGACAATCAAATACCTCCTACCCCATAATTTTTTGTGCACTCTTTCTCCTAACTCAAGATCTTCACACATCTTATCACCCCCTTTCTTCTCCTTAGAAAGAACTTGTGAAAGAATTTTTGGCCCACTATATTTTTGAGAAACTGTAGCCCAAGCAAGAATGTCAAAGTGTTGGACAATAAGTGGATGTGCATAAATATTTCTAGCAAGTGTGGTCTTACCAATTCCACCCATACCAACAATTGGGATGATCTGGAGATGATTTGGTTGTCCGGTGAGCTTATCCAAAACTTCATTTAAGAAATCACCAAAATCCACCATGGTGCTGTTTTGTGCTCTGGAAATAGGTCTTACTGAAGCACTTGAAACCAAAGAATTTGTTAGCAGCTGATGACAGTGGGCTCCCGTGATCTTGATCACCTCTTTCCTGATCAAATCCATGTCTTGTATCACTCTCTCTAGACCTTCATACAAGTCAATGGAACCGATGGTTTCTCCTTGACTTGTGGATATAGCATGAATTTGATCGACTATATAGGATTCGATTACATCTTCTGCTGCATAAGCTACACCAGCTATGTGGCTCTCCAACTCCTCTTCTTCTTTTGTACCACTGCAGGAATAACTTTCAAGAAAATTTTGCAAGAAAGTAATGTTTTCATTGAGAGAATGAACCTGTTTTTTTGTGGAGAGAAATAGGAGGGCGGGGATGATTCTTGATCTGTTGTAAGATGTGCATTAGAGAAAGCAAAGCTGCATAAGCTGCCATCTCAAAAACCTCTTTAGATTTCTTCCTCCAAAGTTGCATAAATCTGCAGCATGTAGTGATTGGAAATTTGCAAACTAATACTTGTTCAAACTGTTATTTACATGTTTTTTAATACATTTCCTTTCCAAGATGTTGACTTTTTTGCAATTAATTTGCTTATCTTGATTCTTTCTGATCTTTGTAATTTATATAAAATATTGTTTTGCCGCTTTGCTGAAAAAAAAAACAGAGAATCAGCGACTTGCAAGATATAGGCATGACTTATTGGATGTGGGAACATATGCACATCCTTCTTTAACTATTTTCTAGTTGATGATTAATGTCGAAAAGATCGAAATGTCTTTTCTGCGCTCAATATAATGAAGCATTTATTGGTGAGTCCTTTGCCAAGAAAAAAAGAAAAGAAGAAAGATGATAAAATCGCATTTATTTATTTTTTCATATTTCTACAACTTTCAAAGTACCTATTAAAGCCATAGATTGCTATTAAAATCCACATCTAATCATGAAAATACTCTCAAGAATTTGCTACCCAAACAAGAAAGTCAAAATGTTGGATCATAAGTGGATGTGCATATATATAATTCTAGAAAATTTAAGTATAGTGTCCTTACCAATTATACCCATGCCATCAACAGGGACAATCTAGAAATTATGTTGTCTGGTGAGCTTATCCATAAAATCTTTCTCTTATTTTCTCATCTTTAAAAAGTTGGTTTCTTGAGCTTTACTATTCTGTTAGGCTGCGTTTACTTGGGATATATGGGATTAACTAGGATATGATAGGTATTGGGATAAGGATAGGATGAGAATAGGATAAAGATAAGTTTGAAAAAATTATCAATTGTTTACTTTGTATGATTAAATATGAAAAACAAATAGCATCTATCAATCTTAATTGTTTATTTCAAAATGATTAAAATATATTGAATGATTCAATTAATGAAAATCATAAAGAATTATTATTGAAATAAAATAAAAGATCAAAAAAATATAAATAATTATAATTGAAATAAAATAAAAGATCAAAAAAATATAAAGAATTATAATTGAAATTGAAAATTATTCAAACAAAACTAAAATTAGAAATTAAATGACATGGAAAGTTTTTTTAAGTGTACAAATTAACTAATAAAATTTTAAAAAATATACAATTAAATAAAAAATTATCTTAAAATCTACAAATTAATTAATAAAACTTTCAGTTAACTTAAAATTTATTTAACAAAAATAATTATTATATATTTTTATTTATTAGAATATTTTTCAAAATATATTATCTATTATTTACTTTTAAATACTTTTCAAATTTTATAATTTTTATATTTATTTAAATATTTACAAAAAAAAATTGAGGGATAAATTTTATCCCTAGTGGAAAGGTGGGATTAGTATCCCACCATTTATCCATTTTTCTCTCATTATCCCGGGCCAAGGGATGGGTCTCATTTTTTGCATTCAACAAAGTAAACATGGGATAAGTGGGATAATTTAGTCTTATCTCACTTTATCCCTCCAAGTAAACGCAGCCTTAATGGATTAAAACAAAAAAAAGGTAACCATCAATACATATCAAAAAATCTATCGTAATGTTAAGTGTTGACATCGAAAAGTGCAAGAGAAATAGGAGGTAATACAAGGCAACACTAACCTCTCTAAGAATCCATCTAAGAGTTCACATCAAAACAAGAAGATAGAACTTCTAAATGATAGTCTTTTTTAGGCAAAATAACTACATTCAAGATGAGGCAATGTAATAAAAAGATACTTTCACACTTCCTAAACCTCGAGAATAAACAGGATGAGTAAAAAAATTGTTGAGACTTATTGCATCTAACAAGTACTTTGGTTGAATCTTCGGAATTCCCATGTAGAAGTAGCATCCTGAGAGATTGTAGTAAAATGACCATAACTTCCTTGTAGAAATGGTATATGATATGACTTGGACATAATTTTCTTGCAACGAAAGCTGTTTAATCCGAGTAGTAGCCGTCCGAGACCGAGTTGTAGCAGTCCGTGTCCGTATAGTATACTGAAAAACCAGACTTTAGTGTGTCAAGTGCTACATAAAATTTGATGAAACAAAGTCACACAGGTAAGGATACAAACACAAGTAGTTCCATCTACATAGCACTTACAACAAATTTTCGATACAAAAATAGAATTAAGTATATCACTACATTTTAGGTTTATAAAGACACTGGAAGAGTAACTGAAAAGAAAAATAATGGAATTATTAACTAGACTAACGACATACTCTCACATCCCTAAAAAAAAAAAAGGTAGAAAACTGGGTTTCAAGTCAAGATATTGATGAGAAAATTCTGTAACTTAGGCTTTGTCCACTTTTTACTCTTCTATATATATATATATATATTTTTTTTTTTTTTTTTTGGGGTCCAATTTTGTTCGCAATGTCAATTTATGTCTATGTGGATGTCGGAATTGAAAAAAAAAAAAACCACACCTGTAATTTTAGCAGCGTCCACATAGGCAAAAATTGAAATTTCGAGCAAATCAAATGAAAAATTGGAAAAAAATGATAGCTAGGAAATCAAAATTTGAATATGTGGAATTGATGGTAAAATAGTGAATAATAGTTAAGTTACAAAACGAAAATTGCGAATTTCCAGAAAAAATGACTGCTGCTAGATTAGAACAAAAAATGGACAAAAAATGAATGCTTGAATTCTTACCATTGTCAACTTGAATGTCTTCATTCCCATAGTCCTCTTGCTCCTCTTTTATTCTTTCAACAGAATCTTCAACAGATCTTGGACAATATATCAATTTAATTGACTGTAACGTTGGTATGTCTCCTACACATGAAGGAATCTCCTCCAAGCTATCCATAAGTTCAAGAACAAGGCGCTCGAGGCGTGGAAAGTGTGTGCTGTCCGTCTTCCACTTCTTTAGATCCCTACAAGCTAAAATATGCAAGAACTTTAGGCTGCAAAATCGTCCTTCAACTGTTTCCCACTCGGATCCTGTACAAGAATGTTCTCCCAGTTTGAGAACTTCAAGACCGGGCAACAAACCTACCTTTGTCGTCAACTCCTCCCAGTAGAGCTGGGTGCAATCTAAAGACAACTTCTTGAGCGAACATGGGAAGTTGAGACTTTGCACCATCCATGTTCGAAATTGCGAAGGAATTGGAAAAGTAAGATGAAGACGAAGAGATTCAAGTTTTTGTAGTTGAACAAAACAGTTGAGATGAAGATTATTAAACCCATCTGGGTCGTACGATAAAGGATCTGTATCATATTCTAGTTTCAGTGTCTTGATATTGGGAATTCTCTTAACCACCTCGTCACTACACTTGAACTTGCTTATACCCGAGAGTGTTTGTAAGTTTTTCAAGACAATGCCGCCTTTCGTGTGAGGAGGATCTGGGAGTTCAAAATTTTCTATGTAAACCATGACATGTCTAAGTAGAGGCATATCCCAGATTTCAGATGGAGCAATTAGAGGCTTTTTGGAATAATAAGTGTTAATCTTAAGTGTTTGTAGATTCCAAAAGAGAGGCCATGAAGAAGGAAATTTGTATGGTCGGAAATGAGGGAATACTATAGAAATGTAGCGTAAGTTAGGTTGCTGGAAAATACCTTCTACAGAAGTGAAATTTTCTTTTCCATATTTAAGGTTTTTATCAACCCTTGAATATACCCTCAACAATCTAGAACTAAGTGATTGTGATGGTTCATTAGAACCTCCAACTGTCAAAAGCAATGAACGAGTGAGTGACATGGATTCCACAGCATGACGGAATAGAGTGGAATATTCCTCTTCTGTGTTTTCATGAATACAAACACGGCGTTCCATATTTACGCCTTGAGGAATGTTGAGATCCTGTGATCTTAGTACGCAAAGAAGCCTTTGTTTTTTAGCTTCTCTTAAGCATAGATCTCTCAAGAGGTCATGGATCTTGCATGATTTTTCTTTCCCATTCCAGCGTAATCCATGAACTAATATGAGATTCCTGTCAATAAGTTCTTTGACGTACTCTTTTGCAATTTCTTCTAGGCTTCTGTCACCGCTTGGTTTCAGAAACCCCTCAGAAACCCACAATTTAGTGAGCTCAGACACACGAATTTCTTCATCCTCTGGAAAAACTCCCAAGTATAGAAAACATGGCTTTAGATGTACTGGTAACTCCTTATAACTTGTGCGCAATATTTCTAAGCATTGTTCATTGTTCTCCAAATTTATGATTGAATTTAGATTTTCTAAAGTATGTTCCCAGTACTCTCGTATCATTTTGGATTTTATTAAAAGCCCTCCAATGACAACTATCGACAAAGGAAGTCCTCTACATTTTCTCGCAATTTCCTTTCCAATGCCCTCGAACTCTATTGGGCAATCTTCTTTGCCAAACACAATTTCGCAAAGGAGATTCCAACTCTTATCCTCATTTAATAAATTCATTTGAAAGTCGAGAGCACCACTTAAATCAAAAGCCAAATTTGTCAGCCTAGTGGTTATCATGATTCTACTTCCATTGTTGTTATCTGGAAAGGATAACTTAACTCTATACCAAGCCTCAATGCTCCATATGTCATCCAACACTATCAAATACCTTCTACCATATAATTTTTTGTGCACTCTTTCTCCTAACTCAAGATCGTCACTCATGTTATCACCCCCTTTATTTTCCGTGGAAAGAATTTGTGAAAGAATTTTAGGCCCACTATATTCTTGAGAAATGGTAGCCCAAGCAAGAATGTCAAAGTGCTCAACAATAAGTGGATTTGCATAAATATTTCTAGCAAGAGTAGTCTTACCTATTCCCCCCATACCAACAATTGGGATGATCTGGAGGCTGTGATCTTGTCCCTTGAGCTTATTCAAAACTTCAATCAAGATGTCACCAAAATCCACCATGGTGTTGTTCTGCATCCTGGAAACAGGTCTTAGTGGACCAATAGAATCCGAAGGATTCATATTATTCAGCTGATGATGTTGGGATCCCATCATCTCCTTGACAATCTCCATCACCTCTTTCTTAATCGAATTCATGTTTTGTATGACTCTGTTAAGACCTTGATTCAAGTCAACATAACTTTTTTTCTTGCAATGACTTGTGGATCTAGCATGAATTTGATTGACTATATGGGATTCAATTAGATCTTCGGCTGCATAAGTTACACAGGCGATGCGTCTTTCCAACACCTCTTCTTCTTCTTCGCTGCAGCTGTTTGAATAACATTCAAGAAAATTTTGCAAGAAAGTAAGGTTTCTGGTGAGAGAGTCAACCTGTTTTTTGAGGAGAGAAATTGGAGGGCGAGGATGATTCTTGATGTGTTGTAAGGTATGCATTAGTGAAAGCAGAGCTGCATAAGCTGCCATCTTAAAAGCCTCTCTCAATTTATTTCTCTGAAGTAGCAAAAATCTGCAGAAAATAATATGCAGTATGTATGGAAGAAATGTGATTATAGATGGGCAGACAAGACTTTGTTTACAAATGATTATATATTGTCTCTAGAAAAATGTTGACTTTTTTTGCACGTTCACCCGCTTTTGTTTTGATCAAATTGAAAAAATAATCACAACTTGCATGTTACAGGTATGACTTGTTTTCTGTAAGAAAAAAGTATTAGATAGATGTTAAAAAAAATGTAATTAAATTATAAGGGATAAAAAGTTTAGAAATTAAAAAAACAAAGATGCCTCTTTAGATTTCTTTCTCCAAAGTCGGAGATTTTCAAACCAATACTTGTTTAAACCGATGAGTTCTTTGAAGTACTCTTCTGCAGCTTCTTCTAAGCTTTTGTCATTAATTGGATGAGAAAGAGCACAGGAATTTCTGCATCTTCTAGAAAACTCTCATGTAAAGGAAACATGGTTTTAGATGTATTGGTAACGCCTTATAACTCATACGCAATATTTGTGAACAATGTTCATTCTTCTCCAAATTAATGACGGAATTTAGATTTTCTACGGTATATTCCCAGTATTCTAGTGTCATGTCGGACTTTGTTAAAAGTGCTCTTATGACTAGTGACAAAGGTAGTCCTCTATAATTTGTTGCTATCTTCTTTCCAATGTTCTCCAGTTCAATAGGACAACTTTTTTTTATCAAACACAATTTCACAAAAGAGATCCCAACTCTTATCATCATCTAGAAATTTCATCTGAAAATCATGAGAACCACTCAATTCGAAAGCCAAATTTGTGATCATCTAGAAATTTCATCTGACAATCATGAGAACCACTCAATTCGAAAGCCAAATTTGTGAGCGAAGTGGTTATCAAGATTCTACTCCCATTATTGTTGTCTGAAAAGAAGCACTTCGCTTTATCCCAAGCCTCAATATTCACATGTCATCCATCACAATCAAATATCTTCTGCCCCATAATTTTTACGGATAGTAACCCATCTTACCCAATTTATTATAGTGTGATACTAAAATACTCAATTTCATATAACAATATCTTTTTCTACCCAATTCTTGAATTCTTGTAACTTTACTTTTGTTGACATTCATTAATTACCAAAAAACCAAGATTCTTATTAGCAATTTAAAATTTCCAATCTCATATATAAATTTGATTTGGATTTAATCTTTTTTTTGATTTTGATAATCAAGTCCAACATACTTCTGTTAAATAAAATAAATTGAGTTAAATCATACCTCATTGTTGTCTCTTGTCTTCTCTTTTAATTTCGATTTAGGTTTTACAGATTACAAATCCAACAATTCGCCCGCAGTCTATGGCTCAGATCGCAACCATTCTCAACGACCACCTGCCTTTAAAGGGATTATAGGGAGACTCACTGTTGAATGACTCTTACTTACAAATATAAAATTTTGAACTAATGTTGAAGGTAAAAAGCTTCTTTCTTATTGAAGATATAAAGAACATTATATTACAATATATAATTCTTCGTCAATTGAGGAGAAAGTTTGTTTATATAATTCTCCGTTAATGGAGGAGAAAACTTGTTTAGCCAATCATGGCTTAAACTTGTGAAGGGAAAACCTCATAAATAGAAAAGCTTAAAAATTTACACTATGAATTAGAGAGAAGATACTCAAAATTATAGAGAAAAGTGTGAATTTTCAATATCTTACTCTTAGGTCGAATGCCTCCTTTTATAGGCACAAATGCATATCTTAGTTGGTTCATTATTGTCTTGTCAACTGTCATCCACTTTGTTAGTGAGTATGAGACCTACCATGCTCATTTGTCGTGGGTAAGATTTCCACTCATTTAGCTCCATTAGTTGAGTCATTCTTGTCATTCATCATCTTCTATTGAATTTGGTGGTCTGTCTCAATCCACTTTGTCCGTTTGCGTCGGCAGTGGATTTCTTTAATAAGTGGCAGGGCCCTCCACTTTTATCATATGACAATCAACGATCATCGGTGCTGATTTTATCAAAGATGGTTGGACCATCCACAACACCATGTTTAGCGAAAATGTCATGTGCTAATAGAGTCAAAAAAGATCACTTAGCACCCTTTAAACCTTTATAGTTACTCTTTATATTGTATTCCTATACTATTATATTTTATAGAATACAATACTTGTATACAATCGAGTCAAAATAGATCCTTTTTTCTTTTATTATATTCAAGGATTTTATTATCTAAAAACCCTTTTTTGAGCCATTCTTCTAGTCAAAATAGACTTGTTTTCTTTTATTACATTCAAGATTTTTATTATCTAAAAATCCTTTTTTTGAGTCTTTCTTCTTCGAGTAATCAGGTTTATCTGGCTTCACCTCAAAATCTTGTCCAAACGATGGTTTTTCTTGTATCTGACAGTAAGAGCATATCAGCGGCTCCAGAAATCATAGGTAAAGTATTTCATCCGACTTTTCAATTTATAAAGCTTTAGAGATCTGATACAATGACGCTCAATAGAGCAAAAGCTCCATCATCAAATAGTCCCTAGTCCCTTAGTGGTCGTTCTCACCGAAGATGAAATATCAACAAGACGAGCCTAGAGACTTTAGGACTGTCTCACAGGACTTTGGGTCTGTCTCACTAAGATGGACAAGGTTATCCATTCAAGATACTTCAAAATTTTGTGAATGGATTTTTCTTGTTAAACTCCATGACAGGAAACATGACCAAATTTGCTGAAAATATCTTTGAAAATAAGAGAAAGTTGATCTAGGAAAATAGGGTTCCGGCAACGGAACAAACAAGAAAAAAGGTATACAACATGGGGAAGAACGAATATGTTCTTACTGTTAGATATAAGAGAAATCGTTGTTTGGACAATGTTTCAAGGTAAAGCAAGACAAACCCGATCACCCGAAGAGGAAGGGCTCAAAAAAGGGTTTTTAGATAACAAAAACATGGAATGTAATAAAAGAAAACATATCTATTTTGACTTGATTGTATACAAGTAGTATTGTATTCTACAAAATGTAATAGTATAAGAATACAGTATAAAGGGTTCAATATAACTCAAGGGTGCTAAGGGAACTTTCATGGCTTTATTAACACATGGTAATTCCGTCAGATACGGTGTAGTGGATGACCCCGCCATTTTTGACAAAATTAATACCAATGATCGTTGATTGTCACATGATAAAAGTGGAGGATCCCATCATTTGTCAAAGAAATCCACTTCCGATGCAAACAGACAAAGTGGATTGAGCAAACCACCAAATTCGACAAAAGATAGTGAATGACAGAAACGGCTAAACTAATGAAACTGAATGAGTGGGAATCTTACCCACGACAAACAATCAAGGTCAGCCTATACCCACTAATGAAGCAGAACGAGTGGGAATCTTGCCCATGACAAACAATCATGGTCAGCCTAATACCCACTAATAAAGTTGAATGAGTGGGAATCTTGCCCACGACAAACAATCATGGTCAGCCTATATCCACTAATAAAGTGGATGACAGTTGGCAAGATAATAATGAACCAATTAAAGTATGCATTTGCGTTTATAAAATGAGACATTTGGCCTCAAAGTGAATATAGAAAATCCTCAGACTTCTTTTTATAATTTTGAGTATCTTATCTTTAATCCATAGTGTAAGCTTTTAAGTTTTACTATTTATGGAGGTTTGACTAAACAAGTTTTCTCCTCCATTAGCGGAGAATTATATATTGTAATATAGTTTTCTTTATATCTTCAACAAGAAAGAAGTTTTTTTTGCCTTCAACATTAGTTCAAAAAATTTGTATTCTTGAGTAAAAGTCATCCAGCAGTGAGTCTCCCTAAAGGGTTGCAATTTGAATTCTTAAAAAGATCTGTTTAGAACTATAAACTGCGGTGAATGGTTGAATTTGTGATCCATAAAACTTAAATCAAATTCAAAAGAGAAGACAAGAGATAAAGATGAGATATGATTTAACTCAATTTATTTTATTTAACGGAAGCATGTTGGGTTTAATTATCAAAATCAAAAAAAAAATTAAATGCGGATCAAATTTATTTATATGAGATTGGAAGGTTTAAAATGACTAACGAAAATCTTGGTTTTTTTTGGTAATTAATGAATGTCAATAAGGGTAAAGTTGTAAAAATTCAAGAATTTGGTAAAAAGAGATATTGTTATATAAAAATGGGTATTTTAGTACTACACTATAATAAATTGGGCAACTTTGGTTGCTATCCCAGTTATATTTAAAAATCAAAATACCCAACCCACTACAATAATATCCTAACTATCCAAAATCAAGTCAATACCCTTAAACTCCACATGAGCAATCATTGGGAAATATTTTTACCACTCCAAATTTATTAATGCCAAAACTTTCTTCATACTAATGTTTTATATCTATAAGTCACATAGTTAAGGTATAACAGCTGGAAACCTTTCTTGTGCCCTTGATTATACCATTTTGGGCATGTTTGCTTCAAAGATTTGGGTGGGTTAGAGGATTTAATCTCAATTAAACCGACCATAAGTGTTCTTTTTGATGCTTTTACTACTCTATCTTTTTTATTTCATTTAATTACAAAATACCATCATATAAATTAAAGTTTTCTAAGGGTATTTTGGTTTTATTTTTTTAAATTCACAACAAACATTTGAACCAAACAAAATTTTAATACATAAATCTAACTCAATAGATACCACAACATTCAAATCAAACATAAAATTAAGTCAATCCTATCATTAAATATTTAAACCAAACATATCAAAAAATTAACCCAATTAAACTCAAATAGTGCAAATCCACCATAATCCACCTAACTTAACTAACCTATGGACCAAACAAGCCTTTTGAGTATTATTAGTCATTACCCTGTAACTTTATGAATATTATTACTCATTACCCCAAAATTTTTATATTCTCTCTCCCAATTCATCTTCACTCAAATAATCGATGCTCCCTAGGAATTCTCGACAAAGAATTTGTAAAACTCCTCTCCTACTATACTCTTGAGAGATTGTAACCCAAGCAAGAATGTAAAAGTGTTGCATAATAAGTCGATTAGTGTAAACAGTTCTAGCAAATGTAGTCTTACCGATTCCACCCATACCCACAATTGGGATGATCTGGAGATCATATTCTTATCCGGTGAGCTTATCCAAAACTTCAATTAAGATATCCCCAAAATCCACCAAGGTGTTGTTCTGTGCCCTGGAAACAGATCTTACTAAAGCAGTAGAAACGGAGGGATTTGGATGGGCTCCCATGATATCCATCATCTCTTTCTTGATCGAATCCGTGTCTTGAATCACTCTCTCCAGACTTTGATACAAGTTAATTGAACTGAGGTTTTGTGTAGCATGAATTTGATCGACTATGTGGGATTCGATTACATCTGCTACATAAGCTACATCGGCGATGCACTTCTTCTTCTTCTTTGCAACTGCTCGAATAGCGTTGGAGAAATCTTGCAAGAAATTAAGGTTTTGGATGAGAGAGTGGAGCTGTTGTTGGAGAGAAATTGGGGGGCGAGTATGTTCTTCGATCTGATTTAGGATCTGCTTTACAAAAAGCACAGCTGCATAAGCTGTTGCCATCTCGACAAAAACTCATGCAATTTCTTCTCTCTAAAGTTTGAATTTCTATATTGATTGATTCCTTTTTCTAACACCAATATAGTTGCTAGAGTAACACTTTCCCTTGCTTCTTAATAATTAATTAACGATAGGACTAAAGACATCTTTTAAGTACATTCCAATTAATATATTTTTTAATTAAAAAAATTAAAAAATAAATAATATCAATTTTACTTTTTAAATCAAATGTTATTAGTTTTATTCAACCATAATAATCGAATTACTTCTATATGTTCGGTTATGATGGTCGAACATGCTTTCACTTATTCGGCCAAGGTGGCCGAACATTCTTCTATACGTTCGGCCAACCAGGACCGTATGAAACTGTTCGAGTTTGATCAATTTTTTGTGTTTTTCATAAGATTTTCACTCAATTTTCATATATTTATTAAAACCGTGGAATGTTCATCATTATGTTGACATTACATTTCTCAAGAAATTAAAAGATTTAATATTAAAGAAGCAAGAAAGATGAAAAATAGAACCCAAGAATCCTAGTTTACTTCTTCCATTTCTCTATTTTTCATCTTTCACTTCTTTAATGTTAAATCTTTTAATTTCTTAAGAAATTTAATGTCAATATAATGACGAATATTTCACGATTTTAATAAATATGTGAAAATCGAGTGAAAATCGGGTGAAAATCATATGAAAAAACATACAAAAATCGATCAAACCCGAACACTTTCATTCGGTCCTGGTTGGCCGAACACATAGAAAAGTGTTCGACCACCTTGGCCGAACAAGTAGAAGAGTGTTCGACCGCCTTGACCGAACAAGTAGAAGCATGTTCGGCCATCATAACTGAACACATAGAAGTACGTTCGGTCATTATAGCCGAACGAAACTAATAAAATTTAATCTAAAAAGTAAAATTGGTATTATTTATTTTTTAATTAAAAAATATATTAATTGGGGTGTATTTAGAAGATGATGAGGTGTCTTTAGTCTTATCCTTAATTAATCATTATTGAGTGTGAAACCATCAAAAGTATGTTTGGAAGGGAATCTGATTGGTTGAAATTTTGGATTTTATTGTGCAGGTTAATACTAAAAAATGTAAGTTTATTTAAGGATTTAGTATAGTATAATTATATTGTAGATATTAAATTAATATTAGAAAAAATGGTTGATATATTTTATTATGAAAATATGGGTTCATATGACTTTTTATTAGGAAAAAAATGTATTTGATAATAATTTTATTATTACAATATATGTAGTAATAATTGTGTCAGAATTTTATGATCCGGATTTAAACACTGAAACAAACATATATTAGGATTTTAAAGTCTAAATTTATATTATGTGAAATCCCTTCCAAACATGGTATTTTAGTGAACTGGTAATGTATTTTGGTCGATCATAATTTCATATTTTCAATATTAAAAAAAATGTTTCAATAAAATTTCATAGAAGAATAATTTAGAGGACTTGGAGTTTGGAGTTTTGATAATCATCCAGATACTAGTGATCCAATAATTTAAAATAAATTTTTAAAAATAGAATTTGAAGATTCGATGATAATGCATAAAATTTATGTATGTGTGGATTTAATATATAATAAAAAAATGGTGGTTGAGGGCTGTAAAAAGAGGGGAAAAAAGAAAATCTTAAGATCAAAATGATTGAATTTAAATATATAATGATTATATAAATAAATATTGTGGTTATGAATAGAATTATTTTATAAATTATTAATTCATACCATTTACATTTATCTCTCAATCCAACGATATATCGGGTTGGGCCGATTTAGTTATACCAAGTCTACAAAGTTGTAATCCAATCCATCTGTATTCGGGCCAAACTCTTGATTATAATCTTTTTCAAACATAAAAAAATAATTCTTAATTAGCTTAATTGAGATCACATCACAAAACAGAAGCATCTAAACAATAATTTAATAATTTCGTAAGTTTGATGGCTTATTGTTTAATAATTTTAGTAAATTAATGAAGTAAAAATAAAAATAAAAATTTTCTGCCCCTTAAATGGTCGGGCTCAATTTTCTAATGGCGTATTATTCACGTTAAGTTTGTTTTATGAATTTAACAGAGAAGTTTCCTTTCAAAATTACCCACTCCTCTTGGTAAAATTTAAACTAAGTGCTTTAGTAAAATTTTAAAATGAGCATTAAAAAATAAAGAAAAGAAAACGCACAGATTATATGCTACCTAATTTTACGATCAATTTTTTCTCACTGCCTAAGAGCTTAAGAGGTAATAAGCTAATGCATTTTGTCAAGGTTTTTCTGAATCTTCTGAACAAGCTTAAGAGCTCAAACGATAGTCTTTTACAGGCAAAATAACTGATTAACTACCTTCAAGATGAGTCAATGTAATAAAAATACACTTGCACACTTCTTAAACCTTGAGAATAGAAAGGATGAGTAAGAAAAATTGTTCAAGACTTTGCATCTAACAAGTACACTAAGTTATATATTGGAAGAAGAAAGTTATCAAGAAATAGCATCCTGACAGATCTATCGTAGTAATGACCATAACTCCCTTGTAGAAATGGTGTGAGACTTGGATATAATTCTCTCACAATGATGCAAGACGATCAAACAATTTCCAATCGTGGTCCTTGCAAGACAAAAGGGAGCACTGGGATAGTAAAACTGTTTAATAATCCGAGTTGTAGCCTGAAAACCCAGAGTTTAGTTTGTCAAGTGCACATAAAAGATTGATGAAACAATTTCACACAAGTAAGGTTCCATATGTTGATTGCTGCTAGATTAGAACAAATAATGGATAAAAGAAGAATGACATGAGTGCTTGAATTCTTACATTCAATGTGAAGGTCTTCATTCCCATACTCCTCTTGCTCCTCTTTTATTCTTTGAACAGAATCTTCAGCAGATAACCTACAAAATAGCAATTTAATTGACTGTAGCGTTGGTATGTCTCCTATACATGAAGGAATCTCCTTCAAGTTATCCATATATCCAAGAACAAGGCGCTCCAGGCATGGAAAGTGTGTGTGGTCAGTCTTCCACTTCTTCAGATCCCTACAAGAATTAATTTCCAAGAATTTTAGGCTGCAAAATTGTCCTTCAACCGTTTCCCACTCGGGTCCTAAACAAGAATCTTCTTGCAGTTTGAGAACTTCAAGTCCAGGCAATGAACCTACCTTTGTCATCAGCTCCTCCCAATATAGCTGGGTGCTATGTAAAGACAACTTCTTGAGTGAGCATGGGAAGTTGAGATTTTGCACCAAATTTCTTCGAAGTTGGGGCAAAATGTTATATTTAAGATGAAGACGAAGAGATTCAAGTTTTTGTAGTTGAACAATATAGTTGAGATCAAGATTAGTCAACCCTTCTTTCTCAAAGAGTATTTCTTCATAACGAACTATATCATTTCGAAATTTCAACTTCTTAATATTGGGAATTCTCTTAACCAACTTTCCACTACACTTGAAATTGCTTATACCTGAGAGTGTCTGTAAATTTTTCAAGACAATGCCGCCTTTCGTTCGAGGAAGGTCTGGGAGTTCAAGTTCATTTACAATAACCATAACATGTCTAAGTAGAGGCATCTCCCAGATTTCAGATGGTGCAATTATAGGCTTTATGGAATAATAAGTGTTAATCTTAAGTGTCTGGAGATTCCAAAAGTGAGGCCATGAAGAAGGAAATCTGGATGGTCGGAATTGGGATACTACAGAAATGTAGCGTAAGTTAGCTTGCTGGAAAATACCTTCTACAGAAGTAAAGTTTTCTCCATATTTACGGCTTTTATCAACCCTTGAATATACCCTTAACAATCTAGAACAAAGTGATGATGATGGTTCATTAGAACCTCCAACTGTCAAAAGCAATGAACGAGTGAGTGACATGGATTCCAGGGCATGAAGGAATTGAGTAGAATATTCCTCTTCCGTGTTTTCATGAATGGAAACATGGCGTTCCACATTTACGCCTTGAGGAATGTTGAGATCCTGTGATCTAAGTACGCAAAGAAACCTTTGTTTTTGAGCTTCTCTTAAGCATAGATCTCTCAAGAGGTCATGGATCTTGCATGATTTTGCTTTCCCATGCCAGCGCAATTCATGTTCTAAAATGAGATTCCTGTCAATAAGTTCTTTGACGTACTCTTTTGCAACTTCTTCCAAGCTTTTGTCACCACTTGGTTTCAGAAACCCTTCAGCAACCAGCAAGTTGATGAGCTCCGAGACACGAATTTCTTCATCTTCTGGGAAAACTCCCATGTATAGAAAACATGGCTTCAGATGTACAGGTAACTCCTTATAACTAGTTCGCAGTATTTCTAAACATTGTTCATTGTTCTCCAAATTTATGACTGAAGAATTTAGATTTTTCAGAGTATGTTCCCAGTACTCTCGTGTCATTTTGGATTTTGCTAAAAGTCCTCCAATGACAACTATTGACAAAGGAAGCCCTCTACAATTTCTAGCAATCTTCTTTCCAATGTCCTCCAACTCTATTGGGCAATCTTCTTTGCCAAACACAATTTCACATAGGAGATTCCAACTCTTACCCTCGTTTAATAAATTCATTTGAAAGTCGGGAGCACCACGTAATTGAAAAGCCAAATTCGATCGCCTAGTGGTTATCATGATTCTACTTCCGTTGTCGTTATTCGGAAAGAAAGACTTAACTTTATCCCAAGCCTCAATACTCCATATGTCATCCAACACTATCAAATACCTCCTACCGCATAGTTTTTTATGCACCCTTTCTCCCAACTCAAGATCTTCACTCATCTTATCACCCCCTTTATATTCCTCAGAAAGAATTTGTGAAAGAATTTTAGGCCCACTATATTCTTGAGAAATTGTAACCCAAGCAAGAAAGTCAAAGTGTCGGACAATAAGTGGATTTGCGTAAATATTTCTAGCAAGAGTAGTCTTACCTATTCCACCCATACCAACAATTGGGATGATCTGGAGGCTGTGATCTTGTCCCTTGAGCTTATCCAAAACTTCGATTAAGATTTCACCAAAATCCACCATGCTGTTGTTCTGCATCCTGGAAACAGGCCTTGCTGGACCACTAGAAACTGAAGAATTTGAATTCAGAAGCTGATGATGTTGGGCTCTCATCTTCTTCGCTTCAACGATCTCCATAACCTCTTTCTTTATCAAATTCATGTCTTCGATCACTCTTTCTAGACCTTGTTTCAAGTCAACGCAACTGATGTTTTGTCCATGACCTGTGGATCTAGCATGAATTTGATCGACTATATGGGATTCGATTACATCTTCTGCTGCATAAGCAGCATATGCAATGTGTCTCTCCAACGCTTCTTGTTCTTCGCTGAATCTGCTCGAATAACATTCAAGAAAATCTTGCAAGAATTTAAGGTTTTTGGTGAGAGTTCTGACCTGTTTTTTGGGCAGAGAAATTGGAGGGCGAGGATGATTCTTGATCTGTTGTATGGTTTGCATTAGAGAAAGTAGAGCTGCATAAGCTGCCATTTCTAAATCTCTTAGAATTTTTCTCTCTAAAATTGCAAAAATCTGCAGAAGTGGATTTGGTTATCTTGAATGTTTCCTTTTTCTGATTTCATATTATTGTATTTATTCAGATCGCCTCCTATCTTAATCCGACGATGTACTTGATATTATTGGGTTGGGGCCTACAAAGTGTAATCCAATCCATCTGTACTCGGGCCAAACGCTTAATTACATAATCTCTTTTCAAAAGGGCAAAAAAAAAAAAAGTACATTAAGCTAATTGAGATCAAATTACAAAAATAGGCATATAAAACAATAATTTAATAAATTCTTAATTTTGATGGTTTATTATTTACTAATTTTAGTAAATCAATGAAGTAAATATTTGTTGGGCTATTGGGCTTATGGGCAGCTTGAAATTAACGGGTCGTGCTCAAATTTACGTTAGGCTTATTATTTATGATAGGTGTTGTTTTATGAATTTAACAAATAAGTTTCCTTCAATAATCTCTCTATCTCAATCACTTAGGGCTCGTTTGTTGGGTTTGATAAGATTGATAAGATTTGTAGGATTGTACCGTTCATCAAAAATAAAAATGATGTTAATTGGGTGTTTGATATGTATGTTTGTATTAGGTTTGAGTTAAATTATGTGTTTGGTTTAAATGATTATAAGTTTGTTAAAGTGAGATTATTTATAAAAACTTGTTTAGTGTATTGGTTAAAAATGATAAAAATTTGTAATTACTAAACTATCCTTACATTTTCTTTTCTTTTTATATTTTATTTTTCCATTCATTTTCTTTTGTTTCTTATTTTGTTTTCTTTAAATTTTAATTGTTATTATATTTCACAACTAATCTATCAGATATTAATATTTAAGGTACTTTAATTATATAAAATTAAAATGTTAAATAATATCATATAAAATATTTTAAAATATTATTAAAAATATTATTTTAAATAATAACAATTATGATTAACTACACAGATCATACATATTATTAAAATTATATACAATAATTAAAATTTGAGATATGTTTTTACTATGATAAAATAAACCAAAACATACAATATCTTTTGTAGTAAACCGAATGACCGTGAAATAAAATTATTGATAAAATTAAAATTTAAAAACTGTTCATAAAATAAAAGTAAAGAAACAATATTTTCCTAATTGATAAAATAAAAGTTAAAAAATTACTAATAAAACTAAAGCACAATTTATAAAAAAAAATGATCCACAATTATAAGGATATATTAATAATTTAATTTTTTTTACTATTCATACTAATTTAACCCACGAAAAATGGTGGGTTTATAAACTTCTTCTAAACCATCCTAAACCCAATTGACTACCCTAGCCCAATGCTTAAACCGGGCTTCAAACCATCAAAACAAACATAGGGTTAGGTTGGTTTAAAATCCCAAACCAACCTAACCCCCCACCAAACGAGCCCTAATAAGTGTCATGTGTTTATTTTTTGTGATTGAATCAATTTTCTTAAATTTTGATTCAATTACTAAAACATGTTCGACTAGTAGTTATCTAATCAAACAATCAAACAGATCATAACCACACAAACAAGATTCAAAATTGATTACAAATTTGAATTAAAATCAAAGATCCATAAAGATTCGAATAAAACTACTTACAAAACCTAAAAACTCTAGAAAATTAACAAGAAATGATTATTAAAAAATTTATAAACACCATTGAAAAATATCATATTAAAACTAAAAATCTAACTAAGAGAAAGAGATAAAACTCTAGCAAAGATGATCTCCGATTCTCCAGATTGTAGCAAAATGACCATATCTCCGTTGTAGAAATGGTGCGAGAGACTTGGATAAAATTCACTAGCAACGAAAGCTGTTTAATCCGAGTTGTAGCCTGAAAACCAAGAGCTCAAGCAACATAAAAGATTGATGAAACAAGTTCACACAAAATTAGTAAGGTTATAGAACAAATAATGGAAAAAGAAGAATGATATGACAGCTTGAATTCTTACATTCAATGTGAAGGTCTTCATTCCAATACTCCTTTTGCTCCTCTTCTATTCTTTTAACAGAATCTTCAGCAGATAACCTGCAAAATAGCAATTTAATTGACTGTAGCGTTGGTATTTCTCCTATGCATGAAGGAATCTCCTTCAAGTTATCCATGTATTCAAGAACAAGGTGTTCGAGGCATGGAAAGTGTGTATTGTCCGTCTTCCACTTCTTCAGATCCCTACAAGAACCAATTTGTAAGAATCTTAGGCTGCAAAATTGTCCTTCAACCGTTTCCCACTCAGGTCCTAAACAAGAATCTTCTTCCAGTTTTAGAACTTCAAGTCCAGGAAATGAACCTACCTTTGTCATCAGCTCCTCCCAATATAGCTGGGTGCTATGTAAAGACAACTTCTTGAGCGAACATGGGAAATTGAGATTTTGAACCAAATTTCTTCGAAGTGGGGGAGCAATTGGATATGTAAGATGAAGCTTAAGACACTCAAGTTTTTGTAGTTGAACAATATAGTTGAGATCAGGATTAGTCAACCCTTTCTCAAAGAATATGCTATAAGGGAATATTCTACTAATTGATTTAGTCTCCTTCATTATAGGGATATTATTTGATTCTTACCATGTATATATCTTTGTAATCTCTTTATATTGTTGTAGCTCTTATTTTCTGAAAAATACAATTATTTATCCTCTCCTCCGATCGCCAATCCGGCATACAATTCTTGGTTCCGTCAGGACCAACTGCAGCCATCTTTGGCTCGGTTGCAGTGGAGATTCTGCCATTAATCTCTTCCGCAAATACTGCTGCAGATGCATGGAACATTCTCGCCAGAATGTATGCGGGCAAGTCCAGGTCTCGTATATTTCAACTGAAGTCGGATCTTGCCGATATCTCTCTTGGTGACAAGTCCATCATTACGTATCTTCAGGAGATCAAATCCAAGGCTGATGAACTTGGTCTCATTGATGCTCATGTAAGTGACGACGACTTGACTCTTTATGTTATCAAGGGACTAGGGCATAATTATCGTGAAATTATTGGTGCTATTCGATCCCGTGAAACCCCATTTAAGTTTGAAGAATTGCATGATCTTTTGGTTGCTCATGAGCAGTATCTTAAATCTCTTGATTCTAGCAATTCTGCCCTATTGGCTACTGCTAATACTGCTCGTAGTCACTCCTCCTCCCGCGGCAGTAGTTCAGCCACCTACCAACAGAGGCGCTCGTCTGGGACTCGGGGACGAGGAATCCATTTTTCTGGCGGTGGTAATCAGTCTTACTCGACTCAGTCTAAGGGGTCTGCTGGTCGTGGGCGTGGCTCCTTCGATGATTCTGGCCGTTCTTCGGTTATATGCCAGTGGTGTGGATACAAGGGACATTCTGCCCCGACTTGCAGGAAACTAAATGCAACAGCCAATGTTGCCCAATCACCTCCTATCCAGACGCCTCAGAACTCTTGGCTTGTGGATTCCGGCGCTTCTCACAGCCTTACTAGTGATCTCTCAACCATGTCTATCCATTTTGAATATGATGGAACTGATAAAATCCAAATTGCTGACGGTACTGGGCTACCTATTTCTCACACTAGTACTTCCCATTTACGTTTTCCGTCGCGTAATTTTGTTATTTCAAATGTTCTTTGTGTGCCGGCTGCAAAACAAAATTTACTTTCTGTCCATCAATTCACTAAGACGAATAATGTATCCATGGAATTCTTTCCGTACTATTTTGTTGTTAAGGATCGAACCACGGGGGCGCCGTTGGCTCAAGGCACGTGTAAGGATGGGGTTTATCACATAAAGCTGCCATCTTATTATCTACAGCCCCTTGAGAAGTTTGCTGCTCTTGGAGTTCGTACCTCGGTTGTGCACTGGCATGCTCGTTTAGGGCATCCATCTCCCTCTCGTTGTTCTGCTATCATTACAAAATTTCATTTACATGTTTCGAATAAATTTGTTGCTGTTGATTTGAATTGTGTATCTTGCGATGTGTGCAAGTCTCACAAACTACCATTTACTGATTCATCGTTTATTGCTACTCGTCCTTTGGACTATATTTATGCTGATGTATGGGGACCTGCTTCTTGTGTTGCACATGATGGTAGTCGTTACTTCTTACTTTTGGTTGATTTGTTTAGTCGATATTGCTGGTTGTTTCCCCTTCAGGCGAAGTCTCAGGTTTTACCACTTGTCAAACAATTTATAATGGCTGCTGAAAAACAGTTTAATGCCAATGTTACACATTTTTACTCTGATAATGGGGGCGAGTTCTTGGCATTGCGTTCATATTTTGCCTCTCGGGGCATCTCGTGGCTCACTACTGATCTACATACACCGCAGCAAAATGGTATTTCTGAATGGCGCAATCGTCACATTCTTGAGGTTACTCGAACCTTGTTACATCACTCAGGCTTGCCTTTTCAGTTTTGGTCTTTCGCGGCTCAAACGGCAATTTACTTAATCAACAGAATTCCCAAGCCTTTACTTGATGCATCGAGCCCATTTCAGCTCCTCTTTGGTCATGAGCTTAACTACTTGAAACTATGTGTTTTTGGCTATGTCTGCTTTCTATGGCTTCGCCAATACTTTCCTGGGAAACTCTCTTATCCATCAAAGCCGTGCATATTTATGTGATATTCTACCTCGCAGAGCGCTTATCGCTGTCTTGACCCAGAAAATGGTCATATTTATGTCTCTCGACATGTAAAATTGAATGAATCACGATTTTGGGCTTCTATACTTCGTGCTGCACCTCCTAGTACCCCGACAGGACATCTTATTATCGCTCCGTCTGTGCCCTACACCCCAGCTCCGCCACCAATGCCTTCCTCAACTAATGTCTCATCTGGTACAGTTATCTCCCAGTCCACTACCTTACAAGATCCTCCTTGTGCGAGTGACTCTCCTCCTACTCGCACACATACTATGCGGACTCGGAGTCAGAACAATATTTTCAAGCCTAAACAATTCAACTCGGTCACCAAGCATCCTCTTCCTAATGACGTTGAGCCCTCAATAGTCTCTGCTGCTCTTTCTGATCCTCGTTGGCGAGCTGCCATAGCAGATGAATTCACCGCCCTTCAAAAACATGGCACGTGGGATCTCATTGTTCCTCCACCAACAGCCAACATCATAGGTTGTAAATGGGTCTTTCGAATTAAACGGAAACCTGATGGCACTATAGATAAATTCAAAGCTCGTCTCGTGGCTAAAGGGTTTCATCAGCGACCAGGCATTGACTATCATGAGACCTTTAGTCCAGTTGTCAAGCCGGTTACTATCCGCACTGTTCTCTTTCTTGCTCTCTCTCACCAATGGCCTCTTCGTCAACTGGATATCAGTAATACCTTTCTTCATGGTACTTTGTCCACTCTGGTTTATATGAGGCAACCTCCGGGATTCACTGATCCTCAACATCCATCTCACATTTGCCTTCTCAAGAAGTCTCTATATGGCATTCGCCAAGCTCCACTTGCCTGGTATCAGGCCCTTACTTCGGCACTTCTCAAGTTTGGTTTTAATCGCTCCCGAGCTGATCACTCATTGTTCACTTATCTTCAGAAGGATGTTCGTCTTATTGTTCTGGTCTATGTTGATGATCTCATCATCACAGGTTCATGCCCCTCACTTATTCGATCTCTCACTACTCATCTTGAGTCATCCTTCGCTGTAAAAGATCTAGGCAGGCTGTCTTATTTTCTTGGCATCGAAGTTGCTCAATGCAAGGAAGGTCTCTTTCTTTCTCAACACAAGTATATTGTGGACTTACTTCATCATCTCAAGATGGATGGGGCGAAACCGCTTATGACTCATTCGTCCTCCAAATCTGGGTCGTCTTCTGGAACGGTTGACCCAACTACTTATCGTAGCGCTATCGGTGGCTTACAGTACTTGGCTTTCACTCATACGGACATTGCTTTCATTGTTAACCGACTGGCTCAGGCGATGTCATGTCCTTCTCCCGATGATTGGGGGGCCATAAAACGTCTACTTCGCTACTTGAAGGGCACTCTCCATTTCGGTCTACTTCTTCGCCCTGTTCATGATTTCACCCTTACAGCCTACTCTGACTCTGATTTCGGCGGTGATGCTCGTGATGGAAAGTCTACATCTGCATACATGGTGTTTCTTGGTAACAGCCCCATTTCTTGGCGCTCTCGAAAATAAACAGGTGTAGCTCGATCTTCGACTGAGGCTGAATATCGTGCTCTTGCTGCTGCTGCATCTGAAGTTTGTTGGGTACTTCAACTTTTCAAGGATCTACACATCTCTATCTCCGGCCGTCCCCGAATCCTTTGTGATAATATGAGTGCTACCAGACTTGCTCTTCATCCAATACAACACTCTCGAATGAAGCATATCGCCATTGACATTCACTTTGTTCGTGATCTATCCTCCAAGGGTTTACTCTCTGTCTTCTATGTCAACACACTTGACCAGCTTGCCGATCTTCTCAACAAGTCTCTACCTCGGCAACGCTTTGAATCTCTTCGTTCCAAAATCTCTGTCGCTGATGGAACTTCGATTTTGCGGGGGCGTATAAGGGAATATTCTACTAATTGATTTAGTCTCCTTCATTATAGGGATATTATTTGATTCTTACCATGTATATATCTTTGTAATCTCTTTATATTGTTGTAGCTCTTATTTTCTGAAAAATACAATTATTTATCCTCTCTGCATTATTCTATATATGCTTGTATAATGAATTGTATCATTTTCAAATTTCAGTGTCTTAATATTGGGAATTCTCTTAACCAACTTTCCACTACACTTGAAATTACGTATACTTGAGAGTGTCTGTAAGTTTTTCAAGACAATGCCGCCTTTCCCACGAGGAGGATCTGGGAGTTCAAGTTGAAGCTGGTGGACCATGACATGTCTAAGTAGAGGCATCTCCCAAATTTCAGATGGTGCAAGTGTAGGCTTTATGGAATAGCCAATGTTAATCTTCAGTGTCTGTAGGTTCCAAAAGAGAGGCCATGAAGAAGGAAACGTGGATGATCGGTACTGGGATGCTATAGAAATGTAGCGTAAGTTAGCTTGCTGGAAAATAGCTTCTACAGAAGTTAAGCTTTGTCTATAATCACGAATTTTATCAACCCTTGAATATACTCTCAGCAATCTAGAACTGAGTGATGGTGATGGTTCATTAGAACCTCCAACTGTCAAAAACAATGAATGAGTGAGTGACATGGATTCTACAGCATGAAGGAATTGAGGGGAATATTCCTCTTCTGTGTTTTCATGAATACAAACACAGCGTTCCATATTTATGCCTTGAGGAATGTTGAGATCCTGTGATCTTAGTACGCAAAGAAACCTTTGTTTTTTAGCTTCTCTTAAGCATAGATCTCTCAAGAGGTCATGGATCTTGCATGATTTTTCTTTCCCATTCCAGCGTAATCCATGAACTAATATGAGATTCCTGTCAATAAGTTCTTTGATGTACTCTTTTGCAACTTCTTCTAAGCTTTTGTCACCGCTTGGTTTCAAAAACCCTTCAGAAACCCACAATTTAGTGAGCTCCGACACACTAATTTCTTCATCCTCCGGAAAAACTCCCAAGTATAGAAAACATGGCTTTAGATGTACTGGTAACTCCTTATATCTTGTGCGTAATATTTCTAAGCATTGCTCATTATTCTCCAAATTTATGATTGAATTTAGATTTTCTAAAGTATGTTCCCAGTACTCTCGTATCATTTTGGATTTTGTTAAAAGCCCTCCAATGACAACTATCGACAAAGGAAGTCCTCTACATTTTCTCGCAATTTCCTTTCCAATGCCTTCGAACTCTATTGGGCAATCTTCTTTGCCAAACACAATTTCGCAAAGGAGATTCCAACTCTTATCCTCATTTAATAAATTCATTTGAAAGTCGAGAGCACCACTTAAATCGAAAGCCAAATTTGTCAACCTAGTGGTTATCATGATTCTACTTCCATTGTTGTTATTTGGAAAGGATAACTTAACTCTATACCAAGCCTCAATGCTCCTATGTCATCCAACACTATCAAATACCTTCTACCATATAATTTTTTGTGCACTCTTTCTCCTAACTCAAGATCGTCACTCATGTTATCACCCCCTTTATTTTCCGCGGAAAGAATTTGTGAAAGAATTTTAGGCCCACTATATTCTTGAGAAATTGTAGCCCAAGCAAGAATGTCAAAGTGTTCAACAATAAGTGGATTTGCATAAATATTTCTAGCAAGAGTAGTCTTACCTATTCCCCCCATACCAACAATTGGGATGATCTGGAGGCTGTGATCTTGTCCCTTGAGCTTATCCAAAACTTCAATTAAGATGTCACCAAAATCCACCATGCTGTTGTTTTGCGTCCTGGAAACAGGTCTTGTTGGAGCATTAGAAACCGAAGAATTTATACTCATCAGCTGATGATGTTGGGCTACCATCTTCTTCTCTTGAACGATCTCCATAACCTCTTTCTTGACCAAATTCATGTCTTCTATCACTCTCTCTAGACCTTGATTTAAGTCGATGGAACTGATGGTTTCTCCATGACTTGTGGATCTAGCATGAATTTGATCGACTGTATGGGATTTGATTACATCTTCGGCTGCATAAGCTACAATGGCTATGCGTCTTTCCAACACCTCTTCTTCTTCGCTGAAGCTGCTCGAATAGCATTCAAGAAAATCTTGCAAGAAAGTAAGATTTTTGATGAGTGTTCTTACCTGTTTTTTGGGAAGAGAAATTGGGGGGCGGGGATGATTCTTGATGTGTTGTACGGTGTGCATTAGAGAAAGCAGAGCTGCATAAGCTGCCATTTCTAAAATCTCTGTGAAATTTCTCTCTCTAAAGTTGCAAAAATCTGCAGAAAATGATATTCCCTTTTTTTTTTTTTTGAAGAAATGTGATCATAGATGGGCC
Organism: Scutellaria barbata; assembly: GCA_028654395.1. Taxonomy (NCBI): domain Eukaryota; kingdom Viridiplantae; phylum Streptophyta; class Magnoliopsida; order Lamiales; family Lamiaceae; genus Scutellaria; species Scutellaria barbata. The sequence goes on along the minus strand of CM053646.1, from coordinate 15,247,419 downwards.
AACAATACTTGTTTAGACTGTCACTTATATGACAACTAGTTTTAATCATGTATGTGGAGATCAATTCAAATTAAAGATTTTATGGTGAAATCCCAATTAGTATTTCTCAATTGCGCTGTCTAAAAGTCGTTGTGTTTTCTGGTAACAGATTATTTGGTTTGGTTATGTTCCTCAATCCTTAGTTGATCTGCATAGATTGTATCTGCTTTATTTGCAGGATAATCAATTGGTTGGTGTCATTCCTCCTTTTAGTCGAAACAGTTTGAGATTCTTTAATGTGTTAAATTAAGGAAAAAAATAGTATAAATATTGTATATATCATTTTTATATTAAAGTTGTAATTATAATATAATTTTATAAAATTTTGAATTAGTTAGAATTCTAATATAAAATTATTTAAGTATGAAAATCCTAAATTACTGATATAACCTTATAATTGGGATATATTCGATAATCCATATTTTGTAAGAAACATCCACACTTCTATATAAGTAATAGATGTATTTTATTTAGCAAAAATGTTGACTTTTTTTTGCAATGAATTAGGTCATCGTGATTCTTTCCGAATTTATATTATATGTTATTTTGCCGCGTTTACCGCTTTTGTTCAGATCAAATGGGAAAAATAATGGCAAGTTGCAAGTTACATGTATGACTTATTGTCTGTGAGAACATGTGCACATCATTCTTTAATTGCTCCAAGAAACTATTTTCAAGTTCTGGATGATTTATGTGTATAAGATTGAAATCTCCATTTGGCCTTCAACATAATGAATAATTAACATATATCCACACCACTGCGCGTTTATTGGTGAGTCACAAGAATTTTTTCTAGATAAATAATAAAAAATACTTTTTTTTTGCTTAATTCCTTCATAGGATGAATGTATTTGGCATATTCACCATTATTGATAATATTGAAATATAGCATTAACTTTTTGAGCCTAAACATTTTCTTGCATGAAAAGATAAGCAAATCATCATTTGTGTTGTTTGCTTACAACCACCTAAAAAATTATTAGTTAAATTACATTGGGCGAAAGTAAAATAATTTCTAAATACAGGGGGTGTTTTTTCCGAATATAATGCATACTACTTCAACATAGATCCATGATTCATACATAAAGACAAAACATAATTATACACACAAAAATATTCGATTTATAAAATCAAGTGATCTTAATGTGTTGTCAATTAGATTGGAAACAGAGTATCAGAAATGCCCATATCTCCCTCTGTTCTTCTTTGTGGAGCTACTCACTCTGCATGAAGGACCATTGTGTCTACATAAGAATGATGGGAAAATATCTCTTTGGTTCCTAAACTTTGCCTTTATTTCAGAATTGGACCCATTATTTACAGTACATAAAAACTAGTTGTACACCTTTGTGATGTGCGTTTTGTTAAATAAAATCTAATAATTTATAATGATGATGACATAATGTAATGATATATAATTTAAATGTAAAATATATGTTGATATTAATATCTGTATTAATAAAACTGTTCAACTTTAAAATTATGTTATTTTTAAATAATTGTATTTGATAAATCAAAAATTTTGAATGCAAACAATTTTGAAACTCAGACGTTTTAAATTTGATATAATTCTATATGCAATATAAATAATAAATTATGAATTTTAAAGTAGATGTGAATTTGATGAAACATGCATTAAAAATAAAACTTAAATGAAAGTACAAATTTAATGCTTAAATATAACAAAAAAAACACTAATAATTAAATGAATAGTAATAAGTTTTTGGACAATGATTTATTGTTTTAGTATTTTTAAAGGATTTATTTTTTCATATATTTAAATTTTGTATATATATAGTCTTCCTATTAATTGCATGGTTATAAAATTTATAAATTTAAGCTATTTAACATTGTTGTAAGATTTTTGAAATAGATTTTAATTTTAAAATTTTCATATAGATTTTTAAAACATTCATCAAAATTTTAAAAACAAATTTAAATTTTTTTGAGCAATTTGCAGATTAGTTATATATTTATTTTTATTTCAACTATGTTTTTTTTAATTACCCATCATTAGTATTTAAATTTTATTTGTTAATTTTTATAAAAAAAAATTGACTAATAATTTTGCTATTAAAAAAACTATCTATTATCATTGGTGTACTTGTTATTGTTAAACATCCTTTATAGATTTTATAAGTTGATTTACATACTTGTTTCACAATTAATATTATATATATATATATATATGTGTGAATATTAAAATAATAATTTTTTGATTTACATTGTTGATTTAACCTTATAATTTATGATCTTATTATTTATAAAAAAAATTCCAGATTCGTTATTTGAGATTTTTTTTAAAATTTTTTTGATTTTTTAATTTTTTTGTCTATATTTTTTATTTGTGTGCTTTTTAAATTAATCTCAGAATTTAAAGCTATTTTCTAGATTTGTTTTCGTAGATTTTTAAAATAATTTCAAAGTTTTTAATTTTCAGTTTAAAATTTTTATGCATTTTTAGATTTATTAATTTTTTTTTTCATTTTATATATTGATGTTTAGATAATTTAAAATAACTCCTCATTTAAAAAAAAAAAACAACTTTCTTATGTTATTAAATGTTATATTTTTTTATATAATTTCAACTATAATTGTAAATAATTAATTCTTAAAGTAAAACATAAGCTAAATTGATTACATATATATCAAAATTATGAAAATTTTAGTGTCATTTATAATTGAAAAAAAACCTTGTATGATCCTATAATTTTAATATTTGGAATTTTGAAATTAACTATATAAAATAACGGTTGTTGAAAATAATTATTTAAAAAGGAGTATATTTTACATAAAATGACTTAATAAAGCGGATTGAATTTTTTAAATACTCATTGTATTAAAGTTCATTTAAAGTAGGCCCAATTAACCTCATAATATATGTAAAAATGAGATACTAAATCCTATATATATTTAAAGTTTATTATGTAAGATATGTCTGAAGCTTATTGTGAAAAATACATAATAAGAATATTATTTTTCATTTTTTTACTGTAAGATAGTTTGAATAGAAAAATAACAAGAACTTCCTTCATTTTATATATAATATAGATAATTCTCTATATTTTAAATGATCATCAAATTTCATCACTTTTATTAAAATTTTATCATAAGTGATGAAAAAAAATAAGGAAACACGTTAGTCGTCACTGGACAAAATTCTAACGGAAGATAAGAACTTTGATGAAAAATAAAAACTTGTGGGACTAATTTTGATAAATCGAAAAATAATGAGTACCAATTATGAAACATGCAACAAACTCGGGGGACCAAAAGTGATAATTACATTGAGAAGTTATCTAATTTCCTAGGGTGAAACTAGTGTATTCAAATATTAAAATAGTTAACTTGGGGTACTAAATACTAATGTCTACCATTTTCAAATATTAAGCACTTTTCAACAATTGTCATTCAAAAATAGAATGAAATATATCTTCTATCTATATAATTGCATTTATTTGTCATCCAAACTTTTAATTTTGACACATACTCTACCATTTGTTACACTCTATCATCTTAAAGAAAATTCAATTACAGATGTATCTAGCAATCAATAAATAAGATTTGCCCAACATGGAAAAGTGCAGCAATATTCATAAAGTGCAAAACATTAAAAAATTCAGACGATAATTTGCAATTAGGTAAAGTGCTTACCTTTATAATTTACTCATTGATTTCATACATGTGAAAGAACCAGACTACCTCCCTGCAAAAAAATAAAAATAATAATGGTATTAAAAAGATTGAATTATGATGGATAAAGGAAATACGGTACTTAAAGAAGATGGATATGAGGGAAAAAATACATACTGATGTGAAATTTAAGGTCTACATTCCCAAGCTCCTCTTGCTCCGATTTCATTATTTCAGCAGAAACTATGGCAGATTTGCTGCAAAATTCCAAATGAATTGACTGCAGCGTTGGTATATCTCCTATACTCGAAGGAATCGCGTTCAAATCGTTTAAAACTCGAAGACGAAGATGGTGGAGGCATGGAAAGTGGGTGCTATCAGTCGTCCAGAATCTCAGATCATCACACGAGTCAATTAGCAAGAATTTTAGGTTGCAAAACTGATCGTCAACTGTTTTCCACTTGGGTCCTACACATGCATTTTTTCGCAGTTTGAGAACTTCAAGATGGGGCAACAAGCCTATCTTTGTTAACTCTTCCCAATGGAGCAATGTGCCTTGTAAATTTAACTTCTTGATGGAATGGGGAAAGGTGAGATTCTGTACTAAATGGCTCCCAAGTATTTTTGGATTAGAATGTGGACTAGAGGTGATGTAAAGACGAAGGAATTCAAGATTTTGTAGACGATCAAGATTGTTGAGACAGAACTTAGGAAGCCCTTCTTTCTCAAGTCCCTTTCTATCATACAGTAATTTCAATTTCTTGATATTGGGAATTCTCTTAACCACCTCGTCGCTACATTTCAAGTTCCTTATACATGAGAGTGTCTGCAAGTTTTCCAAGACTCTGTTTTTTTCATGAGGAGGATTTGGGAGTAAAACTCTTCGAAATTTGGCATGCCTAAGTCGAGACATCTTCCAAATTTCAGATGGTAGAGTTAACAAACAACGAGAACGGACTATTAAATTTATTGTCTGGAGATTCCAAAGAAGAGACCAAGAGGGAAATTTGGATAGTCGAGGGATATCGAATACGAGAAAAAGGTAGCGCAAGTTAGCTTGTTGGAAAATAGGTTTTACACAGCTTAAGCCTTTGATATGAGCATGACTTTTATGAACCCATGAATACATCCTTAGCAGTTTATGATTAGGCGAGGGTGTAGGTTCATGGAAACCACTTATCAGCAAAGAACGAGCAAGAGAGGCAGATTCCAAGGCATGGAGGATTTGAGGAGAAGATTGTCCCACTTTTTCATGAACACAAATATGGCGTTCCGTATTTATGCCTTGTGGAATGTTGCGATCATGTGACCTTAGCACACAAAGAAACCTTTGTTTTTGAGCTTCTCTTAAGCATAAATCCCTCAAAAGATCATGGATTTTGCAATATTTCACCATCCCACCTGAGCCGAATGCATGAACTAAAATGAGATTTCTCTCAATAAGTTCTTTCAAGTACTTTTCTCCTACTACCTCTAAGCTTCTGCCATCACTTGATTCAAGAAATCCTTCAGAAACCCACAATTTAATGAGGCTAGACACATGAATTCTATCATCTTCTGGAAAAGCTCCCATGTACAAAAAACAAGGTTTCAGATGTATCGGCAACTCCTTATAACTCATGCGCAAAATTTGAAAGCAATGTTCATTATCAACCAAATTTATGAGTGAGCTAAGATTTTCTGAAGTATATTCCCATTCTTTTCGTGTCAATTTGGATTTTGCTAAAAGCCCTCCAATCACAACTATTGACAAAGGAAGTCCTCTACAATTTCTTGCAATCTTCTTTCCAATGTTCTCTAACTCAATGGGGCAATCTTCTATGCCAAACACTATGTTACGAAGAAGATCCCAACTTTTAAGCTCATCTAAAAACTTCATCTTGAAGTTAAGAGAACTGCTTAATTCGAAAGCCAACTTTGAATTTCTTGTGGTTATCATAATTTTACTTCCCTCACCGTCATTCGGAAAGTAGGCCTTAACTCTATCCCAAGCCTCAATGCTCCATATATCATCCAACACAATCAAATACCTTCTACCCCATAATTTTTTGTACACTCTTTCTCCTAATTCGTGATCTTCACTTATTTCCACACCATTGTTTTCCTCGTAAAGAACTTGTGAAAGAATTTCTCGCACACTATACTCTTGAGAAATTGTAACCCAAGCAAGAAAGTCAAAGTGTTGGACAATAAGTGGATTTTCATAAATAGCTGTAGCAAGAGTGGTCTTACCTGTTCCACCCATGCCAACAATTGGGACCATCTCGAGATGATATTCTTGTCTGGTGAGCTTATCCATGATATCATTTAAGATATTTCCAAAGTCCAACAAGGTGCTGTTCTGCATCCTGGAAATGGGTCTTACTGGAGCCATAGAAACTGAAGAATTTGCATACATCAGCTGATGATCCTCGGATTCCATCTTCTCTTTAACGATCTCCATCACCTCTTTCTTGATCAAATCCATGTTTTGTATCACTCTCTCTAGATCTAGATAAAAGTTCACGGAACTATTGTTTTTGCCATGACTTGTGGATCTAGCATGAATTTGATCAACTATATGGGATTCAATTACATCTTCTGCTATATAAGCTACACCAGAGATGCGCATCTCCAAGGCCTCTTCTTCTTCGCTGCATCTGCTCGAATAACGTTCAAGAAAATCTTGCAAGAAAGTAAGGCTTTCAGTGAGAGAATGGAGCTGTTCTTGGTGGAGAGAAATTGGGGGGCGAGGATGTTGTTGTGTCTGATTTATGATGTGCTTTAGAGAAAGCAGAGCTGCATAAGCTGCCATATCAAAAACCCCTTTAGATTTCTTTCTCTAAAATTGCAAAAACAGCAATTAATATGGAGGCAGTGTAATTTGAGACTTGTTAAAAATAAATTATTTCCTAAATGTTGACTGCTTTTGTAGTGCATTTGGATATTTGTTGACTCTTTCTGATCTTTTTAATTTATATTATATGCTGTTTTACCGAGTTATCCGCTTTTGTTCAGATGAAATGGAAAAAATAATTGCAAGTTGCAAGCATGAGTTATTATTCTCTGTGAGAACATGTGCACATCTTTCTTTTGATGAGTTTATTACTTAAAATTGTCCCCCAATTTAAGAGGTCAAAGGTGGGTAGGATTTTAGTTTTTCAAGCTCTTAATTTAGAATTTTATTTTTTTGAATTTTATGAATTTTGTCCAATTTTAAACTTGAATTATTTAATTGGACTTAAATAGTACTCGAGATCGTAAATTTGAATTTTTCGGATCAATTTTGCTGATGTAACTTTTATATTTTAATTTTATTTATTTTTGAATAAAAACATCAAGAATTAAAATATTAAAAAAAATCAGAAATTTGAAAGTTGTTCCTCCGCACTGTTCATCTCCGCCACTGTCACCTGCCATTCTTTGCAGATTCACCGGTTTGACTCCTCAACCGCCGCACATCCAACTTTTCCGGTGAAAGCAGCTGCTTCCTCTTTGCCACCGTCACTCAGCGTTCTCTACAGATCTCACTCACAAATTGCACAATCAGATCCACCACCACCACTGCCACCATCTTTAACTAAATTCAAACAGTCTTCTTCCACTCCAATTTCATACTCAAAATCCCTTATCAAGAATCTCATCCTTCTTCCATTTTTTTGCCTCCAATTCTCCCACCTCAAGATTTTCATGGTATATATGTTTAACTAAATCTATCCCTTTTTTCTTTTTAATTCCATTCTTACAACTAACCACTTTCTCCTGCATCTTTACAACATTGTTGCTGGGGTGGCTTCACTGTTAGGGAAGAGGCCTCCCATGACGTTTTCAACCGGAATCAATGTGTGTCGTGAAGAGATCCACGGGTTGGGAGGAGGTAGAGATCCACGAGATGGGAATCTGAGGAGGTTGAAGAACTTGATGACGGAGGGTGGACGAGAGGGCTCAATTTTTGAAAATATATAAATCCCTTCAAATTCTCTAATCCCCAAAGAGTTTTATGGTTGTTGCAGCAATGACAGAAGTAGAAGATGGTCGGCGATTAGCGGCGGGAGGATGCAGTATTGGAATCGACGGCAGGAGGATGGAGTGGTGGGATGGGCGGCGACGGGATGAAGGGAACGATGAGGAGTATTTTTTTTTTCTTTTATTGTATATTTTTATGTATCTCTATTTTTCTTTTATTGCAATATTTATTTTATATATCTATATATATATTTTTTAATTTAGTTTTAATATATTTCAATATTTCTTTAAATAAATTTTAGTCCACATCAATTATTTCAAGCCAAAATGGATGTCTAAGTAATAAATTACAGCTACGTTAGTGAAATTGATTCAAAAAATCTCAATTCACGATCTCATGTGCAATTTAAGCCCAATTAAGCTATTCGAATTCAAATTAGGCAAAATTTGTGAAACCCAAAAAAATAAAATCTTAGTTACCAATTAAAAAATTAAAGTTCTAAACTGACAGACGTCCTAAATTATGGGGCAATTTTAATAATAAACTCTTCTTTCATTGCAAGTTGATGATTTTTGTGTAAAAAATTGAAATCTCTGTTCTACCTTCGATATAATGAGCCATTTACAAATATCCATAGCACTGTGTGTTAATTGGTGAGTCCTTTGCATAGAAAAGAAAATTAAATAAATGATAAAATGCATAATACATCAGACATATAAAAGAATATAGTATTCACCCATCACCCCAAAAAAAAAAAAGATAATGATTGGTGCAATTAGAAAAATACTAGGAAAATTTAAAAAAGAATGATATGGCTGCTTCAATTCTTACCAATGTGAATTTGAAGATCTACATTCCCATTGTCCTCTTGCTCCTCTTTTATTCTTTGAGCTGAATCTTTTGCGGATTTGCTACAATTTTTCAACTTAATTGACTGTAAAGTTGGTATGTCTCCTACACTCAAAGGAATCTCCTCCAAGTTGTATAAACATTCAAGAACAAGGTGCTCGAGGCGTGGAAAGTGTGTCTCGTCCATCTTCCACTTTTTGAAATCATAACACCCTTTAATTAGCAAGAATTTTAGGCTACAAAATTTCCCTTCAACTGTTTTCCACTTGTGTCCTATACAAGAACTGTAATCCACTTTGAGAACTTCAAGACGGGGCAATGAACCTATCTTTGTCGTCACCTCTTCCCAATAGAGCTTTGTGCAACGTAAAGTCAACTTCTTGAGGGATTGCGGAAAGTTAAGGTTCCGCACCAAATTGGCCCGAACTAGATCAGGAATCGGATAGCTAAGAATAAGACGAAGAGATTCGAGTTTTTGTAGTTGACCAAGATTGTTGAGACAGAACTTAGTCAACCCTTCTTCCTCAAGGAATATATATGTATCATATACTAATTTCAGTTCTTAATATTGGGAATTCTCTTAACCACCTCTTGAGTACACTTGAAATTGCTTATACCTGAGAGTGTCTGTAGGTTTTCCATGACAATGTCCTCTTCGCCGTTTTGAGGATCTGGGAGCTCAAATTCAGGTTGATTGACTATGACATGTCTAAGTAGAGGCATCTCCCAAATTTGGAATGGTACAACTATAGGCTCCAATGAAAAGGGAATGTCAACCTTAAGTGTTTGTAGATTCCAAAAGAGAGAACACGAAGAAGAAGAAGATCCGGATATAGAAATGTAGAGCAAGTTAGCTTGTTGGGAAATATCTTCAACCCTTGAATATACTCTCAGCAATCGAAAACTAAGTGATGGTGACGGTATCTGACAGCCTTTAATTTCATGAATACAAATACGAGGTTGGATATTTTTGCCTTGTGGAATGTCGGGATCTTGTGACCTTAGTATGCAAAGAAACTAACGCAATTCATGAACTAGAATGAGATTCCTGTCAATAAGCTCTTTGAAGTACTCTTCTGCAGCTTCTTCTAAGCTATTGCCATCAATTGGTTTTAGAATACCTTCAGCAACCCACAATTCGATGACCTTTGACACACTAATTTTATCATCTTCTGGAAAAACTCCCATGTACAGAAAACATGGCTTTAGATGTATTGGTAACTGCTTATAGCTCATTCGCAATATTTGTAGGCAATACTCATTGTCCTCCAAATTTATAATTGAATTTAGATTTCTTAAAGTATATTCCCAGTAGTCTCTTGTCATGTAGGATTTTGTTAAAAGTCCTCCAATCACAATTACTGACAAAGGAAGTCCTCTACAATTTCTCGCAATTTTCTTCCCAATATATTCGAGATTTGTTGGGCAAGCTTCATTATCAAACACAATTTCACAAAGGAGTTTCCAACTTTTATCTTCATCTAAGAAATTCATTTGAAAGTCGTGAGAACCACTTAACTGAAAAGCCAAATTTGACAAACGAGTGGTTATCATGACTCTACTTCCATTGTTGTTATTAGGAAAGAAGGACTTAACTTCATCCCAAGCCTCAATACTCCATATGTCATCTAAGACAATCAAATACCTCCTACCCCATAATTTTTTGTACACTCTATCTCCTAACTCATCTTCTTCAGTACTCATCTTAATACCCTCTTTATTTACTTGAGATAGTACTTGGGAAAGAATTTTTGGCCCATTATATACTTCCGAAACTGTAACCCAAGCAAGAATGTCAAAGTGCTGGACAATAAGTGGATGTACATAAATATTTACAGTAAGAGTAGTCTTACCAATTCCACCCATACCAACGATAGGGATGATCTGGAGATTATGTTGTTGTCCAGTGAGCTTATCCAAAACTTTATTCAAGATATCACCAAAATCCACTATGGCGCTATTCTGCATCCTGGAAATAGGTCGTGTTGAACCAAAAGAAACCGAAGAATTTGTACTCATAAGCTGATGATTTTGGGGTCCCATCTTCTTCTCTTTAACGATCTCCATTACCTCTTTCTTGATCAAATCCATGTCTTGTATCACTCTCTCCAAACCTTCATACAAGTCATTGCAACTGTTGTTTTGGCCGTGAATTTGCTCCACTATATGGGATTCAATTACATCTTCTGCTGCATAAGCTACACCGGTGATGCGTCTCTCCAAGGCCTCTTCTCCTTCGCTGAAGCTGATCGAATAACGTTCAAGAAAATCTTGCAAGAAAGCAAGGTTTTCAGTGAGAGAATGAAGGTGTTTTTGATGGAGAGAAATAGGAGGGTGAAGATGTTTTTGGGTCTGATTTATGATGTTCGTTAGAGAAAGCACAGCTGCATAAGCCGCCATATCAAAAACCTTTTTTAATTTCTTTTTCAAAAGTTGCAGAAATCTGCAGAAATAAATATGCAGTATGTTTGGAGTTTCAGAAATGTGCTGGTGTTGAGATATGCAGTGTAGATGAATGTTGAATTATAACCACACCCTTCGCTTCACCTTTATTCCCCATTCATTGATTCCTCTTCTTTCTATTTATCACATGCGCGCGCACTTGCCTTTATTTCTAATATTAACCAATAATTGTTTATATGATGTCATTTTCTTTTTCTTAAAGTAGTTTGTAATTTTTCTTTTTAAATATCTGAATATTATTTAAAAATCTAAAAATCAACAAAAATATGGAAAATGTGATGGTTATACTAAATCTTGAAAATTGATTTAAAAATCATTTAAGCTAAAAAAAAAATCATTAAAGACTGAAAAAAACTTAAAAAATCTAAGAAGATACATTCAGATTAATATTGTAAAAGAATATATGCATATAAAATATAAACTAAAAATCTAAAGAAATTAATTAAAATGTTACAGTTATTTTAATAATCTATGAAAATTATTTTTTAATAATAGCAATAGTAAGGCATAAGATTAATGTTGCAGAGATCACCCAATCCTTCTTCCTCAACGAGTATAGGACCAGAAAATTTACAAATATTTATGGTCGGAAATATTTTACGATGTTTATATTTATGTTACTATAGTTTTAAATAATTTTATGTGTCTCATTTCCTTCAATAGCACATTGACTTTGTTCGAATTTCAGGCCTAGCGGTTGTTTTAAACTTTTTTTTTATTTTAATGGTAAATCTAATAACTAAGTTGTTGGGCCCTGCCTAAAGAGCACTAACCAAATTCCAAGCTAAATTAATTATTCCCCATTCAAATAAATTATTTTATCTTTTATAAATAATATCTATGCATTTATTCCCCATTAAAATTAATATACCAAATTCAAAGCTAAATAAATTAATTTAATAATAAATTTTAAAAATTGCTTCATGTCAAGAAGGAATCATATTTGAGAAATATGTATTTTTTTTCTTTTTTGTTATATATAGTTCTTCATTAATTTATTGATAGTTATTGAGAAAATGAATTTTTAAATTTGTTATTTGATGTTCTATTTAAAAAAAAAATTATTGATAAAATAATTCATGGTTTCTTAATTTAAGTTTTTTATTTTAATTTATATTTCTAATATTGTTGTATAATCCCTCCCAAGTATGATTTCGTATATACATTGAGTTTGCACAATTGTTATATATAGAGAAATCAAGGATTTCTTTTGAAATTTGGATTGAGGCCAAAATATGGATAGGTACTAATAAGTGTCGTTTTTTACACTAATATATTATTTTTAGTATATTTAGGTACGTTTTATGGGTAATTTATATATTTATCATGTATAAGTGCATTTGATGGTTTTTGTAGTTAGTTTCATGCTTTTAGTGGAAAAAACTTGAATTTCATGTTACAAATCTAAGAAATTCATTTGAAAGTCATGAGAAGCACTCAATTGAAAAGGCAAATGGCATTGTTGTTATTTGGAACGATCTTAACTTTATTCCACACATGGATACTCCTCATTCATCTTCGACACTCATTTGAGGATGATGTTGTATTTGCATCTCAAAAAACCCATTTCTTCCTTTTGTGAAGTTTCAGAAATATCTTATATAGATCAAATGAAGGTTGAATTAGAGCTTCACCCTGGTTTTTCCACATTCTTTCATGCCTGTTCTATATATTTGTCGTTTTGTTGAAATTTTAGATTAAATTTATGTATTAAAGGATGTCATTATATTTTTTAAGATTTCATTGTTGAATTTTTAATAGAACTTTTATTTTCAATAGTTTTTTCAGGATTGATATTTTAACAAGAGGAATTTGACAAAAACGCCCATTAACTTTGACTATTAATTGATGATGATAATTGATAATACACAATAACTTTAAAACGATACGATTATACCCTTTAATTTTGAAAAAGTTGATGAAATGTTGTGTTACTTAATTCCTACTATACATAACATGTAACTTAACATGTAATTGCTAATTTGACTTTTGTTCTCGCTGATTTCACTTTTTTTTTATAAAATCAAATAATTTCAAAATCATAATATTAGTTTAAAATATCTAAAAAAAACAGGGTAATTTTAAAATAAAATCAACTTAAAGAACAAAAAAAAAACTATCTAATCTGAAAATATTTTAATAAACTGAATATTGGTTGTAAATAATTTAATAGAATAATTTAGTCTAATAGATCGCCATTGCTTGTGGGCTATACCTAAGAAATTTTAATTACTTTTTGATTAATTGGGCTGGAAATACTTTTAATTATACATATATGGTCCAATTCAATACTTATTTAACAGCCACTGAATTTAAAATATTTCAAAGAATGCATGTGTTTACTTGGTCAGACCAATACATGTATTGTAATTTATTTTATCAATTTATATCAGATGCATTAATGATATATAATCACTAAAGCATCAAGATTAGAATATGTAAATTTGATGGTTAAAATAATCATGTATCATTAAATTGAATTAAAGTGAAATAAAAAAAAAAATTCAATTCTTAAAACTCTCTTATTGCCCCCATCCCTACATACAAGTATACAACTATAAAAGGGTAAAAGCTATGGGAAAACTATCAACTATTCAAGATTATTAGTATCTTTTGTTTCATATTCAAGAACGTTGAGTCAATTATATGCATTCTCAATCTTGTAAATATTATATTAATTAGTAAATTATACAAAATGTAACACTTGTTTCAATATACAACACAATAACAGAATAACTTTCTTTCATTGTATGCATTGTTGACTAAATTATAACCAAATTATGAAAGAAATGGACATTGATTGGAGGACCTCTAGCTAATTACTTTTTTATAAAAATATATACATAATACATCATATTTGAAGTAGAAAAATGTGCTTTAGTAAATATAGAGATTTCTGCTAAAACATATACAAGGCAAAACAGAAGAATGATATATATGGCTGCTTCAATTCTTACCAATGCCAACTTTGAGGCCTTCATTCCCATTGTCCTCTTGCTCCTCTTTTATCCTTTCAGCTGAATCTTCCGCAGATTTGCAGCAAGAATTCAACTGGATTGACTGTAGCGTTGGTATGTCTCCTACACTCGAAGGAACCTCCTCCAAGTAGTTTAAATGTTCAAGAACAAGGTGCTCAAGGCGTGGAAAATGGGTGTCGTCTGTAGTCCAACATTTCAGATTGCACCCTGCGATTCGCAAGAATTTTAGGCTGCAAAATTGCCCTTCAATTGTTTCCCACTCAGGTCCTATACAAGAGTTGTTTTCAAGTTTGAGAACTTCAAGAAGGGGCAACGAACCTATCTTTGTATTTAACTCTTCCCAAAAGAGGTTGATGGAACGTAAAGTCAACTTCTTGAGGGAATGTGAGAAGTTGAGGTTCTGCGCCAAATTGCTCCGAACTAGATCAGAAATGGGATACATAAGATCAAGGTAAAGGCGAAGGGATTGGAGTTTCTGTAGACGTTCAAGATTGTTGAGACAGAAATCAGACAACCCTTCCATATCATCTCTTTCATACACTAATTTCAGTTTCTTGATATTGGGAATTCTCTTAACCACCTCTTCACTACACTTGAAATTGCCAATACCTGAGAGCGTCTGTAGGTTTTCTAACACAATGTCATGACCCTCCCCACATGGAGGATCCGGGAGTTCAAGTTGAAGGTCATGGACCATGACGTGTCTAAGTAGAGGCATCTCCCAAATTTTGAATGGTGCAATGACAGGATAGATGGAATAGCGAACATTGTCAACCTTAAATGTCTGTAGATTCCAGAGATGAGAGCAAGAAGGAAATCTTGATAACCGAGGGTAAAAGAAACGTATAGAAATGTGGCGCAAGTTAGCTTGTTTAACAATGTCTTCTACAGAAGTTAAGCTTTGTAGAGAATCTATACTAGACCTTGAATATACCCTCAGCAATCTAAACCTAGGTGGTGGTAATTGTTCATTAGGATCTCTAATCATTAAAAGCAAAGAACGAGCTGTGGGTGACATGGATTCCAAGGCATGAATGTATTGAGAGGAGCACTTTTCTTTTGTGTTTTTATGAATACAAATACGACGTTCCATATTTATGCCTTCTGGAATGTCGACATCTTGTGACCTCAGTACGTATAGAAACCTTTGGTTTTGAGCTTCTCTTAAGCATACATCTCTCAAGAGGTCATGAATCTTGCATGATTTTGCTTTCCCATTCCAGCGCAATTCATGTACTAAAATGAGATTCCTGTCAATGAGTTCCTTGACATATGCTTTCGCAACTTCCTCTAAGCTTTTGTCCTCAATTGGTTTCAGAATCCCTTCAGAAACCCACAATTTGCTGAGCTCCGGCACATGAATTACTTCATCTTCCGGAAAAACTCCCATGTACAGAAAACATGGCTTTAGATGTACAGGCAACTCCTTATAACTCATGCGCAATATTTTTAAGCATTGTTCATTATTCTCCAAATTTATAACCGAGTTTAGATTTTCCAAAGTCCGTTCCCAATATTCTCGTGTCATTTTGGATTTTGCTAAAAGTCCTCCAATCACAACTATCGACAAAGGAAGTCCCTTACAACTTTTTGCAATCATCTTTCCAATGCCCTCCAACTCAATAGGGCAATCTTCTTTGCCGAACACAATTTTGCAAAGGAGATTCCAACTCTTGTCCTCATTTAATAAATTCATTTGAAAGTCGAGAGAACCGCTTAATTGGAAAGCCAAATTTGTCAACCTAGTGGTCATCATGATTCTACTTCCATTATTGTTCTTTGGAAAGAAGGTCTTAACTTTATCCCAAGCCTCAATACTCCATATATCATCCATCACAATCAAATACTTCCTACCCCATAAATTCTTGTACACTCTTTCTCCTAATTGCTCTTCACTCATGTCACTCATACCATTGACACTCCCTAGCACCTTCGGGCAAAGAACTAGCAAAATATCTCTCCTACTATACTCTTGAGAAATCGTAACCCAAGCAAGAACGTCAAAATGCTGGACAATAAGTGGATGTGCATAAATATTTCTAGCAAGCGTAGTCTTACCAATTCCGCCCATGCCAACAATGGGGACGATCTCGAGATTATATTCTTGTCTGGTGAGCTTATACATGACGTCATTCAAGATATCCCCAAAATCCACCATCGTGTTGCTCTGCATCGTGAAATTAGGTTTTGCTGAACCAATAGAACTCAAGGAATGTCGGGCTTGTATCTTCTTCTCTTTCACAATCTGCATCACCTCCTTCGCAATTAAATCCATTTCTTGTATCGCTTTATCCAGATCTCGATACAAGTCAACGCAATCGATGTTTTCTCCATGAATTCGATCGACTATGTGGGATTCGATTACATCTTCTGCTGCATAAGCTGCATCTGCAATGCGGCTCTCCAACTCATCTTCTTCTTTGGAATGACTTTCTAGAAACTTCTGCAAAAAAGAGAGATTATGAGTGAGAGAGATAAGGTGTTTTTGGTGAAGAGAAATGGGAGGGCGAGGATGTTGCTGGATCTGCTTTATGGTGAAGGTTAGAGAAAGCAGCGCTGCATAAGCCGCCATTTCTGTAGTTTCTCTAAATCTGTAGCTCAAAAATGGCGAATGGTAGTGAGGAAATTTGTTTATACTTTTCATGGTCAAAGTCAATGTACTTGAATCTTTGATTGATAAATTCAACGTGTATGAAAAAATATGTGGATATTAAATACTAATTTCAAAAACATTCTAAAATATCACTTTGTGCTTTTAATCAAATTATGAAAGTATATGAAACAAGAATATAATTTGAAATTTGTTCAACAATAGGAATCCCTCACTCCAAAAATAAATATACATAGATACAAATACAATCTTGATCAATATAAACACACGCTAAACACGTAATTTTCAATTGAAAAACAATATAATCAATTCATTGAATATAGAGTAGGTCTTATGTTAGATCGTCTCGGGTTAACATAAAATAGGTTTAATTTGTGGGTGATTAGGATCCGTCTCATAGTATATATCTATGAGACATCAACACAAAATAAATTTAATTTGTAGGTAATAAAATTAGTCTTATATTATCTATATGTAAGACGTCAACATAAAATAAGTTTAATTTATGGATAATAAAAATTCGTAAGAGGTTTCATATGAATTTTTATGTCTTACAAATTTTTATGTTGAGTATAAATGAATTTAATAATTTAAATTCAACACTTCAAAAAGTAAAGTCTTCTTACGTAAATATAAAATAGATAATTAATACATATTTCTTTTGTATTAAATATAAAACTTTGTGTAAATTTAATTACATAATAATATACATGTGGCAAGGATATACTAGTATATATCAATTTAGGGCACCATATGTTTAACGTTCTTAGTTGTAATTTGTAAATAAGCCTAATGGGCCGCCTCCTTTGCTTGCAGGCCCAAGAAATTGTTTTACTTTTAGATTACTTGGGCTGGACCTAAATGCAATACACATAATCCTTCTCATTCTACCATTATCTATAATTATTCTACCATTACCAGGGATGAAAATATCTGGAAATATCTTTGATATATTTCCAATATTTCTTTTTTTTCATGTAACCGATATAATAATGACCTGTATATTTTTTCAATATTTGCCGATATTTTTCCGATATTTACCGATATTTCTCCGATATTTCCGTAAAATTGAGATACCGATATTTCTATCGATACCGATATTTTTATCCTGGTTTTTTTTTTTCTTTTTCTAATGAGTCTGCCATTATAGCTGAAAAAGAAACAAAAAAAATATTGTTTCATTTTAAATCGTTTTCCAACATTAGGCCTCATTTGAAATCTTGTGTCATGCCCCATTTTTCCCCATATTTCAGGAAGATAATTTTATGACAAATTGGTTGTTACTAAAGATATACACCAATAAAATGAGTAACATTGTTATAGGAAGTAGATTTCATTTACTGATTGGTCAATTTAATAATTTTTTTTAATTTTAATTTTATATTTTATCAATGAATAAAAACATTTCACATCATCCATTTTCTCAAATGCTGAAATTTCAACGGCATTCTCTTTCTTTTACTTTTTTTCTGTTTTTTCGGAGTGCAATTTTTTTCTCTTATTTCCTTACTACTTATACTCTTTAATTAATTTATTTAAGTAATAGGTCATACATTTTTCTACTATATTTTCTACCATATTAATTATTCTAAATCTTCTCAAAATCAAAGAATTTATTTGTTTTTATTAAATTATTGTACTCATATTTTTATTGATATTGGAAAGTTGATATATATATTTTCTTGCATACTAGAATTTACATATACAATCATGTTGAGATAAATTTTAATTTGATGGCCTACATAAATTCATAGTAATGAAACTTTAATTAAGAAAAATAAAAGGAGAATATCGATTTAATTTTTTTAAGTCTTTTGTTAAGAAACTGAAAACAAGTTTTAAATAGTTTTTAGTATTAAATAAAATTTCAATCAAATTTTTTTGATGTAAATATTACTTTTATAGCGATGAACATAAATGATATTTAGTGGATGAATTATATTTGTGAAAATAGATGATAGTGGTCTATTCTTGTTCATTGATTAAATAAACAAATAAGATTAAAAGAAATTTACTAAATTTATCCATAAGTAAATTGAGAGAATCTATTTCCTCTATAATGGAGAAACTCCATATAATCTAGATTCTAGCTAGTGTATTTTCTTTTGTGTGGCATCTATAAGGACATAAATATATTTTTTTATGTAAAATTTACACGTGACAATATGAGAATGATTCTTGAACTTAATTTCTTAATTTATTTTAACTTTAAAATCTTATACTAAAAAATAAGAAACGAAAAGGCTATAAACTTGAATTTCAAAATATAATAATGTATAATAAGAAAATATTGACAAAAATGATTGACCTTCTTCAAAAGAACTTATAGAGAGGAAATGACTATATATAAAATTTGTAAGCAGATTGAATTCGAATTTTTAAATCATTATAAATCATAGTAACCAAATAAAAAATAATTTAGAGATTAAATAAAATCAAATAATTTTATTTAGTAAAAAAAATTAAAATAACTCACATATTATACGGATTTTATGCTAATACATTCATAAAAATAGGTATGAAATGAACATTATAAGATATACTCTATGTATTTAATATGTGATTAAGTTTTATTACTATAGGATAACTGCAGAGTTGGATAACGATTAAGTAGAGACAGAGAATCCGATTTGGCTTCTTCGAATTAATCATCATGCTCGGATAAAATCTAAAATTACTTTTTTTTTTCTTTTTTGAGAGAAAATCGTCAATTATATAATTTGGTGGAATATTATTGTCAACGAGTATAGATATATATTAAAATGAGCAAGTGGATCAATTAAAGTCAAAATTTGAATTTAATGCACAAAATGATGAGATTTTCTGACCAAGTGAAATTTTGAAAATTTCAATAGGTTATGATGGTTGTGTTAATAATCACTAATATAATAATGACACTAATATTGTCTGAGTAGAATTTCTAAGACCGTTTTATATATTTAACCTATGAGATGGGTTGGTTTATTACTCATAAATCATTAATTGATACGTGAAAATGATTCATTTGTTCTTCTAAAAATGCTTATTAAATAAATTTTTACTTTCCATATAATTAAAAGATATTATACATCAATTATTCATAATGAGCATTTTAATATTTTTTTTATTTTATATAGTGAGGATTGGAAGATAAATACATGATTTAAAGCTCAACTTGATTAAAACTCTTTTAAATTTGATTGACTTAATAATCCAATTAATTAGTTCAAATACGCCTTTAAATATCAATAAACTTTCAAATAACATAAAATAATTTTACTATATTCGATTCAAGAAAAGTATGAGGTCAAATTTTGTTTGAAATACCTTCAATTTCAATTTTTAAAATTTTTTTTATTTTGAACTTACCTATTGAATCTTTTAAAATTTTATTCACACAAAAAATAATGACCGCATACTTATGGTGGACATATCTTAAAATATTCATCAGTGTGTAAAAATCTCATCTATTTAAATATTGTACGTTAAAATTAATGATTATGTTGGATTTTTAATACATCAACAGTAGACATAATAATACACACCCTACACAAGATTCTACAATCTTTTATTATTTTAATTTTTCGTTACTTCTTTATTTTATAGTATCCTATTTCATATTATAAATTTAGGAATGGATGAGAATAAATTGATATTGTCTAAAGATGTTTTGTTCAAATTTTATGTGTTTATTTATGATAAACACTTCAAAAGGACATTATTTTGCATCGGAATAGTGATACTTACATTAGAACATAAGAGATAACAAATTAATTGGTGGATCCCTTAATTTGTTATGGCCTCCATAACCTCCTTAGAATTTCTATATCTTTATATAATTGATGTTTGATATTTTGGTAATATCGTTTTATGAATTTAATTAGGTAAAATGCAATAATTCACAACTTATGACTCATAAAATCACAAAATACAGATTAATTTATAAAACGGTATTATATGAGTTTTGGTTTTATTTTTGAAAGCTCAAAGTCAATTCTATGCCTACTATATGAGATATATATCAGAGCATAATATTTTCAAATGATTCCCCCTTTATGAAAGCTTCCCACTTTATGGGATGAAAAGAAATTACTAGAAAACACGTTATGCTGCTAGTTGTTAACAGTTCATGCATTCAAATAGTTGGACCAAATAAAATACGCAATCTCAAAATTTAAAAATCTCCATTCCATTTTGATATGATGGAATAAAATTAGGTAAAAATGGAAATAAATTTAAGAATAGAATGATAATAAGATGTAAAAATATTGATTTCTATAATTAATATCACAAAGGAAGAAGAAATATATGGAATAATCATTATAATTATATTTTATAATTAATAACTACAAATAAAATATATAAATATTAAATCAATTTTTATTGACCAAATTACTTTTCAATATGACTTTATATTAATATTCTTGTTCAATATATCACACAAATTTAATTATTTGGTATATTTAAATTTTAAAAAAGTTATGGAAAATTAATCATTGCACTAATATTGAGGTATATTACATTTGTATATTTATTTTTTAATTTTTTTTACTATTTTGTTACTATTTACATATTCTTAAAGTAGTTAAATTATTTAATATTTATCATAATTTTTATTAATTATTGTATATGGTTTATATTATTTAAATAATATCTTATATTATATTATCTAAAAAATATTTTAGTTACAATTTATTTATATTTTTATACTATTTATGTATTTATTATTATTTTTATTTGCTATTTTGCTTTTTTATATTTTTATATTATTTTATTAATTAATATTTTTATATTAGTAATTGATATATTATAATATTTATAAATAATTAAATATTTGCACAACTTTATATGATAATTTAACTTTATAACTTGTAAAAAAATAGAATAAAATGATAATTTTTAAAATTAATAAAAAAATCATTCCTTGTAGGTAGGATTAGGAATATATATTACGTTGAGGGAGGAAAGAATGATAATTTTCATATCCATAGTAATATTGATTGTTATGGAAATGGTGATTGCTACTCATAAAACATATCAATTAAAGAAATAGAGATGATGATTTCATTCTCATTTCATTTCATAATATATATATATAATATATAATATGATATGATCATGCAAGCAGGATATTATTATATAAAAAATAATAAAATGAAATTGATAAGCCCTCTAAAAATTCTTGGAAGTCAGAATCCTCGAGTAAGGATAATGACAAAGATATAAAGAACATAAAAATGTTTTTAAAATAATAAAACTATGTAGTACCTCACCCAAAAAAGCTATGGATAAATATATCAATTTTCTAGTTAATTCCAAAATGTGTATCATCATTTTGCTTAATGAACTTTCAAATTTTTTTGATAATATTAAATATTTAAAATTCATATGCAGTATTCGAGATGAAGATCAATTTTTAAAATGAAAGTTATTTCTTTAAACTTGAAATTTATAATACTTTTGTTTAGCTAACTGCATTCTATTAAATTAACACAGATATAAAAAGAACTTGATATCTCCCAGAAATATTTTTAAATGAGGGCTAAAATTGGGAGAGTGATTTAATTTAATAATTCAAATCAATGAAGAGTATTCATGGTATATGCATCTAATTGTGGGTGGGGGTAATAATAATAAGAAGCACTACTTCAAGAAAATGGGGCTAAAAAATTCAAAAATAATGTTAGTGCCATGTAAATGGAATCCTAATAAAATGGTTCCCCCCTTTTCAAATTTTACTTTTCCTTTTTGTGTGGAGAATACATATAAAATATTAGTGACATTAGATAATGTCAAATTTAGAGAATCCCTTGTGAAAGTACTGATATATTTATTAAAAAACTTAAATAATAATTTTATGAATCAGAATAAATCTGCAAAACAAAATTTAACATGTAAAAAAAATGAGTTTACATAGTGGATAAATTCGTTGCGTAAAATTAATTACTAAAACAGTCATAAAAACTTTACTCATTCGAACAAGTTTGTAACCAATAATCTTGATTAGACTCAGACAAAATATTCAAAATTTCTTCATCATCATATGAACAATATGTAAGAGCTACACATCTTCTTCACGCTAAGGCACCACAAAACAATATTATAAAAAATCAAAACTATTTGATGTATCAATTGCCTAGCGATTGACATGTGACTTCGCAAGTTGCTTTCAAAAAATAAAACAAAATATATGTATTCACAAGTATAGATTTTTAATTAATTTCCTCTTATCTCAATTTCAATTTCATATCGTTTTAAAGTTTTTGTATAGAATAAAAAAACATAAATATAATTCTCTCAAATTTCTAAATTTTAATTACAGAACGTTAATATACTATAGTTTATTAGTGATGGAGAAGCAGTGTGAATAGAAACAAAATACCGTAACCACCAAAACCAATCTACACTAAATAAGTCTCAACTAAAAAAGAATTAAAATATGCTTTAAAAAAGACAAAAGTAGATGAACAAATTGATGTTGGGACCCACATCTCTAACCTCATTGGTTGTATGTAACACATCTAATCGTCAGAAATCTTGATATCTATACTATGAAGTATGAACGTGTACATATCTATATGTACGAGGATTTTAGCAGAAATAAATTTTATTTTCTATTTCTAAAATATCAACCAAATCACACACACATATATGTACAAATACATGCATACATATATACAGTTATATTTAATGATTGACGAAACCATGGCCAAGAACCCGCAGTGTATATATATTTATATAATTAATTAAACAATATGTAAATTAAATGAGTTTTAATTCTTTTTCTCATTTTATTTAACTAAATTATCTTTTATGGAGGTAAAATATTCATGTCTGTATCTTGTCTTTCAAAGAGAGTAAAGGTCACATAAATTTGCATAGGTAATAAATGAATATGGACTATATATACAGACATAATAAAACTTACCAATAAATGAGTTAGAAAGAATTTTAGTACTCCACATATATAGAAAAATGAGCAATGACTCATAATAAAATTACCATAAATGAGTTGGAAATAATTTATGTATTCTACATATATGGAAATATAATATAGTGAGATCAATCAAATTTATAGGCCATTACCAAAAAGAAAAAAGTCATATTTCATTGGGAATAATTACAAGGATTCTATACATTATAATTCCATATATTAAACCATGAGAACAATTTCAAACTTAGTAACAAAGTATTTAATAAAATCTCGAATTATTGCATTGGATAACTCCTATTGTAGTTCAAAAATAATCCCACGTATTTAAATTAAAGTTGTACTTTTAGTAGTATTTGTATAGTATTTAAAAAGTTGACTATTTTATCGTGATAGTTTTCTAGAAATTGTGTAATATTTTGATTAATTATAATCCAGAGTATATATGAAGAAAATCTGAAAAATAGAAACAAAAATCAAATGAAATGGGTTTAAATTTTACAGAAAATCAAAGATAAAATCACCAAACAAAGTCAACCACCAATTACACAAACAAAGATATAAAAATTCAAGCCTTGAAGCACAAGAAGTGGTGGTGGTGATCGTGGTTCTGATGGTGGTGCGACGTCGTTTCCTTGTCAATCAAACCACGAACATGGCAGAACTCCTCCACGTGGCAGGGGATATTGATCGGACCTTTCTGATCGAATCCGTACTCCTCCTCCGCCTCCTTCAGCAGCTGCGTAAACAGCGGGTGGTTCACGTAGATCACCGGAATCACGAACCGCTGCTGCTCCTCCCCTTGCCCCACAGTCACCGCCAAGCATCCCTTCGGAGTATTCCTCCTTCCGCCGCCGCCGCCGCCGCCGCCATGGTGGTGGAAATGAATGTGCGGCATGTGCAGATGAAAATTGACCAGATGAGTACCTTTATAATCGCCGCCGCTTACCGATTTACTCCACCGATTCATGCGCGCGCAAACCGCCGGATCGATTGCTGAATTCCTATGTACAAACAGCTGAAGAAATTGGGGAAACCAGGGATTGATTGATCGATCGATGCTAGAAGAAGAAATAGACGGAAAATGGCCAGGGATCGGAGGCCGAAATGGCGAGCTTGAAGAGGGTAAAAGCGGAATCGGTGAGAGATTTAGGGATATTGCTCATGATATATGATTATAACGAAACTGCAACGCATATGAAATTCGATATCCGATTCGGACAAGGAATTGACGTTTTGGAGAATTTATAGAGAGAGATAGATGAAGATGAGTAGTGTGTCTTTGTGTATGAATCCGTAGGGTTTGTTAATGGCTTCGTTGTATTGGTTTCTTAGTTTATACGCCAAGCCTCTCTCTCTCTCTCTCTCTCTCCCCGCAAATGCTGGGTTTATCTAGAGGCGGTACTGTAGGTTGGAGCCTGAAAGAATTATGGCCTGGGAAGGTAAAATGGGAATTTCCGTGTCAAAGCTGCTATATATACTTTCTTTGAATTTATTTCAATATTTTTTATTATAAGTTAAGAAATATTAAGATTTTGTAAAAGCACATTTAAATCGTTGGACTTTAATTTCCAAAAAAATCAAATATAGAGAGTTGAAAAATGTAAGATTTTTTTTTTATAATTAATTAATTATGAAGGATAAACTTGAAAGTAATGTTGGATTATTGGAAAAAAAATTGCAAACAAAATTTGACCTGATATGAAAAGTAAAAATTCATTTAAATAAGATTTCGAAGAATACGAATTTCAACTGTGCAAAGTTAAATTTTGGTAATTGTTGAGCAACAAAAACATGTAATTATCATTACACTCGATAATGGAGTATAATTTTTTTTACTACAGAAATACAAAAACGTGTGATCTAAGAAATTTGAGGTAACTATTAAGACTATATATGGAAGAACATTTCGTCAAAGCTACGATGTAATGTTAATTGGGAAACATAAATAAAAAATATAGAGTGTTTTGGAATTTTAATTGATTATGGAATAAGATTTTTTTTTTATTTAATTAGAGCTTGGCTTGTAGTAATAGATTATTGGCTGTATTTAAAATACACCTCTATTTCATTATTTTTTTAATACAACAAGAAACCAAAAACCAACGAAATAATTACGATTATAATTCATTCAAAACTAATTAATAGACTAGGATTAAAATTTTTAATTGCGCAACGGGTAAGAGACTGTCAGTAATTAACATTAATATAAAATACTAATAAGGATGATGTAGAGGATATAAATAATAATATATATAAAAAGACGTACCACAAATTTCTAACTAATATAGATAGAAAAAGTCCAGAATTATTATGCATCTTGTGTTAAACAATTGGCATATTGATGTAAATGCCAAAAAAAAAAAAAGGAAAAAAAGAAAGAAAAGAAACTAAATTAAATTATGTTCGATATTTTAACAAAATATTAAAGATGATTGTGTGATTCGTTAAGTGTTTTCATCATTAGTTTGATCTTTTTTTATTATTTAAATCAGATCAAAAGGACATTTTATTTTGGCCACAAAAATTCAATAAAACAAAGTTGTTGGAATTTTTGACCTACAAATAAAAAATAAATATTATGTCACCACCAAATCCAGTATAGATAGTAATTTGAAGGTTTAAATAATTTCATGGGTTGCGGCTGCCACTAGTCACAATGACGTGATAATTATCAAAACCTAATGGGCAGATTTTGCCCATATCTACAAGTTAAAGGTCAATTCTTTTTTAATATTAATTTATCTTAAAAGCCATTTACTTTTAAATATGAATTCAATAAATACAAATAAACAATTGATGTACAAATTGTGGCCAACGGTACGACCATTTTGTCCTAAGAAAATTATTGTTAGAGTAAATATACTTTTTGGTCTTTAAGTTTGATGGGAAAATTGCCTAAATTAACCATTTTTTTATAATTTAAATCAATTTTATTTATAGATATAGTTTTACATTTTAATATATCTAAAAATATAATAAATTGTACTAAAATATCCATTTTTACTCCAAGTCAATCAATGTTTTCCACAGTCACCCATGTGCAATAATTATTCAATTATCATGGTAATATGACTTCCACCCCTCTCACCACGTGTCAAGTCCATTTTAGTTATAGTGTAATGCCTCCTTCCCCTATAATGACATATATGACAAAATATGCTTGCACAATTTACTGTTAGTACAGAAGAAAAATTTATTTCGATTCTATTTTATATAAGCATTGAACTTGGAAGTCGAAAAAGCATTCAAACTCAAATAAGCATTTTCTATATTTTTGGTTGTCGATTAGAACTTGGAAGCGCATAAGAATTTTTCGTGTTCAAAAATTTTAAAGGTATGTTACGAGCATGTAAATAGTGTTCAAAATTTTCGTCCACAAAAATTCGCCTAAATTTCGTACTAGCAAATTACCGTCATTTTTATCATTGACGAAAATTAGGAAATTTTCGTGAGCTAAAATTTCCGATTTTTCATGCACCGAAATTAGCCTAAATTTTCTACACGAAAATTACCGTCATTAATATTAGCCACGAAATTTTTTTAGCATTCGCGAATTTTTTTTCTTATTCACGAAATTATAGAATTTTCGTGAATACTTTTCGTGCATAATTTTCTTGAGCTCAAATTTCTAATTTTTTCATGCACGAAAATTCTTTTTAATCATTCACGAAAATGTGGAGTGCATTCACGAATTTTTTTTCTTATTCACGAAAATTATTGAATTTTCGTGAATAATTTTCGTGCATAATTTTCTTGCCTAATTTTTTCATCGATTTTTCGTGCCTCATTTTCGTGCATACTTTTCGTGCCTAATTTTCGTGAAAAAAAAATTGTGAGTTCAAATTACTACCAAATTTTCGTGAAAAAATTTCGTGAGTTCAAATTACTTCATAATGCATATTATCTACTGCATAATTAAATCAAATAAAATCAATTCCAACACTAAACCATTAGGCACGTCCAACACTAGATAATTCCAACATCAAACATATTAGCTACTGCATAATTCATATTATAGTATCAATTCCAACTTAATTTCATGAACAAAATTAAATCAAATAAAATCATTTACTGCATAAAATCATCAACATCACCTACTGCATATTTTCGTGTATATCTATCATCAATATCATCACTAAACAATTTCGAAACTCAACAAAAAATTGATTAAAACTTACCTCTTCAGCCATCGTTCGTACACGAAAATAGCTCCCCAAATCTACCGCCGTTTCACCGCCAACCTGCCTTCGATTCGCCGCCGCCGCCGGCCGAATTTTTCCGGCGAACACTGTCCAACTTAGGGGCTTTTTTCCGAAGAGTGTGTATCCAAATCCCACAAAATATTCAAGATAAATTGGAAAGACAGTTTTACACGAAAATGGCAGTATAGCTGTGGGCAAATCCTCCACGAAAATGGCAGTACAGCTTTGGGTGAAGAAGAAGAAAGAAGAAATTCTTGATGAAGAAGCGCGGCGTCCACTTGTTCGAAAATGAAGGCAATTCACATTATCAAATTAGGTTAAATTTTGTGCATATCAATGCTTGTGGGGCCCGCATATACCAAAGTCAATTTGACTTTGACTACAAAATGGGTATTTTTGTACAATTTGTTATATTTTTTAGTACATTAGGATGTCAAATTCTATCTATGGATAAAATTGGTTTAAATTATAGGAAAATGGTTAATTTAGGCAATTTTCCCCAAGTTTGATCATGTTTCCAAATTGGTATTTACTATTTTGATTCAATAAGTTTCCAAATTTTAAAATACTCATCAATATTCACTTATTTATTAAAATTATATTTGGACTGATAGGAAATATTTTTCATGAACTGAAAATACTGGATATCAATTTTAAAATAAGAACAAACAAGTTTATTATTTCATATTTAGTTTAGAAGAGGTTAGTCATCAATCTTAAACCAGGTATTTAGATAATTAAATTATTTTTAGTGTACACCTCCAAGATGTTGTTGGAAAAAAATACTTTCTCACTTTTTTTTTGGGATTAAATATGTAATAGAGTAATAAATAAATGTACGTTTGATCCCTCATAGGATGCATAAATATAACATGTTTCCAATTTCGAAATATTCAGAAATAAATTAGTCAAATGGAAAATGGGATGTGACAAGGAAATATCTAGATTGAGCAATTGTGCAAATGATATCTAAATTATTTTAAAAAATAAATAAATAGAATTGCGAGATGTCCAAAAAAGTAGGATTTAGATGACGTCACATACTACGTAAGTAAAATGAGAGCAGCCAATGGCAGGTGGAAGCTGCTACTGACACTAGATTTTCCATAAATTAAAAGAACCTCTTAAAAAAGAAAGAATAATTATAATAAAATAATAAAAAATTACATTGGAAGAACCCCATGGATTAGAATATTAAAAGAACCTCTTAAAAAAAGAAGAATAAATAATAAAATAATAAATTAAAAGAAGTTTGCTTTTCAGGAAATCTAATTTGGGCCGTAAGTCACGCGCTAGATGGGCCACGGCCCAGCTATGATGCCTGATTTTGACACTTCCATGAAAGAAAAGGGTAATCAATCGTGGCCGTTTGATTTTGTTGAATTTTTTTATCAATACATTTAACATTACATTGGGTCTGTAGGTGTTTCGTAGTAATATTTATTTGTTCTTTAAACATGCATGTACATATATTTATTACATGCCCAAAACACAGTAGCAATTTTTCAAATTTTAAGTTTTGTTCCATTTACTAGTTTACTTCTTATATTCCATTTCTATTTCTTTGACTATATATCTATATATATATATATATTGCTTTTATATTATAATATAAAACAAGGGGAATTTTTAAAGTAAACGGGAAATTGTTTATGAGAGTCCATCCTTGTACGCATGTCTAATCTTAGTTTAATAACTGGTATTATGTTTTTTAGTCATAGAAGATACATTTTATAATTAAGTATATGATCTACATAAATATTTATAAGTACAAAATAGCTATCAAAATATAGAATACCATCATTTCAACAAAGAAAGAAAAGGATAATCTACCTCATTTAGGTTAGGTAAGAGTGTACTAATTAATACTCTTAATTCCATTGTCTAATAGATGCATGCTCTCAAGTTATTAATAACACTGACATGAAATTATTCAATTGCTAGAAAAAAGAATTTAGTTAGGATTTGACTGGAATAATTTTTTTGCTATCTTATTAACTATTTCTGATTATTTCCACTGTGAATTTATGTTTATATTTTTCTGTAGGACATATCTTAATATGTTAACTATTGATGCATAGCGATCACATCCCTTAAAATATTGATATTTGAAATTAGTGATTGAGTTTGATTTGTAACACATTATTAATAAGTATTGATATATGCTCAAGATGGATAGAGTAACCGTGTTAACCTAAATAATCATCGGTAACTTAACATGTAAATTAATAATTAAAATTAGAGAGAAAATCCTAACAAAAGGGGTGTTTTTTGGTCATTGTCTTCATCGCCCCTCCATTATTTTCCTTAATTATAAATTTTCGTAATTAAATAATCAAATTACTTGACATTTAATATCTTTTTATGACATTTTTAGAATTAAAGTTTGCTAAAACAAACTTAGCTTTAAAGTTAATGATTAAAAGTTCAACAAATACCAGGTTGTGGGGGTAGTGTCAGCCTAAAAAATGGTTAGCACTAGCACCACTCTTATTGGAGAATTCTATAATTGCGCTTGGCCCCTTTATTTAAATAATATATTATAAAATGCCCAATAAATTTGCATGCGTGATTATCACACCCCACATAGAAAAGCACCGACAGGAATGTGACTTTGAACTTGACAAATAATTGCAGATTTCAGGCATTGCAACTTTAAGAAAAGGAAATGTATGATATTTGGCATCAATTTCCAATTTTGGCCCTACTTCATAAACTAAATTAATTTAACAAGATTTTGATTGAATGACACAAAGTAGACACTGATACGTTTGTGATTTAAGGTTCATGTCTCATTAAAATGACAGTTTCATCCACTTTTATATAGTTTGAATGTTTGATTGTTTAGTATATATTTTCATTGATTAATTTCTCAAATGATTAATGTTATGAATTTATATTTATTACATTATCCAAACTATAAAAGTAATCTAAATTGAACTGAATCCACTAGAAGAATGTCATGACCCATGAATATCATCTGTCAAGATCAATGAATGTGGTGTCCAACAAATAAGGCCTAAGTCAATATAATTGTTTGTAAGATTGGTTTGCTGATCTTAATCTGTGATGCAAAGTCTTATAAGATTCTTATGTGGATTATTTACTTTGATATAATTATAAAATAAAGTGAATTGAATTGGATATCATCTCACATATAATGATCTGTGATATGATTTTATACAATTTTTTATCCTAAAAATTTAGTTTTTTTCTTGAGATGAATGTGATTTTATAATATGACATTCGCTACGTGAATAATTTATGATAAAGAGAAATAATGTAGTAAAAACTTGGATCCTTACACACTTTATTATTTTTAAGGGTACCTACAGAAGTTTGACTTCTCCTTCCTCTTAGAAAGAAATGGAAAATCTCATTAATCTTAGTATGGAAGAGGGCTCCCTCTTATGGGGTCTCGAAGACTTTTTATTGATTGATTGGCGCTACCGCAACTACATTTTTAATTTTTCTAAAAAATAATCAGCATATAATCTTTTTACCAAATTCACAAATCTAGACAAAGTTGTAACTTGTAACAACAACTTGTGCAAAGGCTGATATGGAAGCCTAAAAGTTCATTCAGTGTGAAAACAGGCTTGTGGTGAATTCCCAAGCCCATTTAATAGTTCTTTTGATAATTAACCCATAAATCTCTCCAAGTAAAAGTCCAAGCCCATAACTCTTTAAATATTTGGTCTAAACCCATGACTCTTTAAATATTTGGGCCAAGTATGGTTTTCACTTTTCCATAACAGACACTGAGTGCACATTTGGTGTACCTACGCCTAAAGCTGCTTGGATCTGTGAAACGAATAAGCCCAAAATCAAATATTGAGTGGCGAAAATGAGTTAAAGATTGTGGGAAGTGAAGTTATGTTTCACGAGATTATAATAACTGAAATTGAATTTGTGAGACGAGTTAGTCCAATGTCAATTATTGACTTGCAAAAATGATTTTATATTGTGAAAAGTAAAGTTATGTTTCATAAAATTATATCCATTAAATTGTTTATATATATATATATATATGATACAAAATCAAAGTTATTATAAATTTTTTTTTACTTATTATAGAAATCACATCGGGTTAGTTTTATTGGGTAAATAATGTCATGATATTAATTTTTATTCATACGCAACAGTCGCATATGCACGATTGTATTTTAGGACATGGTCCAAACGTGCGCTACACCATAAGAATTTTGTGTTAGAAAAACACATATTTATAAATATAAAATACATACTAATAATTGTAAAACATATACTTACATAACTCATTTTACATGTAATACTTATGCTGCAAAATAATACTTAAATAACTACAATTAATACTTTTATAGCTACAAAACTCATACTTATAAAAATTGATGTAAATAAGTCATTAAAGTCATATTTTAAATTTACTATAGCATCATAACTATTAAGAACAAAAGCATGTAATTATAGTTGCAACACATATATTTATACATATACAATGAATATTTTTGTGGGTTGTTGCACACAGTCAGATTATATCTAAAGATACGCACGGTGTCATGAAAGACTAACTCTTATAATATTAAGCTAGTAAAATGTTTTCTTTATAACGATAAAAAATATAATATATATTCTTAATGAAACAAAAATAGGAGACAATTTTCTTTCCATCAATCTTATATACATAGTTATATACGACATATGCATGCAGTTCTCGTCTGAATCTCTATGTGAAACTTCAAGCTAAAACTTTCTTATTTGTTTTAAAAAACAACACAATATATATGTATTTCAAAATTTTAGTTTCTACATTAAAATTTGGTTCAAAATCATCAATCTAATTACAACCTATGCCTTTGCAGAAATCGATGTTAAAAAAGTATATACAGATTAAATCCCTCAAGAGGACCAAAATACAAAATCAAAATAAATAAACTCACAAGATTTTTGCCCATTTCGTTCTCATTCAGCAATAGAGCACTCGAACCCAGTGCTGAAATGACCAAAATGTCCTCAGCCATAAAAATTAAAAAAAAATTAAAAAACCAAAATCGCTACAGCCCTTCTTCCCCTTCCTCCTCCGCAGCAAACCCTCATCGGAGCCCCACCGGAATCCATCCCCGCCGGCCTCCAACGCATCCTTTATCGGCTTATGCACCAACAGAACCACCGCCACCACCATGCACGTGGCGACGGCGAGGAACATGGTGAGCTCCACCAATCCGTACATATCATGCTCCAGCATCCACGAGAGGCAGAGGCAGACGATCTGCAGCGGCAGCGCCACCATCACGGTGGTTGCCAGAACGTTGATGCGGTGCCCGATGGCCTTGTTGATCGCGTACGCCATCACTCGCCAGCACGAGAACGAGAACGCGATTGCGTAGACGATTGCGAACCCGGTGAAGATGACCCAGCTGAAGAACGGACATGTGCAGAGTATGACCTTGTTCCCGAGACGATCGGCGGTGATGACGGAGCTGATGTACATGAATCGGGGGAGCTTGCTCTCTAATGGCGAGAAGTAGACGAAGAAGAGCTGCAAGAACAGGGTGGGGATGCAGAGGGTTAGCACAGTGAGTATTGCCCAGATGCAGCGGGGGTTCCGTTTCTTGATCGAGACGTTGATCAATAAGAGGAGAGTGATCAAGAACCCTGGTTCGAGGAATCCTAGAGAGAGAACGTTGTGGATTTTGCAGATGGTGGTTTCTCGCTCTAGGTTCGGAGGGGGCAGAAAAGTGTGGAGGTACTTTCGTCGAACATATGGTAGGCGTGAGATTTCGTTGACACTCCAGAGAGAGGTGAGCAATACAAGGTACAATCTGACGATCCAGAGGGAATTGAAGTCCTGCAGGTGGTGCAGGCGCCGCGATTTCTCGTAGAGGTGGAAGATGAAGCCGAAGGCGGAGAGAGAGAGGAGGAGGACGACGACGATGAGAGAGAGAATCGTCAAATCGAAGGAAATTTCAGGTAGCGGAATATAAGATAAAATGGACTTCTCAGGGTTTGCGAAATCATCGAAATGCGGCTGCGGCGACTGCGAGGTGGAATATTCCGGCGGGTGTGGCGCCAGGGCGTGAGGTTGCAGGTGGACGAGCTTTCTCATAGATTGGCCGCGGCAGCGGCGGACGCACGACAGCGGCCGTCGCGGCGGAGAATTGGTGGCTGTGATTGTTGGTTGAGTGGCAAAAATGGTGGAATCTTGGAGGGAGAGAAAAGAGGGGATTAGATGATGGTGGATTTTGTTGAATGGATAATCCCTCCCCTTTCTCCCGACGACGGGGAGTTCAGGGTGGCTTTGGCCAAGGAGGGGGGAGAGAGAGAGGAAGAAGGGAGTTTTGACAGAGAGAGAGAGAGAGATGGAAATGGAGGTACCTTGAAATCAATGGTGGACTGGTTGGTGGCTCCATGAATTTCGCTGCTCTATGGGCATTCCTTTTGCTCATGCAAATGCAGATTTTGACAAATTAACTTTTTTTTTTTTTTTTTTTTTGCATTTTGCAAATTTATTCATTGAGCATATGTTCGATTATCAATTATCATCAAATATGTAAAAAAAAAATTCGTCTACTTCTAAATTAATATAATTATTACTTATCAATTAATTTCTAAATATCTTTATGATATATAGTTTGATGTCAAATAAACAGGAATAAGAAATGAAAGCCACCAGACAATTATGCCAAGTGACAATTCAAATATATGTTTATCACAAATATAACAATGTAAAATATAAAATAAAAATGGAAGTCAGTTTCATATGGTGGTTCCCATTAGAATTGTAATTTGATGTTAAATTCTAACCCCACCCCATCTCAATATTTTTTTAATAGAAACATTGTTTTTTTTAAAAATTTTTGGGTAGAAGTAAAATCAATCAATTTTGTATTCTCTCCATCCAAAAGTAAATATCGTTTTAAAAAAAAGTCCCAAAATAAATATTATTTTAAAAATTTCAAGACATATTTGTCATAATCTATCAAAACTACCTTACCTTATGTAATCCTACCAAATTAAAGAGGATTATTTAGAGAAAAGAGAAAAAATTCTCACAATAAATATCCTTAATAGGAATAGATTAATCGATTATATCATATTTCTTAATATATATGATAACACCTTAACAATATTTGTTTTGAAAGGGAAGAAATATTATATAATGAAACTAAATGAATCACTCACCATTCCTTTATTATTTAAATGTTGCAACTAGCAACTAAGAAAAACTTAATGTGTTTTTTCTTTAATAAAACTTTAAACCTTTTTAAAAATTGAAATATAGAAATAAGAAAGGATTTAAATAAATGAGACCATCATTTTAGCATTTTCTTTCTACCATCCTCAAAACTTAGTTATTAGAAATCCAAATGTGGATCGATGATTTATTTGGATATCTAATGGGCCACTTAACCAACCTATATGGGCTTTTGCATAATGCGATTTAGGAAGGCTTGAATAAAGTCTTAAATTTAGTAATACCTTTTCGGAGTATATTAGTATAACTTCTTTAAAATAAATTTATAAATAAATTTTTGGGGTGAACACACCCAAAAATTACCTAACACAACTCAAAATTGTGTTTTTATATCATTTATTTTAGTAAATTTTGGGATGAATAGTCTCTGACTCTTTGTTTTTTTTTTTTCTCACCAAATGAATAACTTGATTTATAATTTTATATTTATTAATTAAGCTCATTAAAATAAAACACACACAAATAAAAGAAGTTTTTTTTACAAGATTCGAACATAGACGATAAAGTTTGATTTAATAATAAAATGAGATGAATTGAATCCAACTCTGTCACACAAAACATGATCTAATTTTCTTCCGTGAAATAATAAAATAATTGCTATGAATTGATAATCTTCTTTACTCACTATATATATATTTTTCACCTTAATTACAAGTCTAATAATAAACCAAAATTATTCGACAGCACAAAACGATAAGTTGTCATCTCAACTCAAAATAGGTGCACGTTTTATCATTCATCATGTCTTATAATTATCCATCTAAATTACCTTGTAATATATCAACATGAGTGAAAGCGACATGGTAAAAGCGTGTTTTACACATGAAGAGAGTTTGAATATAAGGATTATTATCTAGAAAAAAGACATCAAATTGTTTCTGGCAATGGCAATCTACGCATTAACATAAAGTCGATAAAGCAATTTCAGCCGTTAATTAAATTTGATGTAACTTCACATGATTACCCACAAAAAAAAACAAAATCGTGTGTTACACGAAACTTCAGCTTCACAATTGTTGATATCTAGGGTTAACTCTATACTTACCCTTCATAATATGAGAGTTTTTTAGCATTATTTTATCATTCGAAAATATACATATTGTTGCATTTTATCATTTGTGTTGGTTTTAAAGTTGACACGTAACTAGATCTATGGAAGTATGTATCATCTTAAAATTGATTTGATATATGAATTAAAGTGCAAAATTTGTATAGTTTTTACGTGATAATATAAAAATCTTAAAAATTTAGATTGTAAGATGTAAAAACTTGTTTTTTTTTTTTTTTGTTATGTAACTTACTCTAGAACTCATTCTTTTAATTTGGTATGTATTCAACATATTAAATATCCGTAAAAATTTTGGGGGTACTATAATATTGATGATTCAGTTTAATGTTTTAGGGTAAATTTAAAGTAAAGTGTTGATGATACAATATTTGACATCGAAATTTTAATATTTATGAGAAATGTTAAGTTTAGTATTGTAGGGAAGGTCTTGCCAAAAAATACCACAATTCAAGGTATTCAAAATCAATAATTAATAATTAAAAATAATCAAACATGTAAAAATTAAAATAAATTAATCAAAAAGCTTGACACCATAAAAGGAAGACCATTCATCTCTATAAGTAAAACTCTATTCAACTTACAATCGTATTAAGGTAAAAAAAAAAAAAATTAAAAAAATCTAGATTTCACTAAAATTAAAAACAAAAAAAAACCAATGATCATGTTTGGCTAAATTCCATCCATGTATATAGATTCACAATTGGTAATGATAACCAATTTTGTGGTGGTGCATGATTTGTCACTTCAAATGATGGAGAAATGTAATAATCATAGCCGTTTAAGACAAAATTGAAAATGTCACTTTCCATAAGAATTATTAGTACAATATTAAGGTTTTCACATCTAAAAGCAAACACCTATTTTCTTCACAAATTAAGTTGGATTTAGTTCCCTCATTTGTTGGTATATTGCAAAAAATAGAGGTACCCATTTAATTTGGATCGAAACCGTTGACTCATGGTTAACAATTCAAACATTATTAACCATGGCTAATGAATCGAAAATGTTATAAATTCACTATATAGTTTTCTAGTTATGATTCATGTGGGACCAATAAATTCAATAATTTTTTGAATGTATTATTTCAACTATATTAATCATTCAAATGGACTTTCAATTAAAACTCGATTTTTTAAAGGTCCTACATAAAAAAGGAAAATTGTTGATAATGATTAATATATCTTATCCTTAGCAAAAGTACTGAGCCTGAGGCCTAAGTGGGACTTTCTTTTTATGTAAATGAATGCATACATAGGCTAGTCATGTGGATGACATTCAATATATTTTCATCGAGTACTTTACCATTTTTCTTGTCAATTTTGATTTGTAATAATTTCACTCATTGAAGATGTAATAATATTCCAAAATTTGTCTTCGTTAATTTGTTGTTGTGAATCAATTCGTTCATAAATCTAATTTTACAATAATCATACTGATTTTTACATTTCGGTGTGTCCATGTTTCTTGTATAAAAGACAAAAAATAAAATAAAATTGAATTAACCTTTTATTGCATGCATGAATCATGAAACATATGTCATAACAATAATACATTATAATAACAGTCTTTGATTATGTTATTCCTCTTTTATCATACATATTTGTCTGAGTCTTTTGTATAATATTGAATTAACAATTATGCTTACATATATATACATATAACAAGCGTAATAAAATGAAACACAAGACAAGAATACCACACACTCCTATTTATTACATCATTTCCTTAATTTCCACACAGACTTATCAACAACATATGCGTGAAAAAAGAAAATGGAATCACAAGAAAACTCAAGCCCACAAGAAACTGAGTCCTCCTATGAAGAAAAACCCTTAACCACAACAAAAAACAAAGCCAAGAATGTTCATCCAAGGAGATTCACTGATGAACAAATCAAATCACTAGAATCCATTTTCAAGCAAGAAACACAGCTTGATCCAAGAAAGAAGCTGCAAATAGCAAGAGATCTTGGCCTTCAACCTCGCCAAGTCGCGATTTGGTTTCAAAACAAGAGAGCAAGATGGAAACTAAAGCAAATGGAGCAAGAATACACACTCCTCAGATCCAATTACAGCACTTTATCTATACGTTTCGAGGCCTTAAAGAAGGAAAACTTCTCTTTGGAAATGCAGGTTTGCTTTTATTTTATATATTTAATTAACTATTGATCATCTTTATTGCTAGTTGTTGTTATTTTTTGGCTTAACTGAAAAAAAATAAAAAATCACCACTTTTTCCAAAATCTAAATTTAATCCTTACCTTTTGAATTTAGCGAAAAAAATAAAATCACTTACCTTTTTACAACTTGCAATTTAATCCCAACTTTTATAAATTAGCAAAAATGACCACGACTTTAACTCACTATTACAATTCGAAATTGTATTCTCCAACGATTCGAGTTCACGTCAAGTAAAGCAACATCTTAAAGTTGTTGTAATAGTATTTTAAAGTCTTGTAAAACCATGATTAAATTTGTGATCTCCAAAATAATTAAATTTGGTTCGAATTACAATAATTTGATAAAATCATGGTTTGTTTTGCTAGTTTTTAAAGTCAGAGATAACATTGCAAGTTTGTGAAAAAGTGGTGATTTTTTTTTTTCGAATTCAAAAAGTCGACGTTAAATTGCAGTTTTGTAAAAAAGGTGGTGATTTTTTTTACAATTAAGCCTTTTTTTTATTTGGATAAAGTTTGATGTTTTTACAGTTGAAGGAGCTAGGTGATCTAGTTAAGAATCTTAACAACGTTGGTTCGATCGATCATCCCAACAGCTCAACTGAAGAAATGGATCACAATGATCATGTTATCAATATCAGTAGAGATGATGAAAAAATTGTGACTACAAATGAGCTTGTGAAATGGGATGAAGGCGAAGAAGAAGAAGAGATTAGCCAAACATGGCGTAATCTTTCATCTTCCATTGGCTTATTCGATCAATCTTGTGAGAATACAAACTGGTGGGAGAGTTGATTAGATATATGAACTTTGTGTTCATCATTAACAGAGAGCTTATTTCCAGCTTTTGGGGTGCTTATTTGCCATGTTAAGTCCATGCAAGAAAGCTGCAAAGTGATTAAATTACTCTTGAAGAGCAAAGCCATGCTTGCAGATGGATGTTATATATGATTGATCTTATTGAGATTAATTTGAGTACAATCAATTATTGCAATATTAGATTGAGCTATTATTAGTTTGTAACAATTACATGTATAGACTATTTGTATAATTGATCAGTATAATTAATTTCAGCTTTTAATGATCACATGAGTTCAGAAGTGTAAAAAAAAATTGAAGATTCATAATGATTCAAACCACTTTTTTATTTTTATGTTCTTTTTCTTTATTCTTTTGGGAGTTTGAAAATACGATGATGTGGTTCAACTAGTTGTTGAATAAAACACAATTATATGTATTAATGAAACCACGATATTTTTATATCACAACAATTGTTTTAGATTTGAAACACAACAATAGATTCGTTTTTGCCAAGTTTTGTTTTTTTATTTTTTCTTCCCACTAAAAGCTTATGAGTCGTCACTGAAAGCTTCTAGCTTTTTTACTTCTAAAGTTATTTCTACTTTCGACTTTTTTGTTGATAGAATTTGATGCCAATCCAACCTATCCTATTATTTTCCAAGATATAAGTTCATTCATTTTTCAGGAAAAGATCGTTGAAGTTTGAATTTAATTTGTACATAAAATACCATTTTTTAAATTTTGTGATATCGTCTGAGATAAATTATAAAAATTAGCCAACAACGTTTTCACTAAAAATTAAAATGGATGATAATATTGAATTGCTAAAATCATATAAAGTTTATGATTTTTTTTTTTGATAAATTTGAGAAATTATGTTTAAATTACAATTTTATGAAAGTATGTATTTTATTTATGCAATTAAGTCCTTTTCCTTAAAAAGGATACATTTAATCCTTTTTTTTTTTTTTATAAAGAAAAATCAAATTTTAGTACTACTTTGCAGTTTGCTCCTTCCATCTCTTATCCATCTTCTTCAAAGAAAACTACTTCAGAAACTGAGAAAGAATATAGCTATGGCTCTAACAATTTCTTATTCTGCGCCTAGTGCGCACATTAGCTGCTCCACCTCTCCCTCCCTTCTAAAAAATCTCAAACTCCCTCGTTTCTGGCCATGGCAAAAGGTAATTAGCCTTCTTCTATTTAGACTGTTCTATGTTCTTCTTTCTTTAATTTCATATTCTCTCATTTCATAAAATTGAATTTGATTAAAATTTCTCATATTTTATTTATGATAAATGTGAATGGCAGGTAAAAATAGGGCCGTTGAGTGTATCTCCAATGGGGTTTGGGACATGGGCTTGGGGTAATCAACTGTTATGGGGTTATCAAGAATCCATGGATAATGAGCTTCAGCAGATTTTCAATCTTGCTGTTGAAAATGGGATTAATTTATTTGACACAGCTGATTCTTATGGCACTGGGAAATTGAATGGGCAAAGCGAGAAGCTTCTTGGGAAGTTTATCCGTGAGTTTAGAGGTTGATTTCTTGCCAAAATACTCGCGAACTAGTGCTCGTTTAATTTTCAAAATTTCATGTGTGAAGCTTGAAAATTTTGAAATTCAATTTGTTTGATGACTTTTTGGTGGCTTTTTGTTGATTTGATTGTTGAAAATGTGCATTGGACTATTGGAGGATGATTTTGATAAGGAAGATAAGTGTTTAGTGGTTAATGACGTTCAATGTGGCAGTTCCGATGGTTAAGACAACACAATTCAAAAAATTGTGATTATAATGCAAGACGAGCAATAAGTTCGAGTACGTTTTGTGATTAACCCTTAAGATACGATAATAAAAATCTATATGCTATAGGTTCTTGAATATTTACATAAAAATCTCTTCATGGAAGTTTGTTGAAGTATTTCCATTTCTGTGTGAAAATATAAATGCGACTTCCTATTAAGTCCAACCTTGAGTTTGAGTTCAAACTTTAGATTCAGATATTATGTCTCATGTGTTTTGCCTCCAAGTTAGATAACTTTACCTTGGCATTTTAAAAAGAAATGAATTCTATATAAGTTGCTAATTCGGTGTTTTATGGTATCTATGCAAGGAAATAAGCAAGTGCGTGATAACATCGTGATTGCTACAAAGTTTGCTGCATATCCATGGCGCTTGACATCTAATCAATTTGTGGATGCTTGCAAGTATGCATTGTCTTGCTATCTAAGTAGTATTCTCTTAACCAAGTTGTGTAAATATGGCTATGAGTAACTAGTCTTCCTAAATGAGTAAATCTGTAAGTAAAAATCTTGATTTGTCCACTATATAGATGTTTGTTGGATTTCTGTTTCAGATCTTCGTTAGACAGGGTTCAACTTGAGCAAATTGGAATAGGACAACTGCACTGGTCGACTGCAAATTATGCTCCTCTGCAAGAACGAGCTCTTTGGGATGGTTTAGTTGCAATGTATGACAAGGTTACATGAACTTATGTGGATATTAGCCTCGTCTCACTCTGCTATAGTGATTTAGTCTTGGTCCTCTAACTTTCATCTAAGTATGTACGATTCCTTATCTTGCTTCTTCGTTTTGGTAAATATTGTCGTACAGGGACTTGTACGAGCAGTTGGTGTGAGCAACTACGGGCCAAAGCAGCTACTGAAAATACACGATTACCTTAAGGCCCGAGGAGTGCCCCTCT
Source organism: Scutellaria barbata (assembly GCA_028654395.1). NCBI lineage: Eukaryota > Viridiplantae > Streptophyta > Magnoliopsida > Lamiales > Lamiaceae > Scutellaria > Scutellaria barbata. The sequence goes on along the minus strand of CM053646.1, from coordinate 15,205,800 downwards.
GTTCTGCTCAGGTGCTATTACATTTTAGTTTCATGGGAAATTTAGACACACTTTTAGTCTTTTAGGGAAAAGTAAACATGCCTAGGAAAAAGAAGACAAACAGAAAAAAAAGAAAAAAAGAAAAAAGAAAAAGGAAAAAAGCAAATGTTAGTTATTACAGAGATTGCATTAGCTAATCTTAATGTAGTTTGATGACTCTAATGACCAAATTTTAAGGTTCTTTCACGAAAATTTCTTGTCTATGCTTCGGCTTAGTAGCTTATCGCATGATGATTCCACGTAATGTTTAAGGGTTTGTTGTGTAAATGAGTCTTTGGAATTTCTGAATAGGTGCAATTTTCACTGCTAAGTACAGGAAAAGACCAGATAGAGATGAAGGATATATGCGACTCGTTGGGGATTCAGTTAATTTCTTACAGTCCTTTGGGACTAGGTATGCTTACCGGAAAATATACTCCTTCCAATCTTCCAAATGGCCCACGGTACATCTGACCTTACATTTTTTCACTTTCAGATCATGGAACCAATTTGATGTCTTTACAATTGTTGGATCATTTCAAAATCTTGTAGGGGTTTTCTATTTAAACAAATTTTACCGGGTCTTACGCCTCTGATCAATTCCCTTAAGGAGATTGCACAAAAGAGGCGAAAAACCACATCTCAGGTAATACTTTTTCTTATGAGTAAATTTTTAGTATTTTCAATCTGAGCTTAAGCCATGATCTCTAACACAACAATAATATAATGAACGCATGCATTGGCAGGTTGCTATAAACTGGTGCATAAGCAAAGGAACAATTCCGATCCCAGGGGTTAAGACAATCAAACAAGCAGAAGAAAACTTAGGTGCCCTTGGTTGGCAACTCAATTCAGATGAGTTGCTGCAGTTAGACTACGCGGCTCTTGAATCTCCACGCAAGATGGTTCAGAACATCTTTCAAACGAGGTGAATCACCGAACGGCCCCTACTTCTGACTCGGTGGAAGCTATCTAATGGTGACACCAAATACTTAGTTTTCCCCTTGGAGAAACCAAAGATAATTTGATCAATCAAGCAGTCAATGTTGGGAAGAACTCACCGCTTTGTTGCTACATTTGATGACACAACATCAAAACCGGCATCCTATCAATTTGATTCAACTCAGACTACACCCCTAATTGTAATAAAGCGTTCAGCCAATCTTTGAGCTTGAATTCAAACCCAACTATACATAACTTGAAAAGGCTATTACTTGTAACATCACAGAACAAGATCATAAATTGCAACAAGTAATCAATATGGAAAAACGGAATTTAGTTCAAACATATATTGTTGCGAAGCAACAAGAAGAGAGCTTCACTTGATTCAATGTCTATCAAAAAAACCACACTATTGAGTTCATTTCATATGACTAAAGTAACAGAGAAAGAACGGTAAAGACAAAACACGATCAAGCCAACAGTCTACTTGATCTTCTTCTTTGGCCTCAACTGCAAAAAAAAAAACAAAAAAAAAAAAACAGGCACAAAAAACAGGTATTATTAATCAATTTGAACAAATAACAAGCAAAAATCTGCAACAATATCTGAGAATCAAACCTGGTTGCTGTGTCCACACTTCTTCTTGCGGCAATTCACAGCACGAGGGTGCAATCGAGCATAGCATCTACAAAACAATTTCATATATTGAGACCTATACTTGAAGACGGCATTCATTATGCAACAATAATAATGAAATTGAACCCATCTAAGATAATCACAATGCAATAAAGCACAAAACTGCAAAGAAACCCCAAATCTAGGTGGATAAATTTCCCTCATTTATCATTCAATTAACAAAAAAACATATTTCAGAAGTATTCCACATAACCAACAATTCATACAAGTAAACATCAAACATTAGGATATCTTTTAAGCACTGAATAGAAATAGAACACATGTAAATCACATGAAAAACATCGAGATCATGGATAATAAAACGAATTACGAAATAATACAGCAATTAAGCTCAATTAATTAACTCACTTGCGGCAAATCATCTTATCCTGATTGTATTTTCTAGCCAATGCCATGAGCGAAGGCTCAATAATGCCACCCCTGAGCCTCAGAACCAAATGAAGAGTTGATTCTACAATATTCATTGCGCATAAGCTATTAGCAATACGAAAAGTGAAAAGGTAAAACTTAATCTCATTAAAACGAAAAAAAAAAAAAACAAAAACCTTTCTGGATGTTATAATCAGCAAGTGTTCTTCCATCTTCAAGCTGTTTTCCGGCGAAAATCAAACGCTGCTGATCCGGTGGGATTCCTGAACACAAAATTACAAAAAAACCACACAATTTCCAGAGATTGAATCATTTCTTCTAATTGAAATAGCGAAAACCTAAGAACCGGATCAAATTAAAATAATGGAATGACAAACGAGTACCTTCCTTATCCTGAATCTTGGCCTTGACATTGTCGATGGTGTCACTGGACTCGACCTCGAGCGTGATAGTTTTTCCGGTGAGGGTTTTGACGAAGATCTGCATTTTCCCGGCTACGCTTCCGCTAGAAGGAACTGTAATTTGAGGCAGAATGCTAGGTTTATATACTAAGTCCCCTTTTAGGGTTTGGGGGTTGCTCAAATCTACGACGTCGTTTTAGTCAAATTATATTTTTTTTAAATAAATTTCATAATAAGACTCAATTTATAGAATAATTCTCAATTTTGAACCTAAGTTTTAAAGTTTCTCATTAAGAGCTTCAATTTTATATTTTTTCTCAATAAAGGCTTGAAAATTAAATTAAATTTTCTATTCAAGATAAAATTTCATTTTCATTTTCATTTTATTTATATTTTAATATATATTTATAGTTTAAATAAATTAAGATAACTTCATGTAATTTTGGAGTGATCTTCATCCAACTTATATTAATATATATATATATAATAAATATAATTCAAAAAATTAAGATTCCTTTATTTTCTTAATTTTATAAATAAAAGTATAAAAAATCGATTTTAATATTAATCAGTTTAATATAAATTATATTTTTATAAATTGAATTAATTATATTTTTTCTCTTTCATTTTTTCATATAAATTAAGATAAATAGAACAAAAATTGTTCTTAAAATACACTAACTTGTCTTAATTTATCCAAAATATGAATACATATTGAAATATAAATAAATAAAAATATGAAATTTTGTCTTGAATTGAGAATTCAATCTAAATTTCAAGTTTTAAATTGAGAAAAAAATAATAAATTGAATCCCTTATTAAGAAATTTTAAAAATTGAGTTCAAAATTGAATACTAATCTATAAATTAGAAATTTATCCTATTTTTTTTTTCTCTCATTTCTGAACGAGAGTGTGTTGTATTCCCCACCTCTGTAGAGACTAGAGAATAATTCAAATTAATTAATTAATTTTAATAACGTTTCAAATTTTTTTATTTCCAAAGGGCTTGTTTGGTGTCCAAGTTCCATTTTTTTTTTCAATAAACTTAACTCGACTTTATAGACATATTAATAATACTATAATGATAATAATAAATAATTTATATGATTATTTTTCTGATATCATACATGATCCCAATTTTTTTAAAACATGGACCGAATGTTATATCTAGAAATTATTTAGATTTCCTGTGACCAATTAAATGATTTTTTAAAAATTAAATGACTCAGTACACAATTAGCAAATTACTAACTCAACAAATATAGTAAAATTAAAAAGTAAATTACATATCTCAATTGGTTTATTGTACATTTTTTTTCCAAACAATATTTATTTCATTTTAATGTTACATTTAATGTTCCAAACTACACATCATATATATATATATAACATTTTTAATTAAAATATGATGTGTATTAAATATAATAAAATATAAGATGAAATATCAAAATACAAAGTAGGATCTGGGTTCTGAAATAAAGGATTCACTTTATTCCTATTGTTGTGTTTGGCAACTATGCACTATTTCATGTTTGTGTAATTGACATTTTGTTAAGGAACAACAAATGATGTATTTGTACCCCCATATGTACTTTCATAATTTCATACTTTTGTGTTCTACATTGTAAAGTGGTTATCCTGCAATTAAAGAGCTTACCTAGAATCAAGTTGATAAATACCATATAATTAATGAGAGATTATTTCTTTGATAAATTAAAAATTTGTAGAGAACAGAACAACTATTTCATCTATTATAATCAGGGTTAAATTCATTTTTAGTCCTGCCTCAGAGGCACTGTCCGTTTTTAGTCCCGTTGAAATTTGATTTTCAATTTTAGTTCTGTAATTGAAAAAATTGTCCAATTTAAATCCTTTTTTCGTCGGATTTTCGATTTTCCGATCAGATTCCGGTGAGTGTGCTACACCTGCCCCCAATCCGTATATTTCAGCCAACTTATGTTGACATGACTGTTTTTTCACATATGAAATTTCTTTGTGGTATTTTTCAATTCAATTATTTTGCCATATCATATTTTGATTTAAATTAAAAAGAAAATCTAAATCTCTCCCAAATTCCCAAATCACAAATAACACCTACATTCCTGCCTTCTATGAAAATTATTGATAAACATGAATATGCAGGCAATGTCAAGCTTAATGGTGGATTCATTGAAGAACATGATGGACCGATGGGCTGGGCTGATCAACTCCGACCACCCAGAAATCGACGTAGAGAGTGAAATCATCAGAACAACTGGAGAAATAATCGCCAGAACAAGCTTTGGAGTAAGCTATGAAAATGGCAGAAAAGTGTTGGAAAAATTAAGAGAGATGCAGATAACTCTCTTCAGTTCCAACCGCTTTGTGGGGGTGCCCTTTGGGAAATTCGTGAACCCTAAACAAACCCTAAAAGCTAAGGAACTTGGGAGAGAAATAGACGTGCTTCTCCATTCAATAATCGTGGAACGGAGCAATAGACCGGCCACAGGGAATTCGGAGAAAGACCTTCTCGGCCTGCTTCTGGCGGACAGCACGGTGGATGGCAGGAAAAAGAGGGCGTTGACTCAAGGCAAGAAGAAGAGAAACAGATTGTGATTGAAAATATGATGTGCCGAAATAATTGAATTGAAAAATACCACAAAGAAATTCCACATCTGAAAAAACAAGCCATGTCAATATAAGTTGGCTGAAATATTCGGATTGGGGGCGAGTGTAACACAATCGCCGGAATCTGATCGGAAAATCGAAAATCCGACGAAAAAAAAGACTTAAATTGGACAATTTTTTCAATTACAAGACTAAAATTGAAAATCAAATTTCAACAAGACTAAAAACGGATAGTGCCTCTAGGACAGGACTAAAAATGAATTTAACCCTCCACCAACATGAGTCCAAATTCTTGAAGCAATTAATTAATTATTTAATTGGAAAAAAGTTGGCATCTTGGCCTGATTTGCTTGAATCAGGGAGGCTTTACTCATATTATATAATAATCAATCATATGGCTTCTCATTTGAACAAGATTTCTTGTTAGGAAATTTCCATATTCACTATCAGAATTCGGAAATCAGTTGACGCAGAATAGAGGTTTTGGAGAATAGAGATGGCAGCAGCTTATGCAGCATTGCTTTGTGTAAAGCAGATCGAAGAATATCCTCGCCCTCCAATTTCTCTCCACCAACAACAGATCCAATACCTTAATTTCTTGCAAGATTTTCTCCAACGTTATCCGAGCAGTTGCAGCGACGAAGCAGAGGAGTTGGAGATGCGCATTGCCGATGTAGCTCATGCAGCAGAAGATGTAATCGAATCCCACATAGTTGAACCTCAGTTCAATTGACTTGTATCAAAGTCTGGAGAGAGAGATTCAAGACACTGATTCGATCAAGAAAGAGGTGATGGATATCATGGGAGCCCACCCAAATCCTTTCGTTTCTACTGCTCTAGTAAGATCTGTTTCCAGGGCACAGGAACAGCACCTTGGTGGATTTTGGGGATATCTTAATTGAAGTTTTGGATAAGCTCACCGGACAAGAATATGATCTCCAGATCATCCCAATTGTGGGTATGGGTGGAATCGGTAAGACTACTTTTGCTAGAACTGTTTACACTAATCCACTTGTTGTGCAGCACTTTTACATTCTTGCTTGGGTTACGATCTCTCAAGAGTATAGTAGGAGAGGAGTTTTACAAATTCTTCGTCGAGAAATCCTTGATGATTTGAGTGAAGATGAATTGTGATAGAGAGTATATAAAAAATTATGGGGTAGAAGATATTTGATTGTGATGGATGACATATGGAATATTGAGACTTGGGATAAATTGAAGTCCTTCTTTCCAGACAACAATAATGGGAGTAGAATCTTGATAACCACTAGGCTCTCAAATCTGGCCTTCGAGTTAAGTGGTTCACATGATTTTCAGATGAATTTTCTAGATGATGATAAGAGTTGGGATCTCCTTTGTGAAATTGTGTTTGATAAAGAAAGTTGTCCTATTGAACTGGACAACATTGGAAAGAAGATTGCAACAAATTGTAGAGGACTTCCTTTGTCGATAGTTGTTATAGGAGCCCTTTTAACAAAGTCCGACATGACACTAGAGTACTGGGAATATACCGTAGAAAATCTAAATTCCTGTCATTAATTTGGAGAAGAATGAACATTGTTTACAAATATTGCTTATGAGTTATAAGGCATTACCAATACATCTAAAACCATGTTTCCTTTACATGAGAGTTTTTCTAGAATGAGAGTTGCAGGCATGGATTAACACCAAATTCACACCCTGAGTACAGAACCGGTGTTAGTTTGTGGAGAACCGGTCTGATTCTTGAAAAACCGGAAGTATTAGCTTGAGCCCGGGTTGTGGTAGTTGAGACAGAAACGGTCTTGAACCGTTTCTGCAGAATAACTGTGAAGCTGTTGGGAAAAACGGGAAAGTTGTGAAGTTTGGAAATTCTTTTTCAAGAATTAGTTGAGGGGTTTTGTAGCTGATATATAAGCGCTCATTGGGTTCAAGAATAGTAGCTTAATTTTCTGTAATTCTCTCAATTGTAAAGATTAGGGTTCTAGAGTTCGCATAAACCCTAATGTGCGATTTCTTCAATTCTGCTATTGTTCCTTGTTAATTTCCAAAATCAATAGAGGGCTTTGGTTAACAGAGTGGACGTAGACTACTTTTAGTCGAACCACTATAATTTTGGAGTGTTCTTCTTGTTTTGTGCTTCTCTTTCAATTTCTTGGTTTAGGGTTCTGTTATTTTATGTTATTTCTTGATCAATTCTCATTGCTGGACAAATCACCAACATAGAAGATGCAGAAATTCCTGTGCTCTTTCTCATCCAATTAGTGACAAAAGCTTAGAAGAAGCTGCAGAAGAGTGCTTGAAAGAACTCATCAGTACTTGAAAGAACGAATTTGTATTTTATCATTTAAGAAATCTCACTTGTCTTTATCTTGACTTTGGCTGTGCTGAATATCCTGATCCAGAAAAAATGCAGAACCTGATCTTGCCACATTAGCTCATGAAGTTCTTTGTGAGGACTTGATTGCAAAGATAGGTTCATTACCCCTTCTTGAAGCTCTCAACTGGAAGTAAAATCCTGCGTAGACTTTGGGTGGGAAACAGTTGAAGGGCAATTTTGTAGCCTAAAATTCTTGCGAATTGCATGGTGTGATTTGAAATGATGGATGACAGACGAGACCCATTTTCCACGCCTTGAGCACCTTGATCTTAAACATTTATCCAACTTGGAAGAGATCCCTTCGAATATAGGAGATATACCAACATTGCAGTCAATTAAGGTGGAAGATTGTCGCAAATCTGTTGTGGCTTCTGCTGAAAGAATAAAAGAGGAGCAATTGAGTTATGGGAATGAAGACGGTCAAGTTCTCTTTGGTAAGAATTAAACGCCATTTTATTTATTTACTTTCCCCATTGGGTTAAATACAGTGTTCCAAACCAGTCCATTTAATTTTGCGAAATCAATTTTAGTCCCCTAATTGCAAAATTGTTTGATTGCAGTCTCTCTCTTTTTTTTTCCCACCGAAATTTCAAAACTACGATGAATTTTTTAGCATCTTTTAGGGATTATTTAAATTAGGAATATAACGGTGAAGAAGTAAAGCAAATAGAATCTTACATTATATTCACTTGAATTTCCTCGATTTTGGTTTGAAATTTTAACATGTGGAAATGCTGATGATCATATTCAAATTTGAGTTTAGACAATAACCTTAGTTAAAACAATAAAACTTATAAGGCCTCATCTTTGTTTCTTGCTTTCTATTTCAATTTTCTCAATACACGTCATGTTTTTGAATAAGTGTACGGTCAATCTATTTACAGCAATTAAAAAACGTTTAAATCAACATTTTAAAATAGGAATTACAAAGATCAGAAAGAATCAAATCTATTGCAAAAAAAAAGTCAACATTTTGAAATGAATTTATAATTCGCAAATCTCCAATATAATACACTGTCTCCATACCTACTGCAAATTACTTGCTGCAGATTTCTGCAACTTTAGAGTAAAATCTGGAGAGGTTTTAGAGATGGCGGCTTATGCAGCTCTGCTTTCTCTAAACTTCATCATAAATCAGATCAAGCAACATCCTTCTCCTCCCATTTCTCTTGACCAGCAACAGCTTCATTCTCTCACTCAAAATCTTTCTTTCTTGCAAAATTTTCTTGAAGATCATTCCAATGAAGAAGATGAGTTGGTGAGCCGCATCGCATATGCTGCTTATGCAGCGGAAGATGTAATCGAATCCCACATAGTCGATCAAATTCTTGCCCGATCTACGAGTCATGGCGAAAACATCAGTTCCGTTGACTTTTATCAAGGTCTAGAGAAAGTGATACAAGACATGGATTTGATCAAGATAGAGGTGATGAAGATCGTTAAAGTGAAGAAGATGGGAGCCCAATTACATCATCAGCTCATGATCAGTACCAATTCTTCAGTTTCTATTGGTCCGGTAAGACGTCTTTCCAGGATGCAGAACAACACGATCGTGGATTTTGGTGATATTATAATTGATGTCATGGATCAGCTCACCAGAAACGATTGTAATCTCAAGATCATCCCCATCGTTGGCATGGGTGGAATTGGTAAGACTACGCTTGCTAGAAAGATTTATGAGCATCCACTTATTGTCCAACACTTTCACTTTCTTGCTTGGGTTACAATTTCTCAAGAGTACAGTGTGTCGCAAATTCTTTCACAAGTTCTTTCTGAGGAATTAAGAGATGGTCAAGTTCACGAGATAGGAGAAAGAGTCCACAAAAAACTATACGGTAGGAGATATTTGATTGTGATGGATGATATATGGAGTATTGAAGCATGGGATAAAGTAAAGTCCTTCTTTCCGAATAACAATAATGGAAGTAGAATCGTGATAACCACTAGACTCTCAAATTTGGCTTTTCAGTTAAGTGGTTCTCACGACTTCAAAATGAAATTTCTAAATGAAGATAAGAGTTGGGATCTCCTCTCTAAAATTGTGTTCGGCAAAGAAGGTTGCCCTATTGAGTTGGAAAACATTGGAAAAGAGATTGCAAGAAATTGTAGAGGACTTCCTTTGTCAATAGTTGTGATCGGAGGACTTTTAAAAAAATCCATCATGACACGTGATTATTGGGAATATACTTTAAGAAATATGAGTTCACTCATAAATTTAGAGAACAAAGAAAATTGCTTAGAAATATTGGGCTCGAGTTATAAGGAATTGCCGATACATTTAAAACCATGTTTTTTGTACATTGGAGTTTTTCCAGAAGATTATAAAATCAATGTGTCTAACCTCGTCAAACTGTGTGTTGCCGAAGGACTTCTGAAACCAATTGAGAACAAAACTTTAGAAGAAGTTGCAAAAGAGTACATCAATGAACTTATTGATAGGAATCTCATTTTAGTCCATGAATTGAGCTGCAATGGGGAAGCAAAATTCTGCAAGATCCATGACCTCCTGAGAGACATGTGCTTAAGAGAAGCTAAAAGGCATAGGTTTTTTTGTGTACTGAGGGAGGGTGTCAATAAAATTCCTGAAGACATAAATATGGAACGCCGTATTTGTATTCATGATAACACAGCAAGGGAAGTTCTCCCTCAATTCATCGATGTCGCGGCTTCTGAATCACTTATCCGTTCGTTGATTTTGTTCGTCGGTGGTTCTATTATACTACCCCCACCATCTTTAACTTGTAGATTGTTGAGGGTACTTTCATGTTTTGGTGATAATCGTAAGTATGAAGGCCTAGGTTATGCAGAATGTCTGTTCCAGCAAGCTAACTTGCGCTGCCTTTCTCTTGAAATTCTCGAGGACTATTCATACAGGTGGAATCATACTTCATGGTATCTTCTTTGGAATTTACAAACACTTGATGTTACCAATTATCAATTGATGTCTACAATTGCTATTGCTCCATTTGAAATTTGGAAAATGTCTCATCTTAGGCATCTTAAATTACCTTCAATTCAACTCCCGAATCCTCCCAGTGGGGAAGATGAATTTGTCTTGGAAAACTTGCAAACACTCTCAGGTATACTTAACTTCACGTGTAGTGAAGAGGTGGTTAAGAGAATCCCCAATATTAAAAAGTTGAAACTTTTTTATGATGGAGATAGAGTTAAAGAAGAAGGGTTGCATAGTTTCTGTCTCAACAATCTTTGTCGTCTAAGAAATCTCAAATCTCTTCATCTTGAATTCGACTATGATGAATATTCTGATCCAGTAACAATGGAGAACCTGAGCTTGCCACATTCTCTCAAGAAGTTGTGTCTAAGAAACACCAGGTTCCTTTGGGAGGACTTGAATACAAAGATAGGCTCGTTGCCCCTTCTTGAAGCTCTCAATCTACACAATTACTGTCTAGGACCCGAGTGGGAAACAATTGAAGAACAATTTTGTAGTCTGAAATTCTTGCGAATTGAGGAATGTGATCTGAAATATTGGATATCAGATGACACTCATTTTCCACGCCTTGAGCACCTTGTTCTTGAATATTTATACGAGTTGGAGGAGATTCCTTTGAGTATAGGAGATATACCAACACTGCAATCAATTAAGGTGGAACATTGTAGCAAATCTGCCATGGCTTCTGCTGAAAGAATAAAAGAGGAGCAACTGAGTATTGGGAATGAAGACCTTCAACTTTTAATTGGTATGAATTCAACACCATTTATATTTTACTTTCTGCATCATCATTCATTTTTTTTTTTTTTTGGGAGATTATATTTAGTTAATATAACAACTTTCCTAAACTATACCATAAATTTCCTTCTCCCTTGTAATTGAATTAGATTAATTTTTACTTATGCTTTAATAATTTATTTCACTACTAGAAATTACTTAAACTCCAACTGAAAAATTTCAACGATATCCATTGTTGTTGGAATTTTTAAAATTCAAACAGAAATTTTCAACAATTGTGCAAACTGTTGGAAATTTCCGGCAGAATTTCAACAGAAAATGAAGTCATTGTAATAGAATCATTGAAATTTCCGTTGGAACTATAAATTAGCATTAAACAATGGTAATAAAGGTTAACTTCCGAAAAATCCGTTTTCCTTTCCATATCAACAGTACGGAAACTCAGAAATAAAAAAACTAATCCTGCATTCTTAAACTCAACCACTTCCACCACACCCTTCACAGCCACCACTTCGCTTTCCGGTGGAGGATTCTTAAAGCAGTGTTTTCATAATCGGATCGGATCGATCGGTTCAACCAGTTGAACCGGGAACCGGGAAACCGGTCAAAATACACCCAATTAATTGTTTTTTCGATTAAATCGAAAAGAATCGATACCGAAAAATCGGAAAACCGAAAAAATCAATTTTTTATTTTATTTTATTACATCTACTTCTTATTTTGGACTATGAAATAATGATCTTTCATCTTTGAGCTTTCAAATTAGACTTCAAAAGTTAAAAAAGAAACTAAAAGAAGTAAAGAAAACGACGATCCTTTATGATATGATCATCAAGATTCAAAATATTTTACTTTGTCATTTTATCTATCTTAAATTTTAGTATTTAATATTTTAATTTTTAGTTTGAGACTTCATTATGGATTATGGGGTATATAGTTTGACATTTTATGATTTTATTGTATTTATTTTAATATGAATCATATAAGTGCATAACTTTTTTAATGTAATATAAATAATATTGAAAAAAAATAGATAAAAATCATTTTACTGGTTGAACCACTGGTTCAACCGATCCGACCGGTTGAACTATCAACCGATGGCCAGGCCGGTTTGGCCATCGGTTCGGTTATGAAAACATTGTTAATTACTAAGCAATTAAAAGTATTATTAATTATTAATTATATAGTTACTAGGACTTGATATATGCTTTATTTATAGGAAACGAAGATAGCGAAGATTACGAGGAACTATAACTTGCGTTTTTTGCACCAAACATTCAACTTTTAACTGGATTTTGAGGTGGAGTTTTCTTTCCCTTTTTTTGTTTTTATTTGTCATTATTATACGTTTGTATTTGTGACATAATTGAGGGCAAGTAGTTGATAACATGGAAACGATTAATTGATTGTTAAGTGGTTGATAGTATGAATATGATTAATTAGTGATTAAGTGGCTGATAGCATGTAAATACGATGTTGTGATTCTGTGTTTGCTTAAACAACGCCACATTGAGCTAGTAGGGGATGAATTTTATCAGTTTATTATCATGTCTATTACAAGTAGTTTGTTAATTTTTCCCTTTGGATTTCCTTTAGGGATCGTAACTTTTTCTCATTCATAGTTATGTTTGGTGATGAAATTTTGAGACATGATTATTTATGATTAAATTTTTTATTAAGTTTGCTATTGCTACATGTTTTGCTAAATGATTTTTCGTTAAACAGTTTTTGCTAAATGAATTTTGAAATTGATGTGTTTATTTTAATTTTAAAGGAAATAATTTTGATCTACAAGTTTGTTAAAGAAACAAAAAATATCCTTTTGAGTTTATAAAGTTTAGGGGTAATTCTATTATACACCACATTTTTTTTACTGTGGTAAATAAAATTAAGGTAATTTTTAACTTTTGGGTTGGGCTGTTAATTGTGGTCTTGTGGGCTGCATTTGACCTTTTTACTAGGCCCAAATGCACAAAAACTCAAATGTACATAGACAATTTCTTGCTATATGTATTTAATTTTACTTAAATTACATGACACCAAAAAATTATAAGTATTTAATTAAACCATACAATTCATTTTATATTTGTATTAATTAAATATTTTTAATTTATTATTTAAGTTAAATTAGTAGTCTTATCAAGGTATCAAATTTGTAATTTTTAATATTCATGTTGGCAGCCAAACACGTTATCAATGAAAAAGTCAAATATTGATCTATTGAAGACAGTAAGCCACAAGAAATCACAAGGCAAGAGAAAACTGATCTTGAACGTTCTATCTACCCATTTCCCCTAAAAAAAAGCATTAATTTCTATATCTATCCATTATTTAACAGATCTTGCTAGCACTTAATTAATTAATCAATATGATTAATTTTAATATTAATATTAAATATGAAATTAAATTAATATTTATAATCTAGTATTTAATTAATTAATCACTCTTCTTTTAATTTAAATAGTAATATTAAATATAAAATTAAATTACATCGTAAAAAATTATTTCAATATTTAATATTATAATTTACATGGAAGCGTACTTATAATTTACATGGAAGCGTACTTTTGTTAATATTAATCGTGTATTAAGACATCACATCAAATTCAAAAATTATTTGATACACGAAAGTCCATCTAAATCGAAATGATTTATTCATATCAAAATCCATCCAAATCAACTACATATAAATGATGAGATACGTGAAATCGATCAAAATTAATCCAACATGTCTACCACACTAAATCTTATACAATGGATGAATATATATCCAAATCGTAATCTTATAATCAAAAGATTGTGATATTATTAAGGATGCAACAGATATTTATACAATGGATGAAGATATATTCAAATCGTAATCTTTATAATTAAAAGGTTACGATATTACTAATTAATCATATACAATTACGATGCAACATATATTCAATTAAATAGCATGCAACCAACCAAAAATTAATATTTGTAATATATTATTTAATTAAATTAATATTTTTAATGTAGTATTTAATTAAATTAAGCAATATGATTAATTTAAAACTAATTGATAAGTGCCAATTTTCACCTATTTTTACGTAGGTTTATGTATTCATTTGAATGTGTTAGCTACGTTTTTATGGTGATTATTGTGATTATTTGTATATAAGATGCATTTGACGGGTTTGTGTTTAGTTTCATGATTTTAACGAGAAAAAGTGCAAGTTTTGAGCGAAATGGCCAGGAAGGAGAGCACGATCGTGCTTAATAGCACGGTCAGACCGTGCTCGAGAAGAAAGAGGCGCGCACGACCGTGCTGAATAGCACGGCCAGGCCGTGCGCGACGGATTTGGGCCTGAACGGTGTAGCACGACCGTGCCCCATGGCACGATCGACCGTGCCAGACTACTGAAGGATGAGGCATGACCGTGCCGTTTAACACGGCCGTGTCCGGGCGATCAGCAAATTCTGTTATTTTGACGAGATTTCATTCTTCAATGGATATAAAAGACCCTAAGAAACGAAAAAAGAGGGGGATTGACAATTAGAGATAGAGATACACATAGAGAGAGAGAAACGGAAGAGAAGACGGAGAAGAGCCGAAGGAATCGAAAGATCGTTGGCGATACGAGTTGAATCTTTCTTCTCTCGTTAGTTTTTCATTTAAGAGATGATATTGTTAATCTTATCTATGAGTTTGACGATAATCATGTCTAGCTAATTCTTTTTAGGGTTTTTAGGGCTAGTTAGTAGTTTGATTCGAATCTTGATGGATCTTTGATTTAATTCAATGTTCTTAATCTTTCATCTTATTTGTGTGTTTATGAATTGATTGTATGTTTAATTATTTGGCCGATAATTGAGCATGTTTTAATAATTAAATTAAAATTCGGGAGATGAGATTTAATTATGGAAGAATAAACACATGACACATAAAAGACTTAGATCGGGAGATTAAGGAATTTATGTGATAACTTAGATCGGGAGATTAAGGAATTTATGTGATGAGATATCAATCTTGGGTGCTTTTGGGAGTTATTATGTTTTTATCAGATTGAGTAGGGATACCTCTGATAGCATAATAATCAACTGATTAATTGACTCGGGAGAGCGATTAATTGATATGTGTGATTGCTCATGTAGGATGGTTGATTAATGAACTTGGATTGATTAAAGTGATATCTTGATGAGAATTAGATGAAAGCATGTCCTATAACCTGTCTCAGATTTCTGTCAACTTTAAGTGAATTTTACCTTCGTAATTGTTAGTTTATTAATTTAATTGCAATTCATGATATTTGATTTTCCTAGATAGAATGGTGAATGGAATTTGGGTAGTTGGTGATTTCTTAAATCGATAGTTTCTGTGGGATCGACCTTGCTTATCGTTTCTGCAATCTACACCGTACACTTGCGGGATAGCTAAAAGAAATTAGTGAATAAGTTTTTGGCGTCGTTGCCGGGGACTGAAGTTTAGGAATAATTAATATTCGAATTTTGTTTTTAATTTTAATTTAGGATTTTATCTTTATTTCTTTTTCGTTTTTTAGAGAATATCTGATACTTGTTTTTCAGGTGGTTTCAAATTGTGCATGAACACTCGCTCTAAAAAGGCGAATTTGAGTGCACTCGATTTGGAGATTGAAGCAACTTGCAGACACCGTAAAACACGAAAGCAACTTTTTGCTCCAACTGAAATGGCTGACAATAATCCAATGGATCACGTACTAAACAATCAAGGAGGCATGAACCAAGCACCACGAGTTGCTCAGAGACCCATCAGAGAATACTTTCAACCGCAGCAAAATGGAAGGGGGTAGTAAGACCACCTATTCAAGCAAATAATTTTGAGTTGAAGCCGGGTCTAATTAGTATGGTGCAGCAGAATCAGTTTGGGGGAAGCCATCTGGACGATCCCAATGCGCATCTGGCGTAGTTTCTCGAAGTCTGTGATACGATAAAGTTAAATGGTGTTTCTGATGATGCCATAAGACTACGACTGTTTTCTTTCTCTTTACGAGATAAAGCAAAGCTGTGGTTCAATTCACTCCCTTCAGGCTCGATTACTACATGGGATGGTCTAAGTAAGAAGTTCTTATTCAAATACTTCCCACCAAGCAAGACATTGAAGTTGAAAAGTGAGATGACACAGTTCAAGCAATTCGATGGAGAGTCCTTGGGCGAGGCTTGGGAAAGATTCAGAGATATGTTAAGAAGATGTCCTCAACATGGATTCCCCGAGGATCAACAAGTCTGTTTCTTTTACAATGGATTGTTTGGATCAACGAGAGCAATGATAGATGCAGCGGCAGGAGGAGCTTTGTTAGCAAAAAGTCCAGATGAGGCAATATATATTTTGGAGGAAATGGCAACAAACAGCTACCAATGGCCGTCTGAGAGGAACACGTATAGAAAAGTGGCTGAAATTCAAGGTCAAGATCATTTGTCCGCACTATCTTCACAAATAGCAGCTCTCACAACTCAAGTATCTGCGCTGGCGAAGGTTCAAACTCAAAGCCTAGGAAGTGTTGGAAGTCAAGGATGTGAGTTCACCCAACAAGAAGAAGTAGAAGATGTCAATTTCATGAATGGGCAGAACTACAACAACCAAGGCTTCCGAAACAACCAAAATTTTTAGAATAGGGGGATGTATCAGTATAAACACGGAGGGGCGAATCATGAGAATTTCTCCTATGCAAATACCAAGAATGCTTTGCAGCCACCTCCGGGCTTTTCTGTTACAAATGGAGTCATTGATGAACCAAAGAAACCGGCACTTGAAGATTTGGTAGGTGCATTTGTGAATGAATCACAAGATAGATTCTCAAGGTTGGAAGATAAATTTGATGCACGGATGAAGGCCTTGGAGTTACAAGTGGGACAAATGGCTGAAAACATAGGAAATCAACACAAGAAGGGACAATATCCAAGCACTACTCAAATAAACCCAAGGGAGCAATGCAAGGCGATCCAATTGAGAAGTGGTACAGAATATGAAGGACCAAGCATGCCAGTGGTGGAGGAAGATGAGAACGAGAAGAAAGAGGATGAAGAAGTGGTGGAACAAAAGGAAGTTGAAGTCGAACAAAAAGGGGCTGAGAAGCCAAAATCAAATTCTAACCCTTCACTCCCATTTACTATTTCATCTCTTCCTTTTCCTCAACGTTTTCAAAAGAAAAAGTTAGATGCTCAATTCGCTAAATTTCTGGAAATTTTCAAGAAAATTCACATTAACATTCCTTTTGCAGATGCGTTGGAACAGATGCCCAACTACGTAAAATTTCTGAAGGATGTCATGTCGAAGAAGAGGAAAATAGCGGATTATGAAAGAGTGAATCTTACGGAGGAATGCAGTGCGATCATACAACAAAAGTTGCCGCAAAAGCTTAAAGACCCAGGAAGCTTCATCATCCCTTGTGTGATTGGAGAATCGAGTTTTGACAAGGCTTTGTGCGACTTAGGAGCAAACATTAATCTGATGCCACTATTCATTTTCAAGAAGTTTGGGCTTGGTGAAGTGAAACCCTCCACGATCACGTTGCAATTAGTTGATAGATCGATAACTTACCCCAAGGGGATCATTGAGGACGTACTAGTCAAAGTTGATCGATTCATCTTCCCAGTGGATTTCGTAGTTCTCGACATGGAGGAAGATCATGATGTGCCCCTCATTTTAGGACGACCATTCCTAGCTATGGGACGAGCCTTGATCGATGTTCAAAAAGGAGAGCTCACTTTGAGAGTGAATGACGAACACATCTTGTTCAACATTTACAAAGCTATGAGATTCCATGATGAAAACGAGACGTGCAACTTCATCGGAATAGAGGAGGCGTGTGTGAAGGATCAAATGGATCGGATCTTGTCGAAAGACGCATTGGAGTTCTGCTTGAAGGAATCGCTACAAACTCACGCAGAACACTTGGATTCTGAAGTCGAGGAGGTACTCGATTACGTATATTGTTTGGAGGCATTACAAGAGGTCTCAAAGGAGAAACGAGGAAGAGGGAAATAAAGAAAATGTGGAGAAACCGGGCACGACTGTGCTACACAGCACGGTTAGACTGTGCCCGGCCAAAAAAATAGTCTGGAAGGTGGAGCACGACCGTGCCTCACGGCACGGTCGACCGTGCCAGAGCAGCAGACATGTTTCCAAGTCGAGCACGACCGTGTGCCACCGCACGGTCAGACCGTGCTCGACCACGAAAAGTCGACTCCAGACATGGAAAGCACCGTATTCATTCCGGAATTAAAGACTCTCCCAGATCATCTTCAATATGCATTTTTGGGAAGTGATAAAGCTAATCCGGTAATCGTTTCCTCATCTCTAAACTCAAGTCAATTAGATAAACTTTTACGTGTATTGAGAGAACACAAGCATGCCCTCGGTTGGTCCATTTCGGATTTGAAGGGAATAAGTCCCTCCGTTGTTATGCATAAGATAAGGATGGAGGATACTTATAAACCTTCAATCCAAAACCAACGGAGACTTAACCCAATTATGCAGGAGGTGGTGAAGAAAGAAATCCTAAAATGGCTGGATGCAGGAATCGTGTATCCCATTTCCGACAGCAACTGGGTAAGCCCGGTACAGGTAGTGCCAAAGAAAGGAGGAATGACGGTGATCAAGAACGAGGATGAGGAGCTCATAGCCACTCGAACGGTAATAGGGTGTCGGGTGTGCATTAATTATAGGAAATTAAACACCGCCACCCGAAAAGACCATTTCCCTCTCCCTTTTATTGATCAAATGTTGGACCGTTTAGCTGGATATGAATTCTATTGTTTTCTCGATGGATACTCCGGATACAATCAAATTGCGATTGCTCCGGAAGATCAAGAGAAAACCACTTTTACCTGTCCATATGGCACATTCGCATTTCGAAGGATGCCCTTTGGATTGTGTAATGCACCAGCCACGTTTCAACGATGCATGATGACTATTTTTCACGATATGATAGAAAATAGGATGGAAGTATTTATGGATGACTTTTCAGTTTTTGGAACTTCCTTTGATGTTTGTCTATCTAATCTTTCTCAAGTTTTGCAGCGATGCAAGGAAACTAACTTGGTGCTAAATTGGGAAAAATGTCATTTTATGGTGAGGGATGAAATTATTTTAGGTCATCGTGTTTCATCTGCAGGATTAGAAGTTGACAGAGCAAAGATAGTGGCAATTGAAAAATTACCACCACCAAAAACAGAAAAAGCAATCCGCAGCTTTCTCGGACACGCAGGTTTTTACCGACGATTCATCAAAGACTTTTCAAAGATCACAAAACCATTGAGCCGATTACTAGAGAAAGAGATCGAGTTCAAGTTCGATGAAGAGTGTCACGTGGCATTCGAGACGTTGAAGAAAACATTGACGAGTGCACCAATACTGGTAATCCCAGATTGGTCACAACCATTCGAGTTGATGTGCGATGCAAGCGATTATGCCGTGGGAGCTATGCTTGGGCAAAAGAGAGATAAACTGCTGAGGCCGATTTACTATGCAAGTCGAACGCTGGATGAAGCTCAACAAAATTACACCACTACGGAAAAGGAGATGTTGGCAGTTGTCTTTGCATTCGACAAATTTCGTTCTTACCTCATCGGCACTAAAACAATAGTTTACACTGACCATGCTGCAATTCGTTATCTCTTCGATAAGAAAGACGCTAAACCACGACTAATACGTTGGGTGTTATTGCTGCAGGAATTCGACTTGGAAATCAAAGATCGTAAGGGCTGCGAGAACGTGGTAGCGGATCACTTGTCAAGACTAGAAAACGAAGCGGTTGATCAAGGAGACGAGATCAAGGAAAAATTCCCCGATGAATGCATACTTGCAATAAACGATGCTCCAGTACCATGGTATGCAGATATCGTGAATTACTTGGCACAAGGAATCCTCCCACCAGATTTAAATGGGTATCAGAAAAAGAAATTTCTGCATGATATAAAATTTTATATGTGGGATGACCCGTATGTGTTTAGAAGATGTGCAGATTCAATAATTAGGAGATGTATCCCGCTAGAAGAATGAGATGACGTCATGGAGATGTGTCATTCATCACCCGTAGGAGGACATCATAGCGGGAAGAAGACAGCCATCAAAGTACTACAATCAGGTTTGTATTGGCCATCTTTATTTAAGGATTGCTATAACTTTGTGGCAGGGTGTGATCGATGCCAAAGGACGGGGACAATATCAAGGAAGCACGAGATGCCCCTCACCAACATACTAGAAGTGGAGATTTTCGACGTATGGGGCATAGACTTTATGGGACCATTTCCCCCCTCCAATAGATACAACTATATCTTACTAGCCGTGGATTACGTGTCCAAATGGATAGAGGTCATTCCCACCAAAACTAATGATGCTAAAGTGGTTCTACAATTTTTTAAGAAAAACATCTTCAATAAATTTGGAACACCCAAGGCAATTATTAGTGATGAGGAAAAACATTTCCACAACAAAATCTTCGCCAAGCTGTTGGAGAAATACGGAGTGAAGCACAAAATGACTTTGGCGTATCACCCTCAAGCAAATGGATTATCGGAGGTATCAAATAGGGAGATAAAAGCAATTTTGGAGAAGACGGTGAGCGTGAACCGAAAAGATTGGGCGTTTCGTTTGGATGACTCCCTATGGGCATATCGAACGGCATTCAAAACACCCATAGGTATGTCCCCTTACCAACTTCTTTTGGGCAAATCATGTCATCTCCCAGTGAAATTGGAACATAGAGCATTTTGGGCGACTCGAGCACTGAATTTCGACTACAAAAGAGCAAGCACGGATCGCGTACAAAACCTCTTGGAATTGGATGAATTTCGAAATGATGCCTATGAAAATGCTCGAATCTACAAGGAACGAACCAAACGCTTTCATGACAAGATGATTCAAAAGAGGACATTCAAGCCAGGAGATCCGGTACTACTATTCAATTCGAGGCTCAGATTGTTCCCTGGAAAATTGAAGTCAAGATGGTCAGGACCGTTTTGGGTGAAGAAAGTATTTGATCCGGGCTACGTTGAGTTGTTAGCAAAGGATGGTCGCACGTTTCCTGTAAACGCACAACGGATCAAGCTATATTATGAAAATGGAACAAAGGAATCGGCCACGTGCATTTATTTCATAAATGACTCGTGAAAAGGTACGCTCTCGTCTCGTCTGGCTGAAGACGTAAAACTTAGCGCTACTTGGGAGGCAACCCAACTAGTAGGTGTCGTTTCGTTTATGCTAGTGTAAAAAAAAAAAAGAGCACGGTCGTGCCCCACAGATCAGCGGGTCTGAAGGCTGGGGCACGGTCGTGCCCCAACAGATCACGATTTTAAAAAGAGGGAAAAGGGGGGAGAATTTCATTTCTTTTCTCCCCCAATTTGAAACCCTAACTTCAATCCACGAAATTGAATGGAATTTCACCGATTATTCCATTTCAAACTTAGAATCATCACTTCCCCACACCATAATCACGTTAATTTCTTCAAAGTTTGGACGAAAAAGCACCCCCATTGCCACTTAAGAACCACCAAGTGCATTTTTCGTTTTTGGTCAAAAAGGTATGTTTTTCTCCGGTTCTTTCAGCTTATTTTGCATGAAAATGATTGAATAGGAGTTGAGAATAGTTTTGATCGGAATAGAATTTGATTTGGAGAATTTTTGTCTTTGAGGAGTTTTATCGAACACTTGGTGTGCACTATGTTTTTCTTCATTCTTATTGATATTTTGAGCATGATTGGATGTGATGTTCAAGGAGTTTGATATATCCTATTGCATGAGTGATGAGTTGATAAACATAGGCTAGAATTTTGACATTCATTTGCATATTTTGATTGAGATGAGGATGAAAATGTGAATGTGGCTTATGGTTAAGTTTGGGGGGAAACTTCGATTGGAGTTACATTGCATTGTTGTTTATCATTGTTCGTGTCTTGCTTCTGCTTCAGTGCTTGGTTATTCAATATGATATCACATAGAACTGATTGCGGACAAATTTGCAGGATCGAACATGGTTGGAGGAAAGAAGAGAAAGACAACCAAGGGCGCTTCGACTAGCTCTGCGATCCCTCTACCCACCTCTCCTACACATTACGAAGTACGGCTAACAGATCCCGAGCATCAGGCTGGGTGGAATGCATTAGTGGGAAGACAGATAGAGGCGACTCGGTATGCCTATGACGGTGTCTTACAGACGTTAGGCCTACACGATGATTTTTGGAGACTAGTCGAAAACATTGGGTGGACGGCCTTTTTCAGAGGGCGATGGAGGACATACCCGAAGATTGTACTGGAGTTCCTCAGTACACTATCCGTGAAGGAAAGATCGAGACCTCCATTGACCCCGGAGAGTATAAGCTTCTGTTTGCAGAATCGGAGGTATGAGATTTCGATAGCACAGTTCCGCCAGATTTACAACTTACCGGTCGAGGCGACCACAGTGAAGCATCACCGGGACTTCAGGGCGACAGAATTTTGGGGCCTGATCACTGATTGCAGTGTACGAGAGCCAGTCCCGTGGGATGCGAGGAAGGCGAAGGCCACCTGGATACGCAACCCCGTTTTCAGATACATGCAGAGGGTGTTAGCCAAGATGTTATTTGCTCGGCATGATAGTGGTGGGTTCCGGGTGGATGAGCTCTACATTCTGTATTATATGGTCCAGGCTGTGAAGGTAGATGCCGCTACATTTGTAATCAGACAGATGAGCAGGGCAGCGAAGCAGACGAGCGGGGTGATTGTCGTAGGCGGCATGATCACTCCTTTGGCACTACACATCGGGATGGCATTGGACTCGTTATCACATGTGCCCGGGCCTACATCGATTGATATGCAGACGCTGGTGAACCAGCATTTCATCTGTCCTGACCCGACGGGCCACGGTTACTTCTTTCAGCAGAAGGGAGCACCGGGATTTCCACTGCCGAACCCGCAGTTCACGACTGTGAGTGAAGAGAATGAGGACACGTACGTGCCAGATCAGCTGAACTGGTCCATGGATACTCCTGCACACATTGCCCTTTCTGAAGGTGTGCCGTACGAGCCAGCGGCCCCTGATGTGCCGGACATGCATCATGAGGCGATGGAGGAAGAGGAGGCGTACGAACGAGGTGCAGACCATGCTTATACCGCGCCTCCACCGCATGAGGAGTATCCACAGCAGCCGCCGCAGCAGTAGTACGACTACACCGCTCAGTACGATGCTCGATTAGGAGCGTTGGAGACTGGCTTGGATGAGCTGCGTGGGGAGTTTAGAGACTACAGGGCGACGATGATGGACTTCATGGCACGTATGGACCACTGGAGGATTTCCAGTGGCCATGTTTACCCACCACCGCCACCACCGGATGAGGATTGACCGACGAGAGGTCTTGTTGATTATTTCTTTCCTTCTCTTGTATTTTTCATCTTTTGGTTTCGTTTCTTTGTTGTGTCTCCTATTTTTATGTCTTCTTTGGAATTGTAGACTTTAAGTTTGGGGGATGTTTATCGAAACGAAATTTTGTGTTAAATTTTGTGTTGATTTTTTTTTGGGAAATGCATGATTCTATGGTCGGGATTGTGTTTGAATTGATGAACATGCTTAGTGCACAATAGGTGTGATGATATCTTGATTTTTGGTTTATAGAGCTATAAGAAGCATGAGTTGAGTAAAATGAACATGAATCCATATTGCTTGATTGAAATTGAAAATTCGGGTCGAACTATTTTTTGTGAATACGTTTGAACATGAAATGATTGTGTATTTTTTAGGAGTATGAAAATAAGCTTGTAAGATTTGAGCCTTGACTTGATATTACACCAAGTCTTATTTTCTTGATTGAGTGTTGGCGATAGTCTTGTATATACCTCTAGAACTTGCTTTGGTATCTCTTTTGAGACTACAAGTACATGTGAATTTTTGAAAATGATATAAGGCCATCTTTGTTTTTATGAGTCACTTAGCCAAATAATTCCCACCAAATCTGAATTATTTCCTTTGTGAGCCCCGTTGAGCTTATGAACTTAATTCTTGTTTTAGCCTAATTAATTGGGAGGATTATCCGTGCCTTTGTTTTGAGCCTACCTATTGATGATTCTGAAGCTCGAGTATGAAATATATGTAAAGTTGGAGAAAAATTTTGGTGGAGTAAAGAAAAAAAAAAGAAGAAAAGAAAAAATGTGTAGTTGGCTTGAAGAATGGATAGATGAAAAATAATAATTGCATGAGTTGTGCCTTTTCTGGAACTCAATTGCATAATTGTTATCACGAGTTGTGCCATTTCTGGAACTCGATTGAATGATGTTTGTGATTGGTATATTGCTGGAGCTCATGTTTTGGGAGAAGAAATCGATTGAAGTTGTATGATGAAAAGCAAGAAATTGTGGTTTCAAATTTCTAAAGGAGCTTCGATCATCTATTTGAGAAGTCACTTTTATCCCAAATTTTTCCTACCCTGTCCAAAGAGCCTCATTGCGTCCAAATGAAAGTCCTTATTGATTCTTGATATTCGCATGTACAAACGTAGTGGAGAAATGAGACGATCTGCAAGCCTATGGCAGGTTTTACTTGATTTATCGTTTTGAGTGTATACATGTCCTATTTATAAACACTTTTGAGCGTGAGTGATAAAATTTACCTTGTGAGGTACATTATTCCTTGAAAGTGCATAGTTATGAAGTGTTTGAAGTATTTATTATAAGTTCGGATGAATTTTTGATGTCGATTGGGTGTATGTGGTTTATTGTTTATGATACTTGATGTCATGGTTTGTGGTTTATTTAGTTAAATGTTAAGTTTTGTTAGAGTTTAGTTTTGTTTAAGTAGTGGATGTTTCTCGAGGACGAGCAACAGTTTAAGTTTGGGGGATTTTGATAAGTGTCAATTTTCACCTATTTTTGCGTAGGTTTATGTATTCATTTGAATGTGCTAGCTACGTTTTTATGGTGATTATTGTGATTATTTGTATATAAAATGCATTTGACGGGTTTGTGTTTAGTTTCATGATTTTAACGAGAAAAAGTGCAAGTTTTGAGCGAAATGGCCAGGAAGGAGAGCACGACCGTGCTTAATAGCACGGTCAGACTGTGCTCGAGAAGAAAGAGGCGCGCACGACCGTGCTGAATAGCACGGCCAGGCCGTGCGCGACGGATTTGGGCTTGAACGGTGTAGCACGACCGTGCCAGACTACTGAAGGATGAGGCACGACCGTGCCGTTTAGCACGGCCGTGTCCGGGCGATCAGCAAATTCTGTTATTTTGGCGAGATTTCATTCTTCAATGGATATAAAAGACCCCAAGAAACGAAAAAAGAGGGGGATTGACAATTAGAGATAGAGATACACATAGAGAGAGAGAAACGGAAGAGAAGACGGAGAAGAGCCGAAGGAATCGAAAGATCGTTGGCGATACGAGTTGAATCTTTCTTCTCTCGTTAGTTTTTCATTTAAAAGATGATATTGTTAATCTTGTCTATGAGTTTGACGATAATCATGTCTAGCTAATTCTTTTTAGGGTTTCTAGGGCTAGTTAGTAGTTTGATTCGAATCTTGATGGATCTTTGATTTAATTCAATGTTCTTAATCTTTCATCTTATTTGTGTGTTTATGAATTGATTGTATGTTTAATTATTTGGCCGATAATTGAGCATGTTTTAATAATTAAATTAAAATTCGGGAGATGAGATTTAATTATGGAAGAATAAACACATGACACATAAAAGACTTAGATCGGGAGATTAAGGAATTTATGTGATAACTTAGATCGGGAGATTAAGGAATTTATGTGATGAGATATCAATCTTGGGTGCTTTTGAGAGTTATTATGTTTTTATCAGATTGAGTAGGGATACCTCTGATAGCATAATAATCAACTGATTAATTGACTCGGGAGAGCGATTAATTGATATGTGTGATTGCTCATGTAGGATGGTTGATTAATGAACTTGGATTGATTAAAGTGATATCTTGATGAGAATTAGATGAAAGCATGTCCTAGAACCTGTCTCAGATTTCTGTCAACTTTAAGTGAATTTTACCTTCGTAATTGTTAATTTATTAATTTAATTGCAATTCATGATATTTGATTTTCCTAGATAGAATGGTGAATGGAATTTGGGTAGTTGGTGATTTCCTGAATCGATAGTTTCTGTGGGATCGACCTTGCTTACCGTTTCTGCAATCTACACCGTACACTTGCGGGATAGCTAAAAGAAATTAGTGAACACTAATATTAAATATAAAATTAAATTAAACTGAAACGTTAAAATTTATTTTAATATTTAATGTTAGTATTTAAATCGTCATGTATATATTTTCTTAATGTCAATTGTGTATTAAGACATCACATCAAATCAAAAAATGAATTCATATACGAAATTTCATCTAAATTATACAATGATGCTATAAATTAAATATTTTGTAATTTAGTATTTACTTTAAACTAGTGATGTGATCAAGATAATTAATATTTTTTTCGACTAAAATTAATATTTGTAATATAGTTTTTAATTAAATTAAGCAACTCGATTAATTTAAATACTAATACTAAATATGAAATTAAATTAAAAAAAATGTTATAATTTATTTTAATATTTAATATTAGTGTTTAAATCGAAATATATATATTTTCTTAAAGTTAATCATGTATATAAAAACCATGGTGACAATGAATTTATGTGTTATGTTCATGACAATTTTACTAATAAGAGAATTACATTTACACAAAATAAAACATATCAAATATGAGTCTCAAATTATTCGTTATCACATGCTCCATAATACAAGAAGATTTAATTGTATTTTTATGGTTGCTATTGGCGGATAAATACAATTATTGAAGAAGGTAGATATATACTACATTGCTTTATAAAACTAGACTATTTGGGGGAATTTTTATGATTTACTGCAGTAATTTTTGAACCAAGGTAAAAATGATAAATTCAAAATAAAGGGTGATGATGCAATGATGGAAGATTTAATGGCTAAAATTAATGGTATATCAATACCACTGGTGTACTGCAGCATGACCCAAAGTTTAGGGATAAGAACAATATAAAGATGGTAAGTCAAATCATTAAAAAAGATAACAACATTAAAGATATTTTGAAAATTTTTGGATAGAAAACTTGTTTTCCGGGTGTGATAAAATACATTTTTTATTAGGATAAATTTCATAACAAAATTCAATTTATAGATTAGTTCTCAATTCTAAATTCAGATTTTAAAGTTTTTTAATAAGGGGCTCAATTTAACATTTTTTCTCAATTCAATGCTTGAAATTTAGTTGAGTTCTCAATTCAAAACAAAATTTCATTTTCTTTTTTATTTATATTTATAAATTTATTTATATTTCAATATGTATTCATATTTTGGTTAAATTAAGTCAAGTTAGTGTGTTTTAAGAACAATTTTCATCCGACTTATATTAATTTATATGGAAAAAAAAAAGAAAGAAAAAAATATAATTAATTTAATTCATAAAATATAATTTATATTAAATATTAAAATCGATTTTCTATACTTTTATTCATAAAATTAAGAAAATAAAAGAATTTTTATTTTTTTAATTGCATTTATTATATATATATAAATTAATATATATATATATATATAAATTAATACAAGTCGGATGAAGATCGTTTCAAAATTGTACGGACTTGTCTTAATTTATCTAAATTATGAATACATATTAAAATATAAATAAATTATAAATTTAATAAAAAAGAAAAATAATGAAATTTTGTCTTGAATTGAGAAAAAGTGTTAAATTGAGCCTCTTATTGAGAAACTTTAAAATCCGGGTCCAGAATTGAAATTTAATCTATAAATTAGGTCTTGTTATGAAATTTATCCTTTTTTATTATGTTTATTGGTTAGAAAGACTTGTCTCCAACAATAGTTATATATCACTTCATAGATCAATACATGAATTAAAAAAATGAAATAAAAAATGGTAAAAAATAAAAAAAGAAGAATGAAAAATGTTAAATGTTCATCGTTGATAACTGTTAATATGCCCACAAATGATGTGTAATCATATCATCCTTAATTATATGAAAAGTAAAATTTATATATATGTTGAATATCTGACACATAAGTAGTGAACCAATATAAATATGACAATGGTGGATAGAATAGTATAATTGAAGGAAGAATAATCTCGAAACAATCAACACCATCAAGCTTTATACCAAACATGGATAGAATAGTATAATTGAAGGAAGAATAATCTCGAAACAATCAACACCATCAAGCTTTATACCAAACATCGGCCCTCTCATCCTTCTCGCTAGCTCCGAAGTGAAATTTACATATTTCCACTTGATGCATAAATCAAAAGGTTTTTCATATTGCTACTCACAGTGATGAAATCAGAAATTTTGTTCAAAAGATCTATCTTTTAGTATATAAAAGTTCGAAATATATTTGAATTATACATATATTTGGGTATATTTATATTACACAGTGAACATATGTTAAAATTTAGGATTTTTAATATTATTTTAATAAATTTGTATTAATGGTTTGATATTGAAATGATAAAATTGAAATGTTGGATTCTTGAATAATACAAATATGGGCGACCAAATATAACACCTTATACCCCTATAACGTATATCTCACAATAAAATATTCATCATATAGGCAAATCATACTGACGTCATTTATCCATATAAGTATAAAAACATTATTTAAAGACTAACATCATATAAGATTAAAACACACAACTCATATCCCACCTTAAGTCATATTAAATACAACTTATGATACACATGTCCAAAATGCAAAGTGCGGAGGAGGAGAAGGTTACACGAAACATCAGCCGCCGACCTGATATAGCGTGATGTATATACACAACCCACGTCAAAATACTATTGAACCTAAAAAAATATATATGCGATTTTTATGAGTCGCAACTCAGTGAATATAAATCATTACTTTAATTAAATAACAAGCAAATAATAATCATTAACATTAATCAACAATGTAATCATACATGTGCAAATGTCACTATATCCGATTTATTATTCTGTGAACTGCTCAAGCTTGGATCTGTCCAGGGATTTCCAATATGCCACTGTGTATATAGACATGTAGGTCTCCAATATGATTATGACCCGAAGGTCTCCACTGTGTATATAAACTCGTAGGTCTCCAATATGAATTTGATCCGAATGTCTCCACTTTGTATACAGATCCATAGTAAGACAGTTATAGACCTTTTAATTTCATATCAATTGTAATGCAACACATCAATCATCCGAACATATGATCACGTATACATTTGTCAATATATCATTTGATCCAATGATAAATTCATATAAATACATATTTTTTATATAACACACATAACAAGCGTTGCATATAAATCGCATCACATTGCATATAAATTACATATATGATTTATACTCACATAACAAACGTTGCATATAAATTGCATCTCATTGCGTATAAATCACATAGCATATAAGTCACATATATGGTTTATACTCACCCGACTATGATAAACGGTCCGTTCGCCGCTCTAATTCCTTCTCCCTTTCTATAGCTTGTGCTCCTATACGATTCAATGCAATTTAATCTAATCGTCTCCTTAATATATATTTTTATTATGCAATGAAATACAATGCATGTATGCTTAATTAACCATGTTCATTACTTTTCCCTATAACTTGAGTTATAAAATTTCGAATCGAGCAAGATAAAATTCTGTAGAAACTTAATATATGGCTCTACAACTTTCATGTTTAACACTTTTTCTAATTCAGTCTCCAACTTACATAAAATTAGGCTACAAACACAGCATAATTAACCGTTTTCAAATAGACCAAACCCTGTAATTTTGACATTATTTCACTCAATATTTAACCGAGTCATTCACATTTGCTTCTAAGTTTAGCTAAGAGATAGGACTATAACTTTCATGTTTTAAGTTTTTCCTAATTCAGCCTATCAAGCTACCAAAACATCCGATGAATTACGATAACTAGAGATATATATATAATTCACTAATTTCTTTATACCTTTTAGGAAAAATCTTGAGAATTCACTCCGATATATCTAACTTAATAACTCGATATATTCATCATTCCAATCAAAATAAAATTAACGTTTGTATATATATATAAGCCATACTTTACAAATTAAATAAAAGAATAAATATTCAAGTTGAAAATTGTATACCTTATTCGACTCAATCTACAGAGACTACTAAACTGAAATATTCTCTATTTTATTTTAATTAACCAAAAGGAAAATGTCTTCCCTGCTGTCTTTAATGAGTTCATATATATATATATAATCATCCTTAAGCCACCGCCTTTAAAAACTTCAACTATAAATTTCCTTTTTTTTCTTTTATTATTCTTATGTTATCATTATTATTTATAATAATAATATTGACATGCTAAGTTCAACTTCTACCGACTCAATTGCATGCCACTTACAACTATCTTTTATATATGTATATAATAAAGGCACTTGTATATAATATATATATATATATATATATGTTAATTGCACCTGTTATACATACATGACTACTTTTAATTTAAAGATTAGTATATTAATGTACACATACCTATATGTATACCTTTCGTCTGCGTGTGTGATGTATTTATATATATAATAAATACTAAATAATTTATATTATGCATTTAAAAATTACTCGAATCTCAATTATTTTAATAGGAAATTCTCAACACTAATTACATAAGAGTATATAAATAATACGAAATACATATGATGCATGAAATAAATGTCCAATGACGTGTAGGATTTTGATCGAAGATGTTACATAAAAAATATAATTTACTCATTTGAATTATTTAGAAAACTCACACCATCAATATTCTATTTTTATTATAAATTTAATATCTAAAATGATTAAAAAAAATTGAATAACAACTTATTGTAAAATATGAAGATATAGATTTGTATTAAAAATCACTAATATATATTATGATTAATTTCACAATAAATATAATTTATATAGTATAATTTTTAAAATTTTGAGAGAGCCCACTGTGGCCCTCCTTTCGGTCCGTCGTTGTACTCATATTTTATGAATTTTTTTCCCGATGGCTACTGAAACTTAAATTTTACACATTTTTCAATCATAAACAGTTTGTTGCATAACTCTAAAATGCATTCCATCTTTAAATATCAATCAATTTTTTTTTCCAAAATTAAAATTTGGAGGATAATATTTGATGAACCAACAATATTAGGTACTAATTCTGAATTTGGAGGATAATTAATATTTTGGAAAAATTGGTAAAAATGATCTTTAAGTTTGCCAACTTTAGAAAAATGATCTCTAAATATTGACATTTTTAAAACTAACCCGTAATTAAAAAAGTTGGTAAAAATGACCTTTGACCCGATTACCTGGGGAAATTTGGTAAAAATGACCCGTATGTAAAAAAATTGGTAAAAATATTAATTATAAAAAATCATAAAAATAATTTCCAAAGAACTAAAATTAAAAGTAAATTAGAGAATTTTTAAAATAATTTAAATTTAACATCTTTTAAGATTTTAAACTTTTAATTTCCAAATAATTAATTTATAAATTTTTAAGACTGAAATTAGAGAATTAATTATTTTAAGATTTTAGTATATAATTTATAATTAATTTAATTTCAGTATATAATTTAAATTTAATAATTAAAATATTTTAATTTGAGTATATAATTTAAGACTGAAATCAACTTTTTTTGATTTTTTATAATTAATATTTTTTTTTTTTATATATTTTTATATTGATTAAATATGTTATTTTTATTTTTATATTTTCCAAAAGTCACTTTATATATCTATGTGGAATTTATAATGGTTTTAAGATTTAATTTCTTTAAAAAATAAAAACAAATTTAAAGTAACTGACATATAAGAAGGTAACTGGAACAGTCACTTGCTGAAGCCAATCAAAGGTCATTTTTACCATTTTTTTTTTGTTAGGATTAGTTTTAAAAATACTAATATTTAGAGGTCATTTTTCTAAAGTTGGTAAACTTAAAGGTCATTTTTACCAATTTTCTCTTATACATACTTATATATTTAAATCGAATATCTCACATATAATGTAGGTGTTTTCTACGAGTAACTATTGTAAATCAAACATTTAATCAAATTATTAATTTTATATATTTGACAAGCTACCTTAGGAATACTCCACTAATATATAACGAGCCAAATAATTTCTCCATTGTGATTAACTAGTTTGTTTAAATGAGGTCTCACTAATCAATCATCTTCTCTACAAATAGTTGAAATGTTGTTTGTTAATACACAGTCTCATTTAACGAACTTTATAATTAATTAATATAAGTAAAATATCTTCAATGTCATTAAAATCTTAACAGTTGGA
The DNA here is from genome assembly GCA_028654395.1 of Scutellaria barbata. Taxonomy (NCBI): domain Eukaryota; kingdom Viridiplantae; phylum Streptophyta; class Magnoliopsida; order Lamiales; family Lamiaceae; genus Scutellaria; species Scutellaria barbata. The sequence continues at coordinate 15,173,400 of CM053646.1, read as the reverse complement.
TCTCAAATAAGAAAATAATACTCATAATTCTTCTCAAAACCCTATACAAGTGACAAACCATATATTCCTTTATGTATCATAATATGTCTTATATGGCAACCTATTCCCTAAAGAAATCAAAAGTCAAATACCAAAAACAAAAAAGAATAACAATTTGCATTTGTACATGTGTTAATTTTATATTTCATTCATATAGAGAAATGTTTTTTTTATAACCACTTGCTCTTTTATATTTTTTATAATGAGATTTAAAAAAAATAACCAAAAAAAATAAAAAAATGATGAACTATATATGATTCTATATTCTTGCTTGTTGAACCTAGTAAAATTCATTGGTTGGTGGAATGGCCAAAGTGAAGAAAGGTTTTCTTATAATAGTTCCACGTGACATTTATTTAGATTAATACTGAACAAAGAAAGAATACTGAACAAGAAAATAAGTTTCACCTCATAAAAAAAATTAGAAAAGACACAGGAATGAAAAAATTTATTAATGACAACATTCATATTTGCTGTATTTGTGATAATATTATTGCCCTAAAAAAAATAGTTATTTTTTATTATTAATTTTTTGTGATAATTTGTTATCAATTTATATAATTAATTTTTGTATCAATATGTTATCGGAAAAAAATAGACTTTCAGCTACAATTTTTGTTATCACAAAAAACTCATCGCAACTATTTAATTTTGTTATAGTAGAAATTACAATATAATTAAAGTTAGAAACTATGTTAGCAAATCGAAATATGATATAAATTTCTAACATTATAATCAAAATCTAAAATTAAGATGTAATCATTAATCAAAATGTGATAATGATCATAATCTGTTCAAGTCAAGGGTGCACAAATCATAAATGGAACCTATAGACTTGTTTATTAGAAAGCAATTATATTACATAGAATACAAAAATATTACAAACGATTTCTTGAGGTGACTTAGTACAATATAGAATCGGTTATCTTGCCGAAAATACCAGGACCATAGGTGGAATAGAGGACTTCCACAAGAAGAGGGAACTGTAACAACACGAATGACGTGACAGGCAAACATGCCAATGCCGAAACTGGTATAAGAAACCACGGGTGTCTCATCTCAATTACATAAGACAATGATGCACTAAAGGCAATCATCATAAACGTAATGGAGATGAAGAGGCTAAGAAGGCCGATGCTTAGTCTCTTGGGTAAAACATACAAGAAATCTTCTTCTGCATAACGTGAAGTCAAGATGGACAAGAACATTAGAAGAGAAGTGATGGAAGTGAACAAGGAAACCGCGTCTGCAACTGCAAACAAGATGAATACAGCATCTCTTGAGTAAACTGGAGCGCCATTTTGAACTCCACCAGGCACTGTGAAAACTGCAGCGAACATGACTGTTGCAATCAGTGCTGCTGAAATGGTACATGCATTGGCAGTGTCTTTCATCCACCTTTCTCCATCCACTTTCAATTGATTGTGTTCCTCTGTGAATAACATTCTTGGGGTTTTCTTTTGTTCGTTTGTCCATATTCGTCGAGAAGGATGAACAAATTTCTCCATCTCCTATAAATAATAGAGAATATGCATTCTTAGCAAAGAAGCCTAATTGCATAAATATACCAAATAAAGAAAAGGGAAACTAAATCCAAACTAGGTACTATCAAGGTGGCTAGAGCTTTAAAATACGGATCAATATAAAATACGGATCAATATCTTACGTTGTACCACTGTAATTCCCGTTGCATTTGCAAAGCTGCACCACGAACAAGATTGAGTCTGTCGGGAGGGGCTAGTTTGCCACATACGTGCATCAAATTGTTGCTCTCTTTGTCCGTATTATCGAAAAATTGATATTTGCGGTCACTCAAACTATAAAAGAGGTTGAAAACCTTTTCAAATCGAAACTTGGCTGCCAGAAGAAATATGGTGCTGTTAGTGTCACCATCTCTAGCATAAGTAGCCATAGGATACTTATCCATGATCACTTCCACAATCTCGCTTATGCCATACTTAGCCGCTTTAGTGATGGAACTCTTGAACATACTTGAGGCTTCTTTCCGAGGCAATGCTAGCATTTCTTGGCACAGTCGTTTGACAAGTAAAAGTGCTTGTTGGTGCACTGCTTTCTTCTCCCTTATTTTCTCCACACGAGGCACTGACATATAACCGATTCTCAATCAGATAAGCACATTATAAAAAAAACAAGACAGTTTAAAATTAAATTACTCAATATATACCTAAACGTTGGATGATTTTCCATAGCATGAATTCCAACTTCTGGGACACTGTTAAATCACACAGAATTTGTCAGTTTCTTTCTTTAATTGACATATATGATACTTTTTCAATATTGATTAGGCAAGCTTCAATTTTAAAGTTGAAAAAGACACATATATGATAGAATGGAACCTCCACAAAAGATACGGAAATTGTTAGACACTGGAGGTTCAGTACTTCCATCCTCAATGTCACCAGCAAAAGTCGCCAATCGATCAACAGCTTTCACTTTGTGCATCTTTAGAGGAACACCTTAATTGGACACATGTGAATTCAAAATTTCAAAAGTTTAATCAAATATTGACTGTTAAGATTAAAAACTTGAGCAAGATTAATTGACAGCGAACATAAAAAAATAGATTTGTCAAATTTACTTACGATGGTAGATCCATTTTTCACACCAGTTAAACCTTTCCCCACTTAAGAAAACAGTGCTCATATCCGCCATAGATGACAGTGCAGTTAGATTACTCTTTTCACCTTTCAAACGTGCCAAATCAGGATACTTGTCGACCAAATCCAGTGCAACATCTGACAAGTAGAAATGACAATTATCAACAACTAGCTAGCTAGTAACTGAAGCACCCAATCAAATCGATCCAATTACTTACCAAAGAATTCAGAACCTATGACATTATTCATCAGGTCAACGCCGAATTGACCATGAAAAGGGCTGTGTTCCACGTTGGGCTTGGACATGGATAACAAGTACTTAACTGTTTTCTTTTGGCAATATATGGCTGCTTGCAGAACTGGCAATCGCCCACTTTTACACAAAATGTATAACAAATCAGGGTTTTTAGTAACCAATGTCTTTGCAGCTTCAGTGTTTCCAACCTGGGCAGCATTGTGCAAAGCAGTATCCCCAGCACAATCCCCTATTCCCAGCGCGTCTAGTGGCAACATATCAACCAACTTTTCGACAAAAGCATTAGCTTTTCCAGACAAAACCGCAACATGAAGAGGTGTTTCTGTGTAATTACTGATAGCAGCTGTGACAGCATCCTTATCTCTGTCGAAGAAACTCTTCGCCGTTTCCCAGTCTCCGCTAAGTGCTGCTTTGTACAGTGGCAAATACCTGTCCAAATTTTCACCTGTATATTTCAGCAGAATCAATCAGACTTCTTAATCTTTGATTCATAATAAACTGCAAAAAAAGGGAAAAATCTTACTTTTACCATTTTCCTGATCTTGAGCAGTATTGGCAACGTCACTCTCAGATTCACGTTCTCCATCTGAATTCGCTACACCATTTGATGAACCCATTTGTGGAAGTTCTCAATTAGTTTTCCTCAACAGTGAATTGAAGATAATGCTACACTTTTTTACTTGGCTCTTCATTAATCATTGTGTATATGTGTGTATATATATTCTTGTCTCTGCTGTTTAGTCCTATGACTTCCACATATGATTATACATTTTTCTAAGTTGCCAGCCGGCTGGTTTATTATTATATTTTTTTTTTTAAGGAATCATTTTTGTCTTCTCCAGTTGGACAATTTTAGGGGTGGAGATCGGACGGATCGAATCGGAAATAGGATGTTTCGGAAAAATTTCAAAAAATTTCGAAAATGAAAAACCAATTTCAATTTCCATCCAAAAATTTTCGGAAATGTGAAATCCAATCCGATTTCGGAAATTTCGGAATTTTTTTCGGAATTTTCAAAAATTAAAAAATTCAGAAATTTTCGGAAATTTTCGGAAAATTTTCTGAAATTTTCGGAAAATTTTCGAAAATTTTTCGGAATTTATTTCGGAATTTTCAAAAATTAAAAAATTCAGAAATTTTCGAAATTAATTAGTTGGTCTATTAGCTATATAGCATTTTCTAATATTCTAAGAAATAATACGACCTCGAATCTGATATTCCAAGCATTTAACATCAATATAATATCTACCAAAGACATGTGAGATTAATTATTATGCTCATGTACAATATTCATATAAAACACATGATAAACAATACACAAAAATGCAGCCTGGTTAGTAGTAAAAGTTAACAAATTATACTAAGAATCATTGACAGTAGATAAATACATATTCATATAAATTTTTATAGTTTTTGAGTCATATTTTATATTTAATATATACTATAGTATACTATAGTATAAAATAAAACTATAAAATTTATATGAATAGTATATATTAATAATATAAAATAAAACTATAAAATTATATTATAAACTATATTATCATTTTGTAAGTAATTATACTTATTAATTCATATTTATTAAGTTATTTTTTCTTTTAGAAAGCTCAAATCAAATGAATATTTGAATTTATATTATAATTTATGATAATGCTTTGTTCGAAATTCTTCGATATTTAAAATACTTGTTTTATAATTTGTATAATTTTCTTTGTCATTATTCCTATTATATAACATGTTATCATTTTTAATGAAATTTATAATATATTTACCTTTAAAATTAGATATTCACTTTTTATTTTATATAATATATAGTATATAGTATGTAATATATAACATGCAGTATATAATATAGTATAATTCTAAAACTACAGTATAAACTATAGTATATAGTATAAAATAAAATTATAGTATAAACTGTACTATATACATATAGTATATATTATATATAGCATAAAGTATATAATATAATATAATTAAAAAACTACACTATAAACTATAATATATAGTATATATTATAAAATAATACTAAAAAATTCTAGTATAAACTATAGACTATAGTATATAATATATTTATATACTATCATATAGTATAAAGTATATAAAAGAGTATATAGTATTATAAAGTATATTATAATATGTATATTTATAGTTACACATAGTATAAAGTATATAAAATATATTATATAGAATATAGTATTATAAAGTATACTATAATATGTATATTTATATTTACATTTAGTAAATGTATATAAAATATATTATATTATATATAGTATATTATTGTATATAGTATTCTTCTATAGAAGATAGTATATACTATAAAATGTTTGAATTATTTTCAACAATTACTATTGGTTTGATGGTAAGTTTTCCACTTTGAGTGTGAGAGGTCTTGTGTTTGATTCTCAAATGCCTCTACTAACTACATTTTATAAATTTTTGGATGAATTTCGGAAATCGGATCGGAATTTCTGAAAATTGAATTTCGGAAATATTTCGGATCGGATTTCGAAATTTCCAAAAATTTCAAAACTAATTCCGATTTCCATCGGAAAAATCGGAATTCGGATTAAAAATATTCGTTCCAAAATCGAAAAACCACCCCTAGACAATTTAGAAAGAGAAAATTGATAAAAATAATCCAAAAAATGGACCCCTAAATATTGATATTTTTTAAATTAATTCATAATTAATTTTTTTTTGGATCAAGCAGGTAATTTGCTTATGTGTCACATAATTTGAGTTTCATTTCGTTTTTTAAGAAATTAAATCCTAAAACCATTATAAATTCCACATAAACATATAAATTGACTTTGGGAAAAAATATAAAATAAAAATAACTCATTTAATTAATATAAAAATATATAAAATAAAAAATATTAATTATAAAAAATCAAAAAATAATAATTTTCAAATAACTAAAAGTAAAAGTAAATTAGAGAAATTTTAGAATAATTTAAATTTAATACCTTATATTTTTTATTTCTAAATAATTAATTTATATATTTTTAAGACTGAAATTAGAGAATTAAATTATTTTAAGATTTCAGTATATAATTTAAAACTAAAATCAGCTCTTCAATGGGTATTTAAAATATATTTAATTATAAAACGAAATTATTAAATATAAATATATTTAATTATATATTTCAGTTTTAAAATTACAGTTTATTTTGAAATTATTTAAAATCGAAATCAGCTCTTCAATGGGTTATAATTTCAATTTATATTTAATTTATTTTAGTTTATATTTAAAATATTTTAATTTATTTTAAGATATACTGAAATTTAAATACTTAAATTATAATTTAAATTTGAAGATTTCAGTTTTTAATCTTAAAAATTATTTTAAGACTTTAAATCTTAAAATAATTTAAAGTCTTTTAACAATTAAATATAAATTGAAATTATTAAAATTTAAATTATTTTAAGATTTTTGAAATAAATTAACATTTAAAATTATATTTAGATTCTTTAAAATAATTATCAAAATTATCAAAATTTTCAAAAGTAAATTAGAGAATTTTTAAACAATTTTCGGATTAATTATTTCTTACTAGTACTTTTTTCAACTATTTTTTAAATAATCATATTTTTTATTATTATTTTTATATTTGTAAACATTACAATTTTAATTTTAGTTATTTGGAAATTATTTTTTTGATTTTTTATAATTAATATTTTTTACTTTATATATTTTTATATTGATTAAATGGGTTATTTTTATTTTTATATTTCCCCAAAGTTACTTTGTATGTTTATGTAGAATTTATAATGGTTTTAGCATTTAATTTCTTCAAAAAACGAAAATAAATTCAAATTATGTGACACATAAGCAGGTAATCGGAACTGTTAGCTGTTGGAGCCGGTCAAAGATCATTTTTACCAACTTTTTTTTAATTATGGGTTAGTTTTAAAAATACTAATATTTAAAGATTATTTTCTTAAAGTTGGCTACTTGCTACCAATTTTTTCATAATATTTTCTCATCCTTCATGCACATGGAGTAGTTGCATAAAGAACACAGGGAGTTATGAGAAGGCATTTCTAAATGCTCTGTTTGATTTTATGAAGCAAAGATACATTTTGTATTTGTGTCATAGTCGTTTAATTATCATTAAAAATCGAGCTTGAACATTTTTTGCTTTGTTAAACATGAGTTCATTCGAGTAGATTGATCTTTTCATATAAATATTTACATTTTTTTATTTATCAAGCTTGAGCTTAAGTCAAACCTTAGATTTTATCAAATAAAAACTTGGGTTAAATTTTGTTTATTAAGATTATAAAATTATGCTCATATTGATTTAACATTAATTAGAATTGAATATTATCGAGTAATTAGATTTTATTGATTTTAGCATGGATTAGCATTGTTCTAAATCTCTGCTTTTAGTTTTTTTTTTTTTTTTAATTTGTCATAACTATACTAAATTCATTATTGTTTCTTTACACATTTTAGGGTAAGTTTTCCATGTTGAAGGATGTTCCGGGAGACTGTTGTATGGCAATTTAATCAAAATGAATAACAAAAAATATATGTCAAAATTGTGCATATATTTTGTAATTTATAATGTTGTGTTATTATGCAAATATTGAAAATGTTGGTTAAAATTGTAATTTAGAAAAAATGTTGATTGCCAAGTAACCCTTAATTTTTTAATATTGATATGTGTCCAATTTGGAATTTCCATAACCTTCATTATTTGTTTTAAGTACATAGTTTTATTTGTTTTCCTTTCTCAATAACATATTATTGCATCCATGAATTAGAGCAAATAACTTTTTTAAACAATCATACCTTAGTATGGAGTTCAGCACTGAGATTTCTATATATCTTTTTTACTTACAATTAAAAAAATTCTAAACAATTTAAAAATTACTGCTTTAGTATAATATATTAGTACAAATCTTTGAAACTTTGCATCATATGAGTACATATATTGTATAAATCCCAAACAATATCTGTTATACAAATCTTCAAAATGTATATCCATTAGATTAAAAAAAAATCTAAACTTAATTGAATCCTACATAATAAATCATAAATATTGATTTTTTCTAACAATTTTAAGTACATCGATACGTTGGAATTGAAGAACAAATAACATACGATACCTTAGAATGTCAATCTTACACAAATATTTATATGCATCAGGTACATGGGGCATGGTCCATGTAATTCAAGTCACATGATCCGAAAGGTGATTTTCATGTCCCCAGGTCTGCGTTCAAACCTTTTAATTATGTTTGTCTAACATTTTAGCTCGCATAACGTTTATGTTATGTTTGCATAACTTTTATAATTCTACTAATTTAACCTTTTGCAGTGTATTACAAATATATAATATTTTTAAACTTTTATGTTATAAATATATAACTTTTATGTTATAATAATTTAACTTCTATGTTATAATAATATAACTTTTTATGTTATTATTTAAGTACATAAAGATTATGATATTTATATATAAAATTTATAATAATATAACATAAATGTTAAATTATTACAACATAAAAGTTCAGTTATACTACATGAATTTTTATAATAAAAAAAGTCTTAAATTATTCACTTAAAATTTACGATATTTGTATATAAAGGTTATACTCGTATAACATAAAATTTACCACATAAATAAAATAAAAGATTCAGGTTGGACCCGCACATGCCCAATTGCGCATACAACTAATTCACAAGAACACTACTCTCAATCTTATGGTAAGTTGATAATTAACCCATAATGAGAACACTACTCTCAATCTTATGGTTAGTTGATAATTAACCCATAATCTCCTTAATGTAGAAGAATATAGAATAAAAGTCCTTATAAATTGCCAATTCAAATCTATATTTATTGTAGAAGAATATTAGAATAATAGTCCTTAAATTTTTTGTGAGACAAAACGGAAAAAAAATCTCTTTTCTCTTAACCTATAAATTAGTGAATTAATGATCACTTCTGCACAAATATATCTTAGTTTGCTTGAAATCAATGAAAATGAAATTTTAGTCAAATGAAACAAACCTCTCAGATTGATGGCAGAAACAGTTTAAGAGACTAATTGAGTGACATATCGTTACTATAATAAATTAATCTAGTTTCATACAAATTAATTTCTTATACCGATCAGTCCACCAAATTAACTATTCAAACAAATTAAAAAGTGCAGTAATTAAATTAATGGAAAGACAAGTGAAAAGATATAATATCTCGTTGATTCTCTTAAACAATGATTCAAATAAAAATAATTTCATAACATAATAGGGACTAAATTGCAATATTATTTTGACAAGAGTTTTATTGAAGCAAGACCGAATGATCAGCTAAAGGATGGTGGTGGCTTGATGTGGCCACATTCCTTTGCGCAAACCCTAAAACAAGCAGGTTGAATATATAGCCTGAAACAGTTGCTAAGACAATCTTCGCATTTACCTGCATTTCCCACTGAAATTATCATTGCAAAAACCATCATCATCACCACAACCACACCTGCAATCCCTTTGCAATTCATTCTTTTTTTTTTTTTTTTTTGTGTATAGACTTTTATTCGATTGTCAAACTAATTTGCAGAAAACATGTCTTCAGAGTCATTATTTATAGGGGTTCAAAATTTGTCATTTTTCTTAATATGCAGATATTCAAGTGTTTTGCAGTATTAACTTAGTATATTTAATGGTTATTATTTTATATCTACGCATTGATTGTTTTGTTTCCTAAAAAGTCAATTTTATAAATAATAACGGTGTATGCATGAAGATCGGAACCGGCCTATTTAATATGCATATTCAATAATTGAATCAATTTTAATCTGTACATATATACATCAATTGAAAAAAAAAAAAAAAAAAAAGGTCAACATTTTTAAAAGTAGAAATCTATATAGAAAATGGCAAAACAGCTTAAAGTAGAAATGATAAGATTTTCCTGCCAAAAACACATTTTGACAACTTTTTTTTCTGCAAATTAAATTTTAATTAATTTGATGGGTTAGAAAATTTTCCTACCTTATTTTTCAGCAAATAATGAGTAATTTATAAACATGTTTTGAAAATTACAAGTTACTTACGGGTTCAAATCATTTTTGGTCTCATAATTATGATGTTTTCTGATTTTTGGTCTCATAATTATCATAATTTTCAATTTAATCTCACAATTAAAGAATTTATTTGATTTTAATCCAATTTTGACGAATTTTGACAAAAAATGTTACGTGTCAAATTTTTATTAATGGAATGACAAAATTAAAATCCCAATAGAAATTTAACACGTGATATTTTCCAACAAAATTTAAATTTTCCAAATTAAATTGAAAATTGTAATAATTATGGAATTAAAATCGAAAGATATCATTATTATGGGATCAAAAAATATTTTAACTCAATAGCTTGCAATATGAATATGTATATTTAATAAACTTGAGGAGCCTACCATAATAGCAATATATTTATTATATTAGAACAGTCCCCACATAATACACGGATTTATAAGAAAACTAAAATAAATTTTGTAATTAAATTTAAATAAATAAATAAATTATTATTATTATTATTATTATTATTATTATTATTATTATTATTATTATTATTATTATTATTATAAGTAACTGAACAACAAAAATAGTTTCATCTAATTTAATATTAATATAAATTGATTAATTGCAATGTTTTCGATGTTCCAAAAAAAATTGGAGAATCATCGTCGATTTTGTTGTGTGATTAGTGTTGGTCATCTATTTCATATTATGTTTCCTTCCTTATCTTGATGAGTTTAGAAGACTTTGTATTGACGAACTGAGCACGTGTACAATTTGTGAAATTACGTTGTGTTAAATTATATAATAGTGGCTAGTAATAGATGTCACTATTTTATAGAAAATTACATAATATGATAAATTCTAAAAAGATATTATTAAAAAAAATTAATTCATTGAACCATTTTTTTTAATATCGATCCATTTTCACAAACACTTGTTTCTAATATAGATTCTTATACCCAAGATTCTCTATTTTAAAAAATATTTTATCAATATTTCAAAATAAGCAACAAATCCCCTATATATATATATATGTGAATTAAGAATGTTGAAATACGAAATAAGACATCAATTCAAAAAGATAATTGGGACCTCGATTTCAAACACTGGATATTTGTAGATGTTTCATTATATCGAGGGCAGAACTGACATTTTATCATTCAATAATCATGAACCACAACTTGAAGATAATACCCAATATACCTATAAATCTATAATTTTAAATCAAAATACTCAAATATTTTTAAGCTACCTTCCAAATTACCCAACACACTATATTTTTATCTTAATATATCCAAAAGTGTATATAATAATCAACAATGCACAGTAATATGTCAGTGATGATTCTGCATGTCAGTGAAAAAGGTTCACAAGATACACAGTAATATCTACCTATATAATATACGAATTTTGTGGAAATCATTTTACACACAAATTTTCGTGTAAGATTAAAAATTGAGATTTTTGTGTAAGGTCTATCTGAAATGTAATTTCGTATAAGGTTGAAAAATGAGATATTTCGTATAAGGCCTATCTGAAATGTTATTTCATGTAAGGTTGAAATCTGCAATTTCGTGTAAGGTTGGAATTGGCTATTTCGTGTAAGGTTATATGAAGTGCTATTTCGTATAAGGTTAAATTTTGCAATTTTGTGTAAGGTTTTATTCGGCTTTTTTGTGTAAGGTTCCATTCAGGCCAAAATTCGTGTAAGGCTAGAAGTATCAATTTCGTGTAAGCCTAATTCAATCATTCCATTAATGAGTTCATTGACTTTTTGTGGGTCTGCCCATGTGTCAGTGAAGAAGGCGGTTTCAAAAAAAATTAGATAATTTATACATTTATTATTTTAAATTAGATATGATGTGTATAATTATATCAATTTTGGATATAAGACTATCTCCATCGGTGCAGATTGGCAACCGAAATGAAGAAAAGACAAAAAATAATAAATAAATAAAAATTGTAAATGAAAATAGAGGTTGCAACCGAGATGAGATGGTCTTGGGCCTCAACCTCAACCTCAAGTGAAATTTAGGTTGTCCAATCAAAAAAATGACACATGTCATTTTTTTGATTGGTTCACTAGATTTTATAAAGATAAAATGTATATTGTAAATATTTTGAATAATATGTATTTAAAATATATATATATATATCATTCGTATTTTTTAATTCTCTATAAATAGACACCAATATTGACATATTTTGGAACACATCTTAAATTCTCTATTTTCTCTTATATTTTTTATCTTTCATCTCTCAATTTCTATTATGGATCCAAACCATCCTAATTATTTTCCAAACTCCCAAGATTATCCAAATTCTCAAGATTATCCAATGTATTTATTCATTACTTCAATGTCCAAATAAACTATCTTTATTTCAATGTATAATTAGATTAGTTTTAAATCAAAATTTATTTTACACTATAGACTCAAATGAGTCTATTGTGTTCTTTGTACACAAATAATGTATTTATTCATTACTTTAATGTCCAAATAAACTATTTTTATTTCAATGTATAATTAGATTAGTTTTAAATCAAAATTTATTTTACATTATAGACTCAGATGAGTCTATTGTATTCTTTATACACAAATAATGTATTTATTCATTACTTGAATGTCCAAATAAATTATCTTTATTTCAATGTATAGTTAGATTAATTTTAAATCAAAATTTATTTTACACTACACTGATATGGGTTGTCTAATGGGTACCCACTATTTGAAAGGGGCTGATTTTGTTGCTATCCCTTTCAAAAATCTGAATAAACTATCTTTTAACTTCCCCAATCACAGAGCCTCCAGATTAAATTTCTGCAACATAATATTTGTTTGAAATGGCAGCTTATGCAGCTCTGGTTTCTCTAATGCAAACAATAGATGAGATCACGAATCATCCTCGCCCTCCAATTTCTCTCCACGAAAAGCAGGTGCACTCTCTCACTGAGAAAGTTGACTTTTTGAAAAAAATTCTTGAATCTTATACCAACGAAGAAGATGAGTTGGAGAGACGCATCGCAGATGCTGCTTATGCTGTAGAAGATGTAATCGAATCCCATATAGTGGATCAAATTCATGCTGGATCCACAAGTACTCATGGTGAAAACATTAGTTCCGTGGACTTTTATCAAGATCTAGAGAGAGTGATTCAAGACATGGATTTGATCAAGACAGAGGTGATGGATATCGTTAAAGAGAAGAATATGGGAGCCCAACATTATCAGCGCAGGAGCACAAATTCTTCGGTTTCTGTTGGTCCAGTAAGATCACCTATTTCCATGATGCAGACCAACACCATGGTTGATTTTGGTGATATCTTAATTGATGTCATGGATAAGCTCACTAGAAAAGATTGTAATCTCGAGATCATCCCCATCGTTGGAATGGGCGGAATGGGTAAGACTACACTTGCTAGAAATATTTATACACATCCACTTATTGTCCATAACTTTGACATACTTGTTTGGGTTATAATTTCTCAAGAGTATAGTGTTCGACAAATTCTTTTACAAGTTCTTTCTGAGGAAGACATAGAGGACCAGAGTGAAGCTCACGAATTAGGAGAAAGTGTAAAAGTTCACGAATTAGGAGAAAGTGTGTACAAAAAATTATGGGGTAGGAGGTATTTAGTAGTGATGGATGATATATGGAGTATTGAGGCTTGGAATGATGTAAAGTCCTTCTTTCCAAATAACATCAATGGGAGTAAAATCATGATAACCACTAGGCTCTCAAATTTGGCTTTTAAGTTAAGTGGTTCTTACGATTTTCAAATGAAATTTCTAGATGAGCATAAAAGTTGGGATCTTTTTTGTAGCATTGTGTTTGGTAAAGAAGGTTGTCCTATTGAGTTGGAAAATATTGGGAAAGAGATTGCAAGAAATTGCAGAGGACTTCCTTTGTCAATAGTTGTGATCGGAGGACTTTTAACAAAATCTGACATGACACATGATTATTGGGAATATACTTTACAAAATATGAGTTCACTCATAAATTTGGATAACAAAGAGCATTGCTTGAAAATATTGTGGTCGAGTTACAAAGAGTTGCCAATACATTTAAAACCATGTTTTTTGTATATGGGAGTATTTCCGGAAGATCATGTAATCAATGTGTCTGCTCTCATCAAATTATGGGTTGTTGAAGGAATTCTGAAACCAATTGAAAACGAAAGTTTGGAACAAGTTGCTAAATACTATGTCAAGGAACTTGTTGATAGAAATCTCATATTAGTTCATAAATTGAACTGGAATATGAAATCAACATCATGTAAAATTCATGACCTCTTGAGAGACCTGTGCTTAAGAGAAGCTACAAGGCAAAGGTTTTTTTGTGTACTAAGGACGCAGGATCTAAGTATTCCTCATGACATAAATATGGAACGCCGTATTTGTATTCATCATAACATACCAGGCAAGCTTATCCGTTCATTGGATGTTGTGGATTCTGCACCACTTATCCGTTCTTTGCTTTTGTTCGATAGTTTATTGCCAATTAAACCATCATTTACTAGTAGATTGTTGAGGGTATTTTCACGCATGAGTTATTATGATAGCTCTGATAGAGGCTATGGTGATGCAGAATCTCTGCTTCAGCAAGCTAACTTGCGCTACCTTTATATAGAATTTTTCGATGGACAATGCAACATTCTTTGGAACTTACGAACACTTGATGGCATTAATCCCTTGAAGTCTTCCATTGCACCTGCAAGATCTGATATTTGGAAAATGCCCCAGCTTAGGCATGTCATGGTCAAAAGATTTGAACTCATGGATCCCCCTTGTGGGCCAGATGATTTTGTCTTGGAAAACTTACAAACCCTCTCAAGTATAATGAATTTCAAGTGTAGTGAAGAGGTGGTCAAGAGAATCCCAAATATCAAAAAGTTAAAATTATATTATGATAGAGATAGAGTTGAGAAAGAAGGGTTGCACACTTTCTGTCTTAACAATCTTAGTCATCTACAAAGTCTCACTTCTCTTTATCTTTCCATTGCCTATAGATGTTCACCCTCTTCTCCATTTGACCTCAGCTTGCCACATTCCCTCAAGAAGTTGTATTTGTATGGCACCAAGTTCCTTTGGGAGGACATAACTACAAAGATAGGTTCATTGCTCCTTCTTGAAGTGCTTAAACTGGAATGCGATTCCTGCATGGGACCTGAGTGGGAAACAATTGAAGGGCAATTTCGTAGCCTAAAATTCTTGCGAATTGGGTGGTGCGATTTGAAATGTTGGACGACAGACAAAACTCATTTTCCACGCCTTGAGCACCTTGTTCTTGAAAGTTTAATAAATTTGGAGGAGATTCCTTTGAGTATAGGAGATATCCCAACACTGCAATCAATTCAGTTGGAATATTGTCTCAAATCTGTCAATGCTTCTGCTGAAAGAATAAAAGAGGAGCAACTGAGTTATGGCAATGAAGATCTTCAAGTTCTAATAGGTAAGAATTTTAACACTATTTATATCTCCTTTCTGAAACATTCATTCTTTTTTTAGGAGAATTAATTTAGTTAATGTAACAACTTTATTCCTTAATTTATACATAAACAATGGTATAAAAAGCAATTTAAGTTTATGTTAAATTTAGGGATAGGGGCCCAAAATACCCTAATTTATATAGGGGTGATTATTTTGTACCCTAATTGATATAGTGTGTATCTTTTCTACCCTAATTGATATAGTTTGGTTGTTTTTTACCCCTTTTTTTGACTTTTACACAAGACATGATTGATCACTTGAGTGTACTAATCATTGATGCATGTGACTTGTGAATAGTGTATGTTTTTGTTGTTTATATTGCATTTTTACTTTATATTGCATTTTTACTTGCGGATCCTTCATTTCATCTCAACATACTACAAGTGAACAATTTTTTGCATTTGTAAAAATTAATTGCCGTGAAGAGATATCAGGTAATTTTGTTGCCCTAATTTTTTTCCTCAAATTTTGATAAATATGTTTGAAAACCCTAATTTTGGTTGTAAAGGCAATTTTGAAAAATGTTTAAGGTGTAAACGGCAATTTGACACTAATTGCCGTTGACCCCTAAAATTTTATTAAAATTGCCGTTTATCCATATATAGGTGCAAAATAGGTTGTAAATGGAAATTAAAGGATTAAAGGCAATTTTCGAAAATTTTTAAGGGGTAAACGGCAATTTACAATAATGGCCGTTTACCCCTTTATTTTTTGGAAAATAGCCGTTTAACCCTAATCTTGGGGGTTAAACGGCAATTAATTATGTTTTATGGATTAAACGGCAATTAATGAATTTTTTGAGGGTTAAACGGCAATTAGGGTAAATTGCCGTTTAACCCTAATTTTTTTTTGAAAAAATTGCCGTGTAATACCCTAATTATTGTGAAAGGCTAAAAACGACAATTTTTTACGAAAATGTAGATTTAAACAATAGAAGTGTCAGTGTTTAGAATAATGAAGCAATAGACAACAGTGAAACAACCACAGTTTCAGTGAAACAACCACACTTTCACTGAATGAACCACACTTTCACTGAATATGTTGTTGTAGAATATAATTAAGCACTTTATATCTTCGACTGCATTTCGTTGTTTGAAATTAATTTTGCACTGCATACTGACGAATTTATTTGGTTAGACTCGAATTGTGAAGAAGAAAATGAGTTTGAGAGTTGTTAATATTTGGTTTGGAGGTCATTGGCAAGGCTTAGAGTACGTAAATGGTTATCGAGAGGTGACTTATCTTCAAAGAATCACATTTTCTGATTTACTAGACGGTGTTCATGGAGTTGTACATGCAGACATGAATTGTTGGGGATATGTGATCCACTCGTTAGTGGAGATGAAGGAAAGAGTTAGAAAGATCAAAATAAAGAATGACTCTGATTTGGAAAGAATGTTATGCATATCTGGAGACGATCTTGTTGTTTATGTCTCCCTTCGAAGGATGGATGTTGGAGTATTCGATCTTGTTGTGTCAAGTACAAGTGATAATTACAGCGCTGGTAGTTTTTCGACCGAGCCCCTTAACGTAGGATCCTCTTATTCAGCGCAAAATAATACTGTTGATGAAGTATTTGATCCGGCCCGTCAAAGTGTTTGTTGGGACACAGGTCTCGGGTTAAATGTGCAGAAATCGGACCCTCATACGACCTTCAACTTGGAGAATTCAAATGTTCCCTTTGGGTTGAAAAATGACGAAGCTTTTTATGCAAGATGGGGTATACCTAATCAGAACGATGAGACCTACGGTAGATCAACAGGTGATGAGAATTGGATGGGAGGCCCGTCAAAAGGAAAAAATGCAGCTGAAACGTGGTCACCTTGGCCATCCGAAAGCGGTCGGGTAAACTATGGAGGATTCAACTTTCTAGACTTAAACGTGCCTCCGACATCCTATACTGGAAACGTAGAATGTCCTCCCGAAGAAGATCCATACACGTATGATTACGAACGAGGACAAGAATGGCGTGAGGATCGGCACCACTGGGCAGGTACTTTTAAATAGTTGTCACATATTAATTTATTATACGTATGAAATAATTGAATAATTGCTTAATTATACCTTCTTGTAGGTTCGAATACCGGAGACGATCATGTCGAGACGGCAGAACCGGACAAGATAATCAGTGACTTCGAGATG
This sequence comes from Scutellaria barbata, assembly GCA_028654395.1. Taxonomy (NCBI): domain Eukaryota; kingdom Viridiplantae; phylum Streptophyta; class Magnoliopsida; order Lamiales; family Lamiaceae; genus Scutellaria; species Scutellaria barbata. The sequence continues at coordinate 15,155,819 of CM053646.1, read as the reverse complement.
GATGAAGAAGATGAGGCCATTTTGGATCAGGAGCAGCGAGAGGCATATCAGGATTTTCTAACGTACATATTGAGATCTGAATGGAGCATCCCCGATATTCCACCATTCGAGCCGCCCGCTTCTTCAGATTTGGACAATAACAACCCAGAGCCGAGCGGTCTTCAAAAAGGTGCCACTTTTTCCACCAAGGCTGAACTGCAGAACAAAGTCGGGTTTTACCACTTGGAGAATCGAGTTGGATATAGAGTGGAAAAGTCGGACACTAAGAAATGGTATGTTCGATGCAAACAAAAAGATTGTCCATTCAAGCTCCATGCACACCAGAAATATGGTATTTGGAAGATCTCCACAATAAAGTTGCCTCACGGTTGTAGCTATGATCTGGAAACATCTGCTCCAAGGCGACTTCCATCTGTGTTGATTGCAGAGTACTACGCTGATAGGCTACGAAATGATAATTCGGTGTTGAATCCTCGGGGCATCATCGAGGAAATGAACCATCGGCATGGTTTGCAGCTCACTTACAGGTTTGCATTAACAGCAAAACGTCATGCCATGCAGCTCGCGTATGGTGACCCGAAGAGCTCATTTTCTATGCTTCCATCCTATTTAGAGGTCTTGAAAGAAACCAATCCAGGATCTTACACTGCTCTGGAAACTTACAGTAATGGAAAATTTAAGTATGTGTGTTTTGCTCTGGCCGCCTCCATTAATGGATTTCGTCGATATTCACGACCTGTTGTAGTAGTTGATGGGTGTCATTTAAAAGGTCAGTATAAGGGAATTGGATTTGTGGCGGTGACGAAGGATGGAAACGATCAGATTTTCCCGTTGGCAGTCGGGATTGGAGATATAGAGAATGATGAGTCGTGGACATGGTTTTTGGGTCATGTGCGAAATGCCTTCGGATGCCCAAATGAGCTGCTTATCGTATCCGATCAACATAAAAGCATCGCAAGTGCCATCAGTAGAGTCTATCCAGATGCGTCTCATGGTTTATGTTGTTTCCACCTCCAACAAAATCTCGCGAAGCATGGTTCACATCTTGTGGGGATTTTCAAAAAAGCGGCATACTGTTACGACGATCAGCTTTTCGAGAAGTATGTTTTATAAAAGAATGTACTTATTTATTTTCTACACCTTTTATGTTATCTAACATATCGAACATCTCAGGTACATGACGTTGCTTGTAGAAGCAAATATCCAAGGAGCACTGGATACATTGAGCAATGCAAAAGTTGAGAGATGGTCTCGGGTGAAATGTCCCGTGCGAAGGTTTAACTTCATGACCTCTAATGCCGCCGAGACATGGAATGCTCGTCTCCTTTGGGCTCGGAAGCTACCAGTGTGTTCCTTCTTGGAGTGTGCAAGACGAATTCAAGAAAAGTGGTTTGTCGAGAGAAGGGCGGTCGCTGAGGAAAGGGAAAATGAGCTGACAAAGGCCGCACATGATAGATTAGTTGACGCCGTGCGGCGGGGACGAGAAATGCATGTAGATAAGCTGGGTCAATACAAGTTCAAGGTGGTGGAAGGTACAAAAAATTGGGTTGTCGAGCTCAACCATCAGAGCTGTATATGTTCAGTGTTCCAAAATGACTTGATACCGTGCGCCCACGCATGTGCAGCAATCAGGTAATTATTATGATTGGCAGATTAAATATTTCTGTATTAATTTAACTCTGTTAATTAATTTTTCCTCATCATACAGTTTTTCGAAAGAAGCAGTGACGTCTTACGTTGGCTCGTACTACACCACTGAGTCACTTAGAGGAATGTGGGCTGGTGAGGTTTGCCCTGTACCCGATCCACAAGATTGGGTCATATCTGATGACGTTCGAAGCGTTTTTTGCCTTGCACCTGATCGACCAAGACAAGCCGGCCAGCCGAGAAGAAGTCGGATATCTAGTTTTGGAAGTCAACGAGCACCAGGAACATGTGGCCGGTGTGGCGGCACTGGACACAACAGAGCTACGTGCACAAATCCCATGCCGCCCGTTCAGCCAAGCGAGATTGATGAACTAGCTGGTGATACAGATGAGATTCCAACAGACGGACGTACGAAGCAAAGAAAAAAGAAACAGTGCTCATTGTGTGGATCAGACAGTCATACGAGAAGAAAGTGCCACTTGTACGGCAGTTCTTTTACTTTGTAGTAGATTATGGAATATCTTGTGAACCTACTTTGTTGTGAGGACGATCGAAAATGAGGAGCTCAAATATGAAGGCCAATATTGAAACAGTGCTCATAGAATGCCATCTGAATAAAATTCTTACATCTACATGTCATAAAATGAATGAAGATTATTTGTCGTTCGAAAATACATAAAACAGTGAAATGAAAAATAGAAACAGGCTAATCGGCCATATCTTCAGCCGTGATGGTGCTCTCATCAGAGGAGTATCTGAAAACTGTCAACGCCATCTGCTGCCGTGCTCTCGTGAGACCCAACCGAAACAAATGGCTAGGCCACTCAAGTGTCAATGCACTCTCGACGGCCATGAGGGCAAAGACACCGCATGTGTGGTCCTCGTGCTGCTCGTAACATAATGCATCAGAGCAGGACGAAAGCTCCAACTCGTCCTCCAAAGGCTGCATCGGAGTACCCTCATTGGCCATCATGTCGTAGAAGCCTGTGTGCTTCAGCAAGGCAGGTATAACACGTCTAATGGGTATCGTCTGCCGATAACGCCTCTGCTCCTTGTTCTTGTCCCATGTCCAATGCAGGCTGTCGAAGAGTACTAATTTACGAGCACGCAGAAAAATGGAGCAAGCCACCCAGTGCCCATCCAGATTCATGATGGTGACGAGCTGTAAAATAATGCCGATCGAACATTTAGCATTTCAAAATGGTTGCTCCAACAAATCAAAAGTATCCGAAAATGTTGGTCTGACCAATAATAGGGACTTACATTTTTTGGCTTCTTCCACCAGGGCTTCACATGTCGCCATTTGGGCTTTTGTCCCAACACATACGGGGCAAGTTGATCCAGGAGCTCCGGTGCAAAAGTCTCGTTGGTCGGACCTTTATACTTCTTATAATCCGACTCTCCTCGATGAGTGACGTTCCACACCTCCTGACAAGCACTCTGCATTACAAAGTTCAAATATTAATCACTAGGCAGGTATATGGATACATATATCGAACAAGCAATAAATGGTGATGTGTATACTTACAAAGAAGTGGACGTCCAACACCTGGTACTTGTGAGCATTTTCCTCGTGGACCTGAATCCCTGCAAACAGTGCATTGCTCTGCATAATCCCCAAGTAGGAGTCGAGATGCTGACATAAAACAAACGGTCAAATGTAAAAATATAATAATAAGCATGGAAAAAGTACATTCACTTGATGAAAAAATACCTCATGGGTCATGTCCGCCAACGGATCCAAAAACGAGCTGAAGAAATCATGCCCAACACCATATCCAACTCCGACATTACGCCTGCAAAAACATGTGCCATGTCAATCACGGGACATAATCACCCTGACGAATGTAAATTAGAATATCATACGATTAATGAAGTACGACTTACATCTCATAGGCTTGCTTCTTCTCAGCCGCCAGGAGACCTGCCTCAATGTATTTCTCCAGGTCAGCTTGCTTCAAACTTGGTCTCCTAGTAGATCCATGGACGAACGGACTTCGAACATATCGAGACGGAGCTCTCTGTCGTACAATGCGAATGCCGGCACTCGTCTCGGGAATCCCAGCAATGGATGATCCAGCATAATCGCTCGTAGACTCTGGTGAGTCTACGTCAACACCGCTGCTGGGTCCTGCCTGCACCGGCACCGGCCAAGTGCCCAAGTCAAGTGGCACTGGGGTCGGATCCCAACCTCGATGACTACCGGGCGGCTGAGCTCCCGGAGTCTGTGAATAATGATCTGCAGCAGCATCGGGATAGTAGGAGGCATGGTATGATGGCCGGTGGCTGAAGATTGCTCTGAGCTCATCACCGACGATATTCGGTATGCGCAACTCCAGCCTCTGCGTCTCCTCCCTCACTGCGGTCTGCACGAAGTCCTGAACCTGGCCCTGCAAGTCTCTATACTGCTGATCATAATGACCTCTTAAGTCCGTGAACTGCTGATCAACGTGGCCTCGCAAGTCGGTATACTGCTCATCTACATGGCCTGACAAATCAGTAAAACGTCGATCAACGTAAGTCCGTAACTGGTCGAACTGAGTCCCAAAAAATCCAGTGATGCGCTCAAACAGGCCATCCTGATCGGAGCTGTGATGTGGGTACGAAGGCTCTGGCGGTACGTGATCGTAAGGAGGTATATAGCTGATCGGCGAGGCATCCCGATACGGCTCATAGCCATGCAGGTCGACGTACGGCTCCTCGCAATGTTGGTCGGGCTGGCCAGTGGGCAGCTCCTCAGGCTGCTCATGCCCAGGCTGCTCATGCCCAGGCTGCTCGGCCTCTTGCTGCTCGAAACTATGACCGAACTCTCGAACAGGGTGCTGCTCAAGTGGCTCGCTCGGAGGCACCGGTGGTCGTCTGGACCGTCTGGTCCTCGATCCCCTAGCAGCTCGAGTCCGAGATGTGGATGGACCGGGTGCATCCTCCTCAGGTGAAGGAGCTACCACCGTCGTTGGTGGACGATCACGCCTCCGTGGAGCAGCTTGCACGCCATCGTTCAAATCCCGGTCAATATTCTGCCAAAAGGGCTGACAAGTCTCCTCGGCAGTCGGAACGAGGGACTCCACGCCGGCAACCTACAAAACAAGTCTCAAACATCAGTTTAAAGTGAAAAATTTACCGTATGCAGTTTAGGCAGCAGGACTGAAAATATAAATACCTCGCCGGATAAAACATCAGTGACGTCCACAACGGATTTTGCCGTGGACCACTTCAAACACCTCGGAATTTGCAGTCCAGTATCCAATCGCCGGCCAGCCACACTGGACGATACAGGGATGGCCTCGTACGCCCAAAGCTTGAGAGTGAACAAAATAATGAAATGTGTGAGCAAAGCACTGTAATGACATCATTTAAAACAATAGAATCCAAGTAATGTTCTTAAATTAATTATACTCACCAGTAGAGCAACCGAGAATCCATAGAAGTGATACGTGGGGGGTCTACCTAAGTTGGTGGGGACCGGAGCAGCCTTTGGCACTGCGTCCATATACTTAAGCAACGTCAGGAAAGAAATCTTGCCCCATGGGAATGACTCCCATCGCTCTTCCTGCTCGACCAACGCCCACACCCATATATCCACCGAGCTCCTTCTGCAGTCGACCCCGAGTAAGATGAAGTAAACGAGAAGGATCTTCGAGAGCTTTACCGTATCATCCATACTCGAGCGGAACTCCCCTGCCTGAAATCTATATAGGAGTTGTTGCAGCGTCACGTGTGCGGTATCGGCATGCACTCTATAGTACACTCCTCTTCTTGGCGGATGGTGATCCCCAGCTGGGCTGAAATCAGAGTCGCCAAACCTCAAACCGGTCACGAGAGCAAACTCTCTCCTCGAAAACCGACAAAGGTGATACTCCTCTCCAATTGCAAACCATCTCTCATCGTCGGGGGTGTTCGGACCACTTACTTCCCTCGACATGAGAACATGCAGAAACGACTTGCATGTCTCCACCGAGGTCTCCCACCGTAGAAAATGGCCTAAACATGTCCGTCCGAATTCAGCAACACACTCTCCCCCGTGCTCTCCCAAAGCTCGTCTGATATCAGCTAGTATACTCAAACAAGTATACCCGTTAATGTACGCTAGCGTGCCATGACAATCCCTACGAACCCACCGAAAAGCCATCTACAACAAATGTACACAAATACAACATTACTTATTAATCACAAATGGTGTTACATAACCCTAAAGCTATGCAAATGAAATTGGCTCAAGAAATCGAAGAAAACACAAAGAATTATAGTGGTTCAGCTTTAGAAAAGCCTACATCCACTCTCCGAACAAAACGCCTCTATTAATTGCAGAAAAGAACGCAAGATTACAGAGAATTGAACAAAAACGCAAACTAGGGTTTATCTGCGCAGCATCAACCCTAGAAAACTCAATCACTCGAATTACAATGTTATCTCTCAATTAACCACAACCACTTATACTTCTATATATAGGAATGAATAGCCCTATATCAATTCATGGAAACTCTCTTCAAATCGCCGCGATTTTACCCTCCAAGAACTGAACTAAAATGCCGTTTAACCCTAAAACAGGGTTTTTTGGCAAGAAAACCCTGTTTTAGGGTTAAACGGCAATTATGGACAAAAAATAGGGGTAAATGGCAATTAGGGTTAATTGCCGTTTAGCCCCTATTTTTTGTCCTTAATTGCCGTTGACCCCTAATTTCTCATTTCCAACCATATCATTCCACATTCTAGGACTAATTACAATTTTTTCAGCCCTAAACCGTAAACCCTAAGCACTAATTATAAACTACATTGCAATTAACCCTAAACAAAACCCTAATTCATCACAAAAAATGCACAACAATATAACACAATTGCAGCCCTAATTCATCACCATAATTGCACAAAAATATAACACAATTGCAGCCCTAATTCATCACAAAAATTGCACAAAATTATAACACAATTGCAGCCCTAATTCATCACAAAACCCTAAACTATAAACTACATTTTCATTCATAAATTGCAGCCTTAATTCAGGACAAAAATCGCACAAAATTACAACACAAATGCAGCCCTCATTTAATTCATAAATTGCAAAACTTGGGGACAAAATATCATTCACAAAAATTGCCGTGTACTAACCTGTAAATTGGTCAAATTGCCGTGTGCAAATCTTCACCAAAATGAGCTGAATTTTGAACTCCAAATTCTCCAAGCTTCTTCTTCAAAAATGCCGTTTATGCTTGAGGTTGGGGGAGGAAGAAACAATGCTTTTTTTTTTCAAAAAAGGAGAGTCAACGGCTATTGTAATTTTTTGGTAGTTGGAGAGTAAATATCACAACATGCCAAAAATACTTTACCCTCATGTGATTAATTTTTGGGTTGGTGTGACTTGTAATGTCATTTCATGTCATACAAGTGGGACCAATTCAATCACAAAGTACAAAAGGGGTAGAAAAGATACATGGTTATATTTTTTAGGGTACAAAACATACATTGTTATATCAATTGTGGCAATTTGATCTATTTCCCCTTAAATTTATGTTTTACACTTTTTTTCCAAAAAGGAAATTATGGATATTTTTCTTGTAACTTCGTAATCTTGTTTTTTCACAAATCAACAACTAAAAAATAATATATATGACAGACGTCATGTGAATTAAAATTTGAAAAGAAAAGTTTTTAGTTATCTTACTTTCCCAAAAAGTCTTTTACATTTTCAATTTGTTTTATTTTAATCCTATATTTTCACAAATTTCATTATTTTTAGTTTGCTTGCCTATATATAATAGATCAAAGTGACATATTTTTGTTTTTATGTAATTCAAATTGTATATTATAAATGAATAAATTTATAAAATGACTACGAGCTTTCATTTTTAAGTAAAGATTGTATCAATTCACCATTAGCAAAATTAAAAAGTTTATAAGTTATTTTAAAGTAACTTTTTATTTTCATACGATCTCATGTAAATTTTCGTGAAATAATCTATAAAAATTAATTTAAGTAGTTTCGCATTGTCATATATATATATATATATATATATATATATATATATATATATTGAGAAAAATAAATTGAATGTTTCTTCTATACTTAACTACTTCATTTATCCTTCATGCAGAGGGGATGTTTCCTTGAAGAAAAGAGAGAGATGAGAAGGCAACTTCGATGTTTCAAAACATATTCGAATTGACAGCTCATCAGAATCAGTTGATTTTAAGAATCAATGTTTTATTTTACACAGTTATTTATATGTATAGATGTACGAATCGTAAATCTATGTAATTAGGTCAATCTAATTTGGGGATGTATTATAAGTATTATTACAAGATTCAATTTATTTGTGGAAACAATTCTACAATCAAATTTTGAATTTTTTAATAGGAAGCTCAATTCAGTATTTTTTAATTTAGGGTTCTAAATTAGAATCAACTCTCAATTCTAAGTATAGTTAACATATTACACTATCGGAGACTTCAGTTTTTTATTTTCTTTTTTATTTTTCCTTATTTCTTTAGTAATTAAATCATGTAAAATCCTCCTCCTCACTTTATTTTCTTCACGTGTGGCCTATTAATTTCTCCATATGGATTTTTAGGGATTTTTTCTCGGTCAATCAACAATTTTCTTTAGTATATGTCTTCTTTACTATCTGATCTTGAAAGATATGAATTAAAAAAAAAATCAGATATTTCAAAATAAGGCCATTAAAAACCTACAATATATTTGTGTGAATTTAAAATGATGAAATACAAAATAAGACATAAATATGAAAAGATGTTTCACACCTTGATTTCTAATGTGTGGGGGTAGGACTTTTCTACAAATACAAGGGATATCTATAATTGTTTGATTATATTGAGGGTAGAACTGACATTTTATCATTACCACTATGGGAAGTTACACAACATGCGGTTTTTTAATAAGGGTAGAACTAAAGGTATCTATCTCATACAATTCTAAGCACACTCCATAACTTTTCTACACCACATGAGTAATAATTTGAAATGCTATTTCCAAATCGAAATTAAGGTTTCCAATTCCCAATTGTCAAGTCATATTTATTGAATCAAATCATATAACTGTGAAGGTATATAAGCTGGAATACTTTCAAACCATCCCTTAATACACCTCGGTGTAGGGTAACTTGATTGTTTACGATGCCGCGTACCGGTTAAGATTTGAAAATAGTGAATAATAAAGTGTTTTCCAAGAATTATATTTATTGAGATCCAATGCTCGAAATGGTATCAGAGCCAAGTTTATTAAAGATATAAATTAAAATATTTGCATAATATTATTTTTTTCCCATGAAGAGAAAATCAAGTAACAAAAAAAGAGAAAATCAGGTAAAAATGTATTCAAATTATTTTTCGAGATAATAAGTACAAGACTTTCATTACCGTCCACAAGGAATGGAACATTATTGTTTTAGACATTTCTAAGATTTCACATGATCTTAAGGAGATCTGGAAGACCATCATATATTATGATGGACAGACGGAGATGATGTTCTGATCTCTATTCAAGATCCAACGAGAAGTTTCAGATTTGAAAAAAGAAATCATAGATGTGAAAGGAAGAATACCAAAGGGAACAAGCAGATCCATGAACGAAAGTTTCAAAGATGCGCTCGGGGATAGACCTATCATTCCCAAAGGAAAGATTACGAAAATTCCAAAGTCTAAAAGTTACAAGAAGCTCTTAATCGACATCATCCAAAAAGTCTGATAGAAACAACAAGAATCGATATCCCAAAATTAACCGAATCACTTTTTACTTTTGGGATAGTGGATCTAGTTAATATAAAAATGAACTCTCAAATTCTCAATCTAGCCGAATCGCTTTTCAATGTTAGGATAGTGGATTTGGTTAATATAAAGATAACTTTCAAATTCTCAATCTAGAGGAAAGTACGAGTACAAACACTCTCATCCCTGAGCAATCAAGGAGGGATAACCGAGAATTCCAATACGAGTTAGATCCAGGTATCTTTAGAACTTGTAAAATGAGACATCTAGAAAAGAGTCAGACACCATCCAATAGCCCTTGGGCTAGAACAATGTTGAAGCCGACACATCCTTACGAAATGATCCTTAAGATAGATATCATCGACTTCAGAAATATGGAGTAGTTGATCGATGAGTGGATGGCTTCCTTGAAGGTGGCCTTATCAATGCTGGACATCGAAAGAGAAAACTCCATCAAACTGATTGAAAACAGTTTGGAAAGTTCAACAAAAAGGGCATGGGAGGCAACCAAGAAGAGATCATGGCCAGAGATAATATTTATGATATTATCGAAAGGTTCGGACGATTGCTAAAGGTTTATTTCATCGAAAATGGATATTTTAGCCAAAGTAATAAAGAAAAGAGTTAAGAATATACACAAGCGGTAGCATTTTTAATTTGTGTGTATCTAAATCCGAAGCAGGTCATTCTACAGATACATATTTTCACCAAATTCTGGTGAAATGGCCGATAATGCCAATACTAAAAATCTATCGAACTCCAATTGAACTATTAATTTAAAACTTTAGGAAACAATTCCAAACAAGTCAAGTCAACCCTGCATCTTTGGTGTTAAAGAGGGAGAGGTTAATCTAAGACCACATATTGGTCCAAAAAGGGTTAACACTAATCAGGTTGCTCCTCCATTTTAAATTTATCAAAGATTATGGGAGAAACTGGTTACTAGGAATGAAATCAATTCTGGCAAGATAACTACCGATTGATTTGGAAAGTATCCAAGATTTTGGATGCTCCCGAATGTAAATTCGCAGGATGTTCGAGAATGGTTTGATTTCGGAGTAATTATTTCGATCTTTACCACAACACCAAACTTTCCGAAAATATCAAAATTACCGGACTGGATTGTTACTGTCGTACATGATTTAGGGTAGAACAACCCACATTTAGGTCAAGGTGATACCTTGGAGCTCAAGATCATTTCAGCCGCTCCAGAAATCATGGGTAAGAGATATTACACAACTTTTCAATTCATAAAACTCTAAAGATCGGACATGATAACGTTTAATAGAATAAAGTTCCGCCATCAAACAACCCCCAGAAGTCGCCCTTACTGAAGAGAATCTCTACAAGACAAGTATGGGGATTTTGAGTTTGTCCCACCGAGATGGACAAGGTAAAATATTCATTCAAGATTTTTCAAAACTCTTTGAATGAATCTTTCCTATTAAACTCTATGACAGGAAACACGATCAGATTTGCCAAAAGTCTCTTTGAAATTAAGAGAAAATTGATTTAGGAAAATAAAGTTTCATCAACGAAACAAACAAGAAAAAAAGTATGTAATATGGTACATATCGAAAGATGGGAAGAACATTTATGTTCTTACTGTCAAACACAGGAGAAACCTTTATTCGGATAAGGTTTCAAGGTCAAGTAGGACAAGCCCGATCATCAGAAGAAGAAGGGCTCTATAAGGGATTTTTAGATAATAAAAACAAAAAATGTAATAAAAGAAAACGGGTCTAATTGGATTCGATAGGTTACAAGTATATATATATTCTAAAAATGTAATAGTATAGGAATATATTGTATTTTATTTTGGGGTGTGCTTAGAAAATCCATAAGAGATCGTTCTTGGCTCCACCATACACACGATACTACTATCAAACAAAGAGTAGTGGATGGTCCCGCCATCAATAAAGAATCAACCACCAAAAGGAAGATCTTCTATTATCACCAAAGGACAATAACTAGTGGAAGGGACCACTAAAATGGTGATTACAAGCTCGCAAATGAGAGGATTGAAATCCAAATTTCAAGTTCAGATTCTTGGCTATATAAGGAAGCCTTTAGCCTTAGAAGAATATATCAAAAACCACCAATACTTCTCTCTACAAATAGTTTCAAAAATCTTCTATCTAGTTCATAGTGTAAACTTTTAAGCTTTCTTGTTCAGGGTTTCCCCTTACAAGTTTAAGTTATAATTGACTAAAACAAGTTTTCTTCTCCAATGATGGAGAAAAAATAATATTGTAAAATAGTTTAAGTTTACTATCTTCAATAAAGAAAGGTTTTTACTTTCAATATTCGTTTCCAGAAATTTATATTTTCTAAGTATAAGAAAAAACCAGCAGTGAGTCTCCTTATTCCCCTTGAAAGATAGAGTGGCTGTTGAATAAGGGATGTCATCGGGTTCCCACAGAGAAAATGGTACTAGAACCATCGACTACAGGTGTATGGTTAGATCACGGATCCATAAAAACTAGCCCGAAATATTTAGTCGGAGGTCGAAATAAAGACAAGGTAAAATTTTACTTATAATTTTATTTATTTATGAAAACATGTTGGGCCTGATAAATTATCAGAAGACTAATTCGAATCTAGTAAGTATAAGAATTGGAAAAATGAAAAATGACAAATGACTAATGACAAGTTTGGTTTTTTAAAAATTAACTAAAAATGGCAAGAGTTAAAATGTTATTTAATTAAAAAGAGTGGTCGCCTAGTCTAAATTGGAGTGCCCTTAAAAGACAATGAAGTGTTTTTAGAGCATCTTTTTCTCTAATTACAGCCTCCATACCCATACTTCACATTAATTCTGCAACTTTTAAGACAAAGAAAAGAGATATTTGTTTAAAATGGCAGCTGATGCAACTCTGATTTCTCTCCACGAAAAACAGGTGGACTCTCGCACTGAAAAAGTTGATTTTTTGCAAAAGTTTCTTGAAGCTTATTCCAAAGAAGAAGAAGAGATGGAGAGACGCATCGCAGATGCAGCTTATGCAGCCAAAGATGTAATTGAATCCCCCATAGCCGATCATATTAATGCTGTATCCACAAGTCATGGCGAAAACATCACTTGCGTTGAGTTTTATCAAGGTCTAGAGAGTGTGATTCAACAAATGGATTTGATCAAGAAAGAGGTGATGGAAACCGTTAAATGACTTCTTCGGTTTCTGTTGGTCCAGTAAGACAGTGTTTCCAAGATGCAGAACACATGATGGTGGATTTTGGTGATATATTAACTGATGTCATGGATAAACTTACCAGACAAGAAAATAATCTCGAGATCGTCCCCATCGTTGGCATGGCTGGTTCAGGTAACTCTACGCTTGTTCAAAGCATTTATGCACATCCACTTACTGTCCAACACTTTGATATACTTGCTTGGGTTACAATATCTCAAGAGTATAATATGTCAGAAATTTTTTTACAAGTTCTTTCAGAGAAAAATAGAGGTGATCAAGTTCACGAATTAGGAGAAAGAGTACATAAAAAATTATGGGGTAGAAGATATTTGATTGTGATGGATGATATATCGACTATTGAGGCTTGGGATAAAGTCAAGTCTCTTTCAAAGAACAGCAATGGAAGTAAAGTGATGATAACCAGGCTCTCAAATTTGGCTTTTCAGTTAAATGGCTCTCACGATTTTCAAATGAAATTTCTAGAAAAGTTTAAAAATTGGGATCTCTTTTATGAAATTGTGTTTGGCAAAGAAGGCTGCCAATTGAGTTGGAAAACATTGGAAATGAGATTGCAAGAAATTGCAGAGGGCTTCCTTTGTCAATAGTTGTGATCGGAGGACTTTTAACAAAATCGAATATGAAACGTGATCATTGGGAATATACTAAACAAAAATATGAGTTCACTCTTAAATTTGGAGAACAAAGAACAATGTTTGCAAATATTATGGTCGAGTTACATGGAGTTGCTGCTATATTTAATGTCATGTTTTTTTGTATGCGAGAGTTTTTCCTGAAGATCATGTGATCCATGTGCCTGCCCTTTTTTGATACATAATTAAATTAAATATTAAATTACAAATAATTAATTTATATTTATTAATCAAATTACCACAACTGTAGCGTGATTTAAGTAAAATCAATTGCATATAGTAAAAAAATTTATTGAAATGGTTTTTGTATTTCAACTTTGTAAAAAGACTCAATAAAGAGGTCAAACACATTTTACAAAAACACAACCACAACACATAATCCAAAAAACAAAAATTATGTTACACATAAATTACCACAATAAAAAAAGATGGTATATTAATACCATTGATGTACAGTAGAATTACCCTGTATAAATTTATATATTTCTAAGAGGCTTCAAATAATTAATTCTAAATTTATATTCCAACAATATTATTCAGAAAGAATTAGTTTTTTACTTTTCTTTTTTCATAGTTCACACGATAAAAATAAATGGGCCTATAAGTATTGGGCCAAAAAAATTGATATATTTTTCAGAACTATATACAAATAAAAATAAATGGGCCGATGTGGCCACATTCCTTTAGGCTACCCTCGGAAAGACGAAGTAGGTTGAACAAGAATCACTATAGACTGTCACTTTCCCCAATTACAGAGTCTCCAAACTGCAAATTTCTGCAACATTTTAAGACAAAGAAAAGAGATATTTGTTTGAAATGGCAGCTTACGCAGCTCTTGTTTCTCTAATGCAAACCATAGATGAGATCAAGAATCATCCTCGCCCTCCGATTTCTCTCGACGAAAAACAGGTGCACTCCATCACTGAAAAAGTTGATTTCTTGCAAAATTTTCTTGAATATTATTGGAGCCGAGGCAGCGAAGAAGAGGAGGAGTTGGAAATGCGCATCGCCAGTGTAGCTTATGCAGCAGAAGATGTAATCGAATCCCATATAGTCAATCAAATCCATCCTCCATCCACAAGTCGCCTTGACTACTTCTTTGAACATCTAGGGAGAGTGATACAACGTATTGCAGATCTGATTCATGCTAAAATCAACATTTGCGTTGACTTGTATCGAGATCTAGAGAGAGTGATACAAAACATGGATTTGATCAAGAAAGAGGTTATGGAGATCGTTAAGGAGAAGAGCGTGGGAGCCCAACACCATCAGCTGATAAACACTACAAAATCTTCGGTTTCTATTAGTCCAGAAAGACCTGTTTCCAGGATGCAGAACAACACGATGGTGGATTTTGGTAATATCTTGAATGACGTCATGTATAAGCTCACCAGACAAGAATATAATCTCGAGATCGTTCCCATCGTTGGCATGGGTGGAATTGGTAAGACTACGCTTGCTACAAATATTTATGCACATCCACTTATTGTCCAGCAATTTGACGTTCTTGCATGGGTTACGATTTCTCAAGAGTATAGTGTGCGGGAAATTCTTTTACAAGTTCTTTTTGAGAAAAATAAAGAGAATCAAGTTCACGAGTTAGGAGAAAGAGTGCACAAAAAACTATATGGTAGAAGATATTTGGTTGTGATGGATGATATGTGGAGTATTGAGGCTTGGGATAAAGTAAAGTCATTCTTTCCAAATAACAATAATGGAAGTAAAATCATGATAACTACTAGGCTCTCAAATATTGCTTTTCAGTTAAGTGGTTCTCATGATTTTCAAATGAAATTTCTAGATGATGATAAGAGTTGGGATCTCCTCCGTAAAATTGTGTTTGGCAAAGAATGCTGCCCTATTGAGTTGGAAAACATAGGAAAGGAGATTGCAAGAAATTGCAGAGGACTTCCTTTATCAATAGTTGTAATCGGAGGACTTTTAACAAAATCTGACATGACACATGATTATTGGGAATATACTTTACGATGTATGAGTTCACTCATAAATTTGGGTAACAAAGAGCATTGCTTGAAAATATTGTGGTCGAGTTATAAGGAGTTGCCAATACATTTAAAACCATGTTTTTTATATATGGGAGTATTTCCGGAAGATCATGAAATCGATGTGTCTGCTCTCATCAAATTATGGGTTGTTGAAGGGATTCTGAAACCAATTAAAAACAAAAGTTTGGAACAAGTTGCTAAAATCTACATCAAGGAACTTGTTGATAGAAATCTTATTATAGTTCATAAATTGAACTGGAATATGAAAGCAACATCATGCAAATTCCATGACCTCTTGAGAGACATGTGCGTAAGAGAAGCTGGAAGGCTAAGGTTTTTTTGGATACTTAGAACAGATTATCTGAATATTCCTGAAGTCATAAATATGGAACGTCGTATTTGTATTCATGATCGCATACATGATGAATTTCCCCCTCAATTAATCGATGCTTTAAATTCTGCGTTACTTCTTCGTTCTTTGCTTGTGTTCGGTGGTTATAAACCTTCACCATCATTTACTGGTAGATTGTTGAGGGTATATTCATTCACTGATTATTATTATAGCTCTCAGAGAGGCAATGGGGATACAGAAGTTTTGCTCCAGCAAGCTAACTTGCGCCACCTTCGCATACAATTTTTCAGACAATGCAGCTTTCCATGGAACTTACAAACACTTGATGCCGTTCCTAACAACCAAGAGTCTTTGGTTGCACCTGAAATATTTGATATTTGGAAAATGCCTCATCTTAGGCATGTCATGGTCGATAGACTTGAGCTGCTGGAACCTCTTTGTGGGAAAGATGGTTTTCTCTTGGAAAACTTGCACGCTCTCTCTATAAATAATTTCAAGTGTAGTGAAGAGGTGGTCAAGAGAATCCCCAATATCAAGAAGTTGAAACTATATTATCATGGAGTTGGAGGGTTGCATAGTGTCTGTCTCCGCAATCTTGGTTGTCTTCAAAACCTCACTTCCCTTAATCTTGGCCTTGACTATTATGATTCTCCTGATAATGATTCCAATCTAGAAACAATGCAGAACCTCAACTTTCCATATTCCCTCAAGAAGTTGTCTTTGAGTAACACAGGACTCCGTTGGGAGAACTTGACTGCAAAGATAGGTTCATTGCCCGTTCTTCAAGTTCTTAAGTTGGAAGGCTGCTCCTGCATAGGACCCAAGTGGGAAACACTTGAAGGACAATTCCAAAACCTAAAATTCTTGCAAATTGTGTGGTGTGATCTGAAATGTTGGACAACAGAAGATACTCATTTTCCACGCCTTGAGCACCTTGTTCTTGAGTGTTTATACAAGTTGGAGGAGATTCCTTTGAGTATAGGAGATATACCAACACTCCAATCAATTAAGTTGGAATATTGTCGTAAATCTGCTATTGCTTCTGCTGAAAGAATAAAAGAGGAGCAACTGAGTTATGGCAATGAAGACCTTCAAGTTCTAATTGGTAAGAATTTAACACCATTTATGTTGTCTTTCTATATCATCATTGATCATTCTCTTTTTAGGAGATCGAAGTTAGTTCAGTATAAAAACTTCCTTAACTTATACAAAGAAAAGACATTTTAAAGCATTTAAATTTTATGTCATGTTTATATTCTTTAACTTTTTTTCCAAAATATGTAAAACCAATTATAGATATTTTTCTTGCAAATTCGTATTCTTGTTCATTCACAAATCGACAAGTTAAGAAAAAGGAAAGAAAAAAAAAAGAAAAAAAAGAAGAAGAAGAAAACTTGTCGAGTTTAATTTTTTGGAAAAACTAAAGTTTAAGTCGTCTAACTTTGTCCTCACGAATAGTCTTTTTTCCATTCATATTTTTTATTTTAATCCTATAATTTCATATAATATTTTGTGCTATAGTTATGTCTATAAAAATTGATTTAAGTAGTTTTGTATTGCGATGTGGATAATGTTTTGTCCACACTTAGTTACTCACATATCCTTCTCATGTTAACATATGTTATTCTTCATGCAGAGGGAATATATGGTGAAACAAGAGAGAGAGGGAGAGGGGTCTGAGAAAGCAACTTTATGCTCTGTTTCCGTATTATACATTGAAATTTGAAAGTACCTTTCATTATATTTGAAGAAAGAGAACACATATTTCACTCTTATTTTCATATACTTCTAGTTTTACCCCATATACTTTCATTTCTAGATTTTTTTACCTTTTTTTCCCCCCATTTGTCCTAATATATGTTAAAAATCTCTATATTTCTTATCCATGATGTAAAATAAAATTATGGGTATGAAAAATGATATTCAACAGGGCAATATGAATATATATATTAAGACACATATATGGTGATGAAGCAATTTGTTGGAAAGCTAGAATGTAAAATTGCTTAAGGTTCTTTCGCTATATTGTCCTCTTTTTCATCTATTGATCAACGAATAAAAAGTTTAGAGCAGATTTTATATGAGATGATCTCGTGTGAAATCTTATGTAAAATGGAATTCTAATGAATTAATAAAAACGAATCAATTCATTTAACATGGTGAATATCGATTTCACGTAAAGTTTTATGTAAGACAATCTTATATAATTTTTTGTGAAAAGTCTATACATAAGAGATCATAATAGTTAGTTGTTTTCATTTGGCTACAACTATACTTTTCTTCATCACATCCAAAACAATGTTGTATATCTCATCGAAAAATCATTTAAGTAATAATTTGAAATTTATAATAACAATTATAATGATAATGTTTGAATTAATATGGATTTGAAATCCACAACTTTTATTTTGAATTGAGTTTTTTATAATTTTGATGGACACGTGAATTTGGATGAATTTGAATTATATTGATTTTAAACCTTATTTTTCAAATCACACAATTCAAACACAACTCATTATATTTTCAATTTTATGATATTTATTATATTAAATTTTCAAATTCCAAATTTTCTAATGTACCTTTATAGTTCATACTGCAATAAACTAAATTGGTACATCTTAATTACTTTTTGATTATAAATTTGTTGGAGTCTTCAAACAATTAATTCTAAATTTATATTCTACCAACTTTATTGTGAAAGAATTAACTTTTTTCTTGCCCTCTTATTTTCTCCTTTGGACAGTCCAAAAACAAAAAAGGCACTAAAGAATTAAGAAATATTTTGCATAACATTAGAGATGGAGTACAAAGTATATCTAATTATATTTGCCTCAACATTTATTTCAATCATTTTGGCTAAATTCATAACTGCAATTGCATTAATGGCCTTTTCAACTCCCACCAAAGGCAAAACAAAAGTTCTAAAATTCGATACTGATGCAAGTAGAAGTGTGATAAAAATAATTATAATTCATTGATTAGAATATTGGATGTAATAACCAATTAAAGATAATAAATCAATTTTTTTTTTCATAAATCAATCAACGCTTTATAATAAAGATAAGTCATTGTTATACTAATATTATTCTAAAATCTTAAAAGATAAACATAAATCAATCTAAAGAATATCAATAACACTAAAATTTTTATAAACTCCATCCAATATAGCTAATCTCTATTCTCCATCATTTTTCCTGTTTTCGAAATGATTCGTCCTCGAATTGGAATCCATCAAAACTTATATGCACCAGAGACACAGATCAGGGGCACGGATTTAGGATCCGTGCCCCCAACCTAATCCGACGCTTGGGCCGCTTACAAACGCATCCACGTGCTGCCACAGGCGACCACACCATAACTGGTGTGAGCGCACATCACCTGAATTTTATATTTTAAGGTATCACACATCAACTCTTAAAGTATCGCACAGTTACCCTTCAGTATAAGTATAAAAACAGTTATGTTTTCTTTTTTTTCATATTTTTTTTTCTTCTCTCCTTCTTCTTAATCTTTTTTCTTATCAATTTATTATTCTTCTTATTTGGTTTGTACATTCTTCTTCTTCTCTATCTTCTTCTTCTTATTCTTATTCTTCTTCAAATCTCCATGGAGTCATTTATGGAGTTTTTTCTTCTTGCTCTTCTCTTTAACTCATTTTCATAAATTTAGATAATTGATTTCAAATCACAATTTATTACAATAATTTTAAAACATTGAAAATCAATTATTTCAAACAATATGAAATCATGATTTGCTAATGTTGAGGAAGAAGATGAAACATTTGAAATTTTAAAAATTTCAATGAAGATATTAATTGTATGCTCTTACAGGTATTACACATGTTTTTTCAAGTATTACATAAATATCTTGCAAGTATTACACATATTTCTTTCAAATATTACACTTTATATTACAAGTATTACACATGTTCATTTCAAGTATTACATAATTACCTTACAAATATTACACATGTTCATTTCAAGTATTACATAAGTACCTTATATGTATTACACATGTTCTTTCAAATATTATATAAGTACCTTACATGTATTAAACATGTTCATTTAAGATATTATATAAGTATCTTATAAATATTACACATGTTCCTTTCAAGTATTACATAAGTATCTTATAGGTATTACATATGTTCCTTTCAAGTATTACATAAATATCTTACAGGTATTACATATGTTCTTTTCAGATATTACAAATCAATAATACTTCAAAAGTATTTTCATAATATCTTGAAGGTATTACTTACATATCATTCAAGCATGTAATTTTATAATACCTATAAAGCATACATCTAATACCTATAAAACAAATCAGTAATACCTCAAAATTATTATTTACATATATATTTTATACACAAATTCATATATGTATGGAGGAATGATCCTCAAAATAGATTACACTAAACAACATAAAAACATGAGAAAGAGATCAAAAACTGGTAACTAGTCATCAACAATGGCAACCTCACTTCTTGGGCCTTTTAGTTTAAATTTAGTGGAGTGGAATGAGAATACCAATGAATTTGCGCAGCTTGTCTATGCTCTCAATACTATTTCCAAAAACCAAAAATTGCAATAACGAGACTATAAATCAAGACAAGAAAATAATTGAGTACATCTATTCATAAATCATATTGTTAATAAGAAGAAAGAAAAAAAAAGGGAGAAGAAAATTGTTGAGTAAATCTATTCATAAATCATATGCTTGAGAAAAAGAAAGAAAAATAAGAAAGGAGAAAATGGAAAGAGGGGCGCTACGAAGAAGAGAAAAAGTGAGAAAAAGGAAATAGAACAGTATTTGAAGAGTAATTGTTAGAGACATATCTATCAAAAATATTTGTAGAAAAATTGGATATCAAATATAATATAGTGTATTTAAATTTAAATTTTAAATACATAGATATGAAATACATTGTAAGTGGAGTTGAGGGCAAATTGAACTTTTTTTTACCAAAATTGGGTAAAAAAAGTTTATTTTCATAAAAAATGGGTATAAAAGTTTTTTGTCTTATAAAATGGGGTAATGAGAAACATTTACACAAGTTTAAAACGTAAAAAACTACAATGTTCATCATGAAATTTATCTATATTAATGTCTGAATTGCTGATGTGGATTTCTCAATTCCATCATTTATATAGATAGAAATTATCGTATCGAATAAAATTGAATCAAAATAAAATATATAAAACTGATGGTAGAAAAAACAAAACATAAGTCATGTCAAGAAATTTGAGATTTTTCCTAAAATATGTTGTGGGAAATAATCAGAGAATCCAAATGTTACTTTTACATTTTTATTCTTTTGATTTGTCAAAATCTAAATAGTTAAAACTCATTTGTTATCTTATATATGATCAGGAATAAAATTACTTTTATGAAAAATGGTGATCGATAGGGCATGCTACATATATATAGACACATAAATATATTGTGACGAAGCAATATTTTGAAAGCATTTTGTAATTAATAGGTTCTTTCGCCATTTTTTGTTCTTTTTCATCTATTGATCAAAGAATAAAAAGGCTACACGAAAGGGATCATATGTTTAGCTTTTTTTAATTTTGCTACAACTTTACTTTTCTTCCTAACATCGAATGCAATATCGCATATCTCATCTAAAATGTTTTAAATTCCATTTTCTCTCTTTATACTCTATTGTCAATTATATCAATCAATTTTGCTTCATTAAAGAATTTGAGAAATAATTTGAAATATGTAATACCAAATTCATTAATGATGTTTGAATTAATATGGATTTGAAATTCAAATTTTATTTTCTACTGATATTTAAGTAATATTGGTTGACACTCTAATTTTGGTGGATTTTAAGCACACATTCAATTCAAATATATATATATCTATATATATATATATATATTAAATTCACTTAATTCAAACTTCTCAATTTCATGAGATTTAATATAATAAATTTTAAATAAATTTGCTTAGTACCTTAATAACTCATAATTCAATATATATACCAAATCGTTACAACTTTACTATTTTCTCATTGTATACAACTATATATTTCTTAGAGACTCGATCAAGTAATTAATTCTTTTATTGTCCTCTTTTTTTTCCTTTTCTTTTTTTCTTTGGGCAGTCTCATTATGTTTTTTTTGATAAGAAAATAAAATAAAATTGGGCCTATAAATATTGGGCCTAAAGAATTAAGAAGTATTTTGTACAACCGTGGAGATGGATTACAAAGTATATCTAATTTTATTTGCCTCAACAATTATTTCAATCATTTTGCCTAAACTGCTAACTGCAATTGCATCAATGGCTTTTTCAACTCCCACCAAAGGTAAAACAAAAGTACTAAAATTCGATTCCGAGGAAGATGTCGCCGTCGCGCTGGCGAAGTACACCGCCGATCTCTCCGAAAAGTTCATCAAAGAAAAGGGCTCTTTCTCCGTTGTTCTCTCCGGTGGCTCTCTGATCGATACACTCAGGTAAATAGCTGAATTTGGTTACGCGCATGAACTGTTTGTGAAAATGAGTCTATGAACTCTTTCCTTTTTTCGGGTTTATTTCAACTGTTTGAACAGATGGGTTATGTAATTAATTTAGTGTTTGAATGCAGTTTTTGGAATAAATTGCTGAAGAAGTAAAGCAGAAAGAATTATACATATGGGTTAACAACTTTTTTTTTTTTTGTAACATCATTTTCACTTGAATTTCGTATACTTTATTTTGAAATTTAATTTGTGGAAATGCTTATGATCATAATGGAATTTGAGGTCCGCACATATCTTTAATTTTCAGTGATTTCATACCAACTTTATTGTAAAATATAGGAAATTGGTAGAATCTCCATATAAGGAATGTGTTGATTGGTCAAAATGGTTGATATTTTGGGTGGATGAGAGAGTGGTTCCTCTGGATCATGAAGACAGCAATTATCTGCTTGCCTTTAGGGGGTTTCTCTCTAAGGTAATATCAAGATTCAAGATTGATATTTTTAGGTTAGCTTATGTACTATCTTTGGATTTTCTGAACAGAACTTCAAGAATATCAGTTTTCATTCTTACAACATAACTAGTGTATCTGTAATGGAAATGGTGTCCAAAAATTGTGAGACAAACTTTGCTGTTGTTTTCCAAACTGTGTTTATCGCCTATTCCAGTTTCCAATTATAAATTCAGGACACTATTTTTAGTTCATTCATGTCTGCACGCTAACTTATCGGGCTCAATATTGGACTCTAATTTTTCAACTTGGGCGATTTTAGGATAAAAAACTCGAAATCACGAATGTCGAGTCAAATCACACGAATTTCGGGCAAATCATTTCAGCAAAAAGCCCAAATCCCATGTGATTGGATCCGAAATTCGTAATTTTGGGGTTTTTGTCCTAAAATAGCCCAAATTAAAAAGTTAGTGTCCTAATGTCGGGGCCGAAAAGATAGTGTCTTTAAATTTAATTGGTGAATGGCCTAAAAATAGTGTACTAAATTTGCAATTTTCTCCATTTTATACAATAGTGAAACTGGAATCGATGATCTCATTTGCCATAACAGGCTGCAGTTTGATTTTTAAAATCGCGAATATATGTTGGTATTCATCTTCCCACATCCACCTGGCTGGGATTTCATTACTTCATAATAGATGAAAAATGAGTTTGATAAAGGGAATAAAAACTAAACTGTAATATTAGCTGATTCCACTTTTCATAATGACACTATGCTTCTCTTGATTCTTTTATATCTTGGCAGGTCCCTATTCCTGCAAGCAGCATTTATGCTATCAACGATAAGAAATCTCCGGAGGGTGCTGCAGATGATTACGAGGAGCGCCTGAAACAGCTGGTCAAGAGCAAAACCATTCCCATTTCAAGTATCACCGGTTTCCCAAAATTTGACCTGATGTTGCTCGGAATGGGGCCCGATGGACATGTGGCATCTCTTTTCCCTACACGCCAACAACGCTATGAAAATAAGCGATGGGTCACCTTCATTACCGACTCCCCCAAACCACCTCCACCAAGGATAACGTTCACATTTCCAGTGATCAACTCAGCTTCCGAGATTGCAATGGTTATCACAGGGGCTGAATTGGCCGATACTACTAAGATGGCATTGGGCACCGGAAATACCCCCGCCTCGCCCCCTCTGCCTTGTACCGAAGTTTCTGCTGAAGGAGAGCTTACATGGTTCTTGGACAGAGATGCTGCTTCAAAACTGTAAATCTCTGCCCTCTGATGAATGAATAAACATTATGCTAGCTATACATATATATAAAATATATGTAGTGGAAATGTATCCAAGTAGCCAAATAAGGATAGCAAAAATGTTTAAGAGCCAAAAAAATTTAACTTGGACAAAAACTACCCTTCCCCTCTCTACCCTTACTTGAAGGTGGATTCGTTTCATTTAAAAGGGTAGAAATGTAAACTAAACTTCGACTATAGTTAATGTTCTATTATCTTCTGGCTATTTTAAATTCTTCTTTATCATATTAGGTTATTTTGATGGTTTTTCCTGTTTATATATACATATATTTATATGGTGGTGGAAGCTGGGGTAGGTTTAGTAGCTCATGCCCTTTTTACATTGTTGTCTGTATTGTAAGATCTTTAATATTCTGTATGGTAAATGCTAATATGGATATGCTACTTCTCTTGATTTCTGTAACGCTCTATAATTAAAAATCTGTCTTTTCTGGGATATGATTTTTTATTTTTGCTGAAAAATCTTGCTTGTGATGGTGTTGCAGCTTGATTCTCATATATTGTTTTTTAAATTCAAGTTGATGATATTGGTATTAACAAAAAAGTATTAAAGCCATAAATTTTGTGTTCAAATTTGCCTGTTGAGTTTATAAAGCAATATACTTAAATAGATTTTTACATTTGAGTTATAATCAAGTATCGACTAATTTGATTTCCTTCTTTTTCCTTTATTTTTCTTTATACAGCTTTTTCCTTTTCCTTTATAGAAAGAAGTGTTTCTAAAACTCTGCAAGCTCCTTCCCACTTCTCGTGTAGATTCATTTGCTACAATTACTTTA
This sequence comes from Scutellaria barbata, assembly GCA_028654395.1. NCBI lineage: Eukaryota > Viridiplantae > Streptophyta > Magnoliopsida > Lamiales > Lamiaceae > Scutellaria > Scutellaria barbata. The sequence goes on along the minus strand of CM053646.1, from coordinate 15,131,231 downwards.
TTTAACTATGATCCCACGACTTGTTCTGAATTTCTACTTTTAGTATTCTTTGTTTTGAGATAATTATATAAAATTCTTTATTGTTCTTTACATTTTTCAATGATCTTGATTGTCTCATTTGGGTATAGATATTCTTTTTTTTTTTTTAAACACTCTCAGAAAGTATTGTCTTATGTATGTCCACTTTCAGCATATTGTCTTGAAATGTGTTGTCTTGATGATTGATTCTCTTTTAAATAAAATATATATTCTAATACTTTTCTCAAGGACAGGTTGCAGTATTTAAAAATAATTTTTATCTCATATTTTATAACATTAATAGTGTAATATATATATATATATATGTGTGTGTGTGTGTGATATTCTTATTGCATAAGTAATATGTAATTACGATGTAAATGTGGTAAAATTGAAAATACAAGTGTGTTAATTATTGCCCTTGACTATTTCCCTTGTTCTTAGTTTGATCAAGAACATTTAATATATCAAACTATTGACTTATGTATATATAGACTATGAATTTATAGGATTAGATAGAGTAACAAGTTTCTAAAATTGACTAAAAGTGAGTTCAATGAAAAGAATAAGTCATACATATTATATTATTTATCACTTCTTTTTTGCAAAATTTACAAAATAAAAGATACAAATCCCAAACAACCCTTCATACAAAAAAAAAAAGGCATTAAATACTAAAAGTTCAAAATTTACAATATTTTGGTCTATCAGTGCCCTTTACAATAAAAAAGCTAAGTGTTTTTCTTACCAGATATATTCAGTTGTGCCAATCCAATGATTGTGTTTGCCAGCATCTATATTTTTTGTATTTTCTTTGTTGAATTTTTATTTAATTTGAGTGTATATATAAAATAAGGTGATATAAGGTGGTTGTTTAATGATCATCAAACAGGGCATATGAAAGAACAATTCATAATAGATTAAACAGCATATCATATCCCCACAATCTTTGACATTTTATACACAAAAAGTTATACGAAATTGTGTTAATGGATATAATAGTGTATGATGAGATTATATTTTATGTGCGAAAAATGATTTTTTCCATATTTCAAGGACTGATCAGCAAGAAACAAAAAAGTTGGGATTTTCTATTTTTCTCTTAAGTAGAAAAGCATAAACAATCATCAAATCTCAGAAATTCATGATAATGGTCAACTAAATCAGGCGCACTATTTTTGCACATTTTAAACAGAAATAACCAAACAAAAGAGAAAAAACAATATGAATAAAGAGAACAAAAGAAGACTTTATTTTAGGGGACCCTTTTTCAGACAAAATAATAATAATAATAATAATAATAATAATAATAATAATAATAATAATAATAAAATTTGAAATTCTGTGTTCAAACTATATTATATAAAAAAATAAGATTATATTATGAGATTTATTTTGAGATAAATGGAATTTACCTTGAATGTTATTTTATTTTGAATAATTTCTTATTAAAGAGAGTGCGATACGTCCAAAGTACATCAACATCTTATCCAAAAATATTTATTAGAAACCAAACTTATGGTGATATCAAGATAAGATTGGTGGCAACTAGAGTTGACTTGGTAGAGGGTGTGTTATTGTTTTTCTTTTTTCCTCTTTTTAAGGATTTATTGTATCAACAGTTATATGACCAACATTAACTTTTTTTCTTTAATAGTTATAAGTTATACTACATTAATATTTTATATATTCTATTTAGGATTGTATTTCATCAAGAATTTTTTAAATATCTCACGATCAAGTTCGGTGAAATATTGGACCCCCTATCCGATTCACTCCACATATTAATAAATCAAAATGGGACATTTCTATATGTAAATCTCTCATAATTTCATCTCATCAATCAAGATTTATGAAACTATTATTTATTTATTCTTAAAAAAACAGTGTCTTTAGCTAAAGTTTGATATAACACCATTACTTTTCATGATTACTTTTGTGACTAAGATTGCAAAATTACACAACAATTTTACCTTTTAATCTCTATATGTTCCTTTATGAAAAGTACTTAAATAGTGTCTAATATTTTTTTAATGAGAATTTAGGAGTGCTCTTACTGAAATCATCCTAATTATTCATCACTTGCTTGAATTTCAAGTATCTGAGGTGTGTGTATGGAATAATTTCCAAAATTTTCCAAATGATTTTGTCCCTTAAAGTAATATACAATTTAGTCAATCACTTGCTAATAAGATGACTTGCAAAATGTATATTAGACCTTTAATTAAAAGAAGAAATGTTTTCTTATTTATTGCATTTTTCAAATCATATTTTAGTCACATATTTTATTTTTTAAGTATGTATGATATGGTATTTTTACTCTTGGACAGATATTGTGTATTAAATAAATAAGATATGAGATTAGATATGATGAAAAAATATATTAAAAAAGGTTTTAGTAAAATTTGGACTTCACATTTTTACATTTGGAATAATGGAAAAACTTGTGGCATGTGGTATTATTACTCTTGAACATATATTGTGTATTAAATAAATAAGATATGAGATTAGATATGATGAAAATTTAAAAAAATGTTTTAGTAAAATTTGGACTTCACATTTTTGCATTTGGAATAATGGAATAACTTGTGGAGCATGCCAATCATTGCCTCTAAGTTTGGTTTCATTTTTCAGATTTTTGTTTTTGTTTAAATTTTAGAATAGAAAACATAAAATTCTCGTACAGGAATGGAGTCGAGGTTTTAGCATAGTGGTTGAGATTAAATAATAGAAAATAAATTATTTAATTTATTTTATACATGATTTTTTTCTTATTTTATTTAAATTAAACTAATATTGTATTGTTACTTGATATTCATATAGAAACTTATAATTCAGTAAGACGGGAAGAAAGTTGAATTATATAAGTACCAACAATTATATAATATTATAAAAACAATAACATGAAAATAATTATTTTTAACTATTTATTCTAGTATTTAGATAATTCTAACCATGTATATACATCTATGTACTCTCATTGACTATAACTAAAATATTTACAACTACAATGTTTAATCAAGATCAATTTTTTGAGAAGACATTACATCGTTTCTCTCCAACGTAATTATTTTGCATTATGCTTCATGTTGAGGAAATTAAAAGAAATCTCAAAATACTTTGGCGAATGTCCAAAAATATAACCAAACATCTCAAAATTTTAAGCACATTAATATGGATTTAATTATTAGTTTTCTAAACATGAAGAAAGTATAAAAAAGCGGATTCAAATATTTATGTGAGATCGTTTTACATATATAATTTTATAAATCGAATCTCACTACTTATAATTCAAATCTATTTTTCACAAAGTAATGTTTGATTAATGAATTACAGATTGATATAACTCACAAAATTATATTTATAAGACTGTTGACATATAAGTTTATATGAAATAAACGGAGTCAACACCAAATAAATTGAATGAAATAAAGACAAAAACAAGCAAAACATAGGGATTAAAGGTGGAAAGCCTAGGCGGTTTATTCTGGTCGGAGGGAAACACTAACCTGAGCTGTATCCAAATTGATCAATCCTGGCTGGTCCCTTCTCGAACTTGTCCATCTAAGAAATGGTCATGATCGGCTTAGTCTCATCGTCCCTGCTCGATGCTTTGATTGGCTCGGCTTCTGATCAGCTCCTCCTAAAAAAGAAACCATATTTATTGCTTATACAAACTTATAAATATTTGATCTAACAATATTTACTCGCATTTGATCAATCTTCACATCTTAATATGAGACGTAAAATAAATAGTATTGAAATTCATGTTGATAGTTAGAAATTAAATATTACATTTACTTGGAAGTAGATAAATAAATTAAAACTTCACAAAACGCGCAATAAAACGACAACGTTTCATCTAGTAATTTGAGCTTTCTAATATATAAACCCTTTTAATAGTAATTGCGTCGTAAGTGACAAGTGAAGGTATTGTGTGTATAAATATGGAGAGTGGAGAAGTTTCTTTGGTCTTCATACGGTTTACTTACTCTCTTGAAAAACTCTAGAGAGAGAAAATCAGTTCATAGATCACTGAGAGAGAGAGAGAGAGAGCGCAGCATCGAAAGTGGAAAAGTAAAGTAAAAAAGGCCACAAAGAAACCATTAAAGCAGTTGCTGTTGTTTAGTTGGTTGATGGTGGAAAATTCACTAGGCGTGTTGCGTCTTCCCAAGGGCAAATTCGTCTTTCCGTACCTCCGCCCCATGCTCGCAGGCGGCGCCGCTGCGGTTGAAGCAATCGGAAGCAGTATCGGTCAGCTTAGCAGGGCGCTATTCATCGGAGGTGGCGGCGGCGGATTCTGGAGGGATGCGGCGGCCAATGGCGGCGTAACCCTCGCCTTCACGGCGTTTGCTGGCCTTGCATTAGCCGCCGCGGTGGTCTACACTACTAGGTAAAGAACTTGAGAAAATATTTGTGCCGAATTTGGCCGAGATTTTTCTGAATCTGGAGCTGTAACCCTAGGGAGAGTAATTTATTTAGTTATAATTAAAAAACAAAAGGAAAATAGGAGAGAAAAATTGTTGTTAGATGAGAGCTCTAAGACGAAGTCATACCTCGTCAAAATCTTCGCCACCGTCATCGTCGTCGTCGTCTCCACCATCTTCATCGTGGATTCATTTGAGATCGGTTCTGTTCATTGTAGCTTCCTCCAACTCCTCACCAGCTTCTTGTTCTTCTTCTTCTTCCGATCGGTGAGTCTCCTCTTTCCCTCTTTAAATTAATCTCCTTAAAATTACTTCCTTTTTTTTTTTTTCTTAACTCAGTGGTGTAGCGGTTGGTGATGGTGATTTAAGTTCAGATCTTGACTTTACACTTCCAAAACATTTATTTTCTTCAATCTCTAAATCATTTCCCCCAATCTTCTGTTCAATCTGCCATTTCTTTGCAGCTCAGCACGCAAGCTTCAATCTTTATGTTGCTAGAAGGTGTTAAGCTTCAGTTAGTTTAGTTGTTTAGGGAGTCGAAGGCGAAGAGTAATGCTAATTTGACTGGGTAAATTGAAGTATTCTTTTTAATTGGTTAGTCAAAGATGGGTTAAATGACTTTGAAAGATCATCTGGTGTAGAACAAATTTGTGTTTGATAAATGAGAAAACCTAATCAAGTCCTTTATCTTGGATTTTGTTGAATTAAAGTGAAATTTTATTTTCTTTCCCATGCATTAAATACTTCTGGAACTAATGAATTGAAGACATCCCAGAACCGGTTGTTGAGTTATGATACATGTATTTTTTTTTTTAAGTTTATTCCAAGTAGGAATAACAAGTCAAATGAGAAAAAAATTATTGTTTGGTTTATAAATTGCTGTTTGACCTACTCTGGCAGTGACTATGTTTCCATTTTGTCTGAAATGTCCTTGAACACGAGGAGGGTCTTAAGTTTTGTATCAAGTCGTGATCTACAATTTATGAGCATGATTTATAGACCTAGAATACTTGGCAGAAGAATGAGTATATGACGATTTTTTTTTAATATTTAAAACCAGAGTCTATTCTGGGTCTCTGATTCATATTTCAAGGTGCTGATTGATTTGGTTGGGACATGTCTGTAAAGATAGGATGTCCCACCTTAATCCTGTGCTGTAGGTCAAAAATTTCAAGCTGTTTATGTTAAAGAGCTAGATATCAATATTTGCTTAGATCGGGCGGTCTCATGGTTGTTACTACCATGCTTTTCATTTAGTTATCGAAATGTTGTATATTGTTCCTCGTATTTAATAATTGCTGCCTTTTTCATGGTTTTATCTAACCATGCTACCTGCCTCAAGTGTTGAACATTTTACCGTCTCATTCCAAGCTAAAATTTTGTATCAATTCATTTGAACCCTTGTAACAATAATAATACGTCTCTTTACAGATTTCACAGCAATAGAGTATTTATGGTTTTTTTGCTTGCTCATCAAATTGAGTGTTCTTACCCCACTAAAAACCAATAGATGTTTTACGAATTATAGAACCAACCTATACTCTTTCCGAGTTATTAGATTACTTGTAAACCTCTTTGAGTTTATTGACCTCAGAGTAGACTGGAAACTACATTGCTTGCTGAATCTAGGTATGCAAGACGAGTGATCCGAGCTTGCGAGCACAGCCAGCTGACTAAATAGCACTTTATGAAAGCTCAAGTTTCTGAGACCGAACTTTTTGATCCCACACTCTCTAACAAGCTAATCTTGAGCTTAACTACAGACGTATTAAAGCTCACTAGATGCTGTTTTCTACATTTAATATTTGATTTTTCTGTTTATGATGCTAAGAATATTGTTATTTTAGATTATTGATATTTTATACAGAAGAATTCAAGATTATCGAATTAAAGATTATTTATTTAGTACAAAATCATTTACAGCAATACGTACATAAATATTATAATAAATTTAAATCTCTCTCTCTTGTTTTTTTTTTTTTTAATTGAGCTTGAGCTCTATACCTTTAGACAAACTTGAGCTTGACCCTAATTTTACTAGTGCAAAGAGCTCCAGTGCTAATTTTCAGAAGCTTGCTTGAACTTGACACTTTTTGCACCTCTTGCAATCATCTCTTGTATGTCTTTTACGTAAAGCTGCTCTCTGGTTTATTAAATAAAGAGAAATGTATATACGATCATGAGGAACTACTTTTGATTTTAACTTTCTAGAAAGTTAGATGTGGTTCTTAAGCTATTATTATGTTCATTCATGTATCACCCGGTCTTGTTTCAAAATATTTTGTGATCAAACTTAATGAGGTTTGGTCTGTTTTACCTTTTGATCTATAAATAAACAACCCTGTGCACAATATGCCAATGGTAAACATACATCTTTAGGAACTCTTGTATACATGCTGTCGAATGTAGTTAAACCTAATAAATCAGCCTATGTAAGCATTTATCTTTAGGTTTGATATGTTTTTACTTTTTGATCTATAAATAAACAACTTTGTGTATACATATGTAAGCATTCATCTGGAGGAAACTCTTGTTGTACAATCAGCTTATGGGCTCTGACGTGAAAATTCATTTACTTTGTTTATATGGCCTTCCCATTTATCAAATGATTAATTAGTCCTGTTGTATATTTTCAGGGGTCGCCTCAAATCCCCATGGTCTCGAAGGAAAAGGAAACATATTCTCTCTCCTCAGCAGTGGAGAAGTTTATTCACTCCTGATGGAAAACTTCGTGATAATGGAGTTAAATTTCTGAAGAAAGTTCGAAGTGGAGTGAGTTGTGATTTCATATTTCTCATGTTTCTTTTTATCTTTACTGATATATGGCCCTACTTTCTATGAATCAATGGTTATACTTGGACAAGTTAATAAAATTTTTGTACCTTGTTTTGCGTAGGGTGTTGATCCTAGTATTAGGTCGGAAGTTTGGCCATTTCTTCTTGGAGTGTAAGTTGACTCACCTTTTGGAATATGTATTTGTCATTTTTGTGCCTTTAAAGTGTAAAGGGACTTTGTGTTTACAGTGGTACATCAAAAGTTAAATGTTTGTTTCTGTGATATAACATATCAAAAAAGCTGTGATGTAGATAGATGAAGGGAAGGGATGGATCAGGCTATGGTCATTGTCTCAAAAACCATTTTTCCTATGTTCATCAACCACTACTTGCATGTTGCACAAGGCTTAATGTAATAATTTCATGTTTGCTTATAACAAGCCCATTCCCATTATTCGCATCATGTCCTTTGATATATTATTATGTCTCTTTTGAGTCTAATACAAGTTTGCTTTCTCCAGTTCTCATTTTTATTCTCTAGAATCTCTGCTTCTCCCCCCTTATGCCATTCTCTTTAGTGTTATTAGTTGTTCTCAAGGGTCAAGAAAAGTTGTCATGGTTGGTAGTCAAAACACCATATGTAAGGTGAAAATTCAATGTCCGTTAATGTATTGAGATTGTTTTGAAACTTAGCATTCGTGAGGGTTAATGCTGTCTTTGTTTTTGATGGTCACTCAGCATCACCTAATTTGGTTGTTATCCGTTTTTTTCGTTTTAATCATATCCATATAATTGCAGAATATTCAGATGGCATGATCTTTTTGTAGAATGATTCTAAGTTTGTTCCATTTTGCAGCTATGACCTAACGACTTCCAAAGAAGAAAGAGATGCTACTAAAACTCAGAACAGGTGAAGTCACATACATCGATTCTCAGTTCTTAAGCTCTCAATTCACCCCCACTACCTCCTTTAAAACACACACATGCACACAGAGTAAAAGAAGGATAAAGAAGTTTCCTTGTTTTGTAATAATGTTGTACATGTTTTTCTTCTTTCTTTTTTCTTTTTTCATTTGCTTAAATCGAATCGAAGTAAGAGATATTAAGTTTATTCAAATTAACTTTGTACTGTGTTCTGTTTGATTTATGCAGAAAGGAATATGAAAATTTACGTAGACAGTGTCGCCGACTTCTTAAACACAACGGAGAGCTTTCCAAGTCAAATGAAAGTGGTGAAACAAGTAATGGAGGTAGTGGAAGTCTCACGGAAGGCATGGATTCTCCAGGCTCTGAAGATGTCGTGAGCGCCAGAGAATCTCTTTCCAGTGAGGAAGCATTCCATAATAATGAGGACGATTGCCATTCTACAGGCTCGATTATGGATGGATCTGTGGGTTCGAAGAGAATTACAGATTCAACTGTTGCATCCGATTCAGAGTCCTCAGACTCCGACTCCTCTGATGATCCCGAAGTGAGTCGAACTTTTGACTTCCCTGAAAGCACACAGGACCACGACCCTGATGATGACCTGTCTTCAAAGGAGGAATCGTCTCCCTCGAAAACAGATGTCCAGTCTCATCCCCGTAGTAGGGAAGATTTTGCCACCTGGCAGCGAATCATTCGCCTGGACGCCGTTCGAGCCAATGAGGAATGGATAACATACAACCCAACACAAGCTGCAGTATCCGAAGCTAAAGCACATCGTGCTGCTGACGCTGTTGGATTGAAGGATTACAATCACCTCCTTCCCGGCCGGATCTTCCATGCTGCCCGTTTAGTTGCCATTCTCGAAGCCTATGCACTTTACGACCCCGAAATTGGATATTGCCAGGGAATGAGCGATCTACTTTCTCCCATAATCGCCGTCATGACTGAGGACCACGAAGCTTTCTGGTGTTTTGTTGGTTTCATGAAGAAGGCCCGTCACAATTTCAGGCTCGATGAGGTGGGAATCAGAAGGCAGCTAAACATCGTCTCCAAAATCATCAAGTACAAAGACTCTCATCTCTACAGGCATCTCGAGAAACTCCAAGCCGAGGATTGCTTCTTCGTTTACAGAATGGTGGTCGTGCTCTTCAGAAGGGAGCTATCTTTCGACCAAACTCTGTGCCTTTGGGAAGTCATGTGGGCCGACCAGGCTGCTATTCGGGCCGGTATAGGAAAATCCGCTTGGAGCAGGATTAGGCAACGGGCCCCACCAACTGAGGATCTCTTGCTATACGCCATTGCAGCCTCAGTACTACAACGGAGGAAACAAATCATAGAAAGATACAATAGCATGGATGAAATTCTGAGGGAATGCAACTCCATGGCTGGGCATCTTGATGTGTGGAAGCTTCTCGACGATGCACACCACTTGGTCGTGAATCTCCACGACAAAATCGAGACCCCTTGAATCAGTCTGGTAAAATGTTCACTCAGCTAATTTATTTCTTCTAATTATTGGCAAGCCTATTATGAAAAAATCGTTGTTTAATATCGTTTTTTCTTTTTATTGTTAATGGGAAAACAAATTTGGACATACTTTGGTGAGCAGCAAAGCTCTAATGCGAAGAGCTGGCTACAAAATGATCTTACATTTTGATAGAGGCAGATTTTTGAGAGAATATTGTGTAACATCTCTATCTGTACATTTCATGTGTTGGAATTTTTAGGCTTAAGTCAGTATGTTGATCGATGGGTGAGTAAAATTTCCAAGTCAACCCTTTAAAACCTATTTATTGTTTAGATTTATGCGTCTCACATATACATTTTATTTTATTTTATTTTTGAGTTTTCATAGTTGTGAGGGCATACCCAAGGAGTTTTCTTTTTCCTGTGCAATGTGCCAAGTGCAAAATTTGTATCAAACATAAAATTATCTATCTTCAACGTTTGATTAGAATTTACAAATCCACGCCATAAAAAATATGCCTCTTTTTTTTTCTTTTTAATAAATATATCATATATAATAATATTTATATATTTATATCTTCAGAATATTCAAATCCCTGATATTCAAATAATCTTTTATAAACCTTTTGTACACTTTTGTCAATCTAATAATTATTACTTATAAATCGGCATTTTTTTTAATGACATTTAATTAGAAGTGCACTCTTTTAACTTTAATTAAGTTTTGATGAATTAATTAGGATATAATAAATGTGCAGTGTTAAGACTAAAATAGCAACTAAAAAAATCAAAATGTAAAAATGCAGCAAAGTTTGATTGAATTTCGTTGCACTGGCCGGAAATACATGCAGATAATCCATCTTACCTAGATTTTATTAAGGAACGTTGGGTGAATCAAGCCCCCTTTTATTGAGAAGCTTGAAATTATACATAACTCTGAAACACAGCAAACAAATCATGCAATATGCACAAAGACTGTCGATTCAGACAAAATCTAAAAGAGTCTTAAAGAATCTTAAAAGGGTCACAACGACAACGATAAATACGGTACAGTCACCTGTAATACAGAACAACCCAAGTAGAGCAGAAACATAGGTGTATGTCTACTTCAGTCCGAGATTATAAATGCAACTAATATTACGAACTCATTTCTCTTTGGTGTAGTGTCGGACAGCAAAAGCCAATCCCAAGATTAAGAGAGGCACGACAAACTGCAAAATCTTGATCACAATCTCAGGAGTTTTGTTCTGGTTGTGTGTATCTTGATGTGGAGCGATGACGGAGCGTTTCAAGGGGACTGTGGCCTTGTCTATCTCCCCAATGCAGTATTGGTCCATCATCTCTCTAGCCGAATCACTATGCCCAATGTCTTCAAAGTCATTTGTTGCGTCCTTTCCTGCAAAATGCAAAACAATTAAAAAATTTGTTACCTGTGGATGTTTTGTCAATATTTACTGCCAAATGCAAGAAAAGTAAAAATTTTGTTATCTGTAGATGTTTTGTCAATATTACTTTGATGTGGTTAGTATGGTTCCAAATAATTTATATTTTCGATAATGAAAAGACGAAAATACTCTGAGAACAAAATGAATATTGCAAATTAAACAAACAGAGCAATACATCCACAAACCGTTGTACCTCAGTCACGACAACATTTTTTATGACAAACAAATCTAACAAGCAAGAGGAATGGCCAGACAACGTTATTGCAGAATTACCTGTGGCGGATAGCAAAACTTCATCGCCTCCAGGATGATCTTCCATAAATGGAGTTACATCATAAACCTGAGAATTAATATATCATTAATTGGGTTTATCTCATCATACAATCTTATTTTCTAAAAAAATAAGACACAACAAGAAAACTAGTCAAAAGTATCCAAATAAAACAGTAAATGAACTAGGTCTATGCATCAAAAGAGTGCAGGTCAAGAACTAGAGACCGAACTTGTTGAGGGTAATATAAACATTTACTTCATTCTTTAAATAATGTGCACAAATTTAAACCATGTATTATGAAATTAAGGTAGTGCTAATCAATTCCAAAGATAAAAGATTTTGAACTATGGAAATTAAATTTCAATTACTAAGTAATCTATCAGAGAGACCGCATATGCAAAAAATAAACATGATATAAAGTTAGTCCTAGAAATTCAAAGAAAATGAGTCAATTCAAATATAATGCACATCAATAAATTCAAGTAAAATATAAAGGTGATCTCTAAGATGCTGCACCAGGTGTAAATCCACCGTTTCCATATCAATTAGCATACAGAGGCACTGCTGCCACAACTTTTTCTGGCACAAAAGAAACGACTCAACTTTGCCAGCATTACATTATCAACCAAAAAAAAGAAAAAAACTTTGCCACCATTAATAGTGACAAAGATAGTACCAGGACGTTCAAGCTGTACGGGGAAAAATAATATTCCACATAAAATTTCATTTGGATGTCTTTCCTCTTCACCTAACCTTGGTCTAAGTAAGACACTCCAAGGTCCTACCCCTCCTCATACACAGACAACACACAGAGAAAATCTCATGGAACAATTATGTCACTTAAAATAAGATTTAAAAAAGCAAAAGCGCTATATCCACAATTATGTTAAAAGCCGTTTTTGCATATCCACAATTAAAGCTTTTGGAATAAACATAAAATCGCTGCAATTCACAAATTACCCAAGTGAATTATGCATCTATAGACTATAAGTCTAAGTGTAATGGATGATCTCTCATATTTTCCTCTCCCAATAACATTAACTTAAATGAATTGTAAAAAAAAAAAAAATCACTAAAACAACTGATAAATTGAAAACTCAAAATTTCACATCTCACTGCCAATTGACTAAAGGTAAGCTCAGTCAAAGATGTCTCCGTCGCTATGTGGTAATTCAGAAACGTAATTAAGTTGCATATTACAGTTAAAAAGCTCAGGAAATAGATCATAAGAGCAAAAATAGCTGCAGCATGGAATTTTTTATTTTGTTTTTAATTTTTTGAAGTAGAAAAGGGGAATAAATTGAAAATAAGATCTAACCTTTCCATTAATGATTAGCCAACAATCCTTAGTCTTGTTATGCTTCGCAACTTCTTCAAACACGTGAAATTTCGGATCTGTCGTCATTTTACCTTCACAACTGCAAAAAATAAAATCTCCAAATCAAACGCGATTCTCCACTATTTACTCATATCAGAATTAGAGAAGAGATAGATTCGAATGAATCATGCGCAAAAGGTGGAATCGCATAAAAAATTAGACCGAAAGAACATACATGAGAGAGAAAGTTGACCGAAATCAGGAGGTACCCTCTCTCTCTCCAGAGATGCCTATTGTATGAGTCTCTATGATGAACGACTGCGCATCGAAATCATCGATAATATATAGTTGTGCAGATTTGACGATTGGGTCCTCACTTCTTTAGAAAATTACACACTGGTCCCGCTGTGAATATGGTTTTCATATTTTCTCGAAAGTTCGAAATAAATTGTTTATTTGACTGAATTGGCTTCATATATTATGTATATACTTCTAATTATATATACATAATAAATTTTTTTAAATTTTGAGATGGCGGGTTTCACAATAATAGAAAAACTCCACAAAAAAAAGGTTCTAATAAGGACTATTTTTTATTGCCTATTATTTTATTTTTTACTATTATAAATATTATAATATCTATAGAGTGTGTTTGTGTGTGTTTTCCTAAAAAAATAAATGATGATTTAATTAATTAGAATTACCTTCTTTTTTTTTTTCTTTTTTGTAGGAAATAATTATAATGGCATCAACCTTTTTTAATGCTACTAGCAGTGTACCCGTGCGTTGCACAGTTTACCATATAAAATATAATTAATAATTTTATACTTATAACATAATGTAAATATATAATATACAAATATGTAGATGAATTAAACAAATAAATTGAAAACTCTATATTTAAAATAAAAATGAGATAAATAAAAATGTTCAATTTGATCAAATTTGTGCAACCATTAAGTACTTAAAAAATCACATAAATTAAATTTTAGTAGCTAAAATAAAATAAAATAAAATTTGAATCCTACAAATACTATGTATATTGAAAATGATATAAATTTAAATAATAAACTAAGATTAATAAATATTATATTTTATCAATGTTCATAATTATAGAGATATTTTAATGAAATTTTTGGTTCCATCAATACAAATAACTTGATTATTCTAGTATATATCAACTCAACAAATACCCAAAATCCATTGCTATTTGTAAAAATAATATTATTGAAAATTGGACTCGATCTAGAATTCAACACCCCAAATTAAGATAAATAAACCAAATCATTATACCAAGAGATTATTTGTTTTTTTTTAATTTTTTTAAATAATCAATATTTTCTAATTTTTAATTTTAATTAAAGGCATTTTCTTTCATATTTGTAATTTTATCAGATATAATTTTAACTTTAAACATATTTTTAACTCCCACACTTTAGCCTATAGCCGTAACTACTACTGTTGGGATTTCATTGTTTAGATTTTGATGAGACAAACCAATCATGTAATAGGAAGTTTTGAGTACCCCATTTTCACATTGTTTAAGTGAATAAATAGACTAGAATTGAGTCTTGAGTCATGTTTTGAAATGGAGGTTAAAAGAGGATAAAGCTGCATCTAAGCTTTAAAGGAAGATATCGCTGTAAGAAGGCAGGATACAGTATCGCTGTATAAAGGCAGGATACAGCATTGCTGGAAGAAGAAAGGAACAACAAAGCATAAATAAGGTTGTACTTCAATACAGCAAAGCAAGGAAGAACGGCGTGCAGCATCGCTGCATGAAAAGGATACAGGAGTACTGCTAGAACGAAGTTACAGCAGCACTGCCAGACGATACTGCAAGCAGGTCTAAGATACAGCAGCACTGAAAGAATGCATCAGCTGCACAAAGACCAAGGATACAGCGCAGACTTACAGAACAGTTAAGTAAATACAGCGCCAACTACAAGACGAAGTATCCTGCAAATCCCAGGAAGGATAAATGCAGTACGAGGAACGGAGATCCAAGCAGGAACAAAAGAGCCGTTCAAGAAAAAGTCAAAGTAGCAGACTCGGAGCCAATAAGAAGATGCCACATGGACTGACGCGCCGCAGAAAGCTGCGAGCCGCAACTGCCGCATTAAATGCTTCGAAAAGAAAGGTCAATCGCATTAAATGCGAACCATACTTTGGCCAGGCTATTTCAAATTCAAAAGAGGGATGTCTCCTTCAACGGACATCTTCTCCTACAAGTATAAATAGAGGTCGAGGAGAACTGAAGCTGGTTACTGAAAACTGATACCGTCACTATTACGAAAGCATCTACGCAAAGAGTTTAAAGCTTACAAAATTTCAAGCCAACAGTTTCAGTCACTCAACCTATCGAAGTGAAGCAGAGTTCAAGCTGAAAGATTCCTTACGGATTCAGAAGCTCACTTCGAAGCACAAGTTGAAGAAAACCTTTTTATCCTTTTAACCTTGTTGTTGTGTGCTTAGGTTGTTTTAGTGGTATCAAGCAGTTGATAGGAGAGATCCTTGCTGTTTGTGTTAGTTGTCTAGTGTTAGGCAGCTTCCCTGTGTGGGAGTACAAAACCCTGTGTGGGTTAGCCTTTGAAGTTTGCAGTTGATGTGTGTACGCTGGACTTCAGTAGGTGGTTAATTTTGTAAGTTGATAGATTGTTAGGAGAGTCCTATAAATCAATCTTGCTTAACAAAGTTCCTGCTCGAGGAGCAGTAGAGTGGACGTAAAAGGATTACACCACCTTCGAACCACTATAAGCCATAAGTGTTTTTATCGTTTTATTTATCTGTGCTTATTTTCTGCATATATCTATATCTCTTCTCCTCATAAAACGTTTGAAAGAATCATTTTTGTGTAAAACAGCCTTGTGTTTAAAAGTATATTTCCGCTGCGTACAAAACTCCAGGTTATAGCGTGCAGTACTGCATTCTAGCGCTGCAAGCAGTAACCATCTATCGCTGCAAGCTCAAGTAACTTGCAGTGCAGAACGGTTGTTTTAAAGATTCTGAAAAATCGACCAAGGTTCATTCACCCCCCCTCTGAACCTCGGACACCACTTGGGACCAACAACTACAAATCAATTAAAAAAAGTATTCAAAATCTCTAACATATTAGATTTGATAAATTGCTATATAAATATCAAATTAAATATTATATTAAGTGGTAAAATTGATATATAATGCATTTAAAATGAATTTTAAAATGAAAAAAGTTATAAAATTTGAACTTATTGTTTAAAAAAAAAACACTCACATCTCCTTACTTAACACAATCAAAATTACAAATTTAAATTAAAAAGTATATTAATAAACAAAACTATAAATAAGAATGATAAATTTGATTTATCATGTATTAAGACGAATTTTATTAGAAGCTATTTATTTTGAAATTATGATTGAAAAATGCACACTGCACCATCACCCCATCCCACCCCTTACAACCAACATTTATCAAAATTATAAATATAGAATAAAAATAACAATAAACAAAATTTCAAATAAAAAGGAGAAATATGATACATATGCATTAAAATAAATTTCAAATGAAGTTGTTTAATTTGAGATTCTTTATTTGATTTAATTATATATTTTTTTATTAAGTAAATTTTTTATATTTTTATTAAATAAATTTTTTATAATACATTTCTATTTTTTTTCTAGACTTTAACATAAATTTACAATAACTTAAAGTTACATAAATATTTAAAGTAAATAAAAAATGCATTTCATTATGTATATAATATGAATATCAAATTAAAAATCATTAAAAGTGATTAATTTGATATATTATATGTTATAAATGAATTTACGATATAGTTATTATACTTTAAATATTTGGTAAAAAATATTAATATACAATAAATGTAATGTGAAATGTAATAAATGATATTTCCTAGAATGGAAAGTTAAAATGGGCGAAAAAATACTTTTGATATTTTTGGCAGACTATTCTGCTTTTATATATATATAGATAGATTTGCTAGTATTAGTTTTCAGGATATTAGTCTTTTTTCCATTCCAATTTGTGTACTAATTTTTTAAATATTCCTATTTTTAAGTTTTTGTTTTTATCAAATTTTACTTTCACAATTTTAGATTTTTTATCAAATTTAATCTTATAGTAAAACCTATAGTTTATTTATTTTATGTTTATATAAGATATATTTGTCATATATAAATATAA
This sequence comes from Scutellaria barbata, assembly GCA_028654395.1. NCBI lineage: Eukaryota > Viridiplantae > Streptophyta > Magnoliopsida > Lamiales > Lamiaceae > Scutellaria > Scutellaria barbata. The sequence goes on along the minus strand of CM053646.1, from coordinate 15,114,398 downwards.
CATATACATATGTTGATATGTATACACTTTATTATTAGAAGTTTTGGACAATTATTTTAGCCGTCTACTTTCTTGATTCGTCCTTAATATTATTTTGTAACCGTTTAGACAAATTATTGTTAAAAAATTGATATTGTATGTAGATCATCTCAATTTATGTATGGTGTGTGAAAAGAATAATCAAATTATTATTAATTAAATAAAAAAAATCGAGCAAAGAATAATAGTAATAATAATAATAATAATAATAATAATAATAGTTAAAATATAATAACCAAAAGATTCTACAAAACCGAGTTTGATAACAAGCATGCAATGAAGCTCTCTGCAAATTGTTATAAATTAAAACAAGAGACGGCATTTAAATGTGTTTATATATATCTATAATTATAAATGCTTGTGTGTGTTTTCTAAGATATAAGTCATATAATGCAACAAGTCTTCTTAATGTAAACTTCGATAAATGATTATTATTTTTTATTTAGTTTTAGTATGGAATTTCATTATTAGTGGTAAGTGATACAATTGAATATATATATATATATATATATATATATATATATATGATTAGATTAGTTAAAAAAAAAAACATTTCCATGATAGAATTTAGAATGGATAGAGAGGCATAAAATATTTAAATAAAATAAGGTGAATATTAAAATAGAACATTTTGTTATACATATTATTTAAGTAAACTATTAAAATAAATACTCAAAGTCTAAGATGTTTTCCTTTGAATAAAAAAAGCATCTAGTCAAGTCATTACATGCCCGCCCCCAAAATCAAAACCGGAGTGCTAAAGGTATATATAATAAAAATAATGCTCCCTCCGTCCCGCATCACTTTACACACTAAATTGGGCACATTTTTTAAAAAAAAATAGATATTTACTTTTTGGTTGAGGGTATAGTGGTCAAATTAGGCACAACTTTTAAGAAAAAGTTTGAATATTAAATGGTATTGTATGAGAAAAAGTAATAATATTCTTTGTAAATAAATATGTATTGTGAGGGTGTTGATTATGTTAAAATTTGCCATTTTTGGGTGTGCAAAGTGTTTGGGGACAAACTAAAAAAGAAAGTGTGCAAAGTGTTAAGGGACGGAGGGAGTATATAATAGTTTTTTATACCATAAAATTAAATAAAACTCACTTCTGTAGAACAACATAAAAATTTATTATTTTTTTATCATAATTTGGGATGTAAACTTTAAAATAAACATTCTCTCACATATATATAGTGACTGATGGGATGTTATTCATATGTTATTAACAATGATAAAATTATCATATTATTATATTTATGATAGAAAAAATATATTTATCAATTTCGATGGAAAAGTAATTCATTATTCTATTTGTGATAGAAAGTGATATAGAAAAATAAATAAATAAAATTTGCCCACTCCGAATTCATTTATAGTTGTGGAGTAATTGGTGTGAGGTTAGGCCATATCTAAATCAGTGAATTTAACTCATTCTTTCATTGTTATTCTTATTTAAATTCATAAAATTATTTATATATATATATTATATGTGTGTGTGATGTGATGTTATTTAAGTCATTTTCTAATTATCTTGTTAAAGATAACAACAACAACAACTTTGAACTTTTATGGTAGTTGAAGTTCCAACAGAATATAAAATTGGGGATGAATGTGACAAAGTGTGATCGTTTAATGTTATGTTTGATTGGTGTAATTTCAGTTCGAATGGAAGTCACTTCAATTTCTCTTTTTTCATACTTTTTTGTTGGGCTTGGGTTGCTAGATATAGATTGAATGTAAAATAAATAATGTTTTTTTTATTACATTTTTACATTTTATGATTGTTATACCCAAATTTCAGTAAAGCATGTTAGAATACATGAATAAATATACATCATAAAAGACAAAAAATTTATACATACATAGTAATAATGTTTGGTGTATGTTTTCTGGGTTGAAATTAAAGAAGGGAAATTAATTAATGAATTTTTGCTTTTCTTTTTTTTCTTTTTATTTATTTATTCGTTTTGCTCAAATGTCTACCATAGACAATTCTTAATATGTCTACCGATAACGTATAATCATTTCATCTCCTTATTATATAAAAAATAAAATTAATAGATATTTTGAATTTTTGACATATCAAAACCAAATTTATTTATTATTAATTGTCTGCTAACTTGTTTGGACTTTGGATGACAGAATTGATATGCCCACAGGAAATAACATGCCTGCATTCAAAAGGTACACAAAATTCTGTCTATATATTTTATATGTATATTTATTCTAATAAAACATTTCATCAATAGAAAGATCATCACAATATACTGTCCCTTCTTATCTCGCAGTACAAAGACAGCTAGAAAAATTCATTTTTCGGAAAAACCAAACATCTAAATTAAATTTAGGGGATTTAGTCATCTTAAGATGGAAATTTCAAATGTTTCCATAAATATATTTAAAACAACTAATTCGGAAAAATTAAAATACGAAAAAATGAAATAAAGGATGCAAAATGTGTGGATGCGACAACAATTCAAATTCTCTATATCAAAATTTATATACCACCGTATATATTACATCACAATATAATTGTGATGATGTTACCATCACATGTAAAATGGAACTTATCGATAGTTTATATGATGACAACGTATAGTTATAGATTTATTTTTTAATTATCAATACAAGAGGGACTTCATTCATTTGTAGCAAATTGCAAACCAAATAAAGTAACCTCCTTTTAATGGAATAGTTATGCAAAAACAGAAACACCAAGATATATAGAAGAATTAAAATTCTACATTTCATGTCCAATATTTGGGTAAATCACTTTTCATTTCCCATGATCGTCCTTGTGCTAATATTATGTCCCAACAGAAAAGGAAAATTATGATTATTTTTAAAATTTGAATTTAAATGTTTGCACCTTTTCATATCTAACTTTATTTTATATAAAATATAATTATTTTTATAAACCATTATAGAATAAATTGAAGAAACATATATTTTATAAAATATAGACTTAGATTTACAAAAAACAATTATAATATTTTTTATATTCTAAAAAATTATTTGATTTATTTTATATGTAATCTATTAAGATAAATTTTTTTAGGACTTTTACATTTATATTTTCTAAGTCTTGCATTTTAACTTAAAGTTAAAACAAATAATTCAAAACATTTTGATATATCACACATATGATCATATCCATAAAATATAAATTTCAAAATATAAAATTTTATATATGTAATATGGACATAAAATTAAAGATATAATTTGATATATTATACATTAAATATCGATTTGAAATGACATAGTTATTGGTCTTTAAAAATCTTAGAGAAAAAAATAATTATTTACTTTTCCCACCAATCCCTCTAAGTCACATAATTTTGCTAATGATTTTTTCTTTTTATTTTTTAATGAAATTTCTCTTTCTATTTTTAACAATAAATTTAGGCTGGGAAAATTGATTTATTATTTTTTCCAGTGCTATTATATATATATATATATATATATATTTTTTTTTTTTTTTTTTTTTTTTTTTGTGCATACATGAAAAAACACACTAATTCTTCAATAAAACATACACTGAAACTAGACTGCATTAATTCACATAGTTTTATTATTGTGAATCACAAAGATTAAAACACCAATGAAGATACTCCAACAATTGCAATTAAGGAATATTTTTTAATCATTTTTCTAGCCAAAATTGAACTTAATATCCCGATTTCTATTATACATGAAACTTATGCTAAAACAATCAATCTTTTAAACAAAACAAAAGCTCCAAATCAATTTTCTAATTCTCATTCCATTCAATCTCAAATTTGAAAAAAAAAAGAAAATTTTGACTTTGAAAGAAAATATAATCTAAAACTTATCTAAGATTCCAATCTGAAAAAATTATAAATTTTAGGTGCAATCGAAAAAAAGGAAAAAAAAATTGGAAATTGACTAAAAAAAATCATACTCTAGTGTGATTTTTGAAATTAACACCTTTAACCATACACATAACACTGGTCATTCTTGTCTCATTTTTTCAATATTATTAAAAAAAATCCATATTACATGCGCATGATTCATTTTCTTTGATGTACAGCTACAACAACTTAAATAATTCAAGATAATGATTAAAGGCTTAAATATTATATTCCCACGTTTCAAGATCAACGAGTCTTATTTGAGACGAATCAATTTATAATTTATATTTTATAATTTATATATAAATTTATAAAAATAAATTTAGTTTGTGAGTAATTAAGATTTATCTCAAAATAACTATTCATGAAATCGTCTTATATAAGTTTTCGTTTTTCAAGATAATGATAAACACTTGTTCTATTCGTTTATATAGCAGCATGAAAATGAGATCTTTCAGGATTCTAGATTTGCTAGAGAAATATAGTGAGAGAAAGTAAGACACTTGGTTCTGAAAGTGTTGTTTTGGATTACATGATCCATCTATGTTTCTCTTGTCATCTCCACTATTGCCACTTGCTTGATTGGAGAAAAGTTTGAATGGTTTTGGCCCAATATTTATAGGCCCAACCTTTAACTTTAATGGACTATGTAGCAAACTTTCAGAATTGGGCTTGTATGCGGGCTTTTTTTTTTTTTCAGATTGCCCTTATACTAGATTTGGAGAGATTATTTGATAAGGTGATTAAAGGATTTATATAAATTATATATGTCAAACTATTTTACTGGATTTTAGATATGTTCATTCATTTTATTCTGGTGGTTGAATTGCAAGTGTGTATGGAGCTTATTTACTCTTTTCTTCGTTTGATGATTGGGTTATTGCATATAATTTGAAAGAATAATAGAGAGTTCGGGAAATTGTAAAAAAAAAAAAAGTCCAAACCATTTAAATCAACATTGAATCCAGAAAAAAATGATAATTAATCTAAAATTGTAATGCTTGCAGCTTACACTTGATGAAATGAGAGACAAATTGTACAAATAAACAACCTTCAAATGATTTAATTCTTATGAATCGATACGCTAAGTAAAATAGTTGATATCCTCAGATTATTTGAACATCTTAAATGTTCTCTTTTACTAATTGTGTTCAATCAAAAGTTGAATTACAATGAAACATACATGGTAACTTCAACTGAATTGTTTAGTAACAATCTCATATATTGTTTAACCACAAAACTTATATCAAATAATTTGATGGATATTAGTTCCCACAAAATTAAATTCATGAAATCATCATAAGAAAAATCTTACTCTATTTTAAAAGAGTAGGTCTTGCATGAGACCGTCTCATGGATCTCATTCCGTGAGACGGGTCGAACATAATAATTAAGTAATATTTTTCTATATTTCAGGTAATACTTTGTATTATATTATTTAGTATATATGCAAAATATAAAAATATTATATGATATATAGAAAAGTATTACATAATATACACAAAAGTATTATATGTTGTACGAGGAGAAAAGAACACCTGGAAGCCCTAGGATCTGTGTGTTTTTTAAGACCCGACCCAACCCAATTCAGGTCATATATCCTATAATACAAAATATTACTTGATGCATTTAAAAGTATTACCCGATACACATAAAAGTATTACATATTTTCTTATAGTTTGGCTCAACTCAAAACAAAAGTATTACCTCATATACATAAAAGAATTACCTGATACACATAAAAGTATTACATATTTTTTATATGGTCCAACTCAACTCAAAACACTTCTTACAATACAAAATATTATCTAATATATAAAAAAGTATTATATAATTTTTTATGTTCAATCCGATCCGACTCATCTCATAACATAAAATTCATGAGACGATCTCACCCAAAATTTTGCCATTTTAAAATGCTCAAATAATTTGTAATGTATCGTAGTAAAAAAGTGATTATGAAATGACATGAGTATCAAATCTTAAGATATAAGAGGTGGCAAAAAACCAACCTATGAATATCCACCCATCCCTTTCCCTATTCCCCTACTTCAATCATAGCCTCTCATTCTACTCAATGAATGGTCTCACTCTCTCCACTCTTATTTATTCATATATATATATATATATATATATATATATAAAATAAATAATAAAAAGGAAAAAAAAAAAAAACAAGATTAATCACACAATAACCCACACATAAATGAGATTGTATTTCTCATTTTCTCACATCTCATCCGTCGAAATCCAATAGTCTTAACAATAATACATAAATATGATACCAAGAAAACGAAATACAGAATTCAGATCGTATAGACACAACAACCTACTTAATTTGTCCACATTTATGAGCCCTAAAAATGAGAATTAAAACAATTATTTAAAAATAAGATCTTGCTTTTTAAAAATAAGAATATTACTATTATTTCTATTTTTTTTAAATTAAAAACAATATAAAGAAAAGGAAATATTCTTGACCATCATAGGAAAGGTGTTGGGTGACAAAGGGTCAACCTGCCATGGCCAACACCTCCACCTCTTCTTCTTCAGCTCTCCGCTTCCTTGGCCTCATCAAGCAACCCGAATCCGATCCCCGGGTCCCCGACCCGGTCGAGCTCCACGAGAGCGACGTCGTCTGGTCATTCTCCTCCGCTGCCGCCCCGCCGCCGCACCACCATTTTCCCCGCTTCAATTCAGCGAGGTCCGGCCTCTCCGCCGCCCTCTCCGATGACCACCACCACCTCATCCGTCGGAAGCCCTCCGTAGACCACCAGATAATCCCCCCGGCGACGAGGCAGGACGACGCCGCTGCGAGATTTCCCCAATCGGCGCCGATGAACATCCCGGCGTGGCCGAAGGGGAAGAATGGGGATCCGATTAGGGTTGATGAAGCGGAGGAGGAGGAGGAGGAGGAGGATGATGAAGGAGAAGAGGAGATGGTGCCGCCGCACGTGATCGTGGCGAGGTCGCACGTGACCTTCTCGGTGTTTGAAGGCGCAGGGAGGACGCTCAAGGGCCGCGATTTGCGCCGCGTTCGCAACGCCGTGTTTCAGAAAACAGGTTTTATTGATTGATTGGTTTCAGAATATAAAACCAAATTTAAAAAAAAAAAAAAAAAGGAGAAATTAGCTGCCATTTTGATGATGATTATCTACTGTAAGCTTCTTCTTTTCTTTTCCCATGTTTTTCTGTGATATGAACAGTTTATGTTCCAGTGAAATAAAGATTATTTAAAAAAAAAAATCTCTTTTTTTCATTTTTTGGTGGTGAATTGTGATTGAAGTGATGGGATCATGGAAGAGAGAGTTGTGCTTTGTACATGTGATAATGTGATCAACAATTTAGAATTGTAGATAGGTTTATGTTGGCAATTAGCTTTTTTTCCATCCATTGCAGTAACTAAGTCAGTCTCGCTAGAAAGACTTAGTTTGGATTGAAAATTTCAAGAATTATTTGGGAATCAAAAAAGTATTTGGTTGATTTATTTTGAGGAAACTAAAACTATTCTAGTGGATTCATAGCAAGGAATTGAAGACTCAGCTTTTAGGCATGTGAAATTAAGATTGAAACTGCTTTCTGTCTCCATATATTCGCCTGAATTCTTGATTTGGTCCCAATACTTGGATTTCTTCCATATTGCTTTCTGTTGTTTCTTGATTTTATTTCATAAGTGTGTAAGAAATTTGTGATGAAAATGACATTTATGGATATGCATGAATCTCCACTTTAGTAGTGGGGCATTGAAAAGAACTAGCACCATTAGAGCCTCTTCTGCACTACTTTAGCACAGAATTTGAAAAGTATTTTATTTAAATATTTTATTTCCAGCCGCCACTAAATTTTACATTAAAAAAATATTTCTTAATATTTTTAATTATTAATTTATTTAATTATATTTTTAATTTTTTTTTATAATTATTTAATATATTTATACATGTAAACATTATTTAATATAATTTTTACTTTTTTATAATAATAAAAAAATATATAATTAATTGAATATAATTTAATGTAAAGTGAAACAAAAAAAAAACTTATTTTTATTAAAAGTGAAATAGATGTTACATAGTGATAATTTCTAATTTTTTGAATTAGAACATTCTTCCCACAAATGATCAAAAAAGCATAATGCATTGTAAAATGAGCATCTACATCTCTAATTTGTTTATATTGATCAAGAAAATCTTGAAAGCGAGTAGGTTCATTCTCTGCAAATTCAATATTTGAGGGTGGCATTTTTTTTTCGAATTAGATTTGACAACACTTAGATGATAATTTGAGTATAATTACATCTTACAAGCCTAAAACGAAGTTACTAATGGAGTTATACTATAAGTATTGACCGAAATGGTTGAATTTGATAGAACATGTGCACATATATTATAATAATAAAGCTCAAACTTTTTTTTTTTAAATACCCATCACGGGTGGGGGATTAAGACACCATCCCCAACCTGTATATAAAAAAGAACGAGAGTATACAAATCCAAACAAACTATACTAGGGTCATGAACATAAGGCCAAAACAGGAAATGAGAAAAGACAACAAAAGCAAAAGCCAATTAGAATCCTCGGTTTGGAAACTCAAACTATCTAAATCTGAAATTTGGATACCCAACCTGGTCCATACGCACCAAGGAAAGCAAAACACGGGGAGCAGTATGCGAATGGAGGACCTGAAGATCGTGGGATCGTCTGCCCACGAGAGTTAGGAAGTCGGCAGGGCGACTGCCCTCACGAAAGATGTGGGAGATCTGAGTTTGCATGTGTGATAGGAGGTCTCAAATCTGGATGAGAGAGTGCTGAACCTGCCAAGGATCAAAGCGGTCGGAATGGAGAAGAGAAACAACAACCTCGGCATCCAACTCAACACAAAAAGGGGTTTTAGGCTGGCTCTTCAGTTTGAGGGTGACATTTCTAGACCAAGAAAATCTTGAAAGCAAGTAGGTTCATTCTCTACAAATTCGATATCCGAGGGTGACACTTTCAAGTTTTCTTCAATTGAAGTATTAATATCTCGATCATCCTCTATTATCATATTGTGCATTATTATGCATGTAGTCATAATATCTTGCAAATCACTTTTCAACCAAAAACGAGCTGGATTCGCCACAATTGCAAATCTACTTTGAAGAACTTCAAATGCACATTCCACATCCTTTCTACATGCTTCTTGTTTTTTAACAAAATGAGTTTTAATTACGTGCGTTGCACGTGTAAATCAATTCAAATTAAGAAAAAAATAATATAAATATTGTATATATATAACATTTTTATATTAAAATTCTAATTATAATAGGATTCTATACGATTTTGAATTAATTATAATTATAATATAAAATTATTTAAGTATGAAAATTCTGAATTATATGAAAATCCTAAATTATTGTTATAACCTTAAATAATAATTTATAATGAGGATATATTCGGGAATCCATATTTTAAAAGAAACATCCACACTTTTATATAGGTAATAGATATTGCCTTTTGAAACCACTTGACGAATGGATAGTTTGCACAAGAGTCGTCCATGTAGGATAAATATTATCAGCTAAATAATATCCTATATTATATTCATTTCCTTGAATAACAAAATGTGCTGGAAGAGCAACACCTGCAACAAGATTAGAGAAAAGATGAGATGTCTCATATCCACAGATCATAATTAGCTACAACTTCAAGAATAATTGTTGGAGATCCACTTTGCCCGACATATTGTCATGCCCAAACTGTTGGACAATTTTTCCACTTTTAGTGCATACAATCAAGACTACCTAACATTCCTGGAAAGCTATGTTGCTTAGCAATATAAAATAGTTTGCAATATCATTAGGAGTGGGTGATCTCAGATAATGCTCTTTATATATCTTGGCAATAGCATGACAGAACCTCTTAACCCACTCAAGTGATGTAGTCTCTCTAATTTTGATGTACTCATCAATTACATCTGTTGGAAGTGCATATGCAAGTTGTCGAAATGCAGTTGTTACTTTTTGGAGTGTAGACAAATCAAGTTTTCCAGCTGCATTCATTCGTTGTACAAAATAATGATCATAATTAGAAACATCACCAATAATACGAAGGAATAAATTTCGGGATATTTGAAATCGCCGAAAAAATTGTTCTTCATTGAATGTTGGATATTCAGAGAAGTATTCATTGAAAAGCTTTTGTGCTGCTCCTTCTCAATCACGATGAATGGTTTTACGGTCTGAAACTGAGCCTCCACTCATAGAATTGATATTTTGAAGCCTAATAAATTTTTCCATCTTTTGATTGTTGTTGTATATTTGTTGCACGAGTACTTCTTGATGTGCATCGTAACTTGTCATCAGTTGTTGAAACTCTTCATCGGATGAACTTGAAGAATAAGATGTTGCAAAAGGGCCGATATGATTGAAATCCATTTTCGATTGTAAAGCTAGTAGAATAGAAGAATAATGTATTAGTACATATGAAGAAAATGAGGTAGAAGATAATAAAGAAATTCAGTATAGCATATGATCATTATATAACCAACAATAATTGAATAAAGAAATATAAGTAGAATCAAAAAGTTGGGTAGAGTAGAAAGTTAGGTAGAACAAAAAAAATTAGGTAGAAAGTTATGTAAAATCAAAAAGTTGGTTAAAAAGTTAAGTAAAACCAATTGGTAGAAAATTAGGTAGAACCAACAATAATTAATCATTCTAGCATTTTATAAATAGTGAAAATATACCATACATTTTAAAGCATATCTCTCCCAAATCTCTTCATTTACATTGTATTCATCTTTTCTCTAAAATGTCGAAGCCACGCAGTACTAATTATACAAATATTGAAGATCAACATCATTGCAATGTCTTTCTTGAAATTTCGTACAATCCAATTGTTGGTATAAATCAATCCAGAGATCTATTTTGGAAACACATTACAGATACTTTCAATTTTGAAATGTCAAACTCTAACCTAAAAGAGCATAATCAAATATCACTACAATGTCGTATGTAAATAATTTTCAAAGATACTAGAAAGTTCAGTGATTATTTGCATCAAATTGAGTATATGAATCCATGCGTGCAAATGAGCTCAATATCTTAAGTAATTATCTTTATATTTTACTATTGCATATGCCATAAATATTTTTTAAATAATTTTTCATTCTTTGTAGATTCAACAAGCAAATGAGTTGTTTGTGCAACAAAAAGGAAATAAGAAAATGTTCAAACTCGATCATGTGATGTCTATTTTGAAAGAATTGTGTAGATTGAAAACACAAGCGGGTTCTCAATATCATTACTACAAGAAGTTGTAATAAATCTCCTATTTCTCCTGACCTAGTGCACCTTTATTTTCAATCGATTTAAGCGATGAAAACATAAGTGGTGGTTTTTCATCACAGCGGTTATAAAGGGCAAAAAAAGTTCAAATTTAAAAGGAAATAAAGTAAAGATATGTCTGCTTTTTTAAACACTATAAAAGAGGAAAATGAAAAATTACGACAATTATTGTCAAACTTCGGCTGCAAATACAGAATGTGAAATTGAGATGCAAAGATAAAAAATTGAAGCACAAAAGCAAAAAATTGCAGCAAGCAATTACCAATATGAAATGATTAGAGAAGATAACATACTACTCATTGATTTGGACACGGTTGTTGATCTCGTAAAACGTGAGTACTTTCAAGAACAACAACAAATAATTATGTAGAAGTGGAGATAATCTCAAGTATCAAAACCTACTAATATGTTTGGTATGTTTGGACAATTTTCAAATCTTGAAGGGTTTGGATTTGGAGCCGATCTCTCCGATTATTAGGTTTATTGTTATTGTTAGTAATTTTATGTTTTGTTTTCATGTATTTTATTTAGTTTTCAGTTATTTTATATTTTCATTCATGCATTTTAATCTATTTTCAGTAATTTTATGTTTTCTTTTCATATATTTTAATATATTTTTAGTTTTTTTTAATATAATTATTTCTCGATTCTCATATTTTTACTATCCATATTGTTAATTTTAAAATTTTATATTATCATTAACGTCGTTTAAATTACCACTCATGTTATTTTACATTTTTATATTACCATTCATATGAAAAATTAATACCTATATTACCTCAAATTCTTATAAAGTTAATAAATATTTACAAAATATATAAATTGGACCTATAGTTATTAAATTAAGCATATTTCGATTTCTCATTTTCACAATAGTTGGCCCAAAACTCACAAAATGTTTAAATATATATATATATATATATATATATATATATATATATATATATTTTTTTTTTTTTTTTTTTTTTAACGCTGGAATAGTGCGGCTTCACACTTCACGCCACACTATTTAATTCTTCACAATCGTATAGTGTTCGAAGTACTGATGGGAGGCTTAAAGTAGCATTGGGCATTAGAGTGGCGCCTTGCTGGAGCTGCTGTTAGTAGCATTTTCAACGCGTTGCGACTATATATGTTTACAATTTAAAATTTCTTTGAAAGATGTTATAATATTTTTACTATTTGGGTACTTTGACTTTCAGGTCAGGTATATGCTAATATTGAGTCTTATTGTGATAAGGAGAAACTTATAATGTTTGTTAAATTAAGACATTTTAATAAACTTAAATTCATCTACTCTATTTAACTAATCATACGGCTCATACATTTTTAAAGTAGCTTAATTTTTTTTTAAATAGATAACTAATGAATAGCTTTTAGTGAATATCAGCATTATATATATGATTCAATGAAATTACAATAACAATACATTTTAAAAAAATTATGAATCTCGTCCAACACATGTGTTACTTACTAATAAATATAAATATGCACATTGAGTTTAAGTAGATTAATATAAATAAAGGCAAAATAAATACATTACTCAAATTCTCAGATTGAGAAATGTAGATATCATTAAACTAAATCTATTATGCATACAAATAAAAATATACTTAATACACATACAAGATATGGCTTCTTAATCAAAACTAAACCCGTTAAAATAATATGAAAAATGTTTTTTTTAGCAAATTTTGTCGAATTGTTCCCTTTTCCTCATTTGCAGTCGAATAATATCTAGGAAAATGACATCATCAGACAACAAATAGAATGAAATTAGTGAACAAGCTAAAAGAATAGAAATGCTTGCATACCTAGCATAAAAATATTTCCATCATCGTTAATTCATCACAATTTGGTGGAAATACATGACACACATGAACACGTTTATTTTTTATTTTTAGAATTAAAGTTAATTTGGTTACAAATAATACACAACAATACGTTTTCGATCATCATTATGCTCGATGTTAGAATAGAATTATATTATTTAAATTGCATATTACCTTTTTTTTTTTTGGAAATTCTACAGCTATATTTAACCAGTTACAAGTCCAAACATGCAATATACTTGGCACAATATCTTCCCAAAACTGCACATGTTTTTTAATATCTAATTGTATCGTATATTCTCTAGAAATGCCTGTTACATTTTCCAAAAAGTTTCTTTGCCAAGCAACCCTCAATTTTTTAATTTTTTTTTTTTTACCCCTAATTCCTAAACCTAAGTTCTCATGATGAGCTTTTCCCAGGCAAAAAATTCATGCAAATAGGAGGATGAATCTTAGCCAAAGCAAGAATGCAAGAAGGCAGAATCCAAAGTCCATCTCCACAAATCAAACCAGATGCAACTGCAGGAACCATCAACCTAGCCTTCTTCCTCTTCATTCTCTCCCAAACAAACACAACCAAACTCCCAATGCACATATCAACGGCAAACGAACCACCGACCAGAAACGGCACGGCCATTGCCATCGGAAGGGGCACAAACCTCCCGACCCTCTCGGGCCCCACGTCCCTCAATAGGTTCATAGATATAGCAAACACAAAAAACCCATAGCATAGTTGCAAGCAATGACGTGGCAGGGCGGAGAACCCCTCGACTGCAAGAATTGCCATGTTCCGGTATATGATTGCGTAAGGGGCTTTATAACTGCCCTCGGGATTGCCAACATCAAAGGCTTTGTAGAATAGAAAGAATGTGAGAGGAGCCACGATGCACCCAATGGCGGTCCCTATAGCCTGGCTAAGGAGCATGGCTCGGGGGGAGGTTAGGGTTAGATGGCCCGTCTTCATGTCGTGCATCAAGTCCGAGGATATGGAGGTCATTGACTTTATCAGACCGCAGCCTATGAGACCTGCAATGACACCGTTGTCTTTGCCAGATATGGCAGCTAGAATGAAAAGGGCAACTTTGCCGTAGTTGTATGACATGTTCATGTCGGTTAGACCGGCCCCATAAGCGTTGCAGAAGCTGAGAGACGGGGCGAAGATGTATACGACCAAAATGTAGTACCATTTGAGCTGAGGGAACATGATCGGGATCACGATTATGGAGATGATGGAGAAAAAGATGTAGCCTAGACAAGCTACCCAGAATGGAATTGTCTCTCTTATGAATACTTCGTTCCTTCTTGCATCTTCTGAGAGTTGATTCTTGTTTTCTGGAACTGTTGTAATAAACAAATCTTCAGTACAGTTATAAGAGAACTTGAATGAAATTCTTGATTCTTGCAGTATGAACATTGATTTTGGACCACAGCATACTAAAGTGAAATTGCTAAAATGGGATTTGTCTACTTTCTTGACAATCTTGATTTCGCGCGAATACGAGCATGTTTCAAAAGACAGAATCAAGCAGGCAAGAGATCAGAAAGTGTCCCGCAAAAACATTCTGTAAAAGTTAATCATTTTCACCTGTTTGTTGATTCCTCTTCTTGAAGGTAGAACTCATGTTTCGGAATGTAAACAGCAATGTCTTGAGAAAATTGTAGAGACCGTCACCAAGAAGAAGAGCGATTGAAATGAAAACCTGCACATTAACATGAAGCATATAGTTATATTTGAATCAAATCAAACTAAGAAGAACTATATGCAAGAAAGCATACCTTGTAGCCATTGAGGCTCTTCATGCTGCTGTCCTTGATATTTCCGGGGAACCAAACGCCCTTCTTATGACCTATTAACGGCCACATTATGCCCCAAGAAAGCACTGCTCCGAGAAGCAAAGACACATTCACAAGGTGTGAGCAGATCATTCCTGCCCCTACATAAGTCATACTGAAATCAAAGAAAAATCTGCAAAATTCAACATTTCAAATACAGTTCTTGTTAGAAAGTTGTGACACCGATTTGGCTTAAAACTTGCAACGACTAAGAAGTGAAAATACATACGTTTGTTTCCAAGCTTTCAACCCAAATGTGGGGAAATTGACAAATCCACATTGGTCTCCACCAGAATAGAACCACTGAAAGAAACTCCATATGAAACTGAGTGAAAAGAACTTCATGAATCCACGAACTTGTTTCCTTAATTTAGAAAACAGAGATATCAGAGTCATTTTGTTGGGGGTTCGAGATTTCCAACATCAAATTAAAGTTGTTTTTCAATCACCATCAAAGGCCAAATCATTAAATCTAATTGCAGAGTCAAAATATTTAATTCATCATAACAAGAAAAATGGAACGCCTACTTGGCTGTCTTGTCTCCTTTAGTGGTGTGGAATCCATTGATGAGAACAGCAGTTGCAGTTCCACTAGGATAAGGTAACTTATAATCGATGATCATGATCTGCCAAACGATCAAACTATAATCCAGCAAACTTACTTTTTTCAAACTAAAAAATGCTCGAATTACTACAAGAATATACCTTCCTAAGAGGAACTAAAGCCAGCAAGCCAACAAAGCTAATGACAAAAAGAAATCCGATCATCCAATCTAGCCCAGGTTCTTTATGACTTCGAGGTGAATTCCCCTCTGTATCAACCCCTGCCTGTATATATGTATTTTTATTCAATCCCAAAAGATAAGACCCAAATCCACCTGATAACACCACATTCAATCAACAAAAGCTTAGCAAAATATCAATCAAAATCAACAAACATAGCCTAAACACAAAAAGTATTTTCAAGATTTTTAACCTCCATAAGCAATGGCATAGCAAGCAACAGCACATGTCTGAATAACTGTATTCTCTTGCTTTGTAAACGGTGTCGTTGTAAAATTCGCCTTCTCAAGAACCTTTGTCCATGTTTTTATAAACATAAATGCAAGAAGAGCAGCTGATACATTGAGATTCGGAACAAGCCCAGTCGAAAGATTCAGCTTCATTAGCACAACACTGTAAATAATTCCAATCAATATACCCGCAATAATCCCTCGAACCGTGATCTGTTTGTTCCATGGAGGAACCCTCTTCATGTCTTCCATCAGCTCTCCCATTTCCTCCAAATTTTCCTTCTCAATTTCCGTCGTTTCTATCCTCTCATCACTCCCCATTGCCAAGCAATATAAAGATCACTCTAATCATATAATATTCATATGAGCATTTTCACAAACACCTTCTGCTCAAAACAAAAAAATAATAATTCATTTCAGAGAGAGAACATTTTTTCCTTACCAGAATCTCGTCGTCTTCGAACTGAACAAGATGTTCGTCGAAATACACAATAACTGCAAAACCCACAAAGATTATCAACTCTCAGCTCTTCCTTTTTCTCTCAATTAAAGAGTTTGCAAATCAATAGCTTCTGCAAAACCCCATTTCAATTTTAACTATTCCTCAAATATCTCACAAGAATTACGCCATCCCTATTTATAGAACAAACAAATGTTGACATAATCTTTATTTTAGAACTTGCAGTTACCGTTTGGAAGTACGAGCAAATCTCGCTCTTCTGCAATGTTGACACGATCGCCATTCTGTTGACATGTACTACAAACTCGGTAGTACAGATTAGATCATCTTTTTCTTTATTTTTTGTACTACAAACATTAATTAAGCAAATTCCATTTTTGATTCTTGACAAAAATGGTGGCTCAAATCACACCTACCTTTTCTTGTTGACCACTTTTGTACCCACTTTCCACATTGAATGTTGCAGATAATTTGGAAATTTGCTATTTAAGAATTTTGCACTTCTTTTTGCAGACAAAAGATTGTGGTTAGAGAAAACTTTGGATTAAATTCTAAGCATGGTGCTTTTGCACCATTGTTGGTGTATTGTAGAATTTTTTTTTATTTGAATTTTTGTCAGATAAAAGAAAACGGATCATTATACAATTGACAAAATTAAAAAAATTGGACCTTTTTTGTCCTTGTTTTATAATGTGACAGCTCTACTTTGGATTTTTGTCTTGTTATATTGGAAAACTGAATAGTACATTGTATTATTATATTATTCTTTTAAAGAAAAATATTCACGTGTGCCGTTGGGTTTCACTTGATTTGGCAATTCTTTTAAATTATTGATTTGAAATATGTTTTCATTACATTATTTTTATATGCATGTCATTATAATTTTGTTTCATTTGAGTTGACAATTCTTCTAAATAATTGATTTGAAATATGTTTTTAATTTCATTCCTTTTACATTCATGTCATAGAATTTCATCTAATAATTGTCAGTTGATTAGAAAGACTCCTAAGTAATATATTGACATGGATTGACACGATTTTCAAAGATCAGAAAGATTGTGTTTACAACTCATATAATTATTAAAAATATTTTTCAGCCGTTGAGCAAGCACACGTGTCATCAAGTTGTTTTATATATATATATATAAAGATACGTTCATGTTGTCTCGGATCCGTGTGTTTTTTTTTTCAATCGAAAACCTTTATATACAAATTTTGTGACATTTATGTATAAATTTTGTAACTTTTATGTTAAATAACTTAGAAAAAAATGAAAAAATTTAACAAAATTTGTACATAGATACTTTTATGTTATATTTATATAACTCTTATATATGAATATTTTACATAAAAGTCACATGAATATCATATATACGTCTCTATGTACAAATTTTGCTGAAATTTTTTATTTTTTTTTTAAGTTACAATGCATAAAGGTCACAATATTTATACATAAAAATCACCGAATTTATACATAAAGGTCAAGACATAAAATAAAAAAATCACAGATCGAAGTCGGAGCGACCTGGATTGCTCGAATCTTAAATCCGTACACCAAGTGCTCAGGAGAATTTGTCATTAATAATTACTTATAATGGGTATTTTAATATTTTTGTATAAAGATAATATTTTAAATTGCTAATTTTTCCATATTGATTGACATCAAAATATAAACACACATGTTCTTGGGAAACAATATATTTAAAAGGTCCACGTATATAAATATTTTTAGTGAAGTTGTATGCTAATCTATACATATAATAAGAGGGCGTTGTGAAAAAATATTGATCGACCATTTTTCTGTTCAAATTATCTTTGTAATAAAAAAAAAACTATAAAATAATATAATGTATATATCTTACATAATTAAATAGATGTTACATAATAAGCTATCTTATAATTTATATATGAGTAGTGATTGGATTATTATTATTATTACAGTTATCATTATTATTATTGTTGTTGTTATTGGACAATTTTTTTTTATAAGTATTTAAATTATATATGTATTTTTTGAGTTTAAGTCCTAAATAGATGTTATACTATTTTGAGCTTTTATATTGTCAAAAATAAATGAGCTACAACTCATAGGTATGCAAACCACATTATTATTTTTACATAAAAGTATTATTATTATTATTATTAGCATTGTTTTTTTTAATATTATTACTATTATTGTTATTAATATAGATAATAATTAATATATCTATATTTACACCTATTTATAAATAAATACATGTTTGAAATTCAAATACAAATTCATTATATTATTATAAATTATATTTTATCATGATAAATAATAAACTGTGAATAATATGATGATAAAATACTAGTTAAGTTTTAATAAGTGTGTAGCAGTTGCATTTGCATGCCCTGAGTTGTTTGGAAATGTATTACAGAATGTAATATCATTTCGAGAAATAATCGGGCCATTTGGCAATACTCGATAAAATTTAAATACTTGGATTATTTAAAAGAGGGGACTTTTTAATTATATCATTTTTTTTTGTGTGGGTTTTACATGTATTTAGATTTTTTTTTTAATGAGTTTGAGAGGAGTGGAATAACAAGAGTAGTGTTTGTGTGCACCAAGTGCATGGGTCATGATCCATGCAACTGGGCACGCGGGTCAGGTTGGGTCCGGTTTGACTCGGATCTGCGCCCTTTTTTTTTTTTTTTTAATTTATGTCATAACCTTTATGTTGTAATAGTGTAACCTTTATGTACAGATTTCATAACCTTTTCACTGCATAACTTATACTTTTTTTCATTATAAAAATTCATGTAATATAGCCAAAACCTTTATGTTGTAATAGTATAACTTTTAAATTGTAATAGTATAACCTTTATATACAGATTTCATAACCTTTTCAATAAATAACTTATAGTTTTTTCACT
This sequence comes from Scutellaria barbata, assembly GCA_028654395.1. Classification (NCBI taxonomy): domain Eukaryota; kingdom Viridiplantae; phylum Streptophyta; class Magnoliopsida; order Lamiales; family Lamiaceae; genus Scutellaria; species Scutellaria barbata. The sequence continues at coordinate 15,095,123 of CM053646.1, read as the reverse complement.
ATAAAAATTCAATATAGCCGAAACCTTTATATTGTAATAATATAACCTTTATGTTGTAATACTATAACCTTTATGTACAAATTTCATAACTTTTTCAGTAAATAACTTAGATTTTTTTCACTACTCAGCACTGCAAAAAGTTATGTGCATATAACTAAAAGGTTAAGTTCGCTCAACTAAAAGGTTAAATTCGCTAAACTAAAAGGTTATGTCAATATACAGCAGAACTAGAATTTGAGTTAGGGTTTGGACTAGGGTTTGGGTGCGTGGGGGCGCGTGAGGCGCGCGTGAGGGCGCGTGAAAGGCTGTTTCGGGTCGGGTGCACGGATTTAGGATCCGTGCACCTGATGTATAGAAACAATTGTGGAATAACAAAGATTAGAAAACTTGTGTGATCATAATCTACATTACCATTTTAACTATTTTTTTATTTATAAAGATGGGATACCACTTGAACTACAAGTTTCGTAGTATTTTACATGTATTTAGATAAATGTTAAATTTTCTTTCACAAGTTTTCCAACATATTTAAATGATTTCTGAATTTTATTTGTGTACTTTAAATAATTTTTAAAATAAATTTCCTATTTCATTAGGATTCTTAAAAAAAAAATCAATTATTTGGTTGTTTTCATATTTATAAAATAATTTACATTTTAATTGTAGTTTTATTTTATCTAAATAGTTTTCAAATTTTATTAAAAAAAAATCAATAATATTGATATAATTAGAATTTTTTTTTATTGTTTAAGTATTCAATATGTGATGAACAAACTTTCAAATATATTTTTAAAGAATGGGCTAGCATCGTGAAAAATAAAAAGTGAGAGTATTATATTTTTTGGATGTGACTAAAGGAGCATAAATGTTGTTGTTTTTCAATTGATCATTTTTTAACCATAATTGAGCACACTCCAATTAATACAAATTTTTTAACCCAACTTGAGCATGACTCACAATTTAGATATTACAATCAAAGATAAATATTGGATGCAAACTCCAAAGCTCATATTAAAAAAATTAAAATTAAAAGGAACATAACAACACTAATTAGAAAATGGAGGTACGATATATTGAACACTACAAAAAATCAATAAAAGTAAATTAAAAGTAACAACTTCAATCATGAAAGTAAAATGACTAAAAATCTTGACGAATTGAAAGAACAAGTTTACACATCAAAAACACACCAACATTTTATAATTTCTACAAAATCAGCATTATATTAAATAATTAAAAAGAGAATGGGTAATGGGAATCTCCGTTCTAGACAGTGACGGGGAAGGGATCCGAACTGGACGGGGCATGAATCCCATTCCCGTCCCCATCCTCGATTTTATTAGGGATTCCCATCCCAATAGCTTCGAGTCCCGATCAGAATGGACATAGATTACGTCATTAAAAAGCTTTGCTAAATATCAAACGAGAATAACTCAATCCTAGCAGCATCCACAATTTCAAATAGTACAAGAATACATATCTATTATCCTGATCAGAATACCTCAATTTTTGTGTTGCATTCTCCCGCTCTCTGCACCGGCATAAGGATCAATCGTGACATTTATCACAGTTGGTTTCTTTGCAGAAAAAGACTCGGAAAGTGCAGATTTTAGCTCGTCGGGAGTTGCAGCCAGATAACCCTTTCCTCCAAAAGCTTCAAGGAGAATGTGATATGAAGCACCCGGGACAAAAGATGTGGGTGCCGGGTCATCCTTGTAGGGCCCGGTGATTTCCTCTGGGTTCCTTCGATCACCACCATAAACTCCACCGTTGTTGAAGACTATGACCACAACAGGTAATTGATACCGAACCAGTGTCTACAAATGCAGAAAAAGTAAACATTCACGTAATCTTTTCAGGTATAGTGGAGTTGAATTCATGGGCATATGTTATCTATTAATGAGGGAAATATGAAGATCAATGAAAATGCAAAAAATATGTGCTAAGATGTTGAAAATTCTATGTAGGAGCTAAGAATACCACCCTTTTACTTTTTCATGTTTTTGTGGTGAACATCCATATAAACTAATAATGATTCTTGAAAGCGCTTCATAGCAGAGCTTTAATCGTTTAAGCTATACAGCATCTAAAGCAACACGATTCTTGAAAACATGTTTGATGATCTGCTCGGTTAATGCAATTATGGGTCATCCAAAATATAAAAGGATAAGTTTGTGATCCACAAAATCAGATTTAGCACCTATTTACGGCTGAGTAATTGCAGGAACATTTGATGCATAATTTAATAATATCAGATGGCAATTACGCCTACACCTTTCTAACGAGACTTTCATTATCCAAAAGTAGAAGGGGGGAAAACTAGGCTGCAAGTGTGCTACCATTCCAAGAATCAATGATTTATCAGTTCCTATAGGACACAACTTGAGGTTAATGGCAATAATATTCGGACATGAACCTTCTTTGTTTCTTCCTATATCATAATAGTTACCTATGTAATAGGTAATGCTACTAACTAACAATCTGCAGATAACAATCGAGAGTTTTCCTAATATTCGACTTATCATCAAGACACCAATCAGTAACAGAGAAGCATGATCGTAAATTGTAATAGCAAGATGGTTAAAACTACCATAGAAGTTCTTCACACAATCTATACATTCTCTCCTATTTAATAAAACTCCAGTATATACTTCAAAGTTCAGACAGAGAATACTTCAAAGTTCAAACAGAGAATAAAAGAGCTGGAACTTATTCAATAATCCATCCCTTTTCATTAACAACAGTATAGCAATAGTAACAAGTAAGCATCACACAAATCAATCACTAAAGAGTAAGAAAATTATACCTCAACTTCCATAGCACTGAATCCAAATCCAGAGTCCCCTTCAACAGCCACCACCAGCCTTTCAGGATTAGCCACCGCAGCAGCAATGCAGTATCCAAGACCAACCCCCATCGTCCCCCACGTCCCAGCATCCAACCTAGTCCTCGGTTCTGTCTGAAGCAACACCGCCCGCCCCACATCCATTGTATTAGCCCCCTCTGAAACCACTACAGGGGCCGGACTTCCCACCCCCGAAATTGCATCCCTAATAATCCTCATCGGTGTCAAGAAATTAAACGGCACCACATCCTTCGACAACTGAACCTCCATTTTCGCCACATTGTCCTTCGCCTTATTCTTGATTGCCTCTACCCATGGATGAGTCTTCCCAAAACAAAAGGGATCATCCTTGATCTCCTTGTGGATCATTTCAACCACTTCTTTTGCATCTCCAACCACCCCCAAATAAGGCTTTCTCAACTCAATCTCTTCCTCAGAGACATCAACAAGTATGAATTTCACGTCTTTTGACCACTTAGGTGGCTCCCCAAAATGCAGCAACCAGTTAAGCCTAGCACCAACTACCAATGCCACGTCACATTTTCCGATAGCAAGCGATCTTGCAGCTGTAGCTGCAAGCTCGTTTGCATCGGATAACAAACCTTTTCCCATCGGAGTTGGCAAAAATGGAATTCCAGTGGCTTCGACTAATCTGGTCAACTCGTTTTCCGCTTTAGCATAAGCTGCCCCTTTCCCAAACACAATCAAAGGCCTCTCCGCTTTTCTCAACAGCTCCACGGCCTTCTGTATTTTCGCAGAATCAATTTTCGGCTTTTTAATCAAATTCTTGTTTCTGGAATTTAGGGCTTGGGTGATCAATTTCTCAGCCTCAGATTCGTCAACAGTTTGATGAAGAACATCGGTAGGGATATCCAAATACGTCCCACCGGGTCGACCCGCCACGGCCCAATCAATGACACTAAAAACGGAATTAGGTATTTCAGATATATCAGTAGCTTTGGCGGAGAATTTGGAGAAAGGTTTCACGGCGGCGATTTGATCGAGCTCCTGGAAATCGCCGCGGCCAGTGAGGCTCTGATCGGAGGAGCCGGAGATCATGACCATAGGCCAGGCGTTGGCGGCGGCGTTCGACAATCCGGCGAGGCCGTGGACGCAGCCGGGGCCAGAGACGGTGAGGAGGACGCCGGGGCGGCCGGTGAGGTAGCCGTAGGCGGAGGCGGCGTACCCCGCCGATTGTTCGTTGTGGAAGGCGATGAATCGGACGCCAAGGGCTACTGCGCGGGTGGCGAGTGAAGTCACCGGAATTCCGACAACTCCGAACATCTTGTCGACGCCGGCACGTGACAGGCACATGGCTACTAGCGTGTTGCCGTCGATTGGTGGAGGGGTTTTGAGATCAGCTTCCGCCATTGATATCGAATGAGAGAGAGAGAGAGAGAGAGAGACCAAGAACGAGAGAGAGTGACGAATTTGTGTACAGATTAAGGAAGAGAACAACGACGAGTTATTGGATAAGAAAACGTGCGATTTCGTGACGTACTATATAGTTTTCGACGAAAGGAATTCGACCACTTCCATAAAAGCACCTTCCCTGGATGAGAGCGGGCCAGGGCTAATATAGTCCAGCGCCCATTCTAATTGTTTATTATTTTTTCAAAATTATGTAATAGCCTTTTTTTTTTTTAAGAAATTATGTAATATTCATTAAATTTGACAGTAGTACTTGGAATTTTTTTCACAACCACAAATTAAAATTAATCAAATTCGATATTTGTACTTTTGGTGTACATTTAGCTAAATTAGCTCACACCATCAAAATAGATGTCATACAATTATATTATTAACCATCAAAATCATATTTTTTAATCACATTAACTCAAATCCAACATGTACGATTGAATCATATAATTTTAATTTTAGATCATTTTAATTTCATTAATGTGTACTATTCAAACCTGTATTTTACAACATTGCTCGTACTTTCAAACGAAGAATGATATATTTTAGCAAAATGACGTTAGTAAATTTTTTGTTATCTGAATTTATTTAAAATGGGAGTTTATGTATTATATTTGACAATAGTATATGAGTGGAATATGAAATTGTGATGATCTCATTTAGTGTTTGAAAACAATTCATTTTTAATTTTTAAATATAATATAATGTTATAATAGTATTTTTAAATTATAACGTGCAAGAGTTCGTTGGACAAAATCAAATAGGTTTTGTTTAAATTAAGGGATAAACAATAGGCCTCTCAAACCACATGGAATTCTTAAAAATGAACTCTATTTAAAATGAAAATTGAACTCATTTGCCTTATTAATTGAAATATTTTAATCGAGTATATACACAAAAGATTAGGGGTGGAGATTGGAACGGAAATTTCCGATATCCGCCGAATCCGATCCGAAATTTTCCGATTTTGGAACGAATATTTTTAATCCGAAATCCGAAAATCCGAATTCCGATTTTTCCGAAAATTTTCGGATGGAAATCGGAATTAGTTTTGAAATTTTTGGAAATTCCGAAATCCGATCCGAAATATTTCCGAAATTCAATTTTCGGAAATTTCGATTTCCGATCCGATCCGAAATTCCGATCCGATTTCCGAAATTCATCCGAAATTTCCGAAAATCTATAAAATGTAGTTAGTAGAGACATTTGAGAATCGAACACAAGACCTCTCACACTCAAAGCACGAACTTACCATCAAACCAATAGTAATTGTTGAAAATAATTCAAATATTTTATACTATATACTATTTGCTATCAAAAAATACTATATACAATAATATACTATATATAATATAATACATTTTATATACATTTACTAAATGTAAATATAAATATACATATTATAGTATACTTTATAATACTATATACTATATAATATATTTTATATACTTTATTCTATGTGTAACTATAAATATACATATTATAATATACTTTATAATACTATATATTATATAATATATTTTATATACTTTATACTATATGATAGTATATAAATATATCATAGTCTATAGTTTATACTGGAGATTTTTAGTATTATTTTATAATATATACTATATATTATAGTTTATACTGTAGTATCTGTAGTTGTTTAGTATTATTTTATAATATATACTATATATTATAGTTTATACTGTAGTTTTTTTATTATATTATATTATATACTATATGCTATAGAAGAATATTATATACTTTATTACATATAGTATAGTTTATACTATAGTTTTATTTTATTCTATATACTATAGTTTATACTGTATACTATATGTACATAGTATAGTTTATACTATAATTTTATTTTATACTATATACTATAATTTATATTGTAGTTGTTTAGTATTATTTTATAATATATACTATATATTATAGTTTATACTGTAGTTTTTTAATTATATTATATTATATACTTTATGCTATATATAATATATACTATATGTATATAGTACAATTTATACTATAATTTTATTTTATACTATATACTATTGTTTATACTATATATAATATATACTATATGTATATAGTATAATTTATACTATAATTTTATTTTATACTATATACTATAGTTTATACTATAGTTTTAGAATTATACTATATTATATACTGCATACTATATACTACATATTGTATACTATATACTTTATACTATATACTATAAAAGAATACTTTATACTATATACCATATATTATATACTATATATTATATAAAATAAAAAGTGAATATCTAATTTCAAAGGTAAATATATTATAAATTTCATTAAAAATGACAACATGTTATATAATAGGAATAATGACAGAAAATTATACAAATTATAAAATAAGTATTTTAAATATCGAAAAATTTCGAACAAAACATTATCATAAATCATAATATAAATTCAAATATTCATTTGATTTAAGCTTCCTAAAAGAAAAATAACTATTAATATGAATTAATAAGTATAATTACTTACACAATGATAATATAGTTTATAATATAGTTTTATTTTATACTATTACTATATACTATTCATATAAATTTTATAGTTTTATTTTATACTATATTATACTATATTATATATTAAATATAAAATATAACTCAAAAACTATAAAAATTTATATGAATATGTATTTATCTACTGTCAATGATTCTTAGTATGATTTGTTAATTTTTACTATTAATAGGGCTGCATTTTTGTATATTGTCTATCGTGTGTTTTATATGAATATTATACATGAACAGAATAATTAATCTCTCATGTTTTTGGTAGATATTATATTGATGTTAAATGCTTGGAATATCAGATTCGAGGTGGTATTATTTCTTAGGATATTAGAAAATGTTATATAGCTAATAGACCAACTAATTAATTCCAAAAATTTCTGAATTTTTTAATTTTTGAAAATTTTCGAAAAAATTTCCGAAAATTTTCCGAAAATTTCCGAAAATTTTCCGAAAATTTTCCGAAAATTTCCGAAAATTTCCGAAAAATTTCCGAAACTTCCGAAATTTCGGAATTCCGAAAATTCCGAAATTTCCGAAATTTCCGAAATCGGATTGGATTTCACATTTCCGAAAATTTTTGGATGGAAATTGGAATTGGTTTTTCATTTTCGAAATTTTTTGGAAATTTTCCGAAACACCCTATTTCCGATTCGATCCGTCCGATCTCCACCCCTACAAAAGATGGATTGATTATGTCAATTTAAAATCATGAAAACTAAAGTTCTGTGGAGATTCCTAATTCTTTCTTATTTTTTGGTTGTCTTTTCCTATTTCTTCAATCTGTTGAAGTATAAGATAAAAATATGTTATTAAATTAGATAAAATCTCGAAAAAAAAAATTGAAATAAAAAATTTAGCCTAGGTTCACCCCCCCCCCCAACCACCCCCCATTTAAGAAAATTCCATTTTTGATTCTCCTCCCTTCCTTCCTTGACCAATGACGGCCTTTTGATCCCACTTACTCTTTCCCAAAAAAATAATAAACAAACAAAAAGCACACATGTCTTGAATTCTCACACTTTTATTTTCCTAGTAGACTTTTGAGATTTTTTTTTTTTCATTTCATTAATCTCTATAAAAATGAAATATATATATTTGAATTTTTTGAAGATTAAAAAAACAAATCACTTTAGCAGCAAGAAGACTTAAATTTGAGAATACATTACGTAAAGTAGGAGATTCAATCTAATAATAAGGACAATGTATGTGCCATTATATTATCATCACAATTAGTTAAAACATCACCGACTGAAGGATTATTCTCTAAAATAAATTTGCAGTTGCGCACAATGCTCCCAAGCTCAATCTTAGTTATGTTACTTGACTGGATTGCGTTATATAGGATTTTATAGTCGATTTCGAACATTATCTTTTCAAAATTCATACTCTTATTCAAGAGAATGCCTCAAATAAACTCAATGCCTCAAATAAACTCAACGTTTTGCCTACATCTGCTCTAACTTGCCCTCTAATAACTTGGGTATGGGATGCAATAAAAACTCCTTCATCATAAAAAAACACCACCTAAAATCATCTCATTTGTCTTCTCAAAGAATGCAGCGTCAAAATTTACCTACACATATTCTATGGTGGTTTATGCTACTCTTTTGAGATTTCTTCCAATCAACTTAAACGTAATCTAATATATCATACCCTAAACTAAAATCATAGGATAAAGGATCTTGTTATGTCATCTACAGTACAAATTAAATATCTAACAAACCTCATAAAAAACATATTCATTATGATTTATCATTAAATTTCAAAGAATATATCTTCAACCTATTTAAAGTTAATTAAGACATATCTTCAATTAAAACTAATAAGGCCGTGATATAAAGAATCTCATCATGACATCTACAATACAATCTATCTCACAAGCATACATACTTTAAGAGTTAATTACATAATCAGTCTCAAATTACAATTATAATTTAAGAGGTAATTAAATACTTTTAAGAATACAATTTTAGGTCAAATTACAATTATAGCACGAATTCTTATTTATAATGAGAGTGCAGCTACGCACACCTCACAACTTACTTTACACATCCAAAATAAATATATTTTAACTAAAAAATTTCTAAACACCCCACCATATTACAACTATACCCTTTACAAATATTATATTAAATTAAATATAAATTATATCATAAACCCTAATTTTTTCACCCAAATTCACAAACTCAAAGTGCCCACCCCATTCCACAATTTCAATTCACAAACCCTAGGTTAAATTTGATCTATGTTATGTTAAATAGTTTTGAAATTGTTTAGTAATCATGTGTGAAATTTTCATATGAAAAACATAGTAGAACATAGAAAATAAGTTTAAAAAATAAACGTGATTTTTTTGTTTTGTTTAAAGAACGCGTTATGTTCGACCTTGGTTCGGTGACATGGTTTCAACATGTTCGACCTATGATCGAACATAACTCAACAGATTCGACCCTACTTCAGCGCCATGACTACAATAAGTTCGACCATAGGTTGAACATAATTCAACAAGTTCGACCCATGGTCGAACACAACTCAACCTGTCAATTGTTTGTTGCATATTTTGTTGTTTGTTCGATCATTATAGAACGAATATAATGAAACATGTTCGGTCTATGATAGCCAATCGTGTTTTTTGTGATTTTTTTGATAAAAAAATTCTAAATTTTTATATAACTCATACTACTAAAAAAATCGAAAAAATAAAGATGGAAGTTACATTCTTCGTCATAAGTATTTTTTTTGTTGATTCATAATATTTTTTAACTCAAATGAGTTTTTTTAACTAAAAGATGGAGTTTCAATGATGTTAGAGAATGAGAGAAAAAAAAAAAGATGTGTAAATTGAGATGTGTTTGGAAAATTTTAAATAATAAATATATAATTATCTTTATTTATATAATTTCATTTATATTTATTTTTATGGGCTATGTGTAGTTGGACCCTTAGGCTACTCTTATTGGTGACATTTGGTGGATATCACCACCAAATGTCACCACTTATATTAATATTTTAATAAGAGAGAGAATGAAAATGTCATGTTTTTATTTAAAAAAAATTAAAAAATATCAAAATTTATAAAAAGAAATTCTCTATGAATAGAGTCCAATATTAACATATTTACTCATCAATCCAAAATTCATTCTCATTTGTCTCACAATTTGGTATTGATAATTAAATAAATAATTTGTAGTTTGATTATTGTAATTTCGATTTAATTTATTGTGAAATATAATAAAAAATATGCTCACAAAATAATATATAATTATTAAATATTAAGAAAAAAATATTGAGTTGGGTTGGTATCACTAATAAACTATGAAAATGTTGGAATTAGGTTGGGTTGTAGATTGTGTAGATGGAAGAGAGATAAATTAATATTTTATTATTGGATTGGGTTGGATGAGTGTTACCAATAAAAATAGTCTTATAACGATGATGATCAATCTCAAACAATTACAACACTATCATCAATTGATACGATTCGACAAGACCGCCACAAACATATCGATAATAGATTTGAGAGATCACATATAGTGAGAGTAAAGGATTTTCAACTTGAAAGGGCATTTTAGTAAATTCAAGTGATTATCAAAGACCACTCGCGAAACTTCCCTCTTTTTCCGCTGCAATTTCCCCTCCAAATTCCAATCTCCAATACTGAAAGAAACCAAGAATCTCCCTAAATCAAACCAAGAATTGTTCAGGAGAAATGAGAAAGGGTTCATCGGAGACGAAATTCGTGCAAGAATTGATCCTGTATGCGGCGAGCGCAGCTCTGAGCTGTTTGGTGTTGTTCATTGGGCTTAAACATTTGGACCCCAATCGCGAGGCGTCGAAGAAAGCCCTAGAGCATAAAAAGGAAATTGCAAAACGTTTAGGACGACCTCTCATTCAAACGAATTCATATGAGGTTACAATTTATTTATTTGTTTTGTGATTTTATCTTTCTCTGTTGTTTTGTTGATTTTTAGTTTGAATGTTGAATTTACCCGTAAGTTTCAGATGATACTTTCAAAATTTCGGATTGCATGGTTTGATGAAATTGGGAGCTTGATTAGCTAGAATGGTAGTGTGGTGTGATTTTTTGGATGAACTATTATTGTATGTGTGTAAAGTTGGTGATATGATTAAGGAATGAAATAACCAAGAATGTTTGAGTAATAGCATATAATTTTCTTAGAAAGAGATGGTGTTTTATAAAAATCACAAAGACCAAATTCTAAATGTGCAGCCTCTGCAATATGGTGGGAGAATCTTGGTTCGTTGGATTTCGTAATTCTATGATTTGTCATTATTCAAATGACTGTGGTTATCAAGTTGAGGATACATACGGCATCTATGTAAACGTGATTCTCAAATTGAGTAACTTAGTTTTAGTTCGAGCTTAATTGAAATTGCAATTTCTGAAATCAGTTAGCAGTGTAGTATTATATGGATTCTTGTCAAAGAACACTGTCAATAAAGATGAATTTGAGTCACTTGGTTTCATGTTTAGAGTTGAATGTTGATGTGGCTTACCATACATATCATATTTCTACTGCTTACTATCATTAGTTTCATTTGTTTGAAGGATGTTATAGCCTGTGATGTTGTTAACCCTGATGATATCGATGTCACATTTGGTTCCATTGGAGGACTGGATCCCATTAAGCAAGCATTGTATGAGTTAGTTATTCTTCCATTACGAAGACCTGAGCTTTTTTCACGTGGGAAGCTTCTTAGCCCCCAAAAAGGTGTTTTGCTTTATGGTCCACCTGGCACTGGGAAAACAATGCTTGCCAAAGCAATTGCAAAAGAATCAGGAGCTGTTTTTATTAATGTGAGAGTATCCAACCTGATGAGCAAATGGTTTGGGGATGCTCAGAAATTAGGTGTGTATATTGTTATTTCATCTTCTAAAGTTATTTGTGCCTTTCACAACTACTGGATCCATTTACTTCTGTGATGGAATTTTATTTCCACATCTCGTGTTTGATCTTTTGAAATTAGAAGTTATTATTTTCACAATTATCCAAGGGAATGAATATTCTTAGAATGTAATGCCAGAATTCTGTTTTCTGAAGAAAAAAAGGGCTATTAATTGGGGATATTATTTATACTAACATCATAATTGTCAGTGATGAAAATGTACTTTCCGATAGAGTCAATTGGTTTATTAGATATTATATCTAATTTGCTATCTTCTTCGAAGATGGGGTTGGGGGAGGTTATAAGTTGTTGATTTCAGGACTTTTTGATTTTGAAATTGGATGATAAATTTCTGAACAGACCTTGTCCATTGAGTGTTTTATTGCTGCTGAGGCAAGTGTATGCAGTTCAAGAAGATATTAACTTTTTAGGAGTTTCTAAATTTTCTTCTTTGTTCCATCTATTGGCTATTTTTATGTCGTCATACATCCAAGTTTCTATTGGACGCCTGCAGTTGAATTTGTATAATGTGCTAATACCTTTTGAACATAGAAACTGTTCAATTTTCCATGTCATTACTTGTAAGATCTTTTAATTATAATCAATTTCTTCTGCAGTGACTGCTGTATTCACCTTGGCATACAAACTTCAGCCAGCTATTATTTTCATCGATGAAGTGGACAGTTTCTTGGGTCAACGCAAGACTTCTGACCATGAAGCATTGATTAACATGAAGACTGAATTTATGGCCTTGTGGGATGGGTTCACCACGGACCGTATGTATTTTATTATAGCCCTTTCAGGATTGTATTTTTGCTCTGCGTTAATCTCTCTTCAGATTCTTTCCACCTCCCTGATGTGTGTTTGTGTCTTTCTTCACTGGTGGTTTATAGTCAGGAGTGTATGTCTGTTTTAGGGAGCAAAATGTGGTCAAATTTCTTTTGGTATTGTACTCGCAAATGTCTTATGATTGAAGCAGCATGAATTTCTTCATGCAGAGAATGCTCGGGTGATGGTACTTGCTGCTACTAATCGTCCATCAGAACTTGATGAAGCGATTCTGAGACGTCTTCCACAGGCATTTGAAATTGGGGTACCTGATTGCAAGGAGAGAACGGCTATATTGAGGGTGATATTAAAGGATGAGAAGGTTGAAGAAGGTATTGATTATGACTACATTGCTGGTCTTTGTGACGGATGCACAGGTTCAGATCTTCTTGAGCTCTGCAAAAAGGCTGCCTATTTTCCAATTAGGGACATACTCAATGATGAGAAGACTGGAAACCCTTCTCAGGTCAATATTTCCATCCTTTAGTGAATGTATATCTCCGTTGTTCTTTAATTAATTTCAGCAAAAATATATTTATGGATATAAATACAATGGTACTGATCATCTATGAGTTATAATTTCAGGAGCCAAGGCCATTATCACAGTCAGATTTGGAGAGAGTCATTGCAACAACAATAAAAACAAACAACGCAGCATATGAATACAGCTTACAATTATCAGCATTGTCTCAGCAAAGAGAATCAGACGATTATCAGGTCCAAGATTCCATTAATGAGCTTTCTAAGCTTGTTATTTCACGAATTTTGAACATTCAACCCCTCGACCAAGATCCTTAACTATTGATTTCTTGTATGGTCATCCATAATTCTCTCTTGTTAAATTGGATTTTTTGCTTTCACTTGTCCCCCATACCGATACTTCTGGATTAACATTGCATGATCTTACGTTGCATCTACTGAGTCTCCTCTTTTTGTTTTTTTTGTTTTCTTTACTTCCAGGATTAATTGAACACCCGAGAAGATGCTCGTAGTTGTACCACTATATCTCGTGCCATCATGCAGGTTTGTGATCGTAACCCCTACGCTGATTTACATTGAGCTGTGTACTTCAGGAGAAATTTCATCATGCAAAAAGCTTGCTTGTTTCCCATGGTATGAGGTTTGTTCATTCTTGAACGGAGGAATTAAATTAACCCCTGCTTCTTTAGCCGGGCATTGCTTTCCATTTGGTTCCCAATCACTATAGTGATAACTCATTCAATGATGTTAGTGTAGCAGTTTTTAATTTTTTTTGGTTTTCTAACAAATTTGTTATTACTATCGAGTCATTTTCTCATATTAATTGACCTTTTTACGCGAATATTAAGATCTTTTTATTCTTATTGATTTAATAAATATTAGCTTTGAACTTAATTCTCAATAATATGCATATTACATGGTATTATGTTTAATTTTATTTATTCAATATATTATTCAATCAACTAAATATGAAATTTAGAGTTTAATTTATAATCATATATTTAAAAAGACCCAGTGGATGTTTGATGAAATTAAATAATAAGAATTGTTTCCATAACTTTGCATCAAAATTTTATACGATCAATTTATTTCATGTTGATATTTGCTCAAACAACCAGAAAATAAATCAATCAATTAAGTAAAATGAGTGATCGACTATGTATAAAATCTTAATCAACTTTTATCAAATACATCAATTTGAAATACCAAAATTTTTGAAACGAGCAGATACTCCTCAATTTGAAATACCAATATATATATATATATATATATATATATATATATATATATATTGGTATTTATTTACTGTGAATTGATTTTAAATGAATCGATAAGATGTATTTAATCTTTGGGTGTATTTATTATTTGTCAGAAGTTTCGTTTAAGTTCAATTGGATAAATATATCAACAAGTTTGAACATAAATTTACGTTTGATAAAATCTAAAGTTCGATTCTAACTCAAGCTTATATCAAGAAGTTTGAACATAAATTTGCGTTTGATAAAATTTAAAGTTCGATTCGAACTCAAGCTCGACTCGTATTCAGGTAAACTAAAGCTTGTTTAATCTTGACTTGATTAATTATCAAATAAACTCAAACACAAATTTTATAGCTGATAATATTTTAAATAACTTTAAATAGTTGCATGTTTGGCTCAAATTGTATCATTTCCGGTGTATTTAAGAAGTCGAATTGAGCTGGTCTACTTCGGTTTAACTGTGATCATCCACATCATGACAACAATTTGTTATTATTTTTTGAGTCATTCTAAAATGAAAATATTTAATAATTATTAGACAGTTACTGTGCTTCAATTGACATATGAAACCAGCCAATGGATTAATTTTGGGTCAACCCATTTAATATCCATACAAGCAAAATACCAAGAAAAAAGGAAAAAAAGTTTAAAAGAATAATATTAAAGAATAAATAAATATTTTTCCTTTTTTTTTTTTGAGTTATTATCATTGCTCTTTATTTTGATTTTTATATAAGTCTCTGTTTGCAATTTGGATCTTGGAACGCGAACTTTTACCTTTTGAGTCACTTTCTTGTGTGTAATTGGGTCCACCTTAATTTGTAATTTTTTTTTATCTTTTTTATTTATTTATATGTTATATTTATATTATATTAGTGTGATATTTATGTATAAATATATTTATCTTTATATAATATTTTAACTTAAAAAAAAAATTCAACATAATTTATACATACATATCTTTATATGATATTACTCATACTTTTATATAATATTATTTATATCTTTATATCAATATAATCATACTTTTATATAATATATAGATGCACAACCAACTAATTAAAAGGTGTGACTGCATAACTAAAATATATGATACGTAATAATATCTATCTAAAAGAATGTAAAAATATAAATGTTATAGCATAAATATAAAAATGTTATGATATAAATGTATGAAAGTTATAACTAAACAATATATATATCTTTTCAGAAAATACAAAAAATATACTAAACGCGTGCCACTCCTTCTACAGCGTGTGGAGACACCGACTGACTCGACCCAAATTACATGGATTATAAATAATTAAATATATGAGAAAATGGCCCCGTATAACCCAATTCACTATATTAATGACCCATATACCCCCACCTTATATTTTTTGCCCTATATACCCTATTCGTTATATTAATATACCCATCTACCCTTTTTTTTTGAAAAAATCGACATGCTGGGACCCGATCACTGAGTGTGTCAATTGCCCATGTTGACTTCTTTATTTTGTGTATTTTTTTACTAATGAAATGAATAAATAAGCAATATATCAATTTATTTATTCATTTAATTATTTTAAATTTGCATCACTAATTATTTATCTCTTATTATATAATATATAATTACAAGAATGACAATTTTATGCAAATTGTTATGTTATTTAATTATTTAATTATAATTGCCGTGTATTTTTTTTTTACGCTAATTACATCTTATATTATTTAATACATTATATTCAAATCAAAAATAATAATAAGACTTATAAAATATTGGCACCAATATATATTGGGTGGGAACGGCAATTTTGGTACATGTTTAGGGGGTGCACGGCAATTTTTTCAATAATTGTCGTGCCCCCTATATTTTTTCAAAAAAATTTGTAAAATTTTCTTAAGTGTTATAATTTGTGAAAAAATTATGAAAAAGCTAATTTTGAAATTTGCATTGTAATTATTAATAATTTTAAATGATTAGTATTAATTTTCCAATTTTTTCAAAATTGCCGTTCCCCCCTATATTTATATATATTTTATACAAATTAAATAATTATTTATTTCTTGTTATATTAGATTATATTACATTTTGGAACGGCAATTTTATGCAAATTGTTATCTTATTTAATTATATTATATTATAATTGCCGTGAATTTTTTTATTTATTTATTTTGCTAATTACATCTTATATTATTTAACACATTATATTCAAATCAAAAATAGTAATAACACCTATAAAATATTGTCAATAACATGTATATAGTGGGAACGGTAATTTTTTTTTATTTTTAGGGGGTGCACGGCAATTTTTTCAATAATTGTCGTGCCTCCCTTTATTTTTTCAAAAAATTTTGTAAAATTTTCTTAAGTGTTATAATTTGTGAAAAAATTATGAAAAAGCTAATTTTGAAATTTGCATTGTAATTATTAATAATTTTAAATGATTAGTATTAATTTTCCAATTTTTTCAAAATTGTCGTTCCTTCTATATTTATATATATTTTATACAAATTAAATAATTATTTATTTCTTGTTATATTAGATTATATTACATTTTGGAACGGCAATTTTATGCAAATTGTTATCTTATTTAATTATTATATTATAATTGCCATGTAATTTTTTTTATTTTACTTATTTTGCTAATTACATCTTATATTATTTAAAACATTATATTCAAATCAAAAATAATAATAACATTTATAAAATATTGTCAATAACATATATTTAGTGGGAACGGCAATTTTTTTTTATTTTTAGGGAGAGCCCATGCCTCCCTTTATTTTTTCAAAAAAATTTGTAAAATATAATTAGTGTTCTAATTAGTGAAAAAATTATTGAAAAACTAATTTTGAAATTTGCATTCTAATTTTTGCATTCTATAGTTGAACAACAATTTTCGAAAAAAAAATAGGGGTGCACGGTAATTTTTTTTTAAATTACCGTGCACCATATGTTATATATTAATTATATATAATATATTAATATATTAATTATATATAATATATTAATATATTAATTAGTGCGTAGTGCATATAATATAATTAATATATTAGTGCATAGTGCATATAATATAAGTGGGAACGGCAATATATTATATTATACTAATTAATATATTAATATATTAATATGCTTATATGCAAGTGGGAACGCCAATATATTATGTAAATTGCCGTTTCCTATGTAAATTGCCACTAATACTATTATTATACTATATATTATTAACCCCACTAATATGTAAATTATCGTTTCCTATGTAAATTACCACTAATACTATTATTATACTATATATTATTAACCCCACTAATATGTAAATTGTCGTTTCCTATGTAATAATATATTGATTTAAATAATTATTATAATTAAATGTATTATATTTGGTAATATATAATATGTGGGAATTACATGTAATTGCCGTTTCCCACATATAATATTATATTAATACTATATTACATATAATATTATAATACTATTGCCGTTTCAAAATTTTGAATTACATGTAATATATTGGAAACGACAATTGCCATTCCCACTTTAATTATTATATTCCAATGCAAATTACAATACACTATAATATTTTATGCAAATTGTAATATTATAATTGCCGTTTCCACTATAATATTGTAATATAATAATTAAATAAGATAACAATTTGCATAAAATTGTTGTGCCCCCTATATTTTTTCAAAAAAAATTGTAAAATTTTCTTTAGTGTTATAATTAGTGAAAAAATTATGAAAAAGCTAATTTTGAAATTTACATTGTAATTATTCATAATTTTAAATCATTAGTATTAATTTTCCAATTTTTTCAAAATTGCAGTTCCCCCTATATTTATATATATTTTATACAAATTAAATAATTATTTAAATAATTATTTATTTCTTATTATATTAGATTATATTACAAGTGGGAACGACAATTTTATGCAAATTGTTATCTTATTTAATTATTATATTATACTGCCGTGTAGTTTTTTTTTTTTTTTTTTGATTTTACTTATTTTGCTAATTACATCTTATATTATATAATACATTATATTCAAATCAAAAATAATAATAAGACTTATAAAATATTGGCACTAATATATATTTACGGAACGGCAATTTTTAATAATATTTAGGGGGTGCATGATATTTTTTTCAATAATTGTCGTGCCCCCTGTATTTTTTCAAAAAATTTTGTAAAATATAATTAGTGTTATAATTCGTGAAAAAATTATTGAAAAGCTAATTTTGAAATTTGCATTCTAATTTTTGCATTCTATAGTTGAACGGCAATTAAAAAAAAAAAATAGGGGTGCACGGTAATTTTTTTTTAAATTGCCGTACGGTATTTATATGTTTAATTATGTTGGAGATGAAATTCATATGGTGAATAATATGTTGAATGTGGAATAAATTGGTGCAAAATCATTTTATATAGTTGAACGGCAATTTTCGAAAAAAAATAGGGGTGCACGGCAATTTTTTTTAAAATTGCCGTACACCCCTATGTTATATATTAATTATATATAATATATTAATTTATTAATTAGTGCATAGTGCACATGCACATAAATAATTTCACTAATAAGTGGAAACGACATATAAGTGCATAATGGGAACGGCACTAATTATATAAGTATTGGCACTAATTATATAATACTATTTTTAATTGTAATATAATTATAATAGTATTGGCACTAATTATATAAGTATTGGCACTAATTATATAATACTATTTTTAATTGTAATATAATTATAATAGTATTGGCACGGCATATAATAGAAATAATTATAATAGTATTGGCACGGCATATAATTATATTACAATTAAAAATAGTATTATATTTTTAAAAAGAGTGGTATATAATAGTATTATATAATAGAAATAATTGTAATTGTAATAAATGGGGGCACGGAAATTTACAAAATAGTATTTATAAATGGGGCACGACAATTTACAAAATAGTATTATATTTTACAAATTTTTTTGAAAATATAAGGGGGGCACGACAATTTTGAAAGAATTGGAAAATTAATACTAATCATTTAAAATTATTAATAATTACAATACAACTTTCAAAATTAGTTTTTTCATAATTTTTTCACTAATTATAACATTAAAGAAAATTTTACAAATTTTTTTCAAAAAATAAAGGGGGGCACGACAATTATTGAAAAAATTGCCGTGCACCCCCTAAATATTAAAAAAAATTGCCGTTCCCACTAAATACATATTATTGCCAATATTTTATAAGTCTTATTATTTTTTTTGATTTGAATATAATGTATTAAATAATATAAGATGTAATTAGCAAAATAAGTAAAATAAAAAAAATAACTACACGGCAATTTACAATTAGTAAGTATAATATAATAATGAAATAAGATAATAATTTGCATAAAATTGCCGTTCCCACTTGTAATATAATTTAATATAATAAGACATAAATAATTATTTACGTAATTATTTAATTTGTATAAAATATATATAAATATAGGGGGGAACGACAATTTTGAAAAAATTGGAAAATTAATACTAATCATTTACAATTATGAATAATTACAATGCAACTTTCAAAATTAGCTTTTTCATAATTTTTTTACTAATTATAACACTAAACAAAATTTTACAAATTTTTTTTTGAAAAAATAAAGGGGGGCACGGCAATTATTGAAAAAATTGCCGTGCACCCCCTAAAGATTAAAAAAAATTGCCGTTCCCGCTAAATACATATTATTGCCAATATTTTATAAGTCTTATTATTTTTTTATTTGAATATAATGTATTAAATAATATAAGATGTAATTAGCAAAATAAGTAAAATCAAAAAAAAAAAAACTACACGGCAATTTACAATTAGTAAGTATAATATAATAATGAAATAAGATAACAATTTGCATTAAATTGCCGTTCCCACTTGTAATATAATCTAATATAATAAGACATAAATAATTATTTAATTTGTATAAAATATATATAAATATAGGGGGAACGACAATTTTGAAAAAATTGGAAAATTAATACTAATCATTTAAAATTATGAATAATTACAATGCAAATTTCAAAATTAGCTTTTGAATAATTTTGAAGACTAATTATAACACTAAAGAAAATTTTACAATTTTTTTTGAAAAAATATAGAGGGGCACGGCAATTATTGAAAAAATTGCCGTGCACCCCCTAAACATATTACAAAATTGCCGTTCCCACCCAATATATATTAGTGCCCATATTTTATAAGTCTTATTATTATTTTTGATTTGAATATAATGTATTAAATAATATAAGATATAATTAGCGTAAAATAAAAAAAATACACGGCAATTATAATAAAATAATTAAATAACATAACAATTTGCATAAAATTTCCATTCTTGTAATTATATATAATATAATAAGAGATAAATAATTAGTGATGCAAATTTAAAATAATTAAATGAATAAATAAATTGATAAATAATTTATTTATTCATTTCATTAGTAAAAAAATACACAAAATAAAGAAGTCAACTGAATCAACTGACACACTCAGTGATCGGGTCCCAGCATGTCAATTTTTTCAAAAAAAAGGGGTAGATGGGTAGATCAATATAACGAATAGGGTATATAGGACAAAAATATAAGGAGGGGGTATCTCGACTCGGCCATTAATATAGTAAATTAGGGCAATTCTGACCATTTTCTCTTAAATATATCCGGATGATGCACATGAGTTTTTGTCTTACTTTTTTTTTCTTTCTCAATTTCATTCGGCCATCCAAACAGAGCCTAACAGAAACTCGCGTAGTTGGCGTTTGGACTGAAGAGAATATTTCTCTCTCTCTCTCTAAAACTTCGATGTGATCGCGTTTTTTCGTCGACATCTTAGTACTCTCCGATCTTCTGCAAAATCCTCGAGTATGTTATTTATTTATTTTTGCGTTAAATTTATTCCTTCAATTTGGAAGTAGAAGGAAATTGATCGTTTTAGGGTTTTAGGGGGTGGGTTGGGTTGATGGGACTCAACATGTTTACTTTTTTTGGAGCTTTGAATACTACATTTTGGTTTTTGAAGTATTGTTTTTGTCATATTTTGGGTAGATCTTTGCTAATTGTTTGTATGCTGTTGTTATTGGAGCTTGAACATTGAGTTGAATTTGTTGCAGGTTCTTCTAATTAAAGATTTGGATTGAATAAGGGTTAAATTTTGGCAATGGTAAAGTTTCAGTGACTACCTTGAAGTTGATTAGTATTTCTTATTTTTCCATTCGTGTTAATTTCTTGATTTATCAGTGCTTTAGATTAGTGGTTTTAGAATGAAATGTTTAATTTCTGTTTTCAGAATTTCATAGTTGGAGCATTCAAACCAGCATGCAACGTTTCAGTTACATTTACCGATGGAAAAACTCGAAAGCAGGTATTGTGTTAATTGTTTATCTTTTGAACGTTACAATATTTCTTTGCTGATGAACTGTTCACCAATATATGCTCAGAATGCATTGATTAAGGAACATTGCTAGGAGTGCTTAAGTTTGCATTTATGGATACAATTTGGAACTTCAAGTTTTGCATTGCTTGAATATTACCTTACTATTTTCTAATGAAGACATGGGATGGGCTAGTTGAGCAAATGTTCGCATGATCGAATTTTATTTAAGATTTTTGTTTGTTCGGCATGAACCACCAATGTTCTGCAATTGTGTTGTTCTGTCTGTTGAAACTTGTTTTGGTCGAATCAGCAATCTTAAAGGTAGTTACTGAGGTTTGATTTTAATTGCAGTTAATTGCAATTATTTTGTGTTCATCTTATCCTTGCTATAGGTTCCATTAAAGAAGGAGAATGGTCAAACAGTAATGGTTCCACTCTTTCAAAGTCAAGAAAACATAACTGGCAAGGTCTGATTTCTTGGTATTAGTAATATCAACTTCTCTTATTTAGGTCTTAAGTCTACTGACAATTTCACATCTAATCATGCATGACAGTTAGTATTCATTTGTCTTTTCAGATTTCTGTCGAACCAGTTTCAGGGAAGAAGGTGGAACACAATGGAATCAAAGTTGAGCTTCTTGGTCAGATAGGTGTGTTTCCTCTTCGTGTATTGGATCACAATTTAGACCTTTCTGATTCTATTTTACACCTAGATAGTGTTAAGAGTTTTATGTATTTATTATATGATCTGCACTTAATCTTGAATCAACCTAATTAATCTTATGTATTACGTAACCAAAATATACTGATGACATGAAGACTTACTGAATTATTACTTCTGGCAGTTCATCCAATTGTGCTTTTCTCAGCATATTTTTCTGTTTGCAGAAATGTACTTTGACAAAGGCAACTTCTACGACTTCACTTCTCTGGGTAACTACTCAATTGGTTTACTAGCACATGGAAGCTATATGACTGTTAATTGTGTGCTATGTTCTAGAATATTTTATTATTATAACATGTACTGAAAGTCATTAGGCCATGATGGCATTTTGAAAATTATCCTCTTTTGGTATGTTTTATTTTTACCTTTTTTTTTGTTCTTATAGTTCGTGAATTGGATGTTCCTGGAGAAATATATGAAAGAAAAACATTTCCATTTGAATTTTCAACTGTGGAAATGCCATACGAGACATACAATGGGGTAAATGTGCGTCTTAGGTAAGTTTATTGTATCTTAGATGCTTCCATGCTGTATACTTCTTTATTACTGTCCGTGTACTTGAAAAGTGAATTTTGTACCTTCAAGTTTTATAAATTTTGGCCAAAGCAGAAAATGAACTCGGAGAAGAGTATATTTCCATGTTTTGTTCTAGAGCAGCCATCTGTCTTTTTAGAATTTTAATTTGTTAAAGTCATGTTTCTTATACCATCTTATCGCCCTCCCCCCCTCTCCCCCCTTTCTCTGTCTTTTAGTGCCATATATTATTTATTGGGCCAACTTCATTAAATTTTTGTGCTTGTTTCAGGTATGTACTAAAAGTGACAATAAGTCGGGGTTATGCCGGAAGCATTACACAATATCAAGACTTGGTGGTAATATAACAACTTCCCATTCACAAGAAAAAGAACATGTGCATTATCCTAGTAAAATGTCTTCCATAATTAGAGTTTGTGTATTGCTACATGTATCCTTTTTAGATCACTAATTGAGATGTAGTTGGTAGTATTCAACTATTGCAGTAGCTAGCCTAGTCTGTGAATTGCAATTTAAAAAGATCATGCATCATTCTTTCATAAAAAGTGAGCTTTACATGATTCTTACTATGTTGTTGTAGGATAAAAAGTAAGCTTCATAAAAAGTAGCTGCAAGCATTTCTCCATTTCCCTATTTTCTGCTATCAATCGTTTGGGGTGGGGGGAGCAAAATGGGTTTCTGTATTGTTGCATTAAAACTTTCTGTTAGTTTTTTTTTTTTTTGTTGTACTCCAGTTGTACTCATCTTCTCATCCATTTTTCTGATGTATCAGGTTTGGAATTATACCCCACCCCCGTCAATCAACAACAGCATCAAGGTATCTTTATATGTTCTTCGTTGTACATTGATGATGTGTTATGATGGTGGTGCATCATTGTGGTGAAAGCACTGAGGATGATGTTTGAAACTACAATTTCGTCATTTTTGTGTAATTTCAGATATGTGATGCACCTATTGAGTAAAGAGTATCTCCCCCCATCCCAATTCTTCACTTTTAAAAATATGCCTGTAATCTTTGTTGTTTCACTTGTAGATGGAAGTTGGGATTGAGGACTGCCTTCATATCGAGTTTGAGTACAATAAGAGCAAGTATGTAATTTTTTACTTTGACTTTGACTGACCTGTCTCCATTGAGATGAGCTGAATTTTTCACGACCTTCTTATATGAACTCCTTCCGATTGCTGATGTTGCTTAGCTGAATTTCTTATATGGGACTGGACAACATCATATTAATAAGAGGAACTAGGCTTGGTATTTATCAACTTATGTATTTAGAGGATCAGTCAATGGACCATGATTAAAATGGTTCTTGTTTTCAAGTGCTTGGTCTCAAATTTTGAAGTTTATTAGATGTTGATGATAATGATGCCCTGCTGATTGGAATTTCGAATTTCCAGGTATCATCTGAAAGATGTTATTATTGGAAAAATATACTTTCTTCTTGTAAGAATCAAGATAAAAAATATGGATCTGGAGATTAGACGCCGGGAATCAACAGGGTCAGGGTCCAACACCCATGTTGAGACAGAGACGCTTGCTAAGTTTGAACTAATGGATGGTGCTCCAGTCAGAGGTACCCTGATTCCTAATGTTTTTCTGTCTTCTATACACTTGGCAGATAAACCAGATGCACATGTCTTCTTTATTTGGTTCTGTTCCAGACATTGGATTTCCATTTATTTGTTATTCCCTTTTTATCTCCTGTTTGATCAAAAATTATGGGATAGATATATAAAAGGCTTGGTTTTTGTTTATCAGTGTTTTTCTTCTTCTTTATAATTCCCCTCCTGATGGGCAGGTTCTTTCACTTATCTTGGAAGACAAGAATTTAATTCAGTAGTCTCTAGTTGTTTTGATCAATTGCTAATGGCTGTTTTATTTGATTCACTCAATCAACGCTTGCTTGGACAGGTGAATCCATTCCAATTAGATTGTTCCTGAGCCCATATGAGCTGACTCCCACATACCGAAACATCAACAACAAATTCAGCGTGAAGTATTACCTAAACCTTGTGCTCGTTGATGAAGAGGATCGTCGATATTTCAAGCAACAGGAGATAACAATGTACCGGCTTGGAGATACATCTTAATGTAACTTAATGCAAGTATCAAAGGTCAATTGCCTCCTGGAGATCTTGTGAGATTGAGATGCTTTTAGAGAAGAACAAGAACGACTTTGTCCTATTGTTCTCACCAGTTAGATCCTTCTTTGATACAAAATACACACTGTACAGAGGAAGACTAATGTACATTCACTGTCTAGAGATGATATCTGGCTGATGGACTCAGAACCATAATATTCGGATAATTTCCTGTCGATTTAGGTTTTTGCGCCTTTTTCTTGATTGATAGTTCTCCTCTGTGGCTGTGTTTGCTTATTTCATCATTTGAGTTTTGTGTAATAAAAAAGCTTTACATTTGTGTTTGTCTGAAGTAGGTAAAGTTTGGATCTTTGCTATATGGTCTGATGTTATAGTATTTTTTGGAAAAATTGCGCAAACAGTAACCTTAATATGTAACTTATTTTATTATAAACATCATGAACATTAATTTTATTCAAAAACATCAGTAATAATTGCACGTATGACGTATATTGCCTACGACTATACATAATAAATAAAGTTTGTCTCGTAAAAAATGATTATAATTTTATAATGGAGGGAGCATGTTACTTACCGTGTACTCGCAACTAACTAACCAGACGATACTTTTGTTTTCCCTCCTTTTTTGGAAATATATATAAACGAACTAGGACATTGAGATTTCAGAAGCTTATGGCGAAATATTTGTTTCTTCTTTCCGGCGACGTTTTGCGCCGCCGTCACGCCGCCGCAGTATCCAACTATTTTCTCACCGGCTGGTGGCGCAGCCTCGCATCTACCGCTGGTTCTAAGAAAATCGGCACCCACAGTGGAAAATTCCACTGCGATGAAGCGCTCGGTTGCTTTTTGATTCGTCGAACTGAAAGTTTCTACAATGCTGACATTGTTCGCACTCGCGATCCCATGGTAAGGGGAAATAGTGAGAGCTTAGTTTCTTTGGTTATGGTTATGGTGGTGGCTAATTTTGTGGAAACTCAGATCGTTTTCGTTGTAATTTGAAGGATTTAGATAAGCTCGATGCGGTGCTGGATGTTGGAGGAGTGTATGATTCGAGCAAAGACCGATACGATCACCATCAGAAAGGTTTTGGAGAGGTTTTTGGTTATGGTTTTGAAACTAAGCTCAGCAGTGCTGGCCTTGTCTATAAGGTGTTCTTCCTACTGCCTGAGAGGAAATATGAATATCCACTTATTATTTATTTTATGATAATCTGTTATGCTCATAGCTTTGGAAATTGGCATTTCATTTTGGTTTTGAAGAATATTTATTTATTTATTTGTTTGGCGAAATCTTATTCTCTGTGATTTGGTTTGTCCAAGCTCCTGCATGGGTTGGTATAATTGAACTACATAAAAGATTTTCTCTTGAAACCTTAACGTGGTCGACTAATTTAAGTAAACAATTGATATCTATTATCTATATAAACGTGTGGATCTTTTTTACAAAATATGGATTGTCGAATATATCCCTATTAAAGATTATTATTTAAGGTTATAATAGTAATTTAGAATTTTCATACTTAAATAATTTTATATTAGAATTTTAACTAATTCAAAATCTTACAGAATTCTATTATAATTAAAATTTTAATATAAAAGTATTATATATAAAGTATTTATATTAATTTGAATTGATCTCCACGTGCAAAACACCTGATCTAAAACTCGTTCATAGATAAGAATGATACTGATAAAATGTGGGAACGTTAGCTTCGTGTTTTACCAAAACCATTGGGTTTTTACTAATCCCAAGTCCAAAAACAACATTATGCTTGCAGAAACTAAACCTGCTTGTTATTCACAATCATACTTCTCTACTTAACTTCAGTTGCTCTTCATACTGTTTACTTCTTTAGTGTTTTAACCTATCTAAGTGTTTTCTTAACATTATAATAGTGATGGATATTTCATTTCTAGTGAGTTTTGATTCCTTTTACCCTTTCCATAGCATTATGGGGAGGAAATAATTTCAAAGGAGGTTAAGCTGGATCCAGATCATCCTGATGTACATCGCTTATTTGTGGCCGTGTACAAGAATTTTATAGAGGTAATGGATTTGTGCTTGGATGCTGACCTTTGTTAGTAGGTGTTAATATGTTATGATAATACTAAATGGTTTGTGCATTTGGTTGGGTGAGTATATCAAATTAAGTACGAGTTGATGTCTCTTTTAACCTTCTTTAACCCTATGGTAACTGTATTTATGGTTCTTCAGTGTCACGCAGTTTTTGTCACGGGTTATGATTGTGTCTATGGTGTCTATGTTGTGTTAACATTGTAATTGCTTGCATGGAATAACTACTTTAACATCAATGATTGGTTTAGCAAGCTGTCGATGCAATAGATAATGGAATCAGTCAATACAACACAGATCAGCTTCCAAGGTTTCTCAATACTACAAGCTTGCCAACAAGAGTGGAAAGACAGAATCCTGACTGGATAGATCAGGATCAATCATCTGCAAAAGAGGATGAAGCCTTTCAACATGCAATGGAACTTGCTGGAAATGAATTGCTAGAGGTTCTTTCCTGAAAACTCTATATTATGAATCCTAGTGCTATTGATGATTATAACACTGGTTGTTGAAGGCTGAATGTGAGATATACCCAGAACTGAGTATTGTACACCACTTTTTCAGTGCATCAATTTTCATGCTAGATCGTGGTTACCAGCTCAGTCCATTGTCATGTATAGTCTCTTAGCAAGGAAAAATGTAGATTCAAGTGGTGAAATCATTGTGCTGACTCGTTCAGTCCCTGTAAGTTGGAATTGGTTTAACTTAAAGCATGAGATATTGTCCCAGATTTTCTCACTTCCCTTCCCTATAATTTATAGGTAAATTGTTTAGTAATGAAGAATATAATCCTCACTGAAAAAGCTAATGCTGTTGCAGTGGAAGCTTCACATTTTTGAACTTGAGAAGGAGATGAAGATTACTCCCAGGATCAAATATGTTATATATAAGGTACACCTTCATCTCTCTGCCTTCATCTTTCTTTCTGGATGTGAACAATTATGTCAAAAGTATTGATTTGCAATGAAAGGAACAATAGTACACTACAGTCAAATATGAATTCAATTAAGTTTACCTGAGTGGATAAATTACCCTTTAAAAATACTAGAATAAGAATGTTGTAGTCTGTTAACCTTTTTCTTGAGAGTATTTTTCCCCTGAAAATTCTAATCTCCAATACTATTCATTCTCAGGATGACAGGACTGAAAAATGGCTCCTGCAAGCTGTAGCAGTTCGACCTGATAAATTTGATAGTCTCAAACATCTACCATCTTCTTGGAGAGGCTTGAATGATGATGAACTTTCTAAAGTTTCAGGGATTATTGGCTGCACATTCGTGCATATAAGTGGGTTTATTGGTGGAAACATAACTTATGAGGGTGCTCTTGCAATGGCAAAGGCATCCTTGATGCTAACGTGACGCAGAATACAACTTTTAGGAACTTATTTTTAGGGGAACTTGTCACATTGCTTCATTAGGACTTTATAGAAAATTCTTGTCCCCCCCCCCCCCAAAGTAAAAGTTTGTTAGATGACACTAATCTTAGCATTTCATGAAATTTGATTACATCTTTTAGAACTGCTGTTATGGCTTGCTCATATAGTTTTGCAGGAAAACTACTCATATGCAAGGGGTGATTCAAATGAAATTTCTCGTTGCATGTTCAAACATGTCATATCTACTGAATTTAAGCAGATTTATCAGTTTTTACAGCAAATAAGTCATTACATATAATAAATTCCTCTTAAATGTCATCACGGATTCCTTGTTTCAGTGTTAGCCATCTTTTGTTGCTAGTGCAATATTTGGATGATCCGTATTACCATTGATGCATGTCGTCAGGACATGGGATAAAAATCAGGCAATTGATTTCTACAAAAACCATTCACACACTCATCGCAATACTAATAGAAGACACTCTTTTTCACTAAATCAACCTTCATGTTATCCTAAAGCACCTCTTTTTTACTGACTTCATTCTTCAGATTCTGTTGGCAGGTCTTCTTTAAACCAGTTGTAGATCCCTTTTTCCAAGTGATAAACATTAGTATAGCCATTGAGAACCAGCAGGTAAGCTGCTATAAGTGACCTGCATACGTATTATGTGGCAAATAATGATGATCAGCCAGATACATATAATTCAGTTTCGTTTCTGGTGAGGTATCATTATATGTCAAAGATGAGACTTCTGATTCAACTATGTTGAAGCTTTTACTTTACTTGATTTGTCTTGATTAATTCCTGTTTCCATTGAATTATAAAGTAATATTATACAACTAGAAAGCAAATAGAGAGATGATGAGAACCTTGATTGCTGTCCTTCTGGTAGATTTTGTGTTGGCCTCATTGTTCCTCCAGCTGAACAGGCAACTATAATCTTTGCATCTTTAGCTAATTTTGACTCCACACCTGCTTGTGAAAATTGTAGCACTTAGTAACTGTTTTAATGGAAGAACAATATAGTAATACAAAATATCTTATGAATATTACTTTGTATAAACTCAGGGTTCTCTTCTGTTCCTGAAAAGATGCCGAAGAATGCAAATGCAGCCCTCCTTGCAATGTCCCATGCTGTCCACTCCTTTATAAGTCTGTATATTTGCACATTGATAGCACCTGCAGGATGAGCCTGCACAGAAAAACTATTGAAGAGTATGGCACAGAAAATTCATAAGTGATGAAGATTCACCATCACTTTTCAGACCTATGAAATTAGTAAGTGTTTAAATTCTTGTGATTTACCTCTTTGAACTCCGCCTCTGGACGTACGTCTAGAATAACAAAGTTGTTTTCTTTTTGAAGTCGCAATGCTTCCTTCACTTCAACACTTCTTACCTGCAAAAGTTCTCCTAGTTAAACTCATAATTTCCTGACTAGTTTCCAAACATACATGAGCTTTATTCAAATTTTCACATATTTTTATGCAGATTGAACTTCAATAGATTAGTGATACTTTTGAACTCTAATACATCTACTCCAGTTCAAAAGGCAAGCATTTTAGGAAGCAATAAGTGATCGCTTTTGTGTGATAAGGCTCAATTGATCTCTAATTGAATCTTATATGGTAATGTCTAGCTAGCTCTAACATTCACTTTGCTATAGTTGTAATTCTACTTGTTTTATGGCATTGTTTTGTTCCTGTGTTTTCATGTTACAATATGTAGCATTATTTGCTTTCACACACCCACACCACATAGAGACACTTTACCTTTTTCTCCTGTAGAACTTGTCGTTTGATCTTCCACTCTTCTTCAGCTGATTCCTCCAACGAAGTAATTAAACATTCAGATACACCCCTTTTACTCCTGAATTATCTGAAATGATGAATGTGTGTGTGTGTGTATCATTATGATTATGAGATATAACAATTACCTGGTGTTTTCGCCTTTTTAGTTGCTGCATTTTGAATGCTGAGGGCTCTATAGATGCTTGAGTTTCTGCCTCTGTTGGATAACTTAATAGCTTTTGTAGCATAACAAGAACTGGATTCAATGCTAGAGTTTAGAATACAGGCAAGAGGGGAATGATGAAAATTATGATATAGTGAGGAGGAAGATGAGTGTGGGCTAATAGAAGTAAATGAAGTTGCCATTTTCCAAAACCTTCAAAGCCCCAAAACTGAAAATTGATGCTGGATTTTTCTGATATTTTAAGGTTCAGATGATGTATGTTTCTGGGTTGATGTTAGAATTTCTTGATTTAATGATTTGATTCTTGATTTCTTTTATATTTGATGCTTAAAACTTTTGAAATTTAGTGGAGAAATGTTTTAGATATTTTAGCTTTCTCACAATCTGAATCTGTGGTGGTGGAGCAAAGATTTTCAGATTTCTTTCCACTTGGGATTTTCTTCATCCCATCTCTTTTGTTTTTATTCTGCTGTGGGATAATAACTCACCAAGCTCATTATTGTTGATATTTTTATTTTGCAGGCACCCTTTTGACCATGATTACATCAATTCTCTCCCAATAATTTCTGGCAACATCTTCCATCTCACTTTTATGTCTTTTATTCGTTTATGACTGTTAAAACTATTTCGATGGTCAATTAAAATTATGTAGTTTTGCCAGTAATATTCACAGATAAAAAAAATTGATCCGGATCTCATTTGAAATTTATAGCTTGAGAAAATTTATTCAAGTTAAATTTAAAATGTTAACAAATGGAGCTTCAAAAAATTATTATTTTTAGTTTGCTTGAATATTTAATAAAATTTTAAAAACCAATAAATAGAACTCTGGTGAGGCTTTTCCATAAATCTAATTTTGTGACATAAATCTAATTTTGTGACTTTGTTCAATTCACAACCTACAAAATCATATTAACTTATAAAAATAAGTTTGTATTATGGATAGTATGACATGGTTTTTTTTGTTTTTTTATTTTCATTATTAAATTAAATGTGGATAAACTTATAGGTGAGTGATGTGATTTTCTC
Organism: Scutellaria barbata; assembly: GCA_028654395.1. Classification (NCBI taxonomy): domain Eukaryota; kingdom Viridiplantae; phylum Streptophyta; class Magnoliopsida; order Lamiales; family Lamiaceae; genus Scutellaria; species Scutellaria barbata. The sequence continues at coordinate 15,063,648 of CM053646.1, read as the reverse complement.
TTTTCCTTAATTAAATTAAATGTGGATAAACTTCTAGGTAAGTGATGTGAACTTGAGTGACTAATGCTGAATAAGAATTCTTTAGAAAAAAGATTGCCGAACAAGAATTGTGGCCTCCTCCACACGAGTAAATAACTCATTTCTTAAGACCCAATTTCACAAATTTAATTTTATATTGAAATTTAGTAATCGCGCAACTTGCAAGTCACTCATTGATTATTGACTAGGTGTTGTCACGATACTCCAAAATTATTATAACATTTAAAAAAAATAAAAAAAATTGTAACATTAATTTCGATTAACTTAAGATTTATAGTACACTTGACGCAGATCTAAAGCAATGTCACTCTACATTGCTTTGGCATGAAGCCATTTAATGCTTTTCCTAGCAAACACCCTATGAGATTGTTATCTATATTGAATGAAATATTTTACGTGTAGTATTTGTATGTTGTAATAATAAATATTACATTCGACATATTTTATGAATGTAATATGAACTGTATTAAAATTTTGATGCATTTAATGACAAGGGTTATTGACTCATTTATTTTTCCATACATTACCAAAACAAAAGGGCTAATTACGAGTAAATTTCCTGATACACTTAATAAAAGTACAATACATATTTATTATATATGGGTATATTAATCCTATTGAATATGTATATATACACTATATCAAGTACGATTGCAAAAACATTAACACTGTAAATGAATCAAATTACTCATGTTTTGTCATATGTTATTTAAAGTATAATGATTATAAAACTTACTTAACAATATTAGCTCATTAATTCATGAATTAACTCCTTAGTAGGTTCATGAGGTAGCTTCTAAAGTTTCAAATTAATAAATTAGACGATATTTTACATTTTTACTTATGAGAATCATAGAAAATCTAGATGAATTTGTTTCTTTTAAATAAAATTATGAATTTTAGAGTATATGATCAATAAATAATCTAAATTAAACTCATGTTAACTTGTGAACAATGAATAAATTTGACAATTAAGTTCAAATTCAACTTGATAAAAAAAAAAAGTCGTCTCATAAAATCAAAATTTCAGTTCGAGTCGATTCTTTTCGATTATCATGAATTTAATAATATCAAATATTTTATATATATATATATATATATATATATATATATATATATATATATATATATATATATATATCACATTAAATGCACTCCACTATTTTCATGAGATGGGCACCTATTTTGAGTTAATTTAATACACTAGTTTTGGAGATATGATGGAGTTGGAATTTATTACTCTGTACTATGCTCCCATATCTCTCTTTTCATGTCTTGTTTTTTGTCTCACCGATTTCATATAGATTAGGCAACTCGTGAGATTTTGCATTACTATGTTATTAATCAGTTTATTATTTGTTGTGGTAGTATATATAATTTGAAATTATATAATAAAATTATTATATTAAAAAATTATTTATATATCTTTTATTATTCAAACTTTGTATAATATATAAATATATTTTTTTGTATTTTTATTGAATTTTAAAGTTATATTTTATAATTTTAAAAATTTGTTGGGTAAAGTAGAGTTTTAATTGAAAAAAGTAAAAATTTGTTGAATTTCCACTATACATTAGGGTTTCCTTATACATTTGTTTTTGGGTTGCGTGTTGTTCTAAATTCAAATAATACAAATTGTATATGTTATTTTAAATTATATTTGATAATATTAAAAGTTGGAATACAAGATTTATAAATAATTTAAACGACGAACTTGAAAGCTTACATTCTATTTGTTTGTCTTTTATTGAATTATTTTCATAGCTCGATTGATAATTTGATAAGCCAATAATTTTTAGACTTAGTTATAAGTGACCAATTAATAATATAAATTTAAAATATTTATTTATATACAACATTTCTCATAATTACAAAAAGTATATTAAAATTTCCTTTAACTTTCAAATTGATAATACGAATAATTCTAGACATTAAGTAATTAAAGTTAACAAAACAAATAAAAAACTTGAAATTTTACATTTCATTTATTTCTATCTTTTACTAAAACAAAAAATCATGGTTCGATAGATGATTTGATAAGCCAATAATTTTTTAAGTTAGCTAAAAATGATCAATTAATAATAGAAATTTTGAAATATTATTTTTATACAATATTTCTTATAGTTATAAAAAAATATCTTAAATTTTTTTTAAATGACAATAATTATAAACATTAAGTAATTAAAGTTAACAAAATTAAAAAAGGGAAATAATTATTGTTCACCAATGAACAACAGTCGTCTTCAACAACAATAAATAATAATAAATAATAATAAGAGTAGTAATAATAATAAAAAATATATTATATGGGAAAAGTATCCTAAATAACATGAATAATTTTCTTGACAAAACTAATAATTTTTTAAGTTTTTTTATTAATCAAAATAATGATGTGACATTTTTAGGAGAAAAAGTGACAAAAGTGTACATTTTACCAATTGTCATCCTTTTATATATAGATAGATAGATTATATATTAAAAGTGATTTATTTCAAATTTGATTGCAAATTTAAATATTAAAATTGAGTTGGCAAGTCGATGGTACTAGTTTGATTTGATCAATAAATATGAATTTAGATTCATACCAAGATAGTTCTTTATATATGAACGAAAATGATAACTTTCATCCTCAGATATGAACAAATCTTTTCTCAATTATAAAATAAATCTCTTTAAAAAATATTATTCATTTTAACTATCTCTTGTTTTGTTTACTACGAACAAAAGTTAATAATTTTCCAACTTTTCTCTTATCTAATTTTTGTACTAAACTTTTATTTAGTGTTATACATTAGTTAGACCTGTTAATAGTCATAGTAAACACATAATAATACATGTTATATGCTTTTTTGATCTCTCTAAAATAATCTTAAATCATAGCTATTTGAAACAGATATATGAATTTTATAAGCTAAAATGAGCAAAATGTATGTGTATATTAAATTTGTGTAATTTCATCTTTTATTAATATTAATTTTCTGATTACTCAAACACACTTATTTGCATATTAATATCAATAAATCGATAATGATTAAATAAATGCTAAACTAGTTCACATATATTTCATATAGTACGATATGGACCCTTTCATAATTAATTTCCTTTGTTAAGAAATTACGTAGAAAATAGCAAATATAGGCAAAATGGTCCTATACCTCCAAATTTGTCAAGTTACAAACTTTCATGTCACTCCCATGTGACATTTATTAAGCCATCGAATTGATTTTAGAAAGTTTGACAATATTGCTCATGCCAGAGGTTCTTAAAAACAAAAAAATTAAAAATATATCATAATTATAAAAATTACATATTGAAATGTATCAGAAACTACAAATATGTTTTTATAATTTACTATTTTATTCCTACACTAGGTGAAAAAATAAAAATTCATTGCAACTAGATATTACTCCATTGTATAAATTCTATTACATAAAAATATTTTGATCAATTAAAATATAATTAATAATCTTAATAATAAACATACTAAAATTCAAGACATAATTTGGAAATCGTGTTTATCCCCGTGAAAGGGTAAGACTCGAAACACACGCGGGTCCCACTATTTTAATCCCAACGCAGCTCGTATCAAAGCTACACTAGATCCATTTCTTAACCCGCTCCAAGATCCGACACAGATATAATGGATGCTCTCCAAGTGTCGAAATCTCGGAAGCAGACACAATAAAAGTATAAATCAGAAAAGCAGCGTAGCGTAGCTCCTTTCTTCACACAGAACCACACTGAAGTGTGTGTGTGTGTATATATATTACATATAATCATACCGATTTACTATCTGACACAGATTGCATTTTTCGACACTTTCTTTCTCTTCTTTTATTTTTCGTTGATTTTTTTATTTTTTATTTCTCTCCTTGAGTTGAGTGCTGTGGCGGAGGAAAATGGAAATGTTTTACTATATGGTGTTTGGGGGGTTGGCTGCGGTGGTGGCGGCATTGGAGCTGAGTAAAAGCAACAAGGATCGGATTAATACTTCTTCAGCCTTCAATTCGTTCAAGAATAATTACTTGCTTGTTTACTCTCTCATGATGGGTAGGTAATTTGGTATCTGATCGCGGATCTGTTTTTTTATTTTTTGTTTTTTTATTATATGATTTCAATTTGTCGCAATTTGATTTGATCTAAGCTCAATTCGAGTGAATGCTCGGAAAAATTGTTATCATGATTTTCGGTTCCGATGGTAATTCTTAAGGGGAACTCTGCATCGTTGTGTTTAGTTGATGTGTTTGTTGGTTTCTACGAAAATTTTGTTTGCTTGATCTTATCATATTTGATGAATGCATAATTTTCGAAAAATTCAGTGGATCATTGTTCCAAACGCAGCATTTTTTGAACACTTGTGGTCATGTGAGGTCCTGCATTTTGCGTATTCTTTTGTGCATTGGAAGCTTGTGTGTGTCATCTGATGTGTTGGATATGTGAGGATATGCTATTTAAGTGTTCTGTCTTCGGATCTGGTTGATATGTTTTATTCTGGATGGAAGATTTTTGAGTGTTCTTTTGTGTTCGTTTGGTACTGAATTGTATGCTGCTGGGGCTGTTTATTGAACTTTAATTTTGTGTTTTTATCAGTGTAAGAGTAGGCGCTGTAGCTTTATTTAGTAGGGATTTATTTTGTGATGTAGCCGAATTTGAATTTAAATTGAGCTTATTAGAAAACGTGAAGTGAGAGATCGGACATGCGTGATCTTACATTTAGGTAGACTTATACATTATCACCTTTTCTACTCTCTACAGGTGATTCATTCAATCATGTTATGTTTCTTCATCCATCATAAGGCACTATAAGAATCTTTTTTAAAGTGGTTCCATTCATATACCACCTTGTTTCGGTGGGGCTTCGATTTCCATTTTTATTTTTCCAACTGTATTTATACCCTAATAAATAGTCTCTTAATAACTGATTTATAATTATGCATATACATCATACTGTTGTATCATGTTTTCACATCACCATGCAATTAATTGCAAAGTTGCACTTCTTTCATTTACATGTGATTTCATGCAGAGGTGTGACAATTTTCTTTGAATTATGGAAATATTTGTAAATGGTGATCTTTGCTTTAGCTGATGGCTTGCTTTACACGTGGCAATAGCTGGTGACTGGTTGCAGGGTCCATATGTTTACTACCTCTACAGTACGTATGGTTTTGGGAAAGGTGAAATTGGTCAACTCTTTATTGCCGGATTTGGCTCTTCCATGTTGTTTGGAACCATTGTTGGATCTCTAGCAGATAAACAGTGAGATAAACTTCTGAAACAATGTTGACGTAATTTATATTTGGAAATATTCTCTTGATCATGAGTTCCATTATGAAATTGTAGGGGGCGGAAAAGAGCATGTGTTACTTATTGCATCACGTATATACTGAGCTGCATTACCAAGCATTCTCCTCAGTACAAAGTTCTGATGATTGGACGTATTTTGGGTGGTGTTGCCACATCTCTCTTGTTTTCTGCATTTGAATCATGGCTTGTGGCAGAACACTTCAAGGTGAGTGGTCCTTGCATATCGTTGCTCATACTATCTTCTGTACTGAATTGTTTTTTCTATAGAAATTGCGTCTGCCATCTTACAGTTGTTTTATGTGCTCTTATCATGTTAAAACTCTTCATGATCCAATATGCATGGAAATGTTTTGTTCAAGTTTGCCTGTAATAGAAAATGGCCTTCTTTAATGCATTAATTGCAAGTCAATGTTTGTTTGTACTATGGATGGTTTGCTTCAAGATATATATTGATTGCACTGTCGAACTTTATACATGTATGCAGAGGGGCTTTGATCAACAATGGCTCTCTGTAACTTTCTCCAAGGCAATATTCCTTGGCAATGGTCTTGTTGCTATTATATCTGGGTTGTTCGGAAATTTTCTGGTTGATTCCTTGAATCTTGGACCTGTATCTCCTTTTGATGCTGCTGCCATACTTCTGTCCATTGGAATGGCCGTGATATTATCATCATGGAGTGAGAACTATGGGGATCCTTCAGAAAGCAAAGACTTGATTACACAATTCAAGGGTGCAGCTGTAGCAATTGCTTCAGGTATTCCTATTTCTCTTAATTGAAATATATATTTACTAACTGATATTACCTAAACAACTTTTTCCCTCCGAGAAGCATTAAAATTCTGCAATACTCTATCTCATCTGCATATTTCGTCTCCTAGAAATACAAGAAAGTGACATGTGAGTGCTGAGTGTAGACACTTTTTAATTGTGTGTTCTGTTGAAATATGCTCTTTTTTGACCTGCTGCTTTGCGAACACACAGTTTTAAATATCAGTTAGTTTTTCTGTTACTTCGTAATGATGTCTTTTTTCATGAAACTTGATACGACAGTTTTCATTGTCAGATGAGAAGATTGCATTGCTTGGTGCTATACAGTCCCTGTTTGAAGGTTCGATGTATACTTTTGTGTTCCTCTGGACACCTGCTCTTAGCCCAAATGATGAAGAAATTCCCCATGGTTTCATTTTTGCAACTTTTATGTTGGCTTCAATGTTGGGAAGCTCAATTGCATCTCGCTTATTGGCTCGCAACTCAGTTAGAGTGGAGAACTACATGCAGATTGTATTTGTTATTTCTTCTGCCTCTCTTTTGCTTCCCATATTGACAAATGTACGTCCAAATCTTACTTGTTACATTTCTTTTTATCATGGTGGAGTGGACAATATCTAACTTCTAATTGCCATGTGATAGTTCTTGGTACCACCTTCGAATGTGAAAGGTAGTGGGATTTCATTTGCAGGCTGTCTCCAAGTTCTGGGCTTCTGCACTTTTGAAGGTTGTGTAGGGCTTTTCTGGCCATCCATTATGAAGATGCGATCCCAATACATCCCTGAGGAGGCTCGAAGCACCATAATGAACTTCTTCCGTATCCCACTGAACATCTTCGTTTGCATTGTGCTTTACAATGTATGTCTTCTGGTTCTTTCATACAATATTATTCATTTTTCCCCCTTTTTTCTGTTAGATTGATGTAGGCAATAACTGCATCATTTTAAGATCTCTGTGTGTTAACCAAAATCAGAATTCCTGAAAATAGGATTATATTGTGTTCAAAGTAATTTTGACCGTGATATATCAGCATCTATTTTTGATTATGAGCATGATATCCAATTTAAGGACTACAAGTTTGATCGACTGTTTATGCTTTTGATTTATTGTAGGTTAATGCATTCCCCATCACTGTTATGTTCGGAATGTGCTCCATCTTCCTCTTTGTGGCCTCCATTCTGCAGAGGCGGCTCGCAGCAATTGGAGAAAAGCCAAGTAAGTGATGACTTTTTTCAGTTGATTACTTTTTAAAGTTATGGTGCATAATTTTCAATTGAAGTATCGTGGAAGAAAAAAGCATCTAAGGAAACTTCCTGCATTTGTCTGATGTCTCTTCTTCCTCGTCTCTCTCTATTTTGCCAGAGATCGAAGATTGGGCTATGATGAAGGATAAAAATGCTGAGGATGAGCCGTTGAACGTTGCTTGATTGATTAGTTGCAACTAGATATTCTATATATTCTGACATAAAATGAACGTAGTTTGTGTAGTCGAGCAAATGGTTAAATTAATCATGCTATCTGCTAAAAATAGTTGGCCATATTAGAAAGGCCCCAGTTTTGTGTTGGCTGTTTAGTATTTGCTTTTGTCATATCTGGTTTTACTGTGAGAGAATATTTCTCATTCTTTAGAGCTTAAAATACAAGTACATATACTTGTCCTAGTGTTTGCATAATCCAAGTACAAATTTTCTGTTCTATTGTTGGTACTTTTTCACTTTGTATATGTTGTGACAAACTGACAATTCTGGAACGAAATTGTTTGTTAAAAGTTTGTTTGAACACAATGTTTAGATTTGACAAAATGTATGAGCTATAGTAGAATCATTTAGAATCATCTGAAAGTATGATCTTTCATCTTAAAATTCTCATTTTTCTAGCTTTATCCAAGCAGAATCCAATAAATGAAAATAATCCAGATCAACTTTATTTATACGACTCTGTACTAGAATAAATATTACATACAAGGGTTGTGAATTGCCAAAACATAGGTGGAGTCGTGTCAATGCATCCCACCGTGCTTTATTGTTCGCCGAGGGAAAGCGCGGTATGGTTTTGCCTCAGGTGAGGGCTTATTAGTTCATATATTGACTTCGAGGAACATAATACGAGCACTTTCACGCATCCTTCAACCACTTCTTTCACGCATTGTTCAGCAAGTTCAGGCATGGGTATAGAGAGAGCTTGTCCTCCTACTAGTCATTTCTGACCTTCCCTCTCGACAGGGCTAGAGGAATTCATTCTCTCGTACTTTTACTGCAAATTATGCCACCAAAGATGCAAATTTTCTATTTTAACCAACAAAAGATAACAACAATCAGATCCATCAGTAATTTGGTGAGATATCTACAGAAACCGGCTTCGCTTTGCATGTATGGAAGCAACTTCCATGTCTCCAATGAAGAAAAGAATTTTGTCCAGAATACCTTCTTGACATGGTTGCTCATCATCCATGGATTCTATTTGTCTCTCGCCCTTTTTGCACTTCAACGAGTCAAATGCTCGCGATTCTGGTTGTCTTGAACCCAAACATCGTTGGATTTGGCCTTGATGAACTAAGAAATAGTCATCTCCTTCCCTTATTATCTTCAACCCCCTGCAAATAAATACTGACAGTGATCAAGATTCATTGATTAAGGAATTGTAAGATTGTTCATACCCATAATTCAAATGCAAGAAATCACTCATAAAACACAGAGTTAAGCTTCTGGGACTTATTAATTGTTTTCAAATAGCATAGTCCATGAGAAGCAATTCGAATCCAAAAATATTTCAGAAAGAATCATCAAAGACAAGAAAATACAGCCATATGATATGGGACAATCCAACACTAAAGTAATTCAGTTATAAGAAACATATCTTGTGATCGAATACAGTTAAAATACACGTTGTCATTTATATTTAAATTCAAAAGCCTCTAATTCTCATATTTTTCCGAGCAATACTTTGTCTATACACAAAATACATTTTTAGAATATAGGAAAAAAGGCACTTCCACTTCAACTATTTCAGAGATCAGATAGATTATACAATTTCACAAGAACAATTAAACAAAATCCCATGAAAATGTATATTTCAACTTACACTCCAATACGATCACAGCGGTCTTGAACAATGTAGACATCTTTCCACGACTCAGAACGTGATGGAGCGTAGAATGTGGCTCGATCAATCCCCCATCTTTCTTTGAAGATATTAGACCACAGCTCGTTTTTGGAGGCTAAGTCTCTCCATTTCCTGCAGACTTGAATCACAAAGCAAGCTTCATTGTAATGTTTACACTATGATACATCTTCACTCTTAAGCATCTATCTGCTTCAATAATATGAATTAGTTGCAGTCAATTTATCAATGAAAAGATCAATACTCATAACCACTATATTCAACACTAATACATATAGCAATCCAAAATTATAAATGAGTAGAGACACAATTTGATGAAAGCTAAAATGATATGAGAGAGAGAGAGAGTTCAATTGCTATCATATCACTACATATAGAATTTTGATCCAAAGACAAAAGAACATTAACATCCACAAATAAATCGCAAATATATTCTCCCAAATTCTTTTCATCGAACGCAAAATTCAGTAAACCCAATTCGGATCTGAACAACAAAAATCATCCAAAACCCGAAACACCTCAAAAGTAAATTTAAAATTTAAAATCAAGAATAGAGTTTGAGCACAGACCCAGATGAGCAGTTGCAAGATTCTGATGATCCAACCAACCGAAAATTTTCAGACAAAGATCAGTTGGCAATTTCTCCATGTCTCAATCAGACCACCTTCTGAAAATACTAAAATTGAGAGGAAGAAGGAGAAGTACTGAGAATTATTGGCTTGTGTGTGTGATAGAATTTCTATAACTGGTTGACCCTTTTTGAGTAAATGGATAGAATTGAATGCATATTCATGTGAAGATTGTCACCTGTAATTTCAAGTTTTGGATCAGCAGCATTTTAATGAAATCTTTTTTAATATTCATGTAAATTGTCAACTGTTTTAACCGTAGGATAATAGTAAATGTTGTAATGAAATCTTTTTTTAAGGATAATATTCATGTGAATTATTATTATTATTATTAATTTTGTTGTTTTTGCTAGATAAAAATGTTTTGAAAAGTATAGTTGGCCAAATAAATGCGTAAAAGCTTGTTATTAGAATTATTAGTTGGGAATTTTTTATTTTTTTTATTAATTCTCTATTTGGTCTTGAGTATTTTAGTCTCATATTTTGGATAATATTTATATATTTCTTACTTTCAAAAACTGTTTTTGTCTCTTCTTATTGTAACCCATAATTTTTTATGGACATGCTGATATTAATCCAAATTTATCTGATGTGAAAATATATATTACATAAAAAAGTTCTTAAAATATTATTTTAAAACAAATGGAGTATTATCTAAATAAATAGTAGGAAAAATCTCAGGAAAAAAAAACCATCATTCTAGTTAATAAATGTAGATGTAGGTTAATTTAAACTTAGATTGTATATCTTTGTGGCAAGGAATTGAAAACCTTTTTGTACTCATTATGCTAAAAATGCCACAAAATCATAACAATGTACAATTTGAAAAAATAAAATAAATTGATAAAGGATCTTTTTGATTAATTTACCAAAACAATAATAAACACTTACACATATGACATACAAATAATGGAGAAAGGGAGAATGATAAAATTAATTTAGATCCCACAACGACAAAGGAACCAAGTCTTGAATTATCTCTTGACAAAGTAGAATTTAATCTTCCATGAAAGAAGAAAGATCAAAAAATAAAAAATTTAGAGTTCGAATTGTAGAATAAAGGTTGAAAATGGAAAGAAAGGGGTTAGGATTCTTTCAAAATATAACTTAAAAAAAAAAATGGCTTCTCATAAAATATGTTTACATTATAAGATGGAAATATACCAATTATAGTCCCCAAAATTTGTTATTTTTACAGAATTAGTACCTATTATTTTCAAGTAATCAAATATTACCCCTTAGGAGATGGTAGATTTTGCATGATTTTGGTTTCTTATTCCAACGCAATTCATGTACTATAATGAGATTCCTTTCAATAAGTTCCTTAACATACTCTTCTAAAGTTTTGTTCTCAGTTGGTTTCAGAAACCCTCCAGCAATCCATAATTTGATGAGATTTTACGATCTTCTGGAAAAACTCCCATGTAAAAAAAAAACATGATTACCAATATTCACGTGTCTTGTTCGATTTTGTTAATTTTGAGTATGACAGTCTTTGGTGTCACTGCTCGAATAAGATTCAAGAAAATTTTGCACTGAGAGAGTGAAGGATATTGTTGGATCAACTTAAGTGAAAGCAAAGCTCCATAAGCTGTCGTATCTCTTCTTTCTCTACAATTGATGAATGCTAGTTAGTCTGTCATCTGTTAAATGATAAATAGATACCATGTTTTTTTCCTTCAAAAATTTCTTTTTCTTTTTCTCAAGGATAAAATTGCAATTTTCTTATTTTAAATAATTGATAATTAGGGTGTGTTTAAAAGTGAACTATATGGTGTTTTTTTAAGGATGAGTGGATAATCCCACCCTCAAAATTATTATATGAGAGTTTTTTTTTTAGTTCTCTATTTGGCCATGATTTTTTTAGTCTCATACTTTGAAATAATATTTTTATAATTCTTTTGTTTTCAAAAACTGTCTTCTTGTTGTAACCCATAATTTTACTAACGCTGATCTTATACCAAATTACCTGATGTGAAAACGTACATTCCATCAAAAAATTCTCAAACGATTATTTTCAAGCATATGAAGTATCATCAAAATAGGTAGTAGGAGAAATATCCCCCCCAAAAAAAGAAAGGAAAAACAAATGTCATTCTACAATAGAACTTCCACTAAGAAAAATAATTCAGAGTCCAGATATAAACTTATGTAAGACCAAAAATCTATAAAAGAAAATATAGAATACAAGTTTTTTAAGCTGGCTTTTAAAGCAAATGCATACAAGAGGTGTATGGAGATGAAGTGCAGCAGTTATCTAACATCTGTTGGCAACAAAGACAATGCCGATTGGATCGAATCTCTTAACTTACCTTTCCAATTCGTAATCGTATTCACCAGAGGTTCGAAGAGGCTCGTCTTCTCCGTTTCCTGCAATTCAACGAGTCGTCTTTCTAAATAGTTTCGCAGGCTAGCCTCCGCAATGTTGATCAGACTAAGCTCAGCATTCGTGTGCATGAATCTCGTGACCAGAAATCCAGCTAGAACATGCTGATCCGCCTTCACAAGCTTGGCCACAAAACACGGAAAGAGAAGTCTCACAAAGAGGAAACCGAGGCCTTCTTTGTCTTCGCCGCCTCCTGTGGGCCCGACTCGGGCCTCCTGAAACTGACGACAAAAGTTACCAACGATGAAGCACAGATAAGAAAATGTGGTACCATATGAAGCTTTTGTCATGATTTTTGACAAAATTCCAGATGATGAAACGAGAATGAAGAAGAAATAGTCATCAGCTATGTTGTCCGATACACCTCCTTCCTTCAGCTTGTTCTCGACTGAGTCCAAGCATTGCAACTGTATTGCTTCGTATGGGAGTAATAATGCTATCTCGAGAGCTAAAAAGCAATCCGTCTCGAGTGCAGTTTGAGTCATGCTATGAGCATCATCTTCGCCAAGCAATGGTCCACATTTTTTTGCAACATTCTGGTCGAGCAATTTTAGTACGTCTCTCCGCCTGGAGAGGGTTAGCATTTTTCTTATCACCGCGGTCCAACATATATGTAGGGGATGAACTGAAAGGGTATTAGTGTCTTTAGTTTCTTTCTTGACCGGTTCATCTTGGAAACTCTCCCAACCTTCATCCCAGTCATCATTGCTCCAGTTGTTCACAGCATCAGATGCATCGAGAGAATCACCTTCATCTGTTCCGGTTGTAAAGAGTCCGTCCCACTCAGCCAACAGAGCCAGCAAAGCATCTATGTGTGAAGCAGTGGTGACTGATTCTGATATTCTCAGAAAGCAAGAACAAGCAGAATCCAGAGAGAGGATATCTTCTGGTGTAATTTCCAGACCAAGGGAGATGGAAGAAACCAAATGTGTCGATTTGAGGGCCACAAGAGTACTCGTAAATCTATTCGACGAATCTTTTGCAGTAGGGTCATCAGAAACATTTTCGGATGCAATTTTATCCTGGAAATCGACCCACCCTTCCCAAGGCAGAAGATATGCAGGTCCCTCAGAAGAAAAAATATCCAAAGTTCCCTTTCTACCAGAGAGAAACTGCATAAGCTCCAAGGAATAAACCCGAATACAGTTTGGCAGCTGCAAGTTGTCACAGAACACAGACATTCTATCCCAAACGGCAAGTCTTACTTTCTTTAAATCCTCCAAGTTTCCTTCCAGTTTACTCAGAGATGATAGTAAGTAGTGTAACCGTAGACGTTCAGGAGAACCACCAGCTATTTCGTGTAAAATAGTATTGAGTATACTCAGATAGACGTTTGGAAGATCTTGAATGTTAACAGATGATTCCACACCAGAGGAGATTGACAATGATTCAGGAGGGAACTTTTCCAAAATTACAGAGAAGACACGAGCTACAGCTTCAAACCCACAGCCACAAAATATCATGGCTTGGAAAAAATTGAGCATTTCAGTAGAAATGCTACATTTGAGACCATAAGCCACATAGTTAACAATGGTGTGCCAACCCTGAGTAGATGATACTACCCCCTTGACAAGCAAATCCAAGAGAATCTTCAGACATGTCACCGAACATTCAGAATAGAACCTTTCTCCCAAAATATTGAGCGAAACGAGCTCCTCAATATCACTCATCAACATGAGCCAGAAGCTTATAAGTTTTATGAGGCACTCTTTCCCAGTTGTGTCGGAAGAAAAGTTCCTCAAATTTTTGTTGATCGTTAAGATGATAGTGAAAAATCGTCGAAATATGTCTGAAACACCTGGATGTTCCACAGATCTGATATGCTTTTTACAAATACTGTAGGTCTGCTCAATCTCATCTACAAAAGAGTAAATTTCTTCAGAGCTTTGAAAATGCGTTTCACTTTCAGCTTTACCTTCTAAAGCGACCAGAGAACTCATTACATAATGAGTGTATACGGATCTCCATGATAGAAGGCCCTCAGGCGCAGTATCACCATACATAAGAACAAGGTTCTTAACCATTTTTGATAACGCGTCCACATTGTTTTCATCTATTTGAGCACAAACTTCATTGTTGAAGCAATCCAAATTCAGAGCCTGTAACAAGGCAATGTTTTTGAAATTGAGGCCCTTTATAAAGGTGACCCTGTTGCATTCTTGCCCGACAATTTTGCAAAACCTAGCTAGCCCAAGGTCACTTCTTTCCATTATATGTTGGTCAATTCCAAGTGGCAACTCTTTCGATTCTTCAAGCTGCTTGTAGCAGTCCGAGAGTAGATCGTAGATAAATGCAAGCCTCTGCTTATCATGCCCATCAATTGCAGGGTAAACATGCGAAGAAATGGATTTTATGACTTCCCCAGCATAAGCAAGTATTTTTTCCTTATAATCTGAAACTTCTTCTATGATATCATCAACGCTCCATACCTCAGAAACAAGTATAGTTCTCAAGTAATACAGAAGCACCTAAAAAGTAACAAAATAACTAACACATCCATCAGCATATCAAAATGGGTAATAAGTAACAAAACGGCTTATCATAACTACACAGCAAATACATGTACCTTATTATGGTCCAGGACATAGGTATGAGATAGGACAAGAGCATCCTTCAAGATTTGTTTCTTCTCTGTCTTAACAGAGTCAATAAGAGAAAACACAATACTCTGAATATAGTCCATATCGCCAGAAAAAAAACGAGAGGTCTCCACTCCAGGAATTAATTTTTCCAGTAGCCTCGATTTGTCTGCTACAGTTTTTTGTTGTTCTAATTTGACTTTCCATTCATTCCAAAAGGTTGATTGTGCTTCATGTACTTGACTGCATTCATCTGGATTTGATACAATGTGAATTCAGTAAGTTTCAAAAGCAAACCACGCTGATGAATTATAAAAAAAAAAATTAAATTAAAAGATAACCTCTGTACTCAAATTAGAACCAGTAAATTCAATTAAAAATGAATAAGTGCACAGCCATTAAGATTCTACATGCCAAGAAAATCACCTGAACTGAGTGTTTTGTGTGTCTTTTGAAGTGTATTCATCAGCACCTCTCTCCTTTGAGCAGGATTCTTGCATTCAATGCCATGACTATGCAATAAACTATATATCATCCCTGCATTCATGAGGCTTGAAAATTCACTGTAGTTTTCCCTCATTTTCAGCTGTTCTTCAATTATTTCAGCCCCATGAAAGGCATCAGTGAGATTTAAGAGAACAGAGCAACCTATAACATCTTCGCCATCTGAAACAGGTGGTTCCATAATTGATGTAGCAAGAGAGGCGATTAGATCATCTTTTGGGGCAAAACCACTCTTCGTCAACCATGATAAAATAGTCATCACCGCACGTGTTCTAATACTCACGTGCTGGATAGTGGAAACTGAATCTGAAGTAAGACTTTTCCCAAGTTCGTTGTCTTCACACAGTTTGAGTAACCATGGGAGCTGTGAGGTAGCAAAAGAAATCACTTTTGCATTCTCTTTAAGAAGGTATTCCCAGTCATATCCATTTTCGGAAGACAAATTTTCAGCAACCAGAGAGAGTAAATTCTTCAGCTTTGTAAGCTGTGGTTCCTGGTTTTTGAAACTGACAGATGTCCTCCCAGAGAACTCACGAGAGGAACTCTGTTCTGAGAATTCGGACGGCTCTCTTCCAGTCAACATAATTAGAGTTTCACACTGGTCTTGCATGTCAACATCCCTCCATTCATGAAGAAGCTCACCAATTGATTCTTCATCACAATGACTCAAAGCAAAACCTAGGAGCATTTTTTTGGATTTTGAATCCATACCCTCAAGGGCTTGACTTCTTGCAATAGCAGCACACAAATCCCAAATTGATCCATGGCCTTTCTTGGCCAACCCAAGACAGAGATCAAAAGCCAGCTGTATGTCTCCTGTAAATGCTGCCTCTCTAGCAATAGCTTCTTGAACTGTTGATATTTCTTCTTGAGAGTTCATCCCAAGAAGTTTAGCAATTTCAATAAGTTCATCAACATTTAGATAAGCTCCATTTTGACTTGTAATTGCCAACTTAATGACTTCCATAGGATCTTTTATTTGCCTAAATGCCATTGGAAGAAGATTAACTCCAAGATTTGGAAGTCTAACCGTAACAGCATCAATGATGTCAGCCTCAACCCTGACATTTCTGCTGCTAGGAAGAATACTCAGACACTCCTTAGCCTTCCAGATCTGGAGAAAAATTCCAGAGACTGATTACTTAAAGTGCCAGACCAAGAAATTTTTCAACTTTCATAGTCCAAAAAAAAGCCATTATAGGTGCCCAGACGGAATTCTTATTTTATTTTTAAAAAATTGGGGGGGGGGGGGGGGGGGGAGGTCGAGGGGAATTTGCATGGAGTTAGATTCTGACTCTATTAGCAACGTGGCAGACAAGAATTGGGTTGGGCCCCCTATCATGTCTGACAGAGCATTTTAGTAAAGATAACAATGAAATCATATCAGTAGATCCATTGTATGAGTAACATAATCAAGATTAATGGAGCTAAGATTTATGAATTACCTCATTGCAAGCAAGGGTTGGGGCAGAGAAGAAATATTCTCTTGCAGCTTGAATGACAAGATTTTCAGCCTTATCTGTTGCCAAAGAAACAGAACTGGTACCCTTCAAATAATTCCTTGCCAGGGAAAATTTTCCAGCTTTAAGCAATCCCCTGCAGTACTCAATCAACATGTACTCCAAATCTAGAAATGGAAATGCCTTTTCCTGAAGAGATTGCAAATCACGCCACATTTTTGCCCAATCATGATCTGTTCGACCTGGTTGACAGCGAACGAATTTTGAAAGTAAAAGACGAAGAATTTGTTTTACACCCTTTTCATCTAGATGTGCATCCAGGAAGAAATTTATGGGCTTTGGGACCTGAATACAGACAAATCATCTTCAATAAGTACCATGAATGAAGGGATGCTTATCCAAATGAGAAGAGCATAAAAGTGGGTATTCCCAAGAGCATGTCTAACCGAATCCCTAGGTATCGATGTATGAAAGAGTAAGAGAACAAAGATAATATTAATTGCGAGGTACGGAATAGAGAAACTAAGTAATACGACAGACAGATTAACTTGCCTGATAATATGTTAACAATCTTCCTGCTTCAACATGGCCCTCTGCAAGTTTGACTCTGTCCTTGATATCCGCAGCTTCAAGTTCTGTCAAATTTCACAAATTTTCAGTTACATTCAGCACTATAAACTCTCACACTCAAGTTTTCAATAATGAGACACATCAAATCAAGATTACTAAAAATATGACATAATTGACTGTTCAAAGTAGTTCCTTCAGAAATTTTTACCTCGCATCTGTGGCAATTTAGACAAAATAGCAGTCATGGTGCTCCACCTATCTACATCACTGCACAAGTATATACATTGGAGAGAGCAATCGACAAGCTCCAATTCATCTTTGAATAAATTATGGCTACCCATGTCCCTGCACCCTTCTTCAATCACTATTAAGCAGAAGTCTAGTTTATTTTGTCCAGCAATTTCTTTCAACCATCTGACCAGAAATGAGTCAGCCTTAGTTTGTGTAACATGACAAATAGTAGCACCATCTCCACTCAATGTGTGGTACCTACTTTGCATAAATGGAACAGCCTTCTTGTGTAATCTTGAAATTATGTTCTCCTCCTTGACACCCATCATTATCAACTTGAACTTTTCATAATCTGAAAGTTGTTCCCAGCTAGCCAGTCTCATAGAGAAGTCGGTATCATCTTCATTTTCATATATAAGCTCGAACAAGTAATGAATATCTTCAAGGAATTGCTGCAATTCAGAGAATCCCTTATGAATTGCCAAATCAACCAAGCACTTGCAGTTTTCTAGTTGGCCACTTAAGGTATCAATATCCCTAGCTCTTTTCTTATACCAAGAAGAAAGTTCAGATATGGATGGCCACTGAAATGCCATGTATTTTTTAATAATGGGTTCAGTCATAAATTGGAGAGAGCTCTCATGATTCACATGGGCATCGTTGATGAGCATCACCATTTTTTCACACTCCACCCAGTCTTCATCCCTGAGAACAATATTTGGAGGGGCAGAAATTGTAGGAAGCAGGTGCCCATAAGATTGAACTGGTATGGTTTCAGGTATAGCAGCTAATACTTCCAACATGGAGGGAACCAAAGAATAAGGATGTCGCTTAAATAGAAGATTCAAGGCCCCAATCTTCCCACCTTCTGCAAGGACTAAAGCAGCTTTGCTGATGGGCAAATCACGGAATCTGCTATACTCCTGCACAGAGAACCTGCAAAGCTAAGTTATTAAGCTGCAAGTCAGTGGAAAACCATGAATATTATATTACCATTACAGCTAAGGACTGAATCTCTATGAACCTCATCCATAAGGTAACTATTGCAATATGCACATCTAATCTCTGATGCTTCCATTCCATGATTCGAGTGTGGCAAAGATGCAAACAGATTCTTCCTACTCTAAATATGTACACACAAACATGAATTTTCTCCTTTAATCGTGTGGATATATATGTACTTATTTGTGTGCTTGCGCTTATGTTAGTATACAGTCTGCACTAAGTGAAGCATATATATAAGATAATATATGTTGTGGACAAGCCACACTAACAAAACAAAAGGATGCTAATGTAATTGCAGCTGAAGAAAGTAAGCTGTTCTAGTGGTACATTCAGACAAATACTTGCATGGGAAGATAAATAAGACAATAAATTCCCAGGAATTTGATTTGTTCTACAATGACAACCTCCATGGCAGACTGACATATTCAAATAATAATATGGTGAAAGCCAATGGCAGTTAATTTTTGCAAAAATCTGCATGCTAATTGAAGAGGAATCTCTTACAGAAAAAAGTTTCAAGAAAAAGAAATCATAGGAGAGAGAACCGTGTATTAACCTAACCATGAAGATGATAGTTAAGCAAATAACATGATGCCACCTGAAGAAAGGTAAAGGGTGACCTTGAACTATCACCTGCCCATGTTTATCCCAAGAAATGTCTCTAGCCTGTCTCTGAACTGTAATAACTTGAGTCTTGCTAGGCGAAAATTCCAAATCTGTTCATTCCCATTGTCTTCTGATTCAGAAAATCTATAAGAGTCAGTTAACCGGAGCCCGAAAGAAAGCAAAGCCCTCATTGAATCTTCAGTTGGTCCTACTTTATCTACACATTCAGAAAGTATGAAACTCTGGTCCTTGATAGTGGTAAGTATAGTATTTATCTCACGCACTCCTTTGGCAGAAGATAACCATTGTGACTTTAGCACTTCATCTTTGTCAAGCCCATGACGATCAGCAAATTCAAGTGCAGCCTGATACTTTTGACTTCCAATTAGATTATCATAATTTTCAAGAACGGATCTTTTGTTGAATGATACTAAACTCCACTTCAGCCTAGAAAAGTGAAACTTATTAGGCCTCTCTATCATCATCAGTTCAATAAGACCTTCCTGTTCGGATGATCTATAGCTATCATCAGATAAGGTATTCTCTAAAAGAAAAATGAGCCCAGGGGACAGTTGAGCTCTTTCTAAAAGAGGCATTGAATATGAAATATCATTCTCTGATACATTTACATGACTAAGAACATCAACCATGGTAATGGTTCCATTTCGTTTTGCTACTATAATTACACCATCAGACCACCAAGTAAAGTCCGCAATATCATGTAAAAACTCTGCCTCACAGCTAGACATGTCAGTTATTGCCTTTGAGTAATAGCTCTTACCATCTGAAAGTTTTGAAAAAGAACAAGTTTCTTCATCAAATTGAAAAGTAAATAAGCATCCTTCCATATCTAGGGAAGCAACAAAGTTTCCACAAGGTGAGAACAGCACTTTTGGAGATGTCAGTTGGCCACGAAACCCATTTTTCATGTAATATGAACCTTCAGATTCGGTAAAAGCTACTGGCTCCATCTGTAAGTTTTGTTTTCTTCGCCAAATAGATACAGTACATGATCCTGCAGCAGAAGAGTCATGTAATATAATTACTAGACAAAATAACTATTAACTTCCAAACAAAAAGAAAAAAGCATCTCTGTTTCATTTACTGTATATATTTTCACAGAAGGTGAATGCTTTCAATTATGATCATCAAGAAATAAAACAAGACCACTTGAGCTATTAAAGATTTTCAATCCAATTTCTTAGCAAGCATAAATTGTAAATGTGACAGATAAATCAGCATGGAAACAGAACACAAGCCACAAGCAACAATTTATGTTAATATTAGATTAACAAAAAATAGTCATTCAGACATATGAAACAATCAACCATTTGGGAAAAGTGAAACAGATTTAGAAAAAAAATGTCATGCTAAGCATCAAACCATGTGCCACTGAGTAATTTTTCCTTTCTTCCAAGAACAAACACATTAGATTCTAATATAATACAACCATGACAATCTGTAAAACAAAAGTCATTGACTTGGAGAGTGTAAAAGAATACCTGTGCTCCCATTTAATGTAGATTTGCTATCAGCAGCTCTACTGACAAAAGCAAATAAACAAAGTTCTGGATGATAGTCCCAGCAACAAATTTCTGGAGAAATTTGTCCTAGCATCGACACATTGTTCAATGCTTGTGTTGAAGAAATGGAGGCACCTGGGTCCTTGGATATCTCAATATCATGAAATGAACCATCTGAAGCAAAAACAGTGAAGGTACACCTTCGAAAAAGAATTATGCTCAAAAGTTAAATAATGTGGAGCATCTAGACCCCTGCAGTTATATTAATATAATATATATATATATATATATATATATATATATATCTCCAGATAAGAAGCCGTCAATCAAACTTACAAGTAAGATTTCCTCTCAGAAGCATCATCCTGCACAATCAAGCCAACAATAGGTGAAGATAAATTTAGATGCCTCTTTGTAATTCTGGTCATTTCTTCACCATTTGGCTTGACAATGTAAATTGTATTGGTATCATCAGCAGCTCCAAGTAATTCGTGAGATTCAGACCAGGCTCCACAAGTGAATATGCTAGCATTCCCACCTACATCAACCATAACCAGCTGAGCCAGTAAATAATCCACTACAAAAATCATCTACACATTAAATATTGGATTAACAAATTGATACCAGGTAACTACCAGGCAGCTTCCATGACTATTATTCTGCCCAATGAGTTCAATAATGACTTCAAATGGTTTGTCAAAGAAAACCTAAAAATTTTGAGAACTTTTGCCCCTGAATAGTAGTATACTAGAGTGGTTATTCTGAAAAATCTGGCTGCTTTTTTATGATCTTACGAATAAAAGGAGAAATCTCAGAAACAAGAAAGCAACCCAGAGAATCCTCAAAAAGCAACAAGCACAAACACAAAGCAGAGTTTCAAGTTTCATTGGTATGTGCGTCACCAACAGAACAGAAATAATGTTCTATAGGCCTACCACATACCTCTCCTACCAGCACAATGATTAAGAGTCCAAGCAGGAAACTTAATGGAAAAATCTTCAACTGATCAGGATATTCGAGGCCACCTTGAAAGCTTAAATTAAATCAACACACTATATCAACAAATGATACTCCCAAGACTATAAATTATAAACACGCACACACACACACACATCCTGATTAAGATAATTCCACCAGTGTTGTAAAACAAAATAGGAGGCATATCTTGTGCTATAACTCAAATTCAGATACTCAGAAAATCCTAATTAGTTCCAACATCTTGTACTTATATTTAATAAATCAGATCCGTAATTATACTTCCACAATTTTAATTAGCTATAGTTACACAAAAGGTAGTATGACTTCCACGACAATAGTGCATCACAGACTCCTATGACACGACAACATAATGGCAACATCAATTCCTTAAGCCAGATTTTCATATTTATTTTGAAGAATGAGTGTTCTTACATGTGAAGATCCCCACAGGCTCCTGGTAATCATTATCCTTCCGCAAAATTGCAATCTGATTTCCAGAAGCTACAGCAATATAGTCACCTCTTGCAGAGACAAACAAGGATACTAATCTTCTTAATCTTCTCGGTTCTCTATACCCACTCCATTTCTCTTTAAGTAGAGTGATTCCTTCACAGGTGCGAGACAACATAATTAACTCATCAGCAGTTGAGAATTAAATACCCCCCCTCCCCTCATACAAAGAAGCTTCTAGAAACAATTACAAAATTCAACACAATCAAAAAGCTAGACAAAATAAAAAAAAACGAGGAAAAGGAAACATGATAGCATCAACTTAGGACATTCTTAATAGGGTACAATTTTTTAGGACATTCTTAGAGTTCAGCCTTCTCTTTCAAGTTTCCAACATCCTAACTGAAAAGGTAGGGAACATGAGTAAGCGCAGATTGAATAGTGGTGATGAAAAACTATTTGGTCAAATTTCCTTTCAGGTATCCAGTATTCACATTTCTCCAGGAACGTCATAGCATCAACATTAAGATCCAGTTACTTCACAGCGACATTTATATCTCTTACTTCTATTTTGAACAGAAATAGAAATAGTATAACATCTGGGTCAAATTTTTGATGAGCACGAAAACTTATATGTAAAACAACATCTACACTATAGTGTTCAGCTCAAACCATCCATCCCAAGAATCTATGCATGGCCCAAGTGAAAATTATACTGAAATGTAATTATGCTGGAGGCTTGGAAATGGGAAAATCTGCATGAAGTACATCAAATCAGAGACTGCATATGAAATTATTATATCGCAAACCTGACTAGAATAACAGTGCTCTTGTTCTCTATACAATACCAAAGGTAAAATACCTAACAAATGACTTCTACATGCATACTGCCATAGTTGTGCTTGAGGTCTTTCCTTAGTCCAAATTACTATTCCATCCTGATCATATACAGTCCCTATTACTCCACTCATCTAGCAACTCAGGTTGAGTGTCCTCAACATTTCTCACCAAATTACTGAAGATCAACACAGTCAAATCAATAGATTATGAAATTCCTTAGAAAATATATTAAAAATCAAATGTACCTCGAAATGGAAGATAAGAAAGTATACTGCCTCCGCCACCATCTTTAAGCTTAACAATCAAGAATTTCAGCAATTAAGTATGCAAAAACTCAAAAAACACTAAAATAATTCAGTACAAAATAAATTTAATTAAAATCCAAAAAAAATTACCTGTTGCTGCGGCGGATAATTGGAAGAGTAAGGTTTCGAAGCGTGACGTCGCGCCTCGAAGAGAACTTCTTGTACGGTCTCCTCCATTTATCTATGCAAATACTTCTATGTCTGAAAAATTCATAGCAACAGCTATATTTCCGTGAATTTTTCGCTGAGATCTAATCCCCAAAAGTCCTTCGAATTGCACAGAACTGGACAGAATTTTCCGTAATACTTTATTATTTCTTCTATCCCAAAACTAAATAAAAAATGTCGTGTTTATAAAATCTTGAAAAGAAAATAAGATACGTTTTTCAAATATATATGTTATTTATTAATTTGAAAATCCTTTTTTAAATAAATATAGGGTGATATAGCTTATAAATGAGAATTTATGATTTGTAAAATATTGTGGTTCATTGAAAAAAGTTTTATGAAGAAACAGAGATCAAAAATTCGGGCCCAAATTGAATACCCAAAAAAGCCCAATTTGGAATTATATATTATTGGGCCCTTGCTCAAATGTTTAATTGGACTTGGACTCCAGGACTTCCAGGTTTATAAGGGCATCTAAAATGATGTAATGCTAATTCATGTAGCATGTTCTTAATCGTTATATATGTGTGTTTTAAGAGGTGTAAGTGTGCGTGTTTCACAGTAGAAACACTCGTTGCATTTTAGCTTTTATTCAATCTATTTTGAATTTATATTTTAAATGTTTTGTGTGTTATGTCTTTTGGAATTTTCAAATTTCTCATTTATTTCGATGGTCACATTCATTGCACTTAAAAATATTTGTTAACCTACTATATTGAATTTGTATTATAATTGTTGTGTATTATAATTGTTGTCTGTTATATTTTTTTGGAATTCTCAAAATTCTTGTTTATTTAAATTGTTTTTTATTTCGAATATTAAGTTTTGAACATATTGAAAACTTAATTTAAATTTTACTTTTGATTATACTTTATAATATAGGACTATGGCTCCCCCATTATATTATTTTATTAAATAATAATTAAAACCTTTATTCAAATAAAATAATTAATCTTAATTGATAGTTAATCTAAATTCAAATACATCATAATTAATCTAAATTCAATTTACAATTATTCACTAATAAAAAAATTCAAATAAAATAATAAATCTTAATTGATATAAATCATAGGAGGCAAAAAGTTAGTGGATAATGAAGAAAGATTGTAATAATGATAAAATGATGTGGGTTTATATTTTTAGAAAATAGATGTTTTTAATTTGGTTAGATGGTACATGAAGCTCATAATTATGAATGTTATTAGTAGTTATTGTTTCGGATATTCTAACATGATATAACTATTTACATGTAAAACAAATAAATTAATAAAATGAAAAAATAAAAATATTTAATAATGAAATACAAAATTGAAACACAAAATTAAAACACAATATAAATAGAGAAGTTAAGCTGATTTTAGAAGTGGTGTCAATAAAAAAATGATATGACAAGTCAATTAATTAATTGAAAATTACCAAATTAATTTACATGTGATCATAACGATGCTCAAGATGAATGTGCCCTAGGGTCTAGATGTCATCATAAATAATGTAACACCTTATTTCCACTGAATATGATAAAGCCTATAAAACAACAAAGTTATTAGAGAAAGGTTTGGAACCCTAGTTTTGGAGTTTTCACCAACACCGGTCATCAAGGCGCTGGAACCCTATCTATAATGGGGATAATGAAGAGTCCACTAGCTCTAACCACCAGCTGAACCCTACAATCCCGGTAAATCAACAACTCTATAACAAGGCAGTTAGTCGTCAACTAGCTGAGATTGTCCGAATATCAATACCGATCCACTTTAGCAGATCATATGGATGTAGAAAAAGCTTCACATTTTCTATTAAGAGGGACCCCTTTCTCGATATATCTCGATATGAGTGGAAATAACGTTACACAGACCGCTGCTCCAATCTTTCAAAACCAATATCAAGTGCTCTTTTTTGAATCCAACCATTTCTTCTTGGATAAGGACAGCTTAGGCGCCTCACGTGGTCAACCATCATCTCATTACAATGATAGAGCCAATTGAAAATGGAAGTTGAGGTTACTCTGAGTGATTATTTGGATCAGCCAACTATATTATTGACGTAGAGACAATTAAGAAAGCTGCATAAGTGAATATATAACCTATAGAGTTTCGGGTAACCAAATATGAACTGGTATCATAGGTACTTTGACGGAGAAAGAGGCGAAATAAGCAATCCATAGAAAGATTTGGCTTTCGACTCAAATAAGCAGAGATTCAACCATCTTAAGAAGGTGTCTCGGAACCAAAACTGAGGGGCATGTGAAGCCGCATCTGGGTAAGCTATATAGAACTTCTCAGGTTATATTAATAAGTTCCAGGTAAGATGCTGACTTTCCACAGGTGTTTCATTGCCAACGCGGGTGGGCAGATCTCTTTTCCTATTCAAAGTTAGTTCATTGCCTCTGTTCATTTCCTCAATTACGCTTTCACCTTACTAGGAAAGCCTGTGTCGGCAAGACTCTTTCTCAAAAAAACAGTTTATTTGAACAGTTTGAACGAACTCGTGTCGAAGGAGTTTTGAGCATGAGCTACCACTCATACAGCGGCAAGGACCTACAACTCTCGAAGGGGCCACCAACTTGGTAGCAGATTACCTAGTTGCTAAAGACTGGGGCTTTCCTATGATTCCTTATCTTCAGGTCAAAAGAGAGGTTTTATAGCTTAATTGGCTAATGATAGGGAATAGTCTTCTCCCACAATGTATGTTGTCAGGTCGACTTTCGGAGTTTGAGGCTTCTAACCTTAGAATAGAAGAAGTCGCCCCGATTCCAGCTTTGATTGCTTGGTTATGTACTGCTTACTATTTGCACTTGAACAATCAAAATAATTTTTAGTAATTAAAGGAAAAAATCCAAAGGATTGGAAGAGTCCGACTTAATAGTTTTATAAAGTGTACCCTAGTTCGCATTATCTCGATTTAAGCCCGATTCCACTTTCCAAGGTAAATCCCCCACAAGGGGCTTGAATAGATGGAATAGACCCCTCATCTCCTTTAGCTTAACTCCTAGCGGTAGGGAAAGACATTTAGATTACTACCAATACCAAGTGCTTGCCCTTTTGACTTGATAGATCAAGAAGACTACAAACCGATAGTGGATCGTATTTTGCTTAAATAAGCAAGATAAGGTAGATTTTCAAAGGCCCCTTTTTCATTGCCTAGGTTAGGAATACGTCAGGTAAACTTTAACTAAGGTGTTATCTATGTATAAAATTTACTCTTTTAATAATAATGATAAATAAAAATAAGAATAATTATGAAATATACGTTTCTAAAATTCATGAATTTAAAACACTTTGAATAAAAATCTTTTGCAATCTTTGATCATCGGCTACCAGCATCGCTCGCACACCATATTCTAAACTCTTTAAATTGAAAACACTTTAAAAAGAGGGGTGAATGTTTGAGATAAACTCAGTGCGGAAAACCAAGACAACATAAAATAATTTTCAAATAAATAAATCGTAGCGCACGTGCACATAAAACCATTTGATAAAAGATATTGTCATGCCCCTATTTCAAAATGTTATAAACTTAAAGGATTTCATTGGAGCATCCAACAACTCATCACAACACAATTTTAAAGATTTAATCGCACCTGCCAAAACATAATTTTATCATCAAAAGTTGGTTGACAATAAAACGTTTATCGTTTAACAAAAAGAGCAGAAAATAGATCATTTCAATCAGGCGGCTTAAGTCATTCAATAATGCAAACAGTCATCTCAATCATTCATCTTTTACATTCAAATATATCACTTTCATTACGGTTCTTAGTCGTCATAAACTACGATTCTTAGTCGTCATGGATATGGTTTTCACCGCCATAAAGATATTTGAAAGTCACACATTTTCCGTGCAATCAATAAGCATCCACATAAAATTATAGCAATTAAGGATAACACTTAGTTGCGCATTTTAACCGTCGTGAAATCGTGGATCTTAACCACCATAAATTCACACTTCATTTAACACATATGTACATATTAACTTCATAAACAATTGCATGTTTAACCACATCATTCATCATATTTGCATTGTTTAGCTCATAGTGTTGTGTTCATAATTTAGTAACAATCATAACGACATATAATGAGAGCAATCTTACTTCCTATTTTTCATAAATGTCACATACCTAAGAGTATGAAATTCATAAATGTCAATAATAAATATTACCCCACCTTTAGCACAGATGTTCAAAAAGCTTTTATATCCTACGTAACCTTAAGGTGGAAGCTCCTTCACATTCCCTATAAGGTATTAGAGCTCTTTTTAATGTTTGAGCGAACTATTCATAAATTAATGTAAATTTTTAGTTTAGAACTCTCTCTGATATCAAAAAGTCTAATACTGTAGGAGTTTATAAAGGAAAGTCTGTGTACTGATGTGATACGAGAAGTATAAAACATTTGTATGGAAGGTTCGATTTGAACTTAGGATTTAGGGTTAATTTCACTTTGCTATCTGAACTATAACACTTTTTTCCAATAGGTGTATAAACTCAATTTTTTTTCCGATCACTAGCCAATCTCTTCAAAAATTTCCAGTTGATACCCCAAACACATATTTTACGGCCAAAATTCAACGGAAAACTTGAATATTAGTCAAAAATGCATGATTCATATGTCAAAATGACCCTTATTCGAAACCATATAATAACCCCATGTCAATTTCATAATTCTCACTCGATCCGATCACGAATCGAACAAAAATCATTCTAGGGTTTTGAAGATTTTTTATTCGATTCAAATTTAAATCAAACAAAATTTTTTAAATTAATTTAGGGTTATAATTTGACTTCGAAAGAGGATCATTTTGGCATATAAATTATGAATTTTTGAGTTTTCCGGTGAATTTTGGCCGGAAAATATGTATTTGGGGTAGCAACTGGAAAACTTTGAAGAGATTGGCTAGTGATTGGAAAAAAATTTGAGTTTATACACCTACTGAAAAAAAGTGTTATAGTTCAGGTAGCAAATTGAAATTAACCCTAGGATTTATACCCTAGTTTGAAGGTGATAAGGCCAGATCATACTTTCTTTCGACATTATAGAATCTATAGGGATTTAAATTGTAACATGATAATTCTATTTGGGTTCATTTTGTCATTCTACCCAATTATGGGTTAAAAATTGTAATACTAGCAATTTTTAGGGTCAAATTAATA
Organism: Scutellaria barbata; assembly: GCA_028654395.1. NCBI lineage: Eukaryota > Viridiplantae > Streptophyta > Magnoliopsida > Lamiales > Lamiaceae > Scutellaria > Scutellaria barbata. Next base: position 15,035,030 of record CM053646.1, on the reverse strand, counting down.
AATTCAGCAACTCAAGAGGTGAAATCTGTAATTCTGTAAGTTATGGGGTCCAAATGTTATATGTTCAAATTTCAAGGGTCTTGTTGCATATCTTAAGAAGTTAAGGGGTGGATTTATAATTTCCCAAGAATTCTGGGGTTAAAATCCAAGTTCAAGAAAGTTCAGGTTCTTCTATGTCAGTATCTATAAGTTGAGGGATTTAAGTGCTAATTACATAAATGTTAGGATTTGCAAATTAGTTCTTATATACGTGTAAATTTTCAGATTCATCCAAACAAAACCCTAACCCTAAAACCGCTGCCCCCACTCCCCCTCCGACCGCCAGCTTCGCTGCGGCCGGCGACCCACTTCGCCGGCGACATCAACTCACACCAACCCACAACACGCAAACAACACACGCACAACCCCACGCAAGTAACACACGCACCCGGCACCGACACACGCGGTGGCGCCTGACCCCGACACTACCGGCGTCACCACTGCACCGGCCCGACCACGGCGGCCAGTGGTGCATCGCACCGCCACACTGTCACGATTCCGCCGTGAATGAATGTTGCCGATGATAGATTCAGAGAAGCAGGTGTGAAAAGGATTTGAGAAAGAGAAACAAAATCTGTTATTATTCTTAACTGCCTGAAAAATGGATACAATGTGTATATAAACCCCTTCATGCAAGGTCTAATATTCGACGCCGTTTCCTAAAGATCAAAACGACACCGTACTATCTAAACTAAACGACGCCGCATCGAATGCACCCTAATAGACCATACAAGCGATTTATTAGAAGAAACGTGATTTCATAAGTACTAAAACAGAAATCTAAAACATAAAAGAACGCTCATGACATTATTTTCCCCCTGAAATTGGCTTGACCTCAAGACAAGAGGTATGGATATTTTGCAGCGATATCTTCATAATATTCCCATATAGCTTCCTCATCAGGTAAGTGCGACCATCGAACAAGAAGTTGTGTAGCTGGAAAAGTCCCTCGCTTAACCAACCTACGAGCCAATATCGTCAATGGCTTGAGTAAAACTTTCCCCTCATTATCAAACTCTGGCAAGACATCTGTGACATTAGAAATTGAACCAATCTTCTTCTTCAATAATGATACATGGAAGACTGGATGTATCCTGGCAGAAGGAGGTAAGAGGAGTCTATAAGCAGTCAATCCCACTCGAGAAATCACTTGAAAAGGGCCTGCAAATTTTGGACTAAGTTTCCAAACTTTACTCTTGTGCAAAGATCTCTATCTATAGGGCTTTAACTTTAGATAAACCCAGTCTCCAACTTGAAATTCCCTGGGTGACCTTTTCTTATCGGCATAAAGTTTCATCCGTTTCTGAGCTTTCCTTAGAGCATCCTTGAGCTGCTGATGAGCTAACTGCTTGTCCCTTAAGACCTCAGTGATCCCTTCAACTATGGTATATTGATAAGGTCCTCCAATGAGTGGTATGGGATTAAACTCATAGAGTGCTTCGAATGGACTGATATTCAAAGAAGTGTGATATGAGGTGTTATACCATAACTCAGCCATGGGTAACCATACAGTCTATTTCTTAGGATTAGAACCACACATACATCTCAAATAAATTTCCAGACATTGGTTTACTCTCTCAGTCTGCCCATCTGTCTGGGGGTGATAGGATGTACTCATGTGTTGTTCAACTCCAATCAGCTTAAGCAACTGCTTCCAAAATTGGCTAGTAAAAATCTTGTCTCTGTCAGATACAATGCTGTAAGGTAGGCCATGCAACTTATAAATTGTATCCAAAAATATAGAAGCCAATTAAGAAGCTGTGTAAGGATGAGACAAAGCTATGAAGTGATTATACTTGGTCATCTTATCCACAATCACCCAAATGGTGTTCTTGTTGGATGACAATAGAAGTTGTTCAACAAAATCCATGGAAATTTGAGTCCAAGCCTGAGTAGGGACTGGAAGAGGCTGCAGTAAACCTGGATTCTGAACATTTTCATGTTTACTAATTTGGCAAACATGACATTCAATCACATATTGATGCACTTGTTGTCTAACCCCTGACCACCAGAAATAGCTTGTAAGTCTCTGATAAGTGGAGTTTATTCCAGAATGTCCCCCCACACTTGAACTGTGCATGTGATCAATGATTCGATTCCTCAGATTAGAGTCATTTCCCACCATCAATTTCCCTTTATACCTGACTAAGCCATCAGAATAAGAGTAGTAGGACACATCATAAGGATTGGTAATGCATTCAGCCACAATTCTCTGTATCTCCATATCACCTTGATAACTCCTCAATATTTCCTTCATCCAAGCTGGTTTAAGAGTAGTAATAGCAGCACACTCTCCAATCTCTAATCCTCTTCTAGACAAAGCATCAGCAGCTTTATTGTCTGAACCTTTCTTGTACTCTTATTCTGTATTCAAACCCAAGCAACTTGGTGAAATACTTATGTTGTAAGGAGTTGAAATCTTCTGTTCAAGGAGGTATTTCAGGCTTCTCTGGTCAGTTCTGATAACAAAAGGAGTATCAGTAAATAAGATCTCCATTTATCAACTGCCAATATAATAGCTAAGAACTCCTTTTCATAAATGGACAGACCCAAGTTTTTTGCTCCTAAAGCTTTACTGAGGTAAGCTAAAGGGTGATGATCCTGCATTAACACTGCTCCCAAACCATTGTAGCATGCATCTGTTTCAACAATGAAAGTTTTGTTGAAATTTGGTAAGGCCAGAATTGGAGCAGTAGTCATAGCATGTTTGAGAGAGGAGAAAGCTTCACTAACTGCATCATTCCACAAAAACTTCCCATTTTTAGTAAGATCATTCAGTGGCTTTGCTATCACCTCATATCCCTGCACAAATTTTCTGTAATAACCTGTGAGACCAAGAAATCATCTCAGTGCTTTAACTGTTTGAGGTTGTGGCCAAGCCAACATAGCACTGATCTTTGTAGGATCTGCTCTCACCCCTTGATGGTTGATCACATGGCCCAAGTATTCAACCTCAGATTGTCCAAAGACGCATTTTGACATCTTAACAAATAGTCGATGTTTAGTCAAAGTATCAAACACTACCTTCAAATGTGTTAGGTGATCTTTCATACTTTTGCTATAGATTAGTATATCATCAAAGAATACTAATATAAAATTCTTCAAAAATTCACTGAACACCTGATTCATGACAGCCTGAAAAGTAGCTGGAGCATTAGTTAGCCCAAAAGGCATAACTACAAATTCAAATAGTCCAGTAGCAGTGATGAAAGCTGTTTTATGAATGTCTTCCTCTTCAACTCTGATTTGGTGGTAACCAGCTCTTAAATCAATCTTAGAAAACACCTGAGCTTCATTCAATTCGTCCAACAAATCATCAATCAATGGAATAGGATAGCAATCCTTTACAGTAGCAGCATTAAGCTTCCTATAATCCACACAAAACCTCCAACTGCCATCTTTCTTTTTAACCAACAGCACTGGTGAAGAATAAGGGCCCAACAGCACTGGTGAAGAATAAGGGCTGTTACTAGGCCTGATAACTCCAGTTTGCAACATCTCTTTCACCAACTTTTCTATTTCCTGTCTCTGAAGTAATGGGTACCTGTAGGGGTGCTGCTTGATAGGTAGTGTTTCTGGTTTAAGTGGAATTCTATGATCCATGTTTCTTCTGGGAGGAATTTCCTTTGGAACTTCAAAAATATGTGCATATTCCTGTAGAAGAATTGAGATTTCTGGATGATTAGAAGGTTCCTGTTTTGCTTCTAAAGCTGATACCAAACAGAGATAGGCTTCCACTTGCTATTCACTTCTACTAACTTCCCTTCACATCTGTTCAGCTGAGATTAAACTCAATTGGAGTTTAGGTTGCATGCCTTGTAGTCTCACTTCTTTTCCCTTGACACGAAACTGCACTGTATGCTCTTTGAAATCCATCATGATTTGCCCAAATTGGCTCAAAAGATCTACTCCAATGATCATATCACAGCCTCCTAGCTTCAACAATCTTACAGGGGTTATAAACCTGTATTCACCCATTTCCCACTCAAATTGTGGACATTTGGAATTGCATTCAATTCTATTTCCATCTGCCACTGTGACAATCATTGGATTAGTGTACTCAATTACACATCCCAGCTTAGCAGCAGTACTAGGATCCAGAAAACTATGAGTACTTCCAGTATCTAGCAGTATAAGCAACTCATGGTTAGCTGACTTGCCAAGTAACTTTATAGTATCAGTGTGGACTTGTCCAGCTACTGCATTCAAAGATATCTGTGGATCTTTCTGATAATCCTCCAATTCTTCCAATTCAAGAGGTTTAGAAACTGTGTTAAATTCTTCCTTAGCCATAATCAAATACAATCTCTTACATTTGTGTCCAATATGGAATACTTCATCACAGTTAAAACACAAATTTTTCTCTCTTCTAGCTTTCATTTCTTCAGGAGTCAACCTCTTTATAGGTGGAATTTTAGGTTTGTTCAATCCATTCTCAGGTTTCCCCACTCCTACTGCATTATTGGAGATAGTCCTAGGCACAATTTTCTGTCCTTTTGTGAGCAATTGAACAATCTCTTCATGTTGTAATGCTGATTGAGTAGCAGCAAGCAATGACTTAGGCTTTTGTACTGCCACTAATTTACCAATTTTCTCTTTGAGCCCTCCGATAAAATTTTCAAGGAAATATTCATTGGTCAGAGTTCTATTATGCTCTCTCATAAGAGCTCTCAACTCCTCAAACTCCTGAATATAATTTTGCATCGTTCCAGTTTGTCTCAATCCATTGAACTGAGCTGTGATACTTCCTCCACTTGGATTAAGGAATCTATTCATCACTAGTTTAGTAAAGCTATCCCACGACATGTTATCTCTCTCATCCACATAGTCCACAAACCAATGGTCAGCTATCCCCTCTAGATTCATTGCTACCAAACTGAGTTTGTCATAATCACTCATATTATAGTACGAGAAATAACGATAACATTTCCTCAGCCATAAACGTGGATTTTCTCCGTTGAATTTTGAAAAATCTAGCTTAGGCTTCATTCCTCCCATTCGATTAACAGGAATAGGAGATAGAACTCCTGTCTCATTCCTATCTCTACTCATATTAGCCGATCCTGATCCTAGCATCACATTAGAAGTAGTTGCATCGAAAGAATCCTTACCTTTCTCAGCCGATTGCGTTTGTTGCTCTTTCAACACATTAATGATCTGAGCTCGCAATATATCGCCAATGCTCTCCAACTTAGATTCTAATCGAGCTTCTGCTTGAGCCTGATTTTGCAATATCGTTGCTTGCCCAACAAGAAGTTCTGAAACTTGATGTTCCAAAGCATCTATTCTCTGACCATGTGTTTTAGCCGCCATAAATGACAATTGCGCAGCTAGGCTCCGATACCACTTGTCACGATTTCGCCGTGAACGAATGTTGCCGATGATAGATTCAGAGAAGCAGGTGTGAAAAGGATTTGAGAAAGAGAAACAAAATCTGTTATTATTCTTAACTGCCTGAAAAATGGATACAATGTGTATATAAACCCCTTCATGCAATGTCTAATATTCGACGGCGTTTCCTAAAGATCAAAACGACACCGTACTATCTAAACTAAACGACGCCGTATCGAATGCACCCTAATAGACCATACAAGCGATTTATTAGAAGAAACGCGATTTCATAAGTACTAAAACAGAAATCTAAAACATAAAAGAACGCTTATGACACACACACCCAACCACACCCGCCACCGTTCACGACGGCAGCCAAACACCCGACTCACCGGCACAAACCTTGCGCCAGCACGAGAACAATTCACGGCGGCGAAGCCGACATCAAGAGAAAGAGGGAGAGAAGAGAGAGATAAAAGAGGTCGCGCCTTTCCGCGGAGGTATACGGCGCAGGAGGCCGCGGTTCGGAGTTCTGAGCCCGGATCCGTAACGGGCTCGACAAGCTCTATACATTAAATGGAAAATTTACCGGCAACGGGGGCGGTGACATGACAGTGGTGGTGGTGTTTTGGGAGAGAAAGGTGGGGAAGAGGAGAGAGAGAATAACTTTTCCAAATGCTTATCTAATACCTTTTATTTCTTCCCAAACGAGGGACATCCACAAAGCATTAGACTCTCATGGGCTTAATGGCATGCTTGAGAATCGTCAAAATATTAGCCTCTCATGAGCTTAATAAGCCTTAATTGGATCATAACACGAAATGATGGTTGGGCTAAAAAATGTATACATATGTTCTTATCATCATATCATAGATTCACTTATATGTTGCTTAAGTTAAATTAATAAGTTACATAATAATTAAAATAAAATAAAACAAACAAATAAATATATAATAGAACTCTAATTTAACATTAATGATAAGGAAGATTGGCTGTAGATACATGAATAAGCAATTAATCTTTTCTATTTTTTATTATTTTTATTATCAAATCAAATTACTGCACCAACTAAATAGCATGTCGTATCAATGGAGAGTTCTGAGGATATTTCATTTTTATTGAATTGGTGCAAAACTTTGTTCGAATTCTTGGAACGTAGCCAAATAAAATTGGGTTAAATAAATAAATGAATAGGAGCCCTGCGGTTTCAATTAATTATTGGAAAGAAAAAGCAATCAGCTTCTGTCTTTAATTTGAATAATTTAATTTCTCGATCTAATTAGATGTTAAAAATAAATTAATGCTTAATACGGAAGCTGTCTTTAATTTGAATAATTTAATTTTCCAATCTAATTAGATGTTAAAAATAAATTAATGCCTAATACGGAAAGGAATGAGTTGTCAAGATTTTAAATAGGATGTTACAAATAATTTAATAATATATATAATAATTTAATAATATATATTTAGCATAAAATAATAACATTTGCAAGTTTCCAAAACAAACAAAATTTAGTGGAAAAACTTTTTCTATTGATAGAAAAAGATTCTTGAAATCTGCCAGATATGGTGCCTAGATTTCCCCTATATGTTTGTTTGGATACATTATTGTTGTTTGACTGTATTAAAATATTTTTCCCCACATAATTAACGTACTAGATGAAAATTAAAAATATAATTAGAAGCACATGATAATGACATCCACTCACTTAATTATGCATAACATAACCAAACTTTGCCTAAAAATTTGAGCATAATCAACTTGCAATTATTTCAGCCCACCGGTTTAAACTTTTCTGGCGGATTTGGTTTAAATAGCTTTAATCAGTGGAGGGATTATTTTCTACTTTCTATTTAGTTTTAGGATAACATATCGATTTAAGATTTGAAAGATGTGTTCTCAGTGGAACATGAATTATTTAGTCTAATCTTATCTTTCTAAATTTATTCACGTTAACACATCTTTCGAGCCATATATTAATAAAACATATTTTATTAATATATATATATATATATATGATATGTGCACATTAATCTTGTCAATTATATATTAATAAACGCAAATTCTTCCATATACTAAATCCATATCAACTTCTGTGCCGGATTTATGCACTTTTTATTCTTTTATTCATGTATTACATACCTTATATACAAATATCATAATTTTTATTTATTGAAACTTAAAAAAAAAAGAATAAAAAATTTCAATACATTTTTTGATCAACATACCTTTATATAATGTTACTTACACATTTATGTGATATTACATATACATTTATATTAATGTAATCATATATTTTATATAATTCCTTGTTATACCTTTTAATTATATGAGTTATACATTTTAGTTTTTTTAGTTGCACCTTTATATATAATATAAATGTATGATTATGTTAATATAAAAGTATAAGTAATATCACATGAAGATATTTATGTAGAAATTGTGCTAATTTTTTTTAAAGTTACAATATGTAAATGATAGAGTAATTGTACATAAAAGACATACTAATATAATATAAAGATAACACATAAATAAAATTTAAAAAAAAAACTCAAAAACACACGAATCTGGATCCAATCAATCCAATTACATGGATTTAAATCTATATAATTGGTGCACGTAAGACTAACTTCTTAATAAATCATTTACATATTTTTCTTCTTTTTTCATCTATTACTAATCTTGCGTGTAATAGCAGAAATAAATGTCACATATACATATATAATGTTAATATCATATTATATATTATATAATATATGATAATTAGATATGAGTTTGAGATTTGAATAATAAAAAAGTGCACCAACACTTATCTTTTTCTGTCTGAAAATCATTTGATGTGCAATCATAATATATTACAGAATATTATCTTTTAGCCTTTCAACTTCATTACAAACAATCATAATATAGCAATAATTAGCATATTACAGTACTAAAAATGGTATAAAAGAGAGATTAAAAAAATTATCAAATGAACGTTTTCTTTCTCTAATTCAAACCATTCAAACTGATTCTTTCACTTGTATGTTATTCTTCATTCAAACTACAGTTATATTCTTCATCCACTCAGAAAATTTATGTGTCTTTCACCATTGAAAATTTGTGCTTTTCTGAAATTTATTGTCGTAAGTTGCAAAATTGAAAAAATACGTGTAATACATGTTTGTGATTAGAAAAAAAACTAAAACCTTAATAATAAATAATTGAAAATGGCCTAACTAGTCAAGCCAATGATAATGTGGTTTAATAATACCGTACAAAATCACGTGCAATTCTTAACTAATCATCTCCCACTAGCCATTTAAATAGAGCCATAGATTAATCATAGTACTATTAGATCTTGATCTTGATAATATTAATTATTAATATGCTAATTAAAAAATTATGTCTATCCTCTAATAAAGTTTTTACCAGGATCCTTGTTTGCTGGAACCAACCACGATTCATCAATTTAACCTTAAAATAATTCAAGAGAATTCACTTTTATTTTACATTCACACAAATTATTTTAAAATAATCAAACCCTTTACCCTATATAATGAAGGGCTTCATCATCTTTGTTCATTCATAAGCTTGAAGAAGAAATTAATTATTCTGAGAAGTAGACAAGGTGTGGTATTGCTTTGGCTCAAACCAGATTGTAGCTTTAAATAAATAAGCAGTTTTTGGAGATGAGCCGAATCAATATCACTCTTGTATGCTTTTCTGCAACAATATTGATCATATGCCCTAATTCCAAGTAAGTTAGTATATGTAATAAGATGGTTAAATTTCTTGATTCATTCTTTGCTTAGATTTATCAAGATTTCTTCGAACATGATTTCATTTCTGGTATGTGTAACATTCATGGGTCATTCATTCTACATATATTTGTATATGTAGGTTGTGTGTTTCTATGTGTGTAGATGTTATATTCGACATTTGTTCACACCTAATTTAGGTTTTGTGATTTTTGACTGCACATTCATGAATAATTATATTGACATTAATTTTCTATTTCAACATATTTAATTTCTTTGATCCAATGAAATGTCGAAATAAAAACCCATTTAAAAAAACATTATATGGATCAAAAATTGGTGCAGGAAAATAAGATCTTAAAAAAAAAAAAATCAATTTTAGTGATGAAGAAGTTGCCTTGATTTGCAAGTGCACCATTTTCTGTCCTTTAGTGCAGAAGAAATGAAGAATCATAAGCACAAAAATTCCCTAGGTATATATATATATACACATATATTGTCATTATAATAGTAGAAAAATAGTTGCTTTCTATAGACATTGTTTATCTATAAATCTACGTGAAAAATGGTCAAATTACACTAATTAATATAATTAAACTAATCAAACTCTAATTTCAAAGTATTGATGGGTAAGCTCTTTTTTTTTTTTTTTTTTTTAAACTCACTTTATTGTTTACCATTCAAAGGGCCGAATTTCGAAAGCATAATTTATCTCAAAAGGACATTATTGTTTTTTCTTGGTTGAAATGGTCTAAATCTGTTGCATAATTTATGTTGCATAATTTATTTATTTCTTGAGAAGGAAAATCTGTTGTAGAATTTGGCATTTACCTAATGTGATTACATAGAGGACAGTAACCTTTAATTTTCTATTTTCTTTAGTCTAAGAAAAGGACAATTCTTAACTTTTGGATGTTCAAATGTTGTTTTCAATAAAATTGTGATGGAAAACATTATGTCACTGCTATATCATGGATTAATTAATTGGGTTAATTGGACCCTTTTTCTATTCCATCACAAAGTATGCTATATGTTTTTTTTTTTCGTTTCAATTTTGTAGCATGGTAGTAAATTTCAACCAAAGAGTACACATATAATTTGCGCAAGCATAATTTAAGAATATTTTTATCTATCTCTTTCATTAACTAATTCATCACAAACATCGACATTAACCTCAATTCATTTCTCATTCCTAAAATCAGTCACAAATCTAAAATATTCATATATTTCTTTACCATAGAAAACTAATTGTAACACTAAATTTTCTCATATCTTAAAAAAAATGATAAAAATATTCACCAATTGCGCATGTACAAATCATAGTGAATTTTTATGTTAGAATTTTCTGTTAAAGGTTGAAAAAAATAAATATAGATTGTGATTAGGAAAGAAAAATTAGTTTAGATTTCAAAATGAAAAGGCTTTTGTAGTAGAGATTGGAAAATTATATTATTCATAATTAATTATTCACTCACTTTGGCTAAATAAAAATCTAATAATTACGGGTAAAAAATATTAAGAGAAATCCTTAAATATGAGTCAAACAATAGAATTTAATTTACCAATCTATCAAGACCGATATCATGCATGCACACCAAAATGTTTCAAGTATGAAACTAATCAAAAACTAAATACTTAAACATACATAAAAAATTCTCTAGCAATGATTTAAATTGCATCTTTCAAATATAAGAACCTTGAGAAAAGTTTATGTAGAATACCAATTCAAAACCAAATTCTTCAAGGAAAATTATTATTTGTTTAAGCATGCAAAGTTTTGAGAAAATGAAAGCTAGCACAACTAACATTCAAAACCAAAGTATTTTCAAAGCATTCAAAATATAATCTCACAGTAGATATAGTCATCCCCTTTAATGGCACAAACTATGAGATTGGATATATTTGAGAACACCTCTTCAAGGCTGAGATACTCACAAATCATATATCTCCATTAGACCTGCAGAAAAGCATGTTACCCACATTGATGGATTTATACAATGATCATCGTTAAATATTACAGAAATCTAAAGTGTCAATTCGCTATTTAAATTGTGTCAATATTTTCTCCATTGATGTCTAAATTTAAAAAAAAAAATTCCGATCACTACTCTTGTTGCATTCGAAACTCAAGTTTATTTTCAATCACAACAGTCATCGGAAAACTCAAAAATGCAAACTTTAATATCATGCTTACAGTTTGTGTGGATTGCGCAATGCATAAGTTGTGTATATGGTGTGTATGGTTCACGCAATGCACATATCATATAGTTTTTATAGGTCATGCAATGCACAGATCGTATGTGTGGTGTGTGTGGTTCGTGCATTGTATATATCGTGTAGTTTTATGGATTGTGTAATACACAAAACATGAACATGTGCATGTATAGCACATTTCACTAAAGGTATTTCAGTCACTTTTACTATATATATTAAAAAAATTGTTATTTTTTGAGTACTTTAAATTTTTTTCTTGACATATTTGACTAGTTTTGTGGTAATCTTTAATAATAAATGTCGAAAAATCACCTATTAAAGTCTTCACTAGTTGTCGAGTCAGAAAATTGAATCCTTAAGTAGCTCGAATCATATGCATGTTGATCAAACTTGTACCCTGCAATATTGACTCTGTTTTCGAGGTCTAATTAATGTCTATTTTGATGACTGTAACTAAAATTATATTTAATTAAAACTAGACTAAAATTATATTTAATTAAAACTATACTTTGACCTTCAAAATGATATTTGTTTTGGATTGAAAAGAGTATTCTATAATAGAATTGATCAAAACTTGTCCACACTAACCTTGTAGAGCATTCATCACTTTGGTTGCATAAATCGGACTCTCAAAATCAACAAAGCAAATAACGTATGAATCACCCCCCGACTGCAAAAATGAGTTTCAAACATCATTATTGTTAGTATTAATATGTATCAATATAACAGTATATAATAAAAAAATTCTTACATGCATTGATTCGTTGCTCACAAGCGTTAGCCCCTTATAACCACTGAAGGTTCGAAACAAGTCTGAAAATTCTCGAGTAAAGGAATACACCATGTTGGAATGATAGTATAGATAAAATCTCAATTTTTTATAAAATTTTGGTGCAATTTTACTTATAATGTCAAATTTTGACTACATAAATATCGAAATTGAAGAGTCTACATTAACGATTTCAATATTCATATAGTCAAAAATTGAAATCAAACCAAAAATTGAGAAATAAATGATAATTTAAAAACCAAATTAAAACTAAGTAAAATTAATGAAACTAATTAAAAGCGAACAAGATTCAAATTATAATTTTTTCTAATGGTGAAAATATTGTACACGTGTGAAGGATACTAGACACCTCTCTATGGGTGCAGTTTGATGGCAGGCCCTCCACAAGCAATGGTGAGCTAGCATTAGGTGGGACCTCGATCTGGAGCTCAGGCCCCACCACTGGATTTGATGTCAATAATGGTAAAATTCTGACGTCATTTATGTTGGGAAGATAGTCAGTGTCAAAATCAGTTTTCCTATTTTGACCTCCACGAGATGATGCATCTGACTGTATACGTATTTTACACAAGTTTGTAAATATTACAGGAAAAAACATGCATGATTCAACATTCGGTTGTATTATTTTTAAATATTTTTATTAATTATATAAAATACACGAGTTTTACAAATTAATTTCAGTTATCATATCTGACAAATCTCACCAAAAATTGCATGTGCATTACTTGTGATTCTAGAGGGGTAAAAATGACTTTTTCATTATCCTTTTAGGATTACCCAACTGTAAATATTATGCTACGGGCATCCATAAGGTTAATGAGAAAATGTTAAAAAAAATAAGATAAACACTAAGAAGACTAATTGTAGATGAAGAACAAAAACGGAGATAAAGTTATCATTGGAGATCAATTTGACTTGCTCTGATTGCAAATGAAAGACAAGGACAAAGAAGAATGAGAAAATGGTTAAATGATGATGGGAAAGAAGAAGACAACCACGTTTTTGCTCTTCTAAAAATTACATGAGTGCACATAAATATTTTTTGGTAAGATTTTTTAACGTGATAGTTAGAATATTGTAGTCTGTAAAACTCGAATATTTTATAGATACTAGAAAAATAATTGTAATGAAAATTTTGAAATAAATATAAAGTGATTACCTGCGCAAGTAGTATTCATATTTTCTTCACTCGGCGTCTCTACAAATAATAAGCAAACATTAAATATAAGCATCATTAAAATCACTAAAGAAAGTATGAACTTATGGCAAAATCCTTACACTAACACGTAAGCTAATCAATGTAGCCATATATGCTAATAAGGTAACATAATTTGTCACCACTCTTTATCATCTAAAATCATTTAAAATAATTTTTTGACATTTTCAATACAAACCATTACACGTAAGCTAACCAAGTATTTGTATAAGCAAATAAGATAATACAACTTGTCACCACTCTTTATATGGATTCTTTGTTAAGTTTCATTTCAAGATTTCAGCGTATAACTTTCAATAAACATAAATCGACTCGAAACTAAAAAAAAAACTAAATATTAAAAATTATCCAAAAAAATCAAAACTATTAATTACTAAATCAAACATATCTAATGACTCAATTAAAGCCTCACACTCCACCTGCCCAATCAACACATGCAAACACATAATCAATATCAAATATTACCACATTTTCATCAAAAGATCATATGTTCATAAAAAAGCAAATCTAAGCATATTTCAACACATAAAAAGAGAAAAGAAAGATAAAAAAACATCTCTTAACACTAATGACACAAAATCACAAAAAAAAAAAATAATAAACATATATATAACTCAAAAAGAGAGACAAGGGAGGGAGACCAATGTAGATGGTTGATCCTTTCGGAAAAAATGGCTGGTGTCGCCTGAGTTCAAGGTATCTCTCAAAAGAGTTGACCATTTATAAAATTCAAAGATCGAAGGAAAAAAATTATAAATTTTAATTCAAATTCAACTTCTTTTTTTTTATACTGTGTAAACCCTAAATGATGAGTTAAGATGCAATTTATACTTGTGTGATCACACAATGAATGTTTAAAAGGCGTTATTAATGTTACTTTAATTTGAAAACCGAAATGGCATGTTTTTCATGGTGGGATGCTATATTTTAAAATGGATATTTCTTGTTTTCTTTCAATAAGTATATTTATAATTTTGATTAAACAATAATATGCGTAATTTAAATATTAACTCTTTAAAAATATCGATTGTTAAAAATAATTTAATAAGTTAGTTTATTTGCATAATAATAGCTATAATTTTGTTCGAAGAAACCATAAATAAAAAAATGTATTTAAATGATGTAAAACATAAATAAAAAGGATTTGATGAATGATAACACTCATAAGTAGTAAATTATTTGGAATAGTTATAGAAATGTCGGTGGTGTGTGACTATGTGTTAGTAAAATTTCGATATTAATAAAAATGATTTGATGAACGATACACAAATAATAATTATTAGGAATAGTTATAGAAATGTCGGTGGTGTGTGACTGTGTTAGTAGAATTGCGATATTAATGAAAAAGATTTGATGAACGATAACACTTACAAATAATAATTATTATGAGTAGTTATAGAAATGTCGCTATGTGTTAGTATAATTGCGATATTAATGAAAGAGTGATTGCAACATGTAAGGTTCACGTTAATGAGAGTTAATGACACTCATTAATATGGATGCTATTTTTTCCTTCTCTCTCATCTTTTTAAGGCATTTTTCCTTTTCTTTTTATGTTATAATTTCATTTGATTTATAGTGTAAAAAATAATATAGTCTTCATTCTTTACATTTCATTATGACCTTAAATTTCTTTAATGAATGTTTTAGGCAAAGAATACCTGAATTTAATACTTCAGACAACCCGAAATACTTTGCAGTTTTTTAGTTTCATTATTTGATGCGACAGAAAACTAAAGTGGGCCTTTTTTCTACAAAAAGCCCAACTCAACCTAAAGTGGGCCTTTTTTCCTACAAGAAGCCCAAGATACTAGCCCACCCACCTCAACATCAAGCCCATTAAAATCCAACAAAATTATCTTCATACCTCATTCCAACTCCATAGCGCGCGTGGAGCCAACTCTCTCATTGTCCCACAAAGTACAAAACCATCAAACTCTAAACCATGCACAAAACATTCCCCCGCCTACCGTTTCTCACTCTAACCATCTAAAAATGGCTGCTTTTAGAGAGAGAAAGACTGAACTGTAAACTCTAGCAGATATTTCCCACTCAGTGAAACTGGTTGTGCTTCATTCTAAGCAAAGAATTGTTTTTTTCATACTATATTGTAGTATTATAAGGTATATCATGCTTGTACACAAGTATTCTTGAATTTAATTTTTAAGTATATTTTTCTCTTTTTATTTTATATTTTATTTTATTTTTGCTTGTTATTTATTCTTGATACAGCGCTGTCCTTTTCACAGCCACTTGATTTTCCTCCCAAAATTCCAATTTTTTCTTGTTTTGCAATATCTTGAAATCCCAATTTTCCATAATCTGCAACCTAACACACTGTTTCTCTCATATTTTGGTGGTGATTTGAGGTTCATAATTTCCTCTTTTGAAGGTGAAGAGTTTTTCTTTTTATGGGCTTTTCTGAGAATTACACTGCTTGAATTAAAGTTTCCACCTTTATTGATCTGGTGAGGAATTCAAATCTGGGATTTCTTATGTCTGAAATTCGTAATTGTTGATGCAGATTTCTGGGCCATTTTTAAGTTTGCTGTTAAGGTAAAGAATCTGTAGTTCATGAATTTCTGATTATTTATTGTTTTTTAAGCTTCAATCATATCTTGTTCTTGAGAAATTGCAACTATGTTTGTTCTGTAATCTTGATTGTATGATTTTGGCTTGGGAAATTTTAGTTGAATGGGTGAATTAGTGGGCCCTCGTCTGTATAGCTGCCACAATTGTCGGAATCATGTATGCCTTCATGACGACATAATCTCTAAGGCTTTTCAGGTGAAGCATTTCATCTTGTTGTCAATTATTTGTGCATATTGTTTATGGGCCGGGCCGCCTATTATGTGTCTTGTGGCTTTTAGTCTTATTAAAACACGATTTATGTGTAATCTTTGAGCTCATGGCAATGAAACAATATGTCTGTTTTTGGTTGAAAACTATCTACAAAAAAAGATGCATTTATGTAGAACTCTGTGGTTTTTTCGAATCAAGAAAGTGTTG
The DNA here is from genome assembly GCA_028654395.1 of Scutellaria barbata. Lineage (NCBI taxonomy): Eukaryota > Viridiplantae > Streptophyta > Magnoliopsida > Lamiales > Lamiaceae > Scutellaria > Scutellaria barbata. Next base: position 15,018,690 of record CM053646.1, on the reverse strand, counting down.
CCTTAGAATGAAAATCCGAAGCTAAATGGATGTATCCTGAATTCTAGTTTCAAGTCATGGAAATCAAAAGTAATCAATAGGAGATGTGTCCCATTTCACTGTTATTTTGGTTGAGTGATTTGCTATCATTTTCTTTGGTTAAATTATGAAATTCTATGGCCTTGTGAGTTAGTTTATTCGCCGCCTATTGCATCACTAGCAGCTTTAAGTCTTCGTAAGATGCGTTTCATGTATAATCTTTGAGGTTATGGCCATGAGACTGTGTGTCTATTTTTGGTTGAAAATTATTTACAAAAACAATGCATTTATGATGAACTATGTAGTTTTTGAATCAAGAAAATGATGCCTTAGAATGAAAATCCAAAGTTAAATGTTATCCTGAATTCTAGTTCAAAAGTCATGGAAATCCAAAGTAATCACTAGGATTTATATCCCATTTCACTGTTGTTTTGGTTGAAAGGGCTTTGTATCATTTCTTGGGACAACTTATGAGATTCAATTGCCTCGTTTCTTAGTTAATCGGCTGCCCATTGTATTACTAGCAGCTTTAAATCTTCATAAGACACAATTGTGTAGTCATTTTGTGCTTAGGGCAATCATCAAAATAGTGTTTGGAAGCAAGAAAACGAGGCCTTGGAACAAAGAAATCAAGATTAGTACTATCCAGAGATAAATTATTTTTTCTTGAATTATAGTTTCAAGAAATCGAAGTGATCTTATGTTGCAGGGAAGACATGGACGAGCCTTCCTATTTTCGCATGCTATGAACATCATAGTCGGGGCGAAAGAAGACAGGCGTCTCATGACTGGTCTCCACACGGTTGCTGATATCGCTTGCGGAGATTGCAACGAGGCGTTAGGGTGGAAATACGAACGAGCTTACGAGGCATCACAGAAATACAAGGAGGGTAAGTTCATATTCGAGAAGTCTAAAATCATCAAGGATAATTGGTAGCCCCCCGTTTGGTAAGTCGATGTAATTATATCGGATAAGCCTTATGAATTCATTCCATATATATAGGAGTTCATTGGTTTAAATGTCCACTCTGTAGAGCCATTGCCCTAAATCAAAAGGCTTGTAGTAACAAGTCGTGTTAAAACTCTGATGTCTATTGTAAAGTTTATGAAACGAGTTTGTTTGATCTTGTTCATTAGCCTCTTGTCAAAACTTTATCTTTCTACGAGTCTTTTGTTTTTCCGTTTCCTTACATTTATCATGTTTGATGTGAAACCGTATACAAGATCCTCTATTTCAATTTTTTGTTTTATCTCATATTCCAGAAATCTCAATTGAACATCACACTAGTATAATACGAGATGAAACACAATTTTGAAACGGATAAAGCTAGTTGGATGAAATAGTTGGTGATAGCAACCCCCCAATCCCACCTTCAATAGTTGAGAGAGGCCTTTTGTTCAATGTGAAGCTTTTAGAATGAATTGGCTTAAATTATGATGGTTCTTCAACACATGGTGTCACAATTGCAGTTCCAATATTTCCAAAGAGGGTCTTGTGTGGGCTATATTGGATTAAATATTTACTATTTTACACACGTGAAATCATTTAAAATGCTAATTTAGTTGTCTGTTTCTCGACGTTTAATATGGCATACTTTCATTTTGTATTTCATTTAATTGTATATCTTGTATATACAAGAAATCCAATAAATTCGAGAGATTGAATTTCAATGATTTGAGATGAATTCAAGCTTAAGTTCTTATCACAACTATATTCATCAAAATAAAGTATATATCTAGTAGAAATAGTTATATCACACACACAAATGTATAGATTTATCCATGGATGAAAATATAGTGAAAAAGTGGCTTCCGATTTTATATTGATAGGCAGTTCTATTTCGGCAAAAATATCGGTAATATTTCGTTATCGGTGAATAATGACTCAATCTCGCGGAATGTAGCCGAGATATCGAGGATATATCAGCAAAATATTGGTAGAAATATTTTTGATTTTTTTTTTGTTTTAAAAAAAATTATTTTATATTTTTTTCTAAAATAAATTTAAATTTTATATATGATTTCTATATTTGAAGTCGTGTTGCTTTAAAAAATTTATTAAAATTTTCATATATTATTTACTAGTGTTTATTATCAATATAATTAGATTGATATCATAAATAGCCACATTAATTAATTAGTTTTAAAATTCCAGTTATTATAGATTTATATTTATAAAATTAATATGAAAATTGTATGTTTGACATGTGGCACATGTGGTCTTACTTTTATATATATAAAGATAAAGATAAATGTATGTTTATTAAATTTAAAATCACATATAACTAATATATATTTCATTATTGAATTGGATAAATAAATTAAAAATAATTAATTAAATATATATTCGTTTTTCATAAATACAATCAATATTTTATACCTCTTTCAATTAAGTAAATTTTAATATATATATTATTAATTTATAGAAATTTTTATTGTATCAAAACAAATCAAGCAATGAAACAATACGATTAACTTGTTTCTTTAAAAAAAAGATTACGATTATCTTTCTTGAGAAAACAATACTGTTACTACCAAAAAGAAAAACTCAAATAATATTTTGTACAAAATTTGTCATGTTATTATAGCAGACAACGTTTATATAGTATTTTATCTATATATTTATTGTAAATATTTCATTTTATTTTAAATTTTAAATTCAATATATGTATTAATGTCGTTATAACATCTGTAAACTAGTAGATATATTTTTCAATTTTTTTATAAATTTTTCATATTTTTTTAAAAAGTGTCCGATTCCACCGAAATCGATACTAAAACAGATATTTCTATGAAGAGTAAGACTTGGGTGCAACAGTTGCATGGATCTTAGATCCATGCAACGCGGGTCGGGTCGGGCTGAATCCGACCCGGATCCGTGCATTTCTTTTTTTTTTTAATTTTTTTTTATCATGACTTTTATGTTGTGTTAGTGATACCTTTATATTATGTTAAGTATACCTTTATATTATGTTAAGTATACCTTTATGTAACAGTTTAGCTTTTAAAAAAAAACCCTAATTTTGGCAAAAAAACCCTAATTTTGGCAAAAAAATCCTAATTTTAACGAAAAATTTATAATTTCAGCATAAAAAAACCTTAATTTGTACATATATACCTTTATATAAATATTACGCATACCTTTAATTAATATTAGTCATACTTTTATATAATACATAAAGGTACAACTAATATAATTAAAAAGTATAACTAATATAACATAAAGATATGTTTAACATAATATAAAGGTATGTTTAACATAACATTATAACCCTAAATGTATGCTTAACATAACATAAAATCATAAAGGTATGCTTAACATAACATAAAGGTATGCTTAACGTTGTATAAAGGTATGATTAACGTTGCATAAAGGTATAATTAATATAATGTAAAAGACTTGCATAAAGGTATGTTTAATATAATATAAAAGGCCCTAAAGGTATGACTAACATAACATAAAGGTACACTTAACATAACATAAAGGTACACTTAACATAACATAAAGGTCAAGCACCTGGAGCGAATTTTGGGTGGGTTTGAGCGCACCCACCCAGGCGCGTGGGGGCGCGTGGAGGCGCGTGGAGGGCGCGTGGAGCGGGTCAAATTGTTGTGTATGGATCTAGGATCCATACACAAGTTGCACAAAAGTTTTTGTGTTCTATGAAATCAATGTACCAATATTTTCAGTGAAATTGATATTTTCGTACTTAGATTTACCTATATTTTCCAATTAAATTTTATACACCACTTATATAATTATATTTAAATACCAAAAGCATAACAAATATTTGCAACAAAAAATGCGACATCAACTTTGCGCAATTAAAGTCGCATTAAAGCCACTCGCTCTCTGATTCCGATTCACAGTAACGGAAAGTAATGTACCTGAAGAAGCCGTTTTGGAGCGACGCCTTAAAGCCGGCGGCGCCGGAAGCCGAGAAGCCGTCGCCGGTGTTCGAGCTGGTCAAATCGCTGGACAAGCAGCGATTGTATCGCGAGGTGACTCTCGCTCTTCGGACCGGGCTCCGAGAAGCACGGGCCGAGTTCTCTTTCCTCCGAACCCGCGGGCTCCGCAGCATTCTCAAGTTCCTCCGATCCGTTGCTGAATCCGATGAAACTATTAATCTGTTTTCCCACTCGCAAACGATTCCCGAACTGCAAGGTACTTTTGTCGAATTTTTGTTGCTTTTTAATTTTCTCGTGTGCAGAAATGCGGTTTCCGAATTGGATTTTGTGAATGTTGTGTTAATTTTCTTCGTAACTCGTAATAAAGCATGTATTTATTCAAGTGAAATCTGATTTTTAAGCTCTTACGGAGGATGGTTGTATAATGCTAATTTGCTGTTAAATTTGGAGTTTTATTCTGCCCAGAATTGATTTAGTTGATTAGAACTCTAATTCTTGAATCCTAAAATCACATTACTAAATGCGTTTCCTTATCGACGAATTGTCTCCTGAGTTCCTGTTGAACTGTCAAAGGTATTATGATGGTGAACAAACTCGAAGGAGCTCTTAAAATGAGGCGTTGATTATCACTAATTATTTAGTTATATTGTTAATTATTTGGTGGAAGGTAAAAAAATTGAGAATGATATATGTTGATTGAATGTACTTCTCTTTTCTACTTGTGGATTTTGTGTTGTCTCTTCACAACGTTCTATCTCTTTATGTTGGATTTCATGATGTTTGACATGATAATTCTTGGAGACAATGTCGTGAGTCATATTGATGTATATGACCAATTCCGCTCTTTATGTAAAGAGAGACTAAATGTGGCTAGTATTTGTTGCTTTTCATGCAATAGTGGTGCCAGTTCTGTTTCAACACAGCCTTAAAGAGGTGGAGGATCAGACAGTGACTAATTTGAATCATCTATTTACCGTGGAACCTATGGAGATAAGTGGCCCTTCAAACGACACTGAAGTGGCTCTTGCACTGCGAGTTCTTGAAGGTTGCTGTCTTCTTCATTGTGAAAGTACAATATTGGCTCATCAACACAAGGCAATCACGGTATGTGAATGGAAACTTTGTTTTGTGTTTTTCAGCTTAATGTTGACCCATCATTGTCACCATTTTGCAACATATGATCTGACTATGTGGTCCCTGTGGTTTGTCAAATTGGGAAAAATAAATTTAGAAGAGTTCCAAGGTTTTGTTGGGGATTTTTGGAGCCTTTTTTGATCCAATATTACAAATTCTGGAAGATTTTGGAAATGCTAGATTTGCTTATGTTGTTGAATGGCAGGTGTTGATGAATATCTTGTCAAATCGTGGAGTACTTGAGCGAGGGGCATGCCTTGATGCTTTAATTGCAATTATGCTGGACTCATCTTCCAATCAAATGGTATGTTAATGTCATACTACTTCACAGAAAATATTTCAGAAAGCATGTCCTGTAAACGATTTAGTTTGGTGTCCTTCCTGAGCCTTTAGTGTTTCTATGTCTCAACTAAATATATTCTCAGCCTACATAATCCGCTGACTTGTTCCCAGGTTCATATTAAATTTCTAAAATTTTCTGATGTTGTAGCTGTTCCATTAGAAATGAAATATTCTGAGGAATAAGATTAATTTCTTGTTTTCATTCTCATTTGCTTCTAAAATTACTAAGATTCCTTGTCAATTGTTTTAGTTGCTTGATCATTGATATCTTCTGTTCAATTCCATGTCAGGATTTTGAGGCCTGCAATGGCATAGAAGAAGTTGCTCTTCTTATTAGAGATAAAGAAGTCGAGGAAAATCTAAGGTATCCTCTATATATGATTTATATCCAACTGGTTGAGTGGTTTGGCTTCTGCATTCCCATCAGTTAATTAAGTTCCTAAAACATTATCGTCGTGTAATCAGGTTGAAATGCGGTGAGTTTTTATTGCTTCTTATCGGACATGTCAATGGAAGGGAAACACCTCCAATGATGACAATACATGAGGACGTAAGGCGATTCCTGGGGGAAAAATCTGCCTCCTTAATATGGGCAGCAAGTCAATTTGGATCGACTCTGGATCCCGAGCAAAGATTGACAGCTTTGCACATGCACGTTCAAGCTCGAAGAGTGCTCGAGTCAATTGATCTCTACTAAGCAACATGTCTCACAAACTGAGTAATTAATTTGCTTTTCATTTATATTGTACACAAGAATTACACCATTGAACCTTACACTAAACATGTTCCAATCTCATCTGTGCTGTTAAATTATCCAATAACTCGTAAATTTCTTCAGCCCTCTTGTGTGATCTGTCCCGTGCCATAAAGACGTGAGTCTTGTCTTTATCTTCAATCCAACTGCACCCTGGTTTTTTATGCAGCTTTTCATCCTTCATCTGCTGTCTTATCTTTCTCAGCTCTTCCCATTTACCTGTACAAGCATATAAATTTGCCAGCATCACATAGTGACCCGAATTATCTGGTTCCAACTCTATGAGCTTCCGAGCTGCCATTTCTCCTAGACCCACGTCCCGATAGATAATACACCCACCTAACAAAGCCCCCCAAATCACTGTATCAGGAGGCACAGTCATTTTCTCAACCAGCCTATATGCTTCTTTGAGCTCACCAGCACGACTCAGTAGGTCGACCATACACGTATAGTGCTTTACTGTTGGTGTCACACCATATGATCCCATCAGATCAAAGAATTCTTGCCCCGTCTCAACTGATCCTGCATGTACGCACGAAGATAGAACCGCTAAGAAAGTCACATTGTCCGGTTTAAACCCATTAACCAGCATTTCACGAAAGAAAACAATTCCTTCGTCGCCATAACCATGCATCGCGTATGCATTCAGCATTGCGTTTTGCATGACCAGATTACTGTTTAGCCCCCTATCGTAGACTGATTTAGCATACTTCATAACCCCACATTTAGCGTACATGTCTATAAGAGCAGCTCTGATATATGTATCCGAGTCATATTTACATCTGATTGTGTATGCATGAACTTGCTTACCTCGTTCGATAGTAGCTAACCTTGCACACACAGGTAAAGCTATTCCAACTGTGTAGATATCAGGCCTCAAATCTGAACTCTGCATATCAGAAAACAACTCCAGAGCCAACTCATGGTAATTATTCTCCACATACCCTGCGATTATTCCATTCCAAGTATACACATCTGGTTCAAATCCATCGTCTTTCATCCTTCGAAGAACATTTTGAGTGCTTTCTAATTGCTTGCAACTAATAGCATAACCAGAAATCAGAGCATTCCATATTACTATATCTCTTCCAGGCACCCGATCAAACACCTTTTGGGCAGATTCAACGTCCCGACTTTGGCAGTACATATCCACCAACGCCCCACCAACAAACAGGTTCGTCTCGAGGCCTTTAACTATGCAATACGAATGTATCCCTTTTCCGAGTCTCAGAGACCCCATTTCTGCGCAAGTGTTGAGAGCACTACCCAAGGTGAAAGAATCAGGTTCGATTCCTCCTTCGTTCATTAAATCTATAAACACTCTCAATGCCTTGTTGAACATGGAGTTATCCGCATAGCCTGAGATCATCGAGTTCCACGAAATCAAGTCCCTTGATTTCCCCTCACACTCAATCGTTTCAAAAAGCTCCTTCGCCCTTTCTGTCTCCCCGTTTTCGCAATACCCCGCTATCATGGTATTGAAAGACACCTCATCTCTCACTGAGAATCTAGTGAACACCTTGAAAGCATTTTCCATAACACCACACCTTCGATACAGATCTATCAATCCGTTTACAACGTAAGGGCTCGACATAAACCCGTGTCTTGTGATGTATCCATACATTTCCTTCCCTAACCTTAGGTTCCTCAACCTAGCACAAGCAGGAAGTAGAGTAGCTAAAATTCGTGCATTGGGTTCCAATCCCACATCCCTCATCTTGTACAGCATTTCAATGGCTTCCTCGTCGTACCCATTTTGAGCAAATCCACCAATCAAAGCGCTCCAAGAAACGAAATTCGGCTCCAAATCATCCTCTCCCAACATCTTCTCCAAAAACTCCAATGCTTCAAACACCCTCCCATTAGCAGCACAAGCAGTAACCATTGAGTTCCAAGAAACACAGTCTCTTTCGAGCATATTATCGAGGACCTTCTCCGCATCGCTCAAGCTCCCACATTTCCCATACGTATCGATCAAAGCATTCCCCACGTAGATATGCGACAAGACTCCGATCTTCATTGCCATCCCGTGCAACTGCCTCCCCAGCTCAAGCCCACCATAGCCACCACAAATCTTGAAAGCCATCGGAAAAACGAAGAACTCCAACTCGACATTCTCGAACAGCAATCTTTTGAAACACATCAAAGTTTCCTTAAACAGCCCATTATCCAAAAACACAGTAAGAACTGCTGTGTACGTGTACAAATTTCTCTCAGGCATTTTGTCGAACACTTTAACCACATCTTCGACATAGCGACATTTGCCGTACATTTGGAGTAGCTTCGTCTGGACAAACTCCCTCCCACGAAACCCATTTTTGAGCAAGTGGGCATGCACCTGTTGTCCGAATTCGACGGAGTTACAGGAATCGAGCACTGAAGCATAGACTGTCGAATTGAGGTCGCCGTTAAGAAACGGAAGAATGGTTTGTTGAATTTGAGGAATAGATTGCTCTTTTTGCTGCTTGTTTGTTCTGGTTTCTTGGCGGCGATTGAGTTTGGGGAACTTAACGCGAGTTTGGGTGGTTAATGGAAGCTCCGACACCGGTGACGGCGGCGCGTGGATTACAGATTGAAGCTGTGAAATCATTTGAAAATAGTGAAACGTGTTGGTTGCACAATTTATAGAGGGAAATTTATTGAATTATCATAAGTTGACAAAATCGATATTTTTCAATAAATTGGGTCTCAAAATATTACAAAATGTCAAAACTAATTTTTGATCACACATGAAATAGTAGGAAAAAGGCTGATGTAATGATAAATTTATCTTATCATCGATATATTTATGTTTTATTTATGATAAATTTATGATTTTATTAAATTATAATAGAAAATTATATTATTTATCATAATAAAAACGTACATCACTATATTAATTGTGGCATTTCCTTGAAAATATCGTTAATAAACATAAAAGAGGTCACTTATCTTTAATATTACACTTGATGTATTTTATTTAAATATATATAATAATCAAAACAATAATAAGGAGATAGTTATTGAAAATTCCACCTCTCATGGTCAAAATAATTTCTTCCACAGTGAAGAAAAATATTTGTATGTGAAATTGGAAAAAGACAAAATAATAATGAAATAAAGAGGATAATTCTTCAGCGCGGTTGCCGGGAAGAATGTCTGTGGGCCTCACAATGCAAAACAATGTCTAGTGAAGTTAGGTTTGCTTGCCACGTATTCATGCTTTGTCGGCTTAAATGTTTAGTTTCCATTAATTATTTATTTTAACGGTAATTCTACGTTGGCAGATTCTGCCCAGACAGAAAAGTAGAAAACATTAATTGAAACACAAAAACTTTTGTGCAACTTGTGTATGGATCCTAGATCCATACACAACAATTTGACCCGCTCCACGCGCCCTCCACGCGCCTCCACGCGCCCCCACGCGCCTGGGTGGGTGCGCTCAAACCCACCCAAAATTCGCTCCAGGTGCTTGACCTTTATGTTATGTTAAATGTACCTTTTTGTTATGTTAAGTATACCTTTATGTTATGTTAGTCATACCTTTAGGACCTTTTATATTATATTAAGCATACCTTTATGCAAGTCTTTTACATTATATTAATTATACCTTTATGCAACATTAAGCATACCTTTATACAACGTTAAGCATACCTTTATGTTATGTTAAGCATACCTTTATAATTTTATGTTATGTTAAGCATACCTTTAGGGTTATAATGTTATGTTAAACATACCTTTATATTATGTTAAACATACATTTATGTTATATTAGTTATACCTTTTAATTATATTAGTTGTACCTTTATGTATTATATAAAAGTATGACTAATATTAATTAAAGGTATGCGTAATATTTATATAAAGGTATATATGTACAGATTAAGGTTTTTTTATGCTGAAATTATAAATTTTTTGTTAAAATTAGGGTTTTTTGCCAAAATTAGGGTTTTTTTGCCAAAATTAGGGTTTTTTTTTAAAAGCTAAACTGTTACATAAAGGTATACTTAACATAATATAAAGGTGTACTTAACATAATATAAAGGTATCACTAACACAACATAAAGGTCATGATAAAAATAAAAAAAAATAAAAAAAGAAATGCGCGGATCCGGGTCGGATTCAGCCCGACCCGACCCGCGTTGCATGGATCTAAGATCCATGCAACTGTTGCACCCAAGTCTTACTCTAATTGAAATTTAAAATAATATATTAAATGATAATTATATCCTTAATGAAAATATATACAATCAAATTTTCAAATTTCACACCAAAAAAATATTTCTCTCTCCACTCATTAATAAAACAATATTTTCTCCACTAATTCATAATTTATTGTCATAAATTACATAAAAAAAACTAAGACGTATTATTGATTAACTTACAAATATTTTTGAATTATAAAGAAGAAGATTTGACTTGATTAGGAGTGGAGATTGGAACGGAAATTTTCGATATCCGCCAAATCCGATCTGAAATTTTTCGATTTTGGAACGAATATTTTTAATTCGAAATCCGAAAATACAAATTCCGATTTTTTCGAAAATTTTCGGATGGAAATCGGAATTAGTTTTGAATTTTTTGGAAATTCCGAAATCCGATCCGAAATATTTTCGAAATTCAATTTTCGGAAATTTCGATTTCTTATCCGATCCGAAATTCCAATCCGATTTCCGATTTATTTTCAAAATTTAATAATACTATATACTATATAATATATTTTATATACTTTATAATACTATATACTATATAATATATTTTATATACTTTATACTATATGATAGTATATAAATATATTATATACTATAATCTATAGTTTATACTGTAGTATCTGTAGTTGTTTAGTATTATTTTATAATATATACTATATATTATAGTTTATACTGTAGTTTTTTAATTATATTATATTATGTACTACATATTATATACTATATACTGTATATTATATACTTTATTACATATAGTATAGTTTATACTATAATTTTATTTTATTCTATATACTATAGTTTATACTGTATACTATATACTATATGTATATAATATAGTTTATACTATAATTTTATTTTATACTATACACTATATAGAAGAATATTATATACTATATATTATATATTTTATTACATATATTATAGTTTATACTATAATTTTATTTTATTCTATATCCTATAGTTTATACTGTATATTATATACTATATATTAATATTTAACTTTTTTTTTTTAAAACTTGTCCATATTTTCATTACACTGTATATTTCCTTTTTAAAAACTTATATTTATATTTATATTTATATTTAATATTTCTATTCAATTTGATTTTTTTTATCTTATAAATAAACCTTTTATTTCAACTATATTAACTCATATTTTTTCTCCACTCTAAAAGTTTTCTATAATATTTATGTTAACCATAAAATTTTTTTTATAATCTTTCTGTTTTTTTTTTAATAAATAGAGATTTTCATTAAGATAAAAAATAAAAGTGTTACGAGCAGATCTTTCTGTTAAATATTATAATATTTTTGTTAATCCATATCTATTCTTATTTTAAAAGTTTTTCCATAATTTTTTTGTTAACCCATATCTGAATTTCAAAATTGTTCTAAAAGATTTTTATAATTTTTCTTATCAAAATTTCATAATTATTCTTATTTTAAAAGTTTTTCGATAATTTTTTTGTTAACCCATATCTGAATTTCAAAATTGTTCTAAAAGATTTTTATAATTATTTTATCAAAATTTCATAATTATTATAGGAGTTATTGGAGGAGCAACACTTTCAAAGGTATGTAAATAATAATTAAATAAAAATCAACTTAATTGAACATGTAAATAATAATTAAATAAATAACAACTTAATTAAAATATGCAAATAATAATTAAAATAAAGAGCAAGTTAATTAAATTTAGCAATTGTTTTAATAGTTGTATTATATTTAGCGGGAATGAGTAGAAAACAGGCGCCATCTCCATTATTATAGAGCCAAATTATATTAAGGTTAGAATAGTCATTTAATAATATTAATAACATTTTTATTTAATTTTTTTCACTTTCTGTCATGGCAGAATCTGCCCATTTAGCATGTCCCTTATTTTAATTACTTCTTTGGTATGTATTTCGATTCTCAGTTAGTTCATAATGAATATTTAATGGTTTACTCTTAATCTTTTCAAAATAACGCAAACCAATGTTTTGGTCAAACTATATATAACTTTTTTATTTTTGTCCTCAATAATGTTTTACATAAATTGAATCGTAAATTTTGCAAAAATAATTGTACATCTGTTGTGTGTACTTCTGTTAGATTTTTAATGTTTTTTAATCTAAGTTTTTGAAAAAAATGTTTGTACGCCCATTATGTTTAGAAAATCATTTAATTTTGGGTTCAAATTATTTAAGATGACAAATTAACACAAATGAATTTGGGTTGATTTAGATAATCACCATGATGGAATATAATTTACCACCTAATTAAATTTTGGCTTAGTTAAAATCAAATTATCGGTTGCAGCAAGAGGTTTTTTAAATAAAAAATGCAATTTTTGTGAATATTGATGTAAATATATTTTCAGAACTCAGAAACTAAAAAATTTGGATGATGTTTGGATGGTCTTATAAATTTCTTAAAATATTTTATAAGATCATCCATGTAAATGTTACTCCATCAACCGTATCCGTATTAATATATGCCAACATAATTAATATATCAAAGACAGTTTTAGAATTTATAGGATGTTATACTTTAAATTAAATTTGAGTTATTGCATGCTTGGATAAATAAATTAATGAAAATTTTAAAATACAAGTAATAACAATTATGTAGTTTAAATAATGCAGAATTTGTATTAAAAAGAATCTTATTTTGAAATAAAATGGGTTCTCCATACTTTATAAAAATCTTACAAGCTCATAAATATTATATTAATATGAATTAATGAGTGACAAAAAATGTCCATTTCCAATAGATTTGAAGATGATTGTAAATATTGGGGTGGACAAAATCCATAATAAAATCCAAGTGTGATCCCAATCAAATCTTACAGCAGCATGAGTGATGAGTATAATGTGTGGCTAGTAGCACCCATTACCAAATTAAGTCCCCATTACAATTATAGAAGTCAAATATATATATATAGTAGGGTTTATCCCTTCTTTCAATACTTCAACTCACCACCTTCATTATTACTTGGTGCTGACCATGTGCTCTCTCTCTCTCTCTCTCTCTCTCTCTCATACGTACACACATTTATGCTCAAAGTGCTTTCATGGTTGGAAGAATCTTAAAAACACAGTTGTTTCTGGTAACACATACCTGACAGTCCCAGCTAGATAGAAAAAGAAAAGCAAAAGCAAAAAACGAGAGAGAGAGAGAGAGACCATTAGTACAACTGCAACTTACTTTGGGAACACAAGTAAATTAATGCAACTCTCTTAGGTATAATCAATCATCAATCCCACTAAATCACATGTAATAAATACACTAGCTACATTGCTATTATTCCATAATTCTTTCTTATTTTTTGAATAAATAAAAAAGTACAGGAAATATAATATTCTTTCTGGGACAACTAGAAATCAAGATTTCTTTAGCTAGTCATGATCATGAGTACTGAAAGGAGATTATTTGAAGGAAAAAAATGTGAAAAATACACTAAATTAATGTTAGGTTATATTTGAAATGACATACTAATTACTTTAAAGATGAGCCATTAATATCCCTCAAATGGTTTTTTTTAAGTATATAAATAACTTGTCACCATGATTTAACTGATCATTAAATATAACGAAACACTTTTTGTAACCATGTTACCCATATAACAAGCCGTAGACTGATTCAAGAACAATTAATCAAAATATATACAAGAAAGATCAACTATCATAGATAATTATATGCATAACTAGCTAGTATATATATACACACACAATTAAGCACAAGTACTAAATAATATTCGATCAGATAAATAAAAATCAGTCACATATACATTTTGACAAGACAAAAGCAAATCTGCCAAAACAACATCAGAAGCTAGAAAACCAACATCAAGAAGCAAAATGAGACAAATTTCAAGGGGGGGAAAAAAGAATATCAACACATGCAATACCTATACTTTTTCAAGTGGAAATGGTACATTGAAGATCGAAAATCCAGACCGAGTTGAGTGATATAATTATATCATAGAGTTCGAATCAAATTTCAAACTTCTCAAAAACAAAAAAAAAACTTAAAACACAATTAATTACTAAATTTCCATACCTAGTTCAAAATTAAAATTTTCTTGCAATTTTCACCATGATGAACCTCCATTAATCATCCCACCCCAATACCCATTATTCCCACTTTCTCTCTCCTCAAAGTCCCCATTATGATGAACAGGTTTCAATTCCTCAAAAGGGAACAAAACCCTCGAAGAATTTGCATATGCATGATGATCTTCAACACCACTTTGTTGATGATGATTAACATTCATATGATTCCCATAATTCCCAGAAAACCCCAGCCCGGTCGAGGAGTAAACCGCGCTGACGTCAGAAACCGGTTCGGATGACGTCATCCAAGACCCAACATTCCCGCCCCTGAAAAGCTCCGCCACGGGAAAAGAAGCCATATCCGCCGCCGCCGCCCCCTGGTGGAGATCCGGCAGCACCGCCTTCCTGGTAGAGAGAGAAGGTGTAGAGAGAGAAGAAGACGACGACGATCGCTTGTTCTTCCTGGAGCCGCCGCCGACGGGGACGTTGCGTAGAGCTCCGCCGTTGGTCCAGTACCTCCGGCAGGTCTTGCAGAAGTAGCGGGGCTGAGAGAGGCTGTAGTTGTTGTAGTAGCAGAACTTGGTGTTGGTGGAGCTGCATCTAGGGCAGTTCAGGGCCTGCTCTTTCTGGGGCCTTGGCTTCTTCTCTGCAACTCCGATGCCCTGAAAAGAGGAGAGAGAATTGAGGAGAGAGAAAGGAAATAGGATTAGAGGGGTTTGATGATCGCTTTATTTGAGCCCTAGATATATGGGTTGGTGTGATGATATCGAAGAGAGAAAAAAGACATGTCCTTTTGCTTTACCTGTTGTGGCCACTGAGCAGTATCCATGGCAAGAGAGAGACAGAGAAAGGGATGAAGGTTAGAGAGAAGGTGGAGTGGTGTGGTGTGTTGTGTTTTGTAAAAAGGAAGAAAGCTACTTGATCAAGAGCTTGGCTTTGGCGGTTGCATATGTTGCCTTGCTATAATATATGTTGCCCCAAGCTAGTCGGGGTATTTTCGTCCTTATACTTGCATGTTCTTCTATTTCTTTTTTTTTTCCTGCTCAAAATATGATAATGAAGGTCAATTGTTGGACCAGTCGGCCCGAACTAGACCCGATTACTAAATCTGGCCGGCAATAAAAGCGATCCGATGATTGACTCAGAATTCGAATCTATCAATACAATTCGGCCAAAAAATTTGTCCTGGATGGCCCTTAGACGATCTAACCAAAACCATTCTTGTGACATGTCTGAAGGTCCTGGGCGAGCAGAACAAATTATGTCGAGCAGGATGTTGGCAACCGCTGAGAGATCATGAGGAAGTTACAACCACCAAATTCCTAGAAAATAGGCTTAAAACAGAAAAGTAGTAGGCATGATCCCCACTACTTGAACTCTTCCCGAACTATAAATAGATGTAATTTCAACTTGTAAAGAGTTTGAACTTTCTTGTACTAAGCACTAGAGAGTTGTTTTCTCTACTTATATAACATAAGATCTTGCCCGGTCATTAAAACCGTTCAGGATCAACCGAGCTAAATTGCCCGAGTAGATTTTGGGGCTCCGGGCTGGTGTTTTCTACATTCCTTTACACTTTTCAACTTCATTTCTTTCATCTGATTTCATCAATTTCATCTCTTTTTATATCAATTTGAATGTTCGACTAGAAATTAATTGAATTACAAATTCCGACGTCATTCTTCAATCAATTCCATATGGTTACAAATTCAAGTACATTATTGTCAAATTTATAATTATGTTCAGATTAATATATAAACAACCCTTAAAAGTTAAAAGACTAACTAATAACACTGCAACAACAATTAATTAGTTTGGAACCATATATATAGCAACATGCCAATATCCATATGTATATATAAGGTTTTTTTTTATTAAATGGGCTGAGTTTGAGTTAAACGGATACATTTGACACATACCCAAATCTAAGAAAGATTTGAAATCTGTACATGAATTGATGTAGAGAGTTCAATCAAACATAATAGATATATATACTTTGATATGAAAAAATATACTAATTTTTCCTTGTATATTCTTCTAAAAGTTGTGTTAAAATAACCAACTATATTGATAAGTGTGACAAAAACTTTACTAACTCATCAACAAATTTTAAAAAAAAAATTTGGTTGCGTTGTAATTACATTTATTCATTATAATCTATTTGTCTTTTAACATAATATATAATTTGTTCATTATAACCTATTTGTCTTTTAACATAGTTACATATTAGTTCACAAACATATAATATATATGATTTGTTGATGAGTGTATAAAGAATAAACATAAATATGTGTGTTTATGTTCATGTGATTCAGATAAACATGAAAAATGAAATTATGGTATTCACGATTTCTGTTCCAGTTAATGAACATTTTATATATATTTTTATAAACATTTTATTTTTATAATTTTTTAAAATATAATTATTTAAACTTGCAAATAAATAATAAAAATACTCCCATTGAACAATAAAACAAATTTGTTTGAGTTGAAATTTTTTTGATGTAATAATTAAAACTTACATTTATAAATAATAGCGTACAAGTTACAACTTTTAAACTTAAAAATTGTAATTTGAGTATAACAAAATACAAACTATACATCTAAAAAATTTATAATTTACAATGCAAATTAAAAAAAGGAAATCAATACAACTTAAAACTGAAAAGTATAATAACATAACATTAATTTCATATAATATAAATTTTAAAAATTAAGATAAACCAGCATTTCGAATTATCGGTTCACGATTTTAAATGTATGCATACCAAAATCAAATTAACTGTTAACTGAACTGTTGACCCGATTCAAATTTGTTTGGGTATATCTATATATATAAATGTAAATACATTGTGGAATTAATTTATAAAATGAAAAATGTTTAAGAGACCAAGAACCTAGGTGGCGGCGATACAGAGTGGTAGGCCCCACACAAACCAATTGGAAAGCGAAACGTTGGAGGCGCGTGGATGACGCGACGAGAACGAATCTGGACCGTCAAATCGAAGCGGGAATTAGATTGACGGCTGCAAACGTCAGATGCAGACATGTGTCGTGTGGGTGCGTCACACGCTGGCGGAGCTCCTTTTCGTCCTACTTTCCATTTTCCAATGCATGTCAGTTTGTTGTTGCTTGCTTCATACTGCATTTCATCCTGTGAACTTACATCACTGCCCTTCTCGTCTTTCAATTACTGCATATTACTTATCCAATTTATATATATATTATTGTTTGTCAAAAAAAAAAATTGTTGGGTATAAGAAATAAAATGTCTGGAATATAAAAATCATGTAGAATCTACCTTTTTCTATATTTGGAGTGAGATGCATAATTTCCAGATAAATAGTAAAGATAAATTGGGGAAAAGAAACAAAAATTACACAAATAGGAGTACTAGTTAACTATTTCAGAATTTTTGTCTACCTGAAACATCCTTGTTCGAGCAGTATCACACAGCCCAAACAAGGTATGTAAATTAGGGAGCACTATTTTCTTTATATATGCATCAAAGGTGGTTAAAAACATAACCAATTAAATAGATACAATATACACAAATTCTTCTGTTCATCGGATCGATCCGACCCGAATCTGCAGATTTGATTTTATTTTTATTTTTTATATGTTGGTTTTTATGTTATAAATGTATAATATTTATGTTATATTAATCTGACCTTTATGCACAAATGTCGTGAGTTTTATGTATAGAAAAAAATAAAAAATTTCAATAAAATTTCTACATAAATACATTTCTGTGATATTCATGGGACATTTATGTATATTTATGTGATCTTTATGTACAAATATTCATACCTACACAGCAATACAACATAAAGCTCACACCAATTGATTTTAATCTGAAGCGACAAAAAATATTTAAAACTCGAGAATTCGGATTGACCCACACAACAGAACTACTCTAAAAACACACAATGTCTCATAGAATGTAATCAATGAGATCGTCATAAAAAAATCTATGAAAATAACATATCCATCCTCTGATAAAGTTATTAGATCAAGTGATGTGATAAATACTTTGAAACTCATAAAACCAATTTGTCACTAGTTTTTTGAGCTGATATTAATTTCTTATAATTTGGATGATTAGTAAAATCATAATTTCATTAGTTTTTTAATCCCTCTATCCAAAACAAACCTTTTTGCAATGTTAAATGAGACTTTTTTTAACTCAAATTATTTCTCTTCCAAATACAAATTCCAATCTAATTCATCAACACCAATCTAAAATTCCATTTGTTATTTTACATGAAGTATGAATTCACTTAAAACCAGACATAGAATTATAAGGACCTATCACAATGAAGCAATTCATGAAAGATACAACACAAGAAAACATCAATAACTTTCAGATTGACAAAGAAAGCCATTTCTTTTCTTTATATACAAAGGGAAAAGGGAGTAGGTACTTCCTTTACAAAACAAGTCATACTTTTTAACTCAAGATGCAAAATGTTCCAAAAAGGTTTATTCATTACTCATTAGGACTACAAAGTATTTCTAGTGGGCCCACTTTGTAAGAAAATCTCAGTGGCTTCATTTCACACACACAACTTGCAAATAACAAAAGAATTGATGGTCTTTATTTAATAATTTATAACAATCACTATCTAACTTTGTTCAACCTCAAAGTCTTAGCCTATCATTCTTGTTATATCACCATTATTATATGGCATAATCAATATAATCCATGAGTTATATTAGATGTAGCATGTACCGTTTATTTATATGCTAATTCATATATTTATACATACACAATACGTTAAATCTTGTATCTAGTAGAATCACCTGATTCAATATTGGCAAAACCAATATCATATATAATGTGATTGTATAACCTATTTAACATCTAAAAATTCTACATGTATTCAACATTCATAATTCACTTGCACTCATAAATATACACTTGTGTGATTATGTACACAAATAAGTAAAATCCATCTAACTTAACATCTACAAAACCAATATTGGATGTGGTATTATGGTTCATTTCACTCTTATAGCTTTTATTAAACCATACTTAGCATGTTCCTAATTTGCCCACGTTTAAATAGCATATTTAATATGATGTTTAATAAATTTAAAGTCTTAATTATCTACTTAATAAAATAATTGTTTCATATAATTGTACAGTATTGAGATTAATGGATTAGGATGTATTATATATACGTAGCTTTTCACTTTGTTGACAACTTTGCATTAATTTAAAACGATTATTTTGCACAGTACATAAAATGTAATATTCAACATACATATTATATAAAAATGTCATCTGCTCGTAAAATGTATGCAACACTAAGCTCATTGAGTGTAGCATGAAATCCACCTATAGATCAAGCATTTAAAGAATGAGTAGTTAATTCATGAATTTGATTATAACATTTTATTTTCGAAGACCATTTTATTATTTTCTGAATTATGTTATTTTTAGTCATTTAAAAATTAAGAATACATTTTGACTATCGAATATACAAACAAATATAAATGACACGACCTAAGTATATTCCTACAACATTGAATGATACGACCCAAATTTGATGATGATGATATATATGATACTCCCTCCGTCCCGCATCACTTTGCACACTAAATTGGACACACTTTTTAAGAAAAAATAGATATTTGTTTTTTGGTTGAGGATATAGTGGTCAAATTAGGCACAACTTTTAAGAAAAAATTTGAATATTAAATGGTATTGTGTGAGAAAAAGTAATGGCATTCTTTGTAAATAAATGTGTATTGTGAGGGTGTTGATTATGTTAAAATTTGTCATTTTTGGGTGTGCAAAGTGTTTGGGGACAAACTAAAAAGGAAAGTGTGCAAAGTGTTAAGGGACGGAGGGAGTATATAAAAATATTTATTTATTTATTTAAGTCCTTGCATAAATTGTAATTTTCTAAAATAAAAAAAATAAAAAGATGCAAGTGCTTTGACAACTCAAAAGCTAACCCAAATCCATCTCAAGTCAAATTTCTATCACTAGTTTATAGCCCATATAGGACTATTTAATTATAACAATTAATTCTTAAACCAGAAATAATGATGTTAAACCGTACATTACGGGCATAGGAATGTGGGCCCCATGTCCAGATATTAATAAAATTATGACCATAATGTGATGTTCACAATTAACCAGGCAAAATGATTTGATAACTCATCTTAGCCCGACTTTATATGTGGGACACATATGCTGTCCAATTGGATATAACCCCCACACCATTTAAAATATGACACGTGTACTTATATCCTGTAATTAATTTGTATTTAACCATTTCCAAATTTTGCATCTAAGCCAATTTGTTAAGAAATTCAAAGGTAGGTGACTAATTTACCCCAATTCAGCTTTCACACATATTGTTCATTTATTCTCACACAGTAAAGGTGCAAGCAAAATCTGATTTCCACGCAAATGAGAGAGAGAGAGTGTGTAGCATACCAGTCTGAAGATCTGGGATATGGTTGCTCTAAATCAATCTGTGAGTAGGATCGAACTGAAAACTCCAGCAAGATCACATTGGAAAATTTATATTAATTCATCAGAAATGTAGCATGCTTCTTGGTTAACATGTTGCATGGCGAACAAAATCACATTATTCGAGAAAAAAATTCACTCTCATGAACCCACGGAACAAAAACTTTCTTTAACATTGTCCATATGTAATCACTCACTTTAAAGTTGCTCGTTTAGCTTGCACACATCAATGAACTTCTGGACTGCATTATGATACTGTGTACCCTGCAAAACAAAGTACACCGGAAAGGAACTCATTAGAAGTGCTTTCTTCACATTCTTTTTCCAGATAAGTGCTGTTAAAATCTAGTAGAACAAAATGACTCAGTAGATGTTTCCTAGTTTATTTAGGTTACTTCAGTGTTCTAAAAGGCCCGTCTAGCCCGGCCTAGGCACTAGGCTCCAATTTCGTGTTTTTCCCAAAGCTTCGGCCCACTTGGCGTCTCTAACGCCTTTTAGAAAAGCAAACATTTTGAAGTATATTCAGATTAAATGATGTATGTTTTTTGGGGAGAAATTGAACGGAAGTGGCAAGGAGGGTGCAATGAGGGGTACCTCCCAATACAGTTGATTGCAGTCCATGCACTGCCAGAACTCTAAATTTTTGTTGAACAAACAGTTGGGAATCACTTGAAATCCCTTGGCAGCTTCGACAGCTTCTTGAGTTGTTAGCGGTTTCTGGATGAACCTCCCATTACATTTTGTACACCTTGACATTAGTTGATCCTCAGATATCTTAAGCTTGAACGTATCAATTACCTGTATCATAATCAATTTCGACAAGATGATGAATTTGCCTCTACTAATTTTAGGTTGCGTTCAGCAGTGGATGGAGTCAGAAACATTAGAGAAAACTAATAAATACATAAAACAGGGACCTGGTTGAACTTGGTAAAAATCATTATCCATAAAAGGTAAAAAAGAATGTAAGTAAGAGTTACCTCAAGTAGCTGGTCATTCTTAAGGAGACTTCGTAACCGGTATATTTGATTCTTTATCAAATATTCATGTCTCAAAAGCTTGGCATCCCTTGTCAAGAGCACTCTCTTCTCCTTTTGTGCTTGATGTATTAAATCCCTGGAGAAAGTAAGCGGACGATTTAGCCAAGCAAGCTTTTCTTTGGCCATTTGGCTATCCAGAAAATATAAATACAAACATGATTATGCATCCCAACATTTGAATACTAGATATCAATTAAGCTATTTACTAGAATTGCACCTGGTATCAGGCTTCTTTGAATTCGGAATTGCAGCATCTATCCCAACACAACGTAGATGTTTTGCTAAGCCTTCTATCTGAAAGATATTACATCAGACTCACATTACCCAAAAGAGAGGTATCATACATCTTAGACAACTAGGAATCATAATAAGAGAGAGAATGATATTACCAGATAATTGCTGCTATAATCTGATAGAAGCAGATAATGAAGTAATAAGTGACAAAACATACCATCACATCACACAGAAACTTGGGGCATCCATCACCTCCCACTGATGGATCCCATGGAGGGGGGCCTTGCCAATCTTCCAAAATTTCAGTAGTCTTTGGTTTACACACTGATCCAGCAGAAGGCTTTCTAGCTTTGTTTTTTGAAGATTTCGGCTTTCTGTCAGACTCCTTTAACAAGATTTTATCACCATGCTTCCTGACAATCCACAAGAAACTGTCGCCTAGTTGTTTACTAATGTCGTACAATTTCATGGAATCAACCTCCTCAGTCACCTCTATGCTACTGTGTAATTCACTCAAAGTTAGGCGAATCATATTAGAAGCTTCAACAAATTTGGTTCTTGTTACCATGTTGTGCCCATTCGATATCTCAAACATCTGCTTCAACCCAGGATCAAAACCAGATGGTCCGTGTGTATTCCAATGCTTCAAAGAATTCCCTGCTTTAAGCATCCAAGACACGCAACAAAAAATCATCACGAGGATTGGAGTGAAGAACAATACAACATTTTGTAATTACGCGTCATCTATAATGTAAAAACTATATTCTCAAAATTGTTCCAGTTCATTTTTCTTTGCAACAAATTGAAGCTCTTGCAAAGCAGCTAAATTTTTTAGCACTTAGGTTTTCTCTGAGAAGAAAATTCATGGTGTGCACCCATGCAGCTGGGAAATAGGAGTGGTTCTAGTAATGTACTGAAAAGACAAACTTAGTAACCAAATATATAGTGGCAATGAAATATCACATCAACTACTTAATTGGAATTAAAGAAGGTCAACCTTCTCTAACAACCTTTGCATGGAACATCTTAAATATCTCAATCAAACAATAAGCATCTGCTGCAGCATACTTCTTCTGCTCTTCTGTCAGAGGACGTTGCGACCAGTCACTGCACTGAAGTTCCTGATTGACATGCAACAAAAAAAAAAAATATGACACACAGATGTTAAAATCCACTACAGAAATATAAACTGGAAGATGCTTAAAGGGTATCAAGAAGTTGCATTGTACTCATTGTTCCAAATTTGATAAATACAAACCTTGGAGAGCGAAATTCCTAACACTTCTTTGCAGATTGATGCCAAGCTCTTTGTTTGTTTTGGTATCCTTCGTCCCAGTTGTTTGGGTTGTAGATAGTGGTATATGGCACTAATGTCTATAAAAGGTTCCACCTTCACATGAAAATTTAACTAACATTAAATAAAATAATAGCAGAAAGCCACAAACAATGAAATCAGTTACTAATGAGCTTTTTCCGACAACCATCATAGATTGCCTCAGCTACTTATTTCTTTTCTCAATATTTTCTCCTCAATGCAGCACATAGTCATCATAGATAAATCCTTATAACACATCAACTTTCTAATCCAACCATACTTACTAGGAAAGTTCAGTTTATCCTAACTAAGCAATTAATATTCTAAACCAACCATTTTCCATCACTTGAAACACAAGCATGGTGACAATCCAATCTGCAAAATAGTTAGAAATATCCAAATAGGATATATTCCAGCAGATTGTCACTAGAAATTCTAGTATGACGACCATTCAATCTACAAAACAGTGAAAAGTATAAAAATAGGATAAATTCCAGCACATTCTCACAAGAAAATCAAGCATGATGACAATTCAATCTACAAAGAGATTAAAAAAATGAAAATCCAAATATGATATAATTCCAGCAAATTTTCACTAGAAAATCAAAATTCAATCTACAGAACGGTGTTAATTATCCAAATAGGATAAAATCCAGTAAATCCTCACTAGAAAATCAAGCATGATGACAATTCAATCCACAAAATGATGATATATATCCAAATTGGATAATTTCCAGCAATTTTTTTCAAATATCGACCAATGACAAATTCAATCAACAAAATAGTAATAAATGCCAATTATTTCAGCAAATTTCACTAGAAAGATCATGCATGATAACAAATTCAATCAAAAAAATAGTGAGAAACGAGGTAAATTCCAGCAAAATTCTCTCGTAGAAGCTCAATTTAATCAATTATATCAAATAGCATTAATATTTGAACGTTGAAAACACACACACATATCAAAATGCAATATCTGAAATCGATACGATGAGATACCTAAAAAAATCGACAACTGAAGAAATACGCTTACTCTATCAAAACCAGGACCGCAGCCTTGCTCACAAAAAGTCGATGACAAGTAAACCAAATCCTGCTTGAATCTAAACCCTAATTTCAACGCATCAGGAGACACGAACACATCTCTGAGCAACTCGTACACCGAGGGCAGATGAATCGCTTGGAGATCGAGTAGGAAAACCGGCGACTCGTCCGAGTTGGCGAGTCGACAGGCGATTTGGAGGAGAGATACGGTGGGGAAGGTGGCGGCGTGGCGATTGGGCTTCCATTCCGCATCGAGACCGATCACCGACGAGTGAGCCAATGCGTGACTCAGGTGGGTGAACTCGGGTGAGTCAATGGATGTGACGAGTTGGATGGAGACCGCCTCGTTTTGGTCCATGAATGAATTGTAAATGGAATTTGGATCACTTTCCTTTTCTATTTCATATGGGCTTATTGGGCCTTTGCTTAATGTATTTTTCTTCTATTAAATATATCATTTCATAAAATACAATTTGTATATAAACATAACATTTAGAATATGAAAAAAAAATCCTTTAAATCAGCGAAGCAAGCTTGATCAGCTTAGTCTTCATTATCACCTAATGTACACTTTATCCTTTTCACTCTTCTTCTCTTATGATATTTTATAAAAAAAAAAATTGAGTTTATCAAATTCTTTACGAAATATCGTAAGAGAAGAAGAGTGGAAAGAATATATCTCAAAAATGTCTTCACCCAATTCGGCCTCCTACACTTTTATCTTCGGATGATCTTGTTGCCCAATCTCCTAAGTGTCCAATCGTGCTCCTATGATCATGCAGGAAAAATCTCAATTATCATCAGTAGGTAGCTCGACTGAATGATTGACCGAGTGAACTGAGATTGTTAGCGAGATTTTTCATCATTTATCTTTTATTTGTTAATTTTTAATCTTCTACATTTAAAAATACAATTGTTTACCTCTAATCTGACTATGATGGGTAATTAAGTTTTTATTTTAACATCAAAAGAGTTTTTTTTAGTTGAAAATATATGTGTGATCGCATATTTTATTTTTCATTTAATATAACTAAATTTAAAAAATTAGCCACGTTGGATGTATAATACAAATTTATGGTTGAAAACAAAATCCAAAGTAAATTTTAATTTTTAAAAAAGTTACTTGTTATATGAGTTAGAGGGCTAAAATGTTGGTAATTTTTAACATGAAGAACTAAAAGTTAAAAGATAAATGATAGATGATGAAAATCAAATGACTCATATTTAAAAACCAAATTATTTTTTCGCAAAATAATCATAAATAAAAAACAAAAAATTAAGAGAATTGTCTAATCAGCCAGAAGTGCCACGTAGTTGGCGCTAAAATCTTATTTTCTGCCGCGAAAGCATTTGCTTTCCCGGGGTTTTTTATTTTCTTCTGCTTTTTTTAAAGCCTAGTCACCAAACCCACTCTCTCTCCTCACTCACACACACACACACACACACATTTTTTCTCTCTCTCTCTCTCTCTCTCTCTACTGTTAGATTCATCTCGCTGAAAATGGCGGCAGTCAGGAGAAGAACCCTAGCTCCAAAACCATCTAATCCGAAATCCGGATCCAGAAAGAGGGCCAGATCGAATCGAGAAGAGGAGGATTACAGCGATGTGTGTTGTGAGAAATGCGGGTCGGATCAGAACCCGGCGGAGCTTTTGCTGTGCGACAAATGTGACCGTGGATTCCACCTCTACTGTCTCCGTCCAGTTCTCGTTGCTGTGCCCAAAGGCCATTGGTGTTGTCCTTCTTGCTCTAAGCATAAAAATCCCACAAGTATGATAGTTTTTTTTTTGCTGTTGTTGTTTGGGCTTTTTCTAGGTTTTTTGTGAACGTGTGTGTGTGTGTGAATGTGATGGGTTATCTGAATTTCTGCTTTAAAGTTTGGGATTTTGATGTATCAATGTGTATTTGTATAGATATTAACTAAATCTTGGTTTGATTCTAGAGTTATGCATTGCATTGTTTCCTGCGGAAAATTTATTGTTTTATTCAATAATTAAGAATGTAGTTGTTTGTGGCTCAAAGATCGTAAGGAATATTGCAAGAAATGTGTTAGAAATAGTTTTATTTTTAGTTGCATCAATGTCATGCAATAGTTTATGAAAATTTGGTGGTTATTGTATTGAACTGTATATAATTTGCTTTTGAGCGAG
This sequence comes from Scutellaria barbata, assembly GCA_028654395.1. Lineage (NCBI taxonomy): Eukaryota > Viridiplantae > Streptophyta > Magnoliopsida > Lamiales > Lamiaceae > Scutellaria > Scutellaria barbata. Next base: position 14,992,040 of record CM053646.1, on the reverse strand, counting down.
ACCAAAATGCTGTTAATTGGATTGTTAGACTGAATCGTTGAGCAAGTACAATAAATGAGAAGTATCGAATATGAACTTCAAGGTTTGCATTTCTTTAACCAACTAATATGAGCTTCAGTATACTCAATTTCTTGTAGCCATAGATGAATCATTGTCCCCTTTTGGCTTGATAACAAAAAATCTTTAATTAGGTGGTTAATTCAGCTGTTGAGAATCATTCTCTTTCCCTCTCTATATATATATATTATTTTTACAAATGTGCTAAGACTCATGAATCGACTTGCAGATTTCCCTCTTGTGCAAACAAAAATAGTTGATTTTTTCCGCATACAAAGGTGTTCACAATCTTCCGAGAAGCTCAGTCCAGGTAAAAAGGCGCATCCCTATGATTTGGCTAATCTTGGCTGAGCTTTTGTATTGCTTATTAGCAAGGCTGTCTCTTGATGGTGTCTTGCACTTGGTCCTCCTCCTCAGATTCTAGAAAGAAACGTAAGCGAACTGGAGGCTTAGTGATGTCCAAGAAGAAGAGTAGAAAGTTGTTGGCCTTCAATCCAATCGAGGATCCTGTTAGGAAATTGGAAGAAATGGCATCTTTAGCTACGGCATTAACAGCAACAGGTGCAGAATTTAGTAATGAGCTTACGTACATTGCAGGCATGGCTCCAAGATCGGCTAATTGTGCAGCACTTGAAAGAGATGGAATGCAGGTATTTTCAATGCGGATACCTATACTTAAGCGTGTAGATTAGATAATACAGCTCGTGAGCTCTCGTAATTGAGTCGGAAAAAAATCAAATTCGACTCGAAGATAATATAGTCAATCTTGATCTCGAGTTTGAGCACATTAACACTCGGCTCGAAAAGCTTGCATGCCTAATTGAGTAGAATTGAGCATATGTTAAATTTACTATTTTGTCCTTGATAGATTATTGAAGTTTCAATTTTTAAGCATCTTTTTAGGAATTTAGGTTATTTTATAATAATTATTTAGGTATTGAGTTTATAGAGTTGTCCGTTGAATTGAGCTCGAGCATTAAAAATATAAACTTGATCGAGTTTGAGTCGAGCTCGAGCCTAGCAGTATTCGATTTGAAGATGGATAGTATATATTGTGGAAAAGTCCTTGATGTCCCTTTCTATGCTATATGATGTCCCTTTCTATGCTATATCTTAACTCTAATTTGTCAAAGTTGTGGTTTGTTTATTGCAGTCTTTTAATTATTCAACATTTCATGTATGATTTAGGTTTTGTCGAAAGATGATGCTGAAACGCTGAATCTCTGCAAGAGTATGATGGAACGAGGAGAATGGCCGCCACTTATGGTCGTTTTTGATCCACTTGAAGGGTAAGCATCCCTTTGTTTTTCATTGTCATTGCGATGTTATTTTGACCCTTATAAATGTATTATTTTCTGGTTGAAAACAGATTTACAGTGGAAGCAGATAGATTCATTCGAGATTTGACAATAATCACAGAGTACGTTGGAGATGTCGACTATTTGAAAAACCGTGAAGATGACGACGGAGATAGCATGATGACTCTTCTCACGGCCGCCAAACCTTCTAGAAGCCTTGTCATCTGTCCAGATAAACGCAGTAACATTGCTAGGTTTATCAACGGCATCAACAACCACATACCGTAAGTTAACCAAATTTCAAACGATGATTAGTATAAGAAAATAGAACTCTGCTGATTTTGGTTATTATTCGATGCAGGGGTGGGAAGAAGAAACAGAATGTGAAGTGTGTGAGGTTCAATGTCAATGGTGAATGCCGGGTTCTTCTGATTGCAAGTAGAGACATCAGAAAAGGCGAAAGATTGTATTACGACTACAATGGGTATGAAAATGAGTACCCCACCGAGCACTTCGTGTGACCTCATGTATAGGGGATTCTAACTCAGCTGCTGTCTTTGTATTCTCCCATCTAACTTATTTATGTGTTTTGAGAGATGGCAGCTAAAGTTATTGAGAAATTGAGGCTCTTATTCTCACAATATTCCTTTTTGGCCCCTGCTAAGTTTTGATGTGGTTTCCATCTTGGTACCACCATACACAATGTTGTTATGGCTTATTGAGAGAAGTTGATTGAGTTCTTTACCTTCTCTCAAAACCTTGTTAAATATTAGTGGTTAATTTCAAAGAACATTAAGTAGAGATACATTAGAAGAAAGCGATCATTTAGTAAGAAGAAAATCTTTTATTCATTTTGGTGTTTCATTTTATGTTTCAAAATATCACTGATGCATTATTAATTAACACTTGATGTGAATTAAAAATATTGGAATATATGATGAGACATTAAATTGGAACAAAAGACCCAATTTTGAGATTGAGACCTATAAAAAAAAGGAAAAATGTACTAACTTTATGAGATTGAGAGTATTAAATTCCAAATTTTGTATCTTAATTCAAGTGAATAAAACAACTAAGCACAAATTGAGGGTTTCCCATACAATATACAACATCAAACTCAAAACAAAATTCACAAACTATAATTTTAAAGAAAAAATTAGCCTCACTATATGCTCTTATAACTTGAAGGCCCAATAAAATGATCTTCTGAGCCCGAGCCCAAATCATATTCAAACATTATGCCAAACCAACCCAAAAAAGTTTTATTTCAAAGCATCCTAAACTATAAACTCATTTTAAAGAGCCTTCAACTATCCCAAAACCAAATTGTATCTTTAGATTCCTAAATAAATTTATAGTTTAGGGATGTTGTAAATAAATATAATAGTTTAGAGACATTTTAAATTAAATTTTATAGTTGAGAGATTTTTCCGTTAAAATCATTTTTCGTTAAAATAACTATAGTGTCTTTCGATTTTGGTCTCATAAGTATCATTATTTTTATTTTAGTCCTACAATTTAAGAAATTATCTTATTTCAATTCCATTTAAATCAAAAAATATGAATTTCGTCGGAAAATTGAGACTTTTCGGTGACCTAGAAATGACACAACAAGTGTCAATAAAAAAGAATTCAACACGTGTCACCATGTTAGTTCTGGATCACCAAAAAGTCAAAATTCAATGAAATTAAATTAAAATCATATAAATGCTTAAATTGTACAATAAAATTAAAATTTGTGATACTTATAAATCGAAAATGAGAAAACTCCTAGTACTAAAAATGATGTTAACCCAAACTTTTCAAAAGAAAACTTAATATTCTAACAATGAGATGATGATGCATTTTGACTTTTTAGTTTTTTCTCCACACCCCTTTTAAATTTTCACCTACAAACACATTTCAATGTCCAACAAAAAATTCATGACAATCATCATTATTTACCAGTTCGTGGAAAACAATAAAGAGATGTCCCAAAGTTGCAAAACAAATTCTATTTTATTAAATATTTTAAGCTGTAAAAGTACAAAAGAAGCAGGGCAGTTGAGAGAGGGGGGTGTCAGTGCAAATAAATAAAAACCAACACACTCTTTTAACTTGATGATTATTATTATCCAATTGTAGGACCACCCTATTTCCAACCCCCCCTCTGCAAAATCTTGAATTCTTTTAGAGTGGTCCAATTTACCTTTATTACCATAATCACCACCATCCATCAGGTTTTTGGATCAGATATACCCCCACAACCACTTTTCTCTTGTCCCTTCTTGCTATAAAATCCCTACTAATATTAGTTTTCCATTGTAGAATCGACTATGAATGAACGAGGATTGTTCAGTTTTGTTTGTTTATCAGTCGAGTATGTTTGTAAATATTTACAAACATTTCAACAACTTCATTTTTTGAGAAATGTTTGAATTGAATGTTATGATAAATTCAGATATAAACGATTGCCTAATTTTTATGATAATTAACGAATCTTCAAATAATTAATAAACATTTTATAGCATTGTTCGTTTATATTAGGGTTAAAATCATTTTCCAACATATATTGTACGTATCTTTTTTACTTTGAAACCTAAATTTATTTTTAAATCTAAATTTTTTTCTTATCACAACTTATATTATATGTTTCTTTTCAATCCTACAACCTCCAACAATAAATTTCGGTTAAAAATTGTACAATTAATTTGCACATGCATACATAATGACATTAACTTTTTATATTAATCAGACTTGGATATTCATTAAACTCTGTTCATCATAATTTTAATTCAAAAATTCCTTTTCAATTTTTTTTTTCTGGTCATTTTATAATTTTGATTTTTTTTATTATCTCTCTCTCTTTTTTTTCTTTTTTTTTCTCTATTATGTAATTTATTTAAAAAAGTGGTCCGCTTGGTGTGAAAAATAATGAAGAAGTATTAATTTGAATAATAATTAGAAGGTGTGATCCCAAAATGCCAGCAAGAAAGTTCAGTGGGCAGAGATTTTGGGTCAGAACTCAGATCCCTATAAACTCAATTTCTTATGTTTTTGGGCCTCAACTATTTTTGGTTTTTTTTTTCTCACTATTTTAAGGATCTTCATTTTTATAATAATCAAATGATATTAATATATTAGAATCAAGATGTTAATTATAATATTGAATATTCAATTGGTAAGTTTAGTTTGGTTGTTATTATTAATTTTGAGATTATAGTGAAGTTTTTTAAAATTGATATATATATGTATATATATAATTAAAAGCATGCAAACTATGTAAATTTAAAATAAAATTAAAGCAATTATTTGGTAAAATGAAAAAAAAAATCGAATCAACTTTTTTCTCATTGGTATCTATGAGATAATTTTATTGAATTATTCTAGAAAAATTATATGAAACAGTCATACGTGAAATAAATTTATACAATTATTTATAAATGAAATCTAGTTTTAAAGTTTTTATATGGATTATAAATGTGAGTTGGTTTGTTTCTTAAAATTAGATTTATGAAACAATCTAACAAATCAAAAATAAAAATCGAACATGATTTGAATTTTGAACATCATACCTTGTTTCTAATAGTAGAGACTAGATTAGGGGTGTTCCTATATTTTGTATTGTAAAATATTGATTTTTAGTGTTTAAATATTATTTGTGTATTGTGAGTTAGCCCCAAAAACTAATTATCCCTCTCGCAACACGGATTAAATATCAACTTTCCTAATGAATATAGTAGGTTTTACAATGATTATCACTATTATTTACTTTACAAATTTAATTAAACCTGATTCAATTTATCTACATTTAATATTGTTGTCCATAGATTATGAAAACATTTAATAATTTTGATTGTGTCCATATAATGATCATAATACTTGTTTATTTAGGTTCCAATAAAAGTTAGAATGCTCATAATAAGTGAAGACCTAATACAAAATATAGCATAAAGCAAAATTAATAGAATAGTACTTTCTCAAAATTTAAGATAAACTAAAATAAAATATAATTATAAAAAGATAATTATTTTGAAATGAAAACAATACGTTTTGAGCCCATATATACATGAGTATTTTTTTGGCTATTGGATTCTACTGCAAAAGTTATAGAATTGTACTTATTATTTTAGACGTGGAATTTACGCCCACTTGTATATTATTGGTCAATATAATTTATTTATATAAAATCGTTTATTTATGGTTTTATCTAAGATTTCAATAGTTTTCTCTAAAATAAGAAAGAACTGATCTCAACGTGTGTATTCATTAATTTCAAGAAAATTTAAAAAACACATTACTTTATTTAAAAAAAAAAAAACTTTTTTTTTAATCGAAAAGATGATCTATCATTTTTCCAGTGAATGATATTCAGTATTTTATTTATAATTCTTTTCCCATATATTTCTAGTATTCAATTTTATTAGCACAAATTTCATTTTTTTTTGTTATTTTGGGTAATAGGACCCGTTTTTATTAAATTATATATGTGAGACAGTCTAATATAAATTAATTTCTTTAAAGACATAGAGTTAATAATATACATTTAATTCTGAAAATTTAAAAAAGAAAAAAGAGGCATTTATATAGAAAACTCAATCCAAAAGATCCTTGGCAGCAAATGAGCATCAATAATGGAAGGATCCCAACCAAAATTGCCTAAATAGTAATTCATAAAATAAAAAATAAAATCCTCCATTCAAATTGAAGCTTTGAAAAGTAACGACAATACTACAACTATATAATACCCCTACATATATATTACAATCACATATTCTATTCTCGTTTTTCGTCATTTATTTCAATCTATTATCATTATACTGTATGAAATGAGTGTATCAAATTGAACCTTAACTCTTTGGTGCATAACATAACTTTATAATATACACATGTCATATTAATAATGTTGTTGAAAAGATTAATATGTATACATATATGTGTGTGTGTTTTAATTAATATGTAATATATGTGTGTACAATGGAGAAAGCAAAATTGTAATCCATAATATCCACTATTAAATTCTCCAATCAACTTTTTTTTCTCTTGTAATTACAATACTAGTACATATCCCTATATCTCTCTCTATATATATATCAAATAAAATGATTTATTTTAAATATTGTTTCATATCTCATTTATCATATCAAGAATTAGTCAACATAAAATAGCATCTAGTTAAATTTTCTTGATACTTGTATATAAAATAACCTCATAAATGCTTATATATACATATATATTGATAATATTAGAACAAGCCATATATAATTCGACACACATAAGCACATAGTGTATATATATATATATATATATATATATATATATATATATATATATATGTGTGTGTGTGTGTGTGTACAAATGTGTGTACAAAGAGAAAGCAAAAAAGTAGAAGAAGTTGAAAATGGGCCAGCCCAAGCTTAAAGACAAAGTGGTTAGTGGGTACCCATCCTAATTAATCTCATTTCAGAGAAATGCAACCATCAAAGGCCCACCCACCCCCAACCTACCCCCCCCCCCCCCCCCCCCCCACCATCTTGTTTGGTGGTCACTGTCCATATTATGCTACTTTTTTTTTTTTTTTTTCTAATAATAATGGAAATTGAAATAATGTGAAAAATCCATCCACTCGTGCTACATTGGCCAATTCTAAAAATCCATTCACAAAAAGGTAAAATAAAAATTATTTTGGTCGTCATTTCTTTATCTAAAAAGTAATATATGATGGCATGATTTCTTTGGTTATGTGACATAATTAAATTTGAATATGGAAAATAGATAACAATGGAAGAATATTGACATGAACGGAAATAAATTAAATTAGACACAATAAAAAATGTATATTCGGAAAAAAAAGAGAGAGAAAAGGCAACCTAATGGATATTTAGTAGACTTTTAAATGCTCTAGTGAACTAGTGTAACATATAGATAATTAATATAATTTAAAGAGATAAGGAAATTATGAAAAAAATAAAAGACTTAAAAACTTATTCGTGATTATCATATAAATATAATTAATTTATCAAGACAGAATAGTGATCCATAATTTAAACGCATTTTTGTAAGTTGATATCTGGTTTTTGATTTATGAATTGTGTATTGTTCAATTTCATGAAATATGACAGTCTTTTGGGAGTTCTATTCCAAAAAATATTGAATTTTTAACTTAAAAAAAAAAAAGGACATTGATATTTTTGTTACATCCATAAGAGAAAACATTGCTCTTTTTAGGCAATTTTTCTTTCAACTTAGTAGCTTAAATCCTTACATTCTCCTCCCAAATTAATGTATCCCACAAAAACTATTCAATTTTTGTTACATCTAGGTGAAAATTTCATTACTCAATTTAGGCAATTTTTCTTTCAACTTAGTAACTCTCAATTTTCAATTTTTCCAAAAATATGAGAGCTAAATTTGACATATTTGTTTGTTCTTTGCAATTCTTTATTTATGTTACTCCCATAGTGGTTAAAGTATTGTTTCATCTTTTCTAGGCTTGTAAATCCAACAAGGGACACATTTTTTTGATGTTTTTCCCTAAGTAGATATTGATAGATATTTTAGTATCTAATTATGCCTATTAAAACTTGGAACAAGAAAAAAAGAAGCTTCATCTTTTTTTTCTTTTTTTTAATCTCTTATTTTTTATTTATTTTTTCCTCTTATCTTCCTATCATCTATCTTCTCTCTGGTATGTGAGAATTTTATTGTATCTGATTTGATAAGAACAATCAGTTTATAGATATATTCATGTTAATTCTATCAATTTGTTGTGGCCTTTTTCTAATTTTTTTTTTCATACTATTCAAAAAGATTGTCATTATGTAAAGTGTTTTGGCCCTTATTAGGGGTCCTATCAGACTATTCAAGAAGAATTTAGTTTAAATAAATAAGAGAAAAAACCTAAAACGCAACCTTAGATCCCAAATAATTATTGCGTTTGCGATTTTATCCCGTGTTTATTTTAAAAATATAAATCAATGATCAATCAAGTCTATATATTGTAATGTACATGAGATTTTTTATCGTTTTATTATTTTTAATTACACTTTTATTTTATTATTAAATGATAAATGTATAACATTGATCTTATATGTGTGTACAAGACTAAAACACGAATGAGTATTCAAAATTAAATTTATTGTCACCATATTTGACCATATATTATTCAATGCATCTCTCTCTCTATGTTTTTAACCTGAATATTTTATTATACAATAATTTTTAGAAATGTGGTTCAATTTACTTCACAAAAAAAAAATAAAAAATATAAAAAAAATATATATATATATATATATATATTGTGGTTCAATTTATCTCATTTTCTAGGAAGAAAAATAAAATAAAATAAAATAACAACTAGCTTATCATCCCTATATATGATGGTTTCTAATATGAAGTTGGTGAATATGAATGATTAAAACATACATTCTTTCCACCTGTTTCTGACGCAATTATTTGGTCAATAATTCTCTATAGCTAGAAGTTATTTATATGGAGTTTAATGAAATATTAAAACATAATCTTAGCATTAATTTTTTAATGTTGGAAATAATATATAGATATATGTATATTTATATTTATAAGTTAGTATATAACCAATTAGGAATGAGTAATATTGTGGTATAATTGATAATGATAATGTGAGAGAAATAATTTATCAATGAGTATATGTGAGGCTTGTGTGCATGTGTTGTATGGATCTATACAACGCGGGTCGGGTCGGGTCGAATTCGACCTGGATCCGCGCACTTTTTTTTTTATCCTAACATTTATGTTGTGTTAGTCGTACCTTTATATTATGTTAAACATACCTTTATATTATGTTAAGCATACATTTATGTAATACTTTAATTTTTTAAAAAAACCCTAATTTTGGCGAAAAAACCTTAATTTTGGCGAAAAAACTATAATTTCAGCACACAAAAATCCTAATTTGTACATATATACCTTTATGTAAATATTATACATACCTTTAATTAATATTAGTTATACTTTTATATAATACATAAAGTATAACTAATATAATTAAAAGGTATGACTAACATAATTAAAAAATATGTTTAACATAATATAAATGTATGCTTAACATAACATAAAAACCCTAAAGGTATGCTTAATATAATATAAAATCATAAATGTATGATTAACGTTAAATAAAGGTATGCTTAACGTTGTATAAAAGTATGCTTAATATAATATAAATGTTCTAAATGTATGACTAACATAAAATAAAGGTATCACTAACATAATATAAATAAATGATTAACATAGCATAAAGGTCTAACACCTGGAGTGAATTTGGGTGGGTTTGAGCGCATTCACCCAAGCGCGTGGGAACGCATGAAGGGCGTGTGGTCCGTACACCATTTGTATAAAAGTTTTTGTGTTTATCAATACACATCGCACTGTGTTCCGATTTTTTATTAATTTTCAACTCTAGGCTTCCCATTGATATTTTTTTCACGTTATTTAACTGAATATTAAAAACATGTACCTTAAAACGAAATATTAAAAAATGCAAAAAAATCAAATTGATTTACTTTAAAATTAAAATAGACAAGTTTCGTGTCCCATTTTTCTTGTGGCTGCAATTCAATCTTGGCTGTGTCTGTGTCTATCTTGTAACATTCAACATTCTATTTCTTTCTTCTTCTTCTTCTTTTCCCTTTTAAAAAACATCTTTAGCATTTTCTTTATGCTCATAAATTTACTTTCACAAAAAACAATAAATTTTATAAGTGATATATTAACTCGTCTCACGAAATAAGATTCATAAAACGATTTTACAATAGTTGAATTGATTTAAAAATAATTATAGAACTTTTTTATCTTATCAAATTCATTTTTATAAATCAATACCTATTTAGTAGGTTATGAGTTGTGGGTTGACTCGTTTTCATGTACTGTACGACACAATATTCTTACAAAACATTCATAATTATTATTAAATAATTTCATTAAAAAAATTGAATTACATGATATAATTCACAAAATTAGATTCGTAATACCATCTTGCCGCATAAGTTATATTATTTTCATATAATTTTATTTATTTTATTATCCTGTCAAATCCATTATGATCCCTAGTTAGAACAAAAGGGTTTGTGTCACATCATATACCGTACAAAATATATTAATTATGTCCCCAAAATTTATTTTCCTGTAATCAGAAAAAGAAACATATCAGGTGATTTTTCACATTCTCAATTTTGGGGGTTTACATAATATAATATGACTTCTTTTGATGGCGACCAAAAAATCTAATTCCACCACCGATATCAATATAAGTCTCTCTTATCCAAAAACTTTCTAATTTTCTATTACATTTAATGTATATCATTTGTAAATTATTGATTATGATATTTATTGATTTTGTTGTAATACCAAATAAAGTATGTACAATAAATTAAATGGATAAATTTTATAATAAGATCCAATTTATATATTAGTTCTCAATTCTAAATCTAAATTTTAATATTTCTTAATAAGGGGCTAATTTTATATTTTTTTTTTCAATTTTAGACTTGAAATTTAGATTGAATTTTCAGTTTAAGATAAAAATAATTTTCATTTTTATTTATTTATATTTTAATATGTATTTATAGTTTAGAAATATTAAGATTAGTTCGTGCAATTTTTTTGGAATGATCTTCAACCTACTTGTATTAATTTATACACACACATATATATAATAAATGCAATTAAAAAATTAAGATTCCTTTATTTTCTTAATTTTATGAATAAAAGTATATAAAATCAATTTTAATATTAATCAGTTTAATATAATTTATATATTATGAATTGAATTAACTATATATATATTTTTTTTTAATATAAATTAAGATTAGTCGAATGAAGATTGCTCTTAAAGTGCACTAATTTGTCTTAATTTATCAAAAATATTAATATATATTGAAATATTAATAAATCTATAAATATAAAAAAAATATGAAATTTTGTCATGAATTGAGAACTCAATCTAAATTTCAAGTTTTAAATTGAGAAAAAATATAAAATTAAATCTCTTATTGAAAAATTTTAAATTTTAGATTTAAAATTGAAAACTAATTTATATTATAAATTGAGTCTTGTTATAAAATTTATCTTAAATTAAACCCTTAAAACAAGTTCATATATAAAAAGTAAGTTTGTAAAATTATTAAATCATGCACTTTTTAAGATTGTCATCAAATCCTTTTGCCAACACATCTTTCAATCGGATTCATCACATAAAGCTAGGTTATATTTCTCGTGTGGTTTTGTGAGCTCTATTGTATAAAGGCTAGGTAAATTTCTCTAATATGTATCTTCAGAATCTTAGATATTGATTGTTGATTTCCTTATTTGAAGAAAGAAAAATATAGGATTAATTTCAAGTAATGATAATTATTTTGAAATAAATTTCATTTTTAATTTAGATATTTTTTTAAACGATCAATTAATTGTAACAAGTATCTTTTGACTCAAAATCAATGGAACTTAATTTCTTTAGTTGAACTTAATAATAAACACACTAAACTAAGTTATATTGTAATTCAATTAACAAAACAATGATCGACTCAATTAGTTATAATATATAAGTAATGTAAATAGTTATAAATATGAAAGTGAAATAATAATATCCTTCAAGCTCGATAAAACTTACAAATTAATCAAGTCGAGTATTGTTGATGTTGAGATTAATTTAGGGTCCAAAGTATTATTAAATTTGAACTTTTAGTCAACCAAAAAAAAAAAAAATGAATCGATCTTGAGACTATGCATGACTCAATCACACCATTTGATTGTGTAAAGATTATATATTATGTATCAAAAAAAGGAAAGAAAAAAAATGATAAAAGAAAAGGGCCATGTAAGCCATGACGTTAACGTCGCACCAAATAAATAATTCGAAGAATTAAAAACCATTGTTTTAAAATTCATTTTCTAATAGTTTTAAATATTAGAAAGCCCACATACATAGATAATAGTAAAATGATAAGATATTTTATTTAGACAAACTTAGGTTGGTTTTAAAGTAAAAAAAACATAAACGAGTTGACAACACTAACTCCAAAGCAACTCCAAAGCAACGATCATGCAAATTTGAGTGATTAAATAAATATGTTAGATTATAGATAAAATAATTAAATGAAAAGGGTCAACAGTTAACAGAATCTAGTAGTGTTTGAGATTGGATAATAGAGAATTTAACTAAATACTATGAACTGTGAATAATAATAATGTATTTGATGTATCCATAGAAAGATTTGTTGCTTAATAAACATTCAAAGCCATGGATATTCCTAATTAATCTTAATACAGAGTTAATGATTCACAAACCACATAAATGTTCTATTTTAATGTATGTTTCATCTGATATTAATAAATAATCATCATATGTCTTATGTATAAATACATTACTAATTAAGATAATATAATATAAAATGAAACATCAAAATGTAACAGAAGATTAAAACAATAAATAACATAAATTGAATTTCATAATAATTTAAAATTAGTTAGTATATTAATTTCACATTAAATTTTATAGAAGATAATTTTACATATATGATTTTACGAGATGTACGGAGCCACATTACCTATAATTCAAATTTATTTTTACAGCACAATCTTTATTTTGCGGGTTATAATTAATTTGTCTTTTATAGATTAGTGAGATGATTCTCTTATATATATATATATATATATATATATATATATATATATATATATATATATATATATATATATCATGCTTCATTGACTTCTATTCTTTCCTCATTTTTCATGCATGAAATAATGAATAAATGATCAGAAAATTGCCCTATGACGTTGAGACGTGAAAAACCATGAATTTATGATGTAATCAAAGGAAAGCAACAAATTTAGGTTTCAAAGTGAAAAATAAAAAATCATATTCCACATTATTTTTTTGGTTTTAACCTTATTTTGAAGTGAAAGCTCATGTTTACTTTTACTTGTAACTGATGATTAATTGCCCGATTAAAAATTTCATTCACTTATTAAAAAATTTAAAATGATCAAAATGCAAAAAAAAAATTAAAAAAATACTTCAAAGTCATGTAAAATCAATTCACCCATAAAAATATCTTAACACATTAAAAGATATTATGAGCTATGCAACATCATTACCAATAATTCATTCACATTTCTACGGTCAATTTCTATTTTGTAAATTTTAAATTATGGATTGACCCATCTAACAATTAGACATACAAAAAATATCTCATGAGAGTGATATTCGTACCTTAAATTTCACCAAACTAGAGCTAATTGTGTGTTGCCAACCACACTCAAAAAACAACATTCAATGTAGGAATATTCTTCAATAATTATTAATTCAATCATTAAATATAATGATGTTGCTTTTTTATATTTAATTTGTGTATTTTCTGTTGAGACATAAATCCAGCTAAGGAATATAAGTACAGTTAAGAAGGCTAAGGCAAAATAAGCCACTAACATAGTACATATGCAAAAACACATGGTTTGTCTCTTAATCTTATCATTAATTTGGACATGTATTTTTCTGTATGTTTTGCCTCTCTATTGTTTTGTCAGTTAATTATATACCATGTTTATTGAAATTACATCGAATATAAATCTATCGTAAATTTGAAATTTACACATATCACAAACATATATACGTGTGTATATATATCAGTAAATTTACATCTGATATAATCTCTCATTCTAACATCTCTGATATTTATTATATGTTTTTTATGCATCATATAAATAATAACAAATTATAATAAGTTGATTATGAAATGTTTAAACTATATCATGGTTTAAGAGGTTAATTATTATTCACAATGGATATTCCTATAATTTAAGTGCTCCATATTACTATTAGCTTTATTGAGGTGTTAAGAATTTGTTATTATTTTTGTTGCGATTCAAATGAAATACTTCTTATCTATAGTTTAAAGCTATGTTTACTAATATATACACACACGCGATATGATATGATGTAACTGAAATATATATATATATATATATATATATATATATATATATATATATATATAAAGCTAAAATGAAGAATGATTTTTTTACATGGATATTACCAAATTGGATCCAGTATTCGGATCCAGAACCAGATCCATTTTTTTCTTTCTATATTTTCAATCGTAGCTGATCCATGTTTTGAAGAATGTCTTAGCCAATTTTAGTGCATTTATTTATTTTCTTGGGATTTGGATCAAGTATAATCCTTTTAACCAGGTATTAGTATTTAATAGGTGTCACCTAAAAATATTATCACTAGAATTTAGTACTTCTTTTAAGCAATGTTTTTCTAATTAAATATTACCCATTACAATTTATCTATTAGAAGTGCATTCTGTAACAAAGTATTAAAAGCAAACATATTCAAATAATTCGATCCTAGATTTTATGATAATGTTACCATAAACCTAATTAAACATAACATTCATCTTTTTTTGGTACTTTATGAACGTTTATAAACAAAATGATAATTTGTTGACATTTTATTAATGGTTTTCAAAGATTCCTAAATTGCCAACAAAAAATGTTATATTTAGGTCCTTTGACGACATAAGCTGACATAATTCGTTATCAAGGGATCTAACATAACATTTTTCAACATTTTGGGGACTTTTGAAAATAAAATGATATTTGAAGGATTTTCTAAAACAAAAGTTATTACTTTAGGGATCTAAAGATGTGCCACTATATGAAGATTGAACATAGATTTTTATCAACCATTCAATGTGAATTAATTAATAATTAAATTAACCGTGTCAATTCCACTATAATAATTAATAACTTATATTAAGAATAATTTAATAAAATATTAGGTTAATAGGATCACATGAGTTTGATTACCTACTCTAATTGAGATTGCTGGGACTTTGTCTGTACTAAACACTTGTATGAAATAATTTGGTCGGGAAATCATATGAATAACCAATAAAAATAATTGAGAGAATATGATTATGATAGATGCATTAAAGCTAAGATGTTTGATTAATTGGAAACAAGTGTAATAATCACTTTTGACTTTAGTTTACCCTCTTTCAACATTAATTTTGACAAACATGTGTCAAACTTTTCTAAGTTGTAAATAATTTTTTTTGTGTTGGATTTTGTAAAATTATTTCATAAATATATATTTAATTTTGTGAGATAGTTAAATTGATCGACCCATAAACTATAATCTGCCGTACATAATTATATTTGTAAGTTTTGTGATCGATTTTATGTACAATATATTATCATATCATATCATGTTTGAATTTAGAATATTGTGAACTATCGTCATGATGGTAATTTGGTCATAACTTTCTAAATTTTACAACATCTCACATGTAATTTAGAAAATTTACAATTCGACTAATTTTATACTCCAACAACCACCAAACACTCGTTATCTTCATCATTCGGATTGTTCAACATTGCGTCTAATGTGGAAGTTCTGATATTCAAATAAAAAAAAAAAATCACTGGAAAGTCATCAGATAAATCAAATTGTAAATTTTTAAACTTTATATAGAAAATTACAATAATAAAATAAATTTCATCTAAAATGATTTATGTCTCTTCTAAGTATAAAATCACTCGTTATTGATCCAGTGTTTTAATAATGCCATTATATTTCATCTAACTGCTAAGTGGAATAAGAGATATTTATAATTTGTAAAGTTCATTGAAGTATTTCTATTAATTGCTTTAATAATTATTTATATCATTAATCCTAAACTTTTTGTTGCTTGACAATTGAGTTCATTGATCGCATTAACTTATAATTGATGATATGTTAATCCAATTAAATTCCATTGATCATATACTAATTGGGAACAATAAATAAAAATCTAAATTAATCAATCAACAAAATATAATACAATAAATTATCAACCATATATGTTTGGAGGGTGCCCATTTGTTATGCAATGACAATGCCATACCCTTTAACCAGAAAATTTTGTCAGAATAGTTTTGACCTCCCTTTGACAATTTCTATGTATATTGGGAATTTTCTTGAAATTTGTGAGGTGTATTTATAAAAAAACTACATAAATTATTGAATAGAATTTTAATTTTTTTATTTTTTTTTTACTTTCAGACCAAAATCTTTATATACAAATTTTGTGACATTTATATACAAATTCTGTAACTTTTATGTATAAGTTCTGTGACCTTTATATTCAATAACTTAGAAAAAAATGAAGAATTTTAGCAAAATTTGTATATAGATACCTTTATGTTATATTCATATGACCCTTATGTATATTTATGTGATCTTTATATACAAATATTCATACATTTATATATTGCATAAAGGTGTAGATATTTGTACATAAAGGTCACATGGATATACATAAGAGTCACATGAATATCACATAAAAGTATTTATGTACAAATTTTGCTGAAATTTTTCATTTTTTTTCTAAGTTATAATGCATAAATGTCACAACATTTGTACATAAATGTCACCGAATTTATACATAAAGGTCAAGATATAAAAAAAAAATTCACGAATTCAGACATCGACCACTAAGTGTACAAGAGAATTTGTCTAGTTATGAATAAGTTTAAGTTAAACAACCACAAATTAAGTGACCATCTTTATAAATTATAAACTATGACTTTTTTACTTGTTTTGTGTAAAGGCCAAAAGCTTTACTAGAAAGTGTGCCTTTTCGAATTTTGTACATATAAAACGGCAAGAGTGCGGAAATGAGAACAAACACCCCATTAGATTTAAATTTTCAATATTCCTATTTAATTACTTTAATTCACTTCAAAATAAATGAGTCGTTGCACAGAATTTTTTTTCCAAAATATTTATAGGTATAATTATATTTATAAAGATATTATTATCCAGTACTTAATAGACATAATTTATATAAAAACTAGTACAAAATACAAGATAGGGTAAATTTAGAAAGGAAAAAAAAAACTTCAACTCTTCTTAGTATTATTAAAAACTGTAAATAAATTGAAACAAATTTAATTTTCTAATATAACAATTATTTTGAAAAGAATGGAGTATATTTCCAAACTAACTTCAATTTTATATCATGAAAATTCTAGTATATATAAAGTATTACAATATTCAATCTTAATTTCCTACCATTATTTTGTTCTTTTTTCCAAGTAATTGTCAAATATCAATTCAAACAAGCCTTGTTATATCCCTTAAAAAAAAGGGGTCTTATTCCTTGTTTGGTTAGCCTTCAATTTGGACCAAGAAAGACAAGCCAATGTTATTCTTTGAATAGATATTTTCCACTTATGGTCAAATCAAGACTTGCACTTATTTCATTCTTGAGTTTGATAATTTTGGTCAACATGTCACTTTCATTTTTCCTAATTGGTTAATTAATTACATCAAATACATTATTTTTTATTGTTAATTATTCATATTCTTATATATAATATATAAGGCCGTCTAACGAAATTAACCCATTTTCATAAATCTATAAATATTATGTGGGCTATAAATCGAGTTAGAGGATCTCACCACAGTCATATTATTTATAAATTTGCAAGTTATTGATGCTATTAGTAAGAGCTCTTATACTAATTATATGGATTTGATCCATGACATACAAGTCAAATAAAGAAGGCCAAATAAAGTATTATATTGTTTGGAGAACATTTGCACAATTCCTAATTAAAAAACGTGATATCGTTCAAACACGACTTTTATTCAAAAAATAAGACTCGGAAGTCAAACATATCGCATTTGACTTCAAACAAAGGAAAGCTCGTACGTGTGTACCATTCCAACACCCACCCCACTAAAACTTGTCATTTTCCAAATAAATAAATAAATATAAGTACATAATAATAATAATAATAATAATAATAATAATAATAATAATAATAATAATAATAATAATAATAATAATAATAATGATGATGATGATGATAATTAATATATACCAGTGTTATAATTGTGATTTGATTGCATGATAAATAATAAATTGCTCTTGCTAATGATTAGTAGCTGTTAAATAAATTCAAATGAAGATCCTATCAATTTATTGCAAGTTGTTTATGTTTTTATGTAGTGACAATAAAATTGATCAATTATTATTTGTAAAAATATAATCATAAAGAAAAATTAAAATGTTGAATTTCTTTGTTTTAATTTATCCAATAACGGTGTATATAAAATGAATGATTTATGCTATATTTATGTAAAACGCTGTATATTATCTAATAAAATTTATTAAACATAGCATCAGCTATTCATTTTGTATAAAACTATCCGATTATCCTCATTATAATTGTGTACATTGTAGAATTTAAAACAATCTAATCTATTATGTTCAGTTAAATAAATATCATATTTATTGTCTGTGTTGTATTTATGTAGATATTCATAATTATACAAGTTTATATATCTCTCATTAAATAAAAATAAATCAATATCATATCCACTTAATATAATATATAGATTAATACTCAAACATGAATACAAGTAATATATACCATGTAAACCTAAGATTTAATACAAAAATTCATATGAGGCTATTTAATGAAAACAAACTCCACTACTAACAATTCAAATCGATTTTCATCAGTCAAACTCTAACTATAAGTTTTGAAATATACATTTATCTATCTTATAAAATGCAATCCATAAAATCGATCTCACAAATTCCTATTCAAGATTTATTGAAAAAATCAAAGTGCAGCTAGGTTAGTTGATCAATAACATACCTAAAAAAATTAGTTGATCCACATAGTCACACATTAATTAGATAAAAAAGATAGTTCTAAAAAAAAGGAGAAAAGAAAAAAGGTGAAAAATGAAGATAAAATTTGACTGAATTTATTTCGATATTATCTCTAGAAAAAGTTGAGTAATATTGGGATATACAAATATTATCTTGAGTTTGGAATATTATACCAAACGACATTTTTTTACACAACATTCAACACAGGTAGTTGCAGGATTCTTGCTACTTTATTCCTCAATAAATGAAATAAGTGAAAGTTTACTGTTATATTTTCTCTCATAATTTTATAATTAATTTATTAGTGTACTTTATTATTATTGTAATACACATAACATGCGTCAATAAAAATAAGGGAAAATTGTCTTTGAGTCATCTAACGTTATCCTCCTAAAATTTTAATATTTTATCTATTTTACTTTTATATCCTAATTTTGTTTTCACTTTAGTTTTTTAGTACTCTAATTTTTTTTTTTTTTTTTTTTTGAGAATTTTAGTACTGAAATCTGATATAACAAGCCATAAAGACTTGATATAGTTTACTTGACATCCAAACTTATGTATCATTTTGACCAGATATTGCAAATAATCAAATTAACAGTTGGAATATTTTAAAATCACAGGACTAAAAGAAGAAATTAGATAAATACCTAAAGATTTAATAAAGTACTATTGAAATACTAAAAAACTTATTTTCTCAAATATTAAACGCAAACATATATAATTTACCTTTTATTCAATGTTAATAAATGAATAGCACTCCTATTAAAAATTATGTACTCCATATATATTATTATCTTTTAAGTCTAATTTAATCATCTTACAATATATATATACATATATATATATATGAAAATAAATTTGATTAATGAAACTTCTATCTTATAAAATTATATTCGTAATATCATTTCATATAAATTTATATGATAATAACATAAGCATTAATCATAACTAATAACCTAATTAATTTATACTCCCTCAGATTCATAGCCACGACATTCCCCTTTAAACTCCCTTTTAAAATTATCCTTTGGTACAAATTATGTACTCCATTTTAATAATATTTGTTAAAAATAGCAACAATATTCTATTTTCTCCTATATTATGAACAGCAAATGGTTAATTAGATTCTCAAATAAAAATGTAATCCAATATTCCAATTTACAAATAAAAATAAAAATAAAAATAAAAATAAAAATAAAACTAAAAATAAACCCCTTTATTTCCTGTTTTACCCTATTCAAAAGATATCAAATCATATAAATCCATCTCCTATTAGAAAATAATAGTCCTTATTTCAATCAGGTGATTCGTATAATTGTGCATGAGTCGGGTTGGGTTGGGTCGTAATTTTTTATTTTTTTATGTCATAACTTTCATGTTATATAAATAAAATATTTTTGTTATATTAATATAACTTTTATGTACATATATCATAATCTTTTAAATGATATACTTAGTCTTTTTTTGGTATAAAAATTCATAAAGTATGGCTAAACATTTATGTTATAATAGTATAATTTTTACATACATATATCATAAACTTTAAGAAATATACTTAAACTTTTTTCAATATCAAATTTCATATAGTATGGTTGAACTTTATGTTATGATAATTTAACTTTTATGTTATATTAGTATAACATTTATATACTTAAAGAATAACATAAAAATTATATTATTATAGCATATAAGTTCAAAAGGTATCATAGGTCTAAAATACAATTTAAAAGGTCAAACTAGCAGAAAACATAAAGGTTACGTAAACATAACATAAAGGTAATGCGAGCATAGTTAAAGGTTAGGTTCGTCAAATTAAAAGGTTATATGAACATAACTGCGAAACTCAGGTTTGAGCGCATGGACACGCGTGTGGACGTGTGAAATATATTTTTAGGTCGGATCGACCCAGTTGCACGAATTTAGAATTCATACACATAGTGCATATAAATAATTGTGTTTAGAAAATAATAAAGAGAAAAACCCTTATGTATATACACACTAACTCCATCCATTTTTTCGTATCTAACTATTAAAATTACATAATTTTGATATCAAATATGAAAGTTTTATATTCCTACCGTCTATCACTTTTACAACCACATAGTGAGTAATTAATTTTTTTATGTCTCACTCGTTAGTCGGTTGTTGTTATCAAAATAATATAATTTTGATAATTAATTAAAACAACATATAAATATTACACTCATATATCTTTATAACAGGTCTACTAATCTACTCATCTTGAATATATATTAATGTATTAATTGCTGATATGTTAAAAATTCAAAATAATTATTAATTTCAAATCACAATATTTAAAATAATCTGATATTTACATATCAATGATGGACACTATAAAACATGTATATGGTGGATAGAAAGACAATATTTATCTCTGTAAAAATCATATAATTTTTGGTAATTAATTAGAATTATTAAATAATACTGATAATAAATAAATACACCAATAAAATACAAAGAGAGAGAGAAGGTTGGGACCAATGCTTCTCCTTATATAGTGAGAAATTTTGGGTGAGTAAATTTGGGCATTATTGCAGAGAGTACTGTTTAGTACACACACTGTTACACACACCAAACACACACTAACGGAGCTCGAAATCTCGTTTCTCGGGCCACCCGTTCACGGATATCGAGATTTGTTCTGCCTTTTTTTTTTTTTTTTTTCCTTCCCCATTTTTTTTTTCCAT
Source organism: Scutellaria barbata (assembly GCA_028654395.1). NCBI lineage: Eukaryota > Viridiplantae > Streptophyta > Magnoliopsida > Lamiales > Lamiaceae > Scutellaria > Scutellaria barbata. The sequence goes on along the minus strand of CM053646.1, from coordinate 14,970,278 downwards.
TTTTGGTTTTATTTATTTGATTTTAATAGTTGAATCCCTTTTAACTTTCCATCAGCTATAATTTCTCTAAATTTCCCAAAAAAAAATTAATGGCCACTCCTCTTCTTTGCTACCTTTCTACTTTCTAGAGAGCCAAAGCGAAACCCCTCGATCTCTCTGCTTTAGTTCGATCTCGTAAAACTGAATCAGACCCATGTGAGCAAATCTTCCGTTTTCTGTAGCTTTGATATGTTATTTCATCGAAATGATGTCTTTTGGTGATATTGATTTGATATTTCTGCATTTGTTGCTTGAAATGTGATAATTTGGTGTGTTTTTGGGGGTAAAGTCGTTATCTTGGTAATGGGTTTTCAATATCTGGGTTAAATGTATTTGGGTTTTGTTGTGGAGAAGTTTGTGTAGTTTTTTATTATTTTTTTTAAATAAAAAATTGTGGGAAGTTATTCGTTTAGAAGGACTGGGTTCAATGGGTGTGGATTGGGATCCATGTTGGATCTATTGTTTATTTATTTATCTTGTTTGTAGTTATAATCAGTGTTTGTGTTTATTTGTTTTTTTTTCTTGCTTGTCTGGTAATTTTCATTTGTTTATTTATATATAGTTTTACTGAAGCCTTGGTTATGGTGCTTGATATTATGCTTAGTTAGTTAATTGTTTATGACTTTAATTGTGTTCTCTTTGATGTTTAAAGGTTCCATGTTGGAAGGGAATAAGCACATTGCCTAGGGTTTAAAAATTGGTTTCGTTCAGAGGGGTTTTTTTTGTTTGTTCATGGCTTGAGCTCAAGAAATCATGGATAGCTTCAGTGACGACGACGATGAATCTCGATTTTTCGATGCCCTGGAGCATATCGTCCAAGAACCCAATTCAGTCTCGAGTTCTTCGGAAATCAAGAATTGGGAATATGATGTGTGGACTAGTATTCCTCAGAGTGTTGGAGAGCGGAGAAGGAAGTTTGTTAGATGGATGGGGTTAAGCTCAGATCTATCCGAAGGAGGAAATGCAATGGATGGTGTTTTTGCTGAATGTATCGATAGAGTTATGGAGAATAGTGGGGCTGTATTGAGAACTTCCAATGGTGAAGATGACTTCTCTTCGAGCCACTCTTCAGTGGCTAGTTGGAATACTGATGATTTGCAAACTGAGAGGCTGCCAAAAGTTCAAGTTGTTGGGAGGGATCAGTTGTCAATGGGGAACTTTGAGAATGCTTCTCAATCTTCTCCCTCAGGCCAGCAATTTGAGCAGAGGGGAATCGAGTTTAATGGCGACACACCAAGAACGATGGAAAAACTGAAGGAGAGGTGGTTGAATAAATGGCGTTCGATTGCTTGTATGATAAGTAGGAATGTGAAAGACGATGATAATGTGGGATTGGATAGTTTCAGCCAGAGTCAGGACAACAAGATCCGTAGAGTCAGGGTTCGCCATTGTAGGAGAAGGTTGAAGGAGCTTTCAGCCCTTTTCACAGGACAAGATATCCAAGCCCACGAAGGGTCGATTTTGACGATGAAATTTAGCCCTGATGGACAGTATCTAGCAAGTGCTGGTGAAGATAAGATTGTGAGAATTTGGCAAATCGTGGAAGATGCAAGATTGGATACAACCGACGTCCCAGATGCAGATCCTTCGTGTGTGTACTTCTCAGTGAATCATCTCTCTGAGTTGGTACCTCTCATGGTGGATAAAGATAAGATCAATAAATCTAAGGGTCTAAAGAAAACAATGGACTCAGCCTGTGTTATCTTCCCTCCAAAGGTTTTCCGAATTTTGGAGAAGCCGTTGCATGTTTTCCAAGGACACAAAGGGGAGATCTTGGATCTTTCTTGGTCAAAGAAAAATGTATGCTTAGCGTTAGTTACTGTGTTATGAATATGATACCTTTTGATATTTATTAAATTCAAACTAAACTATTCTTTACTTATATTCTCTTGCAGTGTCTGCTTTCTTCATCAGTTGATAAATCTGTTCGTTTGTGGAAGGTCGGAGTTGATCGGTGCCTCAAGGTCTTCTACCATACCGATTATGGTACGTATTTTGCTTTATACCACCATAATTGTTAAACAAGAATAAAAAAACTAAATACTCTTATCGTGTTGTGGATTTCTTTGGCTAAAGATGCATGTAATGCTATGCAGTGACCTGCATTCAGTTTAACCCCGTGAACGATGATTACTTCATCAGTGGCTCGATAGACGGAAAGGTTCGAATGTGGACTATTAGTGGCTGTCAAGTTGTTGATTGGACTGAAACGAGGGACATAGTCACTGCCGTTTCTTATCGCCCCGATGGCCAGGTATGTTGAGCCCTGTTTTTGTTATCGATTTAAACTTGATGCATAATAATAATAATTATAATGTTTTATATTTCTTGTTGCACAGGGAGGGATTATTGGCTCTATTACAGGCACCTGTCACTTCTTTAACCTATCAGGTAATTGTTTATGGAATTCTTGGTCATTTCTCTGTTTCAGATTACAATTGTGTCAATATTTTTGTTTCAATATGCATGAGATTTTTATGTTGAATATCTGGATTTCTGAAGGACCAGATCTTGTGATGGACAAATGTCACTTTTGTAGACTAATAAATCAGATGATGCCCCCCCCCCCCCTTTTGTGAATAATGTTTGAAATTTAGTAGAGCTGGTTATTCCCTTTGTTTATCGAGGTCATCAAATTCTCGACAAAATCTATTTGATTAATATGTCTTCTTGAAGCTGATTGTATAAATATTCACTTTTGCATGAAAGATCAATATTGAAGTCCTATAAACCCCATATGATTTTCTTACAAAATCGACATGTACGAAACCAGGATATTGATGTTTTCTGTTTCTTATATCAGATAATCACTTTCAGTTGGAGTCTCAGATGAGCTTAGCCACCAAGAAGAAGATGCCCTGCAAAAGGATAACCGGCTTTCAGGTTACTTCCAACTGACCGACTTAATGAGATTGTTAGTTCACTTCGTCTATGTTTCTTCTCACTGAGCAACTTTTATATTCAAGAAATTCTTAATTTTCCCATCATATGAATGCAGTTTTTGCCACAAGACCCAACGAAAGTACTGGTCACTTGTGCCGATTCACAAGTCAAAATCTTAGACGGAATGAATATCGTTGGGAAGTACAAGGGTATGTACTTGATTCTTCTTTCCATACATGTTATGTGGCAACAATAATTAATAATTTACTAATTTATTTCTCCATGGCCAGGCCTTAGAAATGCAGGGCACCAAATTTCGGCCTCGTTTACCTCTGATGGAAAGCATATCGTCTCGGCGTCTGAGGACTCGAACATTTACTTTTGGAACTATACTGGTGAGGGAGACTCATCTTTTTCACACCCGAAAGTCGTCAGGTCGTTCGAGTGTTTCTCGGCCGATGCTTCGATTGCCCTAACATGGTCTGGCTTAACATCTAACACACTCCATGACAGTTCAATTAATTCATTGCCATTCTCATCATCATCCACTTGTTTCTCATTAAGCCAAGAGTTTCCTTTAGACTCCAACTCCAAAGGATCGGCAACTTGGCCCGAAGAAAAGCTTCCCAAGTCGAGTAACCGGGCTGTAATGTCCTCGATGGGAAAGCCTCAGTACAAACTATTCAAAACATCCTGTCAGAGTTTGTCAAATTCGCACGCGTGGGGCCTAGTAATCGTGACCGCCGGTTGGGACGGACGGATCAGATCGTTCCACAATTATGGCTTGCCGGTACCCCTCTAAGGACAAGATATTTAAAACGGATATGATTTTGATCGAGAGGCTGCCTTTAGCGAAGTGAATTCATTCATTGCATGATAGGCTGGCAAAAATAAAAGTTATTTTTGGCAGTATTGAAGGTGCTATCAAGAACCCTATCCATTAAATTGCTATATATTTGGGTCCCTTGAAATTCATTTAAGATTGGATGGGCAAAGACAGCTGTCTCAAGTCAAATACGCGAAGCTTAACGACAGGCCATGATTGAGGTTTGTCATGCATCCAAATCTTGTTTACTCGCCTTTAATCGTATCGATGATTCTTTCATTTGTTTGGTTGGAAAAGAAAATCGAGCAACGTCTAGAGAAAGATCCCTGCTTGAGATTGACATGCATTATGGAGGTGCTCGTAGGGCCTCGTGTCATCTCCACCATTTGTTCTTCGAGGTGGGACTACGGTGGATCAGAGCCTTTGGCTGGATTTTGTTGTAGAAAAGTAGTGGGAAATGATTGATTTCTTTATGGTCTGAATTATTGAGTTATTTGTCTGCCATTTCATCCTGATTGAAACGGACCAAGTTGGGATGCGTTAACTCTTTGGATTAGATCTCCGGCTCTATAGATAGCCGGATGAAATCGGCCGAGGGTTTGAGAAGATTGTGGATGATTTTCTTGCATTGAGAAAATTTAGTGGTGTAGAATCAAGAAAATTAATCAAAAATTTTGATGTTTTTTTTTCCTATGTTTATGTAAATAGATTTAGGCATTGTGTACAAATTAGCTGCTTTTTTTTTTTTTTTTTTTTTTACGGGTGTATAATTTTGCACCTTTGGCAATTGTTCAAGTTGAGTAGGAGCAATGCTGCATTATTTTGTAGCCTTCTTAGACAGTCTAACAATAGTAAGGTTTTAAGTTGAGTTTTCTTCATTCATTCGTAATTGAAAAATGCTAAGGAAATCTTTGTACATTCAATTGACTAAAATTGTAAGTTGAAATTGAATCGAGTTTATTGGTATATATGAATATTAGGAAAACAAATGAACATATATCTTTATTGATATCACAATAAAGTACTGTATAGAGATGTCTTGATAAGTCATACATGATTAATATTGTTCATAGAATTGAATTCGATAGAATTCGATATTCAGAGAGAGAGAGAGAGAGAGAGAGAGAGCTCTCTGAAACCATTCACCAAGTTGAGTAGTTGATACTAAAAAGTCAAAAAAGTCACATTAACTCAAAATTATAAAACAATATCAAGAGAAATACATTTAAAATCTTCATCCTCAGATCATTCTAGCAAAACACACTGGGACTGTATAACTCTCACAATGGGGGGGGGGGGGAGGGGGGGAGAGAGAGGAAAAAGGGAGGATCCAATCCAGTTAAGCAAATACTGCTTTGTTCAACCATGGAGTATATATTTTGCATGTGTAACAACAAAATTCAACAAATACAAAACATCAAACAGAAACACCGGCTGTATCGACAAGCCCAACTCCAGATTTCGGACTCCATAGGTATACTGTCCAACAATGAAGCCCTGAAAATGAAAAATACGATGATTGTTCACAACATTATCAGCTAAATATGAGCATACACGCACAAATATATACTGCATTTTAAATCTGGATGCATATGTGTGTGCTCGTGTTGACTGTTCCAGATTTCGATACATTGTGCAACAGGTTCGGCCAGAAACTTTTGAGATTAAGCATAATGCAATTCAGAAAAGCTGTTTATATTCTCATATTGAGACATTCAAACATCCATACATGGTTATCTATGTACCCTACTTGACTATGCTTGATAAAGCGACACCAGTTAATTTTCTAATTAATATACTTTAGGATAGAATCCATAATAGGGTGCCCCAGTCGAACGCAACACCGATTCAAAATATCTTCCTGAAGCAAACTGTTACATATCCGTTTATTGGATATATGTTAGGTACATACGATCAAGTTTGATTTTAGCCTCAATTACCCTGATTTCTGAAGGTAATTTAGGAAAATCATGGATTGATTTGAGCTTAATATGTGGTGGGTTTATTCTCGGGATGTGATTTTCTGCTAGGGATTGTACAAGAAATTTGAGGTAGCATTTGTCAACAACAGTTGTCCTAATTCTGGCATTCATCATTCTACATCCCTTGTAATCCTTTATAAATGAGGAGTGGATAAAAGCAAGCAGAAAGTTATTCTTATTCTATGACATTTGATTCTCTCTCTAATTAATCATAAGGTCTGAGCTCCCTTAAACAAGCTTGATTAACTGTTTACCACCACAGCTCACTATAGATTGTCTATTGGTTGCCTTACTACACAATCTTGGATCCCCGTAGTCATAACAACTTGGCATCGCAGAATAGCCACTAAGCAACAAACAGGTAGTCTACAATTCCTGTATCACAATTGTTGACCTTAAGAGCAGTAGAAAATAGCCAATAAAACTTTCAATTTCATCAAAAGGTCATCCCAAGCAAAAATGGCTAACCAAATAGAAAGGATTCTGCTACAATTATGTTGAAGCTTGGACTGACTTTCATTCATATACATCAATCTTATACCATTAAAAGCATGAAAACAACACAAAAAATAACTCTAACAGGGTAGCTGCGGAATCAAGAACTCTTTAGACCAAGTATCACTAAATGACAGCTATGTCCATTTTATATTCTATTGATAAATAAATCCCCAATTCTCGCCCAATCTCATATCAAATATTAACTGGCACAATGAAAGAATAATGAGTATAGGGTAGCATACTATTTCAGTAAACCATTAGAATTTCAACATTAGCATGTTATTGCCTGACAAGAAGGTAATTTTTAAAGAACTCATCACTATTTCTTCTCATTTTCTCCACACTTCATGGAAGCCCCAATGTACAGAAAATAAAAAAAACAAAAGAAAGATGAAAGAAAAATGGGAAAATGTGAACAATAAGACAAGTTAAAAATAGATTGACTAATAAAAAATTCCACTCTACATTAAACACCCCCAATCTACAATAACTTCAAATCAGGTTTAATAGGCCGTAGTGATAATATTAGTTTTGCTAGTTATGGATTCAAGAGTTTAGTTGCATAATTTTAGAGTTACGAACATTTAAATTGCCCTATATCTAGTTTTCCGCAACTTAGGTTATAAATTTCAGTAAGAAACTTTCATTCCCCAAAATCGCTCTAGTTTCCACAAAAAAAACTCCTAAACTAATTACCAAAATATACAACACCCATAACACACCAAAATTACAAATCAGAATATCATTGATGTAAGATAATATGACTGGTTCAATTACCGATCATCCAGAGAAGAATCATCACGAGGCCATCAAACAGGCAGATTCTCAACAGCAGGTGGAGGATTGACAGATGAAGATGCTGTGGAGCTGAAGGACGTTAAAGCGGTGAGCATGAGAGGGCGATCCTTGGCCTCCTCTTCCTCGTCGTCGTCGGTGTCGAAGGTGGTTACATTGACGCAGGAGCAGCGCTCCAAGGAGGCGAAGAACGCCCCGGCCACGCTCATACCGAACCACCGAGCCAGGCCGTCGACCTTGTCGTAGTACGATGCCCCGTTTTCGTTCTCCATAGCTTCGATTTCTCGATCAATTGATGGATTTGGGAAAGATGACTTGCCGAAATTAGGTTCGAACGATTTCTGTAATAATTTCAATATTAAAATGTCTTATTTAAATAAATAATCAATATTTTTAGTAGTATTTTTATATTTTATGTTTTTATATTATTATTATACCGGAATTGGACTCAGGCCCAATTACTCATCAAAGGCCCAGATATGAAGTTCCATATTGGGCTCAGCCCAATACGTCATCCCATTTTTCGCTTATATATGTGCATGTGAAATTAATTATATGTTTAATGAGCATGATCATTATTACTTAATAATTTGAGCTAAGCTTGTTTGATATATAAAATGAGACATTTACTTCAAACTTCACATGTGCTTAATAATTTTAAAATAAGTTAAGATTGGTTATTTTTTTTATAAGTCCGATAGAGCTCGAGTGTTTGAAAAAATCAAGATAATTTCAATTATTATGTATTAAATAGAGATAAAAATTTAATTAATGTTCATATCATAGTAAAAAGATGTAACAAAATTTGGTAGCTACTTGTACTAAAATGATTCCAAACTTGAACCTTTTTATATCAAATTCGATAAAATTTGATTACAATTCCAACTGTAAATTAACATTTTCAAATTTACGTGTATCAACTTTTATTTAATGAGCCCTTTCAAATTAATTCATTGTCAATTTGTCATTCTAAACTATCTTTTAGTATTAGCGACATTAAAATCTACTTTAGTGTAACATTTAAAAAAAATAGAATCGAATGAATCAATATCAATTATTCAAATTATTTGTAAGTAATCACGCACACTTCAGCGAACTGCAGGAAAGCAACCGCAGGCAACACCGATGTTACGTATATATAAATAGATATCATAAATCCTCTGTAATTCAATTGCAGTATTTCTAGGGTTTAATGTTCTTGCAATTTCCCCCAACTCTTTATGTAATTTTAGTTCCTCGATTGACTAATTTTTTGTCTTTTTTCTACTGAATTCTGTTGTTTCGTTCTATAGTTGGGGTTTCATTGATTCCATCGTTTTTGGTGTATATATATTTTCGTTTATCTTTGGTGAAATCACTTGAAGCCATGACCGATTGGCAGCATTTCCTTCAATCGGTGATCTTGGGCGTCATTTTCTCGTACTTTCTCGCGAAGCTCTTCTCCGTGATCTTCGCCTTTCGTGATGAGAATCTCAGACTCACGCGCTCTAAATCTCCCGAGGTCGAAGAGAGATCCGTGGATTCTTCGTCGAAGGATTCGGAAGAGAAAGAGCCGTTAATCAGCGGAGCTGGGGTATCGGGTGCTGATAGTGTGGCGGCTAGTGATCATAGTGATAGTGATGATGATTGGGAGGGCGTTGAGAGCACTGAGTTGGATGAAGTGTTTAGTGCTGCTACTGCATTTGTCGCGGCCACAGCTGCCGATCGGGCGTCATTGAAGGTATCGAATGATGTCCAGTTGCAGCTTTATGGCTTGTATAAGATCGCGACTGAGGGGCCGTGTTCTGCTCCCCAACCATCTGCTTTGAAAATGACTGCTCGTGCTAAATGGTAAAGCTTTTCGAGTCGTTTAAATGCAATATATGTCTTAAAATTGGGTTTGCCGATTCTCTTTCAAGCTCATTTTCAGTTAGTAATTGATATTCTTGAAACTGTAATGTATTTGATTTAGTTTGCACATAAGTGATCGGTTTTAGATTTGGTCATAGAAGAAATATGTTAGCTACTGTTAGAGATAAGTATTGCAAGTCGCTTGATGAAATGTGGGAAACATGATAGTGGTTACATTTCTTTCTTGGAGACTGAAAAGTTTGGTGCTTTAGTAAATATTTTTAGGCATTAAGCCTTTTGTTTTCTCTTTCCCGTTAGCATCATGATTTCCTTTTGTATAGTCTAATCGGTTTGATAAAGCAATTGGATGCAGTGAAAACAGACTATCAAATGTTGGAAGAGCCTGTTTCAGCAGCAATTAACTAGTTACTTTGATACAAATGAACTCTTGGGATTTGAATCTTCTTTATCAATAGAAAACAATGCATTTCTTTGTTTGACATATCGAATTTGGAGACTGTATAGTCATTTCTTCCCAATGAATACTCTATTGCTTTTGTGGTTGCCTGCCTCTTTTCTTTCGTTTGTTTCTATATCTTGTTAATAGAATGTTTGTAACAGTTAAAAATGTCAGAATTGTGCACTGATCGATAACATTGTGTATAAAGCATCTAAGCTAGAAATTTGCAGTGGCATATAGCTTTGTTGCTCATGCTTGATGGCTTGTTCTCTTTTCCCTTAGAGACTGAAGTTCTCTTGGCAAACCCAATAAAAGATTTGTTCTGTTTGTGTGCTAGGCAAGCATGGCAAAAGCTGGGTGCCATGCCTCCCGAAGAAGCAATGGAAAAGTACATTGATATTGTTACTGAGTTATATCCCTCTTGGCTTGCTGGTTCTGCCATTGTGAGATCAGAATATTTTTCTCATTTTAATTATCACCAAATTTTGTATTGGTTGTGCTTGTCTTAACCATTCTTGTTGTTTGACATTTATATATATCGTATAGGAGAAGAAGAGAGATGAAAGTAGTGGGGATGCATTTAGTGGAGGCTCTAAAGGACCTATCGGACCTGTTTTTAGTACCTTTGTATATGAGGAGGAACCTGGATCTGAGTTGTAAGTATCCTTACCATGATACCATCTCATATGTACATTGCAATTTACCTTTCATAGCGTATTGTGAGAGTGGTCTCAGTTACCACAGTATAGACAAGGATAAAAGAAGAAGAGAAGGCCATAGGGAAAGGTTATGTGTTATAGATCAGCTTAATAAGATCTTGTTTCTAAAACCCTCTCATCCAATAGGGGTTATTTATTTATTTGGGCCTTGGGGGGGGGGGGGGGTTCTTGAAACACCTTTTCTCTGGCTGTGTCCATTTTGGTATTACTGAATTGGACACCTGGAGTGTTATTTTATCCCTGTAGTCCTCAAGTATTGATATTAAATGTTGCTTCGTTGCACTGAAATTGTCAGATTGAAAATATGCATTAATAGAGGATTTAATTATAATTCTGAGCTGAATAGCATTAATATTAAGGTATTGTAATGATGTTTGAAATTACAGATCTTATTTCTTATTCTTTACGTTTGCAACAAGTTCCGAGTTTCAACCATGTGTCCAGCCTGCATACCATTCTCATAGCCTCTTCTAATCTCCCATGTGTCTATGTTTAGCTGGAAAAAAATCAAAAAAATTCTTCATCTAGTTGAAAGAATATTGGGTCTGAGATAAAGTTGTTCTTAATCAATGATTTGATAGGACTGGAGGACATCTGTACATGGAATCTGAGCCAGCAAAACTTATGTTGGCTGCTATTTATTTCATTATCGTGATCTAGAAAGGCGAATTTGAATTATATCTCTTCTATTCTTTGAAGGAAATTGGACGCTGTTCATGCTTTTGCACGAGAAGGAGATGAAGGGAACCTGCTCAAGTGCATCGATAGTGGTGTTCCCTTAAATCTGAAAGGTTAGTAGTTTCCAATTCTTCAAATCCCTTGTTATCTTCTTTTTTCGAGTGTGTACTTGGGTGTGTACGAAATTAAGCTGTCAATTTTATTTGGATCTGTTCAATATCTTCGGGAAATTTAAAACAAATATCTACTTCAACCATTCAGACCATTTGTGGCAGGTCCAGTCTGGTTAAAATGTGTGCCTTGCATTTCTAGCCTGCTAGTAGATCCTTTTGATTTATGGAAATTTATATTATTTGGTTGAGTAAACATTATTGCGTGAAACATAATTTTCTTGAAATATTGCAGATAGTGAGGGTCGTACTCCTTTGCACTGGGCTGTGGATCGAGGCCATTTAAATATTACAGAATTACTCCTGAACAAGAATGCTGATGTTAACGCTAAGGTAAATTGAAATTTTATTTTTTGTTACTTGTTCCCAGTTATCTACTTGATATGTGATAAAGAAATATGGCATATCAGCCCTTATAAAATCTAGTATATACTTTCCTCATTTGACAGGGGTAATAGTATGTGCCCTGGCTCTACTTATGCGTGATGGGTTGTGTTTTCCTAGAAATTTTTCTACAAGCTCTAGTCAGATGTTTCCATCTTTATTCGTTAACACAGCTCATGTCCTCTAATCTGTTTTTTTCGTTCTTTTCGTCTGCCAGAAAATGACTGAGAAAAGATGCATCTTATCACTTTTAGATTGTGTTTTAAAAATCCCTCTAGGCAGCTGCCTAAGCCCCGCATGATCGACCCAAGCCCCTTTTTCTTTCACATAAAATCTTTGAATTTGTTTCCCTTCTATTAAATATTGTCATTTTCAAACTTTGTTTTAAGAAAATAAACAAGTATGAACCCTAATTGTATTTTGAAAGATCAAAACATTAAAAAAAACAAAAAACTAAGAATGAACTTATGAGCAATGAATTATGAACTGGTAATCATCATGATTGACACACACACGTATATTGAACCTATGATGACGATAATGCCACGTTGGTTTGAACTTGTGATAAATTGATATTACCATACAAGTAAATTGAACATGGCAAGAATAATACCTTGTTCTGTACTACTGTTTTTTGTCAAATGTTTACAAATGATTATATGATTGTAGGATGGTGAAGGTCAAACCCCGTTACATTATGCCGCTGTATGTGAGAGAACTGCCATTGCCGAGTTGCTGGTGAAATGCGGGGCCGACAAAGAACTAGCAGACGATGATGGAAACGCACCTAGAGATCTTTGTGAGTCGAGATGGCCAGGGTTGAAGCTTCTAGCTAAAGTGGCCGACTAATCGTTGAGTTTATGGATTTTCGTATTCCACAGATTAATAATCCCCTCTTTTGTGTACATTCTATCCTAACCATCTTAAACGTCATTTATGGCTCTCTGTTTAGGGTTTTGCAATTGTTCCAACCCTTATAGTGATGGCTTCTTTGATATCTTCTTGATGGAAGAATTAATGGCGTTAAAGGTTTCTTTTTTTTTGAGGATAGAAAAGGAAAGAAAACTATATTCAATGTCTAGTTATTTCTTCCTCTCTAAATTGTCAAGATTGATATATAGGTGAAATGAAATTCACCTTAATTGCATCCCAAGTGTCAATTGGATATAGAGTTACAGAATTATGTTATTTGTACCAAATTGGGCACTGAATATTATACATTAAAGGTGGAGTTTTGCATTAAATTGGGTGGTAAACAACATTTTGTAAATTGTACTAATTTTCTATTATTTTTGTCGAACTAGATTGTGTTTCATTTTGAATTTCTGGGCTCTCAGCTCTTTTCCAACTTAAATTCTCATCTAATTTAAGAGATTGAATATCTATTGAAATTTCCATTTTCAATCGAAGTCTTGTTCTCTTTTTCTTTCTTTTTTTGAAGAAAAGTGCAATCAAAGTCTTGTTGTATATTGCTTTTGAACTCCCAAAATATACTATAAAGATATATTGTATTTAAATAAAATGTCTAATAAAAATAATTTTAAAATACTTTTGTAATACTATTTAGATAATTTTTAAAAAAATCTTCTGTTAAAAATTTCGAATCATATATAATCCATTCTTTAATGCCAAAACGTAATCTACATTAATTCTAAATTACTTATTATACCTTTTTTGAAGGTTTTTTTTCCAACATCGTTATTTAAATCGAACAATATTGCAGACAATATGGCTCGTATAAAATATATATCATCTGATGAAATGAAACTTATAAATTAATTAACAGTTCAAATTTTCTGATCTAAATATTAAGAAAAAAATTTACCAAAATAGTGATATAATTCACCAAAATTTTCTGCAAAATATTTTGAAAAAAAATTCCACGAAAATTGGAGTTCAATGTGCTATTAACTAATTCCGTAAAGGAAAAAAAAAACAGATATCTAAAAAGCTATACGAACAATGATTTACAGCTCATCATGGTCATCTTCCTCCTCCGCCTGGCCTCCTTCAGGTGCACCACCAGATCGCTGGTACACGGCAGTTATGATGGGGTTGCAGACGGCCTCGACCTCCTTGAGCTTCTCGTCGTACTCCTCCTTCTCTGCATTCTGGTTCTCGTCCATCCACTCCAACGCCTCCTTCGTCGCTGTCTCGATCTTCTCCTTCTCCTCTGACTCCAACTTATCCGCCAGCTTGTCCTTGTCATTTATTTGGTTCCTCATGTTGTACACGTACGTCTCGAGGCTGTTCCTTGCATCGATTCTTTCCTTCACCTTCTTGTCCTCCTCCGCAAACTCCTCCGCCTCTTTCACCATTCTCTCTATCTCGTCTTGGCTTAGACGCCCTTTCTCGTTTGTGATTGTGATCTTTTCTGCCCGGCCTGAGGCCTTGTCTTCCGCCTTCACATTGAGGATGCCATTGGCATCAACCTCAAAGGTTACCTCTATTTGAGGGGTTCCTCTGTTTAGGCAGAAATATACGACTAAGATACATGTTCTCGCAAAAAGAAAGTCCAAGTATAAAGGCTAAAAAAAAGTTATTTTTTTGCAAGGGCTTTTTGGGAAAGGGGACCATGATTAAAAATAGTATGGATAGAAAAATTAATTGTAATAACCATGATTAGAAAAGTATAAGAATGGATAGTTGGATGGAATATGAGACGAACCTTGGGGCTGGGGGTATTCCGGTCAAATCGAATTTTCCGAGCAACCTACAGTCCTTTGTGAGACTTCTTTCACCCTCGAAAACCTGTTACATTTTGTGTTAGAATATCCAAAAAACAATATGTCGTTCAGATTTACCAAGAAACGGATTTGATTGATTACCTGTATCGAGACCGTGGTTTGTTGATCTTGATAGGTGGTGAAAACTTGGGATTTCTTGGTTGGGATGACACTGTTTCTTGGGATCAATTTGGTCATCACTCCTCCAACAGTTTCAATGCCGAGTGTCAATGGAGCCACATCCAATAGAAGAATGTCTGATCACATATTGAATTGAGTTAGTTACAAATTCTTGAGCTCGAAAAGCAATGATGAATAGATGAAAAGGACAGTACCTTTAGTTTCATCGCCTCCCTCTCCGCTGAGGATTCCTCCTTGGACCGCAGCACCATAAGCAACAGCCTCATCTGGGTTGACACCCTTGTTAGGTTCCTTGCCATCAAAATACTCCTTCAAAAGCTGTTGAATCTTGGGAATTCTGGTGCTTCCACCAACAAGAACGATTTCATCGATCTGGTTTTTCTCCAAACCAGCATCTTCCATGGCCTTTTTAACAGGGCCCATGGTCTTTCTGAATAAGTCATTGTTCAATTCTTCGAAACGGGCTCTGGTAAGAGGTTCAGACAAGTCTACACCGTCAAAGAGAGACTCGATTTCTACACGAATCTGGTGCTGACTGCTCAAAGCTCTCTTGGCTCGCTCGGCTTCCCTCCTTAATTTTCCAAGGGCCTTGTTGTCCTTGCTGATGTCCTTTCCATGCTTCTTCTTGATCAACTTGATGAAGTATTCCATAATTCTTTGATCGAAATCCTCACCTGCAGAGACAACCGAGTGGTTTTTGAGCTACTCAGACAAGATCATATAAAATTATTATAAGTTTCCCCCATCCAATAGAATCGATCCTTTTAAAACAAATTGCATTGCCAGTGCGAGTTAGCCATCCTGTACGAATTTGCTTCACTAAGCGAGGCATATACCAATGCAATGTCGTCAAGCACGATAGGTAACATTAGCTCAATATTTTCTGAATTCAGAAGAAAAATCCATGACTAGAAAGTAATCTAATGATAGTTATGGGATCATTTCAGTAAAGCATAAGTAACAAGACTTAAGCACACAGCCAAGATATCAATAGAGTTCTGACATTTTTGTTCGCTAGAATCAGAAATTCAACTACATCCTAAGGTTTCTACTACAATACTACTAATCAAACAATTAGAGACAGAAAGAAAATAATCCTTACCTCCCAAGTGAGTATCTCCATTTGTAGAAAGAACCTCAAATACACCGTTATCAATAGTCAAGATACTGACATCAAATGTTCCGCCACCAAGGTCAAAGACAAGGATGTTCTTTTCACCACCTTTCTTGTCCAAACCGTAAGCAATGGCTGCCGCAGTTGGCTCATTGATAATTCTCACAACATTCAGCCCAGCAATCGTGCCAGCATCTTTGGTAGCCTGCCTCTGAGCATCATTGAAGTAAGCTGAAAAACAGAAGATGCAAAAACATCTATAACGAACACGAATATCCTTGTCTCAAAAACTTTTCAGGGAAAATATTTACCAGGGACAGTGACAACGGCATCCTTGATTTTCTTTCCAAGGTAAGCCTCAGCTGTCTCCTTCATCTTTGTCAAAATCATGGCACTGATCTCCTCAGGACTGAACATCTTAATCTCACCATCCTGGATCTGGACTTGTATGTAAGGTTTTCCATCCTTGTTGACAATCTCGTACGGAACAAGCTTCTTGTCCCTTTGAACTTCTTTATCCTCGTAACTGTTCAGTAAAAAGAGTTAACAAAGAGTCATGATATCAATGCCTCCCTTATAGCTTCATTAAATCCAAAAAGCTCGAGAAATTACTTTCTCCCAATGATTCTCTTGGCATCAAAGATAGTCCTCTCGGGATTAACAGCTGCCTGGTTCTTTGCAGCCTCACCGATCAACCTCTCGTTGTTGGTGAATGCAACCCATGAAGGGGTGATACGGTTACCTTGATCGTTAGCTATAATTTCAACATGACCATTCTTGTAAACACCAACACATGAATAAGTTGTACCGAGATCTATCCCAATTACTGTTCCAATTTTGGTAGCCTCCTCTTTAGCTATGGAAAATGCAAATAAACTCCCTGTTTCAAAGAATCAACTACCACATTAACACATTCATTCCAATAATTGTGAAATATATCAATCCATAAATCCACTCCAATTTCAACAACCATAGCAATCATTCTAACAAAACAGAAACTATTTTCACAAACATCAATATCTCAGATCCGAACGACCTAATGTAACAAAAGCTCGGATCTTCATTACTTGAGAGAATCATTAAAATATCAGCAAAACAAGAAAGGAACTTACTTCATAGAATACGTAAACTGTACGAATTAAGCAGAGCGACTATAAATACATGAAAATTAAGCATTGCAAGACGTCGTTAACACGAAATTCAGCTGAACTCATTCATAGACAGCTCGTTCTTCTAGACAAGAGTACGAGAAAATCACTTAACATAAAGCATGAACTCAAACAACAACAAGAGGCATTGTACCTAAGAATTTAAGACTGCTAACATCTCAGCTAAGACACAAACTTCTTGCCCAAAACTCACCGATCAAAACGATCGCAAACACGATCGAAGATGCGCGTCGCTTCGACGCACCCGCCATTGCTGCGAAGCTCAAAAATCGATCCTACAATTCGCCTTTTTTTCTCCTTTCTTCGCTGCTGTGTTTTTTTTGCTTCTCAGTTTGTAGTTCTGAATCTGAAGGAGAGACGGTAGATGAAAGATATGTGTTTATATAGCGTCGCGGGTGCAGGGTTCACCCGTCATCAATGGTGACGTGGACCAATCAAGGCTCGAGTATGAGTCAACATTGATACGTTACTCGCCCTTCTTAGTTTAAATTCGAAAATTCGAGTCACCGGTGTTTGCATGAGCTAACCGCAGGGTATAATCGTGTCACCTGTGGTGACGTGGACCAATAGGAACTGAGGATGAAAGGTGTGAGCCAATCAGATTTTTTTGAGACTTGGGATGATCGCAGCCGTTGATTGAAGTAAAGTGAAAAAGCGTCTATTTCGGAATTAAGCAACTAATACAAAATTTCCAATTTTCTGGTGTCAAAAAGCTTTGTGAGATAATTTTACCAATCTAATGAGATAACATGGCTCATAGCCCATAAAAATAACATTATATTTACGATTCTTGTGAAATACAAATAATATTGTAGATAGTCAAATTTTATTGACTGATCTAAATGTATTAGGTATAAAATGATATATCAAATATTGATTTTGGTTAATTTTAGAGATTATTTGAATATAGTTGTTAAAAGTCACATTAATTGATAATTATACATGTATTTTGGTGGTCAATTAGAAGTCGTCTTAGGTCAAAATCTTGCATATATTCCGATTCATCGGTGTTCTTTAATATCCATTAAAGAATTAAAAGACCGTAACTCAAAAGTTTCATTTGATTTTAAAGAAATATAACCGTGTACGTTTCATATTTATTTATTTATTTAAAATATAAATTTATACGTCCATATGTGGATTTAAATGTTGTATTTTAAAATGTTTAAACTAGATTTAATATAGACATTTTATTTCAATTTAATTGAACATAAAAAAATTTATTTTTCTATTAAATAAAATTATTTATTTATAGATTTTTGTAATTTAGGAATTTTATGAAAAATTAACGAAATTTCATTTAGAATGAGTGACAAAATTAATTAAACAACAACGCTATAGTAGTACTTTATCCAAAAATAATGCTGTAGTGAGCAACTTAAACTTAGTATTTAAACATGATCTAAAAGAGACATTATCATAAAGGCAAGATCAAATTAAGATTTCCAAAACATGTTATCTAATTATTGAACGTATGTAAGTAATAATATATTGATACTCATAGTTTTCTTTTGTATTATTTGTTATCATTTATAAGCAAGGACAAAAATATCTGTGTCTGCGGATATATCGATATCGGTGGAAATATCGGTAATTTCGAGAAAAAAATAAAAAAATTGAATTTTTTTTTAAAAATATATCTAACACTTTACATAATATTATAATGAATATTAATATATATTGAAGTTAAATTTCAAACAAAAAGATACGTTTGTCTCATATTGGTTTACATATCAAATTTACATATCAAATTACCATTGACAATTAATACATGACCTAATAATAACTTGAACTCCTATGAGATTCAAATGTATAAGACATGCCATATTGAGTCAAACAATATTGATACCAATAATATTGATACAAACTTAAGATACTTGAGTCAAACAATATTGATACCAATAATATTGATACAAACTTAAGATACTAGACCAATTTTCAGCCTAATCATGGAGATAACTTTTATATATTTCTTTACTTTTTCAAACTGTGTTTCCATGGATTGACCAATATGGTTGACTATGTTGATGCATGCTTGAACCTCCATAGGATATTTTAGGTACTGAGTTATAAAATGGATTTTGACTAGACCAATCAAGCTGTGAAGTGCTGTGTCTGCCATAAGAATACGACGGTTGATATGCATAGTAAGGATCATTACTCATATTCATTGAATTAAAACTCCACTAATTGTAAAGCAAAGAAAATTTAGAAAAGAGCCAAAAATGTGAAAAAAAAAAAAAACTAACAAAAACTAGTACACGGATATATTCAGGATAAATTGGCGATATATCCCGAATATATCCGGATATATCGGAGATATATTGCAGATTAGGTGTACTATTTACCGTTAAAGATATATCTTCGATATATCGCGGATATATCGGGGATATTATAACGGATTATTTTGTCAGCCCATATCGATATCCATCAGTTGATTTTACGGATATATTGGGGATATATCGCGGATATATCCGAATATTTTCGTCCTTGTTTATAAGTATGGTTTTCCTAAAACCGTTTAATGAGAAATCCTTTGAAAGATTTATTTCACATAGCCATCAAGGGAGGAATGAATCCATGAAAGTTGTTATAGAAGATAAAATAATAATAATAATAATAGTAATGATAAATTTTTGATCTATTATGATGAAATGTACTCATCGACTCGACTTTTAAGATGATGATCATCTAATTAAAATAAATCAAGTTTAAAATATTTGTCAAATATAATCATTTTAATATGGGTAACCGCAATAAAAACAAGATTTTTTTTCCAAAATTATAATTTTAATAAGAAACTTGTTTTTTAGTAAATTTAACATGATTTTCAATATCCCGTGCATATGTAATCAACAAGCAGATTTTAAGCATCTTTTAATTTTATGATTCATATTTTAAATCAATTAATATATGTTTACATGCAATAGCATCAATTGAAGTTTTCTTAATAATTTATGAAAGTTTGAGAATTTTTGAAATACTTAAAATATACACATTAGTTACGAATGTACGAGACATTGAAAGTCATGTTATATTTAATGATAGCCAAAAGTCATACTAAAATTGTAATTTTGAAAAAAATTGTGATTTTTACGACAATTAATCCTCAAATGAGTATATTATATCTATTTATTTATTATATATATATATATACATATTTTAATGTTTATTGACAATGGGGCCAATAGTTGCTATGCGTTGAGATTGATAACCTATAGGCTATAAGCCCATGGAAAAATGATTTCTATATTAAATGTAAAATTAAAAAAATGGGCCAATGTTAGCGATGGGCTGAGAACCAATAAAGCCCATGAGAAAATGATTTCTACAATCATCAAACAAGTGCTCTAAATTAACTAGGCACACTGATTTCTAAAGTAATAAACATAAATGTGTACATTCTGCATATGTTTCAAATAAAACTTCTGCTTTTATGATTATTTAAAAAAAAAATGTCTATTTTTAATTCAAAGTTTTAAATAGTTATATATAAATAAGATCCCGATTGTGGGAGTAGTATATGCAGATATATAGAGAAAACACTTAATATTTTATATTTAATAATGTATCCGAATATATTCAATAATCCATCATAATAAATAGTATATGAAAAAACATATTTAATTGTATATTTTTGAAAGTATGCTCACTCATTCCATGTTTAAATAATGTATATTCAAACTGGGATAAGTCAATATTTTTCAATTATTTCGGAATTTCAAGCCTAACATTTCCTCATTTAATTTAATTGAAAATAAACATTTTAGCATGTAAAATTGAACATCACAGTTGTTGGACAAACACTTGGACGAAGTTTTCCAAAAACTAATATCAATTTTCAAAATTAATCATTACTATCCTTATAAATAACGTATAATAAGTACGTTTTCAAATTATGATAAAATTGACGTTGAATTATAAAATATACAATGTATTTGAGACGATCTGACTGAAATGATGATATCTACATTCTATATACATCCTATAAATCATTCAGATGTTGGAATTCAAAAATGACATTGTTTGTGGCTAATATATTACTTTCTAAAGTATATATTGTAATTGAAATTAAGCTATTATTGATTTTTTTAATTACATAATAAAAAAAGAATGGAAAAGGTGGAAATTAGAGAAACCCATGTCAGATGGGACCCACGGACTTTAGCGTATTACGCTAAAGAAATTACCTGGTCCGTTCCGCAGACAATAATTGCTCATTATATGCTGGAAGAAAAAGAAAATCATTATTATTAGTCTGCATAATTCATTTCAAGCTTTACATATTTTCTCTCTCTAAAAACACACCCAAGCACGCTCTCTTTCTCTCTCTAAAAACTCCCTGTCTAGGGTTTTCAAGGGCGCCGCTTTTGAATTTGGACGATCTGGGAGTTAACTCCCCCCCTCTCTCTTCCCCCTCCTCTACTTTTTCCCTCAGGTAATTGCATTTAATTGCCTTTGTTTATACGTTTTGTTAATTCTTATGAGTAATCAGTTCATTTGAAATTTGGATTGTTGTTTGACGATTGGAGGATTGCTGGATCTGTTTGTTGGTTTGATTTGATTTTTTTAGTCTAGCAAATTTATGATCTTTTAAATTGCGCAGCAAATGTGAACACGTGGAGTTGCTAGTTTTGGAATTCATGTTCATAGATCGGATTGCTTTCTGAAGTTGGTTTTGTTGCGATTCATCCGTTTTAATTATTTTTTTCTGGATGTTTATTGTGGATTCATTCATGTTTACTGAACTGGTTTAATATATTTTATTTTCTTTCTTTTGATTTATTTTAACCTCATTTTTTGGATTCATTAGTGGTGGTGTTATTGTTCTGTTTTCTCTTGTGCACATTGGAGTAGTTTGCAGTGAGCTGTTAGCAGTTGGATATTAATTTTGACAGGTCGGATGTGTTGATTTTAATGTATTATGTAAGATTTGCTTTTGATTCTTGTGTTTTTTTTTGTTTTTGTTTTTGGTTGTTTCGCTTAGGGAAACAGGTGCTCCATGAGCCCCTATAGTTAACTTACAAAACATTAATTAATTTTCTGTGTGTAGCTATGGGAGTTGATGGACTTTGTTGTTTTGAAAGTGGGCATGTTGGTTGTCTATGCATCTGTTTTTGTCTTGGAAGTCAATGAATCTTGTTTTGAAATGTTGAATATGACTATAATATGCTGCTCCATTTTGGGGAATTGAAAAAATACATTGTAACTGTGTAAGTTTATTTTATTCTGGAATGATCACTAACATATATCTTGAATATGATAAGCTGCTCCTTTTGGGGAAACGACAAATACATTGTCTGTTTATTTTACTCTGGAATGATCACCAACATATCTGCTATATAAGCTAGTTGTTCTGGTATATTTTTTTCTTTAAAGACTTTAAAGGTCTGTCATTATTTCTTTGTCATTTGAATATATATGCAGTTTGGAAATGTTTTTCTTAGCTGCTGTTTATTATGGTAATTGATCTCCATGTGTGGCTTGACAGGGAGAATATGGCTATGGAAGTCACTCAGTTTCTTCTAAGTGCACAAGCAGTTGATTCAACAGTGCGGAAGCATGCTGAAGATACTTTGAAACAATTTCAGGAGCAAAACCTTTCTGGTTTCTTGTTATCCCTTTCTGCAGAGCTTGCTAATGAGGAAAAGCCAGTTGACAGCCGTAAACTAGCAGGTTTGGTTCTTAAAAATGCTTTGGATGCTAAGGAACAGCACAGAAAGTATGAGCTTGTGCAAAGGTGGCTATCATTAGATGTGGCTGTAAAGAGCCAGATTAAGGCATGCTTGTTACAAACACTGTCCTCTACTGCGGCTGATGCTAGGTCAACAGCATCACAAGTCATTGCTAAGGTTGCAGGCATTGAACTGCCACCGAAGCAGTGGCCTGAGCTCATAGGGTCTCTCCTGTCCAATATTCACCAGGTACCACCTCATGTGAAGCAAGCTACTCTGGAAACTCTTGGTTACTTGTGTGAAGAAGTTGTTCCAGAGGTAATTGATCAAGATCAAGTAAATAAGATTCTTACAGCTGTGGTTCAAGGTATGAATGCTACTGAAGTTAATGTTGACGTCCGACTTGCTGCTACCCGCGCACTATATAATGCTCTTGGATTTGCCCAGGCTAACTTTTCTAATGATATGGAGCGGGATTACATTATGAGGGTTGTCTGTGAGGCCACACTTTCACCTGAAGTGAAAATCCGGCAGGCTGCCTATGAGTGTTTGGTCTCAATTGGGTCAACATATTATGAGAAATTAGCTCCATACATACAAGACATTTTCAACATCACATCCAAAGCTGTTCGAGAAGACGAGGAACCAGTTGCTCTTCAAGCAATTGAATTTTGGAGCACTATTTGCGATGAGGAAATCGATATTTTGGAAGAATATGCAGGTGATTTTACTGCAGATTCTGATGTCCCATGCTACTATTTCATCAAGCAGGCACTCCCTGCCCTTGTTCCAATGCTGTTGGAGACACTTCTTAAGCAAGAAGAAGATCAGGATCAGGATGAAGGTGCTTGGAATCTTGCGATGGCAGGTGGAACTTGCCTTGGTTTAGTTGCTCGGACTGTGGGGGATGACATTGTACCACTGGTAATGCCGTTTATTGAAGAAAATATAACAAAGGCTGATTGGAGGCAAAGAGAAGGTGCGACTTATGCTTTTGGTTCAATATTGGAAGGCCCTTCACCTGACAAATTAATCCCTATTGTCAATGTTGCTTTGAATTTCATGCTCACTGCATTGACTAAAGACCCAAATAGCCATGTGAAGGATACAACTGCTTGGACCCTTGGGAGAATATTTGAATTTCTTCATGGTTCAACAGTGGAGAATCCCATTATTACTCCTGCAAATTGCCAACAGATTGTCACAGTTCTGCTCCAGAGCATGAAAGACGCCCCAAATGTTGCTGAGAAAGCCTGTGGTGCTCTTTATTTTCTAGCCCAAGGTTACGAGGATGTTGGCTCAACATCACCCTTGACACCCTATTTCCAAGAAATTGTGCAGTCGCTTCTTAATGTTACTCACAGAGAAGATGCTGGGGAATCCCGTCTTAGGACAGCTGCCTACGAGACTCTAAATGAGGTAGTGAGGTGCTCAACTGAGGAAACAGCTCGTTTAGTGTTGGAACTTGTTCAAGTCATCATAACAGAACTTCACAAGACTCTTGAGGCTCAGAAACTTTCATCTGATGAGAGAGAGAAGCAGACTGAATTGCAAGGCCTTCTTTGTGGGTGCTTACAGGTCATAATCCAGAAACTAGGAGCATCAGAACCCACTAAGCAAGCCTTCTTGCAGTATGCAGATCAGATAATGTATCTTTTTCTACGAGTTTTTGCTTGTAGAAATGCCACTGTCCATGAGGAAGCAATGCTTTCTGTTGGTGCACTTGCCTATGCAACTGGTCCAAACTTTGAAAAGTACATGCCAGATTTCTACAAGTATTTGGAGATGGGTCTTCAAAATTTTGAGGAATACCAGGTTTGTGCTGTCACTGTTGGTGTTGTGGGGGATATCTGCAGGGCATTGGAGGAATCGATTCTGCCTTACTGTGATGGGATAATGACTCAGCTACTGAAAGACTTGTCAAGCAATCAGTTGCACCGGTCTGTGAAGCCTCCAATCTTTTCATGTTTTGGAGATATAGCTCTAGCAATTGGCGAGAAATTCGAGAAGTATTTGATGTATGCCATGCCCATGTTACAGAGTGCTGCAGAGTTGTCTGCGCACACATCAGGGGCTGATGACGAAATGATAGAATATACTAATCTTCTAAGGAATGGCATTTTAGAGGCATATTCTGGTATATTTCAGGGCTTTAAGAACTCTCCGAAAACCCAACTCCTGATTCCGTATGCACCTCACATTTTGCAATTTTTGGATAGCATTTACATGGAGAAGGATATGTGAGTACAATTAGCCTTTTTGATGTGTTCTTTTTGTAGGTGGTTCTTAATTTTAATTTATATCATCTATTTGTACAGGGACGATGTTGTGATGAAAACTGCCATTGGCGTCCTTGGAGATCTAGCAGACACTCTAGGAAGTAATGCTGGTTCTCTGATTCAGCAATCCCTGTCAAGCAAAGACTTTTTAAATGAATGTTTGTCTTCAGATGACCATTTGATCAAGGAATCTGCTGAGTGGGCCAGGTTGGCCATTAGTCGGGCCATATCTGTTTGAGGTGGTGTACAGTGTACACTCGGTGCATATTACTTTACCTGCATGCATATGGTCGTGTCGAGTCGGGGTCAAGGTCAGACAATAGTCATGTCATGTTGGGTCATCACCATTTTCTGACAATGGAAGCATCATTTATTCTGTTGTCACTAACTCATGCATAAGCATCATGGGGTCGGGTTCCTTTCGTTTGCCTTGGGGGGTTGGCAGAGGGGAGGGGGAGGGTAGTCGGTGATTGTGGCTTCTCTGAACGTTTTCGGGAGGACTAACAACGAACGCATCATTCGTGGTTTTGATGGGCTGAACTGCTAATTATATGCTTAAATGCATGGTCCAAGCTACTTTTCGGGTATTTACAGAGTTGTCAAGGAGAAGAGCTCCCATGTAATTCCTGGTTGCTGCCTGCTCTTCAAGTGGTCTGAGACGAACAGCGCCAGAGCTATCCTGCCACCTTTTTCTTTCATATACATGATTTCTTTATGCATCATTTTTTCTTTGCATCGGTCCAAATCATAACAGTCTGTTGCATACATCTCATTCATTTCATTCATCACGTAGAAATGCATGGGATGATCTCATCCTATAGTAGTTAGAGCATTTCATTTGCATTGTTAGTTCTTCATTAGTGAGTTTAGGTGTTTCACAGGTCATTCTGAGTCAAATTACCATCTATGTATGAGAAGATATCGGGTCCGCAATTTTCTGCTGGTCCGTACAGATTTTTCTTCGATCGTGCTTTTGAACTGTGTAATCTATACTGTGTTTCAAAGATTTAAGAGTGGGATATTGGGATGTCATGAAATTTGTGATGACATTGAAATAGATTTGAGAATAGGATTGAAGAATCACTATAAGAAGATTGTCAAGAGGCAATGTATTTGTGGCCTTGTGTTATTCATCTCCTGTGCTTTTATATTTGCTTTTCTCTTTTGCCTTTTGTACCATGCTATACATTTTTCTACTTTTCTCTGTAAAGGTTGTTTGCACCAACTTTGTGTATTACTATGATGATTTTGTAGATGTTACGTGTTGTGATTTCACCAACTGGTGCATCTACTTTTTGTTTGCACGTATATGTGGGTGTATGTGAATACATAGTATACTATTTTACTAGATGTAGCATCTTTTGGAAGTATTTATGAAGGTTGTGTGGGTGTGTTTTTGTTGCATTTATGGATTGTAGATTGTCATTGCTATGATTTTGTGGATGTATTTATTGTTCCTAATTGTACATGTTGTAAATGGTGTATCTGACATTTCCATTTGAAGTGTGCTTTGAGTCAAGTTGAAAGGCGATGTGTGTCTTTGAATTTTGCAATTTATGAGTATTGTTAAAAGCATTTTGCAACCTTGTCAATGCCAAGATATTTACAAGTATTTGTTTTTATTGTTTTTAGGTATACCATACGTTTTAATGTTCATAACTTTTGGATATTACAAGTTTGGCCAAATGCCCTATTAAATTCTTCCCATGTGTCGAAGTTTTAAATTTTCATTCTTTTTATAAATGGATTGTGAGATCTTAATATTTAATTTTGGTAGCCCAAGTCAGTATTAAGTAAGTTGTAAAACTCTTATAATTGCCTCATAATATCTATAATTAAGAGGGTCTTTTTGCAATTACCGGACAGTCTTAGAACGATATATATATAAATCAAATCAGATGTTAGAAATTATTGCAAGCTATTTGGTCCACCCAAAAGAAAAATGATTATCCCATCAATATCAAAATTTCTATGCCTTCAGATTCACGTACGACTGGACCGATTGGTACCGAGCCCAAGGATCTAAGATATATATATCAGATGTTAGAAATTATTGCAAGTTATCTGGCCCGCCCAAAAGAAAAATGATTATCCCATCGATATCAAAATCTCTATGCCTTCAGATTCATGTACGATTGGACCGACTGGTGCGGAGCCCAAGGATCTAAGCAAGGAAAGCGGTAAACCGGGATTCCAATGCAGTGTGAATTTGGGTGGCGAGGGATCAGGGTCAAAGCTCGTCTTCCCACTTTATATATATATGAGATGTTAGAAATTATTGCATATTTAGATAAAATATATTTACTTTTTGTTTCTTTAAAGTAATTATCAACCTTTTAGGTAGTGCTCACAGGTAAATGTAATAATGTTAGACAAAAAAATTCAAACCCTTAGAAAATCATTTCACATAGATTTTGTTGGTTAGGCCATTTTCCATTTGTCTCCTGCAAAAATTCATTTTTCAGTAAGTGGCAAAATATGAAATGTGAGAATCATGGGGCACTATAGATGTTAGAAATATCTCATAACAAAAAAAAAAAAAAAAAAAAGGCCCCAAATACCCAAAAATATTTATGGATGTATCTAAATACCCAAAAATATTTAAGAATGTATCAAATATATCCAAATTGTTATATTTTTACCCCAAACTATCCAAAAGTACACATTTAAGTCAAAAGTGTATTTGGTGATATGATAAGTCTGAAAATATAAATGGTACTGCTATGTTTTGTTTACAGGTTGAACAGTAAAATTATTGCCTATTTAATACACAAATTTCATTAAATTATAAATACACGAAATTCTAAAAGGGGATAATAACACAGTTATTGCATATTAGATTATAACATTTTCGTGTAATAATATTGAATTGAATATAATAATATAATTATTACTATTAATGGATACACGAAAATCAGCTTAAGTTTTAGCTTAGGGACTACATGAAATTCGGACATAGGGACTACATGAAATTCGAATATAAGACTACACAAAATTCGGATATAGGACTACACGAAATTTGGACAAATGGCTATATGAAATTCGAACATAGGACTACACAAAATTCGGATAAAGGGCTACACAAAATGCAGATATAGGGTTACACGAAATTCTGACAAGGACACGGAATTCTAACAAAGGACACAGAATTCTGACAAAGAGTTACAGGAAATTCATATATAGGGCTACATGAAATTCGTACATAGGTCTACCGAAAAACTGTTGTCTCAATTAAACTTTTTACTTTGACTATATATTTGTATTGAATGATGTGAAAGAAGTCTACGTCAAGAGAATGAGGGGTGATTATTCGAAAAAATGAGTACTTTAGAATATTTTTATTTGATATTGAATAAAATGAACACTATTAAAATAGTATTGGGTATTAATAATACACACTATCTTAAATTGGATAGTTTAGGTTACTGTCCCAAAAAAAAAAAAGTCTAATTGCAAAAAAAAAAAAAAGAACAAATAACTATTTAATGATGACTTTTCGAATTTAATTATATATATATATATATATATATATATATATATAACACGACCTTAACCCACTATTGCAATAATATACACCAAACATGCTTACAAACATTTTCTCATTATTCAAACAAGTTTTTATTATACAATAATGCAACTACGTCAACTTTTACAACTCCTTCTAATGTGATAGTGACATCTTACTAAATTTTTATCCCGTAAAATCTCATAAAAAAACAAGATTTTTAATGTTCACAACATCCAAACTCTAAATTATTCATAGGTGTTCGGATAGGATTTTCTATTATATAAAGGGGCCAAGAGGCCACAACACAACGACATTTTTATAGTTTTCAATTTTTTTCTCGTCATTGTATATGAAACACTACACATACGTTGTTTCATGAAACAACGTTATTTCTTTTACCATAAGGCCCATAACACCAGCAACTGTGTCTTTAAAATAGCAATGTTAGACCACCACCACATGAGAGTCTTAATTTGATGCCATTAAGAAATCAATTTGCAACAATACTTTTGAAGGAGCTGAAATATCTATAGGTTCATTTGTATGGTATTCAATTGGTCATTTCAACAATTGAAACAAAGCATGACTAGAGAGCATTGTAGCATTATAAGTTTGATAAAACTATTTTGCCACTGTGCAATATAAGAAAGAAAACAAATATGGCAGAAAAGCAGATTGACTTATGAAAAGTTGAGCTTAATTTGATCAAAAGCGAAGATTAAGAAAACCATGATAAAAATTGTCCAAGTGATATGAGCCATGCAAAGGGGGACTTTCTATATAGTTGGTGTCCACATGCACACACACATACATGTATATTATATATATATATATATATATATATATATATATATATATATAATGTGGTGTAACATGCATATTGTGAAGTTGACTTACATTTTGGTAATGCATCTCATCATCATTGTATAAGCCATTGGGGTGGGTAGCACTAGGGTTAAGCACCTTTCATGGGCACTTCGGCTTATAAAAAGCACCTTTCTTCCCTCCTAAATCTTGAATAACATAGCTTTGAATTCAAGAAAAAAAGCATAATTCAACGAGTCCAAGGATGAAGAATTCTTTAATGATGTTCTTCTTGCTACTCATGTGCCTATCTGCAGGTAAAATCCGAATGCAGTAACTTTCCGCGTTTTGTATAGAATAGTATGTTGGTTAAACGAAGTTTTTCATCATGGTAACCACCGCTCATCTCTGTAGGCATAATCAAGTCCTCAAGCATTCGAACAAGCCCTCCCAACTTGTTTCACAAGGTAATTTGTCATGGGCTACATTATCTTTAGCAACATGATAGATTAAGTGTCCAGTAATAAGGCTAAACTCGACATGATTGTAAGGCTAAACTGTTGGCTCTGCTAATGTTCGTATGAATGTGTTTTTTCAGAGAGGAATCGGAGTGAATTCAAGAAAGCTCATGGGATTCGAAGCTCTGTTAGACTATGATTACGCGGGGCCTAATCCGAAGCACGATCCAAGAGGGAGGAAAGGAGGGGGTGGAGGCAGAGGTCCCTAATTCTGTCAATGTAGCCTTTTTATTTGAAGGCTGAGAGTTATCTAAGTTTTGGACAAACATATGTTGGATATTATTATAGTACTTGCTATGAGTTTCTTACCAATAACACAGAATCTTTGTTATTAGTACAGTATGAAGAGACGCCACTGTGCTTCAGATTCTCTTACATATGTTTTAACTTTATGCTACTGCTTATCATTCTATATAGATTATAACTAATAAAGTTTTGGTTATTGTTAAAGAGAATTACTTCTTCAGAGTAGTTTCTTGTCTAAATCTTGATTCTTGGTCTTCTGGTGCATGCCTGGAGTGTCAACATGATTAATGATAAAAAAATAAGTGGATCTTTGTCTTGGTCATTTTTAGAGGACAAAATGGTATTTTATAATGATTAACTATCGTAAGCCAGGAGACACATGCATTGTTTCTTGCATGGATGGTTTTAAACACATTATAATTTTCTTACCAATGTGCTAATTGCAGAAAACACTGACCACATTAGTCCAACTTCAACCACTTAAGTTCTATTGACTTTTGCTAGTCTACTTTCAAAATCCCACTTGAGTTCAATCAATCAATCTTGCAACCTATCCACCAAGAAATATCCAATAACTTTTTGATCAATATTGAGATCAAAACTGTTGTAACAAGTGCATGAATTTGCCATTTCTGGGTTTTTTTTCCTCCACTTCTATTTTCTGCTAAATCTATCAGATCAACATCCCCACTAATTTGTTTGGTCTAAAGCTACTTGTACCACATTCAATAGCTTTTTGACATTATCAAAAATCTCTAAATAACATAGTTTTTTTTTCCCCTTTTCTTTTTTGATCTCATGTGTATGTGGAATTGGCATAGTGCAATGAGAACTGAAATTTCAGTATGTTAAAAGGTCCTTTTTCTCTATGCCTATATGAGGATAAGTGCAGATATGTTTAGTCAGTGAAAAATGATGCAATAATGGACTTCAATTCAGAGCACTACCTAGCACAACATATGAAGTGTAGCCCCAACCACCATCCAACACCCATTTGATATCTAATAAATGGATAACATATACCTATGATTTTGTTAGGATTGAAAGCTACCACCACGTCAAAAGCTAGACACGACAATTTGGGTCTGACCTAAAAAAAAGGGTAGGTCGTGCCTTATATTTAGAGGCTCCACGCCCGATTAAAAAACAACTAAAACTTAAAAAATGGACTGGACCGGATTCTTAACATGATGGTTCAAGCCGGCCCAACATGTCACGTTCACCTAACGGGCTTGGATTGGGTCCGATTTGCCCTGCGGCAAATGAGATCCTCTATACCAAATATTCATATACCACGTGTAGTTATACTGATTTTCAAAACGATTATAATGTATAATAAAAAAATAAATATCAAAACCACGTAATTTTGATGTGGCATACAAAGTGAGACACAGATTTTGGTATAAAGGATCCAGTCTGCCTCTGTGGAGGATAGCAGTTCAGTCAAAGGGTATTTGCAACCCTGGGAGACTCGAACCCTACACTAATACCACATTTAGAAAAAAAAGACGCTATGATAGTGCTTGATCTTAGATTCTGTTATAATTTAATTGCAACAAGGTCCCTTTTTTTGTGGGAAAATGCCAGCCATGGAAAATTTCCTAAGGAATTGTTTTTGCTATCTAGACGCACAGATATGCAATGCTTAATCGGCAAACAATCAGCTTTTTGATTCTTCAACGTAGCCGATTTTTTACTTGTAGTCATGTAAGCCCAAGATTGAATAGTTGGGAAGTAATAAAACAATAACATCGCTTTCGGGTAGTAAAGTGGGTATACTGTCGAACAACTCTTATTCTCATGACCTCATCTACTCCATTTAAATTTAATGGGAAACATTTATCATGTATTCAACATGGAGTGTTTTGATCCATCTCTGTCACAAACTTTCTGCTACCACATTTTCACTAACAAAAGAAGGTTAATAGAATTTTCGATAGATCTTAGACCAATATAGCAACTTAAGAGGAGGATTGATGATGCACGTTTCAGTTACTATTGAAGAACACGAAAAAAAATTCAGACCACTCTGATATGCATAAGATGTATAAATCGTGACATTGGCATCCACAAATATCTGTTTGGTAAGGAAAGTGAAAGGAAGTGCATACATACCTCATATGAGCAATAAAAATGGTGATGTTACGTTTAGTGTGTCGTTTCTGCTACACAAAAATTTGTTGCAGGATATACAGTAAGTCAACAGTATTTGTAGCTTAAATGTGCGAATGAGGAAATGATAAAAAGGTTTAGAAATTCATTACCCATCATAGAGCATCAGTTGCCATCTGTTGAAAAAGTAGAAGCAAGATGTGATGTGCTTACGTCACACGCAAAACAACTGAAAATTCCATCAATGAGTAGCTCTCGGGGAATAGAAAAATGCAAACACTGTGCACTATAGATGGCAAAGTATAATTTCCTCCTGTTTCCATAACAGCTAGGATAGTTAGCCTTCAACATTTTTGTTTTCAATGAACTTTTGTCAAAAAACCTGTAATGGTGCAGGTTTTGCTTTGAATGTATCTATCAAAAGTGTTACTTACACATGATACGTTTCTCCCATTCTTTTTATATTGGGAGCTATGTGGTTGTTCCCATCTCTACAACTTTGTGTGAGAGAGAGAGATAAATGACATTGCATATCTAGATACTGAAAAAAGGAATGTCTACATTGTAATTTATGACACACAAATCCATTCCATACCAAGAAATCTCAAAAGGAATGCATTTTGTATGGTAAAAATGTGAATCTTTACGACATAACTGCATCTATGAAAGGGTTTTATCGTGTTACAATATATGACCAAGCAACACTCAGCATCGCGTCCATTCTCTCTCAATCCTCAAGCTGACAGGAAGAAAGACAAGTGTTGTCCAAAAACGAGACACGCATCTTCTTCAGTTGCATCAGCTTTTACAGCTCAAAGCAAACTTCATCAAGACTAGTTTGTCTGAGCAACATATCCCAAATGTTGACCTAACAAAACAAGCACTACTTATCATAAAGTTCTCGCCTCAGGTAACCAGGACCAGGTTTGAAAGGATCGGCCTCCAAGTATGCCTCAGGACGGTAAATTCCAGAATCGTTCATACGATTGCTGATGACATGGAAGATAGCTTTCTTTGCACCATACTCATCACGGTTGTTCTCCACGTACTGCTTTGCCTCTGCAGCCACTTCATTCACAAAAGCATACCTGTTATCTTCCGACATTAATAGCTTCTCGATGTCCATTGTCAGAAGCTCCCCCGTCTCCCTTATCTTCCTCACCTGCTCCTCAAGAAACGGAACTCTTTCCATCCCATAGTCCAACATACTATCTTTTTTGGTCTGGAAACAGCATGACACAGATATAAATAGAACAAAATTGGTGACAACATCAATAGGTTCGTCTTTCTGAGATCAACAAAATCAAAGACAACAACTTGTGATCTACCAAGTGAAAAGTGATTAGTGTCTTAGATTGTGTTCCATTGTGTACTCTAATGCTTTCAATACACATCAGTCATCACGTATATTTATTAACATGCTGAAGGTAATTCGATAATGGGAGACGAACCACTATTTGTAACAGAGATTATTTAATTTTTCCAAATCAACCATGTAATATTTTCCAGAACAAATCATCAAACTTTCTCTTCACATTTCACATATAATAATTAAAAACAAAAATAAAACAAAAAAATTCCTCAATATGATCAGGATATAACACATTTAAAAAATTAGGGTTTACCATCATACCAATTTTCTTCGCCTCCACACTCGCCTATTACTTCGTCCTGAATTTCGTGAGCTCGAACCATCCTATCAATCAAAGATACATAAATTTTCACATGATACACAATTCGAAATAAATAAATAAAAACAGAAAAAAAAAACAGAGATAAAAATCAAACCTGTCTTACTGCACAATTTAACCGCCATTTATTTTCAGCTTTCAATTCGATTCTCTGGAAAAAAAAAAATCGGGAATAAAAACTATATTAGTTGATATTAAAATTGTAATACTCAAAAAGTTCAAAAAGAAGCATATTTACAGGTAAATAATTCAAAAATGATGAGCTATTGAAGGTTGAGGCAAGGAGCGCCATTGCAGATGCCTCAAGCTTATCTGTATATATTTTTGAAATATTTTGTAAAATATAAACAGAAAATTAGAAATTAAATATAAAATGGGCCAACAGAAATTTGGAACATTATTTGGGCTTTAATTCTGAGGCCCATTGCTCTTCATTTTGATGTTGTTGTTTTTTTTTTTGGTATAATAATGATTATTTGGAGGCTTATAATTTATGCCGAAAATTTTACTTAAGGTAATTAAAACTAAAATTGATTTTTGCTAATTATTATTTTCTGTTATCAGTTGGAACCATAAATTATATAAGAAAATTTAATCATAATATTTCTTGTAATTATTTATATATTCTATCAGAATGGAATAAAATTATTATACATGAGGTGTTTATTAATCAAATATATTAATTTGGGAAAAATTTAATGTACATATGTTATTAGAATCGATCTCTAAATTCAATTAAAAATTAAAAAATTATTGATTTTAAATATTAATATTGCATAAATTCGGTAGTTGAAATTATTTATATATTCTATAAGGATTGGAAGAGAATTACTATATAAAAGGGTGTTCATTAATCGAATATATTAATTATGGAAAATTTTAATGTACATATATTATCAGATTCTATCTCTAAATTCAATTATAAATTAAAAAATTATTGATTTTAAATATTAATGTTGCATAAATTCATAGTCGAATACTGACTGTACAATGACATGTGAGTCATCTAGTATTTGAACTTGTGAGTCATCTATTCACTAACTAAAATTAAGTCATTGATTCATGACAAGTAATTTTTTCGAGACTAATTCATTGTTACGAACAATAATGTGTGAGTCATCTATTTCACTAAGTTATTGATTCGTAACAAGTAATTTTTTCGAGACTATGTGTGTAACATGTGATCTCTATTTGTTATATAAAATAAGTCAATTAGATTAAATTAATTTGAAGTCCTTGAAGGAGAATGACAGGAGTACGAGTATTTTAAGACAATTTGATTAAATGAATTTGAAAAATGACAGGAGTACGAATATTCTAAGATAATTAGATTAAATGAATTTGAAGTCCTTAACTCTTCACGGACTATGAATATTCTCAATTTCGAATATTCAATTATGATTCTATCTATTTATGCAATTATTGATTACAAATGAATCTACTCCTATCTATTTATGCAACTGTGCGATTGGAGTAGTGTGCTAATATTAACAAGAAGTAATGTTATTACAAATGAATCTACTCTATCTATTTATACTAGACCTATAAGATATAATTCATTTGATTGTGTAATCTAATTATGGAGAGAAGCTCTCTATAATTCTCTCCTTATATTTTCTAATTATGTGATCTAATTGTGGATAGATGCTCTCTAGAATTTTCTCCAAATCTTCAGAAGATATATTTCATGTAATTATGTGATTTAATTGTCGAGAGAAGCTTTCTATTAGGATCCGTTTGCTTGTCTTTGTCTTTATTGGGTTTGATAATATATTATATCAATAAACTTAACTTGTTTGTTTGAAAAATGTGAATCAATGATATAAAATGGTTAATTTTTGTATTACTCAATTTTGTGATATGACTATTGTAGATGAATAACTTATCTCATGTATTCAAGTTTACACAATAAATCTCATGAATATAATCAAGTTCAATCGATAATTGAAGCAAACATGCCTAAGAATCTTCAAGACTAGATTTAGAAGATCATATATACTTTTTATACACTAAATTCTTCAGAAAACTATATGCAAAACCTACCACTTTCTAAAAAGTCATATTTGCAAGACTATTATTTTGTGAGTTAAGTACTTAAACTGTTAAATCTGGGCTTGAATATGGGTGAACCTCTTGTCCTAACCACCAACCAGCGTGTACAAAATTCAGATCAAGTATTTCCTAATGTGACATAAGTAATGAATTAGAATGTTAGATATTAATAATGAATTAGTAATGAATTTAGAATGTTTAATGTTTACTAGTTAACTTTTATTTCATTTTGTCCCTGGCATATATATTGAGTTAAAGTCATAAATTATGAATTATAGATCAAAACTTGTTTTTTAAAATACACTTTTAAAACATTTAATTATAAATAAAAGACACATAAATAAATTTAGCTGAGCAACATGTACTTTTAGTTTAGCATTATTTCCAAAAGGGTTCGGCTATGTACACCTCATTCAGCTCATAGAGATTTCGACAAAAAGATGAGAGCTCCTATTGATTTCCTAGGTCCTTCTAAACACACCCCATTATAAAAAGAAAAAAAGAAATATAATGTGTAAAGTCCATAATGTCCTTACCCATTTAATAAAATAAAAAGAAATATCCAAACACATCTACCTAATTTATGGTTGCTAAACACACCCCATTTTTCTTCTTCCTCACAAACTTCAATTTGTATCCGAAACCCTACTGCTCAAGTTCAAAAAATATCATAAATCAAGATGAAATATGGGATATGGACAATGTAAGTCATCTAACAACGTTTTATCGATTTATTTTTCAGTATGGTGTGAAAAAAAAAAAATTACGCAGCTCTCGATCGGCCAATACATGCCGAACATTGAGTAGTGGGTTCGACTTGTATTGACCGAACACG
Source organism: Scutellaria barbata (assembly GCA_028654395.1). Classification (NCBI taxonomy): domain Eukaryota; kingdom Viridiplantae; phylum Streptophyta; class Magnoliopsida; order Lamiales; family Lamiaceae; genus Scutellaria; species Scutellaria barbata. The sequence continues at coordinate 14,934,144 of CM053646.1, read as the reverse complement.
TAGTATTATGTTCGATCACAATCGGACGAACATACCATAAGGTGTTCGATCACAATCGAGCGAACATACCATAAGATGTCCGGCCGATGGTTGAACGATATACTACATGTTCGGCCGACGGTTGAACAATACACTACATGTTCGGCCCATAACTGAACATATTTCAATCCGTTCGACCAACCAGGGTTGAACGGAAGCCATCCTGTTGGTCCCAAGTGGTGTCCGAGGTTCAGAGGGGGGGTGAATGAACCTTGGTCGATTTTTCAGAATCTTTAAAACAACCGTTCTGCACTGCAAGTTACTTGAGCTTGCAGCGATAGATGGTTACTGCTTGCAGTGCTAGAATGCAGTGCTGCACGCTGTAACCTGGAGTTTTGTACGCAGCGGAAATATACTTTTAAACACAAGACTGTTTTACACAAGAATGCTTCTTTTAAACGTTTTATGATGAGAAAGACAGATATATGCAGAAAATAAGCATAGATAAATAAAGCGATAAAAACACTTATGGCTTATAGTGGTTCGAAGGTGGTGTAATCCTTCTACGTCCACTCTACTGCTCCTCGAGCAGGAACTTTGTTAAGCAAGATTGATTTACAGGACTCTCCTAACAATCTATCAACTTACAAAGATAACCATCTACTGAAGTCCAGCGTACACACAGCAACTGCAAACTTCAAAGGCTAACCCACACAGGGTTCTATACTCCCACACAGGGAAGCTGCCTAACTCTAGACAACTAAAACAAACAGCAAGGATCTCTCCTATCAACTGCTTGACACCACTAAAACAACCTAAGCACACAGCAACAAGGTTAAAAGGATAAAAGGTTTTCTTCAACTCGTGCTTCGAAGTGAGCTTCTGAATCCGTAAGGAATCTTTCAGCTTGAACTCTGCTTCACTTCGATAGGTTGAGTGACTGAAACTGTTGGCTTGAATGCTTTAAATTTGTAAGCTTGAAACTTTCGCGTATGGAAATTAGTTGACAGTATCAGTAACAGTAACCAGCTTCAGTACTCCTCGACCTCTATTTATACTTGTAGGAGAAGATGTCCGTTGAAGGAGACATCCCTCTTTTGAATTTGAATTAGCCTGTCCAAAGTATGGTTCGCATTTAATGCGACTTGACTTTTCCTTTCGGAGCATTTAATGCGGCAGTTGCGGCTCGCAGCTTTCTGAGGCGCGTCAGTCCATGTGGCATCTTCTTATTGGCTCCGTGTCTGTTACTTTGACTTTTTCTTGAACGGCTCTTTTGTTCCTGCTTGGATCTCCGTTCCTCGTACTGCATTTATCCTTCTTGGGATTTGTAGGATACTTCGTCTTGTAGTTGGCGCTGTATTTACTTAACTGTCCTGTAAGTCTGCGCTGTATCTTTGGTCTTTGTGCAGCTGATGCATTCTTTCAGTGCTGCTGTATTTTAGACCTGCTTGCAGTATCATCTGGCAGTGCTGCTGTAATCATCGTTCTAGCAGTACTCCTGTATCCTTTTCATGCAGCGATGCTGCACGCCGTTCTTCCTTGTCTTGCTGTATTGAAGTACAGCCTTATCTATGTTTTGCTGTTCCTTTCTTCTTCCAGCAATGCTGTATCCTGCCTTTATACAGCGATACTATATCCTGCCTTCTTGCAGCGATATCTTCCTTTAAAGCTTAGATGCAGCTTTATCCTCTTTTAACCTCCATTTTAATCTTTGACTCAAGACTCAATTCTAGTCTATTTATTCACTTAAACAACGTGAAAATGGGGTACTCAAAACTTCCTATTACATGATTGGTTTGTCTCATCAAAATCTAAACAATGAAATCCCAACACATCCTAAAACCTGAAATGCGATGCAAAAAACGAACGAAATTAACTCATTCTCGACAAATTAACGAATCCTAAGTACTTACATTATATTTCAAACAAAATTACACAAATCTAACACATCAAAATTAGAATCTCCTACTCAAAATTGATAATTTCACTTATTTGGAATTTCTACTTCTCGGTGTGGATCATTTATAGATTTTCAACTGCTAAATCGAGCTTGTTAAAACTTGTTCGATTGAAGGACGAACAATCCTCAAAATTTCGACCAAGATGGTAAGCAAATTGAGGGTGGGAGACGACTCTTGCAACAAATTTGAAAGATAGGGTTTGTGTTTGGGGTGTGGATGTGTGTGTTTAGTAAAATAATTTGTATTTTTATTTTATTTCATTATTTAATTATTAAGGGTATTTTGGTAATATTGTGAGGTTTGTTTAGTATTATATGTATTGATTTTTAATTTTATGGAGTGTATTTAAAATTTGGGGTGTGTTTAGAAGAACTCGGGGTGTGGATAGCCGGGTTCTTTCCAAAAATTTACTGACCCTTTTCTCCCTTTTGGACCTATCAAACGACGTCGTATGAAGCAGCACGCAAGAACAGAGATAATTTTATAAATAGATTGTAAGGAATTAATCATATGTACTGAAATTTACAATACAATTTGCGGATAAAAAGGCAAAAATATAGCAGTGAGTTCAAATACTGCTGCAGATCAAAATTATTCTGAATCATTAATGGAATTTGCTATACCAAGCTCAGAGCTGCAGAAAAAATGGTGAATCTTTGCCGTAAGCGAATTTCAGTGGGGAAAAGATTTGGAAAGCATTGGTGGATTTTGAATCTAAACCCTAATCTCCTCTGCTTGTGCTTTGCTACTGAATCTGGGATTGGATTTTGAACATCTGTTTTTGGATTGTTATTTTATGTGGAAAGTGAAGAATCGGAAATGGAGAGATCGAGATCCAAGAGATACTATTATGACCAGGACTATGAATCTGAAACCCTACACTCGCGGGGCAAGCCGCGGTACGGCAACAATTCACATGGAGGTGGAGGTGGCGGTGGCGGAGGAGGAGGTCACCATTATGCTCCGGGATACCGTCGGTCCTCATCCGGCGGCGGCGCTGGAGGTGGCGGTGGCGGCGGCGCTGGTGGTGGGGGAAGGAAAATGCTGGATCCTGCGCTGATGGTGACCACGAGCTACCGGATTTTGTGCCATGATGTGAAGGCGGGAGGTGTGATTGGGAAATCTGGGGGTATAATCAAGAAGATTAGGCAGCATACTGGGGCGTGGATCAATGTACACGAGCTGATTCCGGGGGACGAGGAGAGGATTATTGAGATCTCCGATACACGGAGGAGGGATCCTGATGGGAGATTACCGTCTTTCTCACCGGCGCAGGAGGCCTTGTACATGATACATGAAAGGATTTTGGAGACTGATGTGGGAGCACTTGGGCATAATGCTGGATATGGTGAGGATGAGATTGAGGAGTACGGCAACAGGGGAGGTGGGAATAGTAACCGAGTGGTGACGAGGCTGGTGGTTTCGCGGATGCACGTGGGGTGTTTGCTGGGGAAAGGAGGGAAGATAATTGAGCAGATGAGGATGGAGACTAAGACTCATATTAGGATTTTACCTAGAGATAACACTTTGCCTCGATGTGTTGCAATGTCTGAGGAGATTGTTCAGGTTTTGATTGTACTTTTCCTTTCTTCACATGAAAACATTATCTCTGGGGATTGCTTGGCTTAGTTGTGAAATGGAGGTTTAAAGACTCCAAAAGCTGGAACCCTTGAACTAATGATTTTTGAACTTATATGACTGTTAACGAATTGAACTTGGAGTTGAGGTGAGCTCATTTAAATGGTTGAGACATAAATGTACTTATAGGAGCGTGATGGACATGTGAAACGAGGACCATTACCCTTATGCAGTAGGTCTGAGGATTTGTGAAAATAGGATATAATTCATCTCTAGACTGTTCATGGACTTAAGGTTTTTGGGAATGCAATGGATTATTGACCCGATAATATGTTGATAACCTGATAGCATTGATTGATGACCCGACAAAAAGAATAGAAGATCGGAAAATATAATTCTGCAGCATTTCTTTAGTCCATCTTTTATTTTTTAACTTGGGATTTTAAGCTTTCCTGCCTCTTTTACCTCTTCACTTTGCATTATGAATTTGCTTTTGTGAAAGTGTTGATTTGATTTCATTGTTTGAGTCGTGAGGTTTCTTCTGATTTTATCACTCTCTCTCTCTATGAAAAATGAGAACCAGCAATTAACTGTTCTAGTGCTCTCTTTAGTTCGATCAACACTCCTTTAAGGACCGTAGAGCATAAATTCAATATTTACGGAGAGGTTCTAAAAAATTTGTAACTTTCTTAGTGATTTAGACTTCCAGTTCCAGTATTTTGGTCTTGTTGCAGTTCTTTTATTTGAATCTTTGTTATACTTGATTGGTAATACAAAATTTTTATTTGTGTAATAATGCTTTATAATTTGTTCTTTATTACAGGTGGTGGGTGATATGAACGCGGTGAAAAATGCTATAGCAGTCATTTCGTCACGCCTGAGGGAGAGCCAACATCGCGACAGAAGCCATTTTCATAATCGAGTACAATCACCTGATCGTTTCTACCCTCCTGATGATGATTTCCATGTAAACAGAAGATCATCTATGGAAGGACCTAGTTTTGGACCAAGGTATTTTGGTGGTTCCAGGAACAACAACTATTCATCCCGTTCATCAGGATTTGCCCTTGAATCAGGACCTAATAGTGTAGCTGACAATGCTCCATTGTTTTCTGCCGAGGATCTTGTGTTTCGCATACTATGCCCTGTTGATAAGGTTGGTTTTGTTGTTGGTGAGTCAGATGGGATCGTGGATTTACTTCAAAATGAAATAGGTGTCAATATCGGCGTATCTGATAAAGTTTCTGGAACAGATGAGCATATAATAATTATATCATCTGATGAGGTAAGCCTCGCTATTACCAGTTAATATGTTTCATTGGGCCTGTTAGATTAAAAGTAGTAAAAAGATATTAATGTAACAAAATATACCCTTTTTAATGATACGGACCCTTTTATTTCTGATCCTTTTAGAAAAAAAAGATTAATTATCTTCATAAGAAATAGGAGATTGTTAAGTTTTTGCTTTTCTTTGAATCAAGTGCCTTCTTTTTTCCTAAAGTCGTCAGAATTATTTGCATTAATTTCACTACTTTCTGATCCTTTAAGAAAAAAGCCTCTTTTTTTCTTCATAAAAATAGGAGGATGGTTAGGTTTTTTTGCTTTCTTTAAATTAAGTGCCTCCTTTTTCGCTGAAGTTGTCGGAATTATTTGCATCACTTTCATGTTGGGTTTAGGTACTAGTTCAAATTTGATGCTATATATTTCAGTAAATTTGTTGGACCATCTTCTTCTTTCATTCCTTAAGAAATTTTCTATACATTGTTTCAGCTTTATGCCTCAAATATGAACACCTCTGCAGTGATTTTTAGCTTTTCTGTTTTCTGAATGTCTTATAAAGCCTATTTACTTGTATGTCTTTTAGGGTCCTGATGATGAGTTGTTTCCTGCCCAAGAAGCATTGCTGCATATACAAACTCGCATTATTGATCTTGTTCCTGAAAAAGAAAATATTATCACTACTCGATTACTTTTACAATCAGATGAAATTATTTCTTTAGCTGAGGTGCGTAAAATAGGTGGTGCAAATGTGGAAATCCTGCCAAGAGAACACCGTCCTGTAGGTGTATCAGGGTCTGATGAGATTGTGCAGGTTTGTTTTACATATACTTGCGTCTCTTTGACATTCAAAACGTGCTTAACAGTATGTTGGCCCCACTGGCTTCTTAAATGTACTTGTTAAATAGTCAAAGGAAAATAACATCTGCAGTATCTACCAAGTTATTCCCCTTACTCTCCTGTATGCCTGTGATATGGTCTACAGATTACTGAAAAACTGTCGGCCAATGCAATTACACTGTATGTGAAATATAAGTAGTTTTATATTTGTAGGTAGTATAATCTTGAAATATTTCCGTCTGACGATTCCACTATGTCATAGGTTTCAAGATTCCTGAACTAATATAATTCTGGTAAAATCTCATCGTATATTTTCTTTACATATAGATTGTTGGGGAGATCAAAGCTGCTCGTGAGGCTCTGATGGAAGTGACATCAAGGATTCGAAGTTTTATCTATCGTGAGTTTTTTGAAAAGGATGAATCAATGCCTCATATTTCTGCTCCTAGCCCCGTTCATGGCGCTGTTGAACCAGAAGCCGCTTCTAGAAACAATGTACCTCCATCGGTGGAAACCCAGGCAGGAAACGGTCCCATAGTTTCAACTCCTCAGAGTTCATTAACTGCCACAGCACCCCAGAAAGTGAAGGTTTTACATTTATTTCAAAAAATTCCAGCTTGAGTTATTATTAGTTACATTGGTTTCCAACTGAGTTCTTAGTTCATCAATAAGCTAAACAAATCTCCAGGATGCGTGGCAACCCAATGTTGAGACAGCCAAGCAAAACGAGAGTGAGAAACGAGAAGATCAGCCCATCGTATTGAATAGGTAGGTTTATTTATCCCAATTCATTCTTCTCATACTAGAAACAATTTATTGCATTAAGATTGATCACTTGTCCTTTTCTCCTATAGAATCTCCGTCCCACTCGTCACCAGAAGCACGTTAGAAATTGTCATTCCGCCTCATGCAGCATCAGAACTCGCAAAAAAATCAAGAAAGCTCACTTTGATCAGTGAGGTGAGTGAAATCCAGTGCTTCTCATACTCCGATACACCATCTTTCTTGTATATACTCCTCATCATTGACATATAATTCGTTCAAACAGCTATCTGGAGCTACTGTGAAACTGATAGACGACAAACCAGAGTCAACCGAGAAAATCATTCAAATATCGGGCACTCCAGAGCAAGCCGAGAGAGCTCAGAGTCTGCTTCAAGGATTTATCTTGAGCAGTAAGTCCTCTCTCTCTCTCTCTCTCTCTCTCTCTCTCTCTCTCAATCTATTTTCCACAATTGATGTGAATCACTGTGATTTTGTGCAGCCGAAGAAGATGGTTAGATTACATGGTGAAGTTATACGTTGCTCCATTGAGTCGGGACACAGCGACAATTTTCGTCGATAATCGAAGTTATTCTCACAGTTTCCATTCAGATGATGGGAGATGAGTAGTCCTACCTCTCCACTAGTGTATGCAATGGAGACCAGTAGCCTTTAAAATGTTTTGGATCTTGATTTTATATTTTATTGAGAATGTGCGACTTTTCTACAATGGCTTTGTGATTGTATATGTATACCTTTTTTTGTGTGTTATTATGAGCAAATATTGTCTTTGACAGGAATGAAAAATGTGTTGGGAATTAATGATTTTGGTTAATATGTTGGCATTTCTTGAAACAATGTTGTAAAAGAGAATTTTTACAACATTAAATTCATAACCAAAATAGAAAAAACCATGCAACCGTTGGATCGTCTTTGTTCTAATCTTGACCAAAATATAAAACGGCAGATTAAACTGTCACAAGAGGTTTTTTTATTTTTTTTAACTATAAAATTCAAAAGAAAAAATATCACACAATATACAAATTAAATTAGGGTTAATATTATTACCCAACTTGTACTATAAGCCTTATATCATTGAGAACCTAATTAATTTTTTTTGGGTCACAATTTGTACTGAATGTTTTTTTTTTCAATATTGCAACATCGGACAACAAATTCCAGTCAAAAAACGCATATGTGATTTATACATGTGCAGTTGGAGAATGTTTTTGTCATTTTCTTTTGGATTAACTAATTCACCTCAAAATTGACATTAATCCTAATTCGTTTCGCATTTTAAAAGTCAGTCGTAAATACAAAACATTTATCTGTTTTTTTTTACCATTGAAACTAACTGCAAGCCGGCAACACAAAAAAAAATTCATGTCTTAAAGAGAAAATGAAAAAAATAACATTGTCATGTTTTAAAAGAAAAAATGACAAAAATATCATCTAACTACATAAGTGGAAATCACATGTTCGCTTTTTGACCGGAATTTGCTGTCAAAAGTTGTAAAATTGAAAAAAAAAATTGTGATTGGACTGAAAAAGTCCTAAATGATAAAAATGCCCACAATACAGATTGAAAGATTGGAAAATGATATTAACCGTTTAATATATCATATATCTGCACACATGACAAACTCTCATTGAAGCATGGAATATTCAATGCAACTGCAAGTGTTAAATGTATGGATGATAAAATAGGACCATGACTGAGCCCAAATATTTTGGGCTGAAGCTTTGTATGAAGCCCATAACTGGACCCATTTCAATCTTTTTCTTTCTTTCTTTTTTGTTTTTTTATTTTTATTGGGAGAAATATCCTTTACATGTTTTAGCTATGGATTAAAATATTTTTTCCTAGTCTCCTGCTTTGCCCATGGCTTCCGTCCTCTCTTCTTCAACCTCTGCTACATTCAGGTATAGCTCTCAATTATAAGTACAATTTGCATATCAATTTGAATATTAGCTCCATTTTTCTGTAAATTTTGCTCCAATCATCGGTTGCTCGATTGTGGATTCTTTCGGGTTTTGTGCCGCTGCTTTGAGCAAATAATTTAACGCAGAAAATTGGCATAAGCGAGCTTTATTTTGTTGTAACTATTGTTTATATATATATATATATTGTAAAGAGAGGGCGATGTATGCTAGCTAATCGTGTTCTAGCTTTTGTCCTTTGAGATGCCTTTTTGGAATTGGCATGAATTTATCAGTGTTTATTTATTTGTTTTTTTTTCTTTTTTAGGATGAATGCGATGTACTTACAAAGTCAATTGAAGGATCTGCAATTTCAGAAATTCCTTGTGTGTTCCTATGCTCAAATGAGTGTTCCGTTTCCAAAATGTAGTTTTAAGCTTTATATGGTACCATTAAATTCGTTTCATGGACGGTGTGGTATGAGGCGTTTCTCCATGGATAGATTGGAGGAAGTTGGAGGCAGACACTCTGAACGACATGCAATTTCAGGTGTTTTGGGTCCAAATAGTTCCCAAAGGTATAATGTTATGAAATGGTAATGTTAATTGAGGTGGTGATAGATAAAACTTAGTATCGTAATTTCCCTTGATTTATTTCTTTCTTTAATATTCTTGGTGTCAGGATATCTTGTGCAGTAATTTCTATATTTGCCTAGTGGATTACTAAAACTTTAGCTTTGTAACCTAAAATGAGATGATGACTTTACATCAGCTCTGGAAATAACTAGCATGTTTACTTTTTGTATTTATACTAAAATAGGGAGAGAGAAAAAAAAATTGCAAGGAAATATCACATGGTTATTAATAAAACAAAGATAGTTGCAGTTTGATATAGTATTTAATTTTTTTATGCACGAATGGCCCTTTTCCTGTTTTTGGGAAAGGATTCAGAGGCTTGGATGTTATACTATTTCATTTCAGGTTTTTTGGCCTTAACTTACTTCCATGTGCATCTGTATAGGTTAGGAATTGTTGACGACCCCTCCATGAACTCACCTGGCAGCTCAAATGATCTTGAAGAACAACTTCAGGAGTTATTTGATCAAGTTAAGACTATGATTAAATTAGGGAAGGAAGACGATGCTATAGATTTGCTCCAAGCAAATTATGACGCTGTTAGGGAACAGGTGGATTCTGGTGTTCAAGGCATAGAAGAAGCTGCTGTTCTTGATGTCATAGCTTTAGGGTACATGGCCCTTGGAGATTTTAGGAATGTCGGGTCCGTAATGGATGTGGTAATTTAATTTGCAAAATATTTAGGTATACTATTTTTGCAGTTTTTGTGGAAAACTTTGGTTTTATGATATTAAGACCTTATCTTACTGAGCAGAGTGTTGTTCCTCATAGATAACATGATGCACTATCTTCCAATGAGAGGAATAAAGATATAACACTTGCAAAATTATTTAGCCTAAAATCATATGCATTTTTCCCATATGGTAAATAGTTATCTTTAAAGAGGCATCATCTATCTGTTGTGGAATGTTATATCTTGTTTGATTACTTACATTCTGACAACTTGTCAAAATGGCCTGAGGATCATTTGTATCTGATTGCAGTTGCTCAAGATTGTCAATATATTACATGACGAGGAGCTGCTTCTTGATTCGATACTCATGCACATGGCAAATATATATGCCAAGTTGGAAAAGTTTGAGTTGTCAGTTTCTTTCTACAGAAGATCCCTGCAAATTATGGAAAGAAAATATGGTATGCCAAACTTTGAAATTTCAATGCCATCAGTTTCATTTACAATGCATGTAGTGTGTATGCACGCCCACACATTTGAATTGTATATGGTTGTTGTGTTTTTAGTGAATTTTAAAAGATTATATTATCCCTTTTGTCATTAATTTGTGCATTATTCCTCGAGAAATCATTAGATTCTGTTGTTTGGAGCAGGGGCTTATTGAACTGCCGACTGGAAACATTCTGTAATTTTGGTGAACAAATTTCTGAAGTAGCCTCTGTATGATGTTTTCTTTTTTCCTCTAGGAACGAAGAGCTTATTCCTTTGCACACCATTGCTGGGAATGGCAAAAGTCCTTGACACTAGTGGAAGTGCCAATGAGGCTATAAAAACATACCAGCAAGTTATCAAACTATTTGAGTCAAGCAGAGGGGAGAGCGTGGAATTGGTGGTGCCGTTATGTGCATTGGGCAATCTTCTAATAAAGAATGGAAAAACATCAGATGCTGAACACACATTCAACAGGTTAGTACTTTGTATAATAGATATAAAGGTTTCTTACAGAGTAAGCCTGTTTTATTCTGATAATTAAGAAGAGGCTCTTTCCATTCTGATTTTGAACTGTTTTCTTTCTTTCTATCTGCATCAGAGTTCTTAAGATCTATATGAGGTTATATGGGGAGAAAGATGGAAGAGTGGGAATAGCTATGTGTTCTTTGGCCCAGGTGAAATGTGCAAAAGGTATATCTCGAAACAGGCATTTTTATTACGTAGAAAGTGTTAAATCTGTTGCTTCTACTCATCTAGGGTGTGTGGATATGAGTGCTTATCCTAGTCAGAAACCTAGATAAATGGAATGGTCAAATTATACCACTGAAATCAAATCAAATTGTTGCACAGAGTTGCATCATTATTTCTGTTGGATCCACAAAAAGAAAATAGAAAATACTTGTGGATCGATGCCTCCTAGAGTTATGTAATGGACTTTAAAGCTCAGACAGACAAAGATAATAATAGATGTAGATCAATTCAGTTACAGAGTTCTAATGTGATATTTTTAGCCTAAAAAATAAGTTCATATAGCTTGAAAGGTAAAAATCACTTTATGATCCTCCTGGTCTATGAGTGTCACCCTCTGTGGCAGTCCTTTGTGTGTGTGAATGTGTGATTATAAATTTAATTAAATTAATTATTTTTCCTTTCTTCAGGAGAGGTGAATGAGGCCATCGATCTATATAAGAATGCTATTCAGATCCTTAGGGATTCAAAACACATGGAAGCTGATGATGAACTCATGGAGAAGATGAGAATAGACTTTGCTGAACTACTTCATGTTGTGGGAAGGTATATTATGCGCTTTGACTGGTTTACTAATCAGTGCTTTAAGCTTCACATTTACCGAGTCAAGATCCTTTCTATGTATGAAATTAATAGTATTACCATTTGAAAGCTATCTATTGTCATTTAAAGTTGCGCATAATAGGTCGTCATCTTGTTTAATGAACTGAACTTGTTTTTTCTATTTAACACAGTTGAATAGCACAAAGCTGTTTCAGCACGCAAGTAAACACGTTAATCATGAAATTATGAGTCTATATATGTTACTTATTAATAGTGCTATGTTTGTTCTTTCAATATATGATATATTACTAGTGTGCATATCTTAGCACATGTAGACATAATGAAGGTTTTACTCATCACCATCTTAAGGCTCCATTTACTTTTACATGAAACTCACGATCTCGATTGCTGTCAGAGGTGAAGAAGGCCGAGCCCTGCTGGAAGAGTGCTTCTTAATATCTGAAAAATCAAAAGGAAAAGAACATCCCAGCTTAGTTCCCCACCTAGTAAATCTTGCAACCTCCTATTCACGCTCGAAGAATTTTGCAGAATCCGAGCGCTTGCTGCGGATAAGTTTACAGATAATGATGAAGAATGTGCCGCCTGACGACCCATCTATCACCTTTCCAATGTTACATTTAGCAGTCACTCTCTACAATCTCCATCACGATGAAGAAGCGGAAACACTTGCTTTGGATGCTTTATGCATCCGTGAAAAAGCATTTGGAAAAGAGTCACTACCAGTCGGTAAGCCTATAAGGACTTGTCTGATACTTCATAATTTTCGGGGTTATAATCATCTTCCCATCTGAATTATACATGATTTGACAATTTTTTATTATAAACTTTGGAATGTTTCATTTTGCCGCATGAATTTTTAATTTGCTACATATTACAGTAACTGACAAATCCTAGCCGTCGATGTGATTTTTATGTTTATATAGAAAAAGTGTCATATCACATACAGTTCAGTTGAGAAAATATCATTTACCCAATTTTCATCTCACTACTAGTTTACGTGATTTCTGACAATTCTCTTGTATGAACCAAATAACAGGAGAGGCTCTCGACTGTTTGGTGTCCATTAGAACCCGTCTAGGGAAGGATGACAGCGAGTTGGTGGATCTCCTCAAGAGGGTTTTAAAGATTCAGGAAAAAGCGTTTGGCAATGATAGCGAAGAGGTTATGGAAACAATGAAGAAGATAGTGCATTGTCTGGACAAAATGGGGATGAAAGATGAGAAATATCCTTTGCAGAGAAGACTGTCCTTACTGAGAAACAAACACAAACAGATGGTCAAGTATTAGCAGCTCTTCTCTTAAGGTGCCATTCATATACTTTTTGATCCTTTTCTTACAATGCTGTTTAGTTCTAGAGCTTTGACTTCGATGATGTGGACAAGCTCGTGGAGATGACGTGGCACGAGCAAGCAACCAACAGTTTAGAGACTAAGTAATGACGAATGAACCCTATAATTAGTAGGTATGGAAGATAAGTGAATGCTGAGAAGCCCATTTTTTGGGAAAATTACATTCTCTTATTAACATTTTGCCATCTAAAATTTTAAATATTTTTTTGTCATAGGTTTTGGAAAAACACATTACGTATAAATGTTAGTAGAAACTCTTTTTTTGGGTTTCCATCTCGCTAATTAATTAATGTTGATTTGTCACCTTTAGTAATTTGGGTGTAATAGGGATTAGTCGATGAAAACTGTCGATTACAGCAGTCTGGGGACAGAAAAATAAAAATAAAATAAACATTGTTTTAAACATGATGAATATAAGTGTTTTTCGAAAGCTTGAGAACTGAAAAGCCAGTTTTGAAAACATAATAGGTAATAACACACGTTTTAAATCAAAAAATTAAATAACAAAAAAAAAAAAAAGGTAATAACACACGTTTTAGATCAAAAAATTAAATAACTTAAGGGTAAAGTTTAAAAATAATGTAGTTCAAGTCAATACAAATACGGATATGATGAGATTCAATAAAGCGCACTTTAGATTAAGGACAAATGAGTCAGCTCCACGTGTTATACATCCTCGTTTAAATCCTCTAACAGCCACAAACTCAACCAATATCACTTAACGTTTATTTAATGAATTATTGTTATTTTTATGGATAAAACTGGGTACAAATATGTTAGATATAATATTGGCAAACGTTACTTCAAAATATATTTATATAGATATATTTGTTTTCAAAAATAGTTTAAACATTTAACAAATGAAAAATATTTGCGTAACGGACAAGATTAAGTACCAATTTTCCTACGAAAGAAAATTCGGACCCTTGCATTCTTTCGAAAAGAAAATTAAGTACCAATAGTATCTAATAAATATTGATTAAATTTTTATATAAATATACAAAAACTAGTATAGTTTGAATAACCAACAAATGCAAGTTCCTACTATTATGACGTTTGACTTAGCTGCCCAAAGCCGACCATCCTACCACCCTCCACTCCTTATCTACCACGTGTACACATCTTTTTTAATTTTTTTATTCAAAGTTATCATTTTTTTAATTAACAAATTATGCTTAAAATTTCTAAATTATATGCAACCATTGATCAAACTTTTAGTTTCTCAATTTCAAAATAACTATAGTCATAGAGATTAATAAATCATTCAATATGTATATAAAAATAAACTTTATCCCATAATATAAAATTATTTGAAGCACTCAACTTCAATTTAATTATCTTTAAAGTATATGTGTAAACATTTAAGTATTTTAATTCGGCTCTTATTTAGTTAAAAAACAACTCAAATTATGTTTTATTTAATAATTAAATTAAATTATAATATAATTATAGATTCATCCGTCTTGTGAAATTAAATGCTTAAGATAGTATCATAATAGTGCTATTCAAAGTGTTTTGGACACACTATTTCCAATTCTTACTCTAAAATCTAAATTCTAAATAGAAACCCAAAAAAAAATCTAATTTTTTTTATATATAAATAGAATAATCAAATTACAACACATTGGAAGCGTGTGGTATATATCTAGCAACAAATGCATTCCATCATTCACATTCTCGAATCTCTGAATATCAGCTGATACATCTCTCTGTATCTTCATTTTCTCTCTCTAGAACCCAGAGTTCTCTTTACAGAAATCCACACAATAACGGGAAAAATGCCGTTTTGCGACGTGGGCAGATGCCAGAACGAAAATGGGGAGGCAACAAGTAGCAGCAACGGAATCAACATTTTCTACCGAACTTACGGCAAAGGACCAGTCAAGATTCTCATGATCATAGGTTTTTCTTTGAGAATTGTGATTTTTTCGATTGAATGTCGTTCTGTGATGGTTGTTGTGATTAGGTAAATTCCTTTTTTTTCGTGATTTTAATCTGTTTGACGAAATGTTTGTTCAGGATTAGCTGGGACCCACGATTCTTGGGGCCCACAGATAAAGGGCCTTGCCGGAACGCTGACACCAAACGACGACGAATCGATAACCGATGATCGGAGCAACGAGAGTGGGGTGGAGATTTGTGCTTTCGATAATCGTGGAATGGGTCGGAGCTCCGTTCCCACCAAAAAGTCAGAGTATACGTGAGTATTGTTATACAAATTTGAGATTTTTTTTTTTAAATTAAAACATTTTAAGCTTTCATGTGACATGAATTCCCTGTCGAATTTTTTGATTGGATTATAATGTTTCTCAAAGTTGAAGTTTTCTGTTTTATATGGTTGATCAACATTGATATTTTCTATGTGAATATTTTATATTAATTTTTCTTAAATCTTTTCTCCATTGGTCGAAAGGTGTAGAATTTCGTGGGAAAGACTTCTTAAGATATTGTAGCCCCCACTAGTTCGGTTGAGATGAAAATTAATGTTTTGACAAATTCAAGATTTTTTTTTTAATGGAGATTTTGGTGTAGTTTTGTCCATATTCTCTGTGATTATATTGTGAGAATCGATCATTCTGATTGATGTTTTGTTTACATTTCACAGAACGAGTATTATGGCGAGAGATGCAATAGCTCTGATGGATCATTTGGGGTGGAAAAAAGCTCATGTATTTGGCCATTCAATGGGTGAGAATTTGACTGAATTGCTAGTTGGCATGTTTGACTTATTCTCTTACGATTCTTGGTCGATGTTGAACTTCAAAGATGTTATCTCAGGAGTTGGTATGTCAATGATACTCTTAGAGAGCACTTAGTTTGACCTTCCTCTGGTCAATTGTTTGCATCTTCAAGTGTGAATTGATTAATCATTTACGAAGTTTATCATATTGATTAATGTATTTCGAATGCTATTCTTGATCCACTCAAATGTTTTTTAAGTTTTGGCACAGTTGTTGCTATAGATGCTTTGCGTTGACCTGCAAAAGCTTGTCCTAATATTAGAAAATTTGAAGTATTGGATTAGCAAAGGGATCCCCTTTTCCTTATCAATATGCTGTCATGAACTTCTAATCTTGTGAACTCTGGTGTTGCGTGTATATCTTTGATAGATGTGGATTGTCCACCCACATATTTGAATGGCTCGGGCTCTGATGACCTGATGGACTCCTTAATAATACAGGTGCTATGATTGCTTGTAAGCTTGCTGCTATAGTACCTGAAAGAATTTTGTCTTTGGCTTTGTTGAATGCAACTGGTGGAGGTTATGATTGCATACCAAAGGTATGAATACCTATACAAGCCATACACTAAATCTGTGATATATTTTAAAAAAAATTAAGGAGAAATTTATAGAGATGGTCCTTAAAATTATATATGATACCAAACATTTAGAAATATGATGAGAAAAAGTTAAAATGAGGAACAATGTTTGATATATTTATTGTGGGTTCTACAGATTTGAAACTTTTCAACTTCCAATAAGTGAAATGGTTTTTGAATTCTTTCTGAGATTCTCCTCCTCTGGAAGTTCCTGTAACATGCAATGTTGTAATCATAACTTCCTAATTCTCATATAATCTTTCTTATTTGTTTCAGTTTGACCGACAAACTTTGTCGATTGCAATGCGTTTTTTGAAGGCAAAAACTCCTGAACAGAGAGCAGCTGTTGATTTAGATACCCACTACTCACAGGTTTAATAGGTCTTCTCAGTTCATGAAACTATGCCTGACAACTCCTCTCCCCCTTCTGGCCTTTTTATTTATTTCCTTAAGAAAAATTAGAATGCAAATTGATTGAATTGTTCACCTTTATGCAGGAATATCTTGAAGAGTATGTGGGACAAAAGACCAGAAGATCAATCTTATACCAAGTAAGGAACTGCAAGAATTACAAGTTTGAGATTAAAACCCTCATAATATACGCCTCCCCCCCCCCCCCCCCCAATGTGGTGTTTGTATAATTGAAGCCCATCATAGTTGTTGCTATAAGTCCCAAAACATAACATAACTGGTTTAACAACTCTGCAGGAATACGTAAAAGGCATATCAGCAACGGGCATGCAATCTAAGTACGGATTTGATGGTCAGATTAACGCTTGCTGGACCCATAGTTTGTCGAGAAAAGAGCTTGAATCTATCCGCTTGCCTGGATTTCCTATATCAGTTATTCATGGCAGGTAGCACTAATATGGAAGGTTCTCTTATTTTATCATATAAACATATCGATGAAATGACTAATTATAACTTTCTGGTGTAGACATGATGTCATTGCGCAGATGTGCCATGCAAAACGACTTGCAGAGAAATTATACCCATCTGCAAGAATGGTTGAACTTAACGGTGGACATCTAGTGAGCCATGAGAGAACTGAGGAGGTATCCATCTGTTTGTTTTAGTCATTTAAAAATAATTGAAACAACATAAGTTAATGAAGCAATTTGGGAATAACAAAACTGAAGCTAAAATGTGCATTATCCAACTGGAAGTAACTGACATTCAGAAATGGCAAGATAAGATGATCGCATGTTATAACTTATTGGAATTAATATTTTCTGGCAATGCTACGTTGTTTAACAAGTTGCAGACAATGCATGACATACAATATACGGGTTCAGTATTGAAATATCAATTTGAGAGGTTAAAACTTGAGAGACGTGCAACATAATGATGCTCTAAATTCATTCTACTCATTGAAGCACCACATTGATTTGGACCGTTCCAAGAAAAAAGTCAGAAAGTTATTCAGAACAATGTGGTTTTAAACCAGGAACAATGTGGTTTTAAACCAGGCCAATGACTTGGAAAATACAATGATTCAATTACAGGGCCGTTTTCTGCTCTTCAATGTATCTCTGTTAAAATGGTGAAATTACCTATTTGTGATTATCATCGTTATTGAGGACAAAAGGTACCTTGAATCAAGAATTGCCATATCACAATTAGAAGGCACAAAGAGATATGTATCATGCAGCAATTTTTCATTAGAACTTCCAAGCAATCATCTGCAATATCTTTTAATTCATTTGGCATTTGACTTTGAGTATAATATAACTGGAAATTTGAAATTACTCTCGAACATGAAGCTTACACGGTGCCCTCCATTAAACCTCCAGGTAAATAATGCTCTGTTAGAGTTGATCAAGGCATCAGAAAGTATGAAAAGTCCATACGAGTGGACAAATTTGTCCAACAAAAGCAGCGGTGAGTGCTACATATATGTATCAACAGCTTCATCTTTGTGTATAACTGGTCTAAATCTCCTAGAGTCAGCTAAAGCTATATAACTCATCCGTTGCTTTCCAAAAGGACCTTAAGTTCACTGCCTTTTTTTAGTGAGCTTTCATGGTATCTAAAGCATGAAAATGTACAGTTTGTTTGTGTGGGATGTAACAAGATAAAGTAGTAATGGAAAGGTTAGTATATACTAATGATTTTTGAATGTAACCCCTCTGACTAAGGCCCAAGAATGATGTTGGTGTCTGGTCTGTTGCTTTGCAAAGATCATGAATTTTTAAGAATGAAACTTTGATTATCGTCTATGGCCAAAGTCTGTTGAACTTCCTTATATGAGTCGAGCAGAGAATGAGAATACACATATTTGCTTATACTTGATTTCCTAGCAGGGCGACACAATTCTCAAAGTATCACTAATCCTACTCTTTTTTTCAGGGTTTAAAGCAACTCGGATATCAGTATGGCGAGCAACCAGTTCATCTTTCATTATTGAAAGTGTAGAAAAGCTAAATGTTCTCCTAACATACTTTTTTGGCCTCTTTGTATTAGCCTTTGAATACATACGAAGAGGTGTGAGGAGGCTTAAGCCCGTCAAAGTAGGAACTGCTCTTACCTAAGCTAACATCAGTCGAGTTTTCTCTACGGGTAATTCTACTTTAACTACTCTATTCACCATCCAAACAAAGTTCATCTCTTAAGCATACGTTTCTCCTCTACCTACGTGCAGGGATTCCCTTTTTTGTTTGCTATCACCTAACAGGGGTGTCAATCTTGATACCGATGTGTTGTATGTCCATTCTAAAGATGAGATGAGTATAAAACGTTCTATGGCACTTCTGTGGAAACACAGTTCAGATTAGGAGGCTGATGAAGTTCGAGAAGGTTGCAGAAAGCAAAACCTGCTACTTCCAGCTCCAATTTGAATGAAAATGAAGTGCATTGTGGAAACATTTTCTTTAATTTATTCAGATAAAGCTACCCCCTTGAAATATATACTGAAAATGTATACTTGCTGTATGATGAATTGATGGTTAACGATTAATGAAATGTGACAAATTTATTCCATTCTGAATACGATTTTTCAGGTCTGTCTATCTATATATATATATATATATATATATATATATGATTGACATATCAAGAAATCTTCTTGCAACATATATGAAGTTTAGTACATATATATTTTACTTGATCCTTGTAATGGATATAGAATTCAAAAATTCAACCTCTCTCATATATGCATATACGATATTACACATACTTATTGATTGAAAATCTGTAAAGAAAAGAATTGTAATAGTACTTACACGTATATCTTGATCCTTGCATAAGCCTATTGGAAGCTCTCATTCATGCCCACAAAACCAGCATGTACGATGCCGGTGATTGAGCCGCCGCCATGCCGACTGGCTGAGGGTGGTGGGGCTGCGGCTGAGCCACCAGCATGAGGAAAGAAAGGTGGTGGTGGCTTTGGTGTTTGAACAATGTATAGCCAATATATTAGGGTAAATCATGCAAATATATATAGGAGATGGGCCAAAGAAGTAATATACCATAAGAATATTCTATTATGCTTTGTTTACCCAAGAGGCCAAAACACAAAGTTCAGCCTAAGAAGTTATTCCATGGTTTTCCTTTTTCAACTGAAATTTTATTTATTTTTAAATAAATTAATAATATAATTTTAACTTTTGAAAAAACGACGTCATTTTACCTAAAACATCATTGTTTTGATGAAAATAAAATAATATTTTATAAAATGATAAATTTCATAACAAGACCCAATTTATAAATTAATTTTCAATTCTGAATTCGAATTTTAAAGTTTTTCAATAAGGGACTCAATTTAACATTTTTTTCTTAATCCAAGGCTTGTAATTTAGATTGAGTTCTCAATTCAAGACAATTTTTTTTTAATTATATTTATAATTTATTTATATTTTAATATGTATTTATAATTTAGATAAATTAAGACAAGTCCATGCAATTTTGGAACGATCTTCATCCGACTTGTATTAATTTATATATATATATATATATATAATAAATGCAATTAAAAAAATTAAGATTATTTTATTTTCTTAATTTTATGAATAATAGTATAGAAAATCGATTTTAATATTTAATATAAATTATATTTTATGAATTAAATTAACTATATTTTTTTCTTTCTTTTTTTCATATAAATTAAGATAAATTAGATAAAAATTGTTCTTAAAACGCACTAACTTGACTTAATTTATCCAAAATATGATTACATATTGAAATATAAATAAATCTATAAATATAAATAAAATAAAAAATGAAATTTTGTCTTGAATTGAGAACTCAATCTAAATTTCAAGCCTTGAATTGAGAAAATTTTTTAAATTGAACCCCTTATTAAAAAATTTTAAAATCCGAATCTAGAATTAAAAATTAATCTATAAATTGAATTTTGTTATAAAATCTATCATTTATAAAATGGTACGTGGATTATGATCCGATGTTTAATATGACTATTTAGTCAACCAAAAAAAACTCAAATACTTGAAAAATCTAATTATGATTTAAATTGTGATAGTGAATTAAGCGATAGTTATTTGGTTAGAATTTAATTTAATTGATTTTATAATTTTTTTTATTGTATACACTAAAAAATCACTAGATTCCTTTAAACCGGGAAAACCGGTTCAATTGCTTTAACAGCGTCTCTCTCTGCCCTAAACCGCTCCGTTGATTTTTCTTCTCTCTCTTCTTTTCCTAATACTACAGTCTATAGCTATTTCTCTTCAGTTTCAAGTTCCACAGAGCAAAAATGGAAGATTCAGCTGCTGACGTCACAACTGAAGCCCTTGGCAAATGGGATTTCAAATGGTAACTTCTGCGTATGTGTTTGTGTGTGTGTGTGTGTGTTTTTTTTGTTTCTGCAGAATTATATTGTTTGATATCTTGCTTTCATATTTCTAATAGCATGTGAATTTCCCTTTTGCGTTTGTATTTTTTTATTGCGTTTTCTTTGGATTAATCATATTTTTCTGGGTCTGAAATGAAGGGGTTCGTAAAAATGCTAGTTTATCATATGGTGATAGTGCTCTGGAATGTTATGGTGAAAGATTGTGCTTTTCTTTTTAGTGTGATTTTTGGACTAATTTTAGACGACATTCTTGTTTATATTTCAGTTTTATGAATTGATATACTTTGCTTTGAACTTCTGATGTGTTTTCTGTTGAGGTGTATCAATCTGCTAGATTTTTGCATTTTCTATTTCAGTGACTTTGTATCTTTACTTCATTGTATACATAATAAACCATGCTGTTATACATTGCACGAAAAAGATCTTTTTAGTACTAAGTTGCTGTTTATTTCTCACCTGTCTAGAGATTAAGTTCAATGTTTTGACAATTGATTCATATCTGAAAGGGAGTCTTTTTTGCCTCTTTTTCGTTTGTTTTTCGTGTTATTACTTATCACGAGTGGAGATGCTTGTGGTTTCAATTTGAATAGAGGAACTAAGGAAGTATTGGCTTAACTATTTTTGTTCATTACTCGAATGGAAATATCTGTCCATTTTTGTGCATTATTTGCTTGTATGTTGATCTTTTGAGCTGTGTTCGTTTTTTTTTTATGCATTCTGATGGTACAAGTATGAAATATGCAAGTGACGAACAGATCGCTTCTCATATCAATTGTAGTCTGCATATTCTGTGAAATTCTCGTGTTTTGACATCAAAAGTTGATTGCAGCAACTTGGAAGTCAATTATGAGTCTGAGGAAGTTGCTCAAATTGTTTATGCTTCATTAGCAGTTGATAAGGAGGTAACTTTGCATTGCTAATACCTACTTCATTATTGTTCTCTTGACTTCTTTCTGAGATTTTACTTTGATTGTTATAACAGCTACAGCCGGATAAGGTGACAAGGCGAATGTCAGTCTCCAACGGGAAGCTTTCTGTGTGAGTACTTAACTTTGAGTTGAGATGGTTCTTGTGATCGTAACATTGTTTTTGAGAAAATTCTAATCCCCTCCAACACTAGAGAAAACCCTTGATAATTATTGAATGTAAAAGGCTAAGAAATTAAGATTGTTGTTCATATTATGTCTCGTTTATTTGCAGACATTTTGAGGCAGTTGAGGCGAGGTTTCTTCGTGCATCATACAGCGCGTTTGTTGATATCCTTACACTTGCCACCAAGACTATTGAAGAATTTGGTGAAGGAATGATAGTGTAACATTTTCAGAATGTGTAATTGTATCGAAACTTTTAGATTCATGAATAGCTAGCTGTATGGAGTTTCTCATTGATTCAATGTATTATGCCAATTGAATTCTTGATTTTAAATTTGAACTACGACTTGGTGTTGACGAGCCCTATTGGGATCCTATTGAGCCTTTCGTTTACTATAAAGTTGATAAAAAATTTGAAATTGGAGCCAACTTGAGAAAAAACTCGAGCCCTGAATTGTAATAACTCAACTCATAAAACAGAAGTAAACACAATGGATTGAGCAATCAGCTAAAGATCTTGTAATGTTTTCTTTAATATTGATTGATATGTATCTGATAAATTACACTTGCAAATAACATATATAGAAATGTGGATATACTGAATACTAAAGAGAGAAAAGAAAATGATAGAAACAACTCTTTCAATAGGTCTCCCTCCTACAATAGAGTGAACTGATCTGTTTTTCTCCTGATTTTCATCAATATTCATCCAAGTAAGTATACAACATATCATCTTTCTTTGACTTGCGTCGACTGAGCAAAGCTTTGAGCAGGCGTTTACTTTTGCTCGGGTATTGCTCGCTCTCTTTCGGACTTTCTTTTCCGACTCGAATCCGCATCGAAGCAGATTTCCGGGGCTCAGAAATATACTGCCAAATTCAATCAAGAAATGAGCCACAAACATTTGTTTGAGCTAAGAAACAAGCACGAGCTGGAATGAACAGGATAGTTGTCTTACCGAAGAGGGGTTTGGGGTCGTTGGCCTGCTCTTGTTTGGGGTGGATGGACGAGAGCTTTTCGGGGTTGAGGGCTTACTTGAGAGGGAACCTGAACGTAGAAGTGGGAATTGGTGGGGGGATGCTGATCTCCTTTCTAAACCAATTACACAACCATTATGATGATTAAATCATATTGATTAGTAGGAAAATAAGAGATTTTTAGTTATCAAGAAATGAGAACAAACCTAAATCTTTATTCGTCATGTTTCTAGAAAACGAGAAATTTCCCTGCTGCTGGGTGAGTTTTGGAGAGGGAGACGGGGAGCGCCCTTTGCTGCATATGTTAATTAGATTAGTATCTTGATGGTTGTGGCTTCAATTTATGAAGTGGTTAGTTTAAAAGTATTGAACTCACTTGAGTATAGATTGTGGTGGAGCTTCTTGGATCGTAGCTCGGATGGCTGCATGGTGATTAGCTCATAAGAACACCACTCGAAATGAAAGCTTATGCAAACACATTTGAACAACAAAGTAGAGGTGTTACCATTCTTAAATTGATGCCACTGATCACCGTCATCTAGGCTGCACCCTTGGTATTTTGATTTGGTGCGAACAGCTCCATGCATTGTCTCTCCAACTAAAGAAAAATGATAAGAGAGTATTTTCTTTGAGCCACATAAATATGTCAGTGGGAAAAAGTATCACAGAATTGTTGGATGGGTGGGTTGGTTACCTGGCAGGATATATCGTTTATGGTAATTGGGAGTGTTTATCACCAATGACTGCTGGGAAAGACCTTCACGATCGATATACTCATGGCACGTCCGCAGTCTCTGAATCACCATATGCAGAAAATGAAAACTCAATACAAAAGCTTTCCAACTTATCAGACTTCGAAAGAAGCTAACTTTACTGGGGTCTGTTATAAGGCATAATCTTTCAATGTATTCAAGGCTGCATATTTTTAATATGTTAAGCTATTAAAGATCCATCTATCCGCATTAGTGTACAAGAGCAAGATAGTAAATAAGATATGTATGAAACAGAAATGTAGTAAAGAATTACAACTAATATTGAGCATCTTCATTCAGTCGTTTTATACATAATGATTCAAGATTACTATGATTGACAAAGTACCTGCTCAATGCAAGATACACGGAGCTCGGTCCCTGAAACTTCATCGATATTTTCATCCAACAAATCATTGACCTTATAGGTCACAGAGCCCAAATGATCCACTGTATTGACAAGAGCTTTAATGGCATAATCTTTTAACGTATCCACCACTCTGCACATTTAAAAAAGTTTTGATGAAAAAACATAAAATAGATTGCTCATTAAGAAAATTAAATAGAAAAGGAACAAGTGAAATTTGATAACTTCAATAACCTATAAATAACTCACATATGCTTTTGGTCATCACTAGTGTAAGACAACTCGAAGTAATCTGCTGCCGAGTACAGTTGTTTCCTAAGATTCTTCAAATCCTAAAGAAAAAAATCAAAAACAATCCGGACCGAAAAAGTCAATTAATTTTTTTTGCTGTTTTTTCATATTCTTCCAAACAAAAAGGACTTAAAATGAGTGCTCAGTCTCATATACGTATAAAGTAACAAACAATCTAGACCAACTGAGAAGCCAATATTTGTTTGCATGCTATTACATAATGATTTCATTGTTTTTTTCATCATTGTTGAAATAATGATTTAAATAAGCTTGTAAGGAATGTAAAAATGCAGGACCAATAAGTAGATAAAATGTTTAAGGAACTATAATAAAGTACCTTCAAACTATCAGAAAAGTGCATACTCTGCTGCATAGAAACCTCATCATAATTAGTCGGCTCACGATGAAACGGCTCACGAGGAAATGGCAATGAAGCAGTTGGAGTCATTGTCTCCATGAAGGAGTGACTAGAAATAGTAGCTATAAAGTCCTTATCCTGCAACAACCATTTCCACCAATAGAAAAAGATAAACAACAGTGCTTTCAACCTTAAACTCCAGAAACAAAGTTACAGTTGTGTTACAACAATCTTGAGGCCAAATGAATAATTAGCATCACTACTTAGAACACCAAACATAATGGTCCCTGCAAGAGATAACTTAAAGATGAAACTTGTCTCCCTGTAATTGTGTGTGTGTGCGCGTGCGTGAGAGAGAGAGAGAGAGAGGTGGGCTGGGCTTCAGATAATGGAAAGGTAAATAAAACAACTGAAAAGCAGCAATTCATGCTTTTCTTCATTATAAGTGAATAGTAAGGACAGCCAGAATCCCATCCCAATCTTGAAAAGCAGCAAACAAAACCAAAGACAAAACCAACAGATTTGCAGTGGGAAGAAACAATATATTATAATTTTTAATAAAAAAATCCCAATAACAAAATCCATAATTTAAAGAAGTAGAATGCCACTATGACCCAATCTTGGCAAAATTTGACCTACAAACAACAATTCTTTGTGAAATTCTCAAAATAACATTCAGCCATTTAAAAAACACCAATAAAAAGGTTTCAGTTTTATCTCAAAATTCTCAACTCACAGGCAAGATATTTAACCCAAAAAGAAACCTAGAAAAGATTCAGTCTTCAATTGCATCATAGAAAGGAAATTAACACTAACATTGCTTCATTGCCTCGAAAATTTTGAAAATAAGTCACAAAATGCACAATCTTGTTTTCCAAAATCTCCCATTGCACTTCCGCATCTTCTCAACATAAATATCAACTTAAAAATCAATTTAAAAAAGCACTGAGAATCAAGAACTCACCTAGACCTCCAAAATTTTGAGCCACCAACGAAATTCAGTCTCTCAAGCAATTAAACAAACAGCTTATGCGCAATACACGGTGTTGAAAACACTGCTTTCTTTTCAGCCCACCCACATTCCCTTTCTCATTCAAAGTTGATCACAGTGTGTAGCTTTGAAGAAAGGCAAAAGCAAACAACATAAATATAGGCCCAATAAACATCAAGGTCACTATAGTGATTTGGTACCAAGATTTTGACTAAACCCAAATGAAAAACGACAATTTTTTCTTTTTCCCTCAGTTTTCTTGGTGGGATATTGTGCAAGTGGAAGAACAACTCAAGAAGCAGAGTAGACTAGTGCATTGTGGAAACCACGTTGGTATTATATATATATATATATATATATATATATATATAGAGAGAGAGAGAGAGAGAGAGAGAGAGAGAGAGAGAGAGAGAGATTTGAAGGAGCAGAAGGGGTTTTACTTTTAAAGAGCAAGAATTGTGAAAGAGCAGAGTATTAAGCTATGCTTCTCTAAATTCTAATCATTGCTCTGTTCGTGGGACACCACTAACCCGTGATTTTTGTTTTCTTATTTTATTTTGCTTAATGGACCCCACCCCCTAGTGACATTTTATACCATAATTCATATAAATCAAATTTGTGTAAAAATGTCATAAAAGAAAAGGTATAAAAAATTAATTTTTACAGTTCATTTAATAATTTTGAGTGTGGATAGTCTCGTCCAACGTTTTATATAAAGAATATCTGGATCTTGATTCAAATTTGTCAACGAGTAGTAATTTTTTTTATTATAAGAGATATATAATAATTTATGCATCAATTGATTTAGGATTAATCGATCTCATACATCTGAGTTTGCAAGATGATCTTAAAAAAAAAATATTGATTTATTATATATATATATATATGCATATATATGTGTAGATTAGTTGAACTGTTCATTAAAAAATAAGAGAGTTATTGAAAATGTTGATTAAACAAGACATTCTTCTAATATTTCAATATTTGATGAGTATCATATTCTTCAATATTCTCAAAACTAGAAAAATAAATTGAAGATGAGTACATTAAACAAGCTAAATAAATAGTATTATTATTTTACATAACATAAATTGAAGCTAGGTTTGTGTGGTTGAGAAAATCTTCAAGTACTTCTAGTTTTTATTTTATTTTTAACCAAACAAGTTTAGTTACATGTCATAAATCAAGGTTTTTAATAAAAAGGTAACGAGTTAAGATTGACATATTAGTATGTATGTCATTTAGAGAGAGAGATGTATTAGAATTTGGACCATTTGATCTTCTAATTCAGAAAATATATGACCACAAGTTAAAGAATAATCACATAAGTCAAGCTAATGCATTAACTCTATTGGAAATAACCAAATATTAATTTCTTCAAGAATTGAACGTTACTTTAGATTTTGACAAGGTATACTAATCCCACAATTTTTTTTTGCAACTATTCAAAAATAAAAATATCACCCTTTAAATTGTTAGCACATATGTTTTTTTTTTTTTTTTCCGAAACATAAAAAATTACATAAGACGTGTCGTAGATATAAATTTGTAACATGAAATTCTAATTTTGTAAATTAAGTTCATTTCCACAAATCAAAATTAATGAAATTGATGAATGTAAATATGTAGATTTCAAATTTATAATAAAAAATTCATTAACTTTATTTTTTTGTCTTTTCTGGTAATTTTAATTATTTATACTTTATTAGATAGACTAATTCAAACTATCTATGAAATCCTCTTCCAAATTCAACCGCAAACAAATAAAAGGTTTTATTTTTTATTTTTGTATTTTGGTGTGTGCTCGTAAAAAAAGCTAAGTTAAATAATTAAAAAAATCCAAATCTTTTCAAATTTTTGTTATTTTAGTCAATTATTTAAAAATTATCAATTTAGTCATATTATAGTAAATTAATTAGTCAAATTTTAATTTTAGTTAAAATTAAATTATTGTTTTACGTGACTCATATATGGATAAAAAAAATCTTTTACACCTCATAAAAATGATAAAAATTAAAAATAAATAAACACTAATTGAAATAAATAAATTAAAAGTAAATAAATAATCCAATTATTTTTATTTTTTTAATCTATAAATTCAAGATTATGTATTTTTTTTTCTTTATTTGATAAGGTGTAAATGATTTTTTAGCCATCATTAAGACATATATAATTTAGTTTTAACTAAAATTAAAATTTTATTAAAATTATAATTAATTAATTATAATATAGCTAAATTAACAACTTTTAAAAAATTGATTAAATTAGCAAAGAGTCGAAAAAGTTTGGATTGTTTTGACTATTTGCTATAAAAGCTAAATCATTAATAATGGTCAAACGTTCAAAAGGAATTTTTTTTTTTTTAGGTTTTAGAATGGGGTTTTATCTAATGGGCCCCACAAGCAGTATTATCACTTTAACTTTTTTTTGGTAGATAATAATAATTTTTTAAAATACTGTTTTTTAAATGGGAACATAAAGTGTTTGAAATCATGATAAGTTGGTACTGTGACAGAGTTAAATCAACTAATTAATTAATTAAGGTTTTTGGGATTAACTAATTAAAGTCCATTTAAATTAATCTAATCAGTGCCGTGAATGGCGGGTGGGTCCCACACAGAAAACTAAATGAGATATTTGATTGGTCATATTTAGATTAGCATGCTTGTTTTGTTCCAATTTCAATTTTACACATGATAAGTCATAATATGATCTGACATATTTTGTTGACTAATTTGAAATGGAATTTAATTTAGTTATTTATATACCGTATTTCACTCATTTCAAAATAGTTGTTTTTTTAAATAATAGAATTTGTTGAATTTATCTATCGTTTTTATATATGCAAAAAAATTCTCTTTCTACCATCAATTAAATATGATCCATCGATTTCGATTCTGATTTCGTTTCGTCGGTTTGGAACAGACGATTTGATTAATCAGTGATGATAAATCTGAACCGAATCGTGGTGGTTTTAGTTCCGGTTTCGATTTGAAAATCGGCTGTTTAACCGAAACTAGTGGTTCAAACCGCCAGTTTATCCCCTTTTTTTTTCTTTCTTTTTTCTACAGTTTGATCGGTTTTGAAAAGTTTTTTTTTTCCCATTTTTTCTTAATAGGAAACCATAATCATTCAATGAAAATGAAATGATGAAAAACAATCATTTCAAGTTAAAACTCAATAATTACAATTAAATATATTACAATTATGAATGAAAAAGTATAAGTTACAATTATGTATGAAAAAAAATTACAAGTTACAACTAATGATTTAGTAAACATGATCATCATCGTCATAATCATCAAATAATATTTTATATTCTTTAAATAATTCGACTAATGATTGTTTAGCTCTACCAACAATTTTCATATAATTAGAAACATATTCAACTTCATCATATTCTCCTAATATAAAATTTGGGAACAATGCATAAAATACATTTTTTAATAATTCTCATAAACTATCTTCTCTAATCCTAGGATCTAATAGTTTAGCACATAAAAATACATTGGGTATTTCATGAAAATATTTTAACCATTTCGATCTCATAACTATAATTGTATCTCCTAAAATAGGACATGTAGGATACTCATTGAAAATAAGAGCAATTTTCACACAATAATTGAGAACTAATGGAGAAATAGGATAATAACAACTGGATTATTCTCTAGTTGTCTCTTAAAAAAAAAATTAAAAGTTGAATTAAATTAATACATGTATCCCATGAATTGTTCATCAACATTATGTCTTCATGTGGATTTTTCATAAAAATTTGACAAAGTAAATCTTTATACGCATAAAAATCGTTAAACATGTTATAAGTAGAATTCCAACGATATTTAACATCAACTACAAATTTTTTAACTTCCATTCCATTATTCTTACAAAATCTAGCCCATTTCTTATGCCATAAGGTTGATCCCGTAATTTCATGAACGATGGATCTAATAGGTTTAATATATTCATCTAATTGTTTTAAATCATCTTGAACACATAAATTTAATGTATGACACATACAACGACTATGAAAAAATTTATCATCCAATGGAGGTTACAATATTCAATTAACATGGGTACACTAATCATATTAGCATTAGCATTATCATATCTAATAGTAAAAAAAAATTATACTATACCATAATCATTTAAAACACCAATTACTTTACGTGCAATGTTTAACATTAAAGTCAATATATGCAATTAAACGTTTTTGTATATTCCATGCATCATCTATCCAATGAGCCGTAATATCGATATAATCATTTGTTTTATAAGGATCATTCCAAATATCACTACATATAGATAATTTTTGTTGGGATATTTTAAACTCTTAATTTATATTTATATTCTCCTACAATTTTTTCTATATTCCATTTTACGGTATTTCTAGATATTTTTCTACTAGAAGGTTGTAAATAAACAACAGTATATTTTTCAAAATTATCATCACATGAAAATTGTAAAGCAAGATGTTTTTTAACAACAAATTTGGCTACTTCTTTCCTATGTGATAATTAACTAAATTTAAAAAGTAAAGAATCCATACCTTCGACTCCTTGAGAAGAGTTGGTAAATCCACAAAATTGGGTTTGTGATCCATCATTACCGAACTTGTCGGGATGATTTTTCAACATATGATTGTTGATTGTCCCGTAGCCTCCTCCATACTTGAATTTGTAGTTTTTCCCACAATAGTTGCAAGTAACTATGTAATCCACGATGCTATTCGATATTTTCTCATTCCTACAATAAACGGATAAAATATCACTTCGAAGTGTCGAAGGTGCTCGAGAAGTGGTGCGCCTAGTATTACCACTCCTTTGAGTATCTCTCGTTTCGAAGTGTTGAAGGTGCTCAAGAAGTGGTACGCCTAGTATTACCACTCTCTTGAGTATTTCTCGGCACCTCCTCTTCTTCTTACTTGGCAAAGACGACAGCGATATTAAGGCCTAAACATTCCTCCAAATTCTCACATTTTTTATTCCAATGAGGAGAGTAAGAATCAATGAGATCATCTAGAGACATATCTTATGGTGGTGGCATATGACTTTTTCCTTTTCCACAGGATGAACTGGCGGAAGAAGAACCGACCTTTGAAAACATTTTTTTGGAATTGAAAGAGAATGAAAATTAGAATAAAATTGAATGAAATTGAAATAGAAGAGTAGTAACTATGAGAATGAGATTATGAGAATGTGAAATTGAAATGGAGGAGTAGTAACTAAGTACTAATTATGAATTTGTGAAATTGAAATAACAATTAGCACAAAATGAATGAATTGAAGTTTGAGAATTGAGAGAGAGGTTGAAGAATTGTGTGAATTGAAATGGAAGTATTTATAGAGGTAAATTCATAATTCAAAAAGGGTCGGTCGGTTTGAACCGGCGGTTGATCGTGACCGTTGATTAAGACATCTCCTCCATACATGTGGCATTTTGTAAAAAGAATCAGTTCGAACCGGCGGTTTTCAACGATCATTTTGTATTGATCGTTGATTATCAATGGTCAATTCATTCAAGCAGTTCAAGTGTCATCTACCGAAAATACGAAAAAAATAAAAAATCGACGATTTAAACCGTTAGTTCACGGTTCGTTATCACCCCGAACCGAAATCGAACTACATTAAATCGATTACAGATCTGATTCGAACCGGCTGCCCACCTCTACCATCAATTATAATTTGGAGCCCTAAATAACACAAATCCTACAAAAATATTAGTATACCTTAGACCATTAGGGAAATTGCAATAGAAATATACGGCCAATATGTAATATTGTACTTGATTAGACATTAAACACATCATCTATGTCACTAATCATATGTGATGGTCAAAATATTTGGTAGAAAGTGATCACAAGTTATATTTTATGGTACAAACAGATAAAAATTATCTTTAATAGTAGAATTGGTTCTATATTATATGTTGGTGGTATATAGGGCAATTTCCTCCTTTTATATGAAAGATTTTGGCTTTCCAAAAGTTGGAACCAAACAAATCCTTATAATTTTGGGCCTTAAATCAGGTACACAATATCTAGCCCATAACTAAGCTGGGCCTCAAGAGATTCTCAAATATTGGGGTACAAAAAAATGTGGCTAAATGTGAGTGAATTTAATTTTTTTGCATGAGAAAAAATTAATATAATAATTATCATAGTAGTTCAAACTTCAATAATGGGTGTATAGGTTATATTTTTGGAGGATACTTTTTGAAGGAAATTTTTATGTAATATTTTCTTATTATTTGAGCTCTAAGAACTTTAAATAAATAAACATTTATAGAAGTTTGTTAGATTTAACGAAATATTAACATGCTTCTAACCGTTGATTTGAAGTCAAATATCGAATAATTTAATCTGATTTGATTTAAAAATGTTCTGACTATACATTTATTCTTTATTGTATTTAATTGTACGAGTACATACTATAGTTGAACTATAATATTGTAATTATAAACATAACATACATGTAACTCGTATTAGTAACATAAACATAAAATTCAAAGTATCGATAGAGTATAAATGATCGTGTGAATGAAAATTGGACAAAATCGAATTGGCCTCCAAATCTCATCGTCTTCGTTCCCATGAAACCGCATGCTTAAAGTTTGCATAAATGTCCAACCTAAGACACATAAATACAGTGCAGATATTTTATATATATATATATATATATATATTATATAACTTTATAAGAATGTCACATGAATATAATTATATCAACGGAAGCTTAATGTCCACGATTGTGGATTATGAATTTTGAGTTGATCAATCTTATATGATTAGATAAGCTAGATGGTTTTATAAAAATTCTATTTAAGATTTAGAGTTAATTTCAATTTTAGTCATGTATGTAAGACATTTTTAATTTTTTGACAACCAATCATCCGTTTTTCAATTTTGGTTATTTATGATTTAATTTATTCTAATTTCAATCCAATTTTGGTTGTAATTTTCAAAATCGTAAATGTGAGTGTTGGAAATATCCGAAGACCTATCAGTGATTTTGAAAATCCGATCAAAATTGGACTAAAATTGAAAAAAATAAAAATATAAAAGATCAAAATTTAAAAATGAATACTTGATTGTCAAAAAATAAAATATACCTGACCAAAATTAAAATTAACCGAAATTTAATAAATAATATTTGAAAAAAAAAAACCTAATTGGGCCTATATTGAGTGATTTGAGTATTTGTTTGAACATTTGAGTTGATTAAAAAAGAGAGGGTAAAATGGGGATTACAGAAAGTAGAAACTCACAGGTTAGAATTCATGCCAGAGAAATTGAAGAAGCTCCTCACTCTCCTTAGCCTCGTGATCTTCACATTCTTCTCACTCCTAAAAATCTCACCCAGCGACTGTGAAAAGTCAAAACTACCCCTGTCGAAGTTCTCCTCAACCTTGAAGCTCCCCCACCTACTCGAGCCAAACTTCCCGCAACAGCCCCTCTTCATGGGTCTCAACCCTCCCCGCCCCTCCGACCCCGGCCCGTTGCGGAAAGACAACGTGCATGCAAGGGACAATGAGCGGGCCACGTAAGGCCCGTCGAAAACCACCGGCGAGGGCATTATGGTCATTTCAGCATCCTCATGCAACATTCTTGGAGGCAGGTCCAAACGCTTGGCTACCTTGTTCTTGGACCCTAGAAGGTTATCCGGACCGGGCAGGGCGGTGGGAGGAGAAGGTGGGGGCGCCGCTGCCTCACCCACGACGGCTCTGGGCTTTCCGGGGGCCTCCTCCCACCGAAACGGAACCGAAACCGAGGGATGAAGTGGTGGGGTTAGTAGCATTTGTGTGGGCTCTTTTGGCTTGCATGGAAGTTTTGAGAGAGAGAGCTTTGGTGTTGAATTTGGTTCATGGTGATCGTCTACTTCTAATCCCATGCTAATAGGGTACGTAGCTCTTTTTGCATGAGAAGAGTTTATACATACAAGTTTGTGTATATATATACCTAGGGTGCGGTGGGGTGGGGCGGGTTGGTTGGAAGGAGTAAATGGTAACTTCACATGGGAAGGCTCCTTGGTCCAACTATTCACGAGTAAAGAGATGTGGAAGTAACGGTTAGTCCAACTACTTGGGTGAAGTTTAAATGACCAAAATGCCATTATCATCCTTAAATGTGGAAAGAGTACTACTAGGTTTTAATGACCATTATGACCCTTAAATACGAAGTGAATACGTATGGTTGGTGTCAATGTATAACGTCCATATATGGAAATTGTTGGACCCATGGCAAAATTAAATTTGTTAACTTGCTCATGGCTAGCTAGGGTAAAGTTGGTGCATATTAACATCCCTATAGAAATTGTTAGGACCACCCTCATTATATCAAACTTAGTACAATTTGCTAGCTTCTAGGTAGTTAGGGGTTTCTTTGTTGAGACTCGAAGCTATAATTGGAGTAAGGAATTTCGATGAAATTAGGGATATGGAATTCCTGTTTTCCGAAAAACAATGATGGGATTCGGATTATAACCATGCTTTCGTCCAGCTTAATTATGGGCCTTGTTTGAACTTAACAAAGATTGCTTGTTCCCTGTTTCTTTTTTTAAAAAAATTAATTGTTGATCTTATATATTATAAATCACATATGTGTCAAATTAAAGATTGCTAGTGATACATGTCACTTGGAATATATGTCAAGCATGCACATAAGCATGATGTAAGTACGCACATGTGTATGTTGACTTCAACTGAACATAGCATGTGGTGGTAGTCCCTTTTGCTAGTTGAACTTAAGCTAAAAGCATGAATCAATCAACATGGCTATAAAGGTGTTCACATTATGATCCATTCATCCTCAATCATACAAGCAATTTTGTTAGTTATGTCATTGTGTAATGATTAAGAGGCAGATTTTGTAGATGCTACATCGATAAATTACACATGGACCAGTATCTACTGTGCATTTACACATACACGTCGGTATGTGTGTGTTTATGTATATATGAACAATAATATTGCACGCAATGTAACTCAAAGTAAATCCCCCCAAGGCAATGACTCTTAGTTTCCTTGAAAAGAGCAAAAAAAAGTGACCATCAAATTATTCAGGAAACAGCACTATAAAGCTAACAGATTTTGGGAAATAGAAAGAACCCTGTAAAATGAAAATATAGAAAGGAATTTAATCCAACAATTGAGCTCAAAAATAGCATAGATCAACTATAATACAGATCTCTAAATTCAAAAAAAAAAAAAAAAAAGGGGGCTGCTCTCAAATATGCTTATCAGGTTACATGAATGCTGCTAAGTATCATACATTTTCACTCAATTAATGCATAGAAAACAATCGAAAACAACTCGCTCTATACAATCGTGTTTTCTTCTCCGTCTGATTGAATATGTCACGTGTTCAATCCCGGAAGAAATAGAAGGAAGATGAGAAGAAACGAGAAATGAAAGTATATAGTTGAATTTCCAAACAAGTATTAAAATGAAAAGCACAATCAAGAAACCAACTTGCTAACATATATTTGACACCTTTAAGAACTGAATAGTATGTCAAATTTTTATTATGGTGTATTATGTTCAAAGCTTTGCAAATCACTTTCCATAATCAGAGAAAACAAATGATCTCTAAGAAATTCACAAGTAGATATCTTACTATGTTACTTAAGAAGCTCTAAAGTGAGTGAAAAGAAACTTTACTATATTGGCCTCATCGCGCCGTTGTTAAAAGCTTCAAACTATTTCTTAAAATGCATGATACCATCACATGCTAGGCTTCCTTCAAGATCACCGATAATTCTTGATATTCGAACTTCAAGACCCCTCTGAACTTCTCGAAAGAGCATTCTGATGCTATCAGCAAACCGTTTTATGTCAAAGCTCTCGGGCTTTTCAATCTTTTCTTCAACTTCAACAAATCCAGAAGCTATCTTAGCTTGCACTTCAATCAGTCTTTGTCCAGTTGCCACCGTGTATCTCTGTAGTTGGAAGGTTTCTTCTAGAAATTTCTCCAGCCTTCTGGTTTCATCGTTTGTTTTGGCAATGGCGGAGCCTCTGCAGTTCAAGTTCAGATCGTTCTCATCCTGCACAAGTTTCGAAAGGTTACATTTAGGGGTTTAAATGAGTCAAGTCAAGTCAAGCTGAGTAAACTTTTGAGGATAAAATAGTAAATGTAACATATGCTTGATTATACTAGATTAAGGTTGCGAGCTTGTCGAGCTGAGTATTAATGTGCTCAAACTCGAGATCGAACTCAGACTCGATTAGATTTTTGTCCGATCTAGACTTGACAGATAACTTGAAAAGCTCGAGTTCGACTCGACTTGATAAATAACCGAAATTCCTAAAAATATGCTTAAATTTTGAAATTTTAATAAACTATCAAGGGCAAAATAGTAATTTAACATATGCTTGAGAGCTCGACTCGTTTATTTGATATTTTTCCGAGTCGATCTTGAGTAGCTGACAAGCTGCATTATCTCATTTACGCTGCTGGTTACACTAGCTATATATGATAATCCAAACAAAGATTTACTGATGTTTTTGTAACAAAATGTGGCATACCATTCTTTGACAAAGATCATCGGTTTTTGCCTGAAGAGACTGGTATCGATCGGCCTGTTTGTTAAGGAGGGATATAAGTGTGGGTAATCCCTTGACAGCGAAATTGCCATTGCTGTTTTCGTCATTTTCGCAGCTTTCTTGCTTCCCTGTCAACCTCTCAAGCAGGAGGAATTGCTGCTTAAGTCTCTTGATCTTGTACGAGACTCCAAGAGCATGAATATCCAGTTTCATTGTCGGATTTCTCTTACTCGACCCTTCGCCAACTGATGGCAATGTTTCGACACTTTCTTGCCTCGTATGATCAGCACGAGGATATTGAAGAGTCAAAACTATATCCTTACGCTGATCACTAGGCGGAATTTCGTCTGTTTGACAAATTTCCTTCGTTTCTTGCCTTTTCTGCCCTGGTTTTCTTTTGACTTTCGACCATACGGTGTTGTGGTTTATAGACACCTCATTTATGGAAGATGTGAAGTTCAACTTCTGGAGATTGGGAGGATTGAACTGCATTACTAACTGCTCTTTTAGTGAGTGTAGCTCCGTCTCACGGTCTATCAGTAGACCTTCTAACTTGATGTTTTCTTTTCGGAGATGTGTGATGTCATGATCGAGCCTTTCTATATGCGAGTGTAGCCTCTTCGACTCTATTTCCATGCTCAACAAACGCCAACGAAAAGCTTCCATCTTTTCGTCTTTGATCCTCAATTGCTCCACAAAAGCGTCCATTTCGAGGTTATGCCTTTGCTGCATTGCAATCTCCCAATTCTCCAAACACTCAACATCACCTATCGACTCTAGTGTTGCAAAATGGCATAGAAAATAAGAATTAGACCGAAAAATAAAGGCACACGAAAAATATAAGCTCATGTTTCAATCGAAGGATTTGAAATTGGGATCTTACGTGGCTTATCAGCTCCGGTATTCATATACGAGTCGGGTAAAACCGGAAAAGCTTCAGGCTGCTCGAACTCATGAAAGTGGTCCGTTTTCACTGCCATTCGATTTCCAGCATCTACGGACATCATAGCTTTAGGCAGCATATTTCTTAATGAATATCGATCCTGTTTAGGCTCGGAAGCTGCATTCCACGTCGCCATTTCCAGCTCGTTTTGCTGCCTTTGGGCGTTGGACGATTTCACTTCCTTCAACAGAATTTGTTTCTCTGATGTATCTAATTTGCATTTCCTAAGCAAAGCCGACAAAATCTGGTCTTTCTGCTCCAAATTCTTGCCGATTTTGACGAGCTCCATCGACAATCTCTGAGTCATCAACACAGCTTGCTCTTTCTGGTCCAACACCGCGTCCACCTCTTGCTTGGCTGCCTCAACGTGCCTAACGGCCCGTGCCACCTCAGCTTCCAGCTGTCGCTGATTAGACACGAGCTCGATGAAGGCCGTCTTGTGCTTCAAGATTTCGCTACAATGTCTTTGACTCAACTCTTCAACAAGATTCTCAGCCTTCTTGACCTTCTCTTCAATCTCGACTCTTTTCTTCTCCACATCTTCGATGGACTTATCCTTTAACTCCAATTTTCGACTCAATTCAGCAATGGAATTCTCTTTATTCTTCTTGAAAGCTCTCAAATCATTCATAAGTGCGCCAATTTGGTGCCTAAGCCTCCTTCTTTCTTCACACCAGGTCTGTTCTCGAGCAGCGAAGATGGTAACGACTTTCTCGTTTGCTTTCGCCTCTTCACTTCTTCGTTTCTTCAGTTCTTCAATCTGTCTCTCTGCATTCTCCAGCTTGGAGACGAGGTCCGATTTTCGACTGTTTACTTCCCCCCTTTGAACCCTCCAAATAAGTAGGCCTAAGAGATGGGCACTTCCTCTAAGCAGTCTGTTTCTTAGTTCTAACCACTTATCATCATCATCACATGAAGGCTCTGGCAATAGTTTGAGAGCAAAATATGCACAAGAAGCACTGAAAAACATTGGATACAACGTGTCGATTTTGTCCTCGGATATTAGAGCAAAGGAACATGACACCCCCTTTTCATCCATTCACTCAGTTTTAAGATTAGCCCACCTCTGAAAAACGCCAAATAAGTAATCAAATTAACTGAATTCTACCTTTTGGAATGCGGAATATCAAGAATTTCTGAATATATCAAGGGCTATCACCAATTTCATAGCTTAAATATCAAGAATTCAAACAACAAATATAGAAAATGAAAGAATCACACTAAGACATACATAATATCAATGATTTCATAGGCTCAAATACAATTCAAGAAACAATTCCATATATGCTGAAATATCAAGAATGCAAATAGAACACAATGAAATGGAAATAATGTGTGTGTGTGTGAGAGAGAGAGAGAGAGAGAGAGAGAGAGATTTACCTACAAAATTGTGGCTAAATTCTCTACAATCAATATTTCAAATACAATTCAAGGGATATTACCAATTCTATATGCTGAAATATCAAGAATGCAAATAGTACACACGGAAATGGAAATAATGAGAGAGAGAGAGAGAGAGAGAGAGGGGTTTACTTACAAAATTGAGGCTAAATTCTCTCCAATCAAAACATAAAATCTCTCTTCACTAAGATCTTTGAGCTAAACAAGAACCCAATCTTTGTAAAGAATTTTGAAGAAACCAACAATTTCCCTTTTCAAATAGCAAAAAAGCCCAACTGGAGAAAGCTGGTAACATGAAGTAATCCTTTACAAACCATTTATAAACCATGAGAGAAGGCCAAACTCATGGGCTTTTTACACGTGTGAAACTCTGTAAGATCAGATAAAAAAGAGCTCTTGAAACTGTGAGTTGTAAGTGAGTAGGGTCAGCTCCAAACTCATCCAGACACAAACCCTTCTCTCTTTCTTAAATGGATTTAGAGCTCTCATCTAAGTTGGTCTCTGAAATTAAAGGAAAATTCATACTTGCTTTATTTTCCCTAGGTTTCAGTGAAGGCCCCATGAAACCCCACCTTTTGCAACACTCTTTTTACTCTCACATTTTGGGCTCTGAATAAAAGAAGCAAAATGGGTCAAGTTCTTGGTAATTTTGTCAACATTTGTAGTTAAGAAAATGGAGGTACACAACCAGAAATATATGTTATATCTGTGTCAAATTATGGCAGTTGTTGTACATATGTATTGTTAACAGCTTTCCAGGTTGTCCTCTCTCTCTCTCTCATCTCTCTCTCTCTGCCCCACAACATGGATATATATATATATATTGTACGTAGAGTTATATAACTATGTTGTACTTCAAGAATATTTTCTCATTATAGTTGTAATTGTTTTTTGCAGGATTTATAAACTTGAAAAAAGAAAATTTGATTGACATGGACCACTAGAATTTGAGATTATAATAGAGCATAATTTCAATTGATATCACTCACATAATATTATACTATTCGATGCATCGATAAAATATAAATGGTGATTTCAAATTATTTATTATAATCTATTATTTTTCGCATTTTATTTTATTAATACATGTCAAATTCTTGAAATAAATATAGTGCATGATCATAGAAGATTCAAGCTAAACCTAAAATGCTAATGATTATTTTGGGTGCAGATTTGATAAAATACTAATTTAATATATTATAAATATATAGATAGTATATTTTCATGATCATACACGTGCCACATGTAATATAAAATAAATTTATAATTTTGCTTATTGAGAATAAGTAGATGGTACATGCATGTACACAAAATAATTGAAGTAATTGTAGCCACCATCATGGAACTAACCATGTGCCCTAGACCTTGAGGGTGGGGGGTCCATGTGGATATTTAAATTTTTTTGAGACCAAGCTCAAGAAATATGACTGAATTTATGATAGCCAATCCCATGATGAGGCCCCCTAATTTTTATTATGGTCAATATTGATGATATTCGATCAAATATATTCAAAGTAATATATCTATCTATATATATAAAAGCAGAATATTCTATCAAAAATATCAATAATAAATTTTCCGTCCATAAACTCTTGCTATTTTTGGAAATCATAGTGAATAATTTTTTTAATCAACCATTATATTCATTACCTTTAATATTAATTAATATTAATTTTAACAAGAAGGAAAACTAAAAGTTAAGAAGGAAAAAAGTCAAATTCATATTTAAAAAACATTTTTAGTATAAATCAATTAATTCTAAGCAAATTTAACTAAGATTAAGAAAAAATTGAAAGTCAGATTCATAGTCAAAAAACACTTTTAGTATAAATCAATTAATTCTAAGCAAATTCAACTAAGATTAAAAAAATGGTATAACTCGACACGATGCATAATACCTAAATATAACTACAAAATAAAATTATCATGTAAGTTTTCATATAAAAGTGAATAAAATCCAATATATATATATATATATATATATATATATATATATATATGGTTCATGTGTTTTTAATATTGTCTCTTTATTTACCCATGAGCACGAAATCAACATTTTCTTTAAAATCAAACTTAACTTTTCAATTGTCTCAATTATTAAAACTAAAATACGTGCATTCAAGAATATGGTTATCAGACCTAACTTTTCAATTGTCTGTTGTTGTCTTATAAATAATTTTTCAATTGTTTGTTGTTGCCTTATAAATAACATCACTTGGCAACAAATTTATCACCAAAATCAAAGAATCAAAAGTAATTTACAGAATCCAAAGTTTTAATACCAAGAATGTCATTGATACCATCAGATCCCAAATTGCGTTTTAAATTTCAAATGAGATAATTTCCTTTAATAGTGTCATATACGATAACGATAAATAAAAGTCAAGGCCAATCATTGTCGCATGTGGGACTTTTATTGAAGAAACCCGATTTTACTCACGGTCAACTGTATGTTGCTGTTTCCAGAGTGACTAATCGAGATGGACTAAAGATTTTGATATGTGACAGAGATAATGAGAATAGTTGTTCAACTAAAAATGTTGTATACAAAAAAGTATTCAAAAATTTGTAATTTCCAACTTTATTTTTATTATTGTATATTTATTTTTTATGTTATTTTTTTATATGTTGATAATTTTAATATCTTATATTTTATAATAAATAAAAAATTTATTAGCCGTGCAACGCACGGGTGAAATACTAGTTTATGTAATATGGTTATTTCCTGATACAAGTATGTTAGATCTAATAATAAAAACTTACATGAGATCAATTAATAGCATTTAATATGGGGCGATCTAAGATGTAGCATCAAAATAGTATTTTACATGAGAATATTTGGACTAGATTTGATCAATTGGAATTTTGGATGAGTTAAGTACTGTCCATGTTTTGACAAGATTTACACAATCATATAATCCTATCCTATTTTTTCTAAATTTTTCAAAGTAAAATGACATATTAACTATAATCATACTCTATAAATTCAAAACAAACACAAAATTTTCAAAATTTATAATCACAAAATTCTCCTATATCTCAAATCCCAACTTACCAAAGCCACCTTAAATCAAGAAAAAAATAACCTTAAAAATGCTTTAAAAAAAATACTGAATTATGATTGCATCATGCTGGTTCTACTTAGGGGTCGAACCAATGTGTTTTAAAAAACCAACGTATGTTTGAAGTGGTTGGATTTAATTCTTACATGAAGTGATGATTCTTAAACTCAATTCAATCTCACATGATGGGTGATTTGGATATAAAATAGTGATGATTGGTGAGATTTTGAGTTCACAACTTTTAAAAATGTCCCCTTAGCTGAAAACCTGTAAAGAGGGGACATTGCTTAACTAAAGATCTGGAATATTATTGGCCCATTTGCAAATTTAATTAATATATTTGGAATCATAAGAAAATCTAGAATATAATAATGAATATTTAAATGTGAAGATCTGCCCTTGGAATCTGGGTTTTAGCTGACAAGGGTGGAATCCCACCATTGGTTGCTTTTACAGCAAATCCATGTATAAATAACAAGAATTGTAACTTTCTCATTTTTTCTTCTTTACTTCGATGCATATATTACTGATAAACTTATGTTATTTTAATCCCAATTTTATTAATTATTAAAGTCGATAATAGTATATGTACTGATGAAATACGAAAATAAAGCGACATAAAGATCCCATTTGAAATAAAAGTACTGGTAACTAGTTATTACCCCTCAATCTCAATTATATTAAAAGTATTATATAATGACAACTTGCAAATAAAATTTCTAACTTACCCTCATTTATTGAGTGTTGTATATTTACTATGACATTTAAAAAGTTGTAATAAATGTGTCAAAAAATAAAAAAAAACATTGTATATTAAATAGAATATTCAGTCAAAATTCCATCATTTTAGTGACACTGGTAATCACATATGTGATGGATGATTTATTATTTATTATGATAATATATAAAAATTTGTAATTATATAATGAAGTTGCTATATTAAAAAATTATTCACACATCTTTTATTACTTCAAACTTTGTATAATATATAAATATATTTTTCATATCTCTATTGATTTTTAAAGTTATATTTTATGATTTTTTAGAATCGTTGGGTAGAGTAGATTTTTAACTGAATAAAGTAGAAGCTGGTTGAAATTCACCCCCTTATATCTCGTATGTTTTTAGGTCTTTCTCGTGCATTCATTTTTTAGTGGCGTGTTATTTTTAAATTGAATTCAAATACAA
The DNA here is from genome assembly GCA_028654395.1 of Scutellaria barbata. Lineage (NCBI taxonomy): Eukaryota > Viridiplantae > Streptophyta > Magnoliopsida > Lamiales > Lamiaceae > Scutellaria > Scutellaria barbata. The sequence goes on along the minus strand of CM053646.1, from coordinate 14,891,281 downwards.
AATGTATATGTAATTTAAACGACGAACTTGAAAACTTGCATTCTATTTATTTGTCTTTTGTTGAATTTTTTTCATGACTTGATAATTGATAAACCAATGATTTTTTTAGTTAGTTAAAAGTGACCAATTAACAATATAAATGTATTTATATACAACATTTCTTATAATTAAAAAAATATATTAATTTTTTTTCAACTATCTTTTATTGAATAGTTTTCATGACTTGATAGATGATTTAATAAGTCAATAATTTTTGAAGTTGACTAAAAGTGACCAATTAACAATATAAATTTTGAAATATTTATTTATATACAACATCTCTCATAATTACTAAAAAATATCTTAAAATCTCTTTAACTTTAAAATTGATAATAAAAATAATTATAGATATTAAATAATTAAAGTTAATAAAATAAAAATAAATTAAATTATTGTTCAACCATGAACAACAGTCGTCAACAACAACAAACAATAATAATAATTAATAGTAACAATATATTACACGAGAAAAAAGTCCTAAATAAAATGATCGATTTTTTTGATAAAATTATTAATTTTTAATTTTTTTTTATTAGTCCCAAATATTGATATGACATTTATAGGAGGGAAAATGGCAAAACTGTAAAATCTGCCAAACGACCTCCTTTAATATATGTATAGATGGAAAATGCTAAAATACTAAATGTGGATAATTTTTAATATATTCATCGATGAAGTTTAATAATCTTAGTGAAATTAATAAATTTACTAGATTTTTTGACACATCAAACATAAACATATATTAATGTGCCCACGGTGGATAGGCCGATGTATAGTTTCAAACGAAGATGGTAAATTGCAAAAGAAAAAAAAAGTCTTCGAAGCAAAATATAACAAAATATTTGATTAGTACTCTGATTGGGCCCATTTGTTAGAGGGATTGAGCCCATTGTTAATGGGCTTTCAGTGAGAAAATGAAAGAATCAGCCCATAAAGAATAAATACAATCCCCTGCGAAAAGACGAAATTAACCTCAAGCATAATTTCTTCCCAAGCTACTAACATGCGCCGGTGGTGCAACGATTAAAGACTTACAGTACCCTCTCTCATTTCATAAACGCTTTCAGATTCCAATTTCGCCCAAATCAAATTTCTAGGGTTCCTTTTGGAGCAGATATGATGGAATTAAATATGGAGGAAATGTCTCTGCCAGTTCTTTTCGAGCAGTCTCGGAAGATTCATCAAGCAGCTTCTGATTCTTCCGCCGATCAGGTTTTTTATTTTTTTCTCTGATTTTCTGTGTCTTCCGTTTAACATAAATTCATGCTTTGGATTTTGATTTAGATGAGCTTAATTGTTTCATTTTTTGTTGATTTTTCAGGATACGGTGAAAAAAGGTTGCGAATTGCTGAGGAAATGCGAGGAGATGGTTGGAAAACTGGGGCTGTTTTCGGCTAATGAGACGAAAGATGATATCAGTACCACTAATCTCAAATATCTTCTTGTGAGTGATATTTATGCTGCGTTCTTTTTTCTCTTTTGGTGGAATTTGAAAAGTGGAAGTGTGAAATTTGTTAACTTTTGTCTATGATTTTCATTTGCATATATATTGGATGAATAATTGTTAATTAGACAGTTTGGTATTTTGTGAACAGACACATGAAATCTGATCATTACTGTTTGCTATTTATTACACGAGAGAAAGAAAATGGAGGGGAAGTGTGATTTTTAGTATATTGACAACTTATTGAGTTCGTTTATGCATTGGTAAACCTTAAAAGCTAATATTTTTGTAACCATAGTTTGTATCTGTGTTGTTAAGCTCTGAAAAAGCTAACTCTGGAAACATAATTATATGTTCAGATATAATAAGCTGATTTGTTTTCTTTCTGTATTTGGTTTATGTGTTTGCCAAAAATCGTGTCTAGCGTAATGCTTGTGAACATTTTGTTTTATGGAGTTGAGTTTGTAAGTTACCATTTAAAAATATCTAACCCATTTATAATATTTATCTAAAATAGTTGTCATGATGCTTTATACAGGTTCCATATTATCTTGGTGAGCTAACAGAGAAAATAACTTCAGAAGATAGGATTCAAATTCTTAAAGCTTCAAATGCCAAGTTGAAGGTACTACTTTCTTGTGAGATTATGTTTTAGGACTTTTAAGTTGCTTTCTTTCTGGTTTTTGTTGCTATGTGAAAATGGCTTAATGAATTACTGTTGTTGTATGAATCTTGGATTTTGCGTGGCCATGCTATCAGGAATTTATCACCTTTTGTGAGGCGATGGAGCTTGTACCAAAAGAGGAACTAGATTCATCTGCCCAATCAACGGGTAATACATTTGCTGATCAGAGAGCTAAAAAGGTAAATGTCGATTATTCAGTACTTGAGGATACTTGGACATCCTAATACTCCTTGCTTGTTTTAACAGAATGATTTTGGAGCTGTAACTGTAGCCGTAAATATTATTGTACTAAACTAACATTATGTGGAACTCTCTGTAATATATGATATCTAATTGAATTATGTTACTTCAGATCACGCGCTTCAAACGGCAAAAGGCAGCTGAATCCAAGTTACTTGAAATAAGGGAGCGCAAGGAACGACGTGGGCGTTCAACTAGAGCATCTGCATTGTCCACTCCTGTTGAAGCAGGGGAAGAGGATGTAGAGGATGATGACGGAGAAGAGGAAAGGGAGGTGAGTTTTTCTCATGAGTACTTTTGTATATAAATATCTCACTTTTTTTTGGAAAATGTTATTTTCCAATGTGTGCTATTTATTTCCTTGCTATCCTCTTTGTTGCAGCTAGCATGTTCATAAAGTTTATGATTCAGAGTGCATTGAATTAATGAATTGTATGCCATAATAATAAGACTAAGAGGAACCGATTGATATTAGATGTGAAGATTATTATTGATAGCCTATACTGTTTTCTTAAATGTGAAATTGTATTATAAAATATGAATGCTAGATGTCAAGAGTTCTATACATTAAAGCATATGCTTCTCATTCCTTCGTTTCTGTTTTCTGCTTCTCTTCCTCGTCTGTCAACTAACTCATTGCAATAATGATGGATGTTCACTTCAGGCGTGGATCACCGCCATCTCCTTAGCGCTCTGTAAGGTTAGTCTGAAATTACAGCATCTTCAGTTCAAATACACACATGTGTGCTTGTATTTACAGTTCTCCACCTCCATCATTATACTACCCAACTTTTTCGTGCTTTTATGTTCCAGGCATTTGATCTGCTGGAGATGCTCAAAAAAGAGGAAGAGATGCTCCTTTCTGTGAAGGAAAGACAGTCACAGGTAATCCCTTGTTAAGGTTGGGGGTACTATATGAGCCATTCACTAAATCTTTGACATATTAATTAATTTGTTTTCTAGAATCTTTCTAAGATGGCTAGCTAAGCAGTGAATGACATGTTCATGAAACTTCTACATTGAAAGTTGTAATGAATTTTCATGTTTTGTGAGTGGTGAAACTTCATCAATATATGATATATTTTCCATTATTATTTTTTAAGATATGGCTTTTATATGTGTTCCTCTATGGTTTTTTGTTGTCAACTTTATTTCCAAGGAAAGTTAAGAGCTTTAGACTGCATTTTACAGCGTTAATATGTATTTCTTGCACATGTACACAAACCACCATTAAATACATCTAGATACAACTTAAATGTTAAAGTTCTTCTGCAGGAAGGGGATCAGGAATTTTCAGAGTCTATTCTCGACGAGCGCACTGAGAGAGCGGAAGCCTGGCACCGTGATGCTGCAACGAGGTCTCAATTTATGAAACCTGCAACACCAATCACATGTGCTACTTTTGCTCAAGATGTTCTAGAGGGTAGAGCACAGGTTTCACAGTTTCACGAACACAAGCACCAGCCAATGATATTTGGACCTGCAAGCCTCATTGGCAAAAACCCAACCAGTGAGAGGGAGAAAATGGCAGCTCAAGTTTTCCAGCCTCACTATAGGTATGCAGAAAATGGCAATTAGTTCCTTGAAAGAGAAGCGGATTTCTAAATTTTCTGAAATTATGCTTTTATTGCTAGATTACCAACAATGAGCATCGAGGAAGCCGGTTTAAAGGAGATGGAGATTATGAATACATGGCAAGAAAATACTGCCAAGCTTATTGAAGAAGCTAACTCATCATGGCATACGGATAAAAAGCCGATGAGGCCAGAGGAGGAGGAGGATGAGGATGATGATGCTGCCCAAGATAAGGCGAGGGCCTGGGATGATTGGAAAGACGACAACCCACGTGGGGCCGGCAATAAGAAACTCACTCCTTGTGGCTAATAAGGGAAAATGTGCAAGCATCCATGGTAGTCCTATCCTGAACCTTCGTAATCAATGTTAATTAACACTATGAGTTATACACATTGCTGATGTTTGAATTCCCATTCCAGTTTTGTCGTATTTTATTGTATTCTACTGTATAGTAGCCGTAGATGATGGGTATGGAGAGTATATTCGAGGGTAGGAGGTTCAGTTGAGTGTATACCAAATGCTCTCATCTTGCTGCATGTTTTTTTAAGTGATGAAAGCCTAGAGTTGATTATGTTTTCAATTTCCTTGTTATCTTGTGTTGATAGATGCTTTGACAGTTGAATCAAAGTATGTTTCTTTCTTTTCTTGTTTAATCTAATATGCTACACTCTGAAAACAAAACAATGTCGGTTTCCTGGCTTCTGATTTTATCGATTTAGGGCATTTCCTAACAAAAAAATAATGCAGTTTTTGCACTAATTTAACATAATAGTAGTTTTTTATTTCATGCAGTCTACGTTTTTTGCTCTAAAAGAAATGCTCTATTATTTCTTATTACTGGTAATGCACAGGGAACCTCAAAGTGGCTCTATTTCATTATATTCCACCTATATCCCAATTCCATTCATTTAATACCCTTTGGTGTCATTGACATAACAGATGTCGTTATATTTAATAATTTTAGATTTTCACAATATAATATAATAGTTCATTATTTTAATATGAAATATATAATGATTTTAATATTTATATTAAAAAATTATAAATTTTAACGGTTTAATTCATGTCATAAATAATTGTATTTGATAATATAATTTTTGAAATATAAATAATAACTTAATAACAAATTAGAAAGTTCTTGAATAATTGCTTTTGATAATATAACAAATTTGAAATATAAATAATAACTTAACAACAAATTAGAAAGTTCATATTTATGAGGTGCTTAGAGTTGACTAAATAACAATATATATCAAATTTGAAAGACTTACATATAAACATGATTGATAGTTGAATAGCAATAGAATATCTATTGATTTATGGTCTATAGATAGAGTTTGAGGCACATATGGATTTCATTGAAAATTCAACCAAGTCAAATATAAAATACTCCCGTAGTAGTAATAATAATAATAAAAAATTATTATTATTATTATTATTATTATTATTATTATTATTACTAAGAGGCATATGTATTTCATTGAAAATTCCACCGACACAGATAACTCAATTAAAAATCGAATACATAAAACTCACATTATAATTATTATTAAAAACTGAATCAAACCCAATAACCAATCCACATAGACTAACACAAGTAAGCCAAACTATTATATCATAAGTTTTTTTTTTTCTTCCTCAAATAATCTAATATTTTTGTTCTAAATATTATTTTGTTGTTTTTTTATTTGCAATTTTCTTTGGTGACATTTTCTTATTTTGTGTATGTTAGCTTTTACTTATAGTTTTTACTTCCAACATTTATTAACCTGCAAGTTTTAGTTTACTGTTACAATTGAAACTAATACAAACTCTATTCAAATAAACAAAATTCAAAAGATTTAATATTTTGCTTTTATATATGTAATACAAATAAAAAATAATAAATGATAAATTTGATATAACATTCATTGAAAACAGATTTTAGATGGAGATGTTATTTAATTGTAATTATGATTAAAAAACTGTATACGATTATTATCTTAATACATAATATTTGATTTTATAAAAAAATAATAAACAATATTTTATTTTAGATTTGACATATAGATTTATTGAAATTTATAATTCAAACAAATACAAATAACTCAATTGTCCTAAATTCACGCACACATATTTGTGTGTGTGATGTCCCATCAAATACCACAAAATCACTTGAAATTTATTATTTGACTTAACTCAATATTTAATGTACTTGGACTTAGACAAATAGACCAAACCATCATATCAAAAGCTAGTTCGTAATTTTTTTTCACTAATAATCTATTTTTTTAAAATAAGGACGATTAACTTTTTATTTGCAATATTATTTACTGTCCTTTTAATTCCATATTAATTATTTTGTAAAGTATAATTTACAAATTTTCATAATAGATATGTAATATATTAAACACAGTTTTTAATGCTTGAACATGCTCCGAAAAATCTTAGTAAGTTACACATATGACATAAATAAATAATGTTTTAAAATTTACTGGAAAAAAAATCTTTTAAAACAATATCTAGATACTTTAAAGTAATTAACTATTTTTTCTAAATTATATTTAAAAATTTTCAAACAATTTGCAAACTAATATATCTTTATTTTTATTTAAAAAAATTATATAAAATAAATTATTATTGCTGTTATTATTAAAATGTATTTTTTGATTTTTATATACCTTTCAACCATTAATATTTCGATTAAATTTTTATAAATTACCCATTATTATAATTTTTAAATACTTTTATATATTTAATATTTTATGCATATTTTAAAAAATCTAAAATTATAATTGCTGGCTTTACATTCTTAAATTTAACTTTATGACCTTATTATCATTAAAAACATTATTCCGTAGTTATTATTGAGATCATATTGGATTTTTAAATATTTTCTATTTCGTACTCTATTTTTTTCTTCTTATTTTTTGTACTTTTAATAATAATAATAATTTTTTTAGCTATTTTCAAATTTTCAAATTTGTCAATACATTCTTATTACTAAAACCAAAAGCCTAATTAAAGAAGATAATTTTTTTAAGAAAATCCTACGCTCAATTCAGTTAGGTTAAGGCCCAATTCTATTAGTAAATCATTTTTCTTTGAAAGGGATGCATATAAATATATACATATACACGAAGGTGCATGAAAACCCTAGCCACCATTTCCCCTAATTGCGGCCATTGTCTCCTCCTCCCATCGCCGCCGTCCTCCTTCCTTTCCGCCGCCACTCCACGGCCAGCCTTTTTGCCGTCCGATTTTCTCTCCATCACAGCCCTCTTCTCCTACCCTTCTCTCTCGTTCCTTTTCTTTCTCTGTCATGTCTTTTTCTAATATTTTATTGCTTGTATAGCTTGCAGAGAAATATATTATTTGCTTCTGTGGAGGCAGAAATCGACAGTGGTTGTGCGACATCGCACTTCTCATAGGTTATTTAGTAATCTCCGTAGGTGCGTTTCCTTATTTTAGAAGATTCCTTCAAAGCATCTGATTTGTACCATTATTGCTATTAGCCCTTGATTATGTTCTCATCTGTGCTTATTGTATTCACAGTTTATGTGATTGTCAGTGCATGTATACAATTACGAAGTCTTATTTATTTTCCTGAGATTTTTGATTCCCGACTCTCTACATTTCCTTTGCATAAGCGCGCAAAAGATAGATTCTGGATGCAATAATCTTGAGACAGGGAGAGATAACAATGCAATTTCTTTGAGGAATCTAATATCTGAATAATTGGACCCTCATCATTTTGAAAAACTTTGATATTCTGTGAATGAGATTATCTAACTTCTATATTCTGCGTTTGAGATAATCAAACTTCAATCTTCTGCTGTTGGAATAATTGGTAAGTGAATGGCTTAATAATTTGACCCTTGTCTGCTATATTATGACCTTTATCAATATGAAAAGCTTCAATGTTATGTGGTTGGGATTATCTAACTCAATTCATCTGCTGTAGAGATAATCTAACATAAACATTCTGTGGTTGGAAAATTTTAAGTGAAGGGCTGAAAAATTAGATCTTGGCTGTTAGATTTTGAAACTTATCATTATGAAAAGCTTTGCTCCTTGTGTGATTGAGAATATCTAACTTCACTCTTCTGTGTTTTAGATATTCTAACTTCAATCATTTGCTGTTGGAATAATCAAAAGTGAATGGCTGAATAATCTGAACCGGTTGAGATAATCTAACTTCAACTTTTTGTGTTTGGAACAATCTTAAAATTTTGATCTTGCGTGCTAGATTTTGACTCATACCAATATGAAAAGTTTCATTCTTCTGTTGTTGGGATTATCTAAATTCAATCGTCTTTGTTTGAGATGATCTAATTTCATTTTTCTGTTGTTGAAATAATCTAAAGATAATAGCTGAATAATGTGACCCCTTATCAGTATGAAAAAGTTTCGAACTTCTGTGACTGATATTATCTAACTTCAATCTTCTGCGATTTGAATGTGAGAAGCTGCTAGATTATAACCCTTATCAATGTGAGAAGCTTCGATCTTCAACGCTTGGCATTATCTAACTTCTATTTAATGCTAATGCTAATGCTGTGTTTCATAATGAAGTTGCTATGCTAATGCTATGGTTCATAATGAACTTACTGATGCTATGCTAATGCTATGTTTCATAATGAACTTGCTAATGCTTGTGTTTCATAATGAACTTGCTGACGCTATGCTAATGCTATGTTTCATAATGAAACTTGCTAACGCTAACGCTAATGCTATGTTTCAGAATGCTAACGCTAATGCTATGGTTCATAATGCTAACGCTAATGTTATGTTTCATAATGCTAACGCTAATGTTATGTTTCATAATGCTAATGCTATGTTTCATAATGAACTTGCTATGCTAATGCTAATGCCAAAGCTAACGCCGATGCTAATGCCAAAGCTAACGCCGATGCTAATGCCAAAGCTAATGCCGATGCTAATGCCAAAGCTAACGCTAATGCTAATGCTAATGCTATGTTTCATAATGAACATGCTGAAGCTATGCTAATGCTATGTTTCAAAATGAACTTGCTGATGCTATGCTAAAGCTAATGCTAAAGCTAATGCTATGTTTCATAATGAACTTGCTATGCTAATGCTATGCTAAACGCTAACGCTAATGCTAATGCAATTTTTCATAATGAACCTGCTGATGCTATGCTAATGATAGTGCTATGATTCATAATGAACATGCTGATGCTATGCTAATGCTAGTGCTATGTTTCATAATGAACTTGCTGAAGCTATGCTAATGCTAATTCTATGTTTCATAATGAACGACATCATATGTTTCATAATGAACTTGCTGATGCTATGCTAATGCTAATGCTATGTTTCATAATGAACTTGCTAATGCTAATGCTATCTATATATATATATATATAAAGAAGAACTTTGGAGATATTTACAGGAATGGCACTTTCCCGCCCAAATGAAGGGTAATTTTGGAAATAATCATTTTGTCATGTTAATAGGTATGTGCATAGCCTATAGGGGTTAGAGATGCATAGATTTTATAGGTCAACACACAAATGGCCCAAGAAATCTAATTATTTTTTATCCTACAATTTTTTTACATAATTTAAATATTGTATAACTTGTTTTAGATCCATACCAAGTAAATTACATCACATTAATCCTTATTTCACTAGCTTTAATTTAATATTGATATTAGATATATAAAATTAAATGCCAATTTATAAATATGACTTTAGGTAAGTTTGATTTGTTTTTTTGTTTTTTCAAATCTTGGTGTTTAATTTGAAATTATGTGTTATTTTTTGGATAGTTTTAGGTCAAAATGCAGAAATTTGAAAGTAAAGATATATTCAATGAAAATTATATTTAATAGAATTACTGAAACAAATATTTTAAAATTTTGATAATTTTTAAAATAAAATATATATTTTTTGTTTCTTATGACATTTTCAACTGCACCATATATGGTTACTTTATAAAATAAATTTTGAAATGTTGAAAAGTTTATATGTTTACTTAGTTTCCACATTAAATTTATATATACATATATATATATTATAATAATAAAACATCTATAAATATCTTAATTCGTGCAACGAATGGGAGAAATACTAGTGTTTCATAATGAACTTGCTAGCTAATGCTAATGCTATGTTTCATAATGTACTTGCTGATGCTATGCTAATGCTAAAGCTATGTTTCATAATGAACTTGCAGATGCTATGCCAATATTAATGTATGTTTCATAATGAACTTGCTATGCTAATGCTATTCTAACACTAACGCTACTGCTATGTTTCAAAATGAAACTTGCTAATGCTATTGCTATGTTTCATAATGAACTTGCTATGCTAATGCTAATGTTAATGCTATGTTTCATAATGAACTTGCTGATGCTATGCTAATGCTAATGATATGTTTCATAATGCTATGTTATGCTAATGCTATGTTTCACAATGAATTTGCTATGCTAATGCTATGTCATAATTAACTTGCTATGCTAATTCTAATGCCATGTTTCATAATTAACTTGCTAATGCTATGCTAATGCTAATGCTGTGTTTCATAATGAACTTGCTATGCTAATGCTAATGCTATGTTTCATAATGAAACTTGCTAATGCTAATGCTAATGCTTTGTTTCATAATGAACTTGCTAATGCTAATGCTAATGCTAATGCTAATGCTAATGCTAATGCTGTGTTTCATAATGAACTTGCTGATGCTATGCTAATACTAATGCTATGTTTCATGATGAACTTGCTGATGCTATGCTAATGCTAGTGCTATGTTTCATAATGAACTTGCTGATGCTATGCTAATGCTAATGCTATGTTTCATAATGAACTTGCTATGCTAATGCTAATGCTATGTTTCATAATGAACTTGCTAATGCTATGCTAATGCTAATGCTATGTTTCATAATGAAACTTGCTAATGCGAATGCAATGTTTCATAAAGGAACTTGCTAATATTATGCTAATGTTAATGCTATGTTTCATGATGAACTTGCTGATGCTATGCTAATGCTAATGCTATGTTTCATGATGAACTTGCTGATGCTATGCTAATGCTAATGCTATGTTTCATAATGAACTTGCTATGCTAATGCTAATGCTAATGCTAATGCTATGTTTCATAATGAACTCGCTAATCCTAATGATATGTTTCATAATGAACTTTCTATGCTAATGGTAATTCTATGCTAACGCTAATGCTATGTTTCATAATGAATTTGCTAATGCTAATGCTAATTCTAATGCTATGTTTCATAATTAACTTGCTATGCTAACGCTAATGCTATGTTATCCTAATGCTATGTTTCATAATGAACTTGCTGTGCTAATGCTAATTCTATGCTAGTGCTAATGCTATGTTTCATAATGAAATTTGCTAATGCTATACTATGTTTCATAATGAACTTTGAGATTGTATGCTGCTGATATAGTTTCGAATCTGAATTTTTTTTTACAGTCTGAATTTCGTAATAATATGTTTGATAATCATCTTTGAGTTTGTATGGTGACATAGTTCCATTCACTTAAAAAGAAAAATGTACTTGTGTATCTGAATTTTATCTACAGGTGTAGAACTAAGCATAACCGTTGTTAACTGATCTGTTGTGGAATAGTTAGTCACCTAAATACACTTCCTGCGAATCTGAATTTTATCTACAAGTGTAGAACTAAGAATGCAATGTTAGTCTTCTTCTATTCACATGCGATGCTTTGGCTGATAAATATTTAAAGTTCATATAGACTAACGAAGAGGATTCTTGCCTGTTAGTTTTTGTTCTCCTTCGTAGTTTACTAATCTGAAGAGCGTCGTTGTTCACTGAGCTTGACTGTGATGTCTAATTTCAATATTGGGGTCATTATTGTTCACTGAGCTTGACTGTGATATCTAATTTCAATATTGGGAGTTTGCTCTGCTTTGTCAGGTGTGCATTCTTCACTTCACCTTCGATGCTTTCTCTGAAAAATATTGAAAATTTAAATCATATTAGTGAACAGAAGATTTAGCAATCAGTCTGATTCCCTTGGTTAAAATCATTGCATGAATGTGTATCCAATTCCAATCTAATTTGCTTTACATGTGGGATTTCACTGGAATTTAGATTCTTGCTTGATTGGTGATGATATTTTCCTTGGTTTTCATGCTGTATTAGACATGTTCACCAAGAGAGGTGGTAGCTTTCCAATTATTTGGGATTCTTTATTGCGGGTTTCAGGGAAGTTATACTGGGTGGCCTTATTTTGGAAAATTTTAGGATAATGTCGAGATTTAGACTGATTGGTTATTGTGAAACATCTACTTGTTCGGATGCTTGTATAGGTTTTCTTCTCCGAGCAGGCGATGCAGGGCAATCAGTATATTCTCCCATCTTTCTTTTACATGTCATCAAATACAGTTCCTTTATGTTTTTAGAAAATGTGCACCACGAGTGGCGATAGCTCTCCGTTTATTTGGAACTCTTTATTTCCGGTTTCAGGAAAGTTATACTGGGTGACCTTAATTTTTGGAAAATTTTAAGGTATATGTCGAGATTCAGACTGATTGATTATTGCGAAACATCTACTTGTTCGGCTGCTTGTACAGGGTTTCCTTCTCCGAGCAGGTTTGCAGGGCAATCAGTGTATACTCCCCGTTTTTCCTTATTTGTCCTCAAATATGGTTCCTATATATCTGCATAAAATGTGCACCAAGAGTGGTGGTAGCACACATTGTAATTCTTTATTTCGGGTTTCAGGGAGGTTACACTTTGTGACCTTATTTTTGGAATTTTTTTAACTTATATGTCAATATTCATGATCTAAAGAGACTTATTGGATATTGTGAAACATCTAATTGTTTGCTGATTGTGCAGGGTTTTCTTCTCTGAGCAGGGATGCAATGCAATCATGGATGTTCTGGTGTTTTTAATCTATTCAATCTCCTGTTTTTGTGTATACTCCCCATCCTTGTCCCTATCTGCCCTCAAATACGGTTCCTGTATATTTGCAGAAAATGTGCACAGAGAGTGGTGATAGCTATCCACTTCTTTGAGATCCTTTATTTCGGGTTTCAGGAAGTTATGTTGGTTGATCTTATTTTTTATAATTTTTTGAGGTATATTATGGTTGAGATTCTTGTTCTGAAGATACTGATTGGTTATTGTGAAACATCTAACCTGTTTGGATGCTTTTACAGGTTTCTTTGCAAAGCAAGGATGCAGTGCAATCATTGATGCTCAGGTATTTTTAATCTGTTCTGTCATTGTTTTGTCCCACAGCTGCCATATTTTCACTTTGGGTTACTCTATATCCTGCATGTTTTCTCCTATGCTTGGCATTATAACCCTTTGCATTTTGTTCTCCTCTCTCTAGTTTGAAGTTTGCTTTGACTCACTGTTTACTGAACTTGATGTGTGTTCTGATCAGCTTCTCATCCTCTGTCTAGAATTTTGGTCATTCTTCGTCACTTTGCAACTAAAATGATATTGTTGTTAGAGGTTGGGTTTTAGTTATTCTATTATCTGTGCCAAAGTGTGGTCTGGGAACTTAAAAAGTATTTGTTTCTTTGTTTTATTTATTTATTGAAAGCCATGTGTCAATGGTTGTTTGGATGGTACATGTTTTTTGTTATTGTTCTATTTGATATTGCTGGTCGGTTTTCAACAGTTATTTTAGTCTAAAGTGCACTGGATTTTATGATATGTTGGGTGTCCTTAAGTTGTTGCATTTCTCTTCTTTTGTATTGTTCCTGTTTTAAGACTTGTTTTGTAAGGGAAAGATTTAATGTGAACAGAAAGATGGTAGCATATGTGAACTGTCAAGGACAAGGGTACTATTTTCCTCGGATCTGATCATTCTGTTCTCTGCAACCCTGCTGTATGGTATGTGTTTTTTCTTCCTATTGTTTTTATTCTTCAAAAGCGATAACAAGAAATTTGAAGGTTGGACTTCCCTATGTTTAACCATGTTTGCTACTTAAAATACAGCCCTGAATTGTTAAAAAATGATAGGCTCTGTCAACCTTTTACAGATGGAATTTATGTTGCAGTCTGCTAATACGTGATATCCCTGTCTGTGCTTCTGTTTGTATTTGATTTTTCTCTGTTGGTCTTCTCTATAGTGCATCAAATCTTTTGCTTAATCATTGCATTTTTCTTGTTTTTCAGCACTCCATATATTTTGGATTCTTTATTTATTTTTGGACAAACTTAAGGTATATTAGGTGAGTTACATGTTCTGAAGATACTGATTGGTTATTGTGATACATCATTGATGTTCTCTGATGTGGAGACCCTTATATGAGTTGTTTTCATCAATTTGCTTGTATTTCATTTCTGTTGCTGTACATTTCCACCTTCAGTTTGATTTTTTTTTTTTTTTTTTGGGATTAAAAATCAGCTGATTGTCTTAGCAATTAAATATGATTTCATATTTTGCCAATACCTTTACTCCTGTTTCTATGTTACTTCTGTCAGTCAAGTGGTTGAAACACAGATTCTTCTTGTTTGTGTTATTCTTCTGTATTGCATCTTGTCTCCTCTCTAATACGGAGTTTGCTTTCATTTTCTGTTTACTGAACTTGAACTGTGTTCTGTTCAGACCAGATTTTTGATCATTCCCCATCACTTTGCAAATATATTCTCTTGGGTTTTCTGTTAGAAATCTGAAGTGGAAGTTTGATTTGGTATTGTTTGTTGAATGTGATACTGATGTTAGAGGTTGGGTTTTAATTAAATGATTCTATCATCTATTCCAGAGTGTGATCTGGGAAGTAAAAAATGTATTTGTTTTTATTTTATTTTATTGGGTATTGTCCTATTGATATTGAAGTTTGGACTACATCTTATGTTATCTTGGTGGCTTTGATTTTCAACAGTTATTTGGAATTTGGTATTCTGTTTGTATTTGATCATTTGTTGTTGGTCATCTCTATAGTGCATCAAACGTTTGTCTCCCATGTTTTATCATTTCATATTTATTGTTTGACACCGTTGGATGAATCTGTTAAGACTTCTTCGCTTGCGGATGAAGGTGAATTCTAACAGCACAAATCTTTGAATAAGAGATCAAAAGATTTGTTACTCTCTTAGTGCTGACGGTGTCTGGTTTATGTCCTCATGAGTAGTGCCTATGACATTTGCTGTTATTAATTTCTCTCCAATTTCTGATCTCTCTTTCGTCTAGAGCTCTTCCTGTTGTGTATGAATTTATGTATGTATAATTGATTAATCTCAACCCCACCCATCCAATTTTGTGTTTTTTTTGGAAAAATGATATCTTTACGGATTAATTTGATGTGGGTTTTGATAATTGTCGGGTGGGTTTGTTTTGGATGTGGTACTTTTATTTTATTACTATTATTTGTGTCTTTTTTGGTTGCATATGGATCACTGATTTGTTTTCCGCACATGTTGAATTTTTTTTAATTGTATTTGATGTATGAGTAGTTGTAGTTTGGATGAGTAATGAATATTCCAAAGGTTTGGATGAATTGTATTCATAAAATGAGAGTAAAGGTTTGGATGAATTGTGATTTGCATGTAATGTTCTTGTGCTTTAAAAAATATGCGCTTCTTGATGTTTTCATTTTTTTTTCTGAAGTATTGTTTTCAAGCGGTTTCAATCTTTTACATTGGTTCAAACTGGGAGGATGAGTGATTGTTGGTAGAGAATGAGGGTGTTGACTTTGAAATCTTATTTTCATAGTTTCCCATTTTTAAGTCGTATGTTGACGATGTTTGACTTTGGAATCTTAGTTTTTCATCTCTTAAGTCATGATTGATAAGATTTATTTTGATTTGTATTTCTCCTATATAGTTTGAGTTATATTTTATTTATTAAATCAATATTTTGATAATAATCGTTTCTAAATAATCTGATTTTTTTTATTTAAAAAGAATTATATTATTAATTTTCTAATTTGAATATTTCTTTATAATATATTTAAACTTATTTAAAAAATTTATTTGTTGATCTAATGATTATAAGTTTCATTATTTCATATTTATTATTCATTATTTCAGAGTTTATTTCCATATTTAAACATTTTTTCATCTGTTTTTTAAGTGAATTTTTTTTTGGAAACGTTTTTTAAATGAGTATTCTTTCTGGTTTTTTGTTTTTTGATGGATGGGTATTTTAATATAGTACAAACTTTACTGTTTTATCGACTAATATAGTGGATAATATCTAAAAACATTCAAAATGTGAACATTGCCGGAAAATATTCAAAAAATATTCCAACTTTTATGATTTTATAATTTTGATCTTATCAATTAGATATGTGATTATTAGTCTTTCAAAGATTGTTTCACTTCAAATTTATATCTTGGAATGTAAATTTTTAAAATTTGTCATAGCCAAGAAAAATTATGAAAAAAATGTGAAAATGTATTCTATTTTTGCATGTGGTTTTGATATATATATATATATAATTGAGCTACTAGATTTGATAACTATGGACCTTTTTTACAAGTACTCTTAAAACATTGATAACTATGATATTTTTAACACGTTTTAAACTAGTATTTCTACCATGCGTGAAATATAGATTATTAATATCTTGTTACTATTATGTTTTAAAAATTGAATTATTATGAAAATAACTATGTATTTCGTAAATTATAGATTAATATCTTATCAATATGGTTTTTTATACAATCGATTTGTAATTGAAATAATTATGTACTTTCAATATTATGGTGGCAAAGATTTTGGGTGGGGATGCTTACTACTTAAATTGTATGTGCATATATAAAATGAACTAAATATAAAAACTATATTACCAATATATAAGATATATTCATGTTATGAATTATCTATGTTTTATATAATTATCATGTAGGCATTGAACATATTTGAAACTAGTCTACGGCGTGGGAAGTGTGATGAACCACGCGTGTATGACGCTAAATAAATTATAAAATTGAATATAGCGACACAAACTTCTATATCCGATAACAAAACACGAGATCTTCTGTTTCAAATAACATTTCTGTATTTTACTCTAATGGTTATCAACACTCTTTAAGTGTATACGAAAACATCCGAGCCAATTATGCATTGACGACATTAGAAATTAAAGTAGTCGCCCGGAATTGATGAACTCCAACAATGATGCACGTCGTCTACTCTAATGAGCTTTATTGTGAAAGCTAGCAAAAAACGTACGAGTTTTCCAGATGCAAGATTAGTCCTTCAAGTTTTATTTTTCCCGGTGAACTCAGCCAGCATATGGTGGGTCGATAAAGGCCCATTCGAAAACTTGTTCATATTGAGTTGCAGCTTTTTCCCATGAAGAATTTCGCTCCATTCCACGTTTCATCAATCCTTCCCAAGAAGAATTGTGCTCTCTATACGTCTTAATCGCCAATCTTAGCGCCTATAAACACGCAGTTTTCAAGAGACTAACAACGAAACATATTCGTAATTCGTATATAAGAACATGAAAGAACTTACAGTTATTAAACCATCTTTTGATAGAGGAGAAAAGGTCCACCTGTTTCATAGTCGAAGAATTATCATAAGCACGATATGAATGGATTTTCATGAGTGGAGAAGGAAATGAAATCGATAGAATTTGGAAAGATTACTTATAAAGGGATAATTACATGATAAACATCACCTTTAACCTTTTTTTATTTTTTTAATTACAACATTACCTCGACTCTTCAACTTTGTAACAATCCAGTACATGATTGGACTTTTCGGGTTCCAATTGCTAATGTGGAGCCCAAAATTTAGAGAAACATCCTCATGATCGGCCCATGTGGCCCTAAATTTTGGAACCCGAAAAGCCGAACACCATGTATCGAATTGTTACAATATTGAAGGTGGTGATTTGTGGTGTTAAGGTTGCAAATGTCAGTGAAAAAGGTTAAGGGTGATGATTTGTCATGTTAACCCTAAAATAAATAAAAAATTCTCATTTGGAAATGTTTAGGAAGTGGCACATACCCTGTACCGTCACCACTGCCTTCCATCGCATACGGGTTGAAATCCTTCACCGTGTCCTGATGTACAAAAAGAATCATGTAAGAGAATATTAAGCGAAAAACCAATTCAAGATTTCAAGAATCTGATCTCACTCTAAGCCCACCAGTGGCGTGAACAACGGGAATGGTGGCGTATTTCATTGCATACAACTGATTCAGCCCACATGGTTCGAATCTTGAAGGCATTACCAATATGTCACAGCTGCAAAGCAAAAAAATCAGTACATAGTTATTGTGAAAATGTAAACGGGATCTAAATCCTTGATTACCCTGCCGTAATCCTATGAGAAATCGGGACGTTGAATCCAACCCAACCCCGGTACTTGTCTTTATAAACAGATTCTAATTGTCTCATCCAATCTTCGTATTGTTTCTCTCCAGATCCAAGCATTGCCTGAAACAGAATAACATATCTATCACACAATTTGTTGCCAAAAATAGAGAAATGAATTTCATCTATGAAAGATAGGCTCACAAATTGGACATCGTCTTGCATAAGATCTGGAATGGCTGAAAGAAGAATGTCAACGCCTTTCTGGTAGTCAAGTCTCCCAATAAACCCAATCTGTAGATACATTAACATTTAAAACAATTTTAGCAGAGAAAGTAATCCTAGTATTGAATCGAAGCATGTAAGAACTAGTTCTTACGAGAGGACAATCAGGTCGGACTGGAAGGCCTAGTTCTTTCTGCAACGCAATCTTACACTGAACCTGCAATAAATGGCAGAAAAAATTAGACGATAATAGCAGGCAAATTTAGTTCCTTTGAGCGAAAAATAAATCGGGATTTCAATTTCATTACCTTTCCTGATAAGTCATCAACCGTGTAATGAGAAGGAATGTGCTCATCGATAGATGGATCCCATTCATTAGTATCGATTCCGTTTGTAATTCCTGCACATTACATACTATCTTATGAGCAAAAAATGAATATGATTCAATATGATGCAGATTAGACTTATCGTGCATTTTCTGTTATTTGCTGAATACTTATTGTGCAAAACAGAAATACGAGAAAACTTATTACGTGTTGTTTAGATAAAGTGAAAATCAAGATACCAAACAATATATAACATACCTGTTAAAATCGACTTTCGACTGTTTAAAAGCTCATTTAACCCGTATCCACCCTCGGGGGTAGTTATTTCCCAAGAATAACCCTACAACAAGAAGCAATTAAAATAAAACTAAGGAAGAAAACGATAATCGAAAAAAGGAAATTCTAAAAATTACCACTAACTATTGAAAATTAAAGCCATACTATGACCTATAACCTAGTAACTCCTCATCTATTATAAAATAAAAAATGTCGAAAAATCATGTAATTTGTATCATATAATACCTCGCTTACTGTCACTATTCTATCGGCAGTGACGACTGAGGCTTTCAGAACATTGACTGCTTCACCCGGGTCAAGAGCATGAGTTCGTGCCCATGTGGGGAATACCCATTCCAGCGCCTTGTACCACCCAGGCGGCAATCCCAAATTTTTATACGTCGTTGCAGGCTCTACTCCCTTGAGAAGAAAGTAACACACATCAATACAACTTTATGCAGAATTGCTGTTTCCTTAAGATTGGATATAAGTATATTATGTAATACGATATTCGATGTTTGAGAGAGCAACTACTTTAAGTATCTATAGGATGCATCAAAAAAGACTGTACAACTATTCAGGAAAAAAGAAAAAGGAACTCACCTGATGGGCTAGATTATGTATTACAATGATACTTCGAGCATCCTTGTAAACACCATGCGGACGATACTTGGCTGCTAAGAGACTGAAATAATAGCATATATGAATATCATGGCTTACATTCAGCTTTAACAACATGGAAAAACAAATGATGGCTATTAAAGAAAGCTGATTTCGTCAACAAAGAAATTATTGAAAAGCTCTATCCTTTCTTTGTGCATGTGTCCAAATGTAAATGAGTTATAGACAGATTCTTGGCCCGTAAAGATGAGAAAACTGCAATAATCTACTTAATGTTAAGGTAGGTTTCAAATGACACAAAATGTTTTAATACATTTCAAGCGCTACGAATTTTTGGTTGCACCAAGCTTGCAAGGATTCCGTCCAATTATCTATTGTGATTGAATATATAAAGAAAGACAAACCATACTTAAAAACTGACTGCAAGATAAAACCTTAACTAGCACTTTCATAAAGTAAGACATTATTATTAAAGAGAACCAGAAGTCATTCAAAAACGAAAGGAGGGAAATAGAAACGTACACGGGGACTAAACCAGCATGCCAGTCATTTGCAATAAATAGGCATTTTTCTCCATATGTAAACCCTCCCAACAGCAGCACTAAAGGAGCTTCGCAAGCCGCATGACAAAGCAAAGTGAATCGGAACTGTTCGCCAAAAAGGGGACGGATATCAAAAATGCCATTATTGTTACAGAATACTATCAAAAGAGGATACAGCGTGGAATGTGGTTCTAGAAGTGAGCTCATTTCGTTCTATAGGGCAGAGTCATACCCCTTTGGTTAATAAGATCCAAAAAAATCCATCCCATGGAATGCAGATTCAAAATTGGCATATAGAAACTAACAATTAGTCTTTCAACGAGAGCATATCAGCATAGATAATTTACCTGATTATCACCAAAAGCACCAAAAGTATCGCCATATGGAGTTCCAGGTCGGTGGTACGAAGGGTGGTCAATAAAGACCTAATAGCAGAAAAGTAGATATGTTCATGTTACAAGAGAAAAACCTAAGGAAAACAGATAAAGAATTTATAATATCCATTTCAAAAGACAATCCTTATTAGGCCTTTCTTCATCTTCTCTTTCATTTCTCGGTATGTGTGTGTGGTGTCTTATGCGAGTAATATCACTCACTATCCTCATTCTAAAACTCATCATTTTACGATAGCTAAAGCAATTACCCAATCAACTCCAGCCCTGTATTCGTGGAAGAATCCAACATCCTGCACACCACCAAAGCAACTGATCTTCGCCCTCGTTTCAAGTTCAACAGCTTTAACGAATTTTTTATCTGATGAACCTCCACTCAAGTATCTGGGCGAGACAACCATTACACGGTGCCCTCGTTTAGCCAAGGCTATGGGTAAAGAGCCACAAACATCCCCCAAGCCTCCAGTCTTGGAATACGGAGCTGCTTCAGCAGTTACGAAAATCACATTGTAGGTCGTTCTTGTGGAAGCTATATCAGTTGTTTCAATGTCTTCAGACAGCTCGCCTACTTCATTAACTTCATTTTCTTGAGTTTCCAGGATCTTATCATCACTGATTACTGAAATTGGACAAACCTATCCTTAGAACTTTTATTGCATCAATATTTCATGAACACGTTTTATTAAACGAAAATGAAAAGTAATACCAGACAGCTCAATCAACAAAAAATTATTATGGACTCTCAACTTTGGAATCTATCGCCCCAACTATTTATTTGATCTGCAGAGCTATAGAGAGAACAGTGTAAAATGTTTATGATTGAATTTGTTTCATGGTTTTAGCAAATTCCTTGCAAATACAGTATGACGTTCAATTCTTATGGTTCTTATGGTTGTTAATCTGGTAAAGAAGTCCCCATGCAAATGAAGCCTAACAGTAAGAATATCTAAACACAAATGTTTACACCATATTATTAGTACCATAAAACATTGATCATGGATATAAATTCTAGTATCTATTTTTTTCTGAATCCTTTCTTTACGAACTATGTAATTCCCCTCTCCACTATATCAACACTGAGTACAATCTTTTTCATAACAACAGGAAGCACCCTTCTTCTGTATTCAAAAATTAAATATCTTCAAACCTTATATCCTGAACAAGAACAAGTGGTTCACAACATAAGAGTTCTCTTTGCCTATATGCAACTCTATTATCACTCAAGCAACATGAAAAGTTTGCAAAAACCATCAACTTTTTCACTAATCTTATAGAACTAAAGTTAATAGTCCTAATAGAAATACATCACAAAAAGTATTCAATATGCAACACATTATTCAAGCGAATAGTTATAATCATGAGAGAGATGATAGAAACACATTACAATCACACAAAATATGTTGAGAATCACATCATTTCTTCCATAATCTCACCAGAATGAGGAATCAAATGAAACCCAACAACAGAGCCAGAAGTATCTCTATCAGATCCCAATAAATGGCCCTCATCTCTCTCCTTATCTTGACTGCTATTTCTTCTTCCACTAATAAAGCCCCCTTCATTTTCCCCATACGATCTAGTCCTAACGCCAAAGAACTGATCTTTTCTCTTCCCTGACAACGTAGACGCAAAACCCACTTGCCTAACGCCACTAAAACGGTTGGAAATTGCATGTTCAGTCAATTTTGGTGCCAGGTTTCTTGATGGGGTGATTTGCAATCTTTCCATTACAGAGAGAAAGATGGAGAGAGAGAGAGACCAGTGAAGAAGCAAGGAATCAAAGGAAAAACACGAAGAAGTATAGGATCTGATGAAAGCGCGAAAATAGAGAAGGGATTTAGGGGGTAGGAGTGAGGTGACGTAGCTCGTGAGTGCGACACGTGTCATTTTCAGGAGCTGTGATGGATATCTGATGATCTAAACAAATCCTGACCGTTTAATCTTTGATATTAAAAGGTGGTCTTCAAGATAACTTGACCCCTCCTTATATTTTTTTTCTTTTTAGGGAAAAAAAAGTTTTTTATTTGCACCACTAAATTTGTCACATTTTCTACCTTTCATATTTTAGTTTTTAGTCATATATTTTCAAGAATCCGGTTTTTGATCCACCTATCTATTAGAATAAGTAAAAAATATATATAATATTTCGGTAAAGTACATTTGTTGTCCTCAATGTTTAATTAAATGATCAATTGAACCTCAAGATTTTTAAAAATTATAATCAAACTTCTTAAATTTCGCAACATTTTGACTTGCTAAGTAATTTAATTTGATTTAAAATCGTTCATCTTTATCAATATCATATTATATTATTATATGTTAAATTTAAAGTGATCATATATTGAAAATTGATTGTTGAATAAGTTATTTGTAAAAAAAAAAATATTTAACTATTGTAGCAAGTAGATGGATCAAAAATTTGATTAATTTAAATACAGAAGACTCAAAAAATAAGAAATGAAAGATAGAGAATGAAAAAGCC
Organism: Scutellaria barbata; assembly: GCA_028654395.1. Lineage (NCBI taxonomy): Eukaryota > Viridiplantae > Streptophyta > Magnoliopsida > Lamiales > Lamiaceae > Scutellaria > Scutellaria barbata. Next base: position 14,868,216 of record CM053646.1, on the reverse strand, counting down.
TATAAGACAAATTTAAATGATGAAAAGCTGTTTTTCCCTTCAATTTATTTAACTAAACAAAAATTACCATTAAATCTCAATATATGAAATAATAATTAGTGTTATTGGTTTAGTTCCACAGTTTGATTTCAATTTTGACAATCGTTAACCAAAAACTTACTTATTGTCACGTCAGCTCAATTAAAGCCACGTACGCGGCGGAAGTCGGCAGCTGGCTCAAGTATGGCCTCATCTTTTCGAATGTTTGAATATTATGGGCTCAGAATGGAACCTTTTAATAGCCCAAATTTCATAATTTTGTTTTCTTTCTTAATGGGCCCCAAAAATACAGGCCCACATATAAAATGAAAGCTGAAAAACTCCAAAATTAATCGTCTAAATAAATATTTATGGTTTCAACGGATGTCGGCATTAAGTAAAATTTAACGCCAATTTTTTTTTTTTATCTTATTATGCTTTTGTTCTTATTTTTTGCGAAGAAAATTAATTTCCTTACCTTTCATCTCATATATATGAAAGTCAAGATATGTCTACCTTTTTGTCCAACTCAATATTTAAAAAAAAGAAAAATTCTAACTCATCAATTCGAATTTGACATATCTAATCCTTTTACAAGTCTAGAAAAAATTATGCCAATCTTAAGGTGGAAAAAAACAATTTTTATCGTTAATTACAAATTCACTACAAGAAAATATCAAATATTTCTTATCAAGTCAAGATGAGACAATTCACCTCTGACCAAAATATCCGTTTTTAAAATATATAAGATTTAAACATTAGTCATTAAAATGTTGGTTGCAATATTTAGAGGGAAAAAAAAAAAAAAAGCTCCAAATATAATATCTAATTCAGAGACCAAATTACTCGCAAAAGGTGAATATAAATAATGCCCGTCTCGAATATTAGGTCATTAATCGTATGTAAATGTTGCAATAAATATTTACGTCACTTTTTTTTATCATAATTATGTCTATATTTTGCTACTGATTAATGACGAATATTATATTTCACTAAATTCCATTTCGAACGATATTTTATCTCGAGTTCCATTGTATCAACATACATCGCAGTGTATAATCACAATGTAGTTATTATTATACACTTAACATGTATCATGCTAAAATAGATGAAGGTTTGAGTGATTTTCAAAGCATAATATTGAGAATGTTCATCAACAATAAGAAGTAAAACTACAATTAAAAAGAAATTAAATATTGTTCTAAAAATAAAATTTTATTTTATTACAAGCAAAAGGCAATCATCTAATCTACCTAAAATTAGGACCCTTCATTGATTTTTCTCTTATTAATTTTTCAACTGCATATAGAGGTTGGATCTGTGCACAAGTGAAAATGAAATTTCACAGCTCAGCAAGCTTATAATGGAATTTATGTCACTGCTTTCAATTCCATTATGCCTTTTCACAACTATATATAATGACAAGTTTGACCTCCTTTGATTAAATAAACAGACACAAATTTACGAATTCTATTCTGTGACATTAAGCTTTTTACTTAATTTATTTTATTTACTATCATGTTAAAGATGATCATTTACATTTAAATCTTTTAAATATAAACTCGATCTCATAAATCTGCGAGAGTCGAGACGGTTTATTAAAAAATCCTTCAAAAATAAATTAGTTAGATGTAAATAAAGTAATGTAACATTATTTTGTTACTTTTATGGGTTGATTGAATATTTTCAATGAGATGTTTGTAGGTGCTCGAGATACTACTACACCATCTCCTCAAAGTTGGTGGAGTATATATACTCAATCATTTAAAAATGCTTTTTCTTTATTTTTCTTATTAAAATGTTATTTTTTCTAGTATCCGTTTAATGCGGTAATTCATATTGGTGGGTAAGATTTTTTTTTTTTAAGAAAAACGATAAATAGGAGAATTTTATAAAAGACAATAATAAATCAAGGATCATAAACCCACTTATATAAAACATATTAGCAAAAACTTATATACCTTTAGTGTACATATCCAAAAAATATTATTAGTTTGGTATAGTATATATTTATAAGATATTAATTATATAACTGAAATATATATTTTTATGAAATATATTTATTGTATATTCATAAGGTATTAGGTAGTGGTTTATTTGTATAACTAAAATATATGATTTAGTTGTAGATATTATTTAAGGTTTTACTTGTTATATGTAAAAATATTAGTTGTATTATTTAAAGATATTAAAATTGGGGTTTGGACACATCATACCCAGGTACACACAATCCTACTCAAACCTATTTAGATGAGATCTGATTTAACTCTAATCGTAGATATTTGTATACATCGATTTTCGATGAATTATAAAAATTCTGATTATAAATTATTGAAATTGAACAATTTTATGAGTGACGAGTCAGGACGAAATTTTATATTTTTAGCTTAATTATTATAATTATTTCGAACAACGTCAAGTTAGTAGAATTCAAAATGTAACTTTCTCCAATATTTTATAAATAAGGCAGTTAATATTTTGAAGTATAATAAGTATATTTTTAATTAAGTGAAATAATGGAAAGTGGATTCGTTTTTTTTTTTTTGTTTTTTTTTTGTTTTAAGGATGGAGAAAGTATGAAATATTATGGAGTACTGTTACACGCTTTCACGTGCATGTGAGATGTAGGGTATAAATAATAAATTTCTGTGTATGATCCATTTAATGTCACATAAAATACTTGTTATAATTTTATTACATATATATATATATCATTGTACATATATAGCTTTAAATGATTAGATAAAATCGTCAAAACCAACTGCATATGGGTGATAATTGTACCCTTATCAAGTGTAGTAAAGATTTAACTGAAAAATAAATAAAATTAAACTCTATTTTAAGTGTTTGGTCGACTTATATATATTGCATGTCTTCCAAAAAATTGTGTTATTTGAAAGTCTAGAATTGTTAGCTGAAGAAATAATAACTAAAGGATTTCATATTTTTTAAGAATAAGTTTTCTTAATACTAGTAATTAAATATGTGTCATAAAGATATCGATTTTGTATTTATTTTCAGATTCGATATATTTCGATCTTGTTGAGGTTTTGTGAAGTGAACTTATGATCATATGAGTTCCTAATCATTATCCAACTCTAGTTGATAAAAATCTTTATATGTATATACACCCTCTATTAATTTATTATTTTATAATTAATTAACAATTTGATATATACAACCTATTAAATTAGCATTTGTTGGGTGAGACAAGTTGATGATTAATTAGGTTCTAAAATTGACATTTTTTTTTTTTTTTTGTATTTTCTCGTAGAAATATAGACCCGACAACCTCCTTATGATAAGGGGCAACTGGAAATAATTTTTATTTTTTTGTTTATTTTTGGTTTTTTATTTTATTTATTTAGAACCTTCAATGTTCATCCTCGTGAACTTTCTATATTTGACTTTTCTGGTTTCTTGATTTTGATTGATGTTGGATGATCATTCACACACATTCCTCTCTTATATTTTTTTAAATCAAATCCAATCTTTTACTAAACAAAGTAAATTTGTTCGTGAAAAACCATAAACGTAATAATTTTTGTTACATACGTAAATTAGTATGTTATGAGACGTGGATAATATTAATTCATCTAAAACGAGACGTCCAAAGTAATTAAATGAAATTATTCTTGATAAACTTGTGTGCCAAATTATATCTTTTTCGGCAATATTGACATTTCTCCATTAATTTTTTAAAATAAGCGTGTTAATATTTAGATAATATAATTAATCACATTTTATATTTTAGGTGCCATACCTATTTTCAATGATGACTAAATGTGATATGCGAGCTAAACTAGTGAAATATAGGCCATACCAACTCCAAAATGAAATTAGATATAATTTGATTAAACTAGTGGTAATATTTAATTTATCAAGCCCTAATTAAGATAGATCTATTGTTATTAATTTCTATAAAATCGTCTTAACATGGAAATTTTGCAAAACCAGTCTCTTAACTATTAGATTAAAGCAATTAAAACCTCATTTAAATCAATATTTGCAATCATTTAAATTCTATCTATCTCATAAAGAGAGAACCTAATGAACTATCATTATCATTAGTAATTACACCCTTTCATTGTTCGAACTAATGATAATACATTTAATATAAGAAAAATATATCATATACGTTCGATAATATCCCTTGTTTATTTACACGTACAATTTAAGACACTAATCTACCCAATTAGGAATGATTAAAAAATATTTAATTTCTGAATGTCCGAACCAAGATTACCCTGTCGAAGAGGGCAAATACCACGTGTCACAATCCCATTGGCTGATCCCAACTGTACCGAGCAGCTACCCCCGTGAGAATGATTAAATACTAACGGCATATGCCCGGGCCAGCAGTTACTCCTCTCTCTCTCTCTCTCTCTCTCAATATATATAGATATATAAGTACACTGTAATTACATGTACAACCTTTTATATCAACCCTTAAATTTTATTTAAGTTTTGTCACATGTTATTACATGGTATTTCGGTTTCACTTGCCTGAATAACTTTTATATATCAATCAAGAAATGGACATAAAGCAACATCACTAGCTTTAGCTTGCCATTTTCCCTTGTATAAGGTTTGTGTTCTTCATGATCATCTCTCTCTCTCTCTCACTCTTTCTCTCTCTTCTTTTCATTGTGATGATTTCATTTATGTTGTTATTCAAAGGTGGGTGCTTTTGGCCGTGAATGGGGAAGAAAGGCGGCAGCGGCGGTGGCGGAGGCGGCTGGTTTTCCTCGGTGAAGAAGGTTTTTAAGCAGTCTCCCAATAAAGACTCCCCGGAAAAGAAGGTTAGTTGGTTGTTTAATCTTGAATTAGTTGTCAAGATTTTGATGATTTTTAGGAAAAATAGTGAAATTAAAAAATAAAAAATAAAGAAATGAGTTTAGTCTTGTTAGGAGTGTGTATGAAGGCAAGCATTGTCATGTCTATGACAAAACCTCTCTCTCTCACGCACATTGAAGATTTTTTTAATGAGATTTAAGTTTAATTATATGAACCTTAATTTTATTTCCATAATGTGGAGAAACATTCCTTAAAAAACATTTATATGGGTCAGAAATATAGAAAAATAGTTGTCGCTTTGCAAAACAGAATTTCTTTTATTTTAGTTGTCGTTTTGTTTTTCTATGTACCGAAGAACAATTTTATTTTTTTCCAATCTAGTAATCATTATCTTTTTTTTTTTACTAGATCTTCCTTGCCTATTTTATTACCAAAAAAATAGAATGAAGGTCATCAACATGAATTATATATATTGAAGATCTCTAATGTAACTACTCATATCCAAAGAGGTGAGAAAAAAGTCTTCCATCATAGAACCACATTAACTCCATGAGCTTAAAGACATGTAAATGGTCCCCTTTAAGACAAGGCCAAAATAAACAGCAGGGCTCAATGTCATATTGCTTTCTTTCCAACTTTCTCCTATCACTATCACACTAAATTGATCATCATGTGCTTCTTCTTGTTCGATCCTAATCCTTCACCCTTTTGCTTAGCAATTAGGCACCACAATCGTATGATTTGTTGATGATCTGCATCATGAAGTTTAATTTGATGTTTTTTATGATCATGATGTTTGTTCAATGTTAAAACTCAAAACTTTTTGTTTAATGAATGCAACATGAGATGTTTTTTTTTATGAATTTCGATGAATTGTTGTTTTAATGAACAAAATTCCAGAAGGAAAGTGTCGAAAAATGGCATTATGAGGCACCGGAAGTGGTGTCCCTCGAGCATTTCCCTGCAGAGAGTTCACCGGACTTGACGAATGGGGAGAGTATAGAGTCGTCTTCGGTGGCTGAAGATTCCAATCATGCTATGATCGTGGCTGCGGCCACCGCAGCAGCAGCTGAGGCGGCTGTTGCGGCCGCCCAGGCTGCTGCTAAGGTGGTTAGATTAGCTGGATATGGGCGTCAGTCGAAGGAGGAAAGAGCCGCAATTCTCATACAATCTTATTATAGAGGATATCTGGTAAAAATAAAACGAATACATTTCGTATTTTCATTCAAAAAAAGTCTAATTTCTCTAAAATATAATTCATCATTTTAGTTAAGTTTCACTTTAGAAATATGGTATCTCTAAAAACGAGAATTGGTCAGGTCGGCCAATTAATTAAGGCCGACCTGACTAAATCTTTAATTTCTTCATTTTAGAACTAGCAATGTAGACGTATATATAGTAATGTTATCGGCTTGTAGGCAAGACGGGCTCTACGGGCCTTGAAGGGATTAGTGAGGCTTCAGGCTCTAGTGAGGGGTCACAATGTGCGGAAGCAAGCACATATGACAATGCGGTGCATGCAGGCGCTTGTACGCGTTCAGGCTCGTGTTCGTGCTCGTAGGCTTCAATTAGCCCACGATAGGCTTCAGAGCAAGTTAGAGGATGAACACAAGAGATTGAGACCACATGAAGAAGCTCGGATAAAGAAGAAGAATCTGATGAAGAAGCTTGATAATGAGCAATGGGATATGACAAATATTAGAGAAAGCCCTACAAGAAAATTGCATGATCCTGAACAGAGAAGAGACAGAGCTCTTAATTATGCTTTAACCTACCAGGTATTGAAGATTTTAATCCATTTGATTTTATCTAACATTTTGTATTGCAATTCACCAGCACATGGTTGTGTACATGTGAAGTGCAATACTAAATTTGAGTTATTCTATATGGGACAATCATAAAAGTAGTCTAACAGAATAAAATATATATTTAAGTGAAATTTTGTTTGAATAAATTGATTTGAAGTTTAAAATTTGAAATGAATGAATTTTAAATCGACTCAAAATCCACCCGTATTGGTCAAAATTTAGTTAAAAATAAAGTAATCCTGATTTTAAATTCATATCTATATATAATACCAAATGAATTTGTTATCATGGATTTCAAATTTATTTTTAAATCACTTCATCCAAACATAACCTTAGTGAAATAAATCTCAATCATCACATAATACACAAATATGATATACATGCGTACAAGATCATGACGTGAGCTGCACAACCACACGACTCACACATACATATACATAACACGAGACCCATCTCCGTCTTAGTAACAATGTTTGTCTCAAATAACTTTTCTTTTTAGCTAAAAAATGTTTTTATTATAAATTGACTGATTTAAATATGTTACTCCCTCCGTCCCGGATCACTTTGCACACTAAATTGGGCACACTTTTTAAGAAAAAGTAGATATTTGCTTTTTGGTTGAGGGTATAGTGGTCAAATTAGGCACAACTTTTAAGAAAAAGTTTGAATATTAAATGGTATTGTGTGAGAAAAAGTAATGGCATTCTTTGTAAATAAATGTGTATTGTGAGGGTGTTGATTATGTTAAAATTTGCCATTTTTTGGTGTGCAAAGTGTTTGGGGACAAACTAAAAAGGAAAGTGTGCAAAGTGTTAAGGGATGGAGGGAGTATTATTTTATTTGGTTATTTCTAACACGATTATCATTTCTTTCTATATTCCAACACTAACATTAAGTGCAATGTGCATTTTGGCATCAGCAACAAAAACAAATGTTGCATCCAATTACAAATGATGATAATTTTGGACTCTATGATGACAATGGGCCGGAAAAACCACAATGGGGATGGAATTGGCTGGAGCGATGGATGGCGGCGCAGCCCTACCACCTCCGCCACGTGGTGGCGCGTGAGAACATGACTGATGACATGTCAGAAAAAACAGTCGAAATGGACTTCGTCATGCCACTGGGCCCAGAAGACATCAACATGGGCCGACTTAGTGGAGACCGTATCGAGTCCAGCCCATATACTTCTCGACAGGGGAAGCGTTTGGGCCTGGCCCATGTCCCTAGCTACATGGCCCCAACTCAATCCGCGAAAGCGAAGGCCCGAACTCAAGGCCCAGTCAAGCAGCCCGGCCCAACTGGAACGCAGTGGAACTCTTCTACAAAGAGAGGGAATGTTATTGGGCCTGGATATGAATCGTCAAGCTCAGGTGGAGGTACAACGGCTTATCACGTTCAAAGAAGCCCGAACAAGAAAGAGATTGGTCGCGGGCCGGGTAAGTGGATGTGCAGCCCGGAATCAAGCAGTGAGGATCGGGCTTTCTCTTCGGGGGCCCATGTTTGGAGACATAATTATGAGTGATATATATTTTAATATTGTTATTATCATGACTATTGCGTGATTATTAAAACAAAAAAGGGATTATATTGTGTGATGAAGGCAATATGACTTGTTTTAATATGTTTATTAATAATTTGGTGGACGTCTATAATAATTTGGTAGATAAATATTAATTAATTATTTATAATAATTCGGGTTGATTAAATGCATTTTGTATTTTACAAGTTTGAATTATGTATATGACCATTGGTATTAGTATAAAGGAAATTTTAAAGAATTCTATTAGTTTTAATATTTTTTCCGAAATGAAAGAACATGTTGGTGTTAATGCTGTTTTCTTTTAATAAAGAAGTAAATTGTGTGGAAAGTAAAATGGGATTTAATGCATTTCACCCTTGATAATAGACAAATTTGAAATCTTAAATCATAATTTGAAGAGGGACACGATCTCATGGAATGCCATGATATCAGCATATGCTCAGAACACTCTTGAGTATTTCAATTCTATGCATCTTTGGTTGATGTGACTAAAACGACATAGTTTCAATTGCTGCAACTTTGATAATGTATGCAATCATGGTATTGAAGTAGAACTCAATTATTTGGACTGAGTCAAAATTAAGTTACAAGTATCATGAATGGTTCTGCCTAGATGAAGTTGTCTTGTTATCATCAAGTTGGCCTCACTAAAATAGTAATTGTATTGTAGGGTTATTTCTTTTGGTTTAAAAGATAGAATATTCAAAGATGTGAAACTTAGATTTACAATTAAAAGGCATGAATTTGAATATATAATATATACATATATTTTGAAAATAAGTATTAACTGAAATGGCAAAATATAAGCCATCATTTTGATTAATTTCTCACAATCAAATTATCTTATATCCCCATGCAAATAAATTATAGTATAAATACAACATATGTTTTATCACTAATAAATAAAGATTGTAGAAGCTCTAGTCTCACAGGATTATCATATAATGTTACACTGAAGAACCCTCAACTTTCAGTGAAAGGAATGGAGAATCCTCAAGTTTTTGGAAAGTCCCATCAATACCACACACTTGGATTACGATTTTCAAACTAGAAGTACTCGATGGAACTTCTAGCTCAGAAATGTAGAAGTTTTTCGCAATAGCCACACCAAGATACTTGTTAGCTACTTCAAGCAATCGACTCTGACTTCCAGATGATGAACTAGTTAGCTTCACAACGTATATATTGTACTTGGGAAAAAGATCAGCATTACCAACTTTGAGTTGCCACACGATTTTAACGCTAAGGATTTTTGACCCTTCAGAACCTGAACCCCAGGCGATGAATTCACTATGAACAAGCCATGCAGTAGATGGAGGAAACTTGGAATTATCTCCATCAGTAGCGATCTTGATATCTCCAAGTTGTGCATGGTAGTCTGATGGCTCACGAATTTTTCCTTGTTTTGATTGGTAGCATAGAGCCCGGATTTCTTTTAATATGTGTCCAGTCATGTCTATGCTGCTTTCTTGGATGATCCACCCAGGTGCTTTATCTGGCTTGGTTACTCGATATGGCATTATAACACTAGTGAAATGACCTGAGAACTGGTTCAACGTTAGCAAGTTGTTTCCTGAGGCAGCAAGAAGTACCAACCTTTTATCTCCTGTGGGAGAAGAGAACTCGAGAGCAAGACCTAGCAGAGAGTTCCCACTTGTCTTAACCTGCACAAGATTATTTTCATCAGAAAATGAGTAGAACAATTCAGTGACGTATTAACATAACATTAATTCCTGAGTTAGAGACTTACAGAATATGTAAAATAAAGCGGTGAGTTCTCTAAAAGCAGCTCTCCTCTAAAGAGTCTTGCTGTAAACTCATCACCATCACCAAGAGTTCCTAGAAAGGTGATGCATCCACCTCCATTGTACGATGCTTCCTTGAAACTGTAATTACCATAAATAATATGTCGTTATTCCAAGGAATAGAAGAACCTTGAAGAATGTGTTATTATGTTTCATTCTGTCTGAACTATTACATGGAAAGCAAGTAAATAACAAAATTCTATTTAATTGGGATTTGCCCACATGATAATCTTTTGAAGGGCTTATTTAAATTTTGATATTTTTAAGCAGCACCTGCACGAGAAATATACAAATTATTTTCTCGACTAGAATAATGTTATAAAACATTGAATAAAATTAGTTTAAATAAGGAACTGAATAAATACTTAGTAATGATTTGAACCAACTTACTCAAGAGAAACTTGAATCGGCTGAGTGGTGGAGTCTCCAGAATATTGAATACAAGGCTGTAACAAAGCCAAAATAAATTAGCACAATGATTACACAGCCAATAATAACATGCGGAAAATACCATAAAATTGCATATAGAATATTCTGGAAACCTATTACTTGAGTGATCGTATAGGAAAGAGGATTTGCTTAAACAGGTGGTCACAAGGATGACATCAACGGCTAGGTTATATTCTCAGATATAATAATTTCTATGCCGGAGTATAATAATTGTTTGTGCTGCTTAGTGTAAAGTACTTGAGTGAATAAACTACTGCTTTGTACCTTAAAAATAAAAAAGGGCCTTCACATATAAGTCAAGGGATGTAATCCATAGATAATCCAATAATTGTGACTCAATGACCATGGAAAAAAGATCTGTCCCAAGCAATGATTTGACAATAGGAATTTAATATGTCATTTAGTTCAGCTTCAAATGTAGTTTCATTGTCTACAAGTGGTGAAACCAGTAGTATTTAGTGTGCGATGTTGGACAGAACAAGAACATATGTGGGATACAAACCTGAAAGCTCTGCAAGGCAATATTGTTCCATGGAGTGTTCAAAATTTGCTTGCCATCACTATATATGTGGTAACCATGACCCTGGGAAATTTTTCCATATTGTTATTTTTGCAATAGGAAGCTATAAATAGTAGAAAATTCTTATACATAATGCTTAGTGCTCTTCATAATCTGAGAACCTATGTAATACCCTAGAGAGAATAATCAAATGGAAAGGAGGAAAAAGGTATATAACATGTAAAGGTACATACCTGATCAAAATTTGAGTAGAATGGAAGTACTTTCGGGTAGTTCTGTACAGTTCCCCATGACTGTTCAACAAGTCCCCACCATCTGTTTTTATTAATCCATGAAGAGTGGAGACTTAAGAATAAGAACCCACTACTGAAACTATAAACTGAATGAGATGAAAGTGGAATGTTCAGTGCAAGAAATGAACATCTGACTGAGAGACATTTAGATCCATTGAGAGGAAAGTGGAATTCAGAGTAGTCACTCAATTACTAGCCAACTGCCTTTGGAGCCATTTCATCAAATTAAAATGAATATCCAGATTACCTCAAATGTAACCAGAGAAAAACTAAGGGAAATAATAGTCATCCAGGTTGGACAAATTATTAAAGACAGTTCCGAGAAAAATTAAATTGAAAAACAAACATCAGGTACATCAAGTACCCAAACTGAAAGTCCATTACCGATTTTGAGCAGTTTGAAAGTCAGGTGATTGGTTAGTTTCATAGACCCATCCAGGTGCAAATATTGCTGCTGAAACATCATCCTTCTTTATCACGTCAAGGGCAACATTTGCCTGCCCAAAAGAAACAATATAACTTCAAAATATTAATTTCGGAATCTACACGAGAGACCTTCATATATAACTAACATTTGAAAACATTCACTTCACATTAGCGTAAGCCAAGTACTCAATCTGGAGACATTGAATTATACTTACAACAATTACTAAGCATTTATGTGGGATCAATAATAAGTAGTCAGTCCAAACATGGAGTACCGGGTCCAAATCAGAATGAGAGAACGGTTGCATTAGGTTGACAACCAGCATAAAATTCCATCAAACTCTATGGTATTTGCATAATTTCTAAGGCACATAGAGTATGATAACTTGCATGAAAGGGAAAGAACATAGCCTAGAATTGCAAAACAGCCCAAAAGGTTCACCATATAAACTAAAACCGAACATAGGTAATTCCTAACTAGCCTTACATGCCTTACTCTGCATAGGACAAAGATCTCAGCCCATCCTTTTTTGATCAAATTCATAACCATAATCTCTCCTATTTGATGATTCACTAGTTTCCTGTTATCCTAAAATAAGCCTCCAAACTTATTCTCTTCACATAAGACAAGCAAGAAAACAAGAATTTAGAAAACATATGCAGGGATTAGATGAAACTTGAAGAACCATGAAGTTAAATCAGTCAAATATTTTAAAACCATAGAAATCACATGATTATTCATTAAAGGGCAAAGCCATTAGAATTAGAAACCTACAGTCCACTGTCCACCACCATATGTACCCCTGCCGAAGACATCAATGCCCATGTAAACATCAAATTTTCTATCACCAGCAATATCAGCTGATAGCTTAGGATAATCTTCCTGTATCATAGGTAGGAAATCTGTCAAAGACAAAACAGCTGTCAATATATTTTTGCAAAATGCAAGAAAAGTACCTTCCAAGTATAGTTCACAAATATGCCATCACATAAGTCAAAGAATGGCTTGTTTTTGTCATTTAATTGATCCTGCCAGATAAGATCACCATCAACAGTTACACTGTCATACCTGTACCATCACATTAGACATAATGATTTTAGTTACACAGATAAACATCCAAAACTCAAAGTCTTTACTGGTTATTAGGCAAAGTATGATAATTACCATATAACCAAAGAGCCAGGTAGTGAAGAGTGCATGGTCTGGCTTAAATGGTTGACAAATTCTTTCAGATTAGGGATTTGTCCCCGATCCAATTTGACTTCCAAATTGATCTGCCAACATAAACGCTTCGCAACATTAATATTTGTTGACATTATATCTGTATGGAAAAACATGCTGCTAAACAAGCCCATGACAGTTCTTTCACCAATCAAAGAAAAATCTCCTGTGTCCTTTGACATTTAAACACATAATGTGAATAATTTTAATTAATTGGCTAAAAGCATTTATTTATTGTTTGTTGAAATGAGCTATGTTCCATGAACTTATTGATCAAATGATTTCTACCTAAAAAAGAAATATGCTGCCAAACAAAAATATAGATGAATATGGACATGTTGATCTCAAAATAAGTACAGCATAAATCCAGCAAGCAATTAGCATATGTATAGAACATACTATATATTGAGATCAGATTTAGTGAAAACACGATCTCACCAGCCAACCATCAAAACCCAGAGCAACGGCAAGCTCCGTCAATCTCTCAGCATACATTTTAGCAGAATCTATAGTTGATAACAATTTATCAGCACGTTTTTTCCCTTCATCCCACTCCATGATGAAAGTCCCCAATACCTAATAAAGTGGTAAGTATACAATCAGTTATACAAAGAAATCTCATATGAAAGCAAATCATATCAGTCAAAGTTCACTTGACATCATCAGCAAAATAACAGTTACAATTTCATTAATTGTCCTCACTGAGAAGGCAGTAATATTATTGCTGATGATTACCGTACCAATCATAGTAAAAAGAATAATAGCATTGATTAATAAACAGCAACAAAAAAAGAAAAGCATCATGGGCCACATCCAAAAGTAAATGAGAACAATACAAAAGATGCCTTTTTTACAAATTTCAGTAAGTCAGAAATTACTCTTTACAAAATAAAACCCATCGCACCTTAACACCATGTCTGTGAGCAGTATTAGTCCAGCAGGGCGGTGGCAATGTCACTAAACTATGCGAAAAATAAACAAAAACATCAATCAAAAACCAATGCCAAATCGCATACGCATCAGCATTTGTCCCACCCTGCACAAATCTATCATCAGTATACCCTCCCGCCATGTCATGGCAAACCAGAATCCGCGGCCGCTGAGGCACTCCGGCGGGAGGCAGCTTCACCGCCGCTTGATTGAATGGATAGTGAAAAGACTTGAAGTAGGCTCGGGACTCTAATTCCTCGAGCGTTGTAAGCGGGTAAGAGATAGGGATAGCCGGTTTCGACGGATCGAAAGGCGGCGGAGGATCGGCATCGGCGGCCATTATTGTGGAGAGGAATAAGCGGAGGTTCCTCAAGGTTTTCTACATAGAGTTTGAAGGACATTAATGGAGCATGGGTAGAGAGGAAAATCCATGTGAGGAGTTGACTTATCACTCTCCCCAGTACGAGTTGACTCATTTATTTTGTGTGATCAATAATCGTGAACAGCAGTAGACGATGAACGATTGAATGTCAGTATAAATTTAAATTATTTAAATATACTGATAATATAATATATTCTATTCTATTTACATTTAATCTCATGCATCGTTGACAACGGGGTGAGCATGGTTCAGAGTAATTCGGAGATTTGGAATTTTCCGAAACCGCTCCAAAATTTGGAAATTTTCAAATCGAAATCTTCGAAATCAAATTGTGACATTAATTCTTCAGAACTGAACCGACAACGATTTGTTGTGGTGCACTACTAGGTTTTGATGAAAGAGTTTGTCCTCTCGATAATTGATTGTGCACAAAAGTTGTATGTTCTAGATGTTAAAGATCCTAATCAGTGGTGGTTTCAAAATTTAGAAAATGGGGTGTGAAATAATTATAAATAAGATATTATTTAATGTTTTAATTTAAGGTTAATTTCATTTTTCAATCTGCACTATACACGTTATTTAATTTTACATTATAATTTTTTTTTTCCAATTACAATCTATGCTACTTATTTTGTTTACTTTTACAATCTCTAGCCAACATTTTTAGGCGAGAAAAGGTTCATGTGATTTTCGCTGCCTATTGAGGGTCACTTTCGTAATTTCCAGGCTATTAACTGATTCTCTTCCATAATCCAATTTAGTCCTAATTTTTTTCCTCATTTCTTTTACAAATTGTTTGAGTAAATGAAGAATAATGGTGATGGTGGGGTTCAAACAAAAATAAGACTCTTTACTATTAAAATATATAGCTTAAGATTTGAATTTCTTCATGTTTTAGAAGTGCAAATGATGAAAATAATCCTCAATTAGCATGTGGAAATTATATGAACTCTTTCTTATCGAAAAATGTTGATCGATAGTCGCAAAAATAAACAAAACATGTCGTATAGGTCGAAAAAAAATAGTTTAGGATGCAGAATTAAAAAAAAACGTGCATAGTATAGATTGGAAAAAAAAATTAACACTTAAATATATACAACTCAAAGCTTAAAAAAAAAAAAAAAAAATATATATATATATATATAATTTTTTTAGTTTTGTTTGCTTCTTTATGAAAATTTCATCACTTTAAAAGAATTTTAGTAAAAGAATTGATCTTCATTTTAAAAATAGGGGTGGGGAATCATTACAATAAATTATAAGCCTAATTAAACAATCAAATAAAAAATAATAATGGTTTGAGACTATGATATGAGCCAAAAAAATATAAAAAATTGGCTACAAAAAGTTACATCATCACAACTAATTAAACGTGGCCACGGAGATGGGAACCTAAGTTTGGGAGCAGGTTGTCGTAAAAGCAGTGGAGTTACATAAGAATAATGTTTAATTTCTGAATAGTTTATATATATATATATATATATATATATATATATATATACTATTTTTAAATATATTTGGGGTAGAGTTATCAAATTCATGGAAGAAGGAAAAAACAGTGGTCAAACATGAGAAGGATAATTGATACATGTTATGAAATCATTGTTTAAATTTTTCGAATCAAATTTAAAATTTAAAAATGGAGTCGTAATTTTTTTAGAAATCGAACAAAATATAAATATAAAACCGAATATCAACAGAACCAAACAAGTAACCAAATAATTCAATTCAATTGTAGCTAAATTAACCAAAATTTTAGGGTTGAAGCTTTTGGACAATAATTTTGGGTCAAAATTTGTTTTATATATGATTAACTGATCGAATTAAATAACTTGTCTAAATTACGTAGTTGACCCTAAACTATCAGGCATTAGGCTATGTGGAACATTATCAGGTTTTGACTTAAAAAAGTCATATTAAATATATAAATTAATTTCTAAAATCAAACTGCATATAATAACCAAAATTTAAGCACTTACAACTTTTACTTACATAATAAAAGGCATACCTAATTGACAACTTTTATAACAAATCAGGGTAAAAATATGAGTAATGAAGAAGAACCTTTTCAAATGAAAAATAATTTCCCAACAAGCACACTCCATTCTTCATTCATAAGGATATCAACATATTGGATAACTTATATTGTCGGCATACTTTCTGTTTGACAGATTCGCATGTTAACAATTACAAAAATTCCTATGCAATTATATACGTACTTAGGGATTGTGCAACTTGACTCAGATCTGGATCTGTTTTCACGCATTCCAGTCGTATTCACGCGTTTTTATGTCCGCTAATACCTTTTGTCAATTCTACCTTTTATATATGTTAAAAGTTATGATATGCGTAGTCCTTTAGTAAATAAGATAAAATATTTATATGATAAAAAACTAATACCTTTATTTAATACAATTGATATCTTTATGCAATACAACTAATATATTTATATAAAATTGGAATAAGATAATACAACCATTTTTAATAAAAATAAGATAATACATTTAAATAAATGTAATAATACTTTTATATTATATGATTAATATGTGATATAAATAATATCTTTACGTTATATTTCAGTAAAATAAGACAGTACTTTTATGTGAAACAACTCATACATTTATGTGATACAATTAATATATTTCAATAAAGTAATAAAATTATTTTTTAAGTAAAATACAGTAATATCTTAAAGTAAATACACTAATACTTTTACGTTATGTGGTTAATACTTTTATGTGATATACATAATACTCTTATCTTCTATTTTAGGTAATACCTTTATGTAAATGATATAATATTTTTATGTAATATGACCAGTACCTTTAAGTTATATAATCTATAGTTTTTCTCAATTTTTTTGTAAATAGATTATTATGTTTAATCTTTGACGTGATTGATTTTTAATTCTTATTTGTAACAAGAATTATCTACGAGCATACCATCTTCATCGCCACCCTTGAAAATCAAGTAGATCACGATCGAGTTTGGAGAAAAGTAAGAAATGGCATATCGAGAAGAGGATGACCGCTCTGAGAGAGAAAGAGAAACGTCGCACTTTGAGAAAGAAAAGAAAAAAAACGTAGAAGAAGAGAAGAGATAACTATCACTAAAAATGAATATTGTTGTGAAAGAGGAGATGAGAAGAAAATGAAAAGTAAAGACACAGGTAGAAAATAAGAGAGCCCTAGTGTGTGTTCAGGAAAAATGAAAGAAAAAAATTATATATATTTTTCACATGGATCCAAGGAAGAATAGCCTAGTTGCACGGATCTAGATTCATGCAATTGGTGTATAGGAATGTATTTCGTGAATAATATATATATATATATATATATATATATATAATATTAAAATCGAATTTTTCTTTTTTGCATTTAAAATATTTCATTAATGCATATAATTACTTTTTATCTTTCCTAATTTTATTTGTTTCAAAAAATTTAATTTAATGTTTGGTATAAAATAAATTAGATAATATTAATAAATGAAAAAAAAATTCAATTTTTAGCACAAAGAATGTAAAAAATATACCATACTAAATAAAGTGCATCATATATGCGTATATGACTATTTAAGTGAGTCAACACTGATTACAATCAAGAGTTTAAAAATACCAAAATCAAATAAGTGAAATAGATTGAGTTTTATTAATTTATAGATTAATAGTTTATTTGATATAAGACATAAAAATTATATAAAAAGAATCTAATTAAATTAATTTAAATTCTGATTTGGCAGCAGAATTACAGATAGTTTAAAAGAAAACTAGATTAATATAAATGAGAAAATATTTAGAGTTAATAACTTAATATGAGTGTACATGATTATTATTTAGGGTCCATGACTCAATATACCATAATTTATATAGTGACATGCCTTTTGTACCACAATTGATATAAAATGGAACTTTTCTATCACAAAATTATAAGTTTGGTTGTTTTTTACCACTTTTTTTGATTTGTGGTAATGTGAATAGTGGATGTGGATCATGGTTGATTGATGACTTGTACTTTTGCATCATTGACCGATAGACCTGTGAATAGTGTATGTTTTTGTTCTTTTTAACCACTATAATGCATTTTTACTTGAATTGCTTTTATTTTTCATCTCAACATATAAGTGAAATTATCTTGCGTTTGTAAAAAGAAATTACCGTGAACAAACACAGATTTGAGGTAATATTTTTCCACTCACAATTATTTAGTAAATTATATGTTTATAGTTGTGTATATTGTTGGTAGAAATTGTCGTTCACTTAATCAATTTATAAGACAATTATGCCGAAATTGCTCTTTAGCTATAGAATGTGGATAAATATGTTTGAAAATCTCAATTTTTATAAAAATTTGAGGGGTAAACGGCAATTTTACAATAATTGCCGTTTACCCCTCAAATTTTATTAAAATTGTCGTTTAACCCTATTTAGGGGCAAAATAGGTTTGAAATAGAAATGTATGGATAAACGGCAATTTTTAAAAAAAAAATTAAAGGGTAAACGGCAATTTTACAATAATTATCGTTTACCCCTTAATTTTTTTTAAAATTGCCGTGTAATCATAATTACTGGGGAAAAAGGTTGAAAAGCCATATGTAAGGCTAAACGGCAATTTCGGAAAAATTTGGGTGTTAAACGGCAATTTTGAAAAAATGTCGTTTAACCCTTTTTTGGTTTAAATTGTTGTTTACCCCCCAAATTAGTGTAAAAGGCTAAAAATTCGAATGTAGCTCAAAACGACAGTTTTTTACGAAAATGTAGAATTAAGGCAATAGAATAATTGATGTTTAGATTAATTAAGCAATAGACAACACTGAAACAACCACAATTTCACTAAATATGTTGTTAACATTTTTTTAAGAGTTGCAAAATATATAATTAAGCAATTTATATCTTCTATTGCATTTCTGCGTTTAAAATTAATTTTGCACTGAATACTGACGATTTTATTTTCTTAGACTCGAACTGTGAAGAACAAGATGAGTTTGAGAGTTGTTATTGTTCGGTTTGGAGGTTATTGACAAGGCTTAGAGTATGTAAACGGTTATCGAGAGGTGATTCAAAGAATCACATATTCTGATTTATTAGACTCAATTCATGGAGTTGTATGTGCAGACATGAATTCTTGGGGATATGTGATCCACTCATTAGTGGAGATGAAGGAAAGAGTGAGAAAGATCAAAATAAAGAATGACTACGATTTTGAACGAATTTGTGCATATCTGTAGACGATTTTGTTGTTTTCGTCTCCCTTTGAAGGATGGATGTTGGAGTATTCGATCATGTGGTGTCAAGTACAACTGATAATAATAGCCCTGGTGGTTTTTCGACCTAGCGCCGTAACATATGATCCTCTTATTTGGAGCAAAATAATACCGTTGATAAAGGATTTAAATCGGTCCGTCAAAGTTTTTGTTAGGACACATATGATGTGTTAAATGTGCCGAAATCGGACGCACATACCACATTCAATTTGGAGAATTATTTCTCGTAACATTGCTCGTCCTCGTCAATGGGGTGCTCCTCAGGAGACTCATGTCCAGACTACTCGACGAACGACTCCTCGTAACATTGATCGGACTCTTTAATTGAGTGCTCCTTAGGAGGCTCTCTCGTATGCGTGGCTGATCGTCTCGAGCGTGAGGTCCCCGGTTTCCGAGCAGCCCGACTCCGAGATGTGGATGGACCCGGTGCATCATGCTCAGGTGTACATTCACATGCTGGAGCTACAACCGTCGTGCGTGGACGACCATGTCTTTTTGAAACAGCTTGCACACCCTTATCCAGCTCTGCATTAATATTCTGTCAAAACGGCTGACAAGTCTCTTCAAAAGTCGGAACGAGGGACTCCACGCATTTAACCTACAGAACAAGTCTTAAATATCAGTTAGCATGAAAAAATTTGTCAAATGTTGTTTATACAGCACGACTGAAAATATAAATACCTCGCTGGATAAAACATCAGTGACGTCCACAACGAACTTCTCCGTGGACCACTTCAAACACCTCGACATGTGTAGTCCAGTATCCAATCGTCGACCAACCACAGTGGCAGCTACGGGGATGGCCTCGTACGCCCATATCTTGACAGTCAACAAAACGGATAAATGTGTGAGCAAAACATTATTATAACATAATTCAAAATATTGAATCCACGAAATGTTCTTAAATTAATTATACTTACCAGTAGAGCAATTGAGAACACATAGAAGTGATATGCGGGGGCTCTATTGATATTGGTCTGGACCGGCATAGACGTTGGCAGCAGGTCCATGTACTTAAGCAACGTCAGGAAAGAAATCTTGCCCCATGGAAAAGACTCACATCGTTCTTCCTGCTCCAACAACGCCTACACTCATATATCCACCGAACTTTTTATGGGATCGACCCTGAGCAAGATGTAGTAAAGGAATAGGATCTTCGAGATCTTTACCGTATCATTCATGCTTCGATGAAATTTCCCTCGCTGAAATCTATATAGGAGTTCTTGTAGCGTCACGTGTGTAATATCGGCATACACTCTATAGTACACTCCATTTCTTGGTGGATAGTGACCCCCAGTCGGGCTGAAATTGGAGTCGCCAAACCTCAGACCGGTGACGAGAGCAAACTTTCTTATCGAAAAGCGACAAAGACGATACTCCTGTCCAATTACAAACCATCTCTCGTAGACGGGGGTGTTCGGACCATAATTTCTCTCGACATGTGAACATGCAGAAACGATTTGCATGTCTCAACCGAGGTTTTTCACTGTAGAAAATGGCCAAAACATGTCCGGCTGAAATCATTAATATTGACGTCATAATTTTTAATTAAATTATTTCTAGTCGAACACTCAAATTGATGAAAAAGTGATGAAATTGGGTGGAAGAAATGAATTTGAAATGTAAAAAACAGTGAAGAAAATAGTGGCCCAGAGCCTACTTGGGCAATTTAGCTCGGCTGATCCTGGACGGCTTTGAGTGACCGGGCAGGATCGTATTTAATATATATAGAGAAAATAGCTCTCTAGTGCTTAGTACAAATGAATTTTCGAATCCTTTATAAACTGAAATTACACCTACAGTATTTATAGCTGTAAAAGAACCCAAGTAGTGGAGATCGTGGAGGTCGTGCCCACTTTCTCCTTGCTTTTCACCTATTTATGCTGTATTGGGCAGTTTTATCACCCACGATCTCTTAGCAGTTGGTACCTTCCTGCACGACAAATCCTGCTCGGGTCGCCCAGACCCCTTCTAACCTATCTCGGAAATGATCCTGGCCTCGCCAAGTCCTGTTCAGGTTGGTAATTATCATTTTGAGACCGGTACTAAGTCAATCCTGGTCGGCTCTTCCCAATTACTTACCAGGTCTTATGTCCTATGTTCTTCCCAATTACTTACCAGGTCTTATGTCCTATGTTCTTCCCAATTACTTACGTGTCCTATGTTCTTCCCAATTACTTACGTTCTTCCCAATTACTTACCAAGTCTTATGTTCTTCCCAATTACTTACCAGGTCTTATATCCTATGTTCTTCCCAATTACTTACCAGGTCTTATGTCCTAGCAGAGCTCAGAGGGTTCAATGAGCTCTTCTCAACTAAGATTGATTTTGTGCTCTCAAATCCTGCTCGGGTCGCCCAGAGCCCTTCTAGCCTATCTCGGAAATGATCCTGGCCTCGCCAAGTCCTGTTCAGGTCGGTAATTATCATTTTGAGACCGGTACTAAGTCAATTCTGGTCGGCTCTTCCCAATTACTTATCAGGTCTTATGTTCTTCCCAATTACTTACCAGGTCTTATGTCATATGTTCTTCCCAATTACTTACGTTCTTCCCCTCTTCCCAATTACTTACCAGGTCTTATGTCCTATGTTCTTATGTTCTTCCCAATTACTTACCAGATCTTATGTCCTATGTTCTTCCCAATTACTTACGTTCTTCCCCTCTTCCCAATTACTTACCAGGTCTTATGTTCTTCCCAATTACTTACCAGGTCTTATATCCTAGCAGAGGTCAGAGGGTCCAATGAGCTCTTCTCAGTTCCCCATGACTTTAGCTTTTTCTTAGATAACTTACACGGACCAATTATCTCTAATCGGCTCGATCATTTTTGGTTGGTCGGGTCCCAAATTGGTCCTCTGAAAATTATTTCTGATCGGTTCGACCACTTCTAGCCGACCCTCCATAGCTAGCTAAGAGTTTGGCCAAGTTGAGCTCTTCTAGTCAGCCCGACTACTTCTGGCCCTCTGGTCGGCCAAGCAACCTCAGGTCCTGGCCGCCAAGCAACCTCCGCTGCGCGCTAGCATTCTCAACTCCAAAGGTCCTGACAGCTCCCACTGCAAAGTGCTCCCGGGCGCCACCTAGGCCGTTTGCACCAGCTAGCATTCTCAACTCCAAAGGTCCTGACAGCTCCCACTGCAAAGTGCTCCCGGGCGCCACCTAGGCCGTTTGCAAAGTGCTCCCGGGGGGATTCGAACCCGTGACCAAAGGTCCTAACGCCACCTAAGCCGTTTGCAAAGTGCTCCCGGGGGGATTCGAACTCGTGACCAAAGGTCCGCCACCTAGGCCGTTTGCAACCTCCGCTACGCGCTAGTATCCTCAGCTCACCTTCCTCAGGTCCCGGCCGCCAAGCAACCTCCGTTGCGCACTAGTATCCTCAGCTCCAAAGGTCCTGACAGCTCCCACCACCTAGGCCGCTTGCCACACAGGTCCCGGTTCGAGGTCCTGGGGGGATTCGAAAGGTCCTGACAGCTCCCACTGCAAAGTGGGCCCGGGGGGATTCGAACCCGTGACCTGCTCTGATCAAGAGCATTACCGTTACACCAAAAGGATATACAATGAACATATGACGCAACTTTAATATCTTATACTTATGTAGCTTTGCGCTCACGGATTCGAATCTGGCAGAGCCTTGCCCCGCACCTATTTAAGCTCCGACCTAAGGCAGGCTGTTGGGAAATATCCCAACACTAGCTAAGACTCCGATCGAGTTGGGCTCTTCTAGTCGGCTCGACCACTTCTAGCCTTCTGGTCGGCTCGACCACTTCTGACCGGCCTCCATAACTAGCTAAGAGTCCGGTCGAGCCGAACTTTTCTGGTCGGCCCGACCACTTCTGACCTTCTGATCGGCTCGACCACTTCTGGTCAGCCTCCTTACTTAGAGTTGTGGTCGATTCGATTTCTGGTCCTCCATATATTTGATTTTGTTCGGCTCGGGTTAGAGGTACAACAATTAACATACTCTCTCCCGTGCTCTCACAAAGCTAGTCTAATATCGGCTAGTATACTCAAATGAGTATACCCGTTAATATAGGCTAAACGGCCCTAACACTCCTCACGAACCCAACGAAAAGCCATCTACAATAAATGTACACAAATATCTTATTACTTATTAATCACAAATGATCTTACATTACAGTAAATATACGAACATTTATCGTAATATTTGCTGACAGGCAGAAAATTACCATTTTGACCGGTAAACGACAATTTTGGTTTAATTGCCGTTTACCGCCCAAAAATTGCCGTTTACCTCTTTAAACTTTGAATTTCTGCCTCAAAATACCTTCACATGTCGATTAACCCTAAATACCCTAATATACATATATCTAAACTGTCGTTTACTACACAACTTAAAACACATTCATTCATACACGAAAATTGCAGAAAAATTGTCCTAATTCATTACAAAAATTGCAGAAAAATAAAACACAATTGCAGCCCTAATTTAATGAATAAATTGCAAAACTTTGGGAAAATAATTCAGATACAAATAATTGTTGTTTACTAACTCGTACAATAACTGCTAATCTTCAAGAAATTAGGACTATTTTTGAACTCAAAGCCTCTCCAAGGTTGCCAATGAAATTACCGTGGAGAAAGAGGGAGGAAGAGGTGGAAATTGCCATTTTTTGAATAAGGGTACACAACTAATTAATTAGAGTAGTTCATGGATGTAAATATGGCACTAAGTGCCAAACAACTTTACCGAAAATTAAGGTATGGAGGGAATCAATTCTGACTTGTGTCAATTCCATGCAGTGTCAGTGGGTCTAATTGAGTCAATTATATACTTTGAGATAGAATAAATATATATTATATGTATTGTAATAGAAAAGAACATTTATTATATAAATTGTGGTAATTTCGACATTTATTACTTATTATTTATTTGCTATAATTGGAAAATCCCAAGAGGGAGGCTGGACCCGGTTCCCTCTAGATTTCTCTCTTAATTTTCCACGAGGATGGCACGCGCTTCATCCCAACGCTCAATCCTATCCATCCACGTGTTCTCTTATCTAACGGTCCTCTGCATACCCCCGACATTTCCATATACGTACAAATCACTATCCATCCTCTTCACTCACACACTCCGCGGTTGCTCCTCTTTTCACTCCCACATCTCATCTCTCTCTCTCTCTCGTCCAGATATGCTTCTGAAAGCTGCGCCTGCTTTTGGCTTGTTGAATTCCCATGGGGAAAATCTGAGTGCTTTGTGTTTCTCAGCCTCTTCATCTTCGCCATCGTTTTCGATTAAGAATTTCGAGGGGAGAAATGGAAATAGATTCGTGGTGTATGCGGCGAGACACACCAACAACAAGCCCTTGACCGGCGTCGTTTTCGAGCCCTTTGAAGAAGTGAAGAAGGAGCTCATGCTTGTACCCAGCGTCCCTCAAGATTCGCTTGCTCGCCATAAATACACCGATGACTGTGTGGCCGCTATCAACGAACAAATCAAGTAGGGTTTTCTTCGATTTGAATCTTCGTTTACTTCTTTTGCGTGATTGAGGTTTTTCTTCTGCTCGTATTTTTAAGTGATGACGTTTCTTCTTCTTCTTCTTCCCCTTTGATTCGTCTATTTTCTGGTGATTACAGTGTGGAGTACAATGTTTCGTATGTATACCATGCTATGTTTGCCTATTTTGGAAGAGACAACGTTGCTCTCAAGGGACTCGCTAAGTAAGATTCGACTACCTTTTTCGGTTTTCAAACCTTTTTATTCCCTTAATTCTTTTCAATTTGAGTAAACCTACTTTTATTGTTTACTTTCTTGCAGGTTTTTCAAGGAATCCAGTTTAGAAGAAAGAGAGCACGCTGAAAAGTTAATGGAATACCAGGTGTTTGATAATTTCCACATGTTTGATTTTCGATGTTTTACTACTATTAGTAGAATAAACATTTGCTTATTATTTCTTCAATGAAATTCAGAACAAACGTGGTGGAAAAGTGAAGCTACAGTCTATTTTGATGCCACTTTCCGAGTTCGATAACGCTGAGAAAGGAGATGCGCTATATGGTAATATTTCTTTTCTTGCTTATGGTGTGCCATAGTTAGATAAGCTTTGTAATGACTGGTTGTGTATATCCTATAATTTACTGGTTGCTAAATGAATATCTGTCATAATCTGTGTATTAATCTATTTCTTGTGTCAATCCAATATGGGCATCAACAGATGGGGACCCAAATTTTTGTCATGATGCTATATTACTTTAGTACTTTACTGAGGGTAATAATTTTGGAAATGTGGCAGTCTCTCTTTGCATACAGCTTTACTTTTGGAGGTATTCAGATTATAATATTTATGTGGGATTAACGATGTGATATTTGTAGGTCTCTGCTTTACAATTAAGCCCCGATTAGTATGAGGACACATGGGTTGTCTATAAAAAAAAAAAGAATTCTATTGAAGATGATGCAGAACACAATTATCAGATTTCACTGTATTTTAGAACCAATTGTGTTCCTTCTACTCTTGGTGTCACATAAAATAAAATAAAATAAAAATTCAAATAAAGTATCTGCAGGTTTTTGTCTTCCTAAGCTTCCCCTGAAGGCATGCATCTGAGCTTTAAACATATATATACACACACACACACATACATTCTCTTATCATTGCTTGAGTTGGTGCAATATGCCATTATCTTGTTTATGGCTCAGTATGCTCTGCATATGCTTCTGCCCTAGCATAACTTCTTACAGTTTTTTATTTTATTTGTTTTTTTTATTTTATTTGGTGACTGCATAAAGTATATGAAAGTGATACAATTTACCTTCGTGTCTATAAGCAAATGTTTCATGAGAATCAGAACACTGTTGGGTCTGATAGCCTGTCCTATGTTACTCTCTGCATACCTTCTTTTGTCAAAGTCTAAGTAAACTTCATTGTGCTTCTTTTTTTTTTTTATATATATATTGCAGCTATGGAGCTGGCATTGTCTCTTGAAAAGTTGACAAACGAGAAGCTTCTAAATCTGCATGCTGTAAGTGATGCTTGTATACTGTCTGTTCATTTGTATTGGCATTAATAGCAATGGTAGAAATTGATTATACGGGTATGGTTGTCATGATGTAGAGTTTGAAGATGTAACTGCACTTGTCAGCTTTACTTTTGACTTATAAACATAGTTTTACACTCGCTTACTTGCTTATAATTCCTATAACAGGTGGCTACTAGAAACAATGATGTCCAATTGACTGATTTTATTGAGAGCGAGTATTTAGCTGAGCAGGTTTTGGATTATTTTCATCCACATAGAGTGATTCTTTCAAATTATATTTTGCAGCAAGGGGATATAACAAACACTTACTTCTTTGCAGGTGGATTCTATCAAGAAGATATCAGAATATGTTGCGCAGTTGAGGAGAGTGGGCAAAGGCCATGGTATGGGATTTTCATACAGACAAACCCATTTTACTTATAACTATCGTTTTCATCTGTCTTTGTGCTATAACTTGTTGGATGCTAATGTAAAACGCATTTTTTTCAAGCACCTTTTCAAGGATTGTTCCTTTCAAAAACTGATAAGAATTGTTTTTTTGGTTGGGGGATATCAGGTGTTTGGCACTTCGATCAGATGCTGCTTCATGATGGGGAAGTTGTTGCATGAAATGGATCGTTACCCTCTATGCTCGTCCTCCTTATGGGTAGTCTTCTCGGCCTCTGCATAGATTTTGTGAGTAATATGATGTGTGGTAGTTGGTAGAGACGGTTTTGGTGTTAAAGATGAGAAACAAAAGTGTATGAAGACTGGTTTGTGCTTGCTTGTGGAAATATCAGCAGTATCGGACAATTAAAAGTAGACCAAAATTTCTTGTCATTTACTTCTGCTGTCCTTAGAACATACTTTACTTTCTTATCTGCTTCTTCCTTATTTCTTGGTGGATTCATATTTTTGGAAAAGTATAAAAAACCAATATATGGTTTAAAGTCATATATTTGATGATAATTTGATATGGAAGTATGGAACCCAATGTTGGGTTCATGAAGTCTATGCAGATTGCTGGTAATGTGGATTGAGATTAGCATCAAAAAGGAGTTCAACATGACAAAAACTTAAATTAGGTCTTGTGGATATTTATAGTGAGACGGGTTTCATTATCCATCAATTACATGTGAATTATAGCATATAGGTTGTGGGGTGATCCGTGAAATTAGATTCGTGAGACGCTCATACAAGAGTGTTCCTCATTCAACATTGAGTTATGACAATATATGTGTGTATGTATATATATATATATATATATATATATATATTATTCAAAAACTGTATTATTGTTTAGTTTTCATATGAGAGATATGCACCCATAAAAAACTAGAGTGGAGGGTTTTTATTTAGTAAATATGTTTACTCGGAAATATAATGAAATATGTTTTTCGAGTCATTTTCTATTTTTTGGGTAAAAGTATATTTTAATTTGATTTAAAAACTATAAGGAAACATCTTTTATGAGTCAACTAAGTAATAAGCTGGAGTATTGATACACCTAAAACTTGACCTACTATTATAGGTTGCTAAGAAGTCATTTTTTATCATTTATATAAATTGCACGTGGGTTTATTACTTCATTTCATCCATCTCAAAACCCTTCATTTTTATTCATGTGGCCATTTGTATTTCATATTTTTCTATTTCTTTAAATGAAAACAAATCTGGGATCTTACTTTTTAGAAGAATCAAATCTTCCAACGTGAAACTCCATTGTTGCTACCCAAGAAATGAAACTCCATTATTTATTATATGAATTGCACTATCTATTATATATTTCTTAGAATTAATTTAATCCTAACCATACATATGTATGTATATGATATCTAATATTTTAATATAATGTAATATATATTATTTAAGTATGTACGACATGAGATTCTCTAAAATGAATAATTTTATAAAATTTATAAAAAAAAATAAAGATGTATGCATGCAATATCTAAAATGAATAGTTTTATAAAATGTATAAAAATGATTTAAAGAATTATACATGCAAAAACAAAAATGTGAGTCTCATAGTTAATTCTAAATAATAAAGAATAATAAATAAACACATTATATTTTCAAGAAGAATAAATTATTATCTATGATTTTAATTAACATAGTTATACAATTTTTTTATGATTAAATGCTTTACATGATAGATGTATGTATTTGGAGAATTTAGTTTCCATATTATTGTTAATATGTAAGAAATGAAAGGGGTAAGATATTTTTTTATATTAATTAAAAGCTAAATCAGTGTAATAGAATAATTTTATAATTATGATTAATTTATTTTTAGGAGGGAAAAAATTGAACCATAAGTTGGCATATATGTTGCAATCTCGAGTTCTCTTTTAGTAATAACTATACTATTAGATTACGTCAAGTGCGATGCACAATTTTAATTTTTACGAATTGTAATTTTAGAGTCTTAGATTATTACCATGCTATTTTGTTGAAAAAAAATTATTTATGTATTTGAATAGATGAGGATTTTTCTTTTATATATATGGTTTCCATAAATACGAAAAAAGAAACATAACATGGTCATCTACAATTGATTTATGTATGATGGTACAATTTACTATGTAGTAATCAAATAAATATAATATACACTTTGATTTATACTCAAAAAATTGTAATTATTATTATTATTATTATGGTGTTTGGTGATGAAAGTGAAAGCTGATCAAATTTATAATTTTCATTAATCAAGTTACCTGTCAAACAAGTTGTAAGTTTACTTATATATATTTGGGCCAACTTAACAGGTAACCAGTTATTTTAAAATTTTGATCTAATGGTTATGATTTAAGACACTTTAATCAAATGGTTCATATTTCAAGTATATTGATACATCACTGTATGGTAGAATGACTGCAACTTCTCGAATATTTTGGTCTTTTAGATGTATAGTGGGTAGAAGTAGAACATATATTTTCTCATGTAAAAGTGAGATTAATAAATATTTTCCAATATAAATAATATATTATATATATATATATATATAATGTAGTTTTAACACTACATAGGATATAGTTGATAGAGTGGCAATCAAAATTTCAATTTTACCAACAAAGATAATAATTCAACTTTATTTGAACTTGAAATCATTTTTTAAGACTCGAATCGATCATAATCTTAAACAAATGATGATTTTCCATAATATTCCCTGAATGTTGTATAAATTGTCCTCGTTCCATGATGAACATAACCATTAGTCTTTTTCTAATATAATTCGTTTGCCACGTATTGTATGGCACTAGTTCTAGTAATCATTTCTCAGAAATTTTTTTATGGTTGTTTTTGTTGGGGTTAATTTCAATTTGTTATCTGAATTATTGCATTTTTTAGTAGGTATTTAAAATTAAGAAGTTCTTCGATCATTGGTCATTCTTTTAAAAAAAAACCGGTTGCTATCTTAAGCACATTTTCTAGCCAAAATTCGCCGGAAAATTAAAAAAATGCAATTCACCTGCAAATATTAGTCAAAATTTCATGATTCATATGCTAAAATGATTCTCTTTCAAAATTAAATTATAATCCTAAGCTAATTTAACAATTATTGTTTGATTTAAACTTGAATCGAATGAAAAATATTCAAAATCCTAGAATGATTTTTGTTCAATTTATGATCGGATCGAATGAGAATAATGAAATTGACTTGGGGTTATAACTTGACTTCGAATAAGAGTCATTTTGACATATGAATCATGTATTTTTATTTGGAGGTGAATTGCATTTTCAACAAACTTTGATTGGAAAATATTTCAAAAATTAAGTTTGGGGTAACAATAATTTTTTTTTCAAAAGAATGGCTAGTGATAGGTATTGTTATTTGGGTTTAAACACCCATTGAAAAAAAAAAATGCATCAATTCAACTAGCAAATTGAAATTAGTTCTCCGACTATAATGATGATGACCTTTATTGGTCTACATATGTAGTTTTTATTGTATTATTTTTATAGTAGACACGTTATTTTGTGGAAAAAAAATATTAAACTTTTCTATTAGCTAATCTTAATGTGCAAAAGTGACTGAGAGTAGGCTGAGATTAGCTGTTGATATATTAAGACGTATTTATAGTGGATTGATCAAGATTTTGTTTGTATCGTACATGATATTTAAAATTGTTTGAGCTTATAGTTAGAAACTTAGATGTATCATGTATAGCCCACAAAAAAGTTTTATAAAGATGATCCATTTTTAATTGCAGTAATAAAAACGTTTTTTTTTTTTTTTTTAAAGAAGCTGATCGAAGTAGTTTTAACGATAATTTAATATTTCTTTTAACATTTAGTGTAGGAATTAAAAAAAAAACATAGAAAAGATTTATAGTCACAACTACATCAATCAATAAGCTTTCTTTTTGTGCAAAAGATTGTAATTACCGGTCTTAAGTGGGACTGAGGAGGTTATATATACCTAATTAAATTTACGATTGTGAATTTTTTTAATAATTATTATTAATCACATTTCAATTATTTAAAATCCTTCTAAACCTAACAAAATTGTAATTATAATTGTGCAATCAAGCTACACATTAGAGGCGATTGGCTGTGGATCATTTGAAACCCATCGTCAAAGATTCGTACTCTTCAAGATAACCCTAACCGCAACTCCAACCCTATCCACAACATCGTTTTATCTATTTTTTTGTTGCAATAATTTGATTGTAGTTAAAATTTAGTATATCAGAAATGCCTAAAATTGTAAGAAAATAGTTATTGATGTTATCTTTTATTTCAATAATCTGGGTGTATATATATATATGTATTTCGATTATAGTTGAGATATAGTATATTTTCGGTTTTAATACTACAAACTCAATCAAGCCACCGATGACACAAAAAAAAAAAAAAAAAAACTACAATTGACCCAATTACTTTTATTTGCATCTTATCTTAAAAG
The DNA here is from genome assembly GCA_028654395.1 of Scutellaria barbata. NCBI lineage: Eukaryota > Viridiplantae > Streptophyta > Magnoliopsida > Lamiales > Lamiaceae > Scutellaria > Scutellaria barbata. The sequence goes on along the minus strand of CM053646.1, from coordinate 14,836,871 downwards.
AGTATTGACATTTTTTTTGTTCTGAGGAAAAGAATATTCTCATTCAAATATATATTTTTTGTTCTAAATATAATATACTTATGATACTCTGTTTCACATTAAAACACATAGTCAAATGCTTATTCTTTTTTTATTTATCTTTTCTCATTACTCTTTTGGTTAAATTCTATAACAACAATTGAAAAAAAGGTCATTAAGCCCAGTTTGATGGCAGAGAAGACGGAGGTTTGCAGTATGGATTTAAATCATCAAGGAGAGAAAATAAACTGTGCTCCTTTTAGACTATAAAAGAATTAAATAAGAGTAATCACATTAAACAAATATTTAAATTTTGCATTGAATAATAGGGAAACAATTAATCTAATTTGGGTTGTTATCTTCAAATTAATCAAACAAACATTTCAATTCGAATTTAAAACACCCTTCCTCTTCAATCAATATCAATTGTGCAACAACTCTAATTACTTCATATGTACTTTATTCCACAGAAATTTTGGAAAAGATAAGAATTGAATGAGGCATCATTTTTGCTTTACACAAATGTAAAATTAGATTAAATATGTAAGCAATACTAAACATCATGGTACAATAAAGTAAACTTATTGTTTAAATTAAAAAAAAAAAAAAAGTGCACTTCAAATGACATTGAAGTCTTGAAAAGGAAATACATATTGAAGAGAATGAAAATTATCTAGACTATCAACTACTTTACCCTAAATTTGTCAAACAGGAAAAATTGAGAGTGTTAATCTTTTAATAGGAGTTATAAAATACTTGTACTTTATTTGTAGTGTCATGATATTTTGATATCAATTATGAGATATTAATAAGCTTAATAAAAACATTACGTCCATATAAATACTGAAATATCATACAATTATCATATTATAGCTAACCCTAAATATTATATACTACGACTATTATAATTTAATACTTAATAAATATTATATACTACGACTATTAATTCAATCCTTCAATAACCACACACTTTCATATAATAATATGAGATTTCTTGATTAAAAAAAAATTGAATTTTTTTTTCAGATAAAGCTCTGATTATGTTCATAAACATCAAAAGAAGTATCCAATAAAAAAATCTTGAAAACAATCTTAGCTAAGAGGTACCCATATCAAATCGACAAAGTGGACAAGAAGAACGTTTATCCAACCAATTCTTGATGCAATGTCCATGAAAAACATGATCACAGGGCGTACAAATCACTTCTTTACCACTATATTTGGACAAATCATCCAAGCAGATGCTACAGCTCTCTTGATCACAATTCTTGGAAGCAGCACCAATATTGTACTTCTTCAACATAGGATAATCATGTTCAAGAAGCAGTTTGAATTCAAGATTGATATTGACATGACCACTCTGAAGGTTCTTAAGTCTTCGAACAGATTCCTGTGCTGCATCGCATGCATGTCGGATCAATTGACTACGTTCTTGTTCCGACAAAGGCAGAGATACAAGAGGGTTATGGAGGGACTCTCGTATCTCTGACATTGTCGTGGAATTGTCAAACAAAAGTTTCACGGAGGTATACATTGTGTCTGAAGGAAGTTGTTGCATAGGTTCAGTAGTTCCATCCATATTCTTAATCACGTTAAATCGTTTTAGTTCCGCCAAGAAGTGAAATTTTATGCTATTTTGGGGTAAAAGAGACATTCTAATTGTAGTATTGGTTAAAATGGGTTCAAACACTCGGTGATGACAATCAAACTCCATCTCACCGTTTCTTGGAAAGACGAAAGAAAGAGAAAATGAAATATTGTTAATTATCAAAGAGACAACGTGAGAATGAAATATATTGTAATTTAATTAATTTGGGTTATTTATAATAAGGTCATCAATTCTTTGATCAGAAAGGACTCCTAATCTGTATATGATTAGGAAATTTAATTAATTTGCGGTATTTATAATAAAGTCATCAATTCTTCATTAGAAAGGATTCCTAATCCGTATATGATTAGGAAATTAAAAGGCTAGGATATCAAAAGGCTTGTTTTTCTCTAAAGAAAGGATTCTAATCCGTATATGATTAGGAAATTAAAAGGCTAGGATATCAAAAGGCTTGTTTTTCTCTAACCGCATTTTGTTTATTTATTATTTGTCATTTCTTTCTCTTTTTATCTCTTTTGTTCAAATTTGTCCAATCCCTAAATCTAATTTGCATTCTTAATTTAAATCTTTAATTTGAACTCTCATTAGAAAAATTACAAAATTGTCCTAATATATTGTTTAATTTTATAGTTATTGAGGATATTTTTTGTATAATAATAAAGCATAATATTTTGGATTTGAATTTCATCGAAGAAATTAAGGCATACAACAATATAAAATAGATCATACAACCAAATTAGAATACAAATAGGAACCCTAATTACACATCTAACAAATCCTAATCCCAATAACTCAACCACCAAAGCCATAAAGAGTTCGGCGCTGCCTATTGATCCATCACCGTCACAGTCTTCCGGCGAGCGTGCTCAAGGTAGGTAACGGCATCACAGATGACGTTCTCCAGGAAGATCTTGAGGATGCCATGTGTCTTCTCAAAGGTGAGCTGCTGATGTGCTTGACGCTGCTGCCGCGCCGAGCCAGATGCCATATAGCCGGCTTGGTTATGCCCTGGATGTTGTCTCTTAAAACCTTACAGTGGCTGCGCCGCCCTTTAGCAGCCCCTTGCCGCCCTTTCCTCTCCCTAACATATTTTTCTCTTTTCAGTGGGAATTTCTGAGATGTGAAATGAGACGATGCTTTCGTGGGAGGATAGTAGAGCTTCTCTATATACGTGTTCGCTGAGTTTCTTTTTGAATTAGAATTATCTGAAGATCTTTATCTTGTGAATAAACGATTAAGAATCATCACCTCTTCTTGAAGCCGTATTTCTTCCTTTCATAGAAGAGATCAGTTTTTGCACTTCCCAAATTGACTATCTTAGGACACCCATCCCTGTCTTTTTCGAGCTGAGTACACTCCTTGCAGTAGTAAGCATCTGAGATACCCACCCCTCCACAGATAACACATCTCCCTTGAAAAGATCCATAGTTGCACTCATCACATATCCACACAAGCGTGCAAGGACGGACATAGGTATCACAGATGACACATTTCCAATGGCAATTCCTGGTTGCTTACAACACATAATCAAATCGGGATGATGCTTAGCCATACTTCTAGACTAGCACTTTCTTGACTCTTCTCTGCATAAAAGAAAAAAAAAATTAGTTGATATCAATATTCAATTGTATAAAATATCCAGTTGGTCATAGTTGATGAAGCAGAACTATAAATTGTAATAACAGGAAAGAATGAATATATCATGATTACATTTACGTTTAATATTGGTAAATAAAAGTCTATTCAATCAGAAACTAAAAGCCTAATACAATTATCATCTCTATCAAGTTTAAACTACAGTATAATGTTTAGTAACCATTTACGGACCATCAAGAAGTTGGCTTCAATTGCAAGTAATCAAATGATCAGTTTACAATTTTGAAAACAGGGTTCCAACAAAAAATTGAAATGGTAAACCACAGTATATGATAGTAATGGAGTGAAGTACATAAACTCATCACACGTGAAGTTATTTATCAATACACTCAATGCAGTATACACTATCCAAAAATACACATATCCAAATTTATATCCAGATATGGACAATGAATATTGTACCAAACCAAAAGGCAGAAACACACAAATGCACACACCTCCACATGTAGATATGGAGATGCACATGAATTTGACCATTATTGCACCAAAATTCAAAGATACACACATCCACACAGAGGTAGAATTGGATCGTGAATATTGTATACTTCATCAAATTTAGTACCAACGAGATGATATCAAATACCTACTTTAACTCGTCTCACCAGTCACCATGCCCAATACTAAAAAGCAGATTGCATAGGTATAGCCGTATAGCAAGCGTAGACTTAGCAATTTTTATGTTAAGAATTGCGTAATTAGTGAGAGAAACTTCTTAGATCTGCAATCCTACACTCCACCAGTAAGCTATCATCGTATATGTCAGTCTATTACTCATCAGAATCGCACCTTCATCTCTCAATACAAGCAAAATCAGATGCTAAAGGTCGTAGATCATATAAAATTGCATTCGCCTAATATTTGCATAAGATCTTTACAGTAAAATTTGAAATCAATAAATTAGGGCACTGAATCCTCAATGCAAGACTGTTCTGTGTGTGTGTGTGTGTGTGTGTGTGAGTGTGAGTGTGAGTGAGAGAGCGAACCTGCGGCTGCTGCTGCATCGGTGAGCTCCAGTTGATTTCGAAGGAGAAGTAATCGCGTTGCTGGTTCCACTTCTCCTTGTCCTTATCCTGTCACATCTTCAGGCTTCTCGGTGTTTCTACAGGGGTAGAATTGTCAATTTGACTTTTTTCCTCCTCTTTCCAGATTTTACCCATTGAAACAAAAGAGATTATTTTATTATAAATGTTATCAGAATATACTTTAAAAGGATTTTATTAATATAGATTCTGAAATATAGGTCAGTTATCAATACAGGCTCTGAAAGATTTTATTAAATCTTGAATTGATAAAATTTATGTTTCATACCTACATTGATAGTTAAAACTATTTTTTAAAGCTTGAATCGATAAAATCTCATTTATTTAATTGAATAAAATAAAATTTTAAAATACTATTTAGAATAAAAGGACCTCAACTAAATAAATTAGCTCGGATTAGACGATTGATTTACAACATTCTAGTGTTAAGAGTAGCATGACTCATGAACACCAATAAAAACTTTTATTATATTTGACCTAAAATTGTTTTACAATATGATGTGTAATAATACGCAAGAAGAAGATTCATTAACCTTGGAGGAATCTGAAAACATCTGAAAACATTTGATTATTCTTTACAAAAGTATCATTTAAGTTAGATTGACATTCACGGATGAAATTGTTAAAAAATGACTATTATATATGCACATTTATCAGTTAAGTGCTTAATATTATATAGTATATAAATATTAATTATTATTTAATATATTTTATATATTTAATTTTTAAAAATCAAATTTGAAGATATCAAACTTAAGACAATAAACATATAATTGAAAGTTTGAATTATATTTTATATACATTAGACTAAAAAAATTGATCTAATGGCCAACTGATTAGTTGTTGGGCTGGTTCTCAGCAGTTTCGAACTAAATGAGTAAAGTTAAACGGATTAAAAATATTCTGTCCTAATCCTTTTTTTCGATGGAGTTTCGAACTAAATGAGTAAAATTAAACGAACTAGAAATATTCTATCCTAAACCTTTTTTCCGATTTCAACAGTCTAGTCAGTCAGATCACGCCGGCTCATTTAAATTCCCTAAAATTAAGTAATACAGTGAAATCTCGATAAATGAATAACCTCGACAAATGAATAATTTTCTTCGATCTCGACTTGGACCAATGATTTAAATGATGTTCGATAAATGAATAACCTCGACAAATGAATATTTTTTTCTAATTTCAATGGTATTCATTTATAAAGGTTTCACTGTACATCACTAATAGTCTAAATACATGTTTTTTATGATTCATTATACAAGATAAAATATCTTTTATTACATATTTGTGATTCAATCAATATGGACCATTCAAATTTGTTAAGAAACTATTTAAAATGAAATTTCCAACTTTTATTTTAATCGAATAACAATACTTTTCTATTTTCCCTACTATTCATTCTATAGTTTAACCAATATATACAGATAATGTACCAAAATTCTACCTAAAATGTATCCACCCCAGTTTCAATATATTATCTCAAAAACCGAAAAGTAAAAATTCAAGATTTTTTTTTATTTTTGTTCTTATAGCAATTCAAATCATATGTATCCAAAAACTCAATCTCACTTGTATACATTACATCAAAATCTCATGATATTTAATGTATATATAACAACGGCTATAATTAATAATACAATTGAAAAACTTTTATTTATTTAAAATTATGTAGTTTTGATATCACATGGACCCAACTTTGAATATTGTAACTCAAATTTATTTTTCAAGCCTAACCTAAATGGTGAAGTGATAACTATTAATTTAATCCTTCAATATCCACGCCCACTTTCATATAATAATATAATAATATGAGAATTCTTGATTAAAAAAAAACTGAAAGAAAATTTCATATAAAATTCCGATTATGTTCATAAACATCAAAAGAAGTATCCAATAAGAAAATCTTGAAAACAATCTTAGCTAAGAGGTGTCCATCTCAAATCGACAAAGTGGACAAAAAGAAGTTTATTCAACTAATTCTTGATTCAATGTCCATAAAAAACATGATCACAGGGTGTACATATCACTTCTTTACCACCATATTTGAACAAATCATCCAAGCAGATGCTACAACTCTCTTGATCATAATTCTTGGAAGCAGCACCAACATTATACTTCTTCAATATAAGATAATCATGTTCAAGAAGCAGCTTGAATTCAAGATTGATATTGACATGACCACTCTGAAGGGTCTTGAGTCTTCTGACAGATTTCCGTGTTGCATCGCATGCATGTCGGATCAATTGACTACGTTCTTGTTCCGACAAAGGCAGAGATACCAGAGGATCATGGAGGGACTCTCCTATCTCTGACATTATCGTGGAATTGTCAAACAAAAGTTTCATGAAGGTATACATTGCGCCCGAAGGAAGTTGTTGCATAGGTTCAGTAGTTCCATCCATGTTCTTAATCACGTTAAATCGTTTTAGCTCCGCCAAGAAGTGGAACTTTATGCTATTTTGAGGTAAAAGAGACATTCTGATTGTAGTATTGGTTAAAGTGGGTTCAAACACTCGGTGATGACAATCAAACTCAATCTCACCGTTTTTTGGAAAAATGAAAGAAAGAGAAAGTGGAATATTGTTAATTATCAAAGAAAAAACATGAGAATGAAATATGTTGTAATTTAATTAATTTAGGGTATTTATAATAAGGTCATCGTCAAAGCTTCGTATTCTTCAAGGTAATCCTAACCGCAACCCCAACCCTACACACAACATTGTTTTATCTACTTTTTTTGTTGCAATAATCTGGTTGTAGTTAAGATTTAGTATATCCGAAATGCCTAAAATTGTAAAAAAATAGTTATTGATATTATCTTTTGTTAAAATATTCTAGGTGTATATATATGTATTTGGACTGTAGTTGAGATATAGTACATTTTTCGGTTTTAAAACTACAAACTCAACCAGGCCAATGACGACCAAAAAAAGAAAAAGAAAAAAACTGCAATTGGCCCAATTATCTTTTATTTGCATCTTATCTTAAAAGAATATTGACATTTTTTTTTTGTTCTGAGGAAAAGAATATTCTCATTCAAATATATATATATTTTTCTAAATATAATATACTTATGATACTCTGTTTCACATTAAAACACATAGTCAAATGCTTATTCTTTTTTTATTCATCTTTTCTCATTACTCTTTTGGTTAAATTCTATAACAACAATTGAAAAAAAGGTCATTAAGCCCAGTTTGATGGCAGAGAAGATGGAGGTTTGCAGTATGGATTTAAATCATCAAGGAGAGAAAATAAACTGTGCTCCTTTTATACTATAAAAGAATTAAAAAAGAGTAATCACATTAAAAAAATATTTAAATTTTGCATTGAATAATAGGGAAACAATTAATCTAATTTGGGTTGTTATCTTCAAATTAATCGAACAAACATTTCAATTCGAATTTAAAACACCCTTCCTTTTCAGTCAATATCAATTGTGCAACAACTCTAATTACTTCATATGTACTTTATTCCACAGAAATTTTGGAAAAGATAAGAATTGAATGAGGCATCATTTTTGCTTTACAAAAATGTAAAATTAGATTAAATATGTAAGAAATACTAAACATCATGGTACAATAAAGTAAACTTATTGTTTAAATAAACAAGAAAAAGAGCACTTCAAATGACATTGAAGTCTTGAAAAGGAAATACATATCGAAGAGAATGAAAATTCTCTAGAGTATCAACTGCTTTACCCTAAATTTGTCAAACATGAACAATTGAGTGTGTTAATCTTTTAATAGGAGTTATAAAATGCTTGTACTTTATTTGTAGTGTCATGATATTTTGATATCAATTATGAGATATTAATAAGCTTATGTGAAATAAAAACATTACCTCTATATAAATACTGAAATATCATACAATTATCATATTATAGCTAATCCTAAATATTATAGGGATAGGGGCCCAAAATACCCTAATTTATATAGGGGTGATTATTTTGTACCCTAATTGATATAGTGTGTATGTTTTCTACCCTAATTGATATAGTTTGGTTGTTTTTTACCCCTTTTTTTGACTTTTACACAACAATGATTGATCACTTGAATGTACTAATCATTGATGCATGTGACTTGTGAATAGTGTATGTTTTTGTTCTTTATATTGCATTTTTACTTTATATTGCATTTTTACTTGCGGATCCTTCATTTCATCTCAATATACTACAACTGAAAAAAAATTTGCGTTTGTAAAAATAAATTGCCGTGAAGAGATATCAGGTAATTTTTTTGCCCTAATTTTTTTCCTCAAATTTTGATAAATATGTTTGAAAACCCTAATTTTGGTTGTAAAGGCAATTTTGAAAAATGTTTAAGGTGTAAACGGCAATTTGACAATAATTGCCGTTTACCCCTAAAATTTTATTAAAATTGCCGTTTATCCCTATATAGGTGCAAAATAGGTTGTAAATGGAAATTAAAGGATTAAAGGCAATTTTTGAAATTTTTTAAGGGGTAAACGGCAATTTACAATAATGGCCGTTTACCCCTTTATTTTTTGGAAAATAGCCGTTTAACCCTAATCTTGGGGGTTAAACGGCAATTAATGATGTTTTATGGGTTAAACGGCAATTAATGAATTTTTTTAGGGTTAAACGGCAATTAGGGTAAATTGCCGTTTAACCCTAATTTTTTTTTGAAAAAATTGCCGTGTAATACCCTAATTATTGTGAAAGGCTAAAAACGACAATTTTTTACGAAAATGTAGATTTAAACAATAGAAGTGTCAGTGTTTAGAATAATGAAGCAATAGACAACAGTGAAACAACCACACTTTCAGTGAAACAACCACACTTTCACTGAATGAACCACACTTTGACTGAATATGTTGCTCTAGAATATAATTAAGCACTTTATATCTTCGACTGCATTTCGTTGTTTGAAATTAATTTTGCACTGCATACTGACGAATTTATTTGCTTAGACTCGAATTGTGAAGAAGAAAATGAGTTTGAGAGTTGTTAATATTTGGTTTGGAGGTCATTGTCAAGGCTTAGAGTACGTAAATGGTTATCGAGAGGTGATTTATCTTCAAAGAATCACATTTTCTGATTTAGTAGACGGTGTTCATGGAGTTGTACATGCAGACATGAATTGTTGGGGATATGTGATCCACTCGTTAGTGGAGATGAAGGAAAGAGTTAGAAAGATGAAAATAAAGAATGACTCTGATTTGGAAAGAATGTTATGCATATCTGGAGACGATCTTGTTGTTTATGTCTCCCTTCGAAGGATGGATGTTGGAGTATTCGATCCTGTTGTGTCAAGTACAAGTATTAATTACAGCGCTGGTGGTTTTTCGACCGAGCCCCGTAACGTAGGATCCTCTTATTCAGCGCAAAATAATACCGTTGATGAAGTATTTGATCCGGCCCGTCAAAGTGTTTGTTGGGACACAGGTCTCGGGTTAAATGTGCAGAAATCGGACCCTCATACGACCTTCAACTTGGAGAATTCAAATGTTCCCTTTGGGTTGAAAAATGACGAAGCTTTTTATGCAAGATGGGGTATACCTAATCAGAACGATGATTACTACGGTAGATCAACAGGTGATGAGAATTGGATGGGAGGCCCGTCAAAAGGAAAAACTGCAGCTGAAACGTGGTCACCTTGGCCATCCGAAAGCGGTCGGGTAAACTATGGAGGATTCAACTTTCTAGACTTAAACGTGCCTCCGACATCCTATACTGGAAACGTAGAATGTCCTCCCGAAGAAGATCCATACACGTATGATTACGAACGAGGACAAGAATGGCGTGAGGATCGGCACCACTGGGCAGGTACTTTTAAATAGTTGTCACATATGAATTTATTATACGTATGAAATAATTGAATAATTGTTTAATTATACCTTCTTGTAGGTTCGAATACCGGAGACGATCATGTCGAGACGGCAGAACCGGACGAGATAATCAGTGACTTCGAGATGGATGAAGAAGATGAGGCCATTTTGGATCAGGAGCAGCGAGAGGCATATCAGGATTTTCTAACGTACATATTGAGATCTGAATGGAGCATCCCCGATATTCCACCATTCGAGCCGCCCTCTTCTTCAGATTTGGACAATAACAACCCAGAGCCGAGCGGTCTTCAAAAAGGTGCCACTTTTTCCACCAAGGCTGAACTGCAGAACAAAGTCGGGTTTTACCACTTGGAGAATCGAGTTGGATATAGAGTGGAAAAGTCGGACACTAAGAAATGGTATGTTCGATGCAAACAAACAGATTGTCCATTCAAGCTCCATGCACACCAGAAATATGGTATTTAGAAGATCTCCACAATAAAGTTGTCTCACAGTTATAGCTATGATCTGGAAACATCTGCTCCAAGGCGACTTCCATCTGTTTTGATCGCAGAGTACTACGCTGATAGGCTACGAAATGATAATTCGATGCTGAATCCTCGGGGCATCATCGAGGAAATGAACCATCGGCATGGTTTGCAGCTCACTTACAGGTTCGCATTAACAGCAAAACGTCGTGACATGCAGCTCGCGTATGGTGACCCAAAAAGCTCTTTTTCTATGCTTCCATCCTATTTAGAGGTCTTGAAAGAAACCAATCCAGGATCTTACACTGTTCTGGAAACTTACAGTAATGGAAAATTTAAGTATGTGTGTTTTGCTCTGGCCGCCTCCATTAATGGATTTCATCGATATTCACGACCTGTTGTAGTAGTTGATGGGTGTCATTTAAAAGGTCAGTATAAGGGAATTGGATTTGTGGCGGTGACGAAGGATGGAAACGATCAGATTTTCCCGTTGGCAGTCGGGATTGGAGATATAGAGAATGATGAGTCGTGGACATGGTTTTTGGGTCATGTGCGAAATGCCTTCGGATGCCCAAATGAGCTGCTTATCGTATCCGATCAACATAAAAGCATCGCAAGTGCCATCAGTAGAGTCTATCCAGATGCGTCTCATGGTTTATGTTGTTTCCACCTCCAACAAAATCTCGCGAAGCATGGTTCACATCTTGTGGGGATTTTCAAAAAAGCGGCATACTGTTACGACGATCAGCTTTTCGAGAAGTATGCTTTATAAAAGAATGTACTTATTTATTTTCTGCACCTTTTTTGTTATCTAACATATCGAACATCTCAGGTACATGACGTTGCTTGTAGAAGCAAATATCCAAGGAGCACTGGATACATTGAGCAATGCAAAAGCTGAGAGATGGTCTCGGGTGAAATGTCCCGTGCGAAGATTTAACTTCATGACCTCTAATGCCGCCGAGACATGGAATGCTCGTCTCCTTTGGGCACGGAAGCTACCAGTGTGTTCCTTCTTGGAGTGTGCAAGACGAATTCAAGAAAAGTGGTTTGTCGAGAGAAGGACGGTCGCTGAGGAAAGGGAAAATGAGCTGACAAAGGCCGCACATGATAGATTAGTTGACGACGTGCGGCGGGGACGAGAAATGCATATAGATAAGCTGGGTAAATACAAGTTCAAGGTGGTGGAAGGAAGAAAAAATTGGGTTGTCGAGCTCAACCATCACACATGTACATGTTCAGTGTTCCAAAATGACTTGATCCCGTGCGCCCACGCATGTGCAGCAATCAGGTAATTATTATGCTTGGCAGAATAAATATTTCTGTATTAATTTAACTCTGTTAATTAATTTTTCCTCATCATACAGTTTTTCGAAAGCAGCAGTGACGTCTTACGTTGGCTCGTACTACACCACTGAGTCACTCAGAGGAATGTGGGCTGGTGAGGTTTGCCTTGTACCCGATCCACAAGATTGGGTCATATCTGATGAGGTTCGAAGCGTTTTTTGTCTTGCACCTGATCGACCAAGACAAGCCGGCCGGCCGAGAAGAAGTCGGATATCTAGTTTTGGAAGTCAACGAGCACCAGGAACATGTGGCCGGTGTGGCGGCACTGGACACAACAGAGCTACGTGCACAAATCCCATGCCGCCAGTTCAGCGAAGCGAGATTGATGATCTAGCTGGTGATACAGATGAGATTCCAACAGACGGACGTACGAAGCAAAGAAAAAAGAAACAGTGCTCATTGTGTGGATCAGACAGTCATACGAGAAGAAAGTGCCACTTGTACGGCAGTTCTTTTACTTTGTAGTAGATTATGGAATATTTTGTAAACCTACTTTGTTGTGAGGACGATCGAACATGAGGAGCTCAAATATGAAGGCCAATATTGAAACAGTGCTCATAGAATGCCATCTGAATAAAATTCTTACATCTACATGTCATAAAATGAATAAAGACAATACATCATCCGAAAATACATAAAACAGTGAAATGAAAAATAGAAACAGGCTAATCGGCCATATCTTCAGCCGTGATGGTGCTCTCATCAGAGGAGTATCTGAAAACTGTCAACGCCATCTGCTGTCGTGCTCTCATGAGACCCAACCGAAACAAATGGCTAGGCCACTCAAGTGTCAGTGCACTCTCGACGGCCATGAGGGCAAAGACACCGCATGTGTGGTCCTCGCGCTGCTCGTAACATGTAATATCTGGGCACGTCGAAAGCTCCAACTCATCATCCAAAGGCGGGATCGGAGTACCCTCATTGGCCATCATGTCGTAGAAGCCTGTGTGCTTCAGCAAGGCAGGTATAACACGTCTAATGGGTATCGTCTGCCGATAACGCCTCAGCTCCTTGTTCTTGTCCCATGTCCAATGCAGGCTGTCGAAGAGTACTAATTTACGAGCACCCAGAAAAATGCAGCAAGCCACCCAGTGCCCATCCAGATTCATGATGGTGACGAGCTGTAAAATAATGCCGATCGAACATTTAGCATTTCAAAATGGTTGCTCCAACAAATCAAAAGTATACGAAAATTATTATTTGACCAGTAATAAGGACTTACATTTTTTGGCTTCTTCCACCAGGGCTTCACATGTCGCCATTTGGGCTTTTGTCCCAACACGTACGGGGTAAGTTGATCCAGGAGCTCCGGTGCAAAAGTCTCGTTGGTCGGACCTTTATACTTCTTGTAATCCGACTCTCCTCGATGAGTGACGTTCCACACCTCCTGACAAGCACTCTGCATTACAAAGTTCAAATATTAATCACTAGGCAGGTATATGGATACATATATCGAACGAGCAATAAATGGTGATGTGGGTACTTACAAAGAAGTGGACGTCCAACACCTGGTACTTGTGAGCCTGCTCCTCGTGGACCCGAATCCCTGCAAACAGTGGATTGCTCTGCATAATCCCCAAGTAGGAGTCGAGATGCTGACATAAAACAAACGGTCAAATGTAAAAATATAGTAATAAGCAAGCAAAAAAATACATTCAAGTGATGAAAAAATACCTCATGGGTCATGTCCGCCAACGGATCCAAAAACGAGCTGAAGAAATCATGCCCAACACCATATCCAACTCCGACATTACGCCTGCAAAAACATGTGCCATGTCAATCACTGGACATAATCACCCTGACTAACGTAAATTAGAATATCATACGATTAATGAAGTACGACTTACATCTCATAGGCTTGCTTCTTCTCTGCCGCCAGGAGTCCTGCCTCAATGTATTTCTCCAGATCAGCTTGCTTCAGACTCGGTCTACGTGCAGATCCATGGACGAATGGACTTCGAACATGTCGAGACGGAGCTCTCTGTCGTACAAGACGAATGCCGGCAGTCGTCTCGGGAATCCCAGCAATGGAGGATCCAGCATAATCACTAGTAGAATCTGGTGACTCTACGTCAAAACCGATACTGGGTCCTGCCTGAACCGGGGCCGCCCAAGTGCCCATATCAAATGGCACTGGAGTAGGATCCCAACCTCGATGACTGCCGGGCGGCTGAGCGTACGGAGTCTGTGAATAATGAGAACCACCAGCATGGGGATAGTAGGAGGCAAGATATGATAGCCGGTGGCTGAAGAATGCTCTGAGCTCATCACCAACGATCTCCGGTATGCGCAACTCCAGCCTCTGCGTCTCCTCCCTCACTGCGGTCTGCACCAAGTCCTGAACCTGGCCCTGTACATCTGTATACTGCCGATCATAATGGTCTCGCAAGTCCGTGAACTGCTCATCGACGTGGCCTCGCAGGTCGGCATACTGCGCATCTACATGGCCTGACAAATCTGTGAAACGACGATCAACGTAAGACCCCAACTGATCGATCTGAGTACCAAAAAAACCAGTGAGGCGCTGAAACAGGCCATCCTGATCGGAGCTCTGATGTGGGTACGAAGGCTCTGGCGGTACAAAGTCGGAAGGAGGAATGTAGCTGATCGGCGAGGCATCCCGATACGGCTCATATCCATGCTGCTCGGCGTACGGCTCCTCGAAAACTGGGTCGGGCTGGCCGGTGGGGTGCTCCTCAGGCTGCTCATGCCCATGCTGCTCGGCCTCCTGTTGGTCGAAACTATGACCGAAGTCTCGAACCGGGTGCTCCTCAGGAGGCTCGCTCGGAGGCATCGGTGGTCGTTTGGACCGTATGGTCCTCGATCCCCGAGCAGCTCGACGCTGCCTCGTGGATGGACCGGGTGCATCCTGCTCAGGTGCAGGAGCTACAACCGTCGTCGGAGGACGACCACGCCTTCGTGGTGCAGTTTGCACGCCCTCGTTCAACGAGCGATCAATATTCTGCCAATACGGCTGACAAATCTCCTCGGCAGTCGGAATGAGGGACTCGACACCGTCAACCTACATAAAAAGTCTGAAACATCAGTTTCGGTGCAAAAATTAACCGTATGTAGTTTCGGCAGCAAGACTGAAAAAAGTAATAGAATTACCTCGCCGGATAAAACATCAGTGACATCCACTACAGACTTCACCGTGGACCACTTCAAGCACCTCGGAATGTGCAGTCCAGTATCCAATCGCCGGCCAGCCACAGTGGACGATACAGGGATGGCCTCGTACGCCCATATCTTCACAGTGAACAAATTTACGATATGTGTGAGCAAAGTACTGTAATAACATAATTTAAAACGACCGAAAAGAGTAACAAAATGTTCAAATTAATTATATTTACCAGTAGAGCAACCGAGAATCCATAGAAGTGATACGCGGGGGTTCTATTGATGTTGGCCGGGACCAGAATATCCTTTGGCACTAGGTCCATATACTTAAGCAACGCCTGGAAAGAAAGCTTGCCCCATGAAAATGACTCACAACGCTCTTCCTGCTCGACCAAAGCCCACACCCACATATCCACCGAGCATTTTCTGCAGTCGACCCCAAGTAAGATGTAGTAAACGAGTAGGATCTTCGAGATCTTCACCGTATCATCCATGCTCCCACGGAACTCCCCTCCCTGAAATCTATATAGGAGTTGTTGTAGCGTTACGTGTGCGGTCTCGACATGCACTTTGTAGTACACGCCATTTCTTGGCGGACGGTGATCCCCAGCCGGGCTGAAATCGGAGTCGCCAAACCTCAAACCGGTGACTAGAGCAAACTCTCTCCTCGAAAACTTACAAAGGTGATACTCCTCTCCAATTGCAAACCATCTCTCATCATCGGGGGTGGTCAGACCACTTATTTCCCTCGACATGAGAACATGAAGAAACGACTTGCATGTCTCAGCCGAGGTCTCCCACCGTAGAAAATGGCCAAAACATGTCCGTCCGAAATCCGCAACACACTCTCCCCCGTGCTCTCCCAAAGCACGTCTGATATCAGCTAGTATACTCAAACGAGTATACCCGTTAATGTAGGCTAGCGTGCCCTGACAACGTTCACGAACCCACTCAAAAGCCATCTACAACAAATGTACACAAATACAACATTACTTATTAATCACAAATGGTGTTACAAAACCAAAAAAAAAGGATCCCATTTTTTGGCCGTTTAACCCTAAAACAGGGTTTTATCGCCAAAAAACCCTGTTTTAGGGTTAAACGACTATTTAGCAAAAAAAATAGGGCTAAACGGCTATTAACCATAATAGCCGTTTAGCCCTATTTTTGTTGGCTAAATTGCCGTTTAGCCCTAATTTCTCATTTTCAACCATATAATTCCACATTTTAGGACTAATTACGATTTTTTCAGTCCTAAACCCTAATTATAAACTACATTGCAATTAACCCTAAACTATAAACAAAACCCTAATTCATCACAACAAATGCACAACAATATAACACAATTGCAGCCCTAATTCATCACCATAATTGCACAAAAATATAACACAATTGCAGCCCTAATTCATCAAAAAAATTGCACAGAAAAATTGCTGAAATTGCAGCCCTAATTCATCACAAAATCCTAAACTATAAATTGCAGAACAATTCATAAACTTGCACCACTAATTCAAGCCAGAAAAAAATCTCACCATTGCAGCCTAATTGAATGAATAAATTGCACAACTTTGATCGAAAAAATAAGATACAAATAATTGCCGTTTACTAACCCGTACAATGTGTGCTAATCTTCACCAAATTTGGACGATTTTTGCAAGGGGAAACCTCTCCAAGCTTGAAGAAAATGGCCGTTTGTGTTGTTGAGGAAGAAATGGCCGTTTGGAGCATTGAGGAAGAAGGGGAAATTTTTGAACAAGGCTACACGGCTAAAAGGGTGGTTGAATGAATAACTCACAAAATGCCAAAACACTTTATCACATGGAGCTAAAGTGTGTCATGCATGAGACATTTTATGACATTGTACTTGTAATGTCAATCAATGTGGGTCCAATTGACCAATTGTACAAAAGGGGTAGAAAACATACAAATTATATGCATTAGGGTACAAAAATTTATTAACTATATGAATTGGGGTATTGTGGACACTTTCCCCAATATTATATGGTACGACTATTATAATTTAATACTTAATAAATATAAAAATCATTATAAAATAAATTATACATGAACATTCAAGTCCTGATTACGATATAATGAAAATATCAAACACATCATGGCTAAATGCATGTTTTGACACATGAAAGTATGTTTTTAAGTCTGTTTAGATTTTAGATATAAACAAATTTTATAAAAAATCGTCTCATTGATATTATTCTATGAAATATACTTCTCCTACCTACAAGCTTATTTAACTACCTCTTATAATTAATAAACTTATTATTAATTCATAATATTCTAAAATTCATTGAAACCTTATCTAATCTTTCACCAAAAAAAAAAAAAAAAACTGCTATATGAAACAAATAGAAAAATTGATTTATTTTGGAGAAAACTTGAAAGGAAAGACACTGCACAATTATCCACCCAATAGTAATAGGCCACGTGTAACCCTCTCACACTTCCGAATCCCACGACTTCTTCTCACATACAATTTCCAAGAATCTATATATACACACAACAAAACCGAAAGCGAAGATAGCCGATATAATCTCGTCATGGCAGCTTCGCCCCAGATTGGATTGCTTCTACTCTTATTGATCCATGGAGCAGCTGTTTTTTCAAATGCCGAAGAAACTTTTGACGTTCGCAGACATCTATCCACTGTTACAAGGTCAATCATTTGTGATTCACTCTAATTTCCGTATTTTTCTGAATTAATTAGTTCGTTAGTGTGGTTAATTGGCGCAATCGTGAAGAAAAATGTTATTTTGGTGTGGCACTTGTATTAATGCTTTTGAAGTATGTTAGTTTCAGTCATATGGGAAGTAGTGAGGATCTATTTTAAATTTTCTATGATTCAATTTCCGAAATGTTCTTAGTTTGTGTAAATTACAAAAATTTCCGAAATGCTCGAGCTCAGAGTTGGAGTATGGTAACATTGATTACATTAGGGTAGTGAACTGTTCTTGTAATTTGCTTGTATTGAAAGCGGTGATATTTATAGCTTCTTATATTTTTTGGCTGAGTAAAAAAATATAATGTTTTTGAGTTAATTCAACGCATATTTCTTTGCAGATATCATATGGCGAAGGATATTTCTCAGAATTCGTATGTTCCTTCAAATATTCCTGATCAATGTAAACCCGTTCACTTAAATGTTGTGGTAATCCACTTTCAAGTCTTGTAAATGTTGATTCAAGTATGTTGCATAAACTGATTTTTTATTGTGCTATGGTGACTTCAAGATATTTTGTGGAGTTATACGGCTGGTCATGTTTGGTGGTTAAACATGAGGTTCTTTAGCATTTATGTGATGATAGTGCAGATGATGAGTAAAATGTAGTTTTGGTGACATTTTGGGCATCTGATATCTTTAACATGCCATTTGGCAAAAGAATAATGGCGGTAGTATTGCATTCTAAGCATTAAAAAGATGTTTCTAGAAGTAGTCGCAGTTAGAAGTGGAAAACGGTGAAGTTGATGGAATTTTTTATAGTTTCAGCAGTTTATTGTTCAAAGTACATTATCAGTCTCAGTAATTTCAAGTTTCAGTAATTAAAATTTTTGTACTCCATCATTCATATATCTGATATTCGTTGAGTGTGTTAATCTTTTACAGAATCGGATCATTGTAAATGAATAGTTGAACCTGAGCAATATTGATATTCCTTCTTTTTTTTTTTTTCAAGTTAAAATAACATACTTCATAAATCAGCTCTCCATTGTTTGTCACAATGATTTGATATAATGATTTGATTGGCAGGCAAGACATGGAACTCGGGCTCCAACTAAGAAAAAGATGAAAGAGCTGGACGCCTTGGCCTCTCGACTGGAAGTTCTTTTAGAAAAAGTTAAAGAAAAGAAGTCAACTGTGCTTCCTGCATGGTTATGGGGATGGAAATCTCCTTGGACAGGGAAGCATAAGGGCGGAGAGTTGATTAGCGAAGGAGAAACTGAACTGTATGAACTTGGTGTTAGAACCAGAGAAAAATTTCCAGAATTGTTTAATGAGGATTACCATCCTGATGTATATCCAATTAAAGCCACTCAGGTTATCATGTTTTCCATTTATGATACCTTTGTTTATAATGAACTCATTTCTGAATGCGGCTTCACATATATACCTCACTTTGACTATTACATATCATTATTTGTATTCTGCCTCTTGCAAAGAAGTGGAGAATTGCTTGGGCATTTTATAAATGCAGTTAATATTTCTTTCTTTCAGCACTTTTTTCTGGATCTGCATATCGTGATTCATAACAACTGCTATGATAATCTGTCTGCAGCTTGTTCGTACTAATGTTTTGTGTATGTTGAGATATACTTGGTATGATAGATAGCTTTGATGTACCGAGTATGACTATTTTGACTGATAGCTTATACATATTAGAATTTGCTCATGTGATTAACAAATTTCAGGTTTCTCGAGCATCGGCTAGTGCTGTAGCATTTGGCATGGGACTTTTTAGTGATCGAGGAAAACTTGGACCTGGACGTCATCGAGCATTTGCAGTTATCAGTGAAAGCCGTGCAAGTGATATAATGTTGAGATTCCATGATTGCTGTCAGAACTACAAGGTAAAAGATTGGTTTTTTGACATTTTGTTGTGATGCAAAATTGTAAACTACTGCTACCATATGTACTTTTATACTTATATCTGGCCCTTATATCTATGTATAGACACTCAGACCGTAAATTTGTTTCAGTAAGGTCTTTAACTATAATAGATCTATTTATTTAAGGAGTAAGTTTAAATCTTTCCAGTGGGTTAGATCCTACTAAAGTTTAGAAGTTCCACATAATCCTTTTTTTGAACCTATATGGTATCACTTAAATTATCTTACTCAATCATTCTGAGGCTGGTTTCAAATAATATAATGTGTTGGTTTTTACTGCGTCTAATCCTTGGACCTTTTATCTTAAACTCAGTTTTGGCATTTGGCACTATTTACGTAAGTCATGATTATTCCTTATAAATTGAACTCCTCATGGAGTGCTTTGAAGTTCTTCTATTGATATTCTTTAGACTTAGGTATATTGCTTATTGCACTGCTAAATGGTTGATTTCTTTTGTTCCGTATTCTGAAACTATTGACTGACATTTTTTTCTGGTCGATTTGCTTCTTGGGAAACTAAATTTGGTACTGATAACATTATGATACGTGTTACTCAACTAGTTATGAAGTTTGTACAAATTACTTTCCTAATGCTGATTTTTATGTGACTGCTAAAATATGTCAATGTCTTTTGATATTTGAATGAAGGCATACAGGAGACATCAGGAACCGTTTGTTGATAAACTCAAGGAACCTGTATTAAATACAATAGCCCAAGAATTAGTTAAACGTTGGGGTTTGAGTTTCACACAACGGGATGTATCATTACTGTGGTTTTTATGCAAACAGGTAATAGAGTCCTCATTTTATGTCCAGTACTGCCCTACGTCTTTTGTTTGCATTAAAATGGAAGTATATATATTTGCTTCACAATGACTTGTAGGAAGCTTCTTTATTGGACACAACTAATCAAGCTTGTGCTCTGTTCAATCCATCAGAGGTATGCTCACTCCCTTTCCCATTTAATGATGAATAATTAGAACTGAGACTTCACTCATGTTTGGGTTTACTTTCATAACAGAAGTCTAACTAAGATGGTCTCTTTTGTAAATTAAGTCTATCCATGATAAAGAGAATGCTATAGTTTTATATTATAATATGTTACATAAAACCCCATTAATTTTGATTTTATGCTAATACCTTGTAAGTATGTTCTTTGCAGGTTCGTTTGCTGGAGTGGACAGATGATCTGGAAGTCTTCATTGTAAAAGGCTATGGTAATTCATTGAATTATCGGATGGGAGTTCCACTACTTCAAGATGTCATCCAGTCGATGGATGAAGCTATTAAAGCTAAAGAAAGTACAATTCTTCCTCATAGTTTTCCCCCTTAATGTATATATCCTATTACTTAATAGGGGAGACAATAATAGGTTGTCATAATTCGTAAATGTATGTAGAATATATGTAGCTAGCAAATTCATGATGCATATTTAACACTGAGATGGCTTCATTTTGACGGTAAGCCATGAGTTAAATAAAAGGTTATGCACCCATCAGACACGCTGTATGGATTTTATTATTTCTACTTTTCTTCATTTAAGTCTTAAAATTAATGGTGTTGAAAAATCTCATATTATAAAAATAATTGATATCTGAGTAATTGGATGATAGATTTATTTTAGTATATTGCCCACCTTTTTTTTTTAAACTTATTTTTTCCTCACTATAATCCTTTGTATTTTCCTGATTTGTAGGTGGACTTGTTCATGGGAGCTATGAACTCGCCAGACTAAGATTTGCTCATGCGGAAACACTGCTTCCATTTTCCTGTTTGATTGGGCTATTTCTCGATGGACCTGGTAATGGTTTTTATTTTTTAATATTGTATGTCGGATTTCTAAATCCCTTCAGCAGTTTTGATTTGTGGCTCCATCCTTAGGGTTGACTCTACATTATTTCTGATGGATTTTGCAGAGTTTGATAAAATACTTAAAGAAGAGCCTTTGCAACATCCTCCAAAACCTCCTCAAAAGAGAATCTGGCATGGCAGCACGGTTGCCCCATTTGCTGGAAATAACATGCTTGTTCTCTATAGCTGCCCAGCCAACAACACGAGCAAATACTTTGTGCAAGTTCTGCACAATGAACGTCCTATTCCACTGGCGGTAAGTTTATTGCCAATATATTTTCTACTGTGTGAGATTATTATCTGTGCAATTAGAAAGTTATGCAATTGGGAAAGTTATTTCTGGCTTTCAACTTGTCTTATTTTTGCTGCTATTTCTTCCTTTCCTCTTAATTGATGGTTTTTGGCCTTTTGGGAGCTTGCTAACATCCTTTCTTCATGAAATGGCACTTACTTCTGAGTCATTTCATCATATTAATCGCCTTTTGCTATTACTCGATTTAAGCTTTCAAATGATCTGTTTCACATTTTGTGCATAGGGTTGTGGAAATTCCGACTTTTGCCCATTCGAGGTGTTTAAGGTATGCTTATATTCCATTTCTGTCTGGGATTTAATCCGAAGAATGTCTGAAATTTCATCAATAAAATTCTCTTTGATCCCTCAGGAAAGAATAGCTGCTCCTCACTTAAAGCACAAGTACAATGATCTTTGCAACATGGAGTCTCAGAAACCAAAGCAAACGGCCCCAACCAGTTTGTTATGGAAAATATGGAGTTGGATTTTCCCAGCCAATGGTAAACAATCACAGACAGATGAGTTATAGATCGATAGACGAGCATCCCTAACATCTTCTTCCTTGCTGACATCAACTTCTAGTCGAACTTTTCGAATGGCTGATGCTCTTCATAGGGTTTCCATCAAGCTCACAACTTGAAATAAGATAGCTGCCATCTAAGTTCTTAGTATGCTCATCAGATAGATTTTACTTGCTAACTAGTTGAGTGTTGCCAACTTTATGTTTCTTATTTACATAACAATGGAAATGAGGCAATGCTATATTCTCAAAACAGTAATTCTCTTGGATTGTTCACAACACTAATTATGCTCAGTTTTTACAGACTTACATATATTGTTCAAGCTTGAATCTATGGACAATATCTTACATATGTCTTATCGTAACACTTCAATGTACATTAACATCTATCTCTATACCAAAACTTTGTTATCCGAACTTCTAAGCTTCACCAAACAAAAATTGGTTTTCTCAATGGCTCTTGTATGTGTTGGCTGAAAATGTAGAAGGGGTGATTTATTTTCAGCAAAGAGTGTTAGAGCTTCACCAAGTTAGCCTCGGATATGGAAGAAACAAGATCTTCTCGAGATTGAGATCTCCTACTTTGAAGACGCATATGACTTCTGTTTGGGGGCCAAAACGAGCCAAGATTATTGCTATCGAATTGCAACTGTCCTAAGTTGCCCGATGAATAACTATGTGATACACTGCTTGATGAAGAATACAATGGCGATTTGGTCTCTCTTAGACCAACTTCACCATCAAACTGGCTTTGCCGAGTACCTGCAACTGTTGGACTTAACGGCGTCTTAGCCCTTCCATCAGCTGAAACACATTAATCAAGTGTTGAAAATTTTACACAAATATGAACACATAAAAACTATAACTAAGTAAAATCTAAAGAATATTACCAATATTGATAGGACGACTCCAACGCTGTAATTTGAAAGGAGCTGGAATGCTGAGAACCGATGTTGATGATACACTGTTGTGATTGAAAATCGGGAGATATATTCTCCGTAAGGATTTAGACCAGTTGCCAACACAGCATAACGCGCACAATAAGAGACATAGTGAAGCGAAAGAAATAGCAACAAGTGGATTTATCTTCACTTGGAAAACATCATAGCCCCCAAATTTTCCAGAATATTGAAACGCCTTTCCAGCTTCAAATAAAGCAACCCCAAGGGTCCAAGTGATGCTTCCGGAACCAATAATGACGTTGCTATCAGTAATGTGCAGTCCTTGTCTCAATAGGAGCACAACATATGGTGCTCTGAAGCAGTATTGTTCGATAAAAGGCTGGGGGGCAACACTTTTTCTTGCCACATCCCAAGTTTTATGACAAAACTTACGCCCATTGTCTAATACGTCATCAAGAGTAGCATCAGGAGACAAGTTGAAAAACCGATACACAACATAGAAGCCGGACATGGCGTAAAACTGGCCAGTGGGATGAGGCAGATTTTCTGCTAGTGCACATGGATGTAGCTTGCAATCAATGCCTCCACTTTGGTTTGACCATTCGGAGAAATTGACAGCCACTTTGGCAAGCGCACTGCATTCGGCCCAGTTCGGAACTCCTATAAGCTGAACTGGTACTCCACCTTTTCCTACTTCCAAAGAAATCCCGTCTTCTTGGTGTATGGCTGAACAATGTGGACACGTATATTGCTCTCTGTAACCGGTCTGTAAACAAGGATGATTGATTTCAACTTTTCCGTTAACCAGATCTTCTTTGGTGATCTGAGGAAGCTTTTTGAGAAGATGAGCAACGGATTTATCAAATGCATCATTGAGACCATATCCAGCTAAAGAATAGGCACTTAGATCATGATTAACAAGGCCAAAACTCAGTTTTAAGCTTGTTTCATCATGTTCATCTTGATTGCCTTCGAAAGTAACCTGCAATGATGAGCCACCCAAATCAAGAGCACCGTATGTTTCCTTTTTTGGAACAGACCCCAAAACGTTAGTGTGATAATTCAAAGCTATCCATCCATAATAAGCTTCCTCCACACCCGTGATGATTTTTATCCATTCCTTTTTGCACAAAAAAGGTGAGCTCTTTAGAATCAACCAAGCATTGTTAAGGAGCCATTCAGAATCTGAACTTGGAAGCCTTCGAACTCCAGCTGTAGCATAAAGGAAGAGAGAAGTACTCTTATGTGACTTTCTTGGGATTTGCTTCTCAGCCCATTTGATAAGAGGTCGTATTGCTTCCCTCAACCCAGATACATTATGCACTAATTTGTCAAATCCTGGCTCAGTCTCCATTCTGTTGTAAGCTCGACCACTCTGGGAACCAGACTTTCTCTGGAAATCTTCAGGCAACAATCTTAATAACATAGGAAGGTTGTTATCCTTTTCTTGATTAACATATGCTTGATATACATAAACACGAGTTCCAGTGCTACCACAGTCGAGGACAATGTAGAATTTGCTTGTTCCTGTAATCCAATTTGAGTATAGAAAGTGGAGAGCAAATGAAAGACATGCAATCAAAAACAAGCTGAGGAGAACACAGATAACTCGAAGCCACTTATTCTGTCTTGATAGACTTCCTGGTGATACCTTGTCCTTGGAAAAACTTGATACACCTCTTCCGTTTTGAAAGACATATGGTGGTAATGCATGACCTGGGACTCTTTCATTTTGAGCTCCAAGTTTGCCTTCTTCGAGATCAAGATGTTGATAAGTAGACAAATCTTGAAGGGAAGAGGAGAGTCTCAAATTACTCTTCTTCTCTGAGTTGGAAAAAACATGAAAAGTAGTACCAGGAGATGATCCAGGTGATACATGCGACAGAGTAGAAGTCTTTCGGCCTGATAAACGAGCTGCTGTAGAAGAAAATAATTCCGCAAGTTTGCTGAATGCCATTCTTGCAGGAATTATATGTAGCAATCCAAATAAGCGATGCTACCATTCTGGAACAAGCTATAAGAAGTTGGCAGAGACTCCTTTAATACTGCACTCATTATATAGTCAAAGAATATAACGAGTCCTGCAAAATCCACATGATAAGAAAAAGGCATGTTAGTTGATGGATGTGAATATAAATGACCAAAAAAAAAGATACTACACAAAATCATAGCCTTCACTAATGAACAAAAAACAACAACTTTGTATAGCAAAAATTGATAGTGTCCTCTTAATCAAAATTTCCATAATATTGGCAGAAAAATTAACTTAGGATATAAATTTATAAAGCAAACGAAGAGTTCTCTAAGATTAAACACGACACTACTACAAGCATCCAAAATGTGGGCATACTTACGGTCTCTCTAAAGAAAGAGAAGCTAATAACTATTAATATATCATCAGATGACTAGTGGGTATGAGATTGAATCCGTTTTGTAAGTATCAAATTATCTTTGCAACAAGTCAAGTCTTGATCTCCTATAGGAAGTGTAAGTACTATGAATGTAGCTATATCTCCTCTACCTAGTGGGATAAAGGTCCAATTTGTTCTCGTTGTACTATAAACAAACATAGATGCATTCATAAGCACAACTAAGAACATCAGCTTCTCATATTCATAAATTTCCACCCAAACCAATTCTAAAACGACAGGTTTGCGAATTCTAGAACCTCCACATCCTCTTCACCACAATTCAGTAGATTCATCACGATAGCATGTTTAGCATAAGGTTTTCAATTTCACTCCGATTTCTCTAAACTTTCACAGTTGCAACTTCCAATCAAATCGAATGTTCGAATCACTAGATTAAGAATCCTCCATTTTCCACTTTAAGAATCAATTAACCCCTAATATTTAGTATTAACAAGAACTCTTTTTTTTGTTTGTTCCTCCTACCCAAGATCGTAAAACGAGTGAAGTGGGAGAACAGAAAGAAATTCAAGATCAGATCTTTGAATGCCATCCACAATAAAAATACAAACAAAAATGCAAAAGAGATTCACAAGAATCGCTCAATAAAGCAAAGAACAATAATCTATGCAGAAAACGATTTGTTCTTACCAGGATCATTAGAAAGTTGAAATTAAGTGCCTTTTTCCATTGACCAAGATCCACATTTGGGAATGGGGATTTCCATTTTTAGCCGTAATAAAAAAAAAAAAAAAAACACACTACTCCACCGTGATTTCTGTGGGGATTAGAGAGGTTTCAAGTTTTCACACCAAATCAAAGTCTAGAGTCTAGTAGACCTTCTTTCTTTCTTTCTTTCTTTTTTCCTAAATGACGGAGCAGTTTTTATTTCTTGAATTATTATAGTTTTAATATCTGTCCTTATTAGTTATTTTATGAACTAAGTATCATGATCATCTGTATAAATTGTGAATTACTGCACTTTTAATAGGAGTCTAGTGCATTACTTTTGTGGTGTCAGGGTATCTCGAGCATAAAATTCCATTATTTAATATAAAAACTGTTATTAATTTTAATAATCTGTACTAAAAATAAATTCTTCACAATATTATTTATGCTGATCATAATTAATTCATCATTTTTTTTCATCATTATTATTTAACATTATAATTAAATTACTTTTATTATTTATTTCTGATAGATTAATTGTGATATAAATATATTTATATAAATTTAATAACACTCAAAATATAAAGAAAAAGAATAAATAATAAAAGAAAATGAATGAAAACTAAAAGAATAAAAGTAAAGAAAATGAGAAAAAATACCAAGACTCAAAACTTATGATCATCCTATAACAGAAATGATGGCTGAGAAGATCTAGCACAAATTTCTATCACCTTATTGGAGATGTCCTTATTATATTTGGAACAAATATTTCTTTCTTTAGAAGATAGAACAAATTTTTGTAATCCAATAAATAAAATCGATTTTAAACATCGTAATTTTTTACAAAACCACGTAACTCTAAAAATATCAAAATAATAATTAGAGTAAAATCTCTATAAATTAATAAACTTTTTAAAATAATAAAATATTTTGGTCCCGACTTGGACCTTTGTAAAAAATCATCAAATTCGATAAGATAATAAGATAATAATTTTTGAAAAAATCCCTTTATAAATATTAGGTCCCATTAAAACTGTAAATTAATAATTCATAAATGTTAAATTATAAATATTATAGTAATTTGCTAAAATATGAATCTATCGTTATTTGATTTTTCTTAAAATTTAATAAAATTTTAAGAAATCCAATTACACGATTGAGTGTTATGAATTATTTTATTTCCATATTGAGATTTATATAGTATATGTTTCATTCATCATGCATGAATATATTTAATTGGCAATAATAGTTATTCAAATGCAACGAATTAATGTAAATATGTATATTTAATTAATTCCAATTAATTGATACATACGTCCATAAATATAATAGTTAATTGTATACAATGAATTGATATTATATATGAATATATTTAATTAATTATAAAGAATTGGTTGACGCATGAATATAATTAATGAAACATGTATATAAATTCATTTATTTTTAATACATATTTACTAAATTTGTTGAATTTAAAAAGTCTCTCTTTTAATTAATAAAATATCAATTTATCGATATATTAATATCTATCTAAATTAATAAAATTTCATAATTTCAAAATTATTAATTTATAGAGATTTTACTGTATTTGAATTTGATAAATAAATGAATAAACGATTTTTTTTCTTCAAGCAAAACATTTATGATTTCCCAATAAGTTGGTAGGGACCGTTTTAGCAACATTAGTTTCTATAGACATTTAAGTATAAATTGTTGCTTATTGGATTGGTTTCATTGGACTTTTATTTTATTAATTCAAAAATAGATCCAAAATTCGATTTTATATATATATATATATATAATCGAATTTTGAGAATTTCTCATTTCTAAATAAAATATCACTGTTATGTGTGTTTATGGAGTGCTAATATATTACATATATTATATTTATATACGTAATATATTCGAGTTTTAGATCACGTGCTTTGTATGTGGAGATCAATTCAAATTAAAATAATAATAATAATAATATAAATACCTTATATATAATATTTTTAAATTAGAGTTCTAATTATAATGAGATTTATAAAACTTTGAATTAGTTAGAATTCTAATATAAAATTATTTAAGTATGAAAATTCTAAATAACTATTACAACTTCATATTATAATATTTAATAGAGATATATTCGACAATTTATATTTTATAAGAAACATCCAAACCATCATTCACTATAAAATTAATTAATATGATACAATATTATGTTGTTAATTAATTGTGACTGTTTGAAGTATCACACTATATTAAATAGTATTTTCTACCATTAAAATAGGTAAAATGAATATTTTGTTATATTTAATATACTCTAATTAAAAAAAATAAAAAAATTATATATATATACACACACAGTACTAGCGCATTTTTGGCATCTATACTAAAACCCCAAATTCCCTCTACCTTTGCTTCCTTCTTCACATTTTCCTCTGCAGAAAACCCTAATTCCCTAATCTCAAACCCCGATCAATCCCGACCCGTTTCGATGGCGACAAACGGGCCGAACCTGGAGTGCAGGATGTACGAGGCCAAGTACCCGGAGGTGGACATGGCTGTGATGATACAGGTGAAGAGCATGGCTGATAGTGGCGCGTACGTCTCACTCCTAGAGTACAACAATATCGAGGGCATGATTCTCTTTTCTGAACTCTCCCGCCGCCGCATTCGGAGTATCAGCAGCCTCATTAAAGTCGGCCGCATCGAGCCCGTCATGGTGCTCCGTGTTGACAAAGATAAGGGTTACATCGATCTTAGCAAGAGGCGTGTTTCCGAAGAGGATATACAGGGCTGCGAGGAAAGGTTCAATAAGAGTAAGCTCGTGCATTCCATCATGCGGCATGTTGCTGAGACCATGAACGTTGATCTTGAGGTTTGTTTTTTAACCCCTTCAATCATTGGTTTTTGGTACCCATATGAAGTGTTTGATTTTTTTCTTTTTGGTGGGGTAGACAATGACTTCATAGTTTGTGTAAAGCTTGTGTGTTTCCGATTGGGGGCTACAAATGCTTATAAATAATTGGGTTTCATGGTGAAAATTTTACATTAGCTTCCCAATTTGTGTCTCTAATTGCATTTTAGAGTAGTGTGAGTTAATTGGGGCTATGCGCTATATTCAAGTGAAATACATTAAACTTGGTTGTGTTGGTGATACATTATGTGTTTCAATTATTAGGAGCGTTCAAATATTGTGTTCTCATCATTCAAATTTCCATTGTCTCCTAGGAGTAGCTTATGGAATTCATGTCTCAAAAAAATAGAAAGTTCATAATAACAACATAATAATAGCAATAATAATAATTATTATTATTATTGCTATTGCTATTATTCATCTGTTATCAGAAAATAGAGATATAAGAAACATAAACTTTTGTTTTCGCGATCAATGCATTTATAAGATTCCTGCTGTAATTTATGGATAACTAGCTTCGATGTTGGCCCAAATGTTTCAGTAAAATATAATCAGAGTATCATTACTAATGTTTAAGGAAGAAAATGGATTTCGATAGTCCTGTTTTAGAAAAATCTAGTGTCATAAAATCTATTTGATGTGATTATAAATAATTGAGGAAGTAAGTGTGTTTCAGTGTAATACCTGAAATTTTATATTTTGTTGCATATGATATTATGGTTGTTTCTATGAAATTGAAGATTATGAGATGAGGAGATATGGAGATTCAGTGTTGACAAGATTGAACCTCTACAGAACTAGGGCATTTATCTGTCAGTGTCATGCA
Source organism: Scutellaria barbata (assembly GCA_028654395.1). Classification (NCBI taxonomy): domain Eukaryota; kingdom Viridiplantae; phylum Streptophyta; class Magnoliopsida; order Lamiales; family Lamiaceae; genus Scutellaria; species Scutellaria barbata. Next base: position 14,806,813 of record CM053646.1, on the reverse strand, counting down.
GCTTTTTATTTTATACTGGTTGATGCCAGAAAATAATAAGAAACAAGAGAAACACAGAAGAAACAACCTGAAGTTTGTTGCGAAAGAACTCGTTCAAGCTATAATTCTGTTCCGTTTGCTCTGTCCTTGCTGCTTCCGCTTCCTGTAACAGTTTCTTTATTGAAATTTTGTTATATTAATTGGGTTAAACTTATGTCTAAAGTTCATAGGAAGAGTACATATTTATTACTTTTATGTCCGAAGCTTTGTTATCTAAGATCTGTGATTGACATCCACAAGTGGGTTGCCAGCCCTATGGCCCCTATCTCATTGGAAAAGAAAATTTGTATATAGACCTAAGTCAGCTATACATCTGTGATCCTTGTGTTATTTCAGGTGGATGTAAAAGAGTTTAGAAGTTACATTTGTGTACGTAGGTCAACTTAGACATGAAATTTTCAAAATCTTTTTATTTTGATGCTATTCAACTGGATATTCTTACACGTGAGAAGGATTTATTGTTATAAGTACTAAAATTAAGTTCACCACTGTCTCTAGCCATGAAAAGTGTCAGATTCAGTATAGGAGCTTGTATGTTTCATGTACCTTTTTGGAGTGTGTCAAAACAATGGATATTTTTTGTAAATAGACATTCTTTGTGAAATTATGGAAAGAAAAAAAAAACTTGCGACCAGTATGTTTCTTTTCAATTCTTACTTTTGGCTATTGATATGTTTTTTTCCTGGATTGGTTCATTGTATCAATAAATGTGATGTTATTAATTCAAGGTAGTTGTCAGGTATGTAGGGTCCTGTTTGTTAGATGAACTAAGTGTGTGATATTTTTGTCATGATACATCCATACCAAAGTTTTGGATACAGTGTTTACATGGCCGTTTGGGAGTAACGTGGTACCTCTTATTTTATTTACATACACATCCTTTTTATGGTCTGTTTTAAAATGCATCTTACTAATGGAAAGTATTGTGTGGTAGGATCTCTATATCCACGTTGGTTGGCCTTTATACAGGAAATACGGCCATGCATTTGAGGTAAGACTTAATGTAGTTCGAAATTCATAATATATGTACTGAGATTTCCAATATCTACTTTTTAGTGATTATGAGTTCTAAACTGCAGGCATTCAAAGTGATGGTTAATGATCCTGATTCAGTGCTTGATTCCCTTACCCGTGAAGTCAAAGAAGTTGGTCCTGATGGACAGGAGGTTGTGTTCATGTGCATTAAGATTTACATTTATCTTGGCTTAATGTTTTTATGACTGTTCAGTATTGGTTATTTTTTAGGTGAAGAAGGTGGTTCCTGCAATATCAAATGAAGTAAAAGATGCTCTAGTGAAAAATATTAGGAGAAGAATGACACCACAGCCTTTAAAGATTCGTGCAGATATTGAAATGAAATGTTTTCAGTTTGATGGTGTACTGCACATAAAGGTCTTAATTCTTCAGTCACTCATCTGAGTTTCAAGAATTTCTCATTTTACTTTGATAAAAGCTTCTAAGTTGCAAATATTGATTTGTGATGGAAATTCTTAGGAAGCAATGCGTAAAGCTGAAGCAGCTGGCAACAATGATTGCCCCGTAAAAATTAAACTTGTTGCTCCTCCAGCGTATGTCCTTAACACACAGACTCTTGACAAGGTAATTGCTAACATTTCAATGACAAGTTGGTTCCAAGGGCTTGAGAGTGCCATCTCCCTGAAAATTTTCTTGGTTTATTTATTGTTTGAAACGTTAGATAGCCTTGTCCTCTGTAAATATGTAAGAATATATATATACCCACACATTTTTTTTCTGTGCATGTGATTTCAAGTAAAATGAATAATATCATTAATAATTTATTATTTTCCCAAATGTATCATGATTCATGCTGCTTTGCATGTTTGAGGTTTGAAGTCAAGAATATTATCCCGATGAAGTTGATAACCATTGTCAATCATACCTTCGAAATTTAGCTTCTGTTGTATGATGATTTTTTTGTTGGCCCACCATGTAATCCCCATTCAATTTCCAATTTTGATTTTCGTGGTGTAACAGATGGAGTTCGTGTAGTATGCAAAATTAACTCTTTTTTTGTTTCCATAATGCAGGAGCAAGGAATTGCAATCCTCAACAAGGCAATTGAAGCATGCTCGGAAGAAATTGAACGTCACAAAGGAAAACTTACTGTCAAGGAGGCAGCAAGAGCTGTGAGGATCCTTAATATATCATATCTTGAACTGTTTCTGATTAAATTTCAATTTATACCTGATTGTGGTTTTGACAATTCCTACATGCATTTATTTTACTGTGTTGGCTGATGTTTCCATGTTCCGTCCTTGTCATCAATGACTATTTCCCTTTTTCTCTAATATGTATTTGATGAATATGGTTATGTCCAGGTGAGCGAACGGGAGGACAAGTTGCTTGCGGAACAAATGGCTAAGCTGGGACGTGAAAATGAAGAGGTCAGTGGCGATGAAGGCAGTGAAGAAGAAGAAGATACAGGCATGGGAGAGATTGATCTGGAGAACTCAGGAACTGGAATAACAGAGTAAACTTTCCGTTTTCTTTTGTTGGTATGTTCAATTTAAGAAACTTCTTCAACAATTTTGTTTGTTTTCTCTTCCCCCATATTTCTACCTTGATTTCAATGATTCTATTATTAAAATGTTGTTTGCAAGAGTATTCCAATTTTGGCTACATTACCCTACATTCAGTACATGTGGCTTTTTTATGCATTTTGCTGCTTCTTGTGCTATTGATATTTTGTTTCAATGCCAGAGGAAATTCACTCCTACCTTAAACCCATCTTGTATTGATAAATAAACACAACTTTTATTGAATCATCAACACAAATAACCTAAACCAACTCAGAATCTCAAATGAGACTAAGAGAACCAAGAAACAGGTATTATTTCAGTTTCAACACTGTAAGAAAGGAGCTAAGAAGCAGCTACTGCACATAGAACCTTCTCTGCATCGGTACTGATACTGCCATTTTCAGCCAAAACCTTCCTGCTGTAGCAACCTATACTATCCTTCACTTCATAGGTTTGATCAGTAGTAGCTGCACCAAGTAACACATCATGATCTTGAACAAACATCCATCCTCTACATTTCATCTTGTTTTGCAGCTTGCTCTCAAACTGGCCAACCTGCTTATCCTCCGTCATCGAATTATCCAATTCAGTTATAACCAAGTAATTCTCCGTCCCTGATCCAGGTATCATTGTCGTCATCTTCATCTTCAGAGGATATTTCCTCTCCACATAAATGTTGGAAACCAAGGTCCCAAATGGATCCTTCAGCTCCACCTTTCCCTTCACCTTCACTTCCTGCTCCACCTTCTTTATCGTCCCGTTGTTCTTGAATGTTATCGTGTTTTCAAACACTATCTTATTGGAAACGTACGTGGTGAAATTGCCAGCGCTCGAATTCACCCACCCTGTGAACTCAGTCTTGCTCTCCCCATCCATTCCAAACTCTCCATCAAGTTCTTGAAATGTGTAGTCACGTTCGACACAGTTACCTGCATCGAAGTACCTGATAAGCCCAGCTTGAACCCTATCCACCTTATCATCCAACCATAGATGCAAATTTGCATTAACTAGCCAAAATGAAATGGCATCAGCTACCCCAAGCTTGAAATAATGCACTTTCCCATCAAGCAATGAGCCTAGAAATGGGGTTAATTCGATTTCGTATGAAGGCAAATCGAACGCCCCAATTGATACTACAGGCTCCCAGAAGAGAGGATTGATTCCTCCAGTGAATATCACCGGAAATGGAACCACCGATCCAACTACATTGTTGTCGAGCTTTATGAAAACTTGGCGATAAGCGCCATGGCCTCTCTGTGTGGGTAAATTGTTTGATTTGATGTAGTAATCGGGGGGATTTGAGTACCAGAACTCATCGTTGCCATGATAGGAAACGTAAACCTCGATCACTGCTCTGTATGTGTTGAGTGGGATTTGAATTCCCTTGTGGACTGCATTGGATTCACCATTGATTCTGAACCAAAATCCTCCATCTCCAGCTGCGGAAATGGGGATAATCAAGTCTGCTGGATTTTCATTCAATTCCAGAGATTTACTTAGGTTTAGTGATAGTGGTCTGTTCTTCAGTTTCCTTATCCTTGACTTGGGATTGGGTGGATGGAGAGATGACGGAATGTTGACGGCGTGATTGGCGGAAAGATCATAGTAAAGGAAAGTGAGATTGACTCTGTAAATACCGGTGTAGACGTCATTAACGACGTTCTCGAGCATGACGGCGAGAGTGAGATTGGAGCGCCGGAGGAGGGAGGTGTAGCGAGTGACGTCCTTGCGGAAATTCCAGAATATTCCGTCGGGTGTGGGCTCGGGGGTGCTGGTGCGGAGGAGCTCAGCACCGGAGAGCCAGATGGCGGCGATGCGGTCGTACTGCGATCCATTGGAGGCGGCGGAGAAGTGGAGAGCGGCGTTGGTCCAGGTGCAGCGAGGAGGAGGAGAGTAGGTGGCGTAGGTGGGGGGGAGGTTGACTGTGTTGGCAAAGGAGTGAGAGAGGAGAGGGAGAGTGCAGGAGGGGGTGAGGGAGTCGAAGGGGAGAGGGCGCGTCAATTGGATGTACTCTTGTGGTGCTCCGGTGCGGTCGAGGCGGCTTTTGGAGAGGCGGAGGAGGTGGAGCGGTGGGGATGAGGCGGCGGAGAGTGGAAGAAGTAAAAGGAGGAGAAGAGAAGGGAGCATCTTTGTCGGAGTAGTTGTGGACTGAACTGGACTGGACTGGTGGGGAAGATGAAGATCCAACTTCTTCGTGCAAGGTGGGATTTATGATTGCTATTTATTTATTAACCCAATAATTTCATAAAAAAACTTATTGCAGTCTCACAAATACTTATCGTGAGAAGTTATTTATTACTATTAACATGAGACACTACTCATTTTTACTAACAAAATCTATTTTCACAAATTTATATATGAATTGTGAGATTGGATTAATGCATTTTATGTAAGACTTATTCCTATAATTTTATTTGCTAAGAAAATTAATCTACTATTATATAAGAATGATCTTATTTTAAAATTATTTGAGTTTTGTTATATTAAAAAATATAAAATTGGACAAATAATATGATCAATAATTCTTATGCAATGGAATTTTGTTGTATGAAATAACTATGAAAGATTGTATTAAATTGAAAATTATGAAATATTTTCGGAATTTTTTATTTCAATTTTTTGTTCTGTAGCAGTTGGAAAGGTTTCTAATTTTTACTCATTAATTAATTGCCCCTCACTATTCATCAGCAGTTACCACGTGAAAATAGCCAATATTGATAAATTGTAAAATATGAGATGTAACATATTAAAATTCTTTCCACATTGTTACTCTAAAACCCACTGGCCTCATATTGCCTTTTTTTTAAAAGCATAACCATCTCTTTGGAGTTTGAAGAACTATATGCAGCATTTTTATATTGCTAATGAAAGCATTATCTCTTTTATCTTCTCAATTTGACTTGCAATTTAAATCCTTTATTAGTATTTTAGGATTTTAGAAATGATGATCGTTTTTGAGATATGTATATGCCGATAAAAACTGAATTATCTACTCTATTTTTTTGGCATGATCGAATCTTTAAGGACATCATATACATCATTATTGCCAAAGTTGTATAAGCTGGAAGGATTGGATTTAATTCCCAAAACAATGGGTTGAAGATGTGGGTATGTTTATGAATGTTATTGCATGGAGTGATAATGATGTAAAAGAAAAGGCAAGGGATTTGTCTTAATTGATTTTGGAGAAGCATATGAAATCTTGAGTTTGGTAAATAATACACAACTTTGGTAGGGTTAACTGTTTTTAGAGCCATACTGATGTTTACAAACGAAACTTGTAATTAATTGCACTTTGTTTTACGATTCAATAATTCTATAAGTTTAATGACTTTTCCTAAATTCTTATAACTTATGATAGATGTAGAATTTTGTTTTTATAACCACATTTATGTAATAATAATCTTCTCCCATACCAACTTTTGAGTTAAGGCGCTAAATCAATGATTTTGGTAAATGATAAGATAATACTTATTAAGATGAGTCGACAGTTAATGTATTAAAAATATAGAATATCTATTAATTTCATTTTTCATATGGCAAAGGAACGTGATTAATACACATGATTGATAGATATATGATTATAGTTATTATGGAAAACACATAATTAATATTAGATGACTTAGTGATACAAGGATGGATGTTGATGTTTAATCGAAGTGGGGCATGGATGAAGAAGCTCCTTTGTCTTGGAGAAGCAGTGTTATGTGTTGATAGTCCATCAAATTAGAAATGTATAGTGGGGTGGCCCCTTTCTTGGTCTTAGCATTGACGTTAGCTCCTCTACAAAGAAGAAGCTCGACTGTCTCTATGCTGCCTCCTTGGACAGCCAGATGCAGGGGGGTGTGCCCTTCACCGTCCTGGGACTCCACACGAGCACCAAACTCAACCAGCATCATCACCGCATCTTTGTTTCCTTTGATAGAAGCCACATGCAGTGCTGTCAAACCGTATTGATCACTAAACTCCATGCTCCCTCCCTTTTCCAGCAGTGCCTCCAGCCACTCCAACTCTCCCAGTCTAGCAGCTTCTACCACTGCTTCGCCTCGTTCAAGCACTTTAGCCACTTCCTTCTACATGTTGTTGATGCATAAACTTGTTCAATTATGCAATGCTAAAATGTCTGCCAATAAATAATCATAAATATTGCAAGAATCATGTAGCTTAACAATCACTGATCCAGAGAAAATGATGACAAGAGAATTGTGCAAGCAAATATGAAGCAGATATCATCAATATCAATGGAGCTTTTCACTATTCTATAACCACATATCATCAACAAGAATAACCCATCACACAACACTATCACTCCGTCACTTTCAACTAGTATTAGACAATAAAATTTCAATAACCAATCAAAGGTGACACTGCTTACGTGGCCCTTATCTCGAGCTACATCAATGGCTGATCGGCATTGGTTCACGTCGCCGATGGTGGGGTCGGCGCCAGCTTCCAGAAGCATCTCCACCATTGCCCCGTCGCCATTCGCCGCCGCCCTGTACAAAGCCGTACGGCCATCCTTGCTCCGCGCGTCCACCATAGCACCTGCACTCACCAACACCTTAGCACTCCCCATATGCCCTTTACTCGCCGCCAAATGCAGCGGCGTTCGCCCCTCCTTATCCCTACCTTCCACCGCCGCCCCAGCTTCCTTAACCAGCTTCTCAACCTCCTCCGTCCGATCAAAAGCCGCCGCCACGTGTAGCTCCGTCCACCCCCTGGACGCCCACCTGACGTCATCATACACCTCTCGGCGCACGTCAACCCTCAGACCCGCTTCCAGGAGTAAACCGACGATGTCAGGATACTGAGTCGCGACTCGGTAGAGTGATTCGGCCTCCCGAGCCGGCAACTCAGAAGCAACCGAACGCTGTCGTTTCAAGATCCCCCTCACCGCCTCGAAATTCCCCAAACCCACGCAGTGGGTGAGCAGGAAAGGGCCGACGAAGTAGACCTTGAGCTTGACGTCATAGGTGGCGCGGGTGGGGGAGGAGTTGAACCAGCGGTTGACGAGGTCGGAGTGGGTGGCCTCCGGCGAGTCGGGACAGAGTTGCGGCGCGGCGGCGGTTTTAATGAGGAAGCGGTCGGAGGGGGAGCGGGGGAATGAGGGGGGGAGGTGGGACTGGGGCTTGAGGACGACTTGGAAGGTGGCGGAGGAGAGGGGTGGGATGAGTCCACTTGGAGGGTTAACTAGGAACTTGTGGGGGGAGGAGGTTTGGACCTTGAAGGCAATGGGGGCGGTGGAAGTCAGGGATTTGAGGCGGATGTTGGTGCGGCATTTGCAGGCCAGAGCAAAGTCTATTAGGATTTCATGGTCCGATAACTCCACAAGCTTCTCCATCAAAGGAAAATTGGTGATGATGATGATGATGCTGACTCATATTGATTTTGGGACAAAAAGACAAGAGTTGTTCTACTCTCTCATTTTGTGGTCAAGGAAGGATGACCTTTTATATCTCCAATAATTGCCTTTCAACACAAATCGTTGTTCATGAATAAAAACTTGATAAACTAAAATTAGTATGATCAATGTGAGTTTATATCATTAATAAATTGATCTTATAAGGAGATGTTTTCGTTGACCTACACATAATAAGTGCTTCATCACATGACTTTATACAACAAATTATAGTGCACAAATTACATAGACAGCCATACATATATATATATATATATATATATATTAGACACAGTTTAAAAAAGATGTTTGGACCAACGTATAAGCTTTTTAGAACATTTTATAAGCTATTAAAAATTGTTTGGTAAAGTTTGAAAATAAGATCTTTATTTTATTTTAAAATAAGAAAAATGTTGACAAAGTTTAAAAAATTAGATCATATTTTATCTTAAAATAGCAAATTATGAGTTTGTAAGTTTTTTTTTTTTTAATATAAAAGGATTCCAACTTATTTTTAAAATAAGATCTTATTCTTTGATAATACTTTCAAATTTGATCATTTAAATTATACAATTATCGTTATCAACGTTTTATGAGTTCCACCATCTTAATTATTCAAACACTTCTATAATTATTTTTAAATTAAACTAATTTTTACCCCGATGCACGGTCATAAATTTAAAATAATATAATTATAATGTAGTAAAATGTATACATAAAATATGTGAATTTATGTTAAAATAATATAAATTGAATGTAATAAAATATTTGATTAGATAAATATAGTACTAAAAATTAATTATAAAATTATAGGATAAATTAATAAAATTTGTAAAATAAGATGTAGGATAATATTTTATTGAGCCTTTTTGTATAAATAATAACTCTATAAAAGAGAACCAAAATTGAAACATAAAAAATATTATTTATAAACGTAGTTAATTTTATTTAATAATATAATTATAAATTATTTAATAAAACATTCGAATTTACTAATAAATACAGACAATGTGAAATATAATCAACATTTGTGAAAGAAAATTTTAAAGTGTTCTTAAAATGTGTTGGTATGGTTGAGTCTTGCGAGATATAAAGTCTTTCACACAACAAATGTAAATTACAAAATTGAATTTCTCAATTAAAACCAAATAACACAAAATTTACAGAAAATGAAAAAAAAATATTTAAATACTAATTGAAGAAATTTCAATTCGTTTCCGAAAGGGAAAAAAAAAAAAAAACCCACCACAATCAAACACACACGAACGCATATTACACTTATTTATTTATTTATTTTTTAACCATATTACACTTTAACATAACAAGATACCATACTTGAGATCTACACTTAAATTAGAGGATTGTGTATATTTTATAAAATCCAAAATTTTAACTAAAACCAAATAATTCATAAAGTTTAATTCACCTAGTTACAAATACTATTCAATATTTCCTCAATTTCAAGTCTTTGAGGCCAACCTTGATCGATATTGTTTTCCTTAAACCCATTAAAGTAATTTCTTTCGTTACACGATCTACATTCCTCCTCGCCCTAAACTTCATCTTTAAATCTGTACGAACCTCTTTTTTTTTTTTTTTCCAAATGAAATACGTCTTTCCAACATAATATAAAGTATTTATAGATGATGAATTTAATTTAATATTCTTCGTATTTTTTTGATAATTTAACTAAATTAGATGAATCATAATCAAATCTACCCCTAGAATTTGCTATTACATAAAGATTTGATAGTACAATTTTGATATAAAGAATTATGATTGTTCAATTTTGTAAGAAAGATGAAATCAAAATCATAATTATATATATATATATATATATATATATATATATATATATATATATATGGAATACCCTCATCCATAAGGCCATAACAGACGATCACCTTAGCGTTTAGTATGGTTTTGATTAAATATTGAAAAGTAATATATGGAAGCTAATTACTGATCAATGTCTCACAGTTCACGGTTAAAATATTTAATCATCTTCTATTTACTACTTTAATAATTTTGCATTTAATTTAACAGAATTAAAGCTAAAAGATGATTAAACATTTTAATAATTAATATTTTTATTCATTTTTTCCATACTTAAGTTGGGACCAATCTATTTTTAGCAATGTTCTTGTTTTAATATATATAAAAATATTAAACAAATTTACAAACTTTATAAATTCTAAAAATAAGCTGAGTCAAACAAAATACCCTCAAAATCAATGTTTCTTATAATGATGCAAATGGAACAGTGAATTAGAAAAATGTTAGGGCATTAGAGAGTATATTGGAGTTAAATATATGAAGTGGAAATCAAAGTCTTTTTGCACAAGGCATTGGAATTAGTAGCACACAAAATTGGTGCATCGCACGGTAACTTTAGCACACGGAACATTCTTTCTGCATTTCCCCCCGCATTCAGAAAATTCTCTCTGCTCCGCGGGCTGTCAGTGTGTTACGCAAAATCACATACAAATTATATACACGCACAAGCTCTCTCTCTCTCTCTACACACACATCCATATAAGTTTATAGTTGCATTCAGTATTCTCTCTAAGATTTCTGCAACAGAAGGAGCAGGATGTTTTACTCTCACCAACTACTAGCTCGGAAAGCTCCACTCGGCCAAATATGGTGGAAATTCTACTCACTTTCTTTGAATCTTTTTAGTTTTGATTCAAATAGAGTTGATTTTAGTTCTATGAAGCATAAACATGAAGAAATTAATGGCAGCTGATATGTGGCGCGAAATATGATCGCTGGACTCTGTTTCAATTTCGGATCATACGATTTTTAATTTGTGTTTCTGAATTTGTATTTTTCCGTTGTGTGATTTCGTGATGCTGAAATGAGCTCATTGTGGTTGATTGAATCATTGATTTTTTTATTTGGATTTTAGCTTCAGCTTACTCTGTTTTTTTTTGTTCCGTGTGTTCTCTCTCCTCCGATTTTGTGAATAATTGCTATTTGCATGCCATTCGTGAATTAAGATTGTAATTCTCTTTTTATGGGTGAATCTGAAGGATGGCCGCAACGATGCATGCAAAGATCCACCGACGAAAGCTAGACAAACTCAACATTATCAAAATCTGGTAAAAAAATTGTCCAATTTTTTTTAGAATAATCATTTTACTTTACGAGTATATTCACTAATTCCAGCTGATACTGTTACAGTGAAGAAATTTTAAATCCTTCAGTTCCAATGGCTCTCAGACTTTCTGGAATTCTCATGGGTAACGTTTCGATTTCGGTTTCGCGTGTTTGAATTTTCATTTACAAAATCTTAACGTTCGTTATTAAATTAATATTTCAGGTGGAGTTGTAATTGTTTATGAGAGAAAAGTAAAACTCCTCTACGGTAGGCTTCATATTGATTTGTTATCTTTCCCCTTTTGATTGAAAGTTGAAACACAAATACGAATTAATGAAACTAAACGCCTCATCTTACCCACTAATTTTCGTTTTCTTCTTTTGATTTGTGATCTTATTTTTCCAGATGATGTCACCCGCCTGTTGGTAAGAACAGTGATACTCTCCGATGGAGGAAAACAATCAATCTTCCCCATTCCCAATTTGCATTCTAATGGTAAAGAATTTACTGTTTATAGAATTTTAAATTTCTACAATATTCATTTTGCGTAGGTGGAAATAAATGAAGCATGGAAAGTGAAAACTGCTCCGTTGGATCCAACTAGACTTCCAAAAGGCAAATCTCAGGCGAAGTGAGTCTCATCATTCAATGAGTAGTTTAAATTGTGCTCATAGATGTAACAGAATTTGATGTTGAATCATTTCAAGAATTGCCATCATTGATATATTATCCTTGTTATTGGACTAACAGCCTAGATTTTACCTACCTGCTCGTTTATCGAATAAAGCTATGATGGAAGTCGGGAACTTTAGATTTTATTCCCTTATTGCTTTGTTGCTCTCATTCGCAATTTAAGTGCTGGCAAGGAGTACTACGATTGACCTTGATTTTAAACTCATATCTCTTGTGCATTTTACTAATCTGGATTCTGCAGATATGAAGCTGTTACATTGCCACCAAATCGTGACGAAGACCTGGGGGATATCGAAGAGTCACTTCAACATTTTAATGCGGCCACCAGTATGGATTTTCAACAGACCTCATACATTGCCATGGTATCCAATTTTCCATCCTTATATTATCTAGGTGGAATTGCTACAATCAAGTTGGAGGGGCAATGGCATGTTTATTAGTTAAATTAATTAAAACCAAAATCAATTAAGAAACTGTCTTCATGTCTTATTTATGTGTTAGTTAATACCAAATAAAACCAAGAGATTGTGTTTCTTCCTATAGTGACTGCAATTCCTAATATTCTATTTGCTGATAGGAATCCCATTAAATTTTCTTCAACATAAAATTATTTGTGTGCTTATCATTAGTATAATGACAGAAAAACTGCAAGTGGTTTCTATCTTCATCAATTCCAACTACTTGCATTTTGAAGAAATCACAGATGTTTGAGAGCTAATGCAGAATCTGCTTCCTTGCAGACACTGGATAATGTGGATGATCCTTATTTTAATCAAGATCTGCGTGATATAAACCAGGACCAACATCAAGGTATGTGTGATTCCCTTGGATACTAGAATTGTTGTACTCCCATTTCTTTCCCAGTTTTCTAGTTAGTAAATTCAACTAATAATTCCATTCCTTTCTATTTCTATTGCAGTTGATGCTGCTAACATAACCTTAATTGATAAATATGATTTGTATCACACAGACACCACTACATTCAATTGCTTCGAAAGGTGAAACTAGAAACTGTAACTTTCATAAACTATGTGTCTATAAGTTGCACATCCAGCAAAATTTCTTCATTCATCTGGATATTCAAGTGTCATGACTGACAAGATAGTTTTCTTTCATTTGTCTATCATATAAGTTTGTTGACTCTGGAGCAATGTGACAGGTTTGATATTGATGGCGAAGTGGAGACACAATTTCATTCCACTCCACCTGAGCATACCGAATTCCCCAGTCTTGTACCATCACCACCTCGTCAAGAGGAGCCTCGGAAGCGTAGGGATTTCTAGTAACCAGTTATCGTGTATAGTTGGAGTGCAGGGGCATTTCACTTCAATTAGTCTTAACCTTCATTAATTGTAGTATAATAGTTTCCATTATTGACAAATTTTCTTCCATCTTTGAAGTTGATATACAGATGGTTTTCAAGTATGTCTCAAGGATAAATAAAACTTGTGACAAGTCCTCATCCTTTGTATTCAAGTACCTAAGCAGAATCTTAAGCCAACCAACAACATTGCATTAGCCTAGCTGCTGAAAATTTAATGAAGGATAAATTCAGAGTATTTTGCTACATGATAAATCGTACTTCCACCGTTTCTTCTCAAATTTGTTGTCTCTGAGATAATAGGGCAGTTTTCTGCTAGTCCGTTTCATCCCTTTCTTGCTGATAATTGCCTGTGCCTATGCTCTTGGTCACAAATACACTCCTAATACATGACATGATGAAAACCAATCACCTGAATGTGGCTGTTAATTATCTCATTATTCTAAATACCTGCCCTTTTTGCAGCTGATGAAATCCGAGAACAGCATCCTGAGGAGCAGGTCAAGCAGCAATCTGATGAAAGCAAGGAAGATAATGTGGTAGTCAAATGTGCAACATCTAATGAAATGCGGCATCAGCATGGTGTATGATTCTAAACTTTCTCATGCATGTTTTTTTCTTTAGCAGGATAAAATGAGGCAAAGGCCTGCACAAAGGAGGCCAAGAAGGCCTGCAGGTTTTGCAATGGACTACAACCAAACTATCATTCCTGGTCACATGTATCAGTCTTGGCTTCAAAACTCTTCTGATATTGTGTCAGGAAGAGGAAGGAAAAGAAAGGTGATACTTATGTGTTTTCTACTTGCTGACATATACTTATTAGATAGTTCAATTCTGCTCAAGTGCTGAAGCAAGAAGACTTCTATACCACTGTAATGGCAGAGTACCTTTCATTTTCTATTTATTTGGATTCAGCTTTAGAATTGTAAGATTGATGTCATTGAGTCAATCTGCAGCGGCCCATGGATGCCTTATCCTCGATGAAGATAGGTGCCGTCATGGACCTGCCTTCTGTTGTGCTGGTGGAGAAGTTATTCATGGTTGGAAATAGACGATTGCATTATCCAGCATCTCTGTTGGAAATGTGGCAGAGAAGCATCCAACCTCCACATGATTCACCTTCGGGTCAGATTTTCTTCAAGCTGTATGCTCAATATTGTTTTCAAAAAATAAATTAAAGGTTAAAGTTTCTATGATCGTACAGGTAGAACCTCTCATACTTTGCCACCAGAACCATCATCATCATCTCCACCAGAAAGAATGCACTTTATGGAACCAACTGGAGATGTAAGCCACCTCTATTTTCACTGTCATTTTTTAAGAATAAATCCATCACTTTGTCTTATTAAAACTTCAATTGTGAAGCCATTTGAAGATTTTCACAGTAGAGTTGACTCACTATCAATGGGAATATCCTATGAGAAGCAAATGCCAAACGCCAATGACAATGATGTGCCCCCAGAGATACTAAATGAGATCAGGAGCAAACTTAAAAACAATGGATTTGGATTAAAAGAGGCCAATAGAGTGAGTGCATCCAAGATCAATCCAATGGCCACTCCAGGAAATTCTGGTATGCTAGTTTCTACATGTGTTATAATTAGTAGATTTTCTGTACTTCCCAATGAACATATGTATAATGCATCTAGCAATAGTATAGGCGATGAAGCAAGGTCAATCCCCAGCTCAGGGTCGGGGCATGGTTTCTTGTCACACAATTCAGAAGTCAATTCAGGAAGGTGAGTTTTGTCATTGTAACTCTTAAGCAGATTCAATTCTTGTATTGTAATATTGAAAATCACAAGTTATTGACATACAAAATGGTTTAATTAATCCAAAAAATCTACCAAATTAAGCTCTTGATTGAGTATGCATTGCCATGGTTCAGGTCGGGAACAAAACGACCTTTCTCTGCTTCTAAGAACAGTGGAAACGGTCTTGAACCAGTAGCAGAGGAGCTCTCATGGGAGAATCGTGAATCGAATTTCAAGCTAACTAAACTCTCTGAAAATGAGTTGACACCAGATCATGGTGACTTTGCCTTGCAACTCTATTATTTCCCGCACTCAGACTTGTGTATATGAATACGTGTTTAGTAAAAAAATTTACTTCTACAGAGCTTTTGGTAGAAACTGGACCTACACAAACACAAAAGCGTCCAGTCATGGATCAGCCACTCGACCAGATAACTGATTCCATCAGAATGTAATCTATTCTCCGCAAACTTTGAAGGACTTATACATGGATGAATCGTTATATTAAGCTCTCAAATGAGATCTAAGTAACTCATTTTCCTCGAATACAGGCACTTGAAGACACATTTTGACACTCCAGGATCTGCCAAGGTTGAATCTCTGAACCAGTTAGCTTCCGGAATGAACAAAAAGAAAGCAGCATGTCTTTTCTACCAGGCTTGTGGTATTCATCTTCTTCACTTCATTGTTTCATTCCTACAATTTGCTACATTAACCTTTTACATTGTCAATGCTATTATGACAATAATGTTGATGATGTGACAGTTCTTGCAACACGAGACCAAATAAGAGTCGACCAGAAGGTACCATACGGAGACATACTAATTTCCAGAGGTGCAAAGATGTGAAAACAACAAGAGTTTAAACCAAACGAGGTCTATCCATCAGAAAGTAAGTTTAATATGATTCATTAGACTTAGGCATAGTCTTACTTATCAAGGGCAGTCCCTTCTTTGCAAGGTTCTTCAGCAGCTTAATTTGTTTGTTCTTCATGTTTATGGAGGAATACTTGATGCTGCTGGAGCTATTTTTATATGTTTAGTCCATTATTTTGGAATATAAAGAAACATATATAATATGCATGGTGTTTGCATGAAAATGTTCCCTATATATGAATCTGGTTTATGTTTAGGTACACCTAATTGCAGTTTTATAATAATTATATTTGCTAATTTGGATTAGTATTATTTGTTATAGAAACTAAACTCAAGATTCTGAACCAGTTAGATTGGTATTATTGATAGTTAATTGAGTTCATTTATTTTTGAGGTTGCGTCTACGTAGAGGAATTTAAAGATAAATTTAAAATCTATAATAGCTATGTATTGGTGGTTGTTCAGATTGATTTTATTTTCTAATTTATTTAAAATCTACACTCATTTGAACTAATTCCGAGTGATTTACACTGGAATTTGGCAATCCAAATTCAACCAAAATAATTTGTAATTCTTCTTCACTTTAATTTTCAACTAACTTTCCTGACTAATTTGTATGGATTTGAAATCCCTTTTGACATGGGTTAACTAGTTTATGAGAATATGTATGAATTCTCAATTAGTACGGGTTCATAGTGGGTTGTATGAGTGAATGAATTTAAGGTAATGGGGCCCGCCCATACAACTTTCTTAAATAACCACGTGCTCATAAATGTGTTCCATACCCCATCAAAATCCCTCTTCAATACCATCAACCAAATGTACGAAATCTGGACTCATCAATTTACTTTTCTTTAGTAATTAATGATATTTCAAACGTCTTATTCAAAGTAGTATATGTATCTATTTTCGTCACATTTTGAGTATATAGTACCTAACACATTTTTTGTTTCTAGATATACTTGACATGTATTATTAATTATAAACTTGGAATGGGATATGAAACAATATTGAGATGAGGTCAACTTAATTGATCACCTTATACTATTTTTCTGCGTTGTTTTGCATTCGATTTAAAATCTATCCACTTTAATTCTTGTAAAAAAAAATATTTTAAAAAAATATTTCTACATTATCTCACTTGCATTTATAGCTATTTAATTAAATTGAATTTATAATTGTATCTTGAGAACATACAAGTGAGAATAACATATATATATATATTCAGTTTGAAGTTACATATAAAGTTTTTTTATTTTTGAAAAAAATTATATAACATATAATTGAATATGATACTATTTTAAATAATATACATAAACCAAAAATAAATAAAAAATAAACTGGAATTAAAAGTACAAAAAAAAAAAAGAAGAAAGAACACTGATAACGATTGATGCAATTTAATGATTTGTTTTAAGGGTCGGCTATCCACATCCCACTTTTTTCTAAACATATCTCAATTTTTAAACGCACCCACTAAAATGTAAAAATAACTTACAACTTTCTAAACACACCCTACAACATTACAAATATACCCTTTATTCCCTTTATTATAAAACATTTAAATAAGATATAAAATACAAATTAAATATTAAACACATCCCCTCCACACCCAAACCCTAACACAAGAGAGGAAGAAGAAACAAAAAAATTTGAAGTTTAGAATTGAAAAGTGTTCAATCTCAAATCAAACAAATTTTGGCAAGTTCGATTTCATACAAAGAAGTCTATAATAGATTCATACCAACAAGATGAAATTCCAAATAAATAAAGTTCTGAAGATTTTGATGATAAAATTATGAATTTAATGTGTTAAATTTGTGTAATGTTATTTGAAATATAATGTAAGTGTTTAGAATTTATATTTAGAACATTTTTTGATGAACAACAATGCTTGATTTGATGAGAAATCGATTTTTTTCGATCGATTCGCACTTATATTTTTCGTTTTTGAAAAAGCCTCATTCGGTCCTGGTTGGTTGAATAGAGTGTAGTGTGTTTGACCAGTGGCCAAACATAATGTGATGTGTTCGACCATTGGCCGAACACTTTGTGTTGCGTTCGACCATTGAATGAACGGTTTGTTATGTGTTCGACCAATGGTCGAACAGTTTAGGTTTTTTTAATTTTAGAATAAGGGTATAATTGTCTTTACACATTATATGTTATTTTTATTTAATTTTATGAGGTGTGTTTAGAAGAAGGTAGGGTGTGGATAACCGAACCTTTGTTTTAATCAGTTTGGGGGAATGGAAAGAAAGAGAATAACACTAAAAAAACTTGCTATAAAGCTAGTGATCATTGTTATTATTTTATGATAGTTTTAGTATGAGCAAGATTAGATTATCAAGGAATGTTTAACACAATTAACAAAATTAAAAGAAAGAGTAGTTAATATATCTTATAAACATAAAATAGGTAAATACTTTATAAAATATACAATTAGACTAATAAATGTTTCAACACACTAAAAGATGGTATATATTTAAAATACTATATTCGTTTCAAAATAAATGTTATATTTCAGAAATTAGTTTTTAATAGTAATATATTAACTTATATAGCTAGTTAGGATTATACTAAACTTAAGCTATATGTTGATTATTAATATTGCTTCAATTCGATCCAGGGAAGATGAAACAAAAATGTGAAGGTGAATGAAAATACGATCTAATCAAATCGAGTCGAGTTAATACATTATGACATGACTTAAAATACTCTTATTGAAAATTGTGGAGTTTGACCTTACTTCACCTTAATTTCATAGCAACATACAAATTCCACATTCATATATACGACCCTAAAATATTTAGCAAAAGAGAGTGGATAAGATGGTTTGCTTAATGCATGGGCCACCTGCCACCATATTGCTTCAACACACCATTTTTTATTCAGTCACCCTAATAAGCTAATAACTTAGATCAAGACCCAAAAAAAAAAAAAAAATTGCCCATCAATTATTGGGACTTATCAATTAATATAGTCAAAAAAAAAAAAATTGTTCTTTAACGATAATTGGCCAAGAAAATATACAAATTAAATCTTGATTTTCGATTTGTGATCCCTATGTTAATGCCGGTTTTTTTTTTTTTTTCCATAATTTGTAATAATAGTTTGTTGAATATGAAAATAATATGTAACGTATAATGGCCTATATTTGCAGTATTTCGTGGTATTAATTCTAAGAAAATGACTCACTAAAAGATTTTTAAACCCTTGAATTATTGAAAATAGGGACTTGCGGTGATGGAATGTGACCTAATTAATATATAAATAACCGTACTTATTACAAAATTGATGAAAAAACTAATTTAATCATTTGTACCTATCCAACCCGATTACTTACAATACTTGTGAACTGTCGAAACCCACTCAAGCACGTTTATGTTAGATATATGTAAAAATATAAAAATTTCATATAATCAGGTTCGGATGATTGGTACTAATAAATTTACTTATTTCCGTATCAAATCATAATGTCTTTAACAATTTTTTTTTCCTTAAACTCATTTAAAACTAATCTGACTCTTGTCTCATTAGGGTTTGTGCGGTCGGGATACTAGCAAAATTATGATGTTGTAGTTTGCAACTGAAAATATGACAAATATCCTACTCCATTAATTTAGAGACAATTGTAATTTTCATCTTGTAATTTAGGTTTTATCTGTTTTTTACAATCAACTTTATGTATTCTGATTTTAATCCAATTTTGTTCAAAATTTTAATTTGTACTTATCTAAACCTTGATATTCATTGATATAATTTTTTCAATTTTGACATTTATATTGGTAAAAATTGATATTTCAAACAAATTCACATCAAATTAGGAAAAAAAAAAGATAATTAAAAAATTAAAATTGAGATTTTTCCCATTAATTTATCCATATATATATATATATATATATATATAAATCAAAAGTCAGATCACCACAGATTATTCATATTTTCATAAATTTTTTTGGGGAATTAGTCTATAATTACGAGGCAGAAACGACAATTGTCCCTCACTTATTACATTTTACAGCGTATATCATATTCATGCTCGTTATATTTAGTTTAAAAGCTAAAATATTAACGTAAGTTTTTATTAGACTAATTCACTACGATAACAATATTGTTAGATGACCAAGACGTATTCTACAGTGTCTATTTGGGGAAGAATTAGATCAAGTTGTTACGACTAACATATCGAACTCAAAAAAAAAAAATTATAATATATATATATATATATATATATATATATATATATATATATCAACTACTACTTACTTCACACATTTAACAATGTTACATTAATGGAATCGTTCATTTATTGTTTACTTAGTATAATGATATTTTTCTAGACTGATTACAACATTTATCCCAAGTAATTACTTATTTACACATTTCATTTGACATATTCGTATGTACATTTTGTGTTTGGAAAAATACAACTAGTGATGAGTGGACATTCTTCTAACTTTACCAAACTTGCTTAGCTAACCGATGACTTAACACAATCACCATAACTCTTGAACTGAACTTCTTGTTTGAAAATGCAGGATAATTAAGATCCATATTTATACTCGTGGTTAGATAATCTTGAAATATTTTGAGATGGACCTAATCAATTTTGATTGGTTACTTAATTCTAGGTTTGGATATGTCTAGATGTATTCAATATATAAAAGACATTAATTAAATCCAAAAGTTTAGGCTATTGTCAGCTCACAGTCGTTGCCAGCTGTCTTTTTATTTTTTATTCAATTAATATATATATTGTGAAATACTTTTCAATCATCATCGTTGTTTCCAATTGGAGCTTATTTAAGTATGCATTATATATATACTTATAATATACATAATTTCAAAGGTCTTTATATTTATTTTAATTTCAAATCAATGTTATCTTTTAAAAATGGGTTAAATGTCGATAAAAATATAGTATCTTTTAAATTATAATTTTAACCAAAACTTTTAATATTATTAAATTTTGATATGAGATGATTGTTTAAAGATTATGTGCACCTATTATACATATAATTCAGATTGACCTGTACAAGAGAATTTATCGTTTCTAAATTGTTTTCCTTTGAAATGCTATCTGGAATTTGAAAATCCCACCTAGGTGAAACATTTTCTTTGGCGGTGAGTTAGAGATTGTCTTCCTACAAAAGCTAAACTTATTCATAATAGTAAAGAATGCACCTTTTGCAATTATGAGTTAGAGAATTCTTGGCATGTGCAACATACTCTTTTTGAGTGGATTGATGCATAGGCAGCTATTCTTGATGATTTATAGCTTCTCGTTCAAGCTATATCCCACGTAAGTTACAGATTGAAGATGGAGGTTTTGGTTTTTCGTAAGATGTATTTTGAATTTGAGGTGAACGTTAAATTGGTCTTGATATTTTAAAATTTTATGTGCCTGATTACTCTTAATTTGGTAATGTTATTTTTGGTTGTAAAAACGTCTTTTTGTTAAATTTTTTTTTAAAGTGGGGCTTGTTTCTTGTAATGCTAATATTGTGGCACATCATATTGTAAAGACTGTTTGTTTTGTTACAAGCTCTTATTGTTAGATCGAGCCTCCTGATATTGTGAATGACCTTCTCAATATTTGTTATTCTTATCCGATTAATTAATATTATCTTTCTAAAAAAATCATCAAATTTTAATTATTGTATGTAATTTTAATAAAATTTATAATTTGTATAGTTTTTAAATTTTATGATACTTTTAAATAATCATGATTTTTATTATTATTTAAATAATATATAATAATATTATTATTTAATATTTTAATTGTATATAATTAAAATATCTTAAATATTAATACCCGACAAATTAACCATGAAATATAATAACAATCAAAATTTATAGAAAATTAAAAAAAATGAATGAAAAAAATAAAAATAAAAGAAAAGCAATTGAAGGAAAAAGATGGAAAAACAAAGGGTTTGCAGTATTTGACGTGAATTAGATTTAATGCAAGATTTGTGTAAAGATAGTTTACATGAATTTTTTAAATACTGTTGAGTAAAAAAAAAAAATTTAAAAAAACCAATTGGGTGGAGATGTTCTTGAAGCATGTCCTATTTAGTATAATCAACAGTACTGGTCGAGTTCCATTAGATTTAGAAGAAGAAGAATCTAATAATGTAACTTTGCAAGGAAGAGTTTGAAATATTAAATGTCTCTTTTTTTTAATCAAATAAATAAAAGTTAACTTACATGTCTATCCTTCAAATTTTGTACTTAATGAGGATATTATAGACGGTACAAAAAACAAACAAAATGTTTTATTATTATTATAATAGTCTACCCTTCAAATTTTGTACTTAATGAGCATATTATAGACGATACAAAAAACAAACAAAATGTTTTATTATTATTATAATAGAGACTATAATGAGACTCTTTCATGAGACTTATAATTCTTGAATACCTAAAAAAAAATCTTTATCATCATTAAATAATAACAATTACTTTTAGTGAATCAAAAAGTCTTCAACTTTAGGATACTACTCGTTAAAAAAGAAATACAATACTACTTTGTAAATAATAACATTAAAAAAAAAAAAAAAAGGCTAGCAAAAATCCAATGAATTTAATTCGATCGGATCCCTAGTTTAGTTCCCACCATAATTTGTCCACACGTTCTTGTATCATACTAACTCAATATCATCACAAATAATTCAAGAATAGGCCATCGTTTTCCAATTATTATTAATATAGAAATACAATCAACATCAACTCTTATCTCACCTCACTATACCACCACATGCAGAAGAAAGATTAGCCAGCGAGATAATGAAGAATCCCATTTCTTTTCTACTTTAATACTTTCTATGTATTGAAAAGTCTCAATACCTGGGAAAAGTCTTCGAAGGATCCTTCATCATTATCATTTTAATATTTCTGATTTTTGCCATTTCTCCAGTTTAATTCCAAAAAAGCCTCCTTTTTTGCAAATGCTATTTAATTTTGGTGGCTTTTCAATTCAAGTCAAACGAATTTAAGCTGTATATCTGGGCTCAAACGCGTTTTGTTGAAACAGTCATTGGTATTTATTTGGTGCACAATCACACCAAGTTTCTCTTTTTCAGTTTTCAGAAACCCAATCTCTTTCCCTTGCAATTTACTGCTATACTTTTCTTATTTTCTGGGTCTGTGGGCACGACTGAGTCAACCAGGTTAGGTTATTGAAGGGTTTTCAAGAAACTTGTTCTATTGGCATTTTAAAGAGTTGGGTTGATTATTTGAGTATATTCTTGTTCAAAGAATAGTGGGGATTTTTTTATTTTTTTTTTAAAGTTTAGTTTTGATGAAATGAAAGAGCTTTGGAGATCTACTAGATGCCTTTTGGTGGTATTTACTGTTAGTAGCTTCTTGAATTTTTGCTGGTCTCTCAATGATGAAGGTATGAGCTTTTAATTTACATACTTTAATTTTTTTTTTATTTTGAATTTATGAAATATGGGTTTTTTGTGTTCTTCTTTGACTTGATTAGGTGTGGCTTTGCTGAGATTTAAAGAAAAAATTGTGGGTGATCCTCATGGGGCTTTGTCAAACTGGATTGATGAAGTTGGAGTTGAGAGCCCCTGTTCATGGTTTAGAGTTGAATGCTCAGAAGGACATGTTGTAGTATTGTAAGCCAATTGTTGCTTTAAATTGCTTTACTTGTTTGGATTACAGATTATTTTTGTGTTTCTTGGTGTTTAGAGAGCTTGACTTTTATTGCAGAAATCTCAAAGATCTTTGTCTCAGAGGCACTCTGGCTCCTCATATTGGGAGCCTAATTCACATGAAATCACTGTGAGATATTCCATTTTGATTTCTTTCCAACAATTTAGCTCAATGTATCACTCTTTATGAACTGTGTTTATTTTTCCTTTTTTGATTTTTTTGGTGTGTTGTCCCTCTTTAATTGATTGCAGGATTTTGCGCAACAATTCTTTTTCTGGTGTTGTCCCTGAAGAGATTGTGAATTTGAAAGAATTGGAGGTGTTAGACCTTGGATTTAATAACTTCAGCGGAGAGCTTCCATGTTATACTGGGAACAATTTTTCGATGACAATCCTGTGAGTTTTGTAGTAATAGATTGATTTGTATTCGGAGGAAATGGCTTTTATTGGTGTGGTGAACTCGATCTTTTTGTAATGTAGTTTGCTGGACAACAATGAGCTTCTTAGCAGCTCGAGTCCTGAAATTTATGTACTTCAAAAGCTGTCTGAAGTTCAAGTGGAGGAGGACTTGTTAACGAGATCCAAGGCATCATCTTGTGATAGCCTATTTTTGTCCTGGTAAATAAATTTTATTCAACACATTTGAATCTCATTCCTAATTGAAACTTGTATAGGGCATAGTTTTCGGTCGTAGTTCGCATGTTAATACAGGTTTTGATGAATTGCTGTGATAGTTGCTTTAAATTTCACTTGTTATACTAGTATATATGAGAGTTTTGTACATTTTTTAGACGGTTGATTTATGAAATAAGGAAAATGGGATTTTCTCCGAAATTATCATTGTTTTCCGGTACTTCCAGAATAAGGATAGTAATTGTGTGATTATACTTTTATCACGCTTCTGTCCGCATCAGTTAGTCGGTTGTTCATGCTACTAAAGCTTCCAATTTTGCTGTGTCAATAAAAAATAGACAACTCAATGTGATTAGTATGCTCATCCCTATCTGCATTAAAGTTTATTGCTTTTCAAGTTTGTAATATTCTTTACATCCATAGGAACACGTGGGAAACGAGTGATGTGGCTGCACGAAAATTGTTACAAGAAGTTCGGAGAATCCCGCCCTTTAGATTTAGACCTCCAACAGATCCCCTGCCACCATCTTTGCAACCAACTATTCCAGCTCCAGCTCCATCTCCAACTCTTGGCCCGTCTCCAACTCCATCTCCATCTCCTCATCTAGATCCACTGCAATCTCCATCACCGGCGCCAATTCCGCCATCCACTTCCCCTTCTGCTAACAACCGTACTTCTCCTTCAACACTTCCATCATCAAAAGATCAAAAGAGCAATAGAATCATACTGTTAGCATCCATTGGTGGTTCTCTATTGCTATTACTTCCAATCATTGGACTATTCTTTTATCGATATGGTAAAGTTGCAACCGTCAAGCCCTGGGCTACAGGATTAAGTGGACAGCTGCAAAGAGCATTTGTAACTGGTACTGCAATTTTTTTATTTTGAATTTTGTATATCCAAAATCAATTTAGCAATATGCATTAAAAGAAGTTGAGGTGGTTTGAAAGAGGCATAAATCTATCAGCAATTTATAGGAAAACTTGCTCTATGGACAACTTTAAGAGTGACAAGAGTTTGAGGAAATAAGATAGATATCTGAACACAAATTTCATGCATAATAAGGTATTGATGAGGGGTCTATCTTTGGTTTTTCAGGTGTCCCTAAACTCAAGCGATCCGAACTTCAGGCTGCTTGTGAAGATTTTAGCAACGTGATTGGTTCAACATCGATATGCACGTTTTATAAGGGTACACTATCAAGTGGAGTAGAGATAGCAGTTGCATCTATTGCAATGTCATCTTCAAAGGACTGGTCTAGTAGTCTGGAAACCCAGTTCAGAAAGAAGGTACGTCTTATGCAATTATAACAAGAATCTTTTAGTCAGGATTCTTGAAAAATTGCATTGCCATGACCGAGTATAAGTTATAACAGATTGAAATTTATGTGCTTATGGAAACATGACCATTTTGGATTTCATGGTAAATCTTGGTAGGACATCCAAGGCTATGTGCATTTTTTCATTTTTAAAAGGATGAATGACAAATGCTGCACTCAAAACTAATCTATTTTACACATTGTGTTGACTGAGAGTGATTAAGACAAGTACAAACCTCAAGGGTTCATTTGTAGTACCTCAAGGATCTGTTTGTGATTTTGAAAAATAATTTGCGCATCTTTGCGACTAGTTCAAACCTTGAGGATGGTTTTCGTATTTAATCCTTTCCAAAAAGTGTGCCTTTTTTTCCTCACCTTGATACTAAGTCTGTCTGATCGGCATTTCAGATCGAAACACTATCAAAAGTGAACCACAAGAATTTCATCAGCCTACTTGGTTACTGTGAGGAGAAGGAACCTTTCACAAGGATGATGGTTTTCGAGTATGCTCCCAATGGAACTCTCTTTGAGCATATTCACAGTGAGTGTTTTCTTGAATTATTTCCACAATTTATGTTGGATCTATCAGCTTAAAATTCAAACTGACAACCGTTCTTCCACTTACAATCCAGTAAAAGAAGCTGAACACTTGGACTGGGCAATGCGATTGAGAATAGCAATGGGCATAGCATACTGCCTCGAGCATATGCACCAGATGACACCCCCATTAGCCCACAGAAACTTAACATCCTCATCTACTAATCTAACCGAAGATTATGCTGCCAAAGTCTCCGACTTTGTCTTTTGGGATGAAGGGGTTGCAGCTGAGAAGCAATCAAATACAGAAAGCAATATCTACAGCTTTGGTGTTGTCCTATTTGAAATGCTAACAGGTAAGCTCCCGTACTCGGCTGGTAGTGATAATCTTGAAGATTGGGCATCTGATTACCTTAGAGGAGCACAACCGCTTCGAGAAATGGTCGACCCTACCTTAAGAACGTATCAAGAAGATCAACTTCAAGAGATTGGTGAGTTGATCAAGTTGTGTTGTCATCCGAATCCAAAGCAACGACCGTCTATAAAAGAAGTTTGTGAAAGGTTGAGAGTGATAACAGGTATAGGACCCGATGGAGCGATTCCAAAATTGTCACCTCTTTGGTGGGCAGAGCTTGAGATTCTGTCAACTGAGGCTAGCTAAGTGCATGAAATTGAAATTGTAATTATCGGGGAATTATTTACTTATGTGAAGTAAATTTCTTGCTATATGTTTGCTGTAATTCAGGCATATTAAAGAGGGCTGCAGAAGACAAGGTGTGTATATAAAGAGGGCTGAGGACAAAATCTGGTGAATGTTAAAAGTGATTTTGATTTCTTTTTGGTGAAAAATGTGAATTAAGATAAGGAGCAGATGTTGATAATAGAGAAGTGAAAAATTGTGATAGAGCTTCATCAGTTACAGATAATGATATTACTAATTAGGTTTATATTGCAATTTCATAATGGAGGGTATTACTATAATTAAGACCAACAAGATGCTTATCATTAGTGGGGTTGTAGAGAGTTGAATCGAGTTGTTCAAGTCTGTATAAAATGTTACCAAATTTTGAAAATCATGTTTGGAATGTTTTTGGTTACTGATTCAATCAAGTAATATGTTTTTCATCCATTATCTCAAACTGGAAAGCTATAAAAAAATGTCAAAGGCTGAAGACATGCTAATGATTAGTTTTTCATCTATCATCTCTACATAAATTGACATGAAGAAAATAAGTCTCCTAGGATTTGGCCGGCCCTAAGAAGTGCAATTGCATAAATATCATTATCCAAATTTATTTCACAAGTTGATCTTTATTTTTTGAATAACTCTGTGAAACAGTTTCACAAAAATTCTACTCCATTGAAGGATAAAAACTATGCGCTATTGTTCGATGATTATATATTAGTTCATTAATGAGTCTGAATCAACTTAATCTAGGTTCATCCTTTTTTATAATCTAGATTTATTATGTCTTATCAAAGAAAGATTCTTCACCATTTGAATCTACCTCATCTAACAATTATTATAATTACATGACATGTAAACCATTCATTTGACAAATATAATTTGTTCGAAATAAATTTATCCCAAGCACTGCATAAAGGAGAGCAGAGACAATTGATTGGTAGCATGATCAAATATGTAAGAAGGTGGACATCACGTTGGCAATAATTAAAATACCAAATAATGAAAATAGAGTTATAGTTGTCACCACGTCGTATAATCACACAGTCAAATACAAACTCCACAACCCAACTATATATACACTATCAAATCCCAAAACATTCGAACCCCATAAAGATCGAGAGTGCACTAACCTCACAGCTTCTGAAGAAGATGGCAAACAACCAACAACTCATTGCTACCATTCCTTTCCTCTTTCTCTCGCTGGTAGTCTTGACCAGCGCTGACGAGGCAGCCCCAGTGGCTAAGAAAGTCGTCGACGTGGGGGTGGAAGGAATGGTCTACTGCCAAAGCTGTGAACAAAAAGGCACATGGAGCTTCACCGGAGGCAAGACTATTGCATCGGCCACCATCAGTGTAATCTGCAAAGATCATAAGAGCCGGATCAGCTACTACAAGGCATTCAAAACCAATAAAAGTGGTTACTTCTATGCAGAGCTTAAAGGCTTTAAGATGAGCCACTCTTTCTTGGATCATCCTCTACATGCATGCAAAGTAAAACTAGTGGCTTCACCTCTCAAAGAATGTAATCTTCTCACCAATGCCAATTATGGACTCTATGGCGCTCCACTTCGTTATGAAAACAAGAAGCTTAGTGGGCCTAACTATGAGGCTGTAGTATATGCTGCAGGTCCTTTGGCTTTCCGTCCAGCTCATTGTGCTCTTAAAACTGAAAATTGATGATCTACACCCTGTAATACCCATACGCCTCAGAACTGATGAAGCTTTATTTCTTGTTTTTTTTTTTTCCTTTACTTTTTTGAGTCATTAACTTATTTCTGTTTTTATTAGCCAACATTATACCTACAGGCCAGATAATATATAATTGATGAAGCACTATGTCTATCTTATGTTATCTTTCAGTATACTTCTGATTCCATTATCTATAACTGATGAAGCTCTATCACAATATTGTTTTTGTATTATTTACAACTTCTGATTCCATTATTTATAAATTATCTTCTTGAGCACAATCTTCACTTGTAAATCAGTTAACTACTTTCCTAAATTAACTTGAAGCCATTTAAAAAATTTAAAACATAAAATCAAATTGAAAGAAAAGACAAAAAAAAAAAAAAAAAGACACAAAGAAAATATGATACAAATAGCATAACTAAGAGAAATACAGAAAAATATAATAAAAAAAATTTATTTCAAATTTTTTTATTTCATTTTTATCATTTATTTAATTGAAAAGAAAATTTGCAGGTTGTTCCAAATTTTAACAATAAAATTAAACTAAACAAAAAGATATGAAAATTGAATAATATAATAAACATAATAATATATATTATTTCTAAATAATAATAATAAATTATTTATATTCCTCTACGAATACAAAATATATTTTAACAATTAAATAATATGATAGGACACGATAGAGCGATACCGAAATTGTTGCCTCTTAGGTGGGCAGAGCTTGAGATTCTGTCAACTGAGGCTACCTAAATGTATGAAATTGAAATTGCAAATATCAGGGAATTATTTACTTATATGTGGAGTAAATTTCTTGCTGCTGTAATGGAATTGGAGGCTACTAATATAATTAAGACCAACAGGATGCTTATCATTAGTGAGGTTGTAAATGACTTGAATCGAGTTAACTAAATCTCTGTTCAAGTCTGTATAAAATGTTATCAAACTTTGAAAATTATGTTTGGAATGATTTTGGTTATTGATTCAATGAGTAACATGTTTTTCATCCATTATCTGTACATAAAATGACATGAAGAAGACAAGTCTCCTAGGATTTGGGCGGCCTTAAGAAATGCGATTGTATAATATCATTATCCAAATTTATTTTCATATACAGATTAATCTCTATGAGTTGTCTTGATTTTTAGAATAAAATCTGAGACATGATCTCCAAAACCTTTAATCCACGTGATACAAAAAAATATGACCATTCAATGATTATATTACTTCATTAATGAGTCTGATATTATAAAACTGGATTTATTATGTCTTAGCAAAGAAAGTATCTTCACCAATTATTATAATTACCTGACATGCAAACCATTCATCAATAATTTAGTCTTAAAGTAGTATATATGCATCAATACTATATTTGGACCAATTTGTTCGAAATAAAATTATCCTTAGGAATACATAACAGAATGGTTGAACAATTGATTGGTTGCATGATCGAATATGGACATCAGGTTGGCAATAATTAAAACAGCAAATAATGAAAATGGAGTTATAGTTGTCAGCACGTCGTATATGACATAATCAAACACCACAACCCAAGTATATATACAAGATCAAATCCCACAACACTGATATCCCATTTCTGAAGAAGATGGCAAACAACCGACAACTCATTGCTCTCATTCCTTTCCTCTTTCTCATGCTGGCCGTCCACTTGACCTCCGCTAATGAGACAGTCGACTCAACCATCTCAGACAAGCCAGGCCCAGTGGCTGAGAAAGTCGTTGACTTGGTGGTGGAAGGAATGGTCTACTGCCAAAGATGTGAAGAGCCAGGCTTCACCGGAGCCAAGCCTATTGCATTGGCCACCATCAGTTTAACCTGCATAGATGATGAAAATGAAGTCGGCTACCTCAAGGCATTTAAAACCGATGAAGGTGGCCACTTCTATGCAGAGCTTAAAGGCTATAAGATGAGCCACTCTTTATTGGATCATCCTGATCTAACCCTACAGGCATGCAAAGTAAGACTAGTGGCTTCACCTCTCAAAGAATGTAATCTTCCCACCAACACCAATGATGGACTCAATGGTGCTCCACTTCGTTCTGAAAACAAGAAAATTAGTGGACCTAACTATGAGGCCGTAATATATGCTGCAGGTCCTTTGGCTTTCCGTCCCCTTCTCTGTCCTCTTAAACAACTGCAAGTCGATGATCAGCTCCCACATGTCTGAGAACTAATGAAGCTTTCTTTCTTTCTTTCTTTCTTTTTTTCTTCTTCTTTTTTTTTTTTTGTGTGTGTTGTTGATCAATTTACTATTCCTGTTTTCATTTGCCATCATTATATCTACAATCTAGAACCTTTATTTCAATCTTTGGTTATTTGTCAACATACTTTATGTCTGTAAGGTGCAGATTATCTATAAATGATGAAGCTCTATGGCAATTCCTTTTATTATAACTTATATTTTCATTTGCCGGTGTTTATATTGAAACTTGCATGTCGTCCTGAGCAAATTCTTCATTTTGTGGTTCAGTTAACTACTTTCCTGTATTAAGTATGAAGCCATATAATAATTTTAGAACATAAAATTAAATCGAAACAAGAAAACAACATATAAAGAAGAAAAGTAATGAAATTAATATCACAAGAGAAAAACTTAATCAAGAACAAAGACTAAACAAACATCCCCCACCCTCCCAAAAAATACCAAGTTAAACTTTTCCAAAAGGTAGTAGGACTTTCTGACTTACAGGATTTTAGAAGTCCATCGGGATGGCAAACAATTTATTGATTTCAGCCATTGCTTCTTTTGTGCACAAAGTTTGTTCAAATAAATCACTTCCATTTCCTGTACATGAGCTTGGGAGGGAGCTATCTGGTTTATTCTCTAATTCATCATCAGGAAGTATCATAAACCCAGTGTGTTTGTCCATCATATCTGGAACTTTGTCACTGTTCCTTGAGCTGCATTTCATTGCACTATTCAGTGGTTTCTGAAACATACCACTAAAATCATCTTCAGCGTTGCTGTCATCCAGTTCATCATCAGGAAGTATCAGAAAATCTCCACTATGGTTCTTCAAATCAGGTGCTTTGTCAAGTTTCTTTGGCCTGCTCTTCCTAACAAATTCTATTGGCTTTCCAAACATGCTGTTAATATCTTCCATAGCCTCCTTCAAATTAATGGTTGGGTCTACAAGACCATGGTGCCAAGCATTTTCCACCTCTGGTTCATTTGAGATGGTTGATCCTACAAACCTATAAACAACTGTATCCTCACGGAGTCCAGCTTGGAGTGGCCTCCTTGCATTTGAATCCTTAAAGCATTCTGATGGGAGATCATTTGGTCTAGCAAATACAGAAGCGTGGTTGTTACTAGATACACTATCAATATT
Source organism: Scutellaria barbata (assembly GCA_028654395.1). Classification (NCBI taxonomy): domain Eukaryota; kingdom Viridiplantae; phylum Streptophyta; class Magnoliopsida; order Lamiales; family Lamiaceae; genus Scutellaria; species Scutellaria barbata. Next base: position 14,775,201 of record CM053646.1, on the reverse strand, counting down.
GGACTCTTGAGGTTGGGTACCTTTCTCATTTACTTTCTCTATAACATCATCAGCTTCCTCACCATCAACATATATTTCAAAAGATTCATCTAGAGGCTGATTAGTGTCCGCTCTTTTAAGTTGGCAAAGTGATGGAACCTTTGGAAAGCTCAGCTGTGAATCCAAGCTTTCATCTGTGAAGACCTTAAATTCATTTTTGAAGTCGTTACCAACTTTAGACAGATTTTTAGTTGTCCTCCCAGCAATTGATGGCTCTAATGGCTCTCGAAACATGTTGTTTATAGCATTCATGGCCTCTTTTGTATTAACTGTTGGTTCTACAAGGCCATGATGCCGTGCATCTTCTGTTTTGGATTTCCCAACAATGGCTGTATCTACAAACCTACCTACAACCGTGTCATCACTGCATTGTTTTCTGTTTTCATCTTCTTGAACTCTTACCTTGACTTCAGAATCACTCACAACTGCCTTTCTAAGAAGTTGTTCGTTGAGTAGACCGATATTTGGTTTTTCTGTCATTAGTTTATGATTTTTTTCCTGCATGGGCAATTTATTCTGATAGCTTTGTGATGGGACCATCTTGTTTCCAATATTTGCAAACTTAGCTTCTGTCTTGAGTAAATATTTTCTAGAGCAGGTTTCTGCAGGCTGGTCATCAGTTCTGTGTGTTTTCTCCTTACAACGTCTAACATCATCCTGATTCAATGCTCCACAGTTTGTTGCCCTTCCCTGTAGATGCAGCATGTACACCAATGTAAATGACCAACAATAGACAAGGTACTACGAAGAATGTGATCAAGAAAACACCAGTACTCTCTTATTTTTATGTCGCTCCAGACGATGAAGAAACTGTTCGTATGACTTTTGCAACTCATCAGCAGGCTCTGCAAGGCTATGTAAGTATAGAAGAAATAAATGTTTAACAAAAAAGTTATGCATCATTCATAATTCAACAAATAAATTCCATAAAAAATTAGAAACAGGGTAATTACTGTATTCTAAAAACACATATATGCAAATCCTGCTCCATGCTAAGTCTAGATTTAATTTGCGATCATAACCATAGTGATTCCAAGGCTTATTACTCTAATATTGATAAGATAGTTAATTGAGAAGGCTTCTTGTTTTATAACAACTTGCCCATTGCAAATTGAAAGCAAACAAGAATCAATGAATTGAAGTAGCATGGAAAGTATACATAATATAAAACCTCATGCAGTAAAGAGAATGCAATAAGATGGAGCAATAGGATAAAAGCATGTAACTTTTTCCTAGCTTGACAATCATATTAATATGATCATCCACATGAGAAGTTTCTACTGCTTACAGACACAACTGAGTAAATGTCTTACTTCTGTACTCCCAAATGATAAATCTTTTCAGCAGCATCGAACTTCTTCATCTTCTCATAATAAAGGGCATACGCCTGGTAAAACAAAGACTTTTTCATCCCAATCCGATTAATTTCCATCCTTCTCAATACTGATTTTGGATCATCAACAAAATCCATCTGTTGAGAGCACATAGATAAAATTTATAAGCATTCCTTGTTGGAGCTATTTTGTATCTCATCCAATCAACCACCATATTATTATAGCTTTCCGTATCAAGGGTTTGAAATCATAAATATAGAATTAGAAATATCTCAACTTAAGTTTAAGTGAAATTTTCATCGGTTCCGATTCCATTAGCTCAACACGCACATTCACCAACACACTCATAACGAACACATAAAGATAAATCCTTTCTAATTCAAATTCAATGGCCCACAAACAATGCAACCAAACACACAATATGGTTTAACTTGGAGCACAAAAAGCACATTGAAACCAAAAAAAAAGACTCAAACACTGACGGCAAACAACATTGAAGACGAAAACCTAAAAGATCTGCTAGCGTGGAAAAGAAGGAGATACCAATTGCAACCAAACGCGAAGGTAGCGCAAATCATTGGAGTAACGGCGGTCGGCTATGAAAGTCTCGGAGCATTTCTGAAGAAATCGAGGCAATTTCTCCTTCAGAAGCTGCGGTGGCAGCATCTCTTTCATCTTCCTTATCCCACTGCTCAGGAAAAAGAGTTAGATTTCGATCTACAAAAGCAAATGAAATAGAGTGAGATAGTCGGAAATAATTACCGGAGCCATGGGAGGAGAGGGTCAATTCCAGAGTAGGATTTGATGTCGGAAATCAGCGAAGAAAAGAGATTGTTGTAGAGAGCGTTGCCATTGTTGGACATTGATTGATTGCAGAGCTCTTGCTTGGTGGTTTAGAAAAGAAAGGGTTTCAAGTTTGAATTGTTTTAGGCGGTTCTCAGGGCAACCTTTATTTCTTAACTAGCATAGAATCTTGGTTTGAAAAGAAAAAAAAAAAAAGGGCCCGGCTATGCACATCCCGAACCCTTCTAAACACACCCCAAAATTTAAACACACCTCATTAAATTAAAAAACAACTCACACAATACTAAACACACCCCACAAGATTACCAAAATACCCTTATGAATTTAAAAAATTAAAAAATCAAAACTCTAATCTAAACACACCCACACAAACTCACACACCCCATCTTCCCAAATTTCCTTCAACATTTGCAAGAGGCCGTCGCCCCTTATTCGAACCCAAGGCATATTTTTGAAGCTGAAATTGGAGTGTTTGTTCGACCATTAATCGAACAAGGTGTAGTAAGGTAAATTTCGTAGCTCAAACACTACAATGGAGCATCAAAGAGAAGAAGAAATGCCAAGTAAGTGACCTTATCAATTGGTAGATTGAAGTTGTATTTTTAGTGGGTTAAATGTGTGTAATGTAGTTTAAAACATAATATTAGTGTTTAGGATTCGTTTATTTGTGGAGAATGCATGAAATTCATCCGGTTGTAGCATGAATTTGAGGTTCTGGGTCGGGCAATGTTCGACCGTCGTCGGTCGAACGGTCTTCAGGGTGTTCGACCCTGGTAGTTCGAACATGGAGGGGTTGTTCGACCACCATTGGTCGAACGTAACGAATGATGTTCGGCTCCTATAGGTCGAACATGCCTAATATGTTCGGCTCCTATAGTTCGAACATTCTAAACTTGTTCGGTGTGTTCCAGTAGAACATGTGTGGATGTGTTTGGTTGATTGTGGTCGAACATAGTCGGTTTGGTCGGTTTGTAATTGGTAGATGTTATGTTGCAACATTCTAGTCCATTTATTTAGGGATAGGTGTAGTTTTCGGTGATTGAAGTATATTGAGAGTAGAAATTGCATTTGGGTTAATTGATTGCATTGTTGCTCGGCTGCTCGTAGTGTATTGTTAGGCTAGGTTTGATGAATGGTTGGCGTACGTGTAATGTATATGAATTTGAGGAGATATGTATACGTTAATTGATCTTAATTGTTGATTAATATTGCAGGTGGCCCAATTCTTTATACGAGGAGGAGGACACGACATACGGCCTCGAACAGAAGGCGTCGGGTCGAAGAGGCCACCACGATCGATCCACCGATGCCTTCTACATCTGCTCTTCCTCTGATCGAATACGAAGTACCGACAGAGGAAGCAGAAAGTGACGATGCTCCTGATGAGGAAGCGGTGCCTGAGGAAGCCGAAGGAGAGGCCGATGATGATGATATCTTGAGAGGCCCTTGCCCTGGTGGACCGATCGATCCACAACTGATTTCGAGCTTCAAATCGCACATTGCCTATGCCATCTGGAACGGTGAGGAACGGCCTATCCTGAAGTGTTGGTGCCACACCACAAAGATGGAGACGTGACAATTCGAGGTACGAAATCCGGCTTGGGAGCAGTTGCTACAGCGCAGTCCCATCCCAGATTTGAGGTGGGTGTCTTATAAGACGCCCAATAAAAACCTCATATGTGCATTCGTCGAGCGCTGGCAACCGGAGACCAACACATTTCACATGCCCTGGGGTGAGATAACTATCACCCTGGATGATGTAGTATGTTTGACTGGTTTGCCGGTTAGTGGCCGATCCGTCATGATTCCGGATAGTCGATCCAGGCCGGAGCCCGTGTCCGATCTCCTTAGTCGGTTGTTGGACGTTTCGGTGAAGGCTGCAAAGGAGGGACTCGAAGGCCTTCAAGGAGGATCGGTCAAAATGGAGTGGCTTCGAAGACAATTTGAAGCTGATACGAGTTCTCAGAACCAGTTGGTGTTGGAGCGTGCTGCCCGTGCATACCAGCTTTTTGTGTTGGGGTGTACACTGTTCGCGGACAAGACCGGCACCAGGGCATCGTCCAAGATCATTCACCTATTGGAGCACTTGAACCGGTTCCATGAATACGCTTGGGGCACAGCGGCTTTGGCCTTCTTGTACCGATACTTGGGGTTGGCCTCTTGAGTTGGTGTTCGGCAGATGTGTGGATATCTGACATTACTCGAGGTATGTGCATAACATTCATTTGAGAGAGATTACTTGCTCTAAATGTACTTTGTTTTATTTTTCTAACCGTTGCGTTTTCAATTTTCTCAGGCTTGGATATACGAATATTTCCCTGCATTCCGACCAACATATAATGTTGGTTTTCGAATGGGTGAGCCGTTTGCACGGAAATGGGTGCAACGCTCTCATGACGGAGGAACACAGGCTCGATACTTGCCATCAGAGAGAGTTTGGATACGATGTCTCCACACGACGTGAGTAAAACTTGTCCAATTCTTTTCGACCTTATGTTATTTCATCTCTCATCACAGATGTGTCGTGTACTCCAAATGATTTTTTTGCAGGTGAACTGGAATCCGTACTCCGAGGTTCGTGACCATTATCCCCTGAACCCAGTGGCTTTCTACCAGGGATGCATTCGAGCCTTTGATATAGTGGAGCCGTATCATCTGGACCGTGTCTTGAGGCAGTTTGGATTTGTTCAGAGGATTCCGGATGAGCCGTTGATTCCCATTATCGCCCGGAGGGGCAAACATGGGGCCACATATAAGGTGACTTGGGATGCACTAGGTGCATACTTTAGAGTCTGGCAGAACCATGTTCTGTCAGCCGAAGCACTTGGGAGAAGTGCATACCCTGCCTGGGAGTGCTCCGAGGACTACCTGGACTGGTACTCTAGGGTTTCACATCCATTCATCCAGAATTCGGATGAACTTCAGGCTGGACACGTCCCTCAGAGCAGACACAGAGGCCCCCAACCGTGGGATATGATCACATCGGCACTTGGTCACCTCGAGCCCGTGTACCAGCAGTGGCAAACTGACGAACAAGGCTTGGACAAGTCCATGGTAGTTCCAGCCCTAATTGGTGCATATAGGGCCCTGAAGATTGACACCGAGGAGCCGGCCGAGTCGTCAAGACGAGCTTCCAGCAGCCGGTAGCGTAGGCCTTGGAGATCTTAATCTACTCTCCTTGTGTTTGATTTCGAAGAATTCCTTTATGTATTTTCTATTTCGCATTCGGACAACTTTTGATGTAACTCTTGCACCTATCCCGACGTTGTAATTGATGTTTTCGATTAATTTAAACATGCTACCTTGTATTTTATGTGTCTTTGATATCTGGAATGGTTAACTGTCGAATTGGTAGTAGGTTGGGATCGTACGAACTCCGATTGTGAGAATCATAGGATGTTCGAACAACTATAGTCGAACAACATGCATCAAGTTCGACTAATACTGGTCGAACAAGGAGGATATGTTCGGCTATAGGTCGAACAATACTTCAATGTTCGATTACATGTCGAACACATCTCAATAGTGCAAAATGAGCCTGTTCGACTCCCCCTGTCCGAACATAGTTCATACTGTTCGACCTATGGTCGAACATGTTGTACTTGTTCGACGCATGATCGAACACTTCTGAAATGTTCGGTTATAGGTTGAACGCTGACAAACATTTTCGGCCACAGTTCGCATTACAGACTCGTTTTCCCCTACGTTCGTTTACATGACCTGTGCAAATAAGTCGAATAATTCACATACTCAAGAATCCAAATTAATTCACATCGTTACGAACTCCAACAAATATTCATACTCATAGTAAATGTAATGAAATGAAAATTCATACAAACAGTAACCCTTTCTAAAATCGTCCGAGTCATACACCCATACAAATCAATCATCGACGATCTGGATTGTGTCTTGCCCAACAGAAGAACTTTCACTACGACTGTCGGCCGCGTACTGCATGATGCGTCTCCTATACACCTCGGACCATCCACTTGCACAAGGAAGACGATGTTCGAACCACCGGTCTATGATGGGCGGTAACGGCGATTCGTCGGCCAGTTTGACCTACAACAAGGCGAAGTCAGTAAGCATATAAATTTGGATGGGTATCATTCAATAAGACAAACACGTGCATACCAGAATGTAATGGTTTCCGTGAACGAACGCCATGCAAACAAGCCTAGGCTTCGTGGGAACTTGAGCCCGCAAAGGTAGCACCGTAACGCACATCTGAGGGGAGAGATGGACGATGGCCATGTTATAGGCATTAGCGGCCAGATAGGTCATTTCAGGGAAAGTCCACCAGTAATTCATGCTTGGCGTAGGTCGTTCGTAGCAACTCAAATTGGAGACCAACTCATCGTGACGATCCTTCATGCCATATATACTGGAATACAAACCTTGGAAGTCTTTGAGCTCCTGGATAAGATCGCTACGGACTTGGCCCCATGAATTCTTCCCCAACCCGATTGCGTGGGCAATCGATCGAAAACCGCAGTGGCCGTCTCCCAATGGATTTTTGATACTTAAAACATACGGCTGCAATAGAGCAGGTAGCAAGCCTACAAACACCTCATCCCCTGCCTTCCGAACTGATCGTCGCTTGATCGGCATCATCTTGCGCTTAAGTGTGGTAAAGATAGGAGTGGACTTGGCCGCCGTTTGTATGGGAGTTGTTTGATCCTCCTCGAACGAACAACTATCGTGGAATGATTGCACATACTCGAACTTACTTGGATTGCGTTTGGTAGATGTATCATTTTTCGTCTTCGCTTTACCAGGCCTACCACGGGTACGTGTGGTGGCTACCGGCTCCTACAACTGAGAGGTCGAAGGTATAGATATCTCACGCAATCGCTTCAGCAACAACAGTTTCTGAGCCTCCGAAGCCGATCCGAACATGTTGTTAATATCCTCGACTGTTTCTTCCCAACGGTTACCAACATCCACATTGATGGTACCCTCATCCACAACTGGTTCGCAGTCCAACTTCCTCCAAAATGGGTGGATCATCTCAAGCTGGATAACTTGACCATCTCGTTCCAGCTCGGCCAGCTCGTGCGCATAAGGCAACCCACACGTCCGCCTCAAAACACATCCACAAAGCAGAGGATCAACACCACAGGTGCCAACACTACTCATCTCCTCGAAAATCTTACTCAGGGCCTGATGGGAGACTAAACCTCGAATAAGCTTGAACAAAGGAATCGCGAACCGGTGAGGTGTGACATTCAAACTTTGTTCGAACGAGGCCAAAATGTGGGTATGCGACGTGATGAGGAGATGGTGTATTCGTTCCCACGATGTCTCGAAATTTGATTGAGAGGATGCCAACTACTTTTTCAACTTGGCATGTGCACTCTCGGCCCTACAAGTCAAGAAGGTATGTCAGTAGTGGCAGGTAACACCCTATTCCAACGGAAATAATACTTACATAATTTACAAAAAAACAATGTTACCTGCTGCTCGTAGTGTTGTCGAAGTGCATGACATTGTTAGTCCAGCACGAGACGAATCTCTCCTTATATGGCGCGATCCAGTTTTTGAGGGCATAAGCCACAGCCCTAGGATGATCATGGTAGTCATCCTCTAACCTCCTCAGCAATTCATTGAACCTCGGTTCATCCTCAGCAAAAATCAGCATATTCCATGCATGATTGAACTGTTCCCATTTCTCCGTTCGTCCAAACAATTTCTTGCAGTTGCTCAAGATGTTCTTATTGATATGCCACCGGCACAGCAAGTGTTTACAGTTGGGAAATGTAACACTGATGGCATTCATCAAGGCCAACTCGCGGTCAGTTACAATCACCGAAGGAAGCCGGTTGTCGGACATTAACCCTTTCAAGGTGGTCAGAGCCCACCTATAATTGTCTTCAAGCTCTTGGGACATGTACACGCAGGCAACAGAAAAAGTGATGTTGGTTGATGTCACACCAACCACCTCCAAAAGTGGCATCCGGTACCTATTAGTCTTATAGGTACAATCCATTAGGAGCACGCTCGGAAATGCACGTAACAGATCAATAGATCTCGGATGGGCATAAAACAGATTTGTGACTCGATCTGTTTGCTCATCTCTCCGGTCCAAGAAGTAATAGCTCTCCAACTTCAACTTTCCCAATAAAAATTGCATTTGGGTTCGGCCTCCATGCTCGACCACTCTATGCTTTTGCCGAGTATTGTAAATAGTCTTCAGGGTGGACTCATTGTCGGGAAAAGAAAGTTTAACAGTGCTCAAAATATCCTTCGGCTTCGTGTTATTCAAAGACAGGTCCCGCACTAGTCGATCTTCATCAGTCCTTAGTCGACCGGCGAAGGAATGTCCCACCAAATGCAGCCCCATTGGATGATTATGGGACCCACATACAACCATTAATTCCCATTGTCCAGTCTCTTTCACCTCAACTCCTTTTAGCATGAAAGGACAATCACACTTTTTTGTTCCACTCCGGCGTCCTTTAGCAGGCTTCTTTTCCGGGTCAGCAGAGGTACCTCCCACAACCTTTGCTTTCGGCGGACGATACTTACCACCACGCTCACATCCTAAAAATACCCGTGCTCGTCTTCCAGTGTCTCCACTATCAGATCGTCTAACCAAAACAACCATGTTAAGATGATTCCCAACACTACTGGCCCAATTCACCATATCTTCCCGACTATCGAATAGCTCGTTTGTTCGAAATTCTTCCGAATAGTCTATTTGCTCATACATCGGGTCTTCAACGTTCACAACACTCAATCGCGACTCATTGGAGCCATATTCCTATAAACAATAGCATGTGTAAATACATGGATTCACAAAAAAAACCTAAATTCATTCAACTATGTAAAACATATGCAATATGTTCGACTATTAATATACGAAAACATACCATATGTTTGAACAGAACCAGCCGAACACATTGCACAACGTTCGACCGGTCCTGGTCGAACATCCTTCAAAAGTTCGACTCATATTGATCGAACATGTCACGTATGTTCGGCCAATACAGGTCGAACACACTGTAAAATGTTCGGCCTGTATTGGCCGATCGGGAACTGCGCGATTTTTTTTTTCGAACAATACGAAAAAATCAATCGATTAAATTGTGTAACATCACTTACATTGTCCATTTCATGTGCTCTATCTTGATCCATGATCTTTTTCCAACCAATGTAGTAGGATTTTTGGTGGAGTTTTTGCACTTTGGATTTATGAGGAAGAAGAAGATGGAAGGAAGTGGGGTGTGTGTAATCTTAACCTAGATAGTGGGGTGTGTTTAGCAATTGGTTGGAGTGGGTGTATTTAGATAATTAGTTGATTGTGTTTTTTTTTTATGTTAAGGGCATTTTGGACATTTCACCTTATATTTATTTTTCCTTTTTTTTGTGGGGTGTGTTTAGAAGGGCCCGGGGTGTGGATAGCCGGGCCAAAAAAAAAACATAGAATCTATAAATTCACGGAAGAAAACTTCAACATATTTCGGCAAAATATTGCTCGTACTAAAACAAACTTTTGTAGTTTTTCATCAAAATATCGTGGATGTGATTAGTTGCAAGGACAAAAATATCGATACTTGTAGATATATCAATATCTTGATTTTACAGATATATCGAGAGATATATTGATATCGGTGGAAATATCGATAATTTCGAGAAAAAAATAAAAAATTGAATTTAAAAAAAAAAAGATATGTTTACAGCCAACATTAAGAGATAAACTATTATATAAATTTTGTCTCATAGGTTTACATGTCAAATTATCATTGACAATTAATACTTATCATTGACAATTAATACATGACCTAATAATAACTTGAACTCCTATGAGGTTCAAATGAATAAGATGACATGTCATCTTAAATCAAACAATATTGATACCAACTTAAGATACTAAACCAATTTTTAGCGTAATCATGAAGATAACTTTCATAGGTTTCTTTACTTTCTTGTACTTTTAATGATATGAAGGGTTGAAATTTACTGAGTTGGACAAGTACATAAAGCACGGCCACTCATCTCAGCAACAGAAATAAAATGATATTTCAAAAAAATAAAATGATATTTAAAAAAAAAAAATTATATAAAGTATTATCGACATTTATATAGCGCTGATATATCGGCCGATATATCATCGATATATGGCACGAGATATTACAAGTTCTTATCGATATCGATAAAAAAAATGATATTTATCGATATATCGTCAATATATTAACGAAAAAAAAATTGTTGTGTATTATTATATCGGGCTTCGTAAAATACCGATTTATCGACGATATATCACCGATTTTTACCCATTTTTTCGTCACTGATTAATAGATATATCAGTCAATATTTTGATTTCTGTGAAATTGGATTAAAAAGTATTGAAATGTGGGTGATACATCAGTAAAATATCTCTATATTTCGATGTCGGATGAATTATTTTAATATAATTTTATAATGAATGACACTAATTAAAAAAAATATTTCTATACAAATAATATTATATTTTGCACATTATAATAGTAATGAAATAATTATATATTTTGCACATTATAATAGTAATGAAATAATTATCAATAATTGACAACATTTAGATCAAAATTGTTGCCGAAATATCGCAGAGTTTTTCCTCCTTATATGCATTAGATAAAAAAAAATTATTAATGTTGAAACAATTGCTTACACTACTCAAATCATTGCGTTCAAATAATTCATTCAAATAATTAATCTGCACTACTCCAAAATTCAAAGGCTCCAAACATTACACCAATTTCCATGGGAATGCAAAAGAAAAAAACACATCATCTCCAAAACAAAATCTAATTAAGTTCATTCAAAGGATCTTTGTCACTATTTTTGTTATTCAAAGGATTCATGTCTGTATTTTTTTCTTTTAAAATCTTTTATATGTCTTATAAATATATGGTTACATTTACAAAAACGTAACATTTTCCTTCCAAGCAAAAGCACAATCCACTATTTTTTGTAAACTATATTTTTTCTTTGCACGCATATCCTACATATTGTTCTGACATCAAAAAGATTTGTGACTTATAGAAAACAAAAATGTTAGTTAATTCAAACACTTTACTAAATATAATTTCTTCAAGCGATTTCGATAATTTGTATTTTTCCATCAATAATTAATATTAAAAAAATCATACGAATTGCTAAAAAATCTGCATTTTCATATAAACTTTTATTCACTTAATTATGTAGTTTCCTGTTAGTAACAAATATGGTGTTTAAGATCATAGCAAATAAAGCTACTGCAAATATGGTGTTATAACTTGATCATAACAAATAAAGTTATTGCAAAAGTACGTTGAATTTATAAATAAAAATACTCAAATTGGTGTTTAAATAAAAGAGAACATGTGAACAGATATGAAGCATTTGTCATTCGGTTTCCCAACCAATATGGTTTTCTTAATTTTGTATTTAATTTATCTTTTTATTAGCTAAACATTTAGCGAAATTTATTTTGGGCATATGCATAATTTAAGTTCTTTGTAATTGTTTATTTATGTTTCTATGTATTTATATATTTGTATTTACATCTATATTTATAATCGCCCTCTAGTAATTATTATTTTTTAAATAATTTTGCAAGAATAATGCCAAAGAGTATTCGTAAGTTCTACTTAAATTTTTTAAATAAACAGTTCGATATAACAAAAATAATTATCATAATTTATCTTTCTATTAAATTATTTCTCAAGAAAGAAATTGACGCTGATATAATTTTATCTAGACAAAAATAACAATTTATTTAATCGAAATGGGGAAAACTTTTAAAACTAAATAAATTTTCATATTCAAAATGAAATTACTAAAACTATCGAGGGGCAATTGAAGTTATACGACAAATTCATTGCCAGTTTCCAACTGCAAATCCTTAGTCTAGAGGTTTAATCGCCGCCGCTTCCTACTCTCCGTCAACATTGCACTCTTCTCCGACCATGAAAGCCCAGCCCGAGCCCGACTCCCGAAACCCTAAATCCAACTCCGAAGATGATGAAGAAGACCATGAATCGGAGCTGGAAGAAGAGGAAGAAGATGATGACGACTACGAAGCCACGACTCCTGAGGCCCGAATGCGAATGGAACGGGGCAGTATGGAGTCACTCTTCAAGCGCCTCTCGACGGAGCGAGTTCCCGTCCATGTCCATGACATCATCATCAAGGGCAACACAAAGACAAAGGATTCCCTGATCGAGTCCGAGGTTGAGGCCGTGTTGAGGGAGGCCGATACCTTCCAGCAGCTGCTACGCGCCGCTGGTGTCGCCAACGCGCGTTTGCGCGCCCTCGGTGTTTTCGAATCAGTTAATGTTACCCTCGACGCCGGCCCACCGGAGTTGCCGGGGACTGCGAATATCGTCATTGAGGTTTCCGAGCCCAAGTATCCGATTTCTGGAAATATTGGCATTTTCACCAAACCTGGGGTATGTTTTTGGACTCTTTCATTAAATTTTTCGTTCTATGTTCTAAATTGGATATGAATTATGCATCTGTTTAAAGTTCTTTGAGTTCTGTGCTGCTTGGAATTTGGGAATGTTGTTGAAGAGATAATGAATTTAGATTGGGATTTTTGAATTATGGGTGTAAACTATTGGGGCTTTTTTGTTGCATTGGGGTTTTAGCAGTAGGGAATCGCAAAATTAACATAAAATGGATTCATCACAAGCTTTGAATTGGCTTTTTGGCCTACTGGCAATATGAGAAAGAAATTGATGTTTTACTCAACATACTGTCATAATCGAATTCATCACAATTTGTTGAATATGGAGTTTTTTTTAAACTACTTGTTAGAAAGCTGAACTTCATGATATATAGGGTGCAAAAAGATGGCTATGGTTCAGTTACACAATAAAGATTATGATAATAACGACAAAATAAAGAATTTAAAGTTTATGCAATGCTTATTCAGGTTTCCTTTTACCAGCACATATTATGTTTTATGGATGGGTCAATCTTTTTTAGGTTTCGTGGATAGTCATTTTATCATACCTGAATTACATCTGCTCTTGTATGGATGTGTCAACTGTTCTGTATCTTTAATTTTTGATATTCCAAAGTTCTTTTACAGGCTAGATCATGGACTCTAGAAGGGACAGGAAAACTGAAAAGTTTGTTAGGTTATGGAGATATATGGGATGTTTCAGTGGCTTATGGCTGGGGTCAATCGACAGAAGCTGGCATAGGAGTGTCTTTGCCCAGATTCAAATCAATTTCTACTCCCTTGACAGCAAGAGTATCTGTGCTTTCCCAAGATTGGTTGAAGTTTTCTTCATACAAAGAACGAGCTATTGGCCTCTCTCTTGGCCTATTATCAACTGGGAACCATGACCTTTCTTACAATATCTCTTGTCGTACTTTAACAGATCCATCTCAAATGTCTTCCCATGAAGTGAGGAGGCAACTTGGACATAATTTGTTATCAGCCTTGAAGTATGCATTTAAAATTGACCATAGAGATTCACAATTGAGGCCAACTAGTGGACATGCTTTTGTTTCCACCACTCAAATTGGTGGTCTTTTCCCTGATTCCCGGAGTTTGCGCTTTATTCGTCAGGTGTCATGCACATCTTTTGCCTTTTACTTTCTTTCATTTTAATTGCATGGACAGCTTTGTTGTATTGTTAGCGGATTGCTAGAGTTGGCTGATGACTTATAACACCATTCTGTAACTAGATACATGGTAATAAGGTAGTTGTTGGAATAATGCCATGTTTGTATGTGACACGTTTATCTTTCCTGAACAGGAGGTTGATTTTCGTTATGCTATTCCCCTTGGGTTCTATCGAGCTGCATTGAATTTTGGGATTTCAGGTGGTGTTGTATTTCCATGGGGTAGCGGATTTTTGAGTACACCATCGTATTTGCCTGAGCGGTTTTTCATGGGTGGTAATACTTCTCCAGTTTGCACCTTTGGAGGGCCTACATCTGTTTTAGGTTTCAAGGCCAGGGGTCTGGGTCCTGCTAATCCTAGAAGAGTTGTCACAGATAATTCAAATGGTGGAAACCCTGTTGATTCTGGAGTAGACCATATTGGTGGAGATCTTGCTCTCACTGCCTTTGCAGATTTGTCTTTCGATCTACCTTTGAGGGTTTTTAGGGATTCGGGCATCCATGGGCACATATTTGCCAGCTCAGGCAGTCTGAATAAACTAACCGAACAGGCATACAAGGAATTATCTCTGCAGAAGCTTCGTGATTCTATACGAAGTTCTGTAGGAGTTGGAATCATCATACCTACTCAGCTCTTTCGCATGGAGGTGAGTTATTTTGCTTATGAAAATTTACCAATTTCTGATGTCAGATTTCTCTTATCCTGCTGATTTTTCTGAAAAAAAAAAAAAAAAAAAGGACTCACACACTGAATATGACTTGGATTTTTACAATCTCATGTTACAAAAATGTTTCTCTAAGGTAGTCATGCTACATCTGCAGTTTAATGCATCTATATGATGAAAAGTGTTATCCAGCTTGTCTCATATATATTTGTAGTCCCTCAATTTCTTGTTAGCGAGACCATCAAATAGTTTTGCAGCTCTGCGGGAAGTATTTTTCAGGTTCAAATATATACATATCATAAACAAACCAAAGCAGATTTACCATTATTACAGGAATGAACTATGTCATTGGGTGAATTGCCTAGTAATCCTTCCTAGATCTGGTAGAGCCATCAGCCTCTTATTACTTTTGTAGGAAAATGCTCCTACTCTCTTAGTTGATACTAGAACAAATTTCTAGTGAGGGATGGGAAAGTAATGCAGAATGCTTGCACATGATCATGTGTAATGCTTAAGTGTAAAAGTGTCCATCTGTTTTCCAGTTTCATACTTTTTTTCAACAAGGTAATATCTCTCACATCTTGACATAATTGTCAGGTAAACTACTGCTACATATTGAAACAAGAAGGTCACGACCAAGGGAAGACTGGCTTACAGTTTTGCTTCTCTCCTCCTCAATGATTCGCCTGATTACATTTGCTTGAGAATTGATATATGTTGGCATTTGTTGGCTTTTAACTTATTTTAGATGGAATTTGAGAAATTTCACTTCCCATTGCCTTCATATCCAATTTAGACAGCTCCAAAGATCTGAATTACAGATGGACTATTTTAGATGCAGCTCTATGGAAATAAGATTCACAACCTTCGGATATTGACAAATGTTACACTGTTACTTCATATAGAGCAAGCAGTTGCTTTTTTTTTTCTGATCATTTGAGTGACAGGTACGATTAATTCTTGTTCTTTTCTCCTTGGTTCGACATAAACTCCTTCCAAGACATTTTACATTCATTGACATATGAAATGAAAGATTCTTGTTGCCATTCATTTGTAGTATCTTGATCTTTGCTTTGCTGGTTGAACTAATGACCCCGATAAACCCTTCGACAAAGTACGTAAGTAGGAGAATTATCATAAGCTTGTGTTTCTTGTGTATGGTTTGTTGAAAAAGCTTGAGAGCAGTTTTAGGAAATGAAATGTGGTGGCAGAATGTGGAATGTAATTTGAGCAATGTAGTAATCACCACCTCAGCCTCAGGTAAATGATTTTTCTTTTTCATCTTCTTGTTTATGTTTGGGATGCTTGAAAATGGTTTTTGGGGATTGTGTTTTGAGGGAATTAAAGAAAGAGAGAATGATGGGCATGTCCTGTTGCTTCTGGGCAATGTTATTATAACCAGAATGGGATTAGTATGATTGGTTCAACTCATAGCCGGATTAGTCACCCACTCTTTTCTAAGCACATCCCAATTAAAAAAATATTTTTTTTTGAAAATATATATTTTACTGTTTTAGCAATATAATGAAACCTTAATCTTCCTTTTTTTCCTTCCATTTCTCTATTTTTTTTTATCTTTTTTGCTTCTTTAATATTAATTTTTTTAATTTCTTAGAGAAATGTAATACTAATATAATGACGAACATTTCATGAATTTGTTAAATGTATGAAAATCAGGTGAAAATAGTATAAAAAAAGGCAGAAAATCGATCAAACCCGAATAATTTCGTTCGACCCTAGTTGGCCGAACACTTATGTGTTCGGCCGTCTTGATCGAACATGAAGAAGTATGTTTGGTCATCATAGTTGAACACGTAGAAGTAAGTGCGATCATAATGGCCGAACGAAATTAGTAGAATTTGATTTAAAGAGTAAAATCGAACACGTAGTATTATTTAGTTTTTAATTTTTTTAATTGAAAAATGTATGAATTGAGATGTGCTTAGAAAAAGATGGATTATCCTTAATCTCACTTAAGATATTGAATTTTTTTTTTTTCAATTTTATCAAGTGTTGATTGGTAATAAACTATACTATTAATACTCATTGTGCATATACTTGTTGATGATATTGAATTAACTAAATTTTAGTTTATTATCTTACAATTCATCTTAGATAAGTCTAGATGTGAATATATTTTAATCGATTTAATGGCTGGTTCGGTTTTAATAAAATTGGTTTTGGGAGAAGAAATAGGGAATGGTATTTAAGATTCACAAATTTTATCTTTTTGTGGGTTTAACTTTTCTCTTCTATTTTATTTTTTATACAGAGATCAACAATTTTGTGTAGATTAAACCAATTCGGTACCATTTTATCCCTTGTTTTACAAAATACAATTTTCTCCACTTTTTTTTTTAGCAGTTCTTAAATCTTCAGGAAACAATAAAGTATTTGATGTATATAGAAGCCTGATAATAGATAATTATTACGATCGGTTGATTTTAAAAATACTAAAAAGTAATATAAATTGGAAAAAAACTCATTTTTTAAATATTTTATCAATCAATCAACTCCCTAAAATAAGAAACATAATTCCTATTTATATTAATATAAACCTAGAATCCTAAATAATCAAATATAAAAATATTATTAATAATAAAATCTATCTAAATTTTCATCAAATATATCTAATTTCTATCACCATCAGTAATTCTTTTAGCTTTATTCTTGTCTTCCATCTTCTCTTTATGGGCTGTATAATGAAACGAATGTAATGTAGTCGTTTTATGTTTTTTTAAATATTTCTTTTGAGGCAACCTTAAAACACATATAAAATGGAAATAATTGTAATATTCAAGAAGGTAAAATATTAGTAGCGATGTTCATTAGTTACTGTTCCATACAGCCTCTGCCCATGTATTTCTTGTGCGGTTAATTAAACATGTTTTAATTTATAAATTGGTATTTAATATTTGTTTGTTGTTTCATCAATTTCCTGATAGGTTCTGGCAAAGGTAAATTATATATACTGTTACTATCTTTGCATCCAAAAAAAAAAAAAAAAGCAACTACATATTCGATTTACCCACTTCTTGTCCAAGCATTGACACAACATATTAGGTTGTAACTTTTATTTATTCTTATAAACAAAGACAGGTCTATTAAAGTATTTGTATATTGTATTGGGTTCCAAATTCAAGGAATTTTATAATATTGAATTTGAAGATTAGATTATATAGAAGAATGCACATTAGTTAGTCAAAACTATTGATAACAACCAATTTGCACATTATATGTGCAAAATGAATTCACCAAAGGACCAATCTTTATATCACCGTACAATTATTTGTTGGGTAGATAACTCCTTCTTCTTCTCATCGTCGTCGTCATCATAGTATAGTTTTTGTTTTCTTCTGTTTTCAGGCTTTGATGTAGATATATATCGAGTAACTAAGGTTTGTCTTGGTAATTTTTTTAGGCATCTTATGTCTTTTGAGTTCAATCTTTAGCGTATGATGCTACTCTAGTGTCCCTGTAGGTTTAATTCTTTGGACACCAATATTTGAGACCTTAATCTTGACTTAAGTGGACTTTGTGGTTATACTATGTTTTATTTGAATTTTCAAAAAGGAAGAAAAAGAAAAGGTGACTTGGGAATGAAATAAACAATAGCTATTAATTCCCGTAACTCTTAATCAAAACTAAAAATGTTAATTAGAATCGTAAACTGACTCATCCCATAAAATTAGATTCGTAATAAGATTTCATACGAGTCATATTGTATATATATTTGGTAAGAAGTGAAAGTACATTAAATTAGAAGGAAAAATATTATTGGAAATAAGGGAGGATTGGGTAAGCAAATTTGGAATATCTTGGTTGCTTAAAGAGGCAAAGGAAGTAACATTGTCAAATATATTTCTAATCCATTTGTTTATAGGCATATATAGGTCCCAACGTTACTTACTACAAATACCAAATCTATATATATCTTTGTTGAAAGGGTAGTGTAGGTGTGGTCAATTTCTTGTGTCGACCATTATTAATTAGTTAATTATATATTTAAACCACCAACATTTCTTACTTGCTCATACACACAAAAATAAAAATAAATAAATACATATAATATACACTCTATACTTTGCACATGAACTCCGTGTTCGCTAATATATCATGCAACTTCATAAGTTTAAAACAATTTATATTCCTAAATGTAATCTGGTTTTTAACTGATTTAATAACTTATTTACCTTTTTTAAGTAATCCAATTCCAAGCTTTCGTCTGATTACCTTTTTTTTAGTTGGTACCGATTATTTACTTAAATTTTTTTTTTTTTTTTGAGAAATTGTTTATTTTTGTTTCTTCTCATGCTTCTATCCAATTACAATTAGTATTACATCTTGGAGATCAATGATCAATAAAATGCAATTTTATACTAATTAAGTTGTGATGGGTAAATTTTTGGAATGAGCAACTTCATATAAACCCAAATGCTAAAATAGGCGCAAGAATATATTTTGGGTAAATTACATTTTTGGTACCCAAAATATTTCCCAATTTTATTTTGGTACTCCTGTTTTTACGAGTTCCAATATTGATATCCAATATTTCAAAAAATTGTATGTTTGGTATCTTCTGTCAAGTTTCCGTCTAAATTTGATGAAACCCTAATTTTTTGGAGCCAAAATTAATCTCTTCTTCCCCAAAGTCATTCTGCATTTTGAGTTTGCCTTAAATTCTTGAACTCCTCTTCAATCTTCACTAATATTTTTAATTCTTCAATCCTCGATTTCGAGCATTGATTTGTAGAGTGGGAAGGTGATCACTGCCTGGATTGATTACTTGAATGATGTGAAGAAGATGGAGGTGTTCTTAAGCTACTCGAGATTCAAATCGGATACTCCGATCCTAGTGTTCATGTCGATCTCTCTGGTTATTGAATGAGTTTATGTTTGTTGGATTTTCAACCTCTATTAAAAGAAGCACATAGTTGTATTACATCAAGAATTGGAGCTTCAAAACCTCTAGTTTTCGACACACAAAATCAAGAATCCATCATCACAACATCTCTGATAGCACTCTCCCTTCACAGCCACCCACACCGTTGCCTGTTTCAAATACTGGGAAAAAACATCAAGAAGATCATATTGGCTCTTGTGATTGATTTTCCATTACTGTTCTGTGCAACTTTTATGATGTTTGGTTGTGTTTCTTTCAAGAAATGGAGGGGTTTGAAAACGGATAAAGCCTTGAAAATAAAGGTGATGCAAGTGTCAATGAGCTGGCATGTGGGAGGAAGTTCGAAGATTGAAGACTGATTAAAGAGATAGATTAGGCAAGCTCAAAGTGCAGAATGAGTTTGGGGAAGAAGAGATCGATTTTGGCTCTAGAAAATTAAGATTCCGTCAAGTTTGAACGGAAACTTGATGGAAGATACTAAATGTACAATTTTTTGAAACGTTGGGTACCAATTATAATTCACAAAAACAAAGATACCAAGAATGAAATTGGAGAATAGCTTAGTAACAAAAATGTACATCTAGAATTGGCATGTGTATTTGTGCACACGTGATACCAAATTATGCCGAAGGTATTTGATCTACTCAATTATTATTAATAAATATATCTAACCACACTAAATTAAAATTAGACAATTAATGTCTCATATATATATATATATCATTCATATAATAGTAATTGATATTTTTTAGAAAATATGAATGGTTGAATATATTCATATTAAAAATTATTATTTAAGGTAATAATAGTATTTATAATTTTCATACTTAAATAATGTTATATTAGAATTATAACTGTTTCAAAATCTTATAAAATCTCATTATAATTAAAATTTTAATATAAAAGTATTATATATAAGGTATTTATAATATTTTTTCTTTAATTTGAATTGATTTTCACATGCACCATACGTGATCTAAAACTCATATATATATATATAATCTTAATGACTATAATCAGTAGCACTTTTGGATCTCGATCGGATTTTTATGCACTCCTTGGAGAAAACCAGATATAACCAATTCTTACATGCGTGAAATCTCAATTTAAAATTTAATCTTGCAAAATTCATCTAAACTCTTGTTCAAACATATCATTAATTGAGAAAATCAGGCATAATCAAATTAGAATCTGAAGATCTTAAGTCACAAAAGACAAAAGATTAAGTAGTGAGAAACCCTAATTTTAGAAGAAGATGGGATGAGTTAGGCAAGGATATATGGTGAGATGTCACTAACGTGGGACAAAGAGACATTTGACAAGGAGACGAAAAATGCCTTTGTATTACAATTATTGAAGAAAGAGAAGTTAATAATATTATTCCAATTTCCATGCAAACGTATTTGCGATTAGGTAAATACAAATATAATTTTTAGACTTAATCGTACGTTTATTCATGGAATTAAGCATAATTGGATTTCCATTTTACTAAATCCCACCGTTGAATTTCAACAAACCCCTGCCTAATCCACGGACTAGATTATTCAATTACATTGATCATGACATTATCTTCATTTTTATGGCAAGATGTGACACTTAGAATTAGTGGGAATATTACAATATATTTCTTAATTTTGGTAGTTGCGACTAGTCTTACAAACCTTGATTGGAAGAATATTAAGAAAACATATAATCTCTATAAGCTATGTCGATATTGTATTCATCTGTTATTTATTTATTTAATTTTTCTCATGCAAGAAAGTTACAAAGAAAAGAATAGTAAGTGAATAAAAATTGTTTGTCTTTTTGTTATTGACATTCAATTATTAATCGGGTTTAAGTTGATGTATACATATTTATTTATCATGCATGCCCACTCTTAATTAAATATGAATTGTAGGTATATATGGTATATAAATTGATAACAATCCAATATCCAAACCAATGTTTTCATAACGGGACCAGATCAGCCTGTTCAATCGGGAATCGGCACGAAAACCGGTCCAAATACACCCAATTAACCATTTTTTCGGTTAAACCGAAAAAAACCGGTCAAAAATCAGTTGAACTGGTTATGAAATAATGATCTTGTTTTTTTTTAAATTACATCCACTTCTTGTTTTGAGCTATGAAATAATGATCTTTCATCTTTTGACTTCCAAATTGGGCCTCAAAAGTTAAAAAAAGAAACTAAAAAAAGTAAAAAAAAAAGACGATCCTTTATGATATAATCATCAAGATTCAAAATATTTTATTTTGTCATTTTATCTATCTTAAATTTTAGTATTTAATATTTTAATTTTTAGTTTGAAACTTCATTATGGATTATGAGGTATATAGTTTGACATTTTATAATTTTATTATAATTATTTTAATATAAATCATATAAGCATAACTTTTTTAATGTAACATAAATAATATTGAAAAAAAATAGATAAAGATCTTTTAATCGGTTGAACCACTGGTTCAACCGATCCGACCGGTTGAACCGTGAACCGATGGCCAAACCAGTTTGGCCACCGGTTCGATTATGAAAATATTGATCCAAACTATCTGATATAAAAGTGTATCGTTTATATTGACACTGACATGGATTTTTACTCTTCCAAATTTATTTATGCATTAATTAGTAATAATTCATTCTTCAACTATTTTCAAATTTATATAAATAGACACAAGTATATATATATATATATATATATATATATTATATATGCATCATACATGCAAAAGAGTAGATTTATATATTTTCCTTAAAAGAAAGGGAATATTTATATATTGAGTAATTATAACTCTTTATATATTTGCTTCACCTAATAATGTTTTTTAATAATTTTAGTGCATCAAACAACATACATACACAAATAAAAAACATTGGAGTATAAATTAGATGATCAGATTATTATCATCAAATTATTAATTAGTAAGTTTGAAATGAGATTTGTATATATGAAATAAATAAAATAAAATTGACAGACATACTATTTGTATCATTCTGAAAGGATGATAGATCCGCATTAATAGCTTCACGATTTTCGAAGATATTAAAAATTGGTAAATGACAGAACAAAAACACAGGTACTATTGGGGTTGACTTTACAGCTTATAGGTTCTTCCAACTGAATCTTGCGCAACCAGACCTTTTTCTCTGTTTTTTTTACTAATTCTTTGGTTTTTTTCTAGAGAAATGATCAAATATAATTAGTCGATATATATATATATATATATATATGCAAAGTATTAAGTTTAGTTATTAAACAAAGATAATAAAAACCCACAACAAGATAATAAATGGATCTCGATTTATACCCCCAAACAACCAATAATATATCCCCAATTTGGGACGATCGATGCGACGATATGACATGCATCCATGTTAGCAGTTAATAAAAATTGAATCTTCAATTGAGATCAGATTGCATATGAAAAAAAATTAAAAGTTAAAAGACCACCATAGAGAACTGTAAAATTAGTGATGCAAAAAAAAAAAAAAAAAAAAAATCGTCTCATAAATAATTGATTATCCTGCATGCCATACGTTGAGTGATGGCATTATATATAGGGCATCTATCTTATAATAAATAGAATATATTCTACAAATATAAATAGGATCAACTAACATGAATTATTAAAGAGGTTAATGTTGGTGATGGAGAAGGGCACGTTACTTTTTGATGGGCATGTGTTTGAGGAAATGGACACAAAGTCACAAGGAAAAATTGAAGGGCAAATTTTAGTGTTGGCTTTTGGTGAATTCTAGGCAAGATGCTTGTGATCAATTATGAAAAAAGACAAGTTTTTCTTTAGAATTGGTTGAAGATTAACTACTTTTGTGCTGCTCTTCACACTGCAATAAATCCCAACACACGAGCGTAGAATATTGCACTCTTATTTCCTGCAACAAAAGCAACCCCAACCACACATGAATTATAAATAAAATAAAATAAAACATTTATAAATCTATATATTTGGGGTTGCACGTAACTTTAAATGCTATATATATGCTGCATGAATCTCATAAATGATGGAACATTTACAGATGAAAAATGACGAGCTATTAGTTGGTGCTCTACAATTTTTTTCTTTCTTTATAGGCACAACAAAATTTATCCCATGTCTCTATATTTAATTTTACAAGTGATATATCATTAATATACATGTCGATAAAAGCCACTTATCACTACAACTAAAAAAACTTATTAGTGACAATAAAATGTTGCCGCAACAACATTAATAATTGTCGTAAAAAAAATTATGACTACATGATGTTGTCGTAAATAATTTTTTTTAATTATTTTTGTGAACTTATTATCAATTTTTTGTGACAATACATTGTCGTAAAAAATAGAATTTTCACAACAATTTTTGTTGTAATGTATAAAGATCATAATCAAGTTTCAAAACTTTGTGCTTCTGTTAATTGACATAATCAACAAAAGTAATTTAGTTACCTTTATCTCTTACTTAACTTGGGAAGGAATAGACAAAAAAAAATGGCTTGTTCGATAATAATGAAGAAGAGTTCATTGCTTCAATCATACCTTGCATTATGCCAACTCTATAAATTAAGCTTGAAATGATTTTAAAAAATATATATTTTATGATTATCACACAACTCCAATAGATGATCTCAATTTGTAAACAATCTATATATATATATATATATATATATATATATATATATATTTTTTTTTTTTACTTTCATACTTGCCTTCAATTTGTTATTATTAATTAAGTTATATATTCCAGTTCATAGTAATGCTAAATCTTGCTAAAATGAGCAGGACTCAGTCTATATATATATATATATATATACATATAGGACAGAACATCCGTTTACTCCTTTTATGCATAGTATATTCACTAGACGATTTGCATATTAATTTATATATACATATATTATCATAATTAATAGAGGTGGGTATCCTTATGTATTAGTATAACTCATTGTTTCATTCAAAAAAAGTTCTTACCAACTAAGATGCGATTATTGCATGTGACAATTCTATCACTAATAGACCTGCTCAGTTAACTGCATACAAGCCTTAGTACTGACTAAAAGCATAATTAAATAGGAAAAGAAAAAAAACAATTATCATCTTTACCAAGATTGCAACTTGATCACTATTTTAATTTAGTAAAAATAAAAATCATCTTTTAAAAAATTACAATATTTTAATTCCGATCTTTTGAACTTAGAAAAAAGAAATGAAATAAAGTCATCATGAATTTTCATGTAATTGTTAATTAAAGTCGTGATATCTGAAAAATATAATTGGGATTTGAATTGTAATTATATATTAAAGTTGTGGTATTTATATATCAAAACAAAGTCATGATTCAATCACAATTGCAAGTTTATTGAGATTTTTTAAAATTTCTTTTAAATGCAAAATATTAAATTTAAATTTAAATTTTGAAAAAATGTGGCTTTTTTTTCTTTCAATTAAACCTAATGAAAATTGCATATATATAGATTTGAGTAAGTTCGTATTCGTGAAGGTAATTAAATTAAGAATGCATGCTATACTCCCTATGCATGTACAAGAAGTGTCCCTAGCAAATACTCATGTATTTAAACCGATCAACATTATATATAAAGACATATATATATATATATATTTATTTATTTATTTATATATTTATATATATTTATTTATTTATTTATATATTTATTTATTTATTTATTTATTTATTGACATAAGGAGACATGAGAAAGTTGACTAAGGCTGACAACAGTTGCAAGATGCCCGCCCACAACACACTGACTCCTACTGCAATATATAACTCTTATTTAATTCACAATTTGAACTAAGATTATAACAAGATAGGCTCTAACAAAATTATTAAAAACACAAAAGTCAAATATTCAAGTAAAAATTAATTTTTCTCCTTTATTGGATCTGCAGGAAGATTGTAGTCTTGTAACATTTGATTCATTTTGTTACTTTTTTGGAAATTTTTAATTGCATGCTGACTACAAATACTCTCAAGTCTTAGCTCAATGAGACAGTTTTCTTGATTCTTGTCTGAAGAACTTTTGTCACTATACATATATTATACTATTAATTGATCTTAATTAGACACTGAGCATTCATCCTCTCTGTTACTTGTACTCAAATATGTACAGCACAGTGATCCATTCTGCACATGCATGGAAACTTATAGGACCTCATATTGAAATTAATATTAATTTAATATATTATACCATCTAATCTTGAAGAGATCATCGATGCTATTGTCCATAGAGTATGCATCTCACCTCATATATACCTGCATATATATAAGTATGTCTGAATTAAAAGCAGGTTAAATGTTTAATATTGTTGAAGATAACTCTTAGAATGATGCTTCATTATCTAATTACAATATTAAACTTTGTAAATATATATTACGTTGTGCTCAAAATGTAATTAGTTAATGATTTTTTTCTTAATGGAAAATACATATTAAGTTCATATATATACTTTCAATATATATACCTATTTAAAAAAATATAAAAAAATCGACTAAATTTAAACTCTAATTAAAAGTATATATTGGGAATATATTTTTTCCCCATTATTTAGTGGGTGATTAGTAATGCATATAGGTCACAGTTGTCATCTTATCTAGTGCGAGAAAACTGTTTTACCATGGAAAACATGAAAACATTATAAAATAGGATTAGATTCACCAACTGAGTTGGATTTGACAGATGAAATAAATTTAAACTGCTTGCATCTAAGATTTATCTTGCTGTAAAAATAATTACTTCCATGATAATATATTGCTAAGTAGTGGTCCAAATTTTGACTAATTAGGGAAAACATTCTACACCGATGCCTACCAAAGGATAATTAATATTCCACTCATACATGTCTCCTTTATTTAATCCCTTTATTAATTTTTTTTTCTATAATTGTGCATAAAAATTATACCATGCATCATCACCTTCATCCTACCTTGGTAGTTGACAGAGCCACATAAAGGCCAACATACATCTAGAAAAGTAAAAGTAGAGAGAGAGAGAGGAGAGAGAAAGAGAATTGTTCTTTAAATTCCTAAACAAGGATTTTTCATTCCCAATTCTAACAACTTTCCTACTCCCTCATCTACTCTTCTCTCATTATATATCACAAAAAAAAAAAAAAAAAAAGCGTATTGTCTGATTGAGGATTATTAATTCTGTGATCATTCATCCAAATTATTAAGTAGTGAAATTCATCTTGACATGCAAACATCCAATACAAAGTCAGGAGAAAGTGATCATGATATGGAGAATTCCAAAAGTAGCCCTCCAAACCAGATGGAAGGAGAAGAAGAGGAAGAAGAGAGCAAGGGCATTAACGGAAACAGCTCCAGCAACAGCACAGTTGAAGAAAACAATGGCAAAAAGACCACTTCTGGATCTGTAAGGCAGTATGTCCGGTCGAAGACTCCCCGTCTCCGGTGGACCCCGGAGCTCCACCTCTGCTTCATTCATGCCGTTGAAAGACTTGGAGGAGAAGAAAGTCAGCCCTCTTTAATCATCTCATTTCTTCATCTTTTTTATTTATATATTATTAACTTAATTAACCTAATTCATATGATCATCATATTCATTTTGATAAATCATAAATATATATTTTTATGGTTAATTTTGTCTTTTTGGTACAGAGGCAACGCCTAAATTGGTGCTTCAATTAATGAACGTTAAAGGCCTTAGTATTGCTCATGTAAAGAGCCATCTTCAGGTATATAAAAGTGATCTATAATTCAAGATTTTCATTATATATGATTAATTTCACTATTAGTACTCTTTTTCTGTTAAACTTAAATCTAAGATTGGATTTGATGTTGTTTAATTAGATGTACAGAAGCAAGAAGATTGATGATCCCAATCAAGGTAACACAATTAAAATTAGGGTTTCTAACCCCTGTATATATTTTGAATATACTTGAATTAGTCCTAATTTGATGTACAGTTATTTCACAACAAAGACTTCTACTTGATGCTGGAGATCGCCATATTTACAATCTCAGCCAACTCCCAATGCTACAAACTTTCAATCAAACACCAATTTCCAGTTCAAGGTATGTCAAAAGAATATGCTTTACACTTATCAAAAACTTCAAGAATTTACGATCACTTCCTTTCTTGGATGACTTTTTCTGTGCCCTAATAACCTGATCTCTCTTTTCTTTAATTTTTGCCATCCATTTCTTCAGATATAGAGATGCAGTTTGGGGTATCCATGGCAGTTCAATAAACCCGGCCCGGAATGGACTATATGACCCTGCAGCATCTTATCATGAGATCAACAATGGATACTTATCATCATCATCATCATCAAGGGCTTTTGATTTCCACTCAAACAGGCAATCCAGTTGGAAATTTGTAGAAAGTGATCAAAAGAATATCATTAGCCAAAGATATTGGAAGCCTCAAACTGCAACAAGCTCCACAAACCACTATTTAGCAACCAATAATAAAGCTCAAGATCATATAAAAACCCGAGAACATGTGTTTCATTTGCAAAGCCCTTTTCATCCAAAAGAGATGGATGATCAACATGGGAGTACCAGTTTGAAAAGAAAGTTTTCTTCTGAGGTAGTGAATCTTGATCTCAATCTATCTTTAAAAACGAGTCAAGAAAACGAGAAGAAGATGAAGACAATCTTGAAGGATGATGGTGATGATCAAGAGAATAGCTTATTATCTCTATCCTTGTTTTCACCCTCGAAAGAAATTGATCAGATTGGTTATAGGAAGAATCCAGATGATATTACTGCAAGTTGTACTTTAGATCTGAGTTTGTGAATGAGACAATTTCTGAGTGAGATTTTCAAGTACTTGTCAATGCCAATGCATACATCATTTGTCAAGGTAATCCTCACTGCCTGCTAGCTTTGTTTATTTGTTTGTTTGTTTTTCTTGATTTGTATGCAGAGATATATATATTTATCTTTGTCATCTAAAACGAAGAATAATATTCAATCATTTTTCTTTTTTTAAAACATGATTCTTTGCATTGGAAGATGCAGAAAACTTAAAGAAATTGAACAATGCAGATCTTTGTCCCCAGAATTTAGAATTTCTGTTTTTTTTAAAACTAAAATAATATGCTCTACAGCTTAGGAACTGGGAACCTAGTTGTTTTGAATCAATTTTCATTTGTGACTTTCTTGGATTAATTTTCTTTTTTACAATGAAAAAGGTATTGCAGTTGCACTAAACATATATGTATTACTCATGTCACTAAAACTCATCTCTAATCCATAAAAATGTTTGTTAATTAAATATTTGATTGATGAAAATGTACTAAAATTAAACACATAAAAAATGTTTGTTAATTAAATATTTGATTGATGAAAATGAACTAAAATTAAACACATAAAAAATGTTTGTTAATTAAATATTTGATTGAAGAGGCAATGTTTAATTGGTTGAATTAGGACTACTATTTAATTAATTAGTTCCATGCAAGGACGAAAAAATCGGTATCGGTGAAAATATCGGTACCCTAATTTTACGGATATATCGGTATCGATATCGATATCGGTGGAAATATCGGACATTTTTAAAAAATATATAAAAACTTTCTAAAAAAAATGAAAAATATATCTACTAGTTATAATATCATTATAACTAACATTAATACATATATTGAACTTATAATTTCAAATAAAATGATATATTTTCAACAAATATATAGATAAAATACTATATAAACGTTGTCTACTATGATAACATGACAAATTTTGTATAAAAAGATACTAATAAATAGAATAATTTAATAATTTTTGTACATGCTTAATACCTAAGCAATACCAAGGCATTTTAACTTATTTTTCTAGAAGTGTCTTCATATAACTAACATTAATAACTTAAAATTTCAAATCAAATGATATATTTAAAATAAATATAGAGATAAACTATTATTATATAGTATATAATATATACATCATAATTCTTTTCTTAAAATAAAAAAAATTAACTAAATTTAATTAAATTATGAGAAAAACTTAAATGCTTGAGTGTTAATTTATTTCAACAATTTAATTAAAATTATTATTTGTTCTAATCATAGATAAAAATATAGATATAGAGCTTAAGTTTTATAGATATTTTTTAAATATATATAAAAAATTTATAATAAAAAAGAAAAAAAAAACAGAAAAGAAAAAAAAATAAGGAAAAAAAATTCAAAAAATACTTGACTACCGATATTTTGAAACGCCGATATATCTCCGATATATCGCCGATATAGCACGAGAAATACACTGGACTCCACCGATATCGATATAAATACCGATATTTATCGATATATCGCCGATATTTTAACGAAAAAAAACTGCAGTGTATTATTATATCGGACTTCACAAAATACGGATATATCGGTAATATATTGACGATTTTTTCCGATTTTTTCATCCTTGGTTCCATGTGCATGGAAAGTGTCTGAAAACTCATGCACGGATCAGTCACAATTTCCAATGTGGATGAATAAATACTATAAATTTGTTCTTAATATAAGTGAAAATGGTTACTCCAAAAATATACAATTTAATTTGGTACTTCCATATTTGGGAAAAAGATATTTTTATTCTTGTTAACTAAACACTGCACAAAATAGTTATGTTAAGTTAAAAACATCAATAATTTAGTTCTCTAATTTTAAAAATATATAATATCAATTATTTTTTCACCAAAATCACTAAAATCCACCAATGATTGACACATGATGTACACATGATCCAAAACTTAGAGCATAGGTGATGTGCACCATTTTAGTGACTTTAATCTGGAATTGGTTAAAATTTTGAAATGGGTTTTCAGTCAATAGTGTCACATTTGAAAATCCCAAATTTAAAAGTTATGTGTGAATCACATATCAATTTTCGAAGGATTCTCTAAATTCCTGTGAAAAATGAATGAATAAGGTTGATTTTTTTTAAGTTATAAGACTAAAATTAATATTTTTAATTTAGAAGTTCTGGGACTACTCTGTGGGCCACAGATGAAAGTCCCCTAAAAGTCGGATTGGGGGCTACAACTATGATAACCAGCAGAAGTTAGCTAGCTATATATCAACAATATCTAGCTAATAAGACTAAAAGATGAATTTTTTTTTTCCATTAACATATTTGGGGAGAGGTAATGACCATATATTTGAACCAGAGTCTAGCTAGCTACAATTGTGGCTTGTTAATCCAATACTATTTGTATTTTTTATTTTCTTTTTATACATAAATCACATAGAAATGAAATATAACGTATCAGGTAATTAATGGAGGCTTGTATACATTTTCTAAAAGGTAAAAAGTTGTATGCCTCAACTTAAATAAAAAAAAAAAAAACCAAAACATGTTTTTCTTTCACGTACCTATTTTGACTAGTGAAAAACTCAACTATGACAATCTGAACAAATTGGTTCTGATGGGTTGGTCTCGACTCCAGAGCAACTTGTGCTGAACATTGGAGCTTTGAGACCAATTTCACCCAAAGTTATGAACAATATTATTGATGAATGTTGACATGTAATTGAATCTTTTTATCAACAAGTCAATCAAAATGGTTAAAAAACAACACATACATATATATATATATATATATATATATATATATATATATATTATATGTGGGTGAGGAAAAATAAAATCTTTATTAATTATGGATAAACGGTACAACTAAAAACAAGAATGGTTCTGATATGGCAACAGTTTTCAAATAGTGCAATTATGATATATTTTCAATGAGTAGTTATTATTGGTGTACACATAAAGAAATATGTAAAAATAGTTGGTAAGTATAATGGTTGAGGTTATGAAATGAACAAGTCAAGTTGATCTCTCTATTACTTGACTTATTTGATTTGAGTAAGTCTTTTGTGCATAAGATGCATACAACTGCTTCGATCCGACCCAAATTTGTGTCTATTGAGTTTTTTTTTTTTTTTACCTTTATGTTATATTTACGTGACTTTTATATTATATTAGTATGACCTTTATGTACAAATATTCTTACATTTATGTGTTGTAAGTTAGAAAAAATAAATTTCAACACAATTTGTACATATATATACCTTTATGTGATATAACTTATACATTAACATAATCATACATTTATGTAATAGATAAAAGTACAATTAACATAACTAAAAGATACGGGTAATATCACATAAAGGTATGTTGATCCAAAAAAGTGTTGAAATTCTTTTTTTTTTTAAGTTACAGTATATAAATGTTATAATATTTATATATAAAGGTTATATTAATATAATATAAAAATTATATAAATATAATATAAATGTAACTCGTGAATCAAAAAAATTCAAAAACTCACGAATTTCCAATTGCATAGATTTAACAAGTAGTGCATATGAGTTTTTTTTTTTATTTGATTTTAAATTCTCGGCACTTAATTCGGAAAAGTTTTAATCAAGCCCAATATATGAGTTTGATTAATTTGATCTTTTACACTTTTTTAATTACTTAAATCAATGTTGAATTAATAGATCAAGCCTAATTTCAAATAACATCAATACTAATAAATGTTCATGCTATCATTATAATAAATGAGATTTCATCAGTCCAAATCTTATAAAATAGGTATGAAAGATAAAATTTATCAATTCAAACTTTAAATAATTGAAATTATCAAATTAAGATTTCTAAATTTACCATAGCATTTCTGTTAAAGATGTGGCTGTCTTGACCTATCAATTAGAAAATAAGGAAAATAGTATAAAGACTTACACAAAATTTATTATCCATTTTGTCTAGTAATTTAGGAGATTTGATACTTTCAAACAGTAATTTTTTGAGCTGACAACTTAGAACAATAGCTTTTAAAAATAAATTTAGCTCAATTTTAGCTTGAATGACCCAATTGAACTAAAAAATGTGCATTTCACGTATGATTTGGGCCAAATTAAATCATTCGGGTCGAAATTGGACAAACTTTTCGAATTTCTCAAAATTATTATCCTACATTATCAGTCCGAAACATTATTGTCCGAAAAATTATTGAGCAAAATGAATAATAAACTCTATATTATAAACTATATTACACAATTTGTATATTGTGTAAGATGTATAATTTACCTATAGAATTAGTTTTATTGTACGACCAATTAAATCAAGTCACATTTTTCCATTTAATCAATTGTAATAAAAAATACCATTTAAGACTGAAATGAGAAATATTACTTATAATTTATTATATTGAAATATATTTTTAATTATTATTAATATTCTATCAAAATATCAAAAAGTACTTTAAGTTAGCATACTGACGAAAATTATTTTTCTTCTTCTTATATAATTATTATAGATAATAAATTTTTAAAAATACCATGTACTCACAACTTAAACTCACTATCTCATAATGTCCATATTTGGTGGTATATAGATTATGATTGTACATTAATTTGGCTCATAAAATTAGATTTATGAGACGTGATATTAAATAAAAGAAAAAAGAAAGAAGAAAGGTCATGAAGTTACTGGAAAGCAATTAACGCGTCACCCATCCATCCGGGTAGCCTCAATCGGGCCCGGATTGTCTGCAAAAGCCCGTTGAAATTAAATACACCCAACTCCGTTATAAAAAATTATAAAATTACCTAATGCTCTAATACTATCATAGCTATAAGTTGTAAGCATAAATAAAAAATGATAATTCTGATGAATATCTAGTGGATACGAAAGTTGAGTTGCAGAAGGTAGTGACTAGCCCAAAAGTTGAGGAAGCACATTGTGTAAAAATTGTTTGGCCATAATCTCATAAACACGTTCAGTTGGATGAGCAGCATCCCAAAAGAGGTACGTTGATGGGTTTTTGCACATCGAAGAATCTGGGTTGCAAAGAGGCCCGAATTCTGCTCCACCAAATATTCCACAACACCCTTCATTTGTTGTCTCCAACCCTACAACAATATATTACCATGATAACAAAACAGTACAAGTATTTTGTTCGTGTGTGTGTGTGTGTATATATATATATATATATATATATAGAGAGAGAGAGAGAGAGAAAAGAGTTGTTAGCTCACCATATTTGGATGGTGTACGAATCATGTCCATCATGGGAGTGTAGATATCCATATAAGCAAGTTTGACTTTGGGCAGAGTTTCCTTCAACCTGGTAAGGAGAGATTTGAGCTTACTGTTGTACCCTTCGGAGTCCCAGTTGTGCTCTTCCAAGCATGCACCCTTTATCGGATGATCCCCTGGATTCAAGCTGTTCGCCGTCACCTGCAACGGTAGGCACCCCACCGGCGGCAGACCCGACACCGCTATTCTTATTGCACCAAGCCCCACCAATTTCTGCATCGATACAAATAGTCATATAAAAGAGCTACATATATTTGTGATATGTGTGAGATGCAATGTGGGAAATGAATAGATACCTTAATAGTGGACTCAAGATTAGAGAGCAAGAAATCATGGTAATTGGGCACAGAATAGATGCCCCTCAAGTGTAGACTGTAGTAGGTAATCAACATGTCATTAGAGCCCGCAGCAATCACGAACAAGGACCTCTCAAGAATCTCCCCCGCCTTCTTCTGCCCCACATTCCCTCTTATCCTCTCAAACGCCTCCTCGAACTTCTTCACCTGCTCCGGCAGCTTAATCACCCCGAACGTCGCCGCTGTCAGGTCATCCAGGCCCGAGCACGACGACGCGAAGCTGGCTCCGGTGAGCAGCTCCTCGTCGGTCATGCCCTTGTCCAGGTACGCCGGCATCAGGCCCTTGATGTGGAGAAAGGAGACGACGAAGTCCAGGGGCAGCTTGCCGTTGCTGAAGCGCCCGGAGGAGACGCCGTTGGGGAAGTTGACGCCGTAGGGGCGGTGGTTGCTGCGGCAGATGCTGGGGAGGTCGTTGTTGTTGCCGGGGTCCAGGATCGAGTCTCCGAACGCGAACACCGCGCAGATGCCCGTTCCGGTGGTCGGGGTCGGGAGGAAAGAGAGGGTGAAGAGAGAGAGGACAAGTACGAGTACGAGGTGCTTGTCGGAATCCATTCTTGTTATGGTTTTTCTTCTGAGTTGGATTATATATATATAGAGGGAGATGCATGTAAGATCGAGGATAGAGTGCCGTGGATTTTGTTGAGTGGTTATTGACTTTGTATGTCATGCCTTTTTTTTTTCTTTTAATCTTTCAAAGATCCATTTGAATAGATCATGCATCGATTTCAATCTCGCTCTTCGATTACTTTTTGTCCTAATTAATAAATAATACTCTGTTTTTGTGTTATCTTTTAAATCTTATCTATTGAATGTACATAATTAATTGTAATTCCATTAAAATTTTGTCATTCTACATCATCGTCTGTTTTTTTTTTTTCTTTTCTTTTCCTATTTTCTCAGTGAGCCAAATTTTAAAATTTGAAGTTTACTTATATTTTTTGATATTAAACCTCATATTTGTTCTCTTAATAGTCGGCTCAAATTGTAGTACAACCAACCCATATCCAGATTCGTATGCATAGTTTCCAATATTTAATTTGTGATATTTACGATTGACCCAAGTTATAGTATAACTATATCTGCATTGATATTTATATTTTATATTTACCCCATATATTCTTTTCTTATTTTATATATTCAGCTCAAATTATGGTACAATTAATTAGTGATATAAATATTTATGGATATTTCTAGAAGGGATATTTCCTCTATTGATGTTGGTTAGCGTTTACCACGAGGCAAGAGCATGAGAAATATCCAGTATATGTTAAATATTTTAAACAGCAGAAACTATTGTTTAAAGAAAAAAGATAACGAAAATAGTCCAATAGGCCCTACTTCAATAGGACGAATGGGCCTAAAAACTTAAACAACTAGTTGGTTGAGGCCCAACTATTTCAGCATGGGCTAGATTTTACCAGCAAACAACAATAACTGGGCTTTGATGGGTCCAAGACTCATCCCAACCAAACGAACCAATTCATATCTTTATTTATTTATTTTTGAATTAACCTTCCTACTTCGAACACTATACAATAATAGATTACAATTTTGTTTTTTTTAGGTATGGGTAATATATAAGTAGGTGTATGTGTAAAAATTAACTCAAGCCTATGGAAGCTAAGGTCTAATTATAAGTGAGAAAAAGGCAATTTGCAGCCTGGCCCTTTGGCCGTGCATTGATTTATTTGAAGAAATTGTTAATATTTTATTTGGAAAAATCTCAAATTTCGTCCTATAAATTAGGTTTTGTCCATTTTTTTTACGACCAATGTTATGTAATTGTGCATTTGGTAACCTAACTATCCTCCTCTTCTTTCCAATTTTGATTTGATTTTGTTCGAAATATCAATTTATGTCTATATGAACCCGGCAATTAAAAAATCATGTCCATAATTTTGGTGTCTACATTAGAAAATTTTTTGAAGAAAATAAAGATAATTAAGTACCAAAATTGAAATACGTAAAATTAATAATCATAAATTAAATATTAAGGTCTAAGTTACAAGACCACAATTACAATTATTTTTTTCTATTTCAATATTGAGAAATAATTTGAGTGGTCCATCGTCCAAGGGGCTCTGTCTTTAAAACCTAATAATTGGGTTCTTTTTAAAAAAAAATTATTTTATTATATGTTGGATGAGTAGAAATATCCTATACATAGTGGTAGAAGGTGCTATTACATGCTCTCTTTTTTTCTAGAAAAATTGATAGTTACAACAATTGCGACCATAGTTTATATGAAAATATAAAATAGATTTATTGTTCACATTTATTTCCCATATAGATAATGTTGATTATGTCTGTTAATAAGAAGAAAAAAAAGGTAATTGCAATTAATGAAATGTCCATAGAGATACCGAAGACAGTGGCCTACCATGGTTGGACACAGTTAAGTAGTGACAAAAAAAATAGAAAAAATACAAAAGGAGCATTATGCAAATTTCAATGAATAGAAGAAATAGTGAGTGTGTGTGTGGTGCTGACATGGCTGCCCTCCGTTTCTTTGTTGGATTGGGAAACGACAATCATTATTATACCAACACACAACACACAACACACTTATTATTATTTATTTATTATTATTATTATTATTATTATTATTATTACTATTATTATTATTTCATGTCATCTCTCTCAAGTGGTGGAGGGTTTCCATTATCTTTTTCTTTTGGTTGTCACTCACATTTCTACGTCTACCCGTCTTGTTGAAGTGACCATTTTTCCCGTTCCGTTTTTCCCAACCTTTTTTCTTTTGTCTTTTTACGGTAATTTCTTTGCATTTCCTCTTGTTCTTTTTCTTTTGTTCTCTCCCACCATTAGTATCTATCTATCTTGCAATTTCTTTTCTTTTTTTTACCCTTTTCTAATTATTATTAATTTTTGAGTAATTAGTTCAAGTGCAACATCATTGTGAAAGTGGATAAGAAGATATTAGACCCATCTAAGACTATGGTTAGTGACTATCATATAATCCACTATGGTTACTGGAGTGGAATTGGGATTTAGTGACTATCCGTTTGGTGCTAAATTAGTATGCTGCTTCTTTTCTAGACATTATTTAAATGTCTCCAGTTTTAATAAATTATTGAATATATATGTGTGTGTGTATATATATGTGTGTATTGTCCTATAATTGCACCTAGCGTTGCTACATAATATATTATACAACACTAGGCACTGATCAGTAGGCCTTTGTTTGATTTAAATGGTTAGCTTTTCTGGTTTGTACTTTCTTTTCCAAGGATAAATTTTTATTTCTCCTCCACAAAAAATGATTTTTATTCATTTGGGAAAAATATGTGTGAATATGAAGATTTAAATTAAAGTGCCATTTTTTGAAAAGAATATATAAAATGGAGATGACATAATTAATAACCATTAATTTCCAATGAAGTCAATGAGCCATCAATATATTATGATTAAGCTCTCGAAAGATTCACTGAAATAATAATAGAGATTTGTCATACTTTGGTAAATTTTGAATCTTCCCAACATTGTTAGGCTTAAAATTATAGTGAGGCTGTAATGGATTTAGATTTTACAACATGATAAAATGGAGGATTGACTAATGATTTTGTGACTCAAATTTTGGTGAGGCAATTTGGGTGGTAGGAAACAAGTTCATGTTGAGGCTTGAGGATCATTTAACCTATTCATTCCCAAATACTACTTTTTTTTTGTTTTTTTTTTGTTTTGCCCTTTTAAATTGAAAACCATCAAACGATGGGTGGATTAAAATATTGGATCCTCAACCTACAGATAAATCATGCTAGCTTATAAGGAGTTCAAGATACAACAATTAGCAATATGAAGTTGCTCACTAAAGTCTAAAGTTAGAGATACCCAAATTATCAACTATAGTATTAACCACAAAACCAGGTTGAAAAAGATATCAAATCTTGAAGTTGAAATATATAATAAATATATTCATATATTGGCTTAGCTCTACCTAGCTAGGCGTATTAGGCATGGGTGCTTTGTAATAGGCATGGGTCAAAGGTGTATGTGCTTTTTTATGATATTTATTTATTCTAAATTCAAGCCATTAGGATGTCATAAATAAAATGGTAGTGCAATTAGAAATTCATGGTTGAACTTATAATAAGCTCGACCCACTCAATATTTTAACTTAACTTGAAACAAAATTTGCATATTCTAAAGTTTTGATGAAGCCTTGTAAGGTATGTCTCCAAATTGTAACACAAATGAACTAGAGAGTGGTAAGAAAGAGTGTCTCCCCATTTTGATGATGAAATGAAGCTTCAAAATCTAGAAAATAGTATAGGGCTTGAGGTTTCCATCTTGTGCATAAATCAAAATTGAACTAGGGTTTTCTTTTCTGTGAAATTACTTTTCTTGAATCAATTGATATGTGAAACATCTCATCTAACTTTGTTGATGAGTCTATAATAGGCCCCATATATTCTCATGAAGCCACAATTGTCTCGTCTACTTTGTTGTTGAACTATCATATCCCATCATACCAGATTAAGACATTTTCATCATTCACTACATGTAGGTGCAACTTTGTAAATATAGAGGATTAACTTTAATTTAATCATAGGAGCTCTTCAATTTTCCCTTCCAAAAACATTAAGCAGTTTAATTATGTAATAAAATCAGCAAGCCCTCAAATTGGGATGCCAAATATTGCCTAATCGCATTAATTCTTGAAGTTGTTGTGAATAATAAGGTTAGCAAACTTGAGATTTAACTTACAACCCATTATCAAATTCAACAAAATGAGTTAATATTTAATTTACCATGCATCTCACATATAATAATTCCCTAATAAAAACAAACACTAATTCACACATATACTTAGCTCATCAAATCTTAAACCACATAATTACAAAATTCTACAGCTAAAGAAGATACAATTAATCACAACTTTATTTCCATGAATATTATAACACGTTTTCAAAGCGCCCCATATAGTGAGCTTATAAGGCTATAAAGTGTAGCACAAACCTAAGCATCAAAATGCAAAGAAGAGGCATTATGAAGAGTCAAGAACCTCGTTCAAGCTCTTCATGCGCAGCTTGCAAGTTCTTGAAAAGAAGATGCTCTCCCAATTGCCAATTCGCCCCCTATTTTCGATCCGATGAGCCCAAAAAGTTTGCTAAAGTGCACAAAGTGTTCGGGGCTAGCAACGTGAGTAAGATCCTCAATGAGGTGGCCGAGGAGCAACGAGAGGACACCGTTAATTCCCTCGTTTTTGAGGCCGAAGTTAGACTTCAGGACCCCGTCTATGGCTGCATTGGCGCCATCGCGTCATTGCAGCACAAGATGGTGGAGCTACAACATGATCTGATTCTGGCACGAGCCCGCCTGGCTTGCTATGTCGAGCAACACCAACCCTCTTCGTTTTTGGATGATCATATCAATATGGCTCCACTTATAGACATGCCGGAGCCTAACAGTGCCATGGTGGACATTTTCGACGACCATGGTACCTTGCCCTTGGACCAATTTACCCAGTTTCAGTTTCCATAATAGGGCTCTCCCTCTCCCTCTCTCCCTCTCTCTCTCTATGTTTGTGTGATGCATCATGCTAGGAATTTGAAATGTTGGAATTGATTAATGGAGCTAGCTCATCTATTGATCAGGATTTCAAGAATATCGTGTCTGTTTGTTTGAGAATTTGAGCTAATTGTTTCACTTTAAATGAATTTTTTTCCTAATAGCTAGCTGCTAGCTAGCTATTGTGATCTAGTGCAAATTAATTATATTATAGTTTTTATTACATATGTACTATGCATTTTGGTTGATTTGTATGTGGTTTTACTCAAACATAGTACCATCTTTTGAGAAATTGGCTGGGATTAGACCTTTCAACCAACTCATTATGTTTATCAAAGGCTCACCCTATATATGCATGGAATTTTTGAGGCATACCTATACACCTTAGAGCTTTAGCCTTTCGATCTCCTTTTTCTTTTTCTTTTCCTTTTCATTTTTTACTCTGTGTTCTTATAATTTGGTTTCTTACCTATACATGACTTTATTTGATCACTTTCATATTTCATTATATTAGTTTTTAATATATCTCTCATGTTCAATATTGTATGCCATTCCATTATACATATATATTGTTAAGTCAAAATAGATTCCACAATCTTTACATTAATTAGATATGTAACTTTGGACAGATTTCCACAGATATTTACTTTTAAGCCTCTTCATGTTGCTTCATATATATATATGAAATCAAAATTGAAATGACTTCTAATGTTGGGCTCCTTATAGATAATTTCAAGATTAATAACATTTTTCCATCGAATTATTCGTGATTTTACACTTTTTTATATAAACTTTGAAATGTTGCATTTTGTTGTATAAACTTTAAATTTATTGCATTTATGGTATTGAATAAGTTATAGTCGTACACATATCCTAAATCAGCGATTAGGATTTGTGTAATACCGTAAAATACATCAAATTTAAAGTTCATACGGCAAAATGTAATATTTAAAAGTTTATACCAAAAAAATATAAAATCACGTATAGTTTGGATGAGAAAATATTTTTAACCCTAATTTCAATGATAGATTACTAATAGTTGTTAGGGAGAGACTTATACATCAAAGGCAAAAACTTATATATTCTCGGTGTACGTATCTCAAAACTATTATTAGTTTAATATTGGTTATATATTCATATGTTATAAGTGGTGTACTACTGAAGTTATTAATTTTATACTCGTAAGATATTAATTACATACTCATAAAATATTATTTATATAACTGAAATATATGTTATAATGAAATATATTAGTTGTGTATTCATAAAATATTAGTTATTTACTTATTAAATATTTTAGTTATATATATATTTTAATAAAAGATATTATTTAAGATATTACTTATTATATGTAAATATATTAATCGTATTATTTAAAGCTGCTAGGATTTGGGCTGAGGATCAGTATATCCTGGATATACGTGCCCTTCTCTATATCAAAATACACATTCATTCAATCATCCCAACTTTGGTAGGTTGCTATACAACGGGACAAAAAAAAAAATTATATATATATATATATATATATATATATATATTCGTATTTCTTAATTTATTTATCTTCATGCGTTATCTTTGTATCTCTTTTCTTAGTCAACTTTGAATGTCTATAATTGAATTGGCATCGAATTTCTTTACCATGATTCAGACATATATATATTCAATATTGCCACCAAAATTCAAACTAACATTAATTATATCTTTGAAATATTTTCTTACTTTGTCTTTCTATATTATACCATCTGATGCTACATGTATTAAATATTAATACTGATCTATATATATATATATATATATATGTGTGTGTGTGTATTATTTAACCTAATTAAAGACATTGCTGTATTCAATATGTGCCTTTTGAATGAGCGCATTTTTCCACCAAATGTAGCATCCGTCTTTCTTTCTTTTTTTTTTTTTAATATAAAATATAATCTAATATTATTATAAGAAAATATATTACTAAATATATTCAAATAACTAACTCATGAAAATGATATATTCAATTACAAATAAATATACAACACACTGTGTTACGAAGATTTTCATCAAAGCATTAAATTTCAAAGGCAAGTGCAAATTTATATACAGAATATCCTGATTTTATTCAATAAAAAAAGAAAAAGAAAAAAAAAACAGTATCTTCAACATCTCAAAGGCTTTCACATAGATGACACAATGGGCCATATTAGGTGAAGTGAAGTAGTTAATTGGGCCGATCTGTTTAAGAAGGTCGCCAGCCCATATTGGTTTTATAGAAAATGTTAACATACCCATTTTGTGGGCAATTTTAATATTTCATATAATGATGTTAAATAATTTTAAATTATAAAATATAAAATTAATAAATATATTAAATATTTCGCACATCAGTTTAGGGCCACGTTTTTTGCGTTGCAGGTAAGAGAGCTGTTGATTTTATATGTCTTTTCAAGAGACTAACTCATTTTTGGAGATGTTCCACTGGTCCATGTTGCATCTGATCCATTAATATTTTCAGTATAATGAAATATATATGATATAAACTAAAGAAAATTTCAATTTTAAATGAGATAAAATTGTCAATAAATTTCCACTTTTAGCAGTTCATAAGCATCTTTTTACAACTAATTTTATCTCAATTCACTCTCAACATCAATCACACCCCACCTGTCATATTTACTCATTAAAAAATAATTGACCATGTAATTGAATTAATTATAATTTTCTTTCTTCATCAATTGATATCAAGCATTTTTTTTAAATAATGTCTTCCATTAATGTATAACTCTTTTGAGAATATGGTTAATTAAATTCGTAACAAAAAATACTAAATTTATTTTATTTATCTCCTTTAAAAAAAGGTTAAAATAAAACGTGTATTTCCTTCTTTATTATCAATTGGAGATTGAAAAAAGAAATAGCAATCGTTTTGGAGAATCTAATTAATAGGCTTCTTTTTGAAAATGTTATGATTAGAAAAACGAATTGTCATTTTTCTTTTAATGTTAAGAGTTAATTAGAGAATAACAGTGCCCATTTTAAAAAATTGTTATCATAAAGAAACCAGAAAAACTTTAATGAAAAGCAATGTTCTTCGCATTTCTCTTCTTCAGTTTTTAATTAGACACTACAACATGAAAAGGTATGAGAAAAAATCCAAATCCATCAAATATACCACCTCTATCCATAAGTCTAACACGATCAAGGTTCGAATTGGTTTTTTAAAAGGACAAAATTCTTAACAGTACAAAGAAAAGAATTCTTCGAAATAGCTTACAGGAAAGCCAGCATAAATATCTAAGTCGTGTCTTTAACTAACCCACTTGAAGCTTCGTATTACACATGGAGATCTATAAAACTTATTCTTCTTTTAAAATTATTCAACAATTAATTACATTTTTAAAACGATTACTTAATTAAAAAGAATTAACAAAATTGAATGTAATATCTTGCAAATTAGATATATACATGTATTATGAACTTTGTTAAACTCTATTTTTGTTCGAAACTAGTTTTGAAAAGTTGGTATTGATCATTCTTTAACCAATTTTTTCATGGTGTTTTGTTTATTGGAAACTAAAGTAAGTTGCAAATTTGAAATCTATGTTTCGAGTAGATAAATTTAGAATATTTATTTTCTCAAATTCAATTTTGGATGAATGAGAAATTAATGTTTGAAGTTGTCAACTTAAATTGAAAATGTGCGTGAGTTTTGAAGAGGTGTGAATTTTTGAAAATATGAGTTTAATGCAATCCAAAATTAAAGGGATGCAACTAATCCGAAACATTATGAGAGATCTTATTTCATTTCAAAAAGTGTCTAAATGTGAAAAGACTTCAATTGAAATATTGTCTAAAAAAATTCCAAATATCATTTTCATTCGTCGAAAAACTTTTGGAATCGTTGTGCTGCAATCTTGGTAAGTTATTGTATCTTGAGATCTTTGTCGTAGATCATAAAACACTAAATATGGGGTAATTTCATCTTATGAAAAAAAAGTTCAACTTTTACCTCGACTTTTACATTTGTTATTTTTAATCATTTTCAAGTACACAATACATAAATTTTTCTAGTGGTTAATATAATTTATCTTAACCTTTACATTTAAAAAAACAAGTTGTGTTTGCTGACATGCGTGTTTGCACGCTCCCCTGATTTCGAATTTGGATCACAGGGCATGCTCATTTTCATTTTTTTATATAAAATTAAGAGATTATTGCAGATTAATGTTACAATACTATCCTAATTCTAGAAAATGGAAACAATGATCAACTGTGAATTTTATTGATGAAAAATCCCTCTGAAACTCCTT
The DNA here is from genome assembly GCA_028654395.1 of Scutellaria barbata. Taxonomy (NCBI): domain Eukaryota; kingdom Viridiplantae; phylum Streptophyta; class Magnoliopsida; order Lamiales; family Lamiaceae; genus Scutellaria; species Scutellaria barbata. The sequence goes on along the minus strand of CM053646.1, from coordinate 14,731,602 downwards.
TCAAGCAATAAGCAATATCCTTCCTTTCTAACTCATCCTATCTATTTATACACTCAAGCTAAAACCTGCTTACTAATGGTCGCTTATTAGTTACACAAAACGATATCGTTTTCTCTAAATGTTAACTGCTAAAATACTTTTCATTGCTCAATCTTCATAATAACCTCCACGTCATCATTCCTCATAGCTTGTTGGTGACATTTACTCCCCTCTTCAGGAGTGGCTTGACATCAAGCCAATAGCTGTGGAAATGTGTGGTTAATCATATCAAAATCTTCCTAAGAAGCATTGAGGAATTGCTGCATTATTACGCTTAACCATACGACAGAGCCAATATCTTCACCGGCTGAAGGACCGCTCTCCCGTCATGGTCTATAGGTGCGGATGAATACCCAAAGATGTCAGAAGTTAGATCCTATAGCTGTGGAATACAATACCAGATGGCAACCCATGCGGTTTATAGATATGATTCTGGAAAATCTCAGCTAATTCAGAGGCGTTGTAAGGATGTTTGCATACACTGTTCATCAAAGATTGAAACGTAGCTGGCGCATTGGTAAAGCCGAAAGGCATTACCTTAAATTTGTATAAGCCCGAAGTGGTGACGAAAGCTGTCTTTTCTATGTCTTCATTGTTCATCCTTTAATGGTAACTGGTTCTCAAGTCGATCTTTGCAAATATAGTTGCTTGGCCAAATTCGTCCAATACATCATCAATAAGAGGAATAAGATAATTGTCTTTGACTGTAACTGAATTCAGCATCCTGTAATCAACGCAAAATCGTCATGTACTATCCTTCTTTACTAACAACACTGGAGCAGAAAAATGGCTGTTAATCGGTTGTACTATACCACTTTGCAGCACCTCCTGGATTAACTTCTCAATTTCCGTCTTTTGTAAGTACAGATAACTGTAAGGATGCAGTTTGAAGGGTTCAGTTCCTTCTTTCAACTTAATCTTGTGATCGTGACCTCAATGAGGAGGTATGGTCTTAGGAACTTCAAAAACCTAAGGGTACTCTGTAATAATGGCTTGAGTGCTTCGTCGCATGTACTTTCTTTAGCCACTACTTCTGCAGATATCATACAAAGACAACCAAATACTACTTTTACTTTCTATACAGCTTTTGAAATTGTTTCCCTGAAATCATGGTTAACGTAGCCTCTGTTGGATCTTTGCAGAATTTAATAGTTCTTCTTTCAAAATCAAAAGTTACAGGACTTAATTTCCTTAAAAACTCCACTCCCAAACACCATGTCATAACCTCCCAACTTGAGGATTCTAAGGGATGAACTGAATTTGCAAGTAGAAATCTTCCATTCCAACCTTGGGCACTTATCAATCAATATAGTAAGTTTCTGAGTACCCACATATCTTACCAATTTTATAGTATCTGGAGTTATTTTGCCAGCTAAAGAATGTACATAAATCTGAAATTTCCCTTCTTGAGATATCTGATCGTCAATCATTATTCAGCTTCCCTCTCCATATCTACATAATCTTCAGATATAATCACAAATAAATTTTTGCATTTGTGCCTCCTCATCACAGTTATAGCACTTTTTTTTTCTTCTTCTGTCATTTCTTCAGGAGTTAATCTCTTTACAAGTTCCCTTTTCATGGCCCTTGCGCATAGGTTTAATACCACCTCTATTTTGCTTAGTCATCGAATTCAATAGAATCTCTTGTTTCTTAGCCAGTTGAATTGCTAAAAGTAAATTGCTAGAACTTAACATTTCCACCATTTGCCTAATTCATCTTCCAATCCACTAACAAAACTTTTGATAAAGTAATTTTCACTGAGTATAGGATGAGAGTTTACCATGAATGTCTTCAACTCCTCAAATTGCACCACATACTCTTGCACATTATTCTCCTGCCTTAGCATGTTGAATTGCCCAATCAAATTGTCTTTTCCCACACCGTCAAACCTATCAAACATCTCCCATCCAATATCTTCTCTGCCCTCCAAATATTCAGTGTACCAATGATCAGCTTCACCTTTCATGAACGTCGCAGCAGTAAGCACCTTTTCGGATTCCGACATCAGATTAAACAAGATTTTTTTTTTGACATTTCCTTAACCATAGTCGGGGATACTCTCCACTGAATTTGGGAATCGGGGATGCTCTCCATTGAATTTGGGAAAATCAAACTTCTCAATTTTTCCCTTTCAATTCCCGAAACATCTCTTCTATTCCGCTGAAATTATCGAGAGCAATCGCTATTTTCTCATCTTGTCTCTGTTGATTTTGGAACAATTGTGCAATTTATAATTCCAATTGCTCTATCCTTGCATTTTGTGAATCCATTTTTGCAGTGTTACGAGTCATAGACTCACGCACAACTGTGAGAATCGTTGGCTCTGATACCAAATGTTACAAGACTATCCTAATTGTAGAGAAGTAGATGAAGAAAATGGAAACAATGATCAACTGTGAATTTTATTGATGAAAATTGAGGAAAAATCCCTCTGAAACTCCATACAAGCAACAAGCAATATCCTACCTTTCTAACACATGCATCCTCCATATTATTAATTATACACTCAAGCTTAAACCTCCTTACTCATGGTTGTTTATTAGTTACACAAAACGACATCGTTTCCTCTAACTGCTAAAACGTGTTGCAATGCTCAATCTTCATAATGCGCTTCTTCAGCCGCCACGTCATCATTCCTCCTAGCTTGTTGGTGTTTCATTGCTCAATCTTCATAATGTGTTTCTTCAGCCTCCATGACATCATTCCTCCTAGCTTGTTGGTGACAATTGATATGTCAGTTTTTTTAACACATTCATCAAGGATTAAGGATTTAACAGAAACTAAACCATTTTTAAAATTTTAATACAAGACGTAAGTTTATGCAACCAAAATAGAAAAATTACACGTTTTCTAAAAAAAAAAAAAAGTTCTTTGATTGTTTGATGTTTTAGTGAAAAGACGTGTAGTTAAAAAACGGGTGAAGCTATTAACAAAATCGATTAGATTTATTGGGTTATCATGTCCTTCTCATCATAACCGTAGGTTGAATTGAGTAATTATAAGCTCGTGAGAGGACAGACTTAAGTGAGTTGGGTTTTTGGTGGGTTAACTTGTGGACTAATGAGTTGATCCGTCTTTATATATATACGAGTTTAGATCACGTGTGTTGCACTTGAAGATAAATTTAAATAAAAAAAAAATAATACAAATACCTTATATATGATATTTTTTATATTAAAGTTCTAATTATAATGATATTTTATTAGACTTTGAATTAGTTAAAATTCTAATATAAAATTCTTATATAGCATTATTTCATGTATTTAGTTACATGACGGGTCAATTCAAAACTCATATTTTACAATTCACACATGAGTTCGTGAAGATGAATTTTATTTATGAGAACCGCAACCATCCGTAAAATCGTCTCAAATAAGTTTTTGTAAAAAATATTCATAAAAATGTGAGTAGGTCTTGTATGAGACCATCTCACAGATCTCATTTCATGAGATGTGTGGGGTCAAGCAGGATATAATAAATTATGTAATATTTTTGTGTATTAAGTAATATATATTTTATAATACTTTTGTATTATAGTATATTATGTACATAATATATATAAAAGTATTACATATTGCGCGAGAAAAAACAACACCTAAAAGTCCTAGGATGAGCGTGTTTTTTAAAATCCGACCGGACCCGATCCAATTTGGATCATATATTTTATAATACAAAAATATTATTTAAAATATAAAAAATATTACTTTTAATACACATAAAAATATTACATATTTTTTTCAACTCAAAACGCATCATTTAATATAAGATATTATTTAATATAAAAAAATATTACTTAATAAATATAAAGCTATTACATAAATTTTATGTTGAATTCAACCCGAAGATTTTGAGATAATTTTATACAAGACTTTACCTAAAAATGTATGGGTGTTAATATCTTGAACCAAAAAAAAAAAAAGCAGTGTTTATTACGATATGTGGTGAGGAAAATACTGAAAAAGGTAAAGATCCATCCATATCCAATCTATATATAAAAAGAATTAATATCATCTTATCTCTCATCTGTTCAATCAGCTCGTCATCTCTTTCCCACTGCACTTTATATATAGAAGATATGCTGCCTTCACTGTTAGACACCATTACGTCACTTCGTTGGCCTTCCCTCAACACCCACTTTTTTTTTTTTTTGTGCGCATATATCTAGATGACAAAAATTAAGAAACAAAAGTTATTGTTTGCTAATCTAAATTTGTTCATTGTTTTCATCATTTATTATTGATTTTTTGTTTTTAGTACCAATCTCCTATATTAAAAAAAATGTTTTTTGATCCACTTTCTTGTTACAATAGGCAATATATATATATATATATATGCAAGAAATTCTTTTATAATTTAGAAAATCGATGCGAAACTTCCTCATTGTTTGAAAATTACTTGTACATTGGTTAAATAAAGAGCCGTGAAATTCCCAATTTCGTGAATGTGATCGAAGTAATAAATAACACACGCTTTTGAATCGAGTCGGGTTAACATGTCGGTCAATTTATATCATGTACTTCCTCCGTTCCAACTCAATTTGCCTACTTGTCATTTATATTTGTCTCAGTCGAACTTGCTAGCCCAAAAATAACAAATTTTTTTTTACCAAAATATCTTTATTTTTCAACTTTATTACACAAATGTCATCCAAATTTGTTGCATTAAATATGAAAAAAGCAAAAAGTAAGCATATTTAATTAAGTCAACTGTGTTTTTTTAAACTCCGTGCCCGATCAACGTAGGCAAGTTGAGTCGGGATGGAGGGAGTAATATTTTTGTGTATATAAACCAAGTAATACTTTTGTATCATGCATATAGTATTACTAATAAAAATTATAATTTATCAAAAGTATTACACAATACATATAAAAGTATTATCTAATACTCACAAAAAATTAATTATTACTTGTCACAATTATAAAATTATTAATTACATAGTATTAGAATGATATAAATAAAAATATTACATGATACAAATAAAAGTATTATATGATTAAAATAAAAGTATTACTATTTGGATTACAATTTTTTCAAATTAACTATAAATATGAAGTGTATTACTTGATATATATTGTCACAATTATTTATCTACACCAAGTGTATGGGTCAGGGATAGTGATGTTAATCCGGGCCGGGCTAATAGGGCCAACCCGTTTAGCCCTAAAAATGCAGGGTTAGGTCCGAGATATTAGAGGCCCATTTAAATTCGGGCCTTTTTGGCCCGGCCCTATTAGCCTGAGGGTTAACCGGGCTAGCCCGTCGGTTAACCGGACTAGCCCGTTTAGCCCGGTTAAAAAATTGCAACCTGTCGGATTCAAACCATTGACCTACACACCTCTAATCCACCAACTAAGCTGAGGTCTATTTCATTTAATTGCATCTATAATTTTATTTAAATAAAGGTAGTTGATGTTAGAAAGCAAGAATAATGATATTAACTTCTTCAAGTATAGTTTCAAATCAAATAAATTTCATCACAAGACCCAATTTATAAATTAGTTCTCAATTCTAAACTCAAATTTTCAAATTTCACAATAAGTGACTCGATTTTATATTTTTTTCTCAATTTTAGGCTTGAAAATTAGATTGAGTTCTCAATTCAAAACAAAATTTTATTTTTTTACGTAGCCCGGTTAATGGCCCGTTTAACCCGAGGCCCGCTAGGGTTAGGGTTAGGTCCTCACTATGAGAGATCCGTTAAGAGTGAATCGGATAGGACCCTAGCTCGTTTAGTCCGTGGTCCTATAAGGCTAGGGTCAGCCCATTTAATATCTCTAGTCAGAGATCCATGCAATTCGAATTGAGTTATTTTCCCACATACACACATCCTCATGTCCACACACACTTTTATTCTGTGTATGTAACAATTCTGTAATGTTAGTGTAACTTTTCTATTATGTTAGCATAACTTTTATATTATATTACAGACATATAATTTCTTTTAAATATTTATATTATAATAATATAACATTTATATTTTTTTTAAAGTTAAAATATTAAATAAATTTATAATATTTGTACATAAAGATTATACTAATATAACATAAAAAGATAACTATACTACACGAATTTTTATGTTGAGAGAAAAATATAAATAATATCATTTAACTAAAGGCTATGATATTTGTATATGAATGTTATAATAACATAAATGTTAAATTATTATAATATAAAGATATAGGTACTACATAAATTTTGATGCTAATAGAAAAGTATAAGTAATATAAGTAAAAAATTATGATATTTGTACATAAATATTATACTAATATAACATAAAAATTATTGCATGAAGAAAAAAAAATTGAGCGTGGATCAGGGTCGGCGACCTTACTCAATTGCACACTTGCACCATACAATTAGTATACACAATTGTTACTCATATATTATTACATGATACATATGAAAGTATTATTTATCTATCGATCAATTATATATAAGTATTACATAATACAAGTTGACGTGCACATTAACCCAATCTGACCCGAACTTTGCATGGTACGACAATCTTACCCAAGAATTTATCTTTACTAAAATATGAGTTAATTTTAATTTTGGTCTTGTATGTAATGTTCTTTTCATTTTTTTGGCAATCAAGTATACGTTATCCAATTTTGGTCTTGTATGTCTCAACTTTTTCCAATTTTTATCCATTATTCCAATTTTGATCATATATGTTTCTATTATTTCCAATTTCAATCTAATTAATTTTAATAGTAATTCTCAAAATCGCCGATGCCACATGAGATTTCCCAATGATTATCCCACAAAAATTAGATTGAAATTTACAGAACATAAATTGAAAAAGTTAACTAAAATTGGAAGAGATTGAAATATATTAGATCAAAATTAGAAGAAAAAATTGAAATATATAAAAAAAATATTGAAAAATGTATACTTAATTGTCCAGAAAAAAAAATCTTATGAAAAAAATTGAAATTAATTCCTAAGATATTTGTCACTGACAGAGATATTGAGAGTGGAAAATCACATCTTAAATTTAGTGATCGAATTTCCTCTTTAATATAATACTAATCAAGTGTTAATGCACTTACAAATTTAAGTAGGTTTTGTGCGAGATCGTCTCATGAATCTCATTTTGTGAAACGAGTCGGGTCGGATATAATAAAATAGGTAATATTTTTTGTACGTATTAGGTAATACTTTGCTATATTTTAGGTAATATTTTTGTATTATATTATGTAGTATATGTACATAATACAAAAATATTATATGATATATAGAAAAATATTACTTAATATATACAAAAGTATTACATGTTGCACGAGAAATAAGAGCACATGGACAACCTAGAATCTGCTTGTTTATTGAATGACCCGATCCGACCCAATTCGAGATCATATATCCTATAATATAAAAGTATTACTTGATATATAGAAAAATATTATTATATATTTTTTTATAATCCAACTCAACTCAAAAAACATCTTATAATATAAAATATTACCTAATATACAAAAAAAAAATATTATCTAATATATATAAAAATATTATATAATTTATTATGTTCAATCTGAATTGCCTCACGGAATGAAATCGGTGAGATAGACTTTGCCTACAAATTTTTGTGCCACATTTTATCTCTATCTTGTCACTAGTATGTATCACTAAATTTTGTTTCTAATCCGTAAATTTGTCATGGTGTAATGTTACATTATAGAAGCAAATAAATTGGATTATCACAGAATTTGGTTTAATCCATAAAGCAAATCTCGTGAAGTCTACAGATTACAATATATATATATATAGAAAATTTCTTGTTTTTTTCCCTTTAAAAAGATCTTGGTTTTGTTAATTTTAATAAAGCAAATCTTGTGAAAGTCTAGATGAAAGCATCTATGACTTCAAGGTGTTCTTAAAAGATTCATCTTTGTAAGGTTTTTGTTCCTTTTTTCTTACGAAATCAAGATAATGGTTAACAAGACAGCCATATCTACTTTATTCCTATCCAATATAGATTTGACCTAATAATAGCATGCATCAAACATCAAGATCTTGATGTTGGTACAAGATCTTATTCCTTAAAACGTAGGTAGCTATTACTTTAATGAAAATTTAAGATTTAGATACGATAAGATTACTGAAAGCAATTTCTGTTTTTTTTTTTTTGGAAAATATATATTTACATCATGATCATTTTTATTCATATATATTAAATTAAATAATGAATCGTAGTAAGTTCGTAAAAATGAGACATCATATTTTTGTGTTTTTAAGAAACTGAGACAGCATATATTTATTTAATTGAGGCAAAAAACAAATTTAGTAATCTATTTTAGCCTATTAAATTTTGTATCCCCCAGTTTGCAAAAAATATACTTTTTACACCAAATATGTTTCCAAAAAATTGTTTATTTAAATTTTTTTTTTTTTTGACTTTTCGCATGGCACTTAATTTCGAAAAATATTTATACTTACATTCTCTATATTTGCAAAGCCTGACCATTTGGTCTCCAACTTTTTAAAATTAGTAATTTCACCGACTAATCCTAATTCAATCAAAATTAGTACTTAAGATGAGAAATTAGGTAATTATCATGTTGGAATATCTTTTTCAACATCAGGTAATTTGAACGAAAATCTAGTTGATATAAATTATGAATTGCAACACGTTACAGGAAATAAAATTCAAACATAGATCGAAGTTGTAAAAGAGGTTTTCCAAGAAATTCAACAAACCAACATGAAACATATTTGTCTTCATCTATTGTTGTTGGGACACTTATTTTCTGTTTTGTTTTTCTAAGAAACTTAAATTCATCAATTAATGTTTATTTAAACACTTTTTCTTTTTCTTTCTAGATATACACTGTTATGAATATGAAATCTGATCTTTCAAGAATCCATTTTGTCAGTTAAATATTATATATAATGAATGATATTGGTAGCGTTTGAAGTAAATATTATAGGCATGTCGTGGAATAAACAGACAGACGGGTGGATATATTCTTCTACTTTATACATCTTTAGACACAACATTAAATAAGAATTAATATTTGTAATATTCCAACAACCCCTTTGCTTAAACTCCAATGTTGGAAAGTAGCCACAGAAAATGCAATATACTTATATCTCTCTAGCTATATGCATACATAGATTCCTCCTACGCATATTAAATTAAATATACCATGCATGGGATTTGCTATATGACATCAAGAATATGCATCTCCATCTTTTTCACTATGTGCTTCAATTTTCCCTACGCACACTAAGATTTATGAGTTTTGATATAAATTAAATTAAAGAATCCGATATCCGATTCTTAACTATAGATCAGTCAACTTATGTCATTTGTTATTGGTTTTACAATATAAAATATGCTTAATTGCAAAAAGAATCCAAAATTTCACAACATATTTTCTATTTAGCTAATTTGTGATTTTGGTAAAAAAAAAAAAAAAATTAATTGTGGGGTGATGTGGATGTCATGTAGATAATAGATATATCATACATTACTTAAAACTTGGCATTTTCTGCTACCATTAATCAAACTTAAATAATTATGGATTGACCCACTTTAACCTAAACAAGTAAAAAAAAAAAAAAAAGACAAAACAAAACAAGAAATATTGAAAACAAGGCAGCACAACAAAAAATTCATGTATCAACAATAGATGACAAATAAAATTAAATGATGTGTATCTTAACTAGAAACAACTAGATGGATAAATGATTATTTGTTATATTGTGTTGTTTTTATCATTTTTTTCATTTAATTTAAAATGGATTAACTCACAGTTAATTTATTTTGATTTATTTTAAGTGATATATCATTTAAATATTATTTATATGACATCCACATCACCATACAATAATTTAATTTTGATCAAAATCTTAAATAGATTAAAATTGAATTTAATTGTTGTAGTTATGACCAAAATCGACAATTTAAAACATATGGCTAAAACAAAAAAGTTATGTAAAAGTTTTGAATTTTTCCCGCAATTAAACCTATAAAATACTAGTATTATTTTACTTGGAAGTTAAGCTAGCTCCAAAAAAGGAGATATGGAAATAATTACAAAATGATATTCATTTCGAGAAACCATTATATATTGATACTATAATATGCAGTAGCATTCTATAATGTAGAAATGAGTTACATGATCAATCAAGCTTATCGTCAAATAACAAAATAATTCCGTTCTGAGATCATAATAAACATTTATAGTTTCGAAAAGATTTCGAATGTTTGGAAGCCAACTTCTCAAATTAATTATTCAAGATAACTTCTTTGATTGACTCTTGTGTGTAATACGAACAAGTTAAGACAGCTTAAGGAATATAAAATTTGAATAAACAAACCTTTATTGATCAAAAAATTTATGATTCAAAATTAAAAATAGAATTAAATTAATTTTATAAAAATATCATATTAAATTTTTAATTTTTAACTAAGAAATATTAATATGGATAATTTAAAAATAAAATTATATAAAATTTTAAAACGACACTTAATTTAAAATAAGATTTAGATTCAAAAACGATATTTATTTTAAAATGAATTGAGTATTCATTAACCAAGCAAGTAAAAGTACTTAAATTTATTTAAAAAAAAAAAGTTGCTTATATATAAGACATTTTACATATAAATGTCGACTGAGATCAATCATCATCATCATATACCTCATTAATATATATATATAGATTGAGTTGATGAAACACGGGTCTACCATTGTTGATGGGATTTTCAGTGTAACTTTCATGAATTGTATCACGACACAATATATTGTGTGGGGTTGCACAGCTAGAATTAATTGGCACGATCCATCTTAAAAAATTAAAACGAAAATTGTGCCTTTTATAACTTTTGTAATGAGGATATATGGATAGATGATGTAAATTAATTAATTAATGATCAGAATTTTAAAATTTTCTGTTGTATTATTTTATTAATAAGCATTTAATAAAATAAAAAAAAGGTTAATTTTGATTTTGGTCATCTATGTAAGACCATTTTTATTTTTGAACAATCAAATATACGTTTTTCAATTTTGGTACTATATGCTTCAATTTTTTTCCCATTTCAATCAATTTTTCATTTTTGGTCCTGTATGTTTTAATTTTTTTCAATTTCAATCCAATCTAACGTGACATCGACGATTTTGGAAATTTCAATCAAAATTGAAAAATGTATAATTGGTTGTCAAAAATGGAAAAAGCCTTATATACAATATCAAAATTAAAATTATCCCATAAAAGAATTATACACGTCAAATTTATCCACATCATTATTGATGGTGGCAAACCCACAATTTGACTGTCACATGTTACTCACGTTACATGTTTCAACAAAAATTTTCATTTTCAGCTAAATTTGATTCAAAGTAAAGTAAATTTTATGAGTTGTGGAATGAAATTAAAAGGAGAAATAAATATAAATCATTGTAATAAAAAAAAAAAACTAAAAATCATGGGATTGAAAATAATTTAAACCCCATAAACATGTGCATTAAAAGACATAGGAATACAACACACTGGAAGGAGCTTTCTAGGTTCAGTATAGAATAATGATTTACTTAACAATGTAAAATTGGATGTTGACTCAAGAGTCAACAAATTGCCTTGTATGAAGGGAAAAAGGGCACGATTTCAAATATATTGACTTATGATTCCAAATATATTGACTAAAGTGTAAATGAGACAAAGGGTGACAGAGGTAATATATGAGTTGATTGATAAGAATTATATACAAACTGTGCCACAGATGCTAAAGGCGATTGAAGCTTGAGTTGATCGCATTATCGATTGTCGATTTCTTATTGATTAGTGACATAGCAATATCTCTTACAAGAAACACTTTGAAAATATTAATTAGAAACTCATCTTCAAATTTCACGAAAGGCATGTTGAAACTTTACTTTTTAAATAGGAACGAAATGAATAAAGAAAAAATAGTAATCAGGGCATTCTCTAACACAACGTTCAACGTGTGTTTAGATTTTTAGAGCACAAGAACAAATAACATTGAAATTAAGATTCTTGCATTTCATATTCCTTTCGTCATCTTTTTATTTTATTATTATTTATTTTTTTGTAATTACTTTAATTACCATATATAAATGATACTTGGAGGTAATACTAAATTCAAAGTTGTGAATCTAAAATTTGAAAATAATAATTTATAGTCAGTAATGACATAATTAATTTTCTTTTACAATTTATATATTATGTAATCATGTGATTAAACCTTTTAAAGTATCTCATATTTCAAAATAACCACCACAGGTTATCCACAACATCCCTAATTAACAAATATTTTATAGTAAATGTAATGAAACACGAGATGAAACATCAAATGTAATAGAATATAATTGATTGGAGAGGTCCAATAACATATACCAAAAATTTCAATGCATACCATATTGTATAGAAATTTTCAGTACCAAAAACTACTTACCATTATCATACTGAAAAATTTGGATATGATATTAGCTCATACAATCACATACCAAATCTCATTTTTTGGTTTGAGGAGCAAGAGTACACATTAAAATCAAAATCTTTCCCTATATATACATGATACATATGATCATGTCTTGTATTCATAGCCAAATAAAAAAATGTCAATTAGCTCAGTGCATGTTAAACAAGTAGTTTTGATCACTCCCACTAATCCTACCCCAAACCACACTCTCCAACTCTCTGCCTTAGACTCGCAGCTTTTCCTACGTTTCACCTTCGAACATTTGCTCATCTACAAACCACAACACTGCCTTGATAGAGCTTCGGTCACCGACAATGTCAAGTCGGCTTTAGGCCTGGTCCTTGTCCCTTACTATCCACTGGCCGGTAGGGTACGCAATCGGGCCGACGGTTCGGGCCTGGAGGTCGTCTGCCGGGCCCAGGGAGCGGTCTTCGTTGACGCAGTTTCCAGCTCCACGGTGTCTGAATTCGACGTAGCCCCGAAGCGAAGAGCACAGTGGAGGAAGTTCTTGTCTCTCCACGTGGCAGATGTCCTGAAGGGGGACCCACCACTTGTCGTGCAGCTGACGTGGTTATCGGATGGAGGCGCCGCCCTCGCTGTTGGGTTCAGCCACTGCCTCTGCGACGGCGTTGGCAGCGCTGAGTTCCTCAACTCGTTCTCTGAGTTAGCTCTCGGTAACCGCGGCTTGAATGAGTTAAACCCTAAACCAGTGTGGAGCCGTCATCTCTTAGACCCGGTCTCACTCGGTCCGACTCGTGGTAACTCACCGAGTCACCCTGAGTTCAAAAGTGTCCCGGACCTTTGTGGTTTCACTTCTCGTTACCTTCAAGAAAGACTTTCACCCACTTCCGTCGTATTTGATATAAATAAATTGAATGAGTTGAAGAAATTTACGAACTCGACACATACATCGTTCGAAGTTCTCTCAGCCCACGTTTGGAGAAGCTGGGCGAGGGCACTGAACTTACCTTCGAAGCAAGCAGTGAAACTTGTTTTCAGCGTCAACATACGACAGCGAGTCAACTCTGAGTTACCGAATGGGTACTATGGCAACGCAATGGTTTTAGGATGCGCCGAAACATGTGTGGGGGACTTGGTCGGAAAGGGTTTGGGATACGCTGCGGAGTTGGTGATGAGAGCCAAGGAAAGAGTGGGAGACGAGTACGTGAAAGAGGTGGTGGAGAGAGTGAGTTGGAATCGGGCAAATGTTGACTCAGTGGGTGTGTTGATAATGTCGCAATGGTCAAGGCTTGGGCTTGAAAGCATTGACTTTGGGATTGGGAAGCCTGTTAATGTGGGCCCCGTCTGCAGTGATAAGTTCTGCATACTATTGCCGGTTCCTACTGTCGCTACTTCTATTAAAGTCAACCTGGCAGTCCCCTCAAGTGCTGTTGACCAATACTTGTATTTTTTGAGAAACATATATGTTTAGTAGAATTGAATTGGAAAGAAAAAAAAAAAGCAATGATCTTATTTTAGGAGTTATTTTGAATTTCTGAAAATAACATAATAAAAATTTCTTTAAGATTATATAGAAATTTAAGGAGAAAGGTGTCCATAGCGAAAAATAACAATATCAAATATTTATGTAAAAAAAATTATTTTTTATATAGAAATGATGAAAATTCATGGAAAATATAATTGAATATTTATCATTATGTCGGCTTTTGGTAATACGGATTATACTTTCATCATTTAATCCAATTATATATCATTTTTTTATGTGTTTTAAAAATATCTTATATGTCTTTTTTTTTTAATATAATGTTATGCAATTCTTCAAGAATTATTACGTTAATGGTAGAAAAATAATTAAACCAAAAACTCAGTGTGGGATACAAGATCCATGTGGAAACGGGGAATGAGGGAAACTTTCTCCTTAATACACTAGTAGGGACAAGGACGGGTCATCCCTTCTTCCAAAATTCATCTCCGTCCCAATCCAAATATACCCATGTAATTTCTACTTTTTGAAGAAATTGTATCTTATAATATCTGCACTATTTTTTCAATAAAAAGTTATTTCATATTTTTTTTATTATTGTTAATTTGATTTTTTCACACTTATTTCATTAATAATTTTAATTCATGTTCAATCAGTTTACTACAAAAAATAGAATATGTTTACATTTGTTTTATCATCAGTAAAAAAACAAAAAAAAATCATCAAATTTTATGTAATTTTATCATTACCATAATGTATGTAATTTTATTTCATAGCCAACCGCCGTTACTGTCTGCTCTAAAGCTTGGCTCTTTGTAGCCTTTCCTTTCCACTCAATACGCAAGGATTTGTTCTACCTTGGCGTTTTGTTGCAATTGGTATCTCTTTCATTTTCCTGCCAACAGATGTTTTGTTTTTTTTTTTTTTTTCATTGTTGTTTGCCGTTAGTGAGTTTTTTTTGGTTTCAAGCTAGGGTTTTATATTCTGTATACTAATTTGCATGCTCCCAATAACCAATTTAATTCATTGATTCTTGTTTGCTTTTCTATTTTCAATAGGCAAGTTGTTATATAACAAGAAGCCTTCCAGTTAATTATCTTAGCAATATTAGAGTGAGTAATAAGCCTTGGAATCACTATGGTTATGATCTCAAATTTAATTTCACATAACATGGAGCAGGATTTGCATAATATGTATTGTTCAACACTGTAATTACCCTGTTTCTAATCTTTTATGGAATTTCTTTGTTGAATCATGAATGATGCATAACTATTTGTTAAAATATTCATTTCTTCTATACTTACACAGTAACACAGCCTTGCAGAGCCTGCTGATGTTAATTGTTTAGTCTTTGTTCTTGATTAAGATTCTCTCTTATGGTATTGATTTCATTTCTTTCCTTTATCTTTATGAGTATTTTTCTTGTTTCGATTTAATTTTATGTTCTAGAATTATTATATGGCTTCATACTTAATACAGGAAAGTAGTTAAACATGCAAGTTTCAATATAAACATCGGCTAATGAAAATACAAGTTATAAAAAGAATTGCCATAGAGCTTCATCATTTATAGATAATCTGCACCTTACAGACATAAAGTATGTTGACAAATAACCAAAGATTGAAATCAAGGTTCCAGATTGTAGATATAATGATGGCAAATGAAAACAGGAAAGTAAATTGATCAACAACACACACACAAAACAAAACAAACAAACAAAAAAAAAAGAAAGAAAGAAAGAAAGTCATCAGTTCTCAGACGTGTGGGAGCTGATCATCGACTTGCAGTTATTTAAGAGGACAAAGAAGGGGACGGAAAGCCAAAGGACCTGCAGCATATATTACGGCCTCATAGTT
Source organism: Scutellaria barbata (assembly GCA_028654395.1). Classification (NCBI taxonomy): domain Eukaryota; kingdom Viridiplantae; phylum Streptophyta; class Magnoliopsida; order Lamiales; family Lamiaceae; genus Scutellaria; species Scutellaria barbata. The sequence goes on along the minus strand of CM053646.1, from coordinate 14,715,815 downwards.
AGGTCCACTAATTGTCTTGTTTTCAGAACGAAGTGAAGCGCCAGTGAGTCCACCGTTGGTGTTGGTGGGAACATTACATTCTTTGAGAGGTGAAGCCACAAGTCTTACTTTGCATGGCAGTAGTCGTAGATCAAGATGATCCAATAAAGAGTGGCTAATCTTATAGCCTTTAAGCTCTGCATAGAAGTGGCCACCTTCATCGGTTTTAAATGCCTTGAGGTAGCCGACTTCGTTTCCATCATCTATGCAGGTTACACTGATGGTGGCTGATGCAATAGGCTTGGCTCCGGTGAAGCCTGGCTCTCCACATCTTTGGCAGTAGACCATTCCTTCCACCACTTTGTCAACGACTTTCTCAGCCACTGGGCCTGGCTCGTCTGAGATGGTTAAGTCGATGGCTGTCTCGTCAGCGGAGGTCAAGTGGACGGCCAGCGTGAGAAAGAGGAAAGGAATGAGAGCAATGAGTTGTTGGTTGTTTGCCATCTTCTTCAGAAATGGGATATCAGTGTTGTGGGATTTGATCTTGTATACATACTTGGGTTGTGGTGTTTGATTATGTCATATACGACGTGCTGACAACTATAACTCTACTTTCAGTATTTGGTGTTTTAATTATTGCCAACCTGATGCCCATATTCGATCATGCAACCAATCAATTGTTCAACCATTCTGTTATGTATTCCTAAGGATAATTTTATTACGAACAAATTGGTCCAAATAAAGTATTGATGCATATATAATACTTTAAGACTAAATTATTGATGAATGGTTTGCATGTCAGGTAATTGTAATAAGTGGTGAAGAAACTTTCTTTGCTAAGACATAATAAATCCAGTTTTATAATATCAGACTCATTAATGAAGTAATATAATAATTGAATTGATCATATTTTTTGTATCATGTGGAGTAAAGCTTTTGGAGATCATGTCTCAGATTTTTTTTACTCTAAAAATCAAGACAACTCATAGAGATTAATCTTAATATCAGCTCATTAATGAAGTAATATAATACTTGAATTGACCATATTTTTTGTATCATGTGGAGTAAAGCTTTTTGAGATCATGTCTCCGATTTTATTCTAAAAATCAAGACAACTCATAGAGATTAATATTAATATCAGACTCATTAATGAAGTAATATAATCATTGAATTGGTCATATTTTTTGTATCACGTGGAGTAGAGGTTTTGGAGATCATGTCTCAGATAACATTTTATACAGACTTGAACAGAGATATATTCAACTTGATTTAACTCATTTACAACTTCATTAATGATAAGCATCTTGTTGTTCTTAATTATAGTACTGCCATCCATTATGAAATTGAGATAAAAACCTAATCCTTCATTTCATCAAACCTAGTGATATTTACTAAATTTGATTCCCTTCTCTATTATCAACATCTGCTCCTTATCTTAATTCACATTTTTCACCAAAAAGAAATCAGAATCACTTTAATATTCACCACATTTTGTCCTCAGCCCTCTTTATACAGACACCTTGTCTTCTGCAGCCCTCTTTAATATGCCCGAATTACAGAAAACATATAGTAAGAAATTTACTCCACATATATGTAAATAATTCCCTGATAATTACAATTTCAATTTCTCACACTTAGATAGCCTCAGTTGACAGAATCTCAAGCTCTGCCCACCAAAGAGGCGACAATTTTGGAATCGCTCCATCGGGTCTTTGCTTTGGATCCAGATCACAACGCAGCTTGCTCAACTCACCAATCTCTTGAAGTTGATCTTCTTGATACGTTCTTAAAGTAGGGTCGACCATTTCTCATAGAGGTTGTGCTCCTCTAAGGTAATCACTAATCAGAGCCCCAATCTTCAAGATTATCACTACCAGCCGAGTAAGGGAGCTTACCTGCTGGCATTTCAAATAGGACAACACCAATGCTGTAGATATTGCTTTCTGTATTCGATTACTTCTCAGCTGCAGCCCCTTCATCCCAAAAGACAAAGTCGGAGACTTTGGCAGCATAATCTTCGGTTAGATTAGTAGATGAGGATGTTAAGTTTCTGTGGGCTAATGGGGGTGCCATCTGGTGCATATGCTCGAGGCAGTATGCTATGCCCATTGCTATTCTCAATCGCATTGCCCAGTCCAAGTGTTCAGCTTCTTTTACTGGATTGTAAGTGAAAGAACGGTTGTCAGGGAATCAGGGATAAGACAACCAATTTGAGTAGTGGAAACAAAAGCATGTCCACTAGTTGGCCACAATTGTGAATCTCTATGGTCAAATTTAAATGCACATTTCAAAGCTGATGACAAATTATGTCCAAGCTGCCTCCTCACTTTATGGGAAGACATTTTAGATGGATCTGTTCAAGTACGACAGGAGATATTGTAAGAAAGGTCATGGTTCCCAGTTGATAATAGGCCAAGAGAGAGGCCAATAGCTCGTTCTTTGTACCAAGAAAACTTCAACCAATCTTCGGTTAGAAGATGGAAAGACAGTGGGAGAGGATATCGATGGAGGGTTAGAGAATGGTGGGCTATTGGCGAGGTTGAAGACGATGTTGGGAGCTAGCGGCGGATGTCAAGAGGAAATTGGCGGCGTTGAGGAGGAGGTGTTGGCTGCGTGTTTCGTTTCCTTTACAAACTCTGCACAGTTTTAAAATATATTGGCAACAATTGGGCCTTTTTCAAATAAATTGGGCACATTAGTTGGGCCTCAATGAGTACTGTGAAATATGCAATAACAACTATATCCAATTTATAAAATTATATTTAAGAATCCAAAGCTCAAATTTCAAGTGTAAATATTTTTTGGAAGGGTAAAATCTAGCGATCACATATTTTATTTAGTATGACCCAGTTTATAGAACCATAGACATTGTTCATATTTTGATATTCTTTCACAATATTAGTAGATAAAATTAGTGTAAATGTTCAATAATTCTCCGCTATTTCTGAAAATATTCATTATGAACTTTGAAAAATAGATTAAAATGCCCCACTGGCTGCAAAATTATAAGTTAACCGGTAATTGGTGATTTGATCCCTTTATATCTGTGTGGCAATATAATTGAAAAATGATTTAATGAATATAAAAATATAAGAAATCAATAAATTTTTATTTAATAAATTAGTAACTATTTTGAAATAAAAATCTAAATAAAGTTTAACAATAAATTTAATAATAAAATGATTTTATAAATTTAAGAAAAAAATTACATGAATACAAAATAAACTAAAAAAAGTGATAAGAATGTTTGGAATATACCTAACATAAAAATTTCAAATATACTGATAATAATAAAGTTACACACCAAATAAATTTCAAAATAGTTTATATGTATATATGATAAAAATATAAAGTTACTAAACATATACAATTTTTTAATCATATGTTAAACTGCATCTTCATCTAAAGTTCAATTTTATGTACTATATCAAATTTATCGTCTCTAATTTTTAATTTCTATTGGATTAATGGGTCATTAAAAAATATAAATATTTATTAATATAAATATTAAAAGTATTATTTATTTTAAGTTAAGATAATATATCATTCCATTATTTCATAAATTTTAAAATTATGAAATATTATATAACAAATTGTAAAAAAGGGGAAAAAGAAAAAATAATACAAAAGCAACACGGAAGCAGAACTAGATTTCTTCCTCAAAACTTTTTTTGCTTTTTGTATGCATTACTAAGTTGCTAGTTAAGAGTAATCATTTTATCTCAAAAATCACATTATTTAATGCATTAAAATTCTACCAATAAAATATTAGTTCTGCAGAAAAGATGTAAATTACGTATATTCTCACAGTAGAGTAGCATATTTAAAATAATGAAACAAATTTTAATTATTTGCTATAAGACTTCCATATATATGGACAAATAAATTACTAATATCCTCACAATGAAGAAACATACTACATATTAAATGTATTGTTTATATATTTAAAATAATTACCTTATATTTAAGTTGAATAAACAAATAAAGATGATTCATTTCTTGAGTGTAACTTGGCCTTTCATCTGTGTAAGTAGACTTCACAAAATAAAACACGTGTACTTTTTCCCTAAACAATGTACCTATGAATTGTATAGAGAATTAGAATGGTGGGAAAAGTTAATTTTCTATTAAAAATATAACACAATATATATAATTACAAAGTTTATATAAAAGGAAACATAATTATAAAATAATTATAAATTCCACTAAATAAACCTAACAAAATTAGGAAGATGCTTCTCTGGAATCTTCCTTAATAAATTGGAATCAATTAACATAAGAATTTATATATGGGGTTAACTTCTAGATTCTATTAGCAAATCATTTTATCCCCGTTCTATTCAATTAATTGGCCCACTAAATAGAGTCTTGCACGTATTAGGCTCTCTACAATTCCTAAGGTTTTTGGGCCCACACTCTTTATTTAATTTACCCATTAAATTAAATAAAGCCCACTTAACAGAAGTGGCACAAGAATTTGCTGATACATCCACCGCGGCCCAATGTTTAGCCCACGATCTCCGTATAGATCTTTTATTACACTCAATCAATATTTATATTCTATTTCAAGATATTAATCAAAATATCACATGTATCAAATATCATTAGTAATTAATATATTAAATATATTCCCTTCATCTTAAAATAAATATCTTTTGACCAAGTTTTTGACCTAATATCATTATAGAATTTCAATAAATATTTATCCTTTTTTACAAAATTACCCTTCTTTACTACTTTCAAATTAAATTATGTAGAAAATGATTATTAAAAATTTACCTATAATAATTGTATTCAAATAAAAGTAGATCAATTTCTTTATCAACTTTCTAAATATATTGTGAAATTCTAAAATAATATTTATTGTTAAATGGATAAAATATTAAAAACAATAAAATGTACACATAATAAAAAACATTAAATATAACAGAAAATTTCCACTCTATAATCTATTAATCTCATCCTTCATTTTAGACATCTCAAAAGGTGGAGTTTAATTCGACTGTATATATACAGAATCTATCCCTAAACATGGAATATATATATATATATATATGATATTTATATGTTAAAAAATTATATTTAAGTAGAATCCAATAAATTATGGGGAATTCGGAGGACTCCATTGATAAGGTACTTTAGTAACTAAGACAAATTTAAATAACTCACATAATGTCAATATCGATTCATTTGGTAATTTAATTCGAATTTACATTTTTCTTAATATATACTTAGATTATTGTATTTAATTTTAAGGACAGTGTATGCGGATAACTTTATATCGTTTAATGAATCTAGTTATATAAATCTAAACAAATCTCAAGAGTCGTTTAGTTATTTGGTCAAGCCTTGAGGGTGGTAAATGAAATTTGAAAACAATATAATCATAACCTAATTATTAATAAAAACATATCTTAGAATATATTAAAACTATTTAACTTTCAAGATATCATTAAAATAGAATTCATAAGTCTTACCTCAGACACTTCTCAAATGACCACTCAAAATATCTCAAAATAAAACCAAAAAGTTGGCAGGTCTCAGACTCTGATGATGCCTGATTTAATAAATCTTTTTTTTTTTTTTTTTTGGCTTTAGTAAGGTTTAGACAGGCTTTTTGCATAGGAGTACTGTTGGAGGGGAGCTGTTTTATTCATGGCCACTGAAAATTACCTCTTTCTTAATATGCTTCAGTTCAGACACCTTCCTAGTTCCTTCATATATAGGTAAGCCTTTTTATATTTCTATTCTTTATTATATATTGCTAATATTATTCTGTTTTAATTATTTATTTTATGAAAGAACTCTATTATACACAGCTATGGTTATATAAGGGTAAAAATGAATATTTATCTGCTGATACTTTTCTTTAACTCATACATGAAGGGGATCATTTCATTTTCATTTACAGGATAATATTCTATTTTCTTTTAATTAATAATTTTATCTTCTAGTCCGTGTAACGCATTCTGACCTACACTACTGAAAATTAGGATGATAATACTCTTAAGCGATCTTTTGCACCCATTTTTTTTGTGAGTTGCACTTGTGTGTAACTATTGTATGAATCTTAGATCCATACAATGTCGGTCGGATCGGGCTGAATTTGACCCGCATCCACCTTAATTTTTATGTTATGTTAGTCATACCTTTATATTATGTTAAACATATCTTTATATTATTTTAAGTATACATTTATGTATTACTTTAACTTTAAGAAAACCCTAATTTTGGTTTAAAAAAAAACCCTAATTTAAACGAAAAAGTCCTAATTTCAGCACAAAAAACCTTAATTTGTATATATATATATATATCTTTATGTAATATTACGCTATGTAATATTACGCATACCTTTAAGTAATATTAGTCATACCTTTATATAATACATAAAGATACAACTAACATAATTAAAATGTATGACTAACATAACATGAAGGTATATTTAACATAATATAATGATATGCTTAACATAACATAAAAATATGCTTGACGTTACATAAATGTGTGCTTAATATAACATAAAAGCTTTTATGTTTAAGATAACATAAAAACCTTAAAAGTATGCTTAACATAACATAAAATCATAAATGTATGTTTAATATAACATAAAAGCCCTAAATGTATGACTAATATAATATAAAGGTATTTATCACATAACATAAAAGTATAGCACCTAAAGTGAATTTGTGTGGGACGCGTGCGCACGTGTAAAGCGGTACGTGGGTCTGATCGGATGAATTGCACTAAATCCGTACACCAATTATATAAAAGTTTTTGTGCTCCCTCATTTAGTCCGTGAGATAAAAATTAAATAAAGATTTTTTGTGAAATCATAAAATAAAACACACACACACGAGGTTCTTTATCTATTTTAATAAGAATTTCATCTTATATTTAAAACATTCTAGTAAAATTTTTGACAATTCCAACCCATGATTGAAGAAAGAGGCCATTGGTATCCGACCTCCAAATTTGACAGTCGGTTTTGGGCCACAATAAACATATTTACTACAAAAATTATTTCTTATATCTTTTTATTGTTATTATATAATCCATTCATCCTAAAATAAATTAATATTGTCACATAAGGAAGTTAATAAAAAGGTTGATCAATTTTTTTTTAGTATAATAAATATTATACATATATTTCAACAACTTATATCACATTTACTTTGAGAATAATAAAGTATATATGACATTTTTGATACAATATCTTGAAATGTTTCTTGAAATTCTATATTCATACCTATTTTTTGGAACACAATAACCTAACTAAAACTGTATTTATTTTGGAACAAATACAAACATGATAAGAGTATATATCACTTTAAATAAATAAATGTGTTACCCAACAACAGTTGGAGTTCACCAACTATCATTCAATATTTGAGAATTTAAGAGCTTATCATATATATATAAATAAATAATAATTGAATAACTTCTTAAAAATTTACAACTAAGCATGAATTAGCTTCATTCACAATGTTTGTATATATCTTATATAATAATCATCTATTGCAAAATATATTGATTTTTTTCTTAAACATATATAATATTGAGCATTAAATTGCCTAACGTATATCTATTACATAATATATTGATTTATATTATTTATAGTTATATTCATTGATAATTAATTCGTACATATACAAGTAACATTATAAATATACAGTCCTACTTATCTATTCCACCCACCGTGGGCATAACCTACGATTTATGTGTCAAAAATTCAAAATATCTATTAATTTTACTTTTTATATAATGAGAGAATGAGATCATTACACATAAAAAGTTGTTCATAATGGGTATTTTAACATTTTTTATAAATATATACTCAATAGCAAAATATGATAGAGTATAGTTATTATACATTAAAAGGGGAGGACATGTGTACATGACATGCAAATGAACTTAAAATGAAGGACAATAAATTAGGTGATCAACTATATTGCAAAATAGGGTTTTTATTTCCTGTATATGCCATAATATTCAATGTCCAACTCGGTAACTATCTATATTCTATAGTTGCTAACATCTAGAGTTCACCTCGTGTTGTAATTGAGATGTTTTAAAAAAAAAAAATTGAACCAGAAATTTGTATAGGTAACCATTCTGTTTTAAAAATTTGTACTAAAATTAAAGAGATGTTAGATAATCTACCACCAAAAACATCAATGTAACTCTTTATACCTACATTAATTCTTGCATAATGTGTGTTTTAGAATGGACCTTAAATTTTTATTTTTTTTTGAAATCACCTAGATAATTGTAGCATGAATTAATAAAAATCTTAGATATATATGTTGAGCATGTATTAACGAATTATAATTGTTAGATTAGAAATATAATATAACATGATAACTATAGTTTTTTCCATGTATATTAATTATAATCAAAGTTAATTATAATCAAAGTAAGACAATTTCTTATTTTCTCTAGCATGTGTTAAATTTAAAATATAGTTTGACATCTCAATGTTTAAATAGATAGGTAACAAACTAATAAATATGGAATAAAACATATGATGTCATATATTGAAACACAACAAACAATTTATTGTTAAACATTTCACTGTCAAGAATGATATATATATATATATATATATATATTTCATATCAACTTCTAAGTATTTTCGATATTCAATTGATCAAATTGCAATATAAATTCAAAATATTGATATCAATATCAATATAAATACATTGAATTTGACTTATCTCATAAATCCTAAACTCATAGATATATAAGTATTTTCGATATTCAATTTAAATTGCAGTACAAATTGAATATGTTGATTAATTTCAATTCAAATGGATATTGACATATTATCATTATTTATTTATTATTATAAATCTATTTAACGATTTTTTATATTCAATTTAAGTGGTTCACAATGATCAATTTTAAAATTAAGAAATATTTATATTTTTTTATATTTACCAATATTTAAGTTGTATAGTGATGTTGGTGATTGAGAGGATAATTACACGTTTAGTAATAAAATTGTACCAATAAAATATTAACTCTTGCAGACAAGATGTAAATTATTTATATCTCACAATAATGAAATTAAAATAATAAAATAGATTGTATTGCTATGATACCACCATATTATATATATATATATATATATATATATATAGGTATATATAGCACATTGATTACTTCATGAATAAGGTCCAAGAATCTTAAATTAAAAAAAAATAATAATAAAAAATATAGATTGAGAAAGAAGTATAGATGAGTCTGGTTTCCACATGAGCACCGCCCCCTTCCACCATTTACATTGTTGGGTATTTCAACAGCGCCATACACATACACACCCAGTCTTCTCAATTGGGTAAACACAGAACGAGGCTCTTCCCCAATTCCCCTTTTTAATTTTCTCTTCTCTCTCCACCATCTCTCCTCTTTCTTTACTTTTAATTTCCCACCTCTTTCTCCCACCATTCACCATGAGCGGTGCTGCAATTTCTTCAGACCCTAATCATCACCCTCCCCAAGACGAGGACGACAACAATAGTGATGACTATCATCCCATCCCAGCACTATCCACCACCACCACTAACAGCGACACCATCACCACCACCACCACCACCACCACCAAGAAAGGCAAAGGTAAAGGAGGGCCCGACAATGGCAAGTTTCGATATAGAGGTGTCCGCCAGCGTAGTTGGGGTAAGTGGGTGGCCGAGATCCGTGAGCCCAGAAAGCGTACGCGACGTTGGCTCGGAACTTTTGCAACGGCGGAGGATGCTGCGCGTGCTTATGACCGTGCTGCGCTCATACTCTACGGCTCTCGCGCCCAACTAAATCTCCAACCTTCAAACAACGTCGCCATTAACGGTGCTGCTGCTGCTGCTGGTTCGTCTTCTCAGTCCTCGTCTCGATCGAGCTCATCCTCATCGTCTTCAACCCAAACCCTTCGCCCCTTACTTCCTAGGCCATCGGGGTTTGGGCTCACATGCTCAGCTACTCCGACAGCAACCAACTATGCGCAATACGGATTGTACCCTACCGTACATTATCCCAACAACCTATCTCATCTGCCGCCACAACAGATGGTGAATCAGCAGTACGGAACTATGGAAAGGGACCCCACGATTAGGGCAACCTCAGAAACAACCTCTTCCTATCTAAACCCTACTAATAGTAATAATTATCAACATCTACAATCTCTTCCGTACGAAGATATGAGCCCACTCGTGTCAATTGCATCCACTGAGCCCGTTGCAGCGCCGCCGCTTTCAGATCCGGAGTTGAATGGGTACGTCACCTCGCCGTCTTGGCCGCCGTTGCCCAATGAAGATGATTACCCTCCAACGAATATTTGGGACTATGGAGATCCCTTCTTCTTTGATAGTTTATGAAAATGTTTATATATCTATTGTTATCACTTGCATGCAGCTACTCTCACCCATCATTTCTTCTCTTTGGTTTCTGGAAAGACGAAGTAGATCCGGAGAGAGAGAAAAGAATAGCAAATATACACATCTTGTTGGTGCCGATAATCAGAAAGATGGAGATCAAATCATATCTAATTTTAATCAGGTAAGTCCATCAAGATGAGAAGAATCGTGTGTAATTTCCTGAATATTTTTTTGTTTTCAATATTGAGATTTAAGAAGAAGAGAGGAGGATTCAGAAATATTTTCTTTGGTTATGAAAAATGGTAGTTGAGAAATTCTTCATTTATTACACTAGCTAGCTTGTATCTGTATCATTGTTTTAATTATGATCCTCTCTTTAATTGTCCAATATTGAAGTTTATATAAGACTAAAGAGTGTTAATTTGTAGTATTGATCAGTATTCTTTCTCCAGAAACCCACGTTTATGTTCACAAATGTTCAAGAGTATCTTTAAACACAAATATTTGACTGCTTTCTATATGTTCCTCTTATAATCAATTCTGATGAATAATATGATCATACTATTTTAATCAAGTTCATATCAGTTATAGAGGACCAAGATTATAAATTTTCCCTACAATGTTAAGCAAGTTTAATTCATAGATAGCTCCTTATTTATATTAATTCTTGTCATTATGCTGATTCAAAATTAATGGATTTACACGTGTGCCCCAATTACAGTGAACTAACATGTGGCATGATGGGTGAATGAGCTTTAATTTCTCTATAAATATATAGAGTTCAAATCAATATAAATTTATAATACTGGGTCGTAGGAGTAATAGATATAATTTTTAAATTTCACGAATTGATTATTTAAGTAAAAAAAAAAACCATATTAACTTAATTTTAGGATTTAAATTATTGAATTCCAATTTTTTTAGGATAACAAACATCTATTAATTAATTCAATGAACTAGGTGTTGTGAATGCCATTTTGCTATAATTACACTAATCAGATTGGGTAACGTGAATGTCATTTCGATTATCTTCTCTTATGACGATTGGGTATTGATATAATATGATGTGTATTTATCAATGTACAGAAACATGATAAAAGATAATTACAATTCATTGATTTTGAGAAACATGATAAAAAGATAATTATGATAAAAGATCATTACAATTCATTGATTTTGGGAATATTTGATGTAATAATGATTTTAATTTTTTTTTATTCATAAAACAATTAACTGTTAGAATAATAATGATAATTTTTATTTATATTAATATAAACCTAAAATCTTAAAAAATAAACATAAAAATAATATAAAGAGGTTAATAAAAATAGAGTTTTTTTTTAAATCTACATCAAATATATCTAATTTCAATTCTCCATCACAATGTAAATATCATTTGTATTTCATTTTATTTCTCATTCTATCATTTCTATAATATTTCTCCTATGAGAAACTTTCGGTTGTATGCATCTAAATAATATTCCTCCTTTGTATTAAGATAGAATCTTCTTTTATTTTTGATATGTTCCAATTTATTTTTCACTTTTCTTAAGTGCTTTTTTTTTTTATATATTAATTGAAATTGATGCCTCTGCTGCTAAATACAGTTTGTTATTCACACAATCATTTTCAAGGGATAATAGATTTTTGTTATTTGGTGTGAGGATAAAATAGGGAAAATATAAAAAAGGTTTTATTGTTTCAACCATATTTAATATGTTTTTGTTGGAACTATCTTAATGGGATGGAGACGAAGGGTCAGGGAGTAAATACAAAATGAACATGTCTTTTCTAAATTGATGCAATTAATAATCTTCCTTGAAATTGTTGGTATTTTTCTCCTAAAACTCGGTGTATAGTAATTTTGCTTTAAATTATTTTGAACATTATAACGAAAGCGTGAGAAATTTTTTAGTTAAGTACATTATTCTAAAAAGATAATGGCAAAATTCAATATATATGTAATTTTTGTTTATATAAGAAACTAGAAATTATATATTAGTCAATTATTTTAGAATATACTTCCCTTTATAATTTAAAGGAAAAAAAAAACACATTTTGTCTCCAGTACTTACTACTTAGTTACGTTTCGAATTTTTCAATTCTGACTCTTCACTCTCATACTTCTATTTCTAAATCTTTGCCTATTTTACTCTGAGTTTTTTTTTTATTTTATTCTACATATTATTTCGACTCCTTTTTTCGTCCTTTACAAATAACAATAAAGATAAAATTTAAAAGGACAAAAGTTAAAAAGAATAAAAAGGAATGAGCAAAATTGTACAAATGTAAGTACAAGACTAAAGGTCAAGTAAATGAAAGTACAAGGTATTAAATAAACATAAAAGACAAATGTTAATAAAATATGAAAAGTAAATGGGTGAAATATGTGTTTTTTTTTTCTCTCTTAAATTTTAAATACAGAAGTTCAACAGGAGTCTTTAATGATAATTATGACACTTTCCAACAAGCAGAATTTATATTCACACTTTCCAATATTCAAAGAATAACTAATTTTAAATTCTTAATTTTGCTATATATAATATTGTTGACGAATAAATATACGATAAATAAAGTGCACTGGAAATGAGATTTTGGTCAAATTTCCCTATTAGGAATGTCAATTAAAATTAACATGGGAAATAGAATGCATTGAAGAATCAATTACTCTTCTCTCAAAATACAAAGATTCATTTTATTTATTTTTTTGAAACCAAAACACCATGATTCTATACATCACTGAAAACGCAATTTACAATACGTATTTACTTTCCTAATAATTTTTTTTTTTCAATTACCACAATAACCTAATGTCACTTGTATATATGATTCCATTTTCAATTGTTGAAGGACAGCCACGAGTAAAATATAACAAATGATATATATATATATATATATATGAATTAATGATATGTTATATGTGTGTGCATATATATATATATATATATATATATATATATATATCATACAATAAAGAATATTTTAAAATATATGAAGTGGCATTTTAACATTCAATTCAAATGTGGTTTTTATTCACAATGTTGAGTTCTATAGTTGATGATTCAATGAAATATGTAAAGTCATTTGGTTACCATGTTACAATATTATTAATTGGAGATGCTCTTCCAGCAAAGTTGTGATCAGTATTTTCCATAATAATTTTGATGAATAAATGAAGTAGAAAATTGAGATTTAATGACCTAGTCAATATTTTAATTTCATTTAAATGCCAAAATAAAGAAGTTATACTTTAGGAAACAAAACTGTTTACCTTTCTTTTGTTTTGTTTTTTTTTAAATTAATAATCATGTTGGATTTTTGATATATGCACATGGTGAATCGGGTAATAGTTCTTGAAAAAGTGGAAGGATAAAGCCAATTAATAAATTAAAATTGCGTGATTTCACAATATGAAACTTTATAATTTAATTTGATTTTTAAAGGTTTTCTAATTCCCAAATTACTTATTGTAGATTCAAGTGCCCTAAAAGGCATGCACCATGAAATGTTTGGGCCTCCAATTCTCGAAGGTCCACATTTAGCCCATTAACATTGTTCTAATATATATATACTACGCAAATTAATAAAAGTAATCTAATTAATAAAAAAATTGGGCCACCAATTCTAACAGTTTACAATTAGGAAAAAAAAAATATTTAGTTAATAATAACAATTAACAATAACCCCAAATAAAATTTTAATTTTGCAATAAGTAGTGAATCCATTCTTTTTTTTTCTTTTCTTTTTATAAGAAACAACGATAATTTATTTTCTAAGATATATGACAGGGACACACACTCCTTAGAAAAGAAAAGAAAAGAATAAAAGAAACGTTTTTAATTAATGAAGAAGATAATATGTAAATTGGGGTACTGATTATGTTTCTTGATTGTCACAACTAAGGATAGCTCATCAATGTATATCTTCTAAACTGAAGTATATTGTAAGGCCTAACATTTAGGAAAAATAAAGGTATTCAACAGTAGTACTTGTGTGTCCCAAATATGGTAGTAACCCCAATTTCAATTTTAATATATTTAAATAATGTGATTAATATTTTTATATGTAATAAATAATATTTTAAATATTTTTCACTAAATTATATATTTCAGTTATACAAATAAATAACTTATGAGTAAACAATTAATATCTTATGGATATACAACTGATACTTATTTATATAAGTAATACCTTATAAGTATATAACTAATTACCAAACTAATAATATTTTCGGGAATATGTACACCGGAGGTATATAAGTTTTTGCCGGTATTCAAACATTGATGTAAGATTGTGTCTGAATGGAAGGATTTGAGAAATTATTTAAAATTTATAGTACAAATTAATTAGTAATTTTTGAATTGATATGAATTCAATATTCATCACTTTTATTTTGAACTATTTTTTTTTGTAATTTAAGTAGATTTGAATTTATTTTAATTTGGGTAGATTTGTATTCCAAATCAGTCAATTTGTGTTCCATACATATGGAATTCTATTGATAAGAAATACATTTGCAAACAAGTTGTTATCCCATTTATTAACACAGAATTTCGAAGATAATAACGTAATAAAAATGTTATCTGAAGTTGTGTGTGGATAGGTGAATTTGAGAAAGAATTTAAAATCCATAATAGTAATTCTATTATTAATGTGTGGATAAATATGAATTTGAAATATATCATTTTTATTTCATATTAAGTTTTGAGTTATGTGAATGAATTTTAAATCAACTCTAACTTAATTAAATTTAAAAATCATTCATTTTAAAACTTAAATTTCAAATACCTCCATCAAAACACAACATGAATTCTTTTAAGTTACATCTTGCTGAATTGTTTATCATGTAAATAAAATTTAGATACTTAGAAAAAATACTTAAATTCATCGGATTTTAATTTTATGTATCATTACAAGGGTGCCAACCCGCTAATAAATAGTTCATCGTGTCTCATAAATATTTGACATTCCTCATTAATACATCATCATTATTAATTGCTACTAAAATTTTGTCTCAATCGATTACGTGCTCAGTTCATGAGCATTGCGATCTATATTGTTTCACATAAATATTCGAAATTATAGTTACTTCCCTTTTTAGAAAGATATAAATTTTCTTAAATACTTTTAATTAAAATTCATGAGACTTATGTCAGTGGCTTTTGAAGAATACGACATTTTTCATTAATATTTTATTGAGTAAATAAATAAAGGTATAAAAGGAAATTTGTGGATGAAATTTGGCATGAAAGAGGTTTTCTTAATCTTTGTAAAAGATAACACTAAACTATCTTTGTGGGTCGGAAGTGAGTCTTATTGATCACGTGGCTTATTTTATTTATATAAGAAAAACAATGCAATCGTTATTGAAACATTCGTGTATGTTGACAAAAATGCAGTTCATGAAGACTTCTAAAACTTACGTGTTCCACTTTAATTGAATTCAATCGTATGTTAACATGACTATATAAGTATTGATTACTGACAGCTCGTAAAAAATTATAAAAAAAAAATTCATGATGCTTCATGGTTTTGATTTATTTTAATCAGGTATTAAAAAGTCTCAATGGTGAAATATACTCGAAGACAACTATGCACATAATCACATATATGGTGCAGATAGACCACATAAGATATTTTATTCATCGTATTTTATCAAATATATTACCTATAAAATAGAGTCATTCATAATTGTATTTGGCAAGCTTTATTTTATTTTACAAATAACATCTCTCCACCGCAAAAAGGTAGTCACAATGTCCCATGCATTTTCCTTCTTTTATTCGTCTCAAAATTACAAATTCCTTTTCTTGACAAATATGTATGCATTTTTTCTCCATCAATATATTCATATTTAGTGTATCCTGAATCCAAGCTGGTTAGAATCAGAAGAATAAAAAAGGTCCATCAGAGCCCGAGTAGGGTCAATTAGATTGAGCCGGCCAGAATAAATTTACCAAAAAGCAAGTCGGGATGTTAGGCCGACCAAAAATGGTCGAGCTAACCAAAAGTTCATTAGCCCTAATAGGCTGACCAAGGTAAATCAGAAGACATGGAAGACTAAAATTACCAGAAAACACTTAGATTTCTTCCAAAAAGAACTCAACAACCTTAGAAGTCTATTTCTAAAATAAAGATAGAGATGAATCTATATTTTCCTCATCTAAACTCTAAAATCAAGGGACTTAGTTCTTATTCCACAAGTTATGTATCTTCGGTCTAATTTATAAATATGGCCTAAACTATCATTGAAAGAGATTCAAATTCCGATCAGAAAATAATTATAAAAGAGCATATAGAGAGGTTTTTCCTCTCAAAGTATATGTAAAACGTTCTGACCAGCCAAATTCGATCGGCCAGAACAACCTAAACACAATTGTTCGAGTAGGCAACGGGCACCATCTTTGTGTTCTTTTATTTGCTTTATTTGCATTATTTAGATCTATTTTATTCGATTCGTTTTATTTGGTATTCGATCCGAGTTTGTTTAATACAAATTTTGACGTCAACAATATTCAATATTCATTTTATTTTATTGTATGAAAAGAAATCATCTTTCATTAATAAATTTTGACTAATTCAACGAATAATAATGAATTTGGTGGACTAAAGCACTCCAATGGATTAGACAACAAATGAGAATAATGTATAAACTTATGAGCACACTTAGTTCGCCGTCATATATGCTCACATTCGATACTTCTAATCATCAATATTTTAACATCTTCCGACCAATGATATTCAATAAGGATATAATAAACAAAAATGATAAAAAAAAAATTTGTTTCAAAATAAATTAAATATACATGTGGTGTGTTATTAATAGAAAATTAAAAATACAGTAATCATTAATTTTTGGATTAATTTTTAGAAAAATCATAACATCTACTCAACTCAAATTATCATTTTAACTTAACTTTTCCCTATTGATCAAATAACATAATCTTAATATATATATATATATATATATATAAAATATAAATATATATAATAAGTTTGGGGGAGTGGAGAGAATAAGAGAGACGCAAAAAAAACTAGAAATCAGGGTGAAAAGTATATTGACAAATAATGAATTTTTTTTTTTCACTATCTTAATTAAAAAATATAATACATATATAAAATTATATTATTTTAACTAATAATAAAAAAATTAATAAAAATAAAAATTCGAATAAATATTATGATTTTTCTAACAAACAATCCTTAATTTTTTTCAATCAAAATAGGTAATATTTTACATATTATATAATGTTAGTGTAATACCTACGTAGCTAAGGTGTAAGTAGTCCAATGGACCCAATTTTGGGAGCCATAGCTTATTATAGTGGGCCGACGGGATTATGGGAGCGGCAATTGCTTTGCTGCACCATTTTTGGCCAGGCAGGTTTCATTTCAAACTATTTTAATTTTCTAATTATTATTTTGCTATTATATTTACCTTTAAATAATTTTATCCCATTCTCAATAAAAAAAAAAAATTCCAAGACCATTTTATGAATTTAATTTCATGAGATGAGTCAATCAAAAAATACTCATAATCCACAAAACAAAGTTTGATATGTGAAAATTGGTTTCAATTGTGGATTTCATATCCGAGAGATGCACTATAAGAAAAATGAGTATACGCAATATAATAATTTGCGACAACTCAAAAATTCTAGTTATTGCGACGACAAATTGTCATAAAAAATGTTGATATAAATTGACAATACGTTAGCACAGAAAACAATGTAAAAACTTATTTGCGACAATATCTATTTAATGATGTTGTCACTAATACATTAACGACATCAATGTTGTCGTAAAAAAAAATTATGAAAAGACTTATACGATAATAATTATTTAGTGACAACATGTTGTTGTAAAATATTTTGCGATATTTAACAATGTTTTTGCAATAATATTTTGTTGTCGCAAATAATCATTTTTTTAAAGTAATGGCTTCATTATTTATTTATTTTTTAAAACAATCATTCAACTCAACTCACATATATTCCAAATTGAACAAAATTTAAAATGAAATAATTATATTGACTAAATGTATTATTTTAATTAAGGAAACATTAAAATATAATCTAACTACAAATATTTACAAAATCATGAGAATGTATTTGATGAAATAAGATAACTATATATAAATATATATAATTTCTGTTTTTATTTATTTATAAAATAATGATAGATATTTTGAAAATATTGTTTCGATATAACATTTGAATTTTGAAGTTCGATGGTTGGAGAAGAATTTTGATAAAATTTACTCCAATTTTTATAGTAGAATATCTACAAATTGTGTGTGTGTGTGAAAGTTAGTATGATAATGTAAAATATTATATTACGGTATTAAATGTTAATAATTAATTTTTGTTTTTTTTTTAACTATAATCACACTTGTAGTTTACCCTCAATCACTATTAATTCTATTTTTTTAACACATCATATTAATTTGATGTTGTTCCAGATTTATTCCACCGTAAGATTCTACATATTCTTTGCTAATTAATTTCATACTATAAAAAAATTCAAGATCATTAATTTTTAACTAATTTTAATATTCATTAATTTATGAAAATAAACTGTAAACAATTATTTAATGAGATTAGAGAGAATATTGTGGGTAAAGGGGCTGAAAATAGAATAGCATCCCACAAAACAATAGTAATAGGTTCAAATATCTCAAGTCTTTATAATGTGAAAAGATATTTATATATTCTCTGTTGTCCTTATATATTGAAAATATCCACTTAGAAAAGACTAGTTCCTAATTAAAAAATAATTTTGTCTTCACTTGTCGTTTGATTACATTATCACGTAATTCTGTTTTAATATAAAAATCCCATCCACTTGCAAATTCGAACCCTAAAATCTGTTCAAACAGAGCTTCCAACTGCACGTGATCAATTCTTGCTCTTATAATTATGAAACATTGTTTTTACCAAACCATATTTTCAACTAAAAAGTTAAAATACTAGATAAAAATATAAAGTGGGGCTAAATACAGCCCAAGAACTTTTAAGTGCATCTCATTCATGTGTTATTTTACACATGATTTTATACATGGATGGAGTGTCCTTAGAAATTCTTAAACACACCCAAAAATATATTGTATATTTATCATGACATTCTCAACATGGAAATATGTACATATAGATAATTTAAGTTACTTATTTCACATATTAAGGGCATATCCAGCTATGATGGTATTTTAATTACTATAAATTTTACATTATTTTAATATAAAAATTGTCATTTATTTTTAAAATTTTATATTAAAAATGAATATTTCATAATATTTTTTATTATTATAATAAAAATAAAAGAAAATGAAAATAAAATGAATTAAAAAATGAAAAAAGAAAAGAATAGGAGAATACTTCAAGTTTATAAACGTCTTTCTTCTTATTTTAAGACTTTCTCACTCCATCAATATGTTAGTTTATCATAGTAGATGACTTCAACCGACTTTTTTAGGTTGGATCCAACTCAAGTCAAATTTTACATTAATTTTTTTTTCTGTTGTTTTTATGGAATATTATGGAATAATCATTTTTTTAGTATAAAAAATAGTGCACATTGCTAAAGATGAGTGATAATTTTTGTATGAAAATAATGCAAAAAACTACAATATTGTGGTGAAAATAACTACAATCCTTTGTATAAATATCATAGAAATTCTCTTAGTGAAGGGGTTTTAGTGGATTTGAAGAAATCTTGTTATTTAAATCCTAAATTTTATAAGAAAAATAAATAGTGAAAATGTATATTTGTTTGAGAATTTAATGGGGTAGGATTATATTGTAAATGTCAAATTAATGTTAGAAAATATGAGTTGATATAATATTTTATTGTAAAAAATGGATCGACGTGATATTTCATTATAAAAAAATATATTCGGTATTAATATGATGATTTTAATATAGGTAGTAATAATTATATTCAAATTTTTTTGATGCGAATTGAAATACGGAAACAAACATATAATGTAAATTTTCTTGCAAACATGATCTTATTTATTTGAAGTAACCATAACTTTCTTACCCGCAAGCAAAAGTTTTTAACCTGGGTGTCCTGAGCTCGCTCTAGTCCCTTAGAAAAAGTGGCATATTTGATATTATATATTACCATATATAGTGTATAAAAAAATATATATATATAAGCTATTATCCTACAAGTATAAAAGAGAGTTTTAACCTTTAAATATATAAGACAGTTTTAATCCACCTTCCCAACTTGACAGGTAAAAACTTTATAAAATTCCTGCTTCAACTCAACTTTTCTTCTCTATTCATTCGCTCTTCAGATCCGACGCTAGCTCCGCCCAGTAATTGTCGCCGATTACAAACATTGATTGGAGAGATTTCATTAATGTCTTCTTACGCACATGAATCGTCGCAGTCATTCCGGCGGCGGCACTACGCCCAGTTCGACGACAGTAGTTTCCAAATCCGCGGCCGCACCCTCTTCTTCATCGTCGTTCTCTTCTCCGTCGTCCTATTGGTGGTGCTGCTCTTTCTATACGTCAGGTGGGTGTGTCGTTTCGATCCCCCACCCCCACTCCCCACCTCCGCTTCCGGCGCCCCGTCCGCCCACCCGCCGCGGGGCCTCGACCGCGCCGCGATAAACAGTCTGCCTATTTTGCTGCACAAGGACTCAGCAGAATCCGATGGCGTCGGGGAGTGCTGTATATGCCTTGGAATCTTTGGAGATGGGGAGAAGGTGAAAGTGCTACCACAATGCCGCCATTGTTTTCACTCCGACTGTGTGGATATGTGGCTCACGACTCAGTCGAGTTGCCCGCTCTGTCGTGCTTCCCTCCGAGTCGACTCGCCTGTTTGACTCGATGTTTTTTTCACTTTCTTTAACTCACCCTCTTTTTGCCTCCCTGAAAATGGGGATATACCATTCGACTGTGCACATTGTTTGGACTCCTTGGATACTGCAAAAAAAAAAAAAAAAGGAGAATCAGAATTATAATATTGTAAATTCATGGACACACTTAATTTAATCATTGGAATTACTCTCTTTCAATTTTATATAACTGTAATTCATTTTTCTTGTTTATAGTGTATTCGATATTTTATTTCTAAAAAACTCTTATTTAATATTATTTGAAATACAATATTTATATTTATCATCTTTCAATTAACAACATCAAGTAAATGAAGTTTTATTTTCTATTATATTTCATGTTACATCTCATATTTGAAATTAATTATCACACATTATATATATTACTTATATCATTAATTAATATATAATATATATTAAATATTATGAAATATAAATTATAATACGGGACCCAACTTCAAATAAATGCATAACAGGAACTTTCAACGACCATTTACACTATTTATTTTTTGTTTGAAATTAGAAAATGACAGTTTGTACTGGATGGATGGAGGGAGTAATAATTTACCATTCTCAAAAAAAGGGGTCACCAAATCAAGATTTTTGTTATCTATTGACAAAATATGATATAAGATCCGTTCATGGATATGAGTTGATGTTATAAAATTTTATTATTTATAATTTACTCTATTTTCATAAGTTAATTTTAGTTCTTATGTGGAGCTGTCCTTTTTTGTGTGATAAATTGGGTCAACTTGAAAAATATTCCTTACAAATCTATTTTTCAGAAGTATATTTGATATACATAAAAATATTATATGATGTAAAAAATTTATTACCTAATATATTTAAAAATATTATTTGATCCATGTTGATCGGATGTTGGCTCACATCGATCGAATCAACTCAGACCATCTCATGAAATAAAATTGCTGAGAAGGTATATTACAAAAAAATTGTCTTTTCTATTTTTAATTTATGATTAAATTAAACTTATTTAGGATATTAATCCAAAGGACAGTCATTCTCCTACAAAATATAAGGCAAGTTGTGAATACTTTAGTTATGAAGAAAATGTTATAACACAAATTAAAATGAAGAAAATATAGGGCAGGTTATACTTTTTTTTTTCCCCTTTTTTTGACAAAGTAAGTTATGCTTTGTTACTCAAATAATGTGAGCTTTTGCATCTCACTGTATAATTTTTGTTACATTCTAACCCAAAACAATATATAATTAATTTATTTCATTTGTCGTCTGAACCTTATCTTGAACAGACACATCTTGCATTTTAAGTGTCAATTTAGGTTGTTAAAAATGATAGAATGTACAAAAATTAAATAAAATGCAAAAATGCAGATAATTGGGATTAGAAATTGTAATTTATAACTGAACTAACACTACCCATAGAAGGGACTTGGAACTGATAAATTTGGCAAATAATTTTGTATAGGTCTGATAAGACATAAAGTAGCATGTCATAGATTATTGTTCACTAGTATGGAAAGAAATTGGACCACAAATTGAATCATTGGACTCAATCAATCACTTTACAAACTCTTATATCATGTAATATAACCTAATTATTTCATTATCTCATTGTTTACTGTATTTTGGCTGCTCCATTTGTTTTAAGTGTGACAAACGTCGATGGAATACATAATTAAATACAAGTTGCGTTTTAATTTATGATCATATTGACGAGTTAATTTAAATTTATATGAACCCCAATTTATGCTCTCTTTTTTTTCGTGGATAATGTCTACGCGCCCTCAACTATCAAAATGAAATTGTTTTATATGATGTCTTCACATATATTATATTGCATGTGTTGTGTAATTGCCAAAAGATATAATTGCTCCCCCCATCATACACACAAAAATATCCTTAATATTGCACTGTCAATGATAATATTCAATAACTATAAAATTTGAGATAACATCTTTTAACTTTCGAAAAGTTAATAAAAATGTCATCTTTACAACGCAACTTGTAATTGATATGTGACAGTTGGTTTTGTTCTTAATTCATTTTTCGAGAGTTTCAAATATGTACTAGTTCAATTTCTAAATAATGTTTTGAAAATTATAAATTTCGATATCCCAACAAATAATTTCCCAGTTGCAAGAAAAACAAACAAATAAAAGAGATTTAGAATTACGAATAGAACTGTTGTAAAATTGTTTCATAAATTTAATTTCAACACGTGGATCACTCTATAATTTATAAAATACAAAATAAAGATTGATTTTAACATGAATCAATATTGGATAACGGGGTTCCATCTCACATAATTATATCCACATTGATCTTGAGGCCAAAAAATAGGGTAATTCTGCTATACACCAATGGTATTAATATACCATCTTTTTTTAGTGTGGTAAATAAAATTAAGGTAACTTTTAATTTTTGGGTTGAACTGTTAATTGTGGTCCTGTGACTGCATTGAGCCTCTTTACTAGACCAAAATGCAACATAAACTCAAATGTATATAGGTCTTTTCTTGCTATATGTATTTGATTTTGCTTAAATCACATGACACCAACAATTGTGAATATTTAATTAAACTATACAATTCATTTTATATTTATGTTAATTAAATATTTTTAAATTAGTATTTAATTTAACAGTAGTCTTATCAAGATAATTAATAATTATAATTTAATACTTAATTAATTAATCAATACGATTAATTGTAATATTAATATTAAATATTAAACTAAACTAATACTTATAATATAGTATTTAATTAATTAATCACCTTTTAATTTAAATAGTAATATTAAATGTGAAATTAAATTACACTGTAACGTAAAAATTTATTTTAATATTTAATATTAGTATTTAAATGGAAGCGTATATATTTTGTTAATATTAATCGTTTAGTATGATATCACATCAAATTCAAAAATTGCTTAACATACGAAAATCCATATAAATCGAAATGATTTATTCATATCAAAATTCATCCAAATCGACTACATATAAATGATGAGATACGTGAAATCGATCAAAATTAATCAAATATGTCTACCACACTAAATCTTATACAATGGATGAAGATATATTCAAATCGTAATCTTTATAATCAAAAGATTATGATATTACTAATTAATCATATACAAGTAGGATGCAACAGATATTCAATTAAATAGCATGCAACGAACTAATCTTGATGACACGATATGCAATCAAATAACATTCAACCAACCAATATCAATGACCCAGCATGCAGTCGATACAGTGACCTAGCATGACAAGTCAATTAATAATAAATATTATCAAGTAACCACACAACACCGACCAACCAATACCTATGACATATCATACAATCAATTGAATTAAAAATAATTATGACACAACACTGTAATAGGATGCAAACAATACAATTAAATAACATTTAATATTTGTTTTGACTGTAAATTAAATATTTTGTGATTTAGTATTTACTTTAAACTAGTGATATGATCAAGATAATTAATATTTGTTTCTGCTAAAATTAATATTTGTAATATAATATTTAATTAAATTAAGCAATACGATTAATTTAAATACTAATATTAAATATAAAATTAAATTAAACTGAAACATTAAAATTTATTGTAATATTTAATGTTAGTATTTAAATCGAAATGTATATATTTTCCTAATGTTAATTGTGTATTAAAACATCATATCAAATCAAAAAATGACTTCACATACAAAATTTCATCTAAATTATACAATGGTGCTATAAATTAAATTAAACAGAAATGTTATAATTTATTTTAATATTTAATATTATTTAAATCGAAATGTATATATTTTTTTAAAATTAATCATGTATACAAAACCATGGTTGCAATGAGCTTAGGTGTTATTATGTTCATGACAATTTTGCTAATAAAAGAATTACATCTACAGAAAATAGAATATATCGAATATATGTCTCAAATGATTCGTCATCACATGCTTCATAATACAAGAAAATTTAATTGTGTTTTTATGGTTGCTATTGACGGATAAATACAATTATTAAAAAAGGTAGATATAAACTACATTGCTTTGTGAAACTAAACTATTTGAAAGAATAATTTACTACATAACTTTTGAAGTAAGATAAAAAAAAATTAAAAATGAAAAATTAGAATACAATCATGGAAGATCTAATGATTAAGACTATCGATATATTAATACCACTTATATATTATAGAATCCCCAAAAAAATATCTTGATTTGGCTGGAACCCTTCATTTTTTCCTTTTTTTCCCATGCCTTTCACCTTCTTATTTTAGTGATAACTTTTACGTGTCTAATTACTTGGATTTATTCATACTTTTGTGTTTCTACTTTTCGCCCAACTTTTTTGACTATACACTGCACTAATCATAATTAGGGTTAATAATTTTGATAACTCATTACACGTAATTATTCTTGAATTTACAGCTTGTTAAATTGCTGTCTTTCGGTTAATTGGTGAAACAATAATTGAAGTGTCAATGCCAAACATGGAAATTATATTATACAGATTAGATAATATTATACGGTTATTAGATTTTTTCTTTAGCTGAAGTGATTAGATGTTTCCATAAGATCAATAAGTTGTTCAACGTGATTAAGGTTTTCAACTTTAATTCAAGCAAATAAAAAAGAAAAACTTTTCAATTATATGATTAGATGGTTATTATTGATCATTTTTATAAATTGAATTATTTGTTTGTTTCCTTTTTTTTTAATATATATTTCTATTTTAGTTTTATTTAGGAAGTAAATTATTGACTTTAAGGTTTTAGGTTTGGAATAATAGAATATACAGAGAGAGAGAGAGAGAGATTTTCTTTATTGTTTTAAATGGTGTTCATTAAATTCTTTCAATACCAACAGTAAATATACGATGTAGTTTATACAAGTAGTGAGTAAAATCGATCCTTTAGATCGAGAACATGATCTGCACTAATTACCGTAATTATAATGATTCGATTTATTTAGACAAATCGAATTTAAGATATGCTTTAATCATAATCTAATTTAGCTGACAAAAACAAATCATTAAAAAATTATAGAGGCACACAGAGCATTCAATGAGATAAAGTGGACTCTAGTGTCATGTATACAATTAAAGTTCACTTTTCTCAGCAAATTAATCTTTCCCAGTTCAATATTTGTGCCCCCCATTAAGGGGTCCAGATATGAATAACCTGTTCAATGATTGATAAGTAAGACTAGTATTTTTACTAACTTTTAATTAAATACTTAACTCGCAAAAGCACTGAATATTATATTCCTCTCACAAACTCTCAAAATCTTCCAAATTTATTTATTTGTCCCATATGATCATTAACCTTATATATATTAAATCTCATCTCCCATATATGTTATAATATCTCTAAACATGCTCAACAAAGTAACCAAGATCTACGGATAGGATTTAAAAACGGGAATTTGAATTAATTTAAAGTTAACATAAAGTTGAAAATCTTAATCATGCTTCAAAAAAGTTGTTGTTTTTTTCTCAATGTATTGATTTCTAAATTAGTGCAAAAGATGTGTTGTTATTAATCCAAGACCTCAAACCTCTCAATATGTTTATATAGGGTTTTAGACCCCCAAAACCTTGCACAAGTTGAAAATATCAAGAAGAAGCCTTATAACCAAGTAGAAATATGATTTGAGATAAAATACTTATACTGTTGGGATGTTTAAATACTTCATTTATTTGGCAGTAAAAACAGATGTACACTTATATGATCACTACATAAGATACACATGTCATTAATCTTGATGGGCGTTCAGTTCTTAATCACCTTTGGCAAAATAAAATATGTAAAAACAAAAAACACTAGTATTCATCAAGTGGTGCAGAATGCAGATGGTATTTTAATTACTGCCCATAATACTCACTGGGAACTCTTCATTGATTAATGTTCAATGTATGGGCATCATATCATAATGTCTCTTACAATATACACTTCCACTGTCATTTGTCAACCTTACTTTTCTGAATTTAATTAATCCGCATTTAATTTCTTTTCATAAAAGTTTTGAATTTAAATATCTGACTACTTCCAATAAGAGTTCATAATTCTGTTCTGTATTTATTGGTTATTTCCATATGTATTTTGGGTTTTATCTCATCTGTTGATTGGTAAATTCATAACATAGATAGCTAGATTTGTTTTTTTATTGTCAACCACCCACTCTAGATTCTTCTCAAGTTTCACTTTCTCAACTCACAATGCAATGCTACAATGCCCATGCATTCATACCTAGGGCAAAATAGGTATTAATAAATGGACTTTACAACTTTTTGGGTTACTCCATGTGGACTCAAGATAAATTAAATTTAAGTTACGTTGGGTATTTGGGCTCAGTACATGTTGGATAAAAGGATTTGATACAAATGAATTTCAAATGAATTAATTTCCGTTCATATTGCTTAAAGATAAATTGAAAATGAAAGTTATTAATTTCAAATTCATATATATTCAAATAACATCAATGAATTTACCACCAAAGATTTCAAATTCTTTCTCAAGTCCATCATTCAAACACAATTATAGGAAAGTTAATTTCTCTCATTTTAAAGTAATATGTTTTAGATAGTGACGGAACCAGAATCAAAAATTGAGGAGGCCAATAATAATATTAAATTTTTTTATACTAAACAAAAAATATATATTTATTATTAAAATATATAATAAGAGTAAAAAAAAAAAAATTTTGATAAGTTGGGGGGCCAGGGCCACCCTCCCCTTCCATGTGGTTCCATCCCTGGTTTTAGAGGCCGATCTCTATTGATGTCATGACCCTGATGTCTTAACGATTGATACATTAAATTATATGCATGATTAGTATAAAGGTAATCATTAAATATATACTTAGCAATATTTAGATGAACACCCCATTTTTATAATCAAGTTTATGAAGTTATGCCATGTTAAGGAGCTTGAAGGGGTAAAAATATAAGAAAGAAAACTGTTTTCAATAAGGCTCCATATGAATATGAAAATTTTAATAGAAAATATATCGCTAGTGTTTGGATTTATGAATATGAAGTCTATTATTTTCATTTTGAACTAAATTTTTTATAGTAATATGAATGGATTTTAAATTCAGGCATATTTCAGTGGATTAAAAATTCATTCTTTTCAAATCTTATATTTCAAATTCTTCTATAATCGACAATTGGACAAATTATATCAAATGTAATGTTTTAAAAACTAGTTTTCCCGATGAAGTAATTACTCAAATACAACTACGTGGAAATTCTTTCTCAAAATGATGTTCAAATTGTTAGAGATATCATCTGTAAAGCAATCATGTAGTATTTTGATTATCTATATTAATATAAAAGGAGGACAGTTGGGGAAAATTATAAAAATGTCATTTTTCCTCCCAAATCAGTTACTATCATAATAAAATATTAAAAAAATTATATATTAATATATTCATGAAAATTGGGCTTGCCTTAATAATTGGGCTTTAATAGTAATTGAATAAAATCTCATATCCTCTTAATTAAATATAATTTTAGTGAAAAAAACCATAATAATTTGAATAACTCTTTTTTAAATATAACCATTTCATATAATTAAATTGTAAGGTTAAATATTAAAATTATAAAAGAATTAAAATAATGATATTAAATTTTCATAATAAATAATCAAAAAAGTTATTTTAAATATCTACACATAAACAAGTGAAATCTTAAAAATGTTTTACAATAAAATTAATAATAATAAATTTAAAAGTGATTGATTTTAAAAATAAAATATTAAAAATTTCAAAATTATTTGGAAATTTTAAGAACAGTAATTGAAATAAAAATAAAAATATAACTAATCCACAATTTTCTTGAGAAATTTGAAATTTATTTTCAAAATCTCATAATTATTTTAAAAATCTAAATATTATTTTTAAAGTTAAAATTTATTTCAAAAATCTTACAATAATTAAAGCTGTAGAATTTAAATAATAAAACCATAGCTCAAAAGTTAAATGTACAAAAAACAAAAATCCTTGGGACATAATGAAATTAAATAATTATGGTCCAATTATTTATTATTCTTATTTCTTAGTTTTATATTTATATATTAATATTAACTATATTCATAACTTTATTTATGTATCAATTAATGTTGTATATAAAGAAGTTTTGTGAGTTTTGTAATTATTATATTTTAATTATTATTGTAGATATTATTTTATATTATGTTGGTTTTGTTTTCTAACATAGCGAATACAAAATTTTAAATCCATTAATATCATAATTTTTAAAATCAACTATAAATATTATAATCCATGCAATGCACAGGAGAAAATATTAGTTAATTAATAAAGATAACATTTATTTCTGGACATTTATAGTTATTTGTTGTAAGAGTTGGTGTCCTGTGCAACCGATGCACATTGCAGTCACTGATGCACATTACAGTTAAATCGATTCAGCTTGATCTGAATACTTGGTTTTATTTTTTGCCTTTTTATTTTTTTTTTAATATTCATGTGTTGATATTTAGATTATATTAGCATGATTTTTATGTACAAATATCCTAATTTTATGTCATACTTTAACTTTAAAAAAAACACAATTTATACATTTATACCTTTATGTGATACTATTCACATTTATGTGATACTACTTATATATTAATTTGTATCAATATAGTCATGCATTTATATAATATATAAAAGTACAACTAACATAACTAAAATGTATAATTTGATAACTAAAATGTATAACTAACAATTAATACAACTAAAAGGTTTAGATATTACATGTCTGTGTAATATAATGTAAATTTATAAATGTTATAACTAAAAGGTATACATATTTTTCCAAAAATGTAAAAAATAAACTAAACTTGTGAGCGACCTCTCTAAAATGCATGGGGACTCATATCGGATCGAATCGACCCGTATTAAATGAATTTAGGTTCATACAACTAGTGCATATAAGTTTTTGTGTTGTTGTAATCATAATATCATAACAAATCTTTAATTTATTTAATGTAACCATAATTTTAATAGGTAAGTGTTATATATCCCAACATTTAGATTATAAATAGTAAAATTAAAATTAAGTTTTTGACAAAATTAATTAAAAAAATGAGATTTTTTTATTAAAAATTTATTAATTAATAAAGCCTATAACATTTTGAAATGACCGTCAATTGTTTGAATCATAGATATATAAATATTTAGATTAATATTTATATATGATTTCATCATATAAGATTTCAATCAATTTAATTTGTGTTCTATACGTTGTACTATGAATACGTAAAAACAAATTAAATCACAATGTCATATATTGTCAATTTAACAAGTATTTTCCTAGATAAAGGTGGTACAAAAGGTTAAAAAAATAAAAATAAAGAAAATGTTTGCCATGTACTATATTATCAAACTAGTATATCATGTAATGCACGGAATTTATTAAAAAAAAAAAACTGTAGTAAATTTTATAAATTAAAAGTATAATCTCATTTAAATTTAAATTTAATATATTTTGGTTTATATATTAATAAGGTTTGTACCCATGTATTTTATGAGATTTGCCCAAAGAATAAATATACAAACATATATAGAATTTAAAAAAAAAAAAAAAAAGAAGTTCACTTCTCACTACTAATTTCATTAATAAGAAATAATAAGTAAAAAAAAAATATTTTTAAGAATAAATACTTATGTATAATTTTAATATACAAATTGCATGAATAATTGTGTTATATATATAATATTGATGTCAATTAATTTTAATATCTAATTATCATCATTACGAAAATGTAATAAATGAGATTGATGTTTAAGAAAGAGAAGTCTTCATTTTAATTAATAGTTAAATTAGTATAATTATAAAAAATCATAAATGTATAGATAAATTAATGACAAATGTATGGTTAAGATGATGACAGAAAAATCATTTCATCCTTTCAAAAATTGAAAAAAAAAAAAAAAAGAAGTCATACTCAGCTCAGTTTGAAGTAGTTCGGAAATCAGGAAATTTCTTGAATCGAATTAAAGTTTATAAATTTCCAAAGATTTTCAAATAGAATTCTTCAGAATTGAAAAATCTAGAATTTTCAATTTAAAACAAATATTCATTCAAATAAAATATAAAATATATAATATATAATATAAAAATTAAATATATCACACAATGTTATGTAACCTAATTTTTAAAACATGTTCTAAATTAATAAAAAAGTTTAACAAGTTAATAAGTTGTCCTCTCTTCTAATTAACAATATTTTTACATTCAAATTTTATTTTTTTTGAAGTCTTCTTCTATCTACATCACATGAACGATTATTAGAAAATAAATTGTTTTCACTATCACAAAATACATTGATTAAAACAAGAAAATAATATGAATTTTATAATAAAATAAATATAATCTTAAATTTAAATAAATAAGTGACTCTCCTGTAAAGGATCTGTGCAACTCAACGTGCTTCGACCTAAACTGAATACCAAAATTATTATTATTATTATTTATTTTTTTCTCTAAGCAAATTACCCATTGATTTCCATAGTTTTATGACTTTTTTAATTTAAACCAAATTGTTAACGACAATCTACGACGGATTATTCAAGATACTACTCGATAAAGAAATTCCGTTGCTATAACGACATCCTCTTCTTGCCTCGATACCCTCTCTTTTTCCTCCGCCTCCGCCGCCGCCGCCGCCACCACAATCAAACGGACTTGAAGAAGGTAAGTTTCTGTTTGTCAAACTGAAGCATTTATGAATTTCTGTCTATTTCTGTGTTTATTTATGAACTAAGGAGCACAAATTACCGGCTGAAATTACAGTGATTTAGAATTTCTAGTCCTCCTATGCAATGATGGAACCGACGGCTTTGGTTCTCGTTTACAGGAAATAAAAAAATTGAGGTGTTCATATGTTCATTTGTTTATCAGTGAAGCGGTAAATTGATTTTACCTGTCCGGATACTCTACCATAAATAACTTCATCAGATTATTTGGTGATGATGCAATTTATAATAGGCTTCGGATCCTAATGTTATAACAACTTTGGTCTTTCAATTACACGATGATATGATTTAGTTCTTTTGGTTGTCAATATTTTGCTCATTAAGCATAAGTAATTCATGGAGATCATAATATGTATGGGTTAATTGCTGATTAATAATCATGAACTTTTCGTATTGTTTGCAGAACTGGATGCTTACCTGTTCAGTTTAATGTGGGAGGTGTTTTTTCCTTTATATGGAATATTAAAGGTACTTTTTCTGCTTTATGACAGTTAGCAAGTAGGAAGTATGAACTTCAAATTGAAATTGAAGTAGAAATGAGAAAACTAAGAAAATGATGATAACAGATTGTAGGATTTCACTAACTCGTAAGGAATTAAATCAACTCCCTCTCCTAAGTGGGGAAATGCTTAAGACAAAATAGTCTATGGAGTATATGCTATACATGTCTATTTATGATGCCGAGATGTGTGAGCATTTTGAATTTGCCTTTTTACATTTTCCCCGAGATGTGT
The DNA here is from genome assembly GCA_028654395.1 of Scutellaria barbata. Taxonomy (NCBI): domain Eukaryota; kingdom Viridiplantae; phylum Streptophyta; class Magnoliopsida; order Lamiales; family Lamiaceae; genus Scutellaria; species Scutellaria barbata. Next base: position 14,683,126 of record CM053646.1, on the reverse strand, counting down.
GAGCATTTTGAATTTGCCTTTTTACATTTTCCCATATGATTAAATTGCATATACTAATTATGCATGTTATATTTCTGCTTATTCTGAATTATACCATGCTATATCAGCCTAAAATCTCTAATATTTTCTTGCTTCTCATTTATGTTACTTTTGCTAGATGCCTAAGTTCTGCATGAAGTAGTTTAGATTTCTTTGTTTCTCACTCATATGAGTAAAAGTTTAGAGTTTCTTGAGTGAGAGATATCAGTGGTTGAGATGTAACAACTTTGCTTGTGGGAGTGGCTTTTTCACATCCTGTTAATGGCTTTGATCATAAAACCATCCCCTCTTAGAAAGCTGAAATAAGGAACCCTCCATTTTAGGCAAACAACTATGATTAGGCAACAACCATATGATTACAGAAGATGTGAGAGTTCACATGAAGCTAGACAGAAATAATAAGGTTATATGTTCGAACTAGAGTGTTCTATGTTTTTTCGAACTGAGGAAGTGCATATACATATATTTCATCTACATGGTGATAAAATATAAATGAACCGGTTCATTTAAATAACTAGAGTGTTACAAAACTAAACGACATCCTTGAAGTCTAGTGCAGTTTCCTTGATTGTAGATATGGCCTCTGTGGTAGCTTCATCCAAAGAATATCTGAACCTCCGGAATATGAGAAACTTTTTCAGCACAATTCATATGTACAATTTTAGATTCCTTGGTTTTTTGTTTGATACTTGTGATGCAAAGAATAAGCAATAACATGCACCATTTTAAGTCAAAGATTATTATTTGCTTGTGCACTTTTCAATTTCTTGTGCACTTTTTTTTTAGTGCTTTACTTTATTCTTTACCCACTTTTTGCATTGAAATTTGAATCATTATTTTTAGTTTTATGTATTATATATAAAGCTGTGATCCAGGTTTTCTACGGGGATTGTTCTGATTCTTGAATACTTATCCTTTGCTGTTAAGATAATGTAGATATTCTTAAATCAGTGAAGAGCCAATGCAGACCACATGAGATATGGCTTATGCTGCTCTTGTTTCACTCACACAGACCATTGACCAAATCTTGAATCATAATCAATATCCCATTTCTGTTGAAGAAAAACAACAAATTAGATCCATTCATGAATACACCACTTGCTTGCAAGCATTTCTTGAAGATTTTCCAGATATGGCCAACAGTTTGGAAGGACAAATCAGAGAAGTAGCAAATGAAACAGAAGATATCTTTGAATTTTTTATGTGGGAAGAAATTCGATCACATTACCCATCCATCAAGTCGACCGTCACATCTTCAAGTTTCCAGTTTAAACTCAGAAATCTATGGGACAAGTATACACACCGTCCTTATGATTTGCATGAGCTGAAAAAAGTAACACAGAAAATTGATTTCATAGCAAGACAAGTGATGAAAATCAAGGGTAGCTCCATGGTCAAAGATAAGCAACTTGGCTGTAATTCTTCTGCTGCTAGTTCATCATCGAGACTTGCACCCACCCATAAAGATGTTATGATTGGTTTTGATGATGATTTGATAGAAATCAAGAGTCGGCTTTATGGAGAATCGTCTAAATTACAAGTCATTCCAATCTTTGGAATGGGAGGAATCGGTAAGACCACTCTTGCAAGAAATGCTTATGACGATCAATTAATTATGGAGCATTTTCATATTCGTGCTTGGGTTGCTGTATCACAAGATTATAGCACCCAAGAGATTCTTTTGTGCCTCCTAGCTTCCATGGAAGAAGACGACAAAGAAAAATCTCAACAAAACATCAAACTACTAGAAGAAGAAGTGTACAAAAGTTTAAAGGGTAAGAGGTATCTCATTGTACTAGATGATATGTGGAGTACGAAGGCTTGGGATGATGTGAGGAATATATTTCCTGATGATGATAATAAAAGTCAAATCATGTTAACTACGAGATTATCAAATGTGGCTGCTTATCCTGACCCTTGTAGCCGTCTTCACGAGATGCAATTGATGGATGGAGATCAAAGTTGGAATTTGCTTCGGCAGAAGGTATTTTCGCAGCAAGTTTGTCCTACAGAATTGGAGGATATAGGAATGGAGATTGCGAGAAGCTGCAGAGGATTGCCCCTTGCAATTATTGTGGGTAGCTGAGGGATTTTTGAGGTCTGGAAATGGATCTAAAATCTTTGAAGAGGAAGCAGAAGAGTATTTGGAGGATCTTGTCAAGAGAAGTCTTATTTTTGTCACGAAGACCAAATCCAATGGGAAAATCAAAAGTTGCAGCATCCATGATCTTGTGAGGGACTTGTGCATAAGAAAATCCCAAGAAGAGAAGTTTCTTCTACATGCTGAAAATTTTCTTCCAGATGGTGTCAAAAGCCAGCGCTGTGCAAGTGTTACTCACTTTGACGTGGACTGCCTCACGGAATTTGGCTCAAAAATCCGTAGTATTAAATTCTTTCACTGTCGACAAATTGAATACGAGTCTTTAAGGAATTTCAGATTGCTGAGGGTCTTGGATATGGTGTTTGCTGAATTCAAAAGACGAAATATTGAATCCATCTCACTCCCTGATCAACTGTGCGAGTTACTTCATTTAAGGTATCTAGCAATCATGTACTACATAGAAATTCCTCGAGGCATATCAAACCTTCAAAATCTTCAAACTTTAATTGTTTATGCAAGGAAGACATTGAGGGACTATCCCTTCGCTACGGCATGTTTGCCGCACGAAATCTGGAGGATGCCACAGTTAAGGCATCTTGTGTCCTTCTTTTTCAATCCTTTACCATATCCCGAAGATGATATAACTGTTCCTCTACAAAATCTGCAGACACTTTCTCTAGCAACAAGTTTTGTATGTTCCAAAAGGGTCTTGGAAATAATTCCAAACCTTAAAAAGTTGGGAATCTCTTATTACAGAGGTAAACCTGATGAAGTTTATCTCCTTGAGAATCTTGTACATCTGCATAAGCTTGAGAAACTGAAAATAAAGATATATGCTGATTTTCCTTTCCGGGGAAAGCTTAATCCTGTGTTTCCAGTGTCACTGAGATGGTTAACCTTAAGTGGTTGGCGAGTTCCATGGGAACGTATAACAGTTGTTGGTTCGTTGCCTAATCTTGAAGTGCTGAAACTAAGAGATTTTGCTTGCAAAGGCAGCACATGGGAAACAGATGAGGGAGAATTTCCTGAGTTGAAATTTCTGCTGATTGACAAATCAGATCTCCAATATTGGATAACTGAAAGTAGCCACTTCCCAAGACTCAAGTCTCTATTACTTCATCGTTGTTGGTGTTTGAAAGAGATTCCATACGGTATTGGAGAAATACCGACGCTTGAATTGATTGAGGTTGACAATGGGAACGAATCTCTTGTCGAATCCGCCAAACGAATAAAAGAAGAACAACTAGGTTGGGGAAACGACGGTCCTCAACTTCGCGTGGTGCATTCTCGATGATCATTCAAATATTTTGTTTTGGAGCTGGAAGTTGTATAATTTCAAGTATTGGAATGTAAAGTTTATCTTTCTTGTTGATAAATTCGTAATTGTTAACACTGAGAAGGTCCTGCTATTTGGAATATGAAGTAGTTTTGGTTCAATGGAAGCAGGAGGACCAAGTTTTCTTATACCCAAGACTGTTATTTTTAGAAGGGCAAATGTGCAATTATATATCTAACACTAGCATTAGGCCATAAATAAATTGAATTTAATTAAAACTAAAGAACTTTAAATATTATTTATATTGAAAAAAATATTTATGATTTTGTGTTATATATATAATGTACTTTTAGTTAATATTTTAATATGTATAGAATATTATTTGTTCACATATATTAAAAATTGTTTATGATTTTGTGTTATATATATATATATATATATCATCTAAGTTAATATTAAATATAATGTACTTTTAGTTAATATATTATTTAACTATTGAAATAAACAATTTTTAATATATGTGAACAAATAATATTCTATACATATTAAAATATTTTTTAAATTTTACTTCTTGATTAAAATTTTAAATTTAATATTATAACGTTAATAATAATAATAATAATACTATTGTTAATAGTTGTATATTTTATTGTTGATTTTTAGAGAAAAATAACTTAAAATTGTTTATTTAAAATTGTTTTAAACATTTTCATCATATATTTAATTTATATTTTTATTCATATATTTTTTCAAATTTTTTTTTTAAGATTTTAAAATATTTTATATTAAAGCCTACTATTTTATTATTTTTACATGACAATAAATTATTGATATGAGATTAGAAAGATTTTGTTTACAATAAATTAATTAATATAATTATTAATTTATTTTTTGTTATTGAGAGGATGACACATGTTAATTGTTTGTTCTTTTATATATATATAAAGATTGTTGTTGAGATGTAAATATTTCATTAATCAGTTTTAAGTGTAAATATACCACCTCAAGCGTTCAACGTTTGAATTAAGATGTAAATTAACTCTATTCTTTGTTTATAAATATTTTATTCACATAATCACATTCTTTAAGTGTAAATTTATTGTTTTTATTGTAAAATGTGTATTATATTATGTGAAATAGATAATTATTTGTATTAAAATGTTTTTATATCAATTTTGATTTTTATTGATGAATTATACTTATGGAAAAATCTTTGAAAATCATATAGTATACATTTTATAATAAAACTTGAGTCTTGACATAACAAATATGACATTTTTCCAAAAAAGAAAAAAAAAGAAAGGAACAACAACAAATGGAATATTTTATTCCAAAATCCAAACGATTTCCTTTATATGCATAATATAAGTGGTTTCAATTTTCAAAATTAATAGTAGTGTTGAATTCTAAAAACATAATTTAAGAAAAAGAAATATTATATTTTGCTGAGATAAAATTTATTTTTAAAAATTTCAAATTAATCTAGTCTAGACATGTTTCAATATAAATAATTAATTATTTAATAAAATATTAAACAAAATTTATGTAAGAAGAATGTAAAAAATATTTAAATAATTAATTTGAAAAGTTGCACCATAGTATAAAACTTTATAAAAGTATTGTGTCCTAACTTAAATATTAAAAGTGTATTTACTCAAAAAAATAATATATATATATATATTATATTGTATTTCCACTATACCACAAATGTGATTTTCAAAGTAAAAATAGTTTACACATAGTTTACATTTTATTATGTGTTTATATTATAGATAAACCGGCGATTTAATAAATTTTGCCCTTTTTAAAACAACTCATTCCTTAGCTAATTCTACCACCACCGCCATGACTCTCGGCCGCCGTCTCCTCCGCCTCCGCCGATACTCGACCTCTAACCCTAATCCCTTCCATTCCTCTCTTCCCAATACTCCTCCACACCCTACCACCTCCATTCCCAACTCCTTCTTCTCCGCTGCCGCTGCTGCGTCCAATCCCTCCGTCCCCCAACGCTCATATGGATTTGCCTCCGCAGAGGAAGCTGCTGCTGAACGCCGCCGCCGCAAGCGGAGACTCCGGATTGAGCCCCCACTTCATGCCCTCCGCCCTAATCCTCAACCTTCTCGTCCAAACCCCAACAACTCCGACCACCTTCGCCTCCCTGACTCGACTTCTTCTCTCGTGGGCCCCCGTCTCAACCTACACAACCGTGTCCAGTCTCTCATCCGCGCCGGCGACCTCGACGCCGCCTCCTACGTCGCCCGCCACTCCGTTTATCAACACATTCGTCCCACTGTCTTCACTTGCAACGCCATCATAGCAGCTATGTATCGTGCGAAGCGCTACAACGATGCCAAATCCCTGTTCCACTACTTTTTCCACCAGTATAATATTATACCCAATATTGTTTCGTATAATAACCTCATTGTCTCTCACTGCGAGTCAGATGAGATTGATGATGCTTTGAAAGTCTATCGACAGATCCTCGAGAATGCTCCCTTTAGCCCCTCGGCTGTCACCTATCGCCACCTCACGAACGGGCTCATCGACGCTGGGCGCATTCATGATGCTGTGAGTTTGCTTCGTGATATGTTGCACAGAGGTCATGCTGCCGATTCTTTAGTTTATAACAACTTGATTCTTGGTTACTTGCATTTAGGCAACTTAGAGAAGGCTAATGAGTTGTTTGATGAGTTAAAGGAGCGTTGCGCGGTTTATGATGGGGTGGTGAATGCGACATTCATGGATTGGTTCTTCAACCAGGGAAATCCAAGGGAGGCTATGGAGTCTTACAGGGATTTGATGGCTAGGAATTACAGAATGGTCCCTGCTACACGAAATGTACTGTTAGAGACGCTGTTGAGGCATGGGAAAAAGAAAGAAGCATGGGATTTGTTCAAAAACATGTTGGATGATCACACACCTCCGACCTTCCAAGCAGTGAATTCTGACACTTTCAATTTGATGGTGAATGAATGCTTTAAGGAAGGGAAGGTTGAGGAGGCGATGGAGGTTTTCATGAGGTCCGGTAAGGGACTAAAGTCGAAGCCTTTTCAGATGGATGTAGCTGGTTATAATAATATGATGATGAGGCTGTGTGAGCTTGATATGATTGACGAAGCTGAGCAGTACTATAAGCAGTTATGTGCCAAATCATTATGCCAAGATGTTAATACATATAAAACAATGATTGATGCGTACATTAAGCTAGATAGGGTTGATAATATGATTGAGAAGTTTACGGTGATGGTGGAGTCCGGTTTGAGGGTTATCCCTCCTTATGCCAATAAGTTGTTTAGGTTCATGGTTGAGAAGGGCAGAGCTTCTGATTGTTTGCCAATTTTGTCAAAAATGGTGAGTAAAGAACCGAAACCTGATGTGATGAGCTATGATATTGTGATAAGGGGCCTTGTTGAGGAAGGTAGTTTTGAGGCAACTGCTAATTTACTTAAAGAGATGGTGAATGAAGGTATTGGAGCAACTCCATCACTCAATGAATTTGTGTTGGGTGTTTTTGAGAGGCTTGGGCGAAGGGGAGAAATCAAGGATATTTTGAGCAGGCTTACAAGTCCTTTTCTACCTCAGAGGCCTTACCAAGGATTACCAGCTTCATCAAGCATTGCAGGGCCACCTGAACGGTAGAACATGGAGGAACAAAGGTGGAGAATTGGGTTACTAGTTTTCATTTTTTCTGGAGTAGTAAGAGGTATTTACTAATTTTACTGCTTAAAGACTAATTTGTTGCTCCATGGATACTGCAAAATGATAGTAGAGTGTGATCATGATAATTTTTTTGTAAGAGTTAGTTGATGGTTATAGCTGTTATAGAAACATGATTCTTGCTCTGGATACAATCATTTGATTATATCTGAAATATTTTCGTGTAATGATTTAAGGTCCGTTGACTGGTAATAATTATGAATAATATATTGTATATTATAGTAATCTCTGCTGTAGTTTATCCTTCTTAACATGTGAGATTGCTATACAATCTTGCAGGATGCTATTATTCTATTTATACCCTGAATTTAAAAACTAATGGGTTGGAAAGCACGATTTGGTAAACAGTTGATGAGTTTTCAGTTTACATGATTTATATAAAACCGAATTCAAATTTCAGGAAATTTATACTCGATATGGTATTATTTGAGGCTTCTAACAAAATTTTGATACATGTTCTAAGAAGTCTGTTATATTTTCATTATTTATAGTTCTCTTCTCTGTGTACTCCTGCGAAAGGGAATTCAGAAGCACATGCAACTGTTTGCAGCATTATGGAGCCCTTCCGCTGCGCACATGAAATTGTTCACTGTAAGTATCTTATTCTTTCTCTGCATTAATCGGATTAAGTTGGTGCTAGTAACTGGAGCAAACAATCTTTAGGCCTTTTGCTCTTGGTAGATTTGTTGAAAGATGATGAACATGAGTTTGTACTAATAGGATAATGGAGTCAGTTTCTTCGTTTCTAACTTAAGTAGTTGGGCCCTAAATTGTTGATCAAACAAAAATTATAGAGTTAAAACTATCTGAGACAAGAGTGGAAATGAAAACTTGTGACTTCAATCTCAATAAGAGATGGATTTAGGAATTTACTTTTATTTTGCTTGCTTCTTGTGTTTTGTGTATGAACTAGGTAATTTACCTGCTAGTCATTCTTGTTTGAGCTGCAAGACTGATTGTTGCCTCATAGACGGCCTTGCACTTTAACTTGACGTTTTATAAGTGCTTTATGCTTTTGAGCATGTATAAAACATCCCACTAAAGTGAGTATGAAGTTGATACCAACACAATGATAATACGTGGGACAAATTTTAACTTCTAACATTCGAGGGACAACCAAGTCAACATGCTAAATCCTTTCACTTTCTTATTGCTTATTTTCCTCATCTTTTAGTCTGGATAAATATTTTCAATCCCTAGAATAGTGCTCGTTCAATGAATCTGATTCTTTTCCAACTCTCTTTTTCTGCATATACAATAGGCCAAAAGATTGTGTCCTTTACTGGGTACCTACATGTGAGAGAGAGAGAGTAGTATTCACAGATCCATATATATATATATATATATTGGAGATTGGACCACTCTTACATAACTCTTTTCCTCCCAATCATAGATCCTCGAACACGTCGAAATCAAACATAACACAGTTTCTTGCATTATTATCTGTTAGGACTACTCAACTCAACAGTCCAACTTGTCTCAACAACAATGATGAGCAAGAAACTTCGAAGTTACCGTTTTTCGATCAAAACAATGAGTATATATGCTCTGCAGTATGAATCAACGCAAAAAGAACCTTTGCCTCTTACTCCTTGCACTATAACTCGATGATCCAGATGATATCACGATCCGACTCAACGTCAATTTGAGCGACTGTTTGAGTGAGGCTAAGCTGCTATTCTCTTCATTGGCACATACTATAAAACTAGTCTTCATTCTACCTCCCAAAGCTGTGATCTCCAATTCAACTATGGTGACTCCTAGCCCCTTTAGTGCACTATTCAGCTCCGAGAAAAAATCGGGCCTATCTTCGCAGCAAACTGAAGCCTTCACGTAAATGTTTCGATTGTTTTCTGATGTTGATTCTTCGGGTTTTAAGTGATCGATGATCACTTCGTCAGTTTCTGTTGGGATTGTAGAGAATTTGCTCACTTCTGTTGCTCTTTTGCTCTGTTCTTTGACATGATTCACTACATGCCCTAATAGAGCTGCTTTGTCCATCTGCATGTACATTAATATTCATCATTTATTACCATTTGAATGAAATGAATAATTTTTTTTGAATTTCTTTATGTGGGAAATGTTCAATTTAGCCATATGGTGTGAGACATTAATAAAAAATATCATTTTGGAAAATATTTGAATATTGATATAATATATGTGATCAATGGGATTTTTTGTTGAGGTGTTCAAAGAGACTTGCAGAATATGTCAAATTAGGTGTGTAGTTAGCCCTAATAAAAATAGAACAAACGTTGGGGGCCAAATTGCAAATTTTCTCTTACTTGTGCACATGTGTGAAGAATCTTCCTTGTTCATCAATAAAGCTTTTCAGATGAGAGAGAGAGAGAGAGAGAACCTTTTCAGACATTGGAATGAGTTTCCTAAGTCTGGCAAGCTGTGCATTGATTCTGTCTCTGCGCCTTTTCTCTGCTTCACTGTGACTTCTAGAAGCAGTGGCAGTTCTATCCTCTGCCACCCCATCATACGGTGGTGCTATGGCGGCGGCGGGATGGTGGCAACCATACTCCGGTGCCTCAGCAGAAGGAAGCCATGGAACAATTAAAGCACCATCTCTATGTATTTCATCTTGGCTGTAATTCCAAAAACAATTTTCCATTTTCAAGCAGCAATCTCACTCCTCAAAAAACTAGAGAGAGAGAGTGGATTGTATTGGCTGTTTTTATGGAAGAAGGCTATTAATAGTGGAGATGGATGTGTGATCTCCAAATGTAGATAGTGAGTGGTGTGATGTCAAGTAACTTTTCACTGCTTAGATGGGAATTATGGCAACTATTCTTGGCTTTATCTGAGAGTCACTTCAAGACATCAACATGGTTTTCGGATAAGTAATTAACTGTAACATTTGATATCAAGAGATTTATAACATGGATACGATCTTGAAGAGGAAACATATTATTAAGTTGGATTTTTTTTTTTAATGTTTCAAACACATTAGGACTAGATTTGCATATCTAGTTTAGCTGACGAGAGTATTACTTTAATAATTTAAAATGTTATGGTAGATTAGTATCTTTTGGACAATCATAGGTCTGATAAATAAAATATTTTAAAATGTATATAAAAAAAAAAACTAAAGTATATATAATAAGGGAAAATGAATCATTATATCTTGATATAATTATCATCCTAGGATTTTTCTTTTTTTAAGGGAAGGATGTTAGTCATTTGCTTCTGTACATAGATATGCTCAACTTTTAGCACGTTCACAATTTGGTCGATTTCATTACTATTTATTATTATCTATCTTATTCATAATTATTACAATACCATAACTCATGCATTTAAACTTAACCCAGTTAATTTTGAAGACCCGCGAAGAAAAATTATGATCCATATAGATCCTAGCCTCCAAAAGAGAAGAAAAATGTTGATGGAATTAGTGGTGGATGTTAAGTGATTGATGATGAATTATTATCAAGATTGGTTCTTGGCTTATGATAGGGATATTTTTGAGTGTAGAGAAGTGAAAATTCCGGCTGAAGTTGAAAATACAAATACAAATAGTCATAGAAGTAGGGCCATTGTCACAATTGTAAATCCACCATAGAAAGTGGGGTTTTAAAGATTGATACGAATATTGATCCGACCCCTCAACCTCCACACCAAACCCCTTCCTCTCTATCATATCTTAGTCTCTTCATAACTTAAGCAAAATTAATTGCCAATTAATAACGAATTTCCAATTGAGTGGCCCTTCCAGTTTCCTTTTCTTTCACTTGTCTCTTTTCAACTATTGCCTCTTTAACTTTCAAGGATAGCGGTCGGTTGTTGGGTCAATAAAACAACGTGTGAAATCCTATGTATTTATTACATGATGATCCATCCATGTATCGAACACCTAAATGTTGGAATTTGCAGATCTGAGGACATTAGGATAAATACGAGATAGTTACTATCAAAGAGTAGCGTGACACGACAGATGATACCAAACAAATCAAAACCTATCATTTCCTGTGGGTTTTGGAGCATCCAATGCTAATATCTATGTTATCAAGTGGGCGGTAATCTGTTTGTATCTCATATATTTATGAAATGAAATAACAGACAAGTTGAGAATTTATCCTATATGCGATGCATGCTAGTAAAATAAAGATTAGACTATGATTGAAGTGCAAATGTCAAGAGCAAAATAAGGTCTGATTCCTCATCAGCCTAGTCACAAAGTGAAACTTGGGGAGATGGTTAACAAACTTTAGTTTTGACCTGTGTATGGTTATGATAATTTTCTGTCATCAAGAAGAGGGTATTTAACTTGACATAATTGGTCGAATTGCAGATTTGAAATCTTGATAGAATCTTTGTTCTGAGAACTGTGAAGCTCGTTTCCTTGCAGCAGCCGCCATTTCAAGCCTCTCAGATGCTGGCATTCTTATGATACTAAGGATGGCGTCTGCATATTCTTCCACATTTTGGGCAAGAAATCCTGTTCGTTTTCCATCTTCAGGTAACACAATGTCCATCTTAGGGCCAGCCGAGTTATGTGCTGGAGAGAGAGAGAGAGAGAGTTAAAAACATCTATTTCTCTAAGTCAATCCATTTCACCAAGGCAACATTATAAAAAAAAGAAACAGAGCAAAAATAGGGAACGAACCAATTGGTATGGCACCAGCAGCCATGTATTCCACCACACAAATGCCAAAATGCTCATCTATCATCGAATGAATGCCTGCAGTAGCGCCGCCCAAGAGACTCACCAGCTCACTGTAGAACATGGGACAAAGTATCAATGCCTATAGAGTCATAATAAATGCGGAAGTACTCTATCTATGGAAACTAAAATCTCTGATCGATGTACTTGAGAACACAAATTTGTCACAAGAAACAGGTAAGAGATGCTCGCATGACAGCCACACATTAGAGAAAAAGTTATGATGTCATCTCAAACATACACAATTGAAGAGACGAAATAATACATTTTTCAAAAACAAAAACAAAAAAAAAGCACAAACAAACAAACCTCAAATGTGCATCCTTACTACAACCGAAGACAGAAAAAAATGTCAATGAGGATAAATATACACATAAGAAAGATAATACTCTGCGCAATAAAATGAAATATTGATAAATATAACTATCATTACCGAAAAGGCAAGTCTATTAATTCAAACATTCTAAATTTTATCAGAATCTGCAGTTGTGGAGTATATGGTGGTTAATACTTGGACTACACATTTACTCAGCAGTCTCATTGACAAGTCTACGATCAATAGATAAAAGGTATGCTCCACTACACAGAAAATTTCACATACCTGTATGGTACATTTTTGTGGAACTCCACGTCACTATCCAATTTAAGCTCATTGGTTCGGTCCCTCAAATGTTGCAACCTCTTCTCATCAGCTTCATTCCTGCAGCTACCAACAAATTGGAGCTTAGGTCTTGGCACATTTGGATCCAAATTCTTGATGGCAACAGCAAATGCCTCAAGTTGAAGGGGATGTGCCTGTGAAGAAAGATCATCAAGATTAAGTTAATTTCATCAAATATCCAACAGATCAAGAAATGAAGTATTCCCGTAAGTAAGAGTACCTTGATCTCATAAAATGCCCACCTTCTCTGGACGAAATTGAGCCACTGAAATAATCTTTATTGGTTCTGTTGACCTTTCTAATGGCAGCACCTGTTTTGAGCCATGAATCAGCAATCGCAAAGCAGACTAGGATCTTTACACAATAAATCAAAACTCCAGAAAGTTGGTAACATGCAGAATAAATTATTTATTTTTCTCCGTAACCTATTCCTTTGAATCCTCCATATGCCAAAGATAGTATCTAGCACATAAAAAGCAGAAGTGAGGGAACCCATTTTGATAAATCACCTTTTCAACTTCCTCCTTTACACATATTCTTACCTCCCAAATTTTGCATTTCTTTATCTTACTAATACAGCTATAAACATTTTCAACTTATACTCAATAGTCAAAAACCAGGAAGATACCAAGATAAGTTTAATCTGAAGAAAAGAAAGACTGGGTAAGCATTAATCACTCAAATGAGCTGTGAACAAGAGTAGAAGATAAGGAATGACATGCAAACCTGTAGACCAGAAGTGTCACAAGGAGGATACACCCTCTTAATTAGAGCTGGAATTCCCCAAAGCTTCTGAATATGAGACTGTGTCCATGAAGAGTTGACCATTGCAAGATGTGCATGAGAGCCCACAATACCATACATCCAGCTAAAAAGCTTATAATAGATAACTTTGCACTGTGAGAAGAAGACACTGGCAGAGAAGAAGTTCTATTAGCTTCTTGAACAAATGGCAACTAAATAAAAAGTAGGATTTGTATCTACAAGGCAAGACATCTTTGGTCAAAATCATAACAGTTTTTTTTTTTTTTTTCAGAAAAGAAAATATCTCCATCACATATCAATTTTGATCATGATATGTGGACAGAAAACAAATTGTTGCAATGAACAATAGCAAATATTCATATATTCTCCAACTTTTCAGCTATAGGAAGATATCAAAGATCTTGGACCAAGGGCATTCTTATTAGGGAGAAACCCTCAGAAGAAGTACAAAATTACAGTTTCTATATCTTTTTTTTTTTTTTGGTATAACTATACGTACATACCAAAATTACTGGCCAAATTGAATTCACGTTGGAATTGACAAGACTACCTTCCAAGTTGTTGGAAATCTATAAAAAGCCTGATTCACACATTCTGCTAGATGCAACATATATTCTTTTCCAATGGGGACTATTCTATTTTCACCAACTGAAATACCAAAATGCATTTGTTTTACCCTTTTCGTTTCAAATATAACATACTTCTATTTTCAAATGACTTTGGTCAAACGTGAAAATATAAGTACACCTACCAAAATCCATTGTCCAAACCTTCAAAAGTTTCACAATTTGAAAAAAAAAAAACTATAAAATAATTTATCTGTATTATCAATTTATATAGTCGAGATATAATCATAACTAAATCAAACATATTTCCATGTTACTATGAAAACCTAGTAAAAATGGGTCAACTTCAGAATTGCTGAAAATATGAAAAAATATATTAAAATTAGAAACATGAGCACATTACCTCTTAGTAATCAGAGCATCATTGTTATACATAGAGCTCCGTTCATGAACCCGTGATAGCATGTCTAAACTAATTGTTGGGTAATGTGTGTAGCAGATAACTTTACATCCAAAAATCCGTGCAACAGGGTATGTAAACGCATATCCACTTGTATCAAAATAATACAGAGGAGTATATGTGCATAAAGCTTCCCATGAAAGATAAACTGAACCAAGGCTTTGACCAATCATAGTGAATCGAGGATATGTAGCTTCTCCAACCCATTTCCTCTGATACAGATGCACCACCTGCCAAAACAAAGCATAAATAAAAAAGTATCAAGATATTCACTCCTATGGCCTTCTAAATTGATATTTTGAAAGCCTCGACTCAAATAAGAAACAATGAATAACACAACCAAGATCACCCTCCACAAAAGTTTTTCCATTCCGCAAAAAAGAAGTTAATTTACTCTTCTCTTACCAAAATGCGGCACTAAAAAATAGAAATGGATAACCTCATGAAGAGCTGAAAATTATTTTTAACATGTCAAACACCAGGTAAACGTCCAATGATAAACACTAGTACAGAGAAAAAAAGAAAAACCAAAAGACATAGCATTCTTAAGTTTTGATGAGAATGGAAATTCCACTCGCATTAAACAAACAGTGCATTAACTTTTTACACAAATAAACCAAAGAAATATAAATTGCCATAACCGATCCACATCTACAACACCCTCCTTAACCTAAATTGTCGGGTACTGCAAACAAAAGAATGAGACTTCATAATTTTTAAGTCTCCACAGTGAGAAAAAAAACATTACAAGTCATATAAGCACTTATGCAGCCGCATAAACACATGGCAATTTATAATTAAAGCACCCAAAAATGCACAGGAGCAGTAAGAGTCAATCAAAATGCCTCATACAAAATCAAAATACATTAATTATTAAACGAGTAATTTTATGCGTGAACAATTTTTAGAAACTGAATTTACCTCTGGAGGGTGAATCAGTTTGACGCCAAAACGATCGATTGCCCTAGCGGCGAGGGAAGTAGGCGAAGCATCGTGGTCGCCGGTGTAGATAACACATTCAAGATCCGGCGACTCTTCCTGGACGGCTTTGACGGCGCACCACAGCACTCGCTCTCCTCCACCACCGTCGTTTGTGTAGGGATGAAAGAATCCGACAGAACTCCTCCGATTTCTACGGTGATAAACCACGACGGAAACGATTCTGATGATAAGCGCCAATACTAGGGTTGCGAGAGGTAGAGTCAAGATGCCAAGTGAAGCCATTAGAAGGCAGCTGAAATTCAACCGATTGGTGACGCATTTTTATGTATTTACACATTAGTAACCTTATAACGTAAATAAATAATGAAAAATGTAACAACTAATAAATATAAATATATTAAATTGCAGTAATTATACATATAAAATGATGACAACACCCCTTTTTATTTTTAAAATACTAAAAAGAATGACAATGGCTAAATTAGAAGAAATATATAAATCCGTCTGAATAATCTTACAGTGTAAGATAAATTAAAATATTTTATTTTATAAAATGAAAACTATTTTAAAATGTTACAAGTAATTTAGGCTTTGTTTTATTGAAATTTAGATGGATTTAGTGAGTTTGGATTTCGAATTTAAGTTGATTTTGAAAAAGATGAATTTTTATAATTTTATATATTTTTTGGAATTTTATAGGATATAATTATAGTTAAAATGTCAAAATCACATTAAGAAATATAGAAAAAGTAGATGATGTTGTATTATTTTATTCTGAAAATATAGATATTATTGAAAATTGTAAAAAATAGAAAAATATGATAGTTTTAGGATTTTTAAAATTTCATAACAAACATGAATTGGCATATTAGCAGGAAAGATTTAATATGTATTTAATACCTTACATCTATAAAACTTAAAATGAATTTAGTTGACTAAACATGTTTAGGCAAAGTTTTGGGTGAGACCGTCTCATGGATCTCATATTGTGAGACGGATCGGGTCGGGTCGACATAAAAAATATGTAATACTTTTGCGTGTGTTACATAATATTTTTCTATATATTAAGTAATACTTTGTATTATAAGATGTGTTTTGAGTTGAGTTGGACCATATGAAAAATATGTAATACTTTTATGTGTATCAGGTAATACTTTTATGTATATCAGGTAATACTTTTGTTTTGAGTTGAGTCAAACTATAAGAAAATATGTAATATTTTTATGTGTATCGGATAATACTTTTATGTGTATCAGGTAATACTTTTGTATTATAGGATATATGACCCGAATTGGGTAGGGTCGGGTCTTAAAAAACACGCGGATCCTAGGGTTTTCAGGTGCTATCTTGCTCTCGTGCAATATATAATACTTTTGTATATATTATGTAATATTTTTCTATATATCATGTAATACTTTTATATTTTGCATATATACTAAATAATATAATATAAAGTATTATCTAAAATATATAAAAGTATTACATAATACACATAAAAATATCATTTAATTATTATATTCGACCCGACCTAACCCGACCCGTCTCACAGAATGGAATCCGTGAGACGGTCTTACACAAGACCTACTCACATATTTATGTACCCTTAAAAATACATACACACCCTTAAAAATACATACACAATTAATGAAGTTAGTTGACTAAACATGTTTATGTACCCTTAAAAACACTGTGTATGTATAAATGTAAGGCATTAAATACAAATTAAATCTTTCCTACTACACAAGACACAGGATTTATTAAAGTTGAAATCCTGAAGGTTTGGGATATTTGTTAAGCACATTCTTGATTCTTTATTCCAAATCAGTGTTTGTGATCCATTATCAATTTATTTAGTATTAGGTTTTTTTTTATGTTGATATTAATTATTCATTAAGGGCAAAAATTTATGTACATTCAGTGTACGGACTTAGTGTGTGGGTCATCCTCATGCGAGCTTATACATCATTTGATTTCATATAATTCATTCTGCGAAAGATATTAATTGTGTACTTATAAGGTATCAATTGCTCATTCAATGAAATATACTAGTTGTATACTCTTAAGGTATTATTTGTATATCAATAAGGTATTAGTTATTCATTCAGTGAAAGTTATTAGTCTATACTCTTAAGGTATTAGTTGTATACTTTTAAAATATTCGTTGCATACTCATAAGATATTAATTGTTTATTCAGTGAAAAATATTAGTTGTCTACTCTTAATATATCAATTGTTTACTTTTAAAATATTAATTGTTCATTCAGTAAAATATATTGTTGTATACTATTAAGATATTATTTTTATACTTTTAAGGTATTAGTTGCATACTTATAGTTATAAGGTATTAGTGTACTCTCAAGGTATCAATGTCTTGTGAGATGTAAGTTTAAAATCTTAAAATTTCAAATGCGATTTCTCATCATCTTCTACCTCAAATTTTCTGCAATTAATTTTATATGACTACAATAATTGATTTTGAATTTTCTACAATTAATTTTATATGACTACAATAATTGATTTTGAATGCTATAAAACATTATATTGAAATCATGATTTCTAATCAATCATTTAAATCTACAAAGATTAAAAATTAAAGGAAGAAGAAGAAATCATAAACATGAAATTGTGATTTGAAGAATAACCACAAATATAAAATATTTGTGAATCAAAGACTGAAAGAAAATATAAAAGAAGAAGAGAACCCATATAAAGATGCAATACGATGTCATACGAACAAAACAATGAAAGAAGAAGAGAACTCATATAAAGAAGCAATACGACTGACATACGAATAAAACGATACTTAAACTCCATCCTTGCATTATGTTTGAGAAGAAGAAGAAAAAGGTGAGGAAGAGGAAAAGAAGAGTGATTGCTATGGAGTTTTGAGATGAAAAAAAGAACATTTATCTATTTCTATTATTTATATAAAAATGTGAATGTTTCTTATAAAATATGGATTGTCAAATATATCTCTATTAAAAATTATTATTTAAGATTATAATAGTAATTTAGAATTTTTATATTAAAATAATTTTATATTAGAATCCTAACTAATTCAAAATCTTATAAAATTTAATTATAATTAGAAATTTAATATAAAAATATTATATATAAAATATTTTTTTTTCTTAATTTGAATTGATTTTCACATAAAATATACATGATCTAAAACTCATATATAAGTGGGAGACGGATGGATTGAGGTGGGTACGATCGGCTCATCTTTGAGCATGATGAATCACTTCGTGCCGACCTGTTGCCTAAGTGCTACTCTTCATTAATCATTGAATACAATAGAATCTCATCTCAGATATAACAGACAAATCATTATATCATTTACATTAATATATTTTATTTAATTAAATTGAACTAATATTGTTTTTACATTTTGTCACTTTATATTAAAAAAGATAGAATATATTTGATTAAAAAATCGTTGTTTTATATTATTCCTTTTGAAAAATAAAGTGTAATTACTAATACTTGTAATAAAATATAATTTTGTACCACAATTGAATCATCCAATCGATGTTCGTTTTCATGCTGTCGGCACAAAATCTCTTAAAATTTTTAGCAAATTATTGTCCAGAATTCTGAATAAATGACGTTTCCAGATACGATGTAACAACAGCAGCAAAGAAAAGGAACAAACAAAGGGTGTTCGTAACTGTGTTCGTGAAATGTATTTCAGCTAAACCCTTAAGGACGTTTTAATCGACGTCTGAAGCCGATAACTTTTGAGTAGCTGTCAATTCGAGTTTCATTTTCATGTTAAGATCATTTGTCGTTTTTTATGGGTGGTAAAATTTAGAAATGCAAATTCGAGGTTGTGCTTGTTACATGTTCGATAGAATGTCTGAATGAGATTGCCGGAGTTGTGGAACATGCTTATGGTGTTTTGAGTTAGTGTGTGCTTGGCGATCGGATATTGTTATTTACTGTGCCACTCCAACTATAACTTGAGTGCTTTTCTTGTTTGTCGTTTTCAAATTCTGTAATATTGCTATAGGCTTTGATGATCTTTAACTTGTTGATAGTTGGCTTTGCTTTGTGAATGGGTTTTGTGATTCAAGTGCTTTAATTAAATGTGAATTCGATTTACGTTTGTTGATTAGTACTCATAGATACAGAGAGTTGATTATATCATCAAGTCCTCTATTTGAACCCTCTGAAATGTCATTTGATATGTAATGCAACTATATACCAGTTTTGGATGTGTTATCTTTATTATGAGAATTTAGTCTTGGTTTACTCGTTTGCCTTTTCTAACTGTAAAGAATATCAGTCAACTGTGTTTTCTGGAGCAAGTTTTTTTAGTTGTTGATGTGAGCTCTTGCCATGTTTGGGACATGTGTTAAGGCTAAAAACTGTATTATGGCTAAAGTAATCCTTTTTTCATGACAGTAACTCCTAACATGGATGTTCCGAGGGAGAAAGCTGAGGCCATTGTAGCATTGCAGGAGATGGCGCTGGGATTAGCATCTTTTCTACAACAATTTGTGCGTGCACGTCGTGCTTATCTCCGCCGACGCAATCGTAGGCAAAGTAGTGAGTTGGTAAGATATAGCATGATCAGTAGGATACCTGCCCAAGTAGCTCATTTTCAAAGGATTGTAAGTATTAGCGATATTGACTGTATTGAAAATTTGAGGATGTCTAGGAATACATTTTCAAGGTTATGTTATTTGTTAGAGAATGTAGGTGGACTTTCTGACAGTAGGCATGTTAGGATCCATGAGAAAGTTGCAATGTTTCTTTCTGTATTGGGACATCATAGGAAAAATCGAATTGTAAAGCAAGACTTTGTTAGATCTGGACATACAGTTAGTAGGTGCTTTCACGAAGTTTTGAACACTCTCTTGAAGCTCTATCCTTTACTCCTTGTGACCCCAGAGCCTGTGTCCGAGGACTGTAGCATTGAAACATGGAAATGGTTTAAGGTATGTTGGCCACCTTCCTCAGGATTACCACTCTGTGGAAACATAAATTTACATTGGGGCTGACAATAACCGTCTAACTTTTAGGAACTTAATTTGTTATGAATGATAGGGTTGTTTAGGGGCAATAGATTGTACTTATATCAAAGTGAAGGTTCCTGAATCTGATAAGGCACGGTATAGAACAAGTCAAGGGGAGACAGCCGTTAATGTGCTTGGAGTTTGCAATCAAGACATGAAATTTATTTATATGTTGTCTGGTTGGGAGGGTTCTGCCGCAGATGATAGAGTATTGCTTGATGCTTTGGGCCGAAGAAATGGCCTAAAAGTGCCAAATGGTAATATTTTGGTTTACTTAGAAACATGACATTTGTTCCTTTTCATGGTTCAATAGTTGAATAGACTTAAGGATAAAATAGTTATGGTCCTTTCCGATCTTTTTCTTACATTTGACAGGGAACTATTACCTTTGTGATAATGCATATACAATGGTAAAGGGGTTATTAACTCCATATAAAGGTGTGAGGTACCACTTGCACGAGCAGGGAGATACCTTGTCAACTCCTCAAAACAAGGAAGAATTATTCAATTTAAAACATTCATGTGCTCGCAATGTGATAGAGAAAGCTTTTCGGCTATTGAAAAAGCGGTGGGCAGTTTTAAGGAGTAATTCATATTACTCAATCAAGGTACAAAATCGCATTATCATGGCTTGTGCATTGCTCCATAATTTTATCCGTACTGAGATGCCAGAGGATCCTCTTGAGCAAAACCTTGAAGAAAACGTGGACACAGCTGAGAACCAATGCATGGATTTAATAAATGGCAGTGAGTCTAATCTCTGGTCTTCGTGGAGGGATGATTTAGCCAATTCGATGTTCAATGAGTGGCGGGGTGCTTAGCAGTGAAGGACCATGTACATTTTGTCTGGAAATTTTGTAATCAAATATTGGATATGATGAAATTAATTTCTCCATATCATTATATGTTTTGTTGTGGAGGGCATGACTGATGCTTCTCAGTATCTTAACATGTTTCAAGCATTTTAATTCAGAACTGTGGTGATTCAAATCTATAGGATAAAGATTTTCTCTATTATCCTACATTATTATCTGATGAAATAATCAGTACCTGTTTTGTTTAATAGGTTTTATGTAGTCCGGTGTTAATTTATATATGTTCAGTTTACATCTTGTTATATCACTGATGATTAAGCCCTGAAATCTAATTAATCAGATTGGTATAATTTGATTAAGCCCTCACATCTAATTACTCAGAGTGGTATAATAGACTAGATTTGGTTGTGCCTTGAGTTCATATAGATGTACAAAGCAGTTTGCTTTGCATTTCTTTTAACAAGAATCTCATGTAAAGAGTTGACTCATCTTCAAGACCTAACATCACTATGTCTGGGAATACATTCTAATAAATCAATGGAATTTAGGTGGTGGTGAGTGGATGAGAGGAAAAGATAACATGTTGAACAATTTATCTTTCTTTTTCACAAAACAAAGTCGAGAGAGATAAAACAAGTCGACACCAAAGAGAAAGGAGGCAAAATGGATTTCAAAGTACAGCACAAAAGAAGAGTGAAAATAGTACGAAGTATATCTTAACATGCTGACCCACCTGCTATATATATTATCTTAAAATACACAAATAAACCTCAGCTTGCTTCCTAGTGCTGCAAAAAATGCCTCAGCTACCAAAGAATATTACAAAGAACCATATATCCATCATATCCACACCCTATCACAATAATACCCAAATCACATTATTTTCTATCTTGAAACTAAGACTCCACCTTCAGCCCTTCAACAACTAGGAAAGCGAGAGAGGTATTCAACGACGCACCACAAAACACAAAAAACGTGAAGCCCAAACCATTGCCATTCTCTTTCAACCACTACTTTCCAAGGGTCTCCACTTGATTAATTATCTGGAACTTAGTAGGACCCCATTGATGGCATTCCAAAAGGTGGCATAGGAGGCATTCCCATCCCCATACCTCCCATGGGTGGTGGTGGGGGTGGTGCAAAACCCCCTCCCATCCCTGGCATAGGCGGTGCAGGTAAGGCAAGAGGCAACAACTGAGCATACATATTCTGCAGTAAAAAACCAAGCAAACAAGACATCTCTTCAGCATCATGGCAAAGTTGTTTTAAAACATGAATACTATCACTCAATTTATTGATTCAACATGCAATACTAGACTGATATAACAAGCTTATGCACGAAAAGGAATATGTTAATACATACCTGTTGCTTGATGATATCATTCTCTTCATTCTCCTTAGCCTTCTCTTCTTTCTTAGCCTCAATTTTGTCCTTAATTAGCTCATCGACTTTGCCAGTGTACTCCCGGATAAACTGAAACAAGGAAAAGATTGACACATGGTTACATATGAAGTGAGGCGACGAGCAAATGCATAAATTACATTTGGCTTTCCATAGCTCTTTCATATGTTATGAGTAACCTAAGAAATACACGAAAAGCAAGGACATGGAAGGAAGGATGTATAGGAACCTGTAACAGATATGGGAAGGAGAAGTCAATCATGTTATTAACCCAGGCAAGTTCGAGAGCAACATCTGGGCGAATCAAATCATAACAAACAAACAGGCATGAGGCAAAACACTCCTTCTTCCCCTGCAAAACATAAGACACAATAGTCAGAACACCAGACAGTGAAAGAAGAGATAGTCGATCAATTCTTACAGGAAATTTTGAAAATCTTCAAGATGAGAAATCTCATATATGCCATTATGGATCATACCTGTTCAATGAAGTATACAAGCAACTCCTCAGCAAGTTCACGATCACCCGATTGTGAAGCGGTCTCCATTGCATCTTTATACAGATTATCTTTCTTCGACAATGCAATTGACTGCTTCCATCTGCCTGCCTTCTTGTAAATGTAGGCTGCAACACGCCTCATCTCAAGCAGCTCATGCTTTTCGATCTGCTTGTGCACAAAAGGTGTTATATAGAAACCACTATAGTAGACTGCTTAACACACGAATGTGGTAAGATAATAGCTAACCCTTTGAGCAAGACCAATCTGATCAAAGTTGTCATGCAAGTCAATTGATTCACGTAATCTGTCGTAATCTTCTTCCTCAACATAGATCTCATTGAGAGCTTCATTCACAGCAGATACATTACTGCTCTGAACTGCAACCATATAAGGCTTAACCAGACGCAGGTGACCGGCCTAAATGAAGAAAAATGAAATATCATTAGAATTAAAACTGAACCTCAGGCTTAAAACCAAACAATGATGAAGTGAGAAGTCATAACCGCATAAAACACATCAAACTAACTTTTCTCATTATGTCCACAACACGAGTGTGATCCACACGAAGAGCAAGGACATTCAGAACATCATTGATGAGATCAGGGTGCTCTTGTAAATAGAAATGCACAGCTTTGTAATATAGCTCCACATTCGCAACTTTGACAATAATATCTTTGAATTGCATGTGATCCCAAGCTTCTGGGGAATGATTCATGACTGTTGTGGCAGCATTATCAAACTCGTCATACTGAATGTATAAGTAGGTAAGTTCTTGCCAGTGTTGTTGTTCATCACATGCTCGGATCAACTTAGGAATATTAAGACGGGTGGAGAACAACTTGATGTGCTCCATGAGCTTCTCATGGCGGTATCTGGCATATAGGACACCCAGCTCCGTAAAGATACCCATATGTGCACGTTCCAATCCAAGACCACTCTCCATAAGAGATATAAGCTCATTGAAGCATCCTCTGTTCTGATAATACTCGCTAACCTCTTCCAGGTCATCCACCTATAAGCATGATACATAAGATGATGTATAACATAAGAATAAACATAATCAAAGTTCAAAGAACTCTGATTGTGAAACTGGAGGACGATTATCAAATTGAATTCGATAATACATTAAAGTACCTGTACAATGATGTTGAGACCACAGATCTGAGCCAAGCGGAACTCCTCAGCATCAACACAAGCAAAACAGACTTCTTTCCACGTCTTTGCACTGTTGGCTTTGCGAGCTGCATCAACAGCACCTTGGAATTGCTTCAACTTAACTAGCGTGATTGCCAATTTTCCCCAGTTAGAAATAAAAGCAAAAATGATCTTTGCAGCCTCATACAAAGTTTCATCATACAAGCGATCACCAACACCAGGCAAATTGGCAACATTTGGCATGAGAATAAATTCTTCAATCTCTCCGAGCCTATCAATCTTTGCATATGCATAGATGAGCTCGCTGTCCACTTGGGGCTCCTTTGTTTTCTGCCTGACCATGAGAAGATATTTCACCAGGTCATGATAAACATCAGCATCTTCTGAAGCACGGATTACTTCCAGAAACTGGGTGGCATCATCAGCACGAATAAATGATTCTATTGCATCACTCACTAGCCCTTCCCGAAGCTGAGCTTTGGCTACTTGACTCCAAACAGCATCTTCTTCAACACGATATGCAAATTCTACAGCTCTGTTAATATCGCGAATGTTATCTAGCAATACATTGACAGCCTGGACATTCAAATTGAACTTTTTGTAAATAACAAATGCTTCTTCATACAACTCAGCTCCCACAGCCACTTCACCAACACCTGGTCCATCAAAGTTATCAAGTCTATTAATGTAGTCCATAACTCTCGATGGGTCAGCCTTGATTGCTGTCAGAATAAGTAAGTTTTGCAGATTATAGTTCCCATTGAACGCCGAGTTTTGAAGCACAATCTTTTCAAGTAACTCGATTAGCTCATGAGGAAGATCAGCAGTCATAAAAGCTTTAACAGCAGCAGAGACTTGCTCAGGGCTTTTGCTTTCAGGCAAAGCAGTAGATACAACTTGATCAATGAGCAGCCTTCTGAATTCATTTTCAGGATCAAGAACATTATTCCAGAGATCAGCATCCATTCTTTCAACAACATACCTGAGAAAACAACAACAGTGGATCAACTTTTCAACCGAAATATTGAAAGTAACAAAAACCAGGCACTAAAGCCATAAAATCACAAACCTAGCTTGCAGCTTGAACAAAGAATTCTTATTTGTCACATTAACTAGTTCATCATCACATTGCCCCCTCCGGTAGGCAACAACAGCAAGTGTTGGGTCGCGCTTCTCACAATATTTTCCCACAACTCGTGAATCATAGTATGGGTTGGTGGTGAGGAAGTGCTCTGGATTGTTGTTGCTATCTATTATTATTTTACCCAAAGCATTGTGAACATGCACATCCTGGCTTCCTTCACTCACAAGATGCTCCAGAAACTGAGTGAGTAGGCGAAGCCGATTCCTGAACACCACCATAGGACACACATAAAGACATCAAAAAAAAAAGCTGCCTCAAAGAAAAGTCGCATGCGAATGGATGAGGTACCTTTTCTCGCACTCCTCAACTAGAGGTTCAACTGGAAGCAGAGAACGGACAGAGAGGATGAGGCCTTTAATGAAATCTTCAGGACACTCATCATCTAAAAGCTGTCCCACAACTAATGGAGCATTTCCTGGATTGACCTACTCAGCAAGACAGCAAAGCTCAACTTGCATGAAGAACAATTTAATTATACAAATGAAGATATCGAATTAAAACACACCTTTTGAACATAACCTTCAATATAGCGAAGCATGTTGTTAGAGTACAAGTAATGTGTGAGGTCAGGCACAAATCCAAAGCGGTCACACACGTTGATCAACGGTCGGGCATCAGGCAGTTTAGCTTCCATCAAAAAATTCTTTGTCTTCACAGAATCATAGAACTCTGATTCTCGTGTGACACGTTCGACCTCTTTAATTTGACCAGTCTTAGCTGCTGCCTCGATATACTTGAAGTGAATCTCAGGATCCTCACTGCCAGACATGAAAGAATAATCAGTACACAAACTACCAATTTTGTTATGAGTGAATCAGGTTATCCAATGGAAGCTAGAAGTCCAATTTCTTCATGGATAGATTACCTGGAACTCAAATATGATCCTAAGAAGAAATATAACCCCTCATAAGACTTGAACTGCTCAAAAAGCTTAATGCATGTTTCAACTCCCAGATGTTCACAATATTCTTTAGCAACCTACATAAAGTAGCAAATAACACAGCATAAGAAGAAAATAATTAGGATTGTGAAAAAGTTTATAGCATGCACTTAAAACAATTAGGATTGTGAAAAAATTGATAGCATGCACTTTCTCTACCTGAACAATTATCTGAAGATTTCCTCTTAAATTGACCAGTAAAAGATCCTTCATACACTCAAGAGCCCACTCCTTGGAAAGTGTCCCAAAGAACTCCACAAGTGCCTGAAATTACTAATTATTAAGCACTGGAGAGACCAATCAAGGAACAGAAGAGAAAGCAACTGGAGTTCAGTAACCTGTGGCTCAATAGCATGAGTATTCACAATGACACGCTTGATGTCAGGCAATTCAGAGTAATGCTGCAAATGCAAATGAACTGATTGAGATATATGAAAATAAAGGTTATATCGACTTGATAGATATCCATGAATGAGTATACAGTCAAACCTGAAGAGCTCGTATATAAAGACCAGCTTTTTCACAGAGTTGGCCAATGCGTGGCCTGTCATAGTGACTGAACATGCCATTAGCCAAAATAGCATCAGCAACATTTGGGAAGGTCACGAGATTTATCTCCAGGACCTAAATTACAGATGAAATAGTGATGCCATAATGCCAACAAGAGGGAGAAAACCGGTGATGAGTCACAACATGATTAAAATTGATGACTGACCTTTGTTTGAAGGAAGGCATGCTCAGGTAAATTAGGTTTCAGAACATCCAACAGGAATGCTGTTGCCTCGCGGATCAAGTTTCTCTGTTGCAAAGAATGATTGATCATGACATGTATAACCAAACAAACCATCCTAGAATATTTAGGCATACAAAACATACCAACAAACATAAACATAGAAACAGAAAAAGAGGAGTCAACAAGTTGATTATGCTAGTCAGATTGTGTTATTGAAACAAAAGATAAACCTGAAGAAAGAGATCAGTAATGGTATTGTAATCTACAGGACAACCTCCCTCCATTTGAGACATCATCAGGGCAAAATTAACAGCTCCCTGCAGGCACCAAACATTAAAAACAAAAATTCCACATGACTATCACTAACATTATAATTTAGAAGTCAACAAAGAAGGTAACTGAGACACACACACACACACATGTTAATAAAATCAAAGGTATGGAATACATTTCAATAAGCATACCTGAGGATCTGACCGAAGAATGGTTTGCAGAAGGAAGAGATAGTCAGGTGTATACCCAACCTGTTTCAAGGTAAACAATATCTTCATTGGAGTGAAATACATAACACAACTAGCCTGAATCAGTTGAAAGTAATAGTAAACTGGGGAAATATTTGTGCCAATGACCTGCTTCGAGTATATCAAGATTTTGTCGAACTCCCTACGCTCAGCAAAAGCTGCCACAACTTTTGGGGTAGCTCTGGCTTTGATAAATATTTTTAGTGCAAGATCGTTGTCCACAGTCTACAAAAGAAAAATGAGCCAAGTTTGAAGTATGCAGAAAAGAATGAAAAGCTTTATATATAAACAAACTTCAAAAAATTTGTGGATACATTTAAAAATCTAACCTTTACAAGGTCTCCAAGTTCCTCACTACATTCCAGTTTGTCTTCTGCCAACCAGTTCTCCAATAGGTTCTTCTTGTTCTGGTTGACCACAAGACGAGACAACTCCAAAGACTCAAATGCATTTAGCTTTCCTTTGGTTAACAATGTTCCAAAGTATTGTAACAGGGGTGGTGTCTGCCCAGCTTGTACAGGAACACTCTGAATAAAATAGGACGTGATAAAGAATTCTCAATCACCCAAGGACACATGAAAGATCCTAATCACATTCTAATTGCAGTTGAGTTGCCGATAGAAAATGGCTTCCTTATGAATCTGCACTTCTGACAATGCACACTTGGCATTGAAGGAAACAGTTGATAGGCAATGGACAAGATGTACCTGAAATTTGGCGACGGTATCAGGTGTCCGGAGGATGCCTTGTGGAGACTCTGCAGCAAGCTCAGCAGCCTCTTTATACTTCGTCTGAGCAAACAATTCTTGAAAACGCTGGACAACCTGAGTGTTCACAATAATAATAATAATAATAAAAGAACAAAAATATCAGTACAATTAGACTAAATAACTCAACCATACAACATTTAAAATGAGAACAAGCAATATGTCAACATAAAGAAAAGGCTGGGAAAATCCTGTCAGGAGATGAAAATAATACAAGTAGCATAAGGGAATCCATCAATAGGCATAACAGGCTTATCAAGACGCTAACACCAGTTACAACTTTTCAGTGCTTCAGAAATGTAAACCCACCCAGCAATTCATATAGAAATTATCCTTGCTTAATTCAGTCATACACAATTAATGCAGTCCATAAATAAATCTTTACTCAGCAAGAATTAATCTGCAGCACATAAGATATTGACTCAAATTTTCAAAATACCGCAAAAGTGTAAAAAGAAAGTAATGAAATGCCAAAATTAGCTTACCAAATTCTCCGCACCAGGAAGATTTCCTCTTTTGGCAAGACTCACAGCAAGCTCCAGATTGTTTAACTGCCAACCATTTAAGACTCAACTTTTTGAAATGTACAGAAAATAAAATAGTATTTTCTATGAATGCAAAAGCTGATAGACCTACTTGGCCACTGACAAAAGGGACAATGGTTGATTCATTTACTGTAGCAAGTAAAACTTGGCCACGCCTATTAATTGCATAGAAACCTCCAACAGATGAAGCTTCTGATGTAAGAAAAATGGGATCGGGACTGATTCTATTTCTGTATACAGCTGTGGCAGTTTCAAGGTCGTATACAAATAGCAGGCCAAGTTTTGTGATCACATATATGAGACCATACTTGTGGGATATCTGCAAAACAACGACAAGCATGAATAACAAAAATGAAATGACTAATACCATAATAAGTGCATGTGCAACTCTATTCATGGGATACGATCACAATTGAAAAGAGAGTCCTAAATGAAATTGCAATGAAGAAATACTAATAATTCTCACACAGGAAAAAAAAAAAAAAGAAGAAGAAGAAGGTACTCCAAGAAGAAATACCTGCATGGCCACTGGAAAATCATCAGCAAAATCTGGAGGGAAGAACAGATCTGCCTGCTTTTTTGTAAAAGAAGGTTTTCCTGAAAATGTTGCCAGTGGTAAGCTGCTAATAAACATAAAAAGAAGAGATGCAAGAATCATAAAACAACTTCAATAAATTATCCAACTAAATGTCTAACAAAATAAAATAAAGATAACGAGCAAGAAAAATTGGAAGATATAACCACCTGGCTGAGCACCAAGTTCAATGACATGCAGCTTAGATACAACCTGACCAGCATTAGAGGTCTTTGATGCAAAAGAAATAAGAATAGAATCTTTATCATTCCCTGCAACCTGTTCACAGGAATACAAAAGGATATGATGATAAATTTACTCAATAGAATATAGTGTATGAAAATGTCTAAAGAAAGGACACCTACTCTGAAAGAGGCAAATGATGCAGCATGTGCTTCAAGTGCTTGACTCCGCTGCTGATCCACAGAAAAGAGCTGCATATTTCCTTTGACGAGTTGAGGCCGCTAAAGAAGCAAAATATCAGTAAGCTTGTAGTCAAGAAAAACCATAAAAAGCAATTGGCAGATGGAAATAAGTAGCATCCCTAAAGAGACAGCATCATAAAATTTCTGCATAGCATGCCTATTCGAGATGCTGAGTGTTGGATACAGTCAAAAAAAACTTCTTGTATAATAAAAGGAAATAAATGGAACGGTTCCAATAGAAGCAAATTTAGCTTGGGAAAATTAAGCCAACACATCAATTCATGTCACAGGAAGTCAAGCAATCATCTCAGAGAAATAACCACCACTCAATCAATGTGATGTACTATCAGAAGCTACGGATAACACTGTTAACCAAAGAAAAAAATAGACCAAAGTGCAGAAGCACTTCCAAAAAATTCAGTATTCACAAATGAGACAATACGTACAATCAAGTAATTTTGAATGTAAATGAAAAGGTTTTAAGCACTAAACATTTCATATATACAGAAAAAAACTAACCACATACAACGAAGTTAGGAACAATCAAGCCTAGCAGCACATCCAAACAGAGGCAGCAAGGTAAATCGCCGTCCAGTGAAAAGGATTGCATGACTCAAAACACCACTCTATTTTAAAAAAAATTAAAAAAACTGGCATTTCCAGATTTTTTTTTTCATTTCAATGTATAGAAATGCTCTTCAAATTCATAGAAAAGAGTATCATAACAGTAAATTTAAATGTTGTTCATACGCCATCAAAGGTACAATTTCCACCATTAACTTGGTTATACCTATGCACAAAGATCGCAGAAATGGTAAGCATAAAAATGTATTGCTAATACTTTTCTTCGTATATATACAATAGAATGCCACCCCTACAGCATGACAAAGCTGTCAATTTGGCCACTGAACTAGTATGTAAGTGAATATGATTATGGAATGATGAATATGCTAAAGAACATACAGGTACCTGATTATTACAGCCATCAAATGGAAGGCCAGCCAATATGGGAGAAAAAAGCAAGAAAATACAAGCTTAAGAAATTATAGGTTGCACAGAAAGTATTGTTTCTCTAGAAAACTATAGTGCAATATAAATGCCAAAAATAATTACATAGCAATAAGTATATATATAAGAGTATGAATAAATCTTGGAAGCATTAACAGCGTTGATGTTAATGTGAAAGTCAAACAGAAAAAAATAGCTACAAGATGCAATTGTTTTTTATGTACCTAACTTATTTTAATTTCATATTACCACAATCTCTTCCAAAAAGGAAAGAATTACTAATCACGCACCTCAGCAGTACCAGGAGAAATCCCAATCAAGACCAACCACTTCTCAGATGGATCACATTTATAGTTGATGATTTGATTGTTAGCTAAGTTGGCAGCTCTATCAAACAACTTTACGGGTTCGGAATCACCTACTCAGAAAGGCAGAAAACCTTTAAGACAAAAGGCAGCATAAAGAAATAATAAACAAGATATTAACATGATGTACAGTACAACCAGAAGCTAAGAAAAGCAATCACACCTTCAATCGACCAGTGATATACTGAGGATTGCGTAACTAAACCCAACATCTTAGGGGTAATCCACTTCCAAAATACAACCTGTCCAAAAGCATAATATCCAGATAAACTAACTTACATAGACTAGCCACAACAGAAACGTGACTAATTTTACAAAAATAATAATAATAATAGTGATGATGAGGAAGAATTCAATTATAATACGATCTTGCCTGCTCAGGCATCTGATGTGACTTCAGCTTTGCTTTTGCCTCAATGTTAAATATTTGCAGGTGATCTTGCGTAGTTCCAGCAAGTTGAGCTTCATCAAGGAAACTAAATTTTTCAGTACTCAGACCAATTGTAAACACGGCAAGCTAGATAATAAAAAGATAATTTCATCCACCCCTTTTATGTCAGTCTTTAAGGAGAATATCCAGATAGCACTAGCTAACAATATTAGTACCGAAGTACAACATAGATCAGCTCAATATGATTTCAAACAGAAAAAAAACTCAGTTGATCACATATGAATAACCAAATTCATTATGAGAATATTTTTCCAAGGGCAGCAGACTTTACTTTAGGAAAGTCATCATCAACATGACTGACTTGAAATTAGAATCCTCACCAAGAATCCTAACTACCCTTTTTAACAACTGTCAAGACCTGCCCTTGTCGATGCCTGGCAATTCTCATAAAAGCCATATGGATGCTAGGGACCAAAAAAATTCCAATAATCATGATGTGCAGAAAGCTTAGGCATAAAAAGGACAACACTGCTATCTCTTCTCCTTCCAGTGCCACCATCTACAATTCCAATCCAAGATTGTCCTGACCTACATTTCCCAATGCCCTATCTACAGTGGCAGACTGGCAGCTCTTATCCTATCATCCACAGGTTCTAATATCACAGTATTGTTACTTTTACCCGCAAGATTCAAAGTCATTGTTTTCACGGTAAATGTGACATCCCCAAATATGCCAATGTGAAAATTTAAAGGCACCCAGTGACTCAGACTTGGATAATTAAAATACAAACCTCTTGAATTCACCAGCATGGCATACTATACATTCCTCATAAATGACACGGGGAAAATAAAATCAATGGCCACACTAAATACAAATTATTCTAATTCACTTATTACATCTGAAACACATCATAGAAAACTGTAGATTTTGAGAAGGCCAAAAAACTCAAATCACCTTTCAGTGCCAAAATTCTAGTATTCGGATTCATAAGAGCGGAGTCCGCTGTAATAGGACGCCTCAACGGCTGCATTGGCATGCTCATATCAATAATCACCACGCTGTTTTGAGGTGATGTCTCCCGAACACATATATACTTATCAGATTCCATTGTAACATTTGTGAAAGTAATGAACTGCGGACCGATCCCTATGCTAGGTAACTGCAATCACCACACACACAAACAAATATATCAATTCCAATAAAACCAACTCAAATCACAAAAGCCTGAGAACAGATTCAATAGATCTGAAACAAAACGAGATAAGACTAATCAAAGACAGCAATACTTAAACTTCCCGCAATTAAAAGCCCATTCAGCACATCAACAAGTAAGAATTCAGCCAAATTGAATCATATTACTTCAATTGAATAGTCAAGGATTTAGAAACAGAATGAGAGTGAGAAATTGAGTAGAGGAATAATCAAATGAATACCGTGAGCGCTTCTTTCATGGTGATCGGAGCGTTTGCGGCCGCCATGACGACGGGCGATGATTGAAAGCCTTAGGTTCAGAACTCCGGATCTGAGGAAGGATCGGGGGAATCGAGATGCAAAACGGCAGCGTATCAACAAGCGCTCCCGAGATCTGGAGCAGCGAAAGAGAAACCCTTGAACCCTCCTGGAATCAGAGAGAAAGAGATCTAGAGAGAGAGAGGGGTGAAGCGGGGTAGAGAGGAGGGGTCACCTTAGAGAGAAATTAAGCTAGGAGAAGTGTGTTTATTTAAATAAAAAGTGACATTTTTGGTGAATCGAAATTTATTTTCAAGAGATCTGAAACATAGGGGGAAGAGAGAGAGAGTGTGTGTGGTTGTGGTGGGGGAGGCTAATCGTCTGCGGTTAGTGTTCCTGCATTTCCTGTGTCTTTAAGCCTGCTTGTATTTTTGGTTTTAATAGTGGATTTGTGCTCGAGTCTCTGATTTGATTTCAAAGATACTTCATATTTTTCCATATTACTTGGATTTAAATTTTAAAAATATTTCAAATTTATTGTTTGACGAATTTTTAAAATAATTATATAAATTTATTATTTACTATCGTGGGTTTTCAATGTCACGACAAATATTTCAATGTAATCACTATCTTAATGAATGTTCAAATTTATCATTTGATTCATTTAATTCACAGCTGTATTATTTTTACATTGAACTTACAGCTAATTATAATTTTCTAATTCATCATTTAATATTATTCGAGTTAAAGACAATTTTAGCTTTTCTATTTTTTGTAAAAATCCCTACTTAGCCTGACACAAACAATTTAATTAATTAAAAATCTCTAGGTTTAAAAGAAAGCTTCTCTATAATTTTTCTTAAATAATTCTTTTTAGTAAACTAAAATGGTGATTAATAATCGTTTATAAAAGAAATGTAGATTGATAATTTATATGGATGTGTTTTATTAGCGGTTATCAAATATACATATATTTTTAGCATCATGTAATTTTCATTTTTCTAGTTTATCAGGATCAATGATGAAAAATCATTTTTTTTTAATGATCAATGATGAAAATATTCCTATACATTCACTATATATCTGACTTTTATTTTTTGTACAATATAGAAATTTGGGGGGAAAATCTGAATATTGCAAAATATTTCAAAATATTGCTACAGGATGAGTTATAATATAAAATTGGATCAAAATTGTAAAATATCACAATTTAAAAAAAAAATCGTATATATAATTTTTTTTTTTTTGGTCATACCCTCAAATATTATTTGGAGATCTGACCCAAACCAGCTTTTTTTTCCTCAAATTAATTTTAATTGTAGCCTACTCCCCGCTGTTTTTTTTACCCCTCAAATTATACTCTCTTCACGCAGTATTGTTTTTTCTTTCTTTTTCTTCTTCTCAGTCTTCTATGTATGGCGATCTTCTTCTTTTTCCATTTTTATCTCCTTCTTCTACTCATGATTCAATATTTGTGATTTTTTATTTGAATCAAGAAATTATATTTATAACTTATTGTTCTTATCTGCTTTTTATTTATTCATCTTCATAAATTATTTGTTCTTCTTCTCTTATTCAATTTAATAAATTATTTACATACATTTTGAAGAAGGAGATGATGAAAATCGAAAATTTGAATTTTAAGATTTTAACTTATACACTACGACTACAGTATACTGATACCTTTTGAGTATATGAGTAATATCTTACCTTTTGAGTATGTACACAATATCTTTTAAGTTATACAAGTAACACATTTACATATAACAAATAATATCTTAAATAAGAGTAGTGTTTGTGTTCACTAAGTGCATGGGTCATGATCCATGCAACTAGGCACGCTGGTCGGGTTGGGTCCGGTTTAACCCGGATCCACGCCTTTTTTTTTTTTTTATAATTTATGTCATAACCTTTATATTGTAATAATATAACTTTTATGTTAGTAATAGTGTAACTTTTATGTACAGATTTCATAACATTTTCAGTGCATGACTTATATTTTTTTCACTATAAAAAGTCATGTAATATAGCCAAAACTTTTATGTTGTAAGAATATAACATTTATGTTGTAATAGTATAACTTTATGTACAGATTTCATAACATTTTCAATAAATAATTTATAATTTTTTCACTATAAAAATTCAATATAGCCGAAACATTTATGTTGTAATGATATAACATTTATGTTGTAATACTACAACCTTTATGTACAAATTTTATAACTTTTTCAGTGAATAACTTATATTTTTTTCACTACTCAGCACTGCAAAAGGTTATGTGCATTATAACGAAAAGGTTATAAGGATATAACTAAAATGTTAAGTTCGCTAAACTAAAAGGTTATATCAATATATAACAGAACTAAGATTTGAGTTAGGATTTGGGCTTGGGTTTGGGCGCGTGTGGACGCGCGTGAAAGGCACTTTCGGGTCGCGTTGACCCAGTTGCAAGGATCTAGAATCCGTGCACTTGGTGTATAGAAACAATTATACTTAAATAATATATTTCACTAGCTAAAACAAAGTAATTAACCAATACCATAAGTAATACATTATGAGTATATAATTAATATCTTTCATTGAACAAATAAAATGAAAACATATATTTTAGTTATGCAACTAATACCTTATAATGAATATACAACTAATACATTTTCAAGATTACAAACATATATTTTAGTTATACAAGTAATATTTTATAAGTAAGCAACTAATATCTTATTAGTATACAATTAATACCTTTCGCCGAACAAATAAAATGTAAACATATATTTTAGTTATACAAATAATACCTTATGAGTACGCAACTAATATATGTATTAGTTGCAAAATGTATTAGTTGCACAACTAAAATTTATGTTTACATTTTATTTGTTCAGTGAAAGGTATTAATTGATTAGTTGTATACTCATAAGATATTACTTAAGAAATTGGTTATTTTATTTTGGTGAACGATACTAGTTAAAGTATTATTTGATACATACAAATGTGATTTTTTCAACAGAATTAATTTTTCTTTTTTCTTATTTATTAAATCAATTATCCTTATTTTAGAGATATTATGGGAGAGTTGTTATTTGGAGATCTTATAACCTTAATCTAGAAAGATTTGATTTTTTTTTCTCACGTGTTTTTGCAGAATCAATCAAGAAAGAGAAACGTGAGTTTCTAGAGGGTAAGAAAGAATATGTCATAGAGATTGAAGAAGGAATGGAGAACGTGACTTCAAGATCATGGAGATAATGGAATATAAAGAGTAGAGATCATGGAGCTCTAAGATCTTGTTAGAGTGTATGGAGGCACTAAGATCTTGATAGAGTGTACAAGATCATAGAACAAAGGTCTATATATATAGGAGTTTTATTCCTAAAAGATATCGATAAGAGAGAAGAGAGCAAACTATCAAAAGCAATCAAGTTTAGATAGTTTCATAATGTTGCTCTCGGTGTTGACCACATTTGGTTATAGCTAGTCTATCCATATTCCGTAGAATTATAGAGTATGTCTACTTCAATGATTACCTAGCAAGGCAGGTTAAGCGGTCAATTATTTTCATATGAGTGTACATGTCCATAACTTTCATAGATATACATATAGGACGTATTGAGTGTCTTTCACAAAGATTATTCTTTAAAAGATCTTTTTGTGTTTTGTAATTACAAGAACATATAATAAGACAACTTTTGTCGTGTAGGCATTCCACAAGTATTTATATACTTGTGGATAATTCTCTTATCTTTTTATTATTTCAATATTCTGTTGTATTATCCGTAGTGTTGTCAACATCATAGATAAAATTATGTTTCTGTTATTTTTATATTTTATGTTTTTCTTGCATAAAAGGCATACAGACAGACTTTCAAAATGTATTACTCATATACTCAAATTACTTGTATAATTAAAAGGTATACTCATATTATTAAAAAGTATCAGTGTACTGTAAAATGTAAATTTAAAATTTTAAAATTTCAAATGTGCGATTTTCATATACCATCATGTTAAACTGTTGTATTTGAGAATTTGACATAACATCAGACAATACTTATATAGTTATTATTTGTATATTTGATATAATTACATATCATTTTATTCTCGATGGGTTTTTAGTTAGTGGGAAAGGAATATAGGAATCAGGAAGAGTACCTAAACAATATTTTATAACCCAAAAACATACGTAGAAAATAAAAGATCAAAACAATAGTTAGGAGAATCTAGTAAGAAAAATATTAATATGGTAGATAATTCAAAAGGAAAAGAAGTAGAATCAGATGAAGAAATTGAATCTTTTATTGAATCAACAGAAGAATCAGAAAATGATGAAATAGATAAAATATCCAAAGAATTTCAAGACAGTGATAATAAAGTCCACAAAATATACAGAAAATCAGGAAAACAAAAGTTTAAAAACTTTAATACAAGAAATTATTATAATAGACCAACTCCAGTAGATATTCAATATGAAGAAAGATCTCAATTTACAAAGAATAAGTATGATGGAATGTCAATAACAGAATGGAATATAGATGTGGTAAGTCAGAATATGAAATACTTAATACTCTTCAAGAATTAAATATGGCTAGAGTAGCTTATAAATTACATAATCATTCAGAAGAAATAACATGTACGTTTATTATTCAAGGTTTTACAGGGCAACTCAAAAACTTGTGGGATAATGCACTAACTACTGAAGAGAAAAATGCAATACTTAATCATAAAACTTTAGTTTTAATAAATGAGGCTAATAATGAATTTGTTGAGAAAAATGATTCATGTGAATTTTTAATTATAACAATAACTATGCATTTTATAGGGAATCCAAAAGATGAACTTAATTCATTAAAAATTATATTAACTGATTTAAAATACCCAACACTTTCAGATTATAGGTGGTATAAAGATATATTTTTAACTCAAGTATTAAGAAGAACAGATAGTAATGAGTCATTTTGGAAGGAAAGATTCATAATGGGATTACCTAAGTTATTTGCAGAAAGAATAATTCAAAAACTTAAGGATGAAGTAGGTGTTAATGATATACCATTCTCAGAATTAACTTATGGTCAAATATTCATTTTTGTCAAAAAGGAAGGTTTAAGTCTTTGTTCATAATTAAAATTACAAAATAAGTATAGGAGTGATAAGAAAAATACTAGATATGAATTAGGATGTTTTTGTGAAACATTTGGATTAACTAAGATAGAAGCACCATCAACATCATATAGGAAAAAGAAAAGAAATTTTAAAAAACATGAAAATATTTACCATAGACAAGATTATAATAAACCATTGAGAAAATATTATAAGAAGAAAAAACATCAAAAGAAAAGTCATCAGACTAATCAAAAAGATAAGAAACCAATTGAGTGTTGGAACTGTCATAAAACAGGTCATATTGCAGATAGGTGTTTTAAGAAAAAAAAATAGAGTAAGGGAATTAAAATTTGAACTTAACAATTTATTTAATAGATTAGATATTAGTGATACAGAATCAGAGATTGAGGAACAAGAATCAAAATCACAGTCAGAAAATGAAGATAGTGATCAAGAAAATTATTGTCAAAAAGGATTGTGTCATGTTAATATGATAACTAGTAATAAAAAAGAGATAATATTTGATTTAATTCAAGAAATACCAAATAATGAAATTCAAAGAAAATATTTACATAAATTAAAAGACATAATTTTAGAGAAAGAAGAAAATAATAAGAAAATTGAATATCAAAACCAAGAAAATTTTAGTTTAAATAAAATGTTTGAAAAATATCCTACTAAGAATATATTTAGGCAAATTTCAACAAAAGATTTACAAACAGAAATCAATATTTTGAAAAAACAAGTTAATGATATGGAAAGAGAAATAATAAAATTAAAAGAAAAAGATATAGAATTAGAAACTAAAATATGGATTAAAAATAATCAAATAGAAGAAGCAAGTACCTGTCAAAAAAAATAATAATTAAGGATGATAAGAAGATAAATGAGGAAAGTTTTATTAATAATATACAGAAAATAGAATTTCAAAAATGGTACATTAATATAAAATTAGTAATAGGAAATTTTAATATAGAAGTAATAGCATTATTCGATTCAGGAGCAGATCATAATGTATTAAGAGAAGGGTTAATACGGGCAAAATATTATGAAAAAACTACTGAACAATTATATACTGCAAAGTCAAAACCATTAAATATAAAGTTTAAATTATCAAAGGCACATATTTGTTGTGATGGATATTGTTTCAAAAATGTATTTACATTAGTAAAAGATATATCCCAAGATATGATATTAGGTACTCCATTTTTAACTCAAATATACTCATTCAAGGTAGATAGTCAAGGAATAAGCACTAATATTCATGGTAAGAAGATAAATTTTTCCTTCATTAGGCCAGTCAAGCAAAAAGAAATTAATATATTACAAAATAATTCAATATTTAGACAGATTAATATAATAGAAAATAAAAAAAACATATAAGTTATTTAAAAGAAGAAATACCTTATTTAAAAATTGAAGAACAATTACAACAGGAAAATATTAAACAAAAAATTACAGAAATAAAAGAAAAATTCATAAAAGAAGTATGTAG
The DNA here is from genome assembly GCA_028654395.1 of Scutellaria barbata. Lineage (NCBI taxonomy): Eukaryota > Viridiplantae > Streptophyta > Magnoliopsida > Lamiales > Lamiaceae > Scutellaria > Scutellaria barbata. Next base: position 14,643,585 of record CM053646.1, on the reverse strand, counting down.
TAACATTTCCAATGCTTTTTGGGAAATAAAGCAACATATAATCAATTTACCTTATTAAAAAGATTTTAATGAGAGAGATATTCCTACTAAAGCAAGACTTATTCAAATGAATAAGGAATTTTTAGAATGTTGTAAGAAAGAAATAGAAGATTTATTACAAAAGAAATTAATAAGAAAGTCAAAATCTCTTTGGAGTTGTTCAGTTTTTTATGTAATCAAACAAGTAGAATTAGAAAGAGGTGTTCCACGGTTAGTAATTAACTATAAACCATTCAATAAAGTTTTACAATGGATTAGGTATCCCATCCCTAATAAAAGAGATCTAATCAATAGGTTGCATTCGGCAAAAATATTTTCAAAATTTGATTTAAAGTCAGAATTCTGACAAATTCAAGTAGCAGAACAAGATAGGTATAAGACAATTTTTACTGTACCTTTTGATCATTACGAATGGAATGTGAGGCCCTTTGGACTTAAGAATGTCCCTTCAAAATTTCAAAAAATAATGAATGATATATTCAATCCATATAGTAATTTCACAATAGTATACATAGATGATATTCTAGTATATTCAACATCAATAGAACAACATGTTAAACATTTAGAAATCTTATTTCATATAATTAAGAAGAATGGTTTAGTTTTATCTGAATCTAAGATGAAATTATTTGAAACAAATATAAGATTTTTAGGTCATAATATAACAAAGGATTAATCAGGCCAATTAATAGAACAATAGAATTTACAAATAAATTTCCAGATCAAATTAAGAATAAAACTTAACTTCAAAGATTTTTAAAATGTCTTAATTATATTTCAGATTTTTTCCCAAATTTAAGATCATATTGTCAACCATTATATAAAAGATTTCAAAAGAATCCCCCTTCATGGAATGAAAACCATACCAAGATGGTTAAAGATATTAAAGAAAAAATTAAGACTTTACCTTATTTAGGAATTCCACATCTTAAAACATCAATGATAGTTGAAATCGATGCATCTAACATAGGATATGAAGGTATATTAAAACAAAGATTAGATAATAAAGAAACAAAATAAAGCACAAATAACCAATATTCCAAGAGACGTATACAAGTTTAGTTGTGGGTGGGCCAGCATATATGATGTGCATGAACAATGGACAATATAACCATTGTAGGCTTTGGTACCGTAGAGAATTAATATAAAATAATAATATATACGATTGTTGGAATGTGCTATGCGCACTTCTTATGGGCTTTCTATATGGACAAAATTAATTTGATAGAGTTGGAAAATATTATATATATATATATTAATTTTAGTTAAGTTAAAAAAAATTGCTTCATTATATTATTAATAATTCAAATTTGTATGATCATATACTTAAGTCGTATCAATTTTCACCATATATATGCTTATACATCATAAATTTCAATATACATCATTATTAGTGTAATTCGTTACATCATACAATCATATTTAAAAATATACCATCATATTTAAGTATAACCCACCATATGCTTAAGTGTGTATCATTTTATATTTAGTATTGTGCCATCAAATGTTAGAAGAGTATAGTTAGAGAAAAAAAAATTGTTAGACTAAAAAAACAAAATTTAACAATTTAACAAAAAAAAATGTTTATAAATAAAGATGAATAAGAAATAAGAATTTGGTGCATCAGTTGATTTTCTGACTTTGTTAACTTAAAAATAATCTTTTATTTAATAAAATGTTTAATTGAAGAACCACGAATCATATAAATTAAGTGATATCCACCTTTATAAAGGTGTTCAACATTCAATGTTGATCGCACATGTTTTATAGTATTTATTCTTTTTTTTTTTACTTTTCTTTTACTTATTAAAAAAAAGTGTTCAATTAAAGAATGCTTGAAAATAAATTTATTTAAAAATGTGATTTATTAGTAAAAGAACCTATCAAAAAATGTGAACACGTATATTTCAACACTTATTGCTATACTGTATATTGTAATCATTGGATGGAGTATATTTATACAAAAATTATCTCCGAATGTTAGTGGGGCCAATTTTCCTATATTTAAATATTTATTTGGTTTTCAATCTTATGGTTTTCTAAATGGGTTAAAAAAACAAAGTCACCAAACCTTGCATGGATTTTATAATCCTAATGCTATCAACTTAAAATATTGGTCAATAAAAAGCAACAACTATACACTTCGTTGCAATTTTAAAACACGGGTGAAAATTTAATGAGATTGCTCCTAAAGGTTTGACATTTAAACATATACTTACTTAAAGAAAACAGTATACAACTATAAACACATGGCCGCCTAAATCAAATCATGCATCATTAGTCAATACAATGTAAATATAAAATACAAAAACTCCCCTAAAATAATAAAATTGATGCATGAATTCTAAATTCATACAATTTGAATCGATCTGATTCGCTATATGTTTTCAAGTGCCGACAAGCGGTCCTACGCATTCAAGTGTGTCTGTTCATACACTCTCGTATATTCATATTCTGAAATATGTATATTTTTTAGTTATAACTGTTCACTAATTTCTTTTAGCTACGCCCGCAAGTATACGGTGTGAATTGTAGGAGTGGTGAACAAGGTCGATCCCACAGAAACTATCTATCTAGGCACTAATTAATTACTCAAATCCGGTTCTCACTTTTATCCAGGTAAATCAAATTTCATCAATCTCAAATTAATTAAATAGAAACAATAATTACGTAAATAAATTAACTCAAAAATCACAGAGATATAAAACAGGTTTTAGGACATGCTTTCATCTAATTCTCATCAAGATATCACTTTAATCAATCCAAGTTCATTAATCAATCATCCTATATGAGCAATCACACATATCAATTAATAGCTCTTCCGAATCAATTAATCAGTTGATTATTATGCCATCAGAGGTATCCATACTCAATCTGATAGAAACATAACAACTCCCAAAAGCACCCAAGATCGATATCTCATCACATAAATTCCTTAATCTCCCGATCTAATTCTTTTATGTGTCATGTGTTTATTCTTCCATAATTAAATCTCATCTCCCGAATTTTGATTCAATTATTAAAACATGCTCAATTATCGGCCAAATAATCAAACAAACAATCAATTCATAAACACACAAATAAGATGAAAGATTATGAACACTGAATTAAATTAAAGATCCATCAAGAGTCGAATTAGATTACTAACAAGCCCTAAAAACCCTAAAAAATTAGCTAGACATGATTATCGTCAAACTCATAGACAAGATTGAAAACATCATATCAACTAAACTAACAAGAGGGGAAAGATTAAAATCTTAGCGACGATGATCTCGCTTTTGCTTCGGTTCTTGAGTTCTTGTTCTTCTCTTTCCGTGCTTCTTCTCTCTGTCTCTTTTCGCCAAAATCTCTCTTTTCTTCTTTTGCTTCTTGGAGTCTTATCTATCAAGTAGGAGAAGAAATCGCGAGAATAATTGAAATTGCTGCGCGCCCGGGCACGGCCGTGCTACATGGCACGGTCGTGCCCCATCCTCCAGCCTCGAATCCATATTTGTGGCACATTCTGGCACGGTCGTGCCCCACGGCACTGTCACGAGCGTGCTACACGGCACTGGTCATGTCCCACTGGACAGCCTTAATTTTCCATGCGAAACTTACACTTTTCCTCATTAAAATCATGAAACTAAGCATAAACTCATCAAATGCATCTTATACACGAATAATCTCAATAATCACCATAAAAACGTAGCTCACATATTCAAATAAATCCATAAACATATGCAAAAATAGGTGAAAATTGGCATTTATCAATAACATTCATACTTTTACATTATATATCACAAACATGTAATACCTTGTTTAAACTTTTATGTTATATTAGGTGTATTTTTATATTATATAATATAATATGTATGTTGATATAAATGTATGATTATGTTGATAAAAATGTATAAATAATATTACATAAATATATGAGTAATATCATATAAATGTATATTGATACAAATTATTGAATTTTTTTTTAAGTTATAATATTATATAAAAAATTATAATATTTATACATAAATATTATATTAATATAAAATAAATGTCAATATATAAATAAATAAAAAAGTACGGATGGTATTCAATCCAATTGCTTCATGCAAATGGTGCAACAAGAGACTTTCTCAATATAGAAATAGTCAACTATATGAGAAACATTAACCAATTTTATATGGATGATTTGATTCCTAACAGGACAAACTTCGTATCTTTTACATTTATATATTTATTATTATTATATTATTATTATTTTTTTTTTTTATTAAAAGTGAAGGCCCATGTTAAATTACAAAATATTTAATATATAAATAATGATCTCATTGCAATCCTAAAAAATTTCACGACTTCATAACTTTCTTACTTTCTCAAGTATGCCAAAAATTGTTTGTTGAAGCAATCTCATTTCAATTGATATCGTGTAAAGGTGCGTTATTTATGTTTTCATATGTTTACACGATTTAAATTTTTTCTTTCATTCTCATGTTTTATTATGTTTTAATACATTCACACAATATTCAGAATATTTTAAATGATAACGATTTTAATGCTTAATTTTATGTCTTACATGATATCCGAATATTTTAATAATAGAATTATACAATTTTAATGTTTAATTTAGGTCTTACATGATATCAGAATAATTTAATGATAGTGTTACATGATTTTAAAGCTTAATTTAGGTCTTACATGAACTGATATCAGCATATTAAAACGATAGTGTTACATAATTTTTATATTTAATTTAAACGTTTAAAATATCAGAATATTTTAATGATAGTGTTACATGATTAATTTATACCTTACACGATATCAACATGTAAAAATTATAGACTTACCTTGTTTGAAAGCTTACTTTAGACCTCACACGATATCTAAATATTTTAATTATAATGTTACATAATTTTGATGCTTAATTTATGTCTTACACGATACAACATATTAAAATTAGGGGACTCCCATTCTTAACAATCTATATTTATAATTTTTTTTCTTCAGGTTATTAAATTTTGAGTAGGTTTTATGTGAGATCGTTTCACGAATCTCATTCCGTAAGACGGATAGGATTGAACATAATAAATTAGGTAATACTTTTGTGTTGTATTAGGTAATATTTTTTTATATTTCAGGTAATACTTTTGTATGTATTATGTAATACTTTTATATGTATTATGTAATATTTTTCTATATTTCAAGTAATATTTTTGTATTATGTTATGTAAGCAAATCCATTCCTTATTCAAGAACTTCTGTACCACCTTCTTAGTAAGACTTGAGTCAGAGACCACTTCCACCCATTTTGTTAAATAAGAAAAGCCCATTGGAGAGGGAGATAGGATCATCCATTCCCTATATAAGGAAGGGCTCATTATGTACATAATATACAAATATTATATGATATATAGAAAAATATTACCTAATATACACAAAAGTATTACATATTGTACGAAAGAAAAGAGTACCTAAACAGCTAGGATCTGTAAGTTTTTTAGCGACCCGACCCAATTCAGGTCATGTATCCTATAATATAAAAGTATTACCTGATACATATAAAAGTATTACATATTTTTTTTATAATCGAACTCAATTTAAAACAAAAGTATTACCTGATATACAGAAAAATATTACCTAATACATATAAAAGTATTACATATTTTCTTATAGTCCAACTCAACTAAAAACCATCTTATAATACAAAGTATTACCTAATATAAATAAAAATATTACTTAATACACACAAAAATATTACATAATTTCTTGTGTTCGACCCAACTCAACCTGTCTTACGGAATGGAATCCGTGAGACGGTCTCTAAAACTTTGCCTTATTTTATTTTTTATTTAGCCAAGAAAAATAATTTTTGCCCACTATACATTTCTAACACTTGAAGTATAATATGATGGTACGTGATACATTAATGATGGTATGCGAGTGTAATATAGTGAAACTGACCACATTAATTATAGTACGAAAGTGCAATATGGTGGTACGAACCACCATCGTTATGGTATAAGAGTGTACTATAATGGTACGGATTAATATATGATGAAATAAGATGGTACAAATTGATACATGATAAAATATGATCGTATGCGAATAATTCCATTAAGAATACAAGTCTAAAAAAATATATTCACTAAAAAAAATTCAAAATTTTAATTAAAAAATATTTCTTTTTTTAGTGGGTTACTTATAACTTCATCCTTGTTTCTTATATAATTTTTTTTTTCGAGTTATTTCTTGTGTGTGCTGTGACACGTGTTGCTCTCTCATTAGTTTATTATTACTAATTAAATACTACATTATTTCTACAATATAGTGGATAAAAATATCAGTTAATTACTTACATATTTATGTTACAATTTTACAAAAAAAATGCTTATTTAAAATCATCAAGTCATGTATAATTTTAAACTCATGTATTACACTAAATAAATAACTCAAGAAAAAAAAAGCTCTCTCACACACACAAGAAACATGCATTGAGATTCCATAATTGTAAAATGTATGTATAGTATCAAAAAGTCCATAATACAGTTAATGCCGAGTAAGCAGCTGCCAGACCTGACCATGTGGACCAATTCAAGACCTAGTGCTACTCTTCCTTTGAACAAAGACCTCAAAAATCATTCTAAACACGTTTTCTAATTCTGGGTGGTTACAGTCAACTTTCTCCATCACCATCAATCTAATGCATCATTGTTTTTCACTAAAACTAAATTACCACCAAGGCACCAACTTGCAAGAATGTCTTTCTTGTCTTCGTCTTCCGCTACTTTGTTTAATTCGGACCATCTCCAGCAGTTACTCCATATTTTACACTACACTATATGTAGTGTAAAATTACTTTTATTATATTTCATACTACACTATAAAAATGAATAGTATACCACTATATATAGTGAACACTATTGTACTATACTACATTTTTATTTTTACTTTTTGATTTTTTTAATACAATTTTAATTTCACAATTTATTTTTAATAGAATTTACATTTCATCATTTCATGAAAGAATATTATTGTTTATGAAAAAATTATTATTTACTATATGTGTGTAATATAAAAGTAAACATAATACATTAAACCACAAAGTACATCAAATTAAAATACATAAATCACAAAATACATCAAGACAATTAAGCTAAAATAACTAAATTAAAATAAACATAAAACATCTAAATAATGATTAGACTTAAAAAAGTACGATACGAGAATTTAATTGTCCTAATTAATGATCTTCGAGATTACTTCCCGACCCTCCGAGATCTGAAAAATATTCGTTGTACATATCAAAAGTATTATTTGTAGGTGGTTGTTGGGAAAGTTCTTCATTTTTTCATATAATTTTTTCTTGCTTTTTTCGAAAATATTCACGTTGGCGTAGATCTTCAATGCTATCCAAATCAATCATCATAATTCTTTCCTCTCGTTCTTATATTCAATAATCAATATAAAACTTTAAGAAAAAAATTATGCATTTAGTAAATTTAAATTTGTATAAGTTTTAAATCAATAAAAAATAAGAATAGTAAATGTAGTGCAAAATATAGCGTTGACTGTTGGAGATAAATTTAATGTAGTGTGAATTTTGCTATAGTGTAATGTGAATTTTGCTGTAGTGTAGTGTCCACTGCTGGAGATGGTCTCAGAAATCGATCAAATTGACAACGAAGGAACAAAATTAGGCACCAACTGTACGGTTTACTGATTGAACTCGAACACTGTCTACTACACCTCTACGATTGATTGACTACTGATAATCCAAGTCTATACAATTATCTATCATGTAATCTCCTCTCTTGTTTCTGGCAAAACCCCTTCTCTTATTGCAGGTGAAATGGCCAAGATTATACAAGCCTAAGCTACTTGAAGTTAATTGGCCTCATTCATCGATCCCACAACCTAACATGATTGATATAAATGCCTACTTATTCACTGAATGAATTGAGTTAACTGAATCACCATAATGCTTATGTCATCAAGGGATCCTCTTGTTAGCGACAAGTCAACGAGTTTCTTGCAAGCAGAGAACGTCTCCGGCTTCTCCATGCCAACGCATAGAGATCGGACTACATCAACAGCTTCTTGATTGCTAACCTGTTAAGAAAAATATGAAATCACTTAGCATCCAATGCATTGATTGAATAAGCCTCAATTGACCAAAAAGAGACATGAATCGATGAAGCTTACATTATCCCATAAGCCATCAGAGGCTAGGATTAAAAACTCGCATTCTGGTCTAATCTTGAATACTTTAGTAGCTGGTTCAGCGGTCACCCATTGTTTAAGATGACGATCTCCGATTGCTCTTGATACAGCAAGAGATCCATGAACTCTCCAAACACCATGGCAACAATCAATGTATCCACCCTGCAAGAACAAGTTTAAATGACCATTAGCAACACATAATAAATGCAATCAAATTCTTCCTAAACATTTCATCACTCTCTTCGTAAAGGAAGCATATAAAGAATGCTTACCAAACTCTCAATCCTCTCCCTTTCTTCGGCCAATGAAGGCCTATGATCAACTGTAAGGGCTTCAGCAACTCCTCCTCGACTCATAACAGCACGGCAATCTCCAGTGTTCGAGACCACAAGATTTCCTTCATGAATCAATGCTGACACACAACAAGTCCCACCTCGGGTATCTTTCTTCAAAAACTCAGTATCAGTGGTGAGGTACCCCTCCTTCACCGCCTCTTCTATCTCTTTGCTTCTTTTCGATGCTTCACTCATAATGTTCTTCTCTAAATTCTTAGATGCAAATTCTGCAGCTTCTGCTCCTCCATGACCATCAAATACTCCAAAGAAAGCCTGAAATCACAATTGATGCAGATATTAGATTGTAACTTTATTCACAAATGCTCCTCCAATTATATTGAACTGCGCTCATGCTATTAATCGATCCATAATCTCTCTAACATAAGAAACTTTATCTGAAATTCATATTTACATGGTGTATGTAATCCTTAAAAGCAGTCACATAAATTAGAATATACCTAATTGTTTTATGATTTCTGGACTAAAATGCCAAATCAATCAATTTCAATAGATCAAACTTCAACAGAGAGCATAGGCTCATAGCAATAAAAAAAAATTAAAAAAAAAAAAGTGAAACAAACCTGAATAGAATCCCCTTGAAGGTTTAGAACGGCAGCGTAGCGATCCTCCAAAACACCACCTCTCCTCCCTCTTTTAGAATACACCGAGTACCCCTCCCCTTCAAAGATCACCTCACTCGACCTATCCAAATCCGATGTCGTTTTACTATTTTCAAATTTTGTACTCGCCACCGGAATATCAATTCTCGCCGGCCTTTTCCTCTTCAAAATCGGCGTCACCTTCGACGCTCCTACCTCCTCCTCTTCTCCTCCATTGAGCGGCTTTGCTATTTGTTTGAGCGCAAACGACGACGGAGAAGAGATCGTTAGCGGCGGTGGAGCCGCGGCGGACTTGCAGAAAACCGGCGACATCTTTCTTGGCGACGGCGTAAATATAGGAGAGCTTACGGCTGCTACAGCACAATGCATGATTTATTATTCTCTATAATTTTTGTTAATCTTTTATTTTTCCAAAAACAATCTCGATTTTTGTTGCTATCTTTCTTTTGTTTCAGTGAAATGAATTTGGGGACGAGCTGAGATAATTAGGGCATTTATATAGTGTCGTGGAGCTGCTAAAACGACGTCGTTCTTCAGGCGTAGCAGATTTCTAGGCTTTGAAATCTTCACGCTCCTTCATAGGGAGTCTGTTAACTCGCTCAACAGTCAAAGCAAAGTTTCCTTTTTTTTTTCTGCCCCTTCATATTTATGTAATATTTTTGGTAACTTTTGTCGATTATATTGTGAACGTTATGTAATATGAGATAAAATATTATGATCATATTATTGAGATTTTGATAATACTTTATAGGTCTTTGTCGTTAAATCATTCGAATTTCTACTATAAAATGAAAGATTGTTATAATTGAATTTTGATTGTTGATGAATTATTTTATTTTTTTGGAAAATCGATGATTATTATTCAAATAAAAAACAATATTACTTTATTACTGGGTATATGATACAAACTTCCTTTGAATATTATGTGAATTTATATTTATTTTTACATTTTTTTTTTGAAGGTGGAACTAATGAAAAATAAAAATAATCGATGCACATATATATTTTCATGATAAAAATAATATAATGGTAATTCAATAAATATCTCAAAATTTAATGAAAATTATTATATTTTACTTTTGATTACGTTAACATTACATTAATAAATATTGATACAATATGATTTTCATACATTTTATTGGATCACAAGAATATCATATAATCATTGCAATACTTTATAAATACACATTTTATTTTTATATAGAATAAATCAGCCAATATACCAAATTAACAATTAAGTTTATTAAAAGATTTTAATCTTTGTGGCTAAAAATTATCTTAAAAGTTACCTAAAGATAGTTGTAAGAAAGTATAATTCTTGTTATATTATCTCACGAATCTAATTTTATGAAATAGAAACTCATAATTCAAGTGTAAGTTTGTGAAAACTGTAGATAGTGCAGTCTTGTTCCATAGATTTAATATTTGAGAAACTATCTTGTATGAGTTTTTTTGTGTAAAAACAAATAAATAAAAAATATATTTTTAACAATGAATATTATTATTATTTATTATTATTATTATTATTATTTTTTTTTTTTGAAGGTGGAGGAGTGAAGAAGACGCGGAGGTGAAATGGAAGTGGGTATGATTATGAAGAAAGTGTTGTAAATTAATATTTAGGCAATGGGATGGTCAACGGAGGGGATGGCTTTTAATGACTACAACGTGTCAATGGTCAAACACGCTATAATTCCGCTGTTTTTACTCAGAATTTCTCTCTTTTCTTCTCCTCGAAAAGTATTTATTTCTAGCACTACAAAATAAACTATTATTTACAATAAACAATACTAGTATTCCATTAATCCATTTCATCAATCTACGAGTTTGCTTTTTGAAAAATTATCACTTTTACTTGTAAATTAAAGCAAAATATTATTTGCATTGTGATCGATTGATTTTTTGTTGTAAGAATTAAAGAAAGTTAGTATTATGTTCATAATGAACTTGCATTATATTTTATAGTACATTATTTAGTAGTAATATATATTGAATATGCGTATGTTAGTAGATATACAAAGTAATTCTTGGAAATTAAATGGGTCCCGAATCGAATTTGGGTCGAATAAAATTCATCTTTTAAATCTAATCGAATGGTAGTGGAAGCCATGGATTTCAAAAATCATTTTTCACATATAAAAACATATCATTAATATTAAATTTATTTAAAACTAAAGCAGTGAAAAGAAATATACCTTTTTATCTCTTTTGCTTTAGTTGATATCGAACGAATTGTAGAAGACACTACGATCTTTCGATTCGTTCTTCCCTTTCAACGGTAGTGTGGGCACCAAAAAATATTTATATAATTCTAACTAGATTATTCCTATAATGTTCTTTCCTTTCAACGGTAGTGTGGGCACCCAAAATATTTATATAATTCTAACTAGATTATTCCTATAATGTACTCAACTCATGAGATCCTTCGTTCCTCCCTTTCAACGATAGTGTGTGGGCACTGGGCACCCAAAATATCTATATAATTCTAATTGGATTATTCCTATGATGTACTCAATTCATGAGATCGTGGACACCCAAAATATCTATATAATTCTAACTATATATTAGATTATTCCTATGATGTACTCAATTCATGAGATTATAGGATTGGGCTAATTGAATTGGGATAGATATAAAACTATTCTATATAAAATAAACCACAAAATATAATTGAGATCAATCTCAAAAATCGCTAATTTTTTAGATGAAATAGGCGCGTATTTTTTTACTCAAATAGGCGTGTGTTTTTCTTTTATGTTCTGAGACAGTGACTTTCTTTTATAAACTCAATTGTATCAATATCTAATTGAAATTCTAATCCTAATCTAATTAGAATTGATCTCAAACTAGAAATCTAATCTTATTAAAATTCACAATCTTAATCTAATTAGTCTTTATACAAATCTAATCTTATTAAGATTCACAATCTTAATATAATTAGTTCTTATCCAATTAGGATTCCAAATCCTATTAATTAAGAGTCCTAATCTTAATATAATTATAATTGATATTATCTTATAATATCAATTTTATTGATTATATTAATATCAAAAATAAATATCAAAATGCTTATTTAATTTCTAATACAGTCATCACTATAAGATATCAAATATTCCTGAAATTAAATGATATTTATATAATTGTCTAAATCACATGGAAAACTATTTTCCATAAATCATTAGAAATATATAAACTTATATTTAATCCGTTTTACTTAGAAAGACGAATCGGGGACCATTGACCCATAATCATAAGCTCTAATAAACAGAATAAACAATTAAACTCTTCAATTAATTCATTCGACTTATTAATTCCGTTATTACTCCACTAAAAATACGGAATTGCAATCTTACGATTACATAATATTTTACTCTTTGAAATTGAGTCGTCCACTGATATAACCATTACATATAGATTAATCCTCCATAGACAATTTGTAATTAAAGTAGGTATTATTCGTCAACCTCTTCAATTACCTCTTTTCCTCATTTACCATTAATTTACTAGTGAATGGTTAATTTATAATCCAAGTATAAATTAGAATTTCAAACCATTCAGTTTCAAAATTAACAAACGAGAGAATTATCTTTCTACTTCCCGAATGAATTCCATATCTATGAATTTATATTCCCAACCATTTAATTTTATGTGAATCTAAAATACAAGTGTTGCGAAAGTTCATTGACAAACAGAAACAAGCAAATTAAGAACCACATAAAACTAAATAGGAGTCTATAATGACTCAGGATTAAGATTCATCCATATATGGTCATCTTATGATTTAATTTGGGTTTAAGATTCATCCATATATGGTCATCTTATGATTTAATTTGGATTTCCATAACTAAACGGAATTTGTAGGAAAAACACAAATTAAATCGGTCCGTGTCTTATATGATCAAATCATATATAAATGTCCCCACTCAAATGTCTCCACATCGATGGTTCGGATAAGACGATCACATTTTATGTAATGAGCCGCATTAATGATGTTTTATTAAAGATCTCATATTTTAATTAATTTCATCATGGACTTAATTTAAATTTATTATCCATAATCTTATTCCTCTTGTATATAACACTTATACATTAGAATTATGATTACATCAAACAAATTAGGAATTTTCTATGATGTTCATGAAATGCATACAATAAACATATAAGTTTGAAAATAAATATCGCATTTATTAATAATCATGAAATAATTCATAATTGTTTTAACCACACTATCCTTAGTAGGAATGCAAATCAAAAGATGTGTTTCAACCTTTTTTTCTATAACGATAACAAATTGGACTTTTGACAATTGCCCATGAAATATGAAAAGGCACATAAATTGAAAAGAAAACCAATTTTATTTTAACCTTTTGAATTTAACAAAAAAATCACGAATTTAATTTACTATTGTATTTTTTGATCCGAATGAGTTCACTTGCATTACAACAATGTATTAAAGTCGAATTGAAGTAATGTACATGTTAAATTTTTGATATTTATGTAAACATTAAAGTCACGATCACTGAAAAATATAATTGTGATTTGAATTGTAATAATGTCCGAATATTTTTGCTAAATTCAAAAAGTTATAATCAAACTACAACTTAAAAAAAAGAGGTAGATGTTTTTTACTTAATTCAAAAGTTGAGGGCTAAAACTTATATGCACCAGGGGCATGGATCTTAGATCCGTGTCCCCAACCCGAATCGGTGCGTGGGGCGCTTTTACGCGCGTCCACGCGCCCCCACGCGGCCACACCATAGTTGGTGTGCGCCGCGCACCATCTGAATTTTATACTTTCAGGTATCACACATTTATTATTAAGGTATCACATTGTAACCCTTCAGGTATTAGTGTAAAAACAGCGCTGATTTCTTCTTTTTCCTCTTTTTTTTTCCTTCTCTCTCATTCTTCTTCTTAATCTCTTTTCTTATCAATTTGTTTTTCTTCTTATTTGTTTTATACATTATTCTTCTTCTCTATCTTCTTGTTCATATTCTTCTTCAAATCTCCATAGAGTCATTTATGAAGTTTTTTTTTTCTTCTTCTTCTTGTTCTCTTTTACTCATTTTCATACATTTAGATAATTGATTTCAAGTCACAATTTATTACAATAATTTTAAAACATTAAAAATCAATTATTTCAAATAATATGAAATCATGATTTGCTGGTTTTGAGGAAGAAGATGAAACATTTGAAATTTCATGATTTATAGGTATTACACATGTTCATTTCAAGTATTACATAAGTACCTTACAGATATTACACATTTTCACTTTAAGTATTACACATTTTCATTTCAAGTATTATATAAGTACCTCATAGATATTACACAAGTTCCTTTGAAGTATTGCATAAGTATCTTATAGGTATTACATATGTTCATTTCAAGTATTACATAAGTACCATATAGGTGTTACACATGTTCATTTCAAGTATTATATAAATACCTTACAGGTATTACGCATGTTTATTTCAAGTATTATATAAGTACTTTATAGGCATTAGACATGTTCCTTTCAAATATTATATAAATACATTATAGGTATTACATATGTTCCTTTCAGGTATTACAAATCGTAATACCTCAAAAGTATTTTCATAATATTTTGAAGGTATAACTTACATATTATTCAATCATGTAATTTTGTAATACCTAAAGAACAAATCATTAATATCTCAAAAATATTACTTACATATAAGTTCTTGTTTTCAATCAAATACTTTACCTTGTTTATTGTTAAAATCTTTCTCCATTGTTGACACAAAGAATCCTAGATTTTAGAACTATAAGAATCCAAAATTTATAGTATTGTTGATTAAGTGTAGAAATTGAGAAAAAATTGAAAAAAATTATTAATCTTAAGAGATGTGAGAGAAGAAATTGAAAAGAAAGAAAAAAAAAGGAAAACAGAAGGAAAGAAAAAGAGAGAGAAAAAAACAAAAAAAGAAAGGAGTGAGAAAAAAAAAAGGAAAAAAGAAGGAAAGAAAAAGAGAGAGAAAAAAGAAAAAAAAGAAAGAATAAACATAAAAAAAAATTATATATATATATGGGTGGGGGCACGGTGCCCCAGAGGCACATAAGTGCTTCTCAAAGTTGTTATGGTTATTCCAGTTTTCCATGGTCATGTTTGTAAGGAAATTCACATCATATTTTGAACTTAAAAATCCTAATCTATGTTTGTTTCTATATTTTAATTCGGATGATAACATTCAAACACAATCAGTATTATTTATGACATATTTATGAATCATCAAATCATTATCAAATATATTTTTTAATAATAAAATATCACATCAACTCACATTTTCACAATAAAATATTACATCAGCCTATCTTTTCACAAAAATATTACATCAAACTTATCATTTCCAACATTAATTTGATATTTACAATATAATTATATCACATTAAATTCTCAAACTAAATATATATTTTCACATTTACTGCAAAATATATGATTTCAGTGTCAGAATTTCTCCAAACCCATCCAACCCCCTTTCAAACATACCTTATAATGATCCCATATTGATAATAATAAGGTCTTCAATAACACTCATCAGCCCATAATTTTGTTATTATCTCATCTTTGATCTTGCTCCATGGTGCATGGTGCTCTTGATCTTCTACTAGTAGGTGCGCTTGTATCAATTTTTATTGGAACTTTGAAATCTATCAATGATGAACGGCCATAGAGTTAAGTCTCTAGGGCATATAAGGAAGTCTAGTAACCGACGTAGAAAATTTCTAAAAAGATGACACAATCAAAAGTAATATATAAAAAATTAAATTTTATTACAAAATGTAACTTATAAGTGATTTTGAAGGTTTAGTTTACACATTCCGTTTGAACCAAATAAAAATAATGAAAAAATCTCGTTTACAATTGACTCCACAATTTGCCATATTTTGAAACCTATGAATAATAACATTTGCTCACTCTTATAACTCAACACTCAAATCAAAATTTTGAAATTCACCAATACCAAACTGATAATGCCTAAATCAATAAAACAATTGAAAATTACTTAAAATTTATTATATAATATTTTTATTTTTTACCTAGTAGTAAAAATCACCTTCCACCAATAACCATTGATAAACTTTAGTTCCGCTGAGTTTTTTCTGTAGCAATAAGTATGAAAGGAAATGCTCGATTTGATGGAAAAAATGAATGAGAGTTGGAAAAGAGTTAATTTAAAAATAAAAACGAGAAAACATTTTATATATAGTTAATTTTTTTTTTTTAATTTCAAAATATCTTAAGGACATTTTATGTAATTCATAGGAGAAAAAAAAAAAAAAAAGGTGGCACGTGGCACAGCATGCCTCTTGTTGTGTTCGCCACTGAGGCAGTCCCTCGAAGATCTTGATGAAGCATCAATTTGATTTGGATTAGAAAATCAATAACAAAACTTGTATTTTTCCAACAGCATTATTTTGAAATGAAGCTCAAGGAGCATTATTTTGAATATTCATAGCATCTTTAAAACCATGGAAATTTTGTGGATATACATGGAGGAAAGGATTGAAAATTGTTTAGGGAAATTATGTAGATGAATAGAACTGAGAATATTGAAATTTGGTGTATTAATTCGTTTAAGACGATTGCGTCTGAAGAATTCAAAAATTTTCTGTTGAAATTGGCAACTATTTTCCATCCATTGAATTAAAAATCAGGACTGATAAAGTTTATCTTGAAAATAACTTTAATATGGTGTGGATAGTTATAAGAAGAAGTTTTATACTGATTGAGAGATGAATTGATGAAGTTTAAAGTGTATTTATAAAGCTTTTTTTTTTTTTTTTTTATTTCGATCTTGAACTAAAAAAGAATATATTTGTGATGATGTATCGAACTTTTAAATATATAAAACTTTTTATAGGCCTTGAATTTGATCTCATATCAATCACGTCAATAAAGCCCTTTAAAGAAGTAACGTATTTATTTCAAAAAAGAAAAAAAAAGAAAAGAAAAAGAAGTAACATATTCACACAACCAAATGTGTCAAATTAATTTACCAATAAAATTAGTGGTTTTACTTGTTACAGTATATTTTTTGAATGGATATAAATTGAGTGATTAATAATGTTGATTGTTGTGAGTGGGGCCCCCCAGTAGAGTGAGTCAAAACAGGCGAAGAATGGTTGGCAACAATGAAGGAATCGCGCCGACACCTGCGCTGCGCATACGGAATGGGTCGATGCGGCGCCTTTGTTGCCCTTTTCAATTTTTATAACTTAGAAATGAGACTTGTTAAACATTTTTTCCCATCCTCGAATAACTCATTATTGAAGCTTTGTATGTTGATATTTTTTTTTTTGATTGAATCAAGAACATTTTATTTGACTTCGATTCTCATTTTGATGTTGAATGATTATTCTATTTAAAAGTTGAAGTTATTTGGGATGCCAATCATTTATAAATGGATTAGGACTTGATAATTGTAAATGAATTCAACACTTGTACAGATGTAAAATGGGAATTAAAATAAAAGGGTTAAAAGAAAAAATCAACCTAAAGAATAAATTTTTTTCCACTTTGCATCATATTTTTTTTTATCTGATTGTAATTTTAAAGTTTTGGAATTTATCAAAATGAAGCCTAAATCACTTTTTTTGGTAAAGTGAATATTACGTGATTTTCTGGTGATTTAATTTTTTTACATTGCAACCTAAAACTTTGTTTTGTTTTTATAGAATTGCAAAGTTTTAAATTTTATTAAAATGTATTTTAAATTAAAGGTTGGAATTGGATATGAAAACAAAATTGAGATTGTAAAGTAAAAAAATTAAATTACATGCTGGAAAATGGCAAAAAAGGTGAATTATGTTGCATATTGATAAACTCCAAAATTTCAATGTTGAAACCAGATTAAAAAAAGTTTTAGCTCAATAATTTTTTTTTTTTTTGCATTTAACTTAAATAAATAACATGTACAAACAATTCAATATCTTTCTTAGCACACCTCTGTATTGGGATTTAGGAGATTTGCAAGAACACATTAGAGCTCAAATGAAATGGTAAAGAGAATATTTGAATTAAATATAGAGAGGAAATGTATCCGTGAAATAGTGGGGGTTAGTTATATTTATCTTGAAAATTTTGCCATTTAAGGTTAAAATGGCCGGAAATTGAATATTTCATTTGATACCCCTTATTAAATCTGGGATTTAAAAATGGAACAAGGAGGAAAATTCAAACCTTGGGGCCATAACTTTGAATTGATAACATTTATTCCTTTACAAATTATTTAAAAAATTCAAGAATTACCAAATATAATTTGAATGTAGTTAAAAAATATAGGGTTAATATCAAATACCAACTTAAATTATTGTATTTTTTTCCAAGCCAAAGTCGAAATTTTCGTTTTGCTCAAATAGAGCTTGAATTGAATAAAAATTAGAAAATTGATTTGAGTTTTTTTGTTTGATTGAAATGTGAAATATTTAAGAAGATAGTAGTTAGTTGAGAAGTTACATTTAATGAATCTGAAAATTATAAAATAAAATTGAGAAATATTTCATGATCGAAAAATTATTAAACAAGATAGTAGTTAGTTATGCAATGGGTTGAAATCCTTAAGAGTTCATTTGAATATGTGTAGGGATGTATATTGATTGGTACGGCTAACGAACCGAACCGAATTACCAAAATCGAATTTTATAACCACACACCATATGAATACCAAATTAAATTGAAAGTAATCTTAAGAAATTTATTATTTTCTGTGTTCAACATTTTCAAGTCAAACTTTAAAATGAGACCTATACTAGTAATTCATAAAATGAGTAAGTTGTTGGCTGAAATATTGATATTTATGATAGTTTAGGTATTTTATTTATATAAAATCTAACCATGGCATGGAACAATCAATTGTATTTTCTTATTAATTTGATATAGAATCTACAATTTAATAACATTCCACATATTCAAATTCTCAATTGGACTAATAGAATTAAATGGTCAACCAACCATATTTTTCGTAATTCCAACACTCTTTTGGCCACTATAAATATGCAGAAACAAAAATGAAACATGAATAGTAATTAGTAACTACCAATATGAATTATCCCAATATTATCAAGCTTATTTTATTAACTTTCATCCTAAATTATTCTACAAATTTCCAGGCATCGGGATGCAAGTTTCTCCCTTATTTATATAAGTTTGATATTATAATCTCTAATTATCTTCCTCCAAATTCAGGACCACTACTATCTCATTGTGCATCTAAAGATGATGATCTTGGAAATCGTACGCTTAGACGAGAAGAAAGTTATGATTGGGAATTTTGTATGAAACCTTGGACTACTTTGTACTTCTGTCGATTTACTTGGGGGAAGAAGACAAAGGCTTTCGATGTTTTTAATGCAAGATGGGTTCCTAAAATTCCATGTAAAGATCATGTATGTTTATGGGCAGCCAAAAGTGATGGTATTTATTTTGCTGGAGGCAATAGACCAGAAAAGTTAGTGAAAAAGTATGATTGGGAATAAATAGAGTTTTTAAGATGTTATGTTGGATGTAAATTTATTACTGATTAATATATATACGTGTGTATATGAATATGTATTAATCAACGTGAATTTGCATCTGATGCATCATTACATACACTACATAGTGTAATGTAGATTGAACCAATAAATAGATTTTCGAAATGACTAATATTTGAATTCATATTATGTTTTAGTTATTAATATCTCATAGTATATATAATTAAAGTAGCCCATTAATTATTTTGGGACGTGGAAGGGACTTTATTATATTATTTAATATTTTTAAGAAAAAATATTTTAGAATGGTATTTTTTAGTGTTCAAAATATAGATTTTTTGTTCTCAATAAAAGGAGAATGTATTTTTAAATGAAGGGCATGAGAATTACCCCAAAAATATATCATACCAATAACTCAAATATACTATGAAATCAATTCAGCGAAAACTCACTCTCCTTAATACTAGATACCTTAAAAACTTAATTAACACCCAAGAACTTTACGTGGGTTACTAACCCAATAGCTAAAATTGACCGACAAAATAGATGAAGAATACATCGATATCCAACTCCAAAATCGATTTTTAAGTTCTTCCAACAGTTTATCAAGCACGAACTTTTAATTGTGGAAGATAATTGCATTTCTTTTCTTATTTCTTTTCTTCCAAATAAGTCATACCACACATTTCCAAATACAAACTGCAAATTTTTTTCCCTTCTTTCTTTTTAGGATCCTACTAAAATGTAATAAGTTCGTTGAAGGATTAGAAGAGAACAATCTGTATTCCAAGCCAATTAGTGCATCCCATCCACATTATATAAGAGAAATCGCATGCAAACAAAACATGTAGCACCTCCATGCATGCACTCGAACTTTTGGTACGGAGATCTTATTCCAAATCAATTTGAATTCTTCCCTCTCCAGCCCATTAACATCATACTTAAGTTTGATATACCATTTATACGCTTCTTATGTAGAATAAGTGCCGTTTGTGGAGTAAATCCACCTCCATCTATCATCGGTCTCCCTGTTTCAAAGCACACAGCACACATATTAATCAAAGATAGTAAATCATTCAACATCTCAACCTCTCTCTCAAAAAGATTTCTTCTTCCACCCACATCCACAACCATACATCTTTCCTCCATTCATCCATTTCCCCAACTCTAGCTCCTTTCTTAAGACTAGATTGTTCCATTTCAATCTCATGAGAATAGATTTATAGTTATTTTCGAAAAATTAAGAAATAATAGTTAACATGGTTAAAGTGTTAAATTTTATATTTGATTCATTTATAAAATTGTATGTTATAATTACTTAACCTAGACATTTGATCTTAAGTAATTTAGAAATGTATTTATCTAAGGGCAAGTGTGGAAATGAAAAATTGAATACACGACTAATATGAAAAGTGACACCTTTGTAGAACAAATCAAAATAATATACAAGTATATTTTTGTAGTATAAATGAAATAAGTACTATTTTTGTTGTGAACGTCATGACCTAGACAAAAATGATGACTTTGTTGTTCCTTAAAATTTAAGAGAGAAAATAATTTTAGATAATTATCATAAAATTGCAATACAAACATACATATAGTTAGTAAATTCATATCAAACATCGCTACAAATTACAATCATGTCAAGATTAATGTTTTTACCAAATAGTACTAAGGTAATGCATTTTATGGAATTGTAATTTGATTAGATTTTTCATATAATTGTAATATTATAAGAACATTCAAAATTAGTAAACTAAATCACAAAGTTTCATATTAGTGATTTGTTACATATCTATCTATTATTACCTATATAAGTGTGGATGTTTCTTATAAAATACGGATTGCAGAATATATCCCTATTAATGATTATTATTAACCTAATGTTAAAATAGTAATTTAGGATTTTCATATTTAAATAATTTTATATTAGAATTATAACTAATTCAAAATTTTATAGAATTCTATTATAATTAAAACTTTAATATAAAAATGTTATATATAAAATATTTATATTAATTCTCCAGATGCAACGCACGTGACCTAAAACTCGTATTATTTTAAAAGAATAAATTTCACTTAAACTAATTTAAAAAAACGTTGACTTACTCTTATAAAATCACATGCATATTTGACAGTATGTGAATATATTTTTGAGAGAATGAAAGTACGAGAATATATATACAGACATATTAATAAAGATAATTATGTTATAATATATTAATAATATTATTTTGACAATCTATATATATAATAACAAAATGATTCCTCATATTATGTTCCCAAATTAGTAAATTCTTACCAAAAGTTGATATTTCAATCTTTTATTTTAGTTTTTTGAATTATTAATAAATAAAATTGATAGAAATTTAAGTTTGGAAACATGTTTCCAATTAATCATTCAATATGTACCCATATTTTTGGAAAGACTCTTTTGAAATTTCATTTTTTATTGACCAAATCAAAATTGAAAAATATTTCCATAAAATTTTGGAGATTAACTATTTCATTATTAAAAATAATTAAAATTTTAATATACATAGATATGATAATTATATATATATATAGCTCTGCTCATCTACTCACCGTGAGTATATATTAATGTGCATACGACTGATGTGTTAAAAATCCAAAATATCTATTAATTTCACTTTTTATATAACGAGGGGATGTGATCATTACATGTCATCGATAGGCATATCAAAAGGAAAAAAAAAGTGATATTTATGCAAACAAATAAATCTTAATTATGTAAGTGAGGTAATATATTAAATAATCGTGATTTTGTTGTCATAAATCTTCACTTAAATAAAATACAACATTTAACATTCTTATAATG
The DNA here is from genome assembly GCA_028654395.1 of Scutellaria barbata. Lineage (NCBI taxonomy): Eukaryota > Viridiplantae > Streptophyta > Magnoliopsida > Lamiales > Lamiaceae > Scutellaria > Scutellaria barbata. Next base: position 14,621,063 of record CM053646.1, on the reverse strand, counting down.
TTATAATAATTGGTTCATTCTCGTATATCCTGATTTTTTTCATAATGTTTTAGCTTCTTCACCAAAAGAAATATCCTATTATGTGGAGTTCATTTTCCACTATTTTAGAATATAAATTTAATTTAAGTTGATCACACGTATTATATTCATATATTTCTTAAACAAATTATATACTATATACAATATAAAAGTCAACAAGCGGATTAAAAATCAAAAAGGTCTATTTGTAAACACTTTTTCCGTACATCATACAAAACATATTTTATTTTTTCTCTTATAAATACATGATTTTATTTTGACAAAATAATTTTTGCTGTTAAAATTAGTTACATTAGAAAATGATAAGTGTTGATGTGCTCATATATATATATATATAATGACTAAATCATCATATAGAATAACAATTAAAGACTATAATTACTGACTAAAATAATAGAGTTCAATTTTATTTTTATAGAACTATTTTGTTTTTCTTGAATAACATTTATATATACAAATCACATCATCAGGTTTCGTATTGACTTCGTAGTTATTTTTTACAACTTTTTTTTAATACTAAAGCACACAATTTAATATTATTATTCATGAAACTTTTTTAATTGAGAAATTCGATTTTCAAGCATCTGGAAAAAATAATTTAATTTTTAATGATATGTTAAAGTTAGATTTTTATTTTATTTTGGAGTAATAAAATTTAATAATCATTATGTATATTTTATTGAACATATATTTGCATAATTTTTTTCATGAAAATTAATTGTGACAAAATACAATTAATTAATAAAGTAGTTAGACCACGTATGATGAAAAAAATTAATGACATGATACTAGATTAAATCGAAATAACTTTAAAAAACTATATTCCTTGATCATGGTTACCATTTTTATTTTAGAAAATTACTAACAATTGAAATTTATATGCTTATGCATTATACATATATCAAATAATATTGATTTTGTTTTTTCTTACATTAACATTTTACATCAAACAAGACATGTGACAAATTACATTGAAATTAAATAATTTGAAACTATATATTATTTTGTATTCAACATTTTCATATCAAAACCTTAAAATAGTAAACTTTATATATCCGTACTTAGCACCGAACTTGTTAGTGTTTACACCAAAAACAAAGTAAATTTATAAAATATATAAATACCAATAGATTCTTCATTTACTAAGAATATGATTTATCAATAGACAACTTTAACTTTTATCAATAGGCAATTTTGTAAACCATGAGGAATCAATTTTGTCCCTCCAATATAAAACTAACTTCACTTTTGGTAAAGTAATTAATAGTATATTTGAAGCTACCCAACAACCTTCCATACAATGAAATATGGTGATGCAGAAAAGCAGACAAAGTAGGGTAGTTTCAACTCTTTTTTGCTTCATGGTTACGAATTGATAGAGAACTAATTCATCCCATCAACAAGACAGTGAAGCCTTGCATAATTATATGCACAAATTTCGAACTATGATTCAATTTTGTTCTATAAAACCAAGAAAATTTAATAAAAAAGATAAATCGAGAAACCCTCAACATAAATCCATAACGAAAAATCGACAATTTAATTGCATGCATGTATATACATTATGAAAATATAATAAATATCTCTTCGAAGTTTCACACAGATCTTCTAAAGATCTGCATGTATTTTACTATATCGAATTGGTACTTTGTAAAATACAAGTAAATATAAAGAAAATACATGATAAAATTAAACGAATTTCTTTATAAATATAATCATAATATAGAGTGATGTTTTGAAAAATAATAATTAGCGTGATATTCTATAAAAGAAAAACATGATATACTCAAAGGGATCTGACCTGATAATCCAGAGTTTCTGGAGAAAAAAAAAAAAAAAGTAGAAAATGGGAGAAGACGATGAATAATTGTCGTGAATTGGAGGAGGGTTATATAATGGTACTGAAAAGCTAGTTCAACATATTTGGAAGTGAAGTAGCGAAGAAATCTCTGGAAGGATTAAAGGTGTTGGAATGCTATTGGCCGATATTATTTTTAAATATATATTGAGATTCTATGAGCTATATCCACTCCTAAGATGACACATAACTCTCATCGCATGTGACATCTTTTTCTGTTGCGAAAATGACGCATTTAATCTACTTTTCATTTTCAAATCTTCTAGCATTACGCCCTAAAATATGGGCTAACTATCGTATCAATATAAAAGTTATCAATAAAAAATAGGAAATATTTGAAATTGATAAATTAGAAATTTAGAATTTCTCCACACGAGCTTACATGGACATTATCATTCCACCTTCCCATGTTACGTGGATGTACTAACCATTCGCTCCTACATAAGTTGATATGATTGTCAATTGATATTGAGTGCAAGTAATGATTTATAAAAATATTAAAATGAGTCATTTATTTATAAAAATGAAGATATTTTAGTGAGAGAATTATTTTTAAAAAATTATTTTCCACTAAAACTGCATCTTGGTCTTTTGTTCGAATGTCGTTTGTGGTGTCCAGAAGTGTTTAGAATTGGTGAGTTGACGAGAAATTCTTGAGTCTTGAAATTTTTGATTTTGTCTTCCTTGAATCTTCAACTCTTGAATTGTCTTGAATTATGAAAAAAGATTCTTATCTATAAGTGTAAGGTATGAATTTTTTCCATTTATACTTTGATGCAATTCGATTGGTTATCCATGATTTGAAAATATATTTTTCTTGATGTGATTTTATTATCACTTACGCAAGATTTAATTTTGAATGCTACACTTGGCAACATTTGATTGGTCAAGAATTTATATTAAAATATTAATTCTTCAATTATTTACTTTAGAAATTAATTTAATTTAATTTCCCAAAATATAAAATTAATTTATTTAATATATCATTTTTACACATCACATATTTTAATTAACTATTAAAATTTTACTATCTGCAAGCATAAAAATGATACCTTAAAGGTGTCAAATTTTATGTCCAATTATCTGAATCCCTTTCACATCACAAACTAATGTGTGCATCCCACTATATAGAATCGGCTAACATATCTTATGAGCATTTCTATGAAAGTAAGGATTGAAGAAGTAATAGTTATGAGACTGTAGTATAATTACACAACAGAGAAGTGATAACCCACCTAACAAACTACACTTAAAAAAACAAGAATTTTCCTTCTTTAATGATACTTAGAGATAGACACAAGTTTACAAGAATACCTAACTTGATCATGAGATTGTGGAACAATTACCTTTTTTTCTGAACATATTGAAGGAATTGAATCACAACACTAGAATACCTAAGCATCAACATCAAATTTTAATATATAGCTACTGCCGTCTGCCAATACTGTTTAATTTCACGTTCCAACATTTTCAATATACTAATCACGTATATATGAATGACGCAATCTTCATACATGTGATGTATTTGATCTGTAGAAACAAAAAGGTGAAAATATTTAAAGTGATGTGAGGGGTTAAATGTAAAAATCAACCTATAGTATGACTATTTTTTAATTTACAAATCTAAACTTTTTTTTATCCGATTACAACCAAAGTTCATGAGTTTATCCAATTACAATGTAAATAAATTTTACGATCATTTTTTCGCAAAATGGAGCTCACGTAATATAATTTTTTCACTTTGCAATTTATCCAATTACAACCTCAAATTCTGAAAATTATCAAAATATATCATAAATCAGAGGTTGCAATTGGATAAAAGAAACAAAGTTTAAGTTGCAAAGTGAAAACATTAAATCACATGCCGAAAATTTACCGGAAAAGTGACTTAGATTGCAGTCGGATAAACTCCAGGACTTCAGGATTGCGATTGGATAAAAAAAAATATTTAGGTTGCAAATTGAAAATGGATCATTCTTTATGTTGATTTTTACTTCCGACCCCTTATATATTATATCACTTTAAATATTGTTTCATATTTTTGTTTACACATTACAAACACATCACATCACGTATATGAAGGTAACGTCATTAATATATATACAATTAGTGTATTGAAAATGTTGCAATCGGCTACTATCTTCCACATTTCAAATATAGTTTCATAAAAAAAATTAAGCGTCAATTAACAAACATAATAAAACAGCACAGGGAACCACGTAGAATTACCCGTCGTAGTTGGAAGCTTATAAATACAACTCCTTAAATTACCTCTATAACCCCCTTTAAAATTTTCATCATAAAAAGAAAAAGGCACAATACATTCAACGAGGCTAAATATGGGCAAGCAAAGTTATATTCTGGTTTCAAATCATCAAGATCATGCATTTCTAACTAAAAAAAAATGAAATTCTATCATGGATTATATTGCTCATGTTTTAGCCTTCTTAAAATAAAGAAAACAAAAATGATAACTTGTATATGATTATAGTTGTTACCAGAGACCTTATAAGATTAAATTCATAATCTTTTAGAATGAAATTCTACATCCATTACTCTATCCAAATCTAATTGATGAAGAATAAAAAAATGATATCTTATAGTATTTGACCCATCTGCTAATGTATCTAATCAATCACCTAAAACGGTGCTCGATAATGTAATAATTAATTGCAATTAGACAACCTAGTAATACAAACGGTTTCATATTTACGAACATAGAAGATTAGCTTATTTGAAGCTTGTTGAGTTTCCAAGTCATAGAAAGAACAGCATGTAAGTACTGAATAATTGTGTACTAACCTTCGGCAAACAGTGTTCCAGCCCGTATATGATCTTCCAATGAGAATTGTAGATCAACATCCTTGGTTTCTGATGCCTATAAATTAGCTCCAAATTAGAGAAGTAATAGGTGAGGTCCAGTTAGATGACATTGAACAACTTAAATATAATCTGACCACACATAGCACCAGAATATGTGCATACAGTACAATTTTGTTGATGGTATAATAGCTGCGATCATTACTGATGGTCAGATTTCATTTCACTATAGGCATTTCCAAGTGCGACAACGCCACCAGCTATGCTTAAATGAGATAAAGAAAAGAAGTACATAGAACACAAGGTACCCCACAGCCCCATATTCATTCCATTTTCTTCCCAAAATCAGATTGCTAAGGATCATGATCGTGTTTTGCTGATATAGCGAATTGCTAAAAAAACACCAGCTCTCTCATTATAAATATGGATCTTGAATTATCAAGTGTTGAAAGAATATAGATTCTATTAGACACAAAATAAGGAAAGAGAGTACTTACAAAGGATTCATTCTCCTCATAAATCAATCGAACCCCTTTCTGATTCAAAAACATCTCTAACTGGGCAAAACCTTTACTAAATTTTGACGACTGAATGGAGCATTTCTTAGGTACACCCCCGCCAAAATTTTCTGAATATCAGAAAGGCAATGCGAAAAAGTGTTCCATTTACTAGATTGATTAATGTGAATAACCAAAGTAGCCTCCTCTTTTGGATCGCATACTACAGTAGCCAAAACTGGATACTAATACAGCAATGAAATCAGTTGATGTTACTAGCATCATGTTGATTGAGAAATGTTATTCTAAATAAACAAGTCTGCCATGAAATAATTACGAAACTGAAACAGGAAGAGAAACTCCAATGTATCTCTCCTTAATATCTACTACGATTTAATGAAAATAACTAATTTTCTTGTTTTAATTTTCCCTACTCCATTGCAACTGTCCTTCAAATCAGAATCAGGAAGATGCCACATTAACAAATGTGAGGTTCAAGAGCCAAGAATCTAAAATAAGAAATCTACTCCCTAACTTTGCCCATGGAATTCTAGATCAAGAATTCTACTACCTAGAAAGTGATCCCTCAAACATTATTTTAACTTAAAATGAAAGCAACATGAATTTACTACGTGACATACAACTCAAACAAATTATATTAATCAACTTATAAACACCCCCCAAAACTACTCTTCCTTTGATCACATAACTCAAAAATTACAAATAAACTCCATATGTTCTTAGCAACAAGGAACATACAGAGTACCACTGACAATATTACAGTAGCTGCAAGTTCAAGAACTCAAAATTGCATTAAATGTGTCATTCTCAGTCATTCAGCTCAAGCATGAAGGGAGTAACCTCAATCAAATACCCAATCAGGTGCAATGCACCCATAGACAGAATCGAATATCTGATCATGAAATTTCCCATCTCTATCAAATCCTTCTTTTCTGTTTATTATAAAAATTAAATGACTAAAAACAAAACTACAATTTAAACAAAAACAACAATCCCATTTAACCATCAAACAACCACAAATTTTGTAAAGTTGAATATAAAAACAAAAATTAACCATTTAACTGCAGATTCCTAAAAATATAAACCCTCGTTGAGCAAGCATACCAGGCTATGCAGAGCTTGGTGGAGACGGTGGAGGGATCTTGAGTTTTGAAGAGATTTAAGCTTAGACAGGCTTTACTTAGATGGCTTAATCTGCATAATATGAGAATCCACTTAAGATCCAACGAAACCTCAACAACCTGTGCAGCTCCCTCTACAAAATAGCGTAGATGCAACCTTCCTAATTCCAACTCATTCATTACAAGTTTGTCATTTCTTGAGTCAAACTCTCAAATATCAAAATCAATGATCACCAATATGTAAATTCACTGCACTCAGTAAACATAATTATACAGAAAGTAATGCATTAGAGTAAACACACATAGAAATGAAAAAAAAAATTGGTGAATGAGAAAAGCACATATCCATTGTATTTGACAGTGTGTGCGACACTTAGAAATTAGGTGTATTCACAAAACATTTTTTTAGCACAGGAGGCTGATTATTTTACACATAAACCTTAGATAAAGGCATAAAATCTATGAAAAGGATGGATATAAGCACAAATCCGCCAACATTTTTTTGGTATTAAAGAGAAAAGTATTGTGAAAGTAATTCACTATTCTGGGCTCGAAATCTCCAGAAATTTGTTAAACATCAACTACATCTTGAATTAAAATTATGATTCAGTTTAAAACTGAATCCTCATTTTCGTTAAATAGATAACAAGAACCATCAAAGAATAACAAGTTCCATTCTTTTTCATGAAAGAAAAATCAGGTCCAGTAATGCGGAATAATAAAACAAAGGAAATAAGAAGATGAATTTCACGGAGATAAAATAAACTTGGAGAGCACCTCAAGAAAGCAACTATCATACTGACTATAGGACATCCACCAACCCAGTGCATATTGCAAGTTGCAGCCCCTCAATATAAAGACGGGAGATATAAAGACTCTGTTGGATAAGGAACAACATAGGTTAAAATGTGTGAACAAATAATTAAATACAGATAAAAACATCTATAAATATGCAAAGAATAAATAAAGCATGGTCAACCTCTAAGCTCGGTGAAGTTGTACAAACAATTCAGAAAACTGCAGTGTACAAGAGAATCACACAGCATATAACATCAAACGACTTCCCCCAGTTTTTGATTGATCAAGAATTGATTAAACTTGAAAAATGCATTGCATAGCTCATGCTTTCTTTCACAAAGACATGCATAATTCATGGAAAAATTTATTTATCAGTTTAATCTAATTAAACTTAATACATTTAATACAATTTTCTTTGAACTCGATAATCTCTACCATACTACTCTCAATCGGAAAGTCAAACAAAGCAGCATCCTTAAGAGCCTAATTAGAAACCTAGCAGAAACAAAGTCACTACATTAATTCACTATGCATAAAGTATACAAAAGAATCATCCACCAAGTTTGTAAACAACAAATGACACACACCCACAAAACAGATGCAAGTTCCACTTACACATTCTGATGGTCACGCACCTTTACCTGGGCCGATAACAAGCAGAGAAGTTCAATAGTCCTGGATGGAAATTCACCCTCTAGGTTACAAAGAAGACACCTGACAGGAGGACCATCAAAGAAACTCTCCCTTTCCCATAACTACTAAAACACACATTTCCTAGGGGAAAGAAATTATTTTAAAATAACATATTATGGATGAATTTGATGCTTTAGCATCACAATTTCATTGAACAGACCTACCTCCCATTCATGTATCTTGCATAGTAGTCCAGTATTTACTTCAAGTTATCCATCTTCAAACTGCAGAATGTGGAAGTGACAAGAATATCCAAGCTAAGAATAAAATGTACTGATTATATATAAGCTTATTTGTTTATGAGATTCTGAAGACTGATGTTATAAGATGCAACAAAAGCGGGTATAAAGATTCCTAAAACACATTGATAACCAACTAGAATCCCTGGAAAGAAGTTTGGAAAAAAACATAAAATTTAAAATATAAAAATAAGAAAGAATATATGCAAAAAAAAAAAAAATCATATTAAATAAAGATATAGTACATAAAGAAATCAACAACGAATTGCCAAGATATACCTACTGATATACTAGCAATGAGGAACCCAAGGATAATACATATAAATAAAAGTTACTCACATTTGAATGCTTCAATGCATCATTTGATAGATTTTCAAGAAAATACCCAAAAGATGAAGCCTCAAAAGAAAAGCTTGGTGAACATAACCAATGTGATATATCTTCTGATATGAATGTATAGATTAAAATATAAATTGCAAAAGCACATCTGTGCAAGCAAGATCATGATATGACATTCTATGAATGATAGAAACATATATAATCAGCAAATTAGTTTTCTCTTCTTTCTGGAAGAGAAGAAATGAGATAACAGACAATAAAAGTAGAAGAGGGGTCAAAACTTGTTTGGCCTCAAAAGCATAAAAACCAGAAATCATTGTGTCCAGTTATTGGTTTTCCATCTCCGAAAATCCAATAGAACCATGCCTGAGAAAGAAATAGTCACTTCAGTTATTGGATAAAACCGATGCATATACACATAGAAAAAAACTAATAGCAGCATATTAACTGATCAGAAATAATAAAAAACAATCTAGCTGCAGGAGTTGTCAACTCCACTAAATATCATCTGACATTTCTTATAATCTATGCAACAATCTATTATGCCAATTGCATTGTATCTGTCAGAATGACTAAAAGTCCATTCCGTTAAATTAGTCTTACAATTACAAAAGAATAACTTAATGGGCAACATCATTACTGAATTAACAGGAAATAATGAGAAGAAAAAAAAAGGATGCATCAAAACCTGATAGGAATTTTATCATGGATCATTTTAAGAAGATTTTCTACGTTAAAAAATTCTAGAAAAAATAGCAGCTGGACTTTGGCATGATATATAGCAATAACAACTTTAGGATATATTGCCAGTTTCTGGATGTTGTAAGACCCAATGACAATACCTGCATGACAGAAATAAAATAAGATAAAACCGACATGAAAAATAATCTCAAGTACAACTTCAGCAAGAAAGATCACCTCAAAGAGCACACATAATCTTATTCAGCATTTAACATCACATGTACAACGAAAGGACTCACAATAAACAAGGAAAAAGGTGTCAAGGATTAAGTTGTCTTCTATTAGTGTCTCCTCAGCCCACATAGTGTAGAGATATGCTATTGAACTTACCATCTACTCATGACAAAGGATCTTGGAACATAGAAAATAACTCAGAAATTTAACTTTGTGCCTCCTCCAGTACATCAGAACCTTGTTCCAATTGAGATCCAAAATATACTAGACAAAAAGTATTTGCATTACATGGATGGTTGGTTGCAGTATACGAACATATTGGGCAGGAAATTAAGAACTAAATTCTTCAAACCATCAAACAATGAAAAAGCAACATCAGGAATAAATTATATAAATTTAAAAATCAAAAGAATTCATACATGATACACCATACACAGGACACTTGATATGCCACAACCACAGGGATAAAAGGTCAACCCATCATGACATATCTAAAGACATACTTGTATCCCACTAATCAAAACTTGCAGCTAATTAGTATTGCCATCATCAAGCCAAATGTTGCATGTTCTACTGAAATTTCGCATTCTCATTAAAACATGTGAAACTAAGAGAAGGCAAGAGACAGTTGAATATGACTGTGAAACATGAACAGAACCCAAATTTATATAATTACCACCATGGACATCATTACTACACCATTCACGCTTGGGAGAGAGGTCCTTTACACAAACAGACTCAATGACATCAATATTGTAATTAGAGCCAGAGATTTTCATATCAATGAGATAGAAGGAAACAAATCAATTAGTACCAGAAGACATGAAAGATTAAAAATTCAGAAGTCGTACCACCACACACGTTTCGGCTGATTTGCCTTCGTAAGTTCTTCGTCACGAAATCAATTCCAAGTCTTTATAAGAGCATTACACATGTCCTCCTAACATCATAAATATATAAGTATCAATTTCAATAAGTGCGTTCCAATCGGAATTACATATCTTACCATGCTACAATGCGTTTCTTGCAATTGGAAAGCACCTCAAGGTAGCATATTTTTCTTGGAATTCTATAATCTCTTCCATATTACTCTCAACGGGAAGTCAAACAGAACATGCAGACGATAACAAGCAGAGAAGTCCAATAGTCATGAACGGAAATCAACTTCTAGGTTACAAAGAAGACACCTGAAAGACCCCCTATCAACAAAATTGTCCGCCCCAAAACTGATTACTAAGACTCCTACAAGAAAGAAATTATCTTAAAATAACTTAAAGGAGCATAACACACAGCCTAACATCATAAGTGTATATAAGTATCCATATCAACAAGTGTTTTCCAATTGCAATTAACATTGAACATGGTGAAATATTTAATTCCAATGTTATGGTAAAACAATTTTCTTTGATTCTATAATCTTTTATATATTACCCTAAAAAAAAAGGAAAACAAAGCAACATCCTTTTTAAAAATTAGCACAGCGGGTAGATGCATATTAGGTACATAAGAGTCCAGCATGTACGGCCACCATCAGTAAAGACACAAGGGGCACAACAATTAGATGCATATCCCAACCAAAAGGTCATAACATCAACCGGGCAATTAAAATTAGGACAACAATTAGTGGCACATGGGGCCCGTACAAATAATCCAAAGGATCAAGGTATTAGGGCATCTGCTTATTAAGCTCCAGGACAACTAATTGTGCCCGTTAAAATCAGCACCAATCTTTAGTTGCATTAGACCAGAAAAGTCGGGATCTATTTTTATCACATTTTTGGGCATGAGGTCCAACAAATTGAGTTGGGCCCAAAAGCAATAGAGCCCCCCAAAGGGGTTATCGGAGTTGGGCCACACAACTTGGGACATTAGAATCAAACGGATACATACGGCCACCACAACGCCACAACGGGTAATTAGATTAGGCCGTGGATTAGGATTAAATGAGACTAACTTAAGAGGGCACTATTAAGAGTCTCAACTCAACCTAATCAACCCGGCCCATTCGGATTACCCATAGGCACCTGCAGTAACACAATAATCCTGGAAATGAAAAGATAAAAGCCCAATTCATCGTTTCGGTGTTTACCCCAATTCATCAATTTGGTGTTTAGCCATACACAGGCTGGACATCATTGCTGCACCACCATTCACAAAACTGTCTCAAAAACATCAATACTCTCTTTTCAAATCAATGATATAGAATGAATTAGATTTTTAAATCAATGAGATAGAATCAGAATCATCTCAACAACATCACTACTCTCTTTTCATTGTCTCAACAACCAGTATCATATAAGTGAATGCTAGTAGTTAAATGAAAGTCATAAACACTGATGCAAAAAACTAAATATGACAATACTGTTTGCTTGTTCTTTTTTCATTATTCAATATGAAAATACAGTTCAAGTAGAGTCGATATAACTTATCTTGATTGGAGCATCTTTAATTCAAGTTGTAACAACTGAAAACTCAGCCACGAATGACGATCTTTAAGGATCTCTCAATCTGTAGAAGTTGAAAACTTGTCAGACAGAATCTGTGTAACAAATTTAGGTTCAAGAGTCATTGAAATAGGATACAGATCAACTTTCTTACCTTTGTAAAGCTTGTGCTGCCACTCCACTACAACTTTCTGATTTGGCAAAGATTCCAACCGAACCCGGACAAGGCTGTCGCCAAAATCAAAATTCACTTCAGTTCAACCATTGTCAGAATACATAATAACTGTTGATAACTTAATAAGGAATCAAAACAAACTGAATTGCAGTTCAGACAACTCTGACCTTCTTCCCAGACATCTGGACCCAATCAATAGAAGTTCTTGTAGCCTTTGAAAGGAATTTCTCCTCTGCAATTGAGAGGAGGCTGTGAATAGCAATACAAATAAAACAAAAACATTAGCTTGACATATGTTCTCTTGACAATTCAATATACAAATTAGTAAAAGTATAAACAAGAAAATGAAGTCCATAAAATACCTAGCAGGATTATTAGCATATCTAAGAGAATGTTGAGGCGTTGTCACCGCCGACTCACAACTTGCATCATCATTAGCAGTGGCAGGTGCCTGCAAAAATTTCCAAAAAGTCTAGCATTATGAAATCTTACAACTTATAACAATAGGATGCATAACTTGATAACCAACAGCATAAAACTAAAAATGACAATACTGTTTGCTTGTACTTTTTTTTTTTTACTATCCAATGCTTCCCTCGATTTCTGAATCCAATCCAATTGTGAAAAAAGTATCAAGAAACCAAGAGTGATTATCCTTCAACATATATCCATTCAATCATAAACTGATCCTCACCATAGAGGTATGCAAAATTCTTGAACTCTGTGTTGCATATGATAAGAGACATTATAGATATTTAAGAAATAAGTTAAAAAAGCATTCAAAAACTTTTACACAATAAATACAGCATGCTACAAACATGTAAAACCATGCATAAAGAGACCGACCAGATCCTTTTGCTGCTAATTGTGGATTGGATCTCGGGAATGACTTGCATAGCATTCAAAAGACGAGCAGCTACAACGACATCACAAATCTGCAGAAATACAAATTAGACCTTTATATAAGTTTCTCTTAAGTAAAAAAGAAAGATTCAAGGAACCATGGATAGAAGTGTAACACTTTGAAACATGGTGAGATATCTAATTCAACTGCTATGGTAAAACAATTTTCATTGATTTCTATAATCTTTTCTATATTACCCTTTTAAGCGAATAAGAAAAACCGAGCAGTATCCTTAATAAAAATTAGCACAACAGTTGGATGCATAGTAGGTACATAAGAGTCCAGCATGTTACGGCCACCACCAGTAAAGTCACAAGGGGCACAACAATTGGATACATATCCCAGCCAAAAGGTCACAACATCAACTGGGCAATTTAAATTAGGACAACTATTAGTGGCACACAGGAGCAACCCATGGGGCCCGTACAAATAATCCAAAGGATCAAGGTATTAGGGCATCCGCTTATTAAGCTCCAGGACAACTAATTGTGCCCGTTAAAATCAGCACCAATCTTTAGTTGCATTAGACCAGAAAAGTCGGGATCTATTTTTATCACATTTTTGGGCATGAGGTCCAACAAATTGAGTTGGGCCCAAAAGCAATAGAGCCCCCCAAAGGGGTTATCGGAGTTGGGCCACACAACTTGGGACATTAGAATCAAACGGATACATACGGCCACCACAACGCCACAACGGGTAATTAGATTAGGCCGTGGATTAGGATTAAATGAGACTAACTTAAGAGGGCACTATTAAGAGTCTCAACTCAACCTAATCAACCCGGCCCATTCGGATTACCCATAGGCACCTGCAGTAACACAATAATCCTGGAAATGAAAAGATAAAAGCCCAATTCATCGTTTCGGTGTTTACCCCAATTCATCAATTTGGTGTTTAGCCATACACAGGCTGGACATCATTGCTGCACCACCATTCACAAAACTGTCTCAAAAACATCAATACTCTCTTTTCAAATCAATGATATAGAATGAATTAGATTTTTAAATCAATGAGATAGATCAGAATCATCTCAATAACATCACTACTCTCTTTTCATTGTCTCAACAATCAGTATCATATAAGTGAATGCTAGTAGTTAAATGAAAGTCATAAACACTCATGCATGATGTAAAAAACTAAATATGACAACTCCGTTTGCTTGATCTTTTTTCACTATTCAATATGAAAATACAGTTAAAAGAGAGTCGATAGAACTTATCTTGATTGAAGCATGTTTCAATTCAAGTTGTATAATCAACTCATATCTTGACGACACTAGGTCAATCCAATGCTTTCCTCGATCTCTGAATCAAATCCAATTGTGAAACAGTATCAAGAAATCAAGAAACCAAGCGTGATTATCATTCAACATATATTCCATTCAATCACACAACTCATAAATAGTTTCACCTTAAGAAAACGTGTATCCAAATTAAAGATTACATTTCTTATTTTCTTGAATTGAATTCTCACAATCACAAAACATTACTACAAAATTTCTAAGTTGGGAATTACCAGAAACTGGGGAAGTTCGGAGGAATTTTCAAGAAAGGCATCGACGAAAGGTTCCAGTTCCACTCATGGAATACGCCGTCTGTTTTCGCCATTGCAGACCTTGAATTCGCGAGAGAGAGAGAGAGAGGGGGGGGAATTGGAAATTCAATAATAGAAAAAAGAAAAAAAGTGGCGAGCGTGTATTTTTGCAACGGTAAATCAAGGTTTATATTTTTTATTTTATTTATGGCAAGGATTTTTAACGGTTATAATTATTTAGCCATGTGTTTACCTTAGCCCATGTTTCTAATTATCCCATGCTTTATGCTGTTATTACATAGAATGGATTTTTTTTAACAGTCAAAATTATTTAGTCTTAGTCCTTGTTTTTGTAATTTTATTTTATATCATACCTTGAAAGTAAAATTGTAATTCCGTAAATATATGTATAAAATATTTTAAATGTATTTATATAATATTTAAATATATATGTGTAATATCTTACACTATAAGCATTAATATCTTAAAAGTGTAATACCTTAAATGTGTGCATATGTAATACATTATACTGTGAATATGTAATACATTATACTATTAGCATTAATATCTTAAAAATAAATATACAATACCTTAAAAATAAATATACAATACTTTAAATATGCACATATGTAATACCTTATACTCTAAATATTAATATCTCAAAGATAAATATATAATACCTTATACGATAAACATTAATACTTTAAATGTAAATAAGTAATATTTTCAGAGTATACAATTGATACCACAAAAGTAAACAATTAATATCTTAAGAGCATACAACTAATACATTTACTGAATGAGCAACCGATACCTTAAGAATATACGAATGATGCCTTAACAGTATACAATTGATATCTTCATTAGATGAATGATATATGACATCAGAAGGTGCACGGTACACACCAACTATGATATGGCCACGCGTGGAGGCGCGCCGGAGGCGGCTCATACATCGAATTGGGTTGGGAGCGAATTTAAGATCGGTGCCCTTGGAGTATACGAGTTTTTGCCCATATATTCCACAGAATAATATTAATAGTTTTATTACTATCTTAAAATAAATTGATAGTGTTCAGGATAATATCATTGATATCCATATTTTGATATATTGTATAATATAGCAGTTGATAGTTTGCAAAATATTTTTCGTAGTTGACTACAAATTAGACAGTCTCATATAATTAGTTTAATATATATATATATATGTATATGAAAATAACTTAT
Source organism: Scutellaria barbata (assembly GCA_028654395.1). Lineage (NCBI taxonomy): Eukaryota > Viridiplantae > Streptophyta > Magnoliopsida > Lamiales > Lamiaceae > Scutellaria > Scutellaria barbata. Next base: position 14,605,440 of record CM053646.1, on the reverse strand, counting down.
AATTATTTTATGAGTTGTTATACTATCATAAAACAATTGTTGTCAATATAAGAAAGCCAAAAACCTTAAAATTAACTCGACTAAATTCTCTTTAATTTTAGTTTCGTTGAACCAAATTCATTTTACAATTGAGATCCCAACTCTCTCACCATCATATTTCACATCGTCAACCAAGTGATGGATGAGTCATGCCACCTTAATCACAATTGTGAATCCAAATACAAAAAAATGGTTATAAACAAAATTTGAAGTAATCACAAAGTCAGAATGAATGCTCCACGTATCTAAATATGTACGATACATGGAACACATCAACATCGTCAAGACGAAGTCGATGATATAATACGAGCATAGAGAAACTCGTTCCACGTGTCAGGCAATCCCGGGAGGCACCAATGGATGCAATCGGCAAATGTGGCCGGGTCGGCCTGCTGCTCCGGCGTTAGCATTTTGCCCTGCCGGATGGTGTGGACTGACGTGTGTGCGTCTTTCCGGTATTCCGACAGCTTGGTGATGTTGACGAAATTCACAGGCACTTTCATCGACTTTGTCACGTTCGCTGCCACCACCAACAGCCTACGATCTGTTCCCACGTTCAGTGGCATTGATGCGTTCAGTATTGGGGCTGTCTCTTTAGCACACTTTATCCCGTCTGGGTTCTCCCAGTCCAAGCTCCTATATGGATTTTTCCAAATTATAAATTTATTCTATTTTTATTGCATGAAATTGGTAACATGTTATTGTGTTTTGGTTGTTATAATCATTCACTTGGGGGTGGTTGACCAAAATTGTGTGTCTAGTAGGCCAACTAATCGGAATAGCTTTAAAAAAAGATTAATTGTAAAATAAGATATGGATTTTCGTAAAATTCTAATTTTAACATTAATTTTTGAATATAGCAAAATAAATTGTAAATTTAACATTGTTTTGTAATTCGAAAATTTCAGATTAAAACTTGTAGATGTATCCAGCAAATTTGTCCACACTTATTATCAAACTGTCAATTAAACAAATAAAATAATAATAATGAAAGGTGACCAAAAAAGTCATATATTTTACCATATAGTTTGTATAACCCCCGGCCGATAATATACAGACGCGCAAAACTCTCAAAATCTAAAAATCATTCAATATTATCTTCACACCTTATAAAATGATAAATGTTTTTCTTTTCCTGAAGGTTGAGACTTGAGTGAAGATATATTTTGCTAACTTAAAAAATTTGTGTTAAAGTTGCATGGTGTTTATTTTGCAAAAAAAAAAAAAAAAAGCCAAAATGAAATACTCTAAAACCATAAAAAAAATGGAGAAAGAGAGTTACTTGATGTGAAGAGGAGACATGCTGATGAAGAAAACCTTGGTAAGATTAGGATGAATATTTTGATCCACCCAGTTGGCCCAAGTATTCAACACTCTTGCATAAGCCACTGGCCTTGCAATCTCCTCGTACTCTCTCGACCCTTCCTCAAACGACCCTTTTCTGTTTGGTTACAAATTAACTTCATTACTACATGCATGCATGCACACGTGGCTGCATGTGTTTTACTTATAACAAAATCTTCACTTACAAAACTTTCATGGCAAAAGTGTTCATCCACCAAATGTATGTGTTGAATATGAGGTAATCAACATTCTTCCAATTCTCCCCATGTTTGTTGATCGACTCTGGCATTATAATCCGGTTCAAAATGCTGTGCAAATTTGGATCATCTGAGTTTGATTCCACCAAGAATGGGGCCCAGTAGAACTCCACTGTTGCATTGTAATCCTGCACAAATCAACAATACTTTTTACAAAAAAAACCTTGAAGAAACATTTGATACTGGGAAAAAGAAAATCTAGCTAACTAATTAATCATGTTTTATTCCTTGGATAGTTGCATGCTCACATGCCATTGAATAATTAGGTGAAAGGTGGTTTGATTTGGAAATAGTTCATTTACTCATTGTACTTATAATCTATGCAACAAATAACCCCACTTTATATTTTTATTTAAACTTTACTATTATAAGACAAACACCACTTAAGTTCATTGTGTGACACTGTCTTTGATTCTTGGTTTGGTGAACAAACCTGTTCTTTAATGGTCCCATCAATGAGGTCTTCTACAAGTTAACACAATAAAAATTAGCAAATTGACACAAACAAGCTTTTTAAAAAATTACTATATATATCTATAGGTGGTTGTACTATATATATCATTATGATTCAGAAAGTTCTGCTTAAGATTTAGCAATAAATAACACATCATCCTCTCATCACACAAGATTTTCAATTCTAATTTCAACATTATCAAAACCAACATAATTAGATTTTGCTCTCATATTTGTCACAATTTTCATATTTGTCCCTCAATTTAAGAATTAGTTTGATTTTAAGCCTATTAAAATGCAATGTGATATATATTAATTAATACTTGAATAGATATATGGGAAAACAAAAAAAAAACCTCAATTCTGAAAACAGATAAAGAGCCAGTTTTGTTCAAGCTTTTCCTGCCTGGAGGGACAACAGATTGCACCAAACAAATCATTGATTCCCACTGATTTCGATTCAAAGAATCCCCAACAAACATTAGCCTCTTGTTCCTCAGTTTCTCAAGCAATAATCTTGCTTTAAACCTTAATCAATCAAATAAACACACACAATTAGTTGCTAACTAATGAATTTAAATATTTAAATAAATCTCAAGACTTACTTAGGCAAAGAACAGTCTCTAGGTTGCCATCTCCAGTTCTGATACATAGAATCTTTCCTCCCATTTCTCATACACGTAACCTGCGCTGTCAAAAACTCGCATTCATCCTCTTTGTATAACGGGTGGGTGACGTTATCAAAAACCCATTGCCCTGTGAACAAATCGCAATCTTCAGGCGGGGTTTCGATCTCCTCCTCTTCCTCCTCGTCTACGTCGTCGTTTTCCTCCACCGGCGTTTCTATCTGTTTCTTCTCTGCCACGTCGTTTTCATGTTCGTTGGATTTCAAGATCACAGAATCCGCTTTCTGTTTCCGGTCATCATCGTCGCCGTCGTCGTCCTCCACCTCCGTTTCCACGACGGTTCTCGAGTTGACAACCACCGAAACGGAGGCGGATTTGTCGCCGGAGAAATCGAGATTCTTACTCTCTTCTTGAGCTTTGGGGCGTGAGAATGGGAATTCGGCGAGGGACTTGACGTCTTCGTTGTACATGAAGCAGCCGAAGATGAAGATGGAGATGACGACGGCGAATACGGAGAGGTTGCCGGCCTTGCGGGCGGCGGGCTTCATGGCGGCGGAGAGGTTGAATTTGCGGCGGAGTGAGGGCTGCATGAGAGAGAGAGAGAGAGAGAGAGAGAGAGAGAGAGAGAGAGAGACAGACAGACAGAAGGGGTGAGAAATGAGGAGTGGGAGAAGTGGGGGATTTAATGTATGGAAGAGAGAGAGTATAACATGATTGGGTTTTCTTTCTTGTTGAAGATAAAAGAGATCGTAGTTGTTAGTGTTGTTGGTTAATTAGTATATTTCTTGAGAAGGAAATTTGGTGAAATGGGGCTTTCTTGAATTGGGTAATAGTGGCTGGAGCCTTGTCTTTCTCCGATCACCTTCTAACTACTCCTCTCTTTTCTTCTTCTGTTCAGTAGAGAGAGAGAGAGAGAGAGAGAGAGAAGTTAGATTAAAGATTAAAAAATCAGATTAGTTTAGTTGGTAATCTTTGTCATTTTTGGGTGGGCCTTCATTAATACCTAGTAGTAGGCTGATTTTGGGCTGTGGCCCTCTAGGCTACATATGCTATCAATTTCCGATCCATAAAAAAAAAAAAAACAATAAAATAAAAAATAAAATTGATAATATCAATTATCACAGTTTTATTATAATAATTTTTAAATGTGTTAAAAATTTTATAGAAATAATTTACTATGTATTTTGACAATCCTAAATATGTATGTCAGTTTCTGTTAAAATAATAGAGAAAAAATTAAATACCTATATATATATATAATGTTGATGTGTCACATATTTGAAGTAACTATTAACTATACATCTGACAGATTTAAGGATATTGGTGGGAAGATGAGCATGAATTAGTGTTTCATCTTCACAAAATCCATCATTAAGCATCTCAATTTTTAATTAAATTTATGTTTTAGAAGACATTACATTTTTAGATTTTGTTTTAATAAATTCTTGAATTAGCAGTAGGCCCCAGTTTTCTGATTTTATTTTACTAATTTAATCACCATCAATTTCTAGCAAAGTACTTGATATGAATAATATATAATACAAGTATAACAGTTTTGTAAAACAATATTAATTAAAAGTTCATGGGGTTAGTAAAATTAATTAATTAATTGACAATGGTATTATGAAACAAATAATCAAAGTTTAGTGACCTTATAAAGGCATTTTGTCTTTTAAGGGTTTCGAATTGCATCTTATGGTGTGGCTTTACATCTTACATATGAAAGTAGGGCTAGACAAACTATATCTTCTATTTTAATTTGTCATTTTCAAAGTAATTAGCACACTTGTGTGCTTAACGATAACATTACTATGTATGTGTATTAGAGACAACGAAATATAGATAAAACACTAACGAGCAATGCTCAATTCAAATTGCAATTTTGATGCACTATATTTGAATTTTTATAATAATAAAAAAGTAGAAATTGTGAAATTCACTAGTAATTATAGAGTTTAGGGTTAAATTCATTTTAAGTTATGTCTTAAAACAATTAAGTGTCCAAGTCTAATCCAATTAATTTTGAAAATTAGTCTCATTACAGAAAAATTATTAACTGCAGTAATTTTTCCACCTTAATTTTCAAATTTCGGTGGATTTTTTATGCACGAGTCTTATTACTTTAGGGGTTTGTACGACTCACGCAATAAAAATCTATTGGAGTTTGAGAATTCCGATGAAAATGTCTGATATTGGACAATATTTTCAAATGAATGACAATTTTTTAATTTTCAAAATTAACAAGTTTCGACCACTTATCTTATAGGCCAGTCTAAAAATGAATTTAATCCATAGAATTTAAATTAATTATATAAATTCTAAACTTTGCATGTAGGAATTGGACATTAATTATATATATATATATATATATATATATATATATATATATATATATAATGGCTAATCAGCTTGATGTAGTCTTAAGATCCTTCGACATGAATTTAATTTCTTGTCAACAACAACCCTTGTTCAGTCGTTGATGCGTCATTAAAATGTTAAAAATGATTAGATGAAGATCAACATTAATCCCTAATTATGTGTAGCTTTATGTTTCAGAAAAGTAAAGGCTAAGGAATCTCTGTATGGATCTACAGCATGTCTTCATCTCACAGTTTCACATGTTTCTTTCATTTCAAGCTAAGGTATTAAACTAACTCTGCATAGCCTCTATATGAATTGTATTTCACTTCTTTCCCCATCATAGTATATATTTGTCTGTATAATCATAGTGAATTTAAAATACAATACAAAATAAAATACTATGTGTGGGTTATGAGGCTAAAACTAAATGCATTGTAGGTATTTTTAGTCACGTCTTGCAACAAGTAGTGTCCATCTAATCCAGTTAATTTTAAAAGTTAGTCTCATTACAGCAAAAATATCAAATTGCGGTCATTTTTCCACCTGAATTTTCAAATTTCAGTGGATTTTTTGTGCGCGAGTCTTGTTACTTTTGGGGTTTATATGACTCAGACGAGAAAATTCATCAAAGTTTGAGAATTCCAATGAAAAAATGACAAAGTTGAAAATTCGATAAAAAATAGAAGTTCTCGACTATCTAAAATTGTGGAGTGTCTTGTCTATCGATCTCTTAAGAAACATTTCTTTGGAACCAGATTGGATGGTCGAAACCAGCTTCTATGTGGTTTGGTTTTTAATTTGGTAGGATTTATTGGAAAAGTTTTAATTAGAAAATTGGCAATTAATCAACCATAATTGTGTATTTGGCAATTAATATGTAGTTGAAACAGAGTAGTCAATCATTGTTACAATCATGTGATCATGTAATTATTTGGGTCCACCCAAACTAAACAACAACATTTACATATGAATCTACTTTTGTTAGTTATATATACTATACTCCTTTCATTTCAAAATAATTATTGTTCTATAATTTTTGTTATAGATTATGAAACATAAAAATTAGACAAATATACCTTTCACTAATTAAGAATTTTAAGATTGAAAATTGGAAAGATAATCAAATTACTTCCAAAGAAAATATCATATTAGATCCTAAATTTTAGTTAAAAAATATTAATAGGAATAATATAAAAATAAAATTGTATAATAGTCTAAAATGACACTTAATTTGAAATAAAATTTGGGTTTTATAACGATATTTATTTTGAAATGGAGTGGGTAGTAATTAATCTAATATTGCAATTGTTATCGGTTGATTAATTTTTATTCGTATTCATCTAAAGATAGGCAGTCATGATTTTAATTCCATTAATATTTCTAATTATATACCAATATATATCCGTTGAAAAGAATAATCTTAAAAGAACTGAAAAATCAATTTTAATTAGGAGCTTGACGTGATAACGTTGGATAATTTTATTTTACTTTTATTATAGTAATAATTCAATTTCTATAATCGAGTGGGTGATTGACATTTAGTATTGTAACTGATGACCTATCTCCAGATCATATATTGTTTCATCTACAATTTTTAGTTTATCATTATTTTATATCATCTGGATTTTGCTAACTGTTAACTTGGTAGGTGAAATGTATTACTTTTCAATTTATACAATAATTTGACGAATAAACTTAAAAAAATTGTACTTACTTTTAATGTCGTACTGTGCAAGGAGTATGGTTTCCACTTTCCAATATTAAGGCAGGTCAAAGGATTTGCAATAAAAATTCCAATATATGGCAATAGCTAGATCTTCAGCGTTATGTAATATGCTTTCGTTAAAAAAAAAAAAAAAGGTATGTAATAATATTACATTAATTAACATGTAATCATATATATATATATATATATATATATATATATATATATATATATATATATATTACAAAAATAAACTCTCTATTGTGATACAAATTATTGAATTTCTTTTCAACACCATCACTAATATAAATAGGAATTTTGAGAACTCACTCAAGGTAGAAAAATAGGATTCCCAATTATGGCAAATAATATTTTGAATTCATTCTTTTTGGCTCTTGTAATCGTGACTCTCACAATATCAGGTATCAAATATATATATCATCATCTTACATGAAGTTTAATCACGAAATCAAAATGCCATCATACCTTAAAAGTAAGCAAAGTCTTGGGTGAGATCGTTTCATGGATCCCATATTGTGAGACGGGTCGGGTCGGGTCGAACATGAGAAATTATGTAATATTTTTACGTGTATTACGTAATACTTTTCTATATATTAGATAATACTTTGTATTATAAGATATGTTTTGAGTTGAGTTGGACCATATAAAAAATATGTAATACTTTTATATGTATCAGGTAATACTTTTATATATATCAGGTAATACTTTTATGTATATCAGGTAATACTTTTGTTTTGAGTTGAGCCAGACTATAAAAAAATATGTAATACTTTTATGTGTATCGGGTAATACTTTTATGTGTATCAGGTAATACTTTTATATTATAGGATATATGACTCGAATTGGGTCGGATCGGGTCTTAAAAAACACGTGGATCCTAGGGCTTCCAAGTGTTCTTTTCTCCTCGTGTAACATGTTTTGTGTATATTATATAATATTTTTCTATATATCATGTAATACTTTTATATTTTGCATATATACTAAATAAAATAATACAAAGTATTACCTGAAATATAGAAAAGTATTACCTAATACGTATAAAAATATTATTTAATTATTATATTCGACCCGACCCAACTCATCTCACAAAATAGGATCCATGAGACAGTCTTATACCAGACATACTCTTAAAAGTAATGTCCAGTAGGAAAAAGATGTTGAAAATTTTATACAAAACTATTATATATGTCCTCTTATAAACATAAAAGTTGAGTATGAGTATATTACGCCTAATGGGTTGGTGAATTAACTGATCAATATCACTGTTCATAATTCAAATTCATTTTTTTCATTAATCAAACTCTAATTAGTGGGTTATAAATCATGGATTGACTCATATCACATAATCAAATTTGTATGAATATATTTGTTAGCTACTATCTATCATTCTTAGAATTCGATTGATGCAGATTGTATGGGTGGAGGTGATGATTGTATAATTTGCAGAAGGGTTTGCGATAAAGAGATTTACACAGAGTGTGACCCCAACGTTGCTGATTCATGTGTTGATCCGTGCAAAGGTATCTCGATCCCAAAAATTATATCAAAAGTTCCTGCAAATTTGTTTTGACCACAAACAATACTTATTGTCAATGTATAGAATATTGTTCTTAAAAGTGTCGTATTTCCCATAAGAGAATAAACCAATCTTTTTTTTATGTTTTGGATTTGCGGAATTTAATAATGATGTTTGGATTGTTATGAATTTGAATTATATTTCTTGAATGAATTTTTGATGTGGGAAAATTTCATTTTTAGCTCTGTTAAGTAGATGTTATTCAATCAATAAACTGCGGAATAAACTTTTAATCTGTTGGGTCATCAAACTACAAAAATAAAATTGCTTGCTCCAAAAAATAACCAGTATAACAGTGAGATATTTTATTTTTTTTCCTCATGAACCTACTTTTAAGAAATGGACACAACTTAAAAAAAAGGAAATGTGAACTGTAAGGGTCCTAATTCCTAAAAGAACTATCTAATTTTAAAATAAAATTTTTAAAAAACTGCCTGTTTAGGTTTTGATTAGGTGCGTTAATTAGGTCTTCAAAAAAATAAACAGGTTAAATGAGGTAACTACTAATTAACTATGTAACATTTTTATGAAGCCCAAACTATTTATTGCATACACAAGTTCACATATCCGTTTTTTTTTGGAAGTTTTGGATCTTGATATTATTTTGCAATTGGGGCCCCAAGTTCATAATTATTATTCTAAAAGAACAACTGATAGCTACCAAGAAAAATTGCATTTTAAATAGTCCGAACTTCAGTGTAAATCCATTTAGGTTCACTTGGACTTAATTAATGAAGTCATTTGGGATACATATTAAATATTTTGAAATGGAAAATGAAAATGAAAATAGAAAGAAATAAAAAATCTCATGTGTTGGACAAGAATATTATATGGATTTTAATTGAGGAAACAAAAATAGAATTAGGCTTTCTAAACTATTACAATAAATGGGTCAAATATCAAGGTTTGTAGACTCATGTTATAGTGACGTTGATTTATTGTAATATTAAGAATTATAAATTTCAATATGTTATGAATGGAAACCCACATAATCAAATCATAGATTATGAAAACAAAGTAGCTGTACATTCCAAATAAATCTATATTATATAAATCTAAAAATTCTAAAAATTCTACTTGAAATTTCATAAATGTAATTATACTGTAATCCAACAATTAGATCATGTTAAATCCCAATAATCAGATTTAATTACCATAAACGCAAAGCACCTTTTTTTTTTTTTTGAAGATAGAGAGAGAAAGAGAGAGAGATCTTAATACCAAGCTCAATATATCTATATATATGCATTGTATTCCCTCCACTTTCATCACCAACAAGTAAAAAGATTTTATTCTCAATGGCAAAACTTTTGAATTCAGTTTTGCTTGTCATTGTTCTCCTAGCTCATGCATCAGGCCAGTTTCAATTTTATTTCATTAGAAAAAAAAAAATATTTTTTTAATATAAATCAGTATTCTTAGTCAAAATGTATAATAATCAATATATCATACGGTGGGGCGGTCTCATAAAATTTTTTGTGGTGTATAAATTAAAATCTAATTAAATGTCTATTTTTTTCTTTTTTTCAGATAATTGTTTGGTGTATGCAACAGTATGCAAGCAAGATGTAAATCAATCATGCAACCCAAAGAAAAAAGATTCATGTGTTAAAATATGCACAAATGCTTTTCCAGGAAAATATGTTTGGAGTTTCTGTGGAGAAGGAGGTGGGTCCACGACTTATTGTGTTTGTGCTTATAATTGTTAGTTCTCATTTTATTACCTCAATAAACTACAATTCTTTTGATTTGTGTCTATTTCCATTGATGGATTTTGAACTGAGTATTTTTAATTAAATATATATTCACATTTATATTTTGTGGAATTTATCTACATAGTTTTATCTTGATGAAATGTAATGAGTTGAGTATTATCTAACTCGGGTTTGATCTCGATTACAAAACTCAAGGTTCAAATTTGACTCAATCAATATTTTTTTAATATTTGAACTCAGCTCGATTGAGCTTATTTTTTAATGTACAAGCTTGACTCAGAGAACAATTCAAAACGTTCGAGTTCGACTAAAAACCTGAATAATATTTATAAAATAATTTAAATTCCAAAAAAAAAAATGCTTCAAATGGAAATTTTAATAAACTATCAAAAGCAAATTAATAAATTTGACATATACTTAATTCTACGCGATTATGCTCATGAACTTGTTGAGATGAATTTTAATGTGCTCGAACTCAAGATCCAAAACTATTTGAATAGCTCAAGATTGGGCTTGAGTCCATTATGTTCAAATGGAATTCAATTTTCTAATTTGGATGCCTCATTAAAAACTCAATATCTCACATATAATATATGGAACCGTGTGTGAGAATAAAAAATACACTAATTCTATGGAACCGTATCTCACATAAGATGAATTAAACCTCATTATCTACCATATAAATCTATTTATCATAAGTCATTTTATGCTTTGTAGGTTATGAGTTGTATAATATATGAAGATTAAATGCACCAACAGTTAAAAAGGATTTAACTTAAAAGAATGGGAAGCAACCAAATATGACTCCTATTGTTGAAATCTAGCAAATACATTGCCCTTTTTCAAGAGAAAACATAAACTTAGAAATGTTCCAATGAAAAAGGAACATGAACATAGACATTTAATTTAACAAATTTTACTTTTTATTTTTTCAAAGTTGATCTCAAGTAACTTACAAGATGGCTCCCCTCATTTACACCTTGCTATATTGAGTGTATGAGATAGTGAATATTACACTTACAAATCAAGAAGCAATATATTATGTTTAGTAATTTGACCTTAATAATTAGTCGGACATTTAATATAATCACGGAATATCTTCTTTGATGTTCCAAATTTCCAAAAAAAGTATTTATTGCTCGGAAAAGGCATTAGTGGCAGGGATATGCAATAATATTTTTTTAACTGTGAGTAGTTATTATAGCATTTAAATTGTTGCAGTGATTTTGGATGCATGCATATCAGTAATATGTAATAATGTTTTTTAATTGTGATTAAATATCACTGCATATAAAATTATTGTTGTGATAGTTTTGGATAATATGTAATACGGATATCAAAATCATTGTTGCAAAGGTTTTAGATGCTTGCATATCATTGATATACAACAATAATTTTTAATTGTGATTATGTATTGTTGCATATAAAATCTATGATAGTTTTGGATGTTATACATGAGTGAGTATCAAAACCATTGATGCAATGGTCAATGGTTTTGAATACATGTGAATCAATGATACTCAACAATGCTTTTTATAGCCATGATTAGATAGCAATGCATACAAAATCATTGATGCGATAGTTTTAGATGCTATGCCACATTGTGATTGGGTATCAAAATCATTGATGCGATGATTTTGTATGCATATATATCACTGATATGCAACAATATTTTTAACTGTGATTAGGTATCATTGCATACAAAATCATTGTTGTGATAAGTTTTGTTGATCTTAAGTGACACAAGAGCTTTGGAGAGGGATGAATGAACCTCCTTATATTTTAAAATTTTTTGAACTTTTTTCTCACTGCAGGCTACTTTAGGTTACAACACCATGAGCAGTTTATACGTGCAACACTACGTGTTGTATAACAAGTAATGTCTGAAAAGAGTTCGTGCAATGAAAATAAATTGTCATTTTAAGAGGATCTTTTTGAAAATCTTTTATAAGTACGATATTTTCACAAACATTTTATACAATATGACAAATAGTATGCAACAAGAAGTAAGATAGCTTGCGGAACAGAAAGTAAATAAACATACAACTTTTATTGTGGTTCAAGGTTTGAGTAATCTTTCTAATCCACCCTACTTTTTTTCAAGGAATTTTTTTGTAAAGTGTAGTTTAAATTACAGGACTCTTTCCTAACAAATTCTAGATTAAACAAACACAACACCTATAAAAGTTTCTGCTTCTATACAAGTTATACAAAGCTCTTAGGGTAGACTCACATGAGATCCACTAAATCCACATAGGGTGGTTGCTATACTTAGCAAACTTACAATCAGCAAGAAAACTCATTTCTTCTAATTGAGGACTTCTAAAATAATCTCTCATGCAGAAAAAAGGTTAAGGATATACCAGCAAATTTGATTTATCAAATTTGTTAGTGATATTTGATTAATATGAATTTAAAATTTATTACTTTTATTTTGGTGGATTTTTATGTGGGAAAATTTTACTTTCAGTACTGTTTAATAGAGATTATTCAATCAACCAATCATGTAAATAAATCAACAGATTGCAAAATAAACTTATAATCTAATAGGTATCAAATTACAAAAATAAAATTATCTATCCCAAAAATAAATGTTTAAAATGATGAGATTCATTTCATTTTGCATTAATCTACTTTTAAAAAATGGAATCATAACTTAAAAAATAGGCAATGAAAAAATAGAATTATTATGTGTCCTAAATCTTAAAAGGACCATCAAATTTTAAAAGAAATTCCTAAACAACTGCCTAATTTTGTTTAATATTAAGACTACATTTGGATAGGTGGATTTGAGAAAAGATTTAAAATTTATAATAACAAATTTATCGATGGTCTTTGAATAGATGTGAATTTGAGATCCATCACTAACATTTTAAATTAATTTTTAAGTTATTTAGACGGATTTGGAATTCACTCTAACTTAAATAGATTTAAAATCCATTTATTTTAAATCACTCTATCCAAACACGATTTACATAAGATTAATCGGACGCTTAAATTAGTTCTTCAAAAAATAAACAGGTTGAATGAGGAAACACTAATTAACTATGTAACATTTTTGTGCTTAGCAAAACCCAAACTAGTTATTACATGTATACACAAGTTCAGATATCGATTTTATGACGTTTAGGGCATAAGTTTTTAGGCAATTGGGCCCTAAGTTCATGATTTCTTGGAGCTAAGAGAACAACTGATAGCTACCAAGAAAATTTGTATTTTTAAGTGTCCGAACTTCACCCTAAAATCCATTTAGGTTCTATTTAGATTGAAGAATTTGAAAAAAAGATTTCAAATTCATGATAACAAATTTATCGATAATGTTTGGATGGACGTAAATTTCATATCCATCACTTTCATTAAATTAATCTTGAAGTCATTTTAATTGATTTCAAATTCACTTCAGTTTAAATGGATTTGAAATCTATTCATTTTTCAAATCCTAGATTTCAAATCATTCTATCCAAACACAATCTTAATTTTTTTTTAATTATTTATATAAACCCTGTGTGATGCATGAGATTTATTAATATAAATATTTTTAAGATATTAATATAAAATACAATATTTGAGTAAAATATATAATAATTTTGATTTATATAAAGAAAATGTCTTGTGGTAATCAAAAATATTTTTTAGCAAATAATATTTTTAACATTTTATTAAAGATTTTTAAGATCTATTTTAGCGAAGTTTGTGATACATATTCTTTAACTATATATTATATTAAAATTAAATTAAAATTCAAATACATATAATAATATGGCATAAAATATAAAATATTTAGAGTTTTTTTATAGATCTGTATTAACATTTATAAATTAACATCACATTTTTCATAAATATTTTCTTTTATGTATTAATATTAGCAAGCAACAATACTTTTTTCCCTGTATTTACTAATGTTAGTTTTTCCTTAAGATAATATATTTAAATCACATGGTCTAAAAAGTATTTGCAATGTCAATTTACATACATATGTAAGAATATATTTTTTTCTACACTTAATGATTATATACATGAAATTTAACTATATGCAGTTAAAATTAATATTATATTTTTGTACTTAATGATAAAATCGTGAGGGCACTTAAAAGTTGATATTTCCTAATTTTATTTGTTTCAAAATTTAAATTATATTTTTATATATAATAAATGAGATAATACTATTGAATACAATAATAAATATTATTTAATTTTCTATTTCAACATAAATAGGGTAAATTAATATATTATAAATTGATTGAAAATGAATAATTTAATAGTTTCTTTTTTTAAATATTTTTAGCATTATTAATTGATATAAAATAAACTTAAAAATATAATTTAAATATATTATATTATATTGATGTCATTGATGTATTTAATTTCCAATTATTATCATAGATAAGAGTGAAGGGTAAGCCACAAAATCAAATCATAGATAAAATATTAGTATATCAATTATATATAAAAATTATCTTGAATGGTAGGAAGGCCTTCTCGACCCTAATCATGAAATAGAGGGTTTGAGTTTTTTTATTCTGCGCTCCGATACTTTTTTATTTTTCTTCTAAATCGTGGAAGCCATGAAATTTGATTTGAAATTCGAAAGAAATTTAATTTTGATTTAGGAGAACAATGAAATTAATTTTGGAGAAGAAGGTTGGGTTTTGGAGAAGAAAGCATTTTTGAGTGGAGAATATGGTTTTTGGATAAAAGCGTTAAAGTTTTATTTGGAGTGAGAATTTTTTTTTAATCATTAAATAATTACCATAATTAAAAATAATGTAATCACTTAGAAAAAAATAAACAAAATGGTGGACACGTGTTGGTCACTGCCCCACCCGTGCACTATTCTGGGTGTAGGGTCGAGAAGGCCGGAAAGGGTAACGCGGTAATCATTTTTATTATATTTATAAAATTTACAGTTTTCAAAAATGATTTTATTACCTTATATTATTATAAAAGAATAATTAGTTACCATTCAAAAATGATTTGTTATAAAATAATCGTTATTTTAATATTTTTATAACGGTTATTACAAATATATTTTGAATGGTAACATTAAATCATTTTTATTAACAATGATCAACATTTTTGTAACGGTAATTCTTTCTAATTGATATGTGATTATTTGATGTCAAATCTTATTTTAGTGCATTTAATATATATCACATATAAGTTAATTAATAAAATAATTTAATACACATATTGCCATATTGAGTATTTTGAAATGGAAAATGAAAATAGAAAGAAATAAAAAAATCTCATGTGTTGGACAAGAATAATAAATGGATTTTAATTGAAAAACAAATAGAATTAGGCTTTCTAAACTAATATTTCCTTTATTTCATAATAAGTGTCATTTTGGAGTTTAAATTTTATTTTATATTAAATATTGTTTTAGATTTTTATATAATTTTATATCCGAATTATCTCTATTAATATTCTTTAGCTAAAACTTAATATGATACATTTTATTGAATTAATTTAATTTTCTAGTTGAATCATAAATTACTTGATTAATTAAGAATATATTTATTCAATTTTTATGTTTTTTAATTTATAACAAAAGCTCAAGAATAGTACATTACGAAACTGAGGGGTACAATAAATGGGTCAAACATCAAGGTTTGTAAATGCATGTTATAGTGATGTTCATTTCTTGTAATATTAAAATTATACATTTCAATAGGTTTTGAATGGTAACCCACATAATCAAATCATAGATTATATATGAAAACAAATTAGCTGTACAATCCAAATAAATCTATATTATATAAATGTAAAAAAATTCTAAGATTTAATTACCATAAACACAAAGCAAGTTTGAAAAAAAAAAAAAAAAACAAGAAAGGAAGATAGAGAGAAATATCTTAATAGCAAGCTCTATAAATCTATATATATATATATATATATATATATATATATATATATATATATATATGTGTGTGTATTGTATTCACAACCACTTTCATCACCAAGAAGTAAAAAATATTGTATTCACGATGGCAAAACTTTTGAACTCAGTTTTGTTTGTCATTGTCCTCCTAGCCCTTGCATCAGGCCAGTACCAATTTTATTTCATTAGTAATGCTTTTTTTTATTTATATAAATCAGTATTCTTAGTCCTGATGTATAATAATCAATATATTATATATATGGTACGATAGTCTCATATAAATTCTTATGATATATAAATTATCAACTAATTAAGTGTATTTTCTTCTTATTTTTTCAGATAATTGTTTGGTGTGCGGAACAATATGCAAGAAAGATATTAATCAATCATGCGATCCAAAGAACAGTGATTCATGTGTTAAAATATGCACAAATGCTTTTCATGAAGCATATGTTTGGAGCTTTTGTGGAGAAGGAGGTGGCACCACAACTTATTGTGTTTGTGCTTATAATTGTTAATTCTCATTTTATTACCTCAATAAACTACAATTCTCTTGCTTTTCTGTCTATTTACATTCATAGATTTCGAATGAGTATTTTTAATTAAGTATGTTATTTAATATATATTTGTGGAATTTATCTGCATAGTTTTATCTTGTGATGAAACAAATAATACAACACAATAGGGATTTAACGAAATGAGTCGAGTCGAATACTGTCCGATTTGAGTTCGACTAAATCTAATGAGATATAAATTATTTAAAATTTTTGAAATAAGTTATTAATTAAATATATATATATATATATATATATATATAATATTAAAAAAATGGGGAACGGAAATCCCCATTTTGTATAAACGAGGCCAGTTTCAGAATCAAGAATTGGGTAGAGGACATAAATATCTTACTTGACATCCCCACAAATTCTAAAAAAGAAATATTGTTTTTATCCCATTTCTCAATTTGATCGGAGAATCATCGATCCATTTTGATATCCAACGGGAGGGTTTCCTATGGAAATTGTCATCCATGTTCCAATTCCAAATTATGTGAACCTTCTCTTATAATTTCCTAATTTACCATTTCCTCAAAGAAAAAAAAAAAAGTAAATAATTTCGTGTGCTTTCATTAACGATAACATAATGTAGAATGTAGTACTTACTCCGGTCTAACCATTTATTTGCAAGAGAAATAAAAATTAGTAGGTAAAAATTTTACTCGATTTCTTTCGAGGCAAAATTATAAGTTTATAACTACTGCAACCTACAAAAAACTAAATATTTTTTTCCCAAAACTCATATTTTTTGTTTATTGTTTTCTATTAGAAGAAAGGGGAAACTAATATTTATAATAATTTTCCTTTTCAGAAGGTACTAAATCACTTATTTATCGTTGTAACCTTAATGTAAGAAGAAGATAAGGCATGTTTGATAAAGATTACATCTATTTATTGTAGCAAAAGTTAGAAGGCAAAAATGTTTCATCATCAGTTAATAGTAATTAAAAGTTGAATCAATTTCAATCATGAAATTCAGATTCACCAAACACTATCTTAAAACTCAAAACAAATATTTACATTTATTTTCCAATTTTTAAGATGAGTTATAAATATACCTTTATATCATTAAATTTTGACTTTTTGGAGTGATTAAAAAACTGAAGCAACTTAACAATTTATAGAGTGATGAAAATCAAATTATATGGCTAGAATTAACATCTTCTTCTTCCACCTATTTTTGCTGCTTTTTGTTCATATTTGCAAGGTAAGACTACTATATTATTAGCTAGTGATGTTATGTAAAGTAATTAATGAATCGAATCAAATCGAGAATAATAATTGTTCCATATTCTTTAATATTTATTAGGGTTTTGTAAAATCGATTTGAACACTTTTTTTTTTTTTTTTTTTTCTGAACCCACTGTTTCTAGAATGAAAATTGGGCATGTTGATAGAAAAATCCCAATTGTCCTAAAAAATTTAAAACGTAGTTGTACTTGGCAAATCATTTAGAACTAGGGAAACCGATCTGACTAAATCTGAACAACCAGATCTTGCTATTTTAATTTATATTTCATCATCATTTTACATAAAAGACTATTCTTTTAATAAATTGATGAACCTGATTAAATTGATTAAATCAATTGAACCATGAATCCGATTATAATTAATATCACATAGTAATATGGGCAGGGAGACCCTTCCTGGTGTGGCCAAAACAAAAGCGAACAATTTCGATCTGAGTAGCTATGTAAGATCCATTTGCAGAAAGGATCCGAATGGTTGTCGGGTCATTCGGGTCATTCAGCCGGGTGGTTTATGCTTCGATTCGTATTCGAATATGGTAATAAGGACCCGATCTCAAGCATCTTGTCTCCTTCACAAAAAGTATGGTGAAAGGGGTGGCAATGGGTCCGGGGTGGTGCGGGGCGGGTAGTACAATACCCGTCCCACGCCTCGCTCAGAAGACCCGTGCCCGCTCCGAATCCGTGATGGGGCAAGAATAATTGTCCCGCGCCCCGTCCCGTGCAGGCGGGTCCGCCCTGTCCCGCCTCGCCTAGTCCAATTTTTTTATTTTTTTTATTTCAAAATTATGAAAAATTTAATGTACTCCAAAATTTTCATACATTGATACATATATTTAAAATTATAAAAATAAGTTAATTATAATCATTTTAATTTTATCTTATGACATTCATTATGAAATAATTTTAATTTATTCGTATAATCACATCTTTTATCATAACGAGCACTTTTCAAATAAAATAAAATTAAAATGATTATAATTAACTTAGATTTATTTTTCTAAATATATGTATCTTAGATATATGCATATATATATATATTAAAATATATATATTTATAGCATATTATATATATATAATATAGTGGGGTGAGAACGGGTCACGAGACATGGGGCGAGAACGGGGTATTAGGAGGAACCAGAACCACCCCATTCCACCCACGGGGCGGGTCCTCCCCGCCCCAAATACTTCGGGTCAGGTTGGATACCCACGTAGCGGGGTAAAATTGTCATTCCTAGGTGAAACCAAAATTTGCAATAAAGTTTATGGAGAAACAATCTACCATTATCCACGTAAGTAATCAACTCACTATATATATATATATATAGTTTGCCTTTAGAAAAATTAAATAATTTTATTTATCCTTAATTAGAACATAATTATATGAAAGGATATGATTTTATTATGAGCGGGTCTCCTGATCAGGTGCATGGTGGGTTGGGGTGAATGCATGGATCTCATCATATGCATAATCTTTTTTGTGTTTTTATTATAGAGTTAATGAAAAAAAATTACAATTTAATATATGATATAGGGTTAATGATCTAAAGTTCTGCAATTGATGCAGATGAGAACTTTACAATAAGATTATAACAGTGTGTATCACTCAAAACTTGATATTATTGTCATTATGAGCAACGTCACACATTCAAAATTTTGTAATTATTGAAAGTATTTGTATTTTTAGAACATATTAGATTAATCATTATATTTTAGCACTTAGTTTTCTAGTACTTGAAGTTTCCATCGTGTTTTGGCCACCTTACGTGGTTTTTCTTATGACAACATGTGACGAGCTTTAAGAGCGATTTCATTAAATCTTATTAGAAAATTATCCAATTTACTGAATTTAAAATTTAATAAAAAATTAAATACAATTTAAAAAATATATGATGTTTAAGAAAATAGTCTTGAAATGACATTTTTTAAGGTTGAAGCTATAAACACCCTGTAAAATACTAAACACACTCCAATTTTTAAAAAACCAAACAAATAAAATGACATTTAGTTGAGTGTAAAAAACTAAACTCCAAAAAATCATATTAGAGATAATTTATATGTTTTACATGATTGATTGTTTGTTTCACAAAAAACCAAACAAATAAAATGACATTTAGTTGAGTGTAAAAAACTAAACTCCAAAAAATCATATTAGAGTTAATTTATATGTTTTACATGATTGATTATATGTTTCACAAAAACTGATAGCATTATTTAAGATTTGGATAGCTTTTGAAATTCAGGTAAATACCAATATTTTGTATATCTCATATACTTACATTATTACATACATAAATATGATAATGTCTTAAATTAATTATGATTAATTACAACTTGAACTGTTTAAAGTCGCTATAAAATTTTAAGACAAACATAACTTTGTCTTTTTTAAGGAAAAAAAGAAAAAGAAAAAAAAAGACAATTCTAAGGCAAATACATACGTACAGATTTAACCTAGTGATGGGTACATTTCTTATTTGAGCAAGACCTCAAATTCAAGTTTCCGAACCCAATTTTAATTTAAAAAAAAAAAAAAAGTGGTGGCTATCTCTTCTACAGGAAATTCACTTAATATTTAGTTAGACTTTTGTGGTAATCTTGAAAGAGAAATCCACATATTTTAGTTAATACTTTTGTTGGAAAATAAAAATATTTCCTCAATTTTCTCAACAGCAAATAATAATAATAATAATAATAATAATAATAATAATAATAATAATAATAATAATAATAATAATAATAATAATAATAATAATAATAATAATAATATATTATTATTATTATTATTATTATTATTATTATTATTATTATTTCTCATTTAATTTGGTTGCAGCTAGAACAACCATTGGACGAATAAATTTCAGCTTTATATGCTTTCAGGCAGTGAATTCTCGGGAGCACAGATTTCCATTTTCTTTTAGTACCATATCACGTGACAGCATATATCTGAATCTCATATAATAATTTAACGTCAATTAGTGAGTTATTTATTTTTCCACACTTTAGTTTTATTTGGTTCAGATCGAACCATAATTTTGACTAATTCAATTTAAGAAATTTCAAAATTCAACCTTAGGAGAAAACTACTATATTTTGAATCTTATATATATATATATATTAAAGTAATGACCATCAAAGAACACATTTCATGTTCAGGTTAATCCATTTTCCCGTTTAAAAGTTTTATTTAATGTCTTTTAATTTGTAATTTCAATTAATTCACTTAATATTTTTAATTTATCACAAAGAATTAAACATTTTAATAGTTAATAGTTACACTTGGTTGAGTTAAATTTCAAATTTCAAATTCAAGGCTAAAGTTAAGCATACATTTTTTTAATCAAGACTACTCGAGTTTGAATAATCATTTGATTCATTCTATATATATTTTTTGATAAGGTAGTTTGAATCCATATGATATTTCCACATGAGAAACAAATCCTTAAATGAACGTGGAAATTTCAACGGAAAATATATCACCGGAATAGCTATTGGAAAACAAAGAAATTTTCTAAAATTTCAATAGTAAAATTTCAATGGACCACATTTCCAACAACCAGATGTGTTGGAATTTCCATCGGATTCCTCCAAAAATATTTCATTGAAATTTTTGTTGGAGTTTTATCCATTGGTCAGTTGGAAAAATTCCAACAAAAATATTTTATTGAAATTTTTGTTAGAGTTTTATGCATTGATCAGTCATTCCAACGAAATTTTTCCATTGGAATTTTTTGTTAGAATATTTTTTCCGTTGAAATTTCTATTGAAATATTATTTTCGTTGGAATTTTGAGTTGAAATTTCTATTGAAATATTATTTTCGTTGGAATTTTGAATTTCAATGAGCATTTTCCAACATCTCATTTTTCATTGGAATTTGTTTAATTTCTAGGGTACCCTAAAATATCCGAACAAAACTTAAACATTTCCGTGGTCAAAATATAATTAAATAAGGTCTGTGCTTTAAAATTGCGCAAAATCCTGTGTGGTTTGTTAAATGTAGCCCAAAATCCCCAACTCTGTTAATGTTAACAAAAGTGTTAAACACGCGTCTTTCATGTGATTTTTTGTTTTTTTTTCACTTTTGAGAGTGCATAAAGACTCATTTACCTTTCATTGCCTATATATTACACTCAAACTTGTTTTCTACACTAATAGGTATGTTTCTTTCTTTAACATCCTATGTATTCTATTGTGAATGTTTTTTACAATTGCACTCAAACTTGTTTTCTACACTAATAGGTATGTTTCTTTCTTTAACATCCTGTGTAAATAAAATAGAAGTACAAAATATAATATCAACAAAATATGGTTTAATGGTTATCACTGCAATCACCCTGTGTTTATCATGAGCCAACAAAATATAACTATCACTACAATCACTCTGTATTTATCATGGCCAACAAATAAATTGTTAATTTGACCACTTTACAAAAATCTTTCCAAATCATCAAATCATAAGATTAACTGTTGATACCACCAACGCAAAATAACTAATGAAATTCTACATATTGAGTATCTTGGTACCATCAACATGCAAAAAAAAATTCAAAAACAAAAAATACAGCTACTTCATTTTTTTTTTCTTAGATTTAGATGCACTTGGATTTGATTGAGAATCTTTTATTCTTCTTTTGGGTTGAGCTTGCTTTCTTGAAGCTTTAACCTTTATGATCCTGGGAGGATTCTCAACATATCTTTGAGATTGTGATTGAGGCATCTGCATAAATTAAGAAAAAATTAGCTTTCAAGATATTAAGGATTCATGCCCTATCATAATTAAATATTCAATCAAAATTTTGTAGTACATACATACCTTGTGATAATTAAACACCCAACTAAATCTTATACCAAATGTGGAAGATACAAAATATAAATCTTATATCAAACGTCGAAGACACAAAAAATAAAAATCCTCAAAACATAAAAATGAAATCAGAGAACAAAAATCATGTACCAAATAACCTAGACAACAAGAATATAAATCAACCTAATAAGTTAACTAAACCCTAGAAATAAACTCCAAATCTTTCTTCTCTTTCTTTATTATTATTATTATTATTATTATTTTTTTTGAAAACTTCACATTTTAAAGTTAACCATAATAAAACCAATCCTATTAAGAAATGATTAACATACTAAATTTGTAAGACCCAAACATACCTTATACCGGGGTTCTCTTTATAGTAAAAATCACGATTGCAGCAAATTTATACTTATTTACTTGTTTAATCGTCCACTTCAAGCAAATTTCTCAAAGAAATCGATCGATTTTAACATTTTTATTTTGGGAAGAAAACTATTGTTTCACTTACGTGCGCTCTTTCTTAAATGAATTGTTTTTTTTTTGATTTTTTTTTTATTTTATTTCACTGTTTTTTTTTTTTTGGTTTTTTTTTGATTTTTTTTTAAATAAAATCAACAGTCGCGCTCTCTCTCTAATGAGCTTTTTTTTTTTTTGAAATAAAACAGTCCAACTATATGTATGAAGGGTATAATGGTAAATAAAGGTAAAAAATTAATACAGTTAGCTCTCTTTAGAAAAATGGGAACGTCAGCTATATTTAACATTTAACAAACTACAAAAGGAGCGTCAGCTATATTTAACAAACTACAAGGGGGGTTTCGCACAATTTCTAAAGCACATGGGGGATTTCATGCTGAATTTTCAAACCACGAGGAAGTTCGCGCAATTAACCCAATTAAATAAACCCAATATTTTGCTCTCTCAAGTGTTGAAAGCATTCATTTAATTTGTTGGTTGAAATATTACATGAATTTTAATTATTCTTTATAATTAAGGGGTCTTGATTGTAATTCCTACAAATCTTGAAGTATGTTTTTAAAATTTGAACAAACCTAAAACAAAAACATGTGTAATCCACCCAAATATATATCTAGCACTATGTATTTTAATGGACAGGAGTGTTTCAACACCAAAAAAAAGAGAGTTTTAGAGTCATCATTTTTATAGCTGCAACAATAAGTTTAATCACAAAAACGTGTCTATATGGTTAGTTGAATTAAACTGAACCCACTTAAGAAAAGTTGCATTTGCTGTTCCCATGTGTGTTTAACGTTGTTTAAATACCCTCATCAATTGATAATTCCCATGTTTAAAAAACATAACTTCATCCTTACCTCTTTAACCACAAAGATTACTTCGTACCAACACACTGAACTTACATTGGGGACAAGTGTGCATCAAATGAATACAAGAACACATATTTTCTGTCTCGTGTTCTTACTGACTGTTATCCACAATAGTAGGGAGGACAAGGGCACTGCCTTCGTCATGGCGATCGAGCAGCTACATGATTTCAAATATTTCAGATCAAGTACGTTGTCTGCCCGACTGAGGGGGTCCACGAGGAGGCTCAAAGACGGGGGACGTCCAATTCCACCAGCACCAAAGGCCAATCCGTCATGTGGGGTATTATGCTAGCATAATCACACCCGCCTCTTTGATTGATGTACTTTTGAACCTCAAGTTGTTGATCATGCTTGAATCTTGATGTTTGATTTTGAGTTTGCATTCACCATCCTCGTTTCATGCTTCTTTTTTATTGTACTTTTGTGTTTTCCTATACTGTTTTAAGCTAAGTTGTATATGCTGAAAAGATGCAGTGTGCTCATCAATTTGATCATGGTTGAATTCAAAATGAAATGCAAGTAGATTGCTCAGAATCCAATCAATTCATGACCACAAAAGAAGCAAACCTCAAAAATTTAACCAATAAAGTAAGGCATGCACTGTAAACCAACACAAATCATCTAATCCTCCCCTTTGAGAAAATAGTGACTGAGTGAACTGTTATTTGCACTAGTTGCATCAAATTTTCTAAACTAAAAAATGTTAATCCATTGTACCTTCACATATATGATCCTATTCCAGTTCAGATAAGCATTAGAAATAGAAACAGAACCAAGTTTGTTCCCTGGCATACAAACTACTTAAACTACTCTATTGGAACATGGAAGAAAGCAAGGAGGCGAAACACAGAAAGGATAGGATGTTCTTCAACTTTAAACATGAAGATATTCAAGCCACCCTATATTCGAAATAAATATTTTGGATCATCGGTGTAGGGGTTTGTAGTGTTTAAAGTGGTCAAATGTGTTGCAGTCGTTCTACTTTAATAACCACACACAAATTTCAATCCTACTCGACTCATCTTGATCAAATAATTATAGATACACAGGAAGCAATTCACCCAATGTCATCAATGTCTCCTGTTCCACTTCCACCTATATTCCAAGCAGTGAGAACAGAAATGTTGCGTTAATCACAATTTGATGCTGCATACATTAATTGAGTTTTCTGTACTTAAGTTGTTGCTAGTAATAAAGCAGTGAGCTGAAAAGAAAAATATGTGAAAATAAAACAACAAATTTATAATCTTCCCTTCTTCAATCTACCATTGTTGCCTATGTAACATATAATCAGTATTAGCTTTGTACTGAATTGATTTATAGTGTAACCAGCAACCATGGCACACCATGAAACATGCAATGTGACATGTCATACAACAAAAGCCACCATAATCAGTCAATCACTTCTCTTCTTCCTCCATTATAATAAATTATCAATGCACGAGCAAAAAGAAGAGAAGCTGTTTAAAGTTTAAAAAGTTAAAATGCAAATCAGGTTCTGAAGGATTCCAAAATGCTTAGCAAGTGAAGAAAGTAAGTAACCCTACACCCATTTATCTATCCCAATTCAATTAGCTCTAATACCGATATTGTCGGTTTCAACCAATGGGGTTTCCATTTTATCAACAATTTAAGTATCCTAGCTCATCTCAAATGGTTTTCTCACATGCCTTAGTGCCATTCCATATTCTTTTCCTTTCTGCAGGAGTAGAAGATAATCACATACAATACGCCAAACATCAGTGAAATTGTGACCATGGATTGCAGAGTACTTCCTAATTACTCTTATTTTAGGAATCCAACTTTTTGGATAATAAGTTGTCCTATTAAATCATCTACATGCCTGGGAAACACTCAAACCATTACAATGAGTCCTACATAAGACTTTACTTTCACCTATGAAATGCACCAATTTATAGGAGACTTTTTCATGCATCAGTATCCACATAAGATGCCACAAAAGAATGGAAAAAACCAAGTTTGACTCCCATTCTGAAATAAATGTGAACGTAATTGAAGATCTCAATAAAAAGCACACAAAATATCCCAGAACTTGAGGTTTTCCAAGTCTATAGATCCAGGAAATTGGGAAAATTGGTTACTACGAATACAAAGTGAATAAGTTGGCCTTATGAACTGAAGGGGCAAGAATGTTTTACATGGTGTTTCCAGAGTAGGAACTCCCAGTTCACCATTATTTTTGAGCTTAGAGAGAACGGACTTATCTAGTTCTCATATGTCTAAAACTAATCAAAAGCTATTACATTTAATTAATTTCAACTGGAAGTTATCATATTATCCATCAATTATACGACTAAGAATTTGTTAAAATCTTGTCTCGATTCCCCTAGTGGGAGAAGTTAAAAAAGCCAGGATGTTGTGACCCAACATAAGAAAGCCAATATTCATCTTCAGGAGAAAGTAATCATATCAAAACTTTGAACACCTTAAACGTTAAAAGGACCATGAGCATAGATAAATATTATAAGTGTGGTGAATGAAATGAACAAATCGGCCAAATTACACTCAAATTTGGAGATCATCAAAGATAACAAGCAAACTTGAATTGACTTAAAAACCTGAAGGCTACACATTTATAGTACTTTGATATCCCCTGCATCTACATTATCATGTCTAAGTATTAAGCCTACAAATTCATATAAACCAAATCAAACAGATTCTCAAGCCATGATTGTTTAAACCCAATTATCCACCTGCAAAGCTTACATATTTATCATATATCACACCACATTACATATACAATGTTCAAGCCCCTAAATCCCCAAATCCAAAAAAAAAAAAAAAAAGGGAATGTGGAGGAAATAACATACATCAATCAGCCATATACACAATCAGTTAAATATACATTCCGCTTCAAAACGAAAAACACAAAACTATTAAATAATAACACCGGAAACAGTACCTGGTAATTATTCAAACATTAATAGAATTATTTTCGGCTATCATAATCAAGGATCTCGTCATCAGTAACCGACCTCGAGTGTTGAACAATGGATCTTCCAATGGAGTTAATCCAATCCTCTTTCTCCTTCTCCGAATCGGCGATGAAATACATGGTATCATTCCGAGTGGACAATTCGAAGGCGAATTGGCGATTAAGGACATCCTCGGCGCCCTTAACGGTGAGGCAATCAGCCACTGGGATGACGCCGCGTGGCTTGGAGGCACGGGTGACGGTGGATTCCTTAAACCAGAAGAGCTTTCCCTGCTTGAGGATGAACCAGCGGCGGCGCCAAGTCTTGATGTACTCACCTTGCTTGGTAAGCCAGCCGGCGCGCTCAGGTGTGCCCCAGAACTCGACGCCGTCGTAGTCGTCGGCGTTGGCTTCAGCCGAGCCCATCGCGGCTCGCCACAGACTCGCCATGGTAGTTATTTTCGGTGATTGAGATCGACGAACCTTGAAATCTTTGCAAGGGGATACTGAGCTTTGTGACCTGTCCAATGACAAGGGAATTCGTTGGCTATAATATTATAGGAGTATGTCTCATGTACATTAGTGTACCCGAATTGATTTAGGTTGATTTGGATTTATGTATTTTTTAATTTTTTTTTTTTACGCACCAAAATTTTTATAAATAAATTTTTTTAATTTTTATATATAAATTATGTGATCTTTATATTTAATAACTTAGAAAAAATAAATAATTTTAGTAAAGTTTGTATATAAATATATTTATATTATATTTATATAACTCTTATATATATTCATGTGACTACAAATATTCATATTTTTATATATTTTTATATATTACATAAAGATATGAATATTTGTATATAAAGATCACATAAATGTATTTATGTAAAAAATTTGTTGAAATTCTCCATTTTTTTTCTAAGTTATAATATATAAAGGTCACAATATTTATACATAAAGGTCATAATATTTGTATATAAAGATCACAACATTTATATATAAAAGTTAAAATATAAAATTTAATAAAAAAAATTCGCAGATTCGGATCAGATCGACCACACCAGATGCACAGAAAAATTTATCATATTACAATTAAGGAAAATAAGTTTTTAAGAATAATCATTTTTATAATCTTAGATTAGATTTAATATTTTATCTTTTTTTTTTTTGACTTTTAGTCATATAGTCATGTGGCTTATTATTGATTATTTGTCATCATATCATGTGTTCATGACCTTCCTTATTGACGTAATATATCTTATGAATTTTAAATTATTTTAAAAATAAATAATAAAACAATAACTTAATAATCTATTTTCATTTTATTTTTTAAATAAAACAGCTATCTAAATTATTCAATTTTTACTGATAAATGATTTTAATCGAAAATAATATCTTTGGAAATTTAGTTTTTCCAGTATTATATAATAAATTACATTCAATTTACTTATTCTATTGTGTGAAAGAATTTGAGTTGATTTGGAGATATAGATCTACAATATTATATTAAAACGTTACCATTGTATTTAAGTTCTTCAATTTGAAGGCTGGGTTCTTTACATTTACAATAACAGATCCATTAAGTTGCATTTAGATTTTATTTTTTTTAATCACACATTTATATTATTGGATTATGAATGAATTTGAAAATCAGATAAATTCATTTAAGATTGATTCTGTATACAGCCAGCCACATAATTTATCAAAATCTCACAATTTTATTTTCTACATCCTCATTATCTTTCTTTTTTTCATTACACAACTATTCAGTAATCAATCAAGTTTAAACTCAATTGCTAAAATAAAATCATTGTTTGAATTGAATTAATACTATATAAAACACATGATATTCCAAATAATCTTTGTATTTTTTTTGGTGAATATGACTTTTTTATGCTGGATTTTCAAGTTCTTTAGAGTTGTGCTATAAATATTTTTAAAGATGTATGGATTACAAAATTCGTATGAATGTATATAGCCAAATATTTTTGATTTGAAAAATTTGCAATCATCCAAATGTTGTTATCCGAAAATAGAATAACAAACTAAACTTTTGCACTGATACTTTGTTGATCGTTTTTCAACTTCCCAAGCGAAACTCCAGATCAATATTCCTGAAATCGATCCATAAACTTTAATCCAAATTAACAATGTTAATTGGTCTCTTAGTCTGTGTAAAAGCTTTCCATGGTCGTATGAACTGTGAAGAAGAAGAAAAAAAGAGAAAGAAATATCAATAGTACATTATATTTGTTGAGATCTCCTTTTTGGGTAGTTAGGCCCATTTAGCTTGAAGGCGTGCTTTTGAGCCCATTATTAAAAGGAGTAAATACATATTTATTATCATTTTAAAGGCCCAAACCAATTATCTATTTATATTCTCCTGTTTCTGATTTCATATCTTCCGAAGCAAAGGATTCAGTCTTACACTTGGAAACCATCAGCAAAACCCCAGCCTATACGATGTCGTCTTCCTTCGCCGACTCATTCGGCGATGATTCGCCGGCACCCACTGAGACCCTCTCATTCGACGACGATTACGTTCTTCCTGAGACGTTTTCCAACTTTGATTCCACTGCGGCCGATTCTCCTCCGCCGATCTACGTCTCCGGCGGAGAGTTCTCTTCCGAGCCGGCGATTTTCTCGTCGGAAACAAATGACAGCGGTCCAATTCTCCCGCCTCCGGCCGAAATGGAACCTGAAGAGGGTTGTGCGCTCAGAGAGTGGAGAAGGTTTGGTGTTCATGGCTTTTTTTTCTTTTCTTTTTCTTATTCATCGTTTGGAGGGTGTGCTCTGGCGGATTTCTCAATGACTCTATTTCATTGTTTCTCGGTTTTCTTTTTTCTGGGTAGTTGAAGTTGAATTTGAACTTCAATTTTTGATGGCTTTGTAGCAATTGAGCATCGATTAAGTACTCAAAATTGAATAGCATTTCACAATTACTGAATAGCTTTGTGTGTGTGTGAAAGTTTATTATTGTGAATTACATAAAAATTTGTTTAGTTATTTGGTGCATAAGCTAAATTTCATTTGCAGTATTTTTTGATTCTCCATTGGGTTTGGGAGAAGATACAGCAAGATAGATAATAACCTTGAACCTTTTTATGTACAAAGATATTATCATGTTCTTTGATTTCAATTTAGATATAAATATTGGATACGTCTAAATGGTTTGCAGATAAATTAACAGCCACCCATGAGTTTGTTGAGGCCCATATATATCAATTACAAGCTTTTTTGGCTTGAGTTTTGAAGATAATAGAATCAGACACATATGCACACCTGTAGAGCTTGACAAGGGTAAATCTTACCTATTTGTCTGATGGTCTAGACAAGGTTCAACTTGAGCCATCGTATCGACTCCTAATATTTGCCCATATTCATATAAAGGATCATTTTGTTCTATAAAAAATGTTTGGGCATGGCATAAAATTTAGCAACATCCATCACTAGGCAAAATATGGTATGGTATTGAAGAAAAGACCATTGCTTTAACGAAATAATGGTGGACTTATGTTGCTATCTGTAGGGTGGAGTTCTTTTTATGTAACTTATTATTTAAATTTTTGGAAAACACATATTTTGGACCCCTGTACTTTCATCTTTTCTTGTTACTGTTAGTTTCTGACCTAATAATAAAGTGAAAAAGATAATGGAAATGGAAGAACAGGTGGAAAAGGTGAAGTAATTGAAATGCAGGAGAAAAAGTTGCAAAACAAAAAACATGAAAGTGGTTCCTAAATGTTTTTCATCATTTTTGCTTGTCAATTTTTTTTATGAAATCTTATGTTAGTCTAAATAGCTTATAACTTGTTCCTAAATAATCTGTTAGACCCACTAATTTAGTGTCTAAATAGAGACATTCATATAAGTTAAAATTATACCCAGTTACTCTGGGGGTTTTAGGTTCGGTGGTGTTTTCTGTGTTTTAATTGCCGTTTGATTTTAGCTCAAAGAATTGCTATGCTTTATATAAATATTTATTGCGTATATGTGCATATATTTGTAAAGTAAGTTTTGACAGCACCCACGTTCTGAGTTGACATTTGGTATGTTTATATGGTGGAACAGACAAAATGCTTTACGGTTAGAGGAGAAGGAGAAGAGAGAGAAGGAATTATTGAGCCAAATCATTGTTGAAGCTGATGAATACAAAGTTGAATTTCACAGAAAGAGGCAAATCACTTGTGAAACCATCAGAGTGACTAACAGGAAAAAGGAGAAGGTGAGAATGGTGGCAATTTAACTAATACAATATATCATGTTTATTAGCTGCTTTTTGTTCCAGATATGATTGATTGATTGGGATTCATGCAAATAGATTTAAGCTTAATGGGCTTTATTTTTATCTCTCTTTTGTATCATCCTACTGGCTCAGTTCTGAACTTAGCTGATCCCTGCAATTCTTTTCCTCATCCTACATAATTTAATCATTTTCCAGCCTCTTTTTCCCAATTAGTGGAACTGGACTGTGTGACCTTATTTATCATTATTCTAGTGTATTTCTCTACTTCTTGCTTGTGAAAGGTATGATCCTATTCTCCATAGCAGCCTTCTGAGATCGAGGTGGGCACAAATTTACTTCTTCATCTATCTTGGAGACTCTGTAGTTTCTATGCTTGAAGAACTCAATTTTGTTGTGAGGTCTGGCATGGAGATTTTTCTTAAAGTTGATCTGATTATGGGTAGCTTGTAAATTGCTTCAAAAAATGACACATTATTTGTTCAATTGCAACTTAGTTGTGTGCGAGAATAATAAGTTCTTCTTTCATTGAGCTGTGAAGCATTTTATATAGCTGGTCACTAAGGCATGAAGCATTTCAGGACAAAGTTTGGTAGCCATTTTGCATATAGATTAAACATTAGTTAGAGAAGAATGGTGGATTAAAGGTAAAAGGTTGGTGTATGATTGATCGTCTCACTGGTGGAAGCTTTCCATCAAATTGCATTCCGCACTTCACTGTTCTTTATATTTTCTTGGATCAGTTCTTAGTTCAATGACTTGAGTTTCTGGTTACACAGCTAATCATCTTATTCTATCAGGTGGTTATTGCTAGCCAAGAGAAATTCCATGCTGAAGTTGAACACGATTACTGGAAATCAATAGCAGAGCTAATTCCTAAAGAGGTTCCTAAGATAGAGAAGAGGAATGGCAAGAAGGAGCAAGAGAAAAAGCAGTCAATAGTCGTGGTCCAAGGACCTAAACCAGGGAAACCCACTGATCTAACCAGGATGCGACAGATACTTCTCAAGCTCAAGCATAACACCCCTCCCCACCTTAAGCCTTCTCCGCCCTTACCTGCAGCTGCTACTACTTCGGCTCCCGCTGCTGTTGCTGTTGCTTAGTTAAGTGCTTTTGTATGTCTATTTGATATATTTATACATAAACAGGGTATTTAGATTTCAGAACGAGATAAAGGACGAGTTGCTAGATGTTAGTTCTGATTTCACAATAGAGATGTTATCTTATGAGTTATGATTAACCTATATTAGTAGCCTAGATACTTTGGAATCTGAATTTCCTCACACTCGAGGTCAACTAAGAGTGCCAACGCTGTGTTTCCTTTGTACTGCCTTATTAGATATATAGAAAATGTATCGTCTACCAATACGCTTCTTTTTCTTGATAACGTATGTTCAATCAATCCTAATGGTGTGAACTAATGTTCGTTTTTGCCTGTAGGTTAAGAAAGAAATTCTCTTTAGCCCCTCTAGTTAAGTTTATCTAGCTCCTGTTCTCATATAAGCCATCCTAGCTTGGTTGTATTTTATGCATCTTATAGACCATAAAATCACTACTTTGTTATGAAAATGAAATATTTTGAGGGTTAACATCTTTATTGCCTTTGCTAATATGATAAAAATTATCAAAGGTTTAGATTATCAACCTCTTGTGACTAGTGATGCTTCTCTTTTGAATGAAGTTAGTGAAGTAGCTATTATTATTGTTTTGTAATGTTATTCTTGCAACGAATGCAGAAAGTAAGATAAGGTATTTGCAAGGACCGTGAAAGGTGATTGCAGTTTGTATGGTAAAATGCTGGTTTGTAAGTGGTCCGGATGTGTAAAAAGACTTGTCAAAGATTTAGGGGACTCTCAACGCAAAAGGTGGAGATAATGTGGTCCAATTTATTTTATTTTATTTTATAGCATCTGAAATATACATGTAACTGCACCAGGACCGTCCTTGAGTTTTGAGTTTTATGTAATTATTGGTGATCGACTTCAACCTCAACCTTAACGCACCATCAACTGCCTAACCACTCAGGTATTCATTCATTCTTTCAAGTGAAGTTAGATCAGTTCAGAAAGTCTCCTTTTGCTTTCCACAATTCCACTATATTGTGACTTGGCAGAATTCTCAAGTAAAATGGGAACTTCACCAAGGTAGGTGGAAAATGAGATTATTTGCCTTCTACGTTAGGGTAAGACCAAAAATTCAAACTACATCAATAATTTCACTAAAAAGTTATGATGGTAAGTTATCCACATGTACTCAGCATACCATGCAAAGCACTCGATGCAGATTCCTCCACATCTCCTGCAATAATTTACCACCTACATTAAAGCACAAGGATTCTTGTGAATTCACAATCAACAATCTGTAAGAAGCTGGGTCAAATTTGGCATTAGAATTAGGCGTAAGCAGATTAGAAGTTATCAATCTGAATTCGAGGGTAGGTGATACATTCCATTGTCGTACAAACAACAAACTGGAACACAGTGCAGCATGAAACCAGCTGTCACTGTTAATACAAGAAATGGCATACTCATGATGCATAATAGAAATTTACAATAACATATAAGATGGATCTCCACCTTTTTTTTAAGGGAATGGGTGGAGCTGGTCATATCTCAGTTGTTACTCTGGCTGCCAAAAGCATTTCAATTTGGAAGTGGATGGGTTGAACATATAACTACGTATAGATAGTGTGAACCATCACCTGCCACGTAAGCTGGCAGGAGATCGGATACCCTTATCACTGCTAACATCTTCATCTACTTCAGGTCCATCCAAGCAAAGGGCATTGTTATTAACACTCACTTCGGAACTGGCACTACTTGCAAGTGGAGAATCGGAGACACTTACTGTTCTTCTGGTATGCCCAGACCTCACACTATACATAGATGATGCAGGGATATTGGTCATAAGAGGCCTTAGATTCCCTGGCATAGTCCGCCTTATATCCTACCCACAAGGAGATGTAAAAAAATTAAACTCCAAAATGAAATGTACATCCATAATCATCAGCCAACATGATGGTGAATAATTGTATTATCTATAAAAAGAGGAGTTTAGCAGCATACCATATGTCTTATAGCCATATCTAAAGATTTCTTTGAAAGTGTTCTTCCGAAACCTGCACTGTCCGGTGATGAGGACTTTCCTGATAAGTTGCTATGGGGAGAATGTTTATCATCTTGTTTGGGTGGAACTAGTTTCCTCATGTTTATTACCCTCTCAACCATTTTAGTTCCAACAAGACCAGGGCTCACGTTATCATTTGCCTTAGCATGCAACCGACTTGCAGCAGACACGGGAACAGAGCTTCCACTGTTATGCATCATGCCATTAGGAGGTCGTCCTCTGGCAGGAGAACATGATTGTCGTCTGATCCTTCCATTTGAAGCAGGTTCAATTGATGATGATCGAGAACTTGGTGCTCCAGGTCTACCTCTAGTGGCTGAAGGTGGCCTATCGGACAGAGATGTCCTTAAATTAGGTGGAGCATCAAGGGAGAACCCAGGCATCTCTGAAGGCTTCCATGGTCTAGGTCTCACATTTGGAGAACTTGACCGTGTAGGGACAGGATTCTTTAATGCAGTAGAAACTGGTCTGTTAGCAGCAACTGAAGACGAATTTGGGGACTTAACTGAAACAGCAGATGTATTCATGGCACTGGATACTGTTGTTGGCCTACGAGTAGGAGTTGACGCTCTAGATGTAGACCTTGATGGCGGTGCAGAGGCTCTTGTTGGTGTTGAGGATCTAGCAGTAGACCTTGCTGTTGGGGTGGAAGATCTTGGAGGAGCCGCGGGCTTCCCTGAAGACACTGTAGAACGAGTAGGTGTTGCAGACCTTGAAGGTTTTGACGTCATGGCTGATGGTAATTTAGACGACGTGTTTGAGGTAGTTTTAACAGCTGCACCCAATGTAGGCTTAGTTGCTGTTGAGGTCAAGCTGGATCTAGATGTTGAGCTCACAGTAGGACGTCCAGTTGGTGTTGCGGGTCTTGACCCAGGACCCCCAGAAGAAGATGGGCGGCGAAGTCCTCCAGTTGAAGTATTCAACCCAGGGGATGAGGTTTGCTGTCTAGATGATAAATTGCTCCTTTGAGTAGGCTCCGGCTGGGCATTAGCTAGCTTTAACCACAGATAAAGTGCAGACAAGATTAGATAAGAAAAAAATATTTGCGAATAACTTCAAACATGCTCCAACTAGATGCATGTTAGAATAAGTACGAGGTTTGCAGACCGATAAATGTTGAAAAGTGATGCTATTTCTATCTCTGTTGGAACTGGTCTGGCAGAGACGATCAAATTACAAGTCTAAATATTGATCAAATCTTATATTTCAGGACCATCGGGATCAGTATTGAATTTCTGTCGGATCATCTCAAAACTCATTATTTAGCAATTACCAAAATAATCGGGGGTTAATAAAGTTAGTATGCTCCAAGCAACTATTAAACTTCTGTTCAGTAGGAGATATTGGAGGTGATGTTGATTCACATTTTTCTGACACAGCTTAAGCAGAATGTCACTTGCTACAAGACAGAAAGTCGAATATAACTTCAACTTACTCTAGACTTCAGAGCTGTAGGGCGAGCTTTTGGAGTTCCCAGCTGGTTCATAACAGTTTTTTGTGATTCCATTTCAAGAGAAGGAAAAAGGGGAGTTCCAGGAGGAGTTAAAAGCCTGAAGAATTATGAAAGTAAATGTGAGTGCAAAATAAAATAGAGATGGAACAGCTAAAGAGAATCACAGAGAACAAAAGTTTCATTAGACAATCCCAAGGAAAACTGAAGGAAAATCCTGTTAACGCACCTCATTTAGTAGATATAAAATTTGAGAAAACCACATTTTGACATCCATTTGAAACAAAAAATAAAAAATTTCCAAATGATGCAATATCATCGGAAATGACACAAACATATTTAAAGAATAATTTGTTTAAATCTGAAGATGTATAATCACATCAACCATAAATATGCGGTGGTGGTTGTAAGGGCAAGCACCCTTCAGCACAGCATCTTGAAATTTATATGTTAACAACTTAGAGAAGACTTTCCAGTTTTAGGGTGATGTACAACAATGACATTAGGAATGTGAAACATGGTAAAACAAATGACTACCGGTAACCACATTATAATGTCCAGGTAAACAAGCATGCTATATGTAGTTACCCATTGTCATACTAGTCCAGAATATAGTAGCCTACTAGCTTTTCAATGCATACAGCATCCATTGCAGCAAAACTAAAAAATCATTATCTAGATTTACAGTGGTCAGTTTCTAGAACTATCTGCAGAAGACCAAACATAGTACAAAAATCTAACTTTGAAGTGATCGGTTAATGGCATGATAATTATCAGCAAGGCACCCTATGCAGAGTTGGATCTGTCATCCTTGAAGAAATGCCAAAGTAGTAAACTGCATTAGGCTGCACTCTGGGTCTTCATAATGTACATTTCTACAACTAAATCCCCAACCACATATTGAACACGCATAATATGTACTGGGATATTTATGATACCATTCAACACAGATCATACAACCATGGCCAAGAGTAGCAAGCATCATATGCATTTATATTGGAAATTTTCAAATGAATATTCTTCCATGAAAAGCATCTGACGAAGCTGTACAAGTTAACTAAACTACGATGATAAGTTGATACTAATATTCCCTCTAGATAACTAAACCCAACCTTGTACAAGCGTTAACTACATAATGAAACTTAATGACAAAGCTAACTGGTCCCTATGTACAAGTTAATAGATAAGTGATATAAGGAGGTTTTATGATTTCCAAGAGAAGTAATATCCATCATACTAAATGTTCATCATCACAGTGTGAACAATGCATGCCTTCAGCATCAATTACAAATAAGTTCTAACTTAATCTTCACAAGCCTTTTAACATAGAAAACTTATTACAGTTCACCTTCATAGGAGTCAATACAGCAAAAGTTGGAACACAGACAGAGTCAATCAAGAGAAGTTGAAAATACAGTAATGCATAGGAAGTTGTAATTACCAATCGTAATCATTTTTATCATTTTCAGAATTGAGGAAATCGTCAGCACCAGTCTTCCGGACAGTAGTAGCAGGGATACCCGAAGTTATATTAAATATTGGGGAACTACCAGTTCTTGGTCCTGCAATCAGGGACACAGATGAATATTCAAAAGAATAAACTACTTAATTGAAACCTAAATCGCCATAATGGAAGGATATAGAAGCAATAATGACCAAATAAGCATCTAATCATACAAGAATCTAACACTATTTTCCAAACTAAAATGCATAGTCCGATTCTTTTTTAATCCAACAGCAAATAATACAACATCGACAATTTACAAATATTAAAAAAAGGAAATCTACCAAATGGATTCATAAAAAATTAATAGACAAACTAATCAAGAGCCACATAACCTTCATATTTCCAACAAACACTAGAGACAACAAACACATATTTCCAACAGAACAAAATAATTCAAGTCAAATACCAAGTGGAGCATCAAACTCGTCGGGGCTCTGAAGAAGGAGAAGATCGTTCCGTTCCTTCTCACGTTTCCGCATTTCCCGAAACAATGCCAAATCCTCATCTTTGCCATCCTTCAATCTCAGACTCCCCATATGCCCCCTCTCTGGAGCCCTAAAACTCCGATTCATCTTAAATACCAATTAAAAATAACACAAAACCGGTAAACTAAACCCTAACCTACAATCCCCATTCCATTATACTCGAACTCGAAAACCCTAGCTTCTCCCAAGTCCCAGAAACGATTAATCTTCAGAAACAAAACGACAACGTTGCATCCACAGATCGAGAACCGAGCTGCACCACCTACAGTAATTAACAACAAAAGTCAGCTGAAAAACAGTCGGCATTTCAAATACTCTCCCGAAGACAAAAAAAAAGCGCAGTTTTCCACCAACAAAACATAGTCAAAACCTAGAGAGAGAAAACAAAACAAAACAAAATGCACGCAAAGAGTTCTCAGGCAAAACAGCGTGCGTGCTTTGAATGAAGAGAGAGAAAAATAGAACTGAAATGTGAGACTTACACCACGGATCTCTCAACGTATAAAGTACGGGAAAAACCTTAAACCCTGAAATGTACAAGCAGCAACACCCATTAAACGGAAATAGATCTCAGATGATCGGAATATTCCAAAAAAATGCTTGCAGGTCTTCAAATTTCTCTCTCTTTCTCCTTCCAACCAAAGGAGAGGGGAGATTGAAGAAGAGCGAGAAGAGAGTGGCAATGACTGCAAATCCGAGGGAAAATGGAGGACTAAATGGGAAGATTGAAGTGTTTTTCTATTTATATTGCGTCCCACTGTAATGATTATGAAATTTCTTCAGCTGAGGAGAAAGGGCATGTGGTGGAGCAGTTTTTTTTTTTTTTTTTTTTTGGTGAATGAAATGGCTATATATTAATATATATAATTTAATACAACTATTATCTAATTTAATATTGAATTTTAAATTTTAAATCTTGGAGTGTAGGATAAATTTGGTGGTCCATCACAAGGGAAATCAAATCATATGGCATTCTTGATTGGAATAGGTCCAATTCACCTTTTAAGATAAGCCCATTTAGAGAGTAAATGTTTGATCACAATTATTCAAAGTATGTTAAAGGTTTTGCTTGCTTTACTCTTAAAATAAAACATCCTTGAATTGTAATTTTCAATATAAATTTTAAATTTCATCAAAATAAGTCATCAGCTTTACCTTATATTGTAATTTGAATCATTATTGATTTTCACTAAAAAGGTACAGACATGTCTAATGGATTTATCCATGTTTGGATGTCATGATATATGTCTAACAAATAAAAACACAAAAGATGAACAAAACAATGTTATTTTGTGATATATATATATATATATATATTATTAGAGTTGCAAAAATGATAGAATAGAAGATTGTGGTTTTTTAACTTTTCAATGTTTTTTAACTATCAACCAACATTCATAAATTGGTTAGATATATACAAAGGTTTTAGATGAACATTCAATACTAATTTGAATTATAAAATAAGAGGGGTAATTCTGATATACACCAATGGTATTGATATATTAGCATTTTTTACTATGATAAAATAAAATGAAGGTAACTTTTAAGTTTTGGATTGGACTCTTAGTTGTGGGCTGCATTAGGTCTCTTAATAAGGTTGAAATGTACATGGGTCTTCTTCACATCATACTCATACAATTAATTCTATATTTGTGTTAATTAATCAATTTTTAAATAGTATTTAATTGAAATCAGTACTGTTATGAAGATAATTAATATTGATAATTTAATATTTAATTAATTAATCAACACGGTGAATTTTAATACAAATATTAAATATGAAATTAAATTAATACTTGTAATATAGTATTACATTTAATATTTGTAATGTAGTATTACAGTTAATATTTTTAATACTTGTAATGTAGTATTAAATTAATTAATATTATTTAATTAATTAGCAAAAATGTTATTATTGTTATTAAATCAAATTAATACTTGCACTATTAAATTAATTAATCACGCTCTCCTTTTAATTTAAATAGTAATATTAAATGTGAAAATAAATTATATTGTAACGGAAGAATGTAATTCAATATTTAATATTATTATTTGAATGGAAACTTATTGATTTTCTTAATGTTAATTGTGCACTTTTCTCATCAATATTGTATACTAAACATGGATGCAATCATCTTGGATGTTGTGTTCATAGCATTTTTGTTAATATGAGAATTACATGTATACTAAATATAAACATGGATGCAATCATCTTGAGTGTTATGTTCATGACACTTTTGTTAATACGAGAATTACATGTATACTAAATAAAACATATCGAATATGGATTTCAAATCATTTTTCATCACAAACTCTATAATACAAGAAGATTTAATAGTGTTTTTGTGGTTGTTATTAACGGATAAATACAATTGTTGGAGAAGGTAGATATAGACTATATTGACATGTGAAATTACTCTTTGAGAGAATTTTTATGAGTTACTGCAGTAACTTTTGAATTAAGATAAAAATGGTAAATTGAAAATGATGGATCAGGATGCAATGATGAAAGATCTAATGGTTAAAACCAATGGTGTATCAATACCACTGGTGTACTACAGTTTATATTGAACATTATAGAATATAGAAATATTTTCAAAATTTATACAACAATTAGAGCTTTAGATTCTTTATTCGAAATTGAATTTTCATTTGCCCTCAAAATTTGCTTGTCTTGAAAAAAGTGGAGGGGGGAATCATTTCTTTTGTACCTGCAATAGAAAGATGGTATATTAAGTGTACATATATTTTCTTAAGCCAATTATATTTTGTTAATATTCCAACATTTGTACCTAAAACATTTATCAACAATATATAAAGTCAACATTCCAACATTTATTCCTCTCCAAAAATAAAAAATAAAAGAGACATTCCAACATTTGTACCAACGTGCATGTAGTTAGGTTTTGTTTGGTTTTACATCAAATCTCAATTCTATGGCTATTATAGAGTATCACTAGAAGTTGAGAAAGGTGGATCTTTGGTGTACCCATTTTCTTGCTCATTTCTCTTCTTAACATCTATTATAAAATATTTTATTTGCCTAAACTTATCCATTAAAATTCTTGAATTATAGTTCTACTTTCAATTCTTGATCTTGCAATTCATTGAAAGTTTGCCCAACCCTATAAAACAGACTTTAAGATAAATAACCTTTTGAGGTTCATTAAGATCTCTTCTAATGTCTCTTAAAATTTGAAAAGAAAATATTCCACTAAGTACCTAAACATTCAGCACAAAGAATATATGTATATAAATTATGTTTGAACTTAGCGAATTGAAATATAAATTTAACTTGAATGTATTTCGAATCTAATTAAATCAAATGTCATTAAAATTCATTTAAATTATTAAAAATGAGAAAAATAATGAATTTCATATTCAATTAATCCAAACATCACAATTAAATTTACTAACATAAATTTCAAAAAAAATCTCAAATCCTTCAATCCATAGCCACATAATTTGTCATTCGATATAGATAGTCGGAAACTCAAATGAGAGAATACTATCATCATAACCCAACCTAATTTTGACAAGTAAAATTTTATTTTCTTGCCTCTGTAAAAATGATTGTAACTTATAAGATCACTTAAGTAAACAAAACAGTCAAGATAAAAATTTCGGAAGAAAAAGAAAATAGGTAATTAATTACAACGAGAGTTATCCAAGTCATCATTGTCACGTTTGTCCTTATATTACATATCATAATTGATACGTCTCATGACAGCAATTCAAATAGTAATTAATCTGCTAAAACAAATCCTTTTTCAAAATTTTTATAAAATATTTCAATTCCAAAATATGATTATGATATTTAGACACCAAAACTGGAGATACCAAAGCTGTCCTTATTCCCTAAGTAAATAGTGCATAATTTTGTCCGTCAAAACAGTCCTAATTCCGTTAGAACTGTGGGTTTATGCTCAATTATCATAATTAATTATTGATTAGTAGATATAATTGAGTATTGGTTATTGATAACTGTCAATAATTATAATGAGTGGCTACTATTTAGCTATCGATAATCCATAACTGATCTATACTTTTAAAGTAAAATAATGCTCTATAAAGTAAAATAATGCTCTATATTGTATGATACTAGGCATGGATTTCTAAATTCGAAATCTGTGTGTGCTATAAAGCTGAAACTTAAATAATAAAAGATGTTAATATTGACTTATATGGTAAATATAATAATTGAATATTAACTGAGACACCTAAATTCTTAATTTCATAACAGATAATAAACCAACCAAAATCTGGCATTTGCTAACTCGAGAATTAATATCATATTATTTCAGTTGATTTTATAAGTGTGAATTAATTTAGCTGTTTTACCAAGAATGAATCAAAGTATCTTGAATTAATTGTAGTGAGAATATATAGTCAAATATAATGGACAAGAATAGCTTAAATGTGTGATAATGTAAAATATAGAG
Source organism: Scutellaria barbata (assembly GCA_028654395.1). Taxonomy (NCBI): domain Eukaryota; kingdom Viridiplantae; phylum Streptophyta; class Magnoliopsida; order Lamiales; family Lamiaceae; genus Scutellaria; species Scutellaria barbata. Next base: position 14,563,318 of record CM053646.1, on the reverse strand, counting down.
TAGATAAAATTGCAGAATAGTTTAAATGTGTTTTGAATAGATAGGGAGTGATTATTATTTGATAAATTACTGACAGCATTAAACATGAAATACACTGACTTGTCAGAAACTGATATTTTTTAGACATTAGCTTGATTGACTACATGGATTTTTTTTATTGGATTTTCTTTGTTGAATGTGCATTTTGTCTAACAAAAGGGATAAATAATGGCATTTATTTGTTTCATTTCTTGAAATATTGCTATTGCAGAAGCACAATTCATGATTCCTTCATAAAATAACCTTATTAATAAAGTGAAAATTTCCATTTTATTTTTCTTTTGTGGGTTACGATTTTAAATTCCATGTTTTAAATTGTTACTTTTAAGCATTAACGATGTGGATATTTTCAACCTAGGCTTGAGGCCCAACTGATAAACTAGATCTACCGAATGAGGAGCAGAGCTGAAGACATCTGCCGAAGAAGATTGTCATTTTTACCATCGCCTTATAAAATAGATATAAATAATTGAAATATAGAACTTTTCTTCAAAGTTATTCATTTCATCAAGAAATAATATCTCATTCTTCATCATTTACTTCTCTAGTTCTTAGTTATCTATTCAACTCTCTTATGTAATAAATCGAATATATAATTTAAGCAAGCAGTCCAATTTACTAATTTGTGAAGAGTATTTTTCATATATTCATCAATTAACATTACAATCATTCTGTCACGAGTTTTGTAACTAAAATAGTATATATATTTATAAAAGTGTAAATTGTGATAACTAAAATTCAAATCTCATCACACAAAATTTCTAATCTTTAGTCCATCTTTTCCATTCCCTCTAACTCATTAAAATAAAAAAATTTGATTTACATAAAAAGTTGGTCGACAAAACATCTTGGAAAGCTAGTTTAGAAAAAAAAAAGTGTTTTAACCAATCTATGGCTTGAGTAAATGAGTTAAGCATATTTTTGTCGTCCCAAAACCAATTTAGGAACACTAATACATATCATGTGTTGTATTCTCATGTTGTGTTCTATTCAGCTCTGAGCTATATTTTAGATTCATAAATACCTCTTTTTAAAATAACTAAATTTATTATATCTGTGTGTGTGGAGAGATGCCCTCACTTACTCTACCTTTAAATATACAAATATCATTAAGAGTTTAAAAATTTACCTTACATGTCAACAAATACAATTATTTTTATACACCAAGTGCACGGATTCTAGATCCGTGCAACTGGATTGACTCGACCCGAGAATGCATTTCGTGCATTCCATTCGCGCCTTACGCACCTACACATGCCCTCACGCACCCAAACCCTAATTCTACTGTTATATTGATATAACTTTTTACTTTAACAAACTTAACATTTTAGTTCTATCCTTATAATCTTTTAATTATATGCACATAACATTTTACAGTGCTAAGTAGTGAAAAAAATATAAGTTATTTACTGAAAAGGTTATGAAATTTGTACATAAAGATTATACTATTACAACATAAATGTTATATCATTACAACATAAAAGTTTCGGCTATATTAAATTTTTATAGTGAAAAAAATATAAGTTATTTATTGAAAAGGTTATGAAATCTGTACATAAAAGTTATACTATTACAACATAAAGGTTATATTATTACAACATAAAAGTTTTGGCTATATTACATGAATTTTTATAGTGAAAAAAATATAAGTTATGCACTGAAAATGTTATAAAATCTGTACATAAAGGTTATACTATTACAATATAAAAGTTATATTATTACAACATAAAAATTATGACATAAATTAAAAAAAAAAAAGGGCGCAGATTCAGGTTAAAATGGACCCGACCCGACCCGCGTGCCCAATTACATGAATCATAACTCATGCACTTGGTGCACACAAATACTACCCGCAACAAAAACACATTTGAAATTGCTCAAGAATGAATTGAACTTCTAGTTTCAATTACATATTTGTACATTCATGATTTATTTTATTGAAACAAGTTATTAGCATCTCCGATCATTATGATTGAGTCACTGTTATGAATATTTTTCAATGTATGAATTTTAAATTCAATCTCCGTATTGTATTATATATTTTATCTCTATACATAACTTTTTGTTAAATTGAGGTTGAAGGCCAACTCAGAAATTAAAACATTTCAAAACTGTATTGTAGATAAAAATTTAAAAAATATATCCACAATGTATTGCAGAAACAATGGAGAAGATATTTTAATTATGATGAATTGTGTGAATTTCTGGGTCTATGAAATTGTGTTTGCGGGTTCAAAAAATTAATACTTCAATTCTAAATTCGTGTAGATGGTTGGAGACAAGAGATGGGGCGTTTCAGAAAAAACAAAATGTATATATAATTGTAAATTCTAAATTATAATCAATACTCACATCCCCTTCATTGTTTTCCCTCTAAATTATAATTGTAACCCAATTTTTTTTCTTCATTTTTATTTGTACTGTTGGATTGTTTGAGTACTCCTTATAATCAAGTTTATATAAAACTCACTTTAACCTTATAAAAAAAAAAATATATATATATATATATATATATCTTATTTTAATTAAAATTTTGGATGGCATCTTCCATTAAAGCTACCAACATTCATATATATCTTCCATTAAAGCTACCAACATTCATATATATATATCATAATTACAAGATCTAAAGCAAATAAATTTCACATAAAGATGAAGAGATTTTATTTAATAGTCTTCAATGAATAATATTATTTCATAAAAGAATACAATAAATGCTTTATTGATTAGTTGAACAATATTATAACCAAAAGTGATTGAGCAAATATGGCGATATATATCTATGGTGGTGCAGTACTTTAGTCTTAAATTTTACATCGTTGACACATGTGGCATATATATATATATATATATATATATATATATATATATATATATATATATATATATATATTCATGATTTTGGTAGATGATATGTATAACATCTCTATGATTTCTTGTCCAGTTGTATTTAAAAATAAAAATAAAAAGAGTATAAATGTATTTGATTGTATTGTGAATAAGGAATGAAGAAAGGATGAAATCTAAAAAAGTGTAAAAGATAAAAGGATTAAATATGAGAAATTCATAATCAATGGAATCAGAATCAAATAAAACTTAGATTATGGGACCAAAAAAAAAAAATTTATTCTAATTCAATAACTGCTTGATTGCAGTACAGAATGTCTTCTTGCTCATTGACTTCTGCATATGCCCACCTACTCCTTGTTTTCTTCCATATTATTTATTTTCCCCTACATTTTTTCTTTATTTTTTATTTTTCACTTACCCAACAATCAACATAAGTCCCTACCGACAACCAATAATATAAGACTCAATTAATAAAACTTAATTGTTATTTCTAGTATTAAAATGGGTTTGTAATACGTACTAAAGATTCTTTTGATTAATTCTTCGAGAAAAGGATGAAAAAGATATCGACAGAGGATAAAATTTTCAAGAAAATAGTAAGAGTAGAATGTCTATAAGACCATTTTACGAATTTGATTTTTGTGAATTGAATTTATCTACACTTCAAAATGATGGGTTTAAAAAATGAATTTGGATAGCGGGTGATGGAGATCCATCTTGTGAAGTTTTCTTATGAAACGCGTTTATATAGTTTTTTGTGAAATAATAAATAATAGATAAATTCTGATAAATATCAAGTAAGTAATAAACAGTGCAGTGTAGTTGAATAACCTTGAAGATCATCAACTCCGATTTGGAAGAGCCGTAGAGGTTGTTGGCTAAAGTCAATCTTTTTTTTTTCTTTTCCTTTTCTTATATTTATTTCATTAAATATGCGTTTAGCAAATAAAGATTAAATAAGTAGTTCTCAATAAATAAATAGTTAAATAAAGCTTTGAATACATAGTTTGGATACTAATTTATTTGGGCCTGCATCCATGTATTATGGGCTACAGTTTATTTTAAACCTTGGTTTTGGGCTTGGGCTGACTGCTTATACTTGGATTCCACAGAAATATGGGTGACTATGTTGGAGTTATTATATTTTATAAAGAGATTTAATACAAAGTTTTGGTTTTGTTTTTGATGTAAAGTTGTTAGTTGTGATGTATGCAATTGAGCCCAACTCCAGGTAAGTGGCGAGCCCAACAGGCCGGATCCGGACAGGAGTTTCGAGCCATATTTTGTTATATTTCCTTGGATATTTCATTAATTACCTATTGAATTATATATTGCTTGATATAATTCATCTCAATCGAATTTACATGTCCACAACATGTACAAAGCAGAATAGTGGTGACAAGAAAAGGGGAATGGACATTTTTAATAGTCAATTTTTCCCCTAATCCATCATTTTATCAGAAAATAATTTCAATGTTAGAGTGAAATCATAATTTTAAATTCATCCAAAATTCATATGAAACTAGACTGTTTAAATAGAAGAAAACTGAGCTTCGCTGAAAGAAGAAAGAATGAAAACAGATTAAAAGTAACAGCTTCAACACATAGTTGAAAATAGACAAATAGTAGATTCAATGTCCCAATGAAATAACATATACAAGTAGAAGACTGAAATATGATAAAATAGGAATGAATATCTGCAGTTCAAGAAGAAGACTTTGTACAATTGCTAAATCATTCAGTAGATGTTAAGATTAGAGTCAAAGTCAAACATCATCAGTATCACTGCCCCCAACAACATGTGCTTCATGGCTCATCCAATAATTGCTTCCATCTGGCCCTGATATCTTGTACCTGGAACACCCAATCATCTCTTCTCAAAACAACCCACAATCCATAATCCGTACACTGGATAATTACATACTACCCTCGATCGAGTTTGTTTTCTTACAAATACGTACCAAAGATTGATGCGATTTGTAAGGAAGACAAACTTAAGTAGTTTTCATAATCATCCCAAGGATAAAATATAGGAAAGTACCGCTCGAGAACAGATTTTCCTTCCTTGTATTTTTGACTCTTTTCATGAGCAATTTCCTGGAAATAATCAAACAAAATAAGCAGTTCGAAACAAGTATTATAAATGTACATATATTGTAGCATCTATCCTACTTACATATTTCCATCCAACAATGTCGCCACAGCAGACACAGAATATATCTGCGACGGTGTGAGCTCCAGTCATCATCATCCTCTCTTCTTGCTCCCCCATTGTTACATTAACTCTACATGTGATCAACAATTTCTATTTATTTTGCTTTTCTACTTTAAATGCCGCTAAAGCATGTACATTTACATCATTTCATCTTCCTAATCTTTGTTGTACACTCAGTCTCTTCTCGACTCTACTTGTGAAACTTTTTTACTGAACCAGTCAGATATGTATAATAGAAAGACAAATTACCAGATAGTAAGTTTGCAACAATCATTTGTGGGAAGAACTTTTTTTTTTTTTTTTTTTTTTGAGGTGGTAAACAAAGCTCATCATCACTTCATAGATATCACAGGTTATGATATTGTGGAAATATTGTGGATTAATAATCTTGGACTTTTAAGAGGAAATTGGATTGAAGTGATTGCTTTCAGTTCAGCACCACTTCAGTTAGTTATGGATCACTATCCTTCAAAATGAAGTGCAATTAATTTCTCAAATAAACAGCATCTTTGTATGTGCAAGGCTTCATTTCGGACCAAGATATGTAGCACTTTCCATCCTAAACGTAAAACATCTCTTCTCACTTTATACTGTCTTTCCACATTCATTTTGCTAATATCAACCTTCAAGATAGAAAGCCATGAAAATGATACACGAATGAAATGAATCCTCACTAAGGGTAAGAAAAGGGTCTTAACCAATGTTGGCGCCAAACTAGGGCCTAGCACCTAGGTGTGAACTTGTCTTTTACAACAATGGTTCTTTTAATTTAACAAGTGATTTGAATCGGATTGGCTCCTTCTCATTTCAACATTTGCTCACATGAAATGAAAGATAAGCAGTTTTTGTCATTTGAGAGTTGCAAATAGAAAGCCTATACCTACCAATTCAAAAATGGCATCTGCCTTGAAAGTGTTAAATACTTGTTTCATTATCTCACTATAGTATCAGCAGGCAAAGATTAAAAAAACTTACACTTTACTGAAGAGATAAGCCTTCCCATGCCTGGATTGAAAAGACTGAACCAAAAACCACAAACAAATGAGTCCAAGAATACAACACTCACTTCAACAAATGTAACAATGGTTAAGAGAAGAACCTTCGATTTTTACTCATATGATCTCGGATCATAAAAACTCATTACATTTTTCTCTGGAAACTATCATACTAACTGCCAAGAACGCCTTCCAATGAACTCATAGAAAGGAAATAAATTGGTTCCAACTTGAAAATACGATACCTAAGATGCAGTTTGTCATGCAACACAGGGGAAAGTACAACTAATCGGCTGCCATTAAGCATAGGCATCAAATTCAACATTCAAAAAACACGTAACCAAATAAAACACAAGATTACACAAACAGAAGAAGCATGAACTTAGGTTCAGCAATTCATGCTATACACTCTTAGGTTGTGTTTGGATTGAGGGATTTGAAATTCATAGCAGTAAATCTATTGGTGGTATTTGAATTAATATGGATTTGAAATCAAAGGCTTTCATTTTGAACTAATTTTTTAGCAATATGGGGGGTGTATTTTGTATCAATTCAGATTTGATTTGAGTGCATTCAAATCCCTCAATCCAAACACATTGTTAAGGATCTCATGCACCAACTGCAGCATAGCTCTGTATAAACGCACACAATCTCAATTCAGTATGAAGAGTCTCATGCATAGTAGGATAAGGATGCCCACCCTTCTCTTCAAATTTTAACATGAGAGACATGAAAGAAGTAACAAACCATTCAAAGCTCTAAATAACGTAGATAACAATCTTTTTGAACTGCTTCAAAATTGAAACAAACTCCTAAACTTAAAACTACATGATATATCAATAAGCACTTAAATGAACATTTGACTGCATCGTCACATTGCTCTATAGACTGCAAATAAACTTGAAAAATCAACATAGAATAAATAAAAAGCTAAAACAAGAAACAGGGATGAAAAAATTTCTCTTGAAATCCTCCCAATCAGCAAGGTATATTACATCTAAATAACCATAATGTAGAAACATGACAAACACCATTCATTCTCATTCTCCACACATGGGATTTACTCACTGCTGTCTATCTAACACTAAGCAATCTCGATGCAAATATTACTTCTCCAAGGCACAAGATAACCTAAACATGGGCACAATATGACAATATCCAAAGCATGATTTCAATTCAAATGTGGAAACTATAGAATCATACAGGCAAAAAGATCAATACCAACACCTTCACTACACAGCAGGTCATGAAAAAGAATGAAGCTTCAAGCTTGTACAAGTCAATATAAATGCATAATTAAATCAGAGCCCCCTTTTGCAAGTGAATGGGTCTTCACTTAATACAACATTTTCCCAAAAGAGACCAAAAAAAAAACACCCTTCATTGACCACAAATGCTGGACAAAGATCCTGACTAAGTCAAATAATCACCAAGAAAACTGATGATTAATACAACTAGAAGACACAAAAATTGAGTGCGAAGAAATCATGATTGATCAAGTAAAACAAGAAGAATCAAAGATTGATGCTTGGCAGTGAATGAAAGGAGAAAAAAAAGGATAAACCTTGGAGACGATGTCCTCACTGAGAGCAAGATGGGTCCCACAATGCTTGCAACTGTAGATCTTGCCCTCAAGACTCACTGCAAACACCCTCCCCATTCTCAAATCTACTCTCTGAATCAATTATGACAAATTTTGAAGAATTCAGAAAAGGGGTCTGCAATCAACAACTAATAAATAACTCAATTCTGTGCCTCTGTTTTCGAGATTAAAAAATAATTAATTAGAAACTAATATTTGACGGTGACTAAGAATTCGATGCACAAAGAAAAGCATAAATTGTTGGGAGTTTGAAAAGTTTCTTTTTACCTTCAAGAACAAGAATATGGGCTCCGATAAATTAATCTAATCTATAATCTAACCTCAATTTCAACACGACTGTTGAATGCACTCTCTCAACAAATACACACGTAAAATAAGTACTTTGTTGTTTATACAGTGTATTTTTGCATTTTATCATGGTTACTTCGTTAGGATAGGGTTATTTGAAATTTTCAAATGAATTTTAAACCTATTCAAATTAAAATGGATTTGAAATCCATCAATATTATTCAAAATTAATTTAAATTAAAAAAATTATTTTGAATCCGCAATTTTTCAATTACAACCAAGATTTTTAAATCACTCTCCAAATTCTTACATCCAAATGGAGGCTAGGCTCCATTAAATATGCTTTTTTATGTGTAATGTTTAATCTCCAAAGAATAAAAATTATTATCTTATTGTCATAATTACCTTATTTTGGAGAACATGTACGGAGCATTATAAATAGGATTATATGAGTTGTTAATAATAATGAATTGTAAAATTCAATAATACAATATTAAAAAAAAAAAAAAAAAGAATTGTATGGCGAAATGGAAAGAGAAGAATGCAAATTAGGTGAAGGAAAGTAATGCATAGAATATGCGGCCTAATAAGTGCAATGCTTACGGCTTTACCAGTCAGAGTGCCCACAAATTTTCCAGGTGGGCTCCCCTATACATTTTAAAATTTGTAATGTCATACCGGCATATATATTAGGAGAAAATGGTGTCATATGCCACTTTTCCCTAAATTTTCCTCTCAAATACCATAAAATTTAATTGATCATTTTTATATATCATTTTTATTATAATTTAGTTTCAAACTATTATAAAATTTGAAAATGTTAAAAAAGTTAGAAATTGACGGAACATAACTAATTGAATTAAATAATAGAAACTCTGACAAATTTAGTCCTCATATTTACAATCAATTCTTACACGGACTCCAACAAAATATATTGATATAATTTTTTTGTGTATAGAAAACCGATCAATTGCTACATGAAATTTTTGGTGGGTGAAATATGATTATAAAACTAATTTTCATACACGAAATTAATTGTCATACCAATTGTTACACGAAATTTTTGGTGGGTAATACACAATTTCTTAATGATCTTAGTCCTAGATGAAATTAATTAATTAATTTCGTGTAAGTAAAAAAATAAAAAAATTAATTTTTTTCCATAAGTTAAAAAAATAAAAAATTCCTTACACGAAATTATTAATTTCGTCTAAGTAAAAAAATTAAAAAAAAATTCTTCACACGAAATTAATTAATTTCGTGTAAGATTAAGATCATTAAATAATTGTGTATTACCCACCAAAAAATTCGTGTAACAATTGGTATGACAATTAATTTAGTGTATGAAAATTAATTTTATAATCATATTCCACCCACCAAAAATTTCATATAACAATTGACCAGTTTTCTATACACAAAAAATTATTTTAATATATTTTGTCGAAATCTCCATTAATTTCGTATAAGAATTGATTGTAAATATGGGGACTAAATTTGTTAGAATTCTCATTATTTAATTCAATCAGTCATATCCCATCAGTTCCTTACTTCTTTGATCTTTTCTGATTTTGTGGTATTTTTGGATTAAATTATAGTAAAAGTGGTATATGGGGACTACCAATTAAATTTTGTGATATTTGGGGCGAAAATTTAAGGAAAAATGGCATATAAGGCCATTTTCTCTATATATTAATGAGAAGGAATTGCGTAGGTCGTGGTAACTTTAAATAATACGATTAATATATTTTAAAAAAATTTATTAAAATTTATATTATAATTATATAAATAATATTTTAAAAATAAATAATTAATATTTTATAAATATGTAAGTAATATATTTTATTAAAATATATATTTTTAGTTACATAAGTAATATTTTATAAGTAAATCAACATCTTATAAATATATATAATTATTATCTTTCACTAAAATAATTATTTTTAATTATATAAGTAATATCTTATCAACATGCAACTGATATTTTAACTGAACATGTAAAATGTTTATTTAAGTTATACAATTAAGAACAAGTAAATTGTAAACATATATATTTCAGTTATATAAGTAATATTTTATGAGTATGTAACTAATATCAATTATGTCATATACTTAAGCAACTAATACATTCACATACACTATCAATACCTAATGAATATACAATTGATATCAAACAAATATCTTCAGAATACAATACACCTTTGGGTATATAAATTTTTGTATATTAATATATGCAGATTATGTTTTATTTTAGAAATGTATTAAAATGAAATGGTTTTTATATTCAATAATTTAAATTCAGAATTAAATAGAATTAAATATAAGGTTGGGAAAAATTAATTAATAGTTTAAAAAGAGATGAGGAACTCTCACACTTAAAACGTAGATTCCTTAATTTGGTGTGATGTAAATCGAAAATCGAGAAAAATATGTGAGATTTGAATCTGCATTGTTTGAGCATTTCTCTCATATCACCATACGTAGATGCATTTAATACTAGATTCATATCAATCTGTCGACCATTCTCTCAAAAATTTTCCATTTATTATGTTTTGTATAAATTTCTAAATATTAAAATCAGGAATGATCTTTATTTTTTTTAAATTATATTATATATTAAAAAAATGCAAGTTAGGTCTTTCCTATAGGTTACATAATTTTTTTACAATACGAGTGAGTCTCTTATATATACTACATGTGTCTTATGATCGATCCGGATATGCGACCAAATATAGTAATCCACTATAGCATATAAAGTGAGTTTTTAGTAACAAAGGTAATATTATTCATCATTTAAAGTAATATATTTTGTTTATAAAACTTTTATAGAATGCAATGCTGTAGTATTTTACTTAAAAATCAAAATAACAAAAGTTCTATTAGAAATATATTAAATGCAAAAATCGAATACTATATTTTCTTAAAAAAGTGATAATGATAATTATTTAAAGAAATATGTCATTAAAATATTATTATACAGATGTTACACATTTCATTTCAATATGTAAAGTAATACTTACATAGAAATCTAAAATAATCAAGATCAGTTATTTTAACTGAATCAAATTAAATCCTACTCTCTCTTTCATCTCATTTTTTTTTAAATTTAGTTGCTTGTGTTCTAAACCCGTGGTTCACACAATTTTTTGTATTAGTACACATTTTTGGAAATTATTCAATTTTAATCAGATAATTTATTCGCAAAGTTTGACTAATCATTTTCAACTTTATATCTTTAAAAAGCGTTATTGTTGGTCTATTTTTTCTCCTTCGTATATGTAATTGATTGACAATAGTTATCTGAGTATGATAAATAAGATATCTATAACAAAATTTTATTTTAGAGAGAGAGAATTAATTTTCTAATATAGCTCAAAAGATGTAAATAATTAGATACTAACACATTAAAAAAAAAAAAAACTAGGTATAAACCTTATGAGCATGAAATATATCATTAAATAGCTAGGATAGATCTCCATTTTGGATTTAATGTGATACTTTGGACATTATCGGGCAATTCTATGCCATTTGCTTTCTTTACTTGTGGATAATTTTGGGCCATAAATTATCAAGAGCTTGTTAATAAACTTAATTCAGATTTGAATATTATATATATATTTTTAGCTAATTTTTTTTCTACTAGTGCAAGTGTACGGAATTGTAGAAATGGTAAGGTCAATCCCACAAATACCAGTTATTTAGGATAAATCGATTACTCAAATTCAACTTCTAACTTTATCTAGACAATCAAATGTGACTTGGTTTCAAATTAATTAATTATATTAAAATAAAACAAATAAAATTCAACCGAGATAAATAGAAATAACTGAGACATGTTCTAAAATATGTTTTCATCTAATACTTATCATAATATCACTCTAACCAATCCAATTTCATTAATTAATCATTCTATATGAGCAATCACAAATATCGAATAAACTCGAGTCAGTTGATCGGTTGATTATTATGCTACCAAATGTTTCCCTACTCAATATAATAAAACAAAATAACTCCCAAAAGTACCTAGGATTGAAGTCTCATCACATTAATTCATTAATCTCCAGATCTAATTGCATTTATGTGTTATGTGTATTCTTTTATAATTAAATCTCATTTCCCCAATTTTGATCCAATTACTAAAACATACGTAATTATCGATCGCAAGGTTAAACAATCAATCAAATCATAAATACATGAATTAGACAAATAATCAAGAATTTGAATTGAAATTAAAGATCCATCATGATTCGAATCAGATTACTAACAAATCTTATAAACCTTAAAAACATTAGTTAAGACATGATAGACAAATAAACTCAGACAAGATTGGTGACATCATATCAAAACTAATAAAATCTTAACAATAGATGAAAAATTGAAACACTTATATGATGCTCTCTAGATTTTTCAATCTTTGAAGTCTTCTTTTCTTCCTTCAAATGCTCTTAGAATATGTGTTTTCCTCTCTATGAATGCTTGCTTTCAATTCTGGAACAATGTTTTGGTATTTATAAAATCTTAGAAGTCTTTTAGGAGGATTTGGAAAGTAAAATACATCAAAAATCGAGTTTTTCAACAAATCTGATGTCTTCAAGCACAGTCATATCCTGTAGTACAATCGAGCGTCTTGGAACACGTCAATACACCTCATGAGCGATCTGACCACATCCTCGTGCAAGATTGTGTGCGATAACACGACTCTATTGTGTCTTGGTGCACGGTCATGCCTTATAGCATGGTCGACCATGTCATAGAACACGATCACTACACTTCATACTCGGTTTGATCGCGTCTTCATATACGATCATATGCGACAACACGAACCGACCATGTCCTGGTGCATGGTCGTGTGCCACAACACTGCGATTTTGATTGTATTTTTCTCTGTTTCTTTCTTTTTTTTCCATGATTTCTTTCTTCATTACCAATTACACTTGAAACTTACATTTTTTCTCACTAAAATCATGAAAATAAACACAAATCCATCAAATACAACTAATACCATAAAATCATATAAATCTCTATAAAAACATACCTAAACATACTCTAACAAATAACATTTATTAAAAAGATATGAAAAATGACATTTATTATATATTATATATTAATAATTAAAATTAAACACGTGAACATCAAAATTGTAGTTATGGTTGGATATAATTTTTGCTCTACTTTTAAAGACAATATATTAATTAAAAAAAAAAGCAAATATATTATTATTATAAAATTTATTCTCATTTATGGGATTTTTAGAAAAGATTTGATACGGATTTGATACGCGCTTCGAATGTGGGCCTAGTTCCTAAGCGAGTTGGAAGCCCAAATGTTTCAAATGAGGCTAAAATAGATTCAAAATACAAAATTATAGGTTCAGTGAAGCCCATAGGTAGGCTAACTATACAAAATTATAGGTTCAGTGAAGCCCATAGGTAGGCTAACTTGGGCCTTTACCAGACTCAACTAGTTTAATCATTCTTTTCTATTATAAAAAGACTCTTGTCTTGTCTCGTGGATTTCATTTTGTAAGATAATATAAAGTGAGTTTGATATAAAAAAATTATATAATACTTTTGTATATATTAAATAATATTTTTGTATTATATTATGTAGTGTGTGAATTAATATAAAAGTATTACCTTTTTAAAAAAAATATTATATAATATACACACATATTACACGACTCGCACATGAGGGAGAAGAGAAGGGAGGATCCACGTGTTTTTAAGAAAACCCGACTCAACCCAATTCGAGTCATTATTCTATAATACAAAACTATTACCTAACCTGATATATAATTTTTTTTACCTAATACAAATAAAAGTATTACATATTATTTTATAGTCTAACTCAACCCAAAACATCTTATAATTCAAAAGAATTACCTAATATATAGAAAAATATTATTTAATACACACAAAAGTATTACTAATTTCTTGTATCCGACCAAACCGAATTCGTCTCACACAAATGGAATCCGTAAAAAAGACTTATGTATTAATTACAGTATTTAAATAATATAAATTAATTGTATATTTAGTAGTATTAAAATTATAAATCTTATTTATTATTACAATTGATCTACTAATTACATCTAAAACTCCTACCTTAGTTTTAAAAATTTTAGATTGAGAGATATATCCGCAACTCCTACCTTAGTTTTAAAAAATTTAGATTGAGAGATATATCCGCTGCGCGTGGAAGCTCATGATATTCAACTTAATTTCATAACCGATGTTGTTTTCTCATTTTTTGGATATGAGCTGCTATCTCCGACTGAGGAGCAGTAGATTTTTTTCTTACGAGATTTCGAAAGAAGGTCAAAGATATTGGATTTGTGCTGAGATCGATCATGTTAGAATAACATCTTGGATTGTATCAACTTTTTGTTTTTTGTCATTATATATGGTGTTTTTATTAGCTTAGCTTTAAATCATGTAATCGCCTGCAATTTGAGCCATATTCATCTAAACCATTAGTTGATCTATAATTAATAATTAAGAGGTTTAGACCAACATGAATGCTCACTTTAAATTTATATATATAGATTAATTGGAAGTTCTAGTTTTCAAATCTTCCTCTCAAATTCAGGAATCTCAATCCAATGAAATTTATCAAAACGGAGTGGCCCATGAAATTCTTGATGTAGTATTGTAACTATGGAAATACAATTCAATTTTATTTTCAAAATCAGTTTCGAACTTATTAATATTTTACATCTTTTGCATCTATCAAACATATTTCTAAAATCTTTAATATTTTTAACATTTTGTGCATAAAGATTTACAAAATAATTATATTTTTATCACAAAAAGTACATAGTCAAGTAAAAGTAACTACTCAAATAATACTTTCATCTTTATTAAAAATTATAGAGGAAAACATATTTCTAACCTTGAAAATTTTGAAAATATTGTAAATGTTTGAGACAGAAACCAAATGGGCACATAGATTAGTCAAGTAACAAGCAGAGCCCCAGTTTTGCGGTCTTTGTCCAACGGGCTATAGTTTATTTACATGGACTCTTCCTTCTTCAGGCATTTAAATTAAGAGGAAAATGTTAAAATGTTCACTAATAACATGTAATGATAATATTTTTTATTATATAAAAAATAAAATTAATAGATATTTAGAGTTTTTAACATATCAACTATGGACATATCTTAAAATGTCCATAGTGAATAGAGTAGATTCAAACAACTTCTAAGTTCTCAACTTAACTTTATCCATTAACAACCATATGCAATAATTAGAGATGATGTGAATCTTTTAAGTGATAGTAATATTATATATCAAATGATGTTTGTAATCATTTATTGTAAAAGAATAAAAAATTAACAAGATTTCATTGATCATAGACTCCTAATTACTTTATCAATGCCATAAATATTATAAAACAAAAATGTCACTTGAGTATGCTATAGACGAAGTGGGAAACATGAAGTAGCCCATTAGCAATAGAATGGGAAAAAGGGACCAATTGTAACCAGCCATTTTTTTTTTTTGGTGGCCTAAATCATGATGATAAAACTTGTTTATGATTAATAATTAATATCACAAATAAATATGATTAGTGTCCATGAAATTCCAACATCAGTCCTTTGTAGTTTGCAATGTCGATTCAAACTACTTTTTGGCTTCATTTATGGGGTATGCAACTTTTACTTCATTTTGATTGTGTCGGTTTTTGTCCCACTCACTGTTTCACCCCACTTTTTATTGTAAGGTTGGGTAAATTAGAAAAAGTAGCATATTTTATATAATAGATTTTGGGTAAATTAGAAAAAGTAGCATATTTTTTATAATAGATTATTCTTTTATCAATGGATGATAATTTTATTATTTTTCTAGTATAAATTAGAAAATAAATAAAATTATCTTTCTGTAAAATATAAAAGTCATTTTTCTGTAGGACCATACACGATTTGTTTTTTATAATCATGTCGTTTAATTTTTCAATATTTTTGATATCATACGTGATTCCTATGATAATTATAGGATTGCATAATATGTATTTTTTTCATAGAGTTATACAATATAATTATATTGTGATGATAAATCACTGAATTAAATGATATGATCATATCCTGTAATACCCGACATAAAACTGACTCTTTTTTACTTTTATTAGAAGAGCTAATTTGTCATAATTCTTGAATCATAGGAGAATAATAACAAAACTATCATTTGTGGTAGAAATATAATCCCTTGTATGAATTGTAGTATTTGAAGGAATTATTCACTTTTTGACAGGGATGTCATCAATTTCTACCACAATTATGATAGTGAATTATTTTTCTACCACAATAAATAATATGTATAATTTTTTTTTACCACTAATACACTAAAATTACAATTTTACCCTTGTTGATAAGATATACGTCGAAGACCAACAGATGGCTTCTAGGGGTTGACCAATTTCATCTTTGGCTCTCCTTAGGTACAATCACACGTTCAGGTGCTTTCAAGGTTCCTTAATGGACGAGGAGGAAAGAGAAAAAAGAACAAATGCGAGGCCAATATCGCATTGAACTTCTTCTTGGTCAACAACATTATATTATACACATATAAGTACAAGAGTTATTTTAAACTTTTCACCCAAATTATAGTATAAAAGTAATAAGGTGATGGAAAAATTGATTTTATTTTATTTTTTTGTATAATGGTTATTACATTTTTTTTATAATTCTTGTTGGAAGTTATAATTTAGAAGGCTTCCCAAAAAAAAAAAGTGTTAATTTCTTAGAAAAGTTTTATCTTCCCTGTGAATTCGAAGTCCAGGAAAAAACAATTTTGCAATTCTTTTTATTGTATTAATAAAACACATACGCATACATATAACTTTTATTTATTTGGTATCAAATGGATATTAAATAAATATATATATGTGGTTACTATAATTCCATCTCAAAATTTATGTCTAAATATATTCTAGATGCAAATTGAAACTCCAGCCTCCAGGTGAGCTGTCATCTCATTTACATGGATTTTTGGGTTGAGATGAAAAGGACATTGATGTTTTATTTAAGACCTTTTAAAAATCACACAAAAATAAACGAAATTTCGACCCAAAATTAAAACGAAAAACCTTATTGTACAAAACTGTATGGGAATTTAATTTGGGAAATATGTAGCAATTCATGTGGAGTTCCTTCAATGGTCATGTAAGATAAAATTGCATGAAAATTTGATAAAAACCTTCCATCTCTTCAATTTTACTTTTAAATTCTCATTTAAAAAGACCATATGTGTAAAACTAATTTTGGTATGTATTCATTACACAATATCGTATATATTGATTAAATATGATAACACTAAATGCTCAAAATAATAAATAAACGACTAAATTTTGGCTCAATTTAATTTGTTTTCTTTGAAGAGAGAGATTCAATATAAAATTCTATCAATTTTCAGAAATCTGCTTAGTTTTTTCGATGTGATTAGAATAATTTACCGAAATATGTCGATACGGAGCAATGAGTGACTCAATGTTTGGATCGAATCATTTTTTATATTATGATATTTTATTAATATATATATATATGTATAATATTATACTATCTTTAATACATATTTATCATATATTATCTTTAATATATATAGACCACATATTAATTAATTAATTTATAATAGGAAAATAATACAGTGTTTAGTTTTGTGGTATAAATGGCTATTCATTCTTAATAAAAAAAAAAAAAAAGGAATGATGTCCTGAAATACTACAATGGATTATCTTTTTTATTACAAAAGATGGTTTTGTTTCTTTCTATCACATAAGTAATTCCTTGCACAAAAACACATCTTTTGTTTCTTTCTATCACATAAGTAATTCCTTGCACAAAAACTTCTATGAGATTGGTGTATAAATCCTAAATCTATGCAATTCAAACCAATCCAATTCATACATCAGTAGGCACCTAGAGAGAACTCTCACAGGTTTAGTTTATATTTTTCACTTTTTGGAAAAATATATATACTTTTAGTTATTACTTTTATACATTTATATTATGACATTCATACATTACATTCTTTTAAACAAATATTAATATATTTCGTACCTTTTAGTTATGGTAGTCATACATTTTAGTTATATAGTCATATCTTTTAATCATGTTAATTATACCTTTATATTTATGTAATATATAAATGTATGAGTAATATTTCATAAAGGTGTATATGCACAAATTATGTCAATTTTTTTTAAGTTATGATATTATATAAATGTTAGAATAATATTTGTAAATAAAAATTAACATATGAATAATAAAAAAGTAAAAAAAAAACACACGAATTCAAGTCGATCTGATTGTATTGTGCATCAATTATACAAAAGATTGGCTCCATTAATATGTCCTTGAAAACAAACATTTACAAAATGAAGTGACGCTACATTAATTCAATATTTTTCTTTTAAATATCTGAATCTTCTATTTTTCTCTCCTGTTTCAGAAATTAATTACAAGGGATTCAGCTCCTTCCTTAAAATAATCAGAATAGTAACATGCGAAAATGTTTAAAAGAAAAAACAGTTAATTTAGATTAATTTATATAATATCTGTAAGCAATAAAAAAAAAAAAAAAAAAAAAAGTGGGTTCGATGTTGATAGAGTGAGTATGGTATATATATAGTGACACACGTGCAGAGTGGCATTGCATTGGGAAGTGGAAGATGGTAGTAAGTGAAACATCAAAATCAATCCCAACTCCATACCATTCCACACGTGTGTCTAATCACACCTCGTCTCTCGTGCCCCTTACCTTCCCTAATTCTATTGCTTTTACTTCTACTCCCATTATCTTCACTTAATATGTGCTATTCTACTCAAATAATAATGTTTCTCTGTCTAAAGGCATATGCAACAATTAATTTTGAGATACTAAAAATATTAATAAAACAATACAGGAAAAGTTAAGAATTGGAGGGTAAAAAAATAATATTTTTTATTGTACTGATACTGAATGTATGTTTTTTTTTATCATTTATCTCTCCTTTAAGAATGTTTTTTAAGTAAACAATGATATTCTGTAAGAATCAGATCGGATGTTCTATATTAAAATTCATATCTTACTTCGAATGTGGTACATGTTTGATATAAAGATTTTTGGTACCGTAAATTTGACTAGTGCGAGAACACCCAATACATATTTTATTATTAAAATATTAATTTTTTATTTAAAAACACATCATAAAACAACTATTACAGATGTTCTAATAACACAGTTGATGTGTAAAGAACATATTTTTTAAAATACTATAATTTGAAATAATAATTATATTGAATTTGTGACATATGAATGAGTAACACGTTAATATTTGAGTAAGGTAACGATCTTGTATTATATTATATGATATATATTGTTTCCAACTCATTTTGTTCATAGTTATTTGCTTCTTTTTTCGACACTTTTTGCCATTAAAGGACTAACATGTCTTTTTCATGGGTTCTCAAGTTTGTTTTTTCCTTTTTCTTTCTTGTTATCATGGACTGATCGATCTTATTTCACGTATTATATAATGGTATAGTTTATATGAGTTTTATATGTTATATACTATGTTTGATATAATGTCATGATTTTGAATCATACAATGTTGTTAGACTATATTATATAAAGTTCACATGTCACCGTATAACATGAACTGACTTAATTAATAAATTGATATAACATAGGTTGGGTAAATATATTTTCTGCACAATTAACTCATATATCATTAATTTATTTAATCTCTTTCCACTATCTATGGTACATAATTAAGATGTAATGATGATTTGTATAATTAATTAACTAAACTGTGGCATTTGTATTGCAATATGCATGCAAGACGTTTGTAACTTTTAATTACATGTTACGATGAACTGCATTATTTAATTCATGTTATATCTTGTCTAACACTATTTTAAATGATTATCTTGCGACTTCTCTAACCCCTACTAAGATCAAATTGACCGATCTGAAAGATTGACATTTGAACAGTTGATAATCTTGATGAAGTATAAGAAAGTCACACGACACTAAAAATAATTCAAACATTTTACAACAATCCATCAACCATTAACTAATCACCTTTAAAAATTTGTCATTATCAATTAGGGATCTTGATATATGGATATGAAGATAAATCAAGAAATTATCGAACTCAATTATTCCAACTTGATATAATAGACCGAGCATACATATTGACTAAACCGAACAAATTTTTATTTATTTTTTCCCTAAGAGAGGATTAAAACATTACATTTCTAACTTATTGTTAGAAATTGAGGATGTTGTACTTGAAAACGACTTAAAATAACAAATGAGAAAAGTTGATGTAAGAGTTAAATTCAAAATAACAAATGAGAAAAGTTGATGTAAGAGTTAAACTCTTTATTCATAAGACGAAATTGTCCTGTATTTAGTGTTTTACGATGTACGGATAACCATCCCCAAAATACAATAATTTACTAATTTAAGGATCACAGTACAACGAATCTAAAAGTTTTCCAACTAACAAAAACGATATTTGGAACTTTTTGAGACAAGAAAAAGAGATACTACAATTGTTAGAATGCTAATAATGCAAGTTGTAGTGGAATGAATAAAATGATTGAATGTGGAGTGTATTTATAAAAGTTGAAGAGGTTAATGTCTTTCCATAATAGACACCTTTTAAATTTAAATGATGTCTTTACATAATTAGACATCTTTTAGTATGAAATAGTGTGTCTCACAATGGTTTGGATTGATTGTATCCCTTTAATTTGAGTTGTATTAATTCAATTCAAACTCACACTTTCACACATTTTCAATTTAAATTGTCAAATTCAAGTATTAATTTCTCATTAATCTAAAATTGGATCTGAGAAAATTAATACTCTAAATATATCTATTTGAAACATAGATTTCAAATCTACAACTTATTTTAATTTCTAACAAATGAAGCACCATATAAAAATTGATCAACCCTAATTTTTCCAAATCAATTTCCAACATCTAAAGATGAAAGTTATCTCACTCTAACTTAGGTCAAATCACTTGTACTTTATAACCACACAAATATCAACGCTTTATTAACTAAAAAAAAAAAAAGAGAGAACAAATTTAAAGACGAATTGTTGAGAGTTGTTTCTAGAATTGAATTAGATCTTAATATTTTAATTCGATGAAATTAGAAAGAGACATTCTCCAATATTCTCCATTGGGGTAAAGTACGTGGAAGTGAGTCACAATATCTGAGTTGCATGGATCTGCTGCTTCGCAGCAACGGAGCACATGCAACATCAATTAATAATAAATCCTATACCTAGCTATTTAAGATCATGGGGACCAATTTTGATTAATTCATACCAACTTTCTAAAATTATATTCTTATATTTAATCATAATTCCGATATATATATATAGACGGAACTAAAGGAAAGGGGAGGTCCTGCCCTCAACTTATCAAAATTTTTTTTTTTTACTCTTTCTATATATTTTAATAATAAATATATTTTTTTTATTTAATATAATATTTTTTTTATATTACCATTCACCCCTCAATTTATAATCTTGGTTCCGCCGCTATATATATATATATATATATATATATATATATATATATCAGGTGCATCCACGATCACTCATTGGCCGCCATAGTTGTCTTCCTTTGAATTATATAATTTTAAGAATTTGTATACAAATTATCCTCAAATTATTATAATATTTTTTTGTCCTAAAGTGAGTTGTATATTTTTCTCAAACAATTTTCTTTTTCTTTTTCTTTTTGTTTTTGTTTTTTGTTTTTTGTAAATAGTCTAACACCGTGAACATAGGGTGCTGTATGGTTCCGTAAATATTAATTACACTCAAACTTGATCTAAAGACTAAATATTTTTCTAGTTTGATCGATTAACTATAAAATCATTGTTCAATAAGTAAAGCTAAGAAAAAGAAGAAGCATAATTTAGAAAGTAAAGTGCAATTACCCAAACTAATATCAAGTTACAAGAACTCAGGTGCGTTTTCCTTGAACTAAATTTTTATTATGGTTCTTAAAAAAGATAAAAAATGTATATATATATATGTGTGTGTGTTGGATGGGTAGATCTGCCGGATGCCTTTTTTGCTATCTTCGCAGAAAATAGTATTTAAAACAATAATTGAATGATTTCGACACAAAAAAAAAAAAAAAAACATAATTGAATTAGATAAAGGGGTCCTCTATTTATGGTGGGGCTTACCAAATAATTAAAGCATATCCAGGACTGGCCTATTATAAAAAAATCCAGACCATGTTAAAGTTATTTTTAAATAAGTTTTGCAATATCAGATAACCAAAAAGAAATATATTATTTTTCTTTCTTTATAGTAATGTGTGCATCACACTGTTAGGGTTCTACAAGGTCCCAAAATAAAAGTTCCGAAAACAAAACCAATCAAGTAATGCAATTTATAATTTGGGTAATTTCATTCACTCGATCGAGACCAAGAAAAATTCTAACCTGCATTAGAGCAGGTTTTTGAATTGTTATGGATAATGAAGACTCCTAATTGAGATTGAGAATTGTATTGTTGGAAAAACATTGTTAAAAAAGTCGCAATAAAAAGTCAAAACTAAAGCAGAGACAAAATCTCATCCATCGATTCTTGAATCCTATATATATCTAGTTTTTGTAAGGTTGAGTTTAGATTAAGGGATTTGAGAGACAAATTTTGAAATTGATGAATTTTATATATATTTAAATTAGGATGGATTCAAAAATCCACTTATATTACAATAAAATTAGTTTTTAAAATTAAATTGATGAATTTTAAATCTATATCAATCAAAACACCACCAATAAACTTATTATTGTAAATTTCAAATCCTTCCTTCAATTAACACAACCTAAAATATTATGAATCGCCGTCATTTTATTAAAATACAGTGGTAATTATAAACTAATACTAAACAACATAGATTTTACCACCCATATAGATATTTGTGAATCGAATTTGTTTCATGTATTGTCCTTTCTATAATTATGCGTACCTAAATTCAAAATTCTGAATCTACCAGGTTTGGCAAATTGAAAATGTTGTCAGAAACAAAAATCTTATATAACCTTTTCTAATGTGAATGGCCAAACAAAAATCATAACAAAGTTAAGAAAAAAAGAAGAAGCAAAGTGCTCAATTAATAGTGTGTGTATATATATAATAATCGCATTAACTTTCTCTGAATTTTTAAGTTTAATATTTTGTATTTATTCAACAACCAGGGCCAGTTTACAGAGGACTCAATAGTTGAAGGCCCATATGGCATAATTTCGATTTGACATTCGTGTATGCAATATTGCGTTCATAACGATCCATAAAATAATGAAAAGAAAGAAAGATAAAAGGGAGAGAGTTCTGCACTCCCACTTTCATAGCAATTATATATATATATATATATATATATATATATATATATATATATATATATATATATATATATAACTGTTTCACAAATAATTATTGTGTATAGATTTTTATTATCCATAAATAAAACTCATACTGTAATTGGATGATTCAAGCAAGTTGAGAAAACGCGAAGCATGATCTGCAGAATTTAGAATCGGTCTAAATCGGTCCGAACCAGTCGACGTAACAAAAACAGTCTGTATGGGCCAGATAGGGTTTCAACTAGAATTTATCATGAAAATCTTTAAAATTGACCCCTGAACCTTTTGCGATGTATAAATAGATTATAGGACTTTTATTTCTAGAGAAGAGACGCATCTAATCGAATAGGTTTTATCTTGTATAGATTATATATAAACCATAATTTCTGCAGTTTCTTTTCTTTGTTTTCTCTATATGTTTAATTCCTAGTGAAAGAGTGTAATTTTGCTCCCGTGGATGCAGGCCAAGTGAATCGGGTCGAATAACGTAAATCTTTTATTTTTTGTTTGTTTATACGATGATTTTTGCTCTTGCATGGTGATTAGGATTCTTGCTATTTTTCATTGATCTTAATGGCTTGAATCAAATTTTAATCAATTAGAATCACTTGGTTTAACACATACATAATCATAAAATGTAGGTATCTATGAGTTGACCTGTAAGACAATCTTACATAAAGCTCTACTCTTTGTTAATATATGTTTGATTGCTTAATCACTATTTATGTTCTTTTACTGGAAAAATTGCATTTACAGTTTTCTTATCTTATTTTTCCTTGAATCCCGTCATTATTTGCTAACATGAACGTGAATCAGGGGATTATGGGTCCATCTATATTGAAGGAAATGTTTTTCCTTCATATGTTCCACCTAAGTTTCCATCATACAACCAAAATTTACCAAAATTTCTAATTAGGAGTGTCATATCAACACGTTAAGCATCCATGTCGATGATTTACATCAGAATTTGAATTTTTAACTAAATTTGACTGATATTTAAAAAAATAAAAATGAAAGAATCATTAAATAAACTCAAAATGGACATGGTCAAAATTATATGAGTAAACTGAAATTTTTGCGTTTTTTTCCTGCCTCATGCAATTTTTTTAATTAGTTTTTCCCCAATTCTTTATTTTTCATCCTTTTTACAATCTATAATTTCATTTTGTTTTTATTCCACATACTTTTCTCGTTTACTTTGTTAATATAGGAAGTATATTTTTAATAAAAATAAAAATATATGACACATTAAAAAGTTAAATTGCATGGAGTACACAATTTTGTTTTTTTTTTTTTTTGAAATGCATAATTTATGAGATATTGGAAACAAAAAGGATTTTTTTCCTCTTGTTTTTTTTTTTGTATTTCGTTCTCTTCTCTAACTTGGGGCACAAAATGTATGCCACATTTTACATTAAGTTAGTAATAGAATAAATAAATAAAAATGAATAGGTTTTATGTAAGCATTTCGCATATCATATGTTGTGAAACAGATGGATTTGCTTTTGTCAATGAGGGTCAACAATTGATTAACATAATTAATCAAAAAATATTACATGATATATGAAAAAATATTATATGATATATATAAGTATTTGGATGAAGAGATTTAAGAAGAAATTTAAAATCCATGATAGCAAATACATTTATGATATTTGGATAAATATGGATTTGAAATCTATAACTTTATTTTAAAATAATATTAGTGGATTTGAAATCCGCTCTAATTTGAGCGAATTTCAAATCACTCTATTCAAATACAACCCTTAAAAGTATTATATGATGATCAAAATAAATGTATTAGTTGTCAGATTAATCATTAATTAAGTCATGTAATAAAAAGTATTAACCGTTACGCATAAAAGATTACCTTATACAAACAAAAATATTACAGTTTTATTTATCTATAATTTTTCAAAAATATTATATGATTAGAATAAAAGCCTGGTAGCTTAAATGGTATTCCACATTTATAAGAGTATAGATTGTGATGATCAAGGTTCAAAAATCATATAGGTTTTCTATTGTTTATTCCCGGCTTTATTCCATCTCTTTCACTACCTCTAACTCATTTAATATATATATATATATATATATATATATATATATGGGGGGTTCGAAGTCACATGCATTGTTTAATTGTTATTCACTCTCTTCCACTCCTCTAACTCATTTAAAATATATAAGAATTAAAGTATTATCATATGAAATAACAATTTTCATAATAATCATGAATTTAGATCTGAAAAGCAAATGTATGACATAATACTCATATACTTATTACTAGATATGTATAAAAATATTACATAATATTAATTATCAAATAATAATTTCTGAAAAGTATTACATCATACATAAAAAAATACTATATAATACAAAAAATGTTACCCAATATTCATAATAGTAATATCGTTGATCGAATTGGTTAAGACATATGTCATTTACAAGGTGTTGACCGGATCAAATTCACTGTAGGTTACTAATAATTTATCAAATAAACTTATTACACCATCTTGATTCAGTTAGAGCAGCTCCAGCAAGACGCTACTCCAGCGCCCAGTGCTACTTTATGCCCTCCAGCAGTGCTTCAAACACTACGCTACTGTGAAGAAATAAATAGTTTGGCTTCAAGTGTGAAGCCACACTATTCCCGCGCTAATATTTTCCTATTTTTTTCTTTTTTTTCCTTAAATATCTTGTGAGTTTGTGAATTTTAGATCAATTATTGTGGAAGTGAGAAATTGAAATGTGCTTAATTTAATGACTATAGGCCCAATTTATATATTTTGTAAATATTTGTTAATTTTATAAGAATTTGAGATAGTATAAGTGTTAATTTTTCATACGAATGGTAATATAAAAATGTAAAATAACATGGATGGTAATTTGAACGACGTTGATGATAATATAAAATTTTAAAATTAACACGGGGGTCATTTAAAAATATGAGAATCGACAAACAATTACATAAAAAAACTAAAAATAGATTAAAATACGTGAAAAAAAAACATAAAATTACTGAAAATAGATTAAAATGCATGAAAGAAAATATAAAATAACTGAAAATTAAATAAAATACATGAAAACAAAACATAAACTTACTGACAATAACAATAAATCTAATAATCGGAGAGACCGACTTCAGAGCCCAACCCAAACCCTCAAAGATCTAGAAATTGTCCAAATATATCAAACATATTAGTAGGTTTTGGTACTTGAGATTGTCTCATATTCTGCATAATTATTTGTTGTTGTTCTTGGAAGTATTCACGTTTTACTGGATCAACAATCGTGTCCAAATCAATGAGTAATATGTTATTTTCTCTAGTCATTTCATATTGGTAATTACTTGCTGCAGTTCTTTGCTTTTGTGCTTCAATTTTTTGTCTTTGCACTTCAGTTTCACGCTCTCTATTTGCAGCTGAAGTTGACAATAATTCTCATAATTTCTTATTTTCCTCTTTTATAGTGTTTAAAAAAGAGGACATATCTTAACTCTATTTCCTTTTAAATTTGGACTTTTTACCCCTTATGGTCGTTGTGATAAAAAAACCACCACTTATGTTTTCATCATTTAAATCGATTGAAAATGAAGGTGCAG
The DNA here is from genome assembly GCA_028654395.1 of Scutellaria barbata. Lineage (NCBI taxonomy): Eukaryota > Viridiplantae > Streptophyta > Magnoliopsida > Lamiales > Lamiaceae > Scutellaria > Scutellaria barbata. The sequence goes on along the minus strand of CM053646.1, from coordinate 14,536,348 downwards.
AAGGATCAGGAGAAATTGGAGACTCATTAACAACTTCTTGTGGTAATGATGTTGAGAATCTGCTTGTATTTTCAGCCTGCACAAATTCTTTCAAAATAAACCACACATAGTCAAATTTTAACAATTTTTTTTGTTTTTTTTGTTGCACAAACAACTCATTTGCTTGTCGAATCTACAAAGAATGTTGAAATTTATTAGAGAAAATATTTATGGCATATACAATAGAAAAACATAAAGATAAGTACTTACGATAATGAGCTCATTTGCATCGCTTGGATTCATATATTCAATTTCGCACAAACAACCATTGAATTTTTTAGAATCGTTGAGAATTATTTGCATACGGCATTGTAGTGATCTTTGGATACGCTTTTTTAGGTTAGAGTTTGACATCCCAAAATTGAATGTATATGTAATGCGTTTCTAAAATAGATCTTTGGATTGGTTTATACCAACAATTGGATCTTGCGAAATTTGAAGAAAGAAACTGCAAAGATATTGATCTTCAGCATTTGTATAATTAGTACTGCGTGGCTTCGACATTTTAAAGAGACGATGAATATAATGTAAATGAAGAGATTTTGGAGAGGTGTGTTTTAGATATATGGTATATCTTCACTATTTATAGAATGCTAGAATGATCAATTATTGTTGGTTTTACCTAACTTTCTACCCAATTTTTTTGTTCTACCTAACTTTCTACCAAATTGATTCTACCTAACTTTCTACCTACCCAATTGGTTTTACCTAACTTTCTACCCAATTTTCAATTATTGTTGGTTATATAATGATCATATGCTAGAATGAATTTCTTTATTATCTTCTACCTCATTTTCTAACATTATTCTTCTATCCTACTAGTCTCATAATCGAAATGGATTTCAATCATATCAACCCTTTTGCAATATCTTATTCTTCAAGCTCATCCGATAAAGAGTTTCAACAATGGATGACAAGTTACGATGCAGAGCAAGAAGTACTCGTGCAACAAATATACAACAACAATTAAAAGATGGAAGAAGTTATTAGGCTTCAAAATATCAATTCTATAAGTGGAGGTTCAATTCCAGGCCATAGAATCATCCATCGTGATCGAGAAGGAGCAGCACAAAACCTCTTCAATAACTATTTCTCTAAAAATCCAACATTCAATGAAGAACAATTTCATCGACGATTTCGAATGTCCCGAAATTTATTCCTTCGTATGTTGGTGATGTTTCTAATCATGATCATTATTTTGTGCAGTGAAGGAATGCAGCTGGAAAACTTGGTTTGTCTACACTCCAAAACGTAACAGCTGCATTTCGACAACTAGCATATGCACTTCCAGCAGATGCAATTGATGAGTATATTAAAATTGGAGAGTCTACATCACTTGAGTGCGTTAAGAGGTTTTGTTGTGCTATTGTCGAGATATATAGAGAGCATTATCTGAGATCACCCACTTCTAATGATTTTGCTAGACTACTTTATATTGGTAAGCAACGTGGCTTTCCAGGAATGTTAGGTAGTCTTGATTGTATGCATTGGAAGTGGAAAAATTGTCCGACGGCTTGGGCAGGACAATATGCTGGACGAAGTAGATCTCCAACAATTATTCTTGAAGTTGTAGCTGATTATGATCTGTGGATATGACATGTACATTTTGGGATGCTAGGATCAAACAATGATATTAATGTATTGGAGACATCTCATCTTTTCTCTAATCTTACTACAGGTGTTGCTCCTCCAGCACATTATGTCAAGGAAAGGAATATAATATGAGATATTATTTAGCTGATAATATATATCCCAAATGGACGACTCTTGTGTAAACTATCCATTCATCAAGTGGTCCCAAAAAACAATATTTTGCAAAAAAAAAAAAAAAAAACATGTAGAAAGGATGTGGGACTTGCATTTGGAGTTCTTCAAAGTAGATTTGCAATTGTGACGAATTCAGCACGTTTTTTTTGGTTGAAAAGTGATTTGTAAGATATCATGATTGCATACATAATATGATAATAGAGGATGAACGAGATCTTAATGCTCTAATTGAAGAAAACATGGATGTGCCACCCTCGGACATCGAATTTACAGATAATGAACCTACTCACTTTCAAGATTTTCTTGATCGATATAAACAAATTAGAGATGCAGATACTCATTTTACACTCCAAAATGCTTTAATTGATCATTTGTGGGAAGAGTATTCGACTTCAAAAAATTAGAAATTATCACTATGTAGCATCTATTTCACTTTCAATAAAATAAGTTTTTTTTTATTTTCATTTTACATTGAATTTTATTCAATTAATTAAATGATTTTTTTTATTATAAAGAGTAAAAATTATATTAAATAATGTTTACGTGTGTAAATATGTTGTCTAATTATAACAAAAATTAAAAATATAATTAAATAAATTAATAATTAAAAATATTGAGGAATATTCTTTTTTAGTGTAAAATTTAATGCAGATTGCTGGAAATAAAATACTGTTTCTACATTAAAGTGGTGCAGATTCTACACTATTTTAGTGCAGACTGCTGAAGATGCTCTTATAGATTTTCCTGTTAGTAGCGTGACCTAAAAGAAATACAAATATAGAAACACTCTTCCTACAACAAATAAAATAACATAAAAATTAAAGTTATTGGAAAATTTTAAATCTTTATTTAAATTATCATTTTACTAATTTTTTTAATTATTTATCAAAATAATATGACCTTATATATGTTGTATATTTTTTAATCTTAATTAGCTTTGAAATTATTATTTTTTGTTAACGTGCCCATTTGTCTGGAGTGGACTAAAGTAAAAAATACATACAACACATACAAGATTATGTCATGTTGATCAATAATAAAATAATTGGTTAAAAAACCAATTTAAGTAAAAGATATGATTTTTGCAACATTTAATCTTAAAAAAGTTATTTATTTAATTATTATTATTATTATTGCTGTTCAATTCCAACTTGTACACTCTGGCAATAATTTCATGATCTGGATTACTTATAATTAATAGTTAATTGTCCCATAAGTTGTCCCAAAAAGAGGGGAAGTAAACTCCAACTGGAAAGTGACGATTTGTCCAAATCTACTTTAAATCATCCAATAATATCTTATTAATTAAATTAATATTGACATCTCTTAGAAATCCGTTTTGTAGTGTGTATGATTACCACGATACAACTTTGTGGGTAGGTGGTTGTCTTTTAATATTACCACTTAAGGATTATCAGTGAATGTTGGCAACTTAATTTATTTAGTTTATTGGCTTTCATAAATCATAGTATATAATTAGTTAATCTATAATTAGTGTCTAGTGACATAACTAATGTCTTATGAAATTCGTGCTCCACCTAATGGAGTACAATACAATATATGATTTTTTTTAAATTTTAAAATGGGAATGAACGATATTATTTTGGAACGACTTTCGTTCAACTCACGAGCATCGTTATTATAATTTCCGCAAGTCAAATTTTTGATTCATATTTTAGCTATCTTTTATACAATTAAATTATATTTATCTTCCTAGTATTACTTCTACAAAGTATTATGTATCAGATTATTATGAAGATATTTTTTTTCCCTAATACATATCACAAATAATCTAGTATATAGACTTTGGATTCATTCATTCAAGTTGATCCAATTCAAAACTACCTTTTGTGCGCTTACACACTCCTCCCCTACACACTTGCAGTACACACTTACACTCTTTCCACGTGTTCGTATTCTAATAAATATATAATACATTTTAGTTTTATTAGTGAATACTTTAGTTTTGTTAGTAATATATTTGTGTTATGTTAATTGTACCCTTAAAATATATTACACAGACATGTAATACATTTTAATTATACTAATGATACCTTTTAGTTATGTTAGCATTGCTTTTATTGTTAGGAAATCAATGTTTATATTTTGATAAGATAAAATATAAAGGAAACAACTGTAGAAAGTTGCATGATAGCATAACCATTAATTGAATATGCAGGGTAGACTTAATTTGAATCCGCGTCTGGACTTTTTTTTTAAATTTGTACGGTAACTTTATATATAGACATCATAATCTTCAAGTGAATAACTTGAATTTTTTAGTATAAAAATTCATGTTTTTTGGTATAAAAATGCATGTTGTATAGATGAACATTTATGTTATAATAATTTAACCTTTATATTATATTATTATAACATTTATATATAAATAAGACATTTATGTACTTAAAGAATAACATAAATGCTAAATTATTATGACATAAATATTATATTATTATAAAATAAGATTTAAAAGGTATTATAGGCCTGTAATATATTGTAAAATGTTAAACTTATAAACATAAATGTTATACGAATATAACATATAAACATAATTAAAAGGTTAGGCAAAATAATTAAAGATTAGATGTGCGAGTTTAGGGTTTGAATGCGAACTTGGACACATGAAACATGCATGGAGCGTGTGAAAAGTATCGTCGATTAGTTGATCCAATTGCACGTTCATGATCCGTACACCTGATGCACTTGTACGCATTTACAAGTAATATATAATAATATTTCTATAAATTTATATCTCCATTTAATGCATGCAGAATTATTATTAAAAAAAAAAATCAATGCATTCAATGCGGAAATTGAGCATATCAATTAAATGGATGCAGAATGAGTCCATTAAAAAATATCAATGCATTTCTTTGTATCAAACAGAACGTAATTTCGGAAAACCGAATTAATATGACATAATATATATATATATATAATATGAATACAAATCAATATTATAACATGTAAGAAAAGTTATGGGTAAGACTGTCTTACGAGTCTTATCCCATGAGGTAGGGTGGGTGGATTGACCAACGCTGAATTTCAAAATACTTTATATATTAAATAATATTTTTTTGTGTAGATATAATATTTGTAAAAAATTATAATTTTAATAAATAATAATATAAGATAATATATTTATATAATAGAAAAATATTACATAATATACATAAAAATATTTTCTAATACATATAAAAGTGTTACATGTTACACAACCTACAAGTGAGGGAAAAGAATTGGATTCACGTGTTTTTAAGAACTGATCCGATCCAACATGTATCATGGATCTCATAATACAAAAGTATTATGTGATATAAAAAAAATTATTACATGATACACATAAAAATACATGTTCTGTTGGATTTTGTAATACAAAACTATTATCAGATGTGAAGAAAAATATTACTTGTTTTCACTTTTGTATTCACATATTTTTTAACCCCATTCATATTACGAAATTGGATTCGTGAAACGATCTTAATTAAACTCACTTTATTATGTATTTCAAGTAATCATACTCAATTTTAATATATATATATATATATATACAACTATTTCTATGCACCAAGTATGTGGATTCTAAATTCGTGTAATTGGGTCGATTCGATTTGAAAGTGTATTTCACGAGTCCCACGCGCACTTCACGGACCCACACGCGGGCCCACATGCACTAAATCCACACTCAAACCTTAATTTTGCAGTTATGTTCGCCTAAACTTTTAGTTATGTTCGCATAACATTTATATTTCTATTAATTTGACCTTTTAAGTTATATTTTAAACCTATAATACCTTTTAAACATTTATGTTATAATAATATAATTTTTATGTTATTTTTAAGTACATAAATGTTATAATATTTATATATAAAAGTTATATTAATATAACATAAATATTGAATTATTATAATACAAAGGTTCAACCATACTATATAAATTTTTATACTGAAAAAAATCTAAGCATATCATTAAAGGTTATGATATATATACGTAAATGTTATATTAATATAACATAAATATTTAATTATTATAACATAAAAGTTCAGCCATACTAATGAATTCTATATTAAAAAAAGTTTAAGTATATCACTTAAGGATTATGATATGTGTACGTAAATGTTATATTCATATAACATAAAAATTATGACATAAATAAATAAATAAAATTTGGGCGCCAATCCGGACTAGACCGAACCCGAACAGATCGTACATGCGCACCCAGTTGCCCGGATCATAATCCGTGCTCCTTGTTCACAGAAACACTACTCAAATATATATATATATATATATATAGTCCTGCTCACCTACCCACAGTAGGCACATTAATATGTACCCACGATTAATGTGTCAAAAATTCAGAACATATTAATTTTACTTTCCATATAATGAGGGGATGTGATAGTTACCATATATATACGGTTTTGGTCAAATGTCCATCGTGGGCAACTCTTAATATGCCAATCGATAACGTGTAATGATCTTATTCCTTCATTTTCATTTTATGAAAAATAAAATTAATAAGTTTAATAATTTTTTGACACGTTAACTGTAGACAATGTCCGCATAGTAGGACTTTATATATATATATATATATATATATTTAGTTATTTATATATTATATCCACTAATAATCATATATTCCTGTTTAGTTATCACGTGGCATTAATTAATATGAAAGGTACATATTGACATGATAATATCCCAACGTATATATCTCTCAATCAAAAGTTTTGAATTTTTTCAATATTGATAAATAGTCTCCTTATTCAAAATAAATATCATTTTAAAATTTAATTTTTATTTTAAATTAAGTATTGTTTTGAGATTTTTATATAATTTTATTTTCAAATTATTCCTATCAATATTTTTTAACTAAAATTTAAGGATTTGAAATAATACTTTGTATGAAATTAATTTAATTCTCTTTTCAATTTTGAATTTTAAATTTTTTGATTAAATAAGAATATATTTTATGTTCTTTCATCTATAATAAAAATTCCAAAACAATACTTATTTTGAAGAAGGGAGCATCAATTAAATTTTCAGATATTTTTCTACATAAGAAAAAATGGAAAAGTTTATTAATCAAATAAGGTAAGATTAAAAAGGAAAGCGCATAATGAAGCAAGAAACATCAAATGGATTTTCCCAAAAATAAAATTGTTTAAAAGCAGAATGAGTAGGTAATAATAATAAAATAAATAGAGAGAGCAAAAAAGGTGAAGAAATTAAATGAGGACATTAATTTCGTTCGCATCCCAAGCTCTGTTCCCTACTTCCTTTTTCCTTGAGAATTTTCCTTTCACAGATAGATACCCACCCGTGTGCTCCCATTAATACCCTCCTCCTTCTTCTTCAACCCATTCTCTCTCTACTCATTCATCCATCAGCCATGTTTCTCTGCACTCTCCTTCTCTCCTCTTCCCTCGCCTTCTTCCTCTTCCTCCTCCTCCGCGCCACCTCAGGCCGGCGGCGCCGCCTTCCTCCGGGGACCTTCGGCATCCCCTTCATCGGAGAAACCCTCCAGCTCATCTCCGCCTACAAGTCGGAGAACCCCGAGCCCTTTATCGACGACCGCGTCTCCAAATACGGCGCCGTTTTCACCACACATGTGTTCGGCGAGCAGACCGTCTTCTCGGCCGACGCCGACACCAACCGGTTCATTCTGCAGAACGAGGGCCGGCTCTTCGAGTCGAGTTACCCCGGTTCGATATCGAACCTTCTCGGCCGGCATTCGCTTCTGCTCATGAGAGGAAGCTTGCACAAAAGGATGCATTCACTCACCATGAGCTTTGCCAACTCGGCCATCATCAGAGATCATCTCTTGCTCGACATAGACCGCTTGGTCCGGGTCAACATGGACACCTGGACCGGCCGGGTTTTGCTCATGGAGGAGGCCAAGAAGGTAAATAAATAAAAATTCTATAAAAGAAAAAATCTTTTCAAATGAAATTTGAGTTACTTGAGTTTTGGTACTAAAATTACTGCCACTTAACCCATCGTGGCAAAAAAGAAAAAGAAAAGGCGCATGTTAGAAGTTGAATATAAAAATGTAGGCGCAGTTTAGCAAGCAATCGAGTTCCATGGAGGGAGTGGAAGGCATGCGTGATGATTTCATGTTAGGAGCACTTCCAACCAAAAATAACACTTATAATAATAATCATAATAATAAAATTGAAAAAAAAAAAAAAAGAACATAAGAAGTGATGAACTGGTTGACTAGGATTTCCATAGAGGCTCTGTCGCATGTTGAAGTTAGCATAGTGCCACACACACACACAGAGACCAAGGTGGGTGTGTGCGGTTTATTGTTTACACTTTAGTGTATGTTATTATTGTTGATTGAGATATAGAAGCAGAAAGAACCCACACATGTGCATGTAGTATCATCCATTTATTCTCTTTGCCTTTTACCCCATTATCTTTTTTTCTCTCATCATTCTATGGATATCCCTAGGAACCTTCTATACATGTGCTTTGTGAGATGATCCTTTTCCTTGTTTATATATTAATTATTATAATTCTTGCAAGAGATTTTTTATTTTATTTTATTGAAATTGCAGATAACTTTTGAGCTAACAGTGAAACAGCTAATGAGCTTTGATCCGTGTGAATGGACTGAGAATCTCATGAAAGAGTACATGCTAGTTATTGAAGGCTTTTTCAGCATTCCTCTCCCCATTTCCACCACATATAGAAGGGCTATCCAAGTACACCCCCTTTCTTTTTACTTATATACCCTTTCTCTTTTTTCTTTTTTCTTTTTTTAAATTGAATTTTGTATGGGTCATCAGGCTCGGGGAAAGGTGGCGGAGGCGTTGAGTTTGGTTGTCAGAGAGAGGAGGGGAGAGAGTGAGAGAGGAGAGAGAAAGAATGACATGCTGGCGGCGTTACTGGATGAGGAGGGCGGCGGCGGAGGCTTTTCCGATGAGGAGATTGTCGACTTTATCCTCGCTTTGCTCGTCGCCGGCTATGAGACCACCTCCACCACCATGACTCTCGCCGTTAAGTACCTAACGGAGTCTCCCTTTGCCTTGGCTCAACTCAAGGTACTGCTTTTTTTATTTCTACTTTCTTGATTTTTTTTATATTTTTAATATTATTAATTCTAGTACCACTTTTTCTATAATATATCTGTATATATATCGGGAACCCATTATCCTATACAATAACACCATGTCCCATAGCGTTTATTCTTTTACTACTTTTATATACATTTATGTGTATAAGTAGATAATTTCAATGGAAAATAAAAAAATAATACTACAATATAAAATATAATAAAAATCTACATAAAATCTGTATTTTGGTGGGCCCAAAACTCCCACAGGCAACTGGTATGGTGGTCATCTCTCTTAAATGGATCATCTTCTTATCTAAAATCTCATCCAAACAAATACTAGGGACATATAATCAGTCTATTCATTCCCACCCTGCTCTCCAAGTTAGATCTCCCTATCAAAAATCCCTATATCATTCGTTCCCAAAATATATCATATTGATGTAGTATACAAATGTGATTAAGATTTTGATACGGAGGATCCAAACTGCCCTCATATACTATATAGTTAGATATAGAACTTAATTAAAATAAGAATGATTTTTATAGGATCTTAATTTCATCAATTGAGTCAATTTATAATGAGTTAATTTATAATACGTAAATTGGGTCTTACTTAAAAAGTGTGTTTGAAATTAGGAATTTTGATTCATGCCTACTTTAAAAAATTAAAGTAGGTGTAATGTTTAATTAGTTCAAAGATGAGATGATCCTACATTATTTCCTATTTGTCATGATTATGCTGGGATGGGTTGTGGGCCTATTAGTAGTTTATAAAATTGCTTGTACTTACTCATTGAGTACCAAAAAGCTTTTTTTTTTTTTTTTAAATTGGTATATGATCACTTTCTTTTATCATGTTGAAATATATCAGCAACTTGAGTTAGGTTTGGTTAAACCGTCTTTGCTTGTTGGACATGGTATACTTGATGATGTTTACAACTTGATAAAAAATCATAAAATATATTAGTTTGTGAGTAATTAAATCGTTAGATTGATCTTAACTTTGGATGGTAAGAATTTCCCCTTTGGTCGCGTAATAATTGTAATAAATTGAAAGTGTAATAATGTGAAATTGTAAAGTAAAGGACAAACCGACAAATTAGAAAATGTGGACATCCACAGACACCCACACGAGTGGGCTGAGAAAATTATGGACGTCCCAAATTCTATTCACCTCTCTCTCTCTCTCTCTCTCTATCTCTCTCTCTCAATAAATAAGAGTGTTTGAGAATTAGAGTAATGTCAATTTCTTGAAAAGGATGGTTCACCCTTCAAAGTCTCCAACTTTCATGTTCACACGTGCGCCTGTTTAGTCATATATCAACACGTAACTAAAATGTCCATTCTCTACACCTTCTTATGTCGTTTTTTTGTAAGTAGATCTTGAGTTTTGGTAAAGGGAATCTGTTTTTTTCATGACTATCCAATTCTACCAATTCTCAGTAGATTTACTATTATTATAGCATCTCACATAAGTTTTTGTGAAATTTAATATTGGTTTTTGGACCGATACATTGATTAAATAATGCAAGAAATATCATCTATCTACCCAAAAAAAATATCAGGGGAAAACTTTATCTACAAATTTTTTTTTTCTTAGTAATTACAAGAATTTTTAATCTCCTTTGATTAGGACCAACATATTTTCGTCTATCATATGTGTGGTAGATATTTATGTTGCAAGTATGGAAGAGAAAAAAGTCATGTATGGTATAGTTCCAATAGTGGGATGGTCAAAAAAGTAAGGAGAAGTAGCAGAGTATAGTCAAAGCAGAAGAAGAGAGAAAGAGAGAGAGAACGTTAATACACTGAATCACTGCTCCCTTGTCAGAAGTGAACTTACCACTTCAGCCCTCACTTTTCTCAAACTTAAATGAAAAAATAAAAATAAAAATCTTGTGGAAATTACGAAAATTTGTAAAACTGATTCAATGTTTCAGCTAATACTTCGGTAATTTAATTTGATTTCATGAATATCACACTATACTATCATATTTATGCTGTCTAATTGTAATTTTTGCAAATCTCAGAGAATTGTTAGGGCTGTTTAATTTTCTTAATTAGTGCAAGGTTTTGTTTATATTGTTTATGTATGTTGGCTCCTTTTCTTTTTATTGGTTAAAAATGTAGTTTTATATTATATAATTTCAAATATTGCATAAAAATTCATACAAGAAAATGTCTCGATTCTCTTACACAGGAAGAGCACGAGGAAATCGGAGCTAGAAAAGGCGAAAATGAAGGTCTTAAATGGGAAGATTATAAGTCCATGTCTTTCACTCAATGTGTAAGTTCTTATCCTCATCTATTTTTTCGTTATTAAAATTTTAGCCACCAATTCGTATTCGTCGTCAACTAGCTATTTAAATATTGATTCCTTGGATTGACCATCGATTTTATCCTTTTAGGTGGTCAACGAAACTTTACGAGTGGCTAACATAATTAGTGGTGTATTCAGACGAGCAATGGATGATGTCACTATCAAAGGTGAGAATTGCACTTTGTCCATATAGAGAAATGATGTTACAAGTTTCATCGTTTTAATGTTGGTTGATTCATATTAGATGGTTACACAATTCCCAAGGGTTGGAAGGTCTTTGCTTCTTTTCGAGGAGTACACATGGATCAACACCACTTCAAAGATGCTCGAGTTTTTAATCCATGGAGGTGGCAGGTATAGATCAACGGCAACGATCCAATAATTTATAGTTGCCATTCATAATTGAATTCTTATGTTACTAATTTTACATGACTTATAGAATACTTCCGCGATGGCTAGTAACTCGGTTAACATATTTAACCCGTTTGGTGGAGGACCAAGGCGTTGCCCCGGAGCCGAGCTAGCTAGGGTTGAGCTTTCGGTTTTTCTTCATCGCTTAGTCACTCAATTCAGGTTCAATTACATCATCTATTGTCGTTATTGCATATATCCTTTCAACGGTACAAAATGAAACGCTATTTTGAATGCAGTTGGGAGGCAACGGAACAAGATAAGGTAGTTTACTTTCCGACGACGCGAACTCAAAAGAGGTATCCAATTATCGTTCAAAGGTTTAAACAAGTCAAGGCAGCGTAGGAAGCAACTAAATTTCTAGCCAATACCTTCGAAATTGTAGTGAATCCATTAGAGCTTGCTTCTAAAGCTTATCTATAATAATTACAAATGTAAATTGTGGTTAATTACATTTTGCTTCAAGAAATATATTCGATTTTAGTTTTTTTTGGAGGGAGGTCAGAGCCTCAGAGGTCCACTTGAAGCCTCCCTTTTCAGTTTTGTGACTTTATATATATATATATATATATATATATATATATAATGGGCTAATTTATTAATTTTATTGATGTGGAAATAGGCATAGAACTCTTTTTTTTTTTTTTTTGAAGTTAAACCCTCATCAAGCTATATCGGATACCTTCTCATTAGCAATCCAAGTTCTTGGATGCAAGAGAATATTATCTATAAGTTAGGTATACTTTTTTTTATCTTTTTTTGAAATTACCTTATCTCCCAACCTTAGTCATAATAAATAAGACGATACATTTATATCAACAATAAAAAATATAAAAAATCGACTCTTTTGAATATTATCATATACCGAAAATCAAAAGGTTTGATTGAACTTGATTTGGGTGTCTCTCTTTATTTTTGTTATTTCATTAATAAATCTGATTTTTGTGTGTATGTGATATAGGCATATTAAAACTTTTTCTTCTTTTGTTTAAAAAAATAAAATTAGAATCATAATATTAAATTAAAAAGGAAAAAATTAATCAAAAATTGGATTTGGATATCGCATTAGGTACCATAATTTTACATACTAGTATAATTAAGGGTGAGCATTGGTCAGTTTGGTAACTGAACCGATCTTTAAATCAATTAATCGAACCAAAATTTTTAAAATTTTGAAATCCCTAACCAAAGTTATTGAAAATCGAAAAAAATCGAATCGAAATTTTATTTCAATTCAATTATAAGTTCAGTTTTTACTAAAAAAAAATAAAATTAAATAACTATATTAGGAAAAAAAAAACAAAATTCTTTGAGAAATAATTCATATGAACTAGTTGATGGGCAAAACAACCATATTATTTGAGAAACAATTCATTTCCTTGTAATAGATAGATTACAACATATCGGGAGGAAAAAAAAAAAAGACATGCACTTGCCTTGCATATCATCAGACACTCAAGCTAAAATTCAACTTCATATCTTGCTTTCTTTTGTACTTTTTCTTTGATTGTGTTAGGAAATCAAAATTTACCCAAAAAATTTCCTAAATCTCAAATATAAAGTAGTTATGTATTATATTTAAAAAAAAGTTCGATCTAATTTTCGGTATTTCGGGTTTTCAAACATACGTATCGAAATCTGAAATTTCTGAAAAATCAAAATCAAAATTGAACCCTATGTTCGAAGAACTGAACCGAACTGCTAATTTTAGTTGGGTGCGATTCGATTTTTCCGTTTTCACCTAATTTTGCTCCCCTATAAATATAATAATGCATTATATTCATCCATTGAAATGGATTAGGATCGGGGCAAGACAGACCCAACTTGACCCACTACTGGGATTGAATTTAATAAGCCCATAATATTTATTAGATTCAGTCTTTACCGGAATGGGTCGGGTCAGAGCCAATTGGACTTTCTTGGCAGGCTGGTCCTAAAACCTGAAACAGTCCAATTTCAATCGGGTCATTAGATGTCATTGTTGTTACTTGTCACCGAATATCTCGTTTTGAGCAGCCTGCTAAATGACTTGTAAAACATATCAAAGCCCATGTCTTTAGTCTATTAGTTGGCCCAAAACAGTCACCTTTCCACTTTTCCTAACGGAAATTAATTCGCCCCACAATCAACTTTTCACGAATTTCCGCAGCATAATTTACAAAAATACCACATTGACATAGCATTTGAATAAAAAAGTTATTCAATATTATTCTATTAAAAATAGACACCATAGTCTTGAGTTTAGTGCACGACTGTGAACGATAATAAATGACATTTTTATTAAAAAATTAGTTTTAATGAATGATTACAATTTTTTGCAAATAGGAGGTGCCAAAGTAGCATCTCCAAGGTCCATTTCAGCATAAAATTTAAACATTAATCTTGTTCTCGATATAAAAATTAAAAAATCCAATGATTTTTCTTGACAATATATCAAACAAATGTAAGATCGTTGTCTCTGCTTCGTTTAATTTTGTTCTAATTCCAACATTTTTTGTTTTTTTTATCAAAATCTTTAATTAGAGAAAACAGTAGGAATATAATTGTTTTGTTCATGTAATATATCTATTAAAATATGTAAATTGAAAATTGGTGTTGGGCGTAGATTAAAATTGAAAAACATTCTAATTAAACATTAGCAAGATGATCCCCCTTGTATTTTTTTTCCCTTTCTAGCTGTCTCAAAAGGACAACAATTCTAAATTTCCAACCACCTCAATCAAAGGATTATCGTATATAACATAAAATAATAAAGAGAAAACAACTTAATTAACAGGATTTACAAACAGAGCTGTGGAGCCCATAGTAGTTGGCAGTCTTTCATTCAGCCAGATGCTGCTGTTAAGGCTAACCCTTTATCTCTATCAGGTTTTGGACCATGTATTTGTTGTTATATAATCATATACGAATATAATATTATGAATATTAAAGTGGGTGTAACTCTTGCATGAATCTTTTGTAGTTTTTCTTTCCCAAAATCCATGTTAAACATTTGTGTTTTCCTATCCTTCAATAAAAATAATTGATAGCATCATAAAAACATGGACATTTTGAAGTCCATTATGAAAAGATCATATATACATAACGGATTGAGGTACTTTTGACTTGTTATCGCAATTTCTATACATTGATCGTACTTGAATATAAAATTTGGCAATAGTGAATCTCGACTAGGCATTAGCCAATTAATTGGTGGTGTTACATTAAAATAAAGAAGTTGCTTTGGACAAACAAAGTATGAGTATGTCTCTTACCTGTTTAGGACATTGGATTTATGATCTGTAAAACTTGTAATGATATCAAGAAAAGGGTTTTGGATGACCTGTGAGTTGGAGGTGGGTACAATATTTTTAGTTGTTGTTGGTTGTCATTTGGCAACTGCCCTTCTTTTTATTTGGTTGTTGGGCCATAGATTCTCTTCTTTACAAAGGTATCTTATCCATGCATTTATACACTCACTTGCATATTTTTTGTGTGCGCCCATGTGAAGAAATTTGATGCTTTTGCCCAAAATCTGGGTCAAGTTGAGGTTTTTTATTATTTTATTTTATTGGATAATATTAATGTTAACTAGGTGTAAGAATTTCTATTGTCTCATGATGTTTGGTACAACTAAGCAATGACAACTAGAGCAAATCTTCTTTTGGAATTTTGGGCGATCAATTTCTTTTCTTTTATGATCTTAGTAAATTGAACACCAAAACTCCTTTTAGGTTGCATTTTGATTATGGCTATGTTTGTTTTAGTTGGAGTGAATCTGATTTTGAAATTTTGGATTGTCTAAAATAATGAGTAGAGAAAAATTGGCGTTTGTTTTTGATTGTATAAGATATGATGATATTATAGATGTCAAATTATAATTGAAAGATGTTGGTATTTGTATTATTCTATTGTCAAGTGTGTGATGTTGCTAATGATTATTGTTGGTATTTTAGTTTTGACGTTGTTGGTAATGATAAATGCAATATAATTAATGATAAAATTTAAGTGGATGAAACTTTTGAATTTAAATCATAAAACAATGAAGATTTTAGATTTTGACATTTGAAATCCGTCTATGGAAAACTAGAAAAGAACATAAGGTAAATATATTAAGTTTCAAAATTTTAAATAAATAAATTTCAAATTTACTTATATTACATTGATTTCAATTGCACCTAAAATCATTTGGTAAATAGTACAAAACGATTATTCCAAAAAATTGAAAAAGCCAAATTCAATCAACCACAAATAGATGTTTTGTTATTATTGATTTCAAATTTATTTTCAATTCCTTAATTCCATGGATGCAATATTTAAGTACTCGATTATGTATTTCAAATTGTTATTGAATATTGTTGGTTAGTGGTTGTGGTTCGGATTAATGCGTATTAGATCTTTTCATATGATTCTTACTTATGGAACACACATGTTCATTCTACGAAATGTGCAAATTGAATAATGAAAGATACATACACTTGGCTTGCAATTTGACAGAAATTTCATTTAAAAACAAAATATCAGCTTTAAATCGTTTTCAAATCTTTGTTTCAATTTGACTTCTCATCCTAATGAGCTAATTGATGGGTCGTGTATTTATTATCCCTCTTTTTTAACACTATTTACTCAAAATATTTCTTAAAAAAAAAAAAAAAACAAAACTATACATAGAATAGTTTCATAAAAGAACCCTGCGGTAGCATAATCTCACAATAATTTACATGAGAACACCTGCAGCAGTTCTGGACATTAACATAGTTGTATATATGTGTACACTTGTAATCTAAGCTAAGTAAACTCTATAAATTCTTTGGCAATGGGGCTTCAGATCTCCTTTGGATGAACTGCAAAGAAACAAGAGTTAGCTAAGCAGGACATGCACATGGGAACAATTTAATTATTAAACTATGTTCAGAAACAAACAGAGAATGTATTTATTTACCTGAAACCCATGAGGGAAAAATGGATTCTTTCTAAACAAATATACATAATTTGCTATTATTTTGCTCTTGCTTCTTCTAGTATTTTTTGATATCTCGGAAATCCATTCTTGCACGCGGAAACCTGCAGCCAAGACACAAGTTACATTAGCCATAGTCGTCTTCTTCTTCTTATCTACTTAATTAATGTCTGCATTTAACATTAAGTTTCAATACTTACAATATTCCATAGTTGCTTTTTTTAAATGCAATTTCTAAAAATACCCAACAGACAAATGGAATTGTCTTATTACAATCCTTTTTTCACTTTTTAGGTTCTTTATGACAAATACACAAATTTTTCATACGCCAGTTCCCCATTTCTATCTGTGGGGGTCCTCCAACTAATACGTCACCGTTTTACATCAATGCGTAATAACAACATTATACTGATGAATCACATCATAGAGTAAGAAAGAAAAACAAAAAAAATTGTTAGAGAGAGAAAAAACTTACAGCTTCGATGTCGATCTTGTAAACGAGAAGCTTTCTCCTCTCACGACAGCTGGTTCTGTAGGCGACGACAACGTGCCCAATTGCTAATACCAGTGAAGAAACGAACATGGCGGCCTCCATGGCTCTTACATACCCACCTTTATCGTAGCTGCTATTCATGAACACATACGACGCCTTCAGCGACACGAACACCAGCGACGCCGCCGAGCACACGGTGGCGATCCCCAGGTACGGCCCCCTCGACAGCCGCGGCCCGTCGCAGAAGCTGTAAACACCTGAAACCCCAAATTGGAACAGAGGATTTCACGAATTAGGGATCTGATTAACAAATTGAGCTTAAGCTGTGTTTCAGAGTATAACTTACATAATATGATGGCGGATCGGATGATGGAGACGAGGGGTATGTCGATGAGGGAGTATCGGAAGTCGTAGTTGTTGAGATGGGAGGAGAGGGCTTGGAGAGAGAGGGACGGCGGCGAGACGGCGGCGGAGAGGAAGGCGGAGGGGAGGAGGGCGTCGGCGATGACTAGGAGAATGGGGGCGGAGAATAGGAGGAGAGAAATCAACATGGTGATTAAGAAGAAGAGGGTTTTGATCCATCTGGGGAGTACGATGACTACTTTCTTGAGAGGCTTGTCGTCCTTGGAGAATCCCATCAGGTGCGTGGGGAGTGTGTGTATGGCAGAAGGAGAGAGAGAGAGAAATAGAGGGGGGCGAGAGAGAAGGTGAGTGGAAAGAGAGGGAGAGAAAAATCGTTGGGATATTTGACTGAAGACGCGAAATGTGATGGTCAAATAGAGGAGGCTTCTTTGCATTTCTCTCTCTAGGATTCTCTCGCTCTAGGATTCTGTTTATTAGAAAAACCCCTTTGTGGACTTTAACCGCAAATACCTAAAAAACTACTCAGCCGTAATCAGCTGTGGAATTGATTCTTTTTTTTTTTTTTTTAATGTACGGCGGAAGGGTATTGGTTGGAATTTCGAAAATAGTGTTGGATATTATTCCAATATTATGCGTTACTAATTATATTTATATAATTTTAAAACCGAGGATTATGCTGCCAACAGAATTTGCATCTCCCCAGTAAAGTTAATGTTTAAATTGATCGAGCAACCGGACGTATGTGGGTCAGATTGGATTCGAATTGACTTTAAATTCGTGCTTATATTTTATTTTATTTATGTCATAATTTTTATACTATATGATTTGTATAATATTTATATATAATCATAATTTTTAATTAATATATTTAAAAAAAATTATTATAAAAATTCATATAGTATGATTGAATTTTTATATTATAATAATTTAACTTTTATATTATATTAGTATAATTTTTACGTATATATATCATAATCTTTAGATGATATATTTAGATTTTTTCAATATAAAAATTCATATAATATAGTTGAATCTTTTTGTTATAATAATTTAAATTTTATGTACATATATCATAATTTTTATATATTTAAAGAATAATATAAAAGTTTGTAACACAAAAATTAAATTATTAAATATAAAAGTTTAAAAGGTATTATCGTTCTAAAATACACCTAACTAGCATAAAACATAAAGATTGTGCGAATACAATATAAAAATTATGGGAACATAAGTAAAATGTTAAGACGAATATAACTGCGAAATTATGATTTTTAAGTGGATTTAGGGCGCATGTGGAGGCGTGCTGTAGTTGTGGAGCACATGAAATATACTTTCGAATTTGGTCGATCAAGTTACACGGATTTAAGATCAATACACTTGATAAATGAAAATATGCTATAGTTGTGGAGCACATGAAATATACTTTCGAATTTGGTCGATCCAGTTACACAGATTTAAGATCAATACACTTGATAAATGAAAATAATTATATTTTGTTTTTATTCGGAATTTGATATCGTAAAAATTCATATGATAGATATTTGTTAGTATATTCGAATTATTGTTGAATACAAGTACTATATATATAATTATATATAGTGACTATTATATGTGATTATAGTTTTGTCACGCTTCTACTTACATCAATGAGTAGAGATCTATACTATAATAAACATTTCCTCAAATCTGTAATTCCAATCAACTTAAATTGTGCAGTTGGAAATTATATTTTATATTACTCCATATTAACTCTATATTATTATTATTATTATTATTATTATTATTATTATTATTATTATTATTATTATTATTATTATTATTGTTGTTGTTGTTCTTATTATTATATTAAGATTTTGATATTGTATTTTTTTAATGTGCTCTATTAGTAGATTTTCATTTAATGTTATACATTATTTACAAATATTATTTGATGGATAATATACACACAAGTATACATATTAAGTGATTTTTTAACCTCTATCAAATAATCTTAAACGATAATTATTTTAGAACGTATGAAGTACTAGCAAATTGAGTTGACTATCACTTACTTTTTGTACATTTTATTGTTTTGGCCCACATTTTCCGTTTTTACAAATTGTGAAGAACATAGGACATGATTCCCTGTATTATATTAAAAGTTGTTTTACTTGTGTAAAGTCTTTTCAGTGTCTCCTACCATGCAATCTTTTCCTATCAGAATATGTTCTTATTGCATGTAAAAAGAGAGATTTGGTGCATGACAACAACGACTAAGAAACAACATCATGCTATGTTCTACTACGTGACAATGAGGCTATATAAACCTAATTCATAAAATTTTACCATGTGACACTGAGACTACATAACCTAATTCATAAAATCCCCATTCCAATGCTCCTAAACTTAACCTTAACTCATATGAGAGTTTTACCAATTAGCCCCAGGAGCATAGTCGAGTTAGTAAGATCAATAATGATGTGGAAACAATTTCTCGACAACGTAGATTTAAATCTCACGTGGGATAAATTTTTATTGAAATATTGTTGAGGTTTGTCTTAAATTTGAATTTTTTTGGCTCTCTTCTATATATATATATATATATATATCACTCAAACATATCCCTCAATTTATATCTCACCCAATTGAGGAATCTACAATCGAGTAGGAGAATTTTTCTATCACCCCTTAATAAAAAAGTTTCACCAACTCCATCCCATGACTGAGTTCAGCTAAAGACAATAACTGTCAACTACAATTTGGATTGTATGGTCTTAAATGTAGGTCATGGAACCATGAAAATCAAGAATTAATAAATAACAAGCAAGGACACAATGAGTTAATCATTAAGTCATGGTAAATTTCTCATATTCATGAGGATGCTTTATCTTAATATTGCATTATACATTTGTCCCACTATTAGGGGCACTTGCTAGCATGTGGCGGGTTGGGTCAATCGAGTCGACTTGAATTGCACAAATTTAAAATCTATACATCAGTTGTATTATTTTTATATTTAAATATCTCTATTTACTTATACATTACAAGTTAGATGCAACTCGTGAAATCCTTATTTAACCCATTTCACAATCGCATTGTCTCTTCGATTATTTCATTTATCAAGATATGTGTTTGTCACTTTATCTAATTACTTTACCTATAAACATTTTCAATCAATGTAGTAGAAAAAATATATAATTACTCTTTTGTGTAGCTGTTCTTATTACAGCCTAGGGCTCTAAGCACCACTTCTTTAATTTCAACCTAATTTAGCTATTGAAATATTTTAGTTGGAAATCATCCGATTTTCTTTTCCCCTTTTTTAATCGCTGTTTGGCTTAGAATTTCAACTTCTAAAGTAAATATATATATATATATATATATATATATATATATATATATATATATATATATATTTTGGTGATATATTTCGTGGATCCAATTATATATTATCAACTATTGACCTTATAAATATTTGAATGGACGCCGCCAGGTTCATATAATTAATTATATATAAATTCATATTTGATAGACAATAATACTTAAAATAATGTACAGAATATGTATTAAGCCTCAAGAAAATTGTGTAAAACCACCTGATACAGAACTCCTAACTATTATTTGCATATTTATTTAAATATTCTAGATTTTATGATTATTCTTACATATTGATAAAATAAAATTGTTGATTATGGATTTGATTAGAGCAGTATGTTAATGGATGGTTCTGATTTAATCCAGCGGGTATGGTGGAACCGACCCGAGCCAAGCACGTGTTGCCACTTGCTCCATTTTTTCCTACCTAATCTTTTTCTTTTTTCTATTTCTTAATATTTAATTAATGTTATTAATTACTTCCAATTAATTAACTGAAAGCTTGAAAGAATAATAATGGTGAAAATATATAGGCCGGTTTTTTGGAGGTTATTTCTCCACTCTTTTAGCTGAAGCTTCTCGCATTCCCTCTCTACTTTCTCTCTCTTCCTTCTAGAAGAGTAAAAGTTGCCGACTATTTTTCTTCGTCAATTGTGGTCATCCTCCATTTGCATAAATGTAAACGAAATGGTATTATTATTTCAGAAAAAAAAAATTATAGTTTTATTAATAGTAAAGATTTCATTAAATAAACTTTTAAGGTTGTGTTTAAATAGAAAAATTTGAAATGAATGGATTTAAACTTCATCCATATTGAAGTGCATTTGAGATTCACACTAATTAATGACTTAAAAATTAATTTAAAATAAAAGTGATTAATTTCAAATCCAAAACTATTCAAACACAATTGATGGATT
Source organism: Scutellaria barbata (assembly GCA_028654395.1). Taxonomy (NCBI): domain Eukaryota; kingdom Viridiplantae; phylum Streptophyta; class Magnoliopsida; order Lamiales; family Lamiaceae; genus Scutellaria; species Scutellaria barbata. The sequence goes on along the minus strand of CM053646.1, from coordinate 14,514,678 downwards.
TCCTATTATGAATTTTGAATTTCCCTTCAAATTCACCTATGTTTTTTTACTCTTAATTCAATAAGTTCATAATTTAAGTATTTATTAGAAAATTATTGTATTTAGTTTGATCTTGATTATTTGACCTATGAGTGATTTAAAAATATTGATATTTAGTAATTTAGTTTTATACTCTCTTCAATTTTCAATCTCATTTGAATGGCTTTTCAAAGATTCAATTTTATTTCTAATTATTTATCTTTCTAAATTATAATTTATTTCAAGTTTACGCTTTCTTCATTATCCCAAAATGTTTTATTTTTTAAGAGATTGCTAAAGGGTATTTTTGATCAAAGTGTTCCTTAGTTTAGTTTATGACAAAAGTTCTAAAAAGTCATCTAACTAGAATCAGATGGAATAGTTACTATGTGTTGAATGTTTTTTTATTTAGTTTGTACTTTCCAAAACAAAGCATAATTATAATTTGGTTATTTAAATCAGTGTTTTCATAACCGAACCGGTGGCCGGCCTGGCCACCGGTTCACGGTTCAACCGGTCGGATCGGTTGAACCGGTAAAATGATCTTTATCTATTTTTTTTCAATATTATTTATGTTACATTAAAAAAATTATATACTTATACGATTCATATTAAAATAAATACAATAAAGTTATAAAATGTCAAACTACATACCCCATAATCCATAATGAAGTCTCAAACTAAAAATTAAAATATGAAATACTAAAATTTAAGATATATAAAATGACAAAGTAAAATATTGTAAATTTTGATGATCATATCAATATATCACATCATCTCCTTCAACCATAAGAACAAGATAGAATCCTTTTTTGAATATGAATAATGACAAAACTAATATGAAATTTAATTTAGGAATATGAAACAATATTGGAAATTTCATAACCCAAAATTTTTTTTTTTTGATTTTCCGGTTTTCCGGTTCCCGGTTATAACCGGTTCAACCGGTTTTTGACCGGTTCTTTTCGGTTTAACCGAAAAAACGGTTAATTGGGTGTAATCGGATCGGTTTCCTTGCCGGTTTCCGGTTGAACCGATTGAACCGGCCGGTTCGGTCCGGTTATGAAAACACTGATTTAAATGTATAACTGGTTTTAAGAAACCTGTTTCATCATCTATTATACGTACTGTTGATAATTTCATTAATCGAATTACCAAATAGATTAAAAGATGCTCCTTTATTTAATTAATCACCCAAGGATATAACTGACAATTACTCATGGTATAATGCTATAGCCACTTGAAAAACTGAAATTTTTAATTTTACTAACTATTTATTTTCTTATATTTGGATAAATTAATTCAGTTTTATCCAATGAATAGTTTTAACCAGAAGTTAGGTAATTTGAAAAAAAAAATGATAGTGTCACCCAAAAAGTCCTAATTAAAATCACCCTAAACTATGCAAAACACACATGATGGGATTAGGGATAAAGGCTAGGAATAACGGTTATGTTCACTTTCTCCTAATCCTCAGATTTTGTCTTATCATAGATATTGCCTAAAAGTGTTGACATCAGAATTTAATGCTAATTAAATATAATAACTCAATTTTAATATAAAGAGTGTAGGGAATTAATCCATCAATGTGAATAAAACTTAATTCCTTTTTACTAAATAAAAGTACAAGCTAGTGTATCAATGATTATAATAAAATGTATATGAACTTAATTAAAAAAGTTGAGAATAGGAATAATCAAACACGGTTTTTCCCTTGTTCAAATGTCTCAATTAAACCCAAATTTCTCTAAATGTGATTAGAATATCACCAAAAAAGTTATGTTGCAATTATTTTATCATAAATTAATTTATAAATACTTTAACAGCTACACATGTTACATACGGCACAAATACATCGTGCAACATTTTATAAATTCATGATAATTTTATGAAAATACGAAAACAATGTTATGTTGGCAATGTTGAATTTAATATGGGAATCTTTTTTTTTTTTTTTTTTTGGGAATTCTAAAAATCATGTCTTTGTGTCATTGCTGCTGTTGGAAATAAATAATGATTTGATATTATTAGTATAAAACTCAAAGTCAATGGAAACAAAATGTCGTCTGTGATGAAAAGGTTGGAGAAATTCACAATGCTTCGGTAATATTTTGAAGTCAAAATTACGAGTCGCTTCATATTTTGTGTAAGAATCAAATTTTTCTTGGTATATTTACATGATTGGTCGTTGACTCCTTTTATGATTTCAATGTTTGACCGGGTAAGTTGAGATCCACTGTTGAATTTGTCAAAAAAAGGTTTCGATTTCTATAATAATCAAATATTATCATGTCCTTCCAAACCAAATTAAATGTTGTTTAAATTAATAAAAAAATGCACCCTTATTAAATGTTATTATAGAATTCTAAAAAATATTTATCCATTTTCTATCAAAGTTACCATCATTTCTTTTAGATAAAATAGTCAAAAAAATTCAAACATTTTTGAGTTTTTGTTATTTTAATCGGTTTTTTAAAAATTATCAATTTAATTATATTATAGTCAATCAGTTGCAACTTTAATTAAAACTAAATTGTATATGTCCTACGTGGTAAATATATGAATAAATAAATTATTTACACCTCATTAAAAATGAAAAAATACATAAAAAATAACCACATTATTTTGAATTTACAGATTAAAGAAAATAAAGAGAATTGGACTTAAGTGTTGTCGAGAGTAAATTAAAAAATAATTGATAAGATGTAAATGATTTATATATCCATGTGTTTGCCACATAGGACATATACAATTTAGATTTGACTAAAATTAAAATTTGATTAAAATTACAACTAATTTACAATAATATGACTAAATTAACAATTTTTAAAAAATTAATTAAAATCGTAAAAACTTCAAAAGATTTGAATTTTTTTTGGTTATTTGGCGTCTCTTTTAAATTAAATGAGATATAAAACCATTATTTCACAAAAATTATAATAATTTTACTTATATAAGAATAAATTAATCTTTTGAGTGCAAAATTTCAAAACAACATTTATTTTTAGATAGAAAGTATTATTAATGATATCTTTATATATACATGATGTATAAAAGTTTATTTGAAATATCATCTAAAACATTATTACGACAACAAATTTGATTGATGTCAAACAAATAAGAATAAATTATCTATACTCAAATATTATAATATCAAATAGGGTCGAATTAGGGAGAGAAATGGGGGAGTATTTGAAATTTATCTCTAAAAAAAATAATAAAATAAACCGATAATGAATGCAGTAAAAAATTACAAGTGAACTAGGCAAATGTAAAATAGGAGAAACTTTAGAATATATTAATTAAACCCTTATGCAAATGAATGATTAATTTCCATCGTGATTCAGACAATCAATCATCGATGCAAGATAACTTAAAAGCTCATAAATTAATTGATTATAAATGTCCAGCAAACACAAACAACCAACATCCCAGAACTTTTTTGATAATTGAGAGACTCTTCTTGATTCTAATCATAAGATAACAATACAAAAGTTTATCAAAAATTTCATGTTTCGGAGACTCTCTTCTAGTTGCAACTGGCTTCATTTAAATTAGATTATATATTTCGAAGATATTAATTAACAAAGAATTTAAATTATGCATGTCCCCTTAATTAAATTACACAAACAATTACGGATTTGAAGAATTTAATTAACAATAAGTTATTCTAAAGAAATATCGAATATATGTGTATCTGTATTCAAAAAATTATAAAATAATCAAAAGTTTACCACAGTTGATATGACGAAAATCCAATACAATCTTCAATTTTAAATTACAATATTTAAAAAAGTGTGATATTTACACATCAACTATGAACATTTTAAAACATGTACATAGGGCGTTATTTTTGAAGTATATACAAACAATAAGATCTCACAATTGCATAGAATCAAGGTTTCGTTATCCTTCAACCAGAAAATAAATTTAGTTCCTAAACATAATTAAAGAAGAAAATAAAGTATTAATTCAATGCATAAAAATACTCCAAGAATAAAAACCACGTCTGATTCTGTAATCGATTGCTTCTGTTCGAGCCTGTCTAAGTAAAATATATCCTAATTATATATATATGAATATATGATCTATAAAAGTAGAAATTAAAATAAAGGAGTCTTTGATATCTTCTCTGCATATTAATATTCTTTGAGTCCATTTTGCTTCTCCTTGGAACCCAACTTGAAATAGGCCATGTCTTGGTTGAGATTGTTTTACGAATGTCATTTCATGAGATGTATTGTGTCAGATTAAACATAAAAAATTACGTATATAGAAACATTCTATGAGATGTATTGTGTCAGATCGAACATAAAAAATTACGTAATATTTCTATATGTATTAGGTAATATTTTTCTATATATTAGGTAATACTTTGTATTATATGATGCGTTTTGTATTGAGTTGGACTATAAGAAAATATATAATACTTTTATATATATCACGTAATATTTTTCTATGTATCAGGTAATACTTTTGTATTATAAAAAACGTTGTCCAAATTGAATCAAGTCGGGTCATTTAAAAAACGCGCGGATCCAAGGCTGTCCAGGTGCTATTTTTTCTCTTGCAAAATGTAACACTTTTGTGTATATTAAGTAATATATTTTTTCTATATATTAGGTAATACTTTTATATTATATTATGCGGTATATGTACATTATAAAAAAGTATTACCTGATTTATAAAAAATATTACATAATACGCACAGAAGTATTACATAATTTATTATGTTCGATCCCACCCTCCTCATCTCAAAAAATGAGAACCGTAAAACGATTCTGTACAAGACCTATTCCTTGAAATATCTCATTGATCAAACTCTAGAAATCCTCTTTCAAGCATAGATTAATCAAATTCAATCTTTGAAAACATACAACAAGAGTTTGTAAATTTTACAAATATTTTAATTTATTTGATAATTTAATCAAATTTTAATAGTGAAAAGTGTAATTTACCAAAATTTTTTTTTACCTGTTGTCACAATGAAATGAAATCTTTTTATACATAGAGGATTAAAAGAAGAAAATGTAAAAGATAGGTTGATGATGAAAAATCCAATAATATAAATTTAGAGTATACAAACTTTTTTTTTTCTTTTCAAAATATAATAGTAAAAAACAAAATCCCTATTAGTATAAGATGACATCTTTAAATGGTGCATGGGATGGGACTGCTCATGAAAATTTTGTAAATCTATCTTGTTTGGTTCATTACCAAATTAGCATTGTATTAAATTTGTGACTAATCACAATAATTCACATATTGATTGATCCGTTAAAAAAAAAAGCAAATGTGAAATTGACTGAACTTTTCATACAAATATCAAAAGCTCATCGTGATTTTATAATTACAACTTTCTCTCTCTCTCTCTTTCTTTTTTGGGGGACAAAAAATTATTTTCGAATTTTTGCCTGCCAAATAGATAATATCAATCTAATCCTTATCTTAACGTGCCCTTCCTTTCGGTGCATGGTTGCTACGGCTAATTGTTTGATTGGATGTATTAATTATTTAAAATACTTTTTCATCTCTTTATAATCTTAATATTTTATGAATGCATGTAAGACCTATATAATGTTATCATCTTTTTTTTTTTTTCCCTGAAGCTAAGAAACATTATTAATACACTTATAAGTTGTGCTAAATTATTGAAACATTATATATCAAATAAAACTCGACGGATGATTAATATGAATGTGTATGAATTCAATAGGGTAAATTTGTCAAATACATGATTTGTACATATAATAAATATCAAAGTACACATCTGAAAAAAACTTGTCGAACTTGTCATCTAGTAATCAAACCAAGAATACTTAAGTTTATCGGGAGAATTTGACCTTATCATACAATTAGAAATATTTTCATCTATCAATCATTTATATATTCTATAAATAAGTAAACGAAGATATATTGTATAACAATATTACTATATATATTATGTAAATGAGTAATAACACAATAAGTAACCACTCACATAAAGATAAAAAAACACAATAAGTAAGAATTAAATTAGAAGAAAGATTGTAGGTATGGACAATTGACAATAGCCCTAAAAATTAAAGATGATGTGTAATTCATTTATTTGTAATGAAGTGTCAATCCTTAAAAATCCACGTACACGGTTTATACACGAATTGAACTTAACCACAACACGAAAACATGTGGGTCCCACGTTATACACTTCTTGAATTTCTAGAACATATTGACGTCATCTAGCTTTGCTTTTTGTCTCAATATCAATCAAAGCCTTTCTATCTCAATCTCACAATTCACACTCTTTTGATATATGATTATTATTTTGGTTTCCCGATTACATAGTATACTATAATTTACATATTTGAAGAAAGATGAGATTGATGATATAGTTGATCCATTACAATTTGAGTTTAGTAATTTAAGAGTTTTAATTTGATAAATTTAATAACAAAATGATTTCATGTACCTCAAATATTTCATAATTATTCATTTTAGGTGTGTCAAATTTATGTGGTGTTTCATCTTTCTTGCTTTGATTCTTGCAAGATTATATGAGAATGCCTCTAATTGCCCAACAGTTAGTTTGTGCTTTAATTTACATAATCTTAATTATCAAAATTGTAGTGAACTAACATCTAAAATGATCTTACTTCGTATCAACACTTGAAAACTTTTGAATTAAAATTTAACTTTCTATAAGATATATAAACTTGTAAAATCATCTAGATAAATCTTTACTAGACTTTTCTTATATACAACCTTCTTAATTAATTTAGCTTTTCACAAGGAGTACTATGTCATTAATGTTGTATTGTGAATCGCTTTTTTCAAAAACAGTGATTTAAAATATAAATATATATAACATTTTATTTTTCAATTTTTTATTCTAGAAGTTGAATAATATTGACTTCCCCATATGTATAATGAGGCCCAAACCATATTGGGCTGCAATTCCAAGCCCCAATAAGGTTGAAGAATGTAGGAAAGTAGCAAATAAGCCCTTTTTAGCAAATAAGCCCTTTTTCAGTTTCTTACTTTTGGTCTAATAATCTGACTACAGCTTAGTGGGCTTCCAAGTATTAATTACGTATGTGATGAGCCCAATTTAAACTTGGGCCCTGATGAGAATAATTTAATCCTTAGTGGGCTTCCAAGGATTTAATTAGGTATGAGATGAGCCCAATTTGAACTTGGGCCGTGTGAATACAACTTAATGAGTGCATCATAGATAAGGATGATAATTTTCAAGCGACCCGTCGATACTCGACTTGAAATTATACCGATGATTCCCGGACCCTCTTTGCTTGGGGAAAGGCTCTCAGTTCTCCCAGCTAAGAGTAGACGACGAGAATGAAGGTAATTTTTTAGAGCCTATAAAGGGAAAAGAGCTCTTGCATCGTTAGCCGCTTTTCAGCATCGCTTTCAACGCCTCAACTCTTTTTTGTGGCAAGCGTAGGTTTTTGTACACAATTGCTTGAACGACGGAACTCCAGCGCACTGATTGAGCTAGCGAACTCCTATCCTCTTTCAAGGTTGCCGCTCAGCTTAATTGGCGCTCAGCTTAATTGGCGCTCAGCTCTGTTGTTGGTCGGCCGCTAAGCTCAGTTGGTTTGGGGTTGGGGTGTATAATAACCTTTTTTTTTAGAATGCCCGAAAGCATAACTCTTTGCTTCTTGTCCTCTTCGATAGTTTAGAGAGAGGAACCACATTTGAAAGACTGAAAAAAGATCCGAGATATTTGGAGAAGGGAGGGGTGGGGTGGGTCTGAGTACTCCTCATGCTCCATCCCTCGCCCCGCGCCCCTCTATTACAGATTACAGACGGGCGAAAAAGGGAGGAACACAGCACTATTGAGTGCGACCAGTCAGCGAAGACCCATCCCTCACCCCCACTATGTAATATATATTTAGAAAAATAAATTTAAGTTAATTGTAAGAAGTGTTGGTTATGATTAAAGATGTAATTATACGAATAAATAAAATTATTTCATAATGAATCTCATAAGATAAAATTAAAATGATTATAATTAAATTATTTTTATATTTTTAAATATAGGTATCAATATATGAAATTTTTGGACTACATTAATTTTTTCATAATTTTACCATTTAATTTTTTTTTATATAAACGGCAACAGGATGTGGAACAATTATTCTTAACCTGTCGTGGGATTGAACGGGACAGAACGAGGAGTTTCTATCAAGATCGCGGGACGAACCTGGATATCTTATTATCTGCCTTGCCCGACCCCATTGTAATCCGTAGTGATAGAGACTTAAAGCCACACCAATTGAGGAGTCAATTCTTTCATTTAAATGTTGACAGTTTCATATGATATGTTTTGAGATTATTGAACCCACTTCTTATGTTATACTCTGGAATTCTACATTGAATTTGATTCTTTTTAGTTATTACTAAAGGATATTACGAATAGATTGATTAATTGAGCTTTGATATCGCTGATTGTGGTGTTTACTTGCTCAAAGATCCATTTAAAGGTATTTAGTCGGAAATTTGAATTAAATCAAATTGTATAAACAAAAATATCATGTCTACCAAAATTAACCGAATTTTAATTTCATCATATTTTCTTATATTTATATTCGTTTTTATTTGATTGTTTGATTAATACACATCAACAATTAATACTCGATATATCTCAAATTTACATCTAATATAATCTATTGAATTATAGATAGTTGTATTATTATTATTATTATTTTTAAATTGTTTATTACCATTTTAACCATGTCATCTAAAAATTGATTGAAAAGGAACCATCATGCTTAAAAAGGAAAAAAAGTCTTATCCCTAATTTTGCTATGTTCAGTAGCTGACCTAATGTTATTTTTCCATCTTCTACTCAAACCAAAAATTATTAATAATAAAGTTTACATTAAATAAAAATGGAAAGAACTGTTCATGAACATGAATGATATCATATTGATGTACTAGCCTTATAGAAAAAATATCTAAAAGCTTAATTCCAAAATAATTCATACTCAGATTTGAGGCGCCATTATGAGCAGGTACCCATCAAAAACACGACAGGGAAATGAAAAACATGTTGAATCAGGGCTCAATTAAGGCTTACTTTATTATCTCAAATTAAATATTATTTTAATTTAATTTTTGTTTACCAAATGTCATTTACTTATTATAAAATTTAAAGAAACATTTCCTTATACGTATTCTTGTTCGAAATAGAGAAAAAAACAAAAACATAAATGATTAAAAATTGTAGGATATAGTGCATCGAATTTATAAGCCGACAAGGAGCAGCTTAATAGGAATGGCGAATTTTTTTGCTATCCCACATTAAAACCCTGCTGCCATGGCGACACCTACTACCGGGTTTCTCTCTCCTCTCTTTCTCTCTCTCCCATTCGCAGTAAAGTTTGGTCACTCCTCCACCCACCACCCTACCTCACAGCTGCTACAACCGTACGTTCTTGATTGCTCCCGCGCGCCTTTACCTATTTTCTATCCACCCATATATTTATTTATTATCCAGCAATGAACTAATCAGACCACAAAACTGAAGACCAGACAGTGAGAGGGAGAGATGGTAGGACCAGAGAGGCCATTGTTTGTGTTGTTTGGATCGTCGATTGTTCAGCTTAGCTTCAGCAATGGCGGTTGGGGTGCCATCCTCTCCGATATCTACGCCCGTAAAGTATGTTTTTTTCCCCTTATTTATAGTTCTTAATATTTTCGACAAATGTGTTTGATTTAGGGTTTATCTGAATGAAAACGAATTAATCGAAGATGTATTGTGAAATTATTCTTTCTGTGTAATTTATGCTGAATTTGAGGTTAATTGTGATAAATATTTTATAGCTGTTTTTGCCTATATTTCCACTCAAATTACATATATGAAACACCTCATATCTCAATTATGTCGAGATTGTGTTGATTTTTGCAAAAAAGATGGGTCTTGGGATATATGTTTCATCAATGGTGCTAGAAATGGATGAGATTTCCGACTATTAAATGGGTGTCCGAAGAAATCGTTCCTTTGTGAAGTTGCCTATGTCGAAATCTTTAGAACATAAGCTCAAGTAACACTATCTACTCAAGAAAGAATTTACGTTTTATGTTTCCTCCTTATCATCATTTGTTTTGATATCTTCAACTTCTAACTGCCTTTTCATAATTTGGTTCACCGATTAGAACGAATAGATTCATTAGGAAGAAGGGAAGTCTCAGAGATGTGAAGATAATTGGTGCTGTTAGGGTCATCACAAGGGCTGAAAGCATGTTCTTTCTACTCTTTGCTCATCGATGTTTTCCTTTTGTTGATATTTTTTAGTGGTAAGAGGTATTATACTAATTCATGTCAAGTTTGCATTTGCTAATATTTTAATAAGCGGAATTCAGAAAACAGTATTTATGTGGGAATCATTCTCTTCTTTATAGGTCTTATTAAACTCCATTTTTTTATATCAGTCTGTTTTTGCATAATTTTCTTTGAAACTCTTCTTTGTAGGCTGATATAATTACCAGAGGTTATTATGGTTGGAATTCTAGAAGAGCTATCAAGATCCTTGATCAAGTTTTTCCTAAGGTACTGGCATATTATGGTTAAATGCTGTAGAGAAATCAGCCTCTCGAACGCTCTGGTCAACATCTTATGTTTCTAAAGAAATATCTGAAACAGTTACCTAGTTTACCAAACATGTCTTCTATGAGAGTTTACCTTACCGTCTTTTGTGGGTTCAGTTAGTTAGGAGCTGAAGTTGTCGATATGTGCTTAAGATGAAGCCAAAACGTAGTGATAGAGGTGAAGTAATAGTTTTAAGGTAGGTTGACCATGATATAGACATTAACCAAACTATGCATTCAAGTTAGAGCTATGTGCCTGATAATGGAGATTCAGATACACTGCACAGATCATGAGAATCGTCACTAGAACCAAGCATGTGTAGTGATTTATTATGGTGCTATCCTCCCAAATCATTGCCTCTGTTGAAAAGTAGAAGGCTGATTTCCTTTAATGTTGTATAAAGAGATTTTAATGACATTTATCTTGTCTCTGATCCTATCCTGTTATGCTATTTCAGGATGCTGCAATTCAGCCTTCTTTAGTGATTGTGTATTTTGGAGGCAATGATTCCATGGGGGCTCACTCATCTGGACTAGGTCCTCATGTGCCTCTTCCTGAATATATTGAAAACATGAAGAAAATCGCAGCCCATCTCAAGGTAACTTCTCAAGTTGAAAAATCATATGGAACGAAAAGGAGCAATGAGATTCGATTAATAGTTTTACTGTGACATGAAATTTCTAATTGCATTTCACTCCAGAGCCTTTCAGACAAAACACGTATAATATTTCTCAGCTCTCCTCCTGTCAATGAAGACAAACTTCGTGAGAATACAAGGCATGTTTGTTCTTCCATGGATGATATTTCCTCATATTTAGTAGCATAAAAATAAAACCATTCTCAGAATGCTTCTTTTGCTCTTTTCTTCCTATACCAGTTCGTATTTCAGTGAACTAGTTCGAACAAATGAGCTATGTCGAATATACTCAGAAGCTTGTGTACAGTTGTGCATGGAGATGGATGTGAAGGTGGTTGATCTCTGGACTGCTTTTCAGAAACGAGAAGATTGGATGAACGCTTGCTTTACGTGAGTACAATCAACCCTTTTCTCTGCCATTGTGCTTTGTTTAGACCATAAGCTCAGAACTTCATCAGTGTCGTATCATCAAGGCAAAAAAACAAACACCAAGGCCAAGCCCCTTTGCTTTTCTTGTTACGTTTTTCATATGTTCTTACAGGGACGGAGTTCACTTGTCTGCTGAGGGGAGTAAGATAGTTGTAGAGGAAATACTGAAGGTGCTCAAGGAAGCTGAGTGGGAACCTAAACTACATTGGAAATCTATGCCTACTGAATTTTGCGAGGACTCGGCCTATGATCTAGTTGCTTCTGATGGAAAAACGACCATAAATCCCTCGGAATGGACGTTTCACAGAGAAATTCAATGGGACTAGGTGATCAATCCGATTTCTCAGTGACTACCATACTATCATTAGAGAGCAATAATCCATCTATCATGGTAGTTAGATTACTTTGTTCACAATATAGATCACGATGGCTTTGGATAGAAGTGGCTTGAAACTGGAGAATACTAGGATTCAATAAATATCACTCTTGAGTTGTATTAGACAAGATATATCAGATGCTTTTTAGATCACAAATCTATGTGACTATACTTGACCGTTTTATTGAGGTTTTTTCAAACAGAGTCATCAAGAATCTTGATGCACTTGTTTACGCATCTTGATGGTTTGTGTTTTAATTGAACAGGGTTCATACTAAGTACTAGATGTTCTAATTTACAGATTCTTGATTTTCCAAGAATGTTTCACACCCAGAATTAGTGATGGTGTGCCTGAATATTGGAATTGCGAATAAAAGGGGCAAAGAATCCGATCAAATTGGGGACAGGGTTGACCGGATTCCTTGCTTTCATTTGTTTTATTACGAACCATGTTTCATCTGATATTCCAACACCATCAGAGAGAATACCATTTATACAAATGATATATGTTAATGGTGTAGAGAATATTATGTTATTTTATGAGTGGCTTGAACTATAAGATGAGGGTGACAGCTTGTTCCTAGGAATATATGCCCAGATGAGAATATAATTGGTGTGTGAATATTGATTGGAATCCTTTGTGAAAAGGCTGGCTTAGGTTCCTCCATAACCACGTGTCTTGTAATAGATGGCATTAGGCAACATCTTAAGTAGCTCTACAATTTCTAATAGTGTTTCATTTTTTTTTTAATTTTTTTTTTATCCGTTCACCTAATATATATCTAAAGTGTTTTCACAAAGTATCGAAAAAATGTGAAAAATATCTCAAAATCCATAAATCTTATTTTCTTGTTTGATCTTGTTTACAATAGTGAGTGTCTAAACCAAGTGGACCCAAATTTGAAATAGGAATTGAGGGTGGTTGTTGATGAAAGATTTATGGTAGAAAAAAAAGGGCAATTATTGGTGAATCAATACATGCTGCACAAAAGTCCAACTTCTGATTACATCACATTTTCACAGCTTCCTTTTTTCTTCAAAACGCGTTATTCGCCTCTACTTTCTCCGCTTATTTATACCAGAGATTCTCACGGATATTTATTTTGAAACCAAATTCCATTCTCACAACACTATCATTATATATATATATATATAAAGAATAAATTAGCAAATTTGTTTACATAAAAGGATTTTGAACAATATTTTAAACCTTTGTAAAAATAAGTACATATTTGGAACAGAATGGATATGGAGTTGAAAAAAATGAAATAGAGTATAAAATTAGGGAAAGTACGTCAAAAATGTACATGGTACACTTTTGAGAATAATAAACGCGTTATCAAGTCATACTTTAAATATATATATATATATATATATATATATATATATATATATATATAAAGTAAGGTCATATTAATACTTCTTTTGAAATATTGAATCATACACTTTAATATAAATAACGAAAAAGACTACATGTTCAAATAATTGATGATTGAGTACTTCCTACATTTTATCACATAGACTAAAAATGACCATAATTGTATGTATAAAAATGATTATAATATCCAATATTTAATAAATATAAATTAGAATATGACATTAAATAAACGTCTACTAAAAAGAGAAAAAGATGACACCGAAGTTGAAAAAAAAAAAAAACTCTTCTTCATAATTAAAAAGTTATAAAAATAAATTAAAAATACTTTTTTTTTTTTAGAAATGAAGAAAGCTAACTATTATGATTGATTTAATATCTTGTGTTGTGGAGCTAAAGGAAAGTATATTTATTGCGAGGAAAACAAATAATTTCGCAAGCATTTAATATATTAAGTAACGTCGGAGAATTTCATTGGAATCTTCTTGCGTTTAACATGGGGAAGATAACTTCTATCATATCAATAAAGAATTCAAAAAAAAAATAAGTTACACAATTAATTACATGAAAATTGTTATATTTCCATGCATTAAGAAGATTTTTGTGGCGCAAATTTATTAATTACTTTAACAAAGCATTTGAGATTCACCATTCTTAATGTCAATAAAGTTGAATCTTAATCTTTGAAAAGGATGTTTTGAATCTCAATCTCAATCTGAGTTGCAATCTTTCGTTCCATAATTCTTGCTAGCCCCCTCTGATAATTCAAATGAAATCAAGTAGCAACACCTTAAAAGCATCTTGTACACTGCATGTAAGGTACTTTACTATAAATTTTGTACTATTATAATATAAAAATTGTTATTCATCATCAGTGCTTTGCACTATTTTTTACTAAAAAATAATATTTCATAATATTTTTTATTCATATTGTTAAAAAAAGAAAAAAAAAGAAAAAGAAAAATAAAATAAAAGGAGAATAATGAAGGTTTTGATCCTGCGTTAGCATGGTGTAGAGATGTCAGTTGAGCAAAAATTGCATTAGCCTGGTGTAAAAATATCACTTGACAAAAATTTGGGCAATCTTTTACATTACTGTTGAAATTTAAAAACATTAAATTTAAATGTGTTTAGGACAATATTGAAGATGCCCTAATGAAAACTATTATAGGATAGATAATAATATCCAAATAAGTACGGTAAAGATAAAGAATATGAGAAATATAATCACGATAATATATACCCTAGCAAACTAAACCTGACTATGGGGGTAATTAAGGCAATCCTATCGTAAAAGGGCCTCAACCAGCAAGGACTTTTTTGAGGAAAAAAAAAAAAAAATATATATATATATATATATATATACATAAAAGTAGTGTTTTTATGAATCAAGCCGATCTGAATTTACGCCCAATTTTTTTTTTAAATATATACAGTAACATATATGTTATATTAGTATAATATTTATTATGTACAAATATCATAATATTTATGTACTTAAAAAACATAAATGTTATATTATTATAACATAAAAATTAAATTATTATAATATAAAAGTTATATTATTATAACATATATGTTTAAAAAGTATTATAGATTTATAATATATTGTAAAAGGTTAAACTAGTAGAAATATAAAAATTATGCAGATATTAACATAAGTTATACGAACATAATTAAGAGATTAGACAAACCTAATTAAAGATTAGGTCTACGAGACTAGATTTTGAGAGCAGTGTGTGAAAAGTACCATTAGATTTGATCGATCCAGTTATATGGTTCTCAATCGATGTGCATGATTTAGATGAATATATATATATATATATTAATAATATAATATTATATTATATTATATGCATTTATTAAAGATTGTCCACATGTTGATTAAGAATATGGTGGGGTTGTTCTATAAATAAGATTTCAAGTTTCACCTCTTACCGTGGTGTTTTACCTACATTTTCTTTCTTGAGGTTTTATAGGATCTAGCTCATAATTAATGATTATATATATGTATATATATATATTATCATTACTTTTTAGATATAAAGTTGATTTTCGAATTCCAACTAATATATTAATGATTGTCTGTATTAATCAATTAATGGACTAGTTGAGATGGTTAATGTATTTCAACCCTAACCCTAATGCTATATCTCTTCTTTTTTTTTTCTTCGATGATCAAGATCTAGCTCATATATTATGGATTGTTTATAAATAAACTAATGGATTGGGTGAAATGATGAATCTCTCTTTAATAAACGAGACATCTCAACTTAAATCCTCCTCCTTTTTTTTTTTTTTTTTTTAAGGAAGGGATACAAGTAACAATTAATATATCAAAACAACATATTAATAAACATATTGATGATTAGTCAACATATTAAAAGTCAAATTGAGAACTATTCTAGGGTAGCCCAAAATTTGATATAAGAACCATACAAATCAAATCGATCAACTTCATGAGAGAGACATTCAAAATGAAGAGAAATTTTTACCGTCGTGTTTCAAACATTAAATTTTGAAAACCTCAAAGAATGTTGTCCAAATATTTTTTTTCTTTTATCAAGGCAGACATTCAATATTTTGATTAATGTGACGGTTCAAAAAAGCATATCATAAATTATCACCAAAAAATCGTTTGATTCATTGTTAATTTTTCACAGTTCATGCATGAAGTAGCAAAATTTAAAAGTTATGGTGAAAATTAAAATTATAAATTACGAAAAATTTGAAAATTCGTTAACTTTCTTTAAAAAAAGGAAAAAAGAAAAGAAAAGATAGTTGATATAGTTTGCCATGGGTAGCAGATTGGAGTTGGAGAAAAGAACAATTGCGAGTAAATTAATTGTTTATGGAAATAGGAGGGTGGGGTGGTTGCGGTGGGTTCCTTCTCGAAGTGACGTGTCGGCACGCGATTCGACAATGTAGTCAGCTGGCGTGATAAGGTGCGACCTACCACGACAATCGAACATGCATATATCACTATCAATTAAAAACATATAATAATAAATATTTAATAATAAAGTTCCACAATAACATTAAAAAGAAAAAGAAAAAGAAAGTTCCACATTAATAAACGGTGCATAAAAAGTCAAACTAAACGTCTGCTATTAAATGACGATAAGATTCATAATATCATGATTGAATTTTAACTTTTTACTTTTGATTTATACAAGAATTTGTTTAAATTATTTGTATTTCATTTTACCCTATTATTATTATTTAAAGAGGTTGAGGTCCATGTTTTAGTTTTATACTAATTGCATGTTTTCTCCTCAATTTTCCTCATTAAAAAATATGCTTTATTAAAGTGGTGATAAATAAAGTTTTTGTTTACTACTTTTCGAAGTGCACCCATTTTATACTATCCTTTCGTTGATTTGACAGAAAAAAAAAACAAGAAGCTATTGTCAATAAATTTTAGTTAAGATCCGTTGGGACTAAGTTAAGATTTGACAAAAAGATATAAATATGTTGCAAATGTTGAGGAAGAAAACAAATATTTTTAATTTTTTTTTTTTCAATTCATATATGTTACAATTTACGAACTGTGATTGATTTCTGCATTTGTTAATGGTGAATAAATGACCTATTTGTATTATCCTAGAAGTGTAGTATAATTGTTTCAAGCTATTAGAATAATAAACAATAATTTATGCAAATAATTTATAAAATAGATACACAAAATTGAAACATGTAACAATCTTTTACGGTGGGGAATAATTATTCTTCACGAAATTAATTACATAGAAAAATTTCTTGAAAAAGAAAATAAAAATGAAGAGAGCCTCTAAAGATATTCTAACATTTGGTGTGTATATATATATATTCATTTTACAATATGATTCCTAAGAAAACATAATACATTTCATATCAAATACTTATATATATATATATATATATATATATATATATATATATATATATATATATATCATTGCTACATCAGAGTTTGAAATTTGATGTTAAGTAAACATTACATTAAATGTGCAGCATATTGGAAATATGCATACTAAAATGTATTCATGTAGATGAGCTATCGAATATACTTGTAAATTCAATTGATTTCAATTTAACTATGATATTTATATTTCTTAACGTTTGACCTATTTCGTTTTGTACTCAATTTTTATTTATCGAATGTATGATTGGTTATTCACATAACTTTGAGCACCTTTGAAAAAGAAATGTATTATGGTTATTTTATGAAATAATTATGTTAATTAAATGCTTTTTAGTCTTTGTAAAATAACCAGGATCGAGAGATAAATATTGCACCAAAAATAGCTTATAATTTGGTATGTATAAAAATATAGGATAAATTTCATAATAAGATCCAATTTATAAATTAATTCTTAATTTTGTATCCGAATTTTAAAGTTTTTTAATAAGAGACTCAATTTAACATTTTTTCTCAATTCAAGGTTTGAAATTTAGATTGAGTTCTCAATTCAAGACAAAATTTCATTTTTTTTCTTTTATTTTTTATATTTATAATTCATTTATATTTTAATAAGTATTTATAGTTTAGATAAATTAAAATAAGTTCATGCAATTTTGGAACTTTCTTCATGAGACTTGTATTAATTTATATATTATAAAAATTAAAATTCTTTTATTTTCTTAATTTTATGATATAAAAGTATAGAAAATCGATTTTAATATTTAATATAAATTATATTTTATGAATTAAATTAATTATATTTCTTTCTTTCTTTTATATAAATTAAGATAAGTCAGATGAAAATTATTTTTAAAGCACACTAACTTGACTTAATTCATCCAAAATATGAATACATATTGAAATATAAATAAGGCTATAAATATAAATAAATAAAAAATGAAATTTTGTTTTGAATTGAGAATTCAATCTAAATTCCAGGCCTTGAATTGAGAAAAAATGTTAAATTAAACCCCTTATTGAGAAACTTTGAAATTCGAGTTTAAAATTGAAAATTAATTTATAAATTGAGTCTTGTTATGAAATTTATCCTAAAAATATAGCTCAACTGTTTTGTAAATTTTCTATAAACTACTTGTAAGTTATTCTCATCTATATTCTATGTTTGATGTTAAGCCTATACATTTATATATTAATATTCGACCACATAAATCAATAATTATTGCGACTTTCGGAATTAGTTACAAGACTTAGTAGGTTACAAAACTTTATGTGATAAATGTGTGATATTTATGTATAAATGTTATGATCTTTTATGTATTGTAACTTATAAAAAAAAGAATAATTTCAGTAAAATTTATACATAAATATCTTTATGTATATTCATATGATCTTTATATATATTTATGTGACCTTTATTTACAAATATTTATAAGTTTATGTAACAAATTTTGCTGAATTTTTTTTTTTATTTTTAAAGTTACAGTATATAGAGGTTACAATTATGCAACTTAAATGTCACACTAATACAACATAAAGATTTTGACCTAAAAAAAATAAAATAAAATTACGTGGATATGAATTGACCCGAATTACAATAGACACATTTATTTTAAAATTATATAGGCATATATTTTTTTTCTATTAAATTTACTGTTTATATTACTAAATGCTTAAATATTGAGAATATAA
Organism: Scutellaria barbata; assembly: GCA_028654395.1. Taxonomy (NCBI): domain Eukaryota; kingdom Viridiplantae; phylum Streptophyta; class Magnoliopsida; order Lamiales; family Lamiaceae; genus Scutellaria; species Scutellaria barbata. Next base: position 14,495,662 of record CM053646.1, on the reverse strand, counting down.
AATAATGCATGATTTGTGTGTTAAGTAGTTAATGTTGTAATATTAGTCACTTAGGGGAACGCGTAATAATAGCTTCATTATCAACCCAATTTCTTAGGAGGCGTATTTTAGACAAAACAAAACATATTATTGTTATTTTTCAATATTACAAAATTGCCACTATTGATTTGGATCAAATTGATCGGAGAGATTTATTCATAACTGAAACCCCATATTGTAAATAATTAAAGGAATTGGTTGGATTACAAAAATTACGATTGTAAATTCGAGAGTGTCTCCTAAATCTAATTTGGTGAGATGAATGAACTCATAATCCAGCATAGAAATTTGGTTTTTCTTTGAACAAGATAATATCAATAGAGATTTGTAACGAAATTATATTGGATTTTATATAAGTTTGTTTATAATAATAAGAAAAATAATGGAAAAGGAGAAACCCTAATACATCACAATCGCACTCATCAATTATCACATCGTTATTTATTTATTTATTTGTATGGTAACCACTTGGAAACCACCTTCACTCATCTTCTTCGTCTTCTTCTTCCCTTTTTCCACCTCCGTGTTTTTCCCTTTTCACACCACAAACCCTTCTTCGATAATCTCTCTCTCTCTCTCTCTCTCTCTCTCTCTCTCTCCCCCCTTGCATCCTGATTCTGTTCAGATTTCGTTAGGTAATTTCTTGTGCCGGTGCATCGGAATTCTTTTATCATCTGGAACTGTGTGGTCTTGTCTCGATATGTGTAATCAAGCAACCACCGCCTCTTAATTTGGTGCCCGATCTGACATTTTTTTTCCTGCTTCGTTTTGATTTGTTTCTTTTACCGGAGGATACCTTTTGTTTTCCTGATTCATCGAATATTTTCCATTTTTTTGTATTTTCTTTTGATCAAAATACTAGATATCATGTCATTTTGCAAGTATATTTTATTTTTTCTTTTTCTAGGCTGCGGATGTTGGCTATAAAGGTTTTTTAATGGCGCTTCCGATTAGCGTTTTTAATTTTCTGGGGATTTTAATTTCTCTCGCGCTGTCGGTCGCCCCCCCTAATAATTGAAAAATTGCGAGCCTAATAAATTTGCCAATTGTATTTATTACCCTAATTTAGAGTGGTTTGATAATTTAGAGTATTAATAGCTTTCCTTTAGAATTTTAATGCTTACTGTAAATACTAATCGTAGATTTTAGGTAGTAAATCTTAGTGAAATTGTGTGGAAATTTGACTTTTTGATTGGTTATTGTTTGCAGGGTATCTGAACTTGGACTCATGCCAATTCCAGAAAATCCAGAGGTTTTATCTGTCTATAGATTATTATTTGCATTTCTTAATATGTGATTTCGAGATTTTGTTGACTGAGTTTGTTTTTATCTGCAGCCTGGGGCAATTTCCGGGCAACAGCTGGTGGTTCAACAGCAGCAATCTATAAAATTTTCCAGTGCTATTCCTATCAAGAAGAGAAGATTTCCGATAATTGAATCTTCGTCTCCTCCCCGGGAAGAAAAGCCGGTTATTTCTGAGGACCACAAGTTGAAGAACACGCAGGATTATAAGATTCCAGATGAAGGGCTTTCATCGATTGATGCAAGAACTACATCATCTCCTGCTAATTCTGATGTGAGCAAGACTTCTTCTATAACAGTTAAAAAAGAAGTTAGTCCTACGAATGTGCAATTGGGAGAGGCTGGTGTGGATACTTTTGCATCCAAGGCTCTGGAGTTGAAACCTAGTACTAGTTTAGGTCCTCTAGATGATTTGAGGAATAGAAAAGATATCTTGCAGAGTGAAAAATGTTCTGAATCTGAAGTTGTGGGGAATAAAAAGGATATCTTGCAGGTCAAAAAATCTCTTGAATCTGAAGTTTTGGCAAATAAAAAGGATATCTTGCAGAATGGGAAATCCTCAGAACCTGAATTTCCTAACAGTTCTATGGCTTCTCAAACAGCGAAGGTGAAGCAGGAAATTGTTAGTGGACAAACTGAAGTTGCCCATCTACTTGAGCTTTCTACTGGAAAAATGAACATTGAATTGTCATTAGGACTAAAAGAACCACTTGTTCCAGCTTTGAAGGATCATAATAGTGAAGCTTTTTCCCAGATGTCCGACAAATCGGATTCCTCTTTGTTGAGTTTGGCATTACACAAGGCAAATCTTGTTCTTCATGATAACAATGATAGCAATCGAGTCTATGCTAATCGATCAAATTGGGATTTGAACACAACTATGGATGTGTGGGAGGGTTCTACCAGAAGCAATGCTGATGCATTTGCTCACAGGCTTGCTCATATTGGTGGGTTGAGCAAGATTAATAGTTGTGACGATGTTAAATCTACATTGACCACAGCAGGTACAGTTAGTCTCAATTCAAATAAAGGAAAGCGTATTTTGGATGATCATGCATCCAGTTTTACACAACCTAGCCAGCAGTGTAAAGCTGATGATTCCCTTCGGCTTAGGCTTGCCACACCATGTTTGGATATTAGCCAGGATTGCTCTTCTTTATCAGATACCTTAGTCTCTACCAGTGTCAGTCCGAACATAAATTTGAAACAGGTACAGCTATCCACTATGAATGTGAATAGGACAGTGAAATCAGAACCTGTAGATCACAATTCAAAACCTGACTGTAGCGTAGGTAGTTCTAGCAGCACTAATATGGAATTATTGAAGTCTAGTTCTGTGAAAAGAGAACTTGCCAATTGCCACAGCCTCAAAACTGTATTGCCGTTATCTATTAGTCCAGAAAAATCAGTTGACTGTAGATCAATAAAGTCTGAAGTGGTTGTAGAGTGTAATCAGGGATCCTCTAAGTCTAAAGATGATGCTGCCATGCTACAATCTGTTGGAAGGCTAATGCAGCATCAAGAGAGGTCTGCATCTTCTTGTGCTCTGCCAGTGCCTTTGATCCATCAGAATCCATGTACTTCAACGTTGGCAGCTTGTTCAGAGCTAACTACAAGTGGATATTTATCAAATCAATCTGCACAATCCCTTCTTGGTAAGAAAATACTCCACAATGATATACCTGATGAGTCAATTGCTTCTATGGTTTCAAATCCTGTCAGCCAGAATGAAGAACTGAGCCCTTGCAAGGTAGGGAATTTGAGTGTTGTAGATGCTGATAAGCGCAAGTTGGCTCCCGTTGATGAGCATATGCATGAACTATCCCAAAACATTGAGGTAGCTGCAAATGATGAGGAGAAGATTAATGTATCCCCTGCAATGCTTGAAGAAGACACTTTTGGTTCTGATACCGAATCTGAACAAAGTATGAAGAATGGTGAAGATAAGGAAGATGAAGAATATGAAGATGGTGAGGTTCGGGAGCCTATGCAACTTTCAGTTGGTGAAGATCCTAATGTTGAGGGAAAGAAGAATGAAAAATTAGAGCTTGTAGAGTCTGATTCTCGAAATTTCCAGCCTTCTGTTCCTTTGGCTGACCAAAACATTCATATGTCTGATTTTGAGGGAAAAGATGCTGTAAAGAAAAACCAAGAAGAAACTCATAGTGACCCAAACGAAGACTGTGTTGGTATTTGTCCTGAGCCTAACAGTGAAGTTAACTCTTTGCATAAACTATCTGACAAAGTGTTAGTAGTAGTTCAAGAGAAGAGTTCCATCAGTGCCACTGCAGATAAAATTCATAATTTATCAGGAAAGGATGTCCAAGACAATCCACAAACAGAAGTCCTTACTGATATACCTACAAATGACAGCCATGAGATCGGTGTTGAGCCAGGTTACGAGGCAACTGAGAAGGTTGTTAAAGAAAACTTCCCAGGAGAGGATGATTCGACTTTGTATAAGGTTGAAGCATCATTTAATAGTCGTGATACTGCTAAAGACTCCAGCAATGTGGGCAATAAGAGCCGCATCATAAATTTATCTCGTGCTTCTGCCGTGACAAGTCCTTCTAAAACAAAATCGATTCCAAATAGGTTACTGACATCGCGAAGTGGAAAAGAAAGATATTCTGATGTTGATGGAGATATGCAACCACGGGGAAATAGGTGAATATTTCTAGATATTTTTTATCTGTATCATTGTTGCTTTCATTTTGAAGGATGATGTTTATATTTCTCTTTCCTGTGTGTCTTACATTACAGAGATGAATTCTATACTGGTGGTCCAAACAAATTTGTGAAAGATAGGGTCCATAATCAGTCATTCAGAAATTCAAGACCAAATTTCATGTTTGGAAAAGGGAGAAAATCTGGCCGTTTTGGCTCCTTACGTACTGAATGGGATTCTGAACATGACTTCTCATCTGAAACTTCTTACGGCCCATCTGATTATCGGGTCATCAGACGTAAAAATGCTCCACCCATTTCTGATGTTGAGCTTGAATGCAATGGCTATGGTGGTCCACAAGATGGTACTACTTTGGGTAATAATAGAAGGAAAATGGTGAATGATGAATTTTCTTCAGTACGTCGTACATCCTTGAGGAGACTCTCTTCTGGGGATAGAGATGGTCCTGTCACAAGGGGCGTCCCAATGCTTCACAGAGTTCCAAGGAATATGAGCCCAAGAAGATGCGCCAATGAGGCTGGTTCTGATATGATAGGATTTCGGCATGATGATAACTTTATGAGGTTATCTGATGATATCATTGACCCTGTTTACAATCGTCCACAAGCAATGTATGATGAACTTGATGGTCAGCTTGTGAGAGGGAACAGGAATTTCTCTACCCTGCAAAGAAAGGTTTATCCTCGAATTCATTCAAAATCTCCTGTTAGATCTCGAACACGGTCACCTGGTCCCTGGTCATCTCCTCGGAGGAGATCTCCCAATGGACTTCCAGAATTAACTCAGCATAGATCCCCAGCTTTGTATAGGATGGGGGGAAGGATGAGATCTCCTGAGCGTCCTTGTTTTCGTGATGAATTGGTTGGTAGAAGGCATGGATCTCCTTCCTTTGTTGCACGGCATACTAATAATGACTTGAGAGATGTTGATTCTGGACGGGAGCATGTTCATCCTAGAAATGCTGAGTCTAATAGGAGAGGTTCACCTGGACGAGTTTTTAACAGAAATACTAGGAGAGCCGATGCATTAGATTCTCGTGAGATGGGAGATGGTGATGAATATATGAATGGAACATTGCCTTCCAATAAATTCCATGATCTCCGTGGTGATGGAAGCATTGATGAGAGAAGAAAGTTCATTGAGAGACGGGGACCTCTACGTACTCTTCGACCAATTCGACCAAGTTATGGTGGTGAAAATGAAAATTTCCGGTTTCATATGAATGATGGCCCCAGGCCACCATACAGATTCTGTCCAGATGGGGATGCAGAGTTTGTTGAAAGGAATAATATGCGAGAAAGGGAGTTTGATGGGCGTATGAAGCACCAACCTTTGGTGGTGCCTCGGAGAATTAGAAATATTGAAGAGCAGCAGGATGGAAATTTTAGACCTGTTGATGTCTGGCATGAAGATGGGTTCTCCGGTGGTAGAGGTAAAAGAAGAAGGTTTTGAGTTACTCCTACCCATCTCATTTCTGGATAGAGGGTCATCCGATTACGAACAGCAACTTCTCTGTCTGAAGTTTGTGGGAATGTCCAGATGTGTGTTGACATGGCTTTGTGGAAAGCAAAATATCTCACCATTGCTCACATGGCTTTTATGAGAATGTTGTCAGAGGCATACCCATCGTAATAATTATCTTCTTAATTGGCAGCATAAAGCTCATCTCAGCTGGTCTTTTGAAGAGAAAAGTGGCTCTTCTCAATACTCTGGTTCCTGGAGGCTGGCCAGGAGTTCTCATTTACTGGCTTAAACTTTGGGTCCTTTGCAACATCCAGAGTCAAGTTACTAATATATATGATATATCTTTGAGTTCTTTATCTCGTATCACTTGTAAATTCTCAGGTCAAAGCCTTCAATAAGTTGTAGCTTTAGGTGCAAACCTTGGTGCTCCAGTGGGATGGAGCTATTGTTTGGAATATAAAAGATTTCATCACAAGTTGCAACAAGTTTGATTCATCTTGCGGAAGCTTGAGCAGAATGCATAATCTATTCTTCTGGCAATCATTATCTAACTTAAAACTAGTGTTGCAATTCAAAATTGTGCTACATTGGGATTGTGGAATGCTCTTACAGTAATGATTCAGCTGTTTTCTTTTATTGGAAATTATTCAATGAATGGTGGTCTCCATAAAATGATTCACAGGTGATCTTCTATGAGGAAATTGTGCTAGAGATGGTCTGAATCATCTTTTGTATGCTTTTGGTGGTTTGACCTTTATTTTGAGGCTGACAAAACAAGCTGAACCATATTTGTACGCAACTCCATGTGGGTATTTGAAAAGGTGAGTAACTGCACCATTAAACTTTGTTGGTGTTTGAAGATTTCTGTGTTGTGGTTTTTGGAAGCAGTGGATGTGTTTTATCATGTTATTCAGTCGTAAACTCAAAGAGAAGGGCGACTTGTCTTAATAATGTTTGGGTATGAAACTCAGATCACGTTGCGTTTCCTCTGTTTCTGTTGCATAGATTTGCAGAAAAGCATGAAAGGGAACTCTTGAGGTTGGTAGTGTAGGAAGCACTGAATATATATATATCCTTTGCAGAAACCTTTGAGTGATCAAATTGACATACAACATCATTGCCTGAAACTGACATTAGTCCATGATTGGTGGATGGATCTCTTTGTCTCTAAAGTGAGCATAAAATGAAGAGGAGAATTAGGTATCACCTTTAGTTTAACCATTAAAATCTAAGTAGCATTCATTAGTGTTTTATCAAAAATTTCTTAATTTGGTATTCTTGTGCAACTATTCTCACTGCTAGAGTACCTAAAGGTGATCATGAAATTGGAAAATAACAATATGGTTTGACAACTAATATATGTTTTCCTTCAAAAGTCTTGGCAAAAAATATATGGTTAAATTCATATTTCGTCTATTAATTTCCGATCAGTATCAAATGGTTTAAATTTATTTACAACTTGGGGTAATAACACGTTCTATCATTGTGTATAGAACATCTTTTATTCTCACCCAACATAAAAACCATCTTTCAAACCCATTAACCATGAATCACTACAAATAAATTAAGTAGTTTTTAAGAAAAATTGAAATACAAATAAATTACAAAAATATTATTAAATTCCCAACAATTCATGAGCATCTTTAAATGGTACATGAACAAAACCATAGACATACATTACTTTGTGATTCTCTTTTGCTTTTTGCTGCCTTCACCCTTCCTTCACTGTTTGTCTTATTATAGAGCTCGGATACATGAGATATATTGAACTTCATTAATTTATTACAATACACGAGATACATGATTTGATACGTAAAGTAGTATATAAGATTTAGAGTTTTTTTTTACTTTATTTTATGTTAAAAAATTTTGGAGGAAGAGAGAAGATGTAAGGTCTTTCTAGTTTGATTGAGAAAAGGAGAGGGTAAAATGGTTCAAGGGGTATGTACTAAGCTCAATTGAAAATAAAATATTATGAGTAATTCAAAAGTATATGATCATATGATCTATAAGTTATTATATGGTTTTTTAAGTATATGATGAAATACTTTTAAATCATGCATATTATTTTATATGTAATGAAGTTGGGATATATGTCCAGGTAGCATGTGATAAACTGAATAAGGTAAATCACTCGACTATAATTTGAATACAAAATTCAATTACATTTATAATCAAACAAGTTAAAAAAATACCATTATAAGAATTCGATTATAAGTCAACTTAAATTTGACAGAAATGTATTCAGTTCCATTAATCATGATATAACTTTGTGAAACGTAGTTTTTATTATCATATTTTAAATTTATTTTCATAAGTTAAACTCTATTTTATAAGTTATCAATAATACCGATGTTATGAAATTAGATGACATGAGTCATACATTCATATATGCCACATTTTACATCAATAATTTCAAAATGTAACATTCATATATGCTAAAAGAGTAATCATGTGTAAGCATTTTTCAGCTCAAATTTTTTATTTCAATTAACAAATTAGAATCTCTCCTATCAATGTTATTTTTAGTTACTCATTTATTTTAAAAGATGATGACATTTTATTTTAGCAACATGAATTAATCACAATCATACTAAAATAAATCATTTCTCACATTAATCTAAAAAATCTAAATTTATTTAAAAATACATAACAATTTTAATTATAATATTAATATTATTAAATAAAAAATATATCTTAGAGTTTTTTATTTTACTAACTAGATTAGGAACCCATACAATGCACTATTTAAAAAATTGGCACTCTCTTTATTAAACTTACCCTCAATTTTTTTTTTAATAAATTATGTATACGAATTGGTAAGTTAGTAGAAGACTTATCATAAAACGAAGTTCACATAAATTAATAAAAGTGTGTCAACTCATTCAACATTGTTAATATCAATCTCAAATAAGGTTATATAAAAGTTTGTCTCATATAAGATCTTATATGAGAAAGTGTCATAATTTTTAGCATATATATAGCTCTCTCTATAGATATAGTCATTTATGTAAATTACATTAAACTAAAAAAATATAGAGAACAATTCTTAAAAGTATTTTTGTCGATGACACCCAATAATTTGTTAAAACGCAATAACTTGCACAAATAAGTTTGATAAAAGAGTAACCACGAGTCTTGTAGCTCAAGTGGTATCTCACCTTTATAAAGGTATAGATTGTGATGACTAGGGTTCGAACCCGGGTCACGCAAGTTTTCTAATTCTTATTGTTCCCCTCCCTTCCACTCCCCCAAACCTATTAAAAATAAAAATAAAAAAAAGTTTGATAAAAGAGTACAATTTTTTTTTTTTTTACATAAAATTCCTTAAAACGTAATAACTTGTAGAATAGGGAATAAATGAATACATTGAGGTTGTGTTTGTATTGAAATAATAGAGAAATGATTTGAAAGTTGCAATAAGAAAAATTCATTAATGATGTTTGTATTCATATGAATTGAAAATCTCACGACACTCTAACCTAGATAGATTTGCAATACATTCATTTTCTAGTCTCGTAGAAGATTATTTTCAAATACACAAAGTAAATCATAGGCAATGCAAGTTTATTCTGTTTTGCAGACCCCATTTATAAAACTCATCAAGCTCACTAAATTTCGAAAGTTAAAACATTTTTGAAGAATCTTTCCTCTGAGAAATTACCAACTTAAAGTAAAATTTCATCGTTATAAAATAGTGAATCAAATCCCACATGCAAGAATTAAAAGCTATGTTTCCCACTAATTGCATGATTAAGAACATAAGAAAGAAACAAGTGTTCTACATGCAAAGTAACACGTGTTCTATATGTTTGATTATAATATAAATAATAATGAAAACTAGCTTGATGCTCAATTTGTCACATTGCTCCATATATAGCATCAAATGAGTAACGAGACCATATTTTGTTTCTTTTAAATGAAAAATAGGTGTAATATATTTTTCTTTGTAGTCACAGACGTAAAGACATTTTCTTATAAAAAATTGGTATAAACACACTTACAAATATCTATGGAAAAAACACATATTGCACTCCCTGTATTTTCATATATATATATATATATATATATATATATATATATACATATATATATTTTTAACTTTTGGCATCTCTTTATTTTCTAGTTTTTTATCCTTTTTTTTTTCTTTTCATTGTACTTCCATTTCCTTGATTTCTGTCACATTTACTTTCATTTATGCTCTTTTAGGGTTATATTTGGGTGATTCTATACACAACCCAAATATACGAAACATCCATAAAATACATTTTTATATCGTTAATTTTTTTTAAAATGAAATGTGTAGTAAATTTTGAGGTGTGTATAGTCTTATCTTTATTTCTTTTAGTTAACTTTTGTTCTGTTGACTTTTTTTTTTAGTATTTATTTTGATGGGGAAAAAAGAAATGAAAGTATATGTGACAAAAATTAGAAGATAAGGTATAGAAGACAAAAATATTCAATTTTCTAATATTTTTAGTTGTAATATTATGTTCAATGGTGTATCTTTCCGATACGATGGAGACTATAAACCATTTATCATAACTAAAAATAGAGGCTCCATTTTACAATTATTATCATATTAGAACCAAAAATTGACTAATCAAAGATATTAGGCTTTGTACTCAACCAAACACCACATAATTGAGAATTTAAAACAAATAAATTGACAATGGTAACATAATTACATAAGTAAATAGTTTTTTTTTTAATAAATAGTTAATTTAATAGTTACATACAAACAAATATTACTCCCAAATAATTAATAGTTAACTTATTATCGTCACACCAAGATCAGTTTTGTTGGCGGGAAAAATGTACACGTGAGACCATAATTTTTAGGGGCAAAAATGAATTTATTAAAAAAAAAAAAAAACCTTCAAACAAAATGGATTTGCACCCAAATTCGCATGTTAATGCTAACAACGATCCAACCTCTCATTTTCCTTAAACTTAGCTTTCTCTTCCTCTTTCTTAATCTTATTTGTTTTTACTTTTGATTATCTTGTAATAATTGTTGATGATCCTTTCTCCATTCATGGTTACATGAATATGATCAAGAATGAGGCCAAGAAGGAGCCATTCAAATGCATCGATCATGCTCGAAGAGTTTTCGTGTTATGGTTAAGAAGAGGAGAGAGAAAGGGAGAATAAGAGAGAGAGAGAGAGAGGACATCGTGTCGTAATGGGGAGTTACAATTATTACAAGATGTTTGGGTGCTTTAACCGGAAGTTCAAGATCAGCGAGTCGGAGCCGCCGCCGGACGTGAGGGAGGCGTTCTGGAGGTACGCCGGCGGCGAAGCCCACATGACGGCAGAGCAGTTCCTCAAGTTCCTGGTGGAGTACCAGAAGGAGGAGGCCTGCACCGCCGCCGACGCCGACGATATCATGCAACAGGTTTTCCGTCACCGCCACCACCACAACTCCGAGAAGCGCCACCATTTTAATCTCGAGGACTTCTTCTATTTCCTCTTTCATGATGATCTCAATGGCCCCATTAATCCTCAGGTATTTCTTTAAACATTTCTTTTAAATCCCCTTTTCGTTATGGATCTTGGATGTCTTTGATTTTATGTTTCTCATAATAGAAATTAGAGAAGGGGGAAATTAAGATTTGTTTGAGGCCCAGATAATTGCTTTTTAAGTTGTATTGAGGGATTTATATATTACAGTAATTTTGAGGGAAGTTTGTTGGAAATAACCTATTCCTTACCAGGGTCGGAGCTAGATAAAAAGTTTGAGGGGCTCATTGACTTTGGGAGGTTAAACCATAAAATGAGTATTTTAACATAAAAAAATAATTTCAGAAAAAATTTGGGGGGGCCCATATGATACAAGAGGCTCAGGCCCTGTTCCTAACATGAACACTGAAGCAAAGAACTAGGAAGAAACACATTTGAATATGTCAGTGAATTCAAGTGAGATATAGAGGGGAAGTGGATAGTATTATGGAGAGTTTTGTCTAGTAGGGTTGGAAGGGAGAGAATGAAGACTAGAAAACCTGCGTGATCCAAGTTTGAACCTTGTCGTTGTAATTTGCACCTTTATAAAGACGAGGTATCACTTGAGCTACAAGCCTCGTGATAAGCAATGTTGCTTTATGAAAAGGTTGAAAGAAATGTTCTTGGAAAAACTAAGAATTGCCATTGTATGTAGGCTCATTGTTCTGTTTTGTTTGTGTTCATCTTTGTCTGTTTCATGAATCAAAAGTAGAAACAAGTTTAATGAGAAATGAATTGTAGAAAGATTTGAAGAGGGAAGAATGGATATTTACATTGACAAATTGGAAAATTCCAGGTACACCATGACATGACAGCTCCGTTGCATCATTATTTCATATATACAGGTCACAATTCCTACTTAACTGGAAATCAACTGAGCAGTGACTGTAGTGAAATCCCTATCATCAGAGCTCTCGAAATGGGGGTCAGGGGAATTGAGCTTGATCTATGGCCTAATTCCGGAAAAGATAATGTGCATGTTCTTCATGGAAGGTACGGTAAGCTTCTTTTATCATCCTCCTTTCATACTTCTCATTCGTTTCCACATTTTGATATTCAAGAAATATGAAAGTTAGAAGCACTGAGACAATTAATTTTGCAGGACATTAACAACTCCAGTACCACTCTTCAAATGCTTGAAGTCGATTAGAGACCATGCTTTTGTCACGTCGCCTTATCCTGTCATTATTACATTAGAGGATCATCTCACACCAGATCTTCAAGCTAAAGTGGCTGAGGTAACATATTCTTTGGTTTCTTTGTCAATGTTGTAGAAGTTTAATCTTTCATGTTTTATCCTTAGATGACTATACAAATTTTCGGTGAAATGCTGTATTGCCCTGAATCGGGACATTTGGAGGACTTTCCGGCACCTGAAGCCTTGAAACATAAAATTATACTCTCAACCAAACCACCTAAGGAGTACCTTGGATTGCACACTAACAAGGATGGAGAAACTTCCTCACCAAAGGACAAATACTCGTCTGATGATGAACCGGATGCTGATGACAAGGTAAAACGAGAAATGAAGTGTTGTCTTGATTATGTAAATGTGGGGTGCTAATATAGTTTTTTTTGTTCTGGCTTTGAGTATCAGAGTGATAGTGATGATGAAGATGGAGATAAGTGTAATCAGAAATTGGGAACTCTTTCTGCACCGGAATATAAGCGCCTGATTGCCATTCATGCTGGGAATACCAAAAAGAAGAGGTTGAGTCATGTACTAAAGATCATAGTTGATAGAGCTAGTCGACTCAGTATTAGTGAACAAGAGCTTGAGAGGGCTGCAGCTGTGTATCCTACTGATGTTGTGAGGTATTGTTTTATTCAAGATTCGTTTGAGTTTTTGCTAATTATCTTCTCTTTTAACTTCTCTTTTCGACTTGTTATGTTTTCTAGGTTCACGCAAAAGAACATATTGAGGGTGTTCCCTAAGGGTACACGAGTAACTTCATCAAATTTTAGTCCAATTATTGGGTGGATGCATGGAGCCCAGATGGTTGCCTTTAACATGCAGGTTATTGTTTGTCTTCTTTTACTTTTTTTGCATAAGGTGAAAAACTATGGTAGAATCTTTTTTAGATTTGTGGTAACATGAATTGCCTTTGTTTTCTTGTCTTTCATTACATCAAGAAATTATTGCACATGATAAATCCTCATTCTATTTAAATCCTGTTGTCCTCTCTGAATACATAACTATCAATCTAGACTAAAACACTTCCAAATGGCCGCATGAAATTCGTCTCTGTAGCTGATTTCAAGCATATCTTGATTATTTTAGCTGAAGAAATTAGTTTGTATTGATCTAACAGGGATACGGAAAATCTCTGTGGATGATGCACGGAGTGTTCAGAGCGAACGGGAATTGTGGTTATTTCAAAAAGCCGGATTTGCTAATGAGCAGAGGTTCAAACAATGAGGTCTTTGATCCCAAATTACCATTGCCCGTGAGAATAACTTTAAAGGTGACAGAAAAACCAGATGGAAAAATTATTATTTGTTTTGATGATAGAGTTTCGTATTTATTAATCCCTTTTATTTGACAGGTAATTGTGTATATGGGAGATGGCTGGCGTTTGGATTTCAGCCATACACATTTTGATACATATTCACCACCAGACTTCTATACCAAGGTAATATTTCATAATTAGATTGGTGAACACTTCTTGTTTAAGTTGAATATTGATTACCTTGATTCTTCTAGTTGTTTAATTAACTTTACAACTATGAAGTCTCAATTCTTCTAGTTGTTTAGTTGCTTTATCTGGTCGTTCAAAATCCGTATTGCTCAAAATTAGTTCAAAATGAAAGTGATGAATTTTAAATTCCTATCGATCCTAACACCACCAATGGATTTACCACTACCAATTTCAAATTTTGATTAAACACAACCTACAATTTTTGTGGGGGCGATAATCTTGAACATACTTCTAATCCCTGTTATGATCTACCCAAAAGCCTCATAGCTCAAATGAGGAAGTAGATCATTCTCAATTTACCTTAGTTATTTTCATTTGATCTCTATAACTGTGAGTTTGCAGGTACATATTGTAGGGGTACCAGTGGACGATGCAAAGAGAAAAACGAGGATAATAGAAGACGACTGGACACCATACTGGGATCAAGAATTTACATTCCCATTAAGAGTTCCAGAGCTAGCTCTTCTACGAATAGAAGTTTGTGAATATGATAGATCGGATAAGGATGACTTTGGAGGGCAAACGTGTATACCTGTATCTGAGTTGAAACCTGGAATACGAGCTGTCCCTCTTTACGATAAGAAGGGTCATAAATTTAAATCTGTGAGGCTTCTTATGGGGTTTAGGTTTGAATGAAATGTATTGCATTTTTGTTCTCTTTGGACATATATATATATATATATGGTTGCTTTACTTGCTACACTTTTGTATGTCCGTTTCCTTTGTACAGTAGTTTCTGCTTTGTTGGAAAAAACACAACAGTGCACTTAGAATATGATCAGTATTCTTATGTTTATTTCAGCTGCTTAATTTTCCATTGTTCAAGATAGTTATGATGTGTACTGAGAAGAGGTATATGAAGATTCTATGTTCTGAAAAGATACAATATGCTATATGTGAAAATGCTACCAAATCAAATGAGAGATGTTTTAGTAAAGCTCAATGGTTTATCTCGAGCGTGAACAAGTTTTGATCACATATAGATTTCAAGAAAGATGGGGTTATATGCTATACACGTCCCAAAACTTACTAAAAATATTTTGTTTTTACTTAAAATGAAAGATATAAAAATATAATTCTTTTTAATGAAATATATAAAAATACAATATTTGGGGTGTGTTACCTCACACTTTCAAAAATGATTTTTAAAGTTTCATTCCAATTTCATCCTCTTCTTTTGTCTCTTAGCTGCATATATTCAATTAATAATTTATGATACTTATGTTATGTTTAAATAGCTAGATGAGGTTTGTAATGATTTAATGGGAAGAGATTAAATGGGTTAGACGTACAAAAAAATTTGAACACAAAATGAGTCTAATAAAACAATACATTGAATTATTCAAAAACAAAACTTGAAATTTTGATCATAAGCGTCAATTGTTATTGAATTAATAAATAAATTATAATTTATTTTCATAGGTATCAAAAACATAAAATAATATGTTTTATGTGTTATATAGTATGTTTAATTCCTGTTAATGGAATTGAATGTTTGGTCAACTAAAATTGAATAAAGTTATATGTATAATCAATATTTTCAATTATTTTTTTCATACGATTTTCGCATATTGAACTAATTCGTGAAATATTGCTTATTATATTGATGTGTTTCATCGCTGGAGAATTTTATAACACAACGTGAGACAAAAACTATAGAAATGAAATAGAGGGAGAAGAGTAAATGAAATAGAGGAGGGAGAGAGTTCCAAAAGTATAGTGACTTTTTTCTTTACTAGTTCAGGCCAAATATTATTTATTTATTTCTTTCTTTAGTTTTTTATTTTTATTTTTGGTATTTTCTAGATTCATTTAGTCATATTGTTTTCTTTTAGTTTTTGAAATTATTTTTTGATCCTCTAATTTATTCCCCCCCCCCCCCTCATATTTGTGAGTTTTAGTTTTTTGTTAAAGTGTTTTTTATTTGTTTAACATTTGATTACTATAAGTTAAATCTTTTAACTTAATAATATAAACATGTTAACAACAATAATTTATAAATTAAGAAAAAAAAAGTATATAAATTATGTATAGGTTTGAACATGTTAACAACAATAATTTACAAATTAAGAAAAAAAAAGTATATAAATTATGTATAGGTTTGAGAGCAATTAAAAAAGGGGAATTTTTTTATTACATTAAATTTATAGATATGAGTTTAATACAATAAAAAAGAAAATATTCAAATAGATTTTATTGTATTAGATTAAAAAATTTTGAATTTTTCTATTCCGAAAAGATCAAAATCTAGAAATCAAATAATTAAAAAGAAGAGAAGGATTGAGTACACGATACCCCCTATTCAGACTGTAATACTTTTAAATAATACGATCAATATATTTACATATATCAAATAATAGGTTAAGTAATACTTTTTTTAAACATATATTTTAATTATATAAATAATATCTAATAACTAAGCAACTACCTTATAAATATACAACTAATATATTGTCCTAAAACACACATTTCAATTATATTACAAGAGTTTCTTAAAGTTATTACACGACTCTTGAATATACAGACTGTTGAAGTTATTACAACTAATATCTTTCTATAAATAATTTTTATCTTAAATTACTAACACATTTTGATAATAAAAAAAAAAACAGAGACTCTTGAAGTGAGACAAAACCATTTATAAAAATGGGAATAGAACTTAAAAAATAAAATCAATGAAGGCCATTAAACCGTCGGTTCTATAAACCTCTAAAAATGATTTTACAATTTTTAAATAAAAATAATGAAAACTATGAAATTAACATTTTTTTAATAACAAAAAAAACAGAAATTCTTGAAGTTGACTATAAAGACCAAAACCTTTTATAAGAAATGGAAAATAAAACTGGAATATTTTTTTATTTTTCCTAAAAAAATCAATAGAAACCATAGAAAAAGTGGAATAGTTTTTTATTTTTAATTTTCCTAAAAAAATGGTTACCGCTGCATCACCGCGTAATCGATTATCCACAGAGTTATAGAGTATTGTTTTTCCATGTAAAAAATGCAATCATTAGAGCTCTCAACTTCAGTGAACTTTACAACTGTGAAACGTGGGCTTTTGATTCTTCAGATCACATTTTCGCTGTCGATCCCAACTCAAATTTCTCAATTGGAAAAAATAATGGCATTGGCTGTCGATCCCACTCAATTCCATGTCCAATCAAACCTACAGAGTGTGTTTCTGCTTCAGGCGGCGGTTCCGCCTCGCCGCAGCGGTGGCGCCGCCTGAAATCAAAAGCATATTTGAGGAGTACTCGGAGAACGGCGTGATGGACGCGGATATGCTGCGGCGATTCCTGGTGGAAATTCAGGGAGAGAGGAATGCTACAGTGGAGGAGGCTCACAGTATCATGGATGGATTAAAGCATCTGTTCATATTTCAACGAAGGGGACTCAATCTCGAGAATTTCCTTAAGTACTTGCTTGGAGATGTTAATCCTCCTCTCAATCCTAAACTCGGGGTGATTTGTTCTTTTTTTTTTTTTTTGTTTCCAAGTTATTTAGGCCTGTAAATGAATTGAATAGAGAAGAAATTTTTGTTCCAATTGCTATTAAAGTTTTAAAATTGTGTTAGAGTTCCTTTGATTATCTTTGCATGAGCTTAAATCGAGGTGATTCCAAGTTCAGCTCGAGTTGTTTTGTCTGTTTACAATTATTTAATCTTTTCTCCCTTCTTGTTCTTGAGCTGGAACTTCCATATCCAGTGTGATTATCAAAACGACAAACATAATGCTATACAAGCTTTGTGATATCTTTGTCGGACTCACTTCAGATGAGATCTTAGTAAACAATCCCAAATCGAGTGTCGTGTTACCTGTCTTCTACCAGTTGCACCTATTTACTGAACTTCTATGAGAAATCGTCTTATTTTCTTAGTGTTTGTATGTCTCTATGCATGTAACCGTTCCAATATCATTATATACAATATTTGATATACATGTTTGATTATGATATGGTATGGCTTAGTCAGAGTACTAGATTTTATTTTATCAGTAAATAATTCCAGAGAATGCGCATTACATTTTTCTTGAATTTACTGAGTGGGAAGAAGAAGTTTAATTCTTTTTTTGTTGTATATCCTTTTTAGCATTGTCAAATTAGCTTGAAAACAGCTCAGATCTTCGTTCATTTCTTCCTTTATCATTTATTAGTATGTTTTCCCATTTCAGATTCACCAGGATATGTCTGCTCCACTGTCTCATTACTTTATATCTAGTAGCCACAATACCTATCTAACTGGGAACCAACTAAGTAGCGATAGCAGTGATGTCCCTATTATACGTGCACTCCAGAGGAGTGTTAGAGGAATCGAGTTGGATTTATGGCCAAATTCTACAAAAGATGATGTGGATGTTCTACATGGGAGGTATGAAATTAATACGCACATCATTTTCAAAACCAATGCTCTTTATTTATATAATTGGTAAGTAAGTCCATATGTATCGAATTATTAATTGAGTGCGCATTAAGATCAAGCAACTATTATTGACACTTAGATGACAGATGGCCTTTTGGTTGTGATTCCGTGTTAGACATTTCACGAAATATTTTCCTATGCTGAGACAGTCTCGTTCTTGACTTGTTAAAGATAGATCTGTTATGCAGGACGCTGACAACTCCTGTCAAACTCATCAAATGTTTGAGGTCAATTAAGAAGCATGCTTTTTATGCATCTGAATATCCTGTCATAATAACACTTGAAGATCATCTTACTGCTGAACTTCAAGCTCTAGTGGCTGAGGTATATATATTGGTTAAATCTACATAGTTTAGGGAATTACTTGTACACACTTCTTACTTAAGTTTACATTCACTAGATGATCACTCATACGTTTGGAGAAATGCTGTTCACCCCTGGTTCTGGAATCCTTACAAAATTGCCCTCTCCAGAATCACTTAAGCGTCGGATTCTCATATCAACCAAACCACCCAAGGAATACTTAGAGGCCACAAAGGCTAAGGACAAAGCTCAGAGGAGAGAAGTTCCAGATGTTAAACCAAAAACTGATCACAATAAGGTGCATCATTGAGTAGTTTCTCTGTCTAACAGAAAGTTCTTTACTATCTTCTGTTCATACCAAAATTTCTTTTGTAGGATGATGATATGGATGGGAAGGGCATTAACACCGATGAAGATGACGAAGAAGATCAAGAGCTACAGATGCAAGTGGCACCAGAATATAGGAATTTGATTGCCATTCCTGCTGGAAAGGAAAAAGGAGGAATGCAGGCTTGGCTGAAGGTTGATCCTAATAAAGTGAGGCGTCTTAGCTTAAGTGAGCAAGAACTTGAAAAGGCTATCTCAGAATATGGAAAAGACGTTGTTGGGTACAATTTTACAATACATTGATCATCTGTTCGCTGCATAATTCCTCTTCTTGTCAGTGTTGAGATCATTTGATATCATGAGAGTACCATTAACTGTCCAACTCTTGTAGATACCAAATATATACATGAGATAAATAGGTAAGGATGCCTTGATATTTATTATTCCTATTACTGACGTAGTAACTACCCATCTCACTTTAGCAGTCTGATAAAATTGACTTACTCAGGTCTAATTTAGCTTTGAAATAAATTATAAAACAATGTCTATTTCCCATTCTCTTCTTTCCAATTATTGAAAGAAAGCAAAATAATAAATATTAAGGTTAGTCTCTCATGTAAAGTGCAATTCCAAATAAGTACAATTCAAAATTAGTTCTCTTATCATGTGTACTTGTTTGGAATTTCAAGTTGCAGGATACTAGCCTATTGAGGCAAACAGAATTAGTTAAATATGTTGCGAAGATTTTATATTTCATATTTAATAAGGTTCTGCTAATATATTTATTTTTAGGGAAAAAGGTGAAAACAATATTGTGTACTTAATAAAGAAGATAATGGTGTTTTATTTTTATATCTAACTAGTTCTGGAATAACTACTGCAGCATTTCGAATTATTAGTTGATTGAAGCAACAAACTCCATATTTAATGGCCACTTCTTCGTAAAGCAACACTGAAGTTGAATTTTTTTTATCTTTTATGAAGAATTTTAATTTAGTAGGACAACTTATAGTTTAAGTTGCTTTATGGTTGTATAACAGTTTCTAGGTGGGTTAAAATGGTGATTGGTAGTTTCCGGAAGCTTCTGCCAGACAAGTTACTGAGGAAAGACGTTTCTTGAGATAAATCATGAGTAGTGTAACATATGCTTCTTTGGAGATAGCACACACATGATCAAAAAAACTTCCCCCTCCCTTTCATTTAACATCAATGAGAAAATGAATTAGATGCAGCATATCCTGCAGGCGTTTCATTGCTATGTGGTCAGTATCTATCTGTATATGTCTAAGCAGGTTGCCATGTGCTATTACTGTTATACCAATGATTAGTCTCAGGTAGGATGTCTTAACAATTCTAGCAACAAATTCACATATAATTCTTTTCTAGGTTCACGAAGCAGAATCTATTGAGAGTATACCCCAAAGGTATACGATTGGATTCCTCCAATTATAATCCCCTAAGTGCATGGATCCATGGAGCTCAGATGGTTGCATTAAACATGCAGGTCCGTTAAGAGCATATTTCTGTGTTAAGGATATTAATGTAAATGTGTTATGTAGACATCCTGAACCTGACCTTGTTTCAGCTAAGTTAGTCTCTCCAGTTCTAGTTTTTGGATTTAACAGTTGTGTAACTAATGCTACCATGGAAGGTAGTAGCATAATGAAGCAGGATCTAATTAGGTTTATCTTTAATTAGTCATATTGTGTCTGTGGATACGTTAAAAAGCCAGGTTTTTTTGATAGGGCTATGGCAAATCTCTTTGGTTGATGCATGGAATGTTCAGGGCAAACGGTGGTTGTGGATACGTTAAAAAGCCAGATTTCTTATTGAAGGCTGGTTCCAGTAGAGAGATCTTCGATTCTAAAGCTGATTTACCTGTCAAAACTACTTTGAGGGTCAGTTGACAATTTGTGAGGCTATTATCGTATATTTCTTTTGCCCCTTAATTCTTTGCATCGGTTCAAGTCCTTTTTTTTTGTACAGGTGACAATATATATGGGTGAAGGATGGTATTATGATTTCTCTCGTACACACTTCGATTCTTTCTCTCCCCCAGATTTTGTTGCAAAGGTAAACCATTGTGATCAGGCATTCTATAGTTCCTTTTCCACATCTGCAATTAATTGATGCTTTAAGCGACTCTCCAGAGCTCTTGTGTTCTCCATGAATTGTGATTTCTTTTTAAAGAAGAGTGTATATTGTGCTCTTTAGCTTCAGAATAAGAATGATTATGCAAACAACCTTCTATTTACTGATATCTTCTGTCATCCCTAAGCTTCCATGGATCAATACCTATACACAAGTGCATTGTTGTTAACATCATCTGTGCACAGATAGGAATTGCTGGAGTGGCTGCTGATACTATGAAGAAGAAAACGAAAACATCAGATGATAACTGGATGCCAACGTGGAACGAGATGTTTGAATTCCCACTTACAGTTCCAGAACTGGCTCTGCTACGGATTGAGGTTCGTGAATATGATGCATCAGGTAATAGTGATTCTGCAGGCCAAACATGCCTCCCTGTATGGGAGCTCAGACAAGGTATTCGTTCTGTGCTACTGTACAATCGAGAGGGTGTGAAGTACAAGTGTGTAAAGCTTCTTGTGAGATTTGAATTTGTCTGATCCATGATTCTGAGAGACTGAGTTTGTTTGATCTCACTGATTACCCACATCTCTCATCTTGGTTTTCTGGTATGATTTCATTCTTTAATGTTGTTTTTTGGTGTTAGAGTTGCTCTTAAGACCAAGATGCTGATTACAATTGCCACCTTTTGGTGATAAAAAAAAAAAAGACAACGGAAATGCACTAATATTATTCAAGGGAAATCTTATCAAGAATGAGTTCTATTTCAAGCCATCAATGAATTCTTTAAATGGGTGGTATTGTAATTCAACAGGGATCTAATGTGTATTATCATATTTCTTATTACCATTTCATTAATATCTGCTATCTATTAACATTAATACTACTTATTGATACTTATTACATTAATAATTAATATTTGGTAGTCACTCTGTCCCAAAATAAATTTTGTTTTAACAAAAGAAATTTATCCTAAAATAAGCATCGTTTTAAGATTTCAAAACAGATTTACCTATAATGTACCAAAAATACCCCTATATATTCCTACCAAATTACATGCATTAAGAAGGGTTTTTAAGAGATGAAAGAGCAAAAAACTCCCCATTTTAATTAAACTTTCATAGGGATAGACCAAACTCTTTATCACATTTCTAATTTGTGTATAAAAACCTAAAATGATACTTATTTTGAGACAGAGAGAGTATATATTAACATTAATACTACTTATCCACTTACTCATCTTTATTTAAATCTTACATCATTTACAATTTGTTTAAGAAAATAATAAATTTGATAAAATTATTATTATCAAGTATGATAATTATAATTTTTTCGTCATAATAATAATATTAATAGTCATCATCATGTAAATATATTAATTTATAAATTGTTTTTAATAAATAGTTTATATCAAACATCAAAATTTATTATTTTCGAGTGACTAATTTATACATTTAAAAACAAATTACATCAAAATAATAAAAATGATATGTTAGTAATTTAACATTCTTTAAATATAAAAAAGAATAAATAAATTTCTGATGTGATTAGTTAATGTAAAAAAAAAAAAAAAAAAGAAGTTAGATTCAGAAATGTTTTTCACCAGGCCAAAACCCGGAATTCGAAAAAAATAAAAATAAAATAAAAGACTGAATGAAGAAAAAATAATATAAAGTGTCCCAAACATTAACGATATTAACTGTTACTATAAAGTAACAGTTATTTGCCGACGTGCTTTCGCTTACTATCTACTGCCAATAACGATATTAATGCATAATAATGACTATATAATTAATAACATCTAAATTATGGTTTGAACATTATAATGACATTATTAGTAAAAGCTAAGAATGAATCAATGTGGGCACCTATATAGAGCAAATTGTTAAAAAAATATACATTCTTTACCTATACGTAATTGTATAACATTGAGATCCACCAATTTACTATATATACTTAATCTTTTGGCATCATACCAATCATAAGGGAAATTCTTCATTCCCAAATTATTTTTATATTTATTAATTTATTACAATATTAAGTTTATGAACCAGTAATTTATTAAAATCCTATTATCGTGAATCTTTTGTTCGTTCCTTTTATTTTGATTACTTTGCTTTATTATTTGTGTGGTAACTTATTTAGGATTGTTATTAATTTAGTTGCCCACTAGTTTTATGTGAAACATAAAAAATAAAAAATTCTAAAAAGACAACGAGGGAACATGATTTTTTGGGTGACTATTTCCCAAAAAGGATTTCCCAAATATAGAAAATTGAAAATAGGATGGGATGATACTTGATATAATATTCAGGAATGAGACCTTCTCTCACCATATTAATATGATGGAACACATATATTACTAGTGAAGAAGCAATGTCAATTGTCAACTAAAGACTTTAATTAAATTGACACACATATTATAACAATTTATGTATATTAATATACACAATAAATATTCCTAAAATATATTTCTCCAAATCAAACAAACAATTTTCATACTATTTGATTCTTTTCTTCATTGTTGTTTCAAAATAAAGTTCTTAAGTCTTCAAATTAATGTTATCAAATTAAAATGTGTGCGTGAAGAAGAATGTAGAATTAAATCCACCAAGAAAGTGCAAGATTCAAAAATTCATATTATCTCTTGACGAAGAACGTGAAGAACACAATTAATATTTTCAAGAAGGGACACCCTTAATATCTTCTAGCAAGCACATCACAAATTAATGTCTTCAATTTTGCTTGCCACTTAGATTTATTCAACTTTTTTGTGTTGGTATTGTCATATAGAATGATGAAAATAGACTATCATTCGATATGTATATTTAGGGGTGACAATTTTTGCGGTAAACCATTTTCATTGAATATTAATATTAACGAATTGTGGATTTTCAATTGAATTGGGAAATGAGACGAAGACGATGATTCCCTATTTAAAAATTATGAGAATAGTATGAGGATGATATTTATAACTTCACTCAATTCCCGACCTCAAAACTAACACCATTTATATGAAAGGGAATTTCCCATTTCCAGTTTAATATTATATATATAATTTAGTAAATATACTCAATAACCCAAAATTTTTCATAACTCTAAGTCCTCACTCTTCACGGTTTCTTTCCAATTAATTAATAATTTAATAACTAAAATTACAAATTGAAACTTTGAATGAACTCAGAACAGTCAAACGACTCAAATCATATTTCCTAAATTGCATGTTTGCAAACTCACACCATCACCTAGCTTGCCGCCACCACTTCCAAGCTCACCACCACAATTTCTCAGTCTACCCACCTTCTTAGTTCTTACGTATTTCATATTTTTATTTTAAAGACTAGATTTCTAATTTCATGATATTTGATATTGAATTGATATTGTTTATGGATTGTTTTTAATTGTTTTAATATTTATTTATTGAAAATTATTTTAAAAATAAATAAATTTTAATATGTAGAAAATTAAATTTGGGGAACTCGAATCCTCCAGGAAAATTTATTTCCCAAATGGTAAATCTCCATCCCCATACCAATTAATTACGTGGATGGTATTGGGAATATCATCCCCTATCCCGTTCATTACCATCCCTATGTATAGGCGTGTTCAATCGAAATCAAAATGAAATCGGTGAACTATAGTTCCAAATCTGTGTTAATAATTTTTTTAAATTGTTAATCCTAATACGGTTTTGATTTTCCGAACCGATTGAGCACCACTACTAGCTATCAAATTTAAATTCAATAATAATCAAAAAAAAAAAAAAGGGCAAAGTCATACCACAATGTCAAGTTCATTCATTTTTTGTAAAAATTTGGAAGTTGACATTAAAAATATTATTTCAGAAAAGTTGGTGTTTCTTTTGCAAGTAAGCTAAAATAAAAGTAGACTCTCCAGATAATACTATTTTATTGGGTAAAAGGAACAAAGGCATTGTTTAAGTAACACGCGCACACGTGGCAGTTATAATTACTCCCTCCGTCCCAGCTCAACTTGCCTTTTATGTTTGTCCCAACTCAACTTGCCAGTCCAAAAATGGCAAAAAATTATTACATACAAATCAACTTTATTTTCAATTTTATTACACAAATGCCATCCAAAAAGCAAAAAGTAACTATATTTAATTGAGTCAACTGTGTTTTCTTAATCTCCGTGCCCGGTCAAAGTAGGCAAGTTGAGTCGGGACGGAGGGAGTATTAGTAATGCAGAGGTTGTATTCATCGCTTAGTCCGAAACCGTGGCCAACTCGCGGTGAGCTGTCCAACGGAACAAAGCCACCGGGCCCCACCGATATCCTGGCCCCTAAACCGAATCGTCGAGTTTCCTCTCTTCACAATCAATGCATCCAACCCTTCCTTTTCAGCTAAGGCGTTTCAACGTTGCCTTCATCAATCCTCCCTCGCTTCTCCACTTCCGATCAAAATGTCTAACAAGCAGACCTACCGAGTGTGCTTCTGCTTCCGGCGGCGCTTCCGCCTCTCCGCCTCCGAGGCGCCGGCGGATATCAAGGAGCTCTTCAGTCGCTACTCCGAGAACGGCGTGATGCTCGCCGATCATCTGCAGCGGTTCCTCGTTGAGGTTCAGAAACAGGAGACTGCCACGGTGGAGGATGCGCAGGCTGTTATTGATAGCCTCAAGCACCTCACTTTGTTTCATCGCCGGGGCCTCCATCTCGATGGCTTCTTTAGGTACTTGTTTGGGGATGCTAATCCGCCGCTCAATCCCGATCTCGGGGTAATTTCCTCGCCTGTTCTGATATTTGTTTGCTTTGTATGGATTTCTCACTCAAATAATAGATGTGCATTTGGAAGTTTGATTTGCAGGTTCTATTGTATTGGTTCACTACTCAAGAGTTAACAATTTAGGTCAATTGTTTGGTTATGTTTGGACTGACTAGGGTTGTTGTAGAATTTCTGGACTACATCACATTAATTACTCTTTGGGTAGTAAAAAGATAAATATGAGACTTTTTAATGAATGGGGAATGCCCTACATAAATTTTTCCTGGTAGTTTGACACTTTACTTTTATTGTTTTATTATTACGATTTTTGTTTTTTTTTTTTTTTTTTTTTTGTATGTTGAAGTTTCGTATAGTAATTCATCCACTAACGCACTTTGTGAAATTGTGCTTTGGCTGGTTCATCATTGCCATACAAGAATGTGTTATTGCATATCAAATTGAATTTATAAATTTGATTCAATATCTTTTGATGAATATTATTTTTTATTGGTTTGTTTTATTCTATTTCTTTGCTGGTGCTTAAGTTGATACCTTGAAGATAACTTATCAGGTCTTTACCCTGTACTCTTAGTATAGGCTAATACTTGATTTCTTATTTCCATAATTTTCAGGTGCACCATGACATGACTGCACCTCTGTCTCATTATTATATATACACGGGTCATAATTCTTATCTGACGGGGAATCAACTAAGTAGTGATTGTAGTGATGTTCCCATCATAAACGCATTGCATACTGGTGTAAGAGTTATTGAATTGGATATATGGCCGAATTCCACGAACGATAATGTCAACGTTCTTCATGGAAGGTATGCCAGCAATTGCATATATTTTTTTTAATTTGGATGTTCGTACAATCATATAGTTGGTATGTGTATGCACCTTGAGGTTGAATGCCTATTTAAGCTCTCTTTCTTCTTAAAATGTTCCTTTTAGTAATGAGCTCTCCTACTTCTTAAGATGTTGCCGTTAATAAATGATGGCTGGCTTGTATACAATATGAAAATTACAATAGCTTTACTAACTTGTGAGACCAAGAAGAAAAAGTGCATGTACATGTTAGTAGGGTGGTACTGAGGTCAGGCTGGAGATACAAGCTGAATTTAAACTATGTTATGTCCCAAAATTGCTTAAACCAACTCGATATTGATGTAAACTTTTCTACAAACCTTAACAATTTTTTAATTTTTTATTGTAAATAACGGGTAGAATCAGTTTGATTACAAGCCTATGGATTAATGTATTAAGTGAACTAAGACATTAATTGATTAATTGACTGACCATCTTTAACAAAAAAGATTAAGACTAAACTGATTTTTTTCCTGAAAAAGAATAAAATAAACTTACTGATTTGTGCATCATCAAGAAGAATGTTTCACTTATAAAGTCATGATACTGTATGAGATGATCGTCTATGTACTTGAAATAAAATATAGCATTGTTCCCATAATGTTTTTCACTGGATATCCTTTTTTGTCTTTGGTAAATCATTAACTTAAATTTTACTTTCAATAAGGAAATTACGTGTGGAAGTAAGTACATTGTGAATTGTAAAATAATAAGTATACAAGTCTTATCCGTTTGAAATCAAACACATTGATTCGGGTTTTAGTGCAAAAAATGGTCAAGCTGACTGAAGAAGTCAGTCAATCTACCTGCATATTTATATCCCTCGGCATACTTTCAACTAAATAAATCACTGTGTTGATTTGTTTCATTTTAGTAACTCTTATGGCTATCTCAGTTGAATTACCATTTCATCTCTGAAATTTGAAGTCAATGAAATATGGATCATAAGCTTTGCTGTTATGAAGAAGGAAAAGATAATAGGATTTCACTTCATTCTAAATGCTGTCAATCTTTTATTGAATTGTCCAAATGGTTTAAAATTCAAAACGTAATTATGATAACAGATACGACAACATACTTTAAATAACTATCATTTCTCTTTTGTTCCACTTTCTTTGACAAATATATTACTGGACATGTCACTTTCTGGTTTAATTTTGCATTAAGAATTTTTTTGAATAACTGAAAGGATGAAGAAAATCTCCTTGATGTTTAATTCTTTTTATTGGGAATGCTTTTCAACATGCTGAAAATCAGTTTAGTGCACCAATTTGGCACATTTATTGCTAGCCTGGACCAATTTTATTTATTTCCTTGTTGGAGTTTTTTTTTTTTAAATTCTTTTTATTGTATTTGTTTGTGTAGGACGCTGACCACTCCTGTTGAACTCATAAAATGTTTGAAATCGATTAAGGAACACGCATTTGTAAAATCTGAGTATCCCGTAGTAATAACGCTGGAAGATCATCTTACTCCAGATCTTCAGGCTAAAGTGGCTGAGGTATGTGTGTGGAGTTTAATGGGGGAAACTAAACAATATCACTGCTTTATAATCACTTTTCTTGTGATTGAATCTAGATGATTACTCAAACGTTTGACGACATCCTCTTTTCCCCTGGTTCGGAATGCTTGAAAGATTTCCCCTCCCCAGAATCTTTGAAGAGAAGGATTATTATATCAACCAAACCACCCAAAGAGTACTTAAAGGCAAAGGAAGGTAAGTTAAAAGAGAGTGACTCAAAGAAGGGAGTGGGTTTGACTGAGGAAGAAGCTTGGGGAAGTGAAATAAAAAATTTCAGTAGTAAGGTGCATATTTAAACTATTTCCTCAATAGGTAAGCTGCATCTCCTAGACTTCTTAGTTTCCCTCAACTTTTCTTCTAGGATGATGATGTAGATGAGGAGGATGATGAAGATGATGAAGAGGATACCAAGGCACAGCAAATTGAAGCACCAGAATACAAGCGCTTGATTGCTATTCATGCTGGAAAAGGGAAAGGCGGAATGCAGGACTGGCTGAGGGTTGATCCTAATAAAGTGAGACGTCTTAGCTTGAGTGAGCAAGAGCTTGAAAAGGCCATTATAACTTATGGGAAAGATATTGTCAGGTGAATTTATGCATGATGGAGTTAGTATTGAGTATGTTTCCTCTACCATTCTGCATATGAAGAATTTCTGCCAGCAAAATAGTTTAAATATTGAATCTCCTGTTTCACTTAAGAGAGAAATGGAGAATGAGGTAAATGTTGGGAAATGCGAAGTTGTAGTAAAGCTAGAATAAAAGTAGTAGACCTTAGTCATCAAACAGTGGATAAGTAATGTGTGGGAAGACCATGGGTGTAATTCACTATATGGTTATGGCATTACGAATGTTAACATAATAGGAGACTATGGATGTAATTCTAATTAGTCATGAAAGGAGAATGAGTAGATGTCTGGAAATGTGAAGTTGTAGCAAGCTAAAGAAAACAAATAAATGATAAGAGTAATACGTGCAAAGACCATGCTGTAATACTATGGTTATGGCATTAGGGATTTAATATAATAGGAGACCATGGATTTACTTCTAATTAGTTATAAATGGATAGTAAGTAGATGTTGAGAAATCTGAAGTTTTAGTAAAGCAGAATAAGAAAAAGTACTAGACGTTAGAGTATGTGTGCAAAGACCATGGCTGTAATACCATGTTGTTATAGCATTACAATTTTTCACATATTTTTACTTCACTGTCCCTGAAGATTAAACCAATTAATTGTCTAAAAAATTGTACGCCTCTTTGTTTGTCGAACAGATCAAACCATTTGAATTGGAAACTATATTTAATAGAAATCTAATTACCCATAATTTGATTTGTTATGATGTTGAATTATATAAGATATTTGAACCAAGAAATAACATGAATTCTTTTTTTTTTTTTTTGGTTTGTTAGTGTGGAAGACAAGACCCTCCCCCCAAAGCTTTATATACAATACATTTATAAATAGTGTATGTCAGTGATAAGGAATAAACATATGTATTAGCATTAGTTTTATCATGTTAATTATTAAATAGTATCACTTTATATGGTTTTTATCAAATATCTTGACTTATGTTAGGCGCTATTTTTGTTATTATTATGAATTATGATTTTTGTTATTGTTGTTATTATCAATCAATACTTACTCTCCTCTGTCCCATAAATAGTCATGTCTTGAAGAATTTTTTTGTTTCCCAAAAAAGAGTAATTTTTCAAAAGTCAAAAGTATATATTCTAATTGAGGGACAGAGGAAAGTTTGAATGATGAACTTAATGAATAAATTGAGGGGTATAACGAAAGTTCATGCCTTGGAAAAGGCTGTACATTCTCTAAAATAAATGTATTTTGGTGAAACATGACTCTCTGTTTTTTTTTTTTAAGTATCATTAAATTCTTTATTTTTGTATTACAGCTAATAGTTGCTTAACTGAGTAAAACTAGTATAATGGACTTATCATATAGAATTTGACTTGGATTAGGAAACTTAGGTCTCATGATCTTGTAATTGGATATGCATAAATATTAATGGTCAAACATGATAATAGAAATTTATTTGATACATTTTTGTGAGTCACAAAGATATTTAATGGGTTTATGCGCCTACGTATAAATGGGCTTAATCATATTGCCTAAAATAATCATGTGGAAACCTAAAAATTTAATCATAAGCTTTCTATCATAATAATAATAAATTAACAACTTACTTAATATCTATATCTCAAAATTTCTGCTTACCTAATTTTTCTTGTGAACACAACCTAGAAAAAATGCTTAGAGATCACTCTCCTCCCAACAACTAACACCCCGACACACCCTCCAAATAATATAAATTAAGGACAAAAATGAAGGCAAACATGAAGGGTAAAGGAAAAGTGTTGCTTTTCTGCTTATAGGATCCTGCAATGTTTTGCTTCAGTGATGTAACAAATAAACATGTTTGAGCATTGACTGTCTTAAGACATTTTTTAGATCTGATATCTCCTATTTCTTTTATCAGGTTTACACAGAGGAACTTGCTTAGAGTATATCCTAAAGGTATACGTTTTGACTCATCCAATTACAACCCTCTAATTGGATGGTCGCATGGAGCTCAAATGGTTGCATTCAACATGCAGGTTAGCCATTGACTGTGAGAAGAATTTCAACTAATAAGTTAGCTGCTCATTGCTTATGTTCCTCTACTTTTGGTTTTTGTCTAAGAACTGCATTAAAAATATGCAATTGAAAACTTTAAGATGCTTCACAATTTTCAGACAATCAGTAGCAATTCAGTATGGATAAGTCCAGTGGTAACTATGTGAGGAAGACCTAGGCTGCTAGGCATGTATTACTTGCATAGCTTAATTAGTGGAACCCATCATTTTGTATGCCCTAATAAACCTAGGGTAAAGGTTGCCAAAGGTCCATGCCAGTAAGATGCTTCAACATATTCTTGAAACTAGTCATATAAATATCTTCATTGCACTTTATTCTGGAGAAACAAATCACAATAAAGCAATTCAACATTTATGGCTCAATATGGTTGTCTAGCTCAGTAGCCATGAGATATGTTTTGGTAGCAAACCTTTGATGCTTGAGTTATCTCTGGAAAATTGCTAAAGTGAGATAACATATTATTTCTGCAGGGTTATGGAAGATCGCTTTGGGTAATGCAGGGCATGTTCAAGGCTAATGGTGGTTGTGGATATGTTAAGAAGCCAGAGTTTTTGTTGAGAGCTGATGCATACGGCGACGTCTTCGATCCTAAAGCAGCATTGCCTATCAAAACCACTTTGAAGGTAGGCTTAGAGTTTTGACTGTTTCGATGATCTTCTGGGTTTCCTTGATTTCTTCCCTAGTGATCAACTATATCGACTAAAATCTTTGTTCATTTGACACATGCATAAACAGGTGACTGTGTATATGGGTGAAGGATGGTATTCTGACTTTAAACACACACACTTCGATACTTATTCTCCTCCAGATTTCTATGCTAGGGTAAGTACATACCACAAGCTACATTTTGGTTTTCTGATGTTTCTGATGTTTCATATGTCCAAGATACCTCTTTAATTTTCTTGATTTACAATTCTATTCATGAAGCATCCCTTTTAGTGTCTCTCAATTTCCGTTGTCTCCTTCACTAATTTTATAAAATATCATTATAGTCTTTTTATGGCTCATATGTGAGGTCTTGTAGTGGAGGAAAATCAACATAAGTTCATTACATAGTTAGAAAATTTGTTGCAACTTAGATTTATGAATTTTATTATTGATAACTGAGTAACAATAATTTCTTGATTTAAGGTGGGAATTGCCGGGGTTCCTGCTGATACTGTTATGAAGAAAACCAAGACTCTTGAAGATAATTGGATACCAACATGGGATGAGGTTTTTGAGTTCCCATTAACAGTCCCCGAGCTTGCCCTACTTCGAATTGAAGTTCATGAGTATGATATGTCAGAGAAGGACGACTTTGCTGGGCAAACGTGCCTGCCAATATCAGAGCTGAGAAAAGGCATCCGAGCAGTTCCACTTCATACTCGTAAGGGGGCAAAGTACAACTCTGTGAAGCTTCTTATGCGATTTGAGTTTGTTTGATCTATGCTGAGTTCATTTATGTGTATATACACTGTAAAACATTGTGTAATTTCTTGTGAAACTGCGCTTGAATTGCCATATGAGTTTATCCATGTACATAACTCTTTTGGGTGTCTTGAGTCCAAATAATCCTCTCCTTTCTTCTGTGATACGCAAGCCTGATGGCGTTGTGATAATCGATATTTCTTATCACTCTGATTGTGAAATATCATGTTATGTGTACTCAAAGTGATCTGCCATATAATTTCAATAAAATTTGTATTTTCTTGGAGTGTCAATGATGGTGTTGATGAATGGTTATTATTGTTATAATTGGCGAACTATATCATGAGTAATGTGGTTTATGGTAGATTTGGACATGTACACGTGACTCTTACGTGATCTTGATCATACTTATAATGAATAACATATCTGATGTTCATTGGTGTAGTAGCACTAATTTAATTTCTAAATTTTCTCAATTTTGGGATTTAGAATACGGTTGAGCTAGTGTATTTATAGAACTCGAATCCTTATTCTTAACCACTTGTCTGAATTTTCAATTATCTACGTATATATCCTCTAATATAACAATCTATTTTTGTTGGATTATAGTTGTATTTGGCTCTGTTGAACACGTTGAATCAAATCCCGAATCCATAAAATCAAAGTGATTGCAGCAGAGTTGTCCTCATATTCTTGTAGAGAAGAGGATCCTTCCCATGAAACGAAGTCAACGTTGTCATGATGTGCTACAATAGTACTCAACTGCGAACATGTTTCATGAAGGTTTTATTTGGATGTGCATGATTGTGTTGGGATTACCGAATACCTCGAAGCCAGCTCGGTTAGATTCTCCAAAACAGGTGTAAAATCTAAAATAGATCTGAGTTTGAGGAATGCACTATAACTAGAAGAAATGTTTTATCTACCAATATTGAGCTAGCTCAAATGAAGAAACCAAATTTGTAGTTTCTGCAGAAGATGTATAGACCAAGGAAAGGAGGACAAAAAAATGAGTGCTTAAAACCCAAATCTAAGACATATCGATTCCATTATTTTGATTTTTTTTAAATACAGTCAAATCTATATATATATATTATATAAAGAAACCTTCAATAAAAATAGTAATAACAAATTATCTTCATAAATCTACACTGTCATGTTATCCTATCCACCATGGGTATATTAATATGTGTCCACAATTGATGTGTAAGATATCCAATATACTTATTAATTTTACTTTTTATATAAGAGTAGTGTTTGTGTGCACCAGGTGCATGAGTCATGATCCATGCAATTGGGCATACGGGTCGGGTCCGGTTTAACCCGGATCCGTGCCCTTTTTATTTTTTATTTTTATAATTTATGTCATAACCTTTATGTTGTAATAATATAATCTTTATATTGTAATAGTGTAACCTTTATGTACAGATTTCATAACATTTTCACTGAATGACTTATACTTTTTTCAATATAAAAATTCATGCAATATAACTCAAACCTTTATATTGTAATAATATAACTTTTATATTGTAATAGTATAACCTTTATATACAGATTTCATAACCTTTTCAATAAATAACTTATATTTTTTTCACTATAAAAATTCAATATAGCCGAAACCTTTATGTTGTAATGATATAACCTTTATACTGTAATACTATAACTTTTATGTACAAATTTCATAACCTTTTCAGTGAATAACTTATACTTTTTTCACTACTCAGCACTGCAAAAGGTTATGTGGTTATGTCAATATACAGCAGAACTAGAATTTGAGTTAAGGTTTGGGCTAGGGTTTGAGCGCGTGGAGCGCGTGAGGCGCACGTGGAGGTGCGTGAAAGACACTTTTGGGTCGGGTTGACCCAGTTGTACGAATTTAGAATTCGTACATTTGATGTATAGAAATAATTGTGTTTATATAATTAGGAAAAAAAATTATTACATGTTATTAATGAATATATTATAAATTGCTTACGATGCACATTTTATCACTTTTGTAAATTTACATCTATACTATACTAATAGGAGGACTGTTGGGAATAATTACAAAAATATCATTTTCCCGCCAAAATTGTTCTGCAATAAATGTTGTATACTTTTTTTTAATTAATTGTTTTGTTAATTTTTAAGAATAATTATTACATATAATATAAAAGATATTTTTTATTGCACAATGCTTACTTTTGAGGATTTGAAGACATTTATTGTATCAATACTTACTTTTGTGGATTTCAAAATATTTTTATTATATCAATGTTTACTTTTGAGGATTTTAAGACATTTAGGATTTCAAAACATTTTTTATTGCATCAATGCTTACTTTTGAGGATTTCAATATATTACATATTAATTATGCAATAAAAAATTGATTTTGATAAAAAATATTTTAACAAATTAATTGTGTGTTCTTGATTTTTGAATTTGGCTTCCTATTCAATCCAATTTTATTGCTTCTTCTTCAAGATATTGATGTGTGTATATATATAAGCAAAACTCATTTTTAAAACCTTAAAGCTTGAGAAACCCAAAATTAGAATACAATCTTAAATAATTTCTCTAATTTTTAGATAGTACATAGTTGAATATAATCTTATTCGATAAGATTGTAATAGGCATATAAGTTTTGTTAAACAAATATGTTCTGTTGAGGAGACATAGAAATGAAAAAAAAACTGTCAATCTCTTGAAAGGGGAAGAGAGAAAGAAAAATAAGAAGAAAAAAATACGCACACTTAAAATATGGAGATGGGAAAATATCCACCACACTCTAATCTATATCTTTATACCTCTTTCAATATAGATGAGATATCTTTATACCTCTTTCAATATATATTCTCATCTATCTCTTTATATATCTTTATATATATATATACATGTATGAAATAATATAATTTTTTTCAAGAGAAGATAATAGAAAGAAGAAATGAAAGGAAAGGGAAAGGAGAAGAGGAAGACGGTTTGAGTTGACGGATCAGATCTGGAAAGTGGGTGAGACTAAAGGTGAAGATAGTGGTTGCACAATCGATATGAAGTGACGGCGCGCTGGAAGATGGGAGTAGAGACGGTGAGAAAGAATGCACCAGAGGCATTGAAATCGGTGGTTGAATAGGCCGAAAATGCCGGAGATGGAACATAGGTGAGGCGGAGGTTGATGGAGGAGACCGAGACGAAGTTGAGTTCAGCGAATGGATTAGAGGTGGGTCGTCGGCGAGAATGATTAGAGATGATGGTAGATGATATGTTGTTTATAATACTATTATAAATGTTGTTTATAAGGAAGTTTTTAATAATTTGTAGTATGTTGTAAAATTTATTATGTTACATTTTTTGATGGATTTGATGTATGATTTGGAAATAATGATTTGATTTAGTTGTTTATGTTGTTATTTAATAGTATATATATATTAATGTTTAATAATTGTATTCAATATTGATGTGTAGTGTATTTATAAATTTAATTTAATTATATTAAAATTATTTCGTTATATAACAATACGCGCAGCGTGTGGGTACACTGCTAGTATTATAAATGAAAAGAAATTAATCGAAAAATTTATAAAAAAATAAAAAACTTTATGCAGCAAAAGCTGCTTTTTGCAGAGGTGGGGATGGGGGGTCCCAATTTGGGAGGGGCGTTTGAGGTTTTATAGGTTTTTACCCTTTTTTTTTTCTAGGTAATGTTTGTATAACTAAATGTATAAATTATGGTTCATGTAATTAAATATATAGATTGGGTTAGGTGATTCAGTTTGGATCTGAATTTAATTTTTTTTTTTGAATTTATATCATAATTTTTTTATTGTAATAATATAATCTTTTATGTACAGATTTTATAATTTTTTAATGAATAATATAAACTTTTTTTCATTATAAAAATTCATGTAGTATAGCTGAAACACTTATGTTATAATTGTTGGACCCCTGATCCGAACTCGACCCAAGCACATGACCTGATCGAATTACAAAGAATTTGTGTTCGTATAGAGCCCGACAAAGATAGCTCATTGAGTAGGCAACCGAATGACCCGACAAGAATAGTCCATTGAGCCTACCATTAAAGGACCCGATCAGGACGGATCTCATGACGGCCCCGAAAGAAGATGTACCAATCAGGCCAGACTGTGGCTCAGAAGATTGAGAAGTAAGTCGGGCCAAGCGGTGGCCCAGAAGACCTAACAGGATATTCCTGATTAATAAGAGAAGGTGGATAGGAAATTAACTTCACATTTCCTAGAAAATAGGCAAAAAATAAGGGAGAAGTGTGCATGATTCCCACTAACTTGTGCTCTCCCTTAATCTATAAATAATAGAATTTTTAACTTAAACGGAGTTCGAACTTTATTGTATTGAAGTATAAGAGAGCTTATTTCTCTTACATAATTATATACGATACTAGCCGGTCACATAAAATTCATCAGAATTAGTCGATCAAATTTACCCGAATAGGCTGCGGGTACAGTGTTTTCTACACTTTACATCTGATTTCTTTGCTCGATTCGATCCAATTAACCTGATTAATTTAATTTGAATGTTCGACTAGGGATTTAACTATTAAATAAATTCCAACGTCAACAATAATGTAACATTTATTTAAATGTTACATTAGTATAATTTTTATGTACTTAAAAAATAATATAAGATTATATTATTACAACATAAATATTTTGAAAGGTATATAATTATGTCATGCACTGCAAAAGGTTATACAAACATAACTAAAAAGTTCATTAAATCAAAAGGTTAGACCAATATAACTGTGAAACTAGAGTTTGAATTAAAGTTTAAGCATGTGTAAGTATGTGGGACGCGTGAAATAAACCATCGGGTCGGGTTGATCCAATTGAACATATCTAAAATCCGTATACCTGATGCATAAAATTAATTATATTCTTTTAATTTTTATTTAAATTATAATCTTAAACAATTTATTCAATTAAAATTTATTTTAACCTATAATGTATTTAATTTATCATTTTTATTGTAGTTTTGATTGTTATTTTTAATTCATAATTATAATTTTGATAGGGAGCGATGTTCGAATTTAAGGATATTTTTCAAATAAAATATTATAATTTCAATTAAATAATTTATTCATTTACAATTCATTTTTAATGCATAATATCAAATTTTATAACATTTATTTGTAATTTTGTTAAATGTTATGTTTATTTCGTATTATTTTGATAGAGGTGGGGTGGGCGTTATTTTTTATTTAACAAACCATGATTGCAAATTAAATAATTTAATCAATGAAAATATAATATTTTATACCTAAATCTATATTGACCGCGACTTGCATATCATATTTTTAGGGTTAAAATGATTTATAGATTTCAGCTGCTATGTAATATAAATTATATAATGTCCCACTTAGTTTTTTTGAGATATTAAATTTAATTTATTATAATTTTTACATTATTAATGGATATGTAAAATTGGTTAAACCTCCTATTCAAATATATGTTTCAAATTCATTGTTTAATGTATATATACATTTGTATATTTTTGTTTGCATTCCAAAATTATAAAATTGTTTTGAACAACACAAATTAAAAATAAAATATTATTATTATATTTTATAAATATTAAAAAAATTAATAGATCTTACGTGACAAATGTGCATAGAGGTACACTGCTAGTAAATAACCAAAACCAAACCAAAATTTTAATTCCATTCGGTTCGATTCGAAGCTCTTGGCTGGACAAAGCATACTGTTACTACAATTGCTCGGAAAATTCTCAGCAGCGCCACCCAAAATGCTCTCCTCCGCTGCCCAACAGCCACACCCTTCTCTGCCGCCCTTCTCCGACTCTGATTCCGATGACTCCTCCCCCACCAATTCCTCTGCCGCGCACCACCGCCACCCTGATCTCTCCTCCTCCATTTTCCAATCCTACATCTCCAACTCCAGTTCTGCTCTTGATAATCATCAAGATCTCATCAAGATCCAATCTTTCCTCACCTCTTCACGGTCAGGTGCTCTCTCCTGCCTCATTTGCCTTGAACGCATTAAACCCACCGATCCAACTTGGTCCTGCTCCTCCCGCTGTTTCGCCATCTTCCACCTTCTATGCATCCAGTCATGGGCCCGCCAGTCTACCACCCTTGCCGCCTCACGTGCCTCAGCTCGCGCAGCCGTAGTTCCTGATGAGAATTCCTTTGTGTGGCCCTGCCCTAAGTGCCGTGTTGAGTACCTTAAATCCCAAACTCCCAAGAATTATTACTGTTTTTGCGGTAAAATTCAGGATCCACCTCGTGATCCGTGGGTTTTACCTCATTCTTGCGGGGAAATCTGTGGCCGATCGTTGAAATATGATTGTGGGCATTTCTGTTTGTTGTTGTGCCACCCGGGTCCCTGCGCGGCTTGCCCGAAATTGGTGCGGAGTTGGTGTTTCTGTGGGAAGCTAGAGGATGTTAGGCGATGTGGATTCAAGAATTTCTCTTGCAATGGCGTGTGTGGGAAGTTGTTGGTGTGTGGAGCTCATGGGTGTGAGGAGATTTGCCATGAGGGATTGTGCTTGCCGTGTAGAAAGAAGGGGACTTATAGGTGTCAATGTGGGAAGGTGGAGATGGTGAGAGAGTGTTGTGAGAAAGACTTTAGATGTGATAGTCCTTGCAATAAGATGTTAAGCTGTGGAAGGCATGTTTGTGAGAGGGGGTGTCATGAGGGTGAGTGTGGGGATTGCCCTCTTCAAGGGAAGAGGACTTGTCCTTGTGGAAAGAAAGTATATGAAGTGATGATGTGTGATGTTTCTGTGCCACTATGTGGGGCAACCTGTGATAAGCTGTTGAGTTGTAGGTTTCATAGGTGTCCTGAGAGGTGCCATCGTGGACCATGCATCGAGACTTGCAGAAGTGTTGTAACAAAGTCTTGTAGGTGTGGAAGCTTGAAGAAACAGGTACACAGTTGTATTCATTGGTTGTTTTTTTTAATTGTTTAATGATCTATTGACTTCTCTTTTAACATCTATTGTATATGTTTTATGTGATAAGTGGAATGGCTGATTGGATTTAGAATAGGTTCCTTGCTACCAAGAGTTGACATGTGAGAGGAAGTGCCAACAACCTAGAGATTGTGGGCGGCATGCCTGTAAGCGCCGCTGCTGTGATGGGGATTGCCCACCTTGCTCAGAGGTTGGTTTTGTTATCATTATGATGCTTGGGTTATCAAATTGGAGTTTATGCTTACTTTACTTCCATCTGTATTTTGTATTACAGATTTGTGATCGGAGGCTTCGGTGTAGGAATCACAAGTGCCCAGCTCCATGTCACAGGTATTTCTATTATAATTGTGATTTTGTTCAATTTCTAGATGAGGGGTTCCTTGGGGAACCATTGTAAATGTGGAGAACTTGTTGGGTGCATAATCAATATATTGTAAATGTGGAATGCTATACATGCATGCATATATTTTCTCTCTCATAGTTAGAAGCCAAAAAGTAAGTGGAATGAACCGAATAATTGTAATGGTCTCTTCAGCCGCAGTCTTGGATGACAGCTTACATAATTAAACTTGGGGCTTTTTTCACAAGGTAGTTGCTTTCTCAAATTTGATGCTATGATATAATGGGTGGTCTAACAACACAAAAGTTTCTGTTTAGATTCTGATTATTAATATGTTATTGTATTACTGTAAACTGTCAGGACACATGATATAGTCCTCTGTGAATGGAAGAATTTGGGATGCGTACAGTAAATATTAATACGATTCGTCGTATCAGATAATTGCTATTGTCAATACACAGAGATTTTTCTTTGAATTACTACTCATGGAGCGATGCTTTGTGGATCCAATGTTGGGCAACTAAATATAACATGAAATAGAATGAGATAGCGGAAATGAGAAAGTTGTAACGTATGTGTGTGTGAATACACTAGATTAGATAGCGGGACTGTGGGAGTAGTCAAAATACATGAGGAAAAAAAACGCTTAAGATGGTTAGAGTATGTGAATGTCCTAATATTACTTAAGAAAAGTAGAGAATCATTGCTCAAATTACAAGGGGGGAGGGTAAAAAAACTTGGAAAGAAGCTATAAGAATAAGACATTATACTTGAATTCAATTTAGAACACATGTTGAACTGAATGCAATAGCGACATGTGATTCATATAGTTGACACCATACAGTGGAATAAAGGCTTAGTGTGTTATTTTTGAGCTACTTATGGAGCGACCTCTCCCCTAGATAAATCACAAAGCTTCGAAGAAGTGTAGAAATGACATATGTCTCTCAAGAAGTTTTCAATGCTTGGAAGTGCCATCTTGGGGTACTAATCCACTAAATCAGCTGAAAAAACAAACACTAACCAAAGAAATGCTAATGCCAATTTCAAAGAACCTTTTCTTGGCAAGCACAACCAACTCATAGTTTTTATTGATAAGTTGATAAACTAATAATTACAAGAGATTGTAGACAATAAAAACCGCTGATTTCCTAAAGAACAAGTGGAATAAAGATTTTATTTTGAATTAGAGTGCAAAAGTTTTCCATTAAAATAGTGACTGCTCACACTATCAGTAGAGATTCATAATAGGTCCTTTGACACCTCCCCCATCTTCCCTGAAAGATGAGGGAAGTGTGTTTGCAGGGGATGAAGGGAGGAGAAAGGGGGGGGGGGGGTTAGAGTTCACTCCAGTTCAGATAATCTTAATATCAGATGAATAATTTATTTATCAATAATCTTTGAAAATACCAACATTATGTCTCAACTTCTAGATGGTGAAGTTAGATGCATGTACAACAGTCATAGAAGAGATCCAGATAAAATGTGTATGCTGATTTTTTTGTTTTTCTTGTAGAGGTGTTTGTGCTCCTTGCCCATTGATGGTAAGGATTTCATGCGCATGTGGTGAGACACATTTTGAGGTAAGCATTCATGTACTTTGTGTAGCAGCACATTGGTTTGTGTTTGGATACACCTTTATATGTATGAAGATTTTGTATGGTTTCATGTTGTCCTCTATACTTGAACACTGTTTTATACTATTAATAGATATGTCTATGGCAAGAACATTTAGAACATCTTATCTCTCGAGTCATTAATGGAACTGATTCTGTCATGTGCTTTGCTAGTTTTAATATAATTTCAAATATAACTGGCTGCTCGTGTCTTCTGTTGCATACTTTCTGGTAGCCATTGCAAAGTAAGGGTTTTTGCGCCAAAATTTTCCCATGTCATTTTTTGAATAGTTCACCTCCTTTGATTAAATAAGAATTGTGTCATTATATTGATACTTATGTTAAATACTTGTGTCTGATTCTTACCTATACCCTTTATCAGTATATCATGCAGGCAAAACTTAATGCTGATCATATTGGTCATGCTCTTTGTTTTTCAGGGTAAATCATGTGGATTAGTAATAATATAGAAAAATATGTGAAGAGTTCTCTAATGATGTTGATATGATATTTTAGTACTCCACTCAAATGTTTGTCTCACTTATTCAATTTGTGAACAGGTTCCTTGTGGCACAGAGACTGAACAAAAACCTCCCAAGTGTCGGAAACCATGTCCCATAGCTCCTCTGTGCAAGCATGGGCCTAATTGCAAGGTTGTAACTTGTATGGTGAATTGTCATTGTACAAGACAAGATAATATTATTTAGGCTATTTTCTACAAGACCTTCTGACATTTGATATGACTCTTAGTTGTGAATCTAAGTTCTTTGCTGTATCTATCAAGTGATAATGTCAAATATTGCTCAGAAACTGTTCCTAGTAATAACCCATGGTTATGTTTCTCCAGCCACACAAGTGTCATTATGGTGCTTGCCCCCCATGCCGCCTAGTTTGTGGTGAAATATACTCATGTGGCCATGAATGCAAATTGAGGTTTGCCTTAAAATACTTGAGTTCCATTACTAGATTCCTCCCTTCTGCATTGCCCCTTCAATTCTGTTGTGTTTAAACGTTCCATATAGGTGCCATGGGCCTAAACCACCTCCTGGTCCTGAATTTACATTAAAACCCCGAAAGAAGAAGTCAAATTGTCCGAGTGAAGTGACTCCTGGTTCTGCATGTCCTCCTTGCCCAGAACCTGTGCTGAGGTCATGTTTTGGCAATCACATAGGAGCAGAGAGGATGGTTAGCCTTTTACTCAATAACTTAGTTTATTCTTATTTCTTTTGTATTTTGTTCTGTCTTTCTGGAGGTTTGGGAACTTGTCATAAAATCTTCAGTTTCTACAAGGGTTTTTGCACAGTTGATATATATAGATAATTACTTACCTTTTCTTTTCCATTTCTCTTTCAGATGGTTTGCTCAAATAGCAAAGAATTTTCTTGTGATAACTTGTGTGGAAATCCTCTCCCTTGTGGCAATCATTATTGCACTTATGTATGCCATCCCTTAAAAACTTATTCTTCAAAACCAGATAGATACAGGATAGGCGAGTCTTGTGAAGTGTGCAGTCTCCCCTGCGAAAAGGTAAATATATTTCTATAGAGTTTTAAACTATTCGAGCTTTGCTGTGATTTTCCGTGTTTGGATGTATCTCATGCCTGTTCATTAATTTCCGTGTTTTAAAATTAATGAACAGGTGTTCATTAATTTTCTTGGAATCGAGCCGACAATGGCAAGCAAATTAATCTATATATCTGCTTTGTCAGAAGCTTTAATTTGGTGGTATTGGGTCTGTCCTTATTAGCTTTTCTTCTTTGTTCATCATCTTCTTTCAGGAGAGAGATCCTGAATGTCCACATCCTTGCCCTTTGCCATGTCATCCTGGAGAATGTCCCCCTTGCAAGACACTGATTAAGCGTTCATGTCACTGTGGGTCCATGGTACATGTTTTTGAGTGTAAGTATTACAACTGCCTCTCAGAGAAGGAGCAAATGGCTGCACGTTCATGCAAAGGGCCTTGCCATAGGTAATTTCCAGAGTTCTGCAATACAGTTTCTTCATAATTAAATGGCATGCCTGTACTCTGAAAAACGAAAAAGAATAAAAAAGGTGATTGTAACTCCCAGAGAGAAAGAGGCTAATCAGATGTTTCACTCTCAAGTTGAATGTCACCTGAGCTTCTGCTTCTACCATGCCTACCTGACCACACTAGTCATTAGAGTAGGTCTCTTACCCCATGTTTTTCAAATTTAAGGAAAATAATGTTCTAGTAAAAAGAAAATAAAAAATTGGATTCCTAAATTGTTTCCTTCTTGTCGTGGTCATTAGTGTTATCAATCATTTTGTTAAATAGCATCAAGAACTCCAAAAGTTATTCTTTGCTTATGCTCAATGCTACAAGCAAGGCCCGAGATGTGTGCTTCTCCTTAGAACGTGTTGTGGAGAGACATAAGTGCAGTGCCTGCTTTAAGATGTGTTTGTCAATACTGCATAATCTATTTGACTGTTATAATTATAGTGTTTTTTTTTTAAACCCTGCAAATTGAAACAAGTTATTCTTGCTAAATTTTAGTCAGGGTGAATATCGAATTTCTTTTTGAAGTTGTTTTCAATTCTTCCACTACTTTTTTCTTGGGTGTGGGTGCGAGGGAGTGGTGGTAAGTAGAATCTATTTTGCATTGGATAAGGTAATCCATATAAATGTGTTATGGCAACATCTTGACCAAGTATAATTTGTGTTTCACTGTACTAGTTCTCTCTTTCTAGTTTCTCAGCCAGAATTTTTTTATCCTTTTGTCTTCTTTGTGCCTTAGTTCCTGCTAGCCATAGATGTTATGATGAAATCTATGATTAACATATCCTTAATAATTTTGGATTTGCAGGAAGTTGCCGAATTGTACACATTTATGCCCAGAGACATGTCATCCTGGTCCCTGCCCATTACCTGACAATTGCTCTAAGAAGGTATCACAATGTTGTATGATTTATGGCATCATAGTGAATCGTAATTTTGTGTACAAAGACGCTTCCAATGCTTCCCATTTCTGGTGATGTCCCCATTTTCGTTAAACTTTAAGACTGGAAATTTGGAGTTGAATAAAGTATTGTATTTAACAAAAGTGGGTGATTAAACAGTCTGCATTCTGAAAGATGTTATTGCGGTAAGGTTAGAGAATTCCAAAAGGTTATTAACATTATGCTCTGTTCCTTGATAATCTTGAGTATGAACATAATTGCAAGTTATTGAACAAATTAATGTTATCGTTTATGTAAACCAAACCAATTTAGCTTTTTGGTCCTACACCATAGTCTGAGCTTGATGTTGGGGGTGGCTGGGTTGGCGAATGGCATCCTGAAATGAATTATTAGCTAAAACAAATGAATTT
Source organism: Scutellaria barbata (assembly GCA_028654395.1). Classification (NCBI taxonomy): domain Eukaryota; kingdom Viridiplantae; phylum Streptophyta; class Magnoliopsida; order Lamiales; family Lamiaceae; genus Scutellaria; species Scutellaria barbata. The sequence continues at coordinate 14,451,425 of CM053646.1, read as the reverse complement.
AGTTAGAATGTTAATTTAACTCGGTGTCCTATCTTCTTTTCTCAAGAGGTGAAATTGGAATTCCACTCTTCTAAAGAAAAAGAGACGATGAGATGTATTGGTCTGTTAAAATCCCTTGGGATTGTTTTGCCAGGTAACTGTTCGTTGTGGATGCCAAACCTTAAAGAAGGAGTGGCTGTGTCGGGATGTACAATCAGCATATCGTAATTCTGATTCTGATCCCAAAGATGTACCTAAGAATCAATATGGAGTCGGGCTTCTTCGTTGTGATCAAACTTGCAAGAGCAAAGCAAAGGTCCCTGATCCAGAGTTACATTTCCGCCCATCAAAACCTCGTGAGGTAATGCATCGTATATTAAAATACGAACATTGACATTAAGATCACAATGCGTGTCCCATAAATGCTTCGATTTGATGAAGTATACATGTGTGCCTACTTCGTGTTTCATATTTGCATTTACAGATGGTATTTATTCTGGTTTATTGATTCTTCGTTAGGAAAAGGAGTCTGATAAACCTAACGTATCAAAACGTAGAAGACGAAGACAAAGGGTGCATGAAGAGGAGAATATTTCCAGACTGCAGGTTCAACTTTATTCTTAAGAAAATATATGGCAATAATTGCTACTGAATATTTACCTTACATTGTAAACTGAATTGGTTCAATTGCAGAAAATAGTTGGTGTGGCTCAGCGGATCGTTCTGTTTATCATGATCGTAGTTGTTATAATTGCATCTGCATACTTTGGCTATAAAGGTCTCATATGGCTGTCTGATTGGATGAATGAATATGAAGATCGACAGAGAAGAAGAAATTTGCGAATCTAGGTGACTTGAATATGTGTCTGAAAGTTGAATGGAGTTTAGTAGTTTTAGAATTTTGCATTTGGTTGTCCACTTTCTTCTGATTGTTACAGTTAAAATTATAGGTGAAGTTGGATATCATATTGTGGGAGAATTTGATGACTTAGCTTATTACTTTTGTTCCTTGGGCTAAGTTTTTACATGGCTGGGGAAGGTACATGTATTATTTGTATTTAATTATTACCCTGTTATATTATGAAATCTTGTGAGATTAAATATTACTCCGTTTGTTTTATAAGGATAGTTCATTATCATTATTTTTTTTAAATTTGTCTGTCCCAAATTATAATATTTTTTAAATTTGAAGGGTATGATTATTCTTCAATACGTTACTTACAATCTTACAATTTGTGTGGGTGGCTTTTGAAGAATATCACTTTTGTCTTTAATGTTTTTTTTGGAGTGAATAAATAAGAGTATCATAGGAAATATGTGGGTAAAACTTGTTTTAACATCCAACTCTAAAGATGAAAATACTGTTACAATTGTACACTATCAATTGTTGGGTAAGTCTTGACAAATTGCAAACACAATCCTGACTATGATAGAAGATATTGAATCTTTATCCTAGCTTGAGAATGATGAAATTTAAGGAAATGGTAAATTTGAAATAAAAACAATAATAATGAAATGAAAATATAATTTTGGAAGTTGATTAAGGGGCCAAATATTTGTCGATATCCGTAAGAACCATTTTGGCCTATCATATGTAGCAATTTGGGCTAGTACAGGTACAACCTTCACTTTTTATTTTATATAATTTTGTTATATATGAATCATTATGTATATATGTTATATTTTTTAATATATTTTTATATAATTGCAATGTATATAAACAAGTTAATAAAAAAATTATGATAGAAATTAATTCTATTATGAGGAATTTATAGTGCAAAACTAATATAACTTATATAGATTTATCTAAAGACCCAAAAATATACTCAATTTGCGTTATGTAGACAGAATACTACATTTTATTATTAAATCAAAACGTATCATCATTTGTAAAAATCTTCTAAATGGGACTCATCTCACAAATTATTGTAAAACTATGTTATAAGACCACTCCATTTTTCATTTAAAAGAACATCACTTCATTAATTGTATAGTAAACTGTGGTGTATTGTAGAATTACATATATATATATATATATATATATATATATATATATATATATATATATTTCTTGTATCCATTTGCAGTTTGATTTCCAGCACTACAAGAATATTGATTACCAATAGAGGGTGGATACTAATGCACAACATCTCGACACGTGTCAGCCCCTTGAGGGTTGTTAACTGGCTTTAATTGTACAATAAAAAGTCAATTATCATCTTTCCACAATTTCCTCTTTTTATAAAAAGGTGAATTTTCTTCATTTTTAACAAACATTCAAAGTCCAAAAAAGCTTTTCACAACTTCAAGTTGGACCACCTTTTCCCATCAACATCATAGCTGCCCCAAATTCAATGAAAATGCTTAGAATTCATCGAACTCAAAATCTCATAAATACCAAAAAATAGTGGTGGGTGTCAGTGTTCTAAAACTCCTACTTTGCACCTCATGTGTCATGTTAACCTTTCCACTGCAAAAATCAATGCCCACATATTAATCTTCAAAATTAAATTAAAAGAAAAAAAAAACAAGAAATCATTGTCTCCTTTGTAATGTGATGCCCAATTCTCAATCCGAAGCAATGGAAATAGGACCACTAGAAATGCTTCCATGGCTATCATCACATAGAGCCAATGCTCGTTCCAAATTAGCTACAATGTCAGTCATGGTAGGCCTATCTCTCCCCTCCAAATGCACACAATGCATGGCAGTGTACGCCACCAGTTCCACTGCCTCCGCCTCGCTCGCCTCCGGTGGGCCCACCCGGTGGTCCAAGATCTTAGCCACTTCCCCCGCCATGATCACCGGGACAGCATAGTCGACCACACTGATCGGCCCATCCCCGTTTTCGCCTCTCTTGAATATAGCCCTCTTCCCTGTCAAAAGCTCCAACAACACCACTCCAAGACCATAAACGTCGCTCTTTGCTGTCAACACATTTAGCCCGTAGTATTCAGGATCGATGTATCCAACCGTGCCGGCTGCCTTAGTAGGCTTATAATCACGATCATCCTCGGGCCCCATTAGTGATAGCCCGAAATCGGACACTCTAGCTGTCCAATTTGCATCTAGCAAGATGTTGGAGGACTTGATGTCTCGATGGATTATCATAGGAACCGCATAGTTGTGTAGGTACTCGATGCCACGAGCAGCATCTAACGAGATCTTGATCCTCATTTTCCAAGAATTCACTACACTACTAGTCTTATCAACATTGTTCTTATTGTGTAAATGATCATATAAAGCTCCATTCTTCATGTACTCATAAACCAACAGCCTCTCATCCCTCTCCTCACAATATCCAACTAGCCTAACCAAGTGCTTGTGGTGAAGCCGCGACAAGAATGCCAATTCCGACTCAAATGCACTCTCTTTTTCTTGAAATTTCTTAGTCTTCGCACCAATCTCACTCCGTTTAATAGCAACTTCGCGGCCATCAAAGAGCTTCCCTTTATAAACAACTCCAAAACTCCCTGCCCCAATCTTGTTCTCCAAAGAGAAGCCATTAGTAGCCACCACAAGGTCAGAAAACAAGAACTCCTCTGCCCTTTCCGCATGCTTGGCCGAAGTCCCACTTCTCTGGCGCCTCATGAGACGAGACCCTTGGCGCCTGAGAGTGGAGGATCTCGAAGGGGGACTACTATTAGACTGTGGGCCTGCATTGCTAACAGTTATAGTTGGCTGCACTGAATTATGAATCTTCTTCTTACCAAAACACCCACCAATCCACAACCAATAGATCAAGGTAAGAATCCCAGCTAGTCCACCTACTGATCCAACGATCAAGAAAACTAATAATCCCCTTGTAAGCCTCCTAGAAGGGGAAGAACTAACAAGAACTATCGGAGGTGGAATTGGAAGATCACAAGGACCGCAAATATGACCATTTTCAGAACAAAGTGATTGAGATTGCGGATATACATTACACTCACACTCTGTTTCAACACAGGGCCCTGGAAGAGTCTTCTGAAAAGGGAGCTCAAGCCCAGAAGCATAATACCGGTTAGGAAAACCGGGACCCCAACAGATCACAGAGAAATTAATGGTGATCAATCCACAGGTGAAATCAAACCCTGCAACAATCGACTCAAACGAAATACCATCAGTTATGTTGCTAGAAAATTGTCCACTTCCACCCCAACAAACCACTGTGTTGTTCAATCTTCTGATGGCGCAGGTGTGATTGGCCCCAAGAGCCAGCGCTCTGTACTCATACGGCGTCGTATTGGTGGGAGCATTGAGCTGTGAGTTGTCGTTGTTGCCTTTACATACTATAAACCCTGCAGTATCAATTCCGCAGGCAAATTTCCCACCCACTTCAATGTTGATCATCGTAGAATTCGCGAACTCTGATTGTATCGAACGAGAGATGACGTCATCACCCCAGCATAGAACCCTGTTGTTTCTCTCAAGAACACCGCAAGAGAATCCCAGCCCAGATGAAATCATGCGCAATTGAGAATTCCCGGTTCGGATTTGAACGGAAGAAGCATTGTTTTCTCGCCAGCAAACGGCATTATCGGCTAAGCTTCCGTTATTTAACGCACAGATTTGAGTGTCGCCAATCGCGAGAGAGATTAGCGGAGCTGAAGCGTCGTTGTAGATTCTCTTGGGATTGAAGGTCGTGTTCCAGCAAAGGAGGCTGAAGCCGCCGGAGCGGACGCCGCAAAGGGTGTCGCGGCCGCCGGCGATGGCGTCGAAGGAGGTGGTGGGAAGGATAGGCGGCAGGACTAGGCCGTTTCTCCAGCATTGAATCTCCTGAATGGGCTGCTGCGCGACTATAGAGCAGACGGTAATGGCGGAGCCGTAGACGGCGGCTATGGTGGCGCCGGAGCCGCCGAGTGCATGGGAGACGGCGGCGAGGAGTAACAAGGTGGCGGCGATGAGGGGTGAAGAGAGTGGCGTCATCTAAAGGGCGGGGTTGGTTAGTTGGTAGTAATGGAAGTAGAGGTAGTTCCTCATCCGTAGAGAGAGATAGGGAGAACTACCCTAGAGAGAGAAAGTGAAGCTCTGTACAGTGCAACTATATATATATATATGCACACACTATGTGTATGTACAATTGTATATACTGCTCGAGGATTTGAGAGCTACCTAGCTAGATTTCTTTATTTGTTTTCTGCACTGTAATTTTTAGAAAAAAAATTTAAACCTAAATACATCATAAAATCGAATCCAAGTATTTAATAAAAGTTTGCGTGTGAGATACTACTAATTTGATTTATTAATTTAAAGTGTGTTAATTACCAATTGGAGATGTGAAAGATACAATTTAGGAGGAAGTTAGTATGTTGGAAATTGGATTTCAAATGCGAGCTATTTTATTGGATAGAGCAACTGAGTAGTAAAACATAACTTGTAAAAATAACTAAAAGAAGACTGTTTTCGGAAAAGAAATGGAGAGACCCATGTGATATAAATTTTTCAAAGCTTTTCTTTTTTTTGGAAAAAATGAGAGAGAGAGAGAGAGAGAGAGAGAGAGAGATGATTAATTAACAAAACTTATGAGGGGCTGCCTAATTTGCCTCTCTAGTTGTTGAGATTAATACATCTTTCTTGCCTCTCAACGTGGAATTTGTTAGAAAATTAGTAATTAACTTTAATTTGAAATTCAGACCAAATGAAGAAAAATAATATTTGTCGTACTATATTTAATTTTGAAGGGAAGTGATTTGTTGCAAAGGTAGTCTTGTCTACCAAAGTGAAATTGTTTAACTAGAAAGATGAGAATAAGATAAATAAATTAATAAATACATAAGACTCCCAATGACACAAAGCTATGACTAAATACTTGGATCAATTCTCATTAATTGACCATAATTCCATCCATTTTTTTAAATCGTGTAGCCATCACATATGTATGGGTTGCAATCATATTAGTAAGTAGTAGTGATCAAACAGTATAATTCAAAGATTGTCATATTATTTGCTTCTTCATAGAGCAATCTTTGAAAATTTTCATTACCTAATTAATTTTGTCCATTTTGATATTGTTAAATTCGATAAACAATGTTATAATAGGTGTTCTTCACAAACACTGTAACAAAATGTGTGATGATGTTGAAGATGGTTGAATGTTGATATCATACTTCTCTGATCTCTCTAACTGTTTTAACTTTTAGATTGATCATGTATTTGAGATATTGCTAAATTTTAAAATGATATATTTCTTTGATAGATTTTAGATGATATCATTATTCATAAACGTCTATTCTACTTCTTAAGAAATTTATCAGTTCTAATTCAATCATTATCCTTTGAGAACATATTTACAGAAACATTGTATTTTTATTTTTTAATTAAACATGAGAGTAACTTTTTATTGTAATTTTTTTTTTTTTACACAAAAACACGGATTATTGCAAAAAAAAAAATAAAAAAAAACTACTTTTTTTTTAGAGAATTAAAAGGGAAAAAAAAAAACTTCTCCAAAGTGGGGTCTAAATTTCCTGGAAAATAAAGTATTTTGACAAGAAAAAAAATGGGTATACACTCACTCTCAACTTCTTGGAATGTTTGTTGATGCTTAGTTGAAATTATTCATATATATATATATATATGATAATGATAGAGTCCATCTAATTGATGTGGCAATACATATATATTTTTTTCTTTTTTACTTAGTTGAATTTGATTTTTGACCTTTTTAATTAATATATATATATATATATATATAATAAAACAAATTAAAAAAGAGCAAACTGGAAAAAATATATATGTAGTTGATTCGATTGTCATTTACAATAATATATTTCATATAATATGTACAATTAATGATGAATTGATGAGTAATAGTATACAATTTTTCAGCAAGAATACACAGTTTTATTCACACTAATCCCCAATTTGTAACCTTTTATTATCTCTAAATCTAATTACAACAAATTCTTAACACTATTATGTTATAATGACACTATAATTTACAAAATTAATGGTGACGGATAACAAAATAGATAATAAATTTGGGCTTGTTAAGTTGCGTCTAACTATAGTGACGATGTGTCAATTGGATATCAAAAATTGATGTATTGTAATTGAAATATTTTTAGAAAATGAGGTGTAATTAGTAAATTTTGGGTGTGTATAGTTTAATTTTTTTTTTATAATCCATAACAAAGATTAGTGATAACTTTTTATGTTTATATTACAACTGAAAATCGACCCATAGTTTTATTATTATTAGTTTGTAATTAATTCTATAAAATATAAATTGTCTTTTTGATGCGAAGAACATTTTTGAACTTAGATGAGTGGTAAATCAACCAGTTTCCCAGCAACTCGATCCATTATTTGCTATTGGAATCATCGATATATGGTGATCTACATTAAAATCAAAGAATTTAATTATTTCATTAGAAGAGAGTTTATTATTTTTTATATGTATGATAATCCACATCAATATCAAACAATTTAATTTCAAGATTGTCATATAATTTGCTTCTTCATACAGCAATTATGCAGATGTCCTCTACCTAATTTTGTCAATATTCGTAAAGGTGTCTAGAGGATATATAAATAGGTGTTCTTATTTCACAAGAAATGGGATATTGTTATTCATATCTAAATTATTGAAGCATTCATCTTTCCAGTTGTGGTAATGAATTGATCATGAAAGGATGACATAGACTACTTTCAGTGTTTGCGATTTTTAAATCATTTTTTCAAGTTAATCTCTATTTTAAAGCACAATTAAGGATATTCTTTCAATATTTATATTCCAAATTATTGTTGAATCGACTAATCCCACTTTTCGAGTAGGATATATATCTGGCACACGTGGTATTTTATTACAAAAAATAAGTTATATATATATATATATATATATTTACTAACCACTACACTATATATGTAGGAAATGACATCAGAAATATAGTATTAATACCATAGTATATATGAAATTAGGTATTTTATATGTCCAGTTCAACGGTAAACAAATATTCTATAGGTGCATGTACATAAATATTTGACATATTTAATCAAAATGGACCAAAACACGTACGTTTGAGAGAGACAACTAAAAGTACACTTTTTTTCAAAGGTTGATCTTTTGGCAAGAAAAACAACTACTCAAGTGCTTTGTATGTTTCTTATATCAATTATGAGTTTTGGTTTATATTCTGTGTCTTTTCTTTCACGGTTACCATTGGAGATTAGGAAATAGAACTATGGTTTATTTGTTCGATATTTAACAAAATTGTGTTTGATCTTGCTTTACAACCAATTAAGTTAAAGAAGAATTGTCTCAAATACCAAAGCATATAACATTCATCTCAATTAACCAATCAAAGATAAATTTTATCATTTTCTACTATAAAAAATAAAAGTAGATCTCAATCTCTCATATGTAAATAGTGCAACCAGTAACGAAGCCAAAATTCTTTGACTTTATTACTGGTTTATTAGGAAATTATGTTTGTAATAACAATAGTATAAAAATTAGATAATGTGTATAAACATATCTTTTCATTTTACAATCAACATTTATTAAACTTTTGATATTCATTATCTTTCTTTCACAAATTTTGAAATATATCATTATTAGTTTTTTCAGGTTTCGAAGTGAGTAAATTATGTTCGTGATAACCTCCTATGCATTTCTAGTAAATTTATTCAAGAAATTTGATGACAAATTAAAATGATAAAACTCAAATATTGAATACTAATTTATTAGGAGAAAAAACTCAATGATTTATGACCACAAATATAATTTACAAATATCAAGAAAACTTAATAGACATTATATATTTTGAATTCAATATCTAAAATGATTAAAAGAAATAAATGTTGAATATCAATTTATTGTAAAATATAAAGGTAGATGACTTATGATATATATAATTAAGGAAAAAAAAATATTGATTGAAGAAAAAATAAAATTTTATGTTACAACAATGGCTCAATTATAAACATTAAAAGTTTGACAATTATTTTTAATTTTTTTCTATATTATTTTTTCAAAAAATAATTTTAAAATTATCAAATATTATATATATTTATTTAAATTCCAGGGGCCCATTGCCTCGTATGCCCCCACCTACCTCCTTCACTAAGTGCAATAATGAGATAGGTGACTGATATGTCAACAATAATTGTCATATAATAACAACTGCAGCTCCCTCTATTTAATGAAACCAATTTCACCAAAAATATTGCACAAAAAATAGATATAAGAGGTTATCTTTTTGTGTAATCCTATTGTTTAGAAATAAAAAATTTACACGAAAATTAGATTCATAGGGTTACATGAATATTAATTAATTTTCATGTAATTTTATAATTTAAAAATAAAAAATTTATACAAAAATTAGATTCATAAGGTTACATGAATATTAATTAATTTTTGTGTAACCTATGATTTGAAATTAAGTCTTCTTACTTTTTTTACCGTGTGATTTGATGTGCAACAGTTATAGTAATTAAGTCTAATGAATGAGAATAAAATGAGGATATAATGGTACATTTTTTAAGAATTGTGATATTTGAACATAAATTTATCATGAGTGGTAAGAGGTGATTAATTTATATAGATTGTGGTATAAAAAATGATGCGGCTTAAGTTAAAATCAAACGATACCTAATTGAGTCGAACACGAGTAAATTAATCATTTTATAGTTGTTTATCTGAACTTAAAATCATTCTATATATCTAAACTTATTTGTTGTGTTCAATAATCAAGCTCGAATATATTTTTTAACAAATTATTACGACGCCAAATCGAGTAATTTGGCTTGATATTTGTAAGATATTTTAAGTGGCCTTTTATCTTTAATTTTTAATGAACAACTGGAAATTCACCTGCGAAGAGTTAGCAATATTTTTTGGTACAGTAATCTCGAGTAGCTATCATGTGGATTTCTTGGAAAATAATATGATTTTTGGCTTCTTGTTCATATACTTTTTCTTTTTATGGAATTTTATGTGAATTATTTATTTGGTTCTATATAAATAGAACTGAAAATGAGAAAGGAAATAAGAGAGAGCTGATCATGAGTGGATGAATGCATGGTTCAAGACTCCGACAAATCAGTGCACTCCACGTGTATAATAATGATATTATTTGGTAATTAAAAAAAGTAGTATGCAACAATGTTTTGCAAGAAAAGATCCTAAGTACAATAGTCAAGACAGGTTGAATGTGTTTGAAACCAATTGAAGCAAGAAATAATTGTCTCTTAGCCATATATAGTGAATGTGTTTTGTGTGTGAAAAGAGTGACTTTGCAACAACTATGATAATAATGGTGCCTCGTTTTCTTTCCTAGTGATCAGAAAATTGTCTATTTATATGTATCAGATCATTTGTTTCATAGTTTAGAAGATACTCTATACAAATGGAAATCAATCAAAGTATCCTTCAATTATAGAAACATCACAAGATATATTTCTCATCTGACCAACAGAGACCATATGCATATTATTGGTGTACAAAAATAATACAGGATGAAACTCAAAGATCCACTAAGGATGTATGGCTTTTATTTATTTCTTAACAAGTTTTGGTCATATTAGATACTACTTTGTTTCCTTCACAGAACCCCACCTTGTATTCTTTACAACGATTACACAAAACACATTGGAGAGAGAGAGAGAGAGAGAGAGAGAGAGAGAGAGAGAGAGATTAGAAGCAATAAAAGCAAAAAGAAAGTAAAGGTGGCTTCTATCTTTAACGAACATGGGTTGCTGCTCAGAACCAGGCCACGCGAGGACCTTCTCTGTTTCTAACAAAATCATGATGTCCAAATATTAATAAATCCATTATATGCTATAATGTCTATAATTTATTTCATCAACACAGCAAAAAGGGCTTGTTTACAGGGGTAGTATTTTTGCATTGTAGCCCTTTCCAATGTGGCTGGACCCCCCACTCCCCCCACCCCCCCAAACCCCCAACAGATAATAAAGCTCAAGAATAAGATAATATATATATATATATATATATATATATATATATATATATATATTATCGTCTCTTCCAAAACAGGAGCAACAAAGTCATACCAGCTCACGAGCTATTCATAATTTTAAAATAATAGTAATAAAATTAATCGAGTCAAGCTCAAGTTTAACAAGTTTGCAATGAAGTTGAGCTCGAGCTTTTAACAAGTTTACAATCAGGTCGTGCTCAAAGCTCAAAAAATAAATAACAAGTCCAATCGAGATTTAAGTTTCTGAGCTGAGCTCGAGCATAAACCATAATATATCAACTCAACTCGATTACACACCAAATTCAACACCATCAGATATTCTATTTTCTGAATTTAAATTTGCAACAGTTGCATCTCTATAAGCTTTATCTAATACAGCCAGGCACAAAGCAATAGCAAATTTTAATATGGCTTATATTTTATGTATGATAACATTGAATTGATGGGACATAAAAGGCATAATCCACTTCAAAGTTATGTATGCAAAATCCAGGAGATATATCATAATCAGCAATTAAAAGAAGTTGGATGAGATATTGACACAAATATTTGATTCACATATCACAAATCTATGTTACAGAACAAAGACTGATCACTGCAAATAATTCATTGTATCAACCGTATACAACCCTAGGAGCCACGTTACACAAGAATATTACTTTTCACAATTTTACAATGTTCTAATCGTGCTTACGAAGGGGGATTCATCGGGACGAGATTCAAGATAATTTCAACTTCATCAATGTCTGCTTCAATCCACAGAACAATGCTATACAAAACTTTGTGCCTCTGGCTTAGAGACACTGCCTTCTGAAAAGAATAATTATCTTAGGCACTTATAATACATGGCACAGGCATTGAGATCAACAACGGCATCCTATGTCCATCCTGAAGTAGGGATTCCATGCTTCTGAAACCACTCAGGCATATGAAACCTCTCGTAGAGAATAGGACGTACATCCATTTGTAGAGAGAGATGCTTGAGCAGAGGAAGGATGACATCCAAAAGCTGATATGCACGTGGATGGAAAAATAAGTCAAGATGAAGTGGAAAATTAATGAGAAAGGATTAGTTTATGTGTAGTTATAGTACCTGCTCGTCGTGAGGTTGTCCAGGAGAAAATGGTATGCATGGAATGCCATTTAATGGTTGCAACAAGAAACTAAACGGGTTATTGTCAACAATAACTATTCGACCAAAATCCTTTGACAAGCATGATAAATCCTTCACGTGTTCACGATACTCCCTGTGTTATATGCACACAAGTAGTTATAACCATAGAACTTGATAACTTTGAATGAGTGTCTAATTCATATATTCTGATTTCAAAATGGTGAACCTATATGGTAGAATTTAACATGATGGAACTCGAAAAGAATTGAGGATTGACTTGACATTATTATATGTGCGAAGTTCTTTGCATCCACAAATACTCATGCTACATTCAAGTGCTTCTAAAATAGTGTAAGATAGTTTACATAAATCAAGTAAATAATAACCATAATAAATAAAAATAAAATTTAATTAACATGTTTACTGTGCAGGAAGTTAGTTCTTGAGCATGGTTTGGTTGACAATAGGCTCGAGCCCAAGTTCAGGTCAAGTTGGCAGGGTTAAGCTAGAGTTGATTCATGCTTCTGCATTTATAAAATCAAGCTCAAGCCAAGTAAAACTCATTGAACAATAAAAAGCACACAAACTTGGGTAGTTATAAATTAAAACCAGCTCAAATTGAGCTTTTTCTCAAGTGAAACTGAACAAAAAATTAGCTTGCAACTTATTTTCAATTTACATGTGTGGATTTTGCAGCACATAATAACTTTCACATGATAGATTTTCCATGTCTTGTGTTAATATTATATTGAGAGGGCCAAAAAAAAAAGGAAAGGAAAGGAAATGAGAAAGGAAAGTTTGCAACACGTGCAGTTAGCATTCTCCGTGTCCATTAAGCAAGATCTTGATCTTTTTATGCCCTCCACATTTTGGCACAAATTCTCCGTCCCACTTACTTTTGTATGAGAAATTTTTATATATTGGTAGACAATACAAACAGTAAACTTTCAAATCTATTGAATTATGCCCTCATTTTAACCATCTCAAAAATCTCACATAAAAATGATGAAAGTTGTTAAAGAGAGTTGGAAAAAAAATGGAAACAGTCTTCTTGTTATCTATAGCATGCCATTACCAGCACCAAATGACAAAAGGGCCACAACAATGACAGTTACAGTAAATAACTCCAAAACTGTGCAGTACCAGCTGCTACCCAGAAGGAAAAAGAACACCAATTCAGAAGATGCAAGAGAGTTGAGGATATTCACAACATGAAATTTCACAGCCTTGTGTCCAATGGCAATTTCAATTCTCCTCAACATAGCCAAACCAAACTTCAACAGCCTAATGATGCTTTAGTATCAAATGTGACCACAACTATCAAATCAGTAATAATGTGATCATCTCAAACACTACCTAAACATAATGTTAAATTGCTATAGATTTATGTCATGATTTGAACTTCTGTGGACCATCCAATGGGACACCTATCATGTTATGCTTAAATATCTCATTGTTTTTTTTCAATTTCCAGTCATAGTATCCAGCAGTGGTTCTGGTGACTGCCGTAAGTGAAATGCAAGATCAGATAATGGATGTCGGTGCAGTAGTAAAGGTGAGTATGATAATTTTCTTGCGCTGCAACACTAATAATGTATCAGTAAGGTTCCCATTGATGGGATGAAGAGGAAGAGAGATTAAGTAGAATTGTGTTGGCGGGTAATTGCCTTTGGGTTAACAGAACAGTTACAACACTTTATTTTCTGTGTGGTGGCTCACATAAAAGAGATGAGGAAATTTCTCTGAATAAATTGAAGAAAGATGCCAATATTTCAGATTAGTAATCACTATTCTGAAAGAAAGTCATTATGGAGGGAGCACCCACTGTAATCAAATAAAGGAAACATGCAACTTGTGTTTTTTATCCGATAAGGTTGCAAAAATCATGAGACACTGATATATATTCACAGATATAAGGAGGATGTATACAGGGCCAAGGCCTGAATGAGTATATATGCCTCTGATAGGTTCACTTTTTCCATTTAGATTGACAGGACTACATCATCAGTCACCTAAGATATGATGAGAGAAAGAAAAGTGGAACAAAAATGTTTTTGATAGAGCTCTGGAGTACATTGCCTACATATAAAAGGTCAAATGCTCTAAACAATGAATGAAATTTAAAAAAGGAGGAAATCTAATTGAATATATACAAGGAAAACTATACTTTTAATTCATGAAGAATCAAAGGCCCAAACACTATTTACCACCTACAATAACTCAACATCACCTTTGTAGCTAAATTAAACTTGATTCTCACCAACTACCGCTGTTATTTTATCATTTTGATTCTATCTGATCAGCTCAAATTGAAACTTGGCAAGAGTTAATAGGGAGGCATTGGCAACAATGGAAAATGTGAAACACGTCTTAACTTAATGCTTACCATAAATTTCAGCTGATTACATATTTCCACATGTTAACATTACCTTAGCACCATCAGGCATATGCCATGACGTGAGTAACAACAAGTCCACTACATCAGGCATATGCCATGACGTGAGTAACAACAAGTCCACTACTGAGTGTATCAGTAGAATACCTCATGCCATGTTTTACAATTATGTTCTTTAAGCTTTCAGACAAAGATACATCACACTGTCATGTATGCATTTATGGGCAGTATATCAGGTGCGATTTAAGGAAATCATAGCTTAATTGCAGCTTGACTTTCAGTAGTCATATTCTAGGCTTCTAGCAGCTATAGATCAGGATGATGCGATAATTTAGTGCAGGATTCCTTGATTCTATATTTTAGGTTTTCTTATTTTGCATTCTGTGAAATCTCTATATAAAGAGATCTTGAACAGTGAATGAAGGCACGAAGAAAGTTATTCAAGTTATATGAGTATGGGTCTCTCTCTAATAAGTCATAAGCATAGTTGTTATGCCTTAGGCATGAGGGCACATGTCTGTGGAGAGGCAGGCGAGGTTCCATGGGTGTATGCTTAGGAGCACCTCTTAAAGCCCTTTTCATAAATGCAATTAGGGCATTAGCACTTTTTAGTTGGAAAGTGCTATTTGACTCCCAGTCAGTTTTAGTTTTACTTACTTCACCCCCAAAAGGAAGGAGGCTGCTGCCACCCACACCCACCACACTGCCAGCAGCCTCCACCACCGCTTCCGCTCCTATTTATGTTATGTGTGCCAGTGTTTGAGTCTTTGTTTTTAGATTTCAATGCTGGACTCGAAAAGGCAACTATTTTAGGATGTTTAATGAATTAGTGTGTTTAGAATATTAATATGTATTTACTATATGAGCTTTTAGTAGTCTAAAATTATTATTTTCATTTTCTCTAGATTTTTTTAACTTTTTTTGTATTTTGCACCTCATGTACTAAGAGGCACACATGCGCCAGAAGCATGGTTGCGCTTCTATATGCCTTGCGCCCCTAACAACTATGGTCCTAAGTTCTAAGCACTCCCTTTAATGAGATTAATCAATTCATATCACATATGTTGCTCAAAGAAAAGTAACAAGGGCAATGATCTGTCATTTATAAGAGATTTTCCAGTTGATCACACTATTACATAATCCTGATCCTGTAGCCTCAAAACACATGCATGCATACTGATTTCTTGCTGAAGAAGTTATGCTATGCCTTTCCCACAGAAAAAGTGACAAGATATAGATGGATCTCACACATGTAACCGCAACTTTATGAAGAAATGCAACAAATCAAAAGAAACCCTAAAATATTTCCTATGGTAGACCACCACGTGAACAAAAAAACTTACGTGCTAATTGTAGAAGGTCGATAAAGTCTCCGGCTGAATTTATTTTCAATATCAATTCGATCAACAAGAGGTCTAGCATAGCCTGAAAAGACAAAATAATGTCAATCTAACAATTTGCATTTCAAAATCAAGAAAAATAAGGCATCATAAATTAACAGAAAACCTTCAAGTCCAGCTGTAAATAATATAAGATCAGAAAATTCACTGAGTTGTTTTAGAAACTCCTTAAGTCCTGGACGTTCAAACACTGTCACATAGTTGATCTTTGGTTTGCCTTCAAATTCCTAGAAGTCCCATCCAAAATAGTTAGTGCAAAATCAACATCAAAATATTGAGATTTGCTATAGATGTTCAAATTAATTGTTGATGTCTAACAGAAAGAGTAGCTTACTTTGTCAGAAGAGACACATTCTAATTCAAACCATTTTATACCAGCTTCTGTGGCTTGACTACGTAACATGGCTGGCAAGCTTGATGTCTCATATGCACATACTAGAGTTTCATCCAAATCAAGAACCACCTGCATTTAATTTACAGATATCAATGCCAAAGCAGTTTGAATGAAGATAAACATTTAAAAAACTATATATCTTTTACACACTAGATCTTGTGAAAATAGCAATATTCACTAAACAAATAACCTTATCAACAACAATTAGGTCAAACATATACCCAATCCACTCATAATTTTAAGAAGGCTAAAATGTGATATTGATCCTCTTCTCCTTCTTTAGTCATGCAGAAGTGTGGCCTGTGTTGTGTGGGGGGGGGGGGGGGTTGAAGTGGTGTCTCATAAAGTCTTTTCCACATCATGTGCGGCACACTTTTACTACTCTTAATACTCTTCACCTCAAAAAAAGCATACCAAAATATAAGAATTCCAATAGATGCTACTCTCATTAAATTTGTATTCTTCAACTTTCAATTCTTCAAGTCAGTAAGCAAATCATGAAAACAATCCATCCATTCAAATAACAAAATGCCAGTTTCTTGTTTTCTATAAGGGTGCTAGTTTACTTTATTTATTTAATATTTGCAACAAAAAACCCAATTCTTTTCATGGAGTTCTGACTTCTCTTAACTGCGTTCAGCGGTTCTTCTTGAGCAAACAACTTAGCAATTGTAGGTTAGCTTGTCAGCAGAAATTTCACATCAAAAGTTTTTGCCCGACTTTTCTCTTCAATTTAGATTATAGATACTTGCTTTAATCACTACATAAAATGAAAATGTCATTAGTTTACTGCCTGCATTCCTTGCAAAATAAAGTCCTGAACAGTCCATATCTAATGAAGGACAGTTGATGAGACTTATAAAGCTGGGATAACGATACTGAATTAGGCAAAGACAGCACAACAATAGCAAGGAAAAGTATGCAACATGGAGTTGATGTTCACAACTACATGCTTCGCCCTTACTCATATTTCATCTCCATAATCAATGGGTAGTTAAAAGTAGTAGCACAATTAACTTCAAGGTGCTCCAGATATGCTGCTTGCTTAAATTATAGATGTAGATGAACTAGGAGACTAAGCGTATACTAAATTGCATGGTAAGTAAAGACATCTGCAGAAGTAAACTTCTAGTGAATACTGTGACTGAAATCACAGAAGACACCATCTTGTGCTTGAGTATATATACAATCTGATTACACAAATCCTCACCAAAATCTATAGGGTTATCCTTTTCCATCCCAATCATCACGATATCAAAATTTACAGAGTGGTTTCAATCCTATTGAATTGTTTTTTTTTTTTTCAATTTCGGGAGGATATATAGCATCATGCAAAATGGTCCATTTCTCTCAAAAACATAGAAATAATACTATATCCGCTTATGGAAGGAATAAAAATCACTTTTTTAATGAAATCACCTCCTATGTTCAGTCCAGCGTTTGAATAGAATATCAATAACATACTAATTGAATCTCTATAACCTATACAGTTGATTAACAAGTTAAATAAACAACTAAAATTGCCTGAATCACTTGGTAAAGTCAACTACAAATAATTGTGGCAACAAACTTATTTCATTTATCACAAGTTAACCAATCAAATTCCGATACCGCTAGTTTTAATTAGATTCAATAAAAGTTACCGTTAGCTTCTCCAAAAGTGGAGAATCACCCATCATTTCTCCACTACCAGAGACCGAAACAGCGGCAGAGGAAGTTAGCCGCGACGGAGGCGGCGCCTCTTCAGGCTCATCAGAGAACTCCTGAAGTTCAACCACCGGCAGAGGTTTAAACTGCGGCGACGCGTGGGGCGCCGAAGACAGCAAAGAGCCGTGGCGTAAGCCAACATACGAAAGAACCTGAGTAAACGACGGCGTTCCACGGAGGATCTGAGCAAAGATCTGGAAGAAGAACGCCAGCCAGTTCAGGAGCGTCCGCCATACCTGTATCGTCCGCGGCGCGTACACTTCAGCCGCCGCCAGTTCCGCCATCATCAAATATGCAGATATTGATTACAATCGGACACTATCTCCGTCTTGATTGCGCCGGTTGATGATCTACTCACGACTTCTCGCAGACGACTGTGTTTATGCGAGAGTGAGAGTGTGTGTTGTGTGTGTTTTATTTTGGGCGACGGAGAGGAGTGGTCAAGATGAAGGCATTGGCAATTGCGATCACAGCACAGATATAAATGAAGCAATTAAATAAAGGAAAAAAGTGTGTGCCACGCGCTTACTGTGAGAGTGGGAAAAGTGGAAAAAAAAAGAGAGAGATTAGTATTATTAATACAGTTGGAATTTAATTTTTCTTAGTATTTAGTCTTTGGGGGTTTGGGATTTCGCTTTTTATTTCTTTAAGCTTTCCCTTTTTTTTTCTTGGGAAATTACTATGGGATAAATAGAAAACATTTCTTTCATCTATAGTTTTATTTTTTTGAAAAATTAATTGAACTGGTCGATTTCCTGGAATACTGAGTAATATACTCTATGATATAATATTATTTAATATTTAATGATTTTAATGTTTTCAAGACTAAAAAGGTTAAATTGAATATGAAGATATTAGTAAATGAGCGGAATAATATTATATTTATTGAAAATAAACTCTATATTCGAGACATTTAAAAAAACAATTATATATATGAGGTAGAGGGAATAGTAAAAATCTACTTTTAAATAAAGATTAGTGTTGAATGGGTCATTTGAATAAAGGAGTCTATTATTTGGAGAGAATATAAATCAATGTGCAATAAGGGAAAGTTGATAAATTTTATTCAAATTTCTATTAACCTTAAATATTGTTGAAGTGGTGATTAAGTTATGCTTTTCTTTAACGAGTAATTAAATAGACAGTGATTCTTTTTTTATCTCAAATTTGTTACACTAAAGCATGTTATATTTGTTCAAAAATAACAATATTTTATACTATAATAAGATAGTAGCAGTATAAACACGAAATTAGATTATGATGCAAATTAAACAATTCAGTAGGATATGTGTTAACTGTGATTTGGCAACACTTTACTTAATATTGTCATAAAATTATACTTATTTCATCTGGATTAAACGTTCTCGTTTTAAAAAGGTAAAATATACATTATTGCTTAAAATCTTTCCTTAAAAAGCATAAAAAACAAGTCAATAAGTCCTTTCATGATCATATATATGAACGCGAGTGTTATTTTATTTACTTTTTTTTAATCATATTACAACCTTAATAGATGATCATTTTTAGATTAATTATTTATCTCTACTTTTCTTTCTTACCAAATTTATCACGACATAAGTTTTGACATGTCAAGTTCTTGATTCGGTTACATTTTTCCTAACTTGGAAAATAAAAATCAAAAAACAGACATAGTAATTATTTAGAGCCAATTGTGTGAATCGATCCGATCTGCATATATTTGGATTTTTTTTATTCATATGTTGTATTGTTGTGACCTTTATATTATTTAATATAACTTTTATTTACAAATATCCTTACTTTTATACAATATTTTAACTTAAAAAAAAAATTCAACACAATTTGTATATATATATATATATACTTTTATGTGATATTATTAATAATTACATTTATGTGATATTACTTATACATTTATATTAATATAGTCATATATTTATATCATACATAAATGCGCAACTAACATAACAAAAATTGTATACAAAAAAAAAAAAGAAATTACATAAAGGTGTGATTATATTGATATGAAGGTATACATAATATTACATAAATGTATATCATATCACATAAAGGTATGTTGATAAAAAAATGTAAGTTTTTTTTTTTTTTTTTGCAGAACTCCATAAAAGGCTATAATATTTATACATAAAGATTATATATGAATTAGAAAAAAAAAATGCATGAATCTAGATCGGATCTATCTATATAATTGGTGCACACGAGTTTTTGTGAATTATTTATTGTTTTGATTCTTGACCACAAACGTCAATTGTTTTGATGACATGCCTCTAAAAATAATGTGAAGATTTATCGAGTAAGCCCATTAGAGACAATTGTTGTATCTTTTGTAGATGGAATCTACTTCAGTGAACTCATTTTGAATTGAACATAGCTTATAAAATATATGAATTAAAGTAATTAAAAGGTACTTTTCAAATGGTAAATTATTCATTCATTTTATAGATTGGAAAACGACATGTTTGCACAACAATCATGGATGTTCATGTCCATTCAATATCAAATGAATTTTTTATTTTATTTTTCACTTGCAAATCATATTTCATTTCATATTTTAATAGTGCCAAGTGTGGATGTGGGTGGGCTAGAAAACAAAGAACTTTTATTTACAAAAAAGTTTATGTATAGAAATCTTCTTTAAAAATAGCCACAAAAAAACTAAATATTCAATGTTATAATACTCAAATAATAAAATCAAATAAAACTGCAAAAGAAAAAAGGAACATTATTGGTGTGTAACTGGACACAATATTTTATTTTTTCCTAAACATCAAAATATTTTATGACAAAACAGTATGGGAAATGGTGAGATTAAGGCTTAAGTTACATAAGTGGATTAAATTTAAATGTAAGAAATAAGTAGATTATGTTTGAGTTTTAGATGTTTTGGTTTAATTTTAAATAAATAAGTTTTTCTAAGAAAAATATAGTTGAATCAAAGTTAAATTTAATTGGATTTAACTATTACTTAGCCAAACACTTAACAAACCACAACAAGTCGTAAAACTACATAGACACTAATTTTCAGTCGACATGCTATATTAATGCTATTCTCCAATTGAGATAATGTAAAATAATAACAAAATTATAGAAAATATAAGAGCAGTTGTAGTAGGAGACTATAATTATAAGAAAATAGGTGAGTTCATACCACCCATCAATTGTGTAATAATTAATATATATGGATGGATATATGACATTCATTCATTAAAAATTCACTTATTAAATTTTTTTCTATTTTTTTTTTCAAAAAAAAAAAAACACACACATATGTTATATATAATATATGAGTGACCGGTCCGTTATACCACATTCTATATAAATTGATTCTTTATTTATTATAAATTTATGGTCAAAATACCACAATTTTTAAAAAAATATAATAACCATCACACATCAAATCACATGTTAAAAAGACGATTGGATTGTGAGAGACTTAATTTCAAATCATAAATTAAATAAAATTCATGTAATCTTATGATTTGAAAAAAAAAAAAAAAATTATTGTTTGGGGTTAGACGAACCCCAAAAAAATTAATTTTTTTCAAATTATAAGATTACACGAAAATAGAATCTCTTATAATGGGATCACATGAAGCAAATTGAAAAATTTATAAAAGAGAGGATTTCCAATAACATAAAAAGAGAAATACGCCTTACACGACAATTATTTTCAAAAGTAATACCCCTTACGTGAAAAATTACATCATTTAGACTTACACGAAATAAAAATAAAAATTGCATGGAAAAAGCATATTAGAAAGTCTAATATTATATTCACGCAATTTTATATTATTTGCACATTAGAAAATCTACAATTTGCAAAATTCTTGTAAGGCGGTAAAGTGGTAACTACTATTCGCACTACTAAGATGGTAAAATTCATGTAAGTTTATATTATAAAGAATTAAATTCGTCGAAGATATAATTTAAAAAATCGTGTAAGTTTATATATTTTTAAGAGTTAAACTCGTGGAAGATATAAATAAAAATTGTATATTTCATGTGAATAAATAAAGTGAAAAATGAAAAATTGATTAATTTCATCACACTGTCAAAATCGAGGACACCGCAATATCAATCTTATTCCATCTATCCTTATAACATATAACTTAATCAAAATAAATGATAGAAAGAAATCAATATTTATAATTTGTGGTACAAAAGCATTCAAATTTATATGAAATGGTTTAAAGAATAATAGATTATACCCATTTATTGTATAATATAACCCATGGAGATAACATAAAATCATAAGCAGTGAGTGATGGAAATAGAAAGCAAGGACGAAAATATCCGGATATATCCGCGATATATCTGCGATATATCCGTAAAATCAACTTATGGATATCGATATGGGCTGACAAAATAATCTGTTGTAATATCCCCGATATATCCGGATATATCCGCGATATATCGAAGATATATCCTTATCCATAAATAGTACACCTATTTTGCAATATATCTCGGATATATCCGGATATATCCAGGATATATCGTCAATTTATCCCGAATATATCCGTGGACTAGTTTTTGTTGTTTTTTTTTCTTCACTTTTTTGGCACTTTAAATTTTCTTTGCTTTACAGTTAGTGGAGCCTCTAAATTTTCCATTTACCGATAAGCGTGATTTCACACATGCAACACAAGATTCTGACCATGGAAGTAGACCAGGTGGTCTAAGAATTGGTGCTATTGGAAAGAATTACGGAAGAATGATTTCACACATGCAACACAAGATTCTGACCATGGAAGTAGACCAGGTGGTCTAGGAATTGGTGCTATTGGAAAGAATTACGGAAGAAGACATGGTTATAACTGGAACCAAGATGAAAGCTCAAACACTGATATGGAAGTAGACCAGGTGGTCTAGGAATTGGTGCTATTGGAAAGAATTACGGAAGAAGACATGGTTATAACTGGAACCAAGATGAAAGCTCAAACACTGATATGGAAGTAGACCAGGTGGTCTAGGTGGTCTAGGAATTGGTGCTATTGGAAAAAATTACGGAAGAAGACATGGTTATAACTGGAACCAAGATGAAAGCTCAAACACTGATATTGAATCACTTTCTATGAGTCTTGATTCAATGAATATGAGTAATGAGGGATTGGTGCTATTGGAAAGAATTACGGAAGAAGACATGGTTATAACTGGAATCAAGATGAAAGCTCAAACACTGATATCACTTTATATGAGTCTTGATTCAATGAATATGAGTAATGAGGGATTGGTGCTATTGGAAAGAATTACGGAAGAAGACATGGTTATAACTGGAATCAAGATGAAAGCTCAAACACTGATATCACTTTCTATGAGTCTTGATTCAATGAATATGAGTAATGATCCTTACGATTCATATCAACCGTCGTATTTTCACAGCAGACATAGCACTTCACAGCTTGATTGGTCTAGTCAAAATCCATTTTATAACCCACTACCTGAAATGTCCTAGGGAGGTTCAAGCATGCATCAACATAGTCAATCATATTGGGTCAATCTACATTACCAAATTCATGGAAACGCATGTCATCTTATACATTTGAACCTCATAGGAGTTCAAGTTATTACTAAGTTATGTATTAATTGTCAATGGTAATTTGACATGTAAACCAATATGAGACAACATTTATATAATAGTTTATCACTTAATATTGGTTGTAAACATATCTTTTTGTTTGAAATTTAACTTCAATATATATTAATATTCATTATAATATTATGTAAAGTGTTAGATACATTTTTCAAAAAAAAATTCAATTTTTTTATTTTTTTCGCGTAAATACCGATATTTCCACCGATATCGATATATCCGTCGATATATCCGTAAAATCAAGGTACCGATATATCCGCAAACACGGATATTTTTGTCCTTGATAGAAAGTGACAAAAGCAGAAAAAGAGGTGGATTCTGCCAATCAGAAGAGACAGTTTTTGCCACTTTTAACTTTGTAGATCCCTATAACACATTGCTGTTTTTTATTTATTTATTTATTTATTTATTATTATTATTATTATTATTATTATTATTATTATTATTATTATTATTATATCTTCAAGTACATGCATATATTCGCCCACTCGCAACATAACATCCACGTTTAGTCATATCCACTCTTGTCTTTTTATATTTTGCAACTTTGATATTATCCATTTCTTGATTCTATTTCTCATTTCACTTTTTAGTTTCTTCAATTTTGTTACTTTCTAACTCTTAAGTATCTTCAATTGTTTATTACACAAATCCTTCTTTCTACCATCAAAATCACAAATATAAAAGATAACAATTTTATCCTTTTGATGGGAATAAATAATATATCTTATCATATTGTATATATGAGTGTAAAGATTATTTTAAACTTTTCATTCAGTTTATGGTAGAAAAATAACATATCTATATATTGTAATAGAAAAATAAATTTATTTAATTTTGTGGTATAAATAATTATTGCACCATAAGATAAAACACAAAATTAAAGTCCACCTTTGAAATCGTGATGATATTGACTAGGCACGAGAGCCGTTAAAGACCTTGTCCATGGATAGATCTAAATTATCTAATGGCTCCACTTTTAGGTCAGAAATTTATTGTATTCTTTCCAAAAATTAGAAAACATTTGTCAAAAATTCAAATAAAACAAGTCAAAAATCTACATCAAAGAGAAAAAAAAAACGTCAAATTGAAGACTCCATTGTCATACATGTACAGCTTCTTCTCTCCGAAAGACTTCGACTTCAAAGTAAACCTATTTGATCAAATCAAATTAATTCTCATGAGTCACATATGGGACTGCTACACCTTTACCTATAATTTTCTAACATATAACAATGTTAATATGGTATTTACATTTCAAGAAATGATGATGATCTAAATCCTACAAAATCTCAGCACTGTAAACCACTGAGTTTATACAAAGGCACATGATACTTATAGTCAACGAGACGAAATGCTTCGTATTTGATCTTCTAACATCTTGACGAAAACTCATTCATCTATAAAATTTACCTCATTGTTCGTAACAATGGGAAAGCCAAGGGTGCTCGAGCGCCTCTTTAGCAGTCGGGCGTCTATTTGGGTTGATCTCGAGCAGGCAGTTCAAGAAATCAACAAAAACAACATCGGATATCTGAAGGTGGTCCTCCAACGATGACTCCTCAAGGATAATGTATTCGAGCTTATTTGTGTCCTATTTATTACATGTTACATAGCGAAAAGTACTATCAAGAGTCAATTATTGTCAAAATAAGTTTAAGAAATGTGAAAAGCAAGGTTGCGATATTTCAACTGAACACATTTGATTAGAAGCGTTTGAAAAACTTCATCTCTGTATGCATATTTAAGAAACGCTTACCTCATTCATATAATACAGATCGTATTCTTTTGTAAAATACTTGTGTGTCTCCTGCCCGTTCTGTAACATGTCCATGTCAATAGGACCAACAATTCCTATTATACGTGCAAGAAGCATTGCAATTGCTTCATTTGGAAAAAGAACCTGCATGCAGTATTGGAAATTATTCGAGGAAAATGACCAACGTACCAACATTGACACACACACATGAAATGTGGGTAGGGGTGTAACTGAGTTGAGTAGAGTCGAGCCGAGTACTATCAGGCACGAGTTCAAACTCTATTACAAAACTCGAGGCCCAAGCTCAACTCGACGGATTACTCAATAAGTTTGAGTTCGACTCGACCCAACTCGATATGTAAATAATATTAATAAAATAACCTAAATGCCTAAAAATATGCTTTAAAATGGAAATTTTAATAAACCACAAGGGCAGAACAGTAAGTTTAGCATATGCTCGATTCTACTAGATTAGGTTCGAGAGCATGTCAAACTGAGTATTAATGTGCTCAAACTTGATATTTAAAACTACTTGAGTAGCTCGAGAACGAGCTCGACTCGATTATCTTCGGGTAGAACTTGATTTTTTTTTTTACAGGTCAATCCCGAGCTGTATTATCTCATTTACACCTGTAAATACAGGCATGATTTTAGATTAAATTTATCTCTCTGCTGATATGATCAGCACAGGCTAACAAGATAGCATAAACCAAAACTAATGAATCTTAAAATGGAATGGTATGATAGCGAAGTATGGTCTATATGATCAAATAATGAGCAACATAAATGCTTGTCGATTATCAATTAAACACACAAAAATGGTATAGCATACCTCCCCAGAGTATAACTCAGCCAAAATACACCCAAGAGACCACAAGTCAATCTTCTGGTCATAAGGTAGGCCTAACATAACCTCAGGAGCCCTATACGAACGAGATTGTACATAGAGGGACAGTGCATCTGTCTGAAAGCAACTGCTGCCAAGATCAATAACCTTTATCTCACACCTTCGATAACTTTTGATCAGAATATTTTCGGGCTTTAGATCACAGTGGACAACTCCCAAATCATGCAAGTACAATAGTGCCTCCAAACACTGTCGGATAATGACCTGCAAAGGCAAATATATTAAATATTCTATTTTTCATTGTCCACAAGATAACTTGTTTTAGATAGAATAGAGATAACAAATTCTTGATAAATAGAACCTGCAGCCTGTGCATTGTAAAATATGGTTCAGCTCCAGATTCCCGGTTATATTTCTGGAATTCGTACAAGTTTGCTCGTAGAAGCTCAGTAACAATGAATAGATGCTCCTGCCATTTAATTTGATACAGATTGTATTAAATGATCAGGAAGTGATCCATTAGTTGAATAATTAGTTCAGGGAATTGGGATATAATAGGTCCATGTATGAGCAGTAATTTACTCTATAGAAATTGCAAGTAAATTCTAAAGAAGATTTATAGGCATGCAATGCTTCTTATAAGGAAACAATTCGATGTATTATGAGAACAAGTTACTACAGTCTCAAAAATTGTACAATTTAGTAAGGAAACACCTTATAAAACTCATTTTAAAACAGTTCACATTTCTGTAGATTTCCCACCACCCAAATGATGAATATATATCAACAAAGATGCCAAATAGCTCAACAATATCAGAAACATTTCTCGGTGATTGCTTCTCATTCTCTTTCATTAATATTCTGTACATGTCATGCAGCCATTGGTTATACCACTCAAGATATATAGTTGTTAGCATTCTCCAAATAAAACAATTACAAAAATGCACCTGTATATTATGTCAGCCAATTAGGGAGGGCACTCCATTTCTAGTTCATAGTTCATAGATAATACAGAAAATGAAGAAGTAAAATCGAAGGAAATGAAATGCTGGTGTCCTTGGTAGTTTTGGTTAGTAGCATTTTATTCTCAGCACCTGATTGGGAATCATCTCTCCATCTACATTGGCAACTAATTCTATTTTATTGTCTGAGTTTTAGTATATGATTATTACTATTGCATAGTTTTCTAGTGAGGTCGAACATTTTTCTTGGTATACTTTTAACATCTCATAAACCACTGCGCCGATTAGTAAAAGCATGGGAATCAATTTCTCTAGTCTGGGGGTCCTAGATTTCAATTGCATGCTCTTAACTATATCTCTTTTCTTCACTTCACTAGATCTCCTTTTTTTTTTTGTCCAGCATAATAACAGAAGCAAATAGGTTGAATGATTTACTATCTCAAGATCGCACATCCAGTTGCTACAAAACTTGAGATACAATGTACTCTCTGGAGTTCATAATCAAGCGAAAGGTTCAAATATGCCTTCTGGTGAATATTCAATCACCTAAGAATTTGAACACCTAATAATGCTTAAACTAACCACAAGGTGGATCAATCATCAACCATAAAAAATTAATAAACTTGGTAAAATATACAAGTGAAAATGGATAGCCTCTATTTGGAATACAGAAGTTACAGATCATGTTAAGAATGCCTCATCATTTTTTTTTTTTTTGAAGTAAGGAATCATTATAAATTATAATCAAGTAGGTCAATTAGCTAGGTACTAAATATTATAAATTTTGTTAAGGCATTGGATGGGAAGTGTAGCTTTCGAGGAAAATAAATTAAAAACTTGTGTTGAAATGGACAAGTTCTCAATTATCAACAATAATTGCAATATTTACAGAGTTAACCTCCATCATTATATTCTCTCCCACCCACTTAATTAAGTAATTACAATCCACATGCATCTAAAGCTCTAGAGTATTCCATTATCCCGTCACAAAGGGGCCATATATTTCATCCTTTTTTGTTACTCGAAGAATGACTAAGGCCATCCAAAGGCATTGCATCCACCTAAATCTACAAGGAGCCATTAATGTTTTATTTTTGAGAACGGGTTTCATGTAATGTTCTTCATGCTGTTGGATTAGACCAGCCTCAAACTTGAAGCGCGCCATTGATACTCTTAATTCTCAAACAGACATTGAGAAAGTCAGCATCAACTTGCTCACTGGGATGGATAATTTCCATAGTTATCTGGTTGCAATTTTCAAAACATAAGTCCCTGTTTCCCTTGGGAGATGTTTGCTCTAAATCCTGATAGTTCAACGATACAAAAGCTATCTTCCGACTACCCCCTCAGCTCCTATATTCCAAGTTCAGTGGTTAAAGGGATGTAATTTGAGGTTTTCTTCAAGAATTTTGCATAAATATTATCTGTTCCTAAGAAAATGAGCCATCGACTATTCTGATCTCTTTACTAGCATGTACCTAGTATCTGAGTGTCCCTCTACTTCTGTAAATAACACTAGAAACTTAACAGCGTTTCAGAAAAGGCATTTGAATGGTGCAGCAGGAAGGATTCGTTATATAAACTGAAGAAATAAGGCATTATCAGCCTACTATGACCTTGAAGTTTCTTGGTGCATACCTGATGGTAAAAGTAGTCATAAAGACGTAAAACATGGTGCTCATCTGCAGGATCGTGTTTGTTAACGAACTTGAGAAGTTTAATCTCATCTAAGCTTTGATCAAAAAAGTCTTTGTCATTCTTTATGATCTTTAAGCAAACATCCATCCCCATATAAAGATCATGTGCCTGGACAACTCTGCTGAAAGCAGCAGATCCGAGAATTTCTGTAACATAATATCGACCCGCTATGACACTGTTTAGAACAATAGGAAGCTCCTTATTCTCTTCGAATCCAGTCCTGTCAGTGGCATAAGTAATCAGTGTAATTGCTAGCAATAAATCAGCTAGAAATATAATAGTTTTCTTTCACTAGCACTCAGCATGTGGATCCAAACTACTCAAATAGGCTAACACATTAAAATTTTAATCCACTAGATATCCAATATGGATCATGAAGAAACAATAGTTTATGACAACTCACCAACCTGTTTTTCCTATGTATAATCCTTAGATTGAATGTTTCATAATCATCTTCTTTTTCATAGATCAGAAGCTCATCAGAGATCGCAGAACCCTCCTCATATAGCCCGGTTTCAGGTTCATGAGGTTCTCCAGAAGCAACTTCATCACCAATGAAGCTATAGTCGTCATGATCATATTTCAGAGAATCTTTCTCAACATTATCAAAGTCATGCTTAATTAAGCCTCCAACCTTATCTTTTTCAGAACTCCTTTGATTGGATAAGTTACTCTCACTTGCGGTATGTTTCTCCCCTAGAGGCATCAACTCATGGTCGCATAGATCTGTTATCTTTAGATTTTCCAGGCTATAATCTGCAGGATCACCAGCATAATCCGTCCCGGTACCATTGCAGCAAGCACAAAGAGGGGCTGAACAGCTATAATCATCGCAATGATCTTCATTCTTTTTATTACTTTTTTCAAAATCAAAGTTCTTACCCAGCTCATGATAACCTATATAGGGCTCAGATTTGAAATCTCCCCTCGAAGCTAAAGCCAGTTGTTTTTCCAAATAGTTAACGCTCCCTTCAGAAGTCAGATTGTATTTGGGTTGGTCCTCAATAGGTTCGCCTGTTTTGATACTCAGTATAAACTTGTCTTCACTTGGATCACCATTAAAATCTCTACCATCAAAGAGTGGTGGCATTGCATAGTCTTCATCATTCTCCTTGTACCAGAACAGGTCATTCTGCATATCAAAATCGGGGTAATCTCGAGCAGTGCCAAACTGAGACATTCTATCAGATGAAGCTTGAGAAGTTGGCCGTGTGGTACGAACACCATAAGGATTAGTAAAATCTGAAATTCATAGAAGACAAAGATTAGAACAAAGATTCATCTATATTATTTAGTAATATCAAAACATAGATTTATTACCCAACGAACTCAAACATAATGAGATTTAACACTCTACACTAAGCATATAATCAAAACATAGCTCAAACTAAAGGGTACTCGAAAAGAGGTTCTTAAAGCTAATCGTGTTTCGATTGACAAGAAATAAGGTAGCAAAATGTCAAAACGAAAACAGAACGACATTAGTAAACGAAGAACAGCAAATAAATAGCATAGTATCAAGTTCTTACACGAATCCGACCAATCAAAGAAATATCAAAACAAACATTTACATAGAAATTTAGCATCAATCTATACATAATTGGACAAAGAAAGAAACAAGGCATCAAAATATTCAACCCCCACTTTGAAAAAAGAACAATAAAAGGTTGACCATAAAATAATTAAATATGTAAAATATGCACAAGAAAATAAATATAGGAAAAAGAGTAATAAAACTTTACTATACCAGAAGAACATATCTCAGTAGTAGAAGAACCCAAACTCACGAACTCATCATCGGAAGAACCCTTAGAGCTCCCACCACCGTCATCGATGAACTGCGGCTGCGGTGGCCGGCGAGTGGCCGGAATTCTGAGCGGCGGAGGTGGCGGCACCATGGGAAAGCAGAAGTTGTGAAAATCAGAGGAGGATTTCGCCATGATGTCCTCCATGAGAGCTGATTCAGACTCGGACAAGCCATTGATCCTTAAGAATTGCAAGACGGCCTGGAGTTGTAGCTCGGCCATGTGGAGGAGTGGAGAGCGGAATAATTGAAATCAGGAGAGAAAATGGGGAAGAAAAGATGGAGAAATCATGGGATAGGAGTGGGTCGCTGTCCGAAGGATCAAAAGTAGGAGTTGATGACGGACATTGATCATCAGTGGTTGGGTTTTGCATGTCTCTTGCCTTTCTCTTTATGTAGTGTGTATGTATGTATGTAAGAATGCGTAGAGAGAGAGAGAGAGAGAGAGAGATGGGAGCTTTTCTTTTTCTCTTCCTGCTGTAAATCAGAAGCCAACGGGAAAGAGATCTCTCGCAATTTTTGAAAACTATTGTTCGCTTGTAATACTCCTCTCTCTCTCTCTCCCTCCTTTTCTTCTTTTACTTTGATTAATTTATTTGATTTCATTTACATGAAAAAGTAATTCTCTCAGAAAAAAAAATATGAAAAAGTAATAGCACTCTAAAATATCAACAATTCTTAATATATTCATTAATAACATGTAATGATTTCATCTCCTTATATATAAAAAATATTGAATTTTTTACACATCAGTCATGGACACTGACTAAAGTAACATGACTACTATAATAGTATACAATTATATACTTAACTCGTGAATTTAAAGAAGGATACTGTACGAATATTGTATGATTCTTCTATAAACAAGTTCGTACAATTAATTAAAAGAAATAAATTTGGAACTTAATTTTTTGAATCTTAACCAAAAATAATTTTGTATGTAACAGAAAACACACTACACAATTAAACAACAATTACAACACATCAAATCATAATTCGGTGAAAATTATATTTTCTATATCGAGTAGTGTTTATACTTTCTTCCTCTCAAAATAAATGTCGTTTAGTTAAAAAAAAAAAAAAAAAGTTCCCAAAATAATTGTATCATAGGATTTCAAGAAAATAATTCGACAATTCTACCAAAAAATGTCCTAAAATATAAAGTGAATATTGAAAATTTACATACAACAATTACACTTAAATAGGAGTATATTAAATTTTTATCAACTTTTTTAATCTGTGTAAAATTCTAATAAGACATTTATTTTGGTAGGGATGCACTAGGAAGTACTTTGTAGCTGAATAATTAAATTTTCTTAGTAATAATGAGTAATATTTCAAAATATGCATTTTTCAATATTTTTATTTTTGTTCAAATTCTCAATATCTATACACGTAAACTTATATGAAACTGTTTCATAAACATAATTTTGTGAGATATAATATCCACCAACTCACACCTATATTTACATTTTATGAGTTATAAATTGTGAATTAACTCGCTAAAAAGAAATTCATAAAACTATTTTACAAAGAATCTGCTTATCTCTATTTCGGCCTCATTGTTATTAGAAGCTAGAACTAAGGTAAATTATGTATAAAACAAAAATTCATTGTGGTTTCTGAAAAAGCAACATGAAGGAAAATAATAAGAAAGAAGGAAAATATAATAAATCGTAATTCTAAGATATTCGGATATATATATATATATATATATATATATATATATATAAAACGATTACTCATTATTGTTCATTATTGAAACGTAAGTATTTAGTTGCAATACTAATCAAACGACAATCATGCTAAACAACTCATCCACATGTTAATGCTACAGATTAAGACAATCTAGTAAAAGGGTCAATTTAAAGTTAATTGAATTTCATTGATTAAAATTCAAAGTATTTTTTTTTTTCATATAACGACGCGATTTTATTTGTTATACAGAAGAACTATAGAATTTATTACCAGTCTTGATAAATATGTTACTGGTGATAGAATACTGAGAATTAATTATTGCAATTAATATATTTCATAATTTTGTGATGATTATTTTATTTGGATTATGGTAACGACATGCAATCATGTACTCCATTAAGAAATTAAAGCATCCTACTACTGACTTTTTTCACAAATTATTTTAGTATTATATGCTCTTCAAGTTTTATAATGAAGCCAAAACTTTTATAATAATTTTGGATTATGTTATCAAGATTGGAATCTAATAGTAATAACAAAAGTTGGTGCTGATCATGATCATAAAGCTGTTTTATTAAAAATGCTACCTCAATATTCTTTTCAAACTATTGTATATATGATTAGGTCGATCATAACTTTAATAATATGTTAACTAATGTGAGCAAGAGTGGATTAGTACATAATTACAGAATCAACAGACAAACAAGGTTAATTTGTGGAGTAAGTCTCCTATTGAGTAATACACTGATATCTTTTAAGTAAGTAATACCTTTAAATTATACGATTAATATTATTACATGAAATAAATAATATTTTAAATAATATCTTTCACTAATAAAGTAACTAATATCTTAATTATATTTTATGAGTATGCATCTAATATCTTATAAATAAACAAAGTAATATATTTTAGATATATAAATAATATTTTTGAACCTTTGTGATAAACAAGTAATACCTCTATATATAACAAGTAATATATTTAGATAAAATAATAATACATTTTGCATATATACGTAATATATTTCACTGAATAAGTAAAATGTAAATATAAATTTCAGTTATGTAACTAATACCTTATAAATATACAACTGATACATTTCAATGAATAAAGTAAACTGCAAGTAATACCTTATAAATATGCAATTAATACCTATCACTGAACAAAGTAAAATTCAAGTACTACCTTATAAATATGCAACTAATATTTTATGAATATATAACTAATATCTTGGCCGAAGGAATTATACAGATCTGATGACGTATGGGCATACACCAACTACAATGTAGGCGGCGTATAAAAACGCGTAGAGACGGTTCATGCATCGGGTTGGTTTGGGAATACGGCGTAGAGACGGTTCATGCATCGGGTTGGTTTGGGAATACGGCGTAGAGACGGTTCATGCATCGGGTTGGTTTGGGAATACGGATCCATGCTCTGAGTATAGAAGTATTTGCAATAAATTAAATGTTACGCGAGAAACTAAATGCGATAATATATATATATATATATATATATATATATATATATATATATATATATTATCGCATTTAGTTTCTCGCGTAACATTTAATATATCGCATTTAGTTTCTCGCGTAACATTTAATATATATATATATATATATATATATATATATATATATATATATATATATATAATGTACTCTTTTGCTATTACTTTCTTGTATTATAGAAATATTTAAAGGGGGACAATAAAACAAATTGTCACTTTACACTTATTTTTAGTTTGGTCACTAACATTTATGGTTATTTTCGTTTTAGTCATTTATTACCTCTATACTTGTTTAATTTCATTCTAATTCTCACTAACCCTTTTGTTTTCTTATTTTGGTCACATACTTTTAAATTTGTGCTTCCACATTAATTTTTCGTTTTGTTCATTTTAAAATGACCAAAATAATTAGAAGCAAATGACCAAAATGAAATTTTTTGTAAAGGTAAATAATAAAGTAATTAAAAACAAACGTAAATGAGGTAAGTAATCAAAATTTTAAAAAAGAAATTAAAAGAAAAAAGGTAGCTAACCAAAATGAAAATAACTTAAACATAAATGACCAATATGAAAAGATAATAAAAACTGGTGACCAAAGTGAAAAATAATAAGTATAAAGGTAAGTCACCATTAATATAATATCCAAATTTTTTTGATTTTCGGAACTTGCACTTCGTCTAATTGTACTATTTATAGATGAATAAATTTATTATAGTTATCCGTAAGAAATAAGAAAAAAGAAATTGTGTTATATTGAAATCTCTGTCATCCTATTTACCATGATCACATATTAATATGAACATTGTGATGAGTAAAAAAATTCAATATAATTATTAAATTCAAATCATAATATTCAAATGAAGTAAAGGAATATTATTTTATAATTAAATGATAAATGAAATGGTTACAAATCAAGTTACTTGACTAGTTATGGTCCCAATAATTTAGATGAGTCACATAGTTATCTCCAAATTGGTTAAACATACGACAAACTAAGATAAATATAACTATTTATAATTTTTTTTTAAAAGACAAATTAAAGAAAATAAAATACTCGATTATCTACTTCAAACGTAAATTAATATTTTAATATTTAATTTTTTAATAATTAATTTTAATTGCCAATTAGATAATTGGTCAAAATGATTTTATAATCACCGACTCAAAACCAGTTTCAGAAACCAATTTCAAACAGATATAGGTAAAGGATTTTGACTGTAGTGAATATGCTTCCATCCTAAAGAAAATCAAAATGTCTGAACTTACATAAACATTTGTATATTTAAGATGTACAATTAATATATATTTTTATAAGAATTCGTATTGGATGAATTCCTATTAATTAATGCGCGACAAACAAAATTATAACATTCAGTTGTACCTAAAAAATGAGTATATTCCCATGCTGTCTAATAATAATAATAATTATTGTTTGGGGGAAGTATTGCTTTTAAGTTACTAGTGTTTCATGGGTGTCTACTTAAGCAATATACATTATATTATGTCAAAATTCAATGTGTCATGACTATCGTTTAGGTGCAATAATTATTACAAATTAAGCAACACACTATACATTCGGGATGAAATTATAAATAGCTAGCTATAAGAAGCAATATTTTTTTTTTAATCAAGAGTTTAAAATTGTTATGTTCTAGTTAAGAGAATACTTTTTTGAATCATAGTATCTTTAATAAAATTTACCTCGTATTAGTCCGTATTATTATATTTCACCTCATACCAGTCCGTACACCATATTTCACTCATACCATTATTAATGAAGATCGTACCACTATAGTAGATTCTCGTACCATAATTAATGCAGTTTATATTTCGTATCACCATATTACATCCCCAATACAATTATTAATGTAATCTGTACCATTATAATATATTCATATATCATCATTAGTGTAGTTCGTACTATCATATCACATCACAAATATTAGAATGGTATAATTGGATAGAAATCATTTATCTTAGTTAAATAAAAAAAAAACTTTAATAACTTAATAAAAAAAATGTTTATAAGTATAGATGGTTAAGAAGAGGCTGCCACTTCATAGTTTTGGTATTCTCTAAATAAATGAATTTTGTTTCTAAAATACAAAATTAGTTTAGTGTTGTTATTTTAACGTTGTGCATGATTGAAAATTGTAAAGTTGAATTATAATTCTTTTATAATAATTTTTTTTATTAGACGTTGCGTCTTACATATTTCATTATTACAATATTATATAGAGGATAATTATATTTGTCTAAAATAATAATAATTATTTTAAATTAAAGATACTGAAATTAAAGATATTTATGATTAAAAGTATTCCAAATTTCATTATTATAATATTATATAGAGGATAATTATATTTATCTAAAATAATCAATAATATCAATGTGAAGCCGAGATCTCACTAGGATTGATGTTGGTTTTAGTTGTTTATTTTTAATAAATATTTGATGATGTATATTTAATATGAAGCCTCTTTTAAATGTCGAAAATTAAAATTAAAAATATTTATGATTCAAGGTATTCCAAATTTCAATATTAGAACATTATATAGAGGGTTAACTATATTTGTGTGAAATAATCAATATTATCCATGTGAAGCCGAGATCTCACTAGTATTGATGTGGGTGTAGTTGTTTATTTTTAATAAATATTTGATGTTGGATACTTGATGTGGGTGTATGTTATTTGTTTTTATTAAATTAGTATTTCTCCCATTAATTGCACATATCGTCATATTTGTAGTTATAATATATTTGTAGTTAGATTATAACTTCCTACATGATTGAAAATTTAGAATTATAGATCTCGCATAATAATTTTTTTTTAGACGTCTTACATATTCACATTAACACATAATTTTTACGTTATATAATATTCTTCAAAGAATTAAGAAAGCGATGCATATAAATGGAGGTTTTTCATATTTTTTCAAAAGCAAATCACATCTCATTTAAGATATTAAAAAGAAAAAAGTTGCTGAATACTAAGGAGTTATAAGTTTTATATAACCTTGTTAACATTTTTATTAAATATTTTAGTAACGCTTAAAAAAGCTCAATCAGACAACCTCTCTAAATATATTAAAATACTCTCAAATCTTGAATGTTCTCAAACGTCATATATATACATTGACACTTTACCGAATTATACAAATATTTATTCTCCTTAAAAAGAAAAAAAAATTAAAGATTTAGAGAGGGATAGGAATATGATTGAATTAGTAGTGGTGGCACCTACTTTTCACGGGGAGCATGCATGATTATGAAGACCCCTCCAAAACCATTATTTTGTTTCAAAATTTTATTCCATTTTATTTCTTTTTCACTTTATAGCTGCTTTTCCATGTGAATCTAAGGTAAAGAATAAAGTTGATTGATATCTTGTTGGAGCATATATAAAGCTTCATTTAATGATTTGAGTGTTGTTTGAGGAAATTCGATCTTATAAAATTATATTTGAAAGAAGATGATTGTTTCATATGATTTTTCGTAATTATTATTATCCCGATTCTTAAAAAAAATCGTGGATCATGGAGTCTTTTTCTTATTTGGGATTAACGATTCACAAAAATTATGCATTAATCATATATGTTTAAATTTGTAAATGCAAACTGCAAGAATCAATTAGCAATATATATACAATTTATTGCTTAGAAAATTCTCTCCCCCTCCAAAGAAAAAAAAAACATATTTCTCCATGTAATTTTGGAAACTTATATGCTAGTTCTAGCTATTTTAGCAACTTTTGCAAACCTATCAATCAATGATTAATTCACAATAACCAAGTGCATGCTTCTCTAAGACACCACCCTTTTTCAAGAGTGTTCAACAATAATTAGTTAGTTAGATTATAAAGTAGCAAATATGCTCCTAATTAAGAACTGCAATTATAAATCTCCACAAATTAATATGATGAAGCAACAAACAAGTGAAAATATGTTTCTTCTGAAATTATGAGCAAGTACTCAGAGGTGTTCTCAGAATTATTAATTCTTTTTATTTATTTTCTTTTAAAAAGAGTGATATACATAATATTATACATGCATTCAGTTACATGTAAAAAAAAATATGATTCAATCATGTTTGTGCATAAATTAATATTTATACACAATAACCCGACGTAAGGATTTTTATCATTATATATAAGGAATTTTTTTAACGGGCCAACCTATTGTATTTATAAATACTCATCCCAACACTTTTTTCGTGTAGCCAGATGGGTGACTTATCGAATTTAATTTATTTTGACAACTCTACAAACATTATCCGATGGGCTATCCAAACTCCATCCACTCCATACTAAAAACACCCTAATGTTGAAGAGATGAAAATGTATACAAGAATAAAAAATGGGGTATCGTTCAGTCCATAAGATCATAAGATCACATCATATTTAATTAAAATGATCTCTTCAATTTACACAATGGAAAGACTGGCATTATTACTCAATTGCATTAAAATCTTAGAGCAACTTCAATTAATATGCAATCAATTTCATATTAATGTTATAAACTCACACTACACAACAGAAATATGCAAATTGATTTTAACTAAAATATATGAACTTTTAATTGATCTGTTATTTTTGAAATATAGATAAAATCAAAAACTTGCCCCACCCCCCATTAAACCCAACCCCCACATCCATGTGAAGAAATATATTGTTGTACACGTGATTACAATTTGACCTCTTTTGCAATCATTTTGGTGGTTAATTAATTAAGTGTATATATATATATAAGATATGACTTATATTTTTCATATAAATTCGAAATATGAGCAAATTAATATATGGTTTATCACAAATTCTCCTGTGCACCTGGTGCATGGATCTAAGATCTGTGCAATCCGGGTCGACCCGACCCGGATCCTGCGATTTTTTTTTTATTTATAAATTTTATACTTTGACCTTTATGTACAAATTTGGTGATCTTTATATACAAATGTTGTGACCTTAATGTATAAATGTTGTGACATTTATGCATTGTAACTTAGAAAAAAAAGGAAGAATTTCAGCAAAATTTGTATATAGATACATTTATGTAATATTCATGTGACCTTTTATATATATTCGTATGACCTTTATGTACAAATATTCATACATTTATGTAATATATAAAGGTATATAAAGGTATGAATATTTATACATAAAGGTCACATAAACATACATAAGGGTCATATGAATATAACATAAAGGTATCTATGTACAAATTTTGCTGAAATTCTTTATTTTTTTCTAAGTTATTTAACATAAAGGTCACAGAATTTGTATATAAAGGTCACCAACTTTATACATAAAGGTTTTGCCTTGGAATAAAAAAATCAAAAAAAACAAAAAAAACAAAAGTGCGCGGATCCAGGTCGACCCGAATTGTA
Source organism: Scutellaria barbata (assembly GCA_028654395.1). Taxonomy (NCBI): domain Eukaryota; kingdom Viridiplantae; phylum Streptophyta; class Magnoliopsida; order Lamiales; family Lamiaceae; genus Scutellaria; species Scutellaria barbata. Next base: position 14,412,257 of record CM053646.1, on the reverse strand, counting down.
TGTACACCAAGTGTACAGCAGTCGTACTCATGGTTTATTGTTTGAACTTGAGCTAGCCGTTTTGCTATCTATTGATAGAACATATATGATTTGTCCACATGATATTATGTGGTATCAAATAATACAAGTAATATTATATCAACTTAACAAATACCATTAATTGTGTAATTGCCTGTGATTAATTTCTCATCTACCTGGTTTTCACTTCTTATTAGCTCTTTAACGTTCTTTTCGATCTTGATATCCTAAGAAGTTATAATTAGAATGTCCTTAAAAAGCAAATCGAATCCAATGAACTTTCAAAAGGCTCGATTGTATAAATTTAAAGGTATAACAACACGCACACACATATATATAAGGAAATGACTAGAGAATGCCTGAAGAGTATCACCTAAATTTCAGAATTTTTTTTTTTAGTTACAATTGGAGTGGGAAACTCAAAATTGAGACCTTGTTTAAAATGAGATATGTTCCTATCACTACGTTAAGTCTATGGATAAATTTCCAATTATCTTGATGGTCAATTCATAATCCTCATTTAGAAATTTTGTTTATCATGACTTTCATATAGTCAAAGATTATTGATTATTTATTAAGTCAAATTGGGGGAAAAATGATAGATTAGACTTTCAAATTGGCAAAATATATTAAGAAGCTTAAATCAATTTAAAACCATAGCTTTCTTTCTTTTGTTAAATATGGGATAGTAAAAGCAAAAACAATATCTTTTATATTCAATAAATAAATAAAAGCAAAGAAATTAAGGTTTGAAAAAAGAAGGGAACAGAAAAGGGGGGATTGTAACCTTAACATCAAAAAGTTAAAGGGTCATTTAATTTCTTTAATGCACCTTATAGCTAGTTTACCAGCTGAATATAACATCAAATAATGACAAAACTCAAATGACAAAGTGCTTAAGATAGGCACCAAACATCAATTAGATTAGTTTTTTTTCATGGATTCAATTTGGATTTATTTATCATTGTTTCAAGGATGCAAGGCTACGTCTCATGCCGATTAGAATACATGTAATTTGAACTCGTGTATGTATTTTTTTTTCTAATTAATTTTGTTATTCTATTGATGTTTTGATTGGTATTGTTTATACTATCTAATTGACTTGATTTCAATCATTATTGCTTGATTTGGATTGATAACCTAAATTAAGTATTTAATATTGATCTCTAGCATTTTAGAGATCGTACATTTTTAGGGTAGTATAAACCTGAAATTATCGAATTGAGCTTGCTTATTCGGAGTGTACTTTGTCCTATCGTCTTGCAGTAATTTAATGCATTTAATGAATTAAATTTAAGTTGCTCTAGGTTATTAAATATGGATTAATGATTTTATCCTAAATTAACTAAACGTAAGAGACAAATTCGGTTTAATAGAGTTTGTTTTTAAATCATGGATAATAATTCTTAGATATTGAAATAATTCTTAGATATTGAAAGAGAGATATTACATTAATAAGGGATAATTGGTATCAAAGATAACTGAATTGATAACTGGAATTTCTTGTTATTTATTTTATTTTCTAGTTTAATTTGTTAATTTAGTGGTAATTTCATTTGAAACTAAAATCCCTCTTTTCTATTTTTTATTCTATTAAAGCATAATTAATTTATCACTTCTCGTGAGATTGACTCCGATTAAAAAGTAAATTCAATTAATTTTATCGCATCGCGATAGAGTGGTTAGTGAATTAATAAATTTGAATAAGATAATAAAACCATTTTTAAAGTAATACCTTTAAGTAAATAGAGTAATATCTTTGTACATTTTATGGTTCATATCTTTATGTAAAACAAGTTACCTCTATGTAATACTAATGATACATTTATATAATATTATATGTAATATATTTAAATAAAATAATAAAACTATTTTTTAATCTTCTAAAAAAAATTCTTCAGCAATTTTTGATATTCTTTATTTATACAGAGAAATGAGAATGAACTAACCAAATATCTATTTTTTAATTTTTGTCTATATTTTTATTTTTTTTCAATTACAGTCGAATTTTGGTCGGAATTACAAAACAATGATGTAGCCTTCGAAGTTTGTCTGTTACGTTCATCTAAAATTAGAGTAAAATTGAAAAAAATTAAAATATAAAAAATCAAAATTAAAAAACTATACATAATTATCAAAAAATGAAAACTCCTTTCATTGAAATTAAATCATTCTCCTATAATAAGTGGTCTGAATGTTAAAGAAACAATTGGCATCATACTCCATCGACAACTTATTTTCAACTCAATTCCAGAAAACCATCCCAAAAAAAAAAAAAAAAAACGTGGCAACCTTTTTCATCTCCCATAAATTGTCTTTACAACTTACAAATTACTAGCTAGACTAAAATAATGCAATCTTTCAAATAAGAAAACTACAAAATTGCATTTTGATTTACAATTACGACCAGAGACTCAATTCCGAGACCTTCTTAAAGATGAGATTTGCAGCTATTTAAGATTAAGTCTTGAGTGCAAAACCTATAAAATTATTGTTTCATCAATCACATTGGTTTAACTCATGTCCAACCTATTTATTAGGAAATTAAATATATTTCTAAGGTAAACTGGTATGATTATATGCTATCTATCATTTACAAAATTTTAAATATTATAAAAATACTTACTAAGAATAAAGCCTAAAATTTTAAGAACGATACACAAGTATGATTTACTAACCACTGAATTTAAAGCTAAAAAAAATCTCAAGAAAATTAATAAAATAGAAATAGAAGTAAAATTTTGACCAGCAAACCTTTTGACCAGTTTCTTTCGATAGAACCGGTTTTTCAGTTCCAGTAGAAATCAAACTGATTTGGGCTCATTTAAAAAATGATTTGGGCTGAAGCCCATCAGTAGTGAAGCCCTCATAGTAGTAGTTTTCAGCCCAAGAACATAATGGGTTTATGCCTTCAGACAGGATAGGCCCACTCAACAATTTTAACGAGGGATCAGATTATGAATCATATACGGTCCATATAAAGATGGCTTGGACATAATTATAGTTTAAATTGTTGGAATAATATATATTGTGTACTTCAAGATAACTAAAATAATAAATGGGAAAATCGAAATAAGAGTTGGACTCTTTCTCCATAAGATAAAATTATCCTGCATTTAGTGTTTTACGATCTATGACAAACGTCCCCAAAATACAATGACTTACTAACTTAAGGATCGCAGCACAACGACTTCAAAAGTTTTCGGCGAATTAAAATGATATTTGAAACTTTTTTAAACAAGAAGATGAGAGACTACAATTGCTAAAATATTAATAATGTAAGTTGTAGTGGAGTAAATGAAATGATTGAACGTGAGGTCTATTTATAAAAGTAGAAGATGTGTGGTTGCTTTCCATAATAGACACATTTTAATTTGAAATGATGTTTTTTCATAATTAGACACCTTTCTATTTGAATTGAAGTATTTCCACAATCAGACACCTTTTAAAATGAAATAAGGTATCTCACAATGTTTCGAATTAGTTGCATCCATTTAATTTGGATTGCATTAATTCAATTTAAACTCACATTTTCACAAATTCACACATTTTCAATTTAAGTTGCCAACTTCAAGAATTAATTTCTCATTCTTCCGAAATTGGATTTGAGAAAATAAACACTCCAAATTTATCTACTCGAAATGTGAATTTCAAATTTGCAACTTATTTTCGTCTTCAACAAACGAAACACCATAAAACAATTGGTCAAAGATTCGTCAACACCAACTTTTCAAAATCAATTTCCAACATAAATTTATAAAACATAATATTCTAAGCTTTAAATAGTATTATCTTATTATCTTTGATAATATTATAATTAGATAACACTTATTATTGATTTGTTATTATCAATTTCTTATAATATTTATGATCTTATTTTACTCTTCATGAGCTTATTCTTGAGATAAATAAAAAATTACATAACAAAAGGTTGATTATCAACTACTTTATTAATCCACGCTGCAACTTAAACCCAAAAAGTACTGTTTCCTTTCAAGTATGAGTTCTTATAAGCTCATCTGACATATCTTAATTTGTGAAAGTAAATACAGATATGATTATACGTGAGATAATTTTATATAAATTTAGTTTTCAATAAACACTTTCACAGACTTTTTTTTTTTTTTTGGAGCTGGTAGATACTAATATTTTCTTTGGAGTCTTGAAGATAAAAAAAAAAAAAAACCTAATTACTAATGTCATATCAATAAATTAATAATAATGAAGAAGAAAAAATTGTGCACAAAATAACAAATAGGAGAAAAGGAAGGTGATAGTGGGGAAGCATTGTTTAGAATAGGAAGCCCACTTGGCCCAATAAACAGGTTCTATTTATAGTAAAGTCCAAGGGATACACACAACTTACCCACCATCCTATTTATATCAACTCAACTTCTTTTCTACTTTCTTTCCACATCTCAATTATTGTTTCTTTACCTGCAAACACCAACATAAATCATAACACAAAAATTTATATATCATCGTCTCGTAAATATAATTTCATAAGATAAAAGTTTCACTATCTACAATTTATGCAAACTCATTGTCACAAGTCGATGAATTTGATTTGTTTTGGCTCATGGGTCCTGACAAAAGTTTATTCATATTATAATAAGATTAGGGGAAAAAAAAAAGAAATACATGCTTTGTGTCACACCAATGTTCAAATCACATTATTATATACATAAGGCAGATGTGAGAAATATTTAACCTACAGCACTCCTTTTCATGTCAAAGCTTGCCCACAAAATAGGTTTTGAATAAAATTTTATGTAGTACTCAAAAATTTGCTTTAAGATTACTTCTTCCTCTGATTATTTATGATCAGAATGTTTATTAACAAATAAAAAGGAGATTATTAGAAAATTGCAAATAAATGATAGATATATAGGTAGACTAATAATGTTAATGGAAAGATGAATTAACATGGCAGATGGAGAGACAGGCTTCCCCACATGTCCATTTCATTCATGTATCACTTTTCTTATGACTCTTGACATGATATTATGATTTCTCTGGTTCACTTTTTATGCATTTTTTCTCTTTTCTGTTTATCTTTTTTTATAAAAATTGTGAGCTCAACTTTTTGATCATTTAAATCTCCTGCACATCTGCAATTTCTCTAGCACTAACTTAACAATAGTGCTGTATTTTGTCAAATAAATAATAGAGAACTAAAATATAGGGATAAGATTGAAGGATTTGAGAAAATAAAGGACCAAGAAATATATAACACCATATATTGTATTGTCTCCAAGGCTTCCTCTAAAAGAATCAACAATATCAAAGGATCCTATGCTTGAATTTTGATGATAGGTAGAAGACAATAATTTTCGTTAGATTTAAAGTAAAAGTAAATTTTAAATATAAAACATCTCTGGCAGTGAGTTGAATTCCTAATATTTTAAAACATTTGTACTCCAACAATGTAATAAATGATCACACTAACTTATTTCAACCGTCAACCTTTCCTAAAATCTAATGTAGGTTAATACCTACATTAAATCCTTTTATTTTACTTCTTCACTTTGTTTTATTCATTTTCTTATAATAATAAGGAATGTTATAAAATATTATTTTTAGTACCAACTAGAGGATGAACTATTGTAAAAGATCAATTATAATTATTATATTAAAATAACGTAAAAACTATAATATTTTTTCATGGAGATGCCATTTTCTCAAACGAATATGCGATTAAATTGTCCGCTTTTAATATTACTTGTATGAAATGCCTACACAACTAATAAACATAAACGAAATGGAAAGCACGTAGAATTTTAGTTTCTTTAATTTATTTTTCTTTTTACTTTTAATTATTGATAATAACTTTGACTAAAAACGTAGTGGTTGAAAACCTATAGATAACACGTGGAATTATTGTATACAAGTCGTGTAATATGAGAGTGGATGGTACCATACTACCATCTAACCCTAATTTGGTCAGCTTAACGTCCCAAACTTCTGAAAAATCTCGTAATAATGACCTATATATTTTCTATATTAATTTAGTTCCTCAAAAATTACTTTTATTCTCTTTAAATAGCTGTAGATATGTTGCAATGCTACCTACATGCTATTTGCTAGCTACAAGTTAATTACAAAAGTCTGTGATAAAATAGTAAAATAATTACTTCCACTAAAAATTAAAACATAAAAATTATTATATTTGTACATAAAAATTATATTAATATAATATAAATATTAAATTATTATAATATAAAAATACAATTATATTATAAGGATTTTTTATACTGGAAAAATTCGAAGTACCTTCACTTGAAGGTTATGATATTTATATATAAAATGTTATATTAATATAATATAAAGATTACAACATAAATTAAAAAAAAAAATACACAAAACACTACTCGTTGTCTAGATAACCTAATCATTGTTTGTATATATATGTATGTATATTTTACATGCTTTATATTATTTTCGCCTTCAATTTCTTTTAATATTTAATGGGTGTGGAAAAAATATGCAATCATTCAAGATTTTATTCAACATTTGTTTTATATTATATTTCTCTATTTTTTTTTCTCTTAGATTCATTTTGATGTGGAAGCTTAGTTGACTCATGTCTTCAATGGATTTTATCAACCAATATTATTTTCATCATACTATTCAGATCACTAATTGAAACGTGAATTGATGTAGTAGCCAATTCACCAACATCCAATTCGTCCACAAACACGGAATGAAGGAAAATGGGGACCTGGTCACCTGGCTAATATATTTCATATTATTAATTCACAAATATAATTTATATGATGAGTAATAGTTTTGAGTAGAATTCAATCCCAAAAAAGTTGGCTAAAAAAAAGGGTCATGTTTAGTTTCCCTGAAAACTTGTTATGTTTTGAACCAAATTGCCAAGTTTGTATTTCTCGAATTTTTACGATATTAATTTAAAATTTATCATATATCTGAATTATAAAGATTTTTGTACAATTTTTTTATTGTGTATTGTCGTATGAATTTTACAATTTGTTGCATTTTATTAATTCGAGCAAATCATAGTTATACATGTATCTAATAATCAACCAGTATGATTTGTTTAAGTTGACAAAATATAACAAATTATATAACACGTGCAAGTTTATGATTTGTTAGAGTCAATAAAATGTAAATGGAAAAATGCAATAAAAAAGTTTCTACAATAAAGTAAAAAGAAAAAAATACCCACATAATTTAAATGATAAATTACAATTTACCCATGTATGAATTAATGAGAAAGGAGGGGTGAATTTTGTAATTTAAAAAAGTATAAATAATTGCATATAGCATTAACCTATGAGCTTATGACAACGCCATAGAAAGATTAGGTGACGAGCAATATTCAGGCAAAAGGTTGAAAGGAATGTTGAATATGTTTGTGGCCAATAATATCGTTTCCAAAATAGTCGATTATAATTTCACATTTATAATCAAACTATATATATATATTTGTTAGATTTCTTTACGCATTCACTTTTAAACCTTTTTGTTGGAGTATTGTTCCTAGGAACAACGGGAGTTTGCGGGTTAGGTAGTTTGCGGGTTAGGTTGGGTTGGATTCGATTCTAATCCACACTTAACTTCAATTTTTATTTTTTAAATTTATGTTGTAATATTTATATTATACGAGTATAATATTTATATTATATTAATATAATCTTTATATATAGATATCATAATTTTTATGTTATAATAATTTAAACTTTACGTTATATTATTATAAAACTTATGTACAAATATAATAATTTTTATGTACTTAAAGAATAACATAAATATTATATTATTATAATATAAATGTTAAATTATTATAATATAAAAATTTAAAAGATATAGATATATAATACACTGTAAAATGTTAAATTAGTATAAATATAAAAATTATGTAAATATAACTAAAAGATTAGGTGAACATAACTAAAAATTAGTTTAAGCGTGTTTAAATGCATGAAAAACACCATCGGATGGACCAAATTGAATAATTCCCGATCCATAATACACATAAATAATGGTTTCATGTTAAATGTTTGCCCCAAAATAGACCGACCTGTACTTTTAAAAAGTAAGGTCCTCTCCCCAATATTATCGATATATTCTATTAATTCTCTTCTTGAAAATTAAATAATTAGACATAGGTCGTTTTCAATCTTCTTTTTTCATAGAAAAGTGTACAATCAAATATATATATATATATATATATATATATATATATATATATATATATATTAAAATGTTAAATTATGGAGTGTGTCTATTGTACAACTGCTGCACATACAATGCGAGTTAACTTGGATTCGTTTTTTTTTTTTTTTTTAGGCCAAAACCTTTATGTTGTATTGTTGTAATTTTTATATATAAATTTCTTAAGCTTTATGTACAATAACTTAAAAAAAAAAATTCAGCAAAATTTGTACATAGATACATTTATGAAATATTCATGTGACAATTATATATATAATTGTACAATATTCATACTTTTATGTACAAAGACCACATAAATATAGATAAGAGTCATATGAACATCACATAAATGTATAAATTTTGCTGAAATTCTTTTTTTTTTTTCTAAGTTACAATACATAAAAGTCAATGAATTTTTACATAAAGGTCAACACATAAAATTAAAAAAAAAAAAAAAAAACTCCTGGATTCGGGTTGGGTCGACTCGACCCGAACCTGATGCACAGAAGAATTTATGTAAATTATGTTTAGGTCCTTTGAATTTAATTAAATCTAAAAAAACAAAATAATATATCATATGTTTTGTATGAACTTGGAATGGTTAGACTGGAAATGAGAACACAGATGCACTATATACAAAATATTAGACCTTTAATATTAAAGTTAGGTATAAATTATGGAATTATAATTGGGATTGATCATCTCAATATGCTTACAAGTAGAAGTCATACATACTCATGATTTAGAATTGCAAGTAAAAACATACGAGAAATGTGGTTTTGCGAAAATGGAGTGTTTATCTGTTTGTTGCTTTTTTTTTCCTTTTCTAAATCTTAATGGTGAAACATTTAATTCTTGTGAGATTTAATGAATGATAAGTTTCCTTCTGATAACTCAATTGTTTACATTGAGAATGAAATTGCTATACTTTAGTACATACAGATTCTTTAATTATTGATTTTGAACAAATAAAAAGGTATATGTTCAATTTTCATATTTAGAGCACAATACTAAATTCTATATAATTTCTTTTGGTCCGTAAATTATGAGATACATATTATTGTGTTTTTTCATATATGATTGAGTTTAATATCCAATATACTTGATTTTTCTATTTAGACCCCAATAAAATCGATCTAGATCCGCTCTAACTACCACCTAAACTTTTTTTCCGACAGAGTTGAAATTTGAGACTTACCGATGGCTAGGATACGAGCCCACCAGCTCTGCCCAAAGCTTTAGTATATAAATTTCACTTAAATTTTGTTGGGTCATGTCCTTTTATTTTCTTTTCTTTTTGAGGGGGTCAAGTTGGGTATATATATATATATATATATATATATATATATATATATATATATATTTATTTATTTATTTCTTTCTTTCTTTCTTTCTTTAGACATGCACCTAAAGATTGAGCACCATAATATGATATTTCTTTTAATATTTCATATTTTTAAATTTTCTTTTCTCACGCATTCACATACAAACTTTCTTCCTAACACTTCATCATTTAAGTCATTCATTGATACATACTTTCTTTTCAATTTTCATCACATACAAACTATCTACTATCTACGCTCCTCATCAAATCAAATTTCGAAGGTGGAACTCTCTCTATCTCATTGTCTCTGAGAAATTTTTTTAATATTTTTTCTAAATTTCATTATCATTTTTTTTAAATGTTTTTCACTAAGATTTTAGTTAGAAATTTTCATGATAACCAAATAAATCTTCATTTGATATATATATTTTTTTTGTATCATAATTTTTAGCAAATTAGTTTTGATGATAACCAAATTTTGATGGTGGAGTTGTGCGGGATGAGAATTGAAAACAAGATATGTGTTGATGATAGTCTTAGATAGAGGATCTACGTGAGACACGAGGTTAGGGAATTAAATAGTGGAGAATTTGTGTGAGATGAGAATTGAAAAAAATGTTTGTCTAAACGCGTGTAAAAAATTATGTGTACAATATGAAAAAAAAATTATGGAATATTAAACAATTATGAAATAATAAAGAACTGCACACGTATATAAAAGTTTGATGATGAGGTGAAATAAAAGCATGGGAATCTCAATGTTGCTCGTAAAGTTTTCTCATTGTTTATGCAATTTTTGCAATCCATAAAGAGATCTAGGGAAAAGAAAAGACGTCAGGACTGAATTTTCTGAATATATTTTCTTTATGGTTGTACGATAAGAAAAGGTAATGATTAATTTAACTGCTGTCTTATTTTATTTTAATTTTGTTCTTAAGTAAAATTAGAAATTAATTCATATGCCTATTACTCTCTATAATCTTCAACACTTCAACTAGATAACTAGTGCGTGTTTGGTAATGAAATTTCTTTAATATTAACTTGTGAAAATTAATTAGATCCTCATTAAGTTGTGTGGTGGGTGTTTGACGCAAATAAAACCACAAGAAACTTTACAGATAACAAATTCACACTTTTCTAGAATAAAACATTTGTAGAAATTGCTTAGCTCTTGTAAAAATAAATAAACAAATACATACCACTTTTACAAATAAACTTTTATGTCCACAGAAGTCTATTTGAAACGAGTTGCCAAACAAGCTCTAGGACTTATGTAATTTAATCTTTTTTGTGAGACTTTGTATTCAAACCACTAGATATGAGCACGTGGAACGAAATTGTACCTAGTATAAATTATGGAATTATATTTAAGCGTTAATTATGGCATTATAATTGGGATTTAACTCAATATACTACAAAAGTATAAAGTCACGCGTCCTCATGATTTAGACTTGAAGAATAAACAGGATGGAAATGTGTTTTTTTCTTTCTTTTTCTTTCTGAAAGAGATAGAGGGAGAGAGACAATTAATTAAATAAGATATTCATGCATAATTTGTTAGAATTTGTATATGTTTGAATGATCTATGCATTATTTCTCAAAGTCATCTTATGGACAGTTAATTATTCAACTGTCAATGACGTCCGTATTAAACGTGTAACGATCGAATTAAATATGACATTTTGTAACTTTGAATAAAAAAAATAAAAATTGAACCCGATTTAACATTTTTTTATATAAAGTTTTAATTGTTTGATATTACTATATAAATTTTAAATTTAATATATACTAATGTTTGGATGAAATTCTAAACGCACACGTATTTATCCTAAATTGTTTTCAGACAAACATATGGGAGGAAGCTCACACGTATAGGTAGTTTGGACTAATTTTGCTAGAAATATATCTCAAAGTCATCACCATCCTTGTCACTAATTGGGTAAACGTCTCATCTGCCTCTTGTTACTGTTTTCAGGTGATTTGTTTAAATGACCTAATCAACACAATAATTTCATTTAAAAAGCTCATATTTGTAACACTTTATTTATATATAGAGTCATTTCCTTCTAAATGAAAATTAATTTTACTGCATGTGATATTATGATTATGACTATTGTTGTTGTTAATAGATATTTTTTATCTAGTAATTTATGTATATTTAAAATGTATTACTTTGACATTTAATTTTCATATTTGCATCTTATTTTATTCGAGTTCCATAGCTTAATTGTGCGTGAGTTTAGGCTGATTTCATTTTCGATAATGCACTATAATATGTTCCAATGCACATTTCGGCAACTTAACTATAAATTTATCTTGACAAATAATGTTTATGTTGTTTCTACTTTTAACTTAAAATTTTAGACTGTTTTAATTTAATATTTAAAACTATAAAATGAAAATTAATTATATTTCATGAATCAAAAAAAAAAAATTTAAAAGAAATACTGAAAACAAGTTTAGAAATGTTTTTTTTTTAATTTATATTTAGAAGTTTAATTATGTTTTTGCGAATGAGTACTATAAATAGTGATGTATACACTTAATGCAATAAATTCTTTGTTATTTTGTAGTGGAGAAAAATAATGCAAAGTTTTGATGGGAAAATGCAATAACTCCAAGTTGTGTTTGGATTAAAGAAATATATTTCAAATGTGTCCAAATTAATATTATATTCAAAATATATCCATCAAAGTCGTCAATAGTTTGAACATGAAGTAATTGATTTTAAATTCATATCAATTCAAACAATATCAATATATTAATAATATAAATTTCAAATCATTTTTTAAATCTTTAATCCAAATACAACCTGTGCGGTATGATGATTTTTTCTTCACACACTTCGTGCTTGGTTGAATTTCCATGAAATATTATGCGTGTGGTGACTCTAAATGGTAAATTGTAAATTCATTATAGTTTACAAGGTAATAGAGACAAAATATATGAGAATTAAAGTATATATGTTACTATTAATTTCCCAGTGTAAATTACTATTAAAATTGCTACACATTAATTACGGTTTCAAGTTATGACCTTTTCCCATCAAATTACTAATCTGATTTAACGGATACCAGAAGTGGTGGATGGAATTAGTGAGTGGAGAAAATAGGATGTCAATCACATCGATTATATATTGAACTTTGTTACACGAGAGAGAAGTGCTAAAGACACGTGGATGACCACTCATGAACCCACCCATATCGTGCCTAACTAAACTTACCAATTTTAATGTCTACCTTAAATAGGGATTACACATTTTTTTTTGTTTTGTTCTCATTTTGACCATTGCAAATGATTTTCTTGCGTTAAATCTAGCCACCTCTAATCATCGCCAAAGGCACAAGAGCCACCCCCCATATTTCTATTTAACTTTTAAAAGATCATAAAAATTATGAAAAAAGAAATAAAAAACTTTATAAAAAGGTCTCATTGATACAATTTCTTGAGATAGTGAGATAAAACTAGCCTCAATTACCACAATCAAAATCAATTTCATAAGTCGGTATCTAATATGTGAGCTGACACTCATTTTTTAAGTTAAATAAGTCAATCTTTATCATAGTATCATGTGAATTATGAGTTGTGAGCTGATTCATTTTCACAAGTTAATCTTTATTGTGTAAATTATTTATGAATTATGAGCTGGTGTCCATATGATTTTGCGCTTCTAGTCAAACTAAAGGGAAAAAAAAAGTAAAAGTAGGAATCAATATTATCAAAGGATTTTTTACGATTAGTGGACTGGAGCAGACCACTATGAGACAAAAGATCTCTAGTTGACTTATTATAGGATATTAGATCCATATGACGATTTCACAAAAATCATATTAAAAAATAATTGAATGAATTACGAATATTATGTGAATTTCCATTGAAAAATACCTCAAGCATATAATTTTTTTCACAAATGTTGTTTGTCAAACCAAAAGTCACACATCAATTAGTCGTGAGGATGATCTAATGTCTACTAACATAAACAATAATATCTCTACCAATACGAGACATTTTTTGGGCAAAACTAAAGAAAAATCATACCAGCTAGAGGAAATACAAAACAGAAGATATTATATGGTATCAAGATTTTGTTTAAGCAAGTATTGTAGATACTAGCTAGTTTTTAAAAATAACAAACTCGTTAAAATTTAAAAGGGTATTTGAAGTTAGAATATTCTAACTCTTCTCTTTGATCACAATAATTCAATGGAGAATATAGCAAAGAAAATGAGAAGATGATAAGAAATGACAAAACATGGAAGATAAAAAAAGTGAAGCAAAGAGAGATGATGAAAAAAGAGAAATGGTAAAGTCAAATCCCATCAAACTTTATTAGAAAAGCTAAATATTGAGTAGTGGTGGAAGGAGTTTTCAACTGCAAAAGTTGAAAGCATAGTTGAATATGTTCTCAAATTGTTCTAGTGGCAATACATCATAAACAGCAAACTTCAGTATGTATTATTTTGGTCCCCCAAAACCCTAATTCTTGCCTTTTTCCAATATCATATGTTCTTTTTCTGCCTAGCAAAACACTGCCATTCCCCACTAAGCATAAATTACCCTTGCATTCCTGCACCATAAAGCAAACACAACCATCCTCTTAATTTAAGCTACTAATTAGATTTTTTTTTTTTTTTTCATTTTGAGTTCAATTTATAAAAATGGTTGGATTATATATATTCCGATATTAACGGTGGAGATATAAACTAACAATTCTGCCAGTAAATATAACATACAAACTTATATGATACAATCTTACGATATTCCATGAGATCGAACTATATTACCCATTAACCAAACCAATTTTCACCAACTTATATGTATTATGGATTGTGAATTGTGTTGGTTGAATCGTTTCATGCAAAAAAAAATTACTCTAAATACAGGTATGATGTCGTCATACTCGACTTAAACAATTTAGAATCATCCATTAAAAAAAATCAAATTACGAAAAAAAGAAACATTATAAATCAAAATTTCAAATGTGACATATATAATTGATTTAAAAAGATAAATATAAAACAATGAATGATTGATATTTTATTCGATGGAAGACGAAGACACGTTAATGTATGCCACTTGTGATACACATGAAGAGATTAATTTTTGAAATATAAATTTTTCAAATAATTTGAATCGAATTAAATCACATGAGTCTGAATGGAAGAATAAAGAAACCGAATATATTTATAATGGAGGGCCACTTTTGGTCAACAAATAAGATTTAAAATTGTTGTCAATGCTACAACTTAAGTGGTACCACAACGTGGATTCCATGGTCAATACCAAGATCTAATAGAGAACTTTTTTTTTATATTTTTTGAAGCAAATACTAATAATGTTGACTCTTAGAAATAACTTTCCCTACTAAAAAGATGTTCATATCTACCGTTAATGTCTTGCGGGTCAAAGAAATTTAAAGGGAAATTTAAGAGTATCATCTCGTGAAACTATTTGATGAATTTAATTGTACAAGATAAGTTAATATATCTATTATATGTTATTACTATAATATAAGTGTCACGCCCCATTTCCATAAAAGATAGAAACGCGAATAATAATAGTAAGTTTTTTTTTTTTTTTTTTTTAAACAGAGTATACGCAGCACGGTCACAGGGCGTCCAGCAAAAACCCAATTAGTTGAATATTTAAAATAAGCAAGCTCTAGAATTATCTGATAGAAACATCTCAGATCTATAACAACCCAACGTAGAAAACGATCATAGTTATATCAAAACGCACAGCCTTTGTTCCGAACATATTCAGGATTTCAGAAATGCAGAATATCCATATACATGGTTTTGTTTATATACATATGCAAAAATAACGGCATTTCTGTTCATCCTTCCTTGCCATTCAAAGCTTTCTGTAAAATAAAACATAAACGGGGTAAGTGTCAAAGAACACTTAGTGGGGTCCATTTGTGCAGAAAGGGGACACATAGTATTTTCTTTGCAAATAAAAATAAACATAAAACACGTTGTGGACTCCCAAGTAGTCCCAATGAACTCTAGATAGGTTTCCGAAGAATACCTATCAGGGCCCCAAGCCGACCCGTTTTGGGTTATTACACCCCCTTGTGTTGGGTTTCCGAAGAATACCCCGCTCTGATGGGTTTCCGATAAGGAATACCCTACTTGGCGTGAAAGCGCATGCGCAGTTAAATATCACATAGTGGTTCCACATAAGCATATAATGCACATTGAGCACGTTCACGTTGGCCACATAACTCACATAACACGTAAGTATAGAAAAAGTCAGTCTCTTTTGTCTCGTTTGAATCAATAGTTCTCCAAGTCATTTAATAAATTCAAACCTTGCCTCTCGACTCAAGTGAGTCTCTTTAAAAAAACAAGTAACCTCCAAAGTCGTATAATTTGCTCGAATTAAACTCATATAGTAAAGACATTCTGTTTAAAAACGAGGTCACATATCAACAGAATTTAACTCACATAGTCACGTAGTTTTTCGTAAAATGTACAATTTAAAACATAAATGAGATTTTACCCCCACCTTGGACTTTTCACAGAACTCTGCCCAAAAGCGTTCGATCCAACTCCTAATTCGGTCTCGTACGTGTATTTCCTACAGAGAGTAAAAATTGGGCTTATGATCTAATTTAAATAACTTGGGACTAATAAAATCTATAAAAGAATAAATCCCGAAGAGAATCGATAAACGGAAATTCCTAATTTTTAGTTTACCGAAAATTAGGGTTTGTGGACTTCGTCCCTAAAATTAGGGTTTCCTCGCTAAAAGGGTCAATTATCTTGTCGTTTATTATTTATAACATCTAGGACTCTAAATTCCGAAATTATTAAATTCTGAGGTCATAATATAATCGCTCGATCAATTTATCCAATACTGAGGGCGATTCTGTAATTTATTTAGGGTTTTAAGGTCTATTTGTAACTCCTAGAAATTTTAAGGACTGTTCTGCAAATTTCAAAAGGTTCTGGGGATCAAACTGATAAGACTCTTGAGTTCAGGGCCTAATCTGAGAGTCTTCATAAATTCAGGGACCAATAAATAAATACCTAACAGTCCAGGGACTACACTGTTATTTCTTCCAATTCCTAGGATTTACATCTAAGTCCTTTAATTAATCCAATTCTCATTTTCCACCCCTAACACCCAAACAGCCCCTCCCCTGCTCCCCCATCTCTGCTGCAGCTCCACCGCCGCCCGACCGCCGCTCGCCGCCACCTCTGCCGGCGACAGAGTCGCCGGCAACACCACCAACCACCCCAAACGCACACACAAAACACCACCACACACACTTTACATATATATATATATACCGTATACTTTTCCAGCCTTGCCGCCGCTGTACGCGGCGGTCTTCCTTTTCCAGCCCGCCGGCGCAACCGGCGCCGGCTTTCCCTCAAAATCGAGCCAAAAACCAACCAAAATCCAGTACCCCATCAACTCCAACACACAAATACTCACAGCAAGAGCAATATATACATATACAAATATATTTCCAATTCTGCCGCCGCTAGCTGCGGCGGCTCTTAATCAATTTCGCCGGCGCGACCGAGCGCCGGCAACCACGCAGCGCAACAGGGACGGCAGCGAAGCAAAACAGGGGAGAGAGAAAGAGATAACCAAGGCCGGTTAGAGTCCCGGGCCCGAATTCATGTCGGGCTCGCCGGAATTATACCTTGATTGGGCGATTTTGGCCGGAACTCGCCGATTTGAGGGTGGGAAGATGGGCGGTGACAGTGGCGGTGGAGAGGAGAGTTTGAGAGAGAGAAATGTGTGTCCAAGAATGAAGAAGAAGAAGAAATGAAAGCTGCCCCTTTTTTTAATTTTCTTTCCCCCAAATGTTGCCAAGTGTATGCATTAGAGTAAGAGGTGTCACTCCCTTAGTTACTTAGGTTAGCAATGTTAAATTAGTTTAATTATATGCTTAATTGGCTAATGAAATTAATTTTTGGATATTACAATAAGTATGGATGTTTCATCTGTTTTTTATAATATTTATTTTAACTCTCTTGCATAATTTCTAATTAAAGAAAACTCTTTATTAAAGAAAATAATGTAATTCAGTAATTACTTTAGTTTTCTATTTAATTATAAAAGATAAGATTCATTTATATTTCTAACTCTTCTTGAAAAAATTATATATTTTAATTTTTTTTTCTATAATTTTAAACATTTTGAATCTTAGACTAAAATTGGTCAAATGATAATATATATTTATAGAGCTTTTCAATGATATAATATAAGCATATATAATTTTTTTTTTACAATAAAGTTAATATTTTTATTAAAATTATGGTATTATTAGAAATTATATATATATATATATATATATATATATTCAAAATCTTATCTGTTTCTTTTAATGTAAATACAGTGAAAAGAAAATATATGGATTTTCAAACTAATTAATTGTAATGTTTATGGTTTCTTTTGAAACTTTATTCTCTACTAAAAAGTTTGTGTACATAATTGAGTTTTTTTAATATGATTAAATTATAAGAAACCCTAAAAATTCTTTAGGAAGTAAAATATAATTGTCTATATAAAAGAATCAGTAAAAAAAAGAATTAACAAAGTCAAAAGGTAATAAAAATAAATACAATGGATTTTTAAATATTAGAAGATGTAGAAATTTTGGTTCAAACAATCTATCAAACTAAGAAAATTAATCATTACAAGTGTAGATTTAGTTAGACATGTCATATAGAAAAATGAAGACTATGATACAAATATTATAATTTAAGAATAATAAGATAATTCAATATTCATTTTATTTTTCTATTTGATTATAAAAGATAAGAGTTAATTTACATTCCAAACTTTTCTTTAAAAATTTACATGTTTTGATTATTACTCTTCTAAAATCTTGAATATTATGAATCTTGAACTAAAATTAGATTTACATTAAAATAAATTTAAAAACAATAATTATCTAAAAAGTAAAACACAAAGTTGATGGAAAATTATAATTGTTTACATTAAAGAATCGCTAAAGCAATATTAATAGAGTCAAAAGGAAATAAGAATAAATAACTATAGAAGTAGAACTAGAATAAATCAAAAAAAAAGAAGGTAAAACTAAATAAGATAATTTAGAAAATATTGTATATTCGTAGAATTGATGAAAATTTAAAAAATATAAAATTATTGAGAACTAAATGGGAAATGTAATAAATAAGAAAAAGATAAAAACGTAATTTTATAAACATAATAAAATATCTGAGATTAGGAAAGGGCATAATGATATCTATAAAATACAATAATTGAAATAAAATAAGAGATTTAACAAACTAAGTACATATAAATAAGCGTGTAAATAAGCGTGTAAATGTCTTAATTATATTGAAATAATCAAATATTGATAAATTTATGGAAAAAACGTAAAATCTTTTAAGATATATTATATTCGATCTCCAAAATATTATCCATTATGATATAAAAGTGTTTTGAAGAAAATGAGATTAAATGAATATGTAATCTACTTTTGTATTAATAATTAATAATATTACTAAAATCTATTAAAAAAATCATTCTAAAAAATATGTTATTTATAAAATATATGATTTGATTAAGCAATGATAAATTACAAATTTTAAATTAGAAGTTTGGAGAAAAACAACAGAATAAAATTATTATTTCTGTAAACATAATTACACATAAAAATAATATATAAGCTATTACTTTAGTAAATATAAAAGTAACAACAAGATAAATGTGAAAATCATATCAAAACTATATATATATATATATATATATATAAATGTTAACTTTAATGATTTATAAATAATAATTATGTGGAAATTATTTAAGATGATGTACCTATATTTAAATATATTGAAATAAAGAAGAATGTAATCTTCTATACTTTATGGACATAAAATATATTTAAAATTAGAAGGAAAATTTTATAAAATAATCATAAAACATGGGTTATATTATAAAATAGAGTGATTGATAGTAAATATTCTATTAGAATATTCTTAATTTTTATCTTTTGAATTTTCTATTTTATTAAATGTTTGTTTTCTAAGTTAATTAAAAAAAATAGAAATATTGATTTCAATTATATATAAAAAATTATAATAAAAGAAAAGTGATATAAAATACCAAAATTCATAGAAATCGGATAAAAATCATTTCAAAATTATATTAATGTGTCTTAATTTATTTAAAATATAAATATATATTGAAATATTAATAAATCTATAAATATAAATAAAAGAGCATGAAATTTTGTTTTGAATTGAAAACTCAATCTAATTTTCAACCTAAAATTGAGAAGAAAAAAAAAAGTTAAATTGAGCTCATTGTTCAGAACTTTTAAAATTGGGTTTAGAATTGAGAATTAATTTATAAATTGATTCTTTATGAAATTTATCCCTTCAAAAATAGTATTTAATGTCTTCGAAAAAAATACAGTTATAATATCTCACATGCAATGCCCATGTGTTATATAGCTTGTATAAATATTTATGTATAGATATGCTTTAACTCAAAAAATAAAGTTTGACTTACGAAAATGAGCTAATTAAAATTTTGATCCTGTATTTAAGACACTTTTCATATTTTGACATCAAAGTATTCGTTTTCTAATTTTGGTCCTCCAAATTTAATATTTTCCAATTTTGATTGGAATTTTCAAATCACTGACGTGGTCGCCCGAATTTCGCTGTCACGTCAGAATTTTTGATGGCAACATCCACCAAAATTGAATTGAAATTGAAAAAATTAAAATATTAAAAATCAAAACTAAAAAACAAATATTTAGTTGTCAAATAATGAAAAATGTCAGATATATATGACTTAAATTGAAGTCAATCTTATAAAAATTGTTTTGGATTTTGAATACTAAGACTCTATCTCATAAAATCATATTGATAAATGAAAACATGATCTCATATAAGGTTTATTATTAAACACAAATATGTTAATTAGAACAAGAGCAACATGAGAAAACAATGAACTTGTTTATTTTGAGTATCTTAGAACACTGAAAATGAAAGTATAACACAAAATCTTCATCAATCTTTTTGAGGAGAAAAGATCTTAATCAAAGATGCCATTTTGTAATAAAAGGATATTGACTTTTGGCAAAACATGATGAGATTTCAATCGTACATACATCTTTTATAAAAGTCGATAATTAAATATTCCAAACTTTTAGCATATCGAATATTTTTCTAAGCTCTCAATAAATGTAACAATTAAAAATCTTATGATGATTCTATAAAGAATTACTAGCTAGTTTGCTTAAAGAGGAAAACAATTTATCCAAACACTCAAAGGACTGTGTATTGGGAACTCTGGTGCCGCCTAAATAAATTCCGAGTATTTAAATAAAATTTATAATATGAAAAATTAAAATATGATGGATATCATCTGGCAAAATATGATGAATATATATATATATATATATATGATATTGTGAGATCATCTCATAAATTTAATTTTATAAGACGGGTCAACTCATAATTCATAATACATAGATTCACATATAAACATGAGTTTTAATTGTACTCACAAAATTTTATCCATATCTCATATAACCTTTTATGTTGTTCATGTCACTGCAAATCTTACTAATTCGCCAGTATTCCCGAGACACGACATGGAAATTTTAATGAAAAATAAATTTTGACTTTTGAAACATATATAACTTTAATTTTTGGAAGGAAAAAAAATAAAAAACAAAATTCTTTTTCTAGAAACTGAGTTTTTTTTTTTTTTTTTTTCTTCTTCAAATTGAAGGGAATAAGAATATAGTATATAACATGAAGTGGAAAAAGTAAAATAGATGGAGGGGATCTATTTACCATGGGTGTCACTTGTGTTTTTGTTTTTATTACATTATTATGTTAAAAATTAGAATAGTAGGCATATAACACCACAATCTATAATGAAACAGGCTAAGAGATCCTAGAAAAGATTCTGAAAATAGCAAATTTCACATACAAACATTAATAGGCTAACTCTTAACATGGCATTCTCAACCTGTGGGCAGCAACTTGCCAAGTGGGCTAGTAGAATTAAATCATACAAATTATAGACATAAATAAATATAAAGATATGTCAAACTGATATTATTGGGTGCTTCTTTCAGTGGCTCACATATGCTTTTTGGGGCCTCTAGTCAAACATCATACACCTACTTGAAAGATTTGCATAATCTTCTCTTCTATTTTTTTCTATTTTATCGTTTATCATATTCATTTACATGAACGATGCACACACTTATATTATATGCCCCCCCTTCGTTTTAATTATAAATTAATTGAGAAAAACTACATGTAAAATGAAAAAAGAAAAAAAAATTATAGTTTGATTGAAAAAGGGAAGGAAGAAAAGAATCTAAAGGCAAAGAGATCTTCTTCCACTTGGAGATTCTAGTGTAGAGGGACCACTGCCTTTGCCCCTTTGAATTTTGAGAGGCCATTTGAAAGCGATTTAGATTTCCTCATCATGTTTTACTGCTACTAATTCATTCATTCATTTTCTTTTTTTAATCTTCAATCTCTTCTTGCTTTGTAATACAGTACTGGTGTTTGCATATTTCATTACTTAACATATCTGTTAATTTTATATTTTTACACATTATCGATTGATATATTAAGAGTTGTCTATAGTTGACATAACATGTTTGTGTAGTTGTAAACTTTTTTGTTTTTCTTTTCAGATTTGATGTAATATTTTTTTATTTAATGAGTTAGAGAGAGTGAAGGAAAGAGATGAATAGAAAATTTGTATGAAACATTGATCGTCACACAATTTACAATTTTATAAAAATAGATATCAGTTGAGCTGCACCGTAGATTTGATGTAATATTAATTGTTCCTTTCCTAGGTAGAATTAAAGATAGTGCAGGAGATGGAATTAATTGAATCAAATTATAGAGAATGAAGATTGAATATTTTTACTGAGAGAGAGAGAGAGAGAGAGGGGTGAAGGGTATGGGTCTCCAATAGGATCGGAAAAATATCTTTATAGCAGTGAGAGAAGGAATTGTTGGGTACAGGTTTAATAAAGTAGATGAAAAGGTTGCAAAAGGGTACAAACTAGGTGAAAACAAAGCAACATATCAAATCATACAACTTTTTAAGGACTCACTCACACACACACACACACACACACACTCTCTCTCTCTCTCTCTCTCTCCTTCTCCTGGAGGAGGAGGTGGTGGTGGTCCACCGTGAATGAGACTCATGTTGGGGTGTGGTTGTGGTGACCTTACTCACTCACCCCTCACTTTCTACCTTTACAAATTCAACCATTTTATCATCCATCGAGTGATTCGCTTCGGTTTCGGACTAAACTGAATGATTGAACTTTCAGAATAGGATAGTAAGCTCAAGTTTAAACAAGTAATCGATGAAATGTTCCAACAACACGAGTTTTCTACTAATCTGGGACCTAAGATTAAAAAAAAAAAAAATGCTGATTCTTGATTTCCAAAAGCATTATTATATGGAATTTGTTGATGGCAAACTAAAATGCCCCATACGTCATAAACAATGATTCCCATATATTTCATCTCACTTACAACAACATGAAGCAATAATAAAAAATTATATTATATAGAAAGAGAATCTATACTCAGCAGCACCACCTGTTAAGTGTTCCCAGAAAATAGCATAGAATTGACCCCACACATACACACAGTCTCCCCACCACCAACACCATCATCATCATCATCAAGATCAAGTAGCAGCATCACCTCCACCACCAACACCCCGCCCCATTAAATTATTCATCTCCTCTCACCTTCGCATGCCTTCTTCATATATATACAATACTATATTTTTATTATTACCACTCAATATTATTGTATTTCTTGATAACAACTGCAATATCCAAACTATATTATTCTATTCTATACAAACACCCTTTAAATAATTAATTAATTAATTATTCACTCAAGGTCTTTCTTGCCATCCATCCATGCCGACGCCCGTTAATGCCGCGCGGCAATGCCTAACGCAGGAGTCCGTTTCTGTGCTCGACGAGGCCGTGGCGGTGGCGCGCCGCCGCGGCCACGCTCAAACCACGTCGCTCCATATGGTTTCCTCTCTCCTCTCTCTACCCACCTCTTCTCTGCGCGAAGCATGCACGCGCACGCGAAACAACGCCTACTCCACTCGAGTGCAGTTTAAGGCTCTCGAGCTTTCTCTAAGCGTTTCTCTGGATAGGTTGCCGTCTTCGCAGGCCAGTAGGGTTGAGGAGCCGCCGGTGTCGAATTCTCTAATGGCGGCCATTAAAAGATCGCAGGCGAATCAGAGAAGGCAACCGGAGAACTTCACTTTTTACCAGCAGCAACAGCAACAGCAGCACCAGCAGCAATATTCGTCTTGTTCGTCGATTCCTGTGGTGAAAGTGGAGTTGCAGAATTTGGTTCTCTCGATTCTTGATGACCCTTTAGTGAGTAGAGTGTTTGGAGAGGCGGGGTTTAGGAGCTGTGATATAAAGATGGCTACGCTTAGGCCGGGGAGTAGCTTCTATCCTTCCCATCTGTTTGGTTGTACCTCGAGGTACAAGCACCGAAGCCCGCCTATGTTTTTGTGTAATTTGAGTGGTAGTGACAGTTCTAGCGAGATGGGTGGTAAGAATTTCAGCTTTCCATTTATGGGTTGTTTTTCTGGGGATGAGAATTCAAAAAGGATTGGTGAGATTATTTTGAGGGATAAGAAAAGGAGCCCTCTGCTTCTTGGGGTTTCTGCTGCTGAGGCCTTGAGGAGTTTTCTTGAAACAGTGCAGAGAAAGATGAGTGGGGTTTTGCCAGAGGGGCTAAGTGGGATGAGTGTGGTCTGTGTTAAGGATGAGATTTTGAGATATGTGAATGGGGATTGTGATGAGGGGCCATTGAAATTGAGGTTTGAGGAGGTGGAGAAAATGGTGGAGGGTGTTGGAGAAGGTGGGGTGTTGCTGAATTTTGGTGATTTGAATGCACTGGTTGGAGATGGTGTTGGTGTTGATAGTTTGAGGTTCTTGGTGGGTAAACTGGGCAGGTTGATTGAGGTTTGTGGTGGGAAATTGAGGTTGATTGGAGCTGCTACAACTTATGAGGTTTATTTCAAGATTTTGAACAAGTTTCCCTCCATTGAAGATGATTGGGATTTGGAAGTTTTGCCTATAACGTCACTCAGGTTTTCTGTGGGAGGATCATATCCTAGATCCAGGTAATTTTTAGTTGTATGTGCCTCTTTAGTTATCAATTCTTGAAAGTGTCTCTTGCTCATATCATTTTGATTTGTGTATTGAATCTGCTCTCTACCTAATGTCTGCTAATTGTTAAGCATGATGATTAGATCACGATAGCGGAGATTAAACAACGATATGTAGAGCTTGATTGCTAGAATCCTGATGGTTTGATCTGAGATATTAGTTTTCCCCTGCTGTTCTTGTTGATCTTCCATAGGTCTCTTGAACTGAAGATGATGAGTTTTAAGTGATTGTTAGCTTGTCTTTTTCGCGAAATTTTTAGATAATAGCAGCAAATTTATCTTCATGACTAAGCTAGTAGTTTTCATCCATTTGATCAGTTTTACAATGATGGAGAATAATAGTGCAAAGCCAAACATAGATAAGTCATCTTTTCTTCATCAAAAATTTACCTCTTGATAGTACTCGTTTTACTGTCAATAATTTTTCTTCTACCTAAAGAGCTGTCAATCAGAGAAACACCTTTTGAGATTGAAAAGAAAGATGCTGTCAAGTAGTTTGGTTCCTACCATATCATTTCTGTTAAGATGCTTTTCACTGTAGTTTTCAAGAACTCGCTATTTTTTTTCTGAAAAACTGGTAGAGTTTAGAGTTGAGACTATCAGATCAATGATAATAAATGGACTTTTCTCACTATCATCATGAATGAAAGTTTGATCATGTTAAACACTAAAATATGCTGATGTCTTTGATTCTTTAAAGGCTTTAAAGTGTTTAAATTATGTTGCTCAAATAGAATATAGGAACAAATAATATACCATGCCAACAATCTTGAGATCATTGAAACTTGTTCTTATTTTTTAAACTTTACAGCTTGATGGAGTCTTTTGTTCCATTGGGTGGGTTCTTCTCAACGCCACCCGAAACAAAAAGTCCCTCTAGCAACGGATGCCAATATGTGGTCCGATGCCACCTATGTAACGAGAAATACGAGCAAGAAGTCTCTGCACTCTCGAACGAAGGAGGCATACTTAGTTCAGTTGCAGAAAAGTGTCAATCTAGTTTGCCTTCTTGGTTGCAAACAGGTTCACATAATGATTCATCTTCCCTAAAGGTGTGTTATTATGAAATATCTTTGTCAAGCTTCTAAATCTATAAACTTATATCAGCTAAGTTTAAAATAACTTGATCCTCATGCTTTTTCTCATCAAAACGGGCTCTAAAGAACGATATGTATTTGCCGTGCAATAAGTCATAGCAACTTGATTCTCAAAATTTTCAGTGCAGGGCACAGATGATGATAGATTGTTATTGAGTGCAAAAACTATGGCCCTTCAGAAGAAATGGGATAGCATCTGTGAGCAACATCACTTCAATCAAAAGTTGTCTAAAGGATATACTCATCAGTTTGGTTATCATTTTCCTCGTGTTCTGGGGTTTCAAGTTGCTCAAGGCAAGAAAAATCAGAAAGCAAGCAATAGTTGCAGCGAAAAGGAATCATCGAACAAGCAAGGAAACAAGCATGCATCTTCTAGCTTGTCCACTGATTTACAGAAGAGTTCTTCATCGAAAGAACTTAGCTCGTTGGATATGCTGTCAAAGGCCAACAATCTGAGCATCAAAGGGGATCACTCGGGTGGCCTAAAAGCTCGACATTTGGACTGTTTGAGTGACGATGGCCGTGCGTCTCCAACTTCCGTTACTTCAGTTACTTCGGTGACTACTGATTTAGGTTTGGGTATTATCAGAGAGCCTGAAAAGATGGTGGAGCAGCCTCGTCTGGACCACTCCATCTGTTTCCAACGCGACAATCAGATGAATCCTGATGTGAAAGATCTCAAATTGCTCTACAAAGCACTTCTTGAAAGAGTTGATCAGCAAGAAGAAGTTGTGAGTTCCATAGTTGAATCATTAACTCACTGCCAAACGAAAACATGTGGAATTAACCGAAGAAACATATGGATCAACTTGCAAGGAGATGATAGATTGAGCAAGAAAAAGGTTGGCCTTGCTTTAGCAGAAATACTATATGGAAGCAGAGAAAGCCTTGTTTATGTGGACTTAAGTTTCCAAGATGAGATCACTCACTTAGACACTCTGTTCAATTCCCAAGTGAGAAACAAGTATGACTTAACTATGAGAGGGACAGTGGTTGATTACTTAGCAGAAAAGCTGAGTAAAAACCCATCTGTTGTCTTCTTCGAAAACATAGAGAAAGCTGATCTAGTGGTTCAGAACAGCTTATCTCAAGCTATCAAAACCGGTAGATTCATGGACTTATGTGGACGAGAAGTAAGCTTAAGCAACTGTATATTCCTCGGAGCTACAAGAATATTCTCCCAAGGTGGCAATGAGTTAAGTAAATACACAGAGGAAGATGTTGTGAACTCAAGGGGAAGTTTGATTCAGATAATGGTAAGATCATTTGATCTCAACGATGACCCTGCAAACGAATCTGATCTGTTCCCAATAAACAAAAGAAAGCTCATTGGTAGGGAAACGATCACCAACCAACGAGACAGCATAGAGACGAACAAAAGAGCAAACAAGGCATCATCAAAATCATACTTGGACTTGAACCTCCCAGCTGAAGGAAGTGAAATAAGCAACGCTATCTCCATAGAATCCGAATCTGATTCCAGCACTGAAAACTCGAGACCATGGATAGAAGATTTCGAGAGACAGGTTGATCAAACAGTGGTGTTCAAGCCATTTGATTTTCAGACACTGGCTGATAAACTACACAAGAATGTGATCGAATGCTTTCACAATGTTGTTGGCTCAGAATGCTCGATCGAGATAGAGACAAGGGTAATGAAGCAGCTTCTTGCAGCTGGATACATGTTTGGACACAAGAAGGTGCAAGATTGGATTCACAATGTGCTTAGCAATGGATTTGTGGAAGCTATGGGGAAGTTCACGCTTAATGTTCGTTCGACAGTTAAATTAGTTACATGTGAGGATTCTGAAAATAAACATGAAGGGCTACTACCAGCAAAGATTATAATGAAGTAGCTAGTAGCCTAAGGATGCATACATAGGATTGTTTTTTTTGTAATTAAATGTGTACTATATATATCTGTATGTAGGTAATAGTGTTCATCCTGTTGATTAATCGATCCCATATATGTTGACTTTGGGTGGTAATTAAGATGGATTTGGAGCTAAGTAGTTGTAATATTACAGGCTTAGTATCATGTGTTAGCGATACTTGTTTCAGATGTATTTTCTTGTAAGATGATTATATATAGCTAGCTTGGAATTGTGTTTTTAATATATTCATCATATATAGTTGATGAACAGGAAGTGGCATAACAATAAAATTCAGTATAAGGTTGTTCTCTGGTGTGTTTTTTTTTTTTCCTTTTTTTTTTTTTAGTGTTAGTATAGATTAATGGGGAACGTTTACTGTGTGTAGTATTGGTAGGGGTGAGCATGAAAACCGAATCGGACCCTACGTCTAATATGGAAATTTTAATTTATTTTATTTTGGTTGGGTTTTGCTTATTCGGTTTTATTTAGGAAAATATAATAAACTTATGCATAAAATGTAACTAAAAAAAGTTAATCTTTACTCCAATTTGTCATTTTAACTAAATTTTTCATTATTGATTAAAATAATATAACCTTATATATATAGAATTTTTTTTATCTAAATAAATATATAAAAGGTAAAATGATATTTAAAATAAAAAAAGCATAATACGTAAAATATAAATTAGTGACAACAAATGATCAATGATGAAAAAAGGTATGATGTGACATAAGTGATATTTTTATGACAAAATTTTAACTTGACACAATTAATTAACAACTTGTTACAAATTTCATGCTCAACGAACAAATTCGTCATAAATGTGTGAGTTCTTGTAATGGAAATTGAAACACATATATAAAGGAGGGTAAAAAGTAAAATCACATATCACATATGTAAATAATATCTCTCGAATTAATCAACAACTGAACCATAATTAAATAGAATTATATTATCAGCTAATAATTTGCAAATCAAAGTCAATTGTACAGATTAATGATCTCATGATCAAATGGAATAGTTTGAGGAGCAAAATGTTTTCCCACCAAATATATAGAATCCTCAAAATAAGACATTTAAGGGAATTCGTCTCTTGTTCCTCCTGCATGTCCAAAGAAAAGTTTCTTTTCTAAAGTCTCATACACTGTTGGAAATTGAATTAGAAAAAGTTGTGTTAATTATTCTTTCATCCATTTTTATATGGTGTATGATGTTTTGTTTGATGAGGGTAGAATTTATCAATATTTTGACTTGAGTCGAATTTTCAAAATAAGACCTTAATTTGATATTGAATGTAAAATATTTAAAGAATTTACAATAATAAAGATATTTATATTATCATAAAAAAATGAATAGGTTTAAAAAAATCATTTACAATATTCATATATTTATATTATCCAAAAAAAAAAAAAAGGAACAAGTTTAAAAATACTTTACTATATTCAAGATATTTATAATATTATTAAAAAAAAGAGAAAGTTTAAAAAAATTACTTTAACCAGCTTAAATTTTAATTTCACTATCCTTAATTTTCTTTTTCTTTTGTGAAATGCACATTTGTTTAAAGCCTATATTCTAGCTTATACCGTAAGTGCACAATGTCAACCATAAATAAGATGAGTAAAGTTGATTCCACAGAGATTAGTGTTAAAACAAAATTAATTTCCTACTTTTATCTAGATGATTGAAATAAGATAATTTATTTTTAATTATCCTAAAACTAAAATAAATAAATGAAACAATTATCAAGAAAATATTAAAATTCAAACAAGGATTCTAACGCTAGGATTTTATTCTACTTCATTAGGCCATACAAATTGATTATGCATATGCTTGACCAAAGTAGATATATAAAATATTTATATGCCCCTAAAAATTTATATTTTTTTCGAGTTTGAGTCCTCGATTCATCTGCCTAATGAAAGGTCCGATCTTGTGTTTGATTAAAATTGAAACAAGTTACAAATATGTAACCTATGTCCAAGAAGATAATATTAGTGTATTTACTTTTTTAAATCTAATGTCAGGTGAAAAAAAAAAGTCTAAAGTTGACTATTTAAGCATGTTAAAAGAAATTAAAAAGCAATAGAAATATGAAAATAAAACATCGGGAAAAGTAAGAGAAAAATGCTCACCGTATAAGGAGCACATTTTTTGTTAAGAAGTAATGAAGTATGTTTCTTCTAGACTGGAAAACAATGAATATGTTTCCTCCAAATAATGTGAATATTAAGGTCTTTAGAGAAGAATAGGTATGGTTTATATTTCCCAACAAAAATTGTCTAAATTCTATGAAACTTTGAAATGGGAAAATATATAAAACCTTCTTAAATTTGGTATAACTGCATCTTTATATTTGGAAGGAATATGTGATACGCTTTAATCATGAAAGACATTTTCTAATTAAGGTAAGAAGATAAGTATAATTTTAAAAGAAAATATCCCGGATTTAGGTTATTGGGCCATGGGCTTAAAATTTTGCCAAGTGAAAAAGAGTAAGTCTAAATTAATTGGACTGCTTAGGAACCAAATATTTCTGGGCCCAAATTTATACCTAATGGTCTACTAAATCTAAGCCCAAAAGATATAAATTAATTCTTTTTTTTTTTTTTTAAAAAGATGGTTATCGCAAAATCCAATTGACTTCCCTAGATACACTCATTCATGTAAACAAAAATGATTGCATGAAAGCCTAGAATGATATTTAGCTTACACATTTGTCTCGGACCACAAAACCAATTTTGCATAATTATGCCAATAATAATAATAATAATAATAATAATAATAATAATAATAATAATAATAATTTTATGAAGGATGCATACTGAAATATTCAATCATTATGAGCACAAACTAATATGTTCATCATAAATAATTAACATGTCAAAATTTATGTTATAATAAAGTAGTTAACTAGTTTATATAAAATCCACGAATTTGATCATAACACATCAGTTATTAACTTATTAACACATGTTCGTAAAGAATAGCGGATATTTTGAAGGGTTTAGGCTATATATTAAGCACATCTAGATCTACTTAATTATGCCGTTATAAATATGATCTCTTGAAAGAATAATACATAATAACGCATCTCGACTGATTGAAGAAGTTTCCTATCTAGTATCTAACAATTAATTATATTCTAGCTAGAATAATTTCTACATCACATAAAATTGCAAGATTTTTGGTTGAATGCTATATTTCCGTATCTATCCCATTGCATGACAACGATAAAACATGAATAATTTCGTAGGTATTTCAAATTCTGAGAATTAGAGCACCTGTCAATTGTCATTCATATACACCTAGTTTTTATTTATCTATTAATTTTTAATATAAACCACATATTAAGACTTTGCACGTTAAATAACTAATAATTTTGTTATGTAGCTTATTGTATGACAAGTGACAACAACGTACGTGTATACAGATAACTTTTAATGACATTAATTCTGACGCGATGTCATAAATGGTTCCATGTCATTAGAGAAATGAAAGATACATAACATAATTGGCTCACACAATTATCACGTTTTGTAAGGTGGTCGTGTCAATAAAAACGTGAAAAAAAAAAAAGGAAAATGGAGACACTACTGTTGTGAACAAATGTGAGCAATACAGAGCGGCAACAATAGTGTAAAACGCAGCGGAAAATAAATAAAAAAGTTGACGAGTTTTAAAGTTTTCACAGGTTATATAACTATAACTTGTGAAGTGTATTCATAGCAAAATGTAGAGATGAGTGTATCAAAAAGAGGTTCATATCAAACTTTAAAAGACAAACTAGGAACGAACTTAAGACATTCAATGGAGAAACAACGACGGGCTGAGCAAAAAGGGTTACTAAAACAACAATTTAAAACCATCCTCAATACTAAAACTATGAGAAAAGATTGATATTATAAAACGAGAATAGAAATGTTATGAGGAAATGTTGTCTACTCAGTCAAGTGGAGTTGACAAGATCAAGTACAACTTCTTATTCACATTTCATGGTTTGATTTGGTCTCTACTTTTATGCACTCGTCCATACTGATTTCATATTTACTTCCCACATTCATTAGCCTACAACAAAGCCAAACAAGTATAAAAACACTATTTTATGAATTAAGTCAAAATAAAAGAAATTTATTTAATGTTTATTAAATAATTAACATTAATACTTTTAAATGAAAATACTGTGAAAATACTGTAAAATGATTCTATAATTGTTGTCATAAACTAAGAAATATAAAAATTTGACAAATATATTCTTAATTAATCATGAAATTTATGAATATTGCATAAAAATGATTATAAAATTGTTAATTAAAATTTTAACTAAAATATATTAATAGAGATAATTTGTGAATAAAATTATATAAAAATTTAAAACCACACTTATTTAAAATAAATTTTCACCTTTAAAATAAGATCCAATGAAGTAATAACTAATTAAGTACCTGTACTTCTAATATTATTTCAACGATTTTTTCTTTTCTTGTCTTAAATTACCACAACGTGTCATGATATTAAATAGCACCACGTACATGTTATTTTTACTAAAATTATTGGAGTATAAATAGAGAAGTCTTTTTTTTTTTTTTTGATAGCTATATATATTATGATCATATAGCTCATTTTGGTGATACAAAGGACCTTGAGCCATGTGGATTGAGGAGATTCCAAATTCTTGTATTGACGTATTAAAGAATGATGTAAGGTTGTCGCATATTTAATTTTATGTAATTGATGAAATACTCTTTTTCTATAATTTTTTTTATCATATATATATATATATTATTTATAAAAAGTCGGTCAAATTAGGGTTAATTGAGTGGCCACATTAAATTGATAAGACACTCAAGTAGGGGAGACAGAAAAATTAAGGCCCCCACAACACCAGATTTATTTCATTCAAGTTCAACAACTAACGCGCTTAATGCTCATAGGCAATATCTTTTTCTTTTTTGGTGAGCCATTCACCAAGTATCCATATTATATCCATTCAAAATGTTATATTTTCCACGGTATAAGAAGTATGAATTCATTGATTTTAATTTATATATATATATATATATATTATAATGAGTATAATTCTTGAAAGACTATTTTATGAATTTAATTTTATAAGATAACTCAACTTACAATTCATAATTCATGAATCAGAGATTTTCTTGTGAATATAAGTTGAGTCGTGGATATATATATATATATATATATATATATGGTCGAGTTTCGTTGCATGATATTATATTCGCTGTAAAATTATCTCATGCATATAAATTTTAGTGATAAATAAATATAACTCTTTGCAAATTAAAATTACAGTATAAATTTTTTTTTCACCAAACTATACGTGAATTGATATTATTTTGTATAAAGTTTGAAATGTTCCACTTTATCATATGAACATTAAATTAGATGCAATTTACGGTATTAGACAAATTATAGTCGTAAATTTCAAATACGTGTATGGTCAGGATTTGTCCAATACTGTGAAATGCAACAAATTTATAATTCATACGACAAAGTAGAACATTTCAAAATTTATACAAAAAGTATAAATAATATATAGTTCGGATGAGAAAATATTTTAAATCCGTAAAAATTTAATAATATTGGGTTGAGTGATATCTAATATGCACGATACACTATTACTTCGATTTTTTATACTCACAACTCTCAAGCTAATCAATCAACCGGATTGCTACCTAAATCAGACAAGAGCATGTGTGCATAGAGTTTATTTCTAGTTTGTGTATGCCGAGAATTTTGGTGTTTAATTCAATCCATAATTAAAAAAAAAAATCATTAACTTAATCAATAAAATATTAAATAATAATGTGTTTCCTACTTTGAAATGAGATTGGATGGGGTGTTTATACATAGGCAGAACTTGGGTTGAATGATTGACATTTGAGTTCTGTATGCATATGCACCTTATTGAGCTAATTATATACAAAGTTATTACAGTAACTCAAACTTGTATGTTTGTTTAAGGATTATGTAGAATTGGGATAATCCGATTTTGAAATCTTGGGATTTGGTAATAAAGATGAATAGTTAAAATTTGTGTTTGTTATGAGATTTTATAGGTAAGATTATTACTGTAGATGTCAAATCAATGCTGGAAAAAGTATATATGTGTAATATTATATTGTTAATTGATGTGTAATAGGTTTTAGATATAGGGTTAATTATAGTGTTTTTTTTAGATAAAATAGGTTTTTGATGGATTTAATAATTCTTGACCAAATTCTCCAAACAAACACGGATTTGATATTTTAAAATCCCAAATCCGGTGGGGTGGATCCTTAAACAAACATACCAAGGAAAAGAATAAGAAGTTAACTTTACATTTTTTACGTTTTAGTCCTTTTATGTTATTGCTGGTTCTATAATTCGCCAAAATAAAATAAAACGAAGTTTAATTTTAATTACTTGTAATAATAATTCAAAGTGTTGCTTACTTGGCACACACTATTTATGTGTTGGCAATTTTTTTGTCTCAGATGCCTAACTGGAATTTCGATTAGAGAAATAATGCATCCTCATTAAATTTTTTGAGGAAAGATTTTACCAAAGTCACCTAAAATGAAAGGAATCTTTCTTCATAATAAACACTAAATAAATATAAAATTAAATAAATTTTAAAAATAATATTTGAATTATTTGGTAAGTAAAAATTGTATTAACAAATTTAACAAAATAAAAGGGTTTGCATATTTGTTTTAAATAACTATTCGATTTCTTAAAACTAGTAACTATTCAGTTTCTTAAAAATAATAATGACCAAAAAAAAATCCAAAACTTTATAGTTTTTTTTTTAATTTTAATCAATTTTTTTAAAATTATCAATTTTAACGATGAATTGATCAATTGATTTCAATTTTAGTCAATTTGTGATTTTGATCAAAATTAGACTATATATGTACTTGAAATGTAGATGTTATATAGATAATATGTAAATTAAACAAATTTAATTAATCATGGGTAACCTAAACAAATTAAAATAATAAAAGTATAAAAATTAACAAAACAAATCATAAGTACAACAAAAGTAATGGGTTCAAAATATTATCAGTAACATCTTTATACACCAAAATTTGGCCCGCAATTTTTCGAGCACAAACAGTATGAACTCTTCCGCAACTCCACAACCTTAAACGAAGCTTCAATTTTTTTCACTCCTTTTTATTAATTTAGGATTAGGATTTTATAATTTTTTTCCAATTATTTATATTTAAAATATTGATTACTTTTTCTTTTTATATCAATATTTTTTAATATAATTTTTATTATTTTTCTATTAAAATTTTGGATTTTGAATAAAGCTATAGCTAATTTCATGCATTGAATTTTTGTTATATTGTGTAAATTATTCTTTCTATATTTTTCATCATTTATTTAGGTTAAAGTGGATTAATTCATAATTAATTAGATTTAATTAATTTTAATTAATGTATCATTTATATATATTATTCATGTGGCACCCATATTATTACATAAATAATTTAATTTTGACCAAAATCATGAATTGATTAAAATTGAAATTAATTGGTGATTTATGATTAAAATTGACAATTTAAAAGAATTGGTTAAAATTGAAAAAAAATGTAATGTTTTGGATGTTTTAAGTTATTAAGCCTTATATATACTACTACTACTACTATTAATATCTATGTCGGTTCAGAATATATTAATCTTCAAACTTAAATTTACATTATTTGATTGATGATGCAACCTACATGACTATGGTATCTTATAACTTGTTTGGTTTAGGGGTTAGAGTTAATTAATTCGAATAAATCAGTGTTTGCTCTGATGGTTGAAAATCCCGAAATTTTTTCGGGTTCGAGTCAAAAATGATATTTATGATTTTATGGTTGGTTTATTTGGATTAATTAAAACCACCAAAAATGGTGGGTTTATAAGGGTTTATAATAAAACTTATTTTTTTAATACATAAATCTAACTTAATAGATACCACAACATTCAAATCAAATATAAAATTAAGTCAAGCCTATTATTAAACATTCAAACTAAACATATCAAAAAATAAACCCAATTTAACCCAAATAATGTAAACTCACCACAACCCAACTAACCTAACTAACCCAACACACGAACCAAATTTACCCTAAGTTTTTTGCGGGGATTAAATTTAAATGAGCATTTTGATCTTTAATTGGCCATGTATGTCATTTATCTTATCATCTGAATTAAAGAAAATATTTTCCTTTGATTGTTTGGTTTTATTTCTGAAGTTGTGTTTGAATAAATAGATAAAAACTACGGATTTTATATTCATAATAGCAATTTCGTTAATGATGTTCCAACTATAAGATCATTTTGGATGAATATTAAATCATTCACTAGCATTATGTATTATTTTTAGTGATTTTGATACAATCACTTCAAATTTGTTTCTCAAATTTCTTCAAACAACATTTTTTCTTCCGAATGTGATTTTTGCGAATTTTCAATGCATTGATTGTTATATTGATTAGGTATAATTGATTCATATGAAACCCCATCTAAGTGAGATAATTTCATAAAAAAATATTGCATATGATCAGTGATTAATTTTTGTATATTTTTTAAAATATATTATGTATCACATATCCCTTAAATTAGAGGTATTACTACCACCCCATGTTTTGACTGGATCACTTTGTGGATGTGTAAATTGGGACCAATAAATTGAATATAGTTTTTGTTAATTTGTTGTAAAAGAAAATGTGATCCAAAATAAAATAAAAGAAATAAACAAACAAATGAAAGAGCTTTTGGTTCTCAAGCTGCGTGCTACTTGATAATTAATTAGAGCATCCAAAATTGCGACCAATAATTGAAGACATATTTTTATTGTTTTGTAAAGAAAAAAGTGATCCAAAATAAAGACAAAAGAAATAAATAGACAGCTTTTGGTTCTACAGTCGAATGCTGAACAACTTGAATAATGGTGACAAATGTGAACAGTGTAAAACGTGTTGCATAAGAATTTAATTTTAATAATTCATCGATTGTTAAAACTGCTGACGTGGAATGATGTCATTACGTCGCAAGGTGGCATTAAAAAATCTAGGTAATATCTGCACAGGTTCGATTTATTTTTCAATAAAAAAACTAGGAATTATATTTGTTTTTATTCATGTAGTTAATTTATTGATTAACGAGCATCATTTTTTTTTTTCTTTTGGTACATGTTTCATAAAACAAAATCACATTTAAACCTATTCATAGTTTCAATTAAATGTATTTTGTATTATTATAATTTGATATGTATCGATGAATTTGTTTTTAGGAAGATATTAAATAATTTTTTCGATATTACAATAACATTATAAAACAGTGACGAATGCATATGAAAAATCTAAATATATTTAAACTGTATCTATATATTTTTATGATTATTTAATTTTTAAAATATATTTCTCACTATTCTAAGACATAATATATATATATATATATATATATATATATATTTTTTTTTTTTTTTTGATGTGAGAAATATAAACAATAAGATAAAAAATAAGGTAAAATTATAAAATCTCATTTGTACATAACGGTGGGGCCGATTGTATATAAAATCTAAAAATCTTGGGGAGCCCCCTTTATCCGCCCCTATTACTAAATGAAAATATTTAAATTTTGATTGATTGATAAAAAAACTTATTGCTCCATAAAGAGTAAAACCAAATAGATATGTTACTATGGTTTCATCTACAATGGATGTATTTTTTTTCCGCAAAAGAGTCACTATAACGTGATCTTTGGATTTCAGGATGAAAACAGTTAATATTGTTGTCATACTAAAATTTATCTTATATATAGATATATTTCAATTTATAAATTATACATATCACAAATACTTTATTTACATATCTTTACACACTAAATAGCTCCATCCCACTTTTCAAAAGAAAACAAAAAACACACTCCATGCCAAAAATAGATGATCAGATATATATATAAAGTAATTACTTATTCCATTTATTAAATGTATGTCTTTCATGTTAAATATTCTTGTAGATAAAAGATATACAATGAATTTAATAATCTATAGTTAATTACAAATAATTATTATTGAAATTAACTATATCCACAAAGACATATATATATATATATATATATATATATATGTGTGTGTGTGTGTGTGATTATCTTGGAGACCTCAAGGATTCTCCTAATTGTGATTTTCCTTTGGGGCCCTTGGTCCTAATGTAAAGTCTATATTCATCAAAAGTCATGGCTGGGTAAAGTGCAGGTTTGTCCGGTTCCAACAATTCCTTAGCTGGTTGTATCAGCAAATCACTCTTTGGGTTGTAAAAGTAGGCCAATGAAATGCGCTCTTTCGCTGAATTCACGATTACTCTATGCTCCACGCTTTTGTAAATCGCATTACTTAACACCTGATTACACCATTAATACATTATTTCTTTTTTCATGAGAGCATATAGTATTCAAAATATTAGCTACTATGCATGTAAAAGTTCAATTCAATGAATCTAAAGGTAAGGAAATAAATAAATATCTCACATATATTTTTCTATTTTAGAATTGAGTTAATTACCGAAAAAATACAATTTTTACCTGGATTATCATTTTAACCAGACTTTGTACTATTAATCAAAATAACATAACATTATATATGTAATATATTATTTAACCTCGATCAATTTTTTAACCACATCTGGATAGTTGCACACGTCAAAATTTTTATTTTTACTTTCAAAACTGATCGAAGTCAAAAAAAACATACTAATGAATAAATGTTATGTTATGTTGATTAATAAAGAAAAATTTTGTTAAAATGACAGTCTATCCTACAGAATTTGATGTAAAAAAAAAAGTCATTTTGTTTAAAATCTTATCTTATAATTCAGATTGTGTGAATTATTTATATACAAAACACAATATTGAAAAAAAAACGAAAAAAAAAACGTGTGTATATATATATATAAATATATTTGTTTTTTAATATATATATATATATATTTTTTTTTTTTTTGGCCCTTCCAAATTTATCCTTACACTATAAATATATTTGTTTTTTAATATATATATATTTTTTTTGTTGGCCCTTCCAAATTTGTCCTTACACTATAAATATATTTGTTTTTTAATATATATATATATATTTTTGTTGGCCCTTCCAAATTT
This sequence comes from Scutellaria barbata, assembly GCA_028654395.1. NCBI lineage: Eukaryota > Viridiplantae > Streptophyta > Magnoliopsida > Lamiales > Lamiaceae > Scutellaria > Scutellaria barbata. The sequence continues at coordinate 14,373,410 of CM053646.1, read as the reverse complement.
GTCCTTACACTATAAATATATTTGTTTTTTAATATATATATATTTTTTTGTTGGCCCTTCCAAATTTGTCCTTACACTATAAGACAGTCATGCAGGAATATTATTTCATATCACTAACATATGGAAAAAGTAAAAGGTGTGAACATAGAATAGATAGAATATAACTCCACATGAACATGAAGTGTGCCGACTTAAAATGACCAGTCCAAATATTTATTACCAAATTTAAAGACTTTTAAGCAACGGCTTTTGTTTCAATATTTCTTTTACTACAAAAAATGAGAAATACACGATATTATCAATCACACTAATTACATAAATAATATAAAATATATATGTATATAAGGAAATTTAACCAAAAAAAAAACAGCTCACTTTCCATATCTATATTTGTACAAATAATTTCCTTAACTTTTTCTACCATTAATTATTTAATTTAATTTCCATGAAGCCAATGAATGGATTAATTAAGGATTGTTTCTTCGTAAGTACTCAATTTCAATATGAAACACATTTGTTTTTAAAAAGACTTTCATCCTAGAATACATGGAGAAATTTCATTAATATTTTATCAATTAAATTTTCATTTTTTTTCTCCTTTTTGTTTTAATTTAAAACTCAGCTAATTAAAGTAACATAAAGCATTGTCTTACAAGATATATGCTACAATTTCTTGTAAAATTAGATCTTAAAATAACTAAATACAAACTATCTAGATGTGGACAATGTGATGATATATATGTGGCACATATAATGACATTCTACGTCTTAATAAAACTATCACAATTTTGTTAGATACCGTGTAATATTCTTGTGTTATGTGTATTTTTTTGCTAATTAAAAAAAAAAGTGTTTTAAAATGGTCTCTTAAAGTTTGTGTTGTGTCACATTCTATTATTTTTTGTTCAATGCAAATTAATATATACTACTACTTTGCCTTATAGTTAATTCATCTAAAAATGTGAAATTGAGTTTTGTATCAGTATATATACACACACAAAGCAATAGAATGTTATACGATTCAATTCAAATTATATAGTTGTTGTATTCTGTATGTCATTTATTAATACATATACCATATTATATAAAATTAATATGATCTATCCTTAGCATAAATTAATAAGTCACAATAAAGAAAATTAAACTAAACTGAGATTGTGGCCAAGATTAATGTGAATCCAATGGCTTCCAATTTTGGACAGGAACTATTTTTTCTAATTTTGTAGTTTCATAAGCTTTAAATTGATTGGTCAGAAACGTAGCAGTCTAACCATTAATAAGTTTTAATATTTGCACGTCTATTTTGATGCATTCATTTTTGCCCCACCTGTTAAGTAGTGGCAATAAATCACAAGGTAGCCCCATGAATATTTCTAATTAATTTTCTACATTTTGTGTCAGAAAATATTTGTGCACAAATAATTCAATTAAACATAGGCACATGCATGAAAGAATTTAAAGTTCAACAATATTTTTTTTTTTTTTTTTTTAATAACGAATTCGGTGGCAGTTTATCTGCCGTTTAATTTATTTAAATTAAAAATGTTACAACTACTAGCCAGTCACATTTGATAAATTCGTACATATATTATTAATCATTGCTTTTTCATCAAGTATTTTACGAATTATAGAAAGATATGATTTTAATGATTGCAAAATCAAATTATATAAGATTGGTATTCCAAATATCTGATGTCGATACGGTAATTATCGTTACATCTCTACTGTAATTAATACCATCAATAGATACTAATTAGCATATAAAAAATTATATCATCAATATACAATTTATATTTAATCAATACTAATAATTTTGTATAGAAAAAGACATAATCAACTGTATATCTTGTAATTTGTTTCATGTTATTGCACACGTAATGTGCATAAGTAAAATAGAGGATTCAAATTGCATATCTGGGTAGATGGAACATTCATTCCAATAAAGGATCTAAAGTGGCCTCTTAAATTCTTAGCTTAATAAATTGGACAACATTTTATTACTAAGCAACTATTTGAGATACTCTTTGCTTTCTTTTCTCTACCACAAGAAAACATTAAGGTAAATATTATTTTATTTTATTTTCTTTTCTTTTAATGTAAATATTATTTTATAAATTTGGTGTCATACACGAGTCTATATATAGAATATGGAAGATGGATAAAAGATGAGAGAAAGAGGAAGGAAAAAGCTAGCACCTGAATTTGATCACCGATGTTGACTATGAATGCATGGGGGAGTGGTTTGACCGTTATCCAACCATCGTTTCGACGAACCTGGAGCCCCGAAACATTCTGATCCGGCAAAAGCATGGTCATTCCACCCGGATCCGAATGTGATGAGAGGCCTAGGGTTAAATCCGGCTCTGGACATTTCGGGTAGAAATTGACCCGTAAACATGCACCGATATCCTCCCCTCCAAATGCATCTTGTACAAAGTCTTCTCTTAATCCAAGATTTATCGATAGGATTTTAAGTAAAACCCCACCTAGCCTTACTACTTCTCTTGAATATTCACAAATCACTTCCCTACACATCAAATTGCCCTTCATGTTATTCACCAATCATCTTTTTTGAATTTGAAAAACCCCTAATCAATGAGTATTATTTATAAATATGTATCATTTGTTTCAGAGAATGTTCAACTATGTACTCACCATCGACATGTTGCTTTCATATTATGCGATCGAACATAACCCATTATTGACATGCGTCGACAGTAATAGACAAAATGACTACATTACCCTCCTTTATAAATACTCCAGAAAAGAGGGCCCTACTTGAGCAGTGAATCAAGATAGGGCAAAGTTGGAAAGTGGTCATCCAAGAACCACTAATTGAATGGAGCATTAATGGATGGAGTATTTTAAAATTACACACTAGATCCGAATTAAACGTGTGACAAAATTAATTTCCTTTCTTTACTCTCTCCAAACCAAATTGGATTCTATCCATATTCAACAATATCCCCCACGCAAACATACATTGATCGACAAACACAACAAAAATCGCTACAAAAAACCCTCACGTGCTTTAAAAAGGTGCACGTGGCAGACAAGACAGTTTCGATTCCAACACAAGATCAAAGTAGTGTGTGTAGTATCCGACGTAGCAAGAAGTAGAAAGTACCTAAGATCATTAGGAAGTGAAGGCCACTTGTCCAAATCCCTCAAAGTGCAAGGCAAGTAGTGAAGATAGTAATAATCACTCCAATCAAGAATGGCACCCTTTTCCACACCAAGGCGGCTGCCATAGCCTTCATAGGTCTTGGGTGAGTTGGCATAGCCTTGCTTCACCTCCATGGGCTGGTGGAAGAATTCCCGCCACACCTCCCGGGCCCGGTCCATCAGCTCGGCCCGGACCCCATGGTTCACAACCTGAAAGAACCCCCATTCGCGACAGGCCTCCGAGACCTGCCTCAGGGTCACCTCTCGGAGCCTGTCATCGTATAACCCACTAAGGTCGATTAAAGGTATATTAGCTGCACTTGTCGAGGATTTGAAAGAGGGTCTGGCCTCGAGGGGCTTGACATATTTGGCTGGAATCGAGTCTATGCCACTTTCGGACAACAATTGGACTCGGACAATAGGCTCGGGCCAGGAGTCCATAATCTTGATCCTAGGAGATAGAAGGTTTGTTTTTCGTTGTTGTTGTTGATATATGAATATTATGAATGAAAGTGAAGATCATGCTTATAATATATAGTGGGGGTGGGGGACCAAAGGTTATTTTAGAGCAGTTGGGAGTTAAGGATGATGAAGGGGTGGTGGTGTTGGATTCTAGAAGTTGCGGTGGAAGAGAATAGAACGTGAAATATGTGTGATTAATGCTTGTGTAGTGGATCCACGTTGTTCATATATATATAAATAAAATGTCTTTTTCTGTGTTTCTATTTTGTAAGATAAACATGTGTTCCTCGGATCTTAAATTATACTTGATGTTATATTTTTTATATAAAAATAATCAATACACATTTTGAGTATTCGATAACATTATTATTTAACATATGTCATGTATTCAATATTAAAAAATATTAGATGTTATACCAGATTAATATAATGATCAACTGTATATGTAATATATATTTATATATAAATAAATGGTTTTTATATAGTTTTTGTAAACTGTTTACGAATTATCAATATGGAGCGAACATGATCCTTTATTTCAAATTGGTGTTTCATCATATATTTCATTACTTTTAATTTTATACTTTACGTACACATGACATGAATTAAAAGTAATTAAATATAAGATGAAACACCAACTTAAAATAGAGGATCTTATTTGAATATGAAGTTGTATTTGGTGAATTATATATGCGGAGGGGACCTTAAGGTGCTATCTGTAGTGGTTAATATTGAATTTATATATAATTTATGATTTTATTTAAAAAAATTAAGAACGATTATTTTTATACTTAAAATTTGTCATACATTATTAGAATATTTAAGTTTTGAAAACGGAAACTTTGAAGCACAAATCTTCTAATAACTTGTTTTTGCATTAAAATTAAAATTTTGTAGAGGATTTTGTCCGGTTCCTCTTTATTTTATTTTTTTATGTGCCTTATAATCCTATTGTTTCATGAATTTAAAATTTCTTCTTACAATCTGTTTGGAATGGATTACATGAAATTCACACCAATAACTAATTGTGTTTGAATGGAGGATTCAAAATGGAGTATATAACTTTAAATGAATGAATTCCAAATCCATTTAAATAAAAATTAATTTAAAATCCACTTATATAATTATTTACAAATTAATTTTAAATTTAAATTTATATCTATTCAAACACCACCAATTAATTTATCACTATAATTTCAGTTTTTGCTTTTTTAAATGAAACCGATGTGGAAACACAAGTTGAAGATGCGATAAAGAAAGCAATATTGATTTGAGGCTATTACGATATACGGCGCCGTGAGCAATTTGATCTGCTCAGGTCAACTGGTCCCCAATGTCACATGATCAATCATCAAACATATATATATATATATATATATATATATATAATTCTATTTTTCACATTGGTTTATATATATAAGAGTGACTATAAGGACACACTTGGCAAGACTACAATATTATCACATAAAATATGATTAATTGATAACATCAAATTTTATATTGAAAAGAAACATTATTAAATAATATTAAAATGTTAACTAGTTTATCTAAATAAGATATGCTTGACTTCAATAATAAAAATTATTTAAATATTTGTTTTTTTTTAATTTAAAAATTTAGCAAACAAATATAAATAAATAAATTAATTAATTAAGATAAAGATGGGCGATTGAAAATGATTGTTCAAACTTATTAGTTAGTGTAATTGAATAATTTTTTTTAATATGTATTTTAAAATTAACTGTAAAATTTATTTGTGAAATTTTGACTCTTTTTTTATTATTTAATTAAAAAGAAAATTTGAGGGTTTAAACAATTAAAAACAAACTAAACAAATGGTGGGTGCCTTTAATAATATGATAGGCATATCAATATATATTCTTTCTAAAATAATAAATAAAAAATTAATTATGATCATCTACAATGCAACATATATTTTGAAAACTATTAAATAATTATTTAATCAATTCATATTATATTTTATGTTAATTTAGACGACATATATTGCAAAAATCATTTAACTTTTATTATATAAACAATATTTGAATTTCTCAAATTTCATTGGGTTTAATTTAAATTTATATAAAACTCCGTATATTACACGAATTCTATATTAAAATGGACTATAGATCAACTTTATATTACTTAAATATAGAAAGTTGACAAGTTGACAAGTTGAAAAATGATGGATTTTCTCGATTGAGCTGCTGGCCATATTCAACTGATTTGAAAGCACATGAGTAATAGCATACGATATACTATCAAACAACATTTATGGATAATCAAATCCACATCACTAGTTTTTATTTTATTGTTTATTTTAGTTATATCACAAGTTTCTTTAAAATAATAATCAGGCATGATAGATGACCAAATGTTGATTGGTTTGTTTATTATATGTTATGGATTAACCAAATAACACATGTGAACACAGATGGATACATGATTTAGTGGTTGGAGGATGTGGAATGAACAAATTTATTAAAAGTTTAAATATATTGAAATTACATTTATATATTTTCTATGAGTATAGATCTAGTTTTAAAAATATATTTATGATTATTTTATGACATAATATGCGTACATTCATATATATATATATAAAGATATATATGCATATTGATGTGAGTAATATAAACAATAAGATAAGAAATAAAATAAAAATATAAAATCTCATTTGAATTTGAGGGCAAGAGGACACAATGATAATAAGTATTTTAAGATATGCCATTACAAAAATTGAAAATTGAAAATCCCCCCCCCCCCCCCCCTATCCGACCTTGTGTGAACGGAAACGATTAAATGATGGAGGATTGATTCGATTATATTTGATAATATTATACATTAAACTAATTGGAATCGGGTGGATTTTATTTTAAGGATAAATTTTATAACAAAATCTAATTTATAAATTAGTTCTTAATTTTGGATTAAAATTTTAAAATTTTTTAATAAGGGGTTCAATTTTACTTTTTTTTTTTTTTCAATTTAAGACTTTAAAATTAAATTGAGTTCTCAATTCAAGACAAAATTTCATTTTTTATTTTATTTTTAAAATTTTTATTTATATTTTAATATGCATTTATATTTTAGATAAATTAGTGTAATTTTCGAACAATTTTTTTTAGTTTATATTAATTTATATAAAATAAAAAGAAAAATATAATAAATTCAATTTATAAAATATAATTTATATTAAATTGATTAATATTAAAATTGATTTTCTATACTTTTATTCATAAAATTAAGATAATAAAGGAATCTTAATTTTATAAATTACATTATTTATATGTATATATATATATAAAAAATAAAATAAGTCGGATGAAGATCGTTTTAAAACTGTATTGACTTATCTTAATTTATCTTATATATAAATATATATTGAAATCTAAATAAATCTATAAATAAATAAAAAATTAAATTTTATCTTAAATTGAGAATTCAATCTAATTTTCAAGTCTTAAATTGAAGAAAAAAAATGTTATATTGAGTCATTTATTGAGAAACTTTAAAATTTAGGTTTAGAATTGAGAAATAATTTATAAATTAATGTTATTGTGAAATTGATACTTATTTTAATTGGAAAATTAGTTATACATGGAATGTGGTTTTGACTGTTCAAGCTTGTTTCAATGCCTTGGTAAAATTTATTAGAGTTTATATATCCCAGCTCAATCAAAACTTTCCACTCAAACTCTCATTTGTTAATATTTAAAGTATTAATTTGTTTGTTTTAACTTTGCAATCCTTTTTTATTTTTCATCCAATTGCAATCTTAAAATTTGGGAGGTTATCAAAATACAATTTAAATCACTTTTTATGTTGCAACCTAAACTTTATTTTTTTTATTCAATTGCCATGATACATGTTGATAAATTTTAGAATTTGAGATTGCAATTGGATAAAAACATTATGTTAAGGTTGCAAGGTTAATATTTGCTCAAGGTTGATGTGTCAAAAATTTAGTAAATTTATTAACTATATTTTTTATATAACGAGGAGATAAAATCATTGAATATTTTAGCATTTTCATATATATATATATATATGACTTTTTTCCATTTGGGTGTTGTATTTCTCTGTGAATTGGGCTAGGACCAAACTTATTAGCTAGGCTTTTATCTTGCATGAATTGGTCTTGGCCCAAACTTTATCTAGTTTTTTATCTAGTGTGAATTGGGCTAGGCCCAAGCATAATAGCTGAGAAAAAGCCCTCCAGCCACATCTTATTTAGGTACCAATCTCACCATATATCTCTTAAAAACCCATGACATTTTGTACATGAGCACTTAAAATATCAATATACTAGCTCCTCAATATTGCTCCAATATAAATATATATATATATATATATATATATATATATTTGGTAATTTAATTTTTTATTTTTATATATATAAATATTTCTCGTGAAAAAATAGGGGAAGATTTATCCTAAATCTAGTGAGTTTCGGATATCATTAAACATGAAATTATTTGTTCCGTTTGAGCCTGATTTTTTTTTTCTTTACTTTATATCGCTTTAGTATTTTTACTATATAACTATAGATCAATAAAATCTATTATTTTCCTGATTACTCATCAATAAAAAATCATTAATGTGTTAATTGAACAATTGTTTTGAAGGATCTAAGGTCAAAAATTATAATTGTTTGGAGGTGCATAACTTTATTTTCTTTTCACTTCGGTCGCGTAGAGTCTCATAGTAAGACCAGCCCAACAAAAGCTCTATATATAATTGTTAAGATATGAAGCGTTACTTAACATTTGGTGGGGTTTTAATTGAAAATATTACCATCAAACAATAAACAATATTTGTTAATCGATAATAATTGGTAGCTAGTGTTGTGCCTCATACCAAGCGACCAACAACAGATATGAGCACAAGAGTTCATGTGGGTCCTCAAGTCTTGACGTCAACCTCCGAAAAATAGGGTTGGCAATTTCGTAGGTAGATGTTGTTACTCTATCTGTCTAAATCTTATTTGAATGAGTATTTTGAACGGATATGAGTAGTTTTAAATAGGTTTGAGAAGGGAAAAAAATATTATTATGGATAGAGTTCGGATTTATATTTTTTATGATTGGTATTTATATTAGGTGGATTTTTTAGTTGGTATTTGGTGTGCATTTTTATAACATTTTTGATTGCATTTTTTTTTGTATATATTGTTGTTGTTTGGTTTCATTCAAATTCAAAATGGTTGGGGTATGCAACACCCATTTAAAATACTTGCTTAATTGGGTATTGAACGGTGTTCATCTTATACAATTCGATATTTTTTTAATTTGCTTCCCCTTTTTTTTCCTTTTTTTTTATTGGAATGAGTTTTTACTTGAAGTTTCTAATCTTTTAATGAGATTTTCTATTTCGTATGTACTTTTCATTATTCTTTTTCATGTTTTCGATAAGTCATTTCGACAATAATGTCATACTAACATGCATGCAAAAAATGAAATATTACAACTAAAGCTAAATAGAAATAGTAAGTTAAAAGAACATTTCTCTATTTCCATGACTAGTTGCTTGTTCAAATCATCCACACTGATACAAACTTTGTGAGCATCCGCTGTATGAATTCATGAATCTTGAATTCATGAACTCAACTCGATTTAAATCGGATATTTGTATTGAATTTTGGATAGTTATATTATATTACATATGTTAAAAAATTCTATATTTTTTTTTTTATTTTTGGATTTAAAGAAGCTGCAGGAGGCGATCGTCCCCTCTTTTTCAAAATTGATTTTTTTATATGTAATTTTTTTCTGATATTTTTTATTTTTATCATTAAATTATAAAGGTTCGAACTCCTTATATTGTAAAAATGTATCTACTATATATGTTTTAGCTCTTAACCTGCTTTATATTTTAATTTGAAATTTTTCTACCCCTAAAACAAAATCCTATATACAACTGAGGCGTTCCTCGATTGATGATTATTAACTCATATCCAATTAATATTTTAATTACTAGAATATATAGAGTTAGAATTAATAACATAATATTTTTTAGGTTATCCGCGTTAATAAAATTAATATTAAGTCTTAGGAATATATTTAAAGGTATTGAAAACGTGGGAGAGTTTGAATAGTGGAATACGCGTAAGCGTGTGACAAATTGTTGGGGCTTTCCTCTTTCCGCAACAAAGCGCGTGCATCACACTCATTAGAATTTTTGACCACTCTTCTACTGGTTTCTCTGATCCCTTTGTAGAATGTCCTAATACTACACTTCATTTTCTTACATACATTAATTTTGTTTTTAAAGAGTTAGTCATACAATCATGTTTTTCAATCTACTCTTATGTTAATTGATCACAATTATGTATATTAAATGAGTGTATATTTGTAAAAGAATGACAGATATATTATTATTGTAAAAAATTGATTATGGTACATGGAATGAATGAAACGTAATAGTTCTGATTATTTATCTTCTCCATTTTAATTACCATCAATTTGCCCTTTTTGTTTACTAGAATACAACTATGTCTTTTATATCGAACTTTGGTCATTTTGTTTTATTGAATCTACTTGATGAACTCATTATATTGTATTTGTAAGATCATAATTATCTCGAATTATCAATTTTTGCTTAGTTGGTTATGAATTGTAATAGTTTTGTAACATTGTTCAATGAATGTTTAATTATAGATATGCACTTTGAAGAGTGCTAGAGTTAAAAAATATATCATATATATTTAAGATATTATATAAAAAATTATGCATTTTATAATAATTATTTTTGTTGTTGTGTCCTTTCAAATAAACTTTCTAATATAAACTCTACAAAATTATACATGTGTGTACTTTAATTCATACTCTATTCATGTGTGATATCATAGAGACACAAACTTTGGTACGTCAAAATGAGCTCTCGTATAATTAATGGTATATTTCTACACGATTTTACGAAAAATGGTAAATTTAATCAACTAGACTCTGAAAGGTTGAGCAAATAAATAAAGTATCAGACGATAATTGTTTAAAATATGCTCTTGCTATTTCGAGAAGAATAAATTGATATGTCCACAACTGCTGAAAAAATAATCTAAATTCAGAATAATTTTGAGTACTTTTATTTGTGAATGGAAGTCAGAAAGAGTCCACTAATTCATTAGTAAAGCAACTAATAACTAACATACCCTTACCTAAAAATATTAAATTAAATAAAAAAAATTGTATCCAAAAGGGGAATTAGCTTCTTCTTTTTTTTTTTGAGACATCATGTAGACCTTCCAGATAATGAAATTATCAAATCAAATAGACTTTCAAATATTATTAGGCTGAAAACCCGCATAATTATTATTGAGAGTGTTTTTAAGTTTTTTTTCCTCTTCTTTCTTTCTTTCATTTTCTTCAAACCTTTCTTTTCTTTTTATTTATGGTTAAATTTGATAGAGTTTATCTAATGGAGTATATGGGAAAAAAAGAAGAATATTTCGTGGCATATTTTCATCATCATCATTATTATTATCTGATCTTGACTCTTTTCTATTTTATCTCTAAATATTGAGTTCTATACTTTTCAAAATCTTTTCAATAAGGTCACACAGGTTGTCTTAAACTTAATATATTTTTCTAGTTTTTGATGTGTCAAGTGTCATGCATACCTTGTATTGAATATCGCCGTGGTGGAGATTTTATTAACAAATCTATCAAATAATGAGCACATATAACCCCAAATAATTAAAATTAAGCACGAATATAAATGACTAAAAAAAAAAAATCGAAATATAGTTTGTCTCCTAATTTTACATTCTTATATTTTAGTCATATATATGTATGTATGCATGTCTTGTATATTTTAGTTATATTATATGATGCATTTTTAGTTTGATCGGATTATATGAAAATATATAATAGTTTTATATGTATTATATAATATTTTTTTATATGTCAAATAATGTTTTTATATTATCGGATACATCACCCAAATTGAATCGGATCGGGCTTAAAAAAAAAGTGTTGATCCTCCTTGCGTCGTCCCACGCTCTTCATCTGACCTTGCACGTGAGTTGTGCAACATATAATATTTTTGTGTGTATCATGTAATATTTTTTTATAAATACTGTTATATATTAAAATATTATATAATTTTTTATATCCAATTCAACCCATCCCATCTCACGAAATGAGATTTGTGAGACGATTTTATACAACAACTACCCAACTTCTAATGAGAACAACCACAGTGGATTTAACTTTCCTATAAACAAAATTTTCATCTTGGTAAATTCTATACACATCAGATCACTAAATAATATATAATTAAAATAAATAACATATAATTATATCTTCGAATCATTATTATCTTGGATTCTTGGTATAAATATTTAACAACTACTTCAATAAATATGCGAACATAACAAAATGTCACCCCCCCCCCCCCCCTCCCAAAAGTCAAATAAAAATGTCTGCCCTAAATATATTTGTTTTAATGAGACATTACACTATTATTATTTTGAAAACCTATGTAGAATAAAAGGGGGAATGGCATGAATCATTCATCATGACCACGGATAAGAAATTATAATTGAGAGAGAGAGAGGAATTTTCAAGATTCGGAGGGGGTGGTGAGCCCCACACGTGACGAAAAAAACCCGTTATGGCGGTACGAGATTGGATTACCGGCGCTCAAGTGGGACCCATTCACCTGAATTTACATTTACATTTACATTTGAATTTGCATTTCATTTCAAGCAATGGAACCGAACCAATAAGACACAGAAGTGGTGTGAGAGACAGTGAGTTGGACCCCTTCTTTTGAAGATTGACTTTTGACCAATTTGGAAAAAGGCATGAAGCATTAAAGAAACAAAGACTTTATTTTACTTTTTTAAATAAAGAAAGCAGCAAGAAGAAAAGTCACACTTTCCTCCTTGCTTCCTCCTCAGGCCCCTTGTGTGAATTCTTCCTCAGTATATATATACCTAAAGACTCCATCTTTCAATCTAAACTACAACTCAATATTTCTTCCATTTTAAAGTCTTCTATAATCTAAATATTTATCAAGGGGATTTATCCTTTAAGTACAAGGTATGCTTCTTTTTGCCCTAAAGACTCGATCTTTATTTCCAAATTTACATTCTTGGATGTGTGTGATTTGATTTGAGTGTTGAATCGGTTATTTCATGGTTTTATATGTCAAAGTTTGAACTTTTATGATGTGGGCTTTGCCATGTTTTGTTATGTACTAAGTTTCTTGTTTAGGTTACTTGTTTTCAATGTTAAAAATACTTTGTTGAAAGAGTATTCTTGTTGACACCCTGGATATGTGGTGGAATGAGTCGTTGATGCTGTATAAAAAAAATAAAAACAATTTCGAGGTGACATGGTTGTTACAACTCAATAATTGGTGGAAAATATAGTATATGTTAGGATTAGTTAATTGATGTTTATATATATATATATATGTGTGTGTGTGTGCTAAGATTTGGTGCTTCCCATTCATCTCAGAGTTCTAAAACTTCTTTCTTGCTTTTCATTACTTCAGGGTTGATGTGCGGTGGTTCAAAAAAGAATCTTCACTTCTTTGATATGGAGATGGAGGGTGGATCTCAGGAGGGCAAAAGAGGGTTTTTGAATAAAAATTGCTCAAAACTGCTTGAATTGGCAGCCACAGATGATTTGGCTGGTTTTGTCTGTGAGGTAGAAGAGAGGGGTTGTGATGTAAATCAGGCAAGCTTTTGGTATGGCAGAAGCTTTGGGTCGAAAAAAATGGGGTTTGAAGAGAGGACCCCTATCATGATTGCTTCTTTGTATGGAAGCACTGAGGTTTTGAAGTATATTATTGGAACTTGCAAGGTTGATGTTAATAAGGCGTGTGGCTCGGATGGGGCCACCGCCCTTCATTGTGCTGCAGCCGGTGGCTCATGGTCGTGTGTTGAGGTTGTTAAGCTCTTGATCGGTGGTTCTGGTGATATCAATGCTGTTGATGCCGATGGCAAGAAGCCTGGTGATTTGATTGCTCCTTGTGTCAAATCTTCGACTAGTTTTAAGAGGAAAACATTGGAGATGTTGCTGAATGGAACCATCATCGAGGAGGAGGATGAAGAGGGGAGCAAATTGGCCTTGGTGGAGAAGAAAGAGTATCCGATCGATGTATCTTTGCCCGATATCAACAATGGGGTTTATGGTAGTGATGAATTTAGGATGTATAATTTCAAGGTGAAGCCTTGCTCAAGGGCTTATTCTCACGATTGGACAGAGTGCCCGTTCGTCCACCCTGGCGAGAATGCAAGAAGGCGTGACCCGAGAAAGTACAGCTACACTTGTGTCCCCTGCCCGGAGTTCAAGAAGGGCAGCTGTGCAAGAGGCGATACTTGTGAGTATGCTCACGGGGTTTTTGAGTCGTGGCTGCATCCGGCTCAGTATAGGACTCGTCTTTGCAAGGATGAGATTGGTTGCTCGAGAAAAGTGTGCTTCTTCGCACATAAAGTTGAAGAGTTACGCCCTTTGTATGCTTCGACGGGCTCAGCTATGCCCTCTCCCAAGTCTGTTGGTGTTAACTCATTGGACATGACGATGTTGAGCCCGTTGTCTCTTGCCTCATCTCCGCCTATTTCCCCATCGGTTACTTGCTCGTCTCCAATGTGGCAGGGCAAGGTGAACCCTACGCCGCCTGCCCTTCAGCTACCCGGGAGCCGTCTCAAGTCCACTTTGACTGCAAGAAACGTTGATTTTGACATGGAACTGCTTGGATTGGATGAGATGGCTAACCTATCTTCTCCATACAGGGATTTGAAGCCTACTAACCTTGACGATTTTTTCGGACAGAACATGAACCATCTCCGAGCAAGCTACCCTTCCAACACCTTATCGTCGCCAGCAAGAAAGCCCTCTACATATGGCTTCGACTCCTCTTCAGCTGTGGCTGCGGCCGTCATGAATGCAAGGTCAACAGCCTTCACCAAACGTAGCCAGAGCTTCATCGACCGGGCTAGGGTTACACATCGGCCAGGCCACTCTGGCTCTCCGAATTCATCCAATATGATGCCATCTAAGCTTTCAGACTGGGGTTCTCCTACTGGGAAGCTAGACTGGGGCTTCAATGGTGACGAAGCTAGCAAACTCAGAAAGTCCGCGTCTTTCGGGTTCCGAAGCGGCGGTGCTCCCACACCAGCTGCCATGGGTCAAAGCGTGGACGAGCCGGATGTCTCGTGGGTCAATTCACTGGTGAAAGATGTTCCGGCCCACGGTGGTCGGGTTTACAGCACCCCACAGAAGCATGGAGGAGGTGTTCATGAGATGATGATGCCTCTCTGGGTTGATCAAATGTACATGGACCAGGAGCAGATGGTGGCTTAACCATTCTCTAGATTTATATATTCTTTCATATTCTTATAGTATTAGACAGTAGATTGAAGGAGTAACATGGCAAGTTCTTGGAGATCAGACTAATCACATAATGGTACAAGGTTTAGTAGAAAGAAGATTAAGACTGGAAGAGGAATTTTATTGATTTTTTCATACAAGTGTTGTTCCCTTGTGGGAGTAGTCTTTTTAATGTAATTCTCATATCCTAGAGATAATGAAGGAAACCAACACATTTCCTGCTTTCTTATATGTATCTTGTTCTTTTCTTCTTTCATAATCATATGAATTGATTTGTACAATATTGTTGGGTTGTGAACTTTTTGAATAGTTATGACATTGTAGTGTTAATTACTTCTGAAACTGCTTAAACTTCCAGGGGTTGAGATTTGCAAGAGGAGATCAGATGGTGATAAGACTTTGGTGACTAGCAATATTCATTCCTTCTTTATTATTATTATTATTATTATTAAATTTTTTTTTTTAATAAAAACTCACAGTGTGAATTGGTCAGTTTGATCAGTTCTAAAGATATTTTTTTATAAGATATAGGATTAAATGATAATGAAATGAAAGTGGGTGCTTGATTATTGTTCTACTATGTATGGATTTGAGTTTTTAACTTGAGTAAATAGGTACACCTAATGAAACCTAGATTTACAAGGATTTTCTACCACTTTGTAAATTTAACCTAATATCCTTATATATATAAGAAACAATATCCGGTGGTACATGTTGCTCTCTCAACAAAAATTTCCCACCCAATCCTTATGAGTAGGTCTCTTGTGAATTAAGATCCATGCATTTAGATCGGGTCGGATCGGATCCGACTTAAATCGGTATATTTTTTCTTTTATTTTTTTCCTAATTTTTATGTTGTTATAGTCATAATTTTATGTTATATTAGTAATACATTTATGTTATATTAATCTTATTTTTTTATAATACTTTAACTAAATAAAACCCTAATTTTGGTACAATTTATACATAATATACCTTTATGTGGCATTACTTGTACTTTTAAGTGATATTAGTCATACATTTATGTAATACAATATAAATGTACAATTAACATAACTAAAATGTATGATCAATATAACTAAAATGTATGAAATGTATTAACAGATATCTAAAACTATGTTAAGGTACAACTAAAACTCTAAAATGCATGTCTAATATAATATAGAGGTACAATATTTGGGAGTGAATTTGGGTGGGTTTAGGCGCACCCACCCAAACGCTTAAAAATGCATGCAGACACATGGGTAGCGCGTGAAGACAGATCTGGACTAGGTCTGATTGAATGCAACATATAAGTTTGTGTATAATAATATATTTTTTCAATTATTGTCATTATTACTATTAATTATTGTTTCTAACTATATACTACACTATTTTTAGTGTGTATATGTATATTCTTTTTATATATTGCAACTATTCTAATGTTCTAATTCAAAGAATAGAAAAATGATCTAGGTTGGAATATGGATTGTTACAATTTGCATTTTTATAAAAGATGGGATGTTATTGAGTTACAAAGCTTGTGGTACATAAACAATATAATTTGAAAATTTTAAATATATATATAAAAAAACATCTAGATCTAAAACTTTGAACTCAACAATATTTTTTTTAAATATATACAAAATATTAAATCTGGAATAACTTTTAAAATTTATAAGAATCAAATCCTATCTTATGTATAACTAAATAATAACAACAATAATAAAGTAATAATAATACAATATGCTCTTAACTATACAAAAATTAAAATATAACTCTTATGTATAAGTACGACCGCTAGGGCACATTTGACATTAGCAAATTGATCCTCAAAATACATTTATATAAAAGTGAGTGATTTGAAATTAGTGAAACTTCCAAACCAATTAATTAATGAAATTGAATAATATTTGCAATAAATTATGAAAATTATTTGGAAATTTTGTTTTTGAGTTATTTATCATATAATTGAAATGAACATATAAGGATATCTATAAACTTTAATATTTGAACTTAAAAAAAAAACATTCTAGAAAAAAAATTAGAAAATTAATTTGAAGGTTTGAATAACATGATAGACATAATAACAACATTATATGATAAAAACGATTATAAAAACGTTTTATATGGTAATATGATAAGTCTTTGTAATGATTTACTCCTATCCACAAAAAGGTGTTTTGAGCAGCACTTTTGCTAAAAAATAAAAATAAAATATTATCTATTATTTCCAAAAAAAAAAAAATAGTATACTATACGTTTGCTACAATGTGTTATTTCTTTTAAAAATTAAATATATGAAAGAATAATTTCATCAATCAATTGAACATGATTGATCAAAATAATTAATTATAAAGAAAAATAGAAATATTATAAAAAATCTAGTGTCCTGGTAATGAGTAAGTAATGAAATATATAATTGTTAAATTCATAAAACTACAGAAAATTGTTCAAAATACTTATGAAAAAGAAGCACACTTAATAATTCATTACATGTTTTGTAATATGACAGTTCATACAATCAAAACCAAAGTATTACAGAAACAATAATTTCACCTAAATTGATACCAGCCGTACGATAATATTTAATGTAATATGTTTTAGTTCCATAATTTCTAAGTATTTCCAGCATAAGAAAAGTCAACAAATTTCTATAGGGTATTTTGATCTTTTAAATGAAAAATTGGTGTATAATCTTTTCTTATATGAATGTGACATCAGCAAATATTTCCTCATAAAACATGGTACCCACTTCTTTCATTTTCATTTCTTGAAAATTAGCAAGCACCCCCTTAGTTAATATATTACTATATCACATACTGATTTCTACGTTTCTTGAAATTAATATCTGGAAGTTTTGCAAGAAAAAAGAGTTTTTGGTCGTGTAAACATTATAATTGTTTAACTGTAATGGTATGGCAATTAGTTGGCAACAGTTTGACATATACTGACATATTAGCAAAAAGATAGTACATCTATTATTACCGATATATCATACTATGTATAGTATTTACCAAAACATAAATTAAATTTCTATGATGGCTTGCCCTTGTGGTTTTTTTTTTTTTTGGATATAAGACCAACTTAGTTAATAAAATAAACATGAAAAAGAATATAGCTTTTTTCTACACCTTTGTTTTGTATAGTAAAATAGTATATGAATTGAAAGAAGCCTAATACAAGACCTACTTTTATGAATATGTGGTTAGAATCCCGAGTTAAATTATTTATAAAAATGTATCCTTTTCACTCTAAAAATATGTTTTTAGAAAAAAAATTGAACTAGAATAACATATCATATATTGATCTTACATCAAGATATGTTGTATAAAATCTAATTAGGTCAAGTCTGGATTTTAGATGTTTATTTTTGCAGTAGAATAGAGGTAGATTTTTCATCTAAAATATAATTAAGTATATTTTTTCTGTAGGAACATTATTACATGGTACAGCTTAGCTGTTTGTGTTTAGTAAAAAGAGATAGACATGATTGTCCACCTTAGTTGACAACTGCCCACGACAACATTATCAAACCAAAGGATCCAATAAAAGAGCCAAAATCATATTTAAATCCTATCAAATAATTAAAAAAAGTAATTTAAATTCAGAATGATGATTTTAAATCTACATCAATTCAAACAATACCAACAAATTGCTTATAAAAATCTCAATATCCAACCATCCAAACACAATTTTAGAAAGGAGAAAGAGTATGATAACATAATATCATTGAAAAAAAATAGGCCAAGAGCAACATAACAAAATATCGCCATAACTATCTTTTTTTTTTTTTATAGGAAAAATCAATGCCTTTTCAAATCCTCCTAAGTAAACCCAAAAAAAATATTTAGGGAGGAAAACTACACATTGTCATATAAAATTATAAATATCATTTGAGTCGATTAAAAAAAAAAAAACCAGCAAGTTGAGCTATCTTTGAGCACAAAAAGCATGATAAAACAACCAAATCGTTTATTATTGAATCATATTTCTCTAAATTATAATTTTGATTATAATTAACTGAATATGTATAACGTATTTAATTTAAAATTTTAGTTGAAAATAAAATAAACAAATTTTTTTAAAAATTTCAAAAGTGTGGGTCCATTGTAGAACACCCACCTAAATAAGCTATCTTAAATAATTAATGCTGCTTTATTTTATAGCCGCCCTAAAAGAACTTTATTCTCATTTCTCCACCACACAAAAACATAGACCATTATCCCTTTCACCTTCAACTATAATTTAAAATATAAAAAACAATTATTTATTTTCAAAAATAATGTTGGGCCCGAATGATAAAGCATGGCTCTTGGGCTGTTATGGGTTAAGCAGCCCAAATTTAAATATGGGTTAATCTAATTGGGCCGGAAACTTTCTAAATAAGTATCGGTCTTATACATGGTTTGGGCTTTGGCCCGAAAGAAAACCCAATTCAAGCCATATATCAATCTTCGTCTCCTTCAGCTTTTGATTCTGCGTATACTAAATAAACGTTCAAGTGTTGGTGCTCTAGAGATTTTCTTCTTCTCCTCTTTTTTAAACAGGCTCTGCAGCGAGAGAAATGCTCGCAGGTATATGATTAACTGTATGTATGTTTATATGATTGAGCATTATGCAAGCTTATGAACGTTTATGAGTGCTTGCAGTTTGCATCTCAGGTGTTTATGAAAATTCCTCACTTAAACTATTACTGATCTTTAGCTTTAATTTCAATTCCTTAGCACCAATTTACAAGTTCGATTTGTTTTTTTATGTTTTTCAGGTGGAGCTGTGGGACTACACGTGTTGCATAAAATGCCTGCTAGGCATAAATGTGCAGGTATTCCTGCAAAATACTTGCATCAATTCTTTTTTTCTTTGATATTTGTCATGTAAGATTTGAGATGTTTAAATGTGGGCCGTATTGGATTACCCATCCTGATTGCCTCTAATTGATTGAAATGAATGAATGGTTGATGGTTGAGAAAGCAGAAGGAATAATATTCACAATTCTAATTACTCTCTAGCTTCAAGAACATTGTGTGCTGTGTGGTAGTGTCAATGAGGAGGTATTATCTTGTTAAGAAAACTCCCTTTTTTTTTTTTCTTTTCCTGCTTTTGGTAGACTATAAATGACTAGGCTCACATGAAGCAGCCTTAGAAGTCATTGATGTTTAGATTCTATCTGTTTATTAGACAACTGGCTTAAACCCTTTTTATATGTGTTTGAAACCTTTCTTATCATGCTAATTTCTGGCTGTGATGGCATGAGTCTTCTATCATATAGGCTGTTTTTCCTAAAAATGTCTAATGAAGTTAAAATCAAGAGAAGTATCAATGGATATGAGCATTGAAGGATAAAACCAAAAAAAAAAAAAAAAAGGATGGTTTTTGTGTGCAAAATTGCAATTTAATTAGAACAACTTAATTGTGATTGCATCCAGAAGATTAATGATTTCAGAAAGTAAACTGAAAATACTACATAAGTTTCAATTGAGTTTCCAGACAGCAATAACTATTCTCATTTTTTAGATTGTATTGGGAAAAGTTACATTCATGCTTTTGTACATCCCCAAAATACTCACAAATATCTCTCAACATCTGTCTTTTGACTTATGATTCTATATTTTATGAACAGTCATAATGTAATTGGTGCTAATCCCTGGACTAATTTTGTTTGATTTTGGTTGCATTCTATTTAATAGAGACTTCCATATTTGACTTTGCTGCACAAATAAAAGGCCCTAATGATGCTATAGTTGTCCAAAAAAAATTTTTGATAAATGCTAACATATGGATAGAGTTTATGTTCAATTTCAATTTCATTTGAGCAAAAAAATTGTTACTAACAAGACATCTATCCTGGGTAAACCTAGTTAATATCTTTAGATTGCCTCACCACCAGAGATGGATAGTTATAGGTAGCATTGGGAACTTTGTATTCGATGTTATGGACATTTTGTTAGCAAGAAGATTGAAAGTTGCTTGATTTTTACAATGGAACATAAGAATTGATCTGTCAGGCATGCCATATATCTGCAGGTCTTCAGTGGGAGGAAATGCAGTTATCATACATCCCAACCTTTCCAATGATGAAAATAACATGTGCATCGCATCAGCCAATAAATGTTTCTGCTGCTCAAGAACAACGTGAAGTGACTAGACCTAAAGTTAAAATGTGTGGAATCACATCAGCTAGAGATGCTGCCTTGGCAGCAGAAGCTGGTGCAAATTTTGTTGGGATGATTCTTTGGCCCAACTCTAAAAGGTCTATTTCAATTTCCATTGCAAAAGAGATTGCAAGAGTGACACGGGAATATGGAGCTGAGCCTGTTGGGGTATTTGTCGATGATGATGCAGAAACTATATTAAGAGCTGCTGATAAAGCTGAACTTGGATATGTGCAGGTTAATACTTCTTTACCAGAATTATCTATTTGACTTTCACTGCTTTTGTTTCTTCTACATCTCATGACCATGCAGCTTCACGGAAATGGATCTCGGGATGCTTTTCAAAACATTGTGAAAGAAAACCATGTAATTTATGTTCTTCATGCAAATGAGGATGGTGAACTCTTGAATTCTATTTCTGATGAAGACTGCTCTCAAGTTGATTGGGTTCTTGTTGATAGTGCTAAAGGCGGCAGGTAAAAAAGAACTCTCTCTCTCTCAATTCATTTATATGTATAAAAAGTATATATCATTTCCAAATGTTAACTTTTGTTGCATATCAACATTCAGTCTCTTGATGACCCCTGTTTTACCATTTTCTCAGTAAATGAAGTTATTTCATCAGTTGAATCCCTTGACTGCTAAACAAATAAGGAATTTGTAAAAGTTAAGGCTTTCAGTGTGTGCCGTATGATTATAGAACAGGTCTTATCATAGCTTAAAAATATAATTCTTAGACCATGGCCAAAATATTTTAAGCTGTGCTAAACACATATAGATTACTCCACGTCGCCTCTGTCTTAGATGCATAAGCAAATTTCTTAACTACTGGAGGAGACTAGGTTATAAAACTTGAGAATTTTCTTTTTGTATATTCATGTCAAGGTTTCAACATACTGTTGAAATTGTGTGTGTTTGTGCATTCCCTCCTCCAGTTGACCTATTTCTCAAAGGCTTCATTTGAATTCATATTCAGCCATGACCATAAAATTATTGTTTGCATGCTTGCAGTGGTAAAGGGTTTAATTGGTCCCGGTTTAAGCTGCCATCTATTAGGAGCAAACAGGGATGGTTATTAGCCGGAGGGATTAAGCCTGAGAATATATATGAAGCTCTTTCTACTCTGAGGCCAACGGGAATTGATGTAAGTAGTGGCATTTGTGGTCCAGACGGGATATGCAAGGATAAATTACGAATCTTGTCCTTCATGAAGGAAGTAAATTCTGTGCATTACTGAGTGATAGTGCTCAATGTTTCTTCCCAAGCTATGAACTATCCGGTAATATTACTGAAACTAACATTACGGTCGCTTAGTGTGATTACTGTAGTCTATATGTGGGCATGATTATTTTTTAGGAAAAAAAAGCTCATAAGAAGCTAGAAATCTTATCTGATCTTCTTTTCATGGTAATGTTGTATGATGTTGAGATCAAAATAGGTATAGCCTGAACAGAGAAAACAGGGGCCTAATAGCAACACAACAAGACCGGTGACATGATTTAGTCATATGCAAGGGGGCTCGATTCGATCATTGGTATTTCACATGTTAGGACAATAATTGGTAGTCCTTTTAGACTTTTAACAGTTGCTCGTGTTGTCTTAATTTTGGTCCCATGAATCCATGTTCCCTCAGAAAAAATGTGCCAAGATTAGTGAAGGATTGTGATAGTCATGTATATGTACACAATAGTTGAGTGTTGTTCACCACCCACTCTTATCCTCAATCCTATGGTTTTG
The DNA here is from genome assembly GCA_028654395.1 of Scutellaria barbata. Classification (NCBI taxonomy): domain Eukaryota; kingdom Viridiplantae; phylum Streptophyta; class Magnoliopsida; order Lamiales; family Lamiaceae; genus Scutellaria; species Scutellaria barbata. The sequence goes on along the minus strand of CM053646.1, from coordinate 14,350,570 downwards.
GACTGCCAATGTGTTGTTTCATTATATCCACATCCGATAAATCCTAACATTTCATGTGAACGGGTTTTAGATCACGTGGAGATTAATTTAAATTAATACAAATATCTTATATATAACACTTTTATATTAGAGTTTTAATTATAATAGAATTTTATAAGATTTTAAATTAGTTATAATTTTAATATAAAATTATTTAAGAATGAAAATCCTAAATTACTATTTTAACCTTAAATAATAATCACTAATAGGAATATATTCGGCAATCTATATTTTGTAAGAAACATCCACACTTTTATATAGGTAATAAATATATGATGTTCCAACCATATACTAGTCACTCAACTAGTTGCCATCCACCATTGTTCGATCCAATGGTTTCAACACTAATCTTGATCGCGGTTTATTTCGTTGGTACATACGTTATTATGAGATTGAACACAACAACCATAAATTTATTGAGAAAATCTTGATTTTCCTCATTATCAAGATACTACTACATTATATCAGTCATTACATTCTTGCATAAATACACATCAAGCATTTCTAATCTGTAATATCTACATACCACTCCCATCATTGGAGGAGAAAAAAAAAAAATCAATTTTATAGCTAGAAACCACGATCAACAATCACCACACGTCACAAATATCAGTTCTTTAAAGGTGGCTTCTTTAGACATACCAATATATCATCACACCCTTTTGATCTCCGAGTTCAACTCAATCTGGGATCGGTCTGATAATACACGATATCACCAGTGTCACTTACATAATGATCCGTTTTCATGCTTTGTAAGAGGACTCCCAACAAGTAGAATGGAAGGGGGCCCGATTTTTCAGGCTCCTTGTAATATCTTCCTAGTACTGGCTTAGCTGCCTCAGTCTGCATAACAAGAACTACAAATGATCAGAAAATTAGATGTAACTGTACAAAACAGTTTTTCAGAAAAAGCTCGATACTTAACAGCTTCTATCAAATGATAGTGTGGGATTTGAGGGAATAGGTGATGTATCACATGTGTTCCTATGTCATGATGGACATTGTTTATCCATCCATAATCACGATCAAGTGTCGTAAGCCCGCCTCTTAGATAACTCCATTCCTGCATTTTACCAAAACAAGAACACTAAGTTCTGTTCCCATGTCTTAGATTCATATTTGTAACAATGTTTTGATCTTACCTTTCCTCGAAACCATGGAAGCTTATCCTCGTGTCCGTGGTGATGTAAGTAGGTAACTAAATCAAGCCACATTACAAAACCCTGCAGCCATTTTTCGACTTAGATAATAGAAGGGAGTCCAAACATAAAACTTTGGAAATAGTGTGATGATCAAAAGGAACTAGAATAACTAACCAAGTAAGGTATGGCATAGAGTTTAAGCAAATGAATAGGACCCATGACAAAAGATAATCCTGCAAGAATTGCAACCATTATTATCCAACAAACTGTTGAGGTGATTACATCGTTCCTCTCGGTCGGGGCAAACAAATCACTATCTGGATGGTAATGAGAGCCTGTTTTCCCAGGACTTCTACCCCACTGTCATGTAATCAACCAAATAGAAGCAACAGCATGAATTAGGACAGCCTAATTGTTACTAAATTGTTCGTTTAGAAAGAAATCGCTTACAAGATAGATGGGATATGCTAGCAGAGGAAAAGGCAATGTGAACCTCAACTTCTTGGTTATATTATCCAAATTCTTGAAAATTTTCTCAGGTAACTGGGATGCAGAGTAAGATATAATTAATGTAAAAGAAATTCCAAGATAATAAAGCAAGAATGAAGCAATATATTACATACAGGGTGCCATGATTCATCATTCTCAACATGCCCATGGTTCTGATGGTGAGTCCTGTGACTGATTCTCCTGAACCATTCACCAAGAAACATTATTTTAGGTTCATTTTGATATCATGATATAGAAACCATGATTCTATTACATACCATCCATGGTAGGGAACTAGAATTGAAGAGTGAAGCAAATGACCAACAAAGCTATTCAACTTGGGATCATTAGAAAAGCTTCCATGGCCACTGCAACAAATCAAGAACCATTAATACCTAAAGCCCCACAAAAATGTGAATTCAGAGAGAGAGAGAGAGAGAGAGAGAAGAGAGAGAGAGAAGAGAGAGAGAACCAGTCATGGCCAAGAACAAAGAGAGCCCAGAACATGGTGCTTTGAGCAAACCAATACAAAGGCCAAAGAACCCAATTGTTGAAATAGGCAGCCATGGCAGCTAAGCCAAAAACAAGAAGCAAATCTCTGACCACATAGCCCATAGACCTCCATGGATCTTTGACCCAACAATGCTTGGGAATGGCTGCCCTAATATCAGAGAGCTTGAATGGAGGTGGTGCACCTGGGTCAAATTCTTGATTTTCTTCCTCCACTGGCTGAAATCTCAATGGTGCACTCACCTTCAAACCCCACTTTCTCTCACTATCAACCCCACTCCCCAAACAGAATATGGAATCATTGGATGAATGTTGTCTTGGAATTTTCAGCTTTGAGGGGTTAGAATTGAAGAAATTGTGGCCAGTTCTTGGTTTGGGATATAATCTTGGAAGTGGCCTCAAACCACATTCTGATAGAACCAAACTGGCCATTTTAGAGTTGGGAAACTAATCAAAATCTCACCTTTTTTGATGAGTTTCTCTCACACAAGTGAGAGAACGAAGATTATGGACTTAAGGCCTCTCTACAGAATATATATAGATTTAATTACACTAGATTATCAAGTTTGTATGCTTTATTTATCAAACCTTTTTTTATTACACACCATCTATACTTAATATAAAAGCAAGACAGTTGAGAAATATTACAAAAATGTCATTTTTCCTTCTAAAGATGTCACATCATTATTTTGATTAATAAAAAAATTCCAAAAATTATTAGTTTTGTCAAGAAAATTGTTCATGTTATTTAGGATATTTTTTCATGTAATATATTGTTAATTATTATTATTATTAATTATTAATAATAATTATTATTTGTTGTTGACGATGACGGTTGTTTATTGTTGAACAATAATTTTTTTAATTTTTGTTAACTTTAATTATTTAATATCTATAATTATTCTCATTATCAATCTTAAAGTTAAAATTTTTTAAAGATATTTTTTTGGTAATTATGAGAAATATTGTATATAAATAATATTTCAAAATTTCTATTATTAATTGATCACTTTTAATCAACTCCAAAAATCTCATATCCTCTTAATTAAATATAATTTTAGTGAAAAAGACCATAATAATTTGAATAACTCTTTTTTAAATATAACAATTTCATATAATTAAATTGTAAGATTTAAATATCAAAATTATAAAAGAATTAAAATAATGACATTAAAATTTTCATAATAAATAATTAGAAAAGTTATTTTAAATATCTACACATAAACAAGTGAAATCTTCAAAAAGTTTTACAAAAACACAAATCCTTGGGATATAATGAAATTAAAAAATTATGATCCAATTATTTATTATTGTTGTTTCTTAGTTTTATATTTATGTATTAGTATTAACTATATTCATAACTTTATTTATGTATCAATTAATGTTGTATATAAAGAAGTTTTGTGAGTTTTGTAATTATTATATTTTAGTTATTATTGTAAACATTATTTGTTTTATATTATATTAGTTTTTTTTTCTAATTTAGCGAATATAAAGTTTTGAATCCATTAATATCATAATTTTTAAAATCAACTATAAATATTATAATTTGTGCAACGCACGGGAGAAAATACTAGTACTATATAAAGAGAGTTGCACTTTACCCTACTTTTCTCATAATTTTCAAAATATTCTTTTATATATATATATATATATTTTTTTTTTTTTTTTAGATCACGTGTATTATATGTGGAGATTAATTCAAATTAAAAATAAAATTTCATGATAATTAGAACTCTAATTATCATGAGATTTTGTAATATTTTGAATTAACTAGGATTCTAATATAAAAATATTTAAGTATGAAAATTCTAAATTACTATTATAATCTTAAATAATAATTTTTAATAAGAATATATTCCACAATCCATATTTTATAAGAAACATTCACACTTTTAAATAGGTAATAAATAGATATATATAAAAAATATATATATATATATTCAAATAATAAAATAATTTTAAAAATTATTATTTTGTCCATATATTAATTAGAATTATAAAATATTAAAAGGTATTTAATTTGAAATATTAATTTAAAATCATGAAAATATTTCCAAAAAAATTGAAAACATAAAATATTTAAATTAATACGAGAATGGCAGTCCCCGACCAGACTGACCACTATCTATATAGCAATCAAAACTAAAGTACTGTTAATTATTCTCTTCACATGTACATCTGTGGGATTCTTCTTCGGTACTTGTAATAATTACCATTTAAAATATTTAACTTGTCTAACCTTTCTTTTCATCTTTCAATTTTGACTACCTTATTTGTCTTTTTTTTTGTTTTGGGAAGAATACGTTCTAGTGAAGAAACTATTCTGTAAGTAAACTAAATTTACAAAATAAATTTGCATATCCATACAAATACATTGTTAACTAGTTTGTACACAGTGGATTCCTCTATTTTATAATGCTTCTTACTCGAATGCATTCAATAGTGGTGTAATAAAAGATAATATTTGAAAATAAAAATCTTACATATGTATGAATTAATATTTTGAGTGACGGTTGCTCGACCTAAAAAGATGCCGTGCACGAGACATTAGCCATTAAATTGTCGGCTTAGTTAAGGTAAGATGTTGGACTAAATTCCTCGTTAAGGTAGATTATTATTTGTAATGCTTATCACATATATCAGCTGTTAATAATGAAATACTTCCTCCATCCCACGTTACTTCACACACTAAATTGGGCACATTTTTTAAGAAAAATTGGATATTTATTTTTTGATTGAGAGTATAATGGTTAAATTGGGCACAACTTTTAAGAAAAAGTTTGAATATTAAATGGTATTGTGTGAGAAAAGGTAATGACATTCTTTGTAAATAAATGTGTATTGTGAGGGTGTTAATTATGTTAAAATTTGCCATTTTTGGGTGTGTAAAGTGTTTTAGGACAAACTAAAAAGGAAAGTGTGCAAACTGTTAAGGAACGGAGGGAGTATCAGATTAAATATACAATAAAATAAATTAATGTTAAAATTAATTGGATTCTTGCAGTTGTATTTTGGCCAATGTACCGTCTAATTAGTTTGGCCCCTCTTCGTTGTTGACCCATCCCCAAACGCGTGGATGTTGAAAATTAAATCTCAGTAATCATCGGTTTCAAAGTTTTTTTTTTTCTTAAAAAAAAAGTGCTATTATTTTTTAATTAGGGGTCTATTTGAGGCAAGTCAAACGAAGGGAGGGTAAGATTTTTAATTAGGGGTCTATTTGATATTTCATAATGTATATTACATATGAATTTGTGAAAATGGAATTGATTGATGTATATGGAACTTCGTTTTATGGAATATGAAGCATTTTTATGTAAGTTTTTGTAAATATATTTTTAGGCTCTAATTTATAACTGTTTAAATTGTTTACCATTCACACGAGTTTTATTCACATAATATTCTAAAATTAATATTAAATTAGTGTAAAACTTAGGATGTGATTGTAATTTATGTTGTGAGTATTCTAAATATATTATAATTTGTAATTAAATAATTTCTTGAGTTAAATTTTATTTTTAATGCATGATGTATCTAATTTGACATTTTTATTTGTAATTTTGTTCATTTTTATTTTGATGGAGGTGTGATAATTTATATTTTAAATAAAATATAATTTCAAATTAAATAATTTATTCATTTAAAATACTTTTTAATATAAGATATGTCTTATTTTGTTAATCTATTTTAATGATTTTAAATTTGTTAGTTATATTGTAAGAGGAAAAATAAAACATCAAATTTGACATGTTTAGGTTTTGGTGGTTTTAACTTCTTTTTATTTATTTGTAATAATTTCAACTATTGTGGTAGACTAAAACGTGATAATTAAAAAAAGTGATATAAGTAAAAAATAAACTTGACAAACTAAAAATTAATACGGAAATAAAATTAAAATTAGAAATTTAATAAAATAATTTTAAAATAAAAAAATATTTGAGAATAAAATTACTAACAAACTTTTGATATAATGTTTTGGACTATTTAGTTAAATCCAATTTTCATTATTTTCTTAATATATAACAATAGCTTTGAGGGTTTTGATTAGTTGATATAATTTTTCTTGGATTTGAAATATTTGAGTTATTTGTGTTAGTTGATCAAGAATTTCAATAAAGTTCTACATGTCTGTGTAATTATATAAAGTAAGAAAATATTTCTCATTATACTTTTTTTTAATAAAATCACATATTAATTACAAAATTGGGTTGATTTTTTTTTTAAGAAAAATATTAAAAATAAACTTTTTGTATAATAATTAAAATCTAATTACAAATATGATAATCCGTGCAACCCACAAGAAAAATATTAGTATTACTAATACAAAAATAGTTTTAAAAACTAATTGTAATTATTATGGACTCTCAAAATAGTTTTAAAAATTAATTATATTTATTATGAACTCTCAAACTAATTAATTGCAATGTTGATAGTTTATTTGGAAACTATCAATAATATTCTTGCTTGACAAGATTTAAAAAATAAAAAAATTGTATCCTTTAAAAAATAAAATTATATATTATCTTGAAAGCAAAATATTGGAGGCAAACTATAACTGTTTATATAAAAGAATTAGTAAAACAGAATTAACAAAGTAAAAATGAAATAAAAATAAATAATCATGGAGATATTTTTTTAATCTTAAGATATTTTTCTTTTCTTTTTTTTTTTTTGAATTTTTAAGAATTATTTAAATTATTTTTTGATCTCTGGATTTTTTTTCTATACTTGTATTTTTTGTATTTAGTTTATAATCATGAGATTTTATTTTATATAATTTTCCAAATAGTAGTTGGATTTTTTTGACTACTTTCAAGATTTTCATATTTTAATTTAATTTTGAATTTTCATATTTATTAAAATTATCCTTATTTCATGAAAATGATATTCTATATATATATATATATATATATATGTTGACGTCAGAATCTGTATTTGATCGATTCCTAGTCGAATACCCAAATTGATATAAACGAAACGGAATTGGAAAGTAATAGGAGTATGAAATGTGCGTATGTAGCTGACACTGTGCCCGAAGCTTACTCGGGCAATTTTATGTCGGCTGATCCTGGACGGCAGAATGACCGAGCAGGACCTTATCTCATTAACTTAGAGAAATAAGCTCTCTAGTGCTTTTTACAGAATAAGGATTCCGATCCTTTTACATGTTGAAATTCAATATATTTATAGACAAAAATTACAAGTAGTGGAAGTCGTGGGGGAGCGTGGAAGTTACATCCACTTCTTCCCTATTTTCGCCTATTTGCGTGGCATTTGACGGTTTTGTCACTCACGATCTCTTGGTGGTTAGCTATAACCTGAGCAGCAAGATCAGCTCGGACCGGCCATCCTGGACGGTCTATCGGGTTGGACGTCCAATGTGTTATCCTGGCCGGCTTGTCCATTTTTGGCCGGCCCGTCTATTTCTGGTCGGCCTCCTTACCTAGCTAAGAGTCCGAGTCGAGCTCTTCTGGCCGGCTCGTCCATTTCTGGCCGACCTCCTTACCACTTCTGGTCTTCTGGGCGGCTCGGCCATTTCTGGCTTTCTTATATTTGATTTTGTTCGACTCGGGTTAGGGGTACAACAATATATACACATATATATATTATAATTTTTCATATTTTTTTTGTAAATTTACAAATTTTTGTAATTTTATTATTTTCAAATTTGTTAGATTTACTTGATTTTTTTGAAAACTCAATTTTTAAATTATAATTTTTAAGTAATTCAAATTCTCAAGTTTCATTTTATAGTTTCCAATACTTATTTTATTATTTTTTGAAATTTATGGAGAAATAGATTATATGTATATGTATATATATAATGTTTAAAAGTAAAATAAAATCAAATGAAAATAAAATGAAATAAAAAATATTAATAGTAAAAATTTATATTTCAATTAAAATTGAAAATTATTAAAAATATATTTATATATATATTAAAATAATCTGAAAAAAAGGTGGAAAAGAGTAAAAATGTCATTCAAAACTTAATAATTATGGAAAAATTTTGATTTTTTTTAATTTTCACACTAACAACACGAAAACACATTTGTTTATTTTAACAATTTCAAGAAAAATGTTCAACATTTATTAAATTACATGTGTAAGTAATGTATTTCTTTTAACATAAGCGGGATTTGAAATGAATAGTTTTTATATCGTAAGAGGGTTTTACAGTTTACCCGAAATCAATCTTTAAAGATGATTTAAGACTTAAACTATAAATATGATCAATAACTTAAAAACTATAAACATGATCAATGACTTAAAAACAATCCTTGAAGATGACTTAAACTATAAATATGATCAATAACTTAAAAAATAAAATAGTAATAATTTCCTTTAATTTTATGATAACATTTACGCATAAATTAATGTAATGTTGATACAATGATTGATCATATATACACATACATATACTTAATTATTTTATTAACATTACATATACTCAATTATTTGATTAACATTTTATACGTGCCATGCACATTTAATTTTTGGAAGAGTATGAAATTTAAATAGTTTTTTAGAGAAAGAAATATATATATATATATATAGTATGTATTTTTGTTAATAAACATGTGAGCATATATTTTATTATAATTTAAATATAATTGTCTAAAACATAACACGAGTAAACATCTTTTTGATAATTTTTAACTAATTTTTGATTCAACTTTAAAGGAATTATTTTAGTTAATGAAATTCTTATATAGATATAAAAAATAGTACTTAATGTAATTCACGTGTGTTATACTTTAAACCCTAACTTGGTTTGGTTTTGAGTTTTACTACCCAACCATGTATAAAGTGGATAAACCTATATATTGTTTTATTTTGTAGCAAAGACTCAATTTGTAACGCCCAGATAAAAACGAAGCATAATTGATAAGTAAATAAGTAAAATCTTAATTAAAATATCTTATGTGTTTTAATTCTTGAGTGTTTAATTTAATTACGTGCGTTTTAAATATTGTTTAACGATCGATTTTAGAGGGATAAAATTTATAAATATGGAACATAAAATATTTTTATACCATTAGATGCGTAACGGAAAAATGAGAAGATAGAAACGAACTAGAGGTCAATCGGACACTTGTAGCTCAAATGGCAAAGAAAAGGGCAAAATACGAAGTTTCGGAAAAACGAGAAACGAAATCTTATCATGAATAGTAACTTTCAAAATTTTCTATAAATAGGCCCTCATTCGATTTCATTTTCACCATTTCTTCGAACGAGCCGAAAAGCGTCGAATACACGATACCCGTTGATTTGAAGTCTTGGGCTACGTGAGCTTCGATACTTGCAATGCACGTGGTAACCACCGAATAAGGTGGGGGTAAATTCTTTAAATTAAGATTGTTATTATATGCGGGGAAATTGTTATGTCGGTATTTATACCCCTTTCAAAATATTTAAATTTCGAAGTATTTAAAATACGAAATATTATATGATATGAAATGTGTTGGGTATACGTGCTGAATGCATGAGATGTTATATGTGAAAATAAAAGTGATATGATGGATATGATTAATGAATGTTTCAAAGCACATGATGGATTGTAAATGTTTACTATGAATGTAAAAGTGAAGAATGATGTGAAGTTAATGTATGTATATGAGCAATAAGATATGATTCCGAATTGCAACCAAGTGTTATGTTAAAATAATGTGTTTCCATGTGTATGTTGGATATGTGTATGAGTGATGTGAATATGTGTGCATGTGCATGTACGGCGGCTAAGAACTGTATCTATGGTGCCTAAGAACCATATCTATGGTGGCTAAGAACCACATCTATGGCGGCTAAGAACCGTATCTATGGCAGCTAAGAACTGCATCTATGGCGGCTAAGAACCACATCTATGGCGGTTAAGAACCGTATCTATGGTGGCTAAGAACCACATCTATGGCGGCTAAGAACCGTATCTATGGCAGCTGCATCTATGGTGGCTAAGAACCACATCTATGGCGGCTAAGAACCGTATCTATGGTGGCTAAGAACCACATTTATGGCGGCTAAGAACCGTAAAATGTTTTCATGGCGGCTAAGAACCGTAAAATGCTTTCATGGCGGCTAAGCACCATAAATTATGTGAAAAGTGATGTTTGAATGTGAAGGATGATTGATTTGAGATGAATGCTTACATTTTCAAAAATGATTTTAAGCCAAGTGTTTGAAGTGATCTATTTTCTACGGTTTTTAGTAAAAGATAAACATTTTACGATATCTGTTTTATGTGATAAAATCGTGTTTTGGCATGTGTGTAAAATCTTCCAAAATTATTTCATGTCATCCCGAGTTCCCCACCCCACTGAGTGTACTTTTGTCACTCACCCCTATTTCTAAAATATTTTTTCAGTTTAAGGATTTTATGGCGTGGAGCGCGAGCGGGGGATACTAGTAGCCGATGATCAAAAGTTCCAGAAGATTTTTATTTAAAGTGATTAATTTTATGAAATTTTATGGAAACGTATATTTTATAATAAATCTTGAATTTTAAATTATTCTTGATTTTTTATTTATCTTTATTCTTTTGAAAGAGTGAAAATTTTTATGAGTGAATAACGTCTCGGTTAAGATTTATTTATAAAAGAAACAGGACGTTACACAATTATATCACTTTCATTCCCTATCTAAGTCTTTCAATCTTAATAGAATGCATATATTAATTACCCAAAAACATAAGTCTTTCCGCAATGAAATTAACAGAACATGGAATTAGATTCTGTGATCAAAGAGTTAAAAGAGAATAGAAGATCTGCTTGATTTTAAAAGGTATTTAATTCATTTTCTATTACGACACTACAAATAATATTTGATAACTGAAAAAAAGATTAAATCTGCAATGTTTGATCTTGCTTGCTAAAATTAAAATCTAAACACATAAGATTAAGATAAGATGCTATGATGCTGTTGGTGAAGGTTGACTTTCATGTTAATTAAAAAAAAATATCTGCATGAAAATAAGCAATTAATTAAATTAATATCTACGTATTTCAAAATATATTACACCACTAATTAATGTTTAATATGTTTTAAAAATAATGGAAAACAAAATGAAAAACACAATGTAACAAAGATTTGAATCAAGCTGAATCTTATTAGCCCACGTATTTTAGCACAAATCAAAGACAGTTTTTGCTATTAGTTTTGAGTTATATCGTGGGGAGCCGCATCTAATTAAGTTAATCGTCTAATCTTTAATACATGTTTTATTTTTTTCATTTATTATATTTAAAATATAAATTACATGCGTAATATGATACTATTATTATAATACCTAACATGTATTAAATATAAAAAAAGAATTTATAAATTTAGAATCTCAATCTAAATTTATCCAAAATCAAATAATCCTTTGGTTAATTATCTATTTTGGAGCATACTTTTTCTTTCTTTATTTAATCAAACTAATATTGTACATGATTTTCTTCTTCTTTTTTCTAAGAAAATAATAATAATAATCGAAACCCATAATATATAGTCTAACGCATGAGGCCCGCATGGTGGGAGAAGAAGAAGAAAATGATACAAGTTTACTAAAACTACTCCTTTGTTTTATTATTTTATAGTTTACTAAATCGGTATAAATTCACCTGCAATACTCTCATATATAACAATATCATCACTCCTAAACATTCATATTAAATAAATAAAAACCTTCTGTTTTCCTAAAATTATGTGAACAAAGCAGAAAAAAACAAGAAACCCCACACCAGGTATGCTAAGAGGCACAACTTCCCTCAAGCATGGCATTAGCCTCCCATTCACCACCTGCAAATAGCTAATTAATTATTAAAATAAAGTATAGGAAAAATAATTAAAAAAAAAAGTATTGTAATTATAATGTTTAGTGATGTGTCCAGAAATTATGACAACAGTTATGGGACAAGGCTTATGGTTCTGTTTGATGAATAAACAATTGGTTAATGGTGCAACTCACATGTCACAACTGGTCTTATTAATTTCTTTCTTTAATTTAAATATTGGTTTTCTTGTACTTCTGTTCAAATATTTTTTATTAAAGTGACAGATACTTAAGGATTTTTTTTTTTCTTTCTGCCTTTTTAATTTTTGCACGAGCAAATAGTTAAGTTAACCAACTTATAGACATTGTTAAATATAGCGTATTCTTTTGTAAGATCGTTCTACATATCATCTTACAAAATTATATTTATGAAAAAAATGATTTTATATAAGTTTTTGAAATATTTTTATTTATTTGAAAATTAACATAGATATACCCACTAGGCCTAACAGAATGTATAATTCTCAACCTAGATAATTGATGATATAGTTTCTGTAAGTATAAATCTCAATTTTCAGCAAGAGACATGTGTTAATTGTGACCATTTGAGCAATTCACAAGGCAAATGTATTTCTAAGCGTACTCTCACATATTATTTTATCATGCTCTTTGAATTTTTTATGTTTTTTTTTCTTTTTTGAGTCATTAATTTTAATTTTTTTAAGCTTAAATATTCCTGAAAAGTACATGTGAACAAAATGTAAAATTAAGGGCTCAATAAAACAAAATAAATGTACAAGAATTCCAAAATAACATAAAAGGAAATGGCGTAAATAGCATTATCCAACTTATCAACATCAAATTACTGATGGATACTCCCTGTGTCAAAATAAGTGTTAGTTTTAGGGAGAAAGAAAACTCATTATTATTTGTTTGATCGACATTCTTTGTATCCACATTTCAAATGTCATGTAGGTCCAAACAAAATGATGAATATTTAGTCAATGCATGACATTATACATCCTAGCTCTCATTCATGGTGAAACAACTGAAAGTGATATATTCAAAGCTGCCTTAATATGATGAGCTGACATTAATATTGTTTGAAAAATATGTGTATATATTGTATATTTGAAAGATCACACTTTATCTTTTAGATTTAAACCTCATAAGTTACTATTTTGTACTAATTGTATTATTCAGTCAATTCTTATCATTAGTAGAGAAATAATAGAATGATTAGTGTGGGTGTGGAGGCGGGAGAAGCCCTCTATATAAACATGGATTTAGTCCACCACAATATAAGATGGCCTCCTCCGCTGAAAACCCCCACCACCTCCTCCCAACTCCGTTCGGCGCCACCGCGGCGCCACCACCCACCCCCTCCACCCACCCTATTCCCTCCTCAGAATCTACCACTCCCGACTTTCTATCACATCTCCTCCACCGCCTCCCTCCCACCCTGTCTCTCTCCTCCCCCAACCGCCGCCGCCCCTCCCCACTCTCCGCCACCGCCATCCCTCCCCTGATCTCCCTCTCCGATCCCACTTCCTCTCTCCACTCCGCCCTCCTCTCCGCCTCCACCCAGCTCGGTTTCTTCCACCTCACCCACCACTCCATCCCCTCCCACCTCCCCCTGTCCGCCGAGTCCACCGCCATGTCTCTCTTCAACCTCGCCCACCACCAGAAACAGCTCCTCTTCCCGAGAAACTGGCCGCTTGGCCATGAAACAGACGGCGACGGCGACGGTGACGACGACAGCACCTCCGCCATAGAGTCATTCTGTCTGGACTCGTCGCTTTCCACCGGGTCAAATAACGAATTGGATTTGAATCCCTTGCGCGAGTTTACAGGTGAAATGGAGAAGCTTGGACTGAAAGTCTTGGAAGAGCTGGCTTCTGCTGTCGGGTTTGACAACCCGGCCCGGAATGATCTCTGCTCTCTGCTGTGGATATCCCAAGGAATTAATAAACCGGGTCGTGTATACCCATATGCTGTGGCGTTGCATTACCAAATCAGGCCCGTGAAGCAATCTTTGCTGTCGGATTCGGGTACGGATACGGGTTCGACTAGCGTGTTAGGGCAGGTGGACTCTGTGTTTGTCACCATTGGAGACATCGCTCAGGTTAGTCTCGACCATTATTTAGTTTTATAATATAAAGAGCTAATTATATCAATAAAATATTTGAAGTACTTTATATATATAGCTACTACTGCCTAAAAGATTGATCATTCAATAAATAAATAAAAGCAAGAAAACAAATTAGATGAATGATATTAAATAAAAGGAAAAATTCAATACAGGCCCCAATTTAAGAAAGAGCTAATTAATTTTGTTCTGATCTTGGCTATATAATTAACTATAATCATTAGCTGAAAAGATTGAATTAATCGCTCGTATTACAATATAGTGACGTGTCAAAGTAGGTTTTATATTCTTTGGAAATATTCTAAGTTTATCTAAAATATAATAGATTTGGCCCTATAATCTATATTGACGACTATGTAATTGATAAAGATAATTAAACCGCACGTGGGATTAATTTATTGCTAGTAGTCATGAAGTTCAAAAATGAAATTCTCCAAAGTATTGCAATTATTTTTGTCTTGATTAAATGTGTAATTTAATTAGGCAAAAATTAATAGGTATTAGCTGGATGGACCTCGATCGATTTTCAGGGAATGTATTTAGCCCTGCTGAGGACCTACTTGTTTATAAGTCAATATTTTGCATTTTGAAATAAATAAAAACGACAAACTCCAATTTGTATATATGTATGTATGCTCGATTTTTCATTATTTGATTTTTTTTTCTTTCAAAATTGCAATTGATGGTAGGGACTCTTGAATCTGAGATTTTTCTATCACTATTTAAAATAATTATAGATTAATAAAAAAAAAATTGTTTGTTGCTGTATGGTTATCCAGCGATTTCCTGCTACCACATCAGTTGTTTATTAATATCAATGACTACGTGAGATATGCTAATTTGAAAAAATAGAAAATATTTAATTATTGGATTTTTTTTTTAAATTAACACATATCATATATTCATCAGTGAATTTGGCATGAAATTACCCGACATCTCGGATATAAAAACAAGTTTCCTTTTCAATTTTGAGCTATAAGCCTATAATCTTCAATGAAAATTATTTGTTAAATAAATTACGGAGCTATGCAGGTGCACCAATCACCGCGGTGATGTAATAGTTTTTATTATTTAAATTTATCTCGTTGTATAAAAAATGAAATTAATAAATTTACTAAATTTTTGATACATTGATGTGGACACATAATAGTGTGCCTACAATGTTTAGGTAAGTAGGGTTGATAGGCATTGTTTGTTGATCAGAATTCAAGAATTGAGTTACTCTCTCAATATTTTTGGAAAAATATTATTCTCTCCCATTCTATTTAAATAATTTTTAGATTTTTTATCTTAAATTAATAATATATTAAAATAATGTCCTCCGCCATCTCGATTTATCTATCTATATTAGTATTAATTTTATTATATCAATACTTATATTATATTATTAACTAAAAAATAATAAAAGATTTCCTTCAAAAAAATAATAATCTATATTTTTTTAATAAGAACCACTTCATTATTCGTAGATATTTGGTGAAAATTTAAAAAAGTAATTATTTATAATGTAATAAATGATTATTTTAAGAATGCCCTAGTTGGTGAAAATTTTGAAGGTATGAGTTACAATACTAATATTATATATATATATATATATATAAGTATATATTCTTAGACGAACGTTTCATTAATAAGCCTATAAAACTCAATCAATTGAAATCCCTTTAATTTATTCTATAAGAATAAAATTGTGATTTAACTTAATAATATCTATGATTCACCATTTGATTTTCCATTTCTTCACCAAGTTACATGATTTAATTTTGACCAAAATGAAGTTCACATTCTGTCATAACTCTTGTCTGAGAAATGGCACTGCAGGTTTGGAGCAATGGGAAGTTGAAGAAAGTGAGAGGTAGACCATTTCCGATTAGTTCGAGTGATCCACATTGCATAACGATGTCTTTGCTCATTACCCTACCCGTTGAAAGCATCGTGTACCCTCTTGTCCCGGGTTTGGTGGCTAACGAAGAGGATGAAGAACCCGAACCCGATTCTACCATCAATAATGGAGAAAAAAGCTTGTTCAACTCGTTTTCTTTCGAAGATTATGCATGGAGAGTCTATCATGATCACGAACGTCTCATTATGAAGGATCCTCTTGTAAGATATCGTGTTTGAGTTTCTTCCAAATTAGATATATTGTTTCGGTCATATCTATCTTAGTTAAAGTATATACAATGAGACGAGGTCTGATTGAATTTGAGAAAATATCATACATACAATATTGCTCAAAAGTAGTATTTTTGTGATTATTATAACGTCTCATATGTTAGGGGTGCTTGCTATTGTTTTGGCTTTTGGTGTCCCTCGAAAATATTTGGGAGAATGTGTTTCTCAACAACTATATTAATTAGTATGATGATTTACATTATACTATTTTGAGGAAGAATGATTTTGGAGAGTAGTGTTGTGGTGTTCTGAAATATCTCAGACATAAACAATGATTAATTTTTTTGAATGGATAATATATTGATAGATATTTAGTAGTATTAATTTTATTTTATAGAGTTTTTAAACCATGATCTGGTATTCTCATTTTTATAAAGTTGCAGATTGAGTTGATCGGGTTTGAATCTGAATCATCCATTTAATTTTGAATTTGATTTTTCTAATTAGTTAAGAGTATATTTTTTCATATATTTTTATATATTTAATATATAACAAAACTCTAGAATAACGATTAACTTGAGGTTTTCCATTTAATTGAATTCATACCTTATTTAACTGTTTTAATTTCCCTTTAAATTAAAAGAAAATGTAGGTCAATCCTAAATATAATTTATATTATATTAAACCCCACAAACATTAAAAAAGAAAAAATAAAAAACTAAACATGAATAAGATAAGAAAATGAATTTATAATGGTGGAAAGGTGCATAATTATTCTATTTCATTCTATGCCTTCCTTAAGAAGGAATCTGTATAATCTTTTTTCTGATTACGACACACAACTTAACAAATTTAAAAAGTTAAAAAACAGGTGTATTACTTCTAATTACAAGTTGAGTCTTGCTCTTAACACAGATAGCTTGCAATTGCATATATATATATATATATATATATATATATATATATATATATTATTTCCTTTAGCTAAATTTGAAAGATCTATTTTCGAATGTGGCTGATTCATGTGAGGGTCAGTTACTTAAAAGAATTTTCTTGAGAGATTGATTAATCTTCAATTTCTATAATATTTTAGATTTTACAATTCTCTAAATGCACAAATATTGTAATAATTTAACTCGTTGAATAGCTACACAAATCCTTTTCAATTAATGCACAAATGACTAGCGTGATCTCCGTCCGGTAAGTGACTCCACTATCATTGACACGTGGCCACTAAAAAAGACATGCATGCACATTAAAAAGTCCGAAAATAGCGTTAGAAAGTTTTAACACTTCTTTTATAGGTATAAATTATTTGTTTTTGAGTATTTTGTGTAAAATTTTCTCTCATATGTTTTTTTGATATCAATTTATAATACTCCATGTGTTTTAACGAATTAAAAGGTAGGAAATACAACATATAATGATTACATATAAACTAGAGATGCCACATGAAAGATATATAGTAATTTTAAAAAGAGTTGGACTTGTGTATGGATCTTTGAGATCCATGGGTTCGGTCTAATCCGACTCGAATCCATTTTTTTTTACTTTTATATTATTTTAATCATACATTTATATTATGTAAAAAAAAAATTGATCTATAATCGATTTTGGAACAAATAAAAAAATTTAGATTTATACCTCGTAAAAAAGATTTTTTTGTTTAACCATTTATTTTCTTTTAAAAATTTTGTAAAGAAATTATGTTCAAGCAAGCAAATATGTCGGGTTACAGGAGTCTATCCATCGAAATACTTCAACTAAAAAAAAAATCCTAATTTAAAAAAAAAATACTAATTTCGACATAAATGCTTAATATAACATAAAATACTAATTTCGACATAAATGTTTAATATAACATAAAAGTTCTAATGACTAACATAATATAAATATATATTTAACATAATATAAAGATATAACATATGGAAGCGAATTTACGTGAATTTGAATGCACCCAAACTTGTGGAACTCGAAACCCAGACTCATGGGACTCGTGCAAGACTTGTGGGTTTGGGTCGGGTTTGTTGCACGGATCCGTGCATCAATTAAGTATGAAAATATCTAGAAATATCTTCGATATTTTCTCGATATTTCATGTGACCGATATAATGATATATGAGGATATATCGATAAATATTGGTAAAATATCAACAAATATCAATACTAATATGGTATAAATTAGAGTAATATAGGTGATATATAGGGAAATATCGGTATGGATTTCAATATCGATGGTTTTATTGTATAAATTATTTGAAAATCGGTGAAATATGGGGATATATTGATAAATTTCAGTGGAATATTAGGGAAATATTAGTAAATATCTGAAAAATATAGATACGTATGATATACTGATAATTCCACCAATGTCGATATATCTACGATATTTTTGTAAAATTAAAATATCGATATTTTCATCAAAACCAAAATTTTCTTGATTTCACCAATGTTTTGTATTTTAAGAAATTCAAAACAATTTTAAACATTGAAATATGAAAAACTCATTTCTTCTTGTATATATATAAATTGTTATACATTATATTTTAAGAGATTTTGCAAATTCTTGGTCCTCCATTCAAATTTAAGCAAAATTACTATCTTTCATATTCATTTTTAACATTTATCTTTTAACTTTGTCTATCATGATTTGATAATGAACTAACTTTAATCGTTAATTCAATATTGTTAAATTTTATAGGTCTTTTTCTCTCCAACAACATAAATGGATCACAAGCCCAAATATCTGGATCCATTTCTTTATTATATATCAGATTACATTAACAACTAATTAATTCAATGGGTGAAATATTTGATAATCATAATTCTAATAATAATGAGCAAAACCCAAATTGTGGAGGAAAATCATAATAATAACAAATATTCCAACCATATTTAATGACAAACTTTTTCTTAGGTTTATATAGCAGCAATTTCTTCTCATGTCTTGGCGTATTAATTCCGTCTCAGGTACTTCACCTCTTCCAAATCACACACGTACACACACGCACACTTGTGCGCATGTATATGTATGTATGATGTATATATTTTATGATCTGTAGAATTCCTTACAGAAATATACAATTGAATGCTAAGTATCAAGTTTCCTGTTGATGATTTGTTGATTTTTGCAGCTTAAAGAACAATTATTATAATTCGACCATTTGAAGAAAGATTGGGGATAAGTTGTTATCTGCTTCAATGAGGAAGAGAGCTAGAGTTTAAAAACAATTATTATAATTCGACCATCTTCAAAGATTGGGGGATAAGTTGTTATCTCCTTCAATGAGGAAGAGAGCTAGAGTTATGAAACCCAAGGTTTTGTTGTTTTTACTCTAATTTATAATCCTTTTTGTTTCCTTTTGTTTTGATGTTGATGGATACTTAATTTAGTGAGAATATGTGTGATGTGATATGTGAATTGAAGTGGCGGTTATATAATAATGTGGGTTGAGAATTGAGATCAGATTGGTTAAACTGTGGGATTTTTATATGTTAATGCCACACATATTTGTTCCTAGAAAATATGCTGATCCTTTTGTTCTGTTTGTTTGTTTGTTTGTTGTTGAATGATCTTTTGTGATAAAAGGATGAATCTGATCCGGAGGATTATATCAGTTCATTGCCAGATGATATCCTTGTTTCGATTTTATCCCGTTTAACGCTGAAAGAAGCTGCTGTTACTAGCAATTTATCAAGGCGGTGGCAGTATTTGTGGACTTATGTAGGTGGTTTAGATTTTGATGCTAATGATACACTGGATAGAATTTCTGCTGACCCGAAATTAAGGAGCTCCGAGAGGCCAAAATACATTAATTGGGTGAACCGTGTAGTGAGGCAGCATAATGGGGTAACATTGGATGCTGTTCGGATTTGTTTCGACTTGGATAAGACTTCAAAATGTGCAATCGATAACTGGGTTAAATTTGCAATCTCAAAAAGGGTTGAGAGGCTTGAGTTGGACTTGTTGGAAAATGGGGAGACTCTTCGTCAGACAATGCGTAATTATACTTTTCCATGTAAGTACTTGATTCAGTCTAAGGGGTCATCGTTGAAGAATGTTTATTCAAATTTTGGGCAAATGCAACCCTGCATATCAACTGGGTTGAAATGCCTTAAAGCTCTCTCGTTGAAATGTGTGAATGTGAGCGAAGAAACTTTGGGTTGTTTCTTGTCCAGCTGTCCAGTTTTGCAATATTTATCAATACATGGTTCGGGGGATTTGAAGAATGTTAAAGTTAGTGGCTTATCACTTATGCTGAAGTACCTAGAGATAGTATTTTGTTTGGGAATCGAGAATATTGAGATCTCAAATGTAAACCTCGTATCGTTTAGTTATTTGGGTCCTGGCATCAACTTAATTATTAGTAATGTTCCCATGCTCGATGAGATCTCTATTGGTGAGGGATATTCTGGATTAGAGAACAATGTCTTTGGCCAGCTTTCATGCTGTCTTCATCAGTTAGAGGTTCTTACATTGGATATATATCGTCCTGAGGTAAGTAAACGAGTCATTTACTTATTTGTTTCTTTCAGACTGAAAATGAGCACTAAGGCTGCTTGGTTTCTTATATCCAGGAAAACATGAAGATTTTCTCCTTTCCTGTGTTGCCTAACCTCAAGCAGCTAATTCTAAAAGTTGGAGCATGGGATGATGATAGTCTCCTTGAATTCACTTCCCTGATAAAGGCCTGTCCTAATTTGAACAGATTTGTGTTGCAGGTATATATCTGAACTCAGTATTTGGAATGTGAAATCATGGTTACTGACACGTGTTTGATTGTGTGGGTTTGTTTATACAGTCAAATTACCTTTTCTGTTGACTGTTGAAATAGTGAAGGTTTGAATGACTCTAATTCTCTGAAAGTTGAACTCTACCATCATGTTATCTGTCAAATTCTTACATGTTTTCGTTTGTTAAATGTACCTGGTCATATGCATGTTGTGTTTCTTAATTTCACTTTGATATTCACTTTTTATATCATTACTTTCAATATGAAAGTCTATTATTGATGTTATATTATGGCATTCGTAGAATCAGAGGATGTTTCAAAGTAGACTAGCTTCAGTAAAGAATCAAAAATTAGAGACCAGATATAAAAGTTTGATTTAAAATCCTGTTACAGATGCTCAAAGTGATGTAGTAGGACTATATGTTCATTTTGGAATTTATAGATATTCTTATTAAGCCTTCATTTCCATTTAAGCACTTGAACTCTGTTCCATCTTTCATGTGTACCAAACTGTTGGCTTTTAAGCTAATTTGGATTAGAATCTTGAGACGCCAACTTTGAAGTTCAACACAAAAATAGGCTACTGGAATACTTCAACCACAAGAGGGTCAGTTCACCTCAAGTTTTATCTGGAACAATAGGAAGGTATTTGCTATGGTTGAGGAGACAAAATAGTCAAAACGATTGGAACTATAGGAAACCAAAAGAGTCCAAGTCATGATGGAAAAAGGAGTGTCTATAAGTGTATATGAGAAACAAAAGAAGGTACTTGTATTTTGTGAAAATGCACGTAAATAGTTGTGGTTGGTTGAGTACTGATCAAAAGTTCATATTACGTGTTATATCAATTTGATGCAGAATATCCTTTACATTTTTAGTCAACGCGCGTAAAATAAACTCTTCTAAAGCTAATTCTCCTTAAATCAAAGTCTGATGCCTTGAAGCCAAATGGATTAAGAAGCCTTCTTAATGCAGATTGTTAATTGCTTATACATGTTTTCCATTTAAATTAGGTTCAATTGATCTGCTAAGTTAACATATCATTGCATTCTAATAAATCAAGCTTCCCATGCATAATTAGAGCTGCTTATCTAGCATAACACCTAGTACGCCAAAATAATTACGGGCGTGGAACTGAATTCATGCCCCCCCCCCCCCCCCCCCTTGTTGCAGTTAATATGGATGTCACCTGCAAAGAGAAGAAGGAAAATCAGGCAAGCTCCCAAATGCACCCATGAATTCCTGACATTGGTAGAGATTGTCGGTTACTATGGTCGTGTAAGTGATGCTGAACTCGCCATGTATTTCATTGAGAATGCCGTTGCTCTCCAGAAAATCGTTATTGATCCACGCAACCAAATCCTGGAGAGATCACCTGTGGGGATTGCCCAAATCAAGAAAGAGGAATCTGCTCGAAGACTTGCTAGGAAGCAGCTTGAATCAAAAAAGCCTCAAGGAGTCCAATTAATCATCCTTTAAGACAAAAGGGTGATATGGTGCATGCAACCTGTCTGTTGTTTCAATTGTATGTACAGAATAGAATGAAGCTGAAGAAACGGATCGACTCAATTAACATCACCGAGGAAACGAACCCCCCCCCCCCCCCCCCGGAATGTCGAATAAGAAAGTTTGCTTGCTGTGATTGAAACGACTATGTCCAGATTTGTTTTTTTTTTTTTTTTTTAGAAAGAGTCTTGATATTTTGGTAGTTATTGCAACCCGAAAGATGCTAATCCATCGTAGATAGTAAGAGCATTATCATTGGATCAAAGGACATAAGTATTTTTCATGAGCTGTACTTTTTAGATTCATTGTTGTACTGTTCTCAATTATGAAATCATCTTTTATAGCATATTACTGTTTTTGAGTTACAAGCTGACCGATATTTTGGTCATGCATAATATTTTGTTCACGGTAATTAGAATTATTAAAAAGGAAATATAATCATGTTCCAAAAGCATGGCATGATCAAGAAAAGTATATCAAAAACTTCAATTGAAGTTACTTTGAATACAAAATTATTAGCATATAAACAAGAAAATATAGTCATCTTTTCATTTACTAAATAGTAAAAATTGATCTATATTTCCTCAAAAATTATAACCTTTGGTATCATGTGTTAATTACAAAATATAATATCCCTATATCATGTTTCTAGATTAGCTAATTATGTAGTCCATATATTAGATGTTACACAAGAATCAAAATGGAAACAATGTCTCAAAGATAACATTGATGGAATTTTGTTTCCTCAAAGATAACATTGATGGAATAAAAAATCACTCTGATTGTTACATTAGCTAAGCTACCTCAAAAAGCTTTCACTCAAACAATGTAAGCAAAAATTAGCATTACCACTAAAAAGTGGTCATAACATCATTAGTGAATGGGAATGGATATGGAAGGCATACCAACAGACCTAACACCAAAACCAAAACACCAAGGGCTTTATACTTATCATCAGGATCAGTAACTTCCTCTGATAGTGGTGCAATTGGTCCTCTTTGCAAGAAAAATATCAAAACAACCCAATAAAATGCTACGTCATTGAACAACGAGCCCAGTCCAAGAAGTGCAATGGATGCTGCTGTGATGCGAGATGAAGCCTGTCAAATAAACAATATCATCACTCAAATATACATGTACACTATCTTTGATTGAGGCCTAGCACCTAGCCAGACTAGGCCTTTTAGAATGCAGGGGCTAGGTCGATTATTAGCTGAATAACATGGAAATGGATATACCTTTCTTCCCCATATTGCGAAAGAAATTCGGCCACCATCAATCTCTCCAGCAGGAATGCTGTTAATTGCATTAATGAGGAGTCCAGCCCATGCCCATATTATGAGTGGATTTATTGACAAAGGGGTGCCTTCCTTGAGAACATCTCCAAGAAGTAGCTTAGCTATGTACAAGAAAGAAAGGGAAAGTGCATTAGAGTCGGTAAGTCCAGCATAATTTTAAAACGAGAATGTGGAGAAATGATAGAATAAAAGCAAGCGTCGGATGACTAGAATAACTTTGATGTAAGAAAATAGTGTTTCTACTGATTCATCATGATGATAGAAGCAAATTAATTACCAATTCCCCCAACTAGAAGCGATTCATGAAATACGGATGGATCCAGAACTAGACCTAGTTCATCAGCTGGAGGCAAGACAAATCCTAAAAGTAAAAGCACAAAGCCCAAAGCAAACCCGGCCAAAGGACCAGCAGCTGCGACTTTCAAGAGATCCTCACGGCTTGGAACAATATTCACTATCCTTGTTATGGAACCAAAGGAGCCTATCTGCCATTTGAAGGTCATTAGAATCTTTCAGAGTGTACATGCACATCCACACTCAAATACCCATAAGTGAATCAGTGAATTCTAGTGATACAATGCATTCAAAATATGAAACAGGTGCATCGGAAAAATGAGTGCAGAATTTACATGTTCAAGTTTATTCGTGTATATTTATCTCACAGTTAGAAAAACCCAATCAGAAGCATAAGACCCATTTCAGCTCCAGGAAATTAGGCATAAAAGCACTACAGCTCACCTGCCAACTAGGGACAAAAAATGGCACACCAAGCTTAATTCCAGCTTCTTTTGCAACTAGAATATGACCCATTTCATGTACACCCAGAACGAGTGCGGTTACAAGAGCTCCAGGAAGGCCATTTTTCAGCAACTCAATGTTGTCAAACACTGATCTGGAAAGAGAGATAAACCAACGTCAACAGATAAACCATGATATTTCTGTACTTGAAAAATTATATAAGTCAAATGAAATTTAAACTCATAACACTTTGGAATAATACACAAGTATTGCCACATTAAAGATAATTAGCAAGTCAAATAAACTTGATAGTAAATGAAATGTTTCTGAAATGCATTAAAAATTAATAGCATAGACAATCTTGGTAATTTTTCAAATAAAGCATTTTGCAAGAATAGGTGATCTCTAAAGTACCACTATAATTGTAAACATACACAAGATGAAAAAGAAAAAAACTCACATTAGATTTGTCTGTAATGCAGGAACATTACGCAGAAGTAAGGTGAATATAGTTACCAATCCAAAAGACCCCGCAGCAAACCATTCAGGAACAGCTGCATCTCAAAATCATATACATAATACCAACTTTTGAGATTTTTGTGCCGTCTGTAAGAAAAGATTCTAAACAATATTCCAACGGAAGAAGAGCTAATAAACTACCAGTGGTATCTGGTTGCAAGGTCTTCCGTGGCACCACAACTGCTACAGGTTTATCATCCTCTGGATTAATTAGGAGGAATAATTTATATAGATCTCCAAACTTATCCTGCATATTATATGTAAAGCCACATATGATTCTATGACCATGCCAAAGAAACTATTCGACATGCAAAGAAGATGTGGTGTCACCAACTTGCATTCTCCTTGCTATTTTTTGGTAACTTTTTGCAGCTTGCCCTCGTAGGTTTCCCTTGAACAATATCCCACCCTGTAACAGAAAAGTACCAAATTAGATGGCCATCGTTTCATGATTATCACATTTCCTAATAGAATACTATCTAAGCTAATGAAGACCTTTGACCGTTTGCTGCTTTCTTACATATAACTGATTAGAATAAGTTATTATTTAATTAACTTACTTCATATGGTTCCTGGCTGGTGACAAAGAATGTATCAAAACCAAATACTTGATCCTTCAGAATATCAATTGTTTCCTTCGGAATCCTGAATGATTCATCGAATTCCTGCTGCTGTTCATAGAGTTCAGAAGATAGGGTGTCATGAGAGAGAGAGAGAGAAAGAGAGAGAGAGATCTGATCAGAAGGATTAAACAACTAATTGATTCTACATTATAATCACCTTCACACCTGGGAGGGGAGATCCACTAGAAACTTGAACAACTTCAACATCCTACAATGTCAACAGGCCAATATTCAGGAGAAGAACAAAGAAAGAGGGAGTCTACTTAGATCAGAGTACAGATTCTAATATACATTATATATGAAATATTACAATAAGAACGTTTTGTGCATAAGATAGTCACTCATACATGACATCCCCTCCATGGTGCAGTTCTTTTACATCCCGTCACATTACTCATTTATCAAATAACTTTCAAACTTCTCTTCACCTATTAAAGAAACAAAAGATACTTCCGCTCTAGATAAGCAATCAAGCATTTTAACCACCGAGACCACCACCTACAACATAATATTATGGCAAAGGGAAGAACATAAAACTGCGAAAATACACTAGCCCAAAGTTTACAAGGGTTGGAGTTGGTGCATAATCCATAAACCATGGATACACTATGAAAGCAGCAAGGAAAATAGTCATCAGACAATGCACCACTCATTCTTGAACAACATATCCTTCAAAGTACCTCAATTTGGACTTGGGCATCATCGGTTACATCAGTACCATCGTTCACCAGGCTTTTAGTCTCAAGCATACCTGACTCAGCAGATTGATCGGTATCCTACAAAAAATAACTAGCACATCAGCAAGCCCAATAACATTATGCTGTAGTGGTAAAAAGATAAGCCCCAATGGAATCATGTGTTTTGATGAAACTGATTACTGACCACATTCTGTGGTTCCTCCTTTGAGTCATTCCCAATATTTGAATCACTCGAAACAAATTCCTCCATTTCTCCATTTAAGTTCCTTTCCTTCAAAGTTCAGTACTCATTTCAACCAAATGCAGATAACCAAGAAGCAAGATATTTGCAACAAACTGAAACAAGGGTTCCATAATACTGCGACATGGCATTCAAATATAAAACCAAGACTAAGTACCTCCTCATTATTACTCTCAGGCTCCATCTCCGTCTCACTCATGCTGCATATAAGCTTCGGATTTTTCCTACTCCTATTACCCCGCATAAAATTTTCCAAAATCCAACAAACTATTCAGTAGTTAAATCAAAAAACCTCTAATGCCAAACCACACAAACAGAAACAGTAATTAACAGTCACCTCAACAAGTGGCCAGAGCTCAACTTCCAACCCACAATCGCCGGAGAAGAGAAGCGAATGTGGCTGCAAGAATCACAATGAGACAAGGGAATAACGAGATTCCCGCCAAAACTCGCCGACAAATTCATTGCTGCTAAACTCAGATTCTAGACAATTGAGTCAATTGAACTGTGCAAACATCGAATCAAATTAGGGTTCGATTATGGGGAAAAAATCGAGGGTTTAGCTTGAAGATTGAGGGGAAATTCTGTGGAATTTGGAGGTGGAGCGTGTGGGAGTTGGAAATATCTTATCTACCGGAGTTGAATCATCAGAACAATATGGGAATATAGTAATATTTTTCTCGGTTTTGGGTTCGTTATTTCGGTTAACTTTACATACGCGCCTAAAATCTGATTTGCTTTTATCCTGCGAGTAATATTTGGACACGTGTTATTGTTTGCAATCTTATCATTGCTTATAACGTTTGGCTGGGGGAGGTGGTTTTTTTTTTGAAAATAACTATATTTGGTATCTTTCATTGTATTATATTTTTTGTTGGATCATTATATATATATATATATACATATTTTTTTATATAACATTAGTTAATAAAATACTATGCTAAAAAAAAGATTATTTTAGAATTCTATCAAAAATTTAGTAATATATTACACCAATATTATAAAATATTTTTCAAACAATAGGATAATCTAACAATATACGAACTGTTTGTGATACCCACATTTTTTTTTCTTTAAACAAAAACAATAATAATAGTAAATTTTATAATTAATTTTAGTTTATCAAAATTAAGGAATTAGTATGGTGAAGGCAACTCATGCTTGATTTAATACACTTGGCATGATATGGTATATGAGGAAGTTTCAATAGAATATAATTGGGAAAGAGAAATAAGTAAAAGAAAAATAAATTTTTCTTCTCTTCTGTCTCTCGCTCTCTGCAAACTACACCACCACCATCGCCGTTTCTCCATTCGCTACCGGTTAAGCATTTTCGGCAAGGTAAACTTATTACGATATGGTTCTCATTGAGCCGGTCACAAGTATGAGTTTGGATTTTGATCCGGTCACGTCTCCATCGCATACGGTATGTGTATGTAATTTCTGCATATATATATGTATCAGTGTATATATGTATATGTTGTGTGTGTGTGCGTGTATCAGTGTGTGTGTTTGGGCTAAGGTTGGAAGTTGTCGGCGAGTTGAGTATGTGTGTATACGTATGTTTATATATATATATATATATATATGTATCAGTGTGTAATGTGTGTTGGAGGTGGAGTCGCCGACGACGGGGTCGCCGACAGCGGCAGGTGGCAGGGGGCACGGCGGAGGAGGCTGGGCGGCAGCAGGGAAGGCAGTAGAGAGGGGTTTGGGGCTGGGGTTGTTTATTGAAAATTTGATTTAGTCCAGGAACCAAACTGCGAATCCAAGATTTAGGGTAAATAGCACTTCGGCCCTTGAATTTATGAATAATTATGGATTGGATCCTGAACATTATAAGATATGCAAAAGACCCAAAAACTTCTTTGAAATAGCAAGTAGACCCCAAAATTCCTGAAAATTACAGAATGGACCCTAAACTTTGCAGAAATTACAGAATCACCCCTAGACTTTGATAAAATAACAGAACGATCCCTAAAACTTGCAAAAATTATATTATGACATTAGAATTTGATAATTATTGTATTTTATGTCCTACGACATTATAAAATAGAAGTTTGACCGTAAATCGACTTCAAATGTGACCAATTAACCTTTAAGTAAGAAACCCCTAATTTTAGGAGTGTGATCCACGAACCCTAATTTGTAGTAAACCCTAAATTAAGAACCTCATCTATCGACCTTCTCAAGAGTTTATTCTTTTATAAAATTTATTGGTTTTAAGCAATTAAATCAGAGGATGAGTCACGTTTTTATACTTTGTAAGAAATGCAAGCAAAAGGCAGGAATAGGGAGAAATAAGACCGAAAGCTTTTGATCAGTACTATCGAGTATCCAAAGTGGGGGTAAAATCTTATTTATGTTTTAAATCGTACAGTTTTACGAAAAACTACGTGACTAAGTGATCTAAATCCTTTTATTATATGATATCGTTTTCAAGTGAAATATTTTCACTACGTGAACAGTGTTCGAGTAAATTATATGATTTTGAGAGCTACTGATTTCAAGTGATGCAAATGCTAAGAGTTTCAAATGATAATAAGACGGGTAATACCCGCACAAAAGGGGTTTATTAGAAACCAATATATGTCAAATGTTTTCTTACCTATGTGTTATGTGAATTATGTAGCCAACGTGGACGTGACCAATGTGTACTATGTGTTATGTGAGAACTATTATGTGACAATTTAACTGCACATGCGCCTGCACGCCAAGTGGGGTATTCTTCGTCGGAAACCCAACAAGGGGGTATTCTTCGGAAACCTAACATGAAAGGGGTGTAATAACCCAAATGGGGTCGGCTTGGGGCCCCGATAGATCTTCTTCGGAAACCTATTCAATGGATTGCATTGGGACTACTCGAGAGTCCACAACGTGTAATATGTATATGAATAACAAATGTTTTCACGACGGTTAAGATCCGCATATGCTTTCACGACGGTTAAGATCCGCGATTTTGTGACTATATTTTGGTTAATTTCCTTTGAGATGTTAATAAATGTTGATTGTTACGGCTTATCCCCACTGAGTGTTCACGTACTCACTCCTCTTTTCAAAATGATTTCAATATAAGGATTTTAGGACATGGAGTGCGAGCGGTAGATGCTGGTAGCCAATGATTAAAGGTCGAAGAAAGTTTTAAATTCAAATATTATATTTCATGAATTTCGAAATGTATATTTCATAACAATGATTCTTGAATTTATTTATTTTTATTTTCTTAAAGGAGTGAATTTTATACGTAAGTAACACCTCGATCAAGGTTTACCTTAAAAAGAAATGGGGCGTTACTCTGTCGAATTTTTTAACATCCTAAAGTTGAAAATCCTGAAACTTATTGTTTAGAGCCACAATTCACAATTCATTAACCAAACCTCCCCTACACAAAAAAATTGACTTCGATCCAATGCTTGGAAATAGTTTTAATTTCATTTTAATTCATAAATAAAATTTGATCGTAATATGCAACCTTTCAAAAATTTCACATTATTAATGATTGTCGAAAACTCTCAATCTTAATATCACGTGCAACTTACGTGGTACATATATTTTCGTTGGATGTTGCAATTTTTAGGTAAAACTGAACAACAACCACACAATTAATCGAGTTGTGAAACGAAATTTGAGTTAATCCCTTTTACCCTTCCCTTGATTTGCAAAGTCAAATAATTTAATCAACAGAGATGCTGTGTCTACCAACCCTTATTTGCCTGATTAATTAATTCACTTTAAATGATTGATAAATTCACAATGTACCAAAACAAAGGTACAACAAATTCAATTATTGTCTTAATTAAGCACAAGTTTTACTATTTTACTCGCATGATTAATTACTACATAATTCCATTTCCAGAGAGAGAAAATGAAAAGATTAATGGAAAATATAGTAAAAATAATAATTTTTTTTAAAACAACAAATAGATACACACATTTTTGCACGCACGCACACATACACTCTCTTTTTTCAAAGGAAAATTAATCTCATGTTATAAAACATTTTGTGCATTTACCTCTTCAAAATCTCAATGAATCAGAGCTACCTTCATTTGAATTTGCTAGAGACAAATGAATTATATTATTTCCCTTATACTCCATCGATTTCACTTCAGGCGACTGCATAGAAAAATTTAAAATGTAACTAAAAGCAAAAAGGAAACTTTTTTTTTTCCCAAAATAAATATCCTTGTGTAAATCTATTTTATTTTACTTTTCAAAACAAGTGGTATTATAGAATTTCAAGAAATATTTGTCTATGCACGTACTACTAAAATTATCACCAATTATTTCTTCAAATTAAATGAGATACAAAGTGATTATTGGAAATGCAATTTTATTGATCGTACATAAATAAGAATGGATTTGTTTTTCTATCAATTTTCTATACAAGATCTAAAAAACGTCAATGCTTTCCAAAAACTACTATTGATTTACTCCATTATACTCAGAGCAAGTTTGTGATTTATAAATAAATTCGATAAATAAAATCAGAGTAAACTCGAACAAGTTTTAGTGTTTCACATTAGAACATTGCATCAATGCACACAGAGATACATGCACAATTCAGCTTTAATACATCACAAAACAGAGAAGGCCTAATGAGACTCAAGGATCATCACCAGGTCTCTCATCCCATCTCGACTTTCGTTTTATCCCAACATCTCGAGGCAGATTTGCTTTCGGTCCAAACACCCCAGGTGCGGGTTGTAAATGAATGAAATCATTGTCATTGTCTTCATCACTCTCGATCCAGCCATAGCAATGCAGGTGTGTTTGAGTTTTGGTCGAATGAATGCTATCTGGTGATGGTAAAGCTAAGGTTGCAGCGATTGTTGAAGCATCTTTGTGGTTTTCACTAGCAAGATTATCAGTCTCCTTGACATTTCCAGAGGTTTGATCTGGAAGAATGTCTTTCCAACTTCCTTCATCTGCCAGAGAATTTCACATTCTGCTTGTGATTAGACATTGAGAATTGATGAATGAAACTACTAATGAGTTTTCGATTACCATGAGTGATCGGCGATTTAGGGGGTGTACGCTCTTCATTGCCACAAGAATTGTCCTGGAAAGACAACTTAACATATGTAAACATCAACGGCCAAAAAATGTTATCAGGATGCAGATATATTCAGAGATGAATTAAGAAACTCCAATGCCAAAGAGGCAACACAAACATGCTTACTCTGCATTTTAGAGATAGCATAATTCTATGCAACTAAGCAATTCAAATTTGATATTTAGGACTCAGAAGGCAATGGTGAGACAAATTAACTCTGAAACAAAGTTTTCTGGGCCTATATAATTAAAGGATCCAAACTCTTTCTTTTCATTTACACCAAGTCAACAAAATAAAAAAGCAAAACAACACTGTTATATGGGATTTAGGAAGTCATTCTAAAGTAAGAGGCAAAACAGAAATGAAATATTCTCTAAAAGGATACTCCGATGAAAGTTCGAAGATGGAAATGCAGTTATAGGCCACACTGAAAAACGAGTTCTGCATAGGAACTGGTAACAAGGTAAACTGAATTGTGTATTTTATTATAAACTTGTCAGCATCTTGGCTTGGACAAGTTCCTAATTTCTTTTTTTTCACAGGGCAAAAATAAAAGGTCGTAGGACAGAGCAATGCAAAGCCAACATAACAGATTAATTTATGTCATCCATAGTAGAATCAGGTGAAAAAAAGCGAGTGCATTGGTCAATCATACCATTATTTGATCTTCATTGTGCACAACTTGCACGTCCATTTCAGGTTCACGAAGAATGGCCTCAATAAGTTCCTTATATGAGCAATCCTCGATGAAAGGCCATCCTTCATCTCCACCATATTCCTTGTTCGAGAACATATAAAGCAAGTGAATTATACAATAATACTTTCAACATCAACCCTTTTGTATACATGCACGCACCAACTCAGCATACATATGCATATAAATTGTTCACATGACAATTTATTGTCTCACACAGAAGACACATGCTAAAAGAAATAGAAGAAGTTGTAATTAATATTTCTATGGAACTTCAAATTGTGGAGGAACAAATACAAAAATACGAAGAAAAACCATTAGCCATCCCACATCACAAAGAATGGCTACCAATAAGTTCCTTATATTAGTATTCCTCAATGAAATGACATCCTTCATATTCATTATATTCCCTAATTTAGAGCACATTAAGCAAGTAAAC
The DNA here is from genome assembly GCA_028654395.1 of Scutellaria barbata. Lineage (NCBI taxonomy): Eukaryota > Viridiplantae > Streptophyta > Magnoliopsida > Lamiales > Lamiaceae > Scutellaria > Scutellaria barbata. Next base: position 14,317,833 of record CM053646.1, on the reverse strand, counting down.
TCTTTAACATGTCAAACTCTTCTAGATATGCATGCACCAAATCTGCACACAAATGCACATATATTGCACACATGCACATTTTATGCAAACAGAATACAATGCCAAAGAGGATAGAAGGTAAAGTGATAAACACTACTTAGAAACTTTGAGTTATGGAAGGACAAATAGAAAAATAAGAAGAAACTTTTGTATAATTTCTCTTAGTATCAAACTTATAAAGAAAACCACTATCTCATAATCACAACTTCTAAAGTTGATAATGCAAATATAACAAAACAAATTAGTGTCTCAATTGTAACCTAAAACTATATCCTGTATTTCCTATGACAATGGGAATCCACATCTTACTTATGGTCTTGATTACGTTCACATACGGATTTCAGTCACAGCCACTTCAACAAGACTTATATGTCTTTGGATTATGTGTTTGTTCTTGAGATCAAACAAGGAGTGAAGCTCAGGCTAACAAAGACCTTTCCACCCCTTTGTTTCATAAATATCTTGCTCTACTTGGATCCTATATATTGCAATTAGTTACAGTGTGTTTATACTAAGCACACAAAATTATACTTCCCTCTCAATATTCCACATCTGAAGTCCTACTTTGGCAGCTAAGTGAAAAAAAAAAATCGAATTGCTTGGAGGCGTCGCAAGTGCTTCAGATGAACTCTTTATCAACATCCCCCAAACTCAATGTTGCATTTTCATGACCAACAAGATCTTGAACATCCAACAGGGCATCTCAGTGTATTATTAATATTCTGTATTGTTCATTTAACCTCACAGAATTTGGAAAAAACTTTTGGACAGATTTGCTTGTTGTGCTTAGCTACCCCCACTCATTAATACTAGACTAACTTGCATAACATAAGTTGAACAATCGTCAAGCCTTAATATGCCCAGTTATTTCGAAGAAGTTTAAAGGGGGACAAACACACACACACTAAACCCTCATCATTGATCTTCAGTTCTCTCTCCAAATAAAAGCAATCACAAGTGATGGAAAGAGGGGGAAGTATTAAAATAATTGTAAAAATACCTTGAGGAGTTCCTTGACATGTTTTCGAACTCTCTGCTTGGCGAAGCCATACTGCGACATGGCGTCAACAGCGGCGTCCATCCGCGACAAACGCGGCTACAAAATCAAACCCCCAAACCATTAGTATGCGAAAACAATGCAGAAACGAGAAAACGGAGTAAAATATAGAAGAAAACATGGAAGATTGATTGGAGAAGAAGTGGAAAAGATGAAACCTTTCTGGCTCTGCCTCTGGGCATGGGTACAACTGCTTCAAGGACGAAATGCGCGTACGGAAACTGCCTTCAAAAATGGCTAAAAGCAGAGGAAAAGAGCGCGATATTATGTATACATATGGGTATTCATATGGATGTGTGAATACTCATCAAATATCATCTTATCATTACAAATGGACCATGAGATTGTGTTGTTTTTCGGCTAATAGATTTTGTTTAATGATTTAATAAATTAATGTAATGAGTTTTTCTTTTTATTATTGAAAAATGAAAACATAATATCAGGCAACAGATTGGACTGGCCCGAAACCATTGGGTTAAATAGATTTTTTTTTCTCTTTGTATGCATGAAACAAATTAGCAGGATCTTAAAGTCATGAGTTAGTAAAGTATAAATTTTCAATTATATTTAGTATTTTTATTATTTTTATACATGTCACATGTTAACTATTAATATCATTTATTTAAAAATATGAGATGAAACATATTATCAAAATAGAATAGATATGACATATAAAGTTGGCAAAGAACTAAAATTTTGATCTCAATAATACCTCAATTTTGTTTTCCCATTTTGCCCTCTCAATCCTATGAAAGTTTAAGTACAAACGTTATGGAGTGGTGCTTGAAAGTAGAACAATTACGTGAGACACAATATCTTGATCTGTCCAACTGGTGTTAACAAGGCACAAAGAATATTAATACCCCACTTTCATGTTTCTTTCGGTTACTTTTCATGTTTTAAAATTAACTAATTAATTAATATTTCACACAAATATATTGGCATGGTACTTTAATAGATTTTTTTTTAAAAGAAAAACTACGATTGAAGAGGTGGTCTCAATTATAAATCTTTATATATCTTTGCTTAAATTGAGGTTACGAAATAAAACGTGTTCCAATTTATTTAAAACGATAACTAAGAGGAGTTTAATATTATTTTCAACTTTGTCACTATCTTTTTTTTTTTTTTTTGGTACTAAAATTTTAGACAGTGTTATACACTAATTATGACATTAAATGATGAATAATATAAAATGTTTTCATAATTTTTTTGACAATGTTATATGATGGTTATATTGAATCAGACGGAGTACTTTAGACAATCACATAACAAACATAAATTCTCACGATTTGTTAAGATTTCAAATCTCATGATAAAATTTCATGACCTGAATTTTATTATACAAGCTGGTATAAACAGGGAACACGAAGTTTTAAGACATCCAAATTTCTCTTAGATAAAACAGAATTTACATTACATTCTAGATATTAAAGACTATTTCTATGAGAAATGACCAAAAATAAAAGTACTCCTTTTGAGAAGAATTTTTAGGCCAAAACTATCGTAAGCAGCTAAAGCACCTATACTTGCCCTTCAAGATTTAAGCACACTCTTCCAAACGCTAAATTTTGGAGAATTAATTTTTAATTTTTTAAGAAAGAATTATTATTATTTATTTTGAAATGGACCAATATGAAACGACTGAAATTTATATGTGATGTGACTTATAACGAGTTAGACCTTTTTGAATCATCAAACTATTTCATTTTTAATCTCATATTGTTTGTTAAAAGTTCATTTGCACTTCACTCGATAAATACATATCATTTCACATTATTTATGCCAACACTTAAAATCCAAACAGTCAATTAAATTCGTATCAAATCCATAGCAAAATGTGATACATTTCGAACACGGTAGTGAGTTTGATTCAATTTTACTTACATATACAATTTTGAGGTACTTACCACAATCTTTAACAAAATTGAAGGATTAAACTTTATGAAATTTTATGTCTCTTAATCTTTGTATTCATATGTTTTCATTTTTATTTTAAATTAGCTTGTTTCATTCTTAGTCTCCGATTTTTTTTTTTCAATAGATTCAGCATTCTATTCAAATTTCTACCTGCTAACATAAGAGAAAAAGGATCTACAATCACTCCATGGACACTTTCATTTAGGCACCAAAGAGAAGAAACACACTACATCTTCAAAAGAGAGGTAGATTCTTGCTACGAATTCCCCATTTTCGTTGTTGAAGATCAGTGTTTTGCAGGTCCACACTGATAACATTTAGCGAAGAGACCAAATGTATCAACTTGCTTGATAAAATTAGTCATACTAGCCCACCCACCGAGTCCAAACCCAATAACAAAAACCCAAACTACGATGAACATGTTCACAACGTACATGCCTGTCCAGCTTGGAAGGAAAAATGGAGGCTTCTCTGCTGCATTCTGTTTTTTAAACAAGAAATCAAGAACCTCAGTTGATTACTTCAATAGAGACGAGGCTGAGGAATGGACGGATTGATTACCTGGCGAGACGAGGCCTTCCTATAGGTGAGCATATGAGCAAGAGCAGGGATGATGTACACAGTAAAGCTAACAAGAAGTGCCCCCACAGCGGAGTTTATAGGGCCAAAAAAGGGGAAGATAATGGCTAAGAACCATATCGGTATCACCACTGGCAACCTAGCTAGGGCCCTTAGACATATGCTCTTTGTGTTGTGGACCCCGATCACCTTCTCCCACACGAAGTACAGAGGCGTACAAGCAAACCCGAATGTTATAAACTGCAAGAAACAAGACGTGTTCATAAGTTGTCTTATGTTGCTGTTGGTAGTAAATTGTGAGAATTAGAAAATTGTTAGACCTGGTGGATGAGCATTAAAACGACAGCTGTATCACGAAAACATGTACGAGGAAGCAGGGAGAAAGCATTGGAGTGAGTGAGGAGTTGGTCCCCAAAGGCCCAGTAAACAGCAGCAGCAGATGGGATTGTAAGAGTGAAGACATACAAGGTTGCAAGCAAATATATTGACTTGAATTTCTGAGGCTTCCACATTGCATGCATGATTTCACTGCAAGTATCAACAACCCTTTTGATCTCTCTCTCTACATATATTTCAAGTTCCATTTCTAAGAAATAGACTTAGGAGACATAATATCAAAGAGTGATCATTTAAGTGTGACATTCCCTTGTCCTAAACAAAAAATTGCTCTAGGAGACAGAGTACTATATGGCATTATAGCATGTATAACAAGGTAATCTCATAACTAATCAAGAATATATGTAGCTTAATTATATTGGATAAACTACTTACACAGTGACAGCATGACCACCAAAAGTGTAAAGTATATTGGTGGCACCAGTAAAATACAACACCAATTTAGTCGGCCCCGAGTGAGTCACCCCTTCAACCTATGCAAACGATTGAAAAATCGAAATCTTTAACTTAATTGAGACAGTAACTTAGTATTATATGCTATGATCATTGATGTATAATCCCATTACCTGGCCATGAACAAATGCTGCAATGGTCAAGTACCACGCGGTGTAAGAGGTCATTCCTAGACCGAGAAAGGACCATATTCTGTAGTTGTGGTACGAGGGAATAAACACGGTAGTAGCACAACATGCTCCGAATATGTATGTCCAAGTTCTCTTGTCTAAGTGATCATTAATGTAATATATGTTGCTGCAAACGATCAAGTTATTATGGAACAAATGCTAAATAAAGATTTCAGATAAATAGGCAATTGTATAAGCTAAGTATTAAGGGGTATTCACCTTGCACAAGCTATAAGTTGGATCACAGAGCCAAATAAGAGGAATGTGCAATTGAAGGCTAATCCAATGGCCTTCCATTGTGGACCCAATAAGCCATCCAACACTTCAAACCACTGCATACATATTTTAAAACAATAAAATCCTAATTATATCAGTACTTTAATCCTTGATTTTTGAATTGTTGAGAGAGAAAGAGAGGACCTGAATGATATGGTTCTTGAAGCTGACATTCTCTTTCTCTTTTCTGGCTCTATACTCAACATAGAGTATGCTTATAAGATAAGCAGTCCAACTTCCAAGCAGACCATAAAATACTTGAAGAACTATTCCAGAGAGCATTCCCAGTTGAGAGAAAGAGTATGGCAAAGTCAATAGAACCTGTGCCACCTACACCCATGAACCAAAGATTCCACCTTTATTACAAAGCCATAATGAATGATTTCCAAATCACCCAAAAAGAAAGAAAGAATCAGAGAGAGAAAGAGAGAGATGGATTTCTTCATCTTCTTATCTGAAAATTACCTGATTTGATGCACAACTGAACCAAGCGTCATAAACAGACCCTCCATGCCAAAAAACGCTTTTGAAGCTAAGCCTTGTATGAATGTTCTCTCCCTCTTCTCTCTCTCTCTCATCATCATGATCATTCTCACTCATGTTCCCAGGGATGATAGCTTCTTCTGCTTGCTTCTGGGGCACCATTTTTTCTTCACAACAAAATCTGAAACGAGGGTTTTCAATTAGACAAATGCAGAGTCAACAACACTTATTATATAATACGTGATTGTTGAAAAAGAGAACAACTTTTCCTGAAAAGACATAACTCACGCCAACACTCATAGCACTTGTAGGAGTGATGTATTCTTTCTTGATAGTGCAGTGTGTATAGTGTAAATCTGAAGCTACATAAATATTGTCAAATGTTCATAAAACCCGCAAAGTCAGTGACATTTCATCGAACACTTTCTGGTCAAGCAATTAGTAATACTACTATACTTCCACCTATTTTTAGATGCTATTACAAACTCTGCAGAGTGTTGATTTCCCAGAAGCCCATCACCTTAAATGCCATCTCGCTGTCTCTCTCTCTCTCTCTCTCTCTCTCTAGGAATTTTGACAAACCAAGACGAGGAGGATGAGGGGTAGTTAGGTGGCTAAGAAAATGCCCAGAGAGAAATGCTTCCTTGCTGCACACACTGAACAGGCTTAAAGTCTCTCTGCCAATTTACTCTGATAATAAACGCACAAAGTGTGTGCTTTGTTGGATAATGCACTCTCTTTCTCTCTCTCTCTCTACTGGAGGAGGAGGAGGAGGAGGGGAGAGAGAGTAGTTTTACAGCAAAAGAAGAGGCGCTTTTTCATAGTTGTTTTATATATTTATGCAGAAATGAGTAATGTAACTAAGAAAGCGACACAACATGAAAATCTCTCACTGTTTTCAGATTGAGACGACAAAAATTATCCATCTTGTATACTTATGTTTGGTAATAATGATACGTGATCTTTTGTTTGAAAAACAAATATTCCTTTGTCTAATTATTTTTGAAAATTTAATAAAGAATTATCCCCTACGGCCCACTCATCATTTTAAAATATTCATAAATGAGACTGTCGGAATTAATATTAATAAAAAGCTTTTGATAATTTTTAAATCAAGTATATTTTTTTAAATTCATACACGGGTTGAAGATTGAAATAGATACGTATTTAATTAAGTTAATAATACATTATGTCATAAATTATTTAGTTTAAAAACAATTAGCAATTGATGATAATTGATAATAATTGTCGATTATTTAAAATAATATTAGTTTTTTAATTTCCTAATTCGATGCATTTCATTTAATATGAATCTTCGTCCTTAAATTGATTCGAATCAATAAATTTGAAAATATGAATAAAATCACGTAAAATTTTGTTTTGATTGCATATTTTGTAATTTGATTTGATTTTAGGGATCTTTTTTATATTTTTGAAAATGTGGTTAAATTTCAAAGATTTTGGGAATCGATCTAAATTATATCTATTATTGTCAAGCAAAGTTTATTTATAAAAACAAACATTCTCAAACGAATATTTCTAAGAAAGAAAAGAATCTTCAATGATTTCTTGAATGAGCAAATGGGGCCCTTCCTCCTTGATCATCAATTCTTTATTCACTTTCAATTTTAAATCACATATTTTCATTCATTACTATCTTGGGTTAATAGCTAAGATTGTCCATAAATCTATAACAAAAAACCAAAATACCCACTACACTATAATAATATCCCAATATACCCAAATCCAAGTCAATACCTTAAGGCCCACATAAAAAATACTTTGGCCACTCTTTTTTTATCAATGTCAAACTTTTTCATTAAAATCATGTTTTATATCTTTAATTTTTTAGTTCGGATATATTGACTGGAAACCTCTCCCGTGCCCCAAAAAACACTTGTATTTATACTGGTGATCTGGTCTGAGAGGTATAACAATGGTCATGTATTCACTAATAATTAAGATATTTAAAGAAAAAAAAACCAATCCATATAGTTATTTGATTACGGATGCGATCCTTCGAGAAAATGGTATCAGAGCCTGATTTTATTGAAGAAATAAATTAAATTATGTTGAACAATATTATTTTCTTGTGCCTAACGGAGGAGAAAAATCAAGAAAATGTATCCGAAAATCTTTCGAGATAACACAAGTGCAGGATATCAGTAATGACATCCAGTTCAGATTGGAACATAATTGTTCCAGACACATCTAAGGTCACGCAAGACCTTAGGGAGATCCAGAAGACCATCATTTATTATGGTGGACAAATGGAGAAGATTGTCAGATCTCTATCCGAGATCCAAAAAGAAGTTTCAGATCTGAAATAAGAAATTGTAGATTTGAAGAGAAGACCATCCAAAGGAACTGGAAGATCAATGAACGAACGTATGAAAAATTCGTTCGGAGATATTCCAATCATTTACAAAGGAAAGATTACGGAAGTTTCGAAGCCTAAAAGCAACGACGAACTCCTACTTGATCTCATAAGACAAGTCGGATGGAAGTCTCAAGAGTAGATCTTGCAGAGTTAACTGAATCCCTTTCCAATCTTGGAATTGTGGATCTGGTAAACCTCAGGATGAACGAGCCGATTCCGCCAATTCCGAAGAAGGAAGAGGAAAGCACAAGTACGCCAGTACCTGAGGCACCAGTACCTGAAGTACCGGTTCCTCCCGAACCCAGGTGGTGGCAGGACGGGGTGGAATATGAAGAATACATAGCTCGACAAGCAAAAACCCGACCGGGAAGGTTTAAAGGAGTATCCAAAAGTCTTTGGGCAAAAACGATGCTTGAACCAACCCATCCGTTTGGAGTGATGCTCACAACGGACATCATCGATTTCAGAAATATGGAAGTATTGATCGATGAGTGGATGTCATCCATGAAAGTTGCTTCATCAACACTGGATGTTGATAACGATCATTTTTGCCAGATATTGGTAAATAGTTTGCAAGGTTCGGCCAAAAAGACATGGGACATGACCGAAGCTTCTCTCAAAAAAGAGATCTTATCCAACGATAATGTTATAACAATTGTCGAAAGGATGGGTCATTTACTCAAAATATGTTTCCTCGGGGACGGATATTTTGAGGAAAGAAAAGACGAGAAGAAACGAGAGTATACGCAAGCTCTGTTTGCTCTCGAACTAAGAAATATATGTTATGCGGATGAATATATATATTGGTTCCGCAAATATTATTTCCAAGCAGATGTACCATGGAACGTGGCAACAGATTTATTCTTTGCAAAAATCTGCAGTCCATGGAGGGAGATGCTAATACAAACCTACAAGGTACCTACAGGCCGAGTCGATTCAGTGGCCAGGAGGATGTCCTTCTTTAAGGACAGTATACGAGAATGGTGTCAATAGGCGACACTACAAAGGAACAAGAAGAAACTAAGAGGAATGGTAAAGAAGACCCCTCTTTGTTGCGACAACAATGATTTTCCGAGTATCATCGGAGAACCACAACGCGAAAGACACGGAAAGAGAAAGAAACACTTCAAGGAAAGGTTTCAATCCAAGTCTGGAGGATCATACAGGAGACCTTCCAAACAAGGAAGATCATGGTGGTCCAAATCAAAGACTAGATCTTACAAATTTGGTCAAAAGTCTGGTCCTTCCAGGTTTTCTTTACAGGGATCTAAATCCACAGGGAAACCAGCAGGAGGAACAACCCGGAAAAGAACTTTCAAACGAGCTCACACTCGTGCAAATGAAAGTTTCAAGGATTGCAACTGTTGGACATGCGGAGCGAGAGGCCATATTTCGCCCGATTGACCACAAAAGCAAAAAGATGTGCGCCAGTTCGAGTACACAGACGACATCCGAGATGCTGTCTTCTATGGTAATTTGGTGCCAGTTTACAAGTTCGAGGACATCTCTTCAGATGAAAGCATCTATGAAGAAGAGTTTGAATCAGATTCAGAAGGATCCGATGGATCATCTACAGAATCAGACAAGTAGCTCCGGCGAACCAGAAGATAGACTCCAGACGACGGATAGTCTATCAGGATTCTTCTCAAAAATGACCATCTCTAAAAAGACGATGGAAAAGATCATGAGACAGGATTCAACATTAGGTCCATATGATGGGTTTAAGAAAGGAAGTCTTAATCGATTTTGTGACAAGATCGGGATAAGACAGCGCAATCACCATATCATTTACCGGGTAAACTCAGGTGAGTTTTCTCTTCCAATAGATCTAACCGGTAATAAAATTGAGATGCAACTTATTCCAAAAGAAGAAATTCTTGAGGAACTGAGTCATCTTAAAGAAGAAGTAGCGGTCACGATGAAATGGATCCATATTGGAACCATTGAAGTAGTGATTAAAGCTACCTTCAAAGAAGGAATTGATTCTAAATTACATTTATCTGTAATGGATAAAAGAATCAATGACTTAAGAGAAAGTTGTCTTGGTACAATGGTAGGTAATTTGTATGCTGGCAAACTTATGTTTGACATTCACCCTAGGATTGCATACAACCTAGCTGACCAAGATTTTAGTAGAGTCTTAACCCTTCATCAGGATTTTAAAAGACCTGATCTTATGAAAGAAGGAAATAGTCCATATTCTATCACGTATAGAATTGCATATGCGCTTTCCAACACACATCATTCAGATATGTTTCTTAGGAAATAGTATATAGAAATTCCTATAATTTTTAAGGAATTTGCAAAGGTTAGAACACCAGACCCAATCCAGATACCAAGGTTAGGGGGTGTTAATTTGCTAATTAAGGATCAACCTATCTTACACAATAGATCATTAAGGTTTGATTCAGAAATTAGTAACAGGCTGTCCTTTTCCGAAGGTAGGATTTTAAGCCTAAAAGGAAAAGAACCATGTGAGGATTTGTATCCACAAAAAATTAGGGTAAGAAATGTAAAAATCAAATGCCCTAATAATGAATGGAAGGAAATCCATATTGTTTTTGATATATCTAAAACTGATAATTTGTTTCCTTGTGAGGAGATATATCATTTACAACAACCAAGTATTAATAGATATGAAGACATGTTAAAAATAGCAGGCTATCATGTATCTGTTACAGGAAGTGCAGGCATAACTAAAGGAGTTATGACCCTAGGGTTAAGTTTCCTTGAGGAACATAAGCCCTGGAGAAGAGATGAAAAATGGATGGAGTTCGACATTGATGGACATACAATAAGGGTAGAATAAAACCATTATGCCAGGAATCAAGCTAGACCAAGAGATCATTGATCTCACGATACAAAGAGACCAGACGATAACTTTGTTAAGATCTTTGCAAGAGCAAAATCTACCAGAACAAAGAAGTATCCAAGACGTCATAAGGATACAAGAGGCTGCGTTAAAAATAAGTCAAATAAACGCACGAATTGACATGCTAGAACGCTGAAGGAGAAGGATTTATCCAAACAATCCAGACGAATTCTAAATTATGCCAGGAAGGTGTATAGAGGATGAGATCCAGGATCTCAGAAAAGAGAAAGATGAGTTGACAGAACGCATAAGAGAAATGCGAGATAATGGACAGACTCATCAGGTAAGATTTCAAGAGTTGATCCGGGAGCATAATGTTAGAAGCTCAAGGATAAACTTGTTAGAATCTTGGAAAAGAGGAATCTATCCAGACGATTCTGAATGACAAGTATTTTCTCTATATATATATCTGTAGGGATACTATATGATCAATATAAGACGGAATATTTTGCAGCTTATATTGACTCAGGTTCAGGCATTTGCACAGCAAAGCCAGGAGTTTTTCCTAGCGAAGCAGTGGAAAAATTACCTCTTATTGCAGGAAGAGACTTCTCACAGAAGATCCTTATACTCAATAAAGGTATTCGAGAATCACGAATAATGATCGGAGGAGCATTCGATACCCCTTGGTATAAAGTAAGAATGCCACCAATCTATATTCATGATACAGGTGCTGATATTTTGCTTGGTAACAATTTTATCCAAACTTTTGCAAAATATGAGCAGGATAATCACAAGAACCTGTTAACCTTTACTACTAACTGTGGTAGTATGATACAGGTTTTGCGGCGAGAAAAGGCTTTTAATAGGATCATGCCTATTAATTTTCGCAGCAAACGTGGTGATAATGAAGCCAAGTTAACTCATCCAAAAATGGAGGATAAGAGGAAATTTGGTGAAGCTCTTTTGTCATACAGACAAGAGGGAATTGAGGAGGCACATGAAGAAGCTATTCAGTTTCTGAAAAATGCCTTACAAGAAGGACCACCCCAGATTGACATTGATGAGGAAAGTCTATTTTCCCTCGAAAATGTTAAAAGACTAATTCAGAGGAACTACAATGAAAATCCTTTAGCCTGGTGGGACAAAAACCAGATCGAAGCAACGTTGAAGGTAAAAGATCAATACCGATACGAGTTAGTTCGATACAAGCCGATTCAGATGAACCTTGAGGATCGAAAAGATATGCAAAAGATTATCAAAGAGCATATCGATCTCAAGTTGATCGAAACAGGTATTTCTCCTTATAGTAGCCCAGGGTTTTTGGTAAGGAACCATGGCGAAATAAAAAGAGGAAAAACAAGGTTAGTAATTAACTATCAAGGTATTAATAAGATTACCGAATTTGATGGTTATTACATTCCAAGTAGAGAACACTTAATTGATTGTATAAAAGGATCAAAGGTGTTTTCAAAGTTTGATTGCAAGTCTGGATTTTACCAGATTAAGTTAGAAAAAGAGTCTAAGAAATTAACTGCTTTTTCTACACCACAAGGTCAGTATATCTGGAACGTAATGCCTATGGGTCTTGCGAATGCACCTCAGATATACCAACGAAAGATGGATAATCTATTTAAAAATTATTTTGAGTTTATGTTTGTTTACATAGACGATATCTTAATTGCCTCTAAAAATATGAAAGATCATTTAAAGCATCTTGAAATATTTTCAGAAGCATGTCATAAAGAAGGATTAGTGCTCTCTGAAAAGAAGGCAATAATCGCGGTTAATAGAATCGAGTTTCTCGGTGTTATTATTGACCATGCAGGAATGGAACTACAGGAACATATTGTGGAGAAAATCTGCAATTTTTCAGATGTTCTTAGAGATAAGAAGCACCTTCAAAGCTTCTTAGGAGTGATTAATTTTGCAGGTTCATTCATTAAGGACTTGGCAAAATATCGAAAGGATTTCCGTCCTTTATTACAAAAGGATGAGAAGACCAAATGGAAATGGGAAGATATTCATTCCCAAAGAGTTCGTGAGTTAAAACAGGTTTGTCGTAAATTGCCAAAACTCGCGATTCCTCAAGATGAGGATCAGTTAGTCGTCTACACAGACGCTAATGATTTCAGATGGGCAGCAGTACTCATGCGAAAGACATCTACGGGTGAAGAACCATGTAGATACACTGGAGGGTTGTTTACAGAACAACAAGCCGGAGTTTGGCATATCAACGAGAAAGAATTCTTTGCTGTTTGGAAGGCCTTTAAAAAATGACCTTTATTTTTATTAGCTAAAGAATTTATATTAAAAGTTGATAATACTAACGTTAAAGCTTTTTTGAAAAACAAACTTGAATCAAAGATCGAAAAAGCACGTATTATCAGGTGGCAAGCAGAATGCCAATATTATCTTTTTGATATTGTCATAGTGAAATCTAATGAGAATGTTCTTGCATATTTCTTAACAAGAGATGGATATCCTTGAAGCAGATTCCATCACAATACGAGCAAGACACCTTAAGGAAAACCTTGAGGTGCATTACAAGGCCTTTGAGGAATTAAGGGTAAGAGCCGAAGCGGCATCTTATGTCCAGAAAGCTGATTTGGACAAAGTCCAAATGACTCTACGTGCAGCCATAACTTCAAATAATGATTTGTAGAATGCATTAGTAGAACCTGTTAACAAGACTTGTTTACCATCGGTGATGCAGAAAGAATTATACGAGAGGAGTTCATCATCGATGAACAAACAGGGTACTTTTATACCCGAAGCAGGACATCCTGCTGATAAAAGTTTTTCATCGGATATCGGTGAAAAGGCTGATAAGGCCGAACCAAGTGTTTTATCGGATTCTGATAAAATTATTAATTCGGAAGGTTAGGAAGCAATTTCAGACAACCCGAGTCAACCCAGCACCTCTGGGGTAAAAGAGGGAGAGGTTAACCTAAGGCCCCAAACTGGCCCTAGACAGGTTAACACTAATCAAGCTATTTCTCCTCTGCAGGTTTACCAAAAGATATGGGAGAAATTGGTAACAAGAAATGGGATCAATCCAAACAGAATTACTGCTGATTGGTCTGGCAAGTATCCAAGACTTTGGATGCTCCCGGGGGTAAACCCTCATGATGTGGGGGAATGGTTCGATTTTGGAGCAATTGTTTCAGTCTTTACTACCGCACCCAGTTTTTCGGAGATTTCCAAACTATCGGACTGGATATCCACTGCTGTGCACGATTCATGGCAGAACAACCCATACTTGGGTCGAGGAGATATACTGGAGCTAAAAATTATCTCTGCTGCTCCAGAAATTACAGGAAAAGGGTCTCATCCAGTTTTTCAATTCATAAAACTACAGAGACCTGAGATGGGGGCGATAAACCGAGCCAAAACACCCCCAGAAAACAGCCATTTGGTAGTCGCCTTGACTGAAAATGATATATCTACGAGGCGAGCTTGGGGTCTTTGGGTCTGTCTCACCGAGATGGACAAAGTGAAGTATCCATTCAAAATATTTCATAACTCTGTGAATGGATCATTCCTGTTAAATTCCATGACAGGAACAACTACCGGATTTGCTGAAAACCTCTTTGAAAATAAGAGAAAATTAATCTGGAAAAACAAGGTTCCAGCCACGGAACAAACAAGGAAGAAGATATGTAATATGATACATATCGGAAGATGGAGTGAGCGGTTATGCTCTTACTGTCAAATACAAGAGAAACCACTGTTTGGACAGAGTTTCAAAATAAAAAAGGACAAACCCGACTACCCAAAGAAAAAGGGAAAAGGGAAGGGTTTTTAGAAAATAAAAACAAAAAATGTAATAAGAGAAAACGGGTCTAATTAAACTCGATTAAAAACAAGCTGTATTGTATTCAATGTAATAGGATAGGAATACAGTATTATCAAGTATTGGATGCTAAAATAGACAAAGGGATAGTAGTAGGTTCCGCTATCTTAAAGAATCAGCATCTGGTCGAAAAGAACAAAAGTGGAGGACCCCTCCACTCACCAAAAGAGTAGTTACCGACACAAGAAGACAACGAAGGAGGTAGATGCACTTACCAAGCGGTAAGTGAGAAATAAAGAAGGTTGGCCCATTCCCCACTAACCAAGTGGAATGCAAGCTGGCAAGGCAATAATGGATCCACACAGGAGCACATTGATGCCTATAAAATGAGGCCTTCAGCCTCAGAAGAAGATCATCGAAAATACACAACACTTCCATCTTCATAAGCTTTTCGAAATCTTCTCTCTAGTTTTGTAATAGTTTAGCTTTCAAGCTTTCCTGTTCATGGGGGTTTCCCCTTCACGAGTCTTAGCCATGATAGGCTAATTCAAGTTTCTCTTTCAATGACAGAGAAAATTTATATTGTAAAATAGTTTAGTTTATTTTCTTCAATAAACAAGGCTTTTGCTTTCCGACATCCTGTCCAAAAATTTTATAATTTTGAGTAATAATTCATCCGGCAGTGAGTCTCCCCGTGATCTCCTTAAAGGCAGGCAGCCGTTGAGAAGGATTGCGATCTGGGTTCCTAAAAAAATCGGTTTCAGAACCATAGACTGCGGGCGAGTGGTTGGATCTTTTGATCCGTAAAACCTGAATCGAGGTCCAAGGGAATTTAAGAGACAAAGACAATGTATGATTTAAACTCAGTTTTATTTTATTTACGGAAGCATGTTGGGCCTGATTACTGAAATCAGAGAAGTATTAATCCGGATCAAATTAAGATGATGGATTGGAAGATTTAAATTGCTAATGAAAGGTTGGGGTTTTGGTAATATGTTGAGGTCAACAAGGGTATTAAGGTAAAATATCATGAAAATGGGTAGAAAGTGATATTGTTATAATGTGATAGGTATTTTTGTATATGTTATGTGGAATTTGGGTACATTTGTTTGCTGACCCTTACTATCTTAGTATCTTATCCTCTCTCTCTCTCAAAAAAAAGTCATCTCCTGTTCTTTTATGTTTGAATATTGACTTGTACAATGCCAAAAGTTTTAGAAAATAATAGTTTCATTATCCATAAATTTATCATCTTAGTTTTGTTAAGGGCTGGGATTAGCCCCAGGTTTAGTGGGAGACCTAATGATTAAAGATAAATCAAAAGACTTAACTCAACAATATACCCTACTTTATAAAGTGATCACCACCATCACTCGAACACATTAATTTATTTTCCCCCTATTTGGAGATTTTTTTTTCTTTTTATTTTTGAATATAGTTTTTATAAGTTCATTTCATAAATCTAATTTATAATACTAATAAACATGCAACATATAATTCATAGTTGATATAGGAGTTTGCAAAAATGAATTCGCTTTCTGAATAATAAAACATCATTTCCTTTCTCCATCTTCTTTAGGATTTGCTTTGCTCCCTTTTTTATTGGTTTTTCTATGTCTTTCCTCTTCTTCTCTTTTAGTTATCTTCTCCTCGAATACTTATCACACATATTTTTTTTAAATTCTTCCTCTTTTCCGTCTTTTTCACGATTTTGTGAATTGAAAATTAAAAATTTATTATATCAACAAGATTAAACATAATAATCATTTACAAAAAATAGAGAAAAAATATAATTATATAACTTAAAGTTATTGGTTGTATTACATAAATATAACGTATAAAGGTATTGCATCATTTACCTAAAGATATTACTTGAAATATAACATAAGAGTATTACTTGTATCATATAAATATATTAATAACATAATGTAAATGTATTAGTGTTTTTACTTAAATGTATTACTTTATTTTACTTAAAAATGATTTTATATAATTTATTAAAATATATCAATTGTATCACATAAAAGTATAAGTTTTTTATATAGAGGTATATGTTGTTTCACATTAAAGGTATTATTTCATTTGCATAAAAATACTGTCTCATTTTAATGAAATCTAACGTATAAGTATTATTTATATCACGTAAAGATATTAATCAAGTAACATAAAAGTATTACTACATTTACTAAAAAGTATTATCTTATTTCAATTAAAAATGATTTTATATTTTATTGGAAGATATTAGTTGTATTACATAAAATTATTAATTTTATTACATGAAAGTATTAGTTGTATTACATAAAGGTTTACCTTATTTACTAAGATATAATATAAAACAATATTAACAATAACTAAAAGATTTGGTTCACATAATTTATGTTTTACAGAATTAATAGAATGTGCACTTGTATATAAAAACGTGTGTAAAAGGATCGAATCGAATTATACGGACCATATTCCATACATCAATTTCACATAAGCTTTTATGAATATTATTTGGGGAAACTCATACCAATTTCACATAAGGTTTTATGAATATTATTTGGGGAAACTCATTCCAAAACATTGATGACTAGGAGGAATCAAGATTAATAGCCGCAACCACAAAAAGCAACTAAAATGATTCGTAACGACTTTGAATTTTGAAACTGAGCTTCATCTTGATGGCATCCTCGGTCTTCTTTTTTTTCTTTTTTATTCTAATTATAAAAATTTAATGGAGTGTCTAACATTAATTATGACCATCATTCTGAAATGTAAATATTATATAAAATTTATTTATTTAATGAGTTAGAAAGAATAGAATAAAGGGAGATAATAAAAACTCAAAAACATGTGTTATGCAAGTTGGAACTCTAACCATTATGAAATGAGACATTTTTGGTTGATGATGAGTTGTGAAATGTATAATTGTATTGTAATAGAATTTTAAGTGCATGAATTTATCTTATTTTAAGTGCTCTGATTCTGATCTGATACAAAATTATTTAAATTTGAAGAATAGAGTGGGCAAAACAATGGAAATTGTGGTCTTGTATAAGTCCGGACTGACAAGAACATATTTATTAATTGTTTAAGAATGAATATTTGATTGTAGGTACAAAAGTATAAAATACTTGTTCATGAATATTAAACTTAAGATAAATGAAAATTGTAATATGACCAAAGATATACGTGTGGCATCAAAAGATATTAAATTTTTTTTATTTTTTTGACAATGATCTATAAATAATAAATAGTTAAATATATAATAGATAATAAACGAACAATTATCAAACATTGATGTTGTGGGCTTTTTAAACTTCTAATGGGCATTGAAAGTGTATGTGGATTTGATCGTTGAAAACATTATTTTAAAATTTAATCTCATCAAATATGTATGACCATATTTACTCTCAGTTGGTTAGAGCGTGTGGCTGTTAACCACAAGGTCGGAGGTTCAACCCCTCCTTCTAGCGATTTCTTTTAATATATACAGTATTTACATTTTATCTTTTAATTTATAAAGTTTCATATTTAATAAAAATGTAATTGCTTCAACCCTAATATGAGGAGGAAAAGATAGTATTACTTTTTTTATCTTTTAATTTATAAAGTTTCATATTTAATAAAAATGTAATTTCCTCCATTTTAAATTTTAGTATGTGTTCATCATATATTTCTTTTTATTATTAAAATAAATATTCTATTAATATTATAAATATAAAAAAAAAAAAAGAGTTATATATATATTAAACACGTCAAATTCCATCATTTTTTTATAATATTAAAAAGGTTTGATTGTAGTTTATGTCTCGGTCAAATCATCGATTCAAGATTTAAGATTAGATCGATTCAACGGATTGTTCAATCGCTAAAATATGAAATATAATATATAATATTTTATTAAGGTATAATAAATTTTTTTTTTTTGGGAAAATGAAAAAACAAAATTTTGTGTGGAATTATTTTTATTCAAGAGTGATAATAAAAAATAATAATGGAAAGTTTTAACTTAAACATACTTAATTATTAAGGGTCCGGGGCCTATAAACCATAATTTGTATAGTGTGTATCTTTTCTACTACAATTGAGATAAATTTGACATTTTCTGCCACAAAAGGATAAATTGAGTTGTTTTTTACCATTTTTTTGTGATTTGTGGTGATGTGAATAGTAGATGATTTGTACTTATGCATAATTGACTGATATACTTGTGAATAGTGTATGTTTTTTGGTCTTTTTAATGTAAGTTAATTTGAATTCTTTCATTTTTCATCTCCACATACAAGTGAAATTCTCTATGGTTTGTAAAAAGAAATTGCCTTGAACAAACACAGATTTGAGGTAATATTTTTTCCTTCACAATTATTTAGTAAATTATATGTTTACAGTTGTGCATATTGTTGGTAGAAAATGTCGTTTACTTAATCAATTTATAAGACAATTATGCTGAAATAGCCTTTTATCCCTAAAATATGGAAAAATATGTTGGAAAATGAAATTGAGGGGTAAACAGTAATTTTTTAAAAAAATTATGGGGTACATGGCAATTTTACAATAATTGTAGTGTACCCCCCATTTTTTTTCTAAAAATTGCCGTGTAGCACTATTTGGGAGCAAAGTAGGTTTGTAATTAAATTTTATGGAGAAACGACAATTTTAACAAAGATTTGAGGGTTAAACGGTAATTTTGAAAAAAATTGTGGGGTACACGGCAAATTTACAATAATTGTCGTGTACTCTCCATTTTTTACCGGTAATTTCAACCAAAAAAATTAAGGGTACACGGCAATTTTACAATAATTGCCGTTTACCCCCTAATTTTTTTCTGAAATTGCCGTTTAGCTCTACAAATAGCTTTTAAACCTTTTTTTTCAACTAATTACAAGTAAACGACAATTTTTTTATTGAAAAAAATTGTGGGGTACACAACAATTATTGTAAAATTACCGTGTACCCCACAATTTTTTTCAAATTTACTGTTTAGCCCTCAAATTTTTGTTAAAATTGCCGTTTAGCCTTCAAATTTAATTACAAACCTACTTTGTTCCCAAATAGTGATAAACGGCAATTTTAGGAAAAAAATGGGAGGTACACGACAATTATTGTAAGGTTAAAGGTCAACTTCAGCAACATTTTCTACCAACAAAACCCTAAACTGTAAACGACATTTTCATTCATAAACTTACAGCCCTAATTCATCACAAAAATTATAGAAAAATAAAACACAATTGCAGCACTAATTTAATGAATAAACTGCAAAACTTTGGAAAAAAAATTCCGTGGTAATTTTGGCTCATGTGACTTGTAATATTAATTCCGTGCAGTGTATGGGCCCAATTAAATCAGAAATTACATTTATGATAGAAAACATACATCTTATATGTATTCTGGTAGAAAAACAAATTTCTTATATGAATTGTGATAATATTATTAATCAATC
The DNA here is from genome assembly GCA_028654395.1 of Scutellaria barbata. Classification (NCBI taxonomy): domain Eukaryota; kingdom Viridiplantae; phylum Streptophyta; class Magnoliopsida; order Lamiales; family Lamiaceae; genus Scutellaria; species Scutellaria barbata. The sequence goes on along the minus strand of CM053646.1, from coordinate 14,298,047 downwards.
TCTCACATCTATACTATACTAATAGCAAGACAGTTGGAAATATTTACAATAATGTCATTTTCCCGCCAAAAAATGTCATGTCATTAAAAATATTAAGAAAATATAATCTTTCTTGATAAGCTATTTGTATGTTCAATATTCTAAATCTTACAGAGTAAGTTATATTATAAATCTTCCTGAGTAAGTTATGTGTACATTATATAAGATTTGTAAGGAAAAACAAAAAATCAGAAAAAAAAAATTTAGAGAACAAAGTTCTTGGTATAGGCTACCACATCCATCATAGTCAATCTAGGCCATTATCGACGGAATTTGATCGACCCCAACGTTCAAACTGGAGAGCTCTCCATCTCCATCATTTTCGATGCCGACGCCTAACTTAATTAGCATGAATACATCTCGAATATATGTATTTCAAGAGAGATGATGAAGATGGAAGCTTGTGGGCGATGCGAGAATGATTAGAGATGATGGTGGATGGTATGTTGTTTATAATACTACTATAAATGTATGGATCTGATGTATGATTTGGAAACAATGATTTATTTTAGTTGTTTATGTTGTTATTTAATAGTGTATATATATTAATGTTTAATAGTTGTATTCAATATTAATGTGTTGTGTATTTATAAATATAATTTAATTATATTAAAATTATTTCGTTATATAATAATACGCGCAACGCGCGGATACACTACTAGTCTCTAAAAAAGTAATACACTTTCTCTTTCTCTAAAAATCAATTTGTCCTTCTCCCATTTCTCTCTTTCATTCTCAAAACCTTCCCGTCTCCCTTTCTCTCTTTCTTGCTCTATCTAGAAAACACAGTCTCTCAACTTCTGCTCTTCCTCTTCCCCACACTCTTTCTCTCTTTCCTCTCTCCTACCACATTTCAGATGTACGTAGAGATCCTTGAAGATACATGAGGTTTCATTGGAAGAATTTCAAATTCAGATTTGTAGCTTGATTTTTAACCGGTTCTGAGTAGTTCTTATTAGCAGGTTTTCACCGATCTAATTGGTTCTTGGCACTTCCGAGCATGGTTCGATCTAACGGTCGCGGTGCCTGTCGCGGTGTCCACCGTTAAGGTTACATTGCAATTTCACGGCGATTTCTCGGCTGTACCGGACAATTTTTCGAAAAAACTCAAAAATAGCCTAAAAATTCAAGAAAATTACTTATATATATGTTTTTACTAAATTAACATAAAAAACAATATGACAACTAGAAATAACATATAAAACATACAATTACATACATTATTAATACCACATGGAATGTCGAGGTGGTTCAAAGTCATCATTATCTTTCTTTTCAAGATAAATAGGAAAATGTGCATAATCATAATGAGTAGGATGAGACATAGGCTGTTCACGTGGATACTCATGATAATATCCAAATTCTCGACATCATGTATTGTCCGAAGATCCATAATGATGATCATGGTATCCACCATTAGTAGGAAATGAGCTCACACTATGTTTTTATGTCCACTTTATGATATCCCATGTGCTAGCCTATAACTTGTTCCTCTTTTGCGTGCATATTATAGCAAATACCAATTATTGTTTTTGTTGCTACAACTTTAATTTGTCTACATCTTTAATACCCATATATAATAAACATGTATAAAGAATATTACATTCAATCGAAAAAAGAATACACAATGTTCAAATTCAATCATCTATCTGTCGTTTCCGCTTTTATCGCCCTTTAAATCAGTTAAGTCCTTTATAAAGCCGTTACAATCCGTTATAACGCCGTTACAGTCCGTTATAACGCCAAATAACGTCGTTACGAGCGTTATCGCGCCGATATCACGCCCGATAATGTAGCCAACCGTTTTTAACCGAATCAGTGACGCGGAGAAGGCCGTTAAGATTACGAAACACCGTTATAACGGGTGTAACGGCCGTTACGACGAACCATGCTTCCGAACGGGTTTTCCCCATCTAACTGGAATTCCGATTTTATATGTTCAAATGCACTTGAAGGCCCGGTTCACCGCGAACCGTCCAGTTCGGTTCCACAACCATTGCAACCAACATTTTAATAAATATTAATTTCCTTCTTATTCATATATATATATATGGACTAAACCCAACTTCAACTCTTTTATATTTTACTAATAACAACAATCCAATTTTAATTTTTTTCTCATTATTTATTAATTGCATACTATTTATAATCAATTTTATTATATTTAAAATGTGTAAGAAATAGATAAAAATATTTGATATTTTTAATTTGTAATTATAATAATAAAAAGAATTGGATTTTTTCGGAAATAGATATGAAGTTTGAAAAATAATTTGGATTTATAAAGAGAAATGATAGAAATTAGGTGAGATAAGAAAGAATTTCAAATTGTGAGAAAAGAAAGCGTACTATAAAATATGTCAATATTAGACTCTATTTGTAGAAAAAAAAATTATTATAATTTTTTAATATTTTTAATAAAAATTATCTTTAATATCAATAAATTAAATTATATCTGTAAAAATTGTATTCTCTCCATTAGAACTATGACAAATGTCACAAAATCATAGGATATTGTTGATGATATGGGTTGTGATACTCAATTGCGTAACCAACTGGTGTCATATTTTTTCTCTGTTTTTTTTTTTATCTTATCCTATGATACGAAATGAGGTTACTAGTAAACTTAGTCTTACCATCATACCATTGCTACTTTCACATTCTATATAAGTCATTCCAACATGTATTTCGGCTATAGTCCTACTAAAAGCATACAACATTCATTATTGTTAGAAAATATGGCCACATCTAAACCCAAATCAACTTTAATGATTCAAAATTTAAAAGTTAGAGCACACCATAGGTTGTAAACGAATCGAATCAAATACTGACAAATTTTATTCGAATTCGAAAATTTTCAATAGTATTCGTATTCGATTCGAATTAGAATACTAATTTTGGATTTTTATTTGATTTGTTTAATATAAATTCAATTAATATTTGATTCAATTCGAAAATATAATTCAGATATTCGATTTGAGTTTAAAATATTCAATTCGTGATTCGAAATTTTTACACAATTTTTTAAATATTCGATCCGATTCGTGAAAATAATAATGATATTCGATTCGAAAAGCTAAATCATGAAATAATTGGATATATGAAATAAATTAAAATGAAAAAATAAGTATATATATAAATATGTATATATATGAATATTTAAATATTTTGAATCGAATATATTCGATTCGAATTGAATACACCGGTATTCTTTTTCGTATTTAAAAATAATTCGAATAGTAAAAAAAATTTATATTCGAATTCGAAGTTTTCGAATATGAAACGAATCAGAAATTCTTATTCTTTTGCATTTTCACTGAAAATTAGAGTTGTAAACGAATCGAACCGAATACTGACAAATTTTATTCGAATTCGAAAAATTTCAACAGTATTCGTATTCGAGTTTGAATACTAATTATGGATTCTTATTTGATTTGTTTAATATAAATTCAATTAGTATTCGATTCGATTCGAAAATATAATTCACATATTCGATTCGAGTTTAAAATATTGGATTCCAGATTCGAAATTATGACACAATTTTTTAAATATTCGATATAATTCGTGAAAATAATAATGATATTCGATTTGAATTCTAATATTTGATTCGAAAAGCTGCTAAATGATGAAATAATTGGTTATATGAAATAAATTAAAATGAAAAAATAAGTATATATATATGTATATTTAAATATTTCGAATCGAATATATTCGAAATTATTCGAATCAAATACACCGGTATTTTTATTCATATTCAATAATAATTTAAATACTAAAAAAATTCATATTCAAATTTGAATTCGAATTTTTCAAATACAAATCTCGAATCCAAGTAGAAAATTCTTATTTTTTTGCATCCCAACTTGAACAAATAAACCAAAGGAGAGAGATGGTCCATATCTGGAACAAACCCTTTACTATAGCCCAACAACAGTACCTCATTTGAAAACTAACCAAATACAAGAGGAAGGGCCCAGGTGGTAAAGCCCAATAAGAGGCCCAACATCACCTAACGTTGCCATAGCCGTTAGATCTAACTACGCCAATCTGAACCGTCAAACATAGGGTTTTGATCTTATAAATGCCATTTCTAACCCCTCCCAAACTCGCGTTCTAGGGTTTTACTTTCCTCAGTTTACTTCCAAAATCCCAAATCTGAATTGAAGAGGTTAAAGTGACGGCACCGCCGCTGTCCGCCTTGACACAGCACCGCTGCTCCGTCTTGGCCCTCATTTTTGCATCTCTTCCGTTCATTTCTAGGGTTTTGTACATTTAACACATATACCAGGTAGAACTTTTGTTGTAGTTGAGAGAAATGGCGCCTAAGGTTTCGAAAGCCGACAAGAAGATCGCTTACGACCAGAAACTTTGCCAGTTGCTCGATGAGTATACTCAGGTTTTGGTGGCAACGGCCGACAACGTCGGTTCAACTCAGCTCCAAAACATCAGGAAAGGGCTAAGAGGTGACTCCGTGGTTCTTATGGGGAAGAACACTATGATGAAGAGATCTGTTCGGATCCATGCCGAAAATTCAGGAAACAAGGCTATTCTTAACCTTATTCCTCTCCTTGTTGTAAGTCTTCATTTATTTTAATTTTCATTTCATGTTTTTCTCCTAATTAATTGTTTTATTGATATTGTGTTGCGACGTGTTTGTTGCCGACTAAAAAGATTAGGGAATAAAAGCCTGTTTGTGCTTTTCATATTGTGGTTTTTTGGGAGTTAACATGGTTTGCTTTTTTATAAATTAGAGTTAAATTGCTGCTGTGAATAAATCATTAGCGGTTAATTACTTAAAGTTGGATAATTGGTGAAAAGTTCTAACTTTGTTGGTTTTATTTGGACAGGGCAATGTTGGTTTGATCTTCACCAAGGGTGACTTGAAGGAAGTCAGTGAGGAGGTCGCCAAGTACAAGGTGAATTTATCATGCTTATTCTTTCTTTTTTCTCTGTGATATATAAATCTGATTCACCTTGCTAGAACAATTATGAGTTGTCAATCCAATTCCTGTGATAAGTATAAGTGTACTATAGTTACCTGTATCTTTTGCTTGATCCAGATATTCTTTTTATTGTTTTGTTGAGGTTTTATATCTGTTCGAGTTGTACCCTGGAACATTGTGTATAATATGTATCTACGTTCAATTTGGTAGAACTTGTAGGGTAGTATTTTAATGTTCTACCATATTAATTCTCATATTTTAATTTACACTGCAATTTACTAATTTTATATACAAGTGCTCTCTCACTGCCATATTTTGATTAGAGCGGTGAAAGTCTATTATATCTGTTTTTTTAACTAAATATGTTATTTCTTTAAATGACTAAGTATACAGAAACAATTTAGGGTACACTATTTATTCAATATAAGTGTTATTATGAAATAGCATTCTATGAAATCAAAAATATAATTTCCATGATTTTAGACATAGAATGTTTCTCTGGATCAATCTTGTATTTGCTTTACAAATATTAGATTCTAATACAGTCGTGCCTGTGTGATATCATTGTCAACAGGTTGGAGCCCCTGCTCGTGTTGGTTTGGTGGCTCCAATTGATGTCATTGTCCCACCTGGAAACACTGGCCTCGATCCATCACAAACTTCTTTCTTCCAGGTAAGATATGAATAGCTTTTTCTCGAACAATTTCCTTGACTACTTTCTTTCTATATGATTCTAATATGTGGTTTATATGCCTCCAGGTTCTTAATATCCCTACTAAAATTAACAAGGGTACTGTTGAGATTATCACCCCTGTGGAGCTCATCAAGAAGGGTGACAAAGTGGGCTCCTCTGAAGCTGCTCTCCTAGCAAAACTTGGAATCCGTCCCTTCTCTTACGGTCTTGAAGTCATCTCAGTCTATGACAATGGATCCGTTTTTAGTCCTGAGGTGCTTGATTTGACTGAAGATGATCTGATTGAGAAGTTTGCTTTGGGTGTTTCCATGGTTACATCATTGTCGCTTGCTATCTCATACCCAACACTTGCAGCAGCACCACATATGTTCATCAATGCATACAAGAATGTTTTGGCTGTTGCGGTTGAAACTGATTATTCTTTCCCTCAAGCTGACAAAGTCAAGGAGTACCTCGCAGTATGTCTTAACTAATTCATTTGTTAATCTTTCAAGTTGTCGTTTGCCGTTCTGTTTATATATATATATATATATATTGATCTAATGTGTACCTTCTGCAGGACCCAAGCAAGTTTGCTGCTGCTGTTGCTGCTCCTGTTGCAGGTGCTGGTGGTGGGGCTGCTCCAGCAGCTGCTGCCAAGGAAGAGGAGAAGAAGGATGAGCCTGAAGAGGAGTCTGATGAGGACATGGGACTTGGCCTTTTTGATTAAGTTGATGGTCGTTTGCTTTTGAATTGTTTCATCAGTATGAACTTGTTTTATGTTTTTCACTTGATTCCAGAACACAGTTTTAATGCTGTCTAGTACTCCGTTCATTTCACATTACACATTATCTGAGCTGTTTTTATGTTATTATTCTACTATTTTAGTGTTCTTTATAATTTCTCTTAATTATTGCTTTTTTTATAAATTTTAATTGCTTGGCAGTTTAATGTTGGATAACTATGTAGTCTATTTAAGTTGTTTCCGTAGTGTTTCTCATAATATACTCGAGATACATTATATGATGAAATAGTGAATTGCATATCATGCTCATATGAAATGGATTTGTTTATATGTAGTCAGTTTTGATTGACAAAAGTGGGACATACTGTTTGATAAAATAGTGAAATGAAATTGTATCTTACAGATTTAAAATGAATTTATTTACATTCAAATTTTGTTTGAAAATAGTGGTTGGAAAACAATACTACATATCTTCATGATTTCTTGGTTCATTTTCATTTCTTAAGCTTCTGATGTTTTGGGCCCATAAAATAAAATTGACAACTGCTAATTGTTGGGAACACAACTTAGTGTCGTACGGCCTCTTCTTTTCTCTTAGGTATAAAATAAGTTAAATGAAAGAAACAAAATGTGTGTTCATTGGCTTTGGGAGTGACAGGAAAGGCAATTTATGCTATTGTATTTAGTCCAAACGAAAATTGTAGTCATCGAACTTTTAGTATCACGTATGTATATTAAACTTTCAGTATTAAAATTAGATGATTTTTTTAAAGCTTCTTTACCTGAATATGCCGTCAAAACTTCTTTTACTTGAACGTGACATATAGACATTAAGTCTCTATTTGGTGGAGAAAACAACTTGTATTATCTATCGTGAAAAACGATAATTTATTCCATATATGATATGTATATAATTGGTACAATTTAAAATGAGTCTAATATTAGTTTTACGGTACAAAATTCATTGTAGTTTCATTAGAAATCTTAGTTAGGGTCAATCTAAGTGCCAAAACTCTCAAGAAACTCGACTTCTCTGTATAGCTCCCCAATTTTTGATCAAGTTTATTGGTTTCGAAAATTCATGATTATAAACATTTTTTTTTTTTGTTGAATATATATGTGTGCGTTTGTTTAAAGTAAAAGAAAATATAACAATTTGATAAATATTAATGCAAAAAAAAAAAATCAAAGATAAATGACTTAAAAAATCATTTTACATATCCAATTTTGTAAGACTGGTCACCATATTTTCTATATAAGTTTATGAAAAATAAATTTGATTTGTAGATAATATAATTTCTGAACGTAAATCCATAATACACTTAGATAATCGCATTTACCAATTTTCACATCAAAATTATAACATGCCATAATCATAATCTATGAAATTTCTGTTAATGAATAAATATTCCGAAATAAGTTAGGCGAGACACCTAAAAAAATAAAAGCAATTACTTGATGAATGAATTGAAATTCCAATGTAACATAGCACACAATTGGAAGAAGATAGAGCAAATAAAATTCCAAAAAAGATGAAGATATGTAAAAGCATGTGCACATGTGGTTGACAGATGCTTATCCAACTTTGCCCAATTGATATGGTTGTTAGCAACTTGGATATATATATATATATCAATTTCTTCATACTTCCAATAGATTTGAAATTTATACTTATCTACTTGAATTGAACTTTGTGGAGAGAAAAGCCATACGATTAGAACAACTCAGCATCTCATTATCATCATCAATCCAAGTACTTCAACATATCATTTTGATGTGATCAAGTGAGAATTGGAAGCTCTCATTTGGATATATTGTGCTTAACATATATCATTTGTTACACTTGTTAAATCAACGGGTCAGCTTAATTCATTGTTGTAATTCGATTTTAACATCATATCTTATTCTTAGTATATGTAAACTTGAATTATTGAAAAATAAAATTATATAATGAATTGTAATAGTAAATTAAAATTGTGCTTTATTATTTATTATTTATTTGTTAAATGCAAAATAATGGAATTAAACTACAATTTTTTGAAAAGGGTTAGTATCAATTATATCAATTTATTAATTGAACTATTGTAATTTTTTTTAATGGGAGTCCAAACTCAAAAAAAAAAAAAAAAAAAAAATTTGAGTTCAGATATAAATTAAAAATTTTTAAAAAGTCTAGACACCTACAGAAAAAATATGTAATAGTTCAGGTAGTAAATTGCTATTAAGAAAAAAAAAACTTGTTCCGGAGAGATGGGGAGAGAAAATTGAGGGGGGGGAGGGGGAGGCGTGCTCGAATTTTATTTATTTATAGCATTTAAAATATTCCGTAAATGGAGGGGGAATGCATGGCATATTGGCATGGCTCTTGGCGTCACCATCCCACAAAAGAGATGCTTTTTTGATAAACACACCCTTATTTCATGATATATACCAAATCTTTTTATTTTTTTTGTCAAAAAGTGAGATTACAAAGAATTATTGAAAGATATATAAAATAATATAAATTAAAGGGGGACATTTCATGCCAAGAAATGAGGCATTGCCAGTTGCGTGAAAGCAGATGCATTTCATGATTGGCCACACTTATTTCTATTTCTTTTCTGCTTTTATTTTTATGTTTACCTTTTTGGATGAGAATACATCATCTCATCAAGATTCCTATACGTACTATAATCTTTTATGTTTTATCTAAAATAACCTGTTTTTTTATTTATTTTCTTTCAATAATTAATAATTTATAATTCCCTAAAGAAATGAAATACAATTTATTGTAAAGTTAGACTTCTATGCGCTTGTTGTATGGATCTAAATCATAAAATAATTTTTTTTAATTTTATTTGTAACATTTATGGTATATTCATGTGATCTTTATGTTATATTAGTATAATTTTTCTGTATTATAACAATTTGTACATATAAAGACATAATCTTTATGTATTATAATAATTTGTACATATATATCTTTATGTGATATTATTCATATTTTTATGTGATATTACTTATACCTTTATATTATAGGCCAAATAGCCAAAAAATTCAAACCTTTTCGGGTTTTTATTATTTTGATCAATCCTTTTATATTTGTCAATTTATTCATAATTTTAAAAATGAGTTGTTATTTTGACTTGAAAGTGTGTTTGTGTGCTCCTATGCAAGAAAATCACAAATAAAATCAACAGAAATGTAATGTTGTCTATGATAACACTACGGATCACATGCAACGGAAAAAACTGAAATAATAAGAAGATAAGAGAATTATCCACAAGTATATAAAAATACTTATAGGGTAAAATCTTTCTTATTGTATGAACTTGTAAGTATAAAACACAAAAAGATCTTTAGAAGAAGACTCTCTTTGAAAGACTCATCCTATGTGTATCTATGAGAACTATGAACGTATACAAACATATAAAAATAATTGACCATATAACTAATCTATCTTGCTAGAAAGTCACATACTTTATGACTCTACAGAAAAAAAACAAACTAGTTAAAAATAAATATGGCCAAACACAGAGAGCTAGAAAGTCACATATTCTATGACTCTACAGAAAAAAAAAAAAAATAAACTAGTTAAAAATAAATATGGCAAAACATAAACAACACCAACGTATAATAGTCTATACTCGAATGCTTGCTTGTGCTTTCTCTGTTTTTCTCTCTATCGATCTTCAAAATAATTGCATCTATTTATAGACCTCAAATGACTCCAAGATCTTTTACACTTTTCCATGATTTTGGTGCTCCATGATCTCCACTCTATTCATGCTCCATGATCTCCTTCTCTATTTTTTCTCTTCACTCACACGTTCTTTCTTTCTCTCTGAAATCACATTCTTTGTTTTCTTTCCTAAATCCAATGTTCTTCTTTTTATGAGAGGTGAAAGATACACACAAACAATTATTTCTTATAAAATACTAATAGTTGTTTGAGTGAGTCAAATCTCTCTTTAAATTGAATATGCAAAAGAAGGTGAGAAAAAGAAAACAAATCTCCTAAATTATCTCTAACAAAGATATAGATAATTGATTTAATTAATAAGAAAAAGGAAAAATTAATTATGTTGAAAAATTCAACATTAACATGATCAATTCAAATTTTGAGTCAAAATTAAATTTTATGGTTAATACGTGGCTACTACATAAGCTTCCTTCTACTCACACATCATCAAAATATTAACTATTTAATTAACCATGATTAATGTATTTTCACTATATTTCTTAAATAAAATGAACAACTTTAGGGATGACAATAAAATCAGGGCAGGACAGATAGTAGAATACCCACCCATCCCGCGTTTCTGATAGAGGACCTGCGCTCTGCCCCACCCCGCAACGGGTCTTGAAAATTTATCCTGCACCCTACTCCGTTTATATAAATTTTTTTAAACGGTAAAATTATAAAAAAATTAATATATTTCAAAATTTTCATATATTGATACATATATTAAAAAATATAGAAATATGCTAATTATAATCATTTTAATTTTATCTTTAAGATTCATTATGAAATAATTTTAATTTATTCGTATAATCACATCATTAATCATAACGAACACTTCTTAAATAAGTTAAAATTCAAATGATTATAATTAACTTAAATTTATTTTTTTAAATATATGTATCTTAAATATATGCATATATATATATATAATATATAGCGGGGTGAGGGACGGGGCATGAGGAGGATCTAGACCTGCCCCGCCCCGTCCCTCCCACCCTTAATACCTCGGGTCAGGTCGGGTATCTACGGGACAGGTCAAAATTGCCATCCCTAAACAGCTTAAAATTTAAAATAAAAAAAACTCCTTTTATTTCTTTGACTAAAGAAAAAAAAATTCAGGCATCTCATTCATCTTTTACCAACAAGAATTGTCAAAGTGAGATTATTTTTTACATTTTACCTAGGAAATACAAATTTGAACCTTGTTGTGGTCCCGATCGAGGGTGGAGCTCGCGCAGCTGAAGAATTTGAATGTGAAGTTTTTGCTGCTGCGTGTGGTGAAGGTTACTAACGACGCACCAAACAAACTGTTGAAGATTAAGGTTTTGAGACTATCGAATGCCTAGGTTCTTATCGTCATTTGTCAGAAGCAAAAAGCTGCTCTCTGAGAAGTGTACACGAATAAAAAAGAATGAGGCTTCTACTAAGTTTTTTCTCTTGTAAAGAAGCAACAAAGGAAGAGGGTTTTAACATTTAAGTTGTCCATTTTATTTAAAAAACAAATTGAAAAGACATTAATCATGGTTAATTAGAAAGAGTTAATATTTTGATGATGTGTAGTAGAATGAAGTTTATATGACTACCACATATTAACCATGTAATATAATTTTGATTTAAAACTTGATTTGACCAGAATAATTATTAATTTTTATAATTATGGATGAATTAACAAAAATAAAAAGATTGACCAAAATAACAAAAACCCGAAAAAAATTTGGATTTTTTTGGCTATTTGACCTTTATATTAACATAGTCGTACATTTTTATAATATATAAAGGGTGCAACTAACAATATTAAAAGGTATGACTAACATAATTAAAATATATAAAAAAGAATTACATAAATGTATGATTATATATATTGATATAAGGATATACGTAATATCATATAAATGTATGAGTAATGTCACATAAATGTATGTTGATCCAAAAAATGCATTGAAATTCTTCATTTTTTTTTTAAGTTCCACTACATAAGGTTATGATATTTATATATAAAGATCATACTAATATAACATAAAAATCATACTAATATAATATAAAAATAACATATAAATCAAAATAATAAAATTAAAATGCGCGGATTCGAGTCGGATCGACCCAATTGTATGTATGATTGAATTTGTATTTATAATATACTCATTCAGCTATTATAATAATACAAATAAATGGATGCATACACATTTTTCACAGTTGCCATTTACAATTACAACACCAAAGTAATGAATATTCTATCATTTGATTCGATTTTTGCGGATGGATTTTTAGAATTTTTTTCCCCTTCTAGATCCAATTTATTCGTACACATCATTTTTATTTGACCTTCTTTCCTATAAAATAAAAATAAAACATGTAAGCTTAATCCAAAAAAAAAAAAGTCTAAAACCTAGAACATGCATTAGAGACAAATAAAATTATGCAGGAACGAAATCAATTTATGAATGGAATGATCATAATTCATAAGATTATTCCAATGGATATAGGAGTGGAGATTCCTTCATAAATGAGAATCTCCAACATTCATACCAATCATATGAATTGGAATATGAATATGAGAATAGTGATCTATTTCCATCTCATTCATATGTATCAATCATGTTGTTAAAAAACTTAACTACCCAAATGGACCCTCAGATATTATTATCGTCATATACACGTTACATAATTATAGAATTAAACGAGGCACGATAATGCATCCCAAAAATCAAGAATCGAGTACAAAACTAGGGTCGAGGATATATGTGTTGGCTTGTTTGTAATCAAAATACAAGGAAATGAAAGACAAAAGCAACAAGAAAAGAATCTTAGATAACTCACCTTTGGACAAAATCATTGGATAATGTTCGCAAGCTACCTTTAGATCATATTGTTCCAAACAAAGAAGACTATGTGGTAAAGATTGACTGGCTAAATTAGTTGCACTTTATTGTCTTGGATTTTCTTGTTTTAAGATAATATAGCTTCTTAAAAGTCAATTTAAAGATTTTGGAATCTATTTCATCTACATTAATTTATCATGATAATTTTGTTTTTTCTAAGAATCTTTGTTTTGATACTTTTTCTTGTTCTCACATATATTTATCGCACCTCAGCTAGCCTCCATTTCACTTCTGGCTATCCCAACCTCTTTATTGCTGGAAAGTTAATATAAAATTATTACTATATTTTTATGTCATATCAATATATACATGATATCTAACATTCATACATCATCTAATTCATGTAACTTCTCTCTGTTTTTTTTATTTTTTTTATTTTGGAAATATGAGAGGAAATAACTATAACTAATTTTATATAAAAAGTATGACCACTAAGGATATGTGATAACACTAAAAGTGATCCTCAAAATCAATTTATATAATGTGTTTTATTTTAATTCTTAAAATAAACACAAAAAATGTAAGAAAATAAAAAAGAATAGCTATATATATGATGAACAAATTGAATATATATTAGTAAAACTTCTCAATCAAATTTTTGCATATCCAATACATATTGATGATCACTGAATAATAGAAGCGTTTTCTTATATATCAATAAAATTAGTTAAGATGTCCAAAATCAAAATCAAAATCAAAATCCCCGTATTTTTGGTAAACACCTAAGATATTTTTTATTATATTCATGTATTACATGGATCCATAATGTGAAAAAATAGTTAGAATACTCCCATTAATTGTATTGCATGATATTATTTAACTATTTAATTCATTTGTTTAATTATGTAAATTTCCTGCAACGAGCATGACTTCTTATTGTCAATAAACACATATCTAATGATACAAATAGCAAAGTGGAATCATTTGTTCTATGGTTGTTCTCAATGCCAGACCAATCAATTTTTTTGGTCCGAGTCGAATTTTGAAAATAGGACCCTAATATATATAGTACAAATTCATTGTGAAACATAAAAATTTTAAACATTTACAACATTCAAGATATCTATATTATCGTAAAAAAAATTAATATTTTTTTTTTTGAAATTACATACATAAATAGGTTAAAAAAAACAAAAAAAAGAAGGGCCGCTTTCAACAGGATTCAAACTGAAGCCCTCTAACTCGCAGAGTTGGATATACACAAGTTTATTATTAGGAATTTTCTTGATTTGCATATCTAATTATATACCATGCATATTAATTTGATTTAAATATAAAAATTTATAATTTTATAATTAGATCCTAATTAGTGACACTTCTACACATAAAGCCAAGTATGGAATAGGATAATGTCGCAATATTAAAGGCCCAGGTCTAAAGTTTAATCCAAATTAAACTTGTTATATCTATCTTGAAATCATGGATCGATCTGTTTAACATCACTAAAAGTAAAGTGAATTCTCAATATTTTCTCTTAAAAAAAAAAAGGGCGCATTTGAATTGTAAATATTAGCTCCAATTGGCTTTATATAATAAATTTATAATAAGAAAACTAATTTTACCCAAATTGAAACTAAACACTAAATCAGTCCTTGCCTTCTTAGGTGTCTTGTCTTCAATTCGGGTCATCCTGTCTTCTCCTAATAAATCTCCTAACATTGAATCAAATATAATGAATTGGCATGTGTATCCTCTCACTTACAATTATTATGAATCATCGTCGAGAAAATTTTAATAATGAATTATATTATTAAAGTACTAATATTTTTAAAGTTAAATTATTCTAAAAACTAAAATAAATTGCTATATTTAAATATTTTGTAAAACAATTTAAATTATTCTCAATTATTGAAAAATATAAGGCATTCCAATATAACCGCAATAATATTTTTCTTGGGCTCGATCCATTAATTATATTTTGCATGTAAAAATGACTTTAATGCAATGGGACAAACAAAATTCATTGAAAGAAAATTCTAGAAAGCCTAAATTCATTGAACAATTCAAAATAAAAAAGTGAAAAGAAACAAAAATGAATGTGAATTCCCATATATAGATATAATGATAATTAGGGTTGGGGCATAGGATCATGTCGTTGTTGGAGAAGAAAATATTGGATAAGTAGGACATGAGAGAAGGGCAAAATGGGTAGAAAACATGCGTGGTTGCTGCCCAGGAAACCAACCAAGCCATCCCACTTTGACATGCTTCAAAGTCAACCCCCACCCACGACTTCCAACCAAAACCAGATTACTTTCTAATTTTTTTTATCATTGCTATTATCTGCTTTATATATATATATATATATATATATATATATATATATATATATATATATATATATATATATATATATATATATATGTCGACAAAAATAATTAATTTTTCCTGTCCACATACTAAAATGTGATAATTAAGTTTCCACTTTCCATCATGGACTTTAAATAGTTCTTGACTATTTTCTAGAAGATATATTCACTTTATTAGAGTATATGTATGCATTATTCATTACTAATTCACTCTATTTACATACAATATATACGCACGAATATTGTGGTGAGTAAATAGTTTGTGTAAAATTACACAATAAATTGAGTGTATTTTATTAGGGGTGGGATTGGGTCGGGTTTTGGCGGGTTTCGGATTTTTCGAGTCAGGTACCTGTTTTGGTCGGGTACCCGACTAATACCATCCGAAAATACCCGCTTTTTCGGGTATCCGTCGGGTCGGATTGGGTAGAGAGAGCTTCATTTTGTATAAAATAACCTATTATCGTTGAAAATAAGAGAAATGAGAATCTAAATAAAGAAGGTAGGATGCAATTCTAAACTTTATTCGGGTACCAAAAACCGATCGGATAATACCCGACCCGACCCAAACTTTACGGGTACCTGACCCGAAATACCCAAAAGTTTATGAAATTATAATGAAACCCGACCCGATCGGGTAATACCCGTACGGGTCGGATCGGGTACCCGATACCCGAAAGAAAATTTCCACCCCTATATTTTATAACAACTCAAACAAATTTTAACATGTATGAATTATTCTATAAATTTCTTTGAAAGGTTTTAATTTTTAAAAGAATTCATAATGTTTATTTAAGGAAATTTGAAAAGAAAAAAAAAAGAAAAGAAAATAACATGCATTGACTAAAAAAATTAAATCATATTGTGAAGGTTTCTGTTCATAATTTTCTGCTGTAATTTGCGTTGATAAAAAGTGTTAGGTTACTATCCATGTGAATTGACTAAGTTGGAAAGGGGATATATTAACAAATAAAGTGATTACATTTCCATCAATACGGCTACAAATTTGATCTAATAAGCTTTGACATTAGAATGTTCGATTAGGTGGTATTTGCTTACTAGTTATCCTAATCCATAACACATATTTTGATTTATATATAAAAAAGAGTTTGAGTTGTAAATGGTGAACCTTGTTTAATAGAATTATATCTTTTAGGCTATTTTATATAATTTTTTGTAATTTATTTATTCTTAGGTGTGACATGTAAGTATGGAATTGATATATATTTTTTCCATGCCAATCTTGAGACTTATCCTACAAGAAAAATAAATAAAATTTTACTCACCAAGCATTTTATTTTGCTTCCTTTAAGAACCCATCTCACTTGTCTAAATAAAATAAAATAAGAAATAACAACAATAAATAAATAAACAAATGATACGTTGAACTCGCTTGACCCACAAACCTTCTAGAACTTAACTTTTAATTTTTTTTTTTAATATTAAATAGACTTACTATAGTGAAATAGAAATATAGTATTATTATTGAAACACGATAACATTTAGTATCATATATATATATATATATACACACATATATATTGTTTTTATAGAATAATAAATATATAAGATTAGTTTCTGTTGGGTGTAATAAAAAGGATTAGCTACTACAAATCGAGTCCAAACTACTCTACCGGATTAAAGCCCCCCATACCTTCGAGTGAATTATATTTATAGGCGGTGAAATTAAAACCATCCAAATGACATCTTAAATTATATTTCACACTCTTAATTTATATTATTAGTACACATCCCAGGGACATCATTATTCAACTTTAAATATGTACTCATTAAATAGAATATAAGATTAAGACAAATTATAAAATATATAATTTTATGATGGAAATTTGGAAAATGTAGACGTGACGTGGGATCAAATATTCGTAGAAGACATTCTCTTCATATGAAAGGAAAAATCAATATAATTCAAAAAATATATATTCAAAAATGCAATTCTAATAAAAAAACCGTATTTAAAGATCGAAACTCTAAACATTAACAGAAGGAAGAGAAAAATAGAAACTGCTTATTAAAATAGAAAAAAGGGCCAAAACATACATTTAGACTTTGAAATTTGGATAATGACCAGATAGTTCATAGTTCAATCTGAATTGTCTTTTCGCTTCTAGGATGATATTAAAGTAAAGATTTTGAGCTCAACTCCCAAAAACTATATCAATTTTGATTTCTGTCGACAATTTTCCTTTACTCGATTCTGGATTGCCAAAAGTGCATCTCAAAGATATTTTTACAATATATATAATTATAAGTTAACCAGCCATTATTCAAGATTTTAGTAAATGAATTTGGTAGTGTAGAAGCCAAACAAGGATTAGTTAATTTCCAAACAATCCATCATCTCCTTGACAAATGACAATAAACTAGAAACAGAAAAAAAAAACCTGTCGATAATATTACAGCTATTTAATAAAATCAGATAAAAAGCCACTTTCCAGAGTCAAATGAAAACTGAAAATAGGGTGACGCATGTCCCGTGTCTAGACGTGCAAGCCAAACAAGCCTTTTGAAAATATTTATAAAAAAAAGAAAAGAAAAAAGAAAATCCAGTGCAAAATCTAAGAACTAAATATACAGCAATGATATATGCATTGATTGAGCAGTATGAGATGAGGCACCGTTGAGCCAACCGCCTACCTCCATGTGGCCACGACATAGTGGGGGCCACGTGAACCACAAGACCACGTGTCATCCACCACTGGAATGACAATCACGCGCCAGGCCGCGTGATTTTGTTGTGAAAGTGAGTTGCTCGCCACTATTAAATGAGCTTGGGAATTCAGGAATGGGATAATATATTCCTATTTATCCATCATTCATCTATTCCTGTTAACTATTTTCTTTTTTTCAAAATTCGCATTCATTTCGGATAAATACTTTTAATAAATATTGTCTCCCTAACCTTTTTTTTTTTTTAAACCAAAAGGTCGAACTATCTTCTTTTGTAATCCGTTGGACCATATATCTGAATGATTAGGTTTGATTATAAATTAAACATCATTTGTATTCAGATAATTTATTATTTAATAATGATCAAGAGGACGAAATATCTCTTTTCTTTATATTTAAAAAAATATAGTTGAACAAGCATTGCTAAATAGTAATAGACCTGTTTTCTTCTTATATAATAAACTGGATATATTAACTAATTTAATATAATTGCATGTTTATATAATAATACTCATGATATAATTTAACTGAAATCTTTCATAAATGAAGTCATTGTTAACTATTCGACTTATAGAGTTAATAGGGCATAGATGTGCCTATGAACACTCCTATTCTACTATTAGAATTGCTCCAGGTTTATGGATAAACGAAACGTAAAGAGGTAGGATAAATAAACAAATTCTATTTGAATAAGAGATTTGAGGAAAAAATTGAAATTTATGATAGTAAATTGGTGGTTGATGGATGCAGATTTGAATTTTATTATTTTTATTTTGAAATAATTTTTCAGCAGCATAAGTGGAATTCGAATTCATTCCAATTTAAATGCATTTGAAATTCATTTATTTCAAATATTGAATTTCAAATCAATAGAGCCTCAAATAATACAATTAAATGCATTTGAATTTCATTTATATATATAAATTTTGCCATTAAATTGTTCCTTTAAATCGACCCAACACCTCTAATGCAAGTCATCTTGTTACCAACAAGTAACCTTATCACGTTAAATCAGCTCTTGAAAATTCACAAATGTCATATAAATATAGTATTTAGGAAAAGAGTTCTCAAAATAAATTTTATTTGAAAATATATTCATAATCACGAGCATACTCACGCATGATAGTGGGCAATTACTTATGATTTTTTATTTATTTATTTATGGAAATACTAAAAGGTACGTTTTAGACAAGAAGATTTTATTATTTGGTGTTCATCTAATATGTAGTCACATTCCTCATCAATCCAGCTGCCTCGTCCTTGGTTCTTATTGCGAGTCTATCATATCCAAACTCTCGAACAAGTTGAGCAAATAAAAAGATAAACCAAAATTTAATATTTAATTTGTTGAATTTTAAGAAGCAGGAACAAAAAAATTCACAAATTTTCTACATTGCGCCATACAAAACCAAATTACCTACAATAAAAGATTTTTTTTTTTTCAATGGCACGTTAATTAAAGAGGTCCATTTGTTATCACTAAATTAATGAGACACAAGATTCAAACCTAAAATTATTAGATTAAGGTTTATTTGATTTAATAATTGATCGTACACCTTATCTGTCTAGTACTTACCCATTATATAAGTTTTATAATCCACATTTTATGTTTCAATGTTATATCACTATCAAAATTGTGCTACATTAACTTTTGACAGTTAATTAAAATTATGAGTATGAATATATAATTTGACAATAATACATGTATATGACATAGAAAAATGAGATTTATTATCCTATTTTTACATACACCATATAGAAAAGATAATTAACACTAGAGAAAACTTCATAAAATAATATTGTTATCTTAATATGGTAATATCATGTTATTTTATTCATAGTAAAAACAATATGAACTTTAAGGGGTTTTGCATATTTATTACAACTTTCTAAATCTTGGAAATATATATATATATATATATATATATATATATATATATATATATATATATATATATAAAATTCTTGTGATTTAAATCATTTTCCAGTATGTCCAACATTATTATTTTTGCAATGCTGTTAATGGATCACTTAATCAATTTTCCATTTTGGTACATTAGTGGGAGTTTACCAATTTTTTCGCTAGTTATTTGAATTACAATAAATGTAAAATTGGTGATTTTTTTTTTTTGCCAAAATGAAAGAGTGATGTTAAATTTTTAAAAAAGAGTTATTCTCTCTTATAAAACCGTCTCAAGAATTTTGATTCATCAGATATAACCGATTAAAAAGATTTGAACATAAATATTCACTTTAACATAGTAAATTGCGTAAATAAATTGGGTGAGGTCATCCCATATCACAAATTATGAGAGTTGAATGTTATATTTATCAGCGGGTCAAATTTATTAGAAAGAATAATGAATTTCGTCATAATAAAGATTATCATGAGAAAAAATTAGTACAACTTTTCATCACAAGTAATTTACTATTAAGAGTTTGAATGTTAGGTTGATAGGAAGAATTGAATAGAATCGATAGACCAAAGTCAAAGAGTGTAGCGGGTATTGAGCGAGGGTTGAAAAGGAAGGAAGGCGTGGATGAAGGACACGTGGAAGACCAAAAATTAGAAGCGGTAAACGCGGAGACAAATAACGGCAAATAGGAGGAAAGAGGAATGTTTCACCCCCCAAACTTTGAACTCTGTTTGGGTCTATGCTTATCCCAAACCAACGTCCCAATTTCTCATTCCATCTTCGGACCACTTGACTTTAATGAAATGACCCTCCTGCCCTTGCCTAATTAAATCTTTCATCACCACTATGCATTCATACAACTTGCTCCCCTTTTAATGCTAATTTATATTGTTTATACCAAAACATTTTTGGTGAAAATAATTATTCTTCACAAATCTCTTTGGTTTTGGTTGTGGATGGAGAATTTTGTAATCTTGTTCGATGTATGTGTTGTGTTTTGATATAAGTGTGTTGATCTTCATTATTAATAATTAGCATCTATTTTACGATTTATACCATAATCATTATTCTTCTGATTCAAAAACTCATCAAAGATTTTAAGCCGTTACAAATCAATATAATTATGTAATTATACTAACTGTTTTCCAACCAAAAGCTACATATAATGAACAGCAATATCCATCTTTAACTCTAGTCCAAAAGCAGCACTTGGGTTTGAGTCTCAAGATAGCAATCACTTACATTATCCGTCTTAAGGGCATTTGCAACAATATTTTAAGTCATAGTATTAATATATTAAAATAATATAATAAAAAGATTTTAAAAATGAAAAAAAAAAAAAAAAAGGAAATATTAAGTGTTGTTGTGTTGACTCACCGCATAAATTTCCTCCACTCATTCTCTCTCCTCATAAGAACGTTTTTGCAGTTTAATACTACAACTCTACAATAACAAAAGTCAGAAAAATCAATTAATAAAATAATTATAAGGCATCAACTAAAAACACCTCTTAAAACAGTTGTTGTACTTGTCCTAACTATTGTTGATGAACAATAAGTGTTTACCGACAAGTAGAACTATTTTATCGGAACATTCTTACTATTCTGCTTACATGGCTATTTACTAGTATGATAATTAAACATTTGTTGATAAGTGAATCACAATATTTTGAGATTTTAGATAGGTAATTGATGACGAAGTGTGGAAATGACTAAGATAAAGAGCAAAGTAGTTGTCAAGATTCACGCCTTAAGAAGCAACAACATGCATATGATTCTCAAACAAGCAGATAGACCAAGCTAATGGGCTACATTAGAGTGTAAACAACATTTAGGACAAAAATCTTCTTTTAAAAGCATAATCATTTCCTTGTTATACCATCACTAAACCAACACAAAACTTTGTCTCAACAATGGCATCCTAATAAGCATTATTCACTTCAAAGCATATTCTCTCAACTCTCATCAATAATCTTAAACACTAGCCATCCAAAAGTTTCAACCAATTAAGTAATCTAAGTTGTTTGTCAATTTGTTGGTTCCATCTTAATATCAATTTTGATTGGGTATCGTGGAAGTGTCCTTTTCACCACATTAGTTAACTCACTCAATTTTTCGAATATTGATATTACTTTAATATTTTTTGGACCAGTACGAGTTGATATGAAATTTTTATCAAATATCATTTCAAGACATGTAATAAAATGAAACAATAAAGATGTATACATATATAATAATACCTTACTACTACATCTCCAGATGTAAAAAATCCTTAAATTACTAGACTTGAGCAATGTGTGGTTTTAAAGCGAAATTTAGCTTAAAGTGTGCTAATGTTTTAGTTAATTTTTTTTAATTTTGAGTTAATCATGTAATATTATAAAGCTATGATCTACTATGAAATTTAGGATATCATATATCGTTTCTAATTGCATGGAAATTATAAGATCATGTTTAGATGGAATGATTTGAGAAAATATTTGAAATTCATGAGAATTAAACAATATGTGATGTTTGAATATATATGGATTTGAAATCCATCATTTTCATTTAAAACTAATTTTTGAGTAATTTACGTGAATTTAAATCCACTCTAACATTAAGCTTCATTTGATGAAGAGATTTCAAGAAGGATTTGAAATTTCTGAAATTCATCACTTTTATTTTAAACTTATTCGTAAATAATTAAATTTAAATTTCATTTATTTTAAATCCTTCATTCAAAATCATTTTATCCAAACATAACCTAAGTTTAATTAATTTTCGTCAAAAAGTACTAAACACCTTTTGTTTTTTTAAAACAAAAGACAAGAAAAAGAAAAGAGGCATAAATTGTGGTAAACAAATTGGTGCAAGTGGTGATGGAGTTGAAGTTGTACTCAAGTTCCAAAGATGGGCTACTAACAGTCGGCTGCCGTCGTTTTCCAAACAACGCGGGAAAATTTTGTTGTGCTTTTCTGTTTTTTAGTTTTTTTTTTTGTTTTAGTTTTTTTTTTTTGTTTTGGTTCAATGGCGATATCGTAGTTTTAGCAAAAACCATGTCCCTTGATTTAAATCAGAGCAAGGATTGAATTGTCCTCACAAATTTTCAAATGAAAAAGACTTGGCTTAGGGTAATTAAGGAAAATAGAAGGCTCCTAGGATACAACCATTCGTGGAATAATCAATCTGAAGTTCTATTGAGTTTCAATCTCCTATGAACTGCCTCATGTGCATCCGTGCACCATAATGAGTTGTGTAAATCACGACCTTAAATCAAACTCATTCTATCAAATATTGAATTACACAGGTTGTAAACGAGTTTGCATTCTTGACAAATCTAGCTAAAGTTATATATCCTTCTCCATGTATATTTATATAAAGGACTGTAAATGATACAATTTAAATCGAACGAACAATTAGTTTAGCATGCTTGAAATATTATCGAGCTTTAAAATTTATGTTTGAGTCTGTTTGATAATTAATCGAGTTAAGCTTGAATAAGCTTTAGCCTTGTCAATTAAGAGTCAAGCCCGAATAGTTTGATATTTTTACATTTGTTTTATCTTCTCATAATAATCGAACTTGAGTTCTCATAATAATCGAACTTGAGTTTTGGCCAAGTTTTAGAATTTATCAAACGTAAAAATATATTCAAATTTATTTGATGTATCTATTGAATCGAGTTCAAACAAAGCTTCTAACAAACAATCTCGAATCGACTATTGAATAATTTGTTTGATTTTCAGTTGTATTTATATAATACATATATAATTTGTGTAATTGATACTCCCTTTATTTCATATTAATTGTCATTTTAGCTATTTTGCCAGTATTTTTTTCCAATTTTACCTCAATCTCAATCTTTAAAATATTTCTTAACTAATTAAGTTGGGAAAGTTATAATGAAATAATTAAGGAATAGATATAGAACGAATCAATTTAATTTTGGAATGAATGAGAGAGATAGATATTATCTAAAAGTATATTTGTCCAAATTCTATATTTCTTAAAATTTTATTTTGTATATTATATTTTCAATTTTAACAACTAATAGTAACGTTGAAAATAAAAAAATGCAAAATAAGATGGAGAATTTTCCGAACGAGGCAGGTCGCGAGGAAGGCCAATCCCACCCCTATTGCCATCCCAATTTGCATCATGTCTTTCTGCCCGTTTTTTCTATTTTTAAATTATTATATTTCACTGCTCAATATTTTGTAAAATTGACTCGTTCAACATGCCAACTATATACTCGTCACAATCTACTGTTACCCTGCCATCTATGTATTTATAATTTTTGAACAATATAAACGAGAATCATATAATTACCCACTATTATTTTAGAATGATTTTAATAGAATATAAGAAACAATTAATTTCATTCCATTACCACGTGGAGAAAAAAAAAAAATTATCACCATCACATATATTTTATTTAATTTTCGTTAGTTGGATTTATTTTAGCTCATATTTTCCAGAATGCAAATCGATATTCAACTACCCAAAATACTCAATCACATGAATCTTAAAAGACATTATTTCAATTCGAAACTCTATTCCCTGTTTTTCATTCACTATCCTATATTCTAAATTGGATAATGGGTGAGGAGGGTACGAAATAGTGTAAAGATATTTTACACAATTTTAATACCTTTTAATTTATAACAAAAATTGTAAAAAATAATATATATGAGTGGGAAGAGTATATAGGCATATAGGAATGGCGTCCAACCTAAACAATATCCTTACACGTGGTAAGACGTAATTGGACTTAAGCAAACTTGGGTCTTCAGCACTCAGCAGCTGCGTAGTAGGCGATTCCTCAATGGGCAGACTAAATTGAAATACGAAATCCTGGTCCAATTTCCAAGCAAAGGGTACTTTCGTCACTTTTGTTTATAATTAGGAACTACTGCGTTAGGTATATCCGTATATGGATAAGATTTTCATTTTATTGAAAAAGAATTCTTAAATTAAAAGTTAATTAAATAATAATTACCACCGCCGCGCCTTTTAACATTTCGTCCACACGGCTTTCCCCTGTTCATGTCCCCCGTTCCCCAACTCATCTATATATATATCCTTTTCCTCTCATTTCTTTCTAATCAAAACCCAACACACAAAAATACAATCAATTTCCGATATTAATCAGCTTTTGATTTCCATTTCTATGCAAAATGGTGGATTTGGATTGGAAAACCAAGATGATCGCCTCTGAGATATCCAACAAATCACCCAAGTTTTCCAGCAAGCTCCAGATTTCAATTCCTCCGCCGAAGCTCCGCCTCCCTGAGCTGTCGACGGCGTCGGACTCGTCTTGCTCGGCGTACGAGCACTACCTCCGCCTCCCTGAGCTGAAGAAGCTGTGGAGTGCCTCCGAGTTTCCGGGATGGAAGAGCGAGTCAGTTCTCATACCGGCTTTCATGGGGCTCGAGATGACCTTCCGATTCATCTCGGCCGTGCTTTCCGATCCGAGGCCTTACGCGAACCAGCGAGAGTGGAGGCGGCGGGTGGAGGCTCTGGCGATGAGCGAGATCGAGATTATCTCTCTGTTATGCGAAGAGGACGAGGAAGACGGGGAAACACGCGGTACTATACCGATCGTGGATCTGACCTCTTCCGGCGGCGCGTTGGCTTACAACAACAGCTCGGCGGAGGTGTGGAAGATGGCGGACGCCACGGTGGTGGTGAACCATGTGAGCGAGGAGAGCCTTCTGCCGCGGCTGGCAGAGTGGGAGAAATTTGAGGAGTTCGTTAGAAAAATCCAATACTCAATCGAGTGTCAGATGCAGGGGTGTCCGTACACATTAGGGTTGGGCGAGCCGAATCTCAGCGGCAAGCCGAGCCTTAATTACGATCTCATCTGCAAGCCGACGGTGCTCCACGCTCTGAAGAAATGCCCAATCTACGACGTCGATTCGAAGAATTTCGAGAACCGAACGCTCTACTCCACGCATCAGATTCTGGAGTCGTGGATCCGCGTCGCGAGAGAGCTTCTCGTGAGAATTTCGGACGAGATTGATGCTCGACGTTTCGATAAAGCATCGAGCCATTGTTGGATACTCGAAAAGGTGTGGATGATCCTCAATCGCATTGAAGATTTGCATCTATTAATGGATCCAGACGATTTCTTGCGGCTGAAGAATCAGCTAATCATTAAAGCGACCTCGGAGACGGAGCTATTCTGTTTCCGATCTCGCGAACTCGTCGAAATCACGAAATCGTCCAAGGATCTCAAACACAAAGTTCCGGCGGTGCTGGAGGTGGAGGTGGACCCCACCGGAGGGCCGAGAATACAGGACGCCGCCATGGAATTATACCGGAGAAAAGAGGATTTCTCGAAAATCCACCTGCTGCAGGCTATGCAGGCGGTGGAGGCGGCGGTGAAGAGGTTCTACTTCAGTTACAAGCAGCTGATTACGGTGGTGATGGGGAGCTTGGAGGCGAAGGCGAACGTTGAATCTGCGGATTTGCTGAGCCAGATATTTCTAGAACCGACGTATTTTCCGAGCTTGGATGCGGCGAAGACGTTTCTGGGAGAACGGTGGAGCCACGAGACCGGGAGGTGTAGTCCGGAACCGCGGCTGCGGAATGTTTCGTGAATCGGTGGCGGGTTGAGCGAGTTCACTCGTCGACTTGTTGATTGTAATATACAACACGTACACGCACCCAAGGTTTAGTCGCTCGCATGTGAAGGAATTAAATTAGCTGACTGGTATTAATTAGTACAAGATTAAGTTTGTAGCCTCTCCTTTTATCATTATTATTTATTTATTTGTAAAATTTTGCCACACAATTTTGATGGATTATTAAATCCACTTGCATTCAACATGTTAAATGTAGCGTCATTCTTGATTAACTTTGGTTTGTGAGTTTAGAATTTATGGGGCGACCAAATACTAATCCCATCTCCAAATATAATTTTCCCAAAAAAGTACTATTATTTAAGTTTTCAATCAGAGGTCCTTGTTGTAAATATATGGAAATTATTTAGATTCTGTGAACCTAAGAGTGACTATTAATTATGCATGCAACTAATCATTCTTTGGAGTTAATTATAGAAAACATCAAATTATGAGTGATTTTACATATAAATCAATGATTTCTTTTTTGGCACAAATATATTACATTTATGAGGATTCGGTACTTAAAAGACCATCAAACTAATCTTTCGATCATTTTCACCAGATATTGACACGTAATTTGTGCGTAGTATATTTTTAAGATATTCTTATCCAAACATTTAGTGATGATGTATACAATGATTTTTCTGATTTAATGACAAATGTGATTGTATTTATGTTTGTCCTGAATTATGGCTGTTACGTTTTACAATATCCTTTTATGATTCATACAAATAATACGTGTTCTTGTGGATTTTGCACGAGGGTGAAGCTATTTAAATTGCTATAATTTTGTTCATTCACTTTGTGATACTTGCAATAATGAGAGTCAAATCAAAATAATAAATTAGAATTTTGAATCCATGATGAACATTATGTTGCATTTTTTGTTGTTACAACTCCATCAAATTGTTTATGGTAGACTGTTTGCTCAAATGTTTCCGTTCCTCCTCACACTATACGTCAGTGGAGAGTGAAGGTAATAACTTTTTTATTCTAAGGAATTGAAGCGCCAGAAAAATTGTGGAGTACTACAACTGAGTTGGTTTAGGAAATATTTTTTTATTATTCTTTTTCTTTAATTCTAAAATATTCTTTATATATATATATATATTATTAGTAAATTTGAATTTTCTATAAAAAATATTTTATAATTATATTGTTAAATAAAATTAATGACTATTATGGATATCATTTTGTATAATTCAAAATTTGGTTCTTATTTGTAGAGTTATTATTAATAAGATTTTTCACTAAAATATTTTAATGCAATATAATATCATAGATCTATTTAAAAATAACAAAACTACACTATTATACAATATTTGTTATTCAACATTTGTTACTTTAAATATTGTTATTTATCAATTATATTTATATCCAATAAAACATATGTTCTATAATAATATTTAAAATTATATCATTCATTATAGTTTATATATATATAACATTGCACACCACGAGCCTTTTAATTTAAGTTGTATCCAAGTTTCACAGAGAGCAAGTATATCTTCAACCTAAAGAAGTTACAAGCGAAATCTACACAAGAATGTAGAACAAGATGATTCTTAATTATTTCACTCTACCAAGACACAGTTTATGTGCTTGTTTCTAAATGTTTTGTTGCTTTCTTGAAGGAGTTTCTTGTTGTGTGTTAAGGCTGCGAATGGAGCCTTGCATGCCCACTTATAAATGCTAAAAACCTTAACTGATCCAAAACTGAAACAAGTTTTAACAAACTTAACTAAAACAACTGTATTAACTGTCATGGTTGCAAAAATGATTGTTGATTGGATTCGCAGCTAAACATCACAATTACATATACTGAAATGATAGAAAAGGCCATTAACTTTTGAAAAACACAATGCAAGACTGGTTGGTTTCAACAAGCCAATCTTTGATTCACAATTTGTTATTCTGACCACATTGCTTGGTCGACTTAGATATGAATCATTGTTTTGATCAAATTTTTTAATTTTTTTTTTACTTAAAAAACTTCTTTGTCTAACCCTGACCAAACTAAACTTCTTAGTGGTCGGATTAGTACTAACTTGTATATTTAGGCCTAAAGCTAAGCTACTGTATATGAAATATTTTTTTTTTTCCCCTAATCTAATGGCTTGTTTTGTGTATAACAGTTCTATCAAAAATTTACAAAATTATCTAGTATAAATTTATTTTTTCAAAAAATAAACTTACATTTAAACTTAAGAATTACATCGAGAAACATAAAAACGATATAAAATATATAAAATATGAAACATAAAATGTAAATTATGCTATATATATATATGTAAACTATAAAACGTAAAAAATATATTATATATTTTCATGTATAGATTATATGTAGGTGGATCTATTATGTATATTTTAAGGCCCCAATCTGTTTGATATTCACAAATACGTTTGATAAAAATATTTGATTAACCAGTAAATTAAATAAGTTTGGTAAAGTTAGACCATAGTAAGTTAGGTTAAACATTCTTATCGAGTAGTCTGACCTATTTCTACCCCGTCCTTAGCAGACCACTAGGTTAACCATAGTGCTTGGGCTGATTGATAGGCGAACCCAACATCTAGCTCGGCAAGTTTTATTTTGTTTTTTATTTTTTTATTTTTTTGTGGTAAAGTGCAGTACAAATTATAAGTGATAAGAACAAGTGTCAAATATTCTCATATAATTTCTTCAAGGAGCATCTGCCCAAAATTTCCAGAAAATTCGAGATTTTTCGAAGAGAACCTACAAGGTTTAAATCAGTTCCAGAACAATTGATTTTTAAGCTTAGACAAGTTGATAGCAATTTAGAGTTAATTAATTGTTTCTCTATATTATAAAGATGAATAGTAATCATAGCATGGATAAATGGGGGCATTAATGTGATGGCCCATTACTATTGTTGATATAGGGGCTTTTGTCTAATGGGCCTTGATATTATTTGCACCCATTATATTTATAACTTATTATATTGGGCTATTTGGGTTTTCTCCCCCCCCCCCCCCCCCCTCTTTAATGAACTAATTGAACGCACTTCTAATATAATATAATTTTGATTTTATCAAACTTTTGATGAATAGGTCATTATCGGGTTATTGATATAAAGATGTTTATAAATTTTAATGAAAGTTATACAAAACATATTATATTCTTTGAAACCAAAATTTAACATATAAATTATTAAAATTAAATATACATAGTTTATCATTTTATTGCAATAACAAAAGTGAAGTATTCAAATTTTTAAGTTCTAAATTTTAAAAATAACCATAGAACCTGAACTATTTGACTTTTGGTTCTTTTTTATTATCATCATTATTACTAATAGATTAACATTGAGAATTCATATTGTTGTAAGAATATTTCATGAATAAAAACATTGAATTTGACAAATAAATTGCAATACAATACGTGCAGACTTGTTAGTTGTATGCATCCATTTAGATGTTAAGTGCTTTAAAGTAATATATATATATATATAGTAATATTTTATTGTCTGTTAAATTTTTATTTATCAAATATTTTGACGTCTAAATTCGGGATAAAAAGCACATAGTTGAACTGTTGTATTGGAATTTATGAAATATCAAACATTTAGAGGTCCAAAGTAAATATAATAACAACAACAATAATAGTAATAATAATAATTATAAAAATTATTATTATTATAATAAATTTAAAAAAAAAAAGTTTTGCAAAGCCTGTTTGTTTAACTCGTTTTATAAATGGGCATCAAATTAAATGAACAAACATAATTTAGTCCTAATAATTTATTTTTTCGGGTTTGAGTCCACTAATCCTAGTCTATTTAACTTCCCTACTTACTTTTATCTATTACAATCGTAAATAAATATCGATCAAGTACTTTAATGCATTGGATTAAAATAATCTGACGAAATTCTACTTATCCATGTTGACATTATCATATGTGATATGTGTCATATCAGAAATTAACAGTCAATTTTTTTTATGTTTTTTGAATATGTTATATATCACACATGACGTGATATTATGATAATATCTATATGGATAAAAGTAGAATTAACCCACACAAAGTATATAAAGAGAAGACAATAATTATACTTTGTTTGAATGTGTTTTTGAATGTGTTTTTGATTGTGGATATATATATATATATATATATATATATATATATATATATATATATATTCTTAATTTGAGGTGTATATGTTGTTAAGGAATTATTCTAAGTTGGAAGAAGTATAAAATCAAGAATACATTTGAAGCTAATGTTAAGGTCCCTTCATCAGATTGTTAAAATCTTTTTTTTTTTTATCAAAAATCTTATTTGTTGTGTTGTTTCGATTATTACGTTAATTGGTAAGTTTGTTATCCTACCTACCATGATGATGTTTATTATTAATGTGTCAAAAAATCCAACAAAATCATTAATTTCAAATCATAATAACTAAAGGAATGAGATCCTTACACATCAACAACGAACTTTTTACAATATACACACGATGGATAGAGGAATACTTTTTATGTTAACCGGTGCTGTTATTTATACAGGCCCAATTTAAGAATTTAATACTTATTTGCCATGGAAAATTTTCCTCAAATCATAACCCATCACGAAAGTCCAATAGATGTCCTATTTTGAGAAAGATGGAAGAGTTGGATAGGAGATGTAACCGCATGAAAATATCTTGGATTCTAAATATATGTTAATTTCATTATGCTAAATTAAAATATAATACATGATACATATAATTAAGTATAATATTATTAAACTAAAAATATATAAAGGCAAAATCATGACCTGATTCCTCAATCTTGTCTACCGTGTACATATGAAATAGAAGCCACTTCTTGTTTCACAAATCTTACTCGCCTTGATCTGTTATTTCCTTAGGCGCATGTCAAAGAGATTGGGCCTGTCAGGCCCAAATCTTGGAGATCAGGCCCAATCTAAGAATATCCATCAACTACTTAGACAATTAGCTAGAATGGATTCATCATACCTAATTTGCAGTATAATAGATTTTGCACATTTAAGAAAATGAATGACATCATTTTGATATAATGGTAATATTTGATTCTAAGAAATGACATATTGCTCAACTCTCTCAAGTTGTTGACTTTGTAACAAATAAACAATGATAAAAATAACAAATTGACTCTAAACATTTGCTTGCAAGTACAATTTGACCCATATAATTCCATTTGTTTCAATCGCACCCGGATTTATTATTTTTTGGTCACCTCTGCCCTATTTTTTTAGAAGTCTGTTAAAAGTCCACATAATTTCATACGCCACGAAACATATATCGACATTGAAAAATATATAATAAATTAACATTAGCTCAATTGACAAACATAAAATCATTTTGAGATAATTAACAAAACAATTAAGTAAGAGAGTAAAGTGAATCAAAATAATGGATTAGGCATATGATTGATACAGCAGCGGAATAATATTTAATTATACTTTATACAATCACTATTTTTCAGAGTACCATCATCTCCAAATGCACATGGTATATATATGATTGGTTTCCCACTTTCGTGCATTTGGCAATATGCCTTATAATTTGTTAGCAAACCAACAAGCATAAGATGATACGTGATAAAATAAAAGATTAAAAAAATCAAATCAAAAGTGAGAAATGGGGTAATATATATATATATATATAGAGAGAGAGAGAGGATAAAATACAAAAAAGATAAAATACAAAAAATCAACTTAAAGTATGACTAAATTACTTAAAAGTTTTTTTTTTAATTTATTGCAATCCAAAATTTAGAAAATTTTCAAAGTACAACCTAAACTTTTATTCTGACAACTTTCCCTACAAAATGCAAAATACATGATTTATATGAGGATAAATTTGTCATTTCAAAAAAATTTAGATTTCAAATTAAAAAAAAAAAAAAACCATACTTCAAACAGATATATTTTAAGTTGTTTTTATCCTTTACATACAAGTTATGTTTTGATTAAATTCCATATATAGGAGTAACATTTAAAATCAAACTACTAGAATTTGAGTGTATATAATATATAATAAAAAATAAAAATAGACTTAGGTTTAATGGCTTGATTAATTTCCACCCACTAATTTATTTTATACTTTTATACTTGCCAGATTATACCGAATTATTGCACACTAATTTTGGTTAACCTTATCTTACAATAAAAAAAAGTGAAGTTAGCCAACTGATAATGTGATTAATGTATTGTATAATGAAGTGTTTAATGATTGCTTATCTTTAAAAGGTTGCCAACGTGGAATGACATTCAAAATAAGAACCAATCAGTAGAAAGATAAGCCTAATGCTGCTGTCAGCACCAACCACCCCTCCACCGCCCTTGTAATTTTTTAATTTCCCATTTTATTATTTTAATACTAGCTGGACTTATTATTTTTTAATATGGAATTTTTGTTTGGAATTACCTTTCTTTGTTGGAGTTGGGAGGACTTTCAAACAAATTATAATAATAAAGTTTATTTTAACTACAAATATAAAGGAATATGCCGTTTAATCACTTTCTATTTTTTGGATAAAAATACCCTTCAATTTGGCTTGAAACAATACAAGAAAGCATCTCTTTAGTCATTTCCAGGGGTATGTTGGTCTTTCAAATGACAAGTGGGTAAAAAACATCTAACATATTTTTTTATGAGAAAATCACATTGACAAAGTCCTTAATGTATTTGTTGACAAACGAATGTGTGTATTTTTGGCGAAAAGGATGAAGTGCTTTATTAACAGCCTATGTTTGCTATTATAGAAATTCCTAGAGTTTCTTTTGAATAATATCATAGACCTAGGCTCTATAATAGTGAAATTTCACTATTTGTATAAGTATTCATAAAATTCATCCTACCTAGTCCTAATTAAAGAAATTAATAAAAAAGAAGAAAAAACAAGAAAAAAGAGACAAATAAACAGTGGGCTAAGCAACCGCCCCACCTTTTTGTGTCCCTTATTTGGAAATGAAGTCTTTGAGTATAAATGCACAACTATGGTACATGCAATTAGTCTTGCAACATTTGATGAAGCCAATTTTTCATCACATCTCAATTTCTATTACCTAACTTATTTACACCTTCGTAACCAAGTGATCCTATATAATTATTTTAAGCATCAAATTTATTGCAATAAAAAATATCCTTCAGTTCAATAATTAAGAGAAAGCAAAATAATTAATATATCACACAATAATAATTATAGTGAGGATGGATAGAAATAATGAAATAGAATAACAAAATTTTATTGCAATCAAGTTGTAGCAAAATCGTTTCTCGACAAAATAAAAAATAAAAAATGGTCATCTGATAAAAACATCTATAGCAAAATATTATGCATATATGGTATGCAAAAACCACATTGGTCAATCTACCCGAAGAAATGTTATGTTATTTTTTGACTACCATAAAATTTTAATATCTTGACTAATTTATAAATTGTTTCTATGGATATATATATATATATATATATATATATAATGAATGACGAATTTTGAGTATTATAGATGTTGTGTAATTTGATGTCTGTGTGTACGTATCATCAATTTAATGATTTGTGGATCCATACAAAAGTTAATCTCACTGGGGGGATTTTTCTTACTCACTTTGGGATAAAGATGATATCTTTTACACACTAATATAAATAGATATATTTCTTAAAAAAAACAAAATAGATATATTTCTTAGTCGTTTTCTATTTTTTGGACAAAAATACGCTTTTCAATTTATCTTGAAAATGTATACAAGAAAACATTTTTTAGCCACTTTTTATAAGTATTTTAGCCTTTTAAATTAAAAGAATACTTAAAAAAAAAAAAATTACATGGGTAGCTAGAACAAAGGAACCACTGTGAAAATTGTAGAAAATATTATTTCCTGGATTAATCTTTATCAATTATCGAAACCCATAGGTAAATGGGTTGCCCGGACAAACAATATTAATAAATGAACTTCTTTAATCTCAGAATCATTCCTTGATAATGGTTTATTAAGTTCTATAAATTATTATTAAGAAATAATTAAATTTGATACAATCAGCCAATCTAATTTAATGTTACGAGCTTGCAATTCACTCAAAGACACCCATTCCATCAAATAGACAATGGAGACGAAGAAGTGGGAAAAACACGAATTCTAAGTACAACACAACTCGCAAAACAATTCATAAATATAGATAGTATTATAAAAATAAATATAAGTGGAAACCTTATTCTTACCAAAGTACTCTTGTTATATAAAGGGTTTTTTTTTTTCCTACTTCTCTTATTTTTGTTTTTTAAGCTACTAGTATAGTACAGGGCCCATGCGGTGCACAAGATAATTATTTGATTCTTACATTATTATATTATTTTTATGTATTATAATTATCGATGTAATTATGTTATTATGTATGTTATAATGATTGTAATATCTAATTTATATAAATATAAAACATGCGAACTATAAAAATGAAAACCAAATTTATTCAAAAGTGAATATATTGTAATCAAGGTATATATTTTACAAATTTTGTAATACTTCTTTATACACAATATTAGTACATAAACTATTTCTTTCAACATATGTATCGCAGATTAAGATCATCAAGCTCTCTGTATAATCGAAGATTTTCAGAACGTTTACAAATAAAATCAATTATCCACTACAATTTATAAATAAACTAATAAAATGTAACTCTAAAAACTAACCAATGAAATCTAACAATAACCAAATACTTGTGCAAAAAAATTTGTGCCAATTCGTGCATGGTTCAAAATCTTAAAACAACGCAAACTTGCAAATATAGTTTGTGAAACAACTATCATCCAAATTCAAACTACTCATTACTTTTTTTAATCTTAATCATTTTGCACATTTTCTTCTTATGTTGTAGAAAATTCATCTGTAAGCAATCTTCCCCTTAACTTGAGATTTACTCTTCCCGTTCACTCCAAGTAACATCTAAATTTTCTTATCAGGGGCTGAAACTTTTTCATTAGAATTAGTCTGTAAACGATTAAAAAAATAAATTTTAAATTTTATTTCAAAAAATTTATATATACATTTAAAAGACAACAAAGTATATTGTCTTAAGAAAAATAAATATGCTCATAAATCAATATAACATTACCAATGCATCTTCAGATTCAACATATTTCTTGAATTTAGAAAAAAGATTAGACTTTTACAATATAAATAATGGATTAACAATAAAATTCTCAACAAAATTAAACATATTAAATAAGTGATTATATTATATAAATATATAATGCAATTCTATGGAAATATAATAATAATAATAATAATAATAATAATAATAATAATAATAATAATAATAATAATAATAATAATAATAATAATAATAATGATATGTTAGAGTAAAATAAACCTAATAACCTGATTATCATTGTAAAATGCATCGAATTTTGGATGGATATCACTATGACTATCAATAATAAACTTTAAAAGTAAATAATTGATCAGCAAAATTATAAACAAATAATATCCCAAAGTTAATTAGTGAGAGAAGGATAAAAAAAATATGTATTTGTAAAACCGACAAATAAATGCATAATTATATTTGTATATGTCCGAAATTATAGATATTCTTTGTAAAATCATGATCATTTGACATTCGAATGAGAGTTTTGCCGTATAGGCTAAATTTGTACTTGAAATTGGTAGTTCTATAGTTTTGATTATTTTCAACAATCATAACATTAGTTATGATATATAATTGACCATCTTAGAGTTTAGAATTGAATTGGTTAAGGTATTGCTTACGAATGAAACCATGAATTTTTGTTCCCTATAATAAAAAGAAAAACAATAAAACAATTTAACATCAATATAAGAAATATAAAAACATTCATATAAAAAATTAATACCTCTTCGTCCTTGAAAATGCACTCGTGATTGAAGATTTCATTTTTATTCATGACATGATATAAGCTCGTACTAAACGTAGTTTCGTATACCTAAAAGTCTTTGAAGCTAACATCCTTAACCATTGTGCAAAATAATGAAATGCAGAAACATAGAGGTTATCCTGAATGTACATATTTGAAGAAATTAAACAATTTTTATAGCTTTATATGAATGTTAAATGATGTATTTTTATTTAAGCAAAATTTGTAATAATAAATCAGGATTATTTAATATGTTACCTTAGTAATTAAATTAACTTGATTTAATTTTGCAATATATATAAGCAATATATATATATATGTTATAAAATTCAGTGCAATATATAAAACAAAAGCACATATATGTATGTTATATATATATGTATGTTATAAAATTCAGTGCAATATATAAAACAAAAGCATATATATGTATATTATATATATATATATATATATATATAAGATTTAAAATCTTCACGCCATTGTATAATATAGCAATATTATATATTTTTATTCCTATCGACGATCATATATGCATATTATATATTTGTATGAATATTATATATATATTAAAAAACTAAATGTAAATTATAGAAAGATCTTAATTTCAATTTGATTTGATCACTTACCGTAATAAAAAATAATAGAAAAAGGAAATTATTAATTGAAAACAATACTTGAATTAGTTTTTTGTTTTCTTTATCAATTTTATTTGTTAATTAATAAAAACTGAAATAGAAGGTTGAAACTTTCACTTTTTATGGGATTTTACTATTTTAGAAAAATAATAAGAAATCATTTTTAATTATATATATTTTCTAATTTTATGATGAGAATAGAGATTTCTCCCCATGTGAAGTTTGTTTTCTCCCTAAAATTTGTGGAAAATGATCCCACCACTTAATATTACGATACTATATAAAATATAAAATGTAAAGTTAATAAATATTTTGAATTTTTTCAATACATCAACAATGGATAGGATAACAAGACCGATTTGCAAATATATTCCTTTTTGAATAGATTTTTCATTTGGTATAATAAATATTTATACCACAAAATCAAATAGTGCATTATTTTTCTACGACGAAGTACAAAGGATTGGGTTGAGTTTTGGCGGGTTTTGGATTTTTCGGGTCAGGTACCCGTTTTGATCGGTACTCGACTAGTGCCATCCGAAAATATCCGCTTTGGGGTACCCACTAATCGGGTACCCGTCGAGTCGGGTCGGGTCTGATAGAGAGAGTTTCACCTTATACAAAATAACCTATTATCGTTGAAAGCAAGAGAAATGAGAATTTGAGTAGAGAAGGTAGGACGAAATTTTAAACTTTATTCGGGTACCCAAAACCCGGTCGGGTAATACCCGACTCGACCCGAACTTTGTGGGTACCCGATCCGAAATACCCGAAAATTTATGAAATTATAATAAAACCCGACCCGATCGGGTAATACCCGTACGGGTCGGGTCGAGTACCCGATATTCGAAAGAAAATTTCCACCCCTACGTTCAACATCAGATCTCGTAATTTTTACTTTCAGTTTTTTTAATCTTTATGTGATTCTCAATCAATTGAATTTCAGCCGATTTGGAGTCATATTTTGGGTGGGACTAAACACACCCCAAGAACTTCTAAGGACACCCCATCCATGTGTAAAATCATGTGTAAAATAACACATGAATGAGGTGCACTTAGAAGTCTTTGAGGTGTGTTTAGCCCCACCCCATATTTTTCCTTTCTTGGCCTTATTCCCAGGGTTGATTGCTAGGTGGTCTATAATATTTTAAAACTACAATTTTATATAAATTATGTTAGTTTAAAATATATCAAACAATGTCAATTATAAAAATTTGTAAAAAAAAAAATATTATCGTCACAAACCTTATAACTTAAGTGTATTAAACCTTTTATAAATGGGCAGATTATGATGATCGTCTTCAAACTGCAAATTCCAAAAGAGTGGAAATGATGATAACATTGCAAACAACAATTTCTTGCTAGAAAATCAAATCACATTTGAATTGCAAATTCCAAAAAGGTTTTCGAGTTTTATTGTCAACTATGCACATTATGTATGTGGACCTTTTTACTACACCACCACACCATTATGAGGATTTGGAAGATCACCCGATCACATGAACTATTAAATGAGTCTTTCGATGGATTTCACATTTTGGGCTTCATACGTGCTCAATGTGTGACGCCATATCGCCAACATTAGGCACACCATTGGGCCACCAAAACAAGCTTGACTACCAACTTTGTGCATTAAATTCTCACTTAGCAAAAATCAATTTTGAGAGCATAAACACACTAAGAACATTTATTGGAAACATAGATCGATATTTTGTCCTATAATTTCACATTTGGCTTACTGTAAATCCTCAATTTAATAGTTAATAACGTGTGATAAAAAAATTCAATAAAAATTCTACAATTGACCCATACACTCAAAAAGGCAAAAATTAAAACCAAATTTCTCCCATAATTTAAAGTTGTGAATTTTGTTGTAATCTACAAGAAAACAAAGTCAAACTCACTCCATATTTACGTGAGTTACTTTTATTCCATAAGAGGAATAGTGTTTGTACATACATCCCCGAAAAAATGGTCCTAATTGTTGAAATTTAGAATCCAATGGCATGAGATATATTTGGGTCGATAAGATGTCACGTCTTAGAAATCCGACCGTTTGCAACATGATGAATTTCCCCACATTTCTTTTACAAATATTTACGTTTCAAATGGGCGGTTGTCGCCACTCGCCACTCTAATCCTAACTTTCATCATCACATGGAAATTATTAACGTTGAAAAACATATGGACCTCATTTTGCCACGTAGGCACAACCCAGCCGACCAAACCCAATGTCCTTTTCCCAACCCTAACAAAAACCTCATTCCTATCCCAACTTTTTTTAAATTCATATTATATCATTTATTTTGAGCTTAATTACCATAAAAATCACCAATTTTTAAAAAAATGTTATCTTAATATAATTTTTGACTACTAATAAATTTATTATGATTTTCAATATTATAACCAACAAATCAATTTTGAATATCTTTAAATCTATAAATTTACATTCTAAATAAATTAATATCAGTTTATTACATATAGTAGTATTAATTTGAGATTTTTTTTATAATTTTTAAAAATTTAAGAATTTCTTAAATGTTCAAAATGTATCCGTTAATTGTGGATACACGAAATATGTAATCATATTAAAATTATTAGTTTTTAAAAAATCATGTTAAAATTAATTCTAATAATTCGCGATTCCTACGTGAGTTATTCCTCTATTTTATGAGACGAAGTTTGATTATTCATAAACTAAACTCTCACAAGAATTATTAATTATGAAATATAAACTAAAACATTTCACAAAACTAGATTTAAAAAGACGAGATTGTTCCACAATAATTAGTGGTCGGCTATATGATACTAGTGAAAATGAAGTCATCAATGGGTGTAAGTGTGTAACTAGGCCCCATCAGCCTGTCATATTGGTGTATAAATCCTCTCTCTTCACTTCCACTATCTTATCACCAAGCACTAAACACACTCTTCTTTCTCCCTCTTCAATTATTCTTCAACACAGAGCCACTTTCTAGATTTCCAGAGATGGAGAGCAAGGAGGAGGATGTTCGAGAGGGAGCCAACAAGTTCCCTGAGAGGCAACCGATCGGGCTGGCGGCGCAGAGCCAGGACAAGGACTACAAGGAGCCGCCTCCCGCGCCGCTGTTCGAGCCCGGCGAGCTCACCTCCTGGTCCTTCTACCGAGCCGGCATAGCCGAATTCATCGCCACTTTTCTCTTCCTCTACATAACCGTTCTAACAGTCATGGGAGTCAGCAAATCCGATTCCAAATGCGCCACCGTCGGAATTCAGGGCATCGCCTGGGCTTTCGGCGGCATGATCTTCGCCCTGGTTTACTGCACCGCCGGAATTTCAGGTTCATTTCTCTCTCTCTCTCTCCCCTAACGGAATTTTGAAACCCTAGACGTAGATCGGGCCGAGTGTGAGATTAATTGTGTTGATGTGTGATGTGCAGGTGGACACATAAACCCGGCGGTGACATTCGGACTATTCCTGGCCCGAAAACTGTCGTTGACTCGTGCGGTGTTCTACATAGTGATGCAGTGCCTAGGAGCTATCTGTGGAGCAGGTGTGGTGAAGGGGTTTGGGAAGAGCCTGTACATGAGCAAGGGCGGTGGGGCCAACGTGGTGAACCACGGCTACACCAAGGGCAGCGGCCTGGGTGCCGAAATTATTGGGACTTTCGTGCTTGTTTACACCGTCTTCTCTGCCACTGATGCCAAACGGAGCGCTAGAGACTCCCATGTCCCTGTAAGTATACTTTTTCTTTTAATATACATTCAGGCAATATTGGTTGTTTTATTTGGATTTTGAAGCTTGTGTATATATATTCTTTGGTTATGAGAAATTGTTTGATGGAGATGACTTTTTTTATTTAATTTAAATTGAAATATATATATATTTGAACTTTGATGCATAAGATAAATAAAAAGGTTAAAATAAGAAAACAATTTAATTAATTTCCACTTTGCTGCAATATCTCTCTTTTTTTTCACCTTGGAAGTACACGAGTTTTTTCACTTTACAATCTAAGTCATCTTTTCTGATAATTTTCTTGGTCAAAATTGAATTTGAAGTTTTGATTTTATTAATTCAATAATACCGACACAGAGTCTTTAATCTAATGATAACCTCAAATAAATTTTCTGATTTTCATTCAATTCAAGTTTAACTAATCAGAAAATAAGCTTATGTTGCAAAGTGAAAACTTACTAGACTTTGGGATGTAATCTTTGAAAAAATGTTTAGGTTTTAGAGTTAAAGAAAGGAAAATATTAAATTTCAGATTGTTTTAAATGTTAACCCTGAGTAATAATGATTAGAGGAGTGATAACTCGGTATTGAATTAGTTTTCTTTACTAGTCAAATACTCAATCTCACCCACAGAATTATGTGGAATTATTAAAGGGGGGTAAATGATGAATCATGTTTTGCAGATATTGGCACCATTGCCAATTGGGTTCGCAGTGTTCTTGGTTCACTTAGCCACGATCCCTATTACCGGGACGGGCATCAACCCAGCTCGTAGTCTAGGC
This sequence comes from Scutellaria barbata, assembly GCA_028654395.1. Taxonomy (NCBI): domain Eukaryota; kingdom Viridiplantae; phylum Streptophyta; class Magnoliopsida; order Lamiales; family Lamiaceae; genus Scutellaria; species Scutellaria barbata. The sequence goes on along the minus strand of CM053646.1, from coordinate 14,256,515 downwards.
GCAGCCATCATCTACAACAAGGACCACGCTTGGGATGATCATGTAAGCTCTCTACCAAACTGTAATTTCTCTAACCTTGAACTATAAAAAAGATGTGTTATTCTTACAATAGAGTGGTTACTTTGATATGATGCAGTGGATATTTTGGGTGGGACCATTCATTGGGGCAGCTTTGGCAGCTCTGTACCACGTAGTGGTGATCAGGGCCATTCCATTCAAGAAGTGATGATTCATGAGGAGAGGGAAAATCTCTTTTGAGATGATCTTGTTTCAAGCAATCATGGAAGATCAAAAGTGAAAATTCCTGTTGTATTTTTCTACTTTTCTTTTGTTTGGTTTGCCAATTTCGTGTATGTACATTATTATGTTCTTCTTCCCAACAAGGCATTGTGTGTGGGTAGGTTAAAAGCCAAGTGGGGACAGCTATGTAATGTAATCACAAGGGGTTTTAAATTATTGAATGAAAGCCTTAATAAAAAAAAATGGTATTTTGTTTGTTTTTACTTTCATTTATTTCTATGATTGTCCAACTTTAAGAGTTATGAAGTCGCACATGGAGCAAACCTCCTCAATCTTGAATTTAATATCATTAATGATGTGTATGGTAACTAATTTGCACGTTAATTGTTATGACTTAGGTACATTCCATTCATTCCTCTTGTAGACTTGCAACATTTCTGTCAAATGTGTACAGAAGCTAAGTTCTGAGAAACTAAATCCACCATATGATATATAAGCTAACAAAAATCGCATCAGTGTTGATAAGGAATGCAATTTCTCAAAACAACATTCTCATATATATTTGCACCAAATAATTTTAAATATCAAACAATATTACCATCTCATTAACTGTATTATTACCTAAACTTCAAAACATCAGACGAGCCAAAACTAGTGAAATGCGGACGAAAATCTAAATAAGAGAAAATGCACAGATATCGACAAAATTAAAGCAATTGCTTTACCTTTACAAGTACATTTATCGACCAATGGAGTCACCATCTTGCATATGTTGTTGTCTTAAATTGCAAAATCATCATCCAAGCCCAGAAAAAAAAAAAAAGAAAAAAAAACTTGCAATTTAATAAAGTAAAATTAATACTTTAAGATATAAGATGATAGAACCTAATATATAACCAAATATTGATGAGATTTCATGCGAATTATTACAATCATGACAATGATTTTGATTGTAGCATTAATAAAAGCGAAACAAACCTGCAAGCCAAAGATTACATTCGATAATATTACAATCATCAACAAGCAAATCATTCTTAGAAACATCAAAATTGATTCTTAGAGTATTGAAATAATTAAGAATTAAAATTGAGAAAACTTTTGAAATTTTGAAATAGAAAGACTCACTAATACTTTCCACAACTCATTTTATTTCCAACCAAATGAGTTATGGATTTGGATACATCAATTGTGCAATTATAAGGATTAACATAATTTAGGATGACAAGGGCAGATGAAGAGATGAAAAATAAAACGGAGATTCAATTCTTTTTTTTTCTTACGTGGAAAATGCTGGATAGAATCTATCATAAGAAATAATACACGTCTCTTGTATATTTATTTAGAAAGTTTAGGTGTCAAATGTTGGAGAGTTGCCGATCCTTCTATTATATACATAGATTTGAGAAATTTTAATTTAATAAGTAATAATTTTATTAGCATAATTTAAAATTTCTATGTATAGTATGTAATATTTTTAAAATATCAAGTGATATACATAAAAAAAAAATTATATCATGCAATATTTTGGATTAACGATGTTAGACCAATCGTTAATCCACGTTGAGCGTTGATCGATTTCTTATGGAAAGAATTTGTCATAAATTGGAATGTAATTTCCTTTTCTTCCTTTGAAATGCTTAGGATGATGTGAATTTCTTAAAAGGGCCCAACTTCTTGATCAATAGTGGGCCATGAGATTCGGCCCAACTCAATTTCGCTGTATTCCAAAACCCTAGAATCTCTCGGCCTTCTGTCCCCTGCCTGCAACCCTCTCTCTCAAACCAGAACGCTAACAAATCTCACAGCCTTCTCTCACTCTTCCTGCCTCTAACTCTTTCTCTTTCTCTTTCTCAAACCAAACGTAACAATGTCCAGCAGGCAAACTGTGCTGCAGTATGTACCATCACCTACAAGCGTTTCGGCTAGGGTTCATCCACTTGTCATTTTCAATATCTGCGACTGTTACGTGAGGCGGCCCGACCAAGCTGAGCGCGTCATAGGCACGCTTCTCGGATCTGTTTTACCGGACGGCACAATTGATATTCGCAATTCCTACGCTGTTCCCCACAATGAGTCGTCGGATCAGGTTATTCGAATTTTCAAGTTTTTGAAGTTATATTTTTTTCACAATTGTTAATTTTTGCTGCGAAATAGAGTTTATTTGGTGAGTTACGATTGGAAAGTGTAAACCGGCTCTTCTCTTGGATTTATGGTTTTTATTTGAATTTGATTTAGGTTGCATTGGATATTGATTATCATCAGAATATGTTGGCATCCCAGCAGAAGGTCAATCCGAAAGAAGTCATTGTTGGATGGTAAATTTTGGTTTATCAAGAAATTTTATATTCTTGTTTAGTTTTACTGCTATGTGTTCTGATCTGTCATCAAATTCTAAGTATTTGTGTCTGGAGCAGTCTTTCAGAATTTGCACCCACATTGGTCATTCACAGTTTTATCTCAACAAATATTTTATGCTTATGGTTGTGCTTGTCCAAGTTGTGCTGTGTGCATTTTCATACATAATTTGGATACCTAATAGTCCTTTTCACTTAGAGATGGTCTGTTAGTATGTAAGTTGTATCTTGGCATCCTGATTTATTTTATGCTTTATTAATCATGTTTGGTTGCTAGACTATTATGAAAGAGCAGGATAGAAAAAAACCCTGGGCCATAGTCCCGATAATGTGGTTCTGATGATTTTTATCTTTACCGATTTGAATTTGATAATTATGAGATTTTGTGACTCTTTCGTTGATGTTAATTTTCCAATTGTAATCTTTGTGCTACTAATCTATTCTTGTCGATTTTATTTTTCATGTATTTTTATATTAAAGTTTCTCTTAGTCCGGTCTGTTTATATCTTTTTCCAACAGGATTAAGTCAATAGAGTGTGTAATTGATCAAAGTGATTGAATGACCGAACTGATCTCATGGATAAGATTGGAAGTTAATAATTAGTTCTAATACATTCTTATGCGTTAGGTTTTCAACTGGTGGAGTCACTGGTGGCAGTGCTTTGATCCATGAGTTCTACTCTAGAGAAGTTAATAATCCTATTCATTTGACTGTTGATACTGAATTCCGATCTGGAAATGCTTCAATTAAAGCCTTTGTCTCTATTGGTCTGTCTCTTGGCGAACACCAACTTGCTGCACAATTTCAAGAAATTCCACTGGACCTACGCATGGTTGAGGCTGAGCGGATTGGATGTATGTATTCATTCGATCTTGTCATTTTATTGATATATGTTCGATTTACAGAATCTTGTATCTGTGTGACTGAAGTTTTAGCCATCAATGTGTATGCGTTTATATTTCCTGGTAATGCATGCTTGTGAGAGTATGTGCATGTGCAGCTTGCAAGGCACTGGTATCCAAATTCAGGAGTTCTTTATGTTAACATAAAAATGATGCCTCTTATACATGATTGGTAATATTTATTCTTAGCAAATGGAGTGGTGTTTGCTGAAGATCAGTATTAATGGGGTTTTCTATTCGCTCATCTGATGTTCTGTGCTTCTCAATATTGCCGAATATCTAGTTTTTAAACTCGCAACCCCTCTAGGCTTCTTCTTTGGTTTTTCACCATGATGGTTCTGATGATTACATTTATACACTTAATTTTGGTGTTGCTTGAAGTGTCTCTGAAAGTATGTGTATGATCAGATCTGACTTTGAAGTATCAGTTGCTTTTTAAAACCTTGCCACTTATATAGCTTTTGAAGAATAGATATAAAATTAACCATTGTGTATCAATGTATACTCACATTTCTGACATGTTATGCAGTTTTCTCAGTTATTTGTTGCTTCCGTTGATGAAGTCTTATTTATAACACACGTTTGTGATAGATTACGTGGCTTTTCAGTTATTTGGTTTTCCCATTAGATAGATTCTTATTTCTTTCTTGCTCTATAGATTGTAATTTTGCTTATCAAGTTATCACTCAACTGAGAATCTGTTCTGACAAGTTATGCAGCATTGCATGTTTTGCGGTCACTTGCTCTAAAAAAAATTATGCTGGGATTTGTTTGCAGTTGATGTACTTAAATCAACGAATGTTGACAAGCTTCCCAATGATCTTGAGGGAATGGAAGCCTCCATGGAACGATTGCTTGCTCTGATTGATGATATTTATAAATATGTAGATGATGTTGTGGTAAGATAGCTGTTTATAAGCTCTTGAAATCCTGCATTGCAACACTTTCTCATCATTTCGTCCTTTATATATTCGGTTTCAGGAAGGGCGTACTGCTCCAGACAATAAAATTGGAAGATATATTTCTGATACAGTAGAATCTCTTCCCAAGCTATCGCCACATACTTTTGATAAGCTAGTGAATGACAGTCTTCAGGTATGAACTCCTTCAACCCACTCAATGCAAAACTGATAGCCTAACTAGCTTTAAGTTTGTAAGATCTCACATTAGAGTCAATGGTTAGTTTTTGAATGGATCTGAAATTATCAGTGGTTGTTTCTGAATTTTAATCTAGGCTATGTTTATTGTTTAGACCTTGCTTTAATTTTCAATAATGCAAAGGAAAGGAAATATCTCTAAAGTGTAAAGAGCTTAGTTACATCTAAAGCTTGGAAATAATCTTTCGAATGGTGTTTCCTCAATAAAATTCATGGTCTACACTGAGTGCTACTGTCTGGTTTGCTGGAATATTATTATAGCATTTCAGAAAAATATAAATCCATTTGAGAAAGTATAGGAATAGGACCACTACTTTTTAAATACAGAATATTATTTTCACTTATTGTAGATGCTAGTTTGTGGTTCTGGAAAGATGAGTCGTGATTCTGCATATAATCTAAATTTATCAAAAGTCGATGAACTTTAAAAGAAGGTCTATACACCTTTTGGAGATGTTCTTATCATCATGGAATCTTTCATAACGCAAATTTTTCTCTTCCTGCAGGACCAACTTCTGTTGCTTTATTTATCTAGCATTACAAGAACACAACTCAGCTTAGCTGAAAAGCTGAATACGGCTGCCCAGATCCTCTAATAGATTATGCCATTTTGCATTTATAAAACACCAGGAGTAGCTCTGCTATGTAGGCTTTTGTAATGTTTCGTGATCTTCATTTGTTCGGTGATTTCATTTTGACCTGGAAATTTTTCATGCTGTGATCTGGATTCGATGTTTTCCCTAGTTTCTAGCAAAAACTAACATTTTTTTTAATTCTCTTATTTTATTTTATTTTATTTTATTTTATTTTATTGTATATACAAATAGCGATTGCAATTGGTGCTTGTCTTGGTATTCTGAGGTAATATTATAGGCTTGCAGAAATCACACGTGGTTAATAAATATGCCTAACCAACGCTGCTATGTTTATGTTTCAATGGAGGTGAGCTTTCTGTAATAGTCATGCTTTGATAAATCTGCTATACGATTCTCTCAGGACCTAGTTAATTTCTATTGGCCAAGAAACTATTTCTTGTGATGGTATTATTTGTGATGCAATCTTGATATGTGGTAATGTGCATTAAATTATTTTATTTTGTTATTATTATTGTAGTTTTGCAAAGGCAGTGATAACATTTGTGTTCAGTTATCTTTTATTAGTTTCATTTATAAGACTTGCGTCAATAGTTTTTGAATTTGTAAATTATATCTACATTTAATTTAGCAATCATCTTCTATAATTGATCATTTATCCGAGTCAAGTTTGTAAAGTGCAATAGTATTCAGCGAACATTTAGATTTCTTATTAAAAATTTTGAGTTTCTTTCAATTATTTTAAGTTCTGGCAAGTGGAGAACTCCACAAAGACGTTTACGTGTTTATTTCAGAGATTTATGAATGTCTTGCAAAATAATATTAATGTAAATTGAAAATTTTATTAAACTGAAATAGCAGCTGAATAATCCTATGAAGTAGGGCATAGAGCAGCTATACTGCAGTTTACAAGCGCATCTTCTGGCCAACTTTTTTTTTTTTTTTCTCCCGATAAGTTATAAAAACCACTTTCATCAATTTTTTTTTCCTTTTTTTTTTTATATGAGTTAAAGGGGAGTGGGAGGGTGGAGAGAAAATAAAGATTAAAAAACTTGTGTTGTCTATTTGAATATTATTATTATAATTTAAATCTTTATAAAAGTGGATACCACTTAAATTACAAGATCTGCGATAAATACCTCAGTACATAAAGTAGACTTTTTTTAGATACAATATTGAGTTTTAAAATGTGTTTAACAAAGTATGGTGCAAAAAGGTGGCTTTAATAAAATGAGTTGCCTTTTGTAGTGACGACTTTTTTACAAATTATGATAAACTTCACTATTGTCGCTACTACCTAGAGGCGATTGTAATTAAAAAAAATTAACTTTAGCTATTTTCGTCATTACAGGTGGCAACCCTAATTAAAAATAATACTCAATTTTAATATAAATATATAAATTACAATGTCTTTTGGTGGAGATCAACAATGTGGGTGTAGTGCATCGTCACGTAGAGACTTCAAATTTAGAGATAATGTTACAACCTTATCTATTTATGCCCCATTTGTAGTAAATTTAGGTGGTCCATCATCGTCTTCATTTACTATATATTATGGTATGAACATCTATCCTAATTATTATGTTCCACCAGCAGAACAACAACCACTCCTTACTGTGGTTCCATTGATTATGGTCAATAATTTACTGTCATTTTGGAGTTAGGTTAGTGACTTACCATTTTCAACTAACCATTTTCAGCTAACCATCAGTCAACTTGTGAAATTGGTCGTTCACATTTCAATGTGTCTCCTATGCATTAAATAGTGAGTCTGATGCAAGTAAGACTCAAAATAGAAAAAAGAAACAAACAAGAATGTCGTTGTGGAACTGGTCACTATTATTAGTAGTATTTATTTAGAGTTGTTTGCTATGTTTATTTCTCTATTTCATTATTTATAGTTAAGATCATGTATGATATATATATATATATATATATATATATATATATATAAATTTTTATTTATTTGAATCTAAATGGGTATTTTAAACAAGTATTTCGTATCTATTTTTCCCAAACTCATCCATCTCATTTATATTGAGAATTATTTGTAGCCGTCGTATTAAGATTTGGATAGATAGGGTACTTGTGTTTATTCATGAAACTGCCATCCCTATCCCAGATATAAATTCAATCACATATTTCAATTTATTGGTATACAACATTATGCATTGATAATGTCATATTATACTTGTACCTTTATTATACAGCAACTTACACTGATCAAACAAAAGGTAAAACAAAAAAATTACTTATTGATGTTTCTTAATTTTACTGCAAAATTCATTTTCTTTCATATTAATTATGTAAGCAATTGTTTAAAGTGGGTGGATAAGAAAGTGATAGGAAGGAGCAAACGCATAGGTGTTTGGTAAAAGTGCCATGCGTCGGATTTAGCTGTCCCTTTCCAATCCTCCAAATAGATACTGATAACATCGATTATCTTTTATAAATTTATTAATCAGGTTTTATAATCCCACTTAAATACACACATCAAGATTCAAGAAAACTAATTTTTTCAGTGAGACTCGAGAAGTCTAATAAAGTAATATTAATTGAGTAATTTTAGTTTCTTAATTATATATAAATGTTTGGAAGTGATCTAAGCAAACACTATAAGATTATTTATTAATTAATTAATTATTAGTGTGTGTATATATGTTGGTGTGAAATCTAGGCCACCCCTAATTTCTCTTTGTTGTCACCACTAAGATTTGTCAGAATGAATGCATTTATCAGTTTTATGTGCAACTTTTGTTGTGATCAGACACCCATTTTAGAGACCATTTTTTCTTATTCTTTCCAACTAACCTTAATTTAGACAGGCCCCCACAAAGAATTTCAGGTTTTATATATATATATATATTAGAAAAATTAAGTGAGAATATACCCTAAGAAAATAATACTGAAAAATGGAATCAATAACACAGCCGAATTATAAAATTTTAAATGTAAAAGATTTGAATGAATTGAGTGGCAATATTATACATCGTTTTCCTGGGTATTTAATAGAGAAATAATATTCCTAGAAGTTAGAATGCTGCAAAATGCAGAACCACTAAGGACAAATGTCGTGGTTAGTAAATTATGGGATTACATAATAAGATCCAAACATTATTCTTGGGACTTGTGATTTCAACAAATTGGCTGGTCCAATTTACCTATTCTTCTTTGTCCTCAAAAAATATCGAGACCATAGATATCATTTTGTACCATGTGGTGAACAATTATGTGCCTGAATTTGAAGTGCCCATATATATATATATTTACATTAATGGGCTGAAACACAAAGATACGTACCTACGTATGCATTTACTCAACTTATTTTATTATATTTGTCATTTTATATTCAACTTTACCCATATCTTAATCTTTGGGATGTATTTTCTTCTTCGCATACATTATGAGACTAATTAATTATTGGAAGATGATAACATAATCGTTTTATATGTATAATCAAACATATTAATTAAGTACTATAGTAATGTAGATGATGAATATTAGTACATTATAGACAATTTTGAACGTAATTGTAGTACTTTCAAAATTCAGTATGTAATGTATAGGTGGTAACTAACTTTACAATTTATGCATCATGAGATTAGTGCTCTCCTTCAATTCCTTTTCTTTAATTCAAACTTTGGCACTACATGTAGATGAGATAATATTCTTAAAAAAGCAAGCAGAGAAAGACAATAAAAATATAAGTTAGAAGAATGTTGAAATTAATTAATGAAACCATATATATATGAAGACAAACCCTAAAAAACAAATATGCATGCCATCACCCAATCAATGGAATAATCTGCTTTTTAAATACCTAAAAAACTCGGCATGCGTATCTTGGGCTAATTAATTTGTTTTCTTAGATTATAACTTTCTTGGATTAATTGAAAATGAGAAATTGATGAAATTCATTAGAGTTAACCCTCAACCAGTTAAGCTATAAATATAGTTTCCTAAGAGGGGAAGCATTGGGACATAAGAAAAGCCAATTTGGTCCCCTTTTAGTTAATTGGTCGTGTCTTCTCTTTCTTTAATTTCTCAAATTGATGGCTTTTTATGTCCTCTAGTTTGTGTCTCAACACCCTCAAAAGGAGGGGTTACATAATACAAATATATAATACTTTTTTAAATTTTTTATCTCAACAAGATTTTTACTTTTTGACTGAATATGCAGTTGTGTTGGTCAAATAATCAATCACAGTATCTATATATGTCAGAAATTTGTTGTGATCACAATACCCAACTGGAACTGGGATCAAACAAAAATGTGAACTTTTGATTTTCATTGCCATGCCCATGCAGTTATATATTCTTCTAGGTACGTATAAAATAACATATAAATGTTTATCATATTGGTGTATATATAAACACAAAAATGATAGATTATATTTTAAATGTATAATAGTTGTAAATATGTGAGCATTGTGACTCTCCATCTCGACTTATAAATTAAACTCGATTAATTTAACTATCACGAAATAAATCCATAAGAGAGCCTTACATGAGAATTTATTATATTGTTACTATATAGTACTGCACATACTTTTATCACTTTCAAGTTTAATATATTAGTTTGTATACTGGGTCATTAAGTTTAATTAGTATAATTTATTTTATAAATGCATTTACTACAATATTCTTTTTTTTTTCCAAATTAGGTGCAATAATTAGTATTAACATATGTACGTAGTAAGTTTGGATTCTTTTTTAAGGATTTAATAACAAAAAAAGCGATAGAAATAACAGTAATTAATAGACATTCATTTTCAGTCAAAAAAATATATTCTTGTTTGATCCTTATAACATTCATATATTCTTCATTCAGTCAATTATTTCAGTCATGCCCATGCAGTCATATATTCTTTTTGAGTAACTTGGATGAATTTAAAATACATTTATTTCTAAATTTTATAGTTCAATTTAGTCGATTCAAACTCATCCAAATTAATAGACATTGTACGATTTCATAAATATTCTAGAAAGTTGTCTTGTCTGCTTAACTAATTTTGAGTTCTTCGTTCCATTCTATGCATGTTACGTTTTTTATTTCAAAATAACGTGTATCCAATGATATTATTTATTGACACACGACGTGTATTAAATATTATGAAATATGAGATTGTAACATAATATAACATAACAAGATCTATTGTGTTTTGAATGATAACGATTATTTTCAAGTTTGTTCTTTAGACAAATTCAGATATGATAACTGAATCCCAACCTCCACATGGGTAAGACCCTAATTTCAAAATATGTTGTATCATATTCAAACATGTGTATTTATGGAAGATTAACTTAAAAATTGATAATGAAAAGAATACTTGTCAGAAGCTCAACTCATAGTCAAAAGATCAGTGAATTAAAATGAAAAAAAAATACAAACATGCATGTTTAACAGTTTTAAGATTTAAAATTTACAAGTACAACTATATATTAACTACTAATAATTGCAGGGAGCACAGAGTCCAAATGAAGAGCAACATAAATCAAGAAAAAGGTGTTACTTTAATTTCTTGATGATCTGAATTCAAGCAGGATATTTTTATGGGAAATTCCACGACTCATCTCTTTGTCTGCTCGTGCCCCTAAACTTTGAACAGTGTCAGCTTTTGCATGTCTCTTTCTCTCTCCACAATAAAAAAAGGAAAGAAAAAAAAAAACAGTGCCCTCAAATCCTCAAATTTCTCCTGCTCATCCCTAAAATCAATGCACTATTGTCACATTAACAAAATATCTATAACTCTGTAATAAAATATGAATAACGTAAATTAGTATCTTGCTTATAAGCTCTATATAAATAAATTGAGTATTATTAGAACTCATTTCTTGTAATAAATCAGTTCAAAGAAATTCTCACCTTAGAATACTTAGTATGGATGAGTATTCAGCAGGGTTTTGCATTAGGGCAAGTCGCGGTGGCGATGGCGGCGGCGGAACAGGGACGAAGTGTGGGCGGTGGAACCCGACAAACGAACAGGTAAAAGTTCTGACAGAGTTGTTCAGATCTGGTCTGAGAACTCCCACTACTGATCAAATCCAAACCATCTCTTCCCAGTTAAGCTTCTATGGTAAGATTGAAAGCAAGAATGTCTTTTATTGGTTCCAAAACCACAAGGCTAGAGAGAGACACAAACGCCGCAGGGTTGCCATCGACAATATTACTAATATGCCCCTTCACCACACAACCGCCAAACGTACGTAATTACCCCATACTTGTCTATTATCATGCATTTTTTTTTATCTTTTTTTCTATGTTTTTATGTATTGTATTAAAGTATTTAATTGATACTTAACAGATTTAGAGGCTTCAGATGATCATGAGATAAACAGTGATGTTTCAGAAGAGGCAGATCAAAGAGTGATTGAAACCCTTCAACTCTTCCCACTAAACTCATTAAGCAGGCATGAAGTGGATTATTCAGAAAAGCTGATGAATAAGCTGCTATTTGCAGATGATGATTGCAAGGAGATTAACGCCTCGTTTATGCGCAACGTTGCCTTGGAAATGGATCATCCCACCTTGGATCTGCGATTAAGCTTTCTTTAGAACATGATATATATGTATGTAGAAAGCTGATGAATATTGTCCATCTGCGATTAAGCTTTCTTTAGAACATGATATATATGTATGTAGAAAGCTAATGAATATTGTCCATCATGTAGTATGTATGTCTCACACTGTTGGATCGATGAGGGTCCATGCTATAGAAATGCATGGACAATGGAGTTTAGCAATGAGATCATATAATGTTAATTAATGTTGAAAGTAAATTTATAAATTAGATGTAAAATGTTTTGTCATCCGACATTGTCACATCAGATTGGGGTCGGCTTTCGATGTTTGATACTATATGCTAATTAATTTGGTGATTCATCTTGTGTTTTGTTTCAATCCTATATGATAACATAATTAATATATATATATATATATATATATATATATATATATCATGCATTGATTTGTTGAATTTTTTGATTTTCAAGTTTTCCAAAAAAATAATTTTACATCTGTCATATTTTCAAACACTTAATTGTTTTTTTAAGTCTCAAGCTTCGAAAAAACACCTTTACTAATTTTTTTTTCATTTTTATCTCTAATAATCTATTATAATTTTTTTTAACCAAAATTACTTACGATGCAATCATCATCAATTAATTTGAGTTAAAATTAGGTAATTATAATCATGTTGGAATATGTTTTTCCACCTCATACATAATCTGGATTATTCAATAAAATTAGGTAATTATAATCATGTTGGAATATGTTTTTCGACCTCGTATATAATCTGGATTATTCAATAATCAATACTAACATAGACATTGTGTGATATATAGGATTTATCAAAATAAACATTTTAAAGAAATTAATATAAAAATATAATACATTATGGGTAAGAAAAATAATAATTTGTAGAATAATTTTGATTTATAGAGGAAATAATAATTTCTAGAATAATTTTGATTTATTAACGAAATGTCTTTATGAAAATGTCAGTGTTGATATTTTTCAATATTTTTTCGATATTGACGCTATTTATCGATATTCCAACCATATATATTTCTTAGATATTTCATCGATTTTTCTATAATTTATACCATTAAGCCATCAATATTGAAATCAACACGATTCACCATTATGAAGCCATCGATATCAAAATCGACACCTATATTTATTCATATTTATCGACATTTCTCTAATATTTGAAGCCATTAATATTGAAATTGATACTGATAATTATCGATATTTTAACGAAATTTGAAATAATTAAAATATGGGATGATCACGTGAAAAATAGAAATATCGAGGAAATATTGATTCGACACCTATATTTATTTATGTTTAGTCGATATTTATCGACATTTCTCTAATATTTCACCGATTTTTCTAGAATTTAAAGCATAGATATTGAAATTGATAATGATAATTATGGATATTTTAACGAAATTCAAAATAATTAAAATATCACATGATCACGTGAAAAATAGAAATATCAAGGAAATATTGATAATTTTTTGAAAATTTAAAATAATTAAAATATCACACAATCACGTGAAAATAGAAATATGGAGGAAATATTGAGGATATAGTTGGACAGGCGATGGCTGAAAATCTTTATTATTGGAGAGGATGAAGCTAATCAAATAGGGCAGCTAAAGAGTTAGACTTGGAGGAGAATTGACCATAAGCTTGACAATGTGAGAAATTTGGAAGATGGCAGAAGTGCTATTTTTTTCATCCTCAATGTCAATAAAAGGTCATACTCATTTCCTTATCATAATATTTTGGGTTATTTATTTAATCATAATTAATACAAAACTGTAAAAGGGTGCACATATTTTAAATATAGATAACTAATTAATAAAAAAAATTCAAATTAGGGGTACAAGTGTACCCATATACCCAAACCGACCCGTTGGTGTATAATGCATTTCTATTTTGGTGACATAATTTATTGGTACGTTATCATAATATGAAATATATATGAACTTTAAAAATTATATTAATAAAAACTTACATATATCATAAAAAATTCATCACTCTAAATCTATGTATTTGTTAATAATTGAAATTTTGGAAATAAAGAACAACATACAAATTTATGCACAAGTTACTTAATTATAAAGTTTAAATAGCAATTAGACACAATTAAAAGTCAATTCTAGCAGTCAATATTACAAAATTTAAAAGATTTTCTTATGCACCCACCATTACAAAGCATCTGATTAAATTTTTAATAAAATGGTACTGCACAATAATAATGGATGTTTTACCAAATCATATAATAAAGATGCCTGCAACACCATTTATGTAAGTGAAACTATTACTCTGGGTGAGACCAACTATTTCAAATCAATGAGAATTAGTACTTTTTTTAAAAGAAGACCAATCAACCAAACATTAAAATTAGAGATTATTTAAATTATATAAAAGTTCTTGATTATAATATTAATAATAATAAATAAAAACTAAATGTCGAAATTTTAAATGTAAATTTAAACAAACAATGGGATGATATTACTGTAATAAAAAATATCGTTGATGGGCCAAATCTAATTGTAAGCCCAAAAAATGCATCAATATATATATACACACACAAAGGCCAACATCAGTTACCAACGTATCATTATTGGCTAATTTTATACGCAATCAATATAAACTGTCGAAATAAAATTTCATTTTTACCCTTAAATCTTATTAGTTCTATACACACACAGGCCAACGCCAGTTACCAACGTATCATTATTGGCTAATTTTATACGCAATCAATATAAACTGTCGAAATAAAATTTCATTTTTACCCTTAAATCTTATTAGTTCTTTCTTGTGGATCTTATGTGAGACGGGTTGGTGGGTTAACCCATCTCATAAGTAGATTCATAAGAGGTCTCATGCACGTAAGATCCATTTTCTTTGTTTATATTAATTGAAAGTTATTATAAAGGATCTATAAGACCACGAAATTTATAACTAAAATGGAATTTTCGAGTATTATTTTATTCAATTACTTTTTTTCTCAATTTGAGAAATGCATTGTTGGAACTGGCAGATAAGTCACCCTTATTGCCACCCTACAAAATCGTATATGAGATATGATCAGGATTCGAATCGACAAGTTTTTTAATTTTTATTTTCTCTTATCCACTCCCTCTAATTCATTAAAAAAGAAAATTATAAAGGATCCATGAGAGCTACATTATTTTTGTTATCATTTGCCTTCAATTGTAGCTTTTTCGAAGTAGTAACTTCATCTTCCTATTCAACCATATGTCTAAAATAAAAATAAATAACAAATAATTAATATTAAATATTTATTTTTAGATCTAAAAAGAAATCACACTTTTTTAATAATAATAATAATAATAATAATAATAATAATTTATTATTATTGTCAAATTTGGTAAAGTATTAGATAAAATACAAAATGATTTACCCAATTAATAAATTGGATAAATTTTATAACAAGACCCAATTTATATATTAGTTCTCAATTCTAAATTCAAATTTTAAAATTTCTCAATAAAAGACTCAATTTTACATTTTTCTTAATTTAAGGTTTGAAAATTAAATTGAGTTCTCAAATCAAGATAAAATTTTATTTTTATTTTCATTTTATTTTTATTTATAATTTATTTATATTTTAATATGTATTTATAGTTTATATAAACTAGACAAGCTTGTGCAATTTTGGAATCATCCGGCTTGTATTAATCTATATATATATATATATATATATATATAATAAATGCAATTCAAAAAATTAAGATTCCTTTATTATCTTAATTTTATGAATAAAAGTATAGAAAATCGATTTTAATATTAATCAGTTTAATATAAATTATATTTTATGAATTGAATTAATTATATTTTTTTTCATTTTTTTCATATAAATTAGGATAAGTTGGATGAAAATTGTTCTTAATGTGTACTAACTTGTCTTAATTTATCCAAAATATGAATACATATTGAAATATAAATAAATTTATAAATATAAATAAAAAAATATGAAATTTTGTCTTGAATTGAGAACTCAATCTAAATTTTAAGCCTTAAATTGAGAATAAATATTAAATTGAGTCCCTTATTAAGAAACTTTAAAATTTGAGTCTAAAATTGAGAACTAATTTATAAATTGAATCTTGTTATGAAATTTATCCTTTATAAATTTGATAAATCAGTATGCAATTTTTTTATCTTCAAATATCTTTATAAAATAAAAAACAAAATACAATTTATTAAGTTTGATAGAGTCGAAGATGGAAATCATTAGATTAGGAAAATCTCTACTATTTTGTGTGTAAATATTTACTAATCTAATCTCTAATTATAGAATATAAAACCATTTCTTTCTCATCAATTTCAAAAAGGAATCATGCATTTGAGAAAATAAAATAAAATTGAAAGATAGAATTGATTCTTAACTTCTATTAAAGAAATCATATTCTATATAATCAATTCATAACAATTCGTTAAATTAGCATTATAACGTCCTGGGATGGCATGTTTTCAGGTTGAAGTACTATTATATTATTTAACTTTGTATAAATTTTATCGTGTGAAAAATTTTCTTTTGAAAATAAGTTTTAATTTCAAAAACTCATCCTATCTTTAATGTGAGAAAACACTGAAAGAGTTAAAAAAGTACTGAATGTATATTTGCAAACCAAAATATTCAAATATATACATCACAAAAATTAAAGCTTTATAAAACAGTCAAAAAATTTCATCAATAGTAGTTCGAGAGAAATAAAGTTTATGAACCTAACTATCTACCTCATCTCAACATTTGCATTAAAGATATCATAGTGGGGTGAGTATCATTGGATACTTAGTATGTAGAACTGATTACATAATTAAATATGTTCATACATCAAAGTAAATCATGTAAAAAAAATATTCATAAAGCACATTTTTACGTATTGATCATCTTGAAAGTTAAGTGAACACTACGGCCATCTTGAGGATCGGACCACCTTGAGGATCAGACCACCTTAGGAGTCGGTTTAATAGCATAGAGCTCTGTTAGGTTCATTGTGGCACAAAATTTCAAACTAGCGGGAGTTGTCTGTGATCAGTGACCATTTGAAATAGAAACATTACAATCACATTGGGTTCAAATGAACACTACGACCACCTCGAAAATCGAACCATGTCGGGATTTGACTCATAACACAAAACCCAATTGGGTACTAAGTGATATGAAGTTCCAAACCTTGGGGAACTTATCCGTGACTAACTTCATACGTACATTTACGTTATACATCACAATAATGCGTTACAAGGAAACATAAAACATATTCAAACATGTAATCAAGCTTACGTTTTTAAAACGTATCTAATCATTAATCTAAAACCATCTTAGAATTATATGATGTGTACATGGATCTTCAATTTTGATTGTCTAACCCTAGCGCTCGTCTTCTGCTCCTACAGTTGAGCATGCAAATCTTCCATTTCAATGTAATTGAGGGAAAAAATTGTTTTAAAGTTGTCTAGAAATTTGCTAAAATTAAAAAACTTTAAAAAAGTTCTCTTATGTAAACTTGAAAATTATAACAGGATTACAGTTAATTAGATAGGTTTAATATAACAACTACAATTATATACAAATATTGTAATAAATTTAAGTGTGTTACAAATTATTAATTAGTTAGACACATTTGAAATTAAATGATCTTTAACATGTTTGCCATTAGAACCTTTTAGAGTAAATAATAGTATATTAATTATTATTATTATTTTATAACTAAACTTTTGTAAAAGCGACAAGAAAAACCTAAAAAATAATGTAATATTAACATTTCTAATTAATTGGCATCGTGTGATTGTTACATTTTAGAATTAAAATGGTAATTAAGAACTACTTTTCATAATTTTAAAATAGAAGATAATTAATTATAACATGAACCTAAACCTGTGTTCGAGAGATAACTGTCCATACATTGATAAGGGATGTATGAATTCTTGAGAAGAGAGGAGCCATGATGGTCCCCGGACCGCTCAAATCCCACAAGTGAATCAATAGTTAGATCTACATTGGATCTCATTCGAATTGCCCCATATATCTTCCTTAGGAGAGGTTTGGTTTCTATTTATGATATGTTAAAAGAATAAAATTTAAACATCACATAAGCATTCATTCATAATTGAGAAATTAAAATAAATAAAATAAAAATAGTTAGTTAAGTCATTTCATGTCTTCCATAATATTCTAATATAATTGATTATTACATACATATAAATTTAAAATATAAAATTTTACTAAATTACAAAGATGTATAATTATAGATATAATAATATGAAATAAATTATTTAACATAGAAAATAAGGATTTAGGGCTGAATATAGCCTTTTCATAAACATTAATAAAGAATGGGGTCAAGATGAAATAAACAGAAACTTACAACTCAAAACGGGATCAAAAATGAAAATTTTAAAATTGCATGAAGGGTCAAACTTTTATCAAATTCTTAAAAAGAGACCAAATTCGAAACCTTACATAAATGAACCTCTTTTTCGTCGGAGCGACCTTGGGACTCGAGGGCCGATGCTTCTTTGTGGCCGGCGACCTTGTCCCATCCTTAGCTATTCAATTTCAGCCATTAATTTGGTTGGATTTCGAACTCTACATGCTAAAATAAAACTTTCGAATTTATACATGTAAAAGAAAAACACATAATTTGTTTATTAATCCTACCAATTATTACATGAAAATGATGCTCATTATATGGCGATTATGTCCCCTCATTCAATTTTGTATATGCTTGAGTGAAATTGGAGAACAAGGATGTAACGTCCCATTTCTTTTTTAGGTAAACTTTGATTAAGGCGTTACTTACGTATAAAATTCAATCAAGAAAATAAAAATAAATAAATTTCAGAAAAATTGTTATGAAATATACATTTCAAAACTCATGAAATATAATATTTTGAAATTAAAACTTTCTTCGACCTGTGATCATCGGCTACCAGTATCCACCGTTCGTGCGCCACGCTCTAACCTTTAAACTGAAAACAGAACGCTCTAACCCCTTTAAACTAAAAATATTTTAACATAAAAGGGGTGAGCGTACAAAGACACTCAGTGGGGAAACCTGGGACAACATCAAATAACTTCTTGATGTTGATTGGAAATAATACGTTTGTCATTTAACAAAACAACAGACACAGATCACACTCAAACATGTTACTTTCTTTTACGCTTAGCCGTCATGAAAACGCGGGATTTTAACCGCCGTGAAAACATTTGCGGATCTTAACCTGTGGATAGGTTTTCGAAAAATACCTATCAGGCCCCAAGCCGACCCCAATTTGGGTTATTATACCCCTTCGTGTTGGGATTCCGAAGAATGCCCCATTTGATGGGTTTCCAACAAGGAATACCCTACTTGGCGTGAAGGCGCATACGCAGTTCATAATAGTTCTCACATAACACATAGTGCACGTTGATCACATTCACGTTGGCCACATAATTCACATAACATATAAGTTCAAAAATCTTTTGACATATGTTGGCTTCTATTGAAACCCCTTTGATGCGGGAATTTTCCCGACTTTTCATCTCATTAAACTAGTCTCATTTGTGTCTCTTGAAATCAATAACTTTCAAAATCATATAATTTACTCAAATACTGTGTCTCTTGAAAACATTTCACTTTAAATCAACGCCACATAATGACGGAATTCAAATCACATAGTCACCTAGTTTTCTGTAAAACTGTACAATTTAAAACATAAATAAGATTTTATCCCCACCTCATGAGAAGAGCGCATTTAATTATAAACTGTTGAGCAAGCATAGGTAATTCTTCTTTCCTCTTTTCCTACATCGAACATTAAAAGGTCTTAGTACTTTGTCTAGCAATAAATTCGTAAATTCTCGAGTAAGTGTATGTGGTTCATCTTTTTTTCATTTCCCTTAATATCTTTGTTGATCACTCAATTAAAAGAGGAGACTCTCACTAAACCCTAAGAACTTAACATTATTTCGAAAGCTTGACTCATCCGTCATGCCCTCCCTTAGCTAATGAAAATAAATTTAGAAATTATATAACTAAACTATATGATAATAACTAGTAGTAAATTATAGACTCTTATCCGTGAATTTATAATCCATTTATTAGAAAGACACTTATATTATTATTATTATTATTATCTACTCTCACTCGTTTAATTTACATATATTACCATTCTTTCTCCATTTCCCTAACAAAATCATTTTATTTTTGAAATAAGAATTAATGTATTGCACTAAGATAAGATACCCAGCATATGGGTATTGCTAAGAGTTTTATATTTATACATCATGCAAATATTCTAAAGCAAATACCAAATTCAATTAGTTGAGCAGTAGCATGATGTGGTCCAAGTTTCAATAAACACTTCCTATTTCTTGTGGTTGACATAACTAATTATCTCATATTTACCTCATATGCTCAATTAATATGATACCATTATAGAAATTAACTACTAATGTATAAACTTAAATTGGATGATAAAACATGACAAAATAAGATATTTACATTTTTAAAGACAATTTCTTTTGCTTCAACTTACCAAAATAAAAGATTAAATTAAATTTATTTATATTTCAAATTATTTGCTAGAAATCTACAAGTTTTTAGACATCATATATATATATATATATATATATACTGAAAATTTCATACATGCCGTACGCGACGGAGACGCGACCGGATCAAAATCCGAGTCCGTACCAGTGACCAGCTCGGCGAGAACTATATCGTAATCAGGTTACCTTATCGGAGAGACGTCGCCGGCGGTGATGGAGAAACCGCAGTGGTACAGTGACTGAAGAAAAAGAAGGGAAAATGAAGAAAAATTATCTGTGCCTTATTCTTCGCAATTTCTATCCTAATTAGCCTCATTTTCTTTAATTAAAGGCCATGTGTACTATACCTAAGCAGGTGTTGTCCTTCTGCCATTACTTCATTTAGTTTGAGTAAAATAAAATAAATAATAAAGTTTTAAATGAATTGTGGGTATTACAAAGGAAATGAGTTTGGTGTGAATTTTTTGACCAAGTTTGGGTTTGATTGAGGCTGATACAAACAAGAGACATGCAATTGACATGTGATTTAATTTATTTAGATATGAGTGTTTGAATTTGGTTTGTTTAGTTAATGAACGAACATAATTTTAATTTGTCGAATAAATACATGATTTACGAGTTTAGTCAAGTTTAATTGAGTCTTAACAAGTTTAATAAATATTAAAAATAAATTATTATTCATCAACTTATAACAAAATAAAGTATATATTCATACGTAACATAATATATTATCTTAAATTTATAATTTAAGTATACAAATATTTATAATTAGATATTTATATCCTAATCATAAGTAAAATTATAAAAATTATATTTCAAAATGTCATATTAATTTTATATCTTACTAAATAATTCACGAACCTTCCAATAAAGTTGTCACGACTCATCATGAGCTAACAAACCAAATATCATCAATTATCAAGTATGATTTTATTTTTTTACCTTAACAAATCATAATAAACAAATCAAATATCATCAATTATCAAGTTTGATTTTATTTTTTTACCTTAACAAATCATAATAAACAAATCAAATATCATCAATTATCAAGTTTGATTTTATTTTTTTACCTTAACAAATCATAATAAATAAATTTGAATGAATTTTTATCAAATTGAATTTCGAATAGTTCAGGAAACGGTGTTAGGTTCATTTATATCCGTCAGCTGTCTAAACGTAAAATAAAACAATTTCAAGCTGATTAAAATATAAATTATTGGACTCTAAATTCATGCCAGGTGTTTTCCTAAACGGCAAAGAATGGCAAACACTTATCACGTATCATTTATAGTAAATGCATTATTAATAACGTCATTTGTACTTCAATAGAAGATTAATTATGTATTCCATTTCAGACCAAATTCTCAGAATCCATTGTTCAGAGTGCTGCTCAATGTTTTTTTTTTTTTTACATCAATATTCCACTCAATCTTATCTCAAATATTATTTCGGAAAATTAATGAAATTGTACATTTGACAATCTTTGAAACACAATGACTAAGAAGGGCGAATATCAAGTAGGCTGGCAACTGCGAATAATAGTAATTAATATGGCCTTAAAAAGAGGGGTTTCATAAGAACATCCCAAAAATTGTGTAACACCACAAGCATTGAACTCTGCTGGGAAAAGAAGATAGTGAAGAAACAATTAATCCCGAGTTTGAAGGAATCAAAATCAAACAGAAAGATATCGAAAGCACACCCAGACAAGCAACCGAATGCAGACAGATAGACAAATTGCAACAATAGAATATGTTCTTTTATCGTTCAAGAATCTGGAACGACAGCAGCAGTTGGGCGTTTCATTGATGCAGACTTGATTAAATGGTTGTAGCTCCCTTTTTCCTTGAAGAGCTGCGAAAAATGAGGTTTGCAATATAGGATTCCGTCTAAAGCGGCATAGTTTGATGGATTTAGTGAGCATCCCCCATGAGAACACTTGAAACAAGACTTGTGGTAGCTTTGGCTTTCAACCATCACCTAGTGAAACAAGTGACGTATACATAACTCAGTTCTCAATAACATATCCAACGCGGGTATGATAACGAGGAGGGTGTGTTTCTATGTCAAAACGTGTCCATTTTCAATTGACACAAAAAGGCCTTATGACTAAGAACACTAAGAAGAGTAGCATGCCATTGCAAATAGGTGTGGATAGTAAAATTTGACTGCCTCAAGTTCGAATCAGGATAACTTTACGAAGAAAAGTAAGAACTTTGGACAAAATGTTCAAATTGAAGAGTTGCAACATATGTCATAGTGTGAGTGATCTTAATTCTTGACTGTACCTTCTCAAGTGGGTATGCCGTTTTACCACACGTAGCACATTTATCTTGTGTCCCAGAAAACATTCCTGCAGCTTTGCTGGGTGATCTTGTCTGAAATTTCAAGAAAGAGAAACTGAGAATCAGAGTGCACCTTAGGAACATAGTAGGCTTCAATAAAAAATTGTGCAAAATTTACCATCTCAGGAGTTAACTTCTCAGCTGACTTTGCAGCTGCAGATTATTACATTTGCACTAATTATTAAACATATAAATGAGAATCTCTTAATAAAGTATGGAAAGAGGAGCAGTTTTAATGGTAGTGAAGGCATACGCGATTGAAAATTCTTGGTGAAATTGCCGCTCTCCTTGAAAAGCTGCTCATAGTGAGGCTTGCAATAAAGCACACCCTCCATTGATGAATAATTGCTCAGCTGGGAAAAGGAGTGTTAAGGCAATTAATGTAGATATACATTACAAGCACTGAAGTCTAATGCTAAAGTATTTCAAAGGGGCCTTGAGACATCTAAAAGACTATCAATGATCATCCCATATTTTTGTTTCAAAACAGTTTTTTTTCTTCTCCCCATAAAAGGCATCTGATTGAACTTCATCTGCCACAGTTTTCATCTTGTAAGGTAAACTCCCTTAAATGGATAACCAATGAAGTAAGTACACTGATGATTGAGATATTGTTCTATTTTGAAATGATATGATATTTAGTTGGGTAATGTGGCACATATGGTCTATGCACTTTCTATTATTAAAAAAGAAGAAACTGAGTACTACAATGAAAAAAAGGTTGCATTTTTCCAAAACAATTCTTGGCATATACCTTGATTGTATCATGTAATTCATGGAAAAAACCGAAATAAAAAAACAAGTATTATTCATAACTGTCACTGGATTATGTAATGAATTCAGGTTTCCGACCAAAATAAAATACTTTTACTTTCTCCACCACAAGAAAAATTTAAAACTCATTCATATGCAACAATCATACATCAAGAAACGTAATCAGTTAACAAAGGCAACAAGAAATGGCGGAATGGATTATAACCACACTCAAAATCAAGATCACATGAATGCTTACGTATACAGATACAATGTGAAGACCTAACAACATAAAAAATGGTTCCAATCACCAAGCAAACAAAAAGGTGCAAGTAAACACATAAAAATCAACACATATGAGTAATGCTAGTAAAACTAAAGTACTTAATACTCCCTTGTCCCAAAAAAAGAGTCTTTTTGATACTAAAACAACAATGTATCATAGATTCATAATTATCACTAGCTTATCCATATACACATTTGATTGTTGAGACTAAACAAAACAACAATAACAACAACAAAAATCAGATCTTATCACAAAAGTACATACAAGAAAAATAAATATAGGCACAGACCTTGAGAGTGCCTTTGCAATGAGAGCATTTGAAGCAAGATTTGTGATAGCTAATTCCATCAGCAGATAAAAGCTCCACTGGATAAACAGTTTTCTCACACGCCTTGCATTTCTGTTGTGTTCCAATAAAAGACATTTTCTTTCAACTCTTTACACAAATCAATAGATCTGGGCCTCCCAATTTTACTATCTAAATATTCAACTGCAAACAAAAAATAAAATAAAATCAGCCGTATTTCAAAATGCTTGATGCCAAGATTTTCAACTCTAACAACCGATCTACAACTTGCAGCAAGAATTCAGATCAAGATGGAGTCTTTGAGAAGATATATGAAAACCCTTGTGGTTAAAAATACATACCGCGGAAGAAGAAGGCAGCCAATCAATATGGTGGATTAAAAGTCAAGAGTGAGCACAAAAAAGGAAATTTCAGAAATGGGAGAAAATTGGTTCCACTTTGTGTTTATATACGATGAAGAGGAGAGAGAGAGAGAGAGAGAGAGAGAGAGAGAGAGAGAGAGAGAGAGAGAGAGAGAGAGAGAGATGCAGCAAAACGAGGAGATGATGAATAATGATGATGATGGTTAGAGAGAGAGAGAGAACTAATATCTTCGCTGGAAACGCATTAGCTTCTACTTTGACTCCTGCAAAGGATTATATTCTACATTAAAGCTGTCTTTTCCTTTTTTTTTTTTCCTTTTAAATTTTCACTTAAAAATAGGTTGATTAAAGTGAATACAGACAGTGAGATATTATTCATAATAATAATAAGGTTTCAAATATTACCACTCCGTATTATTTATTTCATTTTATTAAAAAGGAAAAAGGCCACTTTCTTCTCTTCTATTATTTATTCTTGTCTATTTTTCATTTCCAGATTTAAAATATCTCAATATTTGTGGTCACCCATATAATATTTTTGGAGAAAATGTTATAAATGTTATTATAGTACTAGCTATAATTTCATTTTAAATTTTCTTAATTTTTAATAGAACTCCATAATTTAAAAAATGTTTATATTTATTGGTATTTAATATTGATATATATATATACATATATCAATATTTTTATGAATTAAAAGTATGGTTATTGATGTTAATACTTATATTCTCAACCAATACCATTTTATATCTTCATTAATTCATATAATATATGATATCATTTATTTTATATATAATGTAAAAATAATGAAATCAAAATCAAAATATATACTTAAAACAAGACCAAAAAAAAGAGGCTTTTGTATATTTATCTTATTCATCTGTTCATTTTCATCTTTCAGATCTTATGGCATGATTGGTATGGTGGAATGGAATAAGGTGTGAATGGAATGAACCAAAGAATGGAATGGTGATGGGAATGTAATGGTATTAAAATGTTTATTCTCATGATTGGTATTGTAGAGGAATAGAAAATGAATGAAATAATCATTATAATTATATTTCATAATTGATTACTACAAATAAAACATTAAATCAATTTTTATTTAATTAAATTATCATTCACTATAATTTTATTTTAATATTATTATTCCATTTAATTTAAATAATATGATATATTTAATTAATTAAGAAATTAAAAAAAAATTAATCAATGCACTAATTATAGGTTATACCTACCTTCAAATTTTACTATAAAACGTATATTTATTTTACTTTTACAATGAATAATTTCTATTGATCATTTATAAGATGTAGATTAAAAAGATTTTGAAAAATAAAATTTGAAAAAAATTTGAATGTAATTTATTATTTTCGAGAAAAGACGACTACTTTAGTAAATTACCAATTTATTTTATTAGTTTATGACTTGTTTGAACAAATATTTATTTTATATTATAAAGTTTTGAATTTCCAAAATTCGAATTGATCCGATCCGTAATACCTGAATCTCTGAAGGAATAGAACCGATATGACGGAGCAAGTCTGGAGATTATTTTTTACAATTTTCCAAAAATCTCCGAACTTTGAAGCAATTTTAGAGATTATCTTATCCTCTACTTGCTCTAAATCGTGCTCACCCTTATCACTAATATTAAGATATATCATATTTAGATTTTTTATTTTTTATTTTATTATTAATATATTATTTGTTTTATTATTTACATATTTTTATAGTAGTTAATTATATTATATTTTATGATAATTTTGTTAATTATTTTATATGATTTTGTGCTATTAAAATAATACTTTACATTATTTAAAAAATATTTTAGTTAGTTATAATTTTTTTTATATATTTTTATATAAACTAGACTACACTTATTTCTATTAATATTATATTCATATTATCTCTATATTTTTTAAAAATTTATATTCATTTTTTATTTTTATTCTATTTATCTACTTAATTTTATTATTTATTTGATATTTTTATTTTTTTATTTTATATTATATTTTTTATAAATAATTTTATATTATTATACAATTTTATATAATAATTTAATTTTAGGAAGTTAACTTGTAAAAAATTAAACTAAATAATGATAAATAATCGAATTAATAAATATAGTTCATTTATTTGTAGGTAAGGAATACATAATACCATGGGGATATGAAGGAATGACCATTCCCTCATCCATGGTAATGACAATTCCTAAAGGAATGGTGATTCCCACTTATAAATCATACCAATCAAAGGAATGAGAATGAAGGTAGGAATGGTGATTCCATTTCCAACTCATTCCATCATACCAATCATGTCATTAGTGGTTTAAACTTTAAGCTTTAAACAATTTTACATGTGTAAATACATTATAGGTAGCTACCATATACTATAATTTGCAAATAAAGAAAATTATAGAAGGCATGCCAAAATAAGCAATCAAAGATTTCAATTACTTGTTTCAATAATAATTGCTATTTTAAAGTTCGAAAGTCGATGGTTTAAGAATTAATTCTTCTTTTGCCGCCTTAATTTTGTTATACATGGTACATGGATATTTAACCAAAATAATTGCATACTTTTAATAGAGTACTACAGAAAAGATGTGAGATAGGTATATATGATTTGACTGTATTTTCTAAGTATTTAGAAAAAAGTAAGAATTTTATTAGATTATCTCATTGGTTTAGTTTCATGAAATATGTCAATCGATATTAACTTGTGAAAATGGGTATAAATTATATGTCACACAATCTCATAAAGTTATATCAATTCAACGATCTCATATAAATTTTTGTATTCATATAAATTTTTGTATTCAAAAAATAAGAGAATAATTGAATACACATGCAAGTGATATGATTAAATAGAAGCATTCAGTAATAAACACAAACCACTTATATGATTTCTTAAAATAGAGTCTCATCACATACAATTAATCTAAATATCTAAATCTATTATTGTGGTTGACTCATTTCACACAAGTAGTTAAATCTCACGATTTTACAATAGTTATACTTCAATATAACTTATACAAAATAAAGTACTTAGTTTTATGTTCCGCACAATTTTCAGATAAAGTTAGAAAATGAAAAATTCTATTCATGCAATTCTTTTAATATAAGTGTTACTATTAATTGTTTTTGTTACACACCTATTCACCTTTTCTCATAAAATTACTAGTTGAGCCGCTGAATAATAAAATGAAACCATTAGTTTAAACTTAAACAGATTGAATAACACAAGCATTAAGGAAAATAATGGCATATGATTTATACTGGGTATTTCAATTATTGAGAATAGTGGGGCATAACAAAAATAATGTTATATGAATTAGGTAAAATGATTTTGTTGTCTTGCTTTGCATCCTTTGTATGTGCTTTATTCCGTAGGGCCTCCAAAGATTAGGACACCCATTTCTCAATCTCAGTCTTGTCAAATATTGTAACTCACTTTGCAATACTTTTAACCTCTCATTTAATATATTTATTAATCTAGAGTTGAACTCAGCTAATTTTCAGAAATAAAAAATAAAAAATCGTACCTCATGCATTAATACACATATTTTTGTTCTGAAGGTTTCTCCAATTTGGTAAGATGTCACCATTATTTTTTATCAGTAAAAGCAGAATATAAAAGATTTGATTTTATTATTTTACTTTAATTTTAATCAATTATGGTGCAAATGAACGGTTTGATGATTATATTTGTTTAGAGGTATACCTATTTTTCAAATTATGCTCAAACTCCAATGATAATTGATTGAGTCAAACTCTATATTACTTTTAATTATATTAAATATAAATGGTACTCTTTTTCACTTTTTTTTCAATCAATTGAGATCATGTTCAACGCAAATTTATAACTTATTAAAGCAAAAATAAATATCAATCTTGTTAGTTATTATTATTAAATAGAGCAAAAATATGCTTAAAGATTGATCATAGGTCAAGTTTCAAAAATAATTGGTGTAGTTCCAAGCAAATAATTTTTAAAAAGTTATATTTGTAGTATACATTTGATGTTGCTGAAATTATTAGTTTGACGAAAATGAAAAAGAAAAAAGAAAAAGGAATTTAAAATTGATAAAAGTTGCGAGTGCCTAGGCCATGACGCCTAATCATGACTTCTCATATTACGTGAAACCACGTTTTTTTGGCACTATTTTTTCCCCTTTGTTTTTTCGGGGGGAGATTGAATTAATAGATTCACGTTGATTTTTTTATTTAATCCTCAAATCTATTCGTATACTCTGTTTCATAACTACAGCCCTTTATATTAAAAAAAATTAAATTACATCAATAATCCAAAAATATGACGACCCTCTAAAATAATATAATCTCTATATTAAAGAGGTTTATATTTGAATTGTTTTTTTTTAAATATATATATAAATTACAATAATATTTCTCAATTTATCGTGAATATGTCTTAATATGTTTACCGACACTGAAATATCTCATCTCGTTAAATATTACAATTTTAAAGCGGTGAACACATTAATATATATCTATAATGAGATTATTCAAATAAGAAGATATAATTTTGGTTTAATTACTCAAAAATATATGATGTTATATTATTTTGGTTGAACATTTGAAGAAAATGATTTCTAAAAGATCTAATTTAAGTTTGATTTTTTATTTTTGGAAAGGTAAAATTTGTGAGAAAATAAGGAAGTTAAATTGTTTTGAGGAATATATTTTAGGGTGGGATTATCCGCACCCCGATCTTTTCTAAGCACACCTCGATTTCTAACAACATCCCATATAATGAAATTTAATTTTGATAAATTACTAAACACACCCCACCTAATTCCAAAATTACCCTTTGCCCTAAAATACCACACACACCCCATTCTAACTCACACCCCACTACACACACCCCCACTTTTGACAAATTTTCCAAACACACCCCAACACATCCAACCGATTGGAGGAGAAGAAGAGGAGTCATCCCACTTATTTGCTTAGATTTGACATTACTTGCAAATTTTTTGTGCAAAATGGGGTGTTATGTTCATTTGTGTATGTGTTTACGTATGGGCTATGCCGTAAGTGCGAAAAATTAAGGTTGGAATCGAATTATGTGGATTGATTTTCGAGTTTTCCGCCCGGTGCGTTCGACACTGGTTGGTCGCGAATTGTGTAGCCCGTTCGGCCACTAGGGTCGAATGCGAGGAGGCATGTTCGAACAGGAGGATCGAACGAGACATGCTGTGTTTGACTGTGTTGCGTTCAACCGAATGGGTCGAACACATAGTGTCGCGTTCTACCGA
Organism: Scutellaria barbata; assembly: GCA_028654395.1. NCBI lineage: Eukaryota > Viridiplantae > Streptophyta > Magnoliopsida > Lamiales > Lamiaceae > Scutellaria > Scutellaria barbata. Next base: position 14,226,854 of record CM053646.1, on the reverse strand, counting down.
ATCGATCGAACACACAGTGTTCCGTTCAACCAAATCGGTCGAACATTGCAAGTGGTGTTCGAACATGTGCGTCGAACGGGTAGTGAATGGTTCGACTGATTCAGGTCGAACGCGAACTCCAGCGGGAATTTTCAAGCTTAATCCTACAGTTCGATTTTTTCAAAAAATACGTTCAATACTGTAAAAAATGAACTTATCCACTTATATTGCTCACTTCGCAAGTGTCTTCACATTTCATTGACATTTTCTACACCCAAATCTGCTTGCTCCATCAAATTATTTTCTTGCAAGCTTTGGAAATTGAAGGAAAATGGAGATGGGAGGTGAGTGAAGATGAGATATGTAAATTGGGTGTGTTTAGAAATTACGGGGTGTGCTTAGAGATATGTATCTTAATATTAATATACAAAGACTTTTTAGACATTTTATAAATAATTACTTTTCATTTAATTAATTATAGGGTGTGCTTAGAAAAGGGTGGGGTGCGGATAGTCGCACCCTATATTTTATTATTATAAATATATGTGTAACCTATAAAAAGAAGAAAACTGCAAACCAAAAAACAAACTCGAAAGGCGCTTATTCTCTACTATGTCGTCGTCGTCTTCTTCTTCTTCATCCATTCTTCTGCAAAATCTTATTCAGTATGTTCTCATTCACTCTGTGTTTGTGTGTCTTCTTCTCTTAGACCTTTAATTTCGATTAATTTTCTTGAATTTACAGATTATCAGAGGCCCTGAAAGAGTCACTCTCCAAAACCCACTACACTCCGCCGGAAAATTACGCCAATGTCTCCATCAAATCCCATCTCCAATCTCTCATCCCAGGCCCCACAATCTCCGGCTCCGATGTTCGAACCAAACTCAAAGACTTCGCCTTGTGCTGCGCCGCCTTAGCTTCCGCTTCAAACTCAACTAGCCAACATCTCTCATGGATTCCCAGCTCACTCTCGATTGGTGCACTTTCCGCTTTCAAAGAATTATCTAAAGCTTATTATGATGATTATATGCACGCCAAGTGTTTGATGAAAGTTGGTGAATGGGAATTGGATTTGAGTGGTGTTGTGGAGAGTGAAAAGAAGCTGTTGATGGAGTTGATGCCGGAGGTTTTGCCTTCGTTCAAGGATGAAATTAAGGAGAGCGCAATTGATGCGAGCGATGAGAGTGATGGATTTTCAGCAGCGAGTGCAAGAGTTCCAGTGGCGTATGCTGTTTTGGCAGCCTATCAGTTCAGATGGTTTGTTACTCAGGTCACTTTGTCTTGTTACATTTGCTCGTATTGTTAATTTAATTTTTTAATTATTTTTTCCGGGTGGAAATTGAAGAAAACAACTGTTTGTTTTACTGTACACCTTGTGACTTGTGCTTATAATAGGTGGATGCTCCATATTTAGGGAAGTTGTGCCCTTTGGTGATTCCATGTTCTCTAACAGCTCTTGATCACTGGTCTCCAGAAGTGAAAGTGAGTTTTGCAGTGAAATTTTGGACGATAGATTCTGTGTCGTATTATTGCTAACATTGGAAAGAATGATAAATATTTTTCACAGTTTTATAGTGGAATTCCCATGATAAATATTTTTCACAGTTTTATAGTGGAATTCCCAGTTCTTCGCCAAAAGAAAACTTCATATATTGTAAAATTTTTAAGCTTCTTTGTGGACTTCTGTACTCTTGATAGCTTTCTAACAGCACTGTAAATTAGAAAGAGAACTTGTGAATAATTTCATCACATTGTAAACTGAGCTTTTCCACTATCTCTGTTCAGGGCCAAGGCATGATAAGCTTTATACATCTTGCAAAAAATGCACATGCTGCAGATATTGGTGGATTTGCTGATGCAGTTCTTGACACTTGCTGCCAAAATATTGCTTCTGATGATGACTTATGGCATTCTGTGGTGGAGATGTCGATTCTTCTTGTCACTTTAACTCAGCAAAGTAATCCTCGTAGTTCATGGTATTGATTTTATATGGTGTTTATGTCTTCAATTATATCTAATTGAAGGATTGTTTTGATGGACTTTGCACACAAGAAGACTAAGTAGATTATCTTCTTAACATATTATTGAGAGTGATCAATAGTAAACTTTGAAAATATGGGGAAAGTTCTCATGTTAGTTGCAAGTTTTGAACCACATAAAATAACTTGAGGATAGCTAATTGGATCATAGCTTAACTTTATGTTGTGTAGCTTACAACTATTTGTCTAATCATCAGTCATAGTCTTACTGGCTTACTCTAGACATGAATATTTTGCTTTACTGGTAACCAATGAAAAATAATATTCACCCTAGTTTCTATCACTCAACATAACTTGTTTGCATTACTAATAGCCATCGATAAATCACATGAACCTTTTGGCCCTAGTTTCTGTTACTCTTACAACAATTTTAATTTTTTTTTTTTTGTCTTGTAATCGTCAAAAGTTTCATGAACCATTTAACCCTATTTCTTGACATATTTTTTACATAGTCAGATAAAATAAGTAAAGGTTAATATGCTTATTTGATTGTATGCCTTGCAAGCATAAACTGTTGGTAGACATCTTCTTGTATATTTTTTAAATCTTCTTCTGCTCTGAGCACTTGGTTATGCTTGTAGCTTGTTTGTTGACATTGATATTTATATAGGTATGAGAAGCTGCTCAGTGAAATGTTAAACCATTTAGAAAGGCAACCAAAAAACAAGCAGCGGCGTGTTGCATGGCTAACACACTGTGAGCCTCTGTTTAATGGTCTTGGTCTCATACTACTTGCTCATTTCAGGCATCTTTTCCCACTTTTCTTTAAATGGATGCATGCTGATGATGATGAGACTGTTTCACTGGTAATTTTTTTTTTCTTTTAAATGCTAGAGAAATGTATTTTCTCAAATGATATCTATATTACAAAATTGATGCATATTTTTATATAATGATTTACTTACTGCATGGTGACTAACATGCTAGCAATCTCACACTCCTAGCTCAATTAAACTCCTTTACTATATTACCATGGCACTGAATTTATTCTACTTCTCATATGTTGGGTAACTCTGAGTTCTGCATCTCGCTTATTTTTCTGTTAGATAAATATTTCCCTCGTAAAATTAAAATTTTTATTGTTCCTCTAATAATACTTCAGGTTCTGGAACGAATAGCAACTGTTGTAAGACTTACATGGATGAGGAATTCTCCATACTTTGACAGGTAAACTATTATGACCATCTATACATATCAGTCATATGAGGAGCTCCTAAGCATCAGGTTGTTTACAACAAAAGGATGGAAGTCTTATGTCTTACAGGAAGTTGATTATATGGGATTCCCCCAAAATGTTTGACAATATATCTGGTAATGTGAAATGTGTATCATGTAATTATAGATTCAAATTGTATTTGGAATATTGACAGGTGATGCATAGAGCAACATCTTTAGCTTAGGAACTTCAACACTCACTAAATTCTCATGGTGCTCACGCACCATACTCTGAAAAATCATCCTGATATGCATAACAATGGGCAGGCACATGCATCAGACTCCAACAATCATACTAGGTTACTAACATGAACCCATGGTGCCAAAATTTCTTTCACATGCATTTTGCTGCTTTACTAATTTGAGGAACAAAGAAATTTTTGCCAGTATTCGAGACAGTTGATGGCTTGTTTGACGCATTCTCAGACACAGTACTTTTCGTAGTTGCAACTTAAGAAAAGAATTCTGAACTCTTTTAAACTAACTGATTAACATTGTTCTACATTGCTATTCACTTTCATTCTTTTCCAAAACTTCTTTTTGGAAATAAACAAATTCAGGCCTTTCTTCCTTTGTAATCATGTTTTTCTAATCCCATTGGTTGACATCCCGGCTTCATCACTGACAAAATCTTTTTCCCAGTCAATCCATCGCACAATACTTGTGTTTTTTTTGTTTTTTTTTGAATTGTTCTGTCCTACATGGGATGTATTCTAAGATGTTTTTTTGTCACAAAACACATCATTGGTAGATAAAATTGTGTATTGTTTCCTTTCGTCCTTGTGCAATGAATCAATTTAGAATGTGATAAAATGGAAAGCTTTTGTTTTACTCAACAAATAATACTACTTTAAGTTAACAATTTATTTTGTTCTGGTTCCTCAAATATATTGTACATATATAATCTTGTCCTTTCCTCAGATGGCTAGACATGGTCTGTGCAGCACTTAGTATAGTATTTTAGTTTCCTGTTGTGTTCAACTTAATGATTTTAATAATTGGCTATCAGGTTGGTGGATGAACTTGTAACTCTGTATAAGGATGCAGCATTAAAAGTTGCTCGTGAAGATATTAGATCACTTATTCTCCAAATACTAAACCTGATCCAGGCGTAAGTACAACTCTGTGTATAATGTCTTACTCATCAGAGCATGTTAATGCACAAAATTTGTTTCAGGTCCCTGTTATCTTATTTTTGACAATAACATACTTCTACATCTTTATTTGGTTGGATTAGGTCCAAAAGACCTCAGTTTGATGCAACTTGGCTGAAGTATAAGGATGATCCTAACTTAAAAGCGCTGCTGCCATCCTTAAGTTAAAAGAGATCACCCAATGTGGTACTACTGCATTCCCTTTACCCCCTTGGTTATAAATTAGGTAAAAGGAATGATCTGGTACACTTATCGAAGTTTCAATCATGATATACTTCACTCTTTAAGACCACATCATTATGAAGGTTTTATACCAATTCTATGGTACCTTAGCTCAACTAATATGTTGTGTCCTAAAATCTCCAATCTCCAGATTTTAGAGGCATGTGTTGCAAAAAAACATTTTTTTTCGTGTTACTACTTTGGAAGTTGATACTTTCGGATGAGAGTTGAATAGCTGCTTTGCAAATGAAGTAGATTGTCCTAGGTTTAGTTTTCCTTGATTGCAACCAGGCCAGATCTTGATATGTGTTCTCTGCCCCCATTTAATTTCTGCAGGTTCTTTAATTTCTGCATGTTTTCTCCAAGAAACAGAGGCACTTTTTATTTTGCAGTGACTGGCTTAGATGGTGCTTGTACCTTCCCAACTTCCCATCTCTTTTTAGTGGTATTCTAACAGCATACCAATTTCCAAAAGAGTGGGGGAAAAGAACTTTTGGTGTGGAAGAATACAGGTTCAAAGGGATTTAAGATAGCACATTCTTTACAGGAATCCAGCTTCTAGTACTGCCATGGAAGTTTGTTGCTAAAATAACTGAAAGAGAAGAAAACAATGCGACTTTTTCTGTTGGTTGACATTTGCCTTTTCAAATACTCCCATGTAGGGAAGAATTGGTGACAATTTTTCTGGTTGAAAAATGCTACTGAAATATCCTTGTTTTAGGCTTCTGGAAATATGATCCTTGCTTTAAGAAAGTTTAATGAATTATGTATTGTGTTGCTTCACGTGTAGGTATGTATGAATTTTTTTAGAAACTTCCATGCTTTAATTGAGTATAAGGGTGTAAAGGATTATATAATTTATAAGCTATTTGGGATCGACTTGAAAATAACGAGTCGAGCTACTTGAGTAGCTTTCGATCTCAAGCCCGAGTATATTAATACTTGACTCCACAAGTCATGAGCCTAATCGAGCATAACTGAGTGTATGTTAAATTTACAATTTTATCCTTAATAATTTAATTTTTTACATTAAAATTTTTATTTTCGATTTTTTTATAAATATCTTATAAGTACCGAGTTGAACTTAAGCTTATCGAGAGACAAGCCAGAACATAAAAAAATTAGTTCGATCAAGTTAAAGTCAAACTCGAGACTGACAATACTCGACTTTACTCATTTACATGCCTACTTGAATATATTACCTCAATTAATTTTTATTATATTCTGATTAATCGACCACAATACCAGAATATTGAGAATTACACTAAAATGATCATATGCATACTCATTTGCAAATAAATACTATATATGTTTCTATGTACACACATTTGGGAAAAAAAGGGGGACAAACAATATGCACAAGAAGATAAATACCAACCGTAATTCATCTGAAAGAAAGGCACTACAATTATTCACTCTTGAGATTTTCACCACCATCTTCCATGCTATATCTGAAAATAGGGTATGGAAGTTTGAAAATGCGATCTCCTAAACAAGGGCCCCTTAAAAAACCCATCCGGCTGCTAATCACAGCTTTGATTCGAAAACCCTCTCTTTGCAGCATTGTTCTTTGTCTCGATAAATATTCTTTATAGTCCATTTGCATTTCATCATCCACTCTGCAACAGTAAAACACCAGATGTACTACATAATTTTAGGATAGGGTATAAAAATAAAACATTTAACCAAAAAGGGAGATTTTAGAGAGCAAATCATCAAAAGCAGTATATGAGAATATTAGAATATTTTTGACATGCTGAATAGAAATTCAAATTGCTCGTACTGGTAACTGGTCCGGCTTTACATGACATATAACTCCCACGGATGAGATGATTGTCTTGATATCAACGGTTTTAGTTTGGATTTCTCATTGGGTTTTGAGAAATCAGATTAAGTTAAAAAAAATACCTATATATCTCTTGACATGAGGTGGTCAAAAAAAATGAAGCAAATCCTTTGACTAGCAAAATCTGATATATAATTAACTTGTGGTTTTACTTTAGAAGTAATATATGGGAGACGCATTGTAGCCAACATGAATTTAAAGGGTAGTTCTTAATTGAAATTATTTTCTAAGCCTGCAGAATTTTAAGACCCGAATCATTGCAAAAAATAACTGAATTTAAAGAACAAATCTTCACATAACTTCCCATTCTGGCAGATCCACTGACCCAATTTATTCAAAACAAGCAAAAATTCAAGGACAAGACGATTTCAATTACAATTCCAAGTTTTAAGTCTGCATAATTACCAGCAGATCTTTACAAATTTATTACCTATATAAAAGTGTGGATGCTTCTTACAAAATATTGATTGACGAATATATTCCTATTAATGATTATTATTTAAGGTTAAAATAGTAATTTAGGATTTTTCATATTTAAATAATTTTATATTAGAAATTATAACTAATTCAAAATCCTATAGAATTCTATTATAATTAAAACTCTAATGTAAAAGTGTTATATATAAGATATTTATATTAATTTGAATTGATCTCTACGTGCAACGCACATGGTCTAAAACTCATCTTTATAAAAGGCTCATGGAGAAAGACAGACTTCTCTAGTAGAAAAGCTTTAAACATTTTAATGCAATATCTTGTATCATATTTCCATTTTCAGACTCATCTTCTCAATTCCAAACTTAGTTTTTCATAATTCAATATCTATTCAATACTTTAAAATTAGTCTAGTTCACCTTTCTATGCCCTATATAAGCTAATTGATTCAGTAAGTGCCAAACCATATGAAGTTTAATGTGGTTTCAATATGTTTTAAGTTTGTATTGATCAGCTCTAGTACGAAATGGTTTCAGAGTCATGTTTCTCCTAGGAGACAATCACAGAGCATACAATCTGCAGTCAGATAAGTCTAGCAGTTTACTGTGGCACAATGACAAACCGCCTTACAACAGGATTAAGTCCTTCACCTACGTACTATAAATATTTAATACTGTATATGCATAATGCAATATGTTTATATCAAACCTTTTCTCCATATTTTTTAAATATTAGGACAAAAAGGAAACCCTTCAATTCAGAAGGCCCTCGATAGAGTTTTACTGAATCATATATTTTAGGTAGATAAGGCAGCTGTTTTCTAGCTTTGAAAAGTTAAAGGCAAGGGAGCAAGATTGTCAACACTTTAGTTTTGAGTCAGCTCTTTCATTTGTTGCCTGCTCAGTGGAGTAAGTGAGTGAAATATTTCTTTTTCATTTTTGTTTAGGATGCTGTCAACTACTGAGAACTGTGAAGGTGCTCTCAGCATAACTATCAAATAAGGGTGCCTGTGTAATTACTCCTATATTTAAATTCTGGTATTAGCAAAAAATCCTTTAATAAAGTGATTTTCTTCAGACTTCTCTGTTTGAACCCCAAAGCACGTTCTTGCACCTACTTGACGTACATGACTTAATACATAGTTACTAAAGAACAACAATATTCAAAGAAGAAAATGCTGATAGAAATATTACCAATGAATTAAGGATTGAACAAGATTAAGTGTCAGTAGCTGGTCATGTAATTTAAGATTCTCATGGAGAAGTAAGAAGCAATTACCTCATGAAAAGTGAAGACCAACCATGACATCCTACAGATATAAGGTACTCTACAGTAGTGTTTCGCAGTTTTTCAGGCTTCCTTGATAACAAAATCAACGGCCACTGGCTGGCCTGAAGTTTTAGGTACAACTTAAGGGTAAAATTCTGTCTAAAATAATTTGCATCTTGATTGCTGTCATGCAAGGCATCTTTGTTCATCCTGCATATCAAAGAGATACATTTTAGTTGATTTTTCCAGCAATAGAATATTTATCCAGCATAGACTCAATGACATGCATCAGGCTCTTGGTTCTCCTAAGCCATATTTTATTTGTATAGCTCTATCAGCGACTGCTCTTAATCCCCTTGATTCTCTAGACATGTTCATATTCACACTTACCAAGTAATACCACCACCAGTGAATTACATCATTCAGTGTCAAAACAATCAGCAGTTGTAAATTCCATAGAGCATGATGTCCCAGCAGCTATAAAATTCGAGTTTTACCAAATAATGTTAGCAATCATGCATAGCCATACAGGCCAATGTTTTATTGTCCTTCTCATGGACATGACAAACGAAAGAGTTAGAACATCCACAAGATTGGGAACACCTGCAATATTGCGTTCTTAAGTGAGACAATACTCACAAATTAGTACAAAATGAATTCGAAGAGAGGGCTCTGAGAAGCTCATCACATGCCACGTTAACAAGGGAAGAGTTCCTCTAAATAGTCCCTTTATACGTCTTTATCGAAGACAGGTGGTGTGAGTATTGAAATACTATTGAGTTGCAAAACAGATATGGGGCATAAACTTTATAGACAAATAGATAAATGCATAGCCACAGCATTTTTTCATAAAGATTATGTTAATTTTGAGTGGAATAAATTTAGAAAGCAAAGTTAGTTTGCCCGCTGATATGTGCAGTCAAAGCATTTTCAGAATTCAGGATTAGAGAAAATTTGATTGGGTCAGCTATTATTTACAATCATCCATAAAACAGAAGCTACATTGACTAATGAATAATGATGACATTAGCAACACAGGCTCTACCAGCATGCTAAGATGGAAGGAATTACCCATATATCAACTGATTAGAAAAGATAGTTTCCGACGTAAAGAAGTCATCTGCATCCATCAACACAACGTCACGGCCATCATTTTGTGGTCTAATGCTGCTAAAGAACTCCTCAGCAATTGTAACTGAAATATTCAAGTCTCTTTTGTATTGGCCTTCTTTGACATACTGTATATTAATACCCTCACAAATTGCAGGATAAAGGTCTGCACCTAAGCTGTTCAGCTCCGCATAGAGAGCGAAATTACGGCAATAACTGTGTGTATGTATGTACTTCTCAAGAACTCCAGAACTCCTGCTTTCACAGGACTTTAACATCATTGTCAACGCAACCAGTAAGGACACTATTGATATCCCAGCAGTAACAAGGCCCGAAATAAAGATTGTAGCAGAAAAAGATGACATGTAAATTCCTGCCTCAGCAGTGTAACGGCTTCCCATTTCTGTGACAACCCAAGGGTAACAATCAGAAAATCATCTATGTAGAAATCTTAGAAGTTACCATATAAAGCTTCAATATTGTGTACATCTACTTAGTGGCACTAAGATGCCATACAAATATTGTGTTTCCTCATAGCATTTTTGTATTGAACGACACATTTAGTCAGACACAATTTTAAAGCAGCTTCAATCCGGTTCAATACTTCAAAGTTGCATACTAACCCTGCGACCTTATATTTGTTAAACTCACTTTTACAGTCACATTTCATAATAGAAGCTTACTAAGATCAGCCCATTGCTCATACGAAACATCAGAATATGATTAGTTAGATTACAAAATGAACTGCTATTTGCAATAGGCAAGCTACTAAAAGAAAGATGGTAAAGATAAACACCTGAACCCTCTCCAGCTAAAATACTCTGTGCGGAGTATTCCCGCTCCATTTCGTGTCCATAGGCAGACATTCTTTATGATTGTTATGCTGCAAGTTGTGTATCAAGAATACAATGTCAAACAACAAATTTATTTTCTTCACTAGAATACATGATTCACCTGCATCAGAAATAAAAAGAAAATCAGATAAACACCTCACAAACATTCTGCATTTTAGCAGAGAACCTGAATATGAAATATCTCATGGAAAGTTGATTTGGCTATTTTTTGCGGAAATTGATCTCGGAAAGCAATTTGGAATAGAAGCAACATTTGGTAAGTCTTCTGGAGAGACATTTCTCAACTTCTTGTAAAATAATTTTATATATACCGATGAAAGTATATAAAGGGAATAATATAATGAAAGGTACAATGATTCTTATTTTATTTCTGCGAAACAAATGTATTCTGGAGAAAAGTTTGTTTGGCGGATCAACATATTAATTTCCCAATTCCAGAAACAAAAAGGCATTCATAATCTCATTTTATCCCAACACTCAACAACTTATTTTCAAAATAAGATCCAACATCCTATAAGCTCCAAAAACGTTTATAAGATCCAAGACCTTACAAGATGTTCAAAATATACATGGTCAAACACCATCAGCATCCAAAAGCTTTTCTGCAAATACTTAAAAAAAACTAAGAAATAACCACACATGAAATAGATAAACAAAATCATACTGTACAATAAGAAATTTAGCAGATATATCATATACCTCAAGATCAACCTATCCATCCAATGATATCCGATGCCTCTTTCCAGTATCACTACCCAGCTTAAAGCTATCAATAAACAGAAGCATGAGCGATCCAAATCAGTTGCAGAAATCTCAAGAGTCAATTACTTCCTTGATTCTTCAAAATCATATAAAAAAGCGACAAACTCAAACTGACAGCTATAAAAGTGGGGAAGCTTCAAACAGTTTCAGTAATCAGGCGCAGAATTGAAGCAAAAATAAAAATGCTAATAAATCGAAAATTGCAAAGTGAATATATATACCTGAGAGAGAAGTATGGAAGAAGAGTTGAAAGTCTCCGGAAATATAATAGATGGAGCAATTTTCGCATTTTTGGTTGTACAGATATGATTGGCTGCATCCATTATTGAGCAGCCATTTTCAGCGACGTGGTGAAATCAGCGACGTGGTGAAAATGTAAATTGGATTCTCTCTATCAAAATTTATAAAAATTATATAATTTTAATATGATATCTTTTTTATAATACAGTCGTTTTATTTTGAAAATCAACGTAAACAGTGTTGGTGGTAGAGTAATATTTGGAACTGAAGATTTCATTTGGTGAAAATGTAGGGGCAGAATGGTCATAATGGTCCAACAGAATATTCTTTGTCCTACTAGAGGAACACGTGGCATGCTACCTAAATAGGATATCTGACATCGACATGGATGGCGATGGATTCAGTTAGAGGTGAGTCATCAATTCCGAATGTCGGGCTTATATCAATTCGTTGGCCCAAACAATCTTGATGGGCTCAAATCACATCTTTTTTACTCAAATCATAATAATTACATCTAATTCCATCAAAATCACCACCTCTATATTTGGGGCCTTTTATATTCAATCTACAAAAATTTCGGTAACTGCAACTACAGTGTTTAAAAATATCAAGAATATTGAAAAAAATATAATAAAGAATTTTTTTAACACGATATTGTATGATAATTTAAATTTTTTGATGTATACTATAATACCGAAGATGATAATATTAGTTAGTAATATATATTTCATATTAATAGATTAAAATTTTGATGAAATGAGTTATGTGTCAATTATATCATACCGAAATTTTTGATATGATAATAATATATATTTTTGCATAAGGAAAATTTGGATACGGTGTATCCTACCCAACCAACCAACTCTATGCGAATTGAATGGATTTTAGGCCTTCTATTTGAGGCGTGTTTGAATCCCTATCAAAAGAGGTTTAATCGGATTTAAGACTAATTAATAGTATATTATTTGATGGTTTATTTTTTACTCAAATGAATTTCTATAAAAATAGTTCAATTAATTGATATTATAATTTATTGTCCAATCAAATTTGATCAAGTGTTAATATCCTGAAAATTATTAAAATTGAATCTAGTTTGTTCTGATATTTAAACAAAGAAACTGAAATCAATCAAACTCAGTGCCAACGTAATTTACCAATTAAGAATCCCTTTCTAATGGACGTATGAGTATAGGATGAGAAGAAGAATTGTGAACAAGTGTAGGAAACTTATTACATGATAATCGCTAACCCTTTTTTGGTCTTAAACTTTCGGTGAAGTCCTCTAAATCCGAGGAGACAGATGGCCAGATTTAGGCAATAATAGCATCTATTTGAGTCTATCAAAGAATTATTAAACCTAATAAATAATATGTAGTCATCAAGTTCTTCAAGTCTTTCAATCTTAATGTTCTAAAGTACCATTGAATTGATGTTATTAAAGAACAAAGTAGTTGGGAGAAAATCAAATTGTAACCCTAGCAATATCCCCAATGCACATTTGGTCGGTTGTCCGTGTTAATGATACACTCTTAATCGATTCTGTTATCATTTGTAAATAATAAAATGTCAAACTTGAAAAGTTTAGGGATCATGACTTAAAGTTGACAATTTGAACCTAATCATCGACAACCCAAAATTAGTAATCAAATGAGCTTTCCATCAGTTGACTAATATGGATCAAGGCCCTACGGGATCATAAGACTTGTATTTCTAATATGTACAATATAAAAAAATATTAAAATATCCATCGTGGGTATAATTGTCCACTAATAACATATAATGAACTCATTCCCTAATTATATGAAAAAATGAAATTTATATGTGTATTGGATATCTCACACATGCACATATTAATATACTCATGGTAAGTATGGTAACATGATCGATTATATATATATATATATATATATATATATTTGATATGATTGGGATAGACTACCAAAACATGATCAAATACAATTCGATTCATTCAAGTCTAAGTCCTTGAACAGGCTGAGATGGGTTGAGTTGTCTGAATACTCCACCACAATACCATATATGTATTTATAGGTGAACCTAGGAGGCTAAATAATACTATAACTAAAGTTAATGGAATAAAATGACTTAATTTTGACCGATTCAGATTGTCAATATAAAAATAGGGATACTGAGAATTTGACTTTCATCTCAATTTTATACAGAGAAATATATTGTTGAGAGGTGCTTATATTTGTTTAGTTTTAGTTTATTATTATATTTGGATGAAACAAATCCTATTATGTGAGACAAGTTCCAACCAATTCATTAAATTTATTACTAAGTCAGAGTGGGTCATCTACATCCAAATATTTTAAGTAAATATGTAAAAGGAAATTTACATTTTACCAATCTTATAAATTTTTTTTTTTTTTGTCAATTTTATTTACTTTGATATGCCACTTTTCAGAGCTTTATGATGAGTTCACCTCGAAGCTCTTAAGAAAATGGTATAGAGGAAAAAAAAATGTCATTTTATATAAGCTAATATATAAATGATATTTTTACAAGCTCACACTTTTCCATGATTCACACTAAATGCGTTATAGATTAAAGTATGCTCTGCTTAAACCTGTATTATCATAACAGCATTACATTACAATATAAAGTTGTTTTTAGTATTAAGACTATAACACATCTAAGTAACTATTGCAATTTTATTCTTTCTCATCTGCCATTGGGCATTAGTATTGATATGAATGAATGGTACTGTTAGTGAGAACATTTGAAATTTGACTTATAAACTACCTCAATCATTGTATGAATTCCCTTTAATTAATTACCAAGCACCCCTACATTAATTTTCGCCCATTCAAATATCACTGTATAGCACAAGAAGTGACAGTAAAATATTATCTTTATAATTCAATACCCTGTTATGTGTCCCATTTAAACTATTAACTCCACTTAGAATTTCCCCTATAAAATAAAATAAAAAACTGAGATTAGAATGCTAGGGATTGAAGCTTTTGAGATGATGGAAAATATCCAAATCACATTCCCATTTGAAGACCCAAGGACAAAAATATCCGTGTTTGCGGATATATCGGTATCTTGATTTTACGAATATATCGACGGATATATCGATATCGGTGGAAATATCGGTAATTTCGCGAAAAAAATAAAAAAATTGAATTTTTTTTTTGAAAAATGTATCTAACACTTTACATAATATTACAATGAATATTAATATATATTGAAGTTAAATTTCAAACAAAAATATATATTGAAGTTAAATTTCAAACAAAAATATATGTTTACAACTAACTTTAAAAGATAAACTATTATATAAATGTTGTCTCATATTGGTTTACATGTTAAATTATCATTGACAATTAATACATGACCTAGTAATAACTTGAACTCCTATGAGTTCAAATGTATAAGATGACATGTCATCTTGAGTCAAACAATATTGATACCAACTTAAGATACATGGAGATAACTTTCATATATTTTTTTACTTCTTTCAACTGTGTTTCCATGAATTTGGTAATGTGAATTGACCCAATATGATTGACTATGTTGATGCATGCTTGAACCTCCATAGGACATTTCAGGTAGTGGGTTATAAATAAGGACGAAAATATCCGGATATATCCGCGATATATCCCCGATATATCCGTAAAATCAACTTATGGATATCGATATGGGCTGACAAAATATTCTGTTGTAATATCCCCGATATATCTGGATATATCCGCGATATATCGAAAATATATCCTTATCGGTAAATAGTACACCTATTCTGCAATATATCTCCGATATATCCGGATATATCCAGGATATATCGCCAATTTATCCCGGATATATCCGTGGACTAGTTTTTGTTGGTTTTTTTTTTTTTCACTTTCTATGAGTCTTGATTCAATGAATATGGTTTTTTTTTTTTCACTTTCTATGAGTCTTGATTCAATGAATATGAGTAATGATCGTCGTATTCTCACGACAGACATATCACTTCACAGCTTGATTGGTCTAGTCAAAATCCATTTTATAACCCACTACCTGAAATGTCTTATGGAGGTTCAAGCATGCATCAACATAGTCAATCATATTGGGTCAATTCACATTACCAAATTCATGGAAACACAGTTGAAAGATGTAAAAAAATATATGAAAGTTATCTCCATGATTAGCAAAGTATCTTAAGTTGGTATCAATATTGTTTCAAGTTAGTATCAATATTATTTCAAGTTATTACTAGGTCATGTATTAATTGTCAATGATAATTTGACATGTAAACCAATATGAGACAACATTTATATAATAGTTTATCTTTTAATGTTAGTTGTAAACATATATTTTTGTTTGAAATTTAACTTCAATATATATTTTTGTTTGAAATTTAACTTCAATATATATTAATATTCATTGTAATATTATGTAAAGTGTTAGATACATTTTTCAAAAAAAAAATTAAATTTTTTTATTTTTTTCGCGAAATTACTGATATTTCCACCGATATCGATATATCCGTCGATATATCCGTAAAATCAAGATACCGATATATCCGCAAACACGAATATTTTTGTTAATATTTTTGTCCTTGGTTATAAAATGGATTTTGACTAGACCAATCAAGCTGTGAAGTGATATGTCTGCTGTGAGAATACGACGATCATTACTCATATTCATTGAATCAAGACTCATAGAAAGTGAAAAAAAAAAAAACCAACAAAAACTAGTCCACTGATATATCCGGGATAAATTGGCGATATATCCTGGATATATCCGGATATATTGCAAAATAGGTGTACTATTTACCGATAAGGATATATTTTCGATATATCGCAGATATATTCAGATATATCGGGGATATTACAACAGATTATTTTGTCAGCCCATATCGATATCCATAAGTTGATTTTACGGATATATCGGGGATATATCGCAGATATATCCGGATATTTTCGTCCTTGTGAAGACCAAATTGCACAACACAACAAACTGATGATGAGGACCAAAAGGTAGCCACCCATATCTCTTACATTGTAGCATAGATATTTGAGCCACACATTCATGACTTTAATTTTACATATTATCATGCAATCTAATGAGCACATGCCACGTGGCGAGCCATTGTTTGCTGCTTATCTCTATTCCTCAGCTGCCATTACTCCATCTCTATTGCTAGAGCTTTTAAGTTGTAGCAGAAAAAACTTGAAAAGCTCTTGCTTCATTCAATCATGGAAACTGGGATCACATTCTGTGCCCGAGGCGCAGTTCTTCCTAATGTTTCTTCGCAACAATATTGGAACCCTCTTGCTCCGCCACGTGTCGTTTCTCCAACTTATTACTCCAAGGTTTGTTGTCCTAAAATCATTTATGTACCGTTAGAAGGGACATACTTAGTCCATTTGGAATTTAATAATTTTGACTTATGTTATTGCAAGTTAATTTGGAGATAAATATGATATGGCTTCTTAAAGATTAGTGCGTATTGATATTGGAAATATCAAGGATGTATAAAGTGTTAGCAATTCCTTGCAGAGTTTGAAAGCAAGCTCACTCTTCGGAGAGTCTTTGCGTATTGCACCAAAATCGACACTCAATGTCTCGAAGGCTAAAAACAATTCCCTTGTGACCAAATGTGAGATTGGTGATAGTCTGGTGAGTAGATCAAAACACTATCTGAGATTGCAAACATGATTGATAATAGTTGATAGAATGAATATATAGTTATTGTAAGTTGCATGATAAAGGGCTGTGTTTTTTCTTGTTCGCAGGAAGAGTTTCTTACAAAATCAACCTCGGATAAGGGACTAATTACTCTTATGATCAGCATGGGAGAAGCATTGAGAACTATTGCCTTCAAAGTGAGAACTGCTTCTTGTGGAGGCACAGCCTGCGTTAACTCATTCGGAGACGAGCAACTCGCAGTTGATATGCTTGCTGATAAGCTCCTATTTGAGGTCAAAACCTTGCAAGATTTTGTGCATTCTTCTAGCTTCTTTATTGAGTGGCTAAAGTAAGGATAAAGAGTTCATTTAATAATCTAGGATATGCATATATATGTAAGGCTGGAGTTAGTGTTAAAATTCATCCTTAAGTACTACATTTTTTCAATTTGCAATCTAAATTTTTTATGTTTTCAGATTGCACCTTAAAGTTCACAAGTTTTCCAAATTGTAAACTCAGACCATTTTCAGGTCACAAAATCCAAACTTTCAGTCGATTTTGGCAAAGTGATCAGAAAAAGACCATGAATTGTAATTTGAAAAATCCGTGAACTTTGAGGTGCAATCTGGAAAAAAAAATTAGGTTTCAAATTGAAAAAAAAAAAAAAAGATCAAATTGGTTTTTACTGAGAAAGCCTTGTTATCAATTGCAAGAGTGACAAGTGAAAAAATGTAATGGAAGTAGACTAACTTTGTTAATTGGCATAACATTCTTGATCTGTAATAGTTCTGAGGCCTTAAGAATGCAAGAAAAAAATGTGAGTATTGGATTTGTTGATGTGATAGGCATTGCAATATTCACATGTATGCAAGTACGCTTGCTCGGAGGAGGTCCCCGAGCTTCAAGATATGGGAGGACCATCTCAAGGTATACATATCGCGCCATCAAAATTGTTCACCGAATTGAAAATGAGAGATGGTTAGGCTCATGATTTTGCAAAATGTTGGAACAGGGGGATTCAGTGTTGCCTTTGATCCACTTGATGGTTCAAGCATTGTGGACACAAACTTCACTGTGGGGACTATATTTGGAGTATGGCCCGGAGACAAGCTGACCGGGGTGACCGGGGCTGACCAAGTGGCGTCTGCAATGGGGATTTTCGGGCCTCGAACAACTTATGTTCTTGCACTCAAGGATGTCCCTGGGGCACATGAATTCCTCCTACTTGATGAAGGTTTCATCAACATTGGAAATATTAAGCAATTTGCCAGAATCTAGCTACATCTCTTGTAACATTTTTTTTTACCAATTTTCTTGAAAGCAAATGTATGTGTTTTGCAGGAAAATGGCAACATGTGAAAGACACTACTTCAATTGGAGAAGGAAAAATGTTTTCCCCTGGAAACTTGAGAGCTACAACTGACAATCCTGACTATGCCAAGGTTAATTTGAGTTCCATTTATGTTAAGGAAAATGATCTCGTAATTTTGTGACAGAATTAGTCATTTTCTTTTAAAAGCAGCAAAACCAGTCTGTTTCATTTTAATTATCGCGTTTTTATTTAAAAATCCTTGATTTAGTCGGACATACTACGACAAATTAGGTGGAGTAGCAGACCGCAAAATGATACAAACGCCACACACTTGATCAGCTAGTTAATTAGTCTTATAAAGCGTCATAACGAGTTCATATCATATTGAGTCGACCACGCCATCTAAAATATTGGAACACAAATGCGATAACTAAAATAAAAGAGCCTAGTTTTACCACTTTTAAAAGAGAAACGACTAATTTTGCCACATCTCTATATTTATGAGACCAATTTTGCATTCTTTTCTGTATGCTTGTTCTACGTAAAAGACACTGAGTGTAGCATCGTGATTGGTTGGCAGCTGATCGACTACTATGTACGAGAGAAATACACATTGAGATACACTGGAGGAATGGTGCCTGATGTTAATCAGGTATTGTATTTCTTATCTCAAAATTCAAAGATAAGAAGTGTTGTATATATGAGCAGAAAGTAATGAAGAGAGATTGTGTTTATAGATCATTGTAAAGGAGAAAGGAATATTTACAAATGTAATATCACCAAGTGCTAAAGCCAAGCTGAGGCTGCTATTTGAAGTGGCTCCATTGGGATTCTTGATAGAGAAAGCTGGTGGGTTTAGCAGTGATGGGAAACAATCAGTGCTAGATAAGGTGATCATTAACTTAGATGATAGAACTCAGGTTGCTTATGGCTCCAAAAACGAGATCATTCGATTCGAAGAAACGCTCTATGGATCATCTAGGCTCAAAGTTGCTCAACCAGTTGGTGCTGCTTCTTGATCATGCTACTTTTGCTGTGTGTGCCAGTTATGCTTATATTCATCATTTAAACAAGCAAATAGCTAGCTAGACCATGCTCATGAGATCATCAACATGGAATAATAATCTATGTATATCCTGTTTGTTTCAACCTTTTTATGTTTCTCACTATAAATATGTTTCATTTTATGTTCTTGTTCAGTTATTTTCCTTCCAAAACATGCATGGTTATTAATTTTATTGTTTCCAGCTTTTTAGTCGATGAATCGTTAAGTTGAAGGAAAAAAGGGGAAAAAATCATCAAAAAGGAGTATCTAAGAAAATGGTACATATTGCATGCACTAGATATTATTAACAATATAATCTCGTCCCATGTACTAAAATCCTATTTTCATTCCTAAAATCAACAAACACTCTTGAGAATGTTGGGCAAAAATAAATTAAACTATGGTACAAAGGATGATTGCATTAGTAAAGAGGTATTGGAAACCAAATCAAACTATTCTACAATTGATAATCAGTGTTAAAAGTTAGTATCACCACTCTAGTGCCTAATGTGTGTTAGAATAGTTACATTGTTACTAACTAACAACAATAAGGGTATGTTTGGATTAGGTTTATGAAGAATTGGGGAAATCCAACTTTGAAATCCAAGGTTTTTAAAATAAAGATGAATAGTTAAAATTTGTGGTTGTTTAGAGATTTTGTAGGGTAGAATTAATATTGTAGATGTCAAATTAATGTTGGAAAAAATGTTATTGTATAATATTATATTGTTAGTTAATATAATGGTAATAATTGGATGATTGTAATAATAAAAATTTAAGGTTGTATTAAGATTGTGTAATAATGCATGAAGGATACATGCCATGATATTAGAATTATGGGCTAACAATAATAAAATATAGTTTTTTTTTCCTGAATAGAAACATTTAGTATAACCTTCATATATTATCTTTTTGAGAAAAACAAAAGATTAAGAAAAATAGAAATATAAATGCATCTATAGTAACATTTAGTATAACCTTCATATATTATCTTTTTGAGAAAAACAAAAGATTAAGAAAAATAGAAATATAAATGCATCTATAGTCAAAACCACCTAAATCAAAGAAAAAAAAAGTCTTTTATAGCTATTTAAATTAGGGTATAGATATTAACACCCCTTTATTATGAATACACCCCCACTTCAAAATACTTCCCTTTTGGAAAAACATTAATTTTATTTTTTACTCAATGCACCCCCAATTTTCTTATTATATCTTTTTCTGTCAAACAAAATTAAAAAAGATAAAATAAAAAAAAATTCTTGAATTACGTCTCATTTGAAGAAGACAACACAGAAAACCTCACGAAGAAGTTGAACACCACCATTTTCATAGGATAGGATATCTTCATTATTGTTCTTCCTCATGCTCGGGAGCACAAATATGTTTACATCTAAGGTTGAAGTAAAAAAGTTTCATCAAATAGTACAGTTTCATCTTCACATAAAAGAGATTATAAAGAACTATGTATATATCAGATTCAGAAACTTTTCTCTTTTCCAAAACTGATTTCATGTATTTTTCTTCTAAAAGATAATCACAATCGAATGTTATGTTGTATATGTTCGTTCATTGAATCACCACCATCATCAAAACAACACAATATTCTCAAAAAATTGATCAAGTTGACTACCCTTCAAATCCCCATTCTCCACGGCAGTTTTCATCAACAAATCATCATAATCAACAATTCGAAACTCCATTGTTAAGGTTATAAACACATATAATCAGAGCTTCTTCTACGCAACATTTGAAAAATATTAGAAATAACTTTTGATTATCTGAAATTAATTATGGTTAAATGGAGAAATAATTAGGGTTAATTTAGGATTAGAGTTTAAATAGAAATAGAATTTAAATAATGATGAATATGTTTTAATTTTATCACTTTAAGTAAAAGGATATTTTTGTAAAAAAAAAAATGAAGGTTGTGTGTATTCATAAAAAATTGGGTGTTAATAGCGCCACCCTTTAAATTATGTACATATTAGATTTTGGAAGAAGCTAGGGACTAGTTCAAATTTCAGAAATTTATAAATAATAAAAAGGTTGGGTGGGGGTTGGGTATTGTGGTGTTTATAAGAACAAATGATGAGAAAGAGGAAAGATGCATGTACATAAAAAATGGTCCATCTTTAATTATAGCATTATGAAATGTGATCATAATTGGTGTTTCCTTTTTCTTTTCCCACGTTTGCCTGGCCAATATTGATATATGTATAATAATAATTTTAAATATTTTCCAAAAAAAAAAAAAGATGAATAAAAATATAATATTTCAACCATTTCAAATTAAGTATCATTTTGAAGTCTAAATTCGTGTCGTTTTAGACTTATGCAATTTTATTCCCAAATTACACCTATCAATCAACATTCCTTAATTAACTAAAATTTAGGAATTTAATATGATACTATTTATGAAAATAATTTTGTTTGCTTTTTAATTTTAAATTATATTCTTTTAAAAATTTATTTAAATTTTTTTTATGTTCTTTAATTTATAACAAAAATTCTAAAACAAACATTTATTTGAAACGGGGAGCATAATGTAAAGGAGGGAGGATCCAAGTTCTAACATTGAACAACTTTTCACTTATAAGGCTGGCTAGGTCCAAATGCAATTTAGGCAATTGATATTATATTAACCTCAGTCGAAGCAAACTTTCCTTTTTTGTCAATTATTAATTCTCTTTACCATAAAAGGGAACAATTATTAATATACTTTTTTATTAAATTTCTTATTGAACGAAATTGTGTAAATTGTTTCCCGAACAATTTATTTATTAAACATAGTGATAGATGATTCGGTCTTTTCATAAAGAAATGAGGATGATTGATATTTGTCGACCCTAACTTTCTTATGTACTAAAGCCAAGAAGACCCCACCACAATACTTCACCCATTTCTTATCAATTGAAAATGTTCCAAATTTCTGAATAGGGTAGAATTATCCATAAATTATGGCACGAATCTAATTTTATGAGATTAGTTAATTTGTAATTTATAAATAAAGATTGACTATGAAAATTAATTTAGATTATAGATAATTGGTTCCAATCTCACGGAATTATATTTGATGGATAATTTTTATATAAGCTTTTATGTCAAATAAAGATTCAAAATCAAATAAAAAATGTTTTCTTTTTTTCAATTCATTATTGCAACTCAAATCAATCTCTTTTGAGCAATAGTATCTGTGAATATATATCTCCGTAGTAAATATTAAGGCAAAGAAGAAGGATTAGGCAGAGAGCTGCAAATATTCGCTTTATTATTATGTTTGCTATATGATTAAACTAAAATACTATTAATTCACTAGTTCTGAATTTTATTATATTCTTTTACTTTTTTTTTTTTTTGGGTAATCTTGTAACTTGTTGATTACTATGGTAAGTTTAAACCTTAGAGTTAGTTTCCTGTGTGTAACTGGTGTACAATATGGGATAGATTTATATCCGAGCTTTTTTTTTTATTGATATATTACCTTTATGTTATATTATTATGGTTTTATGTAAAAATATCATTACCTTTTATGTAATATTTTGACTTAAAAAAAAAAATTCAGCACAATTTGTGATATTACTCATATATTTATGTGATATTAGTTATATTTTTATATTAATATAGTCATACATTTATGTAATATTTAATATACAACTAACATAACTAAAAGATATAACTAACATAATTAAAATGTATGAATATATTAATGTCTATCTAAAAAATTGTAAGAATATGAAAATCATAACATAAAAGTATGAATGTTATAACTAATAGATATAAATATTTTTTTCAAAAAATGTAGAAAATAAACTAAGTGTGTGACACCCTTTCTAAAGCGCGTAGGGACATGTCTGTACATATAAGATTGTGCCGGGTCGGATCGACCCGAATTGCATGAACCCTATATTCGTGCATCAATGACATAAGATCAGTTTTTTTGTAAACGTTTAAAAGTATTTTGAATCCCATTAATTTTTTTAAAAATTCAAAGCAAAGGTAAAAATAATAAATTACAATTAATTCAAAGTTAATACATAGTAATATATGATTGAGATTTTAAAAATAAGGAAATTCGTAATTCATATACTATTTAGAACTACATAAATCTGTATGAAAAATATAAGATTAGTTAAAATGGACATTAGGGTAAATTAATAATGCATTGAGTTATATTAACTAAATCATATTAAACACACACAAAACATATGTGAATATGTTTATAAAACTATAATTTGACAAATAAAAATTAATCAAGTAAAAAGATAATAAATATAATTTTAGATTTGAAATTTAGTGCAAACTGTTGAATATGAATTTATGGTTTGCATAATTGCACCAACTCGTGCACTAGAATTGTGCGCACCAAATAGCAGGGAGATACTCTTTGATAAGAAGTAGACATAGCAATTTTAATTATACTTTAGAAAATATTCTGAAGAGGTAATGGGATAGAGAATCCGAGTTTAGTTTATCAAAAAATGTAATCAATTAACAAAATTATTAACAACGTAATAGAGCTCGGAGTAAACTCTTGAAATTACAGATTTAATTTCATAAAATGGATCAATTCATAATTCTATTTTACAATATAGAGTTTAATTTATACAAATGATTTGAATCGTGGACATCAAAACTTGTGTCACCAAGTTATATGTATATATAACAATCTCATATATATTTTATGTAAAACTTCGAAGTTTATATATTAGATTATTACCAATATATCTCAATGTTTGTAATTGAGGTATCCACACACATGAAATAATAACATATACAAAACATATAGTGGAATATACAAAAATTCAAAATTTAACTATTAATCAGCTATCATTATTGTGATTTAGCAGATCTTTCATTTTAAATTATATTTGATTATTTAATTTAATTTTATCAGAACACGCTATATATAAAATCATATCATGAAGAAACATATATATGATTTGTATTGGCAAAAAAAAAAAAAAAAAGTTGTATTGGTAAAACTGAAATAAAAGATAGAACAATTTGAATGAATGTAGTTTTATAGTTTACCTATCGTTTCACTAATATAAAGCAGAAGTTCTTAATGTTATTCTTTGAAAAAAAAAAAAAAAATCCTTGAGGTTGTTAATAAAACTTAAGACCCCACAGATCCACAGTAAGATACCCCATTGATTTTTAATCCACTTGTTCAAAAGTATAGATTTTGTCTATTTTCATATAGTTGCTCTTAAAGTAGTGGCTGAGATTAACAGTATCATGTCTTGTCTCTTTTTTTTTTTTTTATCAAATTATAGGTTTATAAATATAATAATATATTACTCCCATCCTTCTTGCAAAATAAAAAATAAATAAATAAATAAAAAGGGCTTCCATTGCCCCCATGAATTATTATCAGAAACAGAGATGATTTGATTTTGACCAGAAAAATTAAATGCATTCCTATTTTACACCTGTTCAAGTGAAGACAACCTTCTAAACAATAGTCAACTTTTTAGGGCAAAACACAAGAATATTTTTTCGCAAATTTATTTATAATTTCTGCACAAAGTGATCCATTAATTTTTTATGCAATAAGTACAATCTCTCAAGGCAATTTTGGATGAATTTGTAGAGTTTTACTTTTTTTTTTTTTTTTTTCGAATTCTCTCAATTTTCACTCCAATTCTTGTTCAGTATTCTTACAAATCAACAAGATTTTGAACTTCAAATCCCATTTCACAATGTAGGAAGCCTATCTTTCAAGATAATTTATGCCTATCATATCCAGACGGGCTTTACAATTTTATTTTATTTTAAATCCCCTCTTAAAGCATATTTAAAAAAAGTTGTCAAATAAACAATAAAATCATGGTGAAAGTTGCAGTATAAAAATGGATAAAAAGGAGAATGACAAACAGCAAAATCTTTTTAACATTGTGTGCAAATAGTTTGGTGACACAAAAAGTGAATTTAATTGGTAATCCCAAAAACTTGACAGCAGCCACACCACACCAAACACCCTAACTCTCTCTCTCTCTCTCTCTCTCTCTCTCTGTAATATAACAAACCAAACACCTCCATTGTCACACTCTGCAAAGTCACACTAATAAGTTAAACCCCATCTTCATATTTATGCTTTCATGTCTCCTTTTCTCTTTCTAATTCTCCACTCTTTTGGATTCATCCACGGCCATGATTCTCAACACAACTGATTAATCAAAATTTTCTCATTTTATTTCCCCTTTTTCTACTCTTTCCCATCTCAAATTATTCAAGAAAGCATCACTCTCCTCAGCTTTGTGGCAACTTTGAAGTAAGTGGTGCAAATCTTGATCTGGGCTTTGTTACTTTTCTCTATTTGATCATATTTTCAAATATTCTGAAAAGTGAAAGTGATTTGTATAGATTCTTGAAGTTATGGAGAAAAGAAGTATTCTGATTCTATTTTTATTTTCTTAATTTCAATACTTGATACAACTAAATCTAACATCCATTTATGTGGAAATCAAATGAATGTAAAGTTTAGGGCATGGAGACACTGTGTCCAACTTCACTTGTATCCAACTCAAGCTGGCTGATACATCAGAGCCAAAGCACAGCATGGACTAAAGATGAGAACAAACTGTTTGAAAGTGCTCTTGCAATATTCGATGAGAAAACTCCCCACAGATGGTTTAAGGTTGCAGCCATGATCCCTGGAAAGTCTGTTTATGATGTAATAAATCAGTACAGAGAGTTAGTTGCAGATGTTAGTGATATCGAGGCCGGTTTGGTCCCCATTCCTGGATACTTGGCTTCTTCGTTTACTTTGGAATTAGCAGATCCTTGCGGTTTCGATGTGTTCAGGAAGAAAACCAGAAATTGTGATCAAGAACGAAAGAAAGGTGTTCCATGGACAGAAGAAGAACACAGGTAAATGAATTCTCCCAAGGTTGATTATCGAAAAAATCACCATTTTTTTTTTCTATATTGTAGTTTTAACCAAAATTTTCAATATTTGCGAATATAACATGGTATTATATATATATATATATATATATATATATATATATATATATATAAACTTGCAGTTTTGACATCAATACAATCTCAAGGGTAAGTTTATGTTGTCAAAATTCCAAATATGTATATAAGTTTGTGTTATTTTTGCAAATATTGACAGATTCGGATAAAATTATAATTTAAAAAAATATTGTGATTTTATCGATAATAAACCTTTTTTTTTCATAGAACTATGAATCGGTTGATCAATATGGAGTGAATGTATTTATAACTAGTGGATCAAGATACTCTATTATTCTTGTTTATGCACCAAAACGACGTCATTTTAGTGTCTGATCCCATATACTTAAAGTTTGTGATGATCAAAATTCGTTTCCATTGGTAAAAAATCGCAGGCGATTTCTGTTAGGATTACAAAAGCATGGAAAGGGGGATTGGAGAAACATATCAAGAAACTTTGTGATCTCAAAAACACCAACACAAGTAGCAAGCCATGCTCAGAAGTACTATCTAAGACAGCTCTCAGGAGGCAAAGACAAGAGGAGGCCGAGCATACACGATATAACAACAGTTAGTCTCAACGACTCGTCTCAAAGGATGGAGACCATCAAGCACAATGAAGTCATCACATCTGCTCAGAACCCCATGAGCAGTTCAAAGATAGTAATGGATTGGAATGACAAGAACGTCGAGGTGTCTAATCTGATGGTGTTCGATGGGGATTCGTTCGTTGCATATCCACATCACGACATTGCCAAACATAGTGTCATTACATCTTTAAATCACCAAGGTTTTATCGCTGAGAAGCAGAATATGTTGGATTGGGAAAACAAATGTTATGGTTGAAATGTTGCTATCAGAAAGTAACTATAACTATCTACTTCCATGATTGAACCATTGTATGATCCTATCTGCTTTGTCTATGGAAAGCTACTCATGAATTTGTCTATGTATCTGCAATTCATGGTATCTTGATCAATCTTGCAATTTATCCTATATATGTTATTGCAAAATGAAATTAATAAAAGAAAAGTAATAACCACTTATTATAATCAAGTGGAATATTAATATTGAAGTTGGGATTGTACGTCAGTTTGTGAAGCATTAGTTGTGACCCATAATTCCCACCATAATTGATGTCTTTTTCATTGCAATAGTTGTAATTAAATTAAAGAACTGAATTAGGACAATATTGCTTTAAGATTGATCACATCGCGTTTGGTCTGAGTATGATTTCCACTAAAATGAATAAGCATCTTTTGCTTTAAATTCATTCGAAAAATTGAAAGATCCACAAATTATCAATATTATTATTGGGGTCATACATATGTATGTATATGTTCATATAGCTTTTCATTGATTGGAAATCATGCAATATTTGTAGGATATTGCAATCTCTTTTTACATTTATTGGTCAATGGTGGCATATTCCTCATGTGCAGCTTCATTATAAAGTCTCCATAGATAATCATTGTTTTTCTGATTAATTCTCTTTTTTCGCTCTCTTTGCAAAACTATATACCAACAAGGGTAGAAACTATTTTTAATAGCATAAACTAAAATTTACATGACAGTGTTTCACGAAGTTGATTTTGTGAGGTCTCTCGACCTATCAGTAACTCAGCTTTCAAATTATATTTCGTGAATTATCCATCTCGCAAAATTAAATTCGTAAACATCTCACAAGAGTACCTAATTCTTTATTAAATATTCTTAGAATTCTTATTGTCAAGATTTCAACACTAGACATAAATCTCTTCAATCCACTAGATTTTGGGATAAACTTTTACCTCAACTTTCATTTTGATCATGTGTTAAATATAGTTGAATGTGTTTATGTTTTATGTATTTTCTTTAATATATAATATTTTCCAAGCATATTCATGGAAAATTTAAAAGCATTCACCTTTTCTAGTCTATATTTTATTCTATACCATTACATTTTTAATATATACACTCATTTTCAGTTCCTTTCATTCAAAGTTTTTTTATTTTTGTTTCCTGAATTCTCAAAAGCCATCCAAAATTTCATTTGGTTTTTACAATGATTGATGTATATATATG
The DNA here is from genome assembly GCA_028654395.1 of Scutellaria barbata. Classification (NCBI taxonomy): domain Eukaryota; kingdom Viridiplantae; phylum Streptophyta; class Magnoliopsida; order Lamiales; family Lamiaceae; genus Scutellaria; species Scutellaria barbata. The sequence goes on along the minus strand of CM053646.1, from coordinate 14,198,705 downwards.
AGAATTGACCTTTAAAATCAGTGGTTTTTTTTATCAAAAGTGTGCTTGGATATAATCTTCCGTGTTTTGTCTTTACATATTTTCACTTAGTGCACTTGAGCCATCTATAAATCACTTATTGGATAGCTTCTTGAATTCAACCATTCATACTAAATTTGCAAGAAAATTGTGAGAAGATATTACAAAGGGTATTCCAATATCTTACATAATTTTCATTAGCACATTCATATATATGTTACCATGTTATTGACATTGTCATTAATTTGTATACGTGATAAGAAAATTGGAGCTATATAGAGAAAAGAGTGTATTACCCCCTAATATATATAAAAAATAAAATGAATTCTTCATATCTCTCTAATCAAAATAATAATAATAAAATAAAATATAGAAAAGGAAAAGGGAAAGGGAAAGTGGAAAGCTAGTGGCTTTCTATACTAATTATTGATGTGGTTGATGAGAGTAAATGGATGAGTACGTGAGTACGTAGCTAGTTGGCATCACTCTTATAATTAGTTCCTTTTTTTTTTTTTTTCTTTTCATGATCAGATTCTGATTATTTACATTTGATTAATTTGGGATTAAAATCCTGACCATCGAGTTTTTATAAATAACTTTATTCATAGTTGTTGCTGTTTTCTACCTCCTTCTTCCCTTGTCGCCATGCATCTCTTAATCTTTTAAACAATAAATGGCAAAAATTGTAAATTTAGAACATTAATTTTTATTTTTTTTTAACTTAAAACTAATTCTTTAGTTTTCACCAATTAAAAATAAAATTGGCCTCAATCCCCACTTGAGGTGTAAGTCACGCCCAATTTTCGAATTATCAGTGACGTGGAATGCCACAATATATATATATAAGTAGTTGATGTTTAAAAGATTATTTCAATAAAAGGGGTTTGAGTGAACTTAAAGATCATCAAATTATTTTACAAAATGTGGACAATTTATATAATGTAAAGGTATAGGACTCTAAAAGTTGGACTGAATTGTACAATGTAAATTTAAAAATTACTGAGTTACTCCAACGCCAATCATATCAAAATAAAACTATTTTACTATAACCTTAAACTCCATATTTTATTTCATTCAAATACGTTAGGGTTACAACCTACTATTTCACACATTTTGAACTTATTTATATAATCTAAGAGGTTTTAAAATTTATAAAATAAATTCCCTAGCCGAAAACGGAAAACCTAGTTATGACTTTTCATATTGGATTAAGAATAATGAGTAGATAGCTCCTTAATTGACATTTGCTTGTTTTGTACCCACAGTTTCCTTCCATACATCGTTATTACAGTGGACTGATTTTTTACTTCCTATAAAATTGTATGTTGTTTCAATTTGTTCTATAAAGGTCACTTACCATATTAATCATAGGTGTGATTTTAACACACACACACACATATATATATATATATATATATATATATATCTAATTAATGTATCATGATATTACTTCATACCAACTCTTTAAGTTAAGCACTTAATTATGAGCTAGTATATAGGTACATTTAATGTCTTAACTATATTAACTATTCTTAATTTGTAAAACTATTTCATATTTCTTATTTAGTATATTCCTACTACAACATATAAATATCCAATTCATCTCAAAATAAATGTAGTATTAGATGCTTTCACACAAATTAAGAAAGATGATATGAAAATTGATCTATCCTTATTTAAATATAGTTATTGTGGTGTTTTTCTCTTTCCTCTTAAAAATCCTCTTTAATGAAGGTTGATAAATATGTCTTGAAAGTTGAAATCTTAAAATGACACTTATTTTTGAATGAATTTATTTTACTAAAATCATATTTATTTTGGGAGGAATGAAATATTTTTTTTAATTTATTTTTTATTACAAGTTTAATGCTACGTGGAAACTAGAACTCCAAACAAATAAAGGTTAAATTACATTTACTACCTTTGAGATTTGTTTGGTCAAATTACTTAACCGACACCATTAATTAAAGAGCTTGATTGTAATTTTCACAAATATTAGGGGCTACTTGGTAATTTGACCAAACCTCAAGAATGAAACATGTAATTCACCCAAAAAAAAAATATTTACCTATTGTTGCAGATAAATCAAAAAATAAATATTATTATACATAGAGGACAAAAATACAAAAGATGTAAAATTAATAATGCAAAATCCACTGAAACAAACTCAGAAAAAAAAAACATTTTTTTCTATTGATACACATATATGATATATGTATATATTATCATAAACAAATATATAACATTTTTTTTAACATTGATTTGATATTTATAATAAAATTATGTCGTATAAACTCTAAAAACAAACATACATTATTGGGAAATTCCACTTAAATGATTTCCAAACAATTAATGGTAATGGTAATGGTAATAATAATAATGGTGGTGGTAGTAATACTAATACTAATAATAATAATAATAATAATAATAATAATAATAATAATAATAATAATAATAATAATAATAAATAATAATAAATAAATAAATAAAAAAACAACCTACGACAATGGGGCAGAAAGCTGGTTGAAACAATGTACATGGGAAGAAGCGAAGGTAACGGGACTGCATTAAAGTATTTACAGTTGAAAATGTAAGCAAAATTTCGATCGGAGTTAAACTTCTACAACACAAATTCCACAATTTCTGATGATTGTTTGGCAGCACAGTTCCAAAAATTATTACTCGAAAATCTCTACTACATACAAAACCATAACTAAATTCGAAACCCAACCCGCTCTCACCAAATACCAGCATCAAACCCAGAAAACGAAACCAAAGAAAAAAAATGTCAGAACTTATGAACAAGGCGTACTAAAGAAGAGTATGCCAGAATTGAGGAATGGAAGGGTAGGTTTATGCAAACCTATAATTCACACATTCTGAAGATTATCGGCATCCAACGCCAACGGCCTCACAGAATCCGGACAATCCTTTCGTGGCCCAGCCAGGGACCAATATGCAAGTATGTGGGCCGGATGCTCCACAATTACCTGTGCTCCTTCTGGGTCCTGAACATAAACTTGTCTAGAAGGTATCAACTCGATGTTCCAGTTTGGCCGCGCCATTCTGAAGAGATCTTGTCCATTTCCAGATGCTCGATATCCTTGCACCCACAAGTACCGTAGAGAAGTCAGCTGCAAAGCAGCGTCGGCCAGTGCACGTTCACTGAAACAGCACCCTCTCATTTCTAACTTTTGCAGACTTGGGCATCCTCTGGAGAATTCCACAAGTCCACCATCGGTCTCGCCAACATACCCAAGAAGCATCCATCTCACATTCATGCTATATCGCCCGATGTAACTGAGACCCACATCTGTGAGCCCACCAGGGCGGAGGTACAAGGCAAACCTTCGAAGTCTATGACAACCCATTAGAAGAGATCGAACTCCGTTGTCCAGTGGCAAATCTGTAATTTTTTCCTCTCTCTCCAGCAAGACCAGCCGAAAGTCACATAGGTTCTTTGAGTGGGTGCCCATGCATTCAAGTGATGCATTTGTGATATCCGAGACGTAGACAGCCAAGTATTCCAGCTCAAGGCATCCTTGTGCCAAAGCTATTAGTCCTCTCTGTGAAACCACACCTTCTACATCTTCCATATCTTGTTCATCAGCTCCACGCTCTATCCTAAGCCTTTTCATTCTCTTGCAAAATTCAGAAAGAACTTCCAATCCTCTATCTCCAATTACATTTCTTGTCTGTTTCATATTGGCAATCATAGACTAGGTCAATTCATATGCATTGAGAAGAATAAAAATATAACATTAACTGTGGTATCTACTAGGTCCAGCATTAACAAAAAAATGGAGCTTTTACCCTCATATCAGTCAATCCACCGTTTTTACCCACAGCATTACCCCAAAAGGCAAAAAGTTTATTTTTGCTACGATCATACTCAGAACTACAATATAGTTAGGAGTAAAAGTGCATGCAAGCCAACCATCCACTACTTTGGTTTAGCTGATACATGAACAGACTATATGATTACACATATCTCTTTTATATTTCCCTCTTCTTTTCTTTCTCATGAGAGACCCTGTCTATAAAAGACATACACTCATAACTGATTTCTATCATTATAAACTTGGTCACATTCGAATGCTATTGTCCTTCACCTAGAAATCGACTTACTCTTCATTAGAACTCACCTGGTGTGCATATTGCATTGCATTTAATATTTGGACAAAGATAGCAATACTCCATTTCATCCGGTAGCCCAAGAGTTCAACATTATCTTAATCTCAGTTGTTGAGTTAAATCTACTAGAACTACAGAGCCTAGACGACACTAACCAACATTGCTTCACATCTATTAAAAGTAAATTATTACAAGTATTAGACTCGTAGAGTTGTCGGAATGAATTAACACAGCAAAGGTGACAGAGAAGATTAATATTCCTGATTCCCCAATAAAGAAACCAATCAAAACTATCAAGAGCATAAACATGCAAGGAAAGGAATATATAAAATGACAAAGCAGTTGAAAGACAGCATTAAGATTTACCTCAAGAATTTCCAAGTTGGGACATCTTTGCAGTAACAGACAATGGCCTTCAGTGTCCAGCAGAGCATAGAGGAGATCCAGTTTTTTAAGCCTGGAAGCAAAGGGATACACGATGGGCATTTCTCTGTTCGACAGGTAAGTAAGACCCAAGCGGCACAATCTTGGTGGGAATGCAACAGCAGCATACCTTTCCAATTGCTCATTAAAAACACCTTCTCCAACCTGCCCAGGAAGCTCACTAATAGAGCCACCACTGAACTCTTCCAACGAAGTTGCAGCTCTAAGAAAACCAATGAGGTCTAAGATCTCACAATCGCTAATTTTTAATGAGGCCAAAGATGGGCATTTTCTTGCTATCTGCTCAAGATCGGCAGCTCTGACTTTTGTGAGATCAGTCATGAAGAAGTTCAAATTTTCAAGAACTGTGTTGTTCGAAGCAAGCTCACGCAGCCATTCCCCATCATTTTCATCTATGGAGCTCTCTTCCAAAAACAAACTTTTCAAGTTCCTGCAGGAAAAAAGATCATATTAACTAGGGAAACAAAATTCTTGTACTTAAAGAAGATCAATTTTCCTTTATAATTTGCCTAGTCTACACTGCAAATTTCATCAGAATTACTAGATACTACAGCATAACCGATGACATCATCCAACTAGAACTTGGGTTGAACATGAGGACAGTCAGCCAAATTTTCTCCAAAATCATGTTGATTTTGAGATAAATTGCTTTCCCCTCTCTAAATTGGAGCTTACTATGACAGCAAGTACTACAGGTTGTTTACTACTTCTACAAATTATACACTCTGCAAACCTTCATATCACATAAGAAATCTAGAGGTCCTGGAATTCGAAAAACTTACACAGTTACATGCATAAATATCATAAATAAATAATTTAAGCATTCATCATTAATTTGCACCAAGTGTTTGAACGAGATCAGTACATTCTGCCCATTGCCCAATCTACTACAAGCCAGAGTTTGTAATTCAGTAAATGCTAAGAACATATATGCTCTTCTGTAGAAACTTACAGTGACCAACAGAATTAAGATGGCAGGTTTCAATAAATAACTAATGGAAATATAGAGTGCAGACTTCGAACGTGTAATTAAACTGGAGCTCTTATCCCTCATACTTAAGAGCATAACTGCCTTCACTGCTGGAAAAATGGATTGGATTGGTTTTTACTATAACTATCACCAACCTGGATTTAAATTTCCATAGCTAACTTTATATTCAGCTAGCTTAATCAAAATGCTTAAGATATTATTTCTTTAATTTTCTTTATAAACACCAATGGATCTATTTGAATAAAAACAAACAAAAAGGTAACAAGTTGCAAATAAATACATACAATACAAATGAGGTATCATCCTTATAGGCTGGACAAACTAAGTAATTTTTTTGCAAAATGATGAAAGGGTCATTCTACCAAAGATTTAAGGATAAGTTTAGGTTCGTTTCTATTTATATTTTTATTTCCCTCAACTCTCCAAAAATAAAACAAATCACACATCACGTTTTCCCATACACTTCCCACCAAAATGAGTTTACTCTTTCGAGAAAACTTCAAAATACCCCAATCAATGCACATCAACATAAATAAACACAAGAATACATCATATTCTTCCTCAAATTTACCCCAACACTTTATCTCCATAAGAAAAACAGTAAATCAAACTTTCCTGAGATTTTAAAGGATGTTACTTTGAGGGCAAACTTTATTTCAAACATACCTCATGGGAGGTCAGCAATTGACCTATTTCAACAAGTCTCTGAAGTTTAACACATCGGATATGTGATTACAGATGGGAAAACCGAGAAAGAAGAAAGTACAAGAACAAAAAAGAAATGCATGTGCCAATCACAGGTTCCTCAAACAAATCCAAAATCACAAAAAGAATCAAAATTTTCAAATGACTGGACACATCTATCAATTAACTGAGTTGTAAATACTTGGATATAGAAAGGATTCACCAAAAACAAACCAAGAAGCATGAGAATTGAACTTCGCCGCTAATTTCTTTGAAAATGGAAAAGTCAAACTCAAGTTTCATCAAGCTACATCTATACAGCGACCTATTAAAGTACCTCGATCCATTTAGATCCAGCAACTAATGAACCAGAGATCAGCACAAGAATCATAGTAACAACAATTTCGAAACAACAAGTGCAATTTGCTCTAAACAAAAAGTAAGCACACAAACTTTTCCAAGAAGTCCTTATATCCAGAAAGAAAAAGGAAAAAAATACGAACTAACAGGCAAACTTGTATTAGACAAGTTTATACTACCTGCACAAGCGCCCTATATGCATAAGCCCATCGGTAGAGAAACCGGAACACTTATCCAGCCTCAAGACTTCTAGTACCTTCCCAGCCGACGTAGCCAGCAACTCCAGATCTGAATCCTTCACAATCATTCGCCGGAAATGAAGCACCTTCATTCTCCCAAAAGACCTGATAATTTCCTCCACCCAGGGCGTAACATAACCACCCCAATCCTCAGGAATCAGATTAAACATGGCGGCTCGTGGCTTACCTTTGAGCTTCAGCGATTCGAGATGGGGGAACCGCCGCGAGAGCCGCTGCGGCGTAGCGGTGTAGCAGAGCGCAATAGTGATGTGCTTGCGCGTGATGGCGTCGATCTCGTACCATCGCTTGCACACCAGCGAAACCGCATCCCTGTCGCGCGGGTCCTGCACATAGGGGATCACGCACTCCCATACGATGTCGTGTGATCCGCTGCTGCTACTGCTACTGCCAACGGCACGTCGTTTCCGACTACTACCAACGGTATTAGCACAACCGTTGGATTTATGCGATTTCCATCCATCCATTATCAATATTTTTGGGCTAGAAATCGAGCATAATGAAACAGAAAGACAGAATAAAGAGACAATAATTAGTTTGTAGAAAGTGAATTGATGAATGAATTGAGCCTTGAGGGAGTGATCGGTGAGCAGGGATAAACGAAGATTGGATCCAAGGGGAGAGGACGCAGCTGGGTGGAGGATGGGGTAGGGGGGGTGGGGGGTGTTGGGTTAATTTGTTCTTGATAAGTGTGTGTTGTGTGTGTGAGAGAGAAAGAAGAGGGGTGTTTTCTAGAAATGATGGTGGACTTTGGGCGGGGATGGGGAAAAGGACAAAATAGGTGAAAGTTAACCAATGGGGGAAGCCAACGTCACACTGGCCCAATATCATGCTGCATTTTTATATCTATATATATATTGTAGATAGATCGAATATTGACAAATTTTATTCGAATTCAAAAATTTTCAACACTATTCGAATTCGTATTCGATTCGAGTTCGAATACTAATTTTGGATTCTTATTCGATTCGATTCGAATTCGAATACTAATTTTAGATTCATATTCGATTCGATTCGAGTTCGAATACTAAAATATTCGATTCGAGATTCGAAATTTTTACACAATTTTTTAAATATTCGATCCGATTCGTGAAAATAATAATGATATTCGATTAGAAAACCTGCTAAAATAATTGGATATATAAAATAAATTAAAATGAAAAAATAAGTATATATATATGTATATTTAAATATTTCAAATCGAATCGAATACAACAGTATTCTTATTCGTATTCGAAAATAATTCGAATATTAAAAAAATTCTTATTCGAATTCGAATTCAAATTTTTCGAATCTGGATCGAATCAAAAAATTCTTATTCTTTTACAGCCCTAATTGTAGGCCTAATTATTTCACATATAAGTATAATAGCCTTTTTTTTTAATACATAACAATCTCTTAAACACAAAACAATCTCTTAAACACAAAATTAAATGAAATTAATTTTTCTATTGTAATATATAATTTTGTTTATCATAATTTGGAAAAAAAATTAAAATAACTCTTATGGTCACATATATATATATATATATATATATATACAATATGAAATTATTGACTAATATAATGAAAAATATTATTTATATTTTATCAATCGATATCCAATTTATATATGCACAACTTATATATAAGAATTTTTTTTTTCTGCAACCTCACTACATAAATGTATCAATATAATATTATTAAAACGTATCACTAGTTATATATACATGTATTATTTCATCTACATAAAGCTCATTTTTAATTAAAATATAACGCAAGAGTATTATTTCTACTAAGTAAATGTATTAATAATATAATATAAATGTATAAATAAATAACTTAATCCATTTGAATGGATGAATTTAAGGAGAAATTTGAAATTTATGATAACAAATTCATCGATAATATTTGAATGGACGTAAATTTCACCACTTTCATTTTAAACTAATTTTGAAATCAAATTTAATTTATTTTAAATTCACCCAAACAAAAATGTATAGAATAAAAAAAGTTTTTCTCTCTCTTTTTCTATTCTATTTCTTACATTAATTCAAGTACGTGCCAAAAACTTCAGTTGCACTAGTTCTATTCATGCAACATTACAATTTACATTTCTTGTTTTATTACACAAATTCCTATAATGATAACAATATCGTATTATATACATAATATGAACATATATAATTAATCATGTAATGGGAAATTATTTTTAGAACGACAAAATCAAAATTGCAAAATTGGTTTCGTTGTCACGATTATAAACATATGATCATCTATTCTTACACTTAAAATAGGTTTCTTATTATGGCTCCAAAGAAAATGTTTAATTTTCTGCTTAATTATTTCTTGAGTTTCATGCAGGTTTGAAAATATATTAGAAAAAACAAACTTGAGAAACTAGATCCATTGAACCATCTTAGAAGAATAATTTTGCAAAGACAGGTGATATTCTTTAATAAAAAGCCAAAGATTTTATTTTTTATTTTTTTAAGGTTGTGTTTTCAATTTCAAATTGTGATAAATGTTCAATTATATCAAATTCATTACATGATTTTTATGATACAATTTACTTCATTCATACAATTTATATGTTATTGTATGAGAGTGAGGCTTATCTAATAGACATTGTTAACTGTAACAGTACGTTACAATTAACATTTTTTAGTACTATTCATTTTCTCTTGAAATTTGGTCGAATATTTTTGGTTGGTAAACTTATCCCACAACGGACCTCTTCTTCTTTGTATAATCACTCCAACAATTTTGTGAGTCTCGAACATAGTAAGGTGGCAAAAACTTCTTCATCCTAATTTGATAATATGTGTGTTGGAGAATTTAAAAAACTCGAAATAATCTACTATTCATTAGAACACTATAGATATATTGCAAATTATTGACAGTAGTAAACTTTGCACTTAGTGGATTAAAGCTTGTTATTTTTCCTATTCATTTCATGCTTGGCGTTTTCATCTGTGGGATTGCTTTCATTCTTGATAACTCTTTTTGTATGAGATTTTTTAGTACCTCTTGTATTCCATTTTTCTTTATATTTTAATTTTAAAAAATAAAAATAAAACTGTAGGTTTCTTTGATTTTTTTTTTTTTTGAGAAATTTAGTTGCACATTAATGATTGAGCTAATTAAATAAACTTTGCTATCCATATCATATGCGTCAATTTTTTTTTTCTCCTTTCGTATTTAAACTTTACACTTTGTATATTTTACCATCTTATAGTTGTAGTCGTTGTAGTTGGTAAAATGTTATATTGGAGTTTCTTAACCATGTTGTAAAAGAATCGAACTTTTTTGATTTGATTTGATACTCAAATTCGAATATAGTAATTCAAATTTAAAAAATGCTAATAAGAATCTGTATTAGAATATTTTTTTACATTCGAATATTATTCGAATACGAACATGAATATAACCATATTCGATTCGACCATATTTGATTCGAATATTCGTGAATATATTTGAATAATTATAAATGTATATAATTTTAATAAACTATTAAAAATATTTATTTAATAAAATAATATATATGCTTACATATAATTATTTTTACTTCCCATTTATTCTCTCCATCACAATTCTCAGCCACATACATATTTTGGATTTGATAAATATTCATGTTTTAATAAATATTTTAGATGTTGATTTGAAATCTTTTAGTTTATGAATTGTTGCATGCAAAGAGTTGATGAATGATTTATTGTTTACTATGTATTATATAGGTTGTGTCATGTATGCATATGATATATATTTACAACTTCATATTATTAATTAAAAATAAACATGTATTTAAAAAAAAATGAAATTTCAAAGTCCAAATTTTCGAATTCGAATATTTGAATGTATTTGAATATTTTATTTGAATATGAATACGAATTTCATATTTGATTCGAATAATAAACAAATACGAATAAGAATATTCGCTAAATTAAATGAATATATCATAATATTGAAATCGATTCGATTCATTTACAACCCTAATCACATGTAAGAATAGACAATATAGATTCTATTGGGTACTTTTTTGTGACATTTTGAATTGACAATATAAGCCTACTAATGTCAAAACTCAAAAGTGATCTAGAAAAATTCTTAATTTAAAAAAAAATCAATATTCCCGAGCATATCAAAAAGGAATTCTTATTTAAAAGAAAGAGAAAGTAGGGAAAGATACTCAAAAGTATCCTTCTATTGCATTGGACTTCTTTTTTTTTTTGAGTCATTATAATTTAGATTTTTATAAAGATGGGGATATCATTTAAATTGCAACTTGCAGGACTTTGTGGTTTTTACTGCTTTGGAGTTAGTAGTACTAGTTCGGCAAATTCAATTTCATAATTTATTTATAATTGAAATGTCAGAAAACAATCTCATTATTATTTTTGTATTTCTTTTTACAGATACAGACATTAGATGTTTGGGGAAAGTTCATGAATTTCTCAAATGTCCCAAATGTTCAACAATAAAACTAATATAAGTATTCATGCTCTAAAAATATATATATAAGTTTTCACAAATACTCTTAGCGGTAATTCTATGTGGGCAGATTCTGTCCAGGCAGAAAAGCAGAAAGCATTAATTGAAATTTAAAATAGTATGTTAAATGACAATTATATCCTTAATGAAAATATATACAATCAAATTTTCAAATTTCAAACCAAAACAATATTTCTCTCTCCACTCATTAATGAAACAATATTTTCTCCACTAATTCATAATTTATTGTCATAAATTACATAAAAAAATAAGACGTCTATTTGAGGAGATATAAAATTTGACTTGATAAATATTTTAAAATTATTGATTGTACAAATATTTGTTTGATGATGAAGAAGATTTGACCTGAAAAATATTTTAAATTATTAATTATCTTACAAATATTTGTTTAATGTGTGAAGATTCGAGTTGATAAATATTTTAAAATTATTGATTAACTTACAAATATTTTTGAATTATGAAGAAGAAGATTTGACTTGATTAGGGGTGGAGATTGGAACGGAAATTTCCGATATCCGCCTAATCCGATCCCAAATTTTTCGATTTTGGAACGAATATTTTTAATCCGAAATCTAAAAATACAAATTCCGATTTTTTCGAAAATTTTCGGATGGAAATCGGAATTAATTTTGAATTTTTTGGAAATTCCGAAATCCGATCCGAAATATTTTCGAAATTCAATTTTCAAAAATTTCAATTTCCGATTCGATCCAAAATTCCAATCCGATTTTCGATTTATTTTCAAAATTTAATAATACTATGTACTATATAATATATTTTATATACTTTATACTATTTGTAAATATAAATATACATATTATAATATACTTTATAATACTATATACTATATAATATATTTTATATACTTTATACTATATGATAGTATATAAATATATTATATACTATAATCTATAGTTTACACTGTAGTATCTGTAGTTGTTTAGTATTATTTTATAATATATACTATATATTATAGTTTATACTGTAGTTTTTTAATTATATTATATTATGTACTACATATTATATACTATATACTGTATATTATATACTTTATTACATATAATATAGTTTATACTATAATTTTATTTTACTCTATATACTATAGTTTATACTGTATACTATATATTATATATATAGTATAGTTTATACTATAGTTTTATTTTATACTATATACTATATAGAAGAATACTATATACTATATATTATATACTTTATTACATATAGTATAGTTTATACTATAGTTTTATTTTATTCTATATCCTATAGTTTATACTGTATATTATATACTATATGTATATAGTATAGTTTATACTATAATTTTATTTTATACTATATACTATAGTTTATGCTGTAGTTGTTTAACATTATTTTATAATATATACTATATATTATGGTAATTTGCTAAAATATGAAACATGTATATGAATTTATTTATTTTCAATATAGAATATTAGAAAAGACTATATAGCTAATAGACCAACTAATTAATTTCGAAAATTTCTAAATTTCTGAATTTTTTAATTTTCAAAAATTCCAAAAAAAATTTCGATCTGAAAATTTACGAAAAATTTCAAAAACATAGATACGGTAGATAGATAAAGATTACGGGATTATAAAAAAAATATAGATAAAGATGATTATAGAAAAACATAGATACGGTAGATAGATAAAGATTACGGTAGATAAAGATGATTATAGAAAAACATAGATACGGTAGATAAAGATTTTCGCTTGAATTTCTACTTGTAATACTTTTATTTTTTATTTTTTATTTTTAATGAAAATCTCAATTTATTTTAAAAAAACAGAAAGGTTATAGAATTTTTTTTTAAAGTTAACAGAAATATTATAAAAAAAATTTAGAGATGAAGAAAAAAAAGCGTTAATATAGTTGAAATAAAAAGTTTATTTATAAGGTAAAAAAATATTAAATTATTATATATTTTATTAAAAGAATACTGTAATTCAAAAATATTTGTAAGTTAATTAATAATTTTAAAATATTTATCAATTCGAATCTTTTCCTTATCAAACAAATATTTGTAAGATTATCAATAATTTTAAAATATTTATTTAATTATTATTTGCATACCTTTTAATATTCATATCAATTCAATATGAACAATTCATATAGAACTTGTTGAAGTTATGACATCAATAATATCAATTGAAATATCTATATATATATATATCAATATTTAACTTTTTTAGAACATGTCGATATTAATAATATTAATCATATCAATATTTAAATTTTTTTAAACTTGTCGATATTACAAACATCAATCATATATATTTATATATATTACTGAAATATCTATATATTGATATTAACAAAATTAATCATATATATTATTGAAATATCTATATATTAATATTTAACTTTTATAGAACTTGTCCATATTAACGACATCAATCATATCAGTATATAACTGTTTTTTTAGAACTTGTCGATATTAACGACCCAATATTTAACTTTTTTATAACTTGTCGATATTAACGACATAAATCATATATATTATTGAAATATCTATATATTAATATTTAACTTTTTTTAGAACTTATTGATATTAAGGACATTAATCATATCAATATTTATATTTTTTAGAATATTAATGACATGAATCATATAAATATTTAAATTTTTTAGAATTGGTCCCTATTAATGAAATTAATCTATATATTAATATTTAACTTTTTTTTTAGAACTTGTCCATATTTTCATTACACTATATATTTCCTTTTTAAAAACTTATTTTTATATTTATATTTAATATTTCTATTCAATTTGATTTTTTTATCTTATAAATAAACCTTTCATTTCAACTATATTAACTCATATTTTTTCTCCACTCTATAAATATTTATGTTAACCATAAATTTTTTTTTTATAATGTTTCTATTTTTTTTTTTTGAAATAAATAGAGATTTTCATTAAGATAAAAAATAAAAGTGTTACTAGCAAATCTTTCTATTAAATATTATAATATTTCTATTAATCCATATCTATTCTTATTTTAAAAGTTTTTCCATAATTTTTTTGTTAACCCATATCTGAATTTCAAAATTGTTCTAAAAGATTTTTATAATTTTTGTTATCAAAATTTCATAAATATTCTTATTTTAAAAGTTTTTCCATAATTTTTTTGTTAACTCATTTCTGAATTTCAAAATTGTTCTAAAAGATTTTTATAATTTTTTTATCAAAATTTCATAATTATTCTAGGAGTTATTGGAGAAGCAACACTTTCAAAGGTATGCAAATAATAATTAAATAAAGATCAACTTAATTGAAGATGTAAATAATAATTAAATAAATAACAACTTAATTAAAGTATACAAATAATAATTAAAATAAAGAGTAAGTTAATTAAATTTAGCTATTGTTTTAATACCTGTATTGTATTTAGCGGGAATGAGTAGAAAACAAGAGCCATCTCCATTATTATGGAGTCAAATTATATTAAGGTTAGAATAGTAATTTAATAATATTAATAACATTTTTATTTAATTTTTTTCACTTTCTGCCATGGCAGAATCTGCCCATTTAGCACGTCCCTTATTTTAGATTCATGTAATTTAGATCAATTTGATCTGAGATCATTTTTCACGCATGTCATGTGTCTAGGTGTCTGTGTTCACACACTCTCCAACATGTTCGTATTCTGATAAATATATGATACATTTTAATAATGTTATTGATACCTTTTAGTTATGACATTGATACTTTTATATTATTTTAGTTGTATATTTTACATTATATTATATTTTTTAAACATCTATGTTATATTAGGTGATATTTATATTATAATAATATAACCTTAATTTTATGTTGATATAAGAATATAAGTAATATTATATAAATGTATAAATATGTTGATACAAAGATATAAGTAATATCATATAAATGTATGTAAAAATTATGTCAATTTTTTTTAAAGTTAAAATAACAAATAAAAATTATGATGTAAAAATTTAAACGAATCTGGATCAATCCAGTTGCACTGATGATGTATGGGAGAGCTACTCATAAGTTTTTCTATATTTTTTTTAAAGTAAGATATTATATAAGTATGAAAATATCTACATTGCAGACTTTTCAATACCTTTAAAAAGAAGTAAATGAGAATGGAATATTTTGCCCGTTGAACGTAACTTAACTTCAACGATATAGTATTATGTTTACACAGTAGATTTTGTATCAACAATTGGACAGTTCATTAAATATATTTTATTTCTTAAAGTAGATTTTCTTCTAAATTAGGATATCTTGTAAAATAATTTATGATTTAAATTCTAATTTAAAACTATACGCTACTCAAAATAACACCAACAGAAATATTACTTCTTTATTATGGAGAATAGGACCTTTAAGAAAATGACTCTCAAATCTTATTTTATTTAATTTCTAGAACTTCTTACATCGATTCACAACTGCCTTATTTTGTAGACCACATTTTTTTTTTTTTTTTTGTGTGAGTTGGCTTCAACTTTTTTTTGACAACCACAACTGACGTATCTGGTTTCGTATTTCAACTCTTAATATGTAATAACTCCACGATTAGAATAAACCAACTTGATTTGATAAAATTTGAAATGACTAATCTTATATTAATAATGTATATAAATAACACATTAATCAAATATTTAAAACTTATAAATTAAATTAGTTTTTATTGATTATGCTATAAAATTCATAAGTATTTCACTTTGCAACCTAAACTCATTTTCTGTTTAATTTTTCATCAAAAATCAAATTATTCTTGATTGAATTTTCGTTCAAATTCAACTTGAATCAAATACAAATAATAAATTAATTTGGACCTTTTGTTCGATTTGAGATGTGTAGGTTTTATTTATTTTGGTAAAAAGAAAGGGACATAAAATTAGATTTTAGTCACAAAAGTGATAAGAGAAATGGTTCATATTGCACAATGAAATCTTGTGAACTTTAGAGTGCAATGGGAGAAAATAAAATTTAAGTTGTAAAAAGCAAAAATATCATATTTGAGGTTGTTTAATTTTTTATATAATTTTAAACCTATGTTCTTATCCATTTTACACATATCTATCTAATTGTGTTTGATATAAATTCGTAGATTTATTTTTAATAAATCATTTCATCATAATGTATACTTGCTCATGAGGGTCCATTAAGACCATCTCCAAACCAACTGCAAATTTTGACTCAAACACAAATTTTTTCTTTTTTAGCTCTTCAATCCAGTCGCAAACTTGTGGCAAATTTGCCACCATGAATTTACCACATACTGTTCACAAAGACAATTCACACTATTCACACTTTTTCCTTTTTTTTTTAATTTTAAATTATTTATTTCTTTTGTTATTTTTTATTTAATTCATTTAATTTGTCTCTAGTATATTTAATATAGTTATCTATTTAAATATTATGTGTATATTTTAAATTTGATTATATTGTATTATTATTTTAATATTATGTGTATGATTATTTTAAACATATAATAACTTAATTGTATTGTAATATTTTATTAATACTAACGCAAATTGTAACTAATAGAAATATAATAGGATATCGTTAAAAATTAAAATTGCATAATACAATGAAATTTACTACAAAACATAAACATTACTACATGAATTTTCTTTTATTACAATTTTTTTTTATATCATTGAAATCAATATGTTTAATTTTTTTATTAACTTAGAAAACAAACATTTGATAAAATAGAAAATTCAAAAGATAATAATTAAGAATATTCTATAAGAATATTTCCATTGAGTTAAAATTTGAATTCAATAGTTGAGGATGATTTTACTATTTGGTCGCAAATTTGATGATATATTTTTTTTTTTTGTCACAACCATTGGAGATGGTCTAAGTGTATAGTTTTTCATTCATTTTCCAAGTATGAAGTATCTATACATTTATGAGGGTGATTATTGATTAATATATATATATATATATATTAAAATAAATGACAAATTTTATATCTCATTGTACCCATCCCATATAGCATTTACGCCATGCAATATGTGAAAGCCACATAAAGAGAGAGAATAGATAAAGGAAGAGGAGCTTGCCTTAATGATGGAATATATGCATTGATTTCTTAATTATATTTAATCACTAAAATTAGATTCTCACCCATTTTGAATCGATCAAATAAGAATCTCATCTCATCTTTTGACATTAATTAATTTATAACTTTCTTTACTACAATAAAACCAAAATTACTCCGGGTCTACAAATTAAAAAGCACAAATTTTTTATGTCTTATACTTTTTGGCTGTATTTTGTATAATCGGGTTACATTCCTGATTTAATTGAATAGAGCAAGTAAAGCATAATAAACTATATGGCTTCATAATTATTACAAAATTAATTATCATATTATGTATTCATATGATGCTGCTCAAAATTCCCAAATTTATTTTATTTTCTAATAAAACAGTTAATTATACAAGACTTTAAGGCATGGCGTGGATCCCAGAGTTGTACAATAATCCAAATATCCTATTATTAATCCAACTTGGGAATATATTAATATCTTATCTGCAAATAACATATAGCATCACACTAAATAATTTAGTGGGGTCATTAATTAATTTTTATATAATTATTCCTTACTTTAGACCTTGATGAAATTGACTTCATGGCCCATAATAATTCGCATAAAATAGTAATTTTTTTTCAAGTTGCTGCTGCTTTTCTAATATAACCAAGTCTCTTTACTTAGTTGGCATCGCTCAATCATATACTGATCACACACACACACATTTATATATTTATGGATTAAAAACAAACAGAATAATTCAGGTTCAACTTTAAATTAATTACTACCAAATATTTATGCAGTTCGAGTTGTTTAAATTCAGATCAAGTCTAAGTTTTTTATTTTTATTTTAAATTTCATGAGCTATTTAATTAGTCGACTTAAACGAAACTGATTCGTGAAAAATAATAAATTTATATAAAATCAAATGATTCGAAGCTAACTTGTGCTCAGCTCAATTTAAATCAGAGTTGAACATTTTTCTAAAGTTCATATAAAATGTTCAAACAAATACGAAAAATAAAAGTTTGGCTAGACTCGATTAATTTATACACAATTTGTTGTAGTAAATATAATCTATATATGCACGTACATAAAGGATTCCATTAATATTGTATCCAGCTTCGAAAGTTGAAACAAATTATTTAGATGACAATCGCCACATTGACATATATATCCTCATCAATCCATTAAAATTATTGACAATTTATCTAGAGAGAGTTTATGGATTGAAAGTCCATTGTAGATTGAAAGTCTATTGTAGAACCAAATCATCACATAAGTTCAATAAATTTGTTACTAATGGATATCAAATATTTAACACCAAATTATATCCTTCTATCAAGATGCAAGTCTCTGGTGAATTCAATCATTCACCTTCAATTACTTCAGAATTAATTGAAGTCCTTCCTTTAAGATAAATTATTTATTAATTGAAAAAATTATTTTATTTTTCATATCGATTATTTATATAATATTTACTTTTATGCATTTTGGTTCCTAACAAATTTTTTCTTTCATTTTTGTAATTTATCATTAAACATATTTTATTTTGGTTAATTAAAAAAAAGACTAAAAGCAAAAATTAGTGTAAACGAATAAAATGAAAGTAAAGTTAAAAAAAAAAAAAAACCAAAATGATAGTCACTAAAGATACTAATTAATCAAAATTAAAAACAAGCAAAGGCCCGCGACTAAAATGAAATAAGTGTAAAGAAAAGTGAACATTTATTTATTAATCCTTAAATAAAATAAGTGTAAATATACAATAGATATATTTCATCTATGGTAATACTAAGTAGGTGGACGCAAGTATTAAATTTAATAAAAAAATATCTAGTTATCTTTCATCTAAACACTTAATTAACAGTACATTTAATAAGTTCTATACGTATTTAACACCACACCAAATCCTATTGTACACAATAGAGTGTCTCTTCACCATAACACAACCTCAAAATTTATTTATTTATTTATTCCAATATTTAAATTTTTGCCTGATTAATTTTTAAAAGAAACACGATTGTTTTCCACTACTTGATAGCAAATTTTAATGTGATGATAATTTATATGTACTTGATACCTGGGACCATTTATTATTTGTTTGTTGAATACGAATCCTATCTTAAGATTAATTTATTCATTCATTAAATTATTCAATATTGATCTCTTGGATATATATTGATCCTAGTAGGTCTACTAAAATTATTTATTTATTTGGATATGGATCCATCCTAAGATATTTCATCACCGAACTTTGACATCATCCCAGAATCTAAAACATTTTATGCGCCTTTCACGAGAAAATTTGACAAAAATGTCAATTAACTTTTTAATATTGATGAGAATAACAAATAATTTTATAATATTACAATAATGTCATTTAGTTTTGAAAAAAATTGACGAAGATGTACCGCTGCTATTGTAACAGTTAACTCAACTCATATGTGTTGATGTCATATTTTTGTTTTGCTAATTCAACTTTAACTCTTAATAAAATCAAAATATTTTAATTTAAAAATTATAATATTATTTTAAAATATCTAAAAATCAACAATTAAAATCTAAAATGATGGAATGTTGCGTGAATCTTTATTTATATATATATATATATATATATATATATATATATATATATATATATAAAAGAACAACCACTAATGCCACATGTCTTCCCCTCAAAAGCTCAAAATATAATATTAATATTTATATTAATATTGACTACATTATATTAATAATTTTATGGTAAACAATCTTCTAGTCTTACCTCAATAATTTGTTATCATTTTAAAATAAGATCAATCTAATTATTCGATGGAATGTATTGACATAGATAGAAAAGGAATGTATAAAAAACATATTTATTATTAATTTAAATGAATTATCAATTTCAAGAAAAATTAATCATGCATATCACTTAGCTGTTTTTAATTAACAAAATTTAACTCAAATAAAAGTGTTTTTTTTTTAAATATTAGTGAAACTTCTAAACTTAATGAAATTGAAATAGTTTTTGCATTAAATCATAGCAACTATTGAGAAATTTTGATTTGAGTTATTTATAATACATATGATTGTAATGAAAATTTACGAATCTTTATAATCTTTAATATTTAATATTTACAAAAACAAAATATTATAAAAAAGGTATAATATTGGTGGGAGAGTTGAATAATATGATAAAAATAACAACATATATAATAAATAGAAAATATTTATATTCTATTGCGAATGCAATATTTATAATTAAATAATATATTAATTAAATTATATTATGATTGATATTAAGATTGATGATAGGTATAACACAATCATAATTTTTTAATATAAATAATATTTAAAATTATCTAATTTAACTATATTTTATATTTTTAAAACCCGTGTATTACACGAACCCTATACAAGTATAATTTAAAGAGATTACATAAAGGCAATGTTGCAATTAATTACAAAAGGAAACATAAATCCCTTTTAGGATTATGAAATCAGTTCAAAAATCCAATTCCGTCAAACATATCCACCTACAATTCACAATCAAATAAATATAGATTAACTCCTAAAAATGTATATTAGGATTATAAATAATGGACTCCATGAGGGAATTATATCCCAAAAAAGATCTTATAGAAGATTTTTCTGTATTAACATAGAGACTAAAACAAAAGATCGCAGTGTTATCTGCATGAAACATCAATATTAGAGATAATTTTCGTTGATGCACATAACAAATGTAAATATGAGAAAGAAAAAAAAAACTCTATGAAAATATAAAATCATTGGTTATGAAAGGAAAAAAAAATTAAAATATTGTGCGCAGTTTTCCAGAACACTTGTGATCATTGAAAGCGAAGTACAACTAAAAATGAATTAATGATGAGTGGTTTATGTAAATATAGTGGTATAGTTGAATAACAACATATATATTGAGCAAAACAAATAAAACAAAAAAAAAAGGACCACCATAGTTGGTTGATGTGGACTTGATAAGTGGTCCATGAATTAGCTCTTTTTAGTCTACACATAGATCATTCACTTTCTCAACCTCACTTGCCTAATAATCACTACTTTACCCATATTTTTAGTAATAGGATGGGTTTAGATAACTTTAAATGGATTTGGCATCAAAATTAAATATCAATCAAAGTTTAGTAGGGTCTTGAGCATATATTATTACAGTTTAAAAATATTTTCTCATCTAAATGATATGTGATTTTACATTTTTTTATATAAATTTTTAAATGTTGCATTTTTCCGTTCGAATTTTAAATTTGATCAATTTTACGGTATTAGACAAATCATAATCATTAATTTAAGACATATGTATAGTTATAATTTGTTCAATACCTTAAAATACAATAAATTTAAAATTCATACGGCAAAGTATAATATTTTAAAATTTATATAAAAAAATATAAAATCACATATAATTCAAATAAAAAAATATTATTAACTCTATTATTACTGGTTGCTACGCTGCTAATGCTAAATTGGAATATATATTAGGTTCGAAAATAATCATAAATAATATAACATAGAGTAATTTTGTTCACCACCACATTACTCTAACCAATATGTGAATTCTCTATTTTAGCCTCCTAACTCCTTTTTTTTTTTTTTTTATCTTTTCCCTTTTTACAACCTCCCCACCACTTTTCTTTCTGCCTATGCGCTATTATTTAAACTCAAAATCTAGTTTTTTTTTTAAAATTATTCAAAATTATCTCTTTGATCTTTTAATTCCTCAACATTTTTTTTTTATATTTCAAAATATTTCACTAAAATAATTAACATTATAAGAAAATTGAGTTTGACCAGATAATACATATATCTCCTTAAAAAATTAAGAAAATCGTTCCCATATTGAGGAACACAAGATAATATAATTTTTTTTTCTGTATTTATATTGTACAAATTAATCGAAGTACCAAATGTAGTAAAAGAGATACATAGTTGTATAGGTATAGAAAATTTTTGGAAAAATTCTAAATGTATTATTTAATTGAATTCAAATAATTCAAAGTTTCCTGACCTAATTACATTCAAAGTTCAAACCATATTTTAATATAATTAAAAATACTAATTGAATAACTAGCTAATTTACTAATGAATTCAAAAGGTATATATGACAAATAAAATATATGTTATCCATACATATTTAAAAGGCACGAATATATGAGAGTTATAGGACATTATTCATATATATTTGTACTTTATTCATACATATTTCATAAAAATATTAAATGAATTAAAAAAAAAAGACATTACCTCTAATTGAACTTTGTTGTTGATGAAAACATGGATAGTTAATGTGAGACGAATCTTTCTACAAATATAATTCATTTTTACAAATATATATATATATATATATATATATATATATATATATATGAATTGTGAAGTATGGGTTATGGTGTTAACCCGTCTCACATAATTAAATTCGTGAGGCATTCTCACATAAAATTCACTCTAATTTTTTTATAATTAGACTTTTTTTTTTTTTAATAAACTAAAGAAATTGAAAGGTATGAAATAAAGATTAGAAAATTTGTTGATTCAGCTTTAAACCATCATCATCACACAATCTTCATCACCTATATAAATGTGGGATAAATACTACTTTTATGATTAGACCTGATCTATCCATTTTATCACTATTGTTTGTTGTGAAATATATGAAGCTCAAAACTTGAGAGTTGCAGCGTCTTTCTTTGAATGCTAATTTAAGACACATAAATAAGTGGCCAACTCTAAGATGCATAATTTTATTGGTAGTGAATTAAATACTTAGAGAAACCATCATGTTTCATGATCATTAAATTCTAGCTTCAAATTTGTGATTATTTAGGTTTAGTTGATCATATACTTGCCTATTATTGGTCTAAGTCAAATATGTATTTAATATACAAGCTCAAATATTTTTAGACAGGCTGTCATTTAATGAGTCACTCAACTTTGGAGCCCTGGATCATCAGCTCATTCATTCTGCCTTTGATTCGTGAAAAATGTAAAATAGATACCATAATTATTGGAATGTGGCAAAATTAGTCTCTATTTTTCTAAAATCAGTCATTTCAACTTATTGAAACTTTAACCCCCTAATTTAGCTATACTTTTGTATACTATGTTGAATTTCATTGACGAGACATGGTGTTACAAATGTGGTGATAAATATATAATTGTCAGTTGTTGTTTGTATTGTATCGTGTCAAGTGTAATCTATTGAAATTGATTATTCTTGGATTATGAAGTTTGAGTTAGATAGACTTTAGAACTCCTGTTCAGATAAGACTTAGAACTTCTAATCAGATTAAACTTGGGATTCCTAGTTAAAAAGGCATTATGACTACTTCCCTATAAATAATCATTTGACTCATTGTATTTGTCAACACAAGAAAATTAGTAAATTCTCCTGGTTTGGTAGTGCCCCCAGGCGTAGTCAATTGACGAATTGGGTGAACAAATCGTGAATTGGGTGAACAAATCGTTGTCTCTTATTTTTCGTTCATATCAAATTCTCTATAATTGTTCTCAAAATTCTTACAATTGGTATCAAGAGCATCGGGTTCAGTAGATCTGGTGGGAGCAATTACAATGGCTGAAGGGAAATCGCCTGTTGAGAAGTTTGATAGATCAGATTTCCGATTCTGGAAACTGCAGATCGAGGACTACCTATACGGTAAAGATCTGTATCAACATTTGGGTACAAAACCCGAATCTATGAAAGACGATGAGTGGGCGCTGTTGGATAGAAAGACGATGAGTGTAATTCATTTGTCGTTATCCAAAAACGTTGCGCTCCATACGGTAAAGACAAAAACCACAAAGGAGATGTTAGAGATTATGACCGAGATGTACGAGAAGCCATCAGCCGCGAACAAGGTTCATCTGATGCGACGGTTGTTTAACCTAAAGATGGTAGAGGGTGCTACGGTGGCCAATCATTTAAACGAGTTCAATATGATCATTGCACAATTAAGCTCAGTTGAGATCAATTTCGATGATGGGGTATAAGCCCTAATTTTGTTATCCTCTTTACTAGAAAGTTGGAGTAAGACGGTGACAACCGTTAGTACCTCAGCCAAAAATATGTAACTTAGATTTGATGAAGTTAGAGACCTAATCATAAGCGAAGAAATTCACAGAAAAGAATTAGGTGTGACCGCAGGATCAGCCTTGAATATAGAAAACAGAGGCATATCAGAATTAAAATCGAATTCGAATCGAGATAGATCGAAGTCGAGGGGGAGAAATAAGCCGAAGAAAGACAAGAGTTAGATTGAGTGCTACAATTGTCATGAACTCGGGCATTATAAAAATCAGTGTAAGACATCAAAAAAGGATAACAAATTAGCAAACGCAACCACTGAGGAAAACGCGGATGTGTTAATCTTGAGCGTAAGCAGTCCATTAGAATCTTGGGTATTAGATTCTGGAGCATCATTTCATTCATGTAGCAGTGCTGACGTAATTGAACATTACATCTCTGGAGATTTTGGAAAGGTTTATCTTGCTGATGATGAGCCTCTGAAAATAGTGGGAAAAAGGGATGTTCAAATCAAGGCACCGAATGGAACTATTTTGCAGTTGCGTGATGTGAGACGTATTCCTGGATTGAAGAGGAATTTACTTTCCGTTGGGTAGCTTGATGATAAAGGTTACATGTGACCTTTGGTTGTAAAACATGGAAGATATCCAAAGGAGTTATGGTGGTGGCTCGAGGCAATAAGGAGGGAATGTTGTATATTACAGGCAACACCCGGGATAACATTACTTTTGCAGGTGCAAAGAATGATGCAGATTTATGGCATTGTCGTTTGGGCCGCATGAGTGAGAAAGGGATAAAAGTGTTATGTTCAAATGGTAAGCTATCAAGCCTCAAGATTGTTGAAATCGGGTTGTGTGAGGATTGTGTATTCTGAAAGCAAAAAAGTGTGAGTTTTTCGAAAGGAGGCAGAACCTTAAAGAAACAAAAATTGGAGTTAGTCCATAGCAATTTGTGGGGACCAGCACCGATGACATCTCTTGGTGGAACATCTTATTACATGACTTTCATAGACGACTCAACGAGAAA
The DNA here is from genome assembly GCA_028654395.1 of Scutellaria barbata. Taxonomy (NCBI): domain Eukaryota; kingdom Viridiplantae; phylum Streptophyta; class Magnoliopsida; order Lamiales; family Lamiaceae; genus Scutellaria; species Scutellaria barbata. The sequence continues at coordinate 14,173,220 of CM053646.1, read as the reverse complement.
TGTATGAGTTTATTTTTTGAAAAATAAATCTGACGCTTTTCATGTTTTCAAGAAGTGGAAGGCTCTTGTAGAAACTGAGACGGGTCTTAGGATGAAGTGTTTGAGATCTGATAATGATGGAGAGTATGAGCTCCGAGAGTTCAAAGAATTTTGTGCTGTAAATGAAATTCGCATGGAGAAAACTTTTAAAGAAATCCCTCAACAAAACGGCGTTGCAGAAAGTATGAACAGAACACTATGTGAACGTACTAAAAATATGAGATTGAAGTGTGGGTTGCCGAGGATGTTTTGGGCAGATGCAGTTAACACTGCATCATACTTAATAAATAGAGGACTCTCAACTCCCTTGGAAAATTGCCTACCAGAGGAGGTCTGGAGCGGTAAAGAGGTAAATCTGTCATTTCTTCAAGTACTTGGTTATGTTTCATACGTGCATATTGATGTTGTTGATAGAAGAAAATTGGATGCTAAATCTGTTAAATGTATGTTTATTGAATATGGTGGTGATGAATTTGGCTATCGATCTTGGGATGAGAAGAATCGAAATGTAATTCGTAGTCGAGATATCATATTTAATTAACAGATATTGTACAAAGATAGGTTGGGTGCATCTGAATCAGTTGGTTCCGAGAAATAAGTTGTCGAGTTAGACATCTCAAACTCGAGTGTGAGCAAAGTGGCTGATGATAATGAGGTGGTAGGTGACGAGGAACCACACACACCACAGTCGATAATTCCGCTGCGAAGGTCCACCATAATACATAAATCACCTGATAGGTATTCACCTTCTCTTCATTACTTGTTGTTGACATATGGTGGTGAACCAGAATGTTATGCAGAAGTAACACGTGAGCAAGTGGAAACTAGCGATGAATGATGAAATGAATTCGTTGAAGGCTAACGAAACGTGGGAACTAGTTGAGCTTCCAAAAGGGAAAAAGACATTGCATAACAAGTGGGTTTACAGAATTAAAGAGGAGGTTGATGGAAGCAAGCGTTATAAGGCAAGATTGGTTGTAAAAGGGTTTGAGCAGAAATATGATATTGATTATACTGATGTTTTCACCCCTGTTGTGAAATTAACCACCATTCGGTTAGTTTTGAGTATAATGACTATAAAAAACTTGATGTTAGAGCAGATGGATGTGAAAACAGCCTTTCTTCATGGAGAATTGATGGAAGACATCTACATGAAGCAATTAGAAGGATACTTGTCAGAGGGGAATAGTAAGCTTGTTTATAGATTAAAGAAGAGCTTGTATGACCTGAAACAAGCTCTATTGTAGTGGTACAAGAAGTTCGATGGATTCATGCATGAGATTGAATTCTATAGATGCGAGGCTGACCAATGTTGCTATCTCAAGAGGTATGACAAAAGTTATATCATTTTATTGTTATATGTTGATGACATGTTGATAGCAGGTTCTAGTGCTCGAGAGGTGAGTAAGTTGAAGAAGCAGTTGTCTGACCGGTTTGCAATGAAGGACCTTGGAAAGGCTATGCAAATTTTGGGCATGCGCATTTAGCGTAAAAGAATGGTAGGAAAGTTGTATCTTTCGCAGGCTGAGTATATCAAGAAGATTTTGAAGAGGTTCAGCATGGAAGATGCAAAGTCAGTTCGTGTCCCTTTAGGTAGCCAGTTCAAGCTATCCGACAAGGACTCACCTAGTAGTGAAAAAGAGCATGCCTATATGCAGAAAACTTCATATGCCTCTGCAATTGGCAGCTTGATGTATGTTATGGTGTGCAAAAGACCTGATATTGCACATGCAGTAAGGATAGTTAGTCGGTTCATAGGTAATTCGGGGAAGCAACATTATGAGGCAGTAAAATGGATCCTCAAGTATTTGAGAGGTACTACAGATAAAGCCTTGTGTTTTGAAGGTAAAAGTGTTGAATTGATGGGGTATGTTGATGCAGACTTAGCAACAAGCGATCTTGACAAAAGAAGAAGTACAACCAGATATGTGTTTAAATTTGGTGGTACAACAATCTATTGGGCTTCTAAGTTGCAGAAGATTGTAGCACAGTCCACTGTAGAAATAGAGTATGTAGCAGTGACTGAGGCTAGTAAAGAGATTGTATGGTTGCAGAATATCTTGCGTGAATTGGGGAAGGAGCAGAAGGATAGTATTTTGTACAGTGATAGTTAGAGTGCTATTCATTTAGCAAAAAATTCAATTTTTCACTCGAGAACGAAGCACATTGAATTGAGGTATCATTACATTCGTTACCTCATGGAGAATAAAATCTTGCAGCTAATGAAGATTCGAGGAAGTGAGAATCATGCTGACATGTTGACTAAGGTTGTGACCTTAGAGAAGGTGAAGTCATGTATGGCTTCAATTGGCCTTGGAAACTGAGATGAAGGCCTGACATTACTACCAGCGAGAGACATTGATGAAATGGAGAAGACAAGTTACAATTGGAAGTCAGTCTCTAGGTGGAAGATTATTGGGTTATGGAGTTTGAGTTAGATAGACTTTAGAACTTTTGGTCAGATAAGACTTAGAACTCTCTATCAGATTAGACTTGAGATTTCTAGTTAGAAAGACATTAAGACTATTTCCTTATAAATAACCCTTTGACTCATTGTATTTGTCAATACAAAAAAATTAGTAAATTCTTCTGACTTGATAGTGCCCCCAAACGTAATCAATTGAGGAATTGGGTGAACAAATCGTTATCTCTTATTTTTGTTCATATCAAATTCTCTATAATTATTTTCAAAATCCTTACAATCATATTATCAATTAGCGTTCTATTATTTCAATTAAATTGAGAATTGAAAGACCAAAATTTAATAATTTAAAATAAAATGGACTTGTTTTACCACTTTTAAAAGGAATAAGACAAATTTAACCATATCCCTTAATTATGGGGCCTATTTTGCTATTTCCCTATTTGATTTATTACAGTCGGCTACTTTCTATATTGATAGGTGTTAATCTCCTTATCTCTAGCTACTAAATTCAGAATAGGTTTTAATTTTCACAACCCTTTAAAGTTTATAGAAAAATATCTGTAAATAATAAATGCACGACGTTTTCTCTTCCTTTCAAGTGTATAGACATTAGCAATAAATTTCCGGAACTATAATTAATTTAAAATATTTATGAACTACTATACAATAATAATTTATAAAGATACAAAAGACAAACATAGATGGAGTTATGGAGAATTGACAAGACAGCTCCATCAACTTCCATAAATTTTTTTAACTAATGTGGCTTAATTTTACCACATATTACAACTTTTAAAATCGATATTCTTATAAAAAAAATTAATATGATTTTTAATGAGTTAATTATTTTGTATGCGTAATTTTACTTTAAACCTAAATTAATTATATTTTTTTGATAATCCTATACTACACGTATTTTTTTAAATTTGCAACTTCGAGCATCAAATTCTGGCTAAAAAGCACATATGTGATTTCCACATATGTAGTCGGAGGATATTTTTATCATTTTTCTCTTTGATTAATCGATTTATCCCAAAATCAACATTAACCATAATTCATTTTTTATTTCTAAAATTAACAACAAATCCAAAATATTTATGTATTTCTTATCATTGGAAACTAACTGCAACAGTACCAAATTTTCCCATGCTTAAAAGAGAAAAATTTCATCCGTTTGTGTATGTGCAAATCATGTATGTGCTTTTTGACCATAATATTTACTATCAAATGTTGTAAAATTAAAAAAAAAAAAAAAAAAAAAAAAAATATATATATATATATATATATATAGATTTTAACCAGAAAAGAAAGTAATTTAAATTTCAAAATGAATATACATCCAATATATATGTTGGAAAATGAAATTAACCATTTTTAAATTAATATTTCTGACTATGTCTCTGAAAGATTTATCTTCATTAATGGAGGAAAAACAAACTCACAAAAATGCTAAAACACTATCTAAAGTCCAAATTAAGGTTTTTCAAAGTTCAAACACTATTGTAATGATTATCAACATTAAATTGGAGAACATCATATGATGGAAGAGATTAATTTCTAACTAATAATGACAGAGAGTACTGCTTTCATATATTGATTTGCAACTAAAAACGAAAAGAAAAATCAGATTTGTGCAGATTAATTAAAATTAAGCAGCACATTAAACATCCTGATTGACCAACACCTTTGATGCCCCCAACAAATTATAATGGTTGTTGGTTTGTCTTCAATGTCTTCCTCAACAACAAGAAAACCCAACCACTCACACCCACATACTATCATTTTGATGTTTTGTTTTCAATATTTAACCTATGTTACATCAACTAAAGTATTTCTCATTCCCATAAAAATAATTCAAAATTCAAAAAAATTTAACCTATGATATAATTAAAAATAATATAATATAACATGAAATATCAAATTGAAATAGAGGATCCAATTCAAAAACAACCATAAATGTATACAATTTTGTTTCATTTGTCTGCTGCATCAATATTAAAAATAATAACAATAATAATAATTTTGTACCTGAAATATTGATCTTAGGTTGTATATAACCTAAAAAGTGGTCCAGGATGCAAATAGCAAGTGCATTTTAATTTGGGTTTCTCATCATCTAATCCAAATAATCACTATTTAAAATTCTGTCGTTTGCCCCTCATTCACAAAACGTCAAATTTTATGTTCAACATCAAAACAGCTGTCTGCTTTACTTGGTTGAAATATGCAGTCATAGTTTTTTTATTCCTTCATATTTATATGTATGCATTAATGGATTTGGAATCATGGGAAATCATCTATCTGCCTTTTTGTTTTTGATTTTGTTTTTTGCTTTACTTAATTATTTCGAATAAGATAATATTTTGATATGGAAAAAGATAATAAGAAGCCATGCACAGTACTATTTTTGGCAGTAAAGAAAATTGTTGTTTTTCTTCAAATTTTCATCAATAAATTCTTAAAACAGAGACGGTGTCCAAAATTGATATAATTGTCTTAAAATAAGTCCCATATTTGCGTATAAATCCACGCTTTAGGAAACAAGAATACGGTCAAACCCAATTTACATCAGACTAGACAAAAACTTATATACATCGGTGTATGTATCCCAAATGTATTATTAATTGATATTAGTTATATATATTTTTAAAATATTAATAGTATATTTTTGGAGGTATTAGTTGTACTTATAAGAAATTATTTGTATAATTGAAATATATTTTTTAATGAACTTATTAGTTATATATTCATAAGATATTAATTGTTTACTCATAATATATTTATTTATATTTGAAATATATGTTTTAATAAAAGATATAATTTAAAATATTAATTATTATATGTAAATGTATTAATTGTATTATATTGAAGATATTAGAATTTGGGATTAGAGACACATTCTACCACACAGGTACACCAGCCCTTCCCTTTAGATTAATATTTTCTCAAAGAATAAAATCTTAAATCATTAAAAAAAAAAAAAGGAAGAAATGATTGGTGTATGTTAAAAGTTGTACATGAGTTTTATGACATATGATCAATCACTTTTACCCATATAAATTAGTCCATTAAGTTTTCGTTTTTTTGTTGTTGTAAATCGTCTGAGCCCTACCTTTTTATCGAAAGAGAGAGAGAATTAGCAACAACTACATGGGATGGACTTTAATTTTGGAAGCAAAATTGGGATTAATGTAAGAAGAAGACAATAATGATGAGGTGCAGACAAGGATACATAATCTTGTATGAGCGGTGTGCAGCAGCGGACCTACATGAAGCAAAGGGATACATCTATACTCAAATTTCTTACAAAATAGTAGATATAATAAATTATACAAAAATTAAATATTATTTTATTGTAATTTAATTGGTTTGATGTTATTTTTTAAAATTTGAGTTCAATTCTCTATGACAACATGTACGATATTTTTCATTATTTTTATTGTGATGAATCTTTTTTCTCATATTTTTAAAATGAAGATCAATTCATCAAAAAAAAAATTCTTTTATAGTGATTAAATAATAATTCTTGTATTATAAAATCTTCTAAAACAAGCAAACAAAACTTAAAAAAATCAAATTACTTTTTTTATTTGTAATGAATTTTTTCCCCATATGTTTAAAATTTGATGAATTCATTTAAAAAACTTCTTTTAAAATTGATTAAATAATAATTCTTATATTATAAAATCTTAAAAAATAAAAAAAGCAAACAAAATTAGAAAAAAATCATATCTATTTTTTTATTTGCAAACTTGGAGTTGTATAGATTTAAATCTTAAATAAAATTTCATTTATATATATATTTATAATTATTTTTTGCACCCCCAATTTCTAAATTTTGGATCCGCCACTGACGGTGTGTAGCTTAGGGAGCAAATAATTTAAGAATAAAGAAGATACAAAAAACATCTTTTCTATCTATCATATTTTGATGTTGCATTTTATATTTTATTATTTGTACTACTTATTTTGAAATACCAACTGAATACATATAATAATAAAGGATCTCATAGGTACAAAAAATACCAAATAAAACACACTAAAATAGAGAATCAGGACATCATATTTCCATCGCCACAAACAACTTTTAATCTTGTTATACAAACATCCTCCCCACGATTTTTGGTGGTATTATTTAGGATAAAACAAGATAGATTTGTTATAGCTACCTTTTGTGGATCACCTATGTTTGAACTAAAACTGGCCCAATCTGATATAGTATGAGACATGCACTGTCCAATATTTCCCCACCCACCCCTTATATATGTATATAAAGTAATACAGACAACATGCAATAATAAGATCTAAATTTTTTTACAATTAAAATAAGTGGAAATTCCCATTTTTAACCACCTTAATCAGTCAACAAAGACAAAGTGACATCTTAAACAACACAAGTTTTGAAAATCCGAACTTGCAGTATATATATATACACCAATCCAAACATAAGCTCCTAACAGAACCTTTTACTAAGTTAACTTAGTCTAAAATATGCAACATCTCATCTCTTAATACACATTAATTTGATACAAGAAATCAAGAAGAAAAGAAAATGGAACAAACTATTTTCTTTTATATACTTCAGAAAAATAATTACACAAAACAAAAATAAATTTCTGAAATTCACATGCATAAAATAAAATAATCATATAATGTAATAGTAATTTCAAGCATTGCGGAGCTGGTTGTCCAGCCTAATTAAAATGAAATCGAATTAAAATTGATGATTTGAATGTTATTTTTGGTTAATTGAGTGGTATTCTCATTAATAAATAATATAAATAGAAAATGTATTACAATAATCTCACATAAAACCTTATATGAAACGGTATATTAATGGATATTAATTATTGTGAGATAGAATCTCATCACCCCATAAATAACTCATTTTCACAAATTTATATGTAAATTGATTGTGAGATATAAATTGTGAATTGATCTATCTTACGTAATTAAATTTATAAAACGATTTGGCAAGATTCCTACCAAAATAATTTTTAAATAATAAACAAAATATAGGAAAGATACTGCTGAAAGAATAATAGTTATCGTGTGTGTATAACTAGTAAGCCTTCTAAATTCATTACTCCCCTCAAGTAAGAGTATGAAAGGCGAAGAACATCCAACATAGCAGGGAGTTGTTACACTAATGACATGATTGGTATGGTTGAATGGAATAAAGTGTGAATGGAATGAATCTAAAAATGGAATGATGATGAGAATGGAATGGTATTAAAATGTTTATTCCTATGATTGGTATCGCAGAGGAATAGGAAATGAATGAAATAATCATTATAATTATATTTTATAATTGATAACTACGGATAAAACATTAAATCAATTTTTATTTGATCAAATTATCATTCACTATCATTTTATTTTAATATTCTTATTCCATTTAATTTAAATAATATGATATATTTAATTAATTAAAAAATTATAAAAAATTAATCATTGCACTAATTATAGGTTATACCTACCTTCAAATTTTACTATAAATTTTACTATAAAACGTATATTTATTTCGCTTTTAAAATGAATAATTTCTAATGACCATTTATGAGATGTAGATTAAAAAGTTTTTGAAAAATAAAATTTGAAAAAAATTGAATGTAATTTATTATTTTTGAAAAAAGACGACTACTTTTTAAATTATCCAATTTATTTTATTAGTTTATGACTTGTTTGAACAAATATTTATTTTATATTATAAAGTTCTTAATTTCCAAAATCTGAATTGATCCGATCCGTAATACTTGAACCTCTGAAGGAATCGAACCGATGTGACAGAGCAAGTTTGGAGATATTTTTTGCAATTTTCCAAAAATCTCTGAACTTTGAAGCAATTTCAGAGATTATCTTATCCTCAACTTATTCTGAACCGTGCTCACCCTTATTACTAATATTAAGGTATATCATATTTAGATATTTTATTTTTTATTTTATTATTAATATATTAATTTTTTATTATTTATATATTCTTATAGTAGTTAATTATATTATATTTTATGATAATTTTATTAATTATTTTATATGATTTTGTGCTATTAAAATAATACTTTATATTATTTAAAAATATTTTAGTTAGTTATAATTTATTTATATATTTTTATATAAACTAGACTACACTTATTTGTACTAATATTATATTCATATTATCTCTATATTTTTTAAAAATTTATATTCATTTTTTTTATTCTATTTATCTACTTAATTTTATTATTTATTTGATATTTTCAATTTTTTTATTTTATATTAAATTTATATATTATATTTTTTAATAAATAATTTTATATTATTATACAATTTTATATAATAAATTAATTTTGGAAAGTCAACTTGTAAAAAATTAAATTAAATAATGATAAATAATCAAATTAATAAATATAATTCATTCATTTGTAGGTGAGGAATACATAATACCATGGGGGTAGGAAGGAATGGTCATTCCCTCATCCATGGTAATGACAATTTCTAAAGGAATGGTGATTCCCACTTATAAACCATACCAATCAAAGGAATGAGAATGAAGGTAGGAATGATGATTCCATTCCCAACTCATTCCATCATACCAATCATGCCATAAGAGTTTTAGTGAAAACTTCAATAACTTGAATTGATGTGAATATTTATTTAGGTTCATTTTGTCCTCAATTCTAACTCTTTCATGAACAAAAGGACAATTTATCTCGATATATTTAATGTTTTTAAAAAACAAATGATAACTCGCAGTGTGTTGAGAAGCGACTATTATCATAATAAAATGAAATTGTTTCTATTTGAACAACCCAAGTTACCCCCGACTTAAATATAGTGCGATCATTGCACAATATTTTGTTTCAATGAAATAACGTAAGATAATGAACTATTTCTTGAGGCGTTAGAATATAGGTGCGCATCCTAAAGAAACATAATAGCTAGTGTGAGATCATTAAGTCAGAGACATTCATTCCAATTTACTATAAAAGACTTTTAAATTCAAGTTGTCTATTAACTTACGTAGCTTTTAAGCATCATAAGAGCACCCACATTTATAATTTTTACGAATGTTATTACATATTAAGAATGTTAATATATGCTTATAATTTATGTGTTTTAAGTTTTTAATTTTAGTAGAATGTTAATGCTGATGTGAAACTTATAATCGAAGCTCAGGTAAAACTAAAAGTACAAATATGTGTATGTATGGTGAAAGAATGAATGATATATGAAGTGGTATGTTCCCTTTTTTTCTCTTGAAAACAAATGACAACCACCTCTATTTATAAAGGTTTGTAAGAGGTGGAATACAATTCGAACTGAAACTCTAAAAGGTAAATACAAATTAAATTGAAACTCTATGGGACATCCACATGAAATTATTTATTTCATAACACTCCCCCATGGATGTCCATCATTACATAAAGAATATGCCTCGTTAAAAACCTTACTAGGGAAAAACCTAGTGAGAAAAAAAATACCCTTAGTTAAGGGAAAAATAGTACATATTACTTTGTGTATTGATTCTCCCTCTAATCAGAACATCACCTGAAAGCTTTTAATCGACGCATTCCAATAAGCTTTACCAATTTTTCGAATGTTGCAGTCAGCAATGCCTTGGTTAATAAATCACCAAATTTTCGTTTGATCGAATTTGTCACACGTCGACTTCACATTTCTTTTGTTACTCATGAGTGAAGAAGAATTTTGGTGAAATATGTTTAGTTCTATCTCCTTTAATGTATCCTCCTTTTAATTGAGCTATACAAGCTGTATTATCTTCATACAATATTATCGGAGGATTCTCATTATCATGTAATAACCCACAACACTTTCGAATATGATGGGTCATTGATCTTAGCCAAACACATTCTCGACTGGCCTCATGAATTGCTAGAATCTCAGCATGATTAGAAGATGTGGCAGCTAGTGATTGTTTTGTAGACCACCATGAAATGACTGTACCACCACATGTAAATATGTATCCAGTTTGAGACCTTGTTTTATGTGGGTCAGATAAATACCCAGCATCAGCATAACTAAGTAATTCAGGTCGAGATTTATTTGAATAAAATAAACCAAGATCAATTGTTCCTTGGAGATGTGTAGGAGATGAACTAAATCTTGCTAATAGATTGACAGCAAATGATATATCAGGTCTTGTACAATTAGCAAGATACATTAGTGCACCAATTGCACTAAGATATGGTACTTCAGGATCAAGTGTCTCCTCATCTTCTTCTTGCGGTCTAAATGGATCCTTATTATGATCAAGTGACCGGACGACCATTGGTGTACTTAATGGATGTGCATTATCCATATAAAACCGTTTTAATACCTTCTGGGTATAAGTACTTTGGTGGACAAATATCTCATCTTCTAGATGTTCAATTTGTAAACCAAGACAAAATTTAGTTTTTTCAAAATCTTTGATCTCAAATTCTTTCTTTAAATATATCACCGTTTCTCGTAACTCTTCAGAAGTTCCAATCAAATTGAGATCATCAACATATATGCTATTATCACAAATTTTGACCCATTTTTCTTTATAAAAACACATGGACATATTGGGTTATTGGTATATCCCTCTTTAACTAAACATTCAGTTAGACGATTATACCACATACGTCCAGATTGTTTAAGCCCATACAAAGACTTTTGCAATTTGATAGAATAAATTTCTCTAGGATTTGACTTACATGCTTCAGGCATGCTAAATCCTTCAGGGATTTTCATGTAGATATTATTTTCAAGATTACCGTATAAATATGCAGTCACTACATCCATTAGACGCATTTCAAGTTTTTCATGTACAGTAAAACTTACAAGATATCTAAATGTGATCGCATCCACTACGGGGAAATACGTTTCATCATAATCAAATCCAGGTCTTTGAGAAAAACCTTGGACTACAAGTCGAGTTTTATATCTCAAAATTTCATTTTTCTCATTTCGTTTTCTTATGAATACCCATTTATATCCCACAGGTTTCATACCTTCAGGTATTTGGACTACAGGTCCAAAAACTTTCCGTTTTGCTAGTGAATCCAATTCAGATTAGATTGCATCTTTCCATTTTGGCCAATCATTTCTTCGCCGACATTCATCAACCAATCTAGGTTCATCGTCTTCTTCCATAATATCAAGTGCCACATTATATGCAAAAATATTATCAATAATTATTTCTTTTCGGTTCCAACATTTTCTCGTAGTGACAAAATTTATAGAAGTTTCTATTATCTCATTCTCTTCGGGGAGCTAGCTTTTCAGGAGAAATATCATCAGAGGCAATCTCTTTAGGAGATTGATTTTTGTCACTATGTATAATTTGAAATTCTTCATTATTATTCAATCCTCTTTTCTTTCGAGGATTTTTATCTTTGGAACCGAAAGGTCTCCCACGCTTCAGCGCGTGCTTTAGATTCGTTGGCACTTAATATTTGTCCTTCAGGGACATCAATTTTTTTTACTGGCACATTTTCTGCAGGAATATGTGATTTAGTTACTCTTTTGGAGTCATTAAACGCATCCGGTAATTGATTTGCAATTTTTTGTAAATGTATAATTCTTTGAACTTCAAGTTCACAATCTTTTGTACGATGATCAAGAAAATCAAAAGTTGTTCTCCAATTGATTTTCTTTTCAGGTTGATTTTTACCTCCTCCTAATATTGGGAGAATAAGTATGATAACTTGTCGGTCGTATTCTCACAAGTGTTGCTGCATGTAATATAGCATGTCCCCATGCAGATAAAGGAAGTTTTGATTTCATCAGCAATGGTCTAGCAATTAATTGTAGACGTTTAATAAATGATTCGGCTAGACCATTTTGACTGTGAACATATGCTACAGGATGTTCAACATTTATTTCAATGGACATGCAGTAATCATCAAAAGCATGTGATGAATATTCACCAGCATTGTCTAGACGAATTCTCTTAATTGAATAATCAGGAAATTGTGCTCATAATTTGATTATTTGAGCAAGTAATCTCGCAAACGCCAGGTTGCGAGGAGATTATAAACATACATGTGGCCATCTTGTTGATGCATCAATTAACACCATAAAATATTTAAATGGTCCACATGGTGGATCTACAGGCCCACATATATCACCATGAATTCGTTCTAAAAATACAGGGGATTTAGTCCCCACCTTAGTTGGTGAAGGTCTCACAATTAACTTTCCTTGTGAGCAAGCAACACACGAATACTCATTAGCTTTCAACATCTTTTGGATTTTCAATGAATGACCATGTGAATTTTCAATTATTCGCCTCATCATTATAGAGCTAGGATGTCCAAGGCGATCATGCCAAATCATAAATTCATTGGGATTTGTAGACTTCAGGTCTACTAGGTGATGTGATTCAACTGAATTTATTTTTGTATAATAAAGACCTGAAGAGAATGAATAAAACTTTTCTATATATATTTCTCTTCACAAATAGTTTTTGTAATCAACAAATATTAAACATTCTTCTCATGCAAAGTCTCGATATGATACCCATTTCGGCGGATATCTTTAAAACTCAACAAATTTCTACGAGACTTGGGAGATAATAGTGCATTATTTATGATAATTTTAGTTCCTTTAGGGAGAAATATGGTGGTTCTTCCGGAGCCATCAATTAAGTTTGCATTACCACTTATAGTATTAACTTTTATCTCCCCCTTTTCTATATGAGAAAAATATTTTTTATCTTTTAGAATGGTGTGCGAAGAAGCACTATCAATTAGACAAATATCACCATTATCATTTAATCCCAATGGTTTGGCATCCATATCTTCTTCTGGAAGAAATTACATAAAAAATTAAAAGATGCATAGGGTATTTAATATTCAATTCATTTTGGGATCTTCAGGATCCAAAAAGAAATCAGCCACATCAAGATGAGTCATATCATCAAAGCCATTATAAACAGCATTTCCATCAACCTTCTATGCCACATCAAAAACATTTATCTTCATAATTTTTTCATTTTCTTCATTATCTCTCTTCTGGGAGATAATTTATTTTTTTATCACGGCTGAGATTGATATTATTATATGGAGTATATTTTCCACGACCTCGTCCACAATAATGGCTACCACGTCCTCGACTTCCACCACGACTACGCCCACGACCACGTCCAAAATTTTGAGATTGAGTCGCATTCGCTTCAGGGAATGGACTAGCACCAAAGGGTCGGGACTCATGATTTTTCAATAATAATTTATTGTTTTGTACGGCAAATAAGAAGACATGCAATAAGTTCAGAATACTTTTTAAACCCCTTTTCTCGATATTGCTGCTGCAGGAGCAAATTCGAGGCATGAAAAGTAGAGAACGTTTTCTCCAACATATCATTGTCAGTAACATTTTCACCACATAATTTTAATTGGGAAGTAATCTTGAACATTGCCGAATTATATTCGCTTATAGATTTAAAATCTTGTAGTCGTAGATGAAGCCAATCATAACGGGCTTTTGGAAGGACGATCATCTTCAGGTGGTCGTATCTTTCTTTTAGATCCATCCATAATATAAGAGGATCTTTCACAATCAAATATTCAACTTTTAATCCTTCATCCAAATGATGACGAAGGAAAATCATTGCCTTGGTCAGATCTTGATTTGAGGCATTATTTTTTTTAACAATGGTATCTTTAAGACCCATTGCTTCAAGATGGATTTCGACATCTAATACCCATGATAAATAATTCTTTCCACTAATGTCAAGAGATGCAAATTCTAACTTTGTAAGGTTTGACATAATGAAAACAAATAAAGATAAAAAGATGTTACCTCAAAATATCCAATTCACTTCTCCAAATATCTTCAACTTTAGACTCTTGGGTGAAATCCTTCCCAGCTCAAGCGCTTTCTTCTTTTACTAGGTTGGCTTCTCGAGAAATCGTGATCCCGGATGAGCGGAACGTTGAACGCGTGGCTGAGCTTTTAATATAGAGACTCGTCATGCTGATAATGTGTTGTGAAACTTATAATCGAAGCTCAGGTAAAACTAAAAGTACAAAGATGTGTATGTATGGTGAAAGAATGAATGATATATGAAGTGGTATATTCCCTTTTTTTCTCTTGAAAATAAATGACAACCACCTCTATTTATAAAGGTTTGTAAAAGGTGGAATACAATTCGAACTAAAACTCTAAATGAGAAATACAAATTAAATTGAAATTCTACGGGACATCCACGTGAAATTATTTATTTCATAACAAATGCTTATAATTTATGTTTTTAAAATTTTTGTTTTAGTGTCAATGCTCTTAGCGCTCTTTAGTAGAAACAACGTTATTAGGTGGAGTCTACCCTGTAATAAATATTCATTTAAATTACGTTAATTTAAAATATCGGTCAAATTGGTCAAAAATTGACCAAAAATCAATTCAAATGGTTGACTTTTCTTATCTCATATTTATAATGCATGATCTTAGTGTTATTTTTTATTCGTAATTAATATTTTGACAAATTCATATACTTTATACTATACTTTTTTTATTTATTTTCAATGTGAGACAACTTATAATACTATATTGTATATAATTTTATTTATTTTCAATGTGAGATAACTTATAATATACTATATTGTATATAATTATAAATTATTGGGAAGAAATTTTAATTTTTAAGAGAACATTCATATATTATTATGAGTTTTTTAGTTTCTTTCGTCTTTCGAAATTGAAGAAATATAGTTTTGATATTCTATTTTAAATATATTTAAATGTTATATCGAACTAGATCGGTATAATCACCAATCTAATTCCACGAACAGTTTTAAGATTCCATTAATAAAAATCATTTAAATCCAATTAAAGCAAATAATAGCATATTTATTTTCCTAGTCATGGGGTCCACATATCCAGCTTTTCACCTGATCCATTTGCCACAGTTTTAAATTAAAAAATCTCGTTTGCTTTTTTTGACTCGTAAATCCTGCGCACTCTTTCCTCCTTGTTTGACGCGGCGCACGTTATCTCACACCATCCAACCGCCACAGTCATGGCCACCACCACCGCGGCTCGGCCGCCTTCTAGAGCCTACGATCTCGACATTACAGTCGTCTCTGCAAAACACCTGAAGAACGTCAACTGGAGAAACGGCGATCTAAAGCCCTACGTCATCCTATGGGTCGACCCGGACCGCAAGCAGGCCACGAAGCCGGACGATTCCGGTTCCACCCGGCCCGTATGGAACGAGCGGTTCGTTTTATCCCTCACCGCCGCCCCTAGAGACTCCATCATCACACTGGAAATTTTCCACTCCAAACCCTCGGAGACGCCG
Organism: Scutellaria barbata; assembly: GCA_028654395.1. Classification (NCBI taxonomy): domain Eukaryota; kingdom Viridiplantae; phylum Streptophyta; class Magnoliopsida; order Lamiales; family Lamiaceae; genus Scutellaria; species Scutellaria barbata. The sequence goes on along the minus strand of CM053646.1, from coordinate 14,157,492 downwards.
AAACCCTTGGTCGGTACTCTCCGGTTCGAACTCCGAGACCTCCTCGTTGACTCGGACGATTCGGCGATCCGACTCTTGACATTCGAGCTTCTGCGCCCCTCCGGCCGTCCCCACGGCAAGATCCGCCTTAAGGTCGGCTTAATTGAACGCCCTGTGGAGAACTACCATCCTGCTCCTCCTTCCAGTTATTATTACTCCTCCGCCCCTCCTCCGCCGCTGCCGTACAGGGGGTACGCTCCTCCGTCGTATTCCACTATTCCGCCGCCTTCGTCCTTCTCTCCACCACCGCTGCCATCTCCTCAACCTTATTATTCGTACTCAGATTCCCACTCGGGATATTATTCATCATATTACTCGCCGCCGCCGCCTTCTCGGCCCTTTTTGGAGCGGCAGTCACAGTCGAGCTACGGAGGGTCAGGGCCGAGTGCTCCAGTGGATTACACACCTTATGATTACCACAAGAGAAGTGCTGGGAAGTCAGGGATGGGAATGGGAACAGGCTTAGCGGTGGGAGCGGTGGCAGGAGTTCTTGGAGGGATAGCATTGGAGGAAGGCGTTAAGTATGAGGATGAGAAGATTGCCGAGAGAGTGGAGAATGATTTGGCTTCAACTGCAAGGGATGATCGTTATGAATATCGAAGTGATTATTAATGTAAGCTCTGATATACTGTATCTGTCTGTGCTAGATTATGACCTTGTTATGAAGTTTGTGTAAAAAGTGTGGTATTCCAGGGAATTATGTTTTATGGATGACTTTGTGATTAAATTGAACCCTTAGTAGTGTGCCAAGTGATATATGAACCGATATTAGTATATAACCATAACTTATGAACCGGGCTTCTATATAAGGATTTTGCCTGAGATTTGACCTGTTGATTTTGGTTACAATTTCACATGATCCAATTACACATTTGTACTAATTTGTTGCTGTATATCTTAACAGACCAAATTGGTAGGCATTGTCTTGTAATATGAGACTTGTTATGTATTGAATCTGTACTTGTTTTTGGACTTTATCTAGTATCGTAGGATAAATGAGCCAAAAATTAGAAAATTTGATCTTTTTTTTTTTTTTTTGGGTTTACCCCCTTATGAGATGATGGCATTTTATTGACCAAAAAAAAAAAAAGTTCCTTTCTATTGTTTTATGAACTTTTGTTCTTGCCTGGTGATCGCTAAAATATGTGCATCACAATTCTACATAGCAATGTGTTTGTTTGTTGATTGAAATTTCGCATAAGTGGACCTGAATCTTGTTTAGGTTACAGTGTTTTTACATGTTAGGTTATCTTCAATGGTAGGAGCTGCAATAAGTCCTTGGTAAAGGACTTCAGCATATTTTAATTTTTTCAATAGCTTAACATAATTGGTCAAGTTTGATTGGGATTTGTTTCTGTTGTTTCCTTATACCTGTATATTCTTCAACCTATTCATATTTAAATGGTTCCTGATTGTTTAGCCAGCATCTTTTTCCTTTTTTGAATCTGCAGAATGCACATAAAATATTTATATCTTTGTTTCTCTGAAGACAATGTCTTCTTTGCTGGTCTAATGCTCGAACTTTACTACTGAATTTTGTTTTTCTTTTCATCCTTTGGTAGAAAAAGGTGTTGACCTAAAATCTAGTGAATGGGACTCGTGGGCTTCCTAACACATACACCAATTAATATTCATCTAGGACAAAGATCTCTCTGATAAGAATTAATATTCATCATGGTACACCAAATGTTTGGTCTTATGGTCATTTACCCTATTCAATTCATCTATCCTAAGAAGATCTCTCTGATAACTTTGTTATGATAAATTGAATGTTGCCAACATAAAAATAATTGCAAACATAATTCCAGTTAGCATTACTTTACACATAGAGCAGACTGATTCCAGTATCTTCTTCCCCCTCTCGCTGAAGATGGTGTATAATCTTCCATATTGATTGTACCATTTCATAGTCTTGGAATCTTCAGTTTTTTTGTTCTTTTTACAGTTTTCACTTGGTTCTCAAGTTCTATTTGTCACAAGAAAATATGATCTGGTGTATGATGTTGCATAAAGAGAGATTTTCAAGCAACAGATTAGATAAGAATTAGGGCATATTAGCAAAATGAAGGAAATAGAAGAGAGAAACCAAAATATTTATTACAGGGTGAGCTTCAACTCAAGAGGGTAGATTAGCCCCCTAATTACCCACACAGCCGGTTCTATGGTCACTGATGCTTCGGCGCTTCAATTAGCCAACTGTTTAATGTAGCTGTAATTATACAGAGTTCTATCAAACCATCTATCTGAGCTTGCTCAAGGATTTACATCTCCTAAATTAAAAATTTAACAGTTTCTTGGTAGATGGTACAGAAGTTAAGCTGTACAGTTATGGCTGCACAAAGGCAACACTGTAATCCACCTAGCTAATTGATCTGTTATACATTTTTCATAGACCTCATACTTCTGTCCTTAGTATTAGACACAATTGCCATTGTTGCCGCCTTCACTGCAATAAGCATTTCAAACTTTTTTGTCTGAGGTTAGGTAATGATTCCCAAAACATCAGAATGAAACTCTCAGTTCACTTTAATTTCATATCTCAGGAGCTACATCATAGCTTATTTAGTAAGCTCTTTGTAGGGGTTTTGAAATTTTCATGGATCAAGGTGCTTATATGGTAATCGTTACATGCTTTTGGATGCCTTTGCGCTTAACTTCATGTATGATGCTATGGTGAAATTTGAGCTGCTCATTTCACTTGGATAGAGATTAGTGAATTGATGTTTGAATTATGCTCTTGTTCTTAGTTGTTAATATTGCTTAATGATTGGAATGTCATTACAACATAAAGAGTAGTCATGCCTTCCGTTGAGGCGATGACCTATTTTTCTCTTCTTCCATTGTTGCAGCGTATAATTTCTAAGCTGTTACAAGCATGATTTATCTTCAGTAGTCATGTAATTGCTAGTGATGTGGAACTATCGATAACAATTTGGTTCAGAAGTGTAAGAACCTTTGCTCTCTTACATGTTCAGCAGAAATTGAAAGCGAAAGCAGGGATTTTCACAGACGAGTCTACGAGCTGACATGGAAGGGAGTTTGTACTGAAAAGGAGTTATCCTTCACCACCATTGTGAATGTGATTTGAGCTATCAATTAAAAGCATTGGGGCGTTAGCGTGTACCTGTAATGTTGTGTATGAGGTGTTGTGATTAAGTCTTGTGGTAGTTGGATTCTTATATAGGTTTACTTGTTATGATGTACAAATAATCAGACCTTAGAAGAAACCTATTTATAAGTGTGATTATAACATCTCTTCAAAATTTTATAGGAATTTCATGATATAGAGATTATATATTTTTTAATCAAATTAGATGATAGAAAATGTTAAAATGTCCACCGTGAGCAACTCATAATATATTCACTGATGTTCTAATATGTTCATTGATAATCCTTTCATAATCCTTTCTGAACTCAACTCGACGATTATATTTTTAACTTTTAGAAAAAAAAAAAAGTAGAAAAAAGTTTTTTTTATCCTTTTAAGTTTACCTCATTAGATTTTCATAATTTATTTTTCACTTTTGATTAATAATAATCTACACTTGAAAAATGTGATTTTTTAGTATTCTAACTTGCTATAACAGATAACTTTTTTTGAATCAAAATTTAATTTAAACGTCAATCATTATCTTTCCCCTTTGATTAATAATAATCTATATCTAAGAAATACTATATTTTAGTACTCTAACTTGCTATAGTAAATAACCTTTTTAAATTCAAATTTAATGTACCTAAATTGAGAGAACACTAAATTCTTTTTAAATCACAAATTTATATTCTTCATCTAGTATAACTAAATTAATATTAATAACTAAAAAAATAAATTTGTACTTGGAAAGACTAGCTTACCGAGGTATATACATGAGTGAAGTTTAATTAAATATCTGACCTGTAGTTTGTTTCATGATTTGTTTTGATTGCGAGATCAAAATTTAGATTAAAAACTCAACTCTTGAATTTAGAGATCACTGTTCGTTGTGACACCGGATCTTACTCATTAATTACCTCTATATATATATAGACTACATCGTTTATATATGAGGAACATTCACTATCTACGTAACAACGTTATAATTTGTTTATATTTATTTACTTGTTGCTATTGTTAGTTATGACTTTGAATTAATGCAAATCTTCCACTTGCCTTCTTCTTCCTCTTAACCAGCCACCATAGTAGCTTTTACTTCATTCCTCATTGAAGTTATATACTTATATTTATGCTCTACATAACATGATTTAAAGATCTATAATACAATATTCAGATTGTTAGGTGGTGTTTGGCTAAACTTATTTTTAGAACTTATAAGTTCTTGGATCTTATAAAATATTTAATTTAAATTAGAAATTAGTTGTTGAAGTGCTTGGATAATAAGATAGTTGAGTTTATAACATTTATGTAATTTCAATGATTAAATTTGGAGGTGATTTACAAAATAAAATGTTATTATAGAAATAAGTTGGGATCTCCCTACTTTTCAAAAAAGAGCTTATAAGCTCATTACATCTTATTTTTAAATGAAATATGATTTAATTTTTAAAACTTAGTCAAACATTTTTGAGGAGCTTATAAGTTCTTAGCATCTTATAAGATATTTTAAGAAACTTATAAGCTTACCAAAGCACCATCTTAGCCAGGGGCGGAGCTAGACACTCTATGTCGGAGGGCTCGTTGGCATTGGGGAGGCTGAATTACCATAAAATGAATATTTTAACACTTAAAATAAAAAAAATCAAAAAATATGCATAAAAAATTAAATTTTTAAAAAAATTTTGGGGGGGGGGGGGGGGGGGCTAAAGCCCCCACATAACATAGAGAGGCTCCGCCCCTGATCTTAGCTTCAAGCAAATAATCTTTTTTCAGTGTAGACTTCTCCCGATCCAGATTTAATTAAGGAAATGTGGTAGATGTGGACTTATAAAGTTGAGCCTAAAGCTTCATTCTAAGTCATTGAGGTATGACAGATGAAAGAGATGAATCTGCGTCGTCTGATCTGCCGGATGAGAGATGTGGTTATAACAAAAAATAAAAAAACAAATGCATGTCATACTCACATAGACATCCACACTACCATTATTCATGATATTATATGCGATGTATGGTATGTATAGTTTAGAAAAAAATAATTTTTTTAAAATGTACTCATATATATATATATATATATGTCACACTGATACACAATGTGTGAATGTTATTTACGCGTGAAATTAAAATAAGATTCACGTAGAAAAAGTAGAATTAGCACGTGATTGTGAAGGAAAGGGTATGCAATTTGACATACCCAACCCATTATTATACAATTAAGGTTAAGATTCCCACAACCACTACTGGACAACAAACTTTAATGCAGGACAACTCTACTTGCCCAAAAAAAACATGCTTCTCAATTCTGCTACACAACTACACTGTGGTAATATATAAAATATTTGTAAATATATAAAATTAATTATCCAATTACATATTTATAAATATAATATATATGTATAAATTCTAATTTTTGAAAAAAATTAAATATTTGAATGCTCAACAATTAAAAAGGTTAGATACTTGAAAAAAGAATAAGAATATGATTTTTTTTAAGATATACGATTTATTTATCGTTAAATTGAAAAAAAATATTTAAATTAAGATATACTTGAAATGCCGTCATTTTTATATAGATAAATTATTTTTTAAGATTGTGTGGCTTATGTAATATCTCACGTGAAAAGTTATTTGAATACATGAGTTTAGACACCAAAGAATTAATTTGAATTGCAAGAAGGTTGTGACCTATTTTTACTAATTATATAAAAAGTTAGGATTAAATTGCAAATTTGAAAATGTGATGATTTTATTTTGCAGTTCGATCTTTAAATTTGGTTTTTGTTGGGATGACGTGGCATCTCTGTCGAACACGTGGACTCCGATTGACGTAAAATATAAATGTGGTCTAAATTACAACAATGAATAAAGATCATGATTTTTTTTAATTATCGAAAAGTGGGGATAAATTTGTAATTTTTTAATAAGTGGTTTTCTTTTTTCAATTATGCCATTAGTTTTTGCAATGTAATTACGCGTCACCTACACCATAATAGGTGTGCACCCATGCACTACCAGATCTGAATAAATCATTCAGTTAAATAATTAGTTATATATATATATATATATATATATATATATATAAAGTATTATTTACATTTTACTTTGTTCAGTCAAATATATTAGTTGTATGCTCATAATGTATTAGTTGTATAACTTAAATATATATTTTATTTGTTCAGAAAAATGTATTACTTGTATACTCAAAATGTATTACTTGTTTTATCTAAAAGTATTACTTGTTTTATGTAAGGGTATTATTTTGTTTTTAGTGAAAGATATTACTTATTTTATCTAAAGGTATTACTTGTTATATGTAGAAATATTACTTATTTACCACAAAGGTCTAAGGTATTATTGATATATCTAAAATATATTACTTTATTTATTCTAAAGTATTAGTTATATATTCATAAAGTATACTGAATGTATTAGTTACTTTGTTAGTCAAAGATAATATTTAAGGTATTATTTGTTTCATATAAAATTATTAATCGTATAATTTGAAGGTATTACTCATATACTCAAAAGGTATCCGTGTATTGTATAGTGTAAGTTGAAAATTTTACAATTTATTTACAAGTTATTGAATGTAAGGTATTACTCATATAACTTAAAGATATTACTCATATACTCAAAAAGTATTAGTGTCCTGTAGAGTGAACTTTATTGTGAACTTTGTTGTGAATTATATCATGTGTAGGGGTGGGATCTTGGCGGGTTTCGGGTTTTTCGGGTTGGGTACCCGACAAGTGCCACCCGAAAATACCCGCTTTTTTCGGGTACCCACTTATCGAGTACCCGCCCGGTCGGGTCAGGTAGAGAGGGCTTCACCTTATACAAAATAACCTATTATTGTTGAAAGCAAGAGAAATGAGAATCCAAGTAAAAAAAGTATGACGAAATTTTAAACTTTATTCGGGTACCCATAACCTGATCAGGTAACACCCGACCCGACCCGAACTTTGTGAGTATCCAACCCGAAATACCCGAAAATTTATGAAATTGTAATGAAACCCGACCCAATTGAATAATATCCGTACGAATCGGGTCGGATATCCGATACCCAAAAGAAAATTCCCACCCCTAATCATATGGTTGTTTGAACCTTGCCGAAAAGGGAGGATAGCGATGGTAATCTGTTCGTACATTGAAAACAGTCATGAGGTAATATATATAAACAGGTACATGCATGGGTACACGCATGTGTACTGCAGCTCATGATAATTAGTTTTGACTTTTGTAGTCAAATTGAAAACGCATAAAAACATATAGGTACCATGAATGTGTGTTCCATTATTGGTAATAACTTGCGTTTCTTACTTTGCCTTTCACTCACTTATCAACTTGAGAACACAAACACCTCAATATGGTGACATTAATTGCAGGGTTTTCATACGTATTGATCATTTGTACAATAATTATCTTGTAACAAGTTTTTAATTCTACACTTTAGTCATAATTTTTTTTTATATTAAGAAATTTGTAATGTGATACTTTATTAATGGCCGCTCATATTAACCTTTTCAATTCAATCCAATCTACTATTCTAGTTAAAACAGATGTATTATGATGTGGCAAATAGTGAACAAGAGCACTTGCAAGAATATTGCTTTTGGGATTAAAATCATTTTCATTTTCGTGATTTTGGACATTTCCAGAAAAAGGTTGTATAATTATATTTTTTTTCAATTTAATTATACAATAAAATTAATTTTGAATGGTTCAATTTTGATCGAGAATTAGATCATCCATCAGAAACATGTCATGTTAGTGACATGTGACATAAAATTTGGTGGTTTTCGACTATTGCGAGAATTACATGAATGTTTTTGAGGAATTTTCAATTTCAAACCTAAATTTAATTGTGGGATAAAAATATATTATGAGACTATTTACAAAATCACTTAAATTACCGGATTGGAAATGATTTTAACCCTTTATTTTTTATGGACGTCTAAAAACATATAAATTAATTTTTATAGAGATCTATAGAAATTAATAATGATATGTACATTGTTTACTGTTCCTCCAACTTAGATTTTTCAGCCTCAATTTTTATAATTAGTTCATCAATCCAACACGCTTATTATGTTTATTATTAGTGTCAGAAATTTATGTACGCGTATATATTATATAGGAAAACAATAATATACGTGTATATTATATATATATATATATATATATATATATATATATATATATATAATATTAGTGGATGCATGCTCAATCTATATATAATCATTTACTCCAGATTTTTTTTAGCATAATTGAGGCATACTATTTCTTCAATATTTATGTACGCAGGCCACATATACTGTTTTGTTTTTTTTAATAAAGTTGTTATAATTTGTTACATAATAACATCAAGTACCTATGTGTTGACTGTTGTGCATTTCTATCACTGTTAAAAAATTTACTTCTTTCTTTAAAAAATTAATAAAATACTTTTTTTTTCTTTTTTTGCCATGTTATTTATTATCATTTTTTTTCAAATATATGCAGTCAAACTATTTATTATCTTTGTGATAGACACGAAGACAATAAATTAGCCTAATTTACGCCTCTACTAATTATTGCCTGTTATCACTGCTCGTTATTATCCTTTGCTTCAAGCCCTCTTTTTGAATGGACATTATTGATTGAAATTTTTTGTTTTTTTCTAAAAAAAAATAAAAATAAATAAATAATAAATACATATAAGAAGGAAGTTGTGCAATGTATTTCACATATTTTTCAACGGCGTATCACTTAAATCAAAACTAACTTTTTCTTTCAATCACATGTACTACATATATTTTTCCAAATTTTGTAACATTTGGCTGCAAAATCCGACCAAAAAGTTCACATGTGATTTGTGCATATATGATTGAAAGATGTTTTTGTTATTTTTTCTTTAATTAATTCATTCAATTTCAAAATCGATATTAATTCTAATTCGTTCCTTATTCCTAAAATCAGCCATAAATCCAAAATATTTAATTATTTCTTAAATATTGAAAACTAGTTACAACACCAAACTTTTTCATGTCTTAAAAAAATGACAAAAATATCCTACAATTACATATTTGCAAATCATGTATGCACTTTTTGATCGTAATTAGCTTCCGAATGTTAGAAATTTAAAAAAGAAAATATATAATATAGATTGTGATAAAAAAAAAAATTAGATTTCAAAATGAAAAAACCACGTATAATACATATTGGAAATGATATTAACCCTAAAAATTAACTATAATAAACCTATTAAAGTTGATTTAATCTTAGGGGCCTTTTATCCTGGGTTTTTATGCGCTCGATTGACTCTTGAAAGGGATTCCACTAAGGATGGAGTTGATGATGATCATTAACATTTTTCACAAATTCATGAATCTGCCATAGAATTGCATTTTTTTATTCTTCACGAGTTTTAAATCTCGAATTATTTTATTCATTTATCTATCTATGATCTATATTATTTATTAAGATAATGCTCCCAATATATGTGGCTGGAGCACTAAGCTAAAATGAATATAATAAAAAAATAAAAAAATATATAATATGAAATGATGGGTAGGCACAGACGTGACATATATATCTTCCGATATGATGGAGAATGAGAAGACGAAATATTTGGAAGTTTTCCACTGTATCTACTGCATGCATTTTGATACCCTCTTGACTAGGCTACAAGTATTAAGTGGCCTTCACTCAATAATATATATTATTCTTTAATTATTTTAGATTGTGATTGATACAACTATTTGGTGGATGCATTTGAAACCTTTAGCATGTAATAAATTCAATTAATGACATTTTGGGTCAATTTCAAAATTCTATTGTCCTCATTTTCAACTAATTTTTGAAGGTGTTTGAATCTACTTTCTAACTTCATTGAGTATATATTAAATATCTCTATATAATCATGTGCACTATGTAGTTAACTTTTATATCATATATGTACAAAAACAGATTTTAAAATGTCTCAAAATCGAGTTATTAAAACATTTTTAACGATTTACTTGATAGTAACTTCGAAATTGAGATCAATGTTTTTATTCTCATATTAGTCGGATATAAACTTCGAAATTGGTCATTTATTAAACCAAAAAAAAAAAAGGAATAAAGGGCAGGAATAAAAATGTTATGACATCTGGAACGATGCCATTGCTGACATTAACTTTCTATTTTCTGAGATTTTAAATAATACTTAATTAGCAATTTAACTACTCAACTACCATAACTTCTGTCTTTGCTGACAAAATTATAATCATGAAATTTAAGGTTCCGAAATAATTATCATAGAAAACTAGTACACTTAGTTTTTTGTATTTTTCTTATCATATTTACTTCAGAAGGAATGTTTTTGAATAGATAGATACATGCACGAGGCTATAAATTCCATATTGAGGGTCGGTCAAGATATTCAAATTAGGGAAAAAAACAATGAAACCAACTCTTATCAATTAAGAATTTAAATAGAATAATAATAAGATAAAATGATATGTAAAGGGGAAATTTTAAAAAATCTAATATGGGTGAGATTACGCATCTAGCCTTTCTATAAATTTTGTCTTTGTGTCAATATAAATAAATAAAAATACTAGGAGTCAAATTAGTACAACTTAAAATATTAAACTCTATTTGTGAAAAAAGAGTATAAAGATCAAATATTGAAAGGGAAAAAAACAAAAAAAATATGCATTCTTCCAGCTTCTAGAAAAACGTGCACACAATTATATTGGTTGCAAAATTAATATTGTGCAAGACTGCAATCTCACACGTGGGGTGGTGATTAACACATAGTCAACAATCAAGTCAATTTAAATCTGAATTTTCATTTAATTGAAAATAAGTATTAAATTATTAAATTATATTTAATTGAATATTGTACCTTTGAGTTTCAAATATATCTGAATTAAAATTATTACTTTTGATTTGAAGAATACCACTTATATGAATTACAAGGTAATACTTTTGAAAATATTTAATTTGACTTGACAAGTATTAAATTAAATTACTCACATTTCATTTTTGGAAGGCATTACTTTTATTTTCAAAAGAATATATATATATATATATATATATATATATCTTTAAGTTTGTTTCTTTATTTTTTTTTTTAATTGTCGTGATATTTTTTCTTACTAAATTTAATTTATGGCCAATTATACTTTTCAAATCTATTCCATTTTTAAATTTTTTTCTTATTCATTTTAATTTCTTTCTTATTTTATATCATTCTTTCTTATTTTATCTCATTTTAATTTTTTTTTTCTTATTCATGTCAATTCATTTCTTATTCTATATCATTCTTTCTTATTTTATCCCATTTTTAAATAATATTTTTTAGATAAGTTTTAAGAAATCGACAATTTATTGAGAAATGGATTTAGAATGTGATGAATTTGAAAAAAAACTTGTGCGGATATAGAATAAGAAATATATTGATATGAATAAGAAAAAATATTATTTAAAAAAAGATAAAATAAGAAAGAATGATATAGAATAAGAAAAATAAATATTTAAAAATAGGATAAAATAAGAGAGAATGATATAGAATAAGAAATAAATTGAGATGAATAAGAAAAAAAGATTTATTTAAAAGTGGAATAAAATAAGAAAGTATGATTAAAAAAAGAAAAGAAATTACGTAGTAAGAAAGAGAATATCATGATACCTAAAAAAAATCATACAAATTAAATATACGTGTGTTGCCACATCAGCCAAATTGATTTCATAAAAAACTCAATGATGAATTACTTATCATTAATATATATATAATAAAAATTTTATTTAAAAATGAGAATATAAAATAAGAAAGAAATTGAAATGACTAAGAAAAAAAGATTTTATTTAAAAATAGAATAAAATAAGAAAGTGTGTTTGATCGTAAATTAAATCTCATAAAAAAAGAAAAAATGAAGAGAATATCGTGACAAGTAAAAAAAATAAAGAAACAAAGTTAAGATATATATATGTATTACCACATAAGAAACTCAATGTTGGATTTCTTATCATTACTATATATCTTAATCTGATATAAGAGCATCATGTTATTTTATTCAAAAAAATTATTACTTTAATTAACCGTGATAAGAATTTACCTCAAAACTTGTAAAAGTATCATCTTATATATTGACCACTTCCTTTATAAATATATTTGTTACATTTTAATTGAGATGATCTCTATAGCTCTGATTTTACGAATATAGTGTATCATAATTGGTAGAGTCGCGTGTGGGAGTTTCATTACTTTCATTTGCTTTTTCTGACTTATTTATTATTCATGTCTGGAAAGTCAACCGACACACCTCAAATGCAATCTAGTGCTGTTGGTTTTTATATGTATATAAACATATATCTGTGCAATAATGTAAGTTGGAGTATTAATTAAATTAATTTTCAAACTTTATAGTACACCAATTGAATTTTAAATTAAAGGGCAAGAAATCAATAGGGACACACTTATCATTATTAATGGACATAAGTCATATTTCAATCCAAAATATTAAAATTCGTTGGATATAATATATATGCATTTGCAAATTTAAAGTTCGGGACAAATCTCTCCACAAGGGTCCATTTCTGTTTTTTTTTGTTTTTGTTTTTGTTTTTTGTTTTGATGTATAGTATATGCTATAGTAACCTCTTATTATGATATCTATCTCCTAGAGCGTGCATTAATATATATAATTAAAATATATGTTATAATAACCTGTTATCTCTTTTTTTAACGTAATTCTAGAAATTAAAGGTGTTAAAATAAATTATTTCCTCAAAATAAATAGAAGTGATCACATCTATAATATTCGATCACATCTATAAATTATTTATTTTTTAGTTAACTCTTTAATTGAGTAAAAGTCTTAAGTTTGCGAATGCATATAATAATAATAATAATAATAATAATAATAATAATAATAATAATAATAATAATAATAATAATAATAATAATAATAATAATGATGATGATAATGATGTGTGTCACATATGGAGATATTGTGATAGCATTAGAGCACAATATCATACATAATTTAAAATCTATAGAACATCACAGATACCGCGTAATTAAAGTTTGTGCAGCTCAACCGTAAACTATTCTTACATGCATAAATGGTGCAATTTTTTCGTTTTGTTTTTATTTAATTAGTCTACCTTTTTTTAATCTTGGGTAATCATCCTGTTTGTTTGATGGAACTCAAGTGGTTTGTTAAGTTGCAATATTTAATAAACAAGTGGATCTACTTTTAGCTAGCGAGTCCCATGCACATCACCATACTCAATAATTAGTGAGAAATCACAAGATAATGAGAAAAATCACTATATTTTAATATTTTAAACAATTAACGCGTTTTACAATAAATATTTAGGGATAATTACATAAAAACCGTCAACTTTAAATTTTTTCAAGTATAATAGCTGACTTTATATCAAGTCACCTAATTACAATGCTACCATTTACTATATTTTTATTGCAGAATCTCAAAATTGATGGTGAATATGAAACCACCTCGTGGATATGTATCCGATTATTTTTGTAGTGTCACAATTAGTTCTGAAAAAATGAGATTGATTGTAAAAGTTTCATAATTCATAACCAACATAGTTTAAAAAAAATAAAATGAATTTCACTCAAACATTATGATTTTTATGTAATTACTCTAAAAGTTATTTGTGTCAATCGGATAAACAATCAATTTTTCATATCTATTGTCAAAAATTAATGTCATTTCATTGTATGATTCACATATATGTACAGATATAAAACTGAATTCATTATACGGGTATCTTTGTTTAATTTTCTGAGCAATCAAATGATTAGCTAAAACAATTAATATAGCGAGAAAGATTTTACTTTTGAATTACTTCATAATAGAGAAAAGGAAAAAAAGAAAAAGATAAGCGATTAAACAAATATAAGTATGATTTGTTCTTAAATTTGAAATCTAATTTTTTTTCCTTCTAATTACATTCCAAAATTTCAGAATTTTTCAAAATACAACATAAATCTATTTTTTGAACAAAAGCAAAACATATGACTTGTACCCTCTAATCATAGTGTAAACTTGGATTTTAAGTTGTGTATTTATGAAGAAAAAAAAATAGACTAAAAAACAATGAAAAGGCATGTCTACTTTAAAATAGGTCGTGCTACTCAGGTGTTTGCATTTGACCAAAAAAAGAATTTAAGTTGTACTTTGAAAAAACGTCTGAAACTCTAATATGTAATTAAATAAAAAATAAAATAGATTGCAAATTAAAAAAAAATCTGTTTTTGGTGGGAAAAAAAAAACAAAAGACTTTATGATATACTTTTGAAAAACTCTAAAACTATCAATGTAATTAAATAAGAAAACAAAATAAATTATAAACTCAAAATTGATCGTAGTTTGTATTATCTTTTATATTAATCCAACCATAACTTTACTGTATCATGTGCATAATCAGTGACAAAATCTTGGAAATTCAGTGAAAGTAACTTTTGAGGGTTGGTCTTAAAATGCCAAACATGTGGATCACTGGGGTCGAATAAACACAGGCTCCAAAATTAAACAATAGTCTGATCAAAGATTAACTTATTAATTCCTATAAGTCCAATTCAAATGATTGATGAGCCGAAGAAGAAATGTACCTACCAAGCCCAAATGTGCTTACTTGATGAAAATAGTCAAACCAGATGTGCTTAAATAAACAACAATTAACTTACAAAATAGAAATATATGGTCGGAAAAAAATAAAATAAAACAAAAATCCTATTGATTGGTCACACATATATGTATGGTTGATATCCTCTGGATCTATTCTGTATATTTATCTCAAAAAAACGTAATTCATTCTTCAAATACAACAATGTGAGTTTTATACTAGTACAAACAAAATTTCCTTAATTGGTTAACATGACAATGGTTCTTTCTCGATTTGCAATTTAAATTTTGTTTATTGAATTATAATTTGAAATTTAAGAGTTTTTCAAAATGCAACTTAAATTTAATTTTTAATTATAAGCAAACAAGATGATTTGCGCTCTAATTATAAGGATAAATATTTTTAATTTTTTTTAAGATTGCAATTTGATTTAACTCCAACTTAAAGAAAAGTTTACCCTTGTGAATAAATCTTCAATTTTATTTTATTTAAGCTCTAATAATAAATATATTGCGCACCTAAAGTAACCACGTGATACTCATAAGTTGTTATTCTGATCAATGCCTAATTCGATAATTGTTTAGGAAAAAAAAAGGTCAAGTCTTGTTTGATCCCTTATTATAAGGTAAATAATTTTTAAAAATGTTTTTTACCCATTTTAGGGCTAATTCATTGTTTACTTTCCTCTTATGCCCTTAAACAAAGTTTGGTGTATTTTTAGTAATAAATAGCACATGTATGTATACACGATAGAATTATATGATGAATGTATTAGGACTGCATCAGGTTGACACTGAGTATGCTAATTACACAGTGTAAAATCATAATTTAAGTTTTTGACTTAAAGGTCAAAATCTAAGACCCGTAACCTACTTTCATAGTATTTAAAAGTTGAAACCCTGCAGAAGTGAAAGGGGGTCGCACGTGAGAGAAGAGAAGCACACTAATATACTTTTATGTTTAGTTTTCATTCTATCGTGTTGACGCACATGATATAAATTTATAGTGCACACAATATGATTCTATCATAAACACAATATAAATGTATATCTATATACACAATATGACTCTATCGTGTATATATATATATGATATGTATTTAACTTTATTTTTAATACTTGATTTTCTTTATGTACCAAAAACAATTTAGACATTGCTACTAAAATTGGATTAAGAAGTTTTTATAACTATAGATAGAAAAGTGAATCCCTTCTGAATTGGGAGAAATTTACATAATATATATAATAGTAACAGTAATATAAAAATAATAAAAAGTGATAGAGATGGGACTTAAATTTGATAGTTGTATTGCATGTCATCAACAAATAATACATACACGTTGTGTAGAGTCAAACTCAAAAGAAAATACCAAATCCTGAATGATAAATTAGACGCAAATGCATGAACCCTATTCACTAATCACTCTCCATCTCCTATATATATATCCTTGTCTTTCTCCCATTCTTTCCCACTCCTCAATCCACCACTCTAGGGAGAAAGACACTGAAACACACAGCCCATAATGGTTGCCCAATCTTTGTCTCTAGTATCTAATTGCACTGTTTTTCCCGACCAAAGATCCACCATAGGCCAGCTAAAGCTCTCCGTTTCCGATCTCCCTATGCTCTCCTGCCACTACATTCAGAAAGGTGGCTTGTTCACCAAGCCGCCATTTCCGATCCCCGAGCTCCTTTCTTTGCTCAAACGCAGCCTCTCCCAGACGCTCACTCATTTCCCGCCGCTCGCCGGCCGCCTCACCACCGACTCCCACGGCTTCGTTTACATAACCTGCAATGACACCGGAGTCGATTTTATTCACGCTAATGGCTCATACATCAACGTCGGAGATTTGCTAGGGTCAACCAACGGCGACGTGCCGGAGGTGATGAAGGTCTGCTTCGCTTACGACCGTACTGTGAGTTACGAAGGGCATTTCAGGCCTATTCTTGCCGTCCAAGTTACTGAGTTGGCTGACGGCGTTTTCATTAGCTGCGCCGTCAACCACGCTGTCGTTGATGGAACCTCCTTTTGGAATTTTTTCAATACTTTCGCGGAGCTGAGCAGAGGGGTGAAGAAGATATCTAGGACGCCAGATTTCAGCCGTGACTCGGCTTTGATTTCTTCAGCGGTGCTCAGACTGCAGGCCGGCGGCCCCAAGGTTGTTTTCTCCGACGATGCTCCGGTGAGAGAGCGGATTTTCAGGTTCAGTAGGGAATCAATTCTGAAGCTGAAGGCGAAGATAAACAATAAAATGGAAGATAACGGCGGCGTTAACGTGGCGGAGCTAATGGGCAAACACGCTAACGACAGTTTAAAACTACCGGACCGGAAGTCAACGCCGTTAGCCTGGCTGAGAAACGCCGTTTCTAGGGAGCAGAGCCACGCGAATCCAGCGGTCGAGATCTCATCGTTCCAGTCACTATGCGCGTTGCTGTGGCGAGGAATCACACGCTCGAGAAAGCTACCAGCCACAAGAACGACGACGTTCCGAATGGCGGTGAACTGCCGCCACCGGCTGGAGCCGAAGCTCGAGTCGCTGTATTTCGGCAACGCGATACAAAGCACTCCGAGGTGCGCATTGGCTGGGGAGGTGTTGAGCAGGGATCTAAGGTGGTGCGCGGAGCAGCTGAGCGAGAATGTGAAGGCGCACAATAACGAGGCGGTGAGGAGGTACGTAGAGGATTGGGAGCGGGACCCACGGTGTTTCCCTTTGGGGAATCCTGATGGCACGGTGGTAATGATGGGGAGTTCTCCTAGATTCCCAATGTATGATAACGATTTCGGGTGGGGCCCACCCGTTGCTGTCCGGAGCGGGCGGGCTAATAAGTTCGACGGCAAGATTTCAGCATTTCCGGGTCGGGACGGGGCCGGGTCGGTTGATTTGGAGGTGGTTTTGGCACCCAAAACTATGGCGGGTCTGGAGTCCGACCCGGAGTTCATGCAGTTTGTCTCGGTTTCTTAGCCAACTCCTATTGTTCTGGTGTATTTTGTGTTATGATATCACTAGAATAGTTGTTATCTTGATATGTTATAGATGGAAATAATAATAAACAGTGTTGCGATAGATATGTATTTGGTAATGTTTTCTTTTAGAGGAAATGCCAAAGAAGCCTAATAACAGGCTTTGGGCAAAGAAGCTCTTAAATCTCTCACAAGATTTTTTATATTACACTCTCACATTTTATATCTTAAAATAACCACTACAATGCCATGTTTTTTCAAATAATATTGTTAATTAATATGTGATTGTTCATTAAGTATTATAAAACATGATATATGTAATATTAAATGTAATAGAAGATTCAAACCATTTGAATCATGCAAAGGCCATTTTTGACTGAAAAATGCCCAATTTAGATGTTGTACATGGTATGCTTACTTGACTGCGAAAAGCCCAATTTTTTGGTATCTCCTAACTATTAGTCTAATTCATCAAGCGGTAAATGAGGATTTAGAAATGGAATACAAATCGAAATATACTAAGGATTTTATGGATTTAAATTCCCACATAAATATATTAACTTTCAGGGAAAATAAAATTCATCAATTCAAGGTTTGAAAGAGAAAATAGTCAATATAAAATGCAAGGCTTACAAAAGTAAGGCCCTATTTTTCATCCTGTAATTCCTAATTATTTTAAGTATATGGTGGTCTCAATAATGTATCCTAATGCAAGGGTCACAAAAGTAAGGCTCTATTTGTGAGTTCGTAATTGATAATTCATATCCTTGGAGGTCTGATTCCATACAATTTACCATTCAATCCAAACGCAACACAACCGAAATTGGAGAAATATTAATCACAAAAAATTACAATCCAATAGAGAACATTCTATCAATTCAAGTGATATTTTTCCTGAAGCCAGAATTCCCATCCAGTACGGACAACAAAACTAGTATCCCTATTCAATTACAGCCGGAAAACGATGATGCATTCCAAACGAACACCAGTGCATATTGGGATGACCAGTGTTTAGCCAAGTCGAGGATTAGTCAAGGAGCAATCAACCAACGACATTGAGACTTGACTGGATTATGAGAACAATGTCCTCTCTATTAGCATTGAAGATATTCAAGTTCATACCACATCGTGATCTCCCATGAAATCTGTGTTCAGCTAACCTGCAGCAGTAGGCACTGCAACTGGTTTGGAATCTTCCGTCTTTTCATGTTCTTTGTTGAGCATCTGAAATGATATTCCCAAACTCTCAGAGCCGCAAACTCAGTAAAATTTGTATGGAAGCAAGGTCGATAGCAAATAAGATATTTTACGCTGAACTGAATAGTTATATGCTTCATCGCATCGCAAATCAAAAGGGATTGACCATAGGTCTATTGCACATCTTATTTCTGCTACCCTCAATTTCTGTTCATGTTTCATATTTAGTCGCTCAACCATTTGATTGATAAAGCATCATGAGAATTGTTGTTTTATAAATTTCCGTTCTTAATTTCATTAGTATTTTAAAACACAGATAAGACACTTCTCATTTGTTCCAACCAGCTCAAATCATATTTGTAACAAACATCTTTATTAACTTCCTCATTTTCTTCGATGACACATATCAAATATAAAAACTTTTCAATGCAACCATGCTCCCAATTTTAACATTAATTGTACTTTTACTTCTATGATCACTAAAATGGCATTCCATATATTCAATTTCAACTATGTAAAGCCTTTTGATTCTAGAGACTCGCCAGGCTTCTAATTAAGCAATTACTCCTATTATAATGTCATCAATTAAAACCTATCATCTACAAGTAGTACATTTAGAATTGGTTATATATAGGTAATTTATGATCTCATGATCTCATCATTTGTCATGGCAAAGAGTTATGAGCTTATTTAGGTCCCGAATGTTCTATCATTCATAATGAGATTATAGATGTCTTCCTTGTACACTAATTTAGAAGCCTAGATTAGAAAATTCGATGAAATCATCAACATTATAAGGATCAAAATATCTCAACCCATTTTGAAGTTAGATCTATGATTGAAAATCAAAAGGAAAAGGAAAGAACCTCTCACCTTGTTGTTGATTAAATTATGTAGAGCAATCACACTTCTGATGAGGGATGATAGATATATGACCAACATCATATCATTTGTTTTGACTGCAAAAGAAGGCAGACAATTTTTAAGGAACCGTGTGAATTCTGATAGAAACCAATTCATGAAGGAGGTAACAAATGATTCACATTTAAATAATTAATTACCAGCAAAGGCTTTAACAAGTTCAGATACATTTAGATTTGGGAGTAGGTTGAACACGTCCTGCAAATGTAAGGTGATATTTCAAGCATAAGAAACAAGATAAAATCCCAAGTAATTGCACGCTTTACAAGCTAATATTGGTAGAACATGAATTGATACCTGGAGATGATAGAGGATTTCATGATTTAAAGGGAGTTTCCCTTCGATAACCAGGTCAAGATAACTTCTAATCTCGTTCAATCGTGCATCCAATCCCTTCAAAGCAGCAAGTTTTCCAGTCACCTAAGAAAGATAAAGACATAAATTTCTTATTTCCTCAAATTTTATTAGAATCCATCATACGCACACAGGGCACACAGGACACACAGGTAAGGTATATGAATCTCAAGTGACAATAATTATCAGTAGGCTGAGAGGAGGGAAGGGGTATAAAGAGACCTCTGTTGCAAGGGTGCTGATAGTTGTGTCCTTTACATCCCTTAGCAAGTGTTCAACTCCTGTCATGACCAAGACAGGTGAGAGCAGTATACGAAGTTGGTATAGAATAAAACATTACACAAAAGATTTGATTTTAAGATGGTGTTCCAATGGAACAGAAATTAAGAGCAGAAGTATCCTCGAACTGAAGGACACAAGAAAGAAGTAAAGCAAAATGGACATTATTCATATGTGGTAACATACCAATTTCTTCAACTTCATGAGCAGCAATTTCAGAAGGAACATGCACAAACACCTTCTGGCTTTTCTGAGTAGCATTCTGCAAGTTTATCCAAAGCATAAGACAAAATAAGGAGTACATAGCCAATCAACACAAAAATCTTCTTTAGATACCTCTTTAACCTCCTCAACTGCATAGTAGGCTTTAGTGGGTATTCCAAGCTCTTTTGGCTGGACATCAATAATGACCAGCACTGGAGTGGGAACATAGCTGCATAAATGTAAGATTACATCATCAATGATATTGTAGAAATGATATAATTTCTAAACCCTTAATACATAGATTGCAAAGCAATAATAAAAATCTCATAGGAGCAAGAAGTCAAAGAAATTCCGCAGCAGCAGAAGGAAGCCATGTTAAAATATGTTAAAATCAAATTTAACTAAAATCGGATGGATTGGAAAAACATTTCAGCTTTGCAAGTATACATTTCCAGCATATTTGTAGAGAACATCCTGCACACGTCAATTCAGCTTCAGATGCCTGAACTTCAGTAAGAATTCTGATATCTACTTCCTGGTCAACCCTAAAAGTTGAATGTATATTTGGTTTCTTTAAAGTCACTGAAAACACATCCAATGTTACTAAGGAGGAAAAATGATAATAGAACATGGTCAGCTAAACAACCATTTCTGTTCCTAGGACTGAAGACTTTTGGGTAGTAAGAGATGTGAATCATCTGGTCTTAGAAGCACTGAAGCACAACAGATTTCTCAAGTGTAGGAGTCGATATACAAGGACAAGCAAAAACTATATACATAAACATGAACTCAAGCATGAATAACTCTTCATCAAGAAAGGGAGTTCATAGTTGTCCAGGAACATTAGCAATGGGGAAATGGAAGTAAGGAAGACTTTGAATAGCATGGTAAACGAAACCACAGTTGCAATTATATGGGTTCTAGATTTGTCATTATGACCTTCACCACAACTACTTAGAATCAAGTATTCCATTAAGCTAAACTCCATTTTCCATACTTTAATTTATTCCAATGATGGCATACCAAAACCATCAGACGTAAAAGTGCCTTTGTAGCTAGTAGCATCAACACATCTAGTAAAATTCTATTAAGAAACTTTTTCAAACAAAAACAACCATGTTAGAATTTTCGTATAAATAGGAAAAGCCAAACAGTAAATGTTGGTCAGAATAAATCCTAGCATCCAACTCAAAGAATACAACACGACTTCAGTATATGATAAATATAACCCCAGTATAAACTTGCCCCTGATTGAGTAAATACATTTTCAAAATTTTCAGACTAATCTTCACCACTGTAGTATAACTTCAGAGGAAACTTCTAAAGCATTGTTTGATTCTACAAGATCTTGTAAAACAACAAAAGTTAGCTGTAGCCAGAAGAAAGAAACATTACAAACGAATGAATTCACAAAAAATGAAAACAAAGCTTCTAATCTTAATTCAGAGAAATCTTATCTTACTCATTGAAAAGTCCATGAATGCTCAAGTCATTTTCCTTCAGTTTTGGACCAGTGCTATACCAACCGACAACATGCTCCTTAGCTGACACGAGTTATATGCACAACAAATTAGACCAAACTCCCGACCATTCTTCTCTCATACTCCCCCAAAAAAGAACTGTATCTAGAATCATGAAGTGATGGAAATAACTAACCATTTATTCTTCTGAACATAGAAAACATTGATTCGTGGTAGTTATGATCAAGAAACCAGATGCTTGGGTCCCTATCATCTTCTTCAAAAGGCACTGCATAATTAGGTAACTGAGTTAGAAACAAGAAAAGCATAGCATGTATAACTCATTAGAAGTACCGGAGATCAAATTCAAAAGTGGGAGAACATAACCAGGAACAATAGAAGGACTATAATGTGCTGCATTAATTAGTGAAAAGAAGATATATCTCCCAGCATATGGCTTGTAATGTTATTGAATCAGCAATTTTGAAACAAATATATAGTCTGAAGTGACCCAGTCACCAATACATCCTTTTTTATTCAATAAAAGTGATCACCAAAAATTAAACATACAAGAAATTAATGTTTTTTATTACGATTGATTGGGCTCAAATCAGTTAATAATACCAATATTATACCAACCTCTGTTTACATGGGAAAGGATGGAGAATGATCATTACAATAATAAAAAGAACAACAAAAACTCAAGGCTTCGACAAAATGCCCACATGAAATTGCACAGCGATCCTACCTTTTACCCATGAGAAGAATAAAGCATTATAGTAACTTTATCTGTAGAAATTAGTCTATTTCTTTCCTACATTTTGGTTTATACCCAAAACCTATTTCAAAATCCTTATCCATATTTAGCTCAAAATTTCAAAATTCTTAAATTCTTGGTTTGGTAAAACAAATGTCTCCTTCCTCGGTGACAATATACCATTCCAGGATTAAAAAAAAAAAAAAAAAATTGAATCATTAAAAACTTGCAATTTGCCAAAATTCATTCTCCACCAATAAAACCAGTCAAATTATGTTAATGAGAAGCGAAAAACAAAAATGGCTAATTCTGAACAAGCAAGCATATAGCAACCCGAATTCAGTACACTAAAACAGTAAAAATATCTTAAAAAAAAAAAAGCGGTAAATATCAGATCTGGAATGCAAACCGGCATAGCAGTTAGTGACATCAACGGTGCCCTTGAAGGAAGTTCCGAGAAGAACTCCGACGACGCGCTTCCTGGTGTCGCGCGCCACCCGATTGTAGTGGTCCACGATGCTCAGAAGCACCAGAGGGTGCACCACCACCTTCTCAATCGCCCGCGACGATATCTGCTGCGACTTTATCACATCCATTTTCTTTCAATTTCGAAGTTTTCGGATCTTCTTTCTTCTTCTCCTCTTGAGGTTTTCCAAGGATTTTAGTTCCAATTTCTTGGGCCAAAAGAAAATTAAGATTCTGATTGCCGTGATTTTTATTTATATATCTATATATAATATTAAAAAATTTAAAATTTATTGTAGGCTCCATTTTCTTATTAATACACCCATTTTACCATATTCACCGCTCTATATACAATTTAATCTTATTTTTTCTTACAGAATGTGATGTGAGTCCCCTCGAGATACATTTTAATCTCACTTACACACCACTTGTTAGTTAGTGATGTCACTTCATTTTTTATGTTCTTAGTTACCTTTTATATCGTTGCCTATTAAAAAAAAAAATTCAAAAACAGTGAAACTTTTATGTTGATGATTCAAAATATGATGCTGATAATTTTATTACAATTAAGATTAGGATGGCATTTAAGTGAGATAATACTTGAAAAATGTGAGTCGGATAATATTTTGAAAAGTAAAATGGGTAAGATATCGATTGGGAGAGTAGAAAATGGTAAATGAATTGAATTTTCACCCAAGGAAAGATAGCACAAATATGCTTTTAAGGAATACCATTCGCAAGATATTGTATTATGTTGCAAATGTGCACTCATATTTTATGTCCCTTTTTCTTCTATCCGATCCCATTCTTAAGTGTTTATTCTTATTCATGTAATTTTCCCATATTGATAAAACAAAATATATAGTGAAATAAGATGCATTCATGTTATTCTGAGTGTGTTTCCATACATGAACTAGATCCCAGCCAAAAGGATGTAATAAGTACATATTACATGAAAATTGACAAAAATAGAGGTGGGCAGATACAACTGCAAACAAGCACAAACAAACTTATCACCATAATGTAGAACAGTCATAGCACAAGTCAAACATGATGGAACATTATAGCATCATTGCTATGAGTGAATGATGACAATACAAAGTGAAATACAGAATCCAGTTTCTCGTATAGAACAATCTCCATAGGCGAAAGAGCAACACGAATTGGCAATATGGAAGGTTAACCAGAACGAATTCATTTCAACGCTGCCCCTTATCAAATTGGATACGTGATCTACCTGATCCATCGAAGCCATCTCGCATGGAACCAGCACTAGCTTTCATTGTACCTCCACCTCCAATTTTGTCCATCGCTTTCTTACCCGTTTTCACCTCCACCAAGAACTGGTCCAAACCAAATGGATCTTCTTCAGCTGGCGGCTGGTCTTTATCAAACTCCATAGGCCTGTCTCTTGGGCCTGTTCTCTCTGATGTACCAGTAAATACCCTGTCAGCCTTAAAACGCTCGGTCTTCCTCAGCTTCTCCAGCTGCTCATCAGCACCACCATACATGTCATCATCTGCATCTTTCTTAGGCTTGTATAGAGAGCTCATAGCAGATTGAGCTGTAAACAGACCCTTATCGTAGATGTTATAAGCATCATCAGTGGCAAAACCTGAATCCATCCCTTTCTCCTGGTTAAACAACCTTTGGTCATACATAACTTCACCCCCTCTTGCTCCAGTGGAAGCCATTCCAAGTGCGACTTTCTCACTGATATCACGGTCTCTATCACGGGTAATCTTGCTCTTCTTCCCTATAGCAGCATCCTTTGCCTCCAGTCTTCTTTCTCTCTCCCTCTCTTTGCGTCGCTCCTCACGGATTTTCTCCCTTCGCAACCGCTCCTCTCTCTCTTCTCTTGTTTCCTTGGGGGCATCTCTCACACGCTCATAATCTACACTCATATCACCATCATTAGCACCACCCCTCTCAGAAGGCATTGGCATACCACCAGCTGCTGGAGCAACACCAAGTCGCTCGGATCTGGCCTTCTCAGCCAACTTCTTCAGTTCCATCTCTTTCTTCTCCTTCTCTTTCATCATCATCTCCTTCTGAACCTTCGAACGTACTGCAACAGCTTCTCTAGCTTTCTGTTCCGCAACATATAGAGCCTCTGATAACTTAGCAAAATTGTCATTAATCTGAACATCCTGTAGTCCCCGACCATCAGCAGCCAAACGCTTGTCAAGGGGTATCGTATACCCCTTTGGATTCTTCCAATTAGAAATGCAAGGTGGAATTTTCCAATCCTGTTGGTCCTTCACAGTCACAGGTCGAGGTGGAGAATGCATAACTGGCACAGGTGGAGAACCAGAAGCTTTTGGAACTCTCTTGTGCTTAAACTTAGGAGGCTCTAGAGGATCTACCGGCATCTCCACCATGCGAATAATTCTCTCTTTAGCACCTGAATTAAAGGCTGCTGATTGCTGAGACGGCTTGTACTTGATAAACTTAGAGTCTGAAGATTGTTTTGGAACATTTTTTGGCTGTGCAGCACTCAACCTAACATTTACAATCTTCTCTAATGCAGCTTTAGTTTCTTGTGTTGTCTCATCAATCTCTTTCTGCTTCTCATCCACATCCATTTCCTCTTCTGTCTGAACATCCTTCACAAAGATTGGAACAAGATCTGAATGTTGTGAATACACTATCTTCTTCGCATTCTCATTCTGCCTCACAATTGTATCATATCTCAAGTTCCCATGCTCATCCACCGTGAGGGGCAAAGTATTCCCACCCGGTTTCTGCTTACTTCGGCCCATCCCAAGTGGGTACTGTGCATAGTGAATTTCAGGGAACGCCCCTCCATCTCCATAATCCTCAGGCTTTGACGGCTTAAACCCGGCCCGTTTTAGGTAAGGAGGCACTGGCTTAGCCTTGAAAACCTCAGAATCCTCAGCCTCTGATAAACTATACCGACTTTTGAACCAAGGATCATTAGAGTGATCATAATTACTGGTCACCGATGATTTAGCCTTTGGAAGAATGTCAGTTAAAGCCGCCATCTTCAAACTCTTATCTCAAAATTAGTAATTATCTGACCTTACAAGATTCAGCAAAAACTAATCAAACAACCACACTAATTTCCGAAATCAACACCCATATGCACCAAAAACAGTTAAAAAAAAAAAGGGGGGATAATCCAACCAGACCTAAATTTATTTATTAAAAAGGAAACAAAAGAAACAGCTTAAATCGATGTGCAGAACATATTTCCAAACCAAAATCATAAACAATAGGATAATTTTTAAAATTTTGAAAGATTTCAAATACCTGAAACCCTAATAAAGATCTAAGATTAGGGTACAATCACACATGGATCGTGCGCGCATAATATTCAACGAATAGATTCAAAAATTGTGAATTGAAAGCATACATATACCGGTGATAGCAAAGGGCAGGAAACTAACCTCCGATTTGAAGAGAGTCATACAAGTCGAAGAAAAGGTTTGGCCTGTGAAGATAGGGGCGGCGAGGGGGGAAGAAAAAGCGAGTGTAAAGTAGTGTTTGGTTACAGGGATTATAAAAACAGGGATTATAAAAACAGGTTTTAGTTTTGCCCAAAAGTAAGGCGGTTTTGTACTGACCCACTTCCAATCAAGACAATTATTTCCCTTTTTCAATCTTCTTTTTCAGAAAAAATAACATAGTAACACATAAAAATCAGGTTATTTATATTTTCATTTCAATTTTGTAAATTGATTTTTAGGATATTCATTTATTTTTTGTCTTCTCATTAAATTGTACATTTTACTTTTAGAATATTCGTAGTCTGGATTTTGATTTTATAGTTAAAATAATTAGAAACAAATATCGCAATGTTATTTTAAATTTTAAAAAAATATGCGAGAGAAATCAATTCCTACAGGCCAGCAATTCATAGGCCCATCTAAATGGAGAACCAATTTGGTCCAAGTTCAGTTTAAAAAGATTCTTATATTCTACCAAAAAAAAATATATATATTATATATATATATATACAGTAAAACCTCTATAAATTAATAACTTTGAGACCATAAAATTTTATTAATTTAGAGAGATATTAATATACCGATAAATTAATATTTTATTGATTAAAAGAGAGACTTTTTAAATTTAGCAAATTTAGTACATATGTATTGACAATAAATGAATTTATATATACATGTTTCATTGATTATATTCATGCATCAACTAATTCTTTATAACTAATTAAATATATTCATGTATAATATCAATTCATTGTATACAATTAACTATTATATTCATGGACGCATGTAACAACTCTTCACAATTTTTTGTTGTAGCTAGAGAACTCTTGACTGCAATTAAAAAAATTAAAGATGAAATCCAATTAGATTTAAATTTTAAGAAAAATTAAGTAACAATAGATTCATATTTTAGCAAATTACCATAATATATATAATTGTAATATTTATGAATTATTAATTTAGAGTTTTAATGAGACCTAATATTTATCAAGGGATTTTTCGAAAAATTATTATCTTATTATCTTATCAAATTTGATGATTTTTTACAAAGGCTCAATTCGGGATCAGAAAATTTTATTATTTTAGAGAGTTTATTAATTTATGAAGTATTAATTTATAAAGATTTTACTGTATACTGAAATTTTTTATAATTGTAACTTATGCAAGAATACTTTCAAGGCAGTTTTCCAACATGGCTCTAGCAAAAATGTATATCAAATATCGACCAACCAAAAATGATGTTTTTTTTCTCTCTCTATGGCGAGCTGGATATACATGGCATTTTTTTAAATATAGGTGATGTTTATTTTAAATTTTTGAATTTTTTAATAAAAATAATAAAGTATATTTATCTATTTTATTTTTATACTAGAAAAGATAAAAAATTATTTAGAAATAACATGTAGACCTTTTTATTTTTGTACTAGGTGAGTTGATACAATTTTTATTTATTAATATATTTCTCCAATTATTTTAAAATATTATAAGTTATAACATGTATTTTGAATGACAAGTAATCAATAACAAGTCATTTTAACTTTGTATTAAAGGTAAATTATATGACTAAAATTTAAAGCTTTAAAGTTATAGAACTAAATAAATAAATAAAAAAGGATTGTTAATGATTACAATTTTTGAGAAACAAAGTTATAGAACCACAAAAATTATTTTTCCCTAATTTGATTTAGTTATTTGGAGAGAATACCATACAATGTCGTGGACTTTCTACATAAACTGAAGATTCATATTCATCTATCATGTGTTTGGGTAGAGAAGCAAATAAATTAAGTAGCTCATGTATCGGTCTATAATGATATTTAGTTTAATAACTCACGAAAGTACACTGGTTTGTATTGACTTGGTACTGATTGTTAGTCATCTGTTATATATTCATCACTACAACTCTTTCTTTCTTTTCTTTTTCTTTAAATAGTTAATGGGTGTTTTATTTCTGGGTCATTTACCCTACTTTGGGTTTGAATTTGGCCCAGCCACTATCAAATGGGATGGAGCTTTTATGAATAGGTGGTATCCATGACCCATACATATTAAATCATTCTGAGTCTCCAGGCCAACAATCCAGAACAATGGAACAGAGAACAAATTAAACTGCCACCATTGACAAAAATTGGAAGACTGCAACAAAATCAGCTTATTAGGACATTTATATTAGGACATTCTTATCATAAATGTCCTATTAGATTAAAAAAAATTATTATGTGAAAAGAGTATTTAAATAATTGAAAAAAGTAAAAATAGTCTAAAAATAAAATATTATGAAAATATCGTAACTCTCAAGTTCAGAGTAGATTTCACTTTCCATCACTGAGGGGTCATCAACGATGATGGCGACGACAACGACTATGCAAATGGAGGATAAGAATGGAGCACCATTTGTAATACCCAAATAAATTTTTAATATTTTTTCTAATTATCTACTAGGATTGTTTGGCTAGGATAATAATTGTTGACTTCTTTCCTCCTACACCTCACCAAAATTAGCCACATAATCTAGTCTATAGTGATAGCTTAGGTAATTGACAAAGATCAAACTCATTAAGCCTTTCTTCACTTCCATCTCATTTCCTTATTTTTTTCAAGAGATATCATCATCTCCATAGCTCCCTCTCAGCCATCATAGCAGCCATATTTCTTCCCGTCGGCGAATTTTCGGCAAGAATTTATATATTTTGCTCCGTTTAATTTGTAGTTCTTGTCAAATCTTTTATGATCTCTTTTGTTCTAAGCTAGAATCGGCCCTTGTCTTTCTCTGTCTGCCGCCGGTGCTGCTGCTGGGTGTGCCGGTGCTTGGTTGCGCCGGCGAGTGTGTGGGTTCGGTGGGGTGGCCGGCGCTCGGTCGCGCCGGCAAGGATTTGTTAAAGGCCGCCGCATCTAGCGACGGCTGTGCTGGAAATCGAATATATATATATATATATATGTATTTATGTTAGTTGTGCGTGTGTGTGCGGGGTTGGTGTGGGTGGTGTTGGAGTCGGCGTAGCTAAGGAAGAAGAGCCGCCGCTGGAAGCGGCTGCAGTGGCTTATATATATGTATGTATTCGAATGTATATATATGTATGTTTTGTGTTGGGTGTTGGCTTGGGTGCTGGTGGATGAAGGTTGGTGAGACAGCGGCGGCGCCGGGCTTGCGCCGGCGAAGGTGAAGGGGAGCCGCCGCAACAACGGCGGCGAAGCTGGATGGTATATATATATATATATATATATATATATATATATAGGAAACTGTGTATATATAGGTGTGTGTTGGGTGTGGGAGGCTTGGGAATGGTGAGAGCAGTCGCCGGCAGCGGAGGTGGCGCGATGGCGGCGGCGGCGGAGGGCAGTGGCGGTGGCGCAGAGGGGTGATTTTGGGGGTTGGGAAAAATTGAGAATTTGACAAACCCTAGGGACCTAATTGCAAAGCCCAAGTTTAGGATAATTAACCATTAAGTCCCTGAGACATTGGATATTCATGGTTTGGTCCCTGAATTTTTGAACATTTGTAGTTTGACCCAAAACCTTCTATAAAATAGCAATTTAACCTCTAAAACTTGCTGAAATTACGGAATAGTCCCTAGAATTCCTAGAAATTACAGCATGAACCCTAATTTCTATATAAATTACCGAATCATCCCTAGACTTTGAAAAAATAACAAAAAACGACCCCTAGAACTTGTAGAAATTATATTTTGACCCTAGAATTTGATAATTTTGTATTTTATGTCCTACGATATTATAAAATGATAGTTCGACCTCAAAATGATATAGGACATGACAAAACGAACCCTTTAAGCAAGCAAATTCTAAGATAATTCTTAATAAACCCTAAATTTGGAAACCCCGGCTATCGATTCTTTCTCGAGAGTTTACTTATTTATAGATTTTATAGATTTTAAAATATTTAAGTCAGAAAATAAGTCATATTTTCATACTCTGTAGGAATTTCACGTGGGGGACCGAAATAGACCTACTACCAAAAGCTTCTGCAGGACTTTGTGAGAAATCCAAGGTGGGGGGTAAAAATCCTTTTATGTTTTAAAAATAGTACAGTTTTATGAAAAATAATGTGACTACGTGATCTAAATTCCGTCATTTTGTGATGTTGTTTTAAATTGAACTGTTTTCATTACGTGAATATGATTTGAGTAAATTATACGATTTTGAAAGTTAGTGATTTCAAGTGACACAAATGCCAAGGGTTTGAATGATGATAAGTCGGGATAATACCCGCTAAAAATGATTTTTTTTCGGTACTTATGTATTATGTGAATTATGTGACCAACGTTAACGTGGCCAATGTGTATTTATGTGCTATGTGAGAACTATTATGTGAAAATTTAATTGCGCATGCGCCTTCATGCCAAGTAGGGTATTCCTTGTTGGAAACACTACAAGAAAACTCACCGACAGTGACGGAAAAATTCGTTACTAAAACCAAAAATTCTGTCACTAATCAGGGTTTGTGACGGATTTGTGACGGAAAAATTCTGTCAAAAGGAGCTTTGTCACAAAAGGGTAGTGACGGAAATTATCTGTCACTAGTTTTGTGATGGAAGGGTAGTGACGGAATCTATCGGTCACTAGTTTTGTGACGGAAAAATTCTGTCACTAAAACCATAGTATTGACATGGTGGAAGGGTAGTGACTGAATAATTTTCGTCACTAGTTTTGTGATGGAAGGGTAGTGACGGAATCTATCCGTCACTAGTTTTGTGACGGAAAAATTCCGTCACTAAAACCATAGTATTGACATGGTGGAAGGGTAGCGACGGAATTTATCTGTCACTAGTTCCATAGTATTGACATGGTTGACATGGTGGAAGGGTAGTGACGGAATCTATTCGTCACTAGTTTCCATAGTATTGACATGGTGGAAGGGTATGGAAACTAGTGACGAAATCTATCCGTCACTAGTTTTGTGACGGAAAATTCCGTCACTAAAATCATAATATTGACATGACATGATGATGATCATGAAAATTCCGTCACTAAAATCATAATATTAACATGGCATGATGATGATCATGCCATGTCAATACCACGTGTCAGCCATTGACATGGTGGAAGGATATGGAAACTAGTGACGAAATCTATCTGTCACTAGTTTTGTGACGGAAAATTCCGTCACTAAAATCTCATCATGCCATGGAAGGATATGAAAACTAAAATCTCATCATGCCATGGAAAGATATGGAAAACTAGTGACGAAATCTATCCGTCACTAGTTTTGTGACGGAAAATTCCGTCACTAAAATCTCATCATGCCAAATCTCATCATGCCATGTCAATACCACGTGTCAGCCATTGACATGGTGGAAGGATATGGAAACTAAGGATATGGAAACTAGTGACGGAAGTGGAAGAATATGAAAACTAGTGACGAAATCTATCCGTCACTAGTTTGGTGGAAGGATATGGAAACTAGTGACGGAAGTGGAAGGATATGAAAACTAGTGACGAAATCTATCCGTCACTAGTTTTGTGACGGAAAATTCCGTCATTCCCGCCACGTGGTGGTGACGAAATCTATCCGTCACTAGTTTTGTGACGGAAAAACTAGTGACGGAACGACCACGTGGTGGTGATGAAATCTACGTGGCAATCTATCCGTCACTAGTTTTGTGACGGAATCCGTCACTAGTTTTGTGACGAAATCTACGTGGCGGTGACGATCCGTCACTAGTTTTGTGACGGAAAAACTAGTGACGGAACGACCACGTGGTGGTTAGTGACGGAATCCGTCACTAGTTTTGTGACGAAATCTACGTGGCAGTGACGATCCGTCACTAGTTTAGTGACGGAACGACCACGTGGTGGTGACGAAATCTACGTGGCAATCTATCCGTCACTAGTTTTGTGACGGAATCTGTCACTAGTTTTGTGACGAAATCTACGTGGCGGTGACGAACGGAATCCGTCACTAGTTTTGTGACGGAATCCGTCACTAGTTAGTGACGAAATATCTACGTGGCGGTGACGATCCGTCACTAGTTTTGTGACGGAAAAACTAGTGACGGAACGACCACGTGGTGGTGACGAAATCTACGTGGCAATCTATCCGTCACTAGTTTTGTGACGGAATCCGTCACTAGTGGCGGTGACGAACGGAATCCGTCACTAGTTTTGTGACGAAATCTACGTGGCGGTGACGATCCGTCACTAGTTTTGTGACGGAAAAACTAGTGACGGAACGATCACATGGTGGTGACGAAATCTACGTGGCAATCTATCCGTCACTAGTTTTGTGTAGTGACGGAATCCGTCACTAGTTTTGTGACGAAATCTACGTGGCGGTGACGAAATTCCGTCACAAAACTTGTGACGAAATCGACGGAATCCGTCACTAGTTTTGTGACGAAAATTCCGTCACAAAACTTGTGACGAAATCTACGTGGCGGTGACGAACATAATCCGTATCTACGTGGCGGTGACGAAATCTATCCGTCACTAGTTTTGTGACGGAAATGACGGAATCCGTCACTAGTTTTGTGACGAAAATTCCGTCACAAAACTTGTGACGAAATCTACGTGGCGGTGACGAACATAATCCGTATCTACGTGGCGGTGACGAAATCTATCCGTCACTAGTTTTGTGACGGAAATGATATGGAAACTAGTGACGGAAGAAATCTTTGTGACGGAAAAACTAGTGACGGAACGACCACGTGGTGGTGACGAAATCTACGTGGCAATCTATCCGTCACAAAACGTGGCGGTGACGAAATCTATCCGTCACTAGTTTTGTGACGGAAATGATATGGAAACTAGTGACGGATGGCGGTGACGAAATCTATCCGTCACTAGTTTTGTGACGGAAATGATATGGAAACTAGTGACGGATGGCGGTGACGAAATCTATCCGTCACTAGTTTTGTGACGGAAATGATATGGAAACTAGTGACGGAAGAAATCTATCTGTCACTATCAGAATCCACTAGTGACGGAAGAAATCTATCCGTCACTATCAGAATCCGTATATGGAAACTAGTGACGGAAGAAATCTATCCGTCACTATCAGAATCCACTAGTGACGGAAGAAATCTATCCGTCACTATCAGAATCCGTATATGGAAACTAGTGACGGAAGAAATCTATCCGTCACTATCAGAATCCGGAAACTAGTGACGGATGGTTCCGTCACTATCAGAATCCGTATATGGAAACTAGTGACGGAAGAAATCTATCCGTCACTATCAGAATCCACTAGTGACGGAAGAAATCTATCCGTCACTATCAGAATCCGTATATGGAAACTAGTGACGGAAGAAATCTATCCGTCACTATCAGAATCCGGAAACTAGTGACGGATGGCGGTGACGAAATCTATCCGTCACTAGTTTTGTGACGGAAATGATATGGAAACTAGTGACGGATGGCGGTGACACTAGTGACGGAAGAAATGATATGGAAACTAGTGACGGATGGCGGTGACACTAGTGACGGAAGAAATCTATCCGTCACTATCAGAATCCACTAGTGACGGAAGAAATCTATCCGTCACTATCAAAATCCGTATATGGAAACTAGTGACGGAAGAAATCTATCCGTCACTATCAGAATCCGGAAACTAGTGATGGATGGCGGTGACGAAATCTATCCGTCACTAGTTTTGTGACGGAAATGATATGGAAACTAGTGACGGATGGCGGTGACGAAATCTATCAGTCACTAGTTTTGTGACGGAAAATCCATCCGTCACTATCCGTCACTATCAGAATCCACTAGTGACGGAAGAAATCCATCCGTCACTAGTGACGGAAAATCCATCCGTCCATCCGTCACAAAACTAGTGACGGAAGTTTCCGTCACTAGTTGAAATCCATCCGTCACTAGTTTTGTGACGGAAATGATATGGAAACTAACGTCACTAGTTTTGTCACTAGTTGAAATCCATCCGTCACTAGTTTTGTGACGGAAATGATATGGACGGAAATGGTTTTGTCACTAGTTGAAATCCATCCGTCACTAGTTTTGTGACGGAAATGATATGGACGGAAATGATTTGTGACGGAAATGATATGGACGGAAATGGTTTTGTCACTAGTTGAAAATGATATGGACGGAAATGATATGGAAACTAACGGAAATGGTTTTGTTAGTTGAAAATGATATGGACGGAAATGATATGGAATGATATGGAAACTAACGTCACTAGTTTTGTGACGGAAATGATATGGAAACTAGTGACGGAAATGATATGGAAACTAGTGACGGAAGAAATCTATCCGTCACTAGTAGTTTTGTCAACACCGTTTTGTCAACACCAAATATTATGCATTGTTTGGGTTCGATTGGTAGGTTAACCACTAGGCCATTATACTTTATGTAATAAAGTTCTACATTTATTTATTTTATAAGTATTTTTAATATTTCCACTATAGTGACGGAATTTTTCGTCACAACATAATTGTGACGGAAAATTCCGTCACAAAGACAAATATTCGAATTTATAATTTTTTTAAAATAGAAATTTATAATCCGTCACTATTTTGTGACGGATAGTGACGGAATAATCCGTCACTACGTATTTGTGACGGAAAATTCCGTCACAAAGACAAATATCCAAATTTTTAATTTTTTTTAAATAGGAATTTATGTAGTGACGGAATAATCCGTCACTACGTATTTGTGACGGAAAATTAGGTCACAAAGACAAATATCCAAATTTTTAATTTTTTTTAAATAGGAATTTATGTAGTGACGGATTATTCCGTCACAAAGACAAATATCCAAATTTTTAATTTTTTTTAAATAGGAAATTCATTTGTGACGGATTATTCCGTCACAAAATAGTGACGGATTTAAACCCGTCACTATTTTGTGACAGAATAATATGTCACTACATAATTGTGACGGAAAATTTCGTCACAAAGATAAATATCCAAATTTATAATTTTTTTAAAATAAGAATTCATTTGTGACCGTCACAAATCGGTCACAAAAATTTTTCCGTCACTATTCTGTAATAAATTTTTGACGGAAAAATTCCGTCACTAAAATCCGTCACAGTCGGTGAATTTTCTTGTAGTGAAACCCACCAAAAGGGGATATTCTTTAGAATTCTCAACACAATGGGGTGTAACAGCCCAAATCGGGTCGGCTTGGGGCCCGGATAGGTATTCTTCAGAAACTTATCCACAGTTGTCATTAGAACTCTTCGGGAGTCTACAACGTGTATTATAGATATAGTATGCAAGTAATAATATGTGTTTTTTTTTATATACACAAATTTTCCCCTCCCCACTAAGCGTTCTTTTGACACTTACCCCTTCTATGCTTTTATTTTTATAAAAAACACTAAGTGCAAGGAAGGGTGAACCGAAATGTCTATTATTTTGCATGTAGATATTCATGTATATGGATGTTTGGTATTTCTGAAACCCTAGTTCTGTACGAAACAAGGTTTATGCGTTTTGATCTAAACAAGAATGTTTTCCGCAGAACTAAGAAAAATCCATGTATTTACTATAATTATCTTTTAAATTTTTGATTGCTTTAAATTCTTAACAGTTTGGTATTTTGCTGGACGCTCTACAACAAGGCTGCGTTTATACTCTGTTTTAAAGAAAAAAAAATTTACTCTCATTTTAAACTCTTTAATGAAAATGGGGCGTGGCACCATCGATTATTCACATTACGCTCACTCCAATCAGATCATCTCATTCGCTCTCACTGGTGGAGGTAATTGATGAACGTGAAAAGAGATTTCGTTGTCGAATATCCACCGCAGTGGCCTGGTGAGTTCTGTAAACTTGTTTCAATTTCGCATACAACCATGAATTCTTGTGGAAAGTGTACTTTTTTTAATGGGTTTGAGAGAGTGGAAGAGAGGAAAATAATAAGAATTAGAAAATTTATGTGATCCGGGTTTGAATTTTAATTATCATAATTTACATTTTTTAATGATGAGATACCACTTAAACTACAAAAGGCTCGTGGTTTGTTTAATCAATGTTTGTTTTGTTTAATTATTTCATTTTTAAAGGACAATTTTATTTATATGCTTGTCTGAAAATGTTTTCAAGTTTATTTCAATTTGAGTGGATTTGAAATTTTAAATTTCAAATCACTCTATTCAATTAATGAAGTTTAATATAATTTGGTGAGGGTGGGAAGTAGAACAATTTAATTATTTATAAACAAATTAATACAATTTGATTACGGATAAGAAATAAATTAATATTCATTATCGGTTGAGGAACATTGTACGTACTTACACGTGTCTATAAGCCCATTTAATTTATTAAAATGAATTGAGACTTATTTACTAATTTTATGGTTTTTTCTATGAAGGATAAGAAACGTACGTACACATGTTTATAAGCTCATTTAATTTATTAAAATTAGTTGAAACTTATTTACTAATTTTATGTGGTATAAAATCAAATAAATTATAGTTTTTTGAAGTGATAACATACAGTTTTTTGTGATATAAGAAACAAATTAATATAATGTATCTTTAAAATTAAATTAGACATAAAAATATTAAATAATAATATTAAATTACATGTATAGAGTTATTAGGATTCTATAGCATTTAGGATTAAGATTATTTGGTGTAGTTGGATTTGGAAGAGTCCATACATGTATAGGATTTTAATATAAAATTATTATTAAAATTATATGTATTTAAAATTATTAATTACTAAATTATTATTATAATCTTAAATAATAATTAAAAAAAAAACAATTCAAAATTTGTAAGAAACATCCACATTTATATATATATATATTCTCAAATATGATAAACATTTATGTTATTTTTATACATAGCTAGAAGAATATATAAATGCATAGGCATGGCTATATGAAAGTCAAAAGTTCATATTATTGTTAGATCCCAGTTCTAGTTGGGTGTTGTGATCACAAAAATATAATTTCTGACATAGATACTATGATTGATTATTTGATCAACACAGTAAAAATCTGGTTGAGATGAAAATTTAAAAAATATTTTATATATTACTCCTCCTTTTGAGGGTGTTGAGACACAAACTAAAGGACATAAAAAGCCATCAATTTGAGAAATTAAAAGAAAGAAGAGACATGACCAACTCAAAAGGGACCACCAAATTGGCTTTTCTTATGTCCTAATGCTTCCCCTCTTAGGAAATTATATGTAGCGTGGTTGAGGGTTCTCTAATGAATTTCATAGAATTTGATTTTCAATTATTTCAAGAAAGTTAATCAAAGAAGAGAAATTAATTAGCCCAAGAAACGCATTCTGACTTTTTTTAGGTATTTAAAAAGTGGATTGTTTCATTGATTGTGTGATAGCATGCACATTTGTTTTTTAGGGTTTGTCTTCATATACGGTTTCATTACATTTCAACATTCTTCTAACTTTATATTTATTTTTATTTGCAAATAAATGCATTATTCAATTAGATTAACACATTATCCCATCTACTTATAGTGCCGAAGTTTGAATTCAAAATGGATCAACTGAAAGAGCACTAGTAATCTCATGCATAAATTGTATAATTACGTGCCACCTGTTAGTTTATATAAAAATATTGTTATATATTTAATTGTGTGCGTGTGTTTTGAAGATATTGAACTTTGGCCACTATAATTACGTCCCAAATTGTCTATAATTAATGTATTTATCTACGATATATATTCTAGAACTAGTTCACAATTCCACTATATATGTACTCTATTCATTTTATTATATACATCATTTAAAGTTGTTTCCTAAAATTAACATTATTTAGACATAACTTTAATGTACCCAAGAAGGGAATACATATATATCTAAAAAATCGGGACATGAATAAAATTGAAATATAAAAGGCTCTAATTCTTCTTGCTAATCTAAAAACATTATTAGATAGACAAACAAATTATTTTAATACTCTCTTCATCCCAAAATAAATGACCATTTTAGGTGTTTTCGCAGATTAAAAAATATGATGTAAAGGCTGATCTACTTTTATTTAGTACATTCATTGTGGGAATCATTTCTCTTTTCTCTTAACAACCATCTTTAATTTGTTAGGAATAAATGAGAATACTTATGGAAAATTGTTAGTAAATATATCTTCAAATTCTAAAATGATATTTATTTTGGAAATATTTATTTTACTAAAACGACATTTATTTTGAAAGTGAAGGAATAAGACAAGTGGAGTATGTGTATATGTAGGCACGTATCTTTGTGTTTAGGCCAATTTTAATTAAAAAAAAAAAAAATTGGGCATTTCAAATTCAGCCACATAATTGTTCACCATATGGGTCCAAAATGATATGGTTTCCATATATATCTTTTATTTTTCTGAAGTTTTTTTACCTTTCAAGAAATTTGAAGCATGTTTCCATGTTTGAGATGAAAATAAATTGCTGTATTTATAAAACAACATCTTTTTGATGTATTGGATGAGTTGATGTTAAGGATTCTAATCCCTACTGCAATATTTTAATCAGTAGTTTATTAATAGTAAAATTTGCATAGTGTTAAATCACAAAGTTTAAATAAAATAGATGCATGTGTGGAGATGATTTGAGGACAAGAAGAATAGGT
Organism: Scutellaria barbata; assembly: GCA_028654395.1. Lineage (NCBI taxonomy): Eukaryota > Viridiplantae > Streptophyta > Magnoliopsida > Lamiales > Lamiaceae > Scutellaria > Scutellaria barbata. Next base: position 14,118,149 of record CM053646.1, on the reverse strand, counting down.
AAATTGGACCAGCCAAATAATTTGTTGAAATCACAAGTCCCAATAATTAATGTTTGGATCTTAATATGTAATCCCATAATTTACTAATCCCATCATTTGTCCTTAGTGCTTGGCACATCTGCATTTTGCAGCACTCTAACTTCTAGGAATATTAATTAATCTTTATTACCCCAAAAAGAAAACAATGTAAAATATTGCCACTCTATTCATTCGTATATTGTCATTTAAAATAATTCGGCTATGTTATAATTGTTTCCATTTTTTCAGTACTATTTCTTCAGGGTAGTACCTATCAGTACATTCTCACTTAATTTTTAAACAGATACCCTTTTTTAGCTTCTAGGATCTATTCAATAAAACCTGAAATTCTTTGTGGGGGCGTGTCTAAATTAAGGTTAGTTGGAAAGAATATGAAAAAATGGTGTCTCGCAAATGGGTATCTGATCACAACAAAAGTTGCACATAAAACTGATAAATGCATTCATTCTGACAAATCTTAGTGGTGAAAACAAAGAGAAATTAATTAATAAATAAATAATCTTATAGTGTTTGCTTAGATCACTTCCACACATTTATATATAATTGAGAAACTAAAATTACTCAATTAATATTACTTTATAATTAGACTTCTCGAATCTCACTGAAAAACATTAGTTTTCTTGAATCTTGATGTGTGTATTTAAGTGGGATTATAAAACCTGATTAATAAATTTATAAAAGATGATCGATGCTATCAGTATCTATTTGGAGGATTGGAAAGGGACAGCTAAATCCGACGCATGGCACTTTTATCAAACACCTATGCGTTTGCTCCTTCCTATGACTTTCTTATCCACACAGTAATTTTAACATTTACTGACATAATTAATATGGAAGAAAGTGGATTTTATAGTAAAAGTAAGAAACAAAATAGTGATCTAGTTTTACGTTTTGTTTAATTAGTGTAAGTTGCATGTACAATGCATGAAAGATATATGTATAATATGACATTATCAATATATACTGATGTATAGCAGTAAAATAAAACGTGTGTTTCAAAATAGTGGTGAATTTAGTAAAAAATTTGTTAAAATTAATTATTGATTAATGCAACAATCCAAATATGTTACTAGCATGCTAGCTCTAATATGTGTGAGGTGTAATCATGAGTCCGTGTATCAAACAGAGTCTATATATATGCTAGCATTGATTATTGAATAATCCAGATTATATATGAGGTGGAAAAATATATTCCAACATGATTATAGTTACCTACTTTTAACTCAAATTAATTGATGTTAATTGCATCATAAGTAATTTTGGTTCACCCGCTTAAAGAGATATTGGATTTCGGAGCCATTTACACAATAATTTATATGATCATATACGATTACTAAATAATACATATGAATCACCAATTTGCAAATATATATAAATATGGAAACCCTAATGTGGTCAGTGAGCAAATAGAGGAGAATGTCCTATCACAAAACATTTTAGTCTCAACACTCTGATTCATCATCATCTAGAGCTACGTGCATTTTAAATCTAAATTAAATCTACTAATTTGAACAATATATCTCCTTCGTAAACTCCATTGTTCATGCATTTCTATAGCCTAGCTAAACAACCCTCTTTGATCCAAAGTGTGAGACATACATACTATATGATGAACAATATTCATTAGCTTTCTACATACATATATATCATGTTCTAAAGAAAGCTTAATCGCAGATCCAAGGTGGGATGATCCATTTCCATGGAAACGTTGCGCATAAACGAGGCGTTAATCTCCTTGCCATCATCATCTGCAAATAGCAGCTTATTCATCAGCTTTTCTGAATAATCCACTTCATGACTGCTTAATGAGTTTAGTGGGAAGAGTTGAAGGGTTTCAATCACTCTTTGATCTGCCTCTTCTGAAACATCACTGTTTATCTCATGATCATCTGAAGCCTCTAAATCTGTTAAGTATCAATTAAATACTTTAATACAATACATAAAAACATAGAAAAAAAGATAAAAAAAAATGCATGATAATAGACAAGTATGGGGTAATTACGTACGTTTGGCGGTTGTGTGGTGAAGGGGCATATTAGTAATATTGTCGATGGCAACCCTGCGGCGTTTGTGTCTCTCTCTAGCCTTGTGGTTTTGGAACCAATAAAAGACATTCTTGCTCTCAATCTTACCATAGAAGCTTAACTGGGAAGAGATGGTTTGGATTTGATCAGTAGTGGGAGTTCTCAGACCAGATCTGAACAACTCTGTCAGAACTTTTACCTGTTCGTTTGTCGGGTTCCACCGCCCACACTTCGTCCCTGTTCCGCCGCCATCGCCACCGCGACTTGCCCTAATGCAAAACCCTGCTGAATACTCATCCATACTAGCTAGTGATCAAACTCTTGTACGTGTCCTTTATGGTGAGGATTTGTTTGAACTCTATTGAAAGAAATGAGTTAGTTCTATTGGTGAACTTATTCATTTATAGTTAGCACTAATGTGTAAACTACTAATTTACTTTATTCTTATTTTTTATTAAAGAGTTGAATGTGACAATAGTGCATTGATTTTAGGGTTGAGATGGAGAGAGGGGGAGATAGACATACCAAAAAAGCTGACACTGTTCAAAGTATAGGGGCACGAGCAGACAAAGTGGGAATAAAAAAATTTGGGGCTTGAATTCAGATCATCAATAAATTAAAGCAATACCTTTTTCTTGATTTGTTTAAGGATGTTGTTCTTCCTTTGGACTGTGTCCTCCCTGCAATTATTACTAGTTAGGAGTTGTACCTGTAAATTCTATCTTAAACATGCATGTTTGTATTTTTCTTAATTTTAATTCATTCATCTTTTGACTATGAGTTAATCAGTTTTTTCTGACAAGGATTCTTTACATTGTCAATTTTTAAGTTAATCTTAGACAAATATGTGTTTGACTGATAATAAGTACTATTATAAAATATATAAGTTCGTATGTATATGTAATGATCTAAATATTTTGTAATATAAAACAACACATATATGCATTTTGAATTAAGGGTCTCACCCATGTGGTGGTTCGGTTATAACACTTGAATTTGCCTAAAGAACAAATTTGGAAATATTCATCATCATTTAAGTTAAACGAAACATGGACTCCTAAATTATATAAAAATATATACTCATATACTTTCTCCAGCAAGCTAAGCACGAACAAGCCTACCTTTTTTAATTGAATGATTTAAAATATAAAATTAAAAAAGAATGTATTTTTAGTGCATTAAAATTGTTCAAAAATTTATTTAAAATGAAAAATGAAGGATCTCAAATTCATATTAATCCAAGCATAATGAATTTGCTTCTATGATCTCAAATTTAAAAATTTAAAAATAAACTCATCCAACCACTGAAACAGTATATCATATTGATTTCAGTATATTAATAAACCAGTGCAAAGACTTTCTAAATAACTTTAGGTTGTGCTTGGATGGAAATTTTTGAAATGAATAAATTTCATATCCACTAAAATTAGGATGGATTTAAAATCTACTGAAAATAGTTTAAAATAAAAGCGAATCATTTCAAATATTTGTCCCTATGATTTTCAATCCTTCCTCAAATTTACTATCCAAACACAACCTTCATAATTCATTAATACAGTATAAAAATAATATACTACTTATAGATAGATTATGTAACTATTTACTAATTACAATCAAAATTAAAGTTTCGTAATTGTCTAGTTATTGTTATTTCAATAACTTTTTTATTATTAAATTCTTAAAAAAGAACCGAAAAAGACAAAATAATCCAAATTCACTACATGCATATTTTTAATACTAGTTACACCAAATTGGAAAATAATAAAATTGATTGTACTATATGCTAATTATAAAATAATTAATTATACACTAAACTTAATGACGTAGTATACAACTAACTAACCTTGAAAGTGGTAAAAGTATGTGTAATATATAGTTAAGGAAAAAAAAACGTATATGCACATATCTTATGGATTTTATATCGTGAGATAGAGATCATATTATGGTCAAATTAGTTAGGTCCAATTTATAGGTCGAGATAGAGATCCACAATTAATTAATGCTCACATAATTACAACTATTATGCATTATATTTTAACTTTTTGTGTTAATGTATACATATATTATTACACCAATATGATAAACATTTTAACTGTTATTTTATACCAAGAAGAATATAAATGCATGAGCATGACAATGAAAGTCAAAAGTTCACATTGTTTGATCCCAGTTCCAGTTGGGTGTTGTGATCACTAAAAACTCTGACTTATAATTATTTGACCAACACAACTGCATATTCAGTCAAAAAGTAAAAATCTTGTTGAGATGAAAATTTTAAAAAAGTATTATATATTTGTATTATGTAACCCCTCCTTTTGAGGGTGTTGAGACAGAAACTAGAGGACATAAAAAGCCATCAATTTGAGAAATTAAAGAAAGAGAAGACACGACCAATTAACTAAAAGGGGACCAAATTGGCTTTTCTTATGTCCCAATGCTTCCCCTCTTAGGAAACTATATTTATAGCTTAACTGGTTGAGGGTTAACTCTAATGAATTTCATCAATTTCTCATTTTCAATTAATCCAAGAAAGTTATAATCTAAGAAAACAAATTAATTAGCCCAAGATACGCATGCCGAGTTTTTTAGGTATTTAAAAAGCAGATTATTCCATTGATTGGGTGATAGCATGCATATTTGTTTTTTAGGGTTTGTCTTCATATATATATGGTTTCATTAATTAATTTCAACATTCTTCTAACTTTATTTTTATTGTCTTTCTCTGCTAGCTTTTTTTAAGAATATTAACATATTATATTATCTCATTTGCATGTAATGCCAAAGTTTGAATCTATATCTATCTATATACTAATATAAAATGATGATAGTTGGGAAAAATTGCAAAAATGTCATTTTCCCTTCCAAATCTATCATTATCATAATAAAATATTAAAAAATTATATATTATGTATTCATGAAAATTGGGCTTGCCTTGAATAATTGGGCTTATTTATGTATATAATTAATCAAAGAGCTAATTGGGTTTGGCTTGAATAATTGAACTTTAATAATAATTGATAAAATCGCATATCCTCTTAATTAAACATAATTTTAGTAAAAAAGACCATAATAATTTGAATAACTCTTTTTTAAATATAACCATTTCATATAATTAAATTGTAATGTTTAAATATCAAAATTATAAAAGAATTAAAATAATGACATTAAAATTTTCATAATAAATAATCAGAAAAGTTATTTTAAATATCTACACATAAACAAGTGAAATCTTAAAAAAAAAATACAATAAAATTAATAATAATAAATTTAAAAGTGATTGATTTTAAAAATAAAATATTAAAAATTTCAAAATTATTTGGAAATTTTAAGAAAATTAATTGAAATTAAAATAAAGATATAACTAATCCACAATTTTCTTGAGAAATTTAAAATTTATTTTCAAAATCTGATAATTATTTTAAAAATCTAAATATTATTTTTAAAGTTAAAATTTATTTCAAAAATCTTACAATAATTAAAGCTGTAGAATTTAAATAATAAGACCATGACCCGTAAGTTAAATTTACAAAAACATAAATCCTTGGAACATAATGAAATTAAAAAATTATGGTCCAATTATTTATTATTGTTGTTTCTTAGTTTTATATTTATGTATTAATATTAACTATATTCATAACTTTATTTATGTATCAATTAATGTTGTATATAAAGAAGTTTTGTGAGTTTTGTAATTAGTATATTTTTAGTTATTATTATAGACATTATTTGTTTTATATTATGTTGGTTTTTTTTTTCTAATTTAGCGATTGTCACGCCCCATTTCCATTAAAGGGTAAAAATGCGAATAATAATTTTTTTTTTCTAAAACAGAGTTTAAGCGCAGTTCGGTCATAGGGCGTCCAGCAAAAACCTAAACAGTTGAACAATTAAAACCTCCAAGATCTAGAATTATCTGATAGAAATATTTCAGATCTATATCAACCCAGTGAAAGAAAACGATCATGTTTGTATCAAAATGCACAGCTTTTGTTCTGAACATATCCAGGGTTTCAAAAACGCAGAATATTCATATACAGGGCTATATTTATATACATATGCAAAAATAACAGCATTTCTGTTCACCCTTCCTTGCCATCAGAGCTTTCTGTAAAATTAAACATAGAAGGGGTAAATGTCAAAAGAACACTTAGTGAGGGAGGGAGAGACAATTATAATAATAAAATACACATACTATAGTTTGCATATTTTTCATAAAATACACGTTGTAGACTCCCGAAGAGCCCCAATGGCACACTGTGGATAGGTTTCCGAAGAATACCTATCAGGGCCCCAAGCCGACCCGAGTTTGGGCTGTTACACCCCTATAGTGTTGGGAATTCTAAAGAATATCCCCTGTAGATGGGTTTCCAAAAAGGAATACCCTACTTGGCGTGGCACATGCATGCGCAGTTAAATTTCACAAAAAAATTCTCACATAACACATAAATTGCACGTTAGTCACGTTCACATTGGCCACATAATTCACATAACACATAGGTACAGGAAAACCTTTCTTAGCGGGTATTATCCCGACTTCTATCCTTTAAACCATTTCCATTGAGATACTTAAAATCAATAGCTTTCAGAATCGTATGCTTTATTAGAAAATAGATCAGGTAATAATAAGAATCTAAGTAAAAAAAACAATATCATCACATAATTACGGAATTTAAATCACGTAGTCACATTGATTTTCATAAAATTGTACGATTTTTAAACCAGAAAAGGATTTTTACCCCCACCTTGGACTTATCTCCGAATCCTGCTCAAACGCTTTCGATAACCGACTTAATTTGGTTTCCCGCGTGAACTTCCTACAGGGAATAGAAATGAACTTATTATCGGATTTAAATAGCTTAAGACTAATAAAATCTATAAAAGAATAAATCCTAAAGAAGATCGATTAACGGAGTTTCTAATTTTAGGGTTTACTGAAAATTAGGGTTTGTGGACTTCGCCCCCAAAATTAGGGTTTTCTCGCTAAAAGGGTCCATTATCTTGTCGTTTATCATTTTATAACGTTTAGAACTCAAAATATCGGAATTATTATTAAATTTCGGGGTCACAATATAATCATTCGATCAATTTATCAAGGTCTGAGGACGATTCTGTAATTTATGCAAGGTTTAAGGTTTAATTTGTAACTCCTAAAAGTTTTAAGGACTGTTCTGAAATTTCAAAAGGTTCTGGGGTCAAACAGTTATTGTTCTTTAATTTAGGGTCCAATCTGGAAGTCTTTATTAGTTCAGGGACTGCTTGGTAAATACCTAATAGTTCAGGGACTTAAATGTTATTCATTTAAACTCAGGGATTTGCAACTAAGTCCCTAATTAAAAATAAAATTTCCCATTTCACCCCAACACCCAAACAGCCCCCTCCTCCCCTGCCTTCCCGTCACCCCGCGGCCTTGCTGCCGCCTCAGCACCGCCGCCGCCACCACTGCCGGCGACAGGGTCGCCGGCAACACCCCCATTTACACCAACAACCGCAACACCCAAAACTCTCCATCCAATATACACAATATATACACACAGTTTATATATATATATATAGTATACTCTTTCCAGCATCGCCGCAGCTGCACGCGGCGGCTCTCCTTCCTCAGCCCGCCGGCGCAACCGGCGCCGGCCCCCTCTCATCAACAACCCCACACACAATCACACTCAAATACATACATATGAATATATACCCAGACTCACATATATATATATATATCATCAGTTTCGCCGCCGCTAGCTGCGGCGGCCTTTACCCATCCTCGCCGGCGCTGCAAGCGCCGGCCACCATACCCCCCACACGCATCGCCGGCACGACCGAGCGCCAGCTTAAACGATGAACCCGCGGCGGCAGAGCAGCAAAAACAGAGAGGGAGCTAGAGATGGAGAATACGGCTGATTTAAAATTTCGGGCCCGGATTCCAGACGGGCTCACCGGAAATTTTACCTTAATCGAAGAAATTAGCCGGAACTTCGCCGGTTGAGAGAGGAGATCGGCGGTGATGGTGGCGGTGGAGGAGAGTTGAGGGAGAGAAGAGATGTAAAAATGGAAGCATACAATTTCTTTTCCTATTTCTTTGCTTATGATTTTCTTTCTTAATTATTTTTCTTCATTTACCAAAAATTTGCCAAGTGTGCTTTAATTGATAAAAACTTGCCAAGTGTGTTTCCAATTAGCTGGAGGTGTAATGGAATTCCCTAACTTAGTTGGCTTGTACTAATTAAGAATTAAATAAGACTAAAGTTAGGTTAGTTAGCATAAATAATTTGCGGATACTACATAGCGAATATAAAATTTTAAATCCATTAATATCATGATTTTTAAAATCAACTATAAATATTATAATTCGTGCAACGCATGGGAGAAAATACTAGTATTTATATAAAAGTAAGACATTTGGAAGACATTGCAACAATGTCATTTTCCCTCCTAAAGATGTCAGATCATTATTTTGGTTAATAAAAAAAATTTAAAAAATTATTAATTTTGTCAAGAAGATTGTTCATGTTATTTAGGACATTTTTTCCATGTAATATATTGTTAATTATTATTATTATTATTAGTTGTTGTTGAGGACGATGGTGTTCATTGTTGAACAATTTTTTTTTAAAACTTTAATTACTTAATGTCTATAATTATTCTCATTATCAGTTTTAAAGTTAAAAAAAATTTAAAATATTTTTTTTTGTAATTATGAGAAATATTGTATATAAATAATATTTCAAAAATTCTATTATTAATTGGTCACTTTTAACCAACTTCAAAAATCATCGACTTATCAAATTATCTATCGAACCATAATTTTTTTAGCAAAAGATAGAAATAAATAGAATGTAAGCTTTCAAATTTTTAAAAAAAAAATTTTGTTAACTTTAATTACTTAATGTCTAGAATTATTCGTATTATCAATTTGAAAGTTCAAAAAAAATTTAATATAATTTTTGTAATTATGAGAAATGTTGTATATAAATAAATATTTCAAAACTTATATTGTTAATTGGTCACTTATAACTAAGTCTAAATATCATTGACTTATCAAATTATCTATCAAGCCATGAAAAAAGTTCAACATAAGACAAATAAATAGAATGTAAGATTTCAAGTTCGTCGTTTAAATTATTTATAAATTTTCTATTCCAACTTTTTAATATTATCAAATATAATTTAGAATGACATATACAATTTGTGTTATTTGAATTTAGAATAACACACAACTCAAATACGAATGCATAAGAAAGCCCTAATGTATAGTGGGAATTCAACAAAATTCTACTTTCTTCAGATACAACTTTACTTTATTCAAAAAATTTCAAAAATTATTAGTTTTGTCAATAAGATTGTTCATGATTGTTCATGTTATTTAGTGCTGAAAATCAAACTGAGATCAAAAGAGAGAAAAAATAGAATGTAACTGAAATGTAAAAACTTTCGAAAGAAGAGGAGAAATACAGATATTTATAAGAGCTAATGGCGTGAACAGTACACTAGCTCCAACAGATTTATGCTGATGTGTCAAAACAACTCTAACAAACTTGAAAATACTTCTCATGTGTGCATGTGCATACAATTTCTCCATGCATGTATGCTGTATATTCAATATGCTCCTAGCTAGGATCGTGTGCAAGAGAGAGCCGAGTGCGAAGAGATGAGAATCGTCCAGCAGATAAAGTCTTGGTAAGGATGTCTGCTACTTGGTGTTCTGAAGGAACACAGCGAATGTCAAGATCCTTATGTCGAACCTTCTCGCGTAAAAAATGGACATCCACTTTAATATGTTTGGTGCGAGAATGAAAAGCGGGACTGAAAGCGAGCTTTAAGCGCCGTCATTGTCACACCAAAGAACAGATGGTGGAGTAAGAGTGAGCCTCAAATCAGCAAGCAAGCCCTTAACCCATAACAAATCTGTGGTGACAAGAGCAAGGGATCTGTACTCAGCCTCGGTACTACTTCGTGCAACAACATGTTGCTTTTTGCAACACCATGTGGAGATTAAAGCCGAGAAAAATACAGTATCCACTAGTGCTCCGACGATCATCTATGTTGCTGGCAAAGTCAGCATCAGCGAAGCCTTGCAAGACCATGCATGAAACTGGTTTGAATAGAAGGCCCATGTGCGGAGTGCCTTGTAAGTAGCGAAGAACACGTTTGCAAGCCTGCCAATGATTGATCGAAGGTTGATGGAGAAATTGGCTAAGTCGATTAACCATGAACGCAATATCAGGCCGGGTCAAAGTCAGGTATTACAAGCTACCAATCACACTCCTATATAAAGAAGGTTGGTCAAAGAGTGGACCATCATGCAAGGACAGCTTCTTACCAGAGAGAAATGGAGTAGGGTTGGGCTTGCTATGAGATAAACCTGCCAGGATGAGAATGTCCCATATATACTTGGCTTGAGAGGGGTGAATTCCGTGCGAGGTTCGGCGAGCTTCAGTACCAAGAAAATAATGCACCTCTCCAAGGTGTTTGAGGGAAAATTTAGAGTGCAATTGGCGAATGAGCTCCGAAATCATGAGAGAATCATCCCCGTAACTAAGATATCATCAACGTAAACAAGAACAATAAGAGTTTTCCCCCGAGAAGAAAGGTAGAACAGAGAATGATCAGATGTGGAGTGCTGAAAATCAATGAAAACCAAGAACTGATGAAGGGTATCATACCATACCTTGGGGGCCTGCTTAAGGCCGTAGAGAGATTTGACGAGCTTACAGACATGAGAAGGGCGAGTAGCATCAATAAAACCCTCAGATTGGTGCATATAAACAACCTCATTGAGAGTGCCATTAAGAAAAGCATTGTTGATATCAACTTGCTGAATTTGCCACCCCTTTGTGACAGTCAAAGTGAAGACTAGCCTGATTGTAAGAGGCTTCACTACCGGGCTGTAAGTTTCGAAGTAATCCACACCAGCATGTTGCTCAAATCCCCGGGCCACCAACCGAGTCTTATACTTACTCACACTTCCATCCGGGTTTCTCTTAACCCTGAATATCCATTTGTTAGTGATAGGATGAATATCTGGATGACTTGGAACCAACAACCACGTTTGGTTAGATTGCAGCGCTTGGAATTCATCCTCCATAGCCCGTTTCCAGTGAGAAGAAGCTAAGGCTTGGGACACAGTGGTTGGTTCAGTATTGGTAAGGTCAACCGTGTAGATTTTGGGCTTGAAAATACCATGTTTCGAACGAGTGATCATTGGGTGACAAGATGTAGAAGAAAGAGGAACAAATTGTGAAGTATTAGGTGATGAAGTATGAGAGTTATTATGAGAGGGGATAGGTGAATCGAGAGAAGATAGAGGATGAGCAGGTGGTGTGTGTGTGGTATGTGAAGAAGACGAACCTGTTGAAGAAGCACTCTCAGATAGACTGTCAGTGGAGATGGTGGGTATGATAGGCAGTGAGAGAGGAAGGATAGGTAGAGATGAGGGAGCAAGTGTGGAAGTGGGGTCAGTTGACTTGGAAAAAAAAATAGGAAAGGGAAATTCAAACTCATTAAAGACTACAGTACGAGCTATGTAGATCCTCCCATTTTGATGAAGACACCTATAACCTTTATGAGCAGTGCTATATCCTAGGAAAAGACATTTGTGACTCCTTTGTTGAAGTTTGTGTTGGTTATGTGGACGAAGATATGGGTAACATGCACAACCAAAAGGCTTGAGAAATGAGTAATCGAGTGCTTTATGATAGAGAAAAAAATATGGAGATTTACCCTTTAAGACTGGAGTGGGAAGTCTATTGATAAGAAAAACAGTTGTGCTAAATGCATCCCACCAAAAAAAACAAAGGCATGGAAGCTTGATTAAGAAGAGTTAATCCCAATTCAACAACATGTCGATGTTTCCGTTCTACTAACCCATTTTGTTGATGAGTGTAGGGGCAAGAGTGTCTGTGAGAGATTCCTAAGCTGGTCAGGAAGAAAGAAAGGACTTGAAATTCACCCCCCATATCACTATGAAGAGATGTTAGCTTAGTGCCAAAAAGTCTTTCGACAAGGGGAAGGAATTTTTTGAAGAGAATGGCAACATCAGATTTTGCTTGCATGGGGTAAATCCAAGAGAACCTAGAGTAGTCATCAACAAACAATACATAGTATCTATACTCTTCCTTTGTAGTAAGAGAAGCCGGGCCCCAAACATCACAGTGTACAATTTCTAGAGGTTTAGTTGTAGTGTGAGCAATAGTAGGGTAGTGTTTTTGATGAATTTTACCAATAGTACATGCTTCACAAAACAAAGAGGTGGAAGAATATGGAACATTTATTGACTTGAGAACTTTAGTAAGAGTGTTATTACAAGGGTGACCCAAACGGTGATGCCATAGAGTAAGTAAACTAGATGAATTACAAGGAGTAGAAAGAAAAGCAGTAGGTGTGGCAAGGTGCGTGGAGGAAAGATGAGAGAGGTCAAGCTGGTACAATCCATCTTTAAGTGCTCCTTTCAGCAGTATTTGGTTGGTGTGGAGGTCCTTGACATAGCAACAATGTGAGTCAAACTCAATGATGGCTGAATTATCTTGCAAAAACTTGAAAATACTTAGCAAATTTTTAGTTATGTCAGGAACATATAAAATATGATTTAGAGTAACAGAAGAAGAGGGAATAAGGGAGGGGAATGAAGAAGAGCCAGTGTGAGAAATAAAGGCAGAAGAACCGTTGCCAACCACTAGCCTTTGCTTACCAGAATAAGGAGATTGAAGATGAAGATTCTTCAAGGCTGCAGTAACATGCTGTGTTGTCCCACTGTCGAGGATCCAGTCGGAGGAAAGAGTAGGAGCATGAAGAAGTGGAGATCCAGAGGTAAGAGGTGGTGATGGTGTGGAGGAAGTACGTAACAAGTTGGCTTGAGGAGAAGAAGCATCACTCTCCAATCCAGTGAAATTCACATCAAATCTCTTAAAACATTTAATGGCAACATGGTTACTTTTGCCACAAATTTGACATACCACCCGATTCCGATTACTAGGAAAACGACCACCACGAGCTCATCCCCGAGAATAGAAGCCACCACGTCCACGTTCAGAAGAAGAGGAACCACGAGCAACACTGTAATTTGCACTAGGACCAACACCAACAAGATGAGAAGCAGTAGTGTGATGTTGAGCCATGCTGAAAATCAAATTGAGATCAAAAAAGAGAAAAAATAGAATGTAACTGAAATGTAAAAACTTTCGAAAGAAGAGGAGAAATACAGATATTTATAAGAGCTAATGGCGTGAACAGTACGCTAACTCCAACAGATTTATGCTGATGTGTCATAACAACTCTAACCAACTTGGGAATGCTTCTCCTGTGTGCATGTGCATACAATTTCTCCATGCACGTATGCTGTATATTCAATATTTAGGACATTTTTCCCATGTAATATATTGTTAATTATTATTATTATTATTACTATTATTAATTATTATTATTTGTTGTTGTTGACGACGAGGGTTGTTCATTATTGAACAATAATTTTTTTTTATTTTGTTAACTTTAATTACTTAGTGTCTATAATTATTCTCATTATCAATTTTAAAGTTAAAAAACTTTTAAGATATTTTTTTTGTTAATTATGAGAAATATTGTATATAAATAATATTTCAAAATTTCTATTATTAATTGGTCACTTTTAACCAACTCCAAAAATCATTAACTTATCAAATTATCTATTAAACCATAAAAAAAATTTTAGCAAAAGATAGAAATAAATAGAATGTAAGCTTTCAAAATTTTAACTTTTTTTTTGTTAACTTTAATTTCTTAATGTCTAGAATTATTCGTATTATCAATTTGAAAGTTCAAAGAAATTTTAATATAATTTTTGTAATTATGAGAAAATGTTGTATATAAATAAATATTTCAAAACTTATATTGTTAATTGGTCACTTATAACTAACTCTATAAATCATTGACTTATCAAATTATCTATCAAGCCATGAAAAAAAATTCAACATAAGACAAATAAATAGAATGTAAGCTTTCAAGTTCGTCGTTTAAATTATTTATAAATTTTGTATTCCAACTTTTTAATATTATCAAATATAATTTAGAATGACATATACAATTTGAGTTATTTGAATTTAAAATAAGACGCAACCCAAAAACAACTGCATAAGTAAGCCCTAATGTATAGTGGGAATTCAACCAAATTCTACTTTTTTCAAATAAAATTTTACTTTATCCAACAATTTTTTTAAATTATAAAATATAGCTTTAAAAATCAATAAAAATATGAAAAATATATTTGTATATTATACAAAGTTTGAATAATAAAAGATGTATAAACAACTTTTTAATATAACAATTTCATTATATAATTATAAATTGTATATACTACCACAATAAATAATCAATCGCGCCACGGGGGTGAATTAGTAGTTCAAGTAAAGGAATTAAAGGAGAGCACTAATCTCATACATAAATTGTGAAGTTAGTACCACCTATTGAAGATATTGAACTTCGAGCAGTACTATAATTACGTTCAAAATTTTCTATAATATACCATACCATATTCATCTACAATATTCTAGAACTAATTCACCTATCCACAATATATACACAATTCATTTCATTCTATCAATCGTTGTTTCACTAATATTACTAGAGTATTTAATTAATATGTATAATTATATATATATATATATAATGATTACATTACCATCTTCTAATAATAAAATAAGTGGAGTATATATATATATAGGTGTATCTGTGTTTTTACAATAATCCGACTTTGACCACTAATAACATGGTTAAATTAAATGTTAATATATACATGTTTGCTTATTTTGGCCATTACTAATTGATGTGGATGTGAAAATTCCCCATCACAAATTATAGAATTACATGGGAGAATTGGATGAAAGAAGAATAATAAATATAGAGAGAAAATGCTAAAGAATGAAATATCATTCGTGGAGAATGAATGACTTGTGGAAGAAACCTTTAAATCTACTACTTTTACCAGGGTAAAAAAAGACAAATACTTTCTAATATGAAATAACTAAATAAATATGGTCCCACGCCCATTGAATCCAAATTTGTTGAACCCAAATTCAAATCCATCTTTGGACATATCTGCATCACTAATTAAATAAAATTATACAAAAACGCATTCTTCAAGCTATTTAAAAAAAAAAAGGCACTATGTTCGATACGAAATGATACGGTTTTGATATTTTCTTTATATTGTTTTGATTTCTTCTTACAATTTTGAAGTATGTTTTCTGGTTAATTAATTTATATAAAAATAGATTGGTGTATTAATAAAACTATATTGTTTTATCTATGATAGTTGGTATTGAGTATTCAAATCCCTACTATTTTTTAATAGTCATAGCACTAAATCTTGGTGGAGCAAAGTTTAAATAAAATAGATCAGATGATCTGAGGACAAGAAGAATAGGTTAATGAGCAGCCCATTAATTTGTTGAAATCACAAGTCCCAACAATAATGTTTGGATCTCAATATGTAATCCCATAATTTACTAATTACACCATTTGTCCTCTGCATTCTAATTTCTAGGAATGTTAATCTCTATTACCCAAAAAAAATAAAAATTGTATATATATTTTTCATTTAGAAATATATAATACGGCTATGTTATTGTTTTCCAATTTTCAGTATTATTTTTTTAGGGTATATAGTGCTTTCCATTACAAGCACAACATCCTCGTCACAGAGAGTATGATTGGAGAATACGTTGGCAAGAATAAGAAAAAATGGTGTCTCAAAAATGCGTGCCTAATCACGCCAAAACCTTGCACATATAATGATATATACATCTGACAAACCTTAGTGGTGACAACAAAGAGAAATTAGGGGCAGCCTAGATTTCACACCCAACATATACACACACTGATTAAATAAATAATAATCTTATAGTGTTTGCTTCACTTCCAAACATATATAAGACCATTAATATTACTTTATAATTAGACTTCTCGAATCTCACTGAAAAACATTAGTTTTCTTGAATCTTGATGTGTGTAATTGATATGGAAATTAATTAAAAGATGATGTTATCGCTATCTACTTGGAGGATTGAAAAGGGACAGCTAAATCCGACGCATGGCACTTTTATCCAACATTGCTTTTGCTCCTTCCTATGACTTTCTTAACCACACTTTAAACAATTACTTGGATAATTAATATAGAAGAAAATGGATTTTATAGTAAAATTAAGATAACACAGTGAGTGAGTGTTATTGGGCACAATCGAATTGGTAAGATTAATGGTGATGTAAGAATAAATCATTCAATCATATAGGTTCAAACCTTCCGTGGGCAGATTTTCACGAAATATTGTGAAGGTTTGTCTTGTAATTTGTATCTTATTGCGAGAGAATCATATCTGACTAAGTTTTATTGAAATATTGTGGAAGAACTGTTAAAAATTAATATGAGAAGGAAAAATAACACTCGATTCAGTATTCATAGATTCAAAAGCAGACAAGCTGAAGGAGAGGAAGCTTGATATATGGGCTGAATTTGATTCAATCTTCTCATTAATTTGTACATTATTTAGAGAAAAAAAAAACCGTCTGGATTTTGATTTTATAATTAAAAAATTAGAAAGAAATATCGCAATTTTATTCCATTTTTGGGATACCAAGTTGGCCAAAGTTAGGTTTAAAAAGACTCTTATATTCAAAACAAAATAAATAACAATGTCTGATACTTACAAAATTGTGGCTTATGTCAGAATATTTTTAGGTTATTTTCCTACACGGCTCTAGCAAAAAATGTGTATCAATTATAAACCAATCAAAGATGATGCTTTTTCTATGATGAGCTCTATTTTAGAGAAAATATGTTTTATACCACTTCTGAACAAAAAATAAAAATAACAGCTACTTTATCCTTAAGTAATACAATCTATTTTTATATGTTTATATTCATTGAGACTCCCCTAAAATTAGTCTGATCTGGTATAAATACTTCAAAATAAATATTCTCCAACACTATCACAGGAAAAAAAAACAATGAACCCGTTATTTTTGCTCTGTTTTAATTTTTATATGATAATAGTATTTGTACGTTAATTGGATTTTCTATTTAAGGCTTTAAATTTTGCCAAAATATATTGTAGGTGTAAATTGTGTTCATGTAGTTCCTAATTGTTTCTATTTATAATACATAAAGCGTCTCGGTGCTGCAAAATTTTGTGAGATTAAATATGTCTAGTAGCTCACTAACTTTGTGATATGTTGTCTCACAGTTAATTGATTTTCAGGACAAGTGTAGTCATTTGAATTATGAGCTCAAACTAGTCCATAAAAATATTTAATCATAAATAAGTGGTTTCGATGCTTGGTATACTGAGCATCGAAATTATTTATCTTATAGCTTAAAAGTATTGGCAAGTTGTTTCGTAAGTTATTCTTACCGATAGTTTAACATGTCACTAACATCAAAACAAATTTTATCTATCATCTCAACAAATTAGCATCGGGATAGGCTAGCAAAATCCTAATTGCACAAATTAATTTGAGTTCTAAACAACCCAACAATCAATTTAATTCCATGTCGGTGTTGATGCCGGCACCCCTGTTGTCGCCGTTGCCACCTGTTCAAAAATCATTCTTGTCTTCAAGGAAGGATCGATGAAGAAGAGAATTATTTCGATGAGAGAAAAGTTCAAAAATGGGATCAATCGAATTAAAGGAGAGAGAAGAAGACTTGATGGATATTTATGAGAATATGGATCGATGGATATGTACAAGTAATTACACTATTATTTATTTTCTCAATTACTTTAAAGATATAATAATTTTTTTACATCAAAAAGCTGTAAAAATTTATGTTTTGACAAAAGACTGGTAGAAAACATATTTATTTATTGAAAGTGCTAGAAAAGCCTTTAATCCCATATGTTTATTTGAAATTATAAATAATTTTGAAAATAAATCAATAATAGTGTACTTATCTATTTTATTTATATCTGAAATGATAAAAAGTTGGTTTGAAATCGTATGTACTTTTTTTATTTTGCTATACTCGGTGAATTGATACAATTTTTACTTATCAGTGTATTTTGTTATAAATTATTATATGGACATTGCTCATTGGTATCTTTGTATTTTAGTGTCCATTGACCTTTAATTTCTATGACCTTTAGAGTCCAATGATTTGTATATATTGTACTCATTTGATTGATTAAAGGGTTGATTGAGACAATTGACATATCTATCTTATCTTCTTTTATCTTGCTGATCTTCTACAATATTGATATGTTAATCAACGCACAACAATACGTATACGATATACTTGTCAAATAAAATTGTGGGATTTTTATTATAGTTTTTCAATACATATTTTGAATATAGTAAATAGAAATAGTTAATTTAGGTTTTATTATTTATGTTGATTAGCTTGATTAATAACTTTTTTCTTTTTTTTTTTAACCCCACAATCGCTACCAACACCCTCGGTCAGTGGAATATTATATATTTATTGAGGTGGTACATGTATGTGGGATACAAAATTAGAGATAAAAATGAATTACTTTGATAATCTATAGTTCTTGAAATTCGATCACTATATTATTATAATTTATTCAACAAACATATCTTTTAATCTTGATTATATCAATAATTAAAATTTTATTAGATGAGATCATATTAGCATTCATATACCGCATAGAGATTATAATTTTCAAGATTTTATCAATATCATAAATGATATTATTACCATAATATAAATCATGCTTAAGACATTAATATTAATAATTTATAAATTATGAAATAATATCTATTTCTATTTTTGGGAGGTGGAAATGGACTGAAAAAAATTAGCATTTCTATTTTGAGGGGGCAATTGTTATTTTATAGATATAGATATAGATGATCAACATTTATATTTTAAAATTAACATTAAAATATCTCTAAAAATAAATAAAATTGAACATTTAAATTCTTCAATTACTACACCATTCAAACGATCCACCCATTATGCATATTATATTTGGTCAAATATTTGCTATTTGCTACACTTTGTGGTGAAGATATATACATTCATATTAATCTACACACATCTACACGTATCAACATATGGGTGTTTCTATTAATAGTTGACTTAAGCTTGGTGTAATATCTCTATTCATTTTATTATACTTTATAAATTAAATTAGAATATGTTTACATTTTGCACCAACACAGTTATTCTAATTAGTGGTAGATCTCTTAATTTAAGTAAAATATAAATTTCAACTTCTCTCATTTATAACTCAAATAAAAGAAACTAGCAATGTTTCTACATTTAATTTTAGGGAAAAAAAACTTTTTTGATTCTATAAGTTTGCTTAATTAGGTTTTTTTATTCTTCTATATTTAAAAAATTCCTTTTCTTTTCCACCTATCAACTACTACAAATAAAAATCTTTTTATTTTTTGATAAATTACATCTTTTAGTTAAATTATCATATCAACCCAAAGATTTGAGAAAATTACAATCAAACTTTTAATTATGAAAAAAAATCATGAATCGTTTCCACCGATTTTCATGAGTAGCCTGATTCTAACTTATTATTTTTTATCAATATTAAGGCCGGACCTACCAATATTTTGGTTTGAGTCAAATTTTCAAATTGGGCCCCTAATACATATTGTACAAATTAAATGTAAAATATAAAAAATTGAAGCATTTATAATATTTAAAATATTTATATTATCCTAGAAAAGAAATAAATTTAAAGCAATTACTTAAAATCCAACTTGATTTATAAATATAAATAAAATCATAACTTAAAATAAAAAACCATATATTATTTTTAAAAATAAAAATATATCACAAAAACTGATATGCAATTGTCACACAATGCGATGGTCGCATTTATAATAGAAAAAGACATATTTATAGGTGTAAAAGATATACTTGAATCACATATTTAGCTATAAGTATTTATAAATCACATATTTATAGATATAAAAATATATATTTATACATATAAAAGATATACTTGAACCTGTCGTATGTGAGACGATTTAATAAAAGGCAAACTCAAAACATAAAATAGATGATAGATAGAAATGGGAGGGAGTTTCAATCTCCCAAATTCGTTGATTAAGAAGGCGTACTTACTTTAATTTCCTTATTTTTCTTTGGTTTTCATCGTTTAACATGCTTTCGATCTTCGGTTGTATTTATATTTCTTATACAATGAAAACTACAACAAATTATCATTATAAAACCCAATAATTGAGGTACCCATAGGCCATCCTCCAAGAAATCAGACGGAAATACCCATAGTAGAAAAATGTATTTTAATGTTGGTTAATTTGAGATTTTATATTCTTTGATGTGATAAATGCATTATTTTCTTATCTAAACATGTTTTTAGTCTCCAAATACTTTATATTATTTTCTTGATTATTTAAAAAAAAATGAAGCATTTTCAAATCAAGAGTGTGATTGCGGGTCAAGATGTGATGTTGTTTGGACCAATTTTGGACCCAAACTCCTAAGGGTATGTTTGGAACGGATTTTAGTAGATTTGGCGAAATCCTGACTTTGAAATCTGGATTTTGTAGTAAAGGTAAATAGTAAAAATGTATGTTTGTTTGAGGATTTAGTAGAGTAGGATTATATTGTAGATGTCAAATTAATGTTGGAAAAGGTGGGTTGATATAATATTTTATTGTGAAAACGTGGGTTGATGTGATATATTTTTATGAAAAGGTATATTTGATAATGATTGATGATTGTAATATAGGTAGTAATAATTATATCCGGATTTTGTAATCTAAATTTAAATACAAAAACAAACATACATTGAGATTTTGAAAAGTTCAAAATCCTTTCACGCCAAATCCCTTCCAAACATAGCCTAATGGAAATTGGACTTGATTGACTGGTAAGATGTTGGGCTTTGTAAAAATGAGGCTTGAAGGAGAAATGAAAAGAGTGGGCAATTTCTTGGGCCTATGAAGGAAAGGAAATAAGACCTGGGCTCAAATTGGAGAAAAGGGCCCGTAAATAAAAGGGGGAGTTGGGCCTAGGTAAAAAAAGTCCATTTGAAGCTTTTGATTGGAGAAGATGCGCCGCTGTAATGACGCCTACAGTTCCAATAACACAGTTATCTCTCATTTACTTCTTTTCCAAAGCCATGTTCACGTAGACAGAGAGAGAAAGAGTTAGAATAGAGTTTTCAATATTGCCTTTGTGATTGTTATTATATGATGGACTGCCACACAATTCTTTTCTTGATTTCCTTAATTAATTTTCTAATTCTGATTATCATGGATGATTGAATTTATTTATCTTTTATTTTTAGATTAATTTTATAATTTTTTTTCAATATTTGATTGAAATTGATTGTGTTATCTGTTCATATCATTTTCAATTATTTGATACTTGATTTAGACTGATCATCTTAGGTTGAGTGTTTGAAAATTGATGAATCGTAATTGTTGCGATATAATTTTTATTGATAGTAAATTAGAGATCATGCATCTCTAAGGTAACATAATTCTAAATTATTAAATTAAGCTTATGCATTTGAAATCTAGTTCATCTTATTGTTTTAATGATTAATGTATTTAATGAATTAAATTTAGAGAGTTTATTCTAAATTATTCAATTAAGTATGGTTAAATAGAGAGATGTTTGTTACATTGATGAAGGAATAATTGATAATGGGAGATAACTGAACTATACTATTAACTCACTCCTCTTCATATGATCGTCTCCAACTTACCCTATCTGCTAATTATTTAGGCTAGGAAGGGTTTACTAAGTTTATGGCATTACGATAACCCCATTAGCTTAACGACATGTACATCTGTTGTACATCTCTCAAACAAGGTTTCACATTTGAGTATCCTCCCCATTTGTAATTAAAAAAGAAAATTGAGCATTTCCGTTCTCATTTGAAGTTTCTATGGGTTTGAAGAGTAATTCAAATGAGACCGACTCAAATGGCATATGACATGATGAATGAGGTGATTATTTTTCATTCAAACTATTGAAAAGTCTTGAATCCAGAAAGAAAGCCAGGTTTAAAATTGGAAAATTGAAAAAGAGGTGATTAGTCTTGCATTCGCCAATAATTAAATACATGAATGAAAGACGCGAAACTGAAATCTCTCTCATTTTCTTTTAACAAAGGAAAACAAAAAAGCCCCACGATTCACATGTAGAGTTAACTGAGGATGACACAATATTCATAAAATCTGTGTTTTTCTATAGTTAAATGATAAAAGAAAAAAAATATATATATATAATCACATGCTATGTAAACCAATTCAATTTTTGGCAAAAAAATTATATAAAGTAATAACCGATCTTACTTTTGAGAACCCAAGAATGGGAAGAATTAAGACATTGGAGTAGTAACTTATTCAAACTTCTACTCCAATGATGAGGTGTTTGTTTGCTGGTACAACGTTGATGCCTTGTCTCCTTCACTTCTGGGCAAAATTAGGGTTGAGGGCCAAGTTCTGTTAATGGCTGCACCTCGTCAAGTTACTAAGTAGATGGATGATGCCATGGTTTCTACTTTCACTTACTACGCTTCTTGGCTTCACTATAGAGGACAACACCAAACACGGTAAGAGTATATCCCAGCATTCCAGTTACAGAGACGGGATTCTTGAAAATCAATATGGAGACTACCACTGCCACAGCCCCTTTTGCGTTACCAAGGACCTGGAAGAAATGAGAACCATATTTGGAATTAAGAAAATAGATAAGAATATGATTAATAACTTAAAGAAACTACTAATGTAATTTTTAAAGGTGATTGAATGTTTTTTTTGTTTTTTTTTTCTAGAACCGATGAGGTCTATTACAGTTTTAAACTCAAATCCATATACAAAAAAAGTTGAGATGTTGGAATTGGTGGTATGACAATGACTGGTTATTTTCACACAAGTGCAGAAAGTAGATGCAATAACACCTCAACCCCCTCAGTCCCCACCACCCCAACCCCCAAAAGGGGGATGGGGGTCATGTCTCCAGATATATATAACTGTCCAAACAAACGATTTTGAGATTGATTCGGTAACTTGAAAGGTTGCAGTAAGTAAGATTAATTCGGTCGATTACAAAAAGATATGAACAAAAGCTTGTCCATGTAAAAGAGAATGTTCATACAGGACTCTCCATGAGCCCCTTAATATGGCCAACTAGCAAAAAATGACTAATTTTGATATGTTCCAAGGTGCCACGCAAAAAAGGAAAACATTACGATTTGTTCCTTAATTAGACACATAGGAACTGATGGTACTTATAGCTAGATATTGGAGGTAAATAAGCTCTGTCATAGGCATGATAGTGCATATACATACAACCTCACCAGCTAATGTCTGCAAAAAGACCTTAAATAAATGACTTTAAATACTTGACAGTGAAGCATGGTGGAACTAAAAAAAAATTCTCAATAATCATAAAAATTCTCAATAATCATCTGAAGCACTCTACTCTCAATAAAGTTAGTATGTTTGTGACTGTGATACACTTATCTCTCAACCAAATTTTTGTTTGCATTTAATTCAAGGTGAAATTATCCCTCACTTTCAGTCTCCACTCTCCACCCAAGGGCAGAACCTCCTCATGCAACTTTTCAAAACATTCACAACCATTTATATATTTTACTATTTAAATATTGATTTTTATTGATTTAGTCCCCTCATTTAACTAATCTAACTCCACCTTTGTCTCCATCCACATCTACTGTCAACTAAAAAAGAAAACATAGAGAAGTTTGCTGATTTTCTAACAACAGCTATAAATAAAGATGGTTGACAGCAAAACAATGCTGATGCTGCAAAAATAGAAATCAGAAAATGTACGAGCATGGAACAGGAAGCAAGAAATACCTGAAGAGTTAGAGCACTGGTGTGCTTTGTGACCAAGAAATTAGTCAAATTTACAAAGTATGCAAGCGCAGAGTTGAATAGCAGTAACCAAATAATTCTGACATCTTCTCTTGCTAATGCTAGGGTAATACCGACGACATTTTCCTCCATAATAAGTGTCACAGGAAGTAGCAACACAACAGCTATAGGAGCCATGTATAGCAGCAGATTCATAGAATTAAGTTTTTCCCTTCAATAACAAAGAAAAGTTTCAGAATCCACGTTTAGTTAATCTAGAAAATAAGATATAAACTACTTCGCCTATCATTAGAACAAATGACATGTAGAAACATAGGAAGCTTCTTACCCTTCAGAAGAAAGCAAAATCCCTTGAACAACTGATTTGAGCGCCCTTGCTGCTGTTGCACCAATACACATGAGAAAACCAAACAAATGGAAACTTGGCTCGCCCTGACAGCACAAGTGGAAGTGATCAGATGCATCACTCAATTTCTTGAATCAAGATTGTTCAATAGATCCGAGAACCAGAATTATCTCGTTTTATAATGGGGCACATTATAGCTTAACACTAACATAAAATAATTCATCCCACATCGTCGATCCAATCATGATCTAAAACCCATCTTCCAATAGATGAATCCCGCAAGAATTTCGTTAAACTAAACCCACAATGTACCATTCCCACAATTCTCCCACCCCTTACACCAAGTTTATCAATATAGTCACCAACAAAAGAAACAGAGTCTAGGCCACTCTAAACAATCCATATCAACAAAAAGACGCATCGTAGTTGATCAAAAGAAAAACTGACAGAAAGAGCTAAATACCCAATAAGAAAGCACAATTATTTATTCAACTGAAAGATTAAAAAAAAAAAAAAAGACCAGAGAGAGAGAAATGAAACATACCCCACTGGCAATGATAACTCCGGTTACCACGGGAATCAATGTCACGTAAGTCAACCACGCCTCTCTTTTGAAAGTCATTAAGTAGGCGAATATGGCGGTGAAGAAAGGCGTGGTGGCGCCAATAGCCTGATTGAAGCTAACAGGCAGATACTTGAGCGAGATATTGCCGCTAACAACTGATGCGCAGAAAATCAAGCTGAGAGCCGAGATCTTCATGAATTGAACCCTAGATCTTATAGTCTGCATAGGCACCATCTTCATCCACGCAATGGCGATGTAGCTAAGCAACGAGCACGCCGTCATGTGGCACATGGTCAAGAAAATCGGGTACTTAAACCCATAATTGCTTAACAAATACTTGTTCAACAGCAAAACCCCAATGTTGGATGAATACCACGACGTTACCAGGCCGATCGTGAAGAACCGGCCCGATGATTTCATCGCAGACATCTCCGACACAAATAAATTCACAAAATTGGAGGCGAAAACTGTGAGTAAACTCTATAATATATAAATAAATCGTCGAGGTGTGGTTATGGCGAACTTTTCATGGGATCAATTAGGGTTGAAAAAGGGTTGATGAGGAGGGAGAGAAGAGGTGGGATCTGAGTGGCATTGGCGAAATTCAATGGATCTAAATTAGTATACACAAGATTAGATTTTGTTTGAGAAGCGAATGAAGAGAGATTTGCAATTGCTGATATTCAGTATACACAAAGTCAGTGAAAAACCAGAAAAGAGTCGTAATATATGGAGACTGGAGAGAGAGAGAGAGAGAGAGAGAGAGAGAGAGAGAGGGTGGGGTGGGTGTTTGAGGGGTGCTAGAGTTTTGCTGCCGACGAGAATCTGTTTGCAGGGAGAAACGCGGAGAGAGATTACTTTGGGTTTAATTAAAAATTAATTTTATTCATTTTCTTTTAGTTTATATTATTATTATTATTATTTTTTGATAAATTAGCATGGACAAAAACACAAATATAGATTTTGTTCACTTTTCTGAGTTATATCTACATCTATGTATTATTTACCTATTTCGTTTCATTCATTGTATATATGGTAATAATAGTATTTTAGATGAGATATTTCTTTTTTAAGGGAATTAAATCAGATATTTCCTAAATATAGAGTTAACTTCTTAGTTCTAATGCAAAAAACACAAGTCTATAAAACTCAAAAAATAAAAAAAATAATGAAAACTGTACTATATTATATACATGCTAATTAAATATATTTATTAGCTGTAGTTATGCATCGATTGTTTTGTGCACACTTATATGTAGTTATATTTAGATAATATAAAATTATATACTGTAATAAATAACTTGATATTATTCAAATGACATAATTAGGATATTATATATCTATATATATATATATATATATATATATATATATATGATTACAAGTTTCTCCGGGCTGAAAATTAAATTGAACTACTCGGTTTGAGTTGAAATCATTAGGCATTAGCTAAAGATCCATTTCAGCTCCATTTAACAAACATAATTAATAAGTTCCAAATTTGATTAAACTTTTTACATTAGATAAGTGTAATATTAATTTCACTAAATCATTTAAATGATTAAAGTTTTTTTTTTTGGCATATTAGCCAATATCAAATTATGTAAATCGTTACACTTTACTTGTTTTAACTTTAAAATTTCTAAAAAATATTCTTTGAAAGAGTAATTTTTGTTTAAAATAATAAAATTAAAATTTAAAGAAATATTTTTTTAAAAATGAAGTTGTACTAAAATATTAAAATCACAAAATATTTTCTAATAATTCAATTTTATTCGATAAAAGTAATTATTTTTAAAATATTTGTTTGAGATATTAAAATTATTAAAAAAATTCAAAAGAATTTATACTTTATTCAAAATACCAGTATTAAATTACAAAAGATTTTAAATTCCTATTATGTACCAAATATTAGAATTAAAACTATAGAAATTAAAAATAATAATTTTTTTTGTATTTTTAAGGCTCTTAATGATTAGTGTGAGATTTAAAGAAATTATCCTTATAATTATAATTAGAATAATTCTAATAAATTAGATTCTATATATATTTTTAAAATTTTAGTGCCAAATATTGGGAACTACCCGGGGAAAAGAAACTTACATTATTATTTGATGTGTTGTGCAGAGAAAGGTCTGGTGAATAAAAAACTGAATAATTTGGAAAGTTTAGTACTGAAATTAACCTTGAAATCTAATATTTGGTTTGAGCTCAATAAAAAAAAAAATAATAATAATAATCAAATAAATTTAAAAAATCCAACTAATTGATTTCAACTGGTGTGTAGCTTGATTTCATGAAGTTAAATTTAAATGATAACCAAACAAAGCCAAATTCAAACAAATCTTAGGGTCCATTTTGATTGATGGATTTGAAATTTATTGTAGCAAATTTATTGATGGCGTTTGGATGGACTTGAATTTCAAATCTACCACTTTTATTTTGAACTAATTTTGGAGTCATTTTGATGGATTTCAAATCCACCTAAATTTGGATGGATTTCAAATTCATTCATTTCAAATCTAAAATTTCAAATTACTCTATCCAAACACAACCTAAATAAATAATATGCTTCCTCCCAAATAAATATGCTTGTATTCTTTTTTCTTAATGTTCCAAATATATATTTCACTATTATAGAGAATAAATATATATTTATTTATCTCATTTACTAATATAACTCTATTCAATTTAATCTTTTTTAGTCTTGAATATATGTGTGGTAGGAAGTTGATTGATTTAATTTACTTTTTAATAACTCTTTTAATTCAAATCATGAAAAGTATAACAGGTCTATATAATATATATGAGATATAAGAAATAATATATTGAATTAATTGGAGTTAAAATAATAATTAGAGTATAAGTAAAGGAGTCCGTGACCGTATATGGAGGGGCAATACATGGGTGTATTGTATAACAAGTAAAGTGGTGCTTTGACTTCACCTTTTAATTAATTATTATATTTCCGTTAAACACCATTTTAATTGTTTTACTTATTTGATTTATGAGTTATACCAAATTTTATTTGGACTTTTAAGCATATATAATCTGGAGAAGATCAGCTTAATCTGATTCACCGAATCTGATTTCATTTACTTTCTCTATTCTTCCACAATTTCATGATCATAATCTGCAGTGTGAATTACATAGAATATCCCATGCAAAAATACAATAACGTTATGACTTTAATAGCATAAAGTTATGTTGATTATTGAGTTAATTGTTTCATATATAATGCCCGTGTGTTTAATAATAAGATTTCACCTACATTAGTTGAAGATATTGACTTGTCACCAAACATATCTCAATGCAATACTCTTTTTTTTTTTTCTTTTTTCCCCAAAATTGTTATTAATGACTGAAATCAATATCTGAATTCAAGTTCAGTCATCAACATAATATATACACAAATTAATATTTCCCCCTTTTGTTGCACGTAATGTCATATTTGTAGTTATTTTAATAATTATATTAAAAGTTTGTTTCTAATTTATTTCTCAATTAATTTAAAACTTATATTTAAAAATATTTTATTACTTTTTTACTTTGTAAATTTATTATTGACGTCATATTTCATATTTGTAAGTTCTTACATATAACTTTTACTTTTAACACGTTTTTTTTTTAACTTCAGTATATTAGTTATCATCAAAATAATTATATATCAACTAAGTAAAAGTCAAATATTCCCAAATTTCAATATTTTAATTTTAATATTTTACTTGTATATATACAATGTAAAAACAAATTTTAAAAATTATAAAAATGATATTTATGCATTGAAAGCAAATATTAAATTTAAATGAGTTTTAATTTGAAATTATGATTTGCTTAGAAAATTTAAAACCCCCATAAAAATCACGAAAACGTAATAAAGCGATCAATAATCAAAATTACATGTAAGAATAATAAATTCGATACATCATTATAAATATTTTATTTTTTAATTTTTTTATATGTATACAATGTTAATAATAAATTAAAAATCATAATAATGATGAATTGGATGTCATGCATAAAAAATATATGACAAAGTCACAATTTGAAAATTATGATTTGTTTAAAAATTTATCATCTTCAACTCCCTTAAAAACTTGCTAAATAAAATAATCAAACAATAAACAAAGTTACAAATAAAAATGATAAAATACATCATGTGTTAAAAATGAATTATAAAAGAAGAAGTTATTTAATTTTAAATCTCTGACCTATGAATAAAATTACAAATAATAATAATAATAAATTTGATATATTATGCATACATTAAAAATAAATTTTAAATGAAATTAATTTATAATTCTGAAATTTTATTTAATAAAAAAATAAAAAAATAAAATCCTAAATAGCTCACTCTCCTAAAATTTTCATAACTATTATGTTTTTCAATTTAAAATTAAATAATAATGAGGAATTTTTTTTTTTAAAGTTACATTACTAATATTCAATAGTTAAATTAAATATTAAGTAAATTTGACCATGAAAAAAATAAGTGCATAAAAAATCAACTCACCAACTTTTTTTAAATAAATGATAATTTTAAATAAACCACAACTTATCTTATTTTCTCATTTTTAAATAAATATTTTTTCTTTCTTTTTTTCCCTGTTTATGTATTATTATTTTCCTTCTCTCTTAGTTTTTTTAATATCAATAGTACTTGAAAATATGTTTTTCCTAGACATATATTTTTTAACTGAGAATATTTAAGAAATAAATTAGTTAGGTAGGAACAAATTTAATCACCTTATACATGTAAATCAGTATACTCAATCATGAATTTATAAAAGAAGTAAAATATTAATTAATTAAATTTAAAAAAAGTGAAAAACTTACTGATTAAATAGATAGGTATATTAATAGTACTGAAAACATACTTTTACTAACACATGTTTTTTTTTTAACTGAAAATATTTTAAAAAAAAATAGTTGGGTATTCATTAACTAGGAACAAACTGAATTATCTAACACATGTAAGTCAGAATATTGAATTTATAAAAGAATTAAAATACGGATTAAATAAAAAAAAAAGGTGAAAAATTTACCAATTAAATGAATAGATTTTTGATAAAAATGAGAGTTGTATGTGTTGTGACTGGTGAAGAGAGAGATTATGAAGATGAAAGATTGACACGAGACGCTGTGAAGAAGGAGAAATATTATTATTTCTTTCTTTCTTTCATTCAAAATAGATAAGAAAAATTTCTTTCTTTTAAAATAGATAAGTTTTAAGTTATTGGACTTCATTGTGTTTTGCTTTTCTCTTATTTATTTTCACATTTCAGTTTTATTTAATTTCATTTATACCTTTACTTATTTTAACATTTCAGTTTTATTTATTTTTATTTATACTCAGAACAACAAATAAGAATATTTGGATGATTTATAAATAAGAATGTTTGGATTAATTTGAATGGTTTATAAATATTTATGTCACCTCCTTATATATTTTGAAAATTATTTTATAATGATATACAATTACATGAAATTTCATTCTAAACTTATGTAGAATTAAAGAAATAGATGGTTGACATCTATAAAGATCAACCAGAACTTTTAGACAATTTCTAGACCAATGTGAAACTTTTACACAATTTCTAAATAGATGGTTTCCTTATACATTGTGAAAATTATTTTATAAGGATGTACAATTACATGAAATTTCTAGACAAATTCTAAACTTACGTAGAATTAATGAAATTTTTAGATAAATTTTAAATTTACGTAGAATTATTTTAGATAATTTCTAAACTTATGTAGAATTAATGAAATTTCTAGATAAATTCTAAATTTATGTAGAATTATTTTAGAGAATTTCTAGACTGAGTGTTAAACTTTTATAAATTTTCTAGACAAATTCTAATCTTATGTAGAATTATTTAGATAATTTATAGATGAGTGTGAAACTTTTAGATAATTTCTAAATAGATATATTGTGAAAATTATTTTATAAGCATGTACAATTACATATTTCTCGACAATTCTATATTTATGTAGAATTAATGAAATTTGTACACAAATTCTAAAGTTATGTAGAATTAAAAAAAAATAGATGGTTGAGATTATTTCATAAAAAATTAAAAGTACATGAAACTTTTAGACAATTTCTAAAATATGTACAATTAAAAAAATATTTTAGCAAATATATTTTTCCAAGTAGTATTGATTTTAATGGAAACTAAGAAATTTAAAGAAATTGACAATTTACTATTAGTATTAATGATAAATAATGAAGAAAAAAGAAAAAAAATTGAAATAGAATAAGATGAGTTTACAAAAGAAGTGAGATAGAATAACAAAGATATTAAGATGATTAAAAAAAAGATTTAAATATGAGATAAAATAAGAAAAAAATGATGCAATTGTAAATTATGTAAAAAAAGAAATAACTTAAAAAAATAATTAAGTAAGAAGAAAAGAAAACTAAGGGGTGGATTGCCACGTGGCTTTATAACAAATCCAATGAAGAATTCTATCATTACTCTCTTTATATATATATATATATATACTAATAAATTGACAAAATATACCAATAGTAAATACATACAATTGAAAACTAACATTTATGTCGTAAATTAATCAAGTACGACCGTACGGTCATGACCTATATAACCTTAGCCGGATTTTCTATTGAAATCAGTGTAATTATTTCAATATTTTTGCACACATTTGTATTGATGATACAAATTATAATATTCTTTTAAACTTGGTTCTTGAGTTTTTGTCATATTTAGAATATAAAAATTGGATAAATATATCCTTAACTAATAAAAGAATTTATGATTTAAAATTAAAAATAAATTAATTAAATTAATTTTATAAAAAAATATTATATTAAATTTATAAATTTTAGCGTATAAGAAATATTAATAAGAATAATATGAGAATAAAATTATGTAAAAATTTAAAATGAAACTTAATTTGAAAAAAAAAAATTAAAAAGAGACTTATTTTGAAATGGAGCACCGAGGAAATATATATGTATCATTTCATATATAATATATATGTAATGTGGTTGGTTTTAATACAGTGAAAACATGATAAAACACAATTTGAAGCTTCTAGATTCTAAAGGATTGACATTTAAATGACCAAAATAAAATAACGAGGGTGTATAAGTGATTTAACAGCTATGTCTAAGTGAATTTGGCAGCCTAACTTGTCATTAATAGTTTATTTAATTGGTCATGAATTGAATTTATGGGGAAGAGAAATTTATATATATTTCTCCATAGAAAAAAATTGTCCAAATTCAGGAAGTCTCCTGTTCTAATTTGTTTTATAATAGGTGAAAAGGTGAAGGGCTTACTGAGGTAGACAACTAAGACAATCGTTTAAAATACTTAATAGATACTTCAATAATGAGTGTGAATCTCTTATACATTAATTGTATGGATTCAAAATTCATGCAATTGATATCTGACTTGAATTTATGAAATTTATATATATGTTTTTCTTTTCGTTGAAACCTTGCTACATAAAAGTATCTCTACTATTATATAAATGTATCATTAATTATATATAAATGTATTATTTCATCTACACAAAGGTATTGTCTACTTTATTTAAACTATATAATGTAAGGATATTATTCAAATAATATAAAGATATCACTAGCAACTTAGCATAACTAAAAAATATCACTAATATAACAAAAATGTATTACATGTTTGGCAACATACAAAAATGTGTAAAAAATGTATTACATGTTTTTCAGAATATAAAATGTGTAAAAATATGTTAGATATTTGTCAAAATACGAAAACGTGTCAGTGGGTATAATATAATGTATCACTGGTATAACTAAAAGGTATCACCATTATAATCAAAATGTATCACTAATATAGTTCAAACATATCACCATCATAACAAAAAAGTATAACTAGTATAATAAAAAATTATTTACATATTTACAGTGGCAAATCCAAAAATTATAAATAGAATATGCATAATTATAGAAAATATTAAGAAAATAATATCATACAATTCAAAATAGAAAGTAAGTTTTAAAACATGAGTAGCATAAACAAAATATAGACATTTAAGAACTTGAAAATATATAATATTAAGAATTATAAACAAAAAAGTTCTTAATGGAAAATTACACTTGTTCTCAACGAATTCTCAAGTAAATTGTAAAATATAAATCCAATATAAAGAATATATGTAAATTTTAGAGTTAAAAAAATCATATATCTTATTTTAAACTCCATATAGACATTTCTTAAAATAAAAAAAAGTTGGATATGCACTTGCATACCCAACTTACCATATAGATCCGCCACTGCATGTTTGTGAGCGAGTGTGGGTGCATGGAGCGCATATAAGCGTGTAAAAAAAATAATTTTGAATTGGATCAACCTGATTGTATGAATCTAAAATTCATGTACTAAATGCATAAAAGTTTTTGTTGAAATAAAAGCTTTATATATATAAATTTTAATATTTAATACTGTAAAATAGTGTGCATGGTAGATGGGTGAGATGTCAGGGCGTAGCGTTTAGAGGGTTGAGACAAGATTTTTTAAGTTATAGATATTTTTATATATGTTTTCTCGATAAATTTTATAGTAACATTCATTTTATAGATTAATTCTTAATTTTGAACTTAAATTTTAAAGTTTCTTAATAAGAGGCTCAATTTTATATTTTTTCTCAATGTAAGGCTTGAAAATTAGATTGAGTTCTCAATTCAAGACAAAATTTCATTTTCTTTTTCTTTTTATTTATATTTATAATTTATTAATATTTTAATATGTATTTATAGTTTAGATAAATTTAGACAAATGTGTAATTTTGGAACAATTTTCATCTGACTTATATTAATTTATATATATATATATAATAAAAGTATAGAAAATCGATTTTAATATTAATTAGTTTAATATAAATTATATTTTATGAATTGAATTAATTATATTTTCTTGTCTTTTTTTTCCATATAAATTAAGATGAGTCGGATGAAATTTATTCTTAAAGCGCACCAACTTGTCTTAATTTATCCAAAATATGAATATATATTAAAATATAAATAATCGATAAATATAAATAAAAAAGAATATGAAATTTTGTCTTCTAAATTTCAAGTTTTAAATTGAGAAAAAATATTAAATTGAGCCTCTTATTGCGAAACTTTAAAATTTAAGTTCAAAATTGAAAACTAATCTACAAAATTGGGTCTTATTATGAAATTTATCCCATATTTTCTATATAAACCTCTTTACTTAAAGTTCTCTAGATCTATAATAACTATTATTATTATTTTTTGAGAGATTGGGTTCTAAGTTGTACTTATTGCTAATATGGTCGGTGATGTCTATGATATTAATTGTTTATTTTTTACTCAGCCTGTGTACATTTAAGTTTTGTAGTTTGGTGTAAAATCCGATTTCAATTAAATATTATCGATTATTATGAGTGTTTATTTAAACTCTTACAACTCTTAATATGTTTTTGAGTTTACAGTTTTAATTTTCAAATTATAAGTTTTTGAAATATTTGGATAAAATAAAATCTTGATAGGATTTATATATAAGATGTTATACAATAATGATTAATGACAATTGTGTAACATAAAAGATAATAAAATGTAAAAGAATTAATCAAAACACCATCTTATTTTATATATAAGATGATATTTTCTTAAAAATAAATAAATTATACACCTTCTAATAACTTATGTTGATCAAATTTAAAAGATCTTATTCGAACACGCTCAGAAGTTTATAATCAAACTCTATAATGTTTCATTTTATATTTGAAAATAATAAGTTTATACAATTTCGTCGTTAATTAACATCACACATATTAAAAATGATGAAACATTGGATCAATCAATACCAAACGAAATATAGAATCAGTCCAACCAACCTATTTGACCCATGAACGTCTTTTGGTTGGATGTACAATCAATCAACCATTATTTATGTTTTTTAAATAAGAGATAACACTTATCATCACGTAGTGTTGCAAAAATGTTTTAATAAGAATATAATTTGGTTTGGTAGTGAGAAACACGTCTTTGAAGCACATGCACTTAATGTGTGATTGCATTTACCAAATCTCTTAGAGAAGTAAGAAGTTATGTTTCTAAGTTGTTGTTCACCTTTTTAAATGAATGGGAGATACATGTCTTGCCTTATAAAGGTGGAAATGTTGCATGCATATTACATCTTGTATTATATTAATCAATATATGTAAAGTATCTTAATCAAAAAGCCTTGAATATCCTTAATTTTTGGACAATACTTGCAATTCAGCCATGTTAGTTCCCAAGAGGAGAAGTAAAGGGCTACATATATATTCCAAGTGTTTACTTGCAACTGCAAAACAGTCAAAGCAAAAACCAATACATGTTACCCCATATATATATATATATATATATATATATTATTCTTATTATTATTTAAGTCTAATTATGAATTATGTGATGCACTCATAGTCTTATGTGAGTAGATCTTACGTGAAATCTTATTTAAAATAAATTTTCTATTGATCAATAAAAACAGGTCAACCCATTCATTACGATCAATATCGATTTCACATACGATTAAGAAAAATTATGCTTTATGAAATTTTTTATGTAAGACAGTCTCATATAAACTTTTACATATTTATTATTCCATTCATCTAAACACAACCTAAAAGTAAAGTTACATGAAATATTTCAAAATGTTGTACATTACAATTTAAAAAAAAAAACATGTGTCCAAAAAAAAAAAAGTAGGGGATCTTAGGCCAACCTGCAAAAAGATCACGGGCCAGTTGATCCAATCTAATGATTTGATTGAGTTCATAAAATTCAGCCATAAAACTCTATAATTTAAGAGAAACTTATGTTATTTGAGGCTAATTGTCATTACTCATTACCTATTTTATTTGGGCCTTTTAATTTATTGCTATTATATTTATG
Organism: Scutellaria barbata; assembly: GCA_028654395.1. Lineage (NCBI taxonomy): Eukaryota > Viridiplantae > Streptophyta > Magnoliopsida > Lamiales > Lamiaceae > Scutellaria > Scutellaria barbata. Next base: position 14,082,447 of record CM053646.1, on the reverse strand, counting down.
GCTTGAGCTTACAAGTTGCAAGCCCGTTAATTGGGCTCGTTTTCAAGTAATAAAAATAATGTAACTCCTCCTTTGCCCTTCTTTTCCTTGTCTCACAAAAGAAGATCAATTATTCTAATATATCACGTATATAAATTTGTAGACTGGAACACTTTTATTATGAACAACATGACCCATGACTAAAGAGGAGAGCTAACTTTGTTTGATGATAGATGATATGTTACAGTGAATCGAGTGTGTGTGTATATATATGTTATTAAGAAATTTAGTAAAAAAATTGTATATTTAGCCAAAAATGTATGACTATGTCAAATTTGACTAGCGTAGAGTGAAATGCTTTTTCTACCACTCATCAGTGTAGTGGTTCCAACTTCCAGGTCTAGTTGATGTAAACACGCCATTCACAAAATGTATCAAAGTCAAAGGATTGGAATATCAATTATTTATATGTAGTAATAGCATTTACAATGAGATCAAAATTTTAAGTTATAGTTAACTCTCAATTATTTATATGTACTAATAGCATTTACAATGAGATCAAATTTTTAAGTTATAGTTAACTCTCTCTTTTGAGCGTGTTTTTTATTTTTTTTTATTCAGCATTGTGAACCGTTGGTCCCATCTCAGTTATGGACCCATCTTCATAATTTCTTACAATGTTAACATAGTTATAGTTATCTAACCATAACCCATTTTTTTATGTATTGTAAATAATCTAAATGAACAGATTTAGATATCACATTTATTTATATGCATTAGGTGTACGGATCTAATTGGGTCAATCTGATCATGATGATTTTCATGCGTCCACACGCTCTTCCACTCGCTCACATTTCCGAACCCAAACTCTTATCATGTGTGTTTAACCTTCGCACAACCTTTATTTTATATTAACGTAATATTTATGTTATGTTAGTTTAACTCTTATATTATATTATAGACATATAATACCTTTTAAATTTTTATATTATAATAATTTAACTTTTATATTATAATAATATAACTTTTATGTATTATTTTAAAACATAAGTTATTATATTTATACATAAATATTATAATAATATAATATAAAAGTTAAATTATTATAATATATATGTATAATTATATTAATATAACATATATGTTACCGTATAAATTGAACAAAAAAAATTAATTTGAGCACATCCAAATCAGATTCGATTCGATCCAACTTATGTGCAAATAGTTGCATGATGCAATCATGCAATTAGTGTATATAAACACTATTCCTAATATATATATATATATATATATATATATATATCTTTGGAAATCCGTGAAAATTATATATAATATGCTTTTAAGTTATGATAATTTTAATATGTCATTTCCTTTTTAACACTAGAAATACGTGTTATCTTTAAAATTAGTCTTTTTCCCGTAATTCAGCTTGTTATGGTCGAACTGAATTTCTCAAACCGAATCGAACTAACTATGACCAAATTTATTCAGACCGGGTTTTCTACTCAGTTTAGATCGATTTTAGCGAACTACTTTGATAGGCGAACTATGTCTGTTCCGGTGAACTACATTAGCTCGGTACGATTCTACGAACTGAATGATGAGATGAGAGCGAAGTGATCTTAACTGCCCGCTATTTCCACGGGTTTGTTATTCATATCCCTGATTTCTAGGCTGATATCGAGCTAATCCTTGATTTCCGGAGGACTCCTACGCCAACCACAGTTAGGACTCCTATTCTTACTACAACAAGTATTAGGGAGTATATATATCCTTGTTCTTTTTTACTTTACACACACGCAATACACAAAATTATACACATCATATTACTTGAGAGATTTCAGAGCTTTTCGACTGACTTGAGCGTCGGAGTCCCTTCGCCGGGAACCTCTCCCGATGTCTATTTTGCAGTTTCGTTGGATCCGATCGGTCAAGATTCCGAGTTTTTGGTTTCGAAAAGACACACGTCAAACCAGAGCAACATCAATCGGCGCCGTCTGTGGGAAAAATTCTGAGTTGAGACGTTGAGAGCAAATATGGTAAACACTAGAGGAACGCAGAGAACGGAGATAGGTGAACCATCGAGGAATCGCGAGGAAGAAGGGGACAGCCAGAACACCGTCCTGAATAATCCTCCGCACACCATTACTCTGACTCCTGTAGAGCTTTCCGATTTGATATCGGCGGCAGTTCAAAAGGCCTTGGCTGCTCAGGTCAAAGGACAATCTGAGAATATAGAAATTGGAGTAGAGAAAAATCAGCCAGAAGATAAGTCACAAACTAATGAAAGGGAGAGTCGTTCTGATCAGCCCAGGGGTCAAAAACGGGAACGTGCTGAGCCATCTGAGGAGGTTGTTGAACTGCGAAGAGAGCTGAGAGAAGCCCATCAGAACGCTCGTCGAGCTTCGCGAAACTCAAGGGGAAACCCTTTTTTTGACCTAATCATGAAGGACAAGCTGTCTGTCTCTTTTCGCCCAGTTAATTTCGAGTACGATGGCACTGCTGACCCTTGGTAGCATTTGTGTCGATTTGAAAATACCGCTCTTTTACACCAGTATTCTGAAGGGATTAAGTATAGGGTGTTCGCTACTACCCTTACCAAAGCTGCTCAGACTTGGTTCAGTCAAATAAGCGACGGGGTAATTCACAGTTTCGAACAGCTGTCAGATATGTTCTTACATCAGTTCGCCAGGGTTCGGAAGTAGAAGCGATCCGCTCAGACGCTATTTGGAGTTCGACAAAAGACGGAGGAGACATTAAGGGACTATGTCAAAAAGTTTACAGCTGCCGTCCTTGAGGCCCCGGAGGCTTCGGGCGATCTGGTGGTTAGCGCATTTATTCAAGGATTGAGAGAAGGTGATCTTCATACTTCTCTAGTGAAGAAGACTCCCCTGAATTTTGACGATCTATTACAGATGGCTACCAAGTATATCAATTTAGAAGAAGCAGTTCGGATGAAGAAATGAGAGAGCTCCAGCCGACCGAGCAGAGCACGAGAACAGGAAAACATGAGGAAACGACACTTTGTAGAATCCCGAACCAAGTTCGCACCTTCGCAGTTAAGAGACAATAGGGGAGGCCGAAGATAATATGAACGATACACGCCATTAACGATTCCTCCCGAACAAGTGTTAATGGAAATCTGGAATCTGCCCCAGTTAAAATGGCCGACAACTTGGAGTCCAAATCCTAAGAAGCCACCTACCTACGGTAACGGGAAGTTGTGTCGGTTTCATAATGAGTACGGTCACAGTACGGATGAATGTTGGCATCTGCAAGACGAACTGGAAAGACTGATTAGAGAAAATAAATTGGCCCGATATGTTCGACAGCCCCCGCGCGAACACGGAGACAACCGAAACGGCCGACGAGGGCCAAGAAGAGATAGGAGGCGAGAACAGCCCGAACTACCTCCACCTCCACCAAATCCACAACATAATGAGCCCGCGAGAGAGGAGAGGCCCACAATACACATGATCATCGGAGGCCCTACTGATGGGGACTCGAATAGAGCTCGCAAAGCAAGGTTGAATTCAGTCCGACAAAAGAATGTTGAGGTTCAAACCATTTTTGATGACGTTGTGATAGAGTTCGGAGCTCGTGATAAGGTGGCCATCCAAAGTCCCTAGTTCGACGCTTTGGTGATTTCTGCGGAAATTGGAGGTTTTGAGGTCAAGAGGATATTTATGGATACATGGAGTTCCGTGGACATCATGTTCATGGATTGTTTCAGGAAGATGAGGTCGACGGTGGAAGTGAAGTCAGTAGAAACCTCCCTTTATGGTTTCTCCGGAGAAGCAGTGGCTGTTCTGCGCAAGGTCCAGTTACCTATGGTGTTAGGAGAAGGAGAATGGAGGCAGAATATGACCATAACCTTCCTGTTGGTGGACGCACCCTCTCAGTATAATGTGATACTGGGTCGCCCATCGTTGGGTACTTACGCTGCAATAATCTCGCCAGCACATTTGATGATGAAGTTTCCTGTCGAGAATGATCAAGGTCGGATCCTAGGTGTAGGAAGGGTTTATAGGGACCAACAGACAGCTCGACGGTGTTATGTTACTGCAGTCCGCCAGCTAGAGTCCCGAAAGCGGAGTTCGGAACAGAGGGATGATGCAGATCGAGAAAGAGACATCAGTCACAAAAAAGGACGAAAACCGAACACTGCTGAGTTCGAAGAAGAAGAGTTGATGAGTGTCGAACTGATTCCGGAGCTACCTGGTCATACCATTCGCATTGGTCGTCACCTAACTAAGCAAACCGAGGAAGAAATAATAGAAGTGTTGAAGGAGAACGTGGATCTGTTTGCATGGAAACCGGAGGATATGAGGGGAATAGACCCAGAGGTGGCCGTTCACAAATTGAATGTCAAACCTGAAGTTCGACCCATCAAGCAAAAGTTAAGACATTTTGGAGAACAACAAAATGAGATTATTGAGAGAGAAGTCAAGAAGCTATTGGAAATCGGACATATTGAAAAAATTTTGTATCCACGGTGGTTAGCTAACGTTGTTTTGGTACCTAAACCGGGGAACAAGTGGCGAATGTGTATTGACTTCCGCGATCTCAACAAAGCTTGCCCTAAGGACTATTATCCACTTTTTCGAATTGATAAGCTGGTTGATTCCACGGCAGGATGCGAGCTTCTCAGTATGATGGACGCAGCGCAGGGGTATCATCAAATTCTGTTGCACCCGGAAGACAAACCCAATGTCGTTTTTATCACCTCGTCAGGAACATATTGCTACACGGTGATACCTTTTGGATTGAAGAATGCTGGAGCTACTTATCAAAGGATGGTGGACAAGATGTTTGCCAAACAGTTAGGTCGAAACATGGAGGCTTATGTAGATGACATGCTGGTAAAAAGTGTTAAAGCGAACACACATCCTGCGGACTTAAGAGAAACCATGGCAACCATTCGGAGAAGTGGAATGCGCTTGAACCCTGCAAAGTGTTCTTTTGGAGTAAAAGCGGGGAGGTTCTTGGGTTACATGGTTACTGAAAGGGGAATCGAAGTCAATCCCAGCAAGATCCAAGCTATACAAAACATGACTGGTCCTCGAACTATGAAAGAAGTACAAGTCTTAACTGGTCGTGTGGTCGCCTTGAGCAGATTCATTTCCAGATTGGCGGACAAGGGATTACCTTTCTTTAAAGTTCTCAGGAAAAGTAGCCAGTTCGGCTGGAACGAGCAGTGTCAGAAGGCGTTTGACGATCTGAAGGTTTTCCTTGCTACACTTCCCCTATTGAAACAACCAGTTCAAGGAGAACCGCTAATAATATACCTAGCGATCGGAGAAGAGTCAGTTAGTTCGGTCCTGGTGAAGGAGATAGGCAAGGACCAGTTCCCAATATACTTCGTCAGCAAAGTCCTTAAAGATGCGGAAATACGCTATACGGAGATTGAGAAAATAGCATATGCATTAGTCACCGCGGCCAGAAGATTAAGACCCTATTTTTTGAGCCATACAGTCGTAGTGCGAACTGACCATCCGTTGAGCACCATTTTGGGGAAGCCAGAAGCCTCAGGCCGGTTGGTTAAGTGGGTCGTCGAGCTAGGCCAGTTCGACATTAGATATGAACTACGAACAGCAATTAAAGGTCAGGTTTTGGCAGATTTCATACAAGAGACAACCCGAATGCAGGAGAAGAAAGAATGGGAACTCTTCGTGGACGGATCCTCTTCCCGTCATGGAGCCGGGGCTGGAATCTTATTAATTAGCCCAGAAAAGGATGAGCTACAGTTCGCTGTCAAGTTCCTGTTCAAAGCCTCTAACAATAAAGTAGAATACGAAGCCTTCCTACAAGGTTTGAAAATAGCCGAACAGGTTGGAGCTCGTCATGTGACGGTCAAGTCTGATTCACAACTAGTAACCCAACAGCTGCAAAACCGATGCGAAGTCAAAGAAGATCGGATGAGTTCTTATATGGAAAAGATCAGGGAAATGGAAAGCAAGTTCGAGAAACTCGAAATTGAGCAGATTCCCAGAAGTGAGAACCAAAATGCAGATTTCCTTGCTAAGATAGGCAGTTCGCTTCAAGACTGTTCGCAGAGGACTATAACAGTCATGAGAGTGGAAAGAGAGAAAGAAGTGATGAACATTGATGATGGGGTGAGTTCGGATTGGAGAGTTCCAATTATACGCTTTTTAGAAGGCAAAAAAGAAGGAACAGAAGAGGAATTAGAAAAGCTGGAAAGGCAAGCTCGGTTTTATTATCTGCTACGGGAGGCCTTGTACAGAAAAACTTTCCTGACGACAGATACCCGATGTTTATCCAGAGAAGAAGGAATCAAAGTCTTAGAAGAAGCCCATGAAGGGGGATGTGCCGAACACGCCGGAGCCAGATCTTTGGCTCGAAAAGTAGTACGAGCCGGATTTTATTGGCCCACAATGAAGAATGATGCGAACGAAATAGTTAAGAGATGCGAAGCTTGTCAGAAACATGGATGACGAATTCATACACCTGCAGTAGACATGCTAACTATCTATTCGCCATGTCCTTTCGCCAGATGGGGAATCGACATCGTTGGCCCCTTTATAAAAACTTGAGGAAGCAAGCAGTTCGTAGTAGTGGCAGTGGACTATTTCACCAAATGGGTCGAAGCCGAACCATTAACCAAGATCACCGAGGCCGAAATGATCCATTTCATCTGGAAGAATATTTGCTGCAGATTTGGTTTACCAAGAATTTTGGTTTCAGACAATGGGGCTCAGTTCCGTGGAAAGAAAATTATCGAATGGTGCAAAGAGATGAAGATTCTACAAGTATTCACAGCAGTAGCTCACCCTCAAGTAAATGGGCAAGTCGAAGTGGTGAACAGAATCATATTGGACGGACTGAAAAAGCGACTAGAGTCAGAAAAATCCAACTGGATAGACGAACTACCATCGGTTTTATGGGCATATCGAACTACGCCACCGTGGACGACGGGGGAAACCCCTTTTAGTTTGGCATTTGGAATGGAAGCCGTCGTGCCAGCAGAAATCCAAGGAGAAGCACTGAGAATCACAAGCTTTGAGCCTCTGAAGAACAAGGAACTAATCAAGATCGATTCCATATTCTTGGACGAACTTCGAGATAAGGCTAGGGTTCGAAACGAGTTTTACAAGAGGCGGGTTCAGGCGGCATTTAACAAAAAAGTCCAGAAAAAGGAGTTCCAGATCGACGATATGGTTCTAAGGCAATCAGATGCCTTGGTCAATATCAGAAAATTGGATGCTACTTGGGAAGGACCGTACACCATATCCAAGATTCTTTCAGGAGGATCTTACGAACTGATTGATGGAAAAGGCAAGTTATTACCAAGACCTTGGCATGTGAGCCATTTGAAGAAATTTTACGCGTAGTACGCTACTCTTGTACGATTACTTTTTTAAATTTCTGTCAACTTAATAAAATAAGTCGGTATCCGACTCGTGGATGTAGGCTGATTTGGCCGAACCACGTTAAAATGGCTGTGTCTTTACAATTCTGTTTCAAAAGTCGTATTATATTTAATCTTGAAAACGAACTGAATGAATTCTCCTTGGAAAGGTTGATCAACCGAACTGATCAACTGAACCTTCCTAGGATCGAACTGAATGCATTCTCCTTGGAAGGGTTGATCAACCGAATTGATCAATTGAACCTTCCTAGGAACGAATTGAATGAATTCTCCTTGGAAGGGTTGATCAACCGAACTGATCAATTGAACCTTCCTAGGATCGAACCGAATGATTTCTCCTTAGAAGGGTTGATCGATTGAACTGATCAATTGAACCTTCCTGGGAACGAACTGAATGAATTCTCCTTGAAAGGGTTGATCGATTGAACTGATCAACGGAACCTTCCTTGGAACGAACTGAATGATTTCTCCTTAGAAGGGTTGATCGATTGAACTGATCAATTGAACCTTCCTTGGAACGAACTGAATGAATTCTCCTTGGAAGGGTTGATCGATTGAACTGATCAACTGAACCTTCCTTGGAACGAACTGAATGATTTCTCCTTGGAAGGGTTGATCGACTGAACTGATCAATTGAACCTTCCTCGGAACGAACTGAACGAGATTGATTATTTCAAACTACTTTGTGAAAAGAAACTTGAGAAGAAACACTAAACGATATCCGATAATATTCAAAAAATGATTCCATTACAGAAGTCTGAAAAATTAAAGCATTACAAATTTCTGAGAAAAAGCTAAAAAATCTAAGGATCAGCAGGATCTTTGGAGGGAACTGCAGGAGAAGGAGGTTTGCTAGTCGAAGGCAGAGCAGGCAAAGGGACGAACATTTCTTCGGGCAGATCGGCAACCTGGCTCGGAGTTACTTCTCCGGACTGAGGAATTGCCGAACCAATACTGGGAGGATCGGGAAGAACTTCCTTGATCGACTGCTCCAGATACCCGACCCACCATTCCGCTTTCGGATCCTCATCTGGATTCCCTTGCCAGCCAGGAGGAATCGGAAAAGTCTGAGTTAATTTTTTGAACAGGGAGGAAACGCGATATCGGAGGACGGACTCCGGCAATGTCTGCCCGGTCTCTTCCTGGAAGCGTTGAACAATTTCAGTCACTTCCTCCTGTCGCAAGCGGATTTCCTCCTTAAAGTAGGCCTCTGCCATCGGAGCTGCTTTGGAGAGAAAGAGGGTGAAATTCCAAAGCTGGTGAAAAAACCGGTCCCTATACTTAGAGATAATCAATTCCATTTCTGGGCTCTTGACGAACTGATAGTAGCCCGCAATAGTCCCAGCCTGGAAGCCCTCAGCTCGCATCTCCTCCCCGAAGCGAGCTCGCTCACTCTTTTCCCGTTCCAATTCCTCCTTCAACTGGCGATTCTCGACCTCTACCCTGACAAAAGCCTCATGTCTCTCCATGGCGAACTTCTCCTTCGCCAGCAACAGCTCCTCTTTTCGGGCAGATTCCGAGTGAGCCAGCGCCAGATCGATCTGGACCTGCTCCAGCAAGGCCGACAATTTATCGGTCTTCTCGGAGCGGATTGAGAGATCACTCTCCAGAGTCTTCTTCTCCTCGACCACTTCCTCCAGTCGCATACGACTCTCCCGTAGCTCGTCCCTCCGGCGGAGAGCCTGCCTTGCATAGCCTACAAAATACTTCTGAGCATTTACTAGGCGAGACAGGTTCTTCCGCAGCTCTTTCTCTTCCGCATCTTCCTCCTCTTCACTTCTCGCCGCTTTTCCCTCGGCCTTTGACGAACCTCCCTCCACCACTTTCTCTGTTCGCACCTTCTTCGGTCGGGAGGCTCGCGAGCTGAAAGATCCCTTCCTTTTGGATGAAGGAGTCCGAGCTGGAGGTACCTCACCGGTCTCTTCAGTTAGGTCGATCGGCTGAGAGGTAGGAGCGGCCATCGGAAGCGGACCACGAGGAGTCAGAGTTACAGAAAGAGGAACCGAAGCAGCTGATTTCGGAATAGGAAGAACGGCGCCCTCCTGTTCGACCACAGCGACAGGACCAGGCGTCCTACCTGCCAGCTCGGCAAGACGAGCTTCCTCGGCCTTCTTAAAGGTATCGGCCAGAACGGGGTCAACTCCATGTCGAGCAGGGGAGATAGGAGTTTGCTCCTCGTCAGATGCATCGCTCGCGATGGAGAAGAATCGATTCATTGTGAGATCTGAAAAGAGTAAAATAAAGTAAGATAACAAGATAACCAGTTCGACATAAACAAGAACGCAATAATAAAGCGACCTAAATCAAAACGAGGAGAGAAGAGACTGTTCGGATAAAACCCCCAAAAGGTCAACAGCTCCCCACAAGAACTCAATTGGGCGATGTCGAACCAACCCTTGGCAAAAATTTCGTTCAGGGCTGTGATTTGATGATCCGGAGCGGGAGCAGGGTCGGTTTGACCCGAACGCTGGGCCCAAGGAAGCGAACGAAAAGGCCGATTTATCGGCGCTTTCACAAAGAAATAATATTTCTCCCAGGAACTGATTTTATCGTCCCCAGGAGATAGGAAATAAGCTCGCCTCGCACCACTCCGAGGACTAAGATAGAAACGAAAAGGATTGGAATTTTTCAACACAAAACAAGATCGAAAACGAGTTACAGAGGGCTCGACCCCCATCCATTTACAAACCATATAAAAAGAAACTATGTAACTAATGGAGTTCGGGTTGAGTTGGTTCGGACATATCCCGAACTCCGCACTAATATCTAAGAAGAAAGGATGGATGTGAGGAACTAGCCCTAGTGTGACATGTTTTAGAAACCATGTCTGGTGTCCAAGCGGTGCTCGATGGGGTCGATCCTCCGGACCTGGGATCACCACCACATAGCCCCCTGCCATTATGAACTCAAGAACACGGTATGGGTTGGAGTGACTTTGGTGGAAGAAAAGACATCTTCCACAAATCTTTTCCTCCTGAGTTTTTCCAGAGAAGAAGATGCCATTGAAATATTAAAGAGTAGAAGAAAGAGGAAGGGGTACCTGGAATTAAGAAATCTAAATCGAGGAGAGAATCGGAGAAGATGAGTGTCTACAGTAGATGAGCACAGAAACATTTGAAGGTTGAGGGTAATGACATATATATAGAGCGGATGATCTTGGTTTTGGGGGAAAAATCCGAAGAGACGCGACCTGTCCGCCGTTGGATGGAGTGAAATCTAACGGTGGAAAACAAAAAGGCATTGGGCGGGAACAATTTTTTCACCACGTGTCATGCGAACAGAACGATGTCAGTTGAAAAGACATGGAAAAGACGTCTCGCCTCGAAAAGGGACGTTGATTCAGTTCGATTACCGCCTTAGCGAACTGCTATCCTGGCGAATTCCAGAAGTGTATTACGTACACTTCGAAAAAAGGGGGGAGTACTGTTATGGTCGAACTGAATTCCTCAAACCGAACCGAACTAACTATGACCGAATTTATTCAGACCGAGTTTCCTACTCAGTTTAGGTCGATTTTAGCGAACTACTTTGATAGGCGAACTATGCTTGTTCCGGCGAACTACATTAGCTCGGTACGATTCTACGAACTGAATGATGAGATGAGAGCGAAGTGATCTTAACTGCCCGCTATTTTCACGGGTTTGTTATTCATATCCCTGATTTCTAGGCTGATATCGAGCTAACCCTTGATTTCCGAAGGACTCCTACGCCAACCAGAGTTAGGACTCCTATTCTTACTACAACAAGTATCAGGGAGTATATATATCCTTGTTCTTTTTTACTTTACACACGCAATACACAAAATTATACACATCATATTACTTGAGAGATTTCAGAGCTTTTCGACTGACTTGAGCGTCGGAGTCCCTTCGCCGGGAACCTCTCCCGGTGTCTGTTTTGCAGGTTCGTTGGATCCGATCGGTTAAGATTCCGAGTTTTTGGTTCCGAAAAGACACACGTCAAACCGAAGCAACATCACAGCTAATTCTATCTAATGCGACGTCCATATTCTTTTGGGTCCATAACCTCTTCTTAAAAAGAAAAAAAAAATTAAAACTGAAACACTTTCAGAAAACTATGCTAATTTTTTTTCATATTATGACATAAAACATGTATTCTAAATTTTCCATAAGTACTTGGAATATTTTTATTATGTGAGAAAGAGATATGAGAATGAACTTTTATAGATTAATGATATAAATTAAAAATATAAGATGAACATATATATAAAAAGAATATTTAAATTACACACATAATCCACCGTAATATAGTATCTGACATACATTAAAGTATTAGCATTTAAACACTTTATATTCTCCCACATTTAAAAACAAAAGTCTTAAACGGTAACTTACTTTATGTATTAATTTCTCAATTAGTGAAGCTCAAAACGCAAATTAATTTTACCTGTTTAATTCCTCCAATATTAAACTTATAATCAAAGTTCGGTGAGACTTCAACTATAGAATAGAATCAAATTTTGAACACAACATAAGATTCAAAACCTACATAAAGAACACGCGTAGTAAGGCTGATTGACGCATACTATAATAAATTAGTATTTTAGTCTTCTCTCATAAATGCAACCTTTTTTCTTTTGTACTTTCTCCTCACAAGTCTCCACCCAAATGTCTATAGTTTGATTGACATCACATATATATTTTTAATTCAAACACTTTTTTTATACAAGGTTATCCTAGTCCCTACAAGTACAACAATCAAGAAAATTGTAGGATCATTTTTAAAATCAACGTGGAAATAAAAATTATTTTATTAACCGTGAATAATTAGTATTCATAAACCGTTCACAGAAATTTTCCGCTGCAAGTTGACAATAAATAAAGGCTTGAAAGCTGAAAATGATGGAAGTGCCAGCTGCTAAACTCACCAACTTCGACAATTTTCTACTCAAAAGTCAACTCTTTGACAAATTGACACCCTTCCATCCTCGTATAAGATCCCTCAAAATCTGGTAATAGTATTGAATAGAGTTTCCTCATCAAAGTGATGAAGTATCATGTCTTGTTTCTAGCTTTGTTGCTAATGCTTCACCTTACTATGTCGATGCACAGTCCTCACCTGGAGATCAATCTCAGACACGATAGAAAGCTCAGAGCAAAGCGGCCTTCTCCGCCGCCACCAACCTCCGGCAGATTGAACCGCCAAGACTCGCCTATGTCTCCACCGCCTGGGCCTCCGGCTAACTTGTATCCACCGCCACCCTCTCGCCGTCCCCCTCCACCACCACCGCCGCCGCCATGTTGATCTTGAGTTTTTGTTGCATGCATTATGGTTGTTATGTATTTGTCTAAAATGTTGTTACTTTTGGTTTTTTAGTACACTTGTTCATGTTTTTAGTTTGAGATTGCAATTTAACTAATTATTACGATGTATACGTCTTGTTTTTAGTTTCAGATTGTAATTAACTTAATATTACAATATTAAAGTTTGCTACCCTATTCATTGTAGACACATATATAATGTGTTAACAATTGACATGTCTTAAATTCAACACAATTATAATTTTAAATCACAATATTTAAAGAATAAGATTTTTACACTTAAGCGGTCGACATTTTTCCAATAAAAAGAACACATTATAATAAAACTAGTATCTTTATTAAGAAACTTTCGATATTACTATTTACATACATAAATGCATGTAAAACTAAATTACATAAAAGAAAACTATGCCCTACAGCTACTGAGCTAACAATTCACTCAGTACATGAATAAGAGTGTGTATAACACAAGAAGAATACATAAAAGAAATTATAAGTCAGCAAAAAAATGGTAATAGCTGGAATCTACAGCAATGAGCCTCATACCAGCAACGGCAGCAACAACAGACATGCACGTAAAGAAACCAACGTTGAGCCAATGCCAGTTCTTTTGAAGGGAACTCATCTTGTGCTTCTTAGCCACAAGATACATGTGGTTAGCTAGAATGAATGTCAGAGGGAATGTGCTTATAGCCCCTGTAAGACTCATGAAATCTCCTAAGAATGGGAGCAAGGCTGAGATGAAGGTGGTTGCTCCCAAGTAACCTCCTCTAACTAGGGTTCTGAAAGACAGGTTGCGTATAGCTAGAGCGCTGCCTGAAAGTCCATACTTTGTGTCCAAGTACTCGTACATTGGACTTGCAAAGATGTGAAGAGCAATGATTGTCTGCAAGAAAGCTGAGATATTGGCCACAGCCTTCAACCAAACTGGGCCGCTAACATTGTTGAGTAAGTAGGCTGATGCATTCGATCCATATGCCCAGTATCCAATGAAGGTGACCGCGTACATTGGGGCAACACCAGCTGTGAACTGGAAATACAGAGCTTTCATCATGTTGTCAACAACGGGCTGTCTCACTGTTGCCTGTCGAGATGAAAAGAGCGAATCAAGTGATCAAGATATTCAAATGACCAAGCAATTTCACAAACTTGTTTTTAATAGAGCAAATAGCATGAAGTATTGAGTGATAACTATAAGGGAAAGAAAAGTGAACCAGGGGAGAGAGGGTAGTGTAATTATTTCCAATTAATAAAGAAAGTTTCCAGACTTTTTTCAAGTTCTAATCACATGTAAAATCAGCAATCATGAAGAAGATGCTACAAAGATAGAAGTCTTTATCTTAAAGATCTCAGATTAGAAATGCACCTGAATTTCTGGAAGCATTCCAGTATTGAAGGCAAAAACAAGATTTGCCGCTGCACCAATAGTTGTAAAGATCTTGCTTGCGCCTGATCCATGAATACTATAATCTCTTGGAGGAGCTTCAAGTCCTGAAAAAGGAATTATTTACTCAGATTAATTTATTACAAAGAAAAAAAGAAATTTATATTGCATGACAACATGACCACTGGAGCTAATTCAGAAATCAGAGCACATTCGAGGTGTAACAGATTGAAGATTATTTGTAAAGTACAGTTGTAGTGGACAAAAATAATTGAGAAGGACTGGTGCATAAAAACCTTTTACTTCGTAAACAAAGCGCTATCTTGAATTCAGATCTACCAAACAATAGCAGTCACTTGCAACTAAATAGTGTGATGTCTAGTTCAAAATATCTTATAGTTCCTGACAAAATTTGACATTTTGTATTTTTTGAGTATACAGGTAGCAAAATAAAATATAAATCACACTCCAAATTGAATCCAGGTATAAATTTAAGATAAACAAAGGCATCAGAGAAGATTCCAAAACCAATGCTTCATAGTCGACAGGAGAAGAGCATGATGATATAGTTAAATGGAAATAACATGTTCAGTGTAAATTGGGTGCAATTTTCATAGATTGTAACAATGAAAAGAAAAGGACCATACCATCTATAAGGGCGAGAACAAATGCTATAACAATGTAAACCAAGCTAAACACTGTTGAGAATCCCAGCCAAACCCCCAGTGCTGATAAATGGGGAACACCAATGGCAAAAAAAATACATGCAACACCAGCTATTGCAATGAAGTGTGGAAGTTTAAGGACACTGTCATCTCGGAAAAGAGCATACAAAGCCTGCATATAATGTCAACAGAATCAAACCCTTTAGACTTTGGTAGTGAGGTCAGCTCAAAGCCATCGAACCTTATGTGAAAAATAAATTCAAAACAGCTAAAACAGTCTAAAGAACTAAACTACGTTACCTTAAGAGCACTGCCAGCAAGAATGATGTATCCCACGTTGATCATGAAGAGATTTGCATATTGGAGAGCCCATGTAAGTGTATAAGCATCCTTACCTACCAAACCAAAAACCTCACTCAGTTTTTATTTTAGCATTGTTCTAAGCAGCAATGAAATGAATTAGATTCGTCTCATTAATGGAATCCAGCTGCTTCATTTTCTCATACCATATATAAATCCTGCAAGGTCCCTATATCTGATATGCCTCTTGCCTCCGTATTCGTGAAGCTTGGCAACTAAGGCATTTGCATACAGAGATATGGCGGTTGCTAAAATCAGTCCAACCACACCACCAATCCAACCCAGTGGAACCATGATGGCTGAAGAGTACCCCAGCACATAGGCACTGTTTATCCCAGTTGTAAGAACAAACCCCACTTGAAACCATGAGTCTACATTTACATAAAAGGTAAAATCAGCCTTAAATACTTGGGATAATCGAACAAATAATAGGTTATCCGGCTTATGCTTAAGCAACCAGAAAATCATTATTATAATTTTTAACATAAAGGGAACTTCATCTCACCAAACTGCTTAGACAGAACAAAATTCCATATCCAAAAGATTTCACCAAATTGCTCTTAATAGAGGTCGAAATGTGAATATTAAAGGAGGAACTTCATTCTATTGACAACTATTATATCTCATAATAAAGGTCAATTTTTGAAAAAATGCACACAAATATTCAACTTCATTCACACAGCATACCTATAACCAAAATCACGCACCATATGCAACAAACACGAAATCAAATTGGGCAAAAAAAAAAAAAAAAAAAAAGAAAAAAAAGTCGAAAACCTTGGCTAATTTGATGGGCAGTTCCTGCAATCTCAACGGCAGTATGGTCTTCGGAGGCGGAGCGGGCCGCAACGGCGTCGTTTGGTTCAGTAGCTCCCATATCTTCTACCAAAAGCACCGATCTTATATCTCCTTCCACAGCCAGACCTTCCGCTCTCCCTGTATTTCAATTCCTGAATTCGTACACACACAAGAGTGAAATCAATCGCCATTACAATAATCGCAAGCAAGTAAACACACAGTGGAGGTGCTTACAGCAACAGAGAGAACGAGAAGGAGTTAATGGAGTCCCCTTGTTTTGATCAGGTACTCCACTATGATTGATTTGGCGCTGTTTCCGAAATATAAAACAATTATTTAGAGCTTTGGATTCTGTGATTCAGTGCTGAAGCGCAACTCGTGGGTTTGAATGGATGGAAATTGAGGCAGTTTTTGGCAGTTAACGTTTTTCCATTTTCGTGGTTAACTGATTTTGCGTTTATTCAGTTCATATGCAGTTTGAATCGTACCGTGTTTCACTTTTCTAATTAACAGATTTTATAAGGTTTGCTGCAATTGTGAAATTATTCAGTTTTAAGTAATACGTGAAAGATATTTCATTAAAATAGATATACGTTTATTTTCTTTTGAGAAATGTCATACTAATTTTCTTGTAAATCATTGGAAATGTCATACTAATTTTATTTGCTTTGGTCTCTTAAATTTGTTAATATTTCATTTCATTACTTGACTTACTACTATATTTATTTTGAGAATCTATAAAAAAAAAAAATATATATATATATATATATATATAGAGTATATATTAATGTAATATGAAGTACGGCTGTAAAAGAATCGAATCGAATACTGACAAATTTTATTCGAATTCGAAAATTTTCAATAATATTTGTATTCGTATTCGATTCGAGTTTGAATACTAATTTTGGATTCTTATTCGATTCATTTAATATAAATTCAATTAATATTCGATTCGAAATTCGAAATTTTTACACAATTTTTTAAATATTCAATCTGATTTGTCAAAATAATAATGATATTCGATTCGAAAACCTGCTAAATGATGAAATAATTGAATATATGAAATAAATTAAAATGAAAAAATAAGTATATATATATATTTAAATATTTCGAATCGAATACATCGGTATTCTTATTCGTATTCGAAAATAATTCGAATATTAAAAAGAATTCATATTCGAATTCGAATTTTTCAAATACGAATCGAATAATTTCAAATCGAATCTCGAATCGAATCAAAAAATTCTTATTCTTTTACGTCCCTAATATCAAGAATAAGAAAGTTCTCATCTCCTCCTCATAAAAAATTAAGAAAGCCAGCTTACTAAATTATGTTTTTTTTTATCTAATTATAATATTTCAACCATTAAAATCGATGTTTTGTTAGGTCCATTTTTTAATGTCTACCTACCTATTCTACTATTTTCAAGGGTGCCATATTGATCTACCTAATTATTTTATATATATATATATATTATATATATGTATAACATTTGTTTTCCCATATGATTATTATATATATATATATAAAACATTTGTTTTCCATAATATGTGTGCATCAAATATTTAGTTTAGGTAAGTCATCGACAAATACTTTCCTCATATGGGGGGGAATAACATGGATAATAAATATCATAAGAGCATAATTTGTTTATTTTATTTTATTTTTAAAATTCCACGAACCCAGCAAAATTTATCTCACGAAACAATCTATGAAACTCACTACTATTACGCTGATTTTCTTACTTATAGATCCGACATTTTACAAACGTTGATAGGAAAATTGGTTTGTGGGACCATCACAAGACTAGGAAATTCTATGTTTAATTAAAGCTCTTTCTCAATTCATGTTCATGGTCTTTATAGTTTACTATGATATTTTAACGAATCACGAAACATGTGAGATGATACTATTATTAGTGTATGAAATTTTCTATTACGATGTGGATGTTATTTGATGATATTCTTAGGTGTGTAACAAATTGTATGAGACATTATATTTTATTCATATTTGCATTCCATGTTTTGTTTTGTTAATATATATTAATATTGTGTATATAATATTAGTATAAGGCCCGTGTAATCCACGGAAATTTTTAAAAATAAATTGAACTTAATAAAATTTTAAATATTATTTATATAGGTAAAATAATTTTATGATTTTTTGTATTTATCATTAAATATAATATAATGTGATTAATACGTATTTAATTGTTGGAATATATTTACGCTTGTAAAAGAATATAAATAATATTTAATTTATTATTTTGAAAAATATATATTACTATGTCTATTGTATTATTCAACATTTTCACCATTTTGTAAGTTTGATTTTTATTGTTAAAGTCTAGAATAGTTCTTGAATATTTTTTCCAATTACATGATAAAAACATAAAAGTTAAAATTTCCAAATAAATTTCATAATTTATTTAGAACATATTTTCGTAAAAACTCATTAATTATTAAATTTGTACAATTTTTTAATCAACCAACCTTCATTTTTTTTATTCATTTATATTTTTGTCAATTTTTTTTTTTTAAATAAACAAATTTAAATAAATAAATAATTTCTTTATTAGACATATATATGCTATTTTAACAAATCTAACTAAATGTTTTATAGTATTTAATAATGTTTCTTATAAATATTAATTTATAAGTCATTAATTAATCATATTAAAGGTAATTGCATTATAATAATGTTTCTTATAAATATTAATTTATAAGTCATTAATTAATCATATTAAAGGTAATTGTATTAAAATTTCATTTATTAAAGATTTTATTTAAAAAATATATTATTATGAGAAAAATTGTGGGCTTGACATATGACATGAGTGATCTTACTTATATATATATAAATATTATGAATAAATAATACATTTGAAATAATAATAATATATAGAAAGTTCACCTAATTGCAAATTGAGTGCTCTACCTGATTATCAGTTGTTTTTTTTGGCCTCATCTTTCAAATGGATTATTTTTATAAAAAAATAATAATGAAGCTCTCAGTCTCATTGATTGGTGAGAGATTTTGTGGATGATGATATCACAAGAAACTTTATTTATTAGCACTAGTATATGGACATAAATATTTATTTATGTGTACCCTTGTAAATTTCTAAGTATAATCCAATAACGTAAGCCAAGTTTCTAAAAGTCCCCACGAAAAAGAAAAAAATAAACAAAATATCGTTTTTTTTTTCACGAAACAAAAATCCATTCAAACGTAATCTCATTAAAAAAAAAAAAAAAACGCACAGTTTAAAGAAGAATAAATGAAAAGAAAAAAACAAAAAATATTCCCAGGGAATAAAGTCACAAATGCAAATAAATTCAAACCAACACTTA
Source organism: Scutellaria barbata (assembly GCA_028654395.1). Classification (NCBI taxonomy): domain Eukaryota; kingdom Viridiplantae; phylum Streptophyta; class Magnoliopsida; order Lamiales; family Lamiaceae; genus Scutellaria; species Scutellaria barbata. Next base: position 14,063,235 of record CM053646.1, on the reverse strand, counting down.
TAACTTAAAATGTATTGAATACAAATCAAATGTCCATTTTCTGGCAACAATGCAATGGAGAGAGCAATCAAGTTTTCACAGTATACTACACAATAGTAGAAACTAGTTATCAGCATAAACAAAAAAATACCGATGCAAGCAACATATTAACTTTAAACAAGTCGAAAGAAAAAGAAACATAGAACATGCAGACCATTGACAAGATGACGACAAGCTCTTGTAGAATAAGCATGATTGATGCATGACTCTGAATCTTGAAATTCAAAATCTAATGCAATATATTGTGCTTTTCAAAATGTTGAAGTGTCTTAGACTCTTGCTCGTCATAAGGTAAGAATAGAAATTCTAGCAATAGATCATGTTTACAGAGAATCGGGGGGAGCAACTATGTCTCACTCAAGAACCAAAGACTATCAGACTTCTGGTAGATCATGTCTGTTTTTTGTATTTAATTTCCTAAAAAGTTCATCCTTTTCAAGTGTAGTATAAATAAAATGGGTTCATATAAAAATTCATGGATAGTGTATAAATGCACGACAATAAATTGCCATAAAAACAATGATGTATTATCTATCTTATCTAGGGACTGAAATTTCCTGATGGCTAATGCTTCCATATTTTTTCTACCCATTTTATTGATTTCTTCATCAAAACATCGAATTATTGAAGTCTTAATGAAATTAAAATAACATTATTATATATCAGTGACATTATATTTATGCAAACAAACAATCAAACCTTAGAGAATCCTCATAGTGAAAAAACAATGTAAAGGTACATGCCAATTCATATAATTGATTCTCAATCTCATAATCTAATTCAGTTTTCAAAGATCTGACTATATCTTAATTGAAATGTATAGAGGACATTCCCATAAGGTCATCATTTGCTTTCAGTTCTCTGAGACACTACAGCACTAGCATATATTGGAATCGCAAGAGTTCATTATTAGCAGAAAACTCATGCAATGTCAAACAAATGTATGTGACAGGGACACTATATACTATATTACAGAGAAAGATTCCTCCAAAGAAAATTCATTCCTAAAGTGGTTCTCATGCAAATTAGACAATAAGTTTTATCAGCAAACATGAAGCTAAAAAGCTGGAATAAGTACTCCTAAAAATACACAAATTCAAACTGCTTCCATTCATGGTTCAGAACAGCCAAAACTCACCACATTATATTACAAAGCATTAAATACATTAAGTAGATAGCAAACTCACAAGAACTCTAATTCTTAGCATCAGTTGGGCTATCCCCTACAACAACATTGATCTTTTCATACCTGAATTCCCCCGGATGCACAGTGCACTTTGCTGGGATTGTCAAGACTGTCTCCGAGCTATTCTCAAACAACGCCCACAAAAACATCACGACCAACGCCAGCAAAGCCCCACATCCTGTCATAAAAACCAATCCAGAAAGGAATCCCAAAGCACAAATCTTTTTCTTCTGTGCCAACTTCTCCTCGCTACGCTCCTTGGAAAATGATCGTGGGTTCAATGGCTGAGAATGTAGCCACTTCGGAACACTCCTTGTTCTAAAGTTCCAAGTATACACACTGCTAGTTTGCATTGAGTTTCCAGTAGATGAACTCAATCCAATCAAGACTTCTTCATTTCTCCACATGTCACCCAAATCAACCTGATATACCAACAGAGGATTATATGGCCTAGGGCTACCAATCCTACTCAACCTAACCTCAATCCTTTTTGAACTCGAATCATAATCAACCCAAGAATGCAGCTTTTCACCACTATTCAGAACCAAATTGATCGAAGACACATTGCTTGTCTTCACAGAAACAAGACTACCAATGTCAACACCAACATGATTTGCATTCACATCCCCCACATTCTCATCAACCGAAGTATCGAATTCAACCCCAAGAAACCGACTTTCTTTCTGAACCCCAAAACTTCCACTTGAAGATTTCGAAATGAAGCTTTTGGGCACAACCAGAAAGGCCAAACCATCACCATTATGAGGCGAAAGTGAGAAGGTGAAATCAGCAGAAAATGAAACTGGCTTTCTTGACCTCAAGCTGAAAAGCGTGATGGGCTTTTTCTGAACGAAGGAACCAAAGCTGGGATAGGAAGTTCTGGGGTTAGTGAGTTGAATGCAAGAGCTGCTGTTCGTAAACTTGGCGTCGCCATTGAGAATAAGGTTTGAACCAAAATGAGGTTTGTTGGGGAGAGAAAGCGAGAAATGGAGGGCAGAGAAAAGTACGGCAAGAAAGATACTAATGCGAAACGGAGGATTTGAGCGGGGAGCGAAGGGGATTGCGTAAGATTTGGGCATTTTCTTGGGAGTGATAGGAATTAGGGTTTGTGTGTGCAGAATTTTTGGGGAAGTTCAGATGAATCGTCGATTCACAGTGAAAGGGTAAAATAGTTAAGCAACGATATCTTTTCTATGATGCTGTAATGACTAAAATAACCTTGCTCTCTCAATATTTAATATTGGAAGTATCTTTCTAAGAAGATTTTCAAATAAATTCAACTGTCATTATAATTTCATCACTTGAAGAGGATATTTATCTATTATCCATAAGAATGAAATAGTAAATAGTCCGTTAAAAAAAAAAAAAAAAGGAATAGTAATATGAAAGGATGTCACTATTTCAACTCCACTCATATTATAGCTTTTTGGAATAAAAATAACTTAATGAATAGTGTCAAAAATATTTCCCAACCCTAAATCCCCTACCTTGGCCCCTAATACCCCTCCTCAACCCACAAGCGTGAAATTGTGTGTTAGTATGGGTACAATTTTTTTTTAATATATTCTTATTTGAATTATACATAATTTAATATATATATATATATATATAAATTTTGAATTAGAAATATAAATTTTAAATTTGATGTATTTTACTATATTAGAAAAATTAATCATGATAAGATTTGAGGGACTACATTTTCCATTTCAAAAAATTGAAAGAATAAAATAGAGTATGAACCAGAAATTTTGATGTGTTACAAAATTTATAACACTTCATAAAAAACAGGTAATAGAAATAAACAAACATGAAACACATATTTCAATGGAAAGAAAGATTAAAGAAAACTTCTCCTCAATCTTGTTCTTCTCTATTTTTTTGAATGAATATGCTTTTCAATCCTCAAGTAAAAAATTACAAAAGCTACTGAGATGGAAGGTATTGTTTGAAGTTATACGATTTCAGTGACAGAAAATAAGTTTTATAATTTTCTTTCGTTTTTCTTCTCTTTTCCAACATTGTCTATGATATGATTGGTAGAACTTCATTTATAGAGAAATATCATTTGTGTGAAATATTAGCCTAAGTTTCATCAGATTTGCTGAGTTAATGAGAGTCACATTTTCTGTTGATAAAATGCTAATGGAAAACGCGGCTTGTACACGTGGCGCAACTAGAGAAGAAGTGCCATTCCACTTATTAAAACGTATTGGCAAATTGTACGTTTTCTTCAAGTTTTGTAAGGTAAAAGAAAATAACTAAAGACGCACTCCACTTAAAGAATCGCATCGGCTCAAATGCGTTTTTCTAACGGGCTTAACCACCGTTCAGTGAGGATTGAAAATTGTTGCCTACCAAAACGGTTTTAGGATTAAAGATCAAATTTTCAGTTGTGTCTATCTTTCCCGTTTCTTGATGGTTTCTCTTGATTCCAAGCTTGAGGGCTAGCCTATATATAGGGCTTTATTATGTACTTTAGTTAGGAAGTTTTCATTCACTATAGAGAGAGAAAGAGAAGAAAAAATAGGCTGTGTTAGCTCTTGCTGTGAGATTCAATTGTAATTATTTTTCTATCTTCTTGAATAAAATCTTCCCCTCCCTTTCTTCCCCGAGGATGTAGGCTTTTATATGCCGAACCTCGTAACTCTCTGCGTGTTGTTTTTGTGTTAAGTTCGGTTTTGTTGAGTTTCTTTTCAAGCTGTGGTTTGGAGTTGAAACTTGTGATTTCATGGATTGATATTCGTCAAGTGGCGCCGTTTGTGGGAAACGCATTGATTCAAGAAATGTCTGCAGAAAAGTTCGAGGTGGAGAAATTTAATGGAGAGGGGGATTTTGGGCAGTGGAGGATCAAGACCAAGGCACTTCTTGTGCAGCAAGGTTTGACAGCCGTTCTAAAGTGAGAACAAGCTTTGCCTGAGTCTATGAAGAAAGAGGAGAAAGAATTGCTCTTGGAAAAGGCTCATAGCTCTCTGATTCTCAGCTTGGAAAATAAAGTTCTAAGAGAGGTTGTCAAAAAGGAGACTGCACAAGGAGTGTGGAAAAAATTGGAGAGTTTATATATGGTTAAAACCCTAGCCAATAGACTCTATATGAAGAAGAGGCTGTATGCCTTCAAGATGCTTGAAAAACGATCGGTTACAGATCAACTAAGGGAGTTTTTAAAGATCTTAGATGACTTAGAAAACATAGAAGTCACTTTAACCGAGGAGGGTAAGGTCTTGATGCTACTTAACTCTATGCCAAAGTCATATGAAACCTTCACTGATACCATTATGTATGGAAGACAACATACCATCACCTTGGATGAGGTGATCATAGCTTTGAAATCCAAGGAGATGTCCAAAACAAATGAAGAAAAATCAGAGACACATGGAGAAGGTCTTGCAATTAAGCAAGGAGGGCAAAGAAGGAAGTTTCAGAAGCAAGAAAAGAAAACTGAGGTCAAGAAACCTGATAAACAAACACATAATTCTACAGATGATGTTGAAAACAATATCTGTTTCCATTGTCATAAACCAGGTCATTATAAGAAAGACTGCATTAAATTCAAGCAGTCCAAGAAGAATAAAGAGAAGATACCTCCTAAACAAGCCAATCATATTGAAGATAACACTGCAAGCAGCTCAGGTTATGAATCTGCTGAGGTTCTTGCCATCACTACCTCTGATACCAGGTATAAATGGGTGTTAGATTTTAGGTGCTCCTTTCATATGAGCCACATGAAAAATTGGCTCCCTGATCTAGAATTGCTGTAAGGTGGACCAGTCCTTTTTGGCAATGATCAGGCCTGTAAAGTCCAAGAAATTGGCAAGATACCTCTTATGATGTATGATGGTGTTGTTAGAGTGCTAACTTAAGTCAGATATGTGCCTGACTTGAAAAGAAATCTGATATCATTAGGGATGATGGATTCTCAAGGCTATCAATTTACTTTTCAAGGTGGAGTTATGATAGCATCAAATGATTCCATGGTTGTGATGAAAGGTCTAAAAATGAATGATCTGTATTTTTTTGAAGGGCATACTGTAATGGACAGATCCTGCAATTCAGTAAAGGTTGATAACACCTTCTTATGGCATAGAAGACTAGCTCATATTAGTGAAAGTGGGCTGCAAGAGCTAGCTAAACAAAATTTGCTAGGTGGTGATAGTATATCACATATGGACTTATGTGAGTATTGCATCCTAGGGAAGAGAAAGAGACTGAGGTTTAAAGCAGACAAGCACACATCAAGTTCACCCTTAGAATATGTACATTCAGATTTGTGGGGACCTACAAGGACTCAAACCAGGAATGGTGGAAGATATTTCTTGTCTATAATAGATGATTATTCAAGGAAGGTCTAGATTAGCATATTGAAAACCAAAGCTGAAGCATTTCAGAAATTCAAGGAGTGGCTGATTGAGGTGGAGAATACTTCAAATAGAAGGTTTAAACACTTGAGGATTGACAATGGATTAGAATTTGTATATGATGAATTCAATTAGTTCTGCAAAGATAAAGGAATAACATGACAAAACAATGTCTTCAACTCCTTAGCAAAATGGACTTGTTGAGAGGATGAATCAGACCATACTTGAAAGGGTGAGATGCATGATGTTAAGCTCAAGAGTCCCAAAGAGTTTTTGGGGTGAAGCTGCTTCTACTGCAGTGTATTTGATCAATAGAAGCCCATCTGCTGCAATACGCTTCAAAACCCTAAAGGAATCATGGAGTGGCAAGCCTGCAAGTTATACTGATTTAAAAGTGTTTGGAAGTCTTGCTTATGCCCATGTAAAGCAAGATAAATTAGAACTAAGGGCCTGGAAGTGTATATTCTTAGGCTATCTAAAGGGAATCAAAGGTTATAAACTTTGGTGTATTAAGCCTAGCAATCAAAAATATTTTATCTGTAGGGATATCACTTTTGATGAGTCCAAGATGCCCCTAAAAGATCACTCCTCAAGCTCCAATGAACATCAAGATACTGCTCAAGATGATGGATCACAATTGAAAGTAGAGCCACAACAAATCAGTTTACAGACTGAAAATCATACCACCTCAGATTCTGAGCAAAATGAAATGGATGTTGTTGATAATGATCAAACTGATCTACAAGCTTACCAGCTTGTTAGAGATAGGCAAATGAGAGTCATTAAACCACCTGAAAGGTTTGACCATGCTGATTCTATCTCTTTTGTTCTTTTTACAGCTGAAGACATAGAGAATGAGGAGCCTAAAGATTATCAAGTTGTTATATCTTGCAAAGAGAAGGAAAAATGACTGATTGCTATTCAAGAGGAGCTGTATTCATTGGAGAAGAATAACACATAGGAGATAGTGGATAAGCCCTCCAAGCAAAAACTTGTGGGATGCAAGTGGTTATTCAGAAAAAAGGTTGAAACTTCAAAAGGAGGATCAATTAGATATAAAGTTAGGCTTATGACAAAGGGATTCACACAAAAGGAGGGAGTAGACTATATTGAAATATTTTCTTCTGTAGTTAAACACTGTTCCATTAGAATTTTACTTGTTTTGGTCTCACAATTCAATTTGCAGCTATGTCAAATGAATGTTACAACAACATTTCTACATGGAGAGCTTAAGGAAAGGATTTTCATAAGGTTACCTGAAGGTTTACATGTTGCTAACAAAGAAAACAAGGCTTGTTTGTTGAAAAGATCCCTTTATGGTCTCAAACAAAGTCCAAGATAATGATACTTAAGGTTTGATGATTTTATGCATAAAGTAAAGTTCATTAAAAGCAAATATGATCACTGTGTTTATCTTAAGCATGATTTTGCATGTTTTACTTTTCTACTCTTGTATGTGGATGACATGCTTATTGCTAGCTCTTTATTGGATGGTTTTAATATGGTTAAGAGTCTGCTTAAAGATGAATTTGAAATGAAGGATCTTGGTTTAGCTAAAATGATGTTGGGCATGGACATACTAAGGTGCAACAATTCTAATGTGGTTTATTTGCATCAAGTTAATTACTTGAAAAAGGTTTTGGTCAGGTTTCAGATGCATTTAGCTAAAGGTGTGAATACACTTATTGGAGTAAGTGTTAAGTTGTCCACTGATCAAAGTCCAAAAAAATCAGGAAGAAGTCCAACAAATGCTCAAGATTCCATATGTCAATGCTGTTGGCAGTATCATGTATGGAATAGTTTGTTGCAGGCCTGATTTGGCTTATCCAATGAAAATTATCAACAAGTATATGGCTGATCTTGGTTTGGCTCATTGGAATGCAGTGAAGTATGTGCTTAGATACATAAAGGAGACTGTAGAATATGGTCTAAAGTTCAGAAAAAATTTAGATGTGGAAGAGCCTCTAATTGGTTATGTAGATGCTGATTATGCTTCAAATTTAGACAATAGGAAGTCTTTGTATGGTTATGTTTTCAATTGTAATTGTTTTTCTGTCTTCTTGAATAAAATCTTCCCCTCCCTTTCTTCCCCGAGGACGTAGGCTTTTATATGCCGAACCTCGTAACTCTTTGAGTATTGTTTTTATGTTAAGTTCGATTTTGTTGAGTTTCTTTTCAAGCTGTGATTTGGAGTTGAAACTTGTGATTTCTTGAATTGATATTCGACAATTTGAAAAAAATTGCAATTTACCAATTGCCATCATGATTAACATTCTTCAAATTGGTCTATTGCTTTCTTGATGATAGAGGAGACCAAGTGAAAAATCTTCTTTCTTTTCTTCTCAATCCACTTAATTTGACGAGCATTAATGCTCAGTGTTTCTCTCCATTAACTTGTTTGAGCTTCAACTTGTTTGCTTCCTTGCTTGATATTAAATTGTATATTCATGTTGGATGGAGAATCATATATTTGGACTATTTTGCGGTACTCTCTATCCAATAAAAGAAATTTGCAATTTTGGAGAAAAAGAGAAATAAAAGATATGTATCTCAACAATAATAAAATATGAAAGAAAAAATCTTGATAAGATATAAAGATATTATTAGAAAAAAGATTGACACAAGTTAAATAAAATATATATCCAAAAGCTAGTGTGGGTAACATTATCCTATTTTGATCATTAACGGTGGAGTGCCACTGCTCATTTTGGTGGAGTCAAAGTAAAAATCAAGTAAGTTATTTGAATAATATAAATAATACAAAAGTCCTACACAAACTAGAAATCTAGTCATAATCAAATCTTTCCATATCAACTATAGTAAAACACTTTAACTTGCGCAGAATAATTCAATGACTATAAATGCCAATTATATTCAAGCATGTCATAAATCAACTACCAGAATTCGTGGAATCCGATAAAATGCAACAAAGTTAATAATCAGACAACAAAAAAAAAGCAACTGAAAGTTTATAAATAAAAAAAGAAAAAAGTCACAGCCCAATTTATAATCACAACTTTAAAAGGAAATATTATTAGTCTTGAAGTATAAATTATTTTCAATAAACATCAACATCATTTTCTCATGACAATTAGTTGCAACATTACCATCATCGTTACCGTGAATTGAGGATGACAGTTTAATTTGTTGCACAATCTACCTTTGATTTATGATGGTAGCAGTTATGCTATATTTTCATTAAGGCATTGCCAAACATAATAATAGTGTGCCTTTACAATTAGATGTTGGAAAACGAAATTGAGAATATGATTAATGATGTTATCCTAGGGTGTAATTCATATCAAATTAATCGGCAAGCTCATGATCCAATCTCTCTATCTTTCAATGGATAAATTTCATAAAAAGATTGAATTTAAGGATTAGTTTTCAATTCTAAATTCATATTTTTAAGTTTTTTAATAAGAGGTTCAATTTAACATTTTTTCTCAATTTAAAACTTGAAAATTAGATTGAGTTTTCAGACAAAATTCAATTTTTTTTTTCTTTTTCCTTTTTATTTGTATTTATAAATTTATTTATATTTCAATATGTACTTATATTTTGGATAAATTAAAATAAGTTAATGTACTTTAAGAACAATCTTCATCCGACTTGTCTTAATTTATATAAAGAAAGATAGAAAGAAAGAAATAAAAATATAATCAATTTAATTTATAAAATATAATTTATATTAAGCTGATTAATATTAAAATTGATTTTCTATATTTTTATTCATAAAATTAAGAAAATAAATGAATCTTAATTTTATGAATTGTACTATACATTTATATAAATTAATATAAGTAGAATGAAAATCGTTTCAAAATTGCACTAATTTATCTAAAATATAAATATATATTGAAATATAAATATATATTGAAATATAAATAAATCTATAGATATAAATAAAAAGAAAAAAGGAAAAAAATTAAAATTTATCTTAAATTAAGAAGTCAATCTAATTTTCAAGCCTTAAATTAATTTTTTTTTTAAATTCAACCTCTTATTGAGAAACTTTAAAATTCATGTAAAGTAATAACTACTAAGGACACTTGTGGATTTGTGGTTCAATCATTTCTCTTCTAATTAAAACACATCACCATACATGTGTCAATATTTAATTACACTAATTTAGTTCTTAATTTATAAAATTTTCTATTTCAAAACCCCCTCATTTCTATAATTAATAATAATAATAATGAGTTATTAATTAAAAATAAACTTTATTTGTAAATTTATAAATAAACTTTATTAGTTAAATAAACTTTATGACACATGAAATTTATTAATAACGAGTTATTAATTAAAAATTGTACATAACGATTTGTGTTTACTTATCATTTATTATTATTTAAAATTAATCACAAGGCTTCATTTTTGTTATTGTATAAAAATATTCTTCTATCTATATTCATTTTGTAAAATTATTAATGTTGAAAAATCTTGTGTCATACACATGTACAGAAGCAAACAAAAAAGTAATATTTATATTATATTCAAATATTAAATGAGATTATACTAATACTTGTTAATTACTCTATTTATTAATAATTATTTTATTCAATCCTTTTACAAAATTAAATTTTATTAAAATCAAAATCCCTGTATTATATGGAATCTATACTAGTTTTAATATTTTTTTACCAAAATACATTTGTATTGTCCTCTACCAAATAAAAAACATGGATCACTTTATGTGCTTTGAAATACCTTGCAAGGTGGGTTTTCTTGTCCACTAAATAAACAACCATGACTCTACGCTGCTACGAGCTCTAAATAAATAAACAATTCTGCACCTTCTTATAATTACATTGTTAATCGCTATAGTTTGATTATCAAGTTTTATATATATATATATATATATATATATATATATAAGTTTTAATTGAAATTGATGCTTCTTGAAACCTAAATTTTATTTGAAGTTGATGCTTCATGACACCCAAAAACACAAGATTAAATACAAATTACAGTCTCATTTCCCCAAAAAAATAAAATAATAATACATCACGCACTTCCATAAAAAACTTAATTCTAGAAGAATAGTGTATGCAATTTCAAAAATCAAAGTTAATTTCGCATTGTTTTCTTCTGCACCTTACACAGTTCACCGACCATCAAAGCATGTGTCTATAAATTACACCAACAAATAAATAGATGGGTTTAAGTGAGAGTTTGATGGCTTATAAAAGGTTTACCATCGTTTAATATATATACAAACTGTATAGATCTCGCAACATGATTTTTGTTAAAGTATAAATAAATACTCCCCTCATTTAATAATAAATGATGTTCTGGAGTTTAAATAATTTTATTTCATATTAAGTGTGGTTTTAAAAATTTATACAATTTTATTTTTAAATTATCTAGATTAATATTTCTTAGTTAAAATTTAGAGATTTAATATGATATCTTTTATGGAATTAATTGATTCTATTTCCAATTTTGAATCATAAATTTTTTGATTAGTTAAGGGTATATTTGTCCAATTTTTATGTTTCTTAATTTATGATAAAAATTTCATAATGACACTTATTATGAAATGGAGGAAGTAATTCTTCTATTTCTGATCTTGGAATTAAATTATAAAGTAGCCATACATATAATTATAATGTGGTAATAAGTTAGTAGATACAGTGAAAGCAAAAAGGACATTTGTACAAAATTAGGAGAGGTTGGACAATATCCCAACATTATTTGGTGGCAATGCAATATTGCCTGGAGACTATGTATATTAATATGGAGAGTAGAGTAAATTCAGAGATCGTGAGGCCCTCCAAATCTATACATTTTTTAAATTTGTCTGCAATCCTTCTCCATAATTTCACGTCTTTCTAAATATTTAATCACATGTACTTTCCTGTTTTTACAAACACAGATGTTTCATTTGGAATCCTGCAGTTATTACTCAACTCCTATAATTTTTTTTTTTTTTTAATTTTGGTTCCTCTTTAATTATTTTGTTTAATCCTTGATACGAGATATGATGGTATGTACCACTTGGATTTGGATGTTACAATTTGATGTAAATGTAACAACTCAATTCTATTTGTATGGAATGAGGTGGTACAACCTAAATTTCGATGGTTCGACTATAAGTAGGTGGTAAAAGCAATGAGCGTAAAAATGTTCAAATCTGACTAAAAAATGAAAAATTAAGTTGTAATTACAAGTGGTTAATTACTAATTTGTCCGTATTATCTACATTCTACACATCCTTTATTTGTTGGTAATTACTAGCTAGCCTTGTTCCATGAAGTGTTTCTGATGCGGAACAAAAGAAAGAAGTTAAGTTCTGAATGATGATTTGCAAACTTGATAAAAATGAAACAACACTTAATTAATATTGTTCTCATTAGGGTTGTGAACATGATATAATATATATGCAAAGGGAAAGGACTTACAACGTAAGAGACCATTTAGATAAGACTCATGTTGGTCAAGTTAGATTCATTGGCATAGTAGGAAAACTAGAGTGGTTCAGGTTTCAAGTTTGAGCTATGTAATTTATTTGGACATATATCTATAACTTTTTTCTCTTTGACATCGGAAAGTATAGAGAAGTGGATGATAACACAAGGAACACTCAAAAACTCTAGCACTTGAGAAAATCCACATAGGATATAAAATCTTAGAAACTCAAAATAAGACTTCCATTCTGGAAATATTCTCGTCTGCTCTCCAATACATAGTATTAAATATTTATAGGCCAAGATATTGAATGGTTCGATGAACAAAAACAAAAGCAACTTTCAAACTCCCAAATATGACTTCTTGAATACTGACCTCTGACTGTTACTTTGAAAGAGTCATATATCTCCAAAACTGCTATGAATTTGAAGAGCCATAATGTATGGTTGGAAAGATAGAGTTGAATTAGCCCGTAATGCCCGTTAGAGTTGATAACTTATGAGAAGTTGATAGTGAAAGAATTGAACTTATTTAACTTAATGTTTACTCTTAATTTCCTTTAAAAAATAGGGCTGATTTCAATTTTGATGGCAACCAAATTCCAACGTAGCAATCAAATTACGGTGGTCACATCAGTGATTTTGAAAATTTTGATCAAAATCGGATTGAAATTAGAAAAAATTTAAAACATAAAGGACCAAGAAACCAAATACTTGGTTGTAAAAAAATATGAAGAGTGAGTTATGTATGACCAAAATTGCAATTACCCCTTAAACATACTAGATAAATCTTCTAGTAGCGTTATCAAGGATACTATACTATTGTAGGCAATATATATATATATATATATATATATATATATATATATATATATATATATATGTATAACACTAAATTAGCTAGCTATTGCTAGAGATTTCTTGATATTTTTTTAAGTCAAACAAAATGATTAGAATTTAGGATAAAGGTGGAAGCAGTGGGACTTAGAAATAGGAGGAAAATGGGGTCGACATGAGTTTGAATTTAATGGCCTGAAATGTTTGTATTGCAACACTATACAATTTGACAGTTCTATATTGTCCTATAACAAAATAAATTGTAGTGCAAGAGGGAAACATTTGGCCTACATATTTTCCTATTTTGAAGCCATTGTTTGTTTTTACACTCACTTTGTCCAAAATTCTTTTATATCACCTGACAATAAAATACACCTCATTCCATCTCCTCCTTTCTAATTTAATTAATTGCTCCCACCATCTGAATCATCAATTTCAATGCATTTTGTCCTAAACCAAATTAACACATGATTGTTGAGAAAATGGTGTTGTGTTTTATTGACCGCGCTTTCGTGACGCGATAAAATTAATTAATTTCCTTCCTAACCTCATTAACTAGTAGCTAGGGTAAGTCGGAGTCGATCCCACGAGGAATGAAGAATAAACTATATCACCTATGTTCAATTCATAAACGGAAAATGTTTGGGGGGTTTATCGAGAATCACTATTAACTATGAAGCCAGAAAACGAATTAAATAAGAAATCAATATAAAAAGCATCCCGGTTAACAGTTCAGTTATCCCCCAATTTCAATTATGCCTTAATTACTGTGACACCCTTCTCTCAGATTATCATGGAATTATCACCCTTAATCTAACAACAAGCTCTGTTAAACCGAATCGTCTCTTAAGATTAGTTAAATTAGGATAAGATCACTAATTAACCCTATTTAATTGAATAACCCAGAACAAGCTCTCCAGATTTAATTCATTAAATGCATTAATTACCAAGACGATAGGGTGAACTAGACTCCGAATACACAAGCTCGATTCGATAATTTAGGATTATGCTACCCTAGAGATGCACGACCTCTAGTTTACCACTAATGAAAATTAGACCACAACAATTAGGATTCATGATCTAAAATTCTAGCAATCAATTATCAACACTTAACCTAGGTGATCAGTCTAAATCAAGCATCAAATAATCAAAAACGATATACACAGATAGCATAATAAATTCCAATCAAACATCGAGAAGGGGAAGTAAAATTAATTAAAACATAAAAGAAATATGAGTTCGAACATCCCTGCTAACCGGAGTTACGAATTAGTCGAGCATCATTGAAATCGAATCCGCAAAAGCAATTGAAATCTCCATCTAAATTAACTAGAAAATTAAAATATGAATTCCTCTCTCTAACTTTCTCTCTCTAAACTAATCCTAATCTAAGCATCCCTTTTTCTCTTGCCTCTCCTGGACGTGTATGATGATGATCCCTGATGTGCTCTCCCTTTCCAAGTATAAACTTGTCTTTCTTTCTTCCCCCTCAAGTCATAATTTGCGGCTGAACAAATTAGTGGAGTTGGAACCCTTTTGGGCCAAGCCCATTCCTTATTTTCTTCACAATTGGGCCTCCATCTTTTCTTTTCTCTTTAATTCTTTTGGACCTTGGAAATTTAAATCGGCCCATTTGACTTCTCCTTATTCCACGATCATTTTTCTCAACTCCAAAATACTTCAAAACATCCTAAAATAATCAAGAAAATTATTCGTGAAGTACTTGGAGACATAAAACACATATAGGTGTGGAAACGGTGCATTTAATTATATCAATTAGCATAAAATCCCAAATTAATTCACAATAATATGCACCAAATTCCTACCTATCATTTATATCACAGCAGATGGAACACAGATAATGTGTTTCCAAATTCTGGAAAGAGCTTCTTTTTTTCTTTCGAAAAACTATCAAAGCAATGTAGTTTCGGGGCGTAGCACAAGTTCATGTTACACAGAGAATCTCCCTCATAATTAAAGGTGGACAAAAAAGTTAACTCATTTTAGAGATGAATGAAAGTTTGATATTCTTAATTATCAAATAGCTCAAGATTCGAGTTGCATGATTTTCAAGAATCATAATGTGTAAAAACTTAAAGATCGAGATGTAATTAATTAACTTAGCATGACCCTAAAATGTCCTTTTTTTTTTTTTGTTTTTCCAATAATAATTGAAGGTCATGAAGGTGTAAGAATAGAGTTAGCTAGTTGTTGGGATTAGTTGGAGTCATGTGATGAGAAGGTTCATAAATATTTATTGTATATATAAAGGGAGCTTTATTTGAACACAAAGGGGCATGTTTAAAGGACTTCTTTTTATAAGGTTTCACCACATGTATATGATTCCATTCCCTTTGGGACACTCAATGTAAGAAAATAATGACTCACTCTTAATATTATTTTTCTTTGCTTGCCTTGGATTCTAAATAAAGTCCTCATCTAACCATGTGATCATTTTGACTCATCTTTTATATGCCAATTCCCCTCAGGACCTTTAACATGGGCAACAAATCATGGGCTCTAACTTAATGGAACTTCTACAATTTTTTTCTTTTTATGAACTCGAATTTCAAGATTTAATACCTAATATATATTAATGTTTTATTTTATACATAAGTGTATGTATTTTAATTTGCATCAAGAAATGCTCCCTCAAAGAGTAGGACTGAAAATGGTTTTGAGCTTAAACAGCAAATCAAGTTTTTCATATGTGGACATCTACAATTAGGGCAAACTTGATTTTAAAGATCAAGAAGAACCCTTCAATATATAGTAATTAATTATTATTTACAGCTAGACAGTTGCTATGCCTTCTATTATTCATTTATAAACATATATACTACAATTATATAGATCAGCTCGCATGTAATTTGAGAGAGTATTAATTAATGTTTGATTAAATTAATGAAAATGATTAGGTGAAGCACTGTTTCATTCCCCAGAGTTGGGGTTAGCAAACACAGGACATCCAATTAGAATGTCTAGTTTTGCAGCAATGGAAGAAGCATGCCAACTATATGTGCAATCATTCTCTGCACTATATCCAATATAGCAACTCAATATATATATCATACACTCATACATAAAATATATACAGACATCATTATCAATAAAAAATAAATAGATAACTAAAAGTGCTCTTTAAAATTATATGCCCTCATTTTACAACTCCCCTAGAATTTCCACTTCAATTTGAATTACTTTTCATTATCATATAATTAAGGATTATATAATATGCTTCATCCTCCTACAAATTCTTGAATGATTCTTCACATATTTTTAGCCAATTAATTACCTGTGAGAGATAATTCTTACTAATTAATATACTCAGTCATCTTTCAACTGGTAAATCAAGAAAATTACAAGTTTTCCTCTTTCTTTCCAAAAACTAACCATCAAAGAAAAAGGGAATGAAATTATAGAACAATTGTGAACCTCAGAAGATACACAAACACAAACACAACACAGAGAGAGAGAGAGAGAGAGAGAGAGAGAGAAAGAGAGAGAGTTGAACTCAAGATTTCTTCAAAAGACAAGTGAAGTAGAACTTACTTGAATATAATTTTTGTAAGCTAGGCTGTCTTGTTAACTTACACATGTACGCATACTGGGCAATATATTCAGTTGTTGGGTTCGATTTTACGAAAGGGTGAAGCCCTTTTCTTTGCATGATTTGATGAAGCTCTTCACCAGATCTCCATGTCAGAATAAGCTACCAAAGGATGAATCCAAAGGGATAGCATGATCCAAAACGAACACAAATTAAAGATGCAAAACAAACAAATATATAAATAAATAATCGATGATATTGAAAAAGAGTGGGGATCAATGCGATCCCTTTGGACGCCTCCATTAGTGGCTGTAAATGCTGTGTAGCAACATAGCAGTTTACCCCTTCACTGTGTGTTTTGTGTGTGGAAGAGACAGAAGAAAGTGGCTTAGACTTTGTCAATATAAAAGAGACTGCTCTAACCAATTTAGGGACGACTAAGCTTTCACATACAAATATACCTCTTTTTCAATGTTTTTTATTGTCGCTTTTTATAAGAATAAACTCTATTTTATATTAATATAAATACAGATATCGATGTCTACCTTTTTTTTTTCTTTCTACTAGTATATATACCATGTTTATTTCTATATTTCCATTTCATTTTCTTTTTTGGAATAATATTATTAGTTTAATGTATTTTTTCTTCTTTACTACTATATGATGCCATATTCGGTAAAGTAATAACTGCTTCATCTGATCCGATATAAGTTTCGTTTAGAGGTTCAATAATTATTTTCAATTATTCATCTTTTTAGATCTTGATACAATTTTATTCCAATATTAATTATCACTATTCCTTAAAAATATGATAATTCTCAGTCCAGTGTGCTAATTTTTAGCTATAATTTAAGAATTTGATAGGAACCTTTTTTTTCGAATTAATTTAATTGTGTTTTAAATTTTAAATTTCTTTATGAGTTAAGGTTTAAGGATATATCAATCAATTTTTGTATGCTTCATGATTTTTGACAAAACTCTCTAAAACAACATTTTAATGTGATTGGATAGAGTATTGTTTTTAAGAATCTTGGATATTTGTTGCTAAGTACATTGCTATTTTAAGCTAGATACATTATGCTTTTATACTTACCTTGAGTCTGCGTAACAATTACTAACATGCTTTTATTCTTACCTTGAGTCGTGTTCAAAATATTCCCCATGTCTATGTTTTGTAATTCATTTGCTTTTTTAACACTTTATTTTTAAAATGAGAAAATTTTCTTTTTAGGAATACTAAGTTATTTAGATAAA
The DNA here is from genome assembly GCA_028654395.1 of Scutellaria barbata. NCBI lineage: Eukaryota > Viridiplantae > Streptophyta > Magnoliopsida > Lamiales > Lamiaceae > Scutellaria > Scutellaria barbata. The sequence goes on along the minus strand of CM053646.1, from coordinate 14,045,607 downwards.
TGGACAAGGACCACCATGCCCGATTATTTTTCATTTTAATTTCCTTTAATTTTGATGTATCAGGATGTTAAATTACAATTACGTCCTCAAGATGGAATTAAGAACACCATCAAACTGACTAGACTTCTCAAATAAAAATATGCATATATTGTCAAATTGAACTTGCCGTGAGTGCTGCCATTCTTGAAAATCTAATTAGACATTGAACATTATGAATATTGAGTGTCTCACATAAAATTATCTTACGAATTTTTTTACGAAATAAGTGAAACGATTTTTTTTATTAAAACAAGTCAACTCACAGTCTACGCACATAACAACGAAAACCAGAAACTATAAAATTTTAACCTTAAATGTGAGATTGAAGTAAAAAGGACAAGATATTACTAGTTGTGGGTCAGGCATTCCTTCTTAGAAATTCCGAACAAGTTGGGTGGAAAAATAATTATCATAAATAATGAAGGTAAATGATTGTTCTTACATAAACTAATTAGTTTTAATGATGGTGATGGTCCCATCCACGTTTATGTTTCTCTCCCCACAATTCAAAGCCACACCAAACTTTCTTTTTAAATGCTTATTTCACAAGAAATATAAGTTATAGTCTTTCTCCATGTGTGTGTGTGGCGGGTTGAAAGATGCCAACTAAATTACTGTTTAAATTAAAAGAAAGTTATATATTGTAGTTTTCTTGAAGATGTTATCATATGTATTATTGACCCTGAATTACATACAATAAGAGATCTCAAGATTAGATACGTAGGGTTTAATTAATCCCCTTTTTCTGGTCAAAGATACATGAAATTATGTGGCTATATCTTGTTTCCATCTCATGATTTGGCCGCCACTATTGCTTTAATCTACATATTTATTGTTTATTATTTTTGTATTCAATATGATTTTTGGATTGTGTGTATGGCTTATTATATATAAAGTTTTTAAAATGTCTGTGACGATGATTTTATAGTTTTTTGGAGGTAAATTGATGACTTTATAGTTAAAACAATGTAAACTAATTGATTTGAAATAAGTTTGTGTTATCACCTATTTTATAAATAACTTAGAGTCTGAAACATTCGAAAGTCAGTAAGATTTCTTTTCTTCTCTATGTATTTTATCTTATGTTATTATAAGTTCAAATACATCATATGATCCTTTGAAGTATTTATATATTCAGACGATTCTTAATGAAATTATTGAGCGAAAAAGGCGATTTATGAATAGACCACATAACTCTATTCGGAAAAAAAAAATTGATTAATAGACAAAGATTAAATATAGATACATGTACAAAAAATTATTTCCTAATAAAATATAATATATATATATATATATATGTTTTCAGTCTATCTTGTTCTTAATTAAAAATTAAGGCATTGTAAATTCAATGCCCAATATTCATATAAAGGGAATTATACATGTATAAATCATAATATATGCAATATGTCATTGATGATGCATATGAAATATCTAGGATTAGCTAGCTAGCTCAAAAGGTACTAAAGGGAAAAGGGTAAATATTGTAATCATTTTTATTAGTTACATTACTAACTTTTCAAAGTCAAAACATGTATTTGAGTGTTAATTAAGAATAAAATATAAATTATATGTGGGGTCTGTATTATATAATATACCCCCTCAAATCGTTTATAAATTGAATTTTATGAGTTTTTATTATGAAAATAAATATTAAAATTAGATTTTAAAAAAATACGATAAAACAAAATATTCTCTAGATACTCATTCCCAGATCAAGGGTGTAGCCTGTAGGACAAAGAATAAATTAAAGAAATCAGATATTGTAAATTGAAAAATAAGAGATATTGTTGGGATAATATATGGATAGGTGGTGAACTAGGAAGAAATGTTAGGATTATAGCTACAAATGTTTCATTATAAAAAAAAGATAAATTTCATAACAAAATTCAATTTATATATTAATTTTTAATTTTTAATCTAAATTTTAATTTTTTAATAAGAGACTCAATTTTACATTTATTCTCAATTTAAGGTTTGAAAATTAGATTGAGTTCTCAATTTAAGATAAAATTTCATTTTATTTTTATTTTTATTTATAATTTATTTATATTTTAATATGTATATATAGTTTAGATAAATTAAGACAAATTCGTGAAATTTAGGAATGATCTTCATCTGACCTGTATTAATTTATATATATATATATATATATATATATATATATATATATATATCATAAATGCAATTCAAAAAATTAAGATTCCTTTATTTTCTTAGTTTTATGAATAAAAGTATAGAAAATCGATTTTAATATTAATCAGTTTGATATAAGTTATATTTTATGAATTGAATTAATTATATTTTTTTTTCCTTTTTTCCATATAAATTAAGATAAGTCGGATGAAAATTATTCTTAAAGCACACTAACTTGTTTTCATATAAATTAAGATAAGTCGGATGAAAAATGTTCTTAAAGCACACTAACTTGTCTTAATTTATAAAAAATATGAATACATATTGAAATATAAATAAATTTATAAGTATAAATAAAAAAGAATATGGAATTTTGTCTTAAATTGAGAACTCAATCTAAATTTCAAGTCTTAAATTAAGAAAAAATATTAAATTGAGGCCCTTATTGAGAAATTTTAAAATTGGATAAATTTCATAACAAGGCCCAATTTATACATTAGTTCTCAATTTTGGTCCCAAACTTTAAAGTTTCTCAATAAGGGACTCAATTTTACATTTTTTCTCATTTTAAAGCTTGAAAATTAGATTGAGTTTTTAATTTAAGACAAAATTCTTTTTCTTTTTCTTTTAATATATATTTATAATTTAGATAAATTAAGAAAACTTCGTGTAATTTTGGAACGATCTTCATCCGACTTATATTAATTTATATATATATATATATATATATATAATAAATGTATATATAATAAATGTAATTTTTTGAATTACATTTATTATATATACATTTATTATATACATTTCAAACCCAGGACACACGAATACTAAAGGCATAAGGATATCTAATAATTATTCTTAGTATATGGTATTGTTACACCACATCGATCCCCTATACCAAAGTATAGCATTGGATACGCAGGGTTTCCAACCAAAACTTCAAATAATTATATATGATATATTTTTACCAGACATTTAAACTCTTAGGAATGTTACTGAGCATTTAAGACTTATATGTATTATCAAATCCATCTTCATTAAAAATGAATCCTTTCAAGGTAAAAGATACTGTTAAAAACAGTATGACAGAGGAATATGATATTCCAAAAAATTTAGAATTATTGAATAATTGGACTATTCCTAAAGTTAAACCTAATAAGATATACCAAATAGGTACTTTTGAAAAATTAGGATTTAAACAATTAGTGAAAACCACGGAATCATCCATTCCTCTTGATAATCAAGAAATAATATTAAATTTACTTGATAAAAAGGATATATTACCTTTTATGAAAACACATAACTACTTACATATAGGTTTAGTGCAAATTGCATTTAGACCTTTAACTTTAAAAGGATTACCAGAAAGCTTTATAGCAGCTTTAAGAGATGGTAGAAACAAAGCATGGAATAAATCCCTTATGGGAATAATTCAATCCAGTCTGGCCCATGGACCAGTATATTTTGATGTTTATCCTGACTTATGTTTATCTCTTACTGATAGTAACATATTAAGTGCTTTAACATTAAATGTTAAAACTCATGGATATGATTATATTCCAGGGTCAGAAATAATTTGTATATGTTATAGAATCTACTATAAACCTTTATATACAATGAATCCAGGATGTAAAATAATGGATAAAAACATAAATGAAACAATTCTTATTGAAACAAATTTCAATAGATCTAATATATCTACTAGAAGAGCTATTAAATGGGAAGAAATAAATTTTCCAGAAAAATGGATAATAGAACAAGAGGTTTATAAAGAACCTTTAATAAATGATAAATTGAAAAATATAATTCAAACAGAAGAAGGAACTGTTCAAATTCAATTTTCAAATGAACAGAAAAATTTATTACTTCCATCTTCAATATCTAGAAATAATTCTATGTTTAAAACAAGAACAACAGATTCATATATTTCACCTTTAGATTATTGGGTAGATTTACCACAAACATCTAGAGCTTCGACTTCTCAAATAAGAGAAGAATTAGAATCTGAAAGAAATAAAAATAAAGAAGAAGTCTATATTGACAGAAATAAAATTGTTAGAGATTTTAATCATGGAAATATCCAAAAAGATAGTGACACTATGTCAGATGCCCCATTTAGTCTTCATGATTGATACACCAATCAATTTTGAAAAAGGATCACCTGCTAGGCAGGAAATTTGTAAGGAATTTAAAAATTCCAAATGGAAACCTTTTAGAAAATGGTTTTTTGAAAACCTATCAAATAATCTTGAACAAATTCAAGAAGAATTTTACAAAATTTGTAAAGAAAAAAATACAAAAATATATTTTGTTCCTTGGTTTATAAATAATTATATTATAAATCAAATTTTTGTTTTAGAAAGAACATATAAATTAACTACTGGACAAGAACAAAAATCTTTGTATCCTCCCAGTACTTCATTTCAAATGGAGAAAAATAATAAAATTATGAGTTTTACAGCATTTTCAAAATTAATTGAAAATGAAACTTTACAAGTAACCATAAAACATATAAATATTTTAATGGAAAAACAAAATTATACTAATTTATATCTTAACATACTAGGTGAAGAATTAAATTCTCTTCATAATAAAATTGAAGATTTAAATTCTCTTCAACATAAAATTGAAAATATTATTTCAGTTATAAAAACCATTAAACCTGATGTTCATATTGAAGTAAAGAAAGAAACAGATATAGTTTCTATTGCCTCATCTTCGATACAACCACCACCAGAAATAAAAGATTTTAAATTAAAATCAACAAAAAATAATCTGGAAGAATTAATTGTGGAATTAACAGAAAAATTTAAAGGTCAGAATATTTCTACTTTAAATAATGAGGAAGGAACATCTGAACCTTCGAAAGATAAAATAAATAAAATTAAATGGGCAGATAGGCCTACTCAGCAAAGATATTATTTAACCAAACCAACTCCCATAGATGTTTTGCATGAGGAAAAAGAATTCTTCTCAGAAACAAGTTATAATGGGAAAAGTATTTATGAATGGAATCTAGATGGATTCACAGATACACATATTCATAATATGGCTCATAGAATGCTCATGTACAGTACTGTCTGTATGACAGCAGGCAATAATGATAAAAATATTGCTAAAATGATTATAGCAGGTTTCACGGGTCAACTTAAAGGTTGGTGGGATAACTATTTATCTCAAACAGCAAAAGACACAATTCAAAATGCTGTTAAAATAGAAAATAATAATCAAAATAGTAATGTTGTTTATACTTTAATAATGACAATAATTGAACATTTTACTGGAAGATTTTCTGATAATAGCGAAAATATTCGTACTCTTCTTAGTAATACAAGATGTAGAACTTTAACAGATTTTAGATGGTATAAAGATACTTATCTATCTAGAGTTTTTGAATTACCTGATTGTAATAATATTCATTGGAAAGCCAAATTTATAGATGGTCTTCCAAGTCTTTTCGCTGAAAGAATTAAAATAATTCTTAGAAAAGAACATTTAAATATTCCTTATGATAATTATACATATGGAAATTTAATAAATGTTTGTATTCAAGAAGGGTTATCCCTTTGTAATGAACTTAAATTAAACAAACAAATTAAAAATCAAAGTATGATAGAAAGAAAACAATTAGGACATTTCTGTGACCAATTTGGTATGGAAACGTCAAGAAGAGATAGGAATGATACCTATTCTAAAAACAAGAAACACTCTAAAAATTTTAGAGATAAAAATGAAAAACCATATAAGAAAAGAAGACATTTCTCTGAAAAATTTAAAGAGAAAAAGAAAAGAAGAAAAGAAACCTTTAATAGAAATAAAGGAAATAAAGATAAAACGAACATAATATGTCATAAATGTCATAAACCAGGTCATTATGCTAATGAATGTTGGACAAAGACCAAAATAAATAAATTAGAAATTGATGATAATATCAAAAATGCTTTATTACAAATAATGTTAGAATCTGATTCTGATAATAAGTCAGATAAAGAATCAGAAGAAGAATCATATTATTCAGATGATTTAAAAGACTCAGATATTGAAAGTTTATCTTCAAATAATGAAGAATGTAATAATTGTATACAAGGTCAACCTTGTATTAATCATATCAGTAATACTGATGAAAAAGGAGATGAGTTTTATAAACTTTTATCTCAATTTCAGGATTTTAGTTTAAACACTATAGATAATAATTCTTTTATAGAATTATTAAAAAGTATAAAAGATTCTGAATTAAGATCAAAAATTATTGATCAAATTGAAAATACACCATCTTCAAGTAATAGTAAAAAAGAGGAAATAAATCCTATTCAAAATCAATCATACTCTATGAAAGAAATTCATAGAATGTTAAAACAAAAATATGGTGATAAAAAGCCAACAACTACAGAAGAATTATTAATAGAAATTAATAATTTAAAAAATGAAGTAAAAGATCTTCAAAAATGTAATACAAATATACATTATAGATTATCCATGATAGAAAAAGAAAGAATCATGGAAAAAGAAGAATTTGTTGAATTAGAAGAACAACAAGAAAATTTCTTGTCAACCATAGATAAAAATAAATCTACAAAAGAAATTATTCAAATCATGAATATGTATACCTCGCAAAAATGGTATACAAAAATAACTCTTTTGATTGATAATAATTATCAAAAAAGCTTCATTGCTATGATTGATAGTGGAGCAGACTTGAATGTTATACAAGAAGGATTAATTCCTTCAAGATATTTTCATAAAACAACTCATTCTCTTTCACATGCAGGAGGAGGGTCTCTGGATATTAGTTATAAACTACCAGAAACTTTAATATGTAAAAATGGAAGCTGTATATCTACTAGTTTCCTTCTTGCAAAAGATATTTCAAGTCAACTTATTCTTGGCTTACCTTTTATACATAGTATATATCCTTTAACACGTATTGATGAAAAAGGAATAATTGGTACTTATAAAAATAAACCTATTATTTTTGAATTTATAAATAGACCTATCCAAAAGGTTATTAATGAAATAAAAGAAAAAATGGATAGAAAAATATTTCATATAAATTCTTTAAAAGAAGAAATTAATTTTCTAACTATTGAAGAAAAATTAAATAATCCTAAATTAAAGGATAAAATAAAACTAATTTATAATAAGTTTTCCTTAGAAATATGTGATGATCACCCCAATGCTTTTTGGGATAGAAAAAAACATGTTATTTCCCTTCCTTATGAAGAAGACTTTAATGAAAAGGATATTCCTACAAAATCTAGACCTTGTCAAATGAATTCTGAATATTTAGAATTATGCAAAAAAGAGATAAAATCTCTTCTTGATAAGAAGTTAATAACTCCTTCTAAGTCTTCATGGTCATGCACGGCTTTCTATGTTAATAAGCATTCTGAACAAGAAAGAGGTGTACCAAGACTTGTTATAAATTATAAACCTCTTAATAAGGTTTTAAAATGGATAAGACATCCTATTCCAAATAAAAAAGATCTTATAGATAGACTTTTTGGAGCTTTAATATTTTCAAAATTTGATTTAAAATCAGGATACTGGCAAATGCAAATAGAAGAAGCTGACAGATATAAAACAGCTTTTAATGTTCCGATAGGACATTATGAATGGACAGTTTTACCCTTTGGGTTAAAAAATGCTCCTTCAGAATTTCAACAAATTATGAGTGATATATTTATTCCTTATAGCAATTTTATAATTGTTTATATCGATGATATACTGGTATTTTCTAAAGATATTGAAACTCATTTTAAACATTTAGAAATCTTTAGAAAATTAATTATACAAAATGGTCTTGTTATATCAAAACCAAAAATGAATTTATTTTATACAAATGTCAGATTTTTAGGACATAATATTGAAAAAGGAAAAATAATTCCTATACAAAGAAGTATGGAATTTGGAAATAAATTTCCAGATATAATTACTGATAAAACTCAATTACAAAGATTTCTTGGAAGTCTAAATTATGTTTCCTCATTTGTTGAAAATATTTCAAAAATATCTGCTATTTTATATGATAGACTGAAAAAAAATCCTAAGCCTTGGACAGATGAACATACCAAGGTAGTTAAGATTATAAAAGAAAAGGTAAAAAATATTCCTTGTCTTATGCTTGCTAATCCTCAATGGGAAAAAATTATTGAAACAGATGCCTCAGATTTAGGGTTTGGGGGAATCTTAAAACAAATAAATCCAAAGGATAAACAAGAAATTCTTGTTAGATTTTATTCAGGAAAATGGAATCCTGCACAGAAAAATTATGCTACTGTGGCTAAAGAAATTTTAGCTATAGTAAAATGTGTTATAAAATTTCAAGATGATTTATATAATCAAAAATTTATTATAAAAACAGATTGCCAAGCAGCAAAAGGTCTTTTCAAAAAAGATTTTAAACATGATATTTCAAAACAAATGTTTGCGAGATGGCAAGCTTATTTAGCTCCTTTTGATTTTGAAATTGTTTATAAACAAGGAAAGGATAATAATTTGCCTGATTATTTAACAAGAGAATTTCTTCTATGATTTCATATATGAGTCAACAGGGACGAGGATCCTATTTCCCTAATAGGGGAAGAGGAAGGGGAAGAAGTTTTATTTCTCAGAATATTTCGGGAAGTGCATCAGGAAATATTCCTGATAAAAATCATCCATTATATGGAGATTTTCAAGAATTCTTAAAACAGAAATCACAGGAATATAGTCCTGAAGAAAAGGAAGAATCTTCCTATGCTAGTATTACTTCTGAGGAAAAGAGTAATATACTCTTTAAAAGATCTGAATACAAAGATTTAATTCTTCTAATAGAAGAAAAAGATATCCAATGGAAAGATAGTCCATGGACTATTATGGATAGATATGTTCCCAGTGGAACCATTATAAGTGGTTCATACAAATCAAGAGGATTTTATGAAGAAATGCTTAGAGCATTAGAAAGTGTTGATATAGAACATTTTGGTTCTGGAAATAACCAGACAAATGAACATGCTTATTCAAAGTTCACTATCAAGAAGATTATATCTCTTGAAGAATGGGGATTATCTCCCTTAGTTGAAAAGGAAGTAATACATCCTAGTCAAAGAAATTCCTACAAATTTAATTTTTGGGATTATATTGATGGTTTTTATAAAACCCTCTTCTTTGAAAATAAAAAGAAGAAACATACTTGGTTAATAAAAATTTGTAGCAATTGCTCAAAACATCCAGTTAATAACTGGTTTTATGATTGGTGGAAGATATTTGGCACTACCATAGACATTTTACCAGATAATTATAAAAATTTGATGGAAGAATGGACTATGTGTGCACCTACAGTTGAAAATAATTCAATAAAGGGTCAAACCCCTTGCCAGTTCTTTATAGAATCAGGCATTCCATGGATATGGAAATGGACACCAGAGTTCGGTTATACTGATAATGGTACTCCTTGCTTATGGAGACTTGGTCATACCAAGATGTGGGATAAAATGAGCAGAATTGATCCCGAAACAGGAGAATTATATTCTCAATCAACAATTGATAATATCAAAGAAAAAATAAAGTGTTATAAAACACTAAAAGAAAAGAAAAAAGAAGAAATAAAGGATTTGAATAGTCCTTTTAAAAGAATTTCTCAGAAATATGCTGGAACATTTTCCAAGCAAAAAATGATTGATATATATCTTGAAGAGATGAAAAATGATCTTTTTAAGAATTTACAAAATACTGGATGTTCAGGTTCAAAATCTGATACTTCAATGCTTTCTGACTCCAGCAGCCGGGAAGAAACAGAAAGATTGTTTTCTGAACAAGAAGGCCAAGACCCAGAAGAAGATAATCCTGAGTTAAGTGTGTCATTTGACATTCTCAGAGAATCTCTGTTTAAAAAATTTAAAGATTAACATGCAAGAGATAAATACTGATCAACCTATTGTGGAAGAATTATATTTTATCCAGAGGAATTATCCACATACACTATGGTTTCCATATTTTAATCCAATATTCTATGAAGGATCAGGAAGCTGGAATAGAGTTTCCACAATCAAAAGAAAAATAAAGGTTATTGAAAGCAAAATAAAAGAAGTACAACAACTTCTTGTTTTTGATCCGTATTTTCAGAATGATGACAATAGTGATTTATTAATTAACCTATGGAGGCTTAAAGAATCACTCAAGGCGTTCAAAACCCAAAGCAAAATTCTGGCAGGATAAAAGAAGATTGAAGATAAGGATGCTCTCCACTTAGTGGACCCCTCATATTAGTGGAATGGACAATAAAGTCCAAATAGAAAAGAATCTTTTACTATTTGCTTTTATAAAGCAATTATTGTAATAGTATTGTAATAGTTTTTCTTTTCCCTATTTATAGGGCTTGTTTTTCATTTGTAAGGGTATGCTTGAGTAAAGTACTCGCCCATTCTCTCTCCCTTCTCTCTAGTTTCTCTCTCTAATCTTTCCTAGTTATAATTTTGTATAATATAAAACTGTTTGTTCTTGGTGATCTCCAGACTCTGTAAGTATTTAAATTTCTGTTTTTAAGTTTTTATTTTTTTTTTATGTTTGTGAAAGGCCTATCAATGATAGGCTAGATATTTATGTGTTAGATAAAGACTGCTGGATCTTTTAAACATGTCTGTTTGTTTTTAGATTTAAGGAAACATGAATACTAATGAAAGGTTAAGACACTCAGGGTTGAGGCTTAAGTACTACGATGTATTATACAATCCTAATGTTCACCCTTGTTAGCCGTTTTAGCCAGGAAGGCGTTTGAGGCATTTGTGGGTTGAAGGGGATTTGATAATACATATAAGTCTTAAATGCTCAGTAACATTCCTAAGAGTTTAAATGTCTGGTAAAAATATATCATATATAATTATTTGAAGTTTTGGTTGGAAACCCTGCGTATCCAATGCTATACTTTGGTATAGGGGATCGATGTGGTGTAACAATACCATATACTAAGAATAATTATTAGATATCCTTATGCCTTTAGTATTCGTGTGTCCTGGGTTTGAAATGGTATCATTATTTTCTTAATTTTATGAATAAAAGTATAGAAAATTGATTTAATATTAATCATTTTAATATAAATTATATTTTATGAATTGAATTAATTATATTTTTTCTCTTTCTGTTTTTCATATAAATTAAGATAAGTCGGACAAAAATTGTTCTTAAAGCGCACTAACTTGTCTTGATTTATCCAAAATATGAATACATATTGAAATATAAATAAAAAAGAATATGAAATTTTGTCTAAAATTGAGAGTTCAATCTAAATTTCAAGCCTCAAATTGAGAAAAAATGATAAATTGAGCCCCTTATTGAGAAACTTTAAAATTTGGGTCCAAAATTGAGAACTAATGTATAAATTGGGTCTTGTTATGAAATTTATCCTTTTAAAATTTATGTTTAAAATTGAAAACTAATCTATAAATTGGATCTTAATAAAATTTATCCTATAAAAAAATGCGCACTATGTGGTGTCCAAATTAAACAATTTGAGCACAAATGAAAAATGGAAAGTCCCATTGTGGGACTGTGTGTTTGGCCAACTTAGGTGAGGGTTTCTTTGCATTCCGTCACATGCGCTTAATATTACTCTTTTTTCTGTCTTATGCATATGAACTTGATCAGTCATTAAAAGAAACAAATAATTTGTTAAAATAATCAAGGTGTTGTAATAACTTCTTCAAATTAATGGTATTGATTTTCAGTATTAAGAAGTGTTTAAATATTAGGCTTATAAATATCATTTCTTCAATACTTTGTCGTGTGGAATACTCATCTACCCATCAAAAATATGTATTAATTGACTCATTTTCGTCAAAATCATCTCAATAAATTTTAGATAAGATTATTAATTTTAATATATTAATGGTAAATACATTAACACCTATGTATATGTATATTTCTAGTAAATCTTGATGATTCATACACTCTGCATATCTGAATATGTATCTGGTTAGTGGCGATTTTCAGGAATTTTAAAATTAAGATACGATCAATATATTATTTTAAAAAATTACATATACACATATTTTTTTTCATATTTAAAGTCGAATATCCGATTCCTGATATTGCATTGATTTTATTTGATTTTGGATTATCAGAGGTATTGTAGTGCAAAATTATTGATTAAGCCCCAAAAGTTAATTAGCTCTCCAACGTCGGTGATGTAGCTCTGTATGTGTTCATTTCTAATTGAACGAGTAGTAAATAATAAGAACTTGATAATATTAAAAAAAGTCAAATTTTAGAATAAATCCACAATTATAATGACACCACAACAATTTCAAAAATAATTTACATCAAATATGTCACAAAATCAACAAATTTCACACACATGGAAAAAAGACACAAAACCAACAAATAACATCAAATAAACTCATTCACAAATTAACCCAAAAATCAACTTAAGCAATAAGTATTAATAATAAGAAATATTTGTTGAGCAATATGTAAATCAGTGTGAAATCTAAAATATAATTGTATTCAATTTGTCTTGTCAAATAGTGTAAATTCTCATGTCTTACATGATCAAATACCCTTTTGTTTTATTCATAATGGCTAAGATTTATTTTTTTCATTAAAATTAAACAATGTACACAATATTTTAAATATATATGTAATGTTACTTTTCAATTTGAACCGTACCAATGTCTAGTTTTATATATGAAGCCCCCAATTTGCATTAAATATAATTATACTCATTCTAATCCCAATTAATAATTGTTTTTAGAGTTTTTGTAGTGAATAATGAAGCATAATAATTGGATGAATATATCCTTTATTAATCAAGGAATTAAAGATTTAAAATTAAAAAGAAAATCAAATTAATTCCATAAGTCGCCTTAAAAACATTTGAATTTGGTACTTTTCTACTCCAATAATGTTGTAAAAGGTTGCGCCAACTTTTTTCATTTCCACCAGTTAGGGTTGAAACCTGCAATATTCTCTTTTTCTTTCCTTTTTCGTTTGTTTTATTTTTATTTTTATTTTTTTCTATAATAATATGAACTATTTTGAAATATTTCTTTTTAGTGCAAAAAATTATGTAGACCGTTGGAAATGAATGACAGTTTTTATATTCAAATAGTACACAATTTACAGTAAAAATTATCGTACAGTGTTGGAGATGTTCTAGGAATGATCATACCAAATCCTAAATTTTAGCTAAATAATATTAATAATAGAGATAATTTAGGAATAAAGTTACATTAAAATCTAATTAAAATTTATATTGTAACACAATACTTAATTGAGATTGAAGGAAGTATATTTAAGTTGACGTTTATTTACACCGTTCTAGTTTTTTTTTTTTTTTATTGATTCAAATGTAATACTGTATGTTGCTATAATTATTAAAATTAAAATTCTAGAAAATGCTTCTTATATTGAATGCCCAAATGCTTCCAATATTGAATGCCCAAAACATCATCAACATATAAATACATTCCGAAATTTGAGAGAAACAATAACTTTTGGTCTCTACTATTTCAAGAATATTAGTTCTCTTGAAACATAAATGTTATCAACATACACACAAATAAAACCACCATACTTAATTATCTTTTTTTTTTTTTTTTTTTGAATGGAACCACCATACTTATCCTTAAACCTTGAATATTTGTACTTATTACAACTAGCGTGTCAAAAACAGATACAAAATTTTACAATTTGAAGTTTCAAGACATGAAAGTCTAAATTAAGTCAATATTCAAATATTTCCAAACAAAAAAATTCAATTAATTTTGTAACGTACAGCCACAATTTTTAACAATCAGTGATATAACTCCAGTACGTTCTTTCACATTTTGCAAATCTTTAGTTACAATTGACTTGTTTTATGTTATGTTTTAATTTATGGATAAATTTTATAATAAGATTCAATTTATAAATTAGTTTTTAATTTTAATTTAATTTTAATTTTAAAGTATCTTAATAAAGGAGTTTAATTTGACTTTTTCTTAATTTAAGGTTTGAAATTAAATTGAATTTTCAATTCAAGAAAAAATTACATTTTCTTTTTTTAAATATATTTATAGATTTATTTATATTTTAATGAGATAAATTTCATAATAAGGCCCAATTTATAGATTAGTTCTCAATTTTGGACCCGAATTTTAAAGTTTCTCAATAAGGGATAGACGTGTCCAAACGGTTCAAAAAACCGGAATCGGGACGGTTTGAACCGGCGGTCAACGATTCCGGTTCCAAATCGGAACCGTGAACCGTCGAGGTACGGTTCGGTTTCGGTTCGACCTGTAGAAAAACCGGCAAACCGGCGGTTCGAAACGCCGGTTTGTGCATTTTTTAAATTATTTTTTTTTTGAATTTTCAAATGAGACACGTGTACGGTCCGGATTGCTTGAGCGTTGATGATCAACGGTCAAGATCATGCTACCGTTGCAAACCGGCGGTTCGAACCGTCCCGGAACCGACGGTTCAAACCGGGGAATCTTTTTTTTTTTTTAAATTCATGCCACGTGTACGCTCCGAATCGCTTGACCGTTGATGATCAACGGCCAAGATCATGTATTTATACTTAGTTGTAAGTTGTAACTTGTAATTTTTTTTAACTTCAATATTGATGTATGATTGTAATATATTGAAAGTTGTAACTTCTAATTTATTTTTTCATTTATCATTGTAATTGTAATATATTCAATTGTAAATGGTATAGGTGTCATTTTTTAAGGAAAATCAAGTCTGGCCAATGAGGCACGGTCGTGCCCGACCTTGCCCCATTAAGAAAAATCAAGTCTGGCCAATGGGGCACGGTCGCGCTACACGGCACGGTCGTGCCCGATCGTGCCCCATTGGGCAGACTTGATTTCAAAAAAAAAAAAAAAAAGGGGAAACCGGCGGTTTCGGTTAACCGTCGGTTTCCAAACCGGAACCGGAACCGAACTCCCCACGATTCGGTTCCGATTTGATGTGTGCGGTTTGAAAAACCGTCGGTTCCGAACCGGCAAATCGGAACCGAAACCGGCGGGGCACCTCTAATAAGGGACTTAATTTAACATTTTTTCTCAATTCAAGTTTTGAAATTTAGATTGAGTTATCAATTCAAAACAAAATTTCATTTTTTTTATATTTATAATTCATTTATATTTTAATATGTATTTGTAATTTAGATAAATTAAGATAAGTTCGTGCAATTTTGAAACTATCTTCATCGGACTTGTATTAATTTATATTTTAAAAAATTAAGATTCTTTTATTTTCTTAATTTTATGATATAAAAATCGATTTTAATATTTAATATAAATTATATTTTATGAATTAAATTAATTATATTTCTTTCTTTCTTTTTTTCATATAAATTAAGATAGGTCGGATGAAAATTGTTCTTAAAACACACTAACTTGACTAATTTATCCAAAATATGAATACATATTGAAATATAAATAAAAAAATAAAATGAAATTTTGTTTTGAATTGAGAACTCAATCTAAATTTCAAGCCTTGGATTGAGAAAAAATGTTAAATTGAACCCCTTGTTGAGAAACTTTAAAATCCGGGTCTAGAATTGAGAATTAATCTATAAATTTGGTCTTGTTATGAAATTTATCCTATTTTAATGTGTATTTATATTTTAGAAAAATTAAGATAATGCAATTTTGGAACGATCTTTATCCAACTTGTATTAATTTATATATATATATATATAAAGAAAAAAATATAATTAATTCAATTCATAAAATATTATTTATATTAAATTGATTAAGGTTTTCTATAATTTTATTCATAAAATCAAGAAAATAAAAGAATCTTAATTTGATAAATGACATTATATATATATATATAAATTAATACAAATCAAATGAAAATCATTTTAAAATTGCACTAACTTGTCTTAATTTATTTAAAATATAAATACATATTGAAATATTAATAAATCTATAAATATAAATAAAAGAAAAAAGAAAAAAAAAGAAATATTATTTTAAATTGAGAACTCAATCTTATTTTCAAATCTTAAATTGAGAAAAAAAAAAGTTAAATTGAACCTTAATTGAAAAACTTTAAAAATTGAATTTAGCATTGAAAACTAATCTTTTTTATTCAAAAATTGTACTTCTAAATTTCATCATGATTTAGAGTTAAATTTAATATTGGTCATATATGTAAGACACTTTTCATTTTTTAACAATCAAATATTTGTTTTTCAATTTTGAACTTATATGATTTAATTTTTTTCAATTTTAGTTCTTTTTGGTTAAAATTTTCAAAATTATTGACGTAACTGTCGGAATTAAGATGTCATGTCAGATATTGCGGTGGTCACGTCAGAATTTTGAAAATTCCAACAAAAAAAACACTGCAATTGAAAAAAAATTAAAATTTAAAAAACCAAAATTAAAAAATGAATAACTGATTGTCAAAAAATGGAAATTATCTTCGATATAAGACTAAGATTGAAATTATCCCTCAAAATTTATATGTATAAATAATCTAATGTTTTATTGAATAACTATGTATAAATAATCTAATGTTTTATTGATAAGTTATTCGTAAACTTTGTATACACACGTAGATGAAAAGTTTTTCATAAAATTTCCAAAACATCCAACATTTCAACTTCAATCTGAAATTACCCAAAAAGACATTGAGTTTTGAGTCTAGTATCTTATCAACCTACTCTAATTAAGATCCATTGGTTAGTACTCCCGAATCATGACACGATATGATTTCCAACATCTCTATAAAACAATAAAAAATATATAACATAAAAAAAATCAGAAATGAAAATTCCTTACTGATGTTGCTAAGTGATTGAGGATTCATACAAGTAATTAGGTTGGATACATGTTCATTCAAGGATAGGTAAAGAAAGTAGCTATCTGCCAGTCTGCCATCCAATATAATTTATTCCTCTCAAGGGTGGCCCGACATTCCAATATTGACAATTATATGTTTTTCTGATAACCCAAAAAAACCAATATATATATATATATATATAATAAAAAGAAATAATAATAATAAACATATATGAAATTTAAAATGGGGGACCTTTAGGACATAATTTGCAATTAAGATTTTGACCTCGACGTGCTGATCTTTTAATCCTTAATATTACAAGTCATTATTCCTAATAAAGAGCCTCTTGTTTGTCCATAATTACTCAAGGTTTTCTCTTTTTATGAATAACGTTTCACATGGGAATAATAAGCAACTTTAATTTTGACAAAGTAGTTGAAATGTCTTGTTTTGACCTACCATAATTTTTGTTTCGCACGGTTTTAAAAGAGACTCACCGTAAAAAGTTTTAGGAAAGAATTGATAATTTGATAAAAAAAATTCTTTGTTTGGTTGGATTAACATTTCTACATTTGTCAAATCAACCTAACATCACTAGTTTCACCTGTTATTGACTTGCTTTCAGTTTCAATATTTCTCAAATCAAATACACCGATTTAGTTTAATATAATCCTTATAAAACGTCTAAATAATCAACAGATAAACACCCTTACTAAAAAATTAAAGGTTAGGATGTTAATATAGATTTTATAAATATATAAATTTCCTAATAATCTGATCGATAACTGGGTACGTAATGGGAATCCAAAACCTTTATTTACATTTTATAATTTTATTTTAAACGAGTCAAAAATCGAAAAATATAAAATAAAAAAGTTAATACTTGGATCCACCTAGTTAGGAATTAGGATTCGATCCAATTAATTACCCATTTAATTGCTATCGTCAATTGATGTATCAAGTAATTCATGTTTTTTAAGTGAATAGATAGAATCAAGTTTCCCTAAGAAAGCAACTCGAAATGATTTCACAGATTAAAATACGAAAATTTATACCACATACCAAAAATTGGTCCCCAAGTTGATCCATTTGCAAATTAAATTTTAAATCTGACATGACTTTGTTTCTGCTCCCTGTCGACATGCCTCTTTATACCATTCTCAAACGTTGAAATAATGCAATATTCTGCCAATAAGTTATTGGTTTAATTTGGTGATTAAATTTTTTTTTTTTTAAACTCTTGAAATTCAAACTGTTTGTGTGAGTTTTGTTCAATTTTACATTAGTTTAATTTGTTTATTTGTTAATTCATGTTCAATACTCATTGATCGCTTTCGCAAAATCAATTTTATTGCACCTCAATATTAATAGCAATCACTGAATAAAACAAATAGGAGTCATTGGTTGGGACAAGTTCTCTTTCACATGATATATAGTTGTCGAGAGAGATGCAAATAGATCTCAATAATAATGAGTCTGCAATATCGGTCCACTCTATAAATAGAATGTATTCAAATTACATGATACATTTTCCAATATCAATATGAGATCAATTCATCCTCTATTACGTTCATGCCTAATCGATAAGTATTTTTTGATTAGAATGTATCAATTTGTATTTTGAGTTATATACTTAAATAATTAGTGGGTTAAACATAATTGAGAGATAAAATAAAAAATAAAAAATAAAAGAAAAGTGGTGATTGAGATTTATGTTAGGAGATTGTACTGTGTTCTAATCTAGATTGTCCCACTATGCATATAGGGAGGGTGGTTAAAAATTGTTTTACCCTCTTCAATATTTCTTTTTACCCCTCAATATACTTTCTTATTACAATTAGTCCCCTCAACTTTTGTTCTTGTTTCTGCCCCAAGGTACATATAAATGCTCTTCTAAGTAATACACCAAATTAAAACTATGAGAAAGTATTAAAAAAAAAACTTAAATTAGGAAATTAACCTAGCAGGTTGTATAAGTTGGAGCAATTACTAATTAAGTTGAGGAGTGGATTTAATTTTGAAATGAATTGTTAAAAGGTTAGAATAAGAATTAATTAGGTTGAGAGAGAAGCTTAGAGGAGTGGTGATGATAACATATAATCCTAGATTTTGTGCACACTACTGAAACATGAATGGACCACTTATAACATTTGCATGCTTTCTCTGGTGCTTGGTAGGATCCCATCCCCCACATTAATTCTTCTTTCCAATACATCTCACTCCTTGCACTTTTTCTTCTATTTTCTATAACTACACCACAAATATCATGATAATCTCACCATTACGTATATAAACTCTAGTAAAATAAATTCTATAAGATGTTCAAATTGCATAGAGTGACCTAGACTTAGTAGTACTATAATAGTATAATATTGTCATCTCGTGTATATGGTGGGAAAAAATATAACAATATTAGTTACAGTGCCACATAAACAAATTTTGCAATTAATGGTAGGGAATTAGGAAATTGGTTTCCTTAAAAGATGATTGTCCTTTTTTTTTTTTGCAATTAATTAAAATATATGTGTGTTATATTTTTAGTTATGTATGATGAAAGAATTAAGTAGTGAGGAGCAAACATTAGAAGTTGAAGGTACATATGTCTCATCTTTATTGTGCATGAAAATAATATCCACCCAGGCTTTGCTACCCATCTGATGATACATCATTTGGACTTTGGAAAGAAGCTGTCAAATACGATACGATACCTTTGCTACATATATTATATCTTGCATTGTCATATCTCAATAAATTGCAAATCTATTTCATTTTCACTCATTCAGTGCCAGCTTCCACTTACTATTCTTCTTTTGTCCAATTCTCTGCACTGCTCCTCATCATTCCACTTTCTTCCTTCTCACTTTTATTTTCCGGTCAAAATAAATGACATTTTAGAATCTTGCATGCACAGTAAGAAATTTGATGACAATAATAAGACTGATATACTTTTTGTTTAAGTATAATTTTCGATAATCATTTTATATCTCATTTGATTTGAGAGAAATAAATGAGTGTAGTTTTTTGTAGATATGAGAATATTTTTTGAAATTCTATAATCACGTGGGCAACCAAAATTCAACCCAATATATCCAACCAATTGATCTTGTCCACTTTACCAGTTTCCAACAACATTGCCCCTCCTTTTATTGATAGTCACTCATGTATGTCTCTTTTTAATTAACAAATTATCAATATTTTCTTTTTCTGAAAGAACAAAATTATGAATATTTCTCTAGTATAATTTAGGTCAAACAGGCCAGGAGGTAACGGGGGCCAATGCTAATTATATCATCTTTTCTTATCACTTCATATAATACCTCTCGATAATTGATTGATTTAGGCTCTACTTCTTCGATGAATAAATAATAACAAGAGTACGTGAAATTGTTTGACATATCACATTCATAAGATGAATTGGACCAATCCAATCAATATCAGTCAATGCAAATTATAATTTGAAGTCATTGAATCAAAAGTGTTATCTGATACGGAGAAAAATATTAGCTTATGAAAATAAAAGTATTATATAATATTACTTATCAACTGATTATAATTTGTAAGAATATTATATTATGAGAATAAAAGTATTATTGATAAATTTATAAATTTTCAAATCAATGATAAATTTAGAATATTGGAGCCAAATGTATTACATGATACACATAAAAAATTATATTTATACGCATAAAATTATTACTTGATACACACAAAAATACTACAAATATTACATTATCAGCTACAGATAAAGTTCCATTAAAGAGTGTTTCCACGTGGTAGAACCTCCTCAAGGAATATAAGGTTTTCAGAGGCTAATCTTGAGCCGTAAAATATATCTTTTCTCACCATCCCCATAGTGTATGAGATAAATGTATGCATTTTGACTAAGGTCGCAATTAAACGCATTGTTTGGGAGGAATTCATCGTACTATTTTCAATTTCATTCTTGTTATTGACATCGGAAGGAGTGAATAAAATTAGAGATACGATAAAAAATCTGTAACTAATTCCTCCCCTTTTTTCTTTTTTGCCGAGTTCCTTAAAGAGAGTTATCTTGCACCCCTAGGTATTCTCTATCTACCCACCTCCAAATCATCGGTCCGATACTAGATGTAGTCTTTCCACTACACGATACAAAAATATAACCAAAAAATATTGATATGTGAGTTCCTAGTGCAATTCATTAATTAAGATTGAAAAATAAAAAATTGGCATGGATATAAAGTGCAAGTGTGCAGTAGTTGTAGTGCAGGTAGTAGATATATCATATATGGGGAAAAGAATAATTAATGTTAAAAATGTATTTTATGATGTGAGTAAGGTGTTTCAGCATTTTTGCTGCATATAAATTTTCTTTTCATTTCACATCTATGCTGGACCACTCTTCATTTGCTAGACACCAAAATCTCAATTTTCGAATCATAGTGGTATGCATTTACATAATTAAGTGGTTTAAATAAAATTATGTAAGTATTGAATGAAATAAATTAGTTAAATTAGCTATATATCAACATGTTAAATACGTTTGGAGAACGAAGAGATACATGCCCAATGCGTGAATAACATTTTTTTTGGGGTCATAAAATACATCCAAAATAACTAATGTTTATCATATTCAATTTAATTAGTTGTAGTGTTATTCAATAAGGGATTTGTCACTGAAAATTAATTGAGGAATTGATTAAATTTGAATAAGGGGTAGCTTTCTTACAGTGAAAATGCAGCAATGAAGTTAGGTCCCAACAGCTGACTACAATTCTGCCCCATCCTTTTCCTTTTCTTCCCAACTTGTTCCCCATTAACTCTCTCTCTCTCTCTCTCTCTAGATGGTAGTTTATATGCCACGTGTACTATTTTGAATCGGTCGGGTGTACAACACGTGGTAGGGTAAGAAAATACTCCCACCAATCCCGTTTAAGTGTTATTTTGAAATTTCAGTTTTGTTTTCAATTATTTAATTTTTTAGAGTTTCATGCGTTTTATTCAAGATTATACAATTATAGTATCACTGTCCCCAAAAATATACTAATTTTCAACGTAATATGTGAATTTTTAACTAAAATTTAAATACTTGATAAGGAACTCATTTCTTTTGGTATTAATTTAATTCTTTTTTATTTTGAATCTTAAATTCCTTAGTTATTTCACGATATATTCCTTAATTTTTTTACAAAACTCTCAAATAGCACCAACGAGATGGAGTGCTATATTTTTCCTTTTCAAACCACATGCATACACTCCACCAAAAAAAATAATGGTAATTAATATATGACAAACTATGGAAATTCTTCAAGAGACCTGGTGACACCAAAATTTGTATGAACAAATTCAGGTGAAACATCCAATAAATCAGATGAATATCAATCAAATTAGAATGAAATAAATCGAATAGAGTAGATAAAAAGAACACCAAAACAGGGCTTGGGTGCCGGGCAAATTAGGTCGTGGTTCTGGCCTGTCAGAACGATTTCATATATATGCATGCTTTGAAAGAAAAATCTCTCTATATGTTTTGATTACAATGATTTTCGAATTCATTTTCTTCATATACATGGGACCTTATTTATAAATTAAGTCTAAGATACATAACTTAAGAAAGTGGGTTCAAATCCCTTGATTTTTAGAATCTAGATAAGGAAAAATACATTTTTGTTCTGACTAATTTGATTTGTTCTTGTATTTATTTCCTTCTCTATACATATCTTAAACTTGAAGACTTATATTTATAGTAGCCTTTTAAGGCGGTTGGATGAGATCCCAAGTACTCTCTGGTCATTCAGGTTTCCCTCTCCTCTTCAAATGACCTATGTGATGCTATGAATTTCTGATTGGCCAGTTATAGGATTGATCCTCTGCAAATTCGCTCTGGCCTGCTAGGTATGGGCAGCACTATTCGACCTGGCCAGGGCTCCGATCGAGTCGGGCTCGAATCAGGGTGCAACAAAATCTAACAAACAAAGAGGTTTTAGGGCATCAATTTTTTTTAAAATTTTATATTCATGAGAAATTAAGCATAGTCAAATATTAAAATTCATACGTGGTCCAAACCTACATATGATCAATAAATCTAATAAGGAACATGTGGTCAATCATAACTCAATCTCTAAGAGTTCAAACTTGAAAATTTTGTGACAGGCTTTCATATGTAGGAACAAGCATTAGTTTCGATCGAGTGTAGGTCATGCACTCTTCCAAAATCATCGATAAGGTCAAATCAATTGGTCGGATGGATTCTCCCTCGTGCTTAAATATATATGGCCTCAATTTCATCTATAGAACGAATCCAAATTTATGCTTAAAGCTCTCTCCAACTTATAAATTTGATCGAATAAAACACTTGAAAGTTGTACTACTTACATTCACGCACATCGATAACTCAAAAACGAAACCTAGATTCCACGTAAAGGAAGAACATTTTCTTCGAACATGCATGCATGTTTAAATCTTTTTCAAATTAATTTGTGTAAAAAGTTAGAGTAGAAGTAGAGAGCTCATTGTCTGGAATTGGACATGAAAGTGACGTTAGAGAAATGAGATGCCATGAAATTGTAATGAGCATCACATATTCTATTTGTGAGTTACGATGTCTGCCCCATATTGATTGATCCTTGTGGACAGTTTTTCTTACTTGTAATTTTGCAACAACCTTTTTTTTCTGCACTTTGGTTGGCTCTCAATATCAGAGCATAACTCATGTCTATAGATTTGTAGAGTTATGACAATGGACGTAAAGTCCCATGTTTGGTTTCTTATAAAATTATATATCTACCTCAACATATGCTACTCTTGTTATGACCCTGTCTAGTCATTATTGGTCAATACTGTGATCGTCAAAAAATATCATTACTATCTATCCTAGTTAATTGAAATATGATGGAAAATAAAGAATACTCGAAATTTCAAGTTGTTTTATTTTAAATCATTATCTAAGAACGCAACGTATATTATATATATAGATACATGTAGACATTTTCATGCTACGTGGTATTTTTGTGATCAAAACAGTTTCATGAGACGACCACCCACAACTCATTGAGAACTCACAAAATAAATATTGATATGTGAAAATGGATAGATCTTATCGAATTATATTCATGATAGCCTCATATATCTTCGATCTCCTTTTTTTTTCCAAAAGACATATGTATATATAATTGGATATCATTTCGTGGATAATAGTGTTGAACTTTATGGAAATATTTGAATTTTTATTTTGAATTTTTTGGAATTAACTTAACTAGTTTTATCAAAAATGTATTAACAATATATGAGAATGTATTGTAACGAAAAAATTAAGAAGAAAAGTTATAATTAGAAATGCACATGAAGATTTCAAGGCCCAACTCGGTGAACACAAAAAAGAAAAGTAGCCCAACTTAATAATTTAAAAGTAGGCCCAATCAATTGATGTCCATATACCAATCTATTGGACCTCAAGTCCACTGAGAATTTCGTACTTCCATGGACATTTTCTACTAATTTCAATGCATAATATTTTTCTCTACCTTTGTTTTCATTAAAATTTAGCGACGAAAAAGTTTACTATAAAAATTTACTATCTTACATGCGTAATTAGTTTCTCCACCTTTTATTTATATATAGTTTTGCTAGTTGTTAAATAAAATTTAGAGTCAATTTTTTTTTTTTATCTCAATATTCAGTGACTTAATTTGCGCCTCTAATATAAAATTAGATACGTACCAAATTACCAACATATTTGATATGGATTATGTTTATCTTTAATATTTCACCACTTATCAGATGTTAATGTAATAATAAATTTTTGCATCACTTTTATTGTTACTGTGTTTCTATTTTGCTAATATTTAATGGCGAATGTTATCTGTTACTAAATTTCTCGATCTTTTAAGTCACAAATATCTTGTAGTGATTGATGTAGTGATTAGTTTTATAACAAAATCCTATGAACTAGTTTTCAATTTTAAACTCAAATTTTAAAGTTTTTTAATAACCTTATTATTCTTCATATAATAAGGTTACATGGATAGAAAGAGTCATCTTGCTTTAGCTTCACTCTATCTCCCCACTTAACCTTGTGTATTTGTCTGATCTAATATGATAGTGAGGTGAGAAAAATTATATATCATCTCATGTGGTATTATACATCAGTGATGAGTACATTATGTTGTATATGGCGGGGGGAGGGGGGGTTATGGGCATATAAATCAATGTTTTAAAACTAATTATAGATACAATCTCTAACCATCAAGTTATAAAAACTATAATAAGTTTGATATTCGATGACTATATTGTTAGTTAATCACTTACACTAATATAAAAAAAAAGTATATGGACTATTAGAATATAATTAATTATTATTAGTTATCACTGATAACTATATTTGTATGAATGTTAATATATGTAGCATTTATATGCCACTAAACTTAATTGAGTATATAATCATTTGAATACACAGATATAAAATTTTGTTTGGTTTTGGGTGCAAATTTTCAAAATCGTTAAAAAAATAAGTCAGATTGATTTGAAAAAAAGTTAAATAGTTATCAATTATTTTCAATTCAAATTTTTGTTCGAGTCAATATTTATGGAATCGGATCGGTGATCAAACTAGCTTGACCATGTGTTTGAGATTCAACTGGTTGGACCAGTTCAACAAGAAGCTTTGATTGGTTAAAAGAAATTTAACAATAATATTTTTAATTTTTTTTGTTATATTATGTAATTTTTCAAATAAAATTATAGATGATGATGATAATAATAATAATTATAGTCGCTCCCATCCCATCTTGACAAGATGCATTTTGGAAAACCTCATCTCATTCAGGACGGATCCCCACGGGAAATAAAGAATTTTCATCTCACTGTTCGAGTATTCATTTGAACAACACCAGTACAAGTTTATCACTTCATATTTATTTTCACACATTTTGACTAAGAATTGGCTTCGTTGTAATAATTTAAAACTGTAGTAACGTCACTAATTTTAACGGCCATTTATAAGCTGATAAAGTTTTCTTATGTTTTATTAATTCTCATTAAGGTTTTCTATCATTCGAATTACTAACTATACACTTATACAAAGTTACTTTATTTTAAACTTTACTATAATTATTTATTTCTTTATCTCTATAATTTTTATTTATTATAAAATAGATGGTATTGTACGGCTAATATAGTGCATTCGAAAAATATGAAATGTATATTTAATGAGAGAGAGAGAGAGGGAGAGAAATTGGACTCCAAGAAAACTAAAACCTAGCTCGAATATTATCCCAGCTTTTCAAATTTAATTTCTTTTTTTTAAAAGTACCCTTAATTAAGCCTGTTCGGCGCACCGAAGCAAAAGCGGTTGCAACAACGGTGGACCCCAACATGAGTGCATTTACAATATTACCCCGAAGCTTATACGACAACGTAGTACCTAACTTCTGCATGAACCGACGTCGTATACTGAACTACTAGAAACATTCCAGTTGGAGGATACAAATGTCATTATAAGAAAACTTTCCCTCAAAACCGTCCAGGAGGAAGTCGCTGTAACTCCAAATCCTTTTCATTTGCTTCGAAGTCATTTTGCAGTTACGAACGCTGTTAGGTACGATTGCAGCGAGAAATTCTTTCAAAGAGAAACACATAGAGACGAGGAAACGATGAATGTGGTGGAGGGGATGAGGGAGATAAACGAACAATCTGTTGAGGAGGCGGCGGAGGACGCAATGGAGGTCGACGGAGGAGCTGCGGAGGAGGAGGAAAGCGCGGCGGCGAGGGGGAAAGTCCGGGGGCCGTGGTCGCCGCACGAGGACGCGATTCTCAGTGGATTGGTGAGTAAGTTCGGGGCGAGGAATTGGAGCTTGATCGCACGAGGAATTCCAGGCCGCTCTGGGAAGTCGTGCCGCCTTCGCTGGTGTAATCAGCTTGACCCTTCCGTCAAGCGAAAACCTTTTACTGGTGAAGTTTTATTTGATATTGCTTTGATGGAGGGTTTTTGTTCTTTTTTTCTCTTTTTTTGGTTGCCGCTGTTTAAGTGTAATTCCTTGGCGCAGAAAAAGGAGTGGGGTTTGTTAGATTTTGTTTGTGGTGTTGCTATTGTGCTTGGATTTCTTTTGTGTTAATATGGGATTGATTTTTGTGATTGGGGGTATTTCTCTTATTGGTTTGTTTGATTGTTCTGGTTTTTAGATACTGGGTTTAGTGTGGATGTGCTCGATGTTGATTGCATTGTGTGTTTCTTTGATGTGTGTTCTGAGGGGATATTATCCATGCTTGTCTACGGTTATGGTATTTTTCGTGGTAACTGCTCTATGTTTGAATGATTAGTTGGAAAGAAATCATGGTGGAGGAGATGGGAGCAGTTACTCTGTAATGAATTGTTGTAAATGCTACTTACATGTTGAGCTTCTGATATATATGTTTTAGGTGTTTGAACAGTCTAAATGAACTGGAATTTAGCATACAGTGAAGTTTAGGATTTGGCAGGATTACACGTTATTTAGGTTTTCAAAAGAAGAAACTTCGAACAGGGTTAAATTGGTTAAGCAAAGTTGTGTATGTATGATCCATTATATTTTGGTCGCTATGAGAAGAATTATTGTGCACTTTGACTTGGAATAACTGTTTCATGCACCAAGGTAGTTGGTGTATAAGGTGCGCCGGTTTCTGCTTTTACCTTCTTTTCAATGCTTGTCTATGCTATATATGATGGACAGGGGTTTTTTGCCTTAGTTTTCTTTGCCTCTACTACTACCTTGATTGACATTGAACTAATTCTTTGAGAATGATTATGAATAAAATTCCCAAGACTTTCTGCCAAAATATAATCTTGAAAAGAAACGGAATGGCGAGTTTCTTGTCTTGGATCGTTCTCAGATAATAAGCTGAAAAGAACTGCTAGTACTTATAAGCTTGCATGGTGCTGATTCTTGTGATCATAGCATTGCCCTTGTGGTCGTTTTTCCTCCTTTTTGTGCTGGTGCAATTCATGTGCAATGGATATGAGGGAAGAGTAGAAGTATGACTTACAATAAGCTTATGAAATTCAAGGTCCAGTTTTTGAGAAAAGATGGTAAATTAGCCTGGAGTCTGGATTTCATTATTAAGGAGATTGTATTATGAAGGCTTCATATACTAGAAGGTTGCTAAAATTGAATGCCTTAATAAAATCTCAACTGGTATCATTGTATGTCCACTATAACTATTTCACAAACTACAGTGAACAAATTCTCAATCAAGCTAAGTGGCTATTCTTTTATAAAGTTCTTGACAAGTTGCACCACTTTTTTTTGGGGCTTCCAGAGTTGAAATTGGTTTATTGCTTAATGTTTATGAGGCTCCAAGGAGATCTTATGCCTGTTTGAGATGGAAACTTTTTTTCCTTTCGCAATCTAATGTTTGTGGTCTTGGTAGTAATGACAGGATCTTCTCTTATCCGAGTTCTGATCAGTACGTTAACTGAGTACTTCTAGCAGTTATAATTTTAGTTCTCTTATTATTCTCTTTAATGCATATGTGCTATTTGTGTGTGTTGGAAGGGAGTAGAGGTGAAGCTATTTTTCCAACCCGTGGTTTGTCCTTGAAAATAAGGCTAATAAATGTTTATGTTTACATAGTTTTCTAATTTCAATGCATTTCTCTTCTATAGTCTTATTGTGCCTATGTTTCTGCAGATGAAGAAGATCGTATTATTTTAGATGCACATGCAGTTTATGGAAATAAATGGGCCTCAATTGCAAAACTTCTCCCTGGCAGAACGGATAATGCAATTAAAAACCACTGGAATTCTACATTAAGGCGTAGGTGTGTGAATCTGAGGAGATCGATACCACTAAATGCTCAGATATTACCTAATACAACAACTGATTCGATGAAGGCATCTTCAGAAGAAAACTCATCAGCTGGAGCTCTCAATTCATTCAAGTCCACAGAGGATGTGGAAATGAGATCAATGGCAAACCAACCAAGAATAGCCACAGACCAAACTCAGACAATTACAAACTGTCATTCTCTCAAACCAAATCCACCCAACATATCTGGCGAATCTGTAAAATCATTGAGGCCCTTCGAAGTAGAAGATGTGAGGTTGATGTTAGATACACACAAACAGTATGAAGTCAAAAACCCAACCTCTCCAAATCATTGTTTCTTGAAACAAAATCCAATTTCTGTTGAAGAGAAGCAGCCCGTTCCTCGTCCAATTGCAAAAGTTGGTGCATTCAGTGTCTATAATCCTTCAAGCCATGGCTCTACACTCTCAGGAACAGTGCAAAGGCAGGGATCACTAATCCAAGCATCAGAGAGTGGTTTTGGAATATGCAAGTTTCTAGAAGGTGCATCTGGCGAGCCAATGATTCCATCTCAATGTGGCCATGGTTGTTGTGCATCTTCCAGCTCATGCTCTTCTCACAGATCATTGCTGGGGCCAGAATTTGTTGAATACGAGGAACTGCCCACTTTATCCAGCAACGAGCTGACATCTGTGATGACGGACTTGAATAACATTGCCTGGATTAGAAGTGGTCTCGAGAATAGGGGAAGGGGTTTGAGTCATACAGATGATCAGCAATTCCTATTGGAGGGAAGAAACATGTTTAGTAGCATTGGAAGAGAAGTGGGATCGACCCAGATGACAATGCCAACGTTGAATCTACGAGCTCAGGTTGAAGGCTTGAGTTGATGCCTCCTCTCATCATATTTTGACTGAATCTTACTCAGATACTATGAGAAGTTAAGCTCCTATTTATGGAAATTACTTCTCGAATCAAGCAGGTGGGGATTGCTTGATTAACTGATGCATAGAAGATGGAAGAAATTTTGTTCATGAGTAGACAGTTAGTTTAGATAATGTCTAGAGAATTAAATATGATACTTTGTTTGACATCCATGGCTTTATCATTCTTTTGCTTGTGCAATTTTCATACTTGGATAATGCGTTTCACCTTGCCCACATTGTTCATGATTCGCAGCTTTGGTGTCTAATGATTTTTATTCTTGTCAATTACTATATTGGAAATATTTATAATATCATACCCTTTATTTATTTATTTATTTATTTTATGTTGGTTATATGAAATACAAGATTGGAATATGCTATGAAGTATGATTAGAATCTTTTAAAAAGTGTAAGCTAATTTTAAAAAATTAAGTTGGTATGAAGACCTGATTCTGGGAGCTCTGCTCTCGTGGTTGGTTACAACGTCAAATATCAAAGTTAAATAGCAAGAAATAGGAAAAAATAGGACATCAACTATTTATTTGAATTTATTGATCTTCTGTTTTTTTCTTTTATTTCTATAATAATGGATTTTTAATTAAAGAAAATAAAAGGGAAAACAATGCAGTTTGCAGTGCAGTGACGTCAACTTGTGGGTCGATAAAATGTCGGTTAATCGAACTCTTACTTCCAAAATAATTTTGAACAAATGAAACTTTTTAACTTGTTTCCTTCAAGTTGATTTTGACATCTACCAAACACCAATTTAGTTTTTCTACCTCGTCGCTAATATATCAGATTTTTTTTTTCTTTTTCGAGAAACCCTTTCGGTGAAAGAGTGCATATATATCAAATAAACTTTAGAATTAAATATACCAATAATAAGTTTTCAGTATTTCTTTAAAAACACACACACACACACACAAAAGACGAGAATTGTGTGACATTAACACAATAGTTAATTTTATATTTCCCCTAAAAATTTAAAATTTAGTGATAGAACAAAAACCTTACCTTTGCTAATAGGTGTCCCATCTTGATCGATGAATTGCCTGTTTCATCAGCTATTATATATTTGAAAGATGTATATTTAAAAAAAAAAAAAATTAACCATCAATACCATAAATAGTGTTTTATTTTTCTACCATTGAAAATATTGTTGTTATTTTTCTATCACAAATCATAAAATTGAACAATTTGTTTGGAAAATGCTAAAATGTTCATAATGAGCAAGTTTTAGTATTCATACTGACAACGTATAATGATCACTTCCTCTTATTATATGAATATTGAAATTAATAGGGCATTTTAGATTTTTGACACATTAATCATGGGTACATCTTAATGTGCTTATGATGAATAGAGTAGCAAGGCTGCAATTTGAACTGTAGATTGTGTACTCAAAAACTTACACTATTTTCGTGCAACCCTTTATAGGATTACATGAATTTTAATTTATTTTCGAATTACCCTATGATTTTTTCGATTGATTTACACAAATTTTAAGTGGCTTAGTGCACAATAATTTTTTATTCATTTGGATAGATGGATTTGATGAGTGATTTGAAATATATGGTAGCAAATTCATCGGTGGTGTTTAGATAGATGTGGATTCAAAATCCATCACTTTCATTCTAGACTAATTTTGGAGTTATTTTGATGGTTTTTCAAATTCACTCCAATTTGAATGGATTTGAAATCAAAAATTTCAAATTATTCTATCCAAACGCAACTTGATATGAAATTAAACACAAATACTCCGATGAAATTGGTGTATCAATTTTAAATTTATGCAATCCAGGTCGACCCAATACAAAATCACATTCTAATCGCTCTCACGCATCCCCACGTGTCCAAGTGTATGCAGTCATACATTCTCTCGCGTTTTCATGTTTTGATAAATATGTAATACTTTTTAATTATAACTTTATGTAATATTTTATTCATACTTTTACATTATATTATGATCATGTAATATTTTATTTAAACTTTTATATTATATTAGGTGAACATTTATATTATAATAATATAGTTTTTATGTTGATATAAATATATAAGTAATATCATATAAAAGTATATTGATAAAAATTGCACCGATTTTTTTAAGTTATAGTATTACATAAAAATTATGATATTTATATATAAAAATTATATTAATATAGCATAAAAGTCAGTACATGAATTAAAAAAATTAAAATAAAATCTCAACAAATCCGAGTTGTATTCAGATCGACTTAGTTGCATGGTACAACTAATACATGGAAGAGTGACTCAAAATTAAATCTTGAGATATTTCATAAAAAAAATTATGTTCTCTCGAGATCTTCTTTTACACTTGATATTACATTTCCTATTTCAAATCAATCACCACATGTCACATATATTCAATAATATGATTAATTAATATGTAAGATATATTAAATATTATATAATACGAAACATAACAGATTCATTCTCTCACTAGCAAACCCAAAGTATACATCATAAAGGATTCGTGTTTTTCATTGGTTGGCTGGAAATTCACTGCCTTTTTTTTTTTTTTCCTTAAAGAATAATTTAAGTTAAACCTCTCTTATGAACTGAGGTAATAGGGATTGGAAGACATAAAACCCTCTGCCTCCTTTCTAGATGATGAGATCAAGTACCAATTTTCCTTTATTTTTGTTTTAGAAAATCTTATAAGAACTCTTAATTGTATATTATGAACAGTTTATAAAATATTATATATTATTACAACAGTTTATAAAATATTATATTTTATTATGAATTAGTCCTTAATTGTTTGGATAAATAACAGACGAGTCCATGAGACAATAACCATGGGTAATGAATTTAGAAAAAATCATTAGAAATCGTAAAGAATAAGAAAGGAATCTTCTTAAATTAGCTTTTCTAAATAAAAAAAGCAGTGAGGAATCTTCTTTTTTTAATCTTTTTTTATTTTGAAAAATCATTTTAATTATAGTCGAATATTTAAAATTTCTCCAAGTAGTAAAATTTCTCTAACCATTAATAAAATTGAAACCCTTGTAAGTAAATACAATATGAAACCTGCAATATAAATATTTTTTTAATTTTGAAAAAGATATGAAACCTGCAATTAAACCCATATATATAATATATTATATTGACTAAATATATTTTTCTTAATAGGGTCCTGCCTTCAACATATAATTTCTACAAACATTATTATATCAAGTGAAATAAATGTTATAGTCACTTAAATAAAACCCTAAAAAATGGATTAAGAATAAAACCTAAAAAATGATACTGCAGTATCTACTAATAGTTTTACACATGCACATTGTTTTTTTAGGCAAATGCATATACAGGTGTAGAAGCATATATATATATATATATATATATATATATATATATATATATATATATATATAAGTGTATTATTTCGTATGATTTAAATAAAACATAAAAAAAATTATGCAATTGATGCACAGATTTAGGGCTCGTACAATTCGGGTTGACCTGACTCGGCTCTATGCACCAACACATGTCCCCACAAGCTTTTGAGAATGTGTCACACTTAGTTTATTTTCTGCATTTTCTGAAAACATATGTATACCTTTTAGTTATAAATTCATACATTTATATTCATATATTTATATTATAATTTTTATACATTTACATATTTTTTGGCAGACATTAATATCTTTCATTTAATTATGTTAGTCATACATTTTACTTATGTATTCATATTGTTTAGTTATGCTAGTTGTACTTTTATATATTATATACAAGTATGACTATAGTGATATAAAAATATAAGTAAATATCATATAAATATATGAACAATATCACATAAATGTATATATGCACAAATTGTGCTGAATTTTTTTAAAATTAAAATATTATATAAAGATAAGGATATTTGTACATAAAAATTATATTAATATGATATAAAAGTCACACTAAGATAATATAATACATGAATAAAATAAAAAGGTAAAAAAAAAAAAAAAAGACATACGAATTTTGATTAATCCAAATCCATCCAATTACATTTTGCATCAGTTACAAAGCAAACTAACTCTAAATAAATAAATAAAAGTGTAGCATTGTATTTCAATTTCAAATCCATTGTTTGTTGAGCATCATTATCAGTAGCTATAAGCCAGCCCCATATGGGAGAAAGAGAAAGCAAAAGCAAACTTTGCTTTTAAACATTTACCATTATATATATATATATATATATATATATATATATATATATATATATATATATATATATATATATATATTTCCTCATCACATTGATACGTGCTTATAGAAATTTTTATGAAATTTATAAAGTATTAGGATTAGAATAAAAAATCAATTAAAAATACGAATGTTTTTTCATTTACAATTAATTTTTTTAATTTGATAATAATTCAAAATTTAGAATTTTTTTTTTTTGTGAAATACACACTATGTGATTTTTATAAGGATAAATTTATCATTTCAAAAAAGTTTAGGTTTCAAAACTAAATAAAAATTTGTATTTCAGGTGGTAAATT
Source organism: Scutellaria barbata (assembly GCA_028654395.1). Taxonomy (NCBI): domain Eukaryota; kingdom Viridiplantae; phylum Streptophyta; class Magnoliopsida; order Lamiales; family Lamiaceae; genus Scutellaria; species Scutellaria barbata. The sequence goes on along the minus strand of CM053646.1, from coordinate 14,011,488 downwards.
GAAAAATTGTTATACTTAGGTTGTTTTTATCATTTTGAAAGTCACATGCAAGTCACGCAATGTACATTTCATCGAAAAAGTAGTCGGAAAAAAAAAGTTCAAGTTACAATTTAAGAAACTCTCGAACATCATGTTACATTCGGATAAAAAAAAAACTTGCAAATTAAAAACATACTACATTTTATGTATCTAAAATTAAAAATCAATTTCAATAATTTTAGTCATCAATCCGAAGATCCTTAAAAATCCCACAAATAAATTATATTGAAAAAAAATTGACTGGTAAAGTCCATTTTGTTCCTCTAAGACATCATCCCATGAAATTGGAAGCAACCTTGCACAATCGATAAAATAAAATATATTGTAGGCTTGATAAATAATTAAATATACTATTTCTTCCTAACTTTATAATTAAATATTTTGAAAGTCACCTAATAGACAAGAAAACATTAAAACCAAATAAAGAAACAAGCTTTGTTTTTACCAAATGTTTCATATCTTAACAGTAAACACACAGTGCACGCTCATATAACCCTGTTCATGTATCAGGCGCATATGGTTGGAATCACATGTTAAATTACGTGTACTCACTCTTTTTGTAATAACTTTAAGACGCCTAACAGTGAAAAGTCACAGCGACAGGTATTAGACGCCATACCATTTGATTCATTCGCCCAAAATCGCCTTGCGAAAGAGCCTCCATCCAACCATTGCTATGGCGATTGTAATTCTCACCGACGTTTCTATTTCACTGCGTGTACTGTGTGTGTATCTCTCTTCTGAGCACTGATTTTTGTTTGTCTGCTCTTTGCTGGGACTGTCTCTGCTCCAAATCCCTGCTTCTCTCTGTCCCATCAATTCACAGACTAAAGGGCCCGAGTACAGTCTCAATAATACAGCCAAGAGAGAGAAAGAAGAGAGAGAGAGTGTATAATAGGGGTGTTAAGATTATTGATGATCTCGGTGGTTTTATGCATCTATATGAAGATTCCTGATCTGGGCTTGTGTAAAAATGTCAACTTTACAAGAGTCCCATGATGTCGATTTAGAACTAGCTACCTGCAACAATGGCGGTGGAGGAAGTGGAGGTGGTGGCCCACACTTCTCCGGTGCGACTGAGATTGTGGGAGTGTCGGAAAATACCAAGAGTAATAATGGAGAGAAGCATGAGAGGAAGGAATCCAGTGTATCGGAGTGTTCGGTAGAGATTGTGGATCTTGAAGCTGGAGGTGAAACCAAGCTGCATTTGGCTAAGTATGATAGGGATTGCAGAATATGTCATCTGAGCATGGATGCAGCCAATCAAGACTCTGGAATCCCCATTGAACTGGGCTGTTCTTGTAAGGAAGATTTGGCTGCTGCTCACAAACATTGTGCTGAAGCTTGGTTTAAGATTAAGGGAAACAAGTAAGGTTTTTAATCATTAATTATGATCATTTTTTAAATTTGTGCAAGTTTTTGATTGTTTGTGGCTGCTTGTGTTGATTGCTTCAAGTTTCTTGAAGAATTAGGTGAATCAATTTGTGCTTTCAGTTAATTGCTGGCTATAAAGTTGTTGAATTGGGAATTGATGAGTTGTTTTGTTGTGGATTTTTTTTTTTTTTTTTTTACTTCTAATTTTCTGTGCATTTTCTTGGGGAATGTTAATTATTGAGGTGAACATGGAAAGTTTCCAGTGAGGTAGATGATATTGGAACTTTAACTTTTCCTTCTTTTTTTTTTGAGAATGTTTGTAACTTCAGCTTTTAATAGGAAAAAAACAAGGAAAAAGTTTCTAGTGTTCCACTAAAGGTAAAAGGGTGAAAGGATTTTAGAAAAGAAAAGCAGAAAAGATTGGAAATATGATCAGCTGGAAAGAATCTTTGACATAGAGAAAAGATGAAAGCACTAGGAATAGTTTGATGGCAGACTATTTGTAATTTTGTATTGTGAGCATCTAACCTTGTCTTTCAATTCTGGGCTTGTTGCAATTGGCTTCGACTTTGGTTAATCATCTGACATATAATTAGTCGGAAAAAAACTGTAGGGTTCTAGTATTGTAATGCAAATTCTTGAACCTGAACAAGTTATAACGTGACAAGCCGAATTCATAGCAGTTGAAACCTTATCGGCTAATTTATTGTCCTTCATCCTCATTTTCAAAATAACCATCTGTTCTTGATTAGTTGTTTTGCATCCACATATCTATATTTCTGCCATCTATATCTGCAAGTGCAAGTGACATCGAATCTAATCACGTTGCTTGTAGGAAGCTAGTAGTAGAATGTAATGTATCTAGATTGATTTGGAAGGTTTTAGATTTCAAAATAGGTGTTTTTTGCATCCTTGTTGGTCTTTATGATCTGGTGATCTCTTCAATGCTATCTTTCTTCTTAATGAATCTGCACGACCTCAACCATTTTAACAGCCTATATTGTGGTCCAGTTTTCATTTGGTTAGGGCAAGAAGCTTACTTTTCTTGACAGTTGAAGCATAACATCTCAATATCCATACAAAGAATTTTATTAATTAAAAGTTTTTTTCTGCTACATATGAAAGAAAACATTTATATGATGAATTCTTTTGGCATATAATAGGCTGTCCATCCAATCAACACGATTATCTTGCTCTTTTGGTTGGCTAACATATTCATGTTTAAACATAACAGTTTGATGTCCTCTATGTTGCCTTTCGTCTTTCTTCTTCTCAATTTTATCCCCGTGACTTCTAGATTTTTTGGCATTGAATACCGTTGTTGACAGGGGCGGAGCTAGACAGTTTATATAGGGGGGGCTCGTTGGCTTTGGGGGGGCTAAACTACTATAAAATGGATATTTTAACACTTAAAATAAAAAAAATCAAAAAAATATATATAGAAAATTATTTTTTTTTAAAAATTTAGGGGGGGCTAAAGCCCCCACATTGGACCATGAGGCTCCGCCCCTGGTTGTTGATTCAAGCTACTTATCAATATTTGACAAAATCATGTGATGGCCCTTGTATCATTTCCTCACTTCTTTGCATCCTTTTAGTTACTTCTAAGTAAAATAAATCATCTTGTAGAATTACTTGTTCTCTGCTTGTTAACACTGTTTTTGCTACTCTATCTGAAGAATCTATCTTTTAGCATTTTGTGAAAGATTTTATCGGTGTTTAGGAGTTCATATATAATATATCCCATCTCTGCCTTTGAAACTGTACTCTAACCAGACATATCCAATAGTACCTTTCGAGCATATGTAACAGTTCAACCTCGAGGTTTATCAAACTCAAACATGGAGGATTATTTCTTGGAGAATTGTTTCACAGTAAAAACTTGCTCGATGTGATGAAAGCAATTCTTTGTTTTTTTTTCATGTTCTTATGATTTCCTAACTGATGCTCGAGGTAACATTTCATGAAAAAGTAGTAAAAGCACTCAAATTCTTCCCAATTATGATGCAAAATTTCTCGATTAATGATCTACTTTATTTTACCTGTTATGGTGGAAGTGAGGTTCCATCAATTCTTCTTTCTTAGTTATGATCTCCAAATATTCCCTTTGCGAAGAATCAATATGGAAAACTCTAGTGAATTTACGTCTATTATATCTTTTCTGTTTGGCGCTTTGGTTCAAGATCAATGTTATGTCTACAGTCTTTGGTTCCGAATGTTTGAACATATAAAAGAGATGATCTTTGGTCAGTGTTTAAATTTGCAATATATTCCAATTGCAGAACCTGTGAGATATGTGGATCCATCGCACAAAATGTGGCTGGGGTACCCGACACTGAGCTGACAGAGCAATGGAATGAAACTAGCGATGCTACAGCTACCTCCATGGCTTCAGCACCATCATCACAGTCACGGAACTTCTGGCAAGGTCACAGGTTTCTCAACTTTTTGTTAGCTTGTATGGTGTTTGCATTCGTCATTTCTTGGCTTTTTCACTTCAACGTACCCTCCTAAGTTCCTCCCACCTATGTATATTGTTGCTTATTGGTAGCAATTGCTTAATTTCTCAGTGCTCTTTGCTGCCTGATTGTGTATATCAGCGATAGATTTAAAGAATGTGTGTATTCGTCGTTGTGTAAATTCATCCTTTTCAAATCTTGGAATGGAAAAATATTGTGTTGTAAATTAGGATCAATCTTGCTGCTATGTTATGGGCAATTGCCTTTGAAATATGCACAGTGTGGTATACTGTAGAATGGAGACCTATTTCTTTTCTTAAATGTTGTCTGTAGTGGACAAATTTACCCTTTCATAAATTGCACTTCATTAGAAAGAATCTACCCAATAAATTTCAAATGGGCGGCTAAAACTGTCATAATGGTTTTGTTTTTTTTTCTTTTTCCAATCTAAATATCTGGGTTTCATCAAATATAGATGTAACCCTTCTTAAATCTTGGATTCTAATGAGGTAATGAAAAAACTAGAGCAAGTACAGATTACTAAACTTTATCACTTTCACATGAAAATTATTTTGTCAGCGTAAATTAATTCAAAATGCAATTGAGTTTCATAATCAACAAACAAATACAACTAAATCCCTACAGATTGTTGTCAAACTTTTCTCTATCTTTTAGTTGTATAAAATGAAGGAAAATGACTTTTACATTTGTTTGGTCGACACTCAGGTTTCAACCACACATATATATTTGATATTCCAAACAAATAAAAGTTGCAAGTCCTCACTTGCAATTTTCCTTTCTTTTCCAAAGCCCCTTAATAAGGTCCTCCATTATAAATCACCTTTCATTTTTGTTGTGTCTGTTATAGTGTTATCCATTGATAAAATAAAAAATAAGGTACTTTCATAAATTTAGTGTCGGAAACAGTAAATTATCAGTTTAGCGTTTAAAGAAAAAAGATTATCAATCCAAGACATTTTAAGACCTAAAAAGACAAAATTTATCAATTACAAACTTGAGAAATTAAGATTTTGTTCAGCACATTGCGATTTCTAATTATTTTAAAGAATTTTAAAATGATAATCCAAAAATATAATTAAATAAGCATTATATATATATATATATGTGTGAAAAATGAAAAGGAAAATAAAATAACACAAATATTTATATGAGACAATCTCACGGATACCGTGAGATATAATTCAATTATCCATAAACAACATGTGAATTGTATGTGGGTTGACCTCTCACACAAAAACGGACCCATGTGGGTGACAAGAGGTACTGAACTTCCTAAATTTTTTTTTAATTATGTATAATTTTTTTTATAAAATATGTATATTAATTAGCTTTAATCTCATCTTATCAAGTTCTTATTTGAGACATCAGTTTTTCTTTAACAATTTGAATGTAGATCTTCGTATATAAAACCCAATTTTTGTTATTGATTATTGATTTTTGTTGGTCCCAAGTGGTATTCGAGGTTCAGAGGGAGTGAATGAACCTTGGTCGATTTTGTAAATTTCTTGAAAAATTTACTGTTCTACAAGTTACTAGAACTTGCAGTACCAGACAGTTACTGCTTACAGCACTAGGATGCAGTGTTGCACGCTGTAACTAGAGTTTTATACGCAGCGGAAAAATAGGTTTTATAACACAAGGCTGGTTTTCTCAAGTATGATCCTTTTCAAAACGTTTTATATGCTTATGACAGAGATAAAAAAATATAAGATAAAACACAGATAAAAAAACAATAAAACATTTATGGCTTATAGTGGTTCGAAGGTGGTGTAATCCTTCTACGTCCACTCTACTGCTACCTCGAGCAGGAACTTTATTAAGCAAGATTGGTTTACAGGACTTTCCTAACAATCTATCAACTTTACAAAGTAAAACACCTACTAGAGTCCAGTGTACACACAGTAACTGCAAACTCTAAAGGTTAACCCACACAGAGTTTCAAACTCCCACACAGGGAAGCTGTCTAACTTCTAGATAACTAAACAAACAGCAAGGATCTCTCATATCAACTGTTCGACACCTAAACAACCTAAGTACACAACAACAAGGTTAAAAATGGATTTGTTCTTCAACTGGTGCAGTGAAGTGAGCTTCTAAATCCTTCAAAGGATCTTTCAGTTTTGAACTTACTTCACTTTACAGAGGTTGAGTGACTAAAATTGAGAGTAGATTTGAAAAAGAATAGCTTGAATGCTTGAATATTTTTGCGCAGATGTTTCAGTAGTCAGCTTTAGGGTTGCTCATCCTCTATTTATACTTGTATGAAAAATATTCATTGAAAGAGATATCTCTCTTTTGAATTTATTATGTTTGATCAAAGACATGACTCGCATTTAATGCGACTTGACTTTCTCTTTCGAAGCATTTAATGCGGCAATTGCGGCTCGCAGCTTTCTGCAGCACGTCAGTTCAAGTGACATCTTTGTAGTGGCTTCGTGTCTGCGAATTTAATCTTCTCTGGAACGGCTCTATTTATTCTTGCTTGAATCTTTATTTCTCGTACTGCATTTATCCTTCCTCGAATTGCAGGATACTTATTATGTTTGTTATTGGCACTATTGACTATTTGAACAGTAAGCTTCGCGTTGTATCCTACGTCTACTTGCAGCTGTTCATTCTTGCAGTGCTGCTGTAACTTTGACTTTCATGCAGTATATTCGTACAGTACTATTGTATCCTTTCTTACAGTATACCTGTACCTTTTTCTTGCAGCGATACTGCATGTCGTTCTTTCTTACTTAGCTGCATTGCTGTAACTGCCTTCTTGCAGTGTTGCTGTATCTACCTCTTTGCAGCAGCTTCGTTTTGAATTTCTCGATGCAGCATAATACTTATGCAAACCTCCATCTTTCAACACATATATTTAGACTCAAACCTAGTCCATGTTTTCACTTAAACATTGTAAAAAATGGGGTATTCAAAACTTTCTATTACATATTTGTTTTGTCTCATCAAAATTTAAACACTGAAATCCCAACAATTTTAGTATATTTTATTTGATCATTAATTGTTAGGAGTATAAAATTTATTAATTTTTTTTAACTTAATAAAGTATGAAGTGATTGAAAAAGAAATTAATTATTTATTATATCATTGATTATAATTATTATTTTATAATATATTAAATTTGAGTTACAATTCTTGATAAGTTATTGTTTTAATGATAGTTAGTTTAATTTAATATTATTTTATAATTTCAATTTTGTTTAATCTTTCATAGATATTGAAAATTACTATGTAAAAATATCAATAAAATGAACATCAATAAGAACCTCCGAATTGAATAAGTGATTTACTATTAAGTCATTGTTTAGTAATATACAATAAAATGATGTATTTGAAAATATTAATAATGAAACTATTATGCAATAATTTCAAAATGTGAAAAATCGAACATAAATGTTGTAATCAAGTTTAAATTATTTATTTTTTATATTGATTTATCACATTGAAAATAATAAAATTACTAATTTTGAAGTTAATTATAATGTATTATATTGACTTAAAAAAAAATTATAACTAATATATGATGTTATTTTTAAATTTGGTGTATTATAATTTTTATTAGTTGGACTCCTAAGAAAAATTTATGGGCTCATCACTGATTTTTTGTAATAAGATCAGTGAGACGATGTCACATAAGAGTTACTCGAAAAATAATTACATAGAATCAAATCAATAATCTAAAATTTGAAATGCCAAAAATTGCCATATAATTTTTGTATCTTCAAATGGTAATTTCTATCTCTTATGTATTAATTGAATCAATAATTTTTGTCTTTCTATTCAATTTTTGTGCTCTGTTAAAGAAATGGTTTATTCAAAAATCGACATTAAATTGATAATATTCCAATAAAATAACAAAGAATTTAACATAGCGTGAAAGCCAACTTTTGACAAGCTCTTGACATAACTTAGCCCTGATGAGAGAGAAAATTAGATGGACTTAACTTGACCCCCGATGAGAGAGAGAAAATTAGATGGGACTCACAGAGCTAGATGATTGTATCCTTATCCCTTGCATCAAACACTTTGACCAGGTGAATACCCTGAATCCCATTAAATAATTTTTAATATATTTAAAAAAATAAATGCATCCATGTTGGACCCACAAAACATGCCTAACTGTGAAAGTCTTGTCCTATTACTTCTCTTTTGAGTCAATTGAGGAGAAAAGTTCGGTTAATTTATCAATAATTTTAGCATAACTTAAATATGGTATTCACTTTAAATATATGGTATCAACCTAATTAGTAATGAACGTGCATGACATTATAGCTTCTTCTTTGTTGTTTTTTTGTTTTTTGGGTATATTATATTAATATATAATCTATGTAATTATGATTTTATAATCTTAATTGACATTTATGGTATAATACCAAATTGATAGAGACAGTTGCATATCCTCAAACTTATAAGATTTAAATTTTTTAAATAAATAAATAAAAATATAATGTATCTGGAACTCCCAAAAAAAAAAATCTACAAAAATTAATTTCTGAACAACTAAGTCACAATCTAATTATTAATTATTATTTTCTTGCTCTAACAGAAACGACACGGATGGAGTGTCGTTTTCTTTAACAAACCTTGTTATTGTGGGTTTAAGATGGATGTCGGTTGCATGTGGTGGCTCCAGCCGACATATTAATTCTCAAACAAAGGTGTTAATTTTTTATTATTATTAAATAATGCTTAAGTTGATCATATTATCAGTTTGTTAGATACAGTTATTGTGGCCTTCAAATTAAGGTCTCCATTATTAAGGGCCAATCTTCCTACACTTTGCTTCATACCAACCCTAACATCACAATTTAATAAGAGATTGCGATTTTATTCAGTTCCCAAAGTATTACTAACCGAGCTAATAGATCTCTCTATAACTTTCATTTATACTTCTCGACTAATCTTACTCACAAAGAAAGATAAAATATTTCAGATTTTCTATTTTTCAATGTAATTTAATATATTTGATTTTACATATATAGTAATATAATTGTTATCGTATTCATTCTACTTCAAACTTCATTCTCGATTTCAGAAAAATACAATTGGAAAGGTCCACGATCATTTTCACTTGAAGTTAAATTTGGAAGATCGTGTTGTATTATTCCTTGAGAACCAAAAAATGAAAATTTCATGTCTTGCTAAAGCAAACATTTTTCAAACATTTTATCGCATCTTCAAACTCAAAAGTAAGCATATCATATAGTTCATTTGGAACTTCAGTATATTTTGCAAGTTTAATTTTTCCATTATCACAATAAAATATAGGTGGCTCATATTCAAATCTCAAAGCTTTATTATTAATGCAATCAAACACTTCTTTTAATTCACGTATTTTAGAAACAGATTCATCAATAAATATTTAAGATAATAAATAAATATTAAAAAATTTAATGAAGAAAAATTCCATCAAGACATCAATGCTAAACATAAAACAATACATATATATCAACATAATCACATATTGAGAATGTGTTCACCTAACCTTAGAGCATAACTATTAGCCAATACACAAAAGGGTCTAATACTCTTTTATTTTATAAAAGAGAAATCTAATTAATATGCGAAAAAAAAAATTGTTATATGGGAAACTAAAAACAAAATGATCATGCGGTATCATTTAAGGAAGGCCTAATTGCGAATTTAAAAGCTAACTATGACATTGAATGAAATGCAATTCAGTCGAATTATTCTATAAATTTTAAATTACTAGTTTAAATAATTGAAATGAAACATATAAATCCATATAATTGACATTAAACATTTGAAATCAAACATGCAAATCCATAACTCATTGTTGGTTTGGGATGTTGTCTTATTATTATTGTTTTTTATCAATACATTCTTGTTTTTGATAGTATTTAAATTGAAATATTTTTTTTTTCATTACCGCATTTCTCCTTTTGCCAATATACTTCTGACGCAATAAGCATATTCATGTGATTTATTTAAATAAATAAAAACCTACATCAAAGAAATCCAATAAAAAATTTATTAATAAACTGTTATAATTTGGTGAAGATGAAAAGTAGTACAATCAAGTATTTATAAATAAACTAATATAATTTGATGAAGATAGAAAGTAGAATAATCCAAGTATTTATAATCAAATTAATATAATTTGATTAAGGATAAGAAACAAATTAGCATTTCTTATCCTTTGAGGAATGTAGTAAGTATGCCTATGTTTATAAGCTCATTTAATTTATTAATATTAGTTGAAACTTAATTTTTAATTTCATGTGTTTTTTGTTAAAGATAATTAGAAATGAATTAATATTTTTCCTCCTATGTACCCATATGTTTATATTATCATTTAATTTATAAAGTTTGTTACTTTTGTTAATTTTATGTGATATAAAATCAAAATAAATCATAGTTTTTTTAGTGATAAAATATAGTTTCGTAGCTATAAAATTAAATTGTATTAGATATAAAAATACTAAATTACATGTATTGGATTTTAATATAAAATTATAGGATTATTTAGGATTAGGATTATTTGGTGTAGCTGGATTTGGAAGAGTTCATACAATGCAAAAAATACTAAATTATATGTATATGATTCTAATGTATATTATTATTAAATTATCATTATAACCTTAAATAATAATATTTAATAAATATATATTAGGTAATTCAAAATTTGTAAAAAACATCCACACTTTTATATATATATATAATTACATGATGTATATTATATCTACATATAGGCACACACATATGTAAATGAAATACATTACATTGTATACATATAATTTAAATAAATAAATATATATTTCATATATATAGATGTACAGAGATATTAACATATATGCATATATATAAATTTTCAATATATATACACAAAATATATGTAGAATATTATTTACTACATATATTATTTATACGAAATATGTATTTATATACAAATAATTTACTATGAAATATATTGCATAGAAGCATAGGATTATAAATATGTATAAATTATAAATAACTAAGAAGGTGGGTGTGTTACTGTGTCAGATCAAGCATTTAGAGAATGTTTTATTGGGAAATGTAATTAAAAATAGGTAATAGTAGAATAAATAACACTAGGTATTAGTAGATAAGTGTACGTGTTAACATAGTGTGCGATTTAATGAGATTCGAAAATTCGATTTTTTAAGTTGGAAACAAGTGGGGATTGGGATCTTGAGATCCATAATATATTTAGATAAAAATCTCTTCTCATGCTGGTGTTCTCCTGAACTCTTGTGTTCTGATTATTATTAATTTTTTTTTAATTAGTTCTACTCAATGATATTAAGGGCAGCGATTGATGTGGACATTCCCGATACTTTTATGTCCTAATGATCTGGTTATTCATAATCGTCTCGACTCAATCATATATTTATTATCTTTTAAATAACTTCAATATGCGTTACATGCATATTCATGATTTCATGATTTATTTTTATGCATGTAGCATGCAATGAAAATATGAGAACAAAAGATATCTATAGTGAAGATAGTCGCACGTAATGACAGATCATGATCATCTTATTAAAAGCTTGTAGTAAGAATGGGTTCTAGTGCTCGAAAATAATATTTCAAAGCTTTCGTATGTTCTCCATTACTTATATAAATAAGACCTATATTATAGAGTATATAACTCCGATCATAGGGATCGATTTCTAGTCACATAGAACACTATTTGGAATATTATTGAAATAATTTGATACTTACACATGATTAAAGATCTGCAATCTTCATCTTTGATAGTTGAGACTATTATGATTATGAAATAGTAATGGTGTGCATTCATATGAAAACAATTTGGTGAGTCAGCTTAGTATTAAAAACTCCCTCGCAGACAAATATGTCTCCTAGACAGTGTGAAATTATAGAGGATGGGCTGACATTCTTTTGGACCATATTTGCATTTTTTTAAATATGTGTGGGCTGATATCTGATGTCTTCAATTTTATATTTTAATTTTTGTCCCATTGATCCTGAGTTTAGATTTATCAGTTTTTGGAAGATGCTACTTGTCTATCTAATCACATGGTAATAGGTGATGGTATCACAATTTATCATCATTCTCTTAAAATTATGAATCAATCAAATAATAAATTGCTTAATACTTTAATAATTTTCAATTACGCCAAACTCAACCATGATTGAAATTCCTATAATTTTCCATATCTCAAAAATACTTTTATAAGTACTTAATTATTTCATCTTCTATTAGGATGCGACTACTATAACCTCTACTGCTATAAAGTATAATGTAACTTCAATTAATTTTAGAAATTTAAAAATAGTGGTTAGGAATTAGTACTAGTATTACATTATCAATTTAAAAAAAAAAATAAGGATTTTAATGTAAATAACAAAATTTAAGTTCCACTTAAATAAAGGAATACTTATTTTAAGGGCATGTTAAAAAGGGTTAAAAATAATAAATTTGAGTTTAATTTTTATAATTATATAGGTATGAATTACTTCTATAGAGAATAGTAGTACGTTTTATATGTGTATTGATGTCATCTAAAAATGATGTCTACAGACATGATATTTTTAAGATTTTTTTTTAAATTTTTTTTCTTTACCTAAATATAAAGCAAATCGAAGCTAATTTTAAGTAGTAGTCAAATTTTTATGGTATAAAAATGACATAATTTTATAAATTAATAATATAAATGAAAAATATTTAAAAATTATATATAAAATGATTATTTTTTTAAATCAAAGGGACGACCTCCCCGCATCCCTTTAAATCCATTCCAGCCTACGGGTATAGTAAAAAACAATATGCAACATTATTTTATAATAACAAACTCAATTGATAAAACTCTATATTCATATATACACATATTTAAGCATCTTCATCTTGTAACACGAAAAATACATCAATGTGATATTTTTCATGATGTGACACATATTTATGTGGGAGCACGTGTCAAAAGGAAAGCCCTTCAATATGAACGCAATTTAATGTGTATCCAATCGTAGCAAGTAGATAACTAATCTTTTTGTAATCATAATGATATGAAATAGACAATCTTATTTTCTTATTTACTTATTTTCCCATCATCAATAACACATTCAATTGATGAGTGCAGTGAACTTTCTATCGTATTTCATATAAAAAATTATTTTTTATTATAAAATATAATTTTGTCGTTTTCTACTAAATTTAAAAATAAATTGGTAAAATTATTGAAAAAATTATATAAAAAAGTCACTTTTGTGTTTGACGTTACACGAATTTTAGAATATGACATTACATAATTTTTGTTTACAAGAATTAGACCTTTTATCAAAAAATGAAATAAGAGGTGACACGAAAAAATGTGAAGTAGGCATCACTCAAATTAAACTCTACAGGAAAAAAAATGAATAAAAGGTTACACAAAAATAAATAAAAAAGATATAAAAGATTACACGAAAATTATTTCCAAGGACACATACATGAAAATAAACTTGAACAAGCCAATCATTTGAATAACTTATTACATGAAAATAAAAAAGTCAAAATTTACATGAACTTTGTCCTTAAACGAATTTTGGAAATAAAAGTCAATAAATTGTTACACGAAAATAAAAAATAAACATTCGCCTTACACAAAAAATAAGCATTATACGATTTTCTCTTTTATTACAATTATAACTTTATTAATTTTTCTGAATTACGGTGAAAAAAAAAAAAACAAATCTATCTGTTATGATAAAAAAGTAAATCAACATTTAATTTTATTATATAAAGAATTATTATATCTTGAATTGATTACTATGAGTGGGGGAATATTTTTGGGACGTGGCAATACATATTAAACAAATTTCCCTAGTATAGCATGATGAATTAATGAAGTGAAGTATGAAAGTAGAAAAGTTGATTGGACGGTTATACCCCATTAAAATAACAAGACATTGTCTCCCCATCCAAACATACCATATAGATTGAGGCGTGCAGACACGACATATCACAAGTCTTCCCACGTTGGTCGCTACATCTTTTACTACTTATAAACCAATTCTCCATTCCAACTCTAAACCAATATTATTTCCAATCCTTCTCCTCTTCCTCTTCATCAGCTTCTGTTTCAAAATAATCACTCAACTTTGTGATGAGAACATTGTGCCCTAACCTTGACGGAGAAGACGGGCTCGAGACGGTGCTCGAGGTCCCCGTCCCGGAAGAAATATTCAGCTCCAACAGGCACAAGTCATGGCAGAGCATCAAGTCCTGGCTTACTAGACCACATGCAGAGAAGCCCTCTTCCCTCCACGCTATGGAGATCCAGTTCTTGCTGGGAGTCATCGGGGCTCCGTTGATCCCTTTGCCGATCAAATCTCATCGTAGTGGTGATGATCTTGACATGAAAGGGAGGCCCATTGAGAGCTCGATGGCTAGATATATAGTTCAGCAGTATATAGCGAGTGCAGGGGGCGAGCATGCTCTGGACTCGATCGAGAGCATGTGCGCGATAGGGAAGGTGAGGATGGGATCATCGGAATATGGAGGTCAAGATAAAGGCTCAAAGATGAAGCAGGGAGGTGGAGAATTGGGAGGGTTTGTGTTGTGGCAGAAGAAGCCTCACCTATGGACTTTGGAGCTCATGGTTTCTGGGTTTAAGATTAGCGCTGGTACTGATGGTAAGGTGGCATGGAGGCAGACTCCGTGGCAGCACTCTCATTCCTCTCGTGGTCCACCTAGACCTCTCCGTCGATCCTTGCAGGTACTTTTTGCCCCCTTTTCTTTGCGTTTATATCAAAAACCAACTTAAAGTACCATATTAGAAATCTAAACACTTGATTGCGCTTCAAAGTTCATGATTTTTTTTCTAATTCCCAGGCAAAATCGAAATTGTTGTTCAGTTAACCTCAGATTAAGCTTCAATAGAATGAAAATTAGAAACTGATTGGTGGCTTTCATTTGATTTTAAATGTGAAATGTGTTGGTGTGTGTTTCCATGTATTTTGGTTGAAAAAATAGGAATAATAAATTCGATTTTGGTATAAATTTGAAAATATTGTGAACTTTGTAATACGGTTGAAAAAATAAAAAAGTTTAATATACAAATTTAAAAATTTCACACTTGATGTTAGGTTTTTTTTAATATTAACTCGTCATTTACAAGGTCACTTGTGGGAGCAAGAAAAGAAAAAAAAAACTCTGTTTTAGTGACTGATGGAATTTTCTTTTAACATTTTAACCCTTTTTACAGCAAACTTATTTCTCTACTCTAAGCCTAAAAAAAGATTATTAGTTGCGTTGTGGTTAAAAAGAACAACTTTCTTATTTTTTCAACTTAAGTTACAAAATTCAATCTTGGCATATAGTCAACGATCAATTCATAATTTGTCAAATTTGGTAGGTTATTAAAGTTTGACCAAAGGAAGAAATGATGGAGTCTTTAACGTTCAAACAGATTACCTAGCTAATATGATGTTATCACTTTTGACCTAATCAGAACCTTCATTGCATACATTTCTTGGTCCACTATGTGTTCAAACATGAATATGTTTACTAAATTCTTGTGATCAATCATATATGTTAACAGGGCCTTGATCCAAGGTCAACAGCCAGCTTATTCTGGGACTCCATTTGCATCGGTGAGAAGACAATCAACGACGAAGAGTGCTTCGTGTTAAAGCTCGAATCCGAGCCATCTACATTGAGGGAAAGAAGCAGCTGCAATGTAGAGATAATAAGGCACACTATTTGGGGCTGTTTTAGCCAAAGAACAGGCCTACTTGTCCAACTAGAAGACTCTCACTTGCTACGGATAAAATCACCTGGAAACGATGTCTATTGGGAGACGACAATGGAGTCGTTGATCCAAGACTACAGAACCATTGATGGTGTCAACATTGCTCATGGTGGAAAGACAACGGTTTCTTTGTTTAGATTCGGGCCAAATTTTGAAAGGCAGGGTAGAACAAGAATGGAGGAGGTTTGGAGTGTTGAGGAAGTAGATTTCAACATAAAAGGGCTGTCGAACGCGTGTTTCTTGCCTCCGGCTGACTTGAGAAATGAGGATGAGGAGCGCGGAGAGGTGGTTGTTGATGGTGATGTCGCGAAGAAGGGGCGTTTTAGGTACAAGATTTTGGGGAATTCTAATAGGATTTGTACTCCTAAATGTGGCATCAAAGTAGTTGCAATTGATGAAGAAAGTTTGGAACTGTTTGGAAGTGATGAGGAGTTGTAGTAGATATTAGTGTGTTTGATTTGTTTAGTTTGTATATGATATATATAGTAGGTGTCAAGTGAGGATAGAGATTGAATTACATAGTCACTCTCTTGATGCCACTCTTCTGCCATTATTGTGCAGCATATAGATATCTCTCCACATGAATTATGACTTTGATTTTGCAATGTTGTTTCACCCTTTTTAATGAGAATGCATACATAGATTACTAGTATTTATGTTGATTTTGCCTCATGGTGTACATTCAAAATAAATGTCCACAAATCTTCTACTCTCCGTTGTTACCCTTTTTCCTTATCCTAACAAGTTTTTGTAAAATAACTCCAATGAAAAGGAAGAAAAGGCATTTAAGAGACCTCCTAGCCCAACCCTAGATACTCTAATATCATTTTCCAAACGTGCTTCCATTTCGAAGCAAGAGATAGATAAATAAACGTTAATGGAAGCAAGAGATAGATAAATAAACGCATATCATTATATGGATTGAAGGTGTTCATAATAATCGAGGAATATTGAAGACCAAAAAGTGAATACAAAAAACTCCAATGAAAAGGAAGAAAAGGCATTTAAGAGACCTCCTAGCCCAACTCTAGATACTCTAATATCATTTTCCAAACGTGCTTCCATTTCGAAGCAAGAGATAGATAAATAAACGTTAATGGAAGCAAGAGATAGATAAATAAACGCATATCATTATATGGATTGAAGGTGTTCATAATAATCGAGGAATATTGAAGACCAAAAAGTGAATTATTTATACCTAGCATTCTTCTTACGGCACAACAGGTGCTGTCACTGTCATAGAATTTAAACATAAATTAGTAAAGAATTAGTGAATTCTAAAAGGGTTAGTTGTCTAAAAGAATCGCAGTTTTTAAACAAATTATGATTTTAATTAATTTTTTTACAATTGATCTAAATAACATAATCTTATATAATATATATATATATATATATATATATATATATATATATATATATATATATTTTTTTTTTTTTTTAATCTCGGTCAGTGTTGTCCCATAATCCTCATGTTTTAGTTCAAATATCAGTTTGTATTAATTAACTTTTGTCTTTATTTATATGTGATTTCTATATTTTACTAAATTATCAAGATTTATCAACAACTGTTTGTCATGCGATAATTACGGACAGATTTTGTAGAGCCTGCTGAATTTGTCGTGTTCAATATGTCATCTTTTTGGGCTTTGGGCCTATAAAGGGCTGTTGGGTTTTGGGTCATTAAATTGGGCCATCGATTTTAATGCTAATCTTCACTTGATTATGTGTTGAAGCAATAATGACTTCAAAAGCAACATGTTTATTTATATATAGATTTATTTATATTTTAATATATATTTATATTTTAGATAAATTAAGATAAGTTAGTGAAATTTTGGAACTATTTTCATCTGACTTGTTTTATTTATATATATAATCCAATTATAGTTTATATTAAATTGATTAATATTAAAATTAATTTTCTATATTTTTATTCATAAAATGAAAATAAAAGAATCTTAATTTTATGAATTGTATTAATTATATATAAATTAGTATAAGTAGAATGAAAATCGTTACAAAATTGTACTAATTTATCTTAATTTATTTAAAATATAAATATATATTGAAATATTAATAAATTTATAAATAAAAATAAAAAATGAAAATTTGTCTTTAATTCAAAACTTAATTTAATTTTCAATCTTAAATTGAGAAAAAATATTAAATTGAATGATTTATTAAGAAATTTTAAAAATTAGTTAAGAATTGAGATTAATTTATAAATTGAGTCATGTTATGAAATATATCATTTTGAAAAATATGAATTTTGATAATCTTAAGTTTATTTTGCGATTTTATAGAGTAAAATTATAATTAAAATATTAGATTTTTTTTCTCTCAAATATCAATAAAAAGGAAAAGTATATGATAACAACATCGGTCAGTTTGCAATAATAATTAAAAGAGTGATGCATTTATTTAGAAGTCTGTGAATAGTGTAGGAGAAGCGATGATGTAATGGGGATCTAGAAAGATCCTCCTTCACCTATAAATGGGGTTCTTGGGATCATTTGTAAAACAAGCCAAAACACTTGAGTAGTTGAGTTAATGTAATCTAAAGCCATTGAACAGAAATGTTCCTCTAAAATTCTTCTCTATATTATATACACTACATTTGCTAAAATACTAAATCCTCTACTACATCACTTCACCAAAATCTAACACATTCAAAACCCCTATATTTTCCTAATAGTAACAATTGGCTAAATATTAGATTATCGCACGATATAGAGAGAAGGAATGAAAAATAGACGGCATCATGTTCAGTGCTCACGGAAGCAGTGACTTCTCTATCCAGGAGGATAGCGATTGGCTTTTTTTTAACGACGACTACATTTTACCTTAACCACAAACATTTCTCTCTCCCTCTCTCTCTCTCATTTTCAGTTATAAATAGTCTTTAAATTCCATCGGCTTAACCCGCTTTTGTCTGAGAAGTCAAAAGGCAGTCAAACCATCGAGATGGGCCACCCAGAAGCCGCCGCCGAGCTGCCGGCGCACGTCCTCATCTTCCCTCTGCCGATGCAAGGCCACATCAACTCTATGCTGAAGCTGGCGGAGCTCCTCTGCCTCGCCGACCTCCACGTCACCATGCTCCTCTCCGACCACAGCAATGGCCGCCTCCGCCGCCACGCCAGCATGGACTCCTTCGCCGCCCAATACCCCGCCTTCCACGTCGCCACCATCACCGACGGCCTCCCCGACGACCACCCCCGCGTCGGCGAGCGGGCCATGGAGGTCGTCATGAGCCTCCTCAAAGTCGGCGGAGCAGAGTTCCAGAAACTGATAGAGACCACCGACGGCCTCAGCTACGGCGGACAACGGCGGCGCGTGACCTGCCTCATCATGGATGGGGTCTTCAGCTTCGCCATCCCTGTGGCTCAGGAAATGGGGATTCCTTTCCTTTACTTCAGAACTGTATCGGCCTGTTCCTTCTGGGCTTACTTCTGTTGTTATGACGTCATTCAAGCTGGAGAAGTCCCCATGAAAGGTAAAGATGAAGATAAACATGAATACTGGAAAAAACCAGAGCTGGATTTAATGGTGACAAGTGTGCCGGGGATGGAGGGGTATCTCCGGCGACGGGATCTCCCGGCGGTCTGCCGAGTAAATGACGTTAATGACCCTGTATTCCAGACCATCATAAAGGAGACCAGACGATCAGCTCTTTCAAACGGGCTCATCCTCAATTCATTCGAAGACTTAGAAGGCCCGATTCTTGATCAAATCCGAGGCTCGATTCCCAACTTGTTCTCCATCGGGCCCCTCCACACTCATCTGAAAACCCGATTAGAGTCCAGAAACCGTGGCTCGTCCCTTACATCGAGTAGCTTCTACGAGGAAGATCGAAGCTCTATGACATGGCTGGATTCGCAGCCTCCCAAATCAGTACTGTATGTTAGCTTTGGAAGCATTACACTATTGACAAGGAATGAGCTGTATGAGTTCTGGTACGGGGTGGTGAATAGTGGGCACAAGTTCCTCTGGGTCATGAGGCCCGATTCCATCGTCGGAGACGATAAAGAAAGCCCGATTCCGGTGGAGCTGGAGGAAGGCACGAAGGAGAGAGGGTACCTTGTTGGGTGGGTCCCTCAGAATGAAGTATTGGCCCATCCTTCGGTTGCGGCCTTTTTCACACACAGTGGATGGAACTCAACTCTAGAGGGCATCGCGGCTGGCATCCCGATGATATGTTGGCCTTATTTTGCCGATCAGATGATCAATAGTCGGTTCGTTGGCGATGTTTGGAAGGTGGGGTTGGATATAAAAGATAGTTGTGATAGGGTGATTGTTGAGAAGAAGGTTAGGGAGATAATGGAGGAGAGAAGGGATGAGTTTGTGGAGAGGGCAAAGAATATGGCTGAATTGGCCAACAACGCCATTTCTGAAGGAGGAACTTCATACAACAATTTGAATAACTTGATTCATTTCGTTAAATCTTCGGTTCGATGATCATTTTTTTTTTTGATTTTTCCCACGATTCTGCTCATTGTTCTAAGATTCTCATCAAAAATAAAAACTAAAAAAAATTCTTTTTTTTTGTTATGTTGATTATTGTCTCTCTTTTATTTACAATTATAATGTTTTGTTCTGTTTTTTTTTTTTTTTTGTTATATTTACTAAATCCTCATTGGCTGCCTCTAAAACCATTTTGGATACATTTGGTTTGGATGTTGGGATGAGTTTAGTGATTTAGCTTGTTTAAGATGTTATTTTTTCTCTCTTTTTGGGCCTGGGCTTGGAGTGGGTTAATTTGATTTGGTTGGGTGGTTTATTTAACCCAAGATATGTCCCTATAGTCCAAATTGTCCAAATGACCACTAAATTTAATCTGATTCTATATCTTTTTTTTTTAAAGTAAATAAAAATTTTAAATAAAATAACTTCATCGTTTAAAATCTGTTTTTGATTGATGCATGATGGATTAAATTTATATTCTTATTCGAAAAAAATTGTATTTCAATTTTGTGTGTGTGTGTGGCAAAACTGAAAGGTTTCTACTTTTACAGCTTTGTATATTGTAAACTCAAGCAATCTCCAAATTTCAACACCCCATATTATTATTTATTTCCTCCTGGAGAAGAAAAATGAAGACTTCCTAATGATTTTCTTGTAATAGTCCCTGAAAATCTTTGTGAAAACAGAGTCGTGGTTGAAAAGAATGTGCAAATTTGTTAGCACCTCATCACCTACCCGAAGTGATCAAGCACATAATAATAATAATAATAATAATAATAATAATAATAATAATAATAATAATAAAACCTCTCAAGTTGAGATCCTTGCTTTCACAAACAATAAATACTAAAGAACACTTCACAAAGAACAAAATTTAGCTACACAATTTTTTTCATAATTACTAGGATATGTATTACTCCCCTCATATCAAAATCAATGTTGTTTAAAATTTTTGTTATAAATAAGAACATAAAAATCGGATGAATATACTATTAACTAATCAAGAAATTTAGAATTTGAAATTGAAAAAAATAAATGAAATGAATTCCATAAAACTTTCATATCAAAATTCTAAATTTTAAGTAAGGAATATTAATAGAGATCATTTAAAAATAAATATATAAAAATTTAAAATAATATTTAATTTAAATAAAATTTAAAATTCAAAAGGGTACATAATTTAAACCAAAATGAGTGGTATTTTTTCTAGATCGGTGGTGCCCACGTACCACGTACACATGAGTAGTAATCTGTAGACGTTTCTTAAAAGGACAACTCCAACACTCAATAAATGTTATCTGATTCTCTATTTATCTATCAACATCATGTCACTCTTCTTTAATATGTTCATTTTACATTTGAGAGATTGATTCATCTTGCAGGCAAATCATAAATTATTGAAATAGTATGACACAAATAAAATCAAAAAAACCTCAAAAAGATTGATTAGTTTGGAGTTAAAATAACATAAAACAGAAACAAAAGCACCAAACTATCATCTTTCCATAACCAATCTAGCAACCTAGGTCTCAATTCACATACAACGTGCCACACTTTTTAAGTTTTTCCCACCAAAAGCTTTCATTTATTATTTTTATTTTAAACATTTACGCTAGAATTAATTACAAGTATTCATAGCTACAAATATATAGAATTCCTCGCAAAAATTAAATGGTTTAACACTACTAGCAAATTGAATCTAGTGTTGCTAGTTCAATATTGTAAAAATGTCAATAATAGATATAGAGGGTGTTCGACTACAATTTTCATATGGATTTTTGAGCTCAAAATTGGTTTATTTACAATATACTTGTTAGATAAGTTTTTTTTAATAGACTTTTGAGAGAAGTTGCATCCATATAAACTCATTACACGACATCACATTCCCACATTATTTTTAGGATCCAAAAAAAAAAAAAAGAATCAATAGGCAGACTAACTATAGAGATGAGACGTATGGATCCTTCTTGATTTAACTTGGTCATTAGCTACTAGCTGGTAATTAATTATTTCCTCATTCCTTGTGTCGACTTACAATTGGGCCTTGAATTAAAATTTGTATGATTTATGTTACATGTACATTTAATACTGAATCTGATATATATATATATATATGAATAATTTATATAATTAAATTGGGGTGCACCAATCCAGGCCTAGTTTAGAGAACCTAACAGTGACTATGACCAATTCATCTTCAGTCAAATTCTATTTAGGCAAGTAACCATGGCCTTTCAATTTTTATGACATTTCACCTCTCTTCATATACCAATTCAATTAGAACTTGAACTCTAAGTTGGTGACTTTTTTTATTTAGAATGATAGATTATTATCCTAACTTATATCATTAATAATTTGGTAAAAACTAATGACTACTACTTTTCTTTCCGTACATAGTTTCAAAAAACCAATAAAAAGAAACACTACAAATAAATATATATATATATATATTTCAATGAAATTTTTGTGAATTTTTCTTCTTTTTTTGTTGAAAACTTTATTTTTAACGACATCATATTACTGCAAAAATTGATAATAAAAATTAGCAATAATTAAATTCTAAAATAACTTATTTGCAACAACATCATGTTATCACGAATAAATTATTTACGAGAAAATGTTTGAGATAATATTTTAACGATAAAATGTTGTTACAAAATATTTCTTAACAACATTTTGTGTTGTCTAATGAGTTTTTTTTTTTTTTTTTGTAATGAAATGGAAAATTGTTGTTTGTATGTGGAAGGGAGACTTCAGTTTGGCAAAATATTAATATTCTGACGTGAGACTTTGAGAATTGTTGGTTTGTGACTAATGCATATACCAAATCCTAGGGACAATGTATATAGATACCAAATATTATATTTTGGTGCTAATATAAATAACAATACAAAACATAAGTGAAATATCGTTTAAGATTCATCAATATATATGCTATCAAGTTGAGAATCATAATATTTTGGAGCCTAGGAATTTTAAATTACATGAAAAAATAATATTAGATTTAACTTACATAACTGTTTGCAATAAAACCATTACACAACTCTCTTTGATTTCAGCCATTAGCTAATGAAAAGCTAAAGCAGGAAACTCCATAGAGAAAAAATAGAAAGAAACAACAAACTGAAAAAGGTGAAAAAGAATGGCACTGTTTAGTTCGAGATTTCTTATCATGTAAAAAATTCAAAAGATTTATGGATAAATATTGGAAAAATATTTAAAAGCCTCCAAAAAATTAGAATAATCAAAAGAAAGAGAAAAAAAAGAGCACATACAACGCACATGAATCTTGCTAGTCTATTATAAAAGGATGTGTTTTTGGCCTTACAAAGCAAAAAATTGAAAATTTGTTGAAAGATTGCAAACACAAAATGGCAAATGAAAAGGCACAATTCTCTCCTCACGTACTCATATTCCCTTTACCTCTCCAAGGCCCTCTCAATTGTATGCTCAAACTTGCTGAAATATTCTGCCTTAGCAACATCGAAGTCACCTTTCTCAACACTCAACACATTCAACAACGCTTGTTCAATAGCACCAACACCCAATTTTACTTCAAGAAATATCCAAATTTTCGTTTCGAAACGATCCCCGATGGCCTGCCCGAACAGAATCCCCGGACAGTCGACCAATTCCCGGACCTGATACGATCGATGGAATCAGTGGGACCTCCCATATTTGAGCAGATTGCAATATCTGGGAGGGCCCCAGTTACTTGCATAATTGCTGAGGGGATTCTCAATTTTCCCATCAGCATAGCTAAGAAGATTGGGGTTCCATTCTTGTGTTTTGACACTCTTAGTCCATGTGCCATTTGGACTCACATGTCTTTGCCTAAACTCATTCAAGCTGGCCAGCTTCCGTTTAAAGGTTTGTGTAATGTGTTAATTATATAAGCCATTTTAGTGTTTCATCTTTTATTTTTACATTAAAAGAATATGTGAAATTGATTTGGAGATTATTTGATTATTGATAAATCCATTGTAAGCTTTGCAATTTAACCTCATGTGTATTAATTAGCTGATGATTTGATCCTATATAGAATTCCAAATTTCCCCAAAATTTTTTTGGATAGTTTCACTTATGCAACCAAATTCATAAAAACATCTCTATGCATTCTTGTAAGTTTTCTTTTTAGGCCGATGAGAGTCTCACACACCCATGTCTTGTCCATTACAACCTAAAGTCATCTAAAAAACAATGGGACATATTAGGATTTTTGGACCAAATCAGCGATAAATTAAATATTTTAAGGGTTAAGTTGCGGTTTTAAAAAGGACAAGATTGTGCACGATAAATTTCTTACACATCACCTAAATAAACATGTTAATACACACGTAATGAGTGGAAGATATATATACACATGTAAAATATATTTTCACATTCAAATTATATTATATGTGATTTGAATTGTTTCATTTAGTAAAAATAAATTTAAATTTGATATATTTTACGGTATGAGATAAATTCTGATCGTACATCATATGTAAAATCAACAGTAAAATATGTGTACTTGGATAAAATGTTGATATAGTTAACTATTAACTTTGTTTTTGGATTGATATAGATGAGAACTTGGATGAAATGATTAGAAATGCAGCGGGACTAGAAGGCATTATTAGGCGGCGTGATCTGCCGAGCTTTTGTCGGTCTCCCGACATTATTAACCATCCTGAAGCACAACTTATTTTTAGGGAAATAAACAACATTCCCCTGTCTCAGGGCCTCATTCTCAACACTTTTCAAGATCTTGATGGCCCAATATTATCTCAATTACACACCATCTGCCCAAACATCTATGCTGTTGGGCCTCTCCAAGCCCACATCAAAACCAGGCTCACACAGTCCATCAACTCCAGCAGCATCTGGAAAGAGGATAGGAGTTGTATTTCTTGGCTTCACCAACAGCCCTCCAACTCTGTTATTTATGTTAGCATTGGAAGTCTTGCTGTCCTCACCAAGGATCAATTTTTTGAGATTTGGCATGGCTTGGTGAACAGTGGATCAAGATTTTTGTGGGTTCAAAGGCCCGATTCGGTTGTCGGGCTTGATTCCAAGCCCGATCAGATCCCTGTAGAGTTGACAATAGGGACGAAAGAGAGAGGGTGTATTGTGAGTTGGGCCCCACAAGAGGAGGTGTTGTCTCATCCTGCAATTGCTTGTTTTTTAACTCATAGTGGATGGCTTTCAACTCTGGAGAGTATAGTTGAAGGAAAGCCCATGCTTTGTTGGCCATATTTTGTTGATCAACAAGTGAATAGTAGATACGTGGGACACGTTTGGAAGCTTGGTTTAGATATGAAAGACACGTGTGATCGAGTAACAATCGAAAAGATGATTAGGGAGGTGGTGGATTTGAGGAAGGATGAGTTCTTGCAAAGGGGTCAAGAAATGGCCAAATTAGCAAAGTCAAGTGTGAGCAAAGGAGGATCTTCCTTCCAAGATTTAGATCGTCTCATTCAAGATATTAAGATGATGAAGATACCTACGGAATAAGGCATATGCTTGATTATGTAAAGTTTCCCCATTAATAAATGACAATTAATGTTTGTATTAGCATCATATTTTACAAGTTGATTAATTAAGTATACTTACAAATAATTGAGTTTGGCTAATTAGCTTAAATTAACAAATGTTATCATATCCATTGTTGTTGAATTAAACACCTTATCACTCATGCTAGCCTTGTTTTGGTTACATCAAATCAATAAATAATTAAACAACATAACAAAAATATATAAACTTAATAGAAAATTACCAAGACAAGCTGTTCTAAAAACAACCCTATTCACAAAATACCGCCACTAGTAAATTCTGTAACAAAACTAATTAACATCTAGTGTAGCCGCCCTGCCCTCTTTAAAAAATTATAAAAAATAGCTGGACTCTTCAAACTATAGATTCCAATCCAGCATTATAAAAGGAAACTTTAATTAGTCTAGAAAAAAATGCTGAAATAAGTTTCCAAACAAAATCACATCCAAATATGGCTATCAAAAAAGCTCCTCATGTACTCATATTCCCTCTCCCTCTCCAAGGCCCCATCAATTCTATGCTCAAATTGGCTGAACTTTTGTGTTTAGACGACATCAATGTCACATTTCTCAACACTCAACACATCCAGCAACGCCTGTCTGAATGCACCAACACTG
Organism: Scutellaria barbata; assembly: GCA_028654395.1. Taxonomy (NCBI): domain Eukaryota; kingdom Viridiplantae; phylum Streptophyta; class Magnoliopsida; order Lamiales; family Lamiaceae; genus Scutellaria; species Scutellaria barbata. The sequence goes on along the minus strand of CM053646.1, from coordinate 13,985,238 downwards.
AAATGTATTTTAAAAAATATCCAAACTTTGCTTTCGAAACGGTCCCTGATGGCCTGCCTGAAGATAATCCCCGGACGGCTCTTCAGTTCTCGGAGCTGATGGAGTCGATCCAAGCTGTCGCTGCCCCGGTTTTCCGGGACATGGTCAGTACTTGTGGTGTTTATGGACCTGATTCGGAGAATCCGTTGACTTGCATAATAGCTGATGGGATTCTCACTTTTGCAACTGATGTGGCGACACGGATTGGTGTTCCGTTGCTGTATTTCGATACTATTAGTCCATGTGGCCTTTGGACTTACCTGTGTTTGCCTAAACTCTTTGAAGCTGGAGAGATTCCTTTCAAAGGTGTGTGAAGTTATGATGTTATTACCATCTTAATCTTGTTCAAGAATCTGTTGTTTAAATAATGCCTGTTTTAGCCAGGGATTTCAATGTATGGGATAAGTTCTTGAATGGATATTACTTCAACTGCCTGATTTTTTGTTTTGGATTGACGTAGATGACAACTTGGATGAAATTATGATAAATGCACCTGGATTGGAAGGCATTATTAGACGACGTGATCTTCCAAGCTTTTGTCGCGCCATAGACTTCAAGGATCCTCAAGTACGTCTAGTTGTAGAGGAAATAAACAACATTCCAAAATCTCAGGGCCTGATTCTCAACACGTTTCATGATCTTGATGGTCCTATATTATCCCAAATACGCAACACCTGCCAAAACATCTATGCAATCGGGCCCATCCACACTCACTTAAAAACCAGGCTCGACGAAGCTGAGCCCATAAACTCTAACAGTATTTGGAAAGAAGACAGAGGCTGCATCTCCTGGCTTGACCAACAGCCTTCCAGGTCTGTTGTCTATGTCAGCATTGGAAGTCTTTCTACGATGACAAAGGATCAGTGCTTCGAAATTTGGCATGGCTTGGTGAACAGTAAATCAAGATTTTTATGGGTTCAAAGGTCCGGTTCAGTCACTGAGTTCGACCCGGTTTCTGATAACATTCCTTTGGAATTATCACGAGGGACAAAGGAGAGAGGGTGCATTGTGAGTTGGACTCGACAACAAGAGGTTTTGGCCCATCCAGCAATTGGAGGGTTCTTAACCCACAGTGGATGGAACTCAACCCTGGAGAGTATAGCAGAAGGGAAACCTATGATTTGTTGGCCACATTATGTCGACCAACAAGTGAATAGTAGGTTTGTGGAAAAGGTGTGGAAGATTGGTTTGGATATGAAAGATAGTTGCGATCGATTTACAATCGAAATGATGATTAGGGTGGTTATGGATTCGAAGAAGGATGAGTTGTTGCAAAGGGGTCAAGAAATGGCCAAATTGGCTAAGTCAAGTGTCAAACAAGGGGGCTCTTCTTTTGCTGATTTGGATCGTCTGATTCAGGATATCAAGATGGTGAACATACCCACCAACCAAATGTAGTGGTGTTGTATTCTACTTTGAAATTCATATTTAAGTTGTTCACCATTATTAATATTAAAATGTTTCATCTATTGGAAATCATATAACTTTTTGTCTTCTCTACAATTAAAGTATCAGTTTATCTAATCTAAAATTTTATTCAACTAATCATCAAATTTTAGGATTAATAAATACATTTTAGAGATTTAAAAAAAAAAAAAAAACTTGGTATTCAATGTTGGTCTTTTAAATATTTTGGTCCCCAAAAAAAAAAAAAAAAGACATTGTTACATGTATCATGTATGTATTATGTTTGCAAAATCTGGTGTTTTTGTCCTCAACCTGTTATAGAAGTAAAGAATCTAGACTATAATTATAGATATTATTAAATAAAAACTTATGTATTATAATAGATCGTAAATATATTATAAATTTAGTAACTACAATTTTCCATCTTCACTTGGCAGTTTTTTTTTTTTTTTTGCCACTTACAATTTTGTTTTTAATTGTATTCTACTGTAACAAATTGGCCGCTGAGTGATGTGGGCTGCGAAAGAGAAACAACTAACGAAACAAACAAGAAAAAAAGCGACACATGAAACATGCCAACATGTGAAAATACATTAACAAATACTTAAAATCATTTGTATGTTTTATATTTCAATTAAAATGATAAAAGATGTTATGAATAAATAACCTTTTAATTTATGTAATTTATTATATTATTACAAATAATAAATATTAAATATAGTAAATAATAAATTGTGTATCTCGCGGTTAGATTATTGGTAAAAATAGAAGTATTATATTATGAGAATAAAACCATGTAATAATTATATATTATGTAATATTTTTAAATCAACAATGTTAACTGATCATTGACGGACATTGACCTTTGACTGTTCACTTTTGATTGTTGACTTGATCGAATTGACCCGTCTTATAGATAGGATCTGTGAGATGATTTCGCACAAGATTCATTCATTAATACATTTCAGAATTTGATGTTGCAATTGCATTAAAAAAAAAAAAGTTTAGGTTGCAACATCTAATTTATGATATATTTTGATAAATTTCAGAATTTGAGGTTGTAATCGGATAAGCAAACAAAGTTTAATTTGCAAACTAAAAATGTTAAATCATGTGTTGGAAAAATAATTAAAAAGTCATTTTAGATTGCTTTTTTTTATAATAAAATTTTAGAACTTTAAGGTTATAATTATGTACAAATTTTTTTACATTTAACTCATTTAAAATTGATTTCCATACAAAGTGGATAAATTAAAGGGTTAATTACTAAAAAAATTTACTTTACTTAATTTGTAATTTTAGCATATATTTTGAATATCACCAAATATAACATGAATTTTCATATTTTTTATAAATTTAACCAATGAGCTGATTTCAAATATATTTATTTTTGAAAGAACTCTTACCGTTTCAAAATAAAACAATGACTTAACATACAAAATGATAGTTATATTAAAATTGTGAAAGTGATTTCTAAAATAACCATACTCAAAATTTGTTCGTTGATTAAAATTGTAAAAAATATGAAAGTTCATATTATATTATATAATATTTAAAAAATTGATTAAAATTCAAACCCAGGATACACGAATACTAAAGTATAGTATTGGATAGGCAGGGTTTCCAGCCAAAACTTTGAATAATTATATTTGATATATTTTTACCAGACATTTAAACTCTTAGAAATTTACTGAGCATTTAAGACTTATATGTATTATCAGATCTCCTTCAACCCACAAATGCCTCAAACGCCTTTCTAGCTAAAAACGGCTAAAAGGGTGAACATTAAGATCGTATAATACATCGTAGTACTTAAGCCTCAAACTTGAGTGTCTTAACCTTTCATTAGTATTTATGTTTCCATAAATCTAAAAATAAACAGACATGCTTAAAAGAACCAACAGTATTTATCTAACACATAAATATCTAGCCTATCATTAATAGGCCTTTCATAAACATGTAAAATAAAAAACTTAAAACCGAAATATTAAATACTTACAGAGTTTGGAGAACACCAAGAACACAAAAGATTTATATATTACAAGATTACAAAAAGGAAAGCTTAGAGAGAGAAACTAGAGAGAAGGGAGAGAGAATGGGCGAGTACTTTACTCAAGTATGCCCTTACAAGTGAAAAACAAGTCCTATAAATAGGGAAAAAGAAAAAACTAAAAAACTATTACAATAATTGATTTATAAAAGCAAATAGTAAAGATTCTTTTTATTGGACTTTATTGTCCATTCCAACAATATGAGGGGTCCACTAAGTGGAGAGCATCTTTTATCTTTTTTATCTCTTTTATTCTGCAAGAATTGAGCTTTGAGTTTTGAACGCCTTGAGTGATTCTTTGAGCCTCCATAGGTCAAGTAATAAATCATTATTTTCATCATTTTGAAAATATGGATCAAAAATAAGAAGTTTTTTTACTTCTTTTATCTTCTTTTCAATAATTTTTATTTTTCCTTTGATTGTTAAAACTCTATTCCAGCTTTCTTGTCCTTCATAGAAGATCAGATTAAAAAATGGTAGCCATAGTGTGTGTGGATAATTCCTCTGAATGAAATATAAATCTTCTATAATATGATGATTTATATCTTGCATTTTAATCTTTGAATTTTTGAAGCAGAGATTCTCTGAGAATGTCGAATGACACACCTAACTCAGGATTTTCTTCTTCCTAATCTTGGCCTTCTTGTTCAGAATATAATCTTTCTGTTTCTTCCCTGCTGCTAAAGTCAGAAAGCATTGAAGTATCAGATTTTGAACCTGAAACATCCAGTATTTTGTAAATTCTTAAAAAGATCATTTTTCATCTCTTCAAGATATATATCTATCATTTTTTGCTTGGAGAATGTTCCAGCATATTTTTGAGAGATTCTCTTGAAAGGACTATTTAAATCATTTATCTCTTCTTTTTTCTTTTCTTTTATTGTTGTATAACTCCTTATTTTTTTCTTGATATTATCAATGGTAGATTGAGAATATAATTCTCCTGTTTCGGGATCAATTCTTGTCATTTTATCCCACATCTTGGTATGACCAATTCTCCATAAGCAAGGAGTTTCATTATGGGTATAACCGAATTCTGGTGTCCATTTCCATATTCATGGAATACCTGATTCTATAAAGAATTGACAAGGAGTTTGACCCTTTATTGAATTATTTTCAACTGAAGATGCACACATAGTCCATTCTTCCATCAGATTTTTATAATTATCTGGTAGAATATCTATTATGGTACCAAATATTTTCCACCAATTATAGAACCAGTTATTAACTGGATGTTTTGAGCAATTGCTACAAATTTTTATCAACCATGTATGTTTCTTTTTCTTATTTTCAAAGAAAAAGGCTTTATGAAAGTCATCAACATAATCCCAAAAATTAAATTTATAGGAATTTTTTTAACTAGGATGTATTACTTCCTTTTCAACCAAGTGAGATAATCCTCATTCTTCAAGAGATATAATCTTCTTGATAGTGAACTTTGAATATGCATGTTCATTTGTCTGGTTATTTCCAGGACCAAAATGTTCAATATCCACACTTTCTAATGCTTTAAGCATTTCTTCAAAAAATCCTCTTGATTTATATGAACCACTTATAATGGTTCCACTAGGAACATATCTATCCATAATAGTCCATGGACTATCTTTCCATTGGATATCTTTTTCTTCTATTAGAAGAATTAAATCTCTGTATTCAGATTTTTTAAAGAGTATATTACTCTTTTCCTCAAAAGTAATACTGGCATAGGAAGATTCTTCATTTTCTTCAGGACTATGTTTCTGTGATTTCTTTTTTAAAAATTCTTGAAAATCTTTTGTCAGGAATATTTCCTGATACATTTCCAAAAATATTCTGGGAAATGAGCTTTTGTTTGCCATGTTGGGCTAAGATTTGGTGGGAACTTCTTCCCCTTCCTCTTCCCCTATTAAGGAAATAGGATCCTCGTCCCTGTTGACTCATATCTGAAATTATAAAAGAAATTCTCTTGTTAAATAGTCAGGCAAATTATTGTCCTTTCCTTGTTTATAAATAATTTCAAAATCAAAAGGAGCCAAATAAGCTTGCCATCTTGCAAACATTTGTTTAGAAATATCATGTTTAAAATTTTTTTTAAAAAGACCTTTTGCTACTTGGCAATCTGTTTTTATAATAAACTAGTATTTTCTCCCGTGCGTTGCACGAATTATAATATTTATAGTTTATTTTAAAAATTATGATATTAATGGATTCAAAACTTTATATTCGCTAAGTTAGAAAAAAAAACCAATATAATATAAAACAAATAATGTTTACAATAATAACTAAAATATAATAATTACAAAACTCACAAAACTTCTTTATATACAACATTAATTGATACATAAATAAAGTTATGAATATAGTTAATACTAATACATAAACATAAAACTAAGGAACAACAATAATAAATAATTGGACCATAATTTTTTTATTTCATTATGTCCCAAGAATTTGTGTTTTTGTAAATTTTTTTGAAGATTTCACTTGTTTATGTGTAGATATTTAAACTAACTTTTCTGATTATTTATTATGAAAATTTTAATATCATTATTTTAATTCTTTTATAATTTTGATATTTAAACCTCACAATTTAATTATATGAAATTGTTATATTTAAAAAAGAGTTATTCAAATTATTATGGTCTTTTTCACTAAAATTATATTTAATTAAGAGGATATGAGATTTTTGGAGTTGATTGAAAGTGATCAATTAATAATAGAAATTTTCAAATATTATTTATATATAATATTTCTCATAATTACCAAAAAAAATATTTTTAAAAATTTTTAACTTTAAAATTGATAATAAGAATAATTATAGATATTAAATAATTAAAGTTAACAAAATTTAAATAATTTATTGTCCAACAATAAACAACCGTCATCGTCAACAACAAATAATAATAATAATTAATAATTAATAATTAATAATTAATAATAATAATAATTAACAATATATTACATGAAAAAATGTCCTAAATAACATGAACAATCTTCTTGACAAAACTAATAATTTTTGGAATTTTTTTATTAACCAAAATAATGATGTGACATCTTTAGGAGGGAAAATGGCATTCTTGTAATATTTCCCAACTGTCTTGCTTTTATATAAGTATAGATTTTTGATTATATAAATCATCCTGAAATTTTATAATACATTTTACTATGGTAAGAATTTTTTTAGCTACCGTAGCATAATTTTTCTGTGCAGGATTCCATTTTCCTGAATAAAATCTAACAAAGATTTCTTGTTTATCTTTTGGATTTATTTGTTTTAAAATTCCTCCAAATCCCAAATTTGAAGCATTTGTTTCAATAATTTTTTCCCATTGGGGATTTGCAAGCATAAGACAAGGAATATTTTTTACCTTTTCTTTTATAAGCTTGACTACCTTGGTATGTTCTTCTGTCCAAGGAGTAGGATTTTTCTTAAGTCTATCATATAATATAGCAGAAATTTTTGAAATGTTTTCAACAAATGAGGAAACATAATTTAAACTTCCAAGAAATCTTTGTAATTGTGTTTTATCTGTAATTATATCTGGGAATTTATTTCCAAATTCCATACTTCTTTGTATTGGAATTATTTTTCCATTTTCAATATTATGTCCTAAGAATCTAACATTTATTTGAAATAAATTCATTTTAGGTTTTGATATAACAAGACCATTTTGTATAATAAGTTTTCTAAAGATTTCTAAATGTTTAAAATGAGTTTCAATATCTTTAGAAAATACAAGAATATCATCAATATAAACAATTATGAAATTGCTATAAGGTATAAATATATCACTCATTATTTGTTGGAATTCTGACGGAGCATTTTTCAACCCAAAGGGTAAAACTGTTCATTCATAATGTCCTATTGGAACATTAAAAGCTGTTTTATATCTATCAATTTCTTCTATTTGCATTTGTCAATATCCTGATTTTAAATCAAATTTTGAAAATATTAAAGTTCCAAAAAGTCTATCTATAAGATCTTTTTTATTAGGAATAGGATGTCTAATCCATTTTAAAACCTTATTAAGAGGTTTATAATTTATAACAAGTTTGGGTACACCTCTTTCTTGTTCTGAATATTTATTAACATAGAAAGACGTGCAAGACCAAGAAGACTTAGAAGGAGTTATTAACTTCTTATCAAGAAGAGATTTTATCTCTTTTTTACATAATTCTAAATATTCATAATTCATTTGACAAGGTCTAGATTTTGTAGGAATATTTTTTTCATTAAAATCTTCCTCATAAGGAAGTGAAATCACATGTTTCTTTCTATCCCAAAAAGCATTTGGGTGATCATCACATATTTCTAAAGAAAACTTATTATAAATAAGTTTTATTTTATCCTGTAATTTAGGATTTTTTAATTTTTCTTCAATCGTAAGAGAATTAATTTCTTCTTTTAAAGAATTTATATGAAATATTTTTCTATCCATTTTTTCTTTTATTTCATTCAAAACCTTTTGGATTGATCTGTCTATAAATTGGAAAATAATAGATTTATTTTTATATGTACCAATTATTCTTTTTTCATCAACACGTGTTAAAGGATATATACTATGTATAAAAGGTAAGCCAAGAATAAGTTGACTAGAAATATCTTTTGCAAGAAGGAAACTAGTAGGTATACAGCTTCCATTTTTACATATTAAGGTTTATGGTAGTTTATAACTAATATCCAGAGACCCCCCTCCTGCATGTAAAAGAGAATGGGTTGTTTTATGAAAAAATTTCGAAGGAATTAATCCTTCCTATATAACATTTAAATCTGCACCACTATCAATCATTGCAGTGAATTCTTTTTGATAATTATTATCAATTAAAAGAGTTATTTTTGTATACCACTTTTGTGATGTAAACATATTCATTATTTGAATAATTTCTTTTGTAGATTTGTTTCTATCTATTATAGACAAGAAATTTTCTTGTTGTTCTTCTGATTCAACATATTCTTCTTTTTCCATAATTTTTTCTTTTTCTATTATGGACAATCTATTATGTATATTAATATTACATTTTTGGAGATCTCTTACTTCTACTTTTAAATTATTAATTTCTATTAATAATTCTTCAGCAGTTGTAGGTTTTTTATCCTCATATTTTTGTTTTAACATTCTATGAACTTCTATGATCTTCTTTCATAGAGTATGTTTGATTTTGAATAGGAATGTTTATTTCCTCTTCATTAGTATTACTTGTAGATGGTGTGTTTTCAATTTGATCTGTCACGCCCGATTTTGAATCAAATGACATATTTTGTTTAGACTTCGGGCGTCCAGCAAATCATAAAACATTTAAATACTTGAAAAGATCAAAATAACCTATTATGACAGACATTTCCCAAAAGAAGTATTTAAAGTATTACACATAATTTTAACCTACAGCGGAAAATTTCACCAGTGTATAGCCTTTCGGCCTTAATTATACAAAATATTTCAAAACACGAGTTTTCCAGAATACTGTAATATCATGTTTAATTTACAAATAACCGATACAACATCTCTCTTTCATTCTCCATCATTTTTTCTATAATCTGTAAACATAATAACATACATGGGGTGAGTGCGTGAACACTCAGTGGGTTAAACTGTAATTAAACAACATAAAATAATATCACATAATGAAAGCAATAAACTTTTCTTTAAATCGCGGATCTTAACCGCCGTGAAAACAATTTACGGATCTTAACCACCGTGAAATTATTTACGGATCTTAACCGTCATGAAAATATTACGGATCTTAACCGCCGTGAAAATGTTACGGATTTTAACCGCCGTGAAATTATTACGGATCTTAACCGCCGTAAAAATATTCGTGGATCTTAACCGTCATGAAAATAGTTTTACTTTATCACATAATCACGCATTCGCATCACAGAGTCATACTATTATCTTATAAAAGCATACTTGCTATTTAGTCAAACAACACATAAAATCACACGCACATTTAATAAAACACATTAAGATCACGTAGCATGTAAACACATAAAATGCACATAAAATACACAAATAAAAGATGTTACCCCCACCTTTAGTACAACGCCTTGGAAGCTTCTAGGTACTAAGCTGTCTTATCTTGTTCTCCCTCGGTGCTCCCTACAAAGTATAATGTTCGACTTAGAATCTATTTGAGCTATTCATAAATTAAAATAAATTCCTCCATTTTGAATTCTTTGATTGATAAATTAGATAAGCTAGCTTGAATCTTAACAGGCCTGCCTGGCTCATTGCATTTTTTTTTATTGAATTGTTAGGCTAAACATTAATATTAGTAGTTCCTAAAGTTCACTTATACAAAATTCATACAACTCTAAAATAAAACCTATATTCTTGGCAATTTCTAAAGGACCATGCAATTACTACACACTCTAGGGTACACTTGCCATTTACTATTATTTTGGGCCTTACAACAAAATTTAAAAGATTAAAACTATAGTCTGTTTTTTCTTCAAAATCCACAGATTCCAATTGCATGTTTATTCCTTATCATTTGTAACTTCTACCAATTTAAAAACATCAAATTCTAATTAATCAAGAATCTGCGACTTGTGCTATCCCTCTAACACTTCATATATTATACATGCAATTCCCATTTTCAAATCCTCTCCCAGCCACTGTCCGTCGCTGCCGGCGACCCACGACGATGGTGAACCCAGCAGCGAAGAAGATGTAAGAGGGAGAGAAAGGGGACAGCCGCGACTCTCCGCGGCCATACACAGTAGAGGCGGCAGCTGCTTCGATGTTTCGAGCCCGAAATCGTAATAACTCGAAAAATATCACATCTTAATCGAAGTACTTGCCGGAAAGGAAAACGGCGGCTGCAGCAATGGTGTGGTGGAGTAGCAGCGGCGGCGGCGGCGGTGCAGTAGAGACAGCAGCGACGATGGTGGTCTGAGGGTGAAGAGAGGTGTAGTTGAGAGTGAAAAGAGGTGAAGTAGTAAAGCATTTACTTGCTTATTTCTTTCTGTTGCACTACTGCTATTTGGAATCAACTTTTCCTTTTTAGATTAGGTTCTTAGATTAGGCAGGTGTCATGCTTAGGCTAGGTGTGCTGTCAAATTCTCATGCATTAGACAAATGAGGTGGCATCACTTTAGGTTATAAGATAATAAATTTATAATTTATATTGATTTTCAATCAATTGTTATTAGCACTTATATGTATTATAATCTGCTATAACATATATAATTATACGTAAAAATAAAATTAATTATACTTAATTTAAATTAATTATTATTATTATTATTATATTTTTTTTAAGGTATCACATGATCAATAATCTTTGATCTTAAATCAGGATCTTTTATATTTTTTAATAATTCTATAAAGAAATTATTATTTATAGTATTAATATTTAAATCCTGAAATTGAGATAAGAGTTTATAAAACTCATCTCCTTTTTCATCAGTGTTAGTGACATGGTTTATACAAGGTTGTCCTTGTATACAATTATCACATTCTTCATTATCTGAAGATATGTTTTCACTATCTAAATTTCTTAAATTATCAGAATAATCTGATTCTTCTTCTGATTTATTATCTGAATCAGATTCTATCATTATCTGTAGTAAGGCATTTTTGATATTATCATCAATATCTAATTTATTTATTTTAGCCTTAGTCCAGCATTCATTAGAATAATGACCTGGTTTATGACATTTATGACATATAATGTTTGTCTTATCTTTATTTCCTTTATTAAGGGTTTCTTTTTTTCTTTTCTTTTTCTCTGTAAATTTTTCAGAGAAATGTCTTCTTTTCTTATAATGTTTTTCATTTTGATCTCTAGGATTTCTAGAATGTTTTTTATGTTTAGATTGACTTTCTTTAATTCTTTCCATACCAAATTGGTCACAGAAATGTCCTAATTATTTTCTTTCTATTAGACTTTGATTTTTAATTTGTTTATTTAATTTTAATTCATTACAAAGGGCTAATCATTCTTGAACACAAGCACTTATTAAATTTCCATATGTATAAGTCTCATAGGGAATATTTAAATTATCTTTCCTAAGAATTATTTTAATTCTTTCAGCAAAAAGACTTGGAAGACCATCAATAAATCTGGCTTTCCAATAAATATTATTACAATCAGGTAATTCGAAGACTCTAGAAAGAAAAGTATATTTATACCATCTAAAATCTGTTAAAGTTCTGCATCTTGTATTACTCAGAAGAGTACGAATATTTTCGTTATTATTTGTAAATTTTTCATTGAAATGTTCAATTATTGTCATTATCAAAGTATAGACAACATTACTTTTTTGATTATTATCTTCTAATTTAACAGCATTTTGAATTGTATCTTTTGCTTCTTGGGATAAATAATTATCCCACCAACCTTTAAGTTGACCAGTAAATCCTGCTATAATCATTATAGCAATATTAACATCATTATTTCCTGCTGTTGTACAAACAGTACTATACATAAGCATTCTATGAACCATATTATAAATCTGGGTATCTGCAAATCCATCAAGATTCCATTCATAGATACTTTTTTCATTATAGCTTGTTTCTGAGAAAAAAAAAATCTTCATGTAAAACATCAATAGGTGTTGGTTTACTCATATAATATCTTTGTTGGGTAGGTCTATCTGCCCATTTTATTTTATTTATTATATCTTTTGAAGGTTCAGATGGTCCTTCTTCATTATTTAAAGTAGAAATATTCTGCCCTTTAAATTTTTTAGTTAATTCAATAATTAACTCTTCCAGATTATTTTTAGATGATTTTAATTTAAAATCTTTTATTTCTGGATGTGGTTGTATAGATGAAGAAGCAATTACAACTATATATGTTCCTTTCTTTTCTTCAATATGTACATCTGGTTTAATTTGTTTTATGATTGAAAGTATATTTTCATTTTTATTATGAAGAGAATTTAATTCTTCACCTATTATATTTAAGTATAAATTAGTATAATTTTGTTTTTCCATTAAAACATTTATGTGTTTTATAGTAACTTGTAAAGTTTCATTTTCAATCAATTTTGAAAATGCCGTGAAACTCATAATTTTACTATTTTTCTCCATTTGGAAAGAAGTACTGGGGGGATACAAAGATCTTTGTTCTTGTCCAGTAGTTAATTTATACGTTCTTTCTAAAACTGAAATTTGGTCTATAATATAAGTTTTTATAAACTAAGGAACAAAATATATTTTTGTATTGTTTTCTTTGCAATATTTATAAAATTCTTCTTGAATTTTTTCAAGATCTTCAGATAGATTTTCAAAAAACCATTTTCTGAAAAGTAACCATTTTGAATTTTTAAATTCTTTACAAATTTCCTATCTAACAGGTGATCCTTTTTCAAAATTGATTGGTGTATCAATCATGAAGACTAAATGGGGCATCTGACATAGTGTCACTGTCTTTATGAATATTTCCATAATTAAAATCCTGAACAATTTTATTTCTGTCAATACAGACTTCTTCTTTATTTTTATTTCTTTCAGATTCTAATTATTCCCTTATTTGAGAAGTAGAGGCTCTAGATGTTTGTGGTAAATCTACCCAATAATCTAGAGGTGAGATATAAGAATCTGTTGTTCTTGTTTTAAACATAGAATTATTTCTGGATATAGAAGATGGAAGTAATAATTTCTTCTGTTCATTTGAAAATTGAATTTGAACAATTCCTTCTTCTATTTGAATTATATTTTTCAAATCTTTATTTATTAAAGGTTCTTTATAAACCTCTTGTTCAATTATCCATTTTTCTGGAAAGTTTATTTCTTCCCATTTAATAGCTCTTATAGTAGAAATGTTTGATCTATTGAAATTTGTTTCAATAAGAATAGTTTCATTAATACTTTTATCCATTATCTTACATCCTGGATTCATAGTATATAAAGGTTTATAGTATATCCTGTAACATATACAAATTATTTCCGAACCTGAAATATAATCATATCCATGAGTTTTAACATTTAATGTTAAAGCACTTAATATATTACTGTTAGTAAGGGATAAACATAAATTAGGATAAACATCAAAATATACTGATCCGTGGGTCAGACTAGATTGAATTATTCCCATAAGAGATTTATTTCATACTTTGTTTCTACCATCTCTTAAAGCTGCTATAAAGCTTTCTGGTAAACCTTTTAAGGTTAAAGGTTTGAATGCAATTTGCACTAGTCCTATATGTAAATAATTATGTATTTTTATAAAAGGTAATATATCTTTTTTATCTAGTAAATTTAGAATTATTTCTTAATTATCAAGGGGAATAGATGATTCCGTAGTTTTAACTAATTGTTTAAATCCTAGTTTTTCGAAAGTACCTATTTGATATATTTTATTAGGTTTAACCTTAGGAATAGTCCAATTATTTAATAATTCTAAATTCTGTGGAATATCATATTCCTCTGTTATACTGTTTTTAACAGTATCTTTTAACTTGAAAGGATTCATTTCAAATGAATATGTGTTAGATAATTACTACTATTTTTTTTTAACATAAAATTGATTAAAATTATAAATTAAATAAAATTTATAATTTTTCTGACAATTAACTCTAAATTAAATGGTTTGAAAACTTAAAACGGATTGATAAAATATCTCCCCCTTAGAAATTAAAACAACTGAATTTTATATAGTCATCCAGACCAAAAATTAATGTTCATCTTGGAATAAACAATTTCCACAAAAGACAGAAAGTCTTAAAAGTTTAAATAATGGCCTGACATCAATGTTAAATAAGTCCATCACCAAAATTATACTGACAGATCCAGAAAGTCTTAAATGACACCTAAAATGACATAAATTATAAGATGGAACTATTAGTAAAACAAAATTAAGACAGACTACGACCTTCAAAGCTTGACTTTTTGACTAAAAAAATCAGGTATATATGAGTATTGAGTACGTATAGGCTTTGTTTAGATCGAAAATTTTGAATAAAGACTTGAAATCAATAGTAGAAAATTCAGTGAGTATATGGATTGATGTTGATTTGAAATCTTTGTTTTAATATTTACCAAATTAAAATGGATTTTTATGCATTCAATTTAAATAATTTAAAATACATTAATTTCAAACCTATTATTTTAAATCAATTAATTCAAATACAACCATATGTATTACTATTCAAAAAGTCTCTATTTGGTGTTGAGGTTATGAAATCCTAAATTGTTCAAACCTCACACCTCCTTTTGCCTCCCTCCTGAGGATTACACTTGTACGTTGTACTGACATTTTGGAATTGAATTTTTACATTTCATCCAAAAAAAGGATCTTATTTCTAGTTAGACGAGAACGAGCAACAAGGATTGTTATGTGAAAACATCATATTTTTCCCACCAAACAATTAAAGATGAACATTGATTTTAGAACAGTTGCTGAAATTGACATATTCCAAACGCTACCTAAAATTCCAATAAACACTTGATAAATTATTTTCCATTCCGGGAATTAAAAATCCTCCACTTTTTCCAACTTCTAAAGTAGTTCATAATACTACTTCAACCATATATAATAATTATTACATATTCTATAATATAATATTACACCATTAAAATTGTGTTTGAATGAAATGATTTGAGGAAGGATTTGAAAGTTATGTTAGTTACTCTATTGATGATATTTTGATTGATATGAATTCAAAAGTTATAATTTTCACTTTGAACAAATTTTTAGGCAATTTAATTCACCCTAATTTGAGTGAATGTGAAATTCTTTCATCTCAAATTTTGCATCACATCCCTCAATTCAAAAACTAATTTTTCAAAACCACTTTTCATAACAAAATATTACACTCATCAACTTTTTCCACCACTGATTCATAACAAAAATTACATTGATCAACCTATTATACTATTAATTTACAGCGTAATCCTATTATATTCAAATTTCTCAGTATTCTTTTTTACTATAAAATGCAGAATTTCATAATCTCATCAGATCTTCCTTATAACCCACACAAAGTTCCAACACCAAAAAAGATGGTGTGAAATTCAGAGGACTAAACAGTAATTAATTTCACATCAAGTGAGAGCAATGCTCTAACAGAATCAACTATAAAAAGGGAGCTGGATTGAGACTTTAACAAGAGAAAGTGAAAAACAAAATCAAATTCTTGAAACAAAAAAACTAAAAAATCACATCCAAAATGGCTAATGAAAAATCATTAGTCTCTCCTCATGTCCTCATATTCCCTCTACCTTTCCAAGGCCCTGTCAATTGTATGCTCAAACTGGCTCAACTTTTGTGCCTTAACAACATCAAAGTAACCTTTCTCAACACTCAATACATCCAACAACGCCTCTTGAATTACACCAACTGTGGTGAAATCTACTCCACTGAGTATCCAAACTTTGGTTTCGAAACAATCCCAGATGGCCTGCCTGCTGAAAATCCTCGTACAGTTGATCAAATCGTGAAGCTGTTGGAATCCATAGAAGCTGTCTCTCTTCCCATTCTAAGACATCTGCTCACTTCAGGTGTCTATGGCCCTCATTCTCGTACCCCAGTTAGTTGCTTAATAGTCGATGGGGTTTTCTCATTTGCCACTGATTTAGCTAAGCTCATTGGAGTTCCATTGCTGTATTTTGATACTATCAGTCCATGTGCCCTTTGGAGCTGCCTGTGTTTGCCAAAACTCATTCAGGCTGGAGAGATTCCTTTTAAAGGTATGTGTATTTTGGATTGAAAGAAATTAAAACAGCTACTTTTTTTGTCTCATTAACTCCATGCTTGTTTAACTGTTTATAGATAACAACTTAGATGAGCTTATAAGAAATGCACCTGGAATGGAAGGCGTAATCAGACGTCGCGATTTGCCTAGCTTCTGTCGCGCCAACGACCTTAGTGATCGAGCAATAGAGCTACTTCTGCAAGAAGTGAAGCATATTCCTTTAGCTCATGGCCTGATTTTCAACACATTTCAAGAACTAGAAGAGCCCATATTATCTCAAATGCTCGATATCTGCCCGAATATCTATGCTATCGGGCCCCTACACGCGCACCTTGAAACGAGGTTAGCAGGTGTAGGGCCCCGAGTTCAGGCCACCACCTCCAATAGTCTCTGGGAAGAAGATAAGACCTGTATTTCTTGGCTTGACAAGCAGCCCTTCAAATCTGTTATTTATGTCAGCATTGGAAGCCTTGCTGTGATGACAAGGGACCAACTCTTTGAAATATGGCACGGATTGGTGAACAGTGGATCAAGATTTTTGTGGGTTCGGAGACCCGGTTCGGTCACTGGATTTGACCTGGAATTTGATGAGATTCCTTTGGAGTTATCCCAAGGGACGAAAGAGAGGGGGTGTATCGTGAGTTGGGCTCCACAAGAAGACGTGTTGTCTCATCCAGCTGTTGGTGGATTTTTTACTCATAGTGGGTGGAACTCAACGTTAGAGAGCATAGTCGAGGGGATACCCATGATTTGTTGGCCATCTCATGCTGATCAACAAGTGAATAGTAGGTATGTAGAACATGTGTGGAAGATCGGTTTAGATATGAAAGATAGTTGTGATCGAGTCAAAATCAAGAACATGATTGTAGAGCTTATGGAGTCGAGAAAGGATGAATTCTTGCAAAGGAGTGAAGAAATGGCAAAATTAGCCAAATTAAGCGTGAATGAAGGAGGGTCTTCCACCAAAGATTTGGATCGTCTCATTCAAGATATCAAGATGATGAAGATACCAAATAAATAATACAATTTCTTAGTTCAAAGGATTTTCTAGTACTTTGTAACAAGTTAAAACACCGAATAGAAGAAATGTATTCAAGATGATGAGGATATCATTAAAATATAATAAAAGTGTCCATCTTTTAGAAAAATCCAATTATTACCATTCAAAGTTGCAAGTTGAAGACCAAAGACAAAAGAACACATCCAATTATCCAAAATGCAAAATCAAACAGCACTCTCTCTCTCTCCTCATGTGCTCATATTCCCTCTCCCTCTCCAAGGCCCTGTGAATTGTATGCTCAAACTTGCTGAACTCTTGTGCCTTAACAACATCAAAGTCACCTTTCTCAACACTCATTACATCCAACAACGCCTGTCTGAATGCACCAACACTGAAATTTATTTCAAGAAATATCCAAACTTTGCATTCCAAACAGTCCCTGATGGCCTGCCTGAGGATAATCCCCGGACAGGCGATCAGATCGGAAAGCTGTTGGAATCCATGGAAGTTGTCTCCGTGCCGATTTTCCGGGACATGGTCACAGGCTCCGGTGTGCTCGGCCCTGTTTCTGAGAACCCGTTGACTTGCTTAATAGCTGATGGGATTTTCACTTTTGCAACTGATATAGCTTCAGAGATTGGGGTTCCATTGTTGTATTTCGATACCATTAGTCCATGTGGCCTTTGGACTTACCTGTGTATGCCTAAACTCATTGAAGCTGGGGAGCTTCCTTTCAAAGGTGTGTGGATTAGATTTATTTTTAGTTTTAAAGAATCATGATTTTTCTTGAAAGTTTGATATTTATGTTGTGAACAAATTTTAAGAACACTGTGCTATTATGTACCAAAATATCCTTTCCATATATACGATATCAAAACTATTTAGTTTTAAATATATATATTTTTTTAATTGAACAGTTAATTGTAACCAATATTATTTTTATATCAATATATTACGTGAGATTAAAATGTGGTATACGGATGGGATAGAGATTTTGGATTCTGAATTGTGTTTGTACACCTTTTAGAATTATTCTTTAGAATTTAAAAGGAAAAGATCCCATGAGTAAAAATGAACCATAAAAACATTACTCTAGGTTGTCCTTCTTTCACTTTTTTGAATTAGGCTAGATTGTTGTATAGGTAAAGAAAAATGGCTGGTTTTTAGGCTCATTGACTTGATACTTGTTTAACTAATTGGTTTTTTTTTTTTTTTTTTTTTGTATTGGTATAGATGAGAACTTAGATGAGATTATAAGAAATGCACCCGGAATGGAAGGTATTATTAGGCGTCGAGATCTACCAAGCTTTTGTCGCACCAATGACCTTAATGATCCGATAATACAGCTAATTCTCAAGGAGGACAAGCACATTCCACTTGCTCAAGGCCTTATTTTCAACACATTTCAAGAACTAGAGGGTCCAATATTGTCCCAAATGCTCAATATATGCCCCAATGTCTACTCTATTGGGCCCCTCCAGGCCCATCTCAAATCCAGGC
Source organism: Scutellaria barbata (assembly GCA_028654395.1). NCBI lineage: Eukaryota > Viridiplantae > Streptophyta > Magnoliopsida > Lamiales > Lamiaceae > Scutellaria > Scutellaria barbata. The sequence continues at coordinate 13,966,620 of CM053646.1, read as the reverse complement.
TCACAGCAGAGGCAGGCCCGGTAATTCAGCCCATCAACTCCAGCAGTATCTGGAAAGAGGATAAGAGCTGTATTTCTTGGCTTCACCAACAGCCCTCCAACTCTGTTATTTATGTCAGCATTGGAAGTCTTGCTGTACTCACAAAGGATCAATTTTTTGAAATTTGGCATGGGTTGGTGAGCAGTGGATCAAGATTTTTGTGGGTTCGGAGGCCCGGTTCGGTCATCGGGCTTGGTTCGGAGCCCGATCAGATTCCTATGGAGTTGACCATAGGGACAAAAGAGAGAGGGTGTATTGTGAGTTGGGCTCCGCAAGAGGAGGTCTTGGCTCATCCTGCAATTGGTTGTTTTTTAACTCACAGTGGATGGAATTCGACCTTGGAGTGTATAGTTGAAGGAAAGCCTATGATTTGTTGGCCATATTTTGTTGATCAACAAGTCAATAGTAGGTACGTGGGACATGTTTGGAAGCTTGGTTTGGATATGAAAGATAGGAATGATCGAGTTACAATTAAGAATATGATTAGGGAGGTAATGGATTTGAGGAAGGATGACTTCTTGCAAAGGGGTCAAGAAATGGCCAAATTGGCCAAGTCAAGTGTGACCAAAGGAGGATCTTCTTTTGAAGATTTAGATCGTCTCATTCAAGATATCAAGATGATGAAGATGGCCACTAAATAAAACCATTGTCATTTGTTTGTTTTTTTTTTTTTTTTTTTAAAGTTGATGACTTGATGTTGAAAGAAATTTAATCGTATTGAATAAAAGGAGAATGACTAGTGGCAAAGTATATAAAAATTCATGGGACGTGAAACGCAATTTCTTTATTGTTTTTCACATTTTTTTATAAATGTAGAAAATTTTCTATTTTTTATTTTTTGGACTTGATCTCACGTCTACGAGACGGTATTATTGTAACTTAAAAAAAAAAAACCATTCAAAACAATGAAATTGCACTAAAATGCATCATGCACTAAGAAATTATTGTACTATTTCGTAAGAAATTATTATAGAATATAATTATAATAGTTTTGTCCATTTTCTGTATGTCACTAAGAAAATTATAATTTCTCATATGAAAAAATAAAAAACATTTTTATAATCTCATAATGGGTAAAAGAGTACAAACCAGGAAAATTCAGCTAACAATTTAAAAATATATATATATAAAAAAAAAAAAAAGAAGGAAGGGCTCATATCAAGTGTAAATTTAAAAGAGATAACTCATAGTGGGAAAAAAAAGAGAGATGAAAAGCGAAGGATTTAGTTTGAGGCGCCACAGAGCCAGCCCTTCTAATGAAAGACGGCGGCAACCACATCGGAAAATCTTCATCTTTTTCATTTCTATCTTTTCTCTCTCCACTCTACCCTCTCTCTTTATAATCACTGCCCAAATTCTTCTTCTTCTTCTTAGATTTCGCTTCACCAAAATAAATAAATAAATAAATAGTTCCGATACAGAATTATCGAACAACTGCATTGAAACTGTATTATTAGGGTTAGGGTCATCTCAGTGGAAGTATATAATGGCTGGTGAATCGTCTTTTGGGCCTTTTGAAAAGCCCATAGATGAATAGACATTAGTTATAAGCCTGTCGGTTTTCTAATGGGCTTAGTAAAGCCCATTATCTACGTATTTTCCTTGATTATTCTTTACACCCCCATCATTTCACTCTATTCAATTGTTCTTTTTTTTAGAATCTGGTTACAAAAATAAATTCAAATAAACAAATTAAACTGTTAGAGAGTATGAGTTTTAAAAAATGATAGTGACGTGGATATTTTTAAAATGGGTTTGTGGTCAAACAGATTTGGACTCCGTTTGTCCGGATGTCTTACGTAATTAGGACTTTTGTATAGGAAAAAGATTTTATTTTTTTTTACTTCTATCTTGTAAAATAGATATAAATAGTTGAAATGTACAATTTTTTTCTCTAAGTTATTGAGTCTTCAAAAACATTAGCATTTACTTCTTTAACTCTAAATCTTCTATCTAATTCAAATTTACAAATGATGTTTCGATAAATGTAGATTTAAAATTTATAATGAAGTCATCATGGACAAAATTAGTTTAGTCAAGTTTGATGTCCACCATGAGACACTTATCATGTCACTTAGTTATCGGCTTAGGTGGTATAAGTTAGCTGTCTTTTTTTTTTATTTTAATCCAGGTTAGCTGTCTATCATCAATCATCATAAACTAATGGTATATTCTCTCCAATATTCTCAATTAAATATTACGACGCACTACCATTTTAGAATATCATTGTGAATTAACATAAAAATTGAATAAATATATTCATAATTAATTAAAAAATTTATGATTTAAAATTGGAAACAAAATCAAATTAACTCTAAAAAATGCGTCCCATCAAATTTCAAAATATTAATTAAGGAATGGTATTCATATAGGAATAAATTGAATAAAAGTATTTTTAAAAAATTAATAATTGAAAACAAAATTTAACCTCTAATACAATATTCAATTGAGATCGGAATGAGTATTTTGTATTGTATTTATATTAATGAATTAGGCGTACCTAAACAAATTCAATATTATTGATCTATGAGTGAAGAAATTGTGAAGATTATTTGAGAAGCAACATATATATTCAAATAGACATAAACAAGTGGAAAAGTGTGTATTTTATATTTAGTTTATGGATGTCAAATATCATTAAATTTGAAAAGAAAATTTAATAAATCAATCATAAAACATTTTACACTTTATGGGACAAATTGTTTATAATTTTTTTTTCATAAGATGGAATGTAATATGTCAATAATTAACGATGAAAACTCCAACAATAATTTTTTTTTTATTGTAAAAAAATTTATAAATTTACCGACAGAATATAATTAATCTGTCGGTAAGTGTCGCTAGGGTTTAACGATTCTTAAAAAAATCTTTATTTTAATAATTTTTTATCCAATATTCTGAAATTAATAAATGTTATATTGTATTAATAATCATAATATATCATTTAATTAATGTTATTATACTATAATAATTATGTATGTATATATAATTAATGAGTAGGTGTTCGTCTAGCTATTTTTATTTTAATCTAATTACTATACACTTATCATTTAAATAGGTATCTATGATTAGTAAATCAATAATATAATTTTATTATGTATCTTATTAAACGATTTTACATATTTATTTTTCAATTTCGAACAATTACCAGTGAATTTAATAAATTTATTGTGTTAGATTGAACTGAAGTCATTTATAAAATTGAATATTTCGTATAATATTGTAAATGAAACAAAGTTCAAAAATAAAAAATCACAAAAAACATAGTAAATTAAACGAGACATGAATCGATAGAATTTTCATTGGTAATAAATCTACTGGACGGAAATATCGGTATTTTTAAAGTTTTTATTTTTAACCTTTTTAGATATATAATCTCAATTATACCGACGGAATATCTGTTGATAACATTTTTAAATTATTTTTTTTAAATTAAGTTTGTAATATTTTTTTACAAAATTTACCGATGAAATGTTTTGTTGGTAAATTATACATAATAAAATTAAAAAATTTATCAACAGAATTTCCATTGGTAATTTAAGAGTATGTTTCCTTTAAAAAAAATTGAGAGATATATTAAGAGTATTTACTCCTCAAAAAATTTGGGTAATCTGCCGACGAAATTTTATCGGTAAATTTAAAGTATAATAAACGTGGCAGCCCTTCTTTTCTTTCCTCCAACCGCCACTGACACTGACGTTTCCGTTGTCCACCACCTTAGTCGTCGCTTCCGTCGTCCATTAGAGGTTTGTTTTTTGTTTTTAGTAAAAAAAATTATGTGTATTATGAAATTTGTTTAGGTTTAATTATATTCTATTAGTATAATCGTGATAATTAACAACAGATTTTTTCTGTTGGTAAACAGTTTATCTACGGGATGTTCAAGATTACCAACGGTATATTCCGTCGGTAAAACTCAATTTTTTGTAGTGATAATTTCTCTTTTTTTTCTTTAAATCGATTTTATGTTTAATTTTAAAGTTTAATTTGTATTTTCAAATAAGATCTTATATTTAATTTTAATATTTCATCTGTGTTTCAAAATAATTATCACACAATTACATATCTACATGACATTATTAATTAATACGTGATGTATATTAAATACAATGTAATGTAAACTAAAATGAAATGACGGATTCAATCTGCTATACTTTTTGACCAGTTCTGCAAGAAATTATAAAAACAAATTGTGTAAATTTTAGATTTCTTAGATCTCCATAATAAGTAGCATTGAGAAGTCAAATCTCGAAATTAATTATCATTGTAAATCAGATCTCGATGGTAAGTAATTCGAAATCTAAACTTTTCACACGAAAAAAAACCTATAAATGGATCTTGATGGTAAGTAGACTAAACAAAGTACCATCATAATCCAACTTCCAAAACGTAATTAACTTTGAGATCTTAATGCTAGCTACTACCGAAATCTGTCATTTAATCTCAAATAAGAAATCAAACATGTTTTTAGGTATAACGGTAGAAACAAGAAATCTACCCACCTTTGATAGATATTATTAAAAACAACATGAACGCTATGGAGCCATATTTGAAGTTTAATTGTATCGGGCACTCTACTTCATCTATGATTCTAAAAGAATCGAACTTTTTTTATTTAATTTGATATTCTAATTCAAATATATTGATTCAAATTCAGAAAATGCGAATAAGAATTTGAATATTACCATATTCGATTCAAATATTCATAAATATATTTAAATAATTATAAATATATATAATTTTAAAAAAATATTAAAAATATTTATTTAATAAAATATAGACTTATATATAATTATTTTTACTTCTCATTTATTCTCCTCATTACAATTCGTAGTCACATATATATTTTGGATTTGATAAATATTTTGGATGTAAATTTAAATTTTTTTTAATTTATGAATTGTTGCATGTAAAGAATTGATGAATGATTTATTGTTTATTATGTATTATATAGGTTGTATCATGTATGTATATGCTATATATTTGCAATTTCATATTATTAATTAAAAATATATATATATTTGAAAAAAAAATTAAAATTCATATTTTCGAATTCAAATAAGAATACGAATTTCATATTTGATTCAAATAATAAATCAATACTAATATAAATATTCATTAAATTAAATAAAAATAAATAAAAATATTATGATATTCGAACTAATTCATTTCGTTTATAACCAACCACCTACCCGATCCAACCCCCAACATGAGTATATATCTATTCTAATAATATATAAAAGGTAAGCTTTGCAAACTCCAATTAGGTTGACGTTGAATTAGTTCAGTTTCCGATGGCTGAGACAGCAGCGCCACCGCCGCCCCATGTGGTCATCTTCCCTTTGCCTCTTCAAGGCCCAGTCAACTCCATGCTCAAACTCGCAGAGCTTCTTTGTCTCGCAGACTGCCACGTCACATTTCTAGTCACTGACTACATCCACGCTCGTCTCCAGCGACACTCCAACATCCAAACCCGGTTTGAGCTGTACCCGGGTTTCCGGATCCGGGTCATCTCAGATGGGTTGGCGGAAGATCACCCTCGGGGCGACAGATTCATGGAGGTGTTTGAATCTTTGAGGAGCAAGACCAAATCTTTGTTCAAGGAGGTGCTGTTGAGTTCCAGGGTTTCCTGTGTTATTGCTGATGGGATTCTGGGATTCACTTTTGATGTGGCTAATGAAGTTGGTCTTCCTGTTTTCTATGTTAGGACTATTAGTGCTGCCTGTCTTTGGGTTTTCTTTTGTCTTCCTAAACTTATTCAAGCTGGAGTCCTTCCTTTTCAAGGTGGTGATCCCATTCTCTTTCTCTCTCATCTCTCTCTTGTTATATACTCCTTCCATTCCGAATTACTTTACACATCAAATTGGGCACAATTTTTAAAAATAAATGAATATTTGCTTTTTGATTGAGGGTATAATGATCAAATTTACTTTTTTTAATGGAGTGATTAGTTTAATATTAAATGGCATTGTGTGAGAAAAAGTAATGACATTGTGTGTAAATAAGTGTGTATTGTGAGGGTAAGAATTATGATAAATTTTACCATTTTTGGGTGTGCAAAGTGTTTGGGGACAAACTAAAAAGGAAAGTGTGCAAAATGTTAAAGGGACGGAGGGAGTATATCCTAGACTTGCAGATAATTTCATTACATTTAAGAAGGTATCTAGTTATCCTGTCTGGTTTATGTGGATTCTTAAGTCAATATCTATATCAGTATGGTCCATTAAGTTTTGAGTTAGTATCTATCAATTAATGTGAGTTGATCATTTCAATGAATCCCTAATATCAATTAAATCAAAACTATACGTCATGCCTGCAGAGAGTGAATAGCTCCCAATGAATCTCTGGATTACAGAGTGAATTAAATCAAAAAAAAAAAAAAATTTGGTCTTAAATAAATGATTAGTTCTATTACAAGACATCTGAGAATCCTTCATACAAATGTTACTTTAGGAGATGAATTGGATGTAGAGGTAAAGAGTGTACCAGGCATGGAGAGGTATCTCCGGCGCCGAGATCTTCCAAGCTTTTGTCGATCTGAAGACATAGCTAATCCAAACATTGAACTATACAAGACTGAATGTGAAGAGAATCCCAGGGCCTATGGTCTCATACTGAACACATTTGAAGAACTTGAAGGGCCAATACTTTCCGAGATGCGCAAAACATGTCCTAACATTTACACTATCGGACCACTTCATGCACATTTGAAGGCCAAACTGGCTGCAAACGCATCATCGCCACCTCCATTTTCCAACAGCTTATGGCAAGAAGACAGGACCTGTATGACCTGGCTTGACTCTCAGCCACTCAAGTCTGTCATCTATGTCAGCTTTGGGAGCCTAGCAGTGATGACTAAGGAACAACTAATGGAGTTTTGGCACGCCCTTGTAAACAGTGGTCAAAGATTCTTGTGGGTGATAAGGCCAGACTCCATAGCTGGTAAGAACTGGGAAAGTGAAATTCCAGTTGGATTATCGGAAGGCACGAAGGAGAGGGGATTCATCGTGAGTTGGGCCCCACAAGAAGAGGTGTTGGCTCATCCTTCCGTTGGTGGATTCTTGACTCACGGTGGATGGAACTCAACTCTGGAGAGTATATACGAAGGGGTGCCTATGATTTGTTGGCCGTTTTTCGTAGACCAACAGGTTAATAGCAGGTTGATTGAAGAGGCATGGAAGCTGGGATTGGACATCAAAGACACTTGTGATCGAAGAATCATTGAGACAAGTGTGAGAGATGTCATGGAGGTAAGAAAGGAGGAGTTTCTTCGAAGGGCTGATGAAATGGCGAATTGGGCGAAAAGGGGGTTGAGTGTTGGTGGATCATCTTACAGTCACTTGGAGCGTCTGATTGAGGACATAAAATCCAATAGCTCAACTGTTGTTCATAACTGATCGTTGATGCACAATCCTGTTTTATGTTTATCTGTAACTTATTCTGGATATTATCTACTCTTGTTTTGATCTTATGATTACGAATAATCTGTTGGTTGTTTACAATTTGTGTTATTTGGAGAGGCGACCAAGAACATCCAATTCGAGGTTTATGAGATGGAAATACTTATACAGTAATTACACTTTGAAACACAGGGATCTATTGTCGATGATGCATTTAATGCAACACTTGTGCTGACACAGCTGTGAGTTTATTATGACCATATTATTACATATGATGAATCAATCTTGATGAGAGTTGAGATGAATGATGCAATGAACAGGTTCTATCTAAGGTGAGTTCAACAGGGGCAATGACATATGCGTTCAACCAAGCAATAGAAAAGGAACAAGGAAACACATGCAGGACCATTTTACACGCAATCAGCTCGCAATACTCATTGTATTGAATGCTTTTGGGACGTGCTCGACTTAAACGGCTCTCTCTCTCTCTCTCTGTTATAACACTAGTTATGTACATTTAAATGCATACTTCAACAAAACTTCATAGTAGTAATTAATTGTATTTGAATTGTAGGAACCACAGCTTTGTGCTAATGTGCAATTTGATGTCTATTCCAACTCATTTTCACTCTAACTCATGAAAACCTGAAAAGAAAATACAACAACTTCGTATTTTTAAGAAGTAACCAACTAGTTCTTTTAACATGCAAGGTGTTAATTATTCATCGATTCATACGCACTTTGTTTGCCCAATTATGTCCCAACAAATACATATCAACACATTTAGGCTATTTTTGTCTTTTGCATAAAAAGCAACTACAAAAATTGATTTCTTATGTTATGTAGAAAAGAGGGTTAGTATTATTATCCATCTTATATATAATTGCCTTTAAGAATTCGATCGATACTCCAATTTTCATTTTTTAAACATGTATTTGTCATAGGCATATGATTTAGATGATGTATCTGCTGTGTCTTACAAATACAAATACAAAAAAACTGACAATAAACAAAATTACAAATAAAAATGATAAATTCAATATATCATATATTTAAAATGAATTATAAATGAAGAGTTTATTTAATTTTAAACATCTGACTTATAAATAAAATTGTAAGCGACAATAATAATTTTGATATATCATGCATGTATTAAAAATAAACTTTAAATGAAATTAATTTGCAATTATGGATTTGAATTTAGTAAAAAAAAAAAAGAATTAAAAAAAAATCTTACGTAACTCAGCCCCTAAAAATTTCATAACTACTATTTTTTTTTCAATTTAAAACTAAATAATAAATAAAAAATTAAAAATTATATTAATTAGTATTCAATGATTAAATTAAATATCAAGTAAATTTGACCATAAAAAAATAAATGCAACTTAAAGGCATAATAAAGTTCACTTACCAAAAATAAAAAGATATTTTGGGCAGAAAATATTGGATTTTCTATATTTGGGATATGGTATTATTATTATTATAAATTACAAAAATTTGTCAAAATTATGACACTTTTATAATGATATTATAGATTAGATTAACAAAATCAATATAAGATGAATTAGAATTTTGAAAAAAAAATCCAATATGCTAGAAGTTTATATCTAGTCATAACAAGACTTGTTTTGATTAGGGATGATGGGCTTGGAATTCAGTCATAAGGCCACATCGTACGCATACCATTAATGCAATTTGGGCAAGACTATTGTAATAAGGTGATTTTATTTATATTTCTCTCCACAGTGATAATATATTTAATTTGTCTGTTTTTTTTTTCCTTTTTTATCGCCACCACCTTCATCATCTCAACCCTCTGCCCTCTCTTTCTCCAAACCAAATCACCATTCGTTTCAGTACATTTTCTCATAAACTGCAATAATTTGTCACATAATATTTACAATATCCATGCATTTTATTTGAAATTATTTTGGATTTAGAAATTTTCCAAAAAATTTCTATCCCTCTAAAACCATGACTCTCTCTTTTCTGCATTTGCTACTTCAATTAATTTGTATTGTACAAATACGTAAAAGTTTTATATTATCCCATGTTCCTTAATGTGCGAACGATTTTCTTAATTTTTTAAGGAGATATATTTCAGATTAATTTCAATTTTGATCTTGTATATAAGATTTTTTTCCAATTATGCATTTTTGTCTAAATGTTTTAATTTTGGTCCTATATGTTTTAATTTTTTTCTAATTTTCATCAATTTTTTCAATTTTGGTCCTCCATGTTTCATTTTTTTTTCAATTTCAATCCAATTTGAATCGGATGACCGTCGAGGATTCCGATCAAAATTGACTTGAAATTGGAAAAAATTAAAATACGCAAGACTAGAATTAAAAAATTAACTAAATTGGAAAAATTAAAACATACGAGATTAAAATTAAAAAATATATATTTAGTTGTCAAATAAGATCAAAATTGAAAATTAACTCATATATTTATTATCTGGACAAACTCAATTATCCTATAATGTTAATTATTGTAGTGAAATAATTCAACAGATTACTAAAATATTGAGGAATTAAATGAGCGAAGAGATAACTTAAATGTTAGTGTTTGTCTCGTAGGAGAGAGAAAAAAAATATATCATGTGAAAGATTGAATCAATCACAAGTGTAAATCCCTATTATTACAAAATCATAAAAGGGATTTGGTGCACTCATCCTACGAACTCATGTTCCGTCAAATGTTATAATAGAGATTAAATATAATTTTTTATACATTTGGTGCATATTTTTTATATTAAAAGAAAAAATATCAAAAAATTAATCTAATTTAACCTAAATAGTGCAAATCCAACACAACTCAACTAATCCGACTAACCCAATATAGAAACCAAATATGTCCATAAAGATTAAGAAGATGTACACACTTATAAATACATGAAAGAAAATTCACGCGCACATATTAGTAAAACTCCCAGGAAAATGCCCAAACTAAAGATCAATTAATCAAGCCAAATTGGTGGTCCATCTATTGACCTAAAACAACATTTGTTAGTTTAGTAACTTAGCGTATCAATTAACAATGAAAGTTGTCACTACTTATTAAATTAAGTGACAATGGTTTAATTAGATTAATTTAATTAGAAATGGACTCATTATGTGCATTGCTTGTGGCAAATAATGCAACCCTAATCGTTGGAGTTGGTAATGCATTTTCTTAGAAATGACAGTGGTAATTAGTCGTTGTCCTGCTAATCAGAAACTAAGTTAAAGACAAAACAATTAGAGATGACAGTGTCGTGAGTACTCTATCTATCCAAATATTAATCGAACAAGTATGAGTAGTTTTAAAAGGAAACGAGGTAGGTATGAAAAATCTCATTAGATACATATCTTTTATTTGAAAATACCCACTTATTAAAACTCATATAATATATGTGTGTAAATATGTTATATGGAAATTGAAACATACCCCTTTCATTAAAAAATATATTTATTGTGGTAGAGTTGGGGGTATTACCGTATTAAGTTTCTCAAAAAGGTTGAACCTCATCCACAAGGACCATAATGTCTTCAAAGAAGAATAAATTGTGGGATATATACATTAAGTTAGAATGAGTTGAATAAGGACCATATTGTCCCACACATAAAGTTTTAAAGAAGAATAAATTGTGGGATATATACATTAAGTTAGATTGAGTTGAAATTGTTTTTACATTATGTCAACACACAATATCTCTATATCCAATAGTTGAGCTTTCGAAAAAAAGTAGAATTTGAAACTTTTAAGTATAGCTCTTAATTTGGTTAAAATTGATCGTAGCAAACCAAATTTTCGATTAACCATAATTTTTTTAAACCAAAAATCAAACAGAAAATCAAATCAAAGTGTGTCAGTTTTGTTTTGGTTTGAGGTTTCTAAAAAAATACCTAAAAAAATGAAATAATGTTTATAGTTAATATCTAGCTATATATGACACATTACGCAAAATTATACAAAAAATTAAAATTATAAAATAAATTTCACATCTAAATCCCGATTTCATTCCAAGTTATTAAACAAACTCAAATTAAAACCTTAAAATTTCAAGTCTATATCCAAGGCTCTAAATAAACAGGAGTAGCTAACGGCCAATGAAAATTGAAAGTTTAGGATAAATTGATTTAATATTTAAATGAACGAAAATATTTTTTCAATTCGACTCCGTTAACTAAACAAAAAATCAAAACGAAATCGAAAACCGATTCGATTCAACAAGGACGGTCAACCGATCGTGCACACCCTACTTTTTAATTTTTTTAACTTTTACACCTCTTTCATACTTGTATAAAAGAACAATTATAAAAAAAATCAATTTTTAATCTCTCTTAGTAAAATTTATATCATCAAGAAATATGTACTTCGAAAGCAATCATGTATTTAAAATAATTTAAATACGAAAATAAGACTAATAGAAGCAAACAAAAGTGAGAAGTGATGTGGAAAAAAAATGAAAATGGAGAAAATTAATATTAATATACTATATATAATAAAAAAAAAGAGAGTGGAGATGAGTACAGAAGAAAAGAGAAAAACACAAGTACCCAAAATGTTTCCCACTCTCTCCACTTTGAAATCTGGAAAAGAAGCCGCCAAATTACGGATCAAATTTCAAAATTAAGAATTATTGTACTCAAAAGACGAAACGACGACGTCACAGTAATTGAGTGCCTCCGTCAATCAAGTCAATACTACGTCAACAACTACTCCCCCGTCCCTATCCCATCTGTCCTCTTCACGCCTATTATCTATTTATCTTGGAATTTATAAGTAATTCATTTAAATAACCAATTTTTCAAATTCAAAATATAATTTTAATTTCATTTTCATAAGATTCAGTACAAATATTATGTGGATCTTTTTCTTTTCTGGTTAAGGCTGATGAATGTAATTCAAATTTCAATAGAGTATAAAACTCCTATACTTGTTGATTTGAAGCAATTTGAGACAATCTTCGTTTGCTTTTTCCAAACTCCAAATCATGTTTAATATTTGGGACAATTGTTGCAAACGAATTAATTTTTTTAAATTGTAATTTTAATAAGACTTTTGACTATTAGTAAATTTAACAAATCGTGTATTTGTAATTAGATATATACCAAATATTTTTTAATTTTGTAAATCCATATATCTTAATTAATATATGTTTATAACATGTATTTACATTAATTGGGGATTTCTTCATAGTTTCTAAAAAAAAAATTAAAATTTTTGAAATGCTCGAAATTTCTCTGACTAATTATGAATACATAAGATTTTAAAAATCATATTAAATTTACTAATAAATAATAGTTATATTAATTCCTAAAGTTCGTGATTTTTATGTTAGTTAAACCTCATACTTTTGAAATAAAAAATAAAGTGTCCAATCAATCAATCATCTGCATCCAAATAAATATTAAATAACAATAATTTTTTATTAATATATAATTCACAAAAAATTAACTTAGTAATTTCGGGATGCAAATAGCCCATGCTAATAACTTCAGTCTTCAAATAGCTTTCAGAAAAAATAAAAAAATATCTTATTTGTAAGCTGTAACATGATTGAGAATATAAAATGCATTTATTTTTCTAAATTTTGACGTTAAATTATTTTTTTTGCTACGTATCTATTTATTGTAACTCATAACTTTTGTTGGGATTCTCATCATTTAATACTCTAAAAAATGTTTCAAGAAAATTAAAAAAAACTCTAAAAATAATTATTACAGTTATTTTATACAAATAATTGTAGTTATTAAATAATTCATTAATTTAGGTGGGACATTTAAGACTATCCATAGCAGTTGACACTACACTACAGCAAAATTCACACTACATTAAATTTATGTTCAGCAGTCAACACTACATTCTGCACTACATTTACCATTCTTATTTTTTATTGATTTAAAATTTATACAAATTTAAACTTATTAATTACATAATTTTTTTCTTAGAGTTTTATATTGATTATTAAATATAATTATTTTTATTAGTTATTTTATAAAAATATGTGAATATAAAAAGACAATTATAGAACAACATTAAATTAAATTTCACAATACAATACTACAATCTTACATATTAAAAAATATAAAATTAACACAAGAAAAACAACACACACAATACAAGAAATTTCAATAAAACAATAATATTGTGATTTAGTTATTTTAGCCCAATTGTCTTGATGTATTTTGTGATTTATGTATTTTATTTTAATATACTTTGTGATTTAATGTATTATATTTACTTTTATATTATACACATGTAGTAAATAATAATTTTTTCATAAACAATAATATTGTTTCATGAAATGATGAAATGTAAATTCTATTAAAAATAAATTGTGAAATTAAAATTGTATTAAAAAAATCATAAAGTAAACATAAAAATATAGTGTAGTGCAATAGTGTCCACTACATGTAGAGGTAAATTATTTATTTTTGTAGTGTAGTGTAAAATGTAGTGATACTGATGGAATAAAATCTCACAATAGTGTAGTGTGAGATGTAGTGCAACTGTTGTGGATGCTCTAACAACATATAAATAAAAATGGAGTGAATACTCTTAAATAATCATTGGACACATACTATCATCAAATACAGCTTAAAAAATAGAACAAATATCGATTAAGTACTTAAAATGTAGGGTAAATTTTTTTGTAACTAACTCATACTAACTAACTTTAGTTTCAAATAAACTTGAATAAATGGGATTGCAAACTTTGCAATATATGATGTATTAAAAAAAATTATAAAGTAAATCTTATAAAATAAATATTATGTGTAATAATCACATCATCTCATTATATAAAAAATAAAATTAATAAATTTATTAGATATTTAATCCATTAATCATGAATAAATATTAATGTATCCACAACAATTAGGATTGTAGGACTCGTAATATCAAAACTTTTCAAACTAAGTATTCAAAGAAACAAAATTAATTTTCTTTAAGTATTTCATTCTTTTCAATCATTTCGTCAATTATACATTTTTAAATATTTTATTGATTTTTGCTAAGCTAAGATGATATGTTGTAATTTGAATGATACAAGTTATTGAAAATAATTGATTTTATTTGTATGGAAATAGTTGAAACGATTAAATTTTAATGATATAAATTGTTGTCAGTGGTGTAAGGGGAAGAAAAAGAAAGAACTCTCTTATCAGAGACGACCCATGTGGGGGTCAAGGGACACTGGGGCCCCCTGATTTTTTTTTAATTAGGTATATTTATTATAAGTTATATTTTTATTTTTAATATGTATATGAATTTGTTTTAATTTCATATTATCAAATTCTTATTGTAGTCACCAATTTGTAAATAGTTTAATATAGAAACTTCATATTTAAACTCAGCATTTACATTTTTTATTGATTATCTTTTCTCCTTAATATAAATTATTTGATTATCAATTGTTAGGGAAAATATAAGATACTCACTCTTTTGACTTGATAAAATATGGAATGATTGATAAATAAAACATTAATTTTAATTCTTTATTTTGTTATTGGTAATTTAAATATTATTTTATAATTTATTAAATTTGAATTATAATTATTGAATTTTTTTTTTTTTGAACAATCCAAATAAAGCTTCATTAAATTACAGACCGATAAGTACAATTACTTAGACAAAATATTGCGCATAAAATGAGGAATGTCAAGAAACATAGTAGTACTAGACATAAGAAATAGATGTTCCAGCTAAAATATGATCGATCGTTTTCATTCGTCTACTATCATACTCCACTCGATAGGAAGTTTTACTAATCAGCACCTCCTGACAATATCTCTAAATTTAAAATTCTCGGATTCTCCATATTTATTGATAAGTTGGATGTTATAAATAGTAGAATAGTTTGTTTAATTTAATGTTATTTTATAATTCCATTTTGTAGATAATGAAAGATACTATGAAAAAATATCATTAATATAAATAGTGCTTCAAAATGGACATTATTACAAATTCAACTTTAAACTGAATAAGTGATACACTATTAAAATATTGTTTAATTACATTTAAGAATGATGTATTTGAACAAGTTCATAATGTGAAAATTTGAACACAAATGTTATAATTGTGTTCAAATTATTTATTTTTGATGATGATTTGTCACTTTGGAAAGTGAAAAAGTTACTAATTTTGAAAGTTATTTATAATGTAATATATTGATTTCAAAATTACAACTAATTTATGATATTATTTTTTTAGTTGGATGAATGAATAAAATTTCTGCTTCTGTCGCTACCTCTTATAATTTAAAAACAAAAAAAAACACTTAAGTTACATCTTAAAAAAAAAACTTGTATACAAAGAAATAGGTAAAAAGGAAAAGGTGTAAAAAATAATAAAAAAAAGAAAAAAAGTAGGGTGTTTGGCTGAAGATATGTAATGCTAAAAATGGGGCCTGCGCACGAAAAATGGCATTGGTTCACGAAATACCACATTTATCATTCCTTGTTTGCAATTTCTGTGTCACAACCCTTTCGTGCACCCACCCTATCCCCTCTTCCATTTTCATCTTTTCCTTTTTCATATTCTTCACTTGGACTAATCACTTCTCTTCCTCTCTTTTGTCCAATGGATGTATATATATGCCTCACATCCCTCCCAAATTCTCATTTAACTTTTTCAAACTATCTCACATGTCATACGTTCGTGGACTATAATAACGTCCACATAAATACACTAATTGTGTTTGAAACCTGATATGTATTATGAATATATGAAATAGTATCATATAATAGGAAATCTTTTGAATTGAATTAAAATTTTAAGTCTTGATTTCATTATATTGTTAAAGTTAGTTTGGTTAAAAATAAAGAGTGAATGAACTTTTTCAATTTTTAATGTTTTTTTTATATGAGTTTCTATATAGTAGGGGAGGGTGGGCCTACCCTCCTCCCACACTTTTAAAATATTTCTTTTTAATCTTTTTAAAAAATAGAGTCTTTAAATTTGCTATTAATAGGCGTAATTTTTTTCTTATTATTATTGATCCCTCCATTTATTCATCCCTATAAAATGGTATAGAATTTCTGAAAAAGAGAAATCAGATTCTGATACAAGTCCAAATAAATATTGAACCGCGTTGAACTTAATACAAAACAAGTGTAATTTATGCCACCCTCGATGAAATGCATGGGATGTAATAATAGCCATGTGGGAATAATTGCAATAGTTGGTAAAAGATTGTAAATGATACATCAACTACTATTACTCCTGCTAAAAACACAATATAATTATCACCTCAACTACCATCTCATGCCTTATTCTAAATGTTCTATCTACTACCTCACTTTTCTATCTTTTGTTAATGTTATCTCGCTGCGAATAAATTAAAAATATACTCAATTATTGTAAAATTATCGGATGGAATTCTCATATTTAATAAAGTTGCTGAAATTTCATAACAGTTATTTCTTTCTATCCACAACTGTATCTTAGAGTCGGTATTAATATTATTAAGTTGAACAATTCAATTTACAAATTCTTAACATTTTAATATTTCCTATAAGGATTTGCCTAAATTTGTGCCACCATGGTCATGCAGGGCAAGAACTAGTTTTCCACATATTTTTTTTAGTTGCGTTTTTATAAATTTTTTAAACTAACTTTAATTAATTTAGTGTAATATTGTCGCTTTGCTTTGTTAGTGTAATTTTCTATGCACCTATAAACACATTTGCTTTTCATTCACTTTATATATTTATTTAACAATTCTTAATTGGGGAAAAAGAATTGGTATAGAATCATTATCATCATCTAGTTTAGGTGATAAATAGCCAGACAAACATGCTATTGATCTCCATTGTTATTTTTCTTTCGTTTTTCTTTATGCTAAAAATTGTATAAAACCAAAAATACAAAAGTCAATAGGTTGTGTCCGTTAAGACAATCTTTCAAAAACTCTTTTTCTTCATATTGTATCATTTTATAAAAGGAGACCAATAGTACAGAAGCCCTGTAACCAAATGCTAAATCACACTCAACAAAAGAAGAAAAGAGAGAAAAGAAAACAGAGCATTTGAATAGTATATTATGCATTGATAAGATAACTTCCCTTATTAGACTGTTGCATCTTGACAATTGAAAACTATAAAATAATATCATATATACCACATTAGTGAGGGTTGTGGTTACTTCACCTCCAAAATACAAAATGCCCAAATTCCCAACTCAAACCCTCTTTCAACATACACCAAAATCCCCAACCAAAATAGACTAACCACTTGGTTTATACTAACTACTTTCATTCCTACAAATTTTCTTTTTCTCTTTCTTCATTTCCATCCAAACTAACCCTTACAAATCACACTTATTACCTGTCCTTCCCTACTTACATACTTCATCAAATTATGAAAAGCTGTAGAGAAAACAAACACCACATCTACTTTCTAGCTTCCTTCCTACCATAAAAAACACACACTAACAGAGGACCTAAAATGTCTGAGATTCAGTAACTCCATTCATGAGGAAGGTATAGATCATGGCCGATCATCGACGATCCTTCAGCCAATGAAGCCAGCAGACCTCTTCGTTGTTGTAGCACTAAGGCATGCCTCCGAGCAATCAACGAGTCTATAAGTCATCAATCCCAAACATTAAAAACAATGAAGCTACCAAGGATTAAAACAATGAGCATATGCTAGTTAGAACCAAATACACATACAGCAATCCGGGACAAAGCCCTGCTTGACCCTATGTTGAGGCTGTGGCTGACGTGGAACGAACCCATTAACGTCATCGAGGTGCTTGGTGTGGAGATGCACAGCTGCTTTACCTGGAAAAGAAACACCAGTGTGAACATGGACATTGGAAGTGAACTTGGCCAAATTTTCCAAAGCATAATCAAAGGCACTTTGGGTCTAAAATAAAAGGAAATAGGTCACATGTATTACGTGCTAAGAAGTATAAAGCAAGTATAGATACGCACTACTAATAAAGATGATTTTTGGGGTCAAATTAGGCACTCATGCATTATTTATACCAACAATGAGAATAAAATCATTTCATTACAAATCTTAAAAGAAAAGGGTCTCTAGACTTGGTCCTCATTGAACAATAAAAATACCCACAACAAAATCTTGGCCCCAAGATCTAAAAATGACAAGAAAACAGTAAATGTTGAGAACGAGGGTCAATCACATGGAACTGAGATATCAAAGCAGCAGATGGGTCCCTCCTCTCTCGCAGAAGAGATACAGAGACACAAGGGTCCACCATTTTTATACCCCACCAAGGTCTAATTCTTGAATTAGCACTTCTTCCAATATCTAATGATACCAAATTGGGTAAATGACCACATATTCAAAGATAACCATGAAAGCTACCCCCAAATTTTGAAATCATATAATTCCAAAACACTATTGAAAGAAAATGGGGGGAAACTGAGCTGTAAAATACCTGGCCTCCTCAGAGAAGCCGACGAGTAGGCGTTGCCGTTGCTGGTATTCTCATATCTCCGAGGCAAGAACACTCCGGTGCCGGCGCAGGCCCTCTTCGCCGCCGTACCGCCGCCGCCGCCTCCGAACGAAACCGCCCTAGTGTTCTGCTGAGGGGCCCATGCAGCTTGACCCATTCCTCCCCTGTCTGGGTACATTTGTTGTCGACTGTAAAACACTCCGCAGCACTCATTTTGTTGCTTCTGAGAAAATGGAACAGAATTACTTCAAAATAGAGTAGATAAGAATATAAAATAATAAATAAATTTAGGGATTCATTACATAAACAGAGGGAGTGGGAGGTTTGGGTTCAGGGTAAAATTGGGTATGGCTTGTGGGCGGCAGGGAAAGGGCTTTTTCGACATAGCCGCGGTTGAGCTTGAGCTTCGCAACTTGGCCGGCGGCGAGATATATCAGATCCCCAACGGCGTCGTATTTGGCGGCCAACGGCGTCGTAGGGGGCGACGGCATAGCGTTTGGGCTTCCGTTGCTGGAAGCTGCGGCGCTCCCGAAGTTGGCCAGAGTGGACTGTGGTGAAGTCGACATCATCCAGAATTTCTGCAGAAATGAAAAGGTGGAATAAAGTAAAGTAGAGAAAACAAGGTAAATGGAAGAAAGAAGATGGGTACCTCAAGAAGATGATCGGTCTGAGCTTCGAAATCGTAGGGGAACTCAGTGGGGAAGCAGAACTCGGAGTCCAACTTAGTGGTGTCGGCCTTGTCCATGAGAAAATCATCGTCTGTCAGAAACTCGGCGGGTAACCAGAAACCTGCTTCCTCAGCACTACCACTAGCCATCTTCATGAGAGAGAGTGGGAGTGGGAGTGGGGTGTGGGGGTTTTGTATGCGTTTCCAAAACGGTTGCTGCTTGAAGAAGGTATAATAATGGCGGAGTGAGTATCTTGGATGAAGAGAGGGACCCAAAGGAAAAGGAGGAGAGAGAGAGAGACAGAGAGGGGGGGGGGGGGTGGAGAATGTTGAGGACAGGGGGTTTGCTTTTATTAAGGTTTCATGTCCAATTTGAGACAAAAATTTCAAAAATCAAAAGGGGGATTCGGATTTGCTTTTCTTTTGGTTATTCAAAAATCAAATTACAAAAAAATTAACACTATTTTTAAAAATTAGGTGGGCCCGGCCATATTATTAATAAAAGACGTTATTTTTATTAAAATTAAGCATGCAAGAAAATGGAGGAGAGTGTCATTAGCGGTTGAAGACATTTGTCTTGCTACTTATCCACTTGGCGTTGCCTTCCAACTTTTTGGATCAATATTTTATCTTATTATTAAATTATATTCCTTCATTAAAAAATAAATTTTCATTGTTTTATTATTTTTATCTATATCGGCAAAATAAATATACATCTTGTAATAACTCTCAAATCTCACATATATATCCTCCATTTTATTCATCAGTGCCATCATTCAAATTTTATTATAACTGAGATAAACCCATTATACAAGTATTATAGAGTTCTCAAATAAAAATTAACCTTCATTTTAAAATATGACTCTTTATGCAAAAACAAAGTTTCAAACATATTTCTTTTTTCGGGGTGTATAAATTAGTAGATATTAATAAAATTAATAATGATGATAAAGGCTTGATAAAAATGTATAAATTCCACAATATTTTGATACCGTGGTAAAATTTCAAAGAAACATAATAGATATTTAAATTAAAATTAAGTAGTATAAAGGAATTATCTTGAAATATAAGAATGGTTTCTGTATCTATTTACATATTTTTATTAGAGAGGGTTGAATAGAAATTCACTCATCTGATCGTAGATCCTCAATTGAATGATATAATAAAGAAATATATTCGAGTGACAAACACATGTGATGAAAGTCAAATATGATACAAATCATAAAACGAGCATTCACAATATTTCAGGACAAACCTCTACAATTACAATGTCGAAAGATTTCTCCCCACATAATTAGAGACCTTATGAACTCAACTATGCCCATGTTACAATCTATTTGCATACTTGATTTCATGTCATGTGGACTTTGTACCAAAAATGTAGATGGTTAAAATTTAAGTTCCACAATTTATCAAGGTATTGAGATTTTTCTATAATATAAAAATGAATGAATGTTATAAAGTACTAATATGGGTAACCACTATTATATGTAAATTTATTGATAATATAGGTTGTATTTTAAATACTATACATACCAAATAAAATATATTAAGTGAATTTATTTGCAATATGAGTTGCTACTATAAAGGTCCATCTAATAAATTACATTAAACATCGTATTCACTATTCATATAGCATTTGAACTATAGCGTTTACATATTTATTATACTAGTGTATTTATGATGAATTCCATGATAGAAGTAAATTTAATTTTGTAATATCTACAAAATTCATATGATTTTTAAGATCCTATTTATTGTTTTGTAATTATTATCTTCTCACATCCGGAAAAAGTGACACTTTGCTCATATTTTGATCTTCCATTTCACCTTTCTATTTCGAATATCATAAAGAGTTTTCTTGAATTTAACAGTATAAAATCGTTCGTGATTTAACTATTTTTTTGCAATTCAACTACATCTTTGTGAGAATCAATTTAATGGATGAAATTTCATTTTTGAATTAAATGCACGACTAGCTACCTTGATGATGATAATTTTATAACTTGGTCGTTACAATTGCAAAATTTATAATTCACGTATGATTTTTTAAATGAATATGATTTATAAATTGCAAATTTTATCAAAAAAAGGGTGAGAAAGACACGTCTCACTTAATATTAATGTCGTGTCCAAAATACTGAGTTTCAAGCTCTAACTATCGCCTCATTAACTTCATTAATTTGTAATGAGAAAATGTATCGAAATGTAAATTCATAAGATATTGAAACAAAAGAGATCAGTAGATATGATGTATTTTCCTATAATCAATCCTAATTTTAATAAACAGACCATGCATTTTTATTTGATGACTAGTTACTAATACCAAGCCTTCACTGTAATGGAGACAATATATTCACTCTCTCATATTCGATATAATCTGCTTGTTAATTGCAATATATTAGGACGAACTATTAATAATAATTCTTATAATGTGTTATATATATATATATATATATATATAATTAAAAGGTAGGGTTATTGAGTTAAAGAAATTAAAAGGAAGCAAGCTCCGAGTAAGAGTCCCCAGTTGATCTTCAGCCATTTCAACCAACATATAAACAAAATCGGGCTTTATTAAAATCACTATTAATTAAAATAAATTAATTAATATATTAGACGGAAATTATCCCAAAATATTTATTATTTTTGATGTTCAATATTTCATATCAAAATATATGAATAATAAAATCTATATACTCGCAAGGAAGTTATACTAGTTTATAAAACACAATAATCACATATCTTGTTTATAAGTCTCAATTATTGAATTTCCTTTTTCTTTTCAATTAATGTGAGTTCCACATCATTTTACAATGGAACAAAACAAAATATTACACCTCAGCAATCAAGTTTTGAAATTAAAATTTAAAAATAAAATGAAAATCCTGAATAAGACATGTAATTATTATAATTTAATTAAGTTTGAGATTTTAAAAAATTTAATATGAGGCATCACATGTTAATTGGATTGAAAAATTTACACGTCAATTACAACTATACATATTATCATGTTAGGTAAAAGCACCATTATACACAATAAAGAATGATAATACATGACTTTTCTTGTCTTAAGAAAAATAAAAATACATGCATGATATTAGAACTGATGTGATCAAATATATGTTTGATTTTAGTTAATTTAAGTTCTTATTTTGATCCATATTTATTGTTCTTGGTTTATTATCATGTTTGTTTATCATCACATTAGACTTTATTCAGGATTTGGACAATCATTCTCGATCATTGTACAAATTTGATATTATCTAAATGAAAAATTTTGTTGGATCTATCTAATGATAAAAATCAGTCTAGATATTTGAGATTTTGTTGATATTTTTATGATGATTGATATTTTTGGAAGATCTCATAACAATTGGAAGACAAATTTTAAAATGATGTTACAATCTCATCAGAAATCATTACTAGTTTGAAATTGTAATTTGGTAATGTCATTACTTTTGCTATTTCCATACTATTTCCTCTGTTTCGAAGCCAAAACAACCAAGACTTTGGCCAATAATTTAAGAGGATAATAAGGAAAATATACAATTTTCTTTCCACCATGCTAAAACAATATGTCAATGTCTCTTAGCAAAACCTATTTGTATACTATTAAAATTCATCTTTTCCTAACTATTATTAAGTCTTCTATTGGGTAAAGTATAATATTTTTAAATTTGTATGTTGTTGTTTGTGTTTCAAATTTGTAATATTACTAATTATTTGGAATATATTGAATTTTAAAATATATAAATTTTATTAATACAAATACTAAAAATATTATATTTTTAATTAAGATGATGGTTAATTTCATTTTTGGTTTTGTATGTAAATTTTTTTTCCATTTTTTAACAATTAAGTAGACGTTTTCCAAATTTGATCCTGAATATTTCAAACTTTTCCAATTATTCAAGTTTTTTAATTTTGGTTATTTATGTTTCAATTATTTCCAATTTCAATCCAATTAGGACCAACATTTTCAAAATTGTTGATGTCACGTGAGATTTCTCAATGGTCATTCGACCAAATTTGGATTGAAATTGAAAAAAAAAAAAAAAAAGGCTAAATAGCCAAAAAACTTCAAACATCTTTGAGTTTTTGTTATTTTAGTCAATTCTTTAAAAATTGTCAATTTAGTCATATTATAGCCAGTTAGTTATAATTTTGGCTAAATATTAATTTTAGTCAAAACTAAATTGTATATATCCAACGTGGCAGACACATGAATAAAGAAAACATTTACACTTCATCAAAAATGAAAAAATAATAATAATAATAAACACATTATCTTGAATTTACAGATTAAAAAAAATAAAGAGAATTGAACTTGCGTGTTATGTAGAGTAAAATAAAAAACAATTGATGAGTTTTTTTTTTTTTTTTGATGAGGTGTAAATAATTTTTTTATCCATGTGTCCGCGACATAGGACATATATAATTTAGTTTTTTGACTAAAATTACAACCAATTTGCTATAATATGACTAAATTGACAACTTTTAAAAAATTGGCTAAAATAACAAAAACTCGAAAAACTTTGAATTTTTTTGACTATTTGGCCAAAATAGTTGAAACATAAATAACCAAAATTGAAAAATTTGACTAAAATTAGAAAATATTAAAACATATAAAACCGAAATTGAAAATAATTGAAATATATCGAATCAAAATTGAAAAAATTGTCAAATAATGAAAACAATCTTACATATAAAATTAAAATTAACCCATAAAATAATATTATATTTACATGATGTGATCAAAATTTTATACTTATATGACGTAACTGAGTACTGCTAGTTTTTATAATATTAAAATAATGTTGACATATTCATTCGAAAATGTATTTTATTTTACCACTAATGTGTAAATATCATATCGATCCATTTAAATATGTGATAAGAAATTAAAAATTATTTACATTCGATTTGTTACACATAAACAGTGGTTCAGTGGATACGCGTACACGATACATAGTTTAGTAGAATTGTAATATAGAATTGTAATATATTATTAATTGAATTAAATAATCAAAGATTTATGCCTCCGTTACTAACCAAAGATCTACTTATTCTGTCATTGATCCACAATATTCAGCGGTTTGATTTGGGATGATTATTCTCAGTTTAGTACTTCAAATTTTATTTATACTTTTTTTTTTCTTCCAATTATTATAATGTATTCTTTATCAACTCTTTCTTATTAAATGATCTTAATTTCCAATTAAAAAAAAAAAGAGGTTTGTATTTCGCATAACTAACATTAAAGTACAAACATGAGTTTCTAATCTCAAACTAATTAGCTTATAAACTAATATATTCATGTGCCTAGTACCAACATAATCAAAATATGTTAGTGGCCCCTAATAACAAAGTTAAACACAATCATTAGAACATATCTAAGCATCATAGTAGTAGTAATAAATCATAATACCAAGTCAATAATGAACATGATAAAATATCACTTTCTTGGAGACCAATGGACACTGATGCCTTCTCCTCAGCACGCATCATTGTTATCTCCTTTAATTTCGGCTGCTAATAATTGCATAACATTACCAAATCAGGTGACTAATTTTTTGATTTTTTAAGAATGGCATACAATCCTATGTTCCTGTTACTTCACCCCCTATATGCACTATATATTTGTAGGAATGTTGTTACATTCTATTTATTCCAAAACGAGACTCATGTTTCTATATGGTTAAGTTATTGAGAAAGATTTTTTATAGATGGTCTTACGGATCTAAGTTCGTCAAACAGATCGATCAATTATTTCTACAACCATAAAATAAGTTTGGGTTAGAAGTTGTGGAATTTGGTCTCTCAAAATTATATTCGTAAAATTGCTTATATAAGTTTTTGTGTAGATGTTTTATAATCCGATCTGTCAATGCTATTGTAAATTAAATTTTCTTGATCGACAATCATTTATATAGTGTACAAGAGGTTACTTTGAATAAACATTACACAGCATGCAGCTTCCTAGTTCAAAATGCGATTAAATTGCGATTATAAATATTATATCGAGTGGATTATACCAGTAAAATTAATTAAGGATCAGCCAAATAGAGCTTGAATATTTTTTATGGATAAATTTTGTAATAAAATTCAATATATAAATTAGTTTTATTTATTTATTTTAGACACAAATTTTAAAATAAAGAACTTAATTTAACTCTATTTTTTTTTTATAATTTAAGACTTGAAAATTAGATTGAGTTTTCAATTTAAGATTCAATTTTATTTTTCTAATTTCATTTTCTTTATATTTATAGATTTATTTATATTTTATATAAATTAAGACAAGTTAGTGTAATTTTGGAACAATTTTCATTCGACTTGTATTAATATATATATATATATATATAATACAATTCATAAATTAAGATTTCTCAATTTTCTCAATTTTATGAATAAAAATATAGAAAAATGATTTTAATATTAATTAATTTAATATATATTATATTTTATGAATTAAACTAATTATATTTTTCTTTCTTTCATTTTTATAAAAATTACTTTTTTATATAAATTAATACAAGTTGGATGAAGATTATTTTTAAGGTGCACTAAATTATCTTAATTTATTTAAGATATGAATATATATTGAAATATAAATAAATCTATAAATATAAATAAAAAGAAAAAAATGAAATTTTGTCTTGAATTGAGAATTCAATCTAATTTTTAAGCCTTAAATTGAAAAAAAATGTTAAATTGCACTCTTATAGAGAAACTTTCAATGTGGGCCTAAAATTGAGAACTAATTTATAAATTGAATCTTGTTATGAAATTTATCATTTTTAGGTATTGAAAAGAGTTAATCCCCTGTGCAATTAATAGACAGTGCATTAACCCAAATTTGTGTTTTTTTTTTAATTCATGTGTTGACATTTATATTATATTAGTGTAACATTTATATTATATTAGTATGACATTTACAAATATCATAACTTTTATGTTAATACTTTAACTTCAAAAAGAAGAAGAATTTAAGCACAATTTATATATATATATATATATATATATATATATATATATATATATATATACCTTTATGTGACATTACTTATACATTTATATCAATATAGTCATACTTTTATATATTATTAAAATGTATGACCAAATAAATAAAATGTATTACTAACATAATCAAAATATAAAAGATATACATATCTGTGTAATATAATATAAAAATATGAATGCCATAACAAAATGTATGAAT
Organism: Scutellaria barbata; assembly: GCA_028654395.1. Taxonomy (NCBI): domain Eukaryota; kingdom Viridiplantae; phylum Streptophyta; class Magnoliopsida; order Lamiales; family Lamiaceae; genus Scutellaria; species Scutellaria barbata. The sequence goes on along the minus strand of CM053646.1, from coordinate 13,939,877 downwards.
GTTATAACCAAATAATATAAATATTTTCCAAAATAAACTAAGTGTGTGTCTTCTCTAGGATGCATGGGATACATGCTGACACACATCAGATCAGATTCACTCAAATTGCATGAATTTAGATTCATATATACATTTGATGCACAGGAACTTTTGAGTATTGAAAATATGAATAAAAAGATTCTGTTAGTTCACTTTTGTGGCCATATGGACACAACTATATTGAGAGGGTGGTCTACATAATTTGATTTGATGCGTTCATTTTGGTAGATTAGACATTAGAGTTTCTGTGTTGATAATTGCGTCTTTTGAACGGGTAAATCTCTCTACAAAATTCGGTAAAATTATAGTGAAAGCAAATCCATAGTCAATTATATATATATTATACATTTATCATACAATATATTTATGTATCAATCAATGTTAAAATTATATTAAACATATCATCTTAGAAACCCTTTTGGACATTGAATTTGCAGAATTTCATCCTTTTGATTGTGTCAACTTTTAATTATCCCTACAAGATCAATTTTTCAAAGGAAAAGAAAATTATCTAAATTGAAAAAAAAAATGAAATTTTATACGAATAACTTATTTTATGAGTTGCCCATAGATGTTGAGTTAAAATACTAAATATGTTTTGTACATACTAATAATAAGTGATATTTTGATCTTTCATATATTAAATAAGGGTTGTACTATTGTGTAATTTAAATTTGAAAATGACAATATTTTGATGATAGAAGGGGGAAACAAACTCAAAGAACCGAATTGAAATGCTTGCAAAATCGTCTTAGTGAAATTTGGATAGTGGTGTCCTGTCTATTGCCCAAGTGGGATGTAGGCGATCTTTAAACTTTATTTTGTGGAGAAATTTGAAATTACTAATCACAAATTCATTAATGATATTTGGATAGATGTAAAATTGAATTCCAATATTTACATTTAAAATTAATTTATGAAGGATTTGGAATTCATTTATTTTAAATCATGAATTTTAACTCTATCCAAATAATACCTTAATCTAGATAGAACATATTTATTATTGGTTATATTTATATAAAAGCAAGGTTTTGGATGAGAGACAGTAAGACGGGTCGGCAGGTCAAACATAAAAAATTATACAGTACTTTTGTGTATATTAGATATTACTTTTTTCTATATTAGTTAATACTTTATATTACAGGATGCGTTTTGAGTTAGTTGAACTATAAGAAAATATGTAATACTATCATATTTATCATGTAATATTTTTCTATATATCAAGTAATACTTTTGTATTATAAAATACATGATTCGAATTGATCGAGCCGGGTCACTCAAAAACACAGATCCTAAGCTGTCCAGAAACTCTTCTCTCTTGTACAACTTGTAATATTTATATATATATATATATGTATATAAGTTAACACTTTTCTATATATCAAGTAATACTTTTATATTATGTATGTATATTATATAATACAATATAAAAAAATATTTAATACATAATTTATTATGTTTGATCCAACTCATCCCATCTCATGAAATGAAATATGTAAGACAGTTTCACACAAGATCTACTCTAATAAATAGAAATATAAATATATGCAAATACTAAGTATAGATATGATAGATAGTATAAAAGATAGAGGTGATATAATTGGGCAAACATATGTTGAGATGTGTAATAAAAAGAAGGCAGCAAATGGTGGTTCCATTCTTTTGAGGCTTCATTTTACTGCTCCTTATTCCATTGAGGCAGCAAAATAATTTTGATAACGGACCGATTGATTTAAGTTTTAACACACTCAATTGGTTAAAATTTGGGTGATTTAGCTAATTAGGGATACAGTCATACAACTAATATTGAGGAACCTGATTGACTTTGGTGAAATAAAATTACATCAAACCCAGTATTTTAACACAAAAGAAAAAAAAATCAAAATAAGTCCAATATTATACATGGGGTAATTTATTATTATTATTATTTCTTTTTAGTTTTGGCACCCCTATTTATGTTTAAAATCCTAACCAACCAAAATTGTACGTTTAAAAAGGTTAAGACATCACTCGAACAATAAGGTTCGTGATTAACCACCATTGTATGTATTCTATTCCATCTTTTAAGTTTCAAATGTGTGCTGCACATAAGTGAGAAGAGAATTTGGAGTATATTGAACTAGTTCATTTGAATTCTTTAAAAAACAAAAAAGGAGGTAGGAAATAATTTACTTTGTTGTCTTTACTCTTTACCAAAAATCGTTAGGTATGAATATGTTAGATAACTGTGACTCGATTGGTGAAATAGTATCTCTCCCCAATGAATATTTGTAGTTATTAAAGAAAAAAAAATAGTTGGTAGTATTTCATACGAAGCTAAGAGGACTGAAAGAGGGTTTAAATGATCTCAAAAGCCCACTGGATTCATTACATATTGATTAAAGGCTTACTGGATTTGGTCTGCAGTTATCCAAATAATATTAAACTGGGCTTAAATGCTCTTCAAACCCAACTGGATTTTTCGGTAAAGCCCAACTGTTTCCCTCTTAAATTAAAAGCTAGTCATCCTTTATACTTCAGTTTCGTCAGTTCAAAGGCTGTAAAATAAAACTAGAAAAGTATAACCATTAATCACTTTACTACACTTTCCATGAAAGAAAAAAAAGCAAGTCATATTTTTGAGGTCTTTTTGTTTCAAACTTAAGAAAATCGAAGTTTTGATAGCCACTGAAATTTGAACATACAATTTATAAATAAATCATAAGTAAATATGTAAATTAAATCGTGATAGTAGAATGCCAAATTGGTTTGTTATTTAGGTTAAAAAATAGAATGTAATGAAAGAAGGCATTGGTAGAGAAAGAAAGAAGTTTCACTTTTTAGGCATGACTTTTTATTACAACCAAATCGAAGTTGGACTATGAAATATTACTAGCCGTTTTTCAGCCTTTATTAAGTTGCTTTCGTGATGATAAGGTACGGATAAGGTATGCTATGCTATGTTCAAATTTGAAATCTGCTCAAAATCCATTTTAACTTCCTTTGAGTTCAAATCCATTTTAACTTCTACTCAAAATTTTGGATTGTTTTTTTCTAAACATGTGATATTTGTGACACAGATAAATGGATGAAATATATGGTGAAATCGAAAAGATTAAATAAGACATTTCGTTTCATTCTAACTACTATGAACTATCTAGGTTTTTGATATTTATCGTATTAGTTTGTTCTTGATTTTTAGGGTATTTATAAAGTTTTTTAATAAAGCTTATTAGTTTTTTATCCCCACATGTTTATAATATTAAGAATTTATTTACTATTGGGTCCATAAGCCTTAGTGCCATAGTTCATATGGACTTTAAGCAAGGTTACATGATATGTTGCATTTTTTAAGAATTTATGTGAAATTTACTGTAGTATGATTTAATACATGTTATATGACTTTTTTTTTTTTTTTTTAATCACAAGTAGATATGAATATAGATTTTCTACAAGCAAATCACTAAAAAGAATGAAACCTTCAAATTATTACAGTATGTGTATATTTCCAAAACAGGGAAATGTATTTCTAATTCAAAAATTTTACTCTCTAATGCTTATTAAGTGTTGCCATATCTTTTTGTTTTTTTCAACTTTTCTTCATTTCCAACCATTTAACACATTAAATCAAAGAAACTCACATAGTTACATTTTAATGTATCCTAGGTGAATAATGTGATTTTAGAAAAATATGTAATGTATATTATTACTTTGGGTCTACGACCTTGTTAATTATTTTCGTTTGATTTTTCTTGAAAATGGTACAATTATAATAGCTAATTTGGAAAAAAAAGAATGAGCAAAACCCGAAGCTATTAATAGGGGACATAAAAAAAGAAATAACACTTAAATAAAACGAAAGGAGTGAAAAGTACCAAATTAAAAAAAATGCATAAAAAACACAAAACTACTTTAAAAAAAAAAGGACCAAATTGCTATTTCATAGAGTGACATTATTTTATGAATTAATGTATCCTCCATTTGCACAATGACTCTCTAAAGTCGAAAATCAATGTAGCACTCTTTAAAATAAAGAATGCATATATCAAGAGTTGTAATTTGAATCCTACTCTATCTGTAGATTTTCCAAAATATAGTTGGATTGGAGATGCCTATGGTAATTTTGTATGGGTAGATTTTGGATGATTTGGCAAAATATATTACTTTGTACAAGTTCGAATTTGAAATTCCAAGGTAAAAAAAAGTCTCAACATAAAAAAAATAGTACTTGAATACCTGCCTTCTTTTTGTCCTCCAAAATTGTAGCTTTTAGGCTTTGAGTCATGAATTTACCAAGTATTAAATATCTTCCATGTCATTATGATGATATAAGATAATTATTTTCTTTCTCTCACAAATGATGCCAGATTTGATACGGTAGAACCACAAAATAAAATTACCTACTTAATTTTTTTTTTTTTTTGGAGTATAATCGTTTGAATTTTCGTGGAATGGTGACTTATTTCTTTGGAGGTGGAAATCAACAAAACATTGGAGCTTTATATTAATTAACAAGAAAATAGATATCAGAACTTTGGTGTAATTCCAAATATGGGGTTTTCAAAGAAGAATGAGATAAGTATCTCCCTCACATATCAATCTCATTTTTCTTTTGATGACTAAGGGTATTATGGACTTTCGAAGAATCAAAAGAGACAATTTTACAAGGAACAAATGGTGAGACACAAATCAACATCTTAATTCAAAAAAATTATATTTTTCAAAATTTCCCAAACAAGGTTATAAATGCTTGAAAGCAAAAATACTCAAATACACAATTTTTTTATTTAATAGTTTAAGATATTTATCATTCTCTTGGAAACCATGGAATGTTTTCCCTCTCTTAATTCAAAACTTTCCGATCCTCGATGCATAATTCCCTTTTATCATATGGTATTTACTTATGGTTTAAAGTGCAGTAATATTTATTTAGGCAACTTAATCTTTAACTAATTAGTTCTAATCAATGATTATCTTGTAGTTTCGAGGTCAAAATAATTTTAAAAAAATATCACTTAAGACACAACCTACACTACCTCATTTTCAGGCAACAAAAGCAAGATTATGACAAACTCGATGAATATAGTAGAATGATTTTCAAACTGTTTATGTTAAATTAATGGTCTAAGTACGAAAATTTAAAAAGTAGCCACCCTACATTGGCTAAACATTCTTGTTGTTTTGTTGAGACAAATTAGTTATAGTGATTTATATATTTTCTCCCTTTTCTTTTTTGTACAAACCAAAACCACCCTAACATTAATTAATCCCTCCGTCCTGTATATAATACTCTATGCACGCTTTTTATTTAGAATAATAGTTATTTAACTTATTTATTAATATAATTATATTCTATATAATATGTATTATGAAAGATGCTAAAATGTATATGGTGGGTAACTTTTAATGTTCATCGATGATGTGTAATGATTTCATCTTCTTAATATATGGAAAATGAAAGTAATATATTTATTAGATTTTTGACATATCAGTCATGACACATATTAATGTACCACAATGAGTAGAGTAACAAGAACTGTATGTATTATTTCATTATATAATAGAAAGTGTAATGGTCATTAAGGTATGTTTAGAAGGGAAGTATGTCGGATCGGGAAAATTCAATCATTTAAATCTTAGAATTTTGTAGAGTATGTGAGAATGTGAATTGTGAAAACCTCCTTATTTGAGCATTTAGTATGATATGATCATATAAATATGTTAAATAAATATTGGAAAATGTGAGTTGATGTGATATTTTATTGTATAAAAATGAGTTAATATAATATTTTATTTTATTGTGAAAATATAGATTGATGTGATATTATATTATAAAAAAAATGTGTTTGATAATGATTAGATGATTGTAATATAAATGGTATTATTATGTCCAGATTTTATAATCCAAATATCATAAATTTTAAAATCCAAAATCCATCATATGAATTTTGTTCCAAACATAACCTAAAGATTGACATAATATGAAAATTGCGCCTTATATACGCAATTGTCATTTCTAATAATTTCTTATCGTTGTGAAAAACTCAAAACTACAAATGTGAAATAGAGCATGCAGTTACAATTTTTTTTTTTGTTAATTAATTTAATAGTACATTTAATATGAAAACTATCAAAATGTTAATAATCATTAAAAGCTGAACACATGAATGGCAAATTGTCAACTATAGAACGTAATTGCAAATAAAAATAAATGCAGAAGCATGTTACTTCTTTCAATACGATTTGAGAGGTGAAGACCAATAAGTTTGACGCTCTCCCATGCAAAACAATGCAGCTATAATTAAATGCAAAACCCTATTTTTCAAATTGAATATGCTTTCAACCTAACCCCACTACATAATTGCATTAATTGTTTAATGACTGGCTACTAATTATGGAGTAATGACCACACTAATCTAATGCAACAATAACTTTGCAAAATAGTAATTATATGGCCGTACATAATTAACCCCTATTTGAATTCTACATAGCAATTAATTTTATTCTACATTATTATGTATTACTGATATCAATTTGCATGATTTGAAAATAATCATGCCAGAATTAAATATCCGACACGTTTAACTCATTGTGGATGCATATTTCTATTAGAACAAAATTTATAATTGAAATTTCATTCTCCAATTGTATCTTGAGAATTATGATGAAGGGTTGAGGATGATTCCCAATTAAATCACTTTCTATGCTTTAATCTATTTGAAAAAAGGGACCATTGTGAATAGGTATTAAAAAAAAAGATTAATATATAAAAATTACGGTATATAAGCGGTACTCAAAGATCCCTTACAAAATGAGATATCGAAGAAAAAACATAATGTAAATTAGAACTTAAAGAAAAATAGTCAAAAGGATGAGAGCACCAATCATTAAATAAATATGAAAAAAAAAAGTAGTGAATTATAATCCATTTTCAAGTGCAAAAAGTATAACATCATCCACAATCTAAATTATATTTGCAATCGTTGTATTACTTAAAAATAATATGAAGTCTATTGAAGTATAGATGACATTAATATACAACGAACTATAATGCATTTCTTAAAAAAATAACTCAGAATTTAATTACAATGTAAATTAGGAATAGTTGTAACTTGGACTTTGTGGGTTATATTGTTTGCAAATTCTCTTCATAATGTATTCTTAAATAGATTTTTTTTTTGCCACAAAGAAAAATAGAAATAATCATCATCACCATTTTTAGGTCAAATAAGATCTTTTGTTGTTTTATCTAAATAGATAAATAACAACCAAAAAATAAAGTAATAACTTAAAGTTAAACATGACCCAAAAATTGCCATATCGGTTATAATATGTTGAATGACGACATGCTTCGATCAATACTAAATTTTAACAAACACAACTTAAAAATTTCAATAAAATCATTCGTAACATGTAAGTAATGACACCACATATCAACAGTCATGAATAAATCTAACTCCCAACTTTAACGACTAATTTTGCCCCGTGATCTTAAATCATTTTATCACATAGTAAATGTTAAAAAAAAAAAAAAAAACTAATCATAATCTAAGATGTTAAACTTAATTAGGAGAAATCATCATCTAATAATTAATAGAACTAGGGTAACATAGTAAATTCACAACATTGACTAATCCGTCACCCCAACGCTATGCATCACTTTCATATAATATCATAATTTTGAATGGGACTTTCCAAAGTAGACGTTATGCCTTTTACCATTTGGCAGTTACCTCTAAACTTTTAAAATCAAATCTGCAGAACACACACTACACACACTATACTCTGTGTATGAGAGATTACAGTCCATGGTTAATCTCCGTTCAACCATTTTTTTTTCTTTATGAATTTTTGTGAAGATTGAAGCTAAATGGCTGATGAAACCGTTTTTCATACACGAAAAGATCGGTTAAGCCCTTTTCTCTATTGAATAGAAGTAATCCGATTTTTGCTAGGTTTTTTTGCCGTCTAAATGGAGAGCGTGGCTGGGAAGAGCGACACGAAAGATGGGTCTAAGTTGATTAGTGATGACTCAGCGACTGAGTCGAGAGAGAGCGGCGGCAGCACGAGTTGTGAGAGTAGATCGAGTTCTGATAATTCTTCTTCGTGTCAATTGGGTTGGCCTATCAGAAAAGCCGCTGCTTCTCTGGGAAATGATTTGTCTGAAGAAAAAAGAAAGCCCCAATTAAATGTTGTTGGTGGTGGTGATGATGATGATTGTGGGTTGAAGAATCAGGGTTCGAAAATTTCAGGTGATTTATGGTGTTTAATTATCTTATTTTATTGTATTAAATAGCTGGTTTTACTGTTTGTGTATGTTTGATCATAGTATTTACCATTGTTTGAATGTGGTTGGTAGATGTGAATAGTTTTAATGCTCATATCTGATTTATTCCTTTTGTCTATGTTCTGACAATTTCTGGTGTTGTTAATTATATAGATATGGAGATGATGAAAGAGCGGTTCTCTAAATTATTGTTAGGTGAAGATATGTCTGGAAGTGGTAAAGGAGTTTGCCCAGCATTGGCCATTTCAAATGCCATTACCAATCTGTGTGGTAACCATTAACTTCCTCTCACTTTTCGAAGATCTATGGTTAATCTTGTGTTTGAAGTGCTTGAGAGCGAGCTTTGTGCAATTGTTTACTTGTAGCTACTGTGTTTGGCCAATTGTGGAGATTGGAACCATTGCCAGCTGAGAAGAAAACAATGTGGAAAAGAGAAATGGAGTGGCTTCTTTGTGTTAGTGATTATATTGTCGAATTGAAACCGTGTTGGCAAACATTTCCTGATGGAAGTAGGCTCGAGGTAAACCTTGTTCAGTTTCTTGCTACCTCTTCATTTCATTTGTCTATAAATAAAGTGCACAAATTTCTTGGCTTGAAAATAGTTTTTTGGTTTTTCTTGTGTTTTACTATTGATATAATGGTAGAATCTTGATGGAATCATGTGTTGCTTCATGATTGAAGTTTTTTGCACTGCTTAGTTTGTTAGTGGATTTGAGGGAAACCAGTTAATGAACTTGAATTGTGAGTAATTGTTTATGTATTGTTGTTTCGTACTCTTCAGGTTATGGCTTCTCGGCCAAGAACAGATCTAGTTATGAATCTCCCAGCTCTACAGAAACTTGACAACATGTTACTGGTAAGAGATAAATAAGTTTGGTTCTTGATAAGTATTATTATTGCAGGTGTGAATATCAAACTTATTCCTTATTGTTCTCATATGGCAGGAAATACTGGATGGATTCACAAATACCGAATTTTGGTATGTTGATCAAGGTGTAGTAGCACCTGAGACAGATGGATCAGCCTCTTTCAGGGAAACCATACAACGCCAGGATGACAAATGGTGGCTACCTGTGCCACGTGTCCCTCCTGGCGGTCTTCCTGAGGCTACGGCAAAGCAATTAATTAACAAGCGTGATTTTGCAAGTCAGATTCTTAAAGCCGCTATGGCTATTAACAGCATTGCTTTAGCTGAGATGGAAGTTCCAGAATCATACATGGAAACCCTTCCAAAGGTATAATTGGTCAATTTGTTCCACTTGTGCCCTTGTCAACTTTCAATGTTCTACGTATTTTACTTATCAACACGTTTTCACTTCTACGAAGAAAATTTGATGTGCTATTTGTTTGTTAACTTGTTTATGGAATTTCTAGAATGGGAGAGCTTGCTTAGGGGATGTCATCTATCGTTACATCACATCCGAACACTTCTCCTCAGAGTGCATGCTTGATTGCCTCGATTTATCTTCAGAACATCTTGCTTTGGAAATTGCAAACCGGGTAGAGGCAGCAATATATGTATGGCGTAGAAGACTTCAGCCAAAGCCACAAGCTCATCCAAGCCGTTCTACTTCCAAATCGTCTTGGGAGATTGTTAGAGATCTGATGATAGATGGAGACAAGAGAGAACTTCTTGCAGTAAGAGCTGAAGGCCTCCTTCTTTCCTTGAAACAACGATTCCCAGGTCTCACTCAAACCACACTAGATACCTGCAAAATACAGTGCAACAAGGTTAACTTCTACAACCCTAATTTTTTCCTCTTATTCCATCTTTAATGTATAATCTTCTGATTCTTGAATCTCATCAGGATGTTGGAAAATCCATTTTGGAGAGCTACTCACGAGTGTTGGAGAGTTTGGCATTCAATATTGTTGCACGTATAGAGGATTTACTTTATGTCGATGATATAAATAAACAACCGGACAGACTCCCATCAGTGAGAAAAGTCTCAATCCCATTCTCCGTGTCTATCTCAGGCACACCCTACCGATCAGCACAAAGCACACCTAACTTCTCGCCTGCTCCATTGATAAGCCCAGCCAGAGGGGAGAGGACTCCCTTTCTCGTTGGCATTAACAGCAAGCCACCACGACGTGGCATAGGTGTTAGACGAGTCCTCACTAATTATCTTGGAGGCGATGCTAAAGTGAAGAACTGTGGCAGCATCCTGCAAGGCCTTGGTTCTATTTCGAGCAGAATTAGTGAGGGGACAGCGTCCCGTTTGAGCATTGAAGGGAAGGATCAATCTTCGGCCCGTGTTGAGTCTAGGCTGAGGCAGATAGAACGGTGAAAACACTTGGCTTCCAGATCCTAGCCTAGTGTAGATAGAGCAAATTATTGGTATATGTGAGAGAATTGTTCTTAGTTTCTAGCTGAAATATTCTCACAGAACTATGCAATGTATTTGTTGTGTTATTTGTTCATTTGATTTGATTTATTTATCAAGCTATGCTTTATATTATCTTGATCGTTTCATAATATAAATTGATTTTCTTTTTCCCCTTTGATGATTAAATGAGTATTTGATCTTATCTATTACATTGATTGATTTCAGGTAACAACATATGTTCTAAACATGAGTACATGTCCACCTGACAAAATGATCGTCCCCGTTAAAATCGGCCACCGAAAATTGTTATATTCCAATGATTTTTTTTTTTTTGTAAATTTTTTCCTAAAATATCACCCAAAATACATACATTTTTCATAAGAAATTCTTATATTTTTGTTCCACTCATCCAAACATTGCCGGAGTGTTTAAAGATATTCTTAACAGTGAAGTGCAGCAACCTCATTATATTATTAGTGATTTACACCAAATATTTTTGGAACCCATATATAAACTATATGTATTTGACATTTTAACAACTAATTCAGTTTTTCAGTCATTTATACCTGTATTTTGGCATATCTTTTCCAATGTATTTTTATGAATACAACATAAAGCTCAAATGTTTGGACCTTAAAAATATGTCATGTTTAAACTGTTAAATTTGTATAGTTTTCTATATATATAGATGCCACAAAACAAAGTTCAATAATTTATATGTAAAATTGTTGATAATTTGACGTGATTCATGCAATTTAATATATGCGAAAATGTTTTGATGAGCAGAATTGAAAATGACTTTAACTGAAAAACAAATAAAATATTACCTCATTATTCGCGTGTAGAAAAAAAGCTAAATGAAAAGGGGCATTCCGAGAATTGAACTCGGGACCTCTCGCACCCTAAGCGAGAATCATACCACTAGACCAAATGCCCTTCTCGATAAGTGATCGACTATTTATTAATAGTTACTAACTTTGATGAACATATGTCGCTCTATACCTTCTTTGATAATATTGATAATAAAAAAATGATCTGGGCAGCAGCCCAATAAGTTTCTGCACTCCAAATTTTAATGGGCCATAATGCAGGCCCTCGATATTGGCATCTCATTATTATACGAAAAAGCTAAAGCTACGCTTCATAACTTTACCTTTTTAACCTCGCAATATACCCAGAGAAGCGTGCAATCTCAGCCAAATCTCCGACGAATCTCCGCCGCCCGATCCCGATGTCGGCCACCAGCATCCACATCACGGCGCTGGACGGGATCGTCAACGTCAACTCCCTCTTCACACTTGCCGTCTTCATCGGGCTCGCCTGGAATCCAACCGACCCGAGCAACAGCCTTATCGACCCGGTCCAGCAGCCGGGTTGCTCGCCGAGCCCGAAAGTAGCAGAGAATCTTGTGGCCTTCCACGTCTACTCATTCGGCTGCTTTCTCTTCTCCAGCCTCGTCGCTCTGGCCCTGAAGCAGGCCACCAGGCTGGCTAAAGAGGCCCAATACAATAACCGGCTCATCTGGGCCTTCGACTTGGCCCATGTGAACAGAACGGCTCTTCGTGTCGGGTACGTGGTGTCGGCAGTGGGTTCGGTTTGTGGGTCGGTGTTTCTGATGCTGGCGTTGGTGAACGTGGTGCAGATTAAGCTGGGGGTTTTGGGGTGCGGTGGAAGCCGCCATGGCTACGCCGCCGTCGTCCCACTCTTCATCTTGGTTCCTGCCGGCTTGTTGATTTATGTTTGTACTGTCTTTTATGCGTTCACACGTTGACATTTATGCTTCTTTCTCCTATCTAATTCAAGTGCTTATGCCATTTTGTTATATTATATTATATATGAGAAGACGGATTTCGCGTTCAAATTATTACTGTTTTTTTTTTTCCTTCAATGAATTCACTTACCATTTTTTCTGATATTTATTTCTTAAATGAATTCACTTACCATTTTTTTCTGATACTTCTAGAAGGCCGGTTCGGGTAATGCATCCCAAAATCATTTCCGGGTTTCACTTTCGACGGCACTTAAATAAAATAATTGAACGGTGGGGTGGGGAAGGTTTGGTGTGTTCTACTTTGTTTTTTTTTTTAAAGTAGAAAAACATGTATCTTAGCATTAGGTGATGACAAACAAAGCCTCTATCGAAGTCATTCAAAGTTTTAATCTATAAAAAATTGTTTAAATTTTTTTAATTGATCTTCTATGATTAAGAAATCAATTTTAACTTAGACAATATTCACTCACTAACCCACTATCAGTTTTGTTGTCAGACTTGTGCACTAATACTTATAAAATACATACATACAATGATTATATAGATCAATATAACACTCTTAAAAATCATAGAATAATCAGGTAAACACTGATAATAGACCTAACAAGGTACTGATTTTAGTGGTTGAAATATTCTAACCAAATAAAGAACAAAATCTAGTAAGCAGCTTTCTAACTCCTGATATTTAATAGTGTGATGTTTAATTTATAAGTTATGCACTTAATAATAACTATAGAAATATTTAGTTAAAGTTATTTGTTTGAAAAAATTTAAAATCAATCATTTAATTTATTGTTTGTTGGGTTTCAATCCCAGAACCAATCACCAACCAAGACTCGAACTAATCAAGCCAGAAAAATAACCCAGAATCGCACGCATAAACCAAAAAGAAAAATGCGAAAATGCAGACATGCAACACGACCAAACACCAAGATTTGAGGGTGGTTCGGTTCGGTTCGCCTCATCGACCTACGTCCACCCTTGAAGAGATCAGAACAATCCACTAAGAAACGAGGGAGAATTTTGAGTTATAAGATTTTGAGAATTTCTGAAAAAAAAAGAACCCTAATTGTTTGATCTATTATTATACTATGAATTAGAACTCTAAATCAAAACTGAACATTTACAAGTATATATATAGACCATTAGCCCTCAACCAATTTTGGATGATTAGTTCTAAACGCGGCAACTTTCGAGCTGAAATTCCAAGCTACGCGAACAAGCCCTAATTTGCAGGAATACTGTTCCAACAGAATAAACAGACTTGAGCCGTTTTTGCTGCAAGCAAACCACCTTCGGTTCGATCCCTTTTAACCCGGTTCTTCCGAATCCAATCCCAATTCTGACACTTGCAGATTTTTCTCGAGTTACCCCATCAACAACAATTCTCCACCTTAACTCTAATAAAAATTCTGATCTCCACCTCTTTCAACAACACTTTACAAACCGTTGTCATTCCATCTTTCCAGATGGACTAACTTTCTGCAATGAGACATCTTGTTTCCAGGCAATGATTTTGTTAGCATGTCTGTTGGATTATCTTCAAACGCTACCTTGCTGGCCTTTACATCCCATTTCTCAATTAGATCCCTCATAAAATGCAATTTGATATTAATGTGTTTACATCTCTCACGAAACATTTGGTGTTTTGAGAGATGCAAAACACTTTGATTGTCAAAGCAAATGAACATCTTCTCCTGCCTTATATTCAACTTCTTCAACATTCCAATTAGCCATATTCCTTTCTTAACAGCCCCATCCATAGTTAAAAATTCAGCTTCGGTGGTGGATAAAGCAAAAATGGATTGTTGCATTGCCTTCCAACTGACTGCAGTTCCATACAGCTTGTATACATAGCCAGTGACTGATTTCTTGTGTCTATGTTACCTGCAAAATCAGAATCAACATACCCTTTAAGAGGATTAAGTGAGTTAGATTGTTTTATAAATTTTAATCCTAAATCACTTGTGCCCTTTAAGTATCTTAACAACCATTTCACAGCATTCCAATGTTAAGTTCCTGGATCAGACATGAACTTGCTCACTACACTCATTGAATATGCAATATTCGGCCTACTACATACCATAGCATACATCATGCTTCCTACTGTATTTGCATAAGGTACAGAGGACATATGTCTCCTTTCAAATTCAGTCTGAGGTTTCTGGTTTGCTGATGACTTGAACTGATTCCCAAGTGGTGTTGTTACTGATTTAGCTTCATGCATGAGAAATCTATGTAGCACTTTCTTGATATAATCAATTTGGCATAAGAAAAGTTCACTTTGCTTCCTGTTCCTCTTAATATCCATGCCCAAGATTCTCCTAACATCTCCTAAATCCTTCATCTCAAACTGCAGCTTTAACTTGGATTTTAATCTCTCAATCCTGACCATGCTCTTGCTTGTTATTACCACAGGTGAGAAGACTTCATGGTAATCAATCCCTTCTCTTTGTGTGTATCCCTTGGCCACCAACCTTGCTTTGTATCTAATATATTCCTTTTCAGCAACTTCTACTTTTCTCTTAAAGATTCATTTGCTACCTATGACCTTTTCAGTTGCAGGCTTATCAACAAGTATCCAAGTCTGATTTTTATCCAGTGAATTCAGCTTATCTTTCATTGTTTCAACCCACTTATCCTTATCCTTTGATTTCATGGCTGCATTGTAGTTTCTAGGCTCCTCATATTCTATCTCTTGAGCTATACTTAAGGCATAATGAGCAATATCAGCTTGACCATATTTACTAGGTGGTTTTATAACTCTTCTTTGTCTATCTTTGGCCAACTGATAATTTTTCAGGTTTTGGTGAGGAGTTGGCTGCTCATTATCTGAATCTTCTTCTCCAGGCTCACCACATTCATGAGTCTCAATATTAGTGTTTTCTTTTCTTCTTTTTCCTGATTTGAGCTTTCCAGCTCCACCTGAAGTTGAGTATCATCCTCTTCAGCCTTATCAGAAATTGAGTCATTTTCTTCCCCTTCTTGTTTGTTGCTTAGATGCTTGTAGCCTATTATATCTTCTCTGAAAATTACATCTCTACTTATAAAGCACTTTCTAGTACCAGGTTCCAAACTCCATAATTTGTATCCTTTTATACCATTTGGATAGCCAATAAAAATGCACTTGACAGCTCTATCATCTAATTTGTCATTTCTTATGTGTGCATATGTCAAACACCCAAACACTTTCAGGAAATAGTAACTTGAAGGTTTACCAAACCACTTCTCATTAGGTGTTTTGAAGGCAACTGAGGAGGAAGGGATTCTATTGATCAAGAAAGCTGTTGTGGAAACAGCTTCACCCCAAAAGGATTTTGGCAGGCTTGTATCTAACAACAGACATCTCACATTTTCCAAGAGAGTCCAGTTCATTCTTTCAGCCACTCCGTTTTGTTGTGGAATAGATGCCACTGTCTTGTGTCTAGAGATACCCTTAGACTTGCAAAATTCATTAAACTCTGCAGATAAAAATTCCAGACCATTATCTGTCCTTAGGTATTTAATGGTCCTTTCAGTTTGATTTTCAACCATGGTTAGCCATTCTTTAAACTTTTCTAAGCCTCATGTTTATGTTTTAACTCATATATCCATACATTCCTTGAAAAGTCATCAATGAATGAGATAACGTACTTGCCTCCACCATGTATTTCAGTCCTTGAGGGACCCCACAAATTAGAATGTATGTACTCTAGAGGCTTAGAAGTAATGTGTTTACCTGCAGGAAAGCTAGCTCTTGTAGCTTTTCCTAGTATGCAGCTTTCACACTTTTCCAGCTTGGTTATCCTTGCCTTTCCCAGTAGGTTTTGCTTTGACAGCTCCACTAAACCTTTCTCACTGATATGAGCAAGTCTCTTATACCAAATCTCAGTTTCTTCACTGCCAGTTACCATGGATGTCTCTCCAATTACTGTGTATCCATCTAAGATATATAACCCGTTTGTTTTCTTACTTTTCATCACCACCATATCATTCTTGGTGACTAGAATTTCTTCTCTTTGTGTTTTGAATTCATAACCTGTGGCATTGAGCAAACCAAGTGAGATAAGATTTCTTTTAAGTTGAGGGATGTACCTTACATTAGAGGGATGTACCTTATATTAGGGAGAGTATTCATCTTTCCATCATGTAGCTTCAGTCTTATGTTTCATGTTCCTAAGACACTGCATGAATGATTATCTCTTAACAGCATATTTCCTCCTTTTTCCAACTTTAAATCAGAGAACCAAGCTTTAAGTGGACACATATGAAATGAGCATCAAGAGTTAAGAACCCATTCATTTTCCATCTGAGAGTTATCTGGAATAATGCATAGCATATCGGCTTCATCATAGCCTTCTTCAGCAATGGCAGCCTGCTTATTCTCAGGGCATTTCCTTGTTTCTCTATGATCAGCCCTGTTTTTGTTTCCTTGTCCCTCAGTATTTGCCACACCTTTCTTGTTGAAGTTCTGAGGTCCTTTCTTCTTGAACTTGATATTCAGTCTTTCACCCAAGTTCTGATTCTTATTTTCAGGAACATTAGATATAGTCCTTGTCTTAATCAGCACCTGAACCTCTTCCAATGTCAGCGAGTCCTTTCTTCCATAGATGAGTGCATCTTTGAAGGACTGATAAGATCTTGGCAATGCATTTAGGAGACTTAATGCAAGATCTTCATAATCTTGTTCTTCTCCAATATTTTCCAGGTCATCTACTATTTTATTGAACTCATCCAACTTCTCCAAGATTTTCTTCTCATCTTGGATCCTAAACGAGTTTAACATCTGTTTCAAGAAGAGTCGATTTGCGAGGGTTTTGGTCATATACAGGTGATTGAGTTTCTTCCAAACACTTCTTGCTGTAGGCTCCTTGCACACTTCACTTAAAGCCTTTCCGGCGAGACACAAGAATATGGCACTCCGAGCCTTCTTATCCATGTCCTTTCTCTTCTCTTTATCCTTGCTTGCCGATGATGATTGATCACCCTCTTCCTTCAGTGCCTCCTCAATTCCGTATTGAATCAATAAAGACTTCATGTGAACCTTCCACAAATTGAAGTCTCCAACACCGGAAAATTTCTGAACATCTAGCTTCATCATCTTGATTCAGTGATTGCCGGTTCCCATAGATGGTGCCAATTGTTGCGTTTCAATCCCAGAACCAATCACTAACCAAGACTTGAACTAATCAAACCAGAAAAATAACCCAGAATCACAACCATAAACCAGAAAAGAATAATGCGAAAATGAAGACATGCAACACAACCAAACACCAAGATTTGAGGTGGTTCGATTCGCCTCATCGACCTACGTCCACCCTTGAAGAGATCAGAACAATCCACTAAGAAACGAGGGAGAATTTTGAGTTACAAGATTTTGGGAATTTCTAAAAAACGAAAAACCCTAATTGCTTGATCTATCGCTATACTATGAATTAGGACTCTAAATCAAAACTGAACATTTACAAGTATATATAGACCATTAGCCCTCAACCAATTTTGGATGATCAGTTGTAAAACGCGGCAACTTTCGAGCTGAAATTCCAAGCTGCGCGAACAAGCCCTAATTTGCAGGAATACTGTTCCAACAGAATAAACAGACTTGAGCCGTTTCTGCTGCAAGCAAACCACCTCTGGTTCGATCCCTTTTAACCCGGTTCTTCCGAATCCAATCCCGGTTCTGACACTTGCAGATTTTTCTCGAGTTACTCCATCAACAACATTGTTTATATTTATTAAGTTGGTTTTTCAACAATTATACTTGAGTACCTTTGAAGTTAAAATAAATGAGATAAATTAAGGTCCCAGTAACTCAATATCAAACAGTCATATTCAACCTACGAAAAAACAATAGGCATGATGTTGTTTCATTATTAGAGCACGACGATGCAAACTAATTGAATACAAAAATGGATTAAAAGAAAAGGAGTGCAATGGTGCTTAACCCACTTCAAATGGAAATCCTAATGCACTTCGAGTCATCCACAACTACTCTCCCAAAAATCCCTATAAAACCTTCGTCACCACCCTTGAACTCCATTACAGAAAACTCGAAAATGAAAGCATCATCATCAGCTAAGCCATTTCTCATTGCAGGAATCCTCATTCTCCTCATCGTCGCTACTTCCTACGAAGTAAATGCGGCTGGGGAGTGTCCGAAATCAACCCCCGACAACGAGGCGATGAAGCTGATTCCATGCGCATCAGCAGCGCAGGACGCAAACGCCGCCGTTTCAAGCAGCTGCTGCACTCAGGTCCAGAAACTGGGCCAGAATCCCAAATGCCTCTGCGCAGTTCTGCTCTCCAACATGGCCAAGGCCTCCGGAGTTAAGCCCGAAATCGCCATCACCATTCCCAAGCGTTGCAACCTCGTCAACAGGCCCGTTGGTTACAAGTGTGGAGGTCAGTGCTAACGTTTCTTGCATCTTTCTTTTTGTTCTTACTGTTTTAAGCAGTCAAAATACTTTGTTATATTTGGTGTTACATTTCGTATTTCATGTATTCATTATGATGTCATTTGATGCATGTGGTTTTGTGATTATTTTAGAACATTAAATGTAACAACACAGAATGTAATTGAAGATCTTTAGTGTTAGTTTTAAGTTTGTTTTAAGAATCTAAGTATAGAATGTCGTGTCTCTGTTTTGCAGCTTACACGATGCCATGATTCATGAGAGGCGTGGAAGGTGAAGTTTAAGGCGATCAGTGTTGTTTTAATGTTTGTGTAAATTTGAAGTAGCATCTCAGTACTATGGCTGTGTTCTGCATCCTGTGACTAGCTCATCCACCTGAATGATATACTGATTATAAATAAAAAATGCTATATATCTTTTCGTTGTTCACTTTTCTTCTTTTGTGGTCCGTAAGTCCAATCTACAATTTTATTTGAAAAGGGATAAAAAAAAAAAATCGCTGTTGTTGCAACCAAATTCTGATAGTTAATTTAACGATTTTGAAAATAAAAATAAAAGAAGATTGAAATTGGAAAAAATTAAATATAGAGCATCAATATTAAAAAATAAATACAAGATTATAAAAAAATATTAAATACAAAATCAAAATCAAAATTATCAATAATATTAATTATTAAATTAATTGATTAGGGATAGAGTGCAAATACTTCATACATTAACCTAGAAACCCCTTATTAGAAAATAGTTATAACAAACAAATAAAGAAACAGACTGAAATGATGATGGTACAGATTGAATTACAAGATTTAAAACTTTTAGTTGAAAAAGAATATTGATTTCTCTTGTAGCTACTTAAGAAAAGAATTACAGGATGAAATTAATTAAACACAACAAAGTACAGTGCAATAGTAGTAGTATATGAAAGAAAACACACACATAGAAATGCAAAGATTTAACGAGGTAGCTACATGATTAAGCATAAAAAGGATTAATACATCATCATGCAAGTGTTGGAAAAGCAGAAGTGATCAGAACGAAGATGTGGCCATTGAGAAAGGCTTCAGTGATGTCGTCACCAGGCCTGTAACGTGGACTCGCGTCAAAATGCATCACTCCACCAAAGCTGCTCATTCTTCTCAAGAATTGTGAAATAATCAAAGCTACCTCTTCGTTGTAATTTGTGTTTTCTTATTCTATTTTATGGATTAATGAAGAATAACGTTCTAAATTATTCCCTTATTTATAGTTATAGTCCACACACAAACTTCACAAAACTCTACACATTAGTTATACTGCCTTTTACTTAAACTTCTATTAATTAATTAATAATATTCAACACATTTGATTTTAAAATATGCTTGTATGTACATACAGCTAATAGAATATCCGAACAAACTTTCTTTTATTCGTTTTGAAATTATTCATTCTAAATATATTTATGAATGTACTTTTATTCTCTCTTGTCTAATTTTGTATTTTTTTTTGAAATTAATTATAATCACATTCCATTAGGCATAATACAATTCAAAAAATATAGGAGATAATGGAATCAAGATCGATAAATAAGATACACGGGTTTTGAGAATCAATTAATTATATGATGTTGCCAAACTTTTACTCCTTTTTATTTAATCACAAATTAATAGCGTCTAAAGAAGAAGAGGTTATTATTAAAAGTTAATTAGCTTTTTTTTTGTTTGTTTAGTTAGAAGATTAATTAGTTTCAGTCAAAGATGGCTTTCTTCCTTCCTTAGCTTAATATACATGGAAGAAGGATACACCAGTTTTGACTATTCGATTCATTTGTAAATTTCACCAAATCTCACTGTAATCTTTCCTCTCACTCAAGATTATCAACAGAATCTTGCTTCATCTACAATCTTCTATTCAGATTGTTAACATAGTGCGCTTCACATATGCACATCTTATATCAAGTGATGTTAGAAGTGATGCAAGAACACAACTCCACCACAAAACCAGAAAATTGAGTACTTGATGAACTTAAATTGCAACCAAGAAATTGATTAATTCAAAGATAATATGTCCCAAATTGCAAGTCAATGACAATTTAAACAATCTTAAGTAACGGAAGCAGTTACAAAATCCCAGTAACATTGGCAATTAAAATAGAGCTTTTTTTAAATTAAAAAAAAAAAAAAGCAAAGAAGAAGAATTATTTTGTGCTGGGAAAGTGATCATCAATTCCCGTCATAATCAGTGGGAAGATTGAAAGCAACAAGAGGTGTCCTAACCTGATACACACCATCATCCCACACCAAAGAACCCGACAAGAGTATATCACGTTTAGAAACCGTGACATTCACAGTCATAGCAAAGCTTTGCTTCTCCCCCAGCGATGTAAATGTCAGCGTGCTTGGTTGGACTTCGATGCTCATTCTCGTCGGCGTCATCACAACCGCCCTGTAAGTCGATGTCGGAGACCCCACATTGGTGACCGTCCGGTGGAAGACAATGCTCGAAATGCCGTAAGCATTACCATGAACAGCGAACGATGGATAGTTGAGATCGTAAGTTGAGGATTTGCTCTTTGTTTCCGTGCAAGTCGCGTTGCCCCCGGTAATAAGCTGCAGAGTGTCGTTACTGTAACCTAGGCCACACAGGAATCTCACGTAGTCGGATTCTCCCATGTCGTATACCAAACCAGGGGATTTAGCCTTGACAGGGTTTATGTGGCCCGACCCGTATGCGAACTCAGAGTCGTTTGATTGTGATTTCGCAGCCGTGGCTGCATTGGAAGTTAAGACTAGTCAGTATTATATATATATAATGTTTGTGTACCGCTGGAGATGCCCTAATCAGGATGAAAATAGTTAGTTAGTTACCGGTGGTCATCAGAGCTGATTTAATGGCGGCTGGAGACCAAGTGGGGTTGAATGATTTAACGTAAGCAGCTGCAGCTGTGGCATGGGGACAAGACATGGATGTTCCAGAGATGATGTTGTATGGTACGACTCGGGTATCTTCGGGTGATTCAGTGACAGTGCTAGCCTCCGACCAGGCTGCAAGAATGTCAACTCCAGGTGCTGTAAGATCAGGCTGCAAAAAGGCAAGAAAAAAAAAAAGAAAAATCAGGATTTGTATCAACAAAATGGATTATGAATTGTAATCTCAATTAATCCACCTTTAGAATATTGGGTGTGATGGGGTTTGGACCCCTGGAAGAAAAGGAGGCCACAGACAGGGGTGACGTGTCATTGGCTTCAGTACTCTTGAAAATGGTTGCTGTTGGATTGCTGCATGTATGTATGGCCATAAGAATGAGCTAATCAAGAAACTTTAATCTTTGTAATGAAACAAAATAGGTTTAATAATGATAATAATAAACCTTGTTTTGTTGATATAATCAAGAACTTGGGCACCATCATCGTCTCCCAAGTAAGAGGCTGGTATGGCATAAGCTTGGGAAAAATCGTTGAATATACTGGCGTAATATATAGCTCCGGATGCACCCGAAGATGCTGTTCCTTCTGTGTCGCCATTGAATTGGCAGAGAACAATTGTACCTTTTACTAATTTGGGGTCCAACGAGCCTGGAGTGCAGGACCTGAATAGATTACAACAGAGTGTTGAGTTATTCGTTGTCTCAAATCTCTATACGTCCATATATGAAATAATATAGCTTACACTGATGTGGATTCATCAAAACCAGCAGCCCTATTGGGCACATTTCCTCCATAGACCAAAGGGTAATTGTCCTTCATCAGACTGAATGTGTTCACTGCTATCCCCTGCAAGAGGCCATAGTATAAAATTTCCCTAAATTTAATGACATATAGTGAGTATAGATTATTACCTCATAAGTTAGGTTGTTGCCTAACTGCACTTTACTAAGGAATTTCCTGTCTATGGTACTAGCTGCAACAGTGAGTGACCAAGGTGAATAATTGGACACAGACCCTGGATTTGGTCCTGAATTGCCAGCAGAATTTGATGTAAGAATCCCATTTCTCATGGCATGGAATGCACCAATGGCAATTGGATCATAAATGTAGTCTACAGGATCTCCGCCTCCAACTGATAGTGATATTATGTCAACCCCATCAGCAATCGCATCATCGAATGCAGCCAAAAGGTCTGCACCATAGCAGCCATCAGTCCAACAGACCTTGTACACTGCAATACGCGCAGAAGGCACACCTCCACGAGCCGTTCCACTTGCAATGCCATATAGATTTGCATTCGAGACGAGGCCACCAGCTGCTGTGGAGGCCGTGTGTGTTCCATGTCCATTCGTGTCTCTTGGAGACGGGATATTTGGTGGACTAATAGCTCCATGTACGCGGTAGTACTTTGCTCCTATGATTTTGCTGCATAAACATAGATGATTGGAAATTAAGACATAATTTGTCTTATTTAATAGGGATTTTATCGGTCCAGACAGCCTCAGACATTACATACTTGTTGCAAGTGAAGTTGGATGAGGATTGGCAAGTGCCCTTCCATTTGGGCGGGGGTGGGCCGAAGCCTTGGGCGTTGAAGCTCTGGGATTCGGGCCAGATGCCAGAGTCCAGCATTCCGATAATGATGTCGCTCTCTGTTTGGGCTCTTTCGACGTTCAGAGAAAGGTCCGTGAAGTCCCATGATCGTGTCGTGTGCAGTTGCATTTTCGTGTTAGGGAATACGGACACAACTCCTTCCATGTCTGGATTGATCATCAATTAGAGATACAGATTCAGTCCTGGAAACAGGGAATCCTAGTGATATGTTATGATCAGTTGCTCACTTACTAGCAATCTTCTCTCTCTCTTCATCACTCAATTTTGCAACAAAGCCATTGAAGCTTCTCGTGTAGCTATAGAGCCAAGACTCGACCCCCTTTTCCCTGGATTCATCACACATTAGATAGGAACAACAATCAACTGATAATTAGTGATCAGTAAAGAAATCAAACCTTCCCAAAGTTGAATGTAGAATGCTTTTATGTTGTGCTGTTGTAGGGAGATCATCTGAAAGACGATCACCCATGTAAACTATGTAGACCTGTCATCAAAAGTACAAATAATTTTGTTTGTTTCGTCTATAAAACCCCCCAAACAAGAAGAGTGATGCAATAAAAATAGTTCAATAAAATAGGAAGAATGCATGTATACATCAGAGTTTCCATTGCAGTTGATAAACAAAGTAAATAGGGCAATCAGAAGAACCAGCCATGATATTGTCATTGTTAAAATTGTGAGAAAAGGGTTAAGGTTTGAGCTCTCTGCTGTGTTATTTGTTTTCTTGCATGTAATAACCGATCGATTGACATGAATTTATAGAGGGATATTTATTTGTGTTGGTGTGATTCTTCTTAAACTTGCACACAAATGAAACTGTCGAATTTATAATATTGAATGTCAAATGTCAAAATTTTGACTAATCATAGATGTAAACGTATTATTTTTAATTTGTGTTTAAGTTCATGTAAATGTCAAGTTATGACGCATTAATTTAAACTATTTATTTTGTCTTTTAGTTTTAGAATAGCTAAATGATATATTTTCTATTTCTTTTTATTAGTAGTTTAGAGTTTTCAAATTTTTACATGTAATGTATGTTGAATACGTCAGATTGAAATATAGTTAGCTGCAAACATAAATATATATAAAATTGTCTAACAATAAACATAATGCACAATAATTATTTTTAAGAGTTCACTAATTCACTTTAATAATTTAGATACAGAAACTTGGTAATTAATAAATAGGATTATAGAAGTCATTTAACTCCTCGATTAGAGTTTTTTTATTTTTTATTTTAGTTTTGGGCATACCATAGCTTTCGTTTTGCCATTCCTATTTCTTATTGATTTCTCAATTGTATAAGATCTAAATTTTAGTCTATGTTGATCCATTATTATTATTATTATTTTAAATTTTTTTTTTTCGCCAAGTTTCGAAAGTATATTTACCTGGAGTGGACCGTTCTATTATGTTTATGTAGGCTTTTTTCCGTTGGTTTTGGAAGTATGGATTGGGATTTTAGGAGATTTTGATAATTTTGTGTTTGTTTTAATATTTTATAATTAAAATGTTATATTATATTGAAAATTGTAGAAAAAGTAGTTGATGTGAGTATTATTTTATTTTTAAAAAATAAATGTTTTATTGAGAATTATAAAAAAAATAATAGAAAAAATAAGGTGTAGGATTTTGCAAATCTCATAACAAATGTGGTTATAATTTTGTTCATTCTAAATCCGAATGGGCACATCTCAATTCAAACATCCCTTCCTTTATGGATTAAATTATTAAATATAGTTTATCTTTCATTTTAGTCATGTTACATTTTAAATTTGTGTGAAATATAAAAACTTATACTCCCTCCGTCCCGGATCACTTTGCACACTAAATTGAGCACACTTTTTAAGAAAAAGTAGATATTTGTTTTTTGGTTGAGGGTATAGTGGTCAAATTAGGCACAACTTTTAAGAAAAAGTTTGAATATTAAATGGTATTGTGTGAGAAAAAGTAATGACATTCTTTGTAAATAAATGTGTATTGTGAGAGTGTTGATTATGTTAAAACTTGACATTTTTGGGTGTGCAAAGTATTTGGGGACAAACTAAAAAGGAAAGTGTGCAAAGTGTTAAGGGACGGAGGGAGTAGTATTTATATATTTTAAATTAAACTTCATTAAAATATGTAACTAATCAGATGCAAATATTATAAATAAAACGTAAAAATAATTCTTTAATTCGTTCTTAGCTTGGAGATAAGTCAAACAATCAACATAGAATGATTCGAAATAATCGGCTAAGCAGTGAGTGCGTTGATGCAAATAAGGAAGTTTCACAATTATTAATAATAATATCTCCAAACTCGTTTCGGTTTATTCCACGTGACCAAGCAAGTCTCTTTGAGAAGTGCTACCTTGTGTCAATTTTTGCCGCTCAGACCTGTGAAGTATGAACAATAACAGGGCTCCTCACTTGGAACACACCATCGAACCACACCAATGAACCCGAAACCACTGAATCTTTAACTGTTGCACTAACCATCACAACATAATCCTGCTTCTCTCCCAACGATGTGAACGACAATGTGCTTGGTTGGACCTGGATGCTCAGCCCTGACGGCGCCGCCACTGTCACCTTGTAAGTGGACGTCGCAGAGCCCACGTTGGTGACCGTCCGGTGGAAGACAGCACTGACGGAGCTGCTGGAATTGCCTGAGACTGAGAATGATGGGTAGTTGAGATCGTAGACAGTGCCATTGTTGGCTGCAGTGCAAGCCGAGTTGTCTCCGGTGACAAGTTTCAGGTTCTTGTCGCTGTAACCTTGGCCACACAGGAATTTCACGTAGTCGGCTTCATCGATGTCGTATACCAAACCAGGGGATTTAGCCTTGACAGGGTCTATGTGGCCTGATCCGTATGCGAATTCTGCGTCTGTGTTGTTTTTCACACTCATTATTGCAGCTGCATTGTAAGTTTGATGGGTTAGTACTAATCAAAAACCTTGGATTCCCTGTTTTGCCTGATTAATACATAGTTGAGAAAGTATTACCAGTGGTCATTAGAGCAGATTTGATGGCTGCAGGGGACCATGTGGGGTTGAAGGATTTAACATAAGCAGCAGCACCTGAGGCGTGGGGACAAGACATGGATGTTCCAGAGATGATGTTGTATGGTACAACCCGAGTATCTAAGGGATCTCCGGTCACAGTTGTAGCCTCGGACCATGCTGCAAGAATGTCGACTCCAGGTGCTGTAAGATCAGGCTGAAAGAAAGAAAAAGAAAATCAGGATTTGAATCAAGAAAATGTAATTACTAAGGTGTGGTTTTTAACTGTTGTCTATTAGATAACCACTGTCTATCAAGTATCAACGCGTTTTAAACCGACAACAGTGGCTACGACACCAGTTAAAATCGTTGTCTTTCTGCATTTATCGTTAAGTTCACCTTAAGGATGTCAAGTGTAATGGGATTTGGACCCCTTGAAGAAAAGGAGACAACAAATGGAGCCGATGTTTCATTGGCTTCATTACTCTTGAAAATCATTGCTGATGGTTGGCTGTATTGCCAAAAATAACAAACAAATGAGAAACTTATAAAAACAACTATCTCCAACATGAAACAGATAAAGAGAAATGGAGAATGAAGAACCTTGTTTGGT
This sequence comes from Scutellaria barbata, assembly GCA_028654395.1. NCBI lineage: Eukaryota > Viridiplantae > Streptophyta > Magnoliopsida > Lamiales > Lamiaceae > Scutellaria > Scutellaria barbata. The sequence goes on along the minus strand of CM053646.1, from coordinate 13,912,962 downwards.
TAATGTAAGTATGAACTTCACCACCATCTTCTAATCCCAAGTAAGAGGCTGGTAGTGGAAAAGAGAAGGCCAAATCTCTGAAGAAATCTTCATGCATTATAGCTCCAGCTCCACCTGCAGATAATACTGGTCCTCCATCACTCAACCCATCACACAGGACAATCGTACCCTTCACTAATTTGGGGTCCAACGACTCTGGTTCGCAAAAACTGCATTAACAAATAGTTATTCCATGTCCTCATTGTCTATTAATATATAGCATACACTGTATCTTACCTAGAAGAGGATGAATCAAAACCTCCAGCAGTGTTTGGAACATCTCCTCCATACACTAAAGGGTAACTGCCATCTGGGGTGTCAAATGTGTTTATTGATACTCCCTGGAAACATGTATTCAACAAAACACGGACCTTTAGTTCAAGTTTTTATCAAAATTTATATTGAATATGACTACATATTAAATATGTAAAATCACCTCATAAGTTTTGCTGTTTCCCAACTCCACTGTAGCCAAGAATTTCCTGTCTATGGTATTGGCTGCAACTGAAAGAGACCAAGGTGAAACATTGGTGATTGAACCAGGTTCCGGTCCGGAATTGCCAGCAGAGTTTGATGTAAGAATCCCGTTTTTCATGGCGTGGAATGCACCAATGGCGATGGGATCATCAAAGTAGTCAGAAGCAAAGAAGCCTCCAACTGATATAGAAATAATGTCAACTCCATCAGCAATTGCATCATCAAAGGCAGCAAGAATGTCGGCATCTGAGCAGCCATCAGACCAGCAGATTTTGTACACTGCAACGCGCGCAGATGGCACTCCTCCACGAGCAGTTCCTTCTGCAAGGCCATATAAATTGGCCCCTGCAACTAATCCACCAGTTGCAGTGGAAGCCGTGTGTGTTCCATGTCCTTCTGAGTCTCTTGGAGATGGAAAATCTGGTGGACTGATTGCTCCTTCACTGTGATAGTACTTTGCTCCGATTATTTTGCTAGAAAAAGCATACATATTGGTTAGTTATATGCATTTGTTACAGAGAAAGGTGTGTTGGATATTGGAATTGAAGAGAGTTTTAGGCTTACTTGTTGCAAGTGAAGTTAGACGAAGATTGGCAAGTACCCTTCCATTTGCTTGGTGGTGCACTGAAACCTTCATCACTGAAACTATCAGATTCAGGCCAAATTCCAGTGTCCAGCATTCCGATAATGACATCACTCTCTGTTTGTGATCTTTGGGAATTCACTGGAAAGCCCATGAAGTCCCATGATCGTGTCGTATGCAGTTGCTTTTTCGTGCTGGGAAACACAGAGACCACTCCTTCCAAGCCTGAATAATCCAACGGTTATAAATTTCAAATCACGAAATGGTTACAATGATTAAAGAAAAACGAAAGATTAGTTCCCTTACTAGCAATTTTCTTTTTCTCCTCCTCTGTCAATCTTGCAACAAAGCCATTGAAGCTTCTTTTGTAGCTGTAGAGCCAAGATTCCGTAGCCCTTTTGCTGGATATTTACGACATATTAAAAAGACACTATTAGCCTTAACAATCTACATGTATCTTCTCTCTGTCATAGTGATGGGAGAAGTTTAGCAACCAACCTTCCTATAGTTGCCTGTAGCATGCTCATGTGTTGTGCAGTTGCAAAGAAGTCACCTTTGGGATGATCGCCCATGTAAACTACGTAGACCTATTAATCAAAACGCAATGAAACTTCATGAAAAACGACAATATCGGTTGATCAAGAGAATCAAAGACAAAAGTGAAATATTATACCTTTTGATCAGGGCTATCTTGAGAGTTTCCACTGCAGCAGATAACCAAAGAAAATAGAGCAATCATCAGAGCAGCCTTCCATGAAGGGGAAATCCGAGTAGTTGCCATGGTGAATTTCTGAAGAAAATGGTCTAGGTTTAAGCTCTACTATGTTGGTGTATTTTTCATGCATTAGTAATGATCAACAACGTGGTATTTGTAGTGAGAGTTTCGCAAATACGTTTTGATTGCCTTCGTTAAAATCGCCATGCACTGTCCAAAATCCGGCCGTAACAAAGTATGACAATGTTTGAGGGTTTACTTATTTTACATTTTTAACTTTAACTAAATCGAACAAAAAGATTTGGACAAACTATGTACTGGATTTGTTGTGATCAGATTTGCATAATGAGATTGTATGTTATGGAATTGTGATATTGCAAACTTGCACCATATAATCTTTAATGAGATTTAACTCGCCAAAAAAAAAAAATTTACCAACTTCTTGATTTGTGTGAATTTCTCCGTATAAAAATGTATTATCTTATATTCCAATATTAGTAAAATAGGCCACATGAATATTTTAAAAAGAATTTTGATTGTAAAAAATAAAAAATAAAAAGAATATTTGCAAGGTTTTACAATTAGGCCAACTCTTTAGTAATTATCATTTAATCGTGATTTTGTCAATTGGATGCAGTTTGACCGATTTATGAGATCAGGGCAAAACTCACTACATAGATCAAAATTTAAGGTTGCTAACTACGTACACATCTTCTAAAAGGATCCAACACTTATTTAAATTCCAATATTTCTGTATGTCACGTAATTGCAAATGGTACATGGGTTATGTACTCGATTCACAATTAGCCAAAATTTCACGCATTTGACAAAACTATGTAAATTCAAAAAACAAAAATTAAACCAAAAAAGAAAATTTTAACAAAAAATGGAATTCTTTTCCTTGGCTATGAAGTGCACAAAAAAAATAGCATTAACTAATATATACTTGTTTTGAAATATGTAATATAACCCTGTCTACTATACAAAACAGTTTGAAAAAAAAAAAGGTTTGTTTAGCTTGTAAGTGGAAAAACGCTAGTACAAGTTGCAACATGAAATTAAGTAATTTATAAATACAGCATCATCATCATGATTATGATTATATATTATCATTATTATCATGGTTATCATTATGATGGTGATTATTGTTTGTTGTTATTTATTTATTTACTATATTAATATTATTATTATTAGTATGTAAGGTTTTATCATTTATTGTGATAATATATAAAATTTGTAATAATATAATGAAGTATTAATGAAAATGTTATTCATATCATTTTTCATTATTTAAAAAATGTACAATATTAAAATTGATTTTCAATTTCTATTGTTTTTTAAAATTTATATTTTATAATTTTAGAAAATTATTGTATAAAGTTGAGTTTTTTTTCTTCCAAATTTGGATTTAAATAATTTTTTTCTCAAGTAATAATCCACTAATCAATTCTCATGGCACTTGTTTTTCCTCTGAAATTTTGATTTCTAAGGTTTTTGTTCTTTTGTTTTGGCTTGAGTTTGGGGAAAATCCCTAATTGTGTTAATAGTAAAATCCTAATTTTGATCACCTCAATCATAAATCACATTAAACGAATTGTTGTTGTATATTTTCAAGGAATTATATGTTGGGTGGAAAGTTGCATGCATGTCAAAAAAAATGGTACCTTACATTGGTTGTCTAAATAAAGTTTTGACCCCTATTCTTTTTTCTGTGATTGGACTTCCAAGTTGATGAGTTTTTTACATTGTAACTTTGAGTAAAGTTTTTTTGAAATATTCCCTAAATTTTAGTATTAAAGTTCCAAATTAATAAATATTTCAATTTTTATTCGATAAAATTAATATTTCTATAAAATTAAAGTATCTATCAATACTTGTATAATTTAAACCTTTGTTAGTGTGAATTCTCAAAACTCAGTATGGGCAACAATGGGAGTCCTCACTTGATACACACCATCATCCCACTCCAAAGAACCCGACAACACTACATCCTGAATCCTTGCATTAACAATAACATCATAACTTAGCTTCTCCCCCAGCCATGTGAACCACAGCATGCTAGGTTGAACCTTGATGCTCAGCCCTGGTGGCGCCACCACCACCGCCTTATACAGGGATGATGGAGAGCCCACATTTGTGACTGTCCGATGGAACACAATGCTAACAGAGCTGCCCGATTTTCCAGACACAGAAAATGATGGATAGTTCAGATCATAAACTGAGCCACTGTTTTCTGCACTGCAACTTGAGTTGTCCCCAGTGATAAGTCGCAGGTTCTTGTCGCTGTAACCTTGGCCACACAGAAATTTTACGTAGTCGGCTTCTTCAATGTCGTATACCAAACCAGGGGACTTGGCCCTTACAGGGTCTATGTGGCCCGACCCATATGCGAATTCAGTGTCTTTGTTGGTTCTCACACTCATTGGAGCAGCTGGACAAGAACACGTTAAGATATTAGTATTGTCTGATCTGAAATATTGTTCGGTTAATTTCAATTTTCATCCTATATATAAGACACTTTTCATTTTTTGTATAACGACCTATCTGTTTTCCTTCATTCAACTGTAATCAAATATCATATTTGTGGTGCTCAAGAAAGTAGAAACAAAAAATAAAAATTCTCTATGTTTTCATTTTTATCCAATTTCAGTCTTTTTTTTGTCAAAATTACAAAATCACTAACGAGGCTGTCAAAAATGAAACATTTTTTCCAATTTCAGTCATTTTTTTGTCAGAATTTCAAAATCACTAACGAGGCCGTCAAAATTTGGCTGCCAAGTCAGATTTTCCAACGGACATGTTAAGATTTTCGGCAGCCACAATTTTGAAAATTACGACCAAAATGGATTGAAATTGGAAAAAAATTAAAACATAAATAATCAAAATTGAAAAACGGATACTTGGTTATGAAAAAATGGAAAGCGACTTGCATACAATATTATTTGACAATGAAAAAGGAATCAAGAATACCTGTTGTCATTAGAGCAGATTTGATTGCTGCAGGGGACCAGGTGGGGTTAAAAGACTTAACATAAGCAGCAGCACCTGAGGCATGGGGACAAGACATTGATGTTCCAGAAATTATGTTATATGGTACGACGCGAGCATCTTCGGGGTATCCACTCGCTGTAGTGGCTTCCGACCATGCTGCAAGAATGTCGACTCCAGGGGCTGTAAGGTCAGGCTGGAAAAAATGGAGAAAGAAAATCAGGAGCTGAATCAAGAACGAAATTATTACAACTTAAGTCACCTTGAGAATGTCCCTTGTTATGGGATTTGGACCCCTTGAAGAAAATGAGGCAACAAATGGAGCTGATGTTTCATTGGCTTCAATACTCCTGGAAATAGTTGCTGTTGGCTTGCTGAAAATCAGAATGCTAAACTTCTATCATCTTGAAAATGAAACTTTAAAAGAAATTTGGAAAAACAAACCTTGTTTTGTTGATATAATCATAAACTTCTGCACCATCATTTGATCCTAAGTAAGAGGCAGGTAAGGGAAAAGTCAAGGCCAAATCTCTCAATAAATCGGCCTGCAATATAGCTCCAACTGCACCCGCTGCTGCTGCTGGTTCAGCATCACTTAGCCCGTCACAGAGGACAATGGTCCCGTTTACTAACACCGGGTCCAAAGAATCTGGTTTGCAGTACCTGCGTGAACAGACTGTTACTCTCTTACATCATTTCTACATTTTAGCTCTAAAAATTTGATCTTACCTTGATGAAGAACCATTAAAACCTCCGGTTACATTGGGCACATTTCCACCATAGACTAAAGGGTAATAGTCATCTTTGAGGATGAATGTGTTTACTGATACTCCCTGAAACAATATTCAACAAAAATTGAAAATAACATCTTAATTCTTGAATTCATCATGACTAGATTTAAAAGGGTATATAACTACCTCATAAGTTCTGTTATTGCCCAACTGCACCTTGGTCAGATACTTCCTGTCTATGGTACTGGCAGCAACGGAAAGAGACCAGGGCGAGAAATTTAGGATGGATGCCGGGTTTGGTCCAGAATTACCAACAGCATTTGAGGTAAGAACTCCATTTTTCATGGCATGGAATGCTCCAATGGCAATGGAATCATTGAAGTAATCAGCAGGCGAAAGGCCTCCAACTGATAATGAAATAATGTCAACTCCATCAGCAATTGCATCATCAAAGGCAGCAAGAATGTCGGCATCTGAGCAGCCATCAGCCCAGCAGATTTTGTACACTGCAATGCGCGCAGATGGAACTCCTCCACGAGCAGTTCCAGCAGCGAAGCCATACAAATTGGCACCGGAAACGAGTCCACCAGCTGCTATGGATGCCGTGTGTGTTCCATGTCCTCCATGATCTCTTGGAGATGCAAAATTTGGTGGTGTGCCTTCACTGTGATAGTATTTTGCTCCTATGATTTTGCTGCAAAACATGGATCATTGTAATAGCTCTTTTAACAATTTAATCATATAATAGAACTTGTTAAGGCTTACTTGTTGCAAGTGAAGTTGGATGAGGATTGGCAACTACCCTTCCATTTGGTTGGGGGCAGACCAAAACCTTGATCGTTGAAACTGTGGGATTCGAGCCAAATGCCAGAGTCCAGCATTCCGACAATGATATCACTCTCTGTTTGTGCTCTTTCGACGTTCATAAGAAAGCCCATGAAATCCCATGATCGTGTTGTCAATAGTTGTTTTTTCGTGCTAGGGAACACAGAGACTACTTCTTCCAAGCCTGAATCATCAATATAAACATATGAATTCAAGCCAAGAAATGGTCAAATGATTAATCACTTCAAAAATATTAGTTTCTTTACTAGCAATTATCTCTCTCTCTTTCTCAGTCAGTTTGGCAACAAAGCCATTGAAGCTTCTCTTGTAGCTGTGGAGCCATGACTCTGCTGCCCTTTCACTGAATCCATCACAATGTTACAGAAGCCATTACCCACACTAACATACTAACAACACATTTCTTCTAAAACTGAGCGATAAATAAATGATGAATATAGGAAACTAACCTTCCCATATTTGCCTGCATCATGCTCATATGCTGTGCTTTTGCAGAGAAGTCTCCTTTCGCACGATCACCCATGTAAACTACGTATACCTGTAAATAAAATACAAATAAAGAACTTAATCAGTATTACATCCATATTCAAAAAACCAATGCAAAAAACATGTAATGCAATGCATGCCTTTTGATCAGTGGTGTCAAGAGAACTTCCACTGCAGCTGATAACCGAAAATAACAGAGTGATTATTACGAAAGCCTTCAACAAAGGCTCAATTCGTCTAGTAGCCATAGAAAATTTGCTGAGCAAAAGAGCTTCAGTTGTCTTAAAAGTAAAATGATGAGATTAATTTTTAGAGATCATACAATGTTTTTGTTGCTCTGGGTTTTCAAATGCTATATTGTTAAACCCGCCAATAGATGAAGAGGTCCAAAAGCCGGCATTTACTAAGTAAACTAATGTCTAATTAGTTTTATAAATGATGAGATGTGATGTTTTTGTCCTTAACTGGAATGTATAAGTAAGTTTAAGCTTTGCAAATTATGGTCAAGCTTCTATGAATTTTTATTCACCTTTACAACTATTTTGAGCTTGTTTGATTAACAATCAAATCGAATTTTCATCAGGAAGACAAAAACTGGTGATTGGTTTTATTTAATTCCTAGTCCTAGGAACCGTATCATGATTGATGGATCGGGTCAAGCTCCGAATTGGGTCATGGGTATGAGAACCGGGTGGAACCGGGTCTGGATCAGATGTAACCGGGCCAGAGCAGTGTGAACCAAGTGCAGCAGTGTAGCCGGGCCAGACAGTAGCCGGTTGGGGTTAGTTTGGGCAGTTACAACTGATACAGCAGACTTAGGGCACTGGTTTGGGGAAAGCGGGAAATTCGCCTCGATCAAGGCTTTGGAGCTGAAATTGGTTGAGAGTTTATGTTTTATATATATAGGCGCACATCATATCCATGTATTGTAACACAATTACGAGCGATTCGATAGATTGAGTGAATTAGGGTTCATATCATCCGATAGAACCCTAATGTGCGTTTAGCTGCAATTTGTAATCAATTTCTATTCCGATTTGTGAATTAATAGAGGGTTTCTGTTCTCAAGTGGATGTAGACTCGTTTGGAGTCGAACCACTATAAATTCGTCGTGTATTTTTCGCGTTCTTGATTTAGTTCTCCATTGTTCTTAGTTTAGGGTTTTCTTGTAATATCCAAAAAAATTAATTTCATTAACGAATTAAGCCTATAGCTAAACTAATTAATGTTAGCTAACCTAAGTAACCAAGCAAGTGACACCTCCTACTTATTCTATCACACTTGGCAAGTTTTGCAAAAATAGGGAAAAACTAATTAAGCAAAATGAGGAAAAAAAAAAGAATAGAAAAGAAAAAAATCTGCATCTTCATCTTCTCATTTCTCTCCCAATTCTTCTTCAAAACCGCCACCATCACTGCCGTTCTTCCCACCTTCAATCGGCGAGTTTCCGGCCAAAATCGTCCGGTCAAGGTATATTTCCGGTGAAGCTCGTCTGGAATCCGGGCCCGGAACTTTAAATCAGCCGTATTTTCCATCTCTTGCTTCCTCTCCTCTCTGCGGTGCGCCGCTGTTTTTCGCTGTTTTCCTTGCCGGCGCTCGGTCGCGCCGGCGGGCTGTGAGTGGGGTGTGATGGCCGGCGCTATATGCGCCGGCGAGATTGGTTGGGGGCCGCCGCAGCTAGCGGCGGCAGAACTGGATGATGTATACATATATGAAACTGTGTGTATATCTATGTATATATGTAAATTGTGTGCTGTATTGGTTGGGCTTTGGGTCGATTTGGAGAGGAAGCTGGCGCCGGATGCGCCGGCGGGCTGGAAAGGGAGAGCCGCCGCGTGCAGCGGCGGCGGCGCAGGAAAGTATACTATATATGTATATGTGTGTAAACTGTGGGTATATATGTACATATATTGTGTGTATTGGTTGGTGAGTTGGGTGTTGTTGGTGTTGGTGGAGGCGTAGCCGGCGACGGGAAGCCGCCGGAAGTGGAGATGGCGGGCGGCAGTGGCCGCGGTGGAGAAGGAGAGGCAGGGGGGGCTGTTTTGGGCTAGGGTGCAATTAGGAATTTAGTTAAGTCTAGGAGTTTAATTGCAAATCCTTGGATTTAAGAGATATAACAATTAAGACCCTGTACTATTAGGTATTCACCAAGCAGTCCCTGAACTAATAAAGACTTCCAGATTGGACCCCGAATTTAAGAGCAGTAACTGTTTGACCCCCCAGAACCTTACATAAATTGCAGAATCGCTCTCAGACCTTGATAAATTGATCGAATGATTATATTATGACCCCAGAATTTAATAATTTCTGAACTTCGAGTCCTAGACGTTATAAAATGATAAACGACTAGATAATGGACCTTTAAGCGAGAAAGACCCTGATTTTTGGGAAACCCTAAATTAAGAACCCCGTCTATCGAGTTTCTCCAGGATTTATTCTTTTATAGATTTAATTAGACTTAAGCTATTTAAATCAGATAATAAGCCTATTTCTACTCTCTGTAGGGAGTTCACGTGGGAAACCAATTTAAGTCGAGTATCGAAAGCTTTTGAGCAGGATTCAGAGATAAGTCCAAGGTGGGGGTAAAATCTCATTTATGTTTTAAATTGTACATTTTTACGAAAAACTACGTGACTATGTGATTTAAATTCTGTTGATATGTGACCTCGTTTTTAAACAGATTGTCTTTACTTGTTTAATTCGAGCAAATTATACGACTTTGGAAGTTACTTGTTTTTTTTAAAGAGACTCACTTGAGTCGAGAGACAAGGTTTGAATTTATTAAATGACTTAGAGAACTATTGATTCAAACGAGACAAAAGAGACTGACTTTTTCTATACTTACGTGTTATGTGAGTTATGTGGCCAACGTGAACGTGCTCAATATGCATTATATGCTTATGTGGAACCACTATGTGATATTTAACTGCGCATGCGCTTTCACGCCAAGTAGGGTATTCCTTGTCGGAAACCCATCAAAGCGGGGTATTCTTCGGAAACCCAACACAAGGGGGTGTAATAACCCAAAACGGGTCGGCTTGGGGCCCTGATAGGTATTCTTCGGAAACCTATCTAGAGTTCATTGGGACTACTTGGGAGTCCACAACGTGTTTTATGTTTATTTTTATTTGCAAAGAAAATATTATGTGTCCCCTTTCTGCACAAATGGACCCCACTAAGTGTTCTTTGACACTTACCCCGTTTATGTTTTATTTTACAGAAAGCTTTGAATGGCAAGGAAGGGTGAACAGAAATGCCGTTATTTTTGCATATGTATATAAACAAAACCATGTATATGGATATTCTGCATTTCTGAAATCCTGAATATGTTCGGAACAAAGGCTGTGCGTTTTGATATAAATATGATCGTTTTCTACATTGGGTTGTTATAGATCTGAGATGTTTCTATCAGATAATTCTAGAGCTTGCTTATTTTAAATATTCAACTGATTAGGTTTTTGCTGGACGCCCTGTGACCGAGCTGCGTATACTCTGTTTAAAGAAAAAAAAACTTACTATTATTATTCGCGTTTCTATCTTTTATGGAAATGGGGCGTGACATTTCTGGTTCAGTTTCTGATTTGATTTCCAGCAGAATTCAACTTGCATGCGATTATCCTTAGAAGTGGCGCCGTCTGTGGGAACTACTGCAAATCACTGAGGATGGGATCGATGAAATTGGACGTTGAAAAGTTCACAGGAGCTGGAGATTTCACCCTATGGAAAGCTAAGATGGAGGCTGTGTTAATTCAGCAGGGATGGGAAGATGTCATCTCTGATGTCGCGCCCGATTCTGGAGCATCTGAAGAAGATGAGGCTGAGTCATCAAGAACAAGAAATGAGCGGTTGAAGGTAGATAGAAAGGCTAGGAGTTCGATCATCTTGTGTCTTGGGGAGAAGGCCTTGAGGGAGGTTTACCAAGAGAAAACAGCACTGGATGTTTGGAAGAAGTTGGAATCTCTCTATCAAACGAAGTCATTAGCCAATCGCCTCTTTCTAAAGCAGAAATTGATATCGTTCAAGATTGCGGATGGAACTAAAATCTTGGAGAAACTTGATGAATTCACCAAGCCGGTTGATGACTTAGCTACGATTGATAAGAAACAGAAGGATGAAGACGTAGCACTTTTACTACTAAACTCACTTCCAAAGTCGTATCAGTCATTCAAGGACGCTATGATATATGGTAGGACAACCTCCATGACTTTGGAATCTGTGATGACGGCAATCAGGTCCAGGGCTCTCTCCAATGATTCCGAGTCTAGGTCCCAAAGCATGGGAGAAGGCCTAAATCTGAGATTCAAGAATTCCAACAAGAATGGTCAGCCGCGGTTCAAGAATCAAACCAACGGTAGTGGATCTGGCTCTACAGGAAATCAAGGGAGACCGGAGACAAGGAAATGTTTTGCATGTCACAAACCCGGACACCTGAAACGTAATTGCCCTGAAAAGAAGAAGAAAGAAGCCCAGCAAACTCAGCAGGCATCCATTGCTCAAGATCAGCAATCTTTCACTGGTGCAGACATGTTATGTGTTGTTAATGGCCGAGTGGAGGAAGAATGGGTGCTGGATTCAGGTTGCTCGTTCCACATGTGTCCTAACAAAGCATGGTTCATTAATCTGAAGCTGGAAGATGGGGGTTCAGTGTTGCTTGGAAACGATCATGTCTGTCAAGTTAAAGGAGAAGGCCAGATCCAACTAAGGCTGCATGATGGAGCTGTGAAGATCCTATCAAAGGTCAGGTACATCCCACAATTAAAAAGAAACTTAATCTCTCTTGGTTTGTTAAATGCCACAGGTTACGAGTTCCATACTCATAAGGAGCAAATATTGGTAACAAAAGAAGGAAAACTAGTATTGAAAGGGAATAAATCAAATGGCTTGTATTTGTTGTGTGGGTCAACCTTCACTGGAGAGGCTGGAGTTGTACTGAACACTGGTCAGCAGGGAGTATTATGGCACAAAAGGATGGGTCATATAGGTAATAAAGGTCTGCTAGAACTCACAAGGCAAAGACTGATACAAGCTGATTTGAAGCCTGAGTCGCTGGAATGTGAACATTGCATCTTAGGTAAGGCCACTAAGACACCATTTCCAAAAGGAAAACATACCACATCTGGAATATTGGAGTATGTCCACTCTGACATTTGGGGACCATCAAGGACAGAAACGCATGGAGGAGGGAGATACTACATCTCATTCATAGACGACTACTCTAGAAAGGTATGGATATACATCTTACGAAATAAGAGTGATGCATTTGATAAATTCAAAGAGTGGCTGTTGTTACAAGAAAACTTGACTGGGAAAACCTTGAAGTACCTGAGAACGGACAATGGACTAGAGTATCTATCAGATGAGTTTCAAGAGTTTTGTAAAGGAAGAGGGATTACAAGGCACCGAACAATCACTTACACACCTCAGCAAAATGGCACAGCGGAGAGGATGAATAGAACATTGATTGAGAGGGTGAGATGTATGCTCTTGGATTCAGGTCTTCCAAAGGTGTTTTGGGGAGAGACCTTGGCTACAGCAGCCTATCTAGTAAATAAAAGCCCGTCTTCCTCAGTGGAATTTAAGTCTCCGGATGAAGTTTGGTATTCAAGGAAACCAAGTTATAACCACCTTAGAGTATTCGGGTGCCTAGCATTTGCTCATACAAAAGGAGATAAACTTGAAGTTAGAGCCATAAGATGTGTGTTTTTAGGATATCCGGATGGTGTAAAAGGTTATAAGCTTTGGAGCTTGGAACCAAGAAATCCCAGATGCTTCGTAAGTAGAGATGTAACATTCAAAGAAGCTGTAATGGGGTATGGAAGTGCCAGAAAAGCTGAGTTTCAGGTGGAGCAAATTGAGAGGTCTGATACTGGGAACCAAGGCAGGAAAATAGAGATTGAGTCAGTGAGTGATCAATCCAACATTGATCAGACCGAGCAAACAGCAGATGAGGAACCTGATCAGGAAAATAACTCAGAAACAGAAGATGAACTTGCAGACTATCAGCTGATCAGAGATAGAACTAGAAGAAGAACAAAAGCTCCAGCAAGGTATAGGGATGATGATGAGGTCAACTATGCACTTCTAACAGCCATGGAGATGGAATAAGAAGAACCAAGGTCGTACAAAGAAGCCATAAGTTCAGACAACAAAGAACAGTGGTTGCAAGCAATGAATGAGGAGTATTTGTCTCTTCAAAAGAACAATACTTGGATTTTGGTGGAGAAACCTAAGGATAGAAAATTAATAGGCTATAAATGGATATTTAAACGAAAGTTAGAAGTGGTGGGCTCAGAGAAAGTCAGATACAAGGCTAGACTTGTAGCAAAAGGATACACACAAAAGGAAGGCATTGATTACAATGAAGTCTTCTCACCTGTGGTCAAACATATGTCAATCAGAATATTGTTGGCTCTGGTAGCTCACGATGACATGGAACTACATCAATTGGATGTTAAAACAGCCTTCTTACATGGAGATTTGAAAGAAACCTTATACATGAGTCAGCCTGAAGGTTTTGTGCTCCCAAAGGATCAAGGAAAAGTCTGCTTACTGAAAAGGTCTTTGTATGGGCTGAAACAAAGCCCTAGGCAGTGGTACACCAAGTTTGATAACTTCATGATCAGTATTGGACTTGTTAGATGCAACTATGACAGCTGCATTTACATGGAGAAGGAAGGAAAATCAGTACACACTTACTTGCTTCTATATGTTGATGATATGTTGGTGGCTGGAAGGAGTCTAAGTAGGATAAATGCATTGAAAAATAAGCTAGCTTCTCAGTTCGAAATGAAAGATTTGGGGGAGGCAAGGAGGATATTAGGCATGGACATAAGAAGAGATAGGAAGCTGGGCTTGGTGTTTCTCAATCAAGCTGATTATATTTCAAAGGTTCTGCTGAGATATCAGATGCATGAGTCCAAGGCTGTAAGCACACTACTTGGAGTTCAGTTTAAACTCACTTCAGATCAGCAACCGGTTACAGATCAAGAAAAGAAGGATATGTTGAAGGTACCATATGCCAATGCGGTTGGGAGCATGATGTACACTATGGTAAGTAGCAGGCCTGATATTTCATTTGCCATGAGCAAAGTCAGCAGATTTATGGCCAATCCAGGTAAAGTACATTGGGAGAGTGTTAAGTGGCTACTCAGATATCTGAAAGGTTCTATGGAATTGGGGCTGGTTTTTCAGAAACAACACAAGTCTGATCCTGCTCTACAAAGCTATGTCGACTCAGACTTTGCTGGGAATTTAGACACTAGAAAATCAACTACTGGATATGTTTTTACACTTTTTGGTACAGCTATCAGTTGGAGAGCCTTGCAGCAGTCAATTGTAGCTTTGTCCACAACCGAGGCTGAGTTTGTTGCCATGTCCGAGGCAGTGAAAGAAGCTATTTGGTTAAAAGGGATAGTTAAGGAGCTGGGAATTAAGCAAGGGAGAGTGTCTGTGATGTGTGATAATCAAAGTGCTCTTCACTTAAGCAAGCACCAGATGTTCCACAGTAGATGTAAACACATAGACATAAAGTTACACTTTGTAAGAAATCTCATTGATAAAGGTGAGGTGGAGGCTAGGAAGATTGGTACAGCGGATAATCCAGCGGATATGTTTACTAAGGTACTTCCAGGAACTAAATTTGAGTATTGCAAGCAGCTGGTAAATTTGATCAGCTGGGACACAGCAGCAGCTTGAAGTGTTGGATAAGAGAACAAGAATCTTCCATGATTCAGAGCTTGGGTGGAGATTTGATGGATCGGGTCAAACTCCGAATTGGGTCATGGGTATGAGAACCGGGTGGAACCGGGTCTGGATCAGATGTAACCGGGCCAGAGCAGTGTGAACCAAGTGCAGCAGTGTAGCCGGGCCAGAACAGTAGCCGGTTGGGGTTAGTTTGGGCAGTTACAACTGATACAGCAGACTTAGGGCACTGGTTTGGGGAAAGCGGGAAATTCGCCTCGATCAAGGCTTTGGAGCTGAAATTGGTTGAGGGTTTATGTTTTATATATATAGGCGCACATCATATCCATGTATTGTAACACAATTACGAGCGATTCGATAGATTGAGTGAATTAGGGTTCATATCATCCGATAGAACTCTAATGTGCGTTTAGCTGCAATTTGTAATCAATTTCTATTCCGATTTGTGAATTAATAGAGGGTTTCTGTTCTCAAGTGGATGTAGACTCGTTTGGAGTCGAACCACTATAAATTCGTCGTGTATTTTTCGCGTTCTTGATTTAGTTCTCCATTGTTCTTAGTTTAGGGTTTTCTGGTTCAGTTTCTGATTTGATTTCCAGCAGAATTCAACTTGCATGCGATTATCCTTAGAATGATCATGATCGTACTTCAATCCCATGCTTTATATTATTAATCCACTAATACAATTTCAAAAGTTGTGTGGTTTATTCATGAGTTTGCTTGCAGGAGAACAGCGTAATTGTCAATAATATTGTTTATTGTATTTTAGGATTACCTACTGCAAAATCACTACTAAACCGTTTTATCAGGCGAAAATTACTACAATGTGTTTCGAGATTAATTTAAATAAGGGGACAATATATCTTAAACAGTTTTAAAAAAGGAAAGCAAACTATACGAGATAAAGCACTATTCGAAGTCCCAAAATATAATACTAAACTGAAAAGTCACTCCAATTGTGTGACTAAAAGAACAATGTTTTTTCTTTACGAATGAATTACAACCATTGTTTGCTTAAGCTTATTGAACATTTGAACAGAGAAATGCAATTTAGGAAACCAATCACTGAAACTCAGAAAGAAATAGAGTGAGCCACGACAGGGCTTCTCACTTGGTGCTCGCCATCATCCCACACCAAAGAACCCGAAACCACAGCATCCTTAACCATTGCATTGACAGTGACAACGAAAGTTTGCTTCTCTCCCAACGATGTGAACGACAGCGTACTAGGTTGGACCTGGATGCTCAGCCCTGGCTGCACCCCCAGCATGGCCTTGTAAGTGGACGTCGGAGAGCCCACGTTGGTGACTGTCCGGTGGAAGACAGCACTGACGGAGCTGCTGGAATTGCCTGAGACTGAGAATGAAGGGTAGTTGAGATCGTAAACAGTGCCATTGTTGGCTGCTGTGCAAGTTGAGTTGTCTCCAGTTACAAGTTTCAGGTTCTTGTCGCTGTAACCTTGGCCACACAGGAATCTCACGTAGTCGGCTTCTTCAATGTCGTATACCAAACCAGGGGATTTAGCCTTGACAGGGTCTATATGGCCGGACCCGTATGCGAATTCTGCGTCTGTGTTGGTACTCACACTCATTGAAGCAGCTGGACAAGATCAAGTTAAGGTGTTATCAATATTACATGACAGGAAAATAGTTGGGTTAATTACATTTTTTGGGCATAAAGTTGATATCCAGTGTTTGAAATAATAATACATTTGATATCTTCTGTCAGCTTTCCATTCAAAATTGATGGAAATGTATGAAACCCTAAGAATTAGGAGGGAAAA
Source organism: Scutellaria barbata (assembly GCA_028654395.1). Classification (NCBI taxonomy): domain Eukaryota; kingdom Viridiplantae; phylum Streptophyta; class Magnoliopsida; order Lamiales; family Lamiaceae; genus Scutellaria; species Scutellaria barbata. The sequence goes on along the minus strand of CM053646.1, from coordinate 13,896,616 downwards.
TTCGCATTGCTTCAAACCCCCAATTTCAGTTCACCCCTAAAATAATACCTTAATTTCAGTCCCCCCTCGTAAAATTTTCCAAATTTCCCATATTTCTCCACATATTAAAGTAGTATATTTTTCAAATTGGGCTAGAATCGAAAGGTGGGAAATTAAATTGGAGGTTTGAGGCAATGTGTCAGAATTATTCATCCAAAATCCTAGGGTTTGGTAGATTTCCGTCAATTTTGGTTGGAAAAGTCGAGAGAAAATACTAATATGCTATTATTTCAATCATCGAACATCAACTATAACAGTCGCATAACATGGGGTATCACAACTAAAAAAAAAAAGGTATAGTTTGGGTATTAAAAGTATAACAATAAAGAAGAAATTACCTGTTGTCATTAGAGCAGATTTGATGGCAGCAGGAGACCAAGTGGGGTTAAAGGACTTAACATAAGCAGCAGCACCTGAGGCATGGGGACAGGACATGGATGTTCCAGATATGATGTTATATGGTACTACTCGAGTATCTTCAGGTGATTCGGATACAGTAGTAGCCTCCGACCAGGCTGCAAGAATGTCGACTCCAGGTGCTGTAAGATCAGGCTGCAAAAAAGAGAAAAGAAATCAGGATTTGTATCAAGAAAATGGAAATACTCATATGATGCTAAAGTCACCTTTAGAATGTCCCAAGTTATGGGATTTGGACCCCTGGAAGAGAAAGAGACAACAAAAGGAGCCAATGTTTCATTAACTTGATCACTCTTGAAAATGGTTGCTGTTGGCTTGCTGCATAATTTGAAAACATATCCCAACTTAAATATCATTTTCTTGAAAGTGATGAGAGAGAATGTGGTGAATTAGACCTTGTTTTGTTAATATATTCATTAACTTGAGCACCATCATCTGATCCCAAGTAAGAAGTGGGCAGGGGAAAAGAGAAGGCAAAATCCTTGAACCCATCATCCTGCATTATAGTTCCGATCGAACCAGCTGTTGCTGCTCCTTCTGCATCATTCAGCCCGTCGCAAAGGACAATCGTATCTTTTACTAGTTTTGGGTCTAATGTTTCAGGATCACAGTACCTGCATAAACATTGACACTGTATGACTGAGTTTCTTTTTTTTTTTTTTTTTTTTTTTTGACTTTTCTAAAGCACCAAAATGTTTGTACCTTGAATCAGCTCCACTAAATCCAGCTGCAGTGTTGGGCACATTTCCTCCATAAACCAAAGGGTAATCGCTGTTGTTGAGTGTAAATGTGTTTATCGTAACTCCCTGCACGGATATACATATTCAAGATAAAGTTGTTAAAGTAACGACCACAATATCAGTCAAATAGGATTAAAAAAATTAAAATAACCAAAGTAGAACACAACATTAAATCTAGTAAAATAAGTCTCTGATTTTCTGTTATGAACTGGTTATCATAATTTTTTTGTTATCTTATAAGACTATTTCTATCCATTATCACTAAGATGAAATATCTGATCACCTCATAAGTTTTGTTGTTGCCCAACTGCACCTTAGTCAGGAATTTCCTGTCTATGGTGCTGGCAGCAACGGAAAGCGACCAGGGTGAGAAGTTAGTGATTGAAGCAGGGCCCGGTCCGGAATTACCAGCAGAATTCGATGTAAGAATTCCGTTTTTCATGGCATGGAATGCCCCAATGGCGATTGGATCGTCAAAGTAATCAGATGGAAAGGATCCTCCAACTGATAACGAAATAATGTCAACTCCATCAGCAATTGCATCATCAAAAGCAGCAAGAATGTCGGCATCTGAGCAGCCATCAGACCAGCAGATTTTGTACACTGCAATGCGCGCAGATGGCACTGCTCCGCGAGCTGTGCCAGCCGCTAGGCCATACAAACTGGCACCCGAAACCAGTCCACCAGCTGCAGTGGATGCCGTATGTGTTCCATGTCCTTCTGAGTCTCTTGGAGATGGAAAATCTGGTGGACTGATTGTTCCTTCACTGTGGTAGTATTTTGCTCCTATGATTTTGCTGCAAAATAATGAATCGTTGTTAGTTTGAATCGAAAGAAAAGGTACACGAAGATAGTTTTATGGGCTTACTTGTTGCAAGTGAAGTTAGACGAAGATTGGCAACTGCCCTTCCATTTACTTGGTGGGGGGCCGAAGCTTTCATCGCTGAAACTCTGGGATTCGGGCCATATGCCAGTGTCCAGCATTCCGACAACGACATCACTCTCTGTCTGAGATGTTTGGACATTTACAGGAAAGCCCATGAAGTCCCATGATCGTGTCGTGTGTAGTTGCTTTTTCGTGTTGAGAAACACGGAGACCACTCCCTCCAGGCCTGAATGATCATCAATTCGAGTTATATAAATCAAATCAGGAAATGAAAAAAAGAAGAAGATGTATTTAGCTCCCTTAATTACCAGCAATTTTCTGCTTTTCATCCTCAGTCAACTTTGCTACAAAGCCATTGAAGCTTCTCTTGTAGCTATAGAGCCAAGACTCAGTTGCCCTTTTGCTGAATACATCCCATATGAGAAGCTATTAGACACAAAAATTAACTCATTTTTTGTCTACATTCTATCTTTTGTCTAAATTTTGGGTGATAAAAACAGATAAGTGATGAGTATGGTTACAAATCAACCTTCCAAGAGTTGCCTGCAGAATGCTCATGTGCTGCGCCGTTGCAGAGAAATCACCTTTGGGACGATCGCCCATGTAAACTACATAAACCTGTGTATTAATTCAAATAATATAAACTATATTAGTTTACAGTTACATATCCATTCAAGAACCAACAATCAACATATAATGCAAATGCAATCACGCATGCCTTTTGATCAGTGCTATCTTGAGAGCTCCCACTGCAGCAAATAACCAAAGAAAATAGAGCAATGATCAGTGCAGCCTTCCATGAAGGCAAAACCCAAGTAGTTGCCATCAAATTTTCTGAACAAAAGGATCCGATTATTGAAGCTCTACTATGTTAATGTTTCATGCATGCAATAAAAGAGATGAATTTATAATGGAGATTTGCAAACGCGTTTTCACTGCCTTAATTAAGGTTATGAATCAAACTCTGATCGATGTTGTTAAGGTCGCCATACTAATGCAACTGTCCAAAGGACGGCACTAACAATGTAATACAATGTTGTACATGTCATCAAATTGTTGAGGCTAAACCGATCAAGTTGATCACTTATATTCTCCTTTTTCCGATCAAGTTAAATACATATTGTTCAAGTTTGTTTTAATTTTTCTTAAGATTAAAAATTATGTGGTTCGACTTCGAGCTTCAATTGGATCACTCCATATTATTTTTTAGTATTTTTTTACATCTACATCCAATTAGGTTTTCATTTTCATTAGTAAATTGAAATGTTTAAGTGGTTTTAACTTTCATGTTGCTTTTGGGGTCCATACGCCAAAATGTGTAACTTCTTGTTATGGATAGACTAATATTTTACCCAAAAAAAAAACATAATAATAATATATTACTCACTGGAATCTCATTTAAGTGTCACATATATTAGAGGTCAATTTTGTTTTCAATTATTTGTATATTTAGATGTTTATACAACTTTATTCCACGATTATTTCTTTTGCCAATCTCTTAGATAAATTTTAGCATATCAAAATCATTTTTTTAATTAATTTGATTTTCTTTTGAATTTTGGATTATAATTTTAAAGTTTCTTATTAGTTAAGAATATATTAGTCAAAATGCATGTTTAATAATTTTTGACACGACACTTAAATGACATCGGATGGAGTACTGTATAAGATTGTCCCTATTTTTTCTTTAAATTTGTTATTAGAAGTAGCGCAATTATGTAATAAAAGATATTAGGGAAATTTATAATTTTAGTCTTGTAACTTAGGCTTGTTTTTTTACAACTATTTTAACGTAGTCCAATTTGATCATTTAACTGTTACTTTATTTTTCTACATTGATCTGATTTTTATTTTTTTTTGATATTTCAAGAAAAATTGAATAGAAAACAAAAATTGAAATAAGTAAAATTTGAGATAAAAAAATAAAATTGGGCAAAATCTAAGTTAGAGAGTGAAAAATATTGATATTCTCATAAAGATATTATTAACTCAAACATTCTTGCTGCATGCAGCAATCAAAATATTTCAACATTAATTATTCGAAGGTGATGGGAGATAATACCATATATAGGCCTCAGTTCTAGCAAAGAACAACCTGCGAATGACCGTTTAAATTCCTGTTATATCGCTCATTCTGTTTCTTGAAAGAAAAACATTTTTTTTCTCTTATATTTTTATTATTGAGCTTCCAAATGGGCACTTGGATTTTGTTTCTCTCTCTTCTTTCTCTCACTGACAAATCAAGAATCTGTGTTTCAAATTGGCAATGATTAACATACAAAGATTGGTTGATTAGTGGTAAGTCATATATCGTCTAAATCATGCATTCTTAGTTCCTTTATTGATTATGACAAGATCATATATATATGAATCAACCTTAAGAAGAGAAAACAATGACTCTTAAGCTTCTACCAATAGTCGTAATAAGATCCTAAATATATGTTTTACGATGAATCTTGATTTGATTTGATCAATGATTTGTTTGATCTGCAGAGAGAAGAACAAATCAATGGCGTATAAGGTAGATCACGAGTATGATTACCTATTCAAGATCGTCTTGATTGGAGATTCAGGTGTTGGAAAATCTAACATCTTGTCCAGATTTACAAGGAATGAGTTCTGTTTAGAGTCTAAATCCACAATTGGTGTTGAATTTGCAACAAGAACTCTCCAGGTAATTAATATTCTATGTTTCACCTTGTAAGTCGAGCATTTATATATGTTTGCTTGATTGTACATAGCGTATTCATTATTTTCATTTTATAATGTGACTTGTATTGCTGATACTAGAAATAAGAGATAAAACATCTAAGTTAAAAGTTAGCTTTTCATTCTAAAAAGCATATAGCTAGCTAATTTGCCTATTGATTTTGTTTAGGGTTGTTAATATTTTGATATTTATAAGAGGTAGAGTAAAATCAATCCCAACTTGTTATTAAATTAATCAGGAACCCAAGGCTTCGAGTGCTCCCATTTCCCTTGAGAAATCTTATTTCTGGTATTTATTCTTAGAGTTTGGGATAAATGTATTAGTTCTTGTGTGAAAATTGATACTATATTTGGATCAGTTTAAAGTGATTAAGTGCGAAATTTTATAGGTGAAGGCAATGTTTTATTTAGCTGAGTGAGTTTATCCTTTTTATATTCTACTATGAAAAACTGAGAAAAATGTGAAAGTCTGTTTAGGCCATATTTTGAGTGACATTAAATTAAAATGTTTTATGGTATAACTTTTAAATGTAAATGATGATTCGAAATTTTGTGGATATATATATATATATATATATTTTTTTTTTTTTTTTTTTTTTTTTTTTTTTTTTTTGTTTAGAAACTATTGTGATCGTTGTATTAAAATGATATAAATTGACAACAGTAATTTGTAATGACAATATATTTTGAGATAGTATTGTATGTTTAAGAAAAGAGAGCATATTAAATAAAGGGCCGAGATTTTCTTCTTACCTTTTTTTTATAAGGAGACTTATTTCCTATTCATGATTATATATAAAAAATAAAAATCCTATTCACTAAAATTAATTTAGACATTACCATGTTAAATGAATAGAAAATTAATTTATTAAAATGACTAACAAGAAAGTATGTACACGTGTTAAAAAATGGATGATATCAGACATTTTTACTTAAAAATAAATGAAATTTTGTTATCATATGTGTAAAATATTTTCAATTTTTTAAAATCAAGTATCAGTTTTTCAATTTTGATCTTTTATTATTTATTTTTTTAATTTCAATTTAAATATAGTTGGAATTTTAAAATCGTTGACGCGGTCATCGAAAATTCTGACATGATAGTCAATTAAATTTCAATGATTATGTCAACAATTTATAAATTCCAACCAAAAGTGAATTAAAATTGAAAAAAATTAAAATATAAAGGATCAAAATTGAAAATTTAATACTTATTTGTTAAAAAATTAAAAATATCTTACTTAGAAAAGCAAAATTGAAATTAACACAAAATAAAGGCTGAAGTTTCCATAGTCAGGGAAAATAAGGAGAGTGGTGCATACATGCATGCAGGTAGAAGGCAAGACGGTGAAGGCGCAGATATGGGACACGGCGGGGCAAGAGCGATACCGGGCAATCACGAGCGCCTACTACCGCGGCGCGGTGGGGGCACTGGTGGTTTACGACCTCACCAAGCGGCAGACTTTCGACAACGTGCAGCGGTGGCTGAGGGAGCTCAGGGACCATGCCGACTCCAACATCGTCATCATGCTCGCCGGCAATAAGTCCGATCTCAGCCACCTTCGCGTCGTGGCCGAGCAGGACGCCCAGCTCTTTGCTGAGAAGGAAGGCCTCTCCTTCCTCGAAACCTCTGCCCTTGAGGCCCATAACGTCGAGAAAGCCTTTCAGACCATTTTGTTGGATATTTATCAGATCGTTAGCCGGAAAGCGTTGGCCGCGCAGGAGGCCGCCGGCCCGCTTCCTGGCCAAGGAACAACCATCAAGGTTGGGGATTCAGGCAACTATAACCAGAAATCTTCATGCTGTTCTAATTAGCTTCACGTTATTATTTTCAAGGAATTGATTGAGTAGTAGATGATGGGGATTAATTTTTTAGTTTTGTAAATTTTTGTATGATTTTTTATGTTATGATCACTTTTTTTTTTTTTTTTATGTTGAATAATTAAGGTTTCAAGTTAGCAAATTTTAGTCTAGGTTTATTTTTGTTTTGTGGAACTATTTTTGTGTGGCTTGTGTATGAAATTCATATAATTTACTAATTTAATCTGTAAGAATGCATTAATCAATTCTTTTTCTTGTCTTCAATTTTGTTATAATTAGTTACCCTAACCATCGTATACGCCCACATAAACTTTGAAGTTCAAATTAATTAAGTTTGACTTTCTTTTACATTATTTCATTCTCAACTATTTAATTTATCATTTTTTTTAGTCCATTTAATTAAGGAAACTCTCCAAATTAACAATAACATAAAAAGAAAGCTCAATCAATATAATGTATGTCTAAATATTTCATAAATACAACTCATCAGAACTCCTATATATCTTTGATAAACTGAATAGAATAATTGTATTAATCTAATAACATATCACCCAACAATATAATACAAACCAAATGTTTATAAACTAAAAAAAACAAAAGTATCACAAATATATATATATATATATATATTATATCTTACAAACCAAAATCAAATTAAAACTCAAATGACTCCAAAAAAAAAAAGTAAATTAATAGAATAATAATAATAATATATGTCTCCAAATATTCCATAAATTCAACTCAAATGACTTAACTAATTCAATTCAAATAACTTAAATATTGCGGTAGTTCTTCCATGACAATTAATAAATAAATTGCAATTAAATATTCTATAAACTCAACCCAAATGACTCTAATTTATGCATTTAAAATTATATTAACCACTGTAAAAAAAATACTCAGAGAGATTACCATGCAACTGGAAATCTGTACCCACCCACGCTCCCAAAAAAAATAAAAATAAAAAATAGAGAAAGAAATAAAGAATCAGTGTGATCGAGAGAAAGATAGCCATCGAAACAGTTGGTTGCAACTGAAAATTTTGATAGTACTCACCCACAAATTCCAACAAAAAAAAAAAAATTAGAGAAGAAAATAGATTAAAAATAAATAAAGAATCAGTGTTATTGAGAGAAAGATTCGAGAGAGAGATTGTTGTTAAAACGGATGTGACTGCAACTGGAAATCTTATAGTAGAGACGAAAGGAAAATTCTTCAAGATTCATCTGATAGTACTTACCCACTCATCACACTCCAACAAAAAAAAAAAAAAATGGAGAAAAATAATAAATAACCTGTGTGATTGAAAGAGAGATTACTATCAAAATGGATGTGACTGCAATCGGAAATCTGATAGTATAGACGAAAACAAAATTTCTAGAAAGCTAGAAATTTGTGGAAGAAAATGAGTTTGAAATTGATAACAGAAAATTAGAGAGACTTGGGGACGCTCTCTTGGTCTTAAAGTTAAGGAATTCCTCTTCGGGTTACTAATAATAATATATAATAGATTTTGAAAAAAAATCAAAATAGTTAAAAAGAATTAGTTTTTGAAAGAAAAGACTTTTATCATTATATATATTATATATACAGTTGTGATATCTTACCATAATGAACATATTAATATATTTTTACGATTGATATGTAAAAAATTAAGTAAATTTATTAATTTTTATTTTCATATAACAAGAAATAAAAAATTGGTTTGATATCTACCATGTATATTTTAGTATTTGTTAATCATATATATAGAGATATTATTTACCAAAAGCTAAATAAGGTTAAAGTCGGCTAGTAAAATTGTATTACTAAGTTTGGTAGGAAAGGGAATCCTATTTACAGTGGTTGTAAACCTCGTCATCCACCACGTTTTCACTCATCTTCGTCTCGAACACGCCAACAGCTTAGCTTTAACAAAACCACAAGCTGTTTATACTTTATTCAAGTTGCCCATAAGATTGAAAGTCACAGACTTCCTTCTCTTTTTTTTGTGGGATTTTCTTCCAGATTTGACCCTACCATTCGGTCCTTTTTGTTGGGTTTTATATATATATAAACGGTGGTTGGTGGAATGCAGACGGAAGCGAGGGTTGGGGTGGTGGTGGAAGGAGGGGGGCTCAATACGCCATCGGTCGTGGTGGAGCCCCGCCGGCAGAGGCAAATCGGAGGCGCGTCGCAGCTTCTTGCCGGTGGCGTCGCCGGAGCCGTCAGCAAGACTTGTACGGCTCCTCTTGCCCGCCTCACGATTCTTTTTCAGGTTTTGGTTTCTTTCCCTTTGTGTATTCATTCGTTCTTGAGCTCTAATTTTGTTGAAGATATGCAACGAAGAAGAAAAAAGTTCCAATTTTTAGTGTATTGATTTTGGTTTTCGCATGGGAACTGCTGGGATTGATTTGTGAATGTGGTGGGAAAAGAAGTTTGTTATCCCCTTTTTGTGTAATTGCGATATGAATTCATAATTTGAATATGGGGATGAAGTAATTTTACAGTTGTGTAGAATTTGAAGGAGGATATGGAACATATGGTGGTTTCAAATTAACTTAAACATCATTACTTCAAATTCTTTGCAAGTTTCTCATGAGTAGGGTTAATCAATTTCGTAGTGTTGACATTTTAGTGGCTGTTGCCTGTTTGGAGAATACATTATGTGTATTACCATAGTTCGGTGTGTTAATGGAATAATAATATGGCTTATTATCCTGTGGATAGTGATTGGTCCTTGGAATGATAATGTGTACTACTTTTATTGCAGTCTCCCATCTTGGTGCTGAGCTTTTAAATTGGACATTTGTAAACTATATTCTCACCCATGTGTGCTTATTTTTACTTCTTGGATGAGTTGTATGGTGTTTTTATAATTTCTTGACGATGAAAAGCCTGAGAGTTAGAATGAGAATTATCTACCTGTGTTCTCGGGGAAAGTCTATCATATCTTTCTGGTATATTTGCAGGACATGTTATCATTGATCCCTTGTCTTTACATTTTTACAGATTCAGGGAATGCACTCCCATGCTTCTAGATTAGAGAAGGCCAGTATATTTCGTGAAGCATCAAGAATTGTTAGAGAAGAAGGAGTGAGGGCATTTTGGAAGGGAAATTTGGTTACAATTGCCCATCGTCTTCCCTATTCTTCTATTAGCTTTTATTCATTTGAGCGCTACAAGAATGTTGGTACAATTGTTCTGTGAACTACAGTTTTGACTTACTTTTTCATCAAGTCCTTTTGGGTGTGAAATTGACTATCTGTTGTGTTTCTTCTCACATAGCTGTTACAAGTTACTTTAGGAGTTCAGAGCCAAGGAAAGAATATGAGCACAGACCTCTGCGTACGACTTTTAGGTGGTGGTTTGGCTGGCATAACTGCTGCTTCTGTAACATATCCCTTGGATCTTGTGAGGACGCGCCTAACAGCACAGGTAAATAAACTGATCAGGTTTTTCATACTAATTGTAATGTTGATGCATGGAATATTAATTATGATTATACATGTTTATAGTAATTCTTATGTCAGTTCATCTATGCTTTGATGTTGCTGCTGTTGTGGAAAGTTTATTCTTTTTGTACGTAGGAGCACAAAAAATTCCAAGATGGTTTTCAAAATGGATAGATTTTTCTTGGATTTGCTGACCAAGTACTATTAATAGGCCTTATTCCATTATATTATCTTCTTTCTGTTTTGCTAAGTTCTTTCATAGAGCTTGGGCGAGTGTTTGAAGCCTTGATTTAGTGATCTAGGAACTAACAAGTAGACAGTTCCATACTTCACTCCATCTGGATTGAACCTTTCCTCATTTTGGCTCTGTTGAAAAAGTGGAGTTGATAGATTATTCTTGTTTGATATTCACTCAGAAACCTCCCTTTTTCTTGCTTTATATGTCTGGGAGCAAGCAAGATCTTTTGCAAATTGTTAATAGTTATTATTTTGATTAGCACCCTTACCTAATTGAAATGATTGTGTTCTAATTAGAGACCTCTATTTTCTGCTCTAGATTTACTTTAATTTGGGCTTGAAAAGGAATGTGTAGAGAAGTCTGCTTGCTTAATTAAAGGAAACAAGCAGATTCTCATAACAAAAGGAACGACCAAGAATGTCAATAAAAATCAGTGTTAATTAATTCATGTGGACTATAGTATGAAGCTTAAAACTTTGATGATAAGTATGTGTTTTTTAGTCTTCCATTGCATTAGCACCTTAGATAGCTGCTGGGCCCCTCCTGGTTTATTTTAATTTATTTTCTGCCTTATCAAGCATTTCTATATCCTCTCCTTACATGCAAAACTATATTAGTTGATAGTTCTCTTGATAATCTCATCAGAACTTCTCTTATATGCAGACCAATGTGATCTATTACAGAGGGATAGGTCATGCCTTGCATACCATTATCAAGGAGGAAGGATTATTCGGCCTTTATAAAGGACTTGGTGCAACTTTATTGGTATGATTTCACTTTTGATGTTTGATTATTCTTAATTAGTAAATTTTAGTTGTTTGCTAACTCATTAGGGGTTATAATGCAGGGTGTTGGCCCAAATTTGGCCATCAGTTTTTCAGTGTATGACACCACAAGATCATATTGGCAGTTTCATAGGTCAGGTTATTTAATACTCCATCCTGTTGAATTATTATTATCAAGTGAAAGTTTATGTGCTCAACAAATGGGTTCATTTACTGATCAAGATTTATATTTTTTTTTGTTTCTCGACCTCAGACCAGAAGATTCAACTGTGCTGGTCAGCCTTGCATGTGGGAGTCTTTCGGGGGTTGCATCATCAACAGGTGACTTTTGCATTTAAAGTTCGAATTACTATATCTGCATTTATGTCTCCATCTAAAGTTGAAATACTGTATATGAATTTCCGATAATCTATTATGTAAATCAGGATTAAGCAGAATGTTTACTCATAGTGTATCTTTGAGTTTAATGGCCACCTTGTTATCAGTGACCTCTCCACTGTTCCCTTCTTACATGATTTGTTGTGTTTCTTATAGTGCTTCTGATCTTTATAATGGCAATGTGCACCCCTTTTTTGTCAGCTTCTTGAGAATTATACCTGAACATCATGAGGCAAAAAGGCAGAATATTGCAGAAATATTCATTCTTGCGGTTCCTTTTTTTTTCTTTTTTTTTCCTTATTATGTCAATTCTTTTCTTTTTATTATCAACAAATATGTCCAAACATGAAAATTGCTAACTGTTAGCATTAGTAGCTTAATTTTTAATTATATCTCACTAGATTGCCTAAATATAGAATATGAAGCAATGGAGAATCTAAATGCCTGTGGCTGTCTTCAATGCTTTTGATGCAGATTGAGGACGCAGGCTTCTCAATAAGTATCTAAACAGATTGACCTTAGAGCTTGAGGCCAAGCCATGTTAATCTTGCAATATGAGAACTTCTGTAAGAAGTAAAAAGAAATAATAACATATTCTTGTTGATTGTTTTTCACAAATAATCTCTTATGGGGATATGTTGGAGAAGGTTGATACTCGTCGATAACTTGGCTCTCTAGATATGCAGTTTCTTCCACCATTAGGTGGCTAATTTCAGGTGAGCCAAGTTTTGCAGTTACCAAATTGTGAGAGGTGTCCTCTTCGAGGTACGCTTCTCAGTCAGCCTCTGCCAATTCCAACGTGATTATTGTCCACTGGTGCATTTATTTTGGTATAAGAAGTGGGAATATAAAAACCAAAACGAGCATGAACATCATCTGTTTCCATATCTGCATCATATGCCTTTACTATAGCATAATGGTACGTTTATATGTTATTGAGCTCTGGTATTTATGTTTGTGCAGTTGCATTTCCCTTGGATCTTGTGAGGCGTCGAATGCAGTTGGAAGGAGCTGGTGGCAGGGCCCGTGTTTACAAAACGGGTATTTTTGGTGCATTCAGGCATATAGTCAGACAAGAAGGATGGCGTGGTCTGTACCGGGGGATTCTGCCCGAATATTACAAGGTTGTCCCGAGTGTGGGTATCGTCTTCATGACTTATGAAAAAATGAAGGAGGTTCTCTCAACCATTCCTGAAAATTGATGACATGAAAACAATTTCCAGTGTTTTTCAGTAATGTATTTATACGATACTAAATTTTGCCATCGTTGGTATAGTTTCTACCAGTATATAGATACCAGAAAAGAAATATAACATTTAAGTATAATTCAAGTGTATTAAACATTCTTACGAGGCCCCATAAAAATCACTTCACTCATGATTTCCTTATGTTGAAACTTGTTACAAAGTTCCACTCCACAAATGACAACTGTTTTTATTGCTATTACGAAGGCTCCAAAGTAGTATAATTATTACTCTAAAGTTGGCCAATTCAATCTCCTGCATGACTATAATAGTCCCATGATGCTTCATTTCTTGATCTTCAAAAGGTAGAAACCATGTTAAATCTTCAGAATGCAGTGTAGAATTACTCTGGGAAAGTTCCTGTGTAGCGAATGTGGTCCAATGTAGGGCGTAAACCATACTTATTCACTGCTGCAATCGCGGCTCTGTATCCTCCACCATAGGCCGGAGAAGCATCATTCGCTATCTGATGCATGAAAAACTCCCCCAATTTGTTCTCAACACTGGATTTACCCCCTTTCTTAGACAATGATGCAGTTGATGTCGATCCATAAGACCATCTTGATGATGAGGATGAAGCAGTAGATGCAGACGGCATGCTTCTAGAAACAGGCACTACCTCTGATTCAAGCCACATGTGAGACAGTACTTGACAGATCCCTTCTTCTACATCTGGCCTCAGATTATGGTAGCCTGCATTGAAAAGGCATATAGTTTTCCGTTTTGCAGAAGGATAAACTCTTGAAATTCGATTTAAGATGAATGTGCATTACCATTAAGACGCAACCATCCGTGCATTAACTCATGTGCAAGTATTGCTCCAGTAAGTAACCTGCAGAAAATGGCACCAATGATCAAGCATCAAGCATTTTTCTTCACATTATATAAAAGTTGTGCATTAAAAGTTACCTTGGGAGGCCATACAATACGAGAATGGCAGTAACCTCACACCTCCGAGTCAGTTTCTGAGGCTGAGTTCTGATTCCTACTAGACTACGGCGCTCCATTCTTGGCCTCCTCAGTATCTACATGTTAGTTATAGGGGCAAAGATTTAGCGAAGTGGGCATATCACAAGGGAAAAGTGAATGAAGTGATAATACTGAAAATCTTACACTTGTAACTGTCTGCTCTTCAGAAAGGCACAAACCTCTCGTTTCAGGCATGTGATGGTAACCCTGGAAAAATTATGTTTGTTCAGTAAATTTACTACAAAAACATAGAAGCAAGGAGAGAGATGATTATTACGTGTTTCTCCCCCTCAATAGCCTCGTTGAGGGCTTGTCTTTCAACAAGAAGCATTGGGATTTGCTGATCAATTCTCATATTCATTCCTTCGTAGTAGTCTCTAATGGCAACGTACAGAGGTTGACAATCACCAGTATCCATGATAGCAGATTCCATGCACTCTAAGCATAAGCTTCGTCCTTCCCCCAGGGATACGTAACTAGTATTTCTCGACTGGAAACAAAAATGGCATTAAGCTAAACTGAAAAACTTTGTTTTAAAGAATCATCAATAGCATACATACCTCCAAACGTTCACAACTACAACAACGAGCTGTGTTGTCATGCTCGTGAGAAGGGCAGTACTTCTGTGACCAAAACGGGTGGCATCTGTACTCAATCAAACCAGATTCATTGATTGGGATCTGAAAATCATCGAAGAAGGAACATAAATGATGATGATGATCGATAATACACAAAATGTAGAATATTGTATCAAAAGAAAACTGAGGTGACTTACAAACTGATGACAGACTTCACATTTTGGATGAGTGAGCTCTTTGAAACAGGATTTGTGGTATGTATCTCTCCCTGACAAAGAGAACTTGATTGAAAAATGAAAACCAATAAGAACTTGATTCTGTCATAAAATGGGAGATTGAGTGAATTTATATTTTTATTAAGCAATAAGAAACCGAAGAACTTACCTCGTGTTCAGTGATAGGGTTACCACATGCATGGCAACGAAAACATTCTGGATGGTAAAAACTGCCCATGCATCCCAGATAATTTCCATATCCAATTTCACCTTTGCAACCAGCACAATTTCTGCAACTCACAGACAAAAGCATAGAAATTCAATCCTATTATTGCTCAAAAACGTTGAGACTTCGTATTAGTGGAACATTTACAAATAATTTGTGTGCAAGATCATCAAAGTTTAACACTCAGTGAACTAAAGAAGTTTCATTGCAGAAGAATTAAACCAGACTAAATGAATCATGCTTCACATGGCTGATTAAGTGAATCAAGGTTCACTTGAAGGAAATAAGCAAATAGAACTGTTTATTAAAAAATATTGTACTGAAGATATATACCTATATCCCCTTGGATAATATTCTCTAGGGACATATGAGGGGTATGGTGCTGAGTTCAAACTACCATGACGCGACCTTGCTAGATCTTCATCTATGTCTGTTTGCCATCTATATCCTGCAGAATTAATTTTGGCAGCCTCAGTTAGTGACTTAAGAATAGTTGAGTGATGGAGATACTTCAGATGAAAGCACAGTAGAAACTAGAAAGTACCACTTGGCCTTCTCTTCAAATCTTCAGCCAGAGAGAGTGCAATTGCACGATCTAATTCTTCTTTTTCTTTACTGGCTCGAGAGCGGTCATCCTACAAATGAATAACAATTTTCTAGTAATACAAGTGAATATTGAAGTTTCAAGAGAATAAGATAGATAACAACGGAGTGTAGTTTGTTGATAATTGAACCAACGGACATTCTTGAAAAGTTTGGATAAGCTCAACATGATCGGAAAAGGACACTTGCTAGTTGCAATAACCATGAAACATAGAGTGCTCAAATGATCAAACTATGTAAATTATTTGATATTTTAGTAGATTTCTGTTTGTGTATATCAGTGCTCCAGAAACTGTGAAGAACCTCTTCACTGCTATAACAGAGTATTCCATGTATAGTATATTAGGCATGGGGATACCTTTGTGAGACACTCCAGGAACTTAGACCTTAAATTACTGAATTTGATATTCCGTACTTGGTGATTGGCATGTTCTCGTAAATTTAAACATGTGATGCATACATGTATGATCTTGCACTTCTATCTATATTATTGTTTCTATAATTGTTTTGAAAATGAGTTCAATTTCTCAGTGCATGCTCTGAAATCTTGTGACTGGTCAGTTCATTTCATCAATAGAAGCATAATGCATAGACACATTCCTTCTAATGTTAAACAGTTCGAGATTCTTGTTTCTAACATCTATTTAAGATCTACATTATTCACTGCACATTTACAAAACAATTTGAAAGCATATGGCCAATTGTGAAAGGTGGCAATGACAATCCAATTACACTTTCAAAAGCAAAACCACGTTTTTTCCTATTTCAGATATTTGATAATAAATCACATTCTCCAATTGCTGCAATATATCTCAATATCTCGAGACATCCAATAAATCCACAATTCTCTAAGTATTCTATCCTATAGTGAAGAAATTATTCTGGCTATGTCACATACAGTCGGATACAACAATCCTTCAACGTGTGTTATAATGCCTAAAGTTTGAAAGATAGCACGTTAGATCATGTCCATATCATTATCGATGTGTCACAGTTTCTAGCTAGGCAATTCCTATTTTGTGAGTGAAGCTCCTAATGAGACACACACATGTGCATGCACATGCAACTGATATTGGATAAAGAAAGAAACAACTACACCAAGAGCACTCCAGAAACTGAACTTTACTCGCAGAATTAGTGTTGGATAAGTATTCATGTCAATTCCAAGAAAAACAGAACAAAGAGAAGGATAAGATATCAATACCAAGGGTCTATATGGAGCACGCCACACCATGTTTTCGTCCCCGATAAACTGAGGTTGCTGTGAGCCTGTTGAAACTCCCCTGCTACTACTCCCACTCTTGAAAAACTTACCCAACCATTTCATAAACCGGGATTTTCTCTCTGCGTTTGAAGAAAAAACATGCCCTGCTTAAACCGCACAAACATCTACTATCATATAAATCAAAGGCAAACAATTCAATCTTTCTACATGAAAAAATGATTAAACATATAGTCCTATGCACATTAACAGAAATATAAATTACTAACACAAACGAAGAAATTACGTTAGCTATTTATTACTGGAATGCAAAAGACTTCATCCTATCACATATATATATATATAGACAACTAACAAGTTAGATTGAAAAAACAAACAATCTTCTTATTGAAGTGGGAGATGACCAAACAAACATTAGGGGCATCAAGTAAAATGTCAAAAGGCATCATCTTTACAGAAATAGGAAGAAAACCTAAAAAATGCAAAAGGGCATCACTTAAAAACCAAAAAGACTCAATCTTTTCCGTAGAAACAGTGAAGACATACAAAATCATGAAGAGGACATCAAGCAAAATGCCAAAACAGCACATATTTTAAGTGAAACTGTGAACGAAAACATACCATAAATGCAAGGGTGAGAAAGGTGGTTGACATTAGAAGAAGACATGGGGCCTAGGGGGTATGTATAGAAGGAGGTTTTCCGGGTTTTCGAGGAGGCGAAAAGGAGGGTCTGAAACGATGAAAAGGACTAACACAGATGATGAGGGAAATGGGAGAGGAGAGAGAAAGGAAGAAGGGAACAATGGCATCATTGGTAAAGGTAGGTTTAGAGAGAGAGAAAAGGGAGGAAAAAGAAGGAATATCTGTGAGGGAAGAGATTCTTGGCTTGGTAAAGAGATCAAGAAAGTGAATAGGGTGAGAATCTGGTGAGAGAGATGGTGATGGGGGAAAACTGGAAAGGCAAAAGAAAAGCTCAAGTCTGCTGGTTGGACGGCTCAGAATTTATAAGAGTGAAAACCACTATTAAGGAGACGACATTCCATTTCTCTCTCTCTCTCTCTCTCTCTCAGAATATTTCTGTATCTGTGCGTCTTAGAAATCTCTTTGGCTTCTCAATGTCAATTGTCAACAACTATGATCCGTTGAAAAGAAGGCGCTAATGAGAGCCAATGACGGCGAGATTGCTTCTCATTTTCATCTCTCTCACCTTCAAAATTCGATTTTTATGCTTGCATTCAACTGTTCAAGATTTCACCAAGGCGCCAACGGCACGGCACTTTGGTTTCGGTTTGAACGAAATAATATTTGTTTCTTTTTTTAATGTTTTTATTTTATTTTAAACAATTATTTTATAATATAAAACTAGTTAACCTATCGACAAAATATGTTTTTTTAGAAAACATGAAAACTTAACGAAAATTAAATAAACTCGTATTTTAATACATATTACAAAATCTCAATGCCAAAAATATTCAAATTTATTCATTAATATTAATGTGATAATATGATATATGGAAAAACAACCCAAAAAAATCATATTAATATGATAGTATTTTTAAAAAAATCTTAAGTAAATTCTATATAAAATAAAATTATTAATAAAATATATTTAAGTATTTATTTTCAGTTTGATTTCTCAATAATTTAAAAATTATCTAATGATATCTGTGCATACAAAGTCATGAATATTTTGATATTCTTATTAAACCACTACTTAAATTGTAGAGTGATTCATTTTGATTATATTAACGTCTAAAGACAAAGGTATTGTTTGTGTGCATTAGTTGTTTAATATCTACATAATATTAAATATATTATATAAAATCTCTATACTGATAATTTTTCAGACTTTAATATGATAATAATATAATATATATGGAAAAGCAACCTATAAAATACAAATTAACGCAATAGTGTTCTTAAAAATTATTAAAAATACATCCTATATATTAAAAAATAATTATTTATAAAACATATGTAATCCGTACGTCATACAGAAGAATTAACAATACAATAAAATGCACAATCAAATAATATTTTTATAATAAAAACCACAAACTGATAAATATTATAGCTTGTATCTAGCTTATCAAAAAATAAAAGAAGTGAAAATAATCAATATAAGTATACGAAAAAACTTTTTTTTCATATTTTTTAAATAAAAATTAAATTATCACTAATTAGTGGTTAAAGTCATTGAGACCAGAAATCCAATATTATTGCATCGTTATAAATGTTTTATCATATAAGCACATCGTATTCATTTTTTGATTAATCTTTTTCTGTTAAATAAATTACTCATCGTATATACTCCAAACATCGTCCATTGACATTACAAATAAAAAATAAAACTATAAAAGTATTCACACATATCCTTCACGAGCAATAGCTAGCTGATGTGTAGAAATCACATATATTTATATCTTGTGATGTAGAATTAATTGTTACGTTTTTTGGATTGCATTATTTGTTTTTCTAACATTTGAAATCTGTTAAATATGTAGTAATTAACCAGATGTATTGTTATTTAATGTAATAGGATAAAAATAATACTTTAACTTCTAATAAATTAAGTAGATCATGATTTAATGATCCCACTAATTAAACCGCTTACCGCAACTATATCAACATGTTATGGAAACAATGATCAACAATACTATGTATTCACTATAATTAAGTATTAAACCAACACTTATGAAATTGATTTATTTATTTTGTTTTACTTTAAACCAACGGTTATGAAATTAGGGAAGTGGGGTTGTCATTGGAATCAAATAGGGTAGCTTGAAAAAGGCATAACTTGGATGGAGTTGACACTTGAAAGAGTGCCTTCACTCACCTTTACAAGTTCTTTTTTATATTCATATATAAAAACGTATATTAATTTTTTTTATTAATATAATTTTGTACAACAAAGTTTCACTATTTACATATTAAATTCTATTTTCTGGATTATAAATAGAAACTTTATTCATATTATGAAGTCAGATTCACGAGATATTTTAATGGAAATATTGTTTTTTAATTATCGTACATCAAGTATTTCCAACCAAAAAAAGATGAATGAAAGAATTGTGCATTAGAATACAACTTTTTCCGTCTTTATGGTTGTCAGCATAAAATTATTCCGTAAATGAGATGGATTTATTTAAGGAAAAAAGGTAAAGGGAATAATGTTCTTTTATTTAAAACGCCAAATTGCTGATCCAACATGAAAAGAATGAAGGAAAAGGTAGGAGGGTAATTAAATTAGATGAAACCATCATATTCATTTTGTTCCCAAAGCAGGAAACCGTAACGTGATCAGATGGAGTAGAAGGCTGATTAACATATAAAAGAGAAGATCATCTAATGGTTCTTTTCTGCAAATCATATCCAAGTTTACATTTATTCTTCTATTTTATATTTTATTTATCTATGCATAATATATATATATATATTTATTTTTTTTTTGAAGGGTTGGAACATATAAAAGAGAAGATCATCTAATGGTTCTTTTCTGCAAATCATATCCAAGTTTACATTTATTCTTCTATTTTATATTTTATTTATCTATGCATAATATATATATATATATATTTTTTTTTTTTTTGAAGGGTTGGTGTGTTCCTGGGTTACAATACGTCCTGACCACAACTTCTAATATCATTAAATAATACGATTAATATCTTATATGTAATAAGTAGTACCTGAAGTAATATATTTACTAAAACATGTATTTCAATTATACAAGTAAATATCTTATGAATATACAACTAATATGTTTCACTAAAACATATATTTCAGTTATATAAATAATACATTAAGAGTAAGTAACTAATATCTTTCACTAAAACATATACAACTAATATCTTTCACTAATACATATATAACTAATATTTTTCACTAATATCTTTCATTAAAACATGTATTACAATTATACAAGTAACATCTTATGAGTAAACAATTAATATCTTATGAATATATAATTAGTACGTTTAACTAAACAAATAAAATATAAACATATATTTCAGTTATATAAATTATAATTTATGTGTATACGATTAATACCTTTAGGGATACACCACCAATACCAAACTAACATACCTTTTTGGGTACATAAATTTTTGCCTATATATATAGTTTTGATCAGATACATACTCTTAAATTGGAATGACAATGAGATCAGAACAAGATGGGTAGTTGACTACCTAAGCCCATCCCGTTCACATGCCCGCTGACCCGTCCCCACCCCGTTCCCCACCATGGATCTTGCTTAACGCCCCACACCCCATCCCGTGCCCTGCCCCTACTGCAGTAAACTTCTAACACCGCTTTTAGTCTTCCTCCCTTTTCCCCAAGTCAAATAGAAACAATCACATACAAAAAGAGCTCTTACTATTTTCATTTTCCAATATCAAGTCAGAAGAAAATACAGTAAAACTTCTATAAATTAATAACCTTGGAACCATGAAATTTTATTAATTTAGAAAGATATTAATATATCGATAAATTAATATTTTATTATTTAAAAGATACTTTTTAAATTCAACAAATTTAATATATATGTATTGAAAATAAATGAATTCATATACATGTTTCATTGATTATATTCATGCATCAACCAATTCTTTGTAACTAATTAAATATATTCATGTATAATATCAATTCATTGTATACAATTAATTATTATATTCATGGACGCATGTATCAATTCATTGGAATTACTTAAATATACATGTTTACATTAATTCGTTGCACTTAAATAACTATTATAGCCAATTATATATTTATAATTGTAATATTTATGAATTATTAATTTAGAGTTTTAATGGGACCTAATATTTATAAAGGGATTTTTCGAAAAATTATTATCTTATTATCTTATCGAATTTGATGATTTTTTACAAAGGCCCAAGTCGGGACCGGAAAATTTTATTATTTTAGAGAGTTTATTAATTTATAGAGTATTAATTTATAGAAGTTTTATTGTAATCAAAAAAAGGGTCAAAAAAACACGTGTCTTTTAGAAAAGGGCATTAACAAAAGAACATAGTGTTGGAGATCTTGGCGTGCAACCTAGGAAGCTGAGGCACCGACGTCAAGCCAACACTAAGAGTCGATGCTCTGTCGGAACCACTTTCGTCCACCTTCACAAACTGCGACATTTGAGCTGCTGCTAAATGTGCATAACAGATCGGAGCAACAACCGGTTGAGACGACATCTACAGAGATGATGAAATCGTTGTGGAAGTTTATCTTAATAATATTGTTCAGCATCGCCGTTAACGGCGGTGGAATTGGTGAAGGTAGAAATGTGGTGAGAGGTGATGGATTATCTAGAATGGTGAGAGTAGAAATGTGGTGAGAGGTGATGGATTAACAGGCCCTTTGTAAGTTTTGTGCGAAGTGCCATTTGAAGGGTATAATACTATAATAGTAAACCCTAGGTGGGACGGGATGAGACGGGGTTTATGTGGTATCCGAACCCGTCCCGTCCTATTTACAGGTTGGGGTGGACTAGTCCCATTTCTAGCACGGGACAGGTTTTACCAATCTCAAATGTAAATGGCCAGGTCGGGTACTCACGGGTTAGGTCAAAATTACCATCCCTACTCTTAAAATGTGTTGGTGTATGCCTACTTCACTTAATGATTCTAGTAGAGATTTCCTACAATGTCTACTCACAAAAGAGAAACAAAAGTGACTAATAAAATATCTAAATGATGACAAAATTTGAAATCAACTCTCAAAGGCTAGCTAGCTGAGATCAACAAGTTGAGGTCTGCTGAACAGAAATCTACTAGGTTGAAATAGCAATTGATGTCAGCTATCAGGACGTCTAGTCCCAGCAACAAGTCCATCAACATGCAAAGCAACAAGTCCATCAACATGCAACAGAAGCCTGCTCTGTAGACGTCTACTCTCAATAACATAAATCAGCTCTTTTAACGTCTATTCAAATAGAAAAAAAGACAAGCCGGGTCTTGGAAGCCTTTTCTTCTTAAGACAAATCACTTCCAAGTAGTGCTCACTGTAACCACGTGTTGTCTATTAAGATGAAATTACTTATGTATTGTGAGTAGTAGCACCATAAATTGACAAGTTAGGGCAAATTCTGACGACTGAAAACTGAAACACAAATGCAATAATGCAAATGAAAAAATAAAAGTTTTTTTAAGATTAAAATTTTGTTAAAGTTGTCTAATACTTGTGTATGGAATGCATGACATGCTTCAAAATCGGTAGACTGTCTCTCAACTCTACACACACTTTACTAGCAACCAAGCTCGATTCTGAGTCGTACAAAAATACACTAGGCTCAAGTAGAGTCGGATCCCTTATTTGGGCAACCAAGCAACCAAACTCGATTTTGAGTAGTAAAAAGATACACTAGGCTCAAGTAAACCCAGATCCACGGTCCACGCCCGAATCGAGCTTGCGCACGTGTGTGTTTCACACGCTCTCTACTAGATGAACAGACCAAC
Source organism: Scutellaria barbata (assembly GCA_028654395.1). Taxonomy (NCBI): domain Eukaryota; kingdom Viridiplantae; phylum Streptophyta; class Magnoliopsida; order Lamiales; family Lamiaceae; genus Scutellaria; species Scutellaria barbata. The sequence goes on along the minus strand of CM053646.1, from coordinate 13,873,645 downwards.
TAGTAAGTCCATATAACAAAGCTATATTTTTACTAACTTTAAATGCACACCTCTTTCTATGTGGGATGAATTACTCGTCTCACTCCTACACCACTTGACAAATTCCATTTTAAATGACTAACTTCAACACTTAATTTATCAATCATCAAAATTTGATTTTGAACAATTTAACATGTCTTGATTATCTACTCCAAACATAAATTAATATTTTGATATTCAATTCTCAAATAGTTGAATTTAATAGCCACCAAACATAAATTAAAATGGTGTCACCAACCATTATCTCAAACCAATTTCAACGGAATGTGCATCTCACTTATTTGATATCAATCGTTTTTTACTCGCCTGAGGTGCGTACGTTATCAGTTTTGAGAGTGTGGCTACACAAATAACATAAGATAAAAATAAAATATGAAAATCTATATTTATATGAATTTATTTATGTTTTTCTTTGAATTTAATTGGGATAGTAAGCTTAAGAAAACGGGCCCTAATAGTCCACATAAATGTATAAGGTTGATTGTTTTATTTTATTTTTTATCATGAAATTTTAACTTCATAATTATTAGGAATAGATGTATAAGGTTGAGTATAATATAATCTTTGCTAAATATATCTTTCGATTGATTATTTATTCTGTCCTTACAAAATTATCAAATATAATTAACCTATTATATTGTTATTTAATATAATAAAAATAGATCTTATATTATATCGATTATCGTTGAGACGTTGATTCATTCAGACTGATCGTTTGAATCATTAAGTAATAACATAATCAAATTAATAATGTTGATTGTTCATCAAGATAACTGTAATTTATAGGATGATAAGGCTTAAATTATATGTGTTAAAAAAAGTAGAAGCTTAAGCTATATCTTCCTTAAAAAAATAGGTCATATTTCAACTTTCTTAAAAAAGAGGTCATATTTCAACTTCTTTGAGATAGAGTTTACATCGTGAGAACTGAGTCTCTTAATGTGATAGTTATCCCAACTTTATGAAAGAAAGCTAACACATTCTGAAACTTTTAGATTTAATTTAATTGTTTCAAATCTTTCAAGTTCTAAATTGATAAATTTAATGTTTTAACGTTAGATAGGATCCCCTTTTTTGAATTACACATATTCAATATGTGTCACACGAATAATTAATCATGTCAACCATTGTGCCTCTCATCTATATTTTATGTTTGGTGTGTTTCCCTCACATGTAATAAAGATGTTCTAGTCTTCACAATGATATTTTCTTTTTGTCTAGAAAAATAGAGATTTGTAAAAGTTTCGCTACAAAACATACTTCCATATTTTAAAAAACAAGCAACCATTTTCATTTGAACATATAATATTAAGCAAAACGTCAAGAGAAAACAAAAAACAAAAAATTTACACTTATCATTTTATTTCATCACAAGTAAATACATGCAACAAAGGAAGCAATTATAAGTAGGAGGTGAAAATATTTAAATTGGAACTCAAAACAATCCCAATGATTAAATTAAAAATCGAAATCGATATGAATTAATTTTTATAATTTCATGTTGAGAGTTCATACCAATGGAATGCGACATCTACATTAAAACACACGGGACTTTGTTGACATACTAAAGTTTGTAACGAATAAGATGTTGATGCGTTTTTTTTCTTTTATTATTATTATTATTATTATTATTATTATTATTATTATTATTATTATTATTATTATTTTTATATTAGATTCTAACTAATTTAAAATCTTATAAAATCTCATTTCAATTAGAACTTTAATATAAAAGTATTATATAAAAGATATTTATATTATTAACTTTTTAATTTAAATTGATCTACACATACAATGCACGTGATCTAAAACTCATATATATATATATATATATAAAAACTCCTCTTCCTAACCATTCAGCCATTTCAATGAAAAATAAGAGAATTGTCGATGAGCACGTTCGGCGATATATATTGGAAATTTACACTATCTTTAAATTTACATATATATATATACGAAACTCAAATGATCAGAAAATACAAAATCAATCTCATTTGAGAAGATCTTATTGTGCTCTCAATCTGAGCTCGGCTGGAACATAAAACCTGGTAGGTAATCGGGAAGAGCCGACCAGGATCGACTTAATGCCGGTTTCAAAATGATAATTACTGACCCGTTCAGGATTTGGCGAGGAAGACCAAGAAAACGAATAGGTAGGGTTCCGAGAAAACCATCTTAACAACTATTCTATAAAACAGGCAATAGGGGGAGCAAGTCAACTCCTCACTTCCTTGAAGATAAGAGGCGATTGAAGAAGAGATCTTTTGTTTATAAATAATAGAAGTTTTAACTTAGAAAGGATTGGAACATTTTTGTATTCAAGCACTAGAGAACTCATTTCTCTACAATATATTAAATACGATTCTGGTCGGCCACATAAAACCGACCAAATTCGTTCGAACAAGCTTCGGGCACAATGTTTTCTACATTTTTTATTCGATTTCTTTATCCGATTCGATTCATTTCAGTCGGATTAATTAATTTAAGTGTTCGACTAAAAATTTACATCTAAATAATTTCCGACATCAACATTATTCATTTTAATAACTATTATAAATCAATACTTTTGTTTATATTTAATACTTCTGCAAAATTATAATTTTATAAATAATATTATGTAATACTTTTGTTTGTTTTTATGTAATAATTTTGTTTATATTATATAATACTTTTATTTGTATAATATAATTATTCTACGTGTATGAATGAAATTATTTCATTTTGCAGGAAAAATAAACAAAATTCAAAATTATGAACTACTCAATAAATAAAATGATATAAATCTTACATACAAAAAACAACAAAAATAAAAGAAAAACAAATACATTTTTTTCTTCAAGAAAACAAAAATAGGTTTTTTGTTTTTTTTTGGTTTAGTTAGTCTCATGTACAACTGGTATTACAGTGTAATTGTGTTGATCATGATTATCATTTATTTTTTATTCACGTGTTGTCTTTATATTATATTAATGTGACATTTAAATAAATATCCTTATATTTATGTAATACTTTAATTAAAAAAATCACATAATTTGTACATATATACATTTGTGATATTACTCATATTTTTATATCAATATATTCATACATTTATATATTATATAAAAGTACAACTAATCTAACTAAAAGGTATGACTACATAATTAAAATGTATTACTAATATAACTAAAAGGTAAGCAAACTATTAATGTATGTCTAAAAAAATATAAAGATATAAACGTCATAAGTATTAAAATTATAATCAAAATGTGTATATATTAAAAAAAATATAGAAAATAGATTACATTAGTAAGGCATGAGCCGACCTATAAAAAATTGTTTCAAATTAAATCGATCTGAATTATATAAATTCAACCTGAATTATATGAATCTATAGTTGGGGTATCTACAAAAATAGGGGATTTGTTATCAACTTTCTCCTCAGCACGATTCTGTCCGCCTTTGTTTGAAAAGTACACGATTTTGTCTACCACGTCATCTCTCGAAAATGACGTGGCGCGCTACTATTGCTCTGTACATGAAGACAAAGTATCATGATTAACACAAAATAATTTACAAATATCCCCCTGGAAATTGCCCATTCATCGGAGTATTTGGTATGTATCTATATTGTATCTAAGCCCATGTGCAAACCCTATAAATACAAGGGATGGTCACGGGTCGCCTCATATTCACCTTTCTTCTCCATTTTATTTTTGTGAAGACTTTCTCTGTTTGATTTTGCATTCGCTTTCAGGGGGAACCGCTGAGTTTTTCTCTGTAGCTTAACAATGGAGGCTATGGATTCTACTCGTGCATTTGTTAGAGATGTTAAGCGTGTTGTTATCAAAGTAAGAAGTTTTTAGCATCTGCTGTTATTTTTACTGCAATTTTTCTGTTCTGATTAGTTCTACTTTAATGGAGAAAAGATATGATTGAATTTAAAAATATGCCGTTTTGTTAGTATTGTTGCCCAATCAGCTCAAATATTGAGAGGGTTACCCTTCTGATTTACCCTATTTATAGTCTCTGGTGCCACTAATACCATCGAATAATCCATTGCACATTGTTATTGGGCTTCATAGTTGTGTAGGGCCGAGTTACCCTCTCTGGGACCAGGCCCATGATTTTGTGAAATAATTGGGATTTTGGGCCGGCGTATCTCTTATTCATATCAGTCCATAATTGATATTCAATTGTCCAACTCTTGGACTCAAATACCCACCACATTTTTTAAAAACAATTTCAAAATCACTATTGTTAATTAAAAAAGCCTAATTAGTGAGGGGTAATTTTATCCCTAGAAATAATAAGTTCCCTATATAGGTGTAAATTTAAAAATAGTTTAATTCCCAATATAAATCGCGGAACGTGCTCACCGACAATTCTCTTATTTTTCATTGAAATGGCTGAATGGTTAGGAAGAGGAGTTTTAACTACTCTTTGTTAATTGTTATATATATATATATATAAGTTTTAGATCACGTGCATTGTATGTAGAAATTAATTCAAATTTAAAAAAAAATATAAATATATAAAAGTATGAATATTTGAATTAGTTAGGATTTTAACATAAATTATTTAAGTATGAAGATTTTTTTTATAACCTTAAATAAATAATAATTTTTAATAGGGATATATACGAAAATCCATATTTTGTAAGAAATATTCACATTTTATATAGATAATAATATATATATATATATATTTTTTTTTTTCTTCTTTTTTCATTTGAATGTTATGATGTTCAAACCATTACAGATGCTTCAAGACTAGAGTATGTTGTTTAACAAAATAAAAATGGATAAAGAAATAAATAAATCCTACAATTATTTTAATTTTTAAGATAACTAAAAAAAAAGAAAAAGAAAAACCGAAAGTTGAACAAAAAAAATGAAAGGTGTTTCACCTCTGCAATACATTTTTTAATACAGGTTTACTCAGGTTTCACTGACCTAGTGGAATACATTGGGTAATACAGGTTTACTCAGGTTTCACTGACCTAGTGGAATACATTGGGTGTGTCAGATTATAACACGTGTGCAATTAAATATTCTTTCACTTCAATTCTAAATTTAAAATTAAATATATAAATAAGACAAATTACACAATGTTACGATTTGACACACGTCACACACCTAATATATTCCATCGGGTGGAAGAAACCGTTTACCCAAGTGTTTGTCCAAAGACAATTACTTTCAACTATTTAAAATTTATATGCAATTTGATTGATTTGACCACCCTATAACATAGATGTTGGACCCCCAATTTGATCTAGAATCAAACCCATTATTTGGTCGAATTACAAAGGTAGCCTTTAAGAGTCCAATCCGAATAACTCATTGGGCACACTCAAGTGATTCGGCCAAAATAGTGTACCTGGACGACGATCAAGTGATCCGGCCAAAATTAATTTAATGATAGATCCAAATGGGCATTGTCGACCTGGGCATGATGTGCTAAGGATTACCAAACATATATTACTTGTTAATAGGAGATAGTGGGGTATAATTAACCGCTCACTTTCTAAAAAAGTAAGCAAAAATCAAGGGAGTAGTAGGCATGATCCCACTACTTATACTTTTTTTTACCTATAAATAATTGAATTTTTAACTTGTAAAAAATTCGAACATTTTTGTATTCAAGCATTAGAGAACATTTTTCATTATATAAATTACATACAATTTTGGGAGGCTATCGCAAACCGATCAGAATTAGCCGATCAAATTCACTCGAGTAGCCTTCGCGCGCAGTGTTTTCTGCATTTTTATACACTTTCTTTATCTAATTTAGCTTATTTAATCTGAATTTGATCAATTTAAATATTCAATTGGGAATTAAATCATTAAACAAATTCTGACGTCAACAATAGCCAATACATATTTTGATATCTATAGTTGGACTAGAAAAATATTAATGAATAATGCCTTTGGTTATAAAATATTTAGTTCTTCAATAACTAAAATGTTCGGGCATTATATTAGTGGTTTTTTTTTAAGAAGAACTATTTTTTTGTTTGAAAGAATTATATAGATTAGCATATATTATTTTCTAAAATTAAAGGCGCCCTCATTTTAGCCCAAATCTTTTTTGAATTTCTTCGACCCCCACTTCTACACAAAAGCATCAGAAACCATCATTTCTACCCACCTTTCTCTTCTACATCTCCACAATCCCCAAATTTTCCTTCAATTTCTCATACACTGTATCATCGAATTATGAATTTGCCGGAATCGGCGAAGTTGCTGCTGTCAGCCAGCGGCGGCGACACTGTCAAGCTGTTCGACATCTCGGTGGAGCCTCAAAACCCCTGCGTTCTCACCCACTCTCCATCTCCAGGCTTATGTGTCAACTCCGTCAAGTGGAATCACAATAGTTAGTTCATATTCACTTCATCTTTTCCTAGATCTGTTCCTGTTTATACACTTCATTTCGTGGATTTTTTCCGTGCTTTTACTAGCTTGTTGACTCGGTATTACTTGCTACTTTTGTTTGTAAGATTTGGTGTTGGCGAGTGCCGGTGAAGATGGAAAAATATCGTTATGGAGGAAAAATGGGCAAAGTTTGTGGATGGTGCCGGCCAAAAATGCCAGGGGTGAAATTGTCGAGGTACATTTTCTAAAATAAGAAGGGTTTTGCATCTTCAGGAGTTTTTCCTTACATTTGTAAGTAATGCCAATTTGTGGGGAATGCGAGGCTGCGAGGTTGTGCATTTTGCTATTTTTTTTTTTTTTTGCCTATTGATGCCTGCAGTATGTATGCCTATTCGTCAAAATGGAGATGGCAGCAGAAGTTTTGTCATAATATTGTGATTGGGTTATTTAATGTTAAAAAAAAAAAAAAGTGAGGAAGAATCCAATTTAGAGATTATTTGTCTGGGAAGCCAATCTGATCTACTTGCGCATATATTCCATTGTTTTTGCATAGCCTGGTTCATTTATGAAGAAGAGGATCGTCCAAAGTATGTGTAATCACTACCTTAACGAAGCAGTAGAGTTAAGACTTGAGAGTGAGTGAGTAGTTAAGACAATGTATTGACTATTAAATGTTACTCTCCTGGCTAAAATTAACGGAACCCAAGATTTACTATTGCTATAATCTGGAGTCTTCTAAATGATATGTTGATGGTTTATGGTATGATAAGGATTTGTTTGGCCTGAAAACAAACTTGATGTTTTCATGTCTCATTAATTTTCTTAAATATATAAGCCTTCAGAGTCTATAACGACTATCAGCTTCAGCAATAAAGGATCCCGATACCTGTGCTCTGGTGGAACTGGTCAAGTTGTACGAATATGGGATTTGCAAAACAAGCGATGTGTCAAATGGTTGAAAGGTCATACTGATACAATAACAGGTGCCATGTACAACTGTAAAGATGAACATATAGCTTCTGTCAGTCGTAAAGGAGATCTCATACTTCACAACCTTGCTTCTGGCACTAGAGCTGCCGAACTTAGGGACCCTAATGGACAGGTTGCCTATATCGTTCCAAGCACTCATGTTGCTGCAAAGCCATTTAGACTTCTTTGTTACATTAATGATTGTTTTCTATTGTTCTAAAAAAATTACAAGACCAGGTCTTGGGTGCCCTTGATTATTCTCGGATGAGCAGGCACCTTTTGGTTACATCCGGTGATGATGGCTCCATTCATCTGTGGGATACAACTGGTCGCAGCCCGAAGGTTAGCTTTCAAAAAATGGGTTCTATATGATGACAATACTTGATTTCTAAAATTATTTTCTATTCATGTTTGTCTGGAAAATATGAGACTTCTTTTTTCTGTTTCCTTTCCTGCTTAGAACAAGAGAAGCATGTTTTTTTTTCCTTCTTCCTTTTTTTATATTGAATGATGACATATTTTGAGATCTTCAAATCCTCAGAAGTTTAGTTTCATTTTCAGGAAATGAAGTTTTCTTAGCTTAATTACTCTCTTTTTCATCATTAAATATTAGTCACCTGCCTAATACATCTATCTGACAGTTAACTCCTCTCCTGCTTAGAACAACAGAAGCATTTGTTTTTTGTCACCGAGAGTTAACTCCTGCTGCATTGTAGAAGCACACTGTACTTTGTCTTGGCAGCCTTCTCATTTTTTGTCTCTTGCTTGTTTCACTCATGCTTTTAAACTCACTGTGTCTCCAAATGCTTCTCTTTGTTGGTATTTACTAGTGCGCATTGTAAGTCTTTTAGGACTTTTATCAATTTAGGGCCCAAAAGATAGTTAATCATCAATTTGGGGCATGAAAGATGAAAACTATCAACTTAGGACCTAATAATTAAAACTATAAATTAAAGACACAAATGAAGGTTTTCGTTGGCGTTTTGCGATTCCTAATTATTTAAAAAGGAAAAAAAGAAACAAACAGAAAGAACAGAAAAATTAAACAAAGATGCAAAACATAACCTTTCTTTTGTGGGTCTTTAAGGGATACTAATCTTTTAGGCCTTGAATGGATAGTTTTTATCTGTCAGGCACCACATTGATAATTAGCCTATTTTTTTGGGCCTTAAATCGATAAAACTCACTTTTATCGTATTGTTCATTGCACCTTCATAAGTAGATTGATCCATACTCTGCATCTCAGTGCTGGTGATCCTTGTCATTAATATCTACACATTCTATAAACTCCCTAAAACAGTAGAGACTTCTAAAGTTCCCAGTTCATGTGAGGAAACATGCAACCTGAATTGGGTTGTTCTGTGTCTCATTCATGTATTAATGTGATATTTATTACTTCAAACTATATTCGTGGATTTCTTTCTGCTTAGAAGTTATTTTTTTGGAATAGAAATCCTTGTCTTTGGTTTGCATTTTTGTAACCATGATGACACTTTAATTTATAACAAGAAGACTGCATTCAGCATTATTATGTTGTTTTAACTGATAACTGGCTCTTTTGTTCATATTATTGATGCAACATGTTGCCAATTGAGAATATGATTATCTGATACTGGGTCTAATATATGTATCCATTTACACCTAACTGTTTGCTTTACCGACTGTATCTGAGACTTTTTTGAAGGCCCCTAATTGCATCCCATTGTGGGTTTTGGGTTTTCACTCGCTACCATATCACAGACAATGCTTTTGCATTTTACAGGCTTCTTGGCTGAAGCAGCATTCTGCGCCTACCTCCGCAGTTAGTTTTTCACCATCCAATGACAAGGTCTCTTCTTTATCATTCTGCCTCTTTTTTATTTATTTATAAATTCACTCTTAGGCTGTTCTATTAACTCAAATGGATCTCTTTGATATAACTGACATACCTATGTGGTAATTTTTTTCATGTGTATTTAACAGATTATTGCTAGTGTTGGTCTGGATATGAAGTTATACACTTTTGACTCAGGGTCCAGGAAGCCATCTTCTTGTATTCCTTACGAGGCTCCATTTTCTTCACTAGCATTCACTGATGATGGATTAACCTTGGCAGCTGGTACAAGCACTGGTCAGGTTGTATTTTATGACGTTCGTGGGAAACCACAACCAATCACCGTTCTTCGTGCATATGGGAATTCAGAGGTGATTTTTACAATGTAATTATTATTTAAACTTCCTTGTTTGGAGAATTTGTTGTTTTAATAATGAGATATCTTGAATATTGATGCAAAAAGCATTTGCAATATTTGTCCTGTAACAGGATTTATCTGTTATTTTGTTGGACTGTTCAATCCATATCAAGAAAACTCTAGTTTTGTCTCTTTTTTTTTTTCTTGCTAAGTTAGTTAATAGCTGATAATGGGGCAGATCATAGGATCACTTTCTACCGTGAAGCATGTTAATCATCATAATGAGATATAACCATGGGGTCATGCAAAAGAACAGTTTTTGCAAAGTTTGAGTTCATACTGTTTTCCATGTTTAATTCTGGAATCAAAAGGTTCCCAAACAACTTCATTGTACTTACGAAACATTATTTCATCTTTATCAGGCTGTCACCAGTCTATGCTGGCAGAGGTCAAAACCTGTGATAGTCAGTGAGAATAACTGCACAGACAATACTGTTCTTTTGGCTGGTGATGTAGGCGATTCGGTTCTGATGCCTGATCCACTGCCTTCCAGGGCATCATCAAGCCTTTCGATGTCCTCAACAGTATCTGGATCTCGAAATCCTATCCGATCTGGTTCTGGAGATTTATTTTCTTTTCCTGCAGGATCTGCATCAAGTTCTCTCAGTCTAAGTGCTTTAGAGGAAACACCTCTTCGAAGTGGTTTATTGACTGGTGGAACTCTAGGAAGATTGCATGCACCTCGAAGTTATAACTTCAAGGATGATATGGAGGTGTTCTCCCCCCTTGTGGAAGTTCAAGCAATTACAACACCATCTCTTGATAAATTGTGGAGTGATCATGATGGTCCAAAGAAAGATCTAGATAATAAACCTTCATTTCTGTATGCTTCTAGGAGATTTGGTCTTCCAGAGGACGGCACCAATGATAACCATCCAATTTTTGACTGGAAATCTAACTCATCATCCAAGCAGGTACTTATTGTCTGTTTCCATGATTTCTTACCTTCTACTGAATATGATCTTAATAGATTAGATTTACTAGTGTTCTGCACACTCCAGTGAAAAGCCAGTTGAAAAACCAAAAAGGAAAAATGAATACCATGAGTAGATATGCCACCAATATACCATCTCCATGTCTAGAAATTGATTGGTTCAGAAAATTCCTGCAGTGTAGATATGGTTGGTTGCATTCTTTTGTTTAAGTTTTCTGTATTCTTACAATACTTATCTCAAGGAGACAAGCATACCCAACTAAGCCTCATTTTCCCTATTCATGTACAAATATTTTCTGCCATGAGTTCACTTAATTATGTGCATTAGAAAGTGGGTGGATAACGAATGAAGTGAGTCTAACTCAAATTCCTTTGGTGGATTTTCATTTCACTAAACCAGTTGCAGGATTTGTACAAGGATTCCTTTCTTATACAATTGGTCTTTAGTAAATTTTTTGTTTGGTTTCCTTTACTTGAGCTAATCGAGCAATTAGATTATGGCACCATTACACTTGGTAGCTGTTTGGAACATGTTATATAGCGTTGCATATTTTGATGCTGCTGGACTATTGCAGGATGACATCAGTTCTTCCTACTCGCAGTTGACATCTTCCCCTGCATCTACCCGATCAGATGATTCTTCCTCCATTACTCCACCTGAAGCATGGGGTGGTGAGAAATTATCAGATAAATTCAGTCACCATCGCCAATCCATCAACATGCCATCTCGTTTTGCAGCTTTAACATCCACTACTTCAGCATCAGGATTAATGTTGTCTGGATTACAGGATAGTGTTCTCACAAACCCGAGTACAACAGGTTTAACAAGCCTGACCAATTTACGAGGCAGAGAAACCCTTAATCACGAAGGATCTCAAGAAGCTGTTAACTCTCCTTTAGGTACTAAAGGTATATCATGGCAGGCACCTAACTTTGATAATCTCGGCCAAGCTTTGTCTCTGCCAAGAAGATTCTCCAGTTATGCAGAGAGAATAGGCGCCACGCCATCCTTTGGTGATCCATCATCTCTTCTTATAGGGTCCCCAAAATCAAAGAAAACAGGAGCAGAAACAAGGGAAGAACTTCCCAACAGCTTGTTGCCAAGGTCCGAAATGTCATCTGCCACTGTCACAGGAACCAATGTATGTAATAATCAAATGCTGTGTCTCCATTTATGGGGTTTTTGCAATCATTTGTCTTACGTATTCTTAGTCCTTACATATATGTAGGTATCTATATGATTGCTTAATGAATAAATCTGGTATTAAGACTCCATTTATGAAGAATGTTTATGCTTTTTTGTTCCTTGTATGCAGAGCTGGTGAAGGTCTTATTTATGATGAGTTATTACAAATTCCTGAGTCTTATTTCCTAAAAATTCTCATTAGGTTCTCTATCCTTTTGTTATAGGGTGGAATGACACATTTGCTCAAAGCTCCCTCACAGTCTGACTTGCAGCAGGGAAATTCATTTACCCTCCAGCTTTTTCAGCGTACACTTGAAGAAACTCTTGCTTCATTTCAGAAATCTATCCATGATGACATGCGTAATCTTCACATAGAAATACTGAGACAATTCCATTTGCAGGAGGTATAAATCTATTGCATATATTTGCTCCTTATACACTCATGATTTCCTAATATTTGCAACTAATATGCAGATGGAGATGTCCAATGTCATGGGGGTGGTACTGGAAAATCAGGCAGAGATTATGAAAGAACTCCAATCACTTCGAAAGGAAACACAACAGCTTCGTCAAATGCTTTGAGCACAATTGGATCCTTTCACGTAGGTTCCATCTCTTAACTGTGGTTTGATAGTCATTTATCGGCTATATCTGTAAAAAGTAAAGGAATCAAGTGTGAGTTTTATTTGGGAATTTCTACTAGCATCATATGGTTAGTATTGGTTTTTTATTATTTTGGAATACTGCAGGGTTGATTTCAGCCTCTATACGTCTTACCATGTTTTTGACTGGACAAATGGAAAATCCATTCTGGTATTATCAAGTATGGGTTATCTGGTTGACTTGACTCAGGTTTATATAGTTGTCATTACATTTAACTGTTTCTTTTGTCTTGTAAAGTATATGAACATCATCATATCCATGTAAGATCACGTTTTATGCTTCCTTTTCATCTTTTAGCATTCTATGAACTGAGCAGCAGTTATTCTTGTGTGATTTTTATGGATACGCAACTATATAAACTTCCAATTCTAAACAGCAATAAACTTTCATTTTCCTACAGAAAATGCACCAACTTTGAAATATCCCTGTCTAGACGTTAGGCTTTCCTTGGCAATAGGTCCCACATTACTACTTAGTGTCTTTTACAACAAAGCATTTCTTAATTAGGCAAATGATTCTGTGCTTCTTCATCAGCATCAACAGCAGCAATGTTCTTCTGTACACTCTTGTAAGAAAAACTCTTTGCAATGAAGACATAGACAATCGCATTCACGACACTTATGGCTGTCAAAAGCCAGTAAAACTTGTCGACTCGACTCAAGTTCAAATCCATGCCGATCCAGCTCCTTCCACTAGTCTTCTTCGTGATATGATTAACAATTGTTATGAGCAAACTACTTGCAAAGTTACTCCAATAACACTCAGATAGAATGCTATTCCCAAGCTCCTCATTGAATCAGGCACTTGATCATAGAAATACTCTTGCAATCCGACAAGACTAAAGCAATCTGCTATGCCAATAATCATGTACTGAGGAACCAGCCAGAAGACACTCATCTTAAGTGTTTTGATGTTTCTTTTCCCCTGTAAGAACTCCTTATCTGCTGTTATCAATCTTTTTCTTTCCACCAATGCTGCTGTTGCCATTGCTAGACCTATAAGTACCATCTCAATTCCGATGCTCTAAAGAATGCTGATGCCCCGTTTGTTGCCTGTGGTTCTTCGTAGAACAGGAACTAGGACTTTATCAGAAAGAATCACAGAACATGGCATCCCTATTGATGATACGGAGAACGGAGAAAATAGCTGCAGGTGGGATTTCAAATCCATGGTTTATTCTTCTGTTCATAGTGCTACTCTGCTTGACAAAGAATGTTGAGATCTGTGCCGTACATAATCCGAATATCAAAGAAGTTAACCATATGGGAATCATGTTTAATAGCAGCTTCGTCTCCTCCACTTTTGTCACTGTCGATAGTGTCCACGGATTATCCCTGTTCTCTACCAACTGATCTCTCTGATGCTCAATGATTGCAGCTTTATCAAGAAATCTGCACCAATTTTCATCAAGATCAGTTCAAACTAAATGCAGATGCTCTCATTGGAAGCAAAAATGCTCTGGCCTAACTTCCTTCCTTACTTGAGATTATTTGTCTGATGCAGCAGTCTTGCACCTGATTTGAGGCGATCAGGAACTTCTTTAAACGATCTGGGATCGGCTGGATATGGCAAATTCCGCTTTCTAAAGGCAGCAACCAAGACCTGTAAAATGGGAGTCAAAGGACTTCCCACTGGTACCTCATATCTGTAAAGAGTATTTCCAAGATAGAAGATGGTGATGCTAATGCCCAAGATAACAGTGAGAGTAAGATTAGCAATGCCCCATCCCAAATTGTATTGTAGATACACGATCAATGTCGTGCCAAGAAGAACCCCACTGCAAAGCGCAAAGTTCCACCAGTTGAAAAAAGACAACTTCTGCTTCCTTTCTCTGAAATGATCATCATCAAACTGGTCGGCCCCGAAGCTTTCTAAGCAAGGCTTGTGGCCTCCTGTTGCCACAGAGAGCATGTACAATGCAAGGAAGAAGAGCACTTGATGAATCTTCTTCTGATTATGGCGGCATGCATGAACTTTATCATCACATGGCTTCAGTGTTGGGATGAATTCTATCATTGTCAAGAGACTCAATCCCTGTTCAAGATAAGATTTCTAAACAATCATTTTGACTACACAAGCTGATTTATATCTCTATATAAGTGTGTTATGTGTACCATGAAGTAGACCAAGGATGAAATGATGATCATGGTGAATCCACCGGTGTAGGAATCGGCTAAAAAGCCTCCGATGAGAGGGGTGATGGTGGTGACTCCGGCCCAGTCATTCGACATTTTTGCTGCGGTTTTACGGTCCTGATGCAGGACTCCTGTGAGGTAGGTGATGAGGTTGCTGGCTACACCATAGTAGGTCATTCATTCTTTCACTGAATTCTATTGCTGCATTATGCCAAAACTAATTTCTTTTATTTAAGTGACGAAAATAGTTTTTTCTTTTTTAAAAGTATTATTCCTGAAGATGACAAATGCAACTTGCTTTAGAGTCAAATATGGGATCCATTATATTCGCTTATATACGTAATCTGGCATTTTATTATACCAGATAGTATATCGATACATCTGATAAAACATAAAAGATAATAGGAGATCATGGATTTATAAGTCATGTTTTCATACACAATAAAATGGGTAATATGAAATCACCTGTTATGATGTATCAAGAAACGATACATGAAGGAATTAATAGCACATAAATAATGGAATGGGAGTTAATGAAATGATTGGCAATAAGTAAAAAAGGTGGTGGATTTAGTGTTAAACGTATTATGAAGGCAGCAGTTCTCCATCCACCAGTAGAAGCTCGTGCTGGGGTTCTTCCTTTGTGATCCACTGATGAATCACACACCCATATTTCTGGATCATTATCTCCACTCTCCATACTCTCTCTCTCTCTCTCTCTCTCTCTAATTACAAAGGATGTAGAATTTCCTATACTGATAAACTAACAACTTGATATCCTTTGGACAAATTAAATAAATACATTTATAACTTTATTTACGATCTTTATTTATCAATTCTTTTAAATAAATATAATAATTCGTTATAATCAGTGAGTGACGGATCCAAAATTTTAATCACAAGAACCCAAGTCAACTAATTAAAAAAATACAAGAATTCTGAACTAAAAACATATACTTATCATTATTTTGATAATTAAATATATTACATTATAAAATTAGTAACTTGATCATTTCAAATGAAATTATTATTCTACTATAGAAATAAACATTTTTTTTAACTAAAAGTTTGAACTATTATTTTTTAACTGAGATAAAAATTTTTTTACCATTGTATTCTTAATAAAATTCACTCCATACCTCCGTACTACCATATTACATCGTACCATTATTAATATAGCATGTACCACCATAATATATTTTTTTTATATATTCACCAAAACGTAAATATTGATTATCATTATTTGAACACAAAAATTAATAATTTTAAAGAATATTTTTTTCTTTCTAAAAAGAAGCTATATATTATAGTATTTTAATCAACAAAATAACTTAGCCATTCAACAAACATAACTTAGACCATCTTCTGTCACAATAATTTATTTTTCCATAAATAACTTGAAGCATATAGATAAAAAAATCGGTACACAATGCAAAATCAAATCATTCATGAATCTTTTTCAACTAACCACTGTATCACATATACAATTTAAGGCATTTCAATGCTCTCTAATCTAGAGAAAAAAACCGCACAAAAATTGAATCTTACAAACGGCTGAACATTAATTATGTAGCAAAACGGAAGAAAATGACAACAACTCAAGCTTTGGTTCAACACATTCTAACTGTTTTTCTTTTTTCTTCTCTTAATCCATAAATGTGGGTATTTATAGATGATTGTAATTAACACATAATTTTACATGTTATGAAACAAGGTATATGGAGCTCCGATGAATATTCAAGACCAGATCAAAAGGGGTATGGAGCTTCGATGAATATTCAAGACCAGATCAAAAGGGGTATGGAGCTTCCATAAATATCCAATATTAACTATGGTCTTAAATAATTTGATTTTGATGGCATATATGCAATTTTGTTCTCATGTTTCTTCTTATTCTATATTTCTCAATGCTATCAATTATTTCAAGGTTGAAACTCACATGATGAACACGATTGCTAGGTGAGTTACAACACATCATAATATAAAACCACTATGTAGTAGGAGTAAATAAAGTAGTATGCAAATGGTATATTACTTGTGTCACAGTGGCAAAGTTTAATTGTAAATGAATTGTCAAACCGCGGGAGAAACAATCTCGACCATAAAAAAACTAACAAAGCATTTATATATATTATTTTATTTATTTCTATTATTGTCCTTCTTTCTTGTGAATTGTTGTTACATGAATACAATGCACGAGTACAAAAAATTCAATTTCTTTTATTATTTTTAAAATGAGTATCAATAAAAAAGAAATCTCTTATGCCACTTTAGTTAGAAAATTTCATAAATAAAAATTGCAGATCAATCCCTTGCAAAGCACGGGTTATTCACTAGTGAGGAGTATATTCAGAAAATATAAGTTTCATTTTTATTAAGAGTTAAATTAGTATGTGGCAACAATATAGAAGTAAAAAACGCAACCACGAATATCGTGTATAAGAAAGTTTTTCAAAATTTATAAATTATATATTTGTCTTAATGCATATCATTTTTTTGAAAATCAGTTTTAATAAATTTAAATAAAATGTATATATTATACACTCCATATAAATTGTATGTTATTTTTATAATATATATATATATATATATATATAAATTGTATGTTATTTTTATAATATATATATATATATATATATATATATATATATATATATATATTAGAATTAGAAAATGGCATTCACATGCATCACACGGGTCCACTGCTAGTGTGTGTATATATATATATATTAAGTGAAAGGTTATATTTTTCAATGTTATCAAAGTAATAAATTTCATATAAAAAGTAATATTTTTTAAAGTAAAAAGTTTAAATTAATTTTAAAAGAAATAATGAATGGTACTTTAAAGTAAAAAGTAAAACTTTTCAAATTAAAACTAATACTTTAATTAAGGGTATATTAGTTAAAGTTTTATTATTACTTCATTTTTGATAAAGTTAAAATGATATTTAAATGAAATTTGAGAGAATATAATATTAGTATTTCTCTTCTTGAAGGATATTGTATTAGTAATATTGGTTGAACTATAGTTTTCCATCTTCGATCTGCATTAAGGAAATGGGAAGTTGATTTGTGTTGTGAGAAAGTGGAAGTTTAACTTGACAAAAATGTATTTTTTTGATAAAGATTGATAGATATACATGTTTATACACTTTATGCATGTTAGCCATGCGGGATTTTGTTTTAGTGTGCATAAAATCAGTGTTTTCATAATCGAATCGGTGGCCAAACCGGCCTGGCCACCGGTTCACGGTTCAACCGGTCGGATCGGTTGAACCGATGGTTCAACCGGTAAAATGATCTTTATCTATTTTTTTTCAATAATATTTATGCTACATTAGAAAAGTTATATACTTATATGATTCATATTAAAATAAATACAATAAAGTTATAAAATGTCAAACTACATATCCCATAATCCATAATGAAGTCTCAAACTAAAAATTAAAATATTAAATACTAAAATTTAAGATAGATAAAATGACAAAATAAAATATTGTAAATCTTGATGATCATATCATAGTATATATTGAGATTGAGATATGCATAGAAGAATATATGTCGATATTTTCCTTTTTGATTTGTTTCCTTGTATTTGTCGATATTTTCCAATATCTTTTGTATAGTTGACAATATTGTTTCTTATTCCTAAATTAAAGCATCCGATCTAATATTGAAGGGATCTTTCTTCTTTGTAGTTGTATATGGTATTGAATCAGATCCTTTAATTTAGGAATAAGAAACAATCTTGTCATATTGGAAAATATCGGCAAATACAAGAAAATAAATCAAAGAAAAATATCAAAGAAAAATATCGACAAATATTCTTTCATGCATATCTAAATCTCAATAATATAGGTTAGATGACACATAACTTTGTGATAGTTGAATGAGAAATAAATTTTGCATTTGTTATTTAATTATAGTCGAATAAGAAATAAATTATGCATTGGTTCATGAAAAAAAAAATTTGGAAATTTCATAGCCCAATTTTTTTTTTTTTTGATTTTCCGGTTATAACCGGTTCAACCGATTTTTGATCGATTCTTTTCGGTTTAACCGAAAAAACGGTTAATTGGAGGTAATCGGACCGGTTTCCATGCCGGTTCCTGTTGAACCGGCCGGTTCGATCCGGTTATGAAAACACTGCATAAAATCATTACATTTTTCTGAATTATAATTTTAACCAAAATACTTTTCAATATTACAAAAATAATATGATCTTTATATATATATATATGCAATTTTGCCATCAATTAATTTTTAATTTTTTTCCATATAATTTTCAAACTCGGTTTCTTTGTGAGGAATTATCAATAAAATACCATTAGTAATAATTATTAAAGGTGTCATTGAAGACGACATGCAACACACTTCTTGAAACACCATGACGATCTGGAGATGAAACGCCATCGTTTTCTACCAAATATATCAACTATAAAAAAAAAGTCTTATTAATAAATAAATACATACATATATATAAGTTATAAATATATAATTGACAAAGTTTTGGGTGAGATCGTCTCACGGATGTCATTTTGGAAGACCAATGAAGTCAGGTTGAATATAAGAAATTATATAATATTTTTATATGTATTAAGTAATATCTTTTTATATATTATAAAATAAGATTTGTAAGACGATCTTGCACAAAATCTACTCCACATGATATACACACGCATACATGATTGAAATAAACAACAATACATGATAAGATCATTCATAATGTTATATGGTATAAGATATTTAACTCATAAAATTATATACATTTTTCCTTTAACATCCTTGAGAGAGAGAGAAAATGAAGGGTGGAGTTAACGATCCAGAAATATGGGTGATATGATCCATCAGTGGATCACAATGGAAGAACACGCTTGCTCAATTAGAGTTTGGAGCATTCCAAAAACTTGGGAATTCAACTACAAGAACACAGACAATCTTTCTTTGCTTTTCCAGAATGCATCCTAATTTTTGGCCTAATTCTTCTGATGATCAATTCAAAAAAATCCTTTGGCGAGTTGAAAATAAACATAGATCTGTAGATTCCTAAATAGGGTAACCTTCAAATCGGCAGGCAAGAGACAACCTGATGGACCTTTACACTGCAGCAAAAATATAGAATTACTGGACCGGAGTCATCCACCATCACCCATCTCATCGGAGGCTTTTTAGCCGATACCTACACCGGTGGATTCATTATGATCATCATTTCATTTTTGGTCATGGTATGATGAAGTAGACCAAGGATGAAATGATGATCATAGTGAATCCACCGGTGTAGTCATAGGCTAAAAAACCCCCTAATGAGAGGGGTGATGGTGGTGACTCCCGCCCAGTAATTCTGACATTTTTGCTGCGGTTTTAAGGTCCTGATGCAGGACTCCTGTGAGGTAGGTGATGAAGTTGCTGGCTACACCATAGTAGGCCATTCATTCTTTGACTGAATTCAATTGCTGCATTATGCCAAAACTAATTTCTTTTATTGTTTGAAGTGTACATAATATCATGAAAGAACTAACAGAATGCCATACATGATATGATACATATATTATAATTGATATCGTGCTTCTACTATCATTCTTTTCATGTTTTCTTTAAATACAAAAAATGTGGCTATTATAAAAATGTTTTAGTTTCGGCCAATTTTTATAACGCCTATAATATCCTCAATAAGTTTTAAAAAGCACGGGTACATAGGTAACTATATAAAAATTAGTTAAGCACAACAATAAATAAATAAAAATATAAATAAGAAACCTCATGTCATTAATAAGCTAGGAATTTAAAAAAAAAAAACATTTAAGAATTGACAAAGAAGATCGATATCTTCAAACTCTGGAAGGATTGGCATTCTCTAAAAAAAAAAAAAGCAGAAGGTACTTCTTCTTTATTTTCCATTGAGATATGGTAACTAGTTTGCACAAGCTTGAAAGATCCTTGAGAGGATACATAACTTAGTTGAAAAAGAATCAAGAAATAAGGCTGCAAGATTAGATCCTCACAAAAGTTTCAAAGTTTTGACTTTCAATGAACATCATAATTCTATGTTTTATTGGATTTTTTAAAGTCTACGGTTAATTAAAATAAATGAATTTATAATAATCAAATATTAAATTATTTAAAAACAGTTCAACAAAATACTAAAAACCGACAAACATTGAAGGAAAAAAACAACAGAGAGAATAAACTATTGATCAAATTAATACTTCAAAAAAGGAAAAACCTCCCCATACAACGCTATGTCACTTGCTACCTTTAGTAGGAAGCTAACCGTATTACTTTAACTAAGAATTTTTTTCATATATTTCTTTTTTAGAAAATAAATCTCTTTCCTTTAAGTGACTATGACACATTTTTTTCTTTTTTAAAGGTATTATTTCTTAAGATGACAAATGCAACTTGCTTTAGAGTCAAATATGAGATCCATTATACTCATACATATATATATGTAGTCAGACATGTTATTACACCAGATATCGATATGTAATGAAATATGAATGACATAAGAAAATGATGCATCATGTTTTAATACAGGACAATCAAAAGGTAACATGAAATCACCTGTATCAAGAAACGATGCATGAAGGACTTCATGATCAGTGTAGCTTTAAAGAAAATTTATAGTTGTTCAATTAGTGTGAAAATTAAGTTGAAAATGGAATTAATAACTCATAAATAATGGAGTGGGAATTAATGAAATGATTGGCAATAAGCAAAATGATGGTGGATTTAGTGTTTAACCTACTTTGAAGGCAGCAGCTCTCCACCCATCAGTTCCCTCTCTCTCTCTCTCTCTCTCTCTCATATATAATAGTTTCACCAATTGGACGTTATAACTTTAGTAATCAATGGGCCAAAAAAGTTATTGGGCCTCATCAACTCCACATTCTGAACCCAATATCACAATATCAAGAAAAAGCCCACAGAAAAGCCCAAATTTCCACTCTCTGTGAAAGGCCCATCGATCCAACTCCCAAAACAGGCCTGTATCCTCTAGACCATCCACTTCTAGAATCTTCGTCTAATTAAATGAAAATATATCAACTCCTCATAAAATAGTATCCTAAATTTTGAAATAGTGAAGTGGCAGCAAGTAAAATTGTGGAGTGAGTATAGTTAACCCATTTTTCTAATCAAATCGCACGAAAATAAAAAAAAAGTCGACAATCATTCATGAATTATTATATATAACTTGGTTTGCTCAGATCCAAATCCAAGATGTGAAGCAGTAAGAATAAAAGGTTAATTAGAAGACAATATTATCTTGTAAAGAGGATTATAGTATGGAAGAGTGGACAAGTATTGTTATGTGATTAGTTGGTAGAGGAAGTGGTGTCAGTTGTCCTGTGTGTTAGAGCAGTAGACATCGCACACTTGTAGTGCTGCCACATCGATATAAGGCCTTAATAGTAAACGTGCAGAGACATACGCAGACTTGGCCTAACATGCATACATGTGACGACTATTTTGTTTTGTCCACCAATTTCCTTGTCCACTCCAACACTTGTCAAAACTCACAACTCTAACAACCTTTTTCTTTCTTTATGTTCAAAACAGCCACCGCATCTAACTATCCTTTCCTTTATTTTTAGATAAGGATCTTCGTGGATTTCGTCACCTTGGAATTTCGAAATTTTATGTTTGTTTATGAAAATCAATTTCAAGTATGATTTTTTTATTTATTTTCTAATCTTAATTTTTTTTATTCGATTAATTACAATCTAAATCACTTTTTCGGTATATAATTTAATTTTTTTTATTTTATAACCTAAACTTTTTTTCTTTTTTTCCATTGTAACCTTTAATTTACGATATATTTTGATAAATTTTAGAATTTGAGGTTGCGATTGGATAAACAAAACAATAAAGTTTAGGTTGTGATATGAAAAAATTAAATTATGTGATCTCTATTTTATTGGAAAAATGATCAAAAAAATGAATTAGGTTGAAATTAGATAAATTTCAGAATTTCAAGTTGCAATTGGATAAAAAATATTTAGGTTGCAAATTGAATATAGATTGATTTTCACATTTAATTCTAGATTTTGTGTATGGGATATGATTATAATTAATATGGCATATTGTGATTGGCTAAAAAAGTTGACGGTTTTTAGTGTGAAAAGTTGTTTGAATTATGAATTGATAATTAAATATTTGATTCTTTAATGAAAAGTGATGGGCTACAAACTTACGATGTTGTCCATCCTATTCATGTTGTATTACCAATTATTGGACATGTGACGTGAAGTGCAATTTGGAAAAATAAAAAATCACTGATTATTGAATTTTTTTTTTCAAATACTCACATGCATATGATGAAACTAGTCCAAAATTATGTTGTATTATTTGGAAATGTGATGATTATATTTGGATTTTTTTTTTTATATTCTGTTAAAATATTGAATTAAATTAGACTTATCACAAATTATAATGGGTCAGTCACCGTTGAAATATGGCCTTTGAAAATTTGATCAATAAAACCTCTATTCTCTTTTGAAATATAATCCTTGAAATTTTGATCTATGAAACCTATATTCTCTTTCCCTTTCTTCCTTTCATAATTTCTCTACTTTTTCCTTTATGCTTGCAATTTTTTTCTTTCATTCTCCTTTTTTTTTTTTAACTTAAACCCAAGTTTTATTTGGTTTTGGCCGACATATTATCAACATGTTATGCCAGTTTCTTCTACATATATAGAGGCTATAAGTGAGGAAATCGGAGTTGATACATAAATCTGAGTGAAAGAAAAAGGAGTAGTCATTAATCACATACACAATTGTGGACAAGTATTAGAAGGTACAATGCTAACACCCATCCTTGATCCCAAGCTAGTGCTAATAATGTTAACAGTGTTACATTATAATGTTAATAAATCATTATTAACGTGTGATTAGGCAAGCATTAATGGGTCCAACTCCATCATAATTCCGTCTGAATGGGTGTGTGATGTGCACGTGCCAATGGGCCTAGTCGATAGTCGATACGCTATTACAAATGCCTTTCCTTTTTTCTTTTCAATCAAATTATTTTTCAAAATACTAGGTTAATGCCTAGAATGGACGTTTTATTAAAATATTTAATGATTAAAATTACATGTATATATATAACTTGTTTATGTTAGATTTTGTATTAAACAAATTCTTAATCAAACACTCAAAATATATCAATTCGATTCTGATGAAGTGAGCTGAAAAATAATTATGAAAGCAATAAAGGTGAACAAGGGACGGTGTCCGGTGCCTATTCAAACAGTTTAGATTAGATTATTTTGGCTGGTTAAGGATGATCTGTCAGAACATTTATTAAAAAGGCTTGAGAGGAAATTCTCTATATGATTTCGATTTTTTTTTTTAATTAGGATTGATCCCTATTTATAAATTAGGTCTAAGATACTTGACTTGATGGATTGGTTTATTTTAGATGTTTGACTAAGGATTTATTCAATACAAAATCTAAGGTAAACATAATTGTAATTTTTTTAATAAAATTTCATTAATTTATAGAAACAGAAATACAATCATTACAAAAAGAAACATCATTCATCCAAATAAAAGGACTAGCATAAGAGTATGAGCAACTTTGTTAGTATATCTTTGAAAAAAAAACTCTAAAAAAGATGAATTTTGATTGAGCACTAACCTGCAATTATTCACAATGGAACCAAACTTAGAATATTCAATGAAATTTTTCTTCATTGCCTTGACTACATACTCTGCATTTATTTTAAAAATCACATTATTAAGTCCCAAAAAAACGAATTCAAGATAAAACTTCAAGTAACTCAAACGTTCCACGCTCTTTTGGATTACTCTACAATAAAGACTACATGCCAAAACGAAACCTCCACCAGCGTCTTTAATAATCATACCATACCCCACCACATATATATAATATAATTATTTTAGGAGGATAACAAATTCTTAGCTTATAATGTAAATCCAAAAATAAGTATATTTATTTAATAAAAATATAAATAAAGATGATTTGTTATATTGTGGTCCACATAACAAAAAATAATGAATGTTAATGTTAAGTGCGTGGTATATAACTGTCAATGATATCAGAGTATATGTAACATGTGGATTCCACATTAATAATTGTTATTAGTATCCACAAATGTGGATGCTCAATACCTTTAGAAATTTCAATTGGTTCCATTCTGCAGTCATGTTATTATTTTTTCTCTATGATATATTAAAATTATCTAAAAATTATTTTAAAAAAAACCTGCTAACATATAAACCTATCAATACACCTAAAAAATAACTAAAGCTACAAAATTTACAAATAAAATGACTTCTCCAAAATAAAATGATAACGATAGTTTATTTATAGCTAAAATTTAAAACTCATTAACCTTTTACATATGGTGTATATAAGTTTCATGAATTTTTCTTCCTAACAACAACAACAACTAGAATAATAAATTACATAAGATGAAAACAAGTTCATGAAGCCTAAAATTAATACTCTACATATAATGTTTATGAAGTTTAAATTTTGTTAAATGGATCTATCTATATATTCCGATCTTTATAGTTTGGAGAACATCAGATCATGTAGCTTTATTCAGAAAAGATCCATAAAGTTGTGTTTATATTAAGTAAAATTTCAATATTTGTGGACTCAATTAAGATATCCATCGGCCATCAATGGTCCAAAATGGGTCATAGATTGTTAGTGGGCCATAATATTAAATCTATATAACCCAAAGTGTATATATTTAGAATGAGGGCGTCATATTGATGATAGGTGATTCATTCTTTCATTAAACTGTTCATTCATTATATATTTCCTTATATTACATTAATAAATAAATACATTTTAAACTTATTTACAATCTTTATCTGTCAAATTTTTAAATAAATATACTAAAACAAAATTTAAAATTGAGTACATAATGGTATATTAATTAAAAGATAAGATAATCAAACGTTTTGAATTATCAAATGTCAATTCATTGATTGTTGGTGTAGAGTGGCGCCGAAAAATGTGAATTTTTTTTTTAAATGTATCAAATGATTGAACAAAAATACATAAAATCTGAAATGATAAAAAAAGGGACCAAAGAAAATGGAAAGTTGTGCAGCGCCTATTGCTCAATTGTAGGCCGCTAAAATTCAGGCTTACGTTGCCACATGTGGGCTCGCAGTGTACACCACGCGCTGGCTTGCCACTAGTATAAATTCCGTGTAATATACAGAAATTATAAAAAGAATTGATAATTTTTTTAAATATAATAATAATAGTCAGTAGTGTCATTTTATTTAATATTTAAATATAATTATAATTAAGACAAGTGTGAGAGCAAAAGGAGGAATCAACCTGAGGAGGAGCTTGGTCTGATTAGCTAGTTAGTGAATGGTTATGATTAAATTAAATTTGGGTGAGAAATGATTTAACTATAAGTTGATATGTGTTAAAGTTAGTTTCTCTTGTATCACTTATTTTGTTTCATAATAAGTGTCGTTTTTAAGTTTAAATTTTGTTTCAAATTAAGAGTTGTTTTAAATTTGTATACAATTTTATTCCTAAATTATATATATTAATATTCATTAATTAAAATTTAAGGATTTAATAAGATACATTTTATGAAATTAATTTGATTCTCTTTCCAATCTTAAATCATTAACTCCTTGATTAGTTAATGGTGTATTTGTTCAATTTTTATGTTCCTTAACCTATATCAAAAACTCCAAATTGACACTTATTTTAAAATAAATGAAGTACATATTAACGAGATATATATATATATATATATATATATATTAACGCTTTAAGAGAAATGTTATAATTTTTTCAATGTTGTCACAGTATTATCTTATAAATTTAAATTAATATTGGGCATATCAAAATTTTATACTCTTTAACTTTTGACAAAACTCTAGGGAGTGTGATATGTTATTTCTTTTTAAGGGATATTATATTAGTAATATTAAGATATTATATTAGTAATATTAAGACACTATAATTTTCCATCTTCGATCTGTAATAAACAAAGGGAGAGTTGATTTGTGGTGTAAGAAAGTGGAAGTTTAACTTGACAAAAATAAATTTAAAGGAATCTTTTTGGTCCATATTAGTTTCGGTATTTGATAAGGGTATTTCGACATTAGTTTTGGTCGACATGAGAATGATAGATACATACATGTTTATACACTTTATGCATGTTAGCCATGTGATCTATATTGTTTTACAAAAATATAAATTAGCACCTACCAATAGAAATAGAACAACAATTAATATCCAATTTCTACCAACTTCAAATGCTTCTTTATTGTTATTTTCTTTTTTAAGAACTACTTTAAAAAAAAAAGGGTTAGATCCAAACTGGATATTAAATCCTTGTTAGAATTCATATGAGATCGTTTCACATTAAATTTTACGTGAGACGGTATTTTATATAATCTCACATGAGACATATATTGATTGTATTGAATGAGTTGATCCACCTTAATTGATTAATATGAACTATATTTTACATAAGGTATTACGTAAGACTTACTCTTAAATCTTTCCACAATGAGAAGCAAAAAAAGATTCAAATTGAATTTAAATCCACATGGGTGCATTGTGGGTGGAGGATATAATCCATTTGGGGTAGGATTATAAAAGAATCAAACTTTTTTTATTCGATTCGAAATTCGAATTTGAATTCGAAAAATGCGAATAAAAATTTGAATAAAAATATTTTTTTACATTCAAATAATTATAAATGTATATAATTTTAATAAACTATTAAAAATATTAATTAATCAAATAATATTTATACATATATATATATATATACATATAATTATTTTTACTTCCCATTTATTCTCCCCATCACAATTCCCAATCACATACGTACTTTGGATTTGATAAATATTCATGTTTTAATAAATATTTTGGATGTTAATTTGAAATCTTTTAGTTTATGAATTGTTGCATGCAAAGGTTGATAAATGATTTATTGTTTATTATGTATTATATAGGTTGTGTCATATATGCATATGCTATCTGTTTGCAATTTCATATTATTAATTAAAAATAAATATATATTTGAAAAAAATGAAATTTCAAAATCCACATTTTCGAATTCGAATATTCGAATACAAATACGAATTTCATATTTGAGTCGAATAATAAACGAATATGAATACTAATACGAATTTCATATTTGAGTCGAATAATAAACTAATACGAATACGACTATTCGCTAAATTAAACGAATACAAATAGAATATCATGATAATCGAATCGATTCGATTCTTTACAACCCTACCTTGGAGGAGAGTGAATCCAATCTAGGGATGGTAGTGGAACAGGACTCCCCGTTTCCTGCGAGGATGGGGATGGAAAGGATTTTTACAATCCTATTTTGGAGGAGAGTGGATCCAAACTATTGGATCCAATTTAGGAATGATAGCGGAACGAGACTCCCTGTTTTCTATGGGGATGGGGACGGCAAGGATTTTTTTCTGATAGGCAGGGTAGGGTGAGGCTGGTACGGGAATTGTATTTCTCGCCCTATTTTCCGCGGGACCTCAGGGAATTATATATATATTTCAAATATATATAAATATATTTTTAAAATAATATATGTTGACGTCGGAATTTGTTTGAAAGTAATTCCTAGTCTAACACCCAAATGTAAAGGAAATTAGATGAAAAATATAACACAAGAATAGCCCGGAGCCTACTCGGGCAATGTTGTTCGGCTGATCCTGGACGGTTAAGTTACCGGGCAGGATCTTATAGCATTAAGTTAGAGAAATCAGCTCTCTAGTGCTTTATACAGAGTAAGGATTCAGATCCTTTAACAAGTACAAATTCAATCTATTTATAGACAAAAGTTACAAGTAGTGGAGGTCGTGGGGGAGCGTGGAAGTTATCCCCACCTTCTCCTTGTTTTTCGCCTATTTATTTGGTGTCGAGCGGCGGTTTAATCACCCACGATTTCTTAACGGTTGGCTTGATCCTGCTCATCTGATTTTTTTCTAGGCTTTCTTGTCGAATCCTGGTCGGCTCGCCCATTTCTGGTCGGCCTCCTTATCGAGCTCGTCTGGTCGGCTCGTCCATTTCTGGCCGACCTCCTTAGATCGAGCTCTTCTGGTCGGCTCGTTCATTTCTGGCCGACCTCCTTAGATCGAGCTCTTCTAGTCGGCTCGTCCATTTCTGGCCGGCCTCTTTAGATCGAGCTCTTCTGGCCGGCCTCTTTAGATCGAGCTCTTCTGGTCGGCTCGTCCATTTCTGGCCGACCTCTTTAGATCGAGCTCTTCTGGTCGGCTCGTTCATTTTTGGCCGGCCTCTTTAGATCGAGCTCTTCTGGTCGGCTCGTCCATTTCTGGCAGACCTCCTTAGATCGAGCTCTTCTGGTCGGCTCGTCCATTTCTGGTCCTCCATATGTCCGATTTTGCCCAGCTCGGGTTAGGGGTACAACAATAGCCCCCCAGGTCATGGTACAAACATAGGATGTGCCAGGATCTGGACATAGAAAAAAGACCTGACCCGAGTATTTTCTCTTCGTGAAGAAATTTCATATTTTGTCAGCTCGACTTATCGCTTGATCAGCTCGGCGTATTGTCTTATCAGCTCGGCATATTACCTGAACAGCTCGGCATGTACCGAACTTAGTCAGTTTTGGCCGGTCCATACCTAGCCCCATGTCGGTTCGGATGAGGCCGTAGCCTTTGTTGGATGAGGTCGTAACCTCGCTTGGGCCGTAGCCTTATATATCTGGCCAGGCCAGCTCGGGTGAAGCCGTAGCCTTTTTTGGATGAGGTCGTAACCTCGCTTGGGCCGTAGCCTTATTTACCCGACCTGGGCAGCTCGGGCGAGGTCATAACCTCTTTTGGGTCGTAACCCCTTTTTATCTGGCCAGGCCAGCTCGGATGAGGTCGTAACCTCGTTTGATCCGGCCAGGCCAGCTCGGGTGAGGTCGTAACCTCTCGTCTGGCCAGTTCGATCGAGGTCGTAACCTCTGTTTGGGGAGTTCGGGGGAGGAGGTCGTAGCCCCTTTTTTTTGTCGTAACAACTTGGTAGAAATTAAACTTCATTTAAAGATAAAAATTGCAATACATATTTACAGGGAAATTTTTAGTCATGCTTGACCAGAGTCAATATCTCCCGAGCAACCCCATTCGGTGGGGGTAGAGGTAGTGCGGGCTGCGGTCCCTGTTCTTGTTGCTCCTGACCCTTCACATACTTCTTCAGGTGGCCTTGATCTATTAATTTCATCAGCTCGGCCAGAAGTGCCCAACACTTATCTGTTTCGTGACCATTCGCCTTATGATATTTGCAATATTTATTTTGGTTTAGACGGGCCGGGTCGGTCTTCAGTGGCCTCGGCTCTGGCAGTAAATTTTTATCCTTAATCTCAGTGAGGACCTGCGTGGGAGTAATCGTCAGAATCTCCGTTACTTGGTCGGACCCCCTGCCTGGAAGGCCCTGAAATCTCCTACCGGCCTGAAAGGCTTCATAGGCCTCCTATCTTCCCTGTTCTCTGGCCTTCTCTCTACCTCGGAGGACTTCTCATCCGGGATTGCCTCTTCTGCCCCGATGTATCTCTCTGCTCGGGTCAGGAATTCGTGGTAGGTCTTTGGGCCTTCTTCGTGGACTGACCACCAAAACCTAGTTCTGGGCCTCAGCCCGGCCATGATGGCCATCAGCATGGCGTCATCTGACACCTGCTCTATTTCCAGGACAAACTTGTTGAACCTGTCCAGGTAGGATTTTAGAGGCTCCGTCTTCTCCTGCCTCACACTGACCAGCCTCTCCTTTGGGGTCGACCTCATCTTCGACCCCATGAACTGTGTTAGGAACAGTTCGATCAGCTCATCCCATTCTCCAATCGAAGAATCTGGGAGTGATCGGAACCATCTTTGTGCTCGGTCTCCCAGAGTAAGTGGGAAGGCCTTGCACATCAGGTCCTCTCCTATTCCCTGGAGTTCCATCCAAGATGAGTATTTGTCCAGGTGGGTACTCGGATCGGTTTCCCCATTGTACTGGTCAATCGGGGGCATTTTGAACTTGATCGGTGTGGCTAGTGTTGAGATGTGCTCCGCAAAAGGAGTGGTCCTCTTCCAGCCCCTCTGTTTGTCCTCTTCCTATTAGCCTAAATGTCTGCTAGCCTCTTCCTCAATTCCTGCTCTTCCGCCAACTCGGAGTACCGGAGGTTGTGGTCGGTACTCTCCTCGTGAGGATGTTGGGCCTCTCTTCTCTCATCTTGGGTCCTTGCTGGCCGTCTGGCCTCCAAGGCCAAGACTGGACCTATACGATCTTGGGCATATCTGGTTTCTACCCGATTCTCTGTGTCGCCTGGGTGTGCTCGGTTGGCTACCCGAGCTCGGGTAGGTGATGGGTTCCTGTGCCTTTGATCTTCTGCAACCCTTTTTCCCAGGTTTATCCTCAGTCTGGGCCCCTCTGAGGACTCTGAATCTTCCATTAGCCCATTCTCGACTTGGGCTTTCTCCCTCTGTTTAGCCTCTTTCAGCCTTTCGTTCAGTTGGGTCATGATGGCCCGGATCTCCGTGGCGGTCATAGGCGGTTGAGTTGCTTCCACCGTGACGGGCATAGTTTGGGCTGCCCCTATAAGAATAGCTAGAGGTGGCTGGTTGGACCCTCCAGCTTGGGTCGATCGGACTTGGGAGTCGGGTATCTGTTCATTGCTCATGTTGAATATCGGAGTTGTGTTCAGGTGTTTTCAAGTCCCCCTTCTTCTAGCGCCAAAATGTTGACGTCGGAATTTGTTTGAAAGTAATTCCTAGTCTAACACCCAAATGTAAAGGAAATTAGATGAAAAATATAACACAAGAATAGCCCGGAGCCTACTCGGGCAATGTTGTTCGGCTGATCCTGGACGGTTAAGTTACCGGGCAGGATCTTATAGCATTAAGTTAGAGAAATCAGCTCTCTAGTGCTTTATACAGAGTAAGGATTCAGATCCTTTAACAAGTACAAATTCAATCTATTTATAGACAAAAGTTACAAGTAGTGGAGGTCGTGGGGGAGCGTGGAAGTTATCCCCACCTTCTCCTTGTTTTTCGCCTATTTATTTGGTGTCGAGCGGCGGTTTAATCACCCACGATTTCTTAACGGTTGGCTTGATCCTGCTCATCTGATTTTTTTCTAGGCTTTCTTGTCGAATCCTGGTCGGCTCGCCCATTTCTGGTCGGCCTCCTTATCGAGCTCGTCTGGTCGGCTTGTCCATTTCTGGCCGACCTCCTTAGATCGAGCTCTTCTGGTCGGCTCGTTCATTTCTGGCCGACCTCCTTAGATCGAGTTCTTCTGGTCGGCTCGTCCATTTCTGGCCGGCCTCTTTAGATCGAGCTCTTCTGGTCGGCTCGTTCATTTCTGGCCAACCTCTTTAGATCGAGCTCTTCTGGTCGGCTCGTCCATTTCTGGCCGACCTCCTTAGATCGAGCTCTTCTAGTCGGCTCGTCCATTTCTGGCCGGCCTCTTTAGATCGAGCTCTTCTGGTCGGCTCGTCCATTTCTGGCCGGCCTCTTTAGATCGAGCTCGTCTGGTCGGCTCGTTCATTTCTGGCCGGCCTCTTTAGATCGAGCTCTTCTGGTCGGCTCGTCCATTTCTGGCCGACCTCCTTAGATCGAGCTCTTCTGGTCGGCTCGTCCATTTCTGATCCTCCATATGTCCGATTTTGCCCAGCTCGGATTAGGGGTACAACAATATAAAAATAAATTATATGAAGAATAAAGAATTGAGTGCATTGTGATATTAAAAATGATATAAATTAATGAAAATGTATTAGGGTAATTTATTTTTATATTTTATTTAATTTTAATAAATTATGTTTTTTATTTTTTATTTGAATTATGAATCATTTTTTATGTTTAAATTAAAACAATACTAAAGACATCCCGTTCCCACTCCCGCTCCGTTGCCGTTCCTATTTCCATCCATTTCCAAAACATGAAAAATTAAAACAAAGCTAAAGACGGAGCGTGAAAGGTGCGCGTGTGGTCCATGCTAACCTTTGGCGCGTCAGGAAGCACTCCCACCGCCTGACAAGCAATCTGTTTTTGTTTTTTTAATTATTCTTTTCTTTTCCTTAATTTACCCTTAATTCTTTTGGGCTTTTTTTACCAGCATATTAAAAAAATACAGTGTTGACATTGATCTGATCCTCCTGGCCTTTCTTTCTTTAATAAGTTTAGCTTTCTTTATTTTATTCAACTTCAAAATTATAATAAATTCGACTAAAACTTTTATAATTTTAGAAATCAAATTAAATAGTCTATATATTGTCAAAATAAATTATATGTTTAATTTTCTATATTCTGATTCTATTATATATGTACGTTCATAAATTGCTCATTATTCATTGATTTTTTTAATGAAAATAATAAATCATTAACTTTTAGAGAAATAGGATTCATAAATAGTTGATTTTGAATTTAATGGAGTGTGGGTATGAATTTAAATTGATGAAATGTTGATGTGGAGGAGAGAGAGAGTTATTAGTGATTAATAAATTGTATTTTGGATTCAAGAAGTGTAGATGTTCTAAACTATTATTATTATTATTGTTTACATAATGTATTGATTTCGGGAAAAAAAATTTTATTTAAAATTTTTTATAAATCTCTGTGCACCACACAAATCTATACTACTTAATAACTAATTTTGGTGTGCGGTAATGTTATCCTATCTATTTTGGATATATTATTTGTATTCACGGCTATTGTGTCAGTTATTTAACATGTCTATTAATTTTATTTTTCATATAATTAGGGAATAAAATTATTATATATCATCGGTGAGTTTATTAAGAGTTGATTATGGTGGACATTTTATTATTTTTGATTAATTGTAAAAGAAAATGTTAATTGGATTTTGAAGTTTTAACAGTCAACTCAATTGAATGATCCAATGGCTCATGCAAAGTGTAGAACAGAAACTGAAAGCATAAACTTGCACATTGATATTCCATTATTCAAAATTAATAAATGATTTAACTTAAAATACTTAATAAACTTAAAAATCAATTTTGAGGTTTCCTCGTTACTGCCAATCATTTCAACCTTGCCAATAGCTACCTCTATAATATCACATTTAATTGTCTTGAAAAAATATTTTGTATTTTAATTGAAGTTTTTTATATCCTAGAGACATTTACTTATTATATATGGTTAATTATACATCAAAAATAAAATAAAAACCATAAATATAGGATTTTCAATTACAACATGAACTTTTGACAACAATATCATAAACGATTAATTTAACATATGTTTCAATTCAAGACATGATTGAATTTTTGTGCCCTAATTATTGATATGTATTTCATTTTGTTTTTCTTTTAGTTTAGTTGTTGATTTCTTTTTTATTTTAATTCCATGTGGATAATGATTGAGATTCACTAATACATTTCGAGTTTCACATCAGCAATTGGAGTCCAAAAAATTCAATCATGATCCAAATTAAAATATGTTTTAAATTTAGTGTTTATGGTGTAAGTACCAAAAAGGTACTCGTTTGCAATTGAAAATGACTATAAGTTCATGTTTTTTTTTTTTAATGTAATTAATCTTATTATAAAAATATATATATTTGTCAGAAAGGGATCGAAGAGGAGATCATCACATACTAAGACTTTCTAATATCAGAAAAATATATTGTAGGTGTGTGGTTTGGGGTATTGAAATAGTTATGATCTGAAATTAAGTTAATTAACCTCATATTCACATGTAAAATCTATCTCATGCGACTTTCTTCTCTGTCTCTTTTGCCCATCTTCTCTTTCTTTTAGATATAAGATTTTCTAAAGAGAAATAGCGTAGCAATGAGCATACATCATAGGAAGCCATGTATATATCTATGGAACAGAGACATTTTAATTTGGAGCAAAGCACATAATGAGAATCAACTTGATAAGAAGAATATATATAGCCACGTGTACATGGTTTGTACAATGAAAAATTGAGTAGTAATTAATGGTTTTGGATAAGCCATAGTTTGCCTACATGTAACTGCAAGGAAATACCTACCTCAAGATTATTGGATAAATACACGACCTAGCTTGTGGTTTAAACTAGTTTCAAATAATATGTATATATGGTTCAACACATGCAAGAAGCTCTTCCAAAAGAAAAGAAAATAAATAAATAAATAAAATAATAATACTAATAATAATAAAGAAAAAAACGCATCGATATCTTATTCGTTACAAACTTTAGTATGTCAACAAACTCCCGTGTGTTTTAATGTAGATGTCGTCATTCCATTGGTATGAACTCTTCACATGAAATTATAAAAATTAATTCATATGGATTTCGATTTTTAATTTAGTCATTGGGATTGTTTGAGTTCCAATTTAAATATTTTCACCTCCTACTTATAATTGCTTCCTTTGTTGCATGTATTTACTTGTGATGAAATAAAATGATAAGTGTAAATTTTTTGTTTTTTGTTTTCTCTTGACGTTTTGCTTAATATTATATGTTCAAATGAAAATGGTTGCTTGTTTTTTAAAATAAGGAAGTATGTTTTGTAAACTTTTACAAATCTCTATTTTTCTATACAAAAAGAAAATATCATTGTGAAGACTAGTGTGACACATATTGAATATGTGTAATCTAAAAAGGGGATCCTATCTAACGTTAAAACATTAAATTTATCAATTTAGAACTTGAAAGATTTGAAACAATTAAATTAAATCTAAAAGTTTCAGACAATGTTAGCTCTCTTTCATAAAGTTGGGATAGCTATCAAATTAAGAGACTCAATTCTCACGATGTAAGCTATCTTTCAGAAAAGTTGAGGTATCTGTTAAATGAACACTGATAAATCGCCTTACAAGGCAAGCCATGTCAATTGAAAAATAAAAAATTGAATGTGTAAAAAAAGAACTAAAATGAGAGTGTACTTCTTTCAATTGTTATTTCCTCCAAAGGATTGTCTTCTACCGTAACTGTTGTGGTGTCTCCTCCTACATTGTTAGTTCTTTTCTATTTTCTTAACCCCCCCCCCCCCCCCAAAGCTGCTAATGCATAATGTTTTTAGAGGAGGTGATCAGAGAAGAAGATGGAGAAAAATTGTCGAA
Organism: Scutellaria barbata; assembly: GCA_028654395.1. Lineage (NCBI taxonomy): Eukaryota > Viridiplantae > Streptophyta > Magnoliopsida > Lamiales > Lamiaceae > Scutellaria > Scutellaria barbata. The sequence goes on along the minus strand of CM053646.1, from coordinate 13,838,087 downwards.
TTAAGAGTAGAATCGAAAATTTTCATAAGTACCGTTGAAGAAAAGAAGATGGAGAAAATTTCTTCGAAACAAAAGTTACAGTAGAAATAATACTTACCGAATCAATATGATGAAGAGAAAAGAGATTGAAGATTGACTCCAACTCAATAATGAGTACATTTTGTAAAAAAATAATGTGGGAAACAAATGTGTTTTTGTTTTTTGTTTTTGTTTTTGTTGTTGATGCTAGAAAACTCATTCTTAAAGAAAAAGATGAATGTTTTCTTTCTCTTACCCTCGTCCATGTGGTTGTTTGAAAATTACAACAACGTTATTTGACAGAATAAAGTATCCTAATTTGATAATTTCATGTTTTCAAGTTTTAAGTTTGATAAATTACATTTCAGATTCACTTTGATAATTGACTCATGATCTGAATTGATAAAATCGAAAAATACAAATTATATTAATTCAATTTTATGGATAAAAATACGTGGATTGACCCAATTTAGAGTAAAAATAGAAGTTTACAAACTCAATGATTACAAATAAAGTATAGGGGCAATTTAATTGAAAACGATGCAAGTGTATTTTTCTTTTCATAATTAAATAAAATTAATCTTTTTTAAATATTAATTCTCCTTTTATTATGATGAAAATGGAATGTTGAAGTAACATCTATACTCTCAATAATATTGGCAAAGGAAAGATAATTTGTGGTACGAAATTAACGGCTGATACACCATTCACTTTGAACAAGATCTCATGTTCGAATTCCCCAATTGTAAATTTAAAAAAAAAAAAAAAAACTTGTTAGAAAAATTAATTTTTTTTCCAACAAATTAATCAACGTCTGTCACGTGATTAAAAATTGCAATACATATCCAACTTTCCTACCAACTCCAATTCATATTCTTGGTTAGCTGTTCATTAACCAACCAAATAAGAGGTTCATTTCTTTTTCTATATGGTTTTCTCCATTTTCTTCTCACCAAAAGAATCAAACTTGTCAAATTTTATATTTATAATTACACATTTATGAATCGATTGTAATTGGAAAATCTAAAGTGACTTTCTTTAATTCCAGCTTGTATTTGTTGAATCAGGGTGGTAACTTGGGTAGGTGATAAGAAATTATTACTTAGATGGAAAACTTTGAGAAAAAATATTTTTACATACTTAGCCAATCATCATATATCAATACCATCATCATTAATTCATTATTATCATTATGTCAATCATAATGTAGACATATATTAAGTTTGTATTTTATCTGAGATTTCGTCTTGTGCATCATATATATATGAGTTTCGAATTATAGTTTTGTTCCATTTTATCTCCTACTTTATATTTCTCTTTTGTATCTTACCATCTCTATCAGAGTTATCTTCCAAAGATGGTAGTAATGTATAAAATAAATTAGTTCAAATGATGGAATAAAAGAAATATAGAATATTTGTCATCTTCATAATTATACTAAATCGAGGTTGTTCAATATATTTATTTGGATACTTTAAGAAAAATATATTCAGCATCAACAAGAAGAGCAAACATGGATCAATTCGGATTTTAGATAGATTATAAGCATTAATTTGACAATATATTGGATTTTCAAATTAAGAAGCAACATTATTGTATGAAATGTACTTTTCTTCTTTTATCAAACCACTTTATTTTAATAGTTTCAATATTATTATTCATGGTTTTCATATTTTACTTGAAATTATGTCGTCTATTTAACACAAATATAATTCAAAAAGTTATAATTTTGTAGTCTGTTGTATATCTCCATGACTAAATCTATAGTCAATTCAACAACTAATGAATGTTGTGTAAATTTTAGATGTTTGAGGTGGGTATTGTCATATTTAAAACTTTTTTAATCCAAAAAATATTCATCCTTAAAAAACAAAGTTGATTTTAACTATTCTCTTGTGTGTAACAATGTTTTAAAACCAAGCAATTAAATATGGTTGACTAAGTTAAATCAACAAATAAATGTATGAGAATTGATGACACTTATAATAAATTGTAACTTCATTTAGTTGACTACAATGAATAACATAAAAGTATTTAAATATGACCTATTTTTAGGACTGTGGCCTGTGGGAGAACAATTATTCTTTACATCTTACTAAGTGGGAAAATATAAATTGAGTGATCTATGAGATATCACTCATATTTATGTACGTAGTTATAACTTTTACTTGCTCGTATTTCGTATTGTACATTTCTTTTGATAATATCTACGTTTACATTATGTTTTAGTTATTCATTTTAATAATTATTATAAATCAATACTTTTGTTTATATTGAATACTTCTGAAAAATTATAATTTGATAAATAATATTATGTAATACTTTTATTTATCTTTATGCAATAATTTTATTTGTATTATATAGTACTTTTATTTGTATAATATAATTATTCTACGCGTATGAATGAAATTATTTCATTTGCAGGAAAAATAAACAAAATTTAAAATGATGAACTACTCAATAAATAAAATGATATATGAATCTTACATACAAAAAAAAAACAACAAAAATAAAAGAAAAACAAATACATTTTTTTCTTCAAGAAAACAAAAATAGGTTTTTTTTTTTGTTTAGTTAGTCTCATGTACAACTGGTATTAAGTGTAATTGTGTTGATTCTGGTTGATCACGATTATCATTTATTTTTTATTCACGTGTTGTCTTTATATTATATTAATGTGACATTTAAACAAATATCATTACACTTATGTAATACTTTAACTAAAAAAAATCACATAATTTATATATATATATATTTGTGATATTACTCATATCTTTATATCAATATATTCATACATTTATATATGATATAAAGGTACAACTAATCTAACTAAAAAATATGACTATATAATTAAAATATATAACTAATATAACTAAAATGTAAGCAAACTATTAATGTATGTCTAAAAAAATGTAAAATATAAATGTCATAATATCAAGTATTAAAATTATAATCAAAATGTATATATTAAAAAAATATAAAAAATAGACTACATGATTGGTGTACCTCTAAGACACGAGCTGAAATATGAAAAACTGTTTTGAATTGAATCGATCTGAATTATATAAACTTAAAATTATTTCATATTGAATCGATTTGAATTACATGAATTTCTAATTGATGCGTCTACAAAAATAGGGGATTTGTTATCAACTTTCTCCTCAGCACGATTCTGTCCGCCTTTGTTTGAAAAGTACACGATTTTGTCTACCACGTCATCTCTCGAAAATGACGTGGCGCGCTACTATTGCTCCGTACATGAAGACAAAGTATCATGATTAACACAAAATAATTTACAAATATCCCCCTGGAAATTGCCCATTCATCGGAGTATTTGGTATGTATCTATATTGTATCTAAGCCCATGTGCAAACCCTATAAATACAAGGGATGGTCACGGGTCGCCTCATATTCACCTTTCTTCTCAATTTTATTTTTGTGAAGGCTTTCTCTGTTTGATTTTGCATTCGCTTTCAGGGAGAACCGCTGAGTTTTTCTCTGTAGCTTAACAATGGAGGCTATGGATTCTACTCGTGCATTTGTTAGAGATGTTAAGCGTGTTGTTATCAAGGTAAGAAGTTTTTTAGCATCTGTTGTTATTTTTACTGCATTTTTCTGTTTGGATTAGTTCTACTTTAATGGAGACAAGATATGATTGAATTTGAAATGTGTTGTTTATGTTGGTTTTATGAGCAATTTCCCATTTCAAAATAAGTTTGATTGAAAGACTTGAAATGCTGCTAGTAGCTGGTATGAGTTCGTGATTGAAAATAAGGCGTTGTTTTGACTTTTGCGATGATGCGCGAAATCTATTCTCTTACCAGGAATAGTTAAAAATGAGAGAATCCATTTGAAAATAATACCTTGTAGGAATTTTCATTCGGAGTTACCATGATGAATAAATGTTGGAACTTTTAATACTCGATTAAGCTTTGACATTAGCGTCACTCATTTATCCAGTTTTCATCATAAGTAAAATAGATCGCCGTACTTGTATTATCAGGCGAGATGACCTTTTGCCTTGTTGGATTGCTTGTTATTGTTGGCCAGTGGTGTTGGAGATTTTGAATTTGACGATGTATTCCATTGAAATTTCCTAAAGGTTCACACAATCACTTGCTCGTCCCCCTAGGTTCAATGCCATCATTATCCTCTCGTGATTTATTTTTCTACAATTTTGATTCGGCTTTTAAGATTTTTGCCAATGGAATGGTGTAGATGTCCATTCATATTGAATGTTCGCTTATGTATGCAAGTTAATTACAAAAGCCTTGATTTACTTCCTTGAAGCAAGTGTATGGTTTAGTGGTTGTGGAGCTGGCTTTGAATTCCATTTTCCTTCACATACAGAATTTTCTATTTCCCCATCTGTCTTTCCTGTTACTTCAAATTCATTATCTTTTATGTTTAATTGATGTTTCATCTTTAAATCAAGGTTGGAACTGCTGTTGTCACTCAAGGTGGTGGAAGGCTGGCTCTTGGAAGATTAGGCTCACTTTGTGAGCAGGTTTGCTCAAGGATTATAAGCTACTTAAAAACTTTTCACCACATTTGATAATGTTTCCACAAAAGTTTTACATTATTGAGTTGCAATCAAGTGCAGATTCACGAATTGAACACTCAGGGATATGAGGTTATTTTGGTAACATCAGGTGCTGTTGGTGTTGGCCGCCAACGGCTAAGATACAGGAGATTGATCAACAGCAGGTATCTTCCCTTCTTTGTAGGTTTAAATCTTAGTTTTCTGAGACTTTGGAAAGACTATAATGGATTTTTGCCTCCAAAAGAATGTTAATGGAATTTGTGGCCATAGTTTTTATTCACTACTCTGGCTCCATTTAATAGTTGCCCAGATATCTTAATAGTGCGTATGTAGGAGCACAAAGAATTCTGTTGCTAATAATTATTCATGGAAACACTAAGCCTCCAATGTCAAATGTTTTAACCTTTTCTCTATTTTCTCATTCTAAGAATGAAAGTTTGGACTTTGGGTTTCTTGCAGTTTTGCAGACCTCCAAAAGCCACAAGTAGAACTTGATGGGAAAGCTTGTGCTGCTGTTGGACAAAATGGTCTTATGGCTCTGTATGATACTTTATTCAGCCAGGTGAAACTTATAGCAAATAAATCTTCTTCTGAAAGAAATGCTAGTTTATACAAATTGAATTTAATCTGTATTTCCCCCCTCATACAGTTGGATGTGACATCAGCACAACTTTTAGTCACTGATAATGATTTTAGAGATCCAGATTTTAGGAGGCAACTGAACGAGACTGTTAAGTCTTTGTTGTCTCTAAAGGTTGTTCCCATATTTAATGAAAATGATGCTGTCAGTACCAGGAAAGCTCCTTATGAGGTTCGTTCGCTTTTGACTTCATAGCTTAGTTTTGTTGGTTTAGTCAAATGATCCTCAGTAGTGGGAGATTGCATGTCTTCAAATTGCCCTTAATTGCTGAAAGGAGAGGGAATTTAATCCCTCACTCCAGTTTTTTATTTGCAAGGCAGTGCTTCATTGTTTTGGTTGTGGCTTCTTGACAGTGAAGTTTTGTTTGCAAATGTTGAATGTTCTTTCTCTAATTTCACTGTTTCAATGAAATGCATCTTACAGAATAACTCTTAGTTATTATTTTTTGGTCTTCTGTTTTTTTTTTTTTTTTTCTTTTTGTTGTTTTTTCGGAGTGGAAGGGTTGGGATAGTAGGGGGGTATAAACTGTCCTGGTCTATTACTATTTCCAGGAAAAGATATCTTGATTAAACAAGAGCACAATACTCATATCATTTTTCTCATAATCTCCCGTTTTATAGGACTCTTCTGGAATATTTTGGGACAACGATAGTTTAGCAGCTCTTCTGGCACTGGAGCTGAAAGCTGATCTCCTTGTTCTGTTGAGTGATGTAGATGGTCTCTACAGTGGCCCACCTAGTGATCCACGTTCTGAACTAATTCATACATACGTTAAGGAAAAACATGAGACAGAAATAACTTTTGGAGACAAGTCCAGAGTTGGAAGAGGGGGAATGACAGCTAAAGTAAAAGCTGCTGTTTATGCTGCTTATGCTGGCATTCCTGTTATTATCACCAGGTAAATTGCCTTTGTGGAACTGTCATATCACTCTTTTAAAAATGCACAAAAAAATGATTAAATTTTTGTTTTATTTAGGATTAATTGCTTCTTTCAAATCTATGGTTTCCTTCTTATGCAATGGCATCTGCTTTAGAAACTTCATTATATATATGATTCATAATAAGCAGACATATGAGGTGCCAATAGGCAGCAACACAAATTTTAGTTTAGACAGATAATGTATAAGACATTTCTTCCCCCACATGGAAAATTGGATTGATTCAGTAATGAATCTTCAGACACAATATTAGACCCAGTCAACAGGACACTTTTATCTCCTCTTGCACTTGGCTGAATTGGCTTTTCTGTTTTCATTCCGATCTGGAATGAAACCACAAGTGTTATACTTTTGTAGTTGCCTCATTTTAATCTCGTGTGGTTCTTAATTTGTTTCTCCTCTTAGATTATTGAACGTTTCCCGTCATTCAATTTGCCCATTGGCTTATATCCATGGAAATCAATATTGCAACACATTTGGTATTATAGCATTAAAGTAAAAATCTTGCTTTCAGAACTCAAAGAAATTATTTTAATACTCTTCATAGTTTCAAAGCTTATTTTTTTAAGTGATATCAAACATTGGGAGCTGGAATATCTACTGTTGATAAATCTGTAAATGCCAGGTGCAGAAGAAGAAAGTTGTTCTCCTGATTAATCCTCCTTTGCATGATGAGTTCTAACATTAAATTTACTAAATATAACCTAAAGGTTCCTAGTTGGGAGGATAAATATGCACTGAAGCTCAATTTATTCCGTACAATTTCACTGATAAATAAGTTGGATTCTTGTTTTATAGAAGTTGGTTATGTTAAATGGTACTTTCAGTTATCTGGATCTGATGATCGCATCCAGATTGCATGCTCCTTAGTAGGTGGATCTGTGAGGTCAGAAAAAATTGCTGAGAAAATCAGGGAATTGGTAATTTGATTATAAATTATCATTCAAGAAACTAGATATCAATATATGCAGTAGCTAGTGGAGTCGAACATGGAACTATGTTTCTTTTATCTATTGTCATAGTATTTCCTCTGTATTCCTTATAAGTTTTCTGTCAATTACCCTTGTTTGGTTGATGGAGAACATGTGGAGCATTAAAGAGCAACACTTATAAGCTGGTCATTTCTGCTGCTTTGCTTTTAGTGGATTTCCACTCACTTTCTGTCTTAACCCCAACCGTTTCTCTGTGTGTATGAAGTGGTTTTGCTGCTGGAAATATTTTAAAAGCTTTAAGTGGTAAACGTGTTGGTACGCTGTTCCATCGGGATGCTAGTAAATGGGTCCAAATAGGAGAAGTTGATGCACGTGGCATGGCAGGCGCTGCTAGAGAAAGTTCACGAAAACTGCAGGTAGTCATAACCAAATAGGAATTCTTCTGATTTTTATGTGCAAAATTAACTTAATAAGCATGTTGTAATTGATCTTTCAGGCTTTGTCTTCAAAAGACAGGAGTAAGATTTTGTTGGATGTTGCTGATGCTCTAGAAGCAAGTGAGAAACTGATAATTGCTGAAAATGATGCTGATGTTGCTGAGGCACAGAAGGCTGGGTATGAAAAATCTTTATTATCTAGGCTTGCCATGAAGCCTGGTAAGGTAAGACTTCGATAAAATAAAATATGTGGCCTCTCAGCTGAAGTGTTTTCATAAAACACACACACATGGACAAACTCTCTCTCTCTCTATATATATATATATATATATATATATATATATATATTTATTTATTTATATATATATAAACATTTTTTGATTTGTAGGTTTCAAGGCTTGCAAATTCTATTCGCGTGCTTGCAAAGATGGAGGAGCCAGTTGGTCGAGTTTTGAAGAGAACAGAGGTAAGGAAATGGGGTGATGATCTTCATTGCATTATAATTATATCCTGATTGAAGATTATAAGAGTATGGAGTCATTGGGGATTCCCGGTATTTTCTGGAGGAAATACCATTATCAATTCACAAGTTAAAATACAAAATTCTTGGTTTGGTAATTGCTAGAGTAATGTTTTTAAATTCTGGACCTTGTTCAAGGTGTGACCTACTATTTCACCTTCTTCTGTTCTTAAAAAATGTAGGTTAGTTTGAAAATCTGGAAACCGTAGACGCTAAACTCAAGCAAAACATTTTAGGACATAAGTCAGTGATATTCTGAATAATTATTGCTGCAGCTTTCAGAAGGATTCATCTTGGAGAAAATGTCGTCTTCCTTGGGTGTTCTTTTGATCATTTTTGAGTCTCGACCTGATGCACTAGTGCAGGTAAATTACAGTTACAACCTTTCTATGTATGGTTGTCTCTTCTACGTGTATACTTAATTACCTCCTACTTAATTGGAATCAGTTTTGCTGCATCTGAGTAAAGTTAAATTTTAACTCTCTGATTCATTTGATGTGTATTATTATATTTTCTTTCTTTAACCTACCAATAAGTACCATTTTCCATCATATTACTCACTTCAAACATCTTTTTCATCTTATTGCTTTTTCTTTCCATGCCTAGTAATTTGATGAACTCTTTTATTTCCACTTTATATTTTCCTTCAAAGTAAACAAGGGTAGGGGTGTGCATCGGTCAGTTCGGTACCTAAACTAAGCTGAATAAAGTAAATCTAAAATCTTCTAAATTTTCAAACTGAACCGACCGATTAATTGAATGAAAACCGAATTAAGACCGAAAATTTCAACTTTGGATCAATGGGCTGGAATTGAGTTTAGACTTTGGATCAGTGAAATCTGAGAGAGAGGAGAGGAGAGGGGAGCCGTGGGTGAGGAATGACTTGGGACTTAGGGTTTTCTTATATAGGGAATGAGTAATTCGCTCGGTTTGGTGATTTTACCTTCAAAATTGAACTGCACCAAATAACTGAATTTCTTAATTTTCATAACCAAAACTGAACCATTTTTCACAAAGCTGGACCGAATTGACACTTTCGGTTTGGTCTGGTTGGTGTTTTCTGTTTTGGCCAAACAGTACTCACCCCTACATGTGGGTGCATCTCTGAGTTCCATAATTTAGCTAGAGTCTTCATCTGATGTGCAAAATAACTCCCTGCTAAATTTTCCAGGCAATTTTTTAACCTTATCTTTCATTATTCTATAGACCCTTCTTTCTCCTGGATACAGTAGTCTTTGCAGCTGTTAAAACAAAAAAGGTTAGAAATCACCTTGTGATATGCAGCAAGTCCTGAGGGGAAAATTAGTATCTCTGACATCTTTCCTGTGTGCCATTGTTCCCCTGTACCTTTTCTATTGAATAATATAATATATTTGCTAGACTAGTAGCAGCATGCTGATTTGGACATTCAATTACAGGTCAGATAATTCAGTTTTGTACCTTTATCCAGGCAAACTCATACTCTTTTGTTTGGTTTTAAACAGATAGCTTCACTTGCAATTCGTAGTGGAAATGGGCTCCTGTTAAAAGGAGGCAAGGAAGCTAGAAGATCAAATGCGGTTCTGCATAAGGTTAAATCATGTGAATTTGATACTTTAGCATATTGGATGAGTTCTGTTAGATTTTATCACTTCATCCTTGTTATTTCAGATAATCACTTCAGCCATCCCAAAATATGTCGGGGGAGGACTTATTGGACTGGTTACTTCTAGAGATGAGATCCCTGAATTGCTCAAGGTGAGTTGAACTTATATTGTGATAATTATTCTAATACCTTCTTGTTTATTAGTTATAAATCCAAAATATAAGAGTTGGAAATGAAATTTAATATTTGTCGTGAAGCTGGATGATGTAATTGACCTTGTGATTCCAAGAGGCAGCAATAAACTTGTTTCTCAAATTAAGGCTTCAACAAAGATTCCAGTTCTTGGTCATGCTGGTAAAATATATTTTAATTTGGTTGATGATTTTACCATCTGTGTTCTAATCTTGGTTGAGTAATCACAAATTCCACATGTTGTCACACTATGCTGTCATTTTTCTCCAGATGGAATCTGTCATGTATATGTAGATAAGTCCGCTAATTTGGATATGGCTAAGCAAATTGTTTTGGATGCAAAAACAGATTATCCTGCTGCATGCAATGCAATGGTATGCTTCATATTTCATTATAATATTGTCATAGCATGACTGCAAGGTAATTTGATCTCTTTTGCTCTGAAGGAAACACTGCTTGTTCACAAGGACTTGGTACAGACAGGTGGTCTAAATGAGCTTATTGTGGAACTTCAAATCAAAGGTTGGAGATGTTCATGACACCCCCCTACCCAATAAGAAAGAAAAAAAATCTTTTATTCATCTCTGGGGATTATTGGTCCTTATGAGATCTAATATAACAATATGAAATGATACTAATACAGTAGATACCGTATCTGCATCATTAGGTTTCTAAAACCTCATTGAACCTTAGATATGGGATCCTCACTTGTTTGTTCTTTAATTTCCTGTATTCTGTTGCTAATATTCACATTATAACCCGACTACTGTATTATGTCTCTCTCTCTTTTTTTTTTTTTTTTTCATGCAACGGTGGTGACATGATAAAAGTGATTAATTTTATCTTTGGTGTACAATGATATACACACTCCCAGACTGTGTTTAATAGAATGGAAAACTGGCTTTGAAATCTTTATATGGATTTCAAAAAGAAACTTGACCTTACATATTGGAATAATGATGTCTATACGTTTCAGGTGTTACAATATTTGGTGGACCTCAAGCAAGTTCTTTACTAAATATTCCTGAGGCACAATCATTACACCATGAATATGGTTCTCTTGCTTGCACTATAGAAATTGTGGATGACGTAAATGCAGCCATTGATCATATACATCAATATGGAAGGCATGCCAGCTTCTCAAAATATCTTTGCAATTTATCTTTGTTTTTTCTTGCTTGTGTTTGTATAAATGTTGGTCTTCGTTATAGTAAGAATGATTGTGCATAAAGCAATGTATACTCTTACTTGCAGTGCGCATACAGACTGCATCGTAACTGAAGACAACGAAGTGGCTGAAGTCTTTTTACGTCAAGTTGACAGGTAATATATCTCTTGTCTACTATATTACATTCAACAGGGAGATTTGAACAAAATCTTAAAGGAGACTAACTGAAATACTCGATTGTTTTAATTCCTGCTGCAAGGAACTTAACCACCTGTTAACATTTCAGTGCTGCTGTGTTTCACAATGCAAGTACTCGATTTAGTGATGGCTTCCGTTTTGGATTAGGCGCAGAGGTACTTCATCTCTCTCATTGTTGGCATGAACAATCAGTTGTAGGCATCTTAGTCTAGATATAATGTATTTGTATATGTTGAACAGGTTGGTATTAGTACAAGCCGAATCCATGCCCGTGGCCCTGTTGGTGTTGAAGGATTGCTAACAACACGATGGTACGTCTCTGAGTTATTATTTTTCTTTTAATAGATAAATTAATTTCATGTAAGAATGAAACTTGATCACTATCATAACGTGACTTAGGCTTGCAAGAGGAAGTGGACAAGTGGTAAATGGCGATAAAGACATAGTGTATACTCACAAGGACCTGAATCTACAAGGTTGAGACGAAATAATCCGCGATAATTTTCAGCATTTAATGGCTTCAGATAATAGCAGCAATCTCGTTGATGATCTTCCTGGTAATGGGCATAGAATATAGATAACTTAGAATATAGATAGCTATTCTAAGTTATGAGGTGGAAAATGGAGTTTCAGCACCCTACTTGATGCCCGAGATATGGTGTTGTGTATTAATTAATATCCAATAGATTCCAGATATTATGGAAATCTCTTGTCGTGAGAATAAAGGCTTATTTCAAGATGACTAGTGTACTAATGTATTTGTATCTGCCCAATATTGTTATGGATCTCATGTACTAATAGGCTAATATTTAAATCTCCTCGACCTCGTTTTTATGGGGTCTAGGATGGGCTTTGAATTCTTTGCTTTCTGCAACCAAATATTGTATGGAAATTATTCTAAGAGAACTTGATGGTAAAGTACACGATAATTAAAGGTAAAATGACTTGGATTTTGAAATAATATTAGTCTTACATTGCAATGGATGTAAAGAGTTTTCAAATTATATTATATAAATATATATAAAGAATATTGTAATATATAATTTTAATTCTGTAAAGAGGAATTATGTGAATTTGTTTCTAATTTTTTCAATCTCAACTACAACTAAAGTGTTTTTATTATAAATATAATGGAAAGAAAATATTAGATAAAGGAGAGTTCCAATGCTTGACTCCACTTGCGTTTGTATATTGTTTTCAGAATGGTAATTTGCAGGATTTCTCGTGTAATTTTATGTCGAGACATATTTTGTCCTCATGTTCTCTTTTTTTCTTTTGTTGGCGTGGGATTGTCAATGGAATTGCCAAATTATATAATATTTATGTTTTTTTTTATAATATTTATTTCCAAAATAAAATAAAATTGCAATTTGAAAAAAGTCGTCAGTTTTAACTTTAAGGCAACAAGGCCAATATTAAATGAGATAAATTTTTTGCACCTTGTGCATTTAAGATCCGTGTAATCCGAATTGATCTCACCATAGTCCACTAATTTTTTTTTTATCCAAATTTACGATTTTTTTTTATTTTTTATGTCTTAACGTTTATGTATAAATGTTGTGATGTTTATGTATACATGATGTGACCTTTTATGCATTGTAACTTAGAAAAAAAAAAGATTTCAACAAAATTTATACATAAATATATGATATTCATGTGAACCTTATATATATAAATGTATGAATATTTGTACATAAAGATCACATGAATATACATAAGAGTCACATGAATATAATATAAAGGTATTTATGTGCAAATTTTTTTGAAATTCTTTGATTTTTCTAAATTATTGAACATAAATGTCATAAAATTTTACATAATTTATACATAAAAGTCATTGAATTTCTACATAAAGGTTTTGACCTGAAGAAAAAAAATAAAATTAAAAACATATGAATGTGAATCGACCAAATTACATGTATAACATTTGTATATGACACACATTCATTAAATGATAGTTGTGTGACCTTACAAAATACTTCAATCATACTAAATGAAATAAACCATATAAATCTTTTCCAAATTTGTAATAGCAAGGTTATTAAAAAACAGTGCATATTTGTCTGAAAAAAGTAAAAGAAGGGGTTTAGTCAGCATGACAATAGACTCCACTCATTCATTACAAAATTGCAAATATATGAAAAGTCTAATTTCAAATTCCTGATTTGAAAAGTATTTCGAGTGTGTAACAATTCAAACAAAAGTGTTGAAGTGCGATTATTTTGACAGAATATTATGACATGTTCACTCCTCATAATTTAAGAAAAAACAAAAAAAAAAGCATAACACCTACCATATACACACACTTTTCTTTTCCTTTAATTTTCAGCTTTCTTTTTCTTTTCAGTTGGTAAGGTAAAGGATTACTGCAGATGATTCTGGTAATCAGATTCAGATCAAAGATAAGCCCTTCTTCCCCGACGATTACTTTTTCCAAGAATTCTCACATCAAGTAATATCATTTATTCAATTTAGAGTAGAAAAAGAGCTGAAAATAGATTAATTTTAATGGTTTATCTAAAAGAATTAGTGGAAGGGATTTCGATTTCGTTTTCTTGTAAAAGTAAATGTTAATCTAATGGGGGGAATGTTTTGATAGTAACCCATTGTCCCATTTTTCTTGGGGAGTATCGCATCTCATAAAGATTCAATCTTTATCTGGAAGAGGGATATATTGTACATACATACACGATTGTATAGATATAGAGAGAGAAAGGAAGAGAGATGAAGGAGCTGTTTGGGAGTCCTGGGAGAAAAAGTGGGCTGATATTAAGGATTGGACAGTGTGTGTTTGCTGCTGCTTCAATTGGGATTATGGCCTCTGCTTCTGGCTTCTCTACAACTACTGCCTTCTGGTAATTCCTTTTTTTTTTTTTTATGTATATTTTTTTGCTCAATATTTTTTAAAAACTAAATTGTAGCTGTTTTCTGTTTGTGGCTGTTTATGGGAATTCGGTAGACAAAGGAGTGTCTGGGTGTTTGTTCTTTCTTTATCAGACTTGTCCAAAAGGAGAAATCTGGGAAACTCCTGTTCTTGGTAACTTGTCTTATACAGTATTTTAGGGAGATTAGAGGGGTGATAGGTTGATTTGGGTTTGCATTAAATAAGGATTTGTGATTTCTAAGTAACACAATTTAATGCATGTTTGTCTTCAAATTCCCATATGGAGTACAATCATAAATGAGAGTCTGATCTAACATCCTATGGATGACCAAGTACAATGTGGAAATTAAAAGCTCTGTTCAAGCAAAGTAACTTCCAGCATTGCTTCCGAATTCTTTGCTAATGCTTTGATTAGACAACAGTTAAATAGGTGGCAATTCTGCTAATTTAGTCTCTGAAATTGATAGCTTTTACATTCTGAAATGGTCTTATACTTCAATAGTCCAGTGTTTTGCTAATGGGTGGAACATTTGTTTTGTCAGCTACTTAATTGCATCGATGGGGCTTCAAGTTTTGTGGAGCTTTGGACTCGTGTGCCTTGACATACATGCTTTGAGGTTTAAAAAGGACCTGCATACTAACATCATCGTGAGCCTGTTTGTTGTTGGTGATTGGGTAACTTACACATCCCTTAAGCTTTGTTTCCTACAATTGTTTTTTCCTTGAATTGTTTATGTCACATCTACAATGAGAAGGACAGACATTTACTTTGTTTCTTACTTTCCTGAACAACTGGCTGAAAGATATTATCTCAACCATCTAAACTAATTGCACTCCTTTTGTTTATGTGAACCTACCTTACAACAATAATCCATGTGAAAAGGCTAACTTTCATTTTCTTCTTTCTGTGTGGGACAAATTAAATCAAGGTATTCCAAGATTTCTTAAGTAACATGGTAGTAATAAAGATAGCTCTAGAACAGAGGGCGAAGAAACCAATTGAATAAGTAAAGTTTCCTGCTAAATCCTAGAATGTGGTTAACAAAAATTCCTACTTAATTCAGCTGAAAAGTTCTTGTTGAATCATGGTGCAGAGGGCCAGGTTTTTTGTGCAATCAATGAGATTTTGTTTGTCTTTCAATGATAGGAGAGATCATTTAACATGAATTTGCTGCAGCGGATATAATTGATCCCATTACGTAAATGACTTCTGTTTTCTTGTGGAAAAATAATCTAAAACTAAACTGACTTTTTTATTTTTAAATACTTTTTAATTTTGGTAGGCCAAAATGATCAAGAATACTCATTAAATTGACAATAAATAAATTTTGTGTCAACTAGAAAAATGCTAATGTAGAAATAAAGCATGACAACCTCTAAGACTTATGTAGGTAATGAAGTTGTTAGCTGTACTTCGATATTTAGCCACAAATTGTAGGTTGTGTGTTTGATTTTCCATGTTAACATGGAAAGTTCAATGGTAAGCTTGCTTCATCTTATTATCTAGCTCTTTTGTTTGGTGGCAACGTTGAAGTAGTTATATTCTATTCATTATTCCTTTATGCATGCTATTTTCTTACAAATAGTCCCAAACTACTTCCTATGTTATGTCTGACCAATAGTTCTATTGTGTAATACATTGATTTACTATTATATTGTGTTGGTTTGTGTTGAAAAGTGAAGGTATAAGAGGAAAAAGAAGAACAAATAGATGTATATGTATAAGAATTCAGCTTCTTGTTTAGAGAGAATAGTTGGAGGGGAGGTGAAGCTGGAGCATAATAACCCCCTCCAGTCCTTCATTTAGCCCTTCTCATTACAGTTTAAGTTCATTTTATCTCTAAACTTTATATTATGTCATGCTGTTTGACTAATAGAGTCATCGGAAAATGCCAATTAGAGATTTTATTAGACTGTGTCCCTCTAGCATGGTTTGTATACTGACAAGTGACATGCATCACATTTCACATATTTGTATGTTGTATTTTGTCCTCTTTTGAGGTGTTTTACATGTGATTTCATAGTGGTTTAGCTTCTTTGTGTGTATATGTTGCACTTTTGGCAGGAATGCGACTTATACATGCACAGAAGCTAAACCACTATGAAATCGCACGAAAAACACCTCAAAAGAGGGCAAAACAATACGTGAAAACATGCGAAATACGACACGTCTTATATGTACGTGCACCAATGTATATATTGTCATGTTGTATATGATGAATATTTAAAGTTCATGAATTTGATGCATCTGTACCTTTCTACTGTAAACCTAAGCTGTTAAAACTTGTCAACTACAATTTTGTTGTTACATGACTTTAAAATAGTATTTTTAACAAGCTCTTACATGACACATTGTTGTGTCAAAAGACATGTACATTTGAACAACAAAGGAGGGAATACTTCATTCATCATACCCCTTTTAATTCCCAGTCAATAAACGCTAACCTAATTATACCTGGACACCTAACATGATCATGCAACTCTTGGCCACCTACTACAGACAGACAAATCAACCAAGCTACCAGAGATTCAATAGAAAAATTGCTTAGCAAATAAAAGGCCTGCCACCTTTAGATATCCTGATCTGAATTCGTACCCTAAATTTGAAAATGTGTCATTTATGCATCTTTGCGGTTTCACCCTGAAAAATGTGATGTGGTTAACTTCTGTGTAACGTCCTCTACACATATTAAGGGCACTTTTGAAGTAAATTGCTATTTTAGAAATGTGACACTATTTGTTGCATTGCAAGAAGGATACGAGGGTATTGAAATATGGATGGAAGGAAGATACTTAAGATTCGTTGAAAATTGTTCAGGAAGATAATAAACATGTTAGTAATTCAATAGACTAAGTTTGAACCTTCTTAGTTTAAAGCTTGATCTGCCATCAACTCTCAAAGACAATACTAACATGGAAAAGTAGCGATGCTTAAGCTCGTGCCTGTTCAGCTCCATTATGGTAATTTAGATTACACTACCTCTAGCTGCTTCAGTATAAACTCATAGACAGGGTGAAATGTTTTTTTTGGCATTATCCAACACTTGTATGCAACTGCATGGAACATGTCATACACCAAGAAGTTCCTAACATGACTAGAGGTGTGCGCAAAAAAAAAAAAAAAAAAGAAAAGGAATAAAAGAAAACCTGAAATTTTATGGATAGGAAGAAATATTTAGCACCGTGAGGAAAAAAAAAAAAAACCATTTTACAATTCTAAAAACCACACCTTAATCTTTATTTTTTTGAGCACCATGGCCTTATGTCAACAGATTGCAACGCTTTAAGTGTGTGATCTATGAAACTTTGAGTGATCTCTTGATGAAGGCATATGAATGGCCTTGGTTGCCAAACGGGGTTAAAGAATTAGAGGAGTGGTGATGGCTAGTTGGTGAAGATGGAGAAGGGTCACAACAGCCTAATTAATAGAAGCAAGGAATTAGACTTTTGTTGAGATCTTATAATTTTGGGTCGAAAAAAAATATCTTAGGCATCAACCTTGTCATTGGACTAGATTTAATCTTAATGAAAAAGGTAATGGTAGAACTTTGCTATGTCCATTTATACAGACACATTTTTATAATGATGTATGTATTTTTTGAGTTACTTGGATGGATAGCTGTGCCCCTTGCTATTTATTTTCTGAAAATTAGTAATGATTGACATGAATCATATATACTTTTAGCAGTTAAGTTGTCATGTTCACATCCATGAATAGTTGCCAATACAATAGAGCTAAATGTTCTTAGTACTTGTAGCAAATTCTTTTGGTTTTCCCAAGGATTCACCGATTCAAGCAACAACAATACTGAATTATAGTAGCTCTGGTTATGCTTATATATATCTCCATCCGTACGTTAAGCCTTTCCTATAGTTATCTAAGCTAGAAAAGTATTCAATCAGGCTTGGACTTGGCTTGCATTTGGTAGATTAAAAGACATATTTAAATATCTTAAAAACCCGCAAAAGGACTTGATTTGTTTCCATGCCTAGGTTCCACATAACTCCAATTAATTAGGCCAACTGACCATATTTGTCTTTTAAGAATGGAACTCAACAATCAAGAAAACTTATGTCTTATCAATCACTAGAAGCTATTGTATAATTTCATGAAAATAGTTAAGACTCCTCACATGTAACTCAAGGTCCTTAATATGACTGGATTTTTCTTACTCTCGGAAAACTTGTTTGTGAATTATTCCTTACGATCCATTGTTGCAGGTGACTGCTACTCTATCCCTTGCAGCTGCATGCTCTTCGGCTGGTGTAATGGTGCTCTTCACTAGAGATACAAATATCTGCAAGATAGATACCAAATTGTCATGTGATATGTTTCAGATATCCATAGCTTTTGCCTTCGTTTCGTGGTTTCTTCTTGCCATGTCTTCTTTTATCATGTTTTGGCTTGTGGCCTCAATTTAAACAGTTCACACTTTCAACCAAATGCTCGTATATCCGATGTATATATCATCAATTTTGGAAAAGTTTTATACGAAACATTTACATTATTTTTGGTTCCAAAAAATATCTCAAGAAACTTCATTATGCTTGTATTTTCCTTTTTTGCAAGTTGGCAAATCCAGATAGCCCCTGCAATTTCTGTGTTGTTATTCCTATTGTGAATGATGGTAACTGAGAAAGCTTTTCTTTGAAAAAAGATGATAATAAATTAGTTTACCCATTCTAGGGTCATTATATATTGAGAAGCTGGATATGTGTCAATGAGTGTAACAATTATTGGAATATTGCAGTTGGTTCTGTAGATATAATACTGACTGTATAAAACCAAATAATTTTCAAATACTAAAAACAATTTGTAAGAAAAATCCGGTGGAAATATGTAATTCTTGGAGCATATGCTTTCTACATGATTAGTGACCTGTGATATCCATTGTAATTAGGCATGATATCTTTAGTGAAATTGGGTCGAGTTTGAACCTCAATAAAAATATGTGGATCCTTGTCTTGTGTGGCATTTTTCTTGTTTTTTTATGATAGAATGATAATTTGGTCATGTGAAATTGATTTACTTCAAGCCTTGGAGTATCAATTGAATTGAGTAGCCAACTTTATCCAAGCTCCCACAAATTGATTCCAATTTCCATCATAGTAAAATATTTGTTTCTTCCAAGAGGAATCTTGATTCTTTTTTCTATGATGCAACTGCCAGCTATGCCATGAGCCCACAATACTAAATTTTCCCTTCTTTTCCGACAAACAGACAAAATAAATAATCAGCATCAACACTTATCTTCTCTGAAACAAATGAAATCTAACGTCATCTACATTGTACTTATGCTAGATTTAGCACTTTAAAAGTGAAACAATGATACATGTGTGGGCCTTCAGTTGGATATTGACCCGCTTTTGAGGTTGGATCTTGACTTGGAGGTCGAAAGCGATCTTCAAAGATGAAATCGAAACTCAAAGAATATGACAAGATATGAGCTTGTATCAATCATATTTGACAGCAAAGTGTTCAGATCATCAAAAGATCATAATACAACAACATTCTCATTACAACACCAATCTACAAAAATGTACCTCAAAGAAAGCAGATAGTTTATTTTCATATACACAACATTACGCATTTCATACCAGTGACCATTTCTATAATCTCAACAGATTTGGATCCTTTGGCAGTGAAGGGATTTTACAATTGGACACAAGGATAACTGATAACTTAAAACGACGATGAAGAAAGAAGAAGACAGAGACGTTCATATACCATAGTATTTAACGAAATTTACATTACAATCTCTGGTTTCAAGATGCTGGACTTGATCTCTTTGTGAGGCAAAACAACTCCTCCATTGCTGTAAATCTCATCACACACATGAACATCTTCTCCGAGAATGGTCATGTTCTCCACTCGAGCCCATTGACCAACGGTTGAATGCCACCCGATGATGCTGGATGAGATGCAGGCATGTTTCTTGATGCGGACCCCATGCATGACTGTGCAACGAGACAGCCTCACACCCGACTCGACAATACAGCCAGGGCCTATTGCAACATCAGGACCAATCAAGCATCCCTCTCCGATTTTCGCGCTTTCATCCACCAACACATTACCCATTATGTGAGTTCCTGAGGCCAATTTCGGAGAAGATTTCTTTCTTAAAGAGTCGAGGTAAAGTCTCAGGCCGGTGATGTAATCCCTTGGCTGTCCGATGTCCATCCAGAAACCTGGAAGGACCATGGCGTAGAGTTTTTCCTCTGCTGCAATGTTTGGGAAAACCTCTTTCTCTATGGATGTGGGGCGTAGTTCAATACGATCAAGAACTGAAGGGTTCAGAAGGTAAATGCCAGCATTGATCTTATTACCCACAAATAGCTTTGGCTTCTCTACGAACCTCTCGACTTTTCCAGTGGATTCTTCCATAACGACAACACCATATTTCGAAGGTTCATCTACCTATATCATCATTTCTGGTCAATAAATAATGATCCATGTTCAAACTCTAGATAGATCGAAAATGGGCTTACCTTAGTCACCATAATAGAAGCTTCACCTCCATGGGACTTATGGAACTCAATCATCTCTTTCAGGGGGTATTCACTGATAACATCACTGTTGAGAACAAAAAATGGCTCACCGGAACCATCTACCAGCTTGTCCCTAGCCAAGGCAAGGGGACCAGCCGTTCCAAGTGGCTCAGTCTCTTGGGAACATGTAATCTTAATCTCAAGCTTCGTCTCAAAATCTTTTAAGAAGTTCAGCATTACCTGCAAAAGAAGGTGGTCTGTTGTTAGTGAAACGACAATAAAATGTACAAGTCTAATCACACTTGGAAAAAAGCAAGCCGATCAGCAGTTCACCTCTGGCTGATAGTTGATAGCAAGGACTACTTCAGTCACTCCAATAGCCTTGAGGGCTTCTATCTGATACAATGACAAATAGAATTGTCAACATGCATGATGGAAATATGGAGTTAATACAGCATAACGGCCAGGATTAAGCATGAAATGCAAGTGAGTGAGTTTGAAATACCACACAGGTAATGAAGTACTAAAATATCCTATTTTATGACAATACACCAGTATGCACACACTTTGATCTCAAAATAGAAATTTAAATAATTTGAATAGAAGGGTTATTGTGGAAAAGAGCCCAGAATTGTCACTTAAACAATTGATGACCTGAAAAGGCTTATTACAATGAGTTTTAAGAATGATTAAAGTATTAATAAGTAAGCATAAGGATTTCAAATGGGGTTGACTCAATCAGTAGCCACCATAGGGTACAGGAATCAGTTTTGAATAGCTTAGAAGCATGACATAATTAAACAATAAAACGCTACATAAGAACACAAAATTATACCTGATGCAAAATCATGGGCTTATTAGCGAAATCAACAAGCGGCTTAGGCACACTCAGAGTCAATGGCCTCAATCTAGTACCAAACCCTCCAACAAGAATTAGTGCCTTCATCCTTGCTTAGAAGCCTTCCTTAGATCAACTCACTAACCTGAAAACACATTATAAACTAAGTCTTCACCCCTCTCTTTATTTATTCATGAAAAAAGAGGAAGAAGCATGCGGCTTCCATGGAACTATACAATGCCATGTGTATTGGTATACGATGATAAGTGTCGTAGTCTCATTAATGTTGTCGGTCGTAACCGTATTGCACTAAATCGACACGAATGCAATAGATGCATGGAGGAGTTAAGAAACAAGTCGAAAACCAGAGTTGGAAATAAAGTAACACAAAGTTAAAGTTGTAATTGATGATATAGCAAATCACTGCTACAAGTCATACGACGAATTAAATTCCTAAAAATAGACAAGAAAATCCATTCAAAACAGCTGGATCTTTCAATCAGAGACATTATGACCTTCTAGAACATGTGATATAGATATGTAAAGTGCAACATGCCGTAAAATCTAATACAGGAGAGAGTCCAATTTCTACTAAAAATGGAACTCAATTTCTTTATTTAGTGCACAGGAAAGACTAAAAATATGTGTTTCATGGCATGCAATTGGGGCAGTGAAACAGGATTTCTAAACAATCTATAAAATGTTAAATAAAATTAAATATAAAATGTCTTAGGTCAAAATTGCATTGAAATTGACCAGGGAACTTCAAAACAATAAACTCAACTGAGAGACTGCAGTTGCTTTAAATGTAAAGATCTTAGAAGATTTTGTACTAACTGAAGCAAAGTCCAATAAAGGACCTCTATGTTCTAAAGGATCAAAGAAAACAGAAGATTTTGTACTCATATTAGACTATCATAAACTGATAATAAGAATTAATCGCAAGATAGCCCAATAACCCAAGTTATGAATAAAATCACAGGTTACCATGAAGTAATAGAACCAGACAAGGATAGAGATAAAGAAAGGGTAAAGGGAAAACAAGCATGGGCAGGTATTGGCATTGTGTAATTTGAGGCTCCACTTTGGGATATCATTGAGCAAGAGTAACCATATTTTTTTTGATGAACACAGAGCCACAAAAGGTGTAAGGAACTTTGAGCAGAAAAATGAATTGTAAGGAAGCAGTTAACAACCTGGGCAAACAATGTGGAAGTCTTATGATGACCAGATCCAAATGAACACAACCTAATGGTTGCACTTACGGTAATTTTCATAGACCAGGTGTGGGAGTGAGAGCAAGAGCACGACTGGTTAAATTGAATAAAATAGAAAATCTGGATCACATTAGTGGGGCAATTGAATATTTGAAAATAAAACCTATAGGAAGACCATTGAATATTAAAAAACTAGATCCCATCAATGTTCATGGAGTCAAGGCCAATTGTAAGCTCTTGAACAGTGAACTATCTCTTAGGCTTGAAATGAAGCTCATCTAAGTCCATAGAATCTAGAATGCTACATTGGTCAAATCTTAAAGCTCACAATCTGAGCCCATTTATTTGATCCTGAAGTCGCAAAATGACAACCTAAAAAAGAAAGATAAGAAAAGAACACGAAAAGCAACAATGAATGCAAAGAACACACGGACTTTCAATACCATCTACACAGTTATTGAAGGCAAAATTCTCAGCCACAATTTCCTCCTTCCCCATCAGCAGCACTACCCTCAAATTAGCTAAGCATTACAGCACCTAATTAAAGGTTATATCATATATTACACATGGAATCTGAATCAAGAAATATTGAGATATCATACATCCCCAATTTCCCCATGATCCAATGTTCCTTGATTGTCCCTGGACTACCAGAACAAGGGCCACTGAGGGCAAACAATCTGATCTACCTGAGGATTTTATGCAACAACTAATCAAAAAACTCAAACTTTATTTTACGCTGAAGCCAAACAAACATCCCCATAGAATGCATCTAATAAACACAAGCAATAGAAAAGTAGCAAATTACACGAACAATGAGAGAAATGGGGATCAGCATTGCAGATTATCATCCAACATAACAAATAAAACAGACAAATACAATTAATAAAAAATAAAAAAACCACATTAGAAGAAAAGCATAACAGAAACCCAGACAGCATTGGCTCAAATGAAAAGGGAAAAAAAGCCCATTTGACGATTTAATCCAAAACATGGAACCTTTCGTTCTTTGTTTACAGCAGATCTAGGCCGAGTCAAAACGTGAGTCGATTCCAAAACCGAGTTCGCTAATGATTTTGTAAATTGTAATCCTCAGTTTACGAGAACCCCAACGATTTGTGGTTTCGTCAGGGTGTCCCTTCTCTCTCTCGGTGTGGGTAATGGCGTTTGTGGAACAACAAAGCTTTCGAACAATGAAGGATAAATATATAGATACAGCTGTAGCTGTATGTATATATAACTAACAGCTGACCTTTTCACGACTTCATTTTTACCGATTCAAGAAACCGAGTGTACGAACCATTTCATTCTGAATTGTCAAAACTAGTATATCTCATAAAACAGAAATTGTATATTAAAATTCGTATATAAAAATACTAGTATTTCTCTCTTGAATTTCCAAATTCTGATGCATATACTTAGATTTTATGATTTTATTGTAATCTATACTTGAATAAAATCATAGAAATAACTAAAATCTCTTGTTATATATCACAAATGTTTAAATCTAATAAAAATCAATCAAACTCATAAAAAAGTACATTTCAATTTTTTTATTTTTATATATACAATATGAATATCAAATTAAAAATCATTAAACGATGATTAGTTTGATAGATTGTAGGTTAAAAGTAAATTTAATTTTATCAATATGTTGCACAATTAGTCATATAAGAATTATCAATTTGTGTCATAAAATAAATATTTTCAAATATTAACCCTTAAAAATATATTATGCAAATTGGAGTTGATATATTTTTAAGTATTAAAATTAATAAATATTTTCGTTTGTAGATAATTATTTTTATACGTAAAATGTTCGTAAATAAATAAAAAAAAGCAAATATTTTCATAGCTACAAATATATATATATATATGTATTTTTTATTTATTTGAGAAATTTTGGTTCCATCCAAAAACACATAACTCAATTATTGCAAATTCATGAAAAAATATATCAGCTCATCATACATCCTAAATGCTCTTATTATCTATTAAAAAGAAATCCAAACTTGAACTTAACCCAATATTCAATCTACTTGAACTAACTCAAATAGATCAAATTATTATAACAAAGTTTGTTTGCAATTTTTAATCAAATAATCTAAAAATTTAGATTAAAAAAATAGCTTTATCAATTTTTTGATTTTATTTATTGTCATTTTTGTTTTTATTAATTTTAAAATATAATTTTTACTTCGAAGTTAGAACACATATTTTAAAATCCCACATTTTAATTTAATATTATAGTTGAAACTACTAGAAATCAATTAAAAAAACTCAAATTTACCAAAATTTAAATATTATAGATTTGTTATTTTGCTTTTTTTATAGGTAGTATAGATATTTAAAAGCATAAAAATGATAAATCTGATATTTTATACATTAAAAATGATATTATATGTTTATGTTATAAATAAATATGATAAATTCAATACATTATAAATTTAAAACGAATTCTAAATCTGTAAATTGTTATGTTTTGAAATTATGATTTTTATATGGACTCCTAACCAATCCCCGCCTCCCCACTCAGGCGCCAACCCCCTCTCCTGCTGCACCCCTTTTTATTAATTTTTTCAAAAGTACCTTTATAATTTGGGGAGAAAAAAAAACTGGAGTATTGTAAATATATATCGACAAGGTCTTCTTATATATGTCTTTCAAATTCTTATAATTGAATTAAAGTATTACTCAATTTCTAAAAATTATAAGAATCGCTTGACTATCCACACCCCATCATATTCTAAACACACCTCAATTTTTAAATACATCTATTAAAATGTTAAAACAATTTAAAATTTTCTAAACACATCCCACAACATTACAAAAACACTTTTTATTATTAAACATTTAAATAAAATATAAAACATAATTCCTAAACACACCTCAAACACATCTTCACACCCCCAAACACATCTCCACACCCAAACCCTAATATTAGAGAAGAAGAACAATAACAAAAAAATCGAAACTTCGAATCGAGAAGTGTTATAATTCGAATAAATTTTAGCAAGTTCGATTACATATAAAGAAGCTTATAATGGATCTACACCAACAAGATTTTTTTACATAAATTATGAATTTGATGTATTAAATTTATTTAATGTTATTTGCAATATAATGTAAGTGTTTAGGATTCATGTTTGCAATGTTTTTTTATGGAAAACATTGCTTGGTTTGATGAGAAATCGATTTTTTTTACCAAATCACGTATGTCATTTTCGATTTTGGAACATTCATGTTCGATCTGGGTTGAACAATGTGTGACTTGTTCGATCAGCGGTCGAACGGTGTATGGTGTGTTCGACTGGTTTGAAGTATGTTTTGCTAGTGATGGTCGAACAAAGTTCAATATGTTCGGCAGTTGCAGGTCGAACCAAGCCCTTTTGTTAGGCCTGTAATGGTCGATCGGAATTTTCGCAAAAAAAAAATTCACACTTTACAAAAAAATAGATCAAAACGAAACTAAATGACTTATATTGTCTATCTCATGTATTCTTTCTTGCTCCATGATGTTTTTAGACTAAAGAGAGAATTTTTTAATTAGGATTTTAAGTTTTAATGGAGTGTTATGCATATATGTAATGAGGAAGATGAAGAAGAATGCGTGTTATGTATATAGTGTCAAATGAGGTGTGTTTGTTTGTTGGAGATTAGATGAGTGTGTTTGGAAGTTTGATTTTATATATTTTTTATTTTTTTAAATTTTTAGTAAGGGTATAATTGTCTTTACATATTATATTTCATTTTATTTAATTTTATAGGATGTGTTTAGAAGATGTTAGGGTGTGGATAACGGGACTCTTATAAAAATTATTGCGTAAAACTCCATTATGGTTGGAATATCGACATGAAACATTTCATTGTATTTTAAAAATTATGCGGTGGTTTTCTAAATAGAGTTGACACTCTCGTTTAAAAAAAAGTAACAATTATTTTCTATTATACCCTTCATATACATAGTTTACATTGTCGATTTTCTTTTCAAAAACAACTAAAATTAGAGAGAGTCTAAGTGCAAACTTAGGGTTTTTCCCCTAAAAAATATTCTAAATCCATATAAAAAAAATCAAACATTCGTAGATTTTTTTTAAAGGAATCAGAGAAATTTTGCGTGTTATTTTGTAGAAGGAGAGCCCAAAGGTACAAGATAAGATATGTTTCAAGTTTTTCTCTATAATTTTTATATTTTTTGTTTTATTCTTATAAATTGGATATATTTTGGTTGTTATGGTTAACGTAATTCACCAGCGCAATACGCGATTTATTATCTGGTATGCTAGTATATAATTTGTAATTGTATAATTAAATTGCTATATTATAAAGTTATTCATACATCTTTTATTATTCAAATTTTGTATAATATACAAATATATTTTCATATCTCTATTAATTTTTAAAGTTATATTTTATAATTTTTAAAAATTGTTAGGTAAAATAGAGTTTTAACTTAAAAAAGTAGAATTTGGTTGAATTTCCTCTATACATTAGGGCTTCCTTATAAATTTATTTTTGGATTTTGTGTTGTTTTAAATTCAAATAACACAAATTGTATATGTTATCTATTTGTTTTTGGATTGTGTGTTATTTTAAATTCAAATAACATAAATTGTATATGTTCTTTTAAATTATATTTGATAATATTAAAAAATTGGAATACAAAATTTATAAATAATTTAAACGACGAACTTGAAAGCTTACATTCTATTTGTTCGTCTTTTGTTAAAAAAATTTCATGACTCGATAGATAATTTGAAAAGACAATGATTTTAAGAATTAGTTATAAGAGACTAATTAAAAATATAAGTTTTGAAATATTTATTTATATACATCATTTCTCATAATTACAAAAAGTATATTACAATTTCTTTCAACTTTCAAATTGATAATATGAATAATTCTAGACATTAAGTAATTAAAGTTAACCAAAAAAAAAAAATTTAAAAACTTAAAAGCTTACATTCTATTTATTTCTATCTTTTGCTGAATTTTTTTCATGTTTCGATAGATAATTTGATAGGTCAATTATTTTTTGGAGTTGATAAAAAGAGACCAATTAACAATACAAATTTTAAAATATTATTCATATACAATATTTCTCATAATTACAAAAAAATATCCTAAAATTTTTTTAACTTTAAAATTGATAATAAGAATAATTATAGACATTAAGTAATTAAAGTTAACAAAATTTTAAAAAAAACAGAAATAAATTATTGTTCTGCAATGAATAACAGTCATCGTTAACAACAACAAATAATTAATAATTAATAATAATAATAATTAACAATATATTATATCGGAAAATGTTCTAAATAATATGAACAATTTTCTTGACAAAACTAATAATTTTTAAATTGTTTTATTAACTAATATAATGATGTGACATTTTTAGGAGGGAAGGTGACAAAATTGTAAATTTTACCAACTGTCCTCTTTTTATATATAGATAGATTTGAACATATGAAGTTTCTTACCGCAAATCCAAAAAAAAAAAAAAAGGTTAGAGTTTATATGGTTATATTTTATCATCTCTCGTGGTTTCATACTTATTTATATACTCATTAAAGGATAATGTTGAAGGAAAGTGTTTTCAATTGCAAGAAACTTCATAAAAGAGTTTTTTATATATAGTAAAAAAATTGTAAATGTGTCGCCATATCATCGGAAAAATGAAAAAAAAAAAAAAAAACTCAAAACTCATGAAGGATGTGTGTTTAACACTTCCGTTAAGGAATAATTGTGCAAAATCTCATTATGGTTTGGAAAATCAGTATGAAACCTCTGTGCTTTATAAATTACACGAAAACCCTTTTGTGATTTTCTAAATATAACCCGAAACCCTCAACTTTTTTAATATTAACAGAGGTTTTATACACGTGCTCTCCATGTGTTTTTAATGTTTTTTTTTTCTTTTACTTTTTTACTAAATAATGACATATTTACTTTCCCTTAAATATACTATAAAAGAATAATCTTTTTGGGTGGCAGAGGTGTTTGCAATTTCAAACACTTTCTTTAAACTTATTTACTACATTAACACCCCTTTTTTTTTTTCATTTTTCATACAATGTTAATTGTTTTTAGTTATTTATTTATTTTATAGTTATAAATGCCAGCGATTGATACACATATTTCTTTTTTTATTTTTGCTTTCCTTTCGTTCAAT
This sequence comes from Scutellaria barbata, assembly GCA_028654395.1. Taxonomy (NCBI): domain Eukaryota; kingdom Viridiplantae; phylum Streptophyta; class Magnoliopsida; order Lamiales; family Lamiaceae; genus Scutellaria; species Scutellaria barbata. Next base: position 13,809,316 of record CM053646.1, on the reverse strand, counting down.
TTTTTTTAATGTTAAATTTTTATTTAATTATTTATTTTATTGTGATTAATGACAACAGAGTTACGTATTTTTCTTTATTTACTTATGATTTTTTCAATTCATTTTTTTACAATGTTAATTTTTTATATTTTATTTTATTTTATTGTTATTAATTTTTTACAATTGATGAAAAGATATTTGATAGTATATTATTTTCACCTCAAATGAACCCCAATGTGTAATAAAAGAATCCTAAATATAATTAATATACTATCACTATTCAGTATGTTTTTTTCGATATCCATACAATAAAATCAAAAATTCATTGAATTTTTTGGGAAAATCTAGATGATTAAAGGCGTGAACAATGATAAATTTTGCTATTGAGGTACATTTTGTTTTAGAAAGAGAACCTGAAGCGAGTAGAAAGTATTTTTCAAGTTTTTCTTTATATTAAAATGATAAAATGCTGACTATTGACAATTTTTAATATGCACACGAATACGATGATATGCAATGATCCCAATAAAATAAATAATTAAATATAAAATTAACATTGTTACAAAAATAAATTGAAAAAAAAAAGTAAAGGAAGAAATATACATACCAACTGTTGGCATTAAAAAAAAAGCTAAATAAAAAATTAACAATGTGAAAAATTGAATTTGAAAAAAAAATAAAAGTAAAGAAAGTAATATCATTAACAGCAATAATATAAATAATTATATAAAAATTAGTATTGGGAAAAAATGAACTGCAATAAACAAAAGTAAAAAAAATAAACATACATATCAACTTTGGAATTAATAACAATAAAATAAATAATTAAATAATTTTTTAAAGAAAACTAAAATAAAATTGAGCTGATTAAAAATGATTATTGAAACTTATTATTAATGAAATAAAATAGTTTTTGTGAATGTGTGTTTTATTTATATTTTTTCTTATATAAATAAAATTTACATTTTAAAAAAAATTTAATTTAGTTATTTTACTTCCGTGTATTACACAAGTCCTATACTAATTTACAATAAAATAGCGTACATCGTTAGAAATAATCTTAATGATTAAACTGGAAATTCAATTTTTTTCCCCTAAAGAACCAGACCATTGCTTGATTTGTGGTTGAACCGGCAGATCGGTCAGATCTAATTCAATCCCACAAGTAGTGAGCTCTACCCATAGAAACCATCAAGCATAATGTTGATTATAAATTCGCATAGTTTTGTTTATAGTTAGCAAACTATGAAAAATAGATTTGAAAAAAGAAAAAAATTCCAACTTATAATCATAATGATATGGACCATGATCCAGGGTGTTGGTTCAATTCAATATCAAAAAATATTTTACGTATATAGGTAGAGAAAATAATTTGTGGTTCGCAAGTGAGACATGATCAGAATGGAAACAACTAACATGTTACTAGTGGGCATCTAATGGTTGGTATTATAATCTCATTAATGGCTGACAGATATTATAATTATTTAACCCTCTGAAATTAATATGTTTTGGTTCAGAATGTGCTTTGTACTGATAATTAATGTTGCAACAGCCAAGTCATAATAGTGACATAATACCAATGGATATGGTTGCATTAAAGTATAAAATTTAATGTCGATAGAATAAAATACAAAATAATATAAAAATTAATTATTTTTTGGAGCATAAAAGGCAAATATCTCATATTCCCAATAATCTATGGTGTATTAATTTGCAATGAAGGTCAATGAACAAAATATAATTTTGAGTAAGTTTTGTACGAGACCTAAATATTTTATGTGAGGTAAAATCTTATGGATTGATTAAAGCTCGATCAACATAAGTCAATCCAATCAATGTGTGATCAATGCAATCAATATGAAACAATGTAAGTTAATATATCAATCCACAAGTTTATATAATTATTAGTAATACTATATTCGTCTCAAATTAAATGTCGTTTAGATGTTTTCACAGAAAATTAAGAAAAATGATATCAAGACTGATCTACCCTTATTTAAGTAGTTATTGTGAGAGTTTTTTTTTTTCTTTCCTCTTAATAACTCTATTTAATTTGGTAAGAATAGATGAGAGTATTTTTAGTAGATTATTAGTAAATATATTTTAAAATCCTAAAATGACACTTATTTTAGAATAAATTTCTTTTGCTAAAATGACATTTATTTTGTGATGGAGAGAGTATATGTATAAGTGTTCGTTTTATGATTAAGACTATATATTATTTATAAGGTCAAATAGCCAAAAAAAATCCAAACTTTTTCGAGTTTTTGTTCGTTTAGTTAATTTTTTAAAAGTTGTCAATTTAATCAAATTTTAATTTTAGTCAAAATTAAATTATATATATCCTACATGGCAGACATATGGATAAAAAAATCATTTACATTTTATAAAAATGAAAAAAATAAATAAACAAAATAATCACATCATCCAGATATAGGTAAATTACATTCCTCGGCCCTCGCTACATACTTCAATGCTTTAATAAGAGTACTAATAACACTAAAAAGTAAAAAAGTCACGCCTTTTATGATAACCTGAAATTAATGAAGATAACAGTCTGGCCCCAAATTAAATAATCAAGACTTAATTAAGCTTCAAGGTCAATTAAAGCACGGACCTTTGACTTACATATATCTTCTTAAGTTTTAATGTCCCTTTTTATTTTCTGATTTATTAATTAGTTGTTAGATCTTCCATAACCCGCGGCGTGGAATGTTAAATCAACGTGTAGTTGGTCGTCACACAGCACATGAATTAGACACTACTTTGAATAGATCTAAATCTTTAAATCTGGATCAAAACGATGTGCTTTTATAAAATGTGATACCATATTTTATATCATATTTAGTATGTGGAGATGGATATTTTTAATATTTTCATACATAAGTATTGAAAAACTATCAGAATTGTGTTGTTGAATTGTGTTGTTTGGGGTACAGGTAAGAGGATTCTAATCCTTTTTTATTTTTTTTTTATTTTAATAACGATTGTGCTAACTAGAGTTTTAAATCAGATTAATAAACCATTTAATTTCATAGTTTCATGTGGGGAATAACATACTTTATCACTTTGTGTCTTGTTTTTTTAAATAATATGTGTTTTTGTTAAAAGAGAGGAAGGGAAGGGAAGAGAATAATATTTTAATTAATATATTTTGTTTTAAAGAATTAGAGAGTGGAAGGGAGGGAATAATTTTTTTTTTAATGAGTGAGGAAGTGGAAGATAGAAAATAAAGAATAGAAAATTTGTATGATCATGTTCGAATTCTGATCAGCAGGATCTGCTCTTTTATAGAGGTAAAATATCACTTAAATTACAAAACTTGTAGTTTTTTAATTAATAAAATTATAACCTTTTCAGTGTTTAAATCAAAAGGTTATTTTAGAAAAAGTTGGTTGAATCAAAGTGGTGGATTTAATGAGTTAGATAAATCTGTTTGACCCACGAAGCTAATAAGATTAAAAAAAAAAAAAACAATTTTAGTCCTGAAACTTCAAAGTTCTCCCATCTTACTTCTTTTTCCCTAGGAATTTATCAATTTGCCACAAATAGACTATTTTGCTGACTTGAAAAATTACTTAACAATTTTTTATATCAAAGTTAGTAAACTGTCTTATGTCATCGGAATCGCGGAAATCCCAAATTTTATGAGTCACGTGAAAATTACGTGCCAATTTCTAACAAATTCTATACATTCGGTGGTAAAAAAATTGAACATTTTTCAGAATTAAACTAAAATTGATATTTTAAAGATAATAGGGCTATTAGAAGTCAATGAATTTTCGTCATATTTTGTGCCACTTCATTTTACAGCTCACTTCCTTTCAGAGCAATGATGAGGATGTAAAAGGTTTTGATGAGCAATCCAATAGCTTCATCTTGGACTGTCAACTCACCCTAAATAATGAGTATCATACCGTCCAAATTTAGCCCTTTACGTATGTTTGAAATTTCCATTAATTTATTGCATTTTTTTTCATGCATGCCGTTTTATTTGGGATCGAATGAAAGAGAGTTACAATTTACAACTTATATAAGATAATTTCATGCATTCAAGCCATTTTATTTTAATGAAACTATAGTACTATACTAATTACTTATTTCCATATTTTTAGAATTAAATAAAATAAAGTTTTATGATATATGATTTGCAATCTTTCCAATATGCGCATAAATATACATACATATATTAGATAAAAGATGAAAACCGGACAAATTAATAGAGCAAACACTTGAATTAAACAGTTGGTCTCTTATCAGACTGTCTCACATGTAACGAGATTAAATTATATATTTTTCAACTATAAATATTTGTTTTATAAGTATATTTTACAAGTATAATTCAAGTATGTTTTTTTCTGTCATAAGTGAAACTATCGCACTGTGTGACGATTGCACTTGAATTTTTGTGTAAATTAAATAGCAAGTCAGTGTTTTGATGGTCCGACCTAATACTCTCATACTAAGTATTTTAGTATTATATTGATCCAACAGACAACAATCAAAGGGTTCAAATCAGGGTTTAATTAGATTATCAAGCGGACTCATCGAATCAGTCTTAGATTGTTAGCTATTGATGAAAACTCATTTAACAGTAAGAGAATCCGACTAGTAAACTAGCTAACAAGTCATGACTCATGAGTTGGAAAATCTTCATGCCAAAGCAAATTAAACAAAAAGTTTCATTGACGAAGATGAGGGGTTGCATTCTGCAAGTTATAGCTTTGGCATCAAAACTAAATCTCTGCCTCTAAAAGCATGTTTCTGTATTATTGGCAATTTGGTGAATCACATGGAAACCATCATTTGTGATGACTTTGTAAGGGAAGCAACCACGTCATTCTTTTCTCTCACAAAATGCTTATATTTGAATTACATATAATGGCATAATTTGGGTTAAGAGATTTTCGTTTGTCTATGTCCTTTTTTATTTGGGTAGAATCAAATTCCTTATAATTGGCAATAATTATGGTGTTTATAATATCTTTTGGACGAGTACTCATTGTGGTATTTAGAGTTGTTTTTCTTCCTTCTATATCTATGTTGGGAAAACCCTCATTCTAAAGACAATATATTTAAATTCATAATTGATCGATCAATCATATAGATGATTAATTTACTGTCATTTCTGTGCCCACGTCTTTTTAACTCCTGATTGACAACTTTTGATTTAAATGAATAATAAATAAGAATCTTTTGATATATATTGTTTAAAATAATTGATGTACATCAGTCGTATATTTGTATGGACCTAAATCCATATAATTTGGGTCGATTCAACTCGACACGCACCTCCACATATTTTAGAGAAGTCGCTTACACTTGGTTTATTTTTTGCATTTTCTAGAAAAATATGTATAATTTTTAGTTATAATATTCATACATTTACCTTATATTACGCAAACATGTAATATCTTTTACACCTCTAGTTATTGTAGTTATACATTTTAGTTGTACCTTATATATTACATCAATTATGAATATATTGATATAAATGTATGAGTAATATCAATAAAGATATATATAAATTGTGTTAATTTTTTTAAAATTAAAGTATTACATAAAAATCATACTAATATAATATAAAAGTCAATATATGAATAAAAAAAAAAGTAAAAAAAAAAGGCGCAAATCTAAATCGATACGAGTACACTAGTTGCATAGGAGAGCAACTCAATATTGTTACTTTTTATTTGAATGTATAGTGGATTTGGAGCAAGACTTGTCATATTATTTTATATGGCTAGGTTAATACATTTTTACTTACTAATTATTGTTCAATTTTAATATTATTAAAACTGAAAAATAGTTAAACTTCCTTGTTTTGTTTATTAAATTGAACATTAAAACACACACACACACACTATATATATATATATATATATATATATATATATATATATATATATATATATTATCCTTCTTGAATCCAACATCGAATGGTACAATAATTTGACTTTTTTTTGGTGCTGTATAAGAGATCATATTTAGCCACAGTAAGACTTTTACCAAATTAATATTAGAATTATGCTCTAATAAAAACTTTACACAAAAACTTATTCAAGGTCATCCCACTAATATAATTTCACAAGATATAGCCTTAAAATACCGCAACTCCCAATTCAAACTCACACTTTAGTCTCTAATTATTAAGTTATGATTTATGAATTATGGCTGAACTTGTTTTACATAATATCCGACCTCACAGAAACCATACTAATAACTTTAACCCCATCCTTAATTAGTTATTACACAATGTTTGATCAAAGCCTGTGCAAGTTGGTATCGATGGTTATGGGCCGATCGAATGTAGACTGCTGAACTCGCATATACCACCTACCAGATGGGCCCCTTCGGCCCAAGCATGGTTCGAATACTTCTTTTGTTTTTATGGTGGAGTAACGACATCAGATGGGCCTACTAACTGGTTATCTGTAGACCCGACCTTGGTTTATTATGGGCTCAAGGATCTGGGCCTGTCTCTGGGCTATTGGGCTTACCCATGTGTTTAGCATTATTTTTTGGGAAGGACTGAAGTTACAAGTCCAAGTTCATATTCCTAGTTATAAAAATAAATGGTAAATTACATTTGTCCCCGATATGCTTCCATCAAATGACCACATAAATCCTTTACAACAAAATCATTCGATTGATCAAAAGGGACTGAAATTTGATTCATTCGAATTTTGAACGAGTTGATTTTAATTTATGTCTGAACAAAGAATTATATAATTTTATTTGTGGTTTTTTTTACAATTCCTAATTTTTTTTTTCATTTTTCTTACAAATTCTAATTTTTTTTTTTACTTTTTTTATAGTTTTTAATGTGAAAAATGATATTTTAAATAAATACAAGACTTTCAAAATTCATATTCATAAAATTCTTCTAAATCTCAAATTCAAACTTATAAAAATCACCTTAAATTCAGTACAAATATAATCTTAATAAATATTCTTGATCGAAAGGTATTAGAGTAGTATAATGTTAATAAGGAATTAATAATATTTTTGTGAAAAAGTGAAACTTTGTTTAATGGAATTATATTTTGTGATGTGTCATATAAATTTACTTTATTTAGTTAATTGCCAAGATTGGAAAAAACAAAAGGACCCGGCTATCCACACCCCCATTTCTTCTAAACACACCCCAAAGTCTAAACACACCCCAAAAAGTACTAAAATACCCTTAGTAATAAATTTAATAAAAGAAAATGAAAAAAGATATAATTTACTAAACACACCCCCAACTTCCCCACACCCCAAACACAACACAAACCCTAACACACACCACTCATCTCCACCTCCAAGCTTCAAGCTTCCAAGCTTCCATAATTTGGCAAGAGTTCAACCTTCAACCGAACATTGTATTGCAAGTTCGATCTACAAACAAGAAATCTACCATGGATCGAAATCAAGAAAGTGAGATGCCAATTAAGTGAAGTTTTCAATTTTGATTATGAAATTATGATTTTCATGTAGTAGATTTGTGTGAAATACACTTTAAATGCTTAGGATTGTTGTTTAGAACGGTTATTGATGTAAAATGATGGATAATGTGTTGAAATTGCATTGTGTTGGGCGTGGGTTTTGTTCGAAAATGGGCGATCGCGACGGGACTGGTTCGGCCCTGGTTGGCCGAACGAAGTGAAGAATGTTCGACAACAACTAGTCGAACATATAGGCAATGTTCGATCACCAGTCGAACAATAGGTGTTTGTTCGATACTTCGTCGAACGTAGGTCAAATGTTCGATCATTTGTCGAACAACTCGCATAACGTTCGATGATTGGTCGAACGTTGTTTTAGGGTGTTCGTTTCATTGTTGATCGTTGTGCATATATGTTTAGGTTTGATGAATATTTGGCCTACGAGGGATGTATATGAATTTGAGCATATATGTATACGTTAATTGATTTTAGCCGTTGATGAATATTGCTGGTGGAGACATTTTTTATATTAGGAGGAGGACACGGCCTACGGCCTCGAACAGAAGGCGTCGGGTCGAAGAGGCCACCACGATCGATCCACCGATGCCTTCTACATCTGCTCTTTCTCTGATCGAATACGAAGCACCGGCAGAGGAAGCAGAAAATGACGATGCTCCTGATGAGGAAGCTGTGCCTGAGGAGGCCGAAGGAGAGGCCGATGATGATGATATCTTGAGAGGCCCTTGCCCTGGTGGACCGATCGATCCACAACTGATTCCGAGCTTCAAATCGTACATTGCCTATGCCATTTGGAACGGTGAGGAACGGCCTATCCTGAAGTGTTGGTGCCACACCACAAAGATGAAGACGTGGCAATTCGAGGTACGGAATCCGGCTTGGGAGCAGTTGCTACAGCGCAGTCCCATCCCAGATTTGAGGTGGGTGTCTTATAAGACGCCCAATAAAAACCTCATATGTGCATTCGTCGAGCGCTGACAACCGGAGACCAACACATTTCACATGCCCTGGGGTGAGATAACTATCACCCTGGATGATGTAGTATGTTTGACTGGTTTGCCGGTTAGTGGCCGATCCGTCATGATTCCGGACAGTCGATCCAGGCCGGAGCCCGTGTTCGATCTCCTTAGTCGGTTGTTGGGCGTTTCGGTGAAGGCTGCAAATGAGGGACTCGAAGGCCTTCGAGGAGGATCGGTCAAAATGGAGTGGCTTCGAAGGCAATTTGAAGCTGATACGAGTTCTCAGAACCAGTTGGTGTTGGAGCGTGCTGCCCGTGCATACCATTTGTTCAGAGGATTCCGGATGAGCCGTTGATTCCCATTATCGCCCGGAGGGGCAAACAGAGGGCCACATACAAGGTGACTTGGGATGCACTAGGTGCATACTTTAGAGTCTGGCAGAACCATGTTCTGTCAGCCGAAGCACTTGGGAGAAGTGCATACCCTGCCTGGGAGTGCTCCGAGGACTACTTGGACTAGTACTCTAGGGTTTCACATCCATTCATCCAGAATCCGGATGAACTTCAGGCTGGACACGTCCCTCAGAGCAGACACAGAGGCCCCCAACCGTGGGATATGATCACATCGGCACTTGGTCACCTCGAGCCCGTGTACCAGCAGTGGCAAACTGACGAACAAGGCTTGGACGCGTCCATGGTAGTTCCAGTCCTAGTTGGTGCATATAGGGCCCTGAAGATTGACACCGAGGAGCCGGCCGAGTCGTCAAGACGAGCTTCCAGCAGCCGGCAGCGTAGGCCTCGGAGATCTTAGTCTACTCTCTTTGTCTTTCATTTTAGAACTGTTCCTTTATGTATTTTCCATTTCGCATTCAGACAACTTTTGATGTAACTCTTGCACCTATCCCGACTTTGTAATTGATGTTTTCGATTAATTTAAACATGCTACCTTGTATTTTATGTGTCTTTGATATCTGGAATGGTTAACTGTCGAATTGGTAGTAGGTTGGGATCGTACGAACTCTGATTGTGGGAATCATAGGATGTTCGAACACTTATGGTCGAACAACATGCATCAAGTTCGACCAATACTGGTCGAACAAAGAGGATATGTTCGGCTATACGTCGAACAATACTGTAATGTTCGATTACATGTCAAACACATCTCAATAGTGCAAAATGAGCCTGTTCGACGCCCCCTGTCCGAACATAGTTCATACTGTTCGACCATAGGTCGAACATGTTGTACTTGTTCGACGCATGCCCGAACACTTGCATACCTGTTCGGCTATAGGTCGAACGCTGCCAATCATTTTCGGCCACAGTTCGCATCACAGACTCGTTTCCCCCTACGTTCGTTTACATGGCCTGTGCAAATAAGTCGAATAATTCACATACTCAAGAATCCAAATTAATTCACATCGTTACGAACTCCGACAAATATTCATACTCATAGTAAATGTAATGAAATGAAAATTCATACAAACATTAACCCTTTCTAAAATCGTCCGAGTCATACACCCATACAAATCAATCATCGACGATCTGGATTGTGTCTTGCCCAACAGAAGAACTTTCACTACGACTGTCGGCCGCGTACTGCATGATGCGTCTCCTATATAGCTCGGACCATCCACTTGCACAAGGAAGACGATGTTCGAACCACCGATCTATGATGGGCGGTAACGGCACTTCGTCTTCCAGTTTGACCTACAATGGATTTGAAATCAGTAAGGATATACCATTTTTGAGCCTATCATTGAATAAGTTAAACTTGATTTTACCAGAATATAATGGTTTCCGTGAACGAAAGCCATGCAAACAAGCCTAGGTTTCGGGGGAACTTGAGCCCGTAATGGTAGCACCGTAACGTTCAGCTGAGGGGAGAAATGGACGATGGCCATGTTGTATGCATTAGCAGCCAGATAGGTCATTTCAGGGAAAGTCCACCAGTAATTCATGCTTGGCGTAGGTCGTTCATAGCAACTCAAGTTCTCGACCAACTCATCCATTCGATCTTTGATGCCATATATATTGGAATACAAACCTTTGAAGTCTTTCAGCTCCTGGATAAGATCGCTACGGATTTGGCCCCATGAATTCTTCCCCAACCCGATTGCGTGAGCAATCGATCGAAAACCGCAGTGGCCGTCTCCCAATGGATTTTTTATACTTACAACATGTGGCTGCACTAAAGCCGGTAGCAAGCCTATAAACACCTCATCCCCTGCCTTCCGAACTGATCGTCGCTTTATCGGCATCATCTTGCGCTTCAGTGTGGTGAAGACAGGGGTGGACTTGGCCTCCGTTTGTAGAGATGTTAAACGGGCTAGCCCTAGCCCTATAGGGCCAGCCCTATAGGGCCACGGGCTAAACGGGCTAGGGCCTTATCCGGTTCACTCTTAACGGGCCTCTTATAGTGAGGACCTAACCCTAACCCTAGCGGGCCTCGGGTTAAACGGGCCACTAACCGGGCTACGTACAAAAATGAAATTTTGTCTTAAATTGAGAACTCAATCTAATTTTCAAGCCTGAAATTGAGAAAAAATATAAAATTGAGTCCCTTATTGTGAAATTTGAAAATTTGGGTTTAAAATTGAGAACTAATTTATAAATTTGGTCTTGTGATGAAATTTATTCGATTTGAAACTATACTTGAAGAAGTTAACATCATTATTCTTGCTTTCTAACATCAACTATAGATGGAATTAAATGAAATAGACCTCAACTTAGTTGGTGGAGTGGAGGTGTGTAAGTCAATGGTTTGAATCCGACAGGTTGCAATTTTTTAACCGGGCTAAACGGGCTAGCCCGGTTAACCTGCGGGCTGGCCCATTTAACCCTCGGGCTAATAGGGCCGGGCCAAAAAGGCCCTAATTTAAACGGGCCTCTAATATCTCGGACCTAACCCTGCATTTTTTAGGACTAAACGGGCTGACCCTATTAGCCCGGCCCGGATTAACATCACTATCCGTTTGTATGGGGATCGTTTGATCCTCCTCGAATGAGCAACTATCGTGGTATGATTGGATCAATTCGAACTTGCTAGGCAAGCGTTTGGTCGATGTATCCTTTTTGGCCTTCGCTTTACCAGGCCTACCACGGGTACGTGTGGTGGGGACGGGCTCCTGCAACTGAGAGGTTGAAGGTATGGATATCTCGCGCAACCGCTTTAGCAACAACAGTTTTTGAGCCTCCGAAGTCGATCCGAACATGTTATTAATATCACCGACTGTTTCTTCCCAACGGTTACCAACATCCGCATTGATAGTACCCTCATCCACAACTGGTTCACAGTCCAACTTCTTCCAGAATGGGTGGATCATGTCGAGCTGGATAACTTGCCCATCTCGTTCCAGCTCGGCCAACTCGTGCATACAAGGCAACCCACACGTCCGCCTCAAAACACATCCACAAAGCAAAGGATCAACACCGCAGCTACCAACACCACTCATCTCCTCGAAAATCTTACTCAGGGCCTCATGTGAAACTAAGCCTCGGATGAGCTTAAATAAAGGAATTGCAAACCGATGAGGTGTGATATTCAAACTTTGTTCGAAGGAGGCCAAGATTTGGGTGTGCGACGTGATGATGAAATGGTGAATGCGTTCCCAGGATGTCTCGAAATTCGATTGAGACGATGCCAACTGTTTTTTCAACTTCGCATATGCACTCTCAGCCCTATAAGTCAAGCGTGTATGTCAGTAGTGGAACCTAACATCCTACCCGAACAAAAATGAATTCTGACAGGATGTAAAACTTAACAAAATTACCTACTGCTCGTAGTGTTGTCGAAGTGCATGACATTGTTAGTTCAGCACGAGACGAATCTCTCTTTATACGGCGTGATCCAGTTTTTTAGGACGTAAGCCACAGCCCTAGGATGCTCTCGGTAGTCATCCTCTAACCTCCTCAGCAATTCATTGAACCTCGGTTCATCCTCAGCAAAAATCAGCATATTCCATGCATGATTGAACTGTTCCCATTTCTCCGCCCGTCCAAACAAATTCTTGCAAGTGCTCAAAATGTTCTTGTTGATATGCCACCGACACAGCAAGTGACGTGAGTTGGGGAATGTAACACTGATGGCATTCATCAAGGCCAACTCGCGATCAGTTACAATTACCGAAGGAAGTCGGTTGTCGGACATTAACCTTTTCAACGTCGTCAGAGCCCACCTGTAATTATCTTCACGCTCTTGGGACATGTACACGCAGGCAACAGAAAAAGTGATGTTGGTCGATGTCACACCAACAACCTCCAAAAGTGGCATTCGGTACCTATTAGTCTTATAGGTACAGTCCATTAGGAGCACGCTTGGAAATGCACGTAACAGGTCAACAGATCGAGGATGCGCATAAAAGAGATCTGTGACTCGATCTGTTTGCTCATCTCTCCGGTCCAAGAAGTAATAGCTCTCCAACTTTAACTTCCCCAACAAAAACTGCATTTGGGTTCGGCCTCCATGCTCGACCACTTTATGCTTTTGCCGAGCATTATAAATTGTTTTCAGGGTGGACTCATTACCGGGAAAAGAAAGCTTAACAGTGCTCAAAATGTCCTTCGGCTTCGTGTTATTCATAGACAAGTCCCGCACTAGCCGATCTTCATCAGTCGTTAGTCGACCGGTGAAAGAATGTCCCACCAAATGCAGCCCCATTGGATGATTATGAGACCCACATACAACCATCAAACACCACTGTCCAGTCTCTTTCATCTCTACTCTTTTTAGCATGAAAGGACAATCACACTTCTTTGTTTCAGTCTGACGTCCTTTAGCAGATTTCTTTTCTGGGTCGGTAGAGGTACCTCCCACAACCTTTGACTTCGGCGGATGATATTTACCACCACGCTCACATCCTAAAAATACACGTGCTCGTCTTCCACTGTCTCCACTGTCAGATCGCCTAACCAAAACAACCATATTAAGACTATTCCCAACCCTACTGGCCCAATTCACCAAATCTTCGCGAGTATCGAATAGCTCGTTTGTTCGAAAATCCTCCGAAAAATCTATTTGCTCATACATCGGGTCGATAACATTCATAACACTCAATTGTGTTTCATTGGAGCCATATTCCTATAAAAAAGAGCATGTGTAAATACCAAAGTTCCACAAAAAAAACCTTCGACTATGTAAAACATATGCAATATGTTCGACCATTACTAGACGAACACATTGAATATGTTCGATCAGACCAAGACGAACACAATGTAAAACGTTCGACCATAATCGGTCGAACATTCCCTATACGTTCGACTCACAATGATCGAACACTTCCATATATGTTCGGCCAATACAGGTCGAACACACTATAAATTATTCGGCCTGTATTGGTCGATCGGGAACTGCGTGAATTTTTTTTTTTCGATGAATACTGAAAAATAAATCGGTTAAACTATGTAAAATCACTTACATTATCCATTTCCCGTGCTCTATCTTGATCCATGATCTTTTTTGCACAAATGTAGTAGGGTTTTGGGTGGGGTTTTTGTACAAATCTTGGATTCAATTGATGAAGAAGAAGAAGGAAATGGGTGTGTGTAGTGTCTCTCCAAACATAACCTAGGATAGTGGGGTGTGTTTAGAAATTACATATTGTGGGTGTGTTTAGATAATTTATTGATAATTAGATATTGTAAGGGCATTGTGGACATTTCCTATTATATTTCTTTTTCCATTATTTTTTGGGATGTGTTTAGAAGGTCCGGGGTGTGGATAGCCGAGCCCAAAACAAAATTTCAACCTTTTGTGGGTGGTATAGTAGAGAACAATATACACGCCAATTACATAAACTGCAACCTCCTTTTCCCAATTCAACCCAAAATTCCCATCCTAAATAACCAAATTCCGCTCAAAAAAAGTCCATCAATTCTTTGTCTCAATCCCAAATCATCACAATTCTTACCGATTAAAACCCCCAAATTCCATCTGGAAAACAAAATCCACAATTTTCTAGGGTTTTCCATATAAATCTTGAGACCCAAATGAGATGATTGTGAATTGTAGCGAACCCAACAACGCCCTAGATTCAAGCTCGAGATCGATCAACGAGACGGTGAATGGGTCGCACCACTTCACCATCCGCGGCTACTCTTTGGCGAAGGGCATGGGCCCCGGAAAATACATTTCCTCCGATACTTTCAGCATCGGCGGCTATGACTGGGCGATTTACTTTTATCCTGATGGGAAAAACCCTGAGGATTCCTCAATGTACGTCTCTGTCTTCATCGCGTTGGCGAGCGAGGGCACAGATGTGAGGGCGCTATTCGAGCTAACTCTTTTGGATCAGAGTGGGAAGGGGAAGCATAAGGTGCATAGTCATTTTGATCGGGCGCTGGATAGTGGACCTTACACCCTGAAGTATAGGGGAAGCATGTGGTATTGTGATTTGCTTTTCAATTTGATGCGTTTTGATTATGAATTTCGATATGATGGTTGCGTGAAATGCGAATGGTCGTGTTTGTTTATTTGTTTATTTATTTACTGTTGTAATTATAGATGGCGTTTATGGACCATTAGGCGAATTTATCTTCTTGAGTTTAGTTAGGGTTTTAAAGAAATAGTTTTGATTGTAGGAAGATGAACTATAGCTATAAATTTTATCAGGTTGTGGATGGAAAGCTTGGTTTATTATGTTTGATGCTGGTTCTTTTTCCTTTCATTGCTGCTCATTTGTTTTGGTGTTTTAGACTCCAGATTGACACAATTTGTAAATGTCAGTGCTTTTGAGTTACATTGGCATATTAGAATTTTCTTCTACTGCCTATCATGCTTATGCTTTTGCGCATGTGTTTTACTCTTCTGCCAGAAAATAATGATGTTTATTATAACTATTTATAATGTTTTCTGTTTGATTGAGGTATATCAGTATTATTATTTGTTAAATTGGCTTTGGTAAATGTTTATTCGGTATCTTTTAGTGATTTTACTTATTTATTTATTTTTCTAGTCTTATTTGAAGATTGTGAATAGATTTAGTGCTTCGTAATATTTATATGAAAGTCTCTGAATTTGCTCATACTGGTAACTTGGATTCATTTGAGCCGCTTTTTTGCTCCAGAAAATTCAAAAGAGAGGCCTTTGTTATATCGTTGAGTATATTATCATTTTACTTGTTTATGCAGGGGTTATAAACGATTTTTCAGAAGGACTTCTTTAGAAACTTCTGATTTTCTGAAGGATGATTGTCTTTCCATGCATTGTACTGTGGGTGTTGTTCGAACTCGTGTTGAGGGACCAAAACTGTACAGTGTTCCCGTTCCCCCGTCAGATATGGGCCATAGTCTCAAGCATTTGCTGGATGCTGAACTTGGCTATGATATAGTTTTCCAAGTTGGGGAAGAACTATTCAAGGCTCACAAGTTGATTCTTGCTGCCCGTTCTCCTGTATTTAGAGCCCAATTTTTTGGACTTGTTGGAAATCCTAACAGCGATAAAGTGGAACTCGAAGATGTTGAACCCTCTATTTTCAAGGTAGCCCATCTGTTTTAAGCACATTGGTCTTGTGGAAAAATAGGTGCGAGTATAAAGAATCTTGAACTTACAAAAATCAAAGATCACAAAATTTTGTTATGGTTTATGTAATGATCCCTAGTCAGGAGATTCTGTTATACAGTTGCTCTTTTGATGGTCCATGTCAAATGAGGTGATCTAATTGAGCTTTTGAGCTTCAGTTTTTGCCTTCTTGGTGAAAGAAGCTTCTTGGATAATGATATTGCAACACAGATATAATATGCTACCTTGTCAGCAGCCTTCTTTAACTTCCTGTCATAGTTTTGGGTGCAATTGTTAATATCAGATAACATGATGTTAGTTGGAAACTGCATGGATCTTCTTTTTTTCTGGATCTCTGTAGCTTCTATTATTGGTCATTTGGAAGATGCTGTAATAGATCATTGTAGAACTTGGTGAGGTTCAAAGTGAGCTTTTCGGAAGATTATAGTATTTATTTTCACAGCTATAGGAAACTCAGTTTGGGTACACTGAGGCTGGCATTTAAAACTGTGCATGAGCATTGTGTACTTTTCTTTAAAAAAAAATTCTTTTTTTTTTTGTTCATTGTAAGTGAACTTGGTTAAGAAATATGGCTATAAATGTTTTGCAGGCTTTGCTCCATTTTATTTACTCTGATGAACTTCCCAATTGTCATGAAATAATTGGCTCATCATCCACATCTGCTGCAATTATGATGCAACATCTATTGGCTGCTGCCGACCGCTTTGGTTTAGATAGGTTGAAACAATTATGTGAAGCAAAATTATGTGAAGAGGTCAGTGCTGAAACAGTGGCAACAACTCTTTCCCTTGCCGACCAGCATCACTGCCCTCAGCTCAAGGCCATATGTTTAAAATTTGCAGCAACAAACTTGGGAGGTGCGTAGTCCATAGATCTGAGCGGTGCAATGTTTCAGGTTATGTCAATTTTAATTTCTCAGTCTGTTGTCTGCAGGCATATTCTTGATGAAATTAGATGCATGCCCACCTGCAATGGGGATTTTTGGTCTTTTTTCTGATGTCTCAATGTGCTGTAGCCACCTTTATTCTTTTTTTTTTTTTTTCATTTTCTTTTTTCCACAAAACAAACAATTTTTTTTACTCAACCTAGATAAACCAAATACTGTATGAACATCAAGTTTGATTCTGCTATGGCGACCAATCGTAATAGCTCCTAACCAAGTCGTTCAAATACAATGTTGATTTAATCATGTAACAACAATAACTTCTGTTTGTTGAAAGTAATCTATTCTCATCGAGAGCAGTAATTTTTCTGTATATGTCTGTTTGTACTATACATGGATCACATAATTAGCCTAGTGAGCCATCAGTGTGCATCTTTGAGCTATGTCATTTCCCCAACTCAATGATTTCAAATATTTTGATTTTCTGAATCTTGATTTGAACGAGTAATAGAACATTGTTTTGGTGGTTGCAGTGGTGATGCAGTCAGAAGGATTCAGGCACTTGGAAGAGAGCTGCCCGTCGCTGTTGTCAGAGTTGCTGGAAACAGTGGCATCGGTGGATGAGAAGTCGAATGTTACATCAGGTAAGAAAAGGAGCGGCAGCAGTATCTTTGGGCTAGATTTGGCAGCAGCAGATGGTGGTGGTGGTGGTGTAGCAGCAGAATCTGTCAACCCTAATGGTCGTCGTGTGCGGAGGAGGGTCTAGTATGTGAATGCAGATTCAAGATATAAAGTGATGCCCCTAAATCTAATTCCCTATTCTGTGAAGCATGTTTATATATGTTAGTCTTTATTTGTTTAGTCAGCAAAACTCAAAATACTCTGATGCTTTGTGATATTGATACTCTCTAATATTAGTATGTCTGCGTAGTGTCTGTGTGGCTCTTTCTAGCATGAATTCTTCCACTCATACTATCATTCTTTGTTGCACGTGTTAAATAAGTATGGATTTAGAGTGATACATTAATGCTGAAAACTGATTATATTTTACTATATCAATATCATTTCTGATTTATGCTAACTTGCAAAAGTGACTTTTGGTTTGGTTTATTACAAAATAAGGAAAAACAAGAATTGGCCTAGAAAACAAGAAAAAATACATTATATTTTGAAATTAATGTCTTGCCAATACACCCTAAAATAGGTGCATTTTGCAAAATCAACCTCTTTTGACAAAAAAAAAAAAAAAAAAACAAAAACAAAAAGTTGCAAATTATTAGTACCTAGCGTACTTGTGTTGATAGCAGGGTCTATAAAAGTGACCCAAACTGTAAGTAGATTTTTCGGTGAAAATATCAAAATTTAAGAGTAGTTTTTGAGTGATTTAACCCATATTATTTCTTCTTTATCAATGAAGTATATGAATTTTTTTATTCACTCCGAATTCTCATCTCCCTTTCACTTTGATTTTCTGATGCAGTGGCATTAACAAATATTTCTTCTTCATAATCTTGAACATAGTCAAATAGAGATTAGATTGCCCTTTTTATTAACTACTATATTTGCATTTTATTTCAAGAGCTCCACAAGTCACATTCTATCGCACTTTCAATGCCAAACGTCATATCAAGTTGCAACCATTGAGAGAGAGAGAGAGAGTTTTATTGACTTAACTTGAAGAAAATAAAAGAAGCAAAGTTGACAAGGTTGGATAATGCAGCTAGAAAGCAGGCATCAACTCTGTCACATTACATTCTTGTTTTGTAGAACAACCTCAACACCATTGCCGGAAGTATTGGCATTAGGCCATAGAAAGGCCCCCATTGCGAAACGTCGTTTTTGTGCAACATCGCCGATGACAGGCAGCCCATACTCAGCCAGAAGCCTATCCACCATCCATTCCGGCATGTTTTGGTATTCTCTTTTACTGTATCGTGGATAGTGCAAAGGCATTTGGAATTGATCATTGCTCTTTACATTGCTCCCCATCAGAGAGAGAGAGAGAGAGAGAGAGGTTCTTGTTAATTTGATGTTTAGTGTATTTGCAAGAGTGTTGGCTTTTATATTTGGATTGAGTGAAGGACGTTGTGTACGTTCTGTAAGCGTGTTTCATGACAATGGAATGCTCTACCTTCTTTTATTATCTCTTTAATTTCTAGCTAACATTTTATTATTTATCTATTATTTTATTTTAATTAATATTATATGAAGCGTCTATAAATGTATGGGAGGCCAACTGCAATCATACCACATCCTCTAAGATTATATGTTGAATCAATTCAATTCTTTTTCATTTTCAAATTTGAAACTCAATAAATGACCACATCATTTGCAGCTTGCAAACTGCTTAACTGCACATGATCATATATGACATAGTATTCATTATTCAAGAGATCAAAACAAAATTATTGAGGGTTATGCTACTCTTGATGAAATTGTATTGGATTACCTAAATATTTTTATCTGTATCTGTAATACATTCGTACGAATTTTCATAATCTTATTTTAGTGAAAATATCTATTTAAATATTTTTATATTTGTATCTGTATTTGAAATACATTTGGTATGAATTTTCATTATTTTATTTAGTGAAATAATCTATCTAATATATATATATATATATATATATATATATTATAAAAGTGTCTTAGTTTTGGTCAGTATTTGTCATGCCTATAATAACTTATAAATATTAAATTTCTACTTTCACTCTCTCATGTAGGTTCGTGTTGTAATATCTTCTAGTTATACTAGTGATATATTTATGTTATGTGAGTAATACTCTTACTTTATGTTACATAAAATGAGATAATACATTTACATAAAGAAAATAATATTTTAATGTGATACAATAATACATTTATGTAATACATTAATATAATTCACTAAAGTAACAAAATCATTTTTGAAGTAAAATAAGATAATAACTTTAAATAAATATATTTAAACATTTACATTACATTGTTAATATTTTTATGTAATATAAGTAATACATTAATAGTTTTTGAAAATATAGAAATATTTGGTAAAAATTGCAATTTAAGAAAATGTTGTCATTTTATTGGCTATTAAATAACAATGAATTAAATATGAAATCTTGTAGTAATGAATTAGATGTATCTAATGTTTGTAAATATTAATAATTTATAATTTAGAAAAATGTATAGATTATTTAAGACGTTTAGCACATATAGTTATATGTGTACACTGAAACTAGTGGACTGCGTCTTGTACACTTTATTGACATATAATATCTTTAAAATTGACATATAAATAAGAACTATAAGTTAAAAAACGAAATAAGAAAAATTCTTTGTTTTAATTGCGATAATATTTATGCATGGACTAATGTAAAACTCATATTTTACTTCAAAAATCATACATTACTGTAAATAAAAATAAAATAAAATAAAATCATACATAGTACATACAAACATTTAAACTATACAAAAACTTTTGTAAGCAATTTATAAAGGTCTAATTATATACAAAATTAGGACTTTCACTTTAGTTTGAAATATAATTAATTTTTTGGAAATTAATATAAAAAAAAAAACAAAAATACTTAATCCAAATTGCATTATAATTCGACTGACAATTTATGATTATTAATATACTTATTTATAATTCCAACTTGTTATTGATTGAATTTTAAAAAAAAAAAACTGATCTATTAATGAAATTCTTATACCTTGAAAAATAGTACTTTAATATATAACCATGCCATACACACGTATAATATATAAATCAATGCAACTCGCGTGCAACACGCGTATAGGCACACATACAGGACACTGAACTGCTTCATTAACGTAAGAAAATACAAGCTTCATAATGTTCTCAACAGTTTGATAACTGTAAATAATCTCAAAGACTAGAATAAAATGAACACATCATCTTCATGCTCAAAACAAAAACACATCGCTTTCAACCATAAGAACAGATCAAGTGTCCATTGGCCACGAAAATAATGCATCAAAATGGGACCATCATATTACCATTATTAATGGTATACAGAAAGAAGAATGTATCTGTCACGATTCTTCTTTAAACGTGACAGATTTATCAAAATTTATCTCATAAGCATCACTGTAACAATGTGTATACTCAGCCATCAAAACTGCGTTATGGTCTGTGCTTCTATAGATTCTGGTCAGCTATCCGGAGCAGTTTGTTCTGCTTTGGTCTCAGATCTTGGCTTCCACACTTGCCGCTTTTGACTTGTAGAAGCATGCGTAGCTCCATTAGCTTCACCATTTTGATGTTTGTCTGTTGTTTTGTTTGGAGATTTTGGCTGTTTTTGCAAGGAGGTCGATTTTCTCTCCGGGCGGGCTTTGATGCCGTTGCTCCTAACAACTTTTCTTGGTGCGGATTGTGTGACTGATTGAGTTGGCCCAAATGCTCTTGCTCCTAACCATGGTAGATGTAGCCCAGCCAGAACTGATACAAGAGAAGGTTGATTTTGATTCACTGAGACGAGCATTTCATGAGTCACACGAATTGCTTCTGCTATCTTTGTTAATTGATTAATGCTGACTGTCCTAGCAGTATTTGCTGGCTGCTCGAATGGATCTTCGACCTAACCATCAGCAGCAAAGAAGGGAAAAACAGGCTGAGCACAACAATAAGTTTACTTTTGGAGGAACTACAAAAACAACAAAAAAAACTGTCTTTATATCACCGTGGGATGGGCTATATGATGGGTCATACCTTGTCATTCCTTTTAGTGTAAATACATGCTCTCATTCATATTTAAGAATAACAAGTCATTTTAATAGTTTCTTTTGAATTCATTTTAGGTCTTCCACTTCCCTTTTTAATTTGAGCTAAAGATTCTTTACTTTGTATACGATGTACACGGTGTTGTACTAGAGCATCTAAAGGTCTCCTATACACATACAAACCATCTTAAGCCCGTTTCTCAAATTTCTTCATCTATTGGTGTTACCTCCACTTTCTTTTGAATGCACATTTCTTATTCCATTTAACCTAGGAAGTCACACATCCATCTTAGCATCCTCATTTCTGCTACTCCCTTTTTTTTGTTCATGTTCATATTTAGTCACTCAACATTAAACTCCATATATCATAGCAGGTCCTAGGTTTTATGGATGTTTTAAAAAGAAATTACTTTTCATTTTTTAAAGTCATTTTACAGTCACAAAGTAGAGAGGAGAGAGAGGGGAGAGAACTTACAAATAGTGCATAGGTTTTAGGCAGCCATCTCATGTTGCTGTCAATATCCTCCATTTGTCCAGCAAATGGGCTAATGCCTTGTGTAGAAGCGCTTGAACAAACGTCAGAAAACTGAAGGTGCAAAGCGATAAAAATCCTATCAATGCAAATTGACTTACTTTTATGCTCAAGATAAGTGAGCAAATTTTTACATCTTTACCATGTTTAAAACATCTTATAAAAGTTTCAAAAAGAACATTAAAATAGTTGCTTTATGAAAATTTAAGTACTTAAACCTTTGCAAGGAAGGAAAGGAAGAGCTCAGACAGCGAGCTTCGATTGATTAATCTTGACTTATCGGACTTAATTCTGTTAATGTTTACACCACAAATATCTTCGATATGTTTTTCAGCATCAGCCCGCTTACCTTCAGGAGAAAGTCAATGAAGAACATGAATGTTGTTTATAATGAACAAACAGTTATGACGCCAACATGTGTAATCAAAAGAGCTTTAGATGCTACACATTTCAAGCTGGGTATTGTACTGCCCAACTATGCTAAGGTCATAAATAAATGTTTGAGAAAAATACTCTAGCGAATACCAGTAAGGTCATCAATCATATTTCCCGGGTATATTTCTTTTAGAGGAGGTAAGATTGCAGGTTCCAATGTCTGCAGGAGAAATAAATAAGATAAGAATGATAAGCTTGCCGTTGTAAACTCTTAAAGTTCAGGATGAAGAGAGAAACTGCAGTAATATATGAAGTCTAGCATGTAAAGAGTGAGAAACAGATTGTGCACTGGTTATGAAATCATCATTTACAACATCTGAACTTTATTGAGGTCCCTTTCATGGGACTGTCATCTTTTACTGAATTCATGACAGACTCAACCTCCAAATGTTTCATAATTACGACCCCAGAAACCCAAGATGATTCCTTTATACAACGTACTGAATAAAAACTAAAGTCCAGAATTTACCTGCAAATGGAAAATTACAAGCTGACTGAGACAATATGAGTTCAAAGTTCCAGATTTTGAGTCATTAATATGATGAGTTTTGGCCCATTCTTTGACCTGCACAAAAGAGATTTGATGATATTATGACGTAGTTTTCTATGTTTCATATTTATTACTATGTAGAGAAACTTGCCAGTAAAACCAGATCACGGAAACGTCCATCAATCCCATTGATCCAGAATAATATTTTTGACTTCATTTGACCACTCAAATTGTTAATTGAGATGTCACAAGAGATGTTGTAGCTTCCCTCAAACTTCAGAATGGGAACCCTTGCGTTGGAGATGAACTGCACCCTACGAAATCCACCTTCAAACAAACAAGACTTGATGGATCAGAGCTAAATCTCAGGGTTCTGTTATGGAATGTAATTCCTTATTCACAGTACAAAATTAAACTATCCCATCTACTTCAAATTCTACCAGATAAAACCAAAGGTTATGGATGGAAACTATCTATAAACTACAGCTTCAAACATCTTCTCTTTTCAAATATTCTCAATCTGAATTGAGATTTTCTTTCTAAACATATTTGAATTAGTTTTTCTTGTTTCACTGGACAAAACCATATACAGATGCAAAAGCTGCATTTGCATGACTCCAGCTTCTTTTGTCCGGCAAGCACATAGCATAATTAAAAAGCATAAAAGAAACATGTTTATTGTTTTTTTTTTATTTTGCATAAAAGATCATGCTAAAAATTTCACATTACTAAAAATATATGTTTAACAAGTGTGAATTATCAGCTTGTACTAGTAGCAGGTTACCTTTCTTTCTCAAAGCTTTTACCACATCCGCCAGTAAACTTTGCTTGTGCTTTCTCCCAGCAGATGAAATATACAAACCATTTTGCAACTCAACGGACAAATCCAAATCTCCCCATTTTGTAAAGAGATTGGATACAAAAGATCCAAATGGTTCTACAGTTGCCCCTGTCACATAACTCGTCAATTATATGTTGTCAACCAGACCTACCTTTCACAATTCCCAAAATAATTTCTAAGGCATATCTATGATCATGATGATCACCTGTATGATATATATAATTCTTTTAAGTTCCAAAATGATGGCTCTCGTTTGAATTAATATCAAGTTCTACGTTATAGTAGAACAAGTTATATCTAAGCATATTTACACTACAACCCTTGAAAGTAGTCATTAATGATAAATGGTGTTGCGCTGATAATGACCCTAAGTTAAGAAAATCCTAAAAAGAAGCCAAATTAGTAAATTTGATACACAAGATGTATTTTATTTGAGAGGACATCTCTTTCTTGTTTATTATTTTCCACTATTCTATTATTTATTATTTCCCCTCAATTTTCATTTTTATTGTGTATTTTGAAAAATGAGGTGCAATTTGATGCTTCCATTTTCTCTCTGAATAGGTTATTCTGGAAATATACCTTTCAGCTTTCCTTACTTATTATTCTAATTCCAACACTCTCCACTAATGCATGGAGATTGTCTTATACACTAGTACTTCCGCTTTGCTTGCCATCATCATCTTTCACTAGATTCATATCTAAGCAGTGTGACTAACTATACAATCCAAATTTAGTACTTCAAGGCTAAGGCAGTGTATGTGCATCCACCACAAGCAATTGAGCCTTGTTTTCTTCTCTTTTCTGAAAAGCTTCCTCAAGGCCCCTATGTTTCTGACGATTTGGTTCTTCCTTTTAGGTATTTTGTGGACAATCGGGGACTTTACTGTTCTATCCCACAAAGGGGGGCTAGGAAAGAAGACAAGTTCTACTACTTTTCTTATTTCTTATGATTTCTAACTTCTGTTTAGATCCAGAAGAAGAATTATGCATCTTGCACATGCAAGCTTAGATATGAGCGAGATTAAAATTTGGCAGTCACGCTAAAAGTAAGTTCTATGGAAAGCAACCAAATTAGTGCAGAATCTAGACCCTGGAACAAAAAACAAAAATTGAGCATACAACAACTTTCTGAATTCGAACACAGAATAAAAAAATCACAAAAAACATTTTTTGTCTGAACAAAACTAATAATTGCAACATCTATAATTAGAAATTACATGCAGAGGATATATGTCATGTAAAAAGCAGGACCTATGTCTCTTTTCAACCGTCTTCCACCTTTTTTAGTTCTTATCATTCCACACATATAAAATCACTGTTAGATTTTGAAACTAATTTACACAATGCATGAAGAACAAATAGCTAGTCCATCCATAGTCTCTGAGATGCAAAACAAATTCCTAGCTGAAAACTTACAGATGATAAAATCGAAGATGAAAATGGACATACCCATATTTATCAATTGCTGTTTGTCAAAATAATCTCAAGAACACTATATTTCTATAGGATTATTGGTCTACACAACTTTCATCAAATTATGATCCTGAAGTAGCAACTTCGTTATCTTCTGTCCATAAATTGACCAAACAAAAAATATAATCCACCTCAACTCATTCTTGGATCTAGAATAGCATGCAGTACTTAAGAAAACAAAGATGCCAAAATTGCTACTATTAATCTGGAAGAAATGAAATGCTTCCATCCAATTATTTGACACAACATTCAAATAATGCTAAAACCAGATATTGTGATAAGCATGTAAATTTAGTGATGGATGTATTTTTCCCACACCTCAGAATGTCAAATTTTGCCAGTACTCACATTTCAATGATCAGGAAGCAGAGGCTATAAAGGGTAAACACTAGAACTTCATCATGAATGGAGAGAACTCTTGAACGAACTAGCATGACAATGGCTCCTATAGGGCCCAAAAGCCACTTTTTGCTGATGTAAACTAAGCCTCTCCTCTTTGAAGATACAAACTACAATATTTTGTGTTTCTCTCACTTAATTTTCTTTTCACGAGAAATAAATATGCTAAAATCAAATTGTCTGCAACTAGTAAAGTGCAAAAATAAAAAAAATGGTGAAACATTGCATACCTCTCAGACTTTCTACGGATTCAACAACGGCTCGAATCTCTCGTATGATATGAAATCTGACATTCCAATCCTCTTGTGAGGGGTTGATTGCATGAAGAATATCCCTGAGAGTGTGCTCCAACAAATTATTGCCACTCATTTTAATTGTGGCTCCAAGCTCACATGTCAAACAAACAGAACAGCCCCTGCATGTGTAAACTAGAACAATTTATGAGCAGTATAAGTGGTGAACAAAGAACAGAAATGGTGGAAATGGTGGTCTTCATCTCAATCATGGGATTGGAAATCAATTTAAAATTTTCTGTCGGAAAGACTGTTGAAGAAATTGATATTAGTTAGTTATTTAACTTAAGAATTGCCTAAAGGTATCTTCTTTAAATCAGTCTCAATTGCTCCTTGAGTTATAGTGAGAAATCCAGAACCGCCTACAGAAGGCCGTCCACTACAGACCTTCTGCCCGCCTTCGAACATCTCCCATCCCTCTGCCATTGCTTGGTTCAAGACGATGAAACAAAAAAGCAATAGAGCAATAATACAGCATTTTTGCAGGAGATCATTAGAGCCATATTATTACAACTCACAATGAACCATTACTGCAGTCATAAATCATCCAATAACACAACCAGTTTACTAAATCACAACCTCCTGTGATCAAAATCATAAGTTTGTGAACACACCAATATATATATATATATATATATATATATATATATATATATATATATATAAATTCAGACTCAAGTAGGTCCTTTTGAAGGGTTGAATCACAATTGCATTTTCTTCTCAATTGATATCATTTTTACTTTTAAGAATTCTAATCTTTTTTTGTCGGCGTTATAACAAAAGGAGAGAGAGAAAAAGGAGAAAGGGGTAGCTTTTTCTTCAATGCCACTAAGGCAAATTAGCATATTAAAAAAAAAACCAAGATTACATAGAAAAATTTCTTGGCTAAAAAAATTTTAATGGCTAAGCAGAAAGCAAAGAAATAATCAAACTGCATACACGCATAACAAATATAACTGCATGTCTACGATTTACTTTTATTTCCCGGCATAAAATTAATACTAGGTTGCTCAAGGCAAAGACAATTGATAAAACCCAACAATCACATTGGGAAATCTGAATATTTTACACAAAGAAGACAATAAAAATATAAAAACGACCAAAATTCCATTAATAAACCAAAATCCGCATAAAGCTCCAAAGTAATAAAAACTTCATTTTAGCAATCATCTAACGAATTCGAGAAAGATTACAGACCTTCAATTAAGTGGCTAATTAGTGTTGATTGATGTGAGCAAAGGATCCATAGGAGTGACAATTGCTGGGGGTTTGCTTAATGGCAAGGGTTTTTAGTGCGAGAAATGCGTGCAAGTGAGAGAGGGGGGGGGGGGGGGGAGGAATCTTTGCTATTGCGAATTGCAATTTGCAATTTCTCTTTTTGTGTTCTGATGGGAGGTAATACTCCATTTTCATACATATTTAAACACATCCTCCAATGAAATATTTTTCTAGAGAATTCAAATTTTAATCTTTTATATTATTTTCGGCATATTATATTTATTGACGTTATGTTCTATGTTATTCACGGCATACTTTATTTATTTATGGTATATTTTATATTATCTACAGCAAATTTTATTTATTACATCATAATTTACAATGTATTTCTCATAGAACAACTTTATATGGATTCTAAATTTATAATAGCCAGATTTCACTCACACAAAGTATACTGGTAAATGTTAAAAAAAAAGAAGGATTCTAAATTCATAATAGAGAGATTTTACTCTCACAATGATAATGTTTAAATATTATATTTCTATTATCACAAAAATATTTATGCACGTGCACATAAATTTAAAGTTGTGTAGTTCGATCCAATCTATTTCCATGAGTCTGCATCCATTTGTGTTTTGTCAGTGTTTTAATTTTTTGAATATTACTGAGGTATATTACTTGTATAATAGAAAGATATTATTTGTTTTCAAATATATTACTTGTTTCTCTAAAATGTATTCCTCTTATGATTAAAATGTATAATATTGTAGAAGATTACTAAAAGATGTTTAAAATATAATTTGCAATTTCATCGTGCGCTTCTTCAATATCATGTTGAACCTCTTTCTTCATTTTCTGTAAAAGATTAGTACATTATTTTTTATTGTGTCGTATGTACTGACCTAATCTCTAAACAATCAATACCCTTCAATCGGTATAATGTCGAGTTGAACCCATAGAAGAGGACCGATCAGGCAAGGTTAGCACTTCCACTCTATAAAAGATGAAGAATTATCAATTGACTAAAGAAAACATAATCGATCAAGTAGGTCAGTCACTCGTTAAACTATCTGTCATTGAAGACATATCAATACAACAACTCTCTGGTCGTTCCACAATAAATGACCGAGCAGAGCTCTTCGATAAGATAATCAAAGAATATTTTCTCAACAAGTACCCCAAAACATAGGATATCAATCCAATCAAGATCAATGTTTGATATTTAGGATCTCCTAAATCATGAGATATTAGATATTTTGTCCCTACTTCTACTACTATAAATAGGAAATCATTAATGAGATAAAGAGTTGGAAAAAATGGTGCTCTTAATTAAACAATAAACTTACATACTTAACCTGATCGAGTTGTTTAAGTTGACCTAAACTCCATATACAACTTTTATCGAGCAGAAGCTCCTAAGCTCAATGAACCTACATTTTTCACTAATTTTACTTAGTTGTTTGACAAAGCTCATTCTATAGATTTATATGTCAACATTTTCATGTTGAAATCCTTGATCTTTAATCCTTAAATCATTAGAAGAAGAAAAAATGGGAAGTGGAAGATTGAGGAGAATGAGAGGCATAATAAACGAGGAGGAAAATATGGAAGAAAACGAGATCAAACGCGGTGCTGCACTCAAGGTAAGAAGCCAGATGGAAAAAAAAAAGTCATGTGTAACTAATGCACATTAATCATCTACAGAGATTTGAGAAAGATGTTCAACGTAATACACTAATACTCAAGGATAAGAATAAAATCGAAAATGTTACTTTTTTTCTCACATTAACAAGTAATATCTTTTTGGGTATATATACAAATAATTATTTATAGTAAACAAATTAAAAAAATAACAAGCAATACTTTGAGAAAATTAAACACGCCATACATTTTAATATAATAAGTAAAACATTTCACTTTATAGTTTGTTCTTTAAACAAATTGAAGTTACTCATTTTTATATTATCTTTCAGTATATATACTAATATTTTTCAACATGAATATTCTTACATTTTAATTATTCATATAATTGAATAATAATTTTACCATAATTCAAAATATAGGATACCAATAGATTGTGGAAACGCATTGTGGATTGAATCGGATCACATTGCATAGATCCAAAATTCACAATATATAAATTTTTGTTAGATAAAAATGAGATGATCAGTTAAGTCCAAATTACACCAAACATATGAATGCCTTGTAGCGTTACACAAATTTGGTTGGTTTATTGGTTTATTTTTCAATCAATAAAGCAATTATTTGTTAGTCCTTTCAATTCTTAAAGGAGTTTTGTGGATTTATACCTTATGAGATAGATTATTGTGAATTTAGTGTTTAAAAGATAAAATTATCAATTTGGGGTTCGAAAGATAAAATTATTACTTAAAAACGCACAAAGGTAAAGTCATGTTTGACATCTCAATGTTTATGTTTTATTATCATTACGTATAATTATTCAATTTCTCTAAAAAAAAAATTCGTATGCATGAAGTTCATTAATCATATTTTGTGATTATCATTTTTAAAATATTTTTAAATAATTAGGACTCGTGGGATACCAAACAAAACCTTAATTTTGTGAATCTTTAATTGATTAATTATTTTATCTTTTAGCTATTAAACTGATAGTTTCAATATTTCTAATCTGATTATTTAATATCTTTCAAATCCAAAATTGATAGAAGTACTCCTTATTTAAATGACTAATTAGAGAAAACGAAAATGAAAAAAAATATAAATATTAATCCTAAATAAAATTAATTTAATTATATATTAAATTCTCTTATTACTCAAAAATCATGTTTAAAAAAAACCTATTTAAAATGTTAAAATTAGTTTTAGTGAAATTTTATAACACCCTTTAACAAATTTGTATTTAGTTATTATAAACAGTAAATGATGAATTTGATAAATAAATTATGGAACATATGCAAGATTTGATAAATTACAACATATTGTACCTTCATTTGGTTTACCAAAACTAAAACATAAATTTTCTTGTTAAATTGGTGTATAAATCCTAATTTTATATAATTTGAATTGATCCAATCTGACACGTGCTTCCACTTTATCACGTGTCCTCAGGCATTCTAGTGTGTGCTTTCACTCATTCTTCTGCGTGTTCATATTTTGGAAAATATGTATACATTTTAGTTATAACATTCATATATTTACACTATATTATATATACAATATCTTGTTTAAACTTTAATGTTTATTAGGTGTGTCTTTATATTATAATAGTACAAGTGGATTTAAAGATATAAATAATATTATATAAATATATGAATATATTGATATAAAAATATAGGTGATATCACGTAAAGGTGTATTGATACAAATTACTCTAATTTTTTTTTAATTACAATATTATATAAAGATTATGATATTTATACATATATATCATACTAATATAATATAAATGTCAACAAATGAATTTGAAAAAAAAAAATCTCAGAATACATGAAATGCACATACACAAATTATGTAGAATACACGAGCCTACATGAATAAGACACGGCTCAACTACACGAAACACACGCACACGAACTTACACAATAAATAATATACGAGCATACATGAATTACAATCTATATGACCACACGAATTACAATTCGTGCAACCACACGAATTATGTCTTGTGTTGCCAGACGAAATATATTTCGTGTAGCCACATGAATAACAGTTGTAAGAATTTTGCAAACCTGGTAAATTGTGATGTGTGGTAGGAAGGTTGCTGTTGAGTTGGTCAATTATAATAATAATAATTATTATTATTTATTTATTTATTTGAGAATTTGTCTAAAAATTGACTAGAAAAGATGTTACACTATTCTATTTATTTGACTATTTATAAATTTATGCCTATATTATTTATTCACACAAAAATAGTTTATTTCAATAGTCAATTAAATAATATATTAAACTAAATTACATTATATTTACTATTAACTTAGATCATAGCTATAACATAAAATTGTAAATAATTTTTTCCACATAAATGACATTTAATTTTTGTTATTTTTCTAAATTCGTTGTATTTGAGATCGTATAATACATAGACCTTATGCTTATTTATATATATATTGGTTTTGCTCAAATGCCCATTGTGGGCAACTCTTTATATGCCCACTGATAACGCGTAATCATCTCATTCCTAGTTACATTAAAAATAAAATTAATAAATGCTTTAAATTTTTAACACATCAACCGAAACACATATTAATGTGCTCACGATGAATAGGTAAGTATGACTGATATATATATATATATATATATAATTATGTATATAAAAGACTATATAACTTAACGTTTAATGACATAATTAATATATGACACTAAATATTGTGGCAAATTGAAACTTTTTTTTATCAACTCACCTTAATAATCAAAGCTATAAATATACTCCCTCCGTCCCAACTCAACTTACCTACTTGCCATTTATGTTTGTCCCAATCGAACTTGTCAGTCCAAAAATGGTAAATTTTTTTTACCAAAATATCTTTTTTTTCAACTTTATTAAAGTGAAAAAAGCAAAAAGTAAGCATATTTAATTGAAAAAAAGTAAAAAGTAAGCATATTTAATTGAATCAACCGTGTTTTCTTAACCTTCATGCCCGATCAAAATTGACAAGTTGAGTCTCGGAGGGAGTATTTAAATAAATTATATTTTATAAAATAATGGTTATTTTAGAATAGAGGAAACGTGTAACTACTAATGGAATTAATTAAATAAATATTATTTTATATAGAAAATAAACTATACATTTGAAACATTAAAAATGATCTATATATATACACACATAAATGATAAATCTATCTTAGCAAGAGTTTTTAGGGATTTCCCCCTTAAGAAACAATGTGTTAATTTTGATGATGATAGGAAAAGACACTTTTCAGCCTATTTACGTGTCCTTCTCAAATCGACCACCACAACACTAATATTATCTCTGCTCCGTCGTGCCAATGCTAGCCGTGTTAATAGAATTGACGCGTCGGAGCACGCCCGATCGGAGTTCAGCTCCGCCGCCACGTCATCGCTCCGTGTTGGTTTTCGCAACTGAAGGCACATACGCGCCACCTCACACGCTGTTTGATTGGAGACAACGTCCCATAGCCCATCGCTCGCCAGAATCAAACACTCATCCTCCACCGTCCGATCCGTTATCGTAACCTCCGGCTCCGATATCACGTACGGCTTCAGATAATTGTCACCGACGGCGCGTGACATGGCTAACACGCCGAGAACTCTAGGTCCGTCCCAGAATATTACTCGGCCGCCGGAATCTTGTATCCGCCGTAGCTCATCCGGTCTATCCGGCTGCAAATCGAAACAAACAATTAGTACAAAAAATTACAATAAAAGTTGATAGGCAAATTTTTAACTAAATTAAATTAAATTAAATTATGTCCTACCTTATGATCTACAGAAAGCGGAACTGCGACGCCGTTTCGGCAGAGAACGGCGCGTGAGTCTCCGCAATTGGAAACGACGATCTTCTCCGGCGAGACCACGGCCACGACGGCGGTGGATCCGACGGCGTCGCACTGCGGAGTTTGCATCTCGCATCGACAACTGGAGGTGGGACCGGCGGCGCTGGACCACTTCGTGACTTCACTATCCATTTTCAAAAAGCTTCTCGACATCAAACGCTCCAACGAAAGGTTGCCGCCATTTTCAAGCTCGTCTTTCACGATCTCGTGCATTCGGTCTTTGCATCTAGCTGCCACCTGCGATCGATCACAAAATCAAAATCAAAATCACAATCACAATGAATTCAACATCCATTCGAAATCAAGTTCCAAAGTGTTAATTGCTAGCTGCTTACATGGGAGCAGCCATGGCCGTCAAAAACTCCAAAGAAATGCAAGTCGCCGGAAGAATCAGATTCCCGGCGGCAAAAGGAAGGGTGAATCGCGACGGCGTCTTCCATATCTCTCCTCCTCCCGCAAACCGACGTCGTACCGTACTTGGGGCAAATCCGAGAACCAGCGTACCGAGATTCCGACGGCTTCTCAGTTAACCGGTGATCGATCTCCTTCACCGGTTCGACCTTACGTCTCTTAGCGGGACCGGAATTGGCGATGCCGAAATTGAGGCGGTGGATTTTCATCATCTTGACGGCGGATTTGGGAGAAGGCTCAACGAGAGTAGTGGTCTGCGAGTCACCGATTTTCACCCCACAACACAAAGCAGCCATTGAAGAAATGAAAGGTTTAGGAATTGAAGAATGTGAATAATGAGAGAATGATATGAAAAAAGAGGGAGTTTTGTACTAGTTAGAAAGGGGGTGGGGGCTACGGCCAGCTGCCCCTTCACCGTCACCTCAAGAGAGTGACAAGTATGCAACAAGTAGATGCTTCCATCCCCTACAATACTATTTTCATGAATTAATACAAGAATACCACTACATCAAATATCGTACAACGATTTATATTGTAATCATGAAAATTGAAAAAATTACCCTTCATGTTAAAAAAATTCAAAAATAATGAGAAGTAACAATACAAGCTGATCAAACATGATGTTGAGCCGTTTTATAGAGATCAACTTATTGACTTTTCAAGTGTTGAGACGAGTTTTGGGATGTTGAAACCAACAGAATATTATAACGCTTTTCAGGATGCTGGAAACCAATAGGATATTAAAACGTTTTTCAAATGTTGAGATCAGTCCCAACATCGGATTAGCCAACATCGGATTAGCTTGTTGACTTTCCCATAAGTAATTGTTTAATTCTTGACTTTTATTATAATGGTAAATTTTTTAACTTGTAGAAAATGCATAAAATTATCATTTGTGGCAACACATGGAATCTCCTATATCAATTATGGTATTATCATCATCGATGACATTAATATCAAACAAGATACTCTATTACATATTAGAATTTCATCTGGTGTTTTAAAATGATCACACACATCAAGTGTAAAAGATGACATCACTAATTTACACATAACATGAATTAAAAATAATCGAACACAAGATGCAACACAAATTGAAATAGAGGATCTAGTTTGCATTATTATAGGTCTAACTAATTTTACGATATTTGATGTTTCATCTCTCATATAGGATTTCATGTTTTATAGCACTTAATACACATTATATATTAATTATAAATATTATTTGATGTATATGATGTGTATTGATTATTTTAAAATGTGAGAGGAATTAACAAGATTTTCCATACACCTACCACATAAGAACCTCCTCATTCAAACATAATAACATGTGATTTTTATGGACTAAGGATTAGACATTTTTACCGGTATCTTAATGTTTCATCAAAATATTAAATAAACACTTATTATAAACATGAAGAATACATTTCACCAAATATTGAAAAAGAAAAAGAAAAAAAAAACCCTCATGTATGGTAGTTCTTAATGTAAGATGAATGAGCTGAACAGTTGGTCTTACAAGTACTTGATCGTTTCTCTTAATAGAATATACACGAGTTCAAATTAAAATAGAAAGAAAGAGGGGCATGTAAAGGTTGTGTGAATCCATGATATTTCTTCTGATATAAATGTAATAGACAAACTAAAAGATCAGTATAGAAAGAAAAAATGCAAAAATGACTCTCAATTTGTCTATAGGTATAAATATGACCATAAACTGTTCTTTTAATATGACCCTAATTAATATTTGTCACTATTTAAGTGAAAAAATAACACTCCAGTTTGTTTCTAGAAGTAAATATGGCCATAAACTTATATTTGATTGAAAGCAGATACCTAATATTATTTGACTCTAGCTAAGTGCAAAAATTACATTAAAGTTTGATCAATATAACTCAATTTGGTATACACTAATCAGTTTGATCAATATCACGGTAGTACACTTTTTTAAACTACAAAACAATGTAATATTTCCTCAATTTTAAAATAAATGTTGTTTTAAAGTCTAAATTTTATTTTAAATTAAATGTTAATTTATGCTTTTATACAATTCTATTCTCAAATTATCCCTATTAATATTTTTTAGTTAAAATTTAAGAATTTAATTTGATACATTCTTACGAAATTAATTTGATTATCATTTCATTTTTGAATCCTAAATTTTTCGAGTAATTAAAAATAAATTTCTCCAATTTTTATGTTTCTTAATTTATATGTTTGTTAATTTATGAAAAATCTTCAAACCATTAATGGTAAAAACAAAATTATTTAGTTGAGGGAAGGAGAAGAGAGCGGGAGGGGATAAGTATTTTGTCCTTTATCTATCTTTTTTTTTTTTTTAGTTCTTTAAAATTCTAAATTTTAATTTGATTAATCCATTATAACAAGTTAAGCGATCTACTTGTTATCTATTTAACATCCAAACTCAAGTTAACATCCAAACTAAATGTCTTGACAAATACAAATTATCCAAATGAAGTCTATTTAATTTTAAATAATCTTAAATATAAAATAATATAATTATATTTTTTTAAATCCGTAATTCTAATTAATATGTAACTTTTTTTTCTTACAGAAAAATCGATAAAAAAATTATTTATCAATTAATTTCTATGATGTTTACTTTTTTATAATTTGTAGTTTGATTATCAAATTAACCACAACAAATCACTTTAATATAGTATTATCCATATTCGATGTACAAAAATCAAATTATAAAACTAAAACTAAAATAAATAAATTAGAATAGACAAATGATTAGATTATGATATCTCACCATTTAGAAATAATTGGAGGGTCAGCGGATTTTGAGGTAGGATGTAAGAAGGCGGGGGGGGGGGGGGGGTGGGGCTTGCCTAGTAGTGACACGTACGTGGGTCTTCATGATGGGCCCTTTACTTTCTTGTAATAATACAATAATAATTTTAATTAATACAATATTATATTTGCTTTTTATTAGGATTATTATCACCACGTGGCAGAGGGTCATTTAACAAACTTTTATTTGTCTTCTCTCACGCTCTTCCATACCGTGACTCACAATGACTATATACTTGGTTTTTATTTCTTGTTTCCACTACTATTTATAAATAATATGGGCGTACATATTATTTAATCCTTTTTAAATCCTTCGAGTTTCGATTTTTGACACAATATAGATATAGATAATTCAATAAAGTGTACTATACATTCGTTCATTCAACCCTTTTAAATACATTTTATGATAATATATAACAGGTACTCGTATCGTCCAACATCAATATAATATCTGCAATTCATATAATATTCAATTTTGTAACAAACATATAACTTTAAAATAGATTTGTCAATTCAAAAAACTGGAAAGAAAACATTTTTGCAACTTATTATACATAAAACATAATCGTGAGATATGATAGGAATAATAATCTTTAATACCACAAATCAAATAATGTATTATTTTTTTATATATTATTTTTCTGCCACAAATAATGAAAATGAATAAAATTATTTCTTTAATAAAAGTCAAAAAAATCACTATATATTCAGTGATTTACACAATTTTCGTATAAATCTATCATTTTTAAGTTTATATAAATTTATTTTCGTATGACTATGATTTTCAGAGGTTATTATCTCATTGAATTTTTAAAGGGATAATTCTATTTAATTTTATGATTTGTAGTTCCCAAGTAATAAAACTAGATATCATGAAAAAAAAATTCTTTTAATGTCAATTATGATATGATAATTATCTGATCTAAATATAATATAGAGCCGTAGAAAGTGGATAGTGAGTAGGTTAGGTTGGACCAAATATGTAATAGACTATTATTAGAGGAAGAAAGATATAAAAAGGAGATAGACACGCGTCCAATTGAAGGAATGAAGAACAGGTTGGCTGCATACATGCGTGTCGTTTCCCCGCCAACGCATCATTACTTCATTTTCCACTTCCACACGCACCACTCGCGCGTCATTCACTCTCTTATTTTATATTCACCCAGTGGATTTTCTATCATTAATATAATAATATATTTTTCTACCCAATAAATTAGAAATATAAAGAACTCTACAGAATTAAAAAAAAGA
Organism: Scutellaria barbata; assembly: GCA_028654395.1. Taxonomy (NCBI): domain Eukaryota; kingdom Viridiplantae; phylum Streptophyta; class Magnoliopsida; order Lamiales; family Lamiaceae; genus Scutellaria; species Scutellaria barbata. The sequence goes on along the minus strand of CM053646.1, from coordinate 13,772,148 downwards.
CTAAATTAACTCTTGGTAGCAATGGCCGTGGGAACAAAAAGGAGGTTTACACGACATGAGCATAAGGATTATATAATATGGTTATATTGGTAATTCAGTTCAACGTATTTATTTCCACTATCATTACTATCAAATTGTAATAGAAAAGTTAATTTTATTTGATTTCCTTGTTTCAAAGGCTATTATTCCTTTTAGTTTTTCCCTTCTACTTACTACTTTTTGTTTCATAGTAATTGTGATATATAATACTTATTGTATGAATGCATATGGATTATGCAGTAGAAACTTATGTGAAATAGAGTAAATAAATTTGGTGAACAGAACACTCAAATATGCAATAAAACATTGCACCCTGAATTTAACTCGTTACATACGTGTACAAGAACTCCCCATTATACTAATATTCAAAAAATGAGGTCTCTACAAATATATGTTTGATTCTAAAGTTCATATTAAATTGAGTAATCCATATAGCAATAAAACTTTACATAGTGTTTTTTCAAAGCATATGAAAATCCAAACTTGAACCTAAGAAAAACTGACGAATTTAAAAAACGCTGCCCAGTTTTATTGCAGTGTTGTATTCTCAAAAGAAATAACAAGAAAGGCAATGAAAGAGAGAAGAAACAGGATCAAGTGGAGTAGTCGAGAGGAAATGCATTGACAGTGAATCCTCCATCCACGGATACAATCTGGCCAGTAATATAGGAAGCAGCTGGAAGGCAAAGGAATGCAACTAATGATGAAACTTCTTCGGCTTCTCCAGGACGCTTGAGAGGAGTTCTAGATACTACACGGTCCAAGAACTCTTTGTTGTCAAGCAACTGAAACACAAGCTGTCTGAGTCAACAAAAACTACAACCAGCATAAAGCATCTTTAAGGAACTGGGACAGTTTTCATTATTGATTAACATTAGCAACTAACCAACCGAAATGCAACTATAAAACAATGGGAAATGTGGAAAACCCATAAGGAAATGGAATTGTGTGGCGTTTGTCATGATTAACTAGGAGTTCAGAATGTAGTAGCTGTGAATTGTTGCTTCTTTTGTGTTAATAACAGCTCTTCCTATTTGCCTAGTCTTGTATCTATACATATGCATTTAATCCACCATTATATATGAAGCCTCATAATATTAGTGCTAAGGGAATTTTTTACAAGGTAGTAGCTAGATATTCATGTGAATTTGTAGATTCCTCATGCTTTCTTCTAATGCTTCAATTAAAGGATACATCAATAATTAAGAGGGAAAATAAGAATGAAGTGGGAAATCAAACTCATGCGTTTGAAATGGAGTAAAGATATAATAATCAGGCCAATATGAAAGGAATCTGACGATGACATTATAATAAGGTCAAGCATGAAAAAAGTCCTCAATTAGGGAAATTAAGTATTTCTCAGCATAATCGTAATCTTAACACCAATCCATGCATGGTCATTGCTCTTGATTCACTTGGGTGTGTGAACACTCTCTCTATGAAAGATAAAATCTCCCCACTTCATATCTACCTAAACACGTTGCTTTCAAGAAAAGGAAAATCTGCATTGTCGAACGCAATATTCTAGTTAACAGCATAAAACATTGGTCTACCTTATCACAGTTCTGATTATCGGCAAGTCTACTTACAAATATAAATTTGGTGAGAACATTGGTCTACTTTTTGGAATAGGAGGAAAATGCAACATTATATTATGGTGGAAGTAAAAGTTGAAATGAAAGCCTTATTTAGTGAGAACATTCAAATCTAAGGGACTGCATACTAGAGAAGATCCCAAGTCTAAGATCTGAGATAAAGGGTATCATTGACTCTTATTGTGACTATGTATACATAAAAGGTAAAAAAATTGCACATGATTCACAACTTGATAGGTCTTTGCGGAAGCCCGTCCTAAAAAAGACCGAACAGATTAATCCACATGAAATTTTTAATTATGTGGTAAATCATCAAATAGTTGGATATAAATCCCAATAAGATACTTGATCCACATCAAATAACAATGTCAACAAGTATATGCTACGTAAGATTAGTGCCACTAGAAAGACATATTTTTTACTGAAGCGAAACCTGAAGAACCTTCGGTGGGAAAACTTCCAAATCCTTACCTCATTTGTTAATGAAACAGAAGTTACATGCTACACAAGAGCATCGGAATTTTATTGTTCAAACATGAACAAACTGACAGATCTTCAAGATATGAACAAATAAGAAAACTTACAGATTTCACAAGAGATGTCTTGATATACCAGGGAGCAACACAATTAACCCGAATACTATCTTTCGCCCACTCACAAGCCAAGTTTTTTGTGAGTTGATTGATTGCTCCTGTAAGTACAAAACTTAAAGGTTCCTCAACTTCATCTGTCGCGTATAAGTGATTAGCTGGAAGGTCTCAGATTCAGCACAATAACATACCTTTAGATGCTCCATAGATAGATCCAGAAAATATGTGGACTGAACCAGCAACAGAAGAAATAAACACAATGCTGCCATTTCCAGATGCTTTGAGAAGAGGATGAGCAAGTTGGCATAGGTGGTAAGAAGACTCTAAGTTTGTTGCCATGAGAGTCGAATATTCTTCAGCAGTGTAATCAACAGTTGGCTTCCTAATGTTAGTCCCAACATTATTTATCTAGAGAATGAAATTGTAGATAAATAAGAATGTGAAAGGTATTTATTCTTTTAGATAATGCATACTCAGGTATGCATCTGCCATAACTAATAACTCATGAAGATTTAGAAAAGTAGAAATTTCGAATGCAGATACATAACACTTTGGTGTTACATAGGGAAATAAAACAGTTCAATAAACTTTGGTGTTATATCCACAATTTTCCCCACTATCTCGAGGTAGAATTCATCACGATTCGCTATGATAAACCCTTTACTAGAGAAACGATTCATATATCTATTAATAAAATTGATCTTTTATAATTGACGGCAGCTATAAATTGTCGTATACTGAGCTCAGAGATTCACTACTAACTATCTAGATAACAACCAAGATCGCATAACATTCAATATCACATGATTTAACTAATAATTCGACTGACAATTAAGACTCTTTCTTCTAGTTAAAACAAAGATTTGAGGCTTCATCTATAAAATAGCAAAAACCATTAAAATCCATCACCAACTCAAGTAAAAAAGCATGATCACAAATTTACACCTTTTAAAACAACTTACAAGAATGTTAAGCTTGCCATTGAAAACAGAGGAAACTTTCTCAACGAGCTGCAATCTTTGTTCTCTGGAAGACGCATCACAGACAGACCCACTGACATTGAACCCCTTAGAATTCCATTCCTGCAACCTCTGATTAAGCTCCTCTTCATTCCTCGAACATGTGTACACAGTGGCACCCATTTGAGCCAGCTCTTCCACACTCGCATACCTGATGGCATTTTCACAAACAGGTGGCAGGCGACTTTTTAGAGAACGACATCAAGAAAAGAAATGAAGAGAGAGATAACAAGGGTACCCAATTCCACGAGTGCCGCCGGTCACCAGAGCGGTCATGCCGGAGAGCGACCATCTTGAGTCGCTGCTCCCCGGCATTGATTTTTCTTCTTTTTTCTCTTTCTGCTTATTTCTCTGCTATTTTGCCAATGGACAGCACAACCCAATAAATATATATTCATTTAAAAAATTAAAAAATACCAATTTTATCCTTAAAAATAAAATAAAATAACTGTTGGAAAAAAAAATGTTGGAACCCTATCTTCTCGCTTCTCCTTCCACTTTTCTCCTTTTCATCTTTCTTTTTTCTTTGATTATTTTTGTATGAATATCTTAAGGTGTCAAAAGTCAACATAACGATGAAAATTTCAAGAATTACTTAAATGTATAAAATCATGTGAAAATCATACAAGAAAACTTAAAAACTTGATCAAGTCCAATTAGTTTTGTCCGATCTTGTGGGCCGTGAAGTACATCTTAATTAAGATATAGAACTATAAAATAAAATAGTCTAAACGGAAAGATGTAATGTAAAGCAAGAGCTGGGACTGAAAAACGTATCCAAACCAAACATTCCTGAAGCCACTAATTTTGTATAAATAACCAAAACTTCTTGGACAGGATAAAAAGTTAACAAAATGTTTAAAAAACATGAAAGTTGTAGTATCACTGCTATGTCTGTTAGCAAAACATTCTCAAAAGACAACAAAAGTACTAACAAAAAATTGAACTACATTCTTCTTTACATTCCTCAGCTTAGCAAAACTGAAATGTTTCAGGCCTTGTAACAAACTCAGTTGCAATGTCTTAGAAACCAAAGAAACCAAGCTCACTGGCCTTTTCTTTCTCAAATGTCTCGAAATACTGATATATGATAGTGACAGCCAGCAGGATTCCTGTGCCGGACCCAATTGCACCCATGAGGTCAGCCAAAACGGTTAGCGCGCCAATGCACATGCCGCCAAAAGCTGCTGCCGTTGGTATATATCGGTTAAGCTCCTTCTGCAAGTTCGATTCCCGGTGTCCAGGCATCACCATTTGTTGTTCCTGAATTGACAATGTTAGAATTGTTAGACATATACATTAATGATGATGACACTTGACATAGATTATTAATGATGATAAACTTATACAGACATGTGAAAATATATTACTAATGTATGTTGAATTTGACTCAAAAGGACCATGAATTTAATGGAAGCTTAAAACTAATAAAACCATAAAATTGTGTGCGAAAATACCTTTAGCTGCTTAGCCACATCTTTAGCCGAGGATCCTGAGACCTCAATCCATGTTTTTGAGAACAAAGCACAAGCTGACAGCATAAATACTATATAGAACAGTCCATGGAAAGGATTGGCCACTATATCTGACAAACTACACAACAGCAATTAACCTGATGAGTCAGTGACTATCAAAGAACCTTAAACAATAAGCACAAGACCTGTAAAAATAGAAAAGTTATAATTAGGAAAATGAATAATAATCACCTTGATGGTGCAGTTATGTAGTAAGCAAGACCACCAACAGGAACAGATTGACCAGAGTACTCAGATTCCTTCCACTTCCCCAAAAGGTTCACAAGGAAATTTCCACCGTACCTCCTATAAAGCAACTGCAAAAAAAAAAAAAAAAAAAATTTGATGCTTTGCTGCCTACACCAAAGAGAAAAACTTCATTAACATAACCATGACTCGCTTCTTACCTGGGAAATGAAGTAAAGATTGGAAACAAGTGCAGACTGCAAAATAATGGGCATATTGGAAGTGTAGAACAACTTAATAGGGTATGAACCCTGTTGCCCACGAGCATTCTTCGACCTCACGGGCAGAACCACACGGAACCCTTGGAAGTAAATGACAATAAGGAAGACCAACACAGTAGCCAGCAAATTTGTAACATTGGGAAGATTCTGCCTGTAGAATGCTTCTCGCAAAGCACGAACCTTGTCGGTCCGAGTTATCAACAAATGGAACAAAGCAATAACAGCACCTTCAAATTCAGCCCCCCGCCCACTGTTGATAGTAGTTGGGCTAAATGCTTTCCAGATGATGTTTTCACTGTTAATTGAGAAAATACTCAAACACATAAATTCCCTCATTCTTGTCCCAAATAAATTTGTGTAAAACTTAAAATAATCATCACTCACCAAATATTTGTTGCAATGAAGAGTGAAATACCAGATCCCAGACCATATCCCTTCTGGAGAAGTTCATCCAGGCAAATTACTATAATGCCAGCAAAGCAAAGTTGCAGAATTATAAGAATTGCATTCCCAACTCCGAGTTGGCCAACACTGCCATACATTCCTGACAGAACATATGCAACAGCCTCACCAACTGCTATCAAGATGCCTAGCAACTTCTGTGCACCATTTCTGGTCAAATGTAGAAGGAAAACGATCATGAAAAAGTCAATAGAGCATTATAAAATAACAACCAGAGACACAGTATAAATAACTGGTTTGAAACATTTAGAGATTGAACAAAAGCATGCACACAATCATAAAAAGTTACACTAAAACTCATAACAAATGACCAGAGCACATAACTAATATGATAAACCATTTGTTACACTTACAGAAGGGCTCGATCCTCTCGCACATTGTTATCAACTTCAATGATCTTGGAACCCGCTAAGAGTTGCATAACAAGTCCAGATGTCACTATTGGGGTTATTCCAAGCTCCATCACTGTGCCCCTGTTTGAGGCAAGAATAACTCGCATCCAATAGAATGGATCTGCACCTGTTGTAGAGTGTATGCCATACAATGGCAGCTGACTACAGACCAAGAAAATGAAGAGGGAAATCACAGTGTATATAACCTTCTCTCTGAATGGAACTTTCCTGTCTGCACTCTGCACCTCAGGAAGAAATGAAAGAAAGGGACGAACAAGATGGAGAACTCTAAATCCACCTCCCATTTTTTGTTGATTGAACTATTTCAATTACTGCATGCCACATTGCAAGGAGAAATGGTTCAGTAATATTAACAAGTAAAACAAATGATTTCACAAAATTGGGTAACTAAAACACAATCAGTTCAACATTAAACTTTAACAGGATACTCATATTGCAGTTTAAATATCCCAAATCTTAATCAAACTTTTCCAATATAATCAATTCATTACTTATTAGTCAAATCATCCTTAATCAAAGGATCCAATCTGAATAAAACAAAGGTAAAGTTCTGATTATATAAAAATCCTGGTTTAAATTCTTGCACTTCTCAACATGATTATTAAAACCCAAATGTCCTGACCTAAAAATATTCAATCTACATTAACTCCTAATCCATATCTCATAACTAGATTACCGCTCATTACCACAACGCCACATCAAAATGCTAACCTAGCTCAGCAATCATAAACTCATAATTAAATAATCTTCGCCTACATGGAAAAAAAAAATGACGTACAACAATAATAATCGAAATTGACCACAATTAATAATTTGATTATTGCAAGATTCAAAACAAAGCAAACCCGTTAGAAAATTAAAAAACAAAAACAATAAAGAAAAAAAGACTAAAAATTCAACCAAATGCAAGGTGTGTGCCAGATCTGTGTTTCCAATTAGCACAATATTCTATGACTTCAAAATTGCATTCAGTTTCTAAAGCAAAGCTACAACAAAGCTGAAAATCAAACACGAAAACCAATCTAATCAAACATACTACAACGAAAAGAACCAATGACGAAAAACACTTCTTAAATTCGAGATTGAGAAATAGTAGAATTATTACAAACCTATCGAAACCGCGATCGGAGTTGGAAACTTTAAGGGACCTAATTTTCTTATAACTCAATTTTATTTATATTATCGGAGAGCATTTGGTGTAAAGAAAAGAAGCAATGATGTGGATCGTGACCTATTGTCCAATAACATGAGGACATGTGTAAATATGATCAAAGGAGACACTCTGAAATTGAAAAACAGGAAGCCGTATTTCTAATGGTAATTGAAAAGACTGTTTTATTTTCTGGGGTTAATTGTTGGAAATATCGCCCATTTCTATTGATTAGTCGCAGAATTAAACTTTTTATTATTCAACAAAATCATATAATTATATATAACGATATTTTTTTAATTATCATTTTAATCAATTTTTTATTGTAATTAAAATAATATAATTTTATATATAATATGTTTTTCTATTAAAATAATATATATAAATTCATTATCTTTTTTTTTTCCCCTCAAATCAAGAAACCCCGGAATTTTTTTAGTGTATTTAAAAAAAAAATCATTTAACAGAATCCTCCATTTTCTCTCTCTCAACTAATGACTACTGTATTGCTTGAGGAAATTCCCTCATATTGTTAAATTTTGAGGAATATACATTATATTTATGTTGGAAATTATAGGGTAAGAATCGTGTTTTGATATTTTGGTCGAATAAAATCGTGTTTTTGAGGAATGGATTTCTAAAATCAATATTTAATATATAAGAACATATCATAGATACTAAATTTATTTAAATTTAACAATATAAAAATACACCCTCGATATTAAAAAAATCAACAACGCTTAAGATCCTCCTAATCGAGAACGATGTCTCCTTCTGAAAACAGGAGTGCGTTACTTCTAGTATGTGAGGATGGTGTGGTTTTCTTTTATAAATTCAATTTGATTAGTTAATCCTAATCTAATTAGGGTGTGGTTTTCTTTTACAGAGTCAAATAGTGTTTCTCCTCTCTGCGATGTACGATATTAATATAAAGATATTGTATTAAATTTTTAATAAATGAAAAATGATTTAAACTTATATCTAAATTTACTCATTTATTACACAGTTTATGATAAACTATACAAAATAAATGAATTTAGCCGCATAAATCATACAATATAAGCGAATGATAAAACTCTAAGTAACTTAACCGTTACATAGTACAATAAATCATACTATATAAAGTATATGGTCACACTTTATTTACAAATTTTGGAAGTTTTAAGATATATATTAACATGCAGGATTTAAAAATGAATGACCCTAGTGAAAGTTGCCTTTTGCGAAATTTGACCGATAATCTTAGGTTGGAAGAATATACTCCTACAAAACATGACCTCCAAATTTACATTATTTTAAAATAAGATTCACTTACTTAAACTGAATATGATCATTTTAAAATCTAATTTCATTTTTAAATCATTTTGTTATTATATATATATATATATATATATATATATATATATATATATATTATATTTCAAAAGACTTCAACCTTGTCCATATTGTAACTTATTGCATGGGCTTCTTATATTATTTGGGCCTCAAATTCTGGAGTTTTGAATTGGGCCATCAGCATAAGTTTATGATATCTAAATAATATAAATATATTTGGATTTTTAAAATTTGACCTCGTTTCATGCCATATCACGTATGTGTCAAAAGGAAGGGCTTGGCTCAGTCTTGTATTAGTCGGCAAGATGTATTAAAATATGTCAATATACATTACTATATTTATCACTTGGAATTTTTTTTTATCAAATTTTGTATTTTAGCAATCAGCAATCCAATATTTTAATCGGCCATCACTCATTTTCTTTGATCAAGTCGATAATAAAGACATCATAGATGAAATGTAGAGCATATGACGGTTTCAAATTTATATTAAAATTCCATTTTCTTGCTATTAAATATATAAAAAGAAAGAAGACTTAAGGGTTGGTAGTCAATGAATTAGTTATTTGACGAAGCTACATTTTTTTTCTTTTTTTGTCTTTTGGATTCAAGGATAATAGTTTAATAGAGAAGAATAACAAAATGTCAAGAATTCACATGTTGCATACAGGTTTTGTCTCTAGTCTATCTAGAGCTAGCTACGTCAATTTGTGTAATGCTTATCCGATATATATATATATATATATATATATATATATATAATATTATTATATTTATGTCTACTGGATCGGCTTTAATATGATTGAGTTCATCTTAACCATCTCATTATGTGTTTTTTTTTATGTCTACTGAATACAAGAAGAAACAGTCTACAAGATTTAACCCTATATAAACCAAAATTTAAAACCATGCAACATATTATAATTGCACTAAATAAATTACTTATTAAATAGTATATTAATACTTTAGATAAAATTTCAATTTTCTGTCCTATAATTTTGATTATGTCCATTTTTGAACAACCAACTTTATGAATTTATATAATGGGTTCTTAGATTTAAGATTTTTTTAAATGTACAAATTTAATTGAAATTCTGATTTGCAAAGGTAATTGCTGACATGTATACTTATAGTGCTAATGTGGAACTTTAATTGGATGTTTTGATTTGATGGAGAGAAATTGATTTATACGACGGTAAATTAAATTAAAGAGAGAGAAGTCTCAAATTTGGATGCATAGATTAATTTTCGTCACACTGATCAAATTTGTATCCATATAACAAAAACCCTACATCGGAGTGCCACGTCAGCACCAAATATTGAATGTTGGTGGTCCAAAAATAAATAAGACCAAAATTGAAAAATTTCCTAATACTTTATATATAATTTTAATATTAATTAAGAATGATATATTTAAGGGTGATCAGTTGATCAAAACATTATGAATATATAATGAAAATTAAAATTAAAGGTGTCCACATTATGTATAAAAGTGTCCATCATAATTAATTATTTGTTCACCATAATCGACTATACATTCGACAAATAATTACCAATCAATTATATTATTTATTCTCTTGATATTACTAATAAACCTTTTTAAATTAAAAAGTTTCAGAGAGAGAGAGAGAGAGAGAGAGACGTATCTAAACGTAAGTGCAGAGTGAAAAAGACACAAAAATGACAGAAAATATAGTAACAACGAACATGAACTGCTGGATGGTTTCATATGTTGTCTTATACTGTTTGGTTGTGCCTTTTTGCTGTTTTCTCTCACTCCCTTCCTTTAACTAATTCATCACCTGGATATCATCATGCTACTCATTTTATTTATTTTTTTAATTTATTTTCATAACTGGACCAACTTTGACAAACTAAAAGTAGAGGTCCGAGAATTTTTTTTTTTTTTTTTTGGAATTAGTAAAATGGTGCCACGTCAATTAATTAAGACTTGAAAATCCCCAAATATTTTGGTCAGGGGTGCAAGGTACGACTTACTGTCAATTTCCTATACATATATCAAATTTTGGTAAAAGAAAAAGTTCAAATTGGATGAGAGCTACAAAATTTAAATTGACATTTTTAACTTAGGATTAATATTTTCAAACAACACGCGTCTAATTATTATGATCAAAATGAATCTTTTCCTACCTTTGCATGGTTTGGATGAAAATATTCACAATATAAAAGGATGGAAAATCTCAATTTTCCGTTTTGTAACTTATATGTGTCCATTTTTTTACTATTTATTTTCATACATTTTAAATTTGATTTCTAACTAAACTATTGTTTTTTTTGAAATATTGGTATGATGCTATTTGAAATGCCAATTTCTACCTATGTGGATATAAAAAATAAAAACCGACATCAACAATTATGATGTCCGAATATGCAAAAACAAAAATTTCGAGAAAGAAAATTGAAAAAATAGAAAGTTAGAGAACCAAAATTGGAATACATAATATCATGGCAAGAAGATGACCAAAACATAGATTACAAGGCTAAAATTGCAATTTTTTTTAAAATTGAAATATCAAACTAAATTAGATATTATAAATATTTGAAGTTGGATAATTGTTTATGGTAAAATAGTAATTTACTTCATTGTAGTGTGGTCTCTTCCACATCACACTCAGTGAAATGCAGTGAGTGTATTAAATCATGATATTTGTTCATTTTACTTATTTATACATTTAATTTTGTAATTTTAAATATCGATTAGGTAGGAGAGAATATTTTCATGCACACGTATCATGACTTAATAGATTCAATGTAATCCAGGTGTAGTAGGAAAGAAATCATGTATTTGTGCACGTATATATACACATACATAATATACATGGATAATTAATGAGAGAGCGAGAGAGATTAATTGCATTAAATTGAGGCATGAATTGACGTGATGTTGGAGGAAAGTTGAAAGATTCTGAGACATTCGCTAAGTAAGAGTGATGAATGAATTTTTGAAAGCACTGAGCACAGAAATCTTTATCAACCATTTAAAATTGCACAACTAGACTGCCTGCAAATGAAAACATCTATTATCTTTACTTAACTGATCAATGATTAGTTCAATGGTCGATTGCTTGGCCCTACATTCTTTTCCTCGCATCTTGCTATATACCATCAACCATATTTTATTTAGCTATATAAATTAATTCATATCCTTAATTACCCTCTATAATACTTAAAATTTCATATGTTTAATTTGTTCCCCAATAAAATTTATGTATTTAATTTTGGATACTAATAGAACACCGGATTCCTCTAGTTATTACATTCTATCATTAAAATATAATACATGCATATTAAATTATTTTATGATATCAATTATCTTCAACAACATAAAGTCCCACAAGGATTATATATATTTTAATAGCATTTTAAATAAACTATATATTTCAAGAAATGAAATAAGTTTATTGTGAATAGTCCAAACAGTGAATACATATGAAAGGATATATCTATTTATACACACATATATGCTTTTGTACATAGGAAAAAAGAGAAGCTAACAAGAAATCCAACAAGGAAAGTACAGAGAAAAGGTCCAAATGAAAAGCACCACACTGCAAAACTACCAACAAAACCTTTTCAACACCACCATGTTTTCTATCTCTCCTAGATTCTCTTGCATTTGCCATGCATTCAATTCATGTCATAAATACCCTTAACTCCTCCACACACAACAACATAACAACACACACATATATCCTCTCTCTCTCTCTCTCTCTCTCTCTCTCTCTCTCTCTCTCTCTCATCTTCTCTTGCAATAAAAAACAATACCACAATGAAACATTATACCACCACACATAACAATTACAACTATCTCATGTGGAGCAAAACCCCAATAATATCTCCCATGAACTCATTCATCATCTCATCATCATCACCATGGCAAGAACACAACAATTATCAAGAACCCTTTGGAGGGCTAGCATGGCCACCAAGATCCTACACGTGTACCTTCTGCAGAAGAGAATTCCGATCGGCGCAAGCCCTCGGCGGCCACATGAACGTCCACCGCCGCGATCGGGCCCGCCTCAAGCACTCATCGCCACCACCACAGCCTCATCAAACTGATCCAATTCTGCATCACCATCAAGACCACACCTCTGCAGATTCATGTCCAGAAAATATTCTAAGTCATAAGGAGAATGGAAGTAATGATGATGATCTCGTGGAAACAAAGCTGTCAATGGGCATAGATTTGGTTGATACTGGGAATGTTGTATGTAAGAGACACAAGAAAAGTAGTAGTAGCAGCACTGTTAGTTCTTATCCATTGCCATTTCTTCATAGTAAACCTTGTAGCTCTTCCATGGAGGACATAGATCTTGAGCTCAGGTTAGGGGATCCTCCAGCTGTCAAGTAGGAGTTTAAGATTATTCTGCAAATCTGTACGATTCAAATATCGATGTTTTTCTTGTTAACTTTGATCAGATAAAACAGTTTCTTTTTAAGGTTTTTATCCTGCTGTTATGGGGCTGACCCGACAAGGGTACGATAAGGCTAGCTAGATAAAATACCTTTCTTTTCTATAAACTCATATCCATACATTGGTCCTAATTTCTAGACTTTATTGTTGTATTAATTTACTTAAGTTTATGTTAGATCATGTAATGATTGTATTATATTTTGTATATGTTAGAGCTAATATTTTAGGCTTGTTAAACAATATTTATTATCTTGTGATCACGATAAGAGCAATTATACTTATCATGTAGTACCTTTATTCATGTGTTGGGTCAGTCACATTTTTTATCTCTATTAGTATGTCATTGCACGTTATATTACACATTATGCATGTTTATAACATAATCTAGAAACGATTGTCCTTGTGATAGTCGACAATGATGAATAGGTTGCAAGAATTGTAAAACACTAAACACATATAATATACGAGATAAAATACCAACTACACTACATGCAGCTGAAGGAATGCTTTGTGATTGAGAAACTTATAACATTCATTGACGTTTGTGTTTTTACATTAATGTCAGCGCTATGAATTTAATTAGAGCAAGATAGAGAGATGAATTGTTCAAATGGAGAGGGGAAATAAGTGGCAGTAATTTGACATTTGAGACATATCCAAAGAGTAAGGAATATCATAAGAAATAATGCACCTTTTCACACGTTACATGCTCCGGTTTTCAATAAGAAACTTCCAAAATCCGCACCCCAAGCGCAAAAAATAATCGTACCGATTGAATATTAATTATTTTTTTAATAATTTGTCCTACTTAAAATAATTGTCATATATATTGTATGGATTCGGATGTAAAAGAAAATAATTCGATATGAGTGTTCCTAAAACTTTAACGGTATGATTGGTATGACAAAATGAAATTATTAAATGAACTTAAAAATGAAATGATGGTGTGAAATGAATGATATAAAAATATTGATTCCTATAATTGGTATCACAAAAGAATGAGCAATGAATGGAATAATTACTATGATTATATCTCATAATTGAACTATAAATAAAATATTAAATTAATTTTTATTTAACTAAATTACTTTCATAAAATCAGATATAATTAGGATGAGAAAACGTTTTTAATCCATGATTTTATTTTAATATTCTCGTTCAATATATTACTCAAATTTAATTATTTGGTAAATTTAAATTTTAAAAAGTTATGGAAAATTAATTATTGAACTAATATTAAGTTATATTATATTTATATTTTTTATTTTATTATTTTATTATTTTTTACGATTTTGTTATTATTTACATATTATTAAAGTAGTTAAATTATTTAATATTAATTATATGGTTTATATTATTTAAATAATATCTTATATTATATTATCTAAAAATATTTTAGTCATTATTTATATATTTTTATAATATTTATGTTTTTATTATTTTATTTTTTTGCTATTTTGTTCTTTTTATATTTGTATTTTATATTATTAATTAATACATTTTATTATTTATAAATAATTTAATATTATTCACACAACTTTATATAATAATTTAACTTTATAACTTGTAAAAAAATAAAATAAAATGATAATTATCAAAATTAATAAAAAAAAAATCATTCCTTCTATGTGATTAGGCGCTACGTGGAGGAAGACAGGTTAGGAGGTCTCAAGCGACAAATGTTTGATTATTTATTTTTCTTGGCAAAATAATGTTGTTTGTTTAACGTATTATAATATTAAAAAAACAATCATTTTAAATTAAAATCAATGAAAATTTCATGCAAAATTATAATTTAAATCAGATATTAAGATTTTATTGCCTTCCAATATAAACTCAAGAATAGAAAAGTATAGTTCAACAACAATATTAATTTCATAAAGAGTAGAAAATTATAAAAAAAATAGCAAAAGTGAAAAGAGTTGTATATAATTTATATTCATCTGGGCCGTAGATCAATACTCAGTCTGACGCCTAACAAAATTTAAACATTATATACATAAAATAATATACACACAATAGATAAAATATGAGATTAAAACATGAAATTATTGTATTAATTAATAATCGAACAATTAACGAGCAGCTTGCCTAATGTATTTATATCTTTTTGCTTAAAATAAGTGTGATTTGATCATATCCAACCAGGGATGAAAAAATCGAAAAAAATCATCGATATATCGCCGATATATCCCTATTTTGTGAAGCTCGGTATAATAATGCACTGCAGTTTTTTTCGTTAGAATATCGGCGATATATCGGTAAATATCGATTTTTATATCGATATCGGTAAGAACTTATGTAATATTGTGGAATATTGTCGATATATTGGTGATATATCGGCCAACAAAATCGATAAATATCGGCGATATATTGGTACTGTACAAAATTGGTAATGCTTTGTATAATTTATTGGTAATGCTTTGTATAATTTATTTTTTCCTTGTTATAATCAATGTTTTTGTCACTTCCAACCCTAGCTATATTCAATTATAATACAATTGGTGCTATTGGAAAGAATTACGGAAGAAGACATGGTTTTAACTGGAACCAAGATGAGAGCTCAAACACGAATCACTTTCTATCGGTACTAGTCCATATATTAACTTTGTACAAAATTTATCATATTATTATAGCAGACAACGTTTATATAGTATTTTATCTATATATTAGTTGTAAATATATCATTTTCTTTGAAATTATAAGTTCAATATATGTATTAATGTCAATTAATACATATATTGAACTTATAATTTCAAATAAACTAGTAGATATAATTTTTCAATTTTTTTAGATAGTTTTTTTTTTTTAAATGTCTGATATTTCCACCAATATCGATATATACGTAAAATAAAGGTACTGCAATACCGATTTTTTTGTCCTTGTATCCAAATAATCACATGATAAACCCTAGAGCTACAAATTGATATTTAAATATAAAAGTTCTCAAACCCTAGCTACAATGTAGCATGTGTAGCAATTAATTTGTAGTCCAACACTTGGTACCGAAGGTTCTTGCACTTTCCACGGCAATCTTTCTAATTCTTTAAATGAGATTTTGATGGAAGCTTACGTGGCCAATTCATGACCTACATTATTCATTAGAAAAAGACATATATAGGAGGAATCAATGTTACCAACGATTTTATTCCATTATTTCTGAAAAAAACAGCTTTCAATTCATCCAGCGTTTGAGGCTAATTCTTGAAATCGATGCAATCCTCTATAATTTTATCGATTTTCCATTCCAATATGAATGGATAATATTGTTGTTAGATGTATTTCAAAGATCACTCATCTTCCTCACTTATTATGTCTAGCAAAAATATGATTAAGTTTTAATTTAAAATGCATATGTGACTATAATTTGAATAACATAAGAAAATAATAATAAAATAATCATTTAAATTAATAGAAATTCATAGTATTGAAAGGAAAAAAAATTTAAAACTAATTGATTGAAATACGCCTAATGAAATGACTTACGATCCTCATTTAAGCACAAATAAGGTACATACACATGGTTTTTATGGCACAACATGTACATACGCATGGTTCGTGTCGAGCACAAACTCCAAACACACTTTATTCATGATTGATATAAACCATATGCATGGTTCATATTCACAAACACACACGGTTTGTGTCTGACAAACCATTGTGATTCTTGTAGCACGAACAAATTATTGAGTCACTCATGATCGTGTGATCTTATATTTTAATGTTCAATGGGTCCGTCTACATTTAAGTAGGTTGTTTTTGTCCAATAATATATATTTTTTTTTTGTTAGAAAAAAGATTTCACTATGACATGGCCTAGAATAATTTTGTTGTTATCTATTTTTATCAAAATTTCTCTCCGGATTTTGTACAAGGTGCCAAAAGAGGAGGTTGGTAATTAATTAAGGAGATGGGAAAGTAAGAAATAGTGTCAGGGGGGCATTGTTAGGTGTGTAAGAAAAGAAGAAGGGAGGATTGAAACAAGACAAGAACCAGCAAGTAAGAAAGTAGCAAAGGTTTCAGATCACTTGTCACACTCTCCACTTCTGTGATCAATGTACCCATCATCCAAATCTCTGTTTCTATGTTGCTATCAAACAATTATTAGGGAGTATACCATTTTTAACTACCAGGATTTCCAATGATCGATATCTATGTCATAATGTATCTACCCATGCTTTCTACTCTTGTTTATTTCAAGAAAATTTAATTTATTTCATTATTTTTTGTTATTAATTATGCATACTCATTTTTTCTTGTGGTATCACCATGATGTGATTGCTCGGGATCAATATTCTTAGTTCAAAGTTCAAACAGATTCATAAGTTTATTATATATTATTTTATGTTTTGTACGGTTATTTGGTCACTGATATTATTGAACACTCCCAAGAGGATTCAAGTCTGGATCTATCATTGTTATTCACCTCGTATTTATAAATTTGCCAAAATGTGATTTGACTTTTTTTAAATTCTTCTATTTTTTCGTATAAACATTACATATGATGCATTTTAATATTTTATAGTATTGACTAAATTATAATCGTATATATGTATAAAATCAACGGTAGAATTTGTTTAATACAATAAAATGTATCAAAATTAAAATTTATGAGTTAAAGTAAAACAATGTAGGATTCGTACAGAGAAGTGTCTAATCATATATATTTTGAATGGGAAAAATATTTTTAACCCTATGTTACAATTTACATCCATCTTATAAGATAAAATGTTTCCATGCATTTTACTCACTTTGACCCATCATATTTTGAGAACTTCAGATCTTGTAAATTTGTCTTCTGCTATAAATAAATAAAATAAAATAAAAAGATGTTTTTTATAAGATGGCATAAAACATTATTCGTTGTATATAAATAAAATGTATTTTTCATATTTGCACTATTAATTAAGAATGATGTACGCAGTACACAAACATGCACTAATAAAATTAAAAAGGAAAAACAATACTAAGTTGCACTTGTGGTCGATTATACATATGTTAGTGGGATGACCTCATTTTGAAGAATCCATCTGCACTGAGATTTTCAAATTCATAGTAACTTGAAGAACTGGTTTTCTTGAATTTTGATGGTATGACTTTGTCACTTTTCCTTGGCTTTCGTTGACTAATCTATATCAATGATTTTTACTAATTACTACCCATGCAAGTTATTCATTTATTATATGGAAATCTTTATAAAATGTCAAGAATTTATAATGATTTAATATATTGCGTATAAAAAGAAGCAAGCTTAAGTTTGAAAACATTGATGCTAATTCATGACATTCGTTGTCAGATTATTATACTAATATATATAATTTTGTTGAATGTCACACACACACATATATATATATAGACATATCATTATTAAAATTATTTAAACATTCAATTGGGAAGAATTATTATCAGATATCACTAGCTGCTGGAATTCTGTAGATGTGATTATTCGCCATGTGATTGATGTCAATAGAGGTTAATGAATCGAGTAGAATTAAATGTATCGTTATTCAAATAAATAGAACTTGGATAAGTGTTAAAAAAGTTAAATTTGTATATGTACATAGTTTGATTTTTATACAATTATTTATGTTTTTACTACATTCAACCAATGTGAACAAGTTTTTAACAACAATGTTGAATAGGAATTCAGCAATTCAACCTTATGATCAATTAACGAGACCTTGTTGATGAAATCTATAGAAATTGATAGCTTGGTTCTGACTAATATATTTATTTTTATTATGTTTGGATTGAGATCTACTGATACAAAATCCTCACCTTAAGTTAAATACATGGTTCTCATTTAGAAGTTACTCCAGGAAATATGGCTTGGTACCATTAACCATCCCCATGATACATGTTAAATCACCAGAATAAAATTACATATTGTGAAAATAATTGGATATAGTAGTGAGCATGATCAAATCCTTAACTAAATTAAAAATGAGAGTTTCAATAACCATCTCCATCTCCATGATACATATTAAATCGCCTTAAGGCTTAATATTTAGTTTAAGATAGAGAACCTAATAAAAAGAAAAGTTTCAATCAGCTATAACTAATTAAACTAAATAGCCCTGTTATGGGCATGTTAGTATGTGCCCATTACACATTAAAGGGTACGCTATCATATTATGCTATTTCCCACCTACAGCGTACGTA
Organism: Scutellaria barbata; assembly: GCA_028654395.1. Lineage (NCBI taxonomy): Eukaryota > Viridiplantae > Streptophyta > Magnoliopsida > Lamiales > Lamiaceae > Scutellaria > Scutellaria barbata. The sequence goes on along the minus strand of CM053646.1, from coordinate 13,752,964 downwards.
CCCTTTTCAGATAGTTTCCCCTTCCAAAGTAATGTGGAAAGCTTTCTCTTAATACAACCTACTTGTCATAAAGAAGTCGGCCAGATGTGACAGATATTTAATATATTTATTAATTTCATATTTCGTAATTCAAGGGGTGATCTTATTTCACATCATCGGTGGACATATAAAAAGTTGTCCACGGTGGACATTTTAACATTTTCTTTAAACTAAAATCCTATTACAAACTAATTAAACAAGCATAACTAAACTAATAATTAAAATAAGGAAATTAACTAGTAATAAAATGATGTAAATAAATAGGAAAAGATTTTAGGTTATTGACCCAACTTAAAGCCTACTTGGCACCCCCCCATATCGCAAGCCCATAGCCCATTATGGTTGATCAATTAAATGTACATTTTCATTGAAGAAGAATGTGCAAAGTGATTCCCTCCTCCATTTTGAAAGATGCAGTAGGTAAGTGTTGGGAGAGCTTCAGCTTCTCTTAGTGAACTGAGAGCCTCTGTTTAATGATTAATTCGTGAGCCAAAATGTGTTTGTGGTGGGATAAAGGGGTGCACCAGAGGGTTGGTGAGTCGGAAATCTATGTGGTTCCATCGTCGTTTCGATTCGTGTGATGAGAGAGGAACCGAGTAATAGGTTTTGCTGAGCCAAAAGGTGAGTCCGAATGGTACCCAATAAAAAAAACATCTTATCAAACTTCGATGCACAGGTATTATTCAATTGCATCATTGATTATGAACCATAAATATAATCTTGCACATTTAAAGATTTTTATTCAATCAAAACTAATAATTAACTTATATCTAGACATGATATATTCTCCATATCCATATCAATTAATAACAATTTACGCTCTTTGGAATTAAAATTAAACCTAGGATCAAATAATTGAGAATAACTGCAATTATTAATCTCAAATCTATTGATTTAATTAGGTTTATTATATAATTCAACAAGTATAATCTATCTATTGCTACTAACTATCAATCCTTCTGAACAATTATAAATCATGTGTTCATGGATAACAATAGTAAAATATATATTCAATTTAAATTGCCAGATGATGAATTCAAATTATATTTAATTGAAATAAAATCATGAATCAACATATATTTGAAATAAAAATAAAAAATTGAAATAAGCACAAGTTGAATTAAACAACCTTTGAATAAGAGATAAAAAAAAATAAAAAATCATACAATGAAAGCCTAAAAAACAAATTTTAGCCCCAATTCACAACAATAAAGATTCATGTAATCCATTAATGAAACTCGAATAGACTAAAATCAAGGATAATAAAATGATAAAAATACATACTGATAAACACCTATCACTGTGAGCACCTTATTTTCTAAGAAAATAAAACGTAAATAATTGCGCGCTATTCCTTTTCTTTTCTTATATTGTATTTTTGAGTGTTATTAACTATTATATATTTATTTATATCACAACTAATCTATCACAAATAAATATTATTATTATTTATTAAAATGTTAAATATTAAATAGTAAAATGTTACATACTAATTTTTATCAGAAATAAATATTAAAATGTTTAATAATATGATACACTATTTGAATAATAATAAAAATACAGTATAATTGACAGAACACATCAATTTTAACCAAACTTTTCAACTCAATATATAATGTTTGAATTTTTTATTTTATTTTTTGTTAATGTGTCAGGTTACCTAGACACATGAGTAGTAGGGGTAGGGAAAAATATCGAAATACTAAAATAAGGTGCTTATTATACTAAAAAATTATTGAAATTTCGGTATACCAAAATTTTCAATATGGTATTGGTATTATATTTTCAAAATTTTAATATTTCAGTATATACTAAAATACCGAAAATATTAATATTAATTAAAAATTATATTAACTCCACATTAATAAACTAAAAAAATAATATTTTTCATTTCAATATATATTTATCATTTCGGTATAACTATATTTTCGGTATACTACTTGTGATACCGGAAATTTCATATCGTAACAATATAATTTTTGCATACTGAAAATTTTGGTAGGTATACGATATGTACGATACCAATGAACAGCCAACATGGATATTAAATGAAATTCTCTACCTTTACAATTTTCATACAATGTATTTACTTAAATTACATTTTTAACCAAACATTTTTTTATAATTGGAATAACATGAATAAATATATAGCTATAATTTCGGTAATCAGTCAATATATAAATTTTTCTTGCACAATCACAGACACGTCAGCTGTCAATATGAATATTTAAAAAAAAAAAAACGCACCAATGAAATTGTATCATTTGCTTTTATGTCTACCAATTATGTGTGTATTTGCATGGATTATTCTTACTCTATTCAACACTCTTTTGTCATGATGCTGATTTATTTGTACTAAGATACATGTTTACACCTGCGTGTATGGTTGTGATCAAAATTGCAACTATGTATAAAAAATTATGCTATTTATTTTTGCAACTATGCAAATATTTGATTAAAATTGCAATTTTTACTCTTAACTATACAAAATTGCAAATACAAAATTGCAAATTTTGCACTAAAACATTAAAATGTTGTGTTTTGCTGAAGATGCTATATTGTTTCTCCCAAAAAAAAAAAAAAAAAAAAAAAAGATGATTATCATGTTGGAAGATAATGATAAGTCTCAATCCCAGGTAATTTGGATTAAAATCATCAATAATCAATAAAATATTATTTACAGTTAGATGGGGACCCAAAATAGCAGTTCTTACAACTTAGAGGATGTAATTATGTAAAAGTGTTTTTTTTTTTTAAACCTTGACTAAAAAACTTACAATGCAAACATATAATGAGTTTTTTTTCTTTCTCAAATAAATATTATGGGCTATTTAGTATTTCGTAATTAAACCCCTAATTAAAGATAGGTTCTTTCATTATTCTTCAAGCGAATATTATATACGAGTCATGTACAGTACTTATGACACATCCAAGGAAAAAAAATCACTCAAAATGCCAAAATACAAATTTACACAATCCAATATCACTTAACAAAGTTGTTAAACAAAGAAAGTACCCTCAGACTCAGATACTTACAATGGCTCTTGCACTCGGGGAAAAAGCGCCTATGCAGCAAATTTGTTACGTTGAAAATGACGTGCTACTTACAGAGCAACGTCTCTCTCGTTTCGTTACCCGTTACTGGGTTCACCCTGGTTATAAAACAAAGATTTTAGAGAGCTAAGAAACACAGTTTGGAAGGTAATTTAGTAGAAATTGGGCATTACCCATCAGCGACTTTACAGAGGTATTCTCGTTGGTCCTCTCTCAAGGGCACATCCGTAAAGTCTAGCAGCCACACAGAACAGATGTCAATAAGATCAGAGAAAGATGAAATACTAAGGAAAAAGTTTCAGCTCATTTTTCCATTGCTAGTATTTTCGAAAGCTTTATTTGTGAGAAGTTGCAACCATTTGTCTTTGTCGATTTCATATAAGCAAGAACGAAGATATCAAAACAATTTCTGGGCTTTTAATCTGTGTGTTCGTGTATAGAAAACTTCAGGACAATTTTCCCTACTTGGACAAATAATCAAACAATAACTAACTAATGAACTAACAACATCAATATATCAAAGAAACTTAAGTAGTAGACTTTAGTATTTATCAAGTAACTGTCCTCATTCTACTGACATACCTGCTCCTGTGATATTTGAACCCTTGAAAGATGTATTGCCTGTTGTAAGTGCTCCTTCGAGGTTGGCATTGCTCAAATTAACCTAGTAACAGAAGGGTTTGAGTATGAAACAACCGTAACAATATGCATTATAGATCAAAGTAAGCACTCTATATAGGCAGCACAAACAGAAAATGTGTTACAATAACCATGATCGGTTCTGGATCAACTAAATTAATCATTTTCATTTGAGCTGAACTCATGAAAAATATGCTCCATGAAAAATATGCTCCAATATGATGAAGAAATGGAGGTGATGGATGTACTGTTTGGATGGAGCGGCGACCAAATAGTCTCTTATTTAAACTAACCTTTTTTTTGTGAGGAACGTGAGTTTTTCCCAATAAAATGGTATTTTTTCCTTAGGATGTATTCTTCTAACCCACTAGACATCAGAATTGTATACCTTAGCATCCAGAATCCTTACAGCAAATAGCGTGTTCAAATTTTCAATGAAGGAAAAAGCTTCAAAGAAATGCATATTATCATGGATCAGATTGGCACTATAGCAAATTCATTACAAATCTTAAATCTTCAAAACCCACAGTGGTTAAAAGTGAAAAGACTTGAAAGTGTAGGTTAAAAATCTCTGTGTTGTTCTTCTTATATAAGCATGTTGCAGCTCACAGGTGATACACAAGAGAGAGAGAGAGAGAGAGAGAGCGCATTGGCACCTTTGTTACATTTGCCAGAGAGAAATCCGCACCTCTAAGATCAGCATCAGAAAGATCGGCTCCTAAACATGAAAAGAATGGAAATGAAGAAAATCGAACAACAATGTTCACAACTATATATCTCACTGCAACAAATAAAATATCCCCTCGAATGAACCATGTTTATATGATTTCTGGCTTAGCAAGTTCTATTTTCCTTGCCGTTTCTGAAAAATAACAATCGAACATCTAAGATGCATTGACTAATAAGCCATCCCAGTTCAATTCTGCAAATCAAGACTTTCCTTGTCCAAAACTTTGCATCCACAACACTATAGGACATTTAGTGATTTAAAAGTGCACCATTTAGTATAGATAGTAGAGAAGAAGCAGATGTAGTGCAACTACCTGTTAAATCAGCATCAAAGAAGCTGGCTCCTAATAACTTGGCACCTTTGAAGTTAGTTTGCCTTAGAATCGACTGAAAGATAATTACAATAAAGAACTCAAACTTGGAAAATGCACAAGCAAGAACGAACATTAACCGAATTAGGGAGTAACAAACTCAAGAACAGATCATCCCTCAAAACATAATTAGTGAAAATCAATCCTCAACCAAAGAACAGGAAATTGACAAAGCTCATACCGTTTTAAAATCTTGCCTGATTAAAGTCTTGCCACTAAAATCTTTCCCAGTAAGATCCTGTCCCCTCGTAACTTCAGAACCATAAGGGCCTCCTCCCTTTTGGTTTCAAAAACGTCAATCACCATAAAAAAAACCCCACAAGATTCAATTTTTTGAGTCAAATTACACATCAACTACACAGTCAAAAACATAAATACCTTAAATGCAAGAGCAGGATCAGAAGCAAAGGCGAGTGACGCCGAAACAAGAGCAAGAACACTTGCTTTAGTGATCGATTCACATAACGAAGACAAATGGCTCCCAATTTGAGTACCCTGAAAAAGAAATGCAATTTATGTTCGAAAAGAAAAGAATGCGTAAGAAAAACTTGAATAGTGGGGTGAGGAGGTGTACCTGCTGCGTGTTATAGCTGGGTATGGAGAAAGAGGGGAGTATGGGTAGGGAAAGAGAGGAAGAATTGTGTTGGAGAGAGAGAGATTTGGTGGGGTTTGAAGGTGGAGGGAGTTTGGAACAAAAACAGACGTTGAGAACAGCCATGGCTGAATGATGTGGATATCAACTGCTTCTCATATTTGGATAATCCGTACAAATATCTAATTATCCACGCGCGGTACGTGGCGATGAATGGAAAATCGCAAAAATATTTATTAGATTTTGGGTTTTTTAAATAATAAAATAAGAATTAAGCATAGTTTATAAAAAATATTATATATATATATATATATATATATATTCATATTACATGGTCCACGTAAACATTATTCTTAATTTTTTTTATAAAATATATGATAATTTTTATATTATATTAATATAATTTTTATATACAAATACCTTAATATTTATATAATATTTTAGCGTAAAAAAATTAAAATAATTTCGATAAAATTTAATACTTTTATGTGATATTGCTTATACATTTATGTAATATTATTTATACAATTATATCAACATAAAAATTATATACATAAATATTTAAAAGGTATTTCCAAGAATGAAAAAATCGCGATATTTCGACGATATATTTGCTATAAATATGGATCAAATATTATAACGAAATGCAGTTTTTTTTTGGTAAAATATCGACGAAATATCGGCTATATATCAGTAAAATATCAATTTTGATGAAAAATGCCTCATTTTCACGGGATTTCGCCGGTATATCGCTGATATATCGGTAAAATATCGATAATATATCAATTTCGGTAAATGTCGGTAGAAATTTGATATATTTTTTTGGCATATTTTTTTTTTATTATAAATGTTGACTCCATGTTCTAATAATACTTTCCATTATTATCACCTATTACAAAATCCAATTTCTTATCCTTACAAGGTCATTCATAATTTTTTTTTATAATAAATTTTATTTTCTAACTTAGTTATAAATGCGATAGTTTTCACTATGCAAGTATGCAATATAACATTTCTTCTTCTATATTATAATCTACAAGTCTTCTAAATTAGAATGTACAAATTCTCCCTCAAAAATTAAGAAAATTCATCTTTTAAAAATTAGTTAATTTAAATACTTTACTAAATATTTTATTTCTTCAAGTGATATTATAATTTATATTTCCAATAATTCAAATAGTATAATAAACATTAATCTCTCTCTGGACAAAACTTTAGTTTTTTTAATTATAATTGAAGATTTAATTGAGAAATAGAAGCACATATGAATTGTATCTTCGTGATTACGCTCTAAATTGGTCTAATGTTATAAGTTGGTATCAATATTGTGTAAATCAAGATGATATGTCATCTTATTCATTCGAACGTCATAGGAGTTCAAGTTACTACTAGTCCATATATTAACTTTGTACAAAATTTATCATGTTATCATAGCAGACAACGTTTGTATAGTATTTTATCTATATATTTGTTGAAAATATATCATTTTATTTGAAATTATAAGTTTAATATATATATATATATATTAATGTCAGTTATAATAATCTATGAACTAGTAGATATAATTTTTCAATTTTTTTAGAAAGTTTTCATATTTTTTTTTTAAAAATGTCCGATATTTCCACCGATATCGATATCGATATTTTCATAAAATTATGATACCGATATTTTCATCAAAACAGATTTTTTCATCCTTGGGTATTTCATACATGTTTGTGTAAAATATTATTATAATTTAAATGTTAAGCTAACATAATATAAATATTATGTGAACATAATTAAAAAATGTAACGCGTCGGATAAAGTGTAGGTGGAGATTCTGAACACGTGGACGCTTGACGCGGGCATAAAAAGTGTAAAAATCACCTTCAAATCAGGTCAACCCAATTGAATGGATTTTGATTCCATACACATAATACAATAATTGTGAAAATTTAATTATACAATTATCCTATCAATCTGCAATAATGCTAGGTCAACCTAGTTGTACTTGTGCACCAATTTCACATAAGTGTTAGTCTATCTAAAATTGTTCTTCTTTACATGATTATTTTCCGTTTAGTTCATTTATTTCACACATATATAATAGCTCTTATATCACAAAATTACAAAGAATTTTGCTTTTCTACTACAAAGAATAAGAAACTTATTTTTCAACTACATTTCAAAAAAAAATGACAAATTTACATCCAAGTACAATTCTAATAAAAGATTTAAAAAAATAAATAAAACAAAAAGGTAGATTGATGTCTCCCTTCATTTTTACGAGTGAACAATGTTCTTTATCATATCATGTAACATCTATATGGTGGATAATATTATGTAAGTCAATATAAATTTAAGATCATATCATATCGTATTAGTCAATTGATTACGTCATATCATGCATGCACGCCTATATGTATCATATCGTATTAGTCAATTGATTACGTCATATCATGCATGCACGCCTATATATATCATATCATAACTTCTATATGATTGATATATCGTATGATCATATATAAATTATAATCATTGATTCATATTGAGTTACATGATATGATTCATCATATAGAAGTTACAACACATAATTCATATAGACAATAACGTGTGATCATTGTTCATTAGTGAAAAGAAGGAGTTCAAAAATGAATTTTTTTTGTTATCTTTTATCATAACTGTACTTAGCGGCAAATTTTACATTTTCTTTTCTCTTTAAATGCGGTAAAAAGGTAGCTTTTGTGTTATTAACCCAGAATTTAAAACAAAAACAAAAAAACATTGTGTAAAAACTTACAAAACAATTCGTGAAATATTTCATGTTACCCGTGATGGATTTAAGGTTTATGAAACACAACTTCTGAAATATTATGTTGTGCATAATATGAAGAGGAAATTATTCATTTTAGTATAAAAAATATAATTATATATTCAAATTACCATAACATATAATAGTATGCCACTTTCTACTACCAAATATAATAGTATGTCACTTTCTACCACCATTTTTGTCAAAGTCAACTTAATGATTGGACAATTAATATATTTTATTAATTAGTCAATTGTGAATTTTATAAAGTCATTAATTATTGTATAATTTTTCATCAATTTTCCACGTGTAGTAATTTCAATTGACTCATGAATTATTGTTTAATTTTTTTTAAATATATCCACGTGTAATTTCAATTGCAACAATTAATTGGGTTGTGACTATTACACCAAATTTTTTGTTTTGTTTTGTTCTCATTATTCATTATTGTCTTCATTGAATTTGGCCATGCATGTCAATTAATTCGATTGATGACAGTGCACCAATTTTTTTGTTTTTTCCTTCTCATTATTAAGTGTGAATTCACTTTATACTGTGAAATCACATGTAAATTTCCTCCGTTTGTTCTTCTATATAGGTTGATAATTTCAGTAGGAAATTATCAGACAACATTTCGTGAGTACCAAACATTCGAGTATTTTTTCCGACATTTTGGCTCTTGAAAGAGTGGAAAAATTATTGTTGAAATAAGAAAGGTATGTTTACTAGTTAATAATCCTCATTTAACCCTATTTTTTGAGAAATTAGGTTTAATTTGTTTTCATATATGCTTGAATTGATGTTTGGAATGGTTAAACGTGTTTAATTTTGCATTTGATAGGGTTAATTTGTTTGAATATATGCTTGAATTTATGTTTGAAATGGTTAAACGGGAAAAATCGACGTTTGGAATGCAATAAATTTTGATTTTATAGTGATTGTATAGAATAATCACGTTTAACACTGTAATGATAGTGTTAAACGTGAATAAATTGAAAATTCACGAGTAACCCTATAATTGAAGTGTTTTGAGATAGAGGGGTATTTTGGTAATTTGGTCAAAAGGTCAACGGTATGTCGTTGGTGACGACTCAATAAAAAAATATGATGAAAAGAAACGGGATAGAAAACGAATCAAAAATTCACGGTTGGATTGTTTTCCCGCGACGGGGAAAAAATTCCTGTCGCCTCCCGACAGCTGCCGAGAAAACTCGGCAGCTGCCGATAACGGGTGCCCCCGCTGCCGAGTTTTCTCGGCAGCTGCCGATCACGGGTGCCCCCGCTGCCGAGATTTCTCGACCAGACGGGACAACACGTGATTTTTTCTAAATTCACGTGTAACCCTATAGTTTAAGGGCTACACGTGAATTTCACGTGTAGCCCTATAATTATAGGGCTACACATGAATTTTGAAACAAATCACGTGTAGCCTTGAAAAATTCACGTGTAGCCCCGTGTGGTCGAGTTTTCTCGGCAACGGGGGCGGGCGTGCTCGGCAGCTGCCAAGCACGCCCGCCCCCGCTGCCGAGCACTCCCGCCCCTGCTGCCGAGAAAACTCGGCAGCTCCCGTCAGCCGTCTCCCGTCGGGCGCGCAGCATGCTCCCGTCACCTATCTCCCGTCGGGCGCGCGCTCCCGTCACCCGGCTCCCGTCGGGTGCGTGCTCCCGGCACCTGTCTCCCGTCGGGCGTGCGCTCCCGTCACCCGTCGGGCGGGCCTGCTCCCGGCACCTGTCTCCCGTCGGGCGCGTGCTCCCGTCACCCGTCGCGCGCGCCCCAGTACCACGCCTCGTTTTTTAAAATCCCGTTTAAAAAATTTAATAATTAAAATTGGACAATTAAATATTATATTTCATTATTTCCCCTTTAAGATATTTATTTAATCTCCGTTTAATAATTTGCACGTACTAAAAATAATTTCTTAATCCGTCTTGCATAATATATACATGATTTCAATTTAAAAATTAATAATCCCAATTTCAGAATTTAAGTAACATAATATCGGTCTCGAACTTACTTTTTTGTACTAATTTTTTTAATATCCGTTTATTAATCAACACTTACTTTTGAAATAATTTCATAATATTTTATAACTATTATGTACATATGACTGAAAATAATCCTCTTTAATAATCCCCATTCCATAATTATAACAACATAGTTTCCCCGACCCGGTGGGATTTTTTTTTCCATTTTTTTTGGTCTCCTTTCAATATTCAACTCTTCACTCCGTAATTATTTTCTCGAAAATCTCATGATGTAAAAATTTAATAATTATAATTGGACCATTAAATATCATATTTCATTATTTCCCCTTGAATAAATTTATTTAATCTCCGTTTAATAATCCGCACGTACTAAAAATAATTTTGTTGGTCCGTCTTGCATAGTAGATACATACTTTCAATTAACAATTTAATAATCCAAATTTCATAATTAAAGTACCATAATATCGTCATCGAACTTAAATATTTGTACTACTTTTTTTAATGTCCTTTTATTAATGAACACTTAATTTTGAAATTTGTTCATAATCCGGAGCAAATATTATATACATCCTAGAAAATATTTGCTCTTTAATAATCCCCATTTCATAATTATAACAACATAGTTTCCTCGACCCGTCACGAATAAATTTTTCTCCAATTTTTTCGGTCTCGATTCAATATTGAACTCTCCATTCCAATTTTTTAGTTTCTAGGTTAAACCAACATTAGTTGTTCATAACACTGAGTCATGACTTACATAATTAATTATTGTTGGTGTTTAGAATCGGCTATAGTTGTTGTTTTATTTTATTTGTTACCAGTTACGTGTTGCCTATTACGTGTTTCATGTTTCTCACCAAATTTTGTTAAATTTTTATGCAGCAACAAAGAAAAATGACTATTGAAGTTATTGTATGGTACGTTGGCTACTGGGAAGGTTTAGAATACACTAACGGTTTTGAAGAGGTCATTCACCTTAAGGAACGGACCCTATTTGATTTAATGGTTTCCATTCATGTAGTTGTGGGTGCCGATATGACGCAGTGGGGTTATACGATTCACTCGCTGCTCGATTCTACCAGAAGACTGAGGAAGATAAAAATAAAAAATACAGAAGTTTTGCAGCGAATTTTGGCACAAATCGATGGGGCTCTTGTTGTTTTTGTTACTTTGACGAGGTTGAATGTTGGAGATTCAGGTGTTGTCGTGTCCCCCGAGCCGGGAAATACACTCCCTAGTGTTGGATCGTCTTATTCTGACGTTCCAGAACACTATGTCACCCCAGATGAGTACAGTCAACCCAGTTGGGAAATTAGTCCATCGTTTTCTTCAACCGAAACGGATCCACCTTCATATGTCTACACCGACCAAGGTCCCTATTTTGCTTCGGTTCCCCTTGGACTCCAATCCGACCCGGGTTTTCACGCAAGATGGGGAATCCCCACTGAAAATGACACTACTCATTTTGCCAGTTCATCCGGAATGCAGTGGGATCCTTCACCGCCGGAGCATGATCGAAATGACTTTGGTGGCAGACTCGATCTTAATATGGACCTAGACAGTGAGGGACATGAAGCTGTACAACCATGTGAACAGTTTGCTGAAACAGCATGTGTAGGTGCATCCGATCATGAAGACGATGGTGAAAGTGGTAATCGTGCTCCCTTCAGTATTTATTACAAATTTTGGTCTTCGTTAATGTAATGTTTCATTATTTTTGATTATCTCTATATGTATATAGGTTCGGACGATCAAGGCGATGATTTTGAATTCACTACTGATCAGGAGAATGCCGTGGATGCTGAGCAACGAGAGGAGTATGAGGAATTCTGTTCGTATATATTGCGACCGGAGTGGTCTATCCCCAATATGTGGGAGGCCGAGCTACCCATGGCCGGACAATTAGAAATCGATGAACAGGTAACGTACGTGCTGCAAAAAGGCTCCACCTTCTGCAGCAAGGAGGAGCTGCAGACTACTGTTGGGATGCACCATTTGGAAAACAAAGTACAGTATCGTGTGGGCCATTCTGACACCAAAAGATGGTCTGCACATTGCCCACACAAAGACTGTAGTTTCTTGATATTTGCAACACAAAAATATGGGATTTGGAAGATCTCAACAAGTGTCTTGCAGCACAGTTGTGCGTCGGATCTAAACCGTAGGTCTCCACTGCGTATTCCTTCTAAATTGGTCAGTGCATATTTCGCCGACACACTTCGCAAGGAAATATCGACCATCGGGCCGAAAGGGATCATTGATGAAATGAACCGGCGGCATGGGTTAACACTAAGTTATAAGTCAGCTTTGAAGGTGAAACGCCATGCCATGTTCCTCGTCTACGGTGATCCGAAGAAATCCTTTTGGAACTTGCCATCCTACTTGCAGGTGTTGAAGGACATCAATCCTGGTTCTTATACAGCCTTGGAAACCGACGACAGTGGAAATTTCAAATACGTGTTCTACGCCCTAGCGGCCTCAATAATGGGATTTGTTTCATATGCCCGGCCGGTAATTGTGGTGGACGGATGTCACTTAAAGGGTTTGTATAAGGGAATCGGATTTGTGGCTGTTACTCAAGACGGAAATGATCAAATATTTCCTCTTGCAATCGGCATTGGAAACATTGAAAATGATGAATCATGGACATGGTTTCTACAAAATGTCCGTGCGGCTTTCGGATGCCCAGATCAGCTCCTTATTGTGTCCGATCAACACCGGAGCATTGAAAATGCCATCAACATTGCCTACCCAGAGGCGACTCATGGGTTGTGTTGCTTTCATTTACAGCAAAATTTGGCCAGGTATGGAGCACACCTAGTGGGACTTTTCAAGAGAGCTGCCTATTGTTATGATCGCGACGAGTTCGATAGGTACGTTAGAAACCAATTCACTCGCAAAGTAAATTTAGATTTTGAATAGTCCACCTATAAAAATTGACCACATCTTTTGACTTGTTTTTTCAGGTACATGAACAATTTGAACGCATCGGAGGTTCAGGGTGCGATAAACTCATTAAACAGAGTGGGGCAGAACAGATGGTCGCGCGTGCATTGTCCGGTTCATCGGTTTAACTTCATGACGTCAAATGCTGCGGAGACGTGGAATGCTCGCCTTCTTTGGGTGTGAAGGCTTCCCGTTTGTTCATTTTTAGAGGGGGCCCGAAAGATAATTGAGAAGTGGTTTTATGAAAGAAGCACGACGGCTGAAGATAGAGAAGAATTCCTGACGAAGGCGGTGCACGATCGAGTCATCGAATACTTAAAGCTTGGCCGACATATGATTGTCGATAAGCTTGGACGGCACAAATTCAAGGTCACGGATCATTCGAGGATTTTCATCGTTGACTTGAACTCAAAAATGTGCACATGTAATGTTTTCCAGAACGACCTGATACCATGCTCGCATGCCTGTGCCGCCATAAGGTATGTAATTCAGGTGACACTATGGTTTTGCTTCTTTTATTTGTTTCAATTAGAAATTATCTTACATCACTAAACGTACAAAACAATGCTTTGGCTGCAGTGTGGGGAACCAATCAGTTACTGAATACGTTTCTCCGTACTACACGACGGCGTTGTTAAGGGAAATGTGGTCTGGTGTCGTCACCCCTGTGCCCGACCTGAACGAGTGGAATGTGTGCGAGGAAGTTCGTAATGTACTTTGTCGGGCACCTGACAAACCAAGACAAGCTAGTCGCCCCAAGGGTAAACGAATTCCTTCAACAGGTGAGTTTTCAGGCCGAAGGAGGGGAACAGGGCCATGTGGTCTTTGTGGCGGTTCCGGTCATAACATAAGTAGATGCCCCGAACATGTTGCGCGAATATCCAAAGACCAGCCCCATGAGGGAGTTGGTGATGATAATCAGACAACAGGGCAGCCACAAGTGAGGACGAGAAGACGCAAGAAATGCAGTTTGTGTCGTTCAAAAGATCATACTAGAAGAAAGTGTCCTCTCTATCAGCAAGACAATCCTGAGGAGTAAGATGGCCAATATGTGTATAGTATGCCCACACATTCATCGTGATGCAAATTTGACCCCTATGTTTTGTACCCTGGTGTGTCCTTGTTTCAATATGTGGATGTAAAAGGTTTGATCACTTGTAGTTTTCGTAGACAAATAGTTTGAATCTGTAAGTCAGGTGAATATGGATTACGAACACAGGACTGAGATTTTTTTTCATGCTCTCTGGAGTTTGACCGTCTTTTTTCGTATGCTTATGTATTGATTTGAATGTGTTAGTTGTCTTTTTTTGGTGATTTTTCAGATCATTTCATTCATCTCTGGATTTTGAACGATTTTACTATAAAAGTTTATGTATTGATTTGAATATGTTAGACACACTTTTTTGGTGATTGTTCAGATTATTTGCTTTCGGGACGATCACTGTCAATTTTTTACCCACAAAAAAATATGTCCACAACGGAATAAAGCATGCAAACACTAATACATTGAAGCTGACCCTAGAAAAGGAAATCAAACAAGCCTAGTATGCTCTGCAACACTACGTCGATGAGAAAAAGTCGCGAGCAACCGTGTCCCCATCGGTACTCCATCTATAAATATCGAAGCCCATCCTTCGTCGAATCTTGTTTATACCCTCGTTCAAATAGGGTCTAGGCCAAATACGAGTTAGACAACACTCGATGGACATGAGGGCATATATGGCGCAAGAACTATTGTCCGTCTGTACATAACATTTGGCCTCTTCTCCTGTGTACAAGTCATACTCGAGGGGCATGGGAAACTTGCGTAAGCCCTGTTCTCGTCTTCGATCATTGAAGGATGCGTACTCAAATAGAGCTGGGAGAACACGCCTCAGTGGTAGTGTCTGTACGAGCCGACGTTCCTCCTTCGTATGGTCGTACGTGTGCCTCATGCTATCATACATGATGACACGTCCACAGTTCAGCTGAATCTCAACGGCCACCCAATGCCCGTTCATATTGATCACTGTGAGCACCTGCACCCCAGATATTATTAGTAGGTATTTTAGCACATAATTTCTCGACATAGTACATGAGAACCTTTTTAGTACGAGTATAGTAATAATAATTTATGCTCACACTATCCACGTAACTCCACCATGGTCTGACGCGGTGCCACCTAGGCATGTGACCTCGTAAGTAGGGCATTAATAGCTCGAAAGATGCAGCTGAGAAGTTCTCCCTTTTCGGCGTGATGTTGTCCCTAATATGCTCGGGCTCGCCGGCGTGCGCCTCAGCATAAATGGCCTTGCATTTTTCCTGATCCGAAATTTGCAAATAATGGTTAGTACTTTTAGTTCGAGCTCGCATTTAATCAAAATATTACGAGAAGGATCATTACAAAAAAATGTGTGTCCACTATCAGTATCCTGCCAGCCCACTTTTCATCGCGTTTGACATTGACGAACTTCGCACTGGACTGGAGGATGCCGATGTATGCATCAATCGACTGTGCAGACAAGGACCAACCATTATGATAGACTCCATTTCAATCAGACGTGAGTTGTAACAATGTGAAATGACGTAATGTAAAAGATTTTGTAATAACAATACGAACCTCAAAGTCGACGTCCACATTCGGGGCCACGAATTTACTGAAAAATTCCGGGTTCTCGGTGCAGCCGGACCCCACATTCAACCTGAAATATGAACATGCACATTAGTATGTCATTCATTAGCAATAAGATATTATCGAGTGACGAAATAAGAAAGGGGACAAACTCTTCGGCCTTTTTTCCGCTGGCCATGTATCGCTCGAACTCCTCCTCATTTGCCTTCTTTCTTGGTCGTCTTTCATTCTTTATGAACGGGCTGAGGACATATTTACTCGGATCTCTCAGCCTAACACCATGGATGCCGGCACTTGTACTAGGCAAAATATTTGAAGAGCTGGCAGCCTCTGACCCATCATCCTCATTTTCGGCAGTCGGTGTGGTCTCCAAAAGGGTCCTTCCTGCTGTAGAAGTCCCCAAATCAAAATGAATCGGGGATATGTGTCCCTCGGGGTGGATCTTGTCTGAAGGTACGACGGGAGTCGCAGCAGTGGGTACGTCGCCATGTGGATGATAGAAAGACGCATGCCATCCGGATGTAGGTTGAGAAGGGTAATACTGATCGTCCGGTGGGTAGAACTGCTCGTGGTAGGAGGGTCGATTGTTGTAGTACTCCGAGATCTCATACTGAATCATGTTTGGAATCTCCAGCTCCAAACGCTCATACTCCTCACGTCTTCGCTCATCCACCTCATTGATCCTATCATCGACGTATGATCGAAGCTCAGAGAACTGGTCACCGACATACCCTCGTAATCCCGTCAGGCCTACATTCACTGATTCGAAGCCTGTGCTGAACATGTTCCGGAGCTCGTCAAACATCACACCAACAGCAGGTGTAGAAGAATCTCCATAACCGGTGTGTGAGGGACCTGCCTCGTCGACGATAGGGGTGGTCTGGGGGGGATACGATGGCGACTAGAAACCACCGAAGTCATGAAACTGCTCGTGATATGGGGGACAACTCTCGATCGGACGGGAAGGTAGGCCGTAATCACTCTGCAGCGGAATGTCGTGCAGGTCCAGAGAGACATGGACATCAACATAAACCGGTGCGAGATCCTCCTCCTCCTCCTCCTGTACCCCCAATCCGTCGTCGGACGGCACGTGTGGCTGCCCACGTCGTCGAGTACTCTCGCCTGCAGTCAATGTGGGCTGGCGGGACCGCGTAGTCCTCGATGTCTGGGGGGCCGCAGTCATGCCTTCAGACAAGATGGCGGTGGGCCTCCGTGGGCGACCCCGTCTTGACTGGATCGGCATCTGGACACCGTCTGCGAGATCCTGATCCAGGTACTGCAAGTACGGTTGGCTCCTCTCACGACGCTCAACCCGAAGGTTCTCATGACACTCGAGACCCTGCAGTAGAGATAGTCACAATTCAATTTGTGAGTAAGAGAAATATAAATGCATGTAATCAATTAGAAACTTTGCATTTAAGTAAATGTGGTCTGAACAAACCTCATGATCAAGCTCCCTCGACACATCCTCTTCTGGCCTTTTCGTCGACCATCTCAGAAGCCTCGGTAATACCTTGTGAGACTTCAAAAGCCGTTTCCCGGCATATACACTGGTGTATGGAATCGCCTCAAAAGCCCATATCTGAAAAGATCGAAGAACGTTCAAAGTTAATTGTCAAGTTCAATTATTGAATCATAATATGAAACAAGACCAAATTATGATGTTAACACTAACCATTAGGGCTAACGAGAATCCATAGAAGTGGTACGATGGGGGCCTGGTTGCAGTTGGCGGGGGCAGCGAAGCTGGTAGTTGATTGATTTTGCCGAGAAGATGGAGATAAGAAATCTTACCCCAGGGAAAGCTCTCCCACCGATCCTCATCCTCGACCAAATCCCAAACCCAAGGGTCAACTGAAGTGGTGAGTGGGTCAACTCCAAGCAAAACTGTGTAGAGGAGGATAATCTTAGCAATCTTCATCGTGTCATCAGCACGTGCTACGAACTCCTCCGCTCTAAACCGCTTAAGAAGATCCGCCACAGATATTCTATCCTCGCCTTCAGAAATTCGATAAAACACGCCATCAAACTGCTGCGGCCTCGACAGAACAATCGGCCTAAATGCAGAGTCGCCAAACCATAATCCCGTCACTAGGGCGAACTCAGTCCTACAAAATCGACAAAGCCGACGGTCTCCACCAATGTGAAACCACACCTCATCCGTCGGAGTATCGGGCCCACGCACCTCACGTGATCTAAGGACGTGTAAAAAGCTCTTGCAACTGTCATTCTCAGTTGCCCAGCGCAGAAAATGGCCGATGCAGCTCGCCTGAAAATCGGTCACACAATCGTCCTGAGTTTTTTGGAGGATTTGCCTTATGTATCCTAGTACTCGGACACGTGTGTACGAGTTAATGTATGCCAGCGTCGTCTGATACTCCGAACGCACCCAATCGACCTGAAAAGGAGAAAAGAACTGTTGGTCACATTAATTCATACATTAATATACAAAATGAAATGACATATGTGAATTAATATGATACGATGTTTCATGAAAAATAAAGATATGAAACTTATAAAGGTTGGATTTTTGCTTGACCAAATTAGTAAAGTTGGATAAAAAGTAGATTTATAAATTACATTGAAAAAATGCTAACCGACCATTATAATAAATTTAAAAAGTTTAAATGATCCAGTCAACTACGGAAACAATTAAATTGGGATAAAAAAAACGAGTAATCCAAATTATGTTCGTATTATGCAAGACGGATGAATAAATTATTTTTATTACGTGCTGATTGTTAAACCGATAATAAAAAAAATCATTAAAGGGGAAATAATTCAATATGATATGTAATTGTCCAATTATAATTATTAAATTTTTTTATCATGAGATTTTCGAGAAAATAATTAATGAGTGAAGAGTTGAATATTGAAAGGAGACCAAAAAAATGGGAAAAAAAATCGTAACGGGTCGAGGAAACTATGTTGTTATAATTATGGAATGGAGATTATTAAAGAGGATTATTTTCAGTCATATGTACATAATATTTATAAAATATTAAGAAATTATTTCACAAGTAAGTGTTGATTAATAAACGGATATTAAAAAAATTAGTACAAAAATGTAAGTTCGATTACGATATTATGTTACTTTAATTCTGAACTTGGGATTATTAATTTTTAAATTGAAATTATGTATCTACTATGCAAGACGGATTAAGAAATTATTTTTAGTACGTGCGGATTATTAGACGGAGATTAAATAAATTTATTAAACGGGAAATAATGAAATATGATATTAAATTGTCCAATTATAATTATTAAATTTTTAAAATGGAATTTTCAAAAAAAAACATTTAATGAGTGAAGAGTTGAATATTGAAAGGAGACCAAAAAAAATGGAAAAAAATATTGTAACGGGTCGAGGAAACTATGTTGTTATACTTATGGAATGGAGATTATTAAAGATGATTATTTTCAGTCATATGTACATAATATTTATAAAATATTAAGAAATTATTTCAAAAGTAAGTGTTGATTAATAAACGGATATTAAAAAAATTAGTACAAAAATGTAAGTTCGATTACGATATTATGTTACTTTAATTCTGAACTTGGGATTATTAATTTTTAAATTGAAATTATGTATCTACTATGCAAGACGGATTAAGAAATTATTTTTAGTACGTGCGGATTATTAGACGGAGATTAAATAAATTTATTAAACGGGAAATAATGAAATATGATATTTAATTGTCCAATTATAATTATTAAAATTTTAAAATGGAATTTTCAAAAAAACATTTAATGAGTGAAGAGTTGAATATTGAAAGGAGACCAAAAAAAATGGAAAAAAATATCGTAACGGGTCGAGGAAACTATGTTGTTATACTTATGGAATGGAGATTATTAAAGAGGATTATTTTCAGTCATATGTACATAATATTTATAAAATATTAAGAAATTATTTCAAAAGTAAGTGTTGATTAATAAACGGATATTAAAAAAATTAGTACAAAAATGTAAGTTCGATAACGATATTATGTTACTTTAATTCTGAATTTGGGATTATTAATTTTTAAATTGAAATTATGTATCTACTATGCAAGACGGATTAAGAAATTATTTTTAGTACGTGCGGATTATTAGACGGAGATTAAATAAATTTATTAAACGGGAAATAATGAAATATGATATTTAATTGTCCAATTATAATTATTAAATTTTTAAAATGGAATTTTCAAAAAAATATTTAATGAGTGAAGAGTTGAATATTGAAAGGAGACCAAAAAAAATGGAAAAAAATATCGTAACGGGTCGAGAAAACTATGTTGTTATACTTATGGAATGAGGATTATTAAAGAGGATTATTTTTAGTCATATGTACATAATATTTATAAAATATTAGGAAATTATTTCAAAAGTAAATGTTGATTAATAAACGAATATTAAAAAAATTAGTACAAAAATTTAAGTTCGATTACGATATTATGTTACTTTAATTCTGAAATTGGGATTATTAATTTTAAAATTGAAATTACGTATATATTATGCAAGTCGGATTAAGAAATTATTTTTAGTACGTGCGGATTATTAAACGGAGATTAAATAAATTTATTAAAGGGGAAATAATGAAATATGATATTTAATTGTCCAATTTTAATTATTAAAATTTTTAAACGGGATTTTAAAAAACGAGGCGCGGTACTGGGGCGCGCGCGACGGGTGACGGGAGCACACGCCCGACGGGAGACAGGTGCCGGGAGCAGGCCCGCCCGACGGGTGACGGGAGCGCGCGCCCGACGGGAGATAGGTGACGGGAGCATGCTGCGCCCCCGACATGAGACGGCTGACGGGAGCTGCCGAGTTTTCTCGGCAGCGGGTGCGGGCGTGCTCGGCGGCTGCCAAGTTTTCTCGGCAGCAGGGGCGGGCGTGCCCAGCAACTGTCGAGAAAACTCGGCAGCTGCCGAGCACGCCCGCCCCCGCTGCCGAGAAAACTCGACGAGACGGGGCTACACGTGATTTTTTCAAGACTACACGTGATTTTTTTCAAAATTCATGTGTAGCCCTTAAATTATAGGGTTACACGTGAATTTTGAAAAAAACACGTGTTGCCCCGTTTGGTCGAGTTTTCTCGGCAGCGGGGGCGGGCGTGCTCGGCAGCTGTCGAGTTTCTCGACAGCTGCCGAGCACGCCCGCCCTCACTGTCGAGAAAACTCGGCAGCTCCCGTCAGCCGTCTCCCGTCGGGAGACGACGGGGATTTTTGCACCCGTCGTCGGGAACGCGCAACGACCTTTTTTTTTGATTCGTTTTCTATCCAAATCTCGTTTTTTTTTCATCATACTTTATCATCGGGTTTTCGCCAACGAGATCGTGGGTCCCGGTCAAAGTCAATCCTTTCACCTAATTACCAAAGTACCCCTAAATCTTAAAACACTTAAATTATTGGGAAAAAAATTCCCATTTTTTTTACAGTCTTTTTACTGAATTATTCACTATAATTACAGTGTTAATCTTGAATTATTAATTATAATTACACGTGATTAAACATGCATATTTTCGATTAAACGTGTTTATTTTCGATTATGGTCATTTAACCCTTTCAAACATCAATTCAAGCACATATTCAAACAAATTAACCCTATCAAATTCAAATTTAAACCCAATTAACCATTCCAAACATGAATTTAAGCATATATGAAAAGAAATTAAACCTAATCCCCAAATAATTTAGGGTTCAATTGGAATTCAAATCCACGTTTAACACTCCGTTTCTTCAACTAATACTCAACAAATTCGAAGGATTAAGACATATTTCCAACAAATTCAACAAAATTTCAACAAATTCTCAACAAATTTGACCAAATTCGAAACTTAATGGCAAGAATTTTCTGAAAAAACGAGGGATAAATCACTAACCTCTCCTCCTTGGTTTGACATCTTCGTCTTACACGTGAATTTTCACCAAAAAATTTAAGCTTTACACATGAATTTGAGCTCAATTTTTGAGCTCAAAAATGGGGGAAAAAACTGGTGAGGAGCGGCTGTTCTTTCGTGAGTGAGAGAAGGAGAGAGAAAGTGAGAGCAAGGGTTTGGGGGGTGGGGTAGGTTAGGTGAGAGAAAGTGTGTCATATTTGACTATTTTTTATTCCTTTGACCAAATTATTGGGTAATAATTTTGAATTCAAAGTCAATCACAAATGGTGGTATTTTTGGCCACACTTTTAAATTTGATGGTATAAACTATCTCACTTTTATTTTTGATGGTAAAAAAAAGTTATTTTTATTTTTGGTGCTATTTTGGGTGATATTTAATAAAAATTATGGTAAATTGGGTTGCTATCCCTAATATGAATGTGATGTCGTCAACAATTAATTTCATTTCACACTTTCTACGAATAATTTAAGAGTATTGATATAAGGTCCTGAATTATTTATTTTATTTTTTTATTTTCACGATATAACAGCCATCATATCAACTAAGTCATGTGGGCCGAATTATAAAGGATTGTTAATCATGTAGACAGAGACCAGCCCAATTTTCCATATAGGTACGAAGATTTAAGGCAGCCTAGCCTTGTACATCTTCAAGTGAGGAGCCCAAATGCAAATGGTGCACAACTTCGTCTTTTTCTTTCTTCTTTCTTGTTTTTGTAATGTTTAACAAATATTAATATTTTGTTTTCGCTCATATAATATAATATGAGCTATTTGTTACCAAAATCAATTTGAAACGCCTTTTAAAATTATAATGTATCTAATTATATGTATTTCAGTAAAAAAAATTAAAAATATTAAATAATTTATTTTAGAAGCTCTATGAATTATTTACTCAAATAAATAAATTTTTGTTTTCATAAATTATTTAGATTATTCTGGATAATATTTTACACTTTCTAAAATTTGATGAAAATTATTCAAATTAAATTATGGTGTGCACAAATTTACGTAGGAATAGAGTGAACGCTACATTGATGCAAACAATTGGAATGGCCTTCTTCCTTAAGGAAAACTTAATTAGATGGATAAAAATAATTTATTTTTTTGTTAAAAAATATGTTCTTCGATGAAAAGATGTTATCTTATGGAATTTGGTCAATCCAAGAGTTATAGTGCATGGTTCGTGATATTTGTGGATTGAAAAAATTCTTTGAAATATATATGACTAAGTTTTATGTGAGACAATTTTACGTGAGATCTTATTTAAGATGAATTGAGTTTATATGGATTAATAAAGCGGGTCAATCCTTAACATGAACAATATTGGTTTTACATAAAATTATAAAAAGCTCCGTCTCACGTAAGACCTTATATAAAACGACCTTATTGAGTTTTTGCAAATATATATTACCCAACTTTAGAATTTTAAGAATTAGATTTCTAAATCCGATTTTCTAAATTGTGAGAGTAGACTCTAGTTATAAATTTTTCTCATGATACTAATTTAATGAAACTGATCAGTTCATATACATTTCAGAAAATAAAAGTTGATTTATATAAATAGATGGACAAAAATATAAAAATACACATAATGTTGTTGTTGAGGAGCAAATATATCTTCAATCTTATTTTGAATATAAATATACCCTCAACATTTGAATTTGAGAGCAAATTGAATATAATCTTCTTTTTATGGATATTCACATTCTTCTATGGAATTTATTATATTTTCTATTATGTGTTGTATTATGTGAAATAGTTAACCATTTGTATTTAAATTTTCTAAGTTAATTTTAAATTTTATTAATTGATGAATTTTAGTACGGAAAGAAAATTTTAAATTAACAGATCTACATTTTATTATAATAAAAAAAACAAATATGACATTTCCTTAAAAAAAACACTATGTTTTTTAAAGTTTTATATAGTATAGAAATTTTTGAAAAATGATATTATACATGAAACACAAGTATAATATTTTATTCTAAAATCCAAACAATTTTCCTTTAATAAATTAATACAATAAATAAATCAAAATGAAATATGAGAGTCTGATATTTAAAATTAATAAATTTAGTATAAAGTTCTAAATAATTTAAGAAAAATTAAATATAATTTCTTATCAAGATAAAACTTATTTAAAACCTGAAATTGATTTAGGATTAGAAATGTTTCAATATAAACAATTTGTTATTTAATAAAGTATTAAAAAAAACTATGTAAGAAGGATGTAAAAATGATAAATAAAAAGAAGATTTTCATGAAATTACATCATAATATCAACATTAAAGACATATTTGCACCACAACTTAAAAGATTATCAATGTATGTGCTTCCAAAAAGGATCGAGAACGTAATTGTACCTGATTATATATTATATGTATATTAACGATACATTTACACATTTACCCTAAATAGATTTAGGTTTAGACCTTAGTGACTTATATCCTATGTACCTACTAGGGGACCAATTAGTGAATTAGATCCTATGTACCTACTAGGGGACCAAGTCAAACTGTATCTTAATTGATTTCTCTTCATTTGCAGTTTCTTGAGCTACACTATTGCTCTTAAACAACATTCCTTATTTCTACGCGATTGATGCTAGTTATTTCTTATGTGGGATTGGCTAGTATTCAAAATCTTGTGTTTTAGTAGGAGATGTTTGGATGGATACATTTCTGCATGTTCATTCATATCAATTCGGTTAGGTTGGATCTGGGACACGAAAAAATTCTATTACACAAATTATTGAACTTTTTTAGGTGTTAATATAATCTATTATATTTAGATCAATTTACATATTATTGAATTTCTACAAAAGATATGATAAAATCGATACTAAAGTAGAATATTAAGACACAGAAGAAAAAATATTGGATGAGTTGTGAGGTGAGAGGGTGGTGGATAGAGAAAAGATGAGGGTAGAATGACACGCATAACAAGATGTTCAGTCTTATAAGAAAAGAAAATAATTCTTCACCTAATTCTTCATGGAAAATAATTCTTCACCTAATTTATGCTCAAAATTAAAGACCATTGACTCATAAAAATCTAGAACAACTTCTCAGAAAGCACCTTTCCTTCACATGAGATGAAACTTATTATCATTATTTTTGAATGAAATTACTAATTAAGATATAAAATTAAATATATGATGTAATACAGGATTTGCATAACATTAAGTTAGAACCGAATGGAATATATGTGTGTATATATAGTAAGAATAATTAAGTTATTGTTAAAACAATTCAAATGACACATTATTGCTGACTTGACTAATATACATATTTGTTAGAATATATACTTAAAGTAGTATTTATGTGAACCAAGTGCATTAATTCTGATATATGTAACAGAGTACGTGGATTAGGTTAAATTTAGTTCAGTCTGGATTCATGTTTAGATTTTATTTTTTTTGTTTATATCATAATATTTATATTGTAATAGTATAATATATATTTCAAAATCTTTTGATAAATAACTTAGACTTTTTTCCTTATAAAAATTTATATAATTTACCTTAAATCTTTATGTTATAATAATTTGACCTTTATGTTATATTATTATAGTTTTTTCGTACAATATCATAGTTTTTATGTACTTAAAGAATAACATAAAATTATATTATTACAATATAAATATTATATTATTATAATATAAATGTTATGTTATTACAATATAAATGTTCTGAAATGTATTATAGTTCTATCATGCACTGCAAAAGTTATGCGAACATAACTAAAAGATTATGCTGCTACTACTAAAAGCTTAGGTTCGCTAAACTAAATTGTTAGGTCAATATAATTGTAAAACTAGGATTTGCATATAAGACGCGTGAAATACACTTTTGGATTAGGTTCGATTGCATTGATAAGCAAATAGTGTATTTCTTCAATTTTTATATTGTTAAAACAAGATTATTTTAAAATGAAATGGAATATTAATATAGGATGAAATTATTTGACCAAAACATCCATTTAATTGGAATGGTATATCTAGACTATTAGCTAGCTTGAGAAAGCATTGAAGAAGTAGAGAATAGAGAAGTCTTGCAATTATTTTCTACATTATAACACAATGAGAGAGAGAGAGAGGAAATTGAATGCGGTTTAACGCCGGCGGCGCCGCATAGAGAGAAGATAAGAGAAGTGAACGATTGAAGAAGGTAAGGTGGAAGTTCTATGGTGGACTATGGCGGTGGCCGCCGTCTTTTTTCACCCTTTTTTCTTCTTCTCCAAATGACTCTAATACCCTTCTCAAACTCTGCCTTCCAACCCTAATTGGACGAATCCAAACAAAGAATCTAATTTGTTACTTTTTGACAATAATTAAAGGATCCGACTATTAACACCTCATCTCCTTCTAAACATATCTTAAAAAAATAAATAAAAATATAATATAATATATAAAGATAATTATATATTTACTTTAAAATATAAAAAATCTAAACTGTTCGACCACTAGTTGAACATATAACAAACTATTCATCCAGTGTTCGGTCAGTGGTCGAACACATCATACTATGTTCGACCACCAATGACTACATTATATTTAACCAATCAAGGCTGAACTAGACTTTTTCAGAAACAAAAAATACAAACACGAATCAATCGAAAAAAATCGATTTCTCATCAAACCAAACATTGTTGTTCATAAAAAAAGGTTCTAAACATGAATCCTAAATACTTACATTGTATTTCAAACAACATTAAACAAATTTAACCCATCAAATTCATAATTTCATCTTCAAAATCTTTAAAACTTTATTTATTTGAAATTTCATCTTGTTGGTGTGGATCCATTATAGACTTCTTTATATGAAATTGAGCTTGTCAAAATTTGTTCGATTTAAGGTGGAACACTTTTCGATTTTAAACTTCAATTTTTTTTTTGCTTCTTCTTCCTCCTCTCTTGTGTTAGGGTTTGGGTGTGGAGAAGTGTTTGGGAGTGTGTTTAGTATTTAATTTGCGTTTTATATTTTATTTAAATATTTTATAATAAAGAGTATTTTTGTAATGTTGTGGGGTGTGTTTAGAAAGTTGTAAGTTATTTTTACATTTTAATGGATGTGTTTAGAAATTGAGGTGTGTTTAGAAGAAGATGGTATGTGGATAGTCGGATCCATAATTAAAAATTGATTTTTTTTTTTTTTTTTTCTTGTTTTGTTGGCCAATATGGAAAGAGAGATGACATGCTGGGTGAATATTGATGCCAAAAGAAATACAAGTATTTAGTATAAGGGAGAGAGTATTTTCTTGACACGATCATGTTTATATTATAAAATATAGAGATAAATTATAATATAAAAAAGAATGATACCTAATGTTAAATGAAAGTATATATTTTAATTTAAAACTACGCTTATTTTTACGTTTATAATAAATTTAGATGAATAACTCACTAATATGCATTACAAGAAAGCTAAAGTTTAGCAGAGAAAGAAAGATCCAGAAAAAAAAAAAAGCCTTATAAATTTTTTGTCCCTAGCATAATTTAATAACTAAATGTTTTCGATCGTTGCTACAAGACAGACACTAAACTTATAACAAATACATCGACAAAAAACAACAATTGCAACCCTTAAGTGTAAGCATTGTTAGTAGTAGAGAAGACAATTGAGTAATGAGCTAGTATTCTAATTTGTCATATTAGAACCAAACAAACACAATTTTTTAAATCCAATCAATATAGTCACAATAAGTCAATGATTCATGAATTAAATTGACCAAACAACCCTAAATTTACATCTTTTATAAATATATAATTAGCGCTTATTTATTAGTACATACATTGTCTACTTATGAATATAAATTATGAATTAAATAGAATTGAATAAAAAGAAAAGCGTGTCGTGTTTCAACCCCAACCTTCCAAAATAAAGAATTAAATAAATATAAAAAGATGAATGAATAGTGAATGAATGTGATAAGGTTTTATTTCATGAAATGCAAGCCGACAAAAAGAGAGCCAAAAAACAGGGAAATTCATAAAGTGCTCAACTTTACGGCGAGGGAGTAACTGTTCATCCCACTACCTAATCCTCACTCTTTATTTATTTTTAAATGAATTTCAATTTTCTAAACCCCAAACAAATAATTAATTTTTATTTCAAACCAGATCGAATAATTCAAAATACCCCCTATGGACCATGTGTGTGTGAATTTATAACAATTATAATTCATAAAATGGATAAATTCAATTCACGTTTTCCAAAATAATATTCTATTTTCGTCTTAAAAAGAATAAATTTAAATTTATCATCCCTCAAAGAAAGCCGTTTATTAGACCATCCACACCAATTTACACTACACTACAGTAAAATTCACACTACACTACAGCAAAATTTACACTACATTAAATTTATCTCCAACAGTCAACACTACATTCTACACTACATTTACTATTCTTATTTTTTATTGATTTAAAATTTATACAAGTTTAAACTTATTAATTACATAATTTTTTTCTTGGAGTTTTATATTGATTATTGAATATAATTATTTTTATTAGTTATTTTGTAAAAATATGTGAATATAAAAAGACAAAAATTATAGAACAACATTAAATTATAGAAAAGAGACCATGACCGTAGGAGTGAAGAGAAGCACGAGATGAAAGAATTATGATGATTGATTTGGATAGCATTGGAGATCCACGCCGACGTGAATATTTTTGAAAAAAATAAGAACAAATTATACGAAAAAATGAAGAACTTTCCCAACAACCACCAACAAATAATACTTTTGATATGTACAACAGATATTTTCCAGATCTCGAAGGGTCGGGAAGTAATCTCGGAGATTATTAATTAGGACATTTAAATTCTCGTATTGTACTTTTTCAAGCCTAATCGTAATCTAGATGTTTTATGTTTATTTTAATTTAGTTATTTTAGCCTAATTGTCTTGATGTATTTTAATTTAATGTACTTTGTGATTGAATGTATTATGTTTACTTTTATATTATACACATGTAGTAAATAATAATTTTTTCATAAACAATAATATTGTTTCATGAAATAATGAAATGCAAATTCTATTAAAAATAAATTGTGAAATTAAAATTGTATTAAAAAAAATCATAAAGTAAAAATAAAAATATAGTGTAGTGCAATAGTGACCACTACATGTAGTGATACAATGTTCATTTGTGTAGCGTAGTGTAAAATGTAGTGGTACTGTTGGAACAAAATCTCACACTACATGTAGTGTAGTGTCAAACTTAAAGTAATTGGTGTGGATGCTCTTAGCAGATATTTAATTATTCATTTCCATACATGTCCCTCATTAATATTTTTTTATATTACTTTACAACGATTATCTATATAAAAAGCGACAATGGGATGCAATGATATATAAGAAAAATACAGGTGAATTTAAAATTGTAACTATATTGACAATTACTTCTTAATTTATATGGAAATAACCTATACTTTTAGGATTTGACTAGACCAATCGATTCAATCGAAAAAAGGTCATTAATGTAGCCTGATGGAAGTAAAAAATATAAAATTACTCAGTTAAATCGGATCGGATCTAAAAACAAGATAAAATTTAAATTTTCTTTTTTAAAAAATGAAAAATAAAATTTGAATTTGTTTTTATTTATTTATTTAGAAAATTAAGTTTTTTATGGTTGTATCTTTTTAATGTATAAATATAATATATATTCAATAATAATACTAAATAAATCTACAAATCCAATACATATAATTGTTTATGTGATCCGTTAAATTGACAATTAAATCATGAATGATCAATAAAATCATATATATATATATATATATATATATATATATATATAATATCCTCAAAACCAAGAATTTCCTTTATCTAAAAGATGGCTTGACCGTGGAAGTAATTTAACTAAATAAAAATAAGTAACACTTATTTGTGTTGATTTTGTTCGAAACATTCTTCTTATTTGAATGACCTGACTTGCTCAGAACCTATACCTAGTCAAACTCTTTTTTTTTTCTTTTTTTCCAACAAATTATGGATAAATATTATCAATCATTCAATTCTTTTTTTTTTCTTTTTTTCCAACAAATTATGGATAAATATTATCAATCATTCAATTCCACAAACATTAAAATAACTATAATGCATTTCTTTTCCATAAATGAGGGCACCGCACCATAACCCATTTTAGGTTGAGTTCATTAAATATTTGTTTATATCATTTTCAAATAAGAAATATGTTTTTTATGTACACATATAAGACAATTTATATTGTAATCAACAATCTTCTTAAAGATTAAAATACACTCGATAATTGGTAAAAAAAAGGATATTATGTATTTTTTTAAGTGAAATAGATCAAATTAGTCATACAAGGTTGCAAAATTTTATCAAAACCATATCATAACAAAAACGTTTTAATTGCAAATAAATAAATAATAATAATTGGACAAAAACTATCCCTCTCCTCCCTTCCATTTGGGTGTGGCCTCATTTCATTTGATTATTTTATACTTTTCACTTTATCTTACTTTTACGATTGTCCTGAAATTTTAACTTAAATTAAATGATATATTTGTTCGGTAAATAAAAATAATTGCAAAACATCTTTGTTTATATTTAGAGGTAGGAAAAATTTATCCTAAAAACGTAATCGTATTGATAAAGATTGTAGTGATGTGAAAAAAAATCCTTGATAATATATGTTTAAATCGCATGTGAGTCAAACTTTTATTGAAAGGTTTGTCCTTGAATCTATATCGAATGAGAGGAGTTCTTCATCTCTCCCAAATCAAAAGGGTATAAAACTTTATTTTTGAGTACAGTTAAGTTGACAAGAGTTGTGGTAATGTGGAAAAACATATTGACAATGTAATTTCGAACCTCATATGAAACAAATTTAAAAAAAAAACATATTCCTTAATCTATATGTTTTCCATTCAAATATATCTCTCGATTTTACCATTCTACTGATAATATTTTTAAAATTTACATTTTATAAATATTTACGAATTAGAAATATATTTGGATTTACATGTAGAAGCAAGGAGAGTGTATATTTGCCTTTAAAATGGATAGAAAATCGAGACAAGGGCATATGATACCTAACCGACAGGGAGAGGCAAGGGTGTCTCGTGCGCACGTTGCCCCACACCGCCTTACCGCTCCAGTTCACTTCTTCTGCACCCACATGCACCTGATTATTTCACACCCAACCCAAGAAGTACCCTAAATGCTCCAACCCCTCCTTTTCCCCCAAACCCTTTTGCTTCTTTTTCACTACACTACCCCCACCAATTCAGCTAGTTTTCTACATGTACTATTGCTTCTGATCTTTACTTCCTTTTTTTAACTACTTCCTGCTATTTCGTATTTATTACCAGTTTCCGCAGAGAGAGTGAGAGGAGAGAGACTGATCCTAGGATTTATTTTTCCTTTTTTCTTCTAAATAAACAAACCGTACCAACTGAATCTGTATCACTTGATCAGAAACTGAAATCGTGTCTGAATATTTATAGAGCTATATGAGATAAGAGTACTGCTGAAAAAGGGTTTCTTGATTTGGTATCTGCTTCGTGTTCCTTTAATCATAGATCTACTTATTTCTCTACCCATTCAGTTCCACAGTTTGTTTTTACTCACCTACTTGGGCTTTGAGGGGCAATAATAGATAGGGTAATTAAAAAGGTCTGCAAGAAAGGGATAAGGATTTGGATTTTATCTGTTAGATTTTTGGAGGGATTTACACCTTGTTTGGATCTCTATATTCAACGAGTAGATAGAATTGCAGTATCAGACAAGAAAAGCGTTTACTAACCTTTTTCTCGAGTTGGTTACTGCATTAAAGACCAATTTGTAGAGAGAGAAATTAAGCTCGAACACGACATGGCGAACAGATGGTGGGCAGGAAACGTGGTGATGAACCCTATGTCATCGGCCCCAGGCCCATCTCTCCACCTCAGAAACTCCGCTGAAGATGAAAACGCTGCTTTGAACGCATCAAACAGCTCTGGAAGCAACCCTAACCACAACCCTGATGACGCCGAGGAGGATCAGAACCCCGCCGGAGACCTCGAGATCTCCGAGCCCTCCTCGAGCTCCGGCCGCCGCCCCCGCGGCCGCCCGCCCGGCTCCAAAAACAAGCCCAAGGCCCCCATTGTCATCACCAAAGAAAGCGCCAATGCCCTCCGCAGCCACGTCCTCGAAATCAGCACCGGCAGCGACGTCCTCGAAACCATCGCCAATTTCGCTCAGCGCCGCCATTTCGGGGTGTCGGTGTTAAGCGGGAGCGGGGTGGTGACGAACGTGACGTTGCGACAGCCGGCGGCTCCAGGTGGCGTTCTAACGCTGCAAGGAAGGTTCGAGATACTGTCCTTATCGGGGGCTTTCCTGCCGGCTCCTTCGCCGCCCGGAGCCACCGGGCTGACTGTCTACTTGGCCGGCGGTCAAGGGCAGGTTGTCGGCGGCGCGGTGGTGGGCACGCTGGTGGCCTCGGGGCCAGTGATGGTGATCGCGGCGACATTCACGAACGCCACGTATGAGAGGCTGCCGCTCGAAGACGACGTCGCTTCGGGTGAGGGAATGCAATCGCAGCCCACCAACGCCGGGAATACAGCGGCTGAGCCGCCAGCTACGGCGGCTGCGCCACCTTTGTATAATATACCGCCGAATTTGCATCCGAATGGGCAAATGCCGCACGATGTCTTCTGGGCTCCGCCGCCGCCGTCTTTCTGATCGGAGACAGCTTTGTATTGTGTCGCCTCTGTGGGAGTTGTTGTAAGCATAGGAATCATGAAGATAAGGTTAGATTTCATTAGCTCTTTGTATTCCTTGTACATTGGCTTCTATCAGCAAGTTTTTCGCGTAATTATCGTGTTTAATTGTGACTTATTTTGTGATGATCGATCAATGTCAGTACCACTGAAATTTGTGACACAAAATAAGGGGATATATACATCAGATATGATCTCTCCACTTTGGTAGCAAATTTGTCATTTTAGCTTAAATACTTCACTTGTTTTTATGGTAATGTTGTGCTGTATTTAAGTTCATTGAGCTACCAGATAGCTACAAGATCAATACAGCTGTTGGTGTTCCTATATGTTATCATTATCAGGCTTAGATTCATCTGTATTCACTGGAAATTATCAGTTGTTTCAATTATAGCTCAGATTGGTTGAAAAGTTGAACCCCTTTTGAAACTTTTGATTTTATGCTAGCTATCACATCATTATGGATCATGTGCAGTGTTCCAGAAGCAATAAGTGGTGGTTTGGCTACTTGATTTTATTTGGACTATAGTTTATGCAACCTGATCTTATTTGGACTAGTTTATGCAACTTGATTTGAATCTTTAATTACGCCGACTTTAATTACCTCCATATTATCTAATTAGTTGGTGTGTTTTGGTTATAATTATTGGTAGGATCTGTTGACTATTGCATACTTTGAATGGAGTTAATGACTGTCAAGTTCTAGTTAGATGAACTGCAATGTGTTTAATATATTTGTATGAGGAGAGGAAAATGACTCCTCACTTGGTATACAAAGAAGATTTTTGCCTCAAAATTATATTGCAATTAAAAAATAGTCGCCATCCATTGTTCCATTCGGAGTAACTAAACAAAACAATCATAAGACAAGAACATAAGTATTAAGTAGCCTTTGCAACATGATCAATTAGGCTTGACCATACTAGGTTTTGGCAAGAATTTTCCCTATTTTTATTTTTTTTCTACCTTTTCTTATATAGGATCATTTATTTCCTCATGTATGTTGAGTTGTATGAAGATGCAGAAGTTGCACTATTATCTTATAAATCTCTATAAGAACTTCTCGTTTGTGGTTTATTCAATATAGCTTGCACTACAATTTGATGTAAATGATTGAAAGAAGAAATTGGCATTACCACATGTAGAAGGGAGGTATATATTATAGTGGCCCTTTGGGGACTGATGGTAAAATGAACTTGCTGGTGAAGCTAAGTAAACATAAACCCCTAGAGCTATGAATGGCGTAGGGTCTATCTCCTCGACTTTGAGAAATGTTTGATATATTTACGATTCCATAGAAGATGAAACTTGTTGTGAAGTTTTGCAGGTTCTAATTGTTTAATATGAAGCTTAACTATTACTAGAAGCTTTGTATGGATCTGTAGTGATATTCTTGTTTTAATTGAGGTTGTTTGCGGTTGATCAGTCGTTTTGGTTTGTTAATCGATCTATGTTTCCTTGCCGTGTTTCAGTCTTATATTTTAGATACTAGTATTCACAGTGTAACAAAATCACATGAAATTGATCACTTTCTTCACAGTGTGTTGGACTAGTATTCCGTGTGATTACAATGTGTATAATTGATGATTTAAAACTAGAACATGCTTGTAGAATTGTGAAAAGCTCGTCTAAAGTTGTAGAATGTTATAACGATGTTTACTGGGAATTGATCGATTATTTCTAGTGAGAATTAATGAACAGGCCAGTATATTTCAATGGTTGCATTTGGATAAACTGGGAATTGATCCGTTATTTCTAGTGAGAATTAATGAACAGGCCAGTCGATTTCAATGGTTGCATTTGGATAAACGCAGGATTTGAAAATGAATTTGAAATATCTATGTTGGTGATTGTTTGGATTGATATAAATTTGATCAAATCAATTGCTCTTGTTTTGAGTTATTTGAAATGGATTTGATATTCAGTCTTTATAAAGGGTGAATTGGTAATCATATATTCAAATCATTCTTAATCTTACAATTTAGATACATGATCGATGATTCAATTAAGGTACGTTTAATATTTTTATCATCAATGTATGCAGGTCTTTTATGATCAATTTCTAAATGAGCTGGCCATATAAATGTTAAAAAAATATAAATTTTTTTTTTTAATTTTGGTATATATTTGTTATAGGTACACACAATTAAGCTAGGGAAAAACTCATTACTGGTCCTGTTTTAAAAGTTGTGTTTGATTTTAGTTTCTGATTATCAATTTAAGTCCTGTAATCGAAAGTTTTCTACAGTTTCTTTTTTTTTTTTTTCGTTGGAGTTTGCATTTTCCGATCATATTCCCTGATTTATGCTTACGTGTCAATTTTCTTTTTCATGTGGCAATTTTTTTTATTATTCTCCTAGCTAAAATGCCATATCATTAAATCACTTAAAAAACAAAAATTGATAAAGAAATAAAAATAAAATAAAAAACCAGGATAGAATCAAAAGAAAAACTAAAAACGAATTTAACACAAATATTACAAAACAGGATTAAACAAAAAAAAAGTTCCCCCATTCCTTAAACAAAAACATGATTCATTTCAAAATCCCTAAACCCTAAAATCCCCAAAATCAATTCCTCTAATTTGCTAAATACAATCCCCAGTTTGGATACTCAAAACTATAACATCTTCTTCCCATTTTTCCTTTCTTCTAGAGTTTTCATCGTCCATTTTCCTACATTAATTTCTCAGATTGACTGCTTGGTTGTCTAGACTTTCCCAATACATCATCTAATTCTCCCATGTGAATCTTTCTTCCTATCATATTCATTACAAATTCCTCAGATTTCATATTTCCTCGTTCATCTTCACTTTGATGATCAAGTTTATACCTCACTAAATTATCAACAGATGGGAAACGACTGTGTTAGCTGAAGATGGCTATTCTATGCGATTTCACATACTGTCAGGTCATCAAGATCACTTGACACGACACCTCCCAACCAAATTGATAAAGCTGTTCCAAAACAACTGAGTACTAAACCTTGGCCCCTGCATTGATGAAGTTTCAAAAATTAGGGTTCTAAGGTTGATTTTGGAGATTTGAGGTTTTAGGAATTTTGAAAGGAATCCTGTTTTTGTTAAGGAATTGGGTGATTTTCTTTGTTTAATCTTGTTTTGTAATGTTTGTGTTAAATTGTTTTTAGTTTTTCTTTTAATTATGTTTTTTTTTTTCTCTTTATCATTTTTTTTCAAGTGATTTATAGATGTAGCAAATGATGTGTCATTTTAGTTAGGAAAATAATACAAAAGGAATTGCCACATGCGAAAAATTTGATATATAAGCGTAAATCAGGAAATTTGAGGTGAATGTGTGTCATTTGTCTGAAATTGATCGAAAAATACAAATTTCGATAAAAAAAAAAATTTGAAATTGAACAAAATTTTTAATTACTATATTAAAATTGATAATAAAAAATTAACAGAGTAAAATCGCAAACAATCTTTAGGACATTAATAAAAAAAGTTAAGCTTATATGGACCCAATCTTTAGGAAATGGGCACAAAAGTTAAGCTTGTATGGATTGGTGAAAGGGTTTGTGATACTAGACAGAAATAGCAATATCCTTAAATTTTGAGTGTCAGGCTCTCTCTAGGGAAATTATTTATTTCAAAGAAAATTTATTATTGTTGCAAGTTAAAAGATTTTAAATAGGATTTAACAGTAATTTTAACTATGAAAAATGATATTTTTTAGCTCCCTTTTTTTTTTTTTTTCCCTTCTTTTCTGTTGCGAAAGAAAGCCAAGTGAGTACGTGTTATTTCTTTATTTGATATAATATTGTGTACGTGTTATTTATTTAAGTACTCTAAACAATTTAAGTTTTTTTGTTTTTTTGTTTTCCTCACTTTATTTATCAAACTTTCTTTTGTTGTAAATAATCTACTTAACTATATAACGTTGCATTTTGTTATACTGACTATTATTTTTTTGCCAAATATCCATACTAGAAAAATATATTTTTTAGAAATACTAAAATTATAAATTAATTTGAAGGAAACCAATTTTATTCAAACAATTTATGATTAGGAATATATTTAACTATTGTATTATATTCAAGATATTAAAATTAGATTAAACTAATCTATTTTTAAAAAAAACGGATTATTAAATTAACTTTATAAAAAGAATCATTAAAAAATATTTACTCTTTATATTCAAATTTAAAAGAAACTTTAATTTGATAGTTAATGTGCAAAAACTTAGAATGTTGGTAATTATTTTTATACATCAGATGCACGGATCTAAGATCAGTGTAATTGGGTCGACCCGATTTGAGGGTGTATTTAATGCGTTCCATACGCGTCTCATGCGCCCAAACCCTAGTTTTACAATTATATTGGTATAACATTTTCGTTTAGCGAATCTAACATTTTAGTTATGTCTGCATAACTGTTTAGTTATATTCACATAACATTTTGCACTGCATGACAGATTTATAATACATTTGAAAACTTTTATGTTGTAATAATATAACATTTATATTGTAATGGTATAACATTTATATTGTAATAATATAATCTTATGTTATTCTTTAAATACATAAAATTTATGATATTTGTGTATAAAGATTATACTATTATTACATAAATATTAAATTATTACAACATAAATATTTTAACTACACTACATGAATTTTTATGGTGAAAAAAGTCTAAATTATTCATTGAAAAATTATGAAATCTATATATAAAGATTATACTATTATAAAATAAAGGTTATACTATTACAATATAAAAATTATGACATAAATTTAAAAAAAATAAAAAATTAAACACAAATCTAGACTGAACCGAACAAGATCCAACCCGCAAGCCTAATTATATGGATCATGATCCATATACTTAGTTTATACAAACACTACTCTAAGTCAATTTTATCATTTGATGATTAAAGTGCAAATATTTAGACAAATTATAGAATTGTGTGCATTCAACCCAGATAAAAAATTTGGCATCTAGAATGAGAAACGAGCTGCGGATATATATTAATCATTTTTTCTCTAATTAGTGAAGAAATTAAGACAACAATACCCAATCTGTATTATTTGGTTTTATTTAGTGCTCGAATTTATTTATTTAGAGCTAAAAATTCATCTTAGATCAAAGTAGGACTAAATCACATAATTTACAAAGATTTTGTTGCAAATTCTTTACACATCTATATTCATAATAACAAAATGATCATTTAAGGATAAGCTACATAATATATATATATATATATATATATATATATATATATATAGATCTTTTTCTTCAATAACAAGATCGAGATCGATGTGGTAGTATCATGATGATGGAGTTGAAGTATATATTTTATAAGTATAAATATATGTAGTAGAACTATAAATATATGTTATATAAATATACATTTTAAATGAATAAATATAAGTTATAATAAATATGTATTTTTCTGTTAGTATGAGTTTTGTAAAACCATTATACTGTAAGATGGTTTGCATATGAATTTTTTTTTTTATGAAATCTCTCTCTAGTGGGTTTCATCGTGATGAAAGAAAGATGTTAACCCTTTGGCTTTGAATGCCTTATGGTCCATCCATATATGAAAACTTTCATTGCGCATCATTGATCTTCCACATAAGTAATATATAAGTATTATAAAGTTACAATAATGCATTTCATATTTTAGTAATTTAAATATATAAATAAATGAGAATTGCAAGTGTGTGATGTTAAATTGCTACAATTTACCCCAATTTTTAGTTTAGCCATTTTCATGTTTTCATTATGATTATAATTTAATATATAGTCAATAAATTTAAGTGCACCCCAAATTTAAAGATATTATATCTACATTTGAAAATTAGGAGATTTGAAATTTATATACTCATATATCATATGAGTATCAATTGATATTGAATTTTTTTCTTAAATTAATAATTTACATTAAACTTCAAATATTTAGATTTTATGATCATACATCACAATCACATCAGTACTCTCAAGAGAAATTATTATTTTTTGTGTTCAAATTTTTGTATCAAAATATTAAAATAGTAAAATTTATATGCTCGTGCATTGTATGACACCTATACTATTATATATAAAACTAAAACAAGGATCTCTTATAGTTACAAACTTATTAGACGAATCTTCTCAATTAATTTCCCGCTAAATTGTGAAGGAATGATATAAAAATGATATATTTTGGCCACCCATATTTATTATACAGTCTTGCTACCCTACCAATCATGAAAACATTAATATGTGTCCACCGCTGATGTGTCGGACATCTGGTAAATTTATTAATTTCATTTTTCATATAATCAAAGAATGAGATTATTACATGTTATTGGTGGACATATTAAGAGTTGTCCACAATGGATATTTCAACATTTTTCATGATGGGCGTACACTATATGCAATTGTCTTATGTATTTAATTCTGTAAGATAAATCATTTTATAAAACACAATTCAAGTGAAAATTGATTTGATTTATAAATATTAAGCACCATCTCATAAATTTATATTCATAATATTAACTTATATGAATTGTTATATTTTTAAAAGACGACACTCACATCAATTTGTTACATTATCTTTAGTTTGATCTTGCTACCTGAGGAAAAAACACCTAGTCTGCTTGATAAGCCCATTGGAAAATCCTTGGAGAAATTTAAATTTCGGTCTATATCTACCTAGATACATTATGATAATTTATAATGAAAATGACTAAATCTTTTTGTTTAATTTAAAATCAAAATTTATTTGAAGAGGAATACAACGATTCATTTCATATTATAATCAAAAGTACGTGGGTTAATATCATTTTCAGCTGTATATATTATTTTATTATAAATTTATAATATTCTGATGTAAAAGCTATTTTTCATCTCTAAGTACTATTTTTTGCAGTAAAAAAGAAATATTCCTTAATATTTCTTATCATTACTAAAAAAAATGAAATCTAATAAAAAAACAAAGAATTATTTTAAAAATGAAAAATAAAATTAAAAGAGAATATAGCTGGTTTTGGCCATAGTTGAAAAAAGTTGACACACCTTCTACAACACTATTGATGTAGAAAATACTAAATTCGAATATATTCTAACACAGTGCTAAGTGAGGGAAAAAAAAGCATGATCGGATTTTCACTTGGTTTTAAAATAATAATTTTGAAAAAAAATTAAAAAAGAAAAAGAAAATATATTTCATATTCCCCCGCCATCTCTCTTATTTAGGGCAGTCCGAGTTAACTCATCGGTCATCAGACTCACCGCCGTAATCCCACTCATCACCGACGTTTGCGGCTAAATGTGCAGTGACTGGACAAATAGCCTCTTCGTCTGCCCACCACCACTATCCACTTCATGACTGAAAACCATGTTTCTAATTCCATTCTTCACCATCTATCGTTTACTGTTCCAAGTATACACGGACGTGTGTGCATATATTTACATAATCTAGTTATTCGAATTCTCGGATTTCATATGTAATTAGCTTCTTTTCAGTTATTAAAATTTGGTATCACGTGTGTGTATGTGTGAACTGCGATGCGCACCTTGTAGCGAATATATTTTTGATTTTCTGCTACTTTTAGGCTATTAAACCTCTGCGTTCTGCGCCTGCACATTGCTTCATTTGTATTGATCAGTGATTGCGATGATTGTGTGTTACGATAGAGAGCAAAAGCGAGAGAGAGATAGAAATAGAATTGTCCTGCTTGTGAAATTAATGCCACAGAGTTCTTACAAATATGTTCTTTTATTCTATCTCGAATCCTTTGTTCTCGAATTTGTTCAATTGTGCAAAGGGGGATGACTGTTTTTGTGTTTGCAGTGATCTAATATTTCTTGAGGAAATCAAGGTTTTGTTCTGGGGTTCTTTACCTGAACAAGTTCCTTCAATTTGTATTTCTTGTGACAGAACAAATGGAGACCCCGTCATTTAGTGAAGACCAGAGCAGTTGGTCTCAATGGATGTGAGGAATCTTCTCAAAGTGGTTTATCCCAAAGTTTGGAATCAAATACTTAGTTTGATGACCGAGCAGTTTTTCAACATTAGAGTAGTAGAAAATCTTTTAAGTGAGAAACTTGTTGTGCTTAAATGGCTCCTAGGATAAACCTAGGAGCCTGGTCATCTGAGAATCGAAAGTTTCCTTGAAAAAGGCCTGGAAGAGAGTTCAAATGATGAGCTTAAATTTATGGCTGCAATCGAGTCTAGCTCGTGCAATCTAATAGTTTTAATTCTTGCTTGCCAATATGGATATTAATAGGCACCTTGTTATGCCTTAAAAAGTTAACTCGTGTTTCGTGCTCACTTTATAATTGTTACCCTCCAGACTTCACATAGAATATGGATTGGCACAAGAATTGAGAGCCTCTGGATCCAGCTCTCTGCATATTGCATTTAGTTAAGGTTTGGGATGAGTATATTATGCAGTAGAAGCTTTTGGACTTTTTCATAATTTAACATGGTAAGAAATTGGCTTTTGAAGTTTGGGGCATTGTTTTTGTTGACATATGGTTGTACTGAATTATGACTCAGTTGATTTTTGGCCTTCAACTTGTCCACTTTAGAGGTGAATTAATGAAGAAATTTTGTTAAATCTGGACATGACGTGTTACAGTATTTGGGTCTGATATGAGTGTGCAATCATTAGCTAAAACTCCAGCTTACAGTGGTGAGGTGCAGAACAGGATGTAAAACTTGAGAAGTGAGAAATTGGGACAAGAAAAGAGAAAAAAGTGCAGGAGAAGGTGGAAATCCGGGGTAGCTGAAAAGTTTTATCTCAAAATGAAACTATGCTGATATTTTGTTTTCAGCTTGGAAAAAGGGATAAGTTCCTGCTATTCTGCTAGTGCTCCTCCCTATTGCTGAGTTCCTGATGAGTCGTCATTGTTATGTACAAAACATGAGCATGAGGTAGGTAACTAATTCACGCTCGTAAAGATGTGAACTTAGCCGGAAGTGCTCCAAGAACAGCAAGAAATTGCTGGGGAATGTCCTCAGTTAAGTTGCTGCATACTTCTCCACAGTGATTGAAGATAATAGTCTTGGCTGAGTTCTTCATGGAGATAATAGTCTTGGCTGAGTTGTTCAAGTAGCCTTTCAAAAATGCTGGAAGTGGAGTACCCTTGAGAAATATCATCTTCAGTTCTTGGAAGCTGCAACTCCATGTAGCTGCAGCAATCTTGATTTACTGATGCATTTCCTGAATGTAGAATGGGCAGACCCTGTTGATTAATGCAGCTGCTCGTGATGTCAGTTTGTGCAGCAAA
Organism: Scutellaria barbata; assembly: GCA_028654395.1. Lineage (NCBI taxonomy): Eukaryota > Viridiplantae > Streptophyta > Magnoliopsida > Lamiales > Lamiaceae > Scutellaria > Scutellaria barbata. The sequence goes on along the minus strand of CM053646.1, from coordinate 13,711,344 downwards.
ATAAGGGATGCTGGTCTCATAAGGCACAATTTGAACTCCTATATTAGCCATTTGGTTTCCGATAGTCTCTATCTCCTCCTCGAGACTGGCCACCTGCAAGGTGTATTGTCAATCCATCAAAATGAATTAGTTTCATTTAGCAACAATTAGGCTTTACTAGATGCTTTTGGTGCACCCCTAACGATCTTTCTTCGCCAACTTAATTGTACAACATACACCACATCTAATCAAGAATTACTGATGTTTGTAGGAAATGAGTTATAGCTTAAAACCTGTTGCTGTAGAGCGAAGATATGGGCAACACAACCGTAAATAGGTTCCTGCATACGTGCAAGGGCTTCGTATGATATTGTTATGGCAGCATCGCCTCTGCTATGCACTGGGAGATGTGAGAGTAGCTTTGAAACATTGCTGGCTCCAAAAACCTTGTGGACAGCTGCAAAGTGAGCCACTGCTTGCTCATAAGAGAAATAAGGTGCGAAAATGCATTCATCCATGCACCTTCTTCTTAAGAATTTGCAAGCTCCACAAGAAGAGTTAACTCCTGTCATTGTCCTCAAAGTTTTGCTTATTTGCTTCCTTATCGTTTGCTAATACTAACTAAACTTTGTTGTGCAAGAATAGCTGGTAGAGATCTTAGCTTTATAATAGTTGTATGAAAAGGGCCAGATGTGCCTTTCATTAGAGGCTAGGGACATTCTAACTTTATATTAGAAAGTAGATTCTTTTAGGTCTCCTTTGTGGCCTACATTTTTCATCTCACAAATTGGGTAAACTTGCCACATTATCTATTCCAAATGATAGAAAGACCCGATCATCATTATAACACATAGCTCCAAAATTGAGAGAATATTGCTGATTAGTAATCTATATTAATGTTTTTTAGCATAGACAAGTAGTCAAGTACGATAGTCTCTTTTTCTCTTTATTTAGCAATAATGAGTAAAGTCATTTTGCTTTCCCCAGAAAAAATATAATTCATAGGCAGACACCCAATACCCTTTCAACTGTGCATATTTCAACTGTATGTAGTGTGTGCCAATAGGATATGATGAAAGTGAAAGTAGGTTTATAATTCCCATCAGCCATCAGCCATCAGCTTATAATAATATCAGCTTGTATACTCATTGGTCCATTTGGTGAAACTTTTTGGAAGAATTTGGCTTCTATATTCATGCTTAGCTGCATCAATTGTACTTTCCATTGTTAATTACTAACCCAGCCACCTGATAGAATTCTTATATTGGTTGTGGAATTCATAGGTTTATAAAATATGTTCAAATTTGTTTGTTATGTTATCATGAGAATATTAAAATAGACTCTTGTAACAAATTGCATTGATCATGAGAATGGATGTGAAGTGGTTGCTAATAGTGGTAGATTTTAGTATAGCCTCCCCAATCCCTAGGGAATGGAAGTAGGGTATTATCATCTCATGCATAATATTATAATAATAATAATCTCTATAACCATGCATGATGAGCTTCTCTAACCTTTCTCTCAGCTCAAGGAAAGACAAGATTCAAACAGGCTTAGCTTTCATGAGTGGTAAGTTACTGTTTGGTCACTCTGTTTTATGCTTCAAAGCTCTAGAAACAGAGGAAATGCGGAAAGTGTGGATAAATTCTATTTTTATTGAGGTGAGAATTCAAACTTTCCGTCCTGTCCCCATCCCCATCTCCAACTCCAATTAAAGTTAAGTTTGGTTTTGTTTTTTTGATCAAAATACAGAGTGTTAGCAGTGAAAGAATTGAACAATGGTGTGTGCGCATGTGGTGGATGGTGGGGAAGGAGCCTTTCCACTTTCGAGCTTAACGATGAAAGTGTCTTTCTCTATCAATATATATAATATTAATATAATACTCAAAAATAAGTGTCCTTGTGTAGTTTTTGTCATGGATTAACGAACATAAAACTTAAATGAAAATGTCGTTAGACAAAATCAATCTCTTCCGGCAATTCTTAAATTAATATGAGATGAAATAATATAGTAGTAAAAGAAATAAATAAGGAAATTTTGACATATGTAGCCAAATTTAAGGTGAGCAGTTTCCAGGTGTTTTGCTTATAAATTTCTTATCATAGTGCTGAGTGTCATAGACTTTTTATTTTATTTAGGTAGGAAGGTCTTGCCTCTTGGTTTAATGATAAGTTATTTGGTCATTCATGTGTAGTGTACTTGTGATGAATATGTCGAGCAGGATCAGTAATTAAACTTTGGCCTAATTACTTTAGATTTTTCCTTTTCATTTTCCCATGCATGACAACAATTTTTTTAAATGGGTTGCTTATTCAAATTGAATAAGTAATTTTAAGAACAGCAAGGAAAAAAACAAGTTACATAAGATTGGATTGCTTCTGCAGACTAGGCTTCCAAGGATTTACGGAGTGTGTAAGTTTATATCTCTTACATGCAATATGTAGAGTTCATTTTATTTAATTAACATATGATGTTATAACTTACAACTACGTTGCTTCTTGTTTTTGCTTTTCTCGTAGATGAATTGATTTGTATTTTATGTGCTAGAGTACAAGATACTGTTGATTAAAAAGGGAATTAAAATTATTTCTAACAAATAATTCTATTTTATTATAAATATTACAATTAAAATTATAAAATATTAAAAAAAATCGATATTGGATGCCCTTGGTAATGATCATGATTTTGTTATAAATGTTTTATAATTATAATTTTATTATTTGTAATATAATAAATGTTTTAAATACTTTTATAATTTCATTTTTTTAATAAAATAGGTATTTGAAGAATTATTTCATAAATTTAATTTAATATTTTTAATTTTAAATATTTTTGTTAGGTTTTAGATTAATCAATCTCACAAAACCAGATTGACAATTGCAGATTGAATTAAATTAGGCTTGAAACCAAGAACCCTAGTTATAATTGGAATCAAAGAAAAAACCAAAGAAAAATAGCAAACACGAGAATTTACGTGGTTCGATCAAGCAACCTTGATCTACGTCCACGGGAGAGAGAAAACCAATCACTAATTTCACCAAATTACAAAGAATTGAGCATAGCCCCAAATTTCAGTCGATTAGGGTTTATATAAGCCCTAAAAGTGCAATCGGATGAATTCCTTATCCAAATCTATCAAATCTTATCAATTTGGATTCCCCTTATCATCAGGAACAAAAGCCCTAAACTTCTATTCCCAATCGGATTCGAATTTATATCTGATTTTACAAAATTGCCCTTAGAACCCTAATTTCAGCCCTAAATTGAATTCTAAGCCCTAATCTTGAATTCTGACCAATTGAGCTGTAATTAGTCCGTTTCTTCTGTAATTAAGTATAAATCTTGATTCACCAGGTCTCCATGCACACTAAAACACCTTGATTGAGCCACAAACTCACAAATCTCCACCTTAGATCAATCGTTGTCGATTTTCCCTCTCCATTTCGACACTTTAACTTATCAGGCCCATGCATGAACCTTGATTAGGTTCATGCAGTGTAAAAACTTCGATGTGCACACTGCTTTAGTTAGCATATCGGCTAGATTATCATCCGTGCTTATCTTTCGAACTTCAATCACTCCATCTTCGATTATATCCCTTATGAAGTGTAGCTTGACATCGATGTGCTTTGATCTTTCATGATAAGCTTGATGTTTAGACAGGTGAATGGCGCTTTGGTTATCACAATGTATGCTAATAGTCTCCTGAGTTATACCGAGCTCTTCCACCATTCCTTTAAGCCAAATTGCTTCTTTGAATGCCTCGGCCATGGCTAGGAATTCTGCTTCGGTTGTAGACAAGGCAACAGTTGGTTGTTGCACTGATTTCCAGCTGATGGACGTTCCATACATGGTGAAAACATACCCTGTCAAGGACTTCCTCGTGTCTTGGTTTCCAGCAAAATCCGAGTCCACAAAACCTTCCAATGGAGACTGATTTTCTGGTGAACTTGCTGTGAACATCAGACCTGCATTGCTGGTTCCCCTTATGTATCTCATCACCTGCTTTAGTGCTTCCCAGTGTGGTCTTCCAGGATTGGCCATGTATCGACTAATGGCACTCATGCTATATGCTAAGTCGGGTCTAGAACACACCATGGAGTACATCAAACTCCCCACTCCACTGGTATAGGGAATCATCTCCATCTGTTGTTTCTCATCAGTAGTTTTAGGGCTCATATTTGCAGTTAACTTGACGTTTAATGCAATGGGAATTGACACCGGCCTAGCTTGATGCATCTCAAACCTCCTTAGGACTTTGTCAAGATAGTCTCTTTGGTGAAGAAATAGTTTTCCAGACTTCCTATCCCTTTCAATATCCATGCCAAGAATTCTCTTTGCAGTCCCAAGGTCTTTCATGTCAAAGTGTGTTTTGAGCTTCCTTTTTACTTCAGCTATATTCCTCTCATGTTTACTTGCTAGGAGCATGTCATCTACATATAAGAGTAGGTAGGTGACTACTTTCCCATCTTCAAGTTCTAGATACACGCATTGATCATGCTTACATCTTATCAAGTTCAAGCTGCTCATCACCTCATCAAACCGCTTATACCACTGACGGGGGCTTTGCTTTAATCCGTATAAAGATCTTTGAAGTTTGCAGACCTTGTGTTCTTCTCCTGGTGTGATGAAGCCTTCGGGCTGTTTCATGTAAATGACTTCATCAAGATTTCCATGCAAGAATGCAGTTTTAACATCGAGTTGGTGAAGCTCGAGATTCCATCTAGCAACTAAGGCCAATAAAAGGCGTATGGAGCAGTGCTTAACCACAGGAGAGAACACCTCATTGAAATCGATTCCCTCCCTTTGTGTGAATCCCTTTGCCACCAATCGTGCTTTGAACCTCACTCGCTCGGTGCTTGCTACCTCAATCTTTCGTTTAAAGATCCATTTGGATCCTATAAGTTTCTGTCCTTTTGGTGCATCTGTAAGAATCCATGTTTGATTCTTTTCTAAGGACAGCAGCTCCTCCTTCATGGCTTGGATCCACCTTTCTCTATCCGGAGACTCCAAAGCTGATTTGTATGAATTTGGCTCTTCATACTCAACGTCTTCAGCCACCATGAGTGCATAGGATACTACATCCGTATGACCAAAACGTTTTGGAGGATGTATTTCTCTTCTTTTCCTATCTCGAGCAAGCTGATAGTTATATGAGTCTTCTGCTTCAGTTTCTGCTTCTGTTTCTACTTCTGTTTCTGCTTCTGGTTCCAGAACCTGCTCAGCTTCCTCATCACCAACTTCCTCATCTTCTTGTGCAGTTTGCTGATGAGTTTCTTCAGGCTCCACCTCAATTTGAGCATCACTAAACTCAGAATTGTTTTGTGAATTCCCTGCTGTGTTTTTATAAGCCATCTCCTTCTCATTGAATGTCACATCTCGGCTGATTATACACCTTGGTCCAGTTGGTTCCAGATTCCACAGCTTGTATCCCTTGGTGCCTTGAGGATAGCCAATGAAGATACATCTCAAGGCTCTTGCATCCAGTTTGTCTTGCTTGACATGAGCAAATGCTTGGCAACCGAATACTTTGAGATGGGAGTAATTTGAGGGTTTTGCAAACCAGACTTCATCAGGAGTTTTGAACTTAAGTGCTGATGATGGACACTTGTTTATCAGGTAAGTGGCTGTGTTTACAGCTTCTCCCCAAAATCCTTTTGGCAAATTTGCATCAAGCAACATACATCTCACTCTCTCCAATAGAGTGCGATTCATTCTTTCCACTACTCCATTTTGTTGGGGATTTAGAGCAGCTGTCCTATGCCTTGTAATGCCCTTCTCGGAGCAAAATTGATTGAATTCTTGTGATAGGTATTCAAGACCATTGTCGGTTCTCAGGTGCTTGAGCCTCTTTCCAGTGACATTTTCTTGCTGAGATAGCCATTGTTTGAAGTGTGTGAATGCATCACTCTTGTTCTTCATCACAAACACCCAAGTTTTTCTAGAGAAGTCATCTATGATAGTCATGAAAAATCTTCCACCTCCATGAGTTGTGGACTTAGTAGGTCCCCAAATATCAGAGTGGACATAGTCCATCACTTCCTTGGTGTTATGAATTCCAGTAGGAAATTGGATCTTCTTAGCCTTTCCCAACACACACAATTCACAAAATTCCAGTTTTGATAGAGTTGTATTTCCAAAGGCTTGATTCTTGGCTAATTGTATCAGTCCCTTCTCTCCTACATGTCCGAGTCTCTTGTGCCACAGATTGGTCTCCTCAGAGCTTAGAATCACATGATTTTCTCCCACCACAGTCTCTCCAATCAGAGTGAACAGACCGTTGTTTCTTTCTCCTTTCATCACAGTCTTGCCATCCTTTGTAATGTTGAGGAATCCCTCTTCACAGGTGTAGAAGTTGTAGCCTGAGTTATAGAGAGAACCTAATGATATTAAGTTCCTCTTAAGCTCGGGTATGAATCTCACATCAGGTAGCCGCCTTACTCTTCCATCATGGAGCTTGATCTTAACAGTGCCAATTCCTTTAACCATACAACTATGGTTATTTCCAAGAAGTACCAGACCACCCTCTTGTTTCCTGAGTTCGATGAAGGCTGATTCGAGTGGGCACATATGGAACGAGCAGCCCGAATCAAGAACCCACTCCTGCTGGTTTTGAGAGTCGGATACACACAACATCTCTCCATCTTCATAACTCTCCTGAGCCACTGCTGCCTGAGGTTGTGTGGGTGGTTTCCCCGCCTTTTTATCTAAGCAATTCTTCTGTAGATGTCCTATCTTTTGGCAATGAAAACACTTTCTGGTTTCCTTCTTCTCTCCTGCAGGTTGGTTAGGTGGAGATCCACCCTCTTTTTTCCCTTTCTTGAAACTTCCCTGTCCTCCTCTTTGAGATTTAAACCTCACACTTAGACTTTCTGGTCCAGATTCAGTTCTTGGGTTGCTGGGCATCTGGAGAATCTTGGTTTTCAGCGCAACCATCACATCTTCCAGTGTCAGGGACTTATCCATCCTGCCATACACGAGCGAGTCCTTGAAATTCTCAAACGACTTAGGTAAGGAATGGAGCAGCATGAAGGCTTTATCTTCATCATCCACCTTTACACCTATATTATCAAGATCATCAAGAATCTTGATAAATTCATCAAGATTCTTTGTAATTTTCTTCTCATCTGTCATCTTGAATGCGTAGAGCTTGTGCTTCATGAACAACCTGTTCGCTAAGGTCTTAGTCTGATATAAGGAATCCAGCTTCTCAATCAGGGTCTTTGTTGAAGTCTCCTTGCATACCTCTCTCAAAACCTTATCTCCTAGACAAAGTATGATTGCTGTCCTTGCCTTATTATCCATATCCTTCAGTTTCTTGGCCGTTTCAGAGGAAGCATCTTCTCCTACACCATCAAGAACTCCTTCCAATCCATGCTGAGTAAGGAGTGCAGTGATTTTAACCTTCCACAAGTTGTAGTCATTAGTTCCATTGAATTTCTCCACATCCATCTTCATTGATCCCATCATCTTGCAAGTCTTCTTCCCACAAACGGCGCCACTTGTTAGGTTTTAGATTAATCAATCTCACAAAACCAGATTGACAATTGCAGATTGAATTAAATTAGGCTTGAAACCAAGAACCCTAATTGTAATTGGAATCAAAGAAAAAACCAAAGAAAAATAGCAAACACGAGAATTTACGTGGTTCGATCAAGCAACCTTGATCTACGTCCACGGGAGAGAGAAAACCAATCACTAATTTCACCAAATTACAAAGAATTGAGCATAGCCCCAAATTTCAGCCGATTAGGGTTTATATAAGCCCTAAAAGTGCAATCGGATGAATTCCTTATCCAAATCTATCAAATCTTATCAATTTGGATTCCCCTTATCATCAGGAATAAAAGTCCTAAACTTCTATTCCCAATCGGATTCGAATTTATATCCGATTTTACAAAATTGCCCTTAAAACCCTAATTTCAGCCCTAAATTGAATTCTAAGCCCTAATCTTGAATTCTGACCAATTGAGCTGTAATTAGTCCGTTTCTTCTGTAATTAAGTATAAATCTTGATTCACCAGGTCTCCATGCACACTAAAACACCTTGATTGAGCCACAAACTCACAATTTTGAATAAGTTGTTTTTGTGAGGGTAATTTGGAAAATTTAAGCGTTGAAAAGTTAAAGTACTAAAATTTACGTAATAGTCCAATGAGTTATGTGCAACAATAAAAAGAATTTGATAACACGTTTAGTATAATTACCACTTACTAAAATGTGTTATTTAAAAATAGTATGATTTTTTTGGAGGTCGTTTGATTGTGCCCGCATAGAACTGTAGAAGTATGTTACTGATGTGAGTAAATATAAGCTACAATAATAATTATGAATTTGTATACTTTTTTATGGTACATAGTTTATAAAATGAGAGTCAAAAATGATAATTTATAGTCAAATGAAACTTATATTAATCGATAGGCAAATAATTTTGATACAGCATCTTAGTCTAAGAGTCGAGCATTGAGAAGAGCCCAATTACCAAATAGATCCAAGCCTATAATCTTCAAGAAATAAGAAGTGTCGTTTGTGTGAAGGAAGTAACGAAGAATTTAGAATGACTCTAATGCTATTATTAGTCTATTATGTTTCTCCCTTCCAATGTTTTTTTTGGAGCTCACACTAATTCGAATAGTGTTCTTAATCGTCGAATCATTAATTTATTGTATTAGGCGTGTCAATAGTGCTTTGATTGAGAGAAATGAAAGATAAAAAGAGAATAGAAAGATAGTAGCATTAAAGTCATTCGAAATTTAAGATTATATACTTGTATATTATATAAACATAGTTCAGTGAATACAAGATTATGTTTTTTAAATGGATTGAAATGTACGCATAAATTGATTCATTAATCAAAAAATATTTGTAAATTACATGTAAATATATATTTGTATATAATTATTTAAACATAATAATTGCTCCAATTTTAAAGTAATATTATAGATTTATCTAATCAATCCACTTTTAACTCCATCATTGAAGAAACGAATCCTGATCAAAATTATGCCCATGCATAATTTATTTTGAAGTTTTCAACAAATAACTCAATTAAAAAAAATTGTCTAAGTCATAGTTAAGATAAGTTTCACGAACTAAAAACTCTATAATTCGCCAGTCTTTTTCCAATACAAATTATGTAGGCATCATAAATATTGACCAATTGTAATAATCTGGAAAAATACACAAAAATAATTAAATAAATAAATAATAAAAGCCCAATAATGCACATAGAGACCAACAAAGAAATCAAAAAAAGACAAATGAATATACTTTTCACAATTCTAAACCATAAAATAACAGGATAAAGTCTCAATTCTGGAATTATTATTTGCTCTGTTTTAAGATAGAATTTTGGGCTATAATTCCCAAAATGGTTGTACCCAAAGCTTAATGTGTGGTAACTAAGAAGACCTAATTTGAGTGGAGAAGAGTAAAGCTAAAATAGTAACCTCAATTTCCCACTCCCATGCAACCTCCGACCGCCACGTGGCATGTAAGCAATCTTGATTGTGTGGCCAATGGGTTTTGATAGCCCAATCCTTTCATGTTTTCCAATTTGTGCACACTCTTCAAACTCCACCTACTATAAGTCCTCTCTTCTCTTTCATTTCTGCTTATAAGTGTAGCATTCTAATCCTCTTCTTGCTTCACAACTTCATCACTGCTCACTAACACCATGGCCGCCTCGATCTCGACTATCGGAGCCGTCAACCATGTTCTGGTACTAATTACTTCACTCCAAACGCTTCTTTAATATGTTGTAGTTGTATCACGCATATTTAATTTCAGATTAAAATATTATCCAAAGTTATATGATTATGATACCTCGATAAGTGTATTTGGACCATTTCTTGTTTGGTGCACCACAGAGGGTCCAAATTCATAATACTATTGAATTCTAGCATGATCTATTTATTTCACTTCAAAATTTGTAACCGTATATAATGGTGGTGTTGAAACAGTTGAACTTGAACGGATCAGGTGGTGGCGCAGCAGTCCCCACCTCATCCTTCATGGGGACTAGCTTGAAGAAGGTGAACTCCGGCCACACCGCCAAGGTATATTCCGGCGGCCTGAAGGTGGTGGCGGAGATCGAGGAGAAGAAACAGACGGATACAGACAAATGGAAGGGTTTGGTGACGGATATCTCCGACGACCAACAAGATATTACAAGAGGAAAGGGTATGGTTGATTCTCTCTTCCAGGCCCCCACCGGCATGGGAACCCACGACGCCGTCCTCAGCTCTTATGAATACCTTAGCCATGGTCTTAAAACGTATGTTCTTCCATCTCTGTCTCTCGAAATTATTCATTCTGCATTTTAACTAAATTTTATTACATACAACTACTTAATAGGATAATGTTTGTGTCTAATTTCTTACAGGTACAATTTCGACAACAATATGCAAGGATTCTACATTGCGCCCGCTTTCATGGACAAGATTCTTGTACACTTGTCAAAGAACTTCATGAAACTACCTAACATCAAGGTTCATCTAATTAATCCCTTTTTTTTTTTTTTTTTTTTGTGATATACAATACTATTTGAAATGGAAGATCTCGAACTTTTCGATATAGTATAATTCAATATTCTTTGATGGTAGGTTCCTCTCATCTTGGGTGTCTGGGGAGGGAAAGGACAAGGTAAATCATTCCAGGCTGAGCTTGTCTTTGCCAAGATGGGAATCACGTAAGTAATCATCACTATAAATTTCATATTTTGGTGTATATATATTTATAAATAATTGATAATATGTTGGTATTTCATCTTGTATTTCATTATATTTTAAACAGTCCAATCATGATGAGTGCGGGAGAACTGGAAAGTGGAAACGCGGGAGAGCCGGCGAAGCTGATCAGACAGAGGTACCGTGAGGCAGCTGACATCATCAAAAAGGGGAAAATGTGCTGTCTCTTCATCAACGATCTGGACGCTGGAGCTGGTCGTATGGGTGGCACCACACAGTACACGGTCAACAACCAGATGGTCAACGCCACACTGATGAACATCGCGGATAACCCAACCAATGTGCAGCTGCCAGGTATGTACAACAAGCAGGAGAACCCACGTGTCCCGATCATCGTCACAGGTAACGACTTCTCCACCTTGTACGCGCCTCTCATCCGTGACGGTCGTATGGAGAAGTTCTACTGGGCCCCCACCCGTGAGGACCGTATCGGAGTTTGCAAGGGTATTTTCCGCACGGACAATGTCTCCGACGAGGCCATTGTCAAATTAGTCGACAGCTTCCCTGGTCAATCCATCGGTAAGTTCTATTGTCACCGCAGTATCATAATGGATAGAAATAGTCATGTCAGATAACAAAAACGTTTTTCTTATCATAGTATGGTTGTTTTTGCAGATTTCTTCGGTGCATTGAGGGCAAGAGTGTACGATGACGAGGTGAGAAACTGGGTAGGAGGAGTGGGAGTGGAGAACATCGGAAAGATGCTAGTGAACTCGAGGGAGGGGCCACCAGTGTTCGACCAGCCAAAGATGACACTGGAGAAGCTTATGGAATATGGAAACATGCTTGTGCAAGAACAGGAGAATGTGAAGAGGGTCCAATTGGCAGATAAGTACATGAAAGATGCTGCACTTGGAGAGGCTAACAAGGATTCTATTGACAGAGGGACTTTCTTTAAATAAGAGGTTTCAACTCTACAATCTAGTACTTGACATCAATTGAAGATGATCAAGGTTGATTTTTCTCACAGGGAATCTTGTTTTGATGTTATTAATTGCAGGTCAGCAAATGTTATTCACTAACTTTGGATCCAACTGCCAGAAGTGATGATGGAAGCTGCTCATACAAACTCTAAGCATGTTTCTTTTGCTTTTTTTGTGTTTTTTTATGATTCTGTTCATGTGCGTTTGGAGAAAAATGAGTTGGTTTATAAATCATGCAAATGTCTAGATAAGTGTCAATAACCTTGAGTTATTGTGGATTGTTATCCTGTAATTTTGTGTTATCATATTTTTCCAAACTTTTTATGTTCATCTACTTTTGTTTACTGTATGCTACTTGCTTTGATCACTTGAATAGTAATTGCTTTTGTTTCCTCAAATTTACATCAACTAAGAGACGGGATTAGGAATTTGTTTAAGGGGTAACTTTTTTATATTATAATATAGAACGAGGTCAATTAAATTTTATGAAGTAATTAACAGAATGAGGTCAATTAAATTTTATGAAGTAATTAACAAATTCTGTAAGGAACAAAAATTCTCATAAATTAAAGAAATAAATGAAAAATATAAGAAAAAATTATATATAAAAATTACCTTTTTATTAATTTACGGCGCAAATCCATCCCTACATTTTATATATATAAGACCACATCTAATGCATTAATGAACTAAAAGCACACATCAAATTTTTAACAATTTTACATTTTTAAATTAATAGATAAAAGTGATAAAGAACAACATGGTCAAAAAAATAATTTAAAATATCCAACATATAGAACTCTTAATGCACATTCAATAATGTTTAGTAATCACATTTCGTTAAATTATAAAATATAAAATCAATAAATATATTAAATTTCTAATACATCAACCGTGATCCACAAATTATACATTTACATAGTTTACCAAATAGACCCATCCATAATTAAAAAAGTAAAACAAAAATATTGCAAAGCCCAATTTCAGCCCATTTTACACTACAACTCAAAAAAAAAAAAAAATTAGAAATTGCATTTTAAAATAATTAAAAAAAAAGTAAAAACAACAGATGGGAAAGAAATTGAACGTGAAAAAGAAAACAAATATAAGACTTCATTTAAATGGACGATTTGAAATTTTTTATATTAAGTGCTTTATAGATAGATATTAATTTGAAATTTATCACTTATATTTTGAATGAATTTTTGAGTAATGTAAAATGAATCTAAAATCAATTCATTTATTTCTTTTCAAATGGAACCTAAAGGAATTGAGTAAATTTACAACAACCAATGATGAAAATATCCATATGGCTGCAAACATCACAACCTGATTTTACAAAAATAACAAGTGCAATGTTATCTTTGTGTAAAAAATTGATACCAACTCATCATATTTGGTTAATTATAAATATAATTATATGGATATGTTTCTATAAACATTCCAATGATTTCACCATAAATAGTATAAATTGGTCAAATCATCATTGTTGGTATGTATTTGAATTTTCATAAAAACTACAATAAACTTTCCATAAAATTATAAATCAACTTTATTTTTAGTCTAAAAAAAAAATTTGACAAAATTTTGATATGTATTTTAGTCAAATCATCATTATTGGTATGTATTTTGCGATATGTTTGTTATGTTTCACGATCGTTTTTCCAATTTTATATTAAAGTCAACTGATATCAATATGAATGTCAATATTTTGTAATATTTCGAGATATATTTGGGATAATTTGAATTTTTTTTTTTTACCCATATGCAAATAACATCCTTCGAAAAACGAATATGTAACGAATATATCATAAAAATGTTGAAATATATTCATCCTTGTCAGTACAAAAATATATGAAGACCATTCAACCAAAATTATCAATATTCCAACATAGCAGGCTTCATATAACACCTAAAAAAGTGTTATATTTATATTAAAAAAAACTACTATTATATAGACAATATTTTTAAAACTTTAATGGGTATCGCAGTTGGTCGTGCAATCTAGGTCTGGCGTAACACTTTTGTATGAATTTAATAATATTTATTTATAAAATATTACATTAAGTATTGGTTGTAACTCTTTACAAATGTTAAAGGCCATTATACAAATTTTTTTTCTTTCTAAAATGAATGAAATTAAAAAAATTATGTTTCTATATATATGACCATTTATATAACCTTTTTTCTATTATTAGAAAAAATTCACCACATAAGTGAATTTTATCTTTTTTTTTTAAATCAATTTAAATTCATGTTTTTAACTGACATTTTACACAAATCAAAATTTTATATTGCATTTAAAAATTATGTGGCTTCTGATTTGCCATTCAATATGGCTATTTCACTAGAAATATGAATTCAAATTGTTCAAAAACAAAATTGTCATTTGAATTATAACATTGTAATTTTTTTTATTTTTTCTAAATTCAAATGTTCAAAATTATATTCTAATTTTGAAATGGAGTTTTTTGTTTTTTTTTTTCCTTTCTAAATTCAAAAGGCATGATCAGGGAAAATTGCAACTCTAAATTTTAGTAAACTATTGAAACTTTGGGTTAACTTAAGTTCCAAATACCTGTCCACTAAAAAATAAAAAATTCTAGTAATAATTTCTCAATCTCAATATTATAACTTTTTTTTTAATAAAACTTAAATAAAATAAAATAAAATAGTTTTTCGTTTATAAATAAAATCTCAATATTAGAATCTAGTATTAATAATGTAAGATGAGATATCGTCAACCCATCATCTCTCTCGCCTCTTCCTTAACAGCGTCATCTTCCTTGAGCCGAAAGAGAGGAAAAAAAGGGGAAATTGATAGTCTTCTTCTTCGTCTCGCCTCTGCCGATTCTAAATTTGCTCTATAGCATAGATCTACACGCACATACCTTTGGATTACACATACTAGTTTCTCCATATACACCGATCTCCACACGATGTCTCAGTACACTCAGCAATTCCTCAACAGCGTGCTCTCCCAGGGTGGCCCGGCGGCGCCGCCGTATGCGGAGGGCGTCAAGTGGCACATCCGGCAGCACTTGTTACAGCTCATTGAAGCCTACCCTTCTCTTCAGCCCAAGACCGCCGTTTTCACCCACAACGACGGCCGCACTGTCAATCTCCTCCAAGCCGACGGCACCGTTCCAATGACTTTCCAGACAGTCACCTACAACATCCCTGTCATTATCTGGTTGATGGAGTCGTACCCCCACCACGCTCCTCTGGTTTTCGTCAACCCCACGCGTGATATGATCATCAAACGCCCCCACCCCTTCGTCTCCCCCAACGGCGTCGTTTCTATCCCCTATATTCATTCCTGGGTCTTCCCCTCTTCCAATTTGGTCGAATTGGCTAGGAATTTGAGTCACTATTTCGCCCGTGATCCGCCTTTGTACTCGCAGAGGAAACCCTCGAATCCCAATCCTAACCCTAACCCTAGTCCGAATTCTAATTACGGGAGCATGAATTCTTCAGTGGGATCAAACGCAGCTCGACCGGCAATCCCACCAGGGGTTTATTCGCCCACGCCCACTCCCCCATATGGCAGTGGTAGAATAATGGAGGATCCTGCTGAAGTGTTCAAGAAAAACGCAATAAATAAGCTTTTAGAGAATTTTAATGGTGATATTAGGGAATTGAAGAAGGCAAGGGAAGGGGAAATGGAAGGTTTATTCGGCGCCCAAGCAGGGTTAAGGAAGCATGATGAGGAATTGCGAAAAGGGTTGAAGGAAATGCAGGATGAAAAGGAAGCATTGGAGCAGCAACTGCAAATGGTGTTGATGAATACCGATATCTTGGAAGGATGGTTGAGGGAGAATGAGTCGAAATTGGGTAGCAACAATGTAAATAGTGTGGATGTGGATAAAGCATTTGAGCCGTGTGATGCACTGTCGAAGCAGATGTTGGATTGCACCGCTTCTGATTTGGCTGTGGAAGATACAATTTATGCATTGGATAAGGCTGCACAGGATGGGGCAGTACCATTTGATCAATACATGAGGAATGTGAGACTTTTGTCTCGTGAGCAGTTTTTCCATCGAGCCTTAACTTCAAAGGTGAGGGCTGTTCAAATGCAAGCTCAGGTTGCAAGTATGGCTTCCAGAGCTCCACCGCAGTATGCATTCTCGTGATTTGCGTCTCAACCATGTGGGAATAATTTTGTTTCAGGTATAATGTGAGATGATGAGAGAGCTATAATCTTCCACTGTTTTCTGCTTTGTATGTGATTTACTGTTCTGATTCATGGTCGTAGAAGGCAAAATATTGTTCATGGATTGTATTAATAGGTCAAGGCAATTATTTATTATATGGATTTTGAAGTTTGATTTCAAGGTACATCATGGAATCTTTACTTGGATTTGCTGTTCTGATCTCAATTACACCATTTTAGTTGCTGAACACACTATTTTTGCTGCTATTGATTTGCTTGTTAATTCAGGGTGCAAAAGTAACTCTACTAAAGCGTGCAATAATTCAATAAAGTTAATTGAATTTTGTTCAAATTCTTTTTGATTCGTTATATATTTATCTGTTGAAGTCTTGGAGAACATGTTTGTTTACATCATTGTGTCTATGCAAAATCATTAACATTTTCGAGCTAAAGTCCTTTGTATCAGATCCCTCTCTTACACGTTTACCCTGTATCTTTGATGCAAGTTGACTCGTTCTCATAATCTTTAGGGGATATTATGGCTCTGTCACTTAAAGGTCCAAATGCATGCTTCATGTAAACTATATTCCTGCAAGAAGCTGTGTCATTTAATATGTTAATTTTCTGATCTTTCTTGCTATCGACACGACTAAGCTGGTGTAATCCCTTTCTCTGTTGTCGATGGTCTGGAAATGTAAAAATATTTATCTTCTTGTTGATAGCTTTTGACTTGGTTAGAAGCTTTTCCTCCCTTTCTGCATCAGATGCACCATGCACTCTCTTTTTTTTCTTTTTCTAACATTCTAACCTGCTTCTGATCTTAATAGTTAACGCCTTAATGGTTTGAGATGCCTACATTGTCAAGATTGTGTGCCAGTGGTCAATGAAGATACTAATACTATATGAATGATGGGATGATTTGAGGCAGGGTGTTAGGGTGGTGGTCTAGCAGAATGAGGAATAACCTAGTAAACAAACCTAAACTTATTCATGACATTGGTAGTTATGCGACAAGCTTTGCTGAAAAGGGTTCGGTTATTCCCTTACAAGATATATTATATATGTAGAGTAGCCTCTTTTTTTCGTGATTCAACTATTCTTGTATTCTATGATATTTCTGTAATTTTGATTATTAGCAGTGTGAGACATTTAAATTTGTGCAGCGATTTATTCTATTGCTTGCTTTTGAAACTTGAGTTTGTGATTGGTTTTTGGGTTGCATTTGGATAGTATAGCATTAGCAATGTGGTTGTTTTTGGAATGCCTCAAAACTAGACTTTGGATGTTTTGCAACCATATCTATGTCATAAGCATATATATATATACACAATTGTTTCTATACACCAGGTGCACGGATCCTAGATCCGTGCAACCGGGTCAACCCGTCAAAAAGTGCATTTCACGCGCCCCCACGCGCGCCTCACGCGCTCAAACCCTAGCCCAAACCCTAATTCAAATTCTAATTCTGCTGTATATTGACATAACCTTTTAGCTTAGCGAACTTAACCTTTTAGTTTAGCGAACTTAACCTTTTAGTTATATGCACATAACCTTTTGCAGTGCTGAGTAGTGAAAAAAGTATAAGTCATTCACTGAAAAGGTTATGAAATTTGTACATAAAGGTTATAGTATTACAGTATAAAGGTTATATCATTACAACATAAAGGTTTCAGCTATATTGAATTTTTATAGTGAAAAAACTACAAGTTATTTATTGAAAAGGTTATGAAATCTGTACATAAAGGTTATACCATTACAACATAAATGTTATATTATTACAACATAAAGGTTTTGGGTTATATTGCATGAATTTTTATAGTGAAAAGTATAAGTCATTCAGTGAAAAGGTTATGAAATCTGTACATAAAGGTTACACTATTACAACATAAAGGTTATATTATTACAACATAAAGGTTATGACATAAATTTAAAAAAAAAAAAAAAAAAAGGGCGCGGATCCGGGTTAAACCGGACCCGACCCGACCCGGTTGCATGGATTATGACCCATGCACCTGGTGTACAGAAACACTACTCATATATATATATATATATATATATATATATATATATATATATATATATATGATTTTGTTAAATTTAGTTTTAGTTATATTAAATCAATTGCATAAGATTCAAAATACAATAAAGCAATTTGGGACATTTTTCCATTTTAGAATCTTGCATTTGGTACATTATTATTATTGAAAGATTGCAGGTAGAGCAGGAATGTTTTTTTTTTTTTTTATTATTTTTGTCACCATCATCAATCTGGTTTCTTAACTTAGATTGGCAAATTGCATCATACAGTTTTGTGGTAATTTCTTAAACAATGGTAAAGAAATGATTTGTTGGCTTCTGTACGTTTAATCACGATGACAGTTATAATTTATACTTGCCACGTGTTTGTGACTGATGGAGCTATGATGTATTAGTTATTAACTTATAATCAATATTTTATTCTAATATTATTGAAGAAGTATTCTGCAAAAGAAATGTATTTATACAATTTACCTAGCTTTTAATAATACAAGTATATTTATGATTTCTTAAGAAATAATAAATCTATAAGAAAAAAAATGATTTTTCTATCGTAATATATTATAAATATTATCGGTCGTTAGTCAGTGAAAAGCATATTAATTATGAGACACCTAGTATAAAAAAACTCTAAAACTCATATGAGGCCATATAAATACAATTTTGTGAGACCAAATCTACTATCTTTCAATCAAAGATATTTTCACAAATTCATTTACCATTATGGATTGTTGACGAGAAAGTGCCAACATATAAAACACAAGCGTGATATTTAAGGCAAAGAAGAAACAAATGTTGCAGTCGCTCAACAAGAAAACAGTGAAAATAATCAAGGATATAACTTAACATAGAGATATAATAGAAAGAAGATATTTCTTCAATTTTTTAAGGAGTATATAGAATTTAAAAAGTCACTTTCGTATAAATAAATTTAAAAAAAAATCATATCTAAACTACTTAACTACATACCCTCAAGATTATCTACATCACAATGGGGGTTCTTGTCGTTCATATTTCAAGAAACCACATTAGTAAGATGTTTTAATTAGCTATAAGCCTTCTTAGAGCGTTTGGTAAATGTTTACAGTAAAATGATAGAAGTTTACTAGTTATTTTTTAGTGAGGATAATTGTTTTATTCATAAAATAATATCTTATTTTTGACAAACTACTTTAAACTTCTTCATCTAAATTACACAATTATCATTAATAAAATCTTAATAAAATACACTTCAACAACTCATTTTAAATTTAAATATAAGATAAAATTTCTTATAAGCTCTACATACCATCTTATAAGATGATTTTTTTTTTAAATGAGTTTGGGGGAGTGGAAGGGAGGGGAACAATAAGAATAAGAAAACTTGCGTGACCCGAGTTCGAACCCGGATCATCACAATCTGCACCTTTATACCACTTAAGCTACAAGGCTCGTGGTACCATCTTATAAGATGATTAGCCAAACATCCCCTTAGACAAAAATATTGATGTTGTACAAATAAATCTTTCAGGTTTAAAAAATCAAAAAAAATATTGAGCTGTACCAATAATTGCATTAACAATATGGCCAAAAGCATGATTCTAAATCCCGTTTCCTTAATTTAAAATCTTGTCATATAATCTGATACCATCACATCAAACCAATACTCTTGACATCTAATCTGCAAAACATAGCAACTAGAACAAATAACAAGAAATCAATACACTTGTGATGAGCATCTACAAATGTAGATTCCTTCCTCAACTTATAAATCGACAACTTTCAGCAAGAACATTGTCAGTTTGTGAAGATGGGAACAGTGCAAGAAGATGAAGGATTAGGCTATGGAAGTTCTTTACCAGTTCCAAGTGTTCAGGAGATAGTGAGAAATAATGCTGAAAACGTACCCAAACAATACGTAAAGAATCTTGAAGACAGGCCTAAAAATCCTGATACATGCCCTGTTTCAGATGATATTCCGATCATCGATCTTTCCTTGATTGCTAGTGGAGATGAAGATGAACGAAGAAAGCTGGACGTTGCTTGCCAGAAATGGGGATTCTTTCAGGTAAAATCATAGCTTTTATTTCTTTTTTGTGTTTTTGTTGTTTCTTGAAAGAGATATATAGTATGAAATGGTGGTCGATGCAGATCATAAACCATGGGGCAGATGGGGTCTTAGCAAAGATGAAGGCAGCTATAAAAGATTTTTTTGATCTACCATTGTTGGAAAAGAAGAAATATGCTATGGCTTCAAATGATGTTCAAGGATATGGACAAGGCTATGTTGTATCCGAGGATCAAATACTGGATTGGAATGATCTCCTTTTCTTGATGACATTGCCAACTAATTTCAAGAACATCAAGTATTGGCCTCTCACAATTCCCGGTTTCAAGTATGGCCCTATCTGTTTCTTTTTGTTGTGCTAAGTTCACTAGTTACAAATATGGACCCTGATAAAACTGACAATTTCAGCCCGAACAGCCCGTAAATAAGACTAGATTGGCTATGAACTTGACGGGCTTGATGGGCTCGGGCTAAAATGGCCCGACATTTTTTCAACAATAAAAAGGCTAACAAATTGTTTTAGTTCAGTAAATTAAAAAAATTAATTAACAATTATTTTTTGAAAAAATAATTAGAGGTCTGGGTCTATTTGGCCCGCTGGCCCAACTAAAGTTAGAGTGGGCCGCAATTCTGTAGGCTCGATGAGATGATGAGTCAGTCCGGCCCAACTACACCAGCTGGCCGTCAAGTTGGGTTGGGCGGCCCGGATTGCCAGCTCTACTTATGGGACCAAGATTGCAAGTTATTGCAAGTTATCCTTATCCCATTTGTTGGAAATATTATTCCATGTAACATGTTTTGTGGAACTGCAGGGAGACAGTTGAAGAGTATGCAATAGAAATAGAGAGGGTGGGTGATGAGATATTTGCCAATCTATCATTGTTGATGGGCTTAGAACACAATTTTCTTAAAGAGAGGCATAAAGATGTGAAACAAGGAATAAGAATGAACTACTATCCAAGTTGTGCTAGACCTGATTTAGTACTTGGAGTTAGCCCACATTCTGATGCCAGCTCCATAACCCTACTTCTCCAAGATGACGAGATTACGGCTCTTCAAATCAGGCACGAGGGTGTGTGGGTGCCCGTTAAGCCAATTCCAAATGCTATAGTCGTCAACATTGGCGATGTTATGGAGGTATGTATGCAGATACATATTGCACGATCAATGTGAGCCCTCTTGATAAAACGCTCGTTTTTTCTGTTGTATAGGCTTGGAGCAACGGGAGGTACAAGAGCATTGAGCATAGAGCTATTACGAATGTGGAGAAACCAAGAATTTCTGCTGCTGCATTTGTGATTCCAGGCAATGAGGCTGAGTTGGATCCTGTTCAGACAATGGTGGAGGATGATTCTCATCCTAGAATCTTTAAGGATGGTGTTAAGTACTTGGAGTACCTTAGGTACACCTTGGGGAAGAAAATGGAGGGAAAATTATCCAACATCGAATACCTTAAGATAAACTAGAGAATCATTATGATATGACACTGTAATTCTTGCATTATAGTTGCATGGATTTGGTTATGAACTTTGATCACATTTGTACAAATGATATGATCTTGAACAAGTATAAGATGAATTCACAATAAATATGTACTCTCAGTTTCCTATGACTTGATTAACTTAATTGGCATGGGGGACTGTTCTGTTTCTTCAATAATTTCAATCTCATCTGATAACTCTAAATGTGCGGTTTTTCCACTAAAAACATGCAAAATACCAAAAATGTGGATCTTATATAAGAATATAATCAAAATCATTATAAAAACGCACATTAAAATTATACACCAAAACATGTAATACACGACGCTTGTCAAAGCTTCAAACTTAAACAATTGCTCGTCCTCGTAAACAATTGCTCGTTCTCGAGCAATGAAAAAGAAACTAAAGACTCATATCAAGAGTAAAATTATCGAGTGTCAAAACTTATAGAACACATACACTTCATCGAAATCAAGACGTCTACAACACAAACAAATAAACTCGATCAATCCGAACATGCATCTTAAGGAGTAACGAAATAATTATAGAAAATGTCCCATAGAACATTTTCTATGGGAGGTGAAACTGATGATCAAAAAAAAACAAAAGCAGATTATATTAGGAAGAAAGTTTCAAGTAGGATCCATACATGTAGCTATTTTCGGGGTCTCCTAAGATACAACTACAGGATGTGCACACACCACGATTTATACAGTCACGATCTCACAACACTTCGTTTTACAGCCTCAACATACAGTAAACCTATCTCCTCCGAAGGGCCATCAGGTATGTTTCTTTACCGTCTCAGCCTTGTTAACCTCGTTTTAGCTATATATATATATCCTTATAACTAACAATGTACAATGTAACAAGTACAACCAGCATCATTTATTTAAACTGTCTCTCTTTCTGTCTGAAAAACAACAGAAAGTCATAGCTGGGCATTGAAACATAGTACTCTTACTATTCTCAGTCAGCTGTACAGTACAACTCCCTTGCGCCATTTAGGTAGTAGTAGTCGTAGCAGATGAAGAAAGGATGCTGATCCTCCTTTCTGTAACAGATTAACGAAACACATTATTCTCTATTAAAAAAAGGGAAACAATTTTTGTTTTTGTTAAGAAATCAAGCAAGAATAAGTACCTCCAGCAGCCACAAGTTTCTCTACACGTGCAACAATATGTTTCCCATAAGTATATTTTTTGAGAGCATTTAAATGAACTTTTATTCGGTTAAGTAAGAGTTCAAGTTGCTGATCATCACAAGTCTCCAGCACTTTCTGTACAACGTAGTTAGCAAACTGATCTTTCATCATCACCTGACCCCACATACAACTAATTAACTCGAAGGGTATCAAATTTAAACTGAGTAAATTATAGTGTATTGAAGATAATAGAGCAATCTTGAATAATCACTGGTTAATGCTTTTATCTACTAACTAACCTGGAGAGGCTCGTTTTCGTCGGTGCTACCAAGCATCTCGTGGACTAGAGCCTGACGTTCCTCGAGTGTTCCAAAGGACAAACATTTCTCTATTACATTGGAGGCGAACTTTTGCTGACTCATTTCTACAATCTTCCCAGTTAATTGCTTAATTATAGCGGATCGCTCGTGTGGCTTTCCGTGTTCCAGAACATGCTATCGTGATGTAGGCAAAGTTAGTGACTGAGACAAGGTTGACATGCAAAATAACCTACGCCACCCAGAACCCCAGAAACGAAGTAGATGACAAAATAATTGACTAATATAAGTGTTAAGTCATTGGAAAAGGATTCCTATATCAACAATTATAAAAGTAAATCATTAGAAAGAGAGCTAAACCTTCTCATAGACAAGGCTAAAAGAATGCATGACTCAACAATTGTAACTTCATTTAAAAACACATTCTTCGAGCATAAGTAACAAGCTCTCTGAGTACTACAAGTATTCTGTAACACAACATTATAATAGAAACCCTTTTTTTTATTTTGCTCGGAGATGTGTTACTAACCTGAATAACATAGTTACCATATTGATCTTGAGCCAACATGCAGACGGATTGCAAAATCTCAGTCATCACTACACTCTGAGTTTTGGGAGTATGACAGTGCTCCAGAACTCTCTGTCACAGAAAACCAAGCTTTAGAATCACAGCTATCCTTTCCATCTATGATTTGTAATTTAACTTGCCAGAAATGGGGACATTTTCTTTACCTGTATCACGCGACAACCATAGGGATGAAGAGACAATCCAACAACTTGATCATAAAATGTTGTGACAATAAACTGAATGGCCGTTTCAGGAACACATTCAATACACTTTTGTATGACATGATTCCCGTTCTGATCACGAACACAACGCATTACATGGCCATCAAGCTCTGCGACCATTTGAGTCTGCTGATCCAGTTCAATAACTTCTAATGCCTGGACATTTAAAAACAAAACAGGAGCTATGACTATTTAGCGATGACAAATATGTTAAAACCTCTGACATAAGTGTTATAAATACTACAATTATTATGTAGCCAAAAATGTTACATTTTGTGGTCACAAGATAAACATAATCTTCTTACACTTATATATTTAACCTGGATCAAGATATGAATTCGACCAAGCAATAACTGAATTAAGGGTGGGGTCGGGTCGGGTTTTGGCGGGTTTCGGGTTTTCGGGTCAGGTACCGAATAGTGCTGCCCGAAAATACCCGCTTTTTTGGGAAACCAACATATACAGGTTGGGTCGGGTAGGGGGGAGAGAGAGAGAGCTTCACCTTGTACAAGATAAGTCCCTCATCATTCAAAGCAAGAGAGATGAAAATTTGAGCAAAGAAGGTAGGACAGAATTTTACACTATATTCGGTACCCAAAACCCGATTGGGTAATAATGAAATACCCAAAACCAAAACCCGATCGGGAAATAATGAAATACCCAAAC
The DNA here is from genome assembly GCA_028654395.1 of Scutellaria barbata. Lineage (NCBI taxonomy): Eukaryota > Viridiplantae > Streptophyta > Magnoliopsida > Lamiales > Lamiaceae > Scutellaria > Scutellaria barbata. The sequence continues at coordinate 13,687,059 of CM053646.1, read as the reverse complement.
CCGACCCGAAACACCCGAAATTTATGGATTTTTAATGAAACCCGACCGGATCGAGTAATACCAGTACAGGTCGGGTCCGGTACCCGGTACCCGATACCCGAAAGAAAATTCCCACCCCTAAACTGAATGACAGATTAAACGGTGTATGCCCTGACCTGTGAAGGGAGGATGCCAAACATCAAATTTTCAGAACATCTAAACTTAATGAAGCAGATGTATTCCAAAAGGTATAAAAACAAAAAAAAAAGTCACCAGCTTTTCCTAAATTGCAAATTAATCCCGACTTCTTGAATTTAGCAAAAAAAAAAAAAGCACCACCTTTTCTTGAGCTTGCAAAAAAATTGTGCTTTAACACTCACTATTACATTTAGAAGCACAATTGTATTTTGTGATGATCCAAGTTCACATGTCAAGCATAATAGCGTGTTAAAGTCGAACTTGCAATAGCATGTTAAAATTGTGATTCTCGTGTAAATGTTAAAGTTGTGATCTTTAAAAAATATAAAAATGGTTCGAATTGCAATATTTTGTTAAAGTCATGATTTTTTTTTTCACTAATTTTTAAAAGCCATGATTGAATTGCAAGTTTAGAAAAAGTGGTGGCTTTTCTTTTTTTGCAATCAAGCATTTCAAAAGGACAGAAGAAGAAAAAACCCACCTTTTTCTAAACTTGCAATTTAATCATGACTTTTTGAAGTTAACCCAAAAAATCATGACTTTAACACTCACTATTACAATTAGAAGGACAATTGTATTTTGTGATGATCCAAGTTCACATGTCAAGCATAATAGCGTGTTAAAGTTGTGATTCTCACTTAAATGTTAAAAGTTGTGATCTTCGAAAAATATAGCTGTGGTTAGAAATGCACTAGTTTGTTAAAGGCGTGATATTTCTTTGCTAATTTATAAAAACCATGATTAAATTGCAAGTTTAGAAAAAGTGGTGGTTTTTATTTTTTGCAATTAAGCATTCCAAAAAGACGGACTCTTTAATATTAATTCTACAGCCATTTTGTAATCATAGATCCACTGCCCCGGTCAGACAAAACCAAGCTAGACAACATGAAACAGCAAGCAAGAATGTGAAAAGCAATAACTATCTAGCATTAACCAACATCATCTTGCAGGAGATTAGATGACATATAAACTAACAACCATAGAATTGTTATATGGTGAGATATGAAATATGAAATATGAAAGATTTCATATTTCAGCTGACGACCACAGAATATGTTGGCAGTCCGCTAACTTAACTGGACAATCAGCTGACGACCATAGAATTAGCAGATGCACATATAGGTAAGAGGCACATGGATGCTCTCCATTATTACATGTACTCAAAGCATATAAGTTAAGGCTGTAACCGAGACCAAAAAAGAAAACATTCAGCTCCAGAAGAGAGCATTAACATAATCCAGGTATCAAATATTGCAGCCAGTTAGAATATAGCTACTGCATTTTCAGTCAAATTGTCAAATTACCTTCTGGATTACTCGGCAGCCATACATTTGGAGGCTAAGGGTCAGGACGTGCCCAATTAGCTGCTCAGCCAGTTGTCTGATCTGGGAAGCACTTCCATGTTCAAAGAACTGAAAACAGAGAAGAGGGAAAAGAGGAAGAAAAGGTGAACAATTGGTGAACTTTTCCAACATAGGCAAAACATATATGAGAAATTTAGAGAACATTAAAACATAATACATGGGCCTTGTAAATCTTTACCTTCTGGATCACATAGTTACCAAACACATCTGTCATAAGCGAAAGAGCCTGGGGCATGATTTCATGGAAAACCATGTCCTTCTCTTGTGTACTAGCAGTTTCAAGCTTCTGTTGAATAAATCGACTTCCATACTGGTCCGCACTGTACGGGAAAGTTTCGCAACGAACTTGTAAATTTCCAACTTCCAATGGTGAATTAATGAATGATAGGTAGAAAGAAGAGTGTACCTGAATTCAACAACATGACCTGTAATCTCCGCAAGTTCAAAACACCTGGCTTTGTTTCCCTTAAACTCATCCAACAAGGAAGCTGCAAAACCTTCCTCCAAGTTGCAGCCGGTTTCTGAAGGCCATGGTCCCATATAATTACCAGCCATGTTCCTCAAGCTAGAAGGAAAACCCATGATATGCTCCACATTCCTGACAGGGCCACCAGATGCAATGGGGGAATTTGGGAACATTGGGGCCCCAATCGGACTTCCAGGGTAAGGGAAACCGAGACCAAATCCAGAGTTTCCATGGAAACCGTTGCTCATAACATTAGATTTTCCAAATCCCAGGCCATATTGGGACTTCTGAAGCAAAGCTTCAAAGTACGCCTTTTGAAGGGCAAGCAACTCTAATGGTGGTGCATTTGCTAAAGATTCTTCGTGCATCCTCTGATCATTGAGAGCTGCAGCAGAATATTCATTTGGTCGTTGATAATGGAGATAAGATGGATCTGTCAGTCCCATTGACAATGCATCCCCTGAGCTATGATTTCCAAGTCTGGCGAAGTTCCCTAGTTCAGCTGCTGGACCCAAAATATTCGATCCAAATGCCAAGCCTCCTTGGAATGCTCTTCCATCCATTCCAGATACACCAAGTGCTGTTCCTGGAATGCCGTTCTCAACCAAAGGTGGAATATTGCCACCACCCACTTGATTTCCCAACATCAATGGTGATCCAGGGAATCCAACTAATCCATAGTTTGACAAGGATGAGTTTGGACTGGCAATATTACGATACTGGGATGGTGAACCTCCTCGACTGTTCAACGTAGGGGTAGATGGCCCTTTCAAGTTCTCATTCAAATAAGCATTTTGTTTGATGGGTATCTTATTTCTTTGCATGTGGATGAGGCTATGGCTAGCATCAACTTCATCCCGCAATTGAGGTGATGGATACTTCCTTTCATCCACCAGGCTGAAGCCTGACAAAGAGGCAATGAGATCTGCAGACTCCGCCATGTTAGGAGAAACTTCATCGTATAAGTTTGGCAGATTTGAATTTCGCCTGTCCAATGAGCTCACTCTAGCACCAATGAGAGCAGGAATGTGAGGACTGGGAGATCTAACAACTTGAGGGTCAGAAGTGGCATTTATCGGCAATGAAGCACCCATATTTTGTGCCACCGATGAACTGATGCTGTGGATTGAGGAGACACCTTGCATATTGGCACCAGAATGTAATCCCAGTGATGCCAACTCATGATGGAGAGCAGCATGTGATTCAGAGGATCCAGTGTCTTCAAATGTGCGGCTGACCAGGTGAGAGGGATGTCTAGAAACAGATGAATTACCTAAGTCATCCTGCATCAGAACAACAAAGAATCGATAGTTACAGAACTGATGAAATTATAGAAAGTTCATCTACAAACCATGATGACCAAATTGACTTTACAATGTGTAAAACTAAGTACATTTATTCAGCACAAAAACAACCACACAGCATCAGAAAAAGAGGAATAAAAATGTCGAGAATGAGCTTCCCAAAATTTCCCCAACACAATTTACAACTAAAACCCATAAATACCCTTTTAGGGATCTTTTTTTTGGGTTTTGTACACATTAATTATTTTTAATATTTTCAAATAAACGGGTGATATCATTTGGAATATGGGCCAGCAGTAAAAAGGGAGGTGGTGAAATGCATCTATTTACTTACAACATGAAATTAAATGTAGCGAAAAAGAGGGCAGGGTGATGAAATGCATCTACTTACGACAAAAAAATTAAATGCACAACATAATTGGAATTTTGGTGACGTATTATCTACTAGTCATATGCACAAATGACTATGTTAAAAGATTCGTTATCTTAAGGAAAAAATGGCTGGATCTAATAGACCCGAGACTGCCAATAAAGAATAAGATTCATGTATGAACTTGCACTGTCAGGATATGATATCAACTTTTGGCTTTTTCCAAGTATAAGCAATCCACTTTTGTTTTTCTAATGGGCAGCATGTCGTCATGGCTACCTTGCTTCTCTGCAACTTTCACACAAACACTTAAAATACTTGCAACTAACACACGAATTAGCACAGAGTGAGTCATGTATAGTATAAAATCAGCGATAGTGACAAGCCGCTGCTTCACTAGCAAGTAAAAACACCAAATGCAAATGCCCTTTCAAGAATTGTTCAGATACAATTGTATACATAACACGATCAAGGAGAACCAATGTCTGTTTTATATATATATATATATATATATATATATATATATATCATAAGGAGAAATCATTTTCTTCTATTAATGCTTATATTGCAGAAAACTTGAGATTATCCAAAAATGCACGAAGTTCATGAGACTGACAATAACATTCTTGAATAGCATGAAAGAGTTTCTTGTATAATATTCTACTGAAAGAATAGATCGATGCTAGATACCAAGACATGCTCAAGACTGAAAAACACTCTACATTCCAACAACAGTTAGCATCACATACAGCTAAGAATAGATAAGCAGCAAAAGTCTTTATAACATGATATCACTATGGGACTGTTCAAGTAATATCGCAATCAAGAGCAAAGACACATTTACAGGCTAAAGACTTTCAAGCCACTCCATTCCAAGCCACATTTACACAGTTACAAGCTAAACACAGCAAAATTAGTGTTATTTCAAGAAATTGACCAAAAAGCACACATTTTTCTACTGGATTTGCTACCTGAACCATATCTGCAATGCTCTTCTGCTGACTCCCCAACCCCAAGCCCGAAAATCCAATCAATCCGTCGCTACTCCATTCCTTCCCCTGCATCATATGCTCCTCTTTCGAACCACCAAACTCCGGCTGCATGACAAAGAGAGACCTCCCACCTTCTCCACCTCCACCTCCGCCTCCACCATTAGCAGAACCAATCTGATTCATTTTCCTCCTATCCCCAATCGCGGAGCCCCCTCGGGTCCCACTTAGCCCCTGCAGATGCCGTGAGGAGCTCCTATCCAACGGGGGCGGAAGGCGCGGGTTAAGGTTTACATTCTGGTAGTAGTAAGAACTGTAAGCTGGATCAGACCTCAACTCCTCCGTAGAAACATCATAACCGCCACTGCCATCAAAAAAGCTGGCACCTAAAGATCCCTGCACAGTAGGCGGAGCAGAACCACTGCGAAGAAGGCTGAGCTCTCTCTCTCTATCACTAGTCTCTACCTCATTTTCTCTCTCACTCAGCAACCTGCCCAGCTCCTCGTTGTAATCATTGCTAATCGCCCGACCAAGCACAGATCGCACCCCCATTTCCGAGTAGCTATCAGTAATCATGGCATATACAAATGTACGTATATATCCACTACACGGAAACTAACAACCAAAAAAAGATTTTTCAAATAATTAACGAAAGGAGCCAGCAACAATTCCTCAAATTATACCCTTTATGCTGAATTGCAAAGATGAACTTTAAAATTTCAAAAAACCCCAATCTTTACGAATAAGCTTAGTATATACATTCAATAACACATTTGGAGAGAAAATTATAGAAATCTCGAACCAATCTTGTTCTCGCCATAGACAGTTTTGGTTGTCGGCTTTATCTCAGTGAAACGGGCGTTGAATTTTACTGAGAGAAGTAGTGATCGGAGCGAGAATGAGTAAAGGTTGCAGGAGTGAATTCATTTTTATAGGAGAGAGAGAGGGTTTTAGAGAGAGAAGGGTAGAACGGGGGAGTGATAAGCATGAACAACGAAGAATAAAGACCGTTGGATGAAGCATTCAACGGCCAAGATCAAAAGTTCAAAGTAAGAGGTGATTTGTGTGGGCTTTTTTGTTTATTTATGGGGTTTCATTGCAAAAAACTCGCTAGGGTTTCTATTTTTAGATTGCCTAAATTTTTTGGATTTTCTTTTCTCCATTTTCGTATTTATTTATGGATACTATTTCACTTCTAATACGTCTCTTTTTAATTCAAATAAATCAGATTCTGATAAATGAATATTAAAATAGACTGCTGATATAACATACATATATATATATGCATTAAATAGTACACCTCAATGTCTATGGACCCATATGGAGACGGTGAGGATATGGTCAACTGGTGATGAAAAAAATAGGTTTTTAGTCATTTAATTTTACCTTCTTAAAGTTTTAATCACTTAATTAGATAATCTTCAACATATTAAAAATATCTAAACTCAGTTCACTTGCTATCTAAACTTACACGTTACCATTTTTTTATTCATATGATTTTGAATAATTTTAAAATAAAAGGATATATAACTAAAAAAGCATTTTAAAAATAATATCTAAACTTTTTTTTTATTGGTGAATAAGTGCATGTTTACTTATTTATAAATGTTTATAATTAATTTATAAATTTATTCATTTATAAAATAAACAACAACATGACTTAGTCTATTGTTGCAAATAATCAATATAAAATTAAAAGTTTTATATTATAGAACACCTTGAAAAGTTAGAATGTGTTTGGAAAGTGATTATATGAGATTGGGGAAATATTGAGTTTTATAGTAAAGTTAAATAATAAAAATGTATGTTTATTTAAATATTTAGTAGGATATGATTATATTGTAAATATATTATTAATTTTAAAAAAAATTGATTTATATTTTATTGTAAAAAATGAATTAATATAATATTTTATTATAAAAAAATATATTGATGTGATATTTTTATTAAAAGTATACTTAATAATGATTAATGATTATAATATGATTATGTTAAAATTTTATAATTTAAATTTAAAATACAAAAATAAATATATATTAGAATTTTAAATTCCAAAAAATCTATCATATCAATTTCCTTCCAAACATTGGAAAAGAAACGTGTCAACCCTTCTATTCTATAGTGAGATATTTAAGCTGCAATATCTTGTGTCATTAAGTATAAAATTAAAACAATTTTTGTAAACGTGTACTTTTTAGTGTCCTTATTAAGTATAATTGTATTTAGTTTTAGGCAATTATTTCTTAACATCAAGTGCACGGATCCTAAATTCGTGAAATTTAATTGATTTGATTTGAGAGTATATATCACGTATTACATGTACGTCTCACACGCCTAGACGTGCCCAAACCCTAATTATGTTGTTATATTAGCATAACATTTTTATTTAGCGAACTTAACATTTTAGTTCTGTATTCATAACCTTTTAATTATATGCACATAACCTTTTACAATGTATGTAGTGAAAAAAAATATAAGTTATTCATTGAAAAAGTTATGAAATCTGTACATATAGGATATACTACGACTATATTGAATTTTTATAGTAAAAAAAATATAAGTTAATTCACTGAAAAGGTTATGAAATCTGTACATAAAGGTTATACTATTACAATATAAATGTTATATTATTATAATATAGAGGTTTCAGCTATATTACATGAATTTTTATAGTGAAAAAAGTATAAATTATTCACTGAAAATGTTATGAAATCTATACATAAATGTTATATCATTACAATATAAATATTTCGGCTATATAACATGAATTTTTACAGTAAAAAAAGTATATTATGCATTGAAAAAATTATGAAATCTGTACATAAAGGTTATACCATTACAACATAAAATTTATATTATTACAACATAAAGGTTATGATATAAATTTTAAAAAAAATTGGACGTGGATCCGGATTAAACCGAACTCGATCCGACCCGCATATCAAATTGTATGGATCGTGACTCATACAATTAGTATATATAAACACTATCTTTAATTTTATTTAGACGGCATTTTAGGAAATAGCGTAAATTCCAAGTATATCAACGATCTGAATTATATATATTAGAAAACAAAAAGGCAGAATAGCTCATAGATATTAATTAGTTTATACTGAGCATTTTTTTGAAATAAAATAGTAATTTATAAAACCCAATTCAACTGACCCAAATGCAATTTTTTTTCCTCTGAAAAAAAAGAAATGGAAAACTTAAACAAACGTTCTATATATAGAAGAAGTTAATTATCACTTTACCTAGCCGGTATGAGTGCATGTTTAGACTTAATGATATATAATTAATCAATAATTTCAAATTCACATTCATTTACTTTTGAAATACGTTTGCTAATTGTTTTTACTTATGGTTTTTCCGCTCATTGATATTATTAGTTTTCTTATATGTAGATAACTCATTCATTTAAAACTTTTTTTCTTTTTTTTTGGCTATGCCTTCAATAAAGGCTCTGACAATCACTGCAATTTTGTTTTTCTTAATTAAAGGAAATCACAACATTTTAATGCATGCTTTAATTATTCGAATACATATTAAAATCCAGAAGAATTGGTACTTTTTTTTTTTCTAGGATTAATTCAGCGGTGAGTTAATTCATCTACTTATCACTAGCCAGCATATGTTTATGTATTTATTTATGTTGGGAAATTGAGAATGAGCCTGAAATGGAAGGAAATTTCCCTTGCTATAGGGATCAGACCCAAAAAAAAAAAAGAGAGAGAATTAAATCCAATTAGTTTAACTAAAGAATTTGAAAGCTGCAATTTGATCCAAACTTTACATGGAATGTTTAAATTAAATGGCCTATTCTTATTCAGGCATAGTAAAGTTAGCTCTATATGTTACCTCATTTTACCCTTTGAATGGAATGATTGAATTTCTTTTAGATAGGAAGAGGATGTTATTGCAGCTTTATCTGCTTTCTCATTCATTCAATACTATATTATGTTGTCATAAAAACATTTGAACAATCTATTCTGAAATAGTATATTATTTTATCTTATTTTATTAATGCATTATCATAATTACAAATTTAATATATGGTAATTGAAAGAGTGTCATAAACAAAATCCGATAAATAATAGAATGCCACAATTAATGATCAAGAAATCAACAAGATTGGAATCTTGATCTAACAAATATATAAGACATATCAACAATAATAACCATATTAACCTATATACATATCAAGAGGAAATAACCTGTGAATTCGATACAATATTATTCAACAATTCCATGAAAACAATGTCCAACTACTGTATACAGAAAAAAAAAAAAAAAAAAACCTGCAGGGCCCCACCCCCACCCCCCACCCCTAAAAAAAAAACATGCAAGCAATTAAAAAAAATAGAAAAGAAAAGAAAAAAAGAAAGAATCCTTACATTTATTAATTGTACAAACAAAAAAAAAAGAGAGAGAGAGAGAGAAAATGGTAAGAATAATAATAATAATATGTGTCCCACTCCCAGCTGCAGCTAGTGAAGCACAAAACTGGCGACCACCTTCTTCACCATTTGCTTCAGAGGATTTATCCTGTGTGGCACAGTCCCATCGTTCCCAGCAAGAACTCTATACTTGTCCTTCCTCGTAAAGTTGGTGCATTCAAACCCTAACGTTGCCGCCAGAATCCTCTGCACATAGTTGGCCACGTCATGCGGGCTCTTCCCCGACGAGCACGTCGCCTCCGCCGGCAACTGGTTCAGAAACGTAACCTCGTACACCGGCCGCGGGTTCATGAAGAAGAAGATGGGGTCCATCGCCTTCAACCCCCGAGCCGTCGTCGCATGGAAGAACCCCACCCTGTAATTCATCGCCACCGGCACGATCCGATCGGTGAGCTCCGCGAACAGTGCGCTGAACCTCAGCAGGAATGGCTCACGACAGGTGGTCCCTTCAGGGCAAACAACCAGATCGCCCTTTTCGAGTTCCCGTTTGATCTTGTTTGCATCGACGTCTCGGATTCTGGTGAGGCGGACGGTGGGGATCGGAGAGAGAATCTCGGAGAGGCGGGAGATGGAGTAGGTGACGGCCGGGATGCGGCGGCAGAGGACGGAGGAGAGGACGACGGGGTCCATTAGGGTTCGGTGTGTGCAGACGAAGAGGACGCCGGAGCTGGACGGCGGTGGCGGGGTGCCTTTGACCACCACTCTGCCGCCGAATACAGGGGCGATTCGGGGGATGGCCCACATCGGAAGGGTCAGGCCCACTGTGATGCGGATGGCAGCTAGCACGACTCCGAGAGGGATCCATAGGAGGATTAAGAGGGCGGCGGACGGTGTCGGACGCTTCGCCAGCCGGCCGTCGTGGAAGATCACAGGAAGGGGGCGGAGGATGTGCTGCTTTTGCAATGCTTTCTTGTTCGAGAATGGTGGATGGCATTCTTCCTATATCACAAACACCACTACATTACTACTAATACTTGTGTATAAATGGATAATAGAGTAAGGAGGATTTAAAGTGTATATGGAAAATACTCGAGTTAATTTATCAAACATGATTTTTATCAAAATGACATAAATGTCCTTGGGTAAGAGAAGTTAGTTATCCAAATCTATGATTTTGACTAAAAAAAACTATTGACCTTGACAGGTTTACAAACAGTATTAAGAGTTTTGAATATCAATTTTTTCCAATTAATGATTCTTTTTTATTTATTTATGTGGTTTAATTTGGTTTAGGATTTGAATAAAAGATAACTGAAGCAATGTTCTACAATTTTTGTTTATATTAGACATATGATTTATGCTATTGATCTCAAAGCCATTGATGATCATGGAGATTAGTTGTGAAAAAAAAAAAAATTTGTGCAAAACTTTATATCTTCACGGTACCATCGAAATCTAACATTTTACTCAATTTTTTATGTTGAAATAAATGTCAAGAAACACAAAACCTCAAGATAAAATAGAAAATCGAATCAAGAGAGAAAAGACAGATAATCGGGATATGGAGTAGACAGATGAGGAAGAGAATTGAGATATAGAAGAGGAAGATGACAGAAACAATCATTTTCTCTAAATTTCAGAGAGTGGGATGATAGAAGAGGTGTGTTAGATAACTAAAAAAAGACATGCAAGATACTTAGAAAATAATTAGACAAAAAAATAGTTTTAACTGTTATCCAAATACATATATATACATAACAAAGATGACTTGAATGAGCAATGAATAAATACCTGACAAAAAGGAAGGAATAAAGAAGCAGAAGCAGGTCTTCCCAGCCCCAAACAAGGGTGTTGATCCTTAAACATCTCACCAACACTCTTACCAATGGAACCAAAATCATGTTTCAAGAAACCAGTTGCAAATCCAAACCGAACAGAGAGTTCACTTCCGACCACATCATCAGCTCTCAGATGGTCCTTCACGAACCTCTCCACCATGATCCTCGGCATCTTAGTCACCACAACTCTCCTATCATAAGAGCTGAAAACCCTAAAAGCCTCCATATCAGTATCATCCAAGTAGAACTTAGACAAAACAGCCCTAGTCACTGCCTCAATCTCACTATAAGACACCCCACAAGTGGCCACAAATATGGTCAGCTTCAGCCCACCGTCACCCCTCCCACAAGCCTCCAGCAACCGAATCACGGGCCATACCATGAGCAGCAGCGCGAACCGGATGAGCCCGGATGCTTCGAACGCAACCAGCATGAAGTAGGAGAAGACATCAGGGTCCTTCAAAAGGGTCCCTTCAAACTCAGAAACAACAGACCTCATCTTTGGTTATAATAATCCTATTAAGAATGTTGCTTATAATGATTGTATTGGATTTTCGATGGGCTAAGTAAGAGAAGAAAAATGAATAAGAATGGAAGATGGAGGTGGATATGACCTTGCTCTAATAGGAAAAGAAGATTGTTTATCTGTCTGCAACAAACATTTGTGCATGTTGGGTGATTTATATTCAAATCTTGGGACTGTTTGTGTGCATGTGTGATAAATCCATAATTAATTAGGTGGATAAACGTATCTACATGAAACAGGATTATACGCCACGTCAATTGGCATGCCAGATATTGATTACTTAACCTCAACAACTTGGTCAAAACGTGCGTATAATTGCTTCATTTTCAACTCTGGAAATTGGACAAGGGTCCCACGTGTCCCAAAAATCTACCTAAAAATTGTCGAAATACGTATAAAAATGAGTGATTCTTGGCAGATCCACGTTTTTCCAATATTCCGAATTTGTTTCCTATGTTTGTTTCTAATTCTGAAGAATTTGCTATATTAGTTCTTGATTAATCATCTCTTTCTGCTTAATTTGCTCACCCTTTTCTGCAACTTTCTACTAACAAACAAAATCCTTTATTCCAAAATTATGATCCATAATTTCTACACTTTAAATCCCTTTTTTATTTTTTGTTGCCCATGCATGTTTTCAAGGTTAAAGTAAAAAATATTTGGATCTTAATTTTATATACTATATTTTATTTAATCTTGTATTTTATTTGATAAAAGTTGATAATCATATATAGCAATGATTTTATAACTGTGTGTGTTAATGCTCATAAATTATATAAATATCATTTTTTGTAATGTATATAGAAGATCCATTATCTTTCATACAAAATTATGTCTTGAATAATTAGTTACTTTTGAGAATATATTGTATCTGAATATATCCAGATTATGGTTTAAAAACCATGTCCAGATTATTGTAACAACCTATTTTAAATTACTTAATCCTAATCCAGAAAATTAATTTATTTAAATGGCAATAGATAATAGGGAGCTTGGCCCCATCTAATCCAGTCAAGAAAATATGGTGGGACCAGACGGCTCATTGGACTTTCTATTTTGAAATGATTTTTATAAGAGAGATTTAAAATGTATATCATTTAAAAACTAAAACAAAAGACTGCTATCAACAAAGAAATTTTAATATCAAGGCTATACAAGATCAAATTTAAGTATATATAAACTTCACTTAATAAATTTATAAAACAAATATCACAATTGTTTTTAGAGTTGCTTGTTGTTGTATGAATCTTAAATCTATACATTGTGGGTTGGATTGGATCGAATTTGATTCGAATCCGCACATTTTCCTTACAATGCGAATCATATGACTCATAAGGTGATTTTCAGGCTCCAAACGTATCCACACGCATGTCTGCGCTCACACTCTTATCCCGTACACTTAACATTTTTATTATGTTCGCGTAACTTTTTTGTTATATTCGTGTAACTTTTATGTTATGTTGACACAACATTTATATTATGCTAGTTAGTTTAATCTTTAAATTATATTACATACATATATTACATTTTTAAACATTTATGTTATAATAATATAATGTTCGTATTATATTAATATAACTTTTATATTCAAATATCATAATCTTTATGTTATAATCATTTAACATTTATGTTATAATATGAAGGTTAAATTTTTATTTACATAAAAGTATATCTATACTACATGAATTTTTATAATGATAGATTAGTATAAGTAATATCACGTTATGATATTTCTACAAATAAATTATATTAATATATCGTAAAAATTAAAATTAAGTATAATATAAAGATTATCACATGAAATTAAAAATAAAAAAATATTGAGCGTGGATCCGAGTTTGGTCCAACCACGGGCGCCCAATTCAGTGCAACCAGTTCACAAGTACATTACTCAAGAAATATTATATATACGTACTGAGCAGATCCCGTAAAATCGACTAACAGCCTACATCATCCCCAAAGTTCATTTCACTGGATTTAAAACATAATAATCAACCTATCATCATTCTTATTCATTTGGCATTAGTACTACATCAAATTTCTTTGTGCAATTTTAGAATTTTAGTAGGGATGTCGGTGTGATTTATATCCATCATATAGTATATACGTAAGAAAATTTGTTTTACGAGCATCGTGTAAGAAAACATATTTTTCCTTTTTTTTCATTTTGGCCCACCAAATTTTTTGAGCTTTAAGGGTTGTCCAATTTCAAATCTCTGAAATTTTGTGGGTGGAAAAATCATATTTTCTTATAAAGTGGATATAAATTTTTTGTAATAAAAAAACCCAAGTATTTTTATTGCAAAACGGTTTAACTCTTCTTTTATTGTATTAGTACATACACCACGCACATTGCCTGACTTGATGCAGAAAAACTACAAAAACAAAGCAATATTTTAGAACATAAGTATATGTGTTTATTTTTAACTTTGTCTTTTCCCCATTGGCGAATCAACTCATCAAGTACGACGCTTTCTGATATATATTTTTATAAATAATAATATTATTGAGTATGTCTTTTATTTAAGTATATAATTTAATCACACGAAGATATATCAATCTACAACTCACATTTCACAATTTATATATAACTTTCTGAAAAATTAATAATGGGTAATAAGAATTCGTCTCACATCCATTTGTAAGACCATATTATAAAAGTTTTTGAATAAATAATGTATCACAATCAATGTTTAATTGTTATATAATCTGATTCGATGAAGGCAACAAAAAAAAAAAAAAAAAAACTTTAAAAAACTGATTGAAGTAGAAAAATAAAACAGAGTTGAATCGAAAAGGAAGTGGTTCACTTTAATAAAGAAAAAACGTTGAAAGAAATTTTAAATATGTCTCCACTAATTATTATTAACATTATGCATAAAATATAATACATAATAATGTTAACTAAAACATTAGAAAGAAAAAAAAAGATTATTAGGATACAATCAGTTGAATTGAATCAGTTCGACTAATTGAATTAATTGAATCATACACTGATAGTCGAATCATTCGATTCCACAGACATTATCTCAGTAAAACCTAAGTAAGACAAATATGATTAACACAGTAATATCACTAATATATATAAGAAAATGTGATTAACGTTTAAAAAAAATATTTTTTAAAGAAGAATGTGTTTCATTATTATTCGGTTTAGATAATCCAGCATTTATTAAAGATCAAAAATGGGATTCTCTTTAACTCCATCACTTACGTTCTCAATAATATATTGAAACCATAACAATTCTGAAGTCAATGGGTAGATAAGAAAAAAAATTATGAAATTATGTAAGGTTTTTGCCTTTGTGAATTCTCTCTCTCTCTCTCTCTCTCTGTGATATTAAGAAATTTGGTGTTTCAAGTCTAAGTTGGTTGGAAATTGAGAGAGTAGTGAATCATCGTAGTCTTAGCCCCTTTTTTGTAGCACGTCTAATTAACATTATTTAGAAACTTGCAAGAAAAGGTTACATGTAGTAGACAAGAGAAATTGCACTTTGTTAGGCAAGAAAATATATCAAACGTCACACTTGAAATTTTTTTATCTTTTTTTATTTTTACTTTTCTCAATTTTAAATTAATTTCATGAATGTAGTAAGAGCCTAGAAGTAATATAAGCATGCAATTAGTTTTCCTTACAAAAAAACGATTAGTTGAACCAATTAACTGCAAATACATATCAGAATATCTGCAGATTTGGAAAGACGTAATTTTCATCCTTTTCTCAATGCTAATTTAAAAAAAAAAAAAAAGCATACAAAGAAAAGGTAATAGAAATGCACACAATATTAATGCGAGCATTCAATAAGTTACGTGTTGCAAATCTAACAGAATTAGAAATGAAATTTTTATATATCAAAGAGTATATTTTAATACATAGACATGCAATCACTTTCTCTTGGAAAATTGTAAGAGTGTAGATGAAGTGTAAATTATCAATCTAAATATGCTTCTTCCACTCGTGAAAATTTGAATTGCATACACTATGAATTAATTTTCACAACATATATAAAAGAGTACGACCAAGAAAATTGCTTATATTTGGAAGCAACCAACATAACTATCCCATAAATATTGAGTTGATCATGACACAAATTAATAACAAAATATTGTAATTCTATGAAATATCTAGAAACAATATCTTACTTCTCTTTATAAAAATAATACAATCGCCTAAGCAATATTTGGTTTCGGGAGAATTGACGTAAGTATTTATTTCTCAATCGTAGCATTGTTCTCTCTTCTTCCTACCTTATTATTAATTATATGTTGCACTCAAATAGATGTGAAGTATATGCCACAATTGAGAAAGCTAATATTACTGCAAACAACAAAACAACTACTCTTTAGACAAATCACTTCGATCAATGAAGTTAAATAAACTCTTATCAATTAAGAATCTAAATGAAAAATATAGACTACATTAAAAGTTAAAATGTTTAAAAAAGACGACGCCCAATCCATCCTTGCCTATGATATTTGTGTTCTCTTTACATACGTTGATGCTTAGCAAATTAATTAATAAGTGGTGTCTCGTATCATAAATGATGTATGGAATAGAAATAAACAAAACAAAAAAAAAGTCCAGATTTTAATGATGTGAATAGTGAAATGGCCTAATGGGTTTTTTTTTTTTAATTAACAAAATGGCGTAATGGGTTTAGAGCATATCTATGGGCTTTCTATGTATGTTTGGGCTCACTATCCTCAAAGGTGGCCCATTTGACTAATAGTTATAGAGGTGCTTTATAGGGATGTCCATTGACCAAAATCATAATTGATTCCATAATTTTAGAAATCGAAGTCAATACAATACTCCTTCCACTATTAAAAAGAAAGTCAATATACCTTAAAATTTATGAAATAATTCGTTTTATAGCATTGTCTTCACAGAATACCAAAGAATATATTGGTTTTTTTTAGCTATTTGGTTTTCTGGTAATTTTCGTTTTCTGTAATTAAATTATAATTGTTAATGTTTGGTGCATTGACCCGATAAAAACATTATTATTCAAATTAGCAAAACATTAAATAACTGTAAAAGAAAAAATGTTAATAATTATTGTTATGTTTTTTTGTTTTTTTAAGAAATGGTAATACTTTCTTATTCTTCACCAAACTCTTTTTCCTTATGGTTTTGACAGTTAACACCTAACTTTCCGTTCTAAAGAGAAAAATTAGAATATCAAATCCTACAATTTTCACTTTCCATCCGAAATTGTTTCAGTTTCTTTTTTTATTTTATTAACTAATTCCCACCTCATTGGAGAGATATTTCCCTTTTGTTAGTTGAAAATTTATTTCAACTTTCCTAAATTTTATCATTATCTTGAAATGTCTCATATTAGAATTTTTTTGAATAGAATACACAAATTTAGTTCACAATTTGGCTAACACAGTTGAAAGTTGAAACGCACTAAGTTAACGTCCCATTTCAACGCCGTCAGGTCAACAGTTGTCCTCTCCTCCAAGCGTTTAACACACGCGAATATTGAATTTCCATTTCTGCCCCTGCCCCCACTTTTATTCCCACTCCTAACCCTGTTCTTATATTCCGTAATTTTCGTCATCTCTTGTTTCTCTCTCCTCCTTTTGTCCGAGATTTTATATTCAAAAATTTCCAGATCTGAAATCTGAAATTCTGATTCTTCCATTTCTTGATTTTCTTTGAATTAACTTCACGAGAAGATTATATCTAATCCAACCTCCATGTCTTCAACGTACTGGTGTTATAGATGCAACCGTTTCGTTAGGGTTTGGAACTCCGATTCTGTAGCTTGCCCCGATTGCAGCAGCGGCTTCATCGAAGAGGTCGAGACTCCTCCCAACCGATCTTCATTCTCCGACTCCAGACGACGTCGTTTCCCCGCCGCTGCCATGTACATGATGCGAACGCCGGATTCGGGCCCTGCTTCCGCGTCGGGCTCTAGTGCGGTTGTATCGGGCTCGAGCCCGAGGCTGAGAAGAAGCCGCAGAAATGGGGGTGACCGTTCACCGTTTAATCCTGTTATCGTTCTCCGTGGCCCCAACGACGGTGGAGGCGCAGGCGGAGCCGCCGCTGGAGGAGGAGGGTTTGAATTGTATTACGACGATGGATCCGGGTCGGGTTTACGGCCGCTACCAGCTACGATGTCGGAGTTTTTACTCGGATCGGGTTTCGACAGGTTGCTGGACCAGCTATCTCAGATTGAGGCGAATGGGATTGGGAGAATTGATAGTAATCCTCCAGCTTCGAAGGCTGCTATAGAGTCTATGCCCACAATTGAAATAATTCATCAGCATGTGACAGTTGAATCGCATTGCGCTGTTTGTAAAGAGGCTTTTGAGTTGGGGAATGAGGCTCGTGAAATGCCCTGCAAACATCTATACCACCAAGATTGCATATTGCCATGGCTTTCATTGAGGAATTCATGCCCTGTTTGTAGGCATGAGTTACCCACTGATCATGAGAACCCTAGTGGCAATCGAGATGCCAATGAACCGAATAGAGGCACGAATGAGGTGGGGACTGACGACGAGACTGTTGGATTGACTATATGGAGATTGCCTGGTGGTGGTTTTGCGGTGGGGAGATTTTCGGGTGGGAGGAGAGGAGGAGAGAGGGAGTTACCGGTTGTGTACACAGAGATGGATGGTGGATTCAATAACAATGGGATACCTAGGAGGATTTCTTGGGGTTCTAGAGGTAGTGTTTCGAGGGATAGAGGCGGGTTAAGGAGATTTTTCAATGGTTTGTTTACTTGTTTTGGGAGAGGGGGATCATCAACTTCGAGCTCTAGTTTGGATTCAAGAATGAGTCGAAGGAGTGGCTCGTTGTCATCGGTTTTTAGCTCAACCTCTAGACGAGGTAGAGGTTGGGGTTTGGAAGTAAATGAAGAAAGCTAGGGAAGATGGTGAATGAATCTTGTAAGGGATTCTTGCTATATGCATATGTATGTTTTCACAGAAAGAATTAAGGCTGTTGGGGCACTTTTTGTTGGTGTAAATAGTTGGGACAGAGATATACATTGAATGTTCATATATACATTGAATGTTCATCTGATTTTTGGTGGTTGATCACTGCAATGGAGGGTGTTTATGAGCTTAAAAGATACACATAGATGATGATGATGAAAGGAGAATAATTCCCAATAGCAAGAACTGGGAATTGGGAAGGTACCCAACCTTAATGTATTGAATTTGAATTGAAGACTGCCTGCAGTTATGTCTCATTTTTTGCAATTTGTAGTTAGATTTGTTAATTCTATTTCATGTATTATTATTGTAACTTCAAAGCTCCAATTTCTTTCTATATACGATCATGCTTAATGAGATTGGATGATAATATTCTTTGGTCATTGGAATTACATGGAGGAGGTTATGCATTCTTGTGAAGGATGTTGTCATTTCTGAACTTACGTACTGATATCTTTTGTTCTGTTATAATCGTTTATAACAACATGAAAAACGTGTTTGTGGTGTTGATATTCGCCATCTATTTACACGCGACAAAATGTATGTCATTTGTGTGCCAATAGACGATAGACAATGTACATAATAGTACGTCATTTGTGTGTAAATACGCGATAGATAACGTGCATAAATAGTATATTCATCGGGTGTTTAGTGTTGGCTCTATCGTACATTTTACAAAGTATCATTTGCAATTTGAACCTGCTAGTTAAAACTGCTACCAATACGTATTTTGGTTATATTTATATGGCTTCTCTATTGACTGAAATTGATTCTTATGACTACAATTAGAGCCATTCTATCATATTGAAATTGAAATTTCGGTTAATTGAAAACTTAGTTCCGATCGAATTGTATAATTTAACTTGGTTTTCATTAAATTCTACCTATTATTGAATTTGGAAATCAAAAGTTCCCTAGTCCTCTACTGTATATAGCTTGAAAAACTGGAAATATTCTAACATTCAACAAAGACGACAGACTTGATTCTACTAGAATTAACGATGAGATTTTCGGAATATCCACATTCTTTGTTGTGTGGATGCCCAATGAATGTCAAGCTACAACCTTAAAATAAATAAATGTAAGAAAACCAAGGACTAACCTTTTCTTTTAAATGGAAATAAATTAAGAACCAACATTTTACAGAGGATGCTTGACTCATGTACCCAGTCCATTCTAGTTTGGCCCATCTTACAGTTCACACTGCTGTGGAAAATCAGTTCTTGAAATAAAGGAGATTAATTTTATTTTTATCTTATTAACTATGTAAATCATGCATGTAAGGTTTGACAATATTTTGTGTATAGTGTGTGTAGTGTTACATGAAAATGTGTAAAATTCAGGGTGGGAATAATGGAGTTTAGTTGTGATTTAGCAAGATTTGGCTTACCTACAAAAGAATCTTGTTTTTAATTATATCAAGAGAGCAATTAATTAATTTTGATATACCAATACTCTAATGATACAAATGCTTAGAAGTAGTAGTTATATGTTTGAAATAAATGGAGTTTTCATTTTATCAGTTCGTAAAAATGATATTATATTGTACATACAATATGTTTTCGTAAATAAAATACAAAAATTAAATATACATATTGAGAATAGATTGTTCATATTATAAAAACACGAATATGTAGATTATATCAATTGATAGGATACAAGATGAAATTCTAGATTGTAACAAGGGCTTAATGCTTGTTCATAGAATCGTGTTGTCCAATTCATGATTGATAGGACAGAATGAATATGAAAAGAAAATGAAATAGGGATTTGATTAAACAATCTTATGTATCTTTGTCTGCTTGCATTGATATTTGTGAGTCAACTCTCAGTAAGTTGAGGCCAGTTAGCAATTTTTGGTTGCCTTCTACATCCACTGTGGGGTGGGGGTCCATTTCATATGAACTTCTATTCTGCTAGCGCACTCAATTACTTAAAAGACAGGGAAAAAAATAACAATTATTTTATAACTAAAATATCACAATTCATTTAAAACATTTTTTTTATCATAAATAATAGTTTTATTTTTATTTTTATTTTTTACCACAAATTAGGAAATTTGACAAATTCACCTTTCCAACAAAAGTCCAAAAAAAACAATTGGCTATAAGAGTCAACAACCGACCCACTCGTTTTAGGATGGTGAGACCAACGTATTAACTAAACAAGATGTTCAACATGTTGTATTAAGAAATGCACAGCATCCTGAAAGGAGTGACTTAGCTTGTTGACTTCCATAGACAATTGTTTTTTTTTTCTTTTGTTTTTTGGGTCTTATCATAAGCAGTTAATCCATTGGTTTTAATTACTAAAATCACTCCCCAAATGACACTTCTATTACATACTTCAAAGTTATCATTTTATTAATCCTTTGTTTTTTGGTTTTTCATCAACTAAATATGTGAGGTTAGGTCATGACCCCTACTTCAAGATTATAGCTTAAAACTACTTAATTCCAACCAAAAGTTAGGCAATGTAAACATCCATTAATTTAGATAGCTTCGTTTTTAACCAAAAATGTTGTAATTTAAGTGGTATTTTATTTTTATAATGTTTAAATTATAATGATCAGAATTCGAATAACAAGTCGTTTTTAATATAGCCAAAGGCAAAATTAGTATGTTTCTATTAAGTAATAACAAACTCTGATACGCTATATGAAATTATTTGTATCCTATGCATTTATGTCTCATGTTACCTGTGGGGTTTGAATTTACCCAATCTGATCGTATTTCTATGGAGATCATGAAATAAAAAATACATCGATAAAATTTATTGAAAAACTTAAAAATGCAATATACTTTCAAATATTAGTCAAAAATGCATGATTTATACGTTGAATTGACTCTTATTTGAAGCCATATAATAACCCCATGTCAATTTTATGATTCTCATTTGATCCGATCACAAATCAAATAAAAATTATTTTAGGGTTTTGAACATTTTTTATTCGATTCAAATTTAAATCAAACAAAAATCTTTAAATTGATTTAGGGTTATAATTTGACTTCGAAAGAGGATATTTTGTCATATAAATCATGAATTTTTGAGTTTTTTGATAAATTTTAGCCGGAAAATATGTGTTTGGGGTAGTAACTGGAAAATTTTGAAGAGATTGATTAGTGATTGGAAAAAAATTTGAGTTTATACACATATTGAAAAAGAGTGTTATAGTTCAGGTAACAAATTAAAATTAACCCTAAGTGTTATGTGAAACTAGATGTGCTTATTCGCTTCAGGAAACTGGAACCGAACCTGAATCATGGTTCACGCCGACGGTTAAGACACCAATTTTTATCTTTTTATTTTTATTTTTTTATATTATATATAAATAATATTATGTATTTATGTTATTTTATTCTTTCATTTTAAGTTGTATTGATTATTATTTTTATTTTGTATTATAAGTTGTAATTCTTTTAGGTATATGGTTTGTATTTCGTTGTATTTAAATTGTAATTTATAAAGTGTAATATTGTGTTATTGTAACTTGTAAATATAAGTTATAATTTTTAACTTATATCTAACTATTAACTCAAACAAAATTGTTGTTTTTTAATATATGAAGAATTGTAATATTTATATGTAAATATAATTTTCAAAAATTAAAAATAATATTAAAAAGTATTAAATAAACTAAAAAAAATAGAAAAAACAAACCGCCAAACCAGCAGTTCGAACCGAAATCGAGAATCCCACGCTTCGGTTCGATTTCACCTTTTTTGGTTTCTCGAACCGTCGGTTTGAAATCAGAATCAGTGGAGCACCTTCATGAGAAACCGTATTACGAATATAGTTGTACAGAAATATGTCAATCTACAATCCACACTTTACAATTTATTTATAAATTTTTGAAAATAAACTTAATTTATGGATAATAAGAATCTGTTTCACCGTATCTATCCATTTCATATGAATTTTTTGTATTTATTAACTCTCCTAAAAAAATCGAATGCCTAATTCCTCCAAACAAATTTATGAAATTAAGCATTGATAAAGGTTAGAGTTTATATTAAAATTTGATTAAAATTGCAGAAGCATTAATTGGTTATTAAATATTTAAATAGTTAGATTTGAGGAGGGATTTGAAAATTAAGGTAATAAATTCATCGATAGAGTTTGGATAAATGTGGAATTTAAATCCATTGTTTTCATTTTAAACTAAATTATAAATCATTTTAATAAATTTAAAATCCATTTATTTCAAATTTTCAAATCACTCCACCCAAATACTACCTTAAAGTTTTATGAATCCCAAACGTAACTACATACTAATTGACCAGGTAACTAATTTGCTATTTGGTACATTCTGTACGCAGTTGCAAACTTTTTAATCTACCTAGCATTTACTAAATCTTTAATTTAATCTGTCAAAAATGATTAATTACAAAAATTGATTAGTTATTATTGCACTAGAAAAAATTCAAATCGACTAATCAATAAATGGGAGGTTATTTCTCTGAAGTACATTCTTTATAGATTAATCCTAGAAAAAATAGTAGCTAGGTGCATAGAATGTTATTGTTTACATTATTCCAAATATGTAATATTTTGAATGATATTAAAAGCCATAAAAATCAATTATATATTCATTATAAGGAATTGTAATGTAAATTATTTCTTACATCCGATGAAAAGCTCTAACTGATTGTTTTATTAAACCCACACCCCTGTCTCAAAACAATAGTGAATTGTTTCACGAAAATTATGATGACATTTAATATGAAATAATTATGTGCAATAAAGTGACCATATTGTCAATTTGATTTTAATAGGTATAGTTAATGTATTAATTGCACCGAATAAAAGTCTAATAAAAAAAGATATACTGTAAATTATTAAAATGAAAAAGTATCATAAATTCTTCTTGTAAAAATTGATCACAGTTAAATTAAGACAAACTTTATTTCGTGAAAGGGCAAAAACGAGAATACATATCAAAGTAAAATTCTCTTGTAATACTCCATCTATCCTACTTGAATAGACAACCACAATTTATCATACAAATTAAAGTAACATATATATTATTTTTCCTATAAATCTCAAATTATAGACAAAGGCGGCAAACATAAGCTTGTTTACAAGAGAAAGAACAAAGCAAAAGAACATATATAAACCATATTAAAAGTGGTTGAAATTAAACTACAAAATATAATATTATCTTTATACTAAATGACAAAAATAATATTAAACTGAAATAATTAATACTCTGTAAGAAACGAACTATAATTTGAGACAAACAAAAGAAAAATAAATCGATCTTAGTGGAAGGGAGAAAATTATAATTAACTAATAGTGTGTAAAAATTGTCTTAATATATAATACAAACACTTAGCAACATGAATAACAGTATGCCCTGATCTCACAGACACATGTTTAGAAGATAAAAATAATTAACACACACATAAAATGCAGATCTAGCAAGACAAAAATCACAAAATAAACAAAAAAAAAAAAAAGTGATGGTTCGAAATAGTGTCATAAATGAAAGAATATTATTATATATGTTGAGCAGAAAACAAAAAATGTCAGATATATTAGTATTCCTTGAGATCAGATCACAAGAAAACCTGGGATTCCTGAATATACCCATCATGTAACACAGAATGATATATATAGGTTCCATTAAAGTAGAGACATGAACACATATATCCCTACTATCACGGACCACTTCTTAAAACTCTTGATTGTACCCAGGTTATTTCATGGTCTGCAGGTTAAACACTTAATTAATTAGATCTAACTACAGATAAATTAAGGTATAATTTGCTATATCATATGAATTCAAGACCAAACATTTTCTTTTTTGGATAGAAACGATAGAAAGTGGGCAAGTCAAGATCAAAACCCTAAAGATGGAAGTCTACCTTTTTTTATAAGGAGATCGATCAGAGCATATTAATAATCTTTATTTTTCAGTGTGAGCTACGTTAATATTCTCAAAACCCTAAAAAGAAATGAGAGGAAATAAAACAAGATAAAATTAGCCATTAATTGCCGCTGCAGCATCATCAAGATTCTCATATCCTCGATAAAATTAAGGGTATATAGTATGTGAATCTTGATGATGCTCCATCAGCAAAAACTGACTTGAGCTCTTCATAATCTCCATCTATATATGATCACTACATCTGAAGAAAGAAAGGGGTTTGCAAGAGAGAGAGAGAGAGAGAGAAGGGGTTGGCAAAAGGCAGGGTGGGATTAATATTTGAAAAGAGTGTGTTATGATTTATAGGGTTTGTGGAAGAACAATGAATCCGAAATTTAAGGAATAGTTGGTACCAAAACATGATCGATGTGTCAACATAAACAAAAGATGAGAGAAAAGTGATTGGTACCAACAACAGTTAAGCATCGCAATCTAAGGTACCAAATGTTAAGAAAAAACATGAATCCTGGGAAAAGTAAAACTTACACTGGAATGGTGGATATTAGGATGGGAGGATTTGTTGCGTCCTGCACAAGCTTTTTTCATTCTTGGCTTCATTTGCCATTTCAAACACCCTTCTATTTCTTCTTCCCTTTTTTAGCCCCATTGTAGCTTTCCCTTTCTCATGCTATTTTTGTTTTCATTACCCTCTTCCATCACCTTTTCTAATCTCTCTCTCTCTCTCTCTCTCTCTCTCTCTCTCTCTCTCCCCTTCTTAATATCTATATTATTGTTATTATTATGTTTTCAATAAACACATCCATTTATATTTTTGCCATAATGATCCCACTTTAGGACATGCATCATCTCTAATTGGGAATTATATATTGGACATTTGGAGATTGAGTTATTTATGACAAAGCATAAATGCTATGTTTCAAGAGAGGATTTCATGTTGAGTGTGGACATAAGTGAACCAAAATAGGTGAATTATATAAGGAATTGTATTTACGCTCGGCTTATCCTGCTAAGCCAAATCCGATCAAACATAGACTAAATATAAGGTTCTTTTTATGGACGTTTCTTGCTTGTTTCTACTCATCATATATAATGTTGTGTTTGTATGAAGGAATTTGAAGAGAGATTAAATTTGAAATTTACAGTAATAAAATCATTGATGGTGTTAGGATATATATATATATATATATATATATATATATATATATATATATATGGATTTGAAATCATCATTTTCATTTTGAACTAATTTTCTACACAAATTATTGGTCAAATGATATAAGTGCCTTTAAAATAGAGAAACTAATTTTTTGCAAAAATAAAATAAAATGTATTTTTTATTTTATTTCTTAAAAAACCTTAGATGGTAAAAATTATTTTGTAAATCAGATCTAAAATACATAATTATTTAGTTATTATATATGTAGAAGTTGTAAATTTAATAAAAATAATTTTAAGTTCGAACGATAGAATGCAATTACTTCGAGCTATTTAATTAATATTATTACTGCTCTTGTGCGTGTGGTGATTATAGAACCTTGGCAAAATATTGAGAAGGCAAAAAAAATTAAATGGCAAAATATTGTAAAATGGAGATCTAATTTGCCCAAAAATTATTATTTAGATAGCAAAGTCCATATTCTTTTTCTCTCGATTTTTATGTACTGTTCCATTTTTGTTAAAAGTCTGATTTGGATTGCAAAATGGGTTTATGATCTCATGAAAGTATATTTGTTTTGAGTTTTCAAGAATGAATTTCAAACGTCAAAATCACAAATTTAGAGTTTGTTTTAATCTCAAATTCAAATTTCCTATCATCAAAATCTCACCTGAAAAATTATAACGACATATCATTACCAACTTGATGTAATTTTCATGAATAAATATCTACCCAATTATAATAATTTTTACATATACTGATGAAATACATAAAAACTTGTGTAACGAATCCAATGAATTTACAGATGGATGAGCTCAAAATAATTCATCGGTATATATATATATGATGAGTTAATCAATAATACAATTGATTAAGACCTAATTAAGTGTTAACATATACATAATTAATTATCTGGGAGTGGTCGAAAAGCAAGAGCGAAGAAAAGCTCTAAATCAGGAGGCTGAAAATATCCATCTTTTGGGGGAAAAATACTCTGCTGCAACCTCACCGTAGGCTTCTTCCTTGGCGCCGCCGGGCAAACCGCCGCCGGAATCTTGCTCCGCTCCTGACGGGGGGTTCTGCACATGTTTTCCGCCGCCTGCATCTCCATCACCACCACCAATACCAAGGAGATTTTCTTAATTCTTTTATTTATTTGAAGAAATGTCTAAAATATTAGTACGGAGTCAAATGTATATATACAGAGAGATTGAAATGGATTGAGAAAGCT
The DNA here is from genome assembly GCA_028654395.1 of Scutellaria barbata. Taxonomy (NCBI): domain Eukaryota; kingdom Viridiplantae; phylum Streptophyta; class Magnoliopsida; order Lamiales; family Lamiaceae; genus Scutellaria; species Scutellaria barbata. Next base: position 13,660,400 of record CM053646.1, on the reverse strand, counting down.
TGTTGTAGAAGCTGTAGACTTGACTTTGTGGATTCGTGTTGTGTAAGCCAAATTCTACGAGCAAGCCCAGGTGTTAAATACTCAATAATTATTATTATTTTTGGTTAAACCCAATAAAATTAGAACCAAACTACCACATGACCTGTCTAATACATGTTTAGAAAAAATTAGAAATTAAATTAGTAAAATATACTTTTTAAATAATAATATTATTATTATTAAAATTGTCATGAATTTTAAAATAAACCTAAATTTTTAGATTAATTTGAGAAATAATTTATATGATTGTGATGCATTCATGTTGCTAAAATATAAGTGTCTTATCATTTTTTTCAATGAAAATGAGTGATTAAAAATAACATTAATAGAAAATATTTATATTTATATTTATTAAGTGAATTAAATAAAATTTACCCTGCCAATATTAGTTTGTTACTTACAAAGTAATAAATCATTTAATATGCTTAATTATTAATGACAAGGGCTTACGTACCATAGGTCGTGCCCCAAATTCGATTCGTCTGCCGCTATTTTATTGATCTTTTTTTTTTCTTAACCCTAATCTCCCTTCTACCATGGTTGTAATTTCTCCTCCTTCTTCATTCTACATGACACCTCTTCTTCTCACTCTTCGTCATATGACAGTCTTAATCTTTTCTATTGTATCTTTTTTTTTTTCTATTCTTATTCTTCAATTCACAAATACACATTTGTGGTTTTTTCTTCAAATCACGATTTCATGTTTATGATTTATTTCTTATTTTATTTTATTTTTTTTAAATCACAATTTCATGTAGTTATGATGATTGTTGTGTAACATGATCAAACAAGAGTTGTTTTTAACGTTCCAGTTTCATCATTATTAATTGAGAAATATGAATTTATTTACAAATTTTAAGAAAGAAGATGATGAAAATCGCATTTTTGAAATTTTATAATTTTAAACTTACGCTCAATACACTGATACTTTAAAAGTATAAAATTGATACCTTATGAATATAAAATCATGTTTTTTTAGAAATTTTATGATTTTAAACTTGCATTCAGTATATTGATATTTTAAGAATATAAAATTGATACATTATGACTATGCAATTCCTTATAATGTAAATACATAATACCATAAAGTTAAATATGTGATACCTTAAAAGGTATTCATGTAATATCTTGAAGCTAAATATGTGATACCTTAAATGTGCGCATATGTAATACCTTATACTATAAACATTAATACCTTAAAAGTATTTTACCCATAAAAATGCATATGTAATACATTATATTATAAACATTAATACCTTAAAAGTATTTTACCCATCAAAATGCATATGTAATACATTATATTATAAACATTAATACCTTAAAGGTAATATGTAATAATTTAAAGGTGAATATATAATATTTTAAAGGTGCATATATAATACCTTATATCATAAATATTAATACCTTAAATATAAATATGTAATATCTTAAAGGTGCATATGTAATATCATGAGAAAAAAAATATTACGGCCCGTAACTTCGGTCTTGTCCAAAAAATATCCCGTAAGTTTGATATATCCAATTTTGGTCTTGTATGTATAATAAAATTTTCAATTTAAGGACTCCAACCATCATCGACCACTTAAGTCGCCGGATTTTGACACGTGAGGGATACACGATCAATTTAATTGGGAATTTCTGACTAAGTAATTGATGTGACATTTTTGTATGTAGCCTGCATTATTGAAGTTAATGAAGCCCCTAATTTGAGCGGACAAACTCCCCCAAAAATGAGCTGATGTGTAATATTGAGATTTGAAAAAGAAAATAAAAAAAACTTTGTTATTATAAGTGGACATCCAAGTAGGATAAAAAATGTCATATCAATTACTTGGTCGGAAATCCCCAATTAAATTGACCGCATGCCTCTCACATGTCAAAATTCCGACGACTTAAGTGGTCGATGATAGTCGGAGTTCTTAAATTGGATATTTTATTAATATACAAGACCAAAATCGAACATGTCAAACTTACGTGATATTTTTTGAACAAGGCCTAAATTACAGGACTTAAAAAAAAAAATTCCCTACCTTATATATAAGTATTAATATCTTAAATATAAATATGTAATACCTTAAATGTGCGCATATGTAATATCCTATACTATAAAAATTAATACTTTAAAGGTAAATATGTAATAACTTTTTTTTATTGAAAAACATATGTAATACTATTGATATCTTACACAGAATGAACAATTAATACCTTAAGAGTATAAACGTAATATCTTTCGCAGAATGCATTATATATAATTAGGTGGCGCATAGTGCATACCAATAATAGTGTAGCCGTGTGTGAACATATTTGGAGGTGGCCCATACACCGGGTCGGATTAGGAGCACGTATCTAAGGTTCGTGTTCCTAGAATATAATTTTTTTTGTCTTTATTAATATCTTGTGTAATATTTAAAAGATCTTATTAATGTAATACTAAATAAATGTCTAATATGAAAAAATAGAATGTAAGCAAATGGGGAAAAAGTATTTAATTCTTTGTAATAATAATTAAAAAAAAAAAAACAAATCCACACAAATTTTGTTTTCACTTAGTTCTTGAATTACTACCCTGGCTATATCTATATTAAATCGGAGATTTTTATTATCAAGAACCATTAATATTTTTCCAACTTTGGTCTTATCTCTTTTTAATCATCTTTTTATTCAGTGTTATATATTAATTATGATTATTAAACGATTAGTAATATTGTAATTTTTATTCACATAATTATATTTATTAAATAATTTTTAATGTTTATAAACAATTGAAAATTTTATTTTGAAGTGGAGGCAGTAGGGGTGGAGATCGGACGGATCGAATCGAAAATAGGGTGTTTCGAAAAAATTCCAAAATATTTCGGAAATGAAAAATCAATTCCAATTTCCATTCAAAAAATTTCGGAAATGTGAAATGCAATCCGACTTCGGAAATTTCGGAAATTTCGGAATTCCAAAATTTTGAAATTTTCGGAATTTTTCGAAAATTTTAGGAAATGTTTTTCGGAATTTTTAGAAATTAAAATTTTTTCGAAATTAATTAATTGGTCTATTAGCTATATTACCTTTTCTAATATCCTAAGAAATAATACGACCTAAAATACTACAGTATAAATTATGGTATATACTATATATTATAAAATAATACTAAAAAACTACAGTATAAACTATAGACTATAGTATATAGTATAAAATAAAACTATAGTATACATATAGTATATAATATATTTATATACTATCATATAGTATAAAGTATATAAAATATATTATATAGTATATACTATTATAAAGTATATTATAATATGTATATTTATATTTACACATAGTATAAAGTATATAGTATTATAAAATATACTATAATATGTATATTTATATTTATATATAGTAAATGTATATAAAATATATTATATTATATAATATAATTCAAACATTTTATGTTATATACTATTTGCTATTTGCTATAAAATAATACTATATACTATTATTTCGAAAATAAATCGAAAATCGGATCGAAATTTTGGATCGGATCGGAAATCGAAATTTTCGAAAATTGAATTTCGAAAATATTTCAGATCGGATTTCGGAATTTCCAAAAATTTCAAAACTAATTCCAATTTCCTTCCAAAAATTTTCCGAAAAATCGGAATTCAGATTTTCGAATTTTGGATTAAAAATATTCATTTCAAAATCGAAAAATTTCGAATCGAATTCGACGGATATCGGAAATTTCCGTTCCAATCTCCACCCCTAAAAGGCAGTGACTCAATCACAATCACTGGGGTGAACCGTGAAGTAGAACCTGGACCGGTTCATTCGGGCCGACATAGAATTAAGCCGCCGGTTGGTGGGCTCGAAGATGATACACAACAGTCTCACATAGCAAAACTACACAAGAGCAGCGCGCGGGGCTTTCTCTTTCTTCTTGGTAGAGAGAGGGTGCGGTATTCGAGTGATTTTGAATCACACTATGCCATTCATATCCAAGATACAGCGGCAGTCGGATTACAGTAGTTTTTCTTCAAACCATCCAATCGTTATCGACAATGGCGGTTCATATTTTCGCATGGGGTACCCCCAAATTAAACCCTATATCTTCTTAGTTGAGAGAAAATTAAACTTGTATGTTGTGCATGCACAATTTTCGAACTGAGAATTGTGGCTATTTCTGCAGATGGGCAGGAGAGAGCGATCCTCGAGTTGTTTTCCGAAACATTATTCAGAGACCGCGTCATAAGATTACTGGTAATTTCTCAATTTGTTACTTTTGTTTTTTTTGTTTTTCGGCCTCCCTCTCAGGAAATCAACGAAAGATTGATGTTTGACTATTGTAACTCATGATTTGTTGGGGATTTTTGGTTCCAGATTCACTGGAATTCTACGGTTCTGTTTGAGCTTGTTTTCCTGTTCTTAGTGTCTCTAAAATCGAAAAATGGCATAATGCAAGTTTGGGTGAAATACATGTTAGCATTGGATATTGAGTTGTGTAATTAAATAATGATTTTAGTTTATATGGGTGGCATTTAGATACTATTGTGCTCCTCATTGCGCCATTTTCTAAACTTTGGAGTTTGTAGTTAGACACCAAAATTCTATTAAGTTTTGTTCTCTGTACAGGTGAAACCATAACTGTTGTAGGTGATCATAATCCTGCGTTGCTGAAATATTTTGATTGCACAAGGTCAGGACCTCGCTCAGCTTTCGACGGCAACGTTGTTTATCAATATGAAATAATGGAATATGTAAGGCTGATGCACCTATTTATGATTAATCAGTCCCTTAATCATACCTCTTTGTTTGCAGATATTTTGTTCTTTATTTTCTTGTCCCCCCCCTACAGATGCAACTTGGAATTTGATTAGAATATTCGATTGAGGGCAGCATTGTTAGGATGGTGTGTCATTTGCATTAATTGAAACTACTATGTCTTGCTGATATTTCGTTAAATTTCCCTTATCAGTAAGCTTTGATACTATATACTATCATCAAGAGCCTCACGAACAATGCTGGATCAGCATGACATATCTACTGCATAAATTAGAATCTGATCCTGACTAGTTCTATCTATTTCATTGAGACAGCTTGTGATGGAAAGCAGCCAGATTAACAAGTCTTTATCATCTTCCAGTACCTCTTGGCACGTCTATGCATTCCATAGTTTTCTTGCCCTCATGATACTGTATAGTAGTTGTGCTATCTTAAAACTATCAAAATTCAGCTGAGCAACAGTATATTATGGTCTTGATATGGGTAATACAATAATCTGAATAACTAAATCTAAACATTTGACTTTGTTTAATCAACTTATTGTTTTTTATGCTTAACCAGATTCTTGACTTTGCCTTCGATCGACTGGGTGCAGATCAATCACAGGTATGTCTGCTCATCCATTTATCTATTTTGGCCTTATGTATGGTGCAAAAATTGGAAATTGGCGGAGGAGGGGGGTGGGGGATGGAATAGGAAGGGAAGATTTTTGAGACTTGTGTTTGATTGTAGCAATCCAGAATCTAATGTTATTGACAGTTCAACCAAATGTAAATTCAAGAGAGATTTTACAGAAGTTTATTGAATATGCTTACATTTTTCTTATTTAAAAGCTTTAAAAACATAAAAGTATTTCCCCCCTTCTTGTTTAAAAGGTTAAAACACACAGGAATAAGTTTCCCCATGCAGAAAGGTACTGCCCTGCTGTAAGCCGAGATACAAAATGATTACTGTCTACCTTAACCCATAACCCCCACTAAATATTTATGCAACTCTTTTCTATAATTGATTAAGAAATCCATGCTGATTTCAACAGAAATGCACCCAAATCCAATGGCTACTAAGTGCCTCATTTTCAGTCTGTTGCATTCCGTGCTACTGCATGTGTCAACTTGCAATATTGCCATTTCTTGTTCCTTTCCTCTTTGGCTGATGAATTTCCTAACTCTGTATCATTGTTTGATTAAGGATTCCTGGTTTCTTACTTTCAGGGTTGTAGGAGTTAACTTCAAGTTTTAATCCCTGATACCCCCCATACATAGTCCATCCATTATATGTGCAGCAGCACATAAGCATTTTGTTGCTGAACAGAAGAACCGATGTCATTACATAGAGGCCTTAACATAATTGACAAACCTATATGCTTATAATAGCTGGATAAACAACATTCCTTTACATTTTTTTGTGCTTCATTTATTTTTTCTGGGCAGTAATATACTATATTTTTAAGAATTTGGAGATTCGAAGGTAATGTTTTAATGATATCCTGAAATCATATTGTTATGCTTTGTTTTCTTTCCACCCAGACTTATTCTTTATAGAGCACCTTACCTTGTCATGATTTAGTTGATAATTAGATTGTCATCTTTGAAATTGCAAAGCTTAAAAATATGAGCTCATTTCTAGTTTCTTCAACTTTGTCGCTCAATTGGTGGAAGAACAGATCAAGCATCCTGTATTGATTACAGAATGTGTTTGCAATCCAGTACAATCTCGCAGCAAAATGGCAGAACTTCTTTTTGAGACTTATGGAGTTCCATCTGTAGGTAAAGTGGTTGCATCTCATCATATGGAGTTCATCTTTATCTCTCTAATTTTGTTTCTATGAGTTACATATATCTTGCTTTTCTTAAAAAAGAAAAGAAAATCTTCCTGCTCCATAGTTTGAGAGTGTTAAATTATTGTTGTTTTCTGAACTTTATGTCTTCATAATTCACTGCTCTCCTTGGACCTTTTGTCATTGCAGCATTTGGTATTGATGCCGCATTCAGCTACAAGCACAATCTACAGCTTGGTATTTGCAGCAGTGATGGTCTAGCAGTTTGCTCTGGATTTAATACAAGTCATGTTATCCCGGTATGTTGTGCTAAATGGATTGCTGATTATGTTATTGTTAGATAGATTAAGGTATTTTACTACCAAGAAAAATCTTATAGAATACATGTTACAGAGAAGAATGGTAATCATGTTGGGATTTGTTTGGTTGCCTAGAAAGAGGTTTAAAATTGAAAGAAAGCGATCTGGTTCTTATTCATCTTTGGTCGTCCACAAAATTACTTCCGTTCTATGTTTTGGGGCTCTCGAAAAGTTGATGAAGATTGTATATGCATTTACTAGATTCATGTTAAGTAATTTCATTCTCAGAGGTGGCAATCCAATTAGTGCATGAAATTTGGTATGTGATAGTTGAAGATGTGCTATGAACTTGCTTCAAAACTAAACAAGATCCAGTTACTATTTCTGACAGCTTAAAAAAATGAAAACATATAAATTGTCACAAATGTTTTGAATGTGTCTAATATACAATTCCTGTACCAGTTATAATGTTTGTCCTAGCATTCAGTTTGCCTCAATGTAAATAGGTCTGTTGTTTTACTCAATTGAAAAATTAATCTATTATTGGTCTACCAAAAGAAAACTGTACAGGCAATAAGAGAAACAGGCAAATATGTTCTATGGCCCCGTCTTATTTTTGCTGGATTTTATTGAGGAACAGTTCAAGTCAATCATCCTACAATTGTTGAAATCCATAAGACTTGACCATTCTCCATTACACTATAACTTGTAATTTAATCAAAAGTACGTCGTGAGTGCCTAGAGGATGCTAGAGGGGAAAAGAACAAGCAGAAAATTATGTGACCTATCCTGAGACCCTGTGGTTTCAGGTTTCCACTAACCTCTGTTACCTAAGATCGTTATAAAATCATATTTTTTATGCATAATGAATGTTTTCTTTGATATTTTCAAATACACACTGAAGTTGTAAGTATCTTGTTGGTAGAACAAGAATATAACCCTTCATGCCTGTTCTTTTTCCCCTGCCAACTTTGCACCATAGTAGGCATAGCTCCTCCTTGATGGCCCCATGTTGCAGCTAGTGATCTTATATCTCCCTCTGATCTGCAGTTTTTGCAAGTAACCAGAATTTTGTAATTCAGCTTTTACTCAGTGCAACAACTGACTACAATATTGTTGGGTTTTGATCTAATTTCAGTTTTTGAACGGAGAACCTGTGTATGAAGCATGCTGCCGGACTAATATTGGTGGATATCACGTCACTGATTATTTAAAGCAACTTCTTTCGCTTAAATATCCTCATCATATGTAAGTAGGATTAACTCTATTTATACAGACAAACTGGAAATGTTTAACTCAACGACGCTTGCATTAATATAAACTCTAAATCAGGTCTAATTTTACATGGGAGAAAATTGAAGACCTCAAGATGGAACATTGTTATGTTGCACCGGACTATGCATCAGAAGTTCGCTTGTTTCAGGTAACTACTATCATTTGTTAAGCCACTAAATGCATTTCCTTTCCCTAAGAATCAAAAAAATTGTTGAATGAAAAATAGAGGGTACAGAGGGAGGAGTTACATCCCACATACAATTATGTCAACTTATCAAACATAACTCCAATCTTTTATCTAGCATAAATAAAGTCTTAAGATTTCTATGGATTGAAATCACCGAGCAACCCTAAACTGAACCATATACTGTCTCCATAGCTTGATGCTTTTCTTATCCTGTCCCTCTGTCTTATTCATGCACACTCACTTAACACAAGAAAGTAACCATTTACATTTGTCTTAGAAAGGAGACAAGAAAGCTGAAGAAAAGACCAGGTGTTGGCAGCTTCCGTGGACTCCCTCACCCGTAGAGGAGGCCCCATCGGAGGAAGAAGTTGCTAGAAAGGCAGCTTTAAAAGAGAAGCAAGGTCAAAGATTGAGGGAGATGGCGGAAGCTAAGAGGTTCAATAGAATAAATGATCTTGAAAATGAAACGAGAGAATTGGAAATGTTTTTACAGAGGCTCAGGAATGCGCCTGAACATGATATTCCATCACTACTTGCAAAAAGTATATATACTTCTAAACAGGATGTTGAATCCGCCCTGGTGAAGGCAACACAATCTTTACGCAAAGCAAAGGGAGAGCCTGTTGAAAGTGTGGAGAAGATGGATGCTTCCTCTGCTGAAAAATACAATCTGATTAATGTTCCTGATGAGATGCTTACCCCGGAGCAGGTTCTTAGTTTTATGCTGTTGCAAAATAAGTTTTTTTATTTTTTCATAGAATTGCTTCAACTTGTATATATCTTGATTTATGCTTGAATTGCATATTAATGGACTTATCTCAAACTTCTTTTCATGTAATTTCTGTTGACCTGGTTTCTCTGACATAATTCTGAAATTTCTATGAATAAACAGCTAAAGCAAAAGAGGAAACAGTTATTTATCAAATCCACGTCTGAGGCACGACAGCAGAAAAAACAGAAACAGCTTGAAGAGGAATTAGAAAGAGAGAGACAAAAGAAACTAGAGGAAGAAAGACGTCTGTATGTTACTAAAATTACAGTTTCTAGTTTTTGAATGATTTTGCTTTAGAATCATTCTTTCTTTCCTTTTTTTGATTTTTTTTAACTTATTTTAAATTTTAATTTTAAAATTTTGAATCTAATTTGAGTGTGACTAGATGATTCTGATTTTCTAATTAATCACAACTTGATTGCTATTAGCCTTTTCTCTTTTTTCTTCCCTTGTATGACAGAGAAAATCCAGAACGATATTTGGAAGAGTTGCGAGCAAAGCACAGAGACCTTACTGAGAAACTAGAGCAGCGAAAAAGATTAAAAACAAATGGACATAATAATGGAAATCATAATGGATCTGGAGGTGTTGGTCGTGGGGAGAGGCTGAATCCCTCCCAGAGAGAGAGGATGCGCCTCTTGACTACCGCAGCCTTTGACCGGGGTAAGGGTGAGGATACTTTCGGGACGAAAGACGAAGATTGGCAGCTCTACAAGCTGATGAGTAGAGATAATGATGATGACGATGATGATAAGCCCGATACCGATGAATCAGAGTTAGCTCGTATTTCTTCGAGGCTACAGGTGAGTCATCACTCAAGTTGTTTTGCCACCTTTTCAATAGTTCCCTCTGACTCAAGCTTTTCTGTACAGGAAATTGATCCAACCTTTTTCAAATCCGAAACTGGGTCCTCTTCTGTGGAGGCTCCTCGTTTTCGCCCTCTCACCAAGGAAGATTTCCAGGTTATACTCGGGATAGAAAGATTCCGGTGTCCAGAAATTCTGTTTAATCCCAATTTGGTTGGGATTGACCAGGCCGGGTTAGACGAGATGGTTGGCGTCTCAATTAGGAGGTTGCCATCGAAAGGTGAAGGCGTGGGAGAAAGAATAACCAATTCCATCCTCCTCACAGGTGGAAGCTGTCTCTTTCCGGGGATGAAAGAACGCTTAGAGGCTGGAATCCGAACAATCCAACCATGTGGAACGCCTATACAAATTATCAAAGCATCAGATCCGATTCTTGATGCCTGGCGTGGGGCTTCAGCTTATGCTACGGCCTTGCAATTTCCACAGCAAACGTTTAGTAGGATGGATTATTATGAAAAGGGCGAAGATTGGCTTCGAAGCTATCGACCCAGGTATGCGATTTAATAGTCGGGTTTTGAAGCAATGAAAGATTTTACTAACATATGTTGCGATGAGGCTTGCAAAATATTTTGTTTGTGGCTATTGCTTGATGTATGATGCATATTTAGATGTTACTATTACTTATTACTCAGTGTAGATCTTCAATTATTTAGCCTTTTATTTTTTTTATTTTTTTTATTTTGTGTCAAGATCTGAAGGGCATTATTTGCTTACAGTCCTGAGTATACTTTACACTAATGGAGAGAGTATTTAGCTAAATTTATTTACTAACTCTGTTATGCTTGTTTTTGGATTTTGCAGTCTATAGAATATTGTATCCTACTATAATTGGCTATAAATGATGCTAAATAAAGCTGGAAAAAATCTCAATAAGGCTACAATTTTGTTAATTTTTTTTGCAATATTATGGAACAGGTCGAGCTTACTTCATTTATTGCCGTTTAAAGTACTTTCTCATATTGATGAACATTGAAAATTAAGATTGATTTGAAAAATAAAAATAAAAATTACACGATGTGATTTTTATCGAATGAAGTTCAAGATTCATATCCGAATAATATATAACTTGATAGCCTAGCGAACTTATTGAATTTGGTGTATTTTAATTTTACTGTTCAACATGTTTAGTTATTTAGTAAGTATGAGAAAAGAACGAAAATGTCAGAGAGTAGCAAAGTTGAGGCTACATGTATTGTGATCTTTTGAAGAAATTCTGGAATATTAATAATGCTAATATTAACAAAATTGCAAAACACTAGTGTTTGTGTATGTCTTTGTAGTTGATGTGGTCCTACCAATAACAAAATTGATAGATTGATTGATTTGAAAGAGCTTCTCTACACTTTCATCTTTTAATATACAACAAAATATGGAAATTTCCAACGGAAATTAAAATCGATTATAAACACTCAAATTCCAACTTTGGGGTTATAAATTATAATCACCCCTCTATTTTATATTTAATCCTTTTATTTTATTGTTTCTGTAATTTTTTCCCTAATATCAACTCGGTCAATATGAGTTTGATCAATTACTGGTTAATCTATATAAGTATTATTCCTAGGTCAATCCCACTTTCTAATTTTATTTTTTTTAAATATGTGGTTTTTTACATCAAAATTCTCGAGCTTCTCTAATGCAAAGATTATTAGTGAGTGTGACAAGCATATGTTACAATTTTTAGAACCAAAAGAATTGCAGCACTCATCCCCTAAATAAGAGAGAGAGAGAGAGAGAGAGAGAGAGCACGCGCATATATATATATATATATATATATATATATATATATAATTTTTTAGAATAATTATATAATATTATCAGATATCGTCCATTGTGTTATCTATTATTGTAATAGAAATCCACCCATCTTCTGAGATTCAACATACATATCTAATACTATTATAAAATTTCTTTAAGTTATGATCAACTTTTTATAATGCATATAATATGGAAAAATTGTTAATTTAGGATATCATCTTTAAGATCATTTATCAATGAAAAATACAATTTTTTTTTATCTCGATATTGAAGCTAGCGTTTGGGTTTCTAATTCGTAAGAACAGAAGTCCCTATCCAGGATATGATAATGAATCTCACCTTAACTCTAGTCATTTACTGACATCATACGAACTAAATATACATAATTTAAAGGGATTGAGTTATTATTTTTAAACCAATCAAACAAAATTGGGCCTTCTACAGGAAAAAGAAAAAAAAAAATCCTTACGTTGGTTCACTATCACTCACAAAAGGGTTGAGATGATGATGAGGAAATAATAAAAAGTAGTTTATTTTGATTGGGAATCTAAAATAATTGCAAACTATCAAAACGAATAAGACAAAAGCGAATGGTAATTATTCAAATAGATGGGAGGTGTTTGTTTGGGTTTCATAGTCATCTTTAAGTGCCGGTTGCTTCGAGTTTATAAGCAGGAGTATATAATTTATCAAAGTTCTACTTTATTAAAAAATATATATATAATTATTAATCATATACTATAATTTATTAATAAACAAATTTCAAAACACATCTAAATTTCTCATATTACAATCATTAAATTACTATCATTACATCAATTAAAAATATAATATTATATAATAATACATTTTTCAGCATTGATTTGACATTTATAATATTAATCATACCTACTAAAATCTTCAAACAAACAACTGAATTACTATCCACCTTTATTTTAAAAACATAGGATTTCAAAGTCGGATTCTTCATTCCTACATAAACCCAAAACAAAGACCATTAAAACCACCTCATAAAGAGTACTTTGATCGTTTGTCACATTTGATATCCATGCTCCCTTACTTACAAATAGAATTTTCTATTCTATATTGGTGTTTCATCGGTATTTCAAAATAACCACAACACATCAAAGTGTAAAAAATAACATCATCAATTTATGTATGACATGAATTAAAAGCAATGAAATATAAGATGAAACACCAATTTGAAATAAAAGATTCAATTCGCCTTTCTTAATATTTATTTAGATTAAGCATAATAATATAGCATACTGAATTTTTTTTTAAAGTTAAATATTTTTAAAAAACACTTACTTTAAAAAACACTCACGAGTTTCAAATTCATAAATTCAAACAATCACCAACACATTCATCATTGAGAATAAATCCATCTTCTAATTTCATCCAAATGTAATCTCATATAATTGGGTTTTGTTTTTTGTTACACCAAAGTATGAGTATAAATTTTTTTCCACCTTAATTCACACACATCTACAACATCTAACAAGTGCACTTGTACTTTAGACAAAGTCTAGAATGTTATTGTTAAGAATGGATCTCTAGAGTAAGGAGTTAGGACATGGACCCTTATCACATAATTCATGTCAAGATTTGGTCAATGGTCAGAAAAAGGGACATCCCTAGAACCCTATAAATCTTGTGATAATTGACTAAAATACTCAAATAATGTGACATGTTAGCATACACATGATTAATGATTGTGTATTGATTAATAATGAAATAGACACATTGATTGTCATCTCATAAATTCAAAAGGTCAAAACTGTTGTGGCCTATAAGTTCACCTTGTTTACTTTTCAAATTCAACTATGCTCTTGATTAAGCAGCCAAAACTTAGATCATTTTCCAAAGCTGCATGAATTGAATTTCAGCTAAATTATTAAGTCAAATCACATCATCTATATCCAAATCATCCAAATGAGTGCTTCGAATATATAATATTTTGTTAAATGCATTTCAAAATACTATTGAAATTGCAAAAACTTGACGGGATCCCCGACTCTTGCCATGATTCATCATGACATAGGGACGGGATGTCAAAACTCGACCCCGCTCCATCCCGCCCCATTGTCATTCCGAGAGGGCAGGCAAAATGGCTACAATAATTTGTGGCATTATGTGAATTTATAAACCTTAGCCAAATCACATCATCTATATCCAAATCATCCAAATGAGTGCTTCGAATATATAATATTTTGCTAAATTATTAAGTCAAATCACATCATCTATATCCAAATCATCCTTGCTAAATTATTAAGTCAAATCACACCATCTATATCCAAATCATCCAAATGAGTGCTTCGAATATATAATATTTTGTTAAATGCATTCAAAATACTATTGAAATTGCAAAAACTTGACGGGATCCCCGACTCTTGCCATGATTCATCATGACATAGGGACGGGATGTCAAAACTCGACCCCGCCCCATCCCGCCCCATTGTCATTCCGAGAGGGCAGGCAAAATGGCTACAATAATTTGTGGCATTATGTGAATTTATAAACCTTAGCCAAATAACACAAACAACACTTCACTTGAGAACTACTCAGAGAAGTTGGAATGTTGTGAGAAGAAAATGTAATCAAGATTTAGCAACAAGAGTATAAACTGTTACTTTATTGTATTGCAGAATGCAAAAGCTAAAAAAGTTATCTAAATCTCATAATAAGCCTAAATCATGCACATATTCTTCCATTATTCTTCATCTAAATTCTAACACAACTCACTCAACATGAGTGTCAACATCAAGAAAACTTGATTTTTCGGAGTACTACTTGTAAATCGTTCATACGTACACGTCTGGTCGCGATCTTCTTTGCCACCTTGCGATTCTTCATCCAGATTCAACCATCACAAATTTGCTTCTACAAACATCATTAATAAATAGTTCATGTGATATCTCTATAAAATGCTGAATCTATAAACAGATTATGACTACAGATGGATCCATCCTTACCTTCCTACTAACAAAAGAGACGAGTCGATTGTCAGTGTAGAAGCCCGAAACAATCAACCCGGGCTTTGGCCTTTCAATCCTTAACTAACAAATACTAATATGCCGGGCTCCAAGAAGAAAGCGCGTATATGATACGCCCCTTCCACCCCTGCAATAACCAATGGCCATCTTCATCGATCACAAAATCCTTATGGTATGACGACTTAACTCTGTTTCTTGCCATTTTCACTATCTCCTTGTTCAAAGGAAGCTGCTCAAACCCAGCCCTCATATTCCTGACCTGCCATTGTTTATACGTCTCTGGCCTCTCAATCCTCTCTGCTGCTTCACAAGCAATCACGTTCATCGCCTCTCGTCCAAAAACTGTCTTCTCAAGAAGCATCCTCTCGTGAATTTCTCGGGGGATATTGGCATCAAGCATGTCAAATATGGACGAATAATGAAACATGGCCTCACGGAATCTTGTAATGAAAAACGGGGCGTTGTAGGCACCATTCACTATCCCGAGAACGAAAACAGCAGGATTCATCTGTCTTATGAGGTTTATAACTCTATTTCTTGGACTGTTCACTATAACCGTCTCATCTAGCAGATTCCTAAACCGATAAAGACAGTTCACCACAAGCAGCTCATCTTTGTCTATCTTAAGATCCTCAAGCCTAATCGTTTCCCACTTCTGAGCTATAGCATTAAACTCAAAAGGGACTCCAAAAGTCTCAGCATAACTGGCCAAACGCCTCCCCGTCTCTTCAACCCTTTCTGAAGGTCGAAAACCAGGACATGGAAGATCAATTCCAGTGACACGAAGCTTAGGGGGCCCACCAGGTCTCGAAGACAGACGTTGTAGAAAGCAAGGCCATTGGAAGCCATAAAGAATGCCAAAATCAATAATGTGGAGCCTTGTGACTTTGTCTGACACATGCATAAACGTTTTATTAGCAAAGAAATTAGAGATCTTCTTGAAAGGACACGTGGCAAGGTATATATGGTAGGCTCTCAAGATATCAGAAGCAGAAGTAGGCAGCTTGATCAGAGACGTATATATCTGGGTCCCGGATCCAGCCATTCGAGCCTCAAGACCACCGGCAAAGTAATAGGCGAGTCTCTGCATTCCATCGCCTGTTGGAGTAGCATATTGTCTAATCTGCTTCAGAAACTCATTTGCAGTTCTATGGTCATCAGCTGCAACAGCTTGTGCACAAAGGGTTAATAGAGTTCTCAAATCGACCACGTTGCGTCTGCCTCCTTGTTTCTTACCACGGGCCTTCGTGCCATTGGATCCCTTCCATTGAGCATCCTGTGGACTGCTTTTAGTCACTTCGCTCAGCTCTTTACGAAGGGCAGAATCGTTCTTCCCCCCACTGCATAGAAGCACCTTATCGAAGATATCTGCACGAACAGTTGATTCAGAATACACTGCGGATTGCTTGCTGCTTCTTTCGTCTTGTGATCCCATGCTCTCTTGATACGGATTTTTCTTCCCCCTCAACGTATCAAGAGATTCCTCCTCGAATTTCCTTTCCAACTTAACTGCAAAATTGGTAGAGCCTGTCTTTAGCTCCCTTTCACGAGACTCATCATACTTCTTACCAATTAACAAGTCAGTGCCATTGGGAAGGAATTTCATTGCTTCTTCAACCCCTTTCTTGAACTGCATAGCTGACTCATTATCACCGAACATATCAGGGATCTTAAGAGTACTCACAGGAGAATCTATTGGCCCATCAATGAAGGTATTATTGCTACTTGACGAACTATTAGACGTTGATTGTGAGGCAACATTGACATCAACATGATGTTTGTCAAGTTTATCACAGCAGTTGAGATCATTATACCAATCAGGACACAGTGATTCCACATCACCAGTGGCATAATATGTCCTCAGTTCTCCAAACAACAAATTCTCATCAGGGCTTTCGATACTCTGATCTAAATTCGGGACCAGCTGATAATCTGTGGAAGCAGACGAACATTGATCTCCAAGAACCTCGGTGAAGGACTTTTCAGCAGCTTCAAGAGCAGCAGACTCTTGAAACATGCAGCTTTTGTCTTCCACATCCTCTTCCATGAGAATATGGTTTATATACTTAAGCACTGAATCACTAAGATCAAAATCCTCAGGCGAATCATCCTCCGATGGCTGGACTTGGGCATCAAAATCGAACTGATTCTGAATAGGGCTATTATCAATGAGATTCCCAGTTAAGATCCTATCACTAGCTCTCTCATTATTGATCATATTAGGGTCCCGGAAAATGGGAACATCTTGGTTGCTAAATTTGATTTCAGTCATTGGCCCATTATAACTGCTAAAGTTATGATCCATGAACATCTAGATTGGAGTAAGAGCTAAAGATAGAAACTACACTTGAGTTCAAGAACCCTTCAACATCTCTTATAAACCACTGCCTATCTTCACCTTTTCAAGATTACAAGCTTACAGATATCAAGTTGCAAACCCCAGAACCAAAACCCTGAAACCATATGCATATAACAGGAAACCAGTTAATAAAAATGAAATCTTGAATTCAAGTACACCAAATCTTCACGCAGAAAACATGTTACAAATAAAGAACAGATACGTATCTCTAGAAAATGCACAAATAACAAAAGTCAATAATCTTACAACCTTAAAAGTTCCAGTTTACAAGAAGAAGCATCTCCAAAACACCGCAAGCAATACCTTCCAAGAAACCCTAGAGAGAGAGAGAGAGAGAGAGAGAGGACAAGTACTGGAAATGGATCTCTGGGTTTTTGGAAATTTACTCAGAGCATTTTAAAGAAGGGAGGGGTGGCACTTGGCAGAGGATAAAGGAGAGTAATTTAAGACTGATTATGAATATACCATTTCAAGAAGGTTGCGGTGGAATTGTGGGTTGACATAACGTCAATTATCAGTTGAATATTTCAAAAGAAATTATAGCTAAAATATACTTTTTATTTTTCAGTTTCCATTTCCATTTTAATCTCAACTTTGTGCTTCATAATGATCGTGATATTGTGAAAGCTGGTATGAAAGGAACATTACTTTGGTTCTAAAAACGGGAAATACTTATTTTGTTGTCTTTTTCTATTTCTTTGTTTTTTTTCCTTTTTTCTTTTAAATGTAGAATGAAAGAGCGCTTGGATATCCAATTTATAATCCATCACAATCTGTATTGTTATGATATGCATTCTCATATACTTAGATTTAGTAATTATTATTGCTATTTGCTCCGTATGACTTAACATATTTTTTAATTTGTTCGTTTTTTTTTAATAATTATGTGTTATAACTTTTTGATACCTAAAAAAATTAAGATTGTATTTGAATTGTGAGATTTGAGAAAAAATTTGAAATTTAGATGACTAGTAAAGTCATTAGTAGTATTTAAATATATGAAGATTTAAAAATAATTATTTATATTTTAAACTAATTTTTAAATAATATAGATAGATTTTAAATACACTTTAACTTTAACGAATTCGAAATTTTATAATTTTTAATTCCAAATTATTATATCATTAATGTAAGTTCATTTTGGGTGAGTTCAAGCTTTACATTTATAATTTGACTGGTCCATCAAATTAAAGTAGCTATGGGCCCACCCACTTTGGATGGATAAAATAGTTTAATAGTTGTAGAATGAGTATAATTTTTCAAATGTGGACACATGGGATGTAAAGGGTTTTATGAAAGTATGAAACCAACTCCAATATATACACACGTATTTAACTGAAGGATGTTATTTATATATATATATATATATATATATATATATATATATATATATATAAGTTTTATAGTATGTGCATTACATGTGGAAATTAATTTAAATTAAAGAAAAAAATAATACAAATATTATATATATAACATTTTTATATTAGAGTTTTAGGATTTTATAAGATTTTGAATTAGTTAGAATTCTAATATAAAATTATTTAAATATGAAAATCCTATATTACTGTTATAATCTTAAATAATAATTTATAATAGAAATATATTCGACAATTCATATTTTGTAAGAAATATCCACATTTTTATATAGGTAATAGATTTATATTTTTGACAAACACTTCTATTGAATCTAAAGAATTTGATCCGACCCAACATCGTCTTATTCGGAAGTTATGATGACAAAACTTGTGTATTCTAGGGGCATAAATTAACTTGACCCGATGCATGGGCTATCTCCATAGTTGGTGTGCACTGCGTACCATTTGATTCCATATATAATTCATCCAACAAATGTAACTTTTAAAGTATCCGTTGTGTGCTTTTAAGGTGTTAGTTACTCAATCGATGAATGTATTAGTTGTATGTTCTTAAAGTATTAGTTGTATATTTTTAAGGTATTAATGCTTATAATATAAGGTATTACATATACACCTTTAAAGTATTATATATTTACCTTTAAGTTATTAATGTGTATAATATAAGATATTACATACGCATCTTTAAAGCATTATATATTTACTTTTAAGGTATTAACGCTAATAGTTTAAGGTATTGCATATTCATCTCATTTAAGATATTTAATGTTGATAATATATTAGTTGTATACTTTTAAGGTCAGTACACTGTAAAGTGTAAGTTTAAAATTTCAAAATTTCAAACGCCATTTACATCATCTTCTTTCTAAAAATTTCTATCTCTCTACCTCACTAAAAATAGAATCAAAAGTATAATGGACACATCATACAACTCATTATTAAAAATTACAACAACAAAAAATAACTTGCATCATTTTCAATTTGTATTCATATATTTTCTTCTAACATAAAATACACATCAAAGTCTGGAAACATAAAAATACATCTGTCAAATTAATAATTAAAATAAGAATAATTACAATCAAATTAATTGAGAGTATGAAGAAATCATCAAAACTCTATGAAAGAAAACGAGAAGCAGAAGAAAAGGAGAATGTAAAGAAGAATACAACGAATTGAGAAAAAAACGTAAGAGATCTATGAAGATGGAGGAGAACAACAGTAGAGAAGATATGTAGGAGATTTGAAGGAAGAGGAAAAAAACAGCATATCAGATATGTGAAGATTAAGTACAAATGTGCTGCATAGGGCACAAAAGAAATGATATAAATATATATAGGATTGGGGGTACGGACCCGGGGCACAAGAGCACAAAAGTCTCTCTCAAGAATGATACATTGTGTCTGAAATTAATCATTTAAAAAATTCTTTTACACAAGGATTTTGATTTTGGTTATAAATTTTAGTGTATATTGATTTACATGTTCTATAAGTAAGCAATGCCTGAATATGTGTTATAATTATATTTCGTGTGTGTATAAATATCAACGTTCACCATAGTTGTTGTCACTTGTCACTTGTGTTTGGCCTTAACATTTTTAGTTTAAAACTTTAAATTACAACATGATAATTATTTATTTTCAAAAATCAAAATATACCAAGTAAAATCTACCATTATGCATAAAACTTGACAGGTCATCCTCATAATAACAACTAAACCGGACATCTCAACACGTAGCATTTTAACCCTTTGCATTTATTATAAAACCAAAAATAAAAAACAAAGAAAAAGCTTCATTGTCTTCTTGTATTTTACAAACGGACAAGAATACCCTCAGCCGGTATTGACCAAAATGACATTCACAGAAAGAAACGAAGTCGCTGCCAATATCTAAAAAGACAAATTTACCCTATTTTCTTAATCTTTGCTAATCGTTTTGGATGCCCTCATCTAGGATTTTGGGTAAGGGGCTCAAATCAATTAATAAAAAATATAGATACATAAATTCTAAATTAATAACATAAATATATTATACAATAAAACTAATATATTATAATATTTTTCTTTTATTTTTCATATTTAAAAATCGATACATAATTGTTTTATTACTAGCATTTTTAAATACATCATTTTTAATATATGCAACAAGACAACCATTTAATAGTGTATCATTTATTTGATTGCAAAGAGAACTCTTGATTATCTTCATTGCCGAAAAAGCTCTTTCTACTGTCGTAATGACAATCAATAATATCAATGATAATTTAATCAATAAGTAAACCAATGAAAAAACAATGTGCTTTCTTGTAGAGACCATCTTCTGTACAAGTCCTTCTACTCCATTTACTTTTAAGAAGTTTTTATCAAAACACACATCAAAAATAAAGTTTTCAAGGTAACTCTTAAGTTCATAAAGAGCAATTGCAGAAATTCGGATGGATAAAATTTTGCATGGTGAAACAGCTTGTTTTTGTCAAATGTTGCAAATAAGTTTTTAGAATCAAAACATGTCATACATAGAAGCAACTCAATGTTCACTTCATCAAAACGGTGATTAAGCTTCTTAAAAACAGAAGTATTGGAAAATAAATTAAATATGCAAGAACTTCCTAAATTGAAATGAAATTGATAAAATAAGTTTTCTCATCTTCTACAACAATAAAAATTTTCCATAATTTTAAGCATAGGAAAATTTTAAACGAAATTCAAAAGAAAAAATTATCTTTTTTGATTAATCAATAAATTACATATACAATTTAAAGCACCATAAATTAACAATTATGATAAAGTATAATGTAAATAAGAGTAAATAATAATAATAAAATGTTATCTTGAAATTAGATAAAAAATCAATTGATAGAAAGAGAAATTAGGATTTAAGTGAGAGATAGAGAAGATAATGATAAATATCTATCTATTTTATTATCTTGAAAACTCATTCATACAAAGATTGTAAATGTATAAATTTTTTTATTTTTTTAATTAAAATAGTAAAAAAATTTATCCCTATTTTTTTTTTTTTTAAATTCAGGGGACCCAGTGCCCCTTGGCCCCAACATGTGTGCGTCTCTGGGTGGCCTCGAGATTCTCTATAGCACTGAAATTATTTTGTTATTTTATCAGAAACTCTATTTTAATTTAATTTTATTTCTTTATAATAATATGTTTGAATAATTTATACGCATTAACCAATTATAGGGGCTTTTTGGTAAGATGGTTCAATTACCTAACAATCAATCAAATCAATCACCAACACTCATGCACAAATACTAGCGTTTGTCTTATATGGACAAAGGGACCGCAGCCCAGCCCAGCCCATGAACCAGAACATTGATGCTTAGGCCCACTATGGGATTGGCCTAAGTTAGGGACCAGCCTTGACCATCGTGACTGTTTGGTCCACTATCATACTTGTGTGTATATATATATAGTTGCATTAATGTTGCACGGTAAAATATTTAGGTTTCATATATACTTTTGAGTTCATAATTGTTACATTATATGATTAAGTACTTGACTTATTGTGCATGTTTGGCTTATTTATAGTATTTTCAGAATTAAGTTGCACTTGGAATTTTTCTTGCAAAAATTCATATGATTTTGATGCATAAAATACAAGCCAAGATTTGGTAATGTTTTGATTTTGCTGAGGATTTGAAAAGCGAAGTATAACACAAGAAAAAAAAAATTGAAATCACTTGACGAAGTCGGAGAGTTGATTTAGTTGAAAAAGTAGTTCTGTAAATGTGTTTCAACATATATTTGTAGGAGAAACGACATACTTCTCAATTTAGAAGTTCATATTAAATGATTCTGATATTATCGAAAAGTTAAGAAGGTGATATAAAAATTTCTAATTTTTCGTAAATTTCTCTCCAATGTAACTAGAAAATCATGAGAATGTAGCAGCTATACAAAGATGTTATAATTTATAAACTAACATGGCTCTAGTATTTTGAGCATATATCTGAGTGTATAAAAATGACATTAAGGTGACGTTTATGTAAAACAGTGGAAAACCAACTCACAAACTTTCATGAAAAAAATCAAAGCCAAATTTAAACTAAAAAATTGTCAACACACAAGTTTTACACATGAGGTTAGGAATAAGGAACAACATTGGAAGATAAACTATCTTTAGAGTTCATTATTTCCATCCTTTTATTTTTCTTTTTATGTTATATTTGATGTTATATATGTTATCTATGAGTTGTTATTCATCTATGTCTAGTTAATCAACTTGTGATTTTAAGAATAATAATTGTTAATTTGATCTTTTGAAGAATATTTATTACGTTCGAGTTCATAGTTTAAAACTCTATTTTATTATGCTTTGATTAATTATTTGATTATTTGGTGTCATAATTGAACATGTTTAATCCACTATGTCAAAATTCTAGAGATAAAATTTGAAGTTATCTTAAATAAACACATGACGTTAAAAATTGTTAATTGAAAAATTAATGATCTTTATTTTAAATGATTTTTCAATTTTACTGCTTAATGTTGAGTAAGAATACAAGCTCAAGTGTTGTAGCTGACTCTCGAAGTTTGCAGCTATTATGTAACAGAAGAAAAAAATAATAACAGACTAGTCTTATCTTCGATCTTTTTATTTTATTTTATATCTTTTTTCAATGCAAATTATAAGTCATTGGACAACATTATAATCAACTTAACTAGATTACGAAGAGAACTAATTTGGTGGGATGGAGCTAGACCAAATTCTTTATATATATATATATATATATATATATATATATTGTACTTGTACATAATTGGGTGTTGCTTTTATAAGACGTACATAGGATATGATATCATTATTATCAAAGTAACATATCTATTTTCTATTACTAATAATATAAAAGTGTGGTGTTTGTTACAAAATATGAATTGTCTAATATATTCTTATTAAAAAATATTATATAAGATAATAATAATAATTCAGAAATTTCATATTTAAATAATTTATATTAGAATCCTAATTCAAAATCTTATTAAATCCTAATATGATTAGAACTCTATTATATTAGGATTTTAATTTAACATAATTCATACATTTTTATTAAAAATTATTGTTTAAGATCATAATAATAATTTAGTATTTATATAACTAAATGAACCAAGAAAAATGCAATAGAAAAAATAAAAATTGACCCATGCATGTTTCAATGCTCGTATAAATAAAAAGGCACATATTACATATATAATAGAGCATCATTATTATGCAAGTGATATCAATAAATCACATAAATAGAAGTAAAATATAAATTAAAACATAATAAACAATAAAATATATTGGTGCTGCAAAATTTGGCAAAGAAAGATATATTATGGGGTAGCGTAAACGCCCATGTTTCTTCCTCTCTACTTGCTTTATTCCTACATAATGTAAATATGACGCCACTCTTTTATGATAGGAATTTTATCCCAAGTCATAACCGCCCTTAAAGCTTCAAATTTTGGAAAGAAAAGAATGCATTTTTCTAATTAAATAATTCCAATTATTTTCAAATAAAAAGTAAAAGAAGACAAGGATTTCTACCTTGATCTGAGGGACCAATTAGTACTCACCACTATCCTATGACTCTAGGTCCAGGACCTAACCATTATATTTTAATGGATTATCATATTCTTTTCAATATAGCTTCTTAACCCTCTTTTTCCCCCCCTTAAAAAAGTAGAGATTTTATTTTATATAATATTATAAATTTATATAATTTACCATTGTAAACTTTTTCAGGAAAAAATGCATATCAGTTTCAACTTACAACATCTACTTTATATTTAATTGCATGAATTAAAAATCTCAACCGTCGATCTGAAAGAAAAGATGAAACTGTGACGAAGGAAGATTGCATTATATATATAGATATATTTTATTAATTGTAAATTCATATTTAAAATAAAACAATGGCCCATATTGTTTTCATTATCTTTCTTTCCTCGCCCATATTTCTCTTCAATATTCCATTATCATATTATTCCAAAATCTGAGGATACAGGTGCATAAATCAAAAAATTGGAAGAATAGAACAAGACTCTGAGATCTGTAAATTCCTTTTATTCCATCAAATGATTTATAAAAAAAACCAATTCTATTCCAAAGTCAGTGAAATACTAAACAACAAATCAGTGTGCTTAAGAATACTGAATCAAACAACATAAAAATCACATTTTTACAACTTCATTGTTATTCTATCCTATATTACTGAACATTTTACAATCAACAATCACAAGTTCCAATCCTTCAAACCCCAACTATCTCCTCACGAGAATCAGCGATTTTCAGAGGTTCGATCAGATGCTTTCCGTGTTGTTTCGACTGATGCTGCGACCAATACGAGTGTGCAGATAAGACTCGGTCCAACAGCTCATGTGGGACAGGCTCACCCCTTCTTTGCTGAGGGGCAATGCTAGCTGTATGAACTAAGGTCTTCCATTTATCCTGTAATAAACAATCAAGACCACATCACATGGCCAAAAGGTTGGTCATTAATTTGCTTAATTAAAATATCACTATGAATCTAAGCCTATCCACAACAACCCATGTGAAAGATAGTTTGGCTCTTTTCATAATCACCGATATCATAAGATACAGTTAGCAATAGTATATGCCCAAGGGCATGTGCAGTACAGAATATATAATGCAAATCTAACACACTTCTCAAAGAAAGGTATCTTGGGCAAATACTGAAAAAGGTAATTAATTATTAAATGAAACAGTAAGTTATCATAATTAGCTGTGTACTAAAAAAAATCAAATAGTTAAATATGACTCCTGAAAACAATGAGATCTCACACAAGCCCACATCCAATGTTAATCAATAGACAATTGAAAATTAGATTCCATACCTTCAAATCAACATAGGTTCTATGATCTGCATTCTCAAATGCACGCATTTTGACATCGCGCCATCTGCAAAATGGATAGAAACTAAAGTTTAAGTCCTGGACTGATTTTTTAAGGATCAAGATTTACAAGTCAAATTTACAAATAATCTCAATTATCCACATTTCGTATAGATCCAAGAGTTTTTAATATTTATTTACCTTCCAGTTCCCAGGGTTTCAACTGCTTCAACCAGAGCTTCCACTTCTGTCACAGAGAATGGTCTCCTAGTTCTACGCTGTGCGAGCTCAGTGCGTTTAGGTTTTGGACTTGCAGGAACTACAGCAAGTGCCTCCGCATTCATTGGAGTGACTGGGACCAATGCCTTGGAGTTAAAAACGGTTCCATCCATAAGTGCATCATCAGGGGTTGTCGGAGAGGATATAATTTCGTTCTTGTTCACATTGTCCGACTTTGTAACAAGCAGGGGATCAACTGAGGCATTTGAGATCTCTGAACCAATCATTGGAGAGGCAGGAGACCTGGAGAATAAGATATATGATCAGCATATCAACTCAGAAATGGAAAGAGGTGCCAACATCAGATCAGTGTAAAACAATTTTGAAGCATCATTTCTGCGCTGCATGTCAAATTTTGAAAAGAGGAGGCACACTAGTAGAGAAAAAACCAAAGCAGCTCCAATGTGTGTTATTGTAACTGCAAATACAATCGTGAAAAGGATAAAGAGTGCACACTGATCATAGAGCTGCCCCAAAAAGATTCATATGGCATATTGAGGATTATTTTATTTTAAAACCCAAGCAAATCCTCTGTTGAAGTAGTAATATCAAAATCACACATATGATTTTATGTAGTCGACAAAAGAGAAGCTGAAGCATCAATGGTTTCAACTCTATCAATAAGATGAAATATAACAATACCTTGGCAAGGTCTGATCTGTATCACGTGATGATGGGACTGGAGGTTTTTTTGGAGTCACAGATGGGGAAACATGTGTAAAACTCGGCTCAAGTGTAAAACCCAGATTATCAAGATCGCTACACCGCGAAATACCAGTCTGCTGCAAAGTTCTATGCTCCTCTCTGATCTTTTTCCCTTGGAAAACTACTCCTACCCGTATTCCACCACCAAGAATAGCAGTGACAGCGTCCACCACAGTTCTCTGAAAATTAGATATAAAAGTTTTTAAGATTTTGTAAGCATAACCACTTGTTTTATCTAACGCCTCAGAATAATCCGCATTCAAATAAAGAATGCATCTTCACGTTATAAGTGAAATGGATGTTTCTCTCTCACATATGCTTCAATTGGGATTGCATGTTACATAATAACAAGATTGGAAAATTAAGATAACACAAACCTTCAGAGAACCAACTGTCGCAGTTTCAGGGACCTCGACGAAAAGTTCTGGCACCTTGAAGGACTTAATGCTAAATTTCACTGAAGAAAATGTACAATTGTCTTAAAAATTAGCAACATACTACATGTAAGCTAAGACGAGATATTTCATAGGAATAAGTTTTTGTACCATGAGGATCCTTTGCTTTTGGATGACCTTTAGTTGAAGCCCCGCCAGCTGCATATATTACAATATATATTCAGAAAATCTGGCAACACTAAAATTTTCAAAGAACAAATTTGATGAGTGGACCTCTATGCAAGATCATGTCCGAGACATTCTTATCTTCCCTCCTCCCTTTCTCAGGCAAATTGGAGATACTATCACTGCTGCGCTCCTGATCAAATGCAACATTAAAGCTGCGATCAGACATTTTCCTTTTCTTAAAAGGTGCACGTTGACATCTTTCTCGGGCATAAATGCTCCTCTTATACCGGTAAAAAGACTTCACTGCTTCACCTGAAATCAAGACCATAGAAGTGTAAGATAGATATCCTATATGACATCTCTAATATGGATCAGTGCAATGGTTTGAAATTTGGTTCATTCAACTCTGATAGGCATGTTAGATCCACTTACCAGTGCTATAAAGTTCACAATCCTTCAGTCTGGGAGCTGCCTTCCAGTATTTGGATGTCATCTTCCTTATTCTATGACGTCCAATACGGGGTTGTGGCCTTAAGGGCCTACTTATGGTGCTAGATTTATTGCACCTAAAAGAATTTTCGTCATCATCTCTAGTCCGTAACTTTACATTATTCCAGCACTTACGCAATGAAGCACCAGGAATGGAGTCTCTGTACAAGGGTAACTTTGCACTACTCTCTGAGTTAATTAGTACATTAGTATTCACACGTTCACCAATTGGATCATTTACAGTTGATGTGTTAGCCATAGATAAGTAACCTAACTGATCTTTTTCATTCTCTGATTGCACTTCTGATTTACTCTCTACTTTGTGGTTGTAACTACCGCCAACACAAACGGAACCTCCTATTTTACATGTAGCATTTTCATCTTCATTCTTCTCTTCGCAGATTCCTAGCTTTATACCACAGTCAATTTTCTCAAGCAAATCAGAACTTGCATGTGTGGAGGTCTGTTCGACAACATAGTCATTTTCTGCTTGAGGAACACCCTTAAAGTTGGACAAGAGATTGTGCTCCTGAACAGGAATTTCAGGAACAAATGAACTCTCAGCACAACTTCCATGGTCAAAGCTCTCTGATTTCAAAGCTTTATTGTCTTTAGGCTGCACCTTCTCATTTCCATCGACGAAGTTGCTAACCTGGGATTTCCCTTCGGCTACATTACTAGAAGCAGAACTTTCACTCTCCTGTAACAACTTTCCAGCTACAGCTGCAAGTAATTCAAAGGCACAGAGTTTGCTGTCATCCACCAATTTCTTGCGCGGGCCTCTCCTCTGGGAAGACATACAAATATGAGGTTCTTGGTTACATTCTGAATTACATGGATGGCAGAAAACACATTACACAAAAACTTGGTTACCCTAATTGATCTAGGAGCTCTGGGAATAACGGGAGCTCGGTAGCCATTGAATCCACGATCCAGCCTCTTCTTTGACACCATAGCTAAGTCAGCACACCAAGATGAGATCTTCAAATGTAATAACTCTGTGTTGTAAGATTATCGTCAATCTACAGAATAAAACTTTGATCAATGAACAGAAAAGTTACACAAGAAAAAAATCAGAGGAAGTCAGATAAAAAGCAAAAACAAGAAAGAAAAAAAAAATTCTTATTATGAAATCCATTAAGACATATTTCAGGGAGTATGATCTCTGACAGTCTGACTTTCAAAACCCACAAAAAAGTAGATGATTTTAAAACCCATTCCAAAACCCTCAAAAGCTTCAACATAATTTATTTCCAGAAAATCCCAAGGCAATCAAGAATAGAAATCTATGATCAAGAGTGCAAGACAACATAAGTTACAGATGAAGGAGTTTCCGATCCAACAACAGATAAACAACATTCTACCAAAGAAATTCCTTTAGTTAAGCATCACGTTCTCAGGCGAAGACTCGACGATCGTAGCTGGCAAAACTGATCGCTCGTAATTAAAAACAAAATAAAAAGTCGTTGATGGACAAGAAAATCAAAATTAAAAGGGCGTTACTTCCTATGATCCTTCTACTAAAAAAAAAAAATCCTTTCACAAAGCTTCTATGGAGCAAAGCAAAACATTTTCTCGAAAATCACAAAATTCCAAATACATCAGATCTTGTCGTATGATACCAGGCCTGATCACCACAATTCCAACGCGTCCGAATCAGACAGAACACCTCATAATTCTTCATCTCAATGAGAAAATGCACAAATCAAACATATTAGAGAATTCAAATTCCAAATCACCATCTCGGTTTAAATCAAAAGTCTCACGTTCTTTGTAACTTCAAATCAAAGCAATTGAAACCACACACACTCACACTCTTCAACAGAATTTGATCAGATCTCTGCACGACGGATCAACTAGAAATGAACAATTCATCTCAAACAAACTCGAAATCCAGAATTAAAAACCAGCCAAAACCCAAACAAACTCAAATCAGACAAAAAGACAAAGAAAGAAACACAGATCAAATTGAGCAGAAAGTAAAATTACCTGAAACAAATTTGATCCGGGAGAGAAATCTACGTGTGGCTTTTATGTTTATCCCCAATTCTCCAATAAAGATTCCAACAAGAATTTCGAATTTACGTCACGCAAATAAACTACTCATACATTGGAATTATATACAAGAAAAAGAAAAAGAAAACTAAAACTGATTTGTGGACAGGAAATTGGGTTAAAAAGATTAAAAAAGAGTAAAATGTTTCTTATTTTTCTTTAGGAGAAGAGATATGTATAAAGAGTTTTATATAAAACCTCTGTGGGTTTGGGAGAAAAACCAACCAACCAATGAACCAACTAACAAATGACAATAACAGTGCTAAAACCTCCCTTCTGCCTTATTGTTTTATACTTATTGACCACAAACCGGACCACCCGGTCAGGGGCAAAATTGTCCGGTAATATCATCCCAATCTCCTGGGGGGAGTTCTGTGGGTAGGAATTCAGGATAGGGATAAACGGATCTTCGCTTTCTAATTTTTTCCTTCCTTTTTATTCAAAAAATCATTTTATTACATATGTATTTATTTGTGACATGTGTGTATTATAATTATTGAAATGTTGTTATTTCCTGTTTTAAAAGAGAAGTACTATTTTATCTATAAAAAAGAAAAGAAAAGAGAGAGAGAGGCACTATTTCTCGAAGGTTTTTTTTTTTTTTTTTTTCATTTTGGTCAATTAAATGACTATACCATCTTTAATAATATTTAGTTATAATTAATGTTCATTACTTCAATTGCTTTTTAGGAAAACTTCCATTTATCTGTTGGTTTAATTTATTTAATTACATTTAATTCTTAGACATTTTGTGTCACAAGGATATTGTGTGAAAATTAATTTCGTTTATAAATATAACTTTTTTAGAAAATATAGTTTAGAATTCCTTTTGTTTTTGGCTTTTCAGTGAGAGAAATCGTATGTGAGGTACTAGGATATTGTATTGAAATACATTTATTTTTTATTTTCATATTATTAATCCAAAATATTGAAATAAAAGTTTTTATTTTACTTGCAAAAATAAATATTATCTTTATTTAAATAATATTTTATGTTGTAATTTTATACAAATAATACAGAATATATATGCATTAAAAGATATCTATATGCACATGTCTAAATAAGAAATGGAATACTTATCATTTATAAGATTAATTTTTTCCGCGGGGGGTTTTTGGGGGGGTCACTTTCTAAGTATTCTCAAAACTCTTTACCACCACTACATCCAACTCTAAGATAGAACGTGCCACGTGGTATTATGTACCATTTCGTGTATTTGGCATGTAGTTCAGTTGCCTTTGATTCTATTGTGTTAATTATGGACTTTGGTCTTTATGTGAGCAATAATTAATTACAATAATATTGGATAAAGTTTTAATTATCAGGTTGTGTTTAAAATAACAAGTTACCGTCTAGATTGGTGTCTGAAAATTGAATGGTAGTCTTATGTTTGACCAGAAAATAAATAAGGTCCTTTTGTGATTGTAATTGTTTTCCTTTGATTTTTCTTTCAGAGTCATTGAATTATTTTGTAGATCTGTAAATAAATTTAGGCGGTTTATGGAACCTGGTTTCTAATATGTTTTTCTACATGTTTAATTTCGTGAGACGAGTTAATCTAAAATTTATAATATCCATCAATTAAATATTGATTTGTGAAATGATCAATTTGAATTATGGATATGAATTATCTAATTGAAACAGTCTTATATAAATTTTTGTGTTCTAATTTTGAAAAATAAATCAACTATTAATGTGGGACCTGAAATATGAAATTTATCAGTCTAACGCGTTAAAATGACATAAGCTATCAAACTATGTTCTTAAATATAACGGCAACATCAGAATTCCTAATCTAACAATTAATGTGACTGTCAAAAGGCCATATAGGGCAACACTAATAGGAAAATAAACGCTTCATTTCCTTATTCACAAACGATTTTTCTCACTTCAAAGAAATAAATCTTCAACTTCTCCTCCTCCTTTTTTCATATTGAAATCTATTCATTTGTGTAACAAGTTTGAATCCATGTATGACCCATTTCTCATTGATCTGCATATTGATATTGTAAGTTCTCTCCTGCGTTTTTTAATACTTGTACAATTTTACATCTATATGTAAATGTATATTCAGTATATTGCATCAATCTTACATTGAAAAATAAATTTCATAATAAGACTCAATTTATAGATTAATTCATAATTTTGGACCCAAATTTTAAAATTTTTTAATAAGAGACTCAATTTAATATTTTTTCTCAATTTAAGGCTTGAAATTTAGATTGAATTCCCAAGACAAAATTTCATATTTTTTTTTATATTTATAGATTTATTTATATTTCAATATGTATTCATATTTTGGATAAATTAAGACAAGTTAGTGTGCTTTAAGAACAATTTTTATCCGACTTATCTTAAGTTTTATGAAAAAATATATATATATATAATTTATTCAGTTCATAAAATATAATTTATATTAAACTGATTAATATTAAAATCGATTTTCTATACTTTTATTCATAAAATTAAGAAAATTAAGAAATCTTAATTTATTGAACTGCATTTATTATATATATAATATAAAATAATACAAGTCGGATGAAGATTGTTCTTAAATTGCACGAACTTGTTTTAATTTATCTAAATTATATATATATATTAAAATATAAATAAATTATAAATATAAATAAAAAGAAAAAGAAAATAAAATTTTAGCTTAAATTGAGAACTCAATCTAATTTTCAAGCCTTAAATTGAGAAAAAAAATGTAAAATTGAGCCTTTTATTGAGAAATTTTAAAATTTGGGTTTAGAATTGAGAATTAATTTATAAATTGAATTTTGTTATGAAATTTATCCTATATAGTGAATATCAAAAAATATAATAAAAATTATCAATTTAGATTTATATGAAAATTCGACACATTTATGATATTAAGTAGTTAATTTTCACTTTTTTAAAATTACAATACGGTCAGCTTATGAGATCGAAAAAGAATAACTTCAGAGAATATGCTCTATTTTTAATTAGATAATAGAAATTAATTCACTTTATATGAACTTTCAAAATATGGCACATACTTTTTTCCAAAAAAAAAAAAGGGAAAAACGAAAAATGTACGACACATATATTTTAGTTATATACATCCTCATGACTTTTCAAATTTGACTTCCTTGAATGCTTATAGTTATTGATTGTAGCACGTTATAGTTTACGGCTATCATCAATTAATTGGGTCAAATTATGGATAACTTTGACTTGTTTTTTCTTTTATTTACTCAATTCTCTCCAAAAAAAAATCACTAAAGAGATGTATAACTCTTATAGATGATTATAACTATTGCGAGATATTTTTATTAGATTTTGATATTGTTATTGAGAATTGTAAATGTGACTATTTTTATTTTTTGATAATTAATTTTTGTTGATCTTGTTTTATAGGGATCATAGAATTAATAGAAGACATTTTTGGAATAATGTGTCAGATGTCATGACTAACCGAGTAACTCTAGAAACATGTGTACAAGTTCGTAACGAAGGACGTGATCTTGTTGCTGAAGGTGACGAATTATCCGTGAGGTTAGCTAGTAAATTTATGATTTAAATTTGAATAATCCAATATCATAAACCATATAATATAATTAGACATGTGAAAATGAGTTTGACTTATAAATAATTAATGAGTCGGATTAAGTCTCATATATATACTTCCGCGAATAGTCTTATATAATTAGTTTTTGTACTTATACATTCACTATTAATGTAGAAAATCACTTGACATAATAGATTAATTAATGACTACAATACATAATAGATCTTTTAGATTTGTAATTAACCACTTGTTATAAGGATGATTAGATCCAATTTCTGAAGAAGAAAAAATTAACTTTAAATTTGTTGTATAAAAGCTGAAATTGAAAATTTACATATTTTACCATATAAAAAGGACTGATATATTTTACTATCAAGCCTACATTTACTGAGTGGAGAAAAAGACTTTGTCTCCAACTCAGAGATAAAATTATGTCTGGAAGCATTTAAGAGCAAAATTTATTCATATCCTATCAATAGTCATTATAAATTTACTTCTTAAACTGGAGACAAATTACACTTGTATTTCAATGGTGTTAGAGATCATTCAAGTTCTAATATTTACTTCTCAAATTGGAGACAAATCAGACTTCACTTGTATTAATTTGAATGGTGTTATAGAAAAGTAAAGTCATTGAGAATAAGTTTAATATTTGTATTGATAAAAAATTGATTTAGATTAATATAAATCATGCATGCATATTCTTTTAAAAGAGATATACAATATATATATATATATATATATATATATATATATATTATCTTAAAATTTTTTTTGCATGAACTCACATTAGCGCTTAAGAATGTAGATGAACCAAATTATTGTTTTCTGTAGTATCATAAATTTTAGAAATTTGGATAGTAAAATTGGTGTTCAACAATTATTAACCAAATTTTGCATGTTCTTTCATTTGATGAAAATGAAAACTAGTTGTAAAATTCGTTTTTGAGGATTCAGATGAATTTAGAGGATTTATAATCTCAAAATCATTATTTATTGAATAAGAATTTAATAAATAAAAGTATGCAACTAGACATGTTAAATTGCTATGATTTAAAAGGTTGTGAAAATATAGAAAGTGGAAATCCCACGTAAAACAATAAAGTAAGATTTAATTTGTTAATAGTGGATTTACTTTTAGATTGAGTAATTATATGTGCTTCAAATTATTGGGAATTTAAACGCAATTCTATAGAAATTGATATGAACCAAAAATAACATTTTTGAATATAAATTTATTGATTTAGTTTGTCAAAAATGACAACATTTGTGTATTACTAAGTGAGAAGATATATTAAATTTGATGATAAACATATACAGTGCCCATTAAAAAGTCCAAAGTCTTCAGATGGTCGTGTGTTTGTGGACGTGACATAGAAAATAAGATTCCCTAACCCAAACAAATTTATTTTACGTAGTTATTAAAAGGTTAATCCAAGTGGCTACGAGGATGGCTCACCACGTCCACATGAACGCGTTGCTCTTGCCACATTTGCATATTTTGCCTCAAAATTATACATATATATATATATATATATTAGTTGTAAAATTAAAATTAAGAGGAAGTCTTTTCTAAAAACGTCTCATAAATCTTATTATGTGAGATGGATCAATCAACAATTCACACCTCACAATTTATATGTTGTTTGTGGATGATAAAATTTTGTTTCAAAGTAACTATTTATGAGACCGTCTTTTGTAAGTTTTTATATTAAATTAAAAGATTCTAACAAAATACAAAGTTAATGAATTATAAGGTTGATTAGATATCAAATCACTAACTTTAGGTATATTTTAATTTCATTGTCTTTCAATATTCAAATCTTATATCAGTTCAAAGTATCGAGTTTAAGTCAAACTTGATTTCAAAAAAAAAATTCTTTCGAAAAATCAAGTGTGAAGAAGACGTAAGAAAACAAAATAATCAAACAACCAAATATCAATGAAAACGTTTAATGTTGCTTAACAAATAGGGATTTAAAACCCCACAAGTAATTTTGGTGATGCATGCACAAATCAAGAGCCTAATGATTTAAAGTTAATAATTTAGTATGTAATTTACTCTAAATAACACATTAAAAAGAATATTTTAAATAGTTTGCCAAACCCGGGAAAAATATGCCTAACATTATTTCTAATAAAAGAAATGGTGTTAGATTATAAAGCATAATGATTTGTCAATTTGTACTTGTCGTGGGCCCAAAATTTTAAATTATCGATTAATTTAATTTCTCATTGTTTTTTCCTATCTGATCTAAAGTGTAAAGATTGCATTATTGTTTTGTGTCTATTCCTGCATGTTGATTAACCTATAGCTAACTCATGTTTCAACTCGTGATCAAGTCTAAAATAATAGAGCCTATTCATATCCCATAAAATACTCAAGATATCTTAATTTTTCAAAATTCAAAAATATAAAAGTAGAGTATACTGTACACTTGGTGTGCATATAATTCGGATCGACTCAGATCGATCCGAATCCGCGCACTTTTAATTTTTTTTTTTTTTTTAGCTTTCAAACCAAAACCTTTATATATAAATTCTGTAATTTTTATATACAAATTTTGTGATCTTTATGTATAAATTTTGTGACCTTTATATTCAATAACTTAGAAAAAAATAAAGAATTTTAACAATTTGTACATAGATACATTTATGTTATATTCATATAACTCTTATATATATTCATGTGACCTTTATGTACAAATATTCATACTTTTATATACCTTTATATATTGCATAAAGGTATGAATATTTGTGCATAAAGGTCACATGAATATATATAAGGGTCACATGAATATCACATAAAAGTATCTATGTACAAATTTTGCTGAAATTCTCCATTTTTTTATAAGTTATAATGCATAAATGTTACAACATTTATATATAAAGGTCATAATATTTGTACTTAAAGGCCATCAAATTTATACATAAAGGTCAAGATATAAAATTGAACCAAAAATTTTTTTTTGAGGATCCGAATCGAATCGATCCGATGCACCAGATACACAGGAGAATTTAAAAATATATCTTTTGAAATGTGGATAGTCCCACCTCGTTGAAAATACTCCATTATACCAAAAAAAAAGTAACAAACTAAATTTTCTATGACAAGGAATAAAAAACTTACTTTTCTTCCATATTTTTAACAAAAAATAGAATAAATTCATGATCCAAATATGATTATACGATATAATTCATATAAGATTATACGATGTATTATATTTATATATTAATACAATATGATTCATTATTTGACATGATTCATATACTTATATGATATAATTACACGATATGGCTCATGTGTGATTATACAAAATGATGTTAAAAGATATAATTCATAGTTTATATAAAATTACACAATATGATTCAGGAGTAAATTACCTATAAATATCAAATCTTTTATTATTTTTATCAAAATTGTAATCAGGGGCAAATTTATCAAAATTTTAAAATGTGGTAGAAAATTAAGTTATTATATAAAAGTGGTAGAAATTCCACGTAACTCAATATAATATTGTGTTAAAAGAAGATATGGAAGACGGCCAACAGAAAAGGAAAAATAGGAAGCAAAAAGTAGAAGATTGTTGAAATCGAAATCTTTTATTCTTCCTAATTCTTTAATGTCATATTTTATTTTACAATATAACACAAATTGGTGGGCGATTAAAATTTGATGGTATAATGAATTAGAAAGCATTCAAAATCTTTATTTTTCCTAATACATTAATTTTGCATTTTATTTTATTATAAAATATATAGTCGGTGGTGATCATGATTCATGATTTTTATGTTAGAGTGACTTAGAAAATAAACAATTTCAATAAATTAAAATTGGATACATGATAAGAAAATAATTCAGTGTTCATTTCCGATGATGGAATATCAAATTCGTCAATACTATATAGTGTATATAATAATATTGTTACCAAAATCTATATTGTGGCACATAAAATTCTAAGTCTTGAAAAACTTGTATTATTTGTATTTAACAGAATTGAAGCTCCAAGAAAAAAAAAAAAAAACTCAATTCTAAACCACAAGCTCTCAAACAATCAAGATTTAAGAATCGATCTTAATCAAACAACAAAATTCAACAATCAAATCCAATATTTAATGATTTACGTGGTTTGACATAAACAAGCCTACATCCACGGAAAAAAGTGGAGGAAACTTTTATTCAATCAAAAGAAACTTTGCAAAGAAGAATACAAGATTCTGAGAACACGCTATCTTGCAGTTAATCTATTTCTCTCTCTCTATCAATCTAAACTGGGTTTCTCTCTATCTTCTAAACTGAGTTTCTCTCTCTTCATATATATATATATAGAACTTATAGCAACTGAAAAAGAAATTGATTAACCAAGAAACTGTTGTGTTGTAACTGATTACAACTAATTTATTTCTCTCTCTATCAATTTAAACTGGGTTTCTCTCTATCTTCTAAACTGAGTTTCTCTTTTTTCAGATACATATATATATATAGAACCTATAGCAACTTAAAAAGAAACTGATTAACCAATAAACCGTTGTGCTGTAACTGATTAGGATCTACCAAAAAACTGATCTTCAGTAACTTTCTTACAGCAGCTTCTTGATGTTGCTACTTACAGCAACCAACTTAGCACCTACTTACAAAAACCTAAAAATCTTGCAGAAACGCGTTCCTTTAAGTGAAAACACGTTTGTTGCAGTAACTTTCATACAGCAACCTGCAATAACTTTCTTATAGCAGCTTCTTGCTGTTGCTGCAGCAACCAACTTACAGTACCTACTTATAACAGTTTACTTACAGAAATCTAAGAATTTTGCAGAAACGCATTCCTTTAAGTGAAAACACGTTTCTTCCTTATTCAGCGAACATTAGAAAAAAATTTGACTAAATACTTTCAGTATTGTTTGTCAAAAGTCACAAGCAAGTATTCACTATCTCATAATCGTATTTTTCTTATAATAATAAAATAATATTAATAATAATAATATTAATATTAATAATAATTATTATTATAAATAATAATAATAATGATTAATTATTATTATTATTATTAAAAGCATAATAGATGTAGTTTTAGCCTCAATTTAAAATGATATTCATACTTGGGATTCCCAGCTTATATATTATTCAGAAGTCATTTTTCTTGAGTCTACTTTGTCCTTTTCTCATATTAATCACCTACTTTGTAGCTATTATTACAATTACCTTATTTTGCTTTTTCTTGTCTATTTTATTTATTTCAATCGCTTAAGTTTTATTCTATTTATTTATAATGTTCTTATGTATATTAGGAAGTTTTTCGTTAAAGAAAAAATAAGTATTTTCATAAGTGTGGAAAATTTTGAAAAATGTTGATATCCTCCAAAAATAACAAAACTTTAATCAAAAACATTTGAATAATCACAAATTAAGATCATATTTCAAGTAATAATTCATATGAAAGATATTACTTTAAATACAGAATAATATCCCATTTATTATTAAAAAAAAGTTTACATGTTATAAAATATAGTAAATTCAATCACGGGTCGAGTTGGACGGATTTTAATAAATTGGACAATTGGATTTCGATTTCATCTTTTTTGATTACTTGAACCAACGGTTTGAACTGATTAAACACTTTTATACATGATTCTCTCATTTTTTATTTCCTATATAGTTCCTTAATAAAAATACATATATAACTTCCAAGTAAACATTCAAAGATTGTGTTTGGATAGAAAAATTCAAAATACATGATTGAAAATAAATGAATTTCGAAGAAAATAAATGAATTTCAAATCTTCTGAATATAAAAAATTCATTCATTTTAATCAAAAGTTTAGTGCTATAAATTTGAAAACCTTTTATAGGCAACCTTTTAGAAAATAAGATAAAATATGATGCCATCTGTCCACAACTAAGCTCCATTTGGTTAGAGAGAGAGAAGGAAAAACAAAAAAATATGGGGAACGTGGCAGATGGAAGATAGGAAGGAGGGGGAGTTGACGGCGTTAGTGGAGTGAGGGACGGAAAAGGTAACGGAGTGAGTGGGGCCCAAGAGAGGGCAGGCTATATGAATACGATATCCGAACGAGTGGCATAGGAAGTTTAGATTATCTGCAGTGGTGTGGGACGAAAAGTGCTGAATGAATTTCCCTGTCACCAGCTCACCGGCGCTTCCGGTGGAAGCAATGGGCCCTGTCTTTTACTGCACCCTGGGCCGCTTCTTGGGCCCTTTCCTGGCCCACCCATCTCTTACATATTTAAATTTAAATTAAATGCCAATTCATCAGCTTTTCTATTTTATATTAAATTGTGTACAGTGTCACACGACTTTTGTGTATAAATATATTTGTTTATTACATACTATAGATTTTTTATAGTATATCCACTGTTGAGGTAAAGGAAAAAATGCAGCTACCATTGGTGTTTAGTTAAAAATATCTTTATAATTGGATGTATAAATTAATAAATAAATAAATAAAACTTGATTGATTTTGGATAAAGGGAATTGAGAAGAGATTTAAAATTATTAATGATAAATCTATAATGATGTGTGGATAAATATAGATTTGAAATACTGTCACTTTTATTTTAAACAATATAAATTGATTTCAAATACACTTCGATTTGAGTAAATTTGAAATCTATTCATTTCGAATGACTATCGAAATGAGTTTTTTTTTTTTTTTTGGATATGTTTTAGTTCTCATAAAAAACTATAAAAAATGTGATGTATTTTTGCAAAAACTCATATGAAACCGTCTCACATAAAATCTTACGTGAGATTGATCCCTTTATTTTGTTATATAAGACTGATATTAACTTCATAATACATAAGCTTCATGTGAGGCCGTTCAATTATGTATTTTTATACCCTCTTGAGGATATATTTTTTTAGACATATATTACTTTTACATGCATCAAGTGTTATATAAATAATTTTTTTTAAGTTGAGATGTTGAGAAATTTTCATTCAGAAGCTACATTAATATTGTACAATACTCACTTTTAAATTGAATATCATTTTAGAGTCTAATTTTTATTTTAAATTTAAGTGTTATTTTTTACTTGTATGCAAATTTATTCCCAAACTATCTATATCAATATTCCTTAGTTAAAATTTAAGAATTTAATATGATATTTTTTATAAAATTAATTTGATTCCTTTCCAATTTGAATCTTAAATTACTAAATAGCTGACAATGTATTTTTACAAATTTTTTGTTTCTTAATTTATAATAAAAACTAAAAAATGATAATTATTTTAAAACAGAAAGAATATTATGTAGGTATAGAATTTATTTAAATTTTCTTATTTTGGTTATACTTCATTCGACTAAATTGGAGTTCGAAATTCTTGACGGGATTATCTCGGTCAATTTTGATACCCTATATATAATGGAGTGTATCGCATGTAATATTTACTTATCGACTATAGAGATGAATTTCATTTTATCTCCAATTAAAAATATTAAAATGTCCGAGATATACAACTCCAATATATTAGAGAAAATAGACTTGACGCTGGAAAGAAAATAAAAATTATATTTACTAAACATGCCATAAATAAATTAATTTGATTGAGGCTTCATACATACAGTATTTATATATGACTTCTAATTAAGGTAATTTGATTTTCTTTTTCTTTATTATATTTATATAATTATATTTTTCTCTATAAAAAGCCGCTTTTGCATACTGTGGGCAGTTATACCACTAAAATTTTTGTAATAAGGTTGGCCTTTTTTTGTAATGAGGTTGGCCCAATTAAATTGACCTATTTTTTTCAATATTTTAATGGGGTTTAAAAGTGAGTTCTCATGATTAAGGTATCGAGCAATCAATGGGCTATGGGCCGTATAAAGGAGGCCTCTAATGTGTCTATCATTGTCATTGTGGGCTGAGAACCAATGGGCTATGGGCCCATGATATTTGAGGCTTTTTGTCGGCACTTTGTGGTAATGTATTTCCAATTCTTGGTTATAGATATACATGGGACTTGATAACACTTGGATTCTTCACTCATTAATCATGGCCGTTACATTCTTTTGACTTTTTTTCCTTTCTTTTTATCATGGAAAAAATTTGAACTCTTAGTTATCTCTCGATTTCAAAATGGTTGTCGTTTAATCTTGTTTTCACCAAATAGGAACGATTTTAATTGAATACTGAACAAATCGGTTCAAGCAATTATAAGTTTCATTTGAATCCAAGGATTTCAAATTTAAGTATTTGAATAAAATAATTTCAAATCCATTGAAAACAACGGAATTCGGAAAAATAATAATATTAATTTGGAATGAGAGTAAATGATTTCATAAATTATATTAGTTTGGAATGAGAGTAAATGATTTCATATTTATGTCAATCCAAACAACTAGTAAATTAATTTAATATCATGAATTTCAAGTTATCGGCAAATCCTTTAATTCAAATAGTGTATAGAATTGGATTTGCTGTTATAAATATCAAATACAATGTAAAGAATTGATTTTCCAAAGAGACAAATTAGTAAATGAGAAGTTCTAACCATGGTCCCCAATCATCAATGAAGTGATGAGAAAATTAGTTCCTTTAACCTTATTTTGGGCAGTTGTTGTTGAAGGTAGTTATGTTAGTTAGTATTGAAGTATGCTTATAAGTAAAGTGTTGTGAGGAATGGGAGACAAAATGAATAGGTATAGATTGTGGGAATTATTTTCCAGACATGCATTCAACTAATTTATTAAAATCTCATAAAGGACAAGCTTCTTAAAAAAGACATAAGTTATGAATATGGTTTTGCTGAGAAGCATGAAGTTTCTTCTTCAGATTGCTTGAGATAAAGAGTGGACATAATACATCTTCTATATTTCTAGGTGGAGGTTTAAATAGAATGTTGTAAAATGAAAAGCTCAATCATGACTAGCTGAACCACTTTGGTAATTTATATTTATGAGCTTTAATTTAGTATTATGTTTGAATTTGTTTCATTATTAATGATGGGTTGAGTTTCATATATATATAATTGAGTCCGCTTAGTCATATTCCACCTTTTGTAAATGTGCAGATTGTGATGATTATAGTTCAAATTTGAATTAGGCAAATTTTTAATATTTATAATTCTCTCCCTTTCACTCTCTTTAGTTCAATTAAAAAAGAAAAGAAATTGAGTCAAAGCATGAATTGTCTGATTGATTTAATATTTTTCCACACAATTTATATATTTTCTTTTAGTTCTCAAGAGTCAAAATGAGAGTTGACCTCTATATTTTAATAAAGGAACCAAAAAGTGTTTTGGGCCT
This sequence comes from Scutellaria barbata, assembly GCA_028654395.1. Taxonomy (NCBI): domain Eukaryota; kingdom Viridiplantae; phylum Streptophyta; class Magnoliopsida; order Lamiales; family Lamiaceae; genus Scutellaria; species Scutellaria barbata. The sequence continues at coordinate 13,618,201 of CM053646.1, read as the reverse complement.
TTTGGCCCTTGAGTTTGTTTTACTGTATTTTTCATTTTTTAATCTTCCACTTTAATTTGTTTTTTTACCCCTCTATAATTAAAAAATGACATATGTTAGTCATTTAAATTCTTTCATATTTTACTACTGTAGTAGGTATCATTGTCACATATTGATGTTTTGTCTAATTTGATGGTCTTTTTAATCATAAGTTTGTATTTTCAATATAAACACAAATGACATTTCATATTATTATTTGCTATTTTATACCCAAAATGTAGGAATTTTTATTTTTCTTTCTCTAACATAACTAAAATGTAACATTTATAACTGAATTGAGGATTAGGTCAATTTTCAGAGATATGTGTTTAGGAATACTAAATGACTTATCTTTCATTTTTGTAAGTTTATGTTCATTTAATTTTTTAGTATTCTTTTAATTAAAATATTTTATAGCGTAAGATAAAAATTTGTAGTTTCTGTTTTTATCTATTAGAGCAAGTTAAATGACAAAAAAATTGCATTTTTTAAACCTAGAAGAATAAAAAACTAAAGGTGAAAAATCCAATCAGACATATTTAAAGGAATAAAAAACTTTTGTTTACTTTAATAACTTGGAAAAAGTATGTACGACTTTTTTTGTTTCATATTTCTCAGACTGTGGACTCCATTAAACTTCAATTTTGCGTTAATTAATGAATAATATAACTTGATTGTCATAAGTGTATACTAATAATAATGTAATCCATCTCGAAAGTGTGGGCATAAGTTCATAATTATGTTTTCAATTATATATGTGCTGTGTGCATGCATACTTGAGAATTTGAGGTGTGTTTATTTAGATGATTATGTTTATTTCATTAATGACAAGTTTTTAAATATTTGGAGCCATCTTTGGCATCATAAAGTGACCATGTATTAGGCAATAATAAATTTATGTGTGTACGTAAAGTAGATTCAATTTAATTACACTTAGTTTAATATTTTCTCGAGGATCATAATTATTTCAATTTGTGTACATTTCAAGTCTTTCATTATCTCCAAATCTGAGCTATCCCCATTCACTCAAGAACTTGGTAATATCAAGTTCTAAAATTCGTTTCCATCTTACAAATTTTACAAAAGAGTGTCTACGATCATCTCTGGCAATGCGTTGAATTCATAATATTTTAAGATTTTTTTTTACTGTAATAGTGTCATAAATGATTACACTAAAACTATCTTAATTACTGTCGTAGACCAACACTTTTGTTAAATCCTTTTCTTTTTCTTTTCATTTTATTTTATTTATTTTTTAATAATAAAAAAAATTAGTGTGAAATATTCATTTTTAATGTAAAAAATAATGTTGGAAATGGTTGACTGTTATTATATTAAAGTAGTGCAAAAACTATAATATGTTTTTTCAATGTTGGAGATGTCCTATAAAAAGAATTACAAAAGGAAATTATTTTTTAATTGCATATGATCGTATTGAGGTTTTCTATTGCATAATCTATTTATAATTATATCACTTTTTTACACGTCAATGTATACAATATTGATGTCACATATTATATGTATTACTGACAATATGTATTAAACACATTTGGAATTCTGAATAGAGTAATTCTAACAATCGTTAAACCTCTAATTGACATGTGACTTGGACAAAATAAATAAATAATATTGATTCAGAAAGTTCATGATCCATCATTAACTCTAGTTTTAATTAATTGTAAACTGCTCCACCTTCTATGTTGACCATATTCTTCAATTAGTTCATTTTATTTTATTTTATGAATAAATTTCATAATAAGATTCAATCTAATCTTTTTCCTCAACTTAAAAATTAAATTGAATTCTCATTTCAAAATAAAATTAAAAAAAAATATTAAATTGAGTCATCTATTAAGAAATTTTAAAATTTAAATCTAAAATTAAGAATTCATTTATAAATTGAGTTTTGTTATAAATTTTTATTTTATTTTATTTATCAAAAGTCAATCTTAAATATCAGAGGAAAAGGTTATAGACCAAACGAGACTACTTTTCTTCCAAATCAAAAGATTGGTGGATAGCAACTGGCTTAGTAATTAATTAAGTTTTCTCAAAGGGTCAGTAATTTGTTAAATTAATCTCGATATATATGTAATATCATTCTTTTATATATGTAGCCAGAATTTTCTAATGAAAATATATGTCACATAACTTGATAGAATAATTAAGAAATATACAGAATAAATTATTTTATAATAAAGAATTGAGACAAGTTGGAATATGAATACTAATGTATTTCCGTCTTTTTATGATAGAAGAAAAAAAAAAGTGAAGACTTAATAATTAATAAAAATATATGGAAAAATGCGGAAAAGGAAAAGAAGATTGATTGAGGAGGGAAGGGTGGGTGGGTATGGAGGAGGAGGGGTAATGAGCGGCGTGATATGTGGACCGATGAATGCGCTTCGGTGGGACCCTATTTACTACTTCCACCAACCACCATTCCTTGAGCATTTTCATTATATATTAATTAAATAAATACTAAATGAAATATTAAATATAATAAATTGAAAATTGAGTAAAATAGGTAGAAAAGAAAGAAAAAAAAAAAAAGGGAGATAACTCTCAGGTGCAAAACTAAGAGTTTGGGTTGAATATCCAAACTCATTCAAGACAACTGTAATTATATTCTGTCAACTGATTGGTCGTTATAATATTGAATAAAAGTATTACGACATAAGTGCGACCAGTTATATTTACCAAGTGAGTAAATTATAGTTGGAATTATAAGAAATTTAAATTATAAAGTGTTGAAATGTGAGTTAAGACCACAAAATTTAACGTACAAAATACATGTGCAGTTTTGTGCCGTTCAATACGATTTTGCTGTTTTTTTTGGTTTATATAATTCGTACCAAAAATGATTTTACAGTATACAAATATAGTAAATTGATGAAATTTTTTTTTAGGGTAAAATAGTAATTATTAGATAATATTCATTTACTTTATTGAAAATGATTTGAAATATATCACTTGATTTCATAAATATTTTGAGTTGATTATTTGAGTTTTTTAATCAATACAAGCAAACACTTCTAAATAATATATAGTAAAAATACGTTAACCTTAAACTACACGTCGCATTTTCTTAGTTTGAAGTTGATGACCAACTTAAAGAATTTAAGGGAGTTAATGATGAGCACATTGAGCAGTGTACGAATTAAATATGAGAAATAGTTAAAAATAAATTATATATATAATACAATAGAAATGTAACTCTAAATACAAACATTGTATTGTATTTATATATATATATTATTATTATTATTATTATTATTATTATTATTATTATTATAGAGGCGATTCGATGTGGTGTGGTTTCAATTCAAATAATAACCAAACAATATACGACACATTTTTGGTTGATTTTTAAATTTTGGTTTATGTAGAAAATTAATATAAACGATTTGGTGTAGACTTGTAGTGTGGTGACCACAATTTAATGGTGTTTTTTTTTTTTTTCGAAGAAGTATTTTTTAGTTTTATAATCACCCATACCTGTCATTTTCTAATTATTCTTCTTTGATTCAACAATATATTTTCTTCCTCTTAATGGAAATCATTTTTATATATATATAAATATTATCAATATATAATGAAAAAAATATAAAATCATTTTTTTAAAAAAAAGGACAGAAAAAACTCTAGAAAATAAAATGCTTTGAAAACTGAACTGCAAATAAAGAATGTTTTCCTTTTAGAAATTCGCAAAAGCGCTTCCCCATTTTCAGGGGCTAGCATGCAAATTTACCCAACAAAATACGCATGTTAATGTTGCCTGGATATTAATTTAACAGACCCAATGACTTCTACTATTTCTAGTCCTAAAAAAAAAAGTAACAATATAATTATATATATAATTTATAGTGGATAATGCCTAATTTCTGCTTTCTTAAGTGCTTTTCTGCTTTAACTAAGTTCAAATATTACTTGTTAGCCGCCTAATGAAAATTTGAAAACGAGATTAGGCAAAACCAACTGCAAATACTGACCTAAAATCATATATTGGTCAAAACCTATTATGAAACAATTGATGGAGGACTAATCAACTATAGCTAATCAAATTCTTTCATTTTTTTTTTTGTTTTTGATTTTGTAGAATTTATTTAACCAAAAACTAGAAAAAAGATTAAATTGTGTTGAGTTCTTTATATATAATGAATTAATTTGAGGACATACAATGCCAAAGGCACAAAAGTGAACTTTGAAGTGAGGGTTAGAAGTTTGGCATATATCATCAAAAGAGATACTTATTACATGCAATTAAGGTTTGTTCATATGAGATATTCAACTATGTCATCTTACTTACCAGCTTTTGAGATGCACAATTGTTTCTATACACTAAGTGCACGGATCCTAAATCAGTGCAATTGGGTTAACCCGACCCGAAAGTGCCTTTCACGTACCCCACGCACGCCTCATGCGCCCAAACCCTAACTCAAACCCTAGTTTTGTTGTATATTGACATAACCTTTTAGTTTAGCGAGTTTAACCTTTTAGTTCTATCCTTATAACCTTTTAATTATATGCACATAACCTTTTGCAGTGTTGAGTAGTGAAAAAAGTATGAGTTATTCACTGAAAAAGTTATAAAATTTATACATAAAAGGTTATAGTATTACAACATAAATGTTTCGGCTATATTGAATTTTTATAGTGAAAAAACTATAAGTTATTTATTGAAAAAGTTATGAAATCTGTACATAAAGATTATACTATTACAACATAAAAGTTATAATATTACAACATAAAAGTTTGGGCTATATTATATGAATTTTTATAGTGAAAAAAGTATAAGTCATGCACTGAAAATGTTATGAAATCTGTATATAAAGGTTACACTATTATAACATAAAGGTTATATTATTACAACATAAAAGTTATGACATAAATTATAAAAAAAAAAGAGCGCGAATCCGGGTTAAATCGGACCCAACCCAACCCGCGTGCCCAATTGCATGAATCATGACCCATGCACCTGGTGCACACAAACACTACTCTTTCTTGCATGAATCATAATCCATACACCTGATGCATACAAACATTATTGGTTGTAAATCCATTTTTAACTTATCCAAATTAAAGATAAATTCACACCTTATATACTATCAACGAATGTAACATCGAAATGATTTTTATCCAATTAATTAACTTGTACAATGAGGATGAACATTTTTTTGATTACTTTATAATTTTATTATAAGACCTTAATATATAGCTATTGATTTTACCAGCTATTTGCACCAGCTATGGTTTACTTAATGTCTTGACTTTTTATCCGATGATAAATTATTCCTTGTTAAGTTGGTAAAGATGAGTATGTTGTTTATCGAAAAGGAAGTGTGTGTAAATATTCGGCCAGATAAGTAAGAATATTATAAGAAATTAAATAAATTGATTTCAACGTGAAATTGGATTTATGAAAAGAAAAAAAAAAGATATATAAGAATATTGGGAAAAATAAAAATGTTAGAAATGAAGCATGATGGAGCTTTTAATGGCACAACTTGCAATTCAAGCAAAGCGGCAAAACTCTTTCATATTTAGTGGCCCATTAACCCCATTTTTCTACTTTCAGGCAATTGACCGATTACCCCATAACACCCTCTCAATTTCCCTCATCCGAGAACATTCAAAGGGCAGTTTCGTCCAAACACGACATAGTTTCCCCCAATATTTGCCCCAATTAATGAAGCATTAATTGTGGGGATGTTCTCATGATAATTTTTCCCTCTCTTCCTTTCTCTCTCTCCTCCCCTGCCTCCATAAGTACTACTTCCCCTCCTCTTCCCTTTGCTCCACTCCACCCCACCCCATCCCCCTTGCAAAATGGCCTTCATTGGTTTCCCCACCATTGCCACCGTACTTTTACTATTAGCAAGCCATGCTGAAGCCAAAATCCCCGGAGTCTACGGCGGCGCCGGGTGGCAGACGGCCCACGCCACCTTCTACGGCGGCAGCGACGCCTCCGGAACCATGGGTACGCATAACTAACCCTAATTTTATCAATCAGACCAAACGAGGGATAATTATCTGATATGTATAAATGTAATTACTATTTGTATGTGCAGGGGGTGCGTGTGGGTATGGGAATCTGTACAGCCAAGGGTACGGCGTGAACAACGCGGCTTTGAGCACCGCGCTGTTCAACAATGGGTTTAGCTGTGGGGCCTGCTTCGAGATCAAATGCAGGAATGAGCCGCAGTGGAAGTGGTGCCACCCGGGCAACCCCTCCATCTTCATCACTGCCACCAACTTCTGCCCGCCCAATTTTGCCCAGCCCAATGACAACGGCGGCTGGTGCAACCCGCCCCGGCCCCATTTCGACCTCGCCATGCCCATGTTCCTCCAGATGGCCGAGTACCGGGCAGGCATCGTGCCCGTCTCTTACCGCCGGTCAGTTCTGCCTACTTTTTAGCTTATCATTAGTTTTATAATTAAGGAGTTAAGTTAGAATCTGATTAGTTCTCTTTCATGACGTACATTGATGATATCATCATAATATTCGCTATAAAATGATATAACTGTGTATTGATGAAATATGGTAGTCTGGTGGTAAAATTTTTATGCTACTTAGGCTTAAGTCTTTAGTTCGAGTTATTATTGAGTTATAAATAAACCTTTGGTGTAGCTGTAATGAAGAGGTTGGATTTTTTTTTTATAAAGTTGTTATCTTGAATATTGTCAATTTGTGTAATAAATGACATGTACTGCATCGTAGACAAACCATTTAATATAAAGTTTTGGGGGTTGGGGGGGGGTGTTGAATTTTCACTCGTGCATATACTGCATGCTATTCTAGTTTTTTTTTTTTAATAAAAATAACCTTAGATTTCACTTAAAACAAATATAAGGAAACATTTTTACCATTTTCTGTGAATATTTTGGTCTATTAAATGATAAATAGGTAAAAAAAACATATTCTTTTATGTTGGTGAAAAAATATACTTCTTTATACGAAAGTGACAACACCAACTATAACTATAAAATCTTGTTACACAAATTATAATTGAAGTGAAATTGCTTTATGTAGTACTTATATAACCATGTTGAAAAAAGCAACACAATCTAATGAATGTAAGCTATACCACAAATTCGTACCAAATTCAATATTGTGAACCAGCTTTATGAAAATGGAGAATCTCCCTTTTCCCCTTTTTAAAAAGAGCCAATCTTGATGCAACTAAAACTAATGTTTTTGCAATGCAGAGTGGCTTGCCGCAAGAAGGGTGGGATCAGGTTCACCATCAACGGTTTCCGTTACTTCAACTTGGTTCTGATCACCAACGTGGCGGGTGCAGGCGATATTGTGAGGGTGTGGGTGAAGGGTTCGAAGACGGGGTGGATGGCAATGAGCCGAAACTGGGGCCAAAATTGGGAAACCAATGCGGTTTTGACTGGACAATCGCTCTCGTTTCGAGTCAAGGCTAGTGACCATCGTGGTTCCACTTCGTGGAATGTTGCACCTTCTAACTGGCAATTTGGTCAGACTTTTGTTGGGAAGAATTTCAGGACTTGAATTCTGGCTTTCACATTGAAAATAGTAACTAAAATTGTTTTCTTTTTTGTTCTTAAAATTTTGAAAAAGATTATTGATGTTGGAGAGTGAAATGAGGAAAAAGTAAAAGTGAAAGAAGGGGTGAAATGAGGAAAGTTTAGGAGTGTGTTTGTTGTGTGGTTGTCTCAACTTTAAGGAAACAAAGTTAAATGTTTGAAGCTTGACGTGGCTGCAAAATTGTATGGCCCTCTGCTTTAAGTATTAATAGTTTTTTTTTCACTTTTCTATTAGAATCTTTTTGCTCAATGTTGGTCCTAAGCTCTTGGATTTTTCTCATTTTTGTATCAGTTACTGTTTATTCAAGAATTTGAACTTCTTTTATTTTATTTTACTAAGATTACTTCTCTCTCACTCTCACACACAGTTTTAACAAAGATTGTGGGGTTAATGTGTAGCCATAAATATAAGAAAAAAAATATTTTGGTTAATTTCTAGTTTTTGGATAATAATGTCATTCAAATTGATTTAAGAACTATAGGAAACATAATTTTAGCCATTTTGTAGGCGTATTTTATCTTTTAATCGAAAAGTAAGTAAAAAATAATCTTTTCTTATATTAGTGGTTAAAACATATATTTTCTTATGTAAAAATGGTATTAAGTACTATCGTATTGTATCATACTGCTTAGCATCGTTGGTAAAAAATCGCAAAATCTTATTTTAATATAATATGATTTTAGTAGAAATATATCATGATTAGCATTGATAACAATGTGACAAAAAAATTAAAGTAAAAACACAACAATTGATTAAAATAGATGACGGACATGAAGTGATTACAACTTGAACAAAACATTCATCATCAATATTCTTCGTACTTGGACATAATCATATCAAAAATCCCTAATAAAAAAAAATGATTTCAATATCACAACCAATATTATCATTCCCATTTATTATATATTAATATCTCAAATTATTTGTGTGTCACACTGAAACTCCATCCTTCATCCAATGTGGATTTTGCCTCGTTGAAGTATTTCATTGATCTGGATATCTCGACACTTTTCAGGTAAATATATCTATATTAACATCAAATTCATTTTCTCTTTAATTGTGACTGTTGTTATAGCACTAAGTCTACTCATTCGAGAGTATGAGATTAAGTTTAATTTCGCTTATAATAACCCATAGACGAAATCGAAGCAAAAAAAAGATATTCTCTTCAAGAAAATTTCAAAACCCTTTAAAAAAAAAATAAAAAATAAAAAGAAGGCAATTAATTAAATTCAAAAATCTTCAAACCTCTATTAATAAAATCTCGGATACATTTGGGTAGATGAATTTGAGAAAATATTTGAAATCAAGAGTAGTAAATCCATCGATAGTGTTGTTGATTTTCATTTTCAACTAATTTTTAAGTTATTTATTATATTAAATACTTGAACACCAAAATAGTAATTCTCTATACAAAGTAAAAAACAGTAATTCTTGGTAGAAAGTGTACATAAAACAAAAATTCTCAAATATATATGTAATTCTTTAAATAGTGTAGGAACATGTATATAGACGATGTATGTAGAACTTTGTAGAGAGTTTTTAAAGTGTGATGTGTTGAACCATCCACAACCATTCGATTAAATAAATCATCTCATCCATTAAAGTATCCAGTATAAATATTCATTTGTATAAAGTGATCAACATTCCTCCCATGCTGTTGTATGGACTATGGATGCTACCTGCATAATAATTTAATACATAAAAATAAAAGGTAAACAATTTTTTTTTTTTTAAATGGGTTAAAATATACAAATAGAAAAGAAGGAGTAATAAGATTTTGTATATCAAATTTTGAATTACATAAATCTTTAAACCATTTTTTAGTTTTCATTTACCATAAATGACGCTAGATATAAAACAGAATTCCTACTGTCTTTTTTTCCTCCATATTCTTCTGCTAACCTACCAAATCAATTATGTGGAATTTGAATTTTTGTTAAGTTTTTTTTATCTAATAAATTAATATTTATTAGATGAAGAATTTAATCCTAATCAAATATGTTGTTTTGTGTTGATAATTATTTCATTATATACGTTCGTTTATAATAAATTCAATTTATGTAAAAAGTAATATTTTTACTGTTTTATACCTACATTATATAATTTATCTTTTTTGACAGGTTTTTTTTTTCAAACTAAAATTTATGAACACAATTCTTTAATAGAATATTTTATTCAGATCATCAATATATATTAAAATATGTAAAATAAATCAAGTAGTATATAATATACTAAATCAAATATATAGGATTATATCCTAAGATTATAAATAGGAGTTCTTTTATTGTATTTCCCAATCATGCGATTTTATTTTTGTTGGAAGCCGCCGACCCACACACGCCAAAATCAGAAGTATGATTCTTTAGTTTATCTAAGTTTCAGTACTTAGTAAGAAGCGAATTCGGGAGAAGGAGCTTCGAGGCGAGTTCTGGAGAGCTTGTTTAACCATTAGAGGGATTCCGCGACATCGCTGAAAAGTCGACGGGAGGTTGCCGGGCACCATTATTGAAAGCAGTAAAGATAAGGTATAGTTGATAGGAGATCACTTGTAAATCTAAGTCTATACATTAAGTCTTTATTAATGAAAAAGGCCCCTGGAATTTAAGGGACCCGTAAAAATTTTGTGTGCTATTTATTTTAACTACACAATTCTACTCACTCATGTGTCAAAAATTTAGAATATCTATTAATTTTACTATCCATATAATAAGGGGATACGACTGATTTGTCAAAAATTTAGAATATCTATTAATTTCACTTTTCATATAAAGGGATGAGATCACACGTATAGGTGGACATATTAAGAGTTGCCTACGGTGGACATTTGAGCATTTTCCTTTAACCACACCAGTTCGTTTTTTCATACTTTAATGTCACACTTAAAGTTTAATCAAATCATAAATCATTTAACTTAAATCTTAACTAAATTCCGAAATATTTGGTCATATCCATATTAATGTGCCCCATAATCCCTTTTCAATTAAGTTCGTTTTTTCTTATTTTAATTTGATTTTTGTTAAAAATTTAATTTCTGGTGATTTCGTTTTCATGACCAATTTCGAGTTTACCTCTACTTTAGGATAACCTGATCCCTTGAAATTGCTACTAATGTATCTAATTTAGATTGAATCTGTTGGTATCACTAATAAAGTCCTACCTACTCACAACTCATAAGAGAACATTTTATTATGATTATGTGACACTCCTATATATGTGCCACTAATCGGGATTAATTTGGATTCATTACTGTTAAAAAAAATCATTTTACTTTCGTTCAATCAAAATCTTCATTTTGGAATGTCATATAAACATTACTTTCGTCTGTGCCAACACTTATATTGGAAAATCGAATTCTAGACTTAAAAATTGTAGAAATTAAAAGTTAAAACAATATTTATGGTCAAACTCCTACTTATAATTAATTGTGTAGGTTGAGAGTTGCAGAAAGTTCATTTGCATGGATGGTCTTCCAAATGATCATGACACTATGATGTAGTGCAATTGGACTTGGCATTTATGGATCGCTTTGACCGTCAGAAACGTGCATAATATTGTTGGGCTCCTATTTATTTCTTTTGGTCTAGTTTAAGAGTTGTATTTTCGTTTATTTCCAAAGGACTAAGTTGAAAATTTGTGAATTATTTCCTTTCCCATGCACATATATAATCTTGCTGCTGGGGCTTGTTTTGGAAGATGAATATTGAATAAAAGTTTGAAAGATTTTTCTCTTCTTTGCCGAAAATCTCCGGTATTCTTTCTTTGAATCAACGGTATTTTCGAAGGTCTTGCTTTATTTTGTGCTTCAGCTTACATCACACTATGTACTTGAATTATAATTAACCTTTTGTCACCATGTCCTAAAAATGCTGCAGAAAGGAATGGCTTCTTATTATCACGTAAGGAGTGATACAAAATCAAAGATGGATGCTGTTGAGAAAGAATTGTCGAAAATAGTAGGGTTGGATGCCCTAAAACTACAACTTGAGAAGTGGGTAAAGGGAATGATCTTAGATGAGAGTCGTCGGGCTCTCGGGCTCAAAGTTGGAGCCCGAAAACCCCCTCATATGGCCTTTCTTGGTAATCCTGGAACAGGTACTTAATTGATTAACTACCTCTATTTAAGAATATTGTGCTTTGGATTAATTCTTTAATTACAGGTAAAACAAGTGTTGCCAGGGTCCTAGGGAAACTACTGCATTTGGTGGGTTTACTTCCCACAAATAAGGTAAAAGAAGTGCAGAGAACTGATTTGGTTGCGGAATACATAGGTCAAACTGGTCCAAAAACAAGAACAAAGGTACTTAATTAATGTTTTTTATTTTTTACAATTTTTATATATATGGTATTCACTCAACAAACTAACTTGATGATCGAATGCTTATGATAGATCCAAGAAGCTGATGGAGGCATACTCTTCGTTGATGAAGCTTATCGTTTCATGCCAAAGGATTCATTAAGAGATTTTGGAAGAGAAGCATTAGACGAGATCATGTCTTTCATGGACACTGGAAATATTGTTGTAATATTTGCAGGCTATAGAGAACCAATGGAACGAGTCATATCTTCCAATGAAGGCTTTCGTAGGCGGGTGACTAAGTTTTTCTACTTCGATGACTTCACATGTGAAGAACTTGCAAAGATTCTTCATCTTAAAATGTCAAAGCAGACTGAGAATAGTGCTTTATATGGGTTTAAGTTGGAGTCTTCATGTAGCGAAGACGCTGTTGCAGCAATAATCAAACGACATACGGTTCCACAACAGCGTAGGGTGATGAATGGAGGTTTAGTCGATGTAATGCTAACAAATGCTAGAGAGAACTTGGATTCAAGGATAGATGTTCAATGTATGGAGACTCATTCTTTGCTTACAATCACCTTACAAGATTTAGAGAGTGGGCTAGAGATGATGAAAGTCGAAGAAGAAGAAAAGAGGAAAAATATATCATCATTAGAGAGTGGGCTAGAGAAGATGAAAGTGGAAGAAGAAGAAAAGAGGAAAATTATATCATCATTAGAGAGTGGGCTAGAGAAGATGAAAGTCGAAGAAGAAGAAAAGAGGAAAATTATATCATCATTAGAGAGTGGGCTAGAGAAGATGATAGTCGAAGAAGAAAAGAGGAAAAATATATCACGACGTACTACTTCAACATTACTACTCTGCATTTTTACTGCTATGCCACTCATGTTTTCACTTTTAATTTTTCTCATTTCTCTAGTTTTTTTGTTTCCCATTTCTCATAGTGTGGTTTCAGAGTTTTCTGGAAATTGCACTTGACTTTTATGTATGATAAACTTCGTTGTTATTTATATAAATAGATATAAATTTCCCTGTTGGATTATTAGCATATACCCAAGACTATTGATAAATACCTTGACTATTTTCTTCAATTTTACATCATTTTCTGCTGATAATGGATGATCTTTATAAGGTTCCTCATGATGATTTGGTCCATCTCCAACCTGTCTAATGATTTGAATCTATTTGTGGTAAGCAAAACTGATGAAGCGTTATAGAGGTTTCTAAGATGAGTTCTGCAATGAGCAAACTATATTGAAATAACAATATACAGTAGATTCAATATTTTGTCTGGCTTAAATTGTAAAGTAGAAAGGGAGACTCATAGTCTTTTAGCATGGAGCTGACTCTCTGAATTTTTTCTGTATTCCGTTTGCAAATTAATAGTGTGGTAAGGAGCATGTCAATTGTCATTTGTGCCAGTACTCTTTACATATATAGAGTAATGATAGAGAGAAATTAATAGGCAAAGAGAGAGAGAAAGAGGGTGGAGAGAGAGAGAGAGAGTATGGCAGAGAGGGAGGAAAGAGAGATGAGGGAGTGATAGAAGGGAGAGAGATAAGAGAGAAGTGAGTGAAGGAGAAAGTTTACAAGAAGTATTTTACATGCTTGAATTTTAATTCGGGATATTATATTATGGATGTGATGCAAATTATAAATTAATAAGGGGTGTTAATTTGTAATTTGTAATTTGAAGAGTATTGAAATGTCTCCAAGAATTTCTTGTCAAGTCAAAATAGGACTTTATTGCTTTCAAAGATTGTATATTTTCTATGATGAATTTGTAATTTACAAGATGTATTCATCCACTATAAAATCTCATGTATGTGGATGTGTTTATTATTAAGAAATATTAATACAAAAAAAGCTTTGCAACCCATTTTCATATATTCCCAACAGTTTGATAACCACAACTGCAGAAGGGAAATGGCTTCTCATGATAAAGTAAAGAGCGAGACGAACTATTTCATGGATGCGGTTGAGAAACAAATGTCCAAAGAATTATCCAAAATAGTAGGTATGGATGAGATGAAGTCCCACATTGAGAAGTTGATGAAGCGAATGGTGAATGACAAGATTCGTAGTTCCCTCGGTGTCAAAGTGGCCCGAGAACCCCCTCATATGGCCTTTTATGGCCATTCTGGAACAGGTAAGGCTTTTATTTGTTTTGTAGTTTATAAAGTTATGGATTTAGCTCTTAATTAGCTTTAATACTGCTCATCAATATTCTAATTTTATTGGGAAACTACTGCATATGGTCGGTTTTCTTTCGACTGATAAGGTTTTAGAAGTGCGGGTATCAGATTTGTTTTCAAGACGCTCTACTGGAGTAACAAGTCGAAGAACAAGAAAAAAGGTACTTAATTAATACTCTATTCGTGTTTTGTAAGTTTTATATGCTTTCTACTAAACAACTAACTTAACATGCTGTAGATCCAAGAAGCTGATGGAGGCATACTTTTTGTGGTTGAAGCTGATTCCTTATTTTCCTGTGATGAATCAGATGTTGAGGATCATGAAGGAGTAGTATTAAGAGAGATCATTGCATCCATGGATACTGGGAATGTAGTTGTTATATTTTCAGCTGAGTCGTGTACTAGTTATGAACTGCGCGATGTAAAATGTTCCTACTCAGGCACTTGCAGTTGGGTTCTGACTGAGTTTCAATTTGAAGGCTACAACTGTGAACAACTTGCAGAGATCCTTCATCTGAAAATGTGTAATCAGGATATAGATAGTCCTTTCTATGGATTTAAGTTGCACCCTTCATGTACCCTAGAGGCTGTTGCTGCAATAATTCAAAGAAAAACGAATACTTGGTATGTGCACACTGCATATATAGTGGATGAAATGCTAACAAAAGCTCGACAGAATTTGGATTCGAGGATATGTCTAGATTTTATGGATGATGCTGAATCTTTGGTTACATTCACCTTGGCAGATTTAGAGAGTGTGCTGAAGTCCAAGTAGCTCCATCAAAGCTGAAGAAAAGAGAAAAATATCATGCTATGCTTCTAGTTCTTCAGTATTACTCGTCTACATTTCTACTATTCATGTTTTTGCTTCTATTTTCATATTCTCAGATACTGTTACATCTGAGTTTGCTGGACATTGCACCTCGCGTTTATATATTATAATTTTCTTGTTATTCATCTATCTACATCATTTTCTCATCTATTTACACCAAGTGTTGTACTTGTCCATGAAAGTTGACAAGTAACCCTCTAAATATTATACTTTTATTTTCATGATGAAAACGAGTTTTTCTAAAAAAATTATTTATAATAAATTCAGTAAAGTTAATCAGAAATAAATCGTATTGTGAGTTTTTTTCTAACTTTGGTCATAACTATAACTATATTTGCACCAGAATCCTTTTTTGATGTTTCTTATTTTAATTTGATTTTTTGGTGAAATTTTTTGAAGACTTTCAATAAATACCTTGACTATTTTCTTCAAATTTTCATCATTAACTTTTTCCTGATAATGGATGATCTTGTAAGAAATCTGTTTGTAAAAAAGTAAAATTGATAAAATTGATGTTCGATAGATGTTTCTAAGATGAATCTCTAAATAATGGATGAAGAAAGAGATTAATGAGAAGAAAACAGAACCACAATACGATGACATCATTCCAGTTTTGTGTGCAAATTATATTGGAATAACAATATAGATTCAATATTTTGGTTTACTTAAGTTGTATAGTAGAAAGAGAGACTCATAGTTAAGTATGGAGGAGAGAGATAAGAGAGAAGTGAGTGAAGGAGAAAGTTTACAAGAATTATTTTACATGCTGATATTATATTATGGATGTGATGCAAATTATAAATTAAGAAGGGGTGTTAATTGGTAATTTGGAATTTGAAGAGTATTGAAATGTCTCCTAGAATTCCTTGTCAAGTCAAAATAGGACTTTATTGCTTTCAAAGATTGTGTATTTTCTATGATGAATTTGTAATTTACAAGATATATTCATTCACTATAAAATCTCATGTATGTGGATGTGTTTATTATTAAGAAATAGTAATACAAAAAAGCTTTGCAACCCATTTTCATATATTCCCAACAGTTTGATAACCACAACTGCAGAAGGGACATGGCGTCTCATGATGCGGTTGAGAAACAAATGTCCAAAGTATTTTCCAAAATATTAGGTATGGATGAGATAAAGTCCCACATGGAGAAGTTGATGAGGCGAATGGTGAATGACAAGATGCGTAGTTCCCTCGGTGTCAAAGTGGCCCGCGAACCCCCTCATATGGCCTTTTATGGTTATTCTGGAACAGGTAAGGTTTTTATTTGTTTTGTAGTTTATAAAGTTATGGATTTAGCTCTTAATTAGCTTTAATACTGCTCATCAATATTCTAATTTTACAGGTAAATCTACTCTAGCCAGGATCATTGGGAAACTACTGCATATGGTCGGCTTTCTTTCTACTGATGAGGTTGTTGAAGTGCGGGTAACAGAGTTGATTACAAGACGCTTTATTGGATTAACAAGTCGAAAAACAAGAAACAAGGTACTTAATGCTCTATTCGTGTTTTGAAATGAATGTTTTTGCAAGTTTTATATGCTTTCCACTAAACAACTAACTTAATATGCTGTAGATCAGAGAAGCTAATGGAGGCATACTTTTTGTGGATGAAGCTGATTCCTTATTTTCCAGTGATTCAGATGATATGGATTGTGGAGGAGAAGTATTAAGAGAGATCATTTCCTCCATGGACACTGGGAATGTAGTTGTGATATTTGCATATGAGTCGGCTAGTAATCGCTGGCGCGATGTAAAATGTTCCTACTCAGGCCCTTGCAGTTGGGTTCTGGCTAAGTTTAATTTTGAAAACTACAGCTGTGAACAACTTGCAGAGATCCTTCATCTGAAAATGTGTAATCAGGATAAAGATAGTCCTTTCTATGGATTTAAGCTGCACCCTTCATGTACCCTAGAGGCTGTTGCTGCAACAATTCAAAGAAAAAAGAATACTTGTTATCTGAATAACGCATATATAGTCGATCAAATGCTAACAGAAGCTCGACAGAATTTGGATTCCAGGATAGGTCTAGATTTTAAGGATGATGCTGAATCTTTGGTTACATTCACCTTGGCAGATTTTGAGAGTGGGGTGAAGTCCAAGTAGCTCCATCAAAGCTGAAGAAAAGAGAAAAATATCATGCTATGCTTCTACTTCTTCAATATTACTCATCTACATTTCTACTATTCATGTTTTTGCTTCTATTTTCATATTCTCAGATACTGTTACATCTGAGTTTGCTGGACATTGCACCTCACGTGTATCTATTATAATTTTCTTGTTATTCATCTGTCTACATCATTTTCTCATCTATATATTTACACCAAGTGTTGTACTTGTCCATGAAAGTTGCCTCTAAATATTATACTTTTATTTTCATGATGAAAACGAGTTTTTCTAAAAAAATTATTTATAATAAATTCAGTAAAGTTAATCAGAAATAAATTGTATTGTGAGTTTTTTTCTAACTTTGGTCATAACTATATTTGCACCAGAATCCTTTTTTGATGTTTCTTATTTTAATTTGATTTTTTGGTGCAATTTTTTGAAGACTTTCAATAAATACCTTGACTATTTTCTTCAAATTTTCATTATTAATTTTTTCCTGATAATGGATGATCTTGTAAGAAATCTGTTTGTAAAAAGTAAAATTGATGTTCGATAGATGTTTCTAAGATGAATCTCTAAATAATGGATGAAGAAAGAGATTAATGAGAAGAAAACAGAACCACAATACGATGACATCATTCCAGTTCTGTGTGCAAATTATATTGGAATAACAATATAGATTCAATATTTTGGTTTACTTAAGTTGTATAGTAGAAAGAGAGACTCATAGCCCGTAAGTATGGAGGACTCTATATAAATTTTTTCTGTATTCTGTTAATTTGCAAATTAGTAGTGTGGTAAGGAGCATGTCAATTGCCATTTGCCACTAATTATATGTGCATATAGGAAGTTCGAAAGTCACAGGTATTAGATGTTTTTATTATTTTTTATTTTTTATACATCCATGATATTTATACTGTATTAAAGATAGGTACATTTAACTTTAAATTCTTCACATATTGCAAAATGTAAACTAACTATTTTCTAGAAAAGTAACACCTCGAGCCTACAAAAAGCTAGTAAAGTGGATAATTTTATTGGTATAGGAAATAGTTTTAAATTTCTTACAAATATGAAGGCATCATATTAGCTATACAAATAAATTCATGGAATGATAAATATTAAATTCCTATTTTGTGGCAAAATATCGGAAATAACCTCTCCAGAAATAGGCGTTGTGATTTGGGTGGGAAACTGATAATCATGTAAATATCCAACATCCAAGAAAGGGCAGTAACTATCCTTCAATATTAACTTTAACTCATTTATCCTTCAATCTCCCTAACCTTATTTAGTGGGATTGTGGTCTTCTATTTTAAGTAAAGATTACAACAAATAAATAAGAAATATATGTGACTAGATAAAATCAAATCCTTCACACCTAGTCATTAATTATACCTTATCTTCCTAACCACAACTGAAGGGAAATGGCATCTCATAATCGTGTAAAGAGTAAAGAAATGTTGAATATATTAGGTAATTTGGATGAGATAAAGCTACACATTGACAAGTGTGTAAAGGGCCTCAGATGGCCTTTCTTGGTAACCTCTAGGGTTAGGGTTTTCTTACATAACCAAACTTTAGTGTGTTTTGTTGTAGTAGATCAAGAGATTAATTATAAACTACTTAGCATTAATCGAGTCCGAATCTTTGGTTACAATCACAATTCGACAAAAAAAGATAGTTTCTTATTATACCTCAATTTCAATTGAAATTATAAACAAATTAATCCAATAAGTTAAAAGAGTTGTACGATCATATGTTGATCACTAAATTACATAAACACACTAAGAGTCGAAAACAGTCTCATCCACCTTAACCTTTCTTGACAGTCTGGTCCTGTAAATGTATCAGAGAAAACAGATTATCAAACACAAATTAAAATAACTATTTGGATGTAGTCTCTTTTTTCTTTCTCTAAAATATTCGAAAAAGAAAAGCTTACATTTAGAGTAAAAGTGATTCCAACTCGAATTTCACCATGGTAAGTTTTGTCGCTTGAAACAACCCTGTACTTTTGAATAGGAATTTCAGCATTGCCATTCTCCAACCCTAGCTCAAATAGTTCCTTCAAATAGATGCTGCACTTTGTTTCTATAATCAGTTTATTAACATTCATATCTACTAATTAATTTGTAATAAATAGAAATATTATTGCATTTGAACTTACGTGGTTTGGCCAAGATTATCATCATTGGTAAAGTTGTCGTGGTCCATAATTTTGAGAAGAAGCTTGTCTTGCTGGTTCTCTGCACCAGCTGTAGGATAATCCACCCTGAATTTGAACTTCTCGTTCCACTCCGGCCTCCTCCCGCCTTGACCTGGACCCACCCCATTTCAATCAATATATCAAATTTATTAATTCAAATAAAATGGAACTTCTAAAATAATATTTAAATGTGACCCAAATGAGTAGATGTTTGGGTTAATTAAAATTAAATATAATAAGGCTGTGTTTTTTCGTGGATTTGGGGTAATTTAGTTTTGTAAACCAACATACACTATAGTTCATTTCATATATTTAGGGCCTCCATGAAATTTGGGCTTGGTTTTAAAATGTGTATGAGTAGTTTATGGGCTAGTTTATAAACTCATTATTGGTGGGTCTGACTTAAATCCAACAATACCTATTTTGTCTGGCCAATTATGTCTCCAAAAAGAGTTATTCAAATTACATATGTATCCAGTATATTTCAATAATTACATATTGTTTTTCAAAAAAAGAAAATGAATGGAAAAATAAAATATAGAAAGAAAAGAAAATGTAAGGGTAATTTAATAATTACAATTTTTTTATTATCCTTAATCAATACACCAAATAAGTATTTATAAATAATCTCATTTTAACAAATTTATAATCATTCAAACCAAACATATAATTTAACTCAAACCTAATATAAATATACATTCCAAACACTTAATTAACATCATTTTTATCTTTAATATACAATTATATAAATTTTATCAATCTTATCAAACTCATCGCTAAAACAAATCAGCGATAAAAGGATTCAAACAAATTAGAGAGAATCTTACCCCGCAGAAAATGACAGCACTTGAAACGAGATTTAAAGGATTTATGTTGACCGGTGCTGCTTTTTTGTTCTTGATTTTTGTATTGAATCACAACGTACGGATCTACTTTACCTGCATTTTCAACAATTAATTAATAATATATATTTTTTCAATTTTTTTTGTTACCACTTACAAATTTAAAATAATGGGTAAAAATGCAATCAGAATTATCAATTCTCTTCATTAAATTGTTCAGTGCCTTTTCTTTTGACTTGGTCTCATGTTCTAGATTGTCAACTCCGAAATTACCTAACCTCTTCAATTTGAAAACGAGATAACATTAATAAAAAAGGTAAATAAAAAAATTGGAATAACATTACTGGAAATAATCTAAAAAAGATGACCACGTTTGCCAGAAGAAACCAATTCAGAGTTTTCGTGAGCAAACAAAACGTACTACGTATATATCAAAGCAAACCCAGGCCAACTGTTATTCAGAAGAACAGTTATTTAACTCAAATTGGATTCAAATTAAATGTAATTCAATAGAAGGCCTTATCCTTCGCAAAAACTAAAAAATAAAAACTTTGACGAATTGTCTTATAAATTTAATTTCTTGAAATCAGATAATACACAACTCACAATCTACATATGAGCGTACAAAAGTATGTTTTCATGTTATATGAACTTTTTTGAATTTCATGTTATATGAACTTTTTTGAAAGGAAAAAGAAGTCTTTAAGCAGCTACATTATCTCCGGACCATAAAATTATAAAATTTATCCGAATAAAAGTAAGGGGTAAGTAAACCATGCAAAAAATATATATTTGTATAGTTTAAAAACAGAATTAATTAATAACAAAATAAGCAATTGGATTAGCATTGAGCATCTGCAGTTCCAGCTCGATCTCGCTGGGTTGTTTGACCAGGGGGGATGCTCGATATTACTCCAAATGAATGAAATTAAATTTTCATATTTTTCTAATTACATGAATGAAATTAAAAGTATCATGGTTGAAGAAACCTTAAATTTGGTGTTTTTAAGAAAAACTATAGCACAATAAATTGAACTTTTACATACCAAATAATTCAGTGTTTTTGAGATCTTTAGCCCCCGCTACAGTCACCTCCATTATTCCCGTCGTCATCTCTCTCTCTCTCTCTCTCTCTCTCTCTCTCTCTTTCTTTCTCTGTGTGTGTGTATGTATGATATGTGTGTGTGTGTTTATGTTGCGTGAGATTTATGATATTTTGACAAAAGAGGAAGTGGTTTACGTTTGAATTCGGGGGGTTAGGAATGCATGCGTTAATAGTTTATATAGAGACAAAGAGAAGAGAGAAACTCATAACTGTAGAAAATAAGACAAATACTATATGTTTTTCCTTGTATTTTCCTTATATAAATATAATTTCATTTTGCTGACTCAAATAATATTTACTTTCCGCCTCTCTTCAATTTTCTACTACTCAATAAAATATTTAGGTGTCATGCGTTATGTAATATGTACATTATATAACGGTTAATAATTATTTCATAATATACACATTTATCTATCCATCATGAGAACATTATCTTAATGTGTTGATTGTTTATGTGTCACATTTCCTACTTGAATACTAATTTTACACTAGTAAATTTAAGGATATGTGATATTACACATCAATGATATATAAACACATTTTTAATGTGTACATAATTGATATTTGAATTTCTTTTCAACGAGTAATCTGATGATCATTTTTTTAGAACTCTATATAGTCATACAATACTAAGATGTATGTATGTTGTATAGGAGGAATTGATATAAATTATTAATGAATCAATGAGAGAATACATCTTACAAGAAATGGTTGGGTGAATGACATGATAATATTTAGTTTAAGTTTTCTAATTGTCATACGCTATTTCAAATTTCTCCATTCATCACGTATGCATGCATAGACGTTACTTGTCGAGAAGGGAATATATATAATTTATTTATTTCAATTGAATTAGGATTTTGGATTTTGGGTTTTCCTCTTATCAAAGCGCGACATGTGGTGTTTGTATGCTAATTAATTTCCAACCAAGTTCGTAAAAGAAAACAATTTTAGCCACAAGTTCAGTTAGATTTATTTATAGCTATTTATGTCAAATTATGTTCTTTTAGATTTGGAGTAATGGCTAAAATGGTATATTATAAATTTGAATAATCATATACAAGTTGATGTAAATGTAACAATCTAATACATTCTGAATTTTATGACATGAAAAGACTTGTATGGATGGTGTGAATAAAAGGATAAATATGTTTAAGAAAATCGTATGAACTAAAGAGATGCTTCTATCACATTTGTAAAAGGAAACAATATTGCCCCCAATCTTCTAATATTATATGTGGTGTTATATCTCAAATTTCATTACAGTTAATACACATCAAGTATTAATTAATGATGTCATTTGATATACGTTGCGTGCAATAATTATTTTAAAATAAAAGATCTAACACCAAATAAATAGAAATTCTATGTGCCAATAACAAGCTTATGTTGTATTTTGCTCTGTGACACACTTCTCGAAATTTTGATATATAGAGTAAATTTTGACATTCTAAAGACTTTTCATTGTGAATTAAAGATTTAAACTTGGACTAACTATTTTTCACACACAAAATTCATCCATATCTGATGTATGGTATCACACAACATCAACCATTGTATTTTTAGGTTGTCAGGACTTATAATTATGTACATGGATATTGAAGACCAAAATTACTATATAAATCCAATTAAATAAACCTAGAATCTTGAGTTAAAATGCTTTTAAATTATGGGAATATATCCTTTGAAGAAATATTAAAAATGACTTTGAAAAACTCAAAATAAACATAAGATTATAGAATACTAATTAACAATTACTAGCATTGCAAATGTCAAACAGCTAGCAAACTCATTTTAAAAAAATAAAATCAAATGGATAGTATTTTAGACATTTGCTTGAACCACCATGAGTTGGATAGTTACCAACTAAATAAATTAATAGTGAAAAAGAAAACCTATTATGAAAAAGAAAACCTATTAGGATAAAGAACAAAAGGTTGTTCCTTTCAAATATTTCCAACGCTGCTTTTAATACTTACGTAGTCAATTCTTAGGGGCTGCTGCTATATTTACACAAGGTGGTTTAATAGCTCCTACTATTTAGACTCGTTTTCTTAAGTTAAATTATATTTTGTAAGTTATGTAATATGAATTGATTTAATATTTAAAGAATTATTAATTTAATTACTATAGTCTCTATTATGATTTTTTTTTAATTTGAATAAGTCTCACTTGAGAGACCTTATATAAAACAAAGTTTATATGGATTATTAAAAGTAGATCAACTCATTCAATATGATTAAATCGATCTTATATAAAATTATATAAAATTATGTTTCACGTACATTTAACTTATAGAATATAGATCGAATGTCAGTTGAATTCACCTAAACCTTAATTTCAACCGTACTTTGACCCTCTTAGTTTCTAATGTATAAGCTCCATTGTACATTTGTAATATAATATATGTACTATTTTATATTTAGAATTTTTTGTTAAATAAATTTAATATATATTTTCTTAAAAAATACTTTTACTATGGTTGAAGGGTTTTGTCAAAGTCCAATCTATATTCATCCCATAATCCAGCCTGCATATCGAATAATAAATCCATTATATATATAGATTGCTTATAAATAAGCACATACTGTTTATATTATTATTATATTATATGCTTTAATATATATTTTATATTTATTTATTTAAGCACCGGATGCATCATTATTAGGCATGTGCATAAATTTCTATTGCCGAAGCCGCCATTGACCCTAAAGAAGTGGCCTGCAATTAACAATTATTTCCAGAAAAAATCTGTAAACGTCATTTCTCAACCAAACCACTTTGATTTTCAATTACTAATTAAGTAATTATCAACTACAACTTATTTAATTGGGTCAAGTTTTTCAGTTGCATGCTTACGTAGATAATGAACAATAAACAAAGGCCACTGTTTTGGGTTCATATTTACCCCTACTAACCCATTTGAACTATTTTATGCCTTGACCATATGCAATTATTTGTTCTAAATTAAACAAATGGTGAATTAAGGCGGAAAGGAAGAAAGAAACACGTTTATTTACAGAAAGTTCATGGAACTTGAGAAATATATGGTAAAATCAAAAATCAGAAAAGAAAGCATTGGTCCTATTGGAAATGTAGTCAAGAAATTGTAACTGAATCAAGAGCCGTCACTCTTTTGTGAGACCAATTCGTGAAATGAGACGACTCGTTTTAACTTAATAATAAAGGTGGAATAAATTGAATGAACGATACCATATCACAAATTCACAATCCATGAGACGTTTTGTATTGAATCAATTATTAGCTAACACTATCATCTACATAGAAACCTAAGTACAAAGTGTACAACATATATGGTACTTAATTCTGGTTGTTTGTATATGTTGATTCTCTAAGTGCAGTAAATCCTATACTTTTTAACATCATAAGTTCTTAGCTTCAATACTTTTCCAAATATGTTGAATGGGCAGAGTGAAATTAGTATCAATTATATCAAAGATCATTATCACCTGGAAACTGGAACTATGGTCTATCAAAATAATGTGATCACTATAACTAATCTCTATAGATCTTCAAAAAAAATAATTATTCACTCCCCACACTTGGAAGAATTATTCAAAACTCCACTCTTAAGTTTTAGGGAAGACATATAGTTACATTGATAATTGAAAGAAACATGATGCATTGTATTTCTAAGTGATTGATAGATTTTAGAAGCTAGCTAGCCTGGGATTGAGTCTCTGCAGTATTTAGTGATGGTTGGGGAATCCGAGCAGCAACACATGGCTTGCAATCCAGTGGAGGGTCTTCTAAAACGCTTATACGAAATGTCTGATCCTTCTTTTCATTCCCAGGTACATGAAGTAGAGCTTCCATGATGAGGATTTCCCAGTCACGGGGCCGTAATATAGAAAACAAAGAATCATCTGTTCAAGATAATAGAGTATCATGTTAGGAATGCAGAGGACTTCTCCTAGTCTTTAGCTCTACCTCTCTCTCTCTCTCTCTCTCAAACCGTGCACAGAATTAAAGAGGAGTGTTTCAACTGAAACAACCAAGATATGAGATCTGACAGTCCGAAACTTAATTATCAACTAATTTATGTTCTGATATGTTGTAAAGAAAAAGATAAATGTTTTTAATTTCCACACTATATCATTTTCATAATGTGCTTTGTAATCTTTTAGTTTCATCTGAAAACTTACTTACATATATTTTTTTTATCACTGTGCCACAGTACACACACACACACATATAACCAATTATAGTTTCACTGTGATCGAGCTTGGTATTGGTATCAACATATCCATGTCAAGGCAGCAAACTCAAATACAGAGCTCAACTATAAGGCCAACATGTTTATGAACCACCCACCATACACCAACCCAACCCAACTGAAAATGCAGTTATGTATCTTGGGTTTCGATTGGATGGATATTGATAATTTCAAAACAAGAGGCAAGATAGGACGATACACTTAAAGAATGGGAAAAGGGAAATGTTTCAACTCTTAAAAGATGAACATTTTATAAGAATGGAACATACCTCCATTGCGTACTGCTTTCAACTGAAAAATTCCTTTGCCTTGTGGTCCAGAAACAGGAAAGGTGCAAGATACAGAGTTCCGCTGGTGAGCTACAGCAAGTGATGCATTATACCAAGGACCCCTCACAATAGGCTCCCCAATAGCTTCAATGATTGTCTTGTTATTACTGGCTTTCTCCATGGCCTTTCTGCAAAAGTTGAAAATCATGAACTATGATACCACCAAGCAAAACATGATATAAGGTAAGCCACGTTATACACAGTGATGAAAAACACCAAAGAAAGAAGTTTCTTTACTGGCCTCCCTAGCTCAATAAAGTATAAAACTTATAATCATTCAAAAACAATTGGCATATGCACAGAAAATATCAAATTCGAAATGGTCGACTAAATGCTCAATGTCCTTTTTCTCTTGAGTTTTCCAGGGAAGGAAAACAGAAAAGAAATAAGCTCAAAACAGAACTGATGGACCATCTCTTAGAATTGTAGAAAGTCCTTTTTCCTCATTCCCTCTTCAGTGAGGAACTTTAAATTGGAGGTAGATGTTGTCACTGTTGACAATTGCATTTACCTCTTCAGAATGTGGACAACTGTGTCCTGTCCCCAACCCCCTTCAACATTTGGTTGTTTTAATTCGAGCTTTGGAATTTGGATATGTAAGGAAATTTATTGTACCCTACATCCACTTTCTAATTGATTCACAGATAGCCATGAGATTAAATAACACATTTAACTTCCAAAATGCCAAGTGTTGTTTAAAAAAAAGATAATGAAGGTCTGTATGAGTTAATGCGTCAGTAAATGCCAAGATGTGAAGAGGGCTTCCTGATTAGCAATATCCCAGAATAAAAGGTTGGACTATTGGATGTCACAAAATTGATCAACCCACCACTGAGTTTTCACTCATCAGTAAGATTGACTTCATCCTTAAATGTATGGTGTAAGCAAAATTATCTGATAAAAACTGGCGAAAGTGGCAGCCCAGCGTTTGTATAGTGAGATTAAAAAACGATGAAAAAAAGTGGGAAAAGTGCACTTTTTACTTCTAGATATGCATGCACATCATGTAGCCTTATATAACCAATTAAACATAGATTGATGGTCATTTTTCATTTTGTGGAAGTCGCACTTCTGCAATTTTGGGCATACAAGACCACCGGTTACATGCACAAAATGGTTCTCAAGGGGACATCATTTAAGAATTTTTGTAGAAGATCGGAGAGTGTTTTAGTGATGGCTAATAGAAAAGCAGATGGGTGATGCCAAAAAGAGCAAACATCTAGGGATAGCCATTAATTGTCCACATTCCAATTTCCAAGGAGGTTGCTGCAATTTTCCCAATTTCCCTAGCAAGAGCCAATGTTGGAGCTTACAGAATCATTTACTAGCCAATATAATGGTTTTAATTCCTCAGTATCCATGTAGTCTAAACATGCAACGTTATCTCTCAAAGATCTTCAGTCTGGATGATGAGTACATTTGGCTCTTTGATATTAGATAATTTTGTAATTTTTCTGATAAGAAAAAATATTCTGCATTCAATGTTGCAAAATGCTAGGCGTAAGTCAGGCAGCCAACTGGTGACGCAGACTAAATTTATATTTTTTGTTTTTCAAGTTAATTTTAACATTTAATCTCTAATATTTTTTTATCTATAGGTACAAGGGATTCAAGCTCACTTGAAGACTATCTTGCAGAGACATTAATAAATCTCAGACTAATCTTAACTCTCGTTAACTATTGTACATCAAAATCATATTTAAATTTTTCTTGTATGGATGTCCAGGACCACGACAGGTGACTTTCCAGTTATTGTATTTTAAATCTAATATTTTATTCGTCATTCAATTTTTACTCTTACAAATTTCCCAGAAAAATGAACCCCAGTAATTAAGCAAAGCTTTCAACAGAATTTATCAATTTACCACATGTTGGATACACATCCAATACATAATAGTTCCAAAATGAAAATACACACATGAAAAGATCCAGGTGGTGCTTACTCCCACCTAGAAAGGCTGCCACCTTGAAAGGCCATTTAGGTCAAAAGTGGGGCACCCCTCACACACCTTTTACAAGAACGCCTTCATTATGCACACTAGATTAAAAATAAACTTCATTTTTCATTCGATTGGGATGCAGATTATGAGAAACTATTGAAGGCTATTTATGCCATTGGGATGTGTTCATGTGAATTAGTCTTTGACCTAATTTTCTTTTGATGTTACCTGAGTCGACCAAAACTGAGATTGAATGCTAAACTTTATCGAAAAATAGCATCCTTTCAGAACAGAGATTTGCATCAACCTAATACCAAAGCTACACGTCCAGACGAATAACCAAAATTAAGGCCAGAATTAGCTATACCAAACTATGAATTTTCCTTTGGCCTTCACTTATAAAACTTCACTAGTTCTTCCAACTGCCTAGATTATCATCCTATTCAGGTGAACCCAGAAAGAGATCAAGAGGAATGGAAGTGACGAGCTTCCAATAATACCTATTTTAGTCAAAAACAATGAAATCTCCCCAACAATGCTGCTGCGTAGTAAAGATTTATGTCATTAATTGAACTCCGAATATTGTGAGGTCAAAATCTGAAAAACTTAAGTTTACCACGAGGCATTTCTCTACTAGATGGAGAACTGGAAAAGGCAAGAGCCAAATAGGCTGAACTAAATCCTATACTAACAAAGACGCAAAAATGTAGCACAAGAATTCATAAAACAGAAAGTCCCCTCATAATTATTATGTGCAACAGATCATTCGTCATCTGATGGAAGTATTCCAAGTGTACCACAACTCACCTATAAATTCATTTCATAACTAAAATATAAACCAGTGCAGGTTCACAAACAGTTATAGTACAAGAACATTCTCCAGAACACAGCCAAAAAGTCGAGGCATAAAGTAAACTCCGTTCATAAATCAAACTTAACTATATTCCACCACCACCTCCCCCCCCCCCCCCCACACACACACACAAAAGGACCAGAAAGAAAACATATCAGGATTCACGTCACTATACTGCACTATAGTTGCATCAGTCCATAAAAATCAAATAAATACATATATTCAGGAAGAAAAATAATCACGGGTATCGATTTCCGCAGAAAATGGTTCTAGATGCAATAAAACTAGCAAAATATAGCCAAATAAGCATACAATTCTCTGCCATACATGATACAACATTGAATGGCAAAAAATCTGATAAAAAGAAGGTAAATGCCCCAAAAGTAACCACATGTATCCGCACAAAATAAAAGGATGAATTTCTGAGCATAAATCTTAACCATCATTATAGACAGAGAACACAACCTGCTGCAACCATGGTAAATGACTAGATCATCAATTGCACTCAAAGCAACGCCTCCTGTCAAGCAAATCAATGCTCCTGAGAATAATTTACGACCCCACGATTTCGCCTTCCCTTCTTCGGCGGCGGCCGGAGATGGCGGCACCGCCGGTGGTCTGTTCTTCAGCATGGAAAGGACCCTTCGTCCTACCATCGTTCCGCTTGACTGCTGCCCTCTCGTTCAGTGTTAGTAGCGGTGTCTTGCTGAAAAGGGCAAAATTGGAGTGGGGGCGTAAAAGTAATTTGCTCAAAATATCCATATCGCTCTTAGAAAAACTAATACAGTTAAATAACTTTTTTTTTTTTTACTGATATTGTTTAATTTGGAAAAATATATGTAATTATTTAATAAAATATACGCTAAAAAGTCAAAATAATGTTAAAACCTTGAAAGAACAGCCCATTGAAGACAGGTAGCTCATAAGAGTATTTATAATAAATGAAATATCATGTACGAATAAATATAAAATTGAAAGTACGAATAAATATAAAATTGAAAGAAAATAAATGATTCTTCTTGAAAATAAGAAAATCATAGGTAAATTGAAACAAATCCTATTTTATAAAACCTCAGATAACCTTGCTATCTTTCTTTCTTCCCGGCCGGAGATGTCGAGTCGTTGGTCCGTCGTCTTTAGTTTTGCATTTTGAAACAATTTTTCTCTTGAGAAAGCGAAGGAATCCAATCAAACCCTTTTAACAATGCCAAACTTGAAAATAAAATTTACAACTCACTGATATATATATATATATATATATATATAGTAAATGACAATATTCCTTAAATTTGACCCCAAGAAAAAAAAAAACTAATATGTTGTTAAATTATAAATATCCAGTTAAATTTGTATTTTTCTTACAATTCTCCCCTCATTCCAAATGATGCAATTTGTAAATAGAAATAAATGTCCTGGATATTTTTGCAATTATCCAAAAATATTAATCCGCTAATGGTCTATTGCATATATACATTGTGAATTAACATTTCACATTTTGCAGAATTAAAGATTAGATTACACAAAAGTTAATTGTAGATCAATTTGGCTTCCAAACATTGCATATGAGCTCAAACACCTCTACATTCACTATAATTTACCAAAGCTGCTCCCAAGCAACCAATGGTTCAACGCCTTTGCAGATTGCAGCATCAGTGAACTTCTGCAGGTGATTCGAGACCTCGTCTGATTTTACCTCGAAGGGGCCTTATCAAAGGGCGAAACGAGCTAAAGCCTCAATTCTGTCAAGCAGCAACTACCATTTCTAATTGAGATTCTTGGACTTCCTCTCCAGCAAGCAACGGGGTTTTCTGAAACTCGTTACGTAATTGGCCACAGGCTGCACTTGCATCCAGTCCTCGTGTTTGGCGTACACTGACTGTGATTTTACGAGACTCTAGAGCAGCAGAAAATGCAC
Source organism: Scutellaria barbata (assembly GCA_028654395.1). NCBI lineage: Eukaryota > Viridiplantae > Streptophyta > Magnoliopsida > Lamiales > Lamiaceae > Scutellaria > Scutellaria barbata. The sequence goes on along the minus strand of CM053646.1, from coordinate 13,587,756 downwards.
CAATCTGTGTGGAGTTATCAGATATGTCAGTTATAAACCCAATGATGAACTTGCATAAAGCAGAAAATAGGAATGAAAAATACGTACAGCTTTCCTGTAGGGACGCTTATACTCTGAACCCTCTATTGGGTTGAAAGGAATTAGGTTTACATGATAACCAGGACCCCATTTATGGAGAAGCTCAGCTAGCTCTATCGCATTATCTACTGTATCATTGACTCCAGCTGCCGAGGAAGAATCAGAGTAGATACCACATCATATGTCATGTTGTGCATGGTGTTGCAAATGAAGCTTTAAAAAGAAGAGAAAAACTATACCTAATAGTGTGTACTCAAAGGATACCCTTCTACTGGTTTCGAGGAAGTATTGCTTGCAGTCCTTCATGATTGCCTCCAAAGGATATGACTTTGCACTTGGGACAATCATTTCCCTTAGTTTCTGATTTGGAGCATGTAAGCTGATGGTGGAAAGAGGAAGACATAAAAGGGTATGAGAATGCCAACAACTTAAGCACCAACATCAGTCTAATTCTTCATGATTAGTAGGGAAAGGACATTTTTGCCCCAAACATATCATCAAATGTATAATTTTACCGTAAAAGAATTTTTAACACCTAAATCTACCTGAATCTGTCATTATATAATCCCAAACATATTGCAATTTTTTTTTAATCGAAAGTTTGTATATGTTTAAACGAGGTTACATTAACAAATTAGAGTAAGTTTGTGTACTGTAAAAACTATTAAGAGTAAAATTGACCGATCGATCGTATGTTGGGGCATCACTTTTTTCCATAAACAGTGATACAGATCAAAGATATAGAACAAATGCTTTCAATCTTCAAGAAGGGCTCTTGTGATGTTACTTTCATAGTTTGTCAAAAGTCAGGTATTCACAATTAATGACACCAGAATCAATGTCAAAGGTTCAAATTCCACGCCACCAAACATAGTCAAGAGATAGAAATTAACAGTGTGCTTATCGGTGCATGTATAGTTTGAAATTAGCATGTTGAAAGTGTTACCTGAGAGCCAATGTAGATTGGAGTTTGTGAGAAGCCAGTTTTTTGATAGTGTTTGGAACTCCAACAGTTGAAATTGTTATCATCCGTTGCCCAATTTGAATATCCTTAACTCCAAAACAGATCACATTTTAGGTTTTAATACTATATAAAGACAATTCATCATCCACCTTAGCATTAATCTATACAATGAGTTTGTACTATGCTTCACCCAAAAAGCAAGCAAAAGCATAGATACAAGAGTGCAAAACAAACTTAGAACAGGAGTTACACCAACGTAAGCCAATGTGAGATAGAACATCCTTATGAATCAAATTGCTAATATGTGTGGCGCATCATTGGAATGATCAATTGTTATAATGAGTAATTATGAGAAACGTCCCACTTCAGAAACATTATTTAGTTGGTTTCTGTACTGTCAAAAATGAAAAACTAGAACTTCTGCTTGTCATTTCGCTCATAGCCACGTTACCTTGTTCAAGCAACGGTGTGCTTCAATAACTTCTTTCAAATTCAACATTGGCTCACCCATCCCCATAAACACAACATTAGTAACTCTACGATTGAAAATCTCTTCAATCGCCAAAACCTGAAAGCTTATATGTTAAGACCAAGACAAAGAAAAAGTAGGTCAAGTTGCTATTGGGGTGTATCCTAAAGCCTATAATCATAAAATTAAGAGAAGAAAATACAAATAAACAAGTCAAACAGACTTGGCTATTCTGAGATACTTCATGGATAATAGAAGCACCTTTAACTCTACAGGAAAACTTAAGATAAAGATTGTTTGAGGTAAAAGGTGACAACAATTTTTATTGAGCTGGAGAAGCCTCCTGATACATATAATTCAAAAATTACTCAGGTCAGATATGAAGTAACCTGTTCAACAATTTCATGGCTCTTAAGGTTTCTCGAGAAACCTCCCTTTCCAGTGGCACAGAAGGAACAGCGTAAGGGGCAACCAACCTGATCAACCAAGTGAAAAACACATTAAGATGTATGACTACAAACCGAATATTAATCTCCTTAATAGAAAGTAACTATCCTTACAGACTTCTCTGTCATGAAAACTGGAAAATTACTTGTGATGAGACACATGCAGTCAATCGGTGTGAACCTTTGTCATCTTCAACAGGTATGCCAACAGTTTCCACCAGCCTATTATCCTCCAACTTTATGAGCAACTGAACGAGACAATAATCATGATGAGAACATTGGAAGAGGAGGGGAATAGCACACACAAACATATACACAGAGAGAGATTTTGTCAATATTAAGATATGCATCTATGTGGAACAAAATAAATTCCATAAAAGCAACTTGATCTTCAAAAAACTTGTGAACACCATTTAAGCAAATGATTTTTACCAAGATTAGCAACATTTCTGTTACTTTAAACTTTGTAGTAAGATCCCAGATACAAAAACCAACTATAAACATCAAGTAGCCATTGGATCAATACTATATACTAAAAGGAGAACATAACTTCAGTACCTAATTTATTTATTTAAAAGAGAATATAGCACATACTTATACAGGAAAAAAGACAATCTTAAACAGGAAGTATAATGGAGTTGAAGAAATTAGGATGACAAATCAAGCAAAGTCTATTTTGGATAAGATTCCAGAGAGGTTGCTTCTGAAACATTATGAACAAAAAGTTAAAATATTTCAAAATGAAAATGAGTTCATGTAAGTTCAAATGAGAACAGATGAACAACTTGAGGGACAGTGCTCCCCCCCCCCCCACAAAAAAAAACACACATGCAAAACAAAAAAAAACAGAAATGATGACAGGAACCTTGAGTTGATAAACTTCAAAGGTAAAGCAAAACCTTATGTTCTCCAGAGAAACTTAGAGAAAAGTACATAGTGAAGAAACTAATCTAGATTTCATTCCTAACTAATACAATTGAGTGACAAAGTTGAGTCTTTAGTAGAGTAAATGCACAAATCAGAGAAGAGAAGTAAAGGTAAATTTTCCTCTACTTGACATACTCTATGGTATTTCTTTTGTGCTTTCAAGACTTCAGTAATTTCGAGAATTTGTTAATTCAGGTAACCAACCGTTTGCCTATTCTTCTGGGTTGTTACTACTTAAGCTTTTCCCATGGAAATTTTGACTCACATTATACCACCATTATTGATTAGTATATTGGTGTACCCAGAAACATCCTTCCAGATGCACATAAATTCAACGCAGAGAACCAACCATTTAACTTTAAACTCCTTTTGCAGTAATATAGGATTGAAGAAACAAAAATTGGTGAAATAGAAACAGAAAATCCTTCACCTTAACTGTGCCATCAGCAGCAGTGACTTCTTTGAAAATAGGCGATCGACCCACACTCCAACCGGCTTCTTGCAGCTCATTCCTAAATGTCAATGGCACTTCACACACACACAGAGCCAAGTTATACTTAGATAATATCCAAACCAATTTCAATTAATTCATCAAGAACAAAAGTATGTAAGAAGTACTCACCCTGACTAAAATCCTGAATTTCTTTAACCTTTCTCTTATACACCAAATGATGTAATTGCTTGCCTCTATACTTCTCCTAATATAATAAAAATCAAATTAAGAAATCATTACGCTAAAAACTAGAAAAACAATTGGTATTCATCTTCAATTTGAAGCATACATGTCCAAGTTCAACGGCGAGTTGTTGTAGATCCATCTCCGACATGCCGAGGAGCACGCGCCGTGTGTCTTGTTTGTTATTTTTGACGGGAGGAACAGCAATTCTGGTGGTGGTCTCTAGGCTACTGCTGCTACAGGCGATAGTGAACGCTCGAAACTGTAAGGCACGCGCGACTGGCGCGTGGCGTAATGCGGCCATGGGGCTCGTTATCTGCAGAAATTTGAAGTGAGAATTGAGAGATGGAGGAGATGACGATGGAAATAAATCAATAATATCAAAACCCCTTGCCTTAAACCTCAGCTTCGCAAAGACTATTATAGCCCTGCTTCAAAATGGTGCGTTTCACCAGTAAAACAAATTTTCTTTAAACAATATTTTAAATGAGGGACTTAATAAGACACAATAATGCATAAGATAAGAACATTACTAAAACAACACTTGAAAGTTCAGGTTCAAGAATTGATTTTGCTTTTAGTAGTTCTTCTTTGGTTGTATTTCATTTCGACTATTTATATAGCAATATTATTCAGGTTTACGTACTTCTTTATATTGATTGATAAAATATTATATTATATTAAATAAAGAATAAATCGAATAATGTGATTAATGGATGACTTGTAAGTTGTAACAAAGAATAAGTTGTCTCCATAACAGGCAAAGAAAAATGACACGTATTTCTTTAAAGTTGATTGTTATATGTATAAAAATAGGTTTGTTTTTCCCAAATGTTGATACGTAAGTGTTTTTGAGTTCTCTCAAGTTGTTGTGATCATAATAACTAATTTTAACTTTACATTTCATATTTTCATTTCAATTATTAAGAATTGATTACTATACTTTTCATTTGGTCAATCTCTCATTTCATCTATAGATATAAAATGTACATATATACATCATCAATATATTGATAAAATATAAAAAAGTGAGAAAATAAAAAAATAAAAATAAAAGACCATTCATCAAAGAATGAAAATAAGTCGGATACAAAGAGATAAATATACATAGGTGAAAATTCGGACATCACCACAGCACACTTCGTTCTTTCGCTCTTGAGTCGCGGAGCGGCATACCGGAAAGGAATAAAAGAAAGCCCTTAGTAAATTTCCATGAAAAATGGACAACTTTCATGTAGTTTGAGATAAATTATATATATAGATAAAAATTTATGTATCAACTTCATACATATTTTCACGCATACCCCTATTATATAATATATTCATTCATGAAATTTATGTATCAACTTCATATAAAGTAGGTTTTACTTATTATTTTGTATTATTGAAATTAATCATGTGAAATTTACTTTTTTTTTTAATTCTATATATATAGATTTTAGTTTATTTATATTCATTTTGTAAATTTATTCTTTTGGCAAAATTTCATGAAATACAATAGATATGCATCTTACCATATTATATATATATATATATATATGTTAAATGAGATTACACCACTTTTTAACTAATTACTAATGCATTATTATTATTTATTATTATTATCATCATCATCAACATTATTATTTTCATTTACAATTTTATTTCAAATTTTTTTATAAATTCCGTAAATCATACTTCAAGGAACATCGGATCTCTACTAGTTTCAATTATTGGTAAATCATATTTAATTATTAATTAAAGCTTTTAACCTTCAAACACCAAATTAATTTTCAGCCTTTAATATATTTATTTGGTGTTTTTTCAGAAAATAAATGGAAGACAATTAACGACTATAGCATTCAACACGAGTTTGCCAACCACCTCTTTTCCCACCAATATTGCTGGAAATTAACATACAACCAATTACTATACAAAGCTTCTCAATTAGTTAAAACTTACATAAGATCCTGTTTCCTTGTCTATCAACCTCTTCTTCGATTCCTTAATCACTAACATTGACAGGGGAATGAGAATTTCCTGGATACTGAGAAGGTCTCGGATACGACAAAACCGGCCTTCTAACGACCGGTGTTGTCCTATGATGTTTCATAACTTCATCGGTTTTGACACCACCTGTCCCTTGAAGCTGTTCTAATGCTTTCACCACTTCTTTCATTGTTGGCCTGTGTTTTGGTTCAATGGCAAGACATTTCACTGCAAGATTTGCTGCTTTAAGCGCTGCATTTGGTGAGTATTGGCCTCGTATACGAGCATCTATTATACGAAGCATTCTACGTTTGCTGGCTAGATAAGGCTTCGCCCATATGATGAGATTTTGTTCCCTGTGTGGGAGGTTCTTGTCTAGGACTCGTCGCCCTGTCAGCATTTCTAGAAGAACTACTCCAAAACTATAAATGTCGCTTCTGGCTGTTAGATGACCTTCATAGGAATAACAAAGATAAGATAAGAAGAAGAGGATGTTGAAGTTTATAAAACTTTGTCGTTTTTTATATGCTAAAATGCCTCTAAACATATGGAAATGTGTCTTTCTAACAATAGTCGTAACAAAATAAGTTTTTTACTCATTACATTGAAAAACAAGTTTTTCACCTTACACTTTTTCAAACGTCTTAAATGCCCTTTTAGCTTCGTGATCTATAGTTAGCTCAGGGATCCAACCTAGGTTATCTATTTAACTTTCGTGATCTAACCATCGTAATCTATTTGAGTTCAGTGATCTAATCTAGGTAAACTATTTTACCTTTGTGATCCAACCATCATGGTCTATTTGAGTTCCGTAACATTATGAACAAAAAGACCAACTTAGGGGGGTTGTGATTTGATTTCAAATTTGAGTAGAAAACATGTGTTTTTACTAAGTGAATATTTTTCATTTTTTATTATGTATAATGGGTAGAAACACCACTCATCCCCTCTAAAGAAGGTAGAATACATACCTGTGGCCATATATTCGGGAGCTGCATAGCCGTAGGTACCCATAACCCTAGTCGACACATGGCTTTTACCATCACTCGGACCATCCTTGGCCAACCCAAAATCAGAAAGCTTGGCATTGTAGTTCTGCAAAACCATCAACAAAATTTTGTAAGAGAACTGAACAATGTTTAATCAAACAATCAAGTTACAAAATCATTCATCATCATACTGAATCAAGCAAGATATTGGAGGCCTTGAAATCGCGATAAATAACTTTAGCTTCTGGGCTGTGAAGATACGCGAGCCCCTTAGCAGCACCAAGCGCAACCTTCATACGTAGGTTCCAAGATAACGGCTGAAAATGAGCCTTTCCTAAAGACATTCAAGAATAAGTCAATCCAAGAAATGAATCTCAGGTATTGAACAATATAATGCTTGGATATATCAAATTGACTTACTCCTAAATAAATGATTCTCCAAGCTGCCACGTGGCATGAATTCGTAAACCAGAAGTCTATGTTCGTCCTCCAAGCAATAACCAACCAGTTTCACCAGATTAGGATGGTAGAGTTGTCCCAGAAAATTGATTTCAGTCTAATGATGAAGAGCAAAACAAGAAAAAAATATCAGCTAATGCCAATTTTAGTTGGATTATCCTTCATCCGTTTCAGAATAAGTGTCATCCAGTAGTTTTTGTCATAGATTAAGGAACATAAAAATTGGACAAATATATCCTTAACTAAACAAGAAATCCATGATTCAATATTGGAAAAAGAATCAAATTAACTAGAATCATATTAAATCCCTAAATTTTAGGTAAGAAATATTAATAGGGAAAATTTGGGAATAAAATTGTATAAAAGTCTAAAACGGCACTTAATTTGAAACAAAATTTAAGACTCCAGATCAACACTTACTATAAAACTAAGGAATTAGTACTTAAGCAGTAAATACAAGAATTTATGATTTATTTTTATATTTTTTGGAGTTTGTTACTCATTAGATTCTGCTTAAATAAAGTAGAAAAAACTAGTAAGGGTTTCCTTCTATAATCTATATACAATTTGATCACATTCTTGAAAAGCAAAGCTTTTTGGAATCACTAACTTACCAACCATTCCTTGTGACCTTGAAAGCCTTCTTGGTTCAATCTTTTGGCAGCAATGACCATTCCAGTCCCTGGCTTAGCAGCTTTGAACGTGTTCTCATCGATCCATCCTTTGAACACACACCCGAAACCTCCTTCACCCAACACACTGTCGGGCCGGAAGTTTCTGGTGGCTGTTCTCAGATCGTTAAGTGTGAAAATCTTCAAATTCGATGACTCCAAGATTTCACCCTCCCCACGAGGAGTCAATTGAAACGAGGAAGACGAAAGCCTACTGCTAGAACTTAATCCTGCAAGAACAAATGATGTATCTTCACTACATTAGCATATTATTGAAATATTGAAAGCTAACAGAATTTAGTAGCAGATTAACGTGAGCAAAACAGAGTACCAATAACTAATTTATGGTAACCTTAGCAAGCAGCAATAAAAAAAAAAACCTCAAATTCATCTTCGAGAATCAGAAAGAGCAGAGTGAGCAGAGTATTCAACTAATTTCATACACTAATTTTTCCTAAATGCTTATGTATATCAGTATATGTATGTTTATAAACTTAGCAAGCAACAAAAAAAAACCTCAAATTTTCAAAAGAAAATAGCACTTCACTATTTCACCTTCAGAATCAGAAAAAGCAGAGTATCCAACTAATTCAATACACTAACTTTTCCTAAATGCTTATGTATATCAGAATATACAGCCTTAGCAAGCAATAAAAAAAACCTCAATTTTCCAAAAGAAAGAAAGATAATATCACTTCATCTTCAAGAATCAAAAAAGGCAGAATTCAACAAATTCCATACAGTGATTTTTCCTAAAATGTCTAGTCTAATGCAGCTTATGTATATATACATAAATATATATATTATAAACACACACACTTGAAACCTTCACATATTCAGCATACAAAACAGATTGTCCTAAAAACACCACAAGAAAAGAAATGAACAACACAAGATCATCATTGATCACAGCACAAAAGAATCTAGAGAGAGAGAGAGAGAGGGAGAGGGAGAGAGAGAATGGGACACTCACCATCACGGCGAGGACTATCCGCCCTGATTCTAACACTGCAGCAAGAACCCATTAATCAAACACAGCTCAAAACTTGTTATCTGATTTTTTCATTAAAAAAAAAAAATAAAGGGAGATAGATTTATTGCTCAAGAAAAAAGAGACCACAAAATCTTTTATGATGGAAGTTGGGAGAAGAAAGATCCGAAATTCAACCCGAAAGTGTGAATGAGTATTAAATAAAAGAAAAACGGACAACATATATATGTATATATATCTCAACTATGTTTGAATTCTTTATTAACATTTGTTGGGTTGGCAATTGGCATCACGAGGAGGATATCATTTAATTTTCTAAGCTTTCCCGAAGGGCTGACTATTCTTGACATTATTTCTTCTTCACCTTCAACTTGTCTGATATTACATAATTACAAAGATACATGCATGTTTTGTTGTATGTATATGTGGATGCGGTGGGGTGGGGTGGTCAATGGAGGGAAGAAAAGACAAAGCTTATCTCTTTGGCACCTTCACAAGAGGACAAGTCGACGTTTGCTGCTTCCACTTTCACATGAGATTTCTTATTCTAATTGTTTTTTTTTTAAGATTAGTTTTTTTATTATATTTATATTAATAGGAGCATATCATATTATCATGTTTTAGAAAAATAATAATAAAGTATGTAATAAAACATCATTTATAACAGAAAAGTCTTGCCTCCATTTTGTAAGAAACTGATCAACTGGTTTAGACATATATTACTTTATTTAGTAGGAATGTTTGGTCTGTTTTGGAAATGTACGAGAAAATTGTGTAAAAAAATCATATCATCCGGCTAAAAGAAATGTAATTTTGAATTCTTTCTTATGAATTAAGGAATATAAAAATTGATAAATATATCTTTAATTAATTAAAAAATTTAAATTCAAAATTGAATAGATAATTAGATGAATTACATAAGTATCATATCAAATCCCTAAATTTAAGTTAAAAAAATATTAATAGGAATAATTTAAGAATAAAATTGTATAAAAATTTAAAATAACCCGATCCGATTCAATCCAATTCATCTTATAAAATTGGATTCATGAAACGATAACATTCTAGATTTTATCAAATTTTATATTATTTAATGAGTTACGTGTGGTGTAGTGTTTAATTATAGTCAAAATAAAAGACTAAAAAAAGTAGGAGCAATAATTAAACCAAAATATGGAAAGTGAAGGTGACATAGTTCCGTGACACAATGCTAAAAGAGAGGTTTAAAGACGTGACGAAAAAGAAGGCTATCACAGACATGAAGACAATAATCCGATCTTCTGAAAGTGGAAAATCGGACTCGTGACAAACAACGACTTTTTTATATCCAACTTGAAGTTGTTTTATAAAGAAAAAACAAAAACACGGAAACACTATTTCTATGATTATAATCATCATTAATAATCTTTCACCATACTTAACTTCCAATCAAATTTTAAGGAATAGGATTATTGCGAAACAGTTTGAAGGGTTTGACTTCATATGACGGATCAATTCATGGCCCATAATCTGTTGGAGTGTGGAAATTCACAATATCAAATTAAAGAGATGCAAAGAGAGTTGTGTAAGAGAAGTCGAATAAAGAAATGAAAAAGTGAGAGAACATAGAAAAATAAAAAATATAATTTGTTGGAGAATTCATAAACTTGGGGAGAAAATCTCTCTTTCAATTTTTATATCTATATATTAGGTTAAAGGACATAAATGTTTTTCCATTTATTCTTTATGAAAACTCTAATATATTTAGAAGTATATTGGGCCACACTGAAGTCTTCTTCATAAACTTTCATGTCTTAAAAATATTCATGTCATAACCCATAAAACATAGATTGAATTATGATAATATGAGTTTAGATTATAATTGATGAGATTCTTATGTCATGGAATCATACACATGAAATGGATTTAAATAAGTTTTTATAAAGGAGCTTTACAGAGTCTTATGTAGTATTGTTGACTAGGTAGGTGATTTAAAAAGTCTTGGTCCCGTCAAGTGCTATAGTTCTATAATTTGTATTTAATTTTTTAATTATCTTTTATTCAATGACTTTTCGAAAACCTCAAAAAAATGTTGAACCTCAAAAAAAGTCTTCGACATCAAGAGTGTACGGACTGACTTATAAGTATATAGAGCCAAAAATAAAATAAATACTTTTAGATGTGTTTTAAAGCTATTAGATTAATATACAATCCATCAAAATCAGGACAAGATAGAGTATACCCCTAAACTTTTTCATTTCAACATATACTTCCAAAATTAAGATTTATCACTTTGCCCCCTCAGACTTTTAATTTTACATTTTACTCTCCAAATATAAATTTTAAGTGTTTGGGCTCTTTATAAAATTGGGGTATTTTTAAAAGTAACAACACTTTTTGGGGAAGTGAAGATGACATTGAAGAAAAGTCCACGTCTTTCACAGGTCTTTGTGCACTTTGAGCTACCAAGTAATAATCATTAATAAAATAATAATATCCAAGTTCCGAAAGAAAAAAAAGAGTAGAAGATCAATATATAAACCCACAATTCACATTTACAATTGTGAAAATATATAGAACACTCCATCTTATAAAATTGTATTCAAAAAATGAGTTTTATGAAAAACCATGTTTGATTTTAATGAAATAGACATATTAACGTAATTAACGAATCGGTCTTCTAATTCCTTACATAGATTATACAGTGAGCTCTATGTGGGCCTTTGGGTCTCCAGCAATAAATAGGTCTTAAAAAAATAGAAAGAATAATCAACACAGGCTTTTAAAACAAATTGAATCACCAATTCACATCAAATTCCATCGAACTAGTTTTGTCAACTATCAGTATAATACATAGGCTTTGTGCTTCATGTCGTCAATAGGGCTAATTCTTCCATACATATATATGGTATAATATTACAACACCACAAGTCTATTATTTCCCTTTTTTGCATCTCTTCTGCAGAGGAAGAATATCATATCCAATTGAACTAAGATAAACATGTATGAACATTTAATATGCAGGAGTAAATCAAGATGAAGAACACATGTCTGATTTTGATAGCACCAATCCTACCATCTCCTTCACTGAATGTTGCCATGAAAATCCAAAAATAGTTTAGATAAATATCAAAGAAACTATAAATGATAACAGAAGAAATGTTCCCAGAGTTATTAGTATTTGGTACACTCAAAGCAACTTGAAGGTGCAGCAAAACACTAAAATTGCACAACAAAGTCCTCAGTCAGTTCATTGAGGTGGTAGTTATTATTACATCTCCCGTATCAAAGGCTTCAAAAATCAACTGTGCAGAACTCAACTTATGCATTTTTCTTCGTCTCAGCAGACTTGATGATGTCAATGAATTCCGGCTGCAGGAAAGCAAAAAAAAAAAAAAAAGAGAAAGAAATCAGATATATATATATATATATCATACATTCATCCATCTCTATACATTTTTTTTAAAAATTACATTCTTATATCATTTGAATGGTCAGAAAACTATCGAATCGAGTCTACGAAGAAAAAGCTGGAATTACCTTCAGAGAAGCACCACCAACTAGAAAACCATCGATGTCGGGTTGTCCAGCCAATTCCTTGCAGTTGCCACCATTCACAGATCCTGCAGAAAAATATTAGAGAAACAATTTAGGGCTTACTATGGATAAGTGGAAATATTACAAGACTCAGGACTTGTGAGGGTGTTGTGCAACTAAACATGATTTTCTATTTTTTTTGGAAATATGTATAGCCGTGTTACAAGTGTCATCATGCAAAAAAAAAAAAAAAGCAGTTTCAAACTGAATAAGAGCACACATCAAGAACTTCAATGGAAAGATAAAACAGGGAAGAATTTGGCCAGGTGCTGATTGGTGTTACCTCCGTAGATAATCCTGGTTGAAGCAGCAGCTTGAGGGCTTACATTTGTTTGAAGCCATTTCCTCAACTCAAAGTGAACCTGAGACAAGACATGTTTGAGTGGAGCTAAGACTTGCAACAGAGAGCTGTGCTCATGTTGTTCTCAGTTTTAAAAATGGAAACAACAAATGTAAAAGAGAAGACTTACTTCTTGAGCCTGAGCAGGAGAGGCAACCTTTCCCGTTCCAATAGCCCAGACAGGCTCATAAGCCAAGACAACATTTGTCCAATCAGAAATCCGTTCTGTAATGTAAAGGCAAGGCGAGTTTCAAGGGATAAGTTAATGAAAGGTGAAAGAACCAAGTCTTCTTTAGCTAATCAATTAGCAAAATACCCATGTTATTAAACAGAAGAAATTATCACACAGCCTAACTATCTGAAAATCCAATAAACTCTTCACCATCATATATTTTATGATGAAAGCTTTTGAAATTCTCACTGGTATATTGATTCCACAGATTTTAGATAATCTACAGTCCGATGTGAAAAATGATGATAATTGATAGGAGCAGCAGAAAGGCAACTTAAGAAACCTATATTTCAGGCTATATCCAAGCTTTCACTGGAACATATCATCAACTTGCTTGCATTGACAGTTAGCTGAAGATGCAAACGAATAGCAAAAGACAAACAAGAGGAAGCAGCATGCACTATTATACTGTATCTCTCATATACGGAGTCATCATAGCCATCTACTTGCTTTTGGTGACAACTACTAGGCATGTCCATTATAAAGTAAAAAATAATTAAAATGAGCAGAAACAGAAGAATTTGCATGGGTGGCCAATTGGAAAAGACTAAAACCAAGACAAAGGAAGGGATGGACAATCAAATATTATCAAGGATTATTTATCAATCAACTTGACTTGAATATGAATAAAATGGAGTGTGCCGCAATCTGATAGATATCAACTTAAAAGTTATTCTGGTGAATGCTGCATAAGGAAATTAGACAATAATATAACTACATAATTAATAAATCAGAAGTACACCATTTCTCCCCTGGGAATGAGTCCCTGATAGATTCATACCTGCAATGGCTTTAGTTTGTGCTGCAACAACATCCAGAGTTGATCCAGCTTCCCTCTGTTCAAGAGTCTCACCAATGCAAGCAATTACCTTCAAACCTTGAGCAAGAGCATACGCAACTTTGTCTCCAACAAACTGAAAGTTAAAGTACATTACAAGAAAAATGATGAGAAATTTTTTAAACCAACAGCACATTTAATTTCAAGAGATATACTCAAAGAGAAATTACCTCATTTGATTCGCCCAACAAAGCTCTCCTTTCGGAGTGACCAAGAATTACCCAAGGAATGTCGAGGTTGACAAGCATCTCAGCACTACACAAGAAAGTCAACTTAAAATTTATTGTGCAAGAACTGTTGGCTTTATTATGAATAGATTATGGATCTTAACAAGCATTACATTAGGAAAAAAAGCCCTCATACTCAAAAGTATTTTTATACTCAAGTACCATTATGCAAAAGCTTTATGGACCAAGATTCTGAAGACTTGAATTTGGCTAATGCAATAAGAAAAATAAAATAAAAGAACAGAAAGATGTATACAAGAAGGCTTACCTAACCTCACCAGTGTAAGCACCTCCTTTCTTAACCCAACAGTTTTGAGCTGCAACGTGGAAATCAGGTCGCAGAGTACTTTTTACCAGGGTAAGATACACAAATGGGGGACTGACAACCACCTCTGCAGGGAATGGATAATGTCATCAAACAATCAAAAACTTCAATAAAACAATAGAGAAAACCATATCTTCACAGATCAAAAATATTTAGCTTTCATAAATCATAGTGGAAATACTGGTTCTTTTCCCTGTAAATCGTTGCATGGATGTTAAACTGTCTGATCTCTGTTTTCCACCTATCTCATACTAGAGCCTAAATTGCATGTTAATAGAAGAGTATCATGAAAATTCATGTTTAAACCAAATATATATATATATATATATATATATATATATTCATGATGTTTATTATAATAGTATCATCTCAGATTAAGTCATCTAGGTAAATTCATGTATAAGAACAGAAGCAACTTAAAAACTACAATTTTCAAAAGTTTCGGACAAAAGAAGAAACTAAAAGAAAAACTGTACTAATGAAATTGTTGTGGGCCAATCCCAAACATAACACCATACTTGTATTCCACAGAAATAGATATAAGTAGATTATGTGGGAAACAGTCCCCCTCATTGCAGGAAAATCTGTGGATGACAATGATTATTTCCATTTCCTCTTTCACCCAGGACAAACCCACCCAATTAGAAGCTTAAGAAAGTAAGGTACACAGATAATGTATACTCACCGACAACATCTTGAGATGGCACTTGAGCTTCATTGAGTGTTGACACAATCTTCTTCACTTCTTCATTAGTCCCATTCTACAAAAAAAAAGTTAGAACCTTTTAATAACCAAAAAAGGGCTCAAATGATGATAGTATCAACTGAAAATCATACAACCAGTCGCCCAAAAAATATCAAGAAAAAAGCTTGCATTTACTTGATGCTCCATCCATACTGGAACAAAACTTACAACACTATTGTCTATAGAGAGAACCAAAGTATACAATATGATGAAGTTGCAGCCTCACCATAGACATAACATGTTGAAATATCTACCTTAATATGATAAAATAACAGTTAACAAAAAACTCTACCAGCAATAGATGCGATATATCCAATATTCACAATAAAATCAAAAAAAGCAGAACCGAGCTCTGGAATATGATTAAAGAAAAAGGAAGCTGTTCAGATCTGAACAGAAGCATTTCCACTTCTAATTCAAGACTCCAAATGCTTCTAAACAGCATATTATCAGACGAATGTTTAATCGATATCACATCATCAGTAATCAAGTGAAATATAATCTACTGTCCCAGCAAAACATCACTCACTAACACTAAGATCTGTGAGCATTGAGATCCAGTAAAGTTGACAAAAGATCAGTACGTATACTACATAAAACAACAATAAATTGCTAAATCCACCGAAAATTTAAATAAATAAAAAGAGCTAATTAAACAGTAGATCGACAACGAGATCGGGAAATATCGATCGTTCAATTTGAATCGGAAACTCACGCATTTCCAGTTGCCGCCGACGAAGAATTTTCTGCCCATTTTTTTCCAGCGATGATCACGAGAAACTGCTCAACAAGAAAGAAGTTGGCTTTTTGCTGTAGTGGTTTTGTAATGGCTGGCTGCGATTGAGTGGTAATATATCCACTAATATATATATAATTGGAAAACAATCTTTATTTGCGGATCTCGGAATTTGATTGGTCTATTATACCCTTGACGTCGTCGAATGACGGCATGGTGTCCCAAAGTATATCGAGTAGACGACGCTATTCGGTTAACGGAATATTTCCAGCGCACGCGCGAATCGTCTTTGCTTAAAATAATGCAGATAATAGATTATGAAAAATAATATATCTTATGTCCAAATTTAAAATTTTAGAGGACTTAGTTAAAATAATAATAAATTAATTCAACACAAAAAGTTATATAAAAATGTCTTAGCGATTACTATTCATAAATCATACTTATAATCATATATTCATATATGAATTGTAGGTTGGTCTGTTTTATAAAATAATTATAATAAAATATATTATTATTAACCACAAGTCTTATATT
Source organism: Scutellaria barbata (assembly GCA_028654395.1). Classification (NCBI taxonomy): domain Eukaryota; kingdom Viridiplantae; phylum Streptophyta; class Magnoliopsida; order Lamiales; family Lamiaceae; genus Scutellaria; species Scutellaria barbata. The sequence continues at coordinate 13,571,562 of CM053646.1, read as the reverse complement.
TCAAATGGTATCTCATCTTTATATAAATTGTATTATTATGATACAAACTTCGATAATATTAGTTTTCTTTTAAAAAAATTACTACTATTAGTGGATATATTTATTTCTTGAAAACAGATACATTCAAGCATAAATAGAGTAAAATATTTGAGACGTCAACTCGTTAGACTTGAGCTATGGGCTAGGACTTTTGTGGAGCATGCACGTTACCGTACTAGAATAGAATTATCATTTTCTTAAAAAGAACATTAATATCTAATAAATAAAAGCAATGAATCCAACTGATTCTAATATTCAAGGGAAAAGGTGCATTTGCATTCCTAATATTTGGAGTATTGAAGGGTCATTAGAAGGTGAAAGCTCGGGAAAAGCTGTTCCAATCTGATTAATTTCACAATTTGATAAGTTTACAATCAAAACTAACGATGAGTGAATACAGGAGACTTATTAAAAACAATAAAAATACCCTTCTTGTATGAAAGACAGATGTATTTTTGAGTATATCGAGGAGAGAAGTTGTGAATAAAAGAATTTTTGTTAGAAACAAAATATAAATTTAATGTCTCCATCTGTTAAATGAACAAGATAAGGAGAGCAATATAAACAAGAAAGATTCAAATCTTCAATCAAGTGTATCATACATTTTTTACTCCATCCTTTGATTTTACAGATTTTCATGGCATAGATAGCACTAACTTTTGACAATGTACAGAAAAACAAATCAATCGACACAACAATAACATTACAATGAACTCCAAGACCAAAACATGAGGAGCTCTGAATCACATTATTCTACAAGAGATTCTTTGTAATACACCATCGAACAGTTTCAGTAGCAGTTTATCGACATCTACTTTCTTGATGAGTCTCCAGATTCAAACTCCTTCTCAAGCTCATCAAATTCCCATCCACCGATTTCTTCTGCAGAGTAATCTTGATTTACTTTTCCGAATTCTGACTCCAGTTTCGCCAGTTCTGCTTCAGGGTCGAGCATCTGGCCCGACTTAGGTGGGGATAGTTGATGCTTGCCGTCTTTCCCAGCATCAAGCCCAATTTCTGGGTGTTCAGTTGAGGTATTTGCAGTGCCTTCAAGCGACTTCTCACTAGAAGATGTATCTGTCTCTTTAGTGGGATTCTCCATTTCTAAAGTTGGTCTCTCGATGGATTCGAATTCCTCTCTTAGCTTCTCGATTTTGTCAAATAGCTCTTTAACCTTCAGATTCTCTTTACTGAAAGTAACACACAGTATATTCAACAAAGGAGTCTTGAGAGGACATTACATGATCAATAAGAAATAAACTTGAGCAGTCGAACCTGGATAGTTTTCCTTCTTGTGCATAAAACTGCTCTCTCATGTTATCCACTACGCTGAAAGTGGTTATTATCTGTGACAAAAAATAGAACAGGTAAATTGCAATGACCCAATCACTGAGGCTACTCCCGGTGTTCGATATCTTCATTGTGAGTAAGAGACAAATAGCAAAGAGAAGTGGAGATTATTTTCATGAGATACATTTATTTCCAAAAGAGGTATAAGTGTTGATGGGAGTATATTTGGGGAAATGTAAAACTAAAATCTAAAATATACATCAGTTTTCAGCAACTTAAAGTTTCACTGCAGGAAATGGCACTCATACCAGGAAGTTACATATATACCTTAGCTTCATAGTCCAGGTATTCCTCCTCAAGATTTCTCCTCGGGTTCAACAATTGAGAATCATCAATTTCCGCATCAGTTGCCGGTGCTAACCTGTCAGAAAGTTCCAAGATATCAGGTGTGTTGCCAAATTAGGATATCTGCCATAGTACAATCTTTTGCAACATAACTAGAGGTGATACCCATCACTCAAGCTCTTCAAATTCTCCACATATTTTCCAATGCGATCAATAGGAGGCCTCAACTCTTTCTGCATCAAAATGGGAGGGAATGAGAGAGAGAGAAAGAGATTGTTCACAAGTTCCTCAAGCACAAAAATGAGATATGGCTTAAGTGGCATTGGTAGAAAAAAATAAGCACCTCATAAGAAGAGAGCAGCTCTGTAACCAAATTTATGAAGTACTCTTCATGTCTCTCCAGTTCGGCACTTCCAAATGCAAAATGGAAAATTAGAAACAGGCCAGCAACATAACTTCTCAAACTATGTGCACTAAGTGCATGTTTGCAAGCACTTTCAGAGTGAAATTCCATTCTCCTGATGGATTCTTAAATGTGAACTTCACAAGTGCTAAAAAGCATTATCAAGTTTTTGACAAAAAATGCGCTTAAAATGTTCATTCAGTTGTGGTGGGGGGGGGGGGAATAAAATGAAGTAAAAGTTACAAATTGTAGATCACAAAAAACAGACTTTTACAGGAGCAATTTATAAACGTCATTCATTTTATGTATAGGGTTTAAAAAAAAAAAGAGTGGCATAAACTAAAATAACAGAAGGTTGTCAAGTATGGAAGTTCATATGCATGTGCTAAATCAGAAATTTCCATCCACTAAGAATAAGATCTCAAAGTTCATGCACTTACTTGGCTTCATTCTCCTTAGCCTCTACATATGAACACTGCAGAGACCAAGTATCTTCCAAAAAATTGATCCACGTACTAAGAATATCTGTTTCTGCTCGACATGAACCAACGGATCTTGTTAGTTCATCCTCCTGCAAAGTTATAGAGATATGTTACATGGTGCAACCAAAAAAAGGGTAAGGCGACTCACAACCCCTTAAAAATATCTGCAGTATACATCCATGTTATTTAGAAGTACTAGGAACAAGATAGTGTTATAAGGAAAGGAGGTATGCAGACCTTAGTTTTTAAATGGGCAACAATTTGATCATTAGCGTCAAAGAATTGATCCTTCTCTTCTGTTACATTGTGAAGACGAGCTTTTGCGGCAGACAGGGAGATATTCACCTTTTTCATCAAAATGCTCTCCAAGTATTATTAACAAAACAATAAGTTGCTATAAAGTACATCAATTGACCTAACTTGTTCATAAAGGAAAAAACATGGAAACATCCTTTAGTAACATTAAGTGCAAATGGATTTATAAGTTTTTGTAAAATTCTTATCAAAAGCAACAAGAGAAAATATCAAAGATATGGTTACATTTATCAATCATTAACTCTAAATTGAAATTTAGTAACCATCAGAAATTTATACGCGGAACTTTAGAAACAAAACAAGTAAAGGAAAAGGATAGGGAAAGGGAGATAACATGCATTTTAGCAATTGTCTCACACGCAAATGGATTCATGATTGAGTTATCACGTAGACTATTGCCCACTCAATGACGCCAACCCCCACCGCACGCCCAAAACCAAACCCAACAGAGAGAGCAGGAGGTAGCTCATCTATAGAAAACTGTAACATTAATGAATTCCAATTCTTTAAATTACTTTTAAACCTAAGAGTTATATACAATCACAAGGAAGCAAAGACAAGAAACCAAGAGTTGGCTCTATGCAAGTTTCTTAATTCACATTCCAAAATCTTTTGCATCATTATCCTATGAACCACTACATTCGGAAACAAACAGAATCTGTATATTTTATGACATTACAAACCATGTTTAAAATTAGTTGAGATTAGTAAGTGTACAAATTAGCTGGGCTATTCACTCTCATTCAGCTACAAGCCTACTATTCAGGCCATCATACATAATAGTGTGAGCATAAGCTAAACCAAAAGTATACATGAAAAACAAATGAAAAAAAAAATGCCAAAGCATACTAGGGGACACTAATATATGTCATTATCTCATTAGACAGTTTTCCATAGTTCACCGAGTTAGAAGGATGAAACACCTTTTTCAATTGAGCTTCAAGTTCATCCCTCTGCTTCTCAAGAACAGATACCTCAGCTACTAGCTCCTGAAAAAAGAATTGAATCATAACTGTATAAGCACATATATCGGGCAGAAAATCACACAACTAGCCATGGATTATACAAAAGTTAATCCAATCACAAATCGTACACAATCCTTAATTCACCTCTTTCTTGCCTTCCCCAGAACTCAATAACTACGAACAGACAAACAATCTTAAACCTCACGAACTTGATATCAATTAATGTACAAAAGGAGAGAAGATATAATTCAGCATTACCCGTTTTAGACTTCTTTTTGGTTGTACTACATTAAAAGTGTCATTTTTAAAGTACAGTGAATAGAATCAGAGTCACCCATCTTCTAAATGGGTCATGTGGCAACATGGACAGGGTGCAGCATCACTTCCTAGAAAATCTCTCACAGCATAGTCATGCTTATATTTATAACATATAATCGTCAAAATCTGGAACTTGGAACATGACAAATGCAAACATTCATGGCATTGACTACCAAGAGAGTAGTTCAAGTTTAATGTATGAAATCAGCATTCACAATGACGAACGATCCCAAGTTTAACTTCTATTCTGTTCCTCAGTTATTGAACTCATGCAAGTTACATCTTCACTTTTCTGCTCGTCTATGATATTCTTGTATACTAATAAATCGAAATAGAATTTAATATCCTCTATCTTTCCACAGAAGCATCTGATGTGTCATTTTTATGCAGAAGGATTAATATTGTCTTTTGGGTTTTGTTTCAGCTATTTATTTTGTCTTAAAGATGTTTTCCTCTCTTGGATTGTTGTGCTTGGCAAAATTTCGTCTAAGTTCCTTTGAACTTACTTAACTTCAAAGGAAAATACTTTCAACTCAATTTTCTAGACTTCTTATGCCTAAGAGAGCAAGGATCAAAATGTTGAAAGATATTACCTTTTCAATTTCACTAACTTCGTTGGCTTTGCTCACTCGGAACTTTAATGCATCTTCTTTCTGAAGCCTGCGAGAGAAAGAAGGAAAGTGACATTTTGAAAAGGCAGAAACAAGTTAGTGGAAGGACCATTATAAAATTAAACAGGCAGACAGAGATTGCTAAACATACGAAGGTAGTCCATAACATTTCAAATTCTTCTTAATAACTTTTCCCAACGAAAAATAAACACAAAAAAAAGACATCCACCTAATGTAACCAAATTCATTTAGTTCAGACAGGTTTAGAGGGATCAATGTGATTTGATAGTCTCTAGTCATTCCTACCGGGGAGACTCCCAGATCTCAAATAATTCAAAGGATAATTTTATTATTCCAAAATTTAATAATTTCACCACTATCTAAAAGTTCTACGAAATTCTAATAATTCAATTTTCTACAACTATATTTAGAGTCTTCTAATATTTTGAAAGTCTTTCATGATGCACTTCTCTGTGAATGGAGCCATCTCACCTGAAATAGAGAGACTAATCAGTTGTTAGGCTTATCCATGGTTTTTTGTTTGAAGATTAACTGCATCACTAATGTTTTTCTTTTGCTTAGTTTATTACCACTAGGACATTATTCATGTTCATTGCTTCATGATCTCCATGGGTTTATGTTTTGCTAGGTAATATGAAATATTGCAAACTCTCCACACCCCCCACCCCAAAAAAAAAAAATCCAAATGATAGGCATACAGTAAAACAATAGACAAGTACGAAGTCAACAAACATGAAAATCATGTATCAGGTGATAAAACCAACAAATATTAAAGGGAAAAAAGATCACACTTTCAGAAAAAAATTTCCTTGGTATAGTTTTTCCCCTCTAGGTTTTTCTATTCCAAGGTTTTAATGAGGCAGGCATCTTCCCGTCTTTTTCTCTTTCTGTTTTGCTTTGTATCTCTGGGCTTCGGCTTCTCTTTTCCTTTTCTTTATATATTTCTCATGATTTAGTTAAAAAAAATTACAGCAAAATATGCTCAAAACTACAGTATGGGAAGAGTATCAAATTGACAAAACAATATAACCTAACATGGTACGCTTATAAAAAAAGTAAGCAAGTCAGAAAATGAGAGAATAGATATATAAACAGATCAGATTGTATAGCACAATAAAAGCTTAAGCCTTGAAAAATATAGAGGGCATGCTGAAACTGACTAGAACTCCAAAAAAAGAAAAAGAAAAAAATCACTTGTCATATGCAGTACCTGTAGTCAGCGATGCGTTTCTCAGATTTTGAGGAAGAGCTTGCTAGGGATTCCAATAATACTTTCAACTTCTCAACCTACATATGCATAATTTTTCAGACACATAGACTTGAAGGCTATTAATAATTTCTAAGACAACTTGAAGCAAGCTGCTAAGCTAATAAAAAATTCCAAAACACCTTGAAGCATATTCCTTTAGCATTTAGGGTTAGTTCCATGCAGGTCTTAGAGGTTACACATATTGAACACTAAGTTCCCACCAGAAGCAAGGAGATTTAAGATTTTCACTAAAGCTAGAAGGGAAGGCACATAAATTAACAAGGGAGAACGTAGTGGAATAAAAGAAGTCCTCATATCTGAAAGGTCGATATTTTTATTCACCAAAATAAACTCATACTGTGTATGGATTGAAGGATTTGAAATTCGCAGTAGTAAATCAATTGGTGATGTTTGAATAGATATGGAAGACACTTTCATTTAAAACTAATTTTTGAGCAATTTGAGTGGATTTTGAATACATTCTAATTTGGGTGGATTTGAATATATTTATTTCAAATCTTGTATTTCAAATTATTTAATTCAAACACAACCTAAAAGAATGTAAGGTAATCTTGATTAGATGGACAGCAAAAGGTCCCAACCAAAGAATAACTGGAAACTCACAATATACTATTTTAGTGGGACACAGTCACACAGGTACTACTATGGCTTTTGAAAATGAGAATTAACTGTCACAAGATTATAAAAGTTTTACGACAAGAAACAAAAGGTCCTATACATACCTTTTGAGAATGAATTTCAGACGTGTCTCCACATTTAAGAGTTTTCTTTTTCAGTAGAAGCCCTTCCAACCTGGAACAAACTCTGATGTGCGCAAGTGCATCTTTAAGAGCCTGATAGAGAAAATGATAATTAGACAAAGCAGATATGAATTTCAGGCACCTAAAAACATAATACTTACAAGCGATAGCATATATATTGTCTCCAGCACATATATATTAAGCAATAAACTGTAACCATGCCACAGAATTGAAAGTTTTTGTGCATGTAAGTTGGAAAGAATTGCAGTTTCAACAAATTGATCAAACTTCTTTTGAATGAACAAAGACCAGAATGAAAAGTAATTGCATGATTTCAGAAATTCTAATAGATCATTTATTATTACCATTCAGAGCACACAACATTGAAAATACAACATTTTTCCAGAATCATGTAGTAAATCTCCTATATATGGGAGATAATTAGGCTTAAATACATGACACTTGGTCCTTTTTTTGACCTTTGTACAAAATCACACACCCAATGAAAGAAGCCGTTGTCTTCAATCACATTAACCTAGTTCCAAAATATAAGGGGGGAAATGAAATTGCACCTGTGACATAATTTGGATTCTACCTATTATATTCTAAAATAGCCCATGTGAAAAAGGCTAGAGGAGATGATTGGTGGTGATATACATGTGGTATAAGGTCATTTTACAGTATATTATGAGCAACACAAACAATATACTGATGGCTTTTGGAATGCAAGAGGGCTAGTAGTTTCACCACCTAGCTCCTCCAATCTAATGAGCTTGGAGGACTGCTGTGTTGCATCCAGTCTCCTACCCAAGAACTGTACATGTGGCTTATATGCACTGTGTATACATATACTAGTTGCCTCCATTACTACACCCCTGAGTTTCCCTTTTATCCAAATTTAGGATTCTAAGCCTTACATCCACAAAACATGGAAGAAAAATAATAAATGCTAGATAACATAAGGGCTAAGGTCATGTCCAAAGTACGCCAATTAAGAAGAGCTTGAATGCCTCAGCCGGTGATAAAGACCTTAAAACTTCCCAATGTAAACCTCAATTTCATAGGGAAAATAAGCTACTATGGATTGATATGGATAAGTTATTGAGAAGGCCAACAGTAAAATGGACTTAAAGGGAGACTGTAGACTTCAGATGGAGAATAAGCCTTACAAGTTTTAAGATATTCTTAGTCCCTTATACAGGAATGGATTTAGTAAAGTAAGAAACCAATTATATTTTTGAGAATCAAGCATAAAGCGATAGATATGATAGCTAAGCTCCAACTATCTACCCCATAACAATGACTGTCTAAAGCCTTGAAATATAATGAAACAGGTATGATATAAGTATTGGAAGCAATTCAATCAGAAATCTACATAGCCCACTTGTCATTGTTCCCACACCATTGTAACATGCAATTGACTTAAGATGTAACAAATCATACCCAAAAGACCTCACATAAAGCTTATGAGAGTACAGGTAGGTACATCAATGTTCACCTCTATTGTTGGAGCACCACTTTGTTTAGTGTTCTCATCACCACCACTATTATGTGATGCTCTTAATTCAAGCTGCTTCTTCAATGTGGAAACTTCAGCATCAATCCTGTATGCAGACAAAATCATGTGAAAAGGTAAGAAAACCTCGTCCTGCTAAGTGGAACTCTCACCTTCCTGTTTCCTTTAGAAGAACCCATAATTTCCAATCAAATGCAGCTAGTTGTGTATGAAATGGTAGCCAAAAACAAATGCTGCTAAAATTATGTTAATCTTCCAACAAGGTAAGATTCTGTATGAACTTCATTTGATTTTTCAGAAGTGAATCTCAAAAACTTCCTATTTCATCAAACTCAAGTCAAGTGCAAGCTACTTGATAGTTTTTTTGAATGTATTTTCTAGTTTCCAAGTATTGCAGAGCTTGAAAATTAATACAGTCAAGCGGCATAGAGGCATTGCAATACTTGGCAGCCAGTGCCATGTGAAGCACAATACTTTATGGTTTGAGATTAGTTTATAAGTGGCAGATTAATAAATGCGGAAGTGATGTAAGTTTGAAATTAGAAAGTGCATGCTGCTATAATAATTTGAGATATCTAAACCTGTTCTATGACAATTCAAAACCACATTAAGACATCCACATAAATTTTATTTAACCATGTATGCATATTTCAAAAGTATTGCTATAAAATTATTTACATCGCCAACTTTGAAAGCCTTATAAAGGAAGAGAAAAGAACAGCCTACTTCATAGCACCTCATCAACTCAAATCCCGGACTTATATGATTAGTATCACACAACTGCACAGTGACAACTTTGTGAAGATATATTAACTAATATACTATTGTACACAGATTAGGAGCATTCAGAAGATAACTGTGTCGTCAATCAAGAAATTGGATGCATTTGTTTAAAAAAAATCTTAATATGACAGCATATCTTCCACTTAAAAGCAATGCTTGTTAAAAACTTAAAGAACAAGATTACAGAACTAATGCTCTATGTACAATGTAACCAGGTGTAAATATGTGTAACCAGGTGCAAATATGTGAAACCTTTGTTAAAATATAGTTGCTTGAGTTAAAACTATCATATATTCCATCAAGGAGGAAAAGTTAAGGTAGTCAAAAGGAAGTAATTGAAACAGGGAGTTCTTTGACACCTTTGAATATCTGCATTGATTTTCAACCCTGTGATCGCTCCTTCAGCAAATTGAAGCAATTCTTCCCTCTTCACCTACCAAAATAACAACACACCAGCTACTTTAGATACTTATATTTCAGACATATTGGATAAGTGTTTATGGCATATGATTTTCATCTTCAGCTCATTTTAACACCAGAAGCAATCTCCTTCTTCTTAGAAATGCCTAATTAAATGGGGATTAGATGAATTTTCAGTTCAACAAAAGATATCCTGACAGGGGTAGGTTATCCAAAGTTTCTCCCAATATTGCACTTTAGTTTGATGCAATTAGATCAAATTGGGTTTTGAAAGTGTACCAATACTTCATCTTGGTAGCTGGAAAAAGCTTTCGCAAGATCCTGAATGCTGCTCACTATTGCATTATGAACTTCTTTTCCTCCTCTGAGACAGAGACTGCAGGTGCACAATTGTAATAGAAATATCAAGTACAATTAGAGCTTCATTTAATATGCTCCGATAACAGAACACCAAAGCAATCCTCCTAAGCAAGAATCTAAAATCACAGTACCCAACAAGTGGTAAAACTTACCCAAACAATTCAAGAAGAAGAGAAACTTCATCTTCACTTGGGGCTTCAAGAATCTAAGTCAAACAAAGGAGAAGACTAAATCCAGAATCACACATCATAAGATCCAGCATGATACCTAATTTTCAATGTTTTATGGTATTGATAGATTAAGAATAGAGCTTGATGTCTTGACCAACCAAAACAGGAAATACAAGGTTTTTGACAATTACTATATATCTTCGATATATGGCACCAAAATTACAACATAGCATACCCAAGAGGCAACAGTAAAGTGCGCTAGTTTCTTGTACAAGTGGTTCTACTAAGACTATATGTGGAAGCACTTATGTATAAGTAGAGGTACTTCAATGCTTATTCATGGAAAGTGCAAAAATAAATCAATAAATTAAATAAATAATCAAAAGCCACGAATTTGCATGTCAGAAAAATGACTTTTAGAGAAGGTAATCATTCCTAAAGTACATAAACCATTAAATACAAAACATTTCCACAAAAGCATGATCATCTTTGAAAGATCCTTAACCGCCCTCCCTCCCTCCCTCTTTGTAGAGTTTGAAATTCTCAACAATTTCAGAGCAATATTTACTGAAGTACTGAACTCAAGACATTTAAGCCTGTACTACATACCATGCATATGGATATTCCCTCCAAAGCTTGACTGTAAAGAAAGACATCACGGAAAGTCAATGGCTCACCACCCATATCTGAATCATAGTACAATACCTGCCCATTCAGAAGAGATGAGCAGATGAGAAGCAAATAAATCATGAATAGCGATGAAAATGTGTTGATTTAATTATCGTTTTGGCAAATTTTTATACAAGAATTCTACTGTAGCAAAGAAGATGATAGAAAAGCCATGTCAATTCCCTTCTGATGAATATTAAAAGTTCCATACTATTTGAAGTGTCACAGCATGCATGTAAAAAATGTGTCAGGGAGCAAGTCATTGCTAATTCATGTCCTTGAAAATTCTCTACCAATGCAATTAGGTGCAAAAATAAAAACAACGAAGCTTGAGTGTGAAACATATGATTTACCATGATATGAGCTTTTAGACCTTTTTCCATTCAAATCATGAATAGCGTAACCATTGTAAACTTTATAAGTGTGGCTACAGCTATAAGTTTGAATGTGAATCACATTAAGTAGCTCCAAGTTTGACTTAGCTCAAACAAAATCATAGTTGAAAATTTTAATGCTGCGACTATTTTAATATATCTGTAAATTCAATACATGTACTTTAGGTGCTTTCAGAGCATACAACCCATCTCTAAACTTCATGCCTAAGCCCCACAAGCACTTTGCATCTTGTTGAGTTTCGTGCCTTCAGTAAGTGAAATATAATGAGATGTATTTTAAAAGTAAAATAGCTCCAAAGGAGGATTATTTCACTTTAAGCAATACAATTATGAAACAAGAACAGTACTAAAATTTAAGAGCTAACCATTGACTGTCTTCTCGGGCTCCTTGGCTCATCAAGAAGTTGATGCTGCTCATTATTCTTTTCTTTTTCTTCAAATGTATTACCAGAGGATTTTTCAATTTCTTTCAGAACAGCTATCCATCTTCTCATCAACTCAACTCTCTCACGTCCTCTGCAAGAAACAGAAGCCTCTTCCAACCTTTTCACAGTCTGCTTGAAACTTTTAAAATTTCGACCACCCTGATAAGATCAACTACGGGATTTACAATTTGAGGAAAAAGATGAAAACTATGATACAAGAACAACATGATTGATTTCTGCTTCAAGTTCATAGCATAATATTCTCCATATCCTTTCCCACCCCCACCCCCACCCCCCCACAAAACCAAAATTATTAAAAGAAAAGGTGTTTTGTTTCTTTGAACTCCATACATAGCCAACAGTGAGATAACAATGAACCATTTGAACCACCATGCAAACAAATCAGGCAAGCCGACTTCAGCTTTTCCCTCACTATTTCTGCTATAGCCTAGCAACCACCACAACTATCAAAAGAATTCACTTATAAAAGTCAATGTCCCAGGACTCCATTCCACCACAAGACAGTATTGCAAAGCCCCTAATCAACCAAGTCAACAATAATCTCATTTACAATTTTCCCCCAATTTGAATGGAAAAAATGAAAAACTGAAATTACACTCACTGTGTCCATATTGATGCTCTGCATTATCATGAACAAAACCCTAATACCTCAATAATTAGAAATAAAAGCAGCTAATCTTCATTGAATTCAAGTTCACACGATTCTGTTGCAACCCAAGACAAATATACCTCAAATAATTTTGTTTTCTATTTCACAAAGAAAAAATGACATATTGAGGTCAAGAAACATTTACAATGCGATCTTGGAGAAGTTTGGCGCCCTCGACAACAGCTTGACCGGCTTGTTGAACGACAGAATCAGCATAATTTCTGACGGTGCGGGTGAGGTTATTCTTATTCCCCACCTCTACCGCCTTGTTCACCGCCGATCGCAGCCACGACATTCTTGCCAGTACCCAATTTCAAGACTTTCTTCTTCGGATTTCTGTTCAATTCTAGTCTTTGATTACTTGTAGCAATCTATTTTTAGAGAGAGAGAGTGTGTGTTTACATGCAAATTGCAACTTCGGTGTTCTTCTCCCACGGCTTAAGCCAGCGGAAAATTGACTGAATCCGTAATAAGGCTGTGTTTGGCGTAACGAAATGCGCCCTTGACTTTGGCGCTACGAATTATAAATGCTCACTTTTTTTTTTTTTTCTTTTAGTGTGATTTTGTCGTGGGTAGTGGGAAATATTATCGACTTTCGTTATTGCTGGTATTTTATTCTAGTTGATAAAGTTAACTCGGATGTTATACGAACGTAATTTAAATTGTGAAAATCAATATTAGTCTCATAAGAAAACCAATATGATTTGCAAAGAAATATAAGTTTTGTTTTGTTTTTCTCAATACAAGAAGAAGTGGGATTTTTCATTTACGCTTCCAATGTGGGCCAAAGATGTGGCCCAGACTCCACTATTGGAAAAACAAAATCGGACTGGTCTAATACCTCGCCGGACCGCTAAATCTCAAGCCCATCATACAAATATAAATTTATATTTCATACGGTTGGGCCCAATACAACATGTTTAGATATTTGAGAATCAACATATATGGCCCCGGCCAACGTCTATCTCCACTACGTCTATGGGTCTAGACTCATTTTGCCACGATTTTTAATTAAGAGTTAAATCATCACTCAATCATATATAACTTATATGATGCGTAAGTCATGTACACTCAAGTCAGTTAATTTATTAAGAAGCAATGAGTTTTCGTATGCAATAGAGTGTGATACTTTAAAATTATAAGTTTTTATTTCATAAGAATATCTTTTTATTGAAAAGTGTATGCTTTTTAAACAGTAAGAATATATATATATATATATATATATATTTACTGTAAAAATAAAACTTTTATAAAAGAAAGGGTAATATTTTTAAAGTTCGGATTCGAAACTAACAATTGTGTTACGTTATTTATGTGTCCAATGTTGATGCATCAAATATTTAACATATCTATTAATTTGAATATTTCATAATTTAAGGAGATGACATCATTACACATTTAAATTGGACATTTCATAATTTAGGGGGATGAGATCATTATTAAAAGTTGGCCACATTGAATAGTTTAACACTTCCATGGAAACTAATACATAATTATCATATTCATTGATTTTGTTCGAAAGTAATACGTAATGACAAATTTATCGATTATGTTGACGACAAACATATCATATTGACCCATGTTAACCATACTACTGAACATTCACACTTTATCTCATGAATTAAGATCTCTCACACAATCTTATAAAAAAATAAAACCTACAATAAATTATTATTCTCGAAAAGTAACCATATCATATATAATATCAAATACTTAAATATTTCAATTTACAGAAGACAATAATAATGTATCTAGTTAGTCATATAATGTGGATGTTGAGTTATTAAAATTTAAAAAAATATGTTAAAGTTAAAAGCACAAAAAAAAACAAAATATGTATTACTTAAAATATCAATTCATTTACAAATAGATGGCAGAGATGAGTAAAGATTGGAACAATTGACATTTACGGTTTGGATTATCTGTTGATGTGAATAGAAGATATTATGTGCGATAATTGGTTGAAATATATATATGAGGCAAGGGTTACTTGTCAGTACCAATGCAACATATAGTATCATAATCCGATATATATAGAACCCTTATATTCAACCCATGAGGAAAGGGATGACATAAGAATTATTGAGCAATTTGGGTATCATACTATTTACAAGAAATGTTGTTTGCCACCATTGAAGTAACAACAGTAGATTACCATCCACACCTAATTCAATTACACAGGTAGACCACCGAATCAAAGCCCTCCACGTGTCTCCCCAAATCAAAGCGAGGCGTGTAGATGAAAAGATTAGGAGATTTAGGTCACCTCTCACATCTATCCTAGTCCACGAAATTCAATCCATCACAGAAATAGCAACGATTCAAGATTTCATGCATAAAAATGGAAGCAAATCCCTATATATATATATTCTCATAACATAATCCTCATTGTGATCAAGAAAGTGTGCTCAGAAAAAATCAAGAATTTTAATGGCTTTTCATCTTTCTTAATTACTCACATTTCTTCTTCTGCTGCAACTCCCTACCTACTTCTCACCAGCCCCTCCATATTTCTTCTTCATCTATCCAATTTCATCTGTATTTGTATCTCAATCTGATGAAATCTCTGAAAGCAGCCATGTCCAGAGTAGTTGCTAATAATTCCTCATCCCCTTCCCCTGTTCGAGACAGCGTTCCCTTCTACGACCGGAGAGAATTGGCGGTGATGGAGTCGGCACGTGCCGACGCTTCGCCGACGCTCGGCCACCTCCTCAAATGCGTCGGCGATGTGCGGAAGGAAGTCACCGGCGATGAAACTCCGGTGCACCAGGCGCTTGATGTGAGTGACACCAGCAGCGTTGATCCTCGCTCAATCCCTTTCGTTCTCTCCTTTAGCAACATCACATACAGCATCAAAGCCAGACGCAAATTCGCTCTTCCCAGTTTGCTCCGCCGCCGAGCCGCGGCGAATCCGGATTCCGGTGAGGCTGCTTTCACGTCGGGGAAGACGATCCTGAACGACATCTCCGGGGAGGCGCGTGACGGCGAGATTATGGCGGTTATGGGCGCCTCTGGCTCGGGGAAATCGACTCTGATCGACGCTCTGGCGAATCGCATGGCAAAAGGAAGCTTGAAAGGCTCCGTTACACTGAACGGCGAGCAGCTGGAATCGAGGCTGCTGAAGGTGATTTCCGCTTACGTAATGCAGGACGATCTGTTATTCCCCATGCTCACAGTCGAAGAAACCCTAATGTTTGCGGCGGAGTTCAGGCTCCCAAGAACCCTATCCAAATCGAAGAAGAAACTCCGAGTTCAAGCCCTAATCGATCAATTAGGGTTACGAAACGCCGCCAAGACAGTGATCGGAGACGAGGGACACCGTGGGGTGTCCGGCGGAGAACGGCGGCGCGTGTCGATCGGGATAGACATAATTCATGACCCGATTTTACTGTTTCTCGATGAACCAACATCGGGATTGGATTCAACCAGCGCTTACATGGTGGTGAAGGTTTTGCAGAGAATCGCTCAGAGTGGAAGCATCGTTATCATGTCGATACACCAACCGAGTTATCGAATTCTCGGACTGTTGGATCGTATGATCTTTCTATCGCGTGGACACACTGTTTACAGTGGGCCACCGTCGAACCTGCCGTTGTTCTTCTCCGACTTCAAACATCCGATTCCCGACAACGATAATCGGACTGAGTTTGCACTCGATCTGATTCGCGAACTCGAGGGCTCACCCGGCGGAACCAAAAGCTTGGTCGAGTTCAACAAATCATGGCAAGCGTTAAAGAGAGGCAATCAAACTCACTCCGAATTGAATTCAACAACAAACGGCTCGAATTTATCTCTAAAAGAAGCAATCAGCGCCAGCATATCCCGCGGAAAGCTTGTTTCCGGGGCGACGGCCTCCGCCACAGCCACCAACGGCGCCACCAGCCCGGCCTCACTGGTTCCGACGTTCGCGAATCCTTTGTGGATCGAAATGGCCACACTCTCTAAACGATCCTTCACCAACTCAAGGCGGATGCCGGAGCTTTTTGGCATCCGCCTCGGCGCCGTCATGGTCACCGGATTCATCCTAGCCACCATGTACTGGAGACTGGACAATTCTCCGAAAGGAGTCCAAGAGAGGCTCGGATTCTTCGCCTTCGCCATGTCAACAACGTTCTACACCTGCGCCGACGCCTTGCCGGTTTTCCTCCAGGAAAGGTATATCTTCATGAGAGAAACTGCATACAACGCTTACAGAAGATCATCCTACGTTTTATCTCACGCGCTGGTCTCAGTTCCTTCTCTGCTATTCCTTTCCCTGGCATTCGCCGCCACCACCTTCTGGGCGGTAGGACTCGATGGCAGCTTCCTCTTCTACTTCCTAATCATCTTCGCGTCCTTCTGGTCGGGGAGCTCCTTCGTGACGTTCCTCTCCGGCGTGGTCCCACACGTGATGCTCGGATACACCATCGTCGTCGCGATTCTTGCTTACTTCCTTCTGTTCAGCGGCTTCTTCATCAACCGCGACCGGATTCCGTCGTACTGGATCTGGTTCCACTATTTATCGCTAGTGAAATATCCGTACGAGGCGGTGTTGCAGAACGAATTCCAGGATCCGGTGAAGTGCTTCGTGCGTGGGATCCAGATCTTCGACAACACACCGTTGGGAACGGTTCCGAATTCGTTGAAGGCGAAGCTTCTAGATAGTCTGAGCAGGTCGTTGGGGATAAAGATCACGAGCACGACGTGCGTGACGACGGGGGCGGATATACTGCAGCAGCAGGGCGTGACGGATTTGAGCAAGCTGGGTTGCTTGTGGATCACGGTGGCGTGGGGGTTTTTCTTCAGGGTTCTCTTCTACTTGTCGCTCTTGGTTGGTAGCAAGAATAAGCGGAGGTGAAATCAGAGTTTGGCGGGAAAATGCACCAACCCTCAACCCCCTAATTTCCCTAATTTGTAATACTATACTACTTTCTCTCTCTTGTACTATTTTCCCGTATTGTATAATCAGTGCAGTGGGATTTTGGCAGTGCCAAGTATTTTCTGTATTTTTTTGGGTTGTTTTATTTTCATACGGAATTGTATTTTCTTTTATTGGATTAAATGTTTCATTTTTTATTTTTTTTGGTGATTTATACATATTTAATCATGAGCTGTATATGGATGCAGATTGAGGGGACTTTGAATTAGACAAAATAAGCATTTTGTCTATACTACTCATTTTTCTTTGCAATCAAACCTACACATCTCTTCTATTTTTAGTCTTGTTATCCTATCTCTCTCTATATTTTTTTTATATTTTATAAGTTAAAGGAATGTGATCATTACACTTTTTGCACTTCATCAATAAACATATTAAAAGTTGCTCGCGATAAGTTTTTAATATTTTCGTCTCTATTTTTACATTCTCATTTTCTCTTTCTCTTAATTTATTTTTCATCCAAAATATTATAAATTATGTTCTTAGTTTAAAATTACTGTATTCTTTTTATTAGTTAGACTCATCTAAATACAAATCATTTGTTTGTCACTAGTAAGAGCAATTTGTATGATCAGTATCTCAATAACATGAACCTCCATATTTAACATCAAACATATTCAGCTATTCATTAACATAACTTGTTTACACACGTATTTCTTCATGTGTGAATTTTTGTGCTTAAAGCTTCAATTGATTTTGATTAAATGAGACAAACGAAAACAAGATCATTTTAATTTTAAATAAATGTTATTGAATTATAGCTATAAGATGTTGAAAAAATTGGATGTCAAGTTATTAAATTGTTCTTTTATTTTTAGTCTTGTTTATCATCAAGTTATCAAGTATGTATAGAGTGAACAATATATCTCCGTAAAATTATCAATGGCGTCATTCTGGAATTGGAAAACTTAGCTCTAGTTCCTGTTTGGGCAAAGCTTCCCAACCTCCCTTTTGAATGCTGGCATAGAAATGCCTTTAGTAAGACCGCTTCAAAAATCGGCAAACCTATCTGCATCGATCACCACACACAAGGAAAGCTCAGAACATCATACGCCCGTATTCTAATAGAAGTAAATGCTTTTATGCCCCCACCTTCTGCTGTAAAGGTGCAACTCCTAAACGGTCAATTGTTTGATCAACCCATCCATTTTGAATCACATCCACGTTACTGCTCGCCCCTGTTCCTCTTTTGGGCATTATAAAGGAACCTGTCCTAGTCCCTCTCGAATTCAAAAACCCTCCAAACCTTTGCAGAATGCCCAAACCACCTATCTCCCGAAAACAGCCATCTAGGTAGGAAAAAAGTCTGCTATTATACCCCCACACATCCAAATCCCCCGCCCCTGAAAAGCCATTTGATATATGTGGCTCTTCATCCGATTCAAAAGACCCCCCTTGGCCAGGAGGACTACATGCATCCTCCACCGATCTCTAGCTCGCTCACCCCCTTAAAAGAACAACCTGATTCTCAGATTGATGATCACAACAACGCTGTTAACAACAGCACAACTAAGTCCTTCCTTACTTTGCCCATTTCTAACGTTCCTGAATCTTTTAAGTCCTCTCATGCTCCTACTTTGCAGGGAACAATCATTGAATGAATGGATATACCTACTCAGGAAAATTCTGAGCTTGCTACCTCATCCTTCACAAATATTGCTCCAAAGAATGGAAGAAAAAACCTAAAGGAAAACAGATTGCAGCATCACCGGCTGCAAATGACCCAGATCTGTTAGAGGCTGCTCCCCCCATCTCTTGTGAAGTTCTAATTCCTCCCCTAAAGCCTCTTGGTAAAGAAGCTTCTGGTAAAACCAAACTGAAACCCCCTAACATTTTATGAAGATCATAACATGCAATATAAGGGGGTTCAAAAACCCTAAAAAACACTTTGAACTGATCGCACTTATTAAATAATAAAATTTAGATGTTGTATGCTTACTTGAAACCAAATTGGAATCTGATGTATGTCATTTTTCCTCTATTTGTGATGAAATCATGAAAACAAAATTTTGTGGCTGGTCCTACCTACATAACTTCAACACTTGTCAAAATGGCCGCATGCTCATCTTTTGGAACCCTTGTTCTGTCCATATTGATTTAATTAACTTTTTTCCTCAATTGATGCATTGTAAAACTTTGTGTAAGGTAACTCAAAATACTTTACATGTTTCTTTCACTTATGATTTATACTCTGTTGTGGTAAGACGAGCTATGTGGGATGAGCTTTTTCGTTTTGGAAGCTCTTTTAATGAACCTTGGTTAGTTGTTGGGGATTTTAATTACGTGAAAAATGCTAATGAAAAACTAAATGGTCCTACACTAATTAATTACTATCTCTCAGATTTCCAGGATACATGATTTTCTTTGGGTCTTGTTGATGTCAAGTCATTTGGATGTTTCTATACTTGGTCTAACAGATCTGTATGGATCAAACTTAATAGGGCTATGGTAAATCCAGCTTGGTCATCAACAGGTTTTCTATGCGAATCACACATCCCCCCGACGGGGATCTCCTCTGATCATTGTCCGATTATTTTGTCTATTTTCCAGCATTCTCTCATAACCAAATGGTCATTCAAATTCTTTAATATGTTGTCATTACATGATGATTTTTTTATCTACAGTTGAACTAACATGGAGCAACACCCTTCGGGGAATGGCTCAATTCATTTTATACAAAAAATTGAAACTCCTAAAGAAACCTCTTTCGAACCTAAATATCAAATATTTTAGTCATATCTCTTCGAAAACCAAAAAAGCGAAACAAGAGCTGAAAGATAACCAAATCACCCTTGAAAAAGACCCCTTTAACTCTCCACTGCAGAATAACAACATCCTCCTTAAAGAAAAAGCTAAGGCAGAAAAATCCTATCTTTCGCAAAATGCAAAATGCACCTTTCTTGCCCAAAGTGATCGAAACTCAAAATTCTTCCACAACATCATTAAAAGAAACTCGTTAAAAAGGCACCTTGCATCATTTACTCTTGAAAATGGATCTATTTCATCTTCTTTTCAATAACTTTCAAATGCGTTTGTTGATTTTTACAGAGGTCTCTTTGGAACTAGTTTCCACACAGATCCAATTGACTCTTTGATTGTTGAATCAGGTCCTTATCTTGATGAAAAGCAAAAAACAGATGTGATAGCCCCATTCTCAAATGAGGATATCAAAGAGGCCCTCTTTGAAATTGGGGATGATAAAGCCCCGGGCCCTGACGGGTACTCGGCTGGTTTTTAAAAAAAAGCTTGGTCTATTGTTGGACCTAATGTTTGTGAAGCCGTCCATGAATTTTTCAACAGCGGTAAATTGCTTAAACAAATAAACCACACTTTTGTTGCCCTTATTCCCAAAACTGATCACTCTCCCACGGTGGTTGATTTTAGACCAATTGTTTGCTGCAATGTGATTTACAAAATTATCACTAAGTTATTGGCTAAAAGACTTGAACCGATTTTGCCATGTATTATAAATTCTGCACAGGCAGCCTTTACAAAGGGAAGAAACATGTCGGATAATATCTTCTTAGCACAAGAAATAATCCAGAATTATTCTAAGAAGTGGATCTCCCCTCGATACACCATTAATGTTGATTTAAGAAAAACATATGATACTATTTCATGGTCTTTTCTTCATGATATTCTTGTTGCATTTGGATTTCCCTTTATCTTTATTAATTGGGTAATGGAATGTGTAACGTCTGCATCTTTCTCTATCTGCATTAATGGATCTCTAAATGGTTTTTTTCCGGGCATGAGAGGTATTCAGCAAGGTGATCCAATGTCCCCAAGTCTTTTCATTTTATGCATGAAATACTTTCGAGACTCATTATTTCCAAAACAAATGAACCAAACTTTAATTTTCATCCAAGATGTGAATCCTTAGGCATTACGCACCTTGCATTTGCTGATGACCTTATGCTTTTTTCCAGAGGTGATTTAATTTCGGTGAATATCTTATGTGAATGCTTACATATCTTTAAGTCTGTTTCAGGATTGAACATCAATGCAGCAAAATCTTGTGTATTCACAGTAGGTATTTTTGAACAGGATCTTCAAGACATCCTACACAATCTTTAATTCCCGGCTGGAACTTTGCCGGTCCGATATTTGGGCGTTCCCTTTGCTGCCCAAAAGCTCAATTCTGTCCATTTTGCACCCATTTTTGATAAGACTGCATCATATATTAATGCTTGGACAACTAACTCACTGTCTTATGCAGGAAGGTTGTTGCTTATAAAATTAGTATTACAAGGTGTTGAATGTTTTTGGATTCAAATTTTCTCCCTCCCCAAATCTGTGATTGATAGGATATATAAATTGTTTCGTATTTTCTTGTGGGGAAGAAAAAAAGCCCGGTTGCTTGGTCTGCTGCATGTCTCCCTCTTGATGAGGGAGACCTTGGTTTAAGGGATATCTTTGCTTGGAATAAAGCATTACTATGTAAAATTTTGTGGAATATACACTCTAAAACCGACTCACTTTGGATCAAATGGCTGCACTCTTTCTACCTCCATAATCAGAATTTTTGGTCTTGAAATCCTCCAAAAAACACTTCTCCTCTTCTTAAAAGAATCTATGATATAAGGACTGAAATGATTCTCTCTTATAAATCGATTTCTGCATGTATACATAATCTGACTTTAATTGCTTTTCCTGTTGGTCTGTCTTCTTCTAGCATGTATGATGTCATTAGGAAAAGAGGGGAGCTAAACTTTTAGAAAGTTGCAATTTGGAAGACCTTTATCCCACCGAAATTCTCCTTTTGTGTTTGGTTGACAATGAGAATCAGACTTGCGATTAGGGATAATCTTACCTTTCTTAATTTGGATCATATTTGTCCGCTTTGTGGCATTTCGTTGGAATCTTACTCACATCTCTTCTTTGAAATGGATCCATAAAGAACTTAGAGGACCAGTTCTGAAAAAAGCTAAGAAAATTGGCCTTTACTGCACAATTTACTACATTTGGAGGTCTCGAAATGTGTTCATCTTCAAAGGAACCAACACCCCTTCGAATGAAGTGGTAAAGAAAATCAAAACTCAAGTATATAAAATCCTTCACTCCCTCTTCCCAATTGATGCAATCTGTTTTTGATTAAGTCCAGCATGTTGGACGTTCTAACCCCAGTCTGTATATTTTCTGATTACCCCTACTCAGTCTACCCTTTCCCACATGCTCACATTTCTCTTTCGGCTTTTGCTTGCGGTTCTGGCTGTTTATTTTGATATTTGCAAATAGCCATATATACTCTGTACAGGGACCTGGGACTGTGCTTCCATCTCTATGGCGGACAGGTACTGGGCTGTCTCTGATGGCTTTCTTGGCTGGATTTGCTTTCCGCCCTTGTATTATTTTCTGATTTTCTGATGGGCCCAAACAATGTGTTGTGGAATTTTTGGGCTGGGTTTTATGTTGGGTTAGTATTTATTTTGGGCCCAGGAAATGTGCTTATCTGTCCTTATTTTTTTGGGCTGTAATTTATCTCTATTAGCAGTCATTGGGCTGCTCCTTTGACTGTGTGATTTTGTATCAGGACTACTGAGCCTTCTTATTACGATTGGGCCTCAACTTATTCGGCCTTATTTTGATACCTCTATTCCTGTTGAGCCTTTTTCTGGTGGGCCTCTTTATTTTATTGTGGCATGTTACTGAATTTTATTTTTTGGGCCAATTTTGCCTAATTTTGCTTCTGGGCCTCGAGCTGGGCTATATTGTTGTCTGGGCCTTTGCTTCTCCCTAAGTACATGGATGATTTTATCAAACTCTCATGCATGATCTATTCTACCGTTGTGTGATACAGTCTGGACCTCTTTTTGACATTTTGGGCTTATAGGCCTGACAATTTGTGATATATTTTGGGCCCCTTTTGATAATTTGTATCTCTGGGCCTCATACGGGTCTGGCTGGATTACCGTCTCATGATGACATACTTATGCCCATGTATAATTCTTTCTACATTTATTGGGCTTTTTTTGCGATATTGTTGGGGCCTCTTTTATTTTTGGGCTATGCTGAAACTTCTGGCCCAAAGAACCTATTTGTTGTGGCCCGACTAAAGCATTATTTTGCTTCTGTCTTGGCATGGTCATGTTCTGCTAGCTGTTGAGCCTCACTTTGCTGGGCCTTTTACTCTGGTCTGTTTGCCATTCTTCTACCTACTGGGCCTCATTTTGTTGGGCTTTATAATTTTTAAGGCCTTATGTAAATATTTTGCTAGTCTTTTGCTTGTTAAGGCTGCCTCTGAAAGTAATTTTGATTATTAATTCTGACTTTTTTTATGATTGTTTGGGCTGTATTCTGCTGATATTTGGGCTCTATATTCCATATACTTGTTCGGCAGTGGCTTACATTTTGTTGGGTTGATGGGCCTTCTCTGATGGGCTTCACTGGTACTTTTGGGCCTCTTTTTGTGCAGGAATCTAAGGGCCTTTAGCAGACCCACCTCTGATGATGGGATTTATTTTGTTGGGCCTAATATTTAAACCTGTTTGGGCCTTTTGGGCCTTTAATATTAGGCCTCTTCTGCTGTAATTAATTGCTAATTATTGGATTATTATTTTGATTGGTCAGGCCCTCTGATTTTGGACCTTGCTATGTTGGGCTGTATTTTCATGGACTTGCTCCTCATACTTTTTCTACTGTGCTGTTTATGGTTCTGTTTGCTGGGCCTAAATGGGCCTTTGCATGGCTAATTGGGTTTTTATGGGCCTCTTTGTTTATATATCCCAGAGACATGCTTTGAGAATCGGAAAGAAGAAGGGAAAAATGGGCCAAGCAGCTTTAATGCACCTGCCCACTTCGCTCTTCTTCTACTTCGGTTCTGAGTAAGCAACCCTGACTCTTGCCTTTTGAGTCTTCCTTTGCTGTTCGACAGCCCCTGTTTCGATACTCTCTTGAATTTACATCTCCAGCGAAAGACCCCCAGGCCACCATGGTTGCGTTGATGTGCTTGTCCTTTTTCTTTGTGTTAGTTTGGGGTATGTCCCTTTTTGGACTGTGTATTTTTTTTGTAGCTCACTCGCCTACTTGTAGGTTGGTGACTTTCATGTGTTTTATTATCTTTTGTTTTCCACCTTGGAGTTTTTAGGTCTCACTATTTTGTATATGATCTTATCATGATTTGGGGCATAAACCCCAAACCTCTCTACCCTTGAAGGCCTCCACTTGTACATGATTACTTTTTATCCTTGATATAAATTTTTACATTTTATCCAAATATATATATATATATATATATATATGTCATGAACTTAAGATTTTTGAGTTTATTTTCTAAATATATGCCATTTTAATTGTGTTTGGCCTAGGATTACCATGAATATCATTGCCAGCATAATATGGTCACCCTTGTTGTAAAGATAAAAAAAGAAAATCAACAAATGTATGATAAATTAAAAAAAATAAAACCACAAAATAGTTGAAATATCCACGAGGACAGGCGTTGAGTGGACCTACTGAAAGCAAAAGTTGAAATAACGGTGAGTCACTGGTAGTGGTATATAAACAAACAAATCATCGCCAATTTTTCCTATTTCCACTTCCTACTGTCTTCACAAAATGAATTATCCTTCTCCATCAAACCCTCACTCCTTTCTTCTCCTTGTAGTTTTGCTGCTTTTCTCGCAATCACCGTTTACAACTTCCCGGAATCTGCACCAAAAGCTCGATTATGGCGACGGCGATGGTTCTCCGACGTACATTTGGCCGTTGCCTTGGCAATACACTTCCGGCAACCAAACTCTCACCGTTGACCCCAATCTGTCGCTGATTACTAGCGGAAATGGCGGCAATTCAGTTATCGTTTCTGAAGCATTTTACAGATATAAGAGAATCATTTTCAAACATGCTGGTTCAAATTTACCCGGCGTTGGAGTTGACTATGATCTCACGAAGCTGAATGTACTTGTTCACTCAGATAATGAAGAGGTAGTCCCGGATTTTTAATCAGTGTCGCTTATTTTTATTTTGTCTAATTTTTGTTTAATTTTTATTTGGATAATTGTAGCTTCGACTTGGAGTAGATGAGAGCTACACTTTGTTGGTGGCTGCTAGCAGTGGATTTTCGGTGATTGGGGATATCACAATTGAGGTGCATTGAATAGCAACCTTATGTTTTAAAAAATATACTTAAAATTGAATGTTCTTATCGTTTATATTTGAGAAATCAGAACCGTAGAACTTCTCCTGCAGGTGAAATTCTTCTAGGTGCTACTTTGACAAGCTTATTACTGGTCTATCTTTTGCACTATCCTTTTTAGTTTTTCATGAAACCATCTTAGCATTTTCACATCTGATTCTCAAATTTAATTTAGGTAGATGCTATTTTGCAATAATCCTGCACTTGGTATTGTGCAACATTATCGGGTGATTTCTTGATTATAATCATTGCAAGGTTTCAAACACAAACATTGGAAGTGCTTTTCCTTCTTGTTCGCTTGCCTATTAGGACAACTCCATCTCTATAAAAATGGACCATAGGCTGATTTTGGATTTTCTCCATCAGCTTCCTGTGACCTTAACAGTATAAATATTGGCTTAAATGTCTTCATGCAGTCCCATGCTTATAAAACCTTACCTTTTACCAAATTATCCTTCAATTGATCGTACTTTGCTTCAACATAATCCATTTTGACTCCGATTTTCTTTAATTTCACCGGCTTCTTACATTTTGAGTTGACGATATTACTTCTTGCATATTTCCAGGACCTGCATCCCACATCTTGACCGTATTTAATGTATTTAACTTTGTGCATGCATTTTCACATTTCAACTAACCACTAGTATGGCTGAAGCTTGCAGTATGACATCTTCTTGCTGAGTTTTTTAAAGTATACACCATATAACTTTGCTTTGTACGGATCTCCAATTCATATTATTTTTTGGCGTTTCAATATAATTTTGCTAAGCTTTGTTATTTTTGTCATTTGCTGCAGGCAAATTCTGTCTATGGCATTCTACGTGGCCTGGAGGTATATTAGTTCCTAGTAGATACGGGATTGTTTTACTTTAGTTCAGGAAAATTGCAAGATTCTGAGTTTCACCTGTACCAAGATGATTAGCGACAGATGTGTGTGTGTACATGGTTGACCTCAGTTGCACCAGGCAACAAAGTAAAGAAAAAGAGGGAGAGGAGTGTATATTTTGAGACTTTTTTTTTTGACTTCAAAGGATAACATTGTTATAATTTTAGATCCTATGATGCTCTGTACCATGATCTCACCTAATACTATGATTAGTTAGAAGTTAGGAATGTAATTGTTATCCCTCTAACTATCCTTGGTTATACTTTTTCATTCAGACATTAAGCCAGCTATGTGCTTTTGATTACGGAACCAAATCTGTGAAACTTTATAATGCACCATGGTACATCCAGGATAAACCGAGATTCGAATACCGTGGGCTTATGCTTGGTGAGTGTCTTTTGTTGACTGACATTTCTTCCATTTCTTATGGTTCCATATTGTTATTTCGAGTATTTACATGTTTCTGCAGATACTTCAAGGCATTATTTGCCAATTGAAATAATGAAGCAAGTTATAGAATCTATGTCTTATGCTAAACTTGTAAGATATGTAATTCAAGTGTTACTTATCCTTCTTTAGACAAAATCTGTTTTCTTTTCCTTTCCAGATTTAAAATATTTTTTGATTGCATTCAGTAGAATGTCCTTCACTGGCACATCATAGACGAAGAGTCATTTCCACTTGAGGTGCCAAGTTATCCAAATTTGTGGAAAGGTGCATATACAAAATGGGAGCGATTTACAGTATACGATGCTTCTGAAATTGTAAAGTAAGTTTTTCTTTCTGTCACCTCATCAATTCAAGGAATGTCAAACATTACTGGGGAAGACAAAAGTAAGATTGAGAGTAAGCTCCACTATGGAGCTTGTATTGGTAGCTTTTTAGTAGTTTTATAATATTCAAGGTATTGTGCAGCGAAGAGTTTGGCTCGCAGATTCTGGGCTATAAATCTTGATAGACTAACAATACTTGTTCCAGTTGTTTCATCTCAATGCAACTCGGGAAATCTATCTTTTCCTAACTACAACTTAAGTGTCATAAGGCAGAACTTTTTATACTTCTAGGTGATGAGAAAGCCACATGTTACTCTGGATGCAAATACTAGCACATTATCTAATTAGAAGTACTCTATAATAAAAGTGATTAAAGTTGTCAGGTTTATGTTTCCAGGTTCATTATCATGACCTATGAATTTCTTTACTATGGGATAATCAGTAATCGTCAAAATCCTTTATCATGCAGGAATCAGGATGTTGTTGATATGTTGATTTATTTCCTTGATTTCATTTCGATGTTTATTTTCCTTGTAACAGAACGAACTCTGTTTCTCTTGGTCATTGTAAATTCTATATTTTTCCCTCATGAACTAATAATGTGTTTCCACATGCAATGCCTTCTCCATGCGGCCTACATTGAAGTTTTGCAAAAATGAGAGGTATGTTGGGTTGTAGAGTTTTTTAACTTTATTCCTTGCAGCCTGTTTGATTCGGGCATAAGTAGTTTAATGTGAATGAAGTTAAAAGTACCTTTTGAGCTATTTCTCTTATCATCCTATACATTTGAAACACTCCAGAAATTGTAGTAACTTGAACCCTCTCAATTAGCACAAGAATTAGTTTGGCTTCAAGGCAATGATATCAAATCCTTTTATTTTTTTGATATTTGATTATGAATTGATAGTAAAATCCATCTAAACTTAAATCTTTTGCAAGTTATTAAATCCTTGAGTCCAAGTGCAGCCTCTATTATTTTTATTGCACAATCTTAGTTGATTTAATCTGTTTTGTGTTAGGTATTAATGTTATGGCAGAAGTTGATGTTCCTGGGCATGCTGAATCATGGTAAACTTAAGAGATTAAGTTATTCTCTTAAATTTCTGTTTTTCATCTGAAAAATAAAAAGTTTTCCAATTAGTGATTTTACTCTTGTCTTACGTCCTTGTAATTAATTTCAAACCAGATAGCCTCTACTTCTTAATTGTGTGAGTTATGAGTGATCTACTTATTGCCAGTTGGTCCCCTGTTTATAAGTCCTGTCGTCCAAGTTACCTTAATTGGTTGAGGGTAACAGTTTCAATGAATAATTCCATGGTTTAATTGGTTTTGTAATATATAAATAGCTCTAATCTCTTGATTGTGACCCAAGTATCTATGTGGGTAGTAATTCCCTGACTGTGCCCAGTAAGTCATGGTTACCTGAATAATAAAAAATAAAGTGGGGGATATATGCTGGAATTTGTGCCAATTCCCACAATTCTTTTATGACCTTTTTTGACTTAGAATAACATCCTCCTGAACTCACTTCTGTTAGTTTCAAGCACAAATTAAATATGGTGTTGTGTTTTGCTTGTTGATACTAAAAGTTCTGGCCAAGAAAGGAAACATTTAGATTTACTTACATGCTCAATTGTACTTGCATGGCACATTTCCGCCAGAAGACTCATGGATTGGTCTTACTTTGATTATGGCATAATCATAAACTTCGAAAGGAGACAACTAATAAATTTATTCTAGTATAATGTAGATATAATCATCAGTGAATCATTTGGAGAATGTTCCATGATATTTTCTCTATGATTAGAATAAAGGAGACATGGGCTAATAAGATCCGGCCATTATTTATACTTTTTCAGAAATCAAATATACTTATTCTTATCTTCTAAATGCACCAATGCCGCTAAGTATGAATATTTTCAGATCAAGCTATTTTTTGTACACAGGGGAACAGGATATCCCGATCTTTGGCCATCACCTTTGTGCAGAGAGCCTCTGGATGTTTCTAAAAACTTTACATTTGATTTGATCTCTGGCATACTCTCAGGTTTGATATGCTTTCTTGAATGATCTACAGTCATGTCATATGCTGCTAATGCAATTTTTGACGTGCATTAATCTGTTACCTGCATATCTTTTTGGTAGACTGCTGAATTAATTTGTTAACTGAATCTCAGTGGCTTGTCTTATGAATTCAAAACTTTAACATCACTGTATAGAGTACGAGATTTTTGTCTGACTGACGTGATGTATTGGCTGAAGATTGCAGTTCTATTTTTTTAAATCACCTGAAATCTTTTTGAAAGGTTACAACCAATGATGTTATAGCCCCATAGTGCAGTGGCCTTTCCTATACCTCCAGAGGGGGCAGCAAAGCCCATAGGCTGCTATCCCAATAGGCCAAGGGATGACAAAAAGTGGGTGTTTATCTGTAGTATAAGATAAACCCTTCTCTATGTTCTACTTGCATATGGTACATCAACTTGTGCATAAAGGTACCTAAAGATTGTAATAATTATTGGTGAGAAATTCTTGCATGCATTCGATTCTAAAAAAGTGAATCTTAAAAGTTATTTACCATGTCGCTATGAGAAATAATTTTAAGATGTCCAGGGAGTTCATTAATTATGCAAGATTAATAACTCATAAAATACTAACTTGATAAGGTTAAATGTATGTCAACATAAAATGCTTGTTGAGACAAAGCCTTTTGTTGCTATAGCTAGTTTCAACTATTACTGGAATTTTGAGTCTGTAGATGGTCAAATTAATTGCTGGATACTGCCATTTGTGTTTTGCTTACATCACTTAGTCAAATAAGTGATTATGCTAAGAAATAATTCTTATGATTACTTTCTGTGATTGTGGAATCAATTTTTGGTTTGCAGACATGAGGAAGATTTTCCCTTTCGAACTGTTCCATTTAGGTGGTGATGAGGTCCATACAGGTAAAATGTACATTGATTAATAGCTTCTACCTTTCTTGTCTTTATATTGATCAAGAATATCTCTAATTTAAAACATAATGTGAGGAAAAGATAAAACATGCTTTCTTGTACAGAGGGAACTGTTTTGTATCTTTACTAATTGATTTGTCAATGGTGTCAGATTATGCATTTTCAACTCCCAAATTTCTTTTCTAGGCATGAGCATTCGGTCACGAGACCACTTAGATAACATTTGGGGAAAAGGTTGATATGACAGCTGTCTGATCCAGTCGTACAGTCAATTTCAAAGAGATTAGTGGAGATGGACATACAAGTCAATTACAAGTTTTCTGAAACTGGGGGAAACTAATTCAGCTGCAGTTATATGGATTTGTTCTTTCTATTTTGGTTTTCTTTAGTTTGTCAATTGTGTCTTTAATACTGTATATAACTTTCATGCGTGTCTTAGGGATCTATTTTGTTTTGTTTGTATGAGTTTTTAACGGGTCAGATTAAACTTTTAGTTATAAGGTAAGATTTATTTTTCATGGTCATCAACAGATACACGTTCATTACCAAGTAAGGAGTTTAATAAAATTTACCCTATGCATTAATTTCTGTCTTTAGTATATTGAGTAGGGTGGGCTATACTCCCCACCAATTACTAAATACACCCCAATTAGGCGGGCGTGCTTCGACCGTGTCTCCGGGGAACAGAGAACGCCTTCTCAAGCCCCTTGTGATGCGTATGCACAAAACGAACTAAACGCACCCACTTTAAAGTGATTCAATACTACCGAATTTCTAAACACAACCCCCCCCCCCCCCCACACACACATTACCATTTTACCTTTCAATTATATAGCATAAAATTAAATAAATAGTAAATAGTGAGGGCATTTATGTCTTTTAATATATATTTACATTTGATTTATTTTAAATGGGTGGTGTTTAGTAATGAGTGGGTGTGTATAGCCCCACCCTATTGGGTATTTATTGGCTATAGCTCACTAAGTATTGTTCCATGTTCCCCTTGCTTCGGTATCGAAGCTGCTCTGGTGCATGCATTCTGGTAGGAAATTGCTTATTGATATCCAATTATTTAAATTTTCTCTCTTGTCAACAGGTTTAGGATTATTTCCAGGTAGAAAATCTTTGCTAACTTCTTGCTGTTTCAAGATGCTTTCAACTAGTTAATTTTCTGGTGAAGATGAACTTTGGTTCTTCTACGTGCATCAATATGCCAGCTGAAATGTTGACTATGCTTGTATAGCATCTGACTCTATATTTATGGTTGATGTATTGTTGCCCATGTCACCTCTACGAGGACTGGATGCTGCAATTTGTTGTGACTACTGAGTAGTGAGGTTTAGAAGTAATCACATCTCATGCTTAAAGTACAAGAAATGAAATAAAAATTACTGTTCTGTGGGCTAGTTCCAATATGTGTTCTTTATTATCTTTTTACTGAAACTGCCGTTCCAGTGTTATTCTTCTAACTCTGTCATTTCCAAATTTGTGCAGATTGTTGGAGCTCGACCCCACATGTCAGGCAATGGTAAATTTCCACATTGAAAAAAGGAGAAATTATTCAACCTTCTTGATGTATTATTAGTTGCATTATGATTACAAGTTCCTGTATGAGGTCCACAGTAGTAATCTATCATGCTTAGCATTAACACAAGTTTTTTGGATCATTATGTCCAAGTCTAGTTGAGACAAATTTCACTGATCTATTGAGGACTCATTTTAAGTTGCCTTGTGTACCCACTCAATGTTTGCCTTCAATTTTGTTTTTTTCCTCAGAGCTACTTCTCTTTTTTCATCACATTACATGCTGTGCACATAGGAATCTAGGAGATGGCTGTGTACGTGGCTGCTACTCATAATGCCTATGCTGCACAACTGTGTATTCCTTATTTAGACAAACCCATAGAATAAACAGAAAAACTGTGTATGAGTAAATGACCAAAGACCAAAAAACATGGAATCGCTTGTACTTTCAATATTGCTTTCATTATTAAAAGAAGATTCAAAATTTTCGGAACGAATGACTGCTCAAGCTGTGACCTATAGTGTTTGTACCTTACTAACTTACCTGGAAAACGGAGGGGGGGAGGGGGGGAGAGAGAGAGCTGATACAGTTAAATTTAAGCATCTCCGCGTTGCTACTTTCGAAATTCAATATGCAGGACCTATCATGTTGATTATGGTTACAAATTCAATATGCAGGCTTCAGGATCATAATATGACTGGTAAAGATGCGTATAAATATTTTGTGCTCAGAGCTCAGGAAATAGCCACATCGCTAAACTGGACTCCGGTTAACTGGTAAGCTCTTGGTTTGTGGTTTCTAAACCAAATCTGTGAGTCTTTTTTTTTTTTTTATCAATCATAGACGAGTAACTGGATATGCTTCTTTCCTAACTATCTGTGCTGTGATCTTTTGTCATTCCTAAAGTGTAGCTAATCTTTAAATAATTTCAGCTCTAGCTAATAAAGAGCCTGCTTAGTTCTTTGACGGTTGCAATATTTGATCTGTGTCCTGTATTTTTAGGGAAGAAACTTTCAACTCCTTTCCACAAAGTCTCAACAATAAAACTGTTGTGCATAACTGGTGAGTACCTAGTTAAGTCTAACACTTCAATATGTCAGACATGCTAGTTCTTCTGAGGCATAAATAAGTTCCTTATGTTGTGAAAAATGCCTATTTATAGGTTGGGATCTGGTGTTTGTCCAAAGGCCGTGGAAAAAGGTTTTAGATGCATTTTCAGTAACCAAGGTGTATGGTATCTTGACCACTTGGATGTTCCTTGGGAATCAGTCTATTATGCTGAGCCACTGGAAGATATAACCGATGCTTCAAAACAAACACTTGTACTCGGGGGAGAAGTTTGCATGTGGGGGGAAACAGCTGATGCCTCAAACGTTCAGCAAACAATATGGCCTCGAGCAGCAGCAGCAGCAGGTATCTGTTTGAAGTATTATAATTGGCACTTGAGTTTGAAGACCTAAATTGGAGTTAAATAAAAAATAAAATTAATTTCTTCATTACATTTGCCTTCAGTCTTTTGTAAAATTTATAGTATTGGAACCTCAAACTCAGACAACGAACATTTGTTTCCTATTATTGAGATCTTAATGTGAGCAAGAGGGAGTCTGGATCTTGCATTTCTGCTAATTTTGTTACATTTTCGTATAGAGCGCCTATGGAGCAAGAGGGAGTCTGGGTCTTCACGCAACACCACAACTGTGTTGCCGAGATTGGAATATTTCCGTTGTCTGCTGACTAGGCGTGGAGTTCAAGCGGCCCCAGTTCAAAATTTCTATGCTCGACGCCCTCCAACGGGGCCTGGATCATGCTACAGACAGTGAAGGGGAAGTTGATTGTGTTGGAACATATTTAGGTGAGAAATATGTTTCATATGCTTTATTATGAGAGTGATTGCTTAGCTTCCTGATAATGAACATTATCCCTTGTGCATCTCTCGTTTGTCTGTTTGATTGTATCGTGGATGTGTGTTATCGTTATACGATTGTAAGATATTTCACTGAGGAGCCAAAAATGCAGAATGGGGTGGGAAAGTGGACTATTATATTTGGTTTAGGTTTTTATGGAATTATTTTACTTCTTTTAAAAAGATCATTAAATAAAGAGTAAACACACTAAAATTTCCCATTAGATCAACATCGTAGTGCACCAGTTTGTCAAATTATTAAGTCATGTGGTATTTATTGGGTCGGGTCGGATATAAGATATCATGTAATGTTTTTGTGTGCATTAGATAATATTTTTATATGTATCAGATATTACCTTTGTATTATAGTATTATGTAGTATGGCTAAATAATACAAAATTATTACTTAATATGTACAAAAATATTATTTAATATACATAAAGATATTATATGCTGCACGAGAAAAAAAAAAAAAAAAAAAAGACCCAAGCTAGAGAGGTGGGGGTTAAGATGTGCTTGTTATTGATAAGATTCAACTTGATTCAATTTGAGTCATGTATTCTATAACACAAAAGTATTATTTGATATATATAAAAATATTATTTGATACACATAAAAGTATTACATATTTTTTTATAGTCAAATCAAACCGAAAATACATCTTAAATTATAAAAGTATTACCTAATAGATAGAAAAGTGTTATCTAATATACATAAAAGTATTATATAATTATTTATATTCAATCCACCTCATCTTATAAAATGGGATCCGTGAGACGGTTTTACTCAAGACTTTGTCATGTTTAGTATGACTAAATAATAAAACTTAATTGATATCATATTAGAGTACAAGGGAGTAAACTAATATTCCTGTGCAAAAATAATTTTTATAACTCAATAAAAATCCATACAATTTTAAAGAATACCGTATCAGTTCAATTTGATATAATTTACTCGGTATTTATTCATGGATAATGAGATCGGCAGCTTATTAATAAACTTTGTAAGTTGAATACTCTATGCTCATAGTCAACATAATATGCTTACGCAATGAATAGCAGGCGAAAAGGTCAACATGCAAAGACCAAAACAGGCAACAAATCCATCTGAGAAAGACAACTGAAGTCATTATATTTCTTTTTAAAAAATAAGAAATTTGATTGCAAATCATGTTGAGGTAGTAATTAAGATGCATCAATGTAATTTACATGCTAACAATTTAAATGAATCGTATAGTCACTCTAATCAAGAGTAAATCTCTCATCACTCTCATAAATCTTATTTCATGAGATGTGTGGTCAATTCATCACTCAAAATTCGTGAAAATTGATTTCATAGATGTATAGTGCGTCTTCATCTTATGAAATTTGTAATATTCCTTTAGTTTCAATTATATAAGTTGATTGGGTTTTTCACGGAAATTAAAAAAATAATTGGAAAAACAAGTAAATTTCTATTATACCCATATTTAATGAGTTTAGTTTTCAAAAAACGCAAAAAAAATTGAATTCAATTTTATCTTTTCAAAATTAATTAATGGGGTATATTAATAAATGACTTGAATAAATTTTACCATACATAATAAATTGATTATATATTTGGAACATGTTAAAAAAGAATACAAGTCTGCATAATTAGGATGAATGAAATATAAGTTTTTGTGCCCGATCAATTAGAAGTAAACCTGAAATTGGAATTAAAAAAAAAAAAAAAAATATATATATATATATATATATATATACATATACATACACAACCTTGGTCAAACTTAGAAGTATATACAAATTTGTTTATTGTCCGTTAACGTTCCCAACTACTTTTTACTTACTTTCGAATTGTATTATATAAAATAATGGATTCAAAACGACCTTGTATTTTTTAAATCGTTATGGCTCTATCATTAATTATTGTCAACATAGTTGGCATTTTTCGCTTTGGTTTTAATTTAATTGTCTAAGAATTTCCGACAAAACATCCCAACAATTTGTTTGTACTAAACTTTCAATTTGTTTATAAATTCAATGAAGCATGTAAATAGATCTCTATTTCTTTTTTATCCATACAATAATTATCTATTTTTTTAAATTAAAGATATTGAATTTCATTTGTTATATTCTTTGGAAGTAATCAATTTTAGTAATATTAAATATGATCATAATATTAAATAAGAGTATAGTAGAAAATTATACGCAAATTGTGTGAAAAATAAAAGGGAATTATCTTTACAGAATAGAAAGGGTATCAATTACTGAAAGAAATTAAAGTGCTTGGTCTCTCAGGTAGAGACTAAAAAGTACAAATTCACTTTGCCAAGCAATCTAAGGAGACTTATATTTGAACAGAGAAAAAAAAAATTAAATCGCATAAAAAAAAAAAACAAGAAGAACAATACATGTGTAATAGACTTATAAATTTTCAAAATGTCACATCCTGCTATCAAAATAGAACCTTAAAATTTATAAATGTTTTTATTTACATTTCTGTTCTTCTTCTTGGATTATATACAAGTCAACTGAGTTGAGAATAATTGAATAAATTAGACATCCACAGTCTTCGTGCCGCCCTTGCTGCAAAAATAATATTGTCTTTCAATTAAAAAAAAGAAACCAAAGATATAATCCCAAACAATAAATAAGTTAGTCCCATGTGATTGATTGTACAATCACCTTTTGTTATTCATTGTAATAATAAGAATCGAAGAATGGAGAATGCAATCTTCTCCTGCCTTTCATCCTATTCCTGCACAAATAATGGTAAACAATATGGAAATCTTTGGCTGATCATGTGTGTGTATGAGAGAGAGAGAGAGAGAGAGAGAGTAATGATAATGGTGGTTCTAATTTTCTTTTTCTTTAGTTTCAGGATGCAATGAGGCACTGATAGACACTGGTTCACAGATGAGCACCAACTTGTAAGTTGGAGTTATTAGTCAAACCTTTTCATTCTTGAGAATAACACTCGGTACTTCATATCGTATTTTATTAGAGAGACAACATGACGACATCATATCTACATATATCCATGCAATTCATGAGATACGAAACCGTAACATGAAGTTGCAATAGAGAATCTGAAATAAGAGATTCTTCTGAACAGGATTGCACATGATAACAGCTTCTGCTTATATGGAGATTCCTCCAATGATTATAGCATGTTTGGTCTACATCATGCAATGAATTATCAAACCCCTTGTAACATAATTTTCTCAGGTTTGGTCTAAATTTTCCCTTTAATCATCATTACAATTTTCAGTTATTTTCTACCTTCTTTGGTCTGTACCTCACATTCTAAATTCCAGAACAAAATTTCAAAGACTCTTGTCAAGGAGAAAGTCACCTCAATTACATGCCTGTACAAGAAGACATCTTCTCAAGCAATAATGTATGGCATGAATCACTTTTCTACTTCTTTTTCGCGATAATCATCATACTATATTTTGTAATAGTATTTATTTGTGTCTTTTAGGAGTTTCAGCTCATTCGAAATTCAAGAAAGCGTGCAATAGATGCTTCTGATGCTATACAAAAAACAAGTTCTAGTACTTGCGGTTTAGTCAACACAGCATCTAATGAGGGAACTGAAGACAGGAAAAGACCAAAGCAGCCTAAAATACTAAAAGAGAAGGTATAATGCTTTTTAAATCAAGCAATGGCCTAATAAGCATAGTATGAATAGCATAGAATTCAAGTTAAGTATTTCATTGCTTAAGCTTTCAGTTTGTGCCAACAAACTAAGCAATCTTCTGCACGGTTGCTATTTCTCAGACACAACGTAACATTTTGCATTTTAATGTTAGCAGGTGCCCATGGTGAGGAGAAGCCAAAAGTTAACAGACAAAATTACAGCTCTTCAAAAGCTAGTTTCTCCATATGGCAAGGTAGCTTTACAAACTCAGCTTTCAAATTATGTAACTAAGATTGCGATTATTAGCTTATTAGAGTCTCGAGGTTTTATTCACAACGAATACTGAGTTTTAATCCATTTTTAGACAGACACAGCTTCAGTTCTTCTTGAGGCTTCCATTTCAATCAAGGCACTTCAAAATCAGACTAAGGTTCCTTCTCCTCATCACAGAGTCTCAACCACATTTCTTGAATTTTCATTTCAAAAGGAACAATCAAATCTCTGTCTAGTATTTCACATGTTTGTTCATATCTATGCAGGAGTTGTTTCACATGATATCAAGGCAACAAACGACGATTATGGTAAATATTTCACTTAGTTACAGATGATGATGTATTCATTCTGTACCTCTATTTAGCTTTTGTTTCACATAGCAGATAGGAGAAGAAGGGTCTGAGCTGCAAAGGAAGGGGTTCTGCTTGGTACCTTGTGTCGTTCTTAAAGAACTCGATAAACAATCCTCAATACATTGTCTTCTCCAGTGAACCCTACATGCTGTACAATCTAGGTTATATGATATGGCAACAATAATTTTATGACAGATTAAGAGAAAGCTCTTAGAAGTATTGCCCTCTTGTAATAAAAGAAAGATTTTACTACCCATATTATAATTTTTCTGTTACAAATGTAGGAGAATGCAGTTAGTTAACCCACCACAGAATCATTTTGTGGTGGTTTTTGTGGCACTTTTTGTTGATTAAAACGAAAGAACAATATTTATTGACTATATTCAAACAGACTCTACATTTCATAAAATAATAAAAGATTACAAGAATATCCTATTTTATTACTCTAGTGCATCCCAAAGCAGATCAGAGTAAACCCAGCAGAGAAAGGCCATCGCTTACAGAGATTGTTTGCACTGCACTGCATTACTAGCACCAGCTCAAGATGAACCAATAAATGCTCACCATCTCAATTCCATCAACCCAACACTGCATCTTTTGACCACCAACAGAGTCTTGGTGCCAAAACCTTTTAGAGATTTCCTGATTAGAAGCACTTCCTGTGCACAATGGATGGGCCCGACTCATCGTATTCGGACTTTGAGATCCACATCTGCATGGAAAGATTTAAGTTAGAACATTTAAATGAAGTTCAAAGAAGGATTTGATCTCAAAGCAACAGCTCTCTGAGATGCTAACCTGTTGGAAGGTGCTGAGAGAGGCCAAGATGGAGCCTCCAATCCAGACACTGTATTTCCTTTCAGGAGGAGCAACGACCTTAATCTTCATGCTACTCGGAGCAAGGGCAGTGATTTCCTTGCTCATTCTATCAGCAATACCAGGGAACATAGTAGTACCACCACTGAGCACAATATTGCTGTAAAGGTCTTTCCTGATGTCCACATCACACTTCATGATGGAGTTGTATGTGGTCTCATGGATACCTGATGATTCCATTCCAATCATTGAAGGCTGGAAAAGAACCTCAGGACATCGGAATCGCTCATTACCAATGGTAATAACCTGCCCATCAGGCAACTCAAAGCTCTTCTCCACAGAAGAGCTGGTTCTTGAAGTCTCAAGCTCCTGCTCATAGTCGAGAGCAATGTAAGATAGCTTTTCTTTCATGTCCCTTACAATTTCACGCTCTGCCGAGGTGGTGAATGAGTA
The DNA here is from genome assembly GCA_028654395.1 of Scutellaria barbata. NCBI lineage: Eukaryota > Viridiplantae > Streptophyta > Magnoliopsida > Lamiales > Lamiaceae > Scutellaria > Scutellaria barbata. The sequence goes on along the minus strand of CM053646.1, from coordinate 13,532,737 downwards.
ACCACGCTCGGTCAGGATTTTCATCAAGTAGTCAGTAAGGTCACGACCAGCCAAGTCGAGACGAAGGATGGCATGTGGGAGAGAGTAACCCTCATAGATTGGGACAGTGTGACTGACACCATCCCCAGAATCCAACACAATACCTAAGTAGGAAAAACAATAACATCACCAAATCAAATCACTCAAGCAACACCATTTTAACACATTTTCAAATATAAAAAAATTCATACCAGTAGTACGTCCACTAGCATATAGGGACAGGACGGCCTGAATAGCAACATACATGGCCGGAGCATTGAATGTCTCAAACATGATCTGAGTCATCTTCTCACGGTTAGCCTTTGGGTTGAGAGGTGCCTCAGTGAGGAGGACTGGGTGCTCCTCAGGGGCAACACGAAGCTCATTGTAGAATGTATGATGCCAGATCTTTTCCATGTCATCCCAATTGTTGACAATACCATGCTCTATAGGGTACTTTAGAGTCAAAATACCTCTTTTCGACTGAGCCTCATCTCCCACATATGCATCTTTTTGGCCCATACCCACCATAACACCAGTGTGACGTGGACGACCCACAATGCTAGGGAATACAGCTCTTGGAGCATCGTCTCCAGCAAATCCAGCCTAGAAGCAAATGTGGGCTATATTAGGACAATAGAACACTAATACATGCAAAATTAAAGTTTCAAGAATGTCAAATTATACCTTCACCATTCCAGTTCCATTATCGCACACAAGTGGCTGAATATCCTCTGCTTCTGCCATCTTATACTACTTTTTTTCTGGACTAAAAAATATGTGGCAATAAGTAAACACAATGCAGATTTCTTCGATATACGATTTCGTTGTTGCTATTACAAACACAGATGATCAATAAGTAAAGTTTTGAGAGATAGGAAATCAATTAACCCTATTTCCTATTCCTTAAAACCAGCAATGATACATGCATTTAAAATTCAAATCAATAAGCATCATCTATGACCCACAAAAATCTAATCAAATCCAGAAGCATTATTAGCCTATGATCCATGAAAATTCAAACGAACAAATCCACATTATCGATGACATCGAGCACACAAAATCCAAATCAAACAAAACATGGATAGTTCCAAAAGGAAAAATACCCGAAATAAAATTGCAGAGAGAAAATTGATCAATGAAAAGTAGATCCTTTGCTTGAAGCAATCTGGAGAGAGTGAATTGAAATGGGTTATATACACAAATGGGATTCAGAAATGTGGACCTAATATCAGCTATTCCGAATTCAGTGCCTCCATTTTTGTTCAATCAAAATTTGAAGAAGTGAGGCCACACCACTCTCTTCCTATTTTTATGCTTTAACTCTCATTTTCTCTTCTAATAATAAACACCACCTTTTAATTTCCCATGAATTCTCTTATTTAGGAAAAAAAAACAATTTTTTTTACATAAAAGAGTTATGAAACAAGAATATATATTTTTTAATTTTAAAAATTGCTTGGATAAATTTCAACGCAGATACAGATTTTTATGATCTTAGTGACACGTTGCAAGATCTTTAATTTCGTAGAGCGTTAGCTTGGTTTTCTGTTATTAGTTTTGCTAATTTTAGGAGATTATTGGTAAGATCGATATATATGAGATTCAAGTAAATAATTGTATATAAAATAAAAAATAATATGTAAGATATTTTAAGTAAAATATAAAATTGAAGAATGAGTTTCATTAATACAATATTATAATACAAGAAATCTTGTATGGCTGTGAAAAACGTATGTTAGGAAAGAAATTTTTAATATTTTGTTAATATTTTTTTAGCCAAGTTTGTACTACACACTTTAAATATATATTATGTCTAAAATTAAATTAAAATCAAAATTCATATGCTAATAAGGCATAAATACAATGTTGTTAATGTTTTTTATAATATATCTATATTAACCATTTAACACTACAATTTTTGTAGTACTCTTTTTTTATGTTTATTTTTTAATGAGTTGGGGAGTAGGGAAAGGAAGAATTTATCTTAAGGTATACAATCTTTTTTTCGTTTTTTAATTTGATTGTGTTAGTTTTTCTTAAAAAATATTTTTATAATTACATGACCTACAATATGTTTTTTATGTTAGTTTATTTACATAATTATATTATTCAAGTTTTGTATTTTTTTTTTTATGATTATAAAATTTTACTATGTGCATTTTAAATCAATATTGATATTTCGAACTTAAAATAAATCTTGAACGCATTTAAATTTTATGTTTTTCATAACTGGTCAAATAGCCAAAAAAATCCGAAGTTTTTCGAGTTTTTATTATTTTAGCCAATTCTTTAAAAGTTGTCAATTTAGTCATATTATAGTAAATTAGTTGCAATTTTAGTCAAAATTAAATTGTATATGTTTTACAGCTCATCAAAAAATGAAAAAAAATAAACACCTCATCAATTTTTATTTTTTTTCAAATCCAATTCTCTTTATTTTTTTTAACCTGTAAATCAAAATAATGTGTTTATTATTTTATTTTATTTTCATTTTTGATGAGGTGTAATTTTTTTATTCATATGTCCGCGACGTAGAATATATACAATTTAGTTTTGATTAAAATTGAAATTTAGCCAAAATTACAATTAATTGGCTATAATATGGCTAAATTGATAATTTTAAAAGAATTGGCTAATATATACAATTTAGTTTTGATTAAAATTGAAATTTAGCTAAAATTACAATTAATTGGCTATAATATGGCTAAATTGATAATTTTAAAAGAATTGACTAAAATAACAAAAATTCAAAAAGGTTCGGATTTTTTTGGCTATTTGGCCTTTATAAATTTATTTCTTCAATTTTTAAAATTTATATTATAAATATAGTAACTTAAATAATATGTTTTATTAAAAAAAGGTCAAAAGTATATAAAAATGATTAAAATATACCTTATATGCAATTATGCATACAATAATTAAAGTAATTTAACGTTATTTATATTGATTATAATTGAGTATTAAAAATAAAATGTAATCATAACTAAATAACAAAAATAGATTAATTTAGTGTTAATAATTAATAAATCATTATGTTTAGCTAATATATATATATATATATATATATATATATTTTAGATAAATGGAAAATTTATTGATACGACGTGTTCAATTGTAGCTAATATATGATTAATTGCAAATAATTACGACTATTTTGGGAGAAAATGAGGAATTTACTTATTATAAAGATGGTATGATTTGTTTTTTTTTTTTTTAATATTTCGGTCTTAAGAGAAAGACACGTGATCCGCCATAAATTTTGAAACAAATCTATGCCCGTATAAGACAAAATTTGATAATAAAACAATTTCTTATGTCGTGTATCCTTGTTTATACAATCTTAATTGCTTTATTTCAATTTTTGATTTTAATATTAAGTGAAATGTTAGATCTAGAGGTCTACTCCACTAGAACCAATGGACAACATACGGGATATTGAAGCACTACAAATTGTTTTTAGTATTATATTAAAGATATGAAGATCCATCTCCATATTTTTCTCACATATTTTCTCCTGCTAATAGAATTGAGAATTCGTAAATTCAAACTAGGTTCTAGTTTATCTGAGTCTATATAGTGTCATGTCTTGGCTCGCATATTGATAAACATATAATTGAGATAATTCTTTTTCGATCATCATATATCACATATCCATCAATATTGATATCACTACACAACTTGTGAGGATAACATGAAATGACTTTTATATCTACATATAAATTATAAGTTATTTTGGATATTCTCCTTTATAATAATATATCATTCGATAGGTTTGTGGGCCTCTATGACTCATGACCTTGTACAAATCATAAAAGCAACGACATAATACATTAGAAATGTTGGTTTCACTATATTAAACTTTGGAATTGTTAGTTTCCCCATATATCGTTAGAAATGTAACATCAATGTTGAACGAAGCAAATGCAAATTAGATTAGTGCTTCAAATCTTCATTTGTATATTTTTACTACCAATAATGCTTTCCTAAGTGAGATTAATTAGAGCTTCAAATCTCTTTGTGTGCTTTTCTTACTTCCTATAATTTTTGACTAAGTGCGTGCATGTAAATTAACATAAAAAGTAATTTTTCATGATAGCAACTTAAGAATCAGATTATTTATTATAAGCGGAAGTTTGAAATTGTTATACATAATTTTTCTTTAGGAAAAAAACCGTATATAGTAGTGGCTTTTTTTTTAGATAGAATCAGAAAATGAAAGTAGAAGAATTAAGGCTACCTAAACTAGAGCTAATGCAAGAAGCCTCATTTGCATACCACAAACAAATCTTACAAGACATGAATAAGAAATAATATCTCCAAAACATAAAAGCAAAAGAGAAATCACAAAACTGTATTCTCCATTGGAATTGCATTATGAAGAACAACATTACTAGGATTGAGCAAGTGCATAAGCGAGGGAGAATGGATCCCCTGCGCCCCAACAAAGGTGCGACACATGGGACAATTGGAATGCGAGTAAAGCCACATATCAATACACGACACGTGGAACGAGTGGATGCACTCGGGCAGGGTCCGTAGCTCCTCCCCGTCTTCGAACTCACACAAGCAAATGGCACACGTGCCATCGTCCAATCCCATCAACCCCACGTCCTTGTCGTACTTGTGAGCTGGGAGGAGCTCTGCCACAGAGTTGTCCATGCTCATCTCTTGCTGAGTCACCAGAGGCGGGCGTCTGGGAGGACGCGCGCACCTGGCGGTGATGCAGTGGTAGATGGTGACGACCACCGTGGCAGAGGCTGCCGCGATAAGGCAGATGATGAGCTTCAGTACGAGGCCCGAGGTATGATCATCTGCCATTAGATTTAGGATTGGAGAATTGAGAATGGTGAATTGGTTCAAGTGGGGTGTGGACGGATATAGCAACATTGCATCGTTTTGTCTTTTATGGAATGTCATTTTCCTGTTACGGCTTCGAGATGGTAGAACTAGTCTGTTTCAAGCTTTTTCTATACCTCTGCCAATTCTTCTATTTCTTCTTTTATCTCTTTTGATGTTGTTTTTAAGTGTTTAGACTAAAAAAAACAAAAAACAAAAGTAAACCAAGTGAGGTATGATTTTTTTCAGCTTTGTAATTTTTTTATTTTTTTTAATCCCACAGTTTGCTGGTATTTCCACTTAACAATCTAAAACCATTTTCTAATAATTTTTCTAACCAAATCAATTTAAATCGATTTTTACTCAAATTAAGCTTAAATCGAATGAATATAAGAAAATTGGTTTGAGGTGTTTTAGAGTAGTTTTAATGTATATTGGATTGAAAATTGAGATATCATATTCAATTTAGATCTCGAGTGGGATGTAGTCGAAGAAAAAAAATTAAGTTGTAAATCTCGAAAAAAAAGCTCATACCTCAAATAGTTTATTTATTTATTTTGACCTTAATAATTAGGAATAAGCAGAAAATTATGAGATAGCATAAATGATGATACGATAGAGCCATCAACCTAAATATCTAATGACATGATTGGTATGATGGAATGAGTTGGGAATGGAATCACCATTCCTACCTTCATTCTCATTCCTTTGATTGGTATGATTAATAAGTAGGAATCACCATTCCTTTAGGAATTATCATTACCATGGATGAGGGAATGGTCATTCCTTTCTATCCCCATGGTATTATGTATTCCTTACCTACAAATGAATGAACTATATTTAGTAATTCGATTATTTATCATTATTTAGTTTAATTTTTTACAAGTTAACTTCTCAAAATTAAATTATTATATAAAATTGTATAATAATATAAAATTATTTATAAAAATTATAATATAAAATAAAAAAATAAAAATATCAAATAAATAATAAAATTAAGTAGATAAATAGAATACAAATAAAAAATGAATATAAATTTTTAAAAAATATAGAGATAATATGAATATAATATTAATACAAATAAGTGTAGTCTAGTTTATATAAAAATATATAAATAAATTATAACTAACTAAAATATTTTTTAAATAATATAAAGTATTATTTTAATAGTACAAAATCATATAAAATAATTAATAAAATTATCATAAAATATAATATAATTAACTACTATAAGAATATGTAAATAATAAAAAAATAATATATTAATAATAAAATAAAAAATAAAATATCTAAATATGATATATCTTAATATTAGTGATAAGGGTGAGCACGGTTTAGAGCAAGTTTAGGATAAGATAATCTCTGGAATTGCTTCAAAGTTCGGAGATTTTTGGAAAATTGTAAAAAATAATCTCCAGACTTGCTCCGTCATATCGGTTCGATTCCTTCAGAGATTCAGATATTACGGATCAGATCAATTCGAATTTTGAAAATTTAGAACTTTATAATATAAAATAAATATTTGTTCAAACAAGTCATAAACTAATAAAATAAATTGATAATTTTCTAAAGTAGTAGTCTTTTCTCGAAAATAATAAATTACATTCAAATTTTTTTCAAATTTTATTTTTCAAAATCTTTTTAATCTACATCTTATAAATGATCAATAGAAATTATTCATTTTAAAAGTAAAATAAATATACGTTTTATAGTAAAATTTAAAGGTAGGTATAACCTATAATTAGTGCAATGATTAATTTTTTATAATTTCTTAATTAATTAAATATATCATATTATTTAAATTAAATGGAATAAGAATATTAAAATAAAATTATAGTGAATGATAATTTGATCAAATAAAAATTGATTTAATATTTTATTTGTAGTAATCAATTATGAAATATAATTATAATGATTATTTCATTCATTTCCTATTCCTCTGCAATACCAATCATGAGAATAAACATTTTAATACAATTCCATTCCCATCACCATTCCATTCTTAGGTTCATTCCATTCACACCTTATTCCATTCCACCATACCAATCATGCCATAAGAGTGGTAATTTCTCCAATATGATGGTGTTACAACAAAGAAAATGAGATGCATAAATTGGTTGCTTTCGATATAGCAACGAAGTAAAACGAGTAGTCTATTCTTTAATCATATTTCACCACTGCATATCACCGGTATAATGATGATGTCATACTGCGGTTTAAAAACTGTTTGAAAAAGAGTTTGAGTGGAAACAATTCAGAACACACCAATCATTGTAATAAAAAAGAAGAGAAAATCAAGACATGTTTTTAATTAAAAGCAAAACATATCACTTCACAGCTTACAAAACAGGATGAGATCAACAAACAATCAATCAAAAGAATCTATAATAGCAACTACCCTCACAATTCTCATACCAGGGCTTCTGCTAGATCGACATATGTTCGCTCGCTCCAAGGAGAAGGGCGGAGGCACACATGAACCTCATGCTCCTCCACTCCATCGTGATGTTTTGGTACAAGAATCTCGAGCATAGTCCCTGTCGAGTCACCATTCGCCTCTAGTTTAGCGTCTTCTGGAATGCGGGTTGGTAGAGAAATTTCCCTAATGAACTCCCCCTGAGGGCAGTGCTCAGGTGCTGAATCGGTTAGCTTAAACGTCCTGTCTTTTCTCTTGATAATGGGCATACAACCAGTGCTCACACACGATATTTTTACGACCCCATGTGAGAGTGTGTTCCTCCAAGTAACTTTCACCCTCTGCAGATCTGCAAATGGCATGCTAACAACAATCAAGAATCCTTTTTCATCCTCATAAATAGTTTTTGCGGCCGTCACTGGGCCATATGCACTCCTCATGACTCCACCGAAGTTGCTTAACCATGGTGGCTCAACGGCATGGATGTCCAAGACTCTATCAGATTGGGAGTCGATTGCCAAATCACAGTCATCATCACTTCCGTGTGGGAAGAAATTCTTCTTACGTTTGTTACCACCTCTTAGAAGGTCCATTCCTTCTCCGTTGACAAGGTCAAGTGGCTTAGTTGACAACATCAAACCAGACCCGCTGATCAGCTTCTTCATATGTGGATTTAGACTGCCTTTCAATTGTAAAGGCCGTTCAATCTCAATCTCCGTGTTAGAAAGATTTCTCCATGAGCCAAAATCACTAGCTTCAAGAGGGATCGAAAAATTAACATCTCTCCCTGTCAGCTCCTTCCACCTCTTTCGGTCTTCCTCGTCAAGTCCTGTCAGATTAGGAGATCGAACTATTTCAATGCCATGAACACACTGAGGGTTGGAAAGGCCTCTATAATGCTTCCTCTGCATCCTGTGAGACCTAACAAAACCCTTCTCAACGCTAAATGGAAACGGCCTCTCCCCTTGGCGTGAATGTCCATTCATATAGCTTCTCAACTGCATCTTCCCCAAAGCATTCTCAGGCTTCCCCTTAAACACCCACATATACATATTCTCCATATCGTGCTGGACCAGGAAAACTTCCAGCTTCAAATCCGACTTATCATACCCATCGCTAACCCCTGTAGCCTCGCGCACAACCTTTCCCTTAAACTTCTCATTTAGAGCAGGTTTAAAATAGAAATTAAAGAAAAACCAAGCCCCCCAAATGCTATCAACTCGCTTCGCATTAGCACACTTCTTCCCAACCTTAGGTACACAGCTCACATTCATCTCACCATCATAGTTTTGAGGTGCAAGGCCAACTTCTAACATTTCACAAGCATCAATCCATGAATGTTGTGGAGGTGGACTAGGTTCAGCACAAAGGGGGAGATTAATATCTGGTGGCAGCTGTAAAAGATTAACGGATCGATTGAGCTCTCTCACCCTCTCATCCTGAGTCATGGAACTCGAATCCATGGACAATAGGGTGGAGAAATGATTGCTTTCCATGGATAAGGTAGTGAGCAAATTTTCACCCATTTCCTCTCGCGTAGGCATTTTACCAGTAATGTTAGGGTGGAATCAGAAATCCCACCTCTCCGACAACACTTAACCACATGAGCAGCTCAGAAACATCTTCATATGCTTCAAATCCACCTCTAAGAAAATAGGATTATCTAGAAGTTCGCATAATCTACTACTCGAAACATTTCCAACAAAGTCACACAATCTTAGCTAAACGACAACAAAGGAACAAAAAAGCAGAAATCACAAATCGAATAACTGAAAAATCAAGAAAGAAAATCGGAGGCCATGGATAAGTTTTCTTCGTTCATCAGTCGTCGGATAACAAGGACAGGACCACAATAAGTATATGAGAAAAAGTCTACAAGATAAGCAGATGCAGCATAAAATCAAGAGAAATAGTAGAGTGTACCTCAGAGAAAGGGGAAACCCACATGAGAGGGGAGAGAGAAAGAGAGAGAGAGATCAGGGAAGGTAAGAGGATGGAGTGAGGAAGGAACGTGTAGAGAAGAGAGCGACCGGCACCAGTAAGGACCGGCATCTTGAAAACCTACGCCGTTAGCTGACGCCGTGTGTGAAAGGGAGACGCAGGTCAAATAAGACGTCTATCATTCACCCTTCAGACAATTTCCACCCCATCCCTTTAAGCTAACTTTTAAATAACATACAGTAATTATTCTATTTTTTAAGAGTTTTTATTTATTTATTATTGAAGTAAATTTAATGGGCATCCAAAATAAAAAACAAGAAATTAGGAGACATGTTTATCTATCCTTCTTTAGGGTTAAAATGAATTTTCACTATGTGAGCATCCTTATCTTATCTTAAATTATTCCGTATGAAACTATGTATTTAATATTAGAGTTTATATAAGTCCTCCAATATAGATATAGATGTATAGATATATTGAGAATAAATGTATATTCCTCTCATATTCATTTTATACTTTAATTAATAATAAATTATGTTTTTTAGTAATAATAAATGATAGGGAACATAAGAGAGCTCATAAAATGTTGTTGGTTAGTTGCTGTGAACTACTATATGACATAACTATCGAAGACATTAGTGACATCTGTTGGGAAAGAGTGTCAAAAATAAATGACACTGGCACAGCGGAATTAGAAAATTCTTTTCCCACGTGTTGGAATTAAAATGGAACCAAACCAAGAAATTCAAATAGCTTCAAGATAACAAAATATGGAGATAGGAATTTTTACGTGGAAAACCCAAATCAGGAAAAACCACGGGACCGTAGTCCAGAAAATCTTCCACTATGTATATAGCAGGATTACAAATTCTCCCTAAATAAATAGGGGATACACAAATATCTCAAGTCTACAACTTGGAAACACAAGAGAAACGAATTGCTATTATAAGAGAGATTGAAAAAAAATTCCTACAATTTTTCCTCCATTTTCTTCTCTCAAAATGTTATCAATTTTTTGTCTCTCTTTCTCTCAATTTTTCTTGTCTCACTCTTGCTCAATTTTCTCTTGCAAATGAAGCCAATTTATAGGAGAAAATTGGCTGCAATTAATCGCAATTTTCAACTTTCCACCTAAGCCGCAACAATGGAATTTGAAATTGCTTGCCACAGCTTTTCCTTATTTTGCTGCTGCAACTTTCAACTCTTTCACACACACATTCAACATATATACATTTATATATATATATATATATATATATATATATATATATATATATATATATATTATGCAACTAAGTTAAAATTGGTGGATATGATATATCCACATGTGGTGGAAATTTCAACAATTCTCCCCCTCCACCTCATGTAGGGGTTCTATCAAACCCGCTTTGCGCCTGCATGCTTCGAATTTATCTCTGGGTAAAGATTTGGTAAGCATATCAGCTCCATTTTCGTTGGTGTGCACTTTATCAAGTTGTAGTAACTTTATATCAAGTGCATCCCGGATCCAATGATATCTTACGTCAATGTGCTTTGACCTTGAGTGGAAAGTAGAATTCTTACTCAAGTGGATCGCGCTCTGACTGTCACAGTAGAGCGTATACTTTTCTTGCTTCAAGTCTAATTCCAATAGAAACTTCTTTAACCACAACATCTCTTTACAAGCTTCTGTTACAGCTATAAACTCTGCTTCAGTTGTGGATAATGCAACACATTTTTGAAGTTTCGATTGCTACGAGATCGCTCCCCCTGCAAGTCTCATTAGATATCCGGATGTGGATTTTCTAGAATCAACATCACCGGTCATGTCTGCATTTGTGTACCCATTTAACACAGGTTGGTTATCACCAAACATTAGACAAAATCTAGACGTACCTCTCAGATATCGAAATATCCATTTGACTGCTGTCCAGTGATCTTTGCCAGGGTTAGAAAGAAATCAACTAACCACTCTAACTGCATGAGCAATGTCAGGCCGAGTACATACCATAGCATACATTAAACTACCAACTGCAGAAGCGTATGGTACCTTTTGCATCTCTTCTTTATCTGTCTCACTTGTGGGACTTTGTGTGGAGTTGAGCTTAAAATGACCCGCAAGTGGAGTGCTGACTGGCTTTGACTTGCTCATGTTGAATCTCTCAAGAACTTTCTCAATGTACATTTCTTGAGATAACCAAAGCTTTTTGGTTGTCCTATCTCTGGAGATCTTCATTCCGAGAATCTGCTTAGCAGCACCCAAGTCTTTCATTGCAAAAGACTTGCTAAGCTCTTTCTTCAACTTATAAATTTTGCTAGCATCATGGCCTACAATCAGCATATCATCGACATACAATAGCAGTATGATAAATTTTCCATCACTGAATTTCTTGAAGAAAACACAGTGATCTGAGCAGGTCCTGTTGTAGCCATGGTTAGACATGAAGGATTCAAATTTCATGTACCATTGTCTGAGAGCTTGTTTCAAGCCGTACAAGCTCTTCTTCAACCTACACACAAGGTTCTCTTTTCCTTTGATTTTGAACCGTTTTGGTTGCTCCATGTAGATTTCTTTATCTAAATCTCCATGAAGAAATGCAGTCTTCACATCAAGCTGTTCAATCTCCAAATTCAAACTGGTGGCAATTGTAAGAACAACTCTAATTGAAGACATCTTCACCACAGGTGAGAAAATTTCTTCAAAATCAACACCCTTTTTTCTGACTGAAACCCTTCACAACCAGTCTCGCTTTGTACCTTGGTTGTGAGCTATGTTCCTCACTTTTCAGTCTGTAGACCCATTTATTTTTCAGTGCCTTCTTTCCTGTTGGCAACTCTACTAGGTCATAGGTATGATTTTCTTGCAAGGATTCCATCTCCTCTTGCATAGCCTCCTGTCATTTCTCTTTCTGATCATGAGTCATGGCCTCTTTAAAACTCTGTGGCTCTCCCCCGTCTGTGAGCATCACATACTCATATGGGTTGTATCTGGTAGAAGGTTGTCTTTCTCCGTTAGACCTTCTAACTACTGGTGCTACTGGAGGGATATTGACTTGCATAGGTGGTACTTGATCATCACTTGGCTCATCGTCAGCAACATCATCATGCTCTTTTGGTATATCTCCCTCGTAAGTCCGAATTATTGGTGAAGAAACTGGATCTACTTCAGTAGAAACTTCTGAATTAGATTCAGAATTTTGTTTTGTATCATCAGATATGTGATCTTCAAGGAACACAACATCCCTGTTTCTGATGATTTTCCTGTTGACTGGGTCCCATAATCTGTAACCAAACTCTTCATGAGCATATCCTAAAAAGATACATGGTTGGGTTTTATCATCAAGTTTGGATCGTTCGTCTTTTGAAATGTGAACGAAAGCCCTGCAGCCAAACACTCTTAAGTGTTTGTAAGAAACATCTTTTCCCATCCACACTATGTCTGGAATATCACCATCCAAAGGAGTTGACAGAGACATGTTGATTAAGTCAACTGCAGTCCTCATAGCTTCACCCCAAAAGGATTTAGACAATTTAAAATGTGATAACATACATTTGATTCTTTCACAAATTGTTCTATTCATCCTCTCAGCCACGCCATTATGCTGAGGAGTCTTTGGGACACTTTTCTCAAACTTGATATCATGGTTCCTACAGTGTTGCTCAAATGGACCTTGGTATTCACCACCATTATCTGCACGAACACACTTCAGCTTCCTTTCTATTTCTCTCTCCACTTTTGCTTGGAAATGTTCAAAGACCTCTAGAACTTGGTCTTTAGATTTCACAGCAAAACATCAAACTTTTTTGGAGAAGTCATCAATGAACGTAACAAAATATAGCGCGCCACCAAGAGTTCTGTCTTTCATGTAGCATAGATCAGTATGCACCAGATCAAGAGGATGAGTTTTTCTAGAAGGAGAAAAACTCTTAAATGCAACTCTGTGTTGTTTTCCAGCCAAACAATCAACACAAGTTTGTAGGTGCGTACTTTTTACCTTAGGGAGAAGGTTCTTTCTCGCCAAAATCTCGAAACCTTTTTGACTCAAATGCCTGAGCCTTTTATGCCATAGCTCGATGGAGGAATTTTTGACAATTGCATTCACCTCTCCATCGGATGGAGTCGCTTGCATTTGGTAGAGAGAATTTTGTTTTCTACCCTTAACAACAACAAGAGAACCTTTGGTGAGCTTCCATTTTCTTTCACCAAAGTGATTGACGTAACCATCATCGTCCAATTTTCCAGCAGAAATAATATTAAGTCTAATATCAGGAACATGTCTGACTTCTTTGAGAAGGAGTTTGCATCCTGTGTCAGTATGCAGAACAATATCTCTCATACCGGTGGTGTAGGATGTGAACATATCTTAATGTGGAGTTATGTGATATGAGGCTCCTGAATCAACGATCCAGTCTGTCTATTGGCATGATGAGCTGACACAAGCGTCATCACAAAAGATGATAACATCGCCATCGGCTGCAACAGCGGCAGTATCTTTATCATCTTTTTTGTTTTCAGTAGTTCCGTTCCTTTGATCTCTTTTCTTCTTTCTGCAGTCTCTCTCGTAGTGGTTTGGACCACCACAATAATGGCATTTGAAATCTTTTCTGGGTCTAGACTTCCCCTTGGATTTGTCTCTTTTATTTTGAGGACCTTTGTTTTTGCTTCTGCCTTGTCGATCAATATTTTCAGCAACCAAGGCCTTTGACTCAGAAGAATGTTCTTGCTCCTTTCTTCTGGATTCTTCATTAAGAAGACAATCTTTGACCATTTGCAAGGTCAATGCTCCGTTTGGAGCGGAGTTGCTGATTGACACCACAAGCGTGTCCTAACTATCCGGCAAAGAGCTTAGTAGCAATAAAGCTATGACTTCATAATCAAGAGATATCTTCATGTTGATGGATTGATTTATAAGACCTTGATACGTATTGAGGTGTTCGGTCATGTTGGCACCCTCTACATATCTTAGTCGAACAATCTTTCTAATAATAGAAGCTTTGTTGAGAGCATTTTTCCTCTTAAACATAGCTTCCATTTTGTTCCATAGAACATCAGTCTTTTCCTCATTAGCAAAATGATGGAAAATACTATGTTCAATGAAACGCCGGATGTAGCCAACTGTTTTTCTGTGCATGATGTTCCATTCATCATCACTCATATCTTTTGGTTTGACAGTATTACCATGTAAGGGCAAATAAAGATCCTTACAATAAAGAAGATCCAACATACTCGGTTTCCAAATTGAGTAGTTTGATCCATTCAACTTGAACATCCCACCAAGAGATGACGATTCCTCCATTTTTAATCCGCCTTAACCAACCAGCTCTGATACCACTTGTTGGGAAAGAGTGTCAAAAATAAATGACACTGGCACAGCGAAACCAGAAAATTCTTTTCCCACGTGCTGGAATTAAAATGGAACCAAACCAAGAAATCCAAATAGCTTCAAGATAACAAAATATGGAGACAGGAATTTTTACGTGGATAATCCAAATCGGGAAAAATCACGGGACCGTAGTCCAGAAAATCTTCCACTATGTATATAGTAGGATTACAAATTCTCTCTAAATAAATAGGGGATACACAAATATTTCAATTCTACAAATTGGAAACACAAGAGATCTCAAGTCTACAATTTGGAAACACAAGAGAAACGAATTGCTATTTTAAGAGAGATTGAAAAAAAAAAATTCCTACAATTTTTCCTCCATTTTCTTCTCTCAAAATGTTATCAATTTTCTGTCTTTCTCTCGATTTTTCTTGTCTCACTCTTGCTCAATTTTCTCTTGCAAATAAAGTCAATTTATAGGAGAAAATTGGCTACAATTAATTGCAATTTTCAACGTTCACCTCAGCCGCAACAATGGAATTTGAAATTGTTTGCCACAGCACAATGGAATTTGAAATTGCTTGCCACAGCACAATGGAATTTGAAATTGCTTGCCACAGCTTTTCCTTATTTTACTGCTGCAACTTTCAACTCTTTCACACACATTCAACATATATACATTTACATATATATATATTATACAACTAAATCAAAATTGATGGCTATGATATATCCACATGTGGTGGAATTCAACAACATCATCATAATAACCCATCTAAATTTATCTTTTTTTTTTTTTCTTTTTGCAAGAAACTAAAAAGACCCGCAAAATCCAGTTTTGCCTCCTTCAATTTCTTCCCACATTTCAATTATTCAATATTTACTCAAACCAAACCATAAATAAAAGCATAAATATAAATAAATCAAACAGTCAAACCAAAGCATAAATAAAACCATAAATAAAAGCATAAATATAAACCAGAAGTTGCTTGTATTCCATTGAAATCACTGGTGTGCTTCCAAACTCGAGTTCAAAACGGAAATAGCTAAAAGAAAGAAAAAGAAAAAAGAGCGCAAAATGCAAACATAA
This sequence comes from Scutellaria barbata, assembly GCA_028654395.1. NCBI lineage: Eukaryota > Viridiplantae > Streptophyta > Magnoliopsida > Lamiales > Lamiaceae > Scutellaria > Scutellaria barbata. The sequence goes on along the minus strand of CM053646.1, from coordinate 13,517,127 downwards.
GAGCTCTATCGAACTCCTCCCTTAATCAACTTCCTCAATCTTGGGGCCTGCGCCGCCTCCACCAACAGAGGGACCGTCATCCTCCATGTTTACACCACCCATGTCTGGCCCACCGGCACCCTGATACATCTTGGCAATGATAGGGTTGCAAATACCCTCAAGCTCTTTCATCTTGTCTTCAAACTCATCAGCTTCTGCAAGCTGATTTGAATCCAACCACTGAACAGCAGACTCAATTGCATCCTCGATCTTCTTCTTATCATCCGCCAGAATCTTAGCTGCAATCTTGTCATCCTTGATTGTATTCCTCATGTTGTATGCATAATTCTCCAAGGCATTCTTGGCCTCCACCTTCTTCTTATGCTCCTCGTCCTCCAACTTGTATTTCTCAGCTTCCTGCACCATCTTCTCAATCTCTTCCTTAGACAACCTACCCTTGTCATTAGTAATGGTGATCTTGTTCTTCTGACCCGTTGTCTTGTCCTCAGCTGATACGTTCAGGATCCCATTGGCATCAATGTCGAAGCAAACATTGATCTGAGGAACACCCCTTGGAGCCGGTGGGATCCCTGTCAGCTCAAATTTTCCAAGCAAGTTGTTATCTCTAGTTCTCGTTCTTTCACCCTCGTAGACCTGGATCAACACACCAGGTTGGTTGTCCGAATAAGTGGAGAAAATCTGCTCCTTCTTGGTCGGAATAGTCGTGTTCCTCGGAATCAACACGGTCATCACACCTCCAGCAGTTTCCAGACCAAGCGACAATGGAGTAACATCCAGAAGAAGAAGATCCTGTACTCTCTGATTGCCTTCACCGCTCAGAATCGCAGCTTGTACAGCTGCACCATATGCAACAGCTTCATCGGGGTTAATGCTCTTGCAAAGCTCTTTCCCATTGAAGAAGTCCTGCAACAGCGACTGTACCTTGGGAATTCTGGTGGAACCACCTACCAGAACGACGTCATGGACAGTGCTCTTATCCATCTTCGCATCCCTCAAGCACTTCTCTACTGGCTCCATACACTTCCTGAATAAATCCATGTTGAGTTCCTCAAACCTAGCACGAGTAATGCTGGTGTAGAAATCGATACCCTCGAACAAGGAATCGATCTCTATTGTAGTCTGAGCAGTGGACGAAAGAGTCCTCTTCGCCCTCTCACAGGCTGTTCTCAATCGCCTCAGAGCCCTAGGGTTTCCACTGATATCCTTCTTATGCTTTCTCTTAAACTCCTGCACAAAATGATTTACCATTCTGTTATCAAAATCCTCCCCTCCGAGATGAGTATCACCAGCGGTAGCCTTCACTTCGAAAATCCCCTCCTCGATGGTCAAAAGAGAGACATCGAAAGTACCACCACCAAGGTCGAAAATCAGCACATTCTTTTCACCGGTGCTTCCAGCTTTCTTGTCCAGACCATAAGCAATAGCGGCAGCCGTGGGCTCGTTAATGATCCTCATCACATTTAGGCCGGAGATGACTCCGGCGTCCTTGGTTGCTTGCCGCTGAGAGTCGTTGAAATAAGCAGGGACCGTTACGACAGCATTTTTAACCGTGGATCCAAGATATGCCTCTGCAATTTCCTTCATCTTGGTGAGGACCATGGAGGAGATCTCCTCTGCGGAAAATTGTTTCTCCTCGCCTTTGTAGGTTACCACAATCATTGGCTTGTCGCCGGGTCCGGGAATGACCTTGAATGGCCAGAGCTTCATGTCGCTCTGGACTGATGGATCGCTGAATCGACGGCCAATCAACCGTTTAGCATCTACATTGGCGAAATCAAACACCAGTGAGTATTAAACAGAGGAGATTAAATTATATAAATCTTAATCGTGAATTTCTCAGATTAAACAAGCAAATGACGCAATCAAATAGTGCATCTCTCATGCCTAAAGAATATATGATTCAAAATACGAATTCAAGCATCCTTTCAAATACGAATTTTGATCAGAGCAATAATACGCAGTAACTAGGCTTCATTCATGTTCAATTATAAAATTATATCCTTCATGTAAAACAAATAATCAATACATCAAAACAAAACAACGAGGCCATAAATACATTAAACAAAAACCATAAAAACAATTGACCAAAAACTCGAAAACAAATTCCTCAAAGCAGAAACTCACCGAAGACAGTGTTGATCGGGTTCATCGCGACCTGATTCTTCGCGGCGTCTCCAATGAGACGCTCCGTATCTGTGAAAGCCACATAAGACGGCGTCGTGCGGTTGCCCTGATCATTGGCAATAATCTCAACTCGATCATGCTGCCACACTCCGACGCATGAGTACGTCGTCCCCAAATCAATTCCGATCGCTGGACCTTCGCCCTTCCCCGCCATTGACACCAGAAACAACCAATAGAATGCTTACAGAAAAATTCTAACAACACAAGAGTAGTAGAGAGAATTCAAAATTTCTTAGAGAATGTTTAAGATCCTTAACAAAAATATAGAATGAAGAAACAGAAGAGGGAGATAGTTTAATAGCAGAGATGAAAGAGACTAGAATATTCTAGTATTCCCCATTTGCTGGTGTTATTCAGTTAGGCTTTTTCATATTCTGGTGTGTTCCAGAGCTTTCTTTCTTACGCGTCTATTTGTTAGAGAACCTGCATTTATTCTATTTTCTTAAAACTCTCCTTTTCTTTTAAGTATTTTCTATGAAAAAATTAATTCCGAGATATAAAAAATTTACAATATATATAAATGCAAACATCTTTTTAAAATAAATCAAATAAAAAAATATTTAAATTAATTCAATAAATAGTCACTACTACTTTATTTGGCATGTCTTTTATAATTTTGGTAACAAGATTCGAAAAATATTTCAGTATTGTGTAAAAAATTTAAAATGTGAACAGTATATTATTATTATAGTAATTAGTGTATACTATCTAAAATTTGTAGATGTATAGGAGACGTACCAATATAAAATCACAATCAAAATTTTGACTAATGTTTTTGTAATTGTAATGAAGTTATAAGGAAATCACTTGATGTATTAATTATTATAGAGATTAATATGTATATGTTTGTTTGTTAGACATATTATTAAATTATAATGTATTATATTTAACATAATGCACTGTCAATTATACATAAGGAAAACTTATTATATGTAATTAATTAGATAATAATAGGTATGAAGGAAAATGCATTAACATAAAAATGCTTCCATAAAATAACTTTAGTATTAGTATGTTCATGATTTGTTTATTTATTTTGAGGAAATTCGAGATCCGTAATGAAGTCCAATTTTATAATTTTTTTTTTTTTGTTAAAAAATATGTGACAACTTCCATCCTTTGGTGGGCGCTTAATTTTACCAATTAGAGGTCGCAAGTAATTAAATTTTGATTCTATGTTGCTCCAAAAAAAAAAAGCAATACATAATTAAAATTGTCACAACCTTTACCATATGGTAGGTTTCTTTATATATTCTATATGTCCCTGATGTGAGCGAGACTGACAAAAAAAAAAAAAAAAATTTGAAAGACTTTATTTTAATCCCATAGAAAATTAATTATTCAAAAGATTAAATAAAATGCAGCATTCTTCGGTCTCTTAATTTTGCATAACTTCAAAAGTGGGCTAAAAATGCACCCAATGGACAAAATCTTAACTTAATTGATTATTTTATAATTGTTGGCCAAGATTGCACCCAGTTTAAAAAAGACGAAAAATATAAACAAATCACGAACACATAAATGCAAATATTTTAAATGGTGTTTCTTATAATCTTACCAATTTTGATAAGTCAAATCTGGAAGTAATTTTCAAAACTTCTTAGATAATTGCTACACATGTGCAACATCATTTCCATTCAATCCTCAAAGTATGGATGGACCTCATGATACAATTTTATCAGTGATCTATGTTCAGTCAAATCAGCAGCAAAGATATTTTAATTTGAAACATCCAAATCTCCCACTGAAGTAGAGAGATCCAAATCTCAAAGGAAAAAAAAAGTAACTTTTCGGGTAAAATTTTAGCATTTGCTCCCCCATCAATTGCAACCCTACAAGACATCAACGCCGTGATATATGCATATCCAGATACGGCGCTAAACAGATTATCCTCTTACCCAAACTTGCAACATGAGACGATACTAGCTGACCACACCAAGAAAAAGAATTACATATAGCGGTGGTAAGGAATAAGTATAGTTGTTTTATGGCAATGGGGGCTATTCAAATTGATGCAGAAACATTGTGTAATTTATGATGTAATGGGCTTGAGCGAAAACGAGAAACTTGTTCAATCTCATCACCAATGGGGATAAACTAAAGAAAGAAAACTCATCAGTTGAACTCACTGGTTCAAACAAGACCCCTCTGTTTGAAGACCTCAAGCATTGCAGAGCCTATCTTTGCAGGAGATTCGACCACAGTAACTCCTGCTTCTCTTAGGGTTTTAATTTTGTCCTGAGCGGTACCCTTACCTCCTGATACGATTGCTGAATATTCAAGGAGAACTTAGTCAATCTACACTGAAATTAAACCATTATGATAGCTAAGGAAAAAAAAATAGCACAAAACTAGATGGCACTGAAAAGGAATGTGAATTAACACTGAACAAAGAAAAGTGACAGATCTTCATCTCTAACTAGACTTAAATTGCGGTCAATTAAATTCCCCATCTTGTCCAAAAGGAAGAAAACCTGAAAGGGACTCTAAAATATAATTCCCAGATACTTTACTACTGAATTCATTAGAATGCTAAATAGATGAGAGTTAATGGAATACGATACCTCCTGCATGTCCCATTCTTCTACCGGGAGGAGCAGTGAGCCCAGCAATAAAACCAACAACAGGCTTTTGAGTACCACTTTCCTGCAATAGTTGAGAAAGATAGCAAGCTAGTTTCAGGTTCTCCTAAATGATCTAAATGATGGCCAACATTGACTAAAGAATTATGAGTTTAATCTTTTTAAAAAGTAGAAGATAAAAACAAAGACATGTCATATTAATAAAGTAATTCCCATCCAGTACAAAAAATTAGTATTTACTCTAAGTTGTCAAAGAGGAACCTAAATTATTGAATGTGAACAGAATGTGAACAATATGGAAGTAAAGAAACCTAGTACTTTCGGGTTCTAGTACAGTTATTGATGGAACAATGACTTTCTTTTGCATTTCTGATCACAGAGATTAGCCCAGAGCATGGTAGCGATAATGCACCATTGATTCAGTAACAAAGGACAGCATATTTAGAAAAACAAGAGATCAAAAAAACACAATATTTCAAATTCAACCCCCAACCACACACACAAAACACATAGAAACACAAAATTTTCTCCTGCATTCACATTATCTGTTTTAAAATAAGAACAAACGCAGAGAATAGATAATATTTTAAAATATGCCATACATGTTTAATACGATTTTGGATGGTACCATTTGGTTAAAATAGATTGGTCAAGGCTAATGTTGTTAAGTGGTGAGGATCAAAAGAAACTTCTCAAAACAGAAAAGAAGAAATATGCGCCTACTGCCTGCACACACATAGTTAGGAACAAGCTCCAGAAGCTCCATAAGAAACCAACACTCAAATAAAGATTGAAGTTAAAACACTAGTAGACTTTTTATAGGTTCTGCATATTCAGCTAAGCAGTGTGCCCATATCCTTATATATACGTTGTCAATTCACATTTATAGAAACAACCATCAACTTCAAGCATGCTTACTTCTTTTTTTTTTTTTTTCCAACAACAGTATGTAACAGGAGAAGGTCCCTAACCTTTATAAGGGCAGCAGCATCCTCCTCTGCTGTGCCACCTATCTCACCAATAACAATGATACCTGAAATTTTGAAATGCAAATACATTAAACAATAGTATTCACTTGTCAGCAGTTTTAGTTGATTCAAAAAGTCCAACATCTTAGTGTCAGAAATCAATAATTACCAAAAAAATTAAAAACAATAGTGAGGGAGAAAACCCCATATTATCAATTATTGTATAAATATGAAAACTACTAATCACTCAAAAAAAAAGGGCACAAAAACTGAATAGTTTCACTAATATTATGTGGAAAAAGTAACAGCACGAACACAAAAGAAAGCAAAAATGATGCACCCATGTACGTTGTTGTCCTTATTATTCTTATTACTACAAAAAGGAAGTTAATCTCTGCAATTTTCATTCCTGTTTGCCCTCCATAACCTTTCACTTGATGAAATTTATCAAGTAAGAATATTTTTAGTGATACAAAAAGGATGTTAATATCTACAATTTTCTTTCCTGTTTTCACTCCATAACTAGATGAAGTGATTTTCATGTAACCTACTGATACAATGGTGATTTCTCCGTCCTCTACTTTAGAAACAGAAGTATTATTACTCCAGCCCAAGAATCACCTCACTTCTCCACTAATGATCAATAGGTCCTTCCATATTTACCTATAAATTAAATATCATTATTATCTAATTGACCATTAAATAGTTGATGATGTAAAGTCCACGTAACACTCTACTGATGAAATGGTGCTCTCCCCCTCTTGATTCAGGCATGTAAACCAAGATTTTAAGTTGCTGGTACATCAAACTTTCCTTTCTTTAGAATATGAATAAAGTTAGAAACATACTTTGAGAACATTTAGCTCTTTAGGAAATACAAAACGTGCACAGCTCTAAGATTACAGATATCATGACTAAATGAGATAAATATCTTATTATTTTCATTTTAATATCTCCGTATGCAAAAGCCTTAGTTTAATAAAAAATTAGCATCAACCCATAATTCAATTCATATGTCAAAAATTTGGAATTCATCTACTGTTCTTATGGAAGAATAAGACAAAGGCAGATTTTTCCTGATTTTTTTTAAAGAAAATTAATGTCAGGTAAGTAGGTGCAATAACTAATGGAGCAAGAGGACCAAACTAATTAATTATTTACAAGAAAAGGCATTCAAGATAATGTCAATGTTTAAGGAAAATGAGAGAGGGCTGCATAGAGGTGTTTTTTTGTTTTCCCTTTTATATCTTTATTATCTTCAATTCACAGAGACACGTCACTTATTTTTGCCAAATAAGCAATGTGCATCTTTGATACAAATTCCTTCATTCAAGTAAGAAAAAGGCATGGTTAACACTCATTGCACTGTCACAACAATTATACAGTTTTCCTTCAGATTGCTAAATCCAAAATCCAAGTTTTGAGTCCAAATTTACTGTCAGAAATGTTGAGGTGGCAATTCCAAATGAAATTTTAATACCTTCTGTCTGTGGATCCACAAGAAACTTTTCTATGCAATCAACGAAATTTGTTCCATTGAAAGGATCCCCACCAATTCCCACACATGTTGACTGCCCAAGGCCAACAGCAGTTGTTTGGAAAACCTAAAAATGTACGACAAACAGTCATTGATATAATTACATATAATATTGTTACAAGCAAACAATTATAGAGCATGGCACCGAGTCGTTATGTCTAACAGAAAAAAATCTAAGCAGCCCAACTAAAAAGAGCAACAAGACCTTACTGATTCTCATTTTTGCAATCTATCTAAAAACTTAATGTCCTGAGGAACAGTAGTTTTCCTCTAATAACGTAAAACTTGTGCATATCACTGAAGCTCTTAAACAACAAAAAAAGAAGAAATAATTGAAGAGTGGTTATTTGGATTAGTAGGTGATATTTACAAGATACTTAAAGGTAAAATATCTGGATTTAGTAAATCATATTAAAATATAACACAGTCAAAGATTCAATAAAACTCACCGCTTCATAAGTCAATGTACCAGACCGTGAAACAATTCCGATACGTCCAGGTTTGTGAATATATCCAGGCATAATTCCTATTTTGCACTCCCCGGGCTTGATAATGCCCGGACAATTTGGACCAATGAGGCGAGTTTTTGACTGACTGTTAATTGCAGCCTTCACACGAACCTGCGAGTGAGAAAACAACACTCTTTTTAAGAAAAAGGTTAATCTAAGTTTGATGAGCTCAGTGTTCCATCAGATGCATGTACTTGACTAAGTCATCATAATCCCACCACTAGAGTTCAATCTTCGAGCAACAATGTGTTAAATATTCCATCTGAGAACCAAATAATTTGAAGAAATTGCATTACAAAATTGACATTATTTCAGGATATATGCATTTATATACCAAGTGAAAATCGTCATATTTTATAAAACAATTAATTAAAACATCTCTCACCCATGCACTCTAACAAAAGATAACCAACATATGCATAATTATTGTCATGGTTTCTAATTCATGCAACACCATAATGAATCCAATGATGAAATCTTGGGAATTGGAATTGCCTGCAGATTTATAGCTTGTACCTATCTATAGTCAATATGTAAAGCAAAAGTGAAGATTAATAGATGTGGTTACCATGTCATGTTGGGGTATTCCCTCTGTGATGCATACAACCAAATCTAGTTCGGCCTCCACTGCCTCCAAAATGGCTTTAGCTGCGAAAGGAGGAGGAACATAAACCACTGTTGCGTTTGCCTTTGTTTCAGCTTTGGCTTCTGCAACCGAGTTGAAAACAGGGAGTCCCAGGTGCTCTGTTCCACCCTTTTTAGGGGTAACCCCTCCAACCTATACATTCAAACACAATTGCGATATGAAAATAGAATAGCTTAACTAAACACCACTCCACTGCATTCCATTCCATATCACTAGCAAATCATTATTTCATTACTTTGGAGCTATCCTAATTGTCAATTATCTTAACAACTGTATGCATTTAATTACAGTTCCCAAACAAATAAAAACCTCTTCTAAGCAGTATTCGTCACCAAAACACACTCAGCACTAAAGAACCCACCAGACAATCAAAACGATTATGGTTTGTAGACCACGCTGGGTGAAACAATCTATACGCACCCAATCAACATGTCTGCAAATGACAGTAGATACTACAACTGGTTTCACAAGGTGAACAATAATATATGTGACCAGAACTACAGAAAACGAGGTCAATGAAGCCCATAGAGAGATCTATATGCACAAAATTACAAAAATCACACACTAGATCAAGAACCGAAATAATATACCATTTTGGTGCCGTATTCTATGGCCTGCTCGGTGTGGAAGGTACCATTCTTTCCGGTGATGCCTTGGCAAATGACGCGAGTGTTCTTATCGACGAAGACGGCGGGAGGAGGCGGCGGCGATCCGAAATTGCGGAGTTGCTGAAGCTGCTTAGGGCAAAACAGCCGCGACGACAAGCTGCCGATCAGTCTCGTGGCTTGGCGCGCCATGGATTCGATTCACTGTTGCTCAACAGATTTGCGATCAAATTTGGTACCAAATTGGGTGGGGTTTGGGCAGCGGCTGAAGCCAGAGGAAAGTGCCCTTGGAGGAAGAAGAATATGCTCTTAAATTGCTTGTTATTTTGATCCCATTTTTTGGTTACTTTTAAAATGGAAATAATACGATTCCTATATTAAATGTCTTTAATTAATTATTCAGAGTTTATAAATTATGGAACCACTAATAGAGAAGTAAACCATTAAATTCAAAAAAACAAATGTACACCCTAATTCCTGAAGAAAAAATAAATAAAAGAGCATAACAAATTAACCAACAATTTCATTGGGTATCCAAACGAAAGAACGAACATAATAAATAAATAAATAATTATTGAGTTTTAAGAATTATGGTTGAATTTATCTGATTGAATTTTATTGAGTTTAAAAATTCGGGTTGTTTGGCTGTAGTTTTATTGAATTTAGAAAATTATGCTTTAATTTCGATAGATTACCAATTTAATTGAATTATATAGGTGATGAATATATTTATAAATAAACTTTAATGAGTCGACCAAACACATTAAGTATTAAACATTTAGAAAGTCGAACACAATTTGAGTTTAAATGATTTGGTTTTAGAACAAAAATTTACATTAAGACTATCTCATATAATAAATCTTATTAGGCACACACTTTTTTCTTTTAATATTAGATGACTTGGTTTAAAATTGTAGGTTTTTTAAAATTGAAAAATGTACATGATGTTTAACCTTTTTTTTTTTTTTAAGAAATGTTTAATAAAGTTAAATATTGGAAATTTTGATTTAGAAAGAAAAACAAACCTTCTCTAAATTTCATTCTAGGATCCTAATCATTAATCACAATTGCTTTATGAATTCAAATTAAATAAAGAGAATAGATCTTCAATGTATATAACTAGCGTACAGCCAGTGTAATATATGGTTCAACATAACAAGAAAAAAACATTAATGAATTAGAAATTTTTAAATATTATTTATATTAAAAATAATTATAATTTAGTTTTCTGTCTATCATCAATTTTATTATGAGTGGTAATATAATTTAACTAATATATCATTTAATTATATATGTCGCATTCATAAAAGAGTACAAATGTTTTCGTTTATTATATAGATATTATAGTCTTAAATCTTAATACCACAAAAACAAAGAGTATATTATTTTTCTACCACAAATCATGAAAATCGTGTAAGCTATATAGTGTAAAGTGATTTCTAACTTTTATCAGAAAGATAATTTTGTCAAACTTTTTTGATTTGTGGAGAAAGATAACAAAACTATCATTTATGGTAAAAAAAAAATCTATAATATCAATTATGGCATTGTCGTCACCGGAATCTATTATTTATTTATATATGTTGTTATGTACTTTCCTTTTTTTTTTTAGTATTTTTTATAAACTTTAAATATTGATGTATAAGATATCTTTAATTTTTATTTCAATCACATGATAAATAACTCAAAAATAAAATTTTCAATTAATTATCATAATCTATTGCAAAAATTAATCAATTTCATTAATTAATAGATTTGAAAGTTTCATTAATCTTTTAAATCAACTCACCTTTAGGCTTTATCTAAAGAATTTTGAGGATCATTTGTCTTATGTCAAATATTCCCGAGCAGTCGTACTTAAGAATATGTATAAGATATATATATATATATATATATATATATATATATATATTATTTTTTATAGATGAGAGCATATTGTATTATTATTGATTTATGATTATTATTTAGTCATACATAAGATATTAATTTTTATGAATTTAAGTTATTTTCAGATTTAATATTATATATATTTAAATCTGATTATTTGTTAATGTTAAAATTTTAGATTTAGTTTTTTTATAAATTTAAGATTTTCAATTTATATTTTTTATGAGATGAATTAGAATATTAGAATAGATTGCAATATATAAATATAATATATATATATTAGAAACAGTGTAGTATATAATTACAAAATAATTAATAATAATTGAAAAATAAATATTACTATAAGGATTTGACGAGAAAATTTTCGTTGAGACACGTGTCATCAGAACTTGTGTCTTGATAATGATGATGTTTCAAACTTGAAACCACCATAACATTTACTCAAATTGTTATTTTATCTAAAAAAATTTACAATTATTTAATATAATATAATATTATATATATGGTTTTTTTTTTATCTCAATCAATTTTAAAAAATAAAAAATATTGAATGATTAAAACATGATCAAGGTAAAAAGAAAATACAATTAATTGCAAAGAAAAAAAATCCAAAACTTTACAAACTTTTTCTATTTTTGTCAATTATTTTAAAATTATTAATTTTAACCATGATTTCAATTTAAAACTTGTCATTTTTGACAAATTGATTCCAATTTTAACCAATTCATGATTTTGGTCAAAATTAGATTATATGTGATGATGTAGATGTCACGTAGATAATATATAAATGATATATCACTTAAAATTAATCATGAATTAATCCATTTTAATCTAATCAAATGGAAAGAAATTAAGAAAAAGTAAATTACGAAAACAACACAATAAAATTTCAATGCAGTATTAACTAAAACTATGTTTACTCATACAAACAAAATCCAAATTTTAATAGAAAAAAATATGAATTTCAAAGTTATTAGATTAAAAAACACAGATACAAAAAGAAAAAAAATGATAAATATTTCAAATATAAAGAACTGAAGAATAACTCTTTTACAAAACTCAAACCTTAATTAAATAAAAATGATAAAAGTAATTTTGAAGCATTTTGTGATGGACAAGTTGTTGACGAATGTTAAAGTAGAAAGTGAGATGCCATTAAAAATATTTTGGAGCTCATGTTTTTGTTGTGTATGATTTTGTTTTCTTAATTTTTTTTTATTTATGTTTTTTTTTTTTTTTTTTTTATGTTAAAATGGGTTCATTCATGTTTAATTGGATTTGGTTAATTTTAAGTGATGTGTTGTTTATTTATGACATTCACATCACCACACAATTTAATTTTGATCAAAATCAAAAATTGACTAAAATTAAAAACAATTTGGTCAATTATAGTTAAATTGATAATTTTAAAACAATTGATTAAAATAGAAAATAACTGTAAAGATTTGGATTTATTTGAAATTAAGCCAAAAAATTATGTATATAAGTTATTTTGACTTAAAAGTAAAAAAAATTGGTTAAATTGACCATTCCAATAAGTATTGTGATTTTTCGAACAATTAGCCTGAAACTAAATATATTGAATTGATTGGTTTATAAATGTCTTATTAAAATATTAAATATTGATTATAAGATACTCTTTTGCAAGACCATGTTCAAGGGAGACTCAAAAGAAATGACAAATTCAAATTTGATAAAAGATGGCTCTCCAATGCAGTGGCAAAACTGATCGCAAATTGCCATTTATGGACAGTAAGTATTGTTCGAAACTCAAATTCACTTTTTTCTTTTATTTTTTCTTTTTGATTTAATTTTGAATTGCTTTTTATTTATTTATTTTCATTTTAATGTATTAAATTTCATTTTATTGTATCAAGTTCCATTTTATTGTATCAAATATTTTTAATACAATTATCAATTTATTTAAATATTGTGTCTAATGTTATTTAATTTTAAATTTATGAAAATTTAAAAAATTTAAAACAATAGTTGTATTGTATTTTTTTTAATTAATATAAACTCAAATTATAACTTAGTTCTATTGTAATTAATATTTTCTTAATATTAATATGTATTTGTGATCACAAAAAAAATTTGGTGATAAATTTGGTGATAAATTGATGTTTTGGTGATAAAATTTGCCATAGAGGTTGAAGATACTCTTAAGACCGACGATATCACAAATCTTTATTTGTGAGATGAAAAAAATCTGGATGTTGTCTATTATATGATAGCGTTTTCAATTTCAATAGATAAGTATTCCGTCCTGTGATTTTCTCAAGCACACACTGAGGTATTTCTGTAATTTCCTCAGTGTTTAGTACTCATGAGAAGCTGATGAATAGTCATTTCGTAAGCACTATGCTATTAATATTGTCAAAGTGTTCTTTAAACATCAATTAATTAATAACATTGAAAATTATGTACTCAATATAATCATAAAACTTATCTCTGTACTGCCTCTAAAAGAACAAGTATTTGCTATGGATTAATCAAAACCGAGATGTGGTAAACGTGAATCAAAATCCTGTACAAAGGATGAATGGTGCATGGATGTAGGAGCTGTTTGGCTATTATTTTATATCAACAAATGAATAAATCCGCGTTCTCTAACTACACAACATTTCTGCTTTTTCAGAAAAAGCAATCAACAGCAGGAGCAACATTGCCAAACAGAAACTTATTTTCCGAGGGAGTCAAATTCAGATCCAAACACAACACTCTCCTGCTATTCGATTTCTTCACGATCGGAGGCGACAGAGACAGCGAAGGCAGCGGCGCTTGATTCTGATCATTCGCGGCGGTGATCGCTGATCTGTGCCGCCTCATATGACCGCCGAGAGCTTGCCCTATCGGAAACTCCAGGCCACAAATGGAGCATTCATGCGTTTTCGGCTTCGGCGGCGACGCCGCCGGATGATCCTCTCCGGAGACCATCAGCCGCGGTTTTTTATGGCTAGCGCGGTGGCCGCCGAGCGCCTGAAACGACGGGAACTGCCTGTTGCATGTTTTGCACTCAAACACGCGGTTCAACTCCGCTCCTCCGCCGCCGCGGCTGCCGGACAATAGCATCAAGTAATTGGCCATGGTATGTACATCTTCTAGATTTGATCCTTCTCTACTTCTCTTAATCATCATGGTGGTGAAATTTGAATTTTTTTGGTTGTTATGGATTAGGATTGGTTCAATGTATAATGAGAAAATGACTGAAAAATGGGGGATATATATAAAGAATGGAAACTCGGAATAGTTGTTAAGGAGTTGAGGTAGATGGATTAGACTGTTAGACTTGATGCAAATAATTGACCTTTCGCTAGTAGGAAATCTAGAAAGGGGAAATTGGGCAATCTTCCTTGCTGGAGAAGCTAGTCTATTTTGTGAATGCTTGCTTGCAATTCAGAAACATCTTTCTTTTTTTTTTTTTTCAAATATTTAACTACTACTATTTTCCGTCTTAATTTTGTGTTTAATAATTTATTTTTTAGACTTATATACACCTTTATTTTCAAATTAACTTTATCAATATTTATTGGTTGAAATTTAAGGAATTTGATACTATCATTTTGTATGATAAATTTGATTTTCTTTTCAATTTTTTAATTTTAAATTTTATTAATTAATTCTTACTTTTATATTCCTTAAATTTATAATAAAAATGGTTGATTGACATTTAATTGAGATCGAAGTTGGTAATAATCAATTTGATCTCATAAAATTAAATTTGTAAGATGATCATTCGATTCCCACATTAAAGTATTTGTTAAATTCGTGTGAATGAAAACTAAACATAGTAACCATTTCTTAAAAAGAAAAAAAAAAGAAAGAATTACGCTTCACTAGTTTATAATTTATTTAGTTTTTTTAAGGAATTCTACGCATCTTTATGATTTTTAATGAAGTAGATTATGATTTCGCTTTATATTACTTCATAATTCGATCATAGTATCATACAACCTTTTACGAATATTACATAATTTCAAAAATAGCATATATATATATATATATATAAGTTGGTAGAATACTTATTAATTGTTATTGTTATTTTCACATTATAAATATATTTTTTACCCGCTAACATAAACAAATAATTGATCTACCTATTTTTCATCTGAAAGATCTACGTACCTCTAGAAAGTGGACAAAGAAAATATTTTAATATTATTTGAGTCAAACTAAAAGGGTATCTTTGTCCAAAATATCAAAAAGTGGGTAGAAAACATTTTCACTATAAGTACATGAGTAGAAAATCCACCAAATCCTAGATAAATATATTAATATTAGAATGCAAAATCGCTATAAATTTTATCATAATATTCCTAGAGTAATCATTCAAATTGATAAGGAAATTGAAAAAAAAGATAATGAATAATATTATTAGTATGTAAAACACCTAAGAATTATAGAGAGAGCATACATGTACCGAAGAATTAAATATTAATTAATTAATAATAATGATAGTAAAACAGAATCAAGTGTGAAGGGAGTGAAAAGGCGTCTGCAGCGCGTAAAAATGACGTCACGAACAAGCTAAGCTGAATTGCTCTGAAGTTAAACTACGGCACTGCTTCCTCGAATCTTCTTTCATGCAGACACATTGTGTATCTACTCACTTCCCAACTAATTTTAATGTTTCCGTACAAATATTATAATCTTTATTATTCAATATTCTAGAAGCTACATAAACTAGCCTAAAAAACACTTCAACCAATTGTTTTGAGGAGTTAGTACATATACTTGTAACTGTTTATTTGAGGTGGAGCTAACTATCAATCTAATCATGTTTGACTTATAAAAATTGTAATTACAATTAAATCGAATTCAAGCTCTGTGAATTACTCTAGGCTTCAATAAATTTGAATACTTTTTAGGCATATAAAACTATAATATTTATTTTACGCTTTATGTTTTTTATTAATATGCATATATTTGTACTAACAAATGTGTATAAAGTTGAGTTTTTTAAATTGGGTATAATATATCTTGGATTGTTTATTTCAACAATCAAGTCGAGTCAAGTTAGACCACCTAATGTTAGCAAGTTCATGAGCACTAATTCTAAAATATTAAACTAGAAAAAAAAAAGGTTTTGATAAATAATATATGTAAAATAGTAGTAAGTGGAAAGAATGAATTTGGTAGTAAAATAAGGTTAAAAAAAAATTGAAAATGATAAAAGAAGTAGAGTCAAATATTTGGTAGAAGGGGAGTGGGATTAGATTTGAAATAGAAGATAATAGTGGTGTGAACTATGAAAGTGCATTTAGTAGAAGAACGTAGGTGAGTCAGCAGAAAAGGTTACAAGTAATTAAAGAGCAATATCATTTAGGATAGAATCAAATGAAGTAAAGTAAGAAGTGACGTAGATAGATAGGTGATGAGATAAGAGAGTACGTAGTAAATTAGGATGTGTTCATATGTGTGTATATATCTTCAATTCCTTGTTGCTTAATTACACGCCGACTACGCGTTTCACTTCTAGAAGCCCTGGCTTCCTAGTTCCTTCACACCCCAACTACTCATCAACTTATTCTACTCTACTACTGCATGCAAAGCACCAATTCAAATAACACTACATCTTTGTTATGGATTTAAGGTGAATTTTATGAGTAGGGATTTTAATTGTTTGAATTTTGAGAATTTTGTGTTTGTTCTGGATTTTGTATGGTAAGGTTATAGTTAAAATATTATTTTATATTGAAAATTGTAGAAAGAAAAATGTTTCTTTATAATGAAAAATAAAATAAAATTAATGTTATTAATAGTTGTAGAAAAATATTGTAGGATTATACGAATTTATAAAGAGAGAAGTGATCAAAATACCACAATAGATAAAGTGATCAATTTGAACATGATCTAGACCAAACTCATCCAATATCTTGGATGGCCTACCTATAAACTTCTCCTTATAGATTTAAATCACCAAATAGATGATTGACCCGATCTTGTTATTAGTTATGGCTAGTAGTGATTTAAAAATTAGCTATTTTAGGGAAAAATTATTTTTAATTAATCTTAAACATCCAAAATATTTATTCAAAGTTCAAAGTTAAAAAATAAGATTTTTAATGTGTCGTGTATTTAAAAAAAATGATTTGATTTCAGTTACGTTTAAAGTGAGTTGTACATGACCCAAATATTTGAGGATTTTTGGCTACTTAGGTGATGCGTGATCATTTTGCTCACGTTGAATTTTACAATTAAAAACTAGTGTTCATGTTATACAATGGTGTCACGTCATCTAAACGGGATGACGGTTCGAAGTTCAAATTTTTTGCATCAAGTACGGTTTTAATGTCAATGTCTCTAATTGATTTTATAAATTCTAATAAAAAAACTGAAATTAAATAAATTTTGAAGTTACATGAATAAATTTGATTTTTTTTTTTGCATTTATATAAAATGATAATATATCACGAATTGCTACTTTGTAAAATGAAATATAAGAGAACAATAAAGAATTATATTTTTATAAAGTAAAATATATAATTATTCAATAAATATATTATTTAATAAAATACTATGTATGAATTTTATAAGTTATACATAGTAAAAAAAAAAAGATTAGACTGGCGATGTTGATGCATATGAGACCAAAAATATTGGTTGACCCACCTGCTGCAATAGTACTTGCACATTTATACATGTGTGATTTGTGAAATGAACCCAAAATATTACAAAGAAATATTAATTAATTTTTTTCTATTTGAAGAGCTGATGGGAAATTTTTTTCCATTATTGGGCCCTATCTACTCATGGACCTAAACTTTTGTTTTATTATATATAATGGAGCTACAGTCTTATTGGAGGCCCATCAATATCGTAACTTAATATATATAATTATTTTTGGTAAAATATTTATAAATTAATGTTGATATATAGATGATAAATTTAGATCCTGAGTGCAGCTGATACAGAGTTAATACAACTTCAATAAAATAACATGCTTTTTTTTTAAATACTTCTATATAATTAATCATGCTATCTCAGTCATACCATAAATTGACTCATCACTCCATTATATTCATAATTAATGTTGCTAAAATAATAATAATAATACATTTCCCCTTTCCAACTATTAGACAGAAGAACCACGTGACGAGTAAATACCTCAATAAAAAATCTCTACATAAAAAATGGCGTCTTCTCAGGACAGGAATTTGCAAGAACCAGTACCTGGGAAAACAAAAATATTGTGAGTACACACACATACATATAATATATATATATATATATATATATATATATAGAGAGAGAGAGAGAGAGAGAGAGAGAGAGTTACTGGGATCAGTAGAAGTAACGACGCCGGTGCCGGAGAAGTCGCAGTTGAAATCGTTGAGGCCTTTAGCATGATAGTAAGAATTCATGGCGAAGGCGGCGTGGGCCTTGACGGAGGAGGGTGTGAAGCACGCGCCACCAGGTTGAATGGGCTGGCAGTCTATGCCTGCTTGGCTGCACACGTAGTTTATGTTCTTCTGAAGTCCATCGTCGCTCACGCCGTCTTTCGCCACGCACCACTTTTTAGTACCCCCCGCAGGCACTGGTGCCGGCTGCATTACATGTTGTACGTTATATTTCAACTTCAATTCATTGTTCATCCAGAATTCATTATTTCTTAATTATCTTTTGCTATTTATATAATATATTCAGATTAAATAAAATATAAAATTAGAACTCAATAAAGAAAATAGTCGGTGGATTTAATATTTGGAATAATAAATAAAGAAAAAAGTGGAGGAATAAAGTAGGAAAAGGCATAACGAGTTAGAAGGCAATATTCGAAATAAAAAGATAGACATAATTATTAAAGAAAATGTGGAATAAACAATTCAACGGGAACATGCAACTTTTTAAAAGTTTTGGGACTTCATTACATGTAAAAATTAAACAATTCGAAAATTTAAGAAAATTGAGATGGCTAGACTAGAATAAATTGATTGTAAATTAAATAAGATATAAAAATAAAATTAGAATATATAAAAGTTGTGTATATTTTCCTTTCAAATAATTCTTATATATCCACGGATATGTCATACAGTGTTGCCGAATTATTAAATGTTGAGTTGCATCCTTCATTAATTAACCACTATTAATAATTGTATTAACCATTAAATACATTAATGTGTGAGCATTATACAGAACTACATGCATTATTGCATATTTATAATTTTATCCTAATTAATTAATCATTAATCACTCAATATAATCACAGAAAAACAGGAAAAGATGTATTAATTAATTATTAAATTACCTTAACAGGGGAAGATCCAGCTCCAGCTCGCATGACTCCGACGTCATAAACGGAGCTGAAATCGGGCCTGAAAAGCCCGAAATTCTTCTCAGCCAGAGAGCCCGATTTCTGATTCTCATTAAACAGTGCAAATATATAGGTCTCGAACCTCTTCTTGGGCATCAATGGCGTCCCTTTTCCGGAGGTGTAGTGGTCGACCAATCCCCCATTATACGACGCCGCATTAGGCACGGAGCACTTGGGCTGCTCGAACGTCTCCCCTTGCGACGCCCACCCCGTCTCCCCCACCGCAATCTGTACATCCGCGAATCCTAATTTCTTCATCGCCATGTACACGGAATCGAGCAGGATGTCGAACATGTTGCCGTAGGTTCGGCGCGTGTACTTGTCGAAGAGGCCTTTGTTCGGTCGGAAAAGGCACAGATCGGCCTTCTCGGGGCCGTACGAGAAGTAGGGGTAAGGGTTCACCATGAACGGCGATTTGGTTTCCCGGTGGAATTGCAGCATCGGCGCGAGGACTCCTTTGTCCCATCCTGGCCGGAATCTGGCCTCGCTGGGGAGGTCGGTGGGCTCGAGGATTCCGAGGGAGTGCGCCGTGGTCACGACGACGTCGTTTATCCCCTCGAGGCTGAGGGCCTTGTGGAGGGATCTCATGGAGGCGACGAGGTTGTCGATGAGGCTCTGTGGGCCCCAGTGGAGAATCTCGTTGCCGACGAGGATGTAGTTGATCTTCGTCAGGGGGTGGAAGGGCTTGATGTGTTCGGCGACCCAACGGCGGGCGTAACGGACGTTGGTGAGGCTGGGGATCTCGCCGTTAGGGGCGGTGACGGCGACGAGGATGCCGGTGCCGGCGAAGGCGCGGAGGATGTCGGGGTTGACGTCGAAGATTTTGATTCGGTCGATGGTGGTTTTCTGCTTGAGGAATTGCGCCACCTGGGATGGTGGAGGGAGGTTGTCGCCGAGGGTGCCGTAGTTCACTCCGATGGAGTGGACGGTGGACATGACGGCGAATACGAATAGGGCGGCGGCCGGAAAATGAGATACCAACATTTTGGGTCTGAGAAGAAAAACAGAGAATGGAATTATGGAAATATATTTATTATGTACAAATATAAAGAAAATGATGATATGTATGGGGAAATAGAGAATGAAGAGCTGCAAAATTGGGTGGTCAAAATGGGTAGTAAATCAATAGCTGTATTTTATGAAAACAGGATTCCTCGTATGTCGGGTGGAGAGAGAGAGAGAGAGATTGTAATGAGTGAAAGACAGGTGTAGAACCATGATAAGGTAGAAGAAACTTTTTAGATTGTTTGTGTGTGTGTGGTGGCGAAATAATATCCGTTAGATTTTCTAATAATTGTTTGTCACTTTCTATAAATGAATTTCTTAATTTAGGCATATTTAATTTGGTTAAAACTTAATATTGATACATCTTACGTTGAAGGAAATAGGATGATTGATTTAGGTGGTCTCAATTGGGAGACATTTGCACTATATCGACTTGGTGCAGAGTGATAGTGTTTCATCTACTTAGTTCTCGTTGTTGAGTTTTTTGATTAGCTACTCGTCATTAATTTCTATTATGGGAGTACCGCCGTCACTATCCATATTCGAATTCTAGTGACTCATATT
Organism: Scutellaria barbata; assembly: GCA_028654395.1. NCBI lineage: Eukaryota > Viridiplantae > Streptophyta > Magnoliopsida > Lamiales > Lamiaceae > Scutellaria > Scutellaria barbata. The sequence continues at coordinate 13,496,326 of CM053646.1, read as the reverse complement.
AACTTTTTTTGCTTCTCATTTTTTCTTGGACTTTAAAAAAGTTGTTAATGATTTAGCTCACTTAAAATATAACTTTGGTTATATATATATATATATATAATTATTTTGGATTTACCTATGATAAGAAACATGCTTGTTTTGATTTATGGATAATATTATCTCAGCACCGAATTTATAAAATTATTTCATATCAATTTTGGACATATCATATTTAAAAGGGTAAAAAAATATGAAAATTCTTGAATTTTGACTCTTCTCACAAAACGAGTTTTAGAGCACGTGCGTTGCACGTGAAGATCAATTCAAATGAAAGAAAGAAATAATACAAATATCATATATATATATATAACACTTTTATATTAGAGTTCTAATTATAATAGGATTTTATAAGATTTTGAATTAGATAGAATTCTAATATGAAATTATTTAAGTATGAAAATTCTAAATTACTGTTATAACCTTAAATAATAATCTATAATAAGGATATATTCGGCAATCCATATTTTATAAGAAATATTCACACTTTTATATAGGTAATAGATAAGGGATGATTGCTTTTGCATAATGAATCTGAAGGTTTGATAAAGATGTTAAGTATATTAATTGATAGCGTTGCTGATGTCTTTGTCATAGATTCTACCTTCCCATTTTGTGGGATAAGATCAAGAATCCATTGACATGTTTGCATTTATATTGGTTCGAATACAATTCCAACATTTCTGTCGTAAATTAATTTAGAGCAATTTAGATAAACTGTGAATGCATTCTAATTTTAATGAATTTAAAATACTTTCATTTCAGCTTATCTTTTTCAAATCACCCAATCCAAACACAACATCATACATCATTTAATTATAATTCGCTTCAACTCTTAAATCTATCAAATCTTACAATTAAGAAAATAGAAGAAATATATCAAGTCAAAAACTTGTTCATGATCAAGTCAATTAATAATCAAACAACATAATTTTCAATCTGTTTCAAACAAACTTCAACAACATTACCGCAGACATTTAAACTACGCATGTGTATTAGTTGTTCTTCTGGAGATAAAATGCAAGTTGCTAAAAAAACAAAAACAAAAATTATGTATTGCAGCTAAAGTTGGTTCTCCAGAACTCCAATCACGGGCAAACTACACTAGACACATTAAAAGCAATCTTGGGAAAAATTAAATAAAACAGCAACTGCATTCCAATTTCCATATGAATAATAACAATACAAACAACAGAAGAAGATGAACCAAATCATCTTCTAATACAACAACAATGAGGCCATCCCAAATGGACAGCCATCCCAAATGGTTAGCCATCATCTCTACCACGCTGGAAAACACATTAGGCAGAGCTCAAGAACAGGATTATGCTCCCAAACCTACCTATTACGTATTTAAGAACTCTAATCTCCAGCCCCTCACCAATCTTACTCAACATCTTCACTGAATCTTCGTGTACCAGCACCTTCTGGATTTCTGGCTGTCCCGTGCTTTTTGTGTTTCTTGCTCTTAGCTTTCTTGGCCTTCATTCGTCGTTTCTTCTCATTGGCATCCACCCATGCATAATCAGATGGTATGTTGAAAGGATCTACTTCGTCACGGAAGCTGCGGCCTTCACTATCACTTGATTGGCCTCCACGGCTCCCTCTCATCCATGAAATCCATGATGTAGAACCCTCGGATTCCTTGGACTTGGAATCTTGGAAATGTGCGGGGCTAGACAGGGGGGTTGAGAACTCCTCTATTGGCTGAAGCTCCTCGAATTTTGTGAATGTCACTAGGACACGTATTGTTGGGACAATTGGGATGGCAATCTGACAGTAGGTTAATCAGTCATAACAGCGCTCAAAGTTTGTAAGATGACAATGAAAAATCGAAGCATGCCAAATACATTGATGTGTGATGTGAAAGAATAATTCTATAAGATGTGCAGAATCAGTTTGTATTAGCACGGAACAGGTCAATCAACAAATCAGGGGGTTTTTCACTGAACTGTCCTTACTGTTAAATATGTTTTGGAAGAGAGATGGTAATTTTATCCCCCAAGAGTGCAGCACACAAGTTAAGCATTAAAAGAAGCTACAAGAACATGGACCATAACAAAAAAGACTACAGAGTTAGCTATTTAGCTTCACATAAAACGTCTGGAGATATTCATTTACTGCTATGTTTTGGAACGGCATATTACATTCCTAGACCAACAAAAAATGAGGCTGATGTGTCAAGGTATCTCTGCAGCATAAATGAAAAACAATAAAAGGAATACTAATTGAATAACAAACATATGATGGTTCGATGTTCTACACAAATTAAGGTCAATGAGTCAATGAGAATGTGGACTATTCTGTCTCCTCGTTTATTATTAGATCATACTTCAAACTTCAAGCAAAATGAGGTGGATCTGTGAAATACAAAATGTTGTCAACTAAGAGAGGGTAGCTACGAACTTCTAGCAATTAAAAACTGTTCAGCTGACTTTCTAATTTTTAAAAGTAATTTCCATGTGAATGTCTTGTATATCATCTCTATCATCAAGGAATATCTGAACAACAGAAATTAGCAATAGAAATCTAAAGCTCACTGAAAAAGTAGCTTTCTCACATCCAAAGTTTTCTTGATGGCAAGCCAACACTATTAGCCATTCAGCCAGCTCTCCCCTGCCTCATGATATCTTCTCCATTAAGATTATTAATTATTATTATCTGTATTATGAGGATGCTTATCCATTAACTTTGGTACTTTGAACTAGCAATTAACTTTAGTCTTTTGAGCATGTAAAGCACAAAAGATTGACACTTGAGAAAACCGAGGAGGCAAGAAGCAATACATATATCATATTTAAATTGACTGCAGTAGTCAGATTTTTAAATATGATTACCAAAACTAATATAAGATTGTCGTGGATAAATAAGGGAATTTCCAGTGGAAGGGACATGTTGAAAACATGTTACCAAAAGAAACAGTCACCCAAAGAAAAGGAATGCATCAAAAAGTGTACATGTATCTGTAAGTACCTTGACTGGAAAAGTTCCAGGAGGAAGCTTAGTAGTCAAAAGCTCCCTTAGTCTTCTGACCGCTTTGACCTTATTAGCCAATATGTCAAGCAAAGGCAAGAGTTCTTCAGTTTGCAAAGGAAAATCTGGTGTCAACCATAAAACAGGTCTCAAACCTTTCTTATATTCACTTTCATTCTTGGACTCAACAGTGGCCCCTTTCTTCTTTTTCTTCTTGCTACTACTTCTATCTTTTGACTTCTTAAGGTCCCCCATATCCTCCCTTGGAAACTCAGATGATGATCTGCGACTGTCATTAGACTTCTGCCTGCTATCATCAGGTGCCAATTTTGAAAACTTCTTTAAAATTTTTGAATCATCAGGATCATCTCCAGTGTTCTTTATACTCTTCTTGTTCCAACCAAACCAACTTTTCTTGTCTTTGGCAGCACCATTAGATTCACAGCTTTCAAGTGAACCCGTGTCGAAGTTATCATGGCAATCTTGCACCTCACTCTCTTCATCCTCACCAAAACCATCCCCCATCCGAAGTGCAGAATCTAGCTGCATTCTTTCCTCAGCTGTCAACACATCATCATACTCATCATTTTCAGCCCCATTAGGCAACCTTTCCTCATCGTTAACTGAAAAAAGTTCCTCATCAGTCATAGCACCAGGAACTCTCCTAGACTTCACACTCACCTGAACATGAAGCATGTCATATACCTTGGCTTTCCAAGCTCCAACCATCTCAGTCCTCTCTTGTCTTCTCCAATTCAAATGTGGAACAAGCTCAGCCTGAGTAACATCAATTCCTGGTCTGTACATATTAGTTTGAGACATCAAAGCCACTTCATGCGCAACTTCAGCCTCTGATGGTTGCACACCAGCTCCTTCTAGAGCATTTGTGATCTCTTTCTCCTTGTGAGACAGAACGATCAAAGATCCAGGAGGCAAAGATATGTTTCCACCCTCTGGGGAATAACCCTCTCCAAGGAAGAGAAAAGTTTGATCAGAGCGTTGGATACGAAATCCATCAAAACCTGCAAGGGTCATATCTGCTCGGAGATTAGAACCACGTTTCCATATCCGGTAAGTGTCTGAAGGGGCAATTCTACCAATGAATGGTATCACTGAGCTCTCAAAGTGGAAGGTTATCTCCATATAAAAGTCACGGATCCGAGATGCTGATGCCACAATCCTAGGAAGCCTACGGCACCATTTAGCCCAAGCAAGAGGCTGGTAGTGCCGAGCTATGATCATCGCAATGTTCTCCTCCCTGGTACAAACTGCCTCTTGGAGTGCACTCCATCCATTCTCATTCTGAAGACTCCAATCAGCACCAGCTGCCATTAAAATCTCAGCTGAAACAGCATCATGCATCCGCACTGCCACGTGCAAAGGAGTTTCCCTGCCTGGAACATCCCGTCTGTCAATCACCGTAGACACAGCATCGGCATCCTCTTCAGCAGCCAAAGACTCAGCCTCAGAATTCACCTCTCCTGCCTTTGCTAGCTTAGGAAGTGCTGCCACAATACGTTTCAATGTCGAATGATCTCGTCGCAGCACTGCCAAATGGGCAGGACTATGTGTATATTTTGACAAATCGTCCATTATTCTCTCTTCCTAATATCTATTTTTCAGTTTTTTCCTTCACTCAAATCAATTCTACTAAATTAAAAGTTCTCCAGCTCCTTATCCTTACAAGAATATCAAAGCAGGAACTTTCCACCATTTTGTAACAAACAATGCCAAGAAACAACCCCAATTTTCAGCTCCCAAAAGATCCCGACTATAAAGCCAAAGTTGTATATCTGACATACAAAACTCAGTTGGTCGTCACAAAGTCTTCAATAATATTCCAACGCCTCAAGAATCCAGAATACCTAGAAACCCAAAAAATTCTGATTTCAACTTCACATCATCGAGGAAAAAATTCAGACAAAAAATTATCGTAGAAATAAATAAAGGCGCGGCAAAATTAGCTAAGTACCTCGATCTAGCTGCAATTCTAGCAACAGAATTTATTTAAGAAATTCAGCCCCCACCAAAAAAAGAAAAAGAAAAAAGAAGGCAAATCCGACGCGAATACAGAAAAAGGAAAACGAAAAATTACCGGAGAAACAGAAGGAAAGAAATCGAGATGAGTAAAATTGATAAGAGGCCGGAGATAGATTTGGAAGTAAATATAGATTCAGATCTCTTCCTCGCACTTTCTCTCTCTAGGAATGCAGAATTGTGTATAGATTGAGAGAGAGAAAGGGAGGGGTATGGTGGTGAGGTTATTTTGTAGTGTAATTGTAAATTGGCATCTGCTGCTGCTGGCTGGCTACTGATACTGTTGTCTGTTTGAGGAGAGAGAATGAGACATTTGCCCTCAGATTGGGAGAATATTACGAATCTGCCACACGCGTGACATTTACAGTTTTGATGCTGACACCGCGGCCTTTTCTGCCAATAAAGCCACCAATCTACTTCTCTCCAACTACCCAAAATACTCACTGCCTTCTCTAATTTCCTATTTATTTTATTTTAATCTTATTCATTTTAATTTATATTATTTATGGATGGGTTTATACAGACCCACCAATAACTTAATATACCTTATTTAAAATAAATGAATGTGAAAAGACACATATACTCCTACTATTTACTTTTATTTAATTTTATGTTGTATAATTGAAATGATAATATTGTGGGATTATGTATAGAAATTTGGTAGTTCTAATGATTTAATATATAAAGTGCGTATATTTTTTACCTAGTGTTTTCAAAATAATTCATATGGGGCTCTGATTGCAATTATGAAATTATTCTAATCCTATCGAGTCTCAGATTAAATTTGTGTTTTGAATCTGTCATAGTCAACTATGGAAATTTCTATAAGTTTTCAACATTTAATTAGAATTTACTTTGAGGTCATTAAGTATGGAGATTTGGGGCTGATATATGTCCCATTTGGATTTTGGAGACGAGGAGAATTGAATTAAGAAAAGAAAGGTTTTGAACTAAACAAAATGCATTGAAATTAAATCAATATAAATAGCTTTATTATATATATCAAGTATGTTTCTACTCCATCAATTTAAAACAAATCTCATAGCTACATATTAAAATTAAAACTACACATATATTTAATTGCCTCCAACATTATGTCAAATTAATTTTTATTATTTGATTTATTTTTTTTTATGAGCAAAATGATTGAAATGCTTGCTTATTATATTGAACTCAAGAAATGATTTTAATTTTGATATTAGAGGAGATCTCATCTACTCAAGTCATGAATTTTAGGATCCGTGCCCCATGAAACCCGATCCACCCACCAATTCATACCTTTTTTTTTCATTCCTGCATGCAGCGCACATCTTTTCCTACCACCAATTTCCTCTTCTCTTCTGCTCTCGCCATAGCACTTCTTTTCTTCTCACCATAGATCTTCTCTTCTCTTCATTGTGCCATATTTCTTCTCTTCACCACCACCTCTTCTCTTCATGTTCAACTCTTCTTTACCATTGCCTCTTCTCTTCATCTGCACTACTGCAACTCTTATTCACTATTTTTTCTTTTCCTTTTCTTCCCTTCTTCTTCTTCTTAATTTCATATATTAAATCGCAAATTATTTGTTTCAATCGATTTCTTCCTCTTATTCGTATATTATATTTAATTTTAAATCTCAAAATCATAATTCCATAGAATTGATGATTATTTTATTTTGATTATCTAAACATTGAAGATCAATTATTTCAAAGTATGAAACTATTTTGATTATCTAGACATTGAAGATCAATTATTTCAAAGTATGAAATACTTTGCAATGGAATGTTCAAAAATGATATTTAGGAAGAAGATGAATGATATTAGGAAGAAGGTGATGAAAGTTGTACGTTTGAAATTTTAAAATTTTAAACTTATACTCTATGGTACATTTATTAGATCTATAAAGTCCAAAAACTCTGCGCAGACCCAACTCCTCGGACCATGCATGACCACGTCATAATAGTAATCGGTCAGAAGGCTTGGGCTTTGCGCTGCCTCGTCTCGAATTACTGTCCGAACAAGGTCAGACATGTTCCATTGCGGAGGTAATTGCCTGCCGGAAATAAGCATCCACTCCCGATAGTGCTCACAGACTTTGTTACGCGCGATATGCCGACGACTTACTACTGGGAATCGTGGGTGCCGTAGAGCTTCTCATAGAAATACCTTAAGAGTATCCAACTAATACATTTTACTAAATGAACAACTAATACTAATACCTTATAAATATGCAACTAATTCATTAAGAGTATAAAATTAATACCTTAAGAGTATACAATAAATACATTAAGAATATACAACTAATACCACATTTCACTAAATGAGCAACTGATATCTTAAGAGTATACAACTAATTCTTTCACTGATGAGCAACTAATATCTTATAGGTATGTAACTAATACTTTAAGAGTATACAACTAATACCTCAAGAATATACAACCAATACATTTCACTAAATGATCAACTAATATCTTATTAGTATGCAACTAATACTTTAGAAGTATAAAATTAATACCTTAAAAGTATACAACTACTACCTTGTATCAATGTTTCTATAACATCATTTTGGGGTATTTCTTATGCCCCAAAATTAATGAATTATATTTATTTGTCTGATTAAAAAAAAATACATTAAGAGTATACAACTGATATCATGCATTTAATGAATTGAGCGGAATCAGATGACGCGTAACACACACAAATTACGGTGTAACTGTACGTGAAAACAGTCTATCAAGTTGGATTAAGGGTACAGATCTTAGATTCGTATCCCGATATACATAATTTTTGCCTTCATGTTATATAAACTTTTGTGGAACTTAAAATAACTTTAGCACTGAATATTATCAAATCTCATTAAAACATGTAATCAATTTGATATCAACATATAAATAAAATGGAAAATAATGTGAATATATAGCAAATAGTTTTAGTTATTGTAATGCATGGTTCTAAATCTGGACAACTACAAATCTCGTGAGTCGCACTAAATAATTTATTCGGGATTGTTCAAATTAGGAATTATCAAACGATGAACGACTATTTTCGACTATGAATATTTTCGGCTCAAATTTTAATAAGGGTTCATAATTTTTTATAATGATTTTGTTGAGCCTCTATCGACCAATAGCCTAATAAGCATGACATTCTAAATTGATAATTTAATTATTAAAGCTGATATCACTCACAAAACACCTCTTAGATGGTGTGAGAGACAAAACCACGAGTATCAGATTGTCTCCCCTTATAATTCTCTCTTATTTTATTATTTCTTTAAAACCATACAGCAAAATTCGATGTAAAAGTACACAGGCATGAGATGGGACAACGCAGCATTACATTAAATTAGATCATCCGTACATATTAATTAATTTTCAATAGAAAATAACTATTTGTGATTTAATCATAACATGCATCTAGGCCCTGAGATTATTAGTATCATACATAAATTTGCATATATATATATATATATCAATGATTTAATTTGGGAAATAATGGAACAAGTCATTCTCAAAAAAGTTTTGTACCGTAGCCAGAGTCAGAGACCCATTACCTTGGCCAGAAACTGTGTTTCAGACTTTTTGATGTACAATTTCTAATTTCCATACTGTCTTGCAAGTTGCAACTTGCAAGTCCAGAAGAGTATTTTTACAACTAAAAAATAAACAAAGAAATCAGAACATGACTGTGGAACAATGTATGAAATAAAATATTGATTGAAACAAAGAAAAACCAGAATGTAAATTATGACAAGAATCCAAGACCATGAAATATCCAAGGATACAAGGCATGCAATAGTACGATGAATAATGACAGCATCCCAGAATCATTTACCAAGTATTCTTTCCAAGAATCAGAGAGCTAGTTCCTAGATCATCAATGAGCAGATAAATATTGCATGTGTGTGTGTGCACAAATGTGTAATTCTATAAGTTGAGCAGTGTTGTTGCCTGATAATTATGTACAAAGTATATAGCAGAGAGAGAGAGAGAGAGAGTTGGCTAAAACTTCCTGGCAAAAAGCTCACAGGTAAGGATGTTGTCGATGGACGTTGCTGAACTTCCAGCACCCAAAACGGGAATAAGGTTGAATATTGGTCCTTGATCGCTATCAATTCTCCTGCTCATCTCAGTAAACTCATTGAATGCATTGGTGAAGATCGTTGACAGCATTGAATGGCTGGTGTGAGGAGTTGCTGTGAAATAGATCCTCAGATTCTACAAGCAAATAAAATATCATCAAGAGCACATTGAAGCACAGGAAACAGGAAGGTACGAACATGATCCTGTGATTTTCTATGGATGTAGAGCAAGAACAGATGACAACTTCCAGGCTAAAGAGTTTAAAACAAAGTTCCAACAGAAGAAATAGCATCCATGTCAGTTTGGTGTATTACTAAGATAGAATTGAATAAAATGAATTGGAAGCCTACGAAATCATTCAAACCCTATGTGCTTAAACAGGATAGCGTAGATAGTTCTTCTGATTGAGTGTTAAAGTTGAGAGGATTCGAGGTGCAGATTTCAAAATTTAAGATACAAATGACTTGTTTGGATACTTTTTAACTACTGAATGAACATTTCAAATTCTTAAGTGAACATTTTGAGTTATTTTTTAAATCTTACGAACAATTTGATATGCACTCGATATCTAAGTCAATTCAAATCCTTAGCTCCAGAATCTTTCAGAATTCCTGAACAAAAACACAACCTTGAGCAAATCTGTTTATTATCTTATCAGTCATGAATTGTGGATATGAAAAGTTTGATTCATAAGAAACCCTATCCATCTTCAAATGAAATTTATCAATCGACTCACATTTTCTTGCCATGTTTGAGCAACGATGTCAGGTTTAACATTGATTTTTCTCACTCAAAAGGAGAGCAGAGATCAACATCACAAATGTTGATCAACAATGGAACTGAACAATTAAGATTAGTACCACAAGATGAAGATATAGCAATGTGTTTATCCACTATGCAGATGATTAATTTAATACCAGCAGCAGAGAATAATTAATTAGTAGCAGTAAACTGCAAAGCTATGAAGTGGACATATGTACAACAATTATGTTAACGAGGGAGAGGAGAAAACTAACCAATACATCATCCCAAGAGAAATCATTCTCAAGGAGGACACCATCAAGCAGATAGATGCAGAATTTTGCCGTCGTTGCAGCTTCGTTGTCAGCATTAGCAGGGTTAGTAGTCTGGGAACAGATCTTTGCTGCAATTTCCTGCGTGATAGATATGACAGCTGCACATATTCTTCCACTAATGATAAACTTCTGAAGACAACTATTATGCCAACTTTCATGCTGAAATCCCCAATAAGCTTGTTTCAAGCATGAATCTGGTTTCATGCCGTCAGTTGAAGTCTCGATATTCTCCCCACTGTAAAGCAGGGGTTTTACTTCCACCAGAGCTCTGAAAAACAAAAGCACAATATATTCCGTAAAACAATTGATATAATCCCCAAATTTGAGATAGCTTCATGTCAGTGCTGTGTATCATAAGCTAACAGTAATGCCTGCACAAAATTTTGTGAAACTTAAGCGTCAGTTGATTCTTCTGGAACATATTGTTTGTGCATAAATTAAAAGAGAGATTTCTACTGGCAGCCACTTGATATATAATGATAAATCCTAAGCATTCAATTAGATAGTCACCTTTTTGGAAGATCAGGAACAAGAATGTATAAAATAACAGGATTATTTACTACAGGCATGTTGGACCCGCTTCGACTACTTAACGACAACTTCATTTGTGTGAGACAAACATCCTTCTGATTCTCAATGTCAATTCTGCCTGAAGAACTCAAAGATACTGAACAATAAATGACCATGGCAACAGCAGTTGTAGATATTGAACAGTTGAAACATTTTGCAACAGCTTCACTGTTCTCTAGTGATTGTTGAAACTCCAGAGAAGGACCTTCATCACAGAGCAACATTGTAGCAGGGTTAAGCCCCAACTGGCCAGCCATATGCAAAACATTTTCATGCAAGGTTGCCTGAAACATATGCATACATAATGAGTAATATGCTGAAAGTTGCAAAGAGTATTTAATGAAGAAAACAGTCCTTCAACCTCGAGAATCATATTGAGTAAAGATAGACAAATGCACATTTATGATAGATCCTTGTCTCAAACAATTATCTATAAGGTATAAACAGACCAAAAGATAATGCTAAATCTCTGAAGAGTGTAGAAGGTCTTCAGCTTACAAAACTTCACAACACCAAAATGCTCAAGGGGGAGTACAGTCTCCTTCATAGGATTCGGTCTCAGTTCTCTTACTAGGTTATAAATCCAGAGCTTTCCTTGACATACTGAATTATATTCTTCTCTATTTTTTTTAGCTTTGCAATTTTGATATTGCTGATTTCAAGATAGAATGAAACTAGGGGCTTGAGTTGCACTGATCTTGCGATATGTATGAACATGAAAAGATAAGGAATAATGATGCCACCATCAATATTATGTCACAACGAAGAATGTAGAGACCATCTCTATATAGGAAACAAATGCACTAAAAAACAAACAACAACTTGTACTGCCTACTAAAGACTTCAATTCATTTGAGAAGGAAAAAGATAATACAAACCACAATCCACATTTGACAGATGTCTAACCTGGCTGTAAGGACCAATACAACTAGGAGCCCACTCTGAAATACTCTGCACATGCAAAACCTTTTTGGTATTATCATTCGAAACCAAGACTTCAATGTAAGCCCTCCCAAGACCAGCTTGCAAAAGAGGAAGTTCTATAGTAGAACGTGAGGGCACACCAAATCGACATTTCTCTTGAGTAATGAATTTCACATATTCATTATTTGCTTCGGAAAACTCGTTCATATCAGCTATATATAGATGTACATAAAGAACATTCTCCCAGGAGCAATTATATTCAGTAAGCAGCAATTCAATTTTTGTCAAAACCACCTGCAGATCTTCTCCCAAATCTGTAAAATTAGAAAGGGTGAAAAGTATGAATATATCCCAATTGTAGACAAGGAGGAGAATAAATTAAAAGAACACATGCAAGTGGAAAGCAAGGATGCACTCAGCCACAACATTTTCCATCAGAAATTAAGGTCATACCTGCTGAGGTTTTAGAGGCATCTTGCAGCCAGCAAGCAATGGAGAAAGTATTATTCTTCTTGGATTTTGAGATGTGAAGTTCTCGTTTCATATCTAGTGCTAAGTTAGAAATCACATCATTTTTTGGAATTGGGGCTTCATCGATATCTTGGAAATCCCCTACCACCTCACATACTGAGTTGAATTCTCCCAAAGTTACTTCACTGTGTTGGTCATTATCACTGGCAGACAAGGAAACAAACTTCTTCTCCAAGTGATATTCCAATGGATGAAGAACCCCTACAGGAGCTATTTGATCTGGTGAATGTAAGACAACTTCAAATTTATCTAGCACAACTTGAGCATTCTGGAACAGATATACTAATGTCAGTACATTAAGTAGAAAGGGAACAACAACAAGCTAGAAATAAGATCAAACAAAAGAGCTATTCGACATCATAGAATCATGACCTGAATCACCAATGAGCCAAACACAAATTATAAATGCGCTGCAACTACTTCACAATTAAAATTATAAACTTAGGAAACTCAAAATGTTAGGAAGAGGCAAGCTTACTTTGAATAGGGGACAGTCCAGAGTTAAAGTTTCATATTCACCCCCTTCACCACATACGTTTATCCCATACAACCTGTCAATTAATCAGCAAAACAACAAATGCTGTGGAGTCAAATACCACGGAGCACTATAGATGAGTTGGCTGACATACTCTTTAAGCTTGTGAAGATGGGACTCTAAGTGTGCAATATCCTTCCCCAAGTGCTTTGAAGGGTGCAAGCCTATGGCTGCAACCTATGAAAAGGGTAAAGGGTTGGGAGGAAAATATAAAAGTTAGATAATAATTAAAACTAGATAAAGAAATTCATTGTTCCATTTCTGAATAATTGAGTAAATCCAAATAGAGTAGGTCAAAGTGCTGATAAATCAAAGATAATTTTTGGGGAGATTATTGCAGACATAAAAGGAAAAATTCTGATTTATCAAGTAAAAATTGAATAAACAGTACTTAAGTCCAGACAATTGCATGTAAGAAATGCATAAACGAGTCAGCTAAGTTACTTTTTGAATGTAAGATGTACACATAAGAGTAAGACAAGGAAAACACATATAATACCTTTACTGTGATGGCAATAATTCCACTTCTTATCTATGGAGAAACAAAAGACAAAATTAAATGTTATTAGTAAGAAAATAATTCCTGATTCCTACAAACATATAGATAATTAGCAGTGATACTTGAATATCATAAAACTATACTAATATTAATAAAATAAAGTTTACCATTTGTTGAAGGAGAGATGACTGATCTTGCTTCCACAAATATGACAGAGAAACAAGGCCTAACCTAGAGCATACACTTTCTACACGTAGTCTTTGATAGTCAGAAGCTATTGCACCTGAGGAGACTGCTGAAACAGAGGGTATCTGCCGCTTTACTTCTTTTAAGAGGACTAACATATCTTCAACCTCATCCCCAGGAGTCATATTGTAGCTAAGGCCATAATGCCTGTGAAGCCCAAAATACCAAATTGTCAACTGAAGTGGTATATTGAGGACATTACAGTGAATGCCACAGTTGAAACAGCTCTGGAAATAATGAGGTTTGTTTCAAATAAATTCCAACACAGAAGTAATGAAGAAGGCTATACCAATATCCAGTAATAATTTGTGTCTTGTTTTTTTTTTTTTTTTTTTACTCTGTACTGGAGGTAATGCCATAAAAGTTGACTCCCTCCTAAGGTACTTCACTTTCTATTTTAGTCATCTGATACCCAGCTTGCCTAAACCCCCACCATAAAGGTTGTGGCATTCAAATAAAATCAAGAATAAAAAAGTAGAGACTGTATTACTGATGTAGTGATGTTTGCATGGATCAGTTTGTTAATCGGATACGATGCCTCACTCACTCATCGGGTTCCACTGCCTCCCAAAATTAGCTCACAGAAACACAACTTATGCAGTATAGCATCTGGTATTTTAACTAATAAATGCATGTATATGATAGAAGTTGAGCTACGGCCGATTCAGTTCAAGCTCCAGCTCAAATATCTCAGGTTTCTATATCAATCCAGGATGTTAACATGAGCAAAAATACATCAAGATTTTGGAATTCATTAAAAATATTATGAAGAGAGATTAAGAACAGAGAAGACTACTACTTCTTGGTGGATGACATTAACAACAATCTAAAAGGAGCATCTGTTAATGGTTTCCTGGAAGTGTGAGCATCCTCAGCTGCCATTCCAAACATTTTCTGCCTTCAGTCCAAGTTAGTTTAAGGTCTTAAAGAAAATATATATTGAGTTCTGGTTTGCTTTCAAACACCAAATGTAGATGATGAAATTAAAGTATTAGGGTCTGTTTGGACTGGGCGTAGGTGGATTTTACAAGTCTGGATTTGGGATTTTAAGTGGATTTTAATAATTTTGTGTTTGTTTTGGGATTTTATAGGGTAAGATTATAATTTATATGTTATCATAATATTGAAAATTGTAAAAGAAGATGTTTTTGTTGCGAAATGGAGAAAAAATAGGGTAGAGTTAAATGATTTGCAAAATCCCCTAACATCCCATAACAAACAAAGATTGGGATTTTGCTCATCCCAAATCCGGATGGGCACATCCCAATCCAAACATCCCCTTAGTGTAGGAGTAAGACTGATATGAAAGAGTGATGGAGAATGTCAAACTGTCAAAATTGAAATATTACGCATACCATAAATTAATAACTGAGAACAGAAAAATATTGAAGTCCACCAGGCACTATTCAGTAACAAGCAGTTAAGTAAGAGTTATAAGCTCAATCAAAGTGCATACAAATATTCTGACCCACCTTGCTCATGGATTGAATATAATAATTTAGGTATAAATTTGAATCTAACTTAAAGATACATCTAAAGCTCAAGCTCAAAGATTTGATCCTTGGACAACACCGTAGCCATTTATATTCAAAATAATAACACCAAAGAAACAGAAAAGGCTAAACTTAATCTGCCATCAAGCATGCAAGTGAATGTGATACGGATGTTTTCTTTATTCGATGATATAAAACAAACAGTGTGTTTAGCTTCCCTGATATAAAAGGTTGAGTATCTAGTTCTACCAAAGCTTCCAGGGATTACCTGGTGGTTCCTTGGATTCGTCTCCTAAATAACGGAATCCCCATGCACTGTGCATAGCTAACAACTATCTGGTGTCCTACCTGCAAAAGACACGTGTGTCACATAGAAAATCAAGTAACAGTTGATTAACCAAAATTGTTTCCACAAGCCACAATCTCTTACCATCAATATGCACTTATTTAAAGGGAAAACACACACACAGAGACACACCTAACAACAACTTTCACAATTAGTTCATCCAATAAACCAAGGAAAACGTGGAATATAAATAATTTAAAATTCTAACAGCGTCTCTTTAGTCAAGGTCAATCTTTCAGTACTGAAGCCTACAGTTCTGATGAAGATATTGTGTTGCACACTGTTTCTAGAATTTGCGATTCTATATTCTGCCATGAGCATGAATGCCCTCAAGAACTTCGAAGAATCTGTTTGCTAGGAGGACTAGAAAATGGGTTGCACTATCGCTAAGATATCTAGAGAGAAGTGGAAATCTCATTTTATAATCAAACACAAGAATAATAGACTATTTTCTTCAGTTTGAGGAATGAAGAACATTTTCAGACAATTCAATCGTATGTATCTTTCAGGATGTGCTTGGTTGTGGGAATAAGGAGGAAATCATTCCCATTACCAATGTTCCACAATAAGTTCCAATGTTTCGCCTTTTCATTAACAACACCAACCCACCGACCCCACCTACCTTAATCACAGTCCTCAATCAAACACATTGTGATTGCCATTAATGAATTTGAACAAAGCACTAACTTTAATTCACTTCATAGTCTTAATTCACATACATGCCCGTCCTTGATAAGAATGTGATTTCCCGTAATACGCTATCATATAATTTTCATCGATCAAAGTCCTCAATTAGACTATTTCCAATTCCGACTCAAATACAGACATTTCACTCAATCGAAACAAATACAAGTTGATAAAAAGAAAATTAACCAAGGCAAAGGCTTACAGTTTGATACATGTAACTATCAAGCTCATCTTGCGCTTCATCAACAGGCATCAAATTGGCCAGCGCTACAATCTGGATTCATAAAAGAAGAAACATAACTAAAAATGGCTCACGAGCAAATTCCACTGCAGTAATACTCAGAGATGATAAAAAAGAAACCTGGTGGCCGTATTGTTGGCATTTCATCATAGCATAGCAACTGTCCTTACCGCCACTGACTAGCGCCACTACCTTCATCGTCGGCACCGCCGAGTGTTTTCGCCGGTTGAATTGACTAGGGTTTTGCAAAGCTAGAGTTTACTTTCATTGGACCAATTATAATACAAACAGGTCTTTTTTTTTTTCCTTTTATTAGCCAATCCGACAACGTTACGACTTAACATAAATTTATTCCAATCATTTTCTAAACACTACTAATTTCTTAACATATTTCAATTAAAATGTTAACTTTTAAATTTTCTACACACCAATTCATCCCAATTTTACCCTTTAAATGGAAAAAAAAAAATCAAAAATAGAATTTCGTTCCACAGTCAATGTTTGATAATGTTTTGTTATTTTTCTTTTCCTTTTTATTTTTTTTATTTTTAAGGACGAAATTATACAACAATCGAAATCTTATAAAAAAATCTAACAAAAGTATAATTCTTCAAAACCTTTGTTCAACCCTAATTGGTTGAATATAAAAAGAAATATGTTCAACAACCAGACGTCGAACATATAAATAAACATTCGACTTGAATATGCTGAACAAATTGGATTCGATCTCATTTGCAATCAAAAGATACTAAAATGTTCGACTCGAGTTGATCAAATAAAGAGTATTGGGTTAAAACACATGTTTTTTAATGCATTTTTTTTTAATTTAACACCTCTATTTACAAAATAATAAACTAATATTAACCTACCCTTCATCTTATCATTCCACTGAATATAACCCATAATCCATTCATCTTAACCCCTCCCACCATCTTTCATCTTTTATTATTAGAGTTGAGCATTATTATTATTGTTATTATTTTCTTGAGTGATAGTTCATTATCACTTTACTCCTTTTTTCATAATGTGATATATATGTATTGTATAAAACCCTTATTGGAACAACTTTATGAAATTTAGTTATTAATTTTAATTCGTTGGAGTAGTTGGACATTTGTTTTTCTAAAGTGTAATTAAAATTATCTAGAATCACTAATTTATCTTCTACCACGATGATTTATATGGTGGAAATCTCTCAGTTAGATCGATCAATATGATAAGATAACTTTTTAATCCACACGATATTGAAAAAAACAAAACAAAAATTTTTTTATATCCACTGTGACAATAACACCCGTTTCATTAAAATTAACTCTCACCCCATTTTTCTTTTCACAGTCCCATGTCAAATTCTGAAAGCAAAATTTCGTAAAATTTGAAGGCATAAAATTTTAGTGAATCTTAATGTGATTTAACATATAATCAAATCCACACATATAAAATTAACAAAATGTTTCACGAAGTATAACTTAATTACTGCACCATATATTCATGATTAATATGTTTTCAAATTCAAAGTTAGGTTTTATGTTAAAATTGTAAGTGTGCTAGAAAACCACATGAAATATAACATATTTCAAATTTAGGAAAATTATTTCATAGGACATTCAAATCCTATGTTAATAGGTTTTGGATGATTTCATTTTCTATGAAAACATGATTATTAATTTTGAATATTTTCAAATTATGAAATAAAATTTCAAATCCTTCGAGACTTTCAGTGAATTCTCCCGCCAAATATTAGAGAAAAAGGTTTTATAGATGTACAACTGTGCCTCTCAATTTGCCAGATATATACTAGCGTTTATAATAAGAATTTCAAGTTTTTTTTTTGTTTTTTTTAAGAAGAAAAGTTGTGATTTTTTATTTTTTTTCTCTTTAGAACCAATCATAGAAGAATTTTAAGTAACAATGAGTTGGATAAATTGGTTTGAGGTGTGGTATAAAGTATAAATAAATAATGCATGTAGACATGTTATATTAAATGTATATATGTAAGTATATGAATATTAATATAATTTGATGTCCATTCGATAAAATGAAACCTCAAATCAATTAGTAAAAAAAAAAAAAAACAAGCAGGACTATAAAGAAACCGTTTTACAAATTTAATTTCATAAAATAAATCAACCCACAATCACTAATAAGTACATTGATTTGTGAAAATGAATTTAATTTGTAGATAGTTAAATTCATGTAAGATCATCTAAAGTTTTTATTAAATAAAAATTCTTTAATAATTTGATAGTTACAAATATTGTAGAACTAAATTTTGGTGAGAATTAAGATGATGACATTGTAGAAATGGCCATCATGTCATAAGCACATAGCCTCCTTAGCAAAGGATAACTAAGTAACTAACCAACCGAGATGTAGTTGAATGAAATCCTATTATTATAGCTGGTAAATATACCATATAAATACCCTTCATTTAGATTGGTATTTATAAATCCATGTTTTAAGATTTTATGAATATTTGTGTATATTAATAAACAAAATAAAATAACCTGTGATATCTCTGTCACTCAATAGTGATATAAAAGGCAAGAAAAGTCTCAGTATTTTTCGAGATTTTTGCTATCCATTAACATCATCACTAACTATTTACAAGAAAAACTGTACCAATCTTACCTCCGCAACAAAAGCCTATTAGGTAATCACATCTTTACATTCAACTGTCACTTTAAAGTCAGACAACCGTTTCTCATATAAAAGACAAGAAAAGGGAAAAAAAAAAAAAACCAACAGAACCAGCCAACTACGAGTCCGAAATTTCATGAGAATTCAAGAAACGTTACAAGCAAACTAAACATACGCTGCAGTTTAAGCCGAATTAATCCCACCAGAAAAATGTACTAGCAGAGTAATAGACATTTGCTCTAAGACAAAATAATTAATAAACATTTTCTTACAGCTATGCAAAGAGAAGTCCTAATCGTTGTGAACAAACATAACCTGTTGCCAGTTAGTCGCCAGTCAACAAATCGGTGCACACTTGCCAAGCCTTTCCATAACCCCATGGTACGGAATCAACATTTCTCTAGCTTGGCAAGTATGCTGCGTACGTGCAGAAAAGCTCAAAATTTTCCAAACTGCTTCTACATATCATTTGATTGGAATACGAGACTGCTGAAACCCATAAAACAGTATGTCCCACAAAAATATCGGTTTATGCTTTATAGCCAGTTGATACAAAGAATTCACTGTAGATGCCAGAATGGAGACAACATGTTAAAAACTGATTATCAGATGATGGAAAAACTGATATCAATAAATTTACACATGCAGATTTTTACCAGTGTAAATAACCTATGACATATTTCACGTAACTTCTAATCTTGGCATCAGAAACACAGAAAGGCATTTCATCACTGACAACGAAAATAGCAAATGAAATTTAGCTTTACTTGCAAATTCCATCAACTGCAAACTTCTGTTGCATTAAATGCCGATATCATCATAAAAATCATTTACACTTCACGTCAAAATAGTGCCTTTTCATTTATATTTTTATATTTTTTCTCATCTCAAAACTAAGCAGCCACTGCCAACCTCCATTAAAACCTTGATTCCAGAACTAGAAACCCATCTAGAAGCCTAATCTCCAAGGTGCTCACAAGAAGGAAAAAAACACACACCCTAACACCACTCACCCACCACAACATACTTCTGAATTCAAATTTACAGTCACAAACCAAATAAAAGAAAATTAACTGATATGGTTTTTTGCATAGATTTCCCTAGAAGTTGGTAATTACAAGAGGACCACTCCAACAGCAGTATTTAGTGGATGACTGAATGAGGGTTACAAATGTCATTTCCAGGAAACTGCCCATCAATTTGGACAGCAATACCAATACAGTGTCATTGTAATTATTGAATAGTAGAGCATGCTTTTGCAATTATGTCAAACGTAATGTGCAGCTATAGGATTATCCTGATAAACTTGACTAATGTCCTGAAGAAATTCTCAAACTGAAGTGAGGATAAGAACCTCATTTCTAATATATCAAAAGATAGTGGAGATCAGTAAATGGAGCCACATATAGACTGCTATTAGTCAGATTTGAACTTGCAAACATTAAAAATACTGCAGGACAAAGCACAAATTTATATCAAACAATTTAATCTTTAAATTTTGATGGACTCTAGAGATATCTTTCTTAGCATCAATAGAAAGCTCACCAAACAGAACTCAAAAAGGAGCCTCAAGTGATTCATCCCAAACATCCGCACTTCCATTAGAGGCATCTTCAGCATCTTCCTCCATTGAAAGCCTAATATATTCTCTGTGCGCAAACCGGTCCCATTCTGTCAAATTTGGGTTCTCGCGCTCCTGTTCAGGAAATGAAGGAGACAAACTTTAAAACTCTGTTGAAAACATGCTGAGCAATACATCATCGATCCTCCCTAAGAATAAACAAGTTGCGTCAATTTTACCTGGCGAATTAGGAATGGGTCACGAGTCTCAAAAGCCATGAACTTATTAAGGTTAAAAAGGATATTAAAAACACTGCCAGAGAGTTTGCTTCCTTTTAAATCACGTAATGTGAAATAGCTATCGTCCTGCATAAGAAAAAAGGTTGAATCTCATGAATCAGTAGGCAGAAAAATATTCCTTACTAATGATATGCAACCATGAATTCTAATTCAACTAACATGTTCAACCATGACAATTAAGCAGACACTGGATGGTTCAGTTTTGCACAATCTCCTGCTTTTCAATTTAGTGTTTGTCAAGTTCTATTGTCACCACTTTATAAGATGCAATTATAACTAAATCACAACTTCTTTGGATAAGACCTCTATCTCACACAAACAGTGAAGGGAAATAGTTAAACGAAGATATGATAAGTATTGTATGGTCTACACTCCTATAGCAAAACCACTGAATGTGCAGGAACAAGCGTATTACAAGGACTTAAAGAGTGGCAAAATTCATTTCTCTATAAATGACTTCTGAAGACACTAAAAAAGCACAAATACTCACAAGAATTGAAACTAGTGACAAAAGAATCAAATTATTATGAAGAAGTTTACCTCTGGACCAACCATGTCCACTATCTGGCACAAAATATCCTCAAAAAGCACAGGCTCTTGGGCCATGCATTCCATTCTGTGCAGCTGCTCCTCGTAAAAGTATTGCATCTCATTCCTCGTAATAATTCCATTTCCATCTAAATCTATACATTTGAACCTGAGGGAAATAAAAGAGTAAGTTTCTCATACGAATCACACATTTAATTCACTTCTGATGATTCAATATTGTGTTTTTTTTTTGGGGGGGGAGGGGATCAATGTAGTACATCCTAAAAGCTTACTTTGTCCTCTTTGGCTTTATTACAAGGGTTATAACTTATTAAAACCGTTCAAAGCCTAAATTACTATACATGAATGAGAAACATGACTTCAGCTCAAGTGTTTGGTTCTTGATGTGTTGATCATCCCCTACAAGAGAATCGGATATGGATATGTGCTCAGTTTCCCTGTAGAGATTCCACATCATTCTCCCTTACGTTCTCTACCCACCATTTAAAAGGTCTGACCAAAAAAGAAATCCTCAATCAATTGTTGCAGGCCATACTGGCAGCCTGTAGCCGGCCCTCAAAAGTGTCAAACCTAAGAAACCAGGTGCCCAAAGGGTATTTGTTATAAGAATCAGGCTCCACGCGTTCCTAATCCATTTCAAAGACTAGTTACCATAGCTCTCAGTAAATAAAATTCATAAAATCTCATGTATGCAGTATCTCTCCATTATGCATTTCAATGATCTTCCTTTACAAAAAAAGTAATAAACATAAGTTCCATATTGCAAAACCACCGACGTTTTTTGCTAATTGGAAAGACACATACCAGTACTCAAGACTAGGCTCAGATGATTTATCCTCCTCTGACATTATGAAGTAAACAAAATCTTCATATCCCATCTTTCCTTCAACCTTACTGGTGAACTTTTTGGGTACCTTAGCCAAATTTCAAATAAGCATTATTTAGTAGATGAGTCAAACATCGTTAGGTTAGAGATTAGTCTCTCTTCAACACAGCAGACAACATAATTTCGCCTAGAACATAAGATAACAAACCTGAGAAAATATTCTATCAACAATCCTGTAGGTAAGTGCGTGGTTACCATATTTGATGAGGTTTTCTTTGTCAATCAAAAAATCATGATCTGTATCCAGCTCCCAAAACTTGCAATATATCACGTAAAAATGTTCGTAAGAGAAGTACCTGCAGTAAAAACGAAATGACGAAGACAAATGAAATAAAGAGGATTAGCAGCCATGTGAATGTGGTAGCAAACTAACAGGGATGTTTGGCTAAGCTTATTAAAACAATTACGCAAAGTCTTACATCAACATGTTTTAGGGGTGTTTGGCTAAGCTTATTAAAATGATTACGCAAATTCTTACATCAACATGTTATAAGAGCTTATAAGATGCTATATTTTATTTCAAAATTAAGTTAATGAAGCGACTGGATAAAGTAAATGACGAACCGTTTAAGGTGTTAGTAATGACAATTCTAAAATTCATATGATTAAATTTAAAGGAGTTTGTGAAAGTAAGACATTATTTCAGATAGTCTCTTAATTTTTATTTTAAAAAAAGCTTATAATCTTCAAACATCTTATTTTTTTTTTCTCTAGGGGCAAAAACTTTTGACCTAATTAATATGTTATTTCCTTACAAGAAAAAATAAATGGCAAAAAGTAAAAATAAGTTGTAATGGGAGTTGTAGATCTGTCTCTAAGCATTTAATCAGCACAAGAGGTATTTTAAAGAGCATATAAGCTAAATCAAACTCCCCCTAACTGCAAGGGTAAAACACAGACCTCTGTGGTTAAATGAACATCCCTACAAACAGAATACTTCCTTACCAGTAAGGAAATTATAACTGTTACTCTTCTGAAGTATCTGATCTCATTTAAGTGAAAAATTGCTTCTGCAACGAAACTCAGCAGATATGAATGTGCTTTCCGTTCATTACATATATATTCTTTTTATTAGGCCAATTGTGTAAACAATAACTTAAGTATTTGCTTTTACATATCTGCAGTATATATTACCATTAACCAAATAATTAGAAATATCTTCTAAGAAGTTTCATTTATTACCTCAACACTTTGTTAATATCCTCTTCTTCATCAGCATGTTGCATTGCAGCAATTAAGTTTGAACGTTTCAGCTCCCTGAGGGTAAGATGGCCATTACCCAATCTATTCACGTAGTAAAATATTCTGTATATTACAGTTTCAGCTGGAGATAGCAGTGAAATGAACTGTTAATTCAATAAAGAAATATGGGTTCTGATTTAAGAAAAGCAAAAAAACAAGTTAAATTTTAATCATTAGGTATCTACAAAGTCATGCCAGCCAACCATTAGACGAACTACAAGAAGACCATAAGATAGATGTATGTTCCACATAATCCAAGAGATATGTTTCTTTTTAACTAATGCACAAACAACAATCAGAATGTAAAGAAAGCCAACAGTATCATATATCCTTGCACTCGATATTTTTGTCAAGAACATGAATTTACTGAAGTTCAATCAGAAATAAAAGAAAGCATATTTAATAAAAGTTGTTTTGTTAAAAAATTCATATATACTGACACAATACAATCCAATCAACATATCTAGCTAATTTTTTTATTGCCACTTCTGCAACATTCAAAGTACTATCACCTAATGCCTGAGTTTACAAAAAAATATATCAAGAACTAGCATAAAAACACAAACCACATAATTTCAAGTCAACCAAAAAAATAAAAAAGGGTAAACAAGAGAACAAGTTTAGGACATACCATATCTTTCTTGAAATTCAGGTGTACTTTGTAAAAACTCTAACCCCGGATGTGTTGCTAAAAGTTCTCGAAGCACAGGTTTGAAGTCATCCTACATCCAATAGAAAGCAAGGTAATATAAGCAATCAGTAAACTCAAAATTTCCATCATATGACAAAAAACAAAGCCCCATTGGCAGTCAAGTAACCTGAGCCAAGTATCTAATGTCTGGCTGCTTCAAGATTGTGTATACTTGTGTTGCTATATCTTTTGTCAACATGTTTCCATTGATCCAATAATCAACAAAAGCATCCCTGTCGGCATTTCATTGAAACAATAAAGTAATACATCAACACTCATGAATCAGGAATAGTTCTAAAAGTCAACCACCACTAACTGCAATACAGTACGTGCTGGAGTTTAAAAAAAAAAAAAGTGGATGAAAATAGAATTTATGAGTTAGAAATCAACTAGGCACCTCTATGATCTGAGTAATCAGTTTTGACCCACATTAATTAAAATTCAGTAGCTGCTGTCCAACTGCAGCAAGGCCATGTCTGAAGCCATAGATCAATGTTTGTATAGAGTGCAAAGTCTAAGTTTCAAGACATTTCTTATCATATTTAAGAATTAAGATTCAGTTTCCATTTTGAGCATGAACTTCAGGTAGCTGATAGTATTCAAAATCTTCGAATTGCTGACTTTGGTTTGCAAGAAAGCCATGTTGTCCTCAATGTCTACTGATGAAATTATCCCAAGAAACTATCTGAACATTGTAGTGATAATCTTAAAAGGCCTCTTTCAAGAGAGGCAGCAAAGAAAGCATATCTTTGCATATTATATCCAAACTATTATAAAAGAATACAGCTCAAATTTTAGGATCAAGCTTGGTCTGACAAACAAATCGATTTTAATTCTGTTACAGAAATAGAAATAAAAAAAACAAGGGTGGCTAATTAATGGTACTTGGCCATTAAAATGATTTTGGTAATTTGAGACTTAAAGAATCATCTCTAGCAATATGCATGAGGCATAACTGACAATGCAGGTGACCAAGCCAGTGAGATTAACCTCCACACTTCCCTAAATGCATTGAAGAAACCTTAGGACAAAAGCATAAAATTGACCAATTACATTTACAAATCCCAGTGTTTGTTCTACTATAATCAGCTAACAAGTAGGCAAAAGAGAAACAGATGCTTATGGTGAATAACATTGTCGTTATCATCTCAAGGAGATCCAAGAGATACAAAACAAGGCATCTAAAATTCTGAAATACTTCACTCAAAGATAACAATAAATTCAGTGTACAGGATCATGGAAGTTTAAGTTCATGAACAAAGCTCGAGTATGAAGACACACAGGGAACGAGAAATAAAGTCAATGTGGAATTAGAGCAAGTCACGAAAATGTAAAAATGGTACCTGTTAGACATACTGATTGGGGTCACCAACAAATGTGATAATCACCTTCATTTCCATTACGCAATTGAAAATTAAATGGGTTGAATTGGATATTACCAACACCTTGTGTAATTTACTTTTTATTTTTCCTTTCTGATTACACCGATCTATTTTCATTCTTTGCACTCGTGAAAGGGATGAGATGAACTCTTAGAAGGATAATGGCATATTTCAGAATCAACAAAAAAAAAAAGGAAGAGAAAGATCGCAGCAAATACCTAGTAACAATTCCTGTGCAATCAGCATCAATCTTCTTAAAAAGTGCAGTGGAGAAGAATGATGGTAGCTTGCAGATTTCCTTTGTCACCGGTTTGAATTCTGAATCCCCCCAAAAAAACATAAGCTTATAAACAGAAACTATTGATATGTTCCATATCTCATATTGAAAGTTCCAGATGCATCACTAGATATTAGAGCCATAAATAAAACTGAAAACTAGAAAAAAAATAAAACATGAAATAGATATCTAACCATGAATTTGGAGTCCATCCATGTGACCATAAAAGAATTGATTGATCCTAAATAAACACCGCTCTTTCAATTCATTTGGTGGTGGACGGCCATCAAGGAAATAGAACTGCACTTGTTACAAGTATTATCAATGTATCGATAATTATTACCAAAACAAACATTGAACCAAATATAAATCAAATATATATCCACTAACATAAACAAAGATCAATTAATTGGACCTGAGGTATAAGCTCCTTCACCGGCTCATTCACTAATTTCAGGGGTGAGCCTAAAACGGATGGACCTGCCCTTTGTTTCATGATTCGGGGTGAACCTGATGAACTTCTAGGTGAAAGTGGTGGTGTACTGCCAGCTGGAAACATCGAAGGTATTGAATTACTTGCTGCAGTGTTAGTACCAGATGATGCCCCGGTGACATTCAAAGGACCCACTCCCTTAGCATTATTGAGCAAGGATTTTACCTGTAATTAACAGGTGGATCTTTGCAAATAAATTTGATTTCCATTTCAACTATAAGAAGACTAAAAACAGAGTATACAGGAGAGCCTGCAACAAACTATCAACTAACTCGCTTGTACTTGCAATTTGCATATTCTAAAGGACCAAAGTATTGCCTTAAATTACATCGAATTTCCATTTTGTTTGACAAAGACACACAAATTCTTAGATAGAAAATTATCTCAAACTTGTCAGCAGAGAACATGTAAATGTAATTAGACCAAAGCATGGATAATATTTGCAAGAGAACTTGTGTAATGTAAAAGCCCCAGCTGCAACAATCAATGGGCATGAATACGGTTGCAGGATATCCCATTCTAATTATACAACTGCATCTGCACATGCAATTCCAATAAACACTAAAATCAATTCCTCGACATACAGTGAATACACAATTAATTTGATGTGTTTTACAAACATGATTGCACATTAAAAAATACAGTTCAGTTGGACTTGCTGAAATCTACAGACATCGAAAGTCAGATGTGAACTCAGCTTCCCAACATTCACCTATTAGAACGACTGTAAATTTTGCGATCTCAATTAACTACCAATTTTCTATCATAATTTCTTGTAATCTTCATTTGACTAATTAATCTAAGGGAACCAAACGTTAATATGTGATTCCAACAGCATCTCTATCATTTTCTTGTGATAAGTCTAGATTGAGGCCAGGACAAAATGGAGGACGAAAATTAAAATTGCAGCAGTTAAGGCAACGCATGGAAATTCTGTGCACCAATCAAAAGATTCTGCCACGGTGCTATTTTTACAGCCCAAGTAATGCAATATAAAAATGATTTAAACTAGAAATCTTCAAGGCCCGGAAAGTCCTCTGTGTCTACTTCTCAACCATGATAAACTGCATCCAAAAAAGAGGTGTGTATTGTTTTTGTAATACCTACAAATAAATAAATACGAATCATATAATTTTTTTGTCATGGTCAATTCTAGCTTCATAGCTGCATAGTGCTTGCCATGTCTGAGCTATTTTAGGATTCTGTTCCTAACTTAATCAAGTCTGAAAATTTATAGTTGTTTTCCTCACATACAATCAGTAGCATAGTCATGATCCAAGAAGAGGTGCACAATATGCTAGTGTCCTTCATTTACGTGAACATGCATAATGGTTGCATATATGAATGCTCTCAACACACAAAACTTTTATGTTTCACAAGCACGGTTAAAACATTCTCAGCCGGCAGGAATTTGTCCATCAAGATAAGGATCCAATAGATTCAACAGAATTAAAGAAATTCTACATTTTTTACACACATAGTTAACCATCTATGAAATAAATTTTAAGTTGATACTTTTTAAGTAACCAATTCTGTCTAAGATTCCAATGTTAATTTTTTAAACCTGATATTATAATGTATAATATCGAAAAGTCCCTCGAGAAATGCAATACCGTACAGAATACTTGCTTATATGTATAAATATGCTAATACTCTTCATTATTCATTACTGCATTATAAATCATCCTGCCTAATAATTACTACACAATCTACCATAAGTCAAGTCATAGCCACTAAGGTAACAACTATAGGAAACACCCTATAAGCAATAAAACAATCTTATAAAATCAAATAATAATAACAACAGTGATAATTTAAACGGAAAAAAGTTCAATTTTAATAGCAATAAATTTTACACTTTAAATACCTCATAATTATTATTAGTAATTGACCATGTACACTTAAATTTCTTCTTAGCATGTACAAGCTCATGCTTTTCTAGATAAATCCAAAAGTTAAAATATTTCCAAAACAAGAGGTTGGCAAATGTTGAAAAAATTCAGCATTTATAAATTATAACTCATCCAAAATAATAAGACATGATTATAGATTATCAACTGATATATTATAATAAGTGCAAACTAGAACACTTATAAAAAAATATAGGTTCAATTTACAAATTATCAGGAAAGCTGAGATGGAAACAAGTCAGATGAACATAAAATGAGTACAAAAGTTGCAAAGGGACAGCATGTGGTACTTTGTTGAAATAAGGTATATGATCACTCACATGGCAACTCTTTTGAGAAGTCAATCATTCACATTTCTGACAATCATATTACATACAAAAGCCATTTAAAATGTTTTAACCACACGAATAGTAAATAACTATTATCTATAATAATTAGTCCTCTACTAATTTGCTACCTCTTGATGTTATTAATCACATAAGCAAGAACTCTGTCAAGAAAACAACTGGAATTATCATACTGCTAATTAACCTTGTAAACTGAACTAAAAGGCCTTGGTAAGGCAAAAGTAACTATCAAGAGATTAAGACAAGCCCACAAACTTGATAGATGAATACAGCCAAAAGTATTCAATTTAGTCCTCATTGAAAATAAAAGAAAGATTCATAATGCATATTCTGCAAGTAAAATTGTCATCTCTAGAAGAAGTTTTTATTTCAATAGAACGCTAAGCTATCACAGCTTTCTTATCTTTAAGCACCTTATTTAAGATTGTGTCCATCAACATGAGTGATAAAGGGACTCAAACACCTCTTTCATCCTGTAGTACAAATATCCACTATGACCTTTCCCTTTACTTGTAGGCTGTAGCAAGCCACATATTTCAATTGTTCCCATATATATTACAAACAAATTTACCTCATTCTACACGAAAAGAATTCTTGAAAAATGCACAGACGAATAGCACACTTTTTTTTCTTCAAATGCATCTGAGTACAAACTCTTCCCGGAGAGACCAACATGACAATATGACATTGCATGTAGAACGGTATCTTTATAAACACATAAATTCTCACGTGCTAAATACTAACATAATCCAGCCAAAACAATTGAGCAGAACAGCGAGCTATCCCAGTCATTAAGAATCACTTCCAGACTATAATATAAAAACGTAATAATTACCAAAGAATTGGTTTCGGTAAGGGATAGCCACTGATCGAAAAGCTTCTCAGCTACAAAAGGGTTTGCTTTGATGGCCAAAGGAGACACCTCCGGAAGCTGCAAGAGTTCTGCATCGAGGCTCGCAACGTCGCCATTAAAATCCAAATCCATCTCTCACAATAATCTTCAAATTATTTATTCCTCACGACCCTCAGATCTTGAAACGCTTCTTGAACCATCAAACAGAACCCTAAAACGACCAAAACCGAGCAGGGAAGGCAAGATTATATCTTCTCCTCGCGGATCTTCGTAGATTCAGAAACTGCGATGTAGAAAAGATTCAAGATGCGTGCAGCTAATACATACGCAGTAAAACAATCGCTGTAATTCGGAAGAAACCACGATCGGAGGGGCGAAACTTGAATAGAGATTGCAAACCCTTGGAGCAGAGAGGAGGTGAGTCCGTGTGTGCCTAGAGAGAGAGCGGAGGGGAGAGAGAGAGAGAGGAGGGAGAAGGAGCAGTACTAGTGATGATAATTATAGTAACTAACAATTATAAGATTATTATGATTGAATTAACATCTTTTTTGATGAAACTCGACCCAAATCTGGGTGATTGTGAATCCCCACCTCATTGTCGCGTGACATTTTTCATCCATTTTGTTTTTAATAATAAATAATAATGACCAAAATTTAGGGTCAAACGAGTTGAACCGGCTCCAAACTATTTAGAATTATAACTCATTAGATAAATTCAAACTTCATTTCAAATTAATCAAGGTGAACTACAACATTGAAATATCTTCTAGATTTTAGTTGAACATCTTATTCTTATGCTAATTTATTATTTTATGTGAAAATATGGATATAAATAATTATTGATTTTTTTAAATTTTACTATAATAAATTCTACACTTTTCAAACTCAAGTTGACAATGAGTTTGTAATAGTTGTATCAACTCGAGCTTATAGAACAAACTCGATTGAGCTTGAGATGAATTCAAGCTTAAACACGATAGTGATGTATTTGAATCAACTTAAATACATCATCATCCCAATTATATCATTATTATTTGATTAATCTTGAAAAAGATTATAGTTTGACCTGAAGTCCATATGCAATCATCTTATTTACATTTTTTAGATGGATATGTAACTTTTCATTACATAACATTTCAGTTTGATATTGTTGCTAAACCAATATTTCACTACTACTCTATCAAGTATCATACCTAATTTTCAACTTTTCATTCCTTTGCGGAGTTAGTTTTTTTGTTTGATATACTTGTCTTACATAAGGTTTGCTATGCTTATAATGTCTTGGATTAAACTTTGTAGGATTAATCCATATCTTGATAGAAGATTGTAGTACGGTCAACTTCTGAAAATTAAAATTTAATAAGAAAAAAATTAACTCATGTTATTGGTCACATATTTAAAACACTGTATTGAAAAGTGTGGAAAGTGGAAGAAGCTTAATTAAATGTCGATCTCACATTGTTTAGTTGTTAATTTTTTCATTATAAATAATGTAACACTATAATGTGTATACCAGATAACATACAACAACAAATAATAAAATATGAACCACACACTTCAATCTACTCGATTATGTTCGGCGTTAGCATGAACCTTGGATTTGGACATTTATACTCAACAATTAAGACGTAGGATGGACTCTTGAATAGAAGGTGCAACAAACAAAAGTTTAACAATTGATATTGTAAAATGAGATGGTGGTATTCCATATTTTCATCTTGATGCTTAAAAATGAGATTGATATAACAAGTGTTTTTTTTTTCTTAAATAATTCGAGACCAATATTATTATGTTACAAAATTCACATTATAATTGATGTTAAACCTAATATATATATATTTATATAATGAAACCTAAAATTTTAGTGAAAACCTTGTAATTATGTAATAAATATAAAAAATAACTATCCATAAAAAAAGTTTATAATAAACTCAAAGCTATTTCAATTGTATAAATCAAAATTTTTATCAGCCATTTTACTTGTAATATATCATATCTTTTATATTATTCTTTATTTAATAATCCCTTTTAAAACTTCATTTCTTAAAAGGAAAAAACCTCATACATGACAACTCCCACAAAATCACACACACATATATATATATATATATATATAATATTTGTAGGATGTGCAAGAGTAAATTCCACACTTGTGTGGAAGAATAAACTCCATATCTCACCCCAGAGCTGCGAGATTACACCGATCTCGAAACACAATCCGATCGATTTCGTCCAGCCTCGTGTCACCGCATCCTACCAACGCCCTCCATCTCCAGGCGACGCCACACCGGCTTCTTCATTCGCACTCCTCATTACATAATCACTGGTAAGTGGTTCTTCTCTCATCGGAAAGGACCAATGCTCATTACGAACTCCGTGAATGAATAATTTATATTAACCAGGTCATCGTTGTTTGTAATATGCAGAAGACCTGTTCAAAGTATATCAATGAATGTAAAAAATATTTCAATGTCAGTTTCCATCTGACGAGAATATAAATTATATTAAGATTGTGATATATAAGTATTAGCTTCAAAACTGGAAGCATACACAGCTGCGATGAATGAAGCTACTGTTGATCCATCTCATCTTCTCATCCAGTTGGAGGATATTTTGGAATCCAACTCTCACATGTAAGTAGTTGCTTATAACAAAAAAAATTCCCCATATAATTTTCTTAAGTTTTCTGATGTTGCGAAATTTCCTCTTTTTTTTTTTTGTTCTATTACCACAAGCAAGACATTTTTAAATCGCCATTGTATGCGTATCAGCTTGGCACTGTTATAACACTGTTATAATGTTGATTTAATTTTCTCCATCCTCTATTATTTTTATGTTCTTAGACTAGTCAATTGATAATGCCGTCCCTTTGTTACCTATATACAAATGATCATTTATGCCTTTGTTTCGGCCAGTGATGAAATGGGACTTATTCATCCAACACTGTTTGCTGCATTCAATGAAGAGGCCCTTAGTTCTCCTTCTCTGTCAACTGGGGTTGGGACTCAGCAAGAAGATGAAATTAGTAAAGCAAAACCAGTACAAGATAGTAGTTCTAATTCTTATTTTTGGCATAGTGAGCATAAGCTGGGTATTTCTACTCTTGTTGTGGTTCCATTATATAAGGTGGCTAAAGCTGCATTCTTAGATTCATATAATAGATACAAAATCTTGAGTGGTTCTCAAGTTAAGAAGGATGAAACACTAGATGACAATGCATCTATGTGCTTGCTAGACATTGTTGAAAGTGAAGTTATGAAGCATAGCAGGGCACTTCTTCTACTAAGCTTTGATTTTGGCACTGCCTGGAATTCCAGGTACCCTCTTTCCCCTGTTTGACATATACTTATGTTCATTTGATAAAAAAGTAAGTTTCATAATCTATTGACAAAGTGTGATCAACTTTTTTAAAAGCCAGTACTAGTGATGCATATCTCTCTGATTATTTTGGACTTCTACTAAGTAGGTTCAAGCCCTGAATTCACTCTTTGGGTACAAGAATTCAGGTTAGTTGTACAATGAAAAGGGGAACTCCTAGCAGGAGTGGTAGAATTGTTTCAAGTATTTCAGCTGGAAGAGCTTTATATTATTTTTTGATTTTATATTGACTCATAATCAGCCTGCTCCAGTGACTTATGATATTGAAGGATGGGCGTGTGCCTTATATTGATTTGTAGCATTGGCAAGACATGATTCTTTTGTTCATGGAAGTGTCACAAGTGTCAATGTCCAGAATTAAAGTTCTGTCTTATTCTAAACTCGAAATACAAAAATAATTTTTGTTCTTAAATAAACTTTTATGAGCATGTGTAGTTTCAAAAATTTCTCGATTTGATGGAGACCCTATTATTCGAAGTCTAGAATAATTCTTAAGACTCTTTAGATGATCTAGAAAGGGGAAAACACAGTTCAGCTGTTAATTATCTGAATCTTGGTATAAAATAATAGTTCTGGTGGTCACCATAAATCCACAAAATAGAAGCTGTTCGGTTTTGCAAAGTTATATCCTGGAAGTTAGTTTCATGAACACCTACACAATCCTTACTGGACTTCCCTTGTTCTTTTAGTGTGTATGTCTGTGTGTGTCTTGCATATGATGGTTCTCTCAAGTTAAACTATCAGGACTTGACCGGTCTGTTGGCTGCTTAGTTCATAATCTGCTCGGTTGAAATATCAAGTTAAGATAAAAGCTCATTCTGAAAATACTTTTCACTTCATGCTCCTTGGAGCTATGATGCTTAATAGTAGAGTTGAATGTGATGTTAACTCTAGGAGCCTATCAAATAACTATCACTTAATGATGACGTGGGAAGTTATTTTGCTATTCTCCTTCTGCAGGAAGTTGATTGTTTCGAAGAAACTTCTCTTGCCAATGTTTATGGATGAACTGCTCCTATCAGCTTTAGTTCTATCCTATTCACCAAAAAGTGAACGTG
This sequence comes from Scutellaria barbata, assembly GCA_028654395.1. Lineage (NCBI taxonomy): Eukaryota > Viridiplantae > Streptophyta > Magnoliopsida > Lamiales > Lamiaceae > Scutellaria > Scutellaria barbata. The sequence goes on along the minus strand of CM053646.1, from coordinate 13,462,502 downwards.
CTTGGAGTCACAGGTAGTTTGTTTTATGTATCTATGTATATTTCTCTGTACTCTTATCAGTAGGGCGATTATGCTACTATAGCTGTGTTTCTATTCTTTCTTTTACATGACCAGAAAATATGTTATTAACCTCCTAACCTCATGGGATACAATAGCTATCTGCCTTCTGTTACAAGTATCCACACCCACACACATAACTATAGGTATAACATGTACGTAATGACAATCTGCTGCCATGCTAAGTGTACTTATGCGTTCATGTTACATTTACAGAATTTGTTGAACATGCTTCTTTATGATATCCACACTGACAGGAGATGGGTGATCAAGATGCTAGCTGGAAAGTGTGCAAATCTACACGAGATTGTGGAAAGAGAATCTGCATTAGTGAAAAGAATAGCAGAGGTTAGTTCTAATCCAGGATCATGATGCGATGCATGAATAGTGTTTGAATCTTATTTAAAATTTGATCAATGCATCTGATGTATTGAGGCTCCTTTATAACTGTTGCTCTTATTTTATTGGACTTCTACACTTTCTCCTCTCGTTCCTTACCATCCTACTTGGTGTTTGATTTTCCAACTATCACATAAGAAATATAATACGTATATTCTTTTTGTTACTTTGATGATGGTGATGATGAGTGTTCGAGTTTCAAACTAAGCAAAGCTTTTATTTCCTATAAAAAAAAACTCATCACTGAAGGAAACATCAAATGCATAGCTTATAACTGAAAATTTGCAAGGCATAGGGTTTCAGCTACATGTACATCTAGTTTTACTTCCAGTCACTGGTGCATGTGCAATTTCTTGGGGGTATAGCTTTAATTGGTATCAGTCCACTTAATCTATTAATTTAGATAATTGGCAAGAAGAACAATGAAAAGATGCTCGATTTGAAGGATGCTGTCACTTGGTTCCCTATTTGGTTATGGGTTCAACAAGATTTAGTGCAGATTACGCCCCTTCAGCTTGGTATTCCTTGGTCAATTCACTAGTCTTAAGACCATGTCACTGTTAGAAACATAACCACACTTTCTCCTTCCTGAGTTCCCTTTCAAATGACCATCTCTTTGGAACCATATCAGAACATAATATCCGTCAATTCAGAACTATAATGGGTACACTGTTATTTTATCTGATGGAGGAAAATCTTTAAAAATCCTAAAATCAGATGCATGGTTCAACTCTGAAAGATTCCTGGTCAAACATAAGTATCTTGGATTTGATTTCAGTACCTGCTGCAAAGTTTTCTCAATCTATTTTATAATGTAATGGGTATTTTCATTTATTTGCTGGAGATGTGGTCAGAATAATGATACATAGTCGTCTTGTACGTCAATCCAGTTTGTCTATTGGGTTAGTTTTTAGGCTTTTGTTATCATTATCTATTTCTTTCTTTTTTTGTTTTTTGTATCTTGGACAACAAGCAGCACTTCCAATTTTAAAAACATAAGTCTGATTTCAGTTGCTAGTTTTCTAGTCTGCTGAAACTAGAGTAACCCCACCAATGATGTCCTTCAGAAATAGAGGTAGAGTCCAAGGGTCTAAATTTAATGGTTAGACTAGAATCCACTTGATAATTTCACAGTGTGAGCACATCATCTCAATTTCTTGCATGCTTATCATATTACTGGCCTTCATGAGCCTGCAAGGATGATGATTTTATTTATTTCTCAGAAATTCAGACTCTCCAACTGATAATTCCACAGCTTGAGCACATTATCTTATGTGGAATCACATTTTCCTGGTGTAGATAAGCAGATGAGCATGCATGAATGAAAATCTCGAACTGAAGATCAGCATAAATTATTTCTATTTTGTTGCAGAACTCTAAAATGAACTACCGTGCTTGGAATCACCGCTGTTGGTTAGTTTCCTACATGTCAGGCTCACAGGTCAGATTACAATTAAAGGCACCTGTTACTGCTAACATTTAAAAAAAAAAAAGTGTTATTGTTTGTTTGGAACTTTTTTCCATCCTTGTTGGACCCATTGCATTATTGACTATGGAGGAATAACATTGCTGCTTACCATATCGATCAGCAAAAAGATCTTCGTTTCTTTTATCATCTCTGTTTTAAGAGAGTAGTTGATTTTTATTCTCTTCATTTCATGTGCAATTCAAGTCTAATTTCCCCCAGTACTTCCCTGTGTGCCATATTTTTGTTTTGTTTTTGTTTCTAAATTAACTATCATATTTTCATATTTGGTTCTACTAAAAATCTTGTAGTGCTCTTGTTCAGGGGCTACTTGAGTTGCATACTCGAGATTGGGCTGCACTTCATGTAGGAGATAACTCTTGTTTCCACTACCGAGCTGTAAGTTTAACACTTTGTTTAGTGAAGATGCTAGATAACACATATAAATTTCCTGTGAGCTACTAATTCTGAGATGAATCTAAGAATTTTTTGGCTGATATACAAGTCATATCTAAGACATTCCAAGTCATTTGTAGTTTTACTGAGCCTGAACGTTATATCTTTCTCTTTTTTGCATAGCTGTTAAATACATTGTGCTAATAGTTTTTCTAGTTACTGGGACTTGGCCTATAGTTCAACCCTGGTTTGTCCCTCTCATGAACTGCCAATAGAAGAGGAATATTAGAAAAATATGCTTTTGAATTTATGATACATTTTGCTATGTTCTTATAAAATTACAAAGAGATGGCCTGTACAGACTAGACTAATTAACATATTTTCCTGTAATGTCAGCGCTTACTGGTCCAGATGATAGAGAATTTACAGCATGACAATGAGCAAGATGGTTTGTCATGTGCAGAATTTCATCGAATATGGAAGGTTTGGTCTTATATATATTTAATTATTAGAAAGCAGAAAGGATGGTCAGTCAAATATTGTTTTCATGAAATCAGGCAGATAGCATTCAATTCCAGTACCCCCCCCCTTCTCTTTATATATATAAATCAAGAAAGAACCTACTATCTAGATGATCAGGCTTGTATGCCTATCTGATGAGAGAAATTTTCACTTTGTTTGTGTCCATCGATCCACATCATACATTTGAAAGAGATACTGATAGTTTACCTTATGTGTTGTACAGAATAGCAACTGCTGGACTTATCTAATATAGTGCTAGCGTGCTACACTTAGATTACACAGAGTAACTAGAGAATTTTCTGCAAGTTTTGATTATTTCTCTAGATACTAATATTTTTTAACAAGTGTTGTTTGATCATTGAGGTAGCTTGAGCTATATCTTAGTAGTTGAAGACTTAATGCAATCATTACTGTTTATTGTTGTTTAGTTTTATAATTTGTTCTGGATTATTACATATGAGAGCTTTTAATTCTTTCACATGAGAGAGCATCTGAGAGATTTTCTGTTGTTTCGTTCTCAAATTTGCTTTGGAGAAGAGTTGTAAGGGATCAGAAGGGATACACAAGCTTTTAGATTTTGAAAGATTTCTTGGATCATCTTATAAATGCTTTGATATGTTAACTGACAAATATGTGGATTCCTTAATATAAAGTATTTTTGGATCAAAAGGACAAGAAAAGTTATGTTTAGTTCATGAGTGTTACCCCATAGGAGCTGTTGCTGTGGTCCATCTTTCTGTTTTGTAATATTGTCATCCCAATGTTCTCTAATATTGAGCATTTGATATCAGGAGGAGCTAGACTGGGATGCAATGCTGATAAGGCGTTATGTGGGAAGGGAGGTATGCAACCTCTGCAGTATTTCTGATACATGGTCGTCATAAATATGAGAACTCTAAAATCTGGATTAATATGGGTTCCAGTGTTACACTAGAAACTAAGAATTCCTATTTGTCACTGTTCTTTTAGTTTTGTGTAGTTGCACTGACCAATTCAAGGACCAGAATTAGTGGCATTTGTGCTCTTTCCTCTAGTTTCTATGGACCTATTTTTGCATCCGTCTGTCTATACATGAACTTTCCTAATGGACAAAAACCCATAGTTGCTGGTATTTTCTGCTACTTGGTTCATGTAAAATGATTGGTCATGTTTCTAGTTTTGTGGTAAAGTGCAGGTCATTTCTTTCTGATAACCATCCCTCTATCCCCGTCCTCATGGTTCAAAATAAGGAAACTATACATAAACTTTAATCTTATCAGATATATTAATGTTTTACTAATTAAGGGTGTACATTATTGATTCTTTCTTTCTTGGGACTTCTTTTGTCAAGGCTTTATGGCTTCATCGTCGCTTCCTCTCATTGTTATGGATGAAACATTCAGCAATTGACGATCAAAGTATATCTTCCCATTCTCATTGCAGAAGTTCTGAGATTTGTGACATTAGCGTGTTTGTTAAGGACGAAATAATGCTATTCCATTCGTGCATGATTATCCCTGATAACGAATTCGGGGACTATCAATCACAGGCAACCTATTCAGCTACCTACATTTTATGGCTTGCAAAGGTAGATAAGTTTCTTTATTGTTTCTAATTCTAAGAGTCTTTTCTAGTTTATCACCATTTTAATTCACTCATTCTATTACTGTATGTATAGCAAATGCCCACATCTATTGGTACTGAGCTTCAAAAGAGTCCACATTATGGGGCACTCAAACTATTGCTCAGTGAAGCTGGAAAGAGCTGCCTTTGGGATTCTATGACTGCAAGTTGTGGAGGTAAACAATAAACCGGTCGAACGCTTTCATAGAGAAATGCTTGTTATGCCCAGGGGTCAGGTCTCCTGGATTCTACACCCCGTGCATTCCACTGGGTCAGGCGTGTTAGAGTGTGGTGGTTGCCACACCTGATGGAATGCACTAGGATATGCATTCTACTGTATGCCCAATTCGTGATGCTTAGGATACTCGTCCCTAGTTATTGAGATACGAGTATAAGAAATCAAAACCATTGCATGTTGGTTGACAGATAACTAGGTGGTGCAAGATAATTGATCACCATTTCAACATTAAGTCCCAAGTCTTTGGGGCTTGCATAATAGAGAACATAGATTCCCAGATCTCATACAACCTGGGATCAGATACTGCGTTTTAGTTGTAACCAGATCATTAACTTTTCTGATCAATTGAAATCTATGTTCAATACCTAATGATTATGCTATGTCTCTGAAAATGTGTAGTATGTAGTCCATGGTGTAAAAGATTAGAGCTGAGAATACACTTATGTTCAAACGTATTTGATTTAGAATAGTATCGAGCTTTAAAAAATAAAACCTAGATTAGTATCGAGCTTTAAAAAATAAAAACTGTGTTTTAGTTTGTCTTGAGAACTTATTCGGTCAAATTGCTCAAGAGTCTTAACAATTTGACATAAGTGATTTAATTTTTCACTATATATATACTATGAGTAATATTTGAGTTGCATAAATTAGTTATTTTAATAAAATAATTGTAATTTTATAATATATTTTGCCGAAGTAATGAGTGTTTCGATAATTAAAATAGATATGAAAAAAACTTGAAAACTAATCACTTTAAATTTTCAATAAATTTGTCTTATGACTCATGCTGGCTCCTAATCTTAACATTTCCAATTCTACTATTTCATTTGTGATTCATATTTATATTTACTGGTTCAACACTCTATTCCATAAAGTACAAACAAATCCTATGATTGTTTATAAATTTTCCCTTCATTCCAAAATGAAATACCAAACAACTACACGATTTGCTGCTCCTAAATGAAATGAGGAGGAAATGGATGCAAAAAGGTACCCTCAATTTGCAGTCAAAATAATCTTAGGTTAAAATATATAACAATACACAATTTATATATTAGTTTTCAATTCTAAACCTAATTCTTTTTAAAATTTCTATTTTTCCTTAATTTAAAGTTTCAAATTAGATTGAGTTCTCAATTTAATATACAATTTCATTTTCTTTTTTTCTTTTTATATTTATTTATATTCAAATGTATTTATATTTTGGATAAATTAAGACAAGTTAGTGCACTTTTGGAACAATCTCCATCCGACATATTTTAATTTATATAAAAAAGAAAGAAAAATATAATTAATTCAATTTATAAAATGTAATTTTTATTCAATTTTCATAAAATTAAGAAAGAACATGAATCTCAATTTTATGAATTGAATCAGTTATATTTTCTTTCTTTCTTTTTTATATAAATTGAATCTTAATTAGGACAAGGTAGATGAAGATTGTTCCAAAATTTCACTAACTTTTCTTAATTTATTCAAAATATAAATACATATTGACATATAAACTTAATTGAGAATTCAATCTAGTCTGAAACCTTAAATTAAAAAACTAAGTTAAGTTAGATTCTTTAAAAAAAAATTAAAATCTAAATTAAAAATTAATATATATATATATATTTATATTATATCGTGTTATGAAATTTATTCCAAATGTATATCTAATAAAAAATAATGATGCATGTCTGAAAACGCAAAGAAAATCATATGCCTATATGTGCCATTTAGATACCCCACCCCAACTCCAAAAGTAAATTACCATTATGCTCAAACTCATGTGGGCCTCACATATTCTCTTGTATATCTTGCCCTATTTATGGGAGATTGAATTTTGACAGGATAAAATAAATAAATAAAAGCTTATAGTTGTAATATCGTATATCACTTATTATTTTTCTAAGTAACTTATATCAGCCATTGAGAAAAAGTCCAGAGACCAAATTGTGACGCGTTACACACTATAAAAAGCAAAATCCCATCCCTCCGCACCGATTATGTTCATACTATATTCCAAACACTGCATTAAATTATATTATATGTTTTCCTTTTCTTTTTCTTGTTTGAACATTTTTATTAGAATAAAAATAATATACAAAATCCAATCACATTTAAAATAAGTAATCACGGATGATAACTTAATCGGATTCGAATTGAGTTTGCTCAAACATAAAATTGCACCCATCCTAAATTCGATTTTTTTTTATCAGATGCATTTATAATTTAACACACACATAAAAATATTTATAAAAATTAAGATTTCGATATTGAGACAACTTCGATACTAACATCCTAGTTAATTGTAAATGATGCTAACTATATTTATTTATTTAATTATAAACACAATACATATAAGATGCAAAAACACTATAAATCATGTAAATATAACTATCATAAAAGTGAATTTATTATCATGAAATAAAATATAGTGGATAATTGAAATGTACCCACTAAATATAATATAGCACTTAATAACTCTTGAACCTCCATGAGGAGTACTTGCCACTCCAACGAAATCAAACTATAGTTCTTTAAAAAACATGTATAATAATAAAAAAAAAAACCCCTCATAAAGTAAGGTACAAAATTTCTTAAAATTCTTTAGATTATTATTACAGAAAAAATTGGTCACTTCATATTATAAACGTGAACTGGTCTCAAACTTGTAAACCAACATACCAAATTACTCTTGTTGATAATAAATGCTACAAATATAGCTTTAAACAAGAATTGGTGATGAGCACATGGTTTTCTTAACCAAGCTACTCCAATAACAGTGCTAGTATCTATGCATTTGGTTGCATTCATTTTTTTGGTTTGTAGAAATTAGGGTTTTGATTTTTACCTTTTCTTTTTGGATTTTATTATTCTATTGGAATAATATTGTTATATTCAAGATATTGGAACTTTCTCCTCCCATAATTCCAAGATAGGAATTGTTATGGTATGTTCCCTTGTCTGCACTTTGATTTTGAAATTTTAACCAAGGCCCAGATGTTTAAATCTGGGTATGATTATGTTCATAAATATTACTAAAATTTAAGGCGTATCTGAAATGGATTGGTGTTTAATTAAAGAATTTGTGGTATACAAATTTGTCTGGGTAAAATCTTGAATTGATTGCCGTCCTGTTTCCTTGACTAAAATCTAATTGGTTGTTAAATTAGGGTTAGGGTTAGATCTGATTTTAAATTGGCCATTTTATTTTTGTTGTGTGTTTTTTGATTTTAAAGGGCATTGAAGATTTCTTTTAGCAAATATTGCCGTTTCTGAATCTCCTCTTTTAATTTCTGTAAAATCGTGTGTAGGGATTGGATATCTGAGCTGCTAGATCATATCCTCGAGTCAAATTAAGTAAGTCTTTTAGTTTTCCATATTTAGATCTAATTTATCTGCTGTGATCTTTGCTGTTTTTTTTTCATCAGCAAATTTGGAGTTTGTTATCAGAAAGTTACACTCTTTCCCTCTTTTTTTTTTTTTTTTTTTTCACTGGGCGGAATGGTTAATTCGACGGTTCATTTGGTATTTTTAGTGATTGAGTTCTGGCTCCAGAAATATGAATAATTAACACTATATTATCCAAGTAGGAGTGATTTATGAAATATTTATATATCTATGGAAGTTTAGACATAAGTGTGATATTGTAAGAGGCTAAAATCATATCTGAGTTATGAATATTTATAAGTTTCATCCGTCTTTTGTTGTTATTGAGGGGATAAAGGATTTGGGTTTAGTGATATTTGAAAGCAATATCAAGATATTTTTTCCCCGCTGAGATGCCTTTTTTTTTTTTATCTATATTTGTTGTTTGTTTATGCTTGCTGCTTCTATCTTTTTCTGCTACTTTCACTGTTTGCTACCTTTAACTGCCTTTGCTATGTGTTTTGGATCATACAAATGTTGATATTTAACTTTCTTGATCTGTAAAGTTGCATTTCTTGTCTAGATGTTCTGTAATTTGTTAGTACTCAGCTTTGCAGCTCTCAAGATACTTGAATTTGTTATAGTTTCGTCTTCTGGAATCAGACATCTTTACTCGTAGATAATTTACATCTAGTGCTAGCATTAATTTCAGATTCTTTCATGTAAGAGATAGATGGACATGGATCCTTTGCATGGTGTATGCTTTGCTAACAAATATTTATTTCATCTAACTTTCTCTATTGTTTATCAGTGGTAATGGGCACTGAGCTTGTTGGACCTTTTGTCAAAGAAGATAGCATGGAGATTCCCTCAATTCCTCCTGGTTTTGAGTCATTTGCGCCCTTCACTGTAAAGAAGGCAGAGAGTCACCAAGTTGGTAGATACTCGAACTCTGCTACTTCTGTTGAGCCACGAATAGTCATGTTGGAAACGGAGTCTGACTGTAATGATGACTCAAAAACCATGAAGTCTCTTAGACGGAGGCCTGGGATAAAGTATAACCAACTTGATAACAGTTCTGGTGATGAATATGAGTCTGAGCAGGTTGATCAATTCTAGATCACGTGATGTGTGCATTTTTCTCTTTCCATGTATGAAGTTATGATTTTGAATCATTATTTCGTGTATTTTGTACATTTGCAGCATATGTTTCTGAGGGATCAACTACCAAAAGGGGTTATTCGTGGGTGTGAAGCTTGTAAGAACTGCCAAAAGGCAAGTCTATCATAACTAATTCATCACATTTTACAAGAAGTAAAAAATGCAAGCTAGATATCTAGATGCATGTGCTGGTACATGCAACTATTTGAATATCATCAAATGTATGACTTCATTTTACTTTTTTCCAATATTCCTAAGCTTGTATGTTCAATCTCTATATCACCTGGGAATGATACTTAGTAAAACAAGTTCTCCAATAGTTAATGGGTTGATCACTGGCTGGTGATTGTTCTATTTAGAGGTGGCTAACTACTGAAACCATTGTTAATTTGCATGCTATGTACCCTTGAATATGTTTTTGTGAAATTTTGGAATAGGTAACGGCAAAATGGCGTCCAGAAGAGGCTCGCAGGCCCAGTCTTGAGGAGGCTCCTGTATTTTATCCTTCTGAAGAGGTCTTTATTGTCCCTTGAACTTCTTGTTCCCCCATCTTCCCAACCCCAATAATTGTGGCTAGACATTTTGTCTGATATTTTTGATATTTGCTTACTAATGTTAGTTTCATGGATGCTCTATTAATAATAGGAGTTTGAAGACACCTTAAACTACATTTCTAGTATACGCGCAAAAGCAGAAAATTATGGGATTTGCCGCATAGTACCACCCCCTTCATGGAAACCTCCTTGTCCATTAAAAGAGAGGAACATTTGGGAGAGCTCGAAGTTTGCCACTCGTATCCAGCGAGTTGACAAACTTCAAAATCGGAATTCACTGAGAAAGATATTGCAAGCCAGTAATAACAAAAAAAGAAAAAAGAGAAGATGCATGAAAAGTGGGATCAATAATGAAATTAGTAATGAGGAAATCAAAGTTCCTGGTGAATTTGGACTGTATGAGGCTGAGAGGTTTGGCTTCGAACCTGGTCCAGAGTTCACTCTGGATATGTTTCAGAAATATGCTGACGACTTCAAGGCCCATTACTTTTGTAAAAATAATAATAATAGTAATAATAGTTCAGAGCATGGAGGTAATAGGCTGATGCTTGAGGAGCAGTGGCAGCCTTCAGTAGAGAACATTGAGGGAGAATATTGGCGGATGGTGGAGAGACCAAGTGAAGAAATTGAGGTTATTTGTAAACATCTTTAAGATGGATATTTCATGTGAGGCTTTATATCTCTGCCTTAATAGTTTAATCATTTGGCTTCCTTTTTAGGTGCTTTATGGGGCTGACCTGGAAACAGGAGTATTTGGCAGTGGCTTTCCTAAAAATGCTCAGCAAGTTCTTTCAACTTTGGACATCAAGTATATTAACTCAGGATGGAATTTAAATAACTTCCCCAGGCTTCCTGGCTCTGTTCTGTCATTTGAAAGCAGTGACATATCTGGTGTTCTAATTCCTTGGCTGTACATAGGAATGTGCTTTTCTTCGTTTTGTTGGGTAAGAACTACATCCTTCTTATTAGCCTGGTATTTGGTGTTAGATGGCTATATCTGTCATAGGAAGTACCCATACTGAACTCAAATGTAAGCTTCTCTTGTATCATGCTTCTGCATTCTGGGCCTAATGCTGAAAAATATAAAGTTTTACAAAGAAGTTGTGTGCATCATAAAGTTCAACTTGAAGTCTCAATTAATAAATAAGGACAATTATCCCACTTCACACTAATAGAGTTTTGTTGCTTCTGGTACACTTTCAATATATATCTTTGTTACAGTTTGGAACATTGGTTAGTAGTTTATCTTTTGGTTCTTTGTCAGTAACAACCTCACCTGTTAAGTTTTGAGAGTAAACTTAGATTTAGCTTCAGATTATGAATTAATTATTTAATTTCTGCAATGATCTGGCAGCATTAGAGTTTCGGATAAGCATATGAAGCCTTTTTTTCAGCTTGAAATTATATATTAGAGAACTTACATGGGTTTAATGGAAGGGTTATGTCTCATCGATTTTCACTGAGTTAGTCAAACAATTACATGTCCTTCAAAAGTCTGGATTATGGTTATTGTTTAACTTTTCATTTCGGTGATGGAATATTGACACAAGTGCTTGAGTATGGTAAAAGAAAATAGGTGGGTCAAACCTGTTAGGAAATATCTTAATGCGTGACTATGGTCTGTGTGAATTAATATCTTCTGTAAAATGAACATAATGCTTTACTACAGTACAACCATGCCTTTGGTGCCAAAACAACAATTTGCTAAGAATAATGGGCCTACTAACTACTAAATGACATCTTACCCATAAATGCTGGTCTTAAAGACATATTATTTTTTACTCAAATGAAAGAAGTGTTTAACTTATGCTTTCTGCTTTCCCTTGATTGTCTGGTTATTGTTAGGTGCAAAGTTTTTTTATTGCTGGTCTTTCTGTCTTTTCTTATATTCATTGCTCATGTGTTATTAATTGGTAACAGCATGTTGAAGATCATCATTTGTATTCGTTGAATTATTTGCATTGGGGAGCTCCAAAAATTTGGTATGGGGTTCCGGGATCAGATGCCCTGAAACTGGAGGCTGCCATGAGGAAACATCTTCCTGACCTTTTCAACGAACAGCCAGACTTGCTTCATAAGCTGGTAAGTATCATCGTTGCTTTATTAGATGACAAGTTGAGAATGGAGTGCACAAAATAATCTGGGTTATTATTATTGAATTTTAGTTCTCTGTAGACACAGATCTGGAAGTGCCACATCCATTTCGACATGTCTATAGAGAATGTACTTGTTTCTTTGAGAAGTATACCTCCATTTACTATTCTTTAACAATGTTGTATTTGCTTACTATGAGCTCTTGATCTTTACTTTGTATTGAGTCTCAAGAGTCATATGTTACTATGTTGTTTATGACTTGCTTTTGTCCTTTGTCTCCTATCTAAATACTAACTTGTTTCAATAGTGAAAGAATTGTTTGGTGACATGAAACACGGTGAAGAATGACAAAAATGAACATAACTTGCTAAAGACAGTTGCAAACATTGTATTGACCATATTATGTGGAACTGTGTGGGTGTCCAGCTATGTGTGTTTGCATGTGTCAAGTGTCTACAATATTTCTGGATTAATAACTTCTACATGCCATTATTTTTAGGAGTTGTATCGTGCTTCATTGATGTAGGGGTTGTATACCAAATTTCAAGTTGTTGTCAAGGATGGATCCAGTGCAATGAATTAATCTGAAACAGCATTCCAGATATTGTGAATGCTTCATACATTCTGTAGGAGCAAGTGTGGATCCGATTGTTAAAACAATGTGATTAATCCAGATGTTGGTCATTGTTTATACCCATAAAAGTTGTTGGACTAAAATATCTCCACTTATCATCATATGAGAGATTTATGCTTCATGTTCGGGATCAAGCCTTCACAGTTCAATCCTAAGTGCCCTAGGTTTTATTTTAATCGTGTCCATCCTATATTCCACTGCTGATTGGCACTGGCATACTATTTTATTTCCTTCCATTCTCTTCATCCGCTAGTTTCAGTGTTGATGAAATAGCATATGGACAAAGGACTTTTTCTAAATTTAATTGAAACAGGAGATGAACCTACACACTGTGTGTGTGTGTAAGAAACATGATAGAATACTTGAAGTTAAAATTCCTTCGTTGGAGGATGAGTGAATATCATCCATTTTAAACACGTCTTCTTGATTGGTTTCATGTAGAAATTTGAAGTTCAACCCATATCTTAATAATCTTGCAGGTCACTCAACTTTCCCCCTCAATCCTAAGATTGGAGGGAGTGCCTGTTTATCGGTGTGTCCAGAATCCTGGAGAGTTTGTTCTGACTTTCCCTCGAGCATATCATGCCGGATTCAACTGTGGTTTTAATTGTGCTGAAGCAGTTAATGTTGCTCCTGTTGACTGGTTGCCACATGGACAGAATGCTATTGAGCTCTATCGCGATCAAGGGCGAAAAACTTCCATTTCACATGATAAACTGTTGCTCGGTGCTGCTAGAGAAGCTGTGAAGGCAAATTGGGAGTATAATTTACTCAGAAAGTCCACCGCAAATAATTTAAGATGGAAGAATGTTTGTGGAAAGGATGGGGTCTTATCAAAAGCGCTCAAGGTATTCATTAATACTGTGGTTATACTTGGTTTTCATATGCAAAGTAGATAATTGCATTTACAACCTTAAGAAGGTTTTTTCTGTGAAGTCTTATCAAAAGCACTCAAGGTTCGTTTCTGTAAATTTTATCATATTAAGATTATTGTGGTAACTGAAAGAGTTTCCATACTGTTTTTTTGGCTAGGCTCGTGTAGATATGGAGAGGACCCGGAGGGAATTCCTTTGCAAATCCTCTCAGGCACTGAAGATGGAGAGCACTTTTGATGCTAATAGTGAGAGAGAATGCAGTGTATGCTATTTTGATCTGCATCTATCTGCTGCAGGTTGCCACCACTGTTCACCCGATAAATATGCATGTTTGAACCATGCAAAACAGTTATGTTCCTGTTCTTGGGGTGCTAAGTTTTTCCTTTTTCGTTATGAGATCAATGAACTGAATATTTTGGTTGAAGCTTTGGAGGGGAAATTAAGTGCTGTATATCGATGGGCAAGGCTTGATCTGGGACTTGCTTTAAGTTCTTATGTCTCCAGAGACAATAAACAAACTCCTGGGCATATTGGTAAATTACCACATACCTCTCAAGAATCAGTTCCAAAGGAGATGATCTCAGCACCCTCAGTTGTCTCTTTGAAAGAGCAGAAAGGGCAAGCTGATGGAGGTATTCTGAATCCTACAAGACACATTGGTAGTGAAAGCTCTTCCAAAAATTTGAAGCCACCTGTTGTGGTATTGGCTTTGCAAAACATTAAGACGTTATCAAATGTATGTTCCCAGAAAGTTGAGGCAGCACAACATTGTTCGCCACAGCCAGCTTTGAGATATAAAATTTCACCAGGTCATCTTCCCCAAGTCAACGGTGTCAAGTCACCACCCTCAATGGAAAATTTAGCTTCAGAGAAACCTGAAAGGAATCAAACATCATTATTTGAAAACAAAGATGTCGTACTCCTCAGTGATGATGAGGCAGACGAACCCATCAAAGAACCTTCTATTGACAAGGAGACATCCGAAAAACATACAGGAGGTACCGAGAAGCTGCCTTTCCATGAAAATATAGCTAGTGTAGGTAGTTGTATTAACAATCAAGCCTCAACAACCCCTGCTACAGTTTCTGTAATGCTCGAAAGAATGAGGAATGGTTCTAGTTCAGCGGGCATAAAAGTCGAAGACCATGCAGAACCTGAAAGGCATCTTTGTACCACCCCACTGAGTAATGCTTGCTCCAAAATTTCTTTCACAGATGCAGATTCTAGCAGAAATGTCCCAAGCAAGGAGATGCCCTCCTGTGATGAGGCCAATGCAGACAGTGACCACAAACCACAACTAATTGATAAGGAGAAATTGTGCAATGGAGATGGTCATAAAAATCCTGAGCTGGAAGTTAATTCAAGATCGGTGGACAACATACAAAGTGTATCATGTAATCCATCTGTCTCTCAGAACATCTTGGACAGATACTATCGCCAGAAGGGACCTCGTATTGCAAAAGTAGTTAGGAGAATTAATTGCAATGTCAAACCTCTGGCTTTTGGTGCTGTGCAAGCTGGAAGGTTATGGTGTGATAGTCGGGCAATTTACCCAAAGGGTATGAATTATGGAGATCATCTGTGCAACTTAGCTTCTGCAGAGCTTTTATTTGATTGAGAGGAGATGAACTGTTTTCTGTTTACTGCAGGATTTATGAGTCGAGTCCGCTACATAAACGTTGAAGATCCATCTAATATGTGCGATTATGTCTCCACAATTGTGGACATTGGATGGAATGGGCCGCTTTTTATGGTAATTGGATTATGACATTAGAATTTTTAATAGTCTGAGATTAAGTCTTGTTTAATATCTTATTCTTTCTAAACTCCAGACATGGTTAATTTTAGTAGTTCTAAACTTCAAATTTCCCATTCTTCTAGGTTTCCTTGCAGCATCGTCTTACTGAAGTATTTGCTCATTTCTCGGCTGCTAGATGCTGGGAAATGGTTCGAGAGAGAGTCAATCATGAGATTGCAAAGCAACATAAGTTAGGAAGAGCAAACCTTCCTCCTTTGCAGCCTCCAGGGAGTTTAGATGGAATGGAAATGTTTGGGTTTTCTTCTCCAGAAATTGTGCAGGCAAGCCCTCAAATTAGTCCTATTAGTCCATTTAATCAGAAGAAATTCAATTATATACATCAGTTTCGATTATTTTGAATTGTGTCAATTGAATCAACTATGGTTTCTTGATTCTAGTTGATCCAACTTAGTCCCTAGCATTACCCATGCAGATGCCTTAAATTTCCTGGTTCTGTACACAACAGAGGATCCAAAAATAGAACTTATTCTCTCTCTCTCTCTCTCTCTCTCTCTCTCTCATGTGCTTGTATTCTGTCATTCCTTCCACAGGTAATCCAGGCTCTGGACAAGAATCGCGTCTGTTCAGAGTACTGGAAATCACGGCCACTAATGCAGATTCCTCAGCAATCTCAATATGTAGTGAAGCCTGAGCCCATGGACGAAGATAGAAACGGGCAATGCTCGTCTGGTGATGAGAGAGTACTGAATGGCCTCTTCAAGAAAGCTAATTTAGAGGAACTTCGAACCTTGTACAGTATTATACTTAACGAGAATCCTTCTGATGAACGAAGAAGCTTACTGACTGGTCTTCTTAACAAGGCGATTGAGAAGCACCCAAGATAGACTTCTCGTTGGAAGTTAAGTCTTATAATCTTTTGATTGTTGTAAATGCTGAGCTCCATTTTAGGTCACCACATACATCTCTCATTGTTCATTTTTACCTTGCAAGTGAAGAGCAGGATTCGTTGGGCGAATATTTTTTTTAAAAATAATTAGCCTCTCATTTATTCCTGTGGCAATAATAGAAATTCCATTCTTTCATTTTCGTGTTTGAGTTTATCCTTCTTTTGATTCAAACACCTACATGTATTGGTGGTTAGTTTAGCTGTATTTATCCACAAATCGAAAATTACTGCTGTAATCTTTACCCGATACGACGTACTAACCCCATGACAAGTTGGTTACTAATGTTGGGCTCTTCTGCTAGAGAATCACTGCAAGTCTTTTCACTTGTTGAATTCTTGAATTTCAATCCTATCATAATTTCTACAATAGCACATAATGGATTGAGTTTTCGATTGACGTTTTCCTTCAAGTTTCTTTTACTTGCATAATAAAAAGAGAAAAGAAATCACCTCTTATCAACCCTCAACACATCATCATTCTGACTTCAAAATCGAGAGAGAGAGAGAGAGAGAGAGAGAGAGAGAGAGAGAGAGAGAGAGGCATGGCATTTAGGAAACATTCACTTTCCAGAGCTGGGAGTTCTTTTCATTCGTATGTAGTTTACCACTTTATTCCAACATAATTTTCTAAATGATATCATACAATTAAAAAACATCATTAGAACCCATGTGAAAACATTGTCTTTGCAGCCCCTCAGTTGCCACTATTTTTACCAGTCACAATTTTCTGCAATAGAAAAGAGATCACAACATGATCAACTGAAGCTCCAACATCATAATTTTTTTTTTTTTTTATGGATTTGGGGGAGTGGAAGGGAGGAGAACAATAAGAACTAGTAAACTTGTGTGACCTAGGTTCGAACCCGGGTCATCACAATCTGCACCTTTATAAAGGTAGGATACCACTTGAGCTACAAGGCTCGTGGTTCCAACATCATAAATTATATGTTATAATTTAACACCAAAAATTACCTGAATGCAAGAAACCGTATACTGCACGTCACTGTCTGAGATCTGATGGTGCATCACAAGCCTAATTCTGAAACATCAAGTGTTCATATACTTTATCATCAACGAATAACATGCAACTCCAAGCAGAAAATTCGACACAGTAGTAAAATATGGCACACAATTTGAAATATAATCGAATAAAAAACATACTTGCATGGCCCTTCTGTCATCGCTAGTATACCATTTGCTTCTAGCTTTTTGATTAGCTCATTTTCAGTTATACCAGTCTCCTCTAGAATGTCGAAGTAGACCTGATAACAAGAACCAAAAACATGGTTTTTTCTCTAAGAATTTGCTATTAGTTTACAATACAAGATTGACCTTTTGACTATAATGAATCTTACAATGTTGGTTTCCACAGAAGCCAGGTCAACTTTCAATCCTTTAATATTGCGAAGTCCCACTAAGAGATCCGGAAAAGTACGCGTTACAAAACGAGCTAAAGGTGCGGATACCACACTTGGAATTGTATATTGAACTCGATTATGGGGAAAGAGAATACCTGCCAAGGTCTTAGCCTTCTTGTGATCGCCTTCAAGCTTATCGATGTTCTCTTCCAACGCAACTAAAGCAGCAGCACATAGGATACCGACTTGTCTCATACCACCGCCTAATGTCTTCCTAAGAATCCTCGCCTTTTATGTGGAACGAATGACAAAGGTTGGTGGCAAGTAAATACAAACACAAACTTGGTAACCGAGTAAGAAATAGTCTGAAGTTAGATTACCTTGGAAATGAAGGTTCTTGAACCTGCAATAACAGTTCCGACTGGAGCTCCGAGCCCTTTTGATATGCAAGCCTACGTCACATATTAGTTTGGTTCCAAGGTGGGTATGGAAGGTGTTAGAACTTAGAAGCAAGACTAGACATTATAACCAAACATAAAACAACGAGTCAACTGTATAAGCAGAAACAATGCCAACTTACCGTTACTGAATCAGCTGCCTGTACAAGCCTATGTACAGGTACTCCAAGAGCCTGTTAAACAAGACTAATTATTAGCTGCATGTAACATGGTAGGAGTATATAGAGTCAATTTATTTGGCATGCCTCAAAAATGTTGTCTATTAATGCTAAGATATGGCCCTTTTTTCCAAGTGTGTGTGGGCAAGTGTTAAGAAGATTAAAGCCCCTACCAAGAAGGTTATGAAGCTATGCTGAAAGTAGTAATGCACATAACAAATTAGAATTCTTGGTATAATTACTCATGAATTGATGAGATCATATGGTATTTGCATAATCCATTTTATTGATTTTAAGTTTGTTTCTGACTTGTTTGCTTGGAGTTCTTCCATTTTGCCCAAGGTGGGTTAATCTTTGTTTTCATCATGAGAGCAAGTACAAAGTAACTCAACAAAGATATATATGGTTCTATAATTTGACAAAGAAATCCTAATTTTCCATGATCAGACAATTATCTTTTCGGGACATAAGATGATAGATGTTCAACATGATCATGCTAATATATTTCCAAAGTGAATTGCCATAAATCAAATTCTCATTATAATACTTAAATGTTTATCTCATTTGGATTTTCTCTAACATGTATTGATCCATGAGCCATTACGAGAAATCAAACCATAAGCCCTATTTAATTTGTAGTGAAACCAATTTACAGTTAGGCCTCACAAGAATGTTATCAACAGTTGGCAAGGAAAGCATATAACTCACCACAGATGCATTGAAAATACGAGCACCATCAATGTGAAGCTTTAATCCATACTTCTTTGCTAGCTCTCCAACTTGGTCTGTATATTCTGCAGATAGACATCTACCACCAGAGCTGCATCAATAAGATATTTTCTCATCAGGGGTACAACCAAGAAATGATAAATGTCTAATTCTTGACATAATAAATCAATCGAAACATTATTAGCTAGCTTATATATGCTGTAGAGATATAAGATATTCAGAAAGTTCAAAACTTACTGCGCATGCGAATTTTCCAAGCAGATTAGCCTGGTAGTTGGATAACATATTTCAAAGCTGGGGTCTCTTATTGCTTCTTCAATTTGTTTAATATCCATTGTCCCATCTTCGTTGTTCTTCACGGTCCTCGGATGAACACCTCCAATCGTAGAAATGCCTCCATTTTCATAAAGATGGATATGGGAATTATCCCCAAGTATGATTTCACTTCCCCTGATCTGACAGTGAGTAAGCACACATATAAGGTTGGCCATAGTGCCCGAAGGAACGAACAATGCTGCTTCCTTCCCCATCATCTTCGCCATCTCCTTTTCGAGACGAGCAGCAGTTGGATCATTGCCCAGAACGTCGTCATCAACTTCAGCATTTGCCATGGCAGCCCGCATGGCTTCCGTTGGTTTAGTGACAGTGTCCGATCGAAGGTCGATTCTTCTTGTCACCATTGTCACTATTCAACAAAAAGAGTACAGATTAAATCAATCATACACTACTTCAACTTTTGCCTAAAATCATACACTACTTCAACTTTTGCCTAAAATCATACACTTCAAAACAGTTTATTACAGATTTCCCTCTCAAATGGAGTTCATATAATTATCCCATGATGATAAAATCTCACAAGAGAATGAATAACACCACAATGATGCCCATAAATTGAAACAAAAAAAAGAAATGTATTTTTCATAGTTCATTCTTTTCTAATTCTTTCAATTCAATGGAACAATAAACTTAGAAATAGAGAGAGAAATCTCAGCAACCTACCCAAAATCAACCCTCAATTAAAGATCAATGAATCACAAAAATTATGAGATTTTTTCACTTCTCTGAATTAGAGAAAAAGCTACTTATTACATACATGACACGGACATTCACTCACATACACACACACTGAAAGAGAGAGAGAGAGAGAGAGAGAGAGAGAGAGAGAGATTGCATTCACAAACATCCAAACATGGATGCACCAACCTTACCCCACCACAACAACAGAAAAGGTGGAATCTTTTGCAAGGGGGAGTGAAAATATATGTTCTGCAATAGCCCAGAAAAAAAGCTCCAACTCTATACCAAACAAAATTGTCCCAATTTCAGTACATATAAATACATGCATGCTGGAAATTCACGGGAGCTTAATACGACAAAATGAAACCATTGGAAACATAAGAATTAAAAGTTTAGTTTGCAATTAACTCACTCTCTTCTCCTTTGCCCAGATGCTTTTCTTGATATTTTCCTCGTTTCAAGGCAAGAAGGGGTCTGCGATTTGGGGTATTTAGAGAGAGAAACTGAGATTATAAATGTGTTTAAGCAGATTTTCTTTCTCTAATTATAAGGAAATGTTTGTTTTGATTTTGAAACCTCTGTTCTGCATGAACGGACTCTGAGCTGGCAAGATTGACATAAATGATGGCTTTCTTCTCATTTTATAGAGATTTAAGAAAATTATGTATATAGAATTACTATTATTTTTAGGGTTAAAAACATTTACCCATCCAAACTATACGTGATTTTATACTTTTTAATATAAAATTTTAAATGTTACACTTTGTCATATAAATTTTAAATTTATTGCATTTTACGGTATTGAACAAATTATAGCCGTTGATTTAGGACACGTGTACAGCTATAATTTGTTCAATACCGTAAAATGCAAAAAAAATTATGTTCATATGGTAAAATACAACATTTAAAAGTTTATATTAAAAAATGTAAAATCACGTATAGTTCGGATGGAAAAATGTTATTAATCCTTGTCATTATAACTAATTTTTAAGTTTTTATTCCCTTCCTTCCAATCCCTATAACTCATTAAAAAAAGTTTGAAAAGGAAAAAAAAATATTGAAAAAAAAAGTCACTAATAAATTAAAAAAGGAAAATAATTATTGGTGATAATAACTACTAATAAATTGAAAAGGAAAAAATATTATTGATGATAAAAATGTTACTGAGAAAGTGTTTTGAAAAAAAATATTTTTCAAAACAATAATTATTTTAAAATAGAAAAAATATGATTTTGTACCTAGTCAACTTCCAAATACGAGCCCTACTATTTCGAGACTTATTGCATTATGCGGGATTTTGTTATAATAAAAAATCATATTCCTTCTATTCCGTAAAAAACAGTCATTCTTTCATTTTTCGTGTGAAAGATTATAATTCATTTTATTTGTGAGATGTGCATTGAATTTTTTTTCCTATTATATTCCTATTTGATGTTAAACTTAATCGCTCATATTTATTATTTTCTTAATTAACAACATTAAGTAAGATAATTAAAAAAATTCAAGTATATTAATACATAGTTTTAATCTAAGTAAAAAAATAGTAGCTAATCGTTTCTTTAGGATGAAGGGTGTAATACCATATTAAGATTTGCATTAAAAACCCAAACATTAAATTTTATATAAAAAAATCATTTGAATTCGTATTTTAGTTTCAAATATAATGTACATTGTACAACTGGTATAATACGTGAATTGTAGAATCTATATAATCACGACTTAAAATAATGATTTTTCATATAATGGAATGTATATTTATTGTGGTTATGGATAATTTATCAGACTGATAGTGAGAAACGCTAATCATATAATTGACATTTTTGTTTTTCATATAATCATAAATGCAATGATTGTATATAGACAATTAATATTGTGATAGTTTTTATCTAATCTCAAACATTTGTCATTCACTTGCTATTTTTTTTTTAATAATCATGATAGCAAGTTAATAAAAATGGTGAGTTCAATTAAGGAAAAAGCCAAAATAATGAGCACTGTCTTGAATGGAAATTCGAATTACAGCTGTACGACATTCGCACATATCCAACCCCAACTTCTTAATTATCCAAATTTTAATCCATCAAAATTTAAAATTCATCTGACTAAATCAGTAAAATTAGGTTAATATATGGAAATAACATTTTTATAATATATGGAAATAACATTTTTATTATATATTTGGATTGTAAAGTGATTCGTTCTGTGAAATTAAATCCATGAATTGATCTTATAAGAATAATATTAATTTCATTCATAAATTTTTTTTCATAATGTTTAAGCAGCTATATTCATGTATTAAAAAAAAAAATGGATATTAAACATTTACAAATTAGATGTAATTGTTTCTAGTTTTTCATTTTAGAAGAACAATTTTCATAAATAGATCAAGTTCAATAGATAATTAAAAAAAAAATGCCAAAGTTAAATTATTTCCTTATTTAAGGTTTGCATTCGACAAAATCAAAATCATAAAATAATTACTAAATCGAATACCAAAACGAATTGATTACTACTCTGATGACCTTTATTTTATTTTATTATAATTTTTTGACGTCATCGCTCTTATCACGTTTCAGCTGCAAAGAGATGGCCCATTTCTTGCAATCTTGTTAAAAGTAGGGTATCCTTCCTATAAAAAAGAAAAAAGAAAAAGGAAGAAGAATACTTCTCAAAAATGAATGCCCATTTGTATAAATGATTTCTATTATTAGCAAGAATAAATAAAATAATAATCTTATAAAATCCTGAATAATCAATTCATAAATCACTATATAAATTTGTAAAAATAAGTATGGTTTGTAGATAATGGATTAATGAATGTTCATATTGCAGGTATGAATCTATTAAATGAATCTATTAAATTGTTTTTGTGAAGAAGAAAATAATATAAATATAACTGGTGCACGGATTTTGCAATTGATCCGATTCGCCTCACGTGTTACTCGCATGTGTCCCCACACACTTGGATCGGTGTGCTCAAATCCACTCAAATTCATTTTATGTGTTATACTTTTATGTTATGTTAAACATCAATTTATATTATATTAAGCATATCTTTATGTAATGTTAGTCATACCTTCAGGACATGTTATATTTTATGTTAAACATTTTTTTATGTTATGTTAAGCATATCTTTAGGGTTTTTATGTTATGTTAATCATACATTTATATTATATTAGTTATATCTTTTAATTATATTAGTTGTACATTTAGGTATTATATCAAGATATGACTAATATTACTTAAAAGTGCGTAATATTACATAAAAGTATATATATACAAATTAGGATTTTGTGTGCTAAAATTAGAGTTTTTTCGTCGAAATTAGGATTTATTTTTTAAGTTAAAATATTACATAAGAATATACTTAATATAATATAAATGTATATTTAATATAATATAAATGTATGATTAAAACAATATAAAAGTTAAGATTAAAAAAAATAGATTTGACCCGTATCATATAAATTTAAGATCCATACAACTATTACACATAATTACAACTCATTTTATTTTGGCATCTATAAATAATTTGGAATGCTATTCACCTCAAGTCGTAATATGTTTCATAAGCTCGACTTGCCTAAGAAAAAAAAAAAAAGTAAAAATATTTGTACAATATAATTCTTTGTTTCTATTTTTTTGGAGTGAATTAATTTTCAGGGATGGAGAGAATAAAAATTAATAAAGATTCAATATTGATCGATTGTGCATAGATTCTTATAGGGGTCCACAATAGGATCTAGGGATCAACGGTGCAGATTTATTTGATCCACTGTGAAAAGCAAAAAAAGGATGAGTATAGTGAGTCGATTGTAAGAAGATGAGGCTGCCACGACTCTTGCTATAATCCAACCAAAATTGATAACTCATAACTAAAGCAAACACTACTTAAATTAAAGTAGGCAGTCAATAGGTGTTCAACTACTTTTCAAAAAAGATATACCAAAAAAAAAAAAAAAGTGTTCAACCACAACTTTCTAGACAGGGCATTCTAATTTCTATCGTGTGTTAGATACTCAGTATAATATATTGAATGTAATATTTCATACCCATATTAGATCTTATTGTTTAAAATAGTATTTGTACGATTGATTTGGTAATGAAAGTAATTCCATCATATAGGACTAATGGTGTATTCAAGGTAATAATACCAACCTCACACATTTTTCAGTTCATAAGGTTATGTTAATGTATGTTTATTTTTTATTTAAATTTGAATTACAAAATTCAAACATAATTATTCTATTTATATCAAAATTATCTAATAATTATCAAATACACATTTTCATAATGAAATATTACAAGAATCTATTTTTTCACAGTAAAATATCACATCTTTTCAAGTATTAATTTGACATTTACGATATAATCCTACTCACTTAAATCCTCAAATAAATATACATTTTTACTATCAATCTTTGTTACAAAATTTGAGATTTCAATAGAAGGATTTTCACAATTCCACTTAATCTCCTTCCAAAGATACCTTAAGAATTCTCGTGGAACTTACCTTCTGGAATTCATATGCTTTAAAATCTTTATTATTATTATTATTTTTCAAATCAAAGCTCTTTGAAAAATGAGTAGATTCTTATGTGAACATAATAGAAATCTAATTTCATGATCATTTGTGAAAATCGCTTTAAAAAATTAAACCCCAACTCCCGAAATTGTATTCCTAAAACAATATACAAGTTTTGTGTTGAATAATAGTCATTTGACCAAAAAATTAAAAAAAATAAAATCTTGTGTCTAAACCATTTCTTCATTTGTCCCAGAAAACTTACCATATTTAATAAATCAAAGTTAATTCTGTTTTTTCCTCTTTGCCCCAAACACAAGTCATCAAGAAAACAAGGGAAATGTGATTGAATAAATCGAACCAATAATAACTATTAAAAAATAATAAGAGGACACAAGTGAGGATTGATAGCGTGTATCTTCCTTTGGTACCAAAATAATAAATTGATACTTTTGAAAAATAAAATTAATAACTTTCAGTCATATTGTTAAACAATAGGTTTTATACAATTATCTCAACACATACCATAAATGTTAATAAAAAAAACTACCACTTCATTAAGAAAACACACACTAATTCCCCTTTAATTCGTAAGAGTATATACGAAGTTGAAAACATGCAATCATCAGATGTTTTGCTGAAGTTAAAATGATAATAGTAAATCAATCAAGCCTGTTTGAATAATTTTATTTTTTATTTTTCAAATGATTATAAGATACAAATGTTGTATCTTCATTTTCTCAGATAGGAAATGTGACCCAAAAGCATCACTCAAAAATGACAGAACAGAAATGTCTCAAAATTTGAACTCATCATATACAATCAACCATGACATCAATTCTTTGCTGACACAGATGGCTTCTAACAACATTATGATAAACTTTGATGCTATGTATAGTGAAAGCCCAAAGAGAGAAATTCCTCAACTGCAAATCTGATCACCCATCAGAAAACTTGCAAGTTCATCGGTAGTAGGAGGCTAATACGTAGAGCATAAGTGCTGACGATGCAGTTACAAGAAATTCCTGAACAGCCATGGATGACAATCATAATATTCTCAGTTTAGAAACATAATCACCATAGAAGTCAGATTACATGTAACAAGGCCAAGGAGTGGCAAAATTTTCACACTATTTCTTTGCAAAAATATGGAGGAATTTACTCAATTTCCTAAGGTGAAGATTTGTTTAAAGTGTGCAAAGACAAGGTTTGAGTTGTGTCAATTACCTAAACTGAGACAGTGCCAAAAGGGAGTTTCTACAAGCAAGGGTTACCAAAATTGTAACATAAAGATTTTCTATGTTTAGAAAGGTTTCTAGTGCACAAGACAATCTTGTGACAGTTGCTATTTTGACGCTGACTGGCAAACTTTACCTGATCTCGCATCACACCAATTCAATAAAATTTTCTGATAGGTGGGCTCAATTAGTACAATCCACAACAATTATCTTAACATGTTCTAAGCACTAGATGCTTAGGTTCCATAGTCTATATAAATAATGTTGTAACAGGCTCATATACCAATTGTGTTGCCATTAACCCAGCTAAAAAAATTCCTGGAATTTATTTTTACCATTAATCTGTATTTGCAATCAATTGATATGCCTCATCTTTCTGGCTCTTCCACATTGATTTACTTGCATATAGTTGGTTTAGGCCAAATGATTTCTTACTCCACTTTCTATATTACAAAATGCAAATATAAATTTTGCCTATTTTAGAAATTACCAGATTCAGTGTTGCTCTGAAGGGCATAACTAATTAACTAGACCATGGAGAGAAGAGTATGCAATTTTAACTCAGAGACACGATAATAATCATTATAGTCATCATGACACATGGGATCTATATTTTATGTCAGAGCACAATAACTATTACCTGATTGTTGTACAAGAAAATAGGTACGAAGCCGGCTGCAAATTCGATCACATTCAGAACAGCAGTGTAACCCTGCAATTTGTAATAGAGGGCTGTCATGAACTGAATTAGATAATGCATATACAGTTGAGCTTTTGCTCATAATTGACTGAACGGCGGAGATGCATAAGATTAATACTTGTAAGGGATAAAACAACACTATTTGATATCATGTAACTCATAAATAAATTGCAATCCCAAGGATGTAAACTTCTAATGGTTGGAAAATTATAACAAAGTAGTAAAATGTACAAAAGAGATCTTCGAAGATGTAAGCATCCCATTTAAACAAGGAAATATATTTTCTCTATCTTGGACTCTGCACATCAACCAAAATTGAAGTTCAGCTTACCACAGAGGCAAAGGCTACACAGCCAAAAACCAATGCAAGAGATCGAAGTAGCCGTTTACCCATTCGCAACATCCGCCCTTCATCCTCACCTTCTTCCTGCAGCAAAGATCAGCATAAAAACACGTTATCCTGTTAGAAAAATAGGCAAGGTCTTTCTTGAAGAAAAAAAAAACTACCGATCATTTAACCGAATCCTGATTTTCTAACATAACTTACTGAAAATGTGAGGGATGCAGGAGGTTCGAAGGCCTTTAACTTCTCAAATATCCGATAGACAAAAACAAATGCTAAAAACTGCAAAGGTTTGTACTCAGCACTATGCTTGATGAAAATCCAAGCTGTCTGCAGAGGAAGTAAGGGAGTTGAGTTATTTAAAAAGCCAGAGATTTCTATATAATATTTTAATGCTCTGAGTGTTGTCCTTATATGGTGTACACTGTACAAAGATAAGTCTAGTAATTATTTTTTATTTGTTCAGCAATCAGCATAATGCATAGGAATGCTAAGGTTTCTTTCAAGCAATGAAACTTTTGCACGCCTAAAATTAATATTTCTCCAGGCTCATAGAAACTCAAATAATAAGTGGTAATAATGAGCAAAAGATATACAAAAATTTGAATGAAACTGCCAGTTGCTGCATCTTAATGTATCACTCACTGCTCAATTGAAGTTCCAAACCACACTGAATTTTGAGTATAAAATTTTGTAGTATTGAAGTTCCAAACTTTTACAAGTATGAAAAACAGTGTCTGCAATGAAGTATTGAGGTACAATATACATCAGAACACAAATTTTGTAGTAAGGCAGGATCAAAAACGTAGAACATAAACGTAATTGACTTATATTAAACACACACACACAAATTCCAAGAAAGATATAATGGAGAGGTGATTTAAAGTATTTTTTTCTACTTACAAATACAGCTGATATTGCCATGTTGATTCGAATATCTTTAACCTCAGATTTGGTAAACCTGAACCATGCAACACATAAGTATCATAAATTGAGTAACAAAGAACTTAAAAAACAATAAATCGTAAACTGGAATCAGGCTTAATACTCTGAATAGTCCAGGAAATCCACATAATACATTTGATTCAGACTCTGGTATCAGGAGGAGTGCAAAATTTAGTGTATGTAAGGGAATGATGCAATAGATTGGCTTCATAATCAGCAGACAAATTATTACATGTCTGTATTAGACTTTAACATGAGGATGGGGTTTGGAGTTTCAACTGTTCTTGATTTGTAGCACACAGATTGCAATAAAGTCGTGGTCTATTAGGGTTATGAAACACAAGAAATTAAGGAGATATCATAAAAAATAAATCCGTAATAATATCAATTTCTAAAGTTACTCACTGGATATTTTGAGGTTAGAAACACATACCTCGGGCCCCATGGAACAACTGGCAGCTTATCAGCATACTTTATATCTTTTGAAACCTGAGCTTCAAATGAATAAAATGGTTAAATGTCAAAGGGAGTTGGACGAAGGACTTGAAGAAAACACCTCGAATTGAAAAATATGATATCTAGATTCTAGAGTATCATGTCCTATATAGTTGTAACCACATGTGGATATAAGTAGGTCAAAGAGGACAAAATCTTGAACCAATACAGTAATTTGATGTGTATTCACAATGTCATGTTTGCTACTGGAAACATTTCCTCCCTTAGACATAAGCTTGATGGAATGTGTGTGCAATGCAGATGCCTCTTTAGATTATCAGTACAGTCACATGTTATTAACAAAAGAGACAAAATCAAATTACGCGTACTAACTATTTTCACACAAGATCTAGGAAAAAAGGATGTCAACAATAACATTATTCAGATATAAATAATAAATCTACAACGCGAAGACACCCTTGGCAATGAAGAGGTTGCTTTATTGTTACTTTGCACAGTTTGGACACTCATTGAGCCAGTTAGTAACTTAGCTCGAAAATAAGAGTTAATCTTTAAAATGATCAAAGACTGCTTTTCTTAAAGAAGTCAAAGAAAAACATAGCAAAAATCTATTCCTGAGTCAGGCTTCAGTAACTAAATGTACAGATAAACAAAGAAAAAATGTCAAGAGCAATGACATTTAGAACAGAAGAAACAAAGAAAATATGTCAAGAGCAATGACATTTAGAACAGAAGAAACAAAGAAAATATGTCAAGAGCAATGACATTTAGAACAGAAGAAACAAATCCAGAAGGAGTTTAAGATTAAAAGGGTTCTAAATGTCATTATTGTGGCAACTAAAAACACCATCAGAAAGCTTGAAGAAAGAAGAGATTGACGCAATTAAAATAAAAAAAGACAAGAAGAAAACAAGAATCAGTTACACTTGATGATACTGTCATCATTATATTTTC
Organism: Scutellaria barbata; assembly: GCA_028654395.1. Classification (NCBI taxonomy): domain Eukaryota; kingdom Viridiplantae; phylum Streptophyta; class Magnoliopsida; order Lamiales; family Lamiaceae; genus Scutellaria; species Scutellaria barbata. The sequence goes on along the minus strand of CM053646.1, from coordinate 13,433,562 downwards.
ACACTGCTTTGGCATTCTTGGTTTATTCTCAAATGGAAGGAAAAAAAATCATTACTTTAGCAGTATTGTTGCCCTTACATACCTTAAACGAACCATATGTCTCACCCTGCTTTCTTTGGTTTAACTGAGACATCATAATCTTGTCATATGCTTTTTCCAACTAAAAACACCACAGAACCAGCAATAATTACCAAATATCAGCACAAAAATATTTTGCATAGCAACACATAAACAAGATATTCAAAGAAGATTGTTAATAGCATACAAGAGCTGCTGCAGCTTCATCACCTCTCCTCTCAGCATCCTTACGCTTCTTCGTGTAAGCCGCCTTCACCATATCAAATCCCTCGACAGGATTTACACCAAGAATCTGAAACAATATATAATGACGCTGTTCACATAAAAAAACATAAAAGCTAGGAAAAAAAGAAAACTTGTAATTTACCTCATAGGGATTTACGTCGCTGTTTGCACCGGAACTTCCGGCAGCAGAAAATGCAGCGCAGACAAGCCTATTACCGCTCCTTGGCTGTAATGTGGAAAGCCTGAAGAATAATATCACCAAATTTAATATTGAAAATCAAAAGGAAACACGTAACAAAATAAGGGGAAAAAAAAAAACCTGTTAAATGAAGGGCGAAGTGGAAGCGAACTAGCTTTCAGAAAATAATTAGTGCGGAGCAACTTAGGGGTTTGAGGGCATTGAGTTATCGATAACGCCATTGATTTCAGCGGAAACAACAACCAAAATTGGGAGATTTGGTTAGGGTTTTGAGTGTGGGTTTTGGTAGTGATGATGACTGAAAAAGCTGTGTAAAATGTAATTAATAATTTAGTATAGAAATAAATTGAAAAATGTAAAGAAGCATGAAGTTCGCGTGGCCTAATGGATAAGGCGCTCGCCTCCGGAGCGGGAGATTGTGGGTTCGAGTCCCACCGTGAACGTTTTTCATATGGCTCTGCTTTTTTCAATAAACAATTTTTTTTTTTGGTGGGACTATATCCATTATAAAAAAACCTTTTTGGATAAAAAAAAAATCAAAAATTGAATTCCTTCACTTCCAGCTCTCTCTCGACCTCCAGGCTCCAAGCCTCGCTCCAACCCTCCTCCGCCTTCTTTCATTCTAGATGCCACAACCATGTTCTGATAATGTCATGAGTTTTTATTTTTTTTAAATCACTCTCACAATCAAAATCTTATAAAAAAAATCTGAATTTTTTTTATTTCGCAATAGTTTCATTCAATCCTGGTTGATCGAATATATAGAGATTTGTCTGACCACCAAACGTTGAACATAATGATAAACATTCAACTCGAATATGTCAAACAAATGAGGTTTACAGTTCTGATCGAATGATGCTGAAATGCTCGACTTAAATTGGTCGAATAAAGAGTATTAGGTTGGACAAAACTTATATGCACCAGGGGTACGGAACTAAGATCCGTGCCCCCAACCCGAAACGGCACGTGGGCCGCTTTTACGCGCATCCACGCGCCCCCACGCGCGGCCACACCATAGCTGGTGTGCGCCGCGCACCACCTGAATTTTATATTTTAAGGTATCACTCATTTACTCTTAAGGTATCACACATTTACTCTTAAGGTATTACACTATTACCCTTCAGGTATTAATATAAAAACAGCGCTGCTTTCTTCTTTTTCCTCTTATTTTTTTCTTTTCTCTCATTTTTCTTCTTAATCTCTTTTCTTATCAATTTGTTATTCTTCTTATTTGTTTTGTACATTATTCTTCTTCTCTATCTTCTTACTCTTATTCTTCTTTTCTATATTTTTGTTCTTATTCTTCATCAAATCTTCATAAAGTCATTTATGGAGTTTTCTTCTTCTTCTTCTTCTTCTCTTTTACTCATTTTTATAAATTTAGATAATTGATTTCAAATCACAATTTATTATAATAATTTTAAAACATTGAAAATCAATTATTTCAAACAATATGAAATCATGATTTGTATTACACATGTTCTTTCAAGTATTAATAAATACCTTACAGGTATTACACATGTTCCTTTCAAGTATTATACTTACCTTATAAGTATTACACATGTAATTTTATAATACCTGAAGAGTATATATCTAATACTTATAGATCATATCAGTAATACCTTAAAAATATCATTGGTCATGAGCAAACATATATCAATGTTTTAGAGTAATTATGATTTATAAAATCATGAACACTTAGAATTTTTGTAATACCTGTAGAACATATATGTAATACCTATAGAATGCGATAAACTCAATCACCATAATACCTTAAACTGTATGTCCTATTAATACCTGTAGACCAAATGTATAATACCTGTAGAACAAATCAGTAATATCTGAAAAGTATTTTCATAATATCTTGAAGATATTTTTGTTATACCTATAGACCATATATCTAATACCTATAGTATAAATCAGTAATACTAACTAATATCTTAAATAGTTATATTTGGAACATAACTTAAACTCAATCACCATTAAGTGACAACAACTACTCATATATTTGCATTGGTCATGCTGCCCTGCTTGAACCACTAATCTTAAATGCTCAAAGTGAATGCAGATGAGGGCTGCAATTGTGGAATCCCAATTCTTAAATTAAACATAACCAGAATTCCTGCTTTGTACAGCTGCCCTGAGGGCTTTACATGAACAAATTCTTAAAATCGTTTCAGCTAAATATTTTACTTTACTCATTGTTCAAATCTCCTCCATTGTTGATTGAGTATTTTTAATAGTAAGAAAAAAAGAATCATAATCATATGAAGAAATTAAAAAGGAAGAGAGAAAAAAAGAAAAAAAAAGAAGAAGGAATAAAACAGCGCATAGGAAAAAAGAAGAGAGAAGAAAAAATAGAAGAAGAAGAAAGGCTAAAAAAAGAAGAAAGAAGAAAAAATAGAAGAAGGAAGAAGAAGAAAAGCGCTGGAAAAAAGAAGAGAGAAGAAAAAATAGAAGAAGGAAGAAAAAGAAAGGTGTTCGAGAGAGAAAAAAAATAAAAAAATAATAAGATGGGTCATTGGCTGGTGGAGCGGGTTGGGGACACGGATCCTAAGATCCGTGCCCCTGGGGCACAGAAGTCCTTCTCTATTAGGTTTAACCTGTTTAGATCGAACACATTATGCAATGCTCGATCTATCCAGATCGAATACGATTTTTTAGAAATTTTTTTTGTTCAACATTTTTATTTTACCAAATATTTAACTACATTATATAAAATCATAAGAAAACACGAGAAATACTACATTGTTTGTTTCAAATATTTCTTTATACATTATAGTAATTTTTTTAGTATTATATTTTAAAAAATATGAAGAATGTTTTTTTAGGGTTAGGTTTTAAGAGATATGAAAGAAGAAAGAAGATGTGAAAAGGAAGAAGGGACATATTATTTATTTAGATATGAGCGTATTTTAGTATTTTAATTATAGTTACTTTTCAATTATTTTTTTGTGAGGTGTGTTTAAAAATATGATTTTAGTATTTCAATTATAGTTATTTTTTAATTATTTTGTGGGGTGTGTTTAGAAAATGTTGGGCTTTTTTTTTTCTTTTTGAAAAACTTAATAAAGAGATTTTTGAGTATTAATTTTTTAACTTACTAAAAAAAATGCTTCACTTTTTTCCTGAACACCATTTTAGTTATTCCTTATTATCTTTTTTCCTAATCTTTTTGAATATTATATGCATTTGAATATTAATTGAACGACAATCACTTTCACCCATTGCTGCTAGTAACAAGATTATTAGAAACCGAAAGTTTCTAAAATTTCAAGACAATAAAAAGAATATATTAAAGAACAAAAATCTTAAAAGACAATTATATAATGATTCAATATAATTATATTAACATAATTTATTTTCAACATTTCTACAAGGGAACTTAAACAATCCCCACAAAGCAACGTATCACAAAAAAAAACAATCTCAACATCTCCATCAACAAAACACACCAAAAGACACAACACTGATTATTGACAACTGAAACAACTTTATTTTGATCAAACACACACACAACGGCAAAAACAACCTATTCACTTCTGTCTCTCTGAAATCTTGTAATGAAATCCATCTGGAAATCTGATGATCGGTGATCGAACAATCTTCCCTCCCTTAACCAACGACCATCTGCAAAGACAGCAAAACGACGATCAGTTTTAGACATAAACGTGCTCGTTTTTTAGCCATTGAAAACCAGAGGAAAACATTACCTGTACTTTGTGACCAAAACATGGAGAAAAGTTGCCATAAGCACCCTACTGTACTCTGCACCAGCACATTGCTTCATACCAGAACCGAACGGCATGAAAGACTTTGACACGACGCTTGGTTGGATTTCCTGTAATGAAAATAAAAATTATTACAACTTTTGTCTAAACTTATGAAAAAATGATGAACAATTTGGATCAAATCCTGACCTTCCATCTCCATGGATTGAATTCAAGTGGATCTTGGAACTGGTTCGAGTTTAGATGAAGGCCTGCAGTAGCAATCATGATCACCCATCCTTGTGGGATTGTGTATCCTGCAGTTAAGTATTTGGAACATCAGTTTAGGATTTGTTAGTTTCTTCGAAAATGTGGTACTTATGTTAATCGTGATCTGTACCGTTCACTGGGATGTCTTTCAATGCACGACGAAAAAACCCCGGAGCTATATTCCCCAGTCTCAAAACTTCATTAACCACCTAAAATGTTCAAAGACAACACTATTAACAAAACTTGAAAAGACAACCGTTTAAGCATTGTTGTATTATTAGTGTTGTATTTCATAATGTTTGTTGTAGTGACAGATAGACTAATACTATAATACTATGTAAAAGTAGAATGGTTGTTTATCTCACATGAAGTGTAAAAGTCATGGATTTGTAGTCACTCCAGGTGAGGTTCGACTCAGATCCTTCTCGTTTCCTCATGATCGCCTCGTGCTCAGCCTGATAAGCAACACATTAGTTAGCATTACCAACTAAAATGGTTTTTATTAATCCCAAAAATGGATGATAATATATGAATGAACTCACAGTTAATTCTTCCAAAACCATTGGATGCTCTGCCACTAACTTGAAAGCCAAAGCCAATGTGGTGGAAATCGAATCAGAAGTGACAAACAAAAGACCAAACATAAGCTGAACTATGAAATCCTCATTCAAATATGACTCCGTCTTCTTATCCTCAATGATATGATCAAGAAGATCTCCATGTTGCCTCTCAGATTCTGCTAGCCTCTTCGTGACCACACCCCTCATCATCTCTCTAACTTTCTTGTGAATCTACACGATTACTTTCCCTCGTACATCAGTCACAGTTTGATCATAAAACATACCAAATAATGCATGGGTTAATCTTGTCTACCTGCAGACAATTGTGATGTGCAGTGCCAGGAATGTTTATCGGAAAAGACATCAACCCTTCGACTAAATCCCTGAACATGTCGCTTATCTTCAATGGCGCGTCCTCAAGATCGCCACTGAAGATTTGCTTGGCAGCAAAATCAATAGCCATCTGTGAGAAAAAAGACAACTTTAATGCGAAGTTTGAAAATGGGAATACTTTAACGGTCTGACTGATAGTTACCGTTACAGATTCACTTTTGACTTCAACTGAATCATGGCTAGCCCAAGTGGACAGAGTTTTACGAGCCATGGCTTCCAGCTGAGGAAGGAGCCGGCCCTTAAGAGCCTCGACGCCAAAGTGGTTCAGTGTCAGGTTTCGTGTGTATTTTCTTGAAGATTGGCTCACTTGATCGAACACCTCGGCAAAAGTGTCCATAGACCACGTGTCGACTAGCTTGCCATCTTGTCGGAGAAGAAAATGGTTGAACTCTGGATCTGCTGTAATGATCACTGGCCTTCCCGCTACGTTGGTTTTGAAGATAGGTCCATATCTAGGCACAAAACATGAGTTTAACCAAGGGTGTTAACGGGAAATACAACTTATTTTGGATTGATTTGGATTTTATTTTATTTTTTAATTCGACTCCAAGTGAATCGATTTCTTGACAATTTAATTTTCAGCTCAATAAACTCGTAAGCCTAATCGAAAATTTGTTAAATTTACTCTCATGTCATTTAGAGTTTATTAAAATTTCCAATTTTAAGCATGTTATTTTGAATTTAAGATATTACATACATTATTTTATTTGGGTGGTGAATTGAACCAAGTTGAACTCGAGCTTACCGAGTTATCTATCGAGTCAAGCTAGAATATTAAAAATATAAGTTTGATCAAGATTAAGTTTGAGCTTGATATCGAGCCATATAGTACTCGACTCATTTACACCGCTCGTTTTAACTTAGCCATTATAAACTTGTTAGCATCAAGAAAAAGAGAGAAATCAATATGATAAAGTTTGTACCTTTTCATTCTCTTTTTGATGAATGGAGGGAGATCCAAAGAGGCACTAGGGATGACTAATTGTATGGTTTCTCCTATGAGAGGGATTCCCATTGAACCCGGTGGGAGAACTCCGTTGCATTTTGGGTTCCTCCATCTGTAAATCCGATGGGTAACGAAGATCGTTAACAATGTTCCGATGAAGAAAAGCGCTGAAGATAAGTCCAACGACAAGTCTCCTAAGTATGATGAAATGTATGTTTCCATACTTATGATCTGAGCTAAAGAGACAAGTTGAAGAACAGATCAAAAGAAGTTGTTGTTGTGTGTTTGTGTGATAAACCATAACCTTGAACTTGTAGTTTATATAAGCAAGTGCGTTTTAGTGAAGATGTTGACATAGTGCGAGTTGTACTATGTTTTAGGCTTATGGATATTCAGAATTTGGGACATTAGTTTGGGAAAATGACAAAGGAGAGGATATAAGTTTGGATGTTAGTGAACTTATGTTCTCCTATCCGTCCCATTTGCCTATTCCAATGCTCACCACCTTCTTAAATTAGAATCTTAAATCATTTCGTGTATCTAATTTCGTTTTATTCAAAAATTATTGTAAAACGAATTGATGGTGAAGTTTTGTTTCATATAATTATATCATTTGCTTTTTCAATGTTCATTGTATTTCTAAATTCTTGTAAAATTGTTTTATGAATTTAATTTCATAAGACGAGTTGATGATAAAGTTTTGTTTTATAAGTTTCTGTATTCTTTATTTCTTAATCAAGTAGCTATCAATCTCGACTTCGAGTATAGTTTTTGTATTTTTTATTTTTTACTCAAGTCGAATATGTTAATAATCTCTCCACATAATTTACATTTTTATAAATATGAGATACCTCATCAACTATTTTACCCTTTTTTAATTATTTACAAATTTTCTTTATTTTTAATCTTGTTATTAGGAATTTAAGAATTAAATAGAGTCAAGTTAATTCGAACTAGAATTTGTAAATCAAGCTCGACTATCAAATTTTATAATTGAATTTGAGCTCTAATTCATAACCAATTGAATTTATGAAAACTATTGAAAATTTGATGATTATAATTGATAAACATAAAAGAAAAAGGAAAAGAAGTAGAGAAAGTTGACGATAATTCCACTTTGAATTGAAAGTGTAAATATACAGAGACGACAACGAAGACCATGTCAACCTTTTAATCACAAATATATTTTCATAATAATTTTACGCATGTGTATGTATATTTTTGAATTGGAAGAAAATTCCCTGAGTCCTAAATTAATCTCAGATCTTCATACTCTGCATCAGATTTCCACCATCTAGGATTACGATGTCGAGTATGTTGAGATTAGGGTTTATTTCCTATGTATTTTTGGTATCGATTGTTGCACTGAGCAGATTTGATGGAGCTTTGGGATCTCAGAAATCAGAAGAAGCTTATGTTACGCTTCTCTATGGTGATGAATTCCTGCTTGGCGTCCGAGTATTGGGGAAGTCGATTCGTGATACGGGTTCTACCAAAGACATGGTTGCTTTGGTTTCTGATGGTGTTTCTGATTATGCTAAAAAGCTGCTTAAGGTGTGTGTGTCTTTTGGTCCTTTTCATCTTATGATTCATCTTTCTTGCCTTTTTAATAAAATTTGTGGTGGGTGTGAGTCGGAAGTGATTCGAGTGTTTTGGATAATATGATGTTTACTTTAGTTCTTAGTTGTCTAATTGTTGTGTTAAATCTTGGAGCTTACCGATTTTGTTTATAGTGGCATGGCATTTGCTGCTTGGAGTTTTGACTCGATGAACTTGCTTCCCTGTTGGAACCTTGATTAAATTTTTTATTATTATTATTATTTTTTTTGATGTTTGAAGTTCTAGCAGTAAGAAACATGATATGATCATGTATTGATCTGACAATTATGATTATATATTGTGAAGCATGGGATTGGTGATGGTATATTTTCTTTACTTTTGGCATGTCTGAGGAGGCGGTGCGCCTGGTACGGCTCTGCTGCATTTATTAAGTGGTAGTTGGTACATTGTCTAAGATATAATGATTTGTACCGTATGTTTCTTGCATCCAAAAGAAAGTATTTTACTAGATTCTTTGGCATGTTGAGTTCATTTATTGAATTCTTATATAAGAAAATGGATATGTAGTAAAAGGGTGATGCCAAGATTTCTGGTTTTAAATGTTTTCTTATTCTGTATAATCTCATGTGTGGTTATTTTTTCTGTTGTGCAGGCTGATGGCTGGATTGTGAACACAATTAGTTTACTGGAAAACCCCAATCAAGTGCGCCCGAGTAGGTTTTGGGGTGTCTACACAAAGCTTAAAATATTTAATATGACAAACTACAAAAAAGGTGACTATTCTATGTAATGACTTATATTGTTGAGTACAAGGCATACATATTTGGTAGTGGAATTTTGGCTAATTTCCTTGTACTAATGAAAATATGCTGAGTTAATTGTCTGTGCGTGGTTGAATTCAACTTGCTTGATGCTGATAATCTAATGAAATTGTTAGTAATCCCGTATTTGTCTTATTTGTCTTATTACATCCTGGCAGTGGTTTATCTTGACGCTGATACCATTGTGGTAAAGAACATTGAAGATCTTTTCAAATGTCAAAAGTTTTGTGCCAATTTAAAGCATTCAGAAAGGCTGAATTCTGGAGTGATGGTGGTTGAACCATCAGAAAAAGTGTTCAAGGACATGATGACCAAAGTAAATACGATGTACTCCTACACTGGAGGTATGGCTTACTCTTATGTATGCTTGATGTATTATCTGATTAGGCCATAGTACCACAAAAGAAGGGAGTCAAGAGACCCTTTAGTTTGATTTAGCATCGCCGAGGTTTTAGACGGATACAAGGGCAATCCTTTTCCCACTATTCACATGTGAGATGATGTGGCGATTTATGCTAATGACTTCTCAATATTTATCCATTTGAAAGATGTTTAACCAAAACCATTTACTTCAGTGGGATTAAGCTATTACTTGAAATTGGCACCTTTTTTTTGGTTGATTCAAAGTTTGATGCTAATTCTAAAAAATAGTTGTGTGGTTGATGAATTTAGTTCTTTCTGCCTAATTGTCTCATGTTTTCTGGTGAGTAACAGGTGACCAAGGATTTCTAAACTCATATTTTCCTGACTTTGCAAATGCACGCATTTTTGATCCACATGCATCTCCGGAGGATTTGAAGTCTAGACCCGTACCAAAAATGGAGAGACTTTCTACTGTTTATAATGCAGATGTTGGTCTTTACATGCTTGCTAACAAGGTAACATTATTACCTCTAACAAACCACATGTTTCAGCTTATGAGCTAAACCTGTGCTTGCCACCTGATAACATGAGGCTTCAAAATCCTTTTTGTGTATATTTTAACGATTTGGTGGAAGATCTTATGTAAACCAGAGTTTAGTAACTTTCAAACACTGTACATGCGCATACCAAAAAAGCTGTGCTCCTGGTAGCTTGCTTGGGGATGGGTGCCTGTTGTATAGATCTGTAATTTTCCTGTTTTCTTGGGCTTGTTTTGTTTGTGATTTAAAGTATTATTTTTTCTGTTTGATTTAAACTAAGAATGTTGAGGGGATTCTAGAAGTTAATACCTGTTGAAGAGATGCATTGTATTATTGTTTTCAAACTATTGTTTTGATTATGGTTAGGATAGCTTGGTGGGTTTCCACACATAAAGATATAGTGGCTTTTATGTATCCAATGTTTATTGCAGCTGGAATTTTGTACTGTAGCTTGTAGCAATCTCTTTTCCTCATGGGACGTCTCATCCCTTTGTACCTATGGTCTTTATCATTATGAAATTTTGTTTCTCATAAAAAAAAAAAAAAAGTATTGTATTGATTAAGAGAAAAAATATATGATAGAAAATGTAGTTAGATTCTAGAGTTTTTGGTATACATTGTATATTTTGAATTCCTGTTAAGCCCATTCCTGTTAGGCTAACAGAGTCCTGAGACCAGTCTATCTATGTTTGTTGGAGGGACTGTATGCTTACAGAAAGACATATACGTGGAGATTAATCAAAGGATTGCAAACAATTTGGTTTTTTTATTTGAAAGGAGATCAGTTTGCTTATCATAACTAGAATGAATGCTTTGATTGAATGATACTATCTTAATTTTTGTAAAATTGTCTACCATTCCATATATTAATTCCATACTTTCTTATTTTCAGTGGATGGTTGATGAGAAAGAACTCCATGTTATTCATTACACACTTGGTCCTCTTAAGCCTTGGGATTGGTGGACACATTGGCTTGTTAAACCTGTTGATGTCTGGCAGGTAGTTCTTTTTTAATTTGATGTCATAAATGGTTTTATCCACTTTTTAGGCTGTCCAGATGATACATCTGTTCGTTTCAATCACCAGTTGAGAGATTTTTTTTTTTTTTTTGTTGATGCTGCAGAATGCTCGGATAAATCTTAAGGAGACTCTTCCAGGAACTTTAGGGGGTCAAAATCCAAATGATGATCTGTTAATCAATTTTCTTATTTTGCTCCCACTAGTGTTCTTATGTTTCTGTTATTATCGCTCATACTTACAGGTTAGAGACTTGGGAAATTTTCTTCCTGCAGATGTTTGGCAACATTCTCGTTATTGATTATATTTTAACTATTATTTATTACCACAGACACGATCACTGCTTGATAACATTAGACACCTCTACTATAAGTTGAGATCTGGAGTGGTCTTTGGCTACTCCTCTGTGACTTCCTCTACCATCAACTCTAACCAACAGGTATGCTCTGCTCGTCACCTTTTTCATTAACTGATAAACTCTTGTTTTTCTTAATATTAGGAGGATAACATTGATTAAAAATATATGTTTTTATTTTTGCGTCCTATTCCTATTGTGCATGCACATAGGAGACAAAAAGAAAAATACCTAGTGCATGAGCGAGAGCTTTAATGCACTCGGCGAACAATTTCAAAATTCCATTATCCATATGATATAAGCTGTCAATTATTTCATTGTTTCTAATACCCTCAATAAGCTTGATTTTAGATGCTAATTTGGTCTGGTTTTACCCATATCATATACAAACATATAATCATTGATAATTTTCTGATATATTTACTCTGATGTATGCAAACACAGCTTCGCAATGCAGCTCTGAGCAAAGTTCCTCCTTTTCTGGGTGCAATTTCAGTGGTTGTTAGCTTCATCGCTGCTCTAGTTTCCCTTGCAATTTCATTTTCAATTGTTCCTCGACAAGTTAAGCCATGGACTGGTTTGCTCCTTGTGTATGAATGGACATTCACACTTTTCTTCCTACTGCTTGGAAGCTATCTGCATATGATCTTTCAGTGGGGAAAGTATGTGGGCCATCAATCAGCATCTTTCTCTTCAGATCCTGATTCTTTAGATTATGATTCTGGAAAAGGTACATGTTACTTGAGGCGAATTACTAAATGTCATTTTTCGCAATTTAAAATGATTGGAGTTCTTGATGTTTGGTTTGTTATTAGGTCATGTGCGACAATTGTCTTCTTGTGATGCTGCTGCATGTTATTATGGGTTAGGATTGGCATCTCTTGCCCTGGCAGTTCCTCTGTTACCTTGTTTTTTGGGAATCACTGCTCTATTTCTAAGGTATTCCATTATTATCTTCCCTTGCCTCCTTGATAACTTTGCATTGACTTAGGACAACTCTACATTTTTGACTTATATTCCATGTATATAGATTTTCTGAAGATTCTGAACTGAGCCAAATATTTTTGAGCTAATTTTAGAAATGAAAGGAAATCATTATGAACTGCTTGTTAAAAAAATAATAATAAAGGAATTTTCTAATTGGCCCTCTAGAAAATTGATATTGAAGGCCAAATATTTATTTCTACGCATTAACACCCACAAAAATTGATAATTGCAGGCTTAATGAATTGTACTTATACTTGATCAGAAAAGAGGAGAAAAAAGAATAAGGAAAACTGACAAAAGTGTTTAATGGTCCATAAATGAAGAATATTTTATTTGTTGGCTGAATTTTCATTGCAACAAATAAAATTAGGTGTTTTCAAAGCTGCAGGGATAACTTTTCTTTTATATTTACTATGGTATATTGTTTATCCAATATCAAAGATGTTTAAATTGAGAAAATTTCCTTCCTTTTTTTTCTTTTTCCCTTTGTCCCTTTTTATTGAGTTTGAATTTAAGGACTTGCTCAATCTTTGGGAGCTTTGCCTAGGATTTAAAGCTCTCTAAAACTGAAGAATGAATCTGATTCCGATATTCTTGGGACCTTCCACTACTTTAGCCATAATCCAAGCAATGCTTTGGGAGAATTGTCCACTCAGAAAATACATGAAATCCTCCACACTATTATGCTTAATCCAATTAGTGCATGTAAGTTCAAAGAATAAGATGCTCCTTTCGTCAAATTTATTTCTTCTCTGCTAAAATTACTTTCCCTTTCTCGGATTTCTCTCTCATAGACTTCTTGAGGGCATGCTAAAGGAACAACCAGATTCTACTATCTTAAACAAATAGGCTCTCTTATGAGCATTGGACTCGAGTTGAGAGAAGGTTTAACCAAACACTCTGCCAGAGAAGTTAAAAATGAGTTGCTTTGTGACTAACAAATTGAGCTATAATATATGACACCCGTGTTGTTCTCAATGACTTATTTTACCATCATATGTAATTTAGCATAGTTACTTGAATTTGGCGATTCGATCATATTTGATGTTATATTCTGCCGAGTGAACTGGGTCTCCGTGTTAGCTTCAGTTTGTAATGCGTGTATACCTTGTTAACAGCTTAGGTTTGATGGTAGCAACAGGCATTATCTTGGCATCATTTATGACTTATGCTTCAGAACACCTCTCGATAAGAGCATTTGTGAGAGGTTATGAAGACAGGGATTCAATGAGGACCAGAAACTTTTGTCATTTTTGCTAGCCGAAAGAACCGGTTTTGTGTTGTAAGCTTATTATAAACAGCTCTAGGTGTTTTTCTTGTAATTTATTGCTAAAACATTCTTTTAATTGTAGTATATGTTGCTTGATCCCTCCTTTATTTTGGCAATAGAGTACACTTTGAGAAGATGTGGCTTCACAAGATAAAACATTCTCTGCAGCGTGTAACATGGCTCTGAAATTTATTTAGCGAAATGACAGATGCTCATAGCCTTGATATCTGGTGTTTAAGAATTTGAACTCTCAATTTTGACCTATCAAAAGATTATTGTGAAATCGTGTTACAGAAACGGGTAATCTACAACCTGTGATTCATAACAATAGATATTGACTTGTGAAAAATGATTTGAATTGTGATTAGTGGGGTTTCCGTCTCATGGTATTACATGCACTAGATGGTCTTTTTTTTTTGGAAACATTATTTTGTTCCCCAGGCTTGTTTTTTGCATTTACTTAATTTTCTCGAGCATTTTCTTTTTATTAATAATTTTATAAGTTTTTTTAGTGATTGGGACATTTAAGGAAACAGGTGGAGCTAGAGAATAGTTGTTATGTTGGAATAGTATGAAATTTTATTTTAGTGGGAAAAAATTATAGGAAAAATTAAAATTTTGATTACTGTACTGCCAAATTTTTTTTTTTTTCAATTTTTTGTTTTCTGAATTGGGTTAATGTATTTGCACTAGCACTAAATTCTCACTTATACCCTTCTATTTATTCATCAAATCCATTAGTCAGGGTTTGTAAAAAAATTGTATAAATTCGAATGGAACTTCAATTTTGATTTTTGAACAGAGCCATCATGACTGAATTTATAAATAGTATAAAAACTTAATTTTAATGCAAATAAAAATATACAAGTCAATTTTGATACAAATGTTAATATAAATTTTTTGAGTTAGTCTCCTGTGCTACGATTTTCCCTTTTATTTATTTATTTATGTGTTACTTTTATGTTATATTAGTATAATTTTTATATACAAATATCTTTACCTTTTTGTACCATAATTTAGAAAAAAAAACAGAAATTTTTTAGCACAATTAATACATATATACCTTTTATGTGATATTATACATACATTTATATTATATTACTTAAATTTTTATATTAATATAATCATAACTTTATGTAATATATAAATGTGCAACTAACATAATTAAAATGTATGAATATATAACTAAAGGTATGACCAATATAATTAAAAATGCAAAAAGAAATTGTATAAAAAGTATGATTATATTGATATAAAGACATACATAATATCAAATACTAAAAAGTATGTTGATTCAAACTGAAATTTTATTTTTTTCTAAGTTACAGTACATAAAAGTTATAATATATGTACATAAAAGTTTTATGAATATAACATAAAAATAACATATGAATCAAAAAATTAAAATAAAAAATGCACGGATCGAATCGGATCGAACCAGTTACTAGATTCATGCAATTGGTATATGAGAATTTGTGAAAATTTTAATGCTTACAAATAAAATATATGATTCAGATAGAAAAAAGTATTCGCTTATTTGTTATAGCATTATATGCACATTGTTTCCATTCAAGGAATGAAAGTATATATCCATTTCGGAAATAGTCACACCAATCACATGGGGAAAAAAAGAAGAAAGCTTTACGGTTTTACCCTTCTTAATTCTTCATTGTTTACATGTATGTGCTCTCAATTGCTGTAATATATATATATATATATATATATATATATTTTTTTTTTTTTTTTTTTTTTTTTTTTTTTGTATTTTCGTTTCCATTAATTCTAGATATATCAGATGTGCATAACCACTTTAACTTAATAATATGGTAAAAAATAAATTGAGTTTGGTTTCATCTCAGATTCGTAAGATTGTGTAATCTAAGATTTTGTCAAACATGCATTTCTAAAGTATAGGATTAAACAAAACAAAAAACAAACACATCCTTAAACGTTTGTCTTATAAAAAGAATATAATTAGTACGTATCACATACTATGATTAACAATACTCAAAGAATATAGAATGGAAATATGAATTATTTGTTTATTTATTTGAGAATCCATCAAACTATAAACTAAGAGTTGATGTAGGTAAATTAATTAGACAAGTGTCAAATAGATAATAAATACATTATTTGATTATTGTGACAGGATACCTAACTACCTTGTCTCTTACGTTTCTCCTATGTCGAATCATTACTTCTTTTAGAATAAATGTTTTGAGTAATTGATTAAGTCGGAAGAAAATCATTTTTGTAGTAATCTTAATTGATGAAGTATTATGATGTGTTTCTGTTACTTTCCTACTCCAAGGTATTTATTAGTCATATATAGTTTTGTTTTTAAATTTTATTTCTCAAATATATAGTTCAGTTTCTATATGAATTAATGTCTATTTCAATTCTTTTATAAATATGCCCCTTATTTAAGATTAAATATTTAATAAACTATAGCATTAAAATGAGTACTAGGACACTAATTGTGTGTGTAGGATGGAGGCAATTATTTGTTTGTGCTATTATTTAAGTTTTTGATAGTATTGATATTATACACGTAATTATATATGAGAAATAGAGAATTTCAATGAAGTTTTTAATTTGATGCATCTTTAAGTACATAATTGTTGTGTGGACGATAGGTACTACTCCACGTATTTTATTAGTATTTACAAATTTTATTTGATATATATATATATATATATTTTTTTTTTATATTCCACAAATTCATGCAAAATAATGATCTCAAGTTTTGTTTCTTTGTTTTTATGTATTATTATTGTTATTATTATTATTATTTTATTTGTTAGCTTTAAAGAAAAGAAAGAGATGTGATCTCCCCAAACATTTGATATGTAACCAGGTTCTTACTGTTGGAAAACTAATTATTATATAGAAGATTATAATATTCCAAATTGCTAAACCTAAGAAATAATTTAAGTATATAATAAAATGACTAAAGAAGATTCCTGTGGCAATATTATTATAATAATACTCCACATGAAATGTTTTGATAGGCTGGCAAGTTTCCTAACACTCATCATTATTCTTAAACTTATTAATGTATTAGTTTGACTCAAAATTTACTACATATAAAATACGACGACATATTTTCATAGTATGATACATACTTCATTCGGTCACATTTAAATGACTTTTGAGTGATCTTTTATTTCTAATTGTCTCTCTTTTTAAATTATGATCTCAATTTCTTCCAAATTTACCTTTTATAATAATTCCAAAAAGAGTATTATTTTTCAACTTACATATTTTATTTCTTTCGTTCACACATCCTAGATTAGAGAAGAGGAAAAGAGATTTATGTAGGTCATTTTTGTCCAATTTTAATAATCTGTAATTAAGACCATATCTAAAAAGTCATTTATATAGAATTAGAGTTAATAGAGTTGATATATTTTATTACAAAATATTCTTTAAGTTTAACTTTGGAATTCTCTTAGATTCCTTATTATATTTAATATTGAAACACTGATAAAGAAACCAAAATAAAACAAAAGCTTCAAACAAAAAGATTTGTCGATATATTCTTTGTAAGTGACGTGATTTATTCAACAAAATTCATATTAGAAACTATTTTTTCTTTTATAATTCAAAATATTAAATTGTTGAGGGTGATGTGTACGAGAATTGATTAGATGGCAAATATGAATTATGAAAACCTACTCTTTTAGCACACAGTTTCTAGCAATCCATATGAAACCGCTGATTGGACATGCATCAAATTAATATAATTTGTTTTTATTCATTGAAGTATAACATATTTTATAATAATATATTCTTTTTCTAAGAACAAGTGTAAGATTTTTAACAACGCATTAGTACCTAGCTAATAAATTTATTCGATAGTTGAAAGTTAATTATATATACTACGCCGTCCATTTTTTGTCTCTAATGATCAGTTATTTTTTTAATTGTAATAGTTGTCATTATCAATATGTAAGAAATTCAATATTAAAGTTCACAAATGATATTCATTATTTATTATATACACAGAGACAGCTCAAATGGATTTCAAACACAAGTCAGAGTGAATTCAAAATCCAATCATATTGTTAAAAAAACAATTTAAAATAAAAATGATGAATTTAAAATTTATATTCACGTGAACACTACAAATGAATTTACTACTATTTTAAATCCCTCCCATCCAAACACAATGTCGGAAAATTTGAAGTTATTTGTATGGTTGACATGGAACAAATTTCGACTATTCACTATGTAGAGTATGAGAGTTTTTATTTCATGATATTCCAAGTTCTCAATTAGTAATGTGACCAATGAAACATGTGATAAAAATACAAATCAAATGATAGGTTCAAGCTTCACTTGATCAGTCTTGAAATTAATCATGAATTTTTCTTTATTTCATATTTTATTTTATTGATACCACTCTCATTATATGAATTATCACATTAGGAACCATTAGTTTTCAGTTCATGTCTCTATTTAAAAAAATTGGTTAACTTTCTTTTCCTATATGTCTAAATTCTAATTTGTGAAAAGTAGGGGTGGAGATCGGACGGATCGCATCGAAAATAGAGTGTTTCGAAAAAATTCCAAAAAATTTCGAAAATGAAAAACCAATTCCAATTTCCATCCAAAAATTTTCGAAAATGTGAAATCCAATCCGATTTCGGAATTCCGAAATTTCGGAATTTTCGGAATTTTTCGGAATTTTTTTCGGAATTTTCAGAAATTAAAAAATTCAGAAATTTAGAAATTTTCGAAATTAATTAGTTGGCCTATTAGCTATGTAGCCTTTTCTAATATTCTAAGAAATAATACGACCTCGAATCTGATATTCCAAACATTTAACATCAATATAATATCTACCAAAGACATGAAAGATTAAAATAAAGTATATAATATGTAATAAAATAAAATAAAACTATAGTATAAACTATACTATATGTAATAAAGTATATAATATATAGTATATAATATTTTTCTATAGCATATAGTATATAGTATATAATATGTAGTATATAATATAATATAATTAAAAAACTACAGTATAAACTATAATATATAGTATATATTATAAAATAATACTAAACAACTACAGATACTACAGTATAAACTATAGTATATAGTATATATTATAAAATAATATTAAAAAACTACAGTATAAACTATAGACTATAGTATATAGTATAAAATAAAATTATAGTATAAACTATACTATATACATATAGTATAAAGTATATAAATATATTATATAGTATATAGTATTATAAACTAGATTATAATATATATATATATATATTTATATTTACACATAGTATAAAGTATATAAAATATATTATATAGTATACATTATAAAGCATACTATAATATGTATATTTATATTTACATTTAGTAAATGTATATAAAATATATTATATTATTTCGGAAATAAATTGAAAATCGGATCGGATCGAAAATCGAAATTTTCGAAAATTGAATTTCGAAAATATTTCGGATCGGATTTCAAAACTTTCAAAACTAATTCCGATTTCCATCCGAAAATTTTTGGAAAAATCGGAATTCGGATTTTCAGATTTCGGATTAAAAATATTCGTTTCAAAATCAAAAAATTTCGAATCGAATTCGACGGATATCGGAAATTTTCGTTCCAATCTCCATCCTTAATGAAAAGCAAAACAGATAAGGTAATAAAAATAAAAAATAAACAAGTTGTCCTTGGTAGTACGATCACTTATTAAAAAAAGTGATGAATCAAACTTATGAAAAGACAGCCACTTATCATAACAAATTAGTGCGACGTGTTTGGCATCCACTTTAAATGAGTCTCGACTGATTTCGGTATTCTTCTCCCTTCACCATTTCTCTACCAAATATTGTGATTAAAATAAACAAAAATTGCAAGGAACACAGTTGGATGGTAAATAATATGAGATGGATTCACATATGGTTATAGTTATCGTGAGATAAAATTCGATAAATAATATAGTGAATAATAAATTTTGGATTGTGGATTGATTCATTTCACGTAAAAAGATCTATAGAACGATATTACAAGAGATTCACTCGGTAAAATTCACTTGATAAAGAAGCTAAGTAGTTGTGAATTATGTTGGATCAATATTAAAACCAGATCTCTTAGCAATGATATCAATGAATTAATCTTAAATAAGATCATTAGAAACATTTCACGTATTTTAACTTAATAAAGTTAAATTGTTATGATCGAATTAGTTATATGTAAACCTAAAATTGAGTTATAAATAAAAAGGAATATTTAAGAAAGAACTCTTTAATCTTTTTGATAGTGGAATAATTCTACACTTTAATGAACCTAATTAGTTCAATCAAAAGAATCTAATTAGTCACAACCAACTAAAAAGAAAAAGAAAAAAAAAAGGAAAGAGCTTACCATATGCAATATTGATAAAATTTCTACAAATAAAAATACTCTTTACAAACCACAATGAAACGATATAAAAAAGACATCTTAAACAAAACAAGTCCCCAAAAATTATATCACTTTTTAATAACATAATATCTAAGGCTGTAGCACTCATTCACCATAACTATTTCAACTTCAGTATGAATATTATAATATATTCTCTAAAAACAATTTTCCAAATGGATTGAAATTAAAGCCAAACCTAACTTCAGCTTTTTGTTGTGATTTTTAATTCTATTTTTGGATTTATGTTTTAAGTTAGATCGAGAAAGAAAACAAGAAAATTAAAGGAGATAGAAATCATTAACATTCCTTATCCTTCTTAATTCTTTTTGTGATATTGTCTCACAATGAAACAAGTCATATCTCAATCGATAACCACAAAATAATTGGTACGTTAAATGATTTTCGATTTTTTTGTGAGCATATCTGCTCCAATAGTTTAGATCCAAACATATACTTATTCACACTTTAAAGAAGATGAAGGTACAAACGGCCAAAGCGAGGTACAATCATATCATAGGTTGGGCAAAAACCATATCATGCATCTTATCTTTAAAAAATAACATCAACTTTTTCTCTTAAAAGTAAAGTAAATAATAATGACAATACAGAAAAGGGTGTCCATGATAGGTATTCTCTATGTACTAGTCATGAGACCCAACTTTATTTATAAAAAAAAATGAAAATGATTTGTATATGATTTAATAATAATGTGAAATGATTTCGTCTTAAACAATGAATTTTTTTTAGATGGTTTTATCGAAATTTATGCATGCCTTCATCTCATTTATTAAGCGCGCATATTTTTTTTTTTTCAAAATAAAATGTTAATTTAGCTATGTTGATCAATTATATTATATATAATATATATATATATATATATATATATATATGATAGGATCAAAATTAATTAATATATGCAATAATGGAGCATATCATGTATTATTATGATTATGAAGGTTGAAGATTTTTAAGATTGTGTTTGGAAGGAAGGATTTGAAATTTATGGTAAAATTTCCACTAGTGGTTTTTGGATATATGTGTACTTGAAATCTATTGATTTCATTTTGAACTAATTTTTGAGTAATTTAAGTAGATTCAAATCACTATATCCAAATATTAAGGACAGTTCGATGTATAAGTGAAAAAAATGTGTACACATACGAACATAACCATGTATAAATTGCACTAAGAATGCTAGGTAGCAATCATGTTGCTGTATCCAACAAGAATATATTAATATGTGTTCATTATTAATATATAAAAAATTTAATATATTTAATAATTTAAAATTCCATAATTTAAAGAAATGAAATCATTATAGATCGTTGATAAATATATTAAAAGTTAACGATGACATTTTAACATTTCGTAGTAGATACTATATATAATGTAATTCGTAAGAACGTTCTCCCCAACTAAGTATATATTATTTGTTTTTATTGTAAAATAAAATTTTTGTTTCTATAGAAAAAAAACATAATTCTTACTTTATGAAATAATATATAATGAAAATAAAAATGAAATATATCATTAAGTAAATTTTAAAATTCCAAGTGGCAAAATAGCGTACACTTTAGCATAATCATAATTAGCAAGATTCCTCGAGCACTGTAATTTATTGATATATAGATACCATTGCCAAATGGAAGACCCCATGTCAAACCATTTCCCACTATAATATTTTTAATTACAATTAGGTAATGGGCCATAGACCCTAAAAGAAAGGAAAACATTTTATTTTACTATTTACATATCACTTAATAAAATTTATATGAAATCGTTTGGTGAATACAATTTCAAGAAAGACTTCTACTACATATAACTAAAATATATTTTCAAAAATAAAATTATATTTTATAAATTACTGATTGTTACATCTTACATAAAACGGACTAACAACAAGTAGACCTTTCCACTAATATTATATTTACAAAAAGGATCAATTATTAGACACAATCATACAGGTGCAAGAAAATAATTAATTGCACTTATTGTGTTTAATTAATTAATAAATATTTATTTCAAAAGTAATAAATAATATTGATCAAGTGGATAATATCCAACCAAAATAAAAAAGAGAAATGTGGACACTCACCATGTTGGTCTTGGGATTTTATGATTATCCATATTTCCGAAACGGTCTGAAAAAGAGACAACTAAGGTTAAGTGGGGGCCACCAAAGACAACAAGAATGCTACATAACAAAAAGACTGAACATTCTTGATTTCTTCTGATGGCTTTTTTCACACAAAATCATAAACATTTTATGTCAATAATTCACTTCATTATACACCCATCTCTCTACTCTACTTCATTGTTGTCAAATGCCACACGAGACTTTCTATTTTTATGACATTTATTTTATATTTTATTATCAACTTTATTATACAATACATTATGTATTAATAAGTCTTATATATATAGTTATATACATAATTAATTATAGTGGAAACATTATTATCAGAAACGAAATATTATTTGCCTCAGAAAATATGAAGTGGGCAAATTAATTAGGTACATACTTTTCATTTCTTATCTACGTGTACGTTGGTAATTATTCTTGATTATATATACAGTGTGAAAGATGTATAATTATACACTTCTAATTGATATATTATTATTATTATTATCATTACAACTACTATTATTTATATATTATTTATTAATGTGCAACATATTGATAAGTTTAAAACGAAAATGAAAGACGATTAAAAAAGTATCTCTTGTACTTTTTATAATAATATTTACAATCATGCATGAATCCATCCATTCGTCCTATAAACAAAAAATATTACACATCATGCATCATGCAATTTTTAATAGATAATAATAGATAACGTTTTCGTGTTAGCTACCTTTTATTAATATATAACAATAATTGAGTCCATTTTGCACTATAGTACATCATCATGGGTGTAGTAATTAACTAGGGTCCATATATATATACACACACCACATTTCACCTCCTAAAAAGTCAAAAGAAATTTGTTTCTAGACTTTTATTTATTTTATTTCGATCGTTCTTTGAAATAGAATATCTCATGAATTTTCAAAAGACATATTTTATTTCTCAAATTAAATTTCCAACAAATAATTACATAGCCACATAAAAATAATAAAATGATATTGACAAGTCATCAATTGATATACGATGCATGCACGCTTTTGTTTTCTAGACAAAATATATCTTAAAAAAAAATCCCAAAAATGAATTCTCAGATTTATTTTTGAGATTTACAATAGTTGCATATTATTCAATTCTAAATTCATTTATTCTATTTGTAAACAAGCGACACATCATCATTAAGAAATAACCACAAAAGTATAACATTATTATCATTATTATTTAAAGTAAGTTTGAGAAAGAAGTAAATAATATGAGAATACAAGTCTTCTGAAATTATTTTACGAATATTGTTATCATTTTGAGACGGTTATATATTATTTTTTATATTATTATGAATCTAAGTCAAATCCATGAATGGATATTCTTCCTCATCCACTTGTTATAATACTAACAAAGATTCCTATTCAGCATGATAATAACATCAAGAAATTGAAATTTATAGAAAATTATATGTCTGTCAAAATTAGATTAAATCGTTCAAAAAATGTAATAAAATATCTGAAATCTGAATATATATATATATATATCACATGGTGAGAGCTTATGTCATGTATGATGTATCATTCCTTTGAGCGTAGCAGACAAGGAAGGGACACAATAGTAATTTAAGAAAAACATCAAAAACTCAAAGACCTTTTCGTACACGTGTAAGGCTTGCTATCACCATCTGTCATTAACTAACTCCAACCGTCTCAATTCATCATGTGTAGTTTCTTACATTGATTCAAGCATGCTAAATTCTCTCAATAAATGATATCCCTCGATCCCAACTCAACTTGTCTATTTATTATTTATATTTGTCCTAATTAAACTTATTAATTTAAAAATGGTAAATATTTTTTTACCAAAATATCCTTATTTTTCAATTTTATTAAAATTAAAAAAGCAAAAAATAAGCATATTTAATTAAGTCAATTGTGTTTTCTTAACCTCCGTACCCGGTCAAAATAGACAAGTTAACAGGGACGGAGGGAATATTTCATTTCATATTTTTTAAATAATAATATTAACCTATGGCTATACCTATATATAATGTCATTTATACCCTAAATTGAGGCATTGCATATTTACATTTACGGTGGGCTGCCTAAGTTTGTCACACTGCCCTTCACTATTGAAAAATGAGACTTTGAGTGCATAAAAAATAGAGAAATATTCTAAAATACCACAAAATCAAATGTCAAATATATATATATTTTTTATTATAAATGATAATTTTATTATTTTCTACCATAAATCAGAAAAATTAATTAAATTGTTTTTTTAATAAAGTAAAAAAAAAAACACTGTCAAAATTTATACGATATGTTCACTTTATAAGGTTTTACAATATTATTATATCGTGTATCTGTAACGCCCCATTTTCTTAAAATGGTAATCTTTGATCGAGGCGTTACTTACAAATAAAATTCACTCGTTTAAGAAATTAAAGATAAATAAATCCAGAAAAATTATTATAAAACATACATTTTTGAATTTAAAATTGCACGCCAAGTAGGGTATTCCTTTTTGGAAACCCAACACTGGGGAATTCTACGGAATCCCAACAGGAAGAGGTTTTAAAAACCCAAATGGGGTCGGCTTGGGGCCCGATAGGTATTCTACGGAAACCTATCCAAAGTTGCATTGGGGCTCTTCGGGAGTCTACAACGTGTATTATATGTATAATATGCAAGCAATAGTATGTGTATTTTATTATTATAAATTTCTCAACCCCACTAAGTGTCCTTTTGGCACTTACCCCTTTTATGTAAAATGTTTTCAGTTTAAAAAATTTAGGGCGTGGCGCTGGAGCGATGGATGCTGGTAGCAAATGATTAAAAGTTGAAGAAAATTTTAAATTCAAAAATGTATGTTTTATAATAATTTTTCTGGATTTATTTATCTTTAATTTCTTAAACGAGTGAATTTTATTTGTAAGTAACGCCTCGATCAAAGATTACCATTTTAAGAAAATGGGGCGTTACAGGTGGTATCAGAGCAGGTCTATGATTCTGTAGACTTGCTAAAATATTTTTGTTTTCCGAAAAAAAAAAAAAAAAAAAAAATTTTACTGTGGTAAGAAGGAAACGAAATTTCTACATCTTTGTCAATGGTTGATGACGATTAGAGAATATTAAAGAAAGTTTAAATTAACTAAGCAGGTACGCGACGTCCTTAGTCAGTACCGATACAAAGAACGCTAGATGCTTTAGTAGGAGCCTATATTTGCAGAATTACGTTTTCGGGCTGGACGTGAAGGAATGACGTACACCGAGATCATCGAGAGAGCTCAAGAAGTCGCCCCACATATGTGTTTGGACTACGTAATTCCTGGAAAAAAAAAAAAAAAAACCTTCTAGGACGTCTGGGAAAAAGAAATGAGACGATCGAAATCAAGAACAAGTTACACCTTTCGAACCAAATAAAACGGCTGATGGTGAATGACGCTCTGAACGCCTCTATTCTCAAAATGAAAGCCACATGTCCAAGATACGAAAGAACTCACACCAGGCAATACCTCGGGAGGATTGGACGTTGCCACCAATGCTAGGAACCTGATCATAGTTCGAACGCTAGTCTTAAAAGTAGGATCATTAGACCAGACTTCAGACCAAGACACGAAGTAGGAAAAACACGAGCTTTCGCTTTCACTCGAAATTAAACTACTGAAGGGCCGGAGACCACGACAGACGACCAAGATGCTTAAAAAGGGAAATTATGAGACGTTTGCGATAAATATTGTAAATCTCGAGTAGAAAACGAACTATATAGAAATAGTGTCGATAATAAGGAAGTACGTGGATATTTTTTTAGAAGATTTATTTGGACCATCGTCTGATTGATAAGCTGAGTTCGGCATAGATTTGAGTCTCGGGTCGGCATTAGTGTCGAAAGCGCTATATCGAACGTCGTCAAAGGAGTTAGAAGAATTGAAGATGCAATTACAAGAGTTTTTAAAAAATATATATATATTTAAAAATTTAATTAATTAACTAAAAATTTATACATCACATCGTATCTCCTTGGGAAGCTCCGGTGTTGTTCGCGAAGAAAAGATGATGAAACGTTTCGAATGTGTGCTGACTATCGCGAGCTAAACAAAAGAACTATCAAGAATAAATACCCGCTACCTCGAATAGAAAATTTATTTTAACTAATTAAGAGGCGCAAGCGAGTTCTCGAAAATAGATTGGAGATCGGGATATCGTCAAGTGAAGTCCAAGAAAGAAGATATAACTAAGACAAGCTTCAAAACGAGAGAAGATCATTTCAAATTCGTAGTCATACCTTTTAGATTTAGTAAAGCGCCAACAATTATATAGATATGATGAATCGGATCTTCCATCCATACCTTGGTCGTTTCACATAATACTTTCTTTTACGATGACATTCTAGTATGTTCGTACGATAAACTCCAACATGAAGAATAATTGAGAATTTCGTTGGAAGCTTTGAGAAATGAAAAGTTAGATGCAAACTAAAAGAAGCGTGAGTTTTGGCTGAATAAAATTGCATTTCTTAGGCATATCGTCACTTCAAAAGGAATTAAGGTAAATTCGGCTAAAGTGGAAATCGTTAGTAATTAGAAGACGCCGACTAACGTAAACGAGGTGCGAAGCTTTCTAAGCTTGGCTGGCTATTAAGGAAGGCTTTACAAGGTCAGTAGATGAAGCTCCGACTTATAGAAAAAGACTTTACGTACCAAAAGATAAAGGACTAAGGAAAAGAATACTAGTATAAACGCATAACATCTCATACTCTGCATACCCTGGAAGTACGAAAATGTATAACGATTTAAAAAAAAATATATATATATCTTCAGGCGTAGCGGAAGCGTAGTGGAGAAACATAAAGATGAGCGTTGGACTTTTCGTCAAAAGATGTCTTGTTTGCTAGCAAGTAAAAGCAGAATATCAGCGACCAGTGGAAATGCTGACACCATTGGAAATACCCGAGTGGAAGTGGGTTATGGTAGACAGACTAATCAAATCTGCTCATTTTTCTGCCTCTTAAAATGACATTCGATTTGGATAGATTGGCCCGAATTTATATAAAGAAAATTGTCAGACTTCATGGAGTACTAGTCTTTATGGTATCTGATAGGGACCTTCGCTATATCTCCAGATCCTGGCAGAACCTGCAAAATAAGTTATGCACCGAATTAACTTTCAACACTGCTTTGCATCCCCAAATTGATGGCCAAACGGAACGAACGATATAAATTTTAGAAGACACGTTGAGAGCTAGTGCCTTGAATCTGCATGAAAGCTGAGAAGACCATATATATTTGGTGGAGTTCGCTTATAATAATAGTTATTCAAGGCGCTATACAGAAGAAAGAGTCGATCACCTCTATACTGAGTTGAAGTGAGCGAAAAACGAGATTTTGGAACCTGAGTTAGTCGAACGAGTAGTAGACGTGATACGAAAAGTTCGAGAAAGAATTAAGGCAGCTCAAGATCAACAAAAGTCTGATGCAGACAAGAGATGCCGAGAATTGAAGTTTGAGGTGGGAGATAAAGTTTTCTTGAGAGTATCACCCATAAAAGGAGTCTATCGCTTTGAAAAAAAAAAAAAAAAAAAAAGATTGGTAGCCTGAAGTCAAGACATATCGGACCATTTGAGATTTTAGGACGAGTCAGACGAGTGGCGTACAGGCTGGCTTTGCCACCAGACTATATCGATATACCTAATGCTTTTCATGTATCTATATTGCAAAAATACGTATTCGATTCAAGCCATGTTATCAATCAACAACATATAGGGCTGGAGAATGAGATATCCTATGAAGAGGTTTCCGTAGCGATCTTAGATAGAGAGGTTCATAAGTTTAGAAATCGAGAAGTTAACTTGATCAAAATTCAATGGAGTCAGCACAACGCAAAGGAGGCAACTTGGGAGAAAAGAAGAAGAAAAATAAATCTTGGTAAAGTATCCGAATTTAACGAGTTCTAGTATGTTTTCAAATTTCGAGGACGAAATTTCTTTGAAGGAGGGAAGGATGTAACAACCGAAATAAAATTCAACTATATAAAATATCTCGGGAATTTTCGACAATTAAAATGAGATGTATAATAATAATAATAATAATAATAATAAATTTATTATACAAATAAAATGGAAAAGAAAAAAAAAATTTACATATATATATATATATACGCACCCAATGCATACATATAGGTATAATATATAAAATTATTCTTATTTATATAATGCATTATAATATGGGTACAAGTGTATAGGCATCAGAATTTCTGCAGGCTATTAATAGCTAATGACCCTAATAATCATAATAGTTATAATTAATAAATATATAAATAAATGGACAAGGATTTATCCTTTCTCTCTCTTCTCAAGCTTACCACGTCCCTCTCTCTTTCTCTCACACTTCTCCTTTGCTGCCATAAACTATCTATCTCTCTAGTTAAGGCTGGTCGTGTGGTGTTTGTTGGAGCCGGCGCGTGGTTGCGCCGGCGAGTTGGGTGTTTGGGGTGGCCGGTGCGGGTGACTCCAGCGGCTGGGTTGGGTGGAGCCGCCGCGAGAGGTGGCGGTACTTCTACAGGTATACATATATATATATATATATATGTTCTCTATATGTGTGTATATATCTTGGTGGTGCATGGTTGGGCCGAGGTGGAAGGGTGGCTGTGGCCGGTGGTTGAAAGAGAAGCGAAGGTGGGGGAGCAGGGGCGGTGATGCAGGGGCAGTCGGGGAAGAGAGAGGCTGGAAATTAGGGGAAATAGACAATGGTATTTTTTTGTAAATTTGATAACTTGTTAGGGGTATTTTTGCCATATAGTTGTTGCTAGAATTTTGAAATTTAAGTTTAATAATTTCTGAAACTTTATAATTAAGATTTAGATAATCAAAGCATGCTTAAAACCTAATTTGTGTATAATTATCAAGGAACATTGAAAATATTTAACTTACATAGTTTGATTTAATAATTAACGATAATATGCATGTTTTGCCTAATAAATCATGGAATTATGATAATATGTTTGGGATTTAGAATATATTAAGCCTATGGATATTATCTTATAAATTATAGTATGTGATATATGAAAATCGAGATTTAATTAATTGATAAAGATAAGTTATAACTTTAATTTTTATAAATTATGTTTTAAGTATCATAACTAAGAAGATAAATATTGGACTTTGAATGCATGAAAATAACGTTTTGAACTTTCGAATATATATATATATTGGAATTATAGATTATTACTTAAGTTATGATAAATGAGACAAGTTTTAATTAAATAATAAAGAAAGATTTTATATAGATTAATGTATGTTAAATTGGATTCATTTATATAATTAATTAGGGAATAAAGCCCTAGATTTTATCCAATTGATTAAGAAAATATAGTTTAAGCTCGATTTTGGAATTAGGTATTATTGCAGTATTTATTATGTTTTTTTTTACCAAAGATTTATTTGGAATTACTAGCTAAACCTATGTCTAGCAAGATTGCTTTTGAGACTAAAAATTATAAACTTATAAATGTTATGCTAATAAAATTAATTTTACGATTTAATTGTTATTTCTAATTTAAGGATAAATAACCCTAAATTCATATTTATTTTAATCCGAAATATTAATTTCAAATTGAACTATATAGATTATGAATTATACATTTAATTACAAAATAAGGTTTACCTTAAAATATTATTTTATTAATTCGATGATAGTTCAATTAGAAGCTAAGTCGAACTTTTATGATTATAGGCGATACGCAGGAGTACGCATCCTAGGTATACTTGGGATCTAGAAGCTTTTTGATCAGCTGCTCTAAAGGTGGGGGTAAAACTTTATTTATAGTTTTAAATCGTACAGTTTTAAGGAAAATTATGTGACTAAGTGATTTAAATTCCGTCATTATGTGCTGTTGGTTTCAATGAAAATGTTTTTATTACGTGAACAGTATTTCAAGTAAATTACATGAATTTGAGAGCTATGGATTTTCAAGTTACGCAAATGCAAAGGATTTCAAATGATGATAAGTCGGGATAATACCCGCTAAAAAGGGGTTTCTTTAGAAACCAACACATGTCAAAGGTTTTTCTGTACTTATGTGTTATGTGAATTATGTGGCCAACTTGAATGTGCTCAATGTGTATTATGTGTCTATGTGGAACCATTGTATGAAACTTAACTGCGCATGCGCCTGCACGCCAAGTAGGGTATTCCTTTTTGGAAACCCAACACTGGGGAATTCTACGGAATCCCAACAGGAAGAGGTTTTAAAAACCCAAATGGGGTCGGCTTGGGGCCCGATAGGTATTCTACGGAAACCTATCCAAAGTTGCATTGGGGCTCTTCGGGAGTCTACAACGTGTATTATATGTATAATATGCAAGCAATAGTATGTGTATTTTATTATTATAAATTTCTCAACCCCACTAAGTGTCCTTTTGGCACTTACCCCTTTTATGTAAAATGTTTTCAGTTTAAAGAATTTAGGGCGTGGCGCTGGAGCGATGGATGCTGGTAGCAAATGATTAAAAGTTGAAGAAAATTTTAAACTTAAATTTCAAAATTCTAGCAACAACTATATGGCAAAAATACCCCTAACAAGTTATCAAATTTACAAAAAAATACCATTGTCTATTTCCCCTAATTTCCAGCCTCTCTCTTCCCCGACTGCCCCTGCATCACCGCCCCTGCTCCCCCACCTTCGCTTCTCTTTCAACCACCGGCCACAGCCACCCTTCCACCTCGGCCCAACCATGCACCACCAAGATATATACACACATATAGAGAACATATATATATATATATATGTATACCTGTAGAAGTACCGCCACCTCTCGCGGCGGCTCCACCCAACCCAGCCGCTGGAGTCACCCGCACCGGCCACCCCAAACACCCAACTCGCCGGCGCAACCACGCGCCGGCTCCAACAAACACCACACGACCAGCCTTAACTAGAGAGATAGATAGTTTATGGCAGCAAAGGAGAAGTGTGAGAGAAAGAGAGAGGGACGTGGTAAGCTTGAGAAGAGAGAGAAAGGATAAATCCTTGTCCATTTATTTATATATTTATTAATTATAACTATTATGATTATTAGGGTCATTAGCTATTAATAGCCTGCAGAAATTCTGATGCCTATACACTTGTACCCATATTATAATGCATTATATAAATAAGAATAATTTTATATATTATACCTATATGTATGCATTGGGTGCGTATATATATATATATATGTAAATTTTTTTTTTTCTTTTCCATTTTATTTGTATAATAAATTTATTATTATTATTATTATTATTATACATCTCATTTTAATTGTCGAAAATTCCCGAGATATTTTATATAGTTGAATTTTATTTCGGTTGTTACAGTATCCCTATGAAAAAGTGCATATTATGAAAGAAAAAAAACCAACAATTTTTTTTTTATCAAAAAATAATTTTGTCAATTTTCTTGATTTGTGATAGAAAAATAACAAAATTATAGATAGAAAATGAATCTTTTATATAAAATATGGTATTTTAACAACTGTACTTAAAAAAAATCTATTATTATTTGTTATTACCCTATTATTTTTAATAAGAGCAATGAAACACGATGTACACTATAATTGAAGTAACCATTGTTTCCACGTACCTCTTGACTACTGTTTTCCATCTTATTTAATTGGATTTTTTTCTTTTTGGAAACTTTAAATCATTGAATAGTGAGATTTTTGTTAATTGTAATAAAAACTATATTTATTATGAAATTGTATAATGTAGGATTATACTGTAAATTTTAAATTAATGTAAAAGAAAGTTGATTTTATAATATTATATTATTGTGAGATGTGTTAGAAATGATTATTAATATATTTTTATTTTTATATTTATTTATTGGTACTCATATACTTGTATATGTGTGCACACATCTATACACATTATATATATATATATATATAATCGTTATCCATTTGAAATAAAAAAATTCTTTATATATAAAGTTGGTCATATGTGCATCAGGTGTAAGAGTTTAGGATCCATGCAATTGAGTCGAATCGAATTTGTGCTTCTTTATTATTATTATTATTATTATTTATTCGTGTATTAACCTTTGTGTTATATTAATGTAACATTTATATTGTATTAGTATAACCTTTATGTACAAATATTCTAACATTAATGTAATCCTTATTTAACTTTAAAAAAGAACAATTTTATAATAGTTTGTACATATATGTCTTTATGTTATATTACTAATACCTTTATGAATATATAAATGTACAACTAACATAACTATAATGTATGACTAACATAATTAAAAATGTATAAAGATATTACATGTCTGTCTAAAAAAATGTAAGCTTATCTAACATTAGTGAAAATATGACTAACAAAATTAAAAGGTATAACATGCAGGAGCAAGTTGAGTGTGAAAACCAAGACACGTGGATGTGTGTGAAAGTGTATAGACACGTGTTAGAGATGATCCCAGATCAATTTTTACTAGAGTATATGAATCTAAGATTCATGCAGCACGTGTACAAGAGTTTTTGTGATATATATTCAAGGATCTATTTTTAAACCTATATATTTGTGTGTGATACATCATACATATAAATGATTTCATATAATATATTTTATTTATAAGGTATAATATTTTAGATTTTATATAAATGATTAATTAAATATCTTGTACAAATGTTTGATTTGTTACTTTTTTTTACCACAAATCAAAAAAGGGAATAAAATTATTTTTTTGGTAAAAGTAATAAAAAATATACATGATATATATTTTTTATAAAATTATACGATATGATGAAAAATACATATAGTGTAAATTACGATACAAAATTAATTTATTTTAATATTTTGAAAATAATAATTTTATCAAAATTTTTAAACTAGGATAAAAAGTAATAAAATTATCGTGTTTATGAACTATTATATGAATTGTGATATTTGGTTGATAAGTTGAACCAAGGTTTTAAGCCATCAAAAGAGAGAGTGTTGACTTTTAACATAAAAGGTCAAAATAGTAAATCGTAGAGCACTAGAGTACCAGCTGGCAAAATCATCGTACAACCATAGAAACAAACACCTGCAAAGAAAATGTGCGACTGCCATGGATTCGAATATTCTCCACATATGCCCTTTCTCTCTCTACCCTCTATAAATACCCAAACCCCCTCCCTCCCTCCTCCAACTAACCAACCACCACCACCCTACCTACCATGTGCGACACCCTCAAAGCCGACTACCACCTCTGCGAAGAGCTCGGCCGCGGCCGCTTCGGCGTCGTCCACCGCTGCTACAACCCCCTCTCCGGCCACTCCTTCGCCTGCAAGTCCATCCACAAGCATTCTCTCTCGCCCGATCCCATCGACCGCCGCTGCCTCGACGCCGAGCCCAAGCTCCTCCGCCTCCTCTCCGCCTGCCCCAACATCCTTCGCCTCCACCACGTCTACGAGGACGACGACTATCTCCACCTCGTCACCGATCTCTGCGATGGCGGCGATCTCTACGACCGCCTTTCCGCCGGCGACCTCTTCTCCGAGCCCGAGGCCGCCGCGATCTTCACCCAATTGATGGCGGCGATTGCCTTCTGCCACCGGCTAGGCGTCGCGCACAGAGACATCAAGCCGGATAACATCCTGTTCGACTCGCGCGGGCGGCTGAAGCTGGCCGACTTCGGATCGGCAGAGGTGTTCGCAGTGTCGGAGATGAGGGGGCTGGTGGGGACACCGTACTACGTGGCGCCGGAGGTGCTGATGGGGAGTGAGTACTCCGAGAAGGTCGATGTCTGGAGCGCCGGCGTAATTTTATACATAATGCTCGCCGGAGTTCCGCCGTTTTACGGCGAGGGCCCGGCGGAGACCTTCGAGAAGGTTCTCCGGGGGAACCTGAGGTTTCCGACGAAGATTTTCCGATCTGTGTCGCCGGCAGCGAAAGATCTGCTGAGGAAGATGATCTGTAGAGACATCTCTAAGAGATTATCGGCGGAGCAAGTTCTGAGTGAGTACTATTTTTCTTTTATTTTTCTATTTTTCAAATTTCTTTCTACTTTAACATGTCTTCTAGATTCAATTTTCACAGATTGATTTTTCTGGTAATCTTTTTCAGGACATCCATGGATGATAAGCGGAGGTGAGACGACAATAATGGCAGATTAAATCTAATATACAGAATCGAAGAGAATATTACAAGATGATCGTGTGAAGGTACAGAGTGAAGTGTACGAAGAACAGGGGGAGGTAACCGTAGCGGGGGCTCTGGAGAAGGAGAAGCAGGAGAACAGGAACAGACTACCCTCCCCAGCACCGTTGGATCTGATGGTAGGATTCAGATGGACGGTTCTGATTTTGTACAGAGGTGTGTCTAGAGAGAGAGAGAAAGTAGGGGATCATCCTATGTAGTGATTTGAAATAGAAAATGTAGCATCAAGTGTAATAAAAGATCTCAATATAAGATAAATGTGAAGAATATGGTTATTCTATGTGAAACAAATGTTTGCAACCCCATAAGATATGTTTTGTACGTTGAATATAAAATAAAAACATTATTAGTAATGAAAAACATCGAGGTTTTTGCTCAAGTACTATCTTATACTCCATGATTTTTTTATTTTTTTTATGTTTTTCAATAAATATTTAGTGATTTCATATAAATTGCTACTAAGTTGTATTTTTGAACAGTACATCGTGCAAAATTTCAGTTGCTTTTGTAAGACAATTGAAACTAATATTTAGTGTCTCTATGCTTTAGCAAATTCACATGTAGACAAAAAATAGAACACTTTTTCCTCACTATTCAAGTGTATTACTGCATTTTTCGATCTTGTCTGCTGTTATTTTTATTTTATTAGTCTATTTTTTAAGCCATACAACACAATTGAGGTAATGAAATGGCACATATCGTTTCATAAAATTATGATAATTTTGTAAATGATTTATACATCCACACACACATTCATGCGCATACTCACTCATACAATCATACGTTATGTTGGAGTATATGGGGAACACAACACCACATAATCCACATTGCAATCAGACCTTTGTTTTTTTTTTTTGTTTGGCTTCACTAGTGTACTTTGCAACATAGTGAAAATCCACAAGTTATAAAATTTCCATAAGATTCTTTTTTGGTTACCTTCTTAACTTGTAATATTGTTTTTAGAAATTTTAGTTGATTATATTTTTACCTGAGATAAAGTTTTATAATCTAAATTTGAATAGTATGAGCTTATGAAATAGAAAGATGACTTTACTGATGTAAAAAATAACTATATATATTTATACCATGCAAGTTGATGTAAATGATATAGACTAACTTGTTAGTTAGCAAGAATGTAGTATATCCTCAATTTTGATGGTGCATGCTAGTGGCTGAGTGCATATGATATGGACAAGAAGTATAAATATATTCAAAATTGGCAAGCAAAAAAAAAAATTTAAGTTATGACTTAAAAGTAATAGTTTCTACCACAAGTAAAAATGAAAATGCTCCTATCACACATACAATAATGTTGACATACATAGTTAAAAAAAATAAAAATTGTTCCAAAATAAGTGTTATTATAGGATTTTAAGACATATTTATCTATAATATATCAAAAATAGCATCGTCTACTCCCGTCAAATTAAAGAACGTTGTTAAGAGAAAAGATAAATTTTTTTTTTACAATAATTATACTTAAATAGGGATAAATTAGATTTTTTATTATCTTTTCTAATTATATATAAAAAAATCTAAAATACCTTTATTTTAGGATGGTGGGAATCTCTTACGAGATTGAATCAGTCATTTTCTTTTCTTTTTAAATTTGAAAAATGAAAGAATGAGGGACTATTGAATAAAAAATTTGAAGAAGCATCAGTCTTTTGAAATTTGATGCAGGTATATTATTAGTACATGCCTCCCCACAGCAACATAAATATTCTTGTTGATCCATTCTAGAAAATGGGCACAACTTCATCACTTGTTCAATTATCTTATTCCTCGAGGCTATTAATTAATTAATTTATTTATTTATTTTCTTTGAACATGTAAAAAATGTGCTGAGGAATTCAATCGTGATAAGCAATCTTGCTAATTCTTCACTAAAAATAAAGTGAACCAACTAAGACATCATAAGGTCAACTATTGTCATTTAATTTTAATTTCTAATTTACACACACACATATATATATAGATTTAAAATTTGAATGAGCACTTTCTAAGAAATTTCCTTTATTGTATTAATATTAAATATATTTTTTAATACTAAAAAATTTAATGTAATTTAATAGGTCCATCCCATTTTCATAGCCCACTTTCATTAAATATTCTCACACAAAATATTTTAGAGTTTGGTGATTTCCTTTATTGTCATAATTTTCCACTTCAATGAATGCAATTAATTGCAGTTTAACCATCGAATTAAATTTTGTTTATCCGTTGCCATTAATGAATCTTTGGTGATAAGTAACCTTGAATATCACATACATGTATAACTTACCTCAATCTTCATTTTTATTATGCTATTTATAAAATATCCTTTTTAAGACAAATTTATGGTTTTGTGAGATCGTTTCAAAAATTTACTTCTATAAAATAAATCAATTCACAGTTCATAATTTAATTAACCCAGAAAAAACCGACCACTTACATATATATGTTTTATTTATAATGTTTTTTCTTACATTCACAACGTTATTTATGATTATCGTTCTACATCGTCAACATTCCAATTATATAATTTTGTATCATAAATATAAACACCATCTTCTCTAGCCGACCAGTAACATAAGTTATTTTTGCAATAACTATTCTCCAAATGTGAATCGAAAACATGAAAACTTTTATCTTTCGAACCCCACCAAAAATGACAAAAGTACAATGATCTTCCAAAAATATTCTCGCAAAAATTCCAATTAATGTTTCCATTTAGGGGAATTATTCTAAGTCCAAAATCATGATCACCGGATGCACAATGAGCTATCAATGGTGCAGAATTTGGAGGAAGTTTATTGACTACAAAAACCGTTTGTACAGAGTCAATTAAACAAAAGGCAAATGCTTGATGAATATTAGGTATTATTATAAAAATAAAAAACAAGAGTGTTTTGTCTATATATGCCATTGATCAATGCTATTTAGTCTTATTTAATTTAATTTTAAGGCTCTTTTATAGAGCAAAAACTGTATAATCAAATTGCTCCAGTAAAATCCAGTGGATCTGGTCTTGCAAATATAACAACTTATTACAACTTTTTTGACTGAGTGATAAATTACATATGGTTTCAAAAATAGAGATGTTATATATTATGTAAAACATGGACATAATATTAAATTATCTTAATCTAAAAATGTTAAATTGGCCTCATTGAAAGGATCTTTAAAAAATTGAAAGTGAAAATCATTTATAAAGGAGACAATTATAGGAGCTAACACTGAGATAAAAAAAAAATCTGGTTTGAGATTGTAAATTAAAATAATCCCCTTTTAACGAACAACTTGTCTAACAAATACAAACTCCGAATTAGGGAGATATTTGTAGGGAAATATAAAAATGTCCTGAACAACTTTTAATATGTCCATTAATAATGTGTAATGATCACATCCCTAGTTATATAAAAAGTAATATGACTGGATATTTGATAATGTGTAATGATCTCATCCCTAATTATATGGAAAATGATATGACTAGATATTTATAATACCAATTTGTATGCTGCATATCTGACATATTAGGGATGAGCACATATTTATATGTGTACAGTGGGTAGGGTAGAATGACTGGATATTTGTAATACCAATATATGTCTACAGTGGGTAGGATAAATTGATTGGATATTTGTAATACCAATTTATATACTGCGTATCTGACACATCAAAACACATATTAATATACCCGTGATGGGTAGGATAGTAGAATTGAATATTTGTAATATCAATTTATATATCAGTACACATATGTGTACGGTAGGTATGATAACAGAATTAAATATTTGTAATATCAATTTATATGTTGGATATCTAACATATGATTGAGACAAATATTTGTAATATCAATTTGTAACATTAAAATTAAATGGTAATTGCAATTTAGTCTGAAATAAACTTATAACTAGTGTTGATTGTCTTGATTTCACCTAGAATTTGGAAACTTCCTCGTCTATGTGATTAAATACATGGAAGATTAATAGATTACTCTAATTTTCTGAGGCTTTCTTTAAAAAAAAAATAAGTTAGAAAGAATGGAAGAGATGAAATAAAGATTAGAAAAATTTGTGTAGATTTAAATTCAAATCTTGATAATTATATAATTTGCACCTTTATATAAAGGTGGGGTACTATTGACCTATAAGACCATATTCTACGTTGATAACTATATATATTGTATTGACTTGAAAAATACAAATTTGTGTTGAAGCAAATTCATGGATATGAGGATTAATTCTTTTTAATCACAATATTTTAATTGAATTTAATTTTAAGATATTGATATCTCTTATCTTTTTCTTATCTTTTAAAGTATGAGTATGATGGGCCTTAAATGAAAGGAAAAGGATGAAGAAAATTAATAAATAAATAAATAATGATAATGATAAAAAGGGAATTTAGCATCCATTTTGAAAAATGATGCTAGTATATTATTGGCACATGCCATCGTACAGTGAAATTATTCGAAAGCGTTTT
The DNA here is from genome assembly GCA_028654395.1 of Scutellaria barbata. Taxonomy (NCBI): domain Eukaryota; kingdom Viridiplantae; phylum Streptophyta; class Magnoliopsida; order Lamiales; family Lamiaceae; genus Scutellaria; species Scutellaria barbata. The sequence continues at coordinate 13,395,080 of CM053646.1, read as the reverse complement.
GAAAAGATATGCACTACTGAATTATATCTTGATAATCAAGCGTGCTTATTCTCTAAAGCTAAAAAAATGTCATGAAAATTAGTTCAATTTTCAGAATATTTATGTAGGAGTGATAGTAGTTCTTGATAGACACTTATGATGCTGCCTAATTATGGACCAAATTTGACACAACTTTGTTAATAAATGAGTGAGACTAAAACATTTTATCCATTCTATTTATCAATATAGCCTAGGTTCAGAGTCTTAAAAATGTTTAATAGGTGGACTATTTATATTATATATATTAATATTCTAAATTTATTTATAAAATAGGTCAAACTCGAACTAAAATAAAATAAAATTTATATACAGTAGATCGGAATTAAATCTAACATTTACATTTAAGGCCTAAACTGACCAACAAGAAATTTAGTGTTGCCTTGCCTATTCCCACCTTTAATCTTATCCAGCATCGACTTACAAATATATCTTTAAAATTAAATATGAAAATAAAGAATGTATATAAAAATATTGTATTACATGCTAATTCTTGTTCTTTTTCAATGAGTAATCTTCAAACTTGATGAACAATAGCAGTTATGTGCGTCTTGATCAACAATTTACAAAGTCGAGTCGAGGAATACGTCTTCGAAGATAAAATAACGATCTTCTGGATTGCAGCTATGTAATTAAACATCACTAGGAACAAGGTTGTGGAAGAATTGGGAATGAACCATAAAACGAGAAGCTCCAACAAACTGGGATCTGGAAGAAGAACTTAGAATTATGTATAATGTATGCATGTAAAAGATTTTCAGGTGTAATTTGCTGCCAAAAAATTATTATATTCAGAGCAACTCAAGCAAGGTGGTGTACTTTTAACTCTTTTTTTTGTAATTAGTTTTGTTATTTTTTTAGGGCTCTCTTTAATGGACACTTATGAATATTCCTATTTTTATTGGGCCATCTCATCTTATTGGGCTTTCTAGAATAGAATGGTTAGAGCTTGGAAGTCTCTAACCCTCCAAGTTACCTTCTTTTATATGCTATTTCTAGATGATTTTTTTTAATACTTGTAAAATGATACATGTTCTTCTTTTTAAGTGACTTTAAGGTTCATGTTCATTTATAACTAATATTTTATTAGTGTGATGCACTGTTTGAATGCTTGAGCTTAGATACGAGCATATTAAATTAATGTTCATGTCTCTTAACATATAATATTTATGTTTTCAAATAACTATCGTTTTGAAATTTAAATTTTATTTTAAATAAATATCATTATAAATTTTTATGTAATTTTATTTTCATATTATTTCTATTAATATTTTTTATCTAAAATTTGGGGATTTAGTAGAATTCTTTTTAAGAAATTAATTTAATTTTCTTTTCAATTTTAAATTCTAAATCTCTTAATTCGTAATGGTATATTTGTCAATATTTTTTATGTCTGCTTGTATTTAAACTTATATTCTCTGTAAATTAATATAATCAAGCAACAATTTACCTACCAATTCAAGAAGTTAAAATACATTCTTATAGATATCAATATTAGTTAGTCTCACCTATCCACCGTGGGCACAACCCACTACTAACGTGTTAAAAATCTAAAATATTTATTAATTTCACTTTTTATATAACGAGAAAATAAAATTATCACATGTCATCGATTGACATATTAAAAATTATCGACGGTGGGTATTTGAGTATTTTCTATCACTATCAGTTGATACTCGTAAACATTAATTTAGGATAATTCGAAATATCAGCCTTCTTATATTAACCACTCCCCTGATCACCTTGCACCTTTGACTTTATAAAATTTATTTTTATATTATATTTATTTTTCATTTAAATTCTTAATAAAAGTCAATTCCACTGAATAATAATACTTCCAAAAGTCAAATCAGATACTATTTAGTCCTCTTGACCACCAAAATTCCAAGACATGCACTTATGCGACCCCACCTAATTTATATAATTCAATTCTCCTTATTTTATTTGGACCTTCTCATCATCATAATCCATATCAGTCAATACATAATTGGATCATCTAATATATACAATATTCTATTTTATTTTATATTTTAACACAATACACGATCACATCAAATACATGTATATACACCGTGTCTATGAATTGATTTTTATTTTTCTTCGTTCCCCTTTATAAATTAATACAATTTATTATACACATGACATAATTGTCCAAAAAAAAAAACACACATACTAAATGCGACGGAAAATAATTAAATTAAATATACGAACTCATCAAATGCAAGATAAAATAACATTTTAATACAGAAACATCAAATTGATATGTTACTTTATCTGATTCCATTACAAAGGAGGAAGAAGAAGGGGCCCAAGAATGAATAGCCAGCTACCATAAACATATACACTTCAAAAAAAAAAAAGGATATATGATAAAATTAAATCAAAATAAGTAGCATTTGAAACCATAACTCAACTTTAATTTATTTTCTAATAAAATATGAACATTTTCATCCATCTTGCAGAATGGAGGCCGTAGCACTCGCATTAATCCGTAGGATCAAAAGTAAGAGAATGAGTTCAGTTGTTGGTGTTATGATGATCAGACAAAGCAAGCAATTGTTCCAAATAATCAGATCCCAAATCTTCCAAAACCACCATATTCTCCATTGTTTTCTCTTCTTTCTTCTTTCTAGTCATGGCGGATTTCCTCTGCATCGAATGTCTCTTCTTCAAGGCGAGCACGGGCGAGCACCCCTCCTCGATTCCGCCGTAGCCCATCGCCCTCAGCGACTCCCACACCACCTCCGCCGGAAAGTTGAGCACCGCCGCAGCCCCCCGCATTGCGAACGCCGCCTGGTCGTACGCCAGCGCCGCCTCCTCCGCCGTCTCGAAAGTCCCCAGCCACACCCTCACGCTGTTCCGGGTCGAGTCCCGTATCTCCGCCGCATACTTCCCCCACGGCCGCCGCCGCACCCCTCTGTACATCACCTCCTGCCCACTCGTGGCGGCGCTGGCTGCGGCTCCCTCCGCCAGAACTCCATACAGCAGCATTTCTTCCGAGTCGTTCTCGTTGAAGGGGAGGTGTTGAGTTGCGTCGGAATATGAAGCCGTCGATGATGATTCCAGCGAAAATGTGGAGAATGAGTAAGAAGAATAAGAAGAAGAATAATTATTCATGATGAAATGTATGAATAAATATTTCAAACTTTGAAAATATATATATGGATAATATAGAGTATTAATTTTGGTAGTAGGGAGTTTGAATTCTTAGTCTTAGTATGGTGTTGTTGGTCGTATTAGAATGGTGTAAGAAGTTATGAGGTGGTGGAAAGGTATATATAGAGGCGGGAAGATGTGGTTATTATATATGGTATAAATAAATTGTGGAATTATTATTTAATTATTATGTGGGGAAAAGTAAAAAAAAAAAAAAAGATTAAAAATAGAGCTAGAAAATAGAGTGTGTGATTATGTTATGTAAGTGCACGTGGGTCAAAGAAGATGAGATGGCGGCGTGAATTGGTTTGGAAAATGACGTGGCATGCATCACTTGTTCATCTCCTCTTCGCACTAAAGGCCTTTTCACACTACTGTAGACTACACTATTTCACTTTCAATTAGAGTAACATTTTATGGGGTAGAGTTTTTATTAAATCATATATGTTTGATCTTATGAGACTTAACATATATGATTCTTTTGAAGTTGAGATTTGAAAATTAGTGTAGGTTTTGAATAATGGTACGGTTTCATGTATGTTTTTTTTTTAATGTTTATATTAAAATTGTTTAAATATCAACAAACAATGCTATTATATAATTGTGATATGTGTTTAATATGTTGTATATAAGAGAAGAATATTGACCTTAACGTTACGTTTGGAGATAATGATTTGAAGAGAAATTTGAAGTTGATAATAACATATAAATTTTAGTTTCAAATTTTTTTTTTTACCAATATGAGTCGATTTTGAATCATTTCTAATTTGAATGGTTTTAAAACCCATTCATTTCAATTTTTGAATTTCAAATCCATCAATCCAACATAAACTAAATTAAATATTAATTATGAATAACAATTTCATTAAGTAAATCTTGCATATATAATTTAGGCAGTGGATGCAAGTCTTGCGGTTGTTTAGAATTTAATTATTATTCTTAAATTTGGATTTCAAGATTCATTTGATGTTTTATCCTGAATGAATATATACTTATAACTTAATACAAACTTAATCAACGGTATTTTAGACAATATAATTTTCAAGCAAGATTATTTGATCTTTAAGATGGTCTAAATGATATACATTAAATGTAACTCTAATCATTAAGATGTAAATATTAACTCGTAGATGAGCTCGAGATTTTAATCAATAATATGATTTGGTGCCAAACAAACTTTGTCTCCTATTCATGCATTGACATAAAAATTTATATGAGATATAATTATTGTGAGCCAGATCTTTATTACTTATAAATAATTCATTTTCATAAAGTTATATGTGGATTGTTATGTCTTACATAATTAAAATCCACTCATAAATACGACAGTTCCTTGAGAAACAAAATTCAATTTAAAAAATTTAAATATAAACGGTGTGCTTTAATTTAATAATAAAATATAATAAATTAAATAAACTTCATTTAAAAAATTTGATTTGTGATTCTATCATATGGTAAAAAGGAAAGGTTTCCAATTAGGCAAATGGGGAATGTGATTTGGAGTTAGAAGGTGAATGGATTTGGAAGGAGGTTTGACCATATAATGGCCACAAATACTAATTATGGTCAAAAGTTTTTTTGTGGTGATAATTGAGGTGCAATATAACTGCAAAAAACTATACCTTAATTTTATAATCATTTTTCTGTCTCTTTCACATTGAATCACCACATTCTATGTGAATCTAACAAATTCTTAGTTTTACATTTTTTTTTCTTTTTCTCGAAAAAGTTTTACTTTATTCAGATTATATTTAATTAATTAGCTCCACATGATTACTTGTTGTTTTGAAAACAGTTATTCAGAACTTTTTCATTGATGATATAGTTTTATATTAGTGAATCAAAGTCTTAATATCTTGGATAAATGAGATGCATAGTTAAGACAAACATTATAACAATAAGAATAATTAATTACTTCCCCATTACTGAATAATTGTTCTTTTAAAAATAGAATATGTTCCATTTATCTATCACCTTTTTATTACCGAAAAGTAAATATTTTTTCCTACTTTTCCCTTTTTCTTTTAATAATCATTTCAATGCATTAGGTATATTACATATTGGGTAATATAATCATTTTAAATATGCATATAGTTATATCTATTAAATGTCTTCTTAATCTATATAAAACGATTTTAAACGACAAATTAATATTTTGAATGGGTTCGATGGAAAAAGAAATATTTGTTTATTTTGAGACATTAAACTAGAAATATTTTCTTTATTATAATAGGCCTCTCCAACCATAAACACTTATAAATTCAGTGTGAAATTTACATCAAATTTACAGTTTTAGTATAATCGATCTCTATCCAAACTCTATCCCATTAAATTTACAGGTATGGTAAATCATTCTCGACCCAACACTACCCCACTTAATGTAGAATTTTGTATAAACCATATTTTACACTACCTTACACAACATTAACGAGATTTTATTTATCATAAAAAAATAGATTTAGAAATTTCGAGTTACTACTATAAACTCATTAATAAATAATCATAATTAATATAATAGTATAATACTTTTATTTGCATAAGTTTCATAAGAAAATTGCATAAAACATATAACTTTTTAATATTGGTAGTTTATCTTTAATATACATCAAATTATTTAAAAACATTTTCAACAATAAAATGTAATTATATCTTTATTATTTATATTTAACGATGTATATCATGCGGCCATTGTCTAACATCGTTATTCTAAGTGCGTGTAGAAATTAGAATGTACTTACAAATAAATAACTGTTATTAGAACTTCCAAATTGCAATTAATTAATTAATCCAATACAAGTTGGGTGAAATATTGACATTTTGACCGACAAAAGCAGATCTGTTCACTTCACTCATTTTTGGTATAGAAAGTAGAAGACATGCATGAACCAATTTGGCATCCATTTAACATGTGACTCGACTAACAAATACTATATATATCGTCTGTATTTTTATTATTTTTATATCTTGATACCAAATTTAATTTCAATAGTGTTTCTTGGGAATTATTGAATTTGAGAATTTTTTGTATGAGATCCTGACATACTAAACCATATTTAGAAGAATTTTGAATGTAAATAATGATCTATTTTTAACTTAATAATAAAACTAAATAAAATTTGTTGTTTGCATGGAGAAAGTTACCCTCCTTTTCCCATAATTAAAGTGATGAATTTCTCCTTTTTTTTTTGGTCTCCTAATAATACAAAATGATAATTGGGAGACATGCTTTAACGTGTGTATATATATATATATATATATATATATATATATATATATATATATATATATATATAAATTAGTATTTTTATAAGTTTTAAAAGAGTACCAAAAAGATGACCAGTACTTATTACAAACAATTGTAAATAGTTTTTTTAGCAATAATTGAATATTATTGCATGCATTTATGGAAATAAATGACTTGGGTGACATGTTGTCGCTAGGACGTAAAATTGACTTTTAGAAATGAATGTAGATCTAGCAAGACTTTTTCCTCTAAATATCATATGGTATTTAATGTATACGCACTAATTTTCGTTGTCGTGAATTCAACTAGTTCAATTCAAACTTCAAATCAGGATACAATTAATGTAATATATATATTTTTTTTGGATACTTGTAATTCTTGATTGTGAATTAGTTATAGTTAATTCTGTCATATCCAAAAATGATATTGTTTTAATTAAAAAAATGTAATCATTGAAGAGGACAAGATCCAAACTTAACTACACACTAAACTTTTTTTGTTATAATTAGATCATCAATACAAAGTCAAATAATTTAATCAGAAGTTATTGAATAAATTGTTATTAGAAACGTAGCATTGTGTAACTTTCCTGATTGCGATTATATTATTTTGTTGTTACTCAAATCCTTCAACTCTAATTAAATGATTATTTTGAGTTTTTATCATAAATTAAGAAATAATAAAATTGAAAAAAAATTAATGAACCTTCTCTCGTTCTCTCTCTCACTGATTTAGGATGTGAGATAAAAGAAGTTAAAAATAAAAGATGGTCAGTTGTTAAATAAGAGACAATATTGGTATGATTAGAAGGGGTTAACTAGAAAAAAAAAGGATTATAATTAAAAGGACAAATAATTAGAAACAATACTTGACAAATAAATTTTATTAATTAAATGAGATGGAATAGAATACTCTATAACATCTATTATCTAAAGATCATACCTGATCTAATCTGATTTAAATGACCTTTTCAATTAAAATCTTATTTATAAATCATAATCCGACATTTCTGTCTAGTATAGCAGTCCTTGTTTTTATTTTGTACATTAAATCAAAAAACTGAGTGGAGAGATATTGCTTGAGAACATATTTGTTCAAATTTTATATTTTTTAATTTATGTTAAAAACTCAAAAGAAATATCAAATAGATAAGGTGCTGGGAGTACTATAATATTTTATAAGTTCTCGAAATAATTTAAAAATCGTATAAGTTCACAAATATTTAAAATAAATCTAGACAAGTCTGTATTATTATTATTAATTATTATTATCATTATTATTATTATTATATTTTTTAAAATTTATTATCATCATCACTTCCTCTAATTAAAGAAAGTTATTTGACTAACATTTTCAAGAATGGTCAAATAATTCGAGAAGTTTTTGAAAGTCTTTCAGAAGTTCAAAGTTTGGTGGTCAAAAGTTCCAAATATAAATTAAAATAGAATAACAAAAAGTGTGGGAGGCTATGAATGGCTATCACTTCACTAATATAGTAATATGATTGGAGCATTTTCATTGATTTTGTCTGCCCTTCTTAGGGCGCATAAAAATAAAAATTTAAAGTGGTCTTAAAGTTGTCTTATGATAGCAACAAATTAAATTAAATGATCATTTAATCCAAACTTTGTAGATAAATAATTAAATAATTAAAAAAGCCTTGGGACAGTGCACGTGTGGTGATGAATTCAAAATGATATCATGAAAAAGTGCTCTTTTGACCAATTTTATGTACTTCTTCTCGAATAATAGCAGCTCAATCATAAAATTAAAAATCAAATTTCACTCAAATATAATATATTAGATATGATTAATTGATTATGAAATTTGTATTATAATGATCTGTGCCCAATGTAGGCTAAGGCACGAGTTCTATAACGAGATTTAATGACTAAAGCATGCATATAAGTCATAAAATGGACCTTTAAACATATCACGTATAAAAGTATTAGAGCCACGAATATGTCATCTAAATACAAAAGATTTATAGAAGTCAAAATATAAATTTTTTTAGTCAAGTTAATTGAAATTTTAGTGAAATATTTCACAATCATAAAAAAAAGATTATATATGATTCATGTCACATGAATAATGACATATATAGTTTATGCATAATTTGTGGCATAAACCATTATGGTTGATATCACACCAACAAGTATTCATACCCATAAATATGATGGTTGGTGCGACACAACTAGGATACATACAAGATATGGTAGTTTATGTCGCATGAATCTTACTTTGTGTCAATCACGAGTTATGTTATTTTAAACTTTAATATTTGATGAGGTCTATATGTATTTTAGCAATGATGTTTCTTTCAAACAACCATGTTTTTTTGCTTGAAAGTGTCTTGTGCATCCTATAATGACTATTTGGTTATTCCTAGTCATTTCCGCAATACTAATGTAGAGAAAAACAAAACCTCTTATAATTTCGAATCTAATACTACAAGTTGTTATCAAATTTAAAGTGGTTTCCTGTAAAATTGTCTCACATGTCTCAGATCGGATCCTCTAAAATAGATTAAGTTAATCCAAATGTAACCTATTACTTAACTAAAATGAAAAAAAAAAAAAAAATCCCTATACTTGTGTGATTAAGAATCACATTTCTCGTCCGAGGCTAAATTACGTTTTGATTCTTCTTCTCTTCTCTTTCCTAAGCTTCTAAATCGTGCTCATTCAAAAAATCAATCTTTTAATTTTTCAATTTCATTTCAACTGTTGACGTTCATCTTTATTGAAGTTTCAGATTTTGTCTCCATAACCCTTCCTACTTTCAGATTTGATCTGTATCTACTTAAAATTTCTCACTAAATCTGTGACAAGTATGAAGAAATATAACACGATCAAGGCATCAAAGGCGCACTGGATTCCAAGCTTCAAGTCTCGTTTCAAAAAGCGTGGTTAATATTTTATAAAACTTGTTGTTTTATTTTAGTTCTTTCTTTACGTTTTCATCTTTTTAAATGCATTTTTTCCTAGTAGGTTAGTTGTGAGCTTTTTTATTGCTCCAATATGTTGGAAGAGTATAGTTGGATAAAAATTATTTATCTTGACTATTTCATAATATAATTTATTAACTTGATAAAAAAGAATGTGTATAAATAAAGATGGTTAAGAATGATGATAATTTGATGAAAATGAGATGAAACATGTCCTAGAACTTGTCTCGTCATATCTATTTAATCTCAATTGATTTTATTAGTTTTATTTATTTTTATCCTAATTAATCTGAATCTTTTAATCTTCGACAGTCTAGATAAAATCAAGGGTTGATATTCGTCAAAAGAGTCAAGCCTTGCCATTTTGAACAATTTCTTTGAGTATAGTAAACTTCTTGTGACATTAGAATTTGTCTAAGTAAAAATTTCTAACCAAACACCCAAATAAATCGATTCGGTTCGAAAAAGTAGAGTCGAATGATGAAATTAAGTGAAAGTAAAGAAAAGACTGTACTCGAAGCATACTCGAACAAATTTAGTCAGTTTATACTGATCGGTCGATTGTAGCCAGCCATAATGTATTTTATATATGTGATAAGAGCAAATAGCTCTCTTAGTGTTTGAATGAAATAGATTTCGAGCCCTTTTTCAGGTGATTCTGGTCTTTATTTATAGACCAGATCTAGAATACATGTGTTGGGGATCAACTCCTCAATCCCTCGATTTTTGCCTACTTATTAGGAAGTTGTGGGGTTAATTTGCCTCCATTATCTCCTATTTTTTAGGAATAACTGTTGGGTAATTGGAGCTTTTCTCGAAACTCAACCTAACCATTTTCCTGATCTTCCATTCGGTATCCTGATTGGGTCGGAAACAGTCATTTCTTAACCGGTATGAGATCAGTCCTAGTCGACTTTTCTCGGTTTCCAACCAGGTTAGGTATCTCGGTCGAGCTTAGATCGGGGGTCCAATGAACTCTTCTCAGATGAGATTGATTTTATGCTCTTTGGTCATATGAGTTATATAAACTCTTATGACGACACACACGTGTATAATTTTAATTAATTATTTTTAATCTTGTGAGTATAATTAAAAGGGAGTCGAAAATAAAATTCTAAAAAATGGGTATCACAATTGCGTAGTTTTTTCTTTTTTCCTTGTCTCATTTTTTTTTGAATCAATTTCAAGTCCTTGAAAACTGCGTAAACCTCTTATGAAGATACACACAAGTATAATTTGAATTAATTGATTATTTTAATATTGAGGGTATAAATTAAAGGGAGTCGAAACAAAATTCTAAAAATGGGTATCAAAATTATGTTGAAATCGTAGAATTTAAAGTAGTAAAGATTATACTAATATGGTAAAATTATAATAAAGGTTCACATACTCTATGTTTACATATTTAAGATTCTCCACAAAGCAAGATCTTCGATATTTAATAATTTTGATTTCGAACTTTTTTCAAGTTTCGTCATTATTTTAATGTTTATGCGAAGAAATGTGCCAAAGAGTACGAATGAAGTTGAAAATGATGAAAAACGATGAGAAGTGAAAAAAATATGAAAGAAAGAAGTCACACAAAAGTGGCATGGGGTGCCAGCGGCCATGTCATTTTACGCGATCTCCCTACGTTGTCGTGATTTTTTTTTAATATTTTTTTGCTTTTCTCATTTTTTGAATGGGAATCCAATTTTTTAGTCCTCACAAGCTTTATAAACTCTTATGACGACACACACGTATATATAATTTTAAATAATTAATTAATTATTGTAATCTTGAGGTATAAATAAAAGGTTGTCTTAACCAAAATTCTGAAAATGGGTATTAAAATTATGTTCAAATCATAGAGTTCGAAGTAATAAATATTATATTAGTATGATAAAATTATAATAAAGGTACACTTACACAGCGTTTACATATTCAAGATTTTCCATATATGAAGCAAGATCTTCGATATTCAATAATTTTGATTTCGGACTTTTTTCAAGTTTTGTGAATATTTTGATGTTTATGCGAAAAAATGTGCCGAAGAGCATGAATGAAATTAAAAACGGTGAAAATGGCAAAAAATGAAAAAAAATATGAAAGAAAGAAGTCCTTTAAAAATGGCATGGTGGGCCGCGTCAAATGGCATTGGGTGTCAGCGGCTGAGACACAATTGTTTCAGTTTTTGTTACTCCCCCACGTCCCCGTAATTCTTTTTTTTTATTTTCTCATTTTTTGAATGAGAATCTAAATTTTGAGTCCTCACAAACTATATAAATTTTTATAATGACACATTTGTATAATTTTAATTAATTAATTTAGTATTGAGAGTATAAAAGGGAGTCGAAAATAAAATTTTGAAAAACCAGCATCAAAATTGTGTTGGAATATTTTTTTTCTTTTCTCGTTTTTTTAATCAAATCCAATTTAAAGTTCTTGCAAGTTACGTAAATTCCTATGAATACACACACGAGTATAATTTCAATTAAACAATTAATTGTTTAATGTTGATGGTATAAAAGGGAGTCGAAAACAAAATTTTGAAAATTAGTATCAAAATTATATTGAAATCGTTGAATTTGAAGTAGTAAAGTCTATACTTGTATGGTAAAATTATAATATTGATATACTTACGCTAAGTTTACATATTGCCGATTCTCTGCATAAGGATTCAAACAGTATTCAGTAATTTTGATTCCAGATTTTTTTCAAGTTTTATCAGTGTTTTGACATTTATGCGAAAAAATGTGTTGAAAATTACAAATGAAATTTAAAATCGGTGAAAAATGAAAAAAATACGAAAGAATGAAGTCAAACAAAAATGGCATGAGAGGCCACGTCGAATGGCATGAGTGTGCCATTAACCCGACATTGTCATGTCAGTTTACATGACCCCCATGTCATCGTGAATTTTTTTTTCTCATTTTTTTAAATGGGAATCCAATTTTTGAATCCTTACAAGCTATATAAACTCTACGTGAGATTATAATTTTAATTAATTGAGTATAAAGTATTTGGAATTCAAATTTTACATATTATTTCAAAAACTCAAATACTCATGTGCACCAGGTTAATGGATCTAAAATTCATGCAATTTGGGTCGACCCTATCCAAATCCGCGAGTTTTGCTTTTTTTTTTTTTTTTAATTTCATGTGTTGACATTTATGTTATATTAGAGTGACTTATATACAAATGTCGTGATCTTTATGTACTGTAATATAGAAAAAAAAGAGAGAATTTCAAAACAATTTGTACATATATATATATATTTATGTGATATTCATATCATTTATATTATATGAGTGTGACTTCTATTTTCAAATATTCTTACCTTGATGTAATATATAAATATATGGATATTTGTACATAAAGGTCACATAAGTATCACATAAATGTATATACATACAAATTTTGCTGAATTTTTTTTTCTTTTTTCTTAAGTGACAGTAAATACAGGTCAAGATATGTATATAATGGTCACATCAATACAATATAAATGTTACAATAATACAATATAAAAGTTTTTGTCTAAAGTGAAAAAAATAAAAAACTCATAAATCCGAGTCAATCCTGAACGACGTGAAGTAAGTGTACATCAATTACACACCAAACTTATTCTTTCAAAAATCATTCAATTGTTTTGGATGTAATGTGTAGTGGTGATGCTATTTCGTTGGATATTAGAGAAGATGTGATTTTACAAGAGAATTAAAATATGACTCATCGTATGTCAAGTCATATTTTAACGTATACCTATTGATACTTCATCATATACTGTGATATTTTAATACTATAGAAGAAGTTATATTTTAAGATGTATTTAATTATAATCTGATACTTTAACCTATAATAAGCGATAAATTAATGAGTCTTAAGTAATATTTTAACTATACAATTCAAATATGATATATTAGTGATAGTTTAATATAAATAAAGTAATACTACAACTTATAGTTATTGACTGTAAGTACTAGTTTGAATTAGATCATTATTTACTAATTTTACTATAAATACTTTATTGATCCATGTCGAAATACATGTATAAGTGCGATATATATTCCATGTCTTAAAAAAATAGGATTCGTAAAATCATTATATAAGAAAACTTCATTTAAAAAAATAACATGGGTGGAATATGATACTCTTGACAAATTTGAGGGTGTTTCTTGTCATTTCAAGTATGGGTAGATATTTGTATTCTCCACAAAAATGAAGTGTTAAACTCTAATGCCTTTCATCCATATATCACTACCCACTCTCTCTCCTACCAAAATAGGATAACGTTTTCTCGCTCACGATGCTCACCGTAAACACGCCAAAACCCTTTCTCTCCACCCCTTTCCTCCCCAACTACCACCACCTCCACCCGCCGACGCTGAACCCTAACAAACCCTCTAAACCCCTCTCCATCTCCGCCCTCATTCTCCCCTCCTCCTACAACTCCGCCCCTCCTAAGAAACAGCAACAGCTCCAAGTCTACCAGCCTTACCGCCCACCCCCCTCCCCCATCCCCGCCCGCTTCCGCAACCTCGACACCAATGCCCGCCTCGAAATCCTCACCAATCGCTTAGGTCTTTGGTTCGAATACGGCCCTTTGATTCCCTCCCTAATCTCCGACGGATTTACCTCTTCCACCCTCGAGGAGATCACCGGAATCCCTTCCATCGAGCAGAACCTGCTCATCGTTGCCGGCCAGGTCCGCGATTCTCTCGTCGAGGTCGCCGATACAGAGACGGTGTCGTATTTTGACTCCTCTGGATCGCCGGAGATTCTCTACGAACTCCGGGTTTTGAACACCCAGCAACGCGCCGCCGCCGCGCGGTTTATTATCAAATTCGGATTTGAACCGAAGAGGGCGGAGGAGTTAGCGAGGTCGATGAAGGATTATCCGCGGAGGTTTGGCGAGAGAGGATGGGAGCATTTCGATTATGATTCGCCGGGGGATTGCTTGGCTTTCATGTATTACAGGCAGGCTTTTGAGCATAAAACGGCATCGACGCCGGAGCTGCGGAGGGCTATGCTGGAGAAGTCGTTCGAGGTGGTGGAAACGGATAGGGCGAGGCAGGTGGTGTTGGATGAATTGGAAGATAAGGCTACAGCTGAAGCGGAAGCTGAAGCTGAGCCGGATATTGTTGTCAAAGTTCCAGTGGTGAGGTTGGTCTATGGGGAGGTTGCGGAGTCGAGCGTGGTGGTGGTGTTGCCGGTTTGTAGGGCGGAGGGGAGGGAGATGGAGGTGGAGGAGGCGCCATGGGAATGCGGAATGGTGGGGGAGTTTGGGGTGGTGCAGGCGGAGAAGGGGTGGAGCCGGTGGGTGGTGCTGCCTGGATGGCTTCCAGTAGCGGGGTTGAATAGAGGCGGAGTTGCAGTGGCGTTCCCCAAGGCGAAGCACGCTTTGCAGTGGAAAGAGAAGAAGCAGGATGCGGATGAGGAGATTCTGGTGGTGGCAGATAGGGGGCGGAAGGAGGTGGAGGCAGACGATGTGTTTTACTTGGTGGTGAGTGGCGGCAATGGGAGCGGAGATGAGGCGTTGAAGGTGGAGACGGGGGCAAAGTTGAAGCAAATGGGGGTGGAGACGAGTCTAGGTACGGTGGTTTTGGTCGTGAGGCCACCTAGAGACAACATGGATGATCTCAGTGAGGAAGATTGGGACTGAAACAGATATACAGCGTGAGATTCATAGCTAGCTACAAGTCAAATCACCCCATTTGATGGATTGAGGTTTGATCAAAAACTTGCAATTTTTAGTTCCCAAGTGGGGTGTGGAAACTTTGCAAGAAATGAAGGTTTCTTGAATCATTTTGAAATGTTGAGGAGTTTATAAACTTTTTTTGTTAGTATTCAATCATCAGATGTATGGGGTAGATATATGTTTAAACCATATGAAATCATACAAGGAAACTTTGTATTCGTTCATAAAGCATAATAATATAAACTCTCCTATTCTCAACATTATTCATCACTTTGCGATTGTTCAAACCAAGCCATATAACTAGTCTAAAAGGCATATCATAATTCAAAGGAGAATTGAGTCAATAGCCATGAAATCATGTGTTATTCAGCTAATATCAAACAATTCGGTACAATTTACATAAACCCTTGTACCAAAACAGGTCAATTCTCTTCAATCTGACCACAATCTTCGATCACAACTGGTAACGTGGTAGATCCAGACTGTGAACCAACCTTCTCCATGTCATCCACCACTCTTTGGCCATCGACAACTTTCCCAAACACAACATGCTTTCCATCGAGCCATGGTGTCTTGACAGTAGTGATAAAGAACTGAGATCCATTCGTATTTGGCCCTGAATTCGCCATGGATAACAGGCCGGGCTGATTGTGCTTTAGCTTGAAGTTCTCGTCTGGGAATTTTTCTCCATAGATAGATTCTCCACCAGTCCCATTGCCCCGAGTGAAGTCTCCACCTTGACACATGAAGTTAGTAATAATACGATGGAATTTAGATCCTTTGTAATGCAATGGCTTCCCACAAGCTCCAATTCCTTTCTCTCCAGTGCAGAGAGCTCGGAAGTTTTCTGCAGTTTTCGGAGTCGTGTCCGAAAACAATTCCATTACAACTCGACCGGCTTTTGCTTTCCCAATCAATATGTCGAAAAACACCTTTGGGTTCTTCATTCTGCAAGTAATTATCAAGATAGACACCTCAAATTAACAACTTTGACAAGGACAAAAATCATACAATAAAAGGCAATATGATAAGTTGATAACAAGGATTTTCACTTGTTCACTCATTCATCTTTTTCCCAATCCTTTTTCAAATTGAAATCTGAAAATTAAATAAAACGGAATCAAGCATCAATTGCATATTCAACCTATTCAACCATAAAATCATACAGATTTTCCCACAAAAACTGTTGAAGCCAGCCAAATCAAATGAAGAATAATAAAATGTACATCCAGAAACGGATCCCCCTCATGTAGAAATCAAAGTCGAGAGGATATTAGGTTTACGGATGAATATACATTATTTTATATCGCACAATTTTTGAGCTCCATTGGCTTTTATTAATTTACACCAATAAAGCCTTCGATCTGTGCTTCTTCATATTCTTCACGCACACATTCAGATAAAACTTTACATATACATCTCAAATAAAAAATATACATTAACAATAGAGAAGTAGAAGGGATAGAAATTACCTTATGAAGTTGATTGAAAGCAGAAGAATGAGGGCGATGAGGTTTCCAGCCTTCCTCAGTGTATATATAGAGGAGCCGACTGCAATGGCTGTGAATTAGGGTTTAGGGTTTTAGTTTTGTTCTTTTTCTGAAATAGCCCCTCTTTTTTCACGTATTTTCCAGATAACCCCTCATTTCTTTCGAAATTTAATTACCTCTCCACCCCGAAATAAATTTATTTATTAATTATTACGTAACCTACTCCTTGAATCTAAAACCACAAACATCATGCTGAATAAATTTGAGGTCCAAATAATGCTTTAATTTTTTTATTTTTTTTTGAAATCTTTCTTGAGATGTAAAGCTCATCAATGTTGTGTGATGAATATAGTGACTGGAAATTAACAATGGAAAAAGAATGACAATCTCATCTTTGAGCCAATGATTATACACAATCTGGGATTCAGTCATGGATTGAGATTAAAGTATACACAATCTCTAAATCACATACAAATAAATAGTTAAAATGATCGTCTCACATGAATGTTTCTACCACGAAAGATGCATCCAACCATTTCCGTCACATAGTTACTTTTTGATAGGTGATCGGAGGTGATGGCATCAGCCAAGCCACTGTTCACAACGACGCTCTCCACCTCCTCCAACAGCATGTCGGATACTGATCTTCTCGGTCGAATACTTTTCTTGGAGCCACTCAAAAGCATTGACATCCAGTTTACCAGATACTGATTTTCCGTGTTTTCTGCGAGCCTGTTGTTCCCTAATCGATGCCCAGAGCTTCCCAATGGCATCTCTTTGAAGGGCTGTGAATCTTGCATTGTTATCAAACGCGTGCTTTGCCAAGATGTCAATGGCTGTTTGGCACCTGCAAAAGAGATTGAATGTATTAAAATCCATACGAAATGTAGTTTGGATGATTTTCGTAAGGTCATGAGAAACGAGGAATTTAACCATGGCATTTTGTATCTCTTTGCAGCGGTTTCTAAGCACAAAATCAATGCTTCTCTTTGTAACTTGAGAAATCCGAACTCCTTTTTCCCCTTCGGTTTCTCTTCCTTCTTAGGTCCGTTGGATATCAACGCATCCAATCCAAATGGATCGGGCTCTTCCTCTGCCAAAGAGAGTTCCTTACTTACATGTGCATCAACATTTCCCTCCTCCTTTTCATCTTTCAGGGCAGCAGCTTCTTCCATATCGTCTTCTTTAGTTGCCATAGGAAGTGCGGATATGGCTTCTTTTATTCTCCCTGTTGCTTTTGAAAACTGTAAATATTGCGAAGTGAAGCAACATCAATTGAAGCAACTCTAAATCGAAGATATTATTATCTCATTTGCTATAATCTGGATAGTGGATACACATGGCAGTAAAAACTCAAATATAACAAGAAATTCGTAAAGTGCTATACAGATTGCAATTTGATATTAACCCTTCTTTGGACAGTCATCATATCTAAACCTACATTCAAATCTGAGTCTTATACGGTTTCTTCAGAAAGCTTGGATGCACAGGCTCTACTCTACTGGTCACGAAGTACCATTTGTTGGGCAAAAAATTTATAGAATACACTTTCAGTTGATACCATTAAAATGAAGAAAGATGGTTGATACACAAGGATGCTAAAGGATCAAGGGCTTTAATAGTGAAATCTGCACAACCAAAACATGAAAACGAGAAGGCCAGGACAGAGCAGTACAGATGTGCACTGCAGACTGAAGAACTGGTGAAAAGAAATGGCCTATCAACAAGAATCAGCACCCCTATTTTACACCAAAGGGGATCAGAAAATTGCAAAGCTAATGTTGCTAATTCTAGAAGTTGAAACTACACACAACCTAGAGCCAAAAATTATTTTCATTCTTCTTTTTGAAGCAAGAGGTGATATTTTGAAAGTAAACTTCGATTACATGAAACTTTATAATTTTGCAAAGGGCAGTAAGATAGAGATCTAATTATGGACCCTGCGACCAAAGCAAAGCTGAGGACATAGTAAAAGATCAGCTCTTCATAAGAACATCTAAAAGATACCACCAAATATAAATTTGACAAAGACAAGTCAAAATTTCATTGGGACAGGTTACACGTTAGGAAGCTAGGAGAATTACCCAATAAAGGTTACTAAACTCAGCAGCACCTCCAGTCTATGACAACCATACCCAAAACTTCTACTTCCCATAGAAAAGCCTCAAAATTACATTAAATTGTTGGAACCATATTAAATGTTAAAATAAGAATGAAAAACAAGGATTTTTACCTCTCAAAATGAAGTTCTGAAAGCTCTTATGTTTCACTCGAAGAAAAAAAAAAAGGCTTTTAAAAATCTTGAAATTGATCTTAAAAACTTGTTTGGGGTTGGAGGTGGTCTGTTGAACAAGGGGAGAATCTAAAAACCAACAAAAAAAAAAAGGGGGTACACCTATAAGAACAATGCAAAATGACAAAAATTCAATATTCTCCCAGGAACTGGCACCACAAAAGTAGGTTATAATTGCTTGTATCCTAGTAAATTACATAATAGCAAAGTCTGCTGGGGAGCACTTCACAGAAACAATTTAACTTACATGCCTGATAGAACAATTCTCCTAGCAAGCTAAGGTATGTAGAAGGTTTCTAAAGAGTAAGGTAAGAAGAAAAGCCATAAATAAAGAGCAAACTGCAAGCTATTAACTGCAAGCACACCATTTCTCATAAAACAAGGATGTCAAGATTTACAAGAACGCAAATAGAATGACATAGAAGCTTACCACAAAACTGTCATCAGTGAATAGATCATTTACCCAAACAGCTCGAATTGTCCATGTAGTCAAAAGATTTTGCTGCTTCTTGCTAAGGCACTGCATGATGAAAGATTAAATTAATCTACATGGCAACCCTCATTAAAAGTAGACAGATATGTATGAAAGTCTAAACTCACATGCGTTACCTCAGCTATGTCTTGAGCCGCTGAGAATAGTGCATTATAGTCAGCACGTAAAGAGGGCTCATTGCAAGTAGTTAAGGAGGACATTGCAGCTTCAAGTAGGGCAAAGAAATAACCGCCGGTTGCTTCCTTGATACTACCAGCTTGAATCAACTGTATTGCTAGCTTTGACGCCTTACTGAACTTCGATGGATTTTTTATGTGAGAAGCTATTTTCTGCATGGCCTCAATTACTTGCTTTTCCGAGGCATCCGTCGTCGTCTTAAACCTCAAGCGTTTTCCAGAAGCAGCCACATTTTCTTCTAGGAAAAAGAAATGCTTTTAAAAGCGAATCCTAGAAGTGGTGAATGAATAATTATATCTCCACACACATACACACATACACACAATTCACTTCAGAAATGTACCAACGGGAAACATAGTATTTTCCTTTTTTTTTCAATGAGCTAGAGGGAGTGGAAGGGAGAGGATAAAGACTAGAAAACTTGCATGATCCTGAGTGCAAACCCTGGCCATCACACAATCTACACCTTTACAACAGGTGGGATACCACTGAACTACAAGGCTCTTGGTATTTTCTTTAAATGAACAAAGTTTCACTAATTTATTCAGGTTTTACGAATCAAAATATCTAGGAAAGAAAAAACATATTTCGATTAATCTTTAATGATATGCTGATCTCAAACAGCCAAAATTGACATAAATCATTTAAGCTTCATCAAATACTCAAAATTCTGATTATTAACTATCAAATGGACAATCACCTTCATGAGAAATCCACACATCATGAAATCCTCAAAAAGAATCCTGAAACCACAAAACATCACCTAAAATTTCAAGTAACACCTATCATACGCATAAACACGCAATCCTGACAGACAAAAAAGCACTTGATCGCCAAAAATTGGGCAAAAACCTAGACCGAGACGGGTAGAGAAACAAGACATATTACAGTCGAAATTGAGAGGAATTACCTTCAGGCTGTGCGTCAGGCGCTGGCTTAGGGCGTTTGAGGGCGCTCTTAAGTGCCGGAGCAGGTGGCGGCGGCGGAGGGGATTTCGGAGAAGATTCCTTACTGACGCCGTTAATTGGAGAATGTGCGATTTGTGGTGCAGTTGGGGGCGGCAAATCTTGAAAAAGGTCACCCGCCATTAGAACAATGTGCCCTTCGTATGAAATTGTCTCCCCTTCAACTCCAGTTTTGGAGAAATTCTGCTCAGAAACAACGAACGAGGGGTTTCTTTGCGATTGCCAGAGCAATTTTCCCAGTGTCGGTAATGAAGAGGGTTGGACTATTGGCACCCCACTTTTCACACCTCAATTCTTTTAATTTTTAATTTTTAATTAAAATAATAATATAATAATATATCCATAATATTCTTGAAAAAAAAAAAACCCTGCCTATTTCCCTCACTCTCCCGTTACTGTTCTTGTCCTTTTTTTTTTCATTTTCTTTTTAAATCGTTAGGAAATAACATAATAATACAATATAAATCATTTCATAGTCCAACTAAATACATAAACATTAGGTAAAAGTCGTATAAAAAACACAAAAAAAATTAATAAAACGAAACTATTCCGTTCAACCCTAATAAGCCGAACACATAGAGGTGTATTCGGTTATCAAGCGTCGAACATGTACCAAGGTCGAATGAACAGTTATTTTTTTGATTTTTTAATATCTTTTTATTTGATTTTTTACATAATTTCATATAATACTTACATATTTAGGTAACCCATGAAATAATTTGATGGATATTGTTGATTTATTTTCAAAAAATCAAGGAAAAAAAAATGAGAGAGAAGCAGACGTGAGAAAGAGAGGTGAGGATTTCCAAATTTTTTCTTTTTTAATTTTTTTAATTAAAGTACTAAAAATTTGGGGTGTGTAAAAAAAAGGGTGGGGTGTGGATAGCTCTAAAGAAAATTATTATTTACACTTTTACCCCCTATTAAAATGTTATTTATTTTTTTTGAAGGGAAAAGCATTTTAAAATAGATATTGGGACTCGGCCAGTACAAGGTTATACAAGAAATTAGGCAGTGCATCCAAGCAATAGAGGATGAATCAGCAAGCTTAGCATGACTAGCTAGGTTATGTGCTATAAAATTACAGAATCTACTGATTCAAAACAACTTCACATTTAACACTAGTGTGTTAGAGTTTCTCCGATTTCAATCAAGGGGTCCAAATCAATTAAGAAAAATACAATAAATCTAAGTTGATATTATAAATTTGTCATAATTTTGATAAACTGAATATATTATAATATGATATAATAAAATCTAAAATTAGTAACCTAAAAATACAATATATGAGCACTTGAATTAACAAACTTTTATTTTAGTTTCTTCATTTAGTCAATGCTTGATAGATTCTTTCATCTCCCATGACCCAAACTTAAATATTAATTATCATTATTGGAATACAAGTTAATAATCTTAAAGAATATTATTTTATCTCCCCACTCAAACTTAATATTAATTATCATTATTAGAATATAAAAGTCAATAATCTAAAAGATATTTCTTTTCTTTTTTCTTTTTTGAAAGAAACTACATAGTATAATAATTTAATTAATAATATAAATTAATCATTCAATAAACATGAGTTTGTCCATCTCATACCTCAATGAATTTGTTTTTTTCCCTTAACTTTGAACATATAGATAAAGAATTGGTAAATAAAATGTAAAATCATTCATCAATCATTTCCAGCTGATCACTGTTATCACATGTATAGTTTAAGGTATAATAGATCTACAACAATGAAGAGATTAAAAATAATATAAAGATAACATGGTATATTAAAATTAGATGGAGAATAAACGAAGAGAGAAAATAAGAGGAGAAGCACTTGTTTATTTTAAGTATAAAAGAAAACAGAAAAAGAAAGAAAAAAAAATTGCAAGAGGAACTATCGCTACTGCTTCGTTGGGTAATTATTATTTTTTTATTAAAATAATTAAATTACCCAAATACCCCTTATTATCTTTTAAAATTTCCAAGGGGCTTAGTGCCCTAATTTAAGTCCACCTGGATTCTTAAGATTTATTCACTCGAGTAGTACTTTAAAAATTGATGCTAAATTATCTCAATTGTTTTGCGTTTAAACTTTATTCTTTTGTTTTTAAGACATATTATAGGATATTCTTTTTTAATATGCATACTAATGTATATTGGTGAAGTGGTGAAGATGAGTGTCAATTTTTATATGAAAGTAATGTAACGAAATTGAAATGCGTAAAATTTATGGTAAGAAATCAAACAAGGTCTATTGCAGTACGAAAATTACAATTGAGGATAGAGTGACTCAAATCTGAAATTTTGATCAAACAAAATATACTTACCATTAAGTTAAACTTATGAATACCATAAATATGCTTCTTCTTTTTTAATGAGCTAGGGTTGACTTGACTTTCTTACAAGAAGATGTTATTAAGATAAAAATGAAATTTCACTTGAACTACAAAGGCTTAATAAATCTGCTTTCTAGTCTGATCTTTCTTTATTTTTATTTATTTATTTTGTTCTTGTAAAAACTAAAAAAGTAAACTTCCCTTTTTAATATTTAAGATTCGAATAGTTCCTTAATATATATCTTCATCCTTATTTTGTATCCGGCTTTTATGTGGCAATTTTTTTTAAAATAATGATAATAGTTGATTATTTAATCAATCATTTTACCTTGATTATATTAGTTGGCTTAAAACATAGGACTAATTACCGTGACTACAGTATCATTAATGTTCATTTTGCTTACAAACTGCACGCAAATAATTGATGAAATAAATACTGCATTTATATAATTGTGCTAATGTTTAAAATGACTCCAACACAACTCTTAATATGTCCACTAATAACGTGTAATGATTTTATCTCTAATTATATGAAAAATAAAATTTATATGTATGTTAGATATCTGACACATTAACGGTGGACACATATTAATATGCCCATGGTGGATAAAATAACAAGAATGTATATAATTGTTGAACGTAGTAATATTATAAGTAAATCTAATTATGGGACCAAAATGCACATATATTCAAACAAATTATATGTTAATATAGCTAATGTGTGTGTATTTGTGTGTTAAATGATTAGTGGCTAAGGTTAAAACTTAATTCAAATATACGATAGATCATGCATGAAAAACTAGCTAGATTCATTTAATTAGCAATTGATTGATCATTAATATACATAACAAACAAGTTTGATTATATTTTTGCAGATTTATTGAATTGAATGTTTAACTCAAATTTGAATCCGATAAATAAAAATAGATATAAAAATAGGTTATAATGAAAAAAGTCCTATCAACCATACAACACGAATGGTTGACACAAAAATAAAGTATGATATGAATTGCATATAATAGGTTATATTGGTTAACCTGAATATGATGATTATTTAGTTGTTGCGATTGCAAAATAATAAAGATGTATATAAGAGTACTTTAATAATAGTTTCCATAAAAAATTAGCTAAAATAAAAGATTTCGCCAAATGGACTTAAAGATGTGGAGAACAAATGAATGATTTAATTGGGGACACGATATCAATAGTTAATTTTTAAGTAGAATTATTGCGGTGGATATTTAACTTTTGAAACAAAAGTGATAAGAGTTAAACATGCAGTTTCTTCGTCATAAAATAAGTGTTATTTTTAACTAATAAAATAAAAGTAAAATGTTTTAAAATAAGTGTTATTATAGAATTTCAAAATATATTTATCTATAATCTACCAAAAATTCTTTATTTACTCCTATTAAATTAAAGAAACTTGTTAAGAGGAATTAAAGAGAAAAAAAAAAACTCCCACAATATAATTAAATGACTGTAGATCAATCTTTATATCACATTTCTTAATTTATGTAATAAAACCTAAAACAATTTTTATTTTGGAACGAAGAAAATACTTGATATAAAAAAAATTGTGGAATGTAGATTACACTGTTCATTAGTGTTATTAATATATAGGGATCATTATGAATAATGTTCGAAAAAAACACATTTCCACATAAATAAAATAAAATAAAACCAAATATAAAAATGATTAACAATATGAATAAGGGTCAAAACTGAATTAAAATCGAACAAATTTAGTAGGATTAAATAAAAATCGCATGATGCGATAGTAATGATGAGATTAAACAAAAAAAAATTATTTTAAATGGACCTTAAACATGTACACGACATGAAGAGAATGTGGGATGTAGATTAATTGCACATGCATTAATTGGTGTTATTAATAGGAAACCATGCATTATGAATAATGCTATTTGAACATAAAAAAAAAAAAAAATGATTTGACAATATGATACTGGCATCCACTTGGAATTGCAAGTTGAAGTTTGGAAATTAATGAAGCATGCAATGCATAGCAGTTGCTCATGTGAACCCTAATCTTCTCTTTTTCATTTCTCAATCAACATCAGAATTCAGACCAAACAAAAATGGAGTCTTCATCTATGAGAGATAAAGACAGGTAAACCAACATGTCGACGCATTCACATACCACCTAAACCCAAGAAGAAAGACACCCCAAAAACCCTTATTATATTACCCAACTTTGTTTATTTAATCTAATCATACTTATCCATGGATCGAGTCTTCACTCTTCTCTCTCACCTCAACTCCTTTTCTCTCTTTCTCAATTCTTTAATATTCTCTAACCTATCTTTTCTCATCTAATAACTCTTCTTCTTTTGTAATTATTCCATCAGAGTTTTTCTTTTCTTCATTTCTGAAAGCTTGAGATGACGAACCGGTGGTGGGCCGGCGGAGGAGGTCTACCGGCGTCCACCGGAGTAGACTCCACATCATCATCATCGCCAGCTCTAAGAAAACCGGATCTCGCCATATCTGATAACATTGGCGCTTTTCAGGCATCTAATTCATCAGCCATGAAGAACCCAGATCTGAGCATATCCATGAACGACGCCGTCGCCGGAGTAGAGGAGGACGAGAGGGAGCTGAGCGAGGGAGCGGTCGACGTTCCGACTCGGCGGGCGAGGGGAAGACCGGCCGGTTCGAAGAACAAGCCGAAGCCGCCGATCTTCGTGACCCGGGACAGCCCGAACGCGCTGCGCAGCCACGTCCTGGAGGTGGCGAACGGCTCCGACGTGGCGGAGTGCATCGCGCAGTTCGCCAGGCGGCGACAGAGAGGCGTCTGCGTGCTCAGCGCCAACGGCACGGTGACGAACGTGACCATCAGGCAGCCGTCGGCGGGCGGCGCTGTGGCGCTGCAGGGGCGGTTCGAGATTCTGTCTCTAACGGGGTCATTTCTGCCGGGGCCGTCGCCTCCGGGGTCAACGGGGCTGACCGTCTACTTGGCCGGCGGGCAGGGGCAGGTGGTGGGAGGGAGTGTGGTGGGGTCTCTGGTAGCTGCTGGACCTGTGATGGTGATTGCTTCCACCTTTTCCAACGCGGTGTACGAGAGACTGCCGCTGGAGGAGGAGGAGGAAGGCGGTGGTGCTGCGGCGGAGCAGGGTGGAATGGGTAGTGATCCGACGTCGTCGCTGGGTGGTTATGGTATGGGGGAGAGTTTAATGCATAATGGTGGACAGATGAACACTGAATCTTATGCTTGGAATCATGGACAAAGTCAGTACTAGGTATTTGTTAGAAATTGGTGTTAATTGTCTGAAAAATTATAAGTTTTGCTGGATTGTTATTTTAATCAATTTTTTCAATATGGGTTAAACTAACATAATAATATATGTATGTATGTTTTTATGGCCTTGGTTGGTTTTGAAAAACACTTTAACGTGAACAGCTGCTTGAATGTTATTAAAAAACGGATTGAGGTCAAAAAAACATATTACATATGTTATGTTGTTTGAACAAATAGTGAATTTGGTTAAAATGACAACTCCAGTGAATGTTGCAATTTTTCCGATAATTAACCCTAGAAATTGTGGGTTGTATGTTAGAGCTATTTGACAATTTCGGTTTAAATATGTTGTGATGTTAAATTAATCAACAAACTGTTGTTAGGTTTTATATATGTGAAAAATTTTATGTTTACGCTTAATTATTACATCGTTCTTGATTGAATGAAAAACTGTGATCTGGCTTGCGTGTTTGTGGAGAAGTTGTTTGATCGCAAAATTCAAAACAAAAAACTTGTATTATATTTACAAAGAAATGGTTGGTTCTAAAGAAGCGTTTATGGTTCAGTAATTTATGGAAATATATTGTAATTTATTATCGTTTTAATTAAGATATATGAATTTGTATTGTTTCATGATTGTTTATGGTGGGCATTGGGCAGTAGCATTGTGTGGGTAATTGCCAGGAAAATTGCATTGAATTTGGAGTTTACTCATTTTGTAATTTTCGAACATTGATTATAGAGTATTAATGCAATGAAATACAAGATTTGTTAATAGTAGAATTTGACTGAAAATGAAGCTCGATAAATGTTTCTTCTTATTGCATTTAATTAATTAATTTTCTTTTCAAAGTTGAAGGTTTATTTCATTTTCTTTCTTTCTCCTCTCTCATTCATTTTCTTGTACTCCAATTTTTCTTAAGGATTTGATTAAACTTTTCATTTCTTTCATCTTTTATGTTATGGATAGGATACTTACGAGCTCGTTTCATTGATCAAATCAATTTTATTAAAACATCGCTCACAATTCATAACATAAAATATAGAGATTGATTTATGAAAATGAGTTAGGATGTGTACAAAATAGAACTGAGGCTTTATCTCATGAAATTATTACATTAAGCAATGAATGAGAGAATTGAGGCTTGATGCATTAATCATTTGGTTTTAAATGTATTATATACTGTGGATCATGTATGGTGTTTCGAGTAATTGTTCATTGATGATATTCTACTTGTGTTTAGATTTTAATTAGTGCATCAACTTATGATATGCATTATAAGTTCATCTTGTAATATGATAATGAATAATATTTTCATTTGTTAATAAGAATTTTTTAAGAATCATCAATATGAATATATTATCATATAATAGTGTAATGAAAATATGGAATACACAAAATATATACTGTTTTATCATAGCAAATCCATCAAATAATACTTGCCCTCACAAGTTCGATTTATAATTTCTAACAAAAACTCTGGTATAATATTTTCAAAAGATGTTCAATAAATTTGGAGATTTTTAGTGATTTAGATGACATGATTATATACGCTCACCCCTCAGCTCTTTACTAAATTATTTGTAATAAATTTAGAGTTTTTGTTTGGTTTTTTTGTTTGGTCGTAATATATAAATATATGGTTCCATGTTTAAGATAAATAAATCGATATGACTTTAACATTTGAAATTGAAAAGTATTTATTAATAGTTGAGCTGCGTTGACTTTTAAGAGTTGCAAACATTTGGAACAAAATAAAGCTGAGTAGATGAGTTGTACGACTTTACGGTAATGAAATAAAATGCGCAGATCAAAAGAGGTGTGTGTATGGGCCAACCATAAATTGGTTTGGTATTCTTGTCTCGTATCAATTTAGTTTTGCAATTAGAAGAATGAAATGAGAAGCATGTGAGTACGAGTTAGGAGGATCCATCAACCTCCATATCTATCAACATTTGCAAGAGAGCGCAGATATTTGCATTAATTGTTGTTAACCAGCATAGAATAGAATAGTCCAACACATGAAGCACGACTAAATTTCAGTTCAAAATTTTTACCAGAGACCATACAAATACAAAATAACCAAAAAAAAAGTAGAGCCATTATATGCTGAATGCTCAACTCAAACATACATTACTTTTATCCCACAAAATGCGCCCTGAAAACTCTCATGTCACAACAATCATGGTCATGTCAGATGCAACATTTTCTCGACATTAAGCATCCTCGTTGAAGTTCACTGCAAGATCCCAATAATGGCCAACACCATGGTCCGAAAAGAATTTACGTGCAGCTGCCTCTGTTCTACATTCCTGAACCATAAATCTGTGGAAGCTCGGTTTAGCAACACTTCCTTGCCAAACAAGCACACATTTGTTCACAGGTTTCTCCTCCTCTTCGTTTTCATCCTCGTCTTCTTTGTCAACAGTAGCAGTCCAATCGATCCTCCTAAGCATAAGCTTCCCATATCTCTTGATCGATTTGGCACCACCTTCTACGACAACCACGCTGATCCCTTCTGATATTATCACACATCCAGTCAGCCTATTCTCTTGGGCATTGATATCAACCTTAAAACGGGTCTGGGGATGAGAAAGGTCGTTGATCTTGTAGACTGAGACCATAGTATCAAGTGTGTTCTGATCATCAAAGAGCTTTCTCTCTTTCTTTTCACGACGCTCAGCTGGTGTGAGCTTACGGGCAATATTCCTGTCAATGTGGGCTTGCTCACGCTCAGCTGCAGCACTTCTTATTTCCATTTCAAGCTTTGTGGGATCCTGGGTTGCTTCCGAGCCGAGAACTTTCATGAGGTTGCTCATTTTGACTTTAGCTTTCGGTGGCTCTAAAACTCCTAGTCTAATCATCTCTTGCCTATCTTTCTCCCGAGCCAACCGACGCTGTGTGCGAAGTTTCTTCTGCTCCTTCTTGGTTAGTTTCAAAGGTTGAGGTGGAGGAGGTGGGGCTTCAACTGGAGGTTCAATAGGCCGAGGGTGTTCAATGTATATAGTGATCTTGTCCAGCTTGATCTTTTCTTCAGTCATGTTACCATCTATCATATCACCATAAGTACCAGAGTGCAGAAAAGGCACATCCCTGCAAGTTAGAGAGTTTATTTTAACTTCTTAATTCTTTTCCAAAAAAAAAAAAAAGATAATTATCCAAGTTCCCCGATGTCATGTCCCAGTAACAGGAGATTGCTAAAAGAATCAAACTGTCCCTCCAAGCAGTGGAGGAAAAATAGGGCCGGAAGGCCCTCAGTAATAGAAGGCATTTTTAGATCTCCAAACTCAACAGGACGGATGTATATACAAGTGTATATATACATGTATGCTATAGGTATGATATATTATAATGCATATACACAGTGAATAAAATCTAACTTCGCCTTGTCAAGTGTATGAATTGAAAAGTGTGAAGCAAACACTTACTTTTACCACTTAAAACATCAAAATGACACCACAGGAGATAAATGAACTTCAGCTAGTTTACACATGAATTTCAATAACTTTCATGCTATCTTCACAAAACATATCTTTAGATTTTCAATAAATTAACATGCAGCAATACATTCAAATATTATAGCCAGCTGACATGAATAGTGACTTACCACCACTCGACATCAGGAATTGCTTCCTTGGGTTTTTCTTTTTCTTTGGTAATCACCCTCTCCCCTACCTCAATCAGATTCGGGTTTATATCAGGCTCTGACTTTGCTTTTGCCAGCTGGGCTTGCTTTGCCTTTAGCTCCTTGGCTTTTGCTTCTCCAAATTGAGCCTACAAACGCCAATGAAGAGTCAGTGCAGGACCCTGTAAGTTGAAAGGATATGACTTATGCAGGTATTGAAAAAATATATATACCTTCAATTTAATGACTTCTGCATCTTTTGACCACTTGCCTTCCTCAACAAACTGGAAAGACATCCTCTTAGGCCTCAATAGCTTAGTCTTATCAATCCCCATCCTTGCATCAAAATGGGGATTCGTATCCGGATCCACATCAAGTTCAGGTTTGAGAATTTGGAAGGCATCTTTCTTTTGCTTGTTAATGTTTACCTAGGAGGTAACAAGCAAAAAAGGATAAGCGGAACACCAAAATGGAAATAAAACCAATGAAACCTACTAATTTACAAAATATTCTTCTCTGTTTACTTGATCAAACAAAATTTCAGAACATCTCATGTGATACTGTTTTTTTTACCCCACAAGAGAAACACTAAAATGGGAATAAACCTATGAAGCTTACTACTTTAAGATTCCTTTTATTTTCTGTTTAATTACTTAAAAATATGTAATGATTTCTAAAATTCTTAGATAAACTGATATTTATCTATACCTTGAGGGTACTCAAAGTGTTCACTTTTGGAACGTTCACCACATTGCCATGCTCATCAATCTCCCTACCTAGTGCATCCAAGCGAAGTACAGGTGCTTTCGAAGGCTTTGGTTGAATTGCAACATCTGGGGGCATCTGCCCCGGGAACATATTTATGAGGGGAGCAAATTCTGGGTCTTGCCTAAATCCCATCTTGGCAGCTAGTTCCTGTGCACGTTTTACAGCTTCATATTTTTGTGCTGTGAGTCCAGGAAGATGAGGCAAACCAATCTGTGATGGCGTGACAGGACTTGATGCAGGTAAAGTTGTTGTGCTTGTTGCGACTTCAGAAGGAACCTTGCCTGAGGCAGATGCTGGAGGAGCAGGCGTTGGCAATATACCTTTAACAGAGGAAGAAACTTTAGCAGCATCTTTTTGTGTTGAGCCAGCATCTCTGTTCAACTACACAACGTGAAAAGGAAGGAAAGGAAAAGTTTTGAATCAGACTTAAGTAAAAATAGATAAAACATGTCATCGCTATCAGTATCAGCATGAATTGTAGAGAATATCAGAATGCACATGTTAGAAACGCCATAAACAAAGCAAACAAGTAAAACCTAGGAACTTACGGAAGGAATCTTCTTCATCCTTTCTGCAAGCTCCTTCTGCATTTGAAGGGCTCTCTTAGCTTTTGCTAAAGCATCAAGGGACAAGCCCCCACTCTTGCCAGCATCTGAAGCTGTCCCATCTGTACTGGATTTCCCAGGAACCTCATGAGATCTGTTAATATTAACTCCCTTATTTTCATTTGTCTTGTAAATTGAAGATACCTTAGTAGCAGGAGAATCATTAAGAGCTTCAAAAGCCGCAGGTAAAGTTCCAGATGGTGTGTTGACTGGTCCAGTCGCAACCCCCTACAAGTAGAATGTTGACACACTTTATGTAAGAACACAATTGCAAGTATATCATAAAAGTGAAACTTATATTTAAAGTCACAGATCCAAAAGAATGCACAAAATTCAAATTTTCAGCATGTGAAGACAAGTAGAGTACCAAAGTCGCAGATATTTTGAGCTCCACTCCTAAAATGATCTAAAAACTAAGGTAAAAAAGGAGAATCAGGTAATCATACTAACAACTCCAAAGAGGATAGAAGTGTGTCAATGATGACTTTAGATGGAACAATTAAATAAAGACCATCATTTTTAGGAAATCTATTGAAAAATACAGCATAAACAGAGAATTAAAATTTCGCCACAGATTGCTCCAGAAAGTAAATATAAACCATGTCAGGAAGCATGTAGAAAAATATCCATCATCAGAGAAGCAAATAAGAATTCCAATAGCAAATAAATTACAAACGTCTATAATAAATTAGAAGTCCATCATATGGTGCATTTCTAAAACATTAAATTATATAGTCAATTCCACAAGTATCAATATAAAGCAATTGAATACTTAATCATACTAGATTGCATAACCATGAACAATGTTGTGAGACAACGGATTCTTCACTTTTCACAAGATTGGATAAAATTAGATAGATGGTTTCAGGTCTAAAATACACCATTTCCTGGCATATAGGAGGAAGGACAAAATCAATCAAATACTAGCCACCAACTATTCTTAACATGTAATAATGGTATGCCACCAAATACACCTTATCAATTTATATAATTTCCCTGTTGCTAGCCATAATTATCTAGAGTTTTTCAAAACATGGATTCAAAAGATTTGGGCAATGAGATTAAACTGAAAACTGATAGTATTGCAAATCACAAAGGGGAATGACTAATCTTACAGCTATCTGCTTATTTTTAACAACAGAACACCTATAACACCCAGTTACTTGTAGAATATAGAAGCACGGCAATGGCCCGGTCGAACATCACAGATACCACCAAGTAATTATTTGAATCAGACACTCAATATTGGTAGATAACAGAAAAGCAACGAGAGAGGTTGCACTCACACACACAATCAACATGGAGTTTCCATGCTCAGCAATGTAACACATGGAGAGCAAAATCCAACATCTCTGCCAACGATCATTTCCATAAAATTGCACATATAAATTACCTAAAGATACTATGTTTCCTTGCTCATGAAGAGCCTGAATGATCATGTGGGTGAAATCAAAGTGTCACTTCCCTATTAGTATTTGCACAATATAAATCAGCGAATGTACTAAAACCAAACTGATTCTGTTCAAACAAGCAAATATGAGGGGAGGGGAGGGGTGGGGGATCAAATCGACGAAACAAAAAGGGAAAATGAATTTACATTGGCACCAGAACCAGTCTCGCCACGCTGTCCAGTATCACGCGGCTCATATTTTGCATCTTTCTTCACAGATTTCTCTTCAACTCCCAAACCCTCACCTTCTCTAGCGTCTCTATCATCCTCCTTCGTCTTAACATCCTCAAATCGACGTTTCTCCCTTCCATTCTCAACCCTAGTTCTTTTATCACTCCTCTCTTCACTCTCCCCCCTCTCTTTCCTCTTCTTCCTCTCAACCGAACGAGATCTCTCGCGCTCTCGGCGGGTATCTCGATCCCTGCTACCTTCTCTTTCAGCTCTAGAGTCGGACCGGCGGCGATGGTGCTCATCGGATCTGTGGCGGTCTTCATCGTGCTTGGAGCGGTGGTGGTGATGGTGGTCTCTGGATGCTTCTCTATCTCGATTTGGATCGGATTCTCTTCGTTTACGGCTCGAGGATTCTTTCTCCATTGTTAGGGTTGAGTTTCTCTCTCTTGAAGATGATTTGTTTGAGATAGGATTTCCTTTATGAGAATGAAGCCGACCGGACCGGTGACCCGGATCTCATAAGTAGACCCAATTCCATTTTTACTCTTATAATCTTTGATCTTTACTAAAACAACACTTCAAAAATATATATATATATATATATATATATATATATATATATTTACTAAAACAAATATCACAAGTTGACACATGTCAACTTAAATCTTTTATCTCTTAAATTATATTTAATAATAATCATACATTCTTATTTATCTATTTATTAGGGTGTAAAATTATATTAATTTAATTTTAATTAAAATGAAAACTTCTCATTCCTAAACTCTCTCTTATTTATTACATTTTAATAATGATAATAATCGAAAATTAAAATATATAGATACATACATCAATTTAATATAATACATTTAAATTATATTTAAGTATTTTATATCGATTAATGCTAAATTTAAAAAAAGTAACTATCAAATTATTCATTTTCAATCAATCTATAATAAATATTAACTTCCATCATTATAAATAATAAATATTATTTATTCATTAAGGTTATATCTATATAGATATATATAAAGATAGAATTAAAATTTTGAAACAAATAAAATTAGGAAAGGTCAAAATTATTGAAAGGAGATGATAGCTTGCAAAATCTATCCTGATGTCAACAGAGTCACTGCCATTATCAATGCCTATTGTAAGGAGGGGTTGATGAATGATGCAGAAAAGGTTCTCCAAATCATGATACAACATAATGTGGTTCCTAATGTAGTCACCTACAGTGCATTGATGGATGCGTATTGCCATGAAGGACGAATAGATAAAGCTAGGGATGTTTTTGATTCAATGGCTACTAAGAATATTGCTCCTGATAACCACATCTATAACA
The DNA here is from genome assembly GCA_028654395.1 of Scutellaria barbata. Lineage (NCBI taxonomy): Eukaryota > Viridiplantae > Streptophyta > Magnoliopsida > Lamiales > Lamiaceae > Scutellaria > Scutellaria barbata. The sequence continues at coordinate 13,361,050 of CM053646.1, read as the reverse complement.
TTTTAATCAATGGATATTGCAAGAATGGGCATATATGTTGAACAAGCATTCTTGTTGTTGGGAACATTGGAGCGTGAGGGCGAACATCTGAAGTTGGTGAGCCGTATGATGGGCAACTATCTCGCTCAGAGCTCACAGTCGCAAGAACCGAACAGATTCTGCAAAGGCCTGATGTAGTAACCTACACAATCTTGATCAAAAATGAAACAGGAGAATTTGCTCCTAGACAATGTTATAGTCCAAGGATTTCTGAGGAGTGGCAAATACAATGATGGTAAAGGATTCATCCCAAATGCATCCACACTTGAGTTGATGCTTGAGTTACTTGGGACAAAGGAACAAAATCCTATTATTTTTAAAATGTTTCAATTCATGTTAGCTCCAATTGCTTTGAAGCAGGAATGATGTGGTCCGAAGATGTTGCTTCTCAATGTAAATATGTTGAAATTATTATTTTTAAAAGTCTCATTCATTTGATTTCACACTCAAATCACAATAAAATTATATTTAAGTTTATTTTATTTTATTAATGCTAAATTAAATAAATTATTAACTTTTAAATTATTCATTTTCAATCAACATATTAATTTACTCTCTTAATGTTGAAGTTGAAAAGGAAATATTATTTATTATTTTATTCATTTATATTGTTTCATTTATTTTATAAAAAGATAAAATTAAAAAATATTTTTCAAACAAATTAAATTAGAGAAGATCAAATTTTAAGTGCACTCACGTTTTTATCTTAAGTGAAAAAATACAATATCAATTATTTTAAATGCATATAGTAAAATTCTGTGTATATAATCATTAAAGATTGAAAAATATATATTTCATACGAATAAGAAATTTATGTTTATAAATTGACAATACAAATACTTTTTAGCCCATGTGATTATGGAATTTTTTTTAAGGAAAATTAACCTTAGTAAATTCAAGAAAAAAAAATTGTTGTTTGCTAATACAGTATATAAAATAAAATACTAATAAAAAATGTGATGATAGTTTACGTATTTATAAATAAATAAGACAAAAAAAAAACTCTAACTATATTGTATTTTATGCTATCGGTTACTAATATATGCATTTCGATTCTAATGTAATTTAATTATAACATATAGTTTGAAGTGTATATTACAAACTTCGCTAAAAAAATCATAAAATCATTAATAAAATGTTAAAATATTATTTGATAAAAAACATTTTGGAATACCATATTCTTCAAATTATTATATTTCATACTCAAAATGTTTTATATTTTTATATTAGATTCTTAAAAATATTTATTTTAATAAATCCTGTGTACGGGGTTTATATTAATATATATATATATATGAGTTACATTTGTATACAATTGTTGTACAACACGGGTCGGGTCGAGTCGAATCCGACCAACATCCGCACATTTTTTTTATTACCCTAACTTTTATATTATGTTGGTTATATCTTTATATTATATTAAACATACATTTATGTACTACTTTAATTAAAAAAAAAAACCTAATTTCAACGAAAACAACTCTAATTTCAACAAAAAAAAATCCTAATTTGTACATATATACCTTTAAGTAATATTAGTCATATTTTTATATAATACATAAAGGTACCACTAATATAATTAAAAGGTATGACTAACATAAGATGAAAATATGTTTAACATAATATAAAAATATGTTTAACATAACATAAAAACCCTAAAAGTATGTTTAACATAACATAAATATATACTTAATTTTACATAAAAATATATTTAATATAATATAAAGATATGTTTAACATAAAAAAAAAATTCCTAAAGGTATGCTTAACATAATATAAAATCATAATTGTATGTTTAACATAACATAAAACCATAAAAATATGTTTATAAATGCACTAAAGGTATGACTAACATAACATAAAGGTATGTTTAACATAATATAAAAGTATGTTTAACATAATATAAAAATATAGACACCTTGAGCGAATTTTGATGGGTTTAAGCACACCCACCCACACGCGTGGGGGCGCGTGCGCACATGTAGAGGTCCCGTGGATCGGGTCGGGTCAGGTGCAGGAATCCTAAATCCGTGCACCAATTATATAAAAAAAATTGTATGTATATATATATATATATATTGGAAGAAACAAGAAAGAAAACCAGGGATTAGCAACCTAAACAAGGCTAGATGAGGTCTTTTAGAACATTGAATCACCAAGTCATTAAAGTACTTTATGTGTGTGTGTATATATATATATATTGGAAGAAACAAGAAAGAAAACCAGAGATAAGCAACCAAAACAAGGCTAGATGAGGTCTTTTAGAACATTGAACTTTTAGAACATTGAATCACCAAGTCATTAAAGTATATCTTGTGGTGTTTTGTTATGGAACAATTACATATAGCAATGATCAAACACTCTAACTCTATCATGTTGGCTTCTAATTGGATAGATTATATCAAAAGACTATCATGTTAAGAAAGCTACAAACAAACACACAACCCTAAAATCCATACAATTGCAGGCATAAAGAAAGCTACATTTTCATGGATACAACTTATCATATAGCTGGGAATCTTCCAAATGCAACAAGATAAACATTTACTTTGTTGCACCAGATTACGTTGTTATAGCCCGCCATCACAATCCTTCGCTGGGGGCTTCCTCCTTTGCAGTATCCTTTGATAATGCTTGGATATGAGTGCTTTTGAGTTCCTCAAACTGCAAGAATATGAGGAACATAAGGAAAATCCTTTACATTATAACAGAATGAATATAACATAACTTTCATGGTTTTTCAATGTTCCATAATATTCAATGCCATACAGGGAAAAAGAAAAAGAGAGAATTCTCAAGGAATGTAAATCTGCAATAATTACTTGTCTAGGAGTTTCAAGGATACCAAAGGATCACTGTACCATCAAAAGAGGATGACGAATTCAGATTCTAAAATGACAAGCTGGAATAATGATAACAGCATATCAAAATTAAAGTAGGATACCTCTCGAGATTTTTCTTGGTGCGCAGCCAAAAGCTCATTGTATCGTATCTGTAAATCTGAAAATTCACCTTGCATCTTTTCATATTCAGCCAGAGTTGGACCTCCTAACTTTTGCTGGATGAATCTGGTAAAGCATTAGTAAATGGCTCATTTAGCAGCAATTACTTTGTCAAAAGTACAATTAAGGAAAAACAGATGCTGATAATTGAAAATTTAAATCAACGAGGAAGTCAACTTTCTCCCATTTAATGCTTGAGTTGCAATTCGACAACTCTATGGCTATAGTATGACATCTTATCATAACATCACAAAACATTCATTCGGTTAATATAGCCTGCTTTTCACAAACTATACGAAATAGAATAAATCTGCTCAAGTTCAATTGCTCCGTATTATACTGAAAACATGCCGCTATACACACTAGCGACCGGTTCATCTAACAACAACAGTGGTTTATTCATGATGTACTTACTCAATAGCTGAGGAAGGTTTGTCATTCTGCTCATATAGTGCAACCAGAACTACAAAAGGAAAACAATTAGCACAAGAACAGAAAGCTCAATATCCACCAATCATAAATTAAAAAAAAGGAATGTGAAAGTGGTTGCTACCTTTTGTCAAAGCATCAAGAGCTCCACTGGATTCCAGGTACTTTCTAAAAGCTTCCTTCTTTGCTTCCTTTTCCTGTCACAAAAATAATAAACTCAACATTGAGAAAGGAGGGGGAGGGGGGCAACTATCAAAGCATGGGGACAGAAAGAACTAGCACACTTATTTTCAAGTGGCCAGCACAAGACTGATTCCCCTCCTGCATTAAAAGCTCTTGTCCTTTTCATGGCTACAAAACTCATATAGACTCAGGCTTCAAGAGCAAGAGAACTTAGTTCTTCATTCACACTCAACGGAGGGAAGCTTTAATGCATATTATTACTTACAGAAGATATCCATTCACATGCAAAGATTGTATGCTCAAAGGCACTCATCAATGTGCGCATAAAACGATTTTTGTCTGAGAGATCAAGTAGCAGAAGTATATTCCATTTACTGCTATCTATCATTTTTTAGATGAAGACACTAAATTTTTTTCTAGAAGTGATGAACAATTAGGAGCATTGGTAAATGAAAATGGCGAGTAATCACCAGGCCAAGACATAGAAATGAAGGAACCATAGATAATCGACGATAAAAAGATAGCAATGTTGCGATCAATTTTTATAAAGTCAAAGTTAGCTAAATGCCCAAGACAAAGCTTTCAGTCCCCATCCATGATCACTTCCGGTGGCATAAGAGTCAAGAGGATATGAAAATATCGCTACATACATCAACAAATATAGTATAAGTGCACCTTTAGAGAGAGACTAAAAAAAGCTATTGATGACTGTGGATTCATGGGTTTTTTCCTGCAAAAAAAGGACCCTACATGTTCAAAATAATGGAAAACCATGAAGCAACTGTGACAAAGTCCATGTCAATGTAACTTGTCGATAAACGTTGACTAAAAGTAACTGTTTTCGTATTTTTTAAATCATCCACACAAGGTATTTGAGTGTTGAAGTAACACATTCCTTGCTGAATGAATTTTCAAGTTCTGGGAATTTGATAAATTACAAGGAAAAGAAAATGGGTTTGTTTCATAATCTTACTTTAAACTCCTTCCATGGAAATGTTCTTTCATCAAAAGACTATTTGAGAGGTACTAAGTACCCAACTACCAAATCGAAACTTTAAGGGCTTATAAATTTCATAAGTCTATCTACTTCATTAGACACAATTGGAATATAAAAATGGATCTTTAAAAATATTACACACCTATATAGTGAATATTGTGATGCATAAGAACGGAAATTAATAAGATATAGATAACGTAGAGATTTATATTAAATGGACCTTATGACTCATTTTGCTTGGAAATGCATTGTGGATGGAAGGGAAATTATAGAGGCAGGTGCGAGAGGAAGAATGGGAAATGTGGCTAATGTGCAATTTTGGCAAGATGCATAATTGCTTGGCCTTTATACAGTCAAGAAGATGACTCTTAGCTACCGTAGGACACAAAAAAAAAAGGACTGTCATTCAAATGTTTAGCAATGAAGATGTCCAACTATGAACTCACCATTCAGATAAGAAGTTAAATTCAGAAACTCTTGCCCGTGTACAAATTTTTTTTTGAAAGTTTCTAAATCTATTTTACTTCTTAAATGTCAACATGCAATCTGGCTCAGGATGTGGCAGTATGGGTTGACTGATCGAGGGGCAAGGTGTATCCATATCTATGTGCCTTTGACAGTAGCTGCCAAGGCTGATTAGGAGTCATCTTCCTCTTTCTCTTTCATTTACTAATTGATTTCACATCATATTGGTATGAATTTATAGTTTTAGCTTTCAAAAAAATATTGTTTCCACCATGAAATTCCATCATAGTAAATACCTGTTCACCATAAAGTATTTACGAACATGTTTCATCACAATTCTTTGTATCCTTTTTTTGAGCATTTATCACATTTAGATCATATTCTAACTGACAGATTAAAATGCAACTTCTAACTTACCGATCAAATAAAGAGTAAAAATATATATCCCTGTAAGGCAAACATAAACAATTAACCAGAAAACGTAACATTACCATTGATTAGCCATATTATGAGCAAAGGCAGACTCTACATTGGCATTATCATCTTGCCAATTCAAAATGAAAGGGGAAAAAAAGGTAATCTGATCCAAAAATCATACCAGCATTAACAGATCAACATTAAAAGCAATCAGAATTCTGAATTTTCCTGTGAGCACCATTAGCAAAGCCCTCGAAATGCCAAATTGGATGATAACCCCCATAAATATTCAGCTCAGATCATAAACCAAAACCCACATTGTAGGATTCAGATATTAAAACATTTCTGGCTCTGCTACTAATTTTGCATCTACTGATCTCCAAATGTTGCAAGAAGGTAAATGAATAAGCTACTGACAGAAATTTCATAAATACCCAGATCTCGCAATTCTTAAGAAGAATAGCTCAGTAACCTTCTTCCACAACAAATCAATAGTAAAAGGCGATGCATATAAAATTGAAGGGGCAGTGCGAATTTACCATGACTTCCAAAGCATTCAACGCTGGCCAGTACAGAACGACTGCCGTTAAAAGATGATTACGTCTCTCGTTTCTGGTGTGTGTGTGTGTGTGAGAGAGAGAGAGAGAGGATCAGTGGATCACGCTCTGATGTAAAGCTTCTTCGTATAGTCTGTGTGTGTAAATCTTTGGCTCAATATTAGTGTAAGGATTCTTCAATTAGGTGCAGGACAATCTTGCAAGAAATCCACGATCCGATCGGTTCGAATGTAAATTGTGGGATATGTTTGATATGATACGAAATTAATTATCATCTTCCCCTAAAGATGGAGGAACTAAATAATTTATTTCTACTTTTCAAATTAATTATTCTACAAACTAAAAGAAATGAGGTTTTGGTTAGTAAATTTCTCACATTCGACGATTAATATCAGTTGCCCACAACATATTATTATATAATCAATTATATTACAAGAATTATCAACACTCATTGACAACAATCTCTGCCAACTACATGTTCCTTACAAAATATTCGGGTAAGCATAATCACCGAATAATCTAATATAAGCCTTCAATATTTATTCACCAATTGTATTAAAATTAGGATGATGGGTTACTTTAATCAACAACCTTTTAAGTTCAAACCATTTAACCCAAGCTTTATAATGCTGTAGAGATATGAGAGCTCTAATTTACAACGTGAATCTATAACAACATCAATGACTTGATTAAGAGCAACTCTAAGGGGACATCAAAAGGGGCATCAAACCCATTTTAATGTCCCAAAACACTAAAGTTCTCCTTCAACCTATACATTAAATGGTGATTTTTTTATTTTTTTTTATGTCTCTTTCATCAAATTTGATTCTTCTCAAATGAAACATCAAAATCAAATTGAAGCTAACTACCAATCAACCAACTCAAAATTAATTTCAAACGGTAATAAAATTTTGATAGCAACGGTCATATTGGGGAAAAACCTTCTATATAAACCGAACACCATGGGAAGACTTTGCAATTAGCTTTAGAGATTTTCCCCCCTCTTTACATAATTGCAGTTTTGAAATTGTTCAAACTCCTCATCTCCGATGATATCTCCGACGATTATATTCCAACGATGGTAAGAATGATCAGATTTAGTGGTGGGTGAGTGAGCTTTATTGAGGAAATAGAGAGAACAAAAGGGACAAAGAGAGAAAACAAGAAAGACGAGAAAGAGCAGAGGAACAAAGAGAGAGAGAAAGAGTTGAGAGTGAGTGGGAGAAAATAAAAGTTTGAGATATGTCAAGACTTTATGTTTGGATTTGGTTTAATGGGCTATTTTTAAATTTTTTATAATTAGGTTTGTGTATGTTTTATATGAATTTGGTTAAAATTATTAGTCCAAAACCACCATATTTTGAATACTGCATAAATGATTAAGTTATCAATCAACGGTTTAAATGTATTTAATTATTTAATTATCAATCAACGGTAGACTACTGCATTTAATTAAGTTATCAAAATGTATGCAGAATAAGTTTTTAATAATTCATTTATTTTTGAATAAATGATTTAGATAGACATATTTATTTGATTGATGAATACAAAAAAAACAATTAATAATTAATAGTAATTATATCAAAATGTATTTATTTTACTTATTTTTATTTACATATAGTTGTATTTTAATTAACTTCAATTTTAATATAAGTATATATTAAAATAAATGAGTTAATTGATTATTTTAAATTTGATGTCTCATTTTGATATTTGGGGTTGTAGCATATAAATTTTATAGATGCATCAAAGGAATCAAATATATGTTTGATGTCTCATTTTGATGTTTTTCGGTTGGATCTAATGCCCTATAAACTATTATGTAAAGGGTGGGGAGTGGGGGACCCACCTTTATTTAATACACCGCATATTAAATTAAATGAAAATCAAATATATATTAAAAGATATAAATATTGTTACTATTTAGTTGTATATTATAATTCAAATGGTAATATAGTGAGGTGAGTTTAGGATTTCGATAATTTTAAATTATTTAGATTTGGATGTGATTAGCATTTTATTCGTGTTGAGCCTACAAATTTTGTAGTTTAACTGGTATTTCGTATTTATATATGTGTAAATTATGATAATTGAACTTGGATCACATAAGTTATTTAGTTTTTATTCCGTTTTAATTCATTGAGGAAAAAAAATTGTTAAGTAAAGAATGGGAGTGTGCATAGCTCCACCTTATGTAAATCATGCATCAAACTCAAAATTAAAGATATTTATACTGAGGGTGTTTGGGTGAACTTATAAACTCTTATAGCATTTGTAAATTTTCTTGTGCATCAAGTGCATGAATCTTAAATTCATGCAATTTGGGTTGATCCGACCCAAATCCGTAAGTTTTGTTTTTTTATTTTATATATTGATTTTTATGTTATATTAGTATGACCTTTATGTACAGATATCATAACATTTGTGTACTATAACTTAGAAAAAAAAAACGTTTTTTTTTATCAACATACTTTTATGTGATATTACTTATATCTTTTAGTTATGTTAGTTGCACCCTTATATATTACATAAAAGTAATGAAATTTGTACATAAAGATGATGTGAATATATATATATATATATATATATATAAAGGTGACTTGAATATCACATAAAGGTATATATGTACAAAATGTGCTTAAATTCTTCTTATTTTTTCATAAGTTACAGTATATAATGGTAAGAATATTTGTACATAAATATCACACTAATATAATATAAAGGTAACACATAAATTATAAAAAAAAAACTTACGGATCTGGATTGACCCGAATTGTATGTACATCTGGTGCACAACAGACCTACTCTAAAACAGTTTATAAGATATTAAGAGCTTATAATCTCCTCAAAATTGTTTGCATAAAATTTAAAAAATAAGATGTTAGAAGCTTATAAATTTCTTTTTTTTAACTAGGAGAACCTTAACTTATTTCTAAAATAAAATGTTATTTTTTTTAAATACATTCAAATTTGATCATTAAAATTGCATAATTATCATTGTTAACATTTTATAAATTCTACCATCTTATTTATCAAAATATTTCAAAAATTTATTTTCATACTAAAATGAAATATTTTTTAAACTTTAAAAATAAGTTTAGCCAAAAAACACTCAAAAAAAATAAATATATAATTGAAACACCACACACATGTAGCACAAATCAACAACAAAACATAATAAAATAAAGAATAGCACTTTGTGTTCCAGATCCATGCCTCTAATCCGACCCCCCATATAAATATATATTTTTTCATTTTTTTTCTTTCCTCCTTCTTCATGCTGCTATTGTTGCTGTTTTTTTTTTCCTCTCACATTTTCTCTTCTTGTAGCCCCCTTCTTCCATCTTATTATTCATTTTTTTTCTTTCTTCTTCTCAACCATATGATTTATGAATAGATCTACTCAATAATTTTCTTCTTCTTCCATCTTCTTCTTCCTTTTTTTTTCTTTTTTCTCAACCATATAATTTATGAATAGATCTACTCAATTATTTTCTTATCTTGATTTATAGTTTTATTATTGCAATTTTCTGTTTCTGGCAATGATCTTGAGAGCATGGACAAGTTGCACAAATTCATTAATATCTTTATTTCACTCTACTAAATTTAAACTAAAAAGCTCAAGAAGTGAGGTTGATATTGTTGATCACTAGTTACTAGTTTTTTGATCTTTTTCTCATATTTTTATGTTGTCTTTAACATATAACCATGTTGTTTAGTATAACCCATTTTGAGGATCATTCCTCCATACATATATGAATTTGTATATAGAATATATATGTAAGTAATACTTTTGAGGCATTACTGATTTGTTTTATAGGTATTAGACATATGTTTTATATGTATTACAAAATTACATGCTTGAATGATATGTAAGTAATACTTTCAAGATATTATGAAAATACTTTTGAGGTATTATTGATTTGTAATACCTAAAAAGAACATGTGTAATACCTGTAAGATACTTATATAATACTTGAAAGGAACATATATAATACCTATAAAATACTTATATATACCTGAAATGAACATGTTTAATACTTGTAAGGTACTTATGTAATATTTGAAAGAAACATGTGTAATACATATAAGGTACTTATGTAATACATGAAATGAACATGTGTAATATCTGTAAGGTAATTATGTAATACTTGAAATGAACATGTGTAATACATGTAAGATAAGTGTAATACTTGAAAAGAACATGTGTAATACATGTAAGGTATTTATATAATACTTGAAAAACATGTGTAATACTTGAAATGTACATGTGTAATACTTGTAAGGTATTTATGTAATACCTTAAGAGCATACAATTAATATATTCATTGAAAATCTTAAAATTTCGAATGTTCATCTTCTTCCTCAAAATCAACAAATCATGATTTCACATTGTTTGAAATAATTGATTTTCAATATTTTAAAATTATTGTAACAAATGTGATTTGAAATCAATTATCTAAATCTATGAAAATGAGTAGAAGAGAAGATGAAAAAGAAAAAACCTCATAAATGACTTTATGGAGATTTAAAGAAGAATAAGAACAAGAAAATAGAAAAGAAGAAGAATATATAAAACAAATAAGAAAAATAACAAATTGATAAGAAAATAAATTAAGAAGAAGAATGAGAGGGAAGAAAAAAAAAGAGGAAGAAGAAGAAAGTATAACTGTTTTTATACTAATACCTGAAGGGTAAATGTGTGATACTTTAAGAGTAAATGAATGATACCTTAAACTATAAAATTTAGGTGGTGTGCGGTTCACACAAGCTATTGTATGGCCCCTGTGAACGCACGTGGAAGCGACCCACACATCGATCGAATTGAGGATACTAATGGTACATATAAATTTGGTGTAAAATAAAACATTGCCAAATTAGTTAAAGAGTATACAAGATTATATGAGTTGTAGACATGTAAAAGATGTGTTCAACATCACCTCAAATTGGAATAAAAGAAATTAGCCTTACAAGTTCAAAATAACTACAAAAGATATGATTTCCAAATGTTTATATGTTTTTTTGTTTTTTTCCGTTTATTACCACACATTCCTTTTCAAATTTGTATAGAGCAGCAGGATGTTACAATATCTAATATCTCGAAAAAGTGGGTGATTTAAGTTTTAAATAAAAAATATCTTAAATTTGGATTGATTGGTCGACAAACTTCTTCTAAAACTCATGTCCAATTTCATTAAAACTCTACCAATTAACCAACACTAGAGAGTTTGAACTCAAAACACTAAACAAAATTGTTGAAATACTATATTAAAGCATTTTTGCAATTAATATGTGAAGGCAAGTAGAAAATTCGACTAATGCCGCAAAATAAAATATGTAAAACACTCGTTATCAATTTAAACCATAAATAATTTTCTATTTATGGAAACACTTGCACAACACACCAAACAATAAGAATTCTAAATCACTATTTAAAAAAAAAAAAACTTATTAGGTACCTGGTCAAGGTTCGGGCCATAAAAACCCAATTCAAATGGAATTTGATAACTAATTTTATATTTTAATTAAAATAAACTGCTCCATTCAGGCTTGTATTTAATGGAGTATTGGTTCTCCATTTTTTTTACTTGTATTACATTATCCAAACTAATTTTTGTGGTGAAAATAACCTAACCTACCTATTAATATCTCACGGGTCGGCCCATTTATTGCCCATACCCGACCAAACACATTTATATCCAACCCGACCCGCGAAAGATATTTTCAACTATATATATATTCATAAAAATCAAAACCCGCAAAGGATAAAATGAGAAATATCACACAAAACCCAAAAACCCTACTTGTTAAAACCCTGCCTTCCATTTCCCAGGTTAGGAGTAACACTGAAGAGAGAGAGACTGAACTATTATCCTTCACCATCACTCTTCCCATGGCTGATTGAGCTCAATTGAATTTGACTATATTTAATCATGGCCAATAAAAAGCGAAATAGCAGTCAGCAAAGGTGTAATCAACAGTTTGGAAATGGGATGAATCCCCAAGGAATTCGTAATTCCAAGGGCAAATTTGCTGGTCGAAGGAAGAAAAGTAAGCAAAATCAGCAGCTCTTTATGAATGATAAAGATTTCTTGCTGCGCCTTCAGGAGGTTCTGTACACGCCGGAGCACATTTTCACCAAAATTTTCAGGAAGGATGGTCCGCCGCTTGGTGATCAGTTCGATTCCCTTCCTTCGAATGCTTTTCAGAGTGGTAAGTAGTGGAAATGTGTTCTGTTTTGTTTATCCGGAAGTGGATTGATGCTCAGGTGGATTTTAAGTTCATTTACATTGATGATTGGAATGTTAGTTGTTTAGTAATTCAAATGATTGTTAATTGTAGTCTAAGTGAAATTATTTAGAAACTACGGAGTACAATAGGGACATTAATTTATTAATTTTTGGGTGGAGCACTGGGCACAGGGTAGTCGTAACTAACACATGAATACGATGCAGGAAATACTCAGCAAAGACTGTTTACTTTTGATTAAGGATTAATTACTTATCAGGCCACTGAATTTTTAAATTGGGCTAAACAATTAGTTTAGCACTGTACGACGACCTTTGGTAGTTTATGGTATAAGTGGCTACACTTGGAAATTTGAATGCTATGCTCTTCTCTTAGCATGTGTTGATTTTTGATTGAGAATCTGTGGAATGAGACGTAGTAAATTCTGTATGCTTTTTTGTTTCTTATCTATGGGTCCCTAGACCAATAAGTTGGTCACTTGTGTAGAGAAATGAATGCTTGGTTTTGGACCAAACTTGCTGTTTTTCAACTTTTAAATGACATTATTATCTACTCAGTTTTATCTGTCATGCTAGCTTTTCTAAAAACGACAATTGTCGTTGTTAGGCCTTTAGCCATTATTAATATGTACTTCCTAACCAAATGGCTTTGAAGTAATGGAACCAGATTAACTGTATCATTAGGTAGATTTTCTGAGTTGGAATTCTCATGTAGTACTGAATTGGTACTTCAGAAGAGGGCCTGCTCCTAAGTGAGAAGCTGAATGACACCAGTTTGGATTTCTGAATTTATTACATCCTACCTGTGGTTTCTCACTTTAGTTCCAGTATCATTGCACAGCAGTTCAAAAGACTGAAAGAAATAGGAGTGAGGATCTTATGGGAACTCAAATGAAGGACATCCAGTGCATGGCATTCACTTTTAAATTTAATGGTTTTTCCTTTTCTTAATCACTTCTGCAATTCTTAGTCCTCTTCCCATTTATCCTGTTCCTCACAGAAAAGGCAATAATAGAATAATTAAAATCCAAAACAGGAAAGGGGAAAACCGTGACAGCTAGCTCAAATGTGTTTGATACATATCCATCTCTCTTTATTGTTAATAAATATGTTTTATCAATTATATCAAAATCTTTCTTGTGATTGTTGGACTCTGATGACCAGATCCCAGAAGGCCTCATCATGAAGAGAAACATCATACCCACAAAAGAAGAAAGGTATTGAACTCATAGTCTAACTGTTTCTGTTTCTTCTACTTCTTCCATTTTATTTATTTATTTAATTTTTTTTTTTTGAGGTTTGTGGGTGGATGATATAGCATGGAGTATTTGTACCTTCTATTTTCTCACACATTTTGTTACATGTTAGGTTTCCATGCATGCCATTTTAGACTATCCAGCATGTTGTGAGAACAGTTCACCCGCACTTAGGCACGGCATTGGGAAAGGCCCAATGACTGCAAATGGCTCTCCAGTAAAGAAATATGGCATGGGCAAAGGTTTAATGTCTCTAATGGGTGCTTCAAGAAAAAAATATGGTATTGGAAAAGGTTTGATGACGGTTTTGCAAGGTACAAATCCTGACGCAAGAGATTTTCCGTATCATGCTTGCAGTGGTGAGAGCATTATTCAAAAGAAGAAGAAAAAAGTACAACCACGGGAATCTATTCTGGTTCGCCTTCTAATCCTCCTTTCAGTTGTCCTGTGACAATCAAATGTCCTTTCTTGTGTCAATAAAGCTAGTTGAATAAATATTACAACTACTCTATATCAAATGCGATAGTTTCAGTTATTTGGAAAAGGAATCTAAATTTAGTTATTCACTGTGTAGAAAAAATTAGCAAACAAGGAACAAGCCAAGAGGAAGACTTCCTTGAGGAGTAGAAAGGTAAATTTCACTTTAGCTATTTCATTTGCTAGGAATTATTTGGTCTGCCATGTAGTTAATGCTTTACTTGACATGCTATAATTGCAGTTGGAATGCCAGAAAATTCAAAAGCTGAAGAAGCCTCATAAAGAAAAATGTGAACTTGCTCTTAAAGATGTGAAATGCATAGAAAACACGGAATTTGCAATGTTATTGGATGATGAGGAATTGGAGCTAAGAGAATTACAAGCAGGACCGAATCCATTGTCGTGTTCTGCTCATTTTCCAACCAATGGTTCACATGGTTGTTCCCTTTGCAAAGGTTGAAATTGTAATTTTAATGTTTGCTCTGGCTTGAATAATCTGTATAAATCATAGTCTTACCAGATAAATTAGTTGGCTGGCCTGCAGCTTGTGTGCACTTTTTATCTAATCCTTTCAATGATTTTCTGTATTTTCATAGACTTGCTTGCCAAGTTCCCTCCAAATTCAGTCGCAATGAAGCTACCATTATCAATGCAACCCTGGGCTTCCTTGCCAGAACTAGTAAACAAACTTTTTAAGGTATTTAAATTAGTCTTTCTGATATGCAGTTGACTTGATGCACACTGAATTGATTTCAGATTCTCACTCTTAATAATCAGAAAAATGATATTTTTATATTTTATTATTATTTTTTTCTTTATCCTATTCATACTATTACAGGATCAGATAATCCAAGAACATTTTTGATGACCTTGTTGCCTCACCTCCTCATATAATTCCTCTTGTTTTCTCAAATTGAGGCTGCATCCTATTGTTTTTTTCCCAAGTATTCCATCTTACTTAAAGCAATGACAACCACTTATTTCAAGTAACTACTTTTTACGGGTAATAGAACAGTAGACTCACAAAACTTCCAATTTTCCATTTTTATCTAAACTTTTTGTCTGGTTCAGCTGGACATTTATAAATGGGATGGATGAACTATATATGCTTTTTATATCAGATTATATCTTCTCATATTATGTGCTTGTATAGTTCTCTATTGCCTTCTGACTATCTCCATTTGTCTTCTGACTATTTCCGTTTATATGTATATACATATCATTTTATGGATAGAGGTCCTAAAATTATATCAAGTCAGTGTGTTATTCCTTTTCCATTTAATGATCAAGCTTCCAGTTTCTTTTAGTCAGTCATTTCCACATGTATATGATGATCGCATGCCATCCTAAAATACTATAATTCATGTGAAGTTTTTCTAATTTTCTCCTTTTTTTTGTTTGTTGAAGGCATTCCACTTTCTTTGTACATATGCTGTAACAATCAGCATATATTCATTCACCTTAGATGAGTTTGTGCAAGCATTTCATGATAAGGTAAGCTGAGATCCTCACAATATCATATTTATTTTCTATAATATAGCTTGTTAAATTAATAGGTCCTTCTGTTTTATATTTCTGGGTGTCATCCTCCTTTCTTTCTGGTCTCTAGGACTCATTGTTGCTTGGTCAAGTGCATATGGCCCTTCTCAAACTGCTTTTGTCAGATATTGACAAGGAGCTGACTAGAGGATTTTCTCATGCCAGCAAAAGTGGCAAGTTTTCGGGGTTGCTTCATTCGGTGAGTATGTTCAAAGCAATATATAGTCAAAGTGGATGTATTTAATTTTTTGTTTATTTTTTGTCTTTGTTGCACTTCATTTCATTAATTGAATTGGAAACTTATTTTGATCAAATGAATACCTTCTTATCACACCAGGTGTGCTAAGTAGAACTTGGAACTTATTTAATTATTTCAAACTAGTTTTCGTTGGCTATGACAACACATCATCTCCTTTGATTTATTAAGAGAAGGCCTACACTCTTTATCAGCACCCTATAATACCTCATTTTGGATTTTATCTTTATTTTTTAAAATTTATCATGACTATGAGATGAACTGAAATAATTTGTAGTTTTATGAGTCTGTCTAAACAATTTATGAAGTTGGAAATCCACTTAAATAGAAAATATCTCAATGAGTTTACATGGCAAACAAATGTCACTTTGCCAGTTTTTTTAAGATTGTGGAGCATTAGATGGCTTCAATCTTTTACATGCTCTCAGAATTCCTAAATTATCATTACTTGTTTTACCGACATGAATCCTCAGCTAAACCCCAACTCCGTTGGTGTTAAACAAATGTCATTTGTTCCTGCAGCTTTGATTTGATTGGTTTCTCATAGACTGAAACTCATTGGATAATGTTATGATGTTTTTGGTTTTAATAAATTTGAGTTTGTGCGCTGTCACCTATTCTATTTGAGAGATTATTTGGTACAAATTTCAAAATCACTGTAGCTCAGCTCATTGTCAATAACAAATATTATCCCCAACCAAGAAAATTTCAAAGTTATGTATATTACTGTGTGACTGTGTGTGCATGCATATATTTATCTGTAAACACATATATACTTGTAAGGATGGTACACTTGGCAAAACCTAGAGAAATCTTGCCTTCGTCATGCTGGTAGTTTTAGGATCTCTGAATTTTAAAGATCTTCTTTCAATATTTGTCTTGTCTATTGTAGTTTACTTAGTACTATGAATAGAATTTGTCATTGATCACCTAAAAAAATATTTATGCCTTGGACTTGAGTTCTTATTGCTATGTTGACCTAATTTTATTTTCACAGCTTGAACATTGTGGATTTGTTCTAAAGTTCTGGCAGAAGTCATTGAACCTCCTGACATGGACGGAGATATTACGTCAGGTATTTATTGCCGCTGGTTTTGGTTCTAAGATTGAAATGACCAGAAAAGCTGCTCGCAACAAGGTATATAATTTCCTGATAAGCATGATTTTCATTTTCTCTTTTGCAGTGGTTGTCTATCATTCTTGCATGGCTTTGTTCCATCATAATATTTCATGTATGATATGGCATCCCCTCGTTCTGTTTCAGTTTGAACTGTCACATATTAGACTTACGTACATATAGGGGCAGCATTGAAGAGGCAGAGAGTCTAATACCTACTGTGATTGCATGTATATAACAAAGCACTTTTGTCCCTTGCATGTTGGTTGTGTAGCTTTTATATTTTGTAAGCAGATATCTGGATGATCGTTTGTGAAAGTCTTCTTGCATGATACAAGAGTTCACTACCATCAAATTACTTGAAGATATACTTCTTAATCTTGTTCTTTCTTTTTTTTCTTTCTTTTTTCTAGGAAGTTGATCTCATGGATAAGTATGGCTTGTGTCCTGATACATTGAAGGGAAAACTATTCAGTATTTTGTTGACCCAAGGAAATAGTGGAATGAATGTCTCAGAGTTGGCAAAATCTTCATCAGTAAGTTTGTATCTTTCTGTGTCAATTTTTAGGAAACATTTATTGTAGAAAAATCAAATATCAGAAACTTTAATTATTAGCTTTAACTTAGTTGAGCTTTCTTTTTTCCCATGAAGATTGTTGAGTTGAACCTCGCGGATACAGCTCACGACTTAGATAATTTGATCGTCTCAGCTCTTTCTGGTGATATAACATTGTTTGAAAGGATTTCCTTGTCTGGATATCGTCTAAGGATCCATGCTGCAGATAAAGAATTTGAAGAATATCCATCTGATTCTGAAGACCTAGGGAGCGGAGATGACATTTCTGAAGTTACTGGTGGAAATGACGCAAATGATTCTGAATATGATTCCAGAGATTCTGGTCTATCCATGGTTGTTGTTGGTAAATCTAACGGTAATGTTCTACCAGTGTACGATGAAATTGATGAGAGCCATCCAGGAGAATCATGGTTGTTAGGATTGATGGAGGGTGAATATTCAGACTTAAGCATTGAAGAGAAGCTCAGTGCCTTAGCCACATTGATTGATCTACTGCATGCCGGATCCAGTATCAGGATGGAGGTAGTCTGTCTTATTGTTTTCTGAACCCCCTTTTTTTCCTTGATATACTTCTTACAAAATTAGGGCCATCAGAGGTATTGCTTATTCCTCCTTCAAGTCTCTTATATGCTCCTTATGTGTCTCTGAGGCCTTGCAATCTAACTGATACATGATTTAATATCTATACAAGTGTGTGAATGTATGGGTTTTTGTTGGGTTTTATGAAATGCACTTTCTCAAGTTGGTAAATTATGTATATTTCATCTAAAATCATAACTAGGAATGCTTAATTTTCCTGGAAATGGAACAAAAGAATCAAAATTAACTGGGAATAAGTGTTTTATAAGTGATAATGTCCTGGAAAATGATGGCCTGAGATGTAAGTTGATGGTTCTGAAATACAATAAACATTTATAGGTACCATGTGGAAGTAATGACAGTCAGATTCAGCTTTTATGTCCTGTTGGGTGGACTTGAAATGTTTGTTCAGTAATTTTTTTGTGAATCCTTGTATATGGAACAGCTGTGGCATGTCTTACAAAGATTGTTTTCTGTGATCTTTGTCATCTTTTTTTTTTTTTGTTCAGTTATTTGTTTGTGAATCCTTGTCTTCAGAACAGTGGTGCATGTCTTTTAATGATTGTTGTATGTCATCGTCATCATCTTCATTTTGTATTCTAAGAGAGTCCTTTAACTGTCAAAGGATACTTTGTTCATCCTCTGCGTTCTGCAAGTCAGCTCATCGGCATTATGGTCATAAAATAAGGTTGTAGTTAATTTAACCTCTTAAGTTTGCTCTCAACGGTCAACACTCTGAGGAAAATATTGGAACTATTCTAGTTCTCTCTCTCTTTTTTTTGTTTTTTTTTTTTTATCGGGCTCAAATTAATGTGCTTAAATGATATCTGTCAATGTTAAATCATCTGGAAATTTATATGCTTTATCTGAGAAGTCATATCTTTAGGGTGATAGCTTGGAGGCATCACATCCTCTCCCTGTCTGGACCAAGTTATCTCCTCAAAAGGCAGGCTTATGAAACTCATATGTGGAATGACATGCTGAGATATAACTTAATGTAAATTAAGATAGGCAATATTTGTAGGACATCTCTTTTCTTATTCCACTTTTTTCTTTCACTGGTATAGATATGTAACTTGTCTTCTGGCATTCTGGTAAATTTCAGCACTGTTTATGTTCTGATCTGATCTGTGTAGATAGTATAACATTTGACCTGCTGTATGTTTTTATAAACTGATCATTCTAGCATCTAATATGTTATCAGAAAGTGGGCTTTATTAGATATTTTAAGGTTACTGATATTTTAATGTAAATATCCTGCTTATTCTCCAGGATCCCGTGGCATCAATTGCAGAATGTTCTCCCGGAACCAATCATTATGGTTCTGGTGCTAAAATTAAAAGGTCAATGGTGAAACAATGTAACTCCATTGGGATATTAGAAGGCAGTGGTGGGCAAACATTTAGCAGACATGACATGACACCGGAACCAATTGATTCTTTGGTTATTATGTCAAAGATTGATGAGGAAGAGAAGCACGTTAACATGAAAAAGATCGCAAAACAAATGGAAGTAGAGGACCTTTTACATTCTATGCAGTCCATCTTTCTGGGCTCTGATCGTAGGTACAATAGATACTGGTTATTTTTGGGCCCTTGTGATGAACTGGATCCTGGACACAGGAGGATTTACTTTGAATCTTCAGAAGATGGCCACTGGGAGATGATTGATACTAAAGAGGTCAGTTCAAGACTCTTTCCTTAAATACATCTAACACGTGCTCTGTGCTTGGTATTTATTTTCCACCCTACTCTTTTTCAGGCTTTGGATTCTCTATTATCCTCTCTAGACCGTAGGGGTGCCCGGGAGGCTCATCTTCTAGAATCCCTGGAAAAACGAGAAGCAATTCTGAGTGGAATGATGTCCAATACACCAAATTATATTGAAAACAGGCAACCCACCCAGTCATATCAATCTGAACTAAATACTTCTAGGGAAGAAAGTTCCTCACCAGTGTCTGACGTTGACAACCGATTGAACTTGAATGAAATGCAAAATGAACATCATAATTCTATTGGCGCTGAAGCTGTTGGAGTTGGGAAACAAGGAGAAAATGTGGCAGAAAAATCTGATAATTCCCAAGTTTTTGCTACATGGATATGGAAGTCATTTTACTCTGAACTCAACACAGTTAAAAATGGAAAGAAGGCTTATCTTGACTCGCTTAGAAGATGCGATCAATGTCAGGACCTTTATTGGAGAGATGAAAAACATTGTAGAATCTGCCATACCACATTTGAGCTTGATTTTGATCTAGAGGAAAGATATGCTGTTCATTCAGCAATCTGTCGGTCAAATATTGGTGTTAATAAATGCCGAAGGCAAAGAATTCTAACTTCCCAATTGCAGGCGCTCAAAGCTGCAATCTATGCGATTGAGGTTCACTGCCATAGCTCTAATGTTATATCTTCATGACCTGTTCTACATTGTACTTTAGACACTGAAAATCAGTATCTTAGATTAATGTTTGAGCTTTGATTTATCTTCTTGCAGTCAGCTATTCCTGAAGACGCCTTGTTAGGCTCTTGGAAAAAATCTTCTCATAACCTTTGGGTCAATAGGCTGCGTCGAGTTTCCAGTTTGAGAGAGTTTTTACAGGTAATCGAGATTGCTTTTATCATTGTTTTCCTTCTGATAGATGGTTAGATTTCTAGAAGTAATTTTCCCCTTTCTTTATATGTTCTAGGTCCTGGCTGATTTGATAAATGCTATCAATGAAGACTGGTTTTATCAGAACAATGTTTTGGATTCCTATTACGCCTCAGAGGAAATAATTTCCAACTTTTCCACTACGCCGCAAACATATTCTGCAATTGCACTTTGGTTGGTAAAATTAGATTTATTGGTTGCCTCTCATGTGGAAACGGGTCACTCTCAGGATAATGCTATAGCTGTTTAGTGATTGCAAGGTATGCAGTTTTCGTAAATCCTAAATTGATGTCCATTTCGATTGTTCTGTTCTTCAGTTTCTCCTGCACATTCCGGGTTCTTCTCAGTCTTAGCATTTTCATATTGTTGATACATAGTTTCCTTTCTCATTATTTTCCCCTTGAATACACCTGGATGGCATAAAAGATCAGTGCTAAATATATTTCGATGGTTTGTTATTGGTAAACACCTTTATTGTTGCTATTCTTTTTCTTGGTTTGGTCAACAAGGTGCTGGCCCTAGTGGCTATCCTCCAATTCAATTCCTGATTCCTGTTTTCAAGAAAATAATGTCTCCCGTTTATAAGATGAACTTGGAAAATGTCTTAGCAACTCATTGAAGCATAAAAATTCGTATTAAGTCACTTTCACTTGTTATCCCTTGCAACTACCAATTTTCTGTTTCTGTTTTGCTTGATTAGAATACGAAGGCAAGTTTGTCATAAGATACCGGATTGTTGGGCGAATTATACTGCATGGACATCATTTATAATTCGTTGTTCTTCAAATTTTTTTAATGATCATCTGCTCACTTGTTTTTTTACCCTCTAGATTATGATAGCAAACTAAACTGTGAACTATATGGCAGATGGATGTAGTGTAGAAGTCATAACATGCAAAAGGGTAAACATGTTGCTTAATGAACTCATATTTCAAGTGTTAGACTTAGCTAGAAAATGCTCCTTAATAGGACTTCATTGTCAACAAAATCCTGATATTTTTGCTGTTTTACAAACTTTGGTTTATTCCAATCACTTATAAAGGGTGAAAAAACCCTGGTACTCTTGGTGTTGGCACAGACTCATTCTCTGTTTCACATGCCAGTTATAACCATGATCTTCACTAGTTTATTGTGTTGGTATGTTGTGATGCGATCATGTCATGTTACACCATATAACTACTATCAGTCCTCTTTTCTTACCATATCTCTCTTTTTTTTTTTCTTCATATCTGATACTTGTTTCCCCTAGTGATCGGGTATCCGTGATCTGGAAGACATCCAAGACAAATGAGAAACAGAAGCATGAACTTTATAAAGATTTCTTGACCTCTTTGAGTGATCGAGGTTGAAGCAGTTTCAGGATTCATTTGGGGCCAAGATTCGGTTCATTGCTTGATGCGATAAACTAGATTAGTCTTCTAAATCAAATAGGTGAAGTGGCATCATCCAAATTTTGATCGAGCAACAAACATTCTTGTATTTTTTAAGAAAAGAAATTGACATTGTTCTGCTTTTGTAAGTAAATAAAAACTTGTTGGTTTCATAGTGTTGTCTTAAATCTCAAGAGTAGTGAAGTGCATCCTTTCTCTTCTTTCTTTTCTGTTGTAAAAGCATAGTGGTTAGCAATTCGAACTGTTATGTATGATGTTGGTTATAACTTGTAAATGGCTAGTAACTGAGTAATTTCAGAAAAAAAATACGGATGTCCTAGGTTAGGTTACTTTTAGCAATGTTGCAATCCACTGTAAGAAGATTCTTGTCAATTCGTCTTACGAATGTAATTTTATGAAATAGGTCAATCCCTGGCTTGTCTCAATTATTTTGTGAAAATGAGTTTTGTATTATGAATGGTAGGATTATGTCATTGAATTATGTTTACCAGACATTCTCATATAAATTTTTGGAAGTATTTCAAGTTGAATTTATATTCTATCACGGGGCATTCAGCTTCAATGTCAGAAATTTGAGCTCCGACATGACATTTTTTTTCTGCAGAGACAGAATTAGCCATTAATAGTAAATCAGACAAGGGCACCTCAGGCCAAGCCCACAATTAGCGGGACATTAATTAATTTTCCAAGCAAAATGAAAAACAAATTTAATACTAAATCATCAAATATAATGAAACTTTTAACTATATTTACCTCATAATAATTTATACATGTCATAATTAGGGTTGTAAAGTCGGAAATTGCTAGTTGGGCGTTTTCCAAGCGCCTAGACTAAGTAAGCGTCGATTAGACTTCACCGATTTGTTTTATTACTATTATTGTTATTTTTTTTTGGCACGACATATATATAATTATTTTTATGGAAAAATTAGAAAATGTGCAGATTAGCGTTCTGATTTCTGCGCGGCCTCAATGTATTCTGTCCAAAGGCCCCACACACACATATCAAATCCAAAATGATACATATTAAATTATTAAACACCAACCACCAAATAGACAAATACCCAAAGGCCCCAAACGCACAAATCTTAAATATTGAAATGCAAGTCACATAAGTGGTAAGTCCATGACACATAATAAACCAAATACTAATAAAGTTATAAATACAATTTTTTAATCCAAAATGACTAGACCGATTGAGCTAACGAAGAACCCAGAGGTAAATCGATAAATCTTCCTCCCTTGCTCCAACTGGATTCTGCACCCTCTAATTTTAATTTGCGGTCAACTGGCTGTGGTGATTTTAATCTCTTGTTGGAAGTGGGCTTGCTTGTGGAATTTGGTAGGGTAAAAATTGACGGAAATTTTAGTAATTTGTGCCTATGATTACTTTCTTTGGCCCTTTTCTTTTTTGAGTGACGAGAAATTGTTTAGTCTGCAAGTTGTTGATTAGCTTGTTTCTCTGTGTCTCGAAATCTCATTGATGTGACCCTCTTCTTGACCATTTGTTTCATTTGTCGAAAGGGAAATATAGTCTTCTTGTCCTAATCGGCAATGTGATTCTACCAGGTAAACAACTGGTCTGGATTACACAAGTGTGCTTGCCATGCGGTTCAATGAAATAATATGCTGGATTGGTAGATATTTGTAATCCGAAGTAATTAAGGACTTATTGTTCGACGCAATTGGATTGTGTTTGTCGCTTTTGATTTTCTGAATTAGATAGAAATTTTGGTGCTTTGTTTCTATTGGGAGAGCTTTATCCATGGAGCCTAGCAAAGGAGAGGCACAACAGCATGTGCCGCTTGATCGTCCCAGTCGGGCCACCAGGGGTAAACGGTATGGGTAAATTATTTTGTATGCAATGTGTTTTTGTGTATTCTTAGTTATGCCAATATGAAACTAAATTGTGTGATAGGATGACAAAGTTGCTTGATGAGGAACTTGAGGAAGATGAGCTTTTCTGGAACCAAGATGCTCTGAAAGAGGTATTACTTCTATTTATGATGTAAAAGGAGTGTTTGCTTTTCATTCAAGATATTTCTCTTGTTTCTTGTTAACATAATGATGATCACTGTCCTCTTATGTCACCGTTTAATATAAGAGTTGTTGGTTGAAGTAAATAGACCATTTAAAATTTTGAAAAGGAATATCATGGGGTTTTGAACTTATATTACCTAGGGGGTTTTACAAAGGATGAGTACTTAAATTCCTTAGATTATTGCTTAGTTTGATGGCTAAATCAAATCAAAGATAGAGAACACAGTTTATTAATGGTGGAAGATTCTAAAGATGTTGATTGTAAATATTTTGTACCAGCATTTATGTTTTTAGCCAACTCATCCTGTAATTCTGCATAATAATGATGCCTGGGGGTTGCTACACCTAGTGATTTGCACCAGGTGTACTTCTCAACACATTTTACAGTCATTCCAATGTGTGTGTGTGTGTAAATGTGGTGATATGCAGACCAGGTGATGTCACTGGGTGTAGCATTTCCAGGATTAAGACGTGGTACAAACATTATTTCAATAACTTGATGCATTTGAGGTATAGTTTCCCAATGTAACGTTGGACTATCAAAGGTGTTTGGTTTCAGAAGATGAAAGGGTGTCTTAACATTTTTCTCCAGGAACTAACAGTGTTTTCATCAACATATTTTCAGGAAGAGAATGACATAGAATATGAGGCAGAAGGAGAAGCTGTAGATGTTTTTGATAGTGACTTTGATGAAGATGTAAGTTTATGTTTTCATAAACATTTGCTGTCTCATCTTCGCCATTTCTCTTCCTTTGAGTTACTTTATTATGCTATCAGGAGCCAGAGGCAGATGAAGAAGTGGAAAAGGAACCTGATGAGAGGTTTGACTTTCTCTTGCTCAATGGGATATAACCTCTTTTTATCATAAAACTTATGTTTGCTGTTTGCCTTTTCCTTTTGGAACAGGACAAGGACAAAGAAGAAATTAATATTTCCAGGAAAGGCACCACAAAAGAAGAAGAAGAAAAACAAGGTGATTTCTAAGTCAGAAAGTGCACCTCAAGATGAGAAAACTCAGGAGGAGGAGACTCCTCCAGAGCATCATGATGTCCCTGATGATGCTGAAGGAGAAAAAATAGTTAGAAAATCAACCAGAACTTCTGTAATTATCAGGCAAGCTGAGAGAGATGCAATACGTGCGGCATTGCAAGCTACAATGAAGGTATGGTGAAGTGATGATTACCTTTATTTTCTGAAAGGAGAAACATATCGTTGCATTTTTAACTAGTTTAGATGGGAAGCATGAGATCTAGTTTGATGGGTTTTTCAGAAGGTGAATGCATACATCATATTTTGGTTCTATATGGGTAGGTAAGAGCCGCCGGAATTTAATCAAGTTTAAAGCGCATCTGACTGATAGCTCAAAAGATAAAATATCAGATATGTAAGAAACTCATGTAAGAAATGAAGTAATCATGAAGTGCTAACTTAATGATGGTAGCTCAAGTGCCAAAGTTATTCATGGACCAATCATGAGTATCTGGAATATCTTTTGACATGCTCAAGAATGAGTGGCATTGGAAACCCCTTCATTTCTTGTGGCATTTTCCTAGCTATCATCCCAAATTTCTTGGCACAAGCTATTTAGCATGGCAAGATACAAGTGCTTACTGTTTTGAGATCTAAGTGAGAAAGTTAGGCAGTTATTTATCACTATTCCTACTGGTATACTTTTAATCGGTAACGACTTGTAAGGAAGCCACTAGGGTATGGAAACCATGTCCCGATGCCTTTTTCTTACATTATTTGTTACTCTTAAGTTGTTGAATGACAATTTTCCATCATTATGTTTGGTCATCGCCTTCTCAATTGTCAGCCAATAAAAAGGAAAAAGGAAGGTGAAGAGAAGAAGATGACCCAAGAAGAAATGCTTCTGGAAGCTGCTCAAACAGGTGCTTCTCGTGACGCTCCTCTTGTAATATCTATTTTATCTTGTTATAATGTTGGGTATGTTTAGTATTCTACTACCTCTTTAATTGCAACCATGTGGCAGAGATTATGAACTTGAGAAATTTGGAAAGGGTGTTAGCAAGAGAAGAAGAAGTTAAGAAAAGAGCTATTGTGCATAAAGCAGTTTACAGTGGTCCACAGATACGATATCTTTCTAAAAATGGTAAGCTCTTTGTCTACCTTTCTGAACATCTTGAAAGATCTCTCTTTTCAAACCCCTGTTCAAAAATGTTTCTTTTGGTTTCTAATTCTAATTAATTCCTATTTTGTTTCTCACTTTTTATGATAGATATGTGATGTAATAAAACTTACTTTGTTACAGGTTATTCATATCTAAGTTTCTTGAATGGATCATCATTTGAGTCTAAGCTCTCAACCTCATCCACTCCATGTAAGTAAAAATGGTTTTGTTTGCAGTCACCATTGCTAAATGTTAGCACTCAATCCTGACTCAGTTTACCCTCTTGAGTTGATTAAAATGTTTTAGGCATGCTGCTTATTATTGATAGATTCATAAGTACTGGTTGGTCATCTATGATGTTAAAGATCAACTTTTTCAAAGTTACAGCTATACATGCATTGTACAGTTGCAGCCACATCTGAATGTCAACTTGATTTTCTAGAAATAAAGCTAGCCATTAAATTCCAAAGCATTCAGCCATATGTTGCTACCATATAATTGATACTTCAGTTCTTAAAAACCAAATCATTTACTGCTTATTATCTGCAATACAAAATAAATGAAGCAGGTTCTACTCCTTTTGTCGTATGCACCTAAATTTGGAATTTCTATTAAAGTTGAAAACCATTGTCCTTCTAATTCCCCATAGTTGCGGTTGCTTTCTCTACATGTGGAAAGTCCATGAATTTCTAATTTTAGCTCCATGGTCCAGTCTGCAAAATCTTCGTAAGCTTCATTTAGCTGGTGAATTATGCATCTCCAATCTTCGCAAGGCATTGGAAGTGTAGCCTTGTAGATGATGAGCTCTCTATAATTTCATTTTGACACATATGCTTGCCATTCACCATTTACAGTTACATTACATTTGCAAAACTTCTCCCTGTTCATATGTTATTTGCTTCTTGGTAATGACTGATTTTATGTATAACATCTTTCTAGATCCAGAGAAGGCAGTTTGTGCGATTACTGGACTGCCAGCAATGTAAGTTTTGATAATTGCAAGTATCTTGAAACTTTAAAGTTAGAGTAGCATTTATTTTGTTCATGATGGTAAGGTTTACAAATTAGGTTTTTCAGGCAGAAATTTATTTCTTAATGAATTGGTTTACAGGTTTGAGAAACTTAAATTATAAATGTCTGTTGTCAATATATTCTAGTATTTAGAGGCACAAGCGACCATCAGTTTACACGGAATTATTTGTTTGCCCATGTTAATTAGTGCAGTGTATGAGACACTGTAGTCAAGTTCAGCATAATATAAGAGCACTAAGATATGGTTTCTTATTCAGTTCTCAAGTCATATGAACAAACATGATGAGCTTTTGCATGACCGACATGACATGTTAATGAGAACCATTGTTTTATTGTCCTGGCCCTTAACTGCTATGGATGGAGAGTCTGTATACATGTTGTTAGGTTCTTATTTCATATACACTTCACTTGGTGGGATGAAAGGAAAATAAGGAGGAACATGAAATCAATGTAAGCATGTTCTAGTGTTTTTCTTTTTTGACATCATCGATATTCTAAAACCTTTTTTGGGTTTAATTGGATTTAATGGAAAAATAGAAAAGATATTGTATATAAATTAAAATATAATGCCCCTAAGTGTTGGTCTACGAGTTTTCTTCATGTATCCCTTAAAGCTAAAGAAATGAAATATTTTTCTGACTCAAATTCAAGATATTATGAGTGTTGACAACACTCGGATTGAGTATAATTGAAGAAAGGATGCGCAGAAAGATATAATGTGGTCCCATCAACCTAAAATGCCAAAGGCATATAACAGCCTTAAGAGCACCCATTGATCTTAAAGAATTTCGCATGTGATAAAATAAGAAAGAGAAAAGGACTACTTTGAACTAAAAGCATATCAATTTTAGAATATGACAACTGTTATGGAGTATTGTGATCTTGTACTCATAATTTATCACATCTTAATTCATTGAGTGTTGAGTTCTCACTCCATTTACCCTGTGTATGCTTGTAATAAGGTATTAAATCTATTCACTGTATGATAAACATTTAGGGGCCCATTACAATCCAGTAGGTAGACTAGCTTAAGTGAATAAGTTACAATACAATGGCTGTGATCATAGGGTTTTGTATAGAATAGCAAAACAATTGATGTAGTTTGGCCTGCATATCCCCAGTGTACTCATATTTGTATCTTTGACCAATGAATTTTGCATTTCTGTTTAAAAGGGATGTGTTTTGCTCTGTGGTATATGCAGTTATCGAGATCCAAAGACTGGTTTACCTTATGCAACAAAAGAAGCATTCAAGGTCATTCGTGAACAGTAAGTTTTATGTCTCTATATGAATCTCTCTATCATTAAGGGTCTAGGAAATGGTAATCTCTTTTGTTTCACCATAATTGCATCTTTAGAGATTTGGTAATAGTTGGCTGCTGAAGGAAGTCCTTAGTACATGTACATGTACATATATGAGTGACACATTTTGATCATTATGTCTGAAAGTGATCCTATTTTTGAATCAAGATTTTACTAAAATCATCATGGGAATTTTGCGGTTTTGTTCCTTATTGAAGACATTAGCTCTTCCAGAATGTTCATCGTAAGTTAAACTGCTAGGAAAGTTTATGCACAGACAATATGCCTTTACATGCAAAATTCTTTGTGAGATTTGCATTACCAACCGATACAAGCAAATGCAGGTGACCTCTCATGAACCCTGCCCGTCCAAATTAGATTGAAAACAACTTCCTTATTGGATTCAGATACTTCTATACTTATGTTGTGATGGACTATACTTCTAGGAAATTCTATACTTGTTTTGGTGATTCAATTTTTACAGGATATATAAACTAGTGATGCTTCATTGCCTCCACACAACATGAACCCTTTTGTTGTGTAACTCTGCTGATCGTGTAGGTTCTCCCAAGAGAGCAGCTGCAGTAAGAAACAAAGTAGCATGGGACTCTTGTCTGATGAAAGTTACGAGCAAGGATTTTCTCGAAAGAAAAAGAGGTCAGTGATTCCACGTGACAAGGAAACATCATACTTCCGCCCCTTTGCTCGTTTCCGTAGATTTCCTGATTTGGAAATTGAAGACTCGGACTAGACATCGTGCTCGTTTCCTCCTTAACTTGTACCTGGAAATCCGAGGTTCTTCCTCACCGAGGTTTCTGGAAGAGGTTTCATCTTGTATGAGTAGTATGTGCAATTCTTTTCAAGATGGAGACATTTTGGTAGAAGATGAATCTATTAGCATCCTATACTCTGTACAAACGATTATGATCAATTTACATTTTTATTTAACCCATGGAAGTGTATATGCATCAAAAAAAAAACCACATTTATACTTCAACGTAACATTAGGGACTGGGGCTATATTTGCACATTTGTCAAAAATTGAACGAACTTTCTGTTTGCCGGATCTTCATGTTTCATCTGGTGTTACATTTCATGTTTAATGAGATTTAATACAAGTGTTAATTAGTAAGTGATGTTATTTAATACACGTGTCGTATGGTGATAATTTTGGAATAATAGAAGATCTCATGTGTCTAACTGTCGGGCTGTAATTAAATCGGTATATAGTATGCCTCATAATTGGGCATGGGAAAACCATAATGACAATGTAAATCATATTACAAAGAAAGACATTGTGAATTCCAGTCTTAATTTGAATAGTCTGGATTTTGTTAGTCGTGTTACACTTTCCAGCGGGGGTAAAGAAGTCAAAACGGCAGCAACATTTTCTGCCTTTTATATTTCTGGTTGATTTTTTCTTTTGGTTAGATTGTTTGGTGTTCTCAACTCTTCTCACTTCTCTTTCACACAGATTTGATGCCCAATTCGCTACTTTTCAGTGTCAAATCTTTTGTAACAACTGTCTTTGAAATTTGAGTGTGAGACTATTATATTGGATATGGATTTACTTTAATAGAATATTCAGTTTATAACCGATTTAAATATACTTGTAATATTATGTAGGACAAGAAGAATAAAATTTCCGAATATATTTAGTCAAGTTGTAGTTATAGTATACAATTAGATTACTACACCGACCACCAAAGGTCAAAGGTTTGTGAAACCTTTGCTAGGAAAGTTGTTCATGTCTTCCTCTACAACTTCTTTCCTTTCTTAAATTAATTAATAGTTCAAATTGTAACATAAATTAGGGGGAAAAAAAGTTTAAACCGACTCTAAAAGGAAGTCCACTTCTATATAAAACGAGATATTACGTACATTTATATTACAGTATAAATTATTATGATTTTACATTTATAGTTATAATATAGTGAAATATGAAAAATATTTAATTATAAATGATGAATATATTGAAATATTAGTAGGGAGATGTTTATTCATATTGACCGTCCTCAGCCGGTATTTCACACTTGAATTGGCAAAAGGAAAAAAGTGTTGTGTTATGCCTTTTTGCTTTTCAAAAGTCAAACAATGCCAATGTGTATACATTTTTCACCTTAAAAAACTAATTCCCATTTTTGTATCTCTTACTAATTGATATGTTCCCATTATTAATTTGTTCAAATCGTAAAGTGGAAAAGTTAATTATCCTATTATAAACTTAACAAATTCTCCTATTATAAACTTTGTTGATGCTGTGTGTAAACATTGATGATAGGAATACTCATATGTATCCATGTTATTTTTGTTACAATTAAAATCACGATATTTAGTTCAGATGATGAATAGTATTTTAATTTGAATGAAATAAAATATTACTAGCTAAAATGAATTAAAGTAGAAGCTTTAGTTGAACTTAATTATATAGTGAACATTACCATAGAATTGTGGAGTTGATATAGTCAAACATGCGAGCCGAAACCACGAGGAAGAATTTTTGAAGTTGATATAGTCAAACACATGATCCTATTACAAAACCACAAGAATTTTATTATAATTATTAGACTAACATGAAGGGAAACAATTTTCACAAATTGAAAACTTCATAAAATTTTAAACATATATTAATATTGAAAAAATGAGATGAATTGCTCAAGTACGAAACTGAAGCTGGCCCAAAGGAAGGAATATTGACTTAAATGCGTTTATATGACAATCAAATGAGTTTGATAGATGACATTATTCTGTTTGGGTAATTGTAATTAAAATTTTGAGTTGATTAATTATAAGCAGCCTTAACATAATTATGGGTTGATATCATTTTCAAATTTATACTATAGGCCTTTTTTTCATTTTGAAATCTAATTTTCCCGATCAAAATTGCTACTATACAATTTTTTTTTATCAATTTTACAGTCTTAGACAGTAAATTTTGGCCAAAAATACAGTTGAAAAATATTTTTTTCATTTTCTCTTTTAGAACATGTGAAAATTAGTGTTGCAACTAGTTTTCAATGGTAAAGAAACACATAATTATTTTGGATTTGTGACTGATTTTATAAATATAAAATAGATTTGAGGTAATGTCGATTTTGGGGGTAAATCAAATAATCAAAGCAAAATGATAAAAGTACCCTCCAACTGTGTGCATTGGTCGGAATTTGCTGTCAGAGATTTGTAAAATTGAAAATTTTAGAATTGAGATTCTAAAATGATGAAACACGTATATTATATATTGAAAAATAATATTAACTATATAGTTATTTTTACAGCTTATTCTACACCCAATCTTATTTAGTAGAGATGTTTTAGAATTTTAAACAACGTAGTGAGTAAAAAGGGAAAAAAAATATATATATTACATAGTGGCTAGCTTGAAAATGAATTTAGTTTCCCACATGGGTGAAATGAAAGCACATTTCCATTTATCGCAAAACACGAGACAAATTCCATCATACACAACAACAATTTCTGGGAAGTAGTGTTTGGCAACAAACATTATTAATTCAAGATCCCGTGTTTCTAATATCGGACTCTACTTGTCAAACTTCAAAGCGCGGCTCTCAAGTCAAACACGCCCCATCTCTTTATATACACACACACACACGATCATATTTCCATCCATCAACTTCACCACCTTTCCAAATCCCGAATCCTAAAACTCGATACGATTTTTTAATTCATTTCTGAAAATTTTAATTTCCTGTTATGGCCACTTCTACTCATCACTGTTCCAAGTCTACCAATATATCACTACTATTGACTGCTTACTTGATATTTTTCGAGTTCAGTTGCCGGGAAATCACGGCGGCGCGGCCGTTGGCGGCGGAGCAGAGGAATAATCTAGTGATTCAATCTCTTCCCAGAGGCCCTGTGCCACCCTCCCAGAGCAGCCCATGCACCTACATTCCCGGCGGCAGAAACCGTGGACGCTGTGCCATGCAGGTGTTTCCCGACCACCATGCGGAGGCGACGCCGCCTCCTCCAGTGGTGGCTGATGGTTCTCTAAGGAAGTCTTGATCATTTTGCCAAATGTTGTAAATACATATATGATTATTACTTATTTATTTATTTTTCTTTTATTTTTTTTTTGTTTTTTTTTGGTTTTTCCTGAGGGGACAATGGGAATGTTGTTTGACGAAATTAACCCTCCAGTTGTAATGTTGTGGTTATGTATACTGATTTTCCAGTGCTAGTTTTTTTTTTTAAATGTAGTTTGGTTAATAAAACAAGAAAGTTAAGCTCTAAATAGATATAAAATTTAATTTTTACCCTATCATTGACATAAAATTTGATTTTTATCTTAAACCTTGTTATTGTTATTTCTACAGCACATTCTCTCTCTCTCTCTTCTTTACACAACCATGAAGTATTCTTTACAGGACTATTTATTTTTTCTTTCTTCTTCTTTACACACTTTTGAAATGTTCTTTACATGAGCTAACGTAATCTCTCTCAGCCAACTTTAAAAATAACAATTTATTTGAATCTTATGTTCGATATGCATGGTGGTAAAAATATGAATTAACATTACTTGTTAATGTTGGATAATTACAATTTTTAATTACATTAGTGAGACTATTGCAAGGTATAAGAAAATATATAACCATATGATTATAAACCATACATATATTTGGATTAGTGTGTCGGACAATGTTTTCTATCGTCATAAAATCTTCCATTTAACTCGAAAGTCCAAATTAAATAATCATATTTACTGAAAAAAAAATAGAAAATTTAATATGTTTAAACTTTATATAAGTTTAAG
Source organism: Scutellaria barbata (assembly GCA_028654395.1). NCBI lineage: Eukaryota > Viridiplantae > Streptophyta > Magnoliopsida > Lamiales > Lamiaceae > Scutellaria > Scutellaria barbata. Next base: position 13,327,597 of record CM053646.1, on the reverse strand, counting down.
TTGACAATGTTTCTTAGTTTTCCTATTCCTGTGAAATATATATAGGGATTTTTCGATTACTATCTCCTCCAACTATGCGATTATCATATTATTAATGTTTAGCAATAAAAAAACAGTGTCACACATTTGGGAATAAGGATAGCCCAATCCATTAAAAAGCCCATGATAAGTTGTAAGAAAACTCAAGTTGCTCTTCAACTGTTTGCTGTTCTGAATTTCATTGAATCTTCGAAACCATTTTCTTCTCTCTGTTTGATTTCTGCCAAAGGGGTCAATAGGAATACATTTTTCCTGAATTTCCTCATCGGAAGGTGAAAGGTACTTCAATTTCATCTCATCTCTGGGTTCCTTTTTTAATTTAAATCTGAATTATTTTCTTCGACATTAGTTGCTGTTCTGGATGAGTTGGGATGCGCGGTTCTCTTTTCCTCTTTTTTTTTTTTTTTTTTAGGTTGATATCTGGTCCGAGGAAAACAATTGGTCAATTGTGATGAATCGCAGTTATAAAATAGGAAAAGGGTTGGAGATGTGTGGAAATGTTTGTTGTTGTTTTGAGTTTGTGATCACTTTGAGGCATTTTATCGAGCACTTCATCTTCTTCTTTGTATTGAGAATAAATTAAGGGTCCATTTGGATAGTTGGATGGGCGTGGATTCAAAATCCATTTTAAATTATTCATTATTGTAAATCTGAAATGATTAATACTTTCATAGGTTGCAACCTCCAATGGCAACCGAAAATATCTCAAACGAGAAACCATCATTTGCAGCTCCTCCTCTAGCTGTGCCTTCATGCCGGAAGAAGAAGGGTGAGAGTGCAACCTTCCTTGAAGATGTGAAAGATCACATTGATGAATTCATCCTTGCTTCTATGGAAGAACACAAGACTTGCTTTCAGAAGACAATCAACAAGGTTTTTCTTGTAGACTTTTTTTTTTCCTAACATTTTGCAACAAAAGAAATATGCATTTTGATAGATGATAACTGATGTCCACTCTTGATGCTTTCTTAGATGTTCGGCATGTCAAAAATTGTAGCAGAAAGGAGTTTGGCCACTAAGGAAGTGGAAAGTTCTTTGCCTCTCCAAACAACTGTAGCTGAGTAAGGTTTTTCCTACACTCTTTGCTGCCTTGATGACAAGACGATGAATATATGAGTGGGCGCCATATTTTAGATATGTGAGTAGCAATATTTGAATCCAATACATGAACATCTTCCTCTATCTTTTTGCTAATAATGTCTAACTTGATGTGGAGCTTGTAGTTTACAATGTTAATCCAAATGTAACTTCATTGTCCAAACACCAATAAGATTTAGCTTCTTGCATTTTCATGTTGATGGGTTTCTTCTTCATTAGATGTCATTTGCTGTTGGATAGTTTAGTTAGTTTTTCTTTTTATTTTTTTAGAAGCGTAATTTTTGTCGCACTTGAAACACAAAAAGCAAGCACTCGTCTGATAAAAACTTGTTGGGTGGCATGTATTAGGATAGATGACCATGATAGAAGAAGAGAGACCATTAAAAAGATGAAGTTTTGCAAGGATGTGAGATGGGCAGTGGAGATATTATCAATGGCAATGGTACTGCAATGATCGATGACTTTTCATGCATTTCTCTGTTATTTTACATTAGTGCTAGAACTTTGTTGGATTCATTTACTGGTATTTGGTTCAAGGCTTGCTATATTCATGTTTTTCCTAATTGTTATTTTACATTATGAGTGATTAATATTTAGGAAATATTCTATTGTTATTTATGTGTGGGAGAGAGAGAGAGATCATTTTACAAGGCACTTACTGCTGTCTATAGAGCAAATACTTTGAGTAGACATTTTCGAGTTTATGGAAGATTTTGCGATGGTAGAAAACTCTCTTACATCCGGGTTAAAAAATCGGTATGAATCGTAACCATAAGGTTGTATACTTTCTTGTATCTTGCAGTAGTCTCAATAATGTAATTAGAAAATCTTACAATTGTACTGATATATTTCGGAATGTTTTAAGGGTGGGACTAAAGGCAACCCAACCTCTTCTAAGCCCACCCCATAATAATAAAATAAAAAAAATTAAAAATAATAAAAGACTAAAATGTCCTTTTAGAAAATAACTTTGTTTCGTTCGATCGAGACAGCTGAACACATTTTCACTCGTTCAATCGAGGTGGCCGAACATGCTTCTACTTGTTCGGCCAAGGTGGTCGAACACTCTTCTATGTGTTTGGCCAATCAGGACCGAATGAAACTGTTGAAGTTTGATTGATTTTTTTTTTATATTTTTTTATACAATTTTCACTCGATTTTCATATATTTATCAATATCATGGAATGTTCGTCATTATGTATTACATTTTTCAAGAAATTAAAAGATTTAACATTAAAGAAGCAATAAAGATGAAAAATAGAGAAATGGAAGAAAAAGTAAACTAGGATTCTTGGGTTCTATTTTTCATCTTCCTTGCTTCTTTAATGTTAAATTTTTTAATTTCTTAAGAAATGTAATGCCAACATAATGACGAACATTTTACGGTTTTGATAAATATATGAAAATCTAGTGAAAATCTTATGAAAGAACACAAAAAATCGATTAAACCCGAATAATTTCGTTTGGTCCTGATTGGCCGAACAAGTAGAAGCATGTTCAGCCACCTCGGCTGAACGAGTGTAAATGTGTTCGGCTGTCTCGGTCGAATGAAACAAAGTTATTTTTTAAAAGGGTATTTTAATCTTTTATCATTTTATTTTTTTTATTATTATGGGATGGACTTAGAAGAGGTTGAGGTGCTTTTTAGTCTCACTCATATTTTAATTATCTGAATTTAGCAAGTGATTTTAATAAAAAGTTTTACCTTCATATGGAGCATAAGATAAATTGTAATTGTACAAATTTATATTTTTGAATGTCTTGAGACTGACTTGATATCATAATGGGATGACTTAAAATTATGAGAATATTAAAGTTGGCCCTCTAAGAGAGTCATATTAGCTGTCTATGGAATTGTCATTTTGGCTTTTGGGCTAATTTGTGAAGCCCATCTCTTCAGCCCAAAATAGTGTTATAACTTACATGGGCTCTTCATTCTTGGGCCCAATGGCTTTTAAAACTTGACGTTCTTTCATGCTTCAGGAAACACAATCCATTTCACACCCAATTTCATTATATCACTCAATATTATATGTACCATATGATGTGAATATGTGATACATATAGCTGCATTTGTGAAAGCAATGCTAGAAGAAAACAAATATGGTGAAACTATTGAGTTGAAAAGGTGATTAACAAATTGGATAGAGACATGTCAATGTTGAATAATGAAATTTAATGAAGTACCAGATAAAATTTCATTTTGAGATAGAAAATATTAATTATATATATGTACATATTTAATAACTTCTAAATGAACATAAAATAACATCCAAATGCATACAGTTTTTAAAAAAAAATAAAAAATTTTAAATGCAGTGTTGGATTTGGAGATTTTCAAATAAATAGATTTGCATCTATTTGTATTCGAAATTGATTAATTCATAGAAAATCCCTTGTTTGGATTTGATGTGAAATAATTTGTGGGAAGAATTTCAAAATCCATAGGCTTGCAAAGTTTGTTTGAACTTTGAAATTTCCAATTTTTTCAACTTAGTAGCTATTTAATATCCAATAAAAAACTTGTATAATATCATCTCAATGAATAAAGTCCATTAAACATATTTAGTCCAGTTTTTACATTTATATATATTTTTTCTTTCATTTTATTCGTATTTTTATTAATTTGTTTTATTTAGTCCTACAATATTGTTGATGTCACCATGTCACCATGTCACATGGCAATCATGCATGTGTGCTTAGACGAGAAAAAAAAAAAAGTAGTTGATATATATTCAAAAGAGATAAAGGGGGTCTTGTATAGTTGTCTTGGCAGCAAAATAGAAAGGTGCTTCATATCACAATAAATGGCAACCCTTACAACATGTGAACTTTGTCACGTGTTTATATGCATCCTATTAGCTGTCTTTATCTTATTTCTATATATGTCTCTATCCCTGTTTACTCTTTACATATATATAACTACACAACATAATATTTTCATTCTTTTTTTATTCATAATCATTCCAATGGTATAGGACATGCAACACTTGGTGAATTATGAATTACATACGAGGTCACATTAAGGGTATAGATGAGTTAATATAGTTCGTGAACTATTCATGATTGATTTGAAAAAAAAAATTAAATTCCGCTTGAAAATAATTGAGTCGATCTTGAGCTATTCGAGTAGCTTTCAATCTCGAATTCGAGTATATTAATATTAGACTTGACAAGCTTACGAGTCTAATCGAGTATTATCCAATTTTATTAGAATTGTGTGTTTACGAAAATCTTGTGTATATAAATCACTAACAGAGCATTATCAATCTATTTAATAACTATAAGTCGAGTTCTCAGTTCTCATTTTTTATTTTACATAATGGAAATTTCAAACAATTATTTTTCCAAGTAATTAAACTAAAGGCGCAGATTGCAATATGTGATTGAGAACAATATAAATATAAGTTTTAGACCTACTAGGCTACTAGAACATTAATTTGCCTCATCATTTTTTAATAATAGCCCTAACACCAAAACTTTTATGTACTTTGATCGATCTGCTACGCGCTTGGGTATTCATGTACAAACTTATATAAATTTATTATCATATGTAATATTTTTATATTATATTAGTCATACATTTAATAATATTAATTGTATTTTAATATTTTTATAGACAGACGTTAATACCTTTCATACATTTTAATTACATTAGTCATATCTTTTAGTTATATTAGTTGTAGTTTTATATATTACATAATTGTATGACTATGTTGTATTAAGGTATAAGCTGGTAATATTACATAAAGATATATATGTACTCAGAGATGAAGACACATTGGTGCCAAGGGGACATTCGGCCTCTCAAATTTTTAAAAATTATATTATATTTTAATAATAAGTTATTTTTAAAAAAAGTGCATAAAAAATTTACATAATAATTTATTTATTTTAATGTTAGAATGTAATTAATTAAGTTACAATTATTAATTGTCTTCAAATAATATAAATTGATATTCAACATTTTATTTATTTAAAATATGTACAAAATTCAATATAAAAAATGAATGAGTGAGTATTTTTAGTTTTAAATGAAATGTGGGACTTGAACTCAAGATTTTATTTGAATTAAAAATATTTTTTTTCCAGGCTAAACATATAATCATCCTTTTATGAGTTTTTTCAAAAATAGAAATTAGTAAATTAGACTTGTGGTTATTATCTTTTTGTTATTCAATAACATTTGAGTTTAATAATTCAGTCATCGAACATTTAATACAAAATTATTAAAAAAAATGCATAGATAGGTGTAGTTTACTTGTTTCAAAAGTTGAAAATCTAATACAGAGATATATTTTCAATTTTGTGAAAGAAAAATTAAAAATCAAGTTTAACATATATTCATTGTAAAATAAAAAGGTAAATGACTACATGAATGAGTTATGCATATCATCGAATTTTTATACTACTGTCAATTGGACCCCCTTAAATAGAATTCTTGGCTTTGTCATTGTATGTACTAATGTATCGAAACTGATTTATTTGAAATTAAAATATTATATAAATGTTAAGATATTTGTATATAAAAGTATAATTAATATAACATAAAAGTAATACTGAAGTTAAAGTATTATATAAAAATTGTGATATTTGTACATAAATATATAGCTAATATAACATAAATTTATAATTAATATATTGTAAAGATAAATAAATAAATAAAAAAACGAATCTGAGCCAATCCAATTGCATGCTGCATCAAGTTCGCAAGAGAGTAACTCCAATCATAATTATTGTAAAATGATAAACTTTTCCAAAGAAAAGCGTTAAAGTGATGCGTGAATAGTGTTGGGTATAATGCTAACAAAACATATAAGATGTGCTTTTATAAAATGTAGTAAAAATAAATAAATTAAAACACGATCAACCAAAACGTATTTAGCCAAATCTAGTACAATAATAACGTTGGAGTTGCCCCACAACGTATTTATGGTATAATAAGTACAATAAAAAATTAAAATGTAGCCGAAATTAATTTCTTTAATCATTTTTTAACTCAACTAAATATCATACTATTTTCTATTTTCCGATCAATATCACATCTCACATAAAATCAAATTAAAATACATCATCAATATATATACATGACATTATTGTTGAAAATAATTGGAATGCAGGAAAAAAAAAATTGTAATACAAGAATTGAGACAACAAAATAAAAAAAATACTGAATCTCGAACATGTATTAAAATTAAGAAAAAGAGACTTGTTTCTGATTCGTAATTCGAAATTCTGAAAAGCTTTGGATAGTATGTGTCGATAATATAGAATTGAGACATGTTGGTGGATAGTTTGAATAAGTTGCAGACATTTATGATAGTTGTTCAAATAATTTGATTGATTTATTAGAAGTGACATTGGAATCTTTTGAAACCAGAAGTTGTACGTACCTAGTCTGTGTGGCCATCATGTTGATTCAGAAATTAATTTATTTTCAGATTAATAATTATACAATTATAGACCAAGACCGAGGCCCAAGCCTGCAAGTGGAAAGTCCCACCATCCACTTTCAGTGTTTTATTTATTTATTATTATTCATTTATAAAATTCAAACAAGCTTAATTGCCAAAATATGATTGATAAAACTATATTTGCAAAATTTCATTAAGTTAATACTAGGAGAAATCTCACCCTCTTGATTTATATGTGCAGTGAAAAAGAATATTCCCACAGTGAGATAATAACAACCTCTCACAAAAATCAACTTTGTTTATTTTTAAAGCTACAAAATAGAAATAAAAAGCTGCATAAAAACTGAAAGAAAGATAATATCTATGTTTGCAGAGGTGGGAGCAGCACCAACCTTTTTCATGATATGATTGGAATATTGATTATTGACCCACCCCACCCCACACCTTTTAGTGAGTGTATATTTATATACATACACTTACATTGTATGTATATATGTATACACACAAATTGAACACGTAGTGAGACATACATATGTGGTCAGATTAGAATGGTGTCCAAAGAAAGGGTTCCTATCAAAAAAGGAAGCATGTGCAAAGTATACCACCCAACCACCATGCAAGACCATGTTAATGCTCTTTGACCAAAACAATTTTTGAATAGAGTTTTAACTCATTTTAGCTTTTGCTTCCATGGATTCTTTCCTTCTTATGCTTTCTACCTACCTACAAACCTACATCTTTTGCTTCTATTCACCTATATATATATATCTCTCCAAATTCTATATGGAAAATGCAACTCTACATAGTTTATGTGGACATGTAGATGTAGTCTATGTTGATCTCGACATTTTATATTTGTTGTTGTCGAATCAATCTATTTTTGTTGTGAAACTTGACAATTTGTTTTTATGAAATCATATTAATGGTCAAACTGAATCGTTGTTGATATTTGATTTTATTTAAGTTATTTTGTGGTAACTTTGTTACACTAGCTCGCATTATTAGATAAGTCGATTTTATAAAAAAATGTATTCCTAATTATGCATTAGTTGTGCTTTAATTTTTTTTCAACTCAATGTTGACATTTTATTTTTCGATGATTTATGATTGTTGAGATTTTATAACTATCATAAAAAGTTTGAAGAATAAAATATTTGATAGCATTATAGTTTTAACAATAACCAAAATTTGACAACATTGTAGTTTTAATAATTACACCATTTCAACAATACAATACAATTTAAAAAATAGCTTAATAAATAAATAAATAAAACACTGTTTAGAATCCAAATCGGAACAACAAACAAACTAAAAGAAAATACAAACTATGCAAATATGTGCCTTATATTTCCGTTCAAATGTGTTGTGAGATTTTATTTTTATTTGTGTATTGATTACATTGAAGTTCTTTTTTAATTTCAATTTGTGTCTATGTATATTTGTTTTCAAATAATATATTTAGTTATATCGAATACTTTTGAATATTAAATATATAAACGTATTATTACTTATGAATCAATATCTGATAAAATTGGAAATAATGAAATAAAATAGAGAAAAATTGGTGTGAACTCATTAATTGGACAAGACTAGTTGTTAACTTGGGCCCCTGGGCAATTGAAAGAACAGCATTGCACTAAAATGATGTCACGTTGGACCATTTTTAATGGAATTTATGAGCTCGACTTCATTTAATTAATATATTCCAATAAATAAAACACAAAACTATTTAATTTTAAAAAATAGTGAAACAAAATTTAAATAGATGCAAACGGAATTAAGACATATTTTAAAATTGTTGATAATTATAGGCTGGGGCAATGAATGTGATTGTGTTGAATCACTTTGGGCTTATAGTGAAATTAAATCTGCTGAGAGATTAATTTTCTTTACTTCATCGAAACTGAAATCTAAAATTTAAGCTCAATTGTCCTATGATCATTTTTCATGTTTTGAGGACAGGATTTATTTTGCACAACACATGTTTCGTATTTCATAATTGGATGTATAGTGAGATTTATCTTATATATGAACAATTTTGAAACATAAATATAGGCTTATTTGTTACAAATAAAAATATATGTGATATCGCATTTAACTGTGATGATATTTTTTTCTACTCTATATTATTATAACAATAAGCATATTATTTGTATAACGTATGATATAATATCATTAAAATATCAAATTAATATTACTATATTAGAGACCTAGACTAGTGTATGTAAACACATTAAGTTCTTATTTTGATGGCTTGTACTTTAATTTTCTTCGAGTTAGATTCTCATAATTTTTTTTATTTTCGTTTTTTATTTTCATTTTTTAAAATTTCTCATACCCTAATAAATAAACATCATGTTATACACACTTGGTCACCAAATTAATAAAATTAGAAGTATAACAACCCAATATTTTGTTAATGAAATTAAAGAAATCACATATAATATATATAGGAGAACTTAATGCAAAAAAGAAAAATAATAAAAGAGGAAAAATAAAGAAATTAAAGCATATGGAGCTTGGTACTCTCATACTCATGTTCTACATGCCTTATTAACAGATACAGTCATGACTAGTTTGATTTCATGAATTCAGATTAGGAGTTTCCTTAAAAAAATTGATTATAAATGATAAAGTTTGATTTAAAAATGAAACTAAATGAATTGAATAAACTATAATTTGTGAAACATTTTTTTTATTATTATAGAAAGAAAAAATCTTTGTAATATTTCCACAACGCATTTCTTTCATCATTCTAGGTACTTGTTGAAATACGAAATGGGAATATTTTAAATACAATCGTAAATGATTTACTGTTCCTTTGGAATTACTTTTATTTTTTGAATGCTACTTAATTTTATACAGTATAATGTTTTATTTCACATAGATATGTTTTTTCGTAAATCGAATAAGATATCAGCTATCCGTGCACCCTAGCGTAGAGGAAAAAACACCCCTCCCCATCGCATTGGACTCCGGGACATATCAATCAGGCACATATCCCACGCCAAAACTAAGCGCGTGTGTCTCACATCAACACAAAAAATACCTTCGTTACTCAACGCGGTGGGAATGCGCGTGACAAGTAGGAAAGAGCTCCTCGAATATCTAAAAGGTAAATGACGTCATGAGGTAAGTAAGTGACCAATCGGTTGGTGTTTGGACCAAGGAGGGGCGGCCCAAAGCCCAATGGTCATTGTCTTTTCCTTTTTTTTTTTCCTTACTAATTTTTATTTATTTTTATAGAATAATTTATTTTTATTGATTAAGTTTACTATTTACAGTTTAGACTTATTTCTCATATTAATTATGGGCATATTTTATGAGTTTTATGGTTATTGGATTTTTTTTTTTTTTAGCCCTCTATTTAGATTTTAGGGTTAATTTAAAAAAAATAAAATGAAGATTTGATTACTGCATGTAACTTTTTTATAACTGTGTGGATTGCATTAATTTATTAATAGAAATTACAATTTGATTAAAAAAAAAAACTATTTGGTTTTGTTTGCATAATGAACCATCGTCGATGAATAACCACAAAACCTATTTCTTATTTAGCTCATGTATGTTTGATTTTATTACAAGTTTGAGAGAAAAAATTAATATAAAATCATCTTATTAATATTATTTCTAAAATTGATCTTGTAATACAATAATCTCACCGGAGTTTGACTAATAATTTATTACATTTAAATGAAGGACAAACTCCATCAAATATGGAGTAAAAATTGAAAGCAAATTACATGCGCTTTGGGAATTACAACATAAAATTACACCCAAATGTATCAAGATCCAACAGCCAGTTATCTTAAATAAAACATTGTATTGTTTAATTAATAGTAGTATATGGATGATAAATTTAGGCATAACGTACATCGAAAATTTAAATGTCTTCTTGGTTGTAAGATACCTTCGACACGTTATAAAACGAAGTAAAAATAAAATATTGTTATTATAATATCCTTATTTTCAATTTGCGTTATATTTCATTCAATAAGGAACTTAGTAAGTTTTCATCTTTTAAGAAAAATGGAATGTGGATTGGTGGAATCGAAATAAATTAGTGGCGTCTAATTGAAACAAATTTCTTGTTAACTATGATTATTTTGTTTCAACCTATTAACTAGTTGCTATACTAAGTGGTCAAAATCCTAAATTTAATTATTTATGAATCAATTAAAAAAAACTAGTCATGACTTAAATTGTTTTTTTTATTTTTTTAATTCAAATAAATAATGTATTCACAATCATATTTGTTGGGTTTTGGTACTTGTTTAGAAAATTGTAAATCATATTATAAAGGTATCAATGATAGAACGATTGATTTCTATACAAGTTATAATTGGTTGATGTGTATTTATAACAATTTTTATGAGATATAATCAATTATAAAATTCATCAACTAAAGTGTATAATCAATTGATATCATATGTACTTAAAAGTACATAAGTAATTTGTTAGATAACAACATATTTGAGTTGTAAAAGTTCAAGTTTAAGAAGTAGCTAATAAAGTTGGCTTATAGTTGAGGAGCTAAGTATCTAGCTCACTATACCAACAACTTCAAGTGACTGAGAAGATTTTTCGTATATAAATGATAAAAATGAATTTACAACTAATAGAAGCATAGTTGAAAATGCAAGTACCATTTTTTAAATAATCTTTAACGTAAAAACTCTTATAAAATCGTTTCATGTAAAATCTCATGTAAGACGTGAGACCTTTTTATATAAAAGTTATTCAATGTTTAAAATGTAAATTATTTTTGAAAAATAATCACTAATTGTTGAATTTAGTGTTAATTCAAACAACTTTAAATTTATGCTATCTATAAAAAGGAAATCTATTATTGAGAAAAGGTTAAAATGAAGAAGATACGACACATAGTTGCTCAAAATCATTTTCCCATTTCATATCTTCAAGCCATCAAAGTATAGAAATTTTCATTACACTTATCATTTGCAATGAAGCTCTTCTAATTTAAAAGTTGGATAATGTTTTAAGACCAACTAATCGAAATAAACACTTATTATTAAAATGCAGGCGTAATTGAAAAAAAAATCATTTTTTCATAAATGTAAATTTATCCCTACTTTTTGATAATTATAAAATATTACAATCTTTATTCACTATTATAATTTAGACCACATTTATATTTTTATATAATTGGAGTCTCCATATCCAATAAACATGTTGTTGGACATGTCATGTTAGATACCAAATCGTTCTCAATAAAACCAAATTTAAAAATTAACTTGTAAAATAAAAACATCACTTTTTGAAAAATTATAATTTGATTCCAACTTATAGAAAAAAAAAATCACTTTAATTTATTGTTGTAATTCAAATTTACATTTACAGATGTGTTTTTTTATTTTAATTTTTCTAGTTTTGTTACAGGAGAGGATTGGAATGAAAGCAAACATTTTTTTCTAGTTCTACTACTTCACTTATTTTTCCTTTTTAATTTCCTGTAATAGTTTCTATTTTGATGTAAAATATGAACATTCAAAAGTAGGTACTACTATACTAGTTTCTCTCTCTCATGGAGTCTCTATCATGATCCATCACGTGACCAAGTATTTAATAGACAGAGCCACGGCAGCAGACCAAACCCCAAAGTTAAACCCCTTTTTCTTTCTTTTTTTTTTACTCAATAATGCTGCTGTCTCTGCACTGCCTCGGTCCCTCCCTCTGTCCTTTGCAGATTCTTTTCTCTCACACACACCTCACACACACCTCACAAACAAGGGCTCCTCTTTTCTTTATATATATTATTCACGTATACATTCAAGATCAGCCGCTAATATATACACATATATATAGGGTTCTTGATTTTAACATACTTCTTCCCTTAACTGCTCATTTCAGAGAGAGGGGGGTTACCGTATTAAACTCGTAGTTAGAATTTGTGAGAGGAAAGGGATAAACCCAAAACAGGAGGGGCCATTTCGCTTTGCAGTTGCAGTGCTTTCTTGTTGACACATACTTATCACAGTCAAACTTACAGAAGGATAGAAAGAGATAGTAGTAAGCTGATATTTATAGAGAGAGAGAGAAAGAGAGGGAGAGAAGGGGGGAAGGACACACTGTATTTGTGTGTGTGTGTGTGTGTGTGGTGGGGTGGATATAAAAGAGAGAGGCATGCAACAGCACCTGATGCAGATGCAGCCCATGATGGCAGCCTACTATCCCAGCAACGTCACCACTGATCATATTCAACAGGTCTCTTCCTCTCTTCTTCACCCCCTCTCTCTCTCTAACCCCCTCTCTCTCTCTCTGTTCTTATCCTGCGCCATCTTCTGCGCTTTCCTTTTCACTTCTGTCCTCTCCCTGAATACCCTTTGCATTTCTGCCAACTTTACTTGTTTATTTTTTTAATTTAATCATATATAATATAGCCTCTGTTGTTCTAGTGTTTGCTTGTTCACACCGTCTTGTGTTTGATATGTGAGGGTTTTGCTTAAAGATTGGCTTTTTGTTTGAAATATGTAATCTTTTTGTGGGGTTTTTATTTGGTGGGTTCAAAGAGGACAGTTTTTTCTTCCTTGATATGGATGTTTCTTTGTCAAACTTTACAAAGGTCCGTTTTTGTGTGCTGTTTCCATGATTTAGTTTTTCTATAGGGTTGGATATTTCTTGATTTGCCTGTCACTTTAGATTCTTGCACTTTATATTGTTTAAATTGGAAATCTTGGTGGGGTTAGCTTTTCTATCTGACTCCTATCAGAGTATTAAACTAATTGTGAATAGCTTGATCCAAACTAATAGTTTAAATATAGTATCTAATCTCTATGCAATCCAACTTAAATCATATTATTTGATTTAATTTAATCCTTTTTTAGGGTTTATATTGTTATCACATGAATATTCTCTCTCTCTCCCCACTCCACCCCACCCCTTTAATGGCTGTTTGCGTTATTGTTAGGTTGTGTATTCTAAGCCTTCTATAGGCAACTAGCCTTTCTGATTTGTTCCACCATCCACGGATTAGGATCTTTCAAGGATTGCTCGAATCGGGATCTTAATCAGGCTCGAGCTCGACTTGAGACAAGTTTCTGAACTTGATATGTGATTTAGACCCAGTTTATGATTTGGTTTGGTCAAGACTTTATGATCCTGACAGTGCAGTTGCTAGCATGTGTTTCAAGTGTGTATATTTAGTTTACTGATATCCTTGTAATAACTTTGCAGTATCTGGATGAAAACAAATCACTGATTCTGAAGATTGTTGAAAGCCAAAACTCGGGAAAACTGAGTGAGTGTGCAGAGTAAGTTTACCACTTTTCCTTTGCTCCATTAGTTGCAGATTACTTCTTACATTCTATTGTTTAATTGATGGCAATCTTTACAGTTCCTTGTTCAGTGTATTATTGTGAGGCCTTATGTTTGAATGCTCGTTTTCGTGAATTTATTGCAACTGAAGGCGAATCAAGAATTTGCTGATCCTTTTTATAATCGAAAATTATCCTTCGCTTTTACTCTATTGTTGAACTTTTTTCGCTCAAATCTCTTGATGACTTTCGAAGTTAACTCTTACGTTTAATAGTATAGTTTCGCGTAGTGTACTGATTTACATAACCAAGCAGCCATAGATCTGATCTTTTGTTTAGTGGGTAAATCACTTGTGGTACCATTTGACTTATTCTGATTTGAATGAATCTGATTAGTGATTGGATATGAGCAGACTTTGTGTTAACTATGTGAATTTTTAGCTCTTTGAAATAGGACTTTTTTATTGTTTCAACCTTTTACTTTTTCTTGTAGCTTATTGCTTCATGTAAACTTGTAAAGTGTTGTGTATTTGCTGTACTGATCAAGGCACTAGTTAAATTTTGTTTGATAATAGTGTTGATTACTTGATTATATTGGTTTTCTGTAATCTGGTGTATATTTGCCATCAGATCGTCCATACACGACAATAATAACGTGTTAAAATCATGCTGTGACACATTATCGTTATAACTTGATGGCCATTACAGGAATCAGGCTAGACTGCAAAGAAACCTGATGTATCTTGCAGCCATTGCTGACTCACAACCTCAACCACCCACTATGCATTCTCAGGTATTTATTTCCTTGCTCGGAAACCTTGACCACCCATGGTGGCTGTTTTCTTACATTGCTCTCGACCTTTGTGTCCCTTTTATTTACAGTATCCAGGTGGCGGGATGTTACAGCCTGGTGCGCATTACATGCAGCAACACCAACAAGCTCAGGCGATGACGCCTCAATCACTCATGGCCGCTCGTTCCTCGATGCTCTACGGTTCGCAGCCTTATCCATCTCTTCAACAGCAGGCCCTGCACAGCCAGCTGGGCATGAGCTCCGGCGGAAGCAGCGGCGGGCTTATGCTGCAAGGTGAGCCCCACACTGGCGGCGGAGGGTTTCCTGATTTCATACGAGGCAATGCTGGAGACGGGATGCAAAGCAGCGCGCGGGGGATGGGTGGTGGAAGCAAGCAAGATATTGGGGGTGGTGAGGGACGAGGCGGGGGTGATGGAGGCGAGACGCTCTACTTAAAAAGCACTGATGATGGGAATTGAGGTATGTTTGTTACCGGCTCGTTTTGTCTCTCATTATAATGGTGTTTGAAGAACTTAGGAAATGTAGAACGATGCAGTGATGTTTAGATTAAACTAGAGGTGTTTCTGATTACGAATGAACTCTTGTAATTCGTTATGGATTGCGAGGATTGATCTGATCGATCGTGTTTTGTTTCGATGGATGGTGCTATGATGATATAATGTAAATTTCTAGTTTTTGTTTTCTCCATTGCTTTCATGTGTGATTTCTTACAGATTAACTTTGTTCTGAATCTTGTTTTCTGCTTCCTAGTATGCATGCTTGTATCAGTTTGGATTCTGTGTTTTTGTATTTTATCATGGAGGTGAATATAAATCTAATCCAATATCTTGAGATGTTCTTGTAATCATGTTTTACACAATTTCTATATTTTCTAAATATAGAACTCAGGAATTTCCCTTCGATTGTGGGGGTTTCATTGATATTATTGGGGGAACTATTAAATAAATCATTTTCACATAAGAAAATGTTATTTATCCATTTTTCAAAACAAATACAAAAAAGAACCTACATGTCGTTTAAAAGTATGGTTATTTTGAAGTGGTTAAGAAATATTTTTCTTTATGTTATTTTGGTAGAAAATATTTTTATTATATATTTAAATGTTAACCTGATAATTCTAACTCAAGAACTGTGTATATTACACATGATGTGTCAATGGATTTTTCTCTCTATTTTTGATATTATCTAAAAAGTGGATTAGGAGTATAAACAAATCATATGGAGTTTTGACCAACTCAAATTGACTTGTTTACTATCAAGTCAAACTTACCTTGAGTTTGACTAACTCAAAATTGACTTGCTTAAACTTATTCAAGCGAGTTTAAAGGAGCTCAATGATTATGAATTAAAAGTCTAGTTATATTGATCTAATAGTTACTCAAATTTATGTATAAATTATAAAATGACCAGTAATTAATCTTTATATACAATGTAGATATAATATTTACATGTATAATTATTAGTATAGTAATGTACAAGTTGACTTATAGCCTTCTTACAAATTAATTCATGGGGTGACTATGTCGAGTTTGAATAAGATTGTCATTAATTTATAAGAATATGTCAAATTTAGTTGAATGTTTTCCATATTATGTTTGGATTAGCTTACATGTTACTCATCTCACCTACATGCTTATTAAAGGAAGAACAAACATTAATAAAAATTACAAATAGAATTATAGAAATCAGAACTGACTTAGCTTAATACATCATATATCAATTTAAACAACATATCATCTCTATGCTAGATTTCTCAATTGATAACTCAAAATAAATGTATAGTGGAATATGATATTTTTTTTTCATAAATTTCACCCCGTCTAAATTACAAAGTCCATATTTCATTTTCCATCCGTCTCAAATACACACAACCCATATTTGAGAATTACATTTTTGAGAAAATTGAAATTATATTATAGTATTATAAATAAATATAATATAATCAAATAGTAATATATATAAATTAAAAAGCGAGGAGAAAAGGGAAAGAGGATGATATATTGACCACGAATTCCCGACAAAGAGTGAGAGAAAATAAGATCCGAAGTTAGAGGGACGCTGCCATGCAAAACCTATGGAGAGTAAGAGAGAGAATGAAAGAGAGAGAAATCCCAAAAACAGAAATTTCAGAATCAATCGGAGAATTTATTACTCAATATTTTCTGCATCTGCAAGCTGGCTTTTCAATTTCTTGCCCTTTTTTTCCAAACGAAGTTCTCAAAAAACCCGCATTTTTTACGCCATGTTCTTCACTCCAGTGCATGCACACAATTCAGGCCTCTCTGGGTTTTGATTTCAGATGAGAAGGGAACTGATCGGAACGTGGAATTGAAGATTTTAGGATTTTGAAATGGTACGCCACCTCACCCTTGATTCATTGTTGTTTATCGATTTATGCAGAATTGCTTGGATTCGGTCCTGCATAACTGTAAATTATAGTGAAAGTTTAATGTATCTCACCTAGTTTTGATTCAATCGTTTATTTCAACTCAATTTCGACATAAGGAATTTCATTTCCAGAAATGGATGAATCTCCCTCAGTCATTCTTTTGCCCAAGTGAAATCTCATGTTATTGTGTGTTGATAGCTACTAATATTGCTATTTTCTTGTGTATCGTTTTATTGGATCAGTGTATTGATTAGATTTTGCTACTTGAATGTAATGCTGCTTGAGAACGTCCGACATGAAACAGTTATTGCAGTAGTAGTGAATCTGTCATCTGAATAAATTTGCATGTAATTTAGATTAAAGCAGCACAAAGACTTTGATCGAACTCAGAGCTTCACTTTATTGAATTTTTTTAATGCCTTCGCCGATGAACATTCGTAGCAGCCTGCAGCCCTACTCCTTGGAGAAGTATAGTAAAAGTACTTTAGGGCTATGATGAAAAGTGTAAGAGAAATACTCAATTCTGATAGTAGAGAACAACACAATTGTTAGGAATCTAGTTAAAATTCAGCGAGTTAGTGAATCTTTTTTTTAGTATGTTTAATGAGGGTAAGGGAAATGGAAAGGTACCTATATAGTTTTGAAGAGAATCTTTGTCCTTTTGAAGCCATGAAAGGCTGACTAGCACAACATATCATGAAAGTCCCTAGCATGGTGTTCTAATGTCTTGTAGTAACATATTATTGGTTACTTCCTGAGTTCAAATTCCATAACTTTCACTTTTCTTCTGAAAACATTTCAGTTCATTTCATTACATTCTTTTGACTGGTTATCGTATAACTGATTAAGCCTATTCAAAGTATTGGCTTGTCAATAGGTCATTTTTTCATCTCCACTGTACTTTAACTACACATCTATGATCCATCAATCACTTGAAAATACAGATTCTCTATT
The DNA here is from genome assembly GCA_028654395.1 of Scutellaria barbata. Lineage (NCBI taxonomy): Eukaryota > Viridiplantae > Streptophyta > Magnoliopsida > Lamiales > Lamiaceae > Scutellaria > Scutellaria barbata. The sequence goes on along the minus strand of CM053646.1, from coordinate 13,309,615 downwards.
CATTGGAGAAGGTCAGTATCATATTCCTAAACTCTTCTTGACTTCATTGAGCCTTGAAAGCTCTAGTTTATCCATGGTGAACTGTTAAATGTTAAATACGCTAAAGTATGTTTAAATCAGCACAACTTTTATGTGTATCTGAAGAGGAGAGATAATTAGATAAACTAGGCCATGTACAGTATCATAGTCATCCAGTTCAAGCAAATCTCATTTGAAAAGCTGCAAATATTGATGTAACGATAGTGATTCTATTGTCTAGAGGTATGTGCCTGTTAAATTTAGAATATGCCCTGGTTGATCTTGTTTATTTTGTTTTGCATCACTCAAATCTATTTAATTTACATAATCTAGTCTGTTGATATTTTATCATTATATTTCAGAAAATACCTTAACGTTATTCTTCAACTTTTAACAGGGTACTCCAGTGAACATAATTGTGGGATCTCATGTCTGGATTGAGGACCGTTCATTGGCTTGGGTTGATGGGCAGGTGATTAAAATTAGTGGCCAAGATGCTGAGATCCAGAGGAGTGATGGGAAGAAGGTATATTTAAGATACACGGTCTCAATTTTAATTGCTTGTGTTTCTTCTATGTTTTGGTAATGGTACAACATGTAAGGAATCATTTATCCTTACAACTCATAGCAAGACAAACAAAATTCACCTGCCATTTAGATAATAATGTACATACAAGAACTTCTCTACTTGACATGTTTATCACATTCTTTTGTCTTGACTTGGTATTCTATTACCATTCCATGTTGAATTTCCCATCAAATATGCACCTTGATTCCAACATTGATCGTAGTAGCCAATATTTAATCATGAGTAACCTCGCAGGTTAATTCATGAACTTAATGTGCCCCTGTATATAGATAGAACTGGATAATGGTTTCTTGTAAAAATTGCAATCCATTTGTGCAGTTCATAATTTTAGGAATTTTATTCAAACAGACCTTTAACAGCCGATCTTTTCTAGGTTGCAAGTCCTTAAGAGACTTATATTCTTTCATGTAGCAAGTGTTGGTTTATTTGTGCATGTAGCATTTCTTCCTCGCCTCCTCATGCACATGCAGTTTGCTATTGAAATGTAGCAATGAACTGCAGAGCAATCACAGTATAAGTGTTTAGTCAGCTTATTTCTCACAATGCGAAATTTGATGACATGAATTTTGATATATTGTTCAGTTTAAGATTATATTCGTTGATAAGGATTTTCCTCATTTATTTTTTCAGGTTGTTACCAAATTATCGAAACTTTATCCTAAAGACATGGAAGCGCCTCCTGGAGGTGTTGATGACATGACAAAGCTGTCTTACCTGCATGAGCCTGGAGTGCTGGACAATCTGAGAACTAGATATGAACTCAATGAAATTTATGTATGCTTCCTCTGTTTGTTCTGCTTTCGGTACTCATTTATCCATTTATTTATCTGTTTATATTGTGATCTAATTATGGGTATATGTATCTCCTGTTTGAGTATGTTGCAGACTTACACTGGAAATATTCTGATAGCTATAAATCCTTTTCAAAAACTGCCTCATCTATATAATCAGCATATGATGCAACAATACAAGGGTGCTCCTTTTGGGGAACTAAGCCCTCATGTCTTTGCAGTTGCTGATGTTGCATACAGGTTAAAATTATTATTGTTGGGCTAACAGATGATGCGATGGTATGAATCTGTGGTTAACTATCTTAATGTTTTTTGCTGGAAATAGGGCAATGATAAATGAAGGAAAGAGCAACTCTATTCTGGTCAGTGGAGAAAGTGGAGCAGGTAAAACTGAGACCACAAAAATGCTTATGCGGTACCTAGCCTTTTTGGGAGGCCGGGCAGCTACAGAAGGACGCACTGTTGAACAACAAGTCCTTGAAGTACGATTCATGATAAAGCTAGTTTCCTACATAGTCATTTCAATAGTATAACCTTTTGTAACTTGTGTCTTTTTAGTTATATGATTAACTCATGGATGTTCTATATTAATTTTCGAATGCAGTCGAACCCTGTTCTTGAAGCATTTGGCAATGCTAAAACTGTTAGAAATAATAATTCCAGGTGAAGCTCTTTAATACTTCTGCAGTTAAGTCTAGTGGTTTTCTTTTCTCATAATATAGATACTCAACCTCTGGAGAATAAGAATGTCTTTTGTAAATCAATTGGCAACGAAGTACCATGTTTCTAAGAAAATTCATTAATTTTACACAATCAGTGATGATGTTAAGTTCCCAAATGTCAGCTGATGCTTAACATTTGATGTTCCTACACATGGTAAACTGCAGCCGCTTTGGTAAATTTGTTGAGATTCAGTTTGACAAACATGGGAGAATATCGGGAGCTGCTATCAGAACTTACCTTCTTGAAAGATCTCGTGTTTGCCAAGTTTCTGATCCTGAGCGCAACTATCACTGCTTTTACCTTCTATGTGCAGCACCGAAAGAGGTAGTTTAGTTGTGTTGTTACTGATGAATTCTCTTGCTAATGCTTTCCTTCATAATCATTGAACAAGAAGTGTTTACACCTTGTGATTGCATTCCTTCTCCTTCCAGGAAATTGACAAGTACAAATTAGACCATCCCAAGTCATATCACTACCTTAACCAATCACAATGTTATGAGCTGACTGGTATAAGTGATGCCCATGATTACCTTGCCACTAGACGAGCAATGGATATTGTTGGAATAAGTAAAACAGAGCAGGTATGCACTAGGTCGTGTATGCCCATAATCTCCAGATAAAGAGAACAACAAACAATCCACGGTCTCTCTCTCTGTCTCTCATGCTGCCTTTCTCTTGGTTTCAGGAAGCAATTTTCAGGGTTGTTGCCGCTGTTCTTCATCTTGGCAATATTGATTTTGGAAAGGGAAAGGAAGTTGATTCATCAATTCCAAAAGATAAAAAAGCGAAGTTCCATCTAGAAACAACTGCAGAACTTTTAATGTATATAAGCTTCTGACTTGTCCAAATTAAATCCTTGCATATTTGCTTCTGGATGGATTTTCAATATTCTTTGTCTTAGGTGTGATCCTGTGGCATTGGAAGATGCACTGTGTAAACGTGTGATGATCACTCCTGAAGAAGTTATCAAGAGAAGTCTTGATCCTCTTAGTGCAGCAGTTAGCAGGGATGGATTAGCTAAGACATTATATTCTAGACTGTTTGACTGGTATTCAACTTAGCTTTTCAACACTTGTCTAATTAATCATACTGATAACTGATGAACTTGATTCAAATGGTTAACTCTTTTCTATGTTGTATGTGGTAATTCGTATACAGGTTGGTGAATAAGATCAACAACTCAATTGGGCAAGATAAAAATTCAAAATCTCTGATCGGGGTTCTTGATATTTATGGTTTTGAAAGCTTTAAATATAACAGGTAGCAAATTTATCTGATTACCATCCCCTGCCCTCTTGTTAATTGAACTAGATCCTCTATTCCAATTTGATGTTTCATCTTGAATTCCATTGTTTTTAATTCACGCCATGTGTTAATTAGTGATGTGATCTTTCACTTGGCGTGTGGTGGTTATTTTGGAACATCAGATAAAACACCAAAGTGAAATAGAGGATCTTACTTGCTTGTTAACTCATAGTATAACCCAACATAGTTGTAATTTCCAAAGTGGGAAATGCTCTACCACTGTTCTCTCGTAATTAAAACATATAATACTGTGCAGTTTTGAACAGTTCTGCATCAACTTTACAAATGAGAAGCTACAGCAACATTTTAACCAGGTAATATTAACATCAAGCTGGCTGTGTGAATATCATTTTTTTTATTAACCTGCTAAGTCTCCATTATTTGTTCACAGCATGTGTTTAAAATGGAACAAGAAGAATACACAAAAGAGGAAATTGATTGGAGCTACATTGAGTTTGTTGACAACCAAGATGTTTTAGATCTTATTGAGAAGGTACTTCCCTGAGTAATATGTACATTGTTAATTTTGAGCTGCTAATATACAAACATTTCACTTTTATTATTTCTCTTCAGTAAAGGTATTATTATATGGTATCGTATATGGTATTTCATCTTTCATAATATTCATTTTTCTGTATCTTGAGGACTATGCTGGATATGCAATCTACTTCATGTGATATCATATTTATGCAATTTTTATTTTTTTGTTTTGCATTTTTGTAGAACACTCATTGTAATTTTTTTTTTTTTGCAGAAACCAGGTGGAATTATTGCTCTCCTTGATGAAGCATGGTAATTGGCTCCTCAGTTTTTCTACAGTTTTTAGTCTTTTCCTTTATTATCAACAAAGGATATTCCTGTTACATGACTTTCCAAATTAGGTCTCCGTATTAACCAAACTTTTAAATTAATTCCCTTTTCCAATTGTTTTCATTACTTTATTGGAACAATTTTATTCAACTTAAGGTCACTTATGAGTTTCTTTCTCCAATCTAATTTCTTTCTATTTGCACTTTGCAGTATGTTCCCAAAATCAACACATGAGACGTTCTGTAATAAGCTCTATCAGACATTCAAGAATCATAAGCGCTTCATCAAACCAAAATTATCCCGTACAGATTTTAATATTGCACATTATGCTGGGGAGGCACGTAATGTTAAAACTACTTTCTCACATTGTATTTTTCTGTTTAATACCAAGATTTTCAATTACGCATATTTAATTAATTTCAGGTTCTATACAAATCTGATCATTTCTTGGACAAAAATAAAGACTATGTGGTTGCTGAACATCAAGATCTGTTAAGTGCTTCCAAATGTCATTTTGTAGCAGGGCTTTTCCCTCCAATACCTGAGGAGACCTCAAAATCTTCTAAGTTTTCTTCTATTGGTTCACGTTTTAAGGTTATTGGGCTTGAACTTTCATTCCAGAGGGATACTTCCCCCCCTAAATTTTTCTATATCCAATTATAAGTTTATGACATCCCCGAAGCAAGTATAAAGGATGAAATTGTAAAATGCAAGTGTACGATATATCTAGTTTGATCATCTTTATGCTTTGCTAAATTGGCACATACTAAAACCTGATGTTTCCATTCTATCTTACCATGCAGTTGCAACTACAACAACTGATGGAAACTCTAAATGCTACTGAACCTCACTATATTAGATGTGTTAAGCCGAATAATCTTCTTAAACCAGCTATATTTGAAAATCAGAACATCATGCAGCAGCTACGTTGTGGTGTAAGTTTTTTTATCTTTGCAGTGATATATATAAATGTTTGGTCCTTCGAATCTTATTGGATGCAATACATTTGTCTGCTTTAAGGGACGTTTAATTATTTGTGCTACGTGTTGATTCAGGGTGTCTTAGAGGCAATCAGGATTAGCTGTGCTGGATATCCTACTCGCCGTCCTTACTTTGAATTCTTGAACAGATTTGGGCTTCTCGCACCAGAATTTTTGGAAGGAAGGTTAGAACTTATGTGAGATTGAAATGAAATTGAGGCTCTCATGTGTACCCAATCTCATATTTTGCCATTGTTCATTTATTCTGGTACCTTGCTGCTTATCAGTTATCACAGTAATTTTATGCTTGTTCTGTGTCTGGAGGTGGAATGTTATTGTTTTATTACTCACTCATACTGGTGGAATAACCATATTAGTAAAGTCAAAATCCTTCTTCATGTGCAGTTATGAAGAAAAGTTGGCATGCAAGAGGATTTTGGAAAAGAAAGGGATAAAAGGTTTCCAGGTATTACTTTACATATACTGTAGTTGTTTTATTACTTTATTTGTTGTTGCTTGTATTTTTTTCTTGTGAAGGTATATACTGAATCCTTTTTGATAAAGGATAATCAGGATTGACTTCCTAGAAAATTACTGAATTATCATCTCTCTCTCTCTCAGTTTGCTCTTTTAGAGAATGCAATGGAAATTAAAAATTAATCATTTTCCCCACATCATCCTTTTTAATATTATGGAAGGCTAAGTGACAAAGAAGGTTACTAATATTATTTGATAATATCATCACTTTGTTTCTGATATCCTAACCATTGGGGAATTTGATAGAAGTATCAAACTCAAAGAGATGGGGGGGAGGGGGGAGGGGGGGGGGGGTCTTGTAATCTCATAAAGAAAATTGACACTTCATCCATTTTATGGGGGAGAAGGGCATTGTACTCATTCCTTTTTAAACTGCCTAACAACAGTCTATGTTCACCTGCAATTCATCTTTAAACATACTATGTCAAGAGTATGTTTGTCTAGTTTCAGTTAACTAATCTTGTATATGCTGCACGAAATGAACAGACTACAATTTCATCATTGGTTACGGCCAACTTTTGTATTTAAGTGAAATAATGCATGCCTGAAATCAGATGTACTAGTTAACCTACACTACTTTTTCTAGATTTTGGCAACTATATCAGAATGTGTTTTTGTTTCATGTGTATCATGTACTTCTGTAACTGAACTTTTTTTATGACTATACAGTTAGGCAAAACAAAAGTCTTCCTAAGAGCTGGTCAGATGGCTGAGTTGGATGCTCGTCGAGCAGAAGTTCTCTGTAGTGCAGCAAAAATCATACAACGGCGCAGACGAACTCATATTGCTCGTAGACATTTTATAGCCGTCAAAGAGGCTGCGATATATTTGCAATCCTTTTGCAGAGGTGAGCCTCTTGTAATTATTAGGATCCTCATAACACGTTCCATAGTTGAAAAAATCTGTTACAATTAGTTTGTAATAGATCTATCCGAAAAGGTACATTGATGTTCTGGAATTGCCTCACCGTTGCTTTCTTTCATGCATGTGCCTAGTTCATCTGCACTTGTTTTTGGGATTTTTATGCTGTTGTACTCTTTTAGGTAGACTAGCATGCAAACATTATGAGACTGTGAAAAGGGAAGCAGCTGCAGTGAAAGTTCAGCGGAACATACGCAGACACCAAGCTAGAAAAACGTATAACACACTCCGGATGTCTGTTCTGGTTATACAAACAGGTTTACGCAGCATGGACGCTCGTAATAAATTTAGGTTTAGGAGGCAAACTAAAGCCGCCACTATTATTCAGGTAACAAGTTTCTGGATTGTTATGTCAGAACAAATTATTTTGCATTCCTTGAAGCTTTCTACTCACAGCTAAACCTTTCTTAGACACGGTGGCGCTGCCATAAAGCTGCATCGTACTATAGGAAGCTAAAGAGGGGAACAATAGTTGCACAATGTCAATGGAGAGGAAAAATAGCTAAAAAAGAACTGCGGAAGCTTAAGATGGTTTGCTTCAATACCATATCATCTCATTATCGAAATATTAATCCTTTTTTTTGTTGTATTTGAAGGCATGATTTATTGTTCTTTGCGAATGAATGGAAACTTATAATGTGAGAATATCTAAATTGAAGCAGTACATGTTACTTCAACATTAATTGGAAGAAGAACATATGTTTTTCTGGAAATTTCTGAATGAGATATATGTTGCCAATATACGACTATATTATGTAGAAGAGGCTGGTTAGAAAAACCAACTTTTGTTATGCTATATTGTTGCTTTCAAACTTATACAGCACCAACTGCATTCCCGTGTAGGCTGCAAGGGAAACAGGTGCACTCAAAGAGGCTAAAGATAAACTTGAAAAACAGCTGGAGGAACTCACATGGCGTTTGCAGCTTGAAAAACGTTTAAGGGTATGATATGCTGGGAAAGGAATTATCTCTGGAAACTTCTACTTTTTGCTTGCGTCATGATGTGTTACTTAGTTTGGTTTATTTTTTGGCATGCAAATAAAATGATCTCATGTCTTTGATCTCTTAATGTAGGTTGACTTGGAAGAATCAAAAGCTCAAGAGATAGCGAAGTTGCAAAATTCGATGGAAGAGATGCAGAAGAAAGTTGAAGAAATGAATGCTACTGTTATTAGGGAACGGGAAGCTTGCAAAAAAGCAATTCAAGAAGCACCTCCTGTTATCCAGGAAACTCCAGTTTATATTGAAGATACAAAGAAAATTGAGTCTTTAAAGGAAGAAGTTGATAATTTAAAGGTAAGGCACTGATACATATCAAACAATGTTATACAGCCATATGAAGGTTTTGTTTCTTGATTATGATAACAGCCAACATGCATGTGTCCTTAGCCAGAATCATAGCAAAATCTTAAAGCATGATATTAGAAAACAAACAATTTTGAGATGACTTAGGTTTCTAGAGAGCAAATTAATCATGCTCCTACGCATGATTATTTGTGAAGAGCCACTTGAAACGGATTGAAAATGTCTAACATGATCTAATTATGTAATTTAGTGTATGGCTTCCATTTTCATTTTTTACATTTTATATTTGTGATTTTTCTTCTCTTTTACACTTCTCTTGTTCAATCCTTCAAACCATCTCGCACCTCATTGTGTTCTACATGCTACTCCTGTGTATAATTCAACATAAGAACTGGATGCAGTAATTGCTCATAGGCACCTAAAGCAATCATATTCTCTCCATTTTCTCAAGTCTACATCCGAGTCCTCGCATTTCACTTCTAACCTCACTATATTAAGAAGCTGTTGGCACTGAAGTACATGAGGTCACTTCACAAACATCTTCATCAGGGGCAAGCACAAGGAAAATCCAGGATATTTTACCTCCTTGGGAATATGTATAGATAAATTGCTTAGACAAAAACCAAGAAAAATGCACTTGAAAGAATTGACATTCTCTTGTTTGGATGTTCTTTGTGTTCCATATATCAAGAGTTGTCAGTGAAGGACAAATAATTCGAAACTCAGACTCTGGTATCATTCTACCTATATCCCCACTTGGTAATTTTGAACTCAAGAAGTAGGTGTATATAACTGAATGTCCCTTACGTTCAATCTCTAGAATACTCGGCATTAACTGTCTATTAGTCAATTATATGTTCCTTTCGACCAAGTATTCATTATCCTTTAAAAATTGATTGCCCAAGGCATCCTAGAGTTTTGGGGTTCTCACAATCTTAGTTGTGGCCTTTACGGACTCTCCTTGGGACAGGTGAGGACTGGAGAGTATAATATACTCTTTAACCCAATCAATATGCTAAGGTTTTAGTTTCAAGTGGCAATGTTTCATGCTTGTAAAATTGGAAGGCAATCTCTACCAGGTTCGAATCCTTCACCAATTATGCAGTTGTTCTTATTTCCATCTAGCCTGCTAATTAATGAACTCTTTTCCACGACTGACCAGAAAATTATGATGACAAAATTGATGTCATGTAGTTATGTTGTGCTCTGTTGCATTAAGCATAACCCTAGATTTCATAGGGGTCATATCTAGGCTAATGATTTTTGAATTTCAAGCCACTATATTTATTGATTATGAAATTGAAGAATGGGTCAACTATTTATTTTTATCGAGCCCGTATCAATTTGGAGACTCTTTATTGGTATGCACAAATAAATCGGGACTGACTCTGAAAACAAGGAAAATGTATTACTGAACTACATATATGCAAACCGATTCTCACATGAGGCTAGTCTATGTCATGTTTGCGAATCAACTTCAATTAATTAGCTGTATATTGCTTAATGTTTATATGGATGGATCTATGTTAATGTGAGTTGGGATATGAATAAGCTAAAAGCATTATTTCAATAACACTGCTTTTTCCCCTGTCTCTGAATTATTCTGGGAAACTATCTTTTTTTTTTTTTGTCCAGGCTTCTTTACAAAGTGAAAAGGAAACTTCTGAAGACTTGCGGAAGAAGTATGCCGAAGCACAAGAATGTAGTGAAGAGAGACGTGTAAAATTAGAGGAAGCAGAAAAAAAAGTTCATCAATTACAGGACTCATTGCACAGGTAATAAAAAATGGTAAATGAGTATATTTGAATTTGTCCATGGATTTGACGAGTACTTTTCGTTTTTAATTGCTAGCATCATTAATTCTCCCCACTGTTCTAAAGCTGGACATTGTCTATCAAATTAGTACTAAATGAATATGGTAAACATTGCACAGTATTAGTAAAATCCTCTACAGTATTAGTAAAACGCCTGCTTCACCTTTCCCTTTGTCTCCCCATTTTCTTCTAAATTTCCATAAAAGCCTATGAAGCCAACCTATCACCTAGCCTTAGATCTTTGTATCACAATGCCAACCTTCCTGTGCGTTTCTCAACCCAAGTACAGCAGTTGGAACATTCTTCTTTGCAAAGGAGATATATTTCTTGCTCACAGGAAGCTCATAATTGTGCCTTTTATCAACGATGCTATTCAGTAGACAAATCATCAGCTAAAAAATGGACTTATAAAATACACGTTGATTTGGTGACACATTTAGTTTATTAAGATGGAGTTGGTATGAACTGGTCATGACTGCCAGAATTGCTTATCCACCTGTTGATCAGTTAGCACGAACAATATTATTCACAGTTCCTCAACATCTTTTCTTATAGGAAGATAGTGGAACCTAAAATGCACTTTAGAAAGGTCAGGAGGTTAATTGCTATTGTAAGAAACTATCTCTAAGCAGAGTTATATTGCAAATGTGGCAAATCTTTGTCTATTCCATCTGATGCAATTAACTTTTATGTCTTGTTAGGCTTGAAGAGAAGCTCAGTAATATAGAGTCAGAGAACAAAGTTCTTCGTCAACAGGCTGTATCAATAGCACCAAATAAATTTCTTTCTGGACGCTCTAGATCAATCCTCCAGGTATTTGAATGACTACATTGTGGTTTTCTGGAGAACTTTATCTATGGTGTCTTACGAAACTAATGGCATTTGCAAATTGCAGAGGAATGATAGTAACCATGCATTTGGGGTTGCGGAAGTTAAGATGCACGTGGTAATCAACATCTCGTAAATAAATGTTTTACTTTCAAATGTTTCTTTCTGACCATTTCTTTGCCCATTATGTGCCACAAATTGTATTTTCAGGATCTGCACAGTCCATCATTTTCTGAAGCTGATGACAAACCTCAGAAATCACTTAATGAGAAACAGCAGGAAAATCAGGAGTTGCTCATTCGTTGTATTTCTCAGCACTTAGGCTTTGCTGGAAACAGGCCAATAGCTGCTTGTATCATCTATAAGTGTCTGCTGCAATGGAGATCATTTGAGGTTGAGCGGACAAGTGTCTTCGACCGTATCATCCAGACTATAGGGCATGCTATTGAGGTACTTAATATACAAACCTTTGTTGTCATTTCTTACTTTGTTTTTCTTTAATGTTGGATTCCTCAAATACTCAACTTCCTCCATTTGCAGAAAATCCAGGACAACAATGATATGTTGTCTTATTGGTTGTCAAATGCTTCTACTCTACTATTGCTCCTCCAGCGTACACTGAAAGCAAGTGGTGCAGCTGGAATAGCTCCTCTACGTCGTCGGTCATCCTCAGCTACTTTATTTGGCAGGATGTCAATGTCACATGTAAAGGATTATTATCTTTCTTTTTTAGTGACAGGGAAAATGTTCAAATTGCATCTTGGAAAGAGTCTTTTCATCAGAATTTTTTTACTGTTTCCTTATTTTTATTACATATTTCTCTTTTTCCAGAGCTTCCGAGGAGCTCCAGGGTCGAATCTTTCCTTTGCGAATGGCCATTCCGGTGGAGTAGAGACCTTACGCCAAGTAGAAGCCAAATACCCTGCTTTGCTGTTCAAGCAGCAACTTACAGCATATGTTGAGAAAATCTATGGAATGATACGTGATAATTTAAAGAAGGAAATATCTCCACTGCTTGGTTTGTGTATCCAGGTATTAAAACTGGCCATTTATTGCATTGTCTGGTGCCACTTTATTTCTAGTAGAAATCAAAAACTCATTCTCTTATCTCATGTCACACCTTGCATATCCTTTTATAGGCACCAAGAACTTCTAGAGCAAGCTTAGTTAAGGGATCATCACGTTCAGTTGCAAATACAGCAGCCCAGCAAGCTTTGATTGCTCACTGGCAGGGAATCGTGAAGAGCCTTGGGCATTTCTTGAATACCTTGAAAGCAAATCATGTCAGTAAAACCTGCAATTCTTATTATTCTTTCTATCATCTTTCCTTGCTTAATCTGGATGTTTCTTAGAATTCAAAATGGGCAGGTTTTTTTCATGTGTTCCTTGAGGATCTTGTTTGACACATTATCTTGAATGCCTCTTTAAAGCACCATTATTATGTAGTCTCACTTGATTATTTTTTCATTCTCAATAGGTACCGCCTTTCCTAGTCCGCAAGGTGTTCACGCAGATATTCTCTTTCATCAATGTTCAATTATTTAACAGGTCCAAAGCATGTTAGCCTTTCTCTAAAAGTTTTTGAGTATGTATATAAAGTCTTAACGTTCTTCTTTACTGTTTATGGCTGCAGCCTCCTATTAAGACGAGAATGCTGCTCATTTAGTAATGGGGAATACGTTAAAGCTGGGCTAGCTGAATTGGAAAATTGGTGTTGCACAGCGACTGATGAGGTACTTTCGAGTTTCTCCTAGTTGATTTTCAGTGTGGTAATTTCCACTAGATTAAAACCATTAGAAATATTGCAGTATGCAGGTTCAGCTTGGGACGAGCTCAAGCATATTAGACAAGCCATTGGATTTCTGGTAATGCATTTCATTTTCCATTCTCGATAAGCATAAATAGTTTTGCCCATCAGTTTCCTTTATAAAATTTTCTCCGTCCAGGTTGTTCATCAAAAGCCAAAGAAAACATTGGATGAAATAAGTCATGACCTTTGCCCAGTGAGTCGAATCTCTGATGCAAAATTTTGAGGATTTTATTTACCCAGTCTTTCCAACATATATAATTTTTTTGTTCTACTTTTGAATAGGTGCTAAGCATCCAGCAGTTATATCGAATCAGTACAATGTATTGGGACGACAAGTATGGCACACATAGTGTATCTTCGGATGTAAGTTTCTGTTGATGCCATTACCAAAAACTAGGTTCAGTCATCTTCTCCAGACATTTCCAGCATAAAAGTGCATCTTGGCAACATTAATCAAACAAATTTTATGGTTCTTCCATTCAGGTGATTTCCAATATGAGAGTGTTGATGACTGAAGACTCAAATAATGCAGTAAGCAGTTCCTTTCTGTTGGATGATGATTCCAGGTTAGCACCACATATATGGTGTTTGTAGCCTTCATATTTCTTCTGTGTGTACTTCCCATTAGAGAAAAAAAAAAAAAAAAAAACAGAAATGCTATTTAAGGCAGAGTAGCAATAAAAATCAACACAGTAAATGATGGAGAGAGAACATAGTTATTGAAGAGAGTCGAGGTTAATAACTTGGTGCAACAAGTGTGATTACTCCCCATGATTCAAAGTACTACTCCACCACTCTAGAAGGTCAAATCTCAATGGATCACTACAAATGTTCTCTCAATATTCTCAATTAGGTTGTATGAATTTACGGTAAGGAATTAATGAACGGGAGATTACAATTTCATGCATGGAGTGGTGGTTTTAATACATGACTCTCAAAGACGAATGAACTAGAATAATCTATTAGTAACAATGAGAGGTTTGAACATGCATCAGACTCTGTAGTTTGGTGAAACTAGAGTTCAGGATAAAGATTATTTTCATTCTCTTTTCGATCAAGATTGTTCATTTCTTTAGTCATATGCCTACGTGTGTATAATGACAGAAGTTCTTTCTATTGGCATGTGCAAAAAGTTAAGATAACAAATAGGTCAGCCAATCCTATGAATCAATTCATAACCCCAGAAATTGTTAAATCTCATTGGAGCAGAATTTTTCCTATTTTGGGCTCTTGAGATAATTGAATGAATAATATGTGCAACTCATTTCTTGCTCACAGTTCGATTATGAATTTCTCGTGAAACCGAAAATAGATAAAAGAGCTGAGATACAAGACATTAGTAACCTTTGTTTTCAACGATTCTGATGAAAAAAAAAATCAATTGCTTGTATACTTCCATATTTCTTGAATCTCACTCATAATTCCCTGCCTACATCTGAGGTAACTCTGATGTATTAGTGACGGTTCATTGCAGCATACCATTTTCAGTAGACGAAATATCAAAGTCAATGGAACAGATAGACATCTCCGACATTGAACCTCCTCCTCTAATCGGTGAGAACTCAGGCTTCAGCTTTTTGCTACCACGCACTGAATAGGTGTATTTATTGCAATGTTGCTAAGCAGCATAGATTGAGCAAATCTCAATCGTCTCATGGAGGTTTCTGCTCCGAATCTCTAGTTGTAAATGTAGTTCGCGTAGCAAGACTTGTTTTAGGATCACATTTTTGGAGTACTGATATTCCTTAAAAAATCGTATATCCATAAAACCGGTATATGGTGTTCCATTCCGGCTATATGATTAATAGGTATTAGTAGAATGTTTAGCTATTGCATCTACAATATATCTCCTGTTATAAGAGTGATGGATAAGCTGTAATTCATGTTATGATTATTGGAAATTCTCATTTGTTTTACATAAGATCATTTTACAGATATGTGACATGAAGTCTCAATATTTACATCTCAAACTCATTATTAGAATTCAATCTTGGTTTTGTGGGGTATGAAGTTATGAATTGACTCGTCTCATAGAACAAAATTAGATCTGTGTTCTCGTCTTGCCTACTTAAAAAGGAATTGAATCGCTGTTTTAATACTAACTTTTTTATCTAAAGTTTTGTAGCTGATTTAGGGTATAGTTTTTAATAGGTTTGGGGGAGTGGAAGGGAGGGGAACAATAAGAACTAGAAAACTTGCGTGATCCGGGTTCGAACCCTAGTCATCACAATCTGCACCTTTATAAAAGTGGGATACCACTTGAGCTACAAGGCTCGTGGTTGATTTAGGGTATAGTTAAAAACAATAATTTCGGTATTCATAATACACTCTCTATCGAGGTGTAAAGACCATTAATGTTTCATTGATTTGAATGTCCTTGCCCAAAGTGTAATACAATTATTTATTTGCCTGAAAAAACAGGTTCTTGGAAAAGCTTAAGACAAGACAGACGACTAGTGTTGTATCTTCTTTTTCTTAAATTTGTCTTTGGTCTCCACCTGAAATGCAACCCTAATTAATGAGATTTCACTAACATAAAGTAACACCTAAAGTTGCTTCCTTAGATTTATTCGAGTCATAATTGCACTAATCGATTTACCTACTATTTTTAACAACTAATAGCCAAATTAGTAGGCAACACTATTTACACTGTCACCTTTATTCTCCATTCTTGAGTACTCAGTTCTATCCACAACTCTTACACTAAACATAAACACAGTACAATTTCAATTTCCTCTTTTTAGTTCAATCCTTAAAATATGGTAAATAACATGCATTTCTTCTCTCTCTCTATATATGTATATAGTTTTGAGCACCTGAAGAATGCGTACCCTGCGCACTTTTTTAAGATTTTTTTTTTAATATTTAGTATTTTATATTATACATAATTCTTTTTTCAAACTATATTTTCTTATCAATTCTCAATACAGACACCTAATCCCTTATTAATATAGACCTTTTTGACAATTCGCATCTCACATCACACAGACGCTACATCATGAAAAATATTCAATTAATCTATTTTCAAGAAATTCTCAAAATTAATTCAATCCAATCATATCTTCCAATTCAATCATCTATTACGAAAAAAGTCTTCAATCAATCCTTAAAATCCCCAAGTCTATTTAATTACCTTTTTTTTTATCGTCAAATATAATGAATCTACACATATGAAAAAAATTAAAAAAAAATCAGTATCATAATTTTTCAAATGTAAAAACTTCCATAAAAAAGAAAATATAAGAAAATATTATTTCAGAAAAGAGAAAAGATGAGAAAATATTATACCATTGACGTAGTACAATTTCTTCTGTCATCCCACTAATGCCACAAGCAACCACAACTACTAATGAGAATTTATTCTCTTTGTTTCTCAATTCATGTTTTAATTTTTATGATTATTTTTTAAGAATTTTTCCAACATTGATTAGGATTTTTTGAAAATTGATTAATTGAATATTTTTCATTGTTTCATTTAATTGATTAATTCAATATTTTTCATGATGTTTTTCATTGTTTTATTTAATTGATTAATTCAATATTTTTTATGATGTAACAGTCGTGTGGTGTTAGATACGAATTGTTAAAAAAGTCTATGTTAATAAGGTTTGAAATGAGAATTGATAAAAAAAATTTGTATATAAAGTGGTAGTGTAAAAAAATATATATGTATAATATAAAATATTAAATATTAAAAAAAAATTAAAAAAATACGCAAAATGTGCATTTTTCAAGTACGTGCTTGATTAAAAGTCACTCAAAGAGATGAGATGTAGGTAAGGCTTGAGGATCGTGCCTGCAAACAACTTTGTTATAATACGTACATAAACTTATGTGAGTGGTTGACTAGTTATTGATATTGTTGAACTTCATTTATTTTGCTCACATGCTCTTTTCTCTTGCTTCTTTACTTTCAACACCTATTTTAATGTCAAATCCCATAAAGTCTTTGCAAATTAATTTACCTTTGTCTATTTGCATATGAATTTGAAGGTTGACTTATTTATTTACTTTTTTTCACTCGAGTGAGTGTTCATATCTAGACCTAGTTGCCCTATGCTAATCAAATAAGCCACTTTAACCACTATTTAAACCAAAGTCCCATCCATCTACTATGCTATGACTAGAATGCCCAAGGACCTTTGTTAAATTCTTTGCATCCATTTGTTTTTTGGATTAAGAATATATTAAAATAATGCAAAAAAAAGTTTAGGAAAGAAAAAAGGAAAAGAACAGAAATAATAATTTTTATTATGTTTTTAATAATATTAATGCAGGAAAACCTTTGACATCTGCTAAAATATTAATTTCTCACCTAAAAACACATCTAAAAACAATCAATGTAGATGTCCTTATAAGTGTCTAGTAAACCTCGAAGCTAACGAAACAAATACTGATACATACTTTTTTGTATGATTCAAGTATCAAATCCTTTTTTTTTTAAGGCTTGGTTGAAGAAAAATCATCATATTTTTTTAGAATTGTAATTTGAAATTTAATAGAACAAACCATGACCGTTTTAATGATTTAGGTCCATGTTTAAAAAAATATAATCATATAATTTATGATTGTTGCATCATACACTGCATTAGTTAGCATTGTACAAATTACATATAGATCTAAAGTGAAACCTCGTTAACATGAAAAAAACACCAAATGAAATTTTTGGAAATGAAACGAATTCTATCGTATTTTCCTTATATCAAAACCTGAAGCTCATTTCAGAATTTATTTAATTTGATTCATTTATCGTTTTTTTTTTCAACTGGAGATAAGCTGCAAAAAAAATTGTTTTGACCTATGGCAAATGAAGTAGTTATTTTCTGATTATTTTCCAAAGGTAGTCGTAGTTAGATTACTGAAAACTGCATTAAGAATTTGAATTGTCATGATTTAATGTTTATTTATTTATTTTGTTTGTTTCTTCCCAAATTTAAGAGAAGTCGGTTTAAATTAGGATTTTGAGAAAGATGATGTCTTCTCTTGCAAATAGGCATTTTTAACCCATTTTTTATTTGGTATATATCTCTCTCTCTCTCTCTCTCTGTGAAATAGCAAGCTTTTCATTCAATTTTATCATGAAAATGGACTAAACCTTGGAACTATAATTAGCTAGATATTAGCTTTCCAAATATTATATTGTAGCATTCTTATAATTAAATATAGTATGAATTTTCATTGTCAACATTAATTAAAAAACTTTTGGTACCCTTGTAGGCATGCAGCAAGCCAGACAAGACAAAGGCCTATAAACAACATAGCTAGATTGAAACCATACTTCATAGTATCACCCATAATTTGAATAACAAATCTTGATATTATACACATACAATGATAAGTAACATATCAGAAATTATGTAAACTGTGTGATTTGAAATCAACGTTTTTCAAATTTACTCAAATTGTTCAAATTAAAAGTCAGCTTATGAAAGTGATTAATTCCAAATCCATATTAATCCAAATATCACCAAAAATTTGCAATCAATTTAAAGCGTTCCTGAAATACAAAAAAATTAACATAGTAATCTCAAACCCAAACTCATAATAATTAATTGCGAACACCCTAACAAATTAAACCATGCGCCTCCATTTATATGTTTAACTTTACTATATATTTATATTTCAACTTAGGTAGTTAAATTTTATTCTGATGATCATTATCTATGTATCAAACCTGCCATGCAACTGCCCAATTAATTGAATACAATTGATATCCTTCACAATTGCTTTGCTGTAGTTAAAAATTTGTGGTCCTTTTCTCCCTTTACAACCATATTACTATCAGCTTCCCTATATTAATTCCAAGAGCCTCAATCTTTGGTACAAATGAATATATCACACATTTCTCTGTATATATACAACCAAATTGAGCACTCATTTAGTATCCAAAACTAGTTTAATTGTGAGTTTTCTCAAAAGGGTTTGGAAGTTTCACTAGTTCTTGCAAACCCTCCAATGGCTACCATATCAAGTGCTTCTACTCTTTATGGTATCCTTTTGGCCTTCTTTTTGGCAACATTACGCGTTGAGGCTAGAGCGTTCTTTGTGTTTGGAGATTCACTCGTTGATAGTGGCAACAACAACTATCTGGCTACTACTGCTCGTGCGGATGCTCCTCCGTATGGCATTGACTATCCGACCCATAGGCCAACCGGACGTTTCTCCAATGGCCTTAACATTCCTGATCTCATCAGTTAAGTTTTGATTTTTTTGCCATTTGCGATTGTGATGTATATATTAACATTATGATCAAACAATTAGTGATTAACCCTAATTGGATACCAATGCATGCATCATGAACAGCTAGTATAGGATTTTTTTTTTTTTTTTTTTATGAACACCAAAATGTGCATGCTTCTTGCAATCTAATTATTGATATAATGAACGAACTTTGTTAGATAATCTCCTTACTTATTTTAATTGTAAAAACGAATTTCTTACTTATCAAAAAACTGTTTATGAGCTCATACACTTTTTATTTGGGCATGGTATAAGATTTTTTTTTTAAATCAAAATAATAATGATCTTCACAATATATTTAGTGCTTTTGAAATAATAATTGCTAAAAGTATTGATTTGAGATTGTAGGTCAGAGCATTGGTGGGAGGGAATCGCCATTGCCATACTTGGATCCACATCTAAATGGGCAAAGACTATTGGTTGGAGCCAACTTTGCTTCTGCTGGCATTGGAATTCTCAACGACACCGGAATCCAATTTGTAACGAATCCCAACTTTCTTCGAAAAATTAACACAACAGAACATCCCTAAAATATAATATCATATTTCAATCTCGTGTACTCATTTAATTTGCATGTGCCAAGTCACCAAGTGTATGTACATAATATTGGCAGGTGAACATAATAAGAATATACCAACAGTTGGAATACTTCCAACAATACCAACAAAGAGTAGGTGCATTGATTGGAGCTGGGGAAACCAAGAGACTAGTGAACCAAGCATTAGTCCTCATTACATTGGGAGGCAATGACTTTGTTAACAACTACTATTTGGTACCCTTTTCGGCTAGGTCTCGTCAATTTGCCCTCCCCGACTATGTTCGTTACATCATCTCCGAGTATCATAAGATTCTGAGGGTACGTATTTTCATTTCATTATTGTTATTGTTGTTGTTTTCTCCAACATATATCATGCGATTGCAGAGGCTTTATGATTTGGGAGCTAGAAGGGTGCTAGTGACAGGGACCGGGCCCCTTGGTTGTGTCCCAGCCGAGCTAGCCCAGAGAAGCAGAAACGGGGAATGCTCGGCTGAGCTCCAACGAGCTGCGGCCCTTTTCAACCCGCAGCTCGTTCAGATGATACTGAACCTCAACTCTGAGATAGGCAGCAATGTCTTCATTGCTGTTAATACACGACAAACAAGCACTGATTTCATCAGCAACCCACGAGCATTTGGTAAATGGTCTAGCCTCGTGTTTTGTTTCAACACATGAAACGTGTACAATATATATATTAATTGTATTACATGCAGGATTTATTACTTCAAAGATAGCATGCTGCGGGCAAGGCCGGTTCAACGGGCTCGGGCTTTGCACACCATTATCCAACTTGTGCCCTAACAGAGACCTTTACGCGTTTTGGGATCCTTTCCATCCATCGGAAAAGGCTAACCGTATCATTGTTAGGCAAATCCTAACGGGCTCGGTCCAGTATATGAACCCTATGAACCTCAGCACCATTCTTGCACTCGATTCTCAGGCATAACAACTCTCACTGTTTGAGATCATGTTGCAAGTCATCAACTTATAAGTATGGATGTTCAATATCCAAGTGAATTTGTTTGTTTGTCTACTGTTTTTAATCTGGGAAAAAAAATGTTTGTAGGGACTAATAAAGAGATGTAGGAGTTCTTGCACCCAAGATCTTCTTGAAAAGGATACACTTCTTCAAAGAAATTATTTGATGGGAATTGTAGCAGATTTTGTGTTATATTTTGTGTGTAATGAAGATTGATCAATAAGAATATTACTTTGGAGTTGATTATTGTCATTTTAATTTGGTCTATCATAAATATATTTGTATGTATTATTTTATATATATATTGAATGAAACATAACAATATTATTACTATCTAAATATTAAAAATTACAACAAAAAAAACTCTTAGTAAGATATTAAAAAAAAAAAAAAAGCCAATCTAAAAGAAACTTTAATTAAAAACATAGTTTAATATCTCTACAACAGAAAACACAGCAACACTTGAAAAGTAATATGAGTATGCACAATGAGTGTCAAACTAGATTGCAATAACTTTGAAAATTTTGGGAAAATATGAAACATAATCCACATCAGTCTCACTTCAATCAAACAACTGGAAAAACAAATTACAAGAGACGAAGGTTTCAGAAAGCAGAGCCATGAGCTTTGTATATTTCCCTCTTCATTTTCACACCATTGAAAAGCAACCTCTTCTGCATGCCATTTCTGCTTCAAAAGCATTTGAAGCTAACAATTGAAACATTTTAAAGATAATTGGATTTTGTTCCTTTGTCCCATGTAACTCAAGCATCAACTCAAGTGTGGATGCATTTGGGATGAATCCTTTACCATTCACTTCCTCAAATAATGCTGCTGCATCATTGTATTTGCCACTCCTCAGAAATCCTTGGACTATAACATTGTAGGTGACAACATTTGGAAGCAAATTCAATTGTTTCATTTTTGATAAAAGATGTTTAGCTTCCGTCATCGGCCCATTTTGGCAACATCCACCAATCAAGATAGTGTATGCCACTACATTAGCTTCCAATCCTTTAGAAGGGAGATCATCAAAAATAGCTTTAGCCATGTGAAGTTTCTCACCTTTGCAGAATCCATTCATGACAATGTTGTAGTAACTGATATGAAGACGTTCCTTCTTATGTTCCAATGTTGCCAACAACAAGAATGCTTGTTCAACATGCCCAGCCTTGCACAATCCATTCAACAAGATACAGTAAGTGTTAAACTTTGGTTTAGCCCAACACCTAACAACTCATCAAAAAGCTCTACTGCGGCTGAATCTTTGCCACATAGAAACAGTCCCTTCAACATAGAGTTATATATAACCACATTTGGCTTCAGCCCTTTACGTGGAATCTCAAGGAAACGTTGAATGGCATCGTCTATCTTCTTTTTCTTGCAATATCCATCGATTAAAATGTTATAGCTGCGGATATCAGGAGCAATATGTTTACTAGCCATAGAATCAAAAACATTTGTCCTTCAAGACAATGCCCATTCAAAAATGCATTGTAGGTGACTACACTGGGAACCACATTTTGTTGTATCATGATGTGGAGAACCTTTTCTGTTTCGTCCATCAACCCCTCCTTACAAGAGGCGTCAATACTAGCAGTGAACATCTTAACACCAGGATAGATTTTGCAAGCTATCATCTCCTTCAATAATATCTCAACTTGTTTCCACCGACTAAAACTAGACAAGCCACAAATCAGAGAAGTATAGATGACAATATCAGGTGTGATTCCTTTCTCACACATTTCATTGAAAAGTTCCAGTGTCGAGTCCTCCATTTTCTCCTTGCACAAAGCATCAACAACCATGTTATATAAGTGAGTGTTAGGCTTACAGTTTCCCTTTTCCATTTCTCTAAACAATTTGACAGCCACTACACAGTGTTACCAGCCTTAAAAAGTCCATCAACCACAGTCCCAAAAGTAACAACATTTATCTCACAAAGCCTTTCTCTAACCATCTTCAGAAACAATTCCTGCGCTTCAGAAATCCTATTTTCTCGAAACAAACCCTTTAATAAGGTGCTGAATGCAATTACATTAGGAACACAGCCACGCTTGAAGAACCAACCCAGAACAGAAAACCCATAATCAACTCTGTTAGAAAGACAATACTATTGATTGCAATACTCATACTGTACTCATTGATTGGAATACCCACTTATTAGAAATCTTGGAAAAGGGAAATGGTAGCATCATACTCTCTCAAATTAAGCACAGAAGAAAGTAATCGAGTAAATGCTTTGACAGAGGGGAGAGGCATCATTTTAGTCATTTTATCAAAAAGAATGAGCGTATCATTCAGCCCATTAATATTTACAAAATCCTCACGGGAATCGCGATTTCCATCAGATTTCCAACTGAAATAATGAATTGGGGTAAGAGAAAATAAGAGGAAATTACCAAATGCAGAAAAATGAAGGGAAGAAGATAGAAATCGATCCAAGGAAACAATTCAGGCAGCAGCAGATTAAGATTCATCCAAATATTAATATAATATTTTACTAATTTTATTACATAATCACTATTTAAATCATGTTACTACATTGACAAAATTTTCATCTGTGGAGTATATTATTTCTCAAAAGCAGGCATTGAAAAATTAACTTAAGTTATATTTCTCCAAGTTACATGTAAGAGTTGTTTCTATATTATATTTAAATAAAATTCTATGATTTGAAATAATTTTTGTATTATATTATTAATGTATGCCGTTGTTAAAAAATAAAGTAATGAATAAAAAGATATCATGTTGAGAATATTACTGTTATAAATTGCAAATTCGCAATTCAAGGCATCAACTATTTTAATGTCAGGAAGATTACTCCAAAAATTTGTTGTTGATATGTATATAAAATTACTATCGCAAGATTAGATTATTTCCCAAGTAACAAGCAAATTTAGGAGCATAATTATAATAAGACATTATAGATAAATAGTGTATTCAAAGGAGAAGAAGGGAAGTTAGTAATTCAATATTTGTTTTAGATTAAAAAGATATTAGATTAGATTTAATGACAAAACTTCACTAATGCCATCTTAAATGCCTTCATAAAATCCAACATGGTTTTATACATTTAAGTAATCGATGAAATGTTAATCATTATATTATAATTCAAATTTCATCCTCTAGAAACTTAAAAAAACAAAAACAGAAACTGAGGCAAGCAAGAAAGATGAAAAATCGGGAGAGAGTGGAGATGAAAGGGTGAGGTTAGGGTTTCAAAAATTGGTGTTGGAATATTTGTTGAATCGATTGAGCACAGCATCTCTGTTGCCCGAGGTGACATTCTTGAATTTATCCTTTGATTTTTACTCATTATATATGCTTCTTTCTCACTCGTATGTTTCGTCAGCATGATTCTGAAAACTGTGAGGAATGTGAAGATTGGCATGCTTGCGAGCTTCTTTCGGGTGGTGAAGAGGCCATTCTCAGTTTTAGAGAGAGAAACTGTGACAGATTTGGCTTCAAAAGATGGGGAACTCCGAGTCTTTATTGTTGCTGGGGAGGTTTCTGGTGACATTATCGCCTCGCGTTTTATGAACTCTATCAAAAACCTTTCTCCTTTTCCTGTTCGTTTTGCTGGTGTGGGAGGGTAAGACTGATTTAATCCTACTATTTTGCTTTGTTATTTCACCATTTTGGTGAATTATTCATAGTTTTGCAATTAGCTATTTCCTGCTGCTAGTTTATAGTATTAACAATTTCTAGGTATTTGAAATATTTTCGGCTTGAGTGGTTGATGCAAGGCTTTCCTTATTTCTTAGTTGCAATTATTGCAGTATCTATTAAGTTAATGTTTGTGGTGAAGATATTTGCTATGAAGAAAGACAAATTTACGACACCTATGTTTGTATGTTGTTACTTTAGGTTGATGATGTCACAGCAAGGATTGGATACTTTGTTTCCTATGGAGGATATCGCGGCCATGGGCATCTGGGAATTATTGCCACATCTAAGTACGTTCAGGGTGAGCAATGAGACTTATGAAAGTATTTCAATTTCACCTATCAATCGTGACAAAGTTTTTACTTCTGATGCAATTTTGTTAGTATTCTAACGTTTTAGCAAATACTTAGTGTCAAATCATTGTATTATGGTCTGTGCTGCTAAACTTCAGGTCAGATTGAAAGAGACAACTGAATCAGCTCTTAATTTTCAGCCACATGTTGTGCTAACTGTGGACTCAAAAGGGTTCTCCTTTCGTTTTCTGAAGAATTTGCGAGGTGATTTTCATTTAATTGGTCTGAGTAATTAAAGGTTTTGCCATTTCCTTATTCAGAGAAAAAAAATGTGTAGGAACGTGGGGAAATACTTTTTGCAGCTAGATATGGTTCAGACAGAATAGCTAGTCCTCGACACTTTCACTACGTAGCACCATCCTTCTGGGCATGGAAAGGAGGTGAATGCAGACTTAAAGGGCTTTCGGAGTTTGTGGATCATGTATTTTGTATCCTTCCATTTGAGGCAGAAGTGTGTAGATCAAATGGATTAGCTGCAACATTTGTGGGCCATCCAACATTAGAAGATGTTTTGGAGCTAAAGGTGAACACATTTGTATAAGCTTTAACTATCTCCAGGCCTTTTCTGTTTAATGTTCTGCTAGTATACTATGATGGCATACATGACACAAGAATCGGAGAAGTAATCCTCCTCCCCAAGTGTTTCTGCTTCACCTCTCCTTGTGATATCCCAAAAAAAAGGATTTATTCCCTAAAGTAGTTTTTGTTTTCAATTCCTATGTAAAATTCCATCTGAGTCAAAGGGCAGCTGTAATTCTTGAATGAAAAGAATACTTAATAGAAGTTTGCTCATTATCCTGATCATAGGTTGATGTTTTTGAGGTTTTGTTGTGCAGGTTAACAAATGCATAGACAAGGAGTGGAAAGTTCATGGTGATGCAGAGAAATTTAGAAAGGAATATGGGATATCTCCTGGTAGGATGAAGTAATTTCTTCTCTGAAATAACTGTTCCTTCATTGTTATCTTAACTTCTTTGTATCAAGATAATTAGAATGTTGTCCTCAGTTGATGCCTTTCATCTTATGTTAACTATAATTAATTCAAGTGAGAACAAACTGATCGACTTTGAAATGATGAGGATATGCATAATAAGTGCAAAACTAGGTGAAGTGTCATTGACAATTTGTATCTCATGACTCTCCATCAATGGTTTCTGGTTTCTTAAGATTCTTAATCTTTTCTCATTCGATCAGTTAACTGATTAATTTTCAAACTAGTTGAAACTGAAATTCTATTGTTTTAGCGAACACTTGCTCATGCATTAACAATGTACTTTTGCATGTGAAGTATCCAGTATCATTTCCGTGCTTCCTGGAAGCCGATTGCAAGAAGTTACACGAATGCTTCCAATATTTTCACACACTATGGAGACACTCAAAGGTGTCATCTCAGAGTTGACAGCAGTTATCCATGTGGCACCTAATAAGCATGTGGAAGAGTATATCAGCAATGCTGTTCGTGATTGGCCCGTATCTTCCGTATTGGTTCCAGGTGGATCACAGAGCATAAAATACAATTCTTTCAGTGTAAGGCTTCTCAATACTCTATTCACATGACTAAAATAGAATCAATGAATCTACTTATTTTATTTCAGAAAAACATACAATGTAATAAATGACTGACTTGAAACTTAACATGTAAAAAGACTGAATAATATAATATAATTGTGTAGTTGAAAGAAAGAAGATTAGTTATCGAGGCCAATTATGTATGTTTTTCTTGTTCCATATTTGGTGCTGAAATAGCTTTAGGCACAGTTATTAGTTATATTGCTTACTAAATGAATTTGCTTCTTGACTATACTTAACAATGTGCACCATCTGGATCTACATTATTGTTTCCAAAATTGATGATTTTAGGATGGCATTTGAAGCTTAAATTCATGTATTAGCTTGTTACCAAATAATGTTTCATAATTCAAGAGAAAACTAATGTGGTTATCTCTGAAAAATACAAATGTGATGCAGGCAAGTAGAGTAGCATTATGTACATCAGGGACTGTTGCAGTGGAGTTGCAGCTTGCACGATTACCCTGTGTCGTTGCATATCGAGCTCATCTCCTAACTGAATGTTTCATTCACTACAAAGCTAAAGTACCCTACATCTCACTTCCAAATATCGTTCTAGATTCAGCTATAATTCCTGAAGCTCTATTTGAAGCATGCACTCCTTCACGTTTGGTACCGCTGCTTGTGTAAGTCCCACTTCCTCTGTAACAATGAGTAACACCATTATTTTCTCACAGTAGATATTCAAGAAAGATGCATATGGTTTTTCCAGTTTGCTTTTTTCTATTGAGCGAACTCACATCATTCTTGTTTGAATCCGGATTTGCAGGGACTTGATGCATGACGAAAGTCTTCGTGAGAAACAGGTTTCTGCAGCTGAGAAGTTATTCGATTTACTTGATCCTTGGAAAACTGTAGGTGGCAACTTGACTCAAAGAGAGCTCGAAAATAGACCAAGCATGTTGGCTGCTTCAATAATATTGAGTTCTTGAAGGGTTTGATTGTTCATTTGGTCCAATTTTTAAGGGCATGGGTTGTATTTTTCAATAATTTGGGAAAACATTGAATAGTTCCTTTATGTGTTTCTTCTATTGTTGGGTTAATTGAAATTATCTTTATATTATATTACTAAGTTATCAAATTCCCTGTTTCTTCATTCATGTTATTATTATGAGAAGAAGGATATATCTTCTCTCTCAATATATTAAGTTTTGAGAAGAAAGAAAACGGACAATTAGCATCCTATCATTTAAAAGTGTGTTTTGGCTAAAGCTTATTAAAAGAGTTTCAGTTCTTTATGTTTTTAGAGCTTCTAAGATGATTTGTCTTATTTGAAAAATAAATTGTTGAAGTGTTTGGTAAATAATTATATGTTAATAATGGTAATTGAAATTGTTTAATTTAAGATGAAATAAAATCCTATTTTTAAATATTTACTAAACCAAACAAGATCTTTTATTTCATATTGGTGTTTCATTGATATTCCAAAATAACCTTCACACATCAAATGTCCACATTAGTGTGATTCAAAATAACCTCTACATATCAAGTGTCCACATTAGTGTTTCATCGATGTTTCAATATAACCTCTATACATCAAGTGTCTGCATTAATGTTTCATTGGTATTCCAAAATAACCTCCACACATCAAGTATAAAAGATGACATTACCAATTGACATTACTAAACACCCTTAAGGAGTTTATAAACACCTTATAAGATATTTTAAGGAATTTATAAATTCAATAATTAACATGTACCTTGTACTAAGAAATTTAGTAAGTTCATTAATTAACATGTGTCTTGTATTGGACGTAATGAAACACAATTTAAGATTGGGACCTGTGTTATTTTTGACCGTTTTGAAAGTAGAAGAATAAAGCGGATAGTTCCTTTCAGAAAAATATTAAAAATAATAATAATAAATATTGGTGGAAAAATAATACTCCAGTCAAGTATTCCAATCATAATAATTTTCTAAAATTGCCACGATAGCTAGACAGAATATAAGAGAAGGTTTTGAAGATTTATCCATGCAAGAATAGCTGTTCGATGTAAACATCAGGGAAACTCATCAGTTCCTTCTTCTTCCAAACTAAGAAAAAAAATTGAGAGAGAGATTTAGAACAAAAATGAAGTAAATCTGGTAGTGAAAAAAAGGATGCAGAATTAGCAGAAAAGTGAGTTTATACATGAAAAAATAGTGAGCAAGAGTTAGTAAAATTGGTTGAGAGAAGAAGCGCGCCACTCCAGAGGCAGAGGCAGAGGCAGAGCCAGTTGAGTGACTTAAACAATAATCCTGTCTGTAACTTCATTCAAACATTGTACATATCAATCATTCACCTAAGTTTCAATTTAACTCAGAAAAGAAAACCATGAGAATATAGAACCAAACGGAAAGAGAAGGGCGAAAAATGACAAGTCAAAACACAGCTATACCCTCTATACATCACCACCCAAAATCTTCTAGTTACATTATACCCATGAATTGATCTCTCTCAAACTCAGTATAACCTTTATGGATTAGAAATATAAGTACGGCCAAGATCATGTCTCTCAACGCTTCATGCCATGTTCAGTAAAACAACAAATTCACCAAACTGCTTCTCATGGGCTTTGATCTTGCTTCAAAATTTACTGCTCAGAAAACTATGCTGCCGGATCTTACTCGTTGAATGAAAAGTTCTTGAATATGTACTAATTGTAGATTCTGACAGGTTTCTCAAATGTATGCCGGTTCTGCAACAGCAACAGAAAAGCTAATAAGCACGGAACATCCATCATCTCAAAGAGTGATGGGATTACAACAGATTGTAAGAAAATATTTCATATAAAATGCTATTTGGATCAACAAAACTGAAAAAAAGGTTGCTAAGGTGCAAAAAAGTTGCACATTGTTTACTAATACCATTAAATTTGGTGCATCACACTTACTGCTTCCTAATATTTTAACAATTAGGAGAGAGAGTATTTTTTCTGCTTCAAATATATATTCTATCAGTGTATACGCTGTAAAGTGGGAGAGAATGTGTTTTAGAGTTTCTTGATACAAGATCAATACTTAAGATGCAAAATAAGAGATAAAATATAATAAATGTATCATAAAGTAATATCTTATACATTGTTTTTAGACTGACTTACAATAAATTACAATCTATCTGATTTGATGAAACTACCGTAGAAGTAATTAAGTTTCGACAATGAAAATTGCAACATGAAATTTGTAATGCAATGTGATAGATGGGTCATGTTTCAAATCAGATGCCTACACGACATGATTTAACCAAAGACTAGAAGCAAATTTAAAATGAATTAATGAACGAGTTATAGAATTAGCAAAAGAAGGTCATCACACTTCCATGATTCCATTGATATATAGAAAGAAGGTAACACATGATCCCAATTCTTAACTAATATCTTTTTGTAATTAAGAATACCATCAGTATAGTTTTAAATAGTTTCACATATGCACTTGCCTGGTTGGCTGCATATGACCGTTTTGGAGTATTATCAGAGTGCTCTAGCCCAAGGTACTGTTCCCAAGCACCATAAACATCCTTTCTCTGGAACATAGAGAAAAGGTAATCAACCACATAAGATATATAAGGTATAAATATAGGAGGAAGAGGTTAGAGTAAGGGGTGTTGGACATACCTGAAAACGAGAGGATACAATGTCCGAATCTTGAAGATATTCGGGCCGACCCAAAGACAAAAATGCAAACTTCCACTAGATGAGACAAAATGTTCAGAAGATTGAAGCAACAAAAAGTATTCAACGGGACACAAGTCTCCATTGAACAGCTCTCTTATATTGGAATAGCAACTTAAAAGAGAAACCAACAAACCTTGGAGAACTCCTCATCTGGTACATGCAATTTCTTTTGTATGCGTGTTTTAACCTCAGACAACGTCTCATTTTCATGAATGACCAAGAAAAAAGGATCCCCGAAATTGTGAACTTGCTGCAAGGAGATAGATACAAAGATCTACTTGAATGCCAATTTGAATTAAAGAAACAAACACAATACAGTGATGCAAACATGCATGTAAAACAACTAAATTTTCAAGTGGGCTGGGTTTGTCCTTTATTAAAACTAAACTTACAGCTTGATTTTGAGCAGTGTCTTTCATAAAATGGTACACATGAATCAAGCGATCATGAGAACCAATGTTTTTCTCCTCTTCAGGAATCTGCAGTAAATAAAAAATTATTATATTCAGGACAAATACTAAACTTAAACAGTCATGTTCATTCAAGAAATCAAGTTTATCATTTTAAACATTCCAATTTGATGAACCACCGGGACTCGTAAATTATACGGCCATTTACGCATGAATCTAAAGAAATAATCAAAATTCAAGATACAATATTGGAAAATGAGAATTTATCACAAATATGGAAAAATAGTACCATCAATACTAAACTAGATTGAAGTAACCCCTAATAATGGGAGAGGATAGCATGAATCTATAATTCTATCAGTGCAATCCTGGGAAAATAATTAATTACTGAGAAAACCAACAGGTTTTGGTCCTTTGCATACAAATTTCCAAAAAGGAACAAAAATTATGACTGCAATGTTCAGAGTGTAAGCTCAAATATGGTGAAAAACAAGAATAGAAGGTAAAAGCTAAAAAGAGCTAATAGCAATTGCAATATTAGTAAATTAAAAAACAAACTCTCAATTTTATTTACTTTTTGGCAACTCAAATTACCTGTTATACTTATCAAAGAAGATGACTACTTTAACCCCTCAACTGTCATTGAGCATATCATTTTACTCTCTTCATATTCTCCTTTTTCAGCACTTTACACCCCTTATATTTTTATTATTTCACTTTACCCAACCATCGCTTTCTCCCTCCTCCCCCCCTTTCCTTTTCCTCAGCTGTGCCACCACCACCATCCCTGCCCTCATCACTCTCTCCGATTCCACCCCCTCTATCCACTTCTCCAAATCAAGAAAAGACATCTCATTTTGTGGAATTATAAATAGATTATCTTTTGGCAAACAAATTATTCTCAATGAATGGCAGCATTCAATGACATCAAACAAATGTGCGCACTTTTATGTCTTTTCTAATTGTTTTTTTTTTCCTTTAGTTCTTTTGTGTGTGTGTGTTTGTCATCGTGGAGGAAAGTGAAAAGCAAAAATTACAGTGTACTGAAATGCATGGGAAAAAACAAAAGTTTTCCTGTGTTTTATGGAGAAGGTTCGTTCTAAATGGTACACATACCTCCTCTGCACGTAATGTCCAGTATTGATCATTTATGTTCTCAATCTTTTCTTGCAGTGGGAAAATCTGCGGATAAGGGCAAAAAAAGATAATTTGGCAAAGGAATTGCATCAAGGCTCCAAGATATCCCATGGGAATTTCCAGGTATGTACAGAATGAATGATAGAGTGCAATTATACAAGGAAAATGAATGTGATTCAGCAGAAATGATAAGTGCCAAATATTGCTTATTCATTTTCTGAATTAAGGGTGCATTGACCAATCTGTATCAGCCATATGGTTAACATCATTACATGTATTTAATCTCAGAAATGTCCATCATCCAACACATAGCAGTATGATAATCCAGCAAGAAGAAAGACTTATAGAGAGAGAGATACATGAGAGAATTTTGGGGACCAATGCAGGTAAGAGAAATTCAACAACAGCTATGTAAAGTTATATCTCCAGATCAAGTAAATATAGTAAATATGACTTTTTTAATCATTTGGAGGGAGAAAACAATCATGACTATAAAATGCTAGAGCGCAGTATCTACAATGAAATCCAAGATGAAATTGTTCGATTATTTAACGAAATCAGGTTCATGAGGATAGTCAAGTACACAATTTTGTATGGACACGAAGTTCAACACAAATGTCAAATAAATTTAATGCTATTAACTGCCAAATAATACTTTACACAAAAGAAATTGATAAAATTTGTAGAACCTTGTATATCTTATGATAGAAAACCTCCAGCAATCTCAGTTCTGCATCTGGATGAGACAACTCAACCTGCCATATGATAGATGTGGATTCATTTCACCATAAATCTAAACAAGGAATATTTCCGAAACATGACTAGTTGCAACACAGTTAGTATATGTACAAAATAAGATGTTTATAAAGCAAATCATACTATTCCATCAAAAACTACTGATAGCGCATAAAACTTCACCTAGACAATGAATTTGCTCTCTTTCCGATTGATAACAAAATGAAATTTGTTTCATTGAATAAAAAAATATGAGTATTTCCTTCAGAAATTTCTTGTTTTTATTTTCCTTTTTCATTCTTTTACTCTGCACAAATATCTAAGCTGATGCAAAAAATTCGCAAGACTCACCTTACTCTTGAGATCATTAATAACATCTCCCACAGTACTCTGTTTCGGTAATCTCATAGTGTGAATAACAACCTACAAATTGTTGGAAAACTGTTTAATATCCTGGTGAATATGATACAAAAACAAGCAGATTGCGTCTGTAAACCAAAAAAAAAAAGCAGCACAAAATAGATCCTCATCACACTTACTTCATCTTTGGTAGCATGATGGAAAGCAACTTTTAGAGTTTTCAGTCCTTGCAGTTCAGGTAAAGGCATATCCAACACTTCATAGTATAATATATCCGAAATCTATAATAGACCAGGGAAAAGTGTCAAAAGACAAACAATGAAAAGACAGAAATCAGGAAGGCTCCAGTCTATGGCATTAGATCATATATTACCTGGTTATAGTGAACAAGCATGTCAGTAAGCCGTTCTGCTCCTCGGTACTTAATAGATTGAGGCTTTGGTTGTAGTGAATAACAATTATGAGATGTAAGCCTTATTTTAGATGGATCGTTCAAACCAAGATTCCGGGCAACACTTTCAACAACTTCATCATAGTTATTTAGCTTTGACCTAAAAAAGATTAAGAAGATGATCATTTATAAACAGACAAATGGAATAGCTCAACCACAAGAAGATATCAAAGGCGTCAACATTCATGAATCAAAAACCATACAATTCCAGACAAAATTCATCTTCCTTGGGCTTCTCCAGTGAACGAAATCGGACCACCTATGAACCATCATACAAGTTAAGTAAAAAATTGACCAGAATATGAATAATTAATTTAAGTATCAAAGTATAAACAGCATTAATAAGAAATCATAGCTAGAAACTTATTTTCAGCACTTTTATAGTTCCATTGTTTGGATTAACCTAATTATCCCCTCCAGTTTTTCCCACCTTGATGTTAAACTTTACATCCACAAGATAAGATTGCATCAGCTAGTGTTCTTTTAGAAATAATGCAATGAATCAGGGACTTGAATACAGACTCAACTATATCTTGGTCGGAATCTAACGACTGGGCAAGGAAACAAATGAGTTAAGTCATACTTTTAACAAATCAATTCACGTTAATATCTTTCCCCGACCTCAATTCTGGACGTACCCTATCTGTAATTTGGATCAGGGGCTTTTAAGAATTATAAAAGGAACAGTCGGAGTCAAAGTAATAAAAGACTTAAGTTTCACATTAAAATTTGGAGATGACTGAACTGCCAAACATGTAAGCAGAAACAATTAATTAAAATCCCTCTTCCCAAAAAAATCAGGAATTTTGGATGCTAATCCACATTTCTCAACTAATTCACCAAAAAACTTTCTGATTAACATCTTTTTAACATCACTTTGTTCAACACACTCACAAAAAGGTAGATGATAAAATACCCCACAACATAATTCTAAATTATTTTCTAAGCCAGGTGGCCGACATCAAAAAATTAAAATAATAAAATAAAAATGATGAAGGGAAGAAAGAATGAATAAAGAGAGGACCCAATTCTGATTCAACCCACTGAAAATTTGTAAATCATATGGTTAAACCATTGATAGTATACCTGGCGATTATGCACGTAATCCAAAAATGCAGGGACAATAGGGTAGCGGCATTCTTCACTTCCCAGACCTTGAGGGGATTTTTGGAAGCAAATTATGTCCCCATCTTCAAGCTGAGGACAATGTAAGTGCAAAAGAAAACAGTCATATCAGGCATGGATCATCAAAAATTTGTCATGCAATAGAAGAGATTGAACAATTTCATTTGAAAGTTCAGAAATTGACACAGGTTTAAAATTAATAAACCTGACTGTGGCGAAAGCTAAGCTTCTTGTCAATGTGTTCACACATAACGTTAGGTTCAAACTTAATTTCCTGCACATAAACTCAAAAGTAAGTTTAACGTAAGACTTTGGAGCTTAAAGATTTGTAATAGTATGAACTTCAAACAAAACAAGAAAGAGAAGGCTTCACCTCAAACAGTTCAATTTCTTCATCAGGGGCAAAACCAGCCATTTCATTAAGCTTTTCCAATATATCCATCGGCTTGCCACTGCTTTTTACAAATAGCCGCCCAGCATGTCTATCACCAAGAATAAGAGTCTATAAGTCCATGCAGTTCAGCTTAAGGGACAACAGGGCGACCTAAAACTGCCACGTGGATATATTTTTCACAATAAAACATAGTATGTAGCTATTTATATTGAAACGTTCGGATAATGAATGAAAAGGCTAGGCAAACACCAAATAATACGTCAGTTGGGCTAATTCCTATTCTAACCAATTAACAAGAACTGGATCAGTCTAGTGCATTAACAGTGTAACAAGTTTATAATGAAAATACAGTGTACACAACAATCAGACATGACTTGATATATTCTGATATGCCAATGTCTAGGATAACAGCATGATTAGTATGAAAGAAGCCACACCTAAGTTCTTCTTTGATTGGGTCATAAAGTTTGAAAAACAAAAGAATATCCTCTTTAGTCTTCTCTGGTGGAGGAAGAGGCTGCATATCCTGTATCAGTTGTTACAGACATAAAATAAGACAAGGAGCAAAGAAAATCATTCAGCATCAGCAGAAATAAGGGGAAAAAAGAGTTAGTGGTGTGCATATTACCAAGCCAAGAGCTACTTCCAGAAACAATTTTAGCTCCGCATTATTTGTTTTGTTAGATACTTCTCTTAATTGACCTACCTGAGGAAATAATGCAAGCAGAACACCATAAATGTGTGCAAAAGATCAATCACTAATAGACAACAGAGATAAATTAAAGATGCCAATCACAAAAAATCCAAAATCTACATGAGAGAAAATTCACCGGTGCTGTTCAGTTTCCAAGAGCAGTGTTGACTTACGCTTTATAACTCAAGAAGATCAAACTGAGGTGGACAAACCAAAATGTAAATAAAAAGCACTTACAGATTGAGCTTCCTCTTGAGGTGTAAGTGGACGATTTGGGCGGTACGTATGATTTTGACGCTTTGCCCATAACCAGAAGCGTTGAAATTGCACTGGTATCCCAAACTCCTTGGCAACTTCTTCCTGAGAATTGACATGATAATGGAATAAGGTGTGGCTCATTATCTCAAGTTCTCAACACTCACCAAACCCCTCAACTCTCGGTGAAGCTAATCAAGTTCAACCACTCAACCTTTCAAGTATGAATTCCAATAGAGACCACGCATCTTGTTAACAATTAACAAATGAAACTGTCAATTTCAGGAGCTAACTTAGTAGCATCCACCAGATGTTATGGTGTTAGGTTGGCAAAGAGACAGGTTTCAGATGGAATCTATCTGGACAAGAATTAATGATAGAGATAAGACAAAGTGGATGTTCTCTGCCATGACTCCTACCAGTTTCTCGAATATGGAAATCAAGTAACACAAAATGTTTACTTTTCAAAAGGCCCATAAGACCATTTTTGTAAAACCTGAAGCACAATCCCACATGACCTCTTGCCCAACATTAGTACCTCAAAAACACCAATGTACACTAACACGTTGAGACGTATTTATAGAGGAGGGGGTCTTTGCCCCATATATTATATTTATCTAAGTATCACTTCCTAAAAAATTTGAAACTAAGTACTCAGTTAAGTAACATCAGTTACTAATTAGTCTTGACATTAACATAAATACAGCAGATTGAATTCAACCTAAGGTCAATTGTCCCAACAAATTTGTGATAAACCAGTTATCATGTCACGCTCATTGATCCCCTTCCATAACAGCATAGGTTATTTATGAATCGTGTCCAACAAATTTCTTGAACTCAACCTAAGGTCAATTGGCAGTAGCATCCCAACAAATTTGTGAAAAAACAAGTCATCATGTCACAGCTCATTGATCCCCTTCCATAAGAGCATAGGTTATTCTTGAATCGTGTCCAACAAATACAAGATTACGTTAAGATACCTTGAAAGTATTAAAAGATAGCTGTTTCTGAATGCGAAATTGGCGAACTTTGTCATGATCCACAAGATCAAAATATACATCCCTTCCAATCTGTTGAACTAGGTCGTCATCCCGAGCAACCTACATCAAATTTGAATGGAAAACAATCGTGCATGTAAAAACATGTGGAAACAGAGAAAAAAGGAACAATTAAAAAGTTAAAAACCTTGATAATTGTGTAGAGGTGAGCCTCGGCTTTTTCCTTTCTCTTTAGCTCCTTTTCCTCCTGCTCTTTCTTCAGTCGTATCTGTAGACAGACCCAATGGAATAAGAATGAGCACAATCAAGAGTGCGAATTTATTAATCTTACCCTTAAATGTTCTGCTATGTCCTTCTCATCCACATTACAAATTATTTTCTCCACGTCGCTTTCACGTATATAAACAAGCATGTATGCATTAGAATATTTGGTAAACTTGAATGGTGAGTTGTTGAAACCAGGGTTTGTCTGTGGTAACTGTGGCACCAAAGAGGAAATTGTGAAATCAGATTAAATACAATACAACAAGGTAGAAAAAACACCAACAAATGTAGGCAAGTAAATTCACTAGCCAAAAGAAACAACTACCTCTTCTTCACCACCATATTGCTCTTCTAATGCCCTCTTCATGTCTTCCTTGGTCACACGTTCATCATCGTATTTGAACCTAGAGCAGAAACATAGTAGAGGTGTATAACTGAATTATAAAAACAGAATCCACAATATACAATGATAGGCATGTATTCTTCCAAAATCTGAACCAGTAACATGATATCTGGCATCATGTTTCAAAAGAATGCATCTTACATGCCCCAAAATTAGGGGAGAGAAAAAAAGGTAATGAAGAATTCAAAAAAATACTTTCTGGAAGTCAACCAAACAGCAAAATCAAATTGCTATTAATAAAGCAGAGGCAAACCAAATTACCAAGCACACTAGCACCATAATCCTTCCAAAAACAATGTAGCTTCGATCAACAGATAAAATAATGTATTTCAGAAAGCACAAACGTATGCGCTGCATGCAGACACATAATATTTAAACAAAACCCAAAAAAAAAAAAAAAAAAACACGATATAGAGGCCATAATATAGTGCATACCACTGATCAGAAAGTGTTGGCCTAATATATGCATAATAATGCCCACCATGCACTCCACCACTGTGAACCAGGACGCTGCAAACCAAGAAACAAATCTAGAATTAGGAGTCCTGCATATCAATCTCTACTGTTAGTTCTCAAGATGACATATGATCAAACATCAAAATGGGAGGAAGAAATGGAAATAGAATACTTAATAACCATCTCAAGTCATCATCAACATGAAGTAATCCACCAACTTTGATACATTAAAAAAAGCAGGTGAAGAAGCTCAATAAAAAAACATTGCTGTATAGATATATGAGTCATCAAACAGGAGCATGACCAGATAGAGCATCTAATTGAAATACGTGGTACACAAATGGGAGTACCTGTGAAGAGTGTACAAGTTGCGGACACTCTTATCTGCCTCAGGAGCTAAATACTTTCTGTTCTCTCTATCAAGATCAAGTTGCAAAGGAAACTCATATCGATCATTAATCTGCTTGATCAGATATAGACATAGATTATTGTCTGACAGTTCACAATGGATATGAAATAGAAAAGTTACAATTTCTAAGACAAATAGTAAAACCACAAAGTCTGATCAAGTTTTATTATGCTTACAAAAAAAAGGATTTAATTCATAAAATTTAAACACATTCTGCAGAACAGCATTTTTACAGAATTCTTGGACCTAGATCCTCATTTTGAAATCAAAAAACTTCTGCATTCAACCATGATTGAAAAAATAAATTGCAATGAGTGTCTAATAAACTCGTACAAGAATTTAACAAGTTATCTAGTCCTGGAATTGAGTATACAATCCTGTAACTTCATAAAGGCCCTAAACGAGTTATGATCACATGAGGGTTATTCCAGCAGATGGTGAAGGCATGGTGTTAGTCAGAATTGGAATTGTATCGGAACCGTGAGCAGCAGAGAACTATAGGAACCAAAACAATTTAGTTCCAGATCATAGACTAATCCATCAACATAGACTGAAAAGACATATAAAGGTATACAGGACTCAAATTTTATGAAACCTGATCGCACAATGAACAAGTCACAGCTTTCAGAATTGTGTTGGTTATCCATACCAATCGTAATTTTAAGTTTTATGAATAATAGAAAAATACAGAAATTTTAGAAACAATACTCTCAGTCGGTCCCAATATGTGCATAACTGTGTTCCATTTTATGACATCATTAGTAAATACTGGTATGCTAGAAAAGCAATGAAAGCATGTACTGCAAGTTGAACCAATAATTATCATGGAAAGTTTATTCTAAAGAACTGCAAATTGACCATCTTTTTCCATGGTAAAAAGCATTGAACTATCGGCAGATACGTTGTGAGAGAGAGAAAAGAAATCCGAGTCACTATGTTCATTGTTCACACACTGGGAGTTTATCTACAAGACTAATACAATCAGAACATGATAGTGTCTGCTTAGATACACAAGTCTACAGCCAAGCCCTGGAAAAAGAGGGTTGTAACTGACCACTTACCTTGACCATAGTATCACGAACAAAATCATATTCAAATCTTTTTAACTGAAGCTGAAGAACAGGAGGGAAGTCAATGAAAAGGACACCCTTCCTAGCATCCTGAAAAGTAAGCAGTTACCTTAGACACGAAACGGAAAAATCATCAAAATGACAAGGTACTTAAATTGGTTTGACTAAATTACAACATTCTTATCTACCCAATCCCATCCCCAAAAAGGGAATAATTTCAGAAACTGATTTAAAATTTAGGCTAATTACCAAAATGGAAGAAGAAACCCTAGAATATTTTGAAATTATAAATATCACCTTGAGGATTGAATCTTTTATACAAACACCCCCTCAGTACAATGTGTGTGTGTGTTGAGAGAGAGAAGGAGGGACAAATGAAAACAAAGGCAAGAATTGCGTTTGATAAAATACACAAATGAGCTTCTGAGAGATTTTCATGCAATTCTATTGGCACTACTCTATGTTTTTTCTCGGCCGATAACAGGGGTAATTAGCTCTTCATAAGTATGTCCTCTGAAATAGCCAAGTTTTAAATGCTCTAACTGCATTATTTGCCCAACGTCCTCCCAAATAGAGAGAAGATAAAGAAACTAGAAGACAGCCAACCTGCAATCCATACTGCTCGGCATGATACTTGTTGTCACCCTCAAGACGTTCCACTTCCACATATTTGTCGAAAGAAGCATATATATCTTTACAGCCTTTGACATCAAGCTGCAGATCTGGCACATATGCAAGTATCATTAGATGAAACCCATAGCAACTTCAAGTCACTAAAGTTGAGTCTTAGGAAATACCATAGAAAGATTCTTTTCTTGTTGACTTATAGTCCACATTTATGCATTCTATGTAATTCATATGGTGCCCCTCAAATAACTGCTGTATTGTGCCCTCAACTACAGTTCCCTGGAAAAACAATGAATAGCAACATGAGCATCTGACTCTTCAGCAGTACATCGGTACAAAGATCTTCACTCTCTTTCTATATATTAAGTGAACCAAAAAGCTTGTGCTTTTTGACATATTACTTTCATTTTGTCTTCAAGTTTTTCACAGAGAACCCTGTTCAGTTCTTGAACGTCATGCTGCATAAAAGAATCATATGTATCCCAACCAAATGACTTCGTCAACTCCTTAGTTGCAACACTTGTATCACTGTACTGCAACTTATAGAATAAACTCTGCAGAGCCAAAGGGATGCTTCCAGAAGGATTATCATTCTCTGTTGTCGGCATGTGATATACAGCCTGCAGCAGGATACCAAATCAGGTCTTTCATACATATAGTCAAATAAGAGACAGCATTAGACTTATGAACAAACCTTTCTGAAATAAGGAATATGGTATAATGTCTGGAGGAGAGAATTCATATAACAAGTAGCACCTTGATTCTTCAGCCCCACATAACCTGTCTCTTTCTTGGAGTCATGTGACCAGTAATCAACAACTCTACGAACAGCAACGTCGGCCTCAACTATACATGTATCATTCACAAGATAACCTCGACCAGGGTCATAAAGTTCACTGAGAGGCATGAATGAAGTGAATCCCCAGTCACTTTCTCTAGAATTGAACTGGTGTTGTGTGTCTGCAGAATTAGTATATTGAAACCATCATCCAACCCAGAAATGCTAGGATATGAGAACCTAATTAGGCACCCGAAAGCAAGCAGGAAGTACAGATCAACAAGCTAAGGACATCAATAAATGCACTTAAACTGAATTAAATTGATAAACTGACTAATGTGGATTGTTTTGCAAGGAAAACTATGACTTGCAAAGGAGCAGAATAAAATGTTTTCTCAATACATACCAATCACGAAGCATTGAAGCAATAAAAATTGTTATGTCACACACTGTCCTCATCAAGTAACAAGTAACTACAGAAAATATTAATTTCCGGAGATTATGAATAAATTTTGGGCAAACATTTCTGGTCCATTTCCCGTTTCAAGACTAAATCTCCGTACAGTGTGCTATGCTACAGTAAATCATAATTTTCCTCAGTTCAGTGTATTTCTCACAACATTCAAAGCGCACAGCAAATGATCTAAATGATCCAAATTTCATAATAAGATATTGTCCAACTGGGGGTGCTCAATGAACAAAATTCTCATATTTTAGAACAAGCAAGGCTTATATGTATCCACTTGATTTCTTATTTGGATTCTCACGAGGAAGGCGTAAAACAAAAGTCCAAACAAACAAAACCAGAATTCTCAAGGCAGCAGAAAACAGTTGATACCAATTATCTTCAATTGTCACTCATAAAATGATAGAGGCAATCAAGCTCCTACCGTTTTGGTTCACACTTGTAGAAAGAAAGCTGATGATACTTAACTTCATTCATGGCTTTGCAAAATTCTAGCAGTTCTTTCTTTTTTTTGGGGTTGAAATTATGGAATAATGAGTACATATAATGGAGTAATTAGGGGGTGATATTATGAAATAATGTGTATAAATAATGGAGTTTAGACATTGGCGTACCCCTTCTCTTTCAATCATATGAATCTTTCTATCCTTTATTTTATTTGCTGCTCTTTACTCTATCAATTTGGTCCGACCTGCTGGATCCCATCACCACCACAAAAGAATTCATGACTAACACACGAATGGAGAGTCGAATGGAATAATTACAGACGAGCATTAATTTGTTGTGGAAGGAATTGAAGCAGCAACAGAATTGGTTAGAGAAACTGGACAAACCAGACAAAAGATGATAGCCATATTGGCTAAAGGTAAGGCGGCCAAAGAAAGTAGTGGCATCTCCCAAGTTATGGTTCCTGGTGAGGATTGCACTGAATCTCCAGTTGGCAATCACTTTATTTACTGGCTTTTGATGAGCAAGTAATTAACTAAGGGAATAAACCCCGTATAATTCAGAACAAAAGGCAATAGACACCTCCTTTCTGTAAAACACACACCCCAATGTACCCAATGTAGCACATATGTCTGTCCTAGTTCATATGCACATGTGCCCGTTTATTTTGGACAGGTACGTTTATATATATAAAAAAGGAAAGTAAAAAAATTGAAACTGACACTAGAAACATTTTCCAATAGCGAAGAAAAAACATTTATATGCAGCACATCATTACAGAAGTAAATAGAAAAGAAAGATGTAATAAATATTCATATATCTTTCCTTCTTTAAACTACAATCATCTAATACGTTAAAATTTGAGTCCATAATCACTTGGGGGTTTGACAGCAAAAGGATTTATTCCGCTGCTAATTCTGAAGACAAACAAGAATAGGCAACAATCTTTTATGTTCTTCTACATGTACTACCAAATAAATTTGTAGAAAAGAAACAGAATATGGGAAAGCCAAGGATCAACTACAGATATGAATGCACTCTTGATCCAAATTAGCATCATCAGATGACAAGTTTCCAATAATTAACTAAATTTATAAACTTAACTACACAAAAGGGAGCCAACAAGAACAGATGCTAAACTTCTATAGTGTTTTCTGTCCACAATTCTTTGAAATGATAACTTCACTAATAAAAAATTAAGGGATAAATACTGCATTCTAGGTCACCCGGTAGCAACCAAAAGATTTGCTACTCATACCCTGACCAAGCATTGCAATCTCTTTTTCTTTTTCTTTTTCTTTTTTCTTTTTTTTTTTTTTGGATAAGAAACAAAAATTTATTACTGAACTAAAACAGAGTACAAGGCATGAAAAATCCCCAATTCACATATGCAAAGTAGTTATAAGGTGTAAGCCCAGCTCCTAAATAGATCCGTCTTATGAAAATCCTTAAAAAATTTATGACATGACAACCAAAGAGCCCCTCCGAACTTAATACTATCTCAAACCTCTTCTACTGATTCGCTGCTATTCTCAAAAATTCTCTTATTTCGTTCTAACCAGATAGACCATAGAAACTGGTGCTACAATCTTCCACATCAACTTCCCTCTCTTAGTGATGGGGCCACCCATATTAATTAATAATATGTCTAACATAGCAATCTCTCTCCTTAATAATAGCTAAAGAGCAGCAGTATGAAGAAACTGAACTGAGCATGGTTGTTCTTTACAAATAACAGAAGAAGCCATTGATAATGGCTTTTCTGGCTCTAATGAACTATTCTTCATAGAGAAGAGAAGATGAGAGTCGTCAAGGTAGTCTTGAAAATTACATGAATCTCCTGAATGAAATATGGGTTTCTATGGCTTATTGTTCATTTCAAAAGCTCCACACATGTAAAAATTCTAGAATCTCTAAATATCAATATACTGTAAAGACTGATGATGAGAACATACAGATACTCTGCTAACTGTATAACTGGCAATTTGAAACTCTCCCAAACCTGTTAATCAAATTTTAGCAACATGGGAAGATTCCACAACAGAAGTTAGTTTCATGTTGCTCTACTTTCCAGGCTAAGGTCAATGCGCAGCATATGGGGCTTCAAAGTGTAACAGAGACATGATTATCACAGTGTCATAAGCAATACACCATAAAAGAAACCCATGCATCAACGCTCGTCTATATAGTACCAGCTCCTCCATGTGAATATCATTTAGGTTAACTTGTTTATCATTTCCAACAGGGGCAGTTCCTTTAAAGTCTAACGAATCCCAACTAAAAACAACCATAGACCATGATCTCAAATTGTAGAGAAAAATCAATGACATCCAACCCCATTAGCTTTCCCCCGTCTGCATTACTTACACTATGCAAATTCCATTAGATAATTCTTTAATAAGTCACAAATGATTGGATCTCCAACAAAATGAATCTGTCAATGCTTGTGACAGTTCATATTCTTTTTATGCATTTGGACTACTAAATCATAAAGTGCAAGGGGGAAATGCAAAACTACGATACAACATGAAGTATTCAATTATTATATTTAACCAAAAAAAAAAACTGAAAGCAGGGAAGATATGCTAAAAGATGCAACATGCTGATGACGAACTCATTTTCATGTTCGCAATTTCTCTTAACATGGCACTTATTGGCACACAACTATTTAAATCAATGTTTCGGCAATTAAATAACCACTCATTGAAATTTCACTTGCAACACTTAGAATCTGAGAGTACTTCAGATATAACTTAAAGACTGGAGGCATGATTTGGTAAGAATGAATAAACAAATATTGATCCTTTCGTACAGAAGTTTGACAATCATCTTCAATAAGCAAAGCTGACGTGCAAAGAAACTCAGAGAATTGTTTTTTTCATGGCAACTAATTATTACCAACTTATAAACAATATTTCCAGGATACAAATCAGTTTTGAATTCAAATAAAACCTTACCTTTCCTAATAGTGAATTTGCTATGAACTTGATTGACCACAGACAAACTAAACTGTGCATATCTGCTCCAACCATAAGGCAAATTTGAAGACTCTGCAACGTCCAGGTACATCGACAAATGATCCACATTATTCCCTTTTGGAAATATA
Organism: Scutellaria barbata; assembly: GCA_028654395.1. Classification (NCBI taxonomy): domain Eukaryota; kingdom Viridiplantae; phylum Streptophyta; class Magnoliopsida; order Lamiales; family Lamiaceae; genus Scutellaria; species Scutellaria barbata. The sequence goes on along the minus strand of CM053646.1, from coordinate 13,265,598 downwards.
AGCACTCGCCTGACCACCAAAAGTATTTCGCATCAGCTTCAACACAATGCCAAAAATCCTGATGAGACAAATATATGGAAAAGCAAAACATTGAATACCATTTGTATCCTCCAACAGCGAAAGATTCAGAATACAGTTTCTTCACGTTCAACTTTGAAAAATTCTCAATCGTCCAAGCAAACCGTGCCGATGGTGGCTCATCGACTGCTTGAGAATCCACAGGATTTGTTGCTTCAGCAGGAGCAACTACATGATGCAGAGGTAACGAAACACCATGAGGCGAAAAGAAAAGGAACAAAACAAGAAAAATCCAGCCCAAATCCCGAAGCCCAAAGAACCAATACAGTATATAATAGATATACCTGCAACTAAAAAACACCTAATACTCACTGATTCAAAGAATCAAAGAGCAAGTATAGAATATCTGGCTGGAAAAACAAAAAATTACTTTTCTAAACTTGTGAAGAGACCACCACAATACCTTCCATGGGCTGAGGGCCTTCTGGGGCATAATCAGCATGCGGCACAAGCATCTCCTCATCTTCTGCCTGCTAAAGAAAGATACAGAAGCCAAATGTCATAAACAACGGATCCAAAAAAACATTCACTTCATGCTGCACAATCCCCCAATCTTAACCCTAAATTCAATCAACTCAATTCAATAAACAGGACACTCCACATCAATATCCAAACCCCACAACCCAAATCAATGAAAAACTCATTCCACCCTAAAAAGATCGCGTGCTTCACAGAGAAAGCTAATCCAGCTACTGAATTTTAACCACTCAAGTAAACGAAAACTCAACCAATAAACAATCCCATTTACTAAGTCAATCACGCAAAAGGGTATGTCCTACACACAGAACCCACGGCTCAGTCTACAAACATCCAAAAAAACAAGAGAAAAAAAACGTACGTCGGTTGGGGGATGGGTTAGCAGAGTCATGGAGACTGATTTGGCGCCGCGCGATCGATTCTTGAGGGAAAATACAGAAATTTTACAGAATTTCTGAGTGCTGTGGGTAGAAATTGAGAAGAGGGAGAGGAGAATGGGTTGTTAGTAAATAAGTGCAACTGATCGATCCAGAGACGAAAATACGCTTTGGGGGCGTGGAAGAACCAATTTTGAGGTGTTCTATTTGGAAGGGTAATTAGGTCATTTGGTTCGGTGTAATCAATTTTTTTCAATGTTTTAAAATTCGTAATGCCCTAGTCAGGCGCTTCACTAACAATGCTTAGTCGGAGTTTAGACGTCGTAATTAAATTAAATAGATCTTCTGCTGTTTTAGTTATTTCATTCTTAATTTTTTATCTCTTAAAATTAATTTTTAAACTTTTATATTATTTTGGTTTCGAGGATAGCATTTCAATATATTTCATATGAATGACGTAAATCAATAATTACAAAATTCTGTTTTATTTGTAGAATTTTCTTATCACCATCTAATCTAATTAAATAATAATAATTTGATGGAATTCATTAAAACACTATCGTGTTGCTAAAAGGTTAAAAAAAATGCAATTTGGTGCCTACCATTAATGACGAAAATATCGATACTCTAATTTTACGAAAATATTGGTGTTGGTATCGGTTGCGATGGAAATATCAGACATTTTTTTTAAAAATATGAAAAATTATATCTACTAGTTTATAAATTATTATAACTGACATTAATACATATATTGAACTTATTTTTTCAAATAAAATAATATATTTTCAACAAATATATAGATAAAATACTATATAAACATTGTCTGCTATGATAACATGACAATTTTTCTTTTATTTTTGCTTAGCAGACAACTTTTGTCAATGATCATCTTTTCAATCATCTTCTATTTAATAAACACAATACTTTTTTTTCCTCATTAAAATGATAAGATAAAATAAACAGCAGTATATTCCAAACCTTCCACGCAGAATAAGCAAAGTTAATAATTTATGTTCTTAGTCAATATATTTTATTAGGGGTTGATTACTTTATTTGAAAATTATCTACCTTCTCTTGGAAGTTTATAAATTGTAGAAAATATTGTCATGTTTTACTTTTACCACCCTATATCCAATTCTTTCCCATCACTACTTTCCATCAATGGAAGTTCAGAAAAACAAAAATGCTTAAAAAAAGTACTTATATCATTTTGGTAATAGAAACAAGAATTTGAAATGTGACATCCAATAAAAAAAAGGCTTAATTGAAAAGGAGAAAAAAAATCTCCATTCTTTTAAAAACCTGCAATTTAATTATCACAATTGTTTTTATACACCAAGTGCACGGATTTTAGATCTGTGCAATTGAGTCAACCCGATTCGAAAGTGTCTTTCACGCACGCCCACACACGCCTCACACACTCAAACCCTAGCTCAAACCCTAATTATGTTGTATATTGACATAACCTTTTAGTTTAGCGAACTTAACCTTTTAGTTTCATCCTTATAATCTTTTAGTTATATGCACATAACCTTTTGCAGTGTTGAGTAATGAAAAAAGTATAAGTTATTCACTGAAAATGTTATGAAATTTGTACATAAAGGTTATATCATTACAACATAAAGGTTTCGGCTATATTGAATTTTTATAGTGAAAAAACTATAAGTTATTTATTGAAAATGTTATGAAATCTGTACATAAAGGTTATACTATTACAACATAAATGTTATATTATTACAACATAAAGGTTTGGACTATATTACATGAACTTTTATGGTGAAAAAAGTGTAAGTCATGCATTTAAAATGTTATGAAATCTGTACATAAAGGTTACGCTATTACAACATAAATGTTATATTATTACAATATAAAGGTTATGACATAAATTATAAAAAATAAAAATAGAGGGCGTGGATCCGGGTTAAACCGGACCCGACCCGACCAGTGTGCCCAATTACATGGATCATGACTCATGCATTTGGTGCACACAAACACTACTCTTTAATTATAACCCTTTAAATTTAGTAAAAAATCTTGACTTTAACTCATTATTACAATTTGAAACACAATTATATTCTCCAACAATTCGAGTCTACTTATTTAACAAAGTAGCATATTAACATCCATTTGCTATAGTATGTCAAAGTTCTAATTTTTATGTAAATATTTTAATCTCCAAAAAACTCAAATGTAATTGTAATTACAATAATTTGTTAGAGTTATGTTTTTTTTAAAGTTGGGATTAAATTGCCATTTTGGAAAACGTTATGAACTTTTTTGCTAAATTCAAAAGTTGGTATTAAATTGTAGTTTCTGAAAATGTGATGATTTTTTCGTTTACAATTAAAAGTCAATAAAAAAATAAATGGGCAAACTCAATAAGGGATGCAAACATTATCTAGAATAAATAATCTCACTTTTTTATATTTGAATATTTTGCTCATTTTCATCATTTATTCCTTAGTCCAAAAACAAGGGATTGTATAAAACACAATACTATGCTAAATGAAGCATATATAAAGGCTCCCCTAAACCTAAAAAAAATGTTAAAAAGAGGGGAAAAAAAAATGAAATTCAAACTTTTGCACCGACATCTGTAAAATGTTAATATTTTACCGATATATCGGCGAAACACCACGACATTTAGTCATTTCTCACCGATAACGATATTTGCACAATAATTTCCGACATTTTGCTGATTTTTCTTCGAAAAAAAACTGCATGTGTATATTATATCGGTTCCACCATTATTGCAATATTTCGGCTATATTTCGCCTAAATATCGCGATATTTTCATCCATACCTACGACCATCTAGGGTCGAATAGTTCCACCTAACCCCGCATATGACCAATTAACACCTAAGGTGGGCAAATAGGCAAAAATTAGTGCGGTTATGAGCCACCTAGTTGCCTAAGTAGCTGACCTAAATCGATTTTTAGAACACTATTTTGAATAATTTTTGATGATTTAATATCTTTATAAAATTAATTTTGAAATTTTAGTCTATTGCGATTTAAACTAAAATTTTGGATGTGAAGTTCTACAATTCTTTTAGTACACGTGCATTACTGAAAGATGGAATCATTATTAATTGGAAACAGATTTTATATATAAATATATATATACACACATAATTAATATTGGATTTGAGGCTAAATCTTAAATGCGTGATCCAATAACCAAACGAATGCTTTAGTTTCACGGTTTGTATAATTCAATAGATACAGCAAATAAATTTCAACATTTTTTTTCTAAATTATATTTTTATTTATTGAATGGTTTTCAAATAAATTTCTTAGTTTGACTTGGATTTTTAAACACTTGACGATTCATTTGGTTCATTTCGTAGTTATTAAATAAGTATTTAGATTTTAATTGTAATTTTTTATTTATCTAAATATTTTCGTATTTTATCACAAAATTTCCAATTATACATAGTAGTAGATTTTTATTGGTTAATTATCACATATGCCCTAGACAATTTTTCATATTTATCACAATTTTCAAATAACTACTTAAATAAAAAAAAATTGTGAAAGCATGAGATTTATTTGACAATGTGACATATAGAGGTGGATTCTGGCAATGCCATGTAAGACATAACCACCATAAATTTAAATATTATACGTAATAACACTTTAGAACCCTTTTCCACCCTTTAATAAAAAGAGATCATTTGTCAATTGCCTTAGATACCACTAAAAAAGAAATATTACTAGTTTCTTTTATTTGAGTTATAAATGAAAGAACTTGAAATTTATAGTTTACTTAAATTAAGAGATCCACCACTTATTAGAATAACTATGTTGGTGCAAAATACAAGCATATTATAATTTAAATTATAGTTAAATGAAAATAGATAGTACACCAAGGTTAAATCAATTATTAATTAGCACACCCTATATTTTGATGATATGTAAATGTGTGAAGATCAATATGAATCCATCTTCACCAGAAAGTGTAGCAAATATTTGACCAGGACATGCATAATGGGTGGATCGTTTGAATGGTTAGTTATTGAAGAATTTAAATTTCCAATTTTATTTATTTTATAGAGATATTTTAACGTTGATTTTTTAATATAGATATTAATCATTTGAGTAAGTTTTTTGTGCACTTAATGCACATGCAACTCGCAGATTAGATTCAAATTCATGCATTTTTCCCTTTTTGTTTTTTGCTTTGATATTTATGCTATATTAGTCATATATTTATGTTCAAATATCATAATCGTAGTGCAATACTTTAACTTAAAAACAAAACTGCTAACATTTATAATATATTAGTCATATCTTTATATAATATTTTAACTTAAAAGAAAAAAAGCTAGTTAAAATCTCCAAAAATATGACTAATATAACATAAAAGTATACTAATATAAGATAAATATATAACACCTGGAAGATAATTTGGATAGGTTTGAATGTATCCACCCGAACACGTGGAAGCTCGTATAAATATGTGAAAGGTGCGTTTGAATGGGTTTAGACCGGGTCGAGTTGAGTGGACAACAAGTGTATACAAGTTTTTGTCTAATCATTAACACAAAATAACAGCTAAAGAATAATAAATACATGCTTAAGTGTAAGCATGTCATAGATCTTTTGCACAGCCCACTCTTAATGGGCCCTGTCCAAACTTAATGCCTAAAAATGAATTTCAAAGCCCACGGAGAATGAGACTTCTATTATCCTGTAAAAAATAATAAAAAATGGTCCAATTAAAATGATCGACCATTTCGAATACCATATAATAAATAAATAATTTCATTCATGTTCATACACATTAACACAAGCTATATATGCATATTGTTATCTTACTATATGATGCAGGGACGAGGCTATATAAGGGTCAAGGGTCATTAGATTCCTTCATATAAATAAATAAATAACAATAATAATAATAATAAGGGTAAATAGTTATTTTATTATATTAAATATTAAAAAACATACAAATATTGGTATCTCAGATTGACAGTCGTATTCACCTTCAATTGTCATTGATTTACTATACATTCATTTTTAATTATCTATACTTCATTTATTTACAATTCTATTCACAAACTCATCAATCTATATACTATTTAATGGCAAATTTTATTCAAATATTTAAAATCTTTCCAAATTCTTCCATTTATACTATTCAATGACAAGTTATATTCATCAATGCATCTTCCAACTATCACTTCCATCTAGAATTCTTATAGGAATGACTCAAAACTCTAAAAATGGTCTGAAAGATAGTAACTCCTATAAAATATGTTTTTTTATTAAAAAAATAGGCTTTCTACAAATAGACCAAACATATATGGGCTTTTATTATGAAAGAATAGTCAATAATTAGTTAGGCCCTCGACGAGATTCCTAAACTTCATCACTTACAACTTCAAATATTGTATTAGTTAGGATATGTACCGACTTATGAATAGATAAATAACCAACTTCAAAATCATATCAATTATAAAGTTCGTTGGGCAATTATTAAAAACGATTGGTATTTAATAAATGGCTCAAGAATTATTTTTTTATGAATCATAGCCAATGAAGCAATTACAGACAAAAATGATTTTAATTTTTCAAATTTATAAATAATTAATTGAATATAGTTGTGCAAATATTGATAATTGTTTCAGGGACTAACAGTAATTTAAAGTGTGGGGTTTGAATATTAGAATCTGAATATGCGATAAAACAACTATTAGTCTAGACGAAAAGAAAAGGAAAACTATATAATGTATGCCCATGATTACCAAATGGCATAAATTAAAACAAAATAAAAATATATAAATTTCCATGAGAGATCTCACGTATAGTTATCGTGAGATAAATTCTTATTATTTATAAATAAAATTAATTTTATAAATTTGTGAATTGTGAAATGTGAATTGATACATCTTAATTATCTAAATTATTTTTACAAATTTATATGTGAATTGTAAAGTGTGAATTGATATATGTTAACTAGATTTGTGAGATAATTTCGCACGAGACTTTATATTACCTTTTTCAAAGTCAATGTACTCAATTGTGGATAAAATAACTAGCATAAGTCCCAGAATAAATTATTTTCTTATATATGAATCCATCTTAGTCAATTCCAACTCCTTCATACCTCCTATTACATATCTAAGCAAGATTAAATATAATGTAATTTTGATTAATATATTTCTGTAACTATTGAAATACTAAATAACAATATAATATGTCTGAATCAATGATAACAAATTTAATTTTGGTTGAAATATCAAATATCAATATCTCGATTTTATGAAAATATATATGGATATATCAATTTCGGTGGAAATATCGGTCATTTTTTAACAAATATGGAAACTTTCTCTAAAAAAATGGAAAATATATTTGTTAGTTTATAGGATATTATAATTAACATTAATACATATATTGAACTTAAAATTTCAAATAAAATGATATAGTTACAATTATTTCAACTAAAATACATCTAAAATGATATATAATTTACATAATATTATAGACAATTATTTCAATTTTGATAAATTTTGATCTAAAAATACATCTAAACATTATTAATGTTCAAAGCATAATAATATTTAATTGTCTTCACAAAAAATCTGTAATATTTAATTGTTTTCTTAATGTTGGGGAGAATTGTAAGAATCTTTAAAATTCATAATGGTAATTAAAGAAGCATAGTAAGTGACATTCACACAAAACTCTAAGGCAAAAAAAAAAAAAAAAAGCAAAAAAGAAACAATAATGACTTTCAATATATCGCGATACAATATATATCCAAAAATATCATGAAATTTTACATAATATCACATAAAACTGATATGTTAACGATACTTTCTAATATATCTACGATATTTTGGATGGAATATTACTACAGACTGATATTATATTGCTATTGTGATAGTAGCAATATTTTGTTAAAATATCGTGATATTTTATTCCTTGGAGTGAATAAACAATATTTTATACATATTAAAATATTTTTTAAAAATGTATTTGTTGATTAAAGTTTTAGAATATTGTAACCTTCTTAATAATAATAATAATAATTTTAATAGTCGTATATTTTAGTGTTGATTTTTAGAGAAAATGCCTTCGAAATTTTTTAAGCATTTTGATCGTATATTTAGTTTATATTTTTGTTTATAATCTTTTTAAATTTTATGTAAGATATTAGAATATTTTATATCGAAAGCCTGCTATTTTATTATCTTTACATATATGCCAATAGATTATCTACATGTGATTAGAAAGATTGAGTTTACAATAAAATTAATTATTTAATCTTCCTTTTCTATTCTAATTAATTTGAAATATTTTTGTAATAAATTCATTTTCCATATGTGTGTCATTTGTCAATAAAATTTCATCTAATAATTAGCAAGTGATTAGAAATATTCCTTAATAATATATTGATGTTGGATTGATAAAATTTTGAAATGACAATATATTATTGGTTGAAATTAGAAAAATCTTTTTGTAATATAATTATTAATATTAATATAATTATGAATAATAAATTGTTAACTTTTAAAAGGATGACACGTGTCATCCTAGTTGTTTATATATACATATATTTATAGATAAAGATTAAATTCTAAACCAAACACATTATTTATTAGGCATGGCCTCACCAATTACCACAAAACTGGACTTGGTGTAAATTGTAATTTAGTATGTAAATTTGGTGAACTTACATTAGAAATTTCAGAGATTTAATAATTGAACTATAATAATTATTGCACATGTTATTGTTTATACCATTACTAAAACTAAGTAATCATAATGTTTTCAAAGGTTAACAATTATTGCCAGTAAATATAATTTTTCATTTCCTGAATTAGCAATAATTTTAACGGTATATATATATCATCAGTATGTGTCAAACAACGGGTCAGATTATTCGGGTCGGACTGGGTTTGATATTGTGCACTAAACACTAAACATTACATATACAACTGTACACTCTTCTTGTTAGCTCCAGTCTTTCCCTCCAATGGCCGCCAACTCACTCCGCCTACCGTTCTTCTTCTTCCTCCTCCTCTCCGCCCCCACCCGCCTCCACGCCACATTACCGGAAAATCCAAAATCCATAAACTCCAACTCAATCCTAATCGCACTCCTAGACTCCCACTACACTGAACTCTCTGAGCTCGTAGAGAAAGCCCTTCTACTCCAAACACTCGAAGAAACAGTAACCAAGCATGACCTCACCATCTTCGCACCCAACAATGAAGCTCTCGAGCACGATCTCAACCCCGAATTCAAGCGATTCCTCCTCGAACCCGGCAACATCAAGTCTCTCCAGACTCTCCTCCTCCACCACATCCTCCCCGTTAAACTCACCGGCGGAAACTGGCCTACTGAGTCGACTCGCTCAACTCGTTACGCTGCGCTCTCTCGCGATCACCTCGAGTTCTCAGGCAATCTCACCTCCGACGTCAAGTATGTGGGGGATGTGAAGGTCGTGCGTTTCAACTCCGTCGTTCGACCCGACGGAGTCATCCACGGCGTAGAGAAAGTAATCGTCCCCAAATCCGTCGAACGCGAATTCAATAATCGGCGGAATTTGGTATCCATTGCGGCGGTTAAACCAGAAGGAGCGCCGGAAATCGACTCTAGAACGAACAAACTTTCGAAGAAGAAGGCAAATTCAGTACCAATAGGTGGAGGTCCGAGATTCTCAATCTACGAAGCCATGGCGCCGGGGTCTTCTTTGGCTCCTGCGCCGGCGCCGGGACCCGGCGGAGCTCACCGCCATTTCAACGGCGAGAAACAGGTCAATGATTTCATCCACACTCTCCTCCTCTACGGAGGGTACAACGAGATGGCCGACATTTTAGTCAATTTAACAAACCTAGCAACGGAAATGGGGAAATTAATCAGTGAGGGTTACGTTTTGACGGTTTTGGCGCCGAACGATGAAGCCATGGCGAAGCTGAGTACGGAGCAACTGAGCGAGCCCGGCGCGCCGGAGCGACTAGTGTACTATCACATTGTGCCGGAGTATCAGACGGAAGAGAGTATGTACAATGCGGTGAGAAGATTCGGAACAGTGTCGTTTGACACTCTACATCTGCCGCATAAGCTCGTGGCGAAGGAGGCTGATGGGTCGGTGAGATTCGGGGAAGGTGAGAATTCAGGTTATTTGTTCGACCCGGATATTTATACCGACGGAAGGATTTCGGTGCAGGGGATTGACGGAGTTCTGTTACCGCCGGAGGAGAAGAAGAAAAGGCTAAGAAATCCCGATCAAAATGCTAAGATTGTTACATTGCCAAGAAGAGGTATGCTACTTAACTTTTGAAGTTTTTTCTTTTTTTTTTTGTGTGTGGATTTTTTATGCTGTTGTTGGTATTTTCCGGCGTGGTGGCGGTGGAGGGAAAGTGTATGTCGGTGTCGGTGGCGGTGGGTGAGGTCAAAATTGTCCATATATACTTTATTTTGTGTGTGTCTATGCATCACCATGTGATCAGCTGTCTATGATGAACATCATTACTGTTGTGTTGATTGTTTTTGTGGGATGAATGAGGTAAGATTTTGGTTGGGAGTTTGGAGTATTAATAAGGAATAACAATGATAATATTCAGGATGTGTAGTATAAAATAACGCCATCAATATTCATGTAACGTGCATTGAAGGCGTTGGATAGAAGATGAAAAACGGGTTGTAAACTTTGTAATAGAGAATCAAAGTGGCTGTTAAGATTGTAGAATGATTTCTTCTTGTATTTACAAAACTCAAATTCTATAAACACTATGCAAGTTTTCCAAGAAGTTGAGTTAAGGAAACAAAACTTGATGTGTAACTCTGAATTTTATGAAAGAATGTAAAACTGCATCACTGTCGGCTGAAGAATAAAGAATTGGTTCTTTAATATTGACCAAACCACCATACCATGAGGATTGACTTGATTTCTATATTGAAATTCCTATTCTGAGATCCAAATGTGAGTTAGATTAGCATGTTTTGTTATCCAAGTTGGTTATATTTACTGGTGGATCTGAAGCTAAATTAGCATCTCTGCAATTCTAGCTGTCAGAAAAACCAACCCCAATTCCCATTTGCTGATTAATGAGATTTCATAATCAAGATTCTTGGAAATCCCTTTTAATATATGCTTATATCGTGCAAGTATATATATTAAAATAGCATATCATCTCATGGTTTACACCAGGTAAATTACTTGAAGTAGCATGCCGAATGCTAGGGGCCTTCGGACAAGATTCCATGTTCACCACATGCAACGGAAAATAACAACAAAAACACGAGCAACCATTTTGAAGATAAGGTGAAAGCTTCATATCTAATCCTTCAACTTCTCTATATGTTTGCTTCCTAATACTTAAACATAATATTGCATTTCTTGTTCTTCCTCCACTGTGTCACAATTTTGCTTTGTACATTATAAATTCACATGAAAGTTTGTACATTTTTACAATATATGTGGACATATCACATGTGTGAATGCAAGTGTATATGTCTTTTCATATTTCTAACTATGGTATACTGAACTTTAGCCTGACAACATATCCATTTTGTACATTTCAGGCAAATCAAGCAATATTTGGTAGAATTCAGTAGCTTTGCAATAGAGTAAAATGCAGGCAACAAAAATGAGGTGGGGAGCAATTAGGTAAATGGAGTTGTTTCAGAAGATAATTTGAGTTACATATATTTTTGTGTATCTGTCTATCTATATGTATGAACATGTATACTAGTGGCAATAAATATATTAACAAATAAATTTGTTAGTGTTGGGGTGAGATTTGGAACTTGGAAGCAGCTTCAATTATTTTATTCGTTTGGAAAGCAACTGCAAATAATTAAAGGGAATTTTTGTAGTTTGTTCTGTTTACCCTTTTGACCAGCTACCAACTCAACTAAGGAAAAGATAAGTCAATTATAATATCATTTTTACCATAAGAGTTGTAGGAGTAGGAGTAGGACTCTTAATTAGCAAAATAATTGATGAGTTTAACATTTTTTACAACTCGTTGACTGAATTAATTTTCTTTCAAAAATAAATAAATAAAAGAAAAGTGAATAAGATGACGCCATTTTGTAAAGAAATGGCTTTCTATCTTCATTTTAATTTCATAATGGTTGCACAAATAATCAAAAGAATATAATTATTTTATTCACATTTCATTTTATTAATCGTGTTTGAACAATAGCAATTTTTTTAAAAAATTTGTTTGAACGATAGCCTGACAGCTGGGCGGATCTTGACCCGACAATTTCATATGTTTTCACCAAAAAATTATGATAATTCAAATAGACAAACAATTTTCTTAATTTATTTGGATAATTCAGAAATTCGTGCTAAAACTATAATTTAATGAAATCTTGTGATTTTGTAATTATATATTTTCCATTTCATTGATTTGATACAGGTCACGTGTATAATGATTGTTATTTAGGTAAGAGAGATGAAATAAAATATGTAATTTTCTTTGTTTTTTTTATTTCTCAGGTAAGCAAATCACAACTCACTACCCAGGATAAAAGATAATTAACAAAAAAAAAAAAATATATTGCGACTTAATTACTAGAGATGCAATTAATTTTATACTTGCTATCTAAATCCCTGTAAATCTTATCTTTTTGTTTATCAAAAGTCAAAACCCAGAAACGAAACTTAAATATACAACAAAACAGTCATAAGAAGTTTTGATCATCTTCCGTTCCAACTTGTACTACATTTCTATGTCATCCAGATCAGGCAATGGAAATCTCAGAATCGCAGCAACACCAGTCAGCTGCGTCAGTTCTGCTCGTCGCAAAAACAATTCTCCACAAATGAAAAGACGGTCTTTATAAACGCACACAAAAAAAGATAGAAAGGGTTCATAAGCTGTGAGTACTTACGTTCTCCTGAAACGTGCATAGACGAGAAGATATGTACACTGCCGCCTGAAGCCTTGACCGAGTCAACCAAATTAACGTACCTTTTCCTCGTTGCAATGTCAGCGCTCCTAAAAAAAATTAATTATTCAATAAATGAATATGATGATGGGATCTCACAAAATGAAATGTGCTTCAGTTGTTAAAATTTCTAGAACAGGCAAAATCTTGAATCTTGTTTACTGATTATAAGTACAATATATTTACTTAAAAGAAACCTGAAGAATGATTTCTGTTCAAATATTTATAAATCAGAACTTTATGAATGAAAAATGCTAAGAAAGAGAAGGCACAGCAAGTGAGGTCCATCAAAGTTAATGAGACTGCTAACCTGAAAAGCTCGTCAGTTATGAGAAGCGTCTGGATGGCCATTCGTTCATGGGCAACCTCAACATGCTTTGGTCCGTAACATGCACGATCGGGATCCTTAAATTAAATGCAAAACATTAAGTCAGATATACTAAATAATTTTTGTGACTTGATGCATATATACATCTACTTCAGAACAAATACTGATGATCTGAACACAAAGATGGAAGGGTAGAACCGACATTTGAAAGCATGGCAAAGAAATCCTCAAGCGCTCGGACCTGCATTAAGAAATGAGAGTAAATACAAACGAAGATTCAAAGTTGAAATTCTCGGATAACATGTAAGATCAAAAATAAAATAGGCAGCTCATAGAAAGTGAACAAGGTGTGGTACTACCTCTAGTGCAGCTTTTGTATCTTTGATCATATTCATAACACTTGGAGCATCCAAAACCTCCCTCAGGCTATGCCTGCAACAGTTTTCAAAGAGAAAATTATAATAGAGCATGTTTGTGATTGTGTTCATTGATACATGTGTATCTGCAGTTGAAGTACAGTGATTCTTGAAATCAATTTTGCGTCCAAAAATAATATCACAGTTCATTTTGCAAAACAAATATCACAGAAACAGATAAATCTACTACATTGAAAGCAGCAGACAGATAGGAATAGTATTGGTAGAAATTGATCTTATTTGCAATCGAACAACAAAAGAATTGATATAAAATTTTCCAAATGAGGGAAAATATGTTGGTTATGGACATGATAGACTTAAAAGTTAACAAGACTAGCATCATCCATCACATCGTTACCAATATCACATTCATATTTACTTGGAAAAGAAAAATGTATGTACTCCACATGAACTAGAAGCCATGTTCAGAACTTCTCAACCATAACCAACCCAACTTTTTTTTTAGAAAAGGCTACAAGTTAAACAGCAAAGAAGAGAGTAGACAAAGAGAGGGCCATACTTATATCCAGAGGTAGTATGCACAAGTATTATACGGGACTTATGCTCAATGACAGATCTCAGCTGCCTTCTTTCTGCTTCTAACAATAAGTGCCGATGAAATTGGTCCTGCATATGTATGAGAATAGATGTTTAAAATATTCTGCCACATGTGAGCAGTCTCTGAGATAAGCTACATGAGATCAAATAGAGGACGAGGACCTTAGTAAAGCCAGGACTTGCAATCACAGCACAGCGAACAACGTTGAAATTAACATGTTTGATAAAGGCCTAAAACAGAAAACATATATTAGTCAAATCAAATTACAAACAAGACAACAAGCACAGCAAACAGATTAAGCTGAGTTCACCTGTAAGACATTCTCAAAAAACTTATTCAAGGCCTGCAAAACAAGAATGCCAGTTAGGACTTCAATTATATATTCCTAGAAAAGTAATATAATCAGACAAGCATCACATATGGAGACTCAAGAAGATAAGCATACTTTATCATAGCCTGCAATCGCAGGCCCATGCTTTCGAGGTATTGAAGCCTCTATACGAGCGCGAGTGATTGTCATGCTGTCATAAAACACCATTGAATATAAGATTTGAATAACAATATATATTTAAATACCAAATTTAAATTTCCAACACAAGTCTTCTTTTCAATATTAAAACCTGGTTTTATTATCTCTACAACTAAGACTTTTGTATGGTATTGTATGGCACTCAGCTATTTTCGGGAAACAGCTTAATAGGCTCATAAAGCAAAGTTAAAAGGTGTGATTTTCCTCGACGACAAACAAACCAAGTTTACTGCATTAGCAATCAGAGTAACACTATTCTGGTTAAAAGCTTCTTCGGTAAAGTAATTTTAGAAGCCAAAAATATGATAGGATTATACATCTCATAGAAACTGAAATCAATGCCTTACAGGGGGAAATGTTATTACAGTAACATCAATAATAATAGTAACAATGAGAAAAGAAGAAAACAAGTAATTTCATTACATTAAAAAAGAATTCATATCTGATAAAAAGTTGCGATTATTAATAACTTCCTTGAAAATATATCATAACCAGAATAGATAGAGTTACCTTTTGCCAACAAGCAAAATATGAGCCAGACCTTCTTGCATCAGAACTATAGCCAGGTCAGCACTCGCTTTTGGATCTATCAAAATAATGTGTCACAATTAGCACATCTGAACTCAAATTATTACAGGGATCATAATCACACTAGCCCTTCATAGGATAAGGCATTTCTTAGGTGAAGCTACATTGCAGACAAGCAATCACCATAAAGTTTGGTAGCCACTGCTTCTACTCATATCAATTACTTACACTTTGCCTTTTCTTCTTAAGAATCTTAACTAATAGAATACTTAACTATACTAGGATTGAAGAGCATACCTAAACTTTGGTGAAGTATTGCACATGGTAATTAATTATTTATTTTATTTTCTAGAAGGGAAATTCTAGGCTGTAGCATTTCAGTCTGTTCATTTTTTAACCAACAAATACTAACATAGAGGGTCAGTGTAATATTGCAAACAATAGAACCGTTTCTGTTATTATGCCAAATATAAAGGATCTCTGCATAATTTTCTTACAAAATAAGCACCACCACTCAAATAACAATATCAGAGTCAGATCATTCAAACCCTGTTGATTTTCTTCCATGATTTTTTTTTCTTTTTGCATCTTTTTCCTTAACACATGTTGTGGTTAATATTATTTGTGGTACTGGAGTAGATAAGATTAAGAAAGAAAGAAAAAAAATATTGTATGTTTCTACAAGTGTACTTAGAACCATGGGAAGATAGTAATGGGTGTGTACCAGATGCTTGATGAAGAACATCTAACGCCATTGAGTCCCACAATTCCTGAAAAAAATGCAAAATCTTAAATTAGCATAGTATATATTTATGCAGTAACTTTTCAGTGAGCAGCATTGAGTATACAGCTATTATTTAGGCATAATAGAAAACATAAGACATAGTCACAATCGCATCCTAATCAAGAGCATATTCTATCAGGCATAGAGTTAAGCCTTCCCTCTTCAAAAATTCATTTTTGTTGTTTTATTTGATTGGATTTTTTTCTCCAATCTAACTGAATATAATACTTAATACTACCTGTTGCTTTTATTTTCTGCAGGTTTTCAATTAGTATGCATCTGTAGCACTGAATAACATCTAATGATGACATAGGGCTAAAAATTAGATCAGTTCCTACTGTAAAGAACATGCCTCCCTCTGGCTCCAGTCAGTTACTGATAAGCAACATTACTTTCAGGGGGGGATTTACATAAACACCTTCACCTGACTTCACATACCATCTATAAAAGCATATTGAGGAATGAATAAATACGAAACCATAGAGAATTCAATAACTTATGCCCTCATTAGAGTATCAATTTAGAGATATCTTCCTTCTGGTTTCACCAGACAAGAAGCCTAATATGTTTATAAAGCACCTCAATTGGCATTGACGTCTAAGTAGAAAGCCAAAAGATCCCATCACTAGCAACTTATCTACTAACAAGATCATATAAATAGGGCATTACTAGACAGCTGTTGAAATCATAATGCAAACCAAGGTAGTGAGCCATCTGACATTATAGTGTGAAAAGGTGATAGAAGAAAACTGTTCTTGCTGCAAAAGGAGAAGGGCATCCTCTAGATTCCTGAAAAGCACATTCCAATGCTGATATTTTCTATAACACGTAAAATCCTCAGCTTAGGCAAAATTAAGAATTGGATTTTTTTTCTTGTTCTTTTTTTATTTTGGAGGGGGGGGGGGGGAGGACTTACAAATGCAAATTAGAATGAAAGAGATTGAGATAGGTTATATGTCTAAGATTAAAACAATTACCTTCCTCAATACAAAAGGCCGGTGGAGCTCGAGCTCTAGAGTGTGAAATGCCCCTATCTGCAGCAATAAAACTCTGTACTTTTGTTGGAGGGCCAAGGATCTGAAGTAGTTAAGATTAGAAGGCTCAAGCAACCTACCTTGACATGTTCATTCTCCAAAACATTCTTCCCACGTATACGCAAGACAGATCCTTCTTTATCATACTCGACAGCCTGAGATTTCAAACAGATTCTTGGTCAATCTTCTTTCAGTAGATAGGTTGATGAAGTGCTTCAACTATTTCAATATATGCATAAAGTTCTTCAACTATAATTGATTTTACTTTTACTGGTCAAATGATCTATCTAGATATTCAGTACATAACTTCAAATACAAATCCATGCAAACTGTTCTTTTGTTAATATAATATACAAAAACTGATCCACTTTTTAAATTAGACTGAAAAGTAATCCTGCAACTTGTATACAAAAAATATTTTAAGCGAAAAAAATAACACCTGCTAGTGCTTCCATAAAAAGGGTTTTAAGGGATATCCAGGTTTTATTAAACTTCGCTGACCTCAATCAAACTAGACAACATTAACAAAAATTGGTTTTGGCATATTCAAACACTGAAAAATATGCATCTTGTACATCATAAATGACCTTATAGATATTGTGAACAGATGATATGTAAGATGTCTAAAAGATACAACTATATGGTTTACTAATTCCAAATTTCCGAACATGAGCAAAAAATATTGGGTAAAAATAGAGTCCACCAAATCAAGCTTCTTAGTTTTAAAATTTTGATTCAAAAAAAAGAGCTGCAACCAATGAATATTAAGTAACACCAAGTTCTAATATCAGATTTACCTCAACTTTGATTTCTAATTTCAGTTTCACTCGTTCTGCATCTCTTCCTCCTGAAGCAGCTTCTCTCATAACCTTCCTGGAGATGAAACACATCGTGAGATTGATTTCAAAATCTCAACAAATGATAAAAGAATCACACGACAAAACCATTTAGGATGTATCAAGTAGAAGATTTCTCAATATATCAGAAAAACACCCTCTGCCTGAATTACGCAACAGACAAATATAGCCCTTTTTCCAAACTAAATCCAGGTATGATCAAATTGTACAGCCAACTACTATGACATACGGTTCATGTTCTAAAAGAAAAATCTACACACAAGAACAAAAACAAGCAAAACAGTTTACAAGAGGTGAAAAAACCCTGAAATCGGTAGTGGCAAACACAACTAATATCTAGCCAATCCATTTTACTACAACCACAGAAAAATAAATCAACATAATAAAACCCAAATTTTAAACCACCAACAAAAAAACTAACATCAAGAACCAATCTTCAAGCTAAAACCATGAATGAATTCAAACAAATGAATTACAATGAACTAAAGCTGAAAATTCACCTGACAGTGACAGCCATGATAGAATCACCCTCTGCTATCAAATTATAAGCCACCCATAAATCATCCGCTTCATCTGGAATCATCTGCAGCAAAACCCAGCAATTCAAACAGCAAAAACATAGAACCGATCAAATAAAATCTGAAATTCGAGGCCAGGAATCTTTCAATCATTCATTAGACCAAAAAAAAACAAGAAATTACCTTAACACTTCCAGGGCCATTGCGCGCAAGGTCTCTACGAACGATCTTCATGTTCAGAATCTCTCCTTTTTCTCTTTTTCGGTTGATTTTTTCCTCAAGTGATCAACAACGATTTTGAGAATAAAATTGTGAATTGAGAAATATTTATGTTAAAATCATGGTGGGATGGATGCCTAGGTTTTTCAAGTTTTTACGTCCATAATAATATCCATAAGTTTTTACAATATATTAATCTTGTTTTATGGACAAATTTTTAATCATAAGTTTTAAGGTTTTAAATTTTTTTTTATCATTTTTATCGTGTAATGACTATTAAATAAATCCGTTAATATTACTATCGATTGGTTTTTCAATCTTGATTGTTTTATTCAATTTTCCTTATGGTTGGAAGTAAAATCAGGTTCAATTATTTCGTGATTTACTTTTCAAATCATCATTATTTAATCGATTCGTTTAAATAAATTGATTTTGACTAATTTCCTATTATTATTCATTTTTTCTTTGATCCGATTCCAAAGTTGATTAGGAGTTTGAAATCTTCCTATGATTAGATCTTGACAGACTTCTTTGTAGCAATCACAAAGAAGTACATCTTCAACAAATGAGTAATTTGGATTTCTGGTCATTTGAGCTGTAAAATATTTTTCTTGTAAAACTGTGTTTTAAGTTGAATTGTATAACATGTATAATGGAGAAATGAGTGAGAATGGTAGGTGAGATGAGCATGTGAAGGCCTACTACAACGCATGTGAAATCCCATGTGAAATTACTGTAGGCATGTAAAAGACTACTGCAACTTTATAGACTTATGCAACTCATGTCCAACTTTATAGACTTCTGCATCCCATGAGAAATTTCTGTAGGCATGTGAAGGGCTACTGCAACTTTATAGACTTCTGCAACTCATGTGCAACTTTATAGACTTCTGCATTCCATGTGAAATTTCTGTAGGGACTACTACAATTTTATAGACTACTACATTATATATTATCATGTGAATTCACCAAATGAATACAACATACTCATCCAATTTCTATTTCTACACTTAATCAAAAAATGAATAATTCTCCTATAAACTCATCTTCAGACTCTGATGAGTATTCTCTTTAAGAAACTTTGATCGTTCAACAAATTTCTAGAAATAACCGTGTCATATCAGAAATTCTTAGAAATCAAAATGTCAATCCCACTCATGCAGGCTCTGTTTTTTATCGTAGAACGATCAATCGTGATCGAGAAGGAGCAGCGCAACGTCCGTTTAACGACTATTTTGCTAAAAATCCAATATTTAATGCAATAATTTTCCGCGGGCGTTTTCGAATGGCTCGGTCTTTATTTCTTCGCATAGCAAATGCTGTTAAAGATTATGATAATTACTTTGTACAACGAAGAGACGCAATACACAAACTCGATTTGTCTACACTTAAAAAAATAACAGTTGTTCTTCGTGTGTTAGCATATGTTTTGCCAGTAGATGCTGCTGACGAGTACATCAATATTGGAGAGTCTACTGCTGTTGAATGTGTGAAGAGATTTTGTCGTGTTATTGTGGAGATATTCAGAGAGCAGTATCTAAGATCGCCTACTGCCAATAACATTGCTAGACTGCTTTTTATTGGAAAACAACATGGGTTTCCAGATGTGTTAGGTAATTTAGATTGTATGCACTGAAAATGGAAAAGTTGTCCAACAGCTTGGGTTGGACAATATGCAGGTCGTAGTGGATCACCAACTATTATTCTTGAGATTGTAACTGATTATGATCTTTGGATATGACATGCATATTTTGGTATACTTGGAGCTAATAATGATATTAATGTGCTTGATAAATCTCCTCTATTTTCGAACCTAACTAGAGGTATTGCTTCTCCTTGTCATTATGTCATTTAAGGAAAGGAATACAATATGGGATATTACTTAGCTGATAATATTTACCCAAAATGATCAACTCTTGTACAAACTATTCGCGACCCACATTCTTAATCAAATAAGCATTTTGCAGTGAAAGAAGAATCATGTAGAAAAGATGCGGAGGTGCGTTTGGAGTTCTCCGTCGATTTGTGATTGTGGCAAATCCAATCGTTTTTTGAGCAAAGATGATTTGCGAGATATAATGACTGCTTGCATAATCATGTATAATATGATAATTGAAGATGAACGCGATCTTGATAAGCCAATTGAAGCTACAACGGAGGTACCAGCTCCCGATGTAGAAATAGTGGGCAGTGAAACTTCTTCATTTCATGCATTTGTTGGTCGATTTAGATAAATTAGAGACAAAGACGCTCACATCGCACTTCATAATGCATTGATTGATCATATGTGGGAGGAGCATTCCAATTCTGAGATCTAGATTATCATTATTGTTTTATTGAAATTTCTTATATTGTGTGTGTTGTTTTTTCTTGTGTTAATTTTATGTTTTTTAATATGTATGATTGTAGCATTGTATCACGAAATTTAATTTAATGTTGTTCTATAGTTTTTGCCTTTTTATACTCACATTTAAAAAAAAATAACTAATAAAGATAATTATATTCAATAATCAATATAAAACAAAAATAAAAATATTATGCATTATTAAGTTTAAATTTATATAAATTTTAAATCAATACAAAATAAGAATAGTAAATGTAGTGCAGAATATAGCGTTGACGATTAGAGATGAATTTAATGTAGTGTAATTTTTGTTGTAGCGTAGTGTTAACGACTAGAGATGCTCTTAGAATTGATCTTTTGTGTATTCGGTACATAGTATATTCGGGTTGGATCCAAAGTGAACCGGATTCGCGCCTTTTATTTTGATGTAGTTTTTATATTATATTAGTCATAAATATATATACTAATTTCATAACTTTTATATAATACTATAACTTAAAAAAAAAAAATCGACACAATTTGCACATATATATCTTTATGTGATATTACTTATATTGATATTACTTACATAAAAATTCATATGTGATCATCTCACATAAGGTCTTATAGAGTGTTATATCAGATCGATATTAACATGTTGAATGGGTTGACTCGCTTTTATTAATCCCTTCATTTTACAGAAAGTTTTACCTAAAATTGTTTTACGTAAGACCTACTCTATTACTTATACATTTATATTAATATAATCATACTTTTATGCAATATATAAAGATACAACTAATATAACTATAAGAGTTTATTATTATTTTTTGCCCCATAATTTAGGGGTCTGACAGTTTAAAACTTTAATTTTTCGAACTAACAATTTAGGACTTTATTTTTTTAAACTTCGCGAATTTTGTCCAATTTGAGTCCGAATTGCTCAATTAGGCTCAAATTACACGTCAGATCGCGGATTTGGGCTTTTCGACCCAATTTTACTTAGATGACTTTTAAATTTTAATTTTATTTATTTTTAAATAAAAAAATCAAGAATTAAAATCAAAAAAATCAGAAATTTGAAAGTCATTAATTCGCAGATTGTTCATTTCCACTACCGTCAGCCGCCGTTCCACCACTGTGTCGTTCTCTGCATACTCACCAATTAGACTTCTTAACTGTCAGGCATCCGTCTCATGCGGTGAAAGCCGCTCAAACCCATCTAATTAATACAACCACCCTCAATCCTTCATCTCCATCTTTAACCAGATCCACTACCATCGTTGCCACAATCTTTAACCAGATTCAAATGGCCTTCTTCCACTCTAATTTCATGCTCCAAATCCCTTATTAAAAATCTCAACTCTCTTCCACTTCTTTGTCTCCAATTCTCCCACCTCAAGATTTCTATGGTATATATGTTTAATAAAATCTATCCTTTTTTTTTTCTTTTTAATTGCGCGGTGGAAATGGCTGTAAGTGATGGTGGGTGGTGCGGTGCGGTGCTAGTGGTGGTGGCTGCAAGTGGTGGTGGGTGGTGGCTGCGGGAAGCGCAAAGAGCTAAACCAATCGGGGTGAAGCCCGACATAATTGGGAAAGATACGAGAACGTCAAATGAGACCTATTTTTTTTCATTGTTATCCCTATTTCAGGAAAGATGTTGTTGAAAAACATGTTTATCAGAAGACCTTTCCAACAGGATAGTTTTTTCCGGAAATGGGGATTCCGTCAAGATCTGATTAAGGCGATCCATATAAAATCAATCTCTTACTTTCTTCATCGACTGCTTTATATGAAAGAGCAGATTTGGATCCATCAAGACCAGCCAAATTAAAAGCTCCCTTTGTTGGTGGATTCTGCAGCCACTTATTTCTATTACTACTAAACCAGACAAGTGGTGGTGGGATGATGAAGAAGATGAATTTGAAGTTGATGAAGAAGATGACCTTAATTTTTTATTTTATTTATCAATTTTCATTATTTAATTTTTTGTTTTATTTATATTTTATTTATTTTATAAGTAAACTCTTTTTTATTTTTAATCTTATGTGTATATTGACACATACCATTTGTATTATTCTATTATATATATAGGTGAAATGCTACATATGATGTATAAAAGTCATCTCAGTAAAATTGGTCCGAAAAGTCCAAATTTACGATCTCACGTGTAATTTGAGCTCAATTGAGCAATTTGGGCTTAAATTGGACAAAATTCGTAAAGTTCGAAAAGATAAAGTTCTAAATTATCAGCTCGAAAAATTAAAACTCTAGAAAAAGTAATAAATTCTAACTAAAATATACGACTGACGTAACTAAAAGGTATGACATGTTAATGTGTCTATTTAAAAAAATGTTAAGATACAATTAAAATTATTAAAAGTATAACTAATTATATTAAAAATTATGACCAACATAACATAAATTTATGATATATTAGAGTATATTTGGGCAAGTTTGAGTGTGGATTTAGTGACACTTGGGATGTTAGATCCACTTGAGTGTATAGATCTTAAATGTACATAAATTTTGGTGATGTATTTATATATTTATTAGTTTTAGATCATACATGTTGAAAGTCAAATAACTATTTTGGGTGGTTGGATTTTTTAATTAGAGTTTTAGTTAAATTAAATTAAATGATAAAAGGAGGGGTTAAAATATGCATTATAAAAAAAAGATGATATATATTTGTATTTTTATTGTAGTGGTAACAATAACAACAACAATAATAATATATAGTGTGATTCATATCAAATTAAAGTCCTAGTGAAATTTTAACTAAATTAGATATATAGATTTTTCTTAATTAAAACTTTAATTTAATTTAATTAAAGATATTATGAAAATTAAAAAACATTGCAAGAAGAAACGAATTTGATAAATCTAGAAGCATAATTTTTTTGTGAATATTTTAATTGGAATGAGACAATTGTGGATGGTATGCTATATAGGATTCTGATATGGAAATATCATATTACTATTTAATGTTATAATTGATTAATTATTTATATAAATAGTTTTATTCAATTAAAGAATATTAAAATATGCATTATGAATGAAATGAACGAAGTTTAAAATTATTCTTACTTATATATATATATATATATGTATATTAAAACAAAATGCCTCCAAACAAATAAAATACTCCATAACTCTCACTCACGGTTGTGGGATTAAATGCGGTCCACCAATCGTGGCCTTATTATTAAAAACTGTTTAAAATTTTAATAAAGACATCTCCAACCGTGCATAAAAAGTATTCTAATTTTATATTATTTTAATAAAAAATATGTTGCTCATTACTAATAGTTTGTACTATTATTTTGGACTAAACATAATATTTCCTCTTCTTATTATTATTTTGATTTTTATTTATTATAGATTAACAAGGATTAAATATATTTATGGTATATATTATTGCATGAATTAAGATCCAATTTATAAATTAATTTTTAATTTTAGACTCCAATTTTAAAATTTCTTAATAAGAGGCTAATACCTCAATTTAACATTTATTCTCAATTTAAGACTTGAAAATTAGATTGAGTTCTCAATTTAAGATAAAATATTTTTTTTTCTTTTTTTTATTTATACTTAAAGAGTTATTTATATTTCAATATACATTCATATTTTGGATAAATTAATATAAATTAATGCACTTTAAGAACAATTTTCATCAAACTTGTCTTAATTTATACATAAAAAAATTTAAGAAAAAAGATATAATTAATTGAATTCATATTTCATAATTTATATTAACTGATTAATATTGAGATCGATTTTCTATATTTTTATTCATAAAATTGCATTAAATAATTATATATATATTAATACGAGTCGGATGAAGATCGTTTCAAAATTGCACTAACTTGTCTTAACTTATCTAAAATATAAATACAAATTGAAATATAAATAAATCTATAAATTTAAATAACAAAATTTGAGTTTTATCTTGAATTGAGAACCTAATTTAATTTTCAAGCCGTAAATTGAGAAGCAAATTAAATTGAGTCCCTTATTGAGAAACTTTAAAATTTTTGGATCTAAAATTGAAAATTAATCTATAAATTGAGTTTTGTTATGAAATTTATCCATATATTATTTTAACGGGATGAATTATATCCGCAATATTTATTATTTTTTAAGATACATAATATTGATAAAATTGAATCTATCAATTGAGTAGAGATATTTATTATTGGATGTAATTTTAATAATATTTATGATTTGTGTAGTATTTAAAATTTTATAATATATTTAAA
Source organism: Scutellaria barbata (assembly GCA_028654395.1). NCBI lineage: Eukaryota > Viridiplantae > Streptophyta > Magnoliopsida > Lamiales > Lamiaceae > Scutellaria > Scutellaria barbata. The sequence continues at coordinate 13,240,387 of CM053646.1, read as the reverse complement.
TATTTATGATTTTTATTATTATTTAAATAATATATGGTATTATTTATCATTTTAATTGCATATAATTAAAATACCTTAAATATTAATATATAAAGTGTTAATTGTAAAATATAATAACAAACAAAATTTAAAGAAAACAGCATAAAAAAGAAAAGAAAATAAATGTAATCCATAAAGTATGTCCAGCCATATTGAGAATGATTTTACATTCCGAGTATTCTCATCCAATTTAACATTTGATCCCTTTTCCAACTGCTATTTCAAAATTCAAGCGATATCAAATTAATCAAGATTCTCAAATTCAATCAAATTAATACATATATGTACATATATAATTTATCATACAATCAACAATGTATAATATTAAATAAATTTTAAAATTAAATGATATTTATATAATTGTTAAAACTCATGAAAAACTATTTTCCCTAAATTATTGGAAACTTATAAACTTATATTGAAAGACGAATCGGATATGACATTTACATTCAAAATATTTTTTTCAAAATTTACATTCAAAATATTTTGAACCGCATTAATAATGTTTTAATTAACTACATCACATACTTAATTTAAGTTTATTTTCAGTACATAGCACCTCTAAATCATGATTATGATTGCATCAAATCAACATTTTATGTGATGTTGATTAAATGAATATAATAAACATGAGTGTTAGAAAATAAATATCATATTTATTAACAAACAAAACAATTCATTATTATTATAAGATCACAATCTCTAACATAATCAATTTCCGTATTCGACCTAGATAGAATTCAATCACATTTATTGTTAATAATTTTTAATTTTGAGATATTTACATGTACACGATCAACAATATTACCATATTAAACCAGTAGTAAAGGGTAAACTAACTATAAAGTTATAAACCAAGAAATATATGAGCATCAATCGAAAACCTAGGATTTAGGCGCAATTTGATGGCAAATCACGCGTACAACTAGTTTGAAGCTGAATTCAAACCAAACTAAATTGGGTCATACGTTGATGGAAGTTGACCTTTGGACACAAGAAACCCACTTGAGCAAAACCGCCAACCCATGAGAAAGATAAAAAACGCGTTTCTTGCGCGAAGTTGTCTCTATAGACACACACACACTCGCAAGTTAATTCTTGCACTCATAAGTGCTAGTTGTTCCCTTGATTTTTTTATTAATTTAGTCGAATCCCATTTGTGATATAGATCACTTCGCATTATCTGAAGTGGGATGTGGATGAATCGAAGCTGGATTCCTAATTTCTCACCAAGATCTCAGCCTTTTCTTTTTTCTTTGTTAAAACTAAAAACTACCTTTTGGTATTCTTTGACCCCTGATTTGAAGGGTTTTTTTTTTTTTTCGGAGAAAAATAGGAGAGCTACTTTGTTGCTTTCTTGATGGGTTTTTTCTCTTTTTTCTTTTTAGCAGACTTTGGACAGTGGGTTCCTTTGACTTTTCCAAGGTTCGATTTTCTTTCAGTGTGCTTCTCTTTGGCCCTTCTTGTAGTTTGATTGTGGTCGAGAGTTTAGGTTATGTAATTCTACTTCTTTGAATGAAGTGTGGTGTGTTCTTATCTGAGCTGTTTATTCAAGATCTGTGACTATTGAATTGCTTGTTTCAATTGTTTAGTTGCATAATCGTGGATGTGTTTATTTGCATTTGAAGTGAAAGGGGGAGATTTTGACCTTGTTTTGATCTTGATATTCAGGTAGATCTTGATTTCAACTTTGGCATACTATTTAAGTGGTAGAAACTGGACTTTATTGGTGAAATTGATCAAGAAAGTTGGTAGGATTTGCTATAGTAGAAATGGGGAATACTTGTGTTGGACCAGGGATAACTAAAACCGGCATTTTTCAATCGGTTTCTGCTGCCATGTGGCGATCCCCTATCCCGGAAACCAATTCCTCTTCAGTCAATGGAGAGAATGTAAAGGACGAGGCTCCACTTGAACACGAATCAGCCATGCCGGTGCAAAGCACCCCACCGGAGCAAGTGACAATACCGAAACCAGAGCCTAAAGAGGCTCAACCGAAACAGGAGCAACCGACGAACACTAAGAAGCCCATGAAGAGGAACACTAGTGCAGGGCTCAGGACCGACTCGGTGTTGCAAAGGAAAACTGGGAATTTGAAGGAGTTCTTTAGTATGGGGAAGAAATTAGGACAAGGGCAGTTCGGGACGACATTCTTATGTGTGGAAAAGGCAACGGGAACTCAGTATGCTTGCAAGTCGATTGCTAAGAGGAAGCTACTGACAGATGACGATGTCGAGGATGTTAGGAGGGAGATTCAGATAATGCACCATTTGGCTGGGCATCCAAATGTTATATCCATTAAGGGGGCTTATGAGGATGCCATTGCAGTTCATGTTGTCATGGAGTTGTGTGCTGGTGGTGAGCTTTTCGATAGGATAATCCAGCGTGGTCATTATACTGAAAGGAAGGCTGCTAAGCTTACTAGAACGATCGTTGGAGTGGTGGAAGCTTGTCATTCTTTGAGTGTCATGCATCGTGATCTTAAGCCCGAGAATTTCCTATTCACCGATCAAACAGAGGAATCACTTCTTAAGACAATAGATTTTGGATTGTCCATATTCTTCAAGCCAGGTATGTGATTAAGCTATTTTTAGGTGAAATTAAACTTAGTGGTTTTTGATATTTACTATAATATGTTAATATGGTCATTGGATATTCTTTTTTGCCTCGAACCCTGTGTATCTTTGTTGATGATATTGCTAGATTAGATTGATTGATTATGCTCTTTGGATCTGATAATTAATCCGTGTTCTAATTATAGTTTATACAGATGACTCCTCAAACATCTCACCTATAATTGCATCCATTTGCTTAGTCTGTATATTCTATAACCAAAAAAATTAATGCTGGAGAAAAAAGATTAAACAGTTTTTATTTCTTTCTTGAAGGATCTACCTATTAATTTTTAAGAGACCTGGGATTTTACTTAGGAATAAATTAAATGCTGGTTGCAAGCTCATATAACAATTCATATAATGTTAAATATTCCTCCTTGGCACTTTCTGTGACATTATGAATATGATAAAAGTACCATCTAATTAGTTTTCCTGATTAATGTATAACTTTGGTGTTCATATCGATATGATAGATGTATTGAACTACTTTGACCTCTTCAACAACAGTCTAGTACGACTTTGAAGAGTCACTTGTTTTTCTCTGCATAAAATGTGGGTATTTTAACAGTGTAAGCGGCTTCTTCTGAAGAAGCTGATAATACTTTCGAATTATTATTATTTATTTATTTCCTTATCCCTAACTTTTTCCAATTTTCAGGGGAAAAGTTTCACGACGTTGTAGGCAGCCCATATTACGTCGCACCTGAAGTTCTTAAAAAGCGGTACGGCCCTGAAGCAGATGTTTGGAGTGCCGGAGTGATTGTCTACATTTTGCTCAGTGGAGTTCCTCCTTTCTGGGCTGGTGAGAACCATCAATCTCGTAATTGATTGCAATATGGAATTAAATCTCATCAACCTTGCAAAGAAAGGAGAAGTTGTACTTATATATAAGCTTTTTAATTATTTCAGAATCTGAGCAAGGAATATTTGAGCAAGTCTTGCATGGTGATCTCGACTTCACATCAGACCCTTGGCCTAGCATATCTGAAGATGCGAAAGATTTGGTTAGGAAAATGCTCATTCGAGATCCCAAACGGCGGTTAACTGCTCATGAAGTCCTATGTAAGTACATTTGGAATTTGTAAAGTTGGTTTAATTCTTATTCTTATTATCTTGGATACCTGATCCCAAAAAAAGAAATATTAATCTTTGTTTGAACATGATTTAAGTACCATATATATAGCTTGAGATAAGACCACTCTTAAACTCATTCATGGACTAGCCAATGAATATTTGGTATACTATGTATGATCTTATTTTTAATGTTGATTAAATGAGGATTGGAGTGTGCACAGAACCTATTCACAATTGCTTTACCAGATCTGAATTTAGGATTAAAATACTCAATTAAATGAAATTACAGTAAATTTGTTCGGTAGAGTAAGATATGGAGACAACTGAGTTAAAATCCCAGAATTTGTTAATTAAAAATTGAGAAAACTCACAATTCAGTTTGGATTTTTTATTTTATTTTTCCTTTCTGATTATCAAACGAATCTATCATTGAATATTACTTTTACTTCTTGAAGTGTTTGCGTGTTCTAGGCACATTTATTGTAGTTGAATGTTAGCTATGCATGAATATCTGGATACGGTAACAATTTATAATTGCCAATTATTTAATTGGACTTCTTGCTAATACGAACCTTGAATTTTTGACAGGCCATCCTTGGGTTCAAATTGATGGTGTGGCACCCGACAAGCCTCTCGACTCTGCAGTTTTAAGTCGCATGAAACAATTTTCCGCAATGAATAGGCTCAAGAAAATGGCTCTTAGAGTAAAGCCCTGAGCTTTTCGATCTCTACACATGATCTTATTGGGGTCATTTGTCTATGTCTTGGTTTCTTTTTGATAGAAAGTACATTTTTCTGTAGGTAATTGCAGAGACCTTGTCTGAAGATGAAATTGCCGGATTAAAAGAAATGTTTAGGATGATAGACGCAGATAATAGCGGCCAAATCACTTTTGAAGAGCTCAAAGCTGGGCTTAAGAAAGTCGGTGCTAACCTAAACGAGTCTGAGATTTACGATCTAATGCAAGCAGTAATTCTCTCTCTCTCTCTGAATTACAATGAATACCCTTGTTTGAGATTATGTTTCTTCAAATTCTTGGAATAATTGAGTTGGGTTTGTGAAAGTACAGGCTGATGTTGATAACAGTGGAACGATTGATTATGGAGAGTTTATAGCTGCAACGTTGCATTTGAACAAAATAGAGAAACAGGATCATCTATTTGCTGCTTTCTCATACTTTGATAAAGATGGAAGTGGCTACATAACCCATGATGAGCTTCAACAAGCTTGTCTCGAGTTTGGTTTTGATGATTCTCAACTCGAAGAGATGATTCAAGAAGTGGACCAGGACAACGTGAGCTCTCTCTCTCTCTTGCACAACTAAATTTAGTGGTGATTTGACATTTTTATAACCATTTGTAGAATAAAATAACCTTTTTTAGCCACAACTTCCATTTCATTCATTTTTAGCCAAAATTTGACATTTTTACCTTTCTGGCCCCAACCTTCCAAAACCTAGGTTGTACCACCCTATCTGTACCAATAGAATTAAGTTGTTCCATTTTCATTACTTCGTACCTTCCAAACTTTGGTCATACCACCCTTCCCTTACACTAAGGGTATAATTGACCAAAATGGTTAAAAAGAACAAAAGTGGAACCTTTCTCATGAGAGTTGGTTTAAGAATGAGGGTAACGACCTAAATTTATGACTTGGTTTCTAACTCTTTTGCAGGACGGACGTATAGATTACAACGAGTTCGTAACGATGATGCAAAAGGGAAATCCAATGGCTGCTGGTGTTAAGAGAGGTTTGGAGAAAAGCTTCAGCATAAATTTTAGAGAAGCACTAAAACCTACATAGTCTTCAAAGACACCCTTTTTTCCATTCTTTTCTCTTTGGAAAAAAAAAAAAAAAAACAAACAAAAGACGGGTTCTTGGCACGTATTGGAACTTTCCGGAATTTCTATGAACCCTCTTTTAAATTTCCGTTGTTCCTTTCTTCCCGCGATTTAACTTATCTTGTATACTGCGTGAAGACGACAGAAAAATCGAAATTTTCTTTCATTGTGGAAATGGTGATCTGAATTTTTCTTGTCATAGTCTTCTTGCTTCAACGGTGATCATGGAAATCAGTTGAGTTTGTAATAGCAGGTGAAGATGGTTCAGATATTTGGCCACGAAGAAGATGATGAAGATTGCTATGAAGGTATTATGTTAATATTGACGACGAAAATATTAAAAGAATTTATTTAATTCGTCTTTATTGGAAGCGTTTAGAGGATGTTTGATTGAGTTTCTTGAGTTTTAAAACATCTTATAAGATATTTTTGCGAGAAAGACAATTTTGTTTGAAGAGACAAATGCATATAGGTTTTACAAATTTGTCAGATCTGATGTTTGTATTTTCCACCAGATTGTTACTTCAGTTCAAGTAAAAATATATTATTGTTGCAATGTATGAAATAATTTTTATTTCTATGGATTCTGTAATTATATGAAATAATTAAATTTGAACTTGTTGAAGGAATTGGTTTTCAATACAAACATTGCTTCAAATAAGTAGTAATAAACTACTTGTACAAAATATTATGCATTAATAGAAATGGAAAAGCTTAGTTTAGCTAAACGCAACTCGGAGTTCATTGTCTTAACAAACCAAATTAAATATAAAAAAAAATTGAATACTAAAATGCTTAATGAAACAAATTAAATATATGAAATGAAAATTCAATAACACAAAATATAAACGTTGCAGTGACTTGAATTGCATTTAATGAAATGAAAATAATAATAATAATAATAAATTGAGAACGCTCTTACGGCTTAAAGAGCCTACTTATATTGAAGAGTTTTAATTAAGATTATTTATGGTGACCATTCTTCATTAATAGAGCTGTATTTAATTTATTCATTTCCTCCACACTCCTATTTTAAGTCGTTTATAAAATTTATACATATATATATATATCGCAATCACAACATGCAAAATCATTAACAACTACTAATATACAGCACCTTATTATATCAAAATTAAATAAAAATGCTTTTAAGTTGAAAAACTTGAGTAAAATGTATTTTTAATGTAAGTTTAATGTCAAAATATGATTAAATAAGTAAGAGGAATTTGCATATAAACCAAAATCAATTAATCTTCAATACTTTGATATAGTTTCACAAATATAACAAACACATAAATTTGGATTTGATAAATCAAATCGTATGAGAGAGTCCATCAAATTTATTTCACATTTTATTTACATCTAAATATTTTAAACAAAATTTTTATTTCACATATTAATATTAGTGAAACCATTTCACAAATGTGATAAGAGTATACATTTATTTTGACTCAGAGTCAAATATATTTCTAACAGTTATACACGGCAAAATAATACCACAAAAAATCGCGCCTTTTATTTTCTTGAAAAATTAAATTAATAATAAAATAAAATTATTCGGTGCCAATTTGCCAAATATATATCTCCTTTATTGTTTTAAAAATCAGTGAGTATCGCTTTCTGTGTCCCCTGCGCAAAATAAAAACCCTAGCTTTCGCCTACCCCCCCTTCTCTCTATTCCCCTCTCTCTCCAGGAGCGAACTTTCAAAATCGAACCAGAATGTCGTCAGCGGAAGAAGGCGGAGCAACTGCCAACGCCACCTCCTTTCCCTACGGTGGTGGGGGAGCCGGAGGGAAGTTCCGCAAGAAGCCTTTTCGAAGGCAAACGACGCCGTACGATCGGCCCCCCACCGCTCTTCATGGAAGCAACACCAACAACAACAGCAATAATAGCAGCTGGTTGACAAAATTGGTCGTGGAACCTGCCTCTAAGCTCATTTCCTATGGGGCGGACCGCTTCTTTGCTTCCGTCCTTCGCAGGCGTCTCCCTGCACCTCTGCCTCCACAGCTACCAGGTTTTTTTGCTTTTCCTTCAAACCGAAATATCAATATATATATATATATATATATATATATATATTGGTTGAATTAGTTACGTTTTCGGGTTTATGTGAGTCAATTCTTTTATGTTTTTGTTATATTTACACATTTGGTTAAATTTTTCATTTTTTATACTCTTGACTTGATTTTGGGTTAATTCGGTTGTTTGGTTAACTGGACGGCAAATTTGGGAGCATTGATATTATTTATTTACAAATTTGGCCTTGATGTGCTAATTTAGTTTGATATGTTTTGCTGTAACTGTATTATCGGTACTCTTATATCTTGTGGGACAGTGTCTTCCTTTGACATGACTTTGGTTTGTAATTGTGAAATTGTCATTAGGTCTCGCTGAATCTAGACTTGCATTTTTCATGGGAGAATGATGCTATTTATGTTTCTGTATTTGAAGTTTTAACTATAGTATTAGTTGCATTTGTTACTATTATGCCACCTTTTAGTATTTACTGTTGCAGCTTTTACGTGTTCCTTACTGCTATGACATTTGTATGAGCACTGGGTGATTTGAGACGTGACATTCCTCTATTCACACACTTGACTTATTTTCTCTGTTTTTTATGACATCTATTTTTGGATGTTTTAAACAGAGGTAAATGCTGATGTGAGTCATGTGGATCAAGGGGCAGGTTGTCTTAATGTAAGTTAATAATATGCATTCCTTTGCTTTAAGATTATATTATGTGGATATGTGTCTTTATTTCTATTCATTCAATTTTCTACACTAATGAGCACCATCTTGCTCAAGTATCTGTCTACTTGGTTGCAGCTCTGTGTTATATCAATTTTCTTATCTCTATACAAGTGGACCCATGAATTGTTAATCTGTAAATATGAATGGATAAATTTGGAAAATCACTACGGGTGTGGATTTTAGGAAGGTTCATTTTTCCAGGCTTAAAGAAGTATGTGACTTCTGGCTTAGCATTTTTAATATATATGGTTATCCATGAATTTGTTGGGGTATGATTTGGTGACGTTGGATCAAACATGTTTTTTTTGTTAGTTGTGCTGGTTGTGGGGCGATGAGGATAATATATCCCAGATTTATCAAAAAGGACATTTGCAGTAAGCAGATGGTTATTCATTATGGAAAATGGAAAGAACCAGTGATGCAGAAATTGTACGCTAGCCAGTTCATGATGTGATTTTCTGAATATCATTTGAGCTAAGCATAAAATCTTCCAGGCTGATCTAGGCACCAACTGGTTGGGCAAGTCGACAACTAATCAATTTGATTTTTTTTTTTAAATTCTCTTTTTAAACAAAACGACGTCGTCTTTTTATCCCATAAACACCCGGACAAAAAAAGGAAAAACTGTTTCTTTGATTATCAATTAAGGCAGAATTCCCCTTCCCCCAACCACCTTTCTGACTCCTGCCTCCTGCAGTCCCATTCACCCACTGTTGCCCCTTCTCCTCCTCTCTCCATTCCATTCTGTGCAGGCTATCTCCAGCACTGCTGCTTCTGCTGCACACCTGCTGCTTGAGTTGTTTGACTTATGCTATGTTTTAATGCATTGAATGTGTCCATTATGAATATATAATTTATGCATCAAGAAATGTTGAACTGGCAATAGTAAATAGTAGTTATTGACATCCTTGTTTAACAACATGTTTAATCTGGCAAAAAACTGGCAAAATTGAGGTGGAATGTCAGAAATAACATATGTTGTTAAAAAATTAATATCGGCTGCCTGGGCAGACTGTTCGCCTGACTTCCAACTTTCTATTTCTACAATGCAGGAAAGAATATTATAAACGATGCTTTTGGTTCAGGCATTTAATTTATTGTTTTGCAGATACCAGTGCTAGGCTTTTCTAATTGACGTTATTTTGAAATCTTTGGCAAGATTTGTCTTTAAGAACAAAAATATATATGTATATGGGAGAGGTAGCATAGTAATTATGGTGTTTAGTGTACCAATCTGCAACGAATATTTCAAAGCAATCATAAAATCTCATCCCACAGTTGCTTGGTTGATTTCATCTTTATACATGTATCAACCTGAGGCAGATTGCGACTTTCCCTAATTTTATTTAATGGACTACTAGCATAATCCATAAGATGTAGAAGCACATATATATGTATAAATACATATATATATATATATTTGTTTTGTTTGTGGAGTACAGCCCAGAACTTCAGATTTGGCTGTCTACAGAAATTGGCTTCTGGATGTTGTTGAAGCATTGGGTGCTTGGTGAGGTTCTAATGATGCAGTTCTGCTAGAAATCTAGGTTAATGAGGTTGCACATAATCAAATATGATTTTTAATTTGACCAGCAACTGGTCAATAAAAGATCTCCTAAGAGGCATGTTATATCATGTGAATTTGTTCCTTATCAATATAGCTGTGTATGCCATTTCCAATACAGATTGTTAGCACTATTGTCTTCTATTAATTAAAATAAATGTTATTTTCTTCAAATTTGCAAGATTAGAATAATATTTTCTGCTTGGTTAGTTGAAGGCTCAGGATGATGCTCCAGAGCCAAGAGCCAGTGACTGCAGCCAGCCAATAAACAGTTCTAGCTGCAATGTGGTGGTTGAACTTGAGCAATTGTTGAAGCAAAAAGCCTTCACTAGGTAAGTCTTTAAATATCATCTTTAGAGGGAGAACAGGTCTCCATCCCATGTGATTTGAGTATTTGAACTTTGAAGTGTAGGGGAGCTTTTTATTTTAAGAGTAGTTTATTGTGAATTTTCATTGTATTATTTGGTAACCTGCTGTTTGCAGTATTCATGTGAATGCTTGTATAGCTATGCCCCATAATCATTAATGAACCTCCTATGACTGGAACTGCTGTCTCTAGTTGTAGCTTCTTGCTTGATCTTGTCATGATCATGCTCAATGAAAGAGAGGCTGTTTTCTAGCGGGCAATGGTGGACTGACTTTATATAACTTTGCATTTGCATTTCTTCTGTGGACCCAGTAAATTCTTTATATTTGTACTGTAGTTATCTCATCTAATTCCTTCAGATTTTATCCTTAAATTTAGTTAAGCAGGTAGGCTAATGTGAGCTGCATCATTGATCAATTGGATAATTTTCTTTTATTGGTATACATTAATATGTTATGCTGGTGTGTGATAACACAATTTTTGACATCTGGCATGCAACTTCAATGTCTAAAACATGACATACGGCTCTCTTTTCAAAGTGTTTCTAAAATATGTCTCTGAACAATTACTTCGGTTTGTTGCTTTAGGGAAATCTACTTTATTGCAAATATTTCAGTTCCACGTGATAATGTGAATTTAGGTGCCAAATTAATCAATTATTGCATGCGGTGGGTGCCCAAATTGTTGAGGTTGATTTATCGTGAGGAGTCTTTACTTTATTTATGCAGGTCTGAGATTGTCCACCTGACAGAACTACTTCAATCACGAGCTGTAGAAGTTTCTCTTGAGGATGTGAGTCAAAAGGAAGAAGAGAATGCTTCAGATTTTGTTACGCAACAACAATTTGCAAGTGGTCTCTCAGAAGGGAACTTAAATGGTTTGATTAGATCTACTGCTATTGTGTCAACTCCTGCTCACAATTCAAAGGTAAGTTAAACTCATATCACACATGTTTATTCACTCACAACGCACTATCTTTATCGTATCTGGGTTCTTGTATCTGAGTTTCATGTTTCAAGAGCAAAATGCGTTTTGAATTTGCTGATAAAAATCTCACCAGGTCCTTGTGGATGACATTGCTTCTCCTGCTGAACTTGCAAAAGCTTACATGGGAAGTAGGCCTTCAAAGGTCTCACCGTCGGTGCTGGGAATGCGCAGTCAACTTGGTAAAGAAGATGCAGGGTTGTTAACTAGCATGGTGTTTGCTTCAAAATCACCTATCATGTCATCTACTAAGAATATGTCTGTCAGACTTGGTGCTCCCGAAAATGGTTTTGTAACCCCAAGATCTAGAAGCAGATCGGCGCTATACAACATGGCTCGTACTCCGTATTCCAGAGTTCATCCAACCTCCATTCTCAAGGTTTGTATATATTATATCAATCTGTAAATTCGATGAATTTAGTTTCCTTTGATTTATTTATTCTTCATATTTTGGTGAATTCCAGGGAAGTGGAATCAACAATAATGAATATGCTGGGCCGTCAGCATCTTCATCATCCCTTTCTCCTGTGGAGTACAATGAAAACTTTTTGTCCCAGCCGCTGGTATTTTTGAATTGTAACATTTTGGAATTCTAAAGATTAGATTTTTGCTTTTCCTTTATGATATCTTCAGCTGTTCTGATATTTCAACTATTTTATATATCAGACCTTAAAGCGCAGGAGTTCAGCTTTAGATGATGAAGGTGGCTCTGTTGGTCCTATGAGGAGGATCAGACAGAAATCCAATTTATTAGCTCCTAGATTCCATCATACTTCTCATGGAGTGCAAATTGGCTCCCATACAAAGCAGAAGCCTGAATTAATTGGTGAACAAAAGAGTATGGCCTTGAAAAATATTGGAGAAATTGAGAACGAAAGCGTCCCAAGCACCAGTTATGCTCGCGTTCCTTCCAAGTCCAGTGAGGTTGCCGCCAGAATATTGCAGAACCTTGAAAAGTTGAGCCCAAAGGAAAAACCATCAGAGTCCAAGTTGGTAGCGGCATGGCAGAAATCACTTTTGAAGTCGACACCAAGTATGCTTTCTAGACAGGTTCCTAGGAGCATGGAGGATGTCGATTCTTCCAAGTTACTGCTTGATGTCCAGGATAATCATAAGTTTGGGGATAAAACCAGTACCTTGCTACCTGATACCCGTGATTCTTCTCTACAGAAGCAAGGTAAAGCAGAAGGGAATGACCCTAAAGCATCTGTTGGTCCTTCCATGTGGAATTCTGTATTGTACAATGATTCTGCTGTATCCTGGAAAGCTTCTACACCCGGCATTGAAACTTCTAATTTTGTTGTAAAGAATGGAGCTTCCCAACCTCCTCAAAAGAAAAGAGCTTTCAGGATGAGTGCAGAAGAGGTAACGTGTTTTTACTTAAATTTACTTAGGTAAATATGGTCTAGTCTGGGACCTACATTTATCAACATTTGAATTGTTGAAAAATGTTAATGTTGAAGTGTATTATATTTTCTAAATATGGTTTCAATTTCTACCTTTTGAGCTTTTTGTCTAGCTAGTGTTTCTGTCTGTTAATATTATCTGAGTGCTTATTCACATACCTTCACTGTACGCTTATCTACTATCATCTTCCCAAACACAATTCCAAATATGCTGTTTTTGCTTTCTATCCATGTATCCTTAATGGATTTTTTTTGTTTCTTCTCTAGGATTCATTGGAGCAGGATGATGTACAGTGTAATGGGCTTGTATCTAGATCGTTGTCTGAGAAGAAAGGGCCATTGGAGTTCCCTCTGGCGAACAGTAATCGTGCACCTGCTGCAGAATTCAAAATAGGACAGACTGCAATTGAGCCAGAAGAGAAGTCACCATTGGATATCTTTAGGAGAACAAGTGAACTTAGTCCAGGTTCTATCAAAGTTGGAGAAAGAACGAGTGCTGTTCAAGCATCATCAGAAGAAACAATGGCATCTAAACAATCAGGAACTTTTGCTTCATCAGTTGCTGTATTTGACAAAACAAAGGAAGCAAATAATCCTCCTCTGTTTAACTTTAGCTCTAAAGTTGATAAGTTTCCTTCCTTGCCAGAAGAACCTATCAAAAGGGCAGAACCTGAACTCGAAAGCTCCAGCAGGTTAGTCACTGTGTTAGCTTCACATCAATTATTGTCTTTTGCGATTATCTTCAATTGAAAATTTTACCTGCATGTGCAGGCGGGATGATATTTCTGTATCAATTGGCTCTGAAGTGAAAGCTCCTGAATCAGAAAATGGTTTTCATCTAAAGTTTCCAAAGCCAGGAGATATAAATGGAAGATGTGATGATGTTTCTTCCGCATCATCAAATGGGTCACTTTTTCCAAGCTTTTCTCCAAGTTCATTTCTTGCAGCATCTTCTAGAGATACAAATCAGATATCCACAGGCTGTGTTCCCCTTTTTACCACTTCAGCGAGCATTTCCAGCACCCCAGCCACCTCTAGTGGCAGCATTTTCGGATTGAATACGAAGCCTTCAAGTTTAGCTGCTCCCACTTTCAATTTCGGTTCCTCTGTAGTTCCATCAAATGCAGTTTCAGCAGCATCAACAGCTGGCATTTCACAATTTTCAGATCAGAGAACAACACCTGAGCTAAAGCCAAGTTCTGGCAGCTCAAATAGTTCCCATTCCACAGTTGCAGCTTCAAGCTCTGGAAGTAGCACTTTTGGACTTGGTTCTTCTGTCAATTTTTCTACTGGAAGTAATCTTCAAGATTCACTCTTTGCTAGTGCCAGTAAATCTCTAATCCCTGGTGTTGGAGCTGTCCCACAAGCCTCATCCAATCTGCTATTTTCATCTGCATCAGTACCAGCATCCAACATGAATGCTAGTCCTTCTATCGGATCCACACCCAGTCCAACATTTGGTTTTACTTCTACTTCCTCATCGGGTCCCAGCTCTCTCGTCCCTGTTAGTGGATCAACGTCAAGTTTATTCAAATTCGGTGCGAGCTCAACTCCTGTTTCAGAAGGATCTGCTCCTAGCTTTAGCACTAGTCCTTCTCCTGCTGGCATATTCAGCTTTGGCTTGAGTTCTTCCTCTACTTCAACCTCAACAGTTGGTTCAAGCAGTGGCGGCGCTCCCTCAATGTTCAATTTCGGTGGTACTTCGTCTCCTGCATCAGTAATCAATACTGGTTCCTCTTTCAGCAGTGGCACCTCAGGTATATTTAATTTTGGTGGGAGTTCATCAGCTTCCACTCCCACATTCAACTCAGTTAGCTCAAGCAGTGCCCCGTCTACCACCTTCGGATCCAGCTGGAATAGTCCGAATTCTGCTGCTTTCAGTTCCTCATCTACTGGATTGGCTTTTGCTGCACCATCCACATCAAACCCTGTCTTTCCATTTGCTGCTACCTCGGCCTCAGCTTCCCCGGTATTTACTGGTGGTTTTGCCGCCGATAATGACCAAATGAATGCAGAAGACAGCATGGCAGAGGATCCAGCCCCGTCATCAACGTCCGTATCTGTATTTGGTCAACCAGCCGTTTCCCCTTCTCCCCCTGGCTTCATGTTTGGATCAACCTCCCCATCTCCGACGAGTCCCTTCATGTTCAGTGGCCAACAGAATCAAGTTGCGCCGCAGAACCCATCTTCGTTTCAGGCAACAGGCAGTCTGGAGTTCAACGCAGGTGGCAGCTTCTCGTTGGGCAGTACTGGGGTAGGCGATAAGTCAGGTCGGAAGATAGTGAAAATTAATAGAAGCAAGAACAGAAAGAAGTGAAGATATCGAATAGTAACTACGATTGAAGGCACGATTGGTTAGAGATGAGTCAGCTCTGAGTTCTATTAATATAAACCCCTGATAATGGTGATACTTGAAATGTATTCTCTGCTGTCTTGTTTTTTTTTTTTTTTTTTTTTTTTCTGGTTTTTTTTTTATTTTCCCCTTTTACATTTAGCAAAATTTTGATAGAAAAATAGTCTTAATTTTTGAACGGTGTGTGTTGTGTGGAGAAGCATTGAACTGTACAAGTAGTTGCAAAGGTTACTTGATTAAGCCTGGTCGTAAATGTGTAATAGTGTGTAACATATAATCGAAAACTAAACAATGTTGTCATAGTCTTCCAAACTCCATGCTACTTTGTGTTTCAAATACTAGTGATTTTTCCAGCTACTTATTATTCATTTCCACTCTTTGGAAAAAGAATAAAGAATAGAAATAAATAAATTTCGTTAAAATGACCCCCCCCCCCCTCCCACAAGACCTAAACTTTGGTTCATTCTCTTTCTGCCCCTCCCCCAATTGGATGATATTATATGCGTACTCCATATTTAACTTTCACTTGTATCTCTATGCAAGATTTGGGTTGCACTTTAATTCAAACATTTTTTTGGTGAAGCATGTGTTGGAAATTTGGTTTTTAAATGGAAAATTTTATCAGTGAGAGAAAGAAAAATGATGATAATTCTCAAATTCGAATCCCAGTGTGAAATGTTGGTGGGGTTTCTCATTGGATAATAAAGGGCATTCTAGTCCTTTTAACTCTTATATACTTTGTGGCAAACGGCGTCGTTGGCTAAAACCCTTAAAAAACCTCATTGGAAATGCAAGCTGCTGAAAAGCACAACCTGGAAACACGATGTGGAGGAAGTCTCTAGTATGCGCCGGTGGCGCAGTAAACCGACTGATGTCACAGCCGTGGCGCACGTTAGTTTCTCGCTCGTCCTCGACCGCCTCCTACACCGTCAACTCCATGATCCTCCGCTCCCTCAAAGATCATTACGTTGAAGCCTCCAAGATGACTCCACCTCCGGTCAGGACTCTCTATCTCTCGACATTTTCATGTTTCTATTTAACTCATAATTGGATTAATCCACTTGAAGAAAGATGGACATTTATTTGTGAAATTTGTGAATACCAGGTTCCCGTTTGGAAAATAATAGAGTAAATGAAACTTTGGTTAGGGCTGTATATGTTTTCAATTTCAAGCTTCTATTCTCAATTCAGTATCTCAAATTTAATCCAAGCATACCTAGTATTTCTTGTACACAGCAGTTCCAGTTCGAGTTCGAGTTCAGGTTCCTGTTAGGTGATTAATATGAAATGATGGGTAGTGGTACTATGGTAGTGGTGTGTATGCAATTGCATTATGTGTTTTATCGGGGCAGTTCATCTCCACGAATGCTCTAGGATAAGTGTTTTCAATGTATGAACACTTTTGTATTTTGTTACTTGCAGTGTAAAAGTGGACAGTCTTGATGCTAGTAAAAGGTCATGACTCTTGAACTTTTGCAACAATACATAGTATATTCGCGATGCCGGATAGTATTATGTGTAGTGAATTCCTCACAAAGTAGAGTTTTTTGTACTGACATGACATCTAGCTTTTACTACTTTCTTATAGAAGTTCAATATTCGTTACTGTTCTTTCTGAGATACTTGAGATGATTTTTGTGCAAATGCTCTGTGGTGTACTTATTCAATGACCTTATTCAATGACCTTATTCATATTTCTCAGAAAATAAGTCCCCCCTCTCCATACACAGTTGTAAAGGGGGCACTTGACACTGGGGGTCCCGTTCTGAAGCGGACGTTTCAAGATGAGGTGATAAATATATCAGTAATGAGAATGGTTGACATTATTCCAGGAGGTTCTGCAGAAGACTATGGCAATGACATCAATCAGTTGTTTCTTCATGTTGATGTTTCTAAGCCACAGCAGCAAGAGTCCTTGCATTTTCTTTGTGGGTTGTATCCAGATGCTCTAGGTATTCATTCTGTTTCACTGAGACCAAAAGCAGAGTCTTCAGGGTTCCTTGCGGTTCCAACTAAATACAATGGCCCTGTCTTTGAGTAAGTGAAAATTTTACGCTTACAATTTATTTGTTTATTTGAGGAGACTGGATTCGTAGCCTTGCATCTTACTGAACTTAACCTGCTTCTGAATGTAGTATATATTGCGTAAATAGCTCTGTGTTGACGAACTACTATTTGAAATTGTTGTCAATTTTTTGAAATATACCTGGTAGTTTGCTGTGGGATAAATAATTTATTTTCCTTGAGAAAATGATTGTTATTGGCTGGAGGCAGCTTCATTTACTCGTTTATATGTTTAAGGATAGCTGAAGCTTCTGTTAATTTGCCCCAAAGTTGCCTTCTAAGTTAAAGCAGTGATGTGGCATCACTAACTCCAAAGTCCAAACCATGCTATGGCTACCTTATTGTCGGCAATCAAATGTAGGTGGAATTCACATATCTGATTTGAGATTTTTGTACCATTCATCTCCTCAAAGTTAGATGACAAAGTTGCCTTGTCTAGACAATAGTTAGTTAAAAATTGTTACATTTCTTTGCTATTCTCTTCAACTTGGCCTCTCTTTGAAAATCCAGCTGCACCATCGCCATCTTGTGTCTCACTAAGTGAATTAACATGGACAAAATTATGTTTTTGGCTTTTAGCATTATGGTTTCCTGATTTATCGAATTGTAAATGCTGGACTTAATGTTTCTTCACATATATTATTGCTCTGAAGAGAGGCGTTGTTTGATAGCAATCACAACTGAAGTCTTAATTGTGATTTTTGTTAATATTTGATTTTTTTTTTGGCTGGGCCATGTTTCTCTGAGTTAGCTAATCTAATTCCCTGTAAATTCTATAATACAACTTCGATGTGGCTTATCATATGCATATTTGGATCTTAGCCTCAGTGTCTCAACTGATATAATATGTCGTTATAATTCAATGGCAGAGACGTTGATGAAAAGGTTCGAGATGCTCTCCATGGTTATATAGAAGAGCGTGGGATAAACGAGGGCCTATTTCCATTTCTACAAGCTTGGCTTTATGTGAAAGATCACCGCAATCTCATGCGATATTTCAAAACAGTAGGCACTTTTATTAATGAGAGCATCTAAGGCACTTTGCCAGCTTAGCAGCATTCTCATTGATTCTCTCCACATTCGACTATGGAAGATCCTGCTATTTCAAGGGAATACATAATGGGGTAAGCTACTTCTTTTATCTCTAAAAGTAGGCTTTCGGTAGTTTCTCTTCTATATTTTCGTCTTTTCGGGTTTCAAGGTATCTATCGTTACCCTCTGGTATGAAAATGCATATGTTTTCTAATCGTGGAAAGACTTTTTTGTGTATGTAAGTGTTTTCTTGAAAATTCTTCGATGCTGAAAGCTAGTTAATTTGGGAGTAATTTGAAGCCTATTGAAAAATGTTAGACGTTGAATTCATCAAATATTAGGGGACCTTTTTTTTTTTTTGTTAGTGTGTGAGAATATGGATTTTGACTTCTAATTATATAAAATTCAATGACTCAACATAGATGTGTGTTTTAATCCCATGGCCCGAGGCAATTGGTATTCATTTTGATCTCGAATGGTTTCACATGCAATTATAACTGGCCTTCACTTCATGGGCCTAAGGCCCAGTTGAGCCTATACATTATAACAGATTGATTTAGTGAATGCACTATTATTTAATAAAGAGATGAAGATCAATACATAAAGTAGATTTTGTAAGTATGAGGCAAGTGGTTTAATATATTAAAGCCTATTTTGCTACACAATTAATTAGCTTTTATAGAGTAGCAGGGGCCATGGCTTTTATCAAGTTGAATGACATCTTGTCTACTCCATGCCTCACTTCCTAAGAAAAGGAAATATATAATTATATAATACTAATACTAATAATAATAATAAATGGACCTGACTTATTTCTTTTTCACCTTTTATGGGCCCTTTTTTGTTGATCACCAACAAATATGTAACCCATTCTCCCGACTTTAAAATTATTTTAAAATTAACTATTAATAATAAAAAAAAATAATGTCATATATATTATAGTTTCTTTTTAGGGAAGAATAACGGGAAATAAAACTCCAATCGTTCTCACGATGTCTAAAAAAAAAAAGTTAAATAAAAAAAAAATTGGCTTTATAATTTTTTTTTTCAATAAGATTCAATTCCAAACATGGTACGGTCTACACATGACTCCTAGCCGGTTCCGAAAGGAAACATGTTGATTCTCGTATGTGCTAATTGGTTGAGAATATAAACTTAAAGTGAAATATTAATTAAAACTTAAGAATTGGGGTAAGTAAAGTTTATCAATATTTTTTTCTCTAAAAAAAGCTTATGATTATTAATGGCTTCGGTTTTTATAGAACATCGATGAAAATGATGAAACGATGTACAATAATATAATCCATGGTCTTTACCATAAGAAAGTCAACCATTCTTTTTCAATACTAGCTATGAATTTTGAAGAGGTTTCACAAATTTAATTATATAAGATAGATTAGCTCAAAATACACAACACATAAAATAGAAATTTAATTATGAAAATGAGTTAGAATTATGGCTAGTGATGTTCCGTCTCATAAAATATATCTTCGATTTCATATAAATTTTTGTGTTACATAGCTATTTTAGGGGTTTAATCACTTTTGCCATTGTATGTTTAGATATATAAATTAACAAGTACCTTAAATGTCTTATACTAATGAACATTCTGTATTACTATTTTATGGAGTAACAAATAAAAGAATAGTTTTTTTATAAATTGATTAGGCCGCTGACTTAATCAGTTACCAGAAAATAAAATTAGTTAAAATTAAGTTAGAAGAAGAAACAATATTATGAGGCGATCAATGCTGCAGATACACTTAACATAATTTCATATTTCATCTTAATTTAAACTTTATTATTAGAGTTCTATGTATCGTTACTGGGTTTTCCTTTTTTCGTGTGTGTAGAAAATCTAATATTGTGATATGTTAGGGTGTTGAAATAGCGTGTGGATGCAATGCAGATTATTTATTTATGGCTTCCAGTTTTTAAATAATAAAAAAAGGAAAAGTCTTTTCAAGAATAATGTCAACTATAAGACATTGTGGCCCAAATATATAGAAAAAAAGGGAATTAGTGGAAGGAAAAAGTCAGCCAATTCACATAATAATGGAGTGGTCAATTTATTTAAGTCAAAAAGGCTAATTTTGGGGTCCTTTCAATCTCACCAATGGACATTGATAGCATGACATGAAACATGAGAGCCACTATCGTTGTTTCTGAAACACAATGTCTTCAAAATTGAAGAATATTCAAATACTCTTGTCAAATAAACATTTAAAAAAAAAAAATGAGTTTGAGCAATTGGTTGTAAAATTCTGTTTCAATTTTATTATTATTATTATTTTATTTTTTTTAATTTTTAATTTTTTGATGTTAGATTATCCTGACAAATTCTTGCAATATGAGACATGCCTAATTTCATATATTTGTAAAAGTTAAAAAAAAGGATTTTTTTTATAATGCAATATATATATATATATATATATATATATATGCATGATTATGTTATTATGGGATTTTGAAAAAAAAAAAGAGATTTTTTTATAGTGTGAAATATACATATAGATAAGATTATGTTACCATTGCATGTTATGTGCAATAATTAGTAGGGAAAATCATATATATATATATATATATATATATATATTTGGCCACTTGGAGTTTTTAAGATATAGTTCACTAAAATCTCATACATTTATTGTGTCTTACTATGATCATGAATCTACAAAATTTCTTAAACTAAGCTAAGTTTATTTTGTTTTACTAGACCCCATGATTTCAAACTTTTACCAGATCCTTCATAAAAGCACTCAATTTAAATAATTACTGAAGTGTATGGATTTAGTAAAATAAAATAAAATGCAGAAGGATTTATATATATCTATATATATCGCATAGCATATGTTAAAATAAAAATAGAAATAAAGAATATGATAATACAATCTTGAATTGTCTATCAACTATAGTCAACACAATTTAGATGGTAGTGAGGTTATGGACAAATGTTGCAAGTCTTAAAAAGCATAATAATCTACTAATATTTTGGAATAGTTTGTCCCAACATTCATGTAACCTAACATGAGGAAAAACAAAAAAGAAAGAATCTATGATATGATAATGAAAGTAATATAGGTTAATATATAAAGTGGGAAAACTTTTGTTGAATGTGGTCGGTTTGATATTAGTATATATTAATGGGTGGTACAAAATTACAAATGATTAATCTTGATATGTGGCTCTAATTTCTTGCTTTCTAAGTGCACCTAATGTTTTTGCATTTCTCTGCGTCTGATTTTCTTTAGTTTCTCGACGCAATTATTAGGTCTTTGAATTATTTATTAATTGGCTATCCAAAGATAAATAAAAATATAAACAAAATCAATTTTTAAAAGCTATAAAGAATATTAGCTATGATTTTTAGTTTATTGTAGTGCCGATAGGGTCAGAAAAATAAAATGATTTTTTTTTTTAATTTTATCAATTTAGAGTTGGAAAAATATAATACTCAATTCAAGATTTGAAAGATAAAAATTAAAAACTATCTCAAGGACCTAAAGTATGAAAGTATCAATTAAAAACTCATAAAATCAAGCTTTTGATGGATAATTATTAATTATCTAAAAATATTTGTAAAATTATAATCCAAATATATGTTCGATGAACTTCACACACATTTCTGAATAAAAAATAAAAAATAAGAGAGGAAATAATAATAATAATATTAAATCTGTTTTCTTATTTTAAATTGATAAAGCTCTCTTTAGCTCAATGTAAAATAGTTTTTTTTTTTTTTTAAAGCAATGTGGAATAGTTTTTCTAGAAATAGAACTTAATAGTAAAATTAGGAGTAGCTTTGAAATAAGTAAAAAGAATAATTGTCATCTTCTCAGGAAGACAAAGACGTTTAGATATGTTAAGAATAATTTTCAGTTGAGGTTAAGGATTGTGGGCCCCATGATATTGTAATTAATTAAGCAAAATAGCATCAACTTCGCTGTCATATTTTTCGGCGATGTCTGATAACTGTCGTAATCAGAAAAACGACGTCGTCACAGCCGTTTCCCAAATATTTAGTTTTTACTTCAAATTAGGGTTGGATTGTATGAATTATGTAATCAGTTAGACGACTTTGCCCTTTATTTATTTTCAAGCAAACACATATTTTCAAGCACTCAAATATACTATCCAAAGTCTTTTGGAGTTTTTGTTATAAATTAAAAAAATATAAAAATTGAATAAATATATCTTTTACTAATCAAGAAATTTAGAATTCAAAATTGAAAAAAATTAATGTCATAAAAAATATCATATTAAATTCCTAAATTTTAGCTAAGGAATATTAATAGAGATACTTTAGAAATACAATTATATAAAATTCTAAAACGATACTTAATTTAAAACAAAAATTAAATTTTAAAAGATTGACTAGAATGACACTTTAATCACTTATTTTGGATCGAAGGAAGTATATTTTTTATCCATATAAAACAATGAAAAAAAAATTATGATCTCACGTAACAATTGATTGATAACTTTTTAGAGGAATCCAACTAAGTGAAAAAAATAAATATAATAATAATAATAATAATAATAATAATAATAATAATAATAATAATAATAATAATAATAATAATAATATTGAAATGGATAAAGGGACAGTTTTTTTATGAGATTCATGAGACAAATTCTGAATTGCAAATAATTCGTTTTAACTTAATAATAAGATGATATGAATTAATCAAAATTACATCTCACAAAATGTGATCACAATTGTGACAATTTCAATCAAACTTTTGGCAAGAATAAAATGGTGTCGTATTTTATGAAAGATGAATACAGTATTACAGAATAAATACTAATATATAATAATTACTCTTTAGACTTAAAAGAAAAAACCTAAATGGAGTGGTGTTTGTTGGGATGATAGGTATGGAGAGAGATATGGTGGCATTTCAGCTTTATTTATGTTGCCACGAATGGTGGCCTCATACTCATTTTGCACCACATAATGTTCTTCTTTGCATATGCCTTTTCATTACATGCTTTGATTAGACATATGTTTAAATTCATAAATTAATAAATTAAACAAGGAGGACCATAGAATTTTATTTGCCTAAGCATCCATATGTGCACCAGGACCAGTAACAATTATTAGGACCTATCCATTTTTATTTTTTTTAAACTAGTAATATGTAATGTTTTTGAGGAAAATCAAATTTAGAAGTTTATTACATTACACCCATATGAATTATGATTAGCCAATTGAATTTAAGCAAAATTTGAGCACTATAGACAATTAACGCTACATTTTTTTTTAACAACTATATTGAACTTGTCACTTGAACAGATCGGTTGAATTTTATTATCGATTTTATTCAAGTAATATTGATAATTTTTTTTAAATATATATTTTTAATTTGACATTAAATAGATACTTTATGTATATGATTGTTGAAATTTTAGAGTCTATTAAATGATTATTAGTGATATGCACTTTTAATTTTAGTTAAAATTTATAAATAATTGCTTATAATTTATTGTGTTACAATTGTACTTAATAAAAAAGAAAAAGAAAAGGAACTAAGTTTCAATGAACCGATTGATGGCATCACCAATGATGAGAAAATCAGACTTATCATGAATTAAATCATGACATTGGCCAATACAAGAAACTCTTTATCTTTGCAATTATTTTAGTGAGTCATAAATATTAGTAGAAATGTGAATGGATGAATAAGTAAAGCTGAATTAACTATTTTCAATCTTATCTGAATTTTAGTCCAACTTTGACAATTAGGTTTGAGCTCTCATTGGTCATAAGTTTATGTGGCTCACTTGAAGTAGTATATGGATTAAAGATGCATGTGATACATGTTCTACTTTATCTATAAACACTCTTTTGATCCCATCATCAAGGAATGAAGTAAATTATTCTTTAATTGTTTGTTTATTAAGTTATTTATAATGTCATCTCAAAAGACTTAAGAGTGTTAAAATGCTTATATTCAAATATTTCAAGTAAAAATCTACTACTAATTTTGTGACGTAAAAACTGATTCGATTAAAGTTATAAATTTGTGAATTTGGAGAATTAAAATCAATACTATATCAAGTCTGTATGATAATCAATCGAATAAAATTGAATGAGCTTTAATCCAACTAAAAAAATCTGAATTTGAGTAATTTAAATTTCACCGGTTTATATTTATATATTTTTGTTTATCTTGAGTTTGAGTTTGAGTTTTAGCTAAACAAGATCCAAGTTATATCAAATTGTTATTAAAAATTATTTTTTCTATTTTTCTTTACTAATCACTCTTAATTGTTTTTGTGATCAACATCACAATCAAATTATATTCCATAATACCCAAAAAAATATCAATTATAGTCCAATAATCTTGAGCCTATATGGTTCCCTAGAAACATACCATTTGCTATGGACAAAAAAAAGAGAGAGTACACAGGAAACAAAGCTATTAATGGCTAATTAAAGTGAAGAAAAAACAGAGCATGGAGCATAGACAAATTGCCATTGTAGGAAAATTCAATTTTCAGACAACTTGCAAAATGTTTTCATTGTGATTTCCAAGAAGATAATAATATCCCTGTTTTTTGTTTTTATTTTTTATTTCTTAAACTGAATTAGCTAGATAAAATCTTGGACCCATATGTAAAGAAATATCACGTGACCATTTAGCCTCAGTAAAATAATTAATTGCGATAAAACATAAAATTACTATTTGCATTTGACAGAACTGAGTGTTCAAGTTTATTAAACTTTATCCACTTTGAATTGTATTGTAAAACTAACATATTTAATTTGTTAATCTTATCAGAAAATTCTTTTATGTCTCTTTCACTCAAACGACTTAATTACTTTTTCAGAGCATAAAATTTGTATTCTGGTATCTATGATTTATTATACTTGAATATGATATTTTATTTTATCAATGTTGCAAATGCAATATAAACAATATCATTATTGTATATTTCAACTTAGTATTGATAAAATTAAGGAAAAAGGTATTTTTTAAACCCTCGTGTATTTGTTAGGTTTTATTAAACTCAATGTGATAAACATGAAAGTTGGGGGAATTAAAAAAAGCATTTTGCCTAAAATTTGAAGAAAAGATTGGAACACAATAAAGCTGATAAAATAGCGTGTTGAAATTTCATTATTATATTCTTCTTCAAAAGCGTGAAGGCATTAAATTGGAAGAGATTCTGTACTTATGAGAAAAATATAATGGGATATTTGATGCCAATATTTACATAGCATTACTACTTATTATAGTATTTCTTCATTTAATTTTAGATGAATATAATAAATGAATAGTGACATTGACCTAATTAAATTGACAAGAATAAGATTAAAAGGAAAATAAATAAAATTGGAATAGCGTTGTTTCTTATGTGTATCTTTCAGTACAGCCGGCCACTCTCTCTCTCTCTCTCTCTCTCTGCGTCTGTGTGTGCGTGTGTGTATATATATATATATATCGAAGTGTTTATGCGCATGAGAACTTCCTCCCTATACACCTCCTCTCTCCTCTCTTTCTCTCTCATCTGTAAACTGACGTTCAAATATTTCTTCGATTTGATTAGAACTCTTTCTCATTCTATTCAAACGCAAAATCTCTCTCTGTCTGCAATTTTATCTGGTGGTAGAACAGATCATCAAAAGGTTCGTAAGAAAGGGAGAGAATGGTGGTGAAGATGATGAAGTGGAGGCCATGGCCACCACTTACATCGAAGAAATTTGAGGCCAAAATCACTATTCATCAGCTCAGAAACGTCGTCGTGTCCCTCGATCTCCATGATTCTTCAAGGTTTTCAGTTGAGATCAAGTGGAAAGGCTCAAAGGGAATCTCTTTGGGCTCTTTAAGGAAGAGTGTGAGAAGAAATTTCACCAAGGAAGAGTTGCTGAGTGGCGATGGAGTTGTTCGATGGGACGAGGAATTTCGATGTTTTTGCAGCTTTTCACCTTACAAGGACGCTTCTTTTCATCCTTGGGAAGTTTCTTTTGCAGTTTTCAATGTGAGTTCTCAATTCCTGTTGCATTTTTTTTTTTTTTTTTATGAGAATTAATTGCTGATGTTCTTGATCACATGTGGGGATTATTTGAAGTGAAATTTTGTGGTGAATTTTCTTTCTCATATTTACATCCTTTGAGGGAAGAATAAGTTCAAATTTCAGAGTATATATGATGTTTAGGGAATAATTTTGATTTAGGTCAATGGCTTCTGATCATCTTTCTATTGTGGCTTTAGATATATCACTTTCTGGTAAACTTAAACTAGCTTATAAGCTCATTAAAATAACTTATGAGAGCTTATAGCTCCTTAGATGGGTATGGTGTTTGGAGCTTATACCATATTTTTAGATAATAAGTTCTCTTTTTCGCATACTACTTCAAATTTGGGGATTTTAATATCAAAATCGTTGATACTAATATTGTATAACTTATAAGCTCCATAGCATAGTCATCTTTGGATTGTTACCTCCTGTATGTGTGAACACTGTGTTCCCTTCTGGAAATGGCACTTGACTACTGTTTATCAATGAGTTTTAAAGCATGTTATATTAGTATCTTGGATTCCAAGTGGCCGAAGTACACATCATTCTTTTTCCCAAGAATGGCCCTTTTGGTGGCAAAACTGTGTATCATGTACCTTGTGTTGTTTGAGAAGTTAAATGATACAAGTATAAGATGATTTGGTACTGAGGATTTCTATGGAGGATAGAGAAGCCTTTTTATTGTCTGTATAGTTTCTCTGATAAACATGTTGCTTGTCAGATTAGTGATCATCGGAAAATATGGTTGTGATCCCATCTGATGCACTCTGATTATGCCATAACAGGGTTTGAAGCAAGTTTCCCCTGCATCGTTGAACCTAGCAGATTTTGTATCTACAGCTGAAAAACAACGCAGAGAAGTTAGCATTCCTCTTGTTATACCTGGGCTCGTGGTTGACTGTAATAGTTCACTTGATGTAAGCAAACTTGCTCAGATCTTACTGTTGATCTTCTATCTCTTTTGCTTCCATGAATATTTGTTGAGATCTAGTTCATTTATTATGCAGCTATCTATCATTCTTCTAGAATTAAAAAATGTTGATGAGCAATCTGAGCCATTGCCGAGACCCATTTTGTCGTTTCCACGATCTCCATGTTACGGAGAAATGTTTTCAACAGAAAAAGAAGAGGATCCGACTCCTAAGACGAGCCCTAGAAGAGTGAATATCTTTAAGGGGTTATCTGCCCTAAGAGCTAAAAGGGCAGGTCAAGACGATGAAGGCAGCGATGGGAGGAGCTCGGACAGAAGTGAGGACGTTGATTACAATTACCCACTCGACTCAGATTCACTGGAAGACTCTGATGAAGGGGAATCAGAAGAAGTAAATGAGGATTCTCGTGGTAGGAAATCATTCAGTTATGGAACTCTGGCCTATGCAAACCATGCTGGGGCGTTGAGTCATTCGAATACAAGTAGTAGTGAGGATGAGGGTTGGATATATTATACTCATCATTCAAAGGTGTCATCGATTCCTGATCATACAACACAGCAGAACTCAAAACGTAGACTTCTTCCATGGAGGAAAAGAAAGTTAAGCTTCAGATCACCTAAAGTCAAAGGTGAGCCATTACTGAAAAAATATTATGGAGAGGAAGGTGGAGATGATATTGATTTTGATCGTCGACAGCTTAGTTCTTCAGATGAATGCTCTTTAAGGGTATGCTTTTATCCATGATTAACTTATATCCTGTTCACTTGTTTTGCTTTTCATGACCAAGTTTGAACAGTAGAGATTTAATGCATTCTTCTTCATATTTGTTTAGAAAAAAGGAGAGAATTCGGTTTCAGAAGAACCAAGCGCGTTTGGAGACGATAGTTTTGCCATTGGTATCTGGGAACAAAAGGAGATAACAAGCCGTGATGGGCACATGAAGTTGAAAACACAAGTTTTCTTTGCTTCAATCGACCAAAGGAGCGAACGTGCAGCTGGTGAAAGCGCTTGTACAGCTCTTGTTGCTGTGATCGCCAATTGGTTCCAATCCAACAACAATGAGATGCCAATCAAGTCCCAACTTGATAGCCTGATTCGTGAAGGCTCACTCGAGTGGAGAAATCTTTGTGAGAATGACACCTATAAGGAACGATTTCCGGACAAGCATTTTGACCTGGAGACAGTGCTCAAGGCTAAAGTTCGTCCCCTGTCCGTTGTGCCAGAGAAATCTTTTGTTGGATTTTTCCATCCAGATGGATTAGAAGAGTCCAAAGGATTCGATTTCCTTCAAGGTGCAATGTCATTTGACAACATATGGGATGAGATTTGTCGATCCTCCTCGGAGATACCTCCCTCCGGTGACCCTCTTGTCTACATCATCAGCTGGAATGATCACTTCTTTGTGTTGAAGATCGAACAAGATGCATACTACATCATCGACACTCTGGGTGAGAGGCTCTATGAGGGCTGCAACCAAGCCTTTATCTTGAAATTTGATGGAGAGTCCATCATTCATCAGATTGCTAACGAGACTCAGAAGTCTGATGATAAGACTAAGGAAGTGGTTGCCAGTAATGATGCTCCAAGAAAGAACGTGGAAGAATCGAGTGTTGTCTGCACGGGCAAAGAGTCATGCAAAGAGTATATCAAGAGCTTCTTAGCTGCGATTCCAATCAGGGAGTTGCAAGTTGATCTGAAGAAGGGATTGATAGCATCGACACCTCTTCATCATCGCCTGCAAATCGAGTTTCATTACACCAAATGCTTGCATCCACAGATGGAGTTTCGAGTAGCAGAAGCAGTAGATGATGATACAAAGGAAACATTGCCGTTGGAAGAAGTTGAAGCTGAGAACTTATAGAGATAATCTAAATCCCCCTTTGAGTGTTCTCTGTTTTTTGTGTTTTCAACATCGAAGGGTGAAGTGTGCAAATTGTAACCTAAGCTATACTATTGAAGTTTTGGCTTTTGGTTACACCTTTTGCCTTAACTGATAAATAACCAGTTTTCTAAGAAATGTAAATGAGTTTAATGTAAATTACATTGTGACATGAAGATAGAGCATGCAGGCAAATGCTGGTTCATATTGAAGGGGAACAGTTTTGATAATAGCTGCCACATAGAAACAATCCCTGCAACATAGAGCATGATGTTGAGTGCCTTTTCAGCTTCAGTTTACAATAGGCATCAATAACAACGTTAAATGTGTTGACATTAGGATACATTAAAATCTCAACTTTTGCCTCTTTTATTATACAACTAAATAAAATATGATGGCTCAAGGGAACAAAACATTTAAATCAAGAACGTAACATCTTGTCTTTAAATTTAAAGAAATACTTTGTTTTAGAAAAAAGAAAAGAGTAGTATAATATCGATTTACAAGCTAATGATAGAATATTGGTAATCAGAGTAAACAATACGTAAAAGAAGGATTGAATCCTTCAAAACTCCTAAAGAGTTGATCAATTGGTGTATGGCTATGATTTCTATCAACGATGTGAATCATAAAGCAAATAAGTAATTGGTTGTTGAGGTTGAAACCAAGACCTGCATCAAGAATAACAAGTAAAATCAGTGGCTCTTTCAGCATAAATTTGATCATTGAAACACATGAAATAATTGAATGAGCAAAGAACTCACTGAATCAAAATTTGGCAGCACTATTTCTCTAAAATGCTAGTGTAGTGTAGTTTCACTTGGGAAATAAGTGAACATTGGTGACCACTTAATTACCAACATCTGAACAAAGCTGAGAGGCAAGCTTAACAACTCCCCACATGGATGTATCGTTCTGTATTAAAATGCAGGAAAGTCGTGTATAAATCCAAAATATCCACATTCACACATACAATATGCTAAAAGTTAAATATGCAATTCATTTTTTGGTTCTTACATATGAGGGCAGATATATAGCACCGTGGGAATTCTATTATATAACATGAGATCCTGTATAAAAGTAATGAAGCATTGTACTGACCATGTACACAACATCAAAGGCATCGCGGTAGATATCACTGGAACTCTCAATGTTGTCATTCCTGCAAAAAAAAAAATTTATAAGGTGAGACAACTAATGAAATTCATGAATGCATCACAGTATGGCACTTATTTCTCAGATACTGCCAGAATGAAAACTGATACCCAGAGACTCGAACTCCGATATCAAATTAAGAAATCGGACCAAGTCCAGTCAAGACAACAACCCACATATGAAGAAAAATTGCACAATAGCTAGGCCACTTCCTAGTTCATACCTCAATTATGTTGGTTGTGGTTACTATTTCGGTTTTTCTTTTTAAAAATGCTCAATTGAAAGTAGAAACTGGCATGGAGAATCCGACTATTAAGAAAAGTATTGACAAAAAAGTCAAACCAAATAAGTTCAACATCAAAATTTAAAAGTAATCATATAGAGGTTAGTAACTTATGAATTCAAGACTTAGTTTATGATTGTCATTTTTAAGCAAAGACTATAGCATTCCAGTTATCTAGGGAAGAAGGTCAGTGAAAATTTTAAGAACCAATACCGGCTGCATGCTCATCAGAATTCTGTTCACTTATATAGAACTTACAGGAATCCCACTGATATTCTTGTACTGTAGTTCAAACCATCAGACATCCCAAGATCTCCAATGTGATCCCCCAGAAGTAGCACATTAGTTCTCAATTTCACAGAGGATACATCATCTGTCAAATCTCCATCATGACCTAACTGGCCATGTACATGTCCAGCCATGTCAATTGCATGCTCATTCTTATTCAATACGTGAATTATTTTCCCTGTAACAAAGAATAATACATAGAATGATTTTATTGTTTAATGTCTTAAAGGAAAAATGCACAAGAAACAGACTTTTAAAATGCATTTTTTAGCCATCAATAAAGCTCTGCTGAAATAGTCAAAGTCAAGAAAGAAGTATGGTTGGCCTAGAATGATATATTTCAGATGATTTTACATCATGATGATTGAAAAGAGATGCATAACAAACAGACAAGTTAACTGATCAGCCTAGAAAAACTTCACCTTTAAATGATACAAGTTTCCCATTATGGTCAAAAACCATTCGGTTGGATACAACTTTAACATTCTTAAATGATCTATGGAATTTCTGCCTCAACACCTGGTAAAGAAGGCATAAAAAGTCATCCTCAAATGCACAATATCTGGCCCACTTTTTTCAGGGCATGTAGCCTCACTATGATAAGTAAAAGGATTTTTTAGAGAGCTAACCTCTTCAATAATATCTGCAAGGCCAGCAGAAAATATAAGGATCGGAATATTACTTCTCTGAAAACACTAAACTATATCAGACATGAAAGTTCCAATTATAGACTTTTTTAAGTTTATCATGATGTTGCACAAGACTTGAATTGCTTAAGATATATTCACAACAACGTACAATGTACATCTGCGTAACATCTTACAACAAAATTTCAATAGGCTCCGGGACTAGTGATGATATCTACCTCCAACAGTTCAAAGATTTCAGTGACCCCATCTCTGAAAACAATCCTCGATTTAGCCACGGAGCTCTTTATAGCATCATGGTTGAGTCCTCCCTCAATAA
Source organism: Scutellaria barbata (assembly GCA_028654395.1). Lineage (NCBI taxonomy): Eukaryota > Viridiplantae > Streptophyta > Magnoliopsida > Lamiales > Lamiaceae > Scutellaria > Scutellaria barbata. Next base: position 13,208,768 of record CM053646.1, on the reverse strand, counting down.
GAAGAGCATGTGTTTTCGCGGACCTGCATATATATACTAAACAACTTCAACTACCGCAAAAGCAGTTGAAATTTTTTAGACATTCTGACTAACAAGAAGTATATATACATGATGAAATTCTATCTTCAGCTATACAAGTTGATAATCAGTTTAGGGATGTTTGGTCAATTTGCATACCACTCTTCCATAAGTTTTGCTCTCTCATCAAGAGGAATTGTTGGATCAATTTCTAATGGGTGATAATACTCATATAATTTCTGCCTCTTCAGGTTATATTCAGGATTCCCCTGTTGCACGAGGGCATGACTGCCTGCAATTTTAATATTTAGCTAACAATTAGTTTTGATGAGCAAAAATAGAGTTCCAAAGCCTTTCTCTTTAGTGGTTGCATTTGGCATCAATATGGTACAATCAGAAACAAAAATGAAACGAGGAATATATCCAAAATGTAGGAGTGAATATAACATACTATTTCCTCGCTGGCCATCGATTTTATACTTTGTTAGTGTACCATCAAAATCTGCAATAACCTGGAATTTTGAAGTGACAAGCATAAATGGCCAAACAAGATTTATAAACATTTGGATTGCATGTCACAGAGAAAAGATGAATGAACACTACAAAAACACCATGCCTAAGAAAACAAGCACCAAAACACGAGTGAGAATATTGAATTTCATTCTACTGCATTTCAAAATCTATATAGACCTTAAACTTGGTTCTTTGTTTCTCCATTGAATCATTCTGTGGAATACCCACGTATTATTTTCACTTCCACAGGCCAATTTTTTATGGAAAATGTTCATACTTTGCATTGACTTTGTGGGAAATTTTCTCATGAATTTCTTTTATTCAACTTACTATGGCAGTTTTTCAAGAAATGTCAAAATACATTGTATAAGTCATTGTATAGAGTTCGATTTGCCTCATATGAGTCCAAGATTCAGACATCTCTAGTCACTGCAACGTGTCATCATCAATTACAACGAGACTGAGCATATAATCTCAAATGTGCAAAAGCATAAATATTATGAATAGCCATCTAAACATCACAGACACATTTCAAACAAACAATTATTCTGCAATTTTTATTTCGAAAAAACACACACACACATTAATTTGATTACAGACAGTGCACGGAGATAAGTTCCCTTATCCACAATCACAGAAATTCGTGAACTTGACAATTTAATCCGAGCTACAAAAGATAATAAGAATAATTTCTACCAAAGATAGACACTGAAAGTTAAATAAACACAACAAAACCTGCAGTTTCGAAGGGCCATCGGATCGAATAGAGGATATTTTGCTGCGAAGCAATTGAGGATCACCCACCATTACTTGAGCACCATCAAACGCAACATGCTCCAAAATTTCACCTCCATTGTTCCTATTCTTGCAGTAGCTTCTGCACCATTGCCAACAATGTTTAATCCACACGCACACATACAATTGTCTATGGTGAATACAGAATGTAATCGCAATATACGATGCATCAAAAAGAAAATCATGAAATTAGACAAATGAAAAACGGAATTAATCTGGAAACAGAGAAAGAAAACCTGAATCGAAAGTGGAAGGGAATGTAGCGAGGGAGAGAGTTGGAAAAGGCGGTCCAGTAAATTGGAGCAGAGGAATTACGAAGAAAATAACTCATTCGGAGAGAGAGTATGAACACGCGCAGGTGTGTGTTTGTGTGTGTGATGTCCAAAAGCTAAATTTATGATTTAACAATTTCTTCGTTCTGTTAAATCCAACTGAAATTTCGATTGACCAAAGGTCAAATTGGAAAATGAATTGATTTTTTTTTTCTATAATAAAGGTATACACATGTAAAAATTACTTGAGTAATTTGGATTGTAGATTTTGAAAAAAATAAAAAACACTTTTACACTCATTATATTTGTGTAGACTATTTTTATATCCATAACTTCTATTTACATTTTTTATCAACCGATGTTGAGTTTTAAGTAAATTATCTGAGGTAAAAATTATATTTCAATATAATAATTACCTAATTTGACATAGATTTATTGATGAGAATATATATATATATATATATATATATATATATATATAATAAAAATTATCACTTATTGTTTACTAAAAATAGTAAAATCCCGCTAAAAATCAAACTTTCAACTTTCTATTTTAGTTTTTTTAATTTCAAATTAATATATTTTTTGTATATGAAAACTTCTTAAAATGTACAGTGTTAGTGTTTCCTTATTATATTGTGCAATATCAAAAGTACATTGTAACAAATAATTTCATCATTAAATCATAGTATTAAATCCACAATTTTTTATTTTTTCTTATTTTTTCAATCTATCTAATTTCTTACTAATTACAGTAAAACCTCTATAAATTAATACTCTATAAATTAATAAACTCTCTAAAATAATAAAATCTTACGGTCCCAACTTGGGTCTTTGTAAAAAATCATCAAATTCGATAAGATAATAAGATAATAATTTTTTGAAAAATCCCTTTATAAATATTAGGTCCCATTAAAACTTTAAATTAATAATTCATAAATATTACAATTATAAATATTATGGTAATTTGCTAAAATATGAATCTATTGTTACTTAATTTTTCTTAAAATTTAAGTGCAACAAATTAATGTAAACATGTATATTTAAGTAATTCCAATGAATTGATACACACGTCCATGAATATAATAGTTAATTATATATAATGAATTGGTATTATACATGAATATATTTAATTAGTTACAAAGAATTGGTTGATGTATGAATATAATTAATGAAACATGTATATGAATTCATTTATTTTCAATATATATGTACTAAATTTGCTGAATTTAAAAAGTCTCTCTTTTAATTAATAAAATATTAAATTATCGATATATTAATATCTCTCTAAATTAATATAATTTCATGGTTCCAAGGTTATTAATTTATAGAGGTTTTACTGTATATATATAATCCTCAAAAAGAAATTCCTGCATATTTCCCCGAAAACATCTTTTCTATTGTTGACAATCATTTTTCGATATAGTTTGAAACAAGTAATTTTCAAAAAAATTCAAAATATAAAAGATTTACATGCAGTTTAACAGGATTCATGAGCTATATGATAATATCAAATGTATAAGAATTCTAATTTCCTTAAATATAGATATCTTTCCATTTTTTAATTTAAGATCTCCAAGATATAAACATCTTTTCATATTAAAGAACATTTTCATGGAAATTCATAAAATTATTCTTTCTTATTTTCAAAAAAAAAATGATTTTTTTTTCATGACATTAGAATCTATTGATTCAAATACAGTAGAGATTTAACAATTTTATTTCAAAAAGTGACAACATTTGAGATTTATATGTTCATGCATCACACTAGTACCATATGAAATTGAATTGTTTTTCTTAAATTAACCTTTTACATAAAATTTAAAATTTAATGAAATATTTAAATTTTATGTATCATAGGGGTAATATATTAGATTGAAATTACTATCAATATATTTATTATTTTTCTGTTCAAAATTTTCATATCAAAACATTAAAAAAGTAAAATTTATTTCCCTATTGGACCAATACTTTTTATTAAATTACAAGAATAAATTATGATGTACTTGAAAGAGAGAGTGTTATCGATGATTTGAGTGTATTATTTCACGTAAACCAAAAATCCAAACATTGGTTTGATCAAAATGAACACACAAATCAAATTTGGAGTTTAATTAAAAGTCATGGTTTTGAACCAGAAAAAATCAATAATATTACAACGAGACAATATGTTTTTTAAGAAAAACGAATTTTATCATTTCGAAATATCTTTTTATTCAGTGTTTCAATATAACCCCATAAAACATTTCACCAAAATGTCAAAAACCAAATACACCTCTCTCTTCTCTTCTAATGTATTCTACAACTATCTTTATTTTCAAAGTAATTGTGCTTCTAATATTTATACTTATATATCAAGTTGATGTTGTATTTATTTAAAAATGGAATAGTGGAATTTGTTAGATGTGTTTATAAGTGATTCAGTTTTCTATGCTCATTATATGTATATTTATATAATACATAACAAAACTTATATAAACAACTTTTTTTGCGATCGATCAACATATACATAATAAGAAAATGTTGACGTCACCTTAAATAATTCTTAATATGTCACCGATAATAACTAATGATCACATTATTTTAAATTATAAAATTAATAAATATATTATATATATGATACATTAACAGTAGATATATTAATATGTATCAATAATTGAGAAAGATGTCCCATTTATCATCTTTTCTTAAATGTTTGGCTCATTTACCACAAAATTTAATGATTAAGCCTCATGTACCACTTTTCTTATAACTTGAGCCCCAAATACCATAAATTGAGAGTTGACATTACCTTTCTACCCTTGGTCAAATTTTAACCCTAACAATTACTGTGCAAATAAGAGAAGGGACCGACACTTTTCCAGACATTAACAGTGAATTCTTAAAAGTATATTCACTTGTGCCAAAAAATCGTGTAAGGGTTTGTTCCCAAATTAAAATACACTTTTTCTTTCAATTTGTAACCCAACCAAGGTTGCATATTTTCGTGCAGACATATATTTGAAATAAAGATTCAGAACTCAAGCGAATCTGTTAAATTGGGCGAGCGACTTGGAAATAAATTCGACGAAAGTTCGTGTAGGTTTGGCGTAAGTGCTACACGAAAAAAAATGACTGCAAGTTAAGTATCTATTTCAATTTGTGGCCGATTTAATATATTTTTGTGTTTGAATTTAATTGATTATGCTTACACGATTTTGAGGCATTATGGTTTCGATATGTTTTTGTTCAAGTTGAATATGTTTCTGCCTTAATTTGTTTCGAATTCTGTCGATGAATGTTGCCCAATTGTGCTTGCGTATATGTTTACATGAATTAGGGCACAATTTTGGAATTTTTGGGTCTATTACTTGTTCTCTTACACGAAATTAGGGTTAGTGTTTAGGGCGACTAATGGAGATCCTTACACGAATTTTTTTCCAGAATAGTAGGTTAGATCCTTACACGAATTTTAGGGGAAATAGACATTAAACAAAATTGTTTAAATGACACCTTACACGAATTTTGGCGAAATAACTTTACACAAAAATTTTCTAGTGGATTTCTTACACGAATTGACATAAAGTTGACTTTACATGAATTTATGCCGTAGTCAACCTTACACGAATTTTCTGCCACCATCAACTTTACACGAAAATTTTGGCCAATTCAATCTTACACAAATTCTGCCAATTTTTCGCTTATACAAATTTTTTCAGAGGACCTTACACGAAAATTGAAAAAATATGTTCTCTTACACGAAATTATGCCCAAGTCAATCTTACACGAAATTCGGCCCATGTTTCTGTTACACCAATTTTTTTAGTGAACCTTACATGAAAATTCAAAAAGTGAACCTCAAATGAAATTATACCCATCGAACCTTACACGAATATCTACTCACCCAACCCCCATAATTTTGGGTCACAAATTTTTTAATGATCCTTATACGAAAATTGAAAAGTCAACCTTGCACGAAATTCTACCCTAGTCAACCTTACACGAAATTCTGGCCAAATCAACATTATATGAATTTTTTTCCAAAATCATTCGTACCCAAATTTTAAAAAATAAACGAATTTATATAAAATTGATTGTACACAAATTTCTGCCCAAGAGAATCTTGCATGAAATTCTGCCAAACTTAACCCTAACATGAAATTTGACTGTAGCTAACCGTACAAGAAAATTTTGTTCATTCAGACCTTGCGCGAAATTCGTAAAAAATTCTTCATGACATTCTACACTTGAAATTGTGTATATGTAAAATGTACAAGAAAAAATCCATTGTGAAATTTCAAAAAGATATCATTTCTTTTCTTTGACCTCTATATATCAGCTGTAACATAATATTTTTTACAAATTTGGTAATGCATGAAGCGAAAAGTGTATGAATCAAGCGATGTTATACATGAATATTATAGGTTCTTGATAACATTTTTTTTAAAACTGAATTCATATTTGGAGACACATTGCGATCCTATTGCAAATGGTCATAACAGAAACTAATCATGTCGGCTTAAATTTTTTGAGTCCTTAATTTAGTTTAAAAAAACTCGTTACATTAACAATTAATGATTTCTGATTAATGATTAATTTTTTAATATATTATAGTTCGATCGTGCATGGGTCCGGCCCGTTTGTCAAGGTCGGTAGCTTACATAAATGGATATACACGTCTAAGTATTCTTGACGACGTACGGGCTGAGCTGCGAGCTTTAGGCAGAGACAGCCTTACACATTTTAGAGCGACGTGTTTCTGTAATTTTCTATTATGGACGATCGATACAGAGACCTATAAGGGTTTTTTGCACGTCTTGATGTCCTGTAAGGTAGCACGGACGTCAGATGATGATCAGTACAATCGATGGTTTCACATCGGATGAAGCCAGCTTTGTCGGTTTTCTCACAGAGAGTTTGCTCTCGTGACGGGGCTACGTTTTGGTGAGGCAGATTTCGATCATATGTGGAAGGGTTAAACGTTACACCTTCTCCTTCTCCTTCATAAAAGGATCTAACATTAACATTAAAACCGACAAGACTGTTATTATGACCTTGCGTTGACAACACACTGTTAGATGCTTCAGCATCCAGTAATTTTACCGAAACAAAAACAACAAGAACATCCTCAATAGTGCACAAGATTCATTCCAGTTGAAAATTATTCTTTATTTTTTTCTTTTTAACTCGTCCATGTCGCTCCACTATTGAGTGAATCACATATCCCAACAATTCAGATTGGCACACACAAGTCCATGGATACACATGAATAAATTATAGTAAGTGATTCTTGCAACTTGAACCACCTCTTTACAATCGTTTTTTTATTCCAAACATTCCCAAAAGCCTCCGTACCAGACCACTACAGACATTAAATTCATATTCTTGTTCACTGTCAAAAAATAAACATAATAAGCTCAGTTAATCATCTAAATATCTAATTACAATTGCATACGAGGCCATAATTATTTATGCTCGGATATTGTTGTGCAAATATCTCTAGCTTATAGTCATAAATAAGCTCTTACATCATTGTAATGAACTACACATGTATTAGGTAAATTCAGATAATTAAAATAACAAATGTTATATCAACCACTCTTACTCAAAAACATTATAATTTTCTCTTACATTTTAATTTTAATTAGAGACCTAAATCATTTTGCAGCCATGAACTGTAACAAAATTTCGTGTATGAGCCTAAAATGCCAAAATTCGTGTAAGCCTCAAATGACCAAAATTCGTGTAAGCTGCAAATGATCAAAAATCGTGTAAGTCTCAAATAACAAATATTCGTGTACGCCTCAAATGAACAAAATTCGTGTAAGCACCAACTGACCAAAATTCGTGTAAGCATAATCTCGGACAAATTTCGTGTAAGTTGGGATTTTTTAACATTTTCGTATAAGCCTCATTTGTCATGATTATTATAAAAGCCTCATTTTCAAATTTTCCATTAAGCCTCATTTTAATAACAACTTTTTCCTTCAACAATAAATTTTCATGTTTTTGATCATTATTTTTTTTTTTGTATAGGCCAAACATTAATTGGTGTAACAATGTTATGTTATTACTTTTACGTAACAATTGATGAGAAAAGATTTCATAATAATAATAATAATAATAATAATAAAACACAAAATTATACGAGCAAAAAATACACAAACATTCACAATATATGTCACAAATTGTTGGCTACTAACATACCTCTTAAACAATAAAATCTTCAACATTTGTCCAATATTTATTTGCTACTAACTCTTCTTCGGAATTTTGAATGTGTAATGTTACGAAAAGAACAATGACGACATAATATACTGAATCTTCATTTTTACAATGTATTGGCTTACACTTATTATATAGAGGATTTGCCAAAGACAACACTGTGTACATGTGACTGCCCAAGTGCATTGTTCAAGTGACTTTGTTGTCTCAATTTGATTTGTTAGCAACTTTTTACTCCATGTGGGTGGAGCAAAAAATATTCATTTTTCTTACACGAAATGGAGATGAAGTCATTGTTGTTTGTATTGTAAAATTTATTTTAATATTTTTTCCTATTAAATTTCGTGTAAGGAAATAAATTAGAAGAATTTTTTTACTTAATTAATTTCGTGTAAGGACAAATTACAATTTTATTGCCTTACACGAATTTTTTCTTCCTTCAAAATTTTTTTCTTACACGAATTATTTTTTTCCTTGACATTTTGTTCTTCCACGAAATTTTAGCACCAAAATTTTATGATTAGACATTAATTCCAACCTTACACGAAAATTATATCATTACGAAAATTTCATGTAGGGCATCATACAATTTACGTGCAACGAGAAATAAATAATAAAACCTTTACACGAAATTAATTAATAATTATGTGTATTTAAAAATTAATTTCAAATAAATATCTACTCTTTACACGATTTTTTTTAAAATTTCAGGAACATTTTTCTATATATAAAAAAATTATATTAATATAACTTTTGCCAATGTCATTTTCGTGTAAGTGCATTTAAGTATTATTATATTGATTGACCTACACGAAATTATATTAATATAATACTTTTGTCAGTGTCATTTTTGTGTAAGTGCATTTAAGTATTATTATATTGATTGACCTATATGAAATTATATTAATATAATACTTTTGTCAGTATCATTTTCGTGTAAGTGCATTTAAATATTATTATATTGATTGACCTACAAGAAATTATATTAATATAATACTTTTGTCAGTGTCATAATTCATGTAAGAGTTGCCATATTCATGTACCACTGTGTCGGTCATATCCATGTACCACTGTTTGTGTCAGTCATGCACTCTTTTCGGATTTTATGTTTGACATTTATGATATTTGAGACTCAAATTATAAGAAAAGTGGTATATAAGGCCTCATCACTAAATTTTATGGTAAATAGGCCAAAAATTTAAGAGAAAATGGTAAATGAGGCATTTTTCTCATCAATAATTTGTAGGTAAACTCGACAGTAGTATATATGAATATAAGATAATTGATGTAACACTAAACCACTCATTGGATAGTAAATTTACCAACGGGTCCCGATTATGGCCCACATGTCCTTTTCTTTTTCTTTTTTTTTTGATCTTTTTATATGAAAATTTCACAATCCAAATAAGTCTTGCCATTCCAGATCCGTTTTTAATGCAAAACACATCAAAAGGATTATCTTTTAACAATCTTTAATTAAATTCCAATATTACACACATATATATAAAACGAAATATTTAATCCGAGTCTTCTTAATTCTATTATGTATATAGTGTTTAGGGGGTTGTTTGGGGGTTACAAACCTTATCTTGTCACCAATATATATACAAGCTTATTCATTCTTCATGGATTTCATGCAAATTAATCATTGCAACATTTAACTTAAAAAAAAGAAAAGAAAAGAAAAGAAAGAAGATTGAACCTTTTAAATCCTTTATTCGATCAATCAATGTAGAAAAAAGCTATATTCTTTGGTGTCTTTAAGAAAGATATTGATCATAAGGGTGGGGTCAGCAAGAACACAGAAAACACAGTTCCCAATTCCTTCAAACAGACACACAGTCTTCTCTCTTTTCACCCTCTTCTACCTCTTCACTTTTTTCTTTTTCCTCTTTTTGGCAAAGTTCTGCTTCACATAATAACTAAATACTATCTATGTCTTGATAATTATTACTCCATTATATCAGCAACATAAAGTAATTAAATACTCCATTCTAACTTCTTTCTAATAGCGGCTACTTCTGGTTTTAGTGAGTCACTCACATTGAAATTTGAAACTATACATGTAAAAATGTTGTAATGTATTTGTTGGTCATATTTTTAAAGATTAATTGGGAAAAATCATAATCTTATTCGAATTTTCATTTTAGCCAAAAAAATTTGATCGGTTTTGAAAACAAATTTGCTAACCTATCCCGTTTTCCAAACAACTGCCACATACAACAGTTTCATAAAGTTCAACTTCAAGAATTTGTTTTTTATTTTTTAATTTGGATATGCAATTTTTTTTTCATAATTGATTGAGGTGAAACAACATAGTACTTATATAAGATTATGTTATTTTGACCAATATTAGTTAAAAGTGTAGCTAAAATAACAATTCGAGTAATAATTATGATTTTTCCGACAATTAACCTTATTTTTAATGATTCAAAAAAATATATCATTTTGTGTTAATGCATGTCTTATCTTTAAAATTAGCTAGTTTTAAGGAAAATTTATACATTATTTAATTAATAAATTAAAAAAATTACAAGTGGCCTTAATTCTATTTCAATATATTGTGTGTTGAAATGTTTATTGTTTCTTTCCACAAAAAAGATGAGCAGTCTAACTTCATATTCATCAAACCACCTTTATCCTTTATAAGAAAAAAGCTATAGAGACAAGTTAGCTTTGCCTCACATGCCTTCCACTTTTTACAAATTTCAAGTTTTTTTTTTCCCTCAAAAAAACTTTAACACAAAACCAAAATAACAAGAAAGGTACAAACTCAGTCCATCCCTTTATCATCATCATCACTACCTTGTATTTATTAAACCAAAGCCCTCATCATAATAACCACAAATACTTACACAATTTGCCCAATCTCCAACACACCATTCTGAAAGATGAGAAGTGGAGGTTACAGTCTTCACCACTCTCTCACAGTTGAAGCAGCCGCCATTGTTAAGCAAGCTGTAAACCTTGCTAGAAGAAGAGGGCATGCACAAGTGACCCCTCTCCATGTAGCTAGTGCGATGCTGAATGCTTCTCCCACAGCTCTGCTGAAAAGGGCTTGTCTCCAATCCCACTCTCATCCCCTCCAATGCAAGGCCCTCGAGCTCTGCTTCAATGTCGCCCTCAATCGCCTCCCCACTTCTGCTTCCACCCCTCTTCTTGGCCCCCACTCTCACCTCCCCTCTCTCTCCAACGCCCTCGTCGCCGCCTTCAAGCGGGCCCAGGCCCACCAGCGCCGCGGCTCCATCGAGAGCCAGCAGCAGCCCATCTTGGCCCTCAAAGTCGAGATCCATCAGCTCGTCATCTCCATTCTTGATGACCCCAGTGTCAGTAGAGTCATGAGAGAGGCTGGCTTTTCCAGCACCCAAGTCAAGAACAATGTGGAGCAGGCCGTGTCTTCGGACAAACCCAATGAACAAGTGATCGTCCCTTCAAGTACTCAAACAAGCTTGAGCCAGTTCAGATCATTGCCAGTGAGTAGTACTAAAACAGCGAAAAACGACGAGGTGATGAGCGTTTTAGAGGCGATGATGAGCAAGAAAGCCAAGAATATGGTCGTGCTAGGTGAGTGTTGTTCGACTAACGAGAGTATAATCAGAGGAGTGATCGAGAAATTCGACAAGAAAGAGGTCCCACCTGATATGAAATCAGTGCAGTTCATAAGTGTTCCACTCTTCACTCTGAAGAACGTCTCCAAGGAAGAGTTTGAAGTGAAGCTAGGAGAGCTGAGGTCCCTTGTCAAATCCTATGTTGGCAAAGGAGTGGTTCTATACTTGGGAGATCTCGACTGGGTTTCGGATTTCTGGTCCAAATTCGGAGAGCAAAGAAGCGTCTTCTTCTGCGCAGTGGAGTACATGATAATGGAGATCAGCAGACTAATATGTGGAAACAATGTAGAGAACAAAAGACTCTGGATAATGGGGTTTGCAACTTTTCAAGGCTATGCAAAATGCAAGATTGGAAGGCCTTCTTTGGAAACTCTTTGGAGCCTTCACCCTCTCACCATTCCTGTTGCTAGCTTAGCTCTTACTCTCAGCCTTGATCACTGGTAATTAATTTTTCAATAAATTTGATGCTTAATGAACTTGAATTTATTTGTCTATTTAGTCTTTATTTACATTGTGATCTTTTCTTTGTGGTGTATAGTGGCATGCATGATGATGATCAAGTGAAGAAGGAGGTGGTGGATGATTATAATAATGGGTTTTTTGGGATAAAGAAGCAGCTTATTTGCTGCTCAGATTGTTCAGAGAATTTCAAGAAAGAAGCAGAAGCTATAATCAATGGTGAAAAGGAGTTGATTTCTAGTAGCTCAAGCACAAGATTGCCATCATGGCTTCAACAGTACAAGGATGAGAATAGAAAACAAGTGAATGCTAATCAGGTTAGATTTTCACTTTTTTGAAAATCCCTTTTTCTTTTTTGAGTATTATAAGGAAATAGAATCTGATGCTTTTCTTCGTGTGCAACAACTATACTATACTAATTGCAGGAATCAGATAAAATAAAACATCTTTGCAAGAAATGGAACTCAATCTGCACTTCTGTACATAGAAAGCCACATTTTCTTGAAAAAGTTTTCAACATCTCCTCATCATCTCCTTCCTCATCCACTTCTGTATCTTCAAATGATGAGAACAAATCCAAGCTCCAAAAAATCAGCCTTCTCAACTGGCCCACAACAATCTTCGAACACGAAAACAAAGAAGCAGTTTCCAAGCCTGAGCTTCTGTCAAACCCTAATTCAAGCCCTAATTCGGCTTCTTCTAGTGAAGCAAGTGAAGAACTAATGGAGTTCCCTCATAATCTTGAGATTCTTGCCGACGCGTTGGAGAAGAAAGTTCCATGGCAGAGACATATAATCCCTGAGATTATTACAACGATCCTTAAATGCAGGTCGAGAGAAGGAGATAGAGAAGAGAGCTGGATGTTCTTCTTGGGAGCTGATTATGATGGCAAAGAGATCATTGCAAAGGAGATTGCTAAGGCCGTGTTTGGCTCACATGAAAACCTCGTCGCCGTTGGAATCAGCAGCTTTGATTCAACAGAAGAAGTTAGCTGCATTAACAACACTAACAAGAGAGCAAGAAACGAGCATGGTGGGAGTGTTTTCGACAGGTTTTTGGATGCTGTTCGATGTAATCCGAGTAGGGTGTTCTATGTCGAAGATGTTGACCAGATCGATTATCGTTGTCTGAAATCGTTCGAACGAGCGATCAAAGATGGAAGTGTGAGAGATGATGGTGGTGAGGTTGTTCTTCTCAAGGACGCCATTGTTGTTTTCAGCTGTGAGAACTTCAGCCCATGCGAGTCCAGAGCTTGTTCTCCGGCCATTGCAGGGAAGAGTGAGAAAGAAGAGAGAGAAAATGGTGGAGTATTAGATTTGAACATTGCAACAGAAAATGATGATGATGATGAAGATGGGATTAATTCAGTTTCTGGGGTTGGGATTTTGGATTTAGTCGACAAGTTGGTAGTTTTCAAAATTAATTCAAGTGTTGTAAATTAGGTTTGCATGAGAGAAAATTAAACATATAATTAATCTCTCTCTCTCTCTCTCTCTCTCAATTCATGTTTTGACCAGCTAAGTAGAGTAGTTTGATCTTTGAAATTGGGTGAGGGTAAAGAAGTTGATGTTAACTATATATAGAGCTAGCAGTGATGAAACTTCAAACATGTATAATATTAGTTGATTATGTATTTTATTTTATTAATGTATTGAGAAGATATAGTACTTCTGAATTTGCATGAACAATATTTTGTATTATTTTACTATCTTTTCTTTGTGAAGATCGATTCTAGAATAACACTTGTTTTAATTAATTATTATTTTTTATTTTGAAACCATTTTCTCTAATCAAATCAAAAGACTAATTAATAATGTTAATGTTTTCAATATTTCAACCCATGAATTTAGAAAGGGATTAATTTGAAAGATTTTCCATTTCATGTGTATTGGATGTATTTGAAGATGAAATTAGAACTCGAAACTGAATTTTATGATTTGACAAGAACCATATATAGTAGTGGTAAATTAAGCTTTAATTCTTCAAGAAATTATGAAGCTAAAGAAAATTAAAGTAGAAGTTTCTTGCTTTAATTTCCTTAAAAGGGTAACATAATTCTGTGATTAGTTAATAGGTTAAGATTTCTTGGAACAAATTTGTTTTGAATTTAAGGTGGATCAGAGGTTTAAAGATGAAAGCAATATCGAAATAAGAGCTGGAATTCCATCTTTGAATCACAACGACTAAAGAGGTTCTTTACTTTGGAGTTAATTAAACTAAAAGAATATATATATATATATATATATATATATATATATATATATATATATATATATATATATATATCGAATTTTGAACCAACGTATTAAAAGGATATGATAGTTCAAATGATGAAAACCACAATACTTTCTTGAAAATTAAAACGCAAAAGCATGATAGTGGCCCTCAAACTTTGCCCTTTTGTTCTTTCATTTTTTTTTTTTTTTGGGAAAAGATTCAGATTCAGCAAATCCAAATAGATAAATCTTTATGCGTCCTCATTTTTCAATAATCTATAATCAATTATTTAAAATATATAATATTTATATTTTTGCATTACATATATATGCATGTATATATATATATATATATTATCATACGAATAGAGTAATTAATTCAAATAACATTAATGCGCCAAAATACAAAATGAAAACATGATGGAGAGTGAAAAATATGCATGGTATGCATTCTTTTAAGTTCTAATTGCAACAACAACAAAAAATTCACCACCTTTCTTAAAATTACAATTTAACCCAGATTTTTTTAATTTAGAAAAAAAAATTTAATAATCTTTTACCAACTTGAAATTTAATCATGACCTTTTAAATTTAGCACAAATAATAATGACTATAAATCATTATTGTCATTTAAAACACAATTATATACTCTGACAATTCGAGTTCACGAGTCAAATAAAGTAGCATGTTAAAGTCGAATTACAATAGTATGTTAAAGTCCTAAGTTTATGTAAATGTTGAAGTTGTGATATAGCTCCAAAAATATAAAATATGGTTCGAAATTTAATAATTTGTCAAAGTCGTGATTATTATTATTATTATTTTAATTTTTAAAAATTGGGATTAAATTGTAATTTTAGAAAAGGTGTTTTTTTTTTTGTTGGTTAAATTCAAATATGTTGGGATTAAAATACAAATTTGAAAAACACAGATTTGTTTTTTGAATGAAGCCTACTTTTAAATATAGTATTTATTCATTTATACTTTGTAATGTGTCTGTTTTAATTGTGGCAAAATATCATTATTTATCTTTTCATGATTAGTGTCGTTAATTAATTTCTTCAAATTAAACAACAATTCATTAAGACAAATGAAAATGCAAATCTATGGATTACTCTCAAACCCTAACTTTCAGAAATTATTAGTGCCCCTTTATTAGAAGCTTTCTGATGATTGGTGCTTGTCTTTTTCAACACTCAACAGCAGACATTACCTCGAGCTTTGATCCCATTATGGGATAAATGATATGAATGATGAAAATTACAAGATTAAAATATATATGATTTTTTTATTTTGTATTTCATTATATTTAATTTAATATATGTATGTTAGATCTTGTGTGATGTACTAATATTATAGGATTGTTTTCATCTCTTGATAATCACTTGAGTATATTACTAAAATTACTATTAAAAATTAGTGATATATTGCATTTTTTAAGAGTAGATATGACATTGTTAGTTTATTTAAGAAATGCGAGAAAAAATATATTTGTAAATATATGTTTTAACTGATGAGCAGTATTTATTAATTTTCATATATCCTAATATTATGTATTCAGTTTGATTATATATGAAATTTCGAGCAATTTTATTTGAAAAAAAAAAAACTTAGATTGTGTTTGGATTTGTCAATGATTGAAATGTATTAAGATTTGAATAAATTTATTTCAATTCCACTCAAATTGCTAAAATAGTTGTTCAAAATAAAAGTGATGGATTTCAAGTTTATATTAATCCAAATATTATCAACGCAATTACTATTGTGAATTTCAAATCATTCCTCTAATCCGTGGATTAAAGCACAGTAACACATTTGATATATAGATTAAAATGATTAAGTAATGGTAATGTCGCATTATTATTGAACTATGCATGAGATAATCATAAACGAAAAGATGAATGTAATATTGCCACAATATATACATTAAATTACTTTGTAATAGTTAGCCCTGATGATTTTTTTTAATAGTTAGTCTTAGATGATATTTTTAATGAAAAGTGATGTATTTGCAAAACCTTTAATTTGACCTTCATTCACTCCTCCTATAAGTTGTATGTATACTATAAATATAAATTAGTTTATCTGCAATTAATTAATCCTTAGATATTCTAAAAAAAGTGCATGTGAGATGTGTGCCTAAATGTTTATTAATTGGTCTAAAAAAACAATGATTGAATTATCATCTTTTGTGGCTATGATTAAATTATTATCATAAGTAGCCGTTCAAAGGAAAAAGCAAGATCTCCAAACATAATCAAGAAATTAATGGTTATCTCTCCCTCTCTCTCACACATACTCTCTCTCTCTCTATATATATATATATGGAGACTTGGGAAAATCCCAAAGGTGAAAGAAAAGCAAAAGTGGCACTAAATGTGTTTTTCTAAGGTTAAATAAATGTCCAAAGTGAGCATTATGCAGATACTTTTTGTAAGGCAATTAAACTTTATTGTAATTCTTGATAGTACAATATTAGGCAAGACAAGTTTATTCTATATTTAAGTGTGTATAGATATGATGCTTTAGTGTGTGTGACAAAAGGAGAGAATGTTGGAATGGAGACAAAGTTTCAACACATGGATCTTTTGCAGTGTTTCTTTAGGAAAAGAAAAGGTAGAAATGGCTCTTTTAAATATGGTCACCATCTAATGCTTTCATAAAGCTTTTTTCTTTTCTTTCTAATTGAAACCTATTCTTTTTTTGCATGAAAGTAAGGGATCATGCCTTGGATCTCTAACTCCTCCCATCATCAAATTATTACCAAACTATTTATATATATACTTGAATCTTTCTCTCTCTCTCTCTCTCTCTCTCTCTCTCTCTCTCTCTCTCTCTCATATGAATCATGAATGCCTTGGATCCCACAAATCAAATCATCATATTCCCATTATTACTAATGGATTTTTATAGATAAAAAGTTGAAAGAAAATGAAAAAGAAATAAATAGTTTATATACCTCATGTAGGTAAGGCTGATGAGTCACTCAGTGGTCAAAAAGAGGATTGAAACACATAAAAGGCAACAGGAATTTTCTTTTATCTTTTGTTTTGTGGGATTTTGGATATGGTTTAGATGATGCTGTTCCCAATGATTGTTAGGTCATTCTTGTTCATCATATGCATGTGCTTCCCATCAGAATTAAAACACAAATATATCATCCCATCCCATGCAAAATAATTTTTTTTGATTTATATTGGAGATTTAAGTGGTGGATTTATTGAATAATTATACTAGTTTTAGATCACCTATTTGTACATGCAAGTCAATTAAGTTTTATAAATGATTAAAATTTTAAATTAAAGTCCTAATTAAATTAAATTATATAAGAAGGGTTAAAATAACACCACAAAAAATGGACTAAACATAAATTTATTCATATCTATATTTTTATTGTAGTAACAGATACTGCTAATATAAGAGTAGCAATGGGTAAAGGGTTGAAGTGTTGGGCCTAGGAAGTATTGGGCCCCTATTTTTTTTAAAAACAAGCTGCGTATTTCAGGCCTGTCACATTTAAAAAAAAAAAGAGAGTATATTAATTCACACGATACACAACAGTATATTGTTAGTAATTTATGATTTTATTTTTAGGATTATTATCTTTAATTTGTATAATTAACTGGGCCGTTGAGTAGTCTAATATATTGTCATAAACACTGTGATTCAATTCAAGAAACCAACAAATAATTAACACTAAATAGCAACAATTTTGTACCACTAAGAATTACTACATATTCAGAACTTGTTTAGATTATAGTAGATTATGTCTGGGATGTTTCATCTGTTCTAGCTAAGCTATTCTTTTTCCAAAACTATATATAAAACAAGGATGAAAACAAAAGCCGAATTGCTTCAGACATATATATAAAGTAACACAAAGTGTTTGCAAAATTGCATTAGGTGGATGGATCCTTTCCAAACCACATGAGAGCATGTGTTGCCAACATAGACACTCGTCGTGTCCCTTCAACGAGGCGCCCCACTAGCGGCACTTTGACCGTCTCTCTATCCCATATCGGTTTCTTGTCCCACCTACCACAATCAAATCGATCATCAACTTATATTGATTTAACTGATGAAAGCTAACAAGTAATGCAACGAACATATGGTAGATATGAAGTGATTAAATACGCGTACCAATCCTCATGACGAACAATCTTGCCATCCTCTGTGTACAGTTTGATAAGTGAGACCACATCTATGTCTCTTCCAAGGAACTTGTAATATTGTTTGTTGTCAATTAGTATCTGGATACACATACATTCAAGAATACTATGTGACATTGGATATATGTTATCATGTAATGAAAAGGTAAATGTGGTATTTAGATTCTTACCTCTGTTTTTCCAGGGGAAATCGCGTTCTCTTTGATAGTGTATTCCACGATTCTTGATTCACTAAAGACCTGAAAAAAAAAGGGGGGAAATCTTGATTATAGAGTTAAAAAAATGTGAGAATGGCTAGACAATAGAGATATGTTACAACCTTAGCAAGTGAATAGAATGCTGATTTGATCTGTTGTACCCTGCAAGAAACGGAGTTCTTCTTACATGTTCTTCATTAAATTGATCTCTTTTTATAAAGTAATAAATATCTGTTTATTGTAATAAGAAGGCAGTATTGAGTGATATAGCTTACCCATGAGCACACATAAGAGGGTCTTGAAAGATTGCGTGGGGTGCGTACATTTCAAAATCTTGAGGCTTTGCACAAGAAGCATATCTGAAATCATCGACACCCAACTTGTGAAAAATGAGTATTTAATCGAACATTGAAAACGCAAAAATATGATGCATTCATTCTGGCTAAAAAACCAGGCATATCATACAACTGTGACCTGTTTTTAACCAAAGAAGTCAATATCTAATGAAGAAATCAACCTATATTGAGTGATCAAATTAATGACAATTTTTGCATTACAACAGAGGAACTCATTTCATTTGCCTTAAACCTTATTCACAAACTAAATCACACATCTAAAACCGAATTTCAAGACACAAATTAACATATTTCAATGACTTCTCAATGCAATTTTTTTCACCACAATTTAGCACCACTTATGTCCCATTTCATCATAATCTCAATCAACCAAGCATCAATACTAAAAAAAAAAATCGAGGATCGAGTAATTTGCTTTGATTATCAGCAAACACATGTAGTATATGGCAAAAGATTCAAGAATCACTTCCAAAAAAAAAATATATATATATCACACTTACAAGTTGAGAATATGAGGGATTATATGATCCGACAAACTTTTTGATGATTTGTAGTCACATGATTCCTTGCAGTACCCTTCCCTGATTTGATCCTTAACAACATCCCCTCCCATGTCTTCACCAAAAGCCCCCATAAAAAAAAAAAAAAAGAGAGGGAATCTTGAAGCCATAATTAATATAGGAAAAAGAAGATATGAAAACAGATCAAGAATTGCAAGAAAAGTAGAAAGAAGTGCAAAAGATTATACCTTGTGGGTGTTTCTCCATGTTATGGGAATTGAGAGGAGGGAGAAGAAGAGTTATGAGAGAGAAATGTGGAATAAGTGGGGAAGAAGGCTGAATGGACAGGGTGCCACGTGGCAAATTCCTGTCCATTTGCAGGCAACTCGTTTTTCACACCACTGTGAAGCTCCCTTCGTTGCCATTAAACTGAAAGATGAAGCAATTAAAATTTGAAATATTGATTCTATATATTTTTGGGATTTATATAGTACTAATAAGAAGTATAGGTATATTGAGCATATATAATTTTGTTAAAAAAATAAATTAGTTCAATTTAAAATAAATAATGATGTTACACTTGTAATTCGTCAAGCTTGCAAAAATTATTTGGTATCATCGTATGTTAAGAAGAAAAGATTTAAAGAATACGGTTAACGTGACTCACGTCTATTAAGAATTTATTTAATTCTTCACTTATTCTATTATTTTGAAAATTTATTTAATTCATGTTGATCGAAAATTTTATGTCATCATATACATCTCTATGTAGTTAGTTAATATTCTTTTGTTAAATCCATGATTTAAAGTATAGTCAAATTATTTTATTATTTTATACCGTGATTTAAACTATATATCATCAGGCTATTTGGGAAGCAGCATGAAGGATATCAAAATGAAGAGTTGCACAAAAATAAAAGAATATTCAGGCAAATGTTGGAAACCATGAAAACATAATCCTTACAACTTAAGTTTCAGAATGTCAATACAAAGCCCCCATGAAATATATATTTTCAGATGATTGAGATGCAACTTCTTGGGACCATCATTTGGAGCTAACATTTGAAACATCTTAAAGATAATAGGATTTTGTTCCTTTGTCCCAATTAACTCAAGAGTGGACGCCATTGGGAGGAATCCTTTAGCATCAATTGGAATGCCCAAATTGCACGAGTCTTTGAAATTAAGCACAGAAGAGAGTACTCGAGAGGCCTCATTTTATCAAACGGAATTGCCATTAATATTTTCAAGATCCAGATGCCTTTTATCGCGATTTGCATCAGATTTCCTACTGAAATGACCAAGTAAGGAGTGAGAGAAATAAGCATGAGATTGAAAGGAATTGATGGAAGAAGGTAGAAATTGCGCCAAGGAAAATCCCCTTTTGATATGTATTTATTACTAACTATAATACTGCACACACTCTACACTAGGGATGTTAAATGGGTGGTAGCTCAATGACCCAATTCTGTTTAAATA
Organism: Scutellaria barbata; assembly: GCA_028654395.1. NCBI lineage: Eukaryota > Viridiplantae > Streptophyta > Magnoliopsida > Lamiales > Lamiaceae > Scutellaria > Scutellaria barbata. Next base: position 13,187,982 of record CM053646.1, on the reverse strand, counting down.
TACATGAATGCCCATCCGAACCAACCCAAAACAGAAAACCTCATTTTGGTCATGTTAGAGTCTGCCAATTTTTTAATTATCTATTCATCATATTTTGATACTGGTAAAATTAAATATCGATACCAAATACAACTGAAAATTTTCCATCAAACAACAGATGATCTATAAAATTACTTTTCTCTGTACAATATTACAGCACAAGTGAACAACCACCAATTCTTGATAATGAACAAGGTAAAAATGAATACATATGTATTGACATTTCACAAGACAAATGCTTTCCACAGAGCCCCACTTCTTTTTTTGACAAAAATCTTATGTGAATAGCAAGGGACCAAAATTATTACATAGGTGATATCCTGCATCTAGCACAACAATGCCTGAAAACCTACTCGGAGAAACGGGTATACATGTACGTAAATATAATTCCGAAGGTATTTGAAGATGGCGATGATACTAAAAGTCGAGATACCCAATGGAGCCTATTGTAAAGAGTTGAGCCGAATCAAAATCTTAACGCCTAGGCTCATTTAAGGTCTTGCCCTCAAAAAATTCACCAAGCATATGTTCAAGATCCTCGGGCGTGTATCTGATGTACTTCTGGGGATTCTTACCATTCTCAACCAAAGGCCTGTTTTAAATATCGATATAAAGTGATAAGCTGATTGTTGTATCACAGTGCTCAAGAATATTTTAAGATAATGGTTATACGAACATAATGATCTTCCAAAAGATATTTATACAAGATAGAATAAATATGGGTACGTAGAGGGACTGAGAGCACATACCCAAATCGTTTAATGAAGGACCGGTATGCTGGAAGTAAGACTTCAGCAACAGCAAGTCTCAGAGATTCTCGAAGCTCAGTATCAGGGACTGTCCATTGGGATTGTCTTTGATGAAGCTCTTCAAATTGGATATTAAATGTCTTTAATCTACAGAATGCACAGCAATAATTTAGTCAAACACCTTAGAAGTAATAAATCAACATTTAGATGCAAAGAAGCAGTGGATATTTTCTGGAATCAATAATTACGAAAAGCACCTGTCCTTGATGATTGCTCTAGAAACTCCACTACTGTTTCCTCCATCAGCACTAACAGCACTACCACCTCCAGATGAAGTAAGGCCTTGAACAGAGAGGCACTGCAGAATCTATTGAGAGAAAGGCAAATAAAAGTGCAGTTTTAGGTGGACTTAGACATTGCGGAATATTTTTTTGAGATATCAAAGAAAGTTCCATACAAAGTTTTAGATATCTTATTCAGTCCACTAAATAGTGATGAATTAATGTAGAAATTAGGATCATAGAAATTAAGAGAAACATATGGTCCAAGATATAGATATTGATGTATTACTGTTTCAACCATCTGGAGAAGACAAAAAAAACATTGTGCATCTATGTTAACCTTTCTTCCACCAAATAAGAGAAAAACCAATATAGCATGTGAACTACTTGAAATAATGTAGTCCTACATAATATTGTTGTGCTATTAGTTATAACTTATAAGCTCATTATTAATCCCAACAATGACAAAAAGACCTCTTGAAAAAAAAAAAAAAAAAACCACCTTAAAGGTGGGAAGTAGGGGTGGGGGAGAATTTAATCCCTTTCCTTGAAATTATTCTTCATTTGATAATGTCATAAGGTTTTAGCCAGTGCCCACGAAGGGTGACCTACGAGTCACTTTAAACAAAAACAAGAATGATAAAAAAAAATTTGGAACGGCTCGAATTCTTAAAACTATAGATAGTACCTAAATCTAAGACCATGGGACTGTCAGTGCCCTAGTCAACAGCAAGAGTTTCATGACCAGAAATTACACTCTGGTGTCTGTTTTCGCTGAGCAGGATAGTGTTCACAATGCAAGAGCAGACATGCTAGGTCATACAGAATCTAAACACTCAATTGCTTGAATGCCAGAGGAATTAAACAAGATGAATGAATTAATTAGCTACCACTTAGATGAAATATCAGCCACATACAGCATACTATTCTAGCTACCATCAAAGGAATAGTGGATCACACATAAATTGCAGATCCCTAAGAATTGGGATCCTCATAAAAAGCAGTAGTGGAGCTATAAAAAACAAAAAATCGGTTAGCTCATGTGCATCTTAAAAGGAAATGAAAGAAAAGCAGAACCTTTGCCCAAGCAACCCGCTTATATTGGTTTGCATGTTGCTGCACAATTCTACGATGTCTCTGAACCCAATCATCCCCTAACAAATCTTTTGCTTCAGACCTACAAGTAACCAGAAAACAAGCAACGATTTATACAAGCACAACCACCAACAATGTGCCTAATTTATAGATAATTTGCCACGAACCTGCGAACCGATCTGACCATGTAGTGAATGTTGTTCATAAGAAACAAATGAGTCAGAGACACGTCTCTATATTGCTTAGATTTCCCATCCAAGTTTGTTTGGAGAGCCTGCATAATTCGCATTGTGACAGCAGCTAGCTGAGAATTTGAGTCATCTCCACTTTCAAATTCTTGGAAAAGTTGCTTCAGAGTGGATTGGTAGCTGCAAAATAATAATAGATGGTTACATACCTAATACTGCAGCTTTTGCATCAAAAAACAAGAAAGAATACATTCTAACAACTGGAGATAAAAGTGATGAACATTCAGCCACTATACAGAGTGGATTCTACAACAGCTCAATAAAACATATATATTATAATTGTCAAGGGAATAAATGATGCAGCCAACTTAATATTAAAAGGTTCTCCGACTCCAATCAAGAGGAAATAGGCCCATGACTCTTTCTCCATTTTCTATACTTAATTGAAATTAAAATGATCATCATATTAGACAGGTAACAAATGCGAAATTCCATATCACATAAGACTTGTTCCAAAAAATTTGAGCTATGTTCATCCTTAAGAAGAGTAATATAAACATTGTGTAAATTTAGATCCTTTTAGTGTAACCAAACAGTGCAGAAGAGATACTCCCTCAATATTTAATAATCCTACTATTTAGGTCACGGAGTAGTAGTCTGGATATACAACTACTGCAGTAACATATCGGAATGAGTATTCAAAAGATAAGAAGAGATATAATTAGTATCTTAATCCCTTAGAAAATTAAAGTTACACATTGTAATGCAAGAATGTCAAAGGGGTTTTAACGTATTTTGCATCTTTCATGCTATCACTTAGAAGTGATAACTTGACACAATATCTAATGATCAATAAACTCAGTAACTCCAAAATTTACCATAAACACTAAGATTAAGTTAGGTGACTCACTCAAACAAGAATTTCACATAGTTTATCACATAGCTTGTAAGAGGATGGACAGTCCCATCTGCAACAGCAGTTTTAGTAGCATCCTTTTCAACTGCTTCTTCAAAATCACCAAAGGTCTCTTGTGCTGTTTGAGCAAGTCTTTTTGTCAATCCCAAAGCAGAGTCTCTAATTTCACTGCAAGTTTTACCTCTAAAAAGTGCTTCTATCTGCCAAAATGCAGCTTCTGTGTTAAACTCAATTCACTTAACAATTCTTTAAAGTCATGTAATGTTATAAAGCCTTAACAAGCAAAATGGCCGTATAAATTACAGCTGTGAAGTGCATGATCTTGGTAAAATAGTCTATACTAGATGTAAAAAAATACAAAGGGCACAAAAGGAGGGATCTCAGACTGTCGGTGATACACTTATTATAACTACAAAATAAGTCCCAAACTAATAGGTGAAAAGATTAAAATTATGATTTAGGATCTACAACTGTCCGTGGAAGACCAAACAGAAATTCATCATACTTCACAGGAGCAATCAAAAGCCACTTCAGTATGCTAAATATAGTTGTTGCACAGGACCATGGTACAGCCAGAAGCACAAACTGACCTCGATTCAAACATAATAAAATGTGAAAATGACTGGAGAAAAGCTAGAAAGATTAAAAACTACAGTCATAACCAAACCATGAATCTGATTTGTTTCTCACACATTTTTTATATGATGGCACTTATATTAAAGGTAATAATTGGCTTATTTAAAGGTCAGGCATATGTTGCGCTTTATCATGTAGAACCCCCTAGGGGAAGGGAGAGTCTTTGACTAAACCAGAGTAATTCTTAGATTGCACTATTAGTAATACAATCTGCCATGGACTTGCGACGACATAATCTGCCAACAGAAACAATGACACAAATTTTCATTGAACCTACGTGATGACATGAATATCAATTGAAACTTTCAGTCAAATCCAGGCAAAGGTGAGCTTTTCACCACTATACTAGCATCATGTCTCACAATGGTTGCTCTACCAAATAGCTCCTTACCTCCAAGTGAAGTTCTCTCATAATTTCATACATGTCTAAAAGTACAAATAACTTTTCAGGGGATCTCTTGCTTTTGGCAATTGCATCTCCAAAGCTAAGTAACACTGCCACACTTCCAGTAGTAACATCAGCAAAGCATTGATCCATGAGAGAATCAAAGCCCTCAAACATTTGATCACAGACTTTACGTTCTCCAGAGAAAAGCAACTTGACCTGTTTCAGGATTATTGCATTAGTTCCTACAATCAATCAATCTTGATGAAATGAACACAAGCACATTAACAGTACTTACAGCAATTCGCATAAAGTGTATCCAATTCCCAATCTTAGCTTCCAATACTTCCCACTGCATCTTTTGGACATCATCTTTGCTAAGTTTTTCCACTCCCAATTTGTGAAGGCTTTCTTCTAAAACTGTAGATCGGATATCCCTACATGGAACAATGCATTTATCATACTGGAGAAAAATAAAAACCAAAAAAAAAAAAATTACAAAGAAAATGAATGACATGAATAAACCTAAATTGATTTTTCCAGCATACTTTCCAGCTGCTTTGGCTATCCACAGTTATCTAGAGACTGGGAATGATGGCAAAACTTATGGGAAAAAAAAATATAAAAAATTGGCAAATACTGATTTAAAGTTGATATTCTATCTAACGGTATCATTTTTGAGTCACTCATAGACCATTTTATAACTCTGATGATTGTTATATAGGAAAATATGATATTCTGAGAAACAGGAAGAAAAACTTTTACCACCCCACCAACTACTGAGCAGAAGATAGATATGTTACCTATATATCTTCTGTAACTGCTGTTGATTCCCAGCTTGTACCATCTGTTGTACTAAATCATGCAACAAAGGTAAAATTCGAGGTGGAATTAGAGTTGGTGTAGTATATACAGAATTTTCCGTTGTATTTTGTTGATGATCAGGATGACCATGGGATGATGGAATCTTGCCACTTGATTCGCCAGGTGATCCTGATGGTCGCATAGAATTTGGGAGACACTCAAAAAGTCTTTCAGGTTCAATGGGTTTGCTGAAATTAAGAAGATTCAATGAGAGTACAAAAAATTAACATGCAAACAAATACTCAATTCACTTGCTTCATGTATAATGAATGAACTTACAAGAAACAAGCAGCAAAACACAATCATGAAACTGAAAACAAGTGAAATGGGGTGGGATTCCCAAGGAATGAAAACCATAAGGTGTAATATAAATGCTGGAAGAAAACATAACATGTTATGATAGAATACTTCTAGAAGAGACGCTTATTTATCCAGAATTATGTCGTGCCTGTTCATCACTTTCAGAACTCTAACATTGATTAAGTTATAACCAATTTAATTTTTTTGGAGATATACAGAACTGTGGAGTTGACAATATCATAATGAGTGCAAGTGCTCCTGTTTACCTGATGTGGGAAGTTTGGATTATGTTGAGTTAAAGGTGACTATGACAATGGCCATTAATCAGAAGATTATGGTAAATCCAACAAACATCTCAGAAAAGAGACAACATACCTGTAAGATGACAAAAGTTGTCTGAACTCCTCTTCCAGCTTTGATATAGCCTTGGCAAGTAAACTATTTGTGTGGTTGAGCACTCCATCACTACTCTTAAAACTTTTGTTGTTGCTGAAAAATTGGATATTATTCCTTAGCTGATCAATTGCTTGAAGATAACTCTCTAAGTCCTCATGAGGCCCTTTAAGTATTTTAGCCTCAGCCTGTGGACAGATGTTGACAGAAAATGTGAATTTGAGAAGAAGATCAAAAGCAGTGGTCCCAGATAATAACTTGAGTGCCTAAATAGAAGAGAAAGGATATATTCAAAGTATAGAGGGGGGTATAACATTGTATTTGAACCCTATTGAATTTTTAAGCAACCGACTATCTCCCTGAAACTAAAGGACCTTGAGTAAAAAAATTGGTTATAACAAAATGCTGCTAGCCAACTCTTTTCTTTTTTTTTTTTTTTTTTTTTCTAAAATCTGCTGAATTTTGCTATTTAAGTGCACAGCCTCAATTCATAGTTAAATGTAGATCAAGTAAATTTGCAAATAGAGTTAGCATAAGAGTTCATTCTTATGTTACATTTGCCCTTATTGAATCAAGACAATTAATTAAGGGTAAGCTTTGAATATAGGATTATTAGAACAATTTATTTCGTCACCTTCCTAAACTTAATGAACCAACATACTTTCTATTGGATCGTTACCTATTCCAAATGATATCAACTTATTTCACTACTCGATTTCTCATATTCAATTCCACTAAGCATAATCTAGTAATTTTAATACGTGTCAAAGGGAGAAATTTTACAACTCATGTACTTTATCCACATAGCCTAAACTGGATCAACTACTTTTCAAATCTCAAAATATTCTTGTGCGGTAAAAAATTTCACCACCTGGACAAAGGCATAAGGCTAGAAATAGTCATCATGTGGCAATGACTGTCCTAGAATCCTATGGAAGCACACCATTCCCTCAGGATATGCTGTCAATCTCCAACTAAAACTTGGGACATGGAGTTTGGTGATATTGTCGGCATTAATTGTTAAGGCATGTGAAATTTATCCAGAAGATGGACAACATGGCTCCCTCCAAAACACTCCAGAATAAGCAAACAAGAACAAAATATTAGACATTATGTGGAAACTCACCTGGCGAGAAAGATCAAACTGTGACAATATGACATCAGCAGCCTTCAGAGTCTTATCAATATTTTCATGAGCTCTCCTAATAGCATGTGTTCTAATCTACAAACAGAAATGTAGATTGAGTGAGAAAACGAACGAAATACAGCACCAGCCTATTCTATTGAAATTTCCAAGTAAAAAATGTTATATGTTTCCACTCAATAATGTTTATGAACACCAATCAAGAAATAACAAGTGAGGCCAAAACAAACATAGGTGAACTTAGTAATTTAGGTTCTTCATTTCGAGACAAAGGCAAGTAAGTCAAAATGATAGAAAATAGTCTGGAGTGAAAATTAGGAGGCAAACTAATAAAATTTTGAATTGAAACTCCAGAAACAATTTGCATCAGGAAGTTAATCCATTTTCTATTGATGAGTAATCGCTAAAATAACATATATAAGTAAATATTTCAAGTTTTTCTCTTATATTTCTCATCATTTTTCCAAGGTAAATCATGAACGAAGGCAGATACTAAATAATGTTAAAGGTTCTCACCAAATAATGCTCCTGAAATTATTCATTCTTTTGTTCATTTTCTAAAGCTTCTTGCCATATTAAAAACAATCAAGCGAAGCTGCAAATGACAACCATTGCACTTAAGCACTCTTTAACCAGTAAATGACACTCCAATCCCAATTTGGTAGTTCCATTTTCAAAGGGGTTAAAGTTTCACATCGGTATTTAAATGATACTTGAGGAAAGAAGATTGTCATTATAAGAAACAGGAAAAAATTAAGGTGATCCAAAATGACAAGTAGAAATCTCATTTTCTGACGGAGAGGCACACTAGATTGCACTGATTAAAACAGATAACAAGTCCAAAACTGAGAGCATGTCGATTATAGTAAATGCATAAACAACAGATCTAGGAACTCAAGTCCTACAGATTATATAAACATTAACTTACACTAAAAATATACGCAGACATAAAAAACAACAAGAACGATGAAAAAATAGAAGATTCAAATAGAAGAGCTGATAGGCTAAAAGATTCAGATCAATTGATTCATTTATTCCCCCACTCTACAAATAGCGGTTACCATAACTAAAAAATACACATGAATATCAATCAACTGAGAAACTAGATCTTCTTCCTAGTTCATTTCGCATTTTATTGATCATCTCCATAACAAAATTAAGTTCAAAAGCGCTGCATATTTGCAAAATTGGGGGGGGGGGGGGGGTGGGGAACGTAACTAACAGAAACAAAGCAGATCGACAAAATTTTTGAACTTAGGTACACAAACATCAATCTACAACAAATGGAAAGAAGGAGATAGAAGATAAATACTTGGGTGGGACGCATGGCGGTTTCAAGAGCAGAGAGACGGTGGTCAAAAGAGCCCAAAATTGAGACCATATTATCTGTGATGGACTGGCTCTTAACCAGAGCCTCTCTCATCTGTGCTGCTCTGTCACTCAGAATATCCACCGCCACCACGGCTCCTCCGCCGCTTCTTCTCGCCGGAACTCCCATTTCTTTTCTTCTCCGGTAGTTGAAGAAAGACTTATAAGAGAGAAGACACGCAGAAAAGAGTCAAAAAGGGACGAGAGGGAGCGAGAGAGGTTTTTTTGTGTCTGGAGGAAAAGTATTTTTGAAATATTATAAAACAACCCCCATATTTATGGTTATTTGGTTTTAAGGTCAATCTATACTCATTGAAAATATTTTACCTTGACCTTGGGGAGTTAATATGAATTATAAATATATAAAGTATATAATTTCATTTGAAAATAGTTAGTTTTATATATTTCATTCAATTATATTATTTTCTATTCGTTTCAAAAAAAAAAGTTTTCTTTATAATATTATACTATATTTTGCCATACAAAATTGATTAGTAACTTGTAATCTCATAAAAATGTTTTTACCATTGCATATTACATATTGTTTGTATATGACGATGATAATTGATTAATTATATCCATTTATATAATAATAATTAATACATATTTTTTCTGATTAGCTAATCAAATATATATATATATATATATATATATATCAGTAGGTGTATTTTATTTTTAATTTTGTAAGGCTTATCAACCACAATATATGCCATTAATCATGTAATTTGAGACAATCATTTTGAATATTTAGTCAATTTAAAATATTGAGAAAAATGTTATTTCTAATCATGCATTTCCAATCAACATTGGGGAGAGATAGTATGTTTGGATTAGGTTTATATGAGTTGGAGAAACTGTCTTTGAGATTTTGAAAATGAAAAATCTTGATAAATAAGATAATTATATAATTGTTATAATTTACGAGATTGAATATGATAGGATTGTAGGGTAAATATCTAAAAATGTGAATGATCATGTAAGTTGTAGATGTGTTGGAAATGGAAAATGAGGGGATAGGTTAAATTTTATTGAAATTATAAATATAGTAATAAACGTAGTCATAATAGGATAGGTTTAATTTGAATTGAAAAATTCGATTCTACATCTTAAAACAAATAAAAATTAAGTATTTCAATATTTGAAATCGCCTGTGAAATTTTAACAAAATGTACCCAAAAATACTTTTTTTATTCACGAAATTTTTGTAGAGTATCATTTTTCCATTTTCTCTAAAAAAAAAGTAAATGATTTTTTTTTTTTGGAATATTATATCCATACTTCTAAACTATTAGTTGCTAATTGAAATATCATCTAGACAAATTTAGACTCCGTCCTATTCTTATTCTTATTAATTCAAGCGAATTAGTATTTACAAGATATATACAATTATAAATATATTTTAAGAATAAATGATATCATTTTTCCCAACAAGGTTATCTCAATGAACTTTTATTTTGTATGTTTTTCTATTTAACCACTATAACCATTTATTAAAATGTTCAGTTCAAAATGCCTAGAAATAAAACTAAATATAACTTAACGTTTATTTTAATGTTAACAGAATATTATATGTTTTTTTATAAAGAACCAAATAAGTTATATTTAATCTAAGTATATATAGTTCATCAATGTTCTCTTATATCCGAATAACAACAATAATATTTTAAAAATCATTACATTTCTTAACAGTGTTATTATTCCACCTAAGATAAATAAACAAGTAATAAATGTGGTAAACGTCGATTTTTTCTTTCACAACATTAAAGTGAAATAGAGGGACTGTTAAAAAGGGATTGGAAATATAGACTTATCAAACATTATTGTTGTTTTGTTTCTAAAAAAACTTTAAAATCATATATATCGCGGAAAAACATGATCCGGCTTATTTTAATAGTTTTTCATTTAACAAACTAGTAGGGCCAAAAATAAATAGATTATAAAGATGAAGGGGCAAAGAGAAAATAAGAAAGAGTAGTAAATGATGAGGTGGCCTACTGTTAGTTACCAGTGCCTTTGGACAGATATGAAGTCATTGCCATGACAGGGTGGTCTACCTTCCCTGTCCTAATTTAATTATATTGTTTTCAATACACTTTGTTAAATAGTAATTTACAGAATTAATATTTATAAGCCTAATTTATTTATTTTGTGCTCACCCCACTTTTTGCAATATAGACTGTACAATATAATGATTAATTATCTGGTTATTAAATGTACACCACAATATTAATCACAGTTCTTACATATTTGAGCTAGTTGATAGCCTAGATAAGAAATATGTTTCATAAATGTAGCTTGCCCATGTTTATTTGATCATAACGGTGAGACAATTTCAATTTATTTTACCACTACAAAGTAAAATTGATATAAATATATAATATTGATTGCTGATAATAACATAAGAAAATTTACATTCATACATGTTGGTCAATAAATTTGTTGTGTGTATATATGTTCATTTCATTGTTCGTTTATACTACTATTTATTTATGGGTGAGTTTCTTGCTAAATTTATGGTATATTTAGTATTATTTAAAAAATTGGTTAAAATTATAAATTAAATAAAGTTTATTATAAATTATTGGAAACCTTAACAACAAAGAAGTGTGGTGATAAAGAAAATCAAAGGGGGGCATTTCAGGTATTCGACATATCCGCCATGGGAAGCAAAAATTGGAGCAACAAGTACAGAAGCAATGGACCGCCATCGTGATGGCTTTATACCGATCTTTCAACAATTTCAATTCTCCATTTCAGTGTGTACACACAGCTTTCCTAATTTCCCGAAACTACTCTCCAATAATCCCCAAATTTACTTAGCTAGCTCCACTTTCTTCACTACCATCGTCACCCATGGATAACCCACCGCCAGGATACAGAAGAAACGTGGGAATTTGTCTTATTAGCCCTTCTAAAAAGGTACATTATTCCACTCTCTTTTTTTCTTCTGATTTAGATTTTATGTTTTAAATTTTGATAATTATTTGTAAATTTTGTTAGATTTTTGCTGCTTCGAGGCTTGACATACCAGATTCCTGGCAAATGCCCCAGGTTAGGTTTTGTGATCTATATAATTGCGTGTATAATGAGTGAATTTCCGATTCTGTTGTAAAAGAATAAATTATTGGTTGTAATGAAAACTATAAACTTGAGAATTTGCAGTGGTTGTGTTGTGTTATGGGACCGTGAGATTCATTTGAGTTGGTCTGAGAATATGGTGTAGGATTAGCTGAGGAATCTTGAAATTTCATGGAGTTACTTCATTAGGCACTTATTGATTTCTCCTCGATCGGGTTTGTTGTGCAATTTTTTTAAATTAAATTGGACTATCATGGAGTTAAAGTGGATTAATATCTTTGAAGGGTGGAATTGATGAAAACGAGGATCCTAGAAATGCGGCAATCGGGAATTGAGGGAAGAAACTGGAGTTACGTCAGCTGATATTGTTGCCAGAGGTATAGAATGCAAACTCGATTCTTGTTGCATTTCTGTCCATTGAATCTATCAGTAGGTTTAATAGTTTCCAAAAGAGCTGAATTTCTTGTTTTATATATGAGGAGAGGAATCGGCTTCTTTAGTATGTAATCAACTGAAGTATCAGGCTCCTAACGAGTATTAAAAAGCTAATAACAGTGTAAATATGACCTACAAACTATAGATTGGTGAGAGAAGAAAGAATATGCATCTAAGTAATTTATGTTTGTTTTTACAAGAAAAGAATTATAATTTGATGAGTTGAACTTTGGAGTTCTTTACTCTAGGGCCGTTGGGGCCATGGAATATAGAGGTGAGCTTTACTGTGGTTACTTGGGGCATAGAATGATTAGAGAGAAAAAATGTAGAATGATACTTCTGACAAGATATCCCATCTGCAGGTGCCCTATTTGGTTGACATACGATTTACCAACCGAGGTCAGGGAAAAGCTCAATCGCCAATGGGATTCAGACTGGAAAGGTCAAGCCCAGAAATGGTCAGCTCTCATTTCTTCACAACTACATAATTTTTTTTATTTTTTTTGATTCTAGGTCCCTCACATTGTATTTTTGCTTGTTACAATTGGTGAAAGTATAGCGATTTCTGTTATGTACCGACAAGACAAAGTGGATAGCCATTTCAAATTTCCATAGGAAGATGACTGTCATGTGCTTAGGACTTAGAAGATCTGTGTATGATGCTATAAAATGATGTTTTCTCGAGTAGATACCAACTTAATTTATAAATTTTGGCAAATGACTACAAACATAAAAATCCAGAAAAGAGAGTTGTTTAGTTGAATCCAGTCAAAGCTACTCCAACTTCTAGTTTGATCAAATACTTTCTGTCTGATACTATGATGATTACTTCCGGTTTCTTTTCAAATTTACTGGCAAGGATGAAAAGGTAAATCTTTTAGGTGATGGGACAGAAAAAGCTGAGTTCCGACAATGGTCGTGGATGTTACCACAGGAAGTAATCGATCATGTAAATTTCCTCCCCCGGTTCTGATAAAACCTCGTAAGTATTCTATTGCAAGTTAATCATTACACTCAAAATTTTCTTTGCAGGCAGTGGAATTCAAGAAGCCTGTATACCAAGAAGTTTTGAAAGCTTTCTCACCTTATCTTGAGTAGATTTCTAGGCATCAATACCGTCTATGATCCAAAGGTTAACAACATCACTGGTACATCTTTGCTTCAAGACCAAATATTTCTCTTGAACTTGCATTTTTTGGGTACTATAATCTTGTAGTTGAATGCCATACTATGCTGTCGTTTGTTCTGTAATAGGGTGTTGCTATATGGGCTTCTACACATACTGTTGGAAAGGTATTTATTTTAGTGGAAATGCCTCCCACTAGGGCCTCTACCCGTTTTCTATAATGAGATTTACTTTTCTACCATTGTTGTACAAAACAGCTTTTCTACCCATTTGATAAGATTCAATGTCAAAATTGCCCTTAGTACAAAAAAACCTGCACTTTATTTCATTGCTGCAATGACCAGAGGACGCAAAATGTCTGGAAAAATACAGATTCATTTGTAATTTATGAAAACCGTGTATGATTAGGGATGACCGATTGTAATTAATCCGTCTAATTCTGACATTGTGATCTAAAGATTAAAGAAGAAATGCAAAAGGAAGTACTTTTCAGTAATGCAGATTAAGTTTCCACCCACTTTGTAGATAATGAAGACAATAGTTTCACAATAAAACATCATCGTATGTAAAAACAAACTTATTCCAGAGAAAAACATCCTCATCGTTCCCTTCTTCAGTATCCAAACGACTTGATGATGATTGTTCACCATTTGAGCTTCCATGGAAAGTACTGCATTGCATGCATCACAATATATATAAGTAAATATTCATATATGATTCATTTTATCGTGAAAACTACGAATATTTGAAGCTTTACCTTCTCAATAAGAGACATATAGTATGGTTTCACACTCTCCACATCAACCTTAACCTTGCTTTTGCTGTACAGATCATATTTGCTGCAACAGATAATCAACCAAACCACATAAATATTCCAATTAAACGAAAAAAAAAAAATGAGAAGAAGAACTCCAACTTGAATATCTTAAGCCACTTGAGATTCTCCACATCTTGTTCATTCATCAAATACCTATAAGCTCCTGATTTGTGCAATGCTGAAATTCACAGATAAGATTATATCATATTGTAGCTTAATCATACGCCAACGAGACTATATTATGAACAAAATACTTACAATAAAAAGAGTGATATCGAATAATGAAGAGTGCAACAGGTGGCAATGTAGTTTTGTTCCCCTTAGCCACCTGCAACAAATCAGACCATCTAAAAAAAAACAACAACAACAAAAAAAAAAAAACAAACAAACAAACAGAATTTTGAAATCTAAATATGTATTTTTGGATAGTGTATATACCAAGTCCATGTAGTCATCATGCCCCCACGACATCAAAACGTTGTCTAATCCACATCCCTCATAGTACAGACCAAACTTGGTGTTTTAAGTCGGATTGTTGTAATCAGGATTGCCTTTGAAGTGCTGCATTATCGCTATTTTATGTCAAATATTGTTTCCAATTTTATTTTAATATTATTGATATATTTCGATAATGGGATTCATTGTGAAAAAAGTGTCATCTCCTATTTTTATAGTTTTTTTTATATACGACGTTTTTGGTAATACGCTTTTTATACACGTGATGTGGTGATATGTTAATTGTATATTAATTATGTTATTTTATGCGGGTAAGATATTGATTTTACCATATTATAATGCATCGCTCTTTGTGGAAATTATGGCTTAGGTTTTGCAAAATCATTTTCCTAACAATTTTGCAAATTAGGAGTTGGATTGGTGTTTCTTGTTGAGTTGATTTTTGTAATTTTTAAATAATAAAATTTGAGCTTTGTATTAATAGGGTCTCTGTAATTATGGATTCTAATTTAGGAAAAAATTAATAGGATGAATTCTAAAAATTGGAACTGTAATTAGGTTCCCGCTAATTGCATAGTATTTCTTTCGTTTTATATGATATGTTTTCTTTAATTAGGTTTTCATAGGATTGGGCGATTCTATTATTGGGGGATTTTATCACTTTAAAGAAATTTGGGAATATTTTAAGCTTTTATCATTTTAAAAAATTACTTTTATCATTTTAAGAAAAAGTTGCACTTGTGTGCAATGTATGGATCGTAGATCCATACAAGGCGTGTCGGGTCTTGGTCGAATCCGACCCACATCCACACACTTTCTCTCTCTCTCCCTCTCTCTCTCTTTTTTTTTTTTACTCTAACTTTTATGTTGTGTTAATCATATCTTTATATTATGTTAAACATACATTTTTGTAATATTGAAACTTAAAAGAAAAAACTCTAATTTTGGCAAAAAAAACCCTAATTTTGACGAAAAAACCTTAATTTCAGCATAAAAATTCTAATTTATACATATATACTTTTATGTAATATTACACATATCTTTAAGTAATATTAGTCATACCTTTAAATAATATATAAAGACACAACTAACATAATCAAAAGACATGACTAACATAACATAAATATATGTTTAACGTTATATAAATGTATGTTTATTATAATATAAATGTAAGTTTAACATAAATAAAAACTGTAAAAATATGCTTCACATAACATAAAATCATAAAGGTATGCTTAACATAACATAAACATATATTTAACATAATATAAAAGTATGTTTAACGTTATATAAAAGTATGCTTACTATAACATAAATGTCCTAAATGTATGATTAATATAACATAAATGTATATTTAACATAATTAACAAGCCTGATTGTTTTCGAAACCAGTGTTGTTAATTTTGAAAAATTAATTTGAGTCCAATAATTTAAAAACTTATTTAATTTTTCCATCAGAATTTTCAAACTCTTGTAGATTGTTCGCGTTGTATCGATTATTAACTCTTTTAATTATTACTATTGGAAATAGAGTTGAATTGTTCTCTTCACGTCCGTTCGTATATTACTTTATATATCTTATTGATACGCCATAATGAAAATATTCATTTTTCATCATCATATATGACCATACCACCAAATGACTAAATGTAAAATTTGATCAAAATGATAAAAAAGAACAAAAGTTAAGAAATGAACAGCAAAGAGAAGATTTCTTATGAAAATTGAATAAGAATTGTTTCCAGTGCATAGATTTGTAATAAATGTCTAAATCATGTTAAATAATTAAGTATAATCATGTTAAATAATTAAGTATAATCATATTTATTACTATTATATAGATATGGATGTTTTATTCATTTTTTTATAATATCAATTTTAACTCTTCTATATAATTAAATTAAATTAGAGTTCTGATTAAAGAAAACTTTTTATTAAGGATAATAACATAATTCGATATTTATTTGATTATAAAAGGTAAGAGTCCGACCAGACTCGCATCATGAATTTCATAATGTAAAAGTATAATTACCTAATATACAGAAAAACATTGTCTGGTACACATAAAAGTATTACATGTTTTTTGTATTGGATTCACTTGTTTTCTTACTCAAGACTCACCCAATAATAAAATATTTATGAACTTAATTAATTATGAAAAGATATCCTATTTATCACCAAAATAGTATCCATTAAGACATAGAGGTAATTTGACATGTAATCTATTTAATTTACTTAATATCTTATGAAAACTAACAAATGTGACCCACTGATGAAAAGTCCTTGATATATTTATATAAAGATTAAGAAGATATAAAAAAATGTTTAGAGTTTTTTTCGAAACTTTATTCATCTACTATATTATTAATTGACAAGATTTTTAGAAGATTTTAAAAGATTTGTGTATATAATTATATTATTTAATATGATTAAATTATTAAAAAACCTTGAAAATCCATTAGAAAATAAAATCATTATTTAGAAAGCAAAAACTGAAGACATAATATAATTGTCTATATAAAAAAAAACATTAAATTTGAATTAACAAATTCAAAAGAAAATAAAAATGAAAATTAACCATGAAGATTTAAATGTTGGAAGACGTAAAAATCTTGATTCAAACAATCTATCAAATTAAAAAAATTAATTTTAACAGGTGTAGATTTGATTAGACATATTATAGATAAAAACGAAGACTATGGAAAATATTATATTTTAAAAATAATAAAATAATTCAATATTCATTTTATTTTTCTATTTAATTATAGAAGGTAAGAGTTCATTTACATTCCAAACCCCTTTTAAAAAATTACATATTTTGATAATTTTTCTTCTAAAATCTTAAATATTTTTGAATCTTGAATTAAGATTAGATATATATTAATATGGATATCAAGAAAATTATTATTTAAAAAGTGAAACACAAATTTGATGACAAAATATAAAAGATGTTATTTGTATATTATATTTGAGTAATGATAAATTACAAATATCAAATTAGAAATTTGGTGAAAAATAGTAGAATAAAATTATTATTTATGTAAACATGATTACGTATAAATATAATACATGAAACGTCATTTTAGTAATTATAAAAGTAACAAGATGATAAATGAGAAAATCTCATCAAATATTTATAAATATTAAGGAACTATAACTAAAAATTATGTTGAAATTATTTAAGATATTGGATCTATATTTAAATATATTGAATTCAACAAAGAGGAATGTTTCTTATATCCTTTATGGACGTAAAAATATATGATCTCCTAACCTATAATGAAAGTGTGAACGTTTTTCTTACAATATAGATATACATCCTTCTTAAAGAAAATTGCACAATAGTGACAATACTGTATTTCGTAATATAAAGTAACAGTTTATTACTTTTTTTTTTCCCTGCAATTTGGGGGATTTGACAGTTTCGAATTTTAATTTTTCGGGTTGGTAATTTAGGACTTTATCTTGTCAGACTTTGCAAATGTTGCCCAATTTAAGTTCGAATTGCTTAATTGGGCCCAAATTGCATGTGAATTGCACATGAAGTCGTGAAATTGGACAATTTGGGCCAATTTTACTGAGTTGATATTTCTATATCCCTTGTGGCATTTTTAATATAAAAAATTTCCCAAAATATTTTATATGTGGCAATTTATTTTATATGTGGCATTTATTTTTGTATTATTTTCATCTCTAAAATTCCATATCCGCCACATCATTTAAATGCATTAAAAATAAAAAACAAAAAACATAAAAATAATTAAAAAAGGAACAAAAAAAAACATAAAATATAAAATACAAAACATAAAAAATAAAAAAGAACATAATTAAATACAAAATACAAAGACCCAGCCAACCTCGTCTTCGGCGCTACACTCTCCACAGAACCCAATCGAACTATCTACTAGGCCCCACAGAAACCCCTCCAACTCCTCACTCCCCCGCTGTCGGAGCCGACGACGGTT
This sequence comes from Scutellaria barbata, assembly GCA_028654395.1. Classification (NCBI taxonomy): domain Eukaryota; kingdom Viridiplantae; phylum Streptophyta; class Magnoliopsida; order Lamiales; family Lamiaceae; genus Scutellaria; species Scutellaria barbata. The sequence continues at coordinate 13,169,747 of CM053646.1, read as the reverse complement.
GAACAAACTCCCCCGCTGTCGGAGCCGACGACGGTTGAACAAACTTCCCCGATGGTGATACAGCAAAACCATTCTTCTCCAGCATCTCCACCCTATACAAAATGTCTCGGAGGATCTGCTTAATGGCCCAAGCCATGTTGGCCTCATCGCGGGGGTCGAAGTGCTCGAGCATTGCCACGTCGGTGAGGCACTGGAACATGAAGTTCTCCATCTCACGGCATTTGTTTCTTTCCTGGAGGCGGCGGACCTACTCCTCCACCTTCTGGATCCGATGGCGCGTGTAGCCCTCCTGGTGGGTGGTGCGGTGGAGGCGGCGGACCTACTCCTCCGCTTTCTGGATTCGATGGCGCGTGTAGCCCTCCTGGTGGGTGGTGCGGCAGTGGTGGGTTGTGTGGCGGTAGAGTTGACGAACAAGAAGATGCATTTGGTTTTTTTCTTTTGATTTTTTTATTTAAAAAATAAATAAATAAAATTTTTTATTCATATGGAAAGAAAGATTTTTTAATTAGAAATGTCCCAAGGAATAAAAAATGTCAACTCAACAAAATTGGCTTGAATTGTCCAATTTCATGGCTTCACGTGCAATTTGGGTCCAATTAAGAAATTATGATTTAAATTGGGTAAAATTCACGAAATCCGACAAGATAAAGTCCTAAATAGCTAGAAAAATTAAAATTAAAACTGTCAGACCTCCTAAATTTAGGGGGCAAAAAAGATAATAAATTCTATAAAGTAATATGTAATTTTTTTTTTTTTTTTTGTTAATGGTGATTAACTAAATATAGGTAAGAGATCGGTGTCTATGGCACATTTAGAGGTTGGCGGTTGGTTGCTAGCTATATATAAAAAAAATAAGAATGTGCAGTTAGGTATTTGCATGTTGATTAATCTGTTATGTAATAATTTGTGTTTCCTCCTCCATAGTTGAAAATGGTTGAGAAAGGGGAGAGAGAGAGAGGTGCAGAAGAAAGAGAGAGCTGGAGAAGTAGTCCATATGTAGTGAAGTTAGCTTTGTCTGCTGGTATTGGAGCCCTCCTCTTTGGATATGATACAGGTATGTATGTATGTATGCTAATACTTTTCTTTTCTTTTCTTTTTCTTTTTTAAGTGGATATGTATATATGCAGGTGTTATTTCTGGGGCTCTACTTTATATACGTGAGGATTTTGAGAGTGTAGACAAGAAACAATAGTGAGCATGGCAGTGGGTGGTGCCATAATCGGTGCTGGGGTGGGTGGATGGATGGATGAACGACAGATTTGGGAGGAGAGTGTCGATTCTGGTGGCTGATGTCCTCTTCTTTGGTGGTTCAGTAATCATGGGTTTAGCTCCACAACCTGGGGTCATCATCCTTGGCAGAGTCATTGTGGGCTTAGGTGTTGGAATGGCATCCATGACTGCCCCTCTTTATATTTCCGAAGCCTCACCTCACAGGATCAGAGGTGCCCTTGTCAGCACCGACTTCTTATCACCGGAGGCCAGTTTCTTTCATACCTTGTTAATCTAGCATTCACACATGTAATGTAATCTAATCTTTCTTCTGTTTAAAGCTGATGAGACTATTATATTTATAGCTGATCTTCATCTGTATTTAGGTCCCTGGAACGTGGCGTTGGATGCTGGGTGTTGCTGGCATTCCTGCAATCGTTCAGCTTTTCTTGATGCTCTCACTCCCTGAATCCCCAAGGAGGCTATTCAGAAATGTAAGTCTTTATTATAAACAATAATAATACTAATAACTGCAATGCAATATAAATATTGATTTAAGTATATAACAGGGGAAAGTAGAGGAGGCTAGGAGCATCCTGGAGAAGATATACCCTGCTGACGAAGTAGAACACGGCGTGCAGTCCCTTGTAAAATCGATTGAGCAAGAGAAGGTGGTTGAAGGTGGGTTGGCTTGGCAACAGAGGAGTGCGTGGGGGAATGATGTGGTGCGTAGGGGTCTCTACGCTGGCATCACTGTCCAGGTGGCTCAGCAGTTTGTTGGCATCAACACCGTCATGTACTACAGCCCCACCATTATCCAGTTTGCTGGTTTCGCGTCTAATGAGACTGCAATGGCACTCTCCCTCATCACTTCTGGCCTCAATGCTATTGGCTCCGTATTCAGCATGTGCTGTGTGGATCGATTTGGGAGGAGACGACTAATGATGGTCTCTATGATTAGGATCATTGCCTGCCTTGTCCTCTTATCTATTGTCTTTTTCCAAGCCTCTAGAACTGGCCCCAAAGTCAGCCTAGCAGAAACTGAATTCTTCGGCCCCAACTCTACCTGCAAGGCTTATACCAATGCCCCCGATTATTCATCTTGGGACTGCACACAATGCTTGCAAAAGGACACTGCATCTGCCTGTGCCTTCTGCTCAGCACCAGCACAAGCCAGCATATATGATGCAGGAGCATGTCTAGTGGTGAGTGATGCAGTGAAAAGAGGATGCCGAGCAGCATACAGGACCTGGTACGTACAAGGGTGTCCCAGCAGGGTTGGATTCTTGGCTGTTATACTCCTTGGCTTGTACATCATCGTATACTCGCCTGGCATGGGAACAGTCCCATGGATTGTCAACTCCGAGATATATCCACTCAACTACAGAGGCCTCGGAGGAGGCATTGCCGCTGTCTCTAACTGGACTTCCAATCTAATAATCAGTGAGACTTTCTTAACACTCACTCAGCATCTCGGCTCAGCTGCCACCTTCCTCTTGTTTGCAGGCTTTTCCTTTATTGGACTCGTCTCCATTTTCTTCCTCGTACCAGAGACCAAGGGCCTCGAGTTTGAAGAGGTAGACAAGTTGTTACAGAAAGGCTACTCCCCATTTGATAAGCCCAACAAAAGATGATATAGTCTATCACTTGTATCCTTTCTTCTTTTTCGTGGGATCACCGATATGATTCATCATTTATGGCTTCTTGGATGGTCAAAGAAAACATAGGGGATAACTAACTCTGTGTTGAATAAGAATAGAAATTTATATCATCACATTACTTTTCTTCTTCTCTCTCTCTACACACTCTATTCCCTCACTTGAATATAACTTTTGCCAATGCCAAAGAAGGAACACCATACGAAACTCAGTCCTTTTCATATATATGAAGTAGGCTGAAAATTTTCAACTCCACCATGACCTCAACTTGATAAGAAGCAGCAGCAGTGCTAAATGGCAATTGTCACCAAAATATACAATATCTTTACTTGACTTATAACATGTCTCGAGCAATGAATTGAATTCAGATCAGTCCTAATATTTTGGAGTGATGAGGCGACTATCTTTGAGTCACAACCCAAAACCTGCACTAGTATTTTGTAACAACAAATGGTATAAAAGATTTAGCAAGAAAAGATAAAAACATCACCAAAAACTCAAAAAACACAATTGCCTTCTCTGGCCTTTAATTTCTAACAATTCTTAATCTCTTCTATTCTCTTTCAAATTTCAGTACAAAGGTTCGATTCAACTCAATTCAGATGGTAAAATCAATCAATCACAATATATCAGGATGATGTGAATTAAAAGGATATTCTTTACAAACATTTTATCGAACATATAGAGGACAACAAAATATTGCTTCATCTTAGTAACAACATTAACAATTTACCAAAATCACCAATAAATGAGCTTAGTGTTGTTCTCACCATTTCATGAAACAAAGAAACAACATCATCCGGCTCATGAACATTGCCGAAATCGAAACGGATTTGTAAATGTTGTTGTTTTGGAATTAGAAGAATATAATTTTAATTTTGGTCCTATATGTAATCTATATGTAATGCACTTTTCATTTCTCAACAACTAAGTATCGTTTTTAAATTTTGATCTTTTATATTTTAATTTTTTTTAAATTTTAGTTATCTTTGGTTGGAATATTTAAAATTGCTGATCTGGTCATGAGAAATTTTGATGTGAATGTCGAAAAATCTAACTTGACATCTAAATTCCGACAATAACATCAGCAATTTTGATTATTTTGACAAAAAAACACTAAAGTGGAAAAAATTAAAATATAAATGATCAAATTTAAAAAATTGATGCTTTATTGTTAAAAAATAGAAAATGTCTTACATGATCAAATTTGAAATTAACAAAAAGTCAAGTATATTAAATTTAAAGGGACTAAAATCATATATTTTATACAAATAATTAAGTAACTCTAAAGCAATAATTGTAAAAATTGTATTTCTTATTGTCTATTCATTCTTATCTTATGTAAGGGAGCATAACTTTCAGATTAGTCATACCTTACTATTTATTTGTGCTTTTTTTTTCTTTGTTGCAAAAAATAAAACAAAACATTAAGGTTAGTATTGTTATTAAATATTATTTTTAGATTTTTTCATTGATTTTATATTTCTTTTCAATCATTAATTTTTTTATATTGACTACAATTTTTTAAATTACCCATTCTTATTAACACTTAGATTATACTTATTAATTTTTTACATTTTCACAATTAATAGTATATATACATATTTAAAATTAACTTTAAATTATAATTTTTGGTTTTGCTTTTAAATTTAATTTTGTGATTATAAAAAAAAAATAGAATCATTGGTCTATATATTTTATACCTTTTAGAATTAATTTCAACGTTGAAATTAATTTTCTAATTTATTTTCTTTAATTTTTTTAAAAACAATATTCAAGTTTTTAAATTTTAATCTCATACATAATTTTCATATTGTTATCATAATTATTACTTTTAATTGTTATTTTGTTTAGATATTTCAAAATAACCTTTTGATCTTTAAAATAAATATTATATATAATATTGTTATACGTAGTAAATGATTTTCAAGGCAATTTTTAATAATTAAAGTCAAATAAGCTATAATTTCCTCATATAATTTTCTACGCTTGTCATTTCGTTGTTTGTACCTAAGATTGGGCCATAAATATGAAATGAATGGTAAACATTTCACATAGTTAAAAGCTGTAGCCAAGGATAAAAATATCGGTATCGATGGAAATATCGGTATCTCAATTTTACGGAAATATCGGGGAAATATCGGTAAATATCGGAAAAATATCGGTAAATATCGAAAAAATATACATGCCGTTATTATATCGGTTACATGAAAAAAATGAAATATCAGAGATATATCGGAGATATTTTCGGATATTTTCATCCTTGGCTGTAGCCTACGTGCCCAAACGGTTCGAAAAACCGAAACCGGGACGGTTCGAACCGGCGGTCAACGGTTCCGGAACCGTTGATCGCGGTTTCGGTTCCAAACCGGAACCGTGAACCGTCGAAGTAAGGTTCGATTTCGGTTCGCCTTCTCCAAAAACCGGTAACCGGCGGTTCGAACCGGCGGTTTGTACATTTTTTTTTGGATTCCTTAATTTTATTAAGGATACGTAGACAATTTCATTCAAAGTTTGGAAGTGTAATTTTCATTTCACATTCAAACTTAAAATGAAACTCAAGCTCTTTCAATTTATTTTTTCCTCTTCTTTCATTTATTCATCATGATCATTGTAATTGTAATATATTCAATTGTACATTGTAGAGATGCGATAATTGCCACAACTAATGATTGTGTTCCATTCCAGTAAAATAAATAACGTCGATATATCGACAAAGGTGGAAACTAAATAACAACTTAGAATATAAGATAGCGTCGATATATCGACAAAGAAGATATCTAGCTAACAATAGCGTCGATACATCGACAAAGAAGATATTTAACTAACAATAAAAGATATATTTATGATTTATCTATATCTCTAAGATACATTATAAGTGTCATTTTTCAAAGAAAATCAAAGCTGTCCAATGGGGCACGACCGTGCCGTGTAGCACGACCGTGCCCTACTTGACAGAACCTGTCCTGCTCGACAAAAAAAATCAAAAAAAATCAAAAAAAAAAAGGAAAAAATCGGGAAACCGGCGGTTTGAACCGCCGGTTCCGGTTAACCGCCGGTTTCCAAACCGGAACCGGAACCGAACCCCCCACGGTTCGGTTCCGGTTTGCTCCCCTCGGTTCCAAAAACCGCCGGTTCCGAACCGACAAACCGAAACCGAAACCGGCTGAACATGTCTAGCTGTAGGTAAAGTAAATTATTAAGGCCCAATTAGGTTTAAGTTACCGGAACCGGCTGAACATGTCTAGCTGTAGGTAAAGTAAATTATTAAGGCCCAATTAGGTTTAAGTTATCCTTATTAAATAGATACACAACACAATTACAATTTGAAGCCCTAATACACCTCCCACACGCCGCCTTCGCTTCCGCCTCCGCCTCTTTCACACCACCCGTCTCCTTACTTCACCGTCTTTTTCGTCGCCGCATCGGTGCGTTTACTTCTCCATCACCGTCTTTTTCGTCGCCGCATCGGTGCGTTTACTTCTCCATCTTGCTTAATTTATATGGTATTTCAGAAGATGTTCCTTCAAAGCATCCAATTTGTACCGTTATTGTTATGAGCCCTTGATTTTGTTCTCATCTATGCATGTTGTATTCGCAGTTTAAGTGATTGTCGGTGCATGTATACAATTACCAAGTCTTATTTATTTTCACTCACTCTCTGTAATCGAGATTTTTGAATCCCGAATCTCTATATTTCCCTTTCATAAGGGTGCAAAGGAAAGATGGATTCTGGACTCAAAAATCTTGAGTCTGGGAGAGAGATGCAATTAAGTTCTTTTAGGAATATAATATCTGATTTTTGAAAATTAAATTTGCAACAGAGAATGTATTCGGAATCACTTCATCTGCATTTGTTATTGGTTCTGCTAATGGTAGCTATTAGCCAGTCATACGTCGGTTAAAAATTCTGTTGTACAGTATAATGGTTAGTAATCTCACCTACAACAACTTGTTGGTGGCCACCAAGTTGAGAAACTTTTCACCGAGGTTACCACCTATATATGAAATGTATAACTTCATACTCAATTTTTGTCTTTCTTGTATAGATTTTATCTTTGTATAGATCTGCATGGTGCATCTTGATCATCTATTTTGTGTTTCTAATTATTTAACTTCAATCTTATAATGTTGAGATAATCTAACGTCAACTTTCTGGAGTATTTGGAATAATCTAAAAAGAAGGGCTGAATAAGATTTTGACCCTTATTAATATGAAAAGCTTCAATTAGTTGTAGTTGGGATTATTATCTAACTTCAATCTTCTGTGGTTGTGATAATCCAACTTCATTTTTCTGCTTTTGGAATAATCTAAAAAAAGATGAATAATTTGACAGTTACTAATATGAAAAGCTTCATTATTCTGTGGATGAGTAATCTAACTTTAATTTTCTATTTGTTGGAATAATCTAAAGATAATGGCTGAATAATTTGACCCTTCTTTACTAGGTTTCGTCACTTATCAATATGAAAAGTTTCAATCTTCAGTGACTGAGATTATCAAACGTCAATCTTCTGCGTTTGAAATTATCTAACTTTAATCTTTTACCTTTGGAATAATCTAAGGTTAATGACTGAATAATTTGACCCTTGTCTGCCATATTTGTCTGCTATATTAAGACCATTATCAATATGAAAAGCCTCAATCTTCTGCAGTTGGGATTATCTAACTTCAATCTTCTACAATTGAGATATCTAACTTCAACTGTATGTTCTTGGAAGGATCGTAAGTGAAAGGGATGAAAATTTTGATCTTGCATGCTTGATTTTGACATATACCAATATGAAAAACTTAAGTCTTCTGTGGTTGGGATTATCTAACTTCAATATTTTCCTGTTGAGATAATCTAGCTTGAATTTTATGTTGATATTCTGTGACTAAGATTGTCTAACTTCAATCTTCTGTGTTTGAGATAATCTAAGTTCAGTATTTTTGCGGTTGGAATAATCTAGTAAATTGCTGAATAATTTGACCCATGTCTGATATATTATGACCCTTATCTCAATATGAAAAGCTTTTATCTTCTGTGGTTGAGATTATCTAACTTCAATCTTCTGCAATTGAAATAATCTCACTTCAACTTCCAGAAGTTGGTAAAATCTTAAGTGAAGGGCTGAAAACTTTGATCTTGCATGCTAGACATTGACCCTTACCAATATGAAAAGCTTCAATCTTCTACGGTTGAGATTATCTAACTTCAATCTTGCAATTGAGATAATCTCACTTCAACTTCCAGTGGCTGGTAAAATCTTAAGTGAAGGGTTGAAAGCATTGATCTTTCATGCTAGATATTGACAGTTACCAATATGAAAATTGTTGGGATTATCTAACCTCAATCTTTTACGTTTGAGATAATCTAGCTAGAAGTTTCTGATGTCGGAATAATCTAAAGATAATGGCTTAATAATTTGACCCTTATCAATATGAAAAGCTTGGATATTCTGTGACTGAGATTATCTATAACTTCAATTTTCTGTGTTTGAGGTAATCTAAGTTCAATCTTGATATTCTGTGACTGGAATTAGCTATAACTTCAATCTTCTGTGTTTCAGATAATCTAATTTCAATCTTGATATTCTGTGACTGAGATGATCTATTACTTCAATCTTCTGTGTTTGAGATAATCTAAGTTCAATCTTCTGCGGTTGAGATAATGCTAATGCCAATCTTGATATTCTGTGACTGAGATTATCTATAACTTCAATCTTCTATGTTTGAGATAATCTAAGTTCAATCCTCTTCGGTTGAGATAATGTTAATGCCAATCTTGATATTCTGTGACTGAGATTATCTATAACTTCAATCTTCTGTGTTTGAGATAATCTAAGTTCAATTTTCTGCGGTTGAGAAAATGCTAATGCTAATGCTATTGCTATGCTAATGCTAATGCTAATGCTAACGCTAATGCTATTCTAACGCTAACGGTATGCTAAAGCTAACGCTAACGCAAAGCTAAAGCTAAAGCTAAAGCTAATGCTAATGCTAAAGCTAATGCTAACGCTAACGCTATGCTAATGCTAACGCTAATGCTAATGAGATTATCTAACTTCAATCATCTGCGTTTGAGATAATCTAAGTTCAGTTTTCACCCTTGTCTGGTATATTATGACACCTCTCAATATGAAAAGATTCAATCTTTTGTGGTTGAGAACTTTGAAGGGCTGAAATCTTTGATCTTGCATGCTAGATATTGACCATTACCAATATGAAGAGCATCAATCTTCTGTGGTTGAGATTATCTAACTTCAATCTTCTGCAATTGACATAATCTCACTTCAACTTCCAGTGGCTGGTAAAATCTTAAGTGAAGGGCTGAAAACTTTGATCTTTCATGCTAGATATTGATAGTTACCAATATGAAAATTGTTGGGATAATCTAACCTCAATCTTTTACGTTTGAGATAATCTAGCTAGAAGTTTCTGATGTTGGAATAATCTAAAGATAATGGCTTACTAATTTGACCCTTATAAATATGAAAAGCTTGGATATTCTGTGACTGAGATTATCTATAACTTCAATTTTCTGTGTTTGAGGTAATCTAAGTTCAATCTTGATATTTTGTGACTGAAATTAGCTATAACTTCAATCTTCTGTTTTTCAGATGATCTAATTTGAATCCTGATATTCTGTGACTGAGATTATCTATAACTTCAATCTTCTGTGTTTGAGATAGTCTAAGTTCAATCTTCTGCGGTAGAGATAATGCTAATGCCAATCTTGATATTTTGTGACTGAGATTATCTATAACTTCAATCTTCTGTGTTTGAGATAATCTAAGTTCAATCTTCTGCGATTGAGATAATGCTGATGCTAATGCTAATGCTGATGCTGATGCTGATGCTGATGCTGATGCTGATGCTGATGCTGATGCTGATGCTGATGCTGATGCTGATGCTGATGCTAATGCTAATGCTAATGCTAATGCTAATGCTAATGCTATGCTAATGCTAATGCTAATGCTAATGCTAATGCTATGCTAATGCTAACGCTAATGCTAACGCTATGCTAAAGCTAATGCTAATGCTAATGCTATGCTAACGCTAATGCTAATGCTAATGAGATTATCTAACTTCAATCATCTGCGTTTGAGATAATCTAAGTTCAGTTTTCACCCTTGTCTGGTATATTATGACACCTCTCAATATGAAAAGATTCAATCTTTTGTGGTTGAGAACTTTGAAGGGCTGAAATCTTTGATCTTGCATGCTAGATATTGACCATTACCAATATGAAAAACATCAATCTTCTGCAGTTGAGATTATCTAACTTCAATCTTCTGCAATTGACATAATCTCACTTCAACTTCCAGTGGCTGGTAAAATCTTAAGTGAAGAGCTGCAAACTTTTATCTTTCATTCTAGATACTGATGCTTACCAATATGTAAATTGTTGGGATAATCTAACCTCAATTTTCTGCGTTTGAGATAATCTAGCTACGAGTTTCTGATGTTGGAATAGTCTAAAGATAATGGCTTACTAATTTGACCCTTATCAATATGAAAAGCTTGGATATTCTGTGACTGAGATTATCTATAATTTCAATCTTCTGTGTTTGAGATAATCTAAGTTCAATCGTGATGTTCTGTGACTGAGATTATCTATAATTTCAATCTTCTGTGTTTGAGATAATCTAAATTCAAACTTTTGCGGTTGAGATAATGCTAATGCTAATGCTAATTGTAGTGCTAACGCTAATGCTAGCGCAATGCTAATGCTAATGCTAATGAGATTATCTAACTGCTAATGTTTTGATAGAGATTATCTAACTTCAATCATCTGCGTTTGAGATAATCTAAGTTCAGTTTTCACCCTTGTCTGGTATATTATGACACTTCTCAATATGAAAGATTCAATCTTTTGTGGTTGAGATTACCTAACTTCAATCTTCTGGAATAGAGATAATCTCACTTCAATTCCAGTAGTTGGTAAACTTTTAAGTGAAGAAGGGCTGAAAACTTTGAATTTGCATGCTAGATATTCACCCTTACGAATATAAGGCTTCAATCTTCTGTTGTTGGGATTATCTAACTTCAATCATCTGCCCTTGAGATAATCTAGCTTCAATTTTCTGTTGATATTCTGTGACTGAGATTATCTAACTTCAATATTCTGTGTTTGAGATAATCTAAGTTCAATTTTTTGTGGTTGGAATATTCTAGTAAATTGCTGAATAATTTCGACCCTTGTCTGATATATTATAACCCTTATCTCAATATGAAAAGCTTTTATCTTCTGTGGTAGAGATTATCTAACTTCAATCTTTTGCAATTGAAATAATCTCACTTCAACTTCCAGAGGTTGGTAAAATCTTAAGTGAAGGGCTGAAAACTTTGATCTTGCATGCTAGATATTAACCATTACCAATATGAAAAGCTTCAATCTTTTGCGGTTGAGATTATCTAACTTCAATCTTCTGCAATTGAGATAATCTCACTTCAACTTCCAGTGGCTGGTAAAATCTTAAGTGAAGGGCTGAAAACTTTGATCTTTCATGCTAGATATTGACCATTACCAATATGAAAAACTTCAATCTTCTGCGGTTGAGATTATCTAATTTCAATCTTCTGCAATTGACATAATCTCACTTCAACTTCCAGGGGCTGGTAAAATCTTAAGTGAAGGGTTGAAAACTTTGATCTTTCATGCTAGATATTGACCGTTACCAATATGAAAATTGTTGGGATAATCTAACCTCAATCTTCTGCGTTTGAGATAATCTAGCTACAAGTTTCTGATGTTGGAATAATCTAAAGATAATGGCTTAGTAATTTGACCCTTATCAATATGAAAAGCTTTGATATTATGTGACTTAGATTATCTATAACTTCAATCTTCTGTGTTTGAGATAATCTATGTTCAATTTTCTGCGGTTGAGATAATGCTAACGCTATTCTAGTGCTAACACAAATGCTAATGCTGATGAGATTATCTAACTGCTAATGCTTTGATAGAGATCATCTAACTTCAATCATCAGCGTTTGAGATATTTCAAGTTCAGTTTTCACCGTTGTCCGGTATATTATGTCTCTTCTTAATATGAAAAGCTTCAATCTTTCACCATTGTCTGGTATATTATGCCTCTTCTTAATATGAAAAGCTTCAATCTTCTGTGGATTATCTGCATGCTAATGCTTCAATCTTCTGTGCTTGTGATAATCTAACTGCTAATGCTTTGATATTCTGTGACTAAGATTATCTAACTTCAATCATCTGCGTTTGAGATAATCTAACTTCAGTTTTCACCCTTGTCTGGTATATTATGACACTTCTCAATATGAAAAGCTTCAGTCTTGTGTGGTTGAGATTATCTAACTTCAATCTTCTGCAATAGAGATAATCTCACTTCAATTTCCAGTGGTTGGTAACTTTTAAGTGGAAGGACTGAAAACTTTGATCTTGCATGCTAGATATTGACCCTTACCAATATATATGGCTTCAATCTTTTGTTGTTGGGATTATCTAACTTCAATCATCTGCTGTTGAGATAATCTTACTCAATTTCTGTTGTTGGAATAATCTAAAGATTATGGTTCAATAATTTGACGCTCTTTAATCTTCTACGTTTGAGATAATCTGAGTTCAATCTTTTGCGATTGGAATATTCTAAGGTGAATGGCTGAATAAATTGACCCTTGTTTGATAAATTATGACCCATATCTCAATACGAAAAGCTTCAATCTTCTATGGTTGGGATTATCTAACTTCAATCTTCTGGAATTGAGATAGTCTAAGTTCAACTTCTAGCGGTTGGTAAAATCTTAAGGAAGGGCTGAAAATTTTGATCTTGCCTGTTATATATTTGACCCTTATAAATATGAAAAGCTTCAATCTTCTGCAGTTGGGATTATGAAACTTCAATCATCTGTAGTTGAGATAATCTAACTTCAATTTTCTTATGTTGGAATGATCAAAAGATAATGGCTGAATAGTTTGATCCTTATCAATATGAAATCTTGGATCTTCTGTGTCTGAGATAATCTAACTTCAATCTTCTGTGGGTGGAGTAATCTAAAGTGAATTGCTGAATAATTTGACACTCGTCTGCTAGATTATTAACCATATCAATGCGAAAAGCTTCAATCTTCTGCTATTGTGATAATCTAACTAAAACTTTACGTGGTTGGAAATTTTTTAAGTGAAGGGCTGAAAATTTTGATCTTGCCCGTTAGATTTTGATACCTACAAATATGGAAAGCCTCAATCTCTGCGGTTGCAATAATCCAATTTCAATTTTATGTTTCAGGAATAATCTTAATATTTAATGACTGAGTAATTTAACCCTTGTCTGCTAGATTATGACCCTTATCAATAGGAAATGTTTCGATCCTTTGCTGTTGGGATTATCTAACTTCAATTTTATGCAGTTGAGACTGAATTGTTTTGTGAAACATCTCTTTGTTGAGTTGTTCGTACATGGTTTTCTTCTTCAAGCAGGGATGCAGGGCAATGATTGATGTTCTAGTGTTTTTAATCTGTTCTATATCCTGTTCTTCTGTCACTGATCTATCTCTCGGCTACCAATTTTCACTTTGTTTATTTATCCTGTATGTTATCTCTCTGTTGGCCCCACCCTTATATGAGTTATTTTCATCAATTTGCTTATATTCTCTTCTGTTGATGTTATTTCTACCTTCAGTTTGATTGTTGCCATGGATTGGGTTTGGTTTATAATGGATTTTTATGTATGGTCTTGTATTTTTGTCCGCAGTGATACATTTTTTATGGGGTTAAAAATTAGTTGACTGTCTTTGAAATTAGATATGATTTAATATTTTGTCAATATCTTTACTTCTGTTTTTATGTTATGCTTCTGTCAACCATTTTTTTTTTTTTTTTATTCTTTGCATTTTGTCTCCTCTCCCTTGTTTGGAGTTTGCTTTGACTTATTGTTTATTGAACTTGATGTCTGATCAGCCTTTTATCCTTAGTCCAGAATTTTTACCATTCTTCATCATTTGCAACTAAAATGATACTGTTTTTAAGGGTTGGGTTTTAGTTAAATGATTATATTATCTTTTGCCAAAGTGTGGTCTTGAAAGTTACAAAACATATTTTTTTCTTTGTTTTTTCTTTTTTTAATTGAAAGTCATGCATCTGTGGTTGTTCGGATGGTACGTGTTTTTTTGTTATTGTTCTATTTGATATTGATGTTCGGTTTTCAACAGTTATTTTAGTCTAAAGTGCACAGGAGTTTATGATATGTTGGGACTTCTTAAGTTGCATTTATCTTCTTTTACATTGTTCTTTTTTAATTCTGGTTTTTTAAGGGAAAGATTTAATGTGAACTAAATGATGGTAGGATATGTGCATAGTGAAGGAAAATGGTAAGGATTCCGCTTGGTGTGTTCTGTCTTCTGCGTACTATTTTCCTCGGATCTGTTCATCCTGTTCCATGCACCCTGTTCTATGCTTCGTGTTTTTTGGTCCCATTGCTTTTATTCTTCTAAAGCACTGGCAAGAAATTTGAAGGTCAGACCTCCCTACGTTTAACCATGTTTGCTACTTAAAAACACATCGCTGAATTGTTCAAAATGATAGGTTTTGTCTGCCTTTTACTGATGGAATTTGTGTGGTAGCCTGCTTAAACTTGATATCCCCATCTAAGATTCTATTTGTATTTGATCTTTTTCTGTTGGTCTTCTCTATAGTGCATCAAATCCTTCGCTTAATCATTGCATAATACTTTTTTGATAGCACTTCATTTATTTCAGATTCTTTATTTATTTTTGGACAGTTTTAAGGTATATTAGATGAGATTCTTGTTCTGATAATACTGATTCGTTATTGTGAAACATCATTGATGTTCTCTCATTTGGGCCAAACCTTGTATGAGTTGTTTTCATCAATTTGCTTATAGTTCGTTTATGTTGATGCTCATTTCCACCTTCAGTGTGATAATATATATATATATATATATATATATATATATATAATGTATTTGGGTTTAAAAATCAGTTGATTGTTTAGAAGTTAAATATGATCTCATATTTTGCCAATATCTTTACTTCTGTTTCTATGATATGCTTTTGTTAGTCAAGTGGTTGGATGCCATCGGGTTCTTTTTGTTTGTGTTATTCTTCTGCTATGCATTTTGTCTTCTCTTTAGTATGATTTGCTTTGACTTTCCATTTACTGAACTTGACTTGTGTTCTGACCAGACCAGAATTTTGATCATTCCCCATCATTTTGCAACTATATCTCTTGGGTTTTCTGTTGGAAATCTGAAGTTGAAGTTTGATTTGTTATTGTTGTTTGTCTAATATGATACTGTTGTTAGAGGTTGAGTTTTAATTAAGTGATTCTATTATCTATGCCACAGACTGTTGTTATTCTGTGTTTTTTTTTTTCTTGATTGAAAGTGATGGTCTTTGGCCGTTAAAGTCTGTTCATCAGACTACCAGTTTGATTTTTGGTATTATCCTATTGATATCGATGTTTGGACTACGTCTTATCTTATCCTGGTGGGTTTGGTATCAATATGAAAAGCTTTGATCTTCTGTGACTTCATCTAACTTTAATCTTTTACGGTTGGAATAATCCAAAGTGAATGACTGAATTATTTGGCCAATGTCTGCCAGATTATGACCCTTGTCAATATGAAAAACTTCAATCTTCTGTGTTTGAGATTATCTAACTTCAATCTTCTGCAGTTTAGATAATCTAACTTCAACTTTCTGTGGTTGGAACGATCTAAACTGAAGGGCTGAAAATTATTATCTTGCCTACTAGATGTTGTCTTTTACCAATATGAAAAGATTCAATCTTCTGCGGTTGGGAGTATCTAACTTTAATTACCTGTTATTGGAAATCTAAATATAATGGTTGAATAATTTGACCAGTATCAATATGAAAAGCTTTGATCTTCTCGGACTGAGATTATCTAACTTTTCTTCTGTGTTTGATATAATTTAACTTCAATCTTTTGCGGCTGGAATAATCTAAAGTGAATGGCTGAACTATATGACCGTTGTGAAGTTGTCTGCTGGATTATGACCCTTGTCTATATGAAAAGCTTCGATCTTCTGCCGTTGAGACTTATTGGTTATTGTGAAACATCTACTTGTACAAGGATTTCTTCTTCGGGCAGGTATGCACGATGTTCTAATGTATTTAATCTGTTCTATCTCCCTTCTGTCATTTTTTTGTTTTACGACTACCAATTTTCACTTTAGGTCACTTGTCTGCATTTTATCTCTCTGTTGGCTCTACCCTTATATGAGTTGTTTTCATCAATTTGCATATATTCTCTTTTTATTGATGTTTCTTTCTACCTTTTGTGTGATTTTTTCAGGGGATCGGGTTTGGTGGGTAATGGATTTTTATGCATGGTCCCGTATTTGTCAACCGTGATACATTTTCTTTGGGGTTAAAAATTGGGTGATTGCCTTTAAAATTAAATATGTTTTAATGTTTTGCCAATATTTTTACTTATGTTGCTATGTTTTGCTTCTGTCAGCCGTTTGTTTGTGATATTCTTTTGCAATTCTTTCCATTGTCTCCTCTCTCTAAGTTTGGAGTTTGCTTTTACTTATTTTTTGCTGACCTTGATTTTTTATTGTTTATCCTCAATGAAGAATTTTGATCGTACTTAGTCACTTTGCAACAAAAATGATATTGTTGTTAAAGATTGATTTTTAGTTAAATGGTTATATTAAGTGTTGTTTGGGAAGTTAAAAACGTATTTGTTTCTTTGTTTTTATTTTATTGAAAGCCATGCATCTGTGATTGTTTGGATGGTGTGAGTTTTTTGTTATTGTTCTAATTGATATTGATGTTAGGTTTATTGAAAGCCATGCATCTGTGTTTTATGATATGTTGGGTGTTCTTAAGTTGTTGCATTTCTCTTCTTTTATATTGTTCCTGTTTTACGACTGTGGTTTTATAAGAGAAATATATAATGTGAACAGTCAAGGACAAGGTTACAATGATTTCTCATGGTGTGTTCTGCTTACAATTTCCTTCGGGTTTGTTCATTCTGATCTATGCAACCGTGCTTTATGCTTTGTGCTTTTGGTCCCCATTGTTTTTATTCGTCAGAAGCCATGACAAGAAATTTGAAGGTTGGACTTCCCCGTGTTTAACCATGTATGCCACCTAAAATACAGACGTGAATTCTTCAAAAACTATAGGATCTGTTAGCCTTTTACAGATTGAATTTGTGTTCAAATGCAGCTTATCTGTGCTTTTGTTTGTATTTGATCTTTCTCTATATGCATCAAATCTTTCTCTTAATCATTGAAAATTTCTTGTTTGTTAGCAGCACTCCATTTATTTGGGATTCTTTATTTATTATCAGATAATTTTAATGTATATTAGGCGAGATTCTTGTTCTGAAGGTATTGGAATGACCCTTAAGTGAGTTCTTTTCATCAATTTGCTTGTATTCTCGTTTCTATTGATGTTAATTTCCACCGTCAGTGTGATTTCATATTTTTTGGGTTAAAAATCAGTTGATTGTCTTAGCAAATAAATATGATTTCATATTTTGCCAATTATCTTTACTTCTATTTCTATGTTATGCTTTTGTCAGGTATGTGGTTGGATGCTCACAAGTTGTTTGTGTTATTCTTCTGCATTATATTTTGTCTCCCCTCTAGTATGGTGTTTGCTCTGACTATCTGTTTGCTAATGTTTTTACGACATGATTAGTATATTGATGGAATGAGGTGTGAATGAAGTTGTTATTCCTGCTTTCATTCTTGTTTATTTGATTGTTAAGTTTTATATGTGAGAATACCATTTCAATAACCATTTATTCTTATCCCTGGTATTATGTATTCTATGTTTATTTATTAATTGTGGTTGTTATCATATAAAATAGTGTAAATAATATTAAATTATGTATAAATAATATAGAGTAAAAAGTAATAATATAGTAATATGATAAAATAAAATAAATAAAAATATGCAAAATAAGAAAAAATATATACATAATATTGAGAAATAATTAATAAATATAAAAACCTAAAAAAATATAAATGAAATACGGGCCATTGTCTCTTTTATTGAAAATAATAAATGGTATTATCTCATTTAATCAATGGAAAATATATCACTCATTTCAAGTAATACCCTTGTAACTTAATAAACGAGTGATTATATTAGGGATATATGATTTATCAAAATAAATTTTATTCGTAAATATACATATGATATAATAACTAAATATTATAATACTTAATATTTCATATAGAAATATTTAAATAAAGATTAACTAAAATATTTCTTTCAATAACAGAAAATAGAATATTATTTAAATAATATAAGATCATATAAAATAACTAAATAAAAATTATGATAAATAGAAAATAGTTTGATTATTTTAAGAATGTTTAATTAATACAAAAATAATAATGAATATATATATATATATATATATATAATATGCATTAATATTAGTGTAATGGTTGATTTTTTAATAATATATATTATATAATTTAAAGTTGAGGGTTTAAATAATTAGAATATTAAAATAAAATTATAGTGGAAAGTAGTTTGGTCAAATAAAGATTGATTTAATTTATACATTTTATTCGAAGTCATAAATTATAAAATATAATCAATCAATTAGTGATTATTTTGCTCATTTTTTATTCATTTTTATACCAATCATAAGAATTAGGATTTTTATATCATTAACTAGGTTTGAACCCATACTTTATACGAGCTACATGACACTTGTCTAATTTCTCTTTTTCCTGTCTCTTTTACTTTATCTATCTCATTAAACTTTGGGCATCAACATTGCCGTGTGTTTCTCTTGCAACACTCATGCGTTTCTATTCTAAAGTAGTTGTGCATTTCTATCCATGCGTTTTTTTCTA
Source organism: Scutellaria barbata (assembly GCA_028654395.1). Taxonomy (NCBI): domain Eukaryota; kingdom Viridiplantae; phylum Streptophyta; class Magnoliopsida; order Lamiales; family Lamiaceae; genus Scutellaria; species Scutellaria barbata. Next base: position 13,151,054 of record CM053646.1, on the reverse strand, counting down.
TTCTAGTTGTGCGATATATTAACTATATAGGATAATAAAACAATGTCACTAGAAGGAATACTGTAGTTCAGTGGAAACAAAATTATTTTTCTTAGGAGCCTTTCAAATATAAATAGAGAACGTAGTAACTAGAAAGATTGTTAGAATCGCCAAGTGGTACCAAAAAATGAGTTTAAATTGTGCTTAATAGACTTTAAATGTTTTTATTAAGTATAAATATAAAGCAAAGACAAAATCCTTTCAAAAACTTTATAAAATATGTGACATTATAAAAAGGTATAAGAATTTTTATAAAATAACAACAATAATAAAAAATAAAATTAGATATTTAACTCAAATTATTTATGTATCTGTAAGTTTCCACCTAAAATTATTCAAAGACCATTTAAACCATTAAATCTTCAAGTTTACAAAATATAATTAAACTTTTAAAATGTTGGTTGCAACAATGTAATTAAAATGATAAATTTTAAATATGGCCGTCAAAATAACTATTTATCTAAAAAGTAACATGAGGTTTTCACAGCTTTTTTGTACCCCATATATAATGAAAACCTAGAAAATATTTAACAATGGTGATTATTTTGAATGAAAGGGAATGTTGATATTTGTGAAATACTATCATTATTTTATTTTTATACAACACCACACATATAAACACATAAATTCTTTTTATTAAAAAACAGATGAATGATCATCTAACAAAATCGCGATCAATTTTATTAAAAAAATATTTTTTTTGTTCTCAACAATAGTTTCATACAATTTAACTTTTGCTCTTATAAAGAAGAGTGCAATTCATGTTAAATTGTTTTACAAATAATTCACACAATTCATATAGAAATTATGAATTTATAATATTTGTATAAATATTAATTTTTATGTTCAAATAAAGCATTTGATAACATTTTACAACATGTATTAATAAATAAATAAAATATTGGAAACTTTATCACCAAAGGATTGTGGTGATAATGAAAATCAAAGAGGGCCTTTCAGGTATTTGACATCTCCGCCATGGGAAGCAAAAATTGGAGCAACAAGTACGGAAGCGATGAACTGCCATCGTGATGGCTTTATACCGATCTTTCATCCATTTTAATTCCCCATTTCAGCGTGTACATACAGCTAACCTAATTCCCCGAAACTACCCTCCAATAATCCCCAAATTTACATACCTAGCTCCACTTTCTTCACTACCATCGTCATCCATGGATAACCCACCTCCAGGCTACAGAAGAAACGTGGGAATTTGTCTTATTAGCCCATCCAAAAAGGTACATTATTTCACTCTCTTTTTTTTTCTTCTGATTTAGATTCTATGTTTTGAAATTTGATAATTATTTGTAAATTTTATTAGATTTTTGCTGCTTCGAGGCTTGACATACCAGATTCTTGGCAAATGCCTCAGGTTAGGTTTTGTGATTTATATATTGCGCGTATAAAGAGTGAATTTCTGATTCTGATGTAAAAGACTAAATTCTTGGCTGTAATGAAAACTATAAACTTGAGAATTTGCAGTGGTTGTGTTGTGTTATGGGACTGCCAGACTAATTTGAGTTGGTCTGAGAATATGGTGTAGGATTAGTTGAGGAATCTTGAAATTTCATGGAGTTTCTTCATTAAGCACTTATTGATCTCCCCTTGATCAAGTGTGTTGTGCAATTTTTTTAAATTAAATTGAAAATCTAGTATTTCTGCATACTATCATGGAGTTAAAGTGGGGTAATATCTTTGAAGGGTGGAATTGACGAAAGCGAGGATCCTAGAAATGCAGCAATCAGGGAATTGAGAGAAGAAACTGGAGTTACGTCAGCTGATATTGTTGCCGAGGTATGGAATACAAACTCGATTCTTGTTGCATTTCTGTCCATTGAATCTATCAGTAGGTTTATTAGTTTCCAAAAGAGCTGAATTTCTTGTTTTATATATGAGGAGAGACAGTGGCGGACGCAGAAAATTAACAAAGAGGTGGCACAAGTAAAAGTAATATACAAACATTTAAATTTACATATAAAATGTAACTTACAAGTGATTTCGAAAATTCTTTTATACATTCCTTTTGAACCAAAAAAATGAATGAAAAGATCTAGTTCACAATTGACCTCTACGGTTCATTATATTTTGAAATTTATGAACGATAGTTTCATTAGTAACATGCTCAAATATATCTTTTCAAGATAAACCACTAAATTGATGATGCAAAAAAATAATGGAAAATTAAAATTATATTTTAGGACATTTTAGTAAATAGGTAGGAAAATTAAAGGGGTGGCACTTGCCACCCCTTGCCTTCACCTGTGTCCGCCACTGAGGAGAGAAATCACCTTCTTTAGTATGTAATCAGCTGAAGTATCAGGCTCCTAACAAGTATTAAAAGCTAATAACAGTGTTAATATGAGAAGAAAGAATATGCATCCATGTAATTTATGTTTGTTTTTTCAAGAAAATAATTATTGAATATGAGAAGAAAGAATATGCATCCATGTAATTTAAGTTTGTTTTTTCAAGAAAAGAATTATTGATGATGAGTTGACAGAAGATCAGGAGGTGGTTGAACTTTGGAATTAATTACTTAGTGGCCCTTGAGAGCCATGGAATATAGAGGCAAACTATGCTGTTGTCACTTGGGGCATGGAATGTCTTGAGACTCTAAGTTAGAGAGGAAAAATGTAGAAGGAGGCTTCGTATTTTGAAAGCCTAAAGCTATTGCAAGCTTATAATTTCTTCTCAGTTTTGCATATACACACTACAAAGAGAAAGTCTTGTTGCATTTTTTAGTTGACAAATAATGTGTAGTTTTAGCTAAATGGTATTGTATGTATTTCAATGAGATGCAATGTGGACTAGTATGGACTTCTTTTTCGTTTAGCCAAAATCTATTGAGATATCATAATTCAGAGCATTGTCCTTATTGGTTTTGGGTGGATGTGTCTTTGTTACTTCTGACAAGATATCCCATCTGCAGGTGCCCTATTGGTTGACATACGATTTCCCAACAGAGGTCAGGGAAAAGCTCAATCGCCAATGGGGTTCAGACTGGAAAGGTCAAGCCCAGAAATGGTCAGCTCTCATTTCTTCACAACTACATAAATGTTTTTTTTTTCCTTCAATTCTAGGTCCCTCACATTGTATTTTTGCTTGTTAAAATTGGTGAAACTATAGTGATTTCTGTTATTTACAGACAAGACAAAGTGGATAGCCATTTCAAATTTCCATAGGAAAGATGACTGTCATGTGCTTAGGACTATATATGATGCTACAAAATAATGTTTTCTCGGTGAATACCACTTATTTTAGAAAGTTTGACGAATGACTGCAGAGATAAAAAAATCCTGCAAAGAGTTGTTTAGTTGAATCCAGTCAAAACTATTAAGCTACTCCAGTGTCTAGTTTGATCAAATAGCTTCTACTTGTTTGATACTGTGATAATTACTTCAGGTTTCTTTTCAAATTTACTGGCAAGGATGAAGAGGTAAATCTTTTAGGTGATGGGACAGAAAAGGCTGAGTTCGGACAATGGTCATGGATGTCACCACAAGAAGTAATTGATCATGTAAATTTTCTCCCCCGTTCTGATAAAACCTCGTAAAATACTTTGTTCTTCTATTGCAAGTGAATCGTTACATTCTCTTAAAATTTTCTGTGCAGGCAGTGGAATTCAAGAAGCCTGTATACCAAGAAGTTTTGAAAGCTTTCTCTCCTTATCTTGAGTAGATTTCTAGCCTCAATACCGTCTTTGATCCGAAGCTTAAACACATTGGTAAATGTTAGCTTCCAGACCAAATATTTCTCTTGAACTTTCATTTTTTTGGGTACTATAATATTGTAGTTGAATGCCATACTATGCTGTCGTTTGTTCTGTAATAGGGTGTTGCTATATGGGCTTCTACACATACTGTTGGAAAGGTATTTATATTATTGGAAATGCCTCCCACTACGGCTGCTACCTCTTCTTCCATGATGAGATTTTTTTTATACCCATTTTTTGTATATACTAAAGTGATTACCATCGAATGACATGTGTCACTCTCTCATTGATTTGGTTTCCCTCCCAAACTAGAACTTTAATTACATTATTTTTAAGTTTATTTTATATCAATTAATGCTAATTAAATAAATTATTAGCTATTAAATTATTAATTTCCAATCAATCTAAAATGAATATTACTTTACTTTCTTTATGTGGAAATAGAAAAAGACATACTACTTACTGTATTATTCATTAATATTATCTCATTTAGTATATATAAAAACATAATTAATTTTTTGAAACAAATAAAATTAGGGAATATCAAATTTTAAATGCATTCACAATTTTATTTGAAGGGAAAAAAATACAATATAAATTTAAATGTCTAGTAAAATTTTATGTATATAATAAATATGCAGAAATAATTATTTATATATATCATGAATAAGAAAATTATGCATATAAGTTGACATTACAAATAATTTATTATATATCATGGATAAGAAAATTATAATCATGAATATTTATTTTGGTAATCCTGTGTATCATATAGGGTCTATACAAGTTGTTATATTAAACTACTTTTATACCCATTTGATAAGGTAAAATGTCAAAATTGTCCTTAGTATTAGAAAATTTGCTTTTTTTATAAGCGTTTTTTCTGGAAAATGAAGAATGATTTTGCACTAAAATTGGTAGAAAAGTAAATTAGCTTGTAAAAGGGGTAAAAGAAAAACATTCTTTCTTTTTGGATAATTACATTTTATCTGCTATGCGTGTTATAACAGTATGCAAAATGTTGGAAAAATACGGATTCAGATGACAAATTATAATTAATTTGTATTATCTAAACATCATACAAGAATTGCACTGCATATTGCCATAATACAACACAAGTCACTTTGTAGACAGTGAAGACAATAGTTTCACAAACAAATTTATTCCAAAGAAGAAACATTGCAACGGCATTTCTGCACTGTAAATGCTGATTTTTCACCATTTCAGCTTCCATGGAAAGTACTGCATTGCATCCATCGCAATATATATATAAGAAAATATTTAACCCTCAAAACTGCCAATATTTTAACTTTTACCTTCTCAATAAGAGACATATAGTATGGTTTTACACTCTCCACATCAACCTCCACCTTGCTTTTGCTGTACAGATCATATTTGCTGCAACAAATGATCAACCAAACCACATAAATATTCCAATAGAGAAAAAAAAAAAAAAAAAAAAGAATGAGAAGAAAAACACCAACTTGAATATCTTAAGCCACTTGAGATTCTCCACATCTTCTTCATTCATCAAGTACTTATAAGCTCCTGATTTGTGCAATGCTGAAATTCACACATAAGATCATATCATATTGTAGCTTAATCATATGCAATGAGAGTATATACATACAAAATACCTACAATAAAACGAGTGATATCGAATAATGAAGAGTGCAGCTGGTGGCAATGTGGTCTTGTTCTCCCTAGCCACCTGCAAGAAACCAAACCATCAAAAAACAACAAAGAATTTCTAAAATCTAAATACATATTTTTGGATAGTATGTCTACCAAGTACATGTAGTCGTCATGCCCCCACGACATCAAAACATTGTCTAATCCACATCCCTCATAGTACACACCAAACTTGGTGTTATAAGCCGGATTGTCATAATCAGGATTGCCTTTGAAGTGCTGCATTATCACGATTTTATGTCAAATTAATCCTAAACAAAAATCAAAATCATAAGCAAGAGATGGAAAACACACCTCGAAATAAACTATTGATTGATCAAAGGCACAGCCCACAGGAAACGTATCGCCTGAGATCAAACAATCATGATCATCACACCACCACCAACAACAACAATAAAAATAAGAAACAAAATCATTCATTTTCTTACCAACAACAGCCCATTGTGGTAGACCTCCAAAGCTAGGCAGAAGAAGAACTTTGCCAAGATCTGAAACAAGAAAGTTTGATATAATTAAGGTTAATGCAATAAATAAAAATAAAGAAAGAATCAATGATGAATAATTACCATGGATAAGAGCAGTTAAGTGCATCCAATCTTCATTAGGATAGTCTTTTCTTATGGCCTCAGCACTTTGCAACAAATGCTGAATCTGGGGTTCATCCAAATCAGGATCACTATCATCCACAACTTCATTAAGAAGCTCACAGCATTCCCAGATCCCCATCTCGACTCGATCCAACGAAGAATACTTCTCTCTCATTCTCTTCACCTGCATCATCAATATAATCACCATGATCAAATGAATTATCATATCATTTCTTGTTCATTTTCTTTTCTTACAAAGTCATATGTTTGGTTGATGTGGCTGAGGCGATACAGCTCTTCCACTGTCCCATTCCTTTCGGTTTCAGCTTCATAATCCCTTTTCAAATATACACATATAATAATGATTATTACTTCAGTTCATACATGTATGATCATGGGAATTTATTAAAAAAAAAAAAAAAAGTATTATGGTAATATATATACCTGAAAGAATTGCCGTAGGTGTTGTTGTTTGGAACTACAAAGCCTCCATTCAAAACCAGTTCATCAGTTTGAGAAACTGTTTTAAGATCTTTCACTTCAACCCCTTCATTAAATAACAAAAATTTGAAAAAAAAAAAAAACGAAAAAACCAAAGATAAATACAAGGATTAAATAATGAATAATGTATGATCATCAGATCAAAAGTTGAGGAAAAAAAAAAAAAAAGGCTAACTAATGTAACAAACTGAGGATACTCAATGATGATAGTCATCTTCACTAGCTTGCAAAGATTTTTTTTTCCATAAATATAACAAAATGATGATGTGTTGAGGGATTGGAGGGATGAAACTGCACCAATTTATAGTAAAAAAACATATCCTTAATTGAAAAAAAAAATTAAAAAATCAGAGATCATCCATTCATGAAGATGACTTAGCTTGAGGTGGATCTGTAATCCAAATTACCTTAATCTGGTTAATGCATTAAATTGCCAGAGAAATTCAACGTTCGGAAAATGAGATTATATATTGTATATAGTGTTTCCTATTTTATTATAATATTATTGTTATATTTCGATAATCGCATTGATCGTGAAAAAGTGTCATCTCCTATTTTGATAATTTTTTATATATGGCATGTGTATATTGGTAATACGATTTTATACATGTGACGTGGTAATATGTTAATTGTATATTAATTATGTTATTTATGCGGATAAGATATAGATTTTAGTATATTATACACATGGCTTTATATTAAAGTTATTACCTAGTATAGAGAGATTCTATGTACTTAATATATTTTTTTATTAATTAATTTCTAGGATTAAATTAAAATTTTCACCTTTTTTTTTATAGAGTGAGTCTTGCATAAGCCCATCTTACAAATCTCATTTCGTAAGACGGGACATGTCGAATAATCATAATAAATTATATAATACTTTTGTGTTTATTAGGTAATACTACCTCCGTCCCACAACACTTTGCACACTTTTAGTGTAATTTACACTAAAGGTGTGCAAAGTGTTGTGGGACGGAAGGAGTATATTTTTATATATTATGTAATACATTTGTATTATATTATGTATTATATGTACATAATAAAAAATTATTACCTAATATATAGACTAATATTAGCTAATATACATAAAAATATTACATGTTGCACGACAGAGAAGACAATGAGTGGGCGCTAGGATCTGCACATTTTTTTAGAAAACTCAACCCAATTCAAAACATATATCCTATAATACAAAAATATTATTTGATATTCATAAAAATATTATCTAATACTAATAAAGTATTACATATTTTCTTATAGTCAAATTCAACCCAAAACGCATTCTACAATACAAAAGTATTACTCAATATATAAAAAAATATTACCTAATACATATAAAAATATTACATAATTTTTTATGTCTAATTCGACTCTTCCGTCTTATGAAATGAGATCCATAAGATAGTCTCATTTAAGACTTTATCTAACTTATTATATATCTTATATTGATGTTTTATCTGATATTTTAAAATAATTATCATAAATCAAGTATAAATATAACATCACTTATTTACATATGATATGAATTAAAAATAATAAAATATAAAATAAAATATCAAATTAAAATAGGAAATTCAGTTGAAGTTAGAATCTTAATCTATGAACTAGTCATTTTGCAGTCAATGAGTCAACAATGCAAGTCAATGCCACACATTTACAGTTAACTCAAAATGAAATTTCATTTACGTTTGTTGGAAAAAAAACTAAATAACTAATAACTCTATCAATAACTAATAATAAGATTATGGTAAACATGTAATATTTTGAATTGAAGGGTAATATTGTATTTTACTACCAGCACATTAATAGTATTTCATACTATTAAAAGTAATATTTGTAAAGTAATTATATCTAAATAGTAGGTAATGCTTCAAAAAACAAAAACAGTGCCTTTTAAAGTCAAAGTAATATTTTTCAAAATAAAACCTATTGCTCCGAATTAATTTTAAAATAAATAATAAGCAATACTTTTCTGATCGAATAACAAATACTTTTCTTAAGTAAATAAATTTTTGGGATAAATTAAGCTAATTATATTACCGGTGACTAATATAGAACTTGGCATCACATAAAATGTGTTGTCTTTATTTCTATGATATCACTTTTTCATTTCTAAAAATATCTAATATATATATATATATATATTTATATAACAAATAGGAAAAATATCTATATATGCCACAAATTCATTTAAAATTAATTCTTACCACAATATATAGTAAATATACTTTTCTACCACAATTTCAGAAAAGATTCGAATAACCTTTAGTAGTAATGATTGTGAGAAGTGACGTGTAAACATATAGCGTGTAAATTAATTGCAGTGTTTTTCATAAAGTTACAAGTACAACATATGATCATATCATTTAATTTCGTGTTTTTTACATGGCGTTACATAAGATGACTCATATAGGAGTTACATGATATGATTTTTTCATATCGTGTAATCTTTATGAATCATATCATGTAAACTCCATGTCTTTTTTTCACAAATTACACGATATGATCTATATAAAATTATGCAATATAAATCATAAACGTTACACGATATGAACTATAAAAACGTATATGGAACTTTTTTACTTTTATCATTTGGTGAAGAAGAGTAAATTGTTATATGAATTGTGGAAATCCAACAAACCCTAATAAATAAAAATCGTATATTAAGTACAAGTTTAGACTTTAGAGTATGAATGCACATGTACGGAGTACTCTGCTGTCATCCTAATAAATGATTGAACTACTTATATTAATGCAAATTTTGTCCACACGTCTTTACTCCACATATAGAGTTAGAACATATTATCATTCTTAAAAAATTTATTTTCGTATTTCAGTGGTTGTGGTTGAATTATCATCATATATAATATTTCATTATAACTATCAACACAAATACTATATACATAATTAATGATGATACTTATAAGGTCGTATCTTGGGATGGTCAAGGTGTCGTTGAGCATCCAAATTATTCTTCTCTCTTTTTTTTTTTTTTTGCATAATTGGGAAATTCAATGATAGAATATATATATATATATATATATATATATATATATATATATATATATTATAATGAAGGCCCCATTTAATAGTAAAAATGAGTTTGTTAAGTGGTGGGTGTACAATGATGTATGTTGGGTCAGATGATTTCGCCTCCTCCAAGGTTGTGTATTAACATAAATGAATAAGTAGCATATGTTATAATTTCAATTTTAAAAAAAAATAGACAAAAAATTAATTGTTGACTTTTTTAGGTTGACGCATGTCACACATATACAAATGTTAATACACAACCAATTGAATTAGCATGGAATCACAATTTGGACTCATTCCACTATTTTCTTTTTATTCAGCATAAACAACTATTTATAAATTAAAGATTATTTCCATAATATACTAAAGTAGTTACATGGTTATGGTTTGCTTGATTAGAGAGAGATGAATAACTTTTCTGTCTGCTGATAGACTCCTCCTCAATCGGATGAGATGTAAATTGAGGAATATATATATATAAGTGTGTGTGTATATATATATAAAAGGTTGTTGGTTTGAGTTATTGGAGTTGGAGATGAAATATAGTTTAGAATAAAAAATCTCATTTGATAAAGAGTAAATTATTTGAAGAATAGATTGATCATGTAATTAAAATGATAGAGTTTGAGTTGTTTGAAATAGACATCATGTGTGTAGCATGATATATATATATATATATATATATATATATATATATATATAAAAGTGCTAGGCTACACACACATTATATGCACTTAGGAAAATTAAAGACTAGAGTCTCATATGTGTTCCCCATTAGTTGTTACAAAGTACATAATCATAAAACACTACAAACCAAAACATTTAATGAAAATATAACAAATAACAATCATAAAAACCTAACTATCTCCCATGAATAACATTTAAATGTAGTATAAAAATATATAGCAAGAAATCATCATAAAATTCCATGCTATTCTCCTCGATCGGATCGTACCTAAAACCTACAGAATGTGTGACATGTGGTACAAAATGTAAAAAAAATATAGAAAAAATATTGACTTTATTTTATTTTCTAAATGTGTCGCGTGTCATATATCATGATTAGTTTTAACTAAAATAAAATGTGTCGCGTGTCATATATCATGATTAGTTTTAATCAAAAAGGGAATGAGGTATGTATGATGGAATTAATATTGCATGTATTAAAGAAACTTACAGACACAATCTGATCTAGGAGCAATTTCCACAACATCATTGGATGATCTTGATCTGCATGCAACCTTGAGAACAAACCCTCTTTTTCTTGAAATTTGAAATGAAGAATCATTATTGGAAAAATGATATTGGAATGAAGGGTGTGTAAAAGGTGATGAAGAGAGCAAAGTGGTGATCGCCATTGGACAAGAGAGAAGGAGCACAGTAATGCTGTGTATGGCCTGTGTAGCAGATCCTCCTCTCTACCGACAGACGTTCATTCTCCAGAATTATGGAAAAGCTTCATATATAGATAGATTGCTACATGAGGCCAGGCTTCTTCCTCAATGATTTTTTTTACATCTATACATCGCTTTCGGGCCGGGCCCATGGGCTTTGTATACGTACGTATATAGATATTAGGTTTAGTGTATCTCATCACATGTAGCATTTATAACATCGAAAGCTATTGAATAATAAGTTATAAGGTGGGAGTTAGATTGCGTATCTCCACAGTTTGTATCATGTGATAAAAAACATGACCCTTTGTAACATCTTTCTTAATTCTGGCAAATCATTCAAATGAAACTGGAAATATGGTTTCATTTTGGACAAAAGTTTTCTGGAATTGGGTGCTGCTTATCTTATCAGCACCAGAGAGATATTTCTGGAATTTCAGCACGAGATTCATAAGTGTATTAACATTTGATTCTGATTCCACATGTCACCATATATATAATAACTACTTCTAAATTATCTTTCAACTTTGACATAATTTTTTAATGTTAGTTTTGAAATTGATTACTATTCAAGTAAGTATCATGGGTTAATTATTTATGATAAAATCATTTTTTTTCTTAAGTTGTAATCTTAACTAATTCTTACAATGATTGCAAAAATAACACGATTTTCTATATATATATACGAGTTTTAGATCACACACGTTGCACGTGGAGATCAATTCAAATTAATACAAATTTCTTATATATAACATTTTTACACTAGAGTTTTAATTATAATAGAATTTTATAGGATTTTGAATTCACAAATTCTCCTGTGCACCTGGTGCACGGATCTAAGATCCATGCAATCCGGGTCGACCCGACCCGGATCCAGTGAATTTCTTTTTTTTTTTTTTATAAATTTTATATTTTGACCTTTATGTACAAATTTGGTGACCTATATGTACAAATGTTGTGACCTTTATGTATAAATATTGTGACCTTTATGCATTGTAACTTAAAAAAAAAGGAAGAATTTCAGCAAAATTTGTACATAGATACATTTATGTAATATTCATGTGACCTTTTATATATATTCATATGACATTTATGTACAAATATTCATACATTTATATAATATATAAAGGTATGAATATTTATACATAAAGGTCACATAAACATACATAAGGGTCATATGAATATAACATAAAGGTATCTATGTACAAATTTTGCTGAAATTCTTCATTTTTTTTAAGTTATTTAACATAAAGTTCACATAATTTATACATAAAGGTCACAGAATTTGTATATAAAAGTCACCAACTTTGTACATAAACGTTTTGCCCTGAAATAAAAAAATCAAAAAAAAAAAAAACAAAAGTGCGCGGATCCGGGTCGACCCGGATTGTATGTACACCAAGTGTACAGCAGTCATACTCTTTTGAATTAGTTATAATTTTAATATAAAATTATTTAAGTATGAAAATCCAAAATTACTATTTTAACTTTAAATAATAATCATTGATAGAGATATATTCGGTAATTCATATTTTATAAAAAACATCCACACTTTTATATAGATAATAATAGATATACTTTTGATATCGATCAATTTTATTTTATTTTTGATTTTTTTTATGAATTGGATTTCATGAATTTTAAATGATTGGATTTGAGTTTCGTATTAATAGGGCCTCTGTAATTATGGTCTTCTAATTTATGGAGAATTTAATATGACGAATTTTATAAAAATTGGAACATTAATCTGGTTCGCTTTAATTGCATAATATTTCTTTCGTTTTGTATGACCTGTTTTCTTTAATTAGGTTTTCTATTAGTAGGGTGATGTAATTAGAGTTTCATATTAATTGGGAGGTTTTATCAAATTTCTGAAAATTGAGGGTTTTATCAATTTTAAGAAATTTGGGAAATTTGAGCTTTTTCATTTTAAGAAATTGGGGTCTATGTAAGGTTTCTTTCATATTTTGTGGGGTTGGGAGGGGAATATCAATTTTCTGGAAATTAAGGTTTCATCAATTCTAAGATATTTGAGAAATTGGGGGATTTTATCAATTTTAAGAAATTGAAGGTCTCTAGAGGGTTCCTATACTTGTATGATTGTCTTTTGTTTATAAGGTCACATTCATTTTTAGTCATGTCTTGAGATAAATGTTCGAAACTAGTCCCATTAATTTTGAAAAATTAATTTTAGTCTAGTAATCAAAATAAATTATCTAATTTATCGATCAAAATTTTCAAACTTTGAATTGTTCACCGTGAATCTGGTTGATGTTAGTCTTGTATCAACCATTAACCCTTTTAATTAGTATTATGAAAATATTAATGTTAGTTCTGAGACCGTGAGTTGAATTGTTCATATTTCCTCTGCATATCTCATTGATACATAACTAAAATATTAATTCGTACTACCAAATGACTAAATGTATAATTGATCACATAATAAAAAGAACAAAAGTTAAGAACAAAGAAACAAAGTGAGGATTTCTTATGAAAGGTGGATATAAGAATTGTTTCAACTGGAATAGATTTATGTTATGCATGTCAAAATCATGTTGAATAAATTAATAAGTACAATCATATATACATGTAATAAATACAAAACTCTACTCTAAGGCAAACCTTGTTTTGGTATGTGAGCCCACAAAATTGTATAAACAATAATGTGTATTTATTGTATAGTACAATAGTAGGTGGAAGCAATGTAATGTGGTCCATGGACTTAAAAGTCTAGGACCTACGATTTCATAACCCACTTATCATTGTTTTGATGTTTGGATAATGATATGAGTGCTTAAATTTTACTATATATATTACTCGTTAACTCACTATATTTTATATTTTTAAAATCTAATAAACGATAATCAACATATTGTGTCATCATGTTAGGTTAATGATATAACTAATTTAGAATAAATCGATTATCCAACGAGTTAAACCACTAATCGATGAGTTTGATTACATGTATGGGTTTTAAAACACTGTTTCTTGGTATTGAATAAATATTTGTATAGCAGATGATTCAATCACATTCTAATCCAAGACAACATAAGAAAAACACTACTGTGTACTAATGCACAAATCTCACAATTTTATTATAATGTATTTTTTCTCCTTTTTTTTTTTTTTTTCTTACACAAATAAGTGTTTAGATATCTAATCAACTCAGTCAGTACAATAACTCTCTCTCTCTCACTCTCTCACACACACACACAAAGTGTAAGCTTTCATTAGGCCTTAGGCAAACCATCAGCTAAGTAGCCAAGGCCTTCTAAGTGGCTCAAGTTCTAACAAATCAAATTCTTTTTCCCTTCTTTTTCCAAAATGAATTCCTACTATTCAATCAAAATCGTCGATTATTTCTTGCAAGTGTGTAACAATGTCCTCTGCAACAGTTTCAGATGAGAATCTTCTCATCATATCATGCCTAGCCTGCATCCCTTTACTCTTAGCTTCACCGTAATCGCTAACAACGCATCTCATCAGAACTTGCAGCTTATCAGTGGAAGGCTCAGCCCAGAAATGCCCCTTAAAAGGCCCTTCTTTCACTTCACTCATTCCCTCAAATGGCAGTGGATAGCTATTCTCGTCTCTCAAATACTCAGTCGGCCCCGACCAATTGGTGGTGATCACCGGTAGTGACATTGCCATCGCCTCCACTATCGGTCTGCCCCAACCTTCGCCTCTCGATGGTAGAACAAATGCTTTAGCTGCTTTATACAATCTTGGTAAATCAACCTGGGCTATATGGCTATCAATCACATAAATTGGAGCCCAACCATTATCCGGCTTCTCCAAATCAGAATCCTCAACATACTCGACAATCTTGTTAGCGAAATCCTTGTCCGAATGATAAGGATTTGTCAGTAAATACAATACAACGTTATCAACCCCGGAAAATTCCTTCAGATAAGACCTCATCAATACATCCCATCCCTTTCTATACTCCCATTTGAACACACTCAAGAAAATAAACTGATTTTCTAACTTCTTTTTATCAGATCCTAACACAAGACTGCTTATTGAATCCAACTCCAACGGCTCAACCTTAAATGGATCAAAGAACTCCAAGTCAACAGGCTGAATGATCTTCTTGATCTTCATTGGATCAACCCCACTTTGCCTAAATGTATTAACATGGAAATCAGTGGGAACCCAAACACGATCCATTCTATTACAGCGCCTCACATGTTCTGCATTTACCCTATCAGTTTCAAACATAGTTCTTCCAATGACAACCTTGAACCGGCCATAACCGATTGGGGGGCAAGGTAGGGTTTGAAACAGAGGGGGGTACCAAGCCCCGGGTTCGCTATGACAAACAACAATAGTATGATTCAATGCGCATTTGGTTTGGTGAAGCTCAACAGCAAGATTTCTCATTTTGGGAGGCAAACCCTCCCAAAACCGAAGATTTTCTAGATCACCATGTTGATCAATGCTCAATTTGAAAAATGGGTTCTTTTGCTTCTTAATGTAACTATCCAATGCTAAGATGTAAGACCATGCTTCTGAGCTGTAACCCCCACCTGAGAGAAAAGGGGCCATCCATAGCACACAATAAGGGGGTTCTGCAATTTCAATATTTTTAGACATTGGGTTAAAATGGAGAAACTTGAAGATTTCTTGAAAGGAATTTGAGTACGGCAAAAAGTTTGCTTTTAGAAGGTATATTTTGAAGTGGTTTGTTTTTGTTATTGTGCTGAATGAAATTGCTAAGAACAGTATCCAGATTGAGAAAAAATAAATGGGCTTCATTGGCAAAGATGAAAAAGGTTGGTTCTTTGGGGTTTAGGGTTATTGATTTTCAATTGAATCCATTGTCACAATCTAAACAACAACCTGAGTTTATAGACAAAGTATTACATATAACTACACACCACAGAGAGAGAGAGAGAGAGAGAGAGTACTGGAAATTGCGAATCTTCTCTGCCCGACATTGAAGAGTGCGAAGAAGAAGAAATCTCGAATAACTTCTAGCTTCTTCGCAGGCGACGCAGTGCCCAGAGAAACAAATCTAATTGCTTCTCTTTTTTTTTTTTTCTTTTTTTTTGACATTTTTTTCCAATTATTAATTACCTTAAGCGCCCTCAAATTTGACCTTCTTGCTATATTTGGCCTGTAAAATGTTATTTTTAGCAATTTGGACCCTCTTTCATAGGGTTGTAAACGAATCGAACCGAATCGAATACTGATAAATTTTATTCGAATTCGAAAATTTTCAACAGTATTCGTATTCGATTCGAGTTTGAATACTAATTTTGGATTCTTATTTGATTTGTTTAATATAAATTCAATTAATATTTGATTCGATTCGAAAATATAATTTTGATATTTGATTCGAGTTTAAAATATTTAATTCAAGATTCAAAGTTTTTACACAATTTTTTAAATATTCGATCCGATTCGTGAAAATAATAATGATATTCGATTCGAATTCGAATATTCAATTCGAAAACATGCTAAATGATGAAATAATTGGATATATAAAATAAATTAAAATGAAAAAATAAGTGTATATATATAAATATGTATATATATGTGTATATTTAAATATTTCGAATCGAATATATTCAAAATTATTCGAATCCAATACATCGGTATTCTTATTCATATTTAAAAATAATTCAAATATTAAAAGAAATTTATTTTCAAATACGAATCGAATAATTTCGAATCGAATCTCGAATCGAATCAAAAAGTTCTTATTCTTTTGCGTTCCTACTCCCTCATGATGTGTAAATTGCAATTATGCCCTTATCAAAAATTAGCATATGTTTGTGGCAACCGTTAAACATTAAAAAAAAAACATATTACCGCATTTTTATAATTAACTCGGGATTTTTGGATTTTTAATATATGAAGTCTAAAAAAAAGTTTAGAATTTAAAATTTTAATATGATTAATGAAGTACAATACCGACAAATTCATTGAAAATATTTAAATAATAGGATAATTGAAGGTTGAAGGATTAAATAAATTCTCTGATACTTCGAAAATCACACTAACAATATTTTTTAAAATCTTTACTTCGTTACATATGATGACACCTAATAATTGTTAGGAATTAAAATTGCACATGTAACAATAGTTAAAATATAAAATAAAATAAAAAATCGGACAGAACCTATTTCACAAAAAGTATTATAGGTTCCATGCTATTCACGGATATATATAAATTTTATCATTTTAATATTTTAATATGAAAATACATAATATGAAAATAGTAAATATCTTGAGAGTAATTTCAATCTCATTTGTTAACCATGTGATGTACAATTATAAAATTTATATACACCCGATTTACATATTTTTATGCATATTATTAATTTGGTATTAATTACCTATAAATGTTTGCTTCAATTATTAATTGTATTTATTAAATCCATGCAATTTTATTGGATTTGATTGAATACATGAGATAAACTACCACCTATTCCCATGGGTATCAATATATTTTGTAATTAAAAAAAAATCTGATAAATCAATGGGAGATCAATAAATTTCACAGGAAAAATGGACTATTTATGCATAGGTATATTTATTTCAATATTTTTGGCTCTCACAAATTACAAACTTTTAAAATATTTTAAGTAACAAGCATAATATATAAAAAAAAAAAAAGTAGTATTGAATAGATAGATATTTGTATATATGAATATATATGGTATATAAACCTTTTAAAATAGATGAAGTAAAATATATACATGTTATGTAAATATATGAATTAAAATTAAAAAAATCAATATTTTCATTATACATAGATAATTAAAGTAAATGACAACTCCAATATTAGTGTAATATACTTGAAATTCGGATAATATTTTAATTAGACCAATGAAATAATACATTCCACAATACGAATAATAATAATTAAAATATTGTGTGGAGCTAATGAAAAATGAATTAAAAACAAAATAATAACTATTTGATTTTAATAGATTTAATCTAGATTATAATATATTAAGTCAACTAAACAAATCCAAGATTACATATAAACTGTGTATCTGCTGAATTATATGTAAACATACGTTTTCTCAACTACATGACCAGATTGAATTTACAAGTCTTAACTAAATTAAATGTTACTTAAAATATCATAAAAGGATGTAGTGTATTTTGAGTTATGCCCAAAAAATTGAATTTGTTATTACCATAACACAAATAATCAAATTTAAATTATGTAATTTATTATTCCTCTTTTGATTTATCTGATATGAATATTTTTTGTATATTTTTTTAACAATCTAATGTTCATCATGATTAGATAGATTAAATAATTAGAAGTAAAAATAGTTCATCTGAGTATTGTTGAAACCAAGCTGGGTCTGAAATCTGAATCCTATGTTCTTTACAGTAAGTAAAAAAAAACATGTAATATATTAGCGAATTCGAAAAGAGTCTGTGTCATGAAATGTACATAAACACAAATATAAGGTTGAATGTAAGATGAAAACACAATAGTTGTAAGGTTCAAAAGACATCACAATTTAAGAGGGACTGATACAAATTCTAGTTATTTCAGCTTGACAACGATAGAGATCTTCTTGGGTGGTGCATTGCCATCACATCTTTGATTGAATGCGACTAAGGGTCGCTTGAATTGAACCGTGTGGTTCATCTGTTGGTAGATATACGTCATCATCGAACTGCAACAATCATCCAAATGTTATACGGCATTAGATTTTCCATCATGCTCCATCATGATATGAACAAGCTATGCAGGAAAAGCTATGGCCAGTTCTCCACTTTCAAGTTAATTACGAGTAAAAATTGAATAAAAGAATGATCGAACGAATGGTATCTCAGGTAGAAACAATTTGTGTTTTGTACTCTTAAAGTTGGAGTTATAAATTGAGTTTTTCTAGATTCAACAAGTGTTGCTCAGAATTTTTTGTTTTGTCTTTTTTGATCCGGGTTGCATCATTGATATCTTACAAAAATGATCCACTGCATCCAACTTGGCATCTTAATTAACAATGGCACATCATTTATCAATGACTATGACATAATTTAACATTTCTGGGAATGAAAAATGAAAAGAAGTCATAATAATATGTGAACTAAAGTTTCAAACGTCTTTCACCAAATATTTTGACAAATATGGCACTTTCAAGCTGAGCATCCAGGGGAACTTATTTGCAACCTCACTAGTTCTGTTACTTCCATGTTCATAGTATTGTATGGTAGGAAACGTACCTTAACGATTATAGGATTATCTTTGCTCGATAAGTTGACAGGCAAAAAGTGAATATTTGGCATTTTTAACTGAATCAATGTTACATCAGGAACCCTGAAATGCAATTACCAGAGAGTCAATAAACTGTACCGCCATGTTTCTACATGCATGTATATATGAAATTGATATAGAAACCCAGTTTTCGGTTTCTTATGGAACCAAAATCAATATATATATATATACACACACACAACACACATATTTATGGGCAATATTTTTACCCAATATCTATAACACAATAAAATTACCGACTTTGAAAAAGCACACGTTTTTTTCCCAAATTTCAGACTAAATTACTTAACTACCCTTATACTTAAGTTGGTGTATTTTGGTTAAGGAAAACTGTTCTCACTCACATGAATTATATCTTGAAGAGTACCTCCCCACACTCACAAACCATCCATCGAGACTTGACCCTCCCCAGTACCCACCACCATTCAAAATTTGCCTCCAGTGACGGCAAGCAACAACAAGAACATGTGAGCTGGCACTTCTTTGAATTCATATGATTTGAGTTAATTTTATTTGCTATTAAATTAGGGATTTGATGCTTACTTTAGTTTAATTTTCGATTAAATTAGGGATTTCATCCATGGGTTAGTTTAATTTGTTAGTTTGGGCATTGGATTAAAAAAAATGCAACTTTGAGTAGAAATTTGTGATTGCAAACTGTAAATGAACCAAGGAATAGATCACGCTGCTCATATTAGATCTCGAAGCTCAGGTTAGATCACAATGCTTAGGTGGTGATAGTTAGATCATGAAAGTACCTTAGGTTAGATCACGAAGCTCACAGGTTAGATTACAAATATTAGATCTCGAAGCTCGAGTTAGATCGCGATGGTCAAATAGAGATAGTTAGACCATGAAGGTACTCTAAGTTAGATCATGAAGCTCATGTTGGATCACGAAAACTGAGGTCAAAACTACTGAGTTAGATCATGATGCTCATGTTAGACCACGAAGTTCAAGGGCATTTAACACATTTGGGAAAAAAAATATTGGGTAAAAAACTTGTTTATGAGATGGTAAAAAACTTATGTTGGTTATTGGTTACAATGACACATTTCCACAATATATATATAAGATGTTTCAGAATATTTAGTAACCTGGCAAGCACGGCCTTAGCCATGTCATAAAGAGTACTTTGAACAGATGGACTGTAGACTCCTCCTTTTGTAGGTCCAAAAAAAGTGCTAACTAAAACCTTCTTCACATCAATGAATTTCTCTGTGAAGTATGATTGTTTTGCATGAATACTTGAAAGAGTCTCGAAAGAGTACCTACATAAAAAAATTGACCAACATTAATCAAGATTACATCCTATTATTTAAGGAGGCAGAAATCTGATGCTCATCTGAAGAAAGATCAAACAAAATAACTTGCTCATAGATTCCTCGTATTAAGTTCCATATGATCATTACATTCTAAGTGAACACAAACCAACCAACAAAGTATACCTCCAAGATGCAGTAACCTCTGTTGCCAGCATCCTCTCTCGTGTTTCAGGCAATATAGTGTACCTGTCCCTGATAAATCCTTCAAAACCTGACTGTAATAATGTTGAATTTAGTATGACAGACAACGAAAAATCATTCTGATGGATTCAAGTTACATGGCTCATGGTACATGAATGAGTCACAAACTTTCTTTATGTATCATGACTTTACTTAAATAACAAAGATATTTTCACCAAGACTGGCTCCATTTCAATTTGCAACTTCATTGCCGAGACATCAACGAACATGCTTATGCAAATTTTAAGCACCTGTTACTAACTACCTAAATTCAGGGGGAGAAAAAAATAATAATAATAAGAGAAGCTGCACTATGATATGAGGCAGAGTTATTGATGAAAGACACAGAGAAACCTAGTGGATAAGGGGCAAAAACACATTTGCAGAATGTAACTTAAGTAAACCCAACCCAAACTGATTAATGTCAAAGATCACAGTTGAGCATTAACTCACTTGGGTGGTCTTTAGCAGTGCTAATCCTTCAATGCCAGAAATCACCTGCAGCGCACCAGACTTTTTTACTATGACTTCAGTAGTGTGCTTCTCAGATCCAAGCTTGAAACCTTGAGAGGAGCCATTAAACATAAAATAAATCTTAAAGTTGCCCATTTCCCCCAATCATATATGTACAGATAAGAGCCACCATCCCAAACATACCCCTTCCCAAACCCCCAAAATTATAACCCAAAGAATGAAATCCTGAAAGCACATTGAAGATTAGCATTTCAGGCTACTAGTCCTTAGGCTACTTGATCCGAAAACCTTAATCAAATCTATCAATATGATATTTTTATCAAATTTATTGCTATAGCAACAGACCCACCAAGGAACCCAGTAATCATGATTAGAGCTAGAACAGATTCACATAGATAATATCCTTGGAAGAAATGCAGAAATACATAACATACTAGCAGCTAACCATGTTCATGGGGTTGACCGTCTATGGAAATGCGCTCCCATGGCTTCTCAACTATGTTTACTATTGCAGCAGTGACCTACACAAATTTGATGAGATCAAACTTTCTTTAGATCATATTCTAGTGAGAAGTGGCATCAGGAAAGTGAACTCTTCTTGTTACTTTGAAACTCATTATTGTATAAATCAAAAGTGAAGATGATAATTATCGAAAAACAAGCTAGTTCCTTCAAAGAATTAAAGAATGTCTTAATAACATCACAACCACATTTAACAAGCAATATGAAATAAGAGAGGTCTCAGTAACTAAGAAGCAATCTAAATATACAGACTCCAAATGATCCACACTGAACTGACTATGACTCTAGAAATTTGACAAAATCAGCTTTATTAGCGCATTGGCAAATAGTTTATTGAATAGTTTCAGTGCTAAGGAATTCATAACTTGGTTTTATATAGTTATTCAGTGGGGGTTTTCTGTCTCTACTCAATTAAGTTGCTTCAAATTAATGTAACCGATCTGAATGACAATCAGTATATGTCATATTTTCAACTTTCAACCAAGTTCTCGATTGTCTTATCATATAATCTGAAATTATGCTTGAGTTCACCTCAATCACAGAGTTACAAGCTGTAAAAACCTTCATTCTTAAGCTTTAACTATCATAATCTCCGGAAAGGTGGTATTTATATGCATTTTCAAACCAATTTCTTGGATCATTACCTGCTGATAAAAGGATGTAAAGTGCTTGCCAAGTAAAATGGCAAAGTCCTCCACTGAAAGCAGTTGCTTGCATTCTTTAGCTTTCACATATACCTGCACCACAGCCCAATCAGTCTCAAGCAACTACGAAAACAGTATTATTAATCCACACATAGGAATGGCAATGGGTCCGGGGCGGGGCGGGTAGTAGAATACCCAAACCCGCCCCGTGCCCCGCCCAAAAGACCCATGCCCGACCCGGACCCACGACGGGGCAAGAATGATTGCCCCGCGCCCCGCCCCGCCCAATTTTTTTTTTTTAAATGGCAAAATTATGAAAAATTTAATGTATTCCAAAAATTTCATATATTGATACATATATTTAAAATTATCAAAATAAGTTAATTATAATCATTTTAATTTTATCTTATAAGATTCATTATGAAATAATTTTAATTTATTCGTATAATCACATCTTTAATCATAACGAGCACTTCTCAAATAAGATAAAATTAAAATGATTATAATTAACTTAAATTTATTTTTCTAAATATATGTATCTTAAATATATACACATATATATATTAAAATATATATATTTATAGCATATTATATATATATAATATAGCGGGACGAGAACGGGTCGCGGGACGAGGATAGGGTATGAAGAGGACCCAGACCCGCCCCGTCCCACCCATGGGGCGGGTCCGCCCCACCCCAAATACATCGGGTCAGGTTGGGTACCCACCGGGCGGGGCAAAATTATCATCCCTATCCACACAGATACTGCACATCCACAATTGAACCACTCATATACATGAACTCAATCATTAAAAAACATGAAATTCCTCGCTCAACAAACAACAGATTCTTACACATTCCATTACATCAACTACAGGAAACAAACACAAAATAGAGCTCAAACAAGCAAGAGAATAACAAAGAATCAATTGATGATCCGCATGATTCCATCTTCACATGGCCTAAGAACTGAACAATAACCATCAAAATCTTCATTAGATCCTTTTACCGTGTTTTTCATGGTATCAGTGGCGACGATATCGGAGTTATTGCCGTGAGTGTAGGCGGTGAGACAATCGGAGAGAAGGCTGATGCTCACATTCCATTCGACGAAATGATTCAATCCGTTTGGTTCTCTCCAAGCTCGACCCACTCTGACTCTCGCTTTGCCATGCCTCTGCTCCAATTTCACTCCATCCATGGCCATTTCGTTCAGAGATTTGCAGCGGATTTGAGAATATTTTGGGTATGAAAATCAGTGAGTGGATTCCAACTCATTCTTCAAACTACTGTTTTAAAGTCTTGACACGTCTTCGTGCATTGACGCGTCACTGCCACTCGCTGCATATGGCGGTTTTCTTCAAGGTGAAAAAGATCGCGGAAACTCATTTTTTTATTTTTAATCATTGAACTATTATTTTTTATTAATCTATATTATATATTTTTCAGGTTTTGAATAATTTTAAAAATAATATTTATAGTAAGATATAATTATATATTTGTATATTATTCTAAAGATAAAAATTTATTTTGAAATAATATGTAGGTTTTTTTTATTTAGCTGCTAGTGAACTTATACATTTGTACTTGCACATTAATGGTTTTATGTCATTATTTCAAATTTTTATTCATTTATAATAGATAATATGGATATCAAATAAACAACTATTAGTCAGTTTGATTTGTTATTATATATAATGACTAAAAATGAAAGTTTTTAAAACTCTATTAAGATAAAATGAGGTTGTTAAAGAACTTATTTTTTCAAAAAAAAAAAAACATGTGTTGCATATTTTAATATACCACTAATAATTTTATGTAATTTTAATAGTGATGTGTAAAATACAAAAAAAAGTGAGACATGAGATAAAGGGTAAGTATTTGAGGTTTGCTTGGATTTGAGTTTATTAATTGTTTGTTTGAAGAAAATATCATAGCTTTCTTTAGAAATTTTGGTGAATTTGAAATTTATCTTTCAAAAAATGAAATGATATAATATATAAATATATCATAATCTAACTTATATGTATATATGATATATGTTTTAAGAGAAATTATCAATTTTTTATATTTTATTAATAAAATGTATACTTGTAAATTGCAAGGTATGAAGATCATCAATATTTTTTCTTAAAGTATAAGAAATTGATTATTTCTCTTAAAAGGGGAAAAAGAAGTTGATGAGTTATTAATGTGTTCTTTTCATGTTAGAGTAGTTGTTTCATTTTAAATGATGTATTAATATTTGCCGAGTATTTAATAGTAGTGAACTACTAAAGTCAATAATTTGGTTTATCAAATAATGTAACTAGAATTACTAAAAGTATAAAAAATAATTGGTTAACTACATGAAAATAAATTGATTTTAGTTTGATTTCATTTACAATATTTTTATATTGAATATTAACATCACAAATCATCAACTTTAAAAGAATATCAATTCAATATATAATCGAATGTTTTTAGACACTATTGATAAGTAGGATGAGGACATACATTTCTACTTTACATCTACAATTGAAACTTGAAATATTCGATGATGTATCAAATTGACATGATTTTAAAGTTTGTGATATATGTTGCGAACATTAAATGTCCATATTATAAAAAAATTCGAGTTATATAATTTATGATTGTATCATTTAATTTATCCAACATAAAGTTTTATCAAAAAGATTAAAAGCATAGGAATAAGTAGGAAGCAGGATGGCCCACGCGCACTTGGCAGGAGTGAATGTCAATTGATTCCCACAGTTTTATTGTACTTCTTCCCCTGTTTGGGCAAACCTATGTGCTGCCAGGTGTTTTTTTTTTTTTTTTTAAAGGAACTACTTTGACTTTTTATTACTACTTTGGATAAGTGTTTTTTTTTTTCTTTTATTTAAACTGCAAGATAATAAAGACAGGACAAATTTTGGATCCTTTAGTGGATAACTTGTTGATGTTTACCTATCAAAATTCACAGAAATTAATACATGAAATTTGTGCCCACAAATATTTGCATACATAATCTCTAAATCAAATTGTGAGCCTAAGCCTGTAAGCCATGAATTAAAATCTGAAACAAATTACAAATAATATAATTTAATGAATTAACTATATTCAACATTTGGCAATTTCGGAAGTTTAATGTGGCTGAATTTGAAATTAGAGGTGTCAAAACATGCCTATAGAGCTCTTCTTTAACTACCCAAAAGTCAAATTTGATGTAGATTTCAAAATTTCAATCCAACTAAATTATTAATAAGCTACAGGTTAGGCGGGTTGATCTATAATTTTTTTATATTTTATTTAAAATTGATATAATATATATATATATATATATATATATTACAAAAACATTAAAAAAATTGTACATTAAAATTCCTTCATTCTTATAAATAATCGATTCACCTTTATATTCTATACATTTTACTTGCATTAGATACAATTATTACTCATATATTACCAATGTCATGTCCTACCCAAAAAAAATAGGCGTGACAAAAATAAAAACTGTCTTAACATTCAATATTTATATTATGAAAAGACAATTTTTTTTAACCAAATTGACTGAAATGAAACTGCATAACCAATACATAACTTATGGTTTCAAGATTCATACCATAGGAACCATCACACATCATAAATCAAGATTCTAAATCATTTATATTACAAGGTACGTTATAAATCATCAAGGTTCTAAATGATTTGTACTACAAGGTAGGGTGATCATTTGTATTCCTATCTTGTTATTTGGATATCAAAATGGTGTTTGAGTTGAACTTAGGATCACAATTTATGATACACACATAGATATATGGGTGAGCAGCCCAATTTACCCAAACAAAAATAGTGGGCCTTCTTAATACCCAATTCCATTTAAATTATACCTATTGTACCTAATTTAACATAATATTTACCCAAAATACTCAATTTTTAGCTAAACCACCCCCACCCCCACCCCCTGACACCTATCATCATAGTCAACCACCTTACACGAAATTCGTGTAAGCCTATTCATGATTCAATTTCGTGTAATTCCCCACCTAACACGAAATTCGTGTAAGCCTATTCATGATTCAATTTCGTGTAAGGTTATTCCCTTCCAAATTTCGTGTAAGGCTATGCTGAGACATATTTCGTGTAAGGCTATTTTGAGTCAATTTCGTGTAAGCCTAAATGTGAACCAATTTCGTGTAAGCCTAAATGGGACCCAATTTCGTGTAAGCTTATAGGTAGATATTACTGTGTATCATGTGAACTGACAGACACCAATCATCACTGACATATTACTGTAAATCGTTGACAATTATTTGCACTTTTGGGTATTTTGGGAACAAAATATAGTGTTTGGGTAATTTGGAGGATAAGTTAAATATATTTGAGCATTTAGGTTTAAAATATAGTTTTTTTGGGTATATTGGGGTATTGTCTCTAGATATATATTGATTGGGAGTGAAATGGGATCTTATATGTTTTGGTATAAAATGTATTTTATTGTATTAATATATTTATTTAATAGGAGTATTAGTTTTCAGAAAACATGTTTTAATTTTTCAAATAAGAATATATTTTATCATATATTTCTATAGTTTAGATTATAAACGCGTCAATCTCAAAAGATTTAAGTCCAAGTCTTTAGAATCTTAGTGAATAACTTTCTTGTAAAAATATATAAAACTTGTACGTTAAATACATTCATTCATTTTATGAACAAACTAGCAGTGAACCTGCGCGTTGTGCGTATTGTTATATAACAAAATAATTTTAATATAATTAAATTAAATTTATAAATACACAACACAACAATATTGAATACAACTATTAAACATTAATATATATACACTATTAAATAACAACATAAACAACTAAAATAAATCATTTCCAAATCATACCATCCACCATCATCTCTAATCATTCTCACATCGCTCACAAACTTCCATCTTCATCATCTCCCTTGAAATACATATATTCGAGATGTATTCATGCTAATTAAGTTAGACGTCGGCATCGAAAATGATGGAGATGGAGAACTCTCCAGTTTGAACGTCGAGGTCGATCGGATTCCGTCGATAGTGGCCTAGATTGACTATGATGGATGTGGTAGCCTATACCAAGAACTTTGTTCTCTAAATTTTTTTTTTTTTCTGATTTTTTGCTTTTCCTTACCAATGTTATATAATGTACACATAGCTTACTCAGGAAGATTTATAATATAGCTTACTCAGGAAGATTTATAATATAACTTACTCTGTAAGATTTAAAATATTGAACAACATACAAATAGTTTATCAAGAAAAATTCTATTTTTTAATATTTTTAATGACATGACATTTTTGGACCGAAAAATGGTATTATTGTAAATATTTCCAACTATCTTGCTATTAGTATAGTATAGATTAAATATCCTTCATCTCGTAGAATATAATTTATGAGATATTTGAAATCTCATCTCACACAATATAATGAATGAGATATATTATTTCACTCATAAATCTTAATTTGATGGATTTCATATTAAGAAGAACTTACCTGAAGTACTGATTCTTAATTATTTTCATCATCTTTTCTCAATAATAATAATAGTAATAATAATAATAATAATAATAAAGAAAATTTATTAGGCATTCAACAATAAAACCGCATTCTATATATGTTGCAACTGGCTTTCTCCACTAAAATATTGGAGTGCATTATTCCATTATTTGTCATTTAAATTCAATTAACTAATTATCTTTCTTTTTTAATACATCAATAGTAAAAATAAAAATAAAAATTTCTATCTTGTTTGTCTCACCGAAAATGTTGAATCAGGGGGTTTTGAATGGAAGCAAATTTTGATATTGCAAGAATAGTTTGATAATAATCTCAAGCTTATAATATATTTTTAAGTTGTAATTACATGTTTTACTCAGATTTATTTATTGAATGTCACATTATACAAAAGTTCAACTCTTATTTTATATAACACTGTTAACACAATTGATTGACGTACAAGTTAGGTACTTTTATATTATATTCTGTATGTGGAATTCTTTTTATAACAATAATTGAGATTTAAATTTAAAAAAAAAAATTTAATATCATGTTATCATGCTCGAAATGAAGTTTCCATCTACTAAATTAATGCCCAACTTAACTACCAATCCCACCACTACCAAATTAAATTTCTTGATCAACTTCATTTAAATGCATATATGCAAGATTGTAAACATTTACTAGATGGACATGACATATTGAATGATGATTTCAACTAAATCCAACAATGTATATTCAAAAGTATTCAACAAACACTTAATATTTCCAACATTATTATAAATCCACTTGCCAACTACACATATAAAATTCGAAAAACTCGACCTTTTTAGTTGAATAAAGTGCAGATAAAATATCTTCACGAGTAATTTATGAATACTTCACATAATAAATGACGTATGCAGATTCGTTATGCAAGACCATCTAATAATTTGTTTGGGATTGCACCAATAATAATAAAAAGAATGGAGTGTTTCCTTATATAAAAAACGTAGAAATTAAAAAAAAAAAAAAAAAAATATATATATATATATATATATATATTTAAAAAGTCAATGCTTTGCCAGATGATGAAATACTCAAAAGCGCTACAGTGTTTCGAAAAGACCGTTTTTCAATTCTAACATTGTATTTTTTAAATTCTAATTGTTTGTTTATTTGGTTGAAAAAGTAATTAGAAAACAGGATCATTTTGCAAAGTGAAAAACGAATAGATTTTGGGATTTAATAAAAAAAAAAAAGATTTCAAAGTGCAAAAATTATTATATTTCAATATTTTTTTGATTTTGTTATTTAAAATAATATGTAAACTTTAAAAAAAAATTAATGCTAAATTTGTATTTTTTATTTACCATTGAATTTCTTTATTTCCTTAATTTTTGTCATGGGAAAATAATATTTCCGTTTTGTTGACTTTGGAAAAAATGTTCCCTCCAATTTAGTGATAATGTATCTTTCTCTTATCAAAGCTCCAATTGGCAACATGTAGACAAAAAAACTAATAACTAAATTTGTATGATAAACTAAAAACCGATTATTAAATTTTTCAATCACAGAACTTAAATACAAAGAAAACAGATAAATAAATTATTAAAAATGCAAGAGGGCAAAATTGATTGCGAA
Organism: Scutellaria barbata; assembly: GCA_028654395.1. Taxonomy (NCBI): domain Eukaryota; kingdom Viridiplantae; phylum Streptophyta; class Magnoliopsida; order Lamiales; family Lamiaceae; genus Scutellaria; species Scutellaria barbata. The sequence goes on along the minus strand of CM053646.1, from coordinate 13,121,557 downwards.
CTTCTATTTTTTTTTTTTAAATCAAATATAGATGGAGAATATTTAATAGGTTATTATAAATTATTTTCTTGAAACCTCTTAAAAACAACATTGGTTAAATAGTCGAATATTATAAATTCAGAGAATATTCAACGATTTGATGAATCATAATGTATACGATGGTCCACGTAAGACCTATTTTTTTGTATACTTAAATGATTTTGTTACCATTATTCTGTTAACAAATGTAACATCGGGATAAATTATTTTTTTGTATACTTAAATGATTTTGTTGTACCATTATTCAGTTAACAAATGTAACATCGGGATAAAATTGATAAATTTAGAAAAATTGAGATATATTTTAGAAAAAAAAATGTCAGATTATGAAAAAAAAAAAGACATAATGTTAAAATGAAACTCCCATTTTAAATTATTAAACTCTACGAGATATAATATTGTATGTTGAGTTAATTTATAATATACAAAAAAAGAGATATCGACTTATGAATAAAAGTTCAAGTTGACATTTTCCGTCTTATAACATTATTCCATCAAACGAATCTCATAAATTTATTTTGGATAAATGCACGAAACCGGTTTGACAAATCAGTATGAAATCTTTTATGATTTAAAAATTGCTCAAATTCCCTTTATGATTAAATAAAAGAAGCCTAATATCCCCAATTTTGTAATCTAAAACAATTCCGTAAATGTTAATAGCAATGAAAGCCATGCATCTTTATTATGTTGTAGATTTTTTTCAATGATTAAATGAATTTATTATCCCTATTTCGTGTTTTTTTCTTAATCGTAATAAACTTTGTCTACCATTTCAAAATGAAAGCATCAATATTATTTAATAAACCATAAAAATTTTCGCAGTTTTAAAACCATATAAAAATTTCACAAAAATTTTCCAAACCAATCCCATAAATTTTTATGTTAATTTTGATTCAAGCAACAATCATCACCCAATATTCCAAAGCAAATATATTGATTGGATTGAACTATTACAAGTCAAAGTCAACATTCATTAATTAAAAAAATTAAACTGGAAACAAGTGAGAACAAATTCAATAAGAAACACATATAAAATACAATTTACAGCACGCCGGTGATCTGTCGCAGGCTAAATCCTTCTCTCTTAATTATTCTTTTGTTGAATTTTCTTTGACAATTTATTCATAAATTTCCTTTAAAAAAATCAAAGAAAAAACTAATTTGACCAACTGTTTTTTAATTTCACAGCTCAATCAATGGCTGTTAAAGCTAAGAATTATTAATCTATTGCATTTGAACGCAAAAAGGTTGGGTAATCACGTATGATAGGTTCGCTTTACAGGTTTTACTTCTTTTCCTATATATTAGGGGTGTTTGGGCTTTTCAAAGTTGGCGGCTTTTGTTTATTCTCCACTTTTGTTTGTATATAATCATCGCTGCGCAGAGAAGAGAGAAGGAATCTAGGGTTTTGGTCTTAAGGTTTATTTGCTTGGAAGTTAGAGGGTTTTGGTTGATCCGTTTGTTCTTTGTTTGTCAAATTCGTGGGGAAGGAGTTTGGTTTTGGAGGAGGAATGGAGAAATTGCTCGGAGAGAAGAAGAGGGTAGTGGTAGTTGGCGGCGGAGTCGCGGGCTCGTTAGTCGCAAAGCTTCTTCAAGATCATGCCGATGTTTTTCTCATTGATCCGTAAGCTCTTGTTTGAATTGAGTTGACTGCCCCCCCCCCCCCCCCCCCCCCCCTTATTAATTAATCCTGTTCGTAGATATACGTGTTTCTGTCTCATTTCCTCTATTGGATTGTGAATGTGTGTTCTATGTTATCAATTATTGAATGAGAATCCATTTGGATTTGTTTACTTGAATAACAGCAGTTGCAAAGATTTTACAGTTTATGGAGGTCAGTATATGTGTTTTCATATAGGCGACACCATGTTGTCGAAACTTGTTGCAAACATGAACACCCTGTCCTCGAAAGTTGAGAGGAAAAAGGGTGGCTAATTTGGGGAAAGTAGTCAATCTTATATGGTATAGTTTTAGCTGTTTTCATAATTCAAAAGGTTATGAAGCATGATAAGAAGGTTTCAAGTGAGAAATATACATGTTGAATTCTTGAATTTGTTGAGATACATGTGTTTATAACTATAAATCCAGCAAAATATAATTCTGAAGTCTAGGCGTGGGATGATAGTTTATTTCAAAGTAAAAAATCGAGAAGAAGCAGATAATGGAATTGAAGTCTAGTGGTGATAAATTGCACCCAATTGCAGGAAGGAATATTATGAGATTGCATGGACAAGCTTGAGGTCAACAGTTGAACCATCGTTTGCAGAAAGAACAGTGATTAATCATGTGGAGTACCTTCCTAAGGCTGAGATTGTTACATCTGCTGCTACTAGCATCACGAAAGAGGAAGTTACGACTGCACAGGGCCGTCTAATTGGATATGATTATCTAGTCATTGCCACTGGTCATCCAGGCGCTATTGAATGCACAAAAGCTGAGAAGCTTCGTAGCTACCAAGCAGGTAGATGAATAGAATAACTCAATTATGGATGTTCATATCCTTCTTGTGAATTAGCATATGGCCCCATAATCTATTTGTGTTTATTCCACTGCCTTTATTATTATCATCATCATCATCATCATCATCATCATCATTATATCTGGTTCTCCTTTATTTTGGGTAGATCTCCAAGTATGACTCCTCTTTGCAGGACGTGACGTAACGTCACGATTGATGTATTATAAGATTGCTTTTGATGCATGATGCTGTAAAGCCCTGTTTCAACTTCGTTGTGGGAGGAAAATGTGAATGGTTTACAAGGCATTGATTAATTTCTTTTTCATCATCAGAATTATTTTACTTGTGCTATCACTTAAATGCGGTACTGCACACCTTATATCTGGATGCTAATCCTTTGACTGTGATAGACAGTTATTGTTTTTAGTGTTACTATTATTCTGTTATGAAATTCACATACCATAAGAAAATACAGAATTGTATTGGCTCACTTACGTTTGGTTTCAACTAATCCTGTTTCATTGAAAACCCACATGGCTTCTGTAATTTACCATCAATTTGACATTCTTGCACCATCAATTTGACATTCGTGCACCATCAATTTACTCTGCTCACCTTGCCTTTTAAGCATGTTTTTTTTTTTTACCGATCAAATTGCTGCTCTACTTTTTCTAGCCTCCAACCTATTATTTTTCTATATGCAGAACAGGATAAGATAAAGGCTGCAAGCTCAGTTTTGATTATTGGAGGGGGGCCAACAGGTGTTGAAATGGCTGCTGAAGTCGCTTGCGCATTCCCCGATAAAAAGGTTACCCTGGTTCATCAGGGACCAAGGTTACTGGAATTTATTGGAGAAAAGGCTAGTAAAAAGGCACTGGATTGGTTGACTGCAAGGAAGGTTGAGGTCATTTTGGGTCAATCTGTCAATTTGGACTCTGAACTCAGTGGTACTTATCAAACATCAGGTGGAGAGACGATTGTAGCTGATTGCCATTTCCTTTGCGTTGGGAAGCCAATTGGTTCGTCGTGGCTAAGGGAGACTTTTTTGAAGGACTGCTTAGATTCTCATGGAAAGCTAATGGTTGATAATAAATTGAGGGTCAAGGGTCATGATAACATTTTCGCCATTGGTGATATCACTGATGTTCCTGTAAGTCCACCTTCATTGTTGCACATCTTTATTTGGTCCAAATATAGAGGAGGCATTATAACTTCCAAAGTAATTAACTACAGAGTGGGAATTTTCTTCATGACACTTCTGTTGAGCATAAATATCGATTCTATGTCACTATGATAATTATGAAAGAACTAAAACATGCAATTTGACTTGTATTCAGTCATTTGGTTTTACTACTAATCGTTTATTCATTTATTTATCACCTTTAACATATACATGCAAGATCGTATAACAGTAGTTGAGAAGAATACTTTGAATTAAGGGAGGTTAACTCATGCTTAACCTAAATTTTCTAACTGGACATCCTGACAAGGCAATTTACTTAAAAACCTCGAGTCTACAAGAAATTTTACAAAAGGTCTTGTTTGTTTTTCAACCATTTTAGTGAAACCTTGTACTTCATGCCTAGGCTTTCTATTGTATTTTGTGATATGAAGTCAATTACCCGGTATATTCTGCTCGACTAATCCTTACGGTGTATGGTGTAGGAACTCAAACAAGGATATTTGGCTCAGGGGCACGCCTCGTTTGTGGCTAAGAACTTGAAGCTGATAACGAAGGGACAAAGCGAGAACAAGCTTTCTACTTATAAGCCCGCCACAGCATTGGCGTTTGTTGCACTAGGTAAAAAGGATGCAGTGGCACAACTTTTTTGCTTAACTATACTCGGACGCATTCCCGGTATGATCAAATCTGGCGATTTGTTTGTTGGCATGACCCGGAAGCAACTCGGCCTAAAATCCAGCGCGAAATAGCCGATAAGGCGGGGGATATATTCCTTTACCATTGTCTTGTGAATTTTAGCATTCTGAAATTCTTCAAGCAATTTTGTGTTCTCTTTGTCTTCTCGTCTATAAAAACACGCGTAAATGAGCTCCTGTATTTGTATTCTATATTCAGAAACAGAATGTAACTGTGTGCCTGTGTTATTTTTACATGTATTTGATGTTGTGACTATGAATTTGGCATTAAAGTTCAATTATACAGATATGTTTGTTGGCTTAATGTGGTGTTTTGGCTTTATTTACATTCAAGTCCAAATGGCTTGCATTTCTTGTGTCCTTACTGTCTCTAGCAATTTTATGCATTTCTTCATTGTAATGCAATTTTATGCAATTTTATAACAAGATCTCCAAAATATATTTGATTTCATTCCAAGAGAGTATTATATAAACATGTATGACTAAATACAGTAAGAAAGAACACGCACAGTTTAATATTATCATGATTAATTTAGTAAAAATGCAGAATGATATACATGATGTGCATATGTTACGCTAGTGACACATGAGATTTCAGAACAAAATTTTAAACATCATAAGTTACACTAAATTTTTTTATTGCAATGAAATTTTGAAATTTTCATATATTGATACACAAACAATAAATAAATAAACCTAAATTAGATTGGCATGTCATGATTCTCATTGGATTTTATTTTTTTTAACAATGAAAATTTATTTTTTAGGGGGCATCATTGATATATTTAAAAAAAAAAAATTATTCGTATTTCACTTAGTGACAATAATATATATTTTTTTGGTTTCTAATACGTTTTATTCCACCCCTCCAAAAAATAAATAAATTAGATTTTGTCGACATAAAATAGGTCTGATTATTACCCCAGGAATGAGTATCAAGAACTAATCCACTGTTAAAAAAAATTCTTGGACCTTGACACAGCGCTAAAGGGCCCACTTGTCCAATGGGCTGTGCCCTAAGTGGGCCTACTTCCAGCTCAAGGGACCACGTGTTGAGCACGTGCACTGCCGTCTAGGAAACTTATCGATGAAATTGCAGAATTTTCTTGGATACTTCCTTAAATCTTCCCCAATATTTTCCTAAATTAAATAATATTTTTATATTATTTACCGCGTCAATTCTCTCTGCACGGAGAATTTCAACAATTGTTCTTGCGAATCTTATTCATATAGATATATTACTTCCGATCAGTTTTAGAAATTTGATTCTCATTGGGAATTGCAATTATACAGAAAAGCAGCGGCGATGAGGAGGGTGTTTGGAGTGAAGAAGGAGAAGGAACCACCTCCATCCGTGCAAGATGCCTCTGATCGGGTTTGCAATCCAACTTATTGATTTTTATTTTGCTAATTGGATAGTATGTTGTCGTCTAGTTTATTAGCTGCGGTTTTTTTTTTTTTTTCCCCGATTAGCATCGGTTTGTATAAGTAGGAGTTCGCAGATTTTTGCGGTATAGTTTTCGCAATGAAGACTTCGTGAGAAAATGATGGGGTAAATGGTGAAGATTTGTTGAGGAAATGATTGGAAAAAATACAACTTGTTAGGTTATGATACATTATCAGATGTCTGTTGGTTCTCATCGTGGGCTTTTACTTGAGATAGCTGTTACGGGTTAATGACACTTCATTGAAACACACAAAACCTAGGGGATCATGAAGCAAATTTGTTGATTATGCTTTTTTTTATTAGACTTGCCAATCATCTGGCCCGGCTGGTATTTGGATACATGAAAATCAAAGAATCCCTAATTATTCATCTGAATGTACCATGATATAAGTAAATGAATTGTTACATGGCTATACTGGAAACCTACTGGACTTATTTCTTATGGATGACAAACTAAGTTGGTATCTTTCGTGTACGTTTAGCTCTAAATTTGTATCACGGAGGATTGGGACAGATGGAGAGGGTGCTAGGTTTTTCAGGTGTTTCACCTTTTTAGGGGTATGAGCAACCCTAGAGGTTTTATGATATCACAGATAGGTAATGCATAATTTCTATTCTCTCTAATTTGGTATAGAATAAAAGTCAAAAGGGAAGGAGATATGTCGTTGCTAATTACTCCAATCTGTCCAAGTTGTAGAAGATGTATATACTTAGGAAAATTTGTTATATAACCTTCTACCCTCCTGGTTTCCTTCACTTTCTACCAAACAAGGGAAGGTTCTCCAACCACCCTTTAATCCCTCCTCTCTGCCCACATTTCTAACTCAAATTTGCCAAGTTCACCCTAAACTGTTAAACATTCTATGTTCTCGAAGTATTTGATCTTTTATTGGTTTATCGTTGTCCTTGTCACATTGATGATTATTTACTTGAGTTGTTAAATTGGACATACCAATTTTTTTAATTTCAGATCAATAAAAGAGGTGATAGTGTTGATGACAAGATAAAAAAACTTGATGCTGAATTAGCAAAATATAAAGAGCAGATCAAAAAGACCCGACCAGGTCCAGCACAAGAAGCTGTCAAAGCTAGAGCCATGAGGGTTCTTAAGCAAAAAAGAATGTAAGCGCATCATATTTTTTATTGAATCGTAGTCAAAATTGATACTCTATACGAATTTCGATTACTTGTTAAGAGTGTACATCTGTCAATGACTGCATGGGAATCTTCATCCCATACCTGCTCTTGTGTCGGAGAGTTATTGCATCATGTTGACTGGGGGAGACTAGTTCTGAATGAGTTTGGTTTTAGTTATTGAAATGTCTGCCACAATTTTCAACAAAGAAGCTATTAAAAGATATGTTATGCTTAACTATAAATGGAATTATGTGTTTCGACCGAACATGATTGTGCAATGTATCAAATGTAATCTACATAGCTTGATCCTACATAGTTAGTTGGAAGGCTTAGTTGTCGTTGTTCAGGGACTCAATTTGGATTAGTTAATACTTTCAAATTTACTAGATTATATAATCATTAATAACAAAAAAAGACAACACAGTACTTTTAGTGTCATCATATTTACATCCCTTGCATGAAAGTTGAGAAAATGTTGAGATTTCCGAAGTACCATGCCTTTTTTGACAACTATTTTGGTGAGCAGAAATTCTTCTAATGTAAGAGTGTTGCTCAGATTTGCCAGCATACTGAAGAGAAGATACACAATTTTGACTTCGTATTTGTAGATAAACATGTCCCCAAAACATTGATGACATATTATCTTCTATTAGATTTGTTTAATAATAACAGTCTTATGCTTCCCATCTAAGTGCATTTATTGGGCTTGTTGAATGTGGATTGTCTGCTGTTATCTACACATTCATATACAAATTATAAAAAAATAAAATTTAGTCCCTGATCAATCAATCAGCTTAAGAATATTCTGTTGGATAATTTTCAGGTTGAAGTTGTGACTTGTGAGAAATGTTTGTCATATTATTTGGTTTACTGTTTTAAGTTGTCTGTTATCATCTTCAGGTTGAGGTTAACCACCTGCCTTGTGGATCAAATTTGATTCATGTGCATTCATTGTGTGCTTAACCTATTGGCACTGCTGAAAATCGCTTGTGTCTATATCTCCACTCATTTGTATTTATAAAGGGCTTAAGCATTTTCTTAAACTGGGCAGGTATGAAGATCAGCGCGATATGCTATACAATCAGACATTCAACCTGGATCAAGTGGCATTTGCTTCTGAGGGAATTAAAGACGCTCAACAAACTGTATGTTCCAAGATATGCTTTCAACTCTGAATTGTGATGAATCTGTTACATATTGTTTCTGTCATTTTTCTGGTGAAGATAGTGAAAGATTCAAATTTAAGTTTACTGATCTGGTAATGTGCATCTTAAAGATTTCTTGTAAAAAGGTTTGGTGCTTGCATATCCATGTTTTTTGGTGTACTTACGAGATTCTTGAAATGTTATTAAGTTTTTTGAGTGATGCTTTGAAAATTTTGTTTGGTTGAAAACTGAAGTGAATTGCTGTGTTATGAAAAGATTTTTGCCTATGTTTATCACTTTATGTTCATCAAGATTAGAATAAAAGGTGTTTCCTTGGTAGCGGCCTACATGACAATGTTTAAATTTTGTGAGGCAAATCTTATTCTGTAATGTAATGTGACTGAATCCTGCTGCCTACCATCCTGGCTGGGCACCACCCATTGTTGACGACCAAGTGACTTTGGTGTTGTGATTGTGTGTGACCAATTTATATCCTCATACTTGCATACAAATCTATCTGTCTATTTGAAGTTGGAAATGATTTGTGAAGGTGTCCATTTAAAGTTGGATATGCCTGTTTTGTTGGTATTTTTAGAAACTCAAATACTGTTGTCAATAATCTGGGGTTTGTCTGAAATTAATCCTGCCACATTCCTTGCAGATGTCAGCCTTGAAGTCGGCAAACAAAGAACTTAAAGGAATGATGAAGACTGTGAAAATTCAAGACATAGATGTGTGTTTCGTGATTCTGACATGTTTCACTTTATGGATCTTTTGTTCAATGTAAATCATATGCTAACCAGTGGGTTCAATGCTTGTAGAATTTACAAGATGAGATGATGGACCTCATGGATGTGAGCAATGAAATTCAAGAGACTCTTGGTAGAAGCTACAATGTACCTGATGATATTGATGAGGATGAACTGATGGGTGGTAAGATTTACTCTGAACTCCTAAATTTATTAGAGCATCACCAGAAATTTGGAGTAAGAATGTTCATTCATAACAATGCTTTGCTTTAGAAGCAAAGTTTTGGTAGAAGTGTTATGTCAGATTATGGAAATCAGTGATGTTGCTTTACGAGTTAAAGAAAATGATTGCTGCTAGATTTAAAATTGATTCCGCTTTATGAATGTTTTCATTAAAGATTGTATCAGCCCTGTAGACTGTCTTATTACTTATTAGTGAATTTGAGATCTTCTCTTGTTGACCTTTTTTCAATCTGTTATGTAGAGCTTGATGCTCTGGAAGCAGACATGGGGTTTGAAACTGAAGCTGATGGAGTACCTTCTTATCTTCAACCTGATAAGGAGACTGATTTAGATGCTGATCTTAACTTGCCAGCAGCACCATCTGGGCATGCTCCAATTCCAGGGGGCAGAGTGCAGGTAACACATACTCCTCTTAGTCAAAAGAACCTCGCAGACCTTTACATCCTTTTTCTGGAGGCAATAACACTAGCTTGAAGATCTCTTTTCTATTATACTTGAGGAGATCTTTAATTATCCAGGATAAATAATTGGCAACCTATAAGTTTATCTTTTTAACTTTAATTTCTCAGTACTAAATCGAAGGCAAGGTGTGTTATTTTCCGTTGTCGCTGTACCTTTCTTCTGCAGCATTATTCTCTATTAGTTCGATTTTGATTTTTACAACCTTGTGAATTTGCTGTTTCCTACTTATTATGCTGTCTTTATTTTTTTCCTTCTTTATGTTATCTGCTATGATATAATTTTGTAGACAGATTAGTAAAGTTACTTTCTTTGCACAAAAATTTAGTTTCTTTTCACTGCTCGTTTTGGCTAACTGTACGTAATGATGATTTTGGTGTTCGACAGGCTGAGGATGAACTAGGTCTACCTGCCGTCCCACGAGCTACACTCCGAGGTTAGAGAGGGAGTTGATTATCATGCACTGTGCACTTCGTTGACCCAGTCAATGTATCATGCTCATGGAAGGGGGGCTATATTGTAAAAAAATTGCGCAAAATCTGTGATTTCTTGTGATTTCTGTGAAGAGATTATGAAAGCTGTTGACTATACAATGGTAGAGAATTCCTGAGAAAATGTACACCAATACCATTAAAACTCGAAGTTGATAAGTGATTCTTTATCCTCTTTGTGGTCCTTGAACTCGAAGATGGATGTGTATACATGCTTGGGTTGCTATTTGATTCCTCATTCACTTTTTGGTTACAGTTGCCTTGTATGTATGTTTGCGTTAGATAATCTTTTTCGATGATACTAAATATTTTCAATCCTCATTTATTTGAAAAAAAATGAAATAAGTGTTTTATCTCTTATCTAGATGATTCCAAAGTGTCCCATTGGACCATGAGTTTTCTGTTCAACGCAAGTGGATTTCTGCAAAGGGCCAAAATAGAAACTGATATAGTTCAAAGACAATCTGTCCAGAAATTAAAGCAGATGTTTTGAGTTAATATCAACACATTCAACCTAAGTCTAAAAGAAGCTGTTTTGGATTTTATTCTTTGCTAATCTGGTAGTTGATCACATGCTACTTCTTATCTAGAGCTATAGAAGTCATAACAAAAGTGAAAAACGAGCAGAACCGTGTTGAAAACGGGCGTTGAAGTAGTGTTAGTTGAGGTCAAGTTTGCGCATATCCAACATATTCCAGACGGGATCTGAACAAGCAAAGTTGGGACGGGATCTGGGCTGGACTTTGGCTAAGCCAGATCTCAGCCTTTCTACCTCTCTCTTGAGGGACTGGTAATCACCTGCATTGTTAACCATTAGTTTGACGATTCTTGCATGTAATAAACAGATTAATGATGCATTGTTTCTTAAAGTGAAACATCAAATTAACATGTTAATTCGACTGATCAAAGTTTACAGCCTTACTAGTTCAATTACCTTAAGTTTTTTTTTTTTTGCACATAAGCCAAAGAAATTAGTTTTTGGCAAGAAAAATAACACAACATAGACAAAACTGACCTCAAGCATCACCTACATTTCAGAACAATGTGCAGTTATTTGATGCAATATTATTTTGCCAGAATTTTTTAGGCAAAGTGAGAAAGTAAACAGAGCTCAAAGGGCAAATTAATAAAACTTTTAACATGATTTGACGATTTTGTCCCTCAATTCAGGTGTCGTACATTGACATGCAGCCAGGATAGATGGCAACTTCCATTTTTTCACTTAGCCTGATGAGCGTCTCAATCGGCGTAGAAGCACAGTTTGGGGGCAAAATGGTTTCATGCCAAGCTAAAAATGATTCAAACAGCATAACAAGGACTATTATTATCTAATAAAACCAACTCTACGAAATCTGTAAAATATATAAAGATAAGACAAAATCAGAGAGAATCAACACAATATAGTTACCATCTACGATGAATTTCTCATGCTTCATTCTCAGAAGTTGCTGCTTGAGTGTGTTATTCTCCATGGACAAAGCAGCATATTGCTGAATTAACGAGGCAACTCTGACACCCAATTCTGACCCCACATTCTGTACCATGAACTTTAATTAAACAGTAGCACAAGGATAAAGAAAATACCAACGAGACACTAAGAGAAGCAAACAGGAAACATAATCAGGCCAAGATTAGGTAGCAAATATTGTATTAGTGTTGCCAAGACTATTGTATACTGAGCGCACATGGTAAAGGGATTTACTTTCTCATGAAGAACACTATCCAGTCATTTTCATAGTGAAAGTGTTGCATGTTAAGGCAAAAGGGTGAAAATTTGGCAGAAAGCAATATGATTTTTATTCTCATTATATGTAGGGAAAAGCTTTTCATCTCTTTAGCCACATGATGTAGTCAATGTTGTGCTATCATTTTTACCATGTATTTATGAATAATACACAACACATAATCATCATCATCATCATCGTCGTATAATTTTATCCAATATCTACAGCAAATAACTAGTATACTTAAATATAATTTATTTTCTTCGTTTTGATTCCATACCTGAAGAACATCAACAGTTCTTTCCAGCTCAGCAATATACTGGAGTTTCCGAGCTCTAGACCTCTGCCCAGGGTGACTGCATATCAATTGACGATGTATATCATAAGGAGAATCTTTGCATAGCAGGAAAGGGTTCAGAGATCAGAGCACATAAAAGAAGACAAGAAGATAGGGCATAAAAAGATTCATACAAAATTTATTCTAATGCAACATATAAAATGGAAAAGACAAGTATGAAAGCCTTAAACCATAAGAACCGATCATAAAAGAAGGAAATAAAAAATAGTTGATAAAACAATGATTTGAAAAACCATGATGGCCATAGTTTATGAGACGTTCAAGAAGTTTGTATCCAGTCAATAGCTATCGGTTACGGAGTACAAATGAAATCAACAGTAACTTCCAAAATTCGAGCAAAGACTAATTTAAGTGCTAGTTTACTTATCATGTGAACAACCGTTTTTATACATGAAAAGAATGCCGACGCTAAATCTAGCTGTGATAACTCATATGTATACAGAACAGGCTATGATTCACCATGCAGCAAGTAATCAGATAAAAGGAATCCCATTTCATAAACAAACATGCCAAAAAAAGAATCTGACCGTTTCACTAGTTTGTTCTCAGAATTGATTTGATCCGTCGAAGCATTGGCATCTCCAAATGAATCTGACTGTAGAACTCCAGAAACAGAACTGTATCCATCTAAATGCTGCAGAGGGCTTTGCATAACATATTCTGCAAACGCCGACACAATTTCATTTTCAGGGAAGCCTAACTTGGTTTTTCGTCGAGGGGAATTAGGACCATACGTACAGGTGGACTCCAATCCATCATCTGGCTCACAAGAATCATCTGTTTCCTTTTCATTGAGTTGATCTAAATCTGCTAATGCTCCTAGACCATCTGAAAGGGTGGAAGAATCACTAGCAGCTCGGCGGTGTAATGTACCATTGGGATTTGAATCCGAATCACTCAATAAATCATCCAGCCATGGTAGCTGCTCCTCTAATACGGAGCTCTGGGAGATGGATTTGTAGTGTCCATAATTCGTGCCATGCAACTCGATATCTTTGCTTGAGGGTGGCAGCATAGAGAAATTAGCCACATTTTTCTTCTGGAGAGGGCAGCGAGGAGGAAGTTGAGCGTGCCTCGACATACTGAAGTTTATTTTCTGCATAATAACAGAAATTTCATATTATTATATGAACCTTTTCTGCTCCAATACTTTCAGAAAACAAAATAATAGGTATACACAGCATATGGTGGATATCAGCTGAGTTTTATCTGATTGTTTCCACTAAAGAAGTAAACTTTGAAAAAGAGCATGAACTCAAAGAAGATAAGAAAAACTTTGTTGTGAGAAACTATGGAGTGAAAGAAAATAAGGTAGATACAAAGATATATCAAATCTAAAATGTTGTGAGACATCGAAATCAAAATCAAAACTTTACAATTTAACAAATCCTTTGTTTGCATGAAGTGTAAACAAAGGAACTCACCGACACAGCAATATTTAAAGGCATGCAAGAAAATGAGTAACTAAATAGAATCTACAATCAATTTAGATTTCCATAATCTAGGAAAAAATGGTGTACGAGGTGTACAATTCACTCATTTTCACTTGTAATTCATGTCAACAATTTCCATACGTGCTTTTCTGATTATAATAAAATGTAGAAATCCTTCCCAAACCCTGCATACACAACCCTAAGTTTAACCAAAAGCACCAAAAATCTATCCCGTTTGTCATTTTCAAAGCGGGAAACTATTCTGCCCAAATGCTTGAGTCGATGTAACAGTACTCAGCACTTAATGATATGTAACAAATAATGCTGAGACTAAACAACAAAGATATCAGCTATATTACACCTGAAGAGATAAAGTTAAGAAAGAGAGAAAAAATAAATCAACGACTTAACAATATACCCTTAATATCTGTCATTAATTCAACAAAACAAAATAATATAATGATAAACATGGAATCAATCCAATTGATTAGTACGTACATCCTCTAAGAAACGTTGAGTATTAACATTTCTCATCAAACACCCACCAACATTTACAGAACACCAGAAGAAAAAAAACAAAAAAATAATCGAGCCCAGAATAGGATACAGCCCAAAAAAAAAGGAAAAAAAAAAGAACAAAGAAGGTAACAATGGAAAAGAAATTGCAGAAACAGAGCAAGAAAAATAAAGAATCGCATGAAGTAAAACCTCAATGTAGTTTTCTTGACTACAATTACATACACTCAAGAACTCTTAAACCAAAAAAAGAAAAGAAAAGAATCAGGGAATACCTTTTATGAGTTTTGAGCTACTGAAATTATTTCATCATCTGACGAAAAACCAAAAAAAGTGTCATCTTGAAGGGTTGGAATGAGCAGCTAATCTGCAGAAAGATTAACAAAATTTCAAACAACCCATTAATATATTATGAATATCTGCATTCTACTCGCAAAATACTTCCTAAAATCAGAACAAATATAAAAAATTGTAACCGCATTGTACGTACAAGAAAAAAATCGGAAGTGGGTTTTGCGGGGTGAGAGAGTTTGGAGTTGTGAACAGCTCATATGCTGTTCTTGCGTGCGTATTAATGTCACCATCACTCAATTTTTTGAAAGGCAAAAGCAAACTATATTTATTCGCCTCACTAAATGGGGTTTAATAATAATTGATTGGGGACGGGAGGGGGGGGGGGGGGGGGAGAATCTTAAATAATCTTGAATACATTCCTTCTTTTTCCTTTGAAGAAATCATAATTCCTAGGCCACTAAAATAGTAAAATACACATTAGTATGTGTGTATTAATCAAGGGAAAATAAGGTTTTTATCTTCTAAATTTACCTGATTGAATTTTTTATTATTTATCTTTTATCTTTTGATTTTTAATCTTTTATATTTAAAAAATATTATTTTTTAATCCTCTAACATGTTACAACATATAACTATTTTTTTAAAATTAAAATATAATTTTAACACCATTTTTTAATTGAGAGAATACTATTTTTTTTAATCACAAATTTTTATTTTTCATCTAACATGCCTAAATCTACAAAAAAGTCTGAAATAAATTGGACATTCGCCCGAAAAGCACTTCCCTGGCTTAATGGATGGAACTCTAGCATACTGATTGAGCTAGCGAACTCCTAAGTAAGCAAAAGATTTGTGGTTGATAGCAGTTGACAACAATAGGCCAGTTTCCTATAGTTGATCCATACAACTCGACCGATTGAAATAGGGCAGATGAGGCCGATGGAGGGGATCTAATTCTTTGAAGGAAGTTATTTGTGGACTGATTCCAACCATTTACCAGAAGACAAGAGATTCACGGTATAGCTTCAAAAGATGTGCTCATTATATATATATATATATATATATATATATATATATATATATATATTATTTAATGAATTGTCCAATAAATACCTATTTGAAGTGATCAAAGAAGGTGCTTAGCTCATCCAGTTTCTAAAGTCATAAATAAAAAAATTATTTTATTAAAATTTTGTTATTAATCATTAATATTAATAATTTGGACATTCCGAACTTAAAAAATATGACAAAAAAATTTAATTTTTTAATTATTAATATTAATTTAGTGTTTTATCAATTAATTTTTTTTTGAATATTAAAGATGAATTTTAATAAAAAAAATAAAAATTGATCTGATATAGTAGGTAAGAAAACTAAAAATGGCAATTCTTAAATATAAATAACAAAATCAAAAGGTGAAAGATAAATGGTGAAAAATTCAATATGGTAAATTTAAAAGATTAAAAATCTTATTTTCCCTTAATTTAATTTCATAAATATTAAGAAAATTACTGGTTAAAGATAATTAAACAAGTCAATTTTCTATTGTATTCATATATAAGGGAAAATTATATTTTCTAGTATATTAGTGTTTAATTGTCTACATATTGATGTATTAGTAAATGCCAAATAAATATTATGTTCTATAGAAAATTGACTACATATTTAGAATATTAAAAAAAAAGTAAATATATAGGCGGTTAAAGTATTTTATTTTTTAGAATACAAAGGATATTAATATGTTTTTTTCCTCTAAGACTGGTATTTTGGATGATTTATCTCAAAATTAATTGATATTATGATTAAAAGAGTATAAATGTTATTATATAGGTAGAAATTGTGTAGTAAAATTTCATAAACTTCTAAATTGTAGTTAATTTGGATACTCATAGACTTAATTTAACAATAAATACATATTTCACTTTGATCAGCAATGTCTCAAATTCAAGTGCTACATCCCATTTTAACTATAAAAAAAAAAAAAAAACCGATCATGGCAGATTAATTGGTCAATCAAAATGGTTATAGTAGGTTGGTCAACATGGTTCATAAACCAGTCAACATACAATTTGTTTTTACTTAAGGAATGTTTTTTTTTTTTTAGAGAGAAAAAGAATATTGCTTTTATTATACTAACTTGAAAAGGTATTTTATTTTTTATGAATTACTTATTGTTTCTTTTAAACTTAAAAGTATTACTTTTATTTCTAATGTCACAACTCTCAAAATTTGATACCCATTGTCATGATAGACAACACGTAATCCAGGGTTTTATGGTTGCTCAAAACAGTTGTATTTACATTCCTAATTTTAGCTGTTTATACTTATAATTGTGCTTAAATATTTGAGTCTAAACAATGTTCACCATAGTAGAGGTTGTCGAGCTTTTAGAGCCACGTCATCACAGTCTATTTGTAATGTTATCTGTGATTGGAATTGCACAAATCGGAAAAATAAAATAAAAATCAAGTATCCAATATTTTTTATTATTTATTTTAAATATAGTTATAACTTAAATTTCAAAAAGTCTAAGTTATGCATTTTTGAAATTAATCATTCAATATCAATGTGCCATTTTTAAATAACGTTAAATTTGTTGATTGGTGTTTCATTATCATCTAATTTGATTCTAAGATCAAATTATGACGATGGTTAAGTACGTCTACTTAAAAACACTAGAAGATTTGAGACTACTTTAAAAACTGTGAATTAGGAAGTTTAAATTAATTAATAAATACACATACGTAACATATTGGATACAAGGGCACATTCTTTTGAACTTTTAAATTTATGGACCCTTTAATTTGTTTTGATATAATTGTTACGACGTTTAGCGTATGACTTGATTGTTTGCAAATTACAAAATTAAGGTACTAATTTGAACACTTATTAAATTATCCATTCATGATCTCTTTTCTCCAAGGGAGAATAGAATGAAATAAGATATAAAATCTAAAATTACAAAACTATTATTATTGTCGTCATCGTCATTATTTATGAGAAAACTAATGATGACTACCGACAAAAAAACATAACATGTCAAGATATTTGGCGTGACAATATTATTTTATGAGAAAATTAATGACGACTATCGATAAAAAAAATACATAACATATCAAGATATTCGACGTATTTATATACAGATGATTAGATAATAACGATATTGAAGCTATAATAATTTTCAAACAAAATATGAACGATAACTTTCCTCTACCATTTTTTATTTATTGTATTTATCGAACTTTATTTTCCTTTCAATTATATTTGATCAGTCAAACATACTGAAAGAGCATCGAAATCTAGTTCGACCAAGACATTTATCTACCAATTAAATATTCATTTGATCACTCTATTTATTTTTGGATAACCAATAGAGTAATATAAATAAAATAATATGTCAATACTTTTCTTTATATTTTTCCGGTCTAAAAATAAAAAACTCAATAACTGTCTTGTTCTTTTCATAGTATCTCTCTCCCCACAAAATGTACGAGAAAAAGGAGACCAAAACAAAGATATTTTCAAGATAGAAATGAATTTTGCATGAAAATGAGGACTCGTTGGTGAAAAACAAACAAGTGAAAGGACCACTACTACTAATAATTCATAATCACTCAAAGCCTATATTCGACTACAGACATATTAATATGTGTTGATTATTGAAATATCATATATTATTTAACATTTTTAATCATTTTCACATTATCTAATTGAAAGAAAAATATATTTCTTACACGACATGGAAAGAAAAATTAAAACATACCAATTATTTGTAATTAATGATAATTAAATATTGTTTATGACACCTTCTGAAATGCTCCCTTTAGTTCATTAATTAATAAATATGCATGTTTATTGAAAAGACATAAATTAATGAACATGTTTGATCAGTTATATCCACTTGACATTTTATATTTTACATTTATATTTAATTTGATTTTGTAATTTGCACGTATTAATTTAGGGAGTATCTATTTATACAAGACGGATTCCAATTTTTTGAAGTATTTGTTTTTTTTTTTTCCATATTATAATGAGTTTTTTTAATTTTTGAAGGGAAAGTATATAAATTAACATCGCGTGGTCTTAGGTTTAGACGATTTTAAGTATAAATTATTTTTCTTTAAATAAAAAATAATTATTATTTGCGTTTTTCATTTTTTTAACAAAAGTAATATTTTTGCCTTTATTAAATCCATAATTTATTTATTTTTAAACTAGAGATGTTACTTTCAATACTACTTTAGAAAAGGCATCACTTAAAAAAAATATTTGTAATTGTGACACCACTTTGGTTGGAAAACGATCTCATTTTCAGTGTATAATAGTGTGAGTTATCAACTTCCAATGTACAATAAAATATACTCCTAAGTCCAGATGCATGAATTCAGTCTGTCACTTTTTCTAGTGGTCAAACATGATAAAAATCTAACATATTTTATTTATATCTAACAAAAATATAAATTTAAATAAAACACTCTAAAGTATAAAATATGTTCCATTTATTGTGCTGAAAATCGAAACAAATTTTGTCTTGTTCTTGGTTAAGGCAACTGAAAGTGAGGTCATGTTATTGTATCTATGTAGGTGAGTAAGCTATCTAATACAAGTTGCTAATATGGACAAATTTTAGAAAACAACTTGTCAATTTTACCACTTTTTTATGATCCAAGTTGTTTGAAATTTTAATTTTTTTATCATCAAGTTGTTGATATTATTGGCTAATGTCAATCAAGATATATTTCATCTATGATGGTAAGTGTATATCCATTTGAATATTAGCAAAATCTAAGTCATCGGAAATACCATGTATTTCAATATAAGCATCAGAATAAAATTAGTATTTTCGAAAAATGTTCGATGTATATAATTAATGATAACGGAAAATAAATATATGATAGAAACATAATTAGTATCCAAAAATAGTTTGTTGTTAAAAATATGTGATACAAATAAATAAATTTATAATAAAAAAATATTTGTATTAGAAAAATGATGGACGTTATATAAATTAATGATATTGGAAAATATATTTCTGAAACCATATATTAAGTTTATTGTTGATACAAAAGAGTTACATTTAGTATTAACAAATCCTACTTTTCCGACACCAAAAACAACTTATTTTTATTTTTATTTTAATTTTTATAGTGGCTGTAGATATAGTCCACTGATATTATGAATACAAGCTCAATTTGTTGTTTTTCAGGATGACATGTGTATATGGAAATTCACCTTATCAAAAATCGGATTATTTAATTTAATTTAATTTAATTTATTTTTAGTTTACGATTTATATAATTAGTGGGTGCTCTTGTTATATGAGTTTTTTGAAACATAATATAAAATCCAAAATGTTCGAATTAGAATCATATCATATCATTTTCATTTTAAATTATTTTTAATGTATCAAAATTTGACTCTAATTGGGTGGATTCAAATCCTTAAATTTCAAAACACTTGATCTATACATAATTTTAGGAAATTCAATAAGAAAATAAAAAAAGCTTATTGTTCCTTCTGATTATATAAATTGCATAATCTTTGTTTTAATTGAGTTTGCAAACATATTATTTGGGCTAAACTAATACTTGAAACTTAGTGATAGTTGTTTTGGGCTGGGCTTTTGTTATGATGGCAGTATTTCCTATTGGGCCAGACAGGTTTATTTGGACAATAATTTTTTTAAATATTGTTTTGGTTTTAATAGTTTATTTTGAATTAATATAGATATTATTTTAAATTATGAAAATCAAAATACATTTTCTGATTTCATTATCATTAGTCTAATATTTACATTGCATATATGAAATCAAAATATCAAAACTAAAATATTTAAATTTTGGTGTATATTACTTTTTTCTTTAAGCGATATGTAGTAATTTGAGTATAGTAGCAAACTAAAAAACTGGAGTTAAAAAAATATTTGTTCAAAGTAAAATTTTACTTTAAGATTTACAAATACAATAAATAAACTACAAATAAGAATGAAGTTGAATAAAAAAGTAACAGTTTCTCTCACTAGAAATTCTGCTGAGAATGGCAACTATAGAGAAAAAAATGAGAATGTATAATTGTATTTACCACTTATAGTTGGGTGAGTATCCATTGATTCGATTACCAAATCATACTGAATCGAAAATCGAAATCAACACCAAACTTTTTAAAAATCAACCAACAATCTAACCAAAATATTATTTTAGTTCGGGTTTAAATTCATTTTTCTGAATTTTGAAAAAAAAAAATTAAAAATTCATTAAATTACAAAAAAAAAAATCAAAACTATAAAATTTAAATAACACGTATTCACCACACATCAAAATCATATAAAAACTCAATAAAATCATTTCCAATTCATTCACTCATCCACACAATAAATTACTGCAAATTAGTTACATGTATAGAATAATATGGATATAATGGAAAACAAAATCCCTAAATCAATTTAATAAGATCATGTATGAAAATATAATCCTGAAAAAAGTTTGATGTTGAAATTTTCGATTGTTATTTTTGATTTTGAAACAATTTTCAGATTTGCAAAAGGATTTTTTACAACTTATTTCATTTGAAAGTCTATATTTTCAATTTTATATATTTTGAAATTATTATCCAAAATTTTCTTTTTAAATGATAATATATTTATTTATAGGTTATTTTATTATATCTAAACGATTTATGTAAAAATTACCCATGATAATAATAGCGAAACACTTTTTTGAAATAAATTTCAGATTTTAAAAATAATTTTCAGATATATTTAAATATTGTTTCTTGATTTTCAAGACAAAATTTCGGATTTTTTTAAAATAATAATATAATTTATGAATTTATTAAAACTACTAAATAAAGGAGGGTTTTTAATTGTATGATCTTCCTCTCCTCAATTCAAATGTTATCTGAACTGTATTCATGGGTGTACGCCTCCATTTCATACACCGTACACAGTCTATCCGAGCCCTTCCAGCTACAGTACACCTTCCTCCACCAAATGATTTTCAAATTTAAAAACTTACTAGCCGTTAAGCCTAGTCATCATCTCACCTCTCCTTTTCACCCTGCAAATCAAAATGCCCCAACATTTCTGCTTTCATCTAATCTCTCTCCCTCTAAACTCCATTTACCCAATTCTCTCACTAAACCCAACTCGATTCGCATCTCCAAATCAGAATTCAGAGTGGAAGAAGTGATAATGAAGGGAGTGAAAGGCAAGCTTCTGAGGAAACTGCACACAATCAAATCAATTGGGTACTTAAAACCGGAAAGAATCCTCCAAGTACACGCATTAGATGGCGGCTACCGTTCTCCATTGGCGCCCATTGAAGAAGAGCCCAAGAGACACGTCAGCGAGAACATCATCTTGCGAGATCAAGAACCCGAGATCATCGATGTAACGGAGCTAATGAAGGATCTCGAAGATCAAGAAATTACAGAGCTCGATTGTGAGAACAACGATAAAGAGAATGTTGGCTGCACGTCATTTAAGCGACCCGATTTGAATTCAAGAACCCTATTCGACCCAAATCTTCTCGCAGCTTTCGAGCAAGCTGTACTGGAGGTCAAGGAGAGAGAAGCAGAGAGGAGATCAAGAATCGAGGTGGGACTCGACTTTCTCGAAGATCTCGCAAACGAACCCCCTCTAAAAACACGGAAAATCGAGCAAATCATCGACCCGTTAACAGAATTCGAAGAAAAGTGCCCGCCCGGGGGGATGGAATCGGTGGTTCTTTACACAACGGGGCTAAGAGGGGTACGAAAGACGTTCGAAGATTGTCAAAGAATTCGATCCCTGCTTGAGAACCTACGGGTCGTGTTCTTCGAGAGAGACATATCGATGCATTCGGAGTACAAGGAGGAGATGTGGAGGGTGTTGGGGGGAAAAATGGTCCCTCCAAGGTTGTTTGTAAAGGGGAGGTACATTGGGGGATCAGAAGAGGTGTTGGGATTGCATGAACAGGGGAAGCTTAAGCCATTGATGGAAGGGATTCCCATTGACACAAGTGATGGGCCCTGTCAAGGGTGTGTTGGAGTCAGGTTTATTGTGTGTTTCAACTGCAATGGAAGCCGGAGAATCTCGCCGGAGGGGACCGGAGAGCCGTTGGATTGCTCCGAGTGTAATGAGAACGGCTTGATCATTTGTCCCTTTTGTTGTTGAAGTCATCAAATATGTCTTCATTCTTTTGGTGGCTTAATAAAAAAACAATGTGTATTTGCTTGTAAAAGAGATGCAATTTTATGTGATTTTAATGGCCTTTATGACGTTTTTTGTGTGTGTAAAGATGATATCATTATTCATTTATATATGTGAAAATGTTGGAAATTATAAGATTTTTTGTTCATGATAAAATATTTTTTATAATTAAGAGAATCTGTTTTTTATTTTTTATATACTATTTTTAACAGTAAATATAGATGTGTTGATCAAATTGACCTTAAACTCGAAAGAACCTAAATCACTAATTAAAATTTTAAGATAAATTTTATAATAAAATTTCAAATGTTGTCCCCAAAACTAATTAATCTCCAAACCATTCAAATTTCTTGAGTCATTAACTTTCAAGTTAACATGTTCATAAAATGGTCTTATTTATGAGTTGTATGACCAATTGATCTCTACTTTATAATTTTCGGGATCACAATATGTATAAATCGATCTCACTCATGAATTTTAAGATCATTGATCGCATATCTCATAACCCGTAAGAGGAATATCACATTTGATGTTTTGTAATTTAGTAAAAAAAAAAAATTTGAATGTCAAATTGAAATTAAATCACCACTTTTTTAAAAAATAGCTGTTTAATTAATTTTTTTAATAATTAAAATATATCACTATTTTTACTCATAATTCGAATCACAATTCTATAATATTCTGACAAACTAAATCCATGTGCCTAATTAAATAATCATATCAAACCTCACATAAGTCACCTAAATTTATTATGTTCAATGAAAAGTATTATTATTTAGCGTGAGATAACCAACTACATCTTTATATCATGAATGTTGCGTTATTAAAAAAATGAAATAGGAAATATAATTGAGAAACAAATTAAAACGAAACCAAACAAGCCTTCACATATTTTGCCGTCACTGCGTGCCTGCGTCGCCAGCAGCCAAGTAAGTATATAGCTGCGAAGCCCAAATTGAAATTAAAAACCATAATTTATTCTCTTTTTCGATTTATCAATTAATTTTTTATTTGGGTAAATTTTCTGAAAATTTGTAGGCGGTTCCTTTCTTCAATCTCGAAGGTGCGTGTAATTATTATATATGGTGTTGGGGTTACTTTGAATAGAATTTCACTTTGTGTTTTCAGTTTTTAGAATCTGGTGGAGAAAGCTGGTAAATTCATTATTGGTGAGTTTAGATGGATTACATGTTGTTAGATCTCTGTGATGTGGGTTGATGGCGAAATTGAAAGTGTTTGTGTAAGCTTTTGATTCTCTGGACATGTTTGTATTGTGTGTGATGTGTACGGTTGTATGTGTAGACCAAGGGGTCTAATGTGATCATTCCATTTACATACCACTCGCATGGGCATATACTTATGCGAAATGTTAGATATGAAATGTATGTATATATATGTGTGAATATGTACATTTATGATGTACTTATGCGAAATGTTAGATATGAAATGTATGTATATATATGTGTGAATATGTACATTTATGATGTATACATACCCTTGTAATCAGCAAAATTGAATTGGGATGAATGCCTGGATTGTATCTCTTGGGTCTTAAGGTCTTATTGTGTTTTGTCTAATTCGTTTTTCATCAATTTCTTAATTGATGGTATTGCATGGTGTAAGAGTAGCAGTTCTACCGCTCTTACAGTTGGTGACTGTTGGGAGTTGTAAATCTGAACCGTTTGGAAGGCCTTCATGTTGAGTGGTCATGTCATGGTGGATTTCATCTGATCACTGGTGAAACACTTTTGGTTTCTTCTAGAAAAGGCAATGCTTGGCAAATTTAGGTTTCTTGATACTGCTTTTGAAATCTTGTGATTTGATTATGCATAAGAATTGTCCTTAGTAGAACCTTAGTTTGATCCATATGAAAAGAGAAGAGCTGTCTCTTGGATAGGAAGATAAGGTGACATTGGCTTCATACTTGTAGCATCTTCCTGATCTAGATTGGAAAATTCAATATTTGGATTAATATCTGTAATGGATTGTTAGGCACAATACATGATTCTTCTTCTTCTTCTTCTTCTTTTTTTTTTTTTTTTCTGGCTTTGGATTGATCTTGTTTTAGATCTGATTAACTGGTTGATATAGGTTATCAATGATAGAAAATGACCTTAGATAAAAGGTGGAGTGATCTTTTATATTATTTGTTGGGTAGATTCTTTATGGCTTTATAAACATTCAGTTCAAGTTAGTTAAGATGTAATTGTTGAATCATAGAAGCACAATATTTCATACTCAGTTAATATGTAATTCAGTTAAAATGACGGTGATGTGCCTGGTTGTGGTTGGCTAGAAGTGTGAACTGAAGAAAAGAACACAACTCGTAAAGGCTCATTAATGATATTGTTTCCAGTTTTGAAGTTATTAATGATACAAGATATCTTTGACCTTTTTTTTTTGTGCGATAATAAACAGAAATTTATTAATAAAAGCAAAGGTACAATGAGAGGACAAGATGTTTAATGAAACAAAGATAACTTTGAAATAAGTACAGAATGGTAATATAAGCAGTTTGTGAGTTTCTATGCGTAGGCTTTCAGGAGAGCTAAGGGAAGTTTTATTGAGTCTAAGATTGGAATATCACCTTCAGATGACCAATAAAAGCAATGAGTGGAGCATGTTTGCTGCACATATAGTTTTTCACAGCTGGACATCATCAACAATGATTTCAAGTCTACTTCATTTTTATGGGCCTTCTTTGCAACAGAGGAAAGTCGATTCTCCTGCGAATTTTTTTTTTTTCAGTGTGATTTTATTTATTTTGCTCTTTTGTTTCTCAAGTGTAATGTGTTTGAATTTTCACCTTAATGTATCTGTTAGATTTAGATTTTCCCTTTTCATTTGTTGCAACTCATCCTTTGTATCATGGAACCACATTTGTGTTACTTGAACAAAGATTACAATTTGAACTGGCCCAGACTTGAGTTTACAGTTTTAGAAGAGTATTGTCTGTTTCTTAGTGCAATTGGATGTGTTAAATTGTTCGTGGAATAACAACGATATTTCTGCTTTCTTCTTCCTCCTTTATTCCCCCTCCTGTTTCTCTCTCTATCATCAGTCTTTTAAAATTTGGGCCTTTTTCTCTATCCTGGTTTTCATCCTTGTGGGATAAGGATTTTGTTGTTGTTGTTGAAGATGGATTTTAAAAGTCTTCTTAATGCCGTCTTTCCAGGTTCTTGGTGCATAATTGGTAATATAGAAGACAATGGCAGATGGCCAGGAAAATGATAAGAATATTGAAATATGGAAAATAAAGAAATTGATTAAGGCTCTAGAATCTGCTAGAGGAAATGGTACCAGTATGATCTCACTCATAATCCCCCCTGGTGATCAAATTGCCCGGATCACTAAAATGCTGGCAGAAGAGTATGGGACAGCTTCGAATATTAAAAGCAGGGTGAATCGTCAATCTGTACTAGGTGCTATCACTTCTGCTCAGCAGAGGCTTAAATTGTATAACAAGGTTCCACCAAATGGCCTAGTTCTCTATACTGGTACTATAGTGACTGATGATGGAAAAGAAAAAAAGGTCACCTTTGATTTTGCGCCTTTTAAGCCCATAAATGCTTCTCTGTACCTTTGCGACAATAAATTTCACACCGAACCTTTGACTCAACTCTTAGAGTCTGATGAGAAGTTTGGCTTTATTATCATGGATGGAAATGGGACCCTTTTTGGTACCTTAAGTGGCAACACTAGAGAAGTGCTTCACAAGTTCACAGTTGATCTTCCCAAGAAACACGGAAGAGGTGGACAATCAGCTCTTCGATTTGCTCGTCTTCGAATGGAGAAGCGTCACAACTATGTAAGGAAGACTGCAGAGCTTGCTACTCAGTTCTTCATCAATCCTGCTACTAGTCAGCCAAATGTATCAGGGCTCATACTTGCTGGGTCAGCTGATTTCAAGACTGAGCTGAGTCAATCTGACATGTTCGATCCTCGCCTACAGGCTAAGATACTGAATGTGGTGGATGTGTCTTATGGTGGAGAAAACGGTTTCAATCAGGCTATTGAGTTATCTGCTGAAATTCTATCCAATGTTAAGTTTATACAAGAGAAGCGTCTGATTGGGAAATTCTTCGAAGAAATCAGTCAAGATACTGGAAAATATGTATTTGGAGTGGATGACACAATCAAAGCTTTGGAGATGGGAGCGGTTGAAACATTGATAGTGTGGGAAAACTTGGATATAACCCGTTATATGCTCAAAAACAGCGTGACCAATGACATTGTGATCAAATGCTTGAACAAGGATCAAGAGACCGACCAGAGCCAGGTCAAGGATTCAACCACGTCTGGAGAATTGGAAGTTCAAGACAAAATGCCTCTATTGGAGTGGTTTGCAAATGAATACAGAAACTTTGGCTGTACACTTGAGTTTGTCACCAATAGATCCCAAGAAGGGTCACAGTTTTGCCGAGGATTTGGGGGCATTGGTGGAATTCTTCGTTACCAGGTTGACATTCGATCCTTTGATGAGCCATCTGATGAAGGAGAATTATATGAATCAGATTAAGATGAGTGAAAAGAGTCACCATGTCTCTGTGCTTCTTTGCGTTTGCACTTGTTATGTTACCTTGTTGGCTTCCCGTTTCTGTCGAAGTTACTCGGGTTTAATTTTTGCTTTCTTCGATAAACCAGCTATGGTATTCCTGTCACCCTAGCTTGATTGAAGTGACAAAAGGTATTTATCTTGCTACATCTATTAACTTGATTGTGCTCAATGTTGCTAGTTGCCATATATTTATATCACTAGTTCTTTACCCTTGTGATTTCATTATGCTTCGCATAATAGAGACGTGAATTATCAGCTGGTTCGTAGATATATGTCAACCACATTGGAATTCACGACCAAATGTGAAGACGGGCTCTCTTGAAACTGACTTAGGACTTGCGAGTCTTATAAATGCTACACCGAATGAAATGCATTTGATCAGTATCTATTATATAAGGATTGGCACCAAGCACATATTTCTTGATCACTTATATGGACATCTATCGATAAGTCAACGAGATACATATTTATATTGAGCCATTTTTGCAAAAGCTAAAAGTGGAACTATTCTCCATTTTAGTTCTATTAAATACCAGTTCTTCAATGTAAATAAATTCGTCACCGACAGTACTTGTTCTCTGCCACGAAATGGACATGTCTGAAATGTCCAGGCAGTGATCGAAATCTATGAAAATACAACAAATTTATCACATCGATCTCAAAAAAGCATTAGGATTTCATCTAAGGTTTTATCGATACTACATTTGGTAAGCATGATCAATACACACTAGTTGTTCTGAAGAGGATTTGAATCCCGATTCTCCATAATATTCACCGTGAGCTTTATCATCACATCATGGTCGTGTGAAGTATATCAATAGTAGTGGGAAAATTGGAGTTGAAATAGTGGCGACAGAATATATGGTCCCCTTTTAGATTTAGTACACTCTGGTATGTATATGAATGAGGTTGGAAAATGGTACTAGCTTTATCAGTCCAGGCTGTTTCATTTTTAACATTTTCTATGTAAATATATCCAATAAACGCGGGGTGATAACAGTAAATTCAATCATGTTTCTCAAAGCATAAACGAGTAAACTCTTACCAGAATTATTAATTAGTCCAAAAGAGAAGAAAGTTTTCTTGAACTAAGAAAGCAGAGAAGAGGGGCAGATTATATATGCTATTCAATATGATATATGAATTATGATAAACTCATACTATTATGTTAAAAGTTAGCATTTAAAGTGTCCACCCAACTTTCGTCACGAGAAACTGATGAAATGAAATACGAGATGAGAGAGAAAGAAACTGAGCAAAACCATGGCTTCTTACAGTCTACTTCTTGTTCAAACCTAGTATAGTAGTATTAGTATACACACAAAATCATGAGATACATTAAAAACTAAGATTGTACAATGACATTTTCCTCCTCAACTCCTGTTGGAGAATGAGGGGTAGAAGGGGAAGAAAAACAAGAATCTGCAGATGAATATGACGTGGAATCCGAGCAACAGACCGCCATTGAAGAAGCCGAGGAATCCTTAACCAATCCAACAAGAACATCCACAAATGCTCCAACTATGAACCCATGATTCTGTTTTCCATTCATCTTTAAGTACCATCCAAGCAGCTTCTCCAATCGATCCCAATCCTCCAATCCATGGCTCTCCACCATTTCTTGCATGGATTTCTTGAAGTCCAAGTAAGGATCGTCGGATTCCAAAGCAAGCGCCACGCTTTCTTTGAATGGCGGCAGCCCCACTTTACTGCTTATTTGCTCTTTTGTTCCCTTAACGATCGAGCTCGTCTCGCCTGGCTCGAAAAATAGCCTCTCGGAAGACCTCAAGCCTCGGATGATCATTTCTACTGCCTCGTTATTGTTGTTGTCCTCGGAATGCTCGTCAGTGGAGAAAGTGCTGGCACATTCCGAAGAGGAGTTGGTGAACCACGAGTCGGGGGTTTCGAGGCCGTCGGAGGTGTCGAGAAATACGGAGTTCACGGTCTTGAAAACAACGTTGTTGCTTGCTCGAAAAGAAAGGGTCTTGGGTTGGTGGCATGAGGGCCATTGCCATGGCTGCTTGGTCTCTTTGTTCTTGAAAAGTGAAGGGATTTTCATTTTCTTGGACATGTTGTTTTGGATGTGAGTTTGAGAGAGAGAGAGAGAAGAAAGAGTTGGATTGTGTTCAAAAGTTTAGGTGAAGTTGTGGCCTTGTGGGGTGTTGTTTTTGGTTGTGGTATTAATAGCTTAGGGGGTATAATGTGAGAGATCGGTGGGAGGAAGGTGGAAAGGAAATGGTAGGACCTATCATGTGCCTAATAAATTTATGTCTTACTAAATGCTCTCTCATCTCATCGCTACTATACGAAACATCATGCTTCTTTTTTAACGTTGGATTCTGGCATAAAATACTGTTTTTTTTCCATACTCTTGTTGAAAGGAATCAAGTACAATTCAATAATATGATATTTTATTTGTATTTTGATGAATTTAGTGAATATCCACTCACTATCTGATTCATACTCAATTTATAAGTAATAATCAAATTCCAAAATTTATACCTAAACTTCATTTCATAATAGGATATACATTGTAATTATTCAAGTATTCACGAATATTTGTATTTGTATTCATGTAGGATTTGAATCTAAAAAATAAAATTTTTATAAGAAAAGCTCGTGGACTTTAAGGTGTAATTGAAGAAAATGTCATACTTCATAGTTTAAAAAAAAAAAAAAAAAAAGTTAGCCCTAATATTTATGGGCAATTAAGACATAAAAACAAGCATCTATGTGAGCCCCGTGAACAGTGAATAACACACTCAATTAAATGATCAAAATTAAATGTAATCATCGAACATTAAGTAATAATTCACAATCAAATTACCAAGTGAAAGAAACTACTACCATAAAAGTAGATTGATCATTCAATTATTATCATATATGGAAAAAGATAAATTGGTTTTATATACAATTTGTAGCAGGCAAAAGTCATGTGATTTAGTGAATAGATGTGTATGAAAGATATGAATGCACACAGAGACACATGCATACTACTCCTTGCCAATGCAATAAAAGAGGCATGAGAAATTTGATAGAGACCCAATTAAATGACTTCCAATTTAATATTTATTCACTTATTACTTTCCCTTTCTGGCCTCTTTTATCCATTAAGTATGGTCATGTGCTCTATAAGAGCTTCCATGTCTTACTACTATTCATATCTGATTGTTTAGATTTATATATGGTGTAATATTTATTTATTTTTTTCTTTGTTTTAAAATAAGCGTGGTTTTTAAATTAAAATTTTTTTTTTCCAAATTATTCCTACAATATTCTTTAGCTAAGATTTAGATATTAAATATGATTTTTTTTATGGAATTAACTTGATTTTCTGTCCTTAAATTCCTTGATTAGTTAAGGGTACATTCGTCCAATTTTTATATTCCTTAATCTATCACAAAAACTTTAGAATAACATTTACTTTGAAACGGAGGATGTACGTCATATTTCATGATAAAAAAAAAAACTAAATGTGTGCAGTGAAGAAAAATAAAACAAAAAAGTATTAATTATTTCACAATATTCATAGTATAATATTGGATGTCTTATAAAGGCATGCGATGTTAGTTTATTATATATTTTTTTCAACTCTTAATTTTTTATTTTTGGTGCGACTTTGTGTACTAAAATTGTGTAAGAAAACTTACCAACCAAATTAAAAAAAAAAAAAGAAGAGAAAATTATGATTCTCAATTAAAAAAATTAAGAAATAATGTGTATGACGAAGGTTCATGCTTTTCAGGACAAATCAGTTCGATTTGTCTAATTAGGACAATTAAGTTGGGGCACATTTCTTGCTGGCAATAATTGATTTGTCTATTAGTTGAATAGTTCACATAAACTTGTCTTAATATTACTATAACTATTACTATAAATGCCAAAATAATAATAAGAGAAGTAACATGAATAAACAGTGTAGAAAGAAAGCAATTCAACTGAGTGACGATAATCCTTATATAATCATTCGCTAGAAGCATTTGTTGATTTAAATAAGTTTTTATCCATATTCATAAGAGGGTTTTAAACTTTTTCCAAAATTCTCAATGAATTTCAAATCCAAACCAACCTTGTTAATTTTAAAATTTCAACAAATACGATATTTTTAGTTAATCGTCGTATTTTTACGTGTTATAACACAAATCGTGTGTACATCGATGATATGGCTAACATCCAACATGGGATTGAGCAGTCAGATTCCATATTATATATAGGGAATTAGTACGAAAGAAAAAAAACATGTACTTGCATGTAAATTTAAATGTCTCTATATCCATGATCCATCATGAACTTCACATTTGTAATAATTATATTCATCTAAACTACTTATTTAATTGGTTCAACCACCAATCTCTGAGTTTGGTTCACTAAGCTCCAAAATTAGTTGGAGAGAATCACGACTTTGTCTGCAAATTATTGGTACAATTACCTAAGCATTTATAGAGTATGATAAAATTCACTCAAGGATAATTTAGTCATTTCAATAAAATCGAAAACGACTCAAAATTGGTATCAATAGAGTTGTAAATGATAACAAGGTAAATATAAATATAAATAATCGTATCGAAAATCCCTCATCACTAAATTAAAATACATATTATTCAATAATTGAATCATCATTGTATTATTTTCTAAGAGGTTATAACAATTTATTTTTTTAAACAACATTTGCTACAAATATAATTAAGCTGACTAATTAAATTATATTCTCATCATATATACATTCCTATAGCTTAAATTCTCATCCATGTTCAATTTCCATAAACACTTAAGACATTATCCTACATTAATTTAATTAATCAAGAAATCATTAAAATCCTAATTAATCTTTTGGTCGTGTGGTTGAAGATTTCCCTGTTGGAACATTGAGATTATAATCTTTAATTATGATAATTGATATTTGAGGATCAAAAAAAGGTGGGCAACTCAACTGTTTTGTCTCCCATCTTCCACTATTCATGATTGGTTGAAAAGGTTGTAAGAAGAGGCACATGCTGAGTTGACCTTACATTAACTCGTCACACTTTAAGTTTAATCATTGCTCACAAATATTTATTTCCATAAGACGATTCATGAGAAAAAACATATAATTCACAAATCAAATTAAATTTTACATGTCACTATTTATTTTGTAAGTTATATGTTGTGAATGATAAGTCATACGAAATTAAATTCATGAGAAATGAGATAATCTCACACAAGTGATATTCGTCCTTCATTAGAATAAGTACATAATATTTTGTACTAAACTATAATTGACATAGTGATGATGACACATACTCACCAATTAATTATGATTATGAGTATATGCTTGAATTTTATTTTAATATTTGGAGGCATGCAATGAGAGATATATATGCAATTCATGTCAATGATATGTAGCAATATTAAAAAATTATCGTTACACATCACGACCATTATGTGAATTAATTATTCTGTTGTTGTCATTGAGATTACGAAAAATTCAATTAAATCTCTCCCTCTCTTTCAATTAAATCTCTCCCTCTCTCTCTCTCTGTTTCTTTTCTTTTCTTTTCTTTTTTTGGATATTTTGCTTCACGAAAAATTGTACCTTTTCTTTTTCGCACATATTCAAAACTTTGCAAATTTAATGCTTGGTAAAGTGCGAAGCACATTTTCTTACAACAAAACAATAAATATTATACCTAATATAATAATATGCCATCAGAGTTTTCTGTGCTTTAATTTGTACTTAGTGCTAAACAATTTGCTAGTTTAATTACTAATTTATATCCTTAATATAACAAAACTCAACAATAAAAGTCAACCTTCTTGTCCTTTTAAAAAAACTAAAGTCAAATAAATTCTGTCCCCCAGTGTTACAAAATACATAGTTGAAATTACCTCCTTGGATGAACTTAAATTAATAAATAAAATTTGTACTACTCATAATGAACCAGTCTAATCGCCAAGATTGGGCACCTTATTTGTCTTGAAAACATTCTAAAGTCAATGGTACAAGTGCTGCTGCTCGGTTCAGATGCTCGACTTTTCGTTATCTTTCAATCTCGTATTTCATTTCACCGGTATACACTATATACATTACATGCATTATATGTAAGAATGGATATATCTTAATCCTAGGTCTGTTGCATGTAACATCAAAACGAGATCATACGTGTTTACATGTATCATAATACTCGATGAACTTCACCTGGTGTAGCATCCGCAACTACTCTAAAGGCAAACGAAGTTGAAATCAAAAGCTTTAACCAAAGTTCACGTCATCCTCACCTTCAGTGTCACCATTGTAAATAAAGTCATCATCGTGATCGTTCTCTTCGAATCCATCTTCATGATCACTAGAATCGGAAATGGCAGTTAGAGTTTTGTGAGAATTCCAATCAGGTGGGAAGGTCCTCTGAAGGGCTTCGGTAATCGCACCACCACTCCTTTCGATTTTTCTTAAGCATTTGGACCAGTGAACCGCAGTGCCCATATCAACGGTCAACGCGCATTCCACCATCTCTTCACATAAGTTGAGGATTCCGTTGTAGATGTAGTCTTCAGCAACGGTAGCCCTTGACAACAACGAAGTCATTAAACAATGGTACACAGCTTTGTCTGGTTTTAAGCCCATTCGCTTCATCTCCTCAAAGCATTTCAATGCTTTTTCGGGGAGGGATGCCCGGGACCACCCGTGTATAAGTGTTGTATAAGTCCTGATATTAGGTTTCACTCCAAGTGCTTCCATCTCTTCGATTGTCTTCATTGCTCGCTGCAGAGATAGAGAGATGTATCAGTTTCTTACATTTCTAGAGACAATTATCTGGTATTATTCCAAATATGATGGCAAGATAAGATCATATAGCCAACAATGCACAGAGGGATAAAGGCTTAGTTTGTTGTTGTATTCTTGTATTCTACCTTTCAGAGATATCAACTAATTGGAATAAAGGAATCATGGCATTCTTTATTGAGAATTAAACACATTCATAGTAGCATTATTTCTCCTAAGCGTATAAAAAATGGGGGGTTAAATTCATCTTTACTACTGCCCTACCTAGAAAGACTCTAGTCCCGTTGATTTTGAAAAATCAATTTTTGTCCTGTATTTGAAAAAATTGTCCAACATCAGTCCTTTTTCCATGAGAATTTCCGAACTTCGGCGGATTTTTCTGCGTGTGAGTCATACGCACCCCGAGATTATCAGGACTCATGCAAAAAATCTGCTGGAGCTCGGAAATTCCAATGAAAAAAGGATTGATGTTGGACAAAATTTTCAAATACAAGACTAGAATTGATTTTTCAAAATTAACGGGACTCACGCGCAATAAATCCACCGAAAATTCTGACGAAAAAGAACTGATATTGGACAAAAGTCTCAAATACAAGACTAAAATTGATTTTTCAAAATTATTAGTTTCAGACACTTATTATTATAGGGCAAAGACTAAAAATGAATTTAACCCATAAATATGAGATTGAATGCTTATTTACATACCAGCATGTCTCCAGCTTTGCAACAACCATTTATGAAGGATGTGTAAGTATGGATGTCGGGTTGTACACCTTCTTGTCTCATTTGCTGCATCAAATCTGCAGCCTCCCAAACATCACCTCGACGAGCCCATCTGCACCGAAGGAAAAATTTGAGAAAATTCCGAAGGTAAAGAAGAGATAAACGTATAAAAGTAGTAACTAATCCGTACCCATCAATTAATATGTTGTATATAAAAGTATTCCTACGGATGTTTTTAGCACTCATCTCTTTCGTGACTGCTAAAGCGCTTTGCATTCTCCCTGATTTACAGCATGCCTTAAGTAAGGCCTCGTAAGTATAAACATCAAGCTCAAGCCCCTCCTTTTTGACTTTAGAAAAGTACTCAAATGCTTTTCCAGTGTCACCCAAAGATGCATATCCATGCATGATGGTTGTGTATGTGTGCTCATTGGGACTAATGCCAGCTAGCAACATCTCATCTAATATATTCACGGCCTTATCCATCTACAGAAATAAACAAGATAAATAGAAACGTTGAGTGATTATGCAAGAACCTAATAATTATGTAGAACCTAACAAACAAGATAAATAGAAACTTTTTGTAGAAGCTCACAAGTTCATATAAGAACCTAATAATCATGTAAGGGTTAATTAACCGATAAAATCACAATTTTCCTAAATTGTTATTTTAACTAAATGTTTCAATATTTTCAAAAATATCTAAACCTTACATATATATGTGCAATTTCAACATCCATAAGTTTTTCAATTTTTTCTTTTGTGATTAAACTGTCATAAAGGAAAAAAAATTGGAAAACTTACCGATGTCAAAATTGCACTTATACAAGGTCATGTTATTTTTGCAAATATTGAAAGATTTGGTTAAAATTGCAATTTCAGAAAATGTTGTGATTTTATCGCCAATTAACTCATTATGTAATCTTACACCATCTGCTTTCCATGAATACCTTACGCTTTTCAACAAGGCCAAGAATCAACGCATTGTAAGTCTGCACGGTAGGAATGCATCCACTTCTCCTCATCATATCAAAAACATCGAGAGCGCCTCTCATGTTTCCAGCCTTTGCAAAAGAATGAATTATGGGCAGAAATGTTCTGGAGGTTGGTCTACACCTCTCCTTTTTCATTTCTTCAACAGTACGAATAGCACGTTCCATGTTACCCATCCCACAAAACGCTCTTATTATGTTATTGTAAAGAATGGTATCGGGCTTTAAACCATCTCTGATTGCATCTTCAAATATCGAGAAGGCATTTGCCCAATCTTTCAAGTTTATAAAACCATTGATCAACATGGAATATGTCTTCATGTTGTGCTTTATGCCTGCCAGGGTCATCATGTCACTGACTTCCAAAGCTTTATGAACTTTTCCCATCTGAGAAGGTACAAAAATCAATTATGACATCAAACTTTCACATAATTACAGTTTTATTGTGAATTTTCAGATTTAGCAAAATAAATCACGAACTTAACATAGTATTGCAATTCAGAACACCATTCATTTTCCGGTGAAAATTTTCCGGCGTCTCGAGCTAAGTTTTGCAAAACTATGTAAAGTTCGTGATCTATTTTGCAAAATATGAAGAACATTGGTAGCATTAGATTGATCAGAAGAAGAAACAATAAATGCCCTCCAACATATTGAGAATGTAAGAAGGGGAGCTAAGTATCGAGGGAAAGTGCTAGAAATAAGGATTGAGTAAGATCCAAATGGTTGATTTTGATCTTACTTAAAAGCTTTAATATTAATCCAATTTGTTCAAATCTTACTTGCATTCCTTATCCAGGTAATTCTCAACCTCTAATCAGACCATCATTATGAAGTTTTAAATATATTAGATACGTGCACTGTGCACAAATATATCAGATATCACGT
Organism: Scutellaria barbata; assembly: GCA_028654395.1. Taxonomy (NCBI): domain Eukaryota; kingdom Viridiplantae; phylum Streptophyta; class Magnoliopsida; order Lamiales; family Lamiaceae; genus Scutellaria; species Scutellaria barbata. The sequence continues at coordinate 13,085,071 of CM053646.1, read as the reverse complement.
AAAATTGGCTTCTGAAAATGTGCAGATATACACAAATCACTAGTTGAGAGGAGGCAGAGTGAAATAGAAGTTTCAATGTCAGAACTCAGCAAAACGAACAACAGAATTAGGCAAAGCAGCTACCTTGGTATAAAGATTGATGAGACACCCATAGGTAATTACAGTAGGCGTAAATCCGCATTCCTATAGCAACAAAAGATGTTAGTGAGTACAGTATTTTATGTGAACTGAGAAAATACAAAAGCATATGTGTATCCTTTATATCAGATTTTAGAATGTCATACTCTTTTGCAAGAGAATTTGCATTTATGTTTTCAATTGCTGAGCAAATTATCACAAAACACAAACAAATAACACTACAATGTAGAAGGATATAGCATAAATAGCATCAAGATCAACAAAACTTGAAGAAATTTCATAAGCATACCTTTAATCTATCAAAAACCATTAGGCATTTCTCTTCGTTTTGTACCATGGTATAACCATCCATCATTGTATGATATATGTCAATTGGAGCATCGATTCCCTCTTCTTCCATCTCCCTTACCAATGCTTCAGCACGGCTTAAATTACACGTTTGACTGCATTTATGACAAAATACTCAAAAGTTATATGCAAAATCAAAATATTGGTGGACTCAACAGATATTTTCACTTCCGCAATGAATCAACTAATAACAATTTGCAGTTATATGCAAAATCGAAATCTAAGAGATTTCCAAACCATCAACTTCATCCTCAAACCCCATCCACTCAAATGCATCTGCAACCACACATGCCGAGATTTATATGCACGCCAAACTATCATATTTTAGAAAAGTCTTGTGCAAATCCAAATATTCACCTTATAAGAGAAGGAGCAAAATGGCATATTGTCCTGTTGAATATGTTAAAATCACAATAGAAAGTACTTATGTATATACTAAAATCAACCCACCAATTAGCATAGATTATGCTCCCATATATGATTGCATTCAAGGCTTTAAGGCTCTCTTTCGCCTCCTTAAACCAACGCTCTGCAGCTCTTTAACAAACAGAAAACAATATCAGAGGAAGAGAATCACAGATGACGCAGTTCAAAGAAAAGTTCAAAAGGCAAGGACAAATAGAAACTCATTATGAATCTAGAAATCAAATCTCACATGGAGAAACAAAATGCTGAGCATCTAAAGAATAAAGAATTGTTGGAAGGTGGCAAAAATGGGGTCTCTTGCACCAAAGTACTGAGATAATCGACATCTTTACATGATGAAGTATCAAACTGATATTTCTATTGAAAGAAGGACACAATGACAAAGATGCAGTGGAATTACAAGTCAAACTATCACCAATATTGTTTTCAATTTTTTATGATTCACTGTTAATCACATCTTAATATGTTTTCATAAAACATTTTTATGAGGATAAAAAAAGAAAAAAAGAAAAAAAAATCAGAACACGGTCCTCTTATTTGCATTCCTACAACATGGAATGTACGAAGATGAAGTCAGAGTTTCTGTCGCCTGTGACTTTGTACCCTGTTATCTCAAACTACATGAATGTAACTCACTATTCCAACCATCTACCTCCACCACTTATATTGATTCATTTGCTTTCGCAGAAGAACGTGATAAAACTATTAAACTCAAGTACTCCAGTTTGGAGGAGCATTTAACACTTCACAGTGGCCAAATAACTAGGTTTCCTCAATGAGTAATGGAACACCAAAAAGGGGCATATTTCTGCATAACACTAAGCATAAAGATCACTACAAGATAGTTAAAACAGCTATGTCCATCGATATAAGCAATGCATTGCTACTTACTCAATATTCTTGATTTTTGCAAATCCTCCAACAATAATACTGTATGTCACCAAACTCAATTCAATTCCCTCGTCCCTCATCTTCCTCACGCATGACAATGCTTCTTCCATGTCTCTTCCTACTGCATAAGCATGAATGAGGCTGCACGATGAAAATTTCAAATATATTTGATTAATTGAAAAAAATAAAACTTGCTACTTAGAAATGGAAAAAGATGCAAAACATTCTTCAAGTCACGCATATAAACAATTACCAAATATTTGGATAAGTTCTATCAAATTTGTCTACAGACATTCAATGAGATAAGTGGTGCTTTTCAGATTCCACTTGCAATGACATTAGAGGAATGATGAACTTCAGCTACATGTACCCATTGCACACAATACAATTCCTAAACAACCACAGGTTACAAAAATAATTGAGAGTTAAAACTGAAATGTGATGACATATACTTTGTATATACATGTAATGTTGGTTCAATTCCCCTGGCTCGCATCTTCTCAAATGTTTCACGTGCACGGTGCATGTCCCCTCGCCTTGCATAATAGTTCACCATCAACCCAAACTCTTTTCTGGAAGGCTACAAAAAATTAAAATTACTAGTAGCAGATAAAAGGATGGAGTACAATGAACGAAACATCTTTTAGAGAAGAAGAGCTGGTTTGGCATAATATCTACCATAAATGCAAGGTAGAAATGTTTCAGGTAAATGAAGCTACACTATCCCTGCCTTCTCACAAGCATGATAGATCACATTACTGCAGTAACACACTCCAGTTCTCACGAGTACATATCACCAGATCAGCAAATCAAGCCACTGCATAGTCCATATATACTCTGTCCTCTTTTCTTTCCAGTGACAATGAATAAGTAAAACTAGTCAGTTGGTTGTGACACTTTAAACTGCACTGTCAAGCACTTTGGTTTCAGAAGTTTCCTCCTCTAGCACATTAGCCAGGCACTTTTCTTATGCACATTGGCAATCAATCATAAAGAAACCTCTATATAGTACCATAAGTAACAAGCGTGCAATAATCTTTAATTTTCAAGCATGCAATCTGCACCAGGGCAATTTTAACTTAACAACAGACAAAATATAAATCATATGCATTGAACTCATTTGCTGAAGTTCACCAAAGACAAAACTTATATGATTCGTGTCATGCATTAGTATGTGCTATGTGCTAATAGCAGCTCTATACTAGATTGTTCGGCATCCATTATAAGGCAACAACTATAAAAATTCAAAATTTACCTTCTTAATCCTCTCGAAAGCTCGCACAACCAACTGCCAATTCTCTGGTTGAGATTCCAACACCTTCTTGAGCTCCCTTCGTGAACCTTCCCTATCTTCATGCCACTTGGACCTATACCCTTCCCCATCATCCTCTTTACCCTCCACCCACATAGCCCTCTCTGCATATTTCCCCTTCATTCTCTTCCCATTATCCAACTGCACAGTTAACACCCTCCCATGAAACTCCACCCCATCAAACTCCACAGCCTTCATCGCAGCCTTTTCAGCCATATCCCCACTATATATCACAAACCCAAACCCCATATTTCTCTCCAGTTCCTCATGACCCTTTATCACAATCACATTCTTTATGGGCCCAAATTGCCTGAAAAACTCAACTACCTCATTTTTCTTTATCCAAAGCGGTAAATTACCCACAAAGATCTTGCCTTTTTCCCTGACTTCCACTTCCTTTTCATTTTCCTCTGAATTTTCGAAAACCTCATCTTCAGTTTCAGTTTCTACGATTGATTCTTCTAATGATGGCAAGAGTGGAGGAGGTGGAGGTGGAGGTGGAGGTGGGGGAGGGGAGAGCTTGTTCGACAGCCAAAGCTTATTACTGAGAGAATCATGGGATGGTTGATTGGTGAGAGAGGGGTTATTATGGGAGTTCACAAATTTCTTAAGGGGGTTTTCTGGGAAGTGAGGGGAGTGAGCGGTGGAGGTTTTCAGAGGCTTGTGGGTGATGACGGGGCGGCGGATGTCGGTAGAATTGGTGGTGGGTTTTTGGGCATTTTCTTGTTGTGATGAGCTCGAACCAAGAATGTAGGAGGCGGCGGAAGTGCTGGTGGCGGCGTGGGGAGATTTTCCGGCGAGAGTGGCGGTGGAGAAAGGTGGTGGAGTGTGAGAACATTGAACGGTGGAGGAGATGGAGAAGATATTCATTGTTTTCCCAGTTTTATCTTATGCAATTGGGAATAAATAACCACCTAAATTACTATATACCACCAAAAAATTGGGGATGAACAAAAGTTAAATTTAGATTATTATTTTTTTGGGAGGAAAATTAATCAAGTTTAAATGTGAATACCCACATAAACCAAATCCAATATCCAGTAATTTAAGATTACATGGTTTTTTTTGTTTTGGATAATATTTTTTTATTATGGAAAGTGAATAGAAAAGAAAAAACAAAAAACACAATTTCTTTGATTTATTGAGACGATTGCAAATTAAAATACCATTTTATTATTGTTTCTATAACTTGTTGACTTGTTGCATATATTTCTCATTTTATAGATGGGAGTTTATTTATTAAAAATAAAAATAAAACACTAATTTGGTATTGAGGTGTATAATACATGAATGATAACAAAATGTGAAGTTTTTATAAATATAAATATTAAAAGATTATTTACATATAGATATTCTGCTTATTTCACAATTTTGGCATAAAATCATTAATTTTGATCTGCGCAATCTTTGAGAAAAAGTATATATGCATGAATGAAAATTTTAGTGGAAGTTTATGCTTGAGCAAGATATTTGATTGATAACCTTGTAACTAAATATATATATATATATACTGTATATGTGTGTGTATGTGTGTGTTTGTGTTTGTGTTTGTGTGTATTACAATTACAGTATATTCAATTTCTATATTTATTATTCTCTTATTTCTTTTTATGAATAATATAAGGCCCACTTCATATACATCCAATATATTTACCAGCCCGGCCCAATACCTAAAACTTAAAACCCTAATTAGAAAAACCCCCCAAAAATTCATTACTTGTACAACATCTTGGATTTCAAAAATAAGAAACGAAGAACGTTTCTATAGTACTTCATCTCCCTCCACTCGCACCAACACCTGACTCGCCGACCACCACTGTTAGCCGAAATTCCTCTTTTGTAGGTAAGTTTCTTGATCGCGTTCAACTTATGCTTTATCGGAATTTTGCGTAATTGTGTGGCCAAGTGGAACCATTAATTACAACGAATATATAGATGTAATGATTTTGCTTCCTAATAGTCGATAAATTTATCAAGTTTTGTTTTTTTCAACATCATGGTTGAGCGGGAGTACGTTTTGTAATGATGGAATTTTTTGTATTAATCTGAAGTTATCAAAGAATTTTCTGGGTTAGTGCTGTTGTGAGGCTATGCTAATTGTGCCACTGCGTGTGCGTTTTTGTGTTGTTTGTTTTGACAGCAGTTGAGGTGATTGATTCGAAAAATGAGTGGTGCAGGAGAGAAACTATCATCCACGAAAACTCCTGCTGATTTCCTTAAATCTATACGTGGACGACCTGTTGTGGTTAAACTGAACTCTGGAGTTGACTATAGAGGTAATTTTCGTTCTTATAATCTGTATGATTAATTTGTCTGAGGTGTTTTTGCTTACATTTTCTTTGTTTCACTTAATTATAAGTGGGGAATGTGCTTGTTGGTATCCTTTAATTAGATATGATTAGTGATCGTGCTTGTTCTGTAAATAATTCTGTACTCTGAAATTCTTGGATAATTACTGCGCTATTAAGTATAAGAAATTGTCAGATGAATTGCATTTAGTTATGCATCAAAATATCTAATGAGTTTCGACTTATGTATTGGCTTAATGACACACTGCTGTGTTAGGAATGAGTGAATCACTTGCCTGTTCTTATGAATGGTTAGTGTTGAGGTTAATCTAACAAACCCAATCATCATTTTTGACAAGACTTCAATTCCGATAGAGAGTCTAGTCTCTTACTAAAACTATTGAAGGTTTCAAACTCCCAGAGTTGAAGACTATAATGTCTGGTTCTATTTGAATTTTAGTCCTAGTTTTTGTTGCGTAATTTGTTTGTTCATCATAGAATCGCAGTCACTGAATCAGTGGACTAGATAGTAGGACCATTGGCCCTTCTAGTTCTTTGGCGTCTCCATGGTGAATAGCTGACTTGATGCATGAAGACATAGGGTGTGGGTTGTTCTGATATGGTGGTTGGACATTGTAGCTGTCTTAAGGTAGAGTTGGTGAGGAAAGGAAATTAGTGCTAGGTAAAATGAATGGATGCAATTTGACTGGTGTGGCACCATTGCCCGATCATGTTATATCCTTTCAAGTGAAAAAGTGGGTTCTATTGGAGGAGTATGCTCATAGTGGCCCTTTGTACTATTCAGTAATTTGACTTGGTGAAAAGCTATCTATTTTACCAAATAAATGTTGTCATGCATTTAACTAATGCCTTGACAAGTTGGTGGTATATCATGTATATGGCCAACCTAACATAGTGAGATAAGGCTTGTTATTGTTGTTATATTCAACTAGAACAATGTCTCAAAGAGGACTATGTTTAATGAATGAAGGGAGCAACACTCATTACCGAAATTAAATGAATCCATAAAAGCTGGTACGGACACTACTTATAAAGGGTGCTAGAGTAAATTGGACCTATTAGTAACATTGAACCTAAAACGAACCAAGCTAAGAGGGTGCAGACTACTATGTGCTGGAGTTGATTGTATGCAGTTCTGGACTAGAGCTCTGTAGTTGCTCAGTGCTCTACATCTAGTACAATCTAAATAACCTAAACATGACTATCAATGGGATACAACCCATTAATTTTTTTGTACCCTCAGGTATTCTTGCATGTCTGGATGGATACATGAATATTGCAATGGAACAAACAGAGGAGTATGTGAATGGCCAGCTGAAGAACAAATACGGGGATGCCTTCATTCGAGGAAACAACGGTAAGTTAGCAGACAAGATTTGAGTTGGTATATTAATTTTTCAACCATTGTTTTATTTTAGATGCATTGCTGAATTTGATCTCTGAATGCAGTGCTCTATATCAGCACATCGAAGGGAACCCTAGCAGAGGGAGCTTAGCCTCGTGATGGAGAGATTATTGTGTAACCATGATTCAGCTGGAAAAATGTGTAGCATGCTGCACTATCTGTAATATGTAAACTACGATTATACTGATTCCTGTTTAAGACATGGTTGTGATTGAATCCAATTGCTGAACATTGAAATGTAGAATGGTGACACTAACAAGTTATCTACTTTTCCTATAGATAAACTAGTGATGAAATTAGCTCATTTCAGGGGGAAGCCTTGAAAAATATTTCTGAAAAAAAAAATCCCAGTTTTCGTAATATTGTAATTTGCTCTATTAAAGCTGGGGTTTACAGTTACAAAGTATAAAATATTACCTTATTAATAAGAAAGCCAAACTCGGGAGAATGAAAATAAGAAAACCAAGCAAGATGCAATCATTCGTGTTCCAAACATCCAACATAAATAGTCAAAAGACTTGCAATAAACTATGTTCTATCAATCTGTATCAATAAACAAGTATCTTGAAACTCAAGCAAGTAAACATCCTTGGGCATTGGCCACATTCCAAAACCTTCGAAATGGTGTATGTAAAATAGGAGAAGTTTTGAATACTGCACCTTAACCAAAGAAAGTTACTATAACATCCAATAATTCCATGTAGAGAGAGAGAGATAACTTAAGAATCTCTTCGACTTCACTTTGCAATGTGGAATAACAATGTATCATGGCTCATTCCTTGCTCTTCTTCCCTTTAGCCTCTTTGCTGGTGGTGTTCTTGAAAGGGATGAAGTCTTTCCCACCCATGTATGGTCTAAGAGCCTCGGGTATTTCTACTCCGTCCTCCTTCTGGTTGTTTTCGAGGATGCAGCAAATTGTCCTCTCGGTTGCTGAGAGGGTGGAGTTCAACATGTGGACGTACTCTTTAGTTTTATCATTGCTCTGCAACCATGATTATAACGAGTCACTTCTTTTGGAAAGAAAATGCTTGAGAAAATATTGATGAATAAAAACATGGGAAGTAATTCGGCAGAAAACTCAATGAACTAAAGCAACTCAACCTTTTTTTGCCCATATCGTATTTCTAATCTTCTTGACTGATAATCAGTGCAGTTTGAGCAGGAAACAAGTTCTCTATATGCCTTTGATGATGGAAACCACCCTTCTAAGTCATATTTCTTTGCAGCAGCGTCATTCAATGCACCAGAGACGATAGCTACAACTTGATATGGAATATTCAGCTGCCCACAGAAGAAATTATTTCACATACTTCAATTAAACTAAACTCTAGGGGCAAAAGCTAAAATAAACAATAATCATAGCTAATCGGCATTAATATTGAAAAGTCCTTTCAGAGCATGCTTCTACTTCAATGCAAAGGCACATGTACCACAACGAGTAATAACTATTATTCGAGAGGAAATCATAAAGAAAATGGGTGAAAATTGATACCAGCTTGTAGAAATCCTCAGAATTTTTAAGCATCTCTTCATGCATTTCCCACGAATCATTTCCATTTGGACTGGTTAAACAGAATTGTTCCACCTTTTCAAACTGATGAACACGGAATATTCCCAGAGTATCTCGACCATGTGAACCGGCTTCTTTACGGAAGCATGAGGAATATCCTGCATATCTGATAGAACTCATAATGTCAATCAAACTAAAAGCAATGAGGCAAACAAGATATCAAACAAGATAATTCTTTTAAATGCTTCAAAACAGTAAAATGCTAACAAATAAAGCCAATACAAGCAAATTGAGGATTTCTTCACATAGATCACATACTTCAAGGGCAATTGCGTAGGATGAATCCAATCATCTAGATGATATGCACAAATTGGCTGCTCAGCTGTAGCAATCAGATATTTATCATCCCCTTCTCCAGTAACCTGTTTGACACCAAAAAGTCAAGCACATTTTTCAGCTACTACAAAGTTTAGCCATTTTCATTTAAAGATAAGGACACGAATTATGTATACATCAGTGATATTATTTTGCCAAGAAGTAAATTGCATAAATTCAGCATCAACACAATGGCAGCATTGTGATACAAAATCCTCTTCGAGAAAACACACGCACAACATGAGCTCTTCCCCAATTGCATTAGAATATATCAATAGTTCATTAATTGACAGTTCAACTATATCAAGCAACTTCCCAACATACTTATAGGGTTTCATATGCTAAGAAAACTCGGCCCCATAGGTGCTCATACAGTCATACTTCCATCGCTTAAAACACGTTCATTTCCCAAAATTTGACCGTAATGTTGAAATGTGCCCACTAACAACACATATTTCACATAATTGCATTGTTTCTGATTGATAGATAACAGTATTTGTTAACTAAAAGACATAGCTCAAAGATGAAGAGGCTGAAATAGAGGGTGCGTTGATAGTATGATAGGATCGTAAGAATACTATGATACTATGTAGCATAGATTTCTTTAAGCGAAACATATCAATCTCTTCTACCGTGAAACCTATAAACCTGCATTTTCTTTGTTATAAGGGATGAGATATACGTAGTAGGAGTATGCACAAAATATTCATTTTTTTCAATTATATTTATCCAGACTACATGATGGTTCACCAGGTATTACTGAAGGGATAAGATCTGTCACCCATTCCCATAGTTTATTTTTAACAAGACAAGACATGCATTCCATATAACATGTATATTCTCTACTACCTTCTCGATGCTTTTTAAGTTACTGACAGATCAATTAGGAGTTCAAGGGTTCAATTATTGAGAGAGATGTCCAGACAAGGAAATCCAATCACTAGTAAACACCACTGGAATCTTAATGGAAGCAGGAACATAAGGCCAATCAGGTTCAGTTTTTCAGGAGATATGAACTGGTAAACTCAGGTTGTATCTTTGTATAATGTAAAGAAGGCATGTCACAGAACTCTACGACATTTCAAGGAAGTAATTACCAAACTATCAGACTAAACAAAAAGATTACCTTGTAAAGTTCCTCATCAAATTGAGCCAACTGAGCACATTTAGCCATAATATCTTTCCTCATGAAGAATGGAGTTTGCAACGCCGTGAAGCCCCTCTTCTCCAAAAAATCAAGACTAAAATTGATTAGAGCTTGATTAAGTCGTACTCCATCCCCTTTGAGATAGTAACCTCGACCTCCAGCTATATTGGCACCTAAAACATTCAAAATCTGTTTATGTTAGCAATGCAAAAATTACAATAAGTAAAAAGGTTTAAGATAATTTGTGTAATTTTTGTGAGTGCCATCATAATATAGAACTTAGAAGTGGCAAATCCACTATATTTATTCCAGTTGACTTTAAGTTGGAATCAGTTAATCATAAATATGAAGTGGTTTCCTATCCCACCTTGATAGATTCACACATACAGTGCATTTATTTTAGATCAACTATAGATGACATCTGGTCAATGAATATACGAGGAGGTTAAATGTTCAGAAAAAACTCAAAATTTAAGTCAGCTTGTAAGTTTTAAAAGTGGTCTCAGAGATCAGCATCTAGAAAATCAAATGCAGAACAAGTAAACTGAAGGTGATCAGCTACGACCATCTGGACAATGAACCACTAATAAGTACCTACGAAAAAAAGTGTTAATTATCTTGCTAGGCATAAAAGCCAAAAATAAATCTTTTCGATTCCACTCAACAATGTAACATCCTACTTCGTTTACTATGACGTTGATCTTTCATGTTGCCATGGCAAGCACACAACAAACAAATTTGGCTGGAAAAGTTTCTCTTTCTCACCTTTTAGAACAAGTGATTCTACTTATGACACTCAATTCAAAAACTAAAAGAACATAAGTGAAACAGTGACTGAACATACACTTATCAATAGGCCTCACTATCATACATATGAAGGAGAACAAACAAAGAATCAACTTTAACAGTCTCAGGACTATTCGGTTAAGCATGTTTGTCGACAGTGAGCAGACCTTTCTTTGTATCTGCAATTCCAAGAAGCTCAACAAGGTCCACATGATTCTTCAGCTTTGGCTCCACCCGCTTCTCTCCCCATGACCGAATAACAGCATTATTATCCTATAAAACATCTCATCGTTCATTAGGAAAAAATTATTCATATTGGAAGCAGATAATTTTCCTAGCATGGAAACCCTCAAACACACCTCATTGTTGTCGACTGGGACTGAATCATGCACTAGGTTACCAATAATAGATATTTTAGCCTGCACTGCTGCTAAAGCCTCCTGTACTTCTGCCTCCTTTTTTGCAGCCAGTTCTTTGTTTTCCTCTGTACTTGCAATCATGCCACTTGCATCTCCTCCAGACTTTCAAAACCAAAATATAAAACTTCAATAAAAAAATCCAAACCATTTAAACAAGAGAAAACATATAGGCATGAATATCTTATTATTACATCCATGTATTTTTATGCAAGTTAAGACTTATCTACAGTGAAAGCTCAAACTGTCGAAAGGGATATGTTCATTATCAAACAGAGAGGATTTCCTTTTCTGCCTTTTTATCTTCATTTTGCTCCTTATTTTACTCTCCACCAGGTCCATCAGACCACACTAAGAATGCCTTCATGTACTCTATAATTATAAGCTACACTTCCATATGATACAACATATGATTTATTTTCTTTGCCAAAGGATAACCACACAATTGAAACGTGCTTCATACCTCTTTCCACTTATTCTGATTAGCGATTAGATTATTTTTTTCAGTAAAAACTTACAGGAAGTGGATATATTCCCATCATGAATTAATATACATTTTCTATCCCTACACAAAATGAAATACCGAAGGAGAACTCACGATTTTGAGGCGAGCAATCTCTTTGCTTATCCTGTTTCTATCCGTCCTCAAGGCATCCAGCTCAAATTGGCCTACAACCACATCACCTCAAACCTTTAATAAATCTACAAAATGGCTTTAAACATAAACTCAAGACACAATATTAATTTGAAAATTGTGATTAGATAGTTACGCTGCCGCCAAACTTTGTCGAGCGCAATGACCTCATCCACAAGATCCACATTGGCAAAACGACGCCGTTGAGACTCCCTAATTTTCTCAGGATTTCCCCCCTTCTCTTCACGAAATAGATTAATGTCCAACATATTTTATCCTTCTCTCTTCAGCTGTATCTGCAGTTCTCACATTAATCAGACATGATTTTTATAATGTTAAATAAAACACACACACACACAGAGCATAAAGTAATCACTACTCAGAATTGAAAATTACATTCACACACATCAAAAAATCAGCAGTAACCAAAACGAATGTTCACATAAAGCTACAAAAACAATAATCAAAGCAAGAATAAAAAATGGACATGCTTCAAAAAATAAAAAATAAAAATTCGGAGCAAAATAAAAACTTCAAAAATCATATCAACACAAAGAACCCTATGACTAGATACAGAACATTGCATCAAAATCAAGTGCACGCATTATCTTAGTTGATGAAACAGCCATGGATGGGATCTTAAGAGCATGTAGTAACGAAAATCAGCGAGGAAAGAGCTAATTTACTCACAGAAGAGAGAGAAAGAAGGGTAGAAGAGAGAATCAAATGTTAAAAGTGGAGTTGACGATGAAGACGGATGAAGCAAGTAATATATGGCTGCAGCCTGTAACGAGGGTTTTGACACTAAACAGAATTCTTCTTTCTTTTTTCTTTTCGTTTTTCTTTTTTGTTTTCCTTTTATTTTTATTTTTATTTTTTTTGACATTAAATATATCTATAAAATATCTTTCTTTTTTTTAACAGCCTGCTAAATAAAAGTAGAACATTTATAAATCATAAAATTTTACACGTCTTTTTCTTATTTATCAAGAATATGATTCTTCTGACAGCATCTCATTATTCTAAATCTAATTTAATGAGATGAATAATTTTGGTATTAAGTAATTTCTGATTAAATCCTAATTTTATTTTATTTTATATCGTTTTGTAATCGAATTTTATATATTATATTTTCTCGTTTTAAATCATGTGTTTATATGAAAGTTCAATAATTGTTAAATAGGACAGGGATTATCATTAAGAGAGAGAGAGAGAGGATAGTTGGATTATTAAATAAAGTTTGTGTTAAAAGGCCCAATGTAAGATTCAAATATCCCATTTAGAAATCCTGGTACTCAAATTGGGCTAATTATATCATTTTGGAATATTATATTGGGCTTTTAAATGGGCAGTTATAGAATTTAGTTCTAGTTGGAAGCCCATTTATACAATTGAGCATTTGATTGTCCCCAATTGGGCTTTGAAGCCCATCTTCTATATTTTTCATTTCATATTTGACCACAGTGTCATAGGAACAATTAATCTTAATTTTTATATTATATCATATTAATTTTAAAAGGTTGGATTAGATGGAATATGATTGAATGGAACATTAACCTAATTACCACAAAATTTTATATATATATATATATATATATATATATATATATATATATATATATATTAGGTAATATTTTAGTATTATATTAAGTAGTATATATACATAATACATAAGTATATTTGATATATAAAAAAAAATTATCTAATATATATAAAAGTATTACATGTGCAACACCTCGTTTTCAGAAAAAACGTGCATTTCATATTTTTATAAATAAATTCAAATTTTATTTTTAAATAATTTCTTTGTTAATGACCTTTATGACAAGCTTTATGTTTCATCAAGAAAAAATGAGCTAATGTTTCTTTAAGTTTAAAAATCTTGCAGGATAGCTCTTTGAGGAGACTGAGTTCGATCATAATGCACTCAAGATGTACGAGTAATGGAATGAACGAAAAAAAAAAGATAAATTATACATAAAATAATTTTAATAATTAATATAAGAAATGTGACTTATGTGTTTAATTATAATTAGGTGAATTTTTATTACATAGTTTATGTGCAATAAGGTATGTGACTATTATGATATGTTAAATTAAATATTTTTTTTCAAACATATTTATGTGACTTAAATGATGTGCTAATTTGATCATATTTTCATGCATAATTGTTTTGACTAAATATTACTTTTGCATACTACTTTAGATAGAACTACACTCAATCCACCATGCCTCCATCAAATCCACCACAAATTTCAATGTTAGTAATGATCACACATCAAATTGCTATACACTACAAATTATAATCTAATTACATGTATCATTGTGTAGTATATTATGTGTGTACAATATATACGTATATATAATTAGGAATGTGTTAGATCATTTATTGACTCCTCACATTACAAATGCAACACTTATACACATCTCTTTCTCTCCCCTCCCCTCCATTTGAAGCTCTCCCCCCCTCTCTCTAGCATACTCCATCTTCTCTCTACAAACCTCCCCACCTAAAAGCCCTTTATTTTCACCTTTAACAAAGCTGAAAATTCAAGAGTGAAGAAAGGATAAGGAATCCCTCAAGACAAGGAGCTAGGTAGAGTTCAAGAACTCTTTGGTGTGCAACTCCAAAGTATGAGCGTCCGGATTCTTCAGGAGCTATCCCAACTTTCGAATCAACGTCAAGTGGGTAACATTTATTTACATTTACATTGATTAAAATAACTCCTATGTTGAGTATGATGAAATGAAATGACACCTTCGGGTGAAGTACCAGGTTGACGAACCTTGGATGCTAGGTCTTCGGACCTTGGATATTTATGCCAGGTTTTCGGATTTTGGAAGATGATGTTTCAATGTATTGGTTAATCTCTTTAACGTAATAGTTCATAAACGTTATCCACTAAGATTTCTCAAATCTTATGTTGCTATGTTTTAAATATTTTTAGGACCCCCTTACAACGAAACGGATGAATAGCCAGTTGTACGGACCCCTCTCTAGAAGCCTATATATATTATATGTTTTTAATATATGTTAATATGTATGAAGTTAATATGCTTAATGCCTCTTTTGATACTTTCGATGTTGGTTTAAGTGAATTTTTAAAACGTCTTAAAAATATCGAGGTTTTGATTTACAAATGTGGATAGAACATGAGTTAAGTTTTTTTGCATGCTAAACTTTTCGTTTTAAAATAGAAAGAAAAAAAAAATATATGCTCGTATTTAGTGAAGTCTTCCGCTGAGATTATTTATGAAAATTATTTAAAATGAAAAACTATTATTTCCTTTATGAATATTTTAAGCAGTTAAAGTTGTAGTGGTGTCTCAATCCTACAAAAATGGGTTGAGGTGCTACAACATATCACATAAGAGAGAAGAGTCCATAGACAACCTAAGATCCACGCTTTTTTGAGTGACCCAATATGTCCCAATTCGGGTCATGTATCATATAATACAAAAGTGTTATCGAATATAAAAATATATATTATTTGATGCCCATAAAAGTATTAACTATTTTCTTATAATCCAACCCAACTCAAAACGCATCATATAATACAAAGTATATACTAATATACACAAAAGTATAATATAATTTCTTATGTTCAATTCAATCATACCCGTCTCATAGAATAGGATTCGTAAGACGGTGTCACCCAAGACTTTGCCCTCTCATAATGAAAATTTGATAAAAATACCCTGGATGTTAATCTTAACTATAACCTTACTTTTTTTTTTTTTTGAATTTTTAAAAAATCTCATATTTTAACTTTTTTTTTAGAACACATGTATTTCTACATTTATGGCATGATTCGTATGATAGAATGAGTTGGGAATGGAATCATCATTCCTACCTTCATTCTTATTCCTTTGATTGGTATGGTTTATAAGTGGGAATCACCATTTCTCTAGGAATTGTCATTACCATGGATGAGAAAATGGTCATTTCTTCCTATTCTCATGGTATTATGTATCTCTTACCTACAAATGAATGAACTATATTTAATAATTCGATTATTTATCATTATTTAGTTTAATTTTTTACAAGTTGACTTTTCAAAATTAAATTATTATATAAAATTGTATAATAATATAAAATTATTTATAAAAAATATAATATATAAAATTAATATAAAATAAAAATATCATATAAATAATAAAATTAAGTAGATAAATAGAATAAAAATAAAAAATGAATATAATTTAAAAAAAAATATAGAGATAATATGAATATAATATTAATACAAATAAGTGTAGTCTAATTTAAATAAAAATATATAAATAAATTATAAATAACTAAAATATAAATAATATAAAGTATTATTTTAATAGCACAAAATCATATAAAATAATTAATAAAATTATCATAAAATATAATATAATTAACTACTATAAGAATATGTAAATAATAAAAAATTAATATATTAATAATAAAATAAAAAATAAAATATCTAAATATGATATACCTTAATATTAGTGATAAGGGTGAGCACGGTTCAGAGCAAGTTGAGGATAAGATAATCTCTGTAATTGCTTCAAAGTTCGGAGATTTTTGGAAAATTGCAAAAAATAATCTCCAGACTTGCTCCATCACATCGGTTCGGTTCCTTCAGAGATTCAGGTATTACGGATTGGATCAATTCGGATTTTGGAAATTCAGAACTTTATAATATAAAATAAATATTTGTTCAAACAAGTCATAAACTAATAAAATAAATTGGATGATTTCGAAATAATAAATTACATTCAAGTTTTTTTCAAATTTTATTTTTCAAAATCTTTTTGATCTACATCTCATAATTGGTCATTAGAAATTATTCATTTTAAAAGTGAAATAAATATACGTTTTATAGTAAAATTTGAAGGTAGGTATAACCTATAATTAGTGCAATAATTATTTTTTTATAATGTTTTGATTAATTAAATATATCATATTACTTAAATTAAATGGAATAAGAATATTAAAATAAAATTATATTGAATGATAATTTGATCAAATAAAAATTGATTTAATGTTTTATTTGTAGTTATCAATTATGAAATATAATTATAATGATTATTTCATTCATTTCCTATTCCTCTGCGATACCAATCATAGGAATAAACATTTTAATATCATTCCATTCTCATCACCATTCCATTCTTAAATTCATTCCATTCACACCTTATTTCATTCCACCATACCAATCATGTCAGAGTTACCGCCATATACTATGTCAATTTGTTGGGAAGATCCAAATTACTTACAAGATCCAAAAACAATTTCCTAACTATATATAATCTCATTTCATTAATCTTTTAATTGTCTGGTGAAAATAAAAACACTAATAATTTAAAAAATAAATTGGAAAAGAGTATCAATCAACCGAACAAGACAAGAGACATATGAACACCAATCCATGAAATCAAACTCTTAAATGGCTTAGTTGGATCCCAATTATGGTATCTTTCTAAAAACCAATTAACCCCACCCATATTGCTTGCCCTATTATTTCCATTCTTGAAATTGCAATAACAATTTTATTTCAAGATAATAACAAAAAAAACTTTTGTAAGAAAAGGGACAATATGATGATAGGCTAAGGATATACACATAGTTCACAATCACACTATACAAATCATATGATTTCACACACCAACTACTTTTAACAAGACAAGTGGGTCCCCCATAAATTTCTCTATCATTATATATTTACACAATCTAAGAAACCAATTATCCATCCTCACCAATTTCACATCCATCATTCACCATCACCCCATTAACCTTTCCCACTTATTAGTGTGTGTATATAATTAGAACATTTTATTTTAAATTGGACACCTCCATTAAAGATCTTTTTGTATAAAGAATGAGGGGATATTAGTTGGTTCATCATCTTTTCCTTGAGGATCTCGATTTCATCTAATAAACTCATAATTGAATAACTAGAATTGTTCTAGACTTCGAATATTGAGTTTTTATAAATCCAAATTTATTGGTTAGTAATTTATATTAAGTTTGACTTTATTAAAAGAAATGTTGGGTTTTTCTCACTTCCATGATATTAATAGGATAAGTGGTGGAGTTAATTCAGGTGAAGAAGTGGATGAAGCTAACTTAAAAATTCTCAAAAAATGATCAAATTTCAATTAAATTAATGCATCCAAACATTCTCATAAATTTTCAGCCAATCACGAATCTGATTCTCTATTTTGGGACTTGTATATATAAAACACTTGTCGATCCAACTACTCTTATCTTGTATACCTCTAAAGATGAAGCTAATTAAATTCTTAACATTTTCTCAAATTTAGTACATGAGATGCGTCTTAATATTCAGGTCTAAACTCTAAATAAATATAATATGTTTTAAATTTAAAAGGTAAAATATCATATTTTTGGCAAATTCAATCCATCATCACTCCATTATCATTTGTATGCAAAATGCTTATGGACATAGTACCTTATTTTGTGATGAGCATCGTGGATTAATTGAATCAAAAGTTAGGAAGAAAAGTGACAAAATCACACGATCGAAATAAAGTCATTGATTTCGTAGCATCATCCTTTCCATTACTACCCTTTTTGGATAAACTTTCAATCTTTAATTAAAAGAGTAGATTGCAACTTTAAATTGTCGAGGACAAAATACTCAAGTGGCCTTTTTCTAGGTGTTGGTCTTAAGGCCACTTGCTTGGGCCATAACTAATGGGGCCCATATACTTTCTTCTGTTTTTAATTTTTCTGAGTTTATTTCATATATTTCATTTATTAATATAGTATAAAAATCAGTCTTTTTTTAGTTTAATTGTTATTTGAATTGAGTCGATATACTTTGATTTGTAAATATGAGATCCCTACATTTCCATTTTGTATAAGAATTGTATTCATATACTTTTATTTATATCCAAAATTAAATTTTATTTGAACATTCGAAAGTGGAATGCAAGACATGTAAGAACGAATTTAAATGCCAACATAAATACAATATTTTGGTTTCTTATAAACTGAGGTGGAACCAACTGATTGCAGTGTGAATAAAAAGAAAAAAAATCAAATAACGGAGTAATTTGGAAACTAAATCATCTTGTCATCTTTGCTACATCATTGTTTTGTCAATACTTTTAAAAGGGTGTTTAAGTTTTTTATTATAAATTATCAAAAATTTCTTGAAATATCTTGATAATTTTCATTGATAAACATTGTTAGTTTCCCGTATAAGAAATCAGATATAACAAGACATTTTATTTAGCTCCTGATATTATTTAGATAATAAATAGCTGAGAAGCATAAAAATTATGGAAGAGAGAAATCACGAATTTATAATTTTATCGTGTTACTTTCTAAAAGTAATAGTTTTAAAATTAGTGCAATATCATCATTAGTTAAGTGAAAATATAGTATATAATTATTTTTTTATTGTAATATTAATCCACATCTTAATCTTTACCAAATATTTAATAGTTGAGGTCAAAGTAAATTATGACTATTTTTGTTAAAATAATAATAAATGTAGTAAAATAAATGCTTTGGAGGACTCTAGTCTACAACTAGCTGCCAAAATCTTTCTTTTGCTAAGATGGATTTAGTTGGTGGCTTCTTATTTAATAATCACAAAAGACAATAAAACACATTATGCTTATGCTACTTTAATTTTATGTCTTTCATGGTATGCATGATATTATAGATAGAGATGTGTCATGTGTGTGTTTAAAGACCATTTATAATATTTTACTTATTTGGGGAAATTATTCATGGTCTTATGGATAGAGGTGTGTTTAATGATTTTGGTATTAAGGGCTATTTTATTTTAATTTTTAGTAGAATTGATATATTTGTATAGATTTTAAACAAATCCGATAAAATAATATTTTTTTGCCGAAAATTATTAAGTTCCAACGATTTTAAATACCGAAAATTAATCAAGTTTTTCAATAGGAAGAAACACGGTAATTATTTGCAGAAATATGGAGAAATATATTCAGTGGTATTGATTAAGAAAGTAAGGATGAAATCACAAATTTTACCTTTTATATTATGAACTAATATTTTTCAGCGTGTAGAATTATCACTACAAGAAATTCGCCTTACGATAACGGTTTTTCCGTGTCGTTAAATCCAATTTTTAAGCGTTGTTGTATCGAGGGTTGCAAAAAAAATTCGCCATACGACAACGCACCATTGGTGCGTTGCAAGAAAGGGTTGTCTTTTCCTACGTTTTTTAATTTTTTTTGCAACGGTTTGTGCAACGCTTAATACGCGTTGTCTTTTCCTACGGTTTTGAATTTTTTTTGCAACAGTTTGTGTAACGCTTAATACGTATTGTCGTATCTGACACGTCATCTTCCACATCATCAAATTCTGACACGTCATTGCCACATCATGCAAAATAATTGTGCGTTGTCTAAAATTCGAAGTCGTGACCTTTGTTTAAGGTTGAACCACTAGACTACTAGTGCTTTTTGTGTTTATATTATATATGTATTTCTTTTATTAACTAATTATATATATACATATATAATTAATGACAACTTAATATATTTAATAATATATAATCTAATTTCATATTAAGACAATTATAAAGTATACTAGTGCATATTTTTAATATATGTTATAAATATACTAATTTTTTAAAATTATGAGTTTGTTAATATATATAAGATAATAAAATAACATCATAAAATAATTAAACTTTTCAACTTTAATTTAATTAAAATAATATATAATTTTTGTATTATTATATATAAAAAATTATATTGACCAATTAATATATGTATGTTTTTTTATTTTGAAAAATAGTTTATGGTTCAATTAACATATTTAAGTTTTTTTTTTCATATTATTCTTTTAATTAATCATTTTTATATCTTTTTTTATTTTATAAAATAATTTTTTCAAATAATTTATGTTTTTGGTATTATTTTTAAAACCAAACTAATTTATATTTATTTTCTAAAAAAATAATATATAATTTTTATATTATTATGTAATACAAATATTTATATTTTTCACATTAATATATGTATTGTTTTTTTTGTTGTAAAATAATTTTTGGTTCAAATTAAAACCAAACTCATTTTATCTTTATTTTCTAAAAAAATAATATATAATTTTTATATTATTATGTAATACAAATTTTTATATTTTTCAAATTAATATATGTATTGTTTTTTTTGTTGTAAAATAATTTTTGGTTCAAATTAAAACCAAAAACTCATTTTATCTTTATGTTCTAAAAAAATAATATATAATTTTTATATTATTATGTAATACAAATTTTTATATTTTTCAAATTAATATATGTATTGTTTTTTTTTTGTTGTAAAATAATTTTTGGTTCAAATTAAAACCAAACTCATTTTATCTTTATTTTCTAAAAAAATAATATATAATTTTTATATTATTATGTAATACAAATTTTTATATTTTTCAAATTAATATATGTATTGTTTTTTTTGTTGTAAAATAATTTTTGGTTCAAATTAAAACCAAACTCATTTTATCTTTATTTTCTAAAAAAATAATATATAATTTTATATTATTATGTAATACAAATTTTTATATTTTTCAAATTAATATATGTATTGTTTTTTTGTTGTAAAATAATTTTTGGTTCAAATTAAAACTATTTAATGCAAATAATGTAATAAAGATAACATTATAAATTAATTAAATTTAAGTTAATTAAAAAACAATTATTTTATAATTAATGGGTTGTAAAATTGTAAAAAAAAAGTACTAAGAAACGACAACGCCAAAAAGCGTTGCATAAAGGGTTGTAAAATTGAATAAAAAGTACTAAGAAACGACAACGCCAAAAAGCGTTGCATAAAAGGTTGTAAAATTGTAAAAAAAGTACTAAAAAACGACAACGCCAAAAAGCGTTGCATAAAAGGTTGTCGTTTTGAGAAAAAAATTCGCTATACGACAACGCATCAAAAGCGTTGCACAAAAGCGTTGTCTTGTTTAAAAAAAATGTCATTTAACAACGCTACTAAAAAAGCGTTGTCGTTTCCATTTTCTGTGTTGTCGTATGGAGAATTTTTTTAAAAAGACAACGCTTTTCGAAAAAAGCGTTGTAAATTCCAAAAGACAACACAAATTCATGGAAAGCGTTGTTAAATGGGCGTTGTTGTATGCAAAATTTCTTGTAGTGTATATTCTATTTTTATATAAATAATATCTTTCCTGTAAACAAATAACATATTACAGTAAAATAAGTAATATATATATATATATATATTCAATTATCATTTTAATAAAACAATTAATACATTTTAGACATAAAAAGAAGTAATAACTTTCCAAAAAATAGTATACTTTGAGAAAATTAATTAATACGTGCATTTTAGTAAAACAAGTAATCATTTTTAATTAAATGAGCGGTAAGTACATTTCACTCCACAATAAGTTGAAATAGTCATTGCATTTATGTGCCATCTTTTCAACATGTATACTAATATTTTTTTGGTTATCCAAATAATATATTTCAACTATTACATATAATATGTGAATGAATACAAGTAATATATTTTTAGTAATACCATTACCTTTCAATTATACAAATAATATATTAGTAGAAACACGTAACATCTTAACGGAAAATAGTAATAGCATTATAAATCATACTCATTAGCGCATAAATGTCATATATATATATATATATATAAAAGAAATTTGAAAATATTTACAGGAATGTCATTTTTCCGTTCAAATTAAGAGTATTTTTGAAAATAATCATTTTATCATATTAATAGGCATGTATACAGTCTATAAGAGTTATAGGTGCATAAATTTTAAAGGTCAACATACACATGACCCAAAATATCTAATTATTTTTTAATAAACAATTTTTTCTACATAATTTAAATATTGTATAATTTTTTAGTTTTAGATTTACACCAAGTATATTATATCACATTAATCCTTATTTCACCAGCTTTAATTTAATATTGATATTAGATATATAAAATTAAATGTCAATTTATAAATATGACTTTAGGTAAGTTTGAGTTTTTTTTTAATTTTCTCAAATCCTGGTGTTTAATTTGAAATTATGTGCTTCTTTGGGTAGTTTTAGGTCAAAATACTGAAATTTGAAAGTAAATATATATTCTATACAAATTATATTTTAATAGAATTATAAATACAAATGTTTTAAAATTTTCATAATTTTTTTAAAATTAAATATATATTTTTTGATTTTTATGATATTTTCAACTACACCATATATGCTTACTTTATCAATAATTTTTTAAATGTTTAAAAGTTTATATGTTTATTTAGTTTTCACATTAAATCTATATATATATATATATATATATAAATTATAACAATAAAACCACAATAAATATTTTAATTCATGCAACGCATATAAAAAATACTAGTTAAAACAAAATAAATAATACATTTTTATGAAAGTAATGCCTTCTAAATGACCAAAATAATACTTTTACTAAAAACCAAACTTCAAAACACTGTGATTACTATTTATTTTCCTCCTAACAGTATAGAACTTAAGATGAATGATTTGTCTACCAAATAGAAACATTACTATTCACTTTCATCATAATAGAACCAACAACAAAATAACATATCATTTGTTATACATTAATATCACTTTTGTTGCATTTTTCTACTTCTTATATTTATTATCAACATTTATTATCAACGCACACTTTCCTCATTTTATAAGCAATCTTCTTTTATACTCATAGACTTAATCTAACGACAAGTACATCACTTATCTTGAGCAAGCTTACAAGTTCGAATTCTGCCATCCCAATTGGTCTTGGGAAAGAGAATGATGAATCATTTTATAAGGAAAAGAATGTTGAAATCTCAAATATGAAAAAAGAAAAAAAAATTAAACAAACAAACGCACACACACAATTGAAGTGTAAAAAAATTTGTAATAATCTTTTACTTCATAATTTTAGAAATCGAACCCAAATATTTCTTATTATATATCATAGAAATATTTATTTTTTAGACAAAAATTGATATTATATATATATATTCCCAAAATGAGATATAGCAATTTATAGTTTGTAAAATAAAAATAAAAACTTGAAGGTGTTTGGAATATCTTAATATATTCATCTACTATAAAGTCGTTTAGTGACTCACTCAAACATCTCCTAGTATCTAAAAATTCCCATTAAAATACACTCGGATAAAATATTTTGAATTTTTTAATTTAAAAAAAGCATTTTATACAAAAAAACAACCTATGATTTATTACCACAACACTAGACTTGGTCAAGTGCATATTGATGACATCGTCACTGCACATACAACATATAATGGAATAATGCAATACAAAGAAATCATTAATTACAATAAAAGGTCTAAACCAAGTTAAAAGGTATATCTTTAGGGTAAAGATAAAATTATTCCGATAAATAAATAAATAAATATCACTAATTTCCTTGTGGAAATTGATTACTTCCAATTGCAACTCCACTTGGGGGTATATACTTGAGATTTTCACCATCCATATCTTTTTATTCAATTGAGTTTTTGGGAAATCTGTGGAGGAATTATCAAGAACCTAAAGGCGATTCGTTTGGCAATTCATTAATTAGAATCCTATGCTAGGTTGTAGGGATAAGTTAATTATACTAACTAGATGGATTAGCATCATAATCACATTGCAATAATAATTAAAGGTGGCCCCCGCATATACATAATCTAATAACAAATATTGTGACCGTTAATCATGTGTGAATTCACATTTTAAGGAACGAGTTTTAGATCATCTGCGTTGCATGTGGAGATCAATTTAAATTAATACAAATATCTTATATATAATACTTTTATATTAGAGTTTTAATTCTAATAAAATTTTATAGGACTTTGAATTAGTTATAATTTTAATATAAAATTATTTAAGTATGAAAATCCTAAATTACTATTATAACTTTATATAATAATTATTAATAGGAATATATTTAGCAATCTATATTTTATAAGAAATATTCACACTTTTATATAGGTAATAAAATAGATGTAAATAAAACTTGGCATCAGATTACTATCCTTGTATTATTCAGACTTAAGTTAAATGAATAGTAATAATAATTAAAAGTGAGTGATTGCGACATATTAATGTGAGGTGGGCCTCATTATTAATTAATTAGGGAGTGAATAATCCAAATTGGGTGATACTAAAAGGGCCCTATTGACTAAGCAAGAGACAAAAAAAGGGTTGAGTTGCTTTGGAGAAATTCAATGGCCCATGAATTTTGTCTGAAAGTCACAATTATTGAATATAGTTCAAACTCAAATGAAAAATTTCGAGATAATTAAATGAAGCATATGTACACCAACAGCATAAAAAGTTAAAAGATTATTTGAAATGGGACTTAAAGTTGCACAAGCAAGTGGTTTGAAACTGGATTAAGAAATTCTATGCAAAGTTGATAGTCACTTGAGTTAATCACTTTTTGATCCAAAGTTGATATCAAAATCGCACAATCTAAAGGGATCAATATATTTATTGTGTGTTTCTATGTTAGAATTAATTGAGGGAATGAATGGTGATGGTATATTCCATACTTGATGATTGCTATGATTATGAATGATTTAATACTAAAAAAGAAATATTTCTTACAGGAATGCTTCCTCAAAATGCTTGTGGAGCTTTATGGCCCCTAAAAAGTTTCAGATTCTCATAAATATTGATTTTTCTTTTCTATTTGAACTCCTAAGATTAATTATCTAGTTGTAAGACAGACATATTGATTTTGTAAAAATGGATTAATTTGCTGTAATCTGTGGGTTCTATCTGATATAAATACATTGTCAGGTCATTTTCATATTATATGAATTTTTGTGGATTTCAACAATATTTCATTCTTAGTCAAAAATCATGATTGCAAATTTTTCATCGAAACAATATAACTTTTTTTTAGTGACAGATTTGGCCCAATGAATGACATAAATCTAAAATTGTGACTGAGAAAATGCCTGCACTCAACCAACTACTATAATGATAGTGGATCAAGAATGATCATATATATCTATATAGCATTCTCCTTTTCTCAATTTTTTTATTAATGAAACAAACTAGCTAGATTTATTGAAATATAATAATTCTTGGATGAGATCTAGTTCTTCCATTTGCAATGAGAACTTTCCCTTTAGCCCTAGAATCCCGGGTTCAAGATGAGGTGTTTGGGAGTTAATAATAACTTAGAAGTCTAAATCAAGATTGATGCTCCACAACATTATATCTTCAAAGCTCACTTACATTGCTTTCATCGCATAACTTTTCTTCTCCTTTAGCATTATAGTGGTGTAGAATGAAGATAACATTTTATACATGAATATAAGTTATTGAGATGTTGCATTAGTCGATGATAAGCATTACGTGCAGATTCCACCATTAACAGTAATGGTGGGATTTGCACCCAATACACGAGGTGTGGTATCTCACGCATAAACATTTCTATGTAACGGAACGGTCAGAAGCAAGAGAATGATAATTAAGAAAGACAAACCAACACAAATTTCAGAAGCTTCCTTAGCTTTTTACTACA
Organism: Scutellaria barbata; assembly: GCA_028654395.1. Classification (NCBI taxonomy): domain Eukaryota; kingdom Viridiplantae; phylum Streptophyta; class Magnoliopsida; order Lamiales; family Lamiaceae; genus Scutellaria; species Scutellaria barbata. Next base: position 13,058,851 of record CM053646.1, on the reverse strand, counting down.
TTTAAAGTTAATAGCTGCACTAATTAGATGGATAACAAGACCAATAGATACACTTGTGGGGGTGGTGGTGGAGGTGGGGCTTCTTATGATCCATACTTGAGGCCAACTATACATGTTGAAATACTGCAAGAATTGCAGTATGTTTTGCTATTCATTTTCTTTACCCATATATACAAAGCGCAAACCAACTAAAAACAAGTTCTAACAAGGAAAAAGAAGCAACCAAGATGGGGAATGGATTTACACTTTTAGAGTATGGACTTCACTTTCAAAAGATTCTTTCATGCTTTCTCCAGTCTTTTGACTAAGAATGCCATCTTCCTCGGCATCGAAGCTTGAGTGGACGCTGTACAGAACATATACAAGCACGGTAAGGGCTGAGAAGAATCCGAATCGGAGATAGCATTGCTTTTGCAGAGCACCCAACAAGAATATGTTGAGAAAGATTGATATGGAAGGAATCCATGGCATCAACGGGACCCCCCACACTTCGGGCTTTCGGGCTTGTGGGACCATGTAATGGAATAATTGTAGAACTGCAATCGAGATAGCGATACAGGCACCAAGCATGAAGGCTTTGGGCTTGCCTGATGGTGCAAAATGCCAGAGGAGGGTGAAGATGAGAGAACTGAGTGAGAAGCAGAATAGGAAGGACAGTGTGGGCCATGGGTTCGTCTTTCCGATGGTCACATGACGCCGGTAAATTACTGCATTTGCCACCATGTAGAAGACGAACAGAGTTCCGATGGATACGAGATCCAACAGGATATTCAGATCAGTAAATAGCGTGATTGCTGCTGTGAAGACCCCTGAAAAAGAATTTAGTCGAGGTTAACGAAAAAAAAAAAAAAGAGAAAAAGGGAAGATTGGAAAACCAGAAAAACAATCTAAAGCTATCAAACAGGTATGGTGTCTCTTCACTAAAGTAAAGGGTCATTTTCATTAGCTAGCAAGAATCTGTGTTGACCTAAGTCCGGCCAGTCTACCTTAGCTTTACAAAACTTGGAAAAGTCAAGTCAAGAAATCAAAGAACATATTCTAAGCATTGAGTTCGTGATTTCCTCCAACTGTCCTAAAATAACCAATTTTCTCCGGTATAGAATCAAATGATTTTCCTTGTGAAAGTCAAAAGAAGCATTCTTGATAGGATCCTTAAGAACCCACATCTTTTCCATCTTAACAGATCGCGATTGTAATTATCAAGATATAGTTGGCACAATCTATACACTTTCGGTTAGATCCTCATCACATCATAAACAAATTGTCAAAGCAATAGTTTCTCTATTTCAAGAAGACTAATGAAAACAATCGAGCAAGTTGCTTAAACTAATTGCAAAAACCTTTACCTAACTGAAGCTAATCCAATGGATTTGACAACATCTATGATCTATACCACCAAAAAAAAAAAAATTCAAAACATTATTCTTTAGAAATTTTCACCATGATCCTTCAAATCCACACTCTTTAACATCATAAGCCCCATGGAAGCAGGAAAAGCGATTTTTAGTTGCATGAGAACGACAATAGCATGATAAATCCCACAAGCTCTTAAATCTCAACCGAAAACGGTACAAGTGGGCCCTATTTAACAACAACCATTCTAATAAACGAACAAGCAACAAGCTATCAAACGTCATTGCATAACAAACTCTACGTAAGCCACAAGTCCATTAGGTCTTCTTAATCTTGAAAAACGACCTAAATCTTGACCTATGCAGACACACGCCAAAAAAGATCTCATCACTATCACACATCACATCGCATGATTATCACCCCAAATCAAGCCTAAATATAACCTTTAAGCTCCATTATCCCCCAGTTGTTATAGCAAAGTCTTAATCGCTGGTTTGGAAACTTTAAACAACCATACATAGTATCAAAACCACCACCCTTTGTGTTGGTTACTCAAACTTGAAGATTTCGGACAAGTTCAGATACACACATAATACTCGTTGTATCAGCTATAAGCCTAGAACGTATCTATAGGTATCGTCTTTCTAGTACAAGGACACATAGCAACAAGCACTAGAGCCAACATTGCCTAAAAGTGGTGATAGGTGTGTGGTGGGGGCAATATACTAATATAGTGAGAGGGGGGCCATACCAAGGAAGGAGGAGGCGTTGACAGGGGTGGAAGTGGAATGGTGGACCTTGGCGAACCAAGATGGGACCACGCACGAACGTCCGATCACGCACATGTACCGCGCTTGGCCCAGCATGGCCACCAACAATGACGTCAAAATACCGAAACTGGCCCCCACACCAATCACATTGGACACCCACTTCAAACTCGATGGACCTTCTTTAAACGCCCCTGAAAACGGCGCATTCGAATCAATCTGCTCCAACAGAAATACACAGTAATCAACACTCCAACAATGTCATTCTTAGGGAATGAAGTATGCATAATCAATCAATTTTGAAATGGTTGAAAATGGATGAATTTTGATTTACCAAGTCGTAGGGGAGGAGGGCCGACATTGAAGCGGCCATCAAGCAGTAAAGAACGGTGACGATGATCACGGAGCCTGATACCCCGATCGGAATATTCTTCTCAGGATTCTCAACCTCCTCTGCCATGGTTGAAACGGCGTCGTACCCGATGTAGCTGATGTATACCACGGCGGCCCCATTGAACACACCGGGAACACCGTACGGGAAAAATCCGCCGGCATTTTCAGGATTTCCGGGTTCTGTGAAGTTCTTCCAATCCCCCATCCAAAACCCCACCGTTATCACGAATGCTATGAATATAATGTGCAGCGCCGTCAACGCCATGTTTAACCACGAACTGTTTCTCGTACTGTAAAATTAAGAACAACCTCAGAGTTTAATGCTGAAAAATGGAAGGATTTCGCTAGAATTAAGTATGTGCATTTTTCAAAACCTGTAGCAAATTACAAGTGTGATGAGAAGAACCACGGCTACCGCGATCGGGTCCATTTCATTGTATCCTTTCGGTAAGCCATGGATCGTGAATCTCAGCTGTGTGTTCGCCGGTAGGCCTAACGCAGTGCCTAAATAGGAAGTGAAACCCCTCGCCACCGCCGCATTCGACAGCACATAGTCGATTATCAGATTCGCGCCGGTAAAAAATGCCGGAAATTCACCAAATGTGATGCGGATGTAGCTGAAGGCGCCGCCGGCGACGGGCATGTCGACGGCGAACTCAGTGTAGCAGAAAGCGGAGAGGAGAGCGCAGAGTCCGGCAATGGCGTAGGAGATGACGACGGCGGGGCCGGCGTAGAGGTGGCTGGCGCTTCCGGTGGTGACGAAAACTCCGGCGCCGACCATCCCTCCGACTCCGAACCCGATTAAATCGTACCAGCCGAGCGAGCGCTTCATGTCCGTCCCGGACCGAGCCCGGACCCGGCTCGTTTCCTCCAAGGAAGTGGACACGGAGCAAGCGCGGCGGGAGAGGCGGTGCGGGGTGTCGGAGAGTGCCCGGAGGTAGGATTTGACGGTGGAGAAAGAGGAGGAATGGCTTCCCACCATTATCAATCTCGTATCTCTCTGCATATCCCAACAGTTCTCTCAGCTCAACAGGGGTGTGGAAGAGATGGGAATGGAGAACGAGGAAGAGAGTGTAGGCATATATATACATATACACACACAGACACGTACCCCGGGGTGGGTGGGGTGGGGTGGGGTGCGCGAGAGAGAGAGAGAGAGAGAGTGGAAGAAAGAGAAAACGAAACGGCCACTTTTGTTTATGGGACGAACCCACGGTTTGGGCAACCTTTTGGGCATCCCCATAAACACTTTTCGTGTTTTTTTCTTTTTCTTTTTTACATTGGATAAAGTTTTCCTTTATTTTCTTTTCTTTTTTATTCCTTTCATTTAGAAAATATTACATCAATTTCAAAATAGATAACCTTGTTTTGCATTGGTTAAGAGAGCATTTTAATCTGTGTAATTATGTGCCTAAAACTATAATAGTATATCAGTCCTAATTAATGTATAACATTAAATTAAATAAAGTCAAATTCTTTGAAAAAATTCATCAACTCTTCTTCATAAATGAGAAAGCAACACATTTTGATTATCAAGAAGCAGAAAGAGTTATACTCCAAAATTGTTCTTCTTTTTTCTTTTGGTACTATACATTAACTATGCCTGTCATATGCTAGATAAATATATGCATAATTACTTTTATTAAAGATTTTCTTTATTATTCTAAATCTTAATCAACCACTATTTTGAATGGAGAAAACATTGAGTTTCAAAAAATAAAGATGATCACAAGAAACATAAACATAAAAAAAAAAAAAAAAAAATTATATATATATATATATATATATATATATTATAATAATAGAAGCACAAACATTCGTGAGACAATATTACGTATATAATTTATTAACTAAATTGACTTTCACAAATTCATATCATAAGTATTAGTTGTAGATTAATTGGTTTAGGAAACTAAACTAAAAAATTATAATTGTGGTCCTACTAAACTGTGGAGTTGAAAATTGACTAGATCAATATTTCATTATCTCAAAGAAAAAAGTTCAAAATTGAGATTATTATCCGATTACAGACATTAGTGTCTTATAAAGAAAATGAGATAAATTAGGATTACAAGCATTATTTTATAAGTTTTAAACATTTATATAATCTTAAGTATAAATATTATTTTATATAGGGAAATTAGACTAGTATCCGATTATAGACATTGGTCTCATAATTGGCAATTAGTCAAAATATGTCTATGTTCATAATTAGTTACGCGCATGCATTATTATAAAATAAAATGTGAAGCTATCACAAACTTTAATGTGATAGTTGGGATTGCATGCTCATCCCCACTTTTATCAAAGTTTGAGTTTTTTAAGCTTATCATATTTTAATTAATTTTCAAGATTCTTTTGTGAGCCAAAATAAGTGTGGTTTTAAATTTTTTATTATAAATTAAAGAATATAATAATTGGATGAATATATCATTAACTAATCAGTGAATTTAGTTTTCATAATTGATAAAATAAAAAAATATCATATTCATATCAAATCTCCAACTTTTAGTTAAGGAATATTTATAGGGATAATTTTGGAACAAAATTATATAAAAGACTAAAATGACATTTTTTTGAAACAGATGGCGTATATACTAGAGGAAAAACGTTAAAATGTTCACTATGGATTATTTTTAATATACTCATCGATTACATGTAATAATCGTATCCCTAATTATATAAAAAATGAAATTTATATACCTACAATGAACACATATTAATATGTCCATGATGGGTAGAGTTGCAGAACTGTATATAAAGGAAAATTTATCTAAGGTATGTCATTCTCTCATTGATTTGGTTTCTCTTCTAAACTAGAACCTCAATTAAAATTAGTTAATATTTAAGTTTATTCTATATAAATTAATGCTAAATAAATTAAATAAATTATTAACTATTAAATTATGAATTTTAATTAAATAGAAAAGGAAATACTATTTATTCTTAAGATTAATTAACATTTTGACGGGAATTATTGCATCCTTAATGCATCAAAACAAATAATAAACTCACTCCCCTTCATTCCATTGCTAATCAACATATCACTATCACATGTATTAGCAAATCATTGTTCTTTACCAATGTTATTTTACAATTTATTATACTTTAAAACTCTCTGAAACAGAGTAACATGTCATTTCACATATATGTATACGTATAGATATCTATTAAATAATTTCTAGATATTTGTTAAACTACCTTAAATAACAGATAAATGAAACGAAAAAAAAGAGAGCATAATATAGGTTTCGTATTGTGCAATGTAAAATAAAATTAAAATACAACATAAATACATATTATCCAAAGTGCTAATGGCAAACATAATGAGAAGTGTCATGTTTGATATCGTAGTTTTCTTTACCAATATGCATGACTAATATATTTAGTTATTCAAATTGTTTGTCTAAGACTAAAAGTCATGTATAAAGTTTTCCACAATAGTATTTCGATTTTGGGAAAAAAGATCCTAAGTATTTTTTTCGCTCATTTGGCATAAAATAAAAACTTTGCTTCCAATCGAATAGTATATTTGGGTGACATTAGTACATGAGTAAATTCAATTTCAAAATTAAGTTATTAAGTTATGTTTCATGATTTATGAGGTAACAATTTAGAAGGATGGATAATGATATATGAAATTATATTAATGTATCAAAATGATTAGTCTCATAATGCTTTTATAATCATCACAAGAGGTGTGGTCATTAGTCCATCTACTAGAGAAGTCTACTTCTCTAGGAATTTTATAAGACAATTAATTAAATTAAAAATTAGTATATTTAGTAAAGCTGGGATTTTCTGGAAAGAAGTAGAAATATATTTTTCACTAAAAGTGCATTTAGTTTGTTTATCATGTGTCACAAGTCACAAGACGGTTCAAATAAAGCTTTGATTAGTTTATCTTTGGACCCAATTGACAAGAAATAAGTGACTTTGAATAGTATATATATTTAAACCTATACCCTATAGATTTTGTGCTTTGCTTTTTATTTTTGTCTTCTCATCACTGATCATGGGTAATACTTGAATCAAAATGAACAAATTCTACACTGTTATCATTTCATTTTATATCGTATTTGGTGGATGATAAGGTTAAAAATAAAAATATTTTACAATGTATATTCATATATTTATTTAAAATCAATTGTTAGAATTTTTCCAGTATAATAAAACATATCAATTTAAAGTTCCCATGACAAAATGTAATGTTTTTAAAATCTATACAAAATAGTGTCATATTATATATAGTTGGACTGAGAAATGTTTTTTTAATAATTAAGTTACATACCATTAATAAATGCTAATTAAATAAATAAAATAATAATAATTAGGATTGCAGTGAGATCACCAGCACTTTTAAGAAAAGTAGTCATATGTCATTGTTGCATAAGATAAAAATAAGCAAAATTACCAATTAGCTTGACATAGCATCCACTTCAAAGTTCTTTTAGGGATAAAAAGGTACATTCACATGAGAACAAAATCAAAAGTCAAGCGAACATTTAATTATAAGAATTATAAAAGGTGTAATTATAAAAATAAAATTTTATTTTGACATTATTTTTTATGATTAGTCTCATCATAACATCACAGTACGTCGCGTACAATGAAGCAACGAAATATATATGGATTTTTAAATTATTGAATTGTTAGATTCGTCATTCGTGCACATATGTAAATAGCATATTGACTATCAATTTATTTAAAACTACTATAAGACCCATATGATATATGGATAGTCAAATTAGAATATTTATTATATTGAAATAATATTTTTAATTAGAAAGTTTAATATTAACGATAATATAATCTGATTAGTATATTATTTAATTATATATGTTGTATTTGTAAATGAACATTAATAATTTTATGTATTATAAAATAATTATTGTTGTTATCTATAATATTATTCAACTCTCACATCATTTTTCTAGTTTTTATATTTTTTATAAAATTTTAAATAATAAAGTTGAGAAAAATTCTCAAATTTTCTTTTCAATTATATGATAAAAAAATATCTCAAAACAAAAATTTCCAAATAGTATTCAATGTTAATTCAAAAAATATTCAACTTAATTAATATATAATGAGTTAGAGGATTTCGAAGGAAGTGAATAAAGACTAAAAAAATTTGTTGTGGTAACTTCATTAATATATAGATTATGAAGCTGCACTAATCTTTTAAATCAACCCACATTTATTTTAATATTTTTATTTCATATTTTTCTCTATTTTTTAAAATAAAAATAAATTTATAATATATAAATAATTTTGAGGATTTTTTTGTTTGTCACGTGTGCCCGAGCAGTAGTACTTTTATGCGTGTGTTTTGTATGTGAATAAAATATATTGTTAAGTGTTCGTATAATTATATGATCATATTATATTATATTATTATTATTAGTACTATCTAGTCTACATATTTCATTCGATTTTTTACACATATGTTTTTAAATCACAGAAATTCACTTTAGAAAAATACTCACAAATATGACTATTAAGTATCAATTTTTTTTAAAACTAATATTAATTTATTTAATAATCTAATAGTTGGTAATTTATTTAATTAATTTAGCATTAATTGATACAAGATGAACTTAAATATTAGTCATACTGAGCTTCTAGTTTGGGAGGAAACTAAATCAACAAGAGAATAAAATATCATTAGATGATTTTTCCTTTAATATATATTAAAGACTAAAGATTTTTTAATAGGTTTAAAGATGTTCATTCAAGATTTGTTTTTGTTGATTTCTCATTAAATACATTTTTCTTCTATCCTTCTAATCCTTTATTCTTCACAAAAATAAGTCACTCTAATGCAAAAATCAAGTTAATTAACTAGATTATATGCACTAAAATGAAATATATTTTTTTTTTATTCATCCCACTATAGTTTGCGCATAAAGTTCTTTAATCTCTCTTCTTCTTTCAATTTTTGTATGTTGGTATTAGAAAATAAATGAACTTGTCCAACAAATTTAATTTTATGAAACATTAATCCACAATTCATAATTTATAATTCATATATAAATTTTGTTTAAGAGCTTTATATTTATATAAAGCTAAGTGAAGAAGATCCAGAGTAAAATTCCGAAATTGCCACTTGTCCTTAATGATAGAAATAATCTCCCACACTCTCTTGCATTCACCATTCCTTATTTATATCAATCCATAACGTTTGTCTGTCAAAAAAACTCTGCTCTTATCAGATAATGCTGCAGCAGCCTGCAGGCAGCATACCCCTCTACAAACTCAAAAAAAAATAAAAATAAATAAATAAATAAATAAATATATATATATATATATATAAATCGAGTCCTTAAAATTGCTATCATGTAAATTATGAGATTTGTGTAAATGATTCGAATTTGAGAATGAGCTCATTGATATGTGTCCTACCTCAAAAGGAACACACATTTGCTTTCCTACGGTATAAACGAGTCTAATTTGTCAGGTTCGAGATCAAACTTGATTACAAAATTTAAGATTTTAGCTAAATTCTAACTCTTTTGAATTTATTTTTTAATATTTTAATTCGACTTGATTGATAACTTGATAAACTTTGGTTTAAGTTCACTCGATTCGACACCTAAATAATATTTATAAAAAAAAAAAAGTAATACTTATCAGTTCAGAACCAATTGAAATGCAGTTATTTGAAAGTTAGATTATGTTTTAATCACAATCTGTAATAGCAGGTTTACAGTAGATATGACAAGGGATGGGACATATCTTATCAGTTCAGAACCAATTGAAATGCAGTGAATTTAATTATATAAATTTATTCTTCCTCTTTTTCACAACTATTTCTCTTCTATTTTAATAACTACTCAATAATACTTGCTTTGCAAATTATCAACTATATAAATTTTATAGTTTTTTTTTTTTGTGAAGAGTAGTACTGATTATAATTTTAAATAACCATTTCTCCAATGTTAATACTAAAAATTAAATCAAACTAAATACTATATAAAAAGAAAACTAAATCAAACTTAATATACTAAAAATTAAATCAAACTAAATACTATATAAAAAGAAAACTAAATCAAATTTAATAAAAATTAAAAAAATTAAATATTATTTATATAAAAAAAAGATTTGTGCAATATACATCCCCTAATTTAGCATTAAATATAACACAATACAGTTAATACATAATTTAATTGTTGAAACATATATTGCATTTGTAAATGAAAATAAATAATTTTGTTTTTTATTTAGAAAATTAAATATTATTATGACTATTATATTATTTAACCATCCCATCATCTTTTTTTTATTTTGATTTTATTGTTAAAGTTTAGACTAACCCTCAAATTCTTATTATGAAAAAAATATATGATTGTGGTGTGGTATATGTGGTATTTCTATTATATATATAGATTTTAAAAGTTTGATACATGATATTTTTCAAAAAATATTGTGATTATTGAAAATCATGATCCTAATTGTTAAAAGTATATTATTGTCATGTTTAAAAATTTGGTTCATTTAATACACGAAAAATTATAGATTTATTTAACAATCATAAAAAATATTTATACTTTAGAAAATGTCATGATTTAAATTAAGAAAATTATCAATTATCTCTTTCAATAGTTTAAACACTTACTAATTTATTTAGTAACATCTACATTAGTAAGAGAATTTAATATCAAACAATCGTATGAATGACATGTATCCTTTTTATATATAAAAATACAAGTCCACATTTAAAAAAATTCAATGAATAATAGAGCTCATGTCAATTTAATGGTCGAGAGTGTTGGCTACATAAATTTCCTACTTGATGCTTCTACATGCATTCTATTTCTATAACACTACATACATTTTCTCAACTCTTAACATACACTAAAAATTACATTTTGAGGGGGAAAAAAAAAACCATGGTTTTCACACCTTCACCCACCACGACACCACCATTTTTTTGCGAAAAATTGAAATTAATCTAAAATAGAGATATTTTTTATGAGATCGTATAACGAATTTTTATTTATAAGATCGATCTCGATAGAAGATTTATATATAAATGATCAACTTTGATTTAGGTGGGTGTCCAACTTATAAAAGATATGATTCATAAAATGATCTCAGGTAATTTTTTTATTTTCAAAATATCTTAGGAAAATCAAAATACAAGACAAGTGAGAAATACTATTAAAAAACAAGCGATCTCATCACACTAGGATTTATCCAATCATTTAATTCTTTTAATTCTTATATAATTATTAACATGCACTATTTTAGTACAGAAATTACGTACTCCATCTACAACAATTTGCATTAATTAAATTATGTACTGAAAATAAATATTTCATAATATCTCATATTATTGTATTCCTTAATCTTAAGTTTTATCTTGTTATAATTATTAAACATGTTAATACATATTAAATATTATTTAATATATTTATAAATAAATTAGTTACAAAAATATATTCACTTTATATTTTTAATTAATACCAACCAAATTTAAAAAAGTATGGTTAAGAAAAATAATGCAAAATAAAAAAAAAATCCCTAATAATATTGTATTAGAAATATAAAGTTACATAATCTTAAGTAATTTTATTTGTGTAATACTATGTCATATTTGATAATTTTATGAGTAGTATTGTAATTTCATGGTACTTCTTTAAATTTATTTATTATCATCATAATTCATATTATATAAATATAAATATATAGATATGACAATCCCTGCAATCATGTCCTAATTTATGAGACCCAAGCATAATAATACAGTAAACATGAACATAACAAAAGTTCGAGTTAAAATTTGCATCATATCTAACTAAATTAATTTTAAGGAATAATACTCATTTCTACCACAATTAGAATAATGAATTAATTTTCTAGATAATATATAAATTTTTACTATAAATGTTACAAAAATAAAAAATCAATTTTACCTTTATTATAAAACATAAATAGTATTTCCTATAAAACGTCAACAATCATGTACTACACACATCACAAATGTAAATGCAAGAGTTATTTCAAACTTTTCAAATAAATTATTATAGAAAATTAACAAAATTATATATTTGGTAGAAAAGTTAATTTTATTTAATTTTATGGTATTAAACACTATTGTACCTTTTTTTAATCTCAAATTATGTTAGATTAATTGGAGAGAAAAAAAAACAAATAAAAAGAACCCAAGTGTTGATGACAAACACAAATAAACCTTAAACTTAATAAACCACATGATAGATAAGAAGAATGTATTTCACAGCATGGCAGAAAATTTGACATGTAAGTTTGCCTTTATTACAATGATCAAAATCCAATCACACACAGTTTGATCATCATCATCATCCTTTAATGTGAAAGTCCATCTTTGAGCTTCTGAATAGTGTGGACATCAGTCTTGAATGAAGCAGCCAAGATTGGATTGTAAATGCTGGTATTGAAGAGAGTGTTGGGGATGGACACTGTGCCTGCACTTGCGCTTCCAAATGCAGAGAGGGCTATGGCTGCTGACTTTGTGTCTGCATTGTACTGATAGTGAAGAAGCCCCTTTGGGAACACGAATATGTCCCCTGCTTGCAGTGTCTGTGTGAAGAGATGGTTTGTCGTGTCTACGAACCCCACTTCAAGAGAGCCCATTACGAGGAACAGAAGCTCCGATGCACGAGGGTGGGTGTGGGGTGGGTTCACACTCTCTGGGGGGTAGTAGAGAGCAGCATATGAGACACTTTGGCCATTCAGAGCTGGCAATTCAGCCATGGTTGCTTTGAACACCGTGAAAGTCGGGGGTTGGGCTCCGATGAAGGACCTGAGGCCCGTGAAGGTAAAGAAGGCCCCGTCAATGGTGCCGTTTGGTGGGGCTTCGTAGTCCGACAGTATGTCTGCATCTCCTGCTAGTGAGGAGTGGAGGGCGGTGAGGATGAGGGATAGAAGAAAGAGGAAAGTTTGGCCCATTTTTGGTGGTTTGATGAAAATGTGTGTTACAATATTTATAGAGATGGAAATGTGTGTTTGGTTGAGACAAGTTGTGGGATCTGTTGTTACAATATTTCTTGATTTTTTCGATCATAAACAGTAGGATACAAAGTGTTGGTTGTCAACCAATAAGATCTGTTTGTGCTTCAATAGTCGAATTAGATTCTTTTCTTTGAATGTTGTTCAGTTTGCAAAAGGGTCGATGAAAACAGAGTAATTTCTCTTTTTTGTCTGCAGATTTTGTCTCGGTTTTCTTGGACTATCAGTTTAGGCCAAATGAGGAAGGCAGAAGTGTCAACAATAACAGAGCAGAGCTGTATTGTATTGTATTGTATTTGCATTTACCTGTTCACTCACCATATCAACGTTCCTTGTATCTTGTGCATGAATTTGCACCAAAACTATGTAAACCCCATCTTATTGTGATTAAAAAAAAGACGATTTGCTCTTCTGTATGGTTTGCAGGTATTTAAAGAATATTCGAGAATAGTACGAGCTGCCATTGTAACATTCACCCACCAATCTCTACTTAATGAGATCAAAAATCACAAAACTCAATCTACACTAGTCAGTACCAGCAATGGCCTTAACTTCTATCTCCGCCTCACTCGTACTAATCACATTCATCGCCTTAGCATCAGGCGATCCTGATATCACCTCTGACTTCATCACACCACCGGATGTCAACTCAACCTCGATCAACGGAGCATTCTTCACCTACTCCGGGCTAAGACCATCCGGATCAATCCCACCAACGCTCACGGTCAAAAAGGCTAGTGCCACCGAGTTTCCAGCCCTAGATGGGCAAAGTGTCTCCCTTGCGATTCTTGAATTCCCGCCTGGAGGCGTCAACCCTCCACACACTCACCCTCGGGCTTCGGAGCTCCTCTTCCTCGTCATTGGCACATTGGAAGTCACTGTTATCGACACGAAAAACGTACCCTATACACAGAATCTGGTGACAGGGGACTTGTTTGTGTTTCCAAAAGGATTGGTTCATCTTCAATATAACAGAAATCATAAGGAGCCAGCAGTGGCAATATCTGCATTTGGCAGTGCTAAGGCAGGCACTGTTTCTGTTCCAGGCTCGGTTTTCGGGACAGGGATTGATGATATCATTCTTGCAAAAGCTTTCAAGACTGATGCTGACACCGTTAAGAAGATCAAATCTGGATTAAGCAATCCATGATCTCGTTATATGTATTATGACATCTTGTTTTTGACTAGCAAAATAATTTAAGTGTGCTTATGCTACTCATATTGCAAGGTTTTGATTTGATTATTAAAGGTGTTTCCACAATTTATCTATCAATAAACAAATATTTGAAAATAATGTTTGGAGCTTATTCATATGATCATTCTTGGACAAACAAAGTTAAGATAATTGATGATTGATGACTGATGAGTGGAGTTTAGAAAAATTAGGATTAGGTCACTATTGTATTAATCTGATTAAAATTAGATGAGTCAACCTAAAAACCATCTAGATTGAAACACAGTTAAGAGTAGCCTATTTAGGAGCTCCACTAAAAAGTAATTATGAGTTAATTTACTATCATTCGAAGATAAATATAAATATTTGAACTTGTAGAAGAGAAGATCCCAAACCTTTTGTGCATGATTCACTCAGATTTTGATTGGTTATATGAATTACCTTTCAATTATTTTGGGTTATTTTAGGCTCTATTATTTTTGTTTTCTATCATTTCTGTTTTTATTTTGTAACACATTGGGAAGATGGGATTTTCACATGCAAAAAAAAAAAAAAGGAATCTTTCGTGTTTCATTTCACAAGTGTAGGTAATGTATATGTTTAATATCACTTTTCACTATAACAGAAGATACTGAATTGAGCGCAGTTTAATTGCAAAATCTGATAATATCCGAACATATAACTTGGAAAGAAATCAGAAAAAAAGCTCAAAGAAATTGAGTTGAATGTGACCACACTGGAATCTGTAGGATCGCGTGAAAAATATTGAGTGGACACCAAAATTTATACAGGGACTGGAATCTGAAGGAGGTCACAGGACATCAAGAGCAGACATCCCACTTCAGCTCTTACGAGAGTCGCCCCCAGCCTTCAGACAAAAGAAAAACAGATAATGTCGTCTATTTTCCTCTGGAAATATACTAGTAAAACAAAAGAGTCGAATGAAGCAATTATATTTTGTCCGTATCAAACTCAATGAGCATTTTGTACAATTTAATATACCATTGTTCAGGTTCATGTTAGGAAAAAGAAAAATCTACAATTTTGCAAAAATCAAAATGAGTATCAAATCAACAAAATTATAAAACTTCTCTCAATTTTTTCTCTACCTGAATCCACGTTGGAAATGACAACTGAATTACTCCATACTGCATGATCAATCAGTTGTCTACCAGGCAATCAGGCTATATCTATCCACACTAAATTAACTTATTAACTACATGATTGAAGTTGAAACAAATCCTAGTAGGACAAATGAAACTGAAGAAGTGCATTTCCTAGTACAATGCTTACAACAAACACTTTCCTCCCTCACAAAGACAATTTCGGTAACAGGCAGGTCGGCTCCAACCATAAGGCATAAGTGTAGAGCAAATGAGTTTTTAAATTTGTTTAAAGAAGTGAAAGCAACATAATTAATTATGCATCAATTGAGTTCATGACATGTGAAATTTGAGTGTAACTGCAGAATTGAATTGCAAACAGAATCTAGATATGCAAATGTCGTTTTTAGTATAATCTAGATGGATAAACATATTAGAATCTCATTCTAGATTTTGTGGTTTCAAATGTATGGTAGGCAGTTACAAAAATAATGGCATTCTAAATTGACTCGGCATGCTCCTATGAAATTGAGCTATGGATTTCCTAAACCATATGATCCTAAGACATCCACAAAATATCCTCACTTTGAGAAGAACGTCTTGTTTCTTCATCGGAAGGATAAAATTTACAAATCAATATATTACATCTATTTTCATAAAATTGAGCTCATTTCGAATTCCGTAGTGGGTTACAGATTCTAAAAAATTAATTAACCTAGGCTTTCTTTCCATTTCAACAAACATAAAAGTACAGAATCAGAAGTCAATCAAATCAGGCGAAAAAACAACAAATAGAAACGAAGAAATGCGACTCACACACATAACAAATCAAAAGGTTAAAGAGATATAGGAAAATAATTCACCTTATCAGATTTCTCTTTCTCAGCTTTCTCCTGTTCCGCCTTTTTCTTCAGCTTCTCCTGCTTTTCTCTCTCCATTTTCTACGCTCGCATCGAACTCAAACCAAATTAATCATCACACAAAAAAAACATAACATCCTAAAAATTTGAAAAAAGAAAAATAGAAACATTCATAAATAACGAAAACCTTAATGTAGACGGTTTCCTGAGCGAGCTCTTCGTCATTGAGAACGCGACCTTTACCATCGCTGAAGTGGCGAAGGCTCGAAGCAGATGATCGCAACTTTCCTTCCATTAAACCGAAGAATCCACCGCGCGAAATGACAGATCTCATCGCCATTTTTCTGCCTGTTTTTCGTTGAGTGGAAATTTGAGATGTGATCAGGTGATTTTTAATTTCTTGCAGTCAATTTAACCCTAGGTTTAATTCATTCATACAATTTTCTATATATATATATATATATATATATATATATATATATACGGTTTTGTGTGGGGACTGGTTCTGGGTTTGACCGTTTGAATATTGGTTGGATTGTAAATAAGATGAGGTTTCGAGGTCTATTTAGGAAATTCGGTTGAGAAAACTTCAGCACTTTTTATTGAATAGTGCACCAATTATATCGTGTAATTGGGGCGCACGGGGTTGGATCAGGTCGAATCCGACCTTGATTCGCATTTTTTATTTATTTATGCGATAATTTTTATGTTATATTAATATAATTTTTATGTACATATATTACAACCTTTTAAGTGATATTACTTAAACTTTTCTCACTATAAAAATTAATATAGTTATGTTATAATAATTTAACATTTATGTTACATAAGTTTAACCCTTCTTTACAAATATAATAATTTTTATGTTTTAAAGTACTATATAAAAGTTATATTATTATAATATAATAATATAATATTATAACATAAAAATTTAAAAGATATTATAGGTTAGTAATACAATGCAAAAGGTTAAATTAGTATAACATAACATAAATTTTACACTAACATAATAAAAATGTTGCGCAAATATAACAAAAATGTTAAGCATGTGAGATAATATTGTAGGCGCATATATGAGGATGTGTGGGAGAGCGTGTGGCTACGTGGGACCCGTGAAATTCACCCAGATTAGGTTGACTAAGTTGCATGGATTTGACCCGTAAACTTAGTACATATAAATAAAGGTGTGACTATTCATGTCCCACATTTTTCTAAACACACTTCATTACTAAATAATAAATATATCCTAATTAAAATTTGTTACAATTTATAAAATTTAGAAACACACCCAATTCATCTCAATTTTACCCTTTTCAAGAAAATAATAATAAAACCTAATCCTATTCCTACCCATCGCTGCCCTTCCCCGCACTTTCTCTTTCATCCACTCTATTCTCCAATTCTTAGCTGCAATTTCTTCTAACTTTTTATTTTAAGTAATTTTTAAGGAAGATTTCATTACCCATCATAGATTTGACTCATTTCAATAGTACATATTGCTCAATTATCAAAATTTGATAGGGAAGATCGAGAAATAGTGAAACTCATGGTATTTAATTTGTAAAATTCAAATATTTTTAACAAAGTTTGATCATCATAAGTCGAACTCGATGAGTGGTGTTCGATTGATTATCTCACATTAAAGTGTTGCCATAAATAAACTTAGTGAAATATATACCAAAATAATTGATGTAACAACTTTTATAAATTGTTTACTTGATTCAATTTACAAGTATTTAATATTTCGTTTCACATATTTTAAAATAATTCTCATATAAAAAAGTGTAATGTATTTTGTTTCTTGCTCCAATCTTTCGAGTCTATCAAGCGACACACAAATATATTTTTTAATTCAAAAATACTCCAAAATCTCTAAAATAAATATAAAAAAACAATATGTTGGACCATGGTGTCCGAGCTATGTGACGCCCACACACCCGAGCTGCACAAGTCATATATATGGACGATAACAGTCGTTCTCTGGACCCGAAACCGGCCAGGCACCTCGACCGAATACCCCCCTTGGGCGACGCCCGGAGCATCCACTCCAAAGACAGCCGAGGTGAACCAGTGGCCGAGCTAGGAAGGCCACCCCAAACTGACATAACCGAGCGAGCATCAAGCCAACCGTTAGGAGATCGTGGATGATAAAACCGCCGCATAATACCGAATGAGTAGGCGGAAAACAAGGGAGAAGTGGGGGTAACTTCCACGTTCTCCCACGATCCCCACTACTTACCTTCTCCTGTCTATAAATAGTTGTAATTTTCACTTGTAAAAGGATCTGAATCCTGATTCTGTATAAAGCACTAGAGAGCTGATTTCTCTAACATAATACTATAAGGTCCTGCCCGGTAATTCTACCGTCCAGGATCAGTCGATCAACATTGCCCGATTAGGCTCCGGGGTTATACTTTTCATCTCATTTTCATCACATTTGGGTGTTAGACTAGGAATTACTCTTATACCAATTCCGATGTCAACACAATATATAAAGTATTTTGACGTAAAAAAAACATGAATACGTAGACAAATGATATGTGCAATTCATGAAATATGTATAAATCCATATGTTTAACCATTAGGATCGTGCACATATTTACTACCTATTTATTTGTATTTTTTTATTACCAAAAAAAAAAAAACTATATACTATTATTTTCATTTCGTCTGACTTTTTTTTTTTTTTACATAGACTTTTATTTAATATTATACATTAATTATGCCTGTTAAATATTATGTAATATTATAACGTTATATATATATATAATTATACACATCAAAATACATATTTGAGCAATTACCCAATTACCTCGCATTCTATATCTGAGTATTTTTATTTAGTAATTAATATAAATGACTAAACCATCATATTCTCACAATTAAATAATTACCGAAAATTTGCAAAACCCCACCCTCAGGTGTTCCTCATATTCCATATCCCTCCTATTCAACTCGCATAATCATCCATTGAGTTTCATCCTCTGCAGATCGAAATAAAGCTTTAATTTCTATACTGAACAAACAAGTTAGATTTCAGAGAAGAAATATGTATCATCCTTCGCGAGGTGGAGTTCGCGGCGGTCGCGATCGTAAGCCCTCTCTCTCGTTCCCTAATTTCTAGGTTTTCAAACAAACACCGCTAACTTCTGATTAATAAAATCATAGGATTGCGTTTTTATTTGCGATTTATGTAGTTTTTCGAGAAATTGTTGGTATTTTTATCGGCAATGTTTTATTTCCTGAACTTTGTATAATTGTTCCGAAATCATGGTATTATTACATGTGCCCCAAATATTTTTGGACATTGGTGGTACCGTGGATTTGTATGAAGAAAGTAAATATTTCTCTATTTTGTCAAGTTACCTTGTAGTTTTACTGGAGAACTGTGTGATTTGAAGTATAGAATGTGTACAAACAAGTTTGTGGTCTGTTAATCACTTTTTCTTACTGAATTAGTTTAGTGGGGGAAGTATAGAAATCTGATCTATTATGGATTTTGTTAATTTTTTGATTTGTGCTGATATTTGTTTTGTTGTGGTTATTGCAATTTCTTTATAGTTTTGTTATGGCTATTGCAATTTCTGTATAGCTTAGATTATCTTGTGTAGCATTATTTTGAAGCTATTTTTATAGTTCAGGGAGAGATATCGATTTCCCTGAGTATTTGAATTACTTCTCTACAAAGTTTTATGAAATAAAAGTTGCAAAACGAAGAGAAACTTGAGGGTGGAAGGGTACAGCTGTAACTGTGCACCTGTTCTGTAGTTTTATGGAGAAGAAACCACTGGTTATTGGTGTCTTCAGGCTGATTATTATGAGTTTGATCAAGTTGTTAACTGATGACAATTTAGCAAGAAATAGGGCTGATTCTGTAGATATGGTGTATTATGAAATAATAAACATTGGGCCATCATGAAGGTAATTATGAGCCTGATATAAGTTTGTGGATGAAGACTTCATTGCTAAAATGATTCTGACCTCGTCACGCTTTTTCTCTATCTGAATATTATATCTGCAATGGTGTGCCTTTCCCAATATTCTGAATTCTTTGGGACTAATAATGAATTATTTTTACATTATTATTCTTTTTCACATGCAGAATTTAGCTGGGATGATGTGAAAGTTGATAAACATCGAGAAAATTACATGGGTCACAGTATCAAGGCATCTGTTGGAAGATGGCAGAAAGGTAAAAGTCTTTCTCTGTCTCTCATTCCCTCCATGTATCTCTCAATTAAGAATATTTCGATGATATTTTTGTTATTCAGGCTGATACATTTCTTGTAGCAAGTTCTTGATTGCATTTCTGCAATTTAAATTGAATAGAATTTGTAGCTGATCGTAGAAATTAAACTTCCTTAAGATTATGACAGATATTGAACACTGCACTTTAGTATCATTTGAAAAGGCCGCATACGTGATTCTTTTGTCAATTTTGTTGCAGAAGTTTTTAAAATATGATATTTTCCCCCTTCTTTAGAAGAGGAATCCAATAGAAGTTTATCTTTCTCAAATTTGCAGAAAGTCTTGGATGTTGTCTCCAATAAGCATGCGATGGATTTGAATGAATGTATTATTCATTTATCAACTAAGTTAAGTCTCAGGTTTTATAGCTGTTTGATTGATAGGTATATTGTTTAGCTAAATCCACAAACCCGTAATGATTAGTTGATGCTGCTTCTATAAAAAATAGTACTAGAGATTAACTTTCGTCACCCTAATACTTTTGCAACAATGTGTTTGTGCACATTATTAATGACTTGTATGGTGGGTCATATCATTTTAATTGTACGATGTTGCTGGTTTTTATTTATTTATTTATTTATTTTGAAGATACTAAATACTAGTTCATTTAATACTCTTCCAGGGAAAGACCTCCACTGGTATGCTCGTGACAAGAAATCTGAGAAGCTGAATTCAGATGCTATGAAAGAAGAGATCAAAAGAATCAAGGAGGAGGAAGAGCAAGCCATGAGGGAAGCTCTGGGATTAGCTCCAAAACGTAGTCAAAAACCTCAAGGTAATCGACTAGATAAACATGAATTTGCTGAACTCGTGAAGCGAGGTTCTACTGCAGAAGACTTGGGAGCTGGACATGCAGAAGCTGCTCAGGTTCAAGGTCTTGGTTTTGCAAGGTATTAATTGAGAATTTCAGATTGATTTGTGAAATAAAACAAATCATATTAAAGCTAAAGAATAAAAAAAGATTATGATATGCATTTCTTGATAAAATTTTGGAACTTTTGCAGGGGGGCTAATCCTTTGGAAGAATCAAGCCTACCTTCCACCTTGAAGTCTGAACCAGTTGAAAAGATGAACGTTCCCGGTCCCGTTCCATCAACATCTGCAAGGGATGATGAAAAAGAGTTGGAAGATGAAAGCAGTAGAAAGAAAAGGAAGCACGAGGAGAAGAAACGCAAGCATGAAGAGAAGAAATATGAGAAACATGATAGGTGGGAGAAGAGACATTCACGAGATTCAGATGACAAGAGGAAACACAAGAAACACAAGGAAAAGAAACGATATGACTCAGATTTTGACTGAACAAAAAAAAATGAGTCAGATGATCACGGAGGAAAGAACACCACAAGATGGATGGATTCTGAAAGTGTTGATGGTATCGCTGTCTGTATTGCTGTTTTCATATCGCCTTGTTAGCTATATGTCTTGTGCTCTCAATCTGCTCAAGTCATCTATGCAAGTAACTGTGGACAATATGTTACATTTCTAATTTATTATTTATGTTAAATATCAGACCTAAGCCATCTCAAATTTGTTTGGAAGTTTTTAAACGAGTTATAAGATATATGATGGTTTATATGATGTTCTTCAACGAACTGGATCTTCTATTCCAAATTAGTGTTTCATATTGTATTTCATTGTTTTTAATTTTACCATGTGTTCTATTCCAAATTAGTGTTTCATATTGTATTTTATTGTTTTTAATTCAGCCATGTGTAAATTGATGATGTCATTTTTTACACTTGATGTGTTGGAGATTATTTTGGAACACACTTGGCATGTGGAGATTATTTTGAAATATCGATGAAATACCAATGTGGAATAGAGGATCTTGTGAAATATCGATAAAATATCAATGTGGAATAGAGGATGTTGTTTGATTCTTAGAGTATATGATTGTTAGATGTATCATCTCATAAAATAAAACGTTAGTAACTTATAATCTATCATCGAAAAGGTAAATTTTTCTTTTCTTTTTGCTGCTATAAGTCCCTTAAATTTGGTAATGTAGTCATAAAAGTTGTCATTATTGACATTTTGAAAGTAAATATCAAAATAAAACGTTAGTAACTTATAACCTATTATTGAAACGGTAATTTTTTTTTAGTAAATATCAATTCGCGTTTGAAATATAAATCTATCAATTCAAGATTTAAAAACTAGAACTATCAATTAAAGATTCACAAAATGAAGATTTAGTTTGACACCTTGCGACTTTAAATATTTATAAAATATTATTAAAATGATAATTTCAAAACCTGATTGATGAAATTCACAATGAAAAAAAAAAAAAAAGAAAAGGATAAAAATAGAATAATTATAATTATATTTTTAATAATAAAGTTAAGTTCTGAGATGCCAAATATGAGATTAATTTTGTACTCCTATTTTTCCGGCCACATATCAATAAGTTTTGTCCTTTTAAATTTTAGATCTGTAATTAATCAATGTTTCAAACCATAAATTGATAAAATTTCCATTTTTATATTCTAAATCCACATTCTTATTTTATTCACACACCAATAGTTATTAGTCCTAAAATAAAATCTAGAATCTTATGAGCTTTTCTGAAATAAGCTAAGCGCAAATAGAACTCAATTGGTTGTTGTGCCTTGCAAAATAACGAGAGTTTAATTCTTATACTCTGAAGTTTAAAAAATATATTTGGGCTTTAGCATGGACGGTAATGGGCTTGGGCCTGATTCTCTCTCTCTCACACACACATTATTATATATTTATGTGTGGGTGTGCGTGCAAATTTCTTTCCATCGGCGGTTAATTATTCCCGGGACCAAACCTGAAAAAAAGGAAGAAAGAGAGTCCCTCTTCCTCACTCCATCTCCAATCCCTACACCCAATAAATTCCTCTTCTGTAAACCCTAATTCGGTTCTGATTGATTAGATTCAAAGGATTTTTTCCATTGTTAATTTGAAAATTTTAATAGAAAAACAATGGTGTCTGCAAATAGGGAGATGGTTGTGTATTGCTTCGATACTCTGGTGGCGCACTACAACAACGAGGAGGCTCCTCCCCCTGCTTTCGATGAGGGTCAACAGTATGGATTTCATCTCTCTCTCTCTCTCTCTCTCTCTCTCTCGGGTATTATAGTGTAATTCTATGATATTTCAAAGTTTTAGTTTTCAATTATGATTTTTTGCTTGGTTGTTGCTTATGTTAGTATAGCAACTAAATAATGTAGCTTATGTTTTTATTATGTATAGAAAGCTATTTGGGTTTATTGCTTCGGTAGTATGCTTTGCATGTATTTTGAATATGTGTATTGTAGTTTAATCTTTGAATTTGAGTTTCATATCTTTTGAACTGCTATTCAAGTGAATTTGGACTTTTATGTACACTGTTGTTCCTGATTTTTGTTCCGCAACTTAATGATAATGCATATTTGTGGAATTGTGAAATTTATTGTTAATTTTATTGGTGTTGTGACAGTGGTTAGTGAGACTTTCATTTGAATACTGATGCAAGTGCTTTGCAGGGGAATTATCTTATTGTTCTAAAACTGCTCGTGGTTGCAAGGTCCAAGACTTTGAGACTGAAAAGGGCCTATAATTTTTTTCCCCTTAAAATATCATCGGTACTCATATTAAGAACATATTATGCAAATTCTTTTAAGTAAAGTTTTGGGCCATTTCTGTTCTTCAATTAACATGTCGTCTGATGAAAATATAAACATGCTCCCTATTCTCAAATTTTTTATGTTGTCCTATATCTCAACTCTCATGATGGATGATGGTTCCTTATATTTTCTTTCTATAGCTAATACTTTTATCTGATGGGCTTTTGAGTTTTCATTAAAATAAAGTATATGATGACAACCAGAATTCCATGATATATGGTTTATGCTTTTTGTGAACATTGTACTCTGATTTCAGTCCATTGTTTGTGACTTGGAAGAAAATAATCAATGGTGGGGAGCCTAGTTTACGTGGATGCATAGGGACTCTGGAAGCTCGCTGCATAATCAATGGTTTTAGGGACTATGCTTTAACAAGGTACTTAATTTTACTTGAACTACCTGAAGAGTAGCATGCCATGGTCCTTATTTGTCATTATTCCGAGGCATCCAGTTCAGTAGCTTTACCTTACATTTATATTAGCTAATTTCCTCTGATTGACTTTCTAGTTACTTTCAAACATTCACCCTTTAAAACGTGAAATCCACATTAAAATCCTGAGGCTGTTCATAGTCTATATTTAGTTTTTATATTGAATTGAATTTTTATCTGAGTAGTTCTATATTTATCAGCGCCCTCAGGGACCGCAGGTTCCCCCCTATACAAGCTAAAGAGCTGCCTTTCTTGGAGTGTACAGTTTCTATCCTGACTAATTATGAAACAGCTCATGACTACCTTGACTGGGAGGTCAGTGCTATAATGAATTAAGAGTTTAGTAAAGGCTTGTTCACTGATTCTTCATTCCATGCTTGCAAGCTAACATGACTTGTCTTTCATTCTATCCTTGTGATGGGGGACTAATTCTCTTGTTGTTTGTTGATCCAAAGGGATCTCTCTACTTGAATAGAACTATATTTTAATTTTCAGCCAGCATTGTATGGTTATCAACTTAATAAACATCTAAAGCTCTTTGAACAATTGGTGAATTGCTTCTGCAGTTATATACTCCAATTCTATCAAATTCTTGTTTGGGCAGGTTGGGAAGCATGGGATAATTATTGAATTTTCTGACCCTGACTACAATACAAGGCGAAGCGCCACATACTTGCCTGAGGTTGCTGCTCATGAAGGTAACATGTTTTGCTAAATCATCTTACACAAACAATTGATAAGGAATAGGTTACAGACAGTATTAGTTTGCTCCTTGATTTCGCTCAAGAGGGTGGGAGGCTGCAAACAATCTTTGCTTTAAATATCTGATATTTCGTTTTGTTTATCACTGATAGGCTGGACAAAAATTGAAGCAATCGACTCATTGATGAGAAAGTCGGGTTATAAAGGCACCATCACAGATCAATTGAGAAGGCGTATTGAGCTCACCCGTTACCAAAGCACACTATTTACCATGCACTACAGTGAATATGTCACCTATGTTAAGACAACTAGAGGTGATGCTCCGACTATTAATGGGGCAAAATCAGGTAATAAACGATAGGTTATTTAGCTTCCATTTGAAACTGAAACTATTCGGTCGATGGGAAGGTAACTACTTCCATTTAAACAAACAAAAAAATGCTGGATGTGACTAATTCTTGTTCCATCCTGCTCTCAGTGTTTATTTACTTCCTATCATTTCGATGTTATTTGCCAACATCAACTTTTACACCCAAAAGCTTTTATGGGATAAAGCTCCAATGATGTCAAACTATTTCATTGTAATGTAATCCATCTCTATTGTGTTTGTGTTATGCTCTTTGGTTTGCTCATCTCATTAATGCTACTACATTTTTTTTACCTGTTTTCCCAAAGCATTGTTTAAAAGATACTAGTTTTGGACCCGCGCATTGCACGGGCTTCATGACTCATTTAATTAACATTTCTTCTTAATCATATATTTGTTATAACAATTTTACTTTTCATATAATGAGGGGATGTGATCATTATAGTCATTGATGGGAAGAATTGCCAACGGTTGGTATTTTATTATTTTCGATATTTGTTATTCTATACATATATATGATACTTCATATATGCATTATAGTAATTCATTATGCATTTGGTGAGAGTGATGAATAATGAAGAGAAGGAAGAGAAAGAGGTGAAAAGAGAGAAATTGTAATAGTTGTTTAAGAGAGACATATGTCAATTATAGATTTCTCCAAAGTGATGAGGTGGCGGGTCCAAATTTCTCTTAAAAGTTTAAGTGGTGAGTTTTGAAAGAGCCAAATCCTACTTTTATAAATCTAGATTTTGAGAGAATTTCTATTTGTTATGTGAATTAATTTTTTGCGTTTTTGTTATCTAATTTTAACCCCCAAATTATTGGATGCTGATGATGGAATTTTTTGGCCGTTTTTTTTTCCCCACACATTGTCTTTTGAAATTATTTTCAACGCATGTGTATTAAAAAGAAAATGATGAAAATCTCATCAACGGAAACACAAAAAAAAAAAAGAGAAAGTTTTCCTAAAAGGCTCATGTTTTGAGTAATAAAACTGTAATTTATCCAAAAGTCAAATATTGTAGGCACCCATAAAAAAAACACGTTATATATTTAAACTGTCATTAAATAAAATTATTTCTAATAATAGAAACGGCAATTTGATCGGCAAATAGGGAGTTTTTAACCAAAATTTTAAAAAAAAAATACAGATAACTAATCTTTTAAATGAAAATAATAATTTCCAATAATATTATATATATTGGGAGGGACTAAAGACACCCAAGCTCTTAGCTCTTCTAAGGACATTCCAATAAAAGAAAATACTTTTTAATACATTTTTAAGCCCATCCCATTAATTTTCCACCCCACCCCACACCACAAATAAGTTGTTTTTCGCCAAAACTCATCCATTTCGGCCGAATTTACTGAACCACTTGTTTGGGTAATTGAATGGGTAATTGAAGTTGTTTGTATTGTTTCGGTTGATCCTTCCAAACATCTACCACCATATATAATCCTGTTTTGTTGTTGTCCTATGTTAATTCACTTATGTTCATTTAATATCAGTCTGTTACCTGCGTTGTTTTCACAGAAAGAAAGAAGCAAAATAGCTTTGCCATGGCGCGATATCTATCTTCTTCCCGTAATTTTTATGCAAACAGTAATTTCCACTTCTTCTCTCTTATCCCGATTCGTTATTTCAGCAGGAAATCTGTTGCAAATCGCGATTCCAGTCAGAAAAGGCATCTGGATTTTGGAAATATTAATGGGTTGAATGATGCGCTCATTGTGTAAGAGTCTGTGATTCAGTAAGACAAAATGACCAAAATGAGGCCTCTCCCCTCTGTCAAAGCATTTACTCAATTACTCTCGTCTGTGCTAAATTTGAAAGAGTATGATGCTACCATTTCCCTTTTCAAAGATTTCTGCAATTTGGGTACTCTAATTGATGAATATACTATGAGTATTGCTATCAACAGTTATTGTATGAACAACGGTGTTGATTATGCGTTTTCGGTTCTTGGTTGTTTCTTCAAACGTGGTTGTCTTCCTGGTGCAATCACATTCACCACCTTATTAAAGGGTTTGTTTCGAGAAAATAGGCTTTCTGAAGCCCAGGAATTGTTCCAGAAGATGGTGAGAGAAAGGTTGTGTGACATAGATGTTGTTACTTTTGGAACGGTGGTTGATGGACTTTGCAAGGTTGGCAACACTGCAATGGCCGTCAAGCTGCTCAGAGAAATGGAAAAGGGAAGTTGTAAGCCAGACAAACACATCTATAATATGGTTATTGATGCCTTTTGCAAATATAGAATGACAGACTCTGCTTTGAAGCTCTTCAATGAAATGTCTGGAAAAGACATCATGCCTGATATTGTCACTTATAATTGTCTGATTTGTGGCTTGTCTAGTATTAGTCGGTGGGAACAAGTTGAGATAATATTGAAGGAGATGATAGATTGCAAAATATATCCAAATGTCAAAACTTTCACCGCTGTCATTGATGCCTATTGTAAGGAGGGATTGATGGATGAGGCAGAAAAGGTCCTCGACACCATGATACAACAAAATGTGGTTCCTGACGTTGTCACCTACAATGCATTGATGGATGGGTTGGGTCTTCGAGGACAAGTAGATAAAGCGAGGAATGTATTTGATTCAATGGGTAGTAAGAATATTGTTCCTGATAACCACAGTTATAACATTTTAATCCATGGATATTGCAAGCAAAAGAAGATAGACGATGTCATTCATCTTTTCGGTGAGATGCCACGTAAGGGGCTAAAACCAGATGTGGTTACATATAGCTCTATGTTGCAGGGATTGTTTCTGTGTGGCAGATGTTCTGCTGCACTAGAGCTTTTTGATGAGTTGCAAGCTGTTGGACTAAAACCAAATATTTATACTTATTGTAACTTGTTGAATGGACTGTGCGAGAATGGGCGTGTCGAACAAGCATTCTTGTCGTTGGGCACATTGGAGCAAAAGAGAGAACATCTTCATATCCATTACTACAACATTGTCATGAATGGATTCTGCAAAGGTGGGAAACTTGAGATGGCTAAAGCTATCTTTGATGATCTCCCTTCCAAGGGATTGGAACCCGATGCAGTAACCTACAATATCTTGATTGATGGATGCTGCCAAAATGGGGTGATGGAGGAAGCTAAACATCTTTTATCTAAAATGGAAGAGGTGAATGTGCTCCCAGACGCTATCACCTACAATGTTATAGTCCAAGGATTTCTAAGGAGTGGCGAATACAATTATGCAGCCAAATTATTCGAGGAAATGAATGGTAAAGGATTCCTCCCAATAGCTTCCACTCTTGAGTTGATGCTTGAGCTAATTGGGATAAAGGAACAAAATCCTGTTATCTTTAAGATGTTTCAATTGTTAGCTCCAAATTCTTTGAAGCACAAATGCTGTCCCGAATAAGTTTCTGAAAATATATTTCATGGCTCTTTGTAATTGCATTCCGAAACTTGCATCTCTTGTAATTTGCTTCTCAAGGACCTACGAAAGCCACTCCTGTTAGGTAAATTTACAAAAATCAAACCAAACTATGACCTTTTTTTGCATTGAGGTACTGACATTTTGAAATTTTATAGTATCACCGTCAACCTTTGCAAATGGTACTAATAGATCGCCAAGTACTTTCGGTGGTGGAATATTCGGTGGTAGTTAGTGTGCCTAAAGAAATTAGATTTCTTTTCAGGTTTGGAATTTACCTGACATTGGTTAGGAACTTGATCTTCCCATCATGTGTCTTGATCTTGATAGTCCCTCTCCCTTTCACTTTACAGGTTTGATTGTTTCCAAGCAACACCATGCCTTCATCTGCTAAGTTTAGGTCTTGAAAACAAGCTTTCTCCGGGCACATATGGAAAGAACACCCTGTGTCAAGAACCCATTCACTCACTGATTCTTCTCCAGTTATGCACAGCATAGAGACACTATCATAATCAGCCTCAGCCACAACAACTTCTTGTTTGTTGTTTTTGTGCCGATTTCTCTCAGGGCAGTTTCTTTTGAAATGACCTACTTTATGACAGTGAAAACACTTCTTGTTGGCCACATCATCCTCAGATTTACTTTCTTGATTTGTTGGTTTATCAGCCTTCTTCTTTGTAGGTTGTGGCTTCTTTTTGAAACCTTTATTCTTGACTGCCAAACCCTCACCAAAAACCTTGGACTTGACATCAGTATTATTCTGAAATACCTTTGTTTTTATGGCCATCAAGACTTCATCCAAGGTTAGAGAAGTGTGCCTTCCATAGATGATTGCATCCTTAAAGGCATCAAGTGACTTGGGTAGGGAATTTAGAAGCATCAGTGCCTTGTCCTCATCATTCACCTTCTCATCAATGTTCTCTAAGTCATCTATTATCTTGATGAACTCATCCAACTTCTCAGCCACCTTCTTTTCATCTTGTATCCGGAAGTTCAACAATTTTTGCTTCAAGAATAACCTGTCGGCTAGAGACTTGGTGAAATAAAGTGAGTCCAACTTCTTCCATATCTTGGCTGCAGAATCTTCCTTGCATACCTCACGAAGAGCCTTCTCTCCTAGGCAAAGAATTATCATACTTCTTGCCTTCTTGCAGACCTCCACATGCTTGGCCACTTCTGCAGATGATGAAGTACTCATATCTTGATCCACCAACGCTCCTTCCAAGTTATTTTGAACCAGTAATGCCTCCATATGTACTTTCCATAGATTGTAATCCCCTTTACCCGTAAACTTCGAAACATCAAGTTTCAGACTCATGGCTGCCAAGATCGGTTCCCACAGACGGCGCCAATTGTTAGATTAGTGACCAAGAATCGATCTCCAACCAATGCAGCTCGAAATATGAAGAATTTCAGAAAACGGGCATACGACAACAGTTTTACAGTAATAGACAACGCTTTTCTGGAAATGAACACAATGAAGAAGATGAACACGGATTTTACGTGGTTCGATCAATTAGATTGATCTACATCCACGGGAAAACAAAGCGAACAATTTATGTCAGAATCGAACTCACAATATACAAGAATTAAACTCGAAAACCTCACGCCTAATCTCAAGAACCCTAGAAATTTTGGGGCTTTCTAATTCTCTCAATATTATGATCTCAAACTAATATCGATTGTGCGCCTAGATATATATAGTATTTCCCCTCAACCAATTTTGCTTCAACTATTGGAATTGCACAACTTTAAGAAGAAAGGATCGAATACACTGTAGCAATCCCTAACTAATAACTAATTGCAGTTTCCAGTTTTGCAACTAAGGGTCAAAGGTAGTTTCCTTCGGTTCGACACCTCCGAGGCCGGTTCTGACCAATCCGATCCCGGTTCCTTGAAGACCACGATTTTCTGAGTCAATTCCGGTTTACACTTGGAAAATAAGAAGAAGATGGTATAGCACTAAAAGGTATTTCGTAAACATGAATTAATCTTATTGAATTTAAATTATAACCGATCAGATGGATTTCTTGTGTTTCCTAACAGTTTTTGCGTTTGTGTTCATGTTCATGTTTGTGATTATCGACAGAATTTCGAAAACCCTAATCAGACCTCAATGAGGTTCTACAAGCAGCTGGGAATGTAATTTCGATGAGTTGATCCATTTGAACTGAAACTATGGGGTAGGATATGAGTTGATCCGTTTATCGGGTATCGAGAATTGATGGAGAAGATGATGAAGGAGAAGGCAAAAGGAGGTGTTGTGCTTCATGGTATAGTGAGTGAAACTCATTCCTATTCTGAATCCTGAGAAAGAAAAGCCCATAAGTTGATCTATATGATGTTTTGGTTTAGAATTATAGCATGGGAATGTTATCCTGTCTCTTGGATCAATGATTTTGAAAGTTTTGGAGATAATAGGGTTTCTAAATGAAAACATATATATATATAAATATATATTGTTAAATGTGTTGATGCATGTGAAGCTAATGAAACATATATGTGGCCTATGGAAGTTCGTCCGAGAATGTGAAAACAAGCATCGATACAGTACTCTGATTTCTGGCTTATCTAGTTGAGATATTATTGAAGGAGATGATAGCTTGCACAATATATCCTACACTGCTATTATGGATGCATACTGTAAAGATGAAGAAGAAGAATAAGTGGTTTTGTTCGTTAAGACTAACAAACAAACATAAACAAACACTAACCAAGTTCGATCACGAATAGTTTGTCGAACGCTCTTTTCGTCAACAACCCTAGTCATACATGATATAATAATTAAGATTAATTTACATATAAAGTGAATTATCAAATAATAATATTTATTTGATAAATATAACTGACACCTTATTTATTTAAAATACACAAATTAAATATATTCGAAATATACTTGTTTGTCATCGATAAGTAAATATACAAAATTTTATGATGGACTTCACTGGTGGTGATGACTGGTATTAAAAAATAATTAAATTAGTTGATGTTGCTATTGGTAATGATGATTTGATCCAGGGCCGGCCCTGATAATTTGGAGGTCTTTGGGCAACAACAAAAAATGACCCCTTAGACAAAATTGGCCCTCACTTATATTTCAAACATCTTCATTCAAATTAATATTATCATATTTTCTTGATTCTTTCTTATTCACTTTTTATTATATTATAAACTTATTCATTCAATTCATTATTATTATTATTTTTACTTAATTTTTCTTGTTCATTTGTTGGATGTTCATTTAGCCAATTTTCATTAAATACATCAACAAATCTTCAATTGAAGAACTGAGCTTCAAAAACTTATCAAGAACACCTCTTTGTGATTAGATAATCTCTTTTGATTGTTTTTTTTTTTTTTTTTCATTTCTAATATCCAGACATATGTTTTCTCATGATTATGAGAATTTAAAAGTGAAAAACACAATAATCCTTTGACAAGCTATCAAGTAACAACCAAAGAGTTAAAATCACAAAGAATGACAAAGATAAACAGTAAAAACAGGAGAAATAAAACCTAATTTCAACCATAATCCTTCTTTGATCAGCAGCCAAACACTTAACACTGACAATCAAAGATGATGTAAGGATGGAGGAAATTTGTGAGTGATTAGTGACTAGTAATTGTGAAAGAGTTGTTTGTTTATATGACTTAAAAAATAGTAATGATTTTTCATCTTCAATTCATTAATTCATTGATTTTTTTAATTTATTTTTTTAGTTCTATAACTAATTTGATGGATTTGAAGTTGAAAAATATTATATATGGTAGACTTACAAGATAAGATATAATTAGTCTTATTTTCATTATACATTAAGAATATATATATATATATATATATATATATATATATATATATATATACACTACATACCTAAAATTTTGGGGACTCCTAAAATTCGGGACACTAAGCAATTGTTCTTCCGGCACGGGCTCATGGCCGGCCCTGATTTCACCTATTAATCATGCACTACAGTGAATATGTCGCCTATGTTAGGGCAACTAGAGGTGATGCTCCGACTATTAATGGGGCAAAACCAGGTAATAAACGATAGGTTATTTAGCTTCCATGTGAAACCGAAACTAGTCGGTCGATGGGAAGGTAACTACTTCCATTTAAACAAACAAAAAATGCTGGATGTGACTAATTCTTGTTCCATCCTGCTCTCAGTGTTTATTTACTTCCTATCATTTCGATGATATTTGCCAACATCAACTTTTACACCCAAAAGCTTTTATGGGATAAAGCTCCAATGATGTCAAACTATTTCATTGTAATGTAATCCATCATCTCTGTTGTGTTTGTGTTATGCTCTTTGGTTTGCTCATCTCATTAATGCTACTACATTTTCTTTACCTGTTTTCCCAAAGCATTGTTTAAAAGATATTTAGAAAGAGTTTCTATTTGTTATGTGAATTAATTTCTTGCATTTTTGTTATCTAATTTTATCCCCCAAATTATTGGATGCTGATGATGGAATTTTTTGGCCGTTTTTTTTTTCCCCACACATTGTCTTCTAAAATTATTTTCAACGCATGTGTGTATTAAAAAGAAAATGATGAAAATCTCATCAACGGAAAAAAAAAAAAAAAAAAAGAGGAAGTTTGCCTAAAAGGCTCATGTTTTGAGTAATAAAACTGTAATTAATCCAAAAGTCAAATATTGTAGGCACCTATAAAAAAAACACAAGTTATATATTGAAAATGTCATTAAATAAAATTATTTCTAATAATAGAAAAGGCAATTGGATCGGCAAATAGGGAGTTTTTAACCAAAATTTTTAAAAAAAAGTTTTTTTTACAGATAATTAATCTTTTAAATGAAAATAATAATTTCCAATAATATTATATATATAATCCTGTTTTGTTGTTGTCCTATGTTAATTCACTTATTTTAATTTATTATCAGTCTGTTACCTGCGTTGTTTTCACAGAAAGAAAGAAGCGAAAGAGCTTTGCCATGGCGCGATATCTATCTTCTTCCCGTAATTTTTATGCAAACAGTAATTTCCACTTCGTCTCTCTTATCCCGATTCGTTTTTTCAGTAGCAAATCTGTTGCAAATCGCGATTCCTGTCAGAAAAGGCATCTGGATTTAGGAAATATTAATGGGTTGAATGATGCGCTCATTGTGTATGACAAAATGACCAAAATGAGGCCTCTCCCCTCTGTCAAAGCATTTACTCAATTACTCTCGTCTGTGCTAAATTTGAAAGAGTATGATGCTACCATTTCCCTTTTCAAAGATTTCTGCAATTTGGGTACTCTAATTGATGAATATACTATGAGTATTGCTATCAACAGTTATTGTATGAACAACGGTGTTGATTATGCGTTTTCGGTTCTTGGTTGTTTCTTCAAACGTGGTTGTCTTCCTGGTGCAATCACATTCACCACCTTATTAAAGGGTTTGTTTCGAGAAAATAGGCTTTCTGAAGCCCAGGAATTGTTCCAGAAGATGGTGAGAGAAAGGTTGTGTGACATAGATGTTGTTACTTTTGGAACGGTGGTTGATGGACTTTGCAAGGTTGGCAACACTGCAATGGCCGTCAAGCTGCTCAGAGCAATGGAAAAGGGAAGTTGTAATCCAGACAGACACATCTATAATATGGTTATTGATGCTTTTTGCAAATATAGAATGACAGACTCTGCTTTGAAGCTCTTCAATGAAATGTCTGGAAAGGGCATCATGCCTGATATTGTCACTTATAATTGTCTGATTTGTGGCTTTTCTAGTATTAGTCGGTGGGAACAAGTTGAGATATTATTGAAGGAGATGATAGATTGCAAAATATATCCAGATGTCAAAACTTTCACCGCTGTCATTGATGCCTATTGCAAGGAGGGATTGATGGATAAGGCAGAAAAGGTCCTCGACTTCATGATAGAACAAAATGTAGTCCCTAATGTAGTCACCTTCAATGCATTAATGGATGGACATTGTTTTCAAGGACGAGTAGATAAAGCTAAGAATATTTTTGGTTCAATGGCTAGTAAGAATATTGCTCCTGATATCCACAGCTATAATATTTTAATCCATGGATATTGCAAGAAAAAGAAGATAGAAGATGCCGTTCATCTTTTCCATGAGATGCCACATAAGGGGTTGAGGCCAGATGTGGTTACATATAACTCTATGTTGCAGGGATTGTTTCTATGTGGCAGATGTTCTGCTGCACTAGAGCTTTTTGATGAGTTGCAAGTTGTTGGACTAAAACCAAGTTTTTATACTTATTGTAACTTGTTGAATGGACTGTGCGAGAATGGGCGTGTCGAACAAGCATTCTTGTCGTTAGGCACATTGGAGCAAAAGAGAGAACATCTTCATATCCATTACTACAACATTGTCATGAATGGATTCTGCAAAGGTGGGAAACTTGAGATGGCTAAAGCTATCTTTGATGATCTCCCTTCCAAGGGATTGGAACCCAATGTAGTAACCTACAATATCTTGATTGATGGATGCTGCCAAAATGGGTTGATGGAGGAAGCTAAACATCTTTTATCTAAAATGGAAGAGGTGAATGTGCTCCCAGACGCTATCACCTACAATGTTATAGTCCAAGGATTTCTGAGGAGTGGCGAATACAATTATGCAGCCAAATTATTCGAGGAAATGAATAGTAAAGGATTCCTCCCAATGGCTTCCACTCTTGAGTTGATGCTTGAGCTAATTGGGATAAAGGAACAAAATCCTGTTATCTTTAAGATGTTTCAATTGTTAGCTCCAAATTCTTTGAAGCACAAATGCTGTCCCGAATAAGTTTCTGAAAATATATTTCATGGCTCTTTGTAATTGCATTCCGAAACTTGCATCTCTTGTAATTTGCTTCTCAAGGACCTACGAAAGCCACTCCTGTTAGGCCTTGAATGAACTCTACTTCTTCATTTACTTTTATTTTCACACACACACACATATATATATATATATATATATATATATATATATATATATATATAAGGTAAATTTGCAAAAATAAAACCAAACTATGACCTTTTTTTGCATTGAGGCACCTACATTTTGGAATTTTACTGTATCACCGTCAATCTTTGCGAATGATACTAATAGGTCGTCAAGTACTTTCGGTGGTAGAATATTCCCCTAAAGATGATTATTCTTAAGGGTAGTTTTGTTTAAAAAAATATTGGGATGAAAATTAAAATTCCAAAAATTTGGGATGGAGGCTGTGATTTTGCAAAGTTTATAGAAATTATAAATAAGTCTTTATAATATTTTGAATTTGCAAAATCATGCCCTTCAATTTGAATATAAAAGAGAGAATCAAGTCATAAAAAGATAACAAAAATTCACAAAAAATTGATGCTCAAAACATGAGAATTAAAACCCTAAAATAATTTATGAAAATATATATACGAAAAAAAGATCATGAAAAAAGGTTCGATTTAAATTTTCATTCCATTTTTGCTTGATTCAAGCTTAAATTTAGTAAGAACTAAAAACTTAAGCTGGATTAGTTGGGGCTATGGAGAGAATTAATTTAATGTGGATTTTGTGCATTTTGATTAAGATTTAGAGGAATCTTGAGGGGTGGCCTTGTAGTTTTTCGGTGACTATGGTGGCTGTTCATTGATGGTATTTGTATGTTTATTGTCATTTTTTTTAAATGAAAGGAAAGATGATGTTCGGTTAAATTTGACCAAAAACTTGGT
Source organism: Scutellaria barbata (assembly GCA_028654395.1). Lineage (NCBI taxonomy): Eukaryota > Viridiplantae > Streptophyta > Magnoliopsida > Lamiales > Lamiaceae > Scutellaria > Scutellaria barbata. The sequence continues at coordinate 13,022,762 of CM053646.1, read as the reverse complement.
GATTGAGGCAAAAATTAAAGTTTGAAGGGATTTTCCGATAATAGTGACATGGCAACTGTTGCGAGTTGGTCATTGGAGGAGGGAGATACAACAAAATAAATGAAATATTAATTAATTAATTAAAAGATAAAAATACCCTAAAAAATAAGCATTTCAGAGGGAATATTCCATCGTAGTGCGGTCTAATAATACAATTCACAAAGGTTAATGATTAAGTAGCGTTCGTGATTGGCCTCCTCAACTGTGTATCGATCGAAAGGGAGGGCGGCACAGCCCCCAACAAAGGGAGTGCTTACGTCCAGTATGTCCCCCCTTATTCCCGACATGCTATGGTGCCCCAGGGTGGGTAGGAGCGGGTCGAGTCCGTAGCGCCGCGGAGCAACAGCCGCGTCCGGATCTGATTGATCTATTTACTCGGCAATTCATCCGGTGACTTCACGGTCGCCAAAGAAGTCCCAAGAAGCATCAAACATTTCCGATAACTGGCGGCAGGAGATGGAGGGCTTGGAGAGCACAGTTGGGATCAAAAGATAAAGGAACAACCTCTTTTGGTAAACAATTTGTTTTAAAGCATGTGATAAATACAAAGAAAGTCTGTGATCAAGCCAGTCAGAAGAAAGCATAATTACGGCTGGCTGAATATAATTTAGAAAACACTAGTTTTCTGGAAGCTTCTTGTTCATATATTTCATCCAAGGCACTATTCGATAATGTCTGTCTAGCAAACCCTCCGTTAACCCGAGTGAAAATTCAAATATCTGTCCTACATTCATTCATTCGTGAACGACCAGGAACATAACTGCTCCTAAGCGAAATACAAGGACAGGAGATCTGCCTACGGACTATACACTAAAATTTCAAAGTTTAAATATTTTAATGCAAAAAGAGTCAGAGCTTCACATGGTTTTTAAAATTTACCCATAAAGATATTTTATATTTAGGTATGATGATGTTTAACATGCATCCTGCCTATTTCCTCTTCACATGACTTCCACGTCCATAATGAGTGCAATGCTTTTTCTGGAACTTTATAAACTTGTATTGGTTTTTATGTAGAAATGGATTTTTTTTTTTTTTTATATGTTTTAGCGTTATTTAGGTTTCAATGATGCATGTGAATTTAACAATATCTATGTATGGATATACAGTAAATAATGTTTGTATTATAACTTTTTTATTGGAATTTCATTGAAAAGGTAAAAGTTAGAGTTTATTTTTACACAAATTAAATATGATTCCGAAAAGTTTAACAAATACATTCATACAGATAATATCAAGAACTTGGATAACAATTTTGAGGGCTGAAAATTGTTAATGTTGTTGCATCGCAGCATTTCCGGTATATTAGAGGTCCATTTATATTGACCCATGCATATTAGATTATAACATTTATTACATGTCAGAGGTCCATTTAAATTGACCCATGCATATTAGAGGTTTATTTAAATTGAGTTGTTTAATCCGAAGTCCATTAGATTAGCCCGAAATTGATAGGCCCAACCCGTTTAATATATTTATATGATTAAGTTTTTGTTGGAACAATCAATTACAAAATAAATATATTAAGTTTTTGTTGGATCGATAAATACATTTAACATCCCTATCTGAGATGATTAAATTTTTGTTGGATTATCAATTAGAGGATAAATATATTATTGATTTTATTGCTTCAATAATTCCAATTTAATTGTCCTATATGGATGATTAAGTTTTTGGATAAATATATCATATATTTTATTGCTTCAGTAATTTCAATTTGATTAGGAGTGCAATATTGTACTTATAAAATTAATAAATTATTTTAACTAGTCAAGAGTTGCTTGTAACAAAATTAATTGATTGAAATTTACTTTAATTATGATTAAGTCTGATTAAGTCAGAATTAATTGATTGGAACTTAACTTAATTGGGTTCGATTAAGTCCTTCATTTATAAACTTATTATATTAGTATGATTATAATATATTATAATATATACTGTATTATAATTAAGTTTATTAAACTATCTATATAAAAATATTACTTAAATGAGATATCTATGAAATAAATGTATTTATTTAATATGAACAAAACCTTTTTCCATATGAGTCTTGAAAAATAAGAAAAGGCTATAATATTAGTTAAATAAGATATCTATGAGATAAATATATATTTAAGTGATAAGAATAAAAATCTTTTCCACACGGAGTCTTGGAAAGTAGAAAAGTTTATACTATTAAATAGTCTTATACTATGTTAACATTTCTTGAGAGAACATTGGAGAAGGAATTCCTGGAAAAAAAAGAAGAAGATGTTAAAGCACTAAAAGGTATTTCGTAAACATGAATTAATCATATTGAATTTAAATTATAACCGATCAGATGGATTTCTTGCGTTTCCTAACAGTTTTTGCGTTTGTGTTTATGTTGATATTCATGTTTGTGATTATCGACAGAATTTCGAAAACCCTAATCAGATCTCAATGAGGTTCTACAAGCAGCTAGGAATGTAATTTCGATGAGTTGATCCGTTATCGGGTATCGAGAATTGATGGAGAAGATGATGAAGGAGAAGGCGAAAGGAGGTGTTGTGCTTCATGGTACAGTGGGCGAAACTCATTCCTATTCTGAATCCTGAGAAAGAAAAGCCCATAAGTTGATCTATATGATGTTTTGGTTTAGAATTATAGCATGGGAATGTTATCCTGTCTCTTGGATCAATGATTTTGAAAGTTTTGGAGATATTAGGGGTTTCTAAATGAAAACATATATATATATATATATATATATATATATATATAAATATATATTGTTAAATGTGTTGATGCATGTGAAGCTAATGAAACATATATGTGGCCTGTGGAAGTTCGTCCGAGAATGTGAAAACAAGCATCGATACAGTACTCTGATTTCTGGCTTATCTAGTTGAGATATTATTGAAGGAGATGATAGCTTGCAAAATATATCCTACACTGCTATTATGGATGCATACTGTAAAGATGAAGAAGAAGAAGAATAAGTGGTTTTGTTCGTTAACACTAACAAACAAACATAAACGAACACTAATCAAGCTCGATCACGAGTAGTTTGTCAAATGCTCTCTTCGTCTACAACCCTAGTCATACATGATATAATAATTAAGATTAATTTACAAATAAAGTGAATTATTGAATAATAATATTTATTTGATAAATATAACTAACACTTATTTATTTAAAATACACAAATTAAATTGTAGCAAATTAAATATATTCGAAATATACTTGTTCGTCATTGATCATTAAATATATAAAATTTTATGATGGACTCCATTGGTGGTGATGACTAATATTAAAAAATAATTAAATTAGTTGATGTTGCTATCCATAATGATGATCTATTTTATTAAATCTCCCTTTTTATACGATATTTTGTTAATAAAAAGTTTATATTACAATATTTTATTAAAAAAGCCTTGAACTAGAGTCTCGTTTGTTTGTTTGTTTTTTTTCATGCAATTCAAAATAAATTAAATTTCTGATGTAAAAAGGGTAAAAGTGAAGTGAACATATTTACGAGTAGATGGATCAAACTGATACCAAGCCTTAAGTTGAGGGGTCAAATCATAAAATTCCCAAAAAGATGAGCCGTAAAAGGGTGAATTTCCGAACCAAACAAAAGGAGGAGATTCATAAATTTTGACCGTACTTTTCTTCCACATCGACTACTCTGCTGTCAACTCTACAGCGACCTTTTCACAATTTTCTTTACTCCAACGCAAAGAAAACCATCATCGAAACTCTCTCCGCTACTGCAATCCGCGATCGATCGAAAGTTTTGATTCGCAATTCGAAATTTCAGAGGTTATGGTTCTTGTCTCACCGATTATCGATGCCAGTTTGTTGTTTTCCTGATATTTATTTTGACTTTTGTTTAGACAATTGTTTTTTTGTCGGTGCGATGTGCAATCTGTTTGTGCTTTGGCGTGAATTACTAGTTGCCTATTAGCTCTATTAGCGTGTTATTGTTCTATAATTTCGTCAAAATTTGTCGGTGTACATGTTTTATTTTGATTCTATGTTTTCTAGGGTCAATTTCGTATGTCACCTGAGTCATGATCCGGTGGAATGAGAACGGATTTTGCAGGGTAGATTGTTTAGTTGTGATATGTTAAATATGCTGATTTGTGATTTATTTACTCTTTAGAATGTTGGTTGTTTGTATACTGCTCTTTCTTTCTCTTTATGGAGGTTTTGGGAGTATTGTGTATGAATTAAATGTCAGTTATCTATTTGTTTTATGTAACATCTTAGGCTGATAAGTTAAATATACTGATTTGTGATTTCTTTACTATTTAGAATAGAACGTTGGTTATGTATATACTGCTCCATTCTTTCTCGCTATGGGGTTTTGGGAATATTGCGTTTGAATTAAATGTCGATTATTAATTCGATTTGTTTAATATTTTAGGCTGATAACGTGCACATTATTGGGGGTGTATTGGCTTTTCCAAAATGACTCCAAAAGGGTTGATTTATAGCTTCGTCGCGAAAGGGACTGTCGTGCTGGCAGAGCATACTCCTTATTCTGGAAACTTCAGCACGATTGCTGTCCAGTGCTTGCAAAAGCTTCCTTCTAACAGTAGCAAGTACACGTACTCTTGCGATGGCCACACATTCAATTTCCTTCTTGATATCGGATTTGGTATATGCCTTTTCTTTAAGATTGGCTATCCTATGCACTTTACTGCTTGCATAACATCTGGAAATGATCTCTTGTTTGGTGGGCAGTCTTTCTTGTTGTTGCAGATGAATCAATGGGAAGAAGTGTACCTTTTGTGTTTCTGGAGAGAGTGAAGGAGGACTTTAAGCAGCGTTATGGTGCTAGCATCAAGAGTGATGATCCACACCCTTTGGCTGATGATGAAGATGAAGATGATGAATTATTCAATGATCGATTTAGCATTGCATACAATCTTGATCGAGAATTTGGGTGCGTCTAAATCTTTGTTTAAATATATGTGAACTTTAATCTTCTGTTTTGGTAATATTCTGAAATTCATGTTCTTTTTGGTTTACTAGGCCAAGGCTTAAAGAACACATGCAGTATTGTATGAGTCATCCCGAGGAAATGAATAAGCTGTCCAAACTGAAGGCTCAAATAACAGAGGTCAAAGGGATAATGATGGACAACATCGAGAAGGTACAGTTATAATTCATCGTACTCTTATAACAAAGTAAATAATGGTTCATTACGGAGTATCCCTTCATTTTAATCGATCACTGCACTCTTTCATCCCTTTTCTCTTCTTGGTTGTTTTTATTTGGTGCTTATGTTGATCACAACTGGTTGGAGAAAATTAATGAGACGTTTCTCTCAATTAGTGAATGTTTTTGTTATATGGCTTGATAGTCGTGCTGCATCTTTATTTTATTACATCCAATATACTATTGGTTCTGTATTTGATAGTTGTATTGCAAAATTTGGCGGTATGCCATGCTAAGAAACTCTCTCTCTCTCTCTCTCTCTCTCTCACACACACACACACACACACACACAATTCAGCACATACTCAAAGGGAGAAGTCTTCTGTCTGAAAATGATGATATTATAATAGTTGGGTTATGGGTAGTTATCACTTTAGTCTGATTCTTATCATTGCTCAAGGACAAAATGAAATTCCTACATTTGCTTAGTCAGCTCCACTAAAAGTTGCACTGCTTGTTTGTTTTGCTCTCTCGTGCATGCGCGAACACTTACGTAGAAAGTGATGTGCATAGACATGCATGCATGCAAGTACACTTTTTATGCATGCCAAGGGACAACTAATTTCAGTCAGAATATTAATGATGCTTAAGTGACTTGGAATTTGTATAATCATTTTAGTAATGTAATTTTATGATACTTTTATTGCTTGGGTTACCTTTTAGTTTGGTTGTTGTAATTGCTCATGGACAAAAATAAAAATGCAGATTTGCTTAGTCGGCTCCATTAAAGAATGCACTGTTTGTTTGTTCTGCTTTCTCTCTCTCTCCGCACATGCTTGCAAACACATACATTTATATGCACGTGGAGACTTGCATGCATGCAAGCACACTCTTCATGCATACCAAGGAACAATTAATTTCAGTCAGAATATTAATGATGCTCAAGTAATATGGAAATTTTATAATCATTTTAGTGATGCATTAGTTTGTATCTCCTCATCTCCTCTCCATACTTGTTGGATTTCATGGCTTCATTTACATCGATGCATTAATTTAATCACCTTTCCCAGAAATGGTATTTGGTTGGGATATCTTTTCTGTTAGTTATTTTATGCTGGGTAGAGTTGGTGTTTATATATATGGGTAAGATGACTTTAGCACTTGATGGGAGCTTTGAGCAAGGAGCCTATGCTGTAGGAGAACTCTGCTTAAGTTTAAATCTTTGTATATGATGGAAACGGATGGTCTGCTGAACAACGCATTAAGTTAGATTTTTTAGCTAAAAAAATCATAATTTCTGATGAATTTTCTTAAGCACATCGTACATCTTAAGGTTCATAACTGTGTTGTAAGTCAATTTTCCAGCACTTGATAAAAATTTCCTAAATGATCTGAAATATGCTACTCATAGATAATCTTTTTAATCTGACCCTACATTGCTCCTCTTATAATTTTGGAGGTAATATAAGTATTCAACTATTTGTAGAAGACAGGATAAGAATACATTATAGCCTGCAAGAAAGTGAATTGTGGGGCAAAATATGGAATACTTGACTACAGGAGATGGGCAATGCAGCTCATTCAACCTGTGCTTCCAGTTGGTGGCCATAATTCAGGGAGGCATGTGGAAGATATGCCTGTCAAAGGTTCCATAGCTGAACATACTAAGCACCTAAATTTTAGCACATGCAGAGAAAGTTAAAAATGTGGTTATCAACTCCTTGCTATTGATTATTGCTTTGCATATAACATCTGTCAGTATATTGTTAGTCATTATTGGTAAAGAAAGTTGGTGATCCATTCTTCAGTTTTAGAAATATTGTACAGTGTTTGTCTGCAAGTTAAAGAAGATGTTTAAACTTGTTATTATATGTTTTTTCTTCTTATGCCATCACATGGGGATGATATCTTCTGTTGGATATTTAAAACGTCTTATCCATTCAACTCAAAAGACTTTTTGGCATAACTTAGATCTTAATAGTCTCTTCAATGCACACTGTCATTCAAACATTTAAAATGATCGAGGAGCTCTGATATTCAGACTATTTGTTCTCCTTCAGGTTTTGGATCGTGGTGAGAAAATCGAACTGCTGGTGGATAAGACTGAAAACCTTCAGTTCCAGGTATAACCCTCTTTTAGCCCATGTCCCAGAAAAATGACTTGCTCGTATCTTCTGTTGATGCGTTTATGGAAAACAAATTCAGGCCGATAGCTTCCAAAGGCAAGGAAGGCAGCTACGACGGCAGATGTGGTTGCAAAATCTTCGCATGAAGCTGATGGTTGGAGGTGCCGTTCTTGTCCTAATCTGCCTCCTTTGGTTGATGTTTCGTTGATATTTTAAGAGTTCGTTTTTTATTTGGGTATCTGGTGAGGGGACATTGCCGTTTTCGTCTCTATGTACAAAAGTGATAGTCTGGTACTCTATGAATATTTGTTGTTCCCATGGTGACATTATCATTTGGTTGATATTTTATGTTTTAGCAGTACTATTTTGTTAAGTTTAATAAATGGTTATTATGCTCTATCAGTGTTCTCTGACCAAAGGCTTTTTCAAAGAAGCAGTTTCAGTGGTCTACTTAAAGTCAAATGCATGTAATTGAGTTGAACCGAGCCCACTAATAAGCTACTCGAAATTAGCGAATAGCTCAGTTTCAAGTTTAACAACATTCGAATCGATAGGGTTGAGAGTCTAAAGTATTTATATTTTCCGCCTATAACATTTATATTTTCTTAACTTTTATGGTTTTTTCTTAAATATATTATTACTACCTCCGTTCCAAAAAAATAGTTCATCTTTTTCTTTTTTCATTTGTTAAAAAATGACTATTAATCACTTTCTTTTTAAAGGTGTATTAAATAGTTTTTAACTAATATACCTTACTCATTATTATTTAGAATTAACAAATATTTATACTTACCATCCTTCTAACAATAACATTAAATAAGAGTACAGTAAATTTTTGTAAATATATTAAATTTATTTCTTAAGCCAAGTAAATATAAAATATGTGTTAATTTTGTGAGACGGCATATATCTAATATCAAGAGTTTGTGTGGAGGGAGAGCTCTAACATCAAGTACATAATTAGGAAAAATGTTTATGAATAGATCGATGAATCAAGTTAAGGAAAATATGGGTGATTCTATTTTATTAAAGAAGAATACTTCAATTTCATCAAAATGTATTGGAATTCTAATCATATCATATACGTCAATCATCTTTAAATAAATTGACATATGTATATTTTATCTTTAAAATATATAAGATATTTAATATTGAGTAAAAACAATAAATTAATTACCGATGTTCTTCGTGGCTTTATTGTTTGAAATATTCTTTTATATATACCATTTCTAATCTAAAAATAGTTTATTCATAAAGCAAAATCGAAGGCAAAATAAGAACATTATCTTCGTTTCGCTATTTTAATGGTTGCATCCTCGACATCTTAATAATTCTAATTCGAATCCTCTGTCCCATTTTTGTCAAACATTTTAATATAAAAATTACATAATTTTGAAAACCACTTTCAAAACCACCTAGTACTTTTAACAGTGGTATACAAGTATGCATGAAATGCAAAAGTGTGAGAGAAAACCCTTTCGCAAAATCAATAGATATGAACACAAAAATAAAAATCAAAGTTTAAGATTGGATTAGCTAACAATAACCATTAATGGCACATATCTACAGATAAATATGTTATTAATAGTAATTCAAAAATAAATATTCAAATGGGTAAATTCTCATCTCTCATTAATTATTACAACTCACCAATACATGTCATTAGAACACTATCCTCAATACAACGTTCACATTTTTTCTTCAACACCAACACGCCCAGACACACAAACAATGTGGTTTGTTACATCTTGTCTTATTGTGGGGCTAAAAGGGTGATTTCACCGAGACAGCCATGGTTAAAAGGGCTCACTCATCACACACAGAAACTCACACAGCAAACCATTAAACCCTAGCTACATCATCTTGCTCAGTGTTCAGCTTTAATGGCTGAACACAAGTACATTAGCCTGAAGGATGTTCTGAAAGAGCATCCCAAACTCAATTACATGAGCGATCCCAATATAGAATCGGGAGACGAGCATGAGCCCGATCTTGTTTCCATGGGTTTAGGAAACCCTAATTCACCTCCTTCTTCACCACCATTAATGGTCCTTCTTGGTTCTTGCCTGAATGAAGGACATCAGTCCAAGAAGGGTGGATGGGCTCGATCTCGTTTGAAGCACTCTAGAAGTGATGATCCTTTGGTTTATGTGGATAAGGATGATGGAGATTCATCATTTGAAATTTTGCAGAGTTTTTCTGAAGAAATGAAGAATTTTTCTTGGGAGGAAAGGACCCATAAATCCAACGTCATGTTTTTCCTCGATTCAGACGAGGAGGAGAATGAGGATGAGGCGAAGAAGAAGAAGTGAGCAAAAAAGATGAAGAATTCTTGCATTTGTGTGTTTGTCTGTGTTTTTGAAGTCATGTTTAGGGAAAAAAAGAAAAGAAATGTTCTTTATTAGAGGATCTTTAATTCATGTCAAGAAGCAGGTTAGGAATTTCAAGATCGAATGAATTAATGCAACAATTTCCATTTTGTTTTTGGGGTTAATTAATTTTATCTGATAGATTTTCTTTCACCAACAACTGCTAATCTGTTTATACAAAATGGTGTACACATATATTCTCAAACTTCCTTCATTAAATTGTTATTCTTGCTAATTGATGCTTTCTGATTGTCTTTTATGATTGTAACTTTGAAAAAGTTGATTAATTAATGCTTGATATTAGAAGGAAAAAAGCTAATAAATGGTACATAGAAATCAGTGAATGGTCCCTATTTTTAGGAGTTTAAACAAGTATTTGTACAAACCTTGAAATAACAGCATTTACATATATATAATGGGTTAAATTTAAAATGTATTTGTGAAAAGCAATGTTTTTAATTTTTTTTTTTTACAATATATAAGAACAAAATTTCATAATTTTGCTGTGAAAACAATCTTCAAAATTTGAATACAAAAACTTGGTTCTTCTTCTAGTACTAAAGGAAAAAAAAAATTGTGATTTTTCTAAAGTATAAAAACTTGTGAGTGAAATCGATCACTCTCTAACTGCAAGAAAAACCTATAAAGTCCCATAAAATCTTTAGCTTGGGCAAACCCTCGTGTTTTCTATAGCTATGAAAACCGCCATATATACAACATTTGTCGTGAATCCATTATGAATATCTTCAATTATATTTTTTGTCTTGCGTACGTTATGAATATCTATCATTACGATCTTTTACTATATTTTTTGTCGTACATAAAACTTAAACACTTAAATAATTTAATGTATATACTCACCCACAATTAAATCCATATATCGTTGTTTATTGATGAAGCTTATGGAGCAACACCTCTATAGATTGCAAACAAAAAATATATATAACAATAGTAAGTACTGTATATTCATTTGTCGTTGCAATCTTCAACTTTTTTTTTTTTTTCATGCATACATTATGAATATTTATCGTTACAATCTCCAACTATATATTTTTGTCAGGAAACCTTCGAACAACCTAAATTCATCGGCTATAATTTGCAAACATAATATATATACAACAATCATAAGTATTCAACAATTAATTGGACATTCCTCAAACGAATAAAAAGTAATTTGAACAAGTGTTAAAAGGTTTCTCATGTTGTGTTGCTAATTAGATATTGCTAGCATCTCTATATGTTGATATATAATATTTCTAATATTAATTATTTAGGTCATTAGTTCTCACCATTTTTTGTGAATTTACAATTCATGAGTGGATTGAGTCGTGAAGAAGTTTTTAGCTACTTACAAAAGTCGAACAACTACTTGAGCATATAGCATTTAGAAAATTTGGTTATACGTTAAATAAAATGTCTAGATTTATTGAGTTTTTTTAATATGAATCAAAAAATGTGTATGCCTGTGAGGCTGTGAATAGGAGAAGAGAAGATATATTTTAATTGTTCATCAAAGTAGGAAATCAATCCCCAATATTAACAATTATTTAGTATATACAGTGTATATAGGATCGCCTATTATATTTCAAGGAGCATATATGGCCATTTTTCTTCTGATAAATGTTGGCAAGAAAATTTAATGCTTGAGGATGAAAATTCAAAAAAGGAAAAAAGAGGCAAAAGGAAATCCGTTACATGAAAGTGTACAAAAAAGAGAGAATTTAATTAGGTTTAAATCCTTTTTTTGATTTTTCTAACAACTATTACATTATTTAAAAAAAAAAAAAAGCAACTATTATTATGAAACTAACGCATCTCATTTAATTAATCACTCTGAGAGATCAATCTACAATTCTTCATATATGAATTTTGTCAAAATGAGTTGTGGGTAATGATGCTCCATGTCTCATATGAGTCTGCACGTGTGTATACTATACTATCAAGAAATCGCCGAGGTTCACCTACGCCAAATTGGATTTTCTATACTAAAATTTATGTCTCACTTTGTATATCACATCAAAACTACATAGTTTTGGTATTAATTTTTTTCTTTTATATTATCTCATTTGCACCTACGCCTATACCCAATGGCGAACACACTACCAGGCATGGTGTGCCATGTGCCACCCCTATTTTTTTGGGCTGTGAACTATTAAAATACCCTTCATATGTTTCAAATTTTAAAAAATACATTCACTATGTATAAGGTGTCTTTTCTTTTTCCTTTTCAAAATCAACTCTTTTCAACCCTCGTTCACTCTTTCCATCATATCGAGTCATTGGCATCAATTATAAATGAGATGTTGTCATTTCTTTTTTTTTAATTCATATGAAATATATAGACTTGATCTTCGAAATCACTTGTAAGTTACTTTTTGTATGTAAATTTAAATTTTTGTATATTTCTTTTAATTGTGCCACCCCTTTCAAAATATTTTGCATCTGTCACTGCTTGTAGTTCGTATATGAAAAGGATGAGACTTCACACACCCTATAAATATTAAACACATCCTAATTTCACATCCTAATTTCTTAAAATTCAAACGTGTAAAATTACATTTTTTGAAGTGTATATAGCTTACCCATATTAAAAGGGTCTAAGTTATACCACTCAATCTGGACCAGAAATTTATTGTGGGTTTCGGTTTCACCTTGAATAAGTGGCTAAGTTTAGGGTTTCGGTTGATTATAGTTGGCCTTTTAGCCTATATGGTCACCCCAAACTCAATTATAATTCATGATATCATCCACTTTGGGTTTGATCCTGTATGGCATGTTTGCTCTGGGGTTTGAATTGGTTAGGGTTAATTAATTTGAAAAAACTTGTATTTGCTTTAAAGGTTGAAAAACTCATGTTTTTTTGGGTCTCGAATCAAAAATGATATTTGTGGTTTTGTGGTGAGTTTATTTGGATTAAATAAACCCACCAAAAGTGGCTAGTTTATTTGGGTTTAATGAATTTAATACATAAATATAATTCAATAGATACCACAACATTCAAACCAACACAAAATTAAATCAAACCTATCATTAAATATTCAAACCAAATATATCAAAAAATTAACCCAAATAGTGCAACCTATCACAATCCAACTAACCTAACTAACCCAACATACAAACCAAACATGTCCGTATGATTTTATTTTAAAATTTTTATTTTTTTTATTTTTATTGAACTTTCCCTTTAGTATGCAGCATATGACCAATCTTGTAATGAATTGATCCAACTTATCAATTATCGAGTTATTATATGATACTGCAATTTGAGTTTTGCGTGACATTGATTCTTGTCGAGACAAATTACAGAGATTATACTACGGTCAAAATGCAATTTTCGAAGTGTAATTTAGGTTTTATCCAATTTTTTGTCACTAATCTTACGTATTCTAATTTTGAATTTCTGATTATCAAGTGTTTTTAATTTTCATTTGAGTTATTCAGATTTACAAATTTTTTTCTATGTGAACGTCGGAATTGTCCACATTTATTTTTTTACTTTTATGTTCATATAAACAGAAATTGACATATTAATCAGATCGAACCAAAATTAGAAAAAAAAAATTGATAGTTAAATGAATTATCAAAATTAAAACACATAAAATTAATGGTAAAAAAATGGACAATGCCTAACCTAGCAAAAATTTAGATTTTTCCTTATTAGATTTTTGAAGAAAGAAAAAAAAAATCAGAATCAACTTAAATGTCTGCAGTTTTCAACTGGCAAGTACACAACAAACTACCAGTAATCTTTGCAAGAACAAACGCCATCTCTGAAATGATGAAACCTGCTACAATCTCTAACCACAATGTCCCTCTTAAAAATCTTCGCTAACAGCTTAATCGCGACATGGCAATCCCCACAAACCCTTAAGTTCTTCACAATCCGAATAGGGGTCCCAGGCGAAGTATTAATCAACACAAACGCAATAGCAATCTTCTCACTATGATAACCCAATGCCGTCTCCTTCTCTTCTTCTTCTATGTCAGCAAGCACGTTCGATGTATGAGGCGCATACCCTTCCAATCTGAGCAACCTTGTCATTTCTGAAAGCATTGCATATATAGCCTCCATTTGAGGATGAGAAGTATCTCCCATCAAGAATTCATACACGCGGTTTCCTAATTCCACAAGACTCTGCCCTGGCACTTTCTTTACTCCATCTTTAAGCATAGCTTTTCTCACATTATGAACATCAGACCAACGCCTTTCTGATGCATAAAGATTGGAAAGAAGCACATAGTCTCCACTATGTTTAGGCTCTAACCTTCTTAGTTCGTCTCTAGCAATCTCCCCAATCACTGAATTCTTGGTTATTGTACAAGCACCGAGTAAAGTTCTCCAGATTACAGCATTAGGTTCTATCGGCATTTTGCAGATATAGTCATACGCTTGTTTCACTAAACCTGCACGGCCCATCAAATCAACCATACAGCCATAGTGTTCGATTTTAGGCACAATGTGATATATCTTCATCATCTTATCGAAGTAAGCAAACCCTGCATCCACCATACCACAATGACTACAAGCATAAAGCACCCCCACGAAAGTAATCTCTGTGGGAATGAATCTCTGCATTTCCATCTCTTTGAAAAGAGCAAGTGCTTCCTCACCAAATCCGTTGACAGCTAAGCCTACAATCAACGAAGTCCATGATACGACACTCCTTGTTTCCAATCCATCAAAGACCTTTCTTGCTTCCCTGATACTCCCACACTTGGCATAGAAAACCAAAAGTGCATTGGCTGCGTGCAAATTCCTATCTAAACCAACTTTCATCATATACACATGTGCTCTCCTGCCCAAAGCCAAGGCACCAAGCTCAGAACACGCAGTAAACAAACTAACCAATGTGAATCCATCTGGTTTAACATACTCCAAGCACAGTTTTCTGTAAAGGGTCAATGCTTCGTTAGGCATGCTATTTAAAGCATACCCATTAATGACAGAATTCCAAGCTACAAGATCCTTGTAAGGCATTTTCTCAAACACCTGGAGAGCACTCTCTGCGCGGCCACAGGCGCCATACAAATGAACCAAAGCATTCTGAACAAACTTCAATGATTCAAACCCATCTTTCAACGCAGCGCAGTGCACTTTCTCGCCCTCTCTCAAGTCCATCAACTTAGCAATGGCTTTGAGAAGAAAAGGATACGTATGCGTGTCAGGCTGCACCGAACTCGCACGCATTTTCCGGTATACATTCAAAGCCGGAGCTGGGTCATCACTGTCAGCATACCCTCTGATCATCGTCCCCCACGTGAATACATCTGGGTGCGGAATTTGATCAAACACTTTGCGAGCATACTGCATCGGCCCGGAAAGAGAGACCAACTTATAGATCAAGTATTTCGCGATGTCGGAGCTGGAAATTGGGACGCCACGCCTGATGGAGAAAGCGTGGACTTGCTTCAGTTTGGGGAGAGACGAGGTGCAGGAGTGCAAGAGAGCTATGCATTTCTTGAGAATATACGATTTCTTGGAATCTATGGCAGTGGGAGAGGGTGAATTGTTGAGTGGAAGCAAAGTGTTTGATGAGGGACTGTGAGAGACAGACTTGAAGTCGGGGAAGAAATGTTGCTCTGATTGCATGTCGAAGCATATTGCTTCAGTCGCTTGTATAAAACCTCTGACATATAACTCCTCACTATACAACTCTAATAACCTTCGTAAAAGACTTCGAAAATAATAATAATAATAATAATAACAATAATAATAAGAAGAAGAACCTTCTCTTAAAAAAAAAAACTCTTATAACTTGTAATATTATATTTTTATATTATATGATCAATCAAAAAACAATGATCATTCTCTTGTCATGTATAGTAATATTTTCTAAATAAAAAAAAATAAAAATAAAAAATTCTTCCATCTTTCAAATATTTGATCGCTACAAATCCAATTTTTAACTATTACCGGAACCGGATCAATAATTGATTTGTGTTTGAATCGGTTCGATTCGATCTGACAAACAATGTTTGAAATAAAAAATCTATTGTTATATCTTTTGATTCAATTTTTACATTAACACCTTCTCTACCCCTCTTCATCAAACCTCATCTCCTCACATCGAGCTCTATTCTCTTTCTTGTTGAGACTCATTAACGATTTGATGTGTTTGTTGTGTTGCTTTTTTCTCTTGAAGACTCAAGTGTTTAATGAGTTAAACAAAAGGAGATAGAATCTTTATTGAAATTATTTGAATTGGGTGAGATGAGTTTTGAGAGATGTAAAAGTGAATTGTATCTCTCAAGAGCAAAATAGTTGTTCATATAGTTACTTCACAAATTCTATATAACAATTTTTTAAGTGGGTATAAAAAAACATTTCTTCTTATATAAAAGTGTTTCACGTTTCGATTTTTATTATTATGAGTAAGTGACAAATATAGTTTAAAATTCATGAGAGGGTTTAAATGTTATCATATTAAATTTTCTTTCCTTTTTTTGAAACGAGAAATTAACCGTTAATAAGAGACTGAGAATTCATAGGAGTTTAAAATGAATGGCTCATTTTAATTTTTCTTTTCCTTTTTAATAAAAGCAATCGTATATATTATTTTTTAAATCTATACTAATTATCACAATTTTCTGTGTAAATCCCAGCACTCAACTATTTATATCATTTAATCTACTATAGTCATGTAAATATAATCATACCAATTTTTTTCTAATATAATAATAAAATGGCTTGATTGCATAAAAAGTAGAAATCTTTCAAGCAATTACAATTTTAACTTCAAAATTTTAATTTAGCTAAATAAATCACAAATTTCAACATTAATTTACAATTCAAAATCATCATCTTTGATTTTCCGGTAAAAATATGTAGTCGTATGTGGTCAATTTATCCATATTGGCTGTGGTCCAAATGGTAAAATTCTTCCCAATTCTAAGACAAATAGGGGCTAAGTAATTCCATAATAATCTTTTGATAATACAATTATTAGTAATTTCTGAATTCTAAATTACATGGTCATATATACTTATTTATTATAATACATATAAATTACAAGATATTTGTGTTGATTTTGACCCACAACACATTATTTTAGAAGATGTTCATATCAGAGAATCGAAGTTGTCAAAATATGTAAACCCTATTATGTGGATTGTGAATCATCAATTGAAACTGTTGCACTAAACACCTCAATAAAAAATCATAATTTTAAAGTTATCTAAAACCTACCCACAATGACAAATCCACAAACATTAATGGTATATATGTATAAGATGATTTCCACCTAGCTATTATCAAGAACAATAGGTATAAAGAATATATGTATAGTGGGTCAAGGAACAAAGAATATTAGAGACATTATATAAATAAATAATCATGTTTTTTTCAAAAATTTCTATAGTGTTTGTTAAGTTTGTTTGTTAGTCTAATAGGCTCCTAATGGGCCCACATTTACGAAGTCGGGCCCAGATCGGACGCACTCCAATACAACGGCTAATGGATAATAATCATAATACAATTTAAATTATATATATATATATATATATATATATATATAATGTTGCTAAATTTTAAATAAATAAGTAACATTGTTGTAAGTTTAGGACAATTTTTCAGAAAGTTAATATGTATTTTTTTTTTATTATAATTCGAACGTTATAAATTCCTACTTTATATATGATCCCAACTATAGTTTTTATAAAACAAATTTTTATACATATAATTATATCTATTAATTTTTTTAATATTTCCGTAAAATAACCTGAATCGAAAACAGTTATTTTGAAACCTGCAGGGTAAGAAAGAGTAAAAAAAAAAAAGTAAAATTACTACGTTCACCTATCAATTAAGAGCTGCAAGAAAAAATAAATAAAGTAAAATTACTACTTTGACTTATGAATCATATTTTACCAACTTAATACTATATGGATTACATCATTCTAGTCTGCAATTCAGAACAACCACGTCCATTTATTAAAGAAGAATCTCATTTGGGGATTTCTAGTGGCTTGTGGCAAGAATTAAAATTATTATCATCATACATTCTATAAGAATTAATAATTTGATGTCTCAAAAAAATTAATAATTTAAAAAAATGTCAAATGTTTTATATATAGTGTGCACGTGGTCGAGCACGTGACCTGCCCATCGGATGCTTCAACCACATAACACGTGACAAATCAATGGTGTTTGACTGCGGACACCCAACAAACACCTTACCTACGACTGCGAACCACCATTTTCCATTTACTCATATTTACTACTCTTTTCTTGAGTGAAGAATTTTTTATATATTTATATTTATTCTTTTTAATTTCTTATTTATTCTTTTAGATAAGAGGGAAGATATCTCTTTTTCTTTCATCTCGAAATCTTTTTGAGTGCAATGTTACCACTGTAAATAAGATAATATTATTCGTGAGTCATATGATATTGATTTACAAAAAATCAAATTTGATTTGAAGACAACCAAATTGAGCTTGGCTTCAACTTTAGCTATTTGAGTAGTTCTGAACATATTCAAATAAATAAAACTCGTTTAAACATGTATAAGTGTTAATGTTAATCAAACATACGGTTAAATCTACTAATTTATTCTTAATATTTATCTTGCTACAACTATGTTCTTAAAAATTTAGGAATTTGGGGTTTGTTTATAAATATTATTAAGGTATTCAATCGAGTTAAATTCAAAATTTTCATTGAATCGAGTTCAAATATTAAAAAGTAAATTGATCTAATTTGAGTTGAACTCGATAATCAAATTTTTGTAATTTTATTCAAGTTCTAATCTGATAGTAATTAGATTTAAATAAGTTATGTAATTCGAGTCCAACTCACCCTTCAAATTTTATAATTTAATACAAGCTCAATTTTGATAATATCAGATTAAAGTAATCTGGTTTAATTCGAGTCTAGCTCAAACCTCAAATTTTGTAATCTAATTTATGCTCGAGTATGATAGTATTAGACTAGATTGAAGATCTTCATTTTATCATGTTTCTTTTGATTTCTTCGAACATTATTAGAATCTTAAATCATTAAAGTCTTTAACCATTTTTCTTCCATCTCTTTCCCTTCTGAATCAAGCAATATCCACATGCATCTATACATACACTTATACATACACATATAAATTCTGAGCATCAGAAAAGGGTCTCCTTCTTTCTGTTAATCGCTGTTTTAGCTCTCTCTTACGCGCTAAGCATTAGCCAATCCCTCTTCCTACTTCCTTTTCCATTTCCAAACAACAATTAATTCTGAGCACCACAAAATCCCGTTTTGTTAACCAATAGCTGTAATATAGTCCTGTTTTTGTCTATCTTGGATTTGTTCACGCAAAATCTTGCGTTGTCTATCAACATTTGGGTTTCTACATTCTTGGGGTTTTCACAGTAATGGGGAATTGTATCGGGACTGCGAAGAAATCGGCGGCGGAGATCGCGCCGGAGCTGATAAAGTCACCGCCGGTGATCAAGCTCTACGGCCCACCGGATAGCTTCGCGACCTCCCACATACGATTAGCCCTCCTATACAAACCCGTAACTCTACAGTTCGTGCCATCTACTGCCCAGGAGAACCCAACCCTCATCTACCAATCCGACGTCGTTTCCGGCTCCGTCGAGGACATACTCCGTTACTTGGACGCCAAGTTCCCCGACCCACCGTTGGCCGTGACCAACAACACTGCCGGTAGTAGTATCTGGGGGTGGTGCGGCGAGACGACGCCGTTGGTGGTGTGGGTGGTGGTGCTGCAGCACCGCAGCATTAACTGGCATTTGGAGAGGATGCTGAAGTGGGCGGAGGACATGACGGCGCGTGGAGGCAACGCGAGGGGGGATCCGTCGATGGGGAGCCCGCGGATGGAGGTGAAGAAGTTTGCGAAGAGCTACTCGCAGCTGCAGCAGGTGATGTTGGAGCACGCGCAAATGGAGGAAAGAGTTCTCTTTCAGATCCTCGAATCTGCTGATCGAGGTAATTGATTTGTTAATTTTCAATCTTACTGTGTGTCTGGATAATGTTTCTGGATGAGTAAGGTACAAGCACTCTTGCATTAGGTACACCGATTTTTTTTTGAGGTACCGTAGGCTTTGAGGCTTGCACCAGGGTTTGCTGGATGCAATCTTGTGTTTTTGTGCTTTGTTTGGTTGATTCATTTGTTTATTTTTATGGTTTACTTTGATGGATTGATTGAGGGTAAACCATATAAATTGAAGAACGCTATGAGATTAGTTAAAGTGGAAACTTTTAGAGGGTGATTAAGAGCACAATGCTAAGGAAATTTGTCATGTCGAATGATATGTTTTCGGTTGGTGAATTGATTGCTTGGGGAAAAAGTTAGATAATTTCAGAATAGAACCGTTTTTCTTTTTCTTTTCGGCTATGCTCTTGCTCTTTCCGTAAATCTAGAAGTCCGTTTTGTTTTATGTCCAGACCAAATTTACGGCTGTGTATAGTGATAGAATCGAAGTGTGATCAGTCGAGAGAAGGGGCGAAGGCAATATCTGATTCTGTAGTTTGTTATGATTGAGATATTGAACTAGATGGTTGATTGATTAGCTGCCAGTTCATAACTTCAAGCTAAAGCTTATGCTTTATATTGAATATCTTAATCAGAAATGTAACACTGCATTGAGATGAAAGCTCAAGTTTCAAGTCCATTAGCTTATGTGGTCTAGTGTCAGTGCATTGTTTTCTTGATTCCTTTCAAAGCAGAGTGTGTGTGTAGGCTTGTAGATGGATAGCTATCTGCTTGGAATTAAAGAAATTTGATTGATGAATTGATATAGAAATAATTTAAAAGGTACTAATGAATGCAGGGTTGTGCAAAACTGCGAATGAGGAACATGGGAGAGACCTTCCTATAATGAATGGTATCAAAGAAGAGATCAAGATCATAGGCGTTATGAATCCCGGAAGCCCCGACTACCAAGAGGCCCTCTTGCGCCTTGTGTCCCGTCTCAAAAAGTTAAAGGTAGGACCCCATTGAAATTGCATTGCTGCTCCTCTGAAACTCGTAAGTTTAGAAACATGATTGTGGGTTATTTTCCTGGCAGGAAAACTGCAAACAGCACTTCGAAGAGGAGGAACGAGAGCTGTTGCCATTGATGGAGGCCACAGAGATGAATAAGCCACAGCAAGAGAAAGTGTTGCAGCAGTCGTTGGAGGTGATGCGTGAAACACACTCTCACTTGTATCGTTTTTTCATGGAAGGACTCCGGCCCCACGATGCAATGCAATACTTTGGTTTGATCAAGAGGTACTGCGACAACATCCGAGTCTCGCTTATGCTGCACATGATGGTTGATTGAAAGAGTCCGATTATTGGATGCCAATCTCGTGGAAATCAACAAGTAAGTGATGATGTTTGCTTTTTTCTTTTTTCTCAACACCCGGGTGGTCCATGCTTGCAATCAAAGTCGAGAATGTAACATTAGTGATTTCACTAGTCTTGCTTAGTGTAGGCAAAGATTGAAAAGTAGAATCGACCTCCCACCAACCCTGTTTGTAAATCCACTCGATTCTGAAAGTATTACTCGAAAAATCCGCTTGATGTAGGAAAATGTATCGATCGTTTCACATATTTTTCTTGAAGTAGATTCAGTAATTTCATTTCCGGTACTAATACCTTTTGACACAGTATATCAAGACCTGGTCTGTTGTTATTAAATAGTTTGAGCATCATATTCCTTTAGAGAGAGAGACCCACACTCTATAGGCTTCCCATCTTTTCTCTTTTTCTCCTTTTTCTTTACAACTCTTTTGCCTTTTAAGCTGTCATGTCCCAACAAATCCATGTGTGTGAATTTGCTAAAATGGGAGGCTTACAAATCTTGAGTGCTCTGTTTTACCAGCTGACAATAATCATCTCTTTGTAGCAGAATGTTTCCTTGTTCTCATCTTCTCTGACACTTTGAAATCTTCTGGTAATTATACCTTCACATTTGAACCTTAAGTGAAATATGTCAGATCTTGAAAAATAAAATAAAATAGATTGATGGGGGTAGTTACTAGTGTAGGGAGTAAATATTTTGCATTCTAAAACAATGACATTATTACAAGTGGTACTACGTTGGTGGATCAAGTCCCAAATTTGATTGCTTGTCTCCTTATGCCCCACAATGTACCTAAGTGGCATCAATTCAATACATGTTATCATTTGGATCTTGAAATATTATAGAGAACTATAATCATCACAGTACACTGAATTATTAAAAAAGAAAAGAAGGGTGGGGTACTTGGAAACCAATCAACTGTTCTTCCTTTTAGTTTTCTGTGTCAAAGAAAGGCAGGGAAATAGCAATCATTTTTCCACTCAAACTTAGATTGAGACAGTTTTTATAGTAATAACACCATTTTCTACAAATCAAAATCCCATCTATTTTTCACTCTATGTTTATTTTGTGGTTTAATTATGGATTGTGAATTGACATATTTCGTAAAATTAGATTCATCACACTCTCCTTTCCACACATGTATTGTTTTCGATGTCACCATTCCAATGAATTTTTTTGTTCCTTTTCTATTTCACTCAATCATATTTCTATAATTGTGAGGGTTTTCTTTCTTTCCAAAATCCAAACTCGTTGATAAATGACAAATAGGAACGGATTCAGAGATAAGGTTTTTTTTTTTTTTTTTAAGAAAACGTTTATATTCAAATTCATTGGGGATTTTGATTCTACGTTCTCTGGTAGAGGAAGTCAAGTGCTGTTGATGCAACACCAAGTGTGCAATCCATATTATTAATACATATTCAGCATGGGACAACCTATATGATTTATGTCTACCTTCTAAACATATAATTCATCAATAATATTAAAGAGGCAATAAACGCAATAGTTTGCAAGAATTAAATACAGGCCATTATGTAACTCTATAAATAGGAGAAAATTTAATTGTATGGGATCGATTGCAACATTAGTAATTGCATAACTCTGACTGTACATCACATTCTTACATATGAAGATGAAAATTTTAAATTTGCAACATTACAAAGATATATATACATCCTAATCTATGCAAATTGTCAATCATGGGCAATTAACAATATGTATTATGCTGTACATTCAAACCACATATTTAGTCTAATTTCTATATTACATTGTTAAATTACCAATCTTTATTAATACATGCATAGCATGAAACTTGCAAATATAATTATGGCCAAGGTTGCTGCCACCCCTGCTTTTGTTTCGACCCGGTTTCCTCCACCGTGATGGGCGTGGTGCTTATTTGCAGCTCCGGCTGCATATACCAGTGTGCCACCACCGCCACCCTGCATGTACGGGGAGTGTGGTCCAGTACCACCATCTCCACCGGAAACCGAAGGTTGGCTGCCACTTCCTCCTCCCACGCTTGCTCCATGCCCTAATTTGTTCCGATTAGCGATGGCTGTGCCACCTTCTTGATCATACAACTTGTTATTCAACAAACAATCTTAGAAAAATAAGGCCCTAAAAGAGTATTTGAAGGCTGAAAAACCCCTATAACAAAATCGAAATCAGTGATTTCAATAGAAATTTAAATTGGCATTGGTCCGGAAAGGTATGCTCGTTCCAATATTACCGTTGTCTCCTTCTTGGAACGATAGTGTTTGTTCAAGTTATTACATATCCACAACGTATTCCTTAACAAAACGTTAAAACTATTCATGAACTGGTTTCTTCCAATTAAATTAGGGCTCACATGAATAAACTATTTATGATCTTTTCCTATATTTGATACACTTGATTTCATACTTCTCAACATGTAAGTACCTTAAAAAGGGGTAGCCATGGTGAAATTAAACGAGCAGGTAGCTAGGGTTTACACAAGTTATAATTAGTTTACTATCATTTTCTTGTTCACAACTACTCGATCACGACTCTTCAATTTTTACACATCGTGCTTTCTTTTCAATCATCTTCAAAATTATAGAAGATTGAACTTAATTAAGCAAAGACGATCTTAAAAATTAGGAATATATATAGAGCATACCTAGAGAGCTTGCAGATAGATGAATAGAAAAATAGAACAAGGCCATGATCAGAAACAACAGTCTTTCTTTGCTTCTCATTTTGCTTCTTTTTTTCATGCAACAGCTTCTTCTATTTCTCTCTCATCTATATGTATAATAATATTCTTCTATGGGTTTTTATTCCTCATTTCTTCTTTCAACTTTTACTAAAGTGATAGGAAAAGCCAATCTTTCTTTTTTACGTAATTTTAAAGTGATCTTATCTGTTACATAAAGCTCGATTAATTTGTGACATTAAATGCAGTGTGCTAACGAATCTTTAACAGATAGTTTTTGGGTATGACTAGAAAGTGGTGTAATATTCTACGTTTAGAGCTTAATTTCAAAATAAAAATTTCGAATTATATATTTTCCATGTTGGAAATATATATCCAATTACATATTAATGAGGTAACACATGATACTAAGACAATTAAATGTGTATTATTAGAATGAGCTCAAACATTATTGCCACATATTCTATCTATTAAACAATATCGCTTGAAAAACATCACTCAAACTTATAATTAATAATAAATTTTATTTATTTTCCGATTAATTTCTCAAGAAACTGAAAATCTTTATAACTTAAAATAGCCCAGGACTATTTAAATATATACCCTTATAGACCCATAACTTAAATAATAAGGAAATCTCTTCAATTTGTCATGTGTTAGCTCAATATGTTGGAAATGTCCATCATTAGTAATTTGTAATTAGTACAAAATATTATTTTAAAATTGTAAGAGGTATACTATGTCATAAATAGTTAAAACTGGGGAATTCTGAGAATTGGAACCCAGAAGCATAGTATAAATTCAGGACACAGAATTGGAGTCACAAATCAAGAATATATTAATGAGATAGGCTGTAGCTTTTGATTGTTAAAAATTATTCTAATTTAATTAATTGTTTTGGGGTTGAACTAACTACTACTTTTGAAAGATAATGCCCTTTATTTAATTTTTTTGGCTTTGAGCCAACTTTCATATTATGTACCTTTAAAGGATGAAAAAACAAATATATATACTTAAATTAACGTGCAATATGCATTTTCAACTAAATATCAAACCATCTCATTGTCATCTGTAACAAAAACAATATCAAATCAGATATAATCAACATCGATATTTAATGATTTACATTTGCAATTACATAAAGAAATGAATAGACGTTATATTGGCTTATTAAATTAAGATCATGATAAATATGATGAAACAATTAATTAAGTAAATGTAGGAGGAGATTGATCAGAACAAGCCTTGAAGCAAATGCATTTAGGCAAAACAAGTCCTTTGCATTTGCCATCTTGAAAACCTTCACTCTCACATGCAGTTTGGCAGTTCCTATCGATCACGCATGGCCCTCGGAACAGCCTGCTCGGCGATGAACATATATTCGCTTCTGCTATTGTCCCAACCACTGTCATTTCGTAACCAAAACCTTAAAATCGGTTAAAATGGAACCCATGATATGTATATTTTGAGCCTTTCTCTCTACAGTTCGCAAGAAAATGCAGAGGATCCACATAACATACATGTACACTTACCGATTTGACATAAAATTAATTTCAAGATATTTCATCGAATCATGTTATGAAAAGATTCTACTTGTTCCCCTGAACTAAAGTCTTAAAGAAATAAATGAGGGCAAATGTGCACGACCAAAATTAAAATTATTCTATATTATTTTGATACTTGTTAAAAAATATTTGGGAATATCTCAATTTTGCATCCAGCAACTTGTAAAGATTTGTCTACTTTTTTACCATTCATTTTATGTATTCTAATTCTCATCTTCAAACTATCACTTTTTTTTTCAATTTTAGTGTGATTTTACTGAAAATGTCAATTTTTGTCTAACTGAACGGCAAAACTGAAAGAGTTAGATTACTTACATGAAACAAAGAGAAGAATGAAGATTGTAGCACCAAAGAACTTCCTCTCCATTTTAAAAGTTTAGTAACTTCTTCAGATTTTCTTGGTTTTGATTAATAATAGAGTGGTCTCAATCACTGCAAGAACTTGTATATTTATAAGGAGCAAATTGCAATTCTTTTTTATTTGGAAAGAAAATGTAAACTACAGTTTTATCACCACTTAATGTGTGTTTTCTGCTATTTGATATTCTTTGCAAGAGATAAACCACCCATTAATTAAAAGATCTTTATATCAATAAATTGCAAAGAAGGCAGGGCTTTTGTATATCTTTTATTATGAAAATTTGCATTTTGGTCCATTAACTTTAGGGAAGTAGACTTTTCTGAATGATGTTAAACCCAATGGATCAGCCTTGTTTAAATTGTAAAGGAAAAAATAGGATTTTTTGGATTGATTTATTATTTAATAAATTTGACCTTTTATTATAATCTGATATAGTTGAATGACTCGGGTGACATGTTTGAAATCCACATTAATTTCGGTAGACTTAAAATTTCTTTATTGAAACTCTTGAAGTCTCAAATTTCTTGATAGCAAGTTTTTGTATTGATGAAATTGATTTATGGATTTTACATTTTGAAATCAAATGAATAAACAACAGTAAGAATATTCATTTGGGATTATTTTACATAAAATTTATTTCTTCTTTGCTTAATTGAATATATATATATATACACACTATAGTCATATGCGATATCAAATAACAGTAAAAATGTAGATTAATTAGTTTTTAATGGTATCTATAGTATTTAAGTAAGAGTGTTATAATTTCATCTTTAACCACAAAATTTTCGTCTAGAGACGGACTTTTTCCATGTCTAAAATTAGCGACTCAATTTTCTTCTATGACATAAAATTGAAAATCGAAATATTATATGCATATAATTGGAAACAGATAATATATATATTCAACTGTTAATTATTTATTATGCACTAATCGGATGCTTATATGATTTTTTTTTTTTTTGTCATTTCTAATATTACTCGCGGTCTTTATTTCGTCTCAACAAATTTCTTGCAACGTTAATTATCAAAAACCAAAAGCTAGCTTTCTCAAATTTTCTTAATATAACATCGCAGTTTTCATTGTCAATAGTCTTCAAATGAAGATGCATAGCTGGTAGTTAAGTCAAATTAAGGTAGAATTATATAAATTAATTTTAGGGGCCATATATATAATTAATTAATTAATTAATATAGTATGAATTATTGAATCCATGTGAATTTAAAAAGATAGAAGATCAACGTCAGCTCGTAACGGATTTGAATATCAACTTGAAATTTGATTGAGATATACCATGAGGAAATTTTAGGCCCAATGATAGTGATCTCAATCGAGAATTCAACATTCCACCATTTGAATTTTATGTGAACTAATTTAATATCAACGTGGAAAATCAATCTAATTATTGACATTCCACGTACAATTTGAATCTCATGTGAATTAATTTAACATCAACGTGGAAAATCAATCAAATTGACATTCCATTAATTCCACGTACGATTTTAAATTTCATGTGAATTAATTTAATATCAACGTGGAAAATTAGTCAAATTGAGTAGGTAACATCAACATTAATTATAGCAATAGTACTGACAATTATCTCGTCTATATTTTTACCTAGCTGCGATGTGTCATTTGAGATTTAAAGGGGGTTTGATGTGCTCAAATTCACCAACTTCATCTCATTTTCGCAATTCCAAGGGAAAAATGCATTTTAAGATTAAAGAACTATGAATTTTGGTTTCAAAATATCTCTTAATCGAAGAAATTGCAGATTTGGCCCGACAGGTCTTAGGGTCATTTCAATTTTATTAATTTCGTTAGAGAAAAAAAAATTGCAAAAACAATTTCATTATCACACTTTTCACCATCATTAATGGTATGTACAATAATACTATACCTCGTATCATCATTAATGTAGCTAATATTGTTACATTTTGTACCATTATTAATGTATAGACTATACCACCACATTTAAGCATGTAGCACAATATATTTCATTTTGTACCATATATATATATATATAATCTCGTGTCATCGAATGTTAGAAATATATAGTTGAACTAAAATCATTTTTCTTTTAAAAGGAAACAAAATTTAACAACTTAAAATAAAAAAAAATAAAAAAAAGTAAGAATATTAAGAATGAAGTTACTCTAAAGTTTATTAGTTTAGACACAACATGTTTTGACTAATTTTAAGTAAATGATTATAGAGTAAATATTTCATAGAATACTTACAAACAACCCCAGTTGTTTCAGATTAAGTTGAGAATAAAACATCATGGATCCTTGTATTCTCTCTTGGGAAACATACCCATATGCTCTCTTCAATCTCTCCCACTTCCAAAACTCCCTCCAAACTCCTCCCCCTCTCTCTCTCTCTCTCTCTCTCTCATGGCAGCTTCAGAATCCAATCTAGATCTACCAGAACCTTTCTCCGATCTTCCACCCGAGTCCTTCTGGGTCCCAAGCGATGACGAACAAGACTGGTTCAATCGCAATGCTGTAATGCAGCGTAAAACCTCCTTAAAGCTCGGATTCAACCGGAACTTCAACTCGTTTTCTCATCGCTCCGACGCCCCGTCTAGCAAGAAGCCATCCAGAACTTCAGTTTTCGGCCTCCCCAATGTTCAGAAATCCGGTGGGGCCGACCGGAATCCGCCGGAGAAGAAGCCGGCCAGGTTGTTGTTCAGGAGCCGGTCCGAACCGGGAGGGAAGCATGTGGTGCATGTCAGTGAACCGGGTTCGCCACGTGTCTCCTGCACTGGTAGAGTCGGGTCCAGGACTGGTGATGGCAAGAAAACCGGGTTTTCTAGGCTTTTCGGTTCTTTGTTTCCAGCCAAATTGGGGAAAAGCCGATCACGCAAAAGGGGAAACCATATTGCTCGATAAGGTGGGACTGGACCGGGTTGGACCGGCCGGTCTGATGGCTGCTATGGCGGTTCAAATCTGGTGAGTGGTCAAATCGTGATGGCGCCAATTATTTGTAAATTTAGTTAACTATAAAATTTTCAGGTCCCATTTACATTTGAAAATCTTGGTATACATAGTTTTTCCCAAATTATATATATTTTTGATTTTTTATATGTTGGTCCTAATTTCTGATTCCTAAAAGGTGGCTCCTTCCATTGACCAATCTTGGATTAATTTTGTCCTAATAGATATTAAAAAAATCATTTTTTTTTTAGAATAGCTAGTTAGATATATTTAGAAAGAGGACTTAATGATTGAATATTAATATGGAGAATTGGAATTTGACTAGGTTTATTTGAGAAATAGTTATATACATAATGAATAACTAATAATTAATCCAAGACTGAATGAGTTATGTTTGCAGTGATCGAGTTTCATCACATATATAATAAAACATAAAACTGTCTCATATAAATTCTTTTAAAATACTGAATTTTACATTGTATGAATTTTTTTAATAAAAACATTAATAATTATATACGATGTTAATAAAACTACTGCAAGACAACGAACAAGGTATTATACTTATCGGTATTTAGTCTACAACTTTTAACCTTTAATTAATTTATAACTTTTAGCTTTTGAATAATGAATTGAGATATTTATTTATTTATTTTAAACTCCAAAAAATAGCAAACTTATCTTGTATTCAATGGATGGAAGTCCATAAACAAATAAACCGAACATGATCCAAACATTTAGGTCCAAAATAGACCCACATTTTATTCACTAGATCTATTTAAGTTTGTTTGCTGTTTAAAGTTCTGCGGGTCATATATCATTATAATGTATGTAATAAAACCCATACAATAATTAATAAGTTGTACATGACAGCTTGTAATATAGCAAAACTCTTGAAATTTTTGGACAAGATTTAGCACATGAAATGTTTGTGGGGAGTGTACTATTTAAAAATCGAAATGTCGGTTTCAATTTGGAACACACATTTCTATAATATAACTTTGTTTCTATATTTATTTTTATTTTATTTTATTTTACAAACATATTGATCTATATTTATAGTATAACATCATATATTGTATATCACGACATATATTAATGAAATCGTAACACACGAATATTTATATCGTCACGTTTGTATGTACACTAACTTGTATCATACTTTAGGTTTAGTTATTTAATATCCATGACGTCCACGTATTATATCAAAACTAACAACTACAAGTATAGTTTAATTTAATTAGAATATAACCAATATTCCAGCTAATATAATAATAGCATGCAATTCAAACTAAGTTTGGTGTATTAATATTCCACCTAATGTATTAATAGCTATTAATTCAAACAAGTTTGGTGGTTATAATAAGGTGAGTCTAACTATTTTCTATCATCAACGGTAGAAATATTTTCTACATACAAATATATGAAAATATTTTTTATTAATCATTTTTCTTTTTACAAAAATATCTATCAATTTGACCATACAAAAAATTAAGAAAACATATTTTAACCTCTTTTTTTAAAAGTATATTAAAATTTTAAATAAAAAGTGAATGAAAACATTTGTTGTCCTATAAATGTTAGTAATTAAATAAATAAAAAATCTAATAATAAAATGATATTAAAAAATATTTCTTCATAATCATAATTATTAGATATAATCCCTTTTCAGAGGTGGGGTAGGAATAGGTTAGGCCAAACTAGGCTTCTTGTTAGTATGGAATTTTTTATCTAGTATGGAATTTTTTTTCTTATTTCTTTCAAAAATTAAACTTTCATTTAAAATTAGAGAATTACGACTAAAAACATGAAAATCACGAATAAGTTTGACCTAAAATCTATCAAAAGTGTATTAAAATTTTACAAAATTATCTAGTATGGAATTCTTTTCTTATTTCTTGTTGACGTCGGAATTTGTAAGAGAATAATTCCTAATCTAACACCTAAATGAAATGAATATAAAATGAAGAATGTGAGAAAGACTGGCCCGAAGCCTACTCGGGTAATTTAGTTCGGTTGATCCTGGACGGTAAAATGACTGGACAGGATCTTATAATATTAACTTAGAGAAATGAGCTCTCTAGTGCTGTTTACAGAATAGCAATTCAGATCTCATTACAAGTTGAAATTGCATCTATTTATAGACAAAAAGTACAAGTAGTGGAGGTTGTGGGAATGTGGAAGTTATACCCACTTTCTCCTTGTTTTTTGCCGGTTTATTCGGCATTGAGAGGTTTTATCACCCACGATCCTTTAACGGTTGACTTGTTATTGCTCGATTATTCCTGCTCGAAATAACCTGTTTAGTTCGGCTATTTTCGGATTGGACATCCTCAATGCCGTCCAGGATGCTCATCTGGCCGGGGTGTCTTACCAGTTACAAGTCCCGAACTTTCAACCCTTCGCCGACCAGGTTAGTGATCAGTTCAGCTCGGGTAGGTTGGTCCAACATTTCTTTCAAAAATTAAACTTCCATTTAAAATTAAAGAATTACGACTAAAAATATGAAAATAATATAAAATATAAAACATAATTAGGCTACAGATATATACAACTATAAACGATATAAATATATCATAAATTTTTATATAAATATTATAAATAGGCCAGTTTATTAGTTCTGTTAAGTTTTTTTAAAAGTTTGAGTCTAGCTTATATTTATAAATAAGCTTGACAAAAAATTTAGTTTAACTCATTTACTTAAAAGACTGGACCAAACTAAAACAATAATAAACTGAGTCATAGGTCCTTATCCAATAACCTGAACTATTCACAATTTATGATAGAAGCGGGACATATGTTCTGTGACTTTGAGGTTACAACATTTCTATTAAATGTCCAAACTCAAGACACTTAAATGTGCTCGAGACATGTAATAATTATTTATTACATATATAGATAGTTCGAGAAAAATCGTTAAACAAATATTATCTTCTAAACCTCTTTCATACTATTAGAACGGTTAATTTCTTTTCTTCTTTATATTTATAAAAAATGTTACAAAAATTATTTCAATTTTAAGAGCATAAAAGATTAAACAGAATGAGATATTAAGAGTTTATTAATATTTTACAAACTAATTGGTGAGTGATTTGTGGTCAAATTTGATGGTTTGCAACTTGTTACATGTATCATATATAATTATAAAAATATGATTATTTTCTACAGCAAAGGAATATGTACCAAAACCATCACTATTTAAATAAATGTTATAAATATTCATAATAGCATATAAAAATTAAAATACATTCGGATAAAAATGAATGAGATGGATTGGACGAGGGATATGAAAATATGAATTCCCTAATTCCCATAGTTCCTAAATATGATATCATTTTGGCACTTCTAATAGGTTTCAGTTTTCTATTAAAATCCATTGTTTCTGTAGTTTATAGCACACATCATCTTAAAATAGTATTTCATTTTTTATTCTCATATAATCATTATTAATATATATACATATATAGATATAATTACATTATCAATTCACATAGTATACATATATTTTCGGAATATTAATATTTGAGAAAGAAATATGATTTGTAATAGAAATCTATGCGAATTTTATTGGGGTAATCTCAATAACTGATTCCAGCAACTTATTGGAACGAACAATAAATAACGAAATATTTGTAAGAAGGGTTAATTACAAGTATGAGTTTATATCAATTTAAGCCCAAAATAATTATCAATCCGAGGCCTAAAATATAAAAAGATATCAATTCAGTTCAGAAAGTTAAAATTATCACTTAAAGTTCAACAAGAAAGTATGGTCATGTTTCACATCTCAATTTTTTAGCATTATCATAATATATAATCATTCTATTCTTCTATAATTTTTTATCATATTTAAAGATTATCATTTTAAGATATTCCAAAAATATTGGAAACGAAAATTGCCAAACAAAACCTTAATTTTATAAACCTTTAATTAATAGTTGCATTCATTTTAAATGTTTAGAATCAATTTTATCTTCAAACTTTAATTAAAAAAATTCAAATACAAAGTATTGTAAATAAATTCACTAAATGGCCCATTTTCATAGTATATTGGGCTTGATGTACACTACTTCTTTCAAGTAGCCCAATTATTTTGTAATAAGTTTGAAGGCCCAAGCCTATTTAGAAGTTTTCCTTCAAATGGCGGTATTGATTCGGAAAATTGCCGGAAATTTTTGATCGGATTCATTCGCCATGCGGAAGCAAGTTCTCTCGTTGACGGAAACCGCCGCTTCTAGAATACGTCAACTCCTGGACCAGCGCCAGCGTTCTTTCCTCAAGCTCGGCGTCAAGGCTCGCGGCTGCAACGGCTTATCCTACACCCTCAATTACGCCGGTAAGCTTCGCTCGCTCCATTTTTTTTATTTTTGAATCGATTTTTTTTGTTGTCGTATGATAGTGATTTTGATATATGTGGTGATTTTCAATTTGACTCGATTTCGTGTTGTTGGCTTTATTTTGGTATTTGCATTAGGGTAAGAATTGGAGCGATTATGTTAGCATTTGATTAGGTATTTGTATTAGGACACGGAAATTTAGAAATTATCTACTTTATGTTGCTTGAATTACTGTATAAACTATAATTGCTTAAATTGAAACGATGCTTTTCATTTTTTAGTATAGGAAATTTTGATTATTTGCTGAAAGAGAAATAGTGCATTTAACCTTATTCGTTTAGTCGCCGTCCAATTTGTTAATGCAAGCTTAATAAATGTTGGGATAATCATTGTAATCGCTCATCTGGCAAGTCCTCAGCTTTTTTGTCGATATGATTCCATGACTTGTCCAATCTAAGGTTAGAGAAGTCTGTTAGGTCTTTGATCTTCAGAGTTATGTATAAGCTTATCCTAAATCTTTTCTTAATGTTACCACTTATAGTTTAGGGAGGATGAGGGAAGAGGGGAAGAGTTGGGAATATGATTTAAGGCCTAATTCTTTGGGTTATTTTTTTAGACGCGATAGAAACCATGCCATGGATAGGTTATTCTGAATCTCCGGTTGACAAGTTTTTAGGGGGAAAGCCCATTCAGCCCAATAGACGGATTTCTATCCATGGAATAATCAAATGTAGGAGAATAAAAGATATACTCGTCTCAAGATTGTTGCTCTTCATACATATTATTCCTCTCTGTTCTGTTTCACTTTGTTTTAAAAGTCATTAAAGTTTCCTGTATTTACAGATGATAAGGGAAAGTTTGACGAGTTGGTTGAGGACAAAGGAGTGAAGATCTTAATTGATCCAAAGGCCCTAATGCATGTAATAGGAACAAAGATGGATTTTGTAGATGACAAACTGAGGTATTACATAGTTTCCACTTCCTGTTGCAGATTAATCTGGATTGAGCTTGATTCTTTTTTTCCTATACATGTTACCTTCTGATATCTTTATTTTACCAATGAGCAGATCTGAGTTCATATTCATCAATCCAAATTCTGCGGGGCAATGTGGCTGTGGAGAGTCCTTTATGACGATAAGCAAATCTGAAGCAGCTAAACGTGCTGGTGGTTCAGGAAGTTGAGTTGTACCAACTTCAGTTAGATATCAAATAGTTTTTATATGGATCATAGGAGAAACAAGCTCATGGTGGTGACACTTTGAATATGTATCATGGGCGTTGTGAGTTTCTTTTTCTCTAAGCCGTAGGGGAAACTTATGAGTTCGCCCATATTCGCATCATTGTGAACTTTTATGCTTTGATGATGTAAAGTCTTTCTTGGTGTAATTGATTGTCAATGTATCAATAATGTAATATTCTTATAAGAAATTGCTTTCCTCTTCTAGAAATGAAGATAATCTTTCATTATTGATTTTGCTTGTATTTCTGCCATTTTACCAACATCAACATTAAACAGTTTATGGCTAATGCATATGCGTACAAAAATGACAATATTAATATAGGTAGTGTTGCACTTGCACCCTATTGAGATTTGGTACTATTTGCATTCAAATGACATAGCAAATAACAGTGTCTACAGAGCCAAATGCCAATGTGAATATAGAAACAGGAAATAGGCCTTTCCATTAAAGAGGAGAGATACTGGCAAACTACATTTTCTTTAATAAAACAGTTCTTGAAAAACTAAGTTTACAATTGCAATACAATGAAAAATACGCTGTTTGCTGAGCTACATAATCAAGATTATCGAGAGGCTGCAATAGAAGTTGCACCAAATTCTCCCTTTCTTTTAGGTGGAGATAATCTGTCCTTGGACCATTCTTCCAAGGCTTTACGATGAAGAGCATTCATACGGATACAAGGGCGTTTTTGTTTGATCATCTTTTCTGCACTTTTCCAATCTTCTGCCAGGCCAAGAGCGACCAAGAGCGCACACATGACCGCCACACTTCGTCCATGACCTGAAATTAACCAGAAATTTGTTGTAAGCTCTTTGGTCAAATCATATCCAGCAGAATGGCCAAGTGCTGACTCTGCTCTCAGACTTGAGTATATTAAAAAGCTGTGTAGCATGAAAGTTCCAATAGAGATATAATCCAAGTCTAAGTAGTTTCACTTCTCTAGTACAATTCAAAAGGTGTTGGCTTTTCTACTTGACAAATGCTACAAATGGATCTAATTAGATTGAATATAGAATAATAATAAAAAATCTTCCATGTAGATATAGAATTCACAAGCATAATGTGGAGGTTGCAGCTACTCTAATGACTCATATCCTGGCATGATGGAAACATTGCTCCATCTTTTTTCGTGGCAGTATCTTGTTCTGTTAGTGGTTGCTACAAGGAGATTTAACTTCTACATTTGTAAAGGATGGAACTCTGTCTTTGCTGTAAACAAAGTAGTATATATCCAGTATTTTAACAGAATGAAGCCAATAGACGAGAGGTTATATGAATACACCAGAAGAAATCAATAAATTTAGGTAGTTGAGGATCTATTATTTTCTCGATGGACCATTCATTGGGACAGTATAGATTGCAAACAGGGATATTTTCATCATTGCTTAGAGAGATCAGAAATTTCACTTAATTTAATCTTCATAGGGGTAATTCTTAGATATTGCACTTCAATTGCAGAAATATTTTCTGAAAAGGTTTTGACAAGATTCTTTGGAAATGTACAAGCAAAAAAAAGAAAAAAAAAAAGGGGTTCCAACGAGTGAGTTGAAAATTTGACCCTATAACAAGATAATGTAACATATCAAATAAAAAATGTGTTTATACTTGGTTTCAGATCAAAATTAAATAGTTTTCTCTTAAATGGGTAATAAGGTTTAAAGCATGATGACATTATGGTGTAAGCTTCAGAAATCAAATCTTGAAAATGGATCAAACCCTACGAGTTTTCTGGCTGAAAATGCAGAATTCCTGGAAACGAAATGAAATCAGTGTAGCCTCCTGGACCACTTACACTACTTGTTGACAACATATATGGAGAACAACTAGCAGCAATATTAATCATGAAGCAAAAACTTTTGTTTTCTGAACCATAACAAGCACAAGAAATCTAGCTTCGTAAGAAGTTATTACATAGAGAAACGATGCCCTTTGATACAAAAGAAAGCTCCAAATCCAGCAAATTACTAATTCAACAAAAAGCTCCAAACTCAGCAAACATATAATCAACACCACACCCTAGCATCCACCATTCCTTTTACATACATTCTAACGGTGTTTATGTGATTATAGGCTTTATAGCTCGTGATCCGCCCAACAAATTACTAATTCAAAACACTTTCATAATACCAACACAAAAATGCCATATTCAGTTAATCAAGAATGATTATAAGACAAAAGGACAAGCATTTCCAACCACTTACAACACACAAGACATCCATGTAACAGCTACCATCCCAACATAAACATTGATTACACATGTAATAACACTATACATGGCAAGAACTCAAACAACTAAATCCAGTATCAAGAGTGAACATCATACCATAAGCACAGTGGATAAAAACAGGAATCTTCTGGGCTCTCTTCCTACAAGCCCAGTTCACAGCAGACTCAATCTGGCTCGGCTCAGGCGCGCGTGTATCCCACGTGGGAATGCACAAGTAGGCATTGCCTGAAAGGGCCTTCTTCCTAGGCAGCTCACAGGTGCA
Organism: Scutellaria barbata; assembly: GCA_028654395.1. NCBI lineage: Eukaryota > Viridiplantae > Streptophyta > Magnoliopsida > Lamiales > Lamiaceae > Scutellaria > Scutellaria barbata. Next base: position 12,986,202 of record CM053646.1, on the reverse strand, counting down.
GTCAATGATGGCAGGATTGCCAGGTGGCAGCTTAGCAGGTGAATAAGGCCACCCTCCTACATACAATCCTTCACAAATCTCATTATATGGAGCTTCTCCACTTGTGAACCTTCTGATGAATGAAAAGGCCCGAACAAAATACAAGTAGGGCCCGAACATCATCAGTGACCAAATGGGGAAGCTCCCATCTGAATCTTTCCCTAAAAGTAAGGGGAGATTGATTGATGGATGGGAAGCAATTGAAACCAAGAATGATATCAAAGATCCATACAGAAATGGGATTGGTAGCAGAGTGAATTTGAGGATTCGAAGTGAGATAAAGAAACAGAATAAAGTTAAGGATTTTATGCCTATGAGGATAGATAGACCTAAACCCATTTCTTCTTCCTGCACTATGTTGTAGGGATTCAAGAAATCTTGAAAAAAATTGTGGGCTTTGATTGTTTAAAGTAAACGATCAAGCAATACCGGTGATTTCATCGAAAACATGAGAAAGATTGGATTTTTAGAAATGCAAATTCAAGATTTGCGTTGAGAAAATCCAAGAAAGAGAGAATGAATTCTCGCGTTCATACGCAAGCAAAAAAAGATAAATAAATAAAAAACACAAGAAGAAGAAGAATATTTATTTATTTTCTTTGCTCTAAAATATTGAAGTTTTATGTTAAAATATGGCAAATGATAATTTAGACACAGACGAATGCAGAATGAATATCAGTAGTTCTCATTGAGATTTCTCTATTATAGTTTAGGGCATATGCAATGGATTAACACCCATTATCATTACAAAAAGCAATCTGAACTATAATCATTCTTCACTTTGTAATCTAAAAGTTTTTTTTTTCTTTTTTTTTTTTTACTCTTATTTTCATAAGATGAATATTATAATTTTAGTTCACTTATCTTGAACAACTATTTGTATAAGGAGAATATTATGATTTTCAGTTCATGTAAATGAAAAGAGTATTTAAAAAAAATTTAATGGGATGCAGACATTTCATATAAGTTCTTTTTTCCTTTTTAATTGTATTGGTACTGTGGAAATATAAGATTAATAAAATATTTGAATTTAAAATAGAGATACTTTTTCCGTTTTAAAAAAAGAAAAATTTGTTTCAATTTATTTGTATACATTTTGATTTGCAAGAATAGTTAATGATATTTTTCCAACTTTCTCTCAATCTTATTTTGTTTACTAAATTTTTATATAATGTTATATGGTTCTTCGAGTCTCATTGTTTTTATTTTTTAAAATGTTTAGATTAAACAAAAGTTATTTGAAATAAATGAGTATTATTTTTAATGCAAGAATGCGTGATATGTAGCCTTGTAAAAATCTTATCCGAATGAAAGCATAATATATTCCGTATTTTATTACTGAAAATCTGAATCTGATGGTCGACATAAAAAGTATACACATCCACAAGTTGTTTTTCTACTGCCAACTCCCAATCTTCTTAATCCCATGTTTTACCAATTTCAGGTTCTCTCTCTCTCTCTCTCTCTCTCTCTCCCTCCTTCAAGATAGTGCTCCATGAAAGCAGAACATTGTGAAGGATTTTGCTAACTAATGACTACAACTTGTTCTGCTGAGTTTTTTCCTCAAGGTCTGATTTTTACCCAACAGAAACTCACTTCTAAAAACCCTCACCACACCCCTGTTTTTAGATGCAGAAGTCACAGTGAACCCAAGATTTTGAACTATAGAAATTCTCAGAGGGTTAAGGGCTCTACTGAAACTAGGCCAACTCATTTGTCATCCTATAATGATAATAAAGAATCCCATTTCCTGAAATTGCTCCATAGATCTTGTAAAGCAGGGAATTATGATGAGGGTCTTTATTTTCTTGAAAGCATGGTGAATATGGGCCATAAAGCAGATGTAATTCTCTGCACAAAGCTCATCAAAGGGTTTTTCAACCTGAAATGTGTGGATAAAGCTGTTAAAGTAATGAGGATTCTTGATAGATATGGTGAGCCTGATATATATGCTTATAATGCTTTCATTAGTGGCTTGTGTAAGGCCAATCAGATCGATTCGGCCAATCAAGTGTTGAGAAGAATGAGGGATCGAGGGTTTGCCCCCGATATTGTGACCTATAACATCATGATAGGAAGTCTTTGCAATAGGGGGAAGCTTGATTTAGCTTTGTCTATGATGGATCAGTTGATAAAGGATAATTGTCAACCCACTGTGATCACTTTCACCATTCTTATAGAAGCCATGATTCTTGAGGGGGGTGTTAGTGAAGCCATGAAGCTTTTTGATCAAATGTTGTCTAGAGGGCTACAGCCTGATATGTACACTTACAATACAATAATTAGGGGAATGTGTAGAGAAGGATTGACTGACAAGGCCTTCGAATTTGTAAGTAGCTTAACGAGTAGAGGCTGCAAACCGGATATTATATCGTATAATATCTTGTTAAGAGCACTGCTTAACCAAGGGAAGTGGGATGATGGGGAGAAGGTGATCAAGAAAATGTTTTTAGCAAATTGTGAGCCAAATGTGGTAACCTATAGCATTCTGATAAGTTCTTTGTGTCGTGATGGGCAATTAGACGAGGCAATCAACTTGTTAAAGATTATGATAGATGAGGGATTAAATCCCGATACTTATACCTATGATCCATTGATTTCAGCTCTTTGCAAAGAAGGGAGACTAGATTTAGCAATTGCGTTCTTGGATCACATGATTTCTAGTGGTTGCTTTCCTGATATAGTGAACTATAACACAATACTATCCGCCTTGTGCAAGAATGGTAATGCTGACGAGGCATTGGAGGTTTTCGGAAAACTTGCAGAAAACGGGTGTCCACCTGATGTGAGCACTTACAACACGCTGATAAGCGCGTTGTGGAACACTGGGGATCGAGCAAGAGCTTTGAGGCTGGTCTCGGAGATGATTTATAAAGGGATTAATCCCGATGAGATTACTTACAATTCACTCATATCATGTCTGTGTAGAGATGGGATGGTGGATAAAGGTGTTGAGTTATTAGAGGATATGAAGAAGAGTGAGTTTTTGCCAAGCGTTGTAACATACAACATCTTGCTTCTTGGACTATGCAAAGCTCACAGAATCGATGATGCTATTGCGCTCATTGCAGAAATGGTTAAAAGTGGTTGCCAACCGAACGAGACTTCCTATGTTCTGCTAATTGAAGGTATCGGGTTTTCAGGATGGCGAGTGGAAGCCATGCAGGTTGCAACTTCTCTTTACAAGAAAAATGTTATTTCTAGTCAATCGTTGAGACGTTTGAGTAGAACATTTCCCTTTAATGATGTCCATGGAGGCCTCAATAGAGCAGAAATTAAAAGCTAAATTTTGTGTTTCTTGACTTCCTCTGTTTTCTATGGAATAGGTAGCTGTAATATTGATCATTTGCTGCTTAGTTGACAACCTTTAATACCTTCATTACATTGAGATACATATTGCTAGATTCATTCTTGCTTTTTTGAGAATGTGTTTTTAAGCAAGAATGAATGAATGGGATTTTGATGCAATATGAGATTAGGTAAACAAACCTTTCTTTGACATCAAAATTATTATACCTTGTTTGCAAAACTGTTGGATTATTGTTTAAAACAAGTCCCAAGTGTTTGTTATGGTTGTTTCTTTAATATTCTTTTGGTGCATTTTCATCGAAGGGTTTGAATTTGAAGATGTGGTTTGTGTTGAAAATAAGTGGTGATAACTAAGTCCAGCAAAATATGAATTTTTTTTTGGTAATTCTTTTTCTTCAGAGGTTCAGACACTCTTCACATCAAACTGATATTCATGCCTCTTCGAAACCCATTTTCATTTTTTATGATTTATACTTTTATTTTATAATAATGTATACTATCTATTTATACTTTTGACCCTATTATAATGTGATATATGAAATCCTCACTATGTCGGATTTTAAACTTTGTGGAGTTCTATAGGTACTTCAATACAATTTTAATGTTTCTTTTTTTTTTTTTTCATTAGTTTAATGATGAATTTGTGTTGCAGCTTGAAAGTTGCTTTAGTTGGTATTTTGAATGTAAACTCGTTGCTACCTTGAGGATTAATTGCATTATGTATTTATAATTGTGCCCAAAAAAAAAAATTTGAGTTTTTTTTTTTCTTTAAAGTATGTGAAATCTGAGTGCCTACGATAAATTCATCCCCTCATTCTCATCTCAAATTGTTCATGAGTTTGTTGATATCTATATCTGATAAAGTTTCTGAGGGTTATTAGGATTGTTAGTAGTTTAATTTGAATCTCAATGAATCATTGATTTTGTCAAATTATTGAATTTTGTACTTTATTCATGTGTTCATGATTTGTGCGCTTATTTGATTAGATAGTCACTGGTCGAGTATGTTTTAGTAATTGAATCAAAATTTGGGAAATGTGATTTAATTACGAAATAATAAACACATGACGTCTAAGTGGATTAGATCGGCAAATTAATGAACTTATGTTATGAGAATTCAATCTTAAATGTTTTTAAGAATTATTTTTCATTGGATCAAGTAGGAATATATTGGGTGACATATAATTAATTGGTTAATTAACTCGAATGGGTAGTTAATTTGATATTTGTGATTCATTATATATGAGGAATCTTTCATATATACTAAAGTAATAAATCATTAAAATACACATGTCACCCTCTCATTCATTTGATTTTCCTCCCAAACCACAATTAAATTATATTTAAGTTTATTTATATCATTAATGTTAAATTAAATAAATTATTAACTATTAAATTGTTGATTCTCGATCAATATATAAACAATATTAACCAACTTTCTTAATGTTTAAACAGAAAAAGAAATACTATATATTATTTTATTCATTAATTTTGCTTTATTTATTATATATAAAGATAAAGTTAAAATATTTTTAAAACTAGTCAAATTAGAGAATATCAAAATTTAAGTGCAATCACGATTTTACCTTAAGTGCAAAAAAATACAATATCAATTATTTTAAATGCCTACAATAAAATACTATTCATATAATCATTAAAAATTTAAAAAAAAAAAATTACCTATTGTGCGACAAATTTAGACCTAGATGAAGCAAGTATTTTACTATTTATTATGTGTCTCCCTTCCACTCTCACCAAGCTTATTAAATAAAGGACATGCGATTGTGAAAATAATTTTTTAAGAAAAATTAACCTTACAAAATTCAAGAAAAAAATTGGCGTTTACTAATATTAATATATTAAATAAAATACTAATAAAATTTGATGTTAGTTTATGATAATACATATTTATTAAAAAAAAAAAAAGGACTCTAACTATAGTGTATTTTATATCTAATTATTATATGGATTTCAATCTAATTTAATTTAAATATAACATATAGTTAAAAATATATATGTATTACTAATTTTGCTAAAAAAATCATAAATCATTAATAAAATGTTAAAATATTGTCCGATAAAAAACATTTTTGATTACCATATTCTTTAAATTATTATATTTCTTACTTAAATGTATTACATTTTTATATTATTTTCTTAAGAATATTTGTTTTGAAAAATTTTGTGTATCACACGAGGTTTATACTAGTAATTAAAAAATTTGGATGGGTTAAATTGATAAAAACATGTCATAAAACATGTTTCGTTTATCTTGATTGTATTATATTTATTTTGATATCACTTTAGTTATAAATCTGAAATCTTGTTATTCGATTGTTCAGAAAAAATTGGGTGTTGAATTTTAACAGTTTTAGATTATAAAACATTAGTTTCTGTAAAATCTACCTTATTGTTTCTGTAATTTACATCCTACACTTATGGTTGTAGTTATTTAATGTTTTAAATTTATTTATATCACAACTAATTTTTCAGTTATTAATATTTAAGGTACTTTAATTATATTCAAATGGTTGAAAAAATTATATGTAATTAAAATGTTAAATAATACAATATATTGTTTGAATAACAATAAACTCATGATTATTTAAACGTATCACAAAATTTTTAAGGATAAATATTAATAGTAATATACATATTTTTGTAAAATTAAATTAATAAAAATAAAAATTTTAATGAATTAACAATATTTATAAATATTAATAATTTTATGATAAATAAAAAATCAAAATATTAATAATAATAGTTTTATTTAGTTGTGCAGAATTAGCGATGGCCTAGACGAAACAAATAGCTTAGACCATCTTCAATCATTACCCCAAAATGCTATATTTCAAAAAATATAGCATTTGGGAGAACATTGGGTGCTCCAATGGAAGAATGCTAAATTTGTAAAAATTGTAAATCTATTTTTGAAATGCTATTTTAACATTTTCACTGTTCATCAAATGCTAAAAATTTATAATAATTTAATATAAAAAAGTAAATCACAAATGACCCACATCAAATGACAATTGTAATAAAAAAGTAAAAATAATAATAAAATATTATTTAATTTAGTATTATAATATTTATGGTTGGAACATAAGACCCATTTTCAAATGCTATAACACTATTTAAAATGCTAAAAATACATTTAGCAATTCATTATTCATTATAGCATTTATAGTTGGAGTTGCTCTTAGAGAGTGTGATATTTTTGTTTCAAACATGACTTAGTTTGCGCACAATTTTAATGTTTCATTTTAAGGTACTTGTCACTTTCTGCGGCGAAGCCAAAATTCCATTACTTGTTTAATTTGTGAATTATCCAATTTCCATTTTTTATTTGCCTTGTGATCAACGTTCTTGATTTTTCATTTCCATTGGATTTCCTCAGCTGTTTTCACTTTCAAGAATGACGCCAAGGCCGCAATTGCAATCTTCTTTCCTCAATTCTTATAGATCTGGTAATTCACGCGTATTCTCTCGTTATTTCAGAATGAAATCTCTTGCAAATCGCAATTCCCCTGAGAATAAGTACGTCGATCTGAGAAATATTAATGGGTTGAATGATGCTCTCATTCTGTTTGATAAAATGACCAAAATGAGGCCTCTCCCTTCTGACAAAGCATTCACTCGATTACTCTCTTCTGTGCTAAATTTGAAAGAGTATGATGCTACCATTTCCCTTTTCAAAGATTTCTGCAATTTGGGGATACAAATTAATGAATACAATATGAATGTTGTTATCAACAGTTATTGTCTTTCTAACAGAGTCGATTATGGGTTTTCGGTTCTGGGTTGGTTCTTCAAGCATGGTTGTGTTCCTGATGCTGTCACTTTTAACACCTTATTAAAAGGTTTGTTTAGAGAAAACAGGATTTCTGAAGCACAGAAATTGTTTCAGAAGATGGTGAGAGAAAGGCTTTGTAAGGTAGATATTGTTGCTTTTGGGACGGTGGTTGATGGACTTTGCAAGGCTGGTAACACTGCAACGGCCACTAAAATTCTCAGAGCAATGGAAAAGGGAAAATGTAAGCCTAACACACGCATATATAACATGTTTATTGATGCTTTGTGCAAAAATAGATTGATAGACTTTGCCTTGAAGCTTTTTGACGAAATGTCTAAAAAAGGAATCACACCTGATGTTGTCACCTACAATACTTTGATTTGTAGCTTATCTAGTATTAGTGAGTGGAGACAAGTTGATATATTAATGAAGAAGATGATAGGTTGCAAAATCTATCCTAATGTTTTCACATTCAACATTGTTATTGTTGCCTATTGTAAGGAGGGGTTGGTGGATGAAGCTGAAAAGGTCCTCGACGTCATGATACAACAAAATGTGGTTCCTGATATAGTCACCTTCAATGCATTGATGGATGCATATTGTCTCCAAGGAAGAGCAGATAAAGCTAGAAATGTTTTTGATTCAATGGCTAGTAAAAATATTGCTCCGAATAACCACAGCTATAACATTTTAATCCATGGATATTGCAAGAAAAAGAAGATAGACGATGCTGTTCATCTTTTCCGTGGGATGCCACGTAAGGGGCTAAAACAAGATGTGGTTACATATAACTCTCTGTTACAAGGATTATTTCATGGTGGCAGATGTTCCACTGCACTAGAGCTTTTTGATGAGTTGCATGTTTCTGGGCTAAAACCAGAACCAGATTTTTATACTTATTGTAACCTGTTGAACGGACTGTGCGAGAATGGGCGTGTCGAACAAGCATTCTTGTCGTTGGGCGCATTGGAGCAAAAGAGAGAACATCTTCATATCCATTACTACAACATTGTCATGAATGGATTCTGCAAAGGTGAAAAACTTCACATGGCTAAAGCTATCTTTGATGATCTCCCTTCCAAAGGATTGGAACCTGATTTGGTCACATACAATACCTTGATCGATGGATGTTGCCAAAATGGGCAAATGGAGGAAGCTAAACATCTTTTATGGAAAATGAAACAGGTGAATTTGCTCCCAGATGCAGTCACCTACAATGTTATAGTCCGAGGATTTCTGAGAAACGACGAGTACAACAATGCAGCAACATTATTTGAGGAAATGAACGCTAGAGGATTCATCCCACAGGCGTCCACACTTGAGTTACTGGGGACAAAGGAATAAAATCCTATTATCTTTAAAATATTTCAATTGTTAGATCCAACTGCTTTGAAGCAGAATGATGTTAGCATAAAATGATGTTGTGAGGAATTTGCTTTGTCAATCATCTTAAATGAGCAGGAAAATAGAGATCGTGGTTCTGCTATTCTACACAAAATGTTAAGAGGGAATTCCAATGTTCATATATTGATTCCTGTGTATTGATTATCTAGGTGAAGTTGGTTGTTTCTATATGCTATTGTTCACAATGTGAAGAGGACACTCATTCTTATGTTTTTTTTTTTTTTGAGGTTTTTCTTCTTCTTTAATTGATATTGTTGTTATTGAATAAATTTTATTCTTATTTATACTATATATAAAATGAAAGAAGTTGGTAAATTTTACTGATTTGTCATTTTCTTTTCTAAAAATGTCGCATCAAAATGCTGACTATATAAATATTTTATTTCGATTTTTTTGTAGGCTTTAAAAAATTAATATTTTATATGAAATCATGTGTTTTTTTTTTATCATTTACAAGAAAATATTATGATTATAATATTTAAAAATTCAATTATGAACCTTAATAATTCTAATATGTTGGGATATCAATGATTAGATTTTGATGTGACAAACCTTATAGAAAATAGGAAGCTTTGGATACTTCATTTCTGTTCTTGTGTTGATAAGAAGAGAAGGCTAGACCTTTGTCTGGACAAATGAAGAGAAGAATGAAGGATGCACTTTCAAGGATAAAGCTGCATCTATGAAGTTTTCTAGACAGAAAGCTGCTGCACGAAGTTACAGCTCTGCAGCAAAGGAGGAAAGGACGGCATTCAACATCGCTGCATGAATAAAATGCAGGAGTGCTGCAAAAGTAAGTTACAGCAGCACTACCGACAGACACTGCAAGCAGAACTTATATACAGCAGCACTGAAGGAAATCTATCAGCTGCAATCTATGTAAGGATGCAGCGCAGAACTTACTGCTCAAGGAAAGATACAGCGCCTGTATTAATGTCAAGTATTCTGCAATCCGAGGAAGGATAAATGCAGTACGAGGAACGAACATCCGAGCAAGTATTAATAGAGCCGTTTCAGAGAAGATCAAAGCAACAGACACGGAGCAAATAAGAGGAAGCCACGTGGACTGACGGACTGCAGAAAGCTGCGAGCCGCAACCACCGCATTAAATGCTGTGTAAGAAAAGTCAAGTCGCATTTAATGCGAAGCCATCACTTTGATCAGAAGAGCTTTAATTCAAAAGAGAGATGTCTCCTTCAACGGCCATCCCTCATTCAAGTATAAATAGAGGAAGAGAAAGACTGAAGTAGGTTACTGAAACAATTAAGCAAAATCTCCAAAGCTTTCAAGATTCAAATATTCAAATACACCCAGTTTCAGTCACTCAACCTCATTGAAGTGAAGCAAGTTCAAAGCTAAAAGATCCGAAGAAGGAATCTGAAGCTCACTTCATTGCACCAGTTGAAGAACCATCTTTATATACCTTAACCTTGTTGCTGTGTGCTTAGGTTGTTTTAGGTGTCGAATAGTTGATAGGAGAAATCCTTGCTATTTGTATAGTTGTCTTGTGTTAGGCAACTTCCCTGTGTGGGAGTTTAGAACCCTGTGTGGGTTAGTCTTTGGAGTTTGCAGTTGCTGTGTGCTCGACTGGACTCTAGTAGACTGTCTGCTTTGTGAGTTGATAGATTGTTAGGAAGTGTCCTGTAATTCAATCTTGCTTAACAAAGTTCCTGCTCGAGGAGCAGTAGAGTGGACGTAGAAGGCTTACACCACCTTCGAACCACTATAAACCATAAGTGATTTACTGCTTTCATATCTGTGCTTTATTCTTTATATGATCATCTGTCATAAGCATAAAACATCTTCAAAAGAAGCATATTTGAGAAAACCAGCCTTGGGTTAAATTCGTTATAATTTTCCGCTGCGTATAAACTCCAGTTACATCATACAGCACTGTATCCTAGTGCTGTAAGCAGTGACACTCTGACGCTGCAAGCTCCTGTAACTTGCAGAACAGAAAGGGTTTTAAAAGATTTGAAAAATCAACCAAGGTTCATTCACCCCCCCCCCTCTGAACCTCGGACACCACTTGGGACCAACAAGTGGTATCAGAGCAAGTTGGGTTAAAAGCCATCTTATCTGGTCACCTACCCAGATCCATCTTTGACCCGCTGTTTTCTCTCTGCATTTGTAAAATCTCATTCTTATAGCATTACATGGATTCCTCAAACCACAAACTACCTATGTTTTCCATAGAGGAATATGATGACTGGAAAATAAGAATGCAGGCACATCTATCTGCAATGAACGATGAAATGTGGATGGTCATAACTGAAGGACCAATCGTGCCAACAAAGCTGAATCCGTTGTTTGGAAGAGACTTGGAAGAAGGAGCACCGCCTCAACAGAACTTCCTGGACAAACCAAGACTCGAGTGGAATAATGAAGACAGGAAGAGAGCCAACCTAGATAATGTGGCTAAAAACGCTCTATTCATCACCCTGGATAAAGGTACCTTCAGTAAGGTTAAGACCTGCAAAACATCCAAGGAGATATGGGAAAAGCTGGAGCAAATTTGTGAAGGAACCGAGCTCACAAAGGATAATAAAATCTCCAACGCTACCCAACTCTTTGAGCTCTTTGAGATGAAGAATGAAGAGACCCTTGAGCAACTCGATCTGAGATTCACGTCTATCGTGAATGAGCTAGAAGCATTGGGCAAGCACTACACACAGAAGGAGAAGAACATGAAAGTGCTAAGAGCCCTACCCGCGGAGTGGGATAGCAAGACCACTGCCATGAGGGTATCCATGGATCTGAAGTCCATGAGTACATTTGACCTATTCTCTGATCTCAAAGCATTTGAGTATGACATTAACAGACGGAGAAAGGAGTCTGAAGAATCGAGCTCCAAAGTAACAGCGCTAACTGCCAGAGGCTCAAAGGATACAGCAACAGCCAGTTGCAGTAAAAAGACAGAGGTTACAGCAGAAGATGCTGAAGAGGATATGGCTCTTCTTCTAAAGAAATTTAGAAGATTTGTGAAGAGCAACAACAATAACAGCAGCAACTTCAATCTCAACAAGAGGAATGACTTCAGAAAGAGTCATCCACCTCCTCAGGTATCTTCTTCTCCACAGCCAAATTCTAAGGATGTTGACCTATGCTATAATTGCAGGAAACCTGGGCACTATGCTAGAAACTGCCCATATCCAACTGTGCATAAGTATCCTGAAGGAGAAAGAGAACAGAGGAGAGACAAGAGAAGAGAAGAAAGGCACAAGTTTCGAGCTCTCATAGGAGAGATGGAGAAAGCTAAGGAAACAGTAGCCTCGAAGGAGATGCTGAAAGCTGCAGAATCTTCTGACAGCGAATCTGAAACCTCATCCTCTGATGAAGAAGCGCTGATTTGCCTAATGGCAAAGGACTGCGAGGACAGTGATGAAGATGAGGTAATCTACCAACCATTGTCCATACCAGGAAAAGAGGAGCTGAACATGATCCACTCTCTAAAGAGGATCATGAGTGACTTTGAGCAGATCAACTCAATCCATGAGGAACTAAAGGTTGAAAATGAGAACCTAAGACTCGACAATGAGATCCTCAAGAGGAAAAACATTGATATTGCCAAGATGCTGACTGCATATGAGGCTGATAACTCAAAGTGCAGTAAGCTGCAATCAGAAGTTCTTGATCTGAATCTGCTGGTCACCAAGCTAAATTCTGAGAATGAAAACTTGCAGAGGACCATAAGAATCTTTGGAAAGTCTGCAAAAGAGGCAAGAGAGTGTCTAGCAAGTCAACGTGATCCGCTTGAAATATCAGGCATAGGATACAGCACTCACAATTCTCAGAATACAGCAAGCACATCCGAAGCTGTTAAGTTTGTTCGAGCTGAAACCAAGATGGAAAAAGAGTTACTAAGTGACTCTATAAATAGTTCGAGCAAAACAGCAATGATGGATGAGGGAAAGAAATCCCAATGCTCAACTGCAGGAAGTAAGCCTGCATCTAAGAACTGGCTGCAGCAGAAGTCATCTGCTGTAAGCAGCAAGAGAATGCAGCAACCTACAAAGTTGCAGCATCAAAGAAAAATTCCCACCTATACTGAGACTTACATGTCTAAACCAAGAAGAGCTTATGCTCAAGGGAAGTATGGTGGAAGACCGCATTACCAAAATGCTGGTAATACACATAAAATCTTCTGTGCACACACGGTTAGCAAGCAGTTCAATGTCAGAACTGCATACAGAAAGGAAACCACAAAATCTTACAGTAAACAAATGACTGTTAAGAAAGTTTGGGTTCCCAAAGTCACGAGAATATCTAACCCCAAAGGACCCTTGAAAAAATGGGTACCTAAATCTGCTTAAGTTGTTTGCAGGTTTCAGTGCCAGGATGCAGCGGTGATGTATGGTACATTGATAGTGGCTGCTCAAGGCACATGACAGGCAACAAAGAAACTCTTAAAGACTTCCAAGAATGCAAAGGACCAAAGGTCATCTTTGGAGATGATTCCAAAGGAAGCACAAAAGGAAGTGGGTGCCTAGTCAAAGGGAAAATAAAGATCAAGGATGTATCCTATGTGAAGGGGCTAAAGTACAATCTTCTCAGTATCAGTCAATTCTGTGACAAAGGATTTACTGTTGAATTCAACCTCAACAAATGCCTGATTAAGGACTCTACATCAAAAGAGGTCAAGCTAACAGGGACAAGGAGAGGAAATATCTATCTAGCTGATTGGAACTCCTCTAGTCAACCAACATGCTTCATTGTGAAAAGTCCACCAGAGTTAAGCTGGCTATGGCATAAGAGGTTAAGTCATCTAAACTTCAAGACAATCAACAAACTAGCCAGGAAAGGGCTTGTGAGAGGACTACCAGATGTAGCATACAAGAAAGAAAATATCTGTGGAGCTTGTCAAAAGGGAAAGCAAGTAAAAAGCTCATTCAAAGACAAGATACAGAAGTCATCCCACAGAATCCTAGATCTTCTACACATGGACCTCTTTGGCCCAGTAGAACCAGTAAGCATAAGTGGAAAGAAGTACTCACTGGTTGTGGTGGATGACTACTCCAGATATACATGGACAATCTTTCTTGCAAAGAAATCAGAAACTCAAGAAAAGCTACCTGATCTTATGAAGAAGATACAAAATGAGAAGAGCTTGAGTGTTGTGAAGATTAGATCAGACAGAGGAACTGAGTTTACAAACAACTTCATAGAAAAGTTCTGTTCTGACAGTGGTATTACTCATGAATACTCTGCTGCAAGGACACCTCAACAGAATGGTGTAGCTGAAAGAAGGAATAGAACTCTCAAGGAAGCAGCAAGAACAATGATAGCAGAAGCAGAAATACCCAAGAGATTTTGGGCTGAAGCTACCAACACTGCATGCTACACTCAGAACAGATGCTTGATTATCAAAGATTTAGACAAAACTCCATATGAAATTTGGAATGGACATACACCAAACATATCATACTTGCACATTTTTGGATGCAGGTGTTATGTTCTCAATAATGGAAAAGAACATCTGAAGACTTTTGATGCAAAGTCAGATGAAGGAGTGTTTCTAGGATACTCTGCTGTAAGCAGAGCATTCAGAGTCTTCAACAAAAGAACCTTGGTAGTTGAAGAATCTATACATGTGGTATTTGATGAACCACATTGTGATACCAAGAAGCTAGAAGAACAAATTGAAGATGCAGTACCAGAGAAAGAAAACTCTGTTCCATATGTGGAAGGAGTACTGCATACAGAAGAGAACAGAGAAGAAGATGCTGCACCACAAGATGCAGCAGATATCCTTACAGCTGCAGTACCTCCAACTGTGCAGCAACAAGAAGAGCAACCAGGAACAACTCATGTTTTTGAACCTGACAGAACATGGTTAAGAAATCATCCTAGGGATCTAATCATAGGAGATCCATCCATAGGAGTGAGGACAAGAAGATCCATTCCTCATGAAGCCATGTTTGCATGCTTTATATCTCAAACAGAGCCCAAAAACATTGAAGAAGCTCTACAAGATAGCAACTGGATACAAGCTATGCAAGAAGAGCTGAATGGCTTTGAAAGGAATCAAGTCTGGAAAACTGTTGCAAGACCAACCCATCAAGGAGTGATTGGCACCAAATGGGTATTCAAAAACAAGTTAGATGAATCTGGACTTGTGGTTAGAAACAAAGCAAGATTAGTTGCCAAAGGATATTGTCAGGAAGAAGGAATTGATTTTGATGAAACATTTGCTCCAGTAGCAAGACTGGAGGCAATAAGAATCTTTCTGGCATATGCAGCTCATATGAATTTCAATGTCTATCAAATGGATGTAAAGAGCGCATTTCTGAATGGCCTTCTTACAGAAGAAGTTTATGTAGAACAACCTCCAGGCTTTGAAGAACAAGCAGTAGAGAAAGTATTTAGGTTACACAAGGCACTATATGGCCTTAAGCAAGCACCAAGAGCTTGGTATGATACATTATCTCTATATCTGCTTGAGAATGGTTTCAAGAAAGGAACAGTCGACAAGACCTTGTTCAGAATACAGGATGGAGACAGCATACTGCTAGTTCAAATCTATGTGGATGATATTATCTTCGGATCCACCAATAAAGATCTATGTGAGAAATTCTCCAACCTTATGCAATCAAAGTTTGAAATGAGTATGATGGGAGAATTAAGTTTCTTTCTCGGGCTGCAAGTAAAACAACTAGCTGCAGGAACCTTCATTAGTCAAGTTAAGTACACAAGAGAGCTTATCAAGAAATTTGGCATGGAAAATGGAGCAGCAACATCAGTCCCCATGTCTACATCTATAAGCATTGACAAGGATGAAGATGGCAAAGATGTCGATATTACAAAGTATAGACGTTTAATTGGATCCTTGCTCTATCTTACAGCTAGTAGACCAGACATCATGTTTGCAGTAGGAGTATACGCAAGATTCCAAGCAGCACCGAAAGAATCACATCTTACAGCTGTTAAAAGGATTATCAAATATCTGAAAGGAACTCAGGAAGTAGGCCTATGGTATCCTAAAGAAGGAGGATTCAAGCTTAAAGGCTACTCGGATTCAGATTATGCAGGCTGCAAGATTGATAGGAAAAGTACCAGTGGGACTTGTCAATTTCTGGGAAACAGGCTTGTCTCATGGTTTTGTAGAAAACAAACCTCTATAGCAACCTCTACAGCAGAAGCAGAGTATGTTGCAGCAGGAAGTTGCTGTGCTCAAATCCTCTGGATACAGCAACAACTAAGAGATTATGGGATAGAAGAAAAAGAGACTCCAATTCTATGTGATAATACAAGTGCTATTGCCATAACTCACAATCCTGTATTTCACTCAAGAACAAAGCATATTGATATTAGACATCACTTCATACGAGATCATGTTGAGAAGAAAGATGTAGTTCTTGAAAAGGTTCATACAGATCTGCAACTAGCAGATATATTCACTAAACCTCTAAGTGAATCGAGATTTTCAATGCTAAGGAACGAGCTGGGCATTCTTAATCTTTAAGAAGAAAGGGAGTCTGCAGAAGCTCAGGGGGAATTTCCAAATGCCTGCGAAAAGCAGTAAGCTTCATACTGCAAGCTGTGCCTTCTTACTGCAATGGGTCCAAGCAGCGCTGTTTTCTCGTTCTTACAGTACAGCAGTTAATGTAAATGCTAGCAGCACCAGGTTACAGCATTTATTTCAAAATACATTTATTTCTCTGTAACCTCGTACCAAAGAAGCTGCAACCTTAAAAAGCATTGATTTGGGCGGCAAATAAAATGTCTTTCGCATTTAATGCAAGTCTGCGCGAGTCAGAAGACGATAAGGCGCTGTCAGAATCTCACGCGCCAGGTAATAATGATTTCTGACAATTTGTCTTATCCACATTTTTTTTCTGACCCCCACGATCAACTTTACTTGGTTAATCTCAACCGTTGATGTAAAGAGCACGCCTCTTGGTATTCGCCATAATACCTTAACCGCTCAGAATTCGAAATTACTCTATCTCTTTCATCTTCGAAATACTCTGTGAAAATAATCTATCTCTCTCTCGATCGAAAAACCCTAAACCCTGGTATCAAACCCTCAACCAAATATCATCAAATGGCGGCCAGACAGTCCATCGTTCTGGAAGGGAGACTCATCAATGAAGAACATATCTACAACTCTGGGATGTATGACAACATCCTTCTAAAAAGAATCTTCGATGCCCTTGGAGACACCAAAATCAGAGGGCTCGTCACCACTGTGTACGCCGGATTCTCTGTGGAATCGGTGCAACGGTTCTATGCCTTTGCAAGAGCATCGGCTGAGAGAAACAGCATTCTGTTCAGGATGAATGCTGATGAGGAAGAAAGAACCCTGACTATCAGGGACATTGCCAACACCTTCGGCATCTATGCCGGTGGAATGACCCCCAGTCAACTCGCCACATATGGGGATGACAACGCACAAGAGATGTGGAATCTCTTCAGAACTCGAGAGGCCGGCGCTGAAATCAAGCGAAGCGCCCCGAAGAAGCTCTTCAAACCGGAGTTTGAACTGCTTCATGATATCTGTGCATACTCCATCGAAGGGAGGACAGGGAGTTACGACAAGTGCACAGATCTCCGGTTCCGGATCATGTCTGCCATCATGGCCGGAGCAAAGGTGAACTGGGCAAGGTTCATCATGAAAAGACTTTGGGAGGAAGCAGAAAAGACAACAGAGCGACGAAGCTATGGGATAACCATATGCTCTCTGCTTTGCAAGTTGGGCCTTCAACTTGCAGCTCCCTCTCCAATTCCCATTGGGAAGTATCTTGGAGAAAAGAAGAAGGGTAAGACCCAACCGAAGGCGACTGCTGCTGGGACTGCAAGGAGGAAACTCAAAGCCAAAAGAAATGCGACCCTAGCACTGCAGGATGAAGCTGCAAGCAGCGGGAGGGATGATGAAGACGAAGATGATCAGTCAACCCCGTCCGCCATCCAAAGGACCCCGCCGAGGTCTGAACTTGCATCAAGTTCAGATTCTTCTGATGATGAGGCCCCTCTGGCTCAAAGAATGGCTGCCCCACGCCATAAGAAGAAATCTAATGCAGCTGCTGCAAGACAGCATGCAGCAGACGTTTATTCCCAACTCTCTACTCCTGAGGTATCAGTAGCTGTAGTTGTGGATGCGTCACATCAACAGAGGGCTGAGCAACCTCCGTTGCATGACAAATCAGCTGCTGTTGTGGATACGTCACATCAGGTTCAGGAGCCACATCAGCACCTGATGCCTGAAGACGCTCGCTTCCAACAAGGGGTACCAGCTCTCGATCCCACCTTCCCAGCTGCTCGAAGTATCCCGATTGAGCAGCAATACAGTTTATGGAGGGAGATGCGACTGTCAAAAGGGGAAAGATTGTTACAGTGGAAGGACTTCCTGACAGTGGAGCAAGCAGTCTTGGAGTGGACGCAATCAGAAGACATTCTGACACTCCTGCAACCTGAGTATGCTGCATCTATACAAGCTCGTTCTGCAAGCAGTGCTGCTCAGGGAGCACTCGACAAGGGAAAAGGCAAAGTTCATGCTGCATCTGAAACTGCAGAATTGCCGATGAGAGCAACAATGGAGGATGACCAGGTTCTCCTAGCCCCGGCTGCGGAGGCAGTTAGAAGGGGTGATGATGTCGCGTTTGCCTTAGAGCAAATCGACACCTTGGGAATGGACAGGGCTGAACAAGCCATGCTGCAGCAAGCTATGCTTCAAAGCATCAAGGAGACAAGACTGCAGCACACCCCAAGAAGGATGCGGGGAGAAGGAAGTTCAAGACCCAATCAGAACTCCCCTGCATACGAACAGATGGTTGAAGACCTTACTCCACTGGCTTCTCTGGATCCCTTAGAAGAGGAGGACAACCAACTGTTGGACTACGGTGATTCCCCAGCTCAATCCGCTTCTGATGCAGCTGCCAATGTTGCTGCAGATACTGAGGGGGAACCAACCGCAACAATCAGAGACGTTCTCTCTGACTTGGAGCAGATCCACATCGCCGATGATGCAACCACGGAGGAAGTTGCGAAGGCAGGACTCCCTGTACTGGCCGAGACAGCAGTGCAGCAAGCGGCCATCCTTGAAGAAGATGCTGTTTTTACACGAAGGATGGAGGCCGAGATTCTTGCAGATATTGAGCTCTCAGTGCTGAATACAGCTGAAGCTGCAAGAAACCTTCCAGAGCTGCAAGAACCCATTCTTGCAGCAGAGACTGTCGAAGCTATAGGACCCACAGCTGAAACAGGGTCCAAGACGAAGACCTCAAGCGAACCTGTTGTTGAGACAACGGTTCTTGAGGATTTGAAGACCTCTGCTGGGGAGGCTGTTGAGACAGTACCCGCAGAGGTTGCTGTTGACAGGGCAGAAGAAGAGGATTCTGAGGACGCCATGTCTTCTGAAGATGACTTCACCAAGGTAATGAGGGAACGCAATCAGGCTAAATATGGCCCTGACGACGCTGGAACGCTTCCCTCATCTTTGCCTTCATGGGATGAAGAAAATGAGCACACATCCTCGAGCTCCCCAAATGCTATCCATCATAGCAAGGATGCTGCTGCTCACAAATCAGCAAGGCAGGATGCAGCACCAATCAGTCAGGCTGTTATCCCATACTCTGCATCCGCTGCCGCTCGAACAAGACGATACTCGGGGCCGACTCCAGACGAATCTATTAGCCGTGTTGAAGAAGCTGTCAGACACTTGGTGCAAGCTCTTCAGGAACACGAGTCCACTATGAGGAATAGCATGCGAGTCGCCGCCCGATATCATGCTGAAACAATGTCATGTTTCAAGCAGGATCTAGAAGCCCTTCCAGGGATGATCCGACGGCATCTCAACGAGAATGCCAATGAGCTGTATCGCGATCGTCTAAGGATGGAGGGAGAACTGAAATTAGAGCACGCCCAAACTCGCCAGCTCGCAAGGCACGGCAAGGAGCTAGCAGCAACGGCGGTTGATCGGCTGCAAACTCACTCCCAAGTCCTCTCACAACTCCTGGACAACTCCGCTGAGCAGAACCGACGAACCAGGAGTGTTGATGATCGCCTGGGAAATCTGGAGCTAATAGTCGGAGAACTGAGGGACATCATGTTTCGAGCATTCCCTCAGTACACAGAAGCTGGTTCAGCTCAAGCTCCAGAACCAACTCCCGACCAACCAAAACGGGGCCCACGTTCCAAAGTGGTCCCAGCTGCCCCCGCTCACCCCTCAAGTTTTGATGATGCCAAAAAGGGGGAAGAGTATAGAGAAAAGTACAGACGCTCTGGGGGAGCAGAAGAGCAAGAAGA
Organism: Scutellaria barbata; assembly: GCA_028654395.1. NCBI lineage: Eukaryota > Viridiplantae > Streptophyta > Magnoliopsida > Lamiales > Lamiaceae > Scutellaria > Scutellaria barbata. Next base: position 12,966,413 of record CM053646.1, on the reverse strand, counting down.
AGATGATGATGAGGTTCCTCTCACCAGAAGAAGGAGGAGATCACCATCGACTGCGGCTGACATCCCCTCTCCCAAACGATGGAGAAGAGATGATGATAGCGGAGCAGGTGGAGCCGGTGCAGCTGCAGGAAGCAGATCATCATCTGCTGCACATGGCAGTGCTGCAAGAAAAGATGCAGCACCATCCTCACATCATCACTCAAGAAGAGGGAGAGAGGATGAACGCCATGAGTCAAGGAAACGGTCGAGTGGGACTGAGGGGGCTGATATAGATCCAGAAGAGATCATAGTGGAAGACTACTCCTGGATGCAGCGACTCGGAGTCATTGGTGAGCTGAGAGCCTATCCAAGGAATGCCTACCGCTATCCTCATCAAGAGATGCCTCGCCTTGACACAAGCGACATATCTGCTGAAGTGGATGTAATGTTGGATCAGAGACCTGTAGGAGAAAATATGGCATGGCAATTCAGCATGTTCGATGAAGTCTTGCTGCCTATAGACAGGAATCCAACATTTGAGGAGATCACCATGTTCAAACGCTCTGAGTACCTCAGAAACTTCAGACTTCTTTGCAGACAAGGCAAATTCAGTAGATACCAATCTTGCAAGGCTGCACTGAAGAGATATGAACAGCTTACGAGAGAAGGAGAGCTTGATATCCAGAAGTTCCTTCTTGATCAAGTTAAACTGGGCAGGATTGTGCCGTATAGTGAAGATTTTTGGCTCAGATGGATTCAGATCCCAATGATCAAGAACATACTCGATCGATCCTATCAAGAATCCATCAGGAACTGGTGGAAAGGCACAAGAGAAAGAGAAGTACTTGAGAGACTCACGTCAAAAAGGTCTCGTCGTGATTATTAAGCCTTCTATCTCTTGTACTCTGTTTTTGGAACAATAATATGCCTCGTAAAATTTCTATCTCTCAAATGAAGAAATTTTCTTTTCTCTGTTTCATCTTTTGATTCACTACATATGATCTCTAGCATGTGTTTATGCCTTTTGAAAAATAGGATACTGATATAGCACGATGCGCTTAAGTTGAAACCAGGGCTAGAATTTATGTTATCAAAGGCTGATCATTTCTGTAACTCTGATGAAACTTATACATATGATAGATGTATGAATCGAAAAATTGTAAAGGTTTTGTCATCATCAAAAAGGGGGAAATTGTTGGGATATCAATGATTAGATTTTGATGTGACAAACCTTATAGAAAATAGGAAGCTTTGGATACTTCATTTCTGTTCTTGTGTTGATAAGAAGAGAAGGCTAGACCTTTGTCTGGACAAATGAAGAGAAGAATGAAGGATGCACTTTCAAGGATAAAGCTGCATCTATGAAGTTTTCTAGACAGAAAGCTGCTGCACGAAGTTACAGCTCTGCAGCAAAGGAGGAAAGGACGGCATTCAACATCGCTGCATGAATAAAATGCAGGAGTGCTGCAAAAGTAAGTTACAGCAGCACTACCGACAGACACTGCAAGCAGAACTTATATACAGCAGCACTGAAGGAAATCTATCAGCTGCAATCTATGTAAGGATGCAGCGCAGAACTTACTGCTCAAGGAAAGATACAGCGCCTGTATTAATGTCAAGTATTCTGCAATCCGAGGAAGGATAAATGCAGTACGAGGAACGAACATCCGAGCAAGTATTAATAGAGCCGTTTCAGAGAAGATCAAAGCAACAGACACGGAGCAAATAAGAGGAAGCCACGTGGACTGACGGACTGCAGAAAGCTGCGAGCCGCAACCACCGCATTAAATGCTGTGTAAGAAAAGTCAAGTCGCATTTAATGCGAAGCCATCACTTTGATCAGAAGAGCTTTAATTCAAAAGAGAGATGTCTCCTTCAACGGCCATCCCTCATTCAAGTATAAATAGAGGAAGAGAAAGACTGAAGTAGGTTACTGAAACAATTAAGCAAAATCTCCAAAGCTTTCAAGATTCAAATATTCAAATACACCCAGTTTCAGTCACTCAACCTCATTGAAGTGAAGCAAGTTCAAAGCTAAAAGATCCGAAGAAGGAATCTGAAGCTCACTTCATTGCACCAGTTGAAGAACCATCTTTATATACCTTAACCTTGTTGCTGTGTGCTTAGGTTGTTTTAGGTGTCGAATAGTTGATAGGAGAAATCCTTGCTATTTGTATAGTTGTCTTGTGTTAGGCAACTTCCCTGTGTGGGAGTTTAGAACCCTGTGTGGGTTAGTCTTTGGAGTTTGCAGTTGCTGTGTGCTCGACTGGACTCTAGTAGACTGTCTGCTTTGTGAGTTGATAGATTGTTAGGAAGTGTCCTGTAATTCAATCTTGCTTAACAAAGTTCCTGCTCGAGGAGCAGTAGAGTGGACGTAGAAGGCTTACACCACCTTCGAACCACTATAAACCATAAGTGATTTACTGCTTTCATATCTGTGCTTTATTCTTTATATGATCATCTGTCATAAGCATAAAACATCTTCAAAAGAAGCATATTTGAGAAAACCAGCCTTGGGTTAAATTCGTTATAATTTTCCGCTGCGTATAAACTCCAGTTACATCATACAGCACTGTATCCTAGTGCTGTAAGCAGTGACACTCTGACGCTGCAAGCTCCTGTAACTTGCAGAACAGAAAGGGTTTTAAAAGATTTGAAAAATCAACCAAGGTTCATTCACCCCCCCCCCTCTGAACCTCGGACACCACTTGGGACCAACATAATAGAATTCACTTTCTTGCATCTTAATTTTGAATTTACTCAATATATTTTTTAGAAAATAAAAAAGAGCAAGAAGAGTACCATACAAGATTTGTCAACATCTATAAATTGTGAAGAAGTTTAGCACCATATACCAATATAGATCTCATAAAAAAAGAAAACCCTATTTCAAATAGATATAATTAATCTAAAAGTTGTTTTAAAAAAACTAGAATTTGTTCTAAAATAATTGGAAATATGGTTTAAAATATCTAAAAAATATTATTTTAAAATGTACAAATAATTTGGAAGCTAAATTTTATAAACATAAACTAAATTTTGGAATAAATTAATTTTGTTTTTAACAAATCTATCTAAAAACAATGTAGAAAATTATCTACATATTCTAAAAATAATTCTAAAATATAAAAGAACAAAAATATGAACAAAACATATTAGCAAGTTTAGTAAATGACTTCTTAATTATTCAGAAATTAAAACTAACAAACACAAAACTATTATTATTATTTTATATTGTGTTCAATTTTATTTTCAGATTGAATTGTTGAATATTGATTTTATATTTAATATTTTATTATTTTTTAATATTGATATTCAATTTATTATTTTATTATTCAAATTTTATTATTTTATATTGTATTGTGTTATATTTGTAAATTAATTATATTCGTAATTTGATTTAGATTTCATTTTTAATACATGTTATATCAAATTTATATCTATTTTAAAATTCATAATCTACTATTTACATAGCATATATAATTATATCAAATTTAAAATATTGAGTTTCAAAATTGTTTGCATTCAAAATTTCTAATTATATCAAATACAATTATTTAAAATAACATAATTTTAAAGTTGAAATATTAACATTTTTAATTAATATAGATATTAAAAGCAATATATATATATATATATATTTATATTATATTTAAATGATACATCATTATATTATGTTATTAATATTAAAAAATATAAATTTTATATCACAAATTACGTATCGCGTAGGTGTACTGCTAGTTTGAATAATGTCGAGCAATGCCAAGGTGATATAATTCACGTAGCCAACGTCACATAGTGGCATGAAAGATCTACATGTTTATTGTTTTAAGTGCTTGAAACTTAAGTTTCTTCTTTGTTTATTATTATTTTTTTTTTTTTAACCTAAGAGATCCCTACAAAAATTATGATTAATTACACCTTCAGAGTTACAATTTTATAGACATCTGCAATTTTTGAATCATCAAAAATAATGGAAAAAATAGCTAAAGTTTTGTATCAAAGGATTTGGAATTTTGATTGCCAAACTCTACTTTTTATGGAGATTTTGATTCATTTCTAGATAAAAGTAAATTTGTACATTTTTAAGCTCATGCATCCATATATATTGAAGCAATTTAGTAGTGAATTTATTCATTAGATGGACTAAAATTATCAAAACAACATAAATTAATTATAACATATGCAAGTTTTAAGTGTTAACTGATGATAACATTCACAAACAGAGCATTATTATTCGTGGAGCACAAATAAATATAAAAATATTATAAAATAATTCTGAAATAATATCATAAATTAGTAACAATTTTATAAAAACACTATTATTATCAAAAAAATAATAATTTAAACATTATTTTGTCATTTATATTCTTTGTTTTATCTTTTGAAACATTGCATTTTCAAATACATCATTTTTAATGTATAAATATATAGATACTAATTTATTAATATATCGATCATTTAATTGTGATGTAAACTCGTAATGACGTTAACAATTAGTCTTTTTTCATAGTACATTTCCTGGATAAAATCCACATAATAATAGTTAAATAATTAATAAAGTACTAAAATGATTAGTAGGGAGTATATAATTATTCATTTTCATGGTATTTATTCACTTCCAATGCTACTTTGCTTTGCAGCCTGAGTTTGTTTTCACCAAAGTATGAAGCGAAGGGGATCTACCTTGCCGCAATTTCTACCTTCTTTCCTCAATTCCTATCGATCTGGTAATTTACGCTTATTCTCTCACACCCCACTTCTTTATTTCAGTGGGAAATCTGTTGCAAATAGCAATTCCCCTGAGAAAGAGTATTTTGATCTGCAAAATATTAATGGGCTGAATGATGCCCTCATTGTGTTTGATAAAATGACTAAAATGAGGCCTCTTCCATCTGTCAAAGCATTTACTCAATTACTCTCGTCTGTGGTAAAGTTGAAAGAGTATGATGCAGCCATTTCCCTTCTCAAAGATTTCTGCGATTTGGGGATTCCGACCACCGAACACAATATGAGCATTGCTATCAACTGTTACTGCCTTTCTAACAGGTCCAATTATGGGTTTTCGGTTCTTGGTTTGTTCTTCAAGCGTGGTTGTGTTCCTAATGTTGTTACCTTCAGCACATTATTAAAAGGTTTGTTTCGAGAAAACAGGGTTTCTGAAGCGCAGGAATTGTTTCAAAAGATGGTTAGAGAAAGGCTTTGTGAGGTAAATGTTGTTACTTTTGGTACCATGGTTGATGGACTTTGCAAGGCTGGCAACACTGCAATGGCCACCAAAATTCTCAGAGCAATGGAAGAGGGGAGTTGTAAGCCTAACATATGCATTTATAGCATGGTTATTGATGCTTTGTGCAAAGGTAGAATGATAGATTCTGCATTGAAGCTCTTTGACGAAATGTCTAAAAAAGGAATCACACCTGATGTTGTCACCTACAATACTTTGATTTGTAGCTTATCTAGTATTAGTGAGTGGAGACAAGTTGAGATATTATTGAAGAAGATGATAGGTTGCAAAATCTATCCTAATGTTTTCACATTCAACATTGTTATTGATGCCTATTGTAAGGAGGGGTTGGTGGATGAAGCCGAAAAGGTCCTCGACACCATGATACAACAAAATGTGGTTCCTGACGTTGTCACCTACAATGCATTGATGGATGGGTTGTGTCTTCAAGGACAAGTAGATAAAGCTAGGAATGTATTTGATTCAATGGGTAGTAAGAATATTGTTCCTGATAACCACAGTTATAACATTTTAATCCATGGATATTGCAAGCAAAAGAAGATAGACGATGCCATTCATCTTTTCGGTGAGATGCCATGTAAGGGGCTAAAACCAGATGTGGTTACATATAGCTCTATGTTGCAGGGATTGTTTCTATGTGGCAGATGTTCTGCTGCACTAGAGCTTTTTGATGAGTTGCATGTTTCTGGGCTAAAACCAGATTTTTATACTTATTGTAACTTGTTGAATGGACTGTGCGAGAATGGGCGTGTCGAACAAGCATTCTTGTCGTTGGGCGCATTGGAGCAAAAGAGAGAACATCTTCAGATCCATTACTACAACATCGTCATGAATGGATTCTGCAGAGGTGGGAAACTTGAGATGGCTAAAGCTATCTTTGATGATCTCCCTTCCAAGGGATTGGAACCCGATGTAGTAACCTACACTATCTTGATTGATGGATGCTGCCAAAATGGGGTGATGGAGGAAGCTAAACATCTTTTATCTAAAATGGAAGAGGTGAATGTGCTCCCAGACGCTATCACCTACCATGTTATAGTCCAAGGATTTCTGAGGAGTGGCAAATATAGAGATGCAGCAACATTATTTGAGGAAATGAATGCTAAAGGATTGGGACAAAGGAACAAAATCCTATTATCTTTAAAATGTTTCAATTGTTAGCTCCAAATGCTTTGAAGCAGAAATGATGTTGTGAGGAATTTGCTGTGTCGATCATTTAAGAATGAGTACGGAAATATAGACCATTGGCTATGTCATCATCCTAATTAATTTGGCAACATGTATATATCCAACGCCATCACAAAGGATGTTTGAGAAATGAGAACAATTAATTGGATTACCGCTACGGTATTGAATACTTTAGATAATTTTTCCATACTTGGAAACATTGTCTGGAATATATTGTATGTCAACTATGAAAACTGAGTAATTTTCCTAGAGCACAAACAAAAATTGCTTAATTACAACTGCCATTAGGCATTTACGAAAAAAGAAAAAACAATTCTCTAACAAATTCAATGTACCAACAATCTGTACAAGTTATGATCAAAACATCTGCAACTCTGAGAGATCATCCATAGGAATCTCGAGGCCAATAGCATCATGGTCTGGTAATCCATCCACATCAAAATTGAACCAAGAATTGAGATCCTGGGGTGCACCGGTTTCAGAATCCACAGTCAGCTCGTCTATTCCGTCTATCTCGTTGAGAGGCAAAGTCAAAAAGTCAGAGGATACTTTTACATCTTTTGATGACAACACTGGAGGAGCATTACCAGAAGACAAAAATCGAGCATCTTTTCTTCGATTCACTGCTTCATCAGAACCACTAACTGAGGGATATGAAGAATCTGGTGTATCGAATTTATTGACTCCTGACATAGAAAGCTGAGCTGTTCTCTGCTTGGGTTTCGATTTGGTTTTACGCTCACCTTTGGAGCCACCCATAGACAAACGTCCAGCCTTACCGTTTTTAGTCGATGGATCACGTTCACTTCTCTTTCCCTTTGCACCCCCCATGGCACCTAGGCCGGATGAGGCTCTGAAAACAGCACCACCTACGTCATCAAGCAACAATTCCTTTTTCTTTCCTCTATTTGATGATGGCCCGTTTTTAGTAATAGCAAGATCTGATTGACGAATTGAAGCCCCATATGCATTCGCTACACCCCCTGCTGCAGAATTATCAAAGAATCATGTTATGAGAAATGTTGAAAACGAATACCAGAAAATCTTGTTAACATTTCAAACAGTATTCCTAGCAATCATAAAACTGTTGGCACTTGAATGATATCATGTAACAGCTACCAATGGCTGTGGCTGCATTTTACAAGATTCGAGCGGCTTACAGTTGGTAGCTGTCAGGTTAACACCAGAAAGCAGCTCTGTTTGGGCAAACTGAGGAGGTGAAGCATAAACAATCTCCCGAAGTGCAGACTCGGAAAAACAACTCACTCCTGAATCTTTGAATTTGCAGCATCTAGCAAGTGTCCTCTTGCAAAAAGCCAAAGCAACTTGTTTCGACACCTTAGCAATCCCATGTTTAGAAGCATAGCTTCCTTTAGTTGCCTGTCAATCATTCAAGAAAGAGGTTCCAGTATTAATATTTAAAGGTAGATCTGAAATTAATTTAAGAGAATCGACAACGGTAAGGAGACTATTTTAATACTACTGCAAACAAAACTTTAAAGTACATCAAGGAGAATTGAAGTTACTTATGGTTTAAACAACTGCCCAAAAGATACATGCTGGATAAAAAATTCATCATCGACCAGACCTAGACCAGTTGTCAACAACCAAAACAACGACAACGATACATCATAACTAAGTAACATACACAGGGGCAGAGATGTAGATGGAAGCAAGAGCGCTTGTGTTGGACCATGAAACAATTAAATATTATGAAGTTGTAGCTTAGGGGTGTGTATTAAAATTAAATAAACATAACATAATATTGGACTTTAATTGGCATAAACTCATCTTTGCAAACCAAAGAATATTCTTATGACAGTTAAAATGACAAGCCCAAATGAAACTCAATCTAAATGTGAGGTAAGATACCAAAAGCACTGTGTTCCTTTATCAGCCCATTCACAATCCAATTACAAATTTCCACAAACAAAAATGATTGGGCACATTAGCTCTTTTATGTCACTAATGTTTCTCAGCACTTGATTAGCAGCAGTAAGTAACTTTCTTTAGAAGATCATTTATAAACATCAAATGTCATAAATTTACAGAAAAAGCCAACTAATAATAGTTACTAAGAAAAACAAAGAATTCCAAGGTACTGAAGCTCATTAGAATGATCAAAGTACTTAATACTAACCAAGAGTTTCTTATACGCCAACTCAACAAGTTTGTCCATTGCAACTTGCTCAGGGTCCCTAAGGAACAAAAAAAATTAGAGTGTATATAAATGACTTGATACTAACAATATTGTTTTGCTCACAGAAAATCGAATGATCATGGAAAAAGTCCCAAATATTATGTAAATTACCTTTCAATGTCATTTCCTTCTTCAACAGCCTTTAGTATTTTATCCAAGCATGTCTTCTTCTTCACAATCTAAAGTTTTGAGCATAAGATAAAAAATAAAAATAAAAATAAAAAAAATAAAAAATTGCAGTGAGTAATAGAAGACAACCACATATTATTGCACAAAACATGCAAGCAAGTGCAGGGCAGGGAGCAGGAGTAAGTAATAAGGTCTCCACACATAAATCAAAAGAAAAGAAGGAAAAAGAAGAAATAATCAGATGGCATGATGAAAGATGACCTGCTCATGAAGCCCCCTCTCTAGCTGAGCAATTTCTTGGTCGACTGACAACTCTTCTTTGTCATCCAACGCAGGCTGTATTAAGGCAATCAATAAAAAAGGTAAGAATAAGATAAGAAAAAATGAATAAATAAATAATTGAATATGATATATCTGTACAGAAGATGTTGCACTTTTAACCTCAAGAAAGTCATTGAGAAAATGGTTAATTTAGTTCCGTACAGACAGGGACAAGCTGGAACACATGAAAATTGTTCATTTATAGGCCTACTCTACATAATCTGAAACTTACCACGGCTTCCAAAAACAGGCCAATGCTCTGCAGTTCTGCTACAAGCTTTTCTTCAATGTGCATCTGCTCATATTGAAAATCAAAGGAAGAAATACCACTATCTTTTGCCGGAAGACTTTGTGCAACATGATCACATCTGGAAAGTCTAGCCAACATTTCAACCTCTGAGTGCATATAACTACCTTCTCTTTGCATTAGCTCACCGTTACATATATGATCTAGGGAAGCAGGACTCCTATCAATGTCCATATTCCCATTACAAGGAAAAATCTTATGTGCATTACCATTTTTCCTAGTTGGAACACCAAATACTGGTTCGCAGAAGCCTATGTTGTCCACAAGTTTACTTTCAGTGCCAGAAACAAAGCAAGAATCATTAACTAAACTTCTCGATCTCCCGAACCCAGTTTCTTCAGATTCTTCAATTTCATCTTCTATAATGAGGGCTGATAGTACCCTCTGATAAAGTGGAGTTATTCTGTCAAATCTTTTCTCTACATCTGAAAACCCATGTAGAGAAGAATTCTGAAGTTGCTCTACAAAATCCATCCTGTCCGAAGAATTATTCATTGATTTATTTCTTTGGAAAGCTGTCATTTCTTCATGGCAATAATCATCCTGGTAAATGAATGTTTGAGCATAAGATACACAGAGAAACTATAAAAATAATAATTGTAACTAAAAGTGTTCTCTCAAAGATTCAACTCAATGTGTTATTAAAACAAAACCAAAATAAGTTCTCAACCAAAGAGAAGTACTGAAGAAGAATTCTATGGGTAAGATAGGAAGAGAGATCTAAACAACAAACCAATTTAACTTGATCATTAGTTCCACAGCTCCGATTCTGAGACAAACTTGTACATGATTCTTCAGCTAATTTCAGCTGATTCAAAATTTAGAAAAATAATATTAAAATCAATTGGCCACAAAAATTGAATAATCTAACCACCCACTAAATAATCACCTGTTGTAATAAATATGACTTTTCATCTGGGCTACATGAAGTAAAAAAGGGCTCGACTGTCTTCCAAAATGCGCTTGAACATGCATTAACTGCAGCAAGTAAATAGAACAGTGAATTATTGTCCGAAAATATTAGAGAAATGTAAACCAAAAGATTTAATTACAGATGCTTACAACTAGAACTGCAAGCAAGATTAGCTGCATTCAAGAGATCTTCACGATCGTCATCTGATTCCCCTGAAAAGGAATAACACATCAGTGAATTTCAATCACCACAAGCCACAAAGCATAAACCGGAGTTTCTTATTACTTCTTTCTCTGTGAAAATCGTAGTTCATTCTGGATGTGGCTAATAGAGCTGGTTACTCATTTATTATACATAAGCTCAATTGAGTGACAAACCTCTCTCAAAAAATGTAATGACTGATATCACCTTGGTGACAGGAAGAGAAAAGCCCAACAAAAAAAAAAAATACAAAGAGGAAAGAAGAAAAGAAGAAAAGAAATGTGGAAAGAAGAGGAAGATTTATCTTATTCTAGGCTCAACACAATCCAAAACAACATAATCGGGACAAATTCATGTCCCTAATGACAATAGGTCAAAGATAAATGTAACCATAAAGTGGCAGATTAATGGTCATCCATCATAATTTACAGCATGCTAAAATTTCATTAACTACAGATCCAAATAGTACAGTTAAAACCAAGTCCTCTAATCTTGCATTTGTATTGCAACCACGCAAGACCAAGAAAAGGGGAAAAAAAACAATTATTTTCACAAAAACCTTGATTTTCAAAGATTATTTAAAGGTTTACCACTACAATCAGGAGAACCCCCATTTGCCACATGGCCAAGACGAGAAAAGCCTTTGCGATCTGATAGCTTCTTCAAAGGGCGACCAGACTTGCTGTAACAATGTGACAAGACCTAATAAGCAAGAAGCAAAACTAAAAACAAAGTAGTAAAATTCGGTTTCATCTGCAAAGAAAATCATCAAATACCTTCCAGTCTTGTCGGAACCAGACCTTGGATTACGGATAGGCTTGGAAGGAACAACATTATCCAAATTTTCTCTTGTTGGTGAAACACTAGCCCTAGAAAATGATGAAACCCTTCCACTGCGCCCTTGCCTTCTCACACCATCACCATTATCTTCTTTGGCCAGAATTTTATTCTTTTTCATAGGAATTGCGGATGGCCCAGCACTCTGACCAGCATTTGCAGCTCTTTCTTCCAGATCCCTACTTCCCACTCCTTTATCATTCACTCTGTTTTCACCAGCACCAGATTCTTCACTTTCAGATAATCTCACTGGAGATGGAACATTTTCACATCTTACTTTATAATTTTGGTATCCATTGGCTGCACTCTTGGAGAGAAGGGGGGCATTGATCCCAGTAATGTTTATCCGTGGACCAAAATCTGAAGCGGAACATCCTTCAGATTGCATCTGTAAGTCATCATTGTTTGATACAGGAATAAGATTTGTCCTCCTTGTTCGTGAGATCTTCTGTGGCCTCTGACCAACCCATTGAGTTATTGGGGGAGAGGATGATCCTGAAGGCATGGAACGCTTGCGATTGTTAGCCCCACCAACTGAAGGGGTTTTGTTTACAACTTGAGCCTGCTCCCAGCTCTCCGAGGTTCCAGACAGACGGGGAACATTAGCAGCTGAATTAGCTGCAGCCATTGAGCCACTACGTGGTGCCCTTGCTGGCTTCCCTTTTAAAATTGGACTAGAGCACACACCATGGTTGTCCTCACGATTATTCAACCTAAATAAAGTGCAACAAAGCATCACGACCATAAAATTATGGTTCAGGTAAAAATTAATTGACATATAAAACCCGCTGCAGACCAATGATAGCAGAAGAGTGACAGGGTAAAGATACTAAGATAGGAAAAGCAAAATAGGTAATTTAGCAACTTCTAGGATCATGTGGATGATAGATACATACTTAACATTTACTTTTCCTAAGGGTCGCTCCTTAATTGGTCCACCACCAGAGAGATCCCGTGACAGCATAGACTTATCTTGTTCGTTTTTGAAGGTTATGCGGGGAGTAGAACCAACAGGAGATGGCATAGGATCTAGCTTGTTACTGCCACCAGACACTCCTGATCTGTCAAAATAACATTTTCAGAGTGAAAACTTTATGATATTACTACCAATATGGAAACCAATAGAAATTTTTATAAATGAAGCAAAATATAAGACTCAGGGTAGCAGTTCCCTTTCACCAGAAAAAACCAAGATAGATTCTACAAATCATACAAAAACCTCTTTAGTCAACTTAAGTTACTTAACACAAACCCAAACAACAAAACTAGAAAGTACTAGATATATATATATATATATATATATATATATATATATATATAATTTTTTTTTAAAATTTTTTTTTTTCCAAAAAGAGCTTCCCTCACCAAGACCCTAAAAAATTAGGTGAAATACACAAAGTGAAGAACAAAACAGCTTGTTTCAAAAGATATAGAATAAACCCAAAATGTACAATCATTTCCAATAAAATAGCCCAAATATTATCAATTCCATGTATTCCAAACTCTCACAAAACAACTTAAATAACCTCCAATGCAGGTTCTTCTTATGAAAGTTGGGTTAAAAGGCACAAAAAGCCAACTCTTAAAACTAACATTTGAAATGTAATGTAAGCCATCAACTAAAGCTGGTTTAAACTTGGATTGTCAACCTTAGAAAACGAAATAATATGAACAGTTTCTAATCGAAGAGAGTAACTAACTAGTAATTGCTTTGATATCTATATATTAAAAAAACCTATTTCTTCCATTCAAAGATTTCAAGCTGTCACCAGTTGTTAAATTCTAAACCCCAAACAGGATCCCTGCAAGCTTATTAATCAATATCAAGGTACTCTCCAGACAAAATTGTGGAAATTAAGTACATGGTATGAAAGAAGAGCAAGTGCACGACACACAACAAAAGTTCTTAAAAGTATCCTTGTTTTCAAGGAAACAATGCCCAATGAAATTTATGGCAACCAAGGACAGCAATGAAGGATCATTTGTGAAAAGCACAATTTCGACTGTTGAATAAGTGTGCGCTTTCAATAGCTTACTTAGAACAAAATGCTCTTACTGCAACATTGATAAATTATGTTAAGGCGGATGAAAGCACGGCTCCACAGACTAAAAATCAAAATAAACTCAAATAATTAAATAGAAGAATTAGTCTATATAAAACTAAGCATTAAATAATTGTTCAACAAGTTTACATCAAAGCTATAAATTATCAAGTACATAGACAAACATAGCTTCATACAGTAAAATTTTCATACAACTCAAGAGAACTTCAGTTAATAACTGTGGAATTAATTTCTTAAAGAAATAGCCAGGATACACTGTCACACAAAGTCAAGAATTTTTCTAGTTGTTAAAAGTACATGAATTAAACCTAACCAGAATGACAGAATATTGTTTGATTCCAAATGACAGAATATTATACCCAAGAGATTGGAGTATAACATAAAAAAAACACTATCGGTTACAACTTACTACGCAACTTGAAGTTCCTTTTGGCACTTGAGAACTATCAATTAAAGCGTGATTAAGCTACAGGAGTCAACTAAAACAAACCAACTTCAAACCATATCTACCATCGTATAGATTGAAGCTCAGTTTGACTGATTCAAGTGCAACCATCCTCAGGCTGGCACAACTTAAGCTCATTGCTAGATTTATCCAGACTCCATCAAATATCCAAACTTGAGTGCATTTATTTAAATAACGAGAAGTGCTCATCTATAGGATATGTTAGATGAGCAGAGCAGAGCAGTTAATATCGACACTTTCCCATAGATTTCAAACGGTTTCCAAGAGGTTCATACGGTGGTTCTTCAAAAAGTCAAAAGGAAAAATGAAGGAATGCAACCCATAGGTATACCACATTCCATAATATCTTAATGATGAAATACCCTTAACAGTATCATGGTGAAAGGAGAAAGGTTACAAACAAACAAACAACAACAACAACAATAAGCAGCATAATTACAAAAAATTAATTACTTTTGGTTTCTTCGATGAACTTACTGACCTGAAACCATGTGTGGAATCGTTGGACAGCAGACTAGGTTCGATAGTAAGCTTATGATGCATGTTTCGTTTCAGTTCACCATCATTGTCAACCGATCTTGAAACGACAGAACCAACAGAGCGTTTCCTTTTCATTTTCCTGTCCCAGCTTTCTCCACCAGCAGGTAACCTCCTTATTTTTTCCTCAACCATATCAGAATCTGCATTATTATCCCTAAGAATGTCTCTTTCTTTTGTCACCATCATAGGCTGCCGCATCACCCCGTTATTCCTGCATTCTGCCTGAAAGTGGGGGGAAGTGAGAAGTGAATTTTTAAAAAATAATAAAAAACATAACCCTACACTACTAGAGTTACAGAATATGAAGCACAAATATAAAGCACAAGAATATGAAGTAAATACTCTATTCTTTTTTTTACAGTTATAAATAAGTACGAGTTCATCGAATGCATAATATTATAACATATTTATTGGATTTCTCAAATGGAAGTGTGCAGAGTTGGCAGTCTTTTCTTTGTCAAGATGAGACAGATATTGTTGGTGCTAAGAACACAGTAAAAGATGTCAGATTAAGAAGCATTTGCAACTAGCATTCTATTTTCCAAATAAGAAATAAGGTTTTAAAAGTAAGCAATGCGACAATTATAATAAATAAGTTCGATTTATCACACATGGAAAAGCAATGCGACATATGGAATAAATATGCTCTATTGTTACAGACCCGAGTTTCTGTCGTTGAGGTACGTGATCGCTTATTAAGACCAACATTCTTAGGCCGGTCATCTAACTTCTGACTTCCTAGTTCTGAAGAGTTTCGATGTATCTGAGATCCAATCTTCAAGGTTGAGCCACTAGTTCGTTCATTTGTCAACAGCTCATTCCGCTGCTGCTGTGGCTTCTTCAAGGGCATGGCGTCAACATATTTGTTTAACTTAGTCAAATTCTCATCCAATTTTTTAGCTCTACCGCTAGTCAAATAAAACATTGTTGTTTCAGAATACACAGAAAAAGATGACAACAAAAGGACAAAAAATGGAAAGTAAGTGAACTTCAAGATAGTTACATTTAAGGAATTCTCAGCACAATTGTTAACAAGTTACTATATAACAATGATAGTGGAATACATAAAATATAAATATTATGTATTTAGAAGATGTTCAATTCATTTGGACACCAGATTTCAGCATCAGCAACATTTGCAAACAGAAGAGCAATAATGAGGTAACATACCTGGCTTTGACATAAGTATCTGCAAAACTTGATCTCAATCGTTTTAGCTCCTCTACAGCTGCTGGAGGTGAATTCTTCAGATGACCAACACCTATCGAGTTTTCTTCTGAATTGCTCCCAACAGAAAAACCTAGAACCCTCCTTAAGTCACCAGACCGAGCGTACTTCGGATCACCCATCACAATTGGCTCCAAGGTTAGGCATTGGGATAATGTGGAGACATCTCCTGATGAAGTAGCACTACTCCTAGAATTTACCTTCGCAGAACCAACATTCCTAGTTTCTGAACCCTCTCTGAAACTTGAAGCCCGACCCAGTGAGGGAGCAGAGTATCCCCTCTGGCCACTCTGGTAGTTCCCAGCAAAATTTGAGTCGGGACTGCTTGGCATCAACTCAAATCTTGCGTTTCCATCCATTATTACAATTAAATATACATTTTGTACAGCTCTTTGTCTTCAAAAGAATTGTCAGCACCCTTAGCAGCAACAAACTGAAAATTACCTAATAAAAACAAGTCATTGAAGAGCATCGGCAAACACCAAATGATATCACAACATTGACCAAGATAACTATAGGCACTTTGATAGGTGATGTCAATAAAAGACTTGAAAAAGGACACAAATGTATAAATACACAACTTCCACCTGAAACGCTTTACAACTGACCTAATTCAGATAAAAACAAGATTCTAAACACTTGTATGATAGAAAACTTTATGGCTATGAATATTGCAACTTCTAAATTATGTACCACTCAAAAGTGTTCTCAGACTCTACAAGCAAGCCTGATATTCACAGATAATGAATTTTATTATTCAAAATCCATAAATTCAATTCACAGAAATGAAACGCTATCCAGAAATTCTTCTTTATTGATTTAAAACAAAATTCTTTGTTTTTTAATCATGTTCAAAACAAAGTTAAAGCATACAGTTGATCATAAACCCAATAAAAAATCATCAAGAAAACACAAACATAGACATAAACACTACGTCAGAAAATATTACAAACCATAAATTCCTCCAAATTCCACGCAACATTAGAAAACAAAATTAACTATGAATTATCCAAATTAAGCAAATAAAAGTCGCATTGAAGATCAAACCAACTTATAACCCGCATGTTCAAACACTTCAACGCTCAATTCAAACACCAAAAACCCTAATTGAGCAAAGCCCAAAATTAGGGTTTATAAAAAAAAAATTACCAAAATTCAACTAATTGCACAACTTCTAGCACAATTCAATCGCGCGAATCACCATAGTATACAACGAGCTAACCTGCATTCAATGATCAAGCAGGATCCAAGAGGGATACCGCCAACACGGAAGGAGAAAAGGTAGAGAGAAAAAGTGAAGCACTCGAGAGAGAGAGAGGGACCGCGACCGTAAAAATCCGTGTGCTCTATATTTGTTTTCAGTAATTTAACATCCACGTTTTCCAATTCACTTGAATATTCACCTCTGCTAGCTGGATTTTTGGGGTAAATTTATGAAATGTTTCTTGCCCTAAATTTTAGGGTCAATTTTTATGGATTTATTTATTTATTTAATTTTATTGCCCTTTTATGAGAAAGGGGGAATTTGAAGAATTAGAAGTGAATTTAATTTTGGGTTTTATTCTTCGGGCATATATTTTGGGGCTTGAGAAGAAAAATCATATATTATAAAATAATGAATTTTGACTGTGGTTGACTTTTTGTGTATAGGGAATAAGAAGGTCAATTTCTTGTTAGAAAAAGATGAAAATTTGTATTCCAATTCAGGAATGCAGATAGTGATTTTTTTGCTTTTCTATTTTAGCTGACATAATGAGTTAACGATGGACGTTAACCTGACCGAGGTTCCACGGACCAGCCCTTTTAAATTGAAAAAAAATAAAGTTAGTATCGAATATTTTTAACAAGTTTAAATTCACTATTATTTTTATATATCAAAATGTATGGGTCATGATTCATGCAATCCAAATCATATGATTCAAAAGATGCTGAAAAATCATTTCACACACGCTTTAGGATTTGCGCTCCCTAACTCTCATGTCCAATTTTAGTTATTTTCACCTAAACTTTTAACTTAACGAAGCTAACATTTTAGTTATGTTTGCATAATCTTTTGTACTATGTATATTGAAAAAAGTCTAAATAATATCACTTAAGTTGTGAAATTTATATATAAAGGTTATATTTCTATAACATAAATTATACTGAAAAAAATTGAAGTAATTTTATTTAAAGGTTATGATATATGTACATAAAGGTTATATTAATATAATATAAAGGTTAAATAATTTTAATTATGTTATTTATAATGAAAAAAATCTATGGAATTTTGTTTAAAGGTTATGATATACATACATAAAGGTTATACTAATATAAGATAAAAGTTATACTTGTATGACATAAAGGTTTCATCTATATTATATGAATTTTTATACTGAAAATTCTAAATTATTTACTTAAAGGTTATGCTATTTATACATATAGGTTATATAAATATAACATAAAAGTTATATTCATACAACATAAAGGTTATGACATAAAAAATAAAACAAAAACATGGATGTGGACTCGACCCGACCTGCTCGTACCTAGTTGCATGGATCATGATCCATGTATTTAGTGAATAAAACACTACTCGTTTTAATTTATCTATCTAATCTAAAATCTGTTAGAACTAGTCTAATGATTAATCTAAAATTTGTTAGAACTAAGTCTAATGATTAATCGATTGGCCCACTAGCCCACATTTGTTTCTAAATTTTTTAAATTATATCAATATTTTTTAGTATTAAGTGTATAAAATATAATGCAAACTTTCAATTGTGTGTTTTGTCTTCAAATTTTAGTTATAAGAATTAAATATATGAAAAAAATAATAGTACAATATTTATAAACTATATGTATCAATCACTTAAATGATAAATGCTTATAAATAACTAATATACTTATATTGTATTGTAATTTATTGTAATTTTTTAACAGTTTCATCCATAAATTGAAACAAGTATAATTTTTCAATGTGAATCTTATTTTAATGATGTATTTGTAAAAAATGATCTAAAGTTAAAAATTTCATTTTTTGACATGAAATTGATTTTAAATGGTTTACACAAAAATTAAAATTGAATATGAATTGATTTGTATGAAAATTAATATTAAATATAAAAGTAATAAACAAAAATCTGGCACAGTTCATATAAGACATATTGTTTATTACGAAAACATTTAAATTCAATTTCGTGTAAAACAAACTTCATTTAAATAACTTTGATAAAAAGAAATAATATAACAGGGGAATTAGCCTCTAATACCACGGAATGTATATTTTCATGTAAGACCTATATCATTAAAATTGATCAGTTTTATGTAAGAATAATTTAATTAAAATTGTCTTTTTCCTATTCTACGAAATTGTGGAATAAACATACACCTAAATAAGATTTCAAAAAAATTATTTCCTATGACTGAGAGATTTTCGTGTAACATTAATCAATTTATATGATGATTTTTGATTAGAAACATTAATATATTACAAAATATGTTTTATCACATTGTCATTATCTTACAATCATGTCTCATCGTTCTTAATTTACACATGTCACTTGGTCAAAATTTATGGTATATTGAGCACATCTTTTATATTTTATGATAAAAGAGAACTACTTGTTATATTATGTGGTATATTTAGCCTAATTTAAATCAATTATGATATATTGCACCATTCACTCATCTATATCATTAACATAATAATTTAAGTCCAGGTTGTTGATAAAAATATAGATCCACAGATTAACTCCATTTTAATACAATTTGAAAGGTTTATCATAAAATATATGGTTTCATATATTTTACATATTCTTTAGTCAAATTGATTATGTTTTAATTACATATTCTTTCAAACCAACGACTATGGTTCTCTTCAGCACAACATACACTACTTGAGTGGATTGACTTTCTTTGAAGATACTAATGAAACGGGATTTGGTATGGTTATTCATCGTGTTGACCAAGAGAAGTTTATCACATGTTGTTTAAGTTTTATCCTAGCTTATTTATGAGATGAAGGAATGTCTTGGATCAAGAATTTTAGTTGGAATATAGTTGTTTTTTAGGTGAATGCTATACTTTAACCTTTTTAAATCTTCTGCGTTGGATCACTCCAAGTTTGATAATGTAATTTCTCGCTGTAAAAGATTTTTTTTGTTAAATTCTCTTTATACATTGAGACTTTTTTTTACATAATACCAATGTTATGGCACATCATATTGCATGGGGGCAACTCGTTCTATTACACGCCCTGATTTTGTGGATGACCTTCAACATGTATTACTCTTATCCTATTAATTAATTTTATCTTTCTCAATTTAATTAGTCACTTGTACGTAATACTGTTAATACATGTCGGTAGGATGAAACGCCTACAACTCACCATTTGACAATATGGGGCGGATCAAACTTTATAAGTGACATGCTTCGAAATCCAACCCACTAGTAGATTGTGAATTAGACGAGCCAACCCATTAGAATTTTAATTATTTTATTTTTTATAAAGAAAAAAGGTATATACATATAACATATATATGTATTTTACTAAGAAATATATGTGTTCAATTACTTATAATATTCGAAAACAAGTTTTAAAAAATATTTCTTTTATTAAAATTTATCAATTTTTATGAATAAATGACTAATATCATTTTTCCTTATGAATTATAATTTGCATTAGATAATAACTTTTATCATTATCATAAATTTCTTATCTATATTTTCAAGAAAAAAAAATAGAGAGAACCAACCCACCAAAAGTCCAATTACTACGGGCTAAACCCAACTAAATCGATCTTGTCTTTGACTTCTAATTATTTTGACATATTTTATTTGTACATCAGTTTCATTATATGTATATAACTATTATTATTCGTGCAACCAATCTGCTTGAGCCCAGAAATATCTTTTATTTTCCTTTTTCTTTATTCCTTCTATAGATATAACCTGTTTTATCTTTTCTTTTTCTGCAAACCTTCTCTCTTCCTTTTTTTTTTTGTCCTCTTCATCATAGTCTTTCTTCTATTGATGCAATTTTTTCTCTTGTTTTTCTTCATTTTACCATTGTCATGATCATGATCTTCTCTTCTCTTTTTTTCTCAGCTTTCTCAGCGTTGTTTCTTTTATGATTATTAGAAGATCTACAAAATAAAAAATAAAGAATAATAGGAAAAAGATAGATCTGAACAACTATGCGACCATCATCTTTTGTGCATTACATACGACTCTACAATCAAATTGACATTTAATTTCCATTCAAAAAAGATAAAAATAGAATTTATTAGTCCCACATAGGTAACTGATCAAATTGCCACCCTTCCTTTTGGAGGAGTTCAAAAATATTATGATGACTCTGTTGCTTTCTATTTTAAAATAGATATTGTTTTATTTGATTCAACAATCCCAAAAATTTTTTGAATATCAATTGCAAAAAAAATATACTTAAAAGTGTTACTCCATTCTACTAAAAAAAATATTTTTCTAAAATATATTAATTGTATTATATATATATATTAGTTGTATTACATAAATATATTATCTTGTTTTATTGAATGTAAAGCATCACTTGCATAACTAAAAGATAGACATTACATATTTGATATAAGCTTTAAACATCAACATATGAGCATTTGACTATGCATAAAAACAAGACGGATCACGTACACATAATTGCATATAAGTTTTTGCATTCTTTTATATATTTAATATATTTTTAACATTACAAAAATGTATATGAAACAGATTTACAGATAATTTTCGTGAGATAAATTATTTTTACTCATAAATCAAACTCATTTTCATAAATTTATAATATAACATGATTCGTGATAAGATCTTTACAACACCTCAATCCACCTTTGTAGTATTGAGACACCACCAAAATTTTATTTATACGAATAAATTAAAATTATTTCATAATAAATCTTATGAGATAAAATTAAAATGATTATAATTAACTTATTTTTATATTTTTTAATATATGTATTAATATGTGAAATTTTTGGAATACATTAATTTTTTTTATAATTTTACCATTTAAAAAAATTATATAAATGAGGCGGGTCGGATCCGCCCCACACAGAGCGGGACATGGACAAATTTTCAAGACTCATCATGAGGAAGGATGGTCTTGGTATTCTACTACCCATCAAACCCGTGTCGCCATCCTTATTTGTCGTAAAGTAAACAAGCTTCAAACTGTAAGGATGAAAATATCGGTGTCGGTGTAAATATCAATACCCTGATTTTACAGAAATATCGATGTTAGTATCGGTTTAGGTGGAAATATCAGACATTTTTTTAAGAATATGAAAACTTTCTAAAAAAATTGAAAACTTATATCTATTAGTTTATAAATTATTATAACTGACATTAATATATATATTGTACTTATAATTTTAAATAAAATGATATATTTTCAACAAATATATAGATAAAATACTATATAAACGTTGTCTGCTATGATAACATGACAAATTTTATACATAGTTAATATATGGACTAGTAGTAACTTGAACTCCTATGAGGTTCAAATGAATACGATGACATGTCATCTAGATTCATACAAATCAACTCACGAAGATGTAATTTATATGTAGTTATAAAAAATTGTATTATACAAAATTAATATTCATCTATCCCATAAAAACAGTATAACATATATTTCTATCTATTCAATATTATAGTTATTTTCTTTATTTGTAAAATTAATTTCTCTAAAATATCCTTAATTAATATTAGAAACATGTGTAATAATATATAAATGTTGGTGATTGTTTTTCTTCACATTTTTTCCAATAAAATCTCTTAATTATTTACACATTCTATGTACTATAAAATAAATAAATAAACATAATATTAATAAAAGAGAATTGATTAGATATAGACTAAAAAACAAAAAAAGACAAAAAAAATTGAAAAAAAATCATATTTCCACCGAAATTTTGCCGACAACGACATTATACCAATATTTTTCGACATTTCATCGATATATCAGCGACACGCTATGATATTTGCCCATTTTTCACCGACAACGACATTCTGACATTTTACCCAAAAAAACTACTCCTACATCCGTATATAATGTCGGGACACTCAAAAAATCAAAATTTTCGACGACATTTTTATCCATGCTTCAAAGTTCAAATAAAGTTTGAAACGTCCCCACCTGACGTGGCATCATCTTCCTCAGCGGGGCCCGCCAAGATGACGCCACACTGTATAAACAACGTATCCTCCAATAATTCCTTCTTTCTACTGCACCTTCTTCACGCACACTGCGATTCTACTGTGCAAAGAAATGGCGATCGCGAATGCTTTCACCACCTCCTCTTTCACTGCCATTCGCTTAAGAACTCCTGAATCTTCCCTTTCCTTGGGGTTTTGTCCAAATCCCAATTCCTTTTCAGTGATCCCGCGATTTAATTTGTCCCAGAAAAAGTAAGTCAAAGATTTGATTTTTTCGATGATAGCTAAGTCTTTCGTTTCTGGGTTTGCGAGTTTTTATTTCATATATTTTAAAAGTGTCGATGAACTGTTTGATTGTTTGTCTGTTTGACGGGTATGTGAGCATTATATTCTAATTTAGTTATATATTTATTTGCTAATTGTTTTGATGGTTTATGATGTTAGCTCAGTTGTGCTATTCTGACTTCTGATGAATTTTGTGATATGTTGGCCTCCCCTGATGTTATGATGTTTTTGATAGGTGATGATTTTCTTTAATTTTTATGTAGGAATGTGACGATGTGTGCCTCTGTAGATGGGGTCGACTCGCTTGCTTCAATGTCGTTGGTAAGTCGAATCTATATGTGGAATTCATTTTTTAGAGTAGGATCTCGATATTCCGAATTGGTATGAATTGTGAAAATGATGGGTAAATTATTTTTCAGTTTTTGTGATTTGATGACTGATCGATCTTTGTAGGATATAAACCTATATATGGTGAAAAGATTCTTAAGTGAGTGTTTTCCAGTACTCATCAAGTCCTCGATTCATCATTTATTCGTGTTCATTTCTTAAATTTAAAATATATTATTTTGCAAAGTATGATTTTATTTGAAATAATTGTTTAGTGTTCTAGAGCCACTGAATCTCAGTCAGTACATTAAGAAAAACATTGTGGAATCATTAAACTTTTTTATACCTTTTCAACTTTCATTTAAAGTAGTGAGCCATGTAAATGGGACTTTTTGAATTTGGTATGGGAGGATGGTATGATTTCCTCAGTTGGATACAACCTCCACATGTGACGACTGTATGAGATCCTTTTTATTACAAAGTCATTGTGGGACCAAAGTCGTCGTTCTTTCAGAGGTATATGATTTTAATTTTATATTATCAGGTATCGATGTATGTTTGGTAATCATTTACGTCCATACTTACAGTAAATACGACTATTGATTTATGAATTTCAAATTGTGCACTCTCATAGATTTTCTCATCCGTTTTCTTTTTATGGGAAGGAGTAAGTCGACTCTTTCTCAATTGTTAAACTGGTCGCTGAGTACTAGTTTCTACTCATTTTCGGTCTAAAAATTAATGTTTTAAAAGAGTTTGTTCTATGATCTACGAGACCTGCTAGTTTGGCAGATTGACATTCAGCAACTTTAGTGGATACCATTTTTGATAGGTCTATCTATGTGGCTTAATGGATGCGGGGCTTTTGATAGTTTGATTTGGCTGATTTAATTGGTGCTCAATTGCTGATAAACTTGTACACCTCCACCTACTAGGGTGAACTTTTGCACCTTATATGAATAAATTACTTTGAAGCTATTATGCTTTACTGCAGCTCGTGATTGATAAAACTTTTTAAAATTTCTATTACAGCTTTTTAAGCTTCTGTGGTCCACAAAATATGCATATATATTTCATAGAAATACCTATCACCATCCTTCTGATTCACCCTGCTATTCTTGTCATTTGTATAGTCAGATGATACCTAATAAATATTTGTCTATCCATCCCAAGATCTTAACTTGATATATTTCTCAATTGCAGAAATCTGAGCAGGAGAATGATCTTGTTCCAATGCCTATTGTTCTGATAGATCAGGATTCTGACCCTGTTGCAACTATTGTGCAAGTTAGTTTTGGAGATCGCCTTGGTACCCTGCTAGACACAGTAAGCGACTTTGCTCCCTTCTCTCACTTAATGAGATATTTTCTAGCATACCACAATTGATCTAAGTCTGGACTCTTTTTCCTTTTTCTTCACTGAGGGCATAATCAATTCGCCATATAGTAAAAGAAGATTATGTTTTTTTGCCAGCTGAGAGAGTTCTTATTTTCTTTAACATTATGATATTACGTTCTGAAATTGCTCGGGTTGTTCTGGGTAGACCTAGAAGGGAAAAGTGCTATCATTCTATTGACATATCAATTTTTGGATTATGCCTTGTGCTCTTTTGGATATGATGCACACGCAGATGATACATTTTGTTGTTTTCTGGTTCTAGAAATCTTATGTCTGAGTGTGAATGAGATTACTTTATTGAGAAATGTTTGTTTGCTGCTGCAGATGAAGGCACTTAAAGACTTAGGCTTGGATGTTTTGAAGGGAACTGTTACTACTGAGAACTCTGTTACACAAACAAAAATTTTCATCACAAGATTGTAAGAAATGATTTTTCTTGTCTTTTCCTTGTTCATAACTTAAATAATATTAAGTCCAGCAGCATCTTGTCATCTTGCCTGTTGGAGTTTTCTCAACTTTGTAATAAACTTAATTTGTGAATGGTTCCATAATATACAGGACAACTAGTTGAAAGCTGTAATATAGTCAGTTAGCTCATTGCATTATGCCATTTAGACCGACCAAATGGGGAACATCTAGATTTTTTTTTTCTTTTCCATTCAGTATATCAGTTTATAATATATATGAGAATTAAGTGACTTTACTCACAATCTTTCTTCTTTTTCAAGCTCATTAAGTTTTTATGTATGCATGATTTTGTGTGTGGAACTTTTCCTTGTTTCCTCCCTTTTGGAGACCAGCTTTCGTCTTTGATTAACTATTCAGACTGTTGCCTGAACAATATTCTATCTATGTCATTGTCACTCATTGGAAAGTCAAGAAATAATGGGCAATCGCCTGAAATAAATTATGTTTTAGCTCATACATGAAATTCAAATGTCATATGTAAGGAATAAATTATGTTGTTCTGCAGGGCGACAGGGCGCAAAGTTGAAGATCCCGATCTCTTGGAAACAATTCGTTTGACCATTATCAACAACTTACTTAAGTATCATCCAGTATGTTGGTCAAGTTGAAGCCCATGCGTCTTAATCTTGTGTATTTTTGTTGTATAAAAGTTTGCTTATTCTGGCTCTTAAGGTCAGATTATAGACCTGTTTGGCGACTATTCCAACAACCGAATTTTGGTATCTTTTTTTGCCTATTTAGGAATCCAGTCAGATGCTTGCTTTGGGTGAAGCTTTTGGAATAAAAGCCCCAGAGAAAAAGGTGATACCGAAGAATACCAATTTTTGCTGCAGTTTCTGATAGTGGACTATATCTCTTTTCACAATGTGTTTGAGCTACCAATTTTTCTCCCGATTGTCATTTCTTGTTATGGTATCTGTTTATGCTGGATACCGTGCCGTGCTGAGATTTCTGTGGCTATCAAAATTTACTTTTTCCCCTAGTTCTAGGTTTAACAAGGACATGCTCAATTTATGCCAGTAACATACTTTATGGATTAAATATGTGAGTAATGGTTATACTAGATATTTGCTGCATACACTACTATCAGTTATTTATCTCTCTCTCTCCCTCTATATATATATATATATATATATATATTGCACCTTTTACTTATTTGGTTAATATATTTCTCCACTTTAACTCCTGATTTATCAGACTGATGACTTTCTTAAACTATAAAATTCTCCCTTACCAGCTCATGAAATGAGTTGCGAGATGCTGGGACTGATTATAGCTACTTATGGGTCTTCAAATTTTGTTTTCCTGTTTTAGATTTTCAAATTGCCACCTTGGTATTGAAATTGATTGTCTGATCCAAAAAATTTATGTAGTCGTGTTATTTTTTGTACTAATCTATTGTCTTCTTAGCGCAGGTTGATGTTGATATTGCAACTCACATACATGTTAAGGAAGATGGACCGGGGAGTAGGTATAACTTTACCAAATTAACATTGCTTACATTCTCATCATTATTTTAAATGATGAAAAACTATTCTTCAAATATGAAGCCTTTCTTTATGACTGTTTAGATTCAACTCACATACTGTTTTAATTTCAGCTTGCTCTATGTGGAGACAACAGATCGTCCAGGACTGCTGTTGGAGATGATCAAAATCATGTCGGATATCAATATAAACGTTGAATCAGCGGAGATTGATACAGAGGTAATATTCTATTACTCAAATAGCCGCAGATATAATGCTTTGCCACTCATAATCACTTTAACAACATTGGGATAACACGATGCATGTTAAACCATTTAGGGGTTGGTGGCCAAGGACAAGTTTCACGTCAGTTACAGAGGGGCAGCATTGAACAGTTCCATGTCTCAGGTAATCATACATTATCGTTTTGTTACTGTTTTCAGTATGTGTTTCTGAGTTTTTCTTGTACATGCTTTCTATTTCAAGTTCTTGGAATTTATCCTTTGCCATGTGTTTTATCGTAAAGTTTCTTAACATGGAGTGGCTTTGTGTGTGTGTGTTTGTTTTATTTATCTGAACGATTCTTTAATGCAGGTTCTTGTGAATTGCCTTCGTTACTACCTGCGAAGGCCAGAAACGGATGAAGATAGCTACTAGACGAACTACTTTACCTCGAAGTGATTTTCGCCTGTATATTGTCACTAGTTTCAAGTTTTATGCAAGGAGATGCTTTTCATGAACTAATCTGACCTTTTTGTCATTTTCATAAATTTATATGAATGAATCATCTGAACAAATACTATGAAGCTCATGGGAAGAAGAGATAATTGCCTTTGAAATAATCTGTCATTGAGATGGTAACAAGTCCAAATGGACTCGTGTTTGTTTATCTTAATTCTCAATGTTCTTCCTTTTTTGATTAGTGTTTTCAAGTACATTTATGTTGTGGACGAATAGTTTCTTCAAGGATTTAAAGAAAACCTAGCAAAGATATCTTTGCTGAAATTTTTATAGTTGTCTTAATGCATGTTATAGTTCCTTCTAATAATCAAGTCGAACACACTATGTTCAATATTGTATTTGAGCTTGTTTGGTTATAAACGGAGTCGACCTTGAACATACTTTAATCGAGACAATGACGAGTTTTGTTTGCTTAACTAGTTTAATTGTTTGTATCATCGAGCTCGAGTTCAAGTCAATCTTTAAATTTTGTCAAGCACAGATGTATCTTCTAACTTGTTTGTCATTTTTATTGAACTGGGTTTTTAAAGAATGATTTCTACTTAAGTAGGCCATTTAGTTAAAAAAAATCTAAGCCTTGGTAAGATCTTGTTATTTTTTTCCTATTCATTTAAATCTGTCAATGATTTTGTCAATTTGTGAAACGAAGCACCACACAATAATTTAGGGTTCTTTCTAGGTCATATGTGAATAGAACTAATGAACTTTGCACTGACTTTGCACTCACTTCAAGAATTGATCAAACTATCCACCTGTCAAAATCATGGTTAAATCCATCATTTCAATGGAATTAGCAAAAAATATCAAAACCCCACAAAGGTGTATGACTTTTAATCCTAATTACAACCACAAACACACATACACAAGAACAAGATTAAGCCTTTTTTTTAGTTAAATCCTTTCTTTATGTCAACAATTTAAGACAACACACCATTATGATTCACAAGTTTAGGAGCCTCAAAAAAGATCCCAAGAGTTGGTTTTTTCAGTGGGATACAACCTTTGTGTGGTCCATTCAACTGGGATAGGAATTCTTTTACTCAACTTAGCTTAAAGAAGAGAAAAAAATGAATTGCAAAATTCACTAATCCAGCAAAAAAGACAGCAACAGAAGTGCTGGATGTTGCCACCTTGTCCTAACTAATCTTGTCTACCTTTCTTCCCAAGCAAAGTTGTTCTATATTCCTACTGAATCCACTTATAACAATAACAAAAGAACCTTTTCTTGGCTAAGTCAATAAATATGCAGACAACATAGTTGAATACATAGATCAAAAATGTGCATGAAAATGTCAGCTTTGCTTCTTATTGTTCTTCTCTATCACATATACATAATCTCAGCTTCTGATTCAGATCCATTTCAAGATTTCTGCATCCCACAACCCGAATTCTCATCCATATTCATATCCTGCAAGAACTCGTCCTTAGTCACAGTCGATGACTTCGTGTTCTCTGGCATAAAAGCCCCTAAAGACACTGGAAAAACAGGATTCTCATCCATTCCAGTTAGTGCAAGTGTGTTCCCTGGTCTCAACACACTAGGCATGTCGTTGGTTCGTGCAGACTTTGATTCCGGGGGCATAAACGCCCCACATTATCATCCGCGAGCAACTGAGGTTGCCTTCGTGTTGGAAGGCAGGATTTATTCCGGATTTGTGGACTCACAGAACCACCTTTTTGCAAAGGTTTTGGAGAAAGGAGAGGTGATGGTTTTCCCTCGAGGCATGCTGCATTTCCAGATGAATATTGGCGATTCGCGCGCCACTATTTTAGGGAGTTTTAACAGCCAGAATCCAGGCTTGGTGAAGATACCATCTGCTCTGTTTGGATCTGCCATTAAAGAGGAGCTTTTGGAGAAGGCCTTTGGATTGAATGAGAAGGACTTGGCTAAGTTGAGGCACAAGTTTCTTCCTAAATAAAACATGAGGTAGTTTTCTTTGATCAAAATTAAACTATTTTTTTGGATAATGAATGTTTCACTTGATGTAGTATTTACTTCAGGTTATTTCGGATTCGATATTTGATCATTTCTTCAATTCAGTTTGAAAATACGCATATGCGACGTGTTAAAACACTATTTAAAAATATAAAGAGTTTGCAATCAGCAAATTCAGCTTATTTGGTTACATAAAGGAATCTAATATTAAATTCCTCCATCATTTCAGCATTTCTAACTAATCCTTTGGGAAAAAAACATGAAGAAAAAAAAAAGGAATACTTTGGGTCATCTAATGTCAAATTATATTTTATCTTGAATTTCATGTTATGGGTTTGAAATAACGTATATGCAATCTAATTGATTTTTGGTAATTCTCATGAACTCAAACAACAACTGGCAGATGATTTGCAGGTAGTGGGTTTGAAAGAAAAAGGAGGATAAGAAAGAAACATTGTATACTGTCTTTTGCAAACAAGAACCATAATTTGGGGAGCACAAAGTCAACAACAAAACCTTTTCACTTTTCAACTAACAAAACTAACTCATTCTTCAAGAAAATCAAGAGAGAGAGAGAGAGGTGGTAAGAATAATGGAAGAGTGCAGTGCAAAGAAAGGTTGATGCAATAATGAAACACCATTATGTTTTGTCCAAACACCATGATTTTGCACATGGTTGAGCAATTGAGCTGTAAAGTAGAAGAAGGAAGAGTAAAATTTTCCCTTGATTGAGTTTTAATATTCACTTTGTTTTATTGTATTTTGTTTCAATAATAAACGATATTTATATAATACTCTCTACGTTTCATATTAATTATCGTTTTGGAGTCAAATTTTTGTTTCATATTAATTGTTGTTTTATCTATTTTTTGCCACTATTTTTCTAATTTTACTCTCAATCTCAAACTTAATTTAAAGGATGTCTTTAATTTATATTAAGTTGCAAAGATTATAATCAAATAATTAAGAAATAAATAAAGAAAGAATAAATTTAATTTTGGAATAAATGAAATATTTTTTTTGTGAGGACCATCCAAAGATCTTAAATTACCACAAGAAGATAAAACAACTGCTGTGGATAAATTGATTAATTCATAACTCCATTCGGCTAGAAACAGAAGGTTAACTTAGGGTGGGGAAAATATGGGTTAGAAGTTTGGATACTTTGATTTTATGGAAATTTCCGTGGAAATTTTGATATTTTAGTGGAAACTTCAAAAGTTATATTTGAGTGAAATTTCATAATTTTTTATTCTTAATTATATCAAAAATATCGAAAATTTTTCATTACAATATGGTATCATACCAAAATTTTCGATCAAATATCGATATGGTAAAATATTAATATTAATTGAAAAGTTATATATATTTTCACATTAATAATTTATAAAAATAAAAAATTTTATTTCATTATACCGATATTTTTAGTAAATGAAAGTTTCAATTTATAATTTTTATTTCGATATAACGATATTTTTGATATATCAAAATTTCGGTATATGAAAATTTTAGTATATGCAAATTTTCTATACTGATAATTGTATGCATTTTTGCAAACTGTACCGAACCACCTCATTACGCTTTCACAAACGCATTATACATCTTATATTCTTATCAATGTCGCATCTAAAAAATTTAAAAATGTTCTTTCTTTTTTTCGATACTAATTGAGGTATGTGCAAAAGTCATCTTTATTGACTATATAATCATCGATGATATAAAATGACTAAAATGCCCTTTAATAAATAAATAAGAAAGTAGAGAAATATATATAATTTGGATACAAGCAAAACATCTGGACATATCATGGGAACTCCAAACAAATCCACCATTTTCATCACATTTTTACAACAAAAAAACATTATCAGTTACCATCACTGAGATGAGAATGAAAACGTTACTTAATACCATAAAAGAGATCTTGTGATAAACAAGCCATTATCACAACAAACATGAACTGAGTACCAGACACACTTTAACTCA
This sequence comes from Scutellaria barbata, assembly GCA_028654395.1. Classification (NCBI taxonomy): domain Eukaryota; kingdom Viridiplantae; phylum Streptophyta; class Magnoliopsida; order Lamiales; family Lamiaceae; genus Scutellaria; species Scutellaria barbata. The sequence continues at coordinate 12,935,017 of CM053646.1, read as the reverse complement.
ACACAAGCTGCTACTACAACTACTACTATTGTTACCAAACTATATATCATCAAAAACCTTAATTAACTGTCCCTAATTCAAAGCATAGCATTCAAGATTTCATTCCAAGTATCAGGCACTCCAGGCAGACACCAATGGCTACAATCAGAGCCATGATCTTTCAACTGCTGCCCATTCTTTTCGCCCGTTGCTCTTGCATAGATTGAAGGATGACCATCTCGTCTGAAAGCTGACATCATCGTTATATCTTGGATGTAAACCGGAAACTCCATTTTCCTCATCACTTTCTGCAAAACCAGCATTTGTTCCGGGACGTGAGGCCGGCTTAAGTACTTCAATGGCTCCTTCTGGTTGTGGCATTTCCAGCCATTTTCTCTGTCAAAACGGAGAAAAAATAATTAAGATTTTTTTGTTTAGTTTGAGGTATCATATCATATCATATGATCATGTTGGAATTGGACAAACCTGTTGTGTCTAGGTGACATGGTTCGGAAAAAGACTCTGGTTCTTCTGGGATCAAGATTTAGGTCAATCCATTTGGCCCATGTTGTGAGCCCTTTCTCGTAAGCAAGTGTTGGATTTATGTTTTCGTAGACATTATTGCCCTCCATTACCAAATCCCATCTGCAAGAAATATAAACATGATCAAACAATGTATGAGCGCGAAAAGGGTAAGAAAACGGATGGTCTTACGAGCTCCATTTGTCTGAATGTGTCCACCAGTGAGCTGAGTCGAAGACAAGAACATCGACTCCTCTCCAATACTTCCCATTCTCTTCAATGGAATCAAGGTGCAATATTCTCTTGTTCTCTTCCCCTTTTCTTAGCTCCACTAGGAATGGAGCCCAACAGAATTCTATTGACATCTCAAAATCCTGCGAAAATGATTTTTAATTCACTACTCATAAAGAATGGTAGATTTGATCGAATTCAGCAGGTTTACAAGCAATCTTTTTCACGACTCACTAATGCAAGAAAGGCCATAGTCGGGCCGTTGTAGATCACTGTCTTTCGAGCAGAAGGAACAACTGATTGAACTAAGCAGACAAGAGATTCCCATTGGTTCCTCATTATGGAATCCCCTACTAGCATGATTCTTTTCCTTCTCATTCTTCCAAGAAACTCCAATGCATCAAACCTGCATCATCAATCAAATCACGATCATAATCATGTTTTGGTTTACAACGAAGCCCTCATCAAGATTAATGAAAGCTGGCAATTTGGGTCTGACATGATGGCTTAGATAAGATGGCCCGAAGAAGGGTTCCGGCCCGAATTGCCAGCTCTATGACTACATAAGTAGAAACAAAGCCATAATCATGCATGTTTGTTAGTTTACGGTGAAACCCCGATCAAGATTACTATTAGAGTTGGAAATTGGGCCCGATCCGAAGCTACTTCGGGCCGAGCCCGAAATGCCAGCTCTATGAATATTTAAGTAGAAACAAAAACCATAATCATGTTTCTTAGTTTACAACAAAACCTGGATCAAGATTATTACTAAAGATGGTAATTTGAGTCCAAACCGGAAAGTAATTTGGAAATTGGCAGCTCTAAGTAGAAGCAAGAACCATATATAGAGCATTGATGTACCTATGGATAGAGCAGGAATCGGGCTTCCATTTCCATTTCTCGTAGTCGGAATCGGGCCGGCCGTTTTTCCGACACGTGACAGCAGAGGAGAGGTAAGGGCAAGTGGCATCATAAAGAGGGTAAGTTTGGTCATAAACCCATTTTCCTTTGCTGAAGTCACAGGCTGTGAGGGAAGAGTGGCTGCTTTGGACCATGGAGATTTCATCATCTTTCTCATCTAGCCACTGCAACTCTTCTTGATCATATCTCGACGATGCAGTGTAAGAGAAGCAGAAGGAGACAAGAAATAAGAAGAAGACAAACAGGTGTTTATTGCTGTGGAAGTCTGCCATTTCAGACAAAAGAAACCTTGGTCTGAACAATGAACATGTTCACTGCTCTTGTTTTTATGTTGAGATTCAACAGGATAATTTGATACTTTAATCTTGGCTTGAGTTGCGGTATATGGGCCATACGTCCTCATGATTGCTTCCACATGTGAAACAGTAAAAATAATTTTTATTTTGTCAAATGTAAAAATAATCATGTGTTTATGTATTCTGTTGGAAAAAATTTGCAAAAAGAATTTAGGTTGTAATTTGAACGCTCATTAATTTTAGGTTGCAATCTAGAGACGTAAATCAATTGAATCCAGCTGAATATCAACATGATCGAGTTTGGCTCGTTCATTTTTTTATAAAATTACTTTCAAATCAAACTTTAAGAATGAAGCTCACGCTCTCTTTGATAAATATTAAATTCGACTCAATATTGCATATAATTGTTTCGAACTCAAGTTCGAGCTCATTAAATATACAAGAGCTCAAACATCCAACTCACAAACAAGCTTGCTAACATATTAAATTAACATATTCACAAGCTTTTGAGTCAAATACCCTTAAGTTTGAGTTTGACTTGTAAAAATTAACAGACGATCTGACATATTTACATCCTTACTACTGTCGGATAAAAAAAAAACAAATTGAAAAACAAATAATCTCAAATTAAATCAATTAATTTGATTTGATTTTCAGTATATCCTTATAAAATAAATTTAAAAAGCTTCTATTGTTAAAGGGTGAGACTAAAGGCACCACAACCCTCTTCTAATCCCACCCCATAATAATAAAAAAAAAATTAAAAAATAATAAAAGACTAAAATGTTCTTTTAGAAAATAACTTTATTTCGTTCGGCCGAGTCAGTCGAACACATTTTCACCTGTTCGGTTGAGGTGGCCGAACATGCTTCTACTTGTTCGGTTAAGGTGGCCGAACACTCTTCTATGTGTTCGGCCAACAGGACCGAACGAAACTGTTCGAGTTTGATTGATTTTTTTTATGTTTTTTCATACGATTTTCATATATTTATCAATATTGTGGAATGTTCATCATTATGTTGATATTACATTTCTCAAGAAATTAAAAAATTTAACATTAAAGAAGGAAGAAAAATGAAAAATAGAAAAATGGAAGAAGAAGTAAAACACAAAAAATCGATCAAACCCGAACAATTTCGTTCGATTCTGGTTGGCCAAACACATAGAAGAGTGTTCGGCCACCTTAACCGAACAAGTAAAAGCATGCTCGACCACCTCAATTGAACGAGTGAAAATATGTTTCACTATTTTTATCGAATGAAATAAAATTATTTTTTATAAAATTATTTTTTTTAAAAATATTTTAGTCTTTTACTATTTTTAATTTTTTTATTATTATTATGAGGTAGACTTACAAGAGGCGGGGTCCTTTAATCTCATCCATTGTTAAATTCAAGTCAGCACTCATCATGCTGGAAAATATAAGAGCCTCTGTTCAAACTTCAAAAATTAAAGCGGAGAAATCTTCTCTCAATTCGCTATGGTTGGAAGCAGATTGTTATCGCTTTTGAAGAAATCCAAAACCCTAATTCAGAAATTTCCATCATCAAATCCGAGGGAATCGAAAACATTTTCTACTTCTTTTAGTGAACCCCAATCAAGATTTCACTCTTCAGTTCCCAGATTTATTCCTGCTTCCGAACACCCTGTAGCGAGAAATTTCTTTGGATATGGTCGAAGGTCATTGCTTCATGCTTATTGTAAGGTATTTGAATTTGTTTTGCTTATACATGTTGTGACCATTTGCTTTGGACCTGAAGAATAGAAATTTGCAGAAGTGAGCTGAAAATATTTTTTCTATAACTTTTAATTGTATTAAACTTGTTATTTTTCTAGAGTTGTTCGCAATTTATTCATAGCGGTTATTTCTATTTTAGGGTTCTTTACTTTCATGTGCTGCCATGAATCTTCGAAATGTTGATCAAGAATCTTGGATGAATAATTTAAATGTGTTGTCATGATTGTGTTTGCATAAGTTAGCTTGCAAAAATGTAAAATGCAATGTTATCAACTAACTGCTGGTGTAATCTTGGGGTGTTGCCTTTGTTGTGAATGACTACCAATTGTAGCCTTTATTATTGACTATAATCAGATTGCGATTAATTGAAACATTTAAGCTTTATGGAAGTCCATTGGATGTATTAAATACTTAAAGAACCCTATGTGACCATATTTGATTATTTCCTATTTCACTAGGCTGCGTTAAGGATGAAAGTTTCTTGTTGCCTTGAATCTGTTTACCATATAAGTTCATGTATTTTCATACTGTCAATTACAAATTTAAGGAAATGAATATATAAAACATTGTTTTTTGGATGGCATGAAGACTCATACGGAATTAACGTTTTTCTAGCTGCCTCATTTTCAGTTTCTGTTTAGTTTGCTTTGATGGCACATCTTTAATGATTTTACATTCATGTTGGAATTTGGTCATGCATTGGTTTTCTATTAAGACCATACTTTTTAAATAGGTTTCTTGTTCTGTTTACAGAACTTTCATAAACCCTCATTCAGGAGTTTCTCCACTGCCAAACCGGGATTAGCAAACAGTACAGAAGGATTGAAACTTCTTGTCACTGCTGGGCCGATGGCTCAAGAAGCAGTTGGAATTTGGCTTTTCGTATCTGCTGCTTGGGTGTATAGTATGGTGGTTCTTGGTGGTGTCATGCGACTGACTAAGTCTAGCCTTTCGATGACCGACTGGAATTTCAACGGTCGTTTTCCAACTCTTTCGGATGACGATTGGTCGGTTGAATTTGAAAAATACAAGCAATCCCCAGAATACAGACGGTAATTACAGTGTCACTGTATTCCATCCATTCTTGATTAATCTGTACCTTTAGCATAATTTGGGATTGCATACCTAGATGGCTACATATGTTGCTTAATATACTATGTATATTATGATGGTTACTAGACATTTGTATTGGTTGGGCACTGACATGTGAATCCATTCTTAATGGTTGTTGCAGAACAAACGAAGGGATGAGTTTGGATGATTTTAAGTTCATGTACTGGATGGAATATGCTCATCGTTTATGGGGAGGGACATTTGGTGTAATGTTTGCAGTACCTTTCTCGTACTTTCTTTTGAAAGGATACGTTACACGCCGACTGGGACTCAGGCTCTCTGGACTATTTGCTATTGGTGCTGGGCAGGGGTTAATTGGGTGGCTGACCGTAAAGAGTGGCTTAGAGGTAACAACTAAAGCACCAAACCAACTTAAGTTAGATACAGCTTTTCAGAAATCTCTTAACTTCCTTCTTTTAGGAACCCTTATCTGAGTATGCTGAACCAAGAGTAAGCCTTTTCAGCCTTGCAGCTCACTTGAGTTCAGCGTGCGTTGTTTACTCTGGGCTCTTTCATACGGCTCTTTCTATTGTTATGCCTGAACCCTCTGCAGAATCCATAGCCTGGGTTCAAGGGGCGGCAAAAGTCAAACGTCTACTCGTCCCAGCTTGTATTCTTACTGGGATCACTGCTCTCTCAGGAGCATACATTGCTGGAAACGAGATTGTACGTATCTAGACTTTTCTTTTGCCACTCTTTAACTGTGTGCTTTCTGAGATGGATTCTATATATAATTACATATCAGTTTCATTGAAATTCTTCAGGGCCCCGCCTTTAATACCACAGAGACGGGTGATACTCAGAATTTCTTTGAGAATATATCATCTCTGCAGGTATTGCTATTTAACATTACAAGTTACATCTTAGGCATTGAATGTGTAAATTGATGAATAAGAATGATCCAAATCACTTATAAGATTAAATTGCTTCATGCAAATGTATATATGCTTCTAGCATTTCTAACCAGTAGATAGAACTTCAAGAATACAACATTTATGTTTACGTTATTAGATGTGCTTTTACTTTTAGATATGAATGAAACTTGAACACTATCTGCTATGTTCATTGCTCGTAATATTTTCTGCATACCAGCTTGTCCATGGACTACTTGCCACTGCATCTTTACTAACAGTTGGTGGCCTGTGGTGGTCAACACGAAAACTTAATATACACCCTGCATTACGCCCTTTAATAGGAAGCACTATTGGCATCGCCACAGTTCAGGTACTTAGACCGTTCTCTCTCGTGTAATATCAGCTCTACAATATACTATACACGTAGAAATTTATCGACTTTTTCTGCAGGTTGCATTGGGAACAAGTAGTGTTGTATCATATGTACCAATCTCGCTAGGCACTGCTCATCAGGGTGGAGTTTTAACTCTTTTAACACTAATCATTATTCTCACACACATTGTTCGACGACCTTCCCTACAATCTCTCAAATCTCTTTCTTCTGCAGCAAAAACGGCATCCTAAATTTTGTTTTGTTTTTTTGACTATGTATTTAAATCCTTTTATTAATTGTAAATTTGGTTCATTTGTAAAACTATGATTTTTTTATTTTTTTTGTTATTTAATTTGGCAGTTTTTTTTTTCTTTTTTTTTTTGGGAATAATTTGCGTATAAGTTGATTTGTGAAGCTTGATCATGATATTTATTGCAGCAAGATCTTTTTTTTTTTTTTTTTAAGATTGAAAGGCTTTGAAATAAATTTTAATAGTGTCAAGTATGAATTAACTTCGGGTAGTTTGAGTTTATTACTCACATTTTATTTCATTTTATTAATCCAATCAAACAAACTTCTATGGAATCAACAAAGGTATTTTCAAGCTTGGTTTATTTCGAGGAATTGGAGTCTAATGAATTACAGAATTAATCTCAAGTCGAACATTCTACAATTTATTTATTTATATATTTACTTTTGATAACTTAAATATTCAATAAAAAAACTTATATGAAATGGTATCATGGATGGTTATTGTCAAACAAAAGTTAATTTGTAGGATATTATACTGTTCAAAACATCTCTTTGAAAGTATATGGTAAAGATTAAAAAATAAAGATTAATATCTCTTTTGAGTGTTTATTTGAGATTATTTAAAAAATCTAAGATGTTTCAATAAAAGGCTAAAACTTAATCTTTTAATTTTATTGGATAAATTTTATAACAAAACTCAATTTATAAATTAGTTATCAATTCTAAACCCAACTTTTAAATTTCTCAATAAGGGGATCAATTTTATATTTTTTCTCAATTTAAAGCTTGAAAATTAGATTGAGTTCTCAATTTAAAGCAAAATTTCAATTTTTTTCTTTTTATTTATATTTATAATTTATTTATATTTTAATATGTATACATAGTTTAGATAAATTAAAATAAGTTGGTGCAATTTAGGAACGATTTTCATCCGACTTGTATTAATATATATAATAAATGCAATTCAATAAATTAAGATTCCTTTATTTAATTTTATAAATAAAAGTATAGAAAATCGATTTTAATATTATTCAATTTAATATAAATTATATTTGAATTAATTATATATTTTTTTCATATAAATTAAAATAAGTCGGATAAAATTTATTTTTAAAATATACTAACTTGTCTTAATTTACCCAAAATATGAATACATATTGAAATATAAATAAACTGATTAATATTAAAATCATTTTTTTATACTTTTATTCATAAAATTGAGAAAATAAAGAAATCTTAATTTATTGAATTGCATTATATATATATATATATATATAAATTAATACAAGTCAGATGAAAATCGTTTTTAAATTGCACGAATTTGTTTTAATTTATCTAAACTATATATACATATTAAAATATAAATAAATTATAAATATAAATAAAAAAAATGAAAATGAAAATGAAATTTTCTCATGAATTGAAAATTCAATCTAATTTTCAAATTTTAAATTGAGGACAAATAAAAAATAATTAAATTCCTTATAAAAAAACTTTAAAATTTGAGTTAAAAATTAAAAATTAATTTATAAATTGAGTTTTGTTATGAAATCTATACTATACTAATAGCAAGACAGTTGGAAATATTTACAATAATGTCATTTTCCCGCCCAAAAATGTCATGTCATTAAAAATATTAAAAAAATATAATCTTTCTTGATAAACTATTTGTATGTTGTTCGATATTTTAAATCTTGCAAAGTAAGTTATATTATAAATCTTCTTGAGCAAGCTATATTATAAATCTTCCTGAGTAAGCTATGTGTACATTATATAAGATTGGTAAGGAAAAACAAAAAATAAGAAAAAAAAAAATTAGAGAACAAAGTTCTTGGTATAGGCTACCACATCCATCATAGTCAATTTAGGCCACTATCGACGGAATCCGGTCGACCCCGACGTTCAAACTGAAGAGCTCTCCATCATTTTCGATACCGACACCTAACTTAATTAATATGAATAGATCTCAAATATATGTATTTCAAGGGAGATGATGAAGATGGAAGCTTGTGGCGATGCGAAAATGATTAGAGATGATGGTGGATGGTATGTTGTTTATAATACTATTATAAATGTATGGATCTGATGTATGATTTGGAAACAATGATTTATTTTAGTTGTTTATGTTGTTATTTAATAGTGTATATATATTAATGTTTAATAGTTGTATTTAATATTGATATGTTGTGTATTTATAAATTTAATTTAATTATATTAAAATTATTTCGTTATATAACAATACGCGCAACGTGCGGGTACACTGCTAGTTTATCCAAAATAGTAGATAAGATTGATAGTCTAGCTATGCAAAACCGATCTTCACAGTAGCCAAGCCGCCGGTTTAATTTATCCGGTTCAAACCAAAACGGTTCACCACCATTAACCATTCTTTTTTGATATTTCTTTCGAACCCTCATAAACCCCTACCAAAACCCCATTTATTGAGAAAGTGGAAAATTGTTTGCCCAAATCATCAATCATGATTCAAAATCGATTGATAGTGCTTTTGAGGAAAACCAAATCCGTAACCGCAAAGCTTCCCTCATCGAATTCGACGGGTTTGAGAGCATTTTCCAATCATTGTGGATTTTCAAGTGCGTCCCAATTAAGATTTTACTCTTCATTTCCGAAATTTGTGCCTGCTTCCAAATCCCCAATCTCAAGAAGCTTTATTGGGTATGGTTTGAGATCTTTGCTTCAAAATAATTGTAAGGTATTTTAATTTTTTGCTCCTACTTTGTGTGTGTGATTATCTACTTGTATACAGAAAAATGGTGCATTTGTTATGAGTCCACGAGTTGAAATGAGCTTGCTTTGCTGACGTGATTGATTAACATTGTTTGCGGGCATTATTTGTGTGCTTGTTTTGTGGTGATTTTTAACTTTCTTTTCCAGGTTGTGAAAATGTTCTTGTATGATGTTTGACTTTTCTTTGCATTTTTCATTTTTTATTTTATTTGTATTGTAATGCTTCCTGAATTTTCTGTTTTTGGATTCTTTACCTTCATGAAATGGAGAAATGTTCCAAAATGCTTGATTTAGAATAATGGTTGAATAGTTTAAGTGCAGGTTACCTTGACTTCCAATGTGAAACGCTATATTATCGATTTGGTAATAGTTTTGTTTTGGCCGATGCACCCCTTCCCATTTCTTTTAGGCCAGCAATTGTAGTGTTGTTTCAACTTAATCCAACTGTAATCAATTGACAATTTATCTTATAGAATTTTGTAGATATAGTGAATCATTTTCCATTTTGAAGCAGTTAGGATGATTTATTTAATTTAAAAGTTGTACACTTGAAGTATGATTCTTCTTGTTTTGAATTCTGTCCGACCTCTAGTTCTACACACACTCAACTGCCATTTAGTAATATATGGAAATGAACATTTGGAAAGTCTATTTGGTTAGCTTGTGAAAGACTTTACTTCTGTTAAGAATCAATATTTATATCATTTTTAGTTTTTATTTTTGCCCTGATAGCACTTTTTTTTAATGTGGATTTGCTCATGCATTGGTTTTCTAATAAGACTGCAAGACATTAAAATGAGGTTCTTGTTTTGTTTACAGAACTTCTACAGACCCTCGTTCAGGAATTTCTCTACTCCGGCTACTGTATCTGCAAAAAATACACAAGGAGTGAAACTTCTTGTCACTGCAGGGCCCAAAGCTCAGAAAGCAGTTGGTATTTGGCTTTTTGTATCTGCAGCTTGGGTCTTCAGTATGGTGGTGCTTGGTGGTGTCACTCGACTGACTAGATCTGGCCTTTCAATGACTGACTGGAAATTCACTGGAGGTCTTCCTCCTCTCTCAGATGATGATTGGTCAGTTGAATTTGAAAAATACAAGGAATCACCCGAATACAAACGGTAATTCAAGTGTCATTGTATACAAATTCTTCTTGATCGAGCTACTGGAATATATTTCCTAGTGTTATTTGGTATTGTATACTCAGAGACCCACATATGTTGCTTAATATAGTATGCAGATTGCTTGTCCCTAAATGTTCTCATGATTATGAAAATTTATGCATGAATTTTCCACAATGATTATATTAGAAATGCTATTTGATACATGTGTCTGTGGTTTTTTTTCTTTTTCAAGTGATGAACAAGGCTGTGATAATTGCGGTTAGTTGGGCATTGACATGTTTATCCACTCTTGGTCGTTGCAGAATAAATAAAGGGATGAATCTTGATGATTTTAAGTTCATATATTGGATGGAGTATGCCCATCGCATGTGGGGAAGGGCATTGGGTATAATGTTTGCACTGCCTTTCTCATACTTTCTTCGAAAAGGATATATTACACCCCGATTGGGACTTAGGCTCTGTGGTCTATTTGCTCTTGGTGCTGGGCAGGGACTAATTGGGTGGTGGATGGTCAAGAGTGGTTTAGAGGTAACATTTAAAGCATTCGACTACAGTATCCTGATACCTTTACTTAAATACAGATTTTTAGGATTAATTAATTTACTTCCCTTAGGAACCTGTATCTGAGTATGCTGAACCAAGAGTAAGCCCTTACCGCCTTGCAGCTCATTTGACCTCAGCATTTGTTATTTACTCTGGTCTCTTTTGGACGGCTCTTTCTGTTGTTATGCCTGAACCCCCTGCAGAATCTGTAGCCTGGGTTCAAGGGGCAGCAAAAGTGAAACGTCTTGCACTACCTATAAGTATTCTTGTTGGGATCACTGCTGTCTCAGGAGCATTTGTTGCTGGAAATGACGCGGTATGTGTGGCTACACTTTTTCTTACTCTTTAACTGCATGCTGTTTTGATGGGCTTGGTATATCATTATATATCAATTACATTTCCAGGGCCGTGCCTTTAACACTTTTCCAAAGATGGGTGATGTATGGATTCCAGAGGATATATTTTTGCTGAAGCCTCTGATGCGGAATTTCTTTGAAAATACATCAATGGTGCAGGTAATTATTCCTGTTGAACATTTAAAGTGGCCTTTGAGGCATGATGATCCACAGTGTAAAAGAGAAATTATTTACCCAGTGTTTGATTATGTAATTCCAGTGAATGAATGTTTGGAAATGCAAGATATTTGTTAGTTGAAAAGCAATTTGTAAGTCTTTTACCATATCTGTTTGGTTGATTCATGCATCCAACATAACTCATGGATGCTTCAACTTGCTGATGCTGTGCTAACTTACAGTTAGTATTAAAGGTCAGAACCTGCGTCAGTTGGATTTAATATCTTATGGATAATTTACTTTTACTAGATTTACTAATCCCAGCCAAAGGCATACACACCATACTTGAACAGCAAAGAGTTTTACATTATGTTGTGTTTTTTCTTTCATGAAAGGAAAGATTTTTAAATATTTTGTTGCTGATATGATTATTTTCTGGGAAATGCCAGCTGGACCATCGAATACTTGCTACTGCATCCTTATTTTCTATTGGTGGCATGTGGTGGTCAACGAAAAAGCTTGATATACATCCTGCAATACGGTCTTTAATAGGAAGCACCATGGGCATGGCTGCTGTTCAGGTGCTAAGATCTACTTATTTGTGTTGCCTGTGATACTTATTCCCCTTCTATCATAAAGTGACCATCATAAAGAAACTTTTTTGGTAGCTTTTGTTATGCACTGGATATAGACGCAAATAAAGTCATGCTAAATAATTTTGATTCCAAGCCATTTATTTTATACGCTCTGGAAAAAAGACATTTTATAGTTACAGTAGTCTTATCCATATAAGCTTTGTTCTATGTGAGTATTAGGCTGCATTTATAGGATGCATCGGTATTTGGAAAATAAGTAAGCGTATAAAGAAAACTATGAGATTCAGCTTACTAAATGTCATGAAATGTTACTCTAAAAAATTTAAGATAGCATTTTTTCCTCAAAAATCTTCCTCAACTAGATATTACAATCTCCATAAGATCCTTTAGTTTAGGAAGGGGAAATCTTTACTCTGCCTTTATATCATAACAACATCATTTGTGAATTAGTGTTGGATCATATCGTTTCAAAGGTGAGTTATTAGTGCTGTATTATATTGTTTTATCCAAGATAGCAGATCTTATATTAATTCATGATAAAAGTATCTTATTAGCTAAAAAATTGTTTTACTGTAAAGGTGAAAATTTCTGAAACCAGGGCTTGTAACGTCCTTACCCCCGCCAGGACGAATGTCACCTTTTTAAGCCCCTGGATGATTTACTTGTTCATCATATTCTTCTATTTCTCCATTTAAGCGTTTGTTGACTCAATTATTCTCCTCTTTGGTTCTGTCCAGGTTACGTTGGGGATAACAACTCTTCTCTCGTACGTACCAGTTTCACTAGGCACTGCTCATCAAGCCGGAGCTCTAACTCTTTTAACCTTAATGATTCTTCTCAACCACACTCTACGTCGACCTTCATTGCAGCTTCTCAAAACTCTTCCTTCTGTAGCCAAATCAGCCTATTAGTTTAGGCTCTTATTATGTAGTTACCAAAATTTTATTTTATTATTCCTCGTGTAACTGAGGCCATCACATTTTGCCATTTCTTCCATCGATCTGTTAGCAGGATTTATTAAATTTAAAATAATTTTTTTGTTATTTTCAGTGAATTTTCCACTGGGTTGTGTTATATGAATCAAATATAAGCCTTTGATAAGCTTAGGTTGAAAATAGTAAACCATCGCAAGTATAAATTATGATGTAACCAACATTATGATTATCGAAAACACGAGCATTGAAGATCAACACTTGAACAATTCCACGAAGGATATAATTTAACAAAGAAGAATAATGAAAGCAAAAATCATCACATAAGATTGGATTTCATTCAGCATTGGAAATCACCATTATTCTAAATTCCATCTTGGTATCCTTTGAAAGACAAAATTTTGGATAAATGATAAAAGTAAAAATGATCTCAATTGACCGTCCCACAGGATTTGCAGTAGCCGTAAATACAAGGAAAGATCGCATAAATTACTAGCCACTAAAACTGTGAACCTTGAAGCAAAGACAGTTTACATAGTCTCCTTTCGTTTCCTCTTTGTGGTTCCTTTGGCAGTTTCCGAAATCCCAGCCCTAGATGCAGCAAAACATCGAAGTTTTTCTATTATCCTCCTCTCGCTAATACGCAGCATCAAAGAATGACGCAATTTGGGGTCTGTTGCTTGAGAACACTCATTAAATGATTTGATGTCTTCTTCAAGAGAATTCGGAGCATAGAGACTTTCTCGAGCATCTGCAAGTGAAGAAAGAGCTTGACGGACACTTTGTGTTAGCAACAATTTCTTGCTTAGTTCTAAATCATTGGTAGATAGAATGGTGTCCTTTCCCAACAAGTGGAAGCTTGAAGTTTCTTTGATCTCTCTTTCAACTGACAATGCAAGATCAAGTTCATTAAATTTCTCCTCAGGTAACAACATTATGTAAAGTAACACCAACAACTCCATTTGAGGTTCCCCATCAAATGATATTTCGAAATATTCAGACTCTTGACTGACACATCCGGAATATTCCAACTTTCTCCAGAGAGACAACCTTTGTCTGCAGTGTCGACAAGAATACAGAGATGAACTCCACTGAACTACGATATCTAAGTCAATATTCAGAATATCAAATGGATTGTCAAGTTCGGTGAATCCATATCTATGTAGAAGAGCTGCATTCCCCAAGTATCCATACGTGTTAAATACCTGAAATAATCTTAGCAATGTAATCTCATTGAGAGCCAATGAACAGTGTTATAACCAATTGTTAACAAGTCGAACAAAAGCCTACATTACCAACCAAAAAGAATAGAATCAAACAGAATTAGCAGGTAAAAGAAGTCCTTACTTCAGTGCCAGCTTTGACATCTTTAATGATGATCATCTCCATAAATGTCAGTTCATTTCCTGAAGCTGAAGAAAGTTCAAGGTCACTCCCACTAAAATCTCCTCTTTCCGAATGAGAATTAGATGTTGTGGACTCATCATCTTCATCACTTTCACGATCAATATCTTTCTTTCCAATATCAGTGTCAGTATCAGATTCAGAACTAGAAGATACAGAAGTGAAATGAACATCCTCAGCGGCTGTCTTGTGATTGAATCTAGGCATAGAAGAGTTTATTTGCTAAGAATTGGACAGAGAACTATGATACAAATAACAGACAAGGAGTCAAAAGAATTATTTTAAACAATTAATACAACACTGGCAGTAAGAGGTCCCTCAAGCATTCATAATCAGTAATTCATTAACTACAGTAACTTTGTACTATTTTATCCAAAATAACTTTCACACATGGCACTATTTACATGTTCTAGATTTTCCATAATTGCAGGCGGTAAGATATTAAATAGAACTTACAGGTCAGCTAAAGGTACCATTCCAAAACCATGGTACTCATCTATCTGAAACGATCTTGAAGTAACTAGACTCTTGGCAGAGAAATATTCATCCACAGTGAAATATTCCGGATTTAGCTTGAAAGAAGCCAAATCCAAAAGGGGTTCGATGCACTCCTTCCAGTCTTCATAGACCAGAGCCTTGTCTTCTTTAACTGTCTGCCTACAAATTGCATTGATTAATTGTATATAAACTATATAGTTACTGAATATACACCAGCATTACATGTTTACATGATCAAACAATTCTTATTAAGGTTTAATTTCAATTAAACTCAGGACTGCGTTCTTGCTTGATTTTGAGTTTGATATAAATTACTAAATGAACTAGTCATCAACAAGCTATAACATAAAAAACTCCATTTGAACTTTAAATGATAGCATTCAATACAAGCTAACCAAACTCAAATCAGTTTCTCAACTACAGAGAATACACTCAGGCAGATATGCGAAGGATATACACGACGAACTGACCTTGTGCAGTTCAGTGCCTGAGAGG
Source organism: Scutellaria barbata (assembly GCA_028654395.1). NCBI lineage: Eukaryota > Viridiplantae > Streptophyta > Magnoliopsida > Lamiales > Lamiaceae > Scutellaria > Scutellaria barbata. Next base: position 12,919,889 of record CM053646.1, on the reverse strand, counting down.
AGAGAGTCGATTTCAGGGAGAGACCAAAGCAACGGAATGGGCTCAAATGGCGGAAGTACCTGCAGGTATTGAAACCATTTCGATTGAGCGCCAAGGCTCTTCTCGTACATTAGGGCAACGGAGAGCCCCAATTTTCCGCCGAGCTGCGCCTCATCAACGAGCTGGCTGGCGGCGGACGTCTTCACGGTGAGGCAGCTCTGCTTAGGAATCGTCGCAACGACGTCGCCCTCCTTCAAGTCGCACAGAGCTTTCACAGAAATCGACATTGATCGCGACGTATCACCGGCGCCACCGTCATCGATTGAGAGGAGGAGAGCGTCGCTACATTCTATGCCATGATACTTCATCCACCGCTTGAATCCTCTCATTTTTCTGTCACTAATACATATATACAAACGTTAGAATGCGACGGCGGAGAGTGTGTGTTGGCGCGGCCGATAGAGGCGGAGTTACCTGGCGGCGGCCATTGCGCTCCGGCGGTGCAGAGACAGCCAAGTGAGAGACAGCGTGTGGGAAGGTAGTCAATTTGAACCGAGAATTCGGCCGGTTTGAGAAAAGCCCAATGGACTTCGAAAATTTTAGGCCTGGTCCATATTTTTTGTGCAATTGAAGCCCAATTTGGGAACTCGTGTGAGGATTTGGGTTCATATCATAGCGGCTGGATTTTGCAAATCCAAATATTTGCTCTTGTGAATATTGAAAATATATTTGAGATTTTAGGTATAAACTAGTCTTTTGTGGAACTGGATTGATAATCAAACCGACTTGACCATCGAATTAACATTCAACTGGTTTGATCAATTCATTTGGGAGGTCTGATCGTTTAGAAAAAAATTAGTAATTTCTTTTTTAACTTTATTGTCATGTTATGTAATTTTCTAAAAAATTGTAGATGGTGATGGTGATGATACAAAAATCCTTTTTAGTAATAATAATTATTACTATTATAAATTTAAGATCTTTGTTAATAAAATCCACTACATTATTAAAATAGCACATAATATATAAAATTGCATATATATATATATATATATATATAATAGAATATTAAAACTATACCTTCTAAATTTTTAAAAAACTAAGAAAACTCATTAAATTTATTTATCAAATTTCTCGTAAAAAATAAATATATTTTTAAATCTTTTATAACTAATTCACAATATATTATTAGGAAGTTTCCCGCATTGAAAAAGAATAAAGAATATAGAATATATAATTTTTCAATTAGAAATTGTTCCACGTTGAAAAATATTAAAAAAAGTATGAAAAATTGTATAAAGTTTGAGAGTTTCTCCTATATTGGTTATGTTGGTTAGTCAATTAAAATAACATTGAAGTCATCCATTATAAATGCTGCAAAATGTATAACTTTGCCCCATATTGGTTGAGGCATCAAAATAGTATTGAGTTATGCATTATAAGTAATACTAGTGCTTGAAAGTATAATTATCCAATAATTTTTAAAGTTGAAAATATAGAAAAAAGTAATAAATTTAATTTTTACAAAAAAGTCCAAATTTAAAAAATATCCAGTTTGATCGGTTTTTATATCGGGTTGACCAGATTTCTACAGATTTTTGGTTTCGGGTGGATAATGAGATCAGACCAATAACCGATTTGCGGTTGAATTGGTTGGATCGGCAGGTCTAATCCCACAGACATTGGTATAAACTACAATTGAAACTAGAGATGTAAATTAAATAGAGGTTAGTGCACTATTCAAAGATTAATTTGATAAAAGTTCGTTCGAATTCGTTAATTGTGATTTGTTAAAATAAACAAACAAACTCAAACTTGATTCTATTCGACTCATGAACAAGTTCGTTAGAAGGTTCGTGAACTAATTCGTTGGATATAATACTAATATTTGATATTTTGATACATAGTTTTATACTTTTACTTATGTTAAATGTATAAATATCTAATTATAGATATTTTTTATAAAAATTATTAAATTAAGATAATATATATTTTTCCAAATACATAATTTATTTTGTTGTTTAATTGATGAATAGTATAATAAATTATAAATTATTAATATTTAAGTTTGTGAACCATAATGTATTAGTATCAGGCTCGAACGTTAAATTTAAACACTTAATAGTTCGGTTCTATTACATCTTTAGCTGAAACTAGTATATATACGAGATTTATAAAAAAATTGAAATAAATTTAATAAATGAATTGAATAAATAATAATGATAGTAGTTAGTAAAAAAACTGCGTGGTCTCATTTAATAAATATAATATGATTTGATATATTAATGACGTTTATAATCGTGTATTATTTCATTAAATTTGTCAAAGAATAATTTACAAACTGGATATGAGTGAATTAAATTATACACAGAATAAAGTAAAAGTAAATATCTCATGATTGATTTTAGTAATAAGAATTACTAAGTAAAAGCAATAAAGGTGTAAGAAGAATAAATACTTATATATGAAGTTGATACACAAATTCTTGAATAAATATATTGTGTTGTATATTTATGGATTTTAATTTTCAATTATCATCATTACGAAAATGTAATAAATGAGAGAGGTGTTTAGAAAATATGAGTTTTCATTTTAATTAAAAGTTAAATTGATATAAATATTAAAAAAAAATTAAATAGATAAATGTATGGTTAGAATTAAATTAAATTCACAGGCGAAATTTTTTTAACTATAAATTGACATTTGTCAAATTTTGATTTCAAATTAATCATTTATTTAAGGACAAAACTTATATGCACCAGGGGCACGGATCTAAGATCCGTGCCCCCAACCCGAACCGGCACGTGGACCGTTTTTACTCGCATCCACGCGCCCCCACGCGCGGCCACACCATAGTTGGTGTGCGCCGCGCACCACCTGAATTTTATACTTTAAGGTATCACTCATTTATTCTTAAGGTATCACACATTTACTTCAGGTATTAATATAAAAACAGCGCTGTTTTCTTCTTTTTCCTCTTTTTTTTTTTTTTTTCCTTTTCTCTCATTTTTCTTCTTAATCTCTTTTCTTATCAATTTGTTATTCTTCTTATTTATTTTGTACATTATTCTTCTTCTCTATCTTCTTGCTCTTATTCTTCTTTTCTATATTTTTATTCTTAATCTTCATCAAATCTTCATAAAGTCATTTATGGAGTTTTTTCTTCTTCCTCTTCTCTTTTACTCATTTTCATAAATTTAGATAATTGATTTCAAATCACAATTTATTATAATAATTTTAAAACATTGAAAATCAATTATTTCAAACAATATGAAATCATGATTTGTATTACACATGTTTTTTCAAGTATTAATAAATACCTTACAGGTATTATACTTACCTTATAAGTATTACACATGTAATTTTATAATACCTGAAGAGTATATATCTAATACTTATAGATCATATCAGTAATACCTTAAAAGTATCATTGGTCATGAGCAATCATATATCAATGTTTTAGGGTAATTATGATTTATAAAATCATGAACACTCAAAATTTTTGTAATACTTGTAGAACATATATTTAATACCTATAGAATACGTTAAACTCAATCACCATAATACCTTAAACTGTATGTCCTGTTAATACCTGTAGACCAAATGTCTAATACCTGTAGAACAAATCAATAATATCTGAAAAGTATTTTCATAATATCTTGAAAATATTTTTGTTATACCTATAGACCATATATCTAATACCTATAGTATAAATCAATAATACTAACTAATATCTTAAATAGTTATATTTGGAGCATAACTTAAACTCAATCACCATTAAATGACAACAATTACTCATATATTTGCATTGACCATGCTGCCCTGCTTGAACCACTAATCTTAAATGCTCAAAGTGAATGCAGAGGAGGGCTGCAATTTTGGAATCCCAATTCTTAAATTAAACATAACCAGAATTCCTGCTTTGTACAGCTGCCCTAGGAACTTTACATGAACAAAATTTTGAAATCGTTTTCAGCAAAATATTTTACCTTACTCATTGTTCAAATCTCCTCCATTGTTGATTGAGTATTTTTGATAGTAAGAAAAAAAGAATCATAATCATATGAAGAAATTAAAAAGGATGAGAGAAAAAAAGAAAAAAAAAAGAAGAAGAAGGAATAAAACAACACATAGGAAAAAAGAAGAGAGAAGAAAAAATAGAAAAAAAAAGAAGAAGAAAGGTGTTGGAGAGAGAAAAAAAAAAAAAAATTAATGAAGTGGGTCATCGGTTGGTAGAGGGGGTTGGGGGCACAGAAGTCCTTCTCTTTATTTAAGACTTTACACAATGTATATCGAGTCGAATAATCATTAATATATTAGAAATCGGAAACTAAATAAAATTTAAATTGAATAAAACACTCAATTCAATATCCAATATAAGTCAGAACTTTTAGTACCGAAACTAATAATTTAAACATCAGTTTTTTTCAATTATGAACAAAGCCTGCAAATTCTAAAAAGAGAAACGTATTTAAGATTTTAGCGTGTTAAACCCTAAACCCTAATATCCTTCCTCTTGCACACGAAGAATGTCGGCGCCGGAGGGCATTTACGACGTCGCACTGAAACCGAAGCTGCTACGCTCGCTGCTCAGAGAGTACGTTCCCGATGAGAAGCACCCGTTTAGCAACCCTTCGGAGCTGTCCTACGTTGTTTCCACTGTCCAGACCCATAAATTGCTGTGCGAGTGGACCCCACAGCCTGTCCAACAAGACTTGGTGGACGCCTGGAAATCGGCCGTTGATTCGTGGGTTAATCGATTGCTCAATCTAGCATCTAGCAATTTGGTAAGAAGAAATTGCATTTGCATTAATTTTATCTCATAAGTTGCGCTCACGTATGAAACTCGCTGTATTTGATGCATCTTGTTAGTGTTTATGTGTATTTTGCTGTTACCTGACAAGCAAGCAATTGGTCGTTTTATTTAATTTTCTTCGCAGTCTGTGTATTTATTTTCCTATTTCAATATTTATTTTGTGTTAGTATGCACGGTAACTGTGATGGTACATACAAATAAAAAGATATTGAACTTTTCTTATGATGGTTGTATTGGTGAAACGGATTACAATATTCATTTGGTTAGTCATACTAAATAATGGACGTAATGTAGGTTTATCTTAAGAAAGTTTCCTTCCCCCGTCAATATATGTCACTGGTGCTAATTCATTTATGTTTTAAGAAAATGCGATCTTTTATTAGTATATTTTCGTCTGAAGCTAATATTTAATGGCAATATATGCTAATAGTTTGTTCATTCATGAATGTTCTTTAGCCAGATAAGTGTTGGGCAGGAATATGTTTGCTTGGATTGACCTGTCAAGAATGCAGTTCAGAGCGCTTTTTAACTTCGTATGCTGATTGGTTAAATAAGCTTCTCCTACATATTCAGGTACCCTTTTTAATGCACATTTCAAGGTCTGGAAAAACTTAAGACGGGGGGGGGGGGGGATAAAAAGGATCATTGTGATGTGCAAGTGCATCCTTGTTTCAAGGTTCAAATTGTTGTTTAGGGCTCTGTATTCACATCTAATCTTCTTGCATCTAGAATTACTTTGTTTATCTATTCTTCAATTTAAATGTATTAAGAATGTTTTCAACTTCCCATGGTTTAATTACTATTTGAAACTCTGTGACATAGTGATTAAATATTGTTTAACATGTTGAATTCTCTCTGCACACATTTTTTTGGGTGGAGGGAACTTGTTTAAGAGATAAGCTTACAAGAATTCCAATGTAAAGGTTTTCAGCTGTATAGTACATGTATTGTTTTCTTTTACACCGTTTCTTTGATCTTTATTATCAGCCTTCAGTAGTTTCTCATTTCGTGAAGGCGGCTTCTTGTGCCTCGCTATCAGATATGTTTACAAGGTATGTAGGCCTGGATATTAGTATTTCAATGTGTAGATTAATTATCAATGTGTCTAATTTCATCTATTAGTGGTTGAAAATATGTAAGAGGTTTGGCGAGATTCTTATAGTTTGGTAATGCGTCTTTAAGCAACCTCTTTTTGAAGATTAACAGGATCTGTCTATATTATCTGCTTGCAGATACAAAGAAAATTACGCGGTTTACACACACTCAACCTCCATCCAACAATTGCATTTGCTGATTGTTTTGTATAATAGAGATTGTGTGGTACCAGAACAGATATATTAAAGATTCCTCACTTTTTCTAATGGAGGAGATTCTTGTATGTGGCATGTACTTTAAAAGTTCTCTTAAATGCAATTGTACATTGTGGGGAAATATGCAAATTATTAGTGCATTTTAGTGAACTTACACTTTTCAAAAAATAATTTGCAAGTAAAGAATAGGATCCATACTTGGATCTTAAATCTAGGTCAGGTCATGCGCTTGAGTATTGCATAGGTATCTGATTTAGTTCACATGTATCAAACATTAAAATCTGATTAGAAGTAATCCATCCAGTATGCATAATAATTAAAATTGGACAGTGTGTGCTTGTGACATGATATTACTTGTTTTCTTCAGATTTTCTACGTCATATAAATATTCTCCAGTTACTGTAACTTGTATACTTGTTGCCTTATCCATTGAAAGTTCAGCATTTTCAGTTTTCTAACGTGAATAGGTTGAGCGGATTTTCAAATGCAAAAAAGGATGGGATTTCACAGGCTACAAAAGTTGTTCAGCTAGCATCAAAGCTATTAAATGAGGATAGCTCTGCTGTTGTATTGGTTGGTATAGCACAGTATTCTCATATACTGATTTATAAAACTGTTTTTTTAGTTAAATAGGATTTTGTTCTTTGTACTGCATTATAAGGTGCATAGGTGGGGGCATACGTGTGTATACCTTTTGCATATACCCTAAAACACCAAAAGATATGCCTATTCTGTGTAGCCTGGGATGAATCAGCATTGTTTTCAACAGCGTGCTTAAATTATGAGCAACAAAACTTTTAATCAAAATGTTATCATGTGTTTATGTCTTATGTTGTTTGAAAGTGGAGGATTCATGTGGCTCATCTACAAGTTAGTTGATTGATAATTTAATAAGTAAATGAATCCTTTCCGTTTTCACTCATGGCTTATGTGTAGACATGTTTAAGATAAATATATTTGAAATGAAAAAGTAGTAATCATGTAAACAATAAACTATATATTTTCAGGTTGCTGGTCTATCTTTCTGCAATTGCATTTCATTTCATATTCTTTCGACAAAGTTTTTTCTTGTTCATTGTGGCTGTCTTATATAGATGTTAACTTCCATTAACACTGGAAAAAAATTGTGTGTTTAAGTTTATTTATTTTCTTTTTTCTGGGGTGATTGTAATGCAGGAAGAAGCGATATGTCTCTTATGCACCATGATAAATTTCTTTCCATTATCAGTCCACCGACATAAAGATATTGTAAGTGATTTACCTTTGATTTCCTTAATTCTCCAACTCTGGTGTAAATTTGTAAGCTAAGTGTTATCAATTTATTAGTTTGGATTTTCATGAATGGGAACCATATGCACTAAAGCACATTGATCATTGGCAGGTTGAAGCTGCTATTGCTTCAAAGCTCATATCTGGGAAATGCTCTGCCAGTGTGTTGACGGTGAGAGTTGTGGAACTTTTTGATATATTATTTTTAGTTGGAATGCAGCCACCAAACTAGTAGTGCCTACTTGTACAGAAGCTTGGTTATGGCTTGTCAATGCTTCCAAAATCAAGAGGAGATGAGGAGAGCTGGTCTTTAATGATGGATAAGATATTGCTATTTGTAAACAGTCAGTTGAATGATGCCTTCCAGGGTCTAGAAGAAGGTACTTAGAGGAGTTTCCATATGCAATTGCTGATATTGTTTGAAAGCATTTACTTAGTCCTTGCCTTGCAGAAGACAGAAGTTCTCAAACGATGAGGGCATTACTTCCTTCTGGCAAAGAAGCCCCACCACCTTTAGGAGGCTTATCAGTGTCTGAACAAAACTCAGATCTTTCAACCAAGAGGCCTGAGCGACTTTTGGGTTCTAGAATTTCTTGTCTTCTGCAATGCTGTTGTACCATGCTCACAAGTTCTTACCCTGTTATGGTATCTACTTAGTTCTGTATTTGTTTTTTTTTTTTAATGAAAATGTGAAATCATCTTTGTGGTTGACATAGAGGATGAATTTTTTGCAAAGCTGCATATTAAATAACACTCATGTTAAATGGTAGGTTCCTGTTCCTATATGTGGTCTGATAGCCATTGTTCGGAGAGTGCTATTGGTCGACGGTTCCTTGTCACAGTCTTATTCTTTCATGAGCATGCTGAAAAAAGAATTTATTTGTTCGGAAATCCCACTTCTGCAATTGCATAGTCTGGAAATTCTCCAATCTGTTGCCAAGGGGTTAAGCAGGTGAATGTTGGTTGTATTTAATCTGAAGTTGTCTTGGGTTTGGAAATATTCGTATTTTGATATAATCAATTTCGAATTTCAGTTTTTCAAGTGTTGTAGATGTTCAAACTAGTCAATTTGTTCTTGCAGCCAATTATTACCACATGTTGCGGAAGTAGTTGAACTGCTGCAAGAATACTTGAGGAGATGTAAATTCCCAGATCTGAAGATAAAAACATACTCTATTTTGAAAGTCCTTCTGATGTCAATGGGCGTTGGTATGAATCCAACCTTTTTTGATATTTCATCACATGCTTATTTCCCTGAATTGTAGTCTTTTATTAAATGCATTTCATGTTTTATTTCTGGTTGTTGACTGTTACTTCAGACTTAGGTTACTTGTATACCATACTTGGATGTAAATGTTTATGTAAAAAAATAATACAAACTCAGACTTGCAAATTTGGTGTCTGAACATATGCAAAACTTTGTATTTAATTAATCAAACCATAGTATACTTGATTTAAACATACTCCCATAGTTGCATTTTGTAGCATGTTACACCTGTCAAATAACTTTTCAGTTTCATGTGGTTGATGGACAGGCTTATATTTTATTTTTCTGGCATCACTGGCTTATTCTAAACTAATTCATGGAATGACGAAATTTAGCAAAATAAATAATCTTGAAATTTATGCATTTTTTGCATTCAGCGTAAGTCCAGAACAATGATTTTTTCAAATGCAATACACGTGATTTGCCATGATTAATGGGTTTTGCTTTGCCATTTCCCTCAATAAGCTTTTACATTATTCAAATGTACAATTCACTTCTGTTTGGCTCATGCATGGGTTTATACATGATTTGCAGAAACAGATTGTCGAAAAAATGTGTCTAGTGTATGTGTTTGTTATGCTGATGCAACTAAGTTCCAATTTGTACACGTCATATTACAGTCTGTAGAACCTTTCCTTTGTATATCATCTTTTCTGAAACCATCATTTTTGCTCTTTTACAGGACTTGCAATTCATGTTAGCCAGGACATTGTCAGCAATGTATTTATTGATTTAGATTGCTTTGGTGATGGGAAGGATGGCAAAAGTTCTGATATGAATACACAGGTCCAGTCAGAAATGTTGACTGAGTATCATCATAAGAAAAGAAAGCATTCAACAATGGCAGGATCTTTTCAGGAGCAGCCTGCTCATGATGGTTTGGAAGTTGAAATTCCTAATATGACTCCAATATCAGTGAAGATAGCTGCGTTGGAGGCATTAGAAACTCTTCTAACTGTGGTATGCTTTTATAATGATTACGATTAACTGTAAATTCAAGTGGTTAAAATGTTTCTTCACATCCTATTATAGATAATATATCCCCAGTAACAGATGATTGAACAATGACCATCAATATAAACACATTCTTAAGATGCTTTATACATTTTAATAGATAATATATCTACATTAACAGATTATTCAGTTTGCAGTAAAATCAGGGTTCCACTCTTCTCAAATACCTACTACAATGATGTTTTTAAGTGTGCCATCCATAGAAATAAGCCATCTCAATAGTGGATAATTTAATTTTTTTGGATCAAGTTTAATTATCTAATAGTTCAAGTAAACTATCCCAGAGCTAATGGTAACAGCTACGACATTCTCAAGATGGTTGAATTACTGTTCTCATCTTTTCTATATTACCTTCTTTGAATCGAACAAAATGAAACTTGTTAACAGGGTGGCTCGATTAGATCTGAAAGCTGGCGAGGAAATGTTGATCATCTACTTATTTCCGTTGCTTCATATGCTTGTAAAGGGGGATTGCCCAAGGTGGAAAGAAAGATCCTTCTTTCTGGTGATCCTAAGTCTATCTGGGCAGACTTCCAACTAGCTGCTTTACGTGCACTTTTGGCATCTCTCCTTTCACCAGGCCGAGTACGCCCACCACATCTGGCTCTGGGTTTAGAACTTTTCCGAAGAGGTGATCTAACAGCTCTATCATCTTTCCTTCTTCCCTTTAAAACTTGATGGAATAAACTGTTTTGGGTTATGCTCCAAATTCATGATCAATTGTTCCAAGTTTTTAATTCATATATACAAATTGTTTATCAGCCCTCTTGAATTCATATGTATTCTCTAGGCACACAAGAGACAGGAACAAAGCTTGCTGAGTATTGTGGACATGCACTGCTAGCCTTAGAAGTGCTCATACACCCAAGGGCCTTACCATTGTCAGATCAGTTTTCGAGCATTGATGAATATAAAGTTCCAAGCCACATGTTGCGTGGTACCGTGTATCCCACTGGAGACAGACAAACTTCCACATACCAACCCGTTGAGCCTGAATCAGAAGATGATGACTTGAATGAAAATTGGATTGGCAACGACGATGAAATGGAGATTCAAGTCATTGAGGAACAACAGAATGCACATCTAACTGCTAGAGATACTTCCCCTGATGAACTCCCTCCTGATAAAAGTATGCCTAATCATGATGATCATATGGTCGAATCACGACCTTATACAACACCACCAAGTACTGCAGTCGATATTCATGGAGCCACTCGATCTGGTACTTCAGAAAGTGTTGAGCTGGAACCAGTGAGACGGGAAACAGGGTTTATAGAGAAGGATATCACATTGAAGAGCGACACAATTTCTAAAACTGGCAAAGAGATGGCCTCTTCTTCATCGCAGCATGTGTCTGAAAACAAAGATGGGATCTCCGCAATACTCGAAAGAATATCTGCTACTCTATCGAGTGCAGATAGAAGAAAAGGGATGATGTTTGAATCGGACGACGAGGATTCACTGCCAGATATCATAGACGGAGATCCCGATTCCGACTAGATTCAGTCTTGATGTTTTACTGCTGGTAATTAAAAGAGGATGTGCCAATATACCAACGGTAAAATTTCAGTGCCAAGTTTTGATTATTCCCGTGCATTACTGTTCTTTCTGAGGAAATTTTGATTGTTATTAAGATTTATTGACTTTTGATTAATTTTAAAAAGATTGAGACAGTCAATTTGTATAATGTCAAAATGCTGTTATTTAGTTTTTTTTCTCTACATCTGTGCTGAGGCGCCTAATTAAATTTAGTCAAAAGCACCAAATACATGTTTTTGATAGTGATCTATTATATTTTGATAAGTATATTTAATGATCTTAGATGTCTTGATTGGACTTATTGTGCAAGAAATCAAAACTTCACTGCCACAACTTTCCACATTCCCACCTAACCTATCATTTGATTTTTACGAATGGAATCTTATTTTGTTGGGAAAGTCACTTATGTGGTAGGTTAGGTGCTCATTTGAGATAATATTTAATAGTTATAAATAATTATGTATATATAGATTTTCAACAAAAGTCATTAGTATCTATGTCAATGATGACTTAATACAGGTAACAACTAATAAGACAAAGAAAGAACAAATTTCTAAATGTGAAAATCAATCTTATGTATGTCTAGTTTTTAATTGGCAACTTAGTTTAAGTATTTTTTAAAGTATAATCTAGATTTTTTTCAATATCTTTTTCAGAGAAATGTACATTACATAATTTTGAAAATGTAAGAAATAACCTGAAATATGATCCTGTTTTAAGTATGATTTTTATTTATTTATTTCAATTTGTAACCTAAATTTTTTTAAAATGATAAATTTATTTTTTTGAAAATCATGTATTGTGCATTTGGTCGGAAAAATTATTTGAATTTTTTTTAGATTGCACGTTGAATTGAAAGAAGGTTTTGTCGCAAACTGAATTGGAAGAAAGAAATTAACTTGATAGTTAAAAAAACATATTAACCCAATTATTTTGAATAAAATTTCATTATAAAATATGAGAATAAACAATATTCATATAGGTTCCACGCATTTTCTTAGTTTATAACGAAATCCAACAGTTATTCTTTTCTTTCTCGTTTTTTTTGAGTTCATTCAACAATGGTGGTTCATCGACTCTGACCAAAATACCCTCTATACACACTCTGCACATGCACACCAATAAATTATTCAGACATTCCCACTGATCGTTCACATATATAACACCGAGCAGGTTTTGAGATCCGATCCACCGCACAACACTCGGCAGCGACATTCTTCGCAGCTTTATTTTACGTCCGGAAATGGCGGCGGAGAGCAGCGAGAAATGGATTCTGAATGTGACGGCGCAGACGCCGACCAACATAGCTGTGATTAAGTACTGGGGAAAGAGAGACGAAGACCTGATTCTTCCGATTAACGACAGCATTAGCGTTACTCTCGACCCCAACCACCTCTGCACTACCACCTCCGTCGCTGTCAGCCCTGCCTTCACTCAGGATCGCATGTGGCTCAACGGAAAGGTATAATCACCAATCTTATCTTTTTTTTTTTAGCTACTCAGTAGTATCAGCTCATTGTGGTGGAAAATCGTTGTAATTATTTTAGTATTTTTATATGTGGATCTTAATTCCGGTAGTTGACATGGAGTTTCCAATTAGTGATTCTATTCTTCATAAAAAAGTTGAGATAAGTAAAATTACGAGAGGTTGAACAAGAATGATCAGACTGATTCATGTTCAAGACAGCTAGAGCTCGATTAATTAACAATATTTAGGAAGGCTATTCGAGCCTTCCTTTCTGCTGTTGAATGGAAACTTCCCACTTTTGAAGCTATAATATTTTCACAGCGCAAACTTTGTTAAGCTCTTCCATGAAAAAAATGTTTATGGTAATAATTGATGTTGATCTGTATTGTAAACTACTTCTTAGATACTTTTATAGTGAGGTGTGTTGAAGTATATCAGAACATATTAAGTGAATTTTCATGTTCAATCGTGTCTGATCTTGCTTGTATTTGGTTCTGCTGGACTGACTAGGGAAACATGAGCTCTTTTCCATTCTTATCTAGATGCTCAGGGGTAAATTATCAAAGCATAAGAGATTTTGACAATTTTGTGTATCGATTAATTGCTTGTTAGTGCAGGAGGTATCTCTTTCTGGAGGCAGATACCAAAATTGCTTGAGGGAACTTCGCTCGCGTGCTAGTGATTTTGAGGATGAGAAGAAGGGTATTAAGATAACCAAAAAGAATTGGGAGAAGCTGCATGTGCATGTTGTTTCTTATAACAATTTCCCTACTGCTGCTGGTTTGGCATCATCAGCTGCTGGTTTGGCATGCTTGGGTAATATGAATTACCTCAAACACTTGCTTTAGAAAATTTCAGCATGGTTTTTTTTGTCTCTTTTCCACAATAGATCTTCAAATAGCTTTGTAGAAACAAACAATATGCGAATTGCACTTCTATAAATTAACTTTTTAAATGATGGCTTCACATATCACCAGAATCAACTGATTTCATGTTGATCTGGTACAGTAGAATAGTCAACGTGTATGCTCATTGTAAATTGTCAATCTAAGATATGGGTGATTGTGTATCAAATTGATGCTGTTGTAAGTCACTACAATTTATTATTTAATGACCGCAACAGTTCAGCTGTACACTCTTTTCTACATAGCTAGGTTCTAATTACCATATTGATGCTAATTTGTATTTTTCAGTTTTTTCCCTGGCTAAGCTAATGAATGTGAAAGAAGATCACAGTAAACTGTCTGCTATTGCAAGGTAATTGTAAATTTCCTGATGTGCCTCACCAAATTCATTGGTCTGATATATGTTCAGGATATTCATGAAAATTAGATTAAACAACTCTGACACTGTGGATTAACCATTTCCTTGTGAATTCATTCCTTTTGTTCTCATGGACATGGATACACATAATTTTCATAGTATAAAGCGGATCATATGACCAAGACCTAAACCATGATATGGCTGTCTAGATTCTATTTTTTTCTTGAATTTTATTTTGTGAAACTCTAGAGCTCAAAAGAATCTTGTACAAAATAGATGAATTTTGTTGTTGTTTCCATATCAGGCAAGGTTCAGGAAGTGCTTGCCGCAGCCTGTATGGTGGATTTGTCAAGTGGATCATGGGAAAAGTATTTATATTTTCCAGCTCTTTTACTGTCATATATTCTTTTGGAAAAGTATGTTGATAATTTTTGTAACTTATAATTCATTTTCCTGAATGACCCAAGGAGGAAAATGGTAGCGACAGCATTGCTGTTCAACTTGCTGATGAGAAGCACTGGGATGACCTAGTTATTATCATTGCAGTGGTGGGCATCCATCTTTTTCTACATGACATTCAGTAACTTTTTTTTTCTATCAAAAAGGGTGAAAGAAGAATGAATGTTTCATCTTCTCTGCTTCTGTTCATTCTTACCTAGCTATTCTAATGACACTCCCCATTTGTTGCAAATTCAATTAATTGTTGTGATATTTCCTACTAGAATGTGCTGATGACTGTTTCTGTTTTCCTTAAAAGTGCATTAAATATCTGAATTGGAACTATAAATTCCTTACCTTTAAGCTAAAAGTTTCTTGGTAATTTCTATCTGCTGCACACTAATATTTCAGGGATCTTTTTCACTTCGAATTTGTAAGTGATGTTCCTTTGTATATCAGGTAAGTTCAAGACAGAAGGAAACTAGTAGTACCTCTGGAATGCGTGATTCCGTTGAAACCAGTCCGCTCATAAAACACAGAGCAAAGGTATGTTATGACCCTTGAATCTAAGAACTATGGAGGTATTTCACATCTCAGTAGATGTTAGAAATTGTCGTTTATCCTCTGTTATCCTTGGAACCCCACCTCGTCCGTGCTTTTCTTGTGTTGGATAGCGAGGTATCTGTTTTAAGATGAGACTTAGACCATGTCTTACCTGTGTTGAAATTTTGCAGGAAGTAGTACCAAAACGTATAATAGAAATGGAAGAAGTAATAAGAAAGCGTGATTTTCCTGCTTTTGCTCGTCTAACATGTGCAGACAGTAATCAGTTTCATGCAGTCTGCCTGGATACCTTGCCCCCTATATTCTACATGAATGACACATCTCATAGGCAAGCACCTTTTTCCAGTTCAAGTCTCATGAACTTCACCATACAACATTTTTCTCTCAATATCATCAGTCATTTTGTCTTTTCAAATTCTCAAGCGGCTATATGTAAATTATTTATTTAAATCTCATCGAGACATTGACGTTTCAGGATAATCAGTTGTGTTGAGAAATGGAATCGCCATGAAGGATCTCCTCAGGTACATTTCTCTTTCTCTTTCCAATTGTGTCTTGTTCAAAGTTGCAATGCACGTAGATGTCCTCTGCAAAGAACAAATGGTGGAAGTTATTTCCTGTTTTACATATTCAGCATCAACAGGGTCTTTGTTAATCATTGAGTACCTTCGAACATGATCTTTTATGCCTTCCTTTTCCTCAAGATTCTAAGAAATCAAGAATAGTCACAACGGGCTAACTACTTATCGTTGGATTGTTTGAGAATGTTAACTTAATCTCTCCTCACTCAACATGTGACAATATCCATGGACAACTTTCGATTCAAGGTTTACTCATAGAAAGATTCTTCACAGGTGGCTTACACCTTTGATGCTGGGCCAAATGCAGTACTAATTTCACATAACAGAAAAGCTGCTACCCTTCTGCTTCAGAGGCTGCTCTTTTACTTCCCTCCTAAGTCAGATACTGATTTGAACAGGTTGAGTTTGAAAATCACTAAACGTTTTTCCTACATTTACTCTTAACGTGTGACTTCTTACATGATTATTTGTACACATCTCCCATTTCTACAGTTATGTTATCGGTGACAAGACAATATTAAAAGATGCCGGCATTCAAGAAATGAAGGACGTGGAAGCCTTGGCTCCACCTCCAGAAACCAAGGAGAATCCTACTCAGAGACACCCAGGAGATGTTAGTTACTTTATCTGCACGAGACCTGGGAGAGGTCCCATTGTGCTTACTGATGAAAGCCAGTCTCTCATTAACCCTGAAACAGGGCTGCCAAAGTGAACAGAGCCATGTTTCGAGGTTTTAAACGTGGTCTTCATACCCATGCCGATTCAAAAGGTAAGCATAATTGTTTATGTTATGACATTTCCTTTTGTTTTTACCAAGCTATGTTTAAGCATCTTTTCCAGAATGTTACCAAATAAATTTGAGTTTTTTATCTGCTCATTTATATTTCTTTTCATTTCTATAGAAATATTCTTTACTGATAAAAGTGTTGCTTCACTTTTTTCAAAGGTGAAAAGAGATGGCTTTACTGAAAAATCATAAAGCAAATTGAAATGGTTAGTTTCAAGAGCATATGCCAAGTAAAAGCAACAGTCCAAAAATAATGAAAATATAAGATATTAGTTATTATCATTAATTTCACTTGATCTTATTTTAGTATTGGTTCTACATAATCTTCATACTTATTGAACCTCCTCTTGGCATCTTCATTCTGCCAAGAGCTGGAACGAGTTTAGAAACATCAGTACATATATCGATCATTCCCATTAGTTACTTATCGTTTCCCAAAAGTGCGTACAACACCGCGTCTTTGATAGCATTATCAGCCAAGAACATATGTCCAGCATTTGCTACTTCATGGTATTGTATCCATGGTAGCTTCTTCACAATGTAACGTTGCAGAGAAACTGGCACTAGGCCGTCTTCAGCACCTTGCCACAGATGAACAGCCGTTTCTCCATTGGGAAATGGATTTTCAAGATCCATCGGATCAAAATCCCATTGCCCGAATGCTACCATCATATCACGGTGGAGTGACTCGTGGACTCCCTGTTGTGTTGCGTATCCCTGTTGATGTGAAAACATTAGGATGGAATCAAGTGTAACTGAATCAGGTAGGCCAAAACTCAAACCTCGTTGGATCACTTTAATTAGACTACCTTAAGACAGAGGAATACGCATTTAATCCAGGGTTATAATCAGAAAAACTATCCGACTTTACACTCTGCAATCTAAACCTGTTTTCGGATCACTTTTCTTACAAAAATCAAATTTTATATCTCTGACATTTTTAACCAAAATATTTCATGTCAATCTCTACTTGAGCAAAAATAGAATGAAATTTCGATTTTGACAGGAAAAATTACCATAACTTAGATTGTAAATTGAAAAATCCATGGACTCTGGGATGTAATCGTAAGTAAACGAGTCTCAAAATCTAAACTAGGAACTAAAGCAGCAAGAGAGATGCAGACTCAAATGCAAAGCCCTCAATTTTACCTTAAATTAGCCAGATAAATTCTACCAAAACTTTGTGCTTAATTTTATGTTACCAACATAGATGATCTCATGTCATTCTTAACCAAAGAGGGCAACACATTTTGAAGCAAGAATAGTACCCAATTTACAGGCTTCATGTCAAGTTTGGAAAGAAGCTGAATATCTGGTGCAGTGAACCTAGTTTTCCCAGCAACGATACTATGTGGAGGAAACCATTTCTGTGTGTTCCACCAATAAACAAGCCACGGGGCGTAGTGTGCTACTCGTAACGCCCACTGATCCTGCCCTAATTCCTGCTTGTACGCTTCTCCAGCCATCTTCGAAGGAAAACCAGGCCACCAGAAATTGATAACCGGGGATACCAACACGACCCCTGCCAGCCTGTCACCATTCAACACATTAGCATTGAATAAATGTATTAACGTCAAAGACACATAAATATGGTCGATCATTGCCTGTGAGATATGTACTTTACACAGCCCCAAACGGTCTGTCCTCCCATCGAAGCCCCGACGACGTAAAACTTGGGCCCCAGCTGTAATTGATCTGCCAGCTCTTCTACGTCCAATGCTAAGCTTTTTATCGTTCTTTTTGGGTCAGGATCGCTCTCTCCATAACCAGGCCTATCAAACTGCACAATGCGTATACCTAGTTTTTCGACTACTTCCTGAAAAGTACCTGCTAGTTACTGCAAGAACACAAGGATTGTCGAATGGTAATAAAGAAAGTTTCTATACAAACCAACCGAAGTACTAAAAGAATCATCGCGTTTGCAAGATCCAAAGCCATGGATGAAGATGATGTTGTGTTTAGCTTTCTCTTTGGGGACACCAGAGGCCTTGTAGGACAAGTGTCTCCCATCTCTAAGCTTGATTCGAGGTCCTTCAATGGAACCACAGAGACGAGGAGGCGGAGGGCGAAAGGCCTTGTAAGCCCATGCTAGAAATGCTATCATGAATCCTACTATGATTTCCCAATACATAGCTGAAAATAGAACAAACATAGAAATGACTTGGGTCTTTGCTTTTCAATGATAATACATGTTTGAAACTTGAAAGGATGAGTATTTATCACTTACACTTATATTAAGAATGTAGGACCATCAAGCGTTTTATGACTACTTATATTAATTCTTTATATACTACATATTACCTGAATGATTTATAAGAGTTTCTTGAAAAATGACTCAATTGTCTTTTGTTTTTTGTTGAAATCAATTTCACACCTTTAAGAAAGAAAACCATGTTGTGCTTGTATAATGCTCTTTGAATCTCATCGGTCATTATTGTTTTTTTACACCTTTAAGATGTGAAGTCATGTTGTGTGTATGATTTATTTGTATTAACATATTTTGATCTTGTATTTATATAAAAAATTTGTTTTAATATCCATAAAGTGATACATTGAAGGTGGGAGATTGAAGGGTTCTTTCAAATTAGGCCTTTCATTTAATATATGTACATGAACTGTACAATAATTAAGTGAAAATTTAAAAGATATTTGTAATTGAATATTTTATTATAAATTAATAAAATATTAATTAATATATAAATTAATAATTATTAATTTATCGATTAATTAATAACTCTTTTAATTAATAAATTTTAGTGGTTGCATGAGTATTAATTTATAAAGTTTTTAGTGTAGTTGATAAAATAGCACAAAACCATTCACCTAGAAGACTAGAAATGATGACAATAAATCAATTAAATTAGATTTAACCTCAAAAGTAGTTTTACTATTTATATAGATTTTTCGGACAAATTATTCCCATATAAAAACATCTAACGTATCACGTTACTAGCAAATTTTATATATGTAAA
Source organism: Scutellaria barbata (assembly GCA_028654395.1). Lineage (NCBI taxonomy): Eukaryota > Viridiplantae > Streptophyta > Magnoliopsida > Lamiales > Lamiaceae > Scutellaria > Scutellaria barbata. Next base: position 12,900,622 of record CM053646.1, on the reverse strand, counting down.
TACACAAGTGCTAAAACACAGCTTGAACCTAAATATACTACACCTTCAACTCATTGTAGGGATGAATAAAATATAAACTTTTCTAAACCAGCAAAGTGTATTTAAACTAATTAAAAACCAAGAACAGAGAATCCCACATTCTGATAAATGAATCCGTAAAAATTTAAGGAGGAAAATAAGAAATATTAAGTGGGAATTAAGCGAAATTATTCAATAAGCCAGTGTACTACTTGAAGCTCTGTGTTTGTGTGTTTATTTATGGGTTAAATGAGTCAATCCCCTTATGATTTGGATATGTTGTATCGATCCCCCTTATTAGAAGAATGACAACAATTATACCTATAATATGATATGAATAAATTTGCAAGAAATCTCCTATCCGGTTAAACTTAACGACAGTGTACATCACTTGCCTCATGTGCGAATTGAGGTTAATTTTATACACTTTTTAACTTATCTATTAACTATAATACCCTTTACATTGTATATAAGATGTTATCCATTTATTTCTTTTAATATGTAAAATTGACAAAATTGCAAAATTATTAGCACGGATCATTTCGGATTTTCTTGAGTACGATTCGATATTGATTGGTATGAAGTGTATTTAAAATTATAAATAATCCTAAACTATGTTGTAACTTAAAAAATTTTATTTGAGCAAGTGAAAGAACAGTGCATGACATTAACGTTCACCTACAACTTCTCACAATTTCAAAGATAAATCTCCCACGTTAAACACGATTTGGGCAAATCAACAACTGCTTGAAAGCTATTTCAAAGATATATACACTTCACACAGATTACACGTGTTAGAATATGTTGTAAATTCTATGTAAATTGTACATAATGCATACAAGCTCAAGCGTTAAACACAGATTTTTCATAGTAAGCTAGCTATTAAACCAGAATGTGAAGTAGTCAGACAGAAATGCAAGAACTAGATGCAATAACCTCATTTTTAACAAGGGGTCTTAAGTGAATCAAGAAAGTTTGGTTATATATTATACTCCCTACAATTTAAAATAATTATCCTTTTGAACGTCAAATTTTGTTTTAAATTAATTGTCGTTTTAGCTAATTTGACACTTCTTTTCCAAGTTTTACCCTCAATCAAATCCTACAAGATTTGTTAACTTTGAACTTCCCTATTCACACAAGATTTATTCACACACACAAGATTCCCTCATCTCAATTTCTCTTATTTCTTTATTTTATATTATCCCATCATATCAATGAAATTATAGAGAAGAGAAATAAAGATTTATTCACACAAGATCCCACCATCTTTCGTTATCTCAATTTGCATTATTTCTTTATTTATATTGTCCCATCTCAATGAAATAATTAAGGAGTGTAGCCCCTCCATCCAAAAATCTTTGGTCCAGACTTAACTCAACGGCGACTTTTAGATGAAATCTTCTCCTTTTTAAGTTGTCCAAGAACTGGTGGTTGAGTTTCAGTGGTGGGACATTTTCACTTCAACTAAAGTTGTGGTTCTAGACATTTTTATCTGGCACAGAATGAATGCGTTGTTCTGAATGAAATTGTGCCTACTTGTTCTGAATGAAATTGTCCACGAATTTTGGTATACGTGTCTGTATTCACAGCAGATTATGTGAATCAGTTTTCATATAGCATTATGGTAGGGAGTATTTCTTTACTCAGGTTTAAAATATATTCTCGACTACAAAAACGTGATAAAAGATAAATATGATCTGTTGATTTTGAGAATATCCGAAAAACAATAACAATTCCAGAGAAAACTCATTTTTCTTATTTTATAAATCAATCAACCCCTAAAATAATAAACATAACTTCTATTCTATTTATACTAATATAAACCTAGAATCCTTAAAAAATCAAATAAAATCAAATATAAAAATACTAATAATAATAAAATCTATCTAAATCTTCATTAAATATATCTAATATCTATTTCCATCATCTTTCAACAGTAATAAAATCTATCTAAATCTTCATTAAATATATTTAATATCTATTTCCATCATCTTTCAACAGTAATAAAAGTCTCCGTCTCCGTACACAAGTTAATAAGAAGACACTAGAGTCTTTTCCTTACATGGTTTTACTTGTAAAGGATCAAAATGCATGGGGACATCAGTTCAGATGAGACCACCTAAATGGATCATTATAGATACTGTTAGGATCTTAGATTCAACAATTTCGAATCCTTCAAAAAACAAACGTGCCCCAAGCCTGGTTTCTCCCATCTGTCCATGAATTAGACCAGCTCCAACACTGCAATAAACCAAAACTAATGTGGAATGCTAATTATATCTGATCTTGTGCCACATCTCCACAATACAATTGGACTGAACAGTGCCACACTCTGCGGAGCACTGTACTGTTCATCTGCACTACAATTTTTGTTTTCTTTATTTTTTGTTATTTGTATCATTCTTTCATCGTCTTGAAATTATATTAAAGGCGTTTTAAATCTCAATTAATCCAATATCAATTAATTTACTAAAACTAATTGATGCAGCCGAGCGTATCGATTGATAGATTAACGCCTTCTATCAAGACGTTGATTCAATGAATACCGACAAGATAGGGCAGAGGGATAAACCCTAAAATTTTCATTCCAAAAAACTGTCTCCAAAATCAAATACGCAACAAATAAATACTCCCCACAAGTTGGGTCCAAACATAAATAAAGCCCAACACGGGCAAAACAAAAGAAACAAACAATAAAATTAATTAAAAGGCCTGAGAACTTGATTTATCAATTGCAACCGGATCCATCTTAGCGAGGAACATCAAAGCAGCTTCATCTCCATCACTAATGGAAACTCAATTATTACTTGTGTGTGATATAATTACTATTAATGTTGTTGTTGTTATTAGATATTTTTTATTATGCAGTAGTTTATGCTTATATATTTAAGATTTTATTATAAAATCTGATTTTATTTTGCATCTTATTTTATAATTTTATATGAGTTCTATATACATATTAGTTTTCAAATCAATTAAATCAAATTTTAATGTAAATCTATATTATATTTGATTATATTAAATAAAAAATATTAAACAAAAAAATTAAATTTATTTACTAGTTATAATTTTATAAAATAATTAATTAAATATAAAATGAATAAAAGAAGAATATTACATGAAGAGCAGCCTAAAGGATTGGAGATGAATTTTAATCAAGTGCATACCTTGCTCACTCTAGTATAGTTTAAATCTTGCTTTAGAGTAGTGCAGAGGGTTCGAGATGGCCTTTGATCTATCAGCATCACTAATCCAGACAGTTAAGTCATAAGAATGCAAGTTGCATGTACTCATTAAAATAGGTGACGTAGTTAATTATTTACCTGTACTTGAGTCATTCGAATTTTGGATAGATTTAGTCTAGTTTAAGTTTTAACAGGATTTGTAAAATCCAATAATCCTACCTTCTTCTTTTTTATTATTTCCAACAAATGAAACATCTATTTTTTATATAATTTCTAATGTGAAAATGACGTCTAATTATAATTTTACTTTACAAACTTTTTAAAATTCATACTCATTAAATCCTTCTAAAGCCAAAATCCAAATTTTTAAATAACACTTTTAAATTCAGAACAAATATAATCTTTTTAATTTTAACCTTTAGAGGATGAGATTTTTCAATAATTAATGTGTTAAAAACATACAATTACATAAGTGGATTTATATAAGGATATTGAGATCTTAAGACATTAATGATAAATACGTTAACAAGTTCTTATTTTCATCAATAATAATATAAAGTATATTTAAATACACATTGAATCTGCCATGAAAAATCAAATGCAATGAAGTCGAGATCCATAGATCAAAACCCAATCATCATATCCCTGTTGTGTTGCATAAGACATTTACAAACAAGGATATGAGATCATCTATTCCACTATTGATCACCAAGATACAAGAGAAAGAAAAACGAGCCTATTGAGAAACTGGTAACTACACATGCATCTTCATCTTTATCTTCACCATAACAGCTAATAAATAAATTCATGGAGATTTTGAGACCCTTAGTCTTTCACCTTTTGTAAGAAAAAAACTCTTTTTAAGTAAAATATGATATTGCTTGTGAGGGAATTAGGGGTGATATCAGATATGCCAAACGTGGGTTTTTTATTTTATTTTTCTTTTTTTGTTAATTATTCACGATGTGTAACGATTTTTTCTCCACATGTTTGCCATGTAGGATATATATAATTTAATTACACATATTTTAAGACAACAAACTCGTCTTAAAATCTGCTTTCTCTGTTTAAATCAAGTGTAATGAGTATCACCTGTGAGGGATATACTTGAGACATCCCCACACAACCTGTCCTCCCATGGAAGTTCCAATTGAAGATGCATGGGTGACTCAGAAATTAGAGTTTGAAGTGAGGATTCCAGAACCGGTTTGATCGAGCTCGAAGCCGTACGGATTGGACCTGAACCGGGGGCTGCATGGCAAGCTGTTTGCATGGACCGGTTGTTAGGCTGTTAGGGTTTCTGACGGAGCAGTTATGTTCCAAGCTGAAATTAGTTTATATCCGTTGGAGGGATTGCAAAATTGGTTGAGGGCTATTCGAGGGCAGGTGTAGGTCTATATATATCTGTAAATCGATTAGAACAATTATCAGTTTATCGCGAGCGATTAGATTAGGCGCAATCTAGGGTTCATCTCAAGAACCCTAATTTTCTGATATGCTTGTAATCTTCGATTCTTCTTCCGATTAGTAAATTGTTCGATCTTGTGAAGTGGATGTAGGCTATGTTTCATAGCTGAACCACTATAAATCGTTCTTGTGTTGATTTCTTTCTTAATTCGTTTAGATTCATCAAACCAGATTTGGGGTTTTGTCTTGGGTTCATTTTCTTGGGGTTTCTTAGCTGATCTGGGGCTGGAATCTTGGTGAAGACGATCTACAATTGGCGCCGTCTGTGGGAAACGCCCAGGCTGAAGATCGATTGGAAGTCACCATGAAGCTCGACATCGATAAGTTCTCAGGAGATGAAGATTTCAATCTCTGGAAGGTTAAGATGGAGGCTCTCCTGATGCAACATAATCTTGACGATGCATTGAGGGATCTGCCCTCTGATTCATCTCCTGAAGCTGCTGAAAAACTGAAGGAGATCGAGAAGAAAGCAAGGAGCACTATGATCTTGTGTTTAAATGGCACAGCACTGCGAGAAGTTTGTAAAGAGAAAACGGCTAAGGCAATCTGGGAAAAGCTGAATTCAATTTACATGGCAAAGTCTCTGGCAAACAAGATTTATCTCAAGCAAAGACTCAACGCTTTCAAGATTCAAGATGAAAAGAAGGTGTTGGAAAAGATGAGGGAATTTAATAAAATCTGTGATGATCTTGAGAACGTTGGAGAAGAAATCAAAGATGAGGATGAGGCGCTGATACTTCTGAATTCTCTACCTAAGTCGATGGAGCACTTCAAGGATGCACTTGTTTATGGAAGGTTCTTTGCTCTCACCCTTGAAGAGGTCCAGGTCTCAATTAAAACCAAGCTGTTAAGTTCTGGAAATTCTGATTCGAGACCAGCAAACCAGGCTGAGAGTTTGGCTGTGAAATTCAAAGGGAACAAGAAAGGTAAGAGTCAGAACAAAGGACAAGCTAGGCCGGCTGGAAATGATCCCAAACCAGGTAATAATCAGGTAGAAACAAGAAAATGTTTTTCATGTCATAAAGTGGGACATATCAAGAAAAATTGCCCGGAAAAGAAAAAGGCACCGGTGAATCAACAGGCCTCGGTGGCTGAGGAAGCATATACCAATGCTGAAATGCTATGCATAGTCTCCACACAATTGAAAAATGAGTGGGTACTCGATTCCGGATGTTCGTTCCATATGTGTCCAGTTAAGGAGTGGTTTTCTGAGCTAAGGTTTGAGGAGTCTGGAATGGTTCTCCTTGGAAATGATCAGGCATGTAAAATCTCTGGAATTGGAAGTGTAAAATTAAGACTACATGATGGAAAAGTCAGAATACTATCCAAGGTGAGGTACATTCCACAGTTTAAGAGGAACTTGATCTCTCTTGGATTACTCAATGAAACTGGCTATGAACTGAGGACTCATCAAGGAGAGCTGCTAATCACCAAGGGAAGTCAAGTAGTGATGAAAGGTAGGAAAGAGAATGACTTGTTCACCTTAGTTGGAACCACAGTGGAAGGCCAAAGCTGTTCAGTAATGAGCATTCAAGAAGCTACCCTATGGCATAGAAGGTTGGGGCATGTGGGAGAAAAGGGACTCCAGGAGCTAATCAAGAGACAACTTCTGGGAACAGCCACACTACCCAAGATGGACAAATGCGACATATGTGTTCTAGGAAAGGCCAGCAGACAAAGCTTTCAAACCGCAGCACACACTACCAAGGAGATAATGGACTATGCACATGCGGATGTATGGGGGCCGGCAAGGACTGAGTCTCTAGGTGGAGGTAAGTATTTCTTGACTATTATTGATGATTTGTCTAGAAAAGTCTGGATTTATATCATGAAATATAAGAGTCAAGCTTTCAGCAAGTTCAAGGAATGGCTAATATTACAAGAAAATAAAACTGGAAAAACATTAAAACACCTTAGAACGGATAACGGACTGGAGTTTGTTTCAGAAGAATTTCAGGAGTTTTGTAGAAATAGGGGCATATCTAGACATAGGACAGTAGCCTCTACACCCCAACAAAATGGTATAGCCGAGAGAATGAATAGAACTATACTTGAACGTGTTAGATGTTTGCTCTTAGATGCTGGAATGCCTAAATATTTCTGGGGTGAGGCAGCTGCTACTGCTGTGTTTTTAATCAATAAATGTCCATCATCTGCTATTTCATTTAAAACTCCTGATGAAGTGTGGTATAAACAATCATCTAACTATCAAAATCTAAGAGTTTTCGGATGCCTAGCGTTTGCACATATAAGACAGGACAAGCTGGAGGCAAGAGCTTTGAAATGCATATTTCTTGGATATCCCCAAGGAATTAAAGGGTATAAACTTTGGTGCATTGAAGCTGGAAATCACAAGTGTATCATCAGCAAAGATGTAACCTTCAGGGAATCAGTAATGGGACTCAAGCAAGGACAAACTCAATAGTTAGAAACTGAAGCTCTACTTCAAGTACCAGAAGAAGAGCAACTTCCTGTGCAGGTGGAGCAACAATACCAGGCTGATAATGATGATGAAGGAGACTCTCAAGTTGCTGAGAACCTACACACAACAGAGGATGATGATTCCCACCCCCTCAAGACTTAAGCAATTATCAGCTAGCTAGAGATAGGGAAAGAAGGGAGATCCATCCACCAAACAAGTATGGAGAAGCTGATGCGGTGTCATATGCCCTTACTGTTGCATCAGATATTGATCATTCAGAACCAGCAAGCTTCAAAGATGTCATGAAATCTAAGGAAAGAGACAAGTGGATGCTGGCCATGAATGAGGAGATGATGTCCTTACAAAAGAACAAGACTTGGACACTTGTGGATAAACCAAAAGGACAGAAGATAATAGGTTCCAAGTGGATTTTCAAGAAGAAATTCGAAGTGGCAGCAAAAGAACAAGTAAGGTATAAGGCAAGGTTAGTTGCCAAAGGTTACTCACAAAGGGAAGATATTGATTTTAATGAGATATTTTCGCCTGTTGTAAAACACGTTTCTATTAGAATTTTGCTGGCACTAGTTGTTCAAACAGGTATGCAACTTCACCAATTGGATGTGAAGACCGCATTCCTTCATGGAGACTTGGAAGAAACCATCTATATGCAACAACCGGAAGGTTTCGAGAAGCTAGGTGAGGAAGCTAAAGTCTGCCTGTTGCAAAGATCACTCTATGGCCTCAAGCAAAGCCCGAGACAATGGTACAAGAGGTTTGATTCTTTTATGATCAGCATAGGTTTCATAAGATGCAAACATGATAGCTGTGTATACTATGAAAAGTCTGAAAAATCTGGTTACACTTACTTACTCTTGTATGTGGATGACATGTTAATTGCAAGTGCAAACATTCATAAAGTAGAACAATTAAAAGACAAGTTAAAATCCCAATTTGAAATGAAGGACTTAGGGCCAGCTAAAAGAATTCTTGGCATGGATATACACAGATATGATTCGATTCCAAAACTTGTGCTGCATCAAACTGATTATGTGCATAAAATACTTAGAAGATTTAGGATGCATGAATCAAAAACAGTGTCTACTCCCTTAGGGTCTCAATTTAGGCTGACAGCAAACCACAAGCCTAAAACTGAGCAGGAAAGGTTGGACATGCAACACATTCCTTATGCCAGCGGTGTAGGTAGCATCATGTATTTAATGGTGTGTACCAGGCCCGATTTAGCATATGTTATCAGTGTGATTAGTAGGTATATGACAGACCCTGGAAAACACCATTGGGAGGCTCTGAAATGGGTATTTAGATACTTGAAGGGCTCAACAACTATGGGTTTGGAATTTGCTAAGTATGCTACTAACACTAACCTGCTTGAAGGATTTGTAGATTCTGATTTTGCAGGGAATCTGGACAATCGAAGGTCACTTACAGGGTACATATTCAAGCTATATGGGACAGCAATAAGTTGGAAGTCGATTCAGCAACCAGTAGTTGCTCTCTCCACAACAGAAGCCGAATACATTGCAATGAGCGAAGCAGTGAAAGAAGCCATTTGGCTGCAGGGAATGCTGGGAGAGTTGGGGATTAAACAGGAGAAGGTTGCGATCAATTGTGACAGCCAAAGCGCGCTCCACCTTGCCAAGCACCAGGTCTTTCATGAACGCTCGAAACACATCGATATTAAGTATCATTTCGTAAGGGAAGAAATTGAAAAAGGAGTGATTGAAGCAAGGAAAGTTAGCACTGATCACAATCCGGCAGATATGCTAACAAAAGCATTACCCAGAGATAAGTTCACCTACTGTATGCAACTAGTGAAACTTGGTTGCTGGAAAGAAGAATAGAGCAAGGTTAAAACATCAAGGGTCGAGTAAAATTTGCTGACTCAAGGTGGAGAATTGAAGATGCATGGGTGACTCAGAAATTAGAGTTTGAAGTGAGGATTCCAGAACCGGTTTGATCGAGCTCGAAGCCGTACGGATTGGACCTGAACCGGGGGCTGCATGGCAAGCTGTTTGCATGGACCGGTTGTTAGGCTGTTAGGGTTTCTGGCGGAGCAGTTATGTTCCAAGCTGAAATTAGTTTATATCCGTTGGAGGGATTGCAAAATTGGTTGAGGGCTATTCGAGGGCAGGTGTAGGTCTATATATATCTGTAAATCGATTAGAACAATTATCAGTTTATCGCGAGCGATTAGATTAGGCGCAATCTAGGGTTCATCTCAAGAACCCTAATTTTCTGATATGCTTGTAATCTTCGATTCTTCTTCCGATTAGTAAATTGTTCGATCTTGTGAAGTGGATGTAGGCTATGTCTCATAGCTGAACCACTATAAATCGTTCTTGTGTTGTTTTCTTTCTTAATTCGTTTAGATTCATCAAACCAGATTTGGGGTTTTGTCTTGGGTTCATTTTCTTAGGGTTTCTTAGCTGATCTGGGGCTGGAATCTTGGTGAAGACGATCTACACCAATGATGTAAAACTTGGGACCAAGTTGTAATTGATCACCGAGTTCTTCAATGTCCAACGCGGTGCTTTTGATCGTTCTTTTTGGATCAGGATCGCTCTCTCCATATCCTGGTCTATCGAAGGACACAAAATGTATCCCCAGTTTCTCAACAAGTTCCTAAAAATACTCTATTAGAAGCAAAAACGAGCTTTTTCAACAACTCAAAAGCACATATTCATGATGTAATTAATACCGATGTAGCAATAGCAGCATCGTATTTGCTGCCAGTGGAGCCATGAACTAAGATGATCTTATATCTAGCAGTCTCTTTGGGGACCTCGTGCTCCTTGTAGGCCAAGTGTCGTCCGTCTCTGAGTTTGATTCGTGGCCCGTTGATTGATGGGCCACCAATTGAACCACAGAGACGAGAGGCCGGAGGGCAAAAGGCCATGTAAGCCCATGCTAGAAACCCCTCAACAACACTGCTATAATTTTCCGAGACATAGCTGAAAACAGAATTACACGTATATTTGAAACATGAAAGATTCGAAATCTCACCACCAAAAACTATAATCAAGAAACTGTGCTTTACTTGGATTAAGCAAGATTAAAATTATAGATTATGAGAGTCGTTCTCTTTCAATTTAAATTTTCTCGGTCAAGTCAACGCATCATGCTAAGCGGCAATCGAACAAACACCATGTAATCTCTCATAAATAATATGAAATATAACATAAACTGGACAATATCGAACACATGCATAATGCAGATACACAAACTAATCTTACGAGAAAGTCAATCTTAGAAGCAATTATGAAAATATCGATTTTGGTGAAAATATCGGTACCTTGATTTTACAAAAATATCGATGAATATATCGGTTTCGATGGAAATATCAGACATTTAAAAAAAAATGAAATGTTTGTAAAAAAATTGAAAAATATTAATTTACGACTAATATTAATATATATATTGAACTTAAAATTTCAAATAAAATGATATATTACAATAAATATATAAATAAAATACTATATAAATGTTATCTGCTATGATAACATGACAAATTTTGTACAAAGTTAATATATCAATTAGTAATTTTTAATTATTAGTTTTGCAGAGTATGAAATTTACTTTCTATATAATTATTAAAATAATCGGAAAGTTTTATTAAAATGAATCCATTCATAACCTATATAATTATTAAAATAATCATTAGTTTTATTAAAATTATAAAATGGATTCAAAAATAAACGGTCTCTGACCATGAAATTATATTAGTTTAAAAATATAAAGTGATCATAAAGTATTTAGTAGAATTGCAAATTTAAGAATTAATATCTTTTTTTTTCTCTTGATATCTTGCCTAGTTTTTCACTTATGTTTTTTTAATATATATTTCAACCCGTACTATAATAATATGTTTAAAATTATATTATAAAAAATTCATTCTCAAATAAAAGGCAGCAACCATAATTTAATTAATTAGGCTATGACAAAAATTATAGCAATGAGAATGTAATGATAAATTTCCAAAAAGGCATAAAAGTAGGTCCAAAAAAACAAAAAAAATTATACAAATCAATTCTACCGACATTTGAAAACAACCGATATTCGCTAATATTTTATGAAAAAAAATAAAATTACAGTGCATTTTAATATCGGTAACTTGTTTATCACATATTTTAATCCCTACTTGGAAGTAATGAATAAAGCTAGAAATACAGTAAAACTTACAAAAAAAATTGAAAAATGATGAATAATGATTTGGCTCAGGCATCACCTTTTGGAATATTATAATACTTCCTCTGGAGATCACTTCAGCTAATGCACATTTTAGAGAGAGAGTTTGAAGAGTGAAATTTGCAGAACTCAAACGTCGGTGGAGTTCAAAATGGTTGTTGAGATGTGTGGTTTATGAACACAAAAGATAAGTGGGGTAAGAACACTGATAAAAATAGAGAATTGATATAAAATTGATATGTAGTTTTTTTCTGGTAAAATATCAGTGAAATGTTGTGTAAATGTTGTTATTGATGTAAAATGGCTAAATGTCGTGGTGTTTTGCTGATATATTGGCGAAATATGGGCTCTTTGCAATTGTAAGGTGGAAATTTTTTTTTTTTTTTTTTTACTACCTCTTTTTGACATTTTTATAGGTTGAGTGGAGGTGTCATTATTAAGCCATTGTAGGTAACAATAGATTTTTTATTACTACTTATCATCAAAGTATTCAATCTCATTTTCATTTATAGATTTTTTTCAAGTTCAAAGTTATCATCAAAGTCATTTTCTCACTTATAAATATTATACTTCATATGCTCCAATATTATAATTGAATTGCATCTTCTAAATTACAATCAAAGAGTTCTCCTTCATATATCAAGATAAATCATCCAAATAAAGGTTAGTTAATTTAAATATTTTACATAATATTTAATTTCTTGTTATAATCTATATTACTTCTTAGTTCATGAGAGATGATAATAATAAGAGGCATTTTAGGTTATGCTTATACTTTCCACCGCATGTGTTCTACAATTGATGAGAAATGGAGTACCATTTACAATTTTTCATGTAAATTTAATGTATTGGATCATTCAATCTTATCAGTATCATTAACCTTAGTGTTTATGGTCCATAAATTGTTTGTTTGAACGGCAAGGCATAATACTTACGCCAGACTACCGCTAAATATTAAATTATAGTAATTATCACAATTTATAAGTTTTTTTGTTTTTATCAATAAATGAAGTTACCATCCATAACAAAATATCCCAATTAATTTGGTGAGAGATTATAATAATAAGAGGCATTTTAGATTATGCTTATACTTTTAAAGAAATAAAAAATAATTAATAAGACTTAAAAATAATATAGTTCATGAGATGATAATAACCAAGGACATGTTCACACTTATAAAAAAATAATGTTATTTTCTTTTTGTTACAAAATGATCCTCCATCCATAAACTTAAAAATAATATATGCACTAAGAATGTATATATATGCATTTTGCTAGTGTATATATATATATATATATATTTCACTAATATATATATATATATACTTCATTTTGCTAGTACGTATATGCATTAATGGTAGTATTCTTTACATTGTACAATAATTTATAAATAAAACATGAAATAAAAAAGAAACTAACAAACCAATAATGGTGTTCTGATTATGATAAGAAATCTACTTAATGTAATCCATTGAATTAATTGTCTTTCTATCAAAACTTGCAATCTAGCTTCCTTCATCAGCACTAAAATCAATTATTGTAGGCATTTGTTCATAACAAATCTCTCTTTCTTTCTTTATTTTTAATTTCTTTATTATTTTGGGTGTGTGTACGAGAATATTTTGTTGTAACGGTTGAATATATGCTACCAAATAAAATAAATATATACATATAAGCTATATGATATGATTTAATAATTACATTATAATTTATAACATAAAAAAATAAATTTGTTCAAACCGAATTATGAAGGAATGACAAGTGAAAGTGGAGTTGGTGGTATCAGTGGTAGAGACCCTGCATGAAAATATTGCACAACCATCCCTGATGATAAATATGCCACTTTTTGTAGTTTTTGTAACCTTGCGATTATGAGTGGAGGTATTACACGTTTCAAATATCATTTAAGTCACATGGACCCATAGAAAAATGCACGTCCATGTAAAAACATGCCCCTTGAAGTTAAAAAGAGATTCGTGATTATATTAAAACTAAAGAGGTTTCAAAAGGAAAAAAAACTGCCAAAATGGATGAGATTAGAGTAGAATTACGAAGGGGGTTAAATGATGAGGATGAAGATGATATTATATATTCCCCTGACATGTTTGATCAAAATGAAAGACTGATGAGGATGAAGATGATATTGTGTATTCCACTGACATGTTTGATCAAAATGAAAGACAACAACATCGTGCCGCTGTCACACAATCAAAGGCAAGTGAGTGGGAAAGATATCAAATGTCTAACTTTGGACGTAATAAAAGAGATAGTCAAAGTAGTCGAGGATTGAATTTTGATCACGCTCTAACACCATCTTTATATAAGTCACAAGATGCAAAATAAAAAAGGATAAAGAGCATGTTTTCTGATGTCAACGTTAGAGATAAAATGGCTAGGATGGTGAGTAAATTTTTCATTTATGATAATGTACCACCAACCAAAGCTTCTTCGCATCATTTTAAAAATATGATCCAAAGTGTACAGGAAAGTAGTTCGGGGTAAAACCACCAACCCTATATGAGATAAAAAAATAAGTATCTAGATACGGAGTATACTGAAATGAAGATGTATGTGGACAAGCATTTTATTTTTTATTTTATTATTAATATATTAATTTTTTATTATTTATATATTCTTATAGTAGTTAATTATATTATATTTTATGATAATTTTATTAATTATTTTATATGATTTTGTGCTATTAAAATAATACTTTATATTATTTAAAAAATATTTTAATTAGTTATAATTTATTTATATATTTTTATATAAACTAGACTACACTTATTTCTACTAATATTATATTCATATTATCTCTATATTTTTTTAAAAATTTATATTCTTTTTTTATTTTTATTTTATTTATCATCTTAATTTTATTATTTATTTGATATTTTCATTTTTTTATTTTATATTAAATTTATATATTATATTTTTTTATAAATAATTTTATATTATTATACAATTTTATATAATAATTTAATTTTGGGAAGTCAACTTGTAAAAAAATAAATTAAATAATGATAAATAATCAAATTAATAAATATAATTCATTCATTTGTAGGTGAGGAATACATAATACCATGAGGGTAGGAAGGAATGACCATTCCCTCATCTATGGTAATGACAATTCCTAAAGAAATGGTGATTCCCACTTATAAACCATACCAATCAAAGGAATGAGAATGAAGGTAAGAATGATGATTCCATTCCCAACTTATTCCATCATACCAATCATGCCATAAAGGTATTACACATGTTCATTTCAGGTATTACATAAGTACCTTATAGGTATTACACATGTTCCTTTCAAATATTACATAAGTACCTTACATGTATTAAACATGTTCATTTCAGATATTATATAAGTATCTTATAGGTATGACACATGTTTCTTTCAAGTATTACGTAAGTACCTTATATGTATTACATATGTTCCTTTCAAAAATTACAATATACCTTACATGTATTACATATGTTCTTTTCAGGTATTACAAATCAATAATATCTCAAAAGTATTTTCATAATATCTTGAAGGTATTACTTACATATCATTCAAGCATTTAATTTTGTAATACCTATAGAGCATATATCTAATATATATAGAACAAATCAGTAATATCTCAAAAATATTACTTACATATATATTATATACACAAATTCATATATGTATGAAGGAATGATTCTCAAAATAGGTTACACTAAACAACATATTTATATGATAATGACAACATAAAAGCAAGAGATAGAGATCAAAAAACTGACAACTAGTCATCAACGACAACAAACTCACTTTTTGGGCTTTTTAGTTTAAATGTAGTGGAGTAGAATAAAGATGCTAACAAATTTGCGCAACTTGTCTATACTCTCAAGACCATTTTCAGAAATAGAAAATTATAATAATAAGACTATAAATTAAGACAAGAAAATGGTTGAGTAGATCTATTCATAAATCATTGAGAAGAAGAAAGAAAAAAAGAAAAAAGAAGATGAGGGGAGAAGAAAATGATTGAGTAGATCTATTCACAAATCATATGGTTGAGAAAAAAGAAAAAAGAAGGAAGAAGAAGATGGAAAGAGGGGCTCTATGAAGAAGAGAAAAGGTGAGAAAAAAAAAAAAAAACAGCAGTAGCAGCGTGCAAGAAGAAAGGAAGGAAGGAAGAGAAAAAAAAATAAAAAAATACATTTATATGGGATGTCGGGTCGGGTTGGGGGCACGGGTCTTAGGATCCGTGCCCTTGGGACACATAAGTGCTACTCATCATTTAATTACACATATATTTATATGTAATGATTTCTTATTCACATAGTACATAGATTCTAAATCCATAGATCATGTGCACATGAATTTTTGTGTTTTGGTAAAAATCCACTACACTTGCTAAATTTACATCGATTTAATTCACCAAACTAATCTAATTTAATTAGTCTTCCTTTTTTATTTTTCAAGGTTGATATTGAATTTTGATTCAATCATTAATTTGTTGAAATCAGATAAGTGGATTTTGTATAAAGAAATTAATTTGTCTACTAATCTTGACACATCAATAATAATAGTAAACACATTCACACATTTCTATTCTCATCAATAATAATACAAGGTAGATTTAAGGATGAAGCTATACACACCACAAGACTTACTAAATACACCCCATTTCTTTTACAATGAAAGATTTAAAAAACATAATTTTTGGGTGTGTATAGCACCAACCTAAATTTAAATACACATTGAATATGCATTCTCTTAACGACCATCCCAAGACATAAGATGTATTGTCATTTATAGCCGACCTCACATAGAGGGATGATCGTACCGTCATTTACCACCTAGCAAAAGTGTGTTCAAGATAGCATCTTTACTAGTATTACCTAGATAAAACATATGTCCAGCATTTGGTAGCTCATGGTATTGTATCCAAGGTAGCTTGCTAACAATGTATCGTTGAAGAGAGACGGGCACCAATCCATCTTCAACGCCATGCCACAAATGAACGGACCCTTCTCCGTTGGGAAAAGGATGATCGAGATCCATTGGAGCAAATCCCCAATCCCCAAATCCAATCATCATATCACGGTGAAGTGACTCGAATATTCCCTGTTGTGTTGCATATCCCTGTTGGATAACACATTACAAACAAGGATATGAAATCATCTATTCCACTATTGATCATCAAGATACAAGAGAAAGAAAAACGAGCACCTTGTTATCCTGTTTGGAAGCATGTTGAGAAAGAATTTGAAGATCCGGCGCAGTAAGATTAGGCATCCCGGCTGCAACACTAGAGCCGGGAAACCATTTCTGAGTGTTCCACCAATAAACAAGTGATGGAGCATGGTGGGCAACGCGTAATGCCCATTGGTCTCGAGGGGATTGCTGATTGTATGCTTCTGTAGCTAAATCTGATGGAAAACCGGGCCACCAGTAATTGACAACCGGGGCTAGCAACACTATCCCTGCCAGCCTGTCACCATTTCAAAAGACAACCAAACTAAATACACAGAACACAGAGACAACAAACTCGTCTTAAAATCTGCTTTATCTGTTTAAATCAAGTGTAATGAGTATCACCTGTGAGGGATATACTTGAGACATCCCCACACAACCTGTCCTCCCATGGAAGTTCCAATGATGTAAAACTTGGGACCAAGTTGTAATTGATCACCGAGTTCTTCAATGTCTAACGCGATGCTTTTGATTGTTCTTTTTGGATCAGGATCGCTCTCTCCATATCCTGGTCGATCGAAGGACACAAAATGTATCCCCAGTTTCTCAACAAGTTCCTGAAAAATACTCTATTAGAAGCAAAAACGAGCTTTTTCAACAACTCAAAAGCACATATTCATGATGTAATTAATACCGATGTAGCAATAGCAGCATCGTATTTGCTGCCACTGAAGCCATGAACTAAGATGATCTTATATCTAGCAGTCTCTTTGGGGACCCCATGCTCCTTGTAGGCCAAGTGTCGTCCGTCTTTGAGTTTGATTCGTGGCCCGTTGATTGATGGGCCACCAATCGAACCACAGAGATGAGGGGCCGGAGGACAAAAGGCCATGTAAGCCCACGCTAGAAACCCCATCAACAACACTGCTATAATTTTCCAAGACATAGCTGAAAACAGAATTACACTTATATTAGAAACATGAAAGATTCAAAATCTCATCACCAAAACCTATAATCAAGAAACTGTGCTTTACTTAGATTAAGCAAGATTACAATTATAGATTATGAGAGTCTGTTCCTTTCAATTTAAATTTTCTCGGTCAAGTCAACGCATCATGCTAAGCGGCAATCGAACAAACACCATGTAATCTCTCATAAATATAACTTAAACTTCACAATATCGCAACACATCTGCATAATGCAGACACACAAACTAATCTTACGAGAACGTCATCTTAGAAGTAATGAATAAATCTAGAAATAAAGTAAAACTTACAAAAAAAATTGAAAAATGATGAATAATGATTAGGCTTAGGCATCAAAGTCTTTACCTTTTGGAATATTATAATCCTTCCTCTGAAGATCACTTCAGCTAATGCACATTTGTGAGAGAGAGAGAGAGAGAGAGAGAGAGAGAGAGAGAGAGTTTGAAGACTGAAATTTGCAGAACTCAAACGCGGTGGAGTTTTCAAAATGGTTGTTGAGATGTTTGTTTTATAAAATTATGTCGAATATGTCGGCGACACGTAAATGCTGTTCAAATAGATTAGTAGGGTAAGAATTGATCCCTTTTTTTTTTTTGTTTTTATATTTTTGGTAAGAATACGACATCTCTTGTCTTTTTTTTTTTCGCCTTCAAAAGTTGTTGGCTTCTATTTTATTTCCTTAAATTGATATGTACCGGATTATTAATAGTTAATTGTCCCCGGAATTTACAGATTTCATCAAATAATATTCATGCTTAGTATAGCCAATTAAAATTGGATGACTTTTCATTCTTATTTCTCAAATCCATATAAGATTCTTTGTTCCAAGTTCCGACCGAGTGTCAAATTATATCATTTCATCGACTCTAATCATATATACAAGGATAATAAAAATATGAATTTCGGATATAATAAAAAATAGAGGATCCCCACATCCCCATATTCCAATCAAATCTCTCAAAAGTCTTAATACATTATTCAATTAAATAATGTAATAAATCGCCTATAAAAATCGATCAACAAGTTGTATTATGTTTGATGGGTAGTGCTGCAAACGTGCGAATAAAAAACCACAAACAAAAAACAAAAAGTTTTCAAGTTCATTCACAACCCTACAAGAAAAGAGATATCAAACCAATTATAATAAAGGAAACCAATTACAAACTTACTAATTTCAAATATAACAACATTTTCTTTTTGCATCTGGAACTCATTTTTGGTATTTCCAGTTTGCTTCAAACTTGTATTATAATCCATACAGCATTCCAATCAACAAACTTTGGCCTAAAATGAATGATAATAAGATGCAGCATTATTCTCTAATCGTTGGGAACACCTAGCATCAAGACCCACATAAGATAGATTCAACAAAGATATACAAGTGACTGTAGGGAACTAACTGTAATGTTATCATAGATTACGACACGGGACATCCAAAAAGAGATCATTTTTTCAAGAATCAGAATTCATGTCTTAACACTAAATTCAAACAATGTGGTTCAGCAAGCCTCTTTGAGAAAACTGAAAATAACAACAAAGCACAAACCTGTAGTCATATTGCCTGATTTCTGCTTGAAATGGACAACACAGAACTCTAAGACTCACACCTGCTAGTTTAGGAATACTCACATACTGATTGGTATCACTGTCTCACCATGGCAGTATAGAATAACTGTTGAGTAATACAAAATTCCTCTCTCACAGTCTTAATCCAAGATAAACTTACAGAAACTGAAGTTAAGATTAAAAGTAAAAGGAAACCTCATATGGGTTGCCAAGCTATTCATTACAAGTATGAATATGAACTTAAAAACTTACTATCAAACTGAGTGACATAATATCCAACTTCAGTTCTTGCAAATGATGCCAATAACAAGGGAAGCATTTAAAATCTCCCCAACAATGACACTTTTGGAAGGGAAAGAAAGCATTCAAGAAAACATGAGGATAACACTTAGAGATCAACTCCTGCTTTAAGTTTCCACTCAAGAAATGCCTTAAACCTTCACCAATGTCTTACCACTAGATACAACTAATTTTCATGCTTGAAATTATTCATTAAATCGATGCAAGAAACATCCACAATCAAGAGAAACTCTAGTTCCTTTAGACTCAATAATTTAAGCATTGTCATCCAAATTTATCACAACAATGTTTTACCAAAATTGCCAAGAAAAACAAAGAAATTGTTCTCAACATTCCAAACACTGAGATAAACATTATTAGCAGATGACATGCAAGAGTAATATCCATAAACAGCGAATGAACATGCTCACCAATATGGCAATACCACAAAATTATTTCATTGCTCGTTCCAGCCAACCAACTATTGCATCACAACTCTTTACATGGATATTTCTCAATGTAACCTGCCCCACAAATAGCGGGTATGGGCTACAATGATGATGGTGACCATACACTTTCAACAGAAACTGAAACAACTTTATGCAAGAATACCCAAATTCCACCTGAACTAGATTCTATCATCTGCCATATTCCAACCATTATCTGGCCATCATAAATTATTTTAACTTCATATCCCAAAACCAATCCTTTAACACTTTACCACAAAACTGCTGATTATATTTCTATTCCATCAGAAAAAAACCCTTTAATCGTAGAAGTGAAATGGGAGATTAAGAGACACAACAAATCATTTAAGCCAAGCTTTGAAAGCTATAATCATTACGATTCAATCTTGTACAATGTATTCTCAACTAGAAAATCACAAGCAGCGAGAAAAGCATGTAAATCAAGAAGCAAGCATACGCTATTAATCCTCGATGCTCCTCACCGGAGTTAGCCAGCTCCACCACCAATCCTGTGCAGACCCGTGTAGACCAGATCACAAACAGCCCCATTAGAGCCATGATCACCATCCCACCTTGAGGAACGAACAGAGCTAGAGCCGATAGCATCACAATGGGTAGCATACAGTACCCAATCAGACTGAGACACTTGTACATATCCAAATTCCCGTTTCTGCCCGCGAGCATGTTGAAAATGACGTATAGAAACATCGACGCCATCGTCACCCATCCGAGGATAATTCCGAAATGCAGTTTTCCGGCGAGAAGCTGAAACAATCCGAACGCCATGAGGAAGAGGAACGGGCCGGAGAGATCGGCATCTTCGTGGAGGTAGTGGTTGATTCGGAAAGGATTGAGGATCGAGAGGGTTTTTTGGTAAATTTGCTTGGTGTTGATGCCGAGTTCTTCGAGGAGCGGCGGCTCGTCTTCGAAACCCGTGGAGCCGCCTCCGCCGATGGTCGAGTGAAACTGGGGAGCGACGGAGAAGGAGGTGGATGCGGCAGCGGAGTTGACGTCGAAAGAGAGGAAGGGCAGGCCAGGGTTTGAGGATCTCGAGGGTTGGAAAGGGGCAGTGGGGAGGCGGCGTTGCTGGGGGCCGGAGGAAGGAGCCACCGGGTTCCCGGCGGAGGGGAAAACCACCGGCGGCACGTTGAATTCCTTCGCCATGGATCGGAGGAGATCTGATGAAAAGCTTTTTGCTTAACCTCGTCTTTTCGATGCGAGTACTGAGAACTGATTTTCCAGATTGCCAAACAGTAGTACACTGTGATGTAAATACAAGGAAATGTAAGGGCCT
Source organism: Scutellaria barbata (assembly GCA_028654395.1). Taxonomy (NCBI): domain Eukaryota; kingdom Viridiplantae; phylum Streptophyta; class Magnoliopsida; order Lamiales; family Lamiaceae; genus Scutellaria; species Scutellaria barbata. The sequence goes on along the minus strand of CM053646.1, from coordinate 12,879,568 downwards.
TTTTGCAAACGGAGTATTAAATAATAAATATAAAGGTTTTTCAGTTTGAATTTGGTTTTATTAAACTTTTGAGACGTGCTATTTGGGTAGATTCTGTCATGGCAGAAAGTAAAAAAATTAATTCGAAATGTTATTAATATTATTAAATGATTAATCTAACCCTAATATAATTTGGCTCCATGATAATGAAGATGACACCTATTTTCTGCTAATTCCCGCTAATACCAATACAACTGTTAAAACAACAGCTAAATTTAATTAACTTGCTCTTTATTTTAATTATTATTTGTATACTTTAATTAAGTTGGTATTTATTTAATTATTATTTATATATTCAATTAAGTTAGTCTTTATTTAATTATTATTTACATACCTTTCAAAGTGTTGCTCCTTCAATAACTTCTAAAATAATTATGAAATTTTGATTAAAAAAATTATAAAAATCTTTTAGAACAATTTTGAAATTCAGATATGGGTTAACAAAAAAATTATGGAATAACTTCTAAAATAACAATAATTATAAAATTTTGATAAGAAAAACTATAAAAATCTTTTAGAACAATTTTGAAATTCAGATATGGGTTAACAAAAAAAAATTATGGAAAAACTTTTAAAATAAGAATAGATATGGATTAACAAAAATATTATAACGGTTAACATCGTCGCTTGCGTGTTCGTAACACTTTTATTTTTTATCTTAATGAAAATCTCTATTTATTTCAAAAAAAATTAAAAAAAAAGAAAGATTATAGAAATTTTTTTATGGTTAACATAAATATTATACAAAAAATTTAGAGTAGAGAAAAAATATGAGTTAATATGGTTGAAATGAAAGGTTTATTTATAAGATAAAAGAAATCAAATTGAATAAAAATATTAAACATAAATATAAAAATAAGTTTTTAAAAAGGAAATATATAGTATAATGATAATATGGATAAGTTCTTAAAAAAAAAGTTAAATATTAATATATAGATTAATTTCATTAATATGGACCAATTCTAAAAAAATTAAATATTGATATGATTCATGTCATTAATATTCTAAAAAATGTAAATATTGATATGATTAATGTCCTTAATATCGATAAGTTCTAAAAAAAATTAAATATTAATATATAGATATTTCAATAATATATATAATTGATTTCGTTAATATCGACATATTCTAAAAACGTTAAATATTGATACAATTGATGTCTGTCATATCGACAACTTCTAAAAAATTTAAATATTGATATGATTAATATCATTAATATCGACAACTTCTAAAAAAATTAAATATTGATATATATATATATATATAGATATTTCAACTGATATTATTGATGTCATAACTTCGACAAGTTCTATATGAATTGTTCATATTCAATAACTTCAACTGTTGTTAATTCTATATTATTTTAACAAAACATTCATATCAATATTTAACTTTTTTAGAACTAGTCCATATTATTGAAATCAATCTATATATTAATATTTAACTTATTTTTTTTTTTAGAACTTCTCCATATTTTCATTTCATCATATATTTCCTTTTTAATTAAGTTGATCTTTATTTTAATTTACTTTAATTAAATTGGTATTTAATTAATTATTATTCACATCTTCAATTAAATTGGTCTTTATTTAATTATTATTTGCATACCTAATTTACTTTAATTAAGTTGGTATTTATTTAATTATTATTCACATTTTCAATTAAGTTGATCTTTATTTAATTATTATTTGCATTCCTTTCAAAGTGTTGCTCCTTCAATAACTTCTAAAATAATTATGAAATTTTGATTAAAAAAAATTATGAAAAAAATGTGTAAGAAAAATTATAAAAAAACTTTTAAAACAATTTTAAAATTCAGATATAGTTAACAATTTTAGGGTTAACATAAATAGAGGGAAAAAATGAGTTAATATAGTTGAAATGAAAAGTTTATTTATAAGGTAAAAAAATTAAATTGAATATAAATATTAAAAATAAATATAAAAATAAGTTTTTCAAAAGGAAATATATGGTGAAATGGTTTAAGTAAACCCATAAAATTAAAATATATTTTAATAAAAGAATACTGTAATTTAAAAATATTTGTAAGTTAATTAATAATTTTAAAATATTTATCAATTCGAATTAAGATAATCAATAATTTTAAAAAATCTTTTTAAAATAATCAATAATTTTAAAATATTTATCAAGTTAAATCTTCCTCTTCATAATTCAAAAATATTTGTAAGTTAATCAATAATTTTAAAATATTTATCAACTCGAATATTCACACATTAAACAAATATTTGTAAGATAATTAATAATTTACAATATTTTTCAAGTCAAATCTTCATCATCATCAAATAAATATTTGTACAATAATCAATAATTTTAACATATTTATCAAGTCAAATTTTATATCTCCTCAAATAGACGTCTTAATTTTTTTATTGTAATTTATGACAATAAATTATGAAATTAGTGGAGAAAATATTGTTTCATTAATGAGTGGAGAGAGAAATATTGTTTTGGTTTCAAATTTGAAAATTTGATTATATATATTTTCATTAAGGGTATGATTGTCATTTAACATATTGTCATTAATGCTATACATCTTTGTGCCTGGACATAATCTGCCCACATAGAATTACCGTAAACTTTTATATGAAAATGAAAACATGCTCCCATCCCATTATTAACCTAATTTCAAATAAATACTGTGGATCTCAATTTTTTTTAATAAAGTATAATTATTGAAGAGACTTTAATAACATAAGTAAAGTTGCAAGCTACGACTCTACTGAGCAAAGCCGCAAGCGTGAGGTACGATTTTATTTATTTTTTAAAACAATTCTCTTTGCTATGATGATAAAATGTTTTGGAAGAATAATTTTACATTCTCCCATTTTTATTCTTTATTGGAATTACGACTTGTTTTATTACTGTTGTGAAAGAATTTGATATCATATTAATCTGTTGGAACCTTTATTTTCAAATGAAGATTATTTTGCTTATTGCCACTATTAAACTAAAAATTCAAAAATCCGTTTTGAGAAGTATTATCTTGATTTATTGATGTGAGTTTTATTTGCTCGGTTCAATCTAATATGTTTGACTTTGAACATTGTAGATTTTTTATCACTTGAAAACAGTTTAATTTCAATTTCAAATATGATATTTGACATTAACTTATATTTGCCATTCTATAAGCATTAATTTTGCCATATTTAGTCTTCTCAACTCAGACTTGTCTTTGCAAATCGCTAGTCAACACCCTACTTGGATTGATCATTAAACATGCTCAATAATTTTTCTATTATATTCTTCTTCTTTTTTCCTATTATTTATTGTTGGGTAATATATAACCAACACAAAATACTAATGTCACGTCAGCATAGACTGATTTTTAAGATATGTTCTCCCCTTTAAAACATACATACAAATTCATGTGCATTGATTGTATGAATTTTAGATGTATACAATGTCAATCGATCCAATCATGTGTCTTCACACATCATCATGCGTTTTAGTGTGAGATTTTTATGTATTTATATTTTGAAAAATATATATACCTTTTAATTATAACATTTATACATTTTACACATTTTAGTTACGTTAGTCATACTTTTAGTTATGTTAGTTGTACACTTATATATTATATAAAGGTGGACTATGTTGATATGAATATATAAGTAAATATCATATAAAAATACGAGCAATATCATATAAATATATATATGTACACAGTGGCGGACGCAGGAAATTGATAAAGAGGTAGCACACCGTTCATCGATGATCATTGATACACTTTAATTTCTTAGGCTTTTTTTTTTCTTTTGAGAATGGGGATTTTCTGAAAATTGAGTGTGCAAAGTTTTCTGAAATTGAAATGCAAAGAGATGGAGAATTAAAATATTTAAAGGTATTTTAGTAATTTTTTGCCACCCCTTGCCTCTTATTAAATCCACAAATTATGTTGAAAATCTTTTTTTTTGTGAAGTTAAAATATTACATAAAGTATAGGATACTTACACATAAAAGTTATATTATTATAATATAAAACTACATTTATATAACATAAAAAATCAACATATGAATAAAAAAAGGTGCAAATCCTGATCAATTCGATTACACCGTACACCTGATGTACATGACACGAATGCTACAAAAATATTACAAACAAGGTGGATCATAAGCAATTGTAGAAAGTTTCGTTATTTTAGTTACCTTCTTTAAATATAGTTTATTTTAACGGAAGTTTCATAATTAAGGTGAATAACTCCAAATACCCTAATTAATATAACACCTACTCTTTTATACCCCAAAACATATAACATTACACTTTTCTACCCATTTTTGGTAAAAGACCAAAATACCCTTTGACATTACATGTGCAATGCTATTTCCACTCTAAATTTATTAATTCCAAACCAATTGTGCTAAGCTTGAGGTTTAATGATCGGATATAATTATCTTGGTAGCTTGGATGGAAACCTTTCTCGTGCCCCAAAAAACACTTGTATTTATACTTGTGATATGGTCTGAAAGGTCTAACAAAGCCAAATACTGAGTAATTTTATCTAAAAACCAAAAATAATTAAAGGTTTTCCATGATTTATATTTATTAAGATCCGATGCATGAAGTGGTATCAGAGCCTGGTTTTATTGAAGAAATAAATTAAATTATGTTGAACAATATTATTTTCTTGTGCCTAACGGAAGAGAAAATCAAGAAAAATGTATCCGAAAATATTTCGAGATAACACAAGTGCAGGATATCAGTAATGACATCCAGCTCAGAATGGAACATAATTGTTCCATACACATCTAAGGTAACACAAGACCTTAGGGAGATCCAGAAGACCATCATTTATTATGGTGGACAGATGGAGAAGATAGCCCGATCTCTATCAGAGATCCAAAAAGAAGTTTTAGATCTGAAACAAGAAATTGTAGATCTGAAGAAAAGATCATCCAGAGGAACGGGAAGATCAATGAACGAACGTATGAAAAATTCGTTCGGAGATATTCCAATCATTTCCAAAGGAAAGGCTACGGAAGTTTCGAAGCCTAAAAGTAACGACGAACTCCTACTTGATCTCATAAGACAAGTTGGATGGAAATCTCAAGAGTAGATCTTGCAGAATTAACCGAATCCCTTTCCAATCTCGGAATTGTGGATCTGGTAAATCTCAGGATGAACGAGCCGATTCCGCCGATTCCAAAGAAGGAGGAGGAAAGCACAAGTACGCTAGTACCGGAAGCACCAGTACCTGAAGTACCGGTTCCTCCCGAACCAAGGTGGTGGCAGGACGGGGTTGAGTATGAAGAGTACATAGCTCGACAAGCCAAAACCCGACCGGGAAGGTTTAAAGGAGTATCCAAAAGCCCTTGGGCAAAAACGATGCTTGAACCAACCCATCCGTTTGGAGTGATGCTCACAACAGACATCATCGATTTCAGAAATATGGAAGTTTTGATCGATGAGTGGATGTCATCCATGAAAGTCGCCTCATCAACACTGGATGTGGATAACGATCATTTTTGCCAGATATTGGTAAATAGTTTGCAAGGTTCAGCCAGGAAGGCATGGGAGATGACTGAAGCCTCTCTCAAAAAAGAGATCCTATCCAACGAAAATGTTATAACAATTGTCGAAAGGATGGGTCACCTGCTCAAAATATGTTTCCTCGGGGACAGATATTTTGAGGAAAGAAAAGACGAGAAGAAAAGAGAGTACACGCAAGCTCTGTTTGCTCTCGAATTGAGAAATATATGTTATGCGGATGAATATATATATTGGTTCCGCAAATATTATTTCCAAGCAGATGTACCATGGAATGTGGCAACAGATTTATTCTTTGCAAAGATCTGCAGTCCATGGAGGGAAATGCTAATGCAAACCTACAAGGTACCTACAGGCCGAGTCGATTCAGTGGCCAGAAGGATGTCCTTTTTCAAGGACAGTATACGAGAATGGTGTCAACAAGCGACACTACAAAGGAACAAGAAGAAACTAAGAGGAATGGTGAAAAAGACCCCTCTTTGTTGCGACAACAATGATTTTCCGAGTATAATCGGAGAACCACAACGCGAAAGACACGGAAAGAGAAAGAAACACTTCAAGAGAAGGTTTCAATCTAAGTCCGGAGGATCATACAGGAGACCTTCCAAACAGGGAAGATCATGGTGGTCCAAATCAAAGGCTAGATCTTACAAATCTGGTCAAAAGTCTGGTCCTTCCAGGTTTTCTTCACAGGGATCTAGATCCACAGGGAAGCCAGCAGGAGGAACAACCCGGAAAAGAACTTTCAAACGAGCTCACACTCGTACAAATGAAAGTTTCAAGGATTGCAACTGTTGGACGTGCGGCGCGAGAGGCCATATTTCGCCCGATTGCCCACAAAAGCAAAAAGATGTGCGCCAGTTCGAGTACACAGACGACATCAGAGATGCTGTCTTCTATGGTGATTTGGTGCCAGTTTACAAGTTCGAGGACATCTCTTCAGATGAAAGCATCTATGAAGAAGAATTGGAATCTGTTTCAGAAGGATCCGATGGATCATCTACAGAATCAGACGAGTAGCTCCGGTAAACCAGAAGATAGACTCCAGACGACGGACAGTCTATCAGGATTCTTTTCAAAAATGACCATCTCAAACAAGACGATGGAAAGAATCATGCAACAAGATTCAGCTTTAGGTCCGTACGACGGATTTAAGATTGGAAGTCTTAATCGATTTTGTGACAAAATCGGAATAAGACAACGCAAGCATCACATCATCTACCGGGTGAACTCAGGTGAGTTCTCTATTCCAATAGGGTTAACCGGTAATAACATTGAGATGCAACTTATTCCAAAAGAAGAAATTCTTGAGGAATTGAGTCGTATCAAAGAAGAAGTAGCGGTCACAATGAAATGAATTCATATTGGAACCATTAAAGTAGTGATTAAAGCTACCTTCAAAGAAGGAATTGATTCTGAATTACATCTATCGGTGATGGATAAAAGAATCAATAATTTAAGCGAAAGTTGTCTTGGTACAATGGTAGGTAATTTATATGCTGGCAAACTTATGTTTGACATACATCCTAGGATTGCATATAACCTAGCAGACCAAGATTTTAGTAGAGTCTTAACCCTTCATCAGGATTTTAAAAGACCTGATCTTATGAAAGAAGGAAATAGACCATATTCTATCACGTATAGAATTGCATATGCTCTTTCTAATACACATCATTCGGATATGTTTCTTAGAAAGGAGTATATAGAAATTCCTAGAATTTTCAAGGAATTCGCCAAAGTTATGACACCTGACCCAATTAAAATACCAAGGTTAGGAGGTGTCAATTTGCTAATTAAAGATCAACCTATTCTAAACAGTAGATCATTAAGGTTTGATTCTGAAATTAGTAACAGGTTGTCCTTTTCTGAGGGTAGGATTTTAAGCCTAAAAGGAAAAGAACCAAGTGAGGATTTGTATCCACAAAAGATTAGGGTAAGAAATGTAAAAATCAAATGCCCTAATAATGAATGGAAAGAAATCCATATTGTTTTTGATATATCTAAAACTGATAATTTGTTTCCTTGTGAGGAGATATATCATTTACAACAACCAAGTATTAACAGATATGAAGGGATGTTAGAAATAGCAGGATATCATGTATCTGTTACAGGAAGTGCAGGCATAACTAAAGGAGTTATGACCCTAGGGTTAAGTTTCCTTGAGGAACATAAACCCTGGAGGAGAGATGAGAAATGGATGGAATTCGACCTTGATGGACATACAATCAGGGTAGAATAAAGCCATTATGCCAGGAATCAAGTTAGATCAAGAGATCATTAATCTCACGATACAAAGAGACCAGGCGATTGCTTTGTTAAGATCTTTGCGAGAGCAAAATCTACCAGAACAAAGAAGTATCCAAGACGTTATAAGGATACAAGAGGCTGCGTTAAGAATAAGTCAAATTAACGCACGAATAGACATGTTAGAACGCTGGAGGAGAAGGATTTATCCAAACAATTCAGACAGGTTCTGAATCATGCCCGTAAGGTGTATTGATGAAGAGATCCTGGATCTCAGAAAAGAGAAAGATGAGTTGACAGAACGCATTAGAGAAATGCGGGATAATGGACAGACTCATCAAGTAAGGTTTCAAGAGTTGATCCGTGAGCATAATGTTAGAAGCTCAAGGATAAACTTGTTAGAATCTTGGAAAAGAGGAATCTATCCAAACGATTCTGAATGACAAGTATTTTCTCTATATATATATCTGTAGGGATATTATATGAACAATATAAGACGGAATATTTTGCAGCTTATATTGACTCAGGTTCAGGCATTTGCACAGCAAAGCCAGGAGTTTTTCCCAGCGAAGCAGTGGAAAAATTACCTCTTATTGCAGGAAGAGACTTCTCACAGAAGATCCTTATACTCAATAAAGGTATTCGAGAAACACGAATAATGATCGGAGGCGCATTCGATACCCCTTGGTATAAAGTAAGAATGCCACCAATCTATATTCATGATACAGGTGCTGATATTTTGCTTGGTAACAATTTTATCCAAACTTTTGCAAAATATGAGCAGGATAATCACAAGAACCTGTTAACCTTTACTACTAACTGTGGTAGTATGATACAGGTTTTGCGGCGAGAAAAGGCTTTTAATAGGATCATGCCTATTAATTTTCGCAGCAAACGTGGTGATAATGAAGCCAAGTTAACTCATCCAAAAATGCAGGATAAGAGGAAATTTGGTGAAGCTCTTTTGTCATACAGACAAGAGGGAATGGAGGAGGCACATGAAGAAGCTATTCAGTTTCTGAAAAATGCCTTACAAGAAGGACCACCCCAGATTGACATTAATGAGGAAAGTCTACTTTCTCTCGAAAATGTAAAAAGGCTAATTCAGAGGAACTACAATGAAAATCCTTTAGCCTGGTGGGACAAAAACCAGATCGAAGCAACGTTGAAGGTAAAAGAACAACACAGATATGAGTTGGTTCGATACAAGCCGATACAGATGAATCTTGAAGATCGAAAAGATATGCAAAAGATTATCAAAGAGCATATCGATCTCAAGCTGATCGAAGCAGGTATTTCTCCTTATAGTAGCCCAGGGTTTTTGGTAAGAAACCATGGCGAAATAAAGAGAGGAAAAGCAAGGTTAGTAATCAACTATCAAGGTATTAATAAGATTACCGAATTTGATGGTTATTACATTCCAAGTAGAGAACACTTAATTGATTGTATTAAAGGGTCAAAAGTGTTTTCAAAGTTTGATTGCAAGTCTGGATTTTACCAGATTAAGTTAGAAAAAGAGTCTAAGAAATTAACTGCTTTTTCTACACCACAAGGTCAGTATATCTGGAACGTAATGCCTATGGGTCTTGCGAATGCACCTCAGATATACCAACGAAAGATGGATAATCTATTTAAAGATTATTTTGAGTTTATGTTCGTTTACATAGACGATATCTTAATTGCCTCTAAGAATATGAAAGATCATTTAAAACATCTTGAAATATTTTCAGAAGCATGTCATAAAGAAGGATTAGTGCTCTCTGAAAAGAAGGCAATAATCGCGGTTAATAGAATCGAGTTTCTCGGTGTTATTATTGACCATGCAGGAATGGAACTACAGGAACATATTGTGGAGAAAATCTGCAATTTTCCAGATGTTCTTAGAGATAAGAAGCACCTTCAAAGCTTCTTAGGAGTGATCAATTTTGCAGGTTCATTCATTAAGGACTTGGCAAAATATAGAAAGGATTTCCGTCCTTTATTACAAAAGGATGAGAAGACCAAATGGAAATGGGAAGATATTCATTCCCAAAGAGTTCGTGAGCTAAAACAGGTTTGTAGTAACTTGCCAAAACTCGCGATTCCTCAAGATGAGGATCAGTTAGTCGTCTACACAGACGCTAATGACTTCAGATGGGCAGCAGTGCTCATGCGAAAGACATCTACGGGTGAAGAACCATGTAGATACACTGGAGGGTTGTTTACAGAACAACAGGCCAGAGTTTGGCATATTAACGAGAAAGAATTCTTTGCTGTTTGGAAGGCCTTTAAAAAATGGCCTTTATTTTTATTAGCTAAAGAATTTATATTAAAAGTTGATAATACTAACGTTAAAGCTTTTTTGAAAAACAAACTTGAATCCAAGATCGAAAAAGCACGTATTATCAGATGGCAAGCAGAATGCCAATATTATCTTTTTGATATTGTCATTGTGAAATCTAATGAGAATGTTCTTGCAGATTTCTTAACAAGAGATGGATATCCTTGAAGCAGATTCCATCACAATACGAGCAAGGCACCTTAGGGAAAATCTTGAGATGCATTACAAGGCCTTTGAGGAATTAAGGGTAAGAGCCGAAGCGGCATCTTATGTCCAGAAAGCTGATTTGGACAAAGTCCAAAAGACTCTACGTGCAACCATAACTTCAAATAATGATTTGTGGAATGCATTAGTAGATCCTGTAAACAAGGCCTGTTCACCATCGGTGATGCAGAAAGAAATATACGAGAGAAGTTCATCATCGATGAACAAACAGGGTACTTTTATACCCGAAGCAGGACATCCTGCTGATAAAAGTTTTTCATCGGATATCGGTGAAAAGGCTGATAAGGCCGAACCAAGTGTTTTATCGGATTCCGATAAAATTATTAATTCGGAAGGTCAGGAAGTAATTCCAGACAACCCGAGTCAACCCAGCACCTCTGGGGTAAAAGAGGGAGAGGTTAACCTAAGGCCCCAGACTGGCCCTAGACAGGTTAACACTAATCAAGCTATTTCTCCTCTGCAGGTTTACCAAAGAATATGGGAGAAATTGATGACAAGAAATGAGATCAATCCAAACAAAATTACGGCTGATTGGTCTGGCAAGTATCCAAGACTTTGGATGCTCCCGGGGGTAAACCCTCATGATGTGCGGGAATGGTTTGATTTTGGAGCAATTGCTTCAATCTTTACTACCGCACCCAGCTTTCCGGAAATTTCCAAATTACCGGATTGGATTTCCACTGCTGTGCACGATTCATGGCAGAACAACCCATACTTGGGTCGAGGAGATATACTGGAGCTAAAATTTATCTCTGCTGCTCCAGAAATTACAGGAAAAGGGTCTCATCTAGTTTTTCAATTCATAAAACTACAGAGACCTGAGATGGGGGCGATTAACCGAGCCAAAACACCCCCAGAAAACAGCCCTTTGGTAGTCGCCTTGACTGAAAATGATATATCTACGAGGCGAGCTTGGGGTCTTTGGGTCTGTCTCACTGAGATGGACAAAGTGAAGTATCCATTCAAAATATTTCATAATTCTGTGAATGGATCATTCCTATTAAATTCCATGACAGGAACAACTACCGGATTTGCTGAAAACCTTTTTGAAAATAAGAGGAAATTAATCTGGGAAAACAAGGTTCCAGCCACGGAACAAACAAGGAAGAAGATATGTAATATGATACATATCGGGAGATGGGGAGAGCGGATATGCTCTTACTGTCAAACACAAGAGAAACCGCTGTTTGGACAGGGTTTCAAAATAAAAAAGGACAAACCCGACTACCCAAAGAAAAAGGGAAAAGGGAAGGGTTTTTAGAAAATAAAAACCAAAAATGTAATAAGAGGAAACGGGTCTAATTAGACTCTATTGTAAACAAGCTGTATGGTATTCTAAACAATGTAATAGGATACGGTATAAACAGCATAGGATGCTTATTAAGACATAAGATAGTGGTTGGTCCCGCCATCTTTGAAGAATCAGCATCTGGACTAAAGAGGACAAACGTGGAGGACCCCTCCACTCATCAAGAGATTCGTTGCCGACGCAAGAAGACAACGAAGGTGGTAGATGCACTTACCAAACGGTAGGTGAGAAATAAAGGAAGCTGGCACATTACCCACTCATCTAATGGATTGCAAGCTGACAAAGACAATAATGCAACCTCAACATGAGTACATTAAGGCCTATAAAAGGAGGCATTCAGCCTCAGAAGAAGATCATCGAAAATACACAACACTTCTCTCTTCATAAGCTTTTCGAAATCTTCTCTCTAGTCTTGTAATAGTATAGCTTTCAAGCTTTCCTGTTTATGGGGGTTTCCCCTTCTCGAGTATTAGCCATGATTGGCTAATTCAAGTTTCTCTTCCAATGGCGGAGAATAGTAATATTGTAAAATAGTTTAGTTCATTTTCTTCAATAAACAAGGCTTTTGCTTTCCGACATTCTGTCCAAAAATTTTATAATTTTGAGTGAAAAATTATCCAGTAGTGCGTCTCCCCGTGACCTCCTTAAAGGCAGGTGGCCGTTGAAAAGGAGTGTGATCAGGGTTCCCAAGAAAATCGGTTTCAGAACCATAGACTGCGGGCGAGTGGTTGGATCTTTGATCCATAAAACCTGAACCGAGGTCCAAGGGAACTTAAGAGACAAAGACGAGGTATGATTTAAACTCAGTTTTATTTTATTTACGGAAGCATGTTGGGCCTGATATTGATCAGAGGGCTAATCCGGATCTAATAAGTATAAGGATTGGAAAAAGAAAATTGCTAATGGCATAAATGGCATTTTGGAAATTTATAAAAGTCAACAAGGGTGAAATAGTATATTTCTTTGAAAAAGGGGTATAAAACATACATGTTTATATTGATTATGGTAGAAAAGAGATATTTTATATGGAATATGGTATAAAAGGGGATTGGTTATATATATTGGGGTAGGATGGGATATCAACCCTTCATAATTATGAAAAAATAATTTAATTGTTGGAGTTAAAATATGATGTAACTGTTTATTTTCGAAAGTTTTTTAATAAAAATTCAACCACATTTTCTAGAGAACGTTGGTACGAAAATTTATTAGATTCGTGTTGAAATGTGTTGTAAAAATCTTGTCACGAACGTCTTGTCTTACATAGATTAACACCTCAACATAAGAATATAAAAGATAAATGTAAATGACATAATTTTGAGAAAATAATTGTGTCAGTTCCCAATCTTATTCATTCTAAAAGAGTTTCAATATGGATAAAGATTAAGAATTCTAAGAGACATAGAAAATGAAAAGTCAAAGAAATAATGTCCATTAAACAATATATTTATAGTAGTTATAATATGAATTATGTAATTGAAACATCATTTTTATTTTATTTTAGGAATTAATGTATTAATTTCTACACACTACATGTGATTAATTTAATCGAGATCTCTATTATGTATGTTGTCCATCTCATATTCGTTATTTTTAATTTATTGTTGGTTAATAATTACTTATATATATATATATATATAATTATTTTGATAACAAATGTAAAATACGATCTCAGATGTTATAATTTGGAAAACATTTTTTTCATTCAATCAATTATCTAATTCAAGTAGTTAGAATTATGATTGACTGAGAGTATAAATTAGAGATTTACACGAACACATATATCTATTCCTTTTTTTTAATATTAAACTAACAATTTTCTCAAAAAGAAATAAGTTTCAAAAGAAAAGAAAAAGAAAACAAAAAACGAAAACTAAATAAAACGGTTTTGTAAATACACATGACTATAACTTTTAGGAAATTTAAATAATCTATGCTTGTATTTTTATATAATTTTTATGACTAAAAAACCTATGCAAGAAAATAATAATTATACTATACAACTATGTAAAATAAATAAGATTTTAGTTCTCCCTTTTGTTCTTAGACTTGAAACAACCAAAATCAAATTTTAAATATTAAAATTAAACAAACAAATAATATGTAGGAATTAGGAGCATCCTTTTCTCTTTCGTTTGTTTCTACGACTTCAAACAAAATCTTAATTTTGTAATTAAAAAAAAAAAAAGAATATTTTGCATTTTCTCCAAAGCACAGTTTATGCTGTCTAGATTTTTATCCCTTTCACTGTTACATCTTTCAATTGCAGGTGGCTAGCTAAGAGAAATGGCGGCCATTGCTCGGTTTCATCTTCTTCACCCATCTCCACTCCTCAAACCCTCACCGATTCTGTCAATGTTGCATCAAGCCTCTCCTTTCTTCACTTTCTCCACTACCAACAACACCAATCTCCCCTACAACCGCCGCCGCGGCCGTCAATTCTCCAGTATTCCGCCACTTGGGTGTAATTCCGAGGTCTCTGAATCTGAATTGTCTTTATTATATATATATTCTCATTTGGGGTTGAAAATTAATACTTAAATTTTGTACTGCAGAGTAGTAGTTCATCTGAATCGAGCCAGTCAATTGTTGGTGATCTTCTGGACTACCTTAACGAGTCATGGACTCAGTTTCATGCTACTGGTATATCTATTCGTATTTCTGAAATTACGCATTTTGTGCTAAAATTTGTTTTAATTGTAGAATTAATTGGTTGTTGCTTTCTCTGTGTGTGTGTGTGTGTGTGTGTGTTTGCAAGGTAAGTTGGTTGTCAGGTGCACAAATCTCCATAGATCTAATCTCTCTTGTTTCCTTGGAAATATTAGATGCTGTAAATAGTTACTAGACGAGGATGAAAGAATTCATTATATTAATATCTTGTTTGATTGGCATATTTGGGATCAAGAAACGCATGTAAAGCAAATAGGAGTTAGGAGGACAATGCTCATATTTGTATGCAGGGGCTTGCTAACTTGGAAAAGAATATACTTGAGACCAAGGTCTAAAATGGATATGAATGTGAAAGTTTTAACTACGATATAAATTTTTTAATTTTTTTTATGTGATAAAAGCAGATCTGCAGACTTGAAAATAAAAGGCTATTACATTCTAATAGTGAAGTGAGCGAGCTCTGAATGTTACGTTCTTAATTTGAGATGATTCTGAATATTACTAAATAGAAATTCTTGCAGATGCATACTTTTGGGAGATCACAGGATGCGGTTTAGTACTGATGTCATAGAACATAATGAAGTCAAACTTGAATTTACTTCTAACATGCAGCTAGGAAAAGTGGGTTCAGTTACCTTAGTTTGTGTGGTTTGGAAGTTTAATTATAGTGGAAAAATCGTTTTGCACACGCTGGCAATATTTTGTCGGTATTTGACCATGAGAGTGAAGAAAGAGATATGTGGCAGAATATCTGATTGACTATATTTGCTTCATGCAGAATAAAGCAAAATGTTATTGGTAAACTCACATAAGCAAACTGCGCAAGAGTGTAATTGTGAAATGTCATCCAGTTTCGATTTTCAACAAAATTTTCAAATCAACAAATAAATCTGGTGTTGTGAGATATTTATGGAATGTTTACATGCCTGATGTCTGCCATTTAAATAGAAAAGAATCAATTGAGAATCTTTCTTCCTTCCTCAATTAACCGTTACTTATTACGCAATTGTTAGCTGAAGCAAAAAGGCAACTAGTTGCTGCCGGGTTTCATTTGCTGAATGAGAATGAAGAATGGGAACTCAAGCCTGGCGGTCGCTACTTTTTTACGCGGAACATGTCATCATTAGTTGCCTTTGCCATAGGGGAAAAGTGAGTAAAATCAGCATCTTAATTGTTATACATTACTAATGCAGAGTTACATCATAATCATGCCTTAGGCTCCAGAAGCTTATGTGCCTAAGGCACTGGATCTTGTGAAGATAAACTATTTTTTTCTTGAAAATTTTGTAGTGTCTCCAATTTCTTGACTTCTTCTTTCTCGTAGACATCAACTTTTAGCTAATGAAAAGCCGATGTTACTGTTGCAGGTATTCCATTGGCAACGGTTTTCATGTTATTGCTGCGCATACGGATAGCCCATGTCTTAAACTGAAGCCCAAGTCTGCATCATCTAAATCTGGCTATCTTTTGGTCAATGTACAAACTTATGGCGGTGGTTTATGGCACACTTGGTTTGACCGAGATCTAAGTCTAGCTGGCCGGGTTATTGTTAGAGCAGAGGATGGTTCCTTTTCACATAAGCTAGTCAAGATAAAGAGACCTTTGTTGCGAGTGCCCACACTTGCTATTCATCTCGACAGGTTTGTTGCTTCTATGCAAAGATTCACATCCCAAATTTTGTCAATTTGCTTGCTATATTCCCTATAAAATATTCCTACCGACTACTTATGGCTGCAAAATGCTTTTTAGTAAGGGTTGAGGAGTTTTATACCTGATACTCCTCTAAAAACTGAAAAAGTTATGCCAACTTATATCTAGTTATAGCTATATTTTATTGGAGATGCCAATTTCTCGTGGATACTCTAGGAACCTATGGATAATGCTGTTTTTTTTTTTGGGTCTAGTGAACTTACTTGGCTAAACCAACTAACCCATCACTTATGTAGAGTAGTTAATGAGGCTTTTTGATAATTTAAAACCCCCCAAAAAAAAAAAACCAGAGAGGGAGGGAGGGAGGGGATATTGTTATCAATCAAATTGTTGCATCACTGATGTTTATGGCTTTTATGTTTGCTTCTTGAATGTTAGGACAGTGAATACTGATGGATTCAAGCCAAACCTTGAAACCCACCTCAACCCTCTTTTGGCAACAGAAGCTGACCAATCATCTTCTGAGACTGACAAAACTAAAGCATTTTCAAAAGATACTCACCATCAACTGCTCATGCAGGTGTTTTTCTGATCCTATTCTTCTGTTATAGTATATATGGAACACTTAGAAAAGACTCAAGAAAGCAGTGTTGAAGTCTTCAAAGAATGGCGGTGTTTTGGGTTACAGGAATGTGAAAGTGCAATGACTTGTTACCTTTTAAAGTGCAAAACATAGTGCAAAACTATTTTTTTTCTGTTCCTGGAGTTCTAACAAGTGCATGAAAATCTGGAAGCCTATGTGCTCAAATGGCATATTGGTGATTACATAAATTTTTCCTTTACAAAACCATTGCTGGAAAGTTGAAAACATGAATTTCTGCATTGTTTACAATGTTCCCGCATGTTAAAAATTGCTTAAGGATCATCTTTTTTATTTTTCCTGACTCATATATCTTCATCTCCTGCAGAAAGAAAAGATAGAAATTTAGTGAACAATCTTCTTTGATCCCTTGAACTCCTGTAACTTTTGTTGCAATAGATTCCTGCATGAGGTGTGCCAAATCTTGCTGCTAGATATTTCACTATGAAATCAATTAAATGGTCTCATGATGGCCAGTCTGTGGCATGTTCTCTATTTTTGTTACTTCTCGTGTAATTTCATCAGATTGGCTAAAGGCTATTGTCATTCTTTGAATACCTCTATTTTCTTCCACTTAAGAGAAAGTTTGAATTTTCCTGGTTTGCAATATTTACGGTTCAAGTTCAATAGTTGGGATGCATAAATGATAAAGAACTTAATGTAGATGAGGAGTAGTCATATTATAGGACATTCTTGGAGCATGTAATTATAATATATGTAATAGAACAATTAATTATTGATTCAGTTTGTGATACGTTAACTGTACGCGACTTGACATCAGGACAAGTTTCTTTTTTTTGTTACCTATTCATTTAGAAAATCTGTGTTGGTGTATGTATATCATTTAGTTGATGCATTTTATCTAAGTTTTGGAAAACACTGATGTTTGAAATATGATTTATGTAAGTTTATGTTATTTCTTATGAATTTCATTATATATAAAAAAAATTATTAATTTATTTATTTATTATTTTGCCCCTCAGGCTCCAGGAGCCCTTTGTGTGCTTTTTGCCTTCAACAATTATTGTCAGTGAGTGCTAATATTTAGATAAATAGCAGTCTTTCACACTCTCTCTCATTCTGTATGTATATTGCATTTTCAGATCTTGTCAGATGAGCTGGGCTGTGAGGTTGAAGATATCGCCAGCATGGAATTAAATGTTTGTGATACTCAACCCAGTTGCCTTGGAGGCGCTAATGATGAGTTCATATTTTCTGGAAGATTGGATAATCTGGCATCAAGTTTTTGCGCATTAAGAGCTCTTGTTGATGCCTGTGCCTCACCTGAAGATTTGGCAAATGAGAATGCAATTCGAATGGTTGCTTTATTTGACAATGAAGAGGTAATAACTATTTACTTCAGAATTTGATATGCAGAATCATTTCAGTCACAGATGCACTTTGACAGAACCACATAACATGGTGCTAGTTGCATTGAGAGTTATTGTCATCATAGTTGGGTCTAAGAGTTCTGGCTTTGTCTCCCCTGGATTTTGGGGACTCTAAAGCATAACAGGATATTTTGGATCTCTACAGCTTAGGTGGCCTTCTCCTTTTTATATATTTATGCTTGATGTCAGACAAGGATTCACATTCTTTCTAGATTCTAATCTGGACATTTCAGGATAGGAAATGTGTACATCAACAAGTGTTTCCTTGAAAATTCCTATATCCCTCTTTAGCGAGCAATTGATGATGAGAGTGTATCCACATGACCGAAAGGTATTACAAAAGAAGAAAAGATCAGCCTTGATGATCTTTTAGAGAAATTTTTGAACCTACATTATCCACAGCCGATAGGATATTCTCAGAATTCTTTCTGATACTTCTCCTACGTTAGACGTCATGTAGCCAATTGATTTTCATCAACCCTCAAGACAAGGTCCCTATAGATGAACTCTAAAAGATATACCGTGTCTAAATAACTATACGGACATCAAATATTGGTTATTTATCTAGGACACAATTGATATAGAGGTTAAAAAAAACTAGATGTCATAGAAAGCAGACATCCATGCCACGGAACTGAGTTATGAGATTACATGTAAATTCCCAACACTTCAGTTAATCCAGGGTCTGAAATCAGGTCAGTCATGAATTAGTACTACTTCTTCAGCATTTTATCATTGAATGTCCCATACAAAATGCAATATAACTTGAACAAACTTTCAAAATATATTTCTCTGAGATCCTGTTCACCGAAACCCGATACCAAATACTTGGAATCATTTGCTGTTTCACAATACATAGTTCCAATCCATCATGTGACACAACTCTGAGGGCATCAAGACATTTTGTGTGCAACCTTTTTCACATTTAATGAGGATGATGAAAGAGCTTTTATCTATTTTACTGATGCTAAATGGTATTTTGTGATGTGTGGATGGATGATTTATATACAGAGAAATCAACAAAGAAATAAGAGAGATGGTGACGTTTCATCAACATGCCATGCAGTCTGCACTTCTGTCAAAACTGGTCATTTTTAGTCTTATTTTTCAAACTCAGTGTGTCAATAGCCACGTCTTTTCTTACAGGTCGGTTCAGATTCATACCAGGGAGCAGGTGCCCCAACTATGTTTGAGGCCATGAGAAGAATAATTTCTTGTTTAGGTCAACAGTCTCTTGGGGAATGTGGCTTTGCACGAGCAATCCGTCACTCTTTTCTTGGTACGCTATCAATGGCAGGAGCACGCATCCTTTTTATCATAAACCTTAAAAAATTGACATCTTTTTCTGATATTATATTCGAATTACTCATTTTTAATAAATTGTTAAAGTATATGTCATTATTCATTGACATGGCTTGCAAGTACTGCAGACCACTGAGATCTAGGTTGACTTGACAATGTTTTGTTCCTGTGATTAGTCCTTATCTGAGAATAATTGTTCATTTCTTGCCCAAGTTCATCACCTCTTTGTATTTGTGTGTGAGTAATATATTCAAGGACATGATTTTGTGGACCAAGAAAGGAGGAAAGAGAAATGATTTTGCTATCAAATTATGTACAGTTTCTCCTGTCCACGATATCTTTAAATAATTTTGAGGTTTATTTATATTTGAACGCCTCTGCAGTATCAGCTGACATGGCTCATGGAGTCCATCCGAATTTTGTGGATAAACATGAAGAAAATCACCGCCCTGTGTTGCAAAAGGGGCTTGTGATAAAACATAATGCAAACCAACGCTATGCTACAAGTGGAGTTACATCTTTTCTTTTCAAGGAAGTTGCTACAATTCATAATCTTCCGACGCAGGTGATTAATGCTAATGCACTTTATGCTTATATGATCTTTATTCACTTTGTATGCTGCTATTTTCTTTATTGACACTATGGAGTGTAACAGTATAGCCTTTGACTTTATAGCAAGCTTGGCTTAAAACTGGATTAGCATCTTATGCTCTTGGGCAAAATCCCTCGCTAAAAGTAGGACCTGTACTAATTTAGCAAAACCCCTCTGCTACTAATTTAGAAAAATGAACTAAATAAAGGCAGACAGTAAAATGAAATTTTATAATGAATATCTGACATTAACCTCACCCAAAACTTGTGGTTATTCAGTGCATTAATTTATGCAGGAATTTGTTGTGAGAAACGATATGGGTTGTGGATCCACCATAGGTCCCATACTGGCTTCAGGAGTTGGGATTCGTACAGTTGATTGTGGCATTGCTCAGCTATCCATGCACAGGTTAGCATTTGAAGTTTACCAATTGCTTGGAGTCTTTAGGCTTGCTAAAGTTAGAGCCCTGGAGCAGTCGCATAAGAATTCATTTCGTCAATTGTTCTAAATCATTTTGCTTAGTTATTTTTTCTTAGTTTATATGAGTTCATTTTTCCCATTTTCTTTCTTCTCTCCATTTGGCAGTGTGAGAGAAATCTGCGGAAAGGAGGACATCGACATTGCTTACAGGCACTTCAAGGCATTTTATAAAACATTTTCAAGCATTGACAAAAGGCTCCGTGTGGATTTCTAGCTTCTCCATTCAAGATTATTTTAAAGTCTAATTCTTCTCGTTTTCTTTTTTTGTGCTCCCCCACTTTCATTTAGGTGTGGTTGGGTTCATTTTGGGGAGGGATATAAGAACAACCACATCCACATCCACATTCACAGCCACACACTAATTAGAGAAAAAAAGAGAGCTTTATACTACTAAATTTCTAGTTGGGCAAATGTTTCAGAAAAAGCAACATTATTCAGTTTCTGTTAAATAACAGAAACGGGTCTTAGCCATTGCAGATACAAAAGACGAATAACATAATAGACTAGAAAAACATAGTGAGCTCATAGGGCTTGACATAAATGATAGAACATCTTGCATCAAGGAAGTCCAACAGTTCTTGAAAGTAGTTTTAGTTATGTTTCTGAGCGCGACGTTTGTTGCTTTTCTTGTGACCAGATGATGAACCGGAGTTGATTTTCACTTGCACCTCCGGTTTATGTTTGCTAGTACTTGCTTCTGCAAGCCTCTGCCTTAACTCAGATAGCAAGGCCTGATTCTCCTTGTTAAGTAGTTCAGCTTGCTTGCGCAGAATTTCATTTTTGCGCATCATCTGACAGTTTTCTTCGTACAGCTCTGAATTCTGCTTCTCCATGTCCAGCTTTTGCCTCTGCTACAAATCAAGAGAAAACATCAGGAAAGAGGTATAAAGCTTGAGATCAATGTCTATACATGGAAATGTATGTATGTGTGTGTGAATTTACCTGTTGCAGCTAGCTACCTGAACCTTGGAACGATATTGATTCACTTGTGCATTGTTGCTAGAACGATAGGCGTATATTTATACGCGGTTAATTGCCTAAAAAATCACGAGACTACGCCAGTTGTACTAAATCGGGTAGTAAATATTAATGTGTTGATATATGTACTAAACGTATGATTTTGTCTTAAATCCGGTGCTAAATGTTAATTTGTAGTAAAATTGGTACAAAACTTAATACTTCCTCCGTTTTAAAATAATTGTCACTTAACAAAATAAAATTGCTTTTAATTTATCTGTCGCTTTTTTATATTAGCCAAAACAATTGATTTTGCACGTCTTGTTTTTTGTACAAAATATTCATTTTGTTATAATTACTCATAACTTTAGTGGAAATCTCATCTTTTAGTGCTAAAAATGGTTATTTTAGTCATTTTATACACAAAATATAGTTATTTAATGATTTATATTAAACGGCTTAAATAAATTGAAAATGAGGAAATACTTTTTAATCAAAGTACTAAAATTTGTATACTCATAGTTTCATCTCAGATTTCCATTCAATATTATCCTACTAATAACAAGCTCTACGTAATTGCCATCTTTTATTTCAAATTGTGTCCGATTTTTAAAATTAGAGTTTTTTTTCTGATTTTTCGATCGAATTTTCATGTGAATTTTATACAATTTTCCACGAAGTTTGGAAACAAGGCTCTACTTTGAGTCAATCGAATATCAGAATATGTAGTACTCATTTGATCCCAATTAATATTCAATACCCAATTCGATAAATAAGTGGTTTTTGATGCAATTATCCCAATTTTATCGTCTAAATCAACACACATACTTTTATCGATAATCTCACGAGAAGATGGGGTCATAAAGCAGCAAGAAAACCTATCCATAAAAGCCTAAAATGAGTGTTTTGGTCATGCTAAAAGATATGCAGACACGTTGAAATTGCTGCTAAGGTATGAAATATGTGTGATGTGTCTAAAAATGTGAATTTGAGGCGACAGTTTGAAGATTTGCACAAAGAGACAACAATTATGTCATCACAAACATGTGACTACAAAGTAAGAAAAGAATGTTGCCACTTTGCTTTCTGCCACACTTTATGTTTTACGAGTTTTAGATCACGTGCGTTGCACACAATGACGGACCGAGAAAGTGATAAGGGGTACAACTGTACCCCCAAAATGAATATTTTTAATATATATATATATATTAAATAACCTTATTTTAAATTCTAATTACAAAAATGCCATTAAATTTTAAATAACTTTCCAAACATCAATTCTACAAACCAAACCTCCATCAATTACAGAGCAGCTTGGCAGTGAAACTTTGAGAGAAGAGGGCTTACATCCTTGGCCACTTTTAGGAATTTTTTTCTTTAAAATTTATTTATGTATTCATATTATATATATATATATATATATTCATATTTATTGTTTGATTTAAATTATTATTTAGTGAATTTAATGTTGTTTATTCATTATTTAGGGTTTGTGTTTTTTTTATATTTATGAATGATATTTATTGATTTTGTGACAAATGTGTTGTTATTCTTTTATGGGTTCTAATTGTAATTGTTAATTTACTATATAA
This sequence comes from Scutellaria barbata, assembly GCA_028654395.1. NCBI lineage: Eukaryota > Viridiplantae > Streptophyta > Magnoliopsida > Lamiales > Lamiaceae > Scutellaria > Scutellaria barbata. The sequence continues at coordinate 12,856,651 of CM053646.1, read as the reverse complement.
TTGATTTTATACTTATTATTTACTATCATTCTATTAGGATGAAGAATACTCCTAAATCAAAGAAAATAAAGACAATAGAAAAGCAACCCGATCTTCGACAATTTATGTTTAAGAAAATGAAATCTCAAGCAACCTGATGATGCTGTCATAGATCGTTTCCAAAAAAATGAAGAGTCGACGAACCAAATTGTAGCTTATAACTTGAATATTTTGTAATATTTTATGTATTTGATTATCTTTGTTGTAAGATTTTATATATGAAACAATGTTTATGCGAAGATTTTTTTCTCTTATTTATTTATTCGTACCCCCAAATTAAAATTCCTGGGTCCGCCACTGGTTGCACATGGAGATCAATTCAAATTAATACAGATATCTTATATATAACACTTTTATATTAGAGTTTTAATTATAATAGAATTCTATATGATTTTGAATTAGTTAAAGTTTTAATATAAAATTATTTAAGTATGAAAATCTTAAATTACTATTTTAACCTTAAATAATAATCATTAATAGGGATATATCCGACAATCCATATTTTGTAAAAAATATCCACACTTTTATATAGGTGTATGTATATATATATATATATATATATAATAGATAGATATGTATTGCGTTTTTCTCCTTATAAACTATAAGAACTTGAAATTCTATTGATTAATAGTCCTGTTGAAAGGGTAAAGATTTCGTGGATTGGACTTAGAAAATTGACATATGAACTGTAGGGTCACAATACAACTCAATAAAATTAAGTTCCTTTACATGTAGAACTTAATTAGGTAAAGGATAGAACTTAATTAGATCTAAAGAATTAATGAAATAAAATGAATGATTTCTATATTTTGAAAAAAAAAACATAAGAAATTTATATGTTGGATTCGGTAGTATATTTTATATTTGCAAAACTGATATCAGATTAAAAATCGTCGATAAAAGATTGATTTTATATATTATGTGTAAATAGCTGAGTAGAAATGACATTAATGAAACATAATTTATTCAAACAACAATAAGAAAAATACATTCCATTAATGTCGTTTATAAAAGGACATGATATTTTGTATCGATCCTGCATCATAACTTGCAATGGAAGACATCTTTCACTTCAGGTAAAGTTATCTCTTTATTTCCCATAATCTTTATTTTATTTCAACATTTGAATTCTTTCTTGAAAAATTGCACAAATCTCTCATCATATTGCAGATGAAGGTTGTTGTGAAGGGTGTCCAATGATGCAAAAGAAGAAAAGAAAAAAACCATTCAAATTTTTATTTCAAGATTGCATCAGAATACAATCCTAATAACACAATTCCTCTTATTGAACAATTAGAAGAGATGGAAGTTTGAAATACACCTGCTTGCCAATAAATGTAATTTGATTTCAATATATCATTCCTTTCTTCTTTAAACATTGGAATGATTCGATTTGTACAACAATTGAGCTTCAATTTGATTACATAAATTTCTCCATTTGCCCATTTTGGCAACATCCATCGATCAAGATAGTGTAGGATACTACATTACATTAGTGAAGGGAGATCATCCAATATAGCTTTAATCTTGTGAATAAACACATTATCTTAAATTTACAGATTAAAAAAAAAAAGAATTGAATTTTGATTGTTGTGGAGAGTAAAATGAAAAAAAATTGATGAACTGTTTTTTATTTTTTCTTTTTTAATAAAGTGTAAATGATTTCTTTAATCATGTGTTCGCCACGTAGGATATATACAATTTAGTTTTGACTAAAATTTGACTAATTTGTTATAATATGACTGAATTGACAACTTTTAAAAAATTGATTAAAATAACAAAAACTCAAAAATGTTTGGATTTTTTTTTTTGGTTATTTAGCCTAAATTGTTTTTAAAATTTTGATAATTATTTTAAAAATCTAAATGTAAATTTTAAAGCTAAAATCTATTTAAAAAATATAACAATAATGTTAAATAACTTAAATCTATAAAATTTCATGATCATGCAATAAATAGTAAGACCACATATATCCCAAAAGTTAAATTATGAAAAAATAAATCTTTGGGAAGTATTGAAACAAAAAATTATGGTCGAGATACTTATTAATATTTTATTTATTTAATCATTACTATAAAAATTGTGGTCCAAATTACTTAATATTTTCTGTATATTTTGCATTAATTATGTTCATAATTTCATTTAAATTTCATTTCTAATGTATTTTATATCAAATTCATATTTATTTTAAAACTCTTAATTTATTATTTACACTGCATGCACAACTTTATCAAATTTAAAATGTTAAAGTTTCAACATTATTTGCATTCTAAATTTCTAATTTTATGAAATACAATTATTTATAAATAACATAATTTTAAAATTGAAATATCCATATTCTTTTTAATATAAATAATAAAAACAAGATATATCATTACATTATACAAACAACATTAAAAATTATTAGATTTTATAAAACAAACAATACATCGAACTGGTATACTACTAGTACTTAAATATAGTCGCCAATTTTTCAATAATATTAGTATTGCTGTTCTAGCAAACTCAAATGGGATTATTTATAGGAAAAATATTAGAACTGGATTAAGTGGTAATAGAATTATGTATGACGAGATTAATATGTTACTCCAACAAACAGGTAATAGAATTATGTATGACGAGATAAATATGTTACTCCAACAAACAACTAGCAAACACGAGACAAATCATAATCAAAGGATTAAACAAGTTACAGTTAGCCAACAAGCACAAATTGTCCAAGGCCCAAACCAACGGCAGCATTACACGTTCTTCGTTCAACCTCACTTTCACCATCTGCCCCGATGCTGTGACAAAACAAAATGAATCTTAATCTTCAAGAAGATATTGAACTTCATAAGTTCGGATTCTTAAAAAGCATCATAAATATCAGGAAATGACAGGGGAATTATACCTGTGGCCAACGTAGAAACACATTTTCAAAGCACCTATTATCGATTTTCATCATCATCGTCAGTGGCAAAGCAGAGCTCTAGGGAACTCATTCAATCTTTTGCAATGCCACCGTCTACAAGCTCTGTCAACGCAACAAAGCTTATTTTGAACTGAGACTGGCTGAATGGACGAGCTCAGAGTGCATGATGAAAGCACCGCCCAGCATATCTCAGTTACTAATGCCTGCACCCTAGTTAGTTGGGGCCCAATATGCTGCCCTAGCAGCGACCATCAAATCATGCCCAGCTCTATCCTGCCAGGGTGCAGGCATGGCCCACGCCCCTCATCGGGGCCGGGCTAGACCAAAACTTGTATCTGGTTGCTGCTGATGAGACTGAAAAGACGTAGGAAATGATAATCAGATTGTGGCTTTTTTTAAAATAAATGTGAGGATTGAACGCACTAAAACATAATAGTATCAGTGTTCACTTCCGGTCCTAAGAGAATGGCCCTGTGTCAGTGAAGCCAGTAGAAAATCATGTATGTGGTTTCTGGCCCTGATAAACTAAGGGGAAGGGTGGTGGGTCACTAATATGTGCAGAAACAAAATGGCAATGAAAATAAGAATGACAGGATGCATGTGATGATCTGAATACATCATCAAAATCCACAAGTAGGATCACTATAGCCATTTAAATAAATTTTATGACATGCAACTAGCGTTTTCCAGTCTAAGCATAGTTACAAGGCTCACCAACAAAAAGTTCCTCAATGGCAATTAGGAATGCTTACAGGAAGCATAGTAATAGTGCTTGACATTTATAATATTAAGTGCATTACTAAGCTTTCATCGTAGTGCAAATACTCATGCAAGTCCATGCTTTGTAAAGTGGGGTCTTTATTAGGTTGGGAAGTTTGGTGGGATGCAGATGCCCTTTACAAGATGGCTGGCTAGTTGACAGAGAGTGAATACGTAAACATAATAGCTGAAATAGCCATCGTATGTCATGCAAAACAGTATCACATGCCCCAGAAACAAAAGCAGGAGCTATTAACATAATACAGGACACTCCTAAAGCCACATACAATTTGCTCAAGTTTCCTCATTTCTAGAAATCATATAAGCATTTTTTGTCATTCCAGCCTGGAAAACAAATATAAAAGATTCAGCATACCCAACACTTCAGTAAAGGATACATATGATGCAAAATATGCAACAGATGGATAATATGAGCAATTCCATTCATTTGCTTCACCAATTTCAGAATCTAGGTCCCTCTCTGCCCACTTCAACTATACAGGTAATTTACAGATAAATTACACAGAAAACCATTTTCCAAAGTAACGACACTATTTTTTCCATATGAAATGTGCATGGAAAATCCCAGTGACACATCTAAAATAAGTAGATGGACGTTTAACTACTCTTGTCACATGTTTTCATCATCTAGCAGTGTCAACTATCATGAAAGCCAGCAATCAAAAGTAATTCATGATGTGATGATATATAATATAACTCACTGGGCTGTTCTGTTACCCAACTTTATACAGTATTCTAGAACTAGATATAGCAGAAACTGTTCCAAGAAGCCACCTCAGATTTCATTAATTATTTATGAGTCATCTGGTTTGCTTTCTATGTCCCTTTATTTAGTGGTGAATTTTATCATCAATTGATTCACATGTGTTATTGACCATGGCAGCAGAAAAGATATATCACACCTGTGAATAAGGCTGGTGAACTGGTTCAAGAGGATGGAGATATGGTAGACCAGATCTTTGACAGGGATATTGAGTAGAATGTAAGTAGATACCAGAGTTCGAGCGTGCACTAACATGACCAGAACCAAATGGAGACATTTCACCAGGACCATATCCAAGACCAGCAGGAGCAGATGGAGCAACCCATTGGCCGGGTAGGTGTTGAGGAAGAGGTCGGGGTTGGTGTTCTGAAGAAATTGGGGGCCTCTGATTTGATCCAAGCTGTGGAAATTCAGTGTTATAGTTCACTGTAGGTGCATACATAGGCTGCACAGGGTATGGACCGCCACTAAATCCAAATCCAGGATCAAACCTCTGCATGTATCTGAGAAAAATATTAAAACATTAAATCCATGTGTGCTGATGATAACAGAATATATCATCATTTGAAGATGCTCGGTGGACCAAAAATCAGATTTGTTCCAAAATAAAGTGTACTATGTTAGAGATGGAAGATCAGTATTCTATATGCACCAGAAATTCATAACAAAGAACTTAAACAACAGTAAGGTCGAAGTCATATCTGAAAAGGATAAAATGGAGAAAAGAGTAATACAGAGAGAGAATACAATACACCTGTCATAGCTCCTGTCATAATCAGGGTCTTTACGATCAATTTCACGATCACGAAAGATTGCCACCCTACTATTTGTCTTTGGCCTTCCAATTGGCTCTTTCTCTGCCCTACTCCTAGGTAATCTACTGCTAGATGTAGAAGATTCGGATAAACTTCGGGCAATCATCACATCAGGTCCTCCCATTCTCTCTTCTGCCTTTGTCAATCCAAATGAACCGTGCTGGAAATTATCTTGAATCCTGGCATCACTTCCTGATTTCCCACCGATACTCCCACTAGAATTGTTGGAATTAAATATACGAGCTCTAGCCTTATTGTATTCTTCCTTTCTTTCCTCTACACTTTTTGCACTATTTGATTTTCCAGAATTTGAATTAGCACCGCCACTACCCTGTGACCCCTTTTGTGGCCTTTGCTTGATTGCAACCTTAACAGCGCCAGTATCTTCAGTAGGTAAATTCACAGGGATGTCAGCAAGACGAACCAAAGGAAGTCGGAGATTAGAAGTCTTCCGGACAATGATTTTGGAGCCAGATCCATCAGGCAGGTTATTATCCAACAAAACCATGGACTGAAGTGAGTAGTGCTGTGCCACACGATGAGCAGCCAAGCGCAGGTAAGAAGTGGGCAGTTGTTGAAACTCCATCTGCTCCCTGGTAGGATCACGGATAAACTTCTCCACATCCTGCTCCATTCTTAACACTGAATAGACATGTCATGTCACTATTATCTTCAGGATCTTAGGAAAAAGTACACAAAAGAGTAATACAATACTATTATCGCAAAGGATGAATTGATACCATAACCTACGACAAATCATCTTACTACATTCATGATGATTATTTGATGGAAACACCAAAAGTTGCATCCTAAACCATAATAGAATTCACAAGCATCAATAATCAATTGATGCTGGTTTTTGGTATCTAATAATAATATCAAATTTTTAAAAATCAAATTATCAATATTTTCAGCGTAACTTATGTTTTCTAAAAGAAAAATAAGGGTAAAAAGAACACCACTCTTATAATGATCTTTGTTTTTCATTCTATATGGAAACAAAATGCAGGGCTTGTGGGATACATCACATAGAATTTGAAGGAACTGCAATGAATATAGTGGATATAGAAACACAGGTTCTAAGAGTTTAAAATATTCACAACCATCATGGTTTAATTCCAATGATTTTTTGTACACCTGATCCATTGTTGTATAGCCTTCCTCCTGCTGTAATATTTTCCTAGGTGAAGCCCATTTCTTCTCCGACTTGGGTCTGCTTTGACTACTGGTATAAATTTGGAAAATGATTTCCATGCTCATGGAATATTCAGGTCTAATTTGCATGTTTCTGATCTACTCAAGTAATTTGCTAACATAGTATAATATCTACGCTTCTTTTAAAACAAATGTTGTATAAACAAATCTATCTAGAACTTTCCTAAATTTTGATATTCAGTTGTTTTGCAACCACATGGTCTACTCAATTGTAAGCATGCATTACAAATTGTCGTTATATGCAAGTATCATACAGTACTATACTCATGATGTGGGCACATCTCAACTTCTAGAGAATAGTCAGCGGACTTAGTTCATCAATGTGGTGTAAAAATCCAAGAAAGCAACAAATAAGTGAACAGTTCTGCTGGCCTTGTCCTCCATCATAGGTTTAACTGTGTTTAATGGTCAAGTACTTCATCTCATTTTAATTTGAAATTTTAAATCCATTAATACATGATTGCTTAATATTCATTCAGTGAGAAAAAAATTACCATCTCTCTCACGAGCTTCAACTCAACATACAAATAACTTCGTCAAAAATTACTAAAACACTCTAGTTAACCCCTTAAAGAAGGAACATATAGCGATAAACGTCCATCCACTATACAATTAAAAAGTAGAGGTGCGAACAGATCAAGTTGAGTTGATTGTTCAAGCTCATAAAATTCTTAATGATCTTTAATTGCTTGATTATCAATTAAAGCAAACTTGAACAATCATTAATCGAGCCAAACATCTCAATCATGTGAATGTATTTGATGTTTTTACTAATTGAGATCGATCATCAGTAAGCTTTAGATCTTTACCTAGGAAAACATCTATTAAATTTGTTTATCATGTTTGTCAAATCGATCTCAAAAACAACAAACTGAAGTAGTTTGATTTGATTTTCTGATAACAAAGAACAACGTAGCAGAAAATTAACCATGACTAACTAACTAAAGTTTCGCGTTCGACCACATGCACAACTCTTTTAATAGAAACATCTAGTAAATAAAGAAACTCAGTAAAAAAAAAAAAATGAAGCTCCGCCAAAACTCACCAGAAAGACGCTCCCGAGGATTCTGTATAGCTTCCCTCAAAAACTGATCCACTGTGTTAATCAAATTGTCTGGCATACCCGAACCCGTATTCAAGCCCGAAGTCAGGCCCGGGTCGTCAACCATCTCATCCTGCTTATTGGAGCTAATATTTGAATCCTTGCGCGAGGCAAGCATGAGGCAGCGCATGCTCGCTTCAACGTCGGCAACCTCCCACGACTCCGGACCATCATCCACGGAGGCCAGCGACGCCGTTGCGGAGCCCTCCATGAACGCTTCGAATAATCTTATTCGATTAAGACGTAGCGAGTCTTTAGTGATTGATCCTTGAACAGAAAAATCATCAAATCCAGCTCAAATTCAAGAGAACAAGAGCCTTCGATTCGAGAAACCAGTCAAATTTCATCTAAATCATCTATTGAATACAGGGGGGAAACGCAATTTCAGATTAGGGTTTGAAGAGGGGGTAGAGAGAGAAATAGAAGGGATGGAGATAGGGTTTGACGACTGTTCTGTAATTTTCTAATTTTTGCTGTGCCCATTTGCTTTTGCTTCGGTGATGTCGGCACGTGCACGCCACGTGACATGTATCAATGCCTTTCTTCAAGAGTATAGATTCTCTGCGGTGGGAGTTCCTGATGTACTGATGTACAACATCATTTTTTCGGTGGGAGTCGTGGGACAAAAACGAGACGTTCCAATTTAAATATGTAGGTAATTTAAAAATTAAAAATTTAAAAACGTCAATTTTACACTACAAAATTGAAATTCTAACCTCTCTCTTTTCCTTAACTTTTCTTTTTTATATTTCTAACTTCTTTAATGTTTCTTTTTATATCTTTGAGGAATGAAATAAACATGTCATAAATAAATTAAATATCTAAAAAATGTGTGAAAATCGTATGAAAGAACATAAGAAATTGATTAAACTCAACAAATGAGTCATGTTGATCGAATACATAAAAACATGTTCAGTCATTATGATCGAATATATAGAAGTGCGTTTGGCCATGATGACCGAACGAAACTAGTAGAGTTTCAAAATTATTTTTTTATTATTTTCTAAAGAATAAAACTAGTTTTTTTTTAAAATTAATATAAATTGGATTGTGCTTGGTAATGATTTGAGTGTCTTTAGTTTCATTCTAATTTTTTTCCTTTTCAGTTTTATTCTTTTTTTATTATACTTTATAGTAAAATCCTATATTGGATATCAATATAATTAATTCTATTTAATTTAGCAGTTCTATCTATCACACCAATTATCTAATCACAATCCATAAAGAAATCATCTAGATACATAGAAGATATGTTTGGCTTTTACCAATGAAGGGTGAAATGCTTGAGGCTTTCACAAAAAAATCTAAATTCAATTCACTAGCAATCACATATAATTTATTTTTTTAATCAAAGTGAAAATGGAAAACTTTTCTCATCATGTTAAAAAAAAAAAAAATTTATTGAAGGGAACGTTCCACATTATTAAATATGTGTCTTTCTATTAATTTGTCGGTTTATTTTTTAACGTTAATTAAAATTTTATTAACTTAACAAAAAATTTCCTCAAATAAAATATTAGAAAATAGAAATAGGTTTCTCTCCAAAATTGGAAGGGAATTTACAGAACAGGCCATGTAAGAGAGCAACAGAGTCGATAATGAAAAATTGGGGAAGATTGCTGCATCGAGCAGTTCTTTTGAGCAATAACAATGGCGGATTACTGTCAAAACCCTTCAATTCACTGAACTTTGCTAGGAGAGGAAACGTATTTCGTCGGCTCCTTTTCTCTTATTCTTCTTCTTCTTCTTCAAGTGACTTATATGATTTGAATTTGCTGAAGACTTCTCTACGCTGCTCTCAATGGAACAATTTCCAAGGTCTGTTTAGCTCTTTCACTCGAATGCCGTTTCCGTTGCTTTAATCCGATTGGATGTGTTTGAATGGTGTGATTTCAGAGAGATTCTTATGTGAATTCGATTATCTTCTTTCTTTTTCTATATTTAACGCTTATTGGAATTAGGTTTCTGGAAATGTTTATTGTTTTGAAATTGTGTAGGGCGAAAAATAGTTTCAATGAATTTTTTAGGCTTAAATATGTGCTGAATAGTATCTGATTAGATGTCCATTTGCCAAAAAAAAAAAAAGGCTCAATGTGGAAACTGTTCAGTACTTTTATGGTGATCGATTTTGGTTGCTCTTGAATGTGTACGTGGAATTGCAAATGCTTTCGTGTTTATAACACCATCAAACTATTGCAATGGACAGTGCAGAGGAGGAGCATGTTTATCCAAACACAGTCGACTCCTAATCCTGCTTCACTCATGTTCTATCCTGGGAAACCAGTTATGGAGACGGGGAGCGCGGACTTTCCTAGTGCACGCTCTGCTATGAGCTCGCCACTGGCAAAGACTCTGTTCATAATTGATGGTGAGCATTTCCAATCCTACTTTTCCCAACGATGATATGCTGAATTGTGGCAATTTACTTTTCTCAAGTATGTTATGCTACAGGTGATTTATGTTAGCTGTTGTAGAACTAGTTGTTCCACTCAGATGTGTAGTGAAGTCTGAAGTCTAATATGTCAAGCTAGAATTTCTGTTCTGTGTCCTTTAAGAAACCTTGGAGAGTAAAATACTCGAGGCACACTTTGTATAGTTTGCTTTTGGGTGAATTCTTGAAGATAAAAACTGTTTGACATTAGTTTTGGGGGTAGATAATGTCAATGTATAAGTTGGGGAACTTGGCCAAACGCATAAACAAGGAAGGGTATTCCTTCCTAAGACAAATTGAGTCAGCATGCTTATGTCACCATTTCATTATAACTGAGCTACTCCTTCCTAATTATGCTTGGTAATTTTATAATCGTAGTGTATAATAAGCTGATGAAATCTTATTTGGTGGTACTAGAATTAGCACAAAAAAAATAATACATTCTTTTCATCATGATTTTAAATGCTGAAAGGGAGTGATGAAATATGATTGTCGGATGCAAAGTTGAGATGAGTTGTGCATGTTAATGCCCTAGTGAAAGCTCCTTCATCGGCAAGGGACACTAATGTGAATAATAAGAAAAGGATTGTTAAGGCATTGCCAATTGAAAGGAGAACTTGGTACAAAAAGGGTAACTTTTAGAACGGGGTTTTGAGTAATGAGCCCATATTCTAATACATATTTGCGTCATCTCAGAATTATTAGAATGTTCCAAGTGTTGTATTCCTTGATGTATGTGGTATCATCTCCCAAACTGCCATCCAATTATATCTGCATTTCATTCCCTGACCTGATTTTCAGTTTAACAATTTATTTAAATCCATCTTAACTTATTTTCTGATTTTAAAGGAGTCACCAGGGTCTTCTTCGGATCAGATTTTATAACCGTGACAAAGTCAGAGGAAATTTCCTGGGATTTGCTGAAACCTCAAATATTTGCAGCAATCATGGATTTCTATTCCTCTGGGCAGCCGTTGATCTTGGACTCCGCCACTGCAGCCTCCATGGACACAGCTATCCATGAAGATGATTCAGAGACTGTTACCATGATCAAAGAGCTGTTGGAAACTCGTGTTCGTCCAGCAGTACAGGATGATGGTGGAGATATCGTATATGTGGGGTTTGATCCAGACACCGGAATAGTCAAATTAAGAATGCAAGGAGCCTGCAGTGGATGCCCTAGCTCGTCTGTCACTCTTAAATCTGGCATAGAAAACATGCTGATGCATTATGTGCCGGAGGTCAAAGGCGTAGAGCAAGATCTCGAAGAAGAAGAAGAAGATGCAGCAGCGCTTGCTGGAGCGCCTCATGAATAATCAACTATCCAACATTGCCAAGTAATCAATAAATAACCATTGAATCATAATGTGAACAGTGATTAGATTTTATTGTTTTAGCAGCTCTACCATGGTTGCCTTATAATGATCTATTGGTTTTGTAGCTTCCTGAGTGGTATAATGAAGCATCATTTGCTGAGAAATGTGAACATCTACTCATCTAGAGATGTGCTCAAATCATTTTGACTTCTGATATCTGTACATCTCTCTCTCTCTCTCGTATAAGCTTGAGGCGAGATAAAACACATGAAACCATTTTTTCATATATATATATTTTTTTTTATGTTCTCACTCCTAGATTTCTAATATTTAAATCCAAAGATAGCATGATTTTGACACTTCGACATAATGTTCTACTATCTTTGTATGCGCATGGAAAATTGGATGAAATTTGATATTTCAGGTTATAAAGTTAACAAAAGTGGTAAATAAAAGTCCTCACCAACTATACTACATAACTATATATAAAAGATTTTTTGTTACCACCAAATATAATTTTGTACCAAAACTATCACAAATTCTATAAAAATACCATTATATCCTCATTTTATTGCACTTGATTAGACTTTAATCCTATAAAAATATCATTATATCCTCATTTACATTCTACTGTTTACATGTGATAACCAATGGTAATTTTGACTAAACATGTGATAACCAAGGGTAATTTTGACTTTCTACACTTTTGCAGTAGAAAGGTTAAAAAACCTATCCCTTAATAGTAAAAATGATACAATATTATATTTTTGGTGGCAGAAAAAACTATTTCCTCTGAAATATAATTATGTGAGTGACAAGGATTTATGATTAGCTATATTTGGAAAGTATAATTAGTTCACTTATTGCTATGTTAGTGTAATATGTGCATCGAACACAACAAATACCTAGAAATATTACTATAATACACTAAAAAAAAATTATAATTTACGATATAACTTTTTTGGAAATCAAAATATTTGATGTCAAGAACTTGATCTATATTGAGGATCACGTACAAAAATTAAAAGGAGAATATGAATTGTGATGACAGTGAAAGAAGAGGGGAATCACTTTCATTCCTTTAAAATAGCAAAAAACACGAAACATATAATAAAAAGAATTGAAAGACTTTGCGTGTTTCTATATTAAAAATATTGAAATTGATAGAAAGAAAGATCCGACGTGGCAACAACCAATAAAAGGGACACTTATTAGCAAGAAACGTTTTTACAAAACACGATATTTAAGTCTGCGCTTAACAGTTGCGAGGCAGGCATTCATATTCCACACGCCAATCAATGGAAACACGCGAAATCTCGTGCCCCACTCACTGTACAATCGACTGACCACGATGTACAATCACTCGAAGCACCTCTGTCAAATTCTTTAATCTGCAGTAGCATTCCTTTCATGCGCGACCCACACACTCCCATAAACCTACGTCATCATTAATGAAATCATAACTCCATTTCAAGTTTTCAACTGCCCTCATTACTCTACACTCCCCAGCCCATGTGTTTTCCTATTCTTCAAGAGAGAGAGGACAAAGAAGAAGGTGTTAGCACAAATAGATATATATATATACATATATATAGTGTAGTTAATGAAGAGAGAAGTTTGTGGATATTGATCAATTAATTGTGGGGAGGTGAGAGAGAGAGAGAGAAGAGAGAGAGAGAGAGAGAGAGAGAGAGAGAGAGAGAGAGAGAGAGAGAGAGAGAGGGAGGGAAGAAAAGTTGGGATCTTTCTTGATGAAGATGGGGGGTTGGTGGTGGGAGAACATGAGGGAGCTTAGGCCATTGTTGCACCTACTGTTGCCACTGTGTGTGCACTGGGTTGCTGAGGAGATGACTGTTTCTGTGTTGGTTGATGTCACTACTAATGCTCTTTGTCCAGGCAGCAAGACTTGCCCTCAAGCCATCTACATCAATGGCCTCCAGCAAACTGTCTGTCTTTTCCTCTCCTACTACATATTTCATAACACTTGTTTGATTTGAATGATTTCTTTACTAAAGTGGTTGAACCTTGATTTTTCTCAACATGGGATTTGAATTTGTATTGGATAGATGTGGTGAAAGAGGGGTGTTTGAATTTGAGTTTGTGTTTTTTCTTGATTCTTGATCTTATTGAGTGCAAGTGTTCTACGTTTTTTTGGGCTGTTTATGCATTTTGATTAGTACTAAAATGTGGATTTTTTTTATGTGCTCAAGTAAGAATAGTACCAGAGGTTAGCTTTTAATTATTGTTGGTGGTGTCCACTTAATGAGAAGATTATATGTGAGAAATTGACATTTAATTGACTTTCTCTGCATCTGATTAAGATGTGCCATAATGACATATACAGGGTAATTAATCATAGTTGTTAGAAGTTTTACTTATTCATCCCATTTTTACTTGTTTTCATTCTTTTCTTGACATTGAATATGATTCCAACAATTTATAATATCCATTTTCGCAAAGTATAAGAACATTACGTTTTGGAGATTTTTTTTCCTTTTTTTTTTTTTTTTAATTTTTCCAGCCTGCCTTAGGCGCCAGGATTAGTTAATCAATTAATCAACTAAGCATTTCAACTATGTTGATTTTCTCCTCTCAAGTTTTAGCCTGTGTTGTGCTTGTAGGTTGTTGGAATATTCAAGATGATAGTTCTTCCACTGTTAGGCCAGCTGTCTGATGATTATGGACGTAAACCATTGCTGCTTCTCACTTTATCGACAACTATTGTTCCTTTTAGTATGTTTCTTGAGACACCTTATTCTTTGCAGAAACAATTACTTTACCATTACTTGATCCATGTGGCTTGTTTTCTTATGGAGGGCTTCCATTCACTTAATCTATGGTGTGTGAAAATGCATCCTTTAGTGTTGAACTTTGCTAACAGGATCTCAGACTAAAATATGCATTTATTTCAATTTGGAGATCAAACAAGATCAATCCTTTATGACAATTGAGATGTGCTAATGACATAAGTTATGTAATTATGCATTCTTAGTCGTGTACCTCATCAATGATGCATGTTTAATGCTCAAGATGCTTGTTTTGACTCAATATTTATCTTCCTTTTCAGGTTTACTTGCCATTGATCAATCAAAAGGATCGATATATGCTTATTATGGGCTTCGTACCATATCTTATATAATCAGCCAGGGAAGCATATTCTGCATTTCTGTTGCTTATGCCGTAAGTTCATTGTTTTCTGCTATCGTTTCAGACAACCTAGAGGCACAAGAACTAGGTTTACCAAGTCTTTAACCGTCTTTCAGGCAGATGTTATTGATGACAACAAGAGGGCCATTGCCTTTAGTTGGATTACGGGACTTTTCTCTGCATCACACGTTGTAGGAAATACGCTGGCACGTTTTCTTCCAGAAGATTACATTTTTGAGGTATGCTTATTATTGGACCTTTTCTCCATTTTGATCAGTCCTTTACCTGGTTATTCAATATTCATACGACCGCATTTCTGATTTCAGGTCTCTATAGCTCTATTGATCTTCGTCCCAGTTTACATGTCACTGTTTTTGAAAGAAACGGTCAGACCAACTCCAAAACCGGACCATGATGTCCCTTGCTTAAAAAAGGCACTTAAGATCGTTCAAGAACGATATTACTCAATGAGGCATGCTGTTCATGTTGTTACCAGCAGGTAATTTCAGATTTTGTACATATCAACATTGAAGACTGCTTCTTTTCTTACAAGGAAAAATAGGATTTAGCTCGATGCAAGCTTAAATTGATTCTAATGGTTCTTTATTTTGCCTCAGTTCAACACTTAAGCGCATTTCTCTCATTTCCTTCTTCTATGAACTGGGGATGTCTGGCATCAGCGGTGTCTTATTGGTATGAACTTTCATGAGAAGATTAATGAAGTTTATTTGACATATCTTATTTGAATATTCATTTCCTGTTACAGTCAGATGAACTTTGCAAAACAAAATATACGAAGAAATGTTTATCCTGAACATCTGCTAAGTCATACTATAAAACACTTGCTTCTGGTTTTCAAGCATTAAAAAACAGCTAAAACTATAACCAAACAATTTGATTTTTGCAATATTAATCATGTTTTAACTATCCTATATAACCCTGCAGTACTATTTGAAGTCACTCTTTGGTTTCGACAAAAATCAACTATCAGAAATCTTGATGATGGTGGGAGTTGGCTCAATCTTTTCTCAGGTACCCGACAATATGCTCTTGAAATCTTCTATGATTAAGCTCCATATGCATTGTTCTCCCACTATGATTATGTACAAGCTCTATATGTATATCGTTTTGTAATCTTAAACGTAAGGTTCTCCCCTTCTAATCATCTCCTTCAATCGTATGTTTCAAGATGTTGGTGCTTCCTTTGCTCAATCCATTGGTTGGCGAGAAACTGATTCTCTGCATGGGCTTGCTTGCATCAGTAGCTTACGTAAGTTACTAAAATAGATATAATTGGGAAAAATTTCAGACAGCCTTTCTGTTTCTGAAAGGAAATGGCCTAACATAAATCTGTTTTTGCAGGGATTGCTGTATGGATTGGCCTGGGCATCATGGGTATGTAACTCGTATGTTAAACCTGATATTACGTGCATGTTTTCTTCCTTTTCAAGAAACACTGATACATCATAACTTGAGACTATATTATGAATTGATCTTATGAAAAAGAATCATGACACAGGTGCCCTACCTTAGTGCTTCATTTGGAGTCATCTATATCCTCGTAAAACCTGCTGTAAGTACCTTCCCTTTTAACCAAACATTTGTCGTCTCCCTCGTGTTAGTTTCTTACTTGATTCTTTGAAAAATGGTAGACATATGCAGTGATATCTAAGGCCTCAAACTCAGCAGATCAGGTTAGTCTACTCATTACTTGATGATGTTCGTTTTCTTGATTCAAGAAGGGTGTTCATTTTCAGACACGTAATTCTGTTTTCTTTTCGTGTTTAGGGTAAAGCACAAGGGTTTATAGCTGGCGTGCAATCCGTTGCAAGTCTTCTTTCGCCACTTGCAATGAGCCCTCTAACCAGTAAGCAAACCATTCTATTTGTCTCTCTAATTTGCGCAAAAACAAAGCTCAAAACTCTCTTGACAAACCCTTTATCCTCCATCTTATTCCAGCGTGGTTTCTATCAAGCAATGCGCCTTTCAACTGCAAAGGTTTCAGCATCATATTAGCATCTCTAAGCATGGTAAGTAAGCTTGATAAACAGTGCATGCTAGAATTCTATCATTCACATAATCTGTTGTCCTTTAGGTGATCTCGTTGTGCTTCGCTTGGACACTAAACCTAGACACCCCGTCCAAGAAGGATACAGAAGACATCGAAACTTCACTTCTATCATGAGGATCGATCAACGTTAGCATCTTAGAAAATCACAGCTTGAAAAGTTACACACTCTCGTGGCAGTTCAAGAAGATTGAAGAATAGACCATAATATATAACTGGTCTTAGCATAGAGAGGGCTGATGATGGTAGCTTTGATCCTTCTAGTTACAATGTAAAATGTACATTATGTAGTAGTAAAGCTATGTGTGCTTATGAATTTTGATTCATCCATGAAAATATGGTTTAAAAGTTTGTTAGATAATAAATACTTCAATTTTATCTATTATTCTTTTTTATCATTATCATTATTAGATATAAAAGATTTGATGTGTATTATTTTTACATAATTAAAATATAAACTAATCGAAGATACATACAATAATATTATAAGTAAGCATATTTGTAATACTGTAAATGCCTATTATTACTCAATTTCATAAGGCAAAGAATCTTTCTATCTTTTTTTTATAAAAATAACTTTTTTTTACTCAATTTTAGTAAAAAAAGTTTAATTTGCCCTCAACTTCACCTACAATGTATTTCATATCTATGTATTTAAAATTTAAATCTAAATACACTATTATATTTTATATCCAATTTTTCTACAAATATTTTTAAATCTGAGATTTGTTTATCCGTAGAAGATGTGTTTATTTAGGAAAAAAGATTTTGAAGATTTGAATATCGAATTTGGAATTTGTTTATACGATTATAATTTGGGATTTGTTTATACAATATGTTTATCTGTGTATTGCACTTCATCCAAACTCATCTGGAATTTTTTGTTTTTTTGGGAAAATTTGGGAAAATCATTTGAGATTTGTTTATACGATATGTTTATTTGTGTATTGCGCTTCAACTAAACTCATTTGAGATTTTTATTTTTTTGGGAAAATTTGGAAAAATCATCTGAGATTTGTTTATACGATATGTTTATCTGTGTACTGCGTTTCAACCAAACTCATCTGAAATTTTTATTTTTTTTGTACACGAGTATATTTTATGGAGTACACGATTATCTCAATATAGGTATTGTGTACACGATTCATAACGTGTACACGATTATAACATGGAATATAATTATCAAGTATACATTATAAAATACATATCATGTACACGTATATTGTATATATATTATAATCGTGCACACGTATTAAGATACATATCTTGTACATGAGTATCGTGTACACGTATATCATATACATATTATAATCATGTACACGTATTAAGATACATATCGTATACACGTTGTATACATATCACACAGTAATATGTACACGTTGTAAAATACATATCGTGTACACGTATATCGTATATATATTATAATCGTGTACACGTATTAAGATACATATCTTGTACACGAGTATCGTATATATGTATATTGTATACATATTATAATCGTGTACACGTATACATATCACACAGTAATATATGTGTACGCATATATCAAAATATTAAATGACGCATGATTTTGATGATTTTCTCCCATATACGTACACGATTATGATGGTAATTATACACAAAATCAAAAAATTTAAGAAATTTCACAATTATTCATGATTATGATTGTAATTATACACAAAATAAAAAATAAAAAATTATCTCAAACTCTTATCTCTTTCTTCGAACAGTTCGATGTCTCACCTTCCAATATCTAGATTTATCAGCGCAAATTTGACATCTTCCATTTTTCTCTCATCTCCAATAAAAATCACCGTCGTTTCTCTCATCTCCCAAACCCCATTCTCATTTCAATTTCTCTCATCTTCCTGTAACTTCATTTTCATCTCAAATTCAACCATTATCGTATAAAATATCTTCAAATTCATCAATAAAATTTGAACTCTGCCCTAAAATTTTCTTCCGCCATTAATGTTGAAAGGATGGAAATTGAGTTTCGGTGGAGCTTGGGGTTGGGAGGGGGAAAAATGAATTTTCAACTTTTCAAAATTTTAGATTATAAAATTTTATATATTTTGAAATATTAAATTTTGTATTCAAATAGTGTATTTGAATTTCATTTAGTAATTAAAATTTAAATATAGTGAAGGAATAATATTGAAATGTATTTAGCAAAATACCTTAAAATGAGTAAAAAAGTTATTATTATACAAAAGGAGTATAAAAGTTCTTTGCAATATAAAAAAGAGTAATTTTGGACTTGACCCTTTGTAATATTTCTCTACAAAGTGATATTTAAATAGGAGATTCGAGCCCTAAGAAATATGAGGGGCTAAATCAGAAATACCGAAAAGTTAAAAGGGTACAATTACTAATTTTCAAAATTCTTTGTGAAGATATCAATCCTCTGAAATCAACTGTATCCTTCTCCTTCCATGGTCCTGCCACTGAACATGGAAGCGCTGCTCCCTTCTTCCGCCACCGCCGTCTACGCCGCTTCCACCACCACCACTATCCGTACAAACCTAGTTAAACATCCCACGAACTCACTCTGCAAAAACCTCCAACTTTCTCTCTCCTTTACAGCCAAAACCACGCCTCGGAACTTCATCTTTCCAATTGCTAGTATTTCTTCTTCCGTATCAAGGATTGTAAGAGCAGAAACTACTTCAATTTCCACATCTTCGACCGCCGTGATCGGCACAAACGTTGCTGGTTATGATAACAGGCATTGGATGGTGCTCGTAGAAGCCCCTCCCAGAGAACTCACTGCTAAATCCCAGATAATTGATTACTATGTCAGCAAACTTGAAAGCATTTTGGGAAGGTGAGTTGTTTTTCCTGCTTTTCAGGATTTCATCCTTTCCAATTTCCTCGTATGTTTTGGATATGTTCATGTAGTTCTCTGTTTTATCGACGATTCTTGGTATTTGATTCCCCCCCCCCCCCTTTTGTATGCTATAAATGTGTTTTGAATTGTTTGTTTTGATTTTCTTAGTGAGGAGGATGCTCAGATGTGTATATATGATGCTTCATGTGATACTCATTTTGGTTTTTGCTGTGACATTGATGAAGACAGAGCTCATGAGCTAGCACGTACGTTGTTATTTTCGTGTCTCGTGGATCTTTCTGAGTATTTCTTTGATGTTTTGAAGTTTATTACTGATGAAAGAGATGTGATTTTCTCTCAATAGGCAATTTTATGAGTGTTTTTCTGATTGGTGTTGTTAAGAGGTATCATGATTTTGAGCGATGTATACTTACCTTGGTGCATCACAGGCATGCCTGGGGTATTCTCTGTTAAGCCCGACCCTGATATAGATTCCACACAGAAAGATTACAGCTCTTCGGAAATTGAATTGAGTACCGATTCAAGCTCTTTCAATGAAAGCATATTATTGTTTCCCATGGGGACTACTAAGCACTGGCTTGTTCGAATGGAGAGACCAGCGATTGGAGTCATGAGGAAGGCACAGGTCGTTGATTATTATGCTCAAGTTCTAACGAGGGTTCTGAGGAAGTGAGTATTGATTTTGTTAGTGCTTTATCACTCTTGACTGATTGTCTATTTAGATTTTTCAATGAGTGAATCATGTTTTACAGTGAGAGAGATGCTCAAATGTGTATGTACCATATTTCCTGGCAATCTGACTATGGTTTCTGCTGTGAATTAGATGACGACTGTGCTCGAGAGTTAGCTGGTTTGTATTCTAGACGGAATCTTTGTTGATATGTATATGTGTTATTGGTTTGATAATGAATATCTTTGTTGGTGCAGTTGTGCCTGGTGTTCTATCAGTTCAGCCAGATGGAAATATTGAGTCAGATGATAAAGATTATGCAAATCCAGGTTTGTCATCATTAATGCTGGTTGTGACCATTTTTTGTTGGAATAGGATGTTAATTTTGTTTTTCTACATGAGTTAACTTTCTCCTCTTGAAGGAAGCCTTAAATTATATGTATAATTAAAATACTTGTTATATATAATTTTGTCCTCTGCTGCTGGTAAAATTTCACGGTACTATATAAGGAATGGGGCATTTTAACTTAGTCTAGGTATCATATACTATTTTCATGTTCATTCATCTAGTTTAGTTCTCATTTTTGAGAGTTTTCAATTGAACCAGATTCCTCTTATTGATAGGCAGGCGAAAACCAATCTCAAGTGTTACCTTTTCAAATGGGATACTTGTCGGTTAGCAAGATTATATGCACTGTTAAAAGGTTAAAAAGTCAGATTTCTATACCAAGTAGAAGTGTGGATTGAGTTTCATTTCTGTAGGTCAAAGTAAAGGTTATGTTGTTTAATGATGGAGCTCCTTTCTTGATATCTATTAAGCCTAAGCAGTAATTTGCGATGGAAATAACACATGCATATCACAGGTGTTAATTCAAGCTCCTCTGAAGAATCTTCAGCATCAAGTGCGACTAGCAATATTAAAACAAAGAAGCTCTTTGTAACTGGTTAGCTGCAACTCATACACCTCTGAATTTCTATTCATACTTCTTCAATCCATACATTCTTCTTGAGCATTCTGACAGTGGCCGAAGCCCTTTGTTATGATTTTGGTTGCCATCCAACATTGGTCAAGTATGGGCTTAGCATGTGGGTTTATAACCACTTAGGCACCCTTTTCCTACGAGTAAGTTTCTGATAATGAGTTCTACCTAAGGGGTCGTAACACCCTTGGAGTTCTAAGTAGTGTTTTTTCACGAATTTTGGTTGCAAAATTGATATCCAAAAGCTCTTTAATCCATTTCAATAAAATTGAAGATTTATTATATTTTGCATAATTTGAATCAATAGACACTAGATACAATCCATTTCTAACATAAAGGGATTTGGTACACAGAGAAAATAGATAGAAGCTTGAACTTGAGGATTAATGCTCATTTGCATCGCTCTTATAGAATACGTAGATTAAGAGTTATGATTATTCTTGAACTCTCAACTGAAAATACTTGCAATGCATCTCTCTGCAGGTTTATCCTTCTATACATCTGAGAAAACCTTACGCGCAGCATTTGAAGGTTTCGGTGAACTTGTTGAAGGTACAAATTACACACTCGGGAATTCAACAAACTACACAAATACCTGTATTTATAAAGTTCTCTTTCACTTCCGATAGTTAAAATCATAATGGACAAGATTTCCAAGAGGTCAAAAGGCTATGCTTTTGTCGAGTACACCACCGAGGAAGCTGCAACTACTGCTCTCCGAGAAATGAATGGAAAGGTAACTATGCTTGATGATCTATGTATACAAAGTAGTAAGACCTTCAAATAGCTTCTCATTCTCAACAAGATCAGCTAAACTCATCTCGTTTACACTTCAGATCATCAATGGTTGGATGATAACAGTTGATGTTGCCAAGAAGACCCCTCCAAGATACAGCAGAGACCAACCAAGACTTACATCCTAATGCATTACATTAGATCTTCTCAGCACAATTTTGAGGAATACATCTTGAGGACCCCATGAAGCAAGAAAAAGAAACTATAGTTGATTGTATCATCTACTTGTGAGCTACGAATTTTGGAGGGTTTCGTATTTGTTTGCTCGTTGATTAAAGAGAGACAAGTTTGATCATCACATCATGAACTGAAGAAGAGATTGATGGTGGAGATAGAACACGAGATGAATTGCAGAGATTGCACAACAGAAGTTGCAATGATAAATTTTGATTGCATGATAGAGCAAATATTATGGATGATCGTATTATATTTTATTTATGACTACTAATTTAATTTTAAATTTTAAGCATAGTGGTTTCTTGAACATTAAATTTTGTGTCCCACCTTTTGTGTTACACTCAGTATAAATATTTTATTTACATTTATATGAGTGTGACACACGAGGGACACATTAAAGGTGGGATGGATGATTCTCACTAGATTTTTTTTTAAATAAAAAAATAAGTTAATAATAATCAACATTTTATTATATAAATGACTTCTTTTTCTATAATAAGTAGAACTTAATATTGTTTACCCTAGGGTTCCTTTTTATTTATTTTTAAAATTTAAATGATATTGTCCTTGAAAAATTGGACTGTCGGATTTATGGATCAATTTCTAACTTGTTAGGAATTCATATTGTATTGCATACAGCTAATTTTAGTACAACTCAAATAAATTTTACAGACAATATACAGCTAACAAAATTGGTACAAACATAAAATATCAATATTGGTAAAATATTTTGGTACTAATTCAATTTTATTCGAGCCTACTTTCTTCACACTTGGCCTGAAGTTAATTTAGGTTATAGCCTTGGTTCAAGGATATAAGCAAAACTTAATTAATAATGAGTTGTGAGCTCAGAACAATTAATTCAAATGATAGAAATAGGCTTGTGAAAATCGATATAGACAAATAACGTTGTAAGATAGTTTCACATAAGTTTTGTGTTATTGAAATTATAAATCTTAACTTATAGATTTAATTTGTGTTATTGAAATTATCTATCTAACCGTATAGGTTTAAGCTGGTTGGGCATTAATGTTCCTATTATTATATATCAATTTTATTTAATTATCATTTGGTACCCAATAATGTCGTAGTGATGATTATTGGTTTATTATTAAATAAAACTCATCATATTGAAATAGATCATTTAAATTGGTTTGACATTTGAAAGTTTGTTATTTTAATTTTCACAGGAGCTACTTTTCTATATTAAATTTGACTTTCTTTTCATTTAAGCAGATATTACTATATGTTATTACACTTAAAATAGTAGTCAATAATTTATAACACAAGATACGATAATACGAGGTTGAAATTAAATACCACATTCCATTAAAATAAACTGTTTTTCATTTTACATAACATAAATTATAAACTATAGTCAATATTTTTTATTAAGACTCAATTATTTTTTAGTTGACTAAAATATAATACTCATATTCAATGCACTTTGCTATTAGTAAATCTCATCTTTCAATGAGTGTTAATTATAGTTTTTAAGCCAAAAGAAAAGGGCTATAACAAGGATTATGGTTCTAATCTCATTTTATATGTTTTCTTAATTTGTGTAAGAAATTGTGATCTATCTTAATGGGACGGACAGAATAAATATTAGAGGATCACATTCTAATATTTACGTCCTCATTTATAACCAATTAATGAAATGAGCTAAATAATCATCTGGGTTAATAAAGAATCTTTAATAGTCATAGGTAACAAATTAAACTCTTTTCTATTATTTTATCTACCTTCTTTTTTTTTTTTTTTTGCTGTACTAATTTAAAAATATCATGGGTTCTACTAGCATGTATTTGGCGTCTTTGTGTCATGAATAATTTAAAATAAAAATAAAAAACTTTTATTATTCACCATTGGAATTTGGAATAAATACGTAACTCAAATCTAAATAAAAATATGTGCAGGTGTATCATATTAAACATATATATGTCCACATTGATTTTTATTTACAAATTTAAAAAGTAGGTAAGAAACATTAATGGCTCCAGTATAAAAACATACCTTTTTTTTTTTTCGATTTATTTGGTTTAGTCTGATATAAAAAGTTTTTTACATGGGTGCAAATTGCAATTACAGAAGAACTATTGAACCATCTTTGCTATCTTCTATAGCTGTATAGAACAACCTCTCTCTCTCTCTCTCTCTCTCTCTCTCTCTCTCTCTCTCTCTCTCTCTCTCTCTCTCTCTCTCTCGGAATGGAGCAAAAGCGATTGATATTCTCCGTCTTCTACCTCCTCTCCTCTGCTGTTCTTTTCACAGGTACACACTTTTCTTCAACTAATCGACATTCACACACACACACATTTTTGTGAATTAAATTTGTGACATTGGTGAATAGAATGAATTAACAGTGATTAGTAATTGCAGAAGAAAAGGAATTGGATGGAAAAGTGAAGATTTTATTCGCGTTCGGAGATTCGTACGCAGACACAGGAAACTCACCAATGGCGGTATCGACGTCGTGGAAGACACCATACGGGGTCACTTTCCCCGGAAAACCAACCGGAAGATTCTCCGATGGTCGTGTTCTTACCGATTACATCGGTACGTACTGTTATGTATATTTTTTACAGAAATAACCTTACATCAGTACATGATTATGATTCTCTGTTGGGAAAATTACTTTTTTACTTCTTTGATTTTGAGATTTTGTCATTTATCAACTCTTTTTTTGCTTATTTTTTTAATCATGTAATTTTATAAATTTTGGACTTTTATTGCATGTGAGTATGTAGATGATTTTTTATGTACGCGGTTTTAATTTTAATTTTTGGTAACTTTAAAATGGAAACAAGCTATAATAAGAATATAATTAACTATTTTGAATTTTATTTTAAAAAATATAAAAAGTTGTTTGAAAATAATATGTAGACTTTTTATATTCTACTACTGGTGAAATAATATAATATATTTTTTACTTATCAATGAATTTCTGCGACTGTGGGATACCAAGTAACAACAATATTTTGCTTAATTATAAGTTTCTAGGTAATCGTTTAAAAAAAATCGTTTTTTTTTAAATTATAGAACAAAATAAAAATTAAATACATAAATGACTAAACATATGAAAAGCTTCTTCCAATCCTCTATACTACAGATATTTCATATTTATTTTATTAGTATAATGCTCGTGTATAGTGTGACTGAGAAAAATTACCTACTCACTAACATGTCCATTAGTGTAAATATTATGATTCACTCAAATTCCTTAATTGATTATAATATATATATATATATATTAAATGATCAATAATGTTGTTTTTTTTTTTATATAAGTAGTAGTATTTTGAATTCGATTTGATTTGTTTACATCCCTGCTCGTATTTACAGCTTCATCTTTGGGTATAAAGTCTCCATCGGCATACCAACTGATCAAGGATTTGAACACGAAAACGTGGATACAAAACGGGATAAATTTTGCTCATGGAGGGACAGGAGTGTTTACAACACTGGTTGATCAACCAAACATGACTACACAGATTGATTTCTTGGAACAACTTATCAACAAAAACGTGTACACGACCCATGATTTGAGTTCCTCCATTGCGCTTGTCTCTCTTGCAGGCAATGACTATGCTGCTTTTCTTGCCAAAAATGGCACCTTTCAGGTAAAGTGGTTCACCTAACCATCCCCATATGTGTATATATGCACCTATTTTGAGTATATAAGCAATTATTTCATATCTTGTTTCTGTTATGTTTTTCATTTTATTACTGTGTGTCATATATATATATATATATATATATATATATATATATATATATATATACTGGTAAGATAAAAATAAAAGATTGAACACATTTTTTTCCACAATTAGGATAGTAAATTATTTTCTACCATAATAATTAATTTTTTTTACCACAAATATAAGAAAATGACAATCACCTACTTGTTGTATAACATAAGTAACATTTCTCATTATATCAATCACTACATGTGAGTTTAAGGGTTATTTTAAACTTTTTACCCAAATTGCGATAACAAAACCTATATCATGGTAGAAAAGTTAATTTTATTTAATTTTATGGTATAAAGAGTTATTATACCTTAATATTCAATGAAGAAATTACAGAGCTAAATTAGCTTATCTGGAGCTAAGGGTAAATTTGTCTTCATAGATATGTCAATTTAGGGTGGCAATTAAGGAAAAAAAAAATTGAAGGTTTTTTACAGAAACTCAATGGAACAAGCTTAGTATCCCAAATAAAACTTATATTTATAAAGTTACACATGAATTATAAGTTGTGGATATCAATAGTGTTCATCTATGGTATTTCAATGACATATTTTCATTTGACGAGCATATCCAAACTCGATACATTGTGACTGAAGATTGACAAGTTTTGTGTGGCAAATATTGTAAAACAGGGATTGCCTGAATTCAGCAGATCAGTGATTAATCAGCTGATGGTCAATGTTAGAAGATTAAATGGATTTGGTATAAGGAAAATAATCCTAACTGGGATTCAACCCTTGGGCTGTTTGCCTCAAAATGCAGCTGCAATTTCATTTGAACATTGCAATGCACTTCAAAATAATTTTTCAATTTTCCACAACCAGTTGCTCAAGGAGCAAATATGGACATTAAATTATGAAGCTGCTTCTCCCAAATTTATATATCTGGATATCTATAGAGCTTTCATCTCAGCCCTTGGATTACAACAAAATTCTCCAGGTAATAAAGTTTTGATATTATTTTGGTAACATGTTATAAAGACACCCATTAGATATATATATATATATCTAATGGGCCAATAGATATGTAAAATTTGGACTTGTGTGTTGACCCATTGGAACTATATATCATGATTTTGCATTTATATTGGAGAAAACAGTCAAACATTGATAACAATTTGAAGAAATTTTATTATGGTATCCAATGTTAAAACATTCTAGTTTTGTTATTTTCAAATGCAGGAAATTTGTCAAATAAATTGAAGCCATGCTGCAGTGGGAACTGTGGATTTGTTGACAAAAATGGTGAGAAGAAATATGTTGTGTGTAAGCATCCCAATTACTCATTCTTTTGGGATTCAATTCATCCTTCCAATTATGGTTGGAAGGTTGTTTGTTCAGCTCTAAACAACTCCCTCCATTCTCTTCTTATGTGAACATTTAAGTCTTCTTGTCTCATTTCTTCACTTTGAAATTTCTCCTATCTTTAAACATTCTATATATTTTACTTTTTGTAATCTTTGTTGTGTCAAGTCAACAAACGAGTTGTTCAAGCTGAGGTCGACTCGTTAAAAATGAAACTTGACTTGAAACTAATGGAGCGTTGCTTGAGGTCAACAATTCAAGACATGGTAGGCTTACAAACCTGATCAATCTCATGAATATTAAACTATTTTATACTTAATATATTTGTTTATCTTTGTATGCACATAAAATTATCGAGTCAAGTAAACTCTTTTTAATTAAATACAAGATGCCTTTGATTTATACAATGAGTGAATTTCTTGAAACCGACTTGAGACATTGCGCTAACTTCGACTTAGTTCAAAAAATTTGCACAAATTAAATGTATGATTGGATAAAACCAACACATTATTCCTTAACTCGACTTTATCATTTTCCCATCAAATTGAGTTCGAATCGATGAACTCAAATATATATATATATATATATATATATATATATATATTTTTTTTTTTAGCTCGAGCTCAAATTTAATGGTGAAATTGAATAAAACTCAACTACTAAGGTTACTTATTCATCTAAGCTATCTTGAACTGTCTAAGTTTGGTGAAGCCTAAGCTGGGGCCCATCAGCTTGGTCCATAATTACTAAGTGCTGGGCTTTTAAATAACTTTCGAACTTGGACATTGTCTCTATGAATTTTTTGACTCATGATTATTATGGTTGATTTTACAAATGTGTTTAATTAATTTTTAAAAATAAGCAATTAAATTAGATGCCTTTAAACATACTTTGATAATAAATGAGGTGGTTGGATATCATGTCATAGAAAAGTGTGTTCAAATTTTAAGAATGCACAAAAAAAAACTACATAACGATGGATGCATATTAATCAATTGAATAAATAAAATGAAAATAAAAACAAAAATAAAAGATGTCATGCAAACTACAGTACCTCTATAAATAAATACCCTTGTAACTAGAAAAAAATATTCATTTAGTGAGGTTATTCATTTATCGAACATTAATTTATCTTATTGACCTAAATTGGGACCTAAAAAAATTATTCATTTGTCGAGGTTATTTGTTTATTGAACATTCATTTATCGAGGTTTCACTGTACTAAATCTGAGGTTATGTTTAGATGAAACGATTTGAGGAATAATTTGAAATTCATGCTAGTAAATTATAGATGGAGTTTAGGTAAAAATTGATTTAAAATCTATCACTTTCATTGTAAACTAATTTTTAAAAAATATGGCTGGATTTTGAATTCATTTTAATTTAAGTGGATCTAAAATTAATTATGTATTTCAAATTTCTTCATCGAAATACATTACACAACCTCATTTTTTTTTTAGTATTCAGTCGTCACTTGAACATAACACCTATGTTCAAATATGGATTAATGTAATTATCTGTTACCATATTTGATATTTTATTTATTTAATTTTTTTTTTCTTTCTGAAAGAGTCTTTATAGCACTTATAATTTAAAGGGTATTGACGTATATAACCATTTGAATTTCATGAAGACTAAAATCCAAAACTTATTACCTTAAATTTTATTTAAACATGATGAAGAAGTCATCAAGACAACAACTAACTACCAAAACGCGACTTTGGCCGTTAACTACGTTTTCAGATTGTATTATTTAAAGCGCGCGCACATTATTACTCACATAATTTCGTCAATAACTTTTTATATAAAATTAAATGTATTATTTTTCTAGTAGGCACCATCATATGTTGCTAAGAAATATAGAGATTTTTTTTTACTCCTCAATGTTGGGCTACTCGAATTTTTAGTCAACTGAGTTTTGAAGAAACTCTTTTATACACACGAAATTTATAAAACTATTTTTTTTTATCGGATTTTACCCAATCACCTAACATAACAAACAATATTAGGTAATTTCAACCAAATCGGGAGTTATCATACTAATACGTATATATGTATATATATTTCATGGAATTAGGGTTAAATCGACATAAGTAGATAAATAATAATGATTGTTGCATGTTGTGAACTAAGAAAATTAGCATTAAATATCACTATTTGCAACTGATGGGAAATCCAAATTACATATTTTGCAAATGTAATAGATTTTTTTTTTCCAAACTTTATTATTAAAAAGAAAAAAAAAACGCAATAACCTAATATAAAAGAAATACATGCTAAACAATAAAAAAAAGTTGCTAAACAGTGTGATGTAATGGATCTGAAGGGCTCGATGAATAATATGTTAGAAATTGAAACTTCTAGATTTTAATAATCTTTTATAGGTGTTCAACCACGTGAACTTCTAGATTTTAATAATTTTCTACCAATATTGCTTCGTTGAAATTTACAAACTGTACTAAAAAAGATCAATTCATAGTAAATATGACTTCCCCAAAAAGAATTGTGAAAAAATTCTATGCAACAAGTGCATGGACTAATTTGGTTTAAATTTATCATAATGCATCTTCATATGTCGGTTACGTGTTTTCATAGGTTGTTATGTGTTGAGATGGCTACGTGTGTTCCAAATTCATCCAAAATTGCTTTGAGATATTGTATTTTTATGTTATGTTAATTATATATTTATTTTATATTAATCATATTTTTAAGATTTTTAGATATATATTAACTTATATATATATATATATATTGAGATATGATTATGTTGATATAAAGGTAAAAGTAATTCATATAAAGATATACATGTACAAATTATATCAAAATTAGAGTTTTTTTTAAGTTAAAATATTACATAGATTATGATATTTATATATAAAGATATAACTAATATAACAACTATATGCATTAGTTGGAATTTTAATCAAGGTTGTCGATTTCTGTCTCTTTTTTAAGGAAATTATCCATTTATTAATCGTGCTATTTTTATCTTATTCATCATTTCAATGAGTTGCAATAATCTGCATGTAAAAATTAGATAAATTTATCGTATTTAATTGATTTTGTAATCATGGAAATCGTGCATTGATTATTATTATTTTCCTTTGAAATGAAGAAATTAACATATTTCACGTGCTTGTACTTCTTGATATGAAGTAGTACATTTTGCTCTCGTACTACAAGAGGATAAAGCATACATTTTGTACTACTAATAATACGACCCCAAAAGAAAAGAAAGTAGCATTTTTGGTCCACTAAAGATTGAAAATATGCCTTGCTTCTAAGGGATGCCAAATCTTTTGGTCACCTATCCAAATATTATGCAATTTTTTGTTCAACAACTTTAGGTATGTTTCTTAATTTATTTATTTAGTTTATTCCTTTATAGTTTTTGATTCAACATTTTGTTTTATTAATATACTATGCATGTGTTGATAGAGGAGGCCGAACATTCGATTTGACGATGATTGAAAATAAAGTTGATGTGATTTTTCTGATATAGATATAACATACGAATACTTTTAAAAAAAGGTCGTCTTTGAATCAGATACGCAATCTTAATGCTTTTAAAATGTTGTCTACGTTTCGAAATATATTTAGAAATTATGAAAAGTGAATAGTCATTTGTGATAGACACGCATCCGTCCTTCAAAACATTTTTATGTGTGGTATTTTAAAAATATACAAAAGATTTTTTGAGAAAGAAAAGCTATTGAAATTAGTGTGTGGTTGGACTATTTTTGTTGACACTTGTCAAATGTATTTAAGTTCACTATATTGTATTACACGTTTTATGTTTAACTTCAACGATATTTGAAAGATCACGAGTCTTACTAAAATATTTTATGGTGTGCCTTCTAAACTTTAAAATTCTTGGATCTATAGTTTCTGGTTTGGTCGTTGCATCTTAATTAGATTGTGGATACATATTTTGAAATATTACAATGAAAATAAACCAATTGTGGAATGAAGAATTTAATATGTGGATATTAATTATCTTCACAGTTGTTCCAAATTATAAGTGCAGCCTAAGGTCAAAATTATATGGATATCTAGAAAAGGCATGAATAAATTAAAAGTTGACTTCGCATAGATACTAATAAATTCTGAAATTACCTAAATAAGTATATGTCTATTTTCAAACTGATATTCCAACTTTATATTACAGGCTATGATGAAGACAATCATAAACTGCAATGGAAATGACTGCAGGTAGTTGAAATCAAGTTGTAGAAGAAGAATTTGCCATTTTTGACATGGAGCAAGACGAAAAAGAAACATTATAATAATTCATATATATTTACGCTGCATGATTATGAAAAAAATTATAGCGTTACAAGTGAGTGGATAAAAAAAGGGGGTAAAAATAGATATAATTGTCAATATTGAATTCAATATGATTTAAGATTGATATTCTAGCCAATTACGTGATGTATTTAGGAAGATTTAAATTTATACTTACGTGACTATACACATTCCAATATTTACTAAATACGTCTTTAAAAATTAATAATAACCAAATGCAAAATATAAAAATATAATTTTTGGGTCTATAATTTCTCCATATATATATATATAGGGCTGAATGTAAAATTAAATCTAAAGTATTGGTTTTTTCTACTTTGACATAATTTTTTATTATCTGATTGTAATCTTGAAATTATAAAGTATATCAAAATGCAATATAAATCATTTTTCTAATCATTTTTCTATTACATGATTTAATTTTTTCGCTTTGCAACCTCTAATTTATGATCAATATAAGAACTTGAGATTATAATTGGATTAAAAAAATAAGTAGGTCATAAAGTGAAAAAATTAAATTATGTGCAAGTTACGTGATATTCAAAAAATGAACGGAAATATGGTTTATATTATATTTTCATAAACTTCAAAACTTTAGTATTACAAATTACAATTAAATTTAAACGAAAAATGAAACATAAAAAAGATTTATATTATATTTTGATAAACTCCAAAACTTAGAGATTACAATCAAATTTAAAAGAAAAATGTTCGGAAAAATATTTTATGCTATATATAGGTAAACTCCAGAACTTCGAGAACACAATCGAATTTTAAAAAAAAAAAATTATATTGAGATTTGCACTTAACCCTGATAATATCTTCAAAATGGGTAATTTTGAGTATTTGAATAACTAATTAGCTGTTGTAGGGTCACATCAACCGCCATAGCCACCAGATAAATTCGAAAAGAAGAATAACAAACCATCTCTCAATTTCTCGAACCAAATCAAGTCAAATTTGAAAATTAAAAAGTAAAATTAAATTAAATGCAAATTGCCTGTCAAATTAACAATTATTTATCAATTTTTTCCCAAGAATTTTCGCCCTATAAATATCGGCCTCAACCCAGCGCCAAAGTTTCATCCCACAATCATATTCTTCTCTGACTTTTTTGGGAAGAGTGTTATCTTTTGATCAACTTGAATTATTCAATCATCATGTCGCAGGTAGACCTCTCCTTGAGTTTGAATCTGTGTTTCTGAAATTAGTGGAATGAACTTTTGTTGAAATTATTTCATGTGATTTATGATAGCCCAGTTTGTGGAAGTTTCTGAATTGGGGTTGATTTTCTTGGCTAAAACAATGAGGAAATGCATCAATTTGGTGTAAAACCAGTTTGGAATCTGCTATTTTATGACTAATTTATTTATTTTTCTTCATTTTGTACATTTTTGTTTTGATTTTTCTGTTAGAATGTTTTTTAATAGTTTTATTGTAATTATGTTTCTTTGAATTGATTGTTTTTGCTAGTTGATGCAGCAGAAGTAGAAGTAGAGATTGAATCCTATTGTGTTCTAATTTGAATATTTTATTTGTATATTATTACTTTTGAATCTTGTTGTGGTAACACAAGGATGGGAAAGTATTGAGCTAAATTTAGTGTAATGAAAGCTTCACAGATTGATTTTGTTGAGTTGCTTAGATATTTTTTCACCTAATGGGATTGGATCATCAATTGTGGCAAATTTTCGACAGTTTTGAATCGATTATCATGATGTTGTAATTGTCTTTATTGCAGACTGTTGAGCTAAAGGTTGGCATGTCATGCCAAGGCTGTGTGGGAGCTGTGAAGAGGGTTCTCGGAAAATTGGAAGGTTTGTCGACTTTTATATATATGAATAACATGAAGGATTACGAAGAATATAGACTTTTATACTCATCGTTTGCCAATTCTAGAGATCTATTGTCTCCTTTCCAATAAATATGTCTCTAACTGCCCGATTCTTCAAATGCTGGTAGTGTAATGCATCTGTGATTTGTTGGGCTTCAATATCTGTACATTGATGATTGGTTTTATTCACTTTCATGCTTACTCTTGTTTTGCGAGATTGTGGGATAATGTCATGAATTACGCTGTTTATTGAATATGAATGGTGTGATCCATATATTCATTCTTCAACTTGGACTTATTTTCCTTGTTTGTATTTGAAGTGTGAAATCTACATTTACATCATTTTTTCAATTTCTTCTTCAAGATGCACTTTGTCACACTAGGCTCATATCCCTTGACACATGAATGTACAATCATCGATGTACTATATCATACTTTTTATTGGTGGACTTTTGAAATAATTTTGCTCTATTCTGTAGTGCAACCAAGAGAAGAGGTCCTTTGTCTCCCTTTACACAGATACTGAAATCGCACAAGCTTATGTTTTCTTGCACATATACAAAATAATTTCTGGTTATCATAGGACTACTGCTATTTTTTATCATCTTTCTTAAAAAGGATAAATCTTGTGTTAGTTTTAAAATTTATGTTATCTTGCTTCACAGGTGTTGAATCATTTGATATCGATATTGAGAAGCAAAAGGTGACTGTGAAAGGTAATGTCCAACCTGACGTAGTTTTCCAGACTGTTTCCAAGACCGGTAAGGCAACTTCCTTCTGGGAAGCTCCACCAGCTGAGGCTCCAGCCGCTGCCCAGCCACCAGTGACCGAAGCTCCAGCTGCTGCCCAGCCACCAGTGGCTGAACCAGAATCAAAGCACACCGAGACTATTGCTGCTGCATAATGTGCTCGTTTAGTCTGCAAATGAGTACAGTGAAACTCCACCTTTAGATTTGAAGTACTATATAGTAACAGTTTGGTGTGTTGTATGTTGCAAGCTTGTCATCCTATGTAATCTGCAATAACTTCTTGCACATTGGTTTTAATTTCACATGGTGTACACTTATTTCTCATCTTTAATTCAAGATATTGAATATGGGAGTTGATGAAGTTTCTTTATTAGCAACATTTTTTTTTTTTAATTCTGCTCCGTCATAGTCAAAACTATATCTACTACAAGAAACGAGCAACCCTCGATTCACATCACTGTTTCGTCTCAGGAATTCTTGTTAGTTTGGTTCTAAATGTCGGTAGTTTCAATGTCTTCGCTCTGGAGATGATGTTCTGCACAGCAAGTTACCTGCCTAAAATGGAAGAGGTAAGTTCAAACTTTTCACTTGCATGATGAGTTTCTAACATATGTTTACCTTAACTTCTTCCAGATTAACCCCGCTGTTCTGTAAAAACGTGAGGAAGGTATCGAGGTTCTCATCTGTTGGCCGATAATGTCCACTGTAAGCTGATACAGACTGAAAAGGTAACACATCGATCAAAATTCTATTCAAGATTATACACCAGCTAGTTATCGTGTTTGTTAGAGATTACCTTGAGCTTTCCACGTTCTGCAACGAGCCTTCCAGCTGCCAGAGTGGCACCGCCTGCCAGGAAGCTCGAATGGTGGAACTTCCCCTTCTTTTTCTGATGAAAGACAGCGATAATCCACATCAGTTCCAATCAAGAAAACAGGTAACCGTTCGTTCATTTCTCAGATTGATTGATCTCACCTCTCCTGCATATAGTTTATTTGATGTGCTCATAATGAATATCCATTTAGAGCCTGTTACTTGCTCGTTCGTATCAAGAAGATCTCCGGTTTTCTTGTGCTTCAATTCGCCTTCAACTATTACGTATTCATAGCTCTCTCTTTCTATCTTGATTCAGCAATAGGTAAATAATAATGAGAAATTGATATCAGTAACACCAATCATACTCATAAGCTAAACCATTTTATATTCAAAGACAGTATTCATAGCCTCACAGGTCCTAGATATTTGATGCATTCTTTCCTGAGCCTTGATCTTGGACATTCATCAAGATCAATGGTCTTCCCATCTCCGATATCCAACCTAAAACCCCATATCATTGATAAGTAAAACTTGAATAAATTTCTTAGGCATCGCTTAAATGATCAATCAATCATCGAAGTAACTAACCAGTAGAAAAATGGTTGATGTGTCTCTTTTCTATGCCACTCATCAAAGTATACGTTCAAATTATGACCATAACGATGCCTAGGATCAATCTGTACATCCACAATCATGATGATAACATTATAGTATTTGTAGAAAAGATTTTAAACAAACATGCTTACAGCTTCAATCCAGTGTTGGAAAGCCAATTTTCGTGCCTTAGCATCCTTGATTAGTCCCTTCCCAACCTGAGAATGATCATACGATTTCATGAGTTTAAACAATGTGCTATTTTAAGATGAAATAAGCAATGCATCATGATCTTGCCTTGGAAGCATTCCAGCTGATCCTGCTCCATCTTGATGATGGTTTTTCAGGTTGGAAGAAGTTGAAGAAGGCCTTCGTGCTGTGATTGAGACGAGCATATTCAATTGCTTGCCACCTTCATATTGTTCTTCGGATTAGAAACATGTCAACATATTCTGCAATTTGGAAACAAGATAGAGTGTGATGGGATTCACCAGAGAGCTTCAGCTACAACAGCTGAGTCTGCTAATCTTCGCCGTGTTCGATAACTTCTGTATACCTTTTGAAGCTTCACAGCAGCTTTTATGTATTCAAAGAAATCAGTTTCTTGAAGATCAGATGTTGGAAAAGTTTGGTCGTTGGAATCCATGGTTTGTTTCTACTAAGGTTTGGTCACTACTATGTTTATATATATGAATGATTTATCACTAGTTGGTTAGATTTGGGCAAGTTGTATGTATGATTAAGTGGTTAGTTTCAACAGCTCATCGATTTTTAATGATAATAAATCTTGGGATGCATATTTATGTGCTACTTGGCAAAATACCAAGAAAATGAGGGACCAACACAAATTGCTTGTCATATCACAGTCCATAGACATTTAAGTTCATTCACTTCTTAACCACCACAGAGTAGGTCTCTTGGCTCACTCTACTCTGATATTTCTATTACAAATCACAAATCGTATTTTATCTTTTATTTTATATTCTATCACTTTTAATATATGTTACATGTGTATTGACACACTCGAATTCACGTACTCTTCTTTAATATAATTTGCTATCACCTCATTTATCACATTTCTCTAAGGTTCTTGAATGTATGTATAAGTTTGTAATTGCCACAGAACATACCATATAGAAGATCGATGCAATCTGTATTTTCATGTATGGCGTTCAAGGTTATTTCATAGAAATTAAAGAAACATTTAATAATTTTGATTAAATGTATGAAATAACCATAATATCCATTTTTAATACTAAAATATGTTTATTAGTTATAGATGTCTCCAAAAAAAGAGTCATGAGAAGAACTGGAAAGAAAACAAGGCTAGAGCAATTGGAAGGAAAATATTAATTCTTCTTGATAATGGAAAAAAAAAAAAATTAAATAAATTTATTCTGTACAAGGGTAATTATTTCGAATAAGAGGAAGTGTTATCTTACGTATACTTTTCTTTCAGAAAAGGTAATGTTAAAGGAATACTTTTACATCATACCTCACTTAGGTGAGATTTTACATTTTCAAGAAAGGAAAAATTTCATCTACATGTTGAGAAAATCTCAACACTTCTTTTTCGTCCACATGATTTTGGACAACATTAATGAAATTATCTTCAAATCAGATTTGGGCTTTGATTTTTAATTTGTATCATGAACACATTAATGTGTCAATCGTATTATGTTAATAATCAAATAAAATTATTAATTTCAAATCATTTCTACATCAATAATGATGAATTCAAATCATAATATTTAAAAGGATAGAATTTTTATACATCAACGATAAACATTTTAAAACATGTTCACGGTAACCGTGTAAAAGAACTTTATTTCTTAAATTAGTGATTAGGTAGGTTTGTTCCCCCCAACCTGCTTATGAGATTAAAATTTAAAACTTCTCTCGCTACCACAATTTAGCTCCTTTTTCCAAAAGTATTGTAAACAATAACCTAAAATTTTCATTAATATCTACCACTTCATAGTAATATAGTTTGATGTTGATCTTTTGACGTTACGTTATTAAAATTATCATGATATAGTTAGATGGTTTATATCAATATATGTAGTTTTCTCAGTGTGTGAATAAAAGGAAAAGCAAAAAGGCATGACATTTATAATGGTAGAGATCAATGCCAACATCTATCAAATTAAAAGGCTTTTTATTGAAGTTTAACTTTTTCTAAAATAATTTAATAAAAGGTCATGGATACTTTTTTGAGATATAAAAGATAGCTAATGTATTTTCAATTTTGTAGTTATAAGTTTTAAATATTATGGGAAGTAATAATTATAAAAATTTCAGTGGAAAAAAGAAAGAAAGAAAAGTAATAATCATAGTAAATGTGATACATTTGTAAGTTAAACAAAGGCGATGTAATGATTTATTTACTAATGTAACATCATTTTAGTATGAACGATAAATTCGCCAAAATGTGTCTCATGGGCTTATTTTATTTTGATTAAATATTTTCTCAAAAAGCCCATGCTTATATATATAGTGAAGCCCATATCTCCATGTAGTCCAATTAATACTAAACTGGGGCAAGGAAAGGATCGCATCTCCCTCTTTCTCTTCGTTTGGCCGGAAGTTCTTGTTCTATTTTTCCAATTTCTGGTGGACTTTGCCGGAAAATCGACTACCTATTTCTGGTTAGTAAATTTTGAAATCTGTACTTCCTCGAGTAAAATAAATAGACCTAATCCGTGAAGGAATGTTGCTTAATTATTTATACAATCAGATTATTTAATTCGTGAAGGAGGAGGCTTCACAGACTGTAATTTGATGAAAATTTGAATATTATCAGTTTCTTCTTAATTTTTAATTTGGTTCGAATGCGCATTTGAACTTGTATTAACATGATCATCCTATGGATAGAAGCTGTTATGCAAATATACAATGTCAATCTTTTACTGATGCTACATAGTAGGGTAAACATCAAACGCGTATTTGTGCTTGTGTTGAAAATCCACTTTTTATTCGATACTGTTGATATGTGGTTATGCCAATTTATTGAAGACAACTCAGATAAATGCTGACTTTTCAAAAAGTTAATTTCAAGTTGTTAAGGTCCTTATTTGTATTTTTTCTGTGGTTTTCATTTTAAGTTTGTTTTCTGTTAATAATGAAGTTTTTTTTTTTTTTTTTTTTGCAGGGTACTTTGAAATGGGTGATGATTTGGATGATATTTTTGCTGAGGAAGCAGCAAAGAAGGGTAATATGTGGAGTTTAGTTGTCGTCCTGTGTCTAGATATGGCTATTTTGCGATTTTTATTCACATGTATACACATGCTTGGGTTTGCAGCTAGGCCTGTAGGGAAGTTCCAGCCCAAGGCAAAGGTCCGACTGCAGAGAAAGGGTCCAGCAACAACTTCAGTTGCTTCCTCACAGGCAGTTCAAACCATAGATTCTGCACCAAGTGAATTGAGGGGACCTACCGAAACTGCAAAGCTGTTGGAGCAAAGTTAGTTTTTTCTTCGTTAATTGTGTTTTCAGCTCAACAAGTTTCTCGTTATACAGTTTACATTAGTTGAAGATAGAAAGATACTAAACTACCGTTGGTTCCTATATGTATTTCAGGTTCAAAGGTTGTGCCTAGTGACAATGTAGACTTGCATGGCGTCGCAAAAATAGGAGAGGTGAGTACTGTCATTATAATCGTTGTTTTTTGTTTAGTCTGCTGAGGCATAATCTTTCTTTAGAATGCTGATGTAGTCACTGGGTTGGAAGCTCTTGATGATTTTCTTCCTCAAACTACAACTGACAAGGGTGAGAAAAAGATCCACTGTTTGATTACCTCTATTTTCCTAGTAATTACTTGCCTTAGGCTCATCTTAGCAATCAATTAGACTACTAACACCATTTTGAATTATGTTACAGGATGTTCCGTCCTTCCTTCAGCGGAAGAAGCTTCTAATGTCCCCAACTCTGGGAACATAGGAGGAAGGAGTGAGACTTCAGCTCTTTCTTCCATTGAGGATTCTACCCGTAGTTGTGAAGTGGCTGATGTTCCCACGGATCCTGGCATTTCAGCAGATGTAAATCCTATCTGTTCTAGTCAGCCTATTGTATCAAGTGCTGATGTAGATAATAATGACATGTGCAATGGAGAACTGGGAGTAGAGGTAAAGGGCTGATTCATTTAGTTTCTGACTTTATTATTATTATTATTTTTTTTTTCCAATCACTGGCTTAAACTGCATATGTAGAATTTGAGGTGTAAGTTGGTCGATTGCATTTGCAGGGGATGGATGTCATGGATTCTATAAATATGACTGAGTTAAGCGCTATATCTGGTATATTTAATTTCAAAATTACCTGTTTTACGAGATTTATTGATTTTTAAACATTGAGATATCAATATGGTCTTTGTTGTACAGGACAGAAAACAGGAAAATCACAGCCACAGACAAAGCTAACAATGCAAAAAAGGATGCAAGCCAGTGAGTCAGTTTCCGACTCACTTGGCTCGCAATATGTTCCGCCTGAAGTTGATTATGCAGTAAAGGATTCAGTTTCTACATCTCAACAAGATGATGTTCTTAATCTTTCATCACTGGACATCACTCATAGCTTGCCCACAGAAAGAACCTCTGAACTTCCCTTTAATGAAGAGTCTATGAATCATATGGAGGTGGCTCAGTTGGACTCGTGCATCCATCTGGAGGATTTACCTGAAATTCCTGCAAAACTTGTAAGCTATTGATGATACAAGTTGTTCTGTATGTATATTTGTTTTTGGCTGACCTTGTGTTTGATAATCCATACCATCCTGAAAATTATGGATTATTGTTTTATATTTATTAGGCTTCTCGTCGGGCAAAGACTGGAAACAGTAAAATTGATGCTGCATCAGATCCTTCTCCACAGAAGCAAAAATCATCCACATCGAGTCAGGAGAATGGAACTGGAAGATCGTTACGGCCAAGAAAAGGAAAAACCAATTTATGTGAACCAGTAGATGAGGATAGAGATGAAGTCCTTGCCACTGGGGAGATTTCTGAAGAATGTCCTCCCAGTTCTCCAATAGAGGAAGAGAACACTAACAATGAGGAAATTCAAGTGGAAAGTGCATCACAAAAGAAAATCTTGAAGCGGAAGTCTAAGCAAACTGATGATGGTAAAGAAAAACCAGCCAGAAAGAGCAAGAAGGCTAAGGAGACATCAGATTTCGAGGGTTCAAAGCAGAAAAAGTTCTCTCATTCTACTCGGCGGAGACGAGGTATTTGTAACTTTTAAGAGTTCAGATTGCTTCCTATTTTATGAACTGACTCG
Organism: Scutellaria barbata; assembly: GCA_028654395.1. NCBI lineage: Eukaryota > Viridiplantae > Streptophyta > Magnoliopsida > Lamiales > Lamiaceae > Scutellaria > Scutellaria barbata. Next base: position 12,815,963 of record CM053646.1, on the reverse strand, counting down.
AATCTGTTCAACACAGTGGACCAAATTTTGCTGGAGACTCCTGAAGATGAAATTGACCGTCATAAGGTGCCACTTAGGGATTTAATTCTCCTTGCAGAGCACAGAGAGCGGGAGATGGTATGCGGATTATCCATTGACTTTGATTTGTTCTATAGCCTTGAGTTTGCTAATGCCAATGAATGTAAAATCAATTGTATACGTGTAAATCAGAATTGTGGATGGAAGATCTCTAGTATTTTTCTGATACCTCTAGGTGCCTAGTGTATTGATATTTAATTCGAACTTTGAATTCTGGTCTTGTCATGCATGTTATGCAGAAAAGAGGTATTTTTCTGATACCTCTAGGTGCCTAGTGTATTGATATTTAATTCGAACTTTGAATTCTGGTCTTGTCATGCATGTTATGCAGAAAAGAGGAAATGCAACAGAAGGAGCAACAGCCACAAACCCAAGGTAATACTAACTCCTTGATTAGTCCAAAAAGATAGGTAAATCAAGTCATGTTGAGAATGGAGAATTGCACATCCTTGGTTACCGAGAATTTAATTTTATCCTGTATATTGTACTAGAATTTACTCTCGAATCCTGAGATGCTTTTATTGTATGTTAGCAGGAAGAATTTGTAGATGATCATTATAATTTCCCTTAATAAAACTACGGGCTCTTTGAGGGTGGAAAAATGTGGACAGTATTGGGTGATTAGTTTTATTAAAACATGCTCAATAGTATCTGTGCTTGGTAGATACTGCAATGCATGACACCCTTGCTTTCAATTCTTTCAAAAATTGCTGATTAGGATGCTTCATCTTCCTTATATATCACAGTTAATTGCCTTGAGGAAGTTCAGACAATTATCCAAACAATCTTACCAGGATCAATGACTTCTATAAAGATGAGAAAAATGTAGTGCTTGATATATATCATTTGCGAAACAGTCTATTTATTTATTTTTCTGGGTAATCTTTCTCTAGCAGTAGTATAATGTTATTTTCATTGAGATGTTTTGTGTGTGTGTGGTGGGGGGAGGGGGTGGTTCCAAGTTGGTTATAGAGTGATTGTAATTTTCACGAATTATTTGTTCTGCTCTTTAACAGAATGTGATGCATATGCAAATAGAGAGCATCCAAGTTCACCAAATGAGTATATTTACTATTAGATCTGAGCTTCTATAGCAAGTCATGCATTATAATGGATGCGCATTTCTTTTTCTTTTCAATAAGAATATAATGGATGTATATAGGTTGCCACTATGTTACAAGTGGAGTAAATTGTCTTATCAAATGATCAAGATTAGAACTTTGCTGTTTTTTGGAGTCCCTTTAGTGTTGAAAACTAAATATCACATTATGTTCAATTTTATGCTGTGAAGTGTATTTGTATATTTGTTCATAAACATATGAAGCTGATTTTCTGGTATAACAACATGCTTGTGGACTAAATTCCTCTCCTACTTACCAATTTGAAACTGCTTTGTCCTAGATTTATATTCTACTTTGTAACAGTTTAAGATGTATATGCCTTATTTTAATGGGGGGAAATTACAATATAAGGTTCTAGAATTTGTGCTTTGCAGTACTGGTAATTCTTCAGGCCTCAACAATGATGAGAACGGTACTTCTGTACAAGATGGAGAATATAATGATGGACAACAAATGGTTGACACCACTGAATACTTCAATTATCAGACTCATATGGACAAAACACCCACCAAAAGGTGGTCTAAACAGGAGACAGAAGTTTTCTATGAGGTATGCCTTCTTGGTACTTGCACACATTTCTATGAGAAGAGACAAAACTCAGTTTTTGATTCAATAATGATTGGGGATGGTGAAAAAGAAAGCTTCTGGTCAATATGATGGTAATCAAAATGCTGGTTTCTATGCTTAACTTTGCTAATTCAAGGATTTGACCAGGTCAATCATCTTGTTTGTCATGATTGATTAGGAATGTGAAAACCATAAAACCTCTTCAACTTCTCATGTTTAATATTACTGCCAAAAAAGAATAATAATAAGAATCCATGGTCATACTAGACAAGCTTAGGCGGATAAACTGCATTGCATTGTTTTAAGTTGATCAGTTCCATGCCAAAAGAGTTAAGTTGATTTGTCATGAAATAGATACTTAACTGCCACTGGGAGGGATGAAGTTGTGTCTGTGTGTGTTTGGATCTGTTTCTGGAAATTGGAATAACCCTTTTCTTGGAAAGATATTGTCAAACCCCCTTCACTAAGTCTGAATTCATAGTGAACGACTCGATGAATGATTGTTTCTATCCATTTGGTAGGCCATACAGCAGTTTGGGACAGATCTTTCTATGATACAACTTCGTTTTCCTGGTCGTAGCCGGCGACAAGTAAAGCTGAAATATAAAAAGGAAGAACGGCAGCATCCACTGAGGCTTCGTGAAGCTTTGACAAACCGCTCTAAAGGTGGACAGACTCGTGCTCTAAAATTATTGTGTTCGATATTTTGGAAAATTAACCACTCATTCTTTTAAACTGTTGGTGTTATATCTTCAATCTGCAGATCTTTCCCATTTTGAGAAGGCGATAGAGCATTTACGAAAAATTGCAGCTGAAGAAAACCAGAATGTCGATAAGGACGAATTGGTGGATTTGTCAGACGACAGAGGGGCCGAGGATGAGGGGACATCAAATGCTAATGTATGTTATATTACTCTCTTCTGCTAATTCACGTCTTTTGGGGCAACATTACATTGTTATAGTAGTTAATACTTGTCGGATACCTTTGTGACGTATGATGAAGGATGACGAAGCAAAAGACGAGCATGTTGAGGAAGAAGAGATCAAGAACGTTGCAAATGACTTTGCTGAGAGTGGAAGCCATTTGAAGCCGGATGATGAAGATAATGATTTTATGAGATGGAGCCAATATAAGAGTGACATCTAACTAGGGGTAAACATGGACAAATTCAATTTCTTTGCATGTAAACCCTTTTGATTTGAAGAAATTGATTGTAGCCATTTAAATCTAATTTCTTTTTTTTGGTTAGCTTCCAGAATTTATCTTTAAGATTGAACTATTTTTTTGAAGAAAATCTGTGTCCTATTACCATCCAGATATCAGGAATTTTATAACAAAGTAAAATGAAAAGGGGCAACATCTAATCTACTTTTTCCAATCAAAGTTAAACGGATCATAGAGTCCGACCAACCCGACCCGGACCGACCCGTCAAATAAATAGTTTTCTTCTCTTCTTTTTATCCTCTCCTATGTCTTGTTCTTTGTATCATGTGTAAGGGCTTTATCAATGTGCAATTATAATCTCAGCTGGATAAATTCTCAAGTATATACTGAATGTTACAAACACCAGAAAACAATTGATTAAATGAGTAAAAAATTGATTTTTTTACTTTTTTTAATTCTTTACATTTATTTTTACTAAACATCAACCAAAAATAAATGTTTAGTTGATGTTTTTTTAAACTGCACTTAATTTATGAAAATTTTGCTTGTCATTTAATACGTAAAATTGTAGATTTGTAGTAAATATGTGTAATTAATGTTTAAAATACATCGAATTTTCTAAATACTGAATACATGTCAATAAATATAAATTAAAAATATAATTATCAATGAATATATCAGTATTGATATCTATTGATAATTTGATTATTTTAGAAAATTGCAATATCCTCTTTATCATTATTATAATAATGAAACTGAAAATAACTTTAATCATAAATATCTTTAATTTTGAATTTTCATTATTTATTTTTAAAGTTTCAATATTGACATTTAATATCCTCATTATTTTCATACATATATATATATATATATATAATGGAGCTTACTTATAGTACAATTTGACTTGAATTTTCTAATATATGCCCCATATCGTATATATCTCGGTTACAAATTATTTTTAAAAAATCTATTTTCTGTATTATTTAGTATTTATAATCTTTATTTACCTATAACCGTTATTAAAAAATGTTCCGCTTTTTAAATTTACCAGCAATTATTCATATGCAGAAAACTACCTACAGATTTATTGCCCCAAAAGTAATTTAAAGATTACAAATTTACAATAACTTGATTCATAAGATTTGTGTCTACCTATTAGATGGTTTTAGGAAAAGAAAAAAAAAACTAACCTAGAAAAAGTTCTATCATTTGCATATTCTCTCACCCTAAAAGTAATCTAGAGATTGCAATAACTTGATACATAAGATTTGTGTCTACTTACTAGAGGAAAAAAAAAAAAAAAACCTAACCTAGAAAGAGTTCTATCATTTGCATATTCTTTCAGAATCTAGAGATTATAATAACTTGATCCATAAAATTTGTGTCTACCTCAAGAGATTCACATTTAGTGTATGTTGTCAGCTTCATCAAATCCATGTACATTGTGCAATTCCATATAATTTTGGGAATTCGAATTTCAAATAATTAAGGAATTTCTAATTTCAAATATATGTATAATATATATTTTTTTAAATAATGTATACCATATTTATATATCTCAAAATCCATGTATTTTCCATCCATTTATACTTATTAAAAATGCAATCTATTAATCTATTAATTTTATTAAATTAAAATATATTAATACCAATTAAAAAAATTGTTGGAAAATAATGAATCATTATATGTCATTATTGGAAAATTTGGTTGGTAAAAGAAAATCTTTATATGGAAAAAAGATAATTAAACTTATAATTTTTAGCCAAATAATATCTTTAATATATATTATCAATCATTTTACACAAAAACTTTTATACAACTGGTGTATGGATCTAGGATCCGTACACTTGACCCGACCCAGCCTCCACGCATCCTCCACGCGCGCACGCGCCTGGGTGGGTTCGCTCAAACCCACCCAAAATTCGCTCTAGGTGCTAGACCTTTATGTTATGTTAAGCATACATTTATATTATGTTAAATATACCTTTGTGCTATGTTAGTCATACCTTTAGGGCCTTTTATATTATATTAAGCATACCTTTATGCAACGTTAAGTATATCTTTATGCAACGTTAAGCATACATTTATGTTATCTTAAGCATACCTTTATGATTTTATATTATGTTAAACATACCTTTAGGGTTATAATGTTATGTTAAACATACCTTTATGTTATATTAGTAATACATTTTAATTATGTTAGTTGTACCTTTATTTATTATATAAAAGTATGACTAATATTAATTAAAGGTATGCGTAATATTTATATAAAGGTATATATGTACAAATTAGGGTTTTTTTTATGCTGAAATTATAATTTTTTCATCAAAATTAGGGTTTTTTTATATCAAAATTAGGGTGTTTTTAAAAAGCTAAACTATTACATAAAGGTATGCTTAACATAATATAAATATATGACTAACATAACATAAAGGTCGGAATTAAAAAATAAAAAATAAAATGCGTGGATTCGGGTCAGATTCAGCCCGACCCGACCCGTGTTGTATGGATCTAAGATCACACACAAGCCTCACTCATCATTTTATCCTATAGGTATATTTGTATGTCAATTTAATGATATAAACTTTAATAAATATGAGTTGTATAGAGGCTTAATTTTCAGAAAGAAAAAAAAACCATAACATCTTCCAAAATTTCATTTAATCCTGACTTTTGAATTTAGAAAAAGGTAACAAATAGAGTATCATTTTTTCAAAGATTGTAATTTAATCATGATTTTTAAAGACAATATTATAATTTAACCCATATTACAGTTGGAAGAGTGATTATATTTTCCGATTATCACCCAACTTGAATTATTCAACCATTCTTGCTGATTGAACGGACAATAAAATCCCAAATAAACTAAAGGCCCACTTAAGCCATATATATCAAATCCAAAAACTAGTTATGAGAGAGACATGGGAACAAACCATCATAAACAATTTATCCACACAATATTAATGAATTTATTTTTATTGATTTTAAATTTAAATTTCTAATCCAAAAATTGAATTTTTATTATCAGAACTTTTTTAATGAGTTTGGGGAGTGAAAAGAAGAGAAACAATCATGACAATAAAAGTGGGATACCACTTAAGCAACATGACTATACTCGTGTATTTATTAGAGCTAAATTTACTGCATTATTAATATATACCACATACTTTGAAGTTTAATTGTTCAATTATTATTGGGGAAAATTAGATTTAGATCATTATATTTTTTGTTGTAAATTGTGTTTCATCTTCTCATATTCTAATTTCACAAATAATATCACTTTATAATTTATATTCGTTATATTATGTGTACACATAGCATAAATTAACAAAACTAATAAAAAAGATAGATAGAAGGTTTCGTATAATCACAAAGATGTGATATAGCTATTCAAAAGATAAAAACCAGAAAACCACAAATTAATCTTCAAATTAATCTTTTGTTCTCTTTGTGTATCCTAACCTGGTCAAAGAAATGAGGGCCATACAAAAATTTTGACACTTTTGGACCCTTTTGTGCAATTTGCAGAATATGTATATATACAAATGTGTGTATATATATGCATACATTATTATAAACTTATTTAATAGGTTATGTATGTAAAATTAAATCAAATCATAATAAGTGTTAGCGTATGCATACTCATCGGGTAAGTTTGATATATAACAAAAGCTATATGTATTTGTCATTTTATATTTGTTTATTCAAACTTTTTTTTAAACAATGTCTAATTTATTATATGATTGGAGGTTTGTTTTAAAAATTGATTTATAGTAGTATTGGTTATAGTATTAAACTAAAATGTTAGACTTAGAGAATACTGTTCTAAGTATACTTTAAAATATACAAATATAAAATATAAAGACAATAAATAAAATTTCAAATAAGAAAACTAATAAAGAAGTATTTTATATTACTTGAGAAAAAGATATAAACAAAACTATGGTATACTAAATAACATTTAATTAAAAATATAACAAATTAATAGATACTATAGACCTTATTCAAAACACAAATTTCATAAAAGCTTCCATAAAAGCTTTATCAAATTACATACGTATATATCATTTAAGTTTATACCATCATCATCGACAAAAACACAAAATCATACGCAGAAAAATAAAATAATATAATACGCAGCAGAAAAAAAGAAACAGAATGATAGCAGAAGTATTCATCAAGTATTCATCAATTCAGCATCATCAAAAGAAAATAAGCAAAAATAGTAGAAGTATTATTGAGATTGAGATATGCATGGAAAATATTTGTCGATATTTTTCAATATCTTTTGTATTGTTGACAATATTGTTTCTTGTTCCTAGATTAAAGTATCCGATCAATATTGAAAGGATCCTCTTCTTTGTAGTTGTATATATATGGGTACATCCCATTTTCGTTTATTATTAAAAAAGATGAAGAAAAATATTTTCTCAAACATCTTGTGTTGATTTTATCAAGTATTCATCAATTCAGCATCATCAAAAGAAAATCAATACACTTAATTCAGCATCATCAAAAGAAAATCAATACACTACTAGCTCATCATTACAGAAAATCAATGTCCAGAATCGAGGTGGAAAATCAAACCTTAAAGGATGCATATAGATCGGTTGTCTTCAGGTTCACGAAGCTCGCTAATTGATCAGGTTCACGAAGCTCGCTAATTGACCCATGAATTACACTCTGAAAGTCTCTCTTGCAAATTAGGATTTTTATCTTTCATTATGTGTATTATATATAGCAAAGAAATGAGAAACTGATATATGATTGATATGATTGATATTGTTAATATATTTTAAAAATTTTAAATATTGATATGATTAATGTTGTTGTAATCGACAAGTTCTAAAAAAGTTAAATATTAATATATAAATATTTTAATAATATATATGATTTATGTCGTTAATATCGACAAGTTATAAAAAAGTTAAATATTGAGTCGTTAATATCGACAAGTTCTAAAAAAATTAGAATAATCTAAAAGTATAATTTAATATAACATATCAATAATACAAATATCGAAAATTGGATGGAGTAGAAAGAAAATAAATGGCGGTAGAATGACTGAAGAGAAAGAGAAAAAATTAGTAAAAAAAGATACAAATTCTCTAGATGGCATAATGAGAGAGATTAATAAAATAATAATAAATAATATAAATGAAATGGGAAACAGGAGAAAGATTAAGAAACAAAAAATAAAATAAAATAAAATGAATGAATTGTTGCATTAAAACGACACGTACATGTGCTGGTTTTCATTAAAACGACAACGACACGTACATGTGCTGGTTTTCTTCAACCATGTAGTCTATTTTTGGAATCTCTCTCTTCAGTTGAGGAGAGCTAATATAAATATTATTGTTTTTTCATACGCTACAAATTCTATTTTTTATTCTTTCTTTTAGTTTTTTTCATTGTCTTTTTCATACATCAGATTTTGAAATTATCATTTTTTAAAAATATATCTTGTAACTAAACAAAGAATAATTTTGTTCCATCTCTTCACAACATACACACATCTCAAGCATGGGGAAATGAAATTTTGAGGATTTATCACTTTGGACGACCATTATACTCTAAAACTCTCTTGTTGTTTGAAACAGGTAAAAAACATGAAAAAAGGAATTTAAAAAGAATAGATTGATGAAATTTGATGTTTGTTAACTTGGGATAAATGATTGCTTTGGCAGCTATGGGTTGATTATGACTGATTCAATGTGAGAGCTTGTTTTGAAAATTTGTTCGTCTGTTGTTTGCTGATAGTTGTGATGTAAAAGATGTTGAAAAATTGGTTGATATGAGTGGTGGGTCAATAGTTGAGTGTTTAAAAGTTAATCTTTTTAAAGATTGAGTGTCAAAGGATTAATCTACGTTTGAAGTAGATAATCGAGGCATATTGAATCACTCAAAATCAATTTTTGGTAAGTGAGAAATTAAGCATCAAAGTTAACACTTGAAATGAAAATATGAAGGTTTTAAGTGTGGGATGAGAACTTAACTATCCCATATAGGAAGATAGACCTTGAAAATGCAAGTTTTAAAGAAGCCATGAGTAAAAGTTTAATAATTAATACACTTTTGGAGTAGTATGCTTGTGCAACACACATACCCGCCCAACCCATCATTGCCAATTGGAATGTGGACTGGACTTACCCTGCCCACGTACCCGCCCAACCCACATTGGCATTATCATTGGCAATTAGAATGTGGACTGGACTTACCTTCCCGACCCGATCCTGGACCCAACCCATGGCAATTAGAATGTGGACTGGACTTACCTTTCCGACCCGATCCTGGACCCAACCCATCATTGGCAATTGGAATGTGAACTGGACTTACTCTGCCCGACCCAATCCTGGACCCAACCCATCCTTGGCAATTGAAATGTGGACTGGACTTACGATCCTGGATCCAACCCATCCTTGGCAATTGAAATGTGGACTGGACTTAGGTGGATGGGCTCGAGTTTTATCTGATCCACTTTATCTTTTTGGGTCGTGGTTGTAGCCCCGAACCCAACTCATCCTTGGCAATTGAAATGTGAATTGGACTTAGGTGGATGGGCTCGAGTTTTACCCGACCCACTTTATCTTTTTGGGTCATGGTTGTAGCCCCATGGACGGGGATTGCTGCATCCTCCGTGGATTGGACTTACCCGACCCACTTTATCTCCAAAACCCGATCCTGGACCCAACCCATCCTTGACAATTGGATGTGGATTGAACTTACCCGACCCGGTCCTGGACCCAACCCATCCTTGACAATAAACCCTACCCAACCCGATCTTGGACCTAACCTACTCTTGACAATTGGAATATGGACTAGATTAGGCGGATGGACTCGAGTTTAACCCGATCCATTTTATCTTTTTGGGTCGTGGTTGTAGCCCCCGTGAACGGGGTTACTGCATCCTCCGTGGATTGGACTTACCCGACCCTCTTTATCTTTTTTGTGGATGGGGTCGCTGCATCCGACTCCCTTCCACGGAGGATGCAGTCTTGTCCACGGAGGATGCAGCATCGTGGACGAATCACTACAATACAACATCCGACAGCGTTAGGAATTTCCCTATAAATCAGCCAGTCTCTTCATCAACTCTTGTTCCTCGGCCAGGTACGAATACCCTAGAGTGTGGCCGGTGCTCTCCTCATGGGGTTGCTGAGCCCCCTCTATGTCATCTCTGTTCCTGACTGGACCTCTGGCCCCTATCATCGTGGCCGGCACCACCTGAACAGAGACATCTCTAGCCTCCACATATACCCGATTCGGTTCTCCTTGGACACCTAGTCGTGCTGGGCACATCGATGAGCTTCTGGTTCTGTGGTCCTCTAGAATCCTTTTTCCCAGATTTCTCCTCGACCTGGGCTCGTCCGATGACTGTGTCCCCTTAGTCTGGCCATTCACCTGCTGGGCCATCTCTCTCTGTTCGGCCTCTCTCAACCGCTCATTCAACTGGGCCATTATGGCCCTTATTTCACTTGTGGACATAGGGGTCCTTGGAGTTTCCAGGATTATGGGGCTGTCTGAGTGGCCCCTCTCGGTGTGGTCAGGTTTGGCCGGCCAGACCCGTCAGGCTGAGAAAATTGGGCCTGAGAATCCGGAGTAACATTTCTCTCTTCGTCGTTCATTACACAATTTCGGAGTGTTTTTTGTTCGTTTTGTGTAGTTTCCCTCCTTCTAGCGCCAAAATGTTGAAGTCGGAATTTGTAGATGGATTAATTCCTAATCAAACACTCAAAATGATTAAATATGGATTAAATTAGTGAAAATTGGATGAAAATGAGTTGAAAAAGTGTATAAAAAGGTGCAGAAAACACTGGAGCCTACTCGGGCAATTTAGCACGGCTGATCTGGTCGGTTTCTAGTGGCCGATCAGAATCTTATGTTATTTATGTAACATAAATCAACTCTCTTGTGCTTAGTACATAGAATGTTTGAACTCTTTACAAGTTAAAATTACTTCTATTTATAGCCTAGGAGGAGCTCAAGTAGTGGGAATTATGTCCATTATTTCCTTGATTTTCGCCTACTTTCAAGGGAGTGGGCGGTTTGGCTATCCCACGATCTCATAACCACCAGAAATACCCTGCTCAGCATATCCTGGTTGGGTCGGCCATGCGGCATCGGACCCGCCACGAAAATAGTCCTGGCCGGGTCGCTGAGAAGCCGTCCAGGTGACCTCATCTTGACCGGTTATATGGGTGAGCTCGATGGACTGCTTGGACCAGACTCCTGAAGGCCACTTTCATGGACCGTCTAGCTGGGTGTCCGGTTCCAGCTCGTGTTGGGGGTCCAATAAGCTCTTCTCAAATAAGATTGATTTTGTGCTCTTTGGTGGCTTTAGCTCTTCCCTAGATAACTTACACGGACCAATTATCTCTGATCGACTCGGTCATCTCTAGTCGGCCGAGTCCCAAATTGATCCTCTGAAAATTCATTTCTGGTCGACTCGACCACTTCTGACCGGCCTCCTTAGCTGGCTAAGAGTTTGATCGAGTTGAGCTCTTTTGGTCGGCTCAACCACTTCTGGTCGGCCTCCTTAGCTGGCTAAGAGTCCAGTCGAGTCGAGCTCTTCTGGTCGGCTCGATCACTTCTGGCCGGCCTCCTTACTCAGAGTTATGGCCGATTCGATTTCTGATCGACTGTTTTTGATCCTCCATGTATCTGATTTTGTTTGGATCGGATTAAGGGTACAACAATTATTATAAAGAAAATGTCAATAAATACAAAAAATTATTATCAACGAAAATATGAATAGTTGAAATTTATGTAAAATTATCAATATTGATATCTACTGATGATTATGATTATTTTAGACATATATAATTATGATATCTATCAATATTATAATAATATAATAATCGAGAATACCTTTTATCATAAATATCTTTATTTTTGAATTCTGATAATTTAAATACAGAAATTCCAATATTACTTATTAATAGAATGTTGTGGGATGCCATTCTATAAAAATATAGACAAATTATTGTTAGATATTTCAAAATACGTGCACCAATTGTTCAATATTATACTATAATTTAAACTTATAAAAGTAGAGATTAATCACGTAGAATTTTATAGAAATAGAGATGGTATACACTGTAATGATAATTGAATATTAAGAAACTCAAGAGCCACATTTTTCTTGAAAACATGACTATTTGAAGAAAAAACCATTAGAAGCATATAAAATAGTCCAGCTCCATTCATAAAGATAATTTCTACCTTATATCTCCAAATTTATGGAGAAATTTTGGAGTATGATTAGGAAATTTGGGAATTAGGAATTGGAGGGGGTTTAACTTCGCATGTGTTTTTGTGTGCAGAATTTGGGGAAGAATATACATATTTAGTGACATTGATTTAACAATTTTTTTTTAAATATAGATATCGAACAATCATGTAGCACATGTTGTGCGTAGTTAGTTTTGAGAGACTGAATGTGCAAATTTGGAGAAAAATATACATATTTAGTGACAATGATTTAATAAGTTTTTAGTGCATAGTTTATTCAATGCACAAACAAATCAGGTTTTTCTATTGCAGTTATCAACGTTTTATTTGTATATTAGAAACATCATTTTATATATAAGAATATCAAAGTAATTTCTTATAGCCTCAACTAATTTCTTGATGTCGTTACATATGCAAGCAAAATTATTACTTCAATAAAGAAATTTAATAGCTGCAAAAGAGTGAAAATAATATACATAAATCAGATCAGATCCATCATTCATAATATACATATGTTGGATGCTAGGCCAAGCTACGATACATCTCATGCGTCAGTTTCACCAATACGCATGTCATGCCCGATTCTCCTATCATGGTACTCCGGTCACCCGAGAAACAAGTTCACGCTCAAGCTATCATACAAATTAACAAGACGAACATAAGGAAGCCGAAAATGGAACAAGATAGAAAGTTATCTTAATGAATATTGGCTTCAATGCGGATTTAGAACATATAGAGCAAAGAAATGATTGACAACATGACAAAAAAATTCACTTCCTAAGTCTAAACAACAACAAAGTGCATGTGCATTTCCTAGAAAATGTTCAAGACTTAGGACTGTTACTGTTAGGAAATCAGCAAATTTCCTCAATGTTTACATACAATATCCATGTATAATATCAGGAGATATGACATACTAGAAAAGTAGAGATCTGTTTTTGGTATGCACGTTATTATCTGCACGAAGTTATCTATGATAGGAGTCTATTTATGGGAATTAGTGATCACTGTAATTAGGGCTCTTCCAAATCTTAAAAGTTGCTCATTAAATTAGCTTAGCAACAAATTCACAATGCCAATGAATTGGAAATATATTAATGTTTAGAGGCTTATTGAATCAACTACACTAGCTCTGCATAAACTTAAGCACGAGGATAAATTTATGAACAATAAATATATGAAAATTTGGAAAACACGAATGCTACTAGAACAAGACAGAACCAGCGTTATTGTTCACCTTTATAATGGGATCCAACTGCTCATGCAGACTATTATATGCTTCATTTATACAGCTTAATGCATGGAAACACCTACAAAGTTGAATAGATAAGAAACAAAACAACCCTGATTAGTTGATGAAGGTTAAGAATCAATATGCAGTATTATAACTCCAATGTTGTAAGATTTATATTTTTTTTAAATCTTAAGAATCTTCATATAATATCATCTAGATAAGATTTAGAGAACAAACTCTGCACAGAAAGAATGAAGTCACAGGAAAGTAAAAGACCTTAATTCTATTTTTTCTTTTCATGTAGTTAATGGATGATGATTCTTAAAAACACCATATAACAATATCATACTAATGAGGATGCAGAGCTATACAAATAGATTCCCAAAAATTCACACTTTATGCACACTTCAGAAGTATAAGTTTAAAGATTATGAACGATGAGTCAAGCCATAATATGGAACAGAGGTTTGATGAATCACTCAATTGTAAGTCGAGCAACAAACGAGCAGCAATAAAGAGACAATTTTCATTTATATCTTGTAAAGCTAGGAAGTTATAGTAATATTTGTAGCTTTCCTTTGAATGCTCCACAAAATATCAAATCATATACAATAATAGACCAATGGCTAAAAAAACAAGAAAAACACAACTCTCTAAAAATTCAGAGGTAGAGAAGAAATCCTATTACCCATCTATAGAGTTGTTGTCGATAGCATGTCTTAACCTAGAACATGCATCTCTAATCTGACATGCACCAAAGCTGCAAAGCAAATCATACAAGAGCATAAAAATAAGTCTTCATTGAAGCAAGCATCCAGAAGTAAGTAGAAATGATTAAAGAACAACAATATAAATTTGGCTAATTCACACAATAAAATTCGGTTTGGATAAATAATACCACGTGCATAGAAAGATAGCCTGCACAATGCACATCAAGCTCTAGATACCAAAGAATTTTCAGATTTATACATATGCTTAAAGCAAGAAATAAAAAACGTGATCCAATACCTTGCAGAGCTTCCTTTAAGCTTGATATACTGCGAATACATTTTATTAAAGTCCACACCTGGTTGGAACCTAGTTACAAACAACACAAACCAAAATTTTATGCGTCAAACTTTCCCTTAAAACTAAAAAATGGAAATACAATAAACAATATCGTGAGAAGAACTTACAGAGTCTTTTCCATATTGTTCACTTCTGCGTGAACATCGCTGAGAAATATAGGTATCAAGTCCAAAACAAATGATGGACCACTATGCTCTTTCAACGATTGCAAGTCCACAAAATGGTGATCTACGAATCCCTACAAGCATCCCATAAATCAGTCACAATCATCATTTTAAAGAAAAGTATTTATTAAAAAATCTAGAGAAAGACTGATCACAGAAAACATAGTTATGTAAACTACATGGGCATACTAAGGATCCACGTGCATAACAAGGTAGACGACATCTTTAATGCACATAAAACTGTCAAAAATTGCTTATAACAGTTAGTTAAGAAAAATAATTACGAACTTTAACATATATCTCCAATGCAAAATTGCTGACGTGAAGGCCAAAGAGTGTGCCTTTTGCCACTCCATTGCAGATAGGGAATTGTTAAGTTGTTTTGTGTTTATTTTTTCTTTTTTTAATAAATCATCACTTGAAACTCAACAAAATGTTTTCATCTTGGGTTAAAAGAGGGTGAAAATCTTGCAATCCCTAAATCAAAACACCCAAAATTGATTGCCCTAAACAACCAAAATTTCTCATCAGTGTTGCATTTGGAAACATTTAAAAATGGTGAGTGACATTGTTAGTTTAAAAAATCCATGTTGCAATAGAAGATCAAGCCTAATCTTTGGCAACTAAAACTTTATATAATTAGCTATAAAAAATAACTTAAAATAGAACATTCAAAGATTAAATTACTCACTCATTAATTTATTCAATCATTCTTTCACTTAATTCTTTTACTCATCACACCTAAAGTTCTCATCTACACTTAAGGCATAAATTTAAACCGATCCATCGTCAATTAAAAAAAAAAAAGAAGAAGAAGAAGAAGAAGAGGCAAAATTGGGAAGAAGGAAAAAAAACCCTAATTCAAGTCTATGCATGTAATAATTAACAAATAAAAACAACTTCGAGATCACAAAAACAAGAGATCAAAAGGGATCCAAGAAAACAAAAATTACTGCTCGTTCGAGTTCATGAATGCGATCAAACAGCAATCGGTTGAGCATCTCTGTATCCATCGTCCGATAATCCATGCTAAGAACACACACAAACACACAGAATTAGGCGAAAACCAATGTCCACTGCATGCCTCTACATACAGCAAAACTTTATATATACATATATGCACAAGATATATATACATTGTTATGCATGAAATCTGTGCAGAGAGGGAGAGAGGATTGAACTCACGTTGTGGAAAAATCTGGTGAATTGTCTGTGCTGCGGCAAAAGGAGGCGGAGTGAATTGTTGTCTTCTGGAATGGAAGTTTTTGAAGGGTTTGTTTCTCTAACTGCTTTTGTTTCTGCCGCTGCTTTATAAATTTGAATTTTTTATATTAGATATTTGGAGTTGAATTAATTTTGTCTTAAAAAGGAAATTTTTTTGTTTCTATAATTACTTGCCATTAAATTTGAATTGGGTGTGAATATTTTGCTTTCAAAATAAGGAAGCTTTTTCGTAGTTTTTATAAATTATGGGGAGATTTTTTTTTTTCCCAACAAAAACTCATTTTCGTATTTTAATATCATTGATGTGTTCGTTACGGTAGAGGAACATTTAAGATTATATTTCATATTTTTTAGTGAAAATATTTTTTCCAAACATCTGCGGTTTAGAATAACGATAATTTTATATTTCAACTTGAGTAAGATTTTAAATTATGAGCTAAGACGTAAGAGTTCTTAAATGCACCTTGGTTTGGTATTAATTTCATATCTTTTTAAGTCATTTTTTAGCGGTATTTGATAAAATGTGTAAACAATGTCTAACAGTAGTGAACTAAATATTATGATTCTGAACATTGATTTACATCGTAATGCAACAATGATTGAAATATGTTAACACTAAATACCATTGTGTGTAGTAAAGAATAAATAATATTTCATGACCTCAATTTATACATAGTTGCAATAAATCATTAAATAAAATGACATAATAATTCATGAAGAAAAAATGTAACTCCTATAAAAAAGAGATGATAAATGGGCTACTAACTTTTCCATCAAAGCATTAATAAATCAAATCACAAACTCTAATAATAATCTAAGTTACCATCACTATGATCATGATTAGGTGGATCAAAGGCCATTGGATCAATATGCCTTGGTGTATATGGCGGCTTTGTGCACCTCAAAAGTGCCCAATTTACCCCTTCAAAGAAAGGATGATGCTTGATTGCAGTAGCTCCCAACATAGACCCCATTCTCTTGGTTGAGTCCTTCTCCAATAGCTGGCTCATCAAATCCTTAGCACTGGCTGGAACCATTGGCTCCTTGGGAAACTCGAGCCCTCGAGCCACAATATTTGTCAGGGTGAGCTCGTTGTCCTTCCCTCGAAAAGGCGTTATACCATAGAAAAGTTCGTATATAAAGACCCCCAGTGTCCACCAATCGACTGCATTGCCATGCCCTTCTCCGGACACGATCTCCGGGGCCAAGTACTCATGGGTCCCAACGAACGACATTGATCGTGCATCAATGGGTTCCGCTACGATTTTTAGGATTCCACGATGCCCATTAATTCCCTTCCTTTTCTGAACTAGTTTTTTTCGATTTTGTTCAAAGCGGAGGCAAGAGACACGTGGCACGACACATCTTGGTAAAATGCATGACGAGATGGAAAATCGTGTACAATTTATTTTACGATGAGCTGATGAGTGATGAGATTTTGGCTCAGTTTGGTCATACACAAGTTGTGCCTTTGACATTGAATTGTCACATTTGAGAGAAAGGTCAAAATCGGTCAACATTATATGACCATCAAATCTTACAAGAATATTCTCAGGCTTCAGATCGCGATACACTATACCTAGCATGTGAAGGTATTCTAGAGCAGCCACCACTTCAGATGCATAGAACCTAATTCATTACAATCAAATTATAAATACTATTATTGTTTGCTTAGAGTGACATAATCAATTATTTGACGTTAAGTGTTTTGATGTTAATAATGCAATTGATTAGAAATGATTTTGTTTGTTTGTATCATTATAACAAAGTCTAAAACATACACATTAAATATCATATGCAATGTTCTACAATTATTTTGAACTGATTTTGATTTCTAATTTCAACCAATTTAGTTTTCTTTTTCATCAATTAAATTTTATTTCGATCAATGTTATTTATATCGAATAATTACTGTAAAAATAAAAATATATACTCACCGGACGGCATCTTCATCAAACCTCTTTTCCGGCTGTTGTTGCCGGAGAATGTGGAGGTCGCCGCCGGGACAAAATTCGGTCAGTAGACAAGACCACCTAGGACAGTCCAATGTTGCATGGAGTGAGGGCAAAAATGGGTGATCCAACATTTCAAGTATTTCCCTTTCTGTCCCTGCCCTGCTCTCTTTATTCCTATAAGCCAGCTCCTCTCTATCCATCACCTTAGCAGCAAAATATCTCCCTCTATTGGCTTTGAGCTCCACCAAGTACACGGTGCCGATGTCGCCACTCCCTAGCCGTTGCACGAAGTTGAAGTCGTCGAGCAAGAGCCTCCTCACCTTCGACAAGCGACGGCGCTCCATATCTTTATCGAGATCGACGCTAGATAGTGTGCTGGACCCCGAGTCTGAACTCGTCGTTTTGACTCTGGAGTCAAACATGGCATCGAGGCTATTATTAGCCCCGATGCAGTTCTTGATTTCTGAGGAAACGGCTCCGTTAGTGGTACTATCGGAGTCTGAACTCGTAACAAACTTGATTTCTATATCACTAGTGGTGGTGGAGGTGCTGGTGATCGAGGAAGATCGTAGAGTCTCACCGATATCGATCGTGTCGTCCATGTAGACCTGCATTCCGGTGACAATGGATTGAAGAGAGAGAAAATGTGGAGGGAATTGAAGAAATCAAAGAAATTGAAGGGAGAGAGAGAAGCATTTTATGGGGATTTTTTTGGGCCGGCAATATGGTAGTGTGGGCCATTGTGCCGGCTAGTTGAATTAACCCGGGCCCATACATGCCCTTAAGTAATTGGATTTATTTAAATAATTGAATTATATTTCCCAAAATTCATTATTTAATACTCCCTCCGTCCCGGCTTATTTTGCCTACTTTGACCGGCACGGATCCTAAGAAAATACAGTTGACTGTTGATTGAATGTTTAAGTTTATGCTTTTTTAGTGCTTTTTTTTTGCCATTTTTGGGTTGGCAAAATAAGTTGGGACAAGCAAAAATGGAAAGTATGCAAAATAAGGTGGGACGGAGGTAGTAGTTAATTAAATTGGTATTATTACCAAATGGATGCATTGCTGCCGAATACTTGGTGTCACATTTATATAAAGAAGTGAACAAATAGCGTATCGACATCTTAGATAATGTTGTTGAAAATAACAGCAAGAATTAATTATTATGTCTAATGTAAGATAGTGTTCGAATTCCCTCAAAATCTTGGAGAATATTCGATTTATTTTGTTTGTGAAAAAGTCAGTGAACTTATAAAAGGGTGCATGAAAAAGAAAAGGAAAGATTTTGTGTTAAATATACATATTAATCTATGGTTGTGGGACCGAACCAATCGATTTAATCATTAATCCGGTTTAATTAGACATAGAAACCTGAAAATATTATCAAATAAAAAGAAAAATAACAGATTAAACGAATAGAATAAGATTGAATCGATGAATATCGGAATTTCTTTTTTAATAACATTATATATGTACTATATTAATATGTCCCAAAAAAAAAATTCTCCATAAAAAGAAAAGGTAGAATTTTTCTTCATTTGATCGATTAAATTGTTGTTTGAACCAGTCCAATCGACTTAACCATGAATTGATGGTCAAGTTAATTTTTTATTATTTGGTCCAATTCCACACACTAATATTAATATATAATTATGAGTGATGACAATTTTTATTCTTTCTACGTTTGAGCCTTCAAATTTGGATTATATATATATATATATATATATATATATATGATTATTTTAGTTTATGAATGGTTTCATCATGCAATGCAGTTTATTTAATTTGATGACAGCTTTTAAGATTTACTCTTGCAAAGAAATTTTAAGTTCCTATAATCTGGTGTTAATTTTTTATTTTGGGAATATTTGGATGGATTTATAAACTTTTAAAAGATGTGTGTTTCTATTTTATAAGTTTATTTAATTTAAGCACATCAAAAAGTAGAATAGAAGAAACTTTTCTGAAGTTATAAAGATTCAGATGTGATAAAAACTAAAGACAATTTTTTTTTGTATTATGTGTGAGCATTCAAATGAAACAAACCAAAAGACAAAATCCAAATAATGTAATAATTTTTCATTTTTAGATTTCGGATGTAACAAGATATTTAGCAACCACAGCCATAGGTCCGGCAAATTGAATTCAAGATTTTTTATTCAATATATATATATATATATATATATATATATATTTTTTTTTTTTTTTTTTTTTGGTCATAATATTGTTTATTAAATATTGAGGGGCAAAAGCACTTCCTCTTACCATATAGCGGAAAGATGAAATTGAAAAAATAAAACAAGACATTAAATTATAAAAATTATTGTTGATGTTGTCAATTATTAATATAATAAAATATCAAATATCAATATTAAGGAAATATAACATTATTTTCGACTACCTATATCGCTTTTTGGTTGGGAAAAAAAAAAAACTTTCAGTGAACCAAAATCCGTTCTTTAAATTCTATTAGTTTTGTGTTAAATAATTATAAAAATATATATAATTTTAACCAATAGATGTACATGATTTCTGATATTTGCTACAATTCCAATGTCCCATAAAGTTTCTCTACTTACAAAAAAGTATAATTCCAAAATTTAGCATAGAAATGGGAGTTTGGGCTGTGTTTGGACTTGAGCAGAATAGTAAGGATAATAGCCCTTTTCTATTTGGGCTTAATATCATTGAGTTATCTATTGGGCTTTTTGTAAGATACTGATTGTGCTATGGGCTGGCTTCTCTTGTTGGACAGCCCATTATAAAATTGAATATTCAGATTTTTTTTATTTTTTATCCTAGAAGAAGAATTCAACATATTATAAAACATATATATATATATATATATATATATATTTGAATATTATATTTTGTAATACGATAATTTATTTCTTCTGACAAAAAACAACCAGTCTCCTTATGTAATCAACAGTGTCGTATGGGACATTAATTAAGCATCAAACTTTCTGTCTCATTGTTGAGTATTAATTAAAGCATCAAACACTTTGGGAATTGGGAATTACACTAGATAGGTAGACTTCGTTAATAATAGTATAGGAAAAGGAACTACATGAGAACTATATTTCTTCTATTTTTTAATAAATTGGTATCTAATCTTTGAGTTTTATTATATTAATTACAAAAATAAATTTAGAATATATAACGTTGATGCAGCGCAGTTAGTTTAATCATCATGGATATATTAAGATATATTTCTAATTAATGTATCAAAATTTTAGAATACCTATTAATTTCAATGAAAAGAATGAGATCATTACATGTTAACGACGGACATATTAAGAATTAAACACTAAGCATTTTATAACGTGAATGGACACTTCACATTTTATAACGTGAATGTTATCAAATTGATAAATTATACATACAATAATCAACTTACACTTTGCAATAAATTAACATTTAATTTATAATTTACACATTTCAATTTTTAGAAAACCCCCAACAAGTATTCTTTATTAATTCGATGGTGATTATAAAGTGATAAAAAAATAAATATTGAATATCAAATTGCTGCAGAATACAAGGTGACATCATAAATATTTTGGTGGAAATAAAATATAAATTAATTAAAAAATTTATTATAATGATGTTATACATACTCCAAAACTTACTAAACACATCTCATTTTTTTAAAAACAAAAAAAAAACTCACTTCGTTTCAAAATAAATATCATTCTGAAATGTAAATTGTTTTTCAATTTAAGTGTTGTTTTTAACTTTTATACAATATGATATTATTATGGTCAGACTATCCTTTTAATATTTCTTAGCTAAAATTTAAAGATTTATTATGATTATTTTATGAAATAAATTTGATTATATTTTCAATTTTAAATCTTAAATTTCTTAATTAATTAGTGTTATACTTGTTTAATATTTATATTCTTTAATCTATGTTAAATACTCCAAAACCACATTTATTTTAAAATAATGTGAGTACATGATTAATTAGCTACTCATACTTAATTGTGAGAGTTGAAATATATATATATATATATATATAGCAAGTAAGAGATAAAAAAGCAAAAAGAAACGGAACAACAAGGTGTAGAAAGGAAGAAAGAGAATATATATTATTCCTTCTTTTTTTTCTTTTTTCTCTCTTTATTCTCAACTTTTTCATATGATTGATACAAATCTAGTTGTTATGGCCAACTAATATGAGCATGTATAACAAGTATACAACTAATACCTCAAGAACATATAATTGATACATTTATTGAATAAACAACTATTACTTTAAGAATATATAACAGATATTTTTCGCTGGATAAATTATATCGAATTAAGTGGAGCACGATATACACCAATTATGGTGTGGCCACACGTGGAGTGCGTGAAGACAGCCAACACACCCAATCGGATTGGGGACATGCAAGTTTTTGCGTATATCTATATATTCTTTGTGCTATATGTTTAATAGTATTGTTTAATCATGAACCAAATATCTTTATCGTATTTCCATTTATGAATCAATCCAAACAGATGAATGTATGGTGAGTAGTTGCATTCTTTTTGCATTTTAGATGTATGTATGTTTTCTATATGGTAAGTTTTAGTCATTAAATCAAGGTGGGCAGATTAATGTAAATAGAAGAAAACATACAATTAATGGAAACATATTTGCTGAAATCAATGAATGATGATTTTTTAAATACCTATATCTATTTTGTAGAAAATAAATACCTGAAAATAATTAGCTATCTGTTTTGAATGGGAAAATGCTGTTATTCCCACTTCTATTACTGTTCATATTGAATAATAAATAAATTTCTAAAGTACTTCGAATATTTAAGGGCACATTTGATAAGGATAAGCAAATATCCTAGTGTATCTCAGTTTATTTAGAAAATATTTTTCTCTGATATCTTGGGATTGTTTGTTGTATCTTGTAATCTCTTTCTATTAATACAATCAGTACACACCCGATTGTGTGTCTGCTTCGAATCACTCTTCTATCATGGTATCAGCCTAAGTCATCGGCAAACCCTATTCTCTCTCTTCCTCTCTCCATGGCTTCCGCCGACTCTCTCCCTCTTGCAACTATGATTCACATGGTTACAATAAAGCTTTCTTCCGCAAATTATCTTCTTTGGAAGCGGCAAGTAATGCCGATGTTGACCTGCTTCAATCTCCTAGGGTATGTTGATGGATCTGCGCAAATTCCTGCTGCCACAATCACAGCCGATGATGGCTCAACCACTCCTAACCCTGATCATGTTACCTGGATCACCCAGGACCAAAAGCTTCTCGGCGTCCTCTTCTCCACTCTCTCCGAAGAGGCGATGGCCGAAGTTGTGGAATGCACCACGTCTCGCCAAGCTTGGCTCGCTCTCGAGACGGCCTTCTCTCATTCGTCTACGTCTCGAGCCCATCACCTTCGAGAGGAACTTCTTTCTCTTCGACGTGGTGCCCTCTCTGTCCAGGAATATGGTAAGAAATTCAAAACTTTGTGTGATCAATTATCTGCCATTGGTAAATCTGTGGATGAATCCGACAAAAGTCATTTGTTTCTACGTGGTTTGGGTATTCAATTTGCCAATTTCGCTGACACTCGGATGGCAATGGAGTCGGTACCTCCGTTTTCTGTTTTGCTTCATCAGGCCATACAGTTTGAACTTATGAACAAGTCTATGGAAAGCTCTTCTCATCAATCTCAGGCAGCTTTTACTGCTCGTCGAGGAAATTTTTCTCGAAATTTTTCTCGGTCTTCCCAATCTGGTACCTCTCGGCCTCAGCAAACCAGCGGCCGCGGTGGCTCTTCCAGCAATCAGCCCACTGGGCGTGGGAATTTCGGGCAGCGTCGACCTCGGTGTCAAATTTGTAGGGGCGAGCATTACGCAGATCGCTGCCCACAGTATCTCCAGCGCCTTCATCCACCCTCCGCTGATCTTGCACAGACTTTTCAGAATGCTTATCATGTGTCGACACCTACTCCCGATTGGTATGTTGATTCCGGAGCTTCGGCACACATCACTGATCAGCCCGCTGAATTAGACTTTGTCGAGCCCTACACTGGAACTCAGTCTGTGGTCGTCGGGAACGGTACCTCTCTATCTATATCTCATATTGGAACTCATAATTTGTTCCCCGGTGTTCAACTGAATGAAGTTCTTGTGGTTCCTCACATTACTAAAAACCTACTCTCTATTAGCAAGTTGACTGCAGATTCTCCAGTAAATGTTATTTTTTCTGACAAGTTTTTATACATTCAGCACCGGCTTACAAAGGCAATAATAGCACAGGGGCGATGTGAACGTGGGCTTTACATTTTGGACCGTGGCACTTCTGCATTTATTTCTAGTCTTCGTTCTACTAAAATAAAGGCTAGTTATGATTTATGGCATTTACGCTTGGGGCATGTCCCACATTCAGTTATTTCATTGTTAAGTAAACTCGGACATTTATCAATTACATCCATTTTGCCGACTCCTAGACTTTGTTCCTCTTGCCAGTTGGCTAAGAGTAAAAGACTGTCTTTTGCATTGAATGAGAAACGTGCCTTATCGGTGCTTGATTTAGTTCACTGCGACTTATGGGGCCCTGCGCCTGTGTTTGATGCTTCTGGTTATAAATATTACGTTGCCTTTGTTGATGATTATTCACGGTTTTCCTGGATATACCCTTTGCATGCTAAATTGGACTTTTGTGATATTTTTATCAAGTTTTACAACTTTGCATGCAATCAATTCTCCACCACTCTCAAAGTTTTGCAAACTGATGGTGGCACAGAGTTTGTAAACAATCAGGTACGGACTTTTCTTCAAAGTCATGGCATTCATCACAGGCTCTCATGTCCGTATACGCCCCAGCAGAATGGTCGAGCAGAAAGGAAACACCGCCACATTATTGAAACAGGCTTATCCATGCTATTCCATGCGTCAGTTCCCACTTCTTTTTGGTTTGATGCCTTTGCAACTGCCGTCTATGTTATTAACCGACTGCCTACGCCTATACTGGGGAATGAATCACCTTTTGAGGTGCTCTACAAAACTTCGCCCAATTATGCAAATTTTAAACCATTTGGTTGCAGGGTATTCCCTTATCTACGAGATTATTCGGCTCACAAATTAGCTCCTCGCAGCCTTCCGTGCATATTCATGGGGTACAGTAGCTTACACAAGGGTTTCCGATGTCACGATCCTGCCACTAACCGTTTTTTCATCACGAGGCATGCTCAGTTTGATGAGCTTTTATTTCCATATGCTACTCATAATTCCCACAAATCTTCGTCAAATCAAGACTTGTCAAGCTTTGAAGATAATGCACCTGCCTCTCCAAAGGTATTACCTTCTTCATTGGTGCCCCAGTCCACTTCTCTTCAACAGGATTCTTTATGCAAACCTTGTCGGTCATGTACTCTCCCCGACAATAATCCGGCCACCGCGCCTCCTCTACCGCAGCCCCCACCTGTTGAGACTCCTGCTACTCAGGCCACGCCACCTGTGCCAAACCCGCCACCAGCCTCTCATCATCCCATGGTGACTCGTGCCAAAGCGGGAATATTTAAACCACGCTATCCTGTGGACTTAGCTTCCACAGCCTTGCTCTCGGCCTTAGTTTCAGCCTCTGAGCCGCGAGGGTTTAAATCTGCCATGAAATCACAACATTGGCTTGCAGCAATGCAAGAGGAGATAGACGCGCTCCACTCTAATAACACTTGGGATTTAGTTCCCAAACCCCCTGGTATTAATATTGTTGGCTCCAAGTGGGTATTTCGAACTAAATACAACTCTGATGGCTCTGTGGAACGTTATAAAGCCCGTCTTGTTGCGCAAGGTTTCACTCAACTTCCGGGCTCTGATTTTCATCACACTTTTAGCCCAGTTGTTAAAGCTGCCACAGTCCGAGTAATTCTTGCTTTGTCATTTCATCATAACTGGCCTCTGCATCAGCTTGATGTCAAAAATGTCTTCCTGCATGGCGTTCTGACAAAACCTGTGTTTATGGCTCAACCTTCGGGTTTTGTGGATCCTAAGTTTCCACATCATATATGTCGCCTCAAAAAGGTGCTCTACGGTTTACGACAAGCACCACTTGCTTGGTTTCAGCGCTTCAGCTCATTCTTATTCACCCTTGGGTTTGCACAGAGTCGTTCAGATTCCTCGTTATTTTACCTTCACCAAGGAAAAGCTATTGTTCTTCTCCTTCTCTATGTTGACGACATTATCATCACCGGCGGTGAACCTATTTTACTTCGAAACATAATTGGCAGGTTGCATTCTGAGTTTTCCGTGAAGGATCTTGGCGAATTGCATTATTTCTTAGGCTTGGAAGTCAGTCGCACCTCTACTGGTTTATTTGTTGGCCAGGCCAAATATGCTCACGATATTCTTGATCGTGCCAAGCTTCTCGACTCCAAACCGGTTGCAACACCTCTTGCTGTTGGTCAATCCTTCACCACTACTGGAACTCCATGTTCTGATCCTACTATGTATCGGTCGCTTGTTGGAGCCTTGCAATATCTGACCATCACTCGTCCGGATCTCTCCTATGCTTTTAACCAAGTCAGTCAGTTTTTACAGGCACCCACTATTGATCATGTTTCTGCTGTGAAGCGTATTCTACGATATGTTAAAGAGACTCTTCACTTTGGTTTATCGTTCACAACACATTCTGATCTATCTCTTCTTGCCTACTCTGACGCTGACTGGGCTCGTTGTATTGATACTCGACGGTCAACATATGGTTATTCAGTTTTTCTTGGGAGTAATCTTGTTTCCTGGAGCGCTAAAAAGCAGCCTACTGTCGCACGATCTAGTTGTGAATCCGAGTATCGTGCTTTGGCAAATGCTGCATCAGAAGTCATATGGTTAGCTAATCTCCTCTCTGAGCTTCGCATCTATCCTCGTGAATGTCCCATTCTTCTCTGTGACAACAAGAGTGCCATATTTCTCAGTCAAAATCCTATCGCCCACAAACGTGCGAAGCATATTGAAATCGACTGTCATTTTGTTCGGGAACTAGTCTCTGCTGGAAAATTACGCACACAATTTGTTCCGTCACATCTTCAACTCGCTGATGTTTTCACAAAGAGTTTGCCCAGGCCTGCTTTTGAGCTTCTACGTTCCAAGCTTTGCGTCTGCCTACACCCCACGCAACGCTTGAGGGGGGGTGATAAGGATAAGCAAATATCCTAGTGTATCTCAGTTTATTTAGAAAATATTTTTCCCTGATATCTTGGGATTGTTTGTTGTATCTTGTAATCTCTTTCTATTAATACAATCAGTACACACCCGATTGTGTGTGTGCTTCGAATCACTCTTCTATCAACATTAATATATGGAGCTGAGTAAACATATATAAATAAATATAGTTAAATGTTTACTAAAACCAAAATAGGAAAAGAAAAAATTTAAGGTATAATATATGAAAATTTAGCAGACCGAAATATGATAATTTAGAAACTTAATATTGATTTTTTTGGTATTTTTATTTGATTCCTTATTGAAAACATACGTGAATGAAAATATTATCATCGAAATATTAAAATATTATAATTAATATATACACGTGAATGAAAATTAAAAGGAAAAATTAATATATATAGACGACATCTATATATCATCCATGTAGTTAATAGTTAATACGTGAATGTGGCACGATAAATAATCGAAATAAAAAGAATCATCAATTTTGTATACATAGTACAAAATATAATATTTATTGTGTATTAAATCATTTCAATAAATTGTACAGTAAATTTTCTTATAAAGATAGATCAAATAAGGACAAGATGTCAGGTGAATGATATAGAATGATAATAAGAAAGGGAAAGTTGAAAATTAGCAACTTACTGTTATTCATTTTAAGACGATTAATTAATCAATTTAAAAAAAAAACGGATAGCTTCAAATTCTAAAATAAGGTTTTTATTATGAGAATTAATCAATTGATGAATAAAAATAATAAAAATAGTTTAAGAGGAAAAAAAGTCAATGGTAGTGGCAATAAGTGTCTGAATTAATTAATGATTTTATATAAAAAGAGAAAATGGACCCATCTACCACAATTTATTAAATTATAAATCTAAATATCACAAATTATAAGAAATATATCTAATCTATCTCTTTTGTTATAATTTGATACTCATCTACCATAATTTGACACATGAAATTACCAGTTTACCCTAGGTCAAAGTTGTGCCCTACCATTTACTGCAAAAGTTGCCGACATCCACTGTGACGCCGCAGTAAATTCTGAAAAGGTAGGTAATTCCAGCGGATTTCGTGTAGGAGTTGACTAAGCAAGTCAAATTATTCTCCTCCTTCACGTTGTATTCATAAGGCACTGCATTTTTTTGTGTAGGAATTTTTTCTCTCCTTCGTCAACAGCTTAAAATTGGGTGACCGGCTTGGAAAAGAAATCGACGAATTTTCGTGTAGGCTTAGCGGAAGTGATACACGAGGAACAAAATGGCTGCAAGTCAAGTAAGTCTTCACTTCAATTTGTGGCCGATTTTATATAATTTTGATAATTGAATTGTATTGAGTAATCTTACCCGAAATTATGCAGTATGTTTCTGCCCTATTTGCTTTTGTTTTTCTCGAATGATTGAATATGTTTGAGCCCTATTTTATTTCGAATTTTGTGGATAAAGGCATGCTTACACGAATAATATTCAAATTTGGGATTTTTTAAGCTGTGATGTTCTGTCTTACACGAATTATTTCATGATGTTTCTGTCTTATTTGTTTTTATTTTTGTCGAAGAATTGAATATGTTTCTACCCTATTTTATTTTGAATTATGTTGATAAATGCATGTTTACACGAATAATGGACAAATTAGGGATTTTTGGAGTTGTGATGTTCTGACTTACACGAAATCAGGGCTAGTTTTGAGGGATATGTAATCGCGATTCTTACACGAATTTGTGGCAGCGGAAGCTTACACGATTTTTCTTACACGAATTTGACACATTTTTATCTTACACGAAAATTGCACATTTCTATCTTACACGAAAATCGAAGCCACTTCGAGCTTACACGAATTTTGCCAAATTCTGCTCTTACACGAATTTCCTTATACGAAAATATGCAAATTTGTTCTTTTACACGAAATTATGATCCAAGCCAAAAACCATACGCGGAATTCGGCCCATCTTGCTGTTACACCAATTTTGATAGTGAACCTTACACAAAATATTAGAAAGTGAACCTTACATGAAGTTCTACCCATTGAACCCTACACGAATATTTGCTCACCCAACCCCCATGATCCTGGGTGACCAAATTTTTAATGATCCATGCTCGAAATTTGAAAAATGAACCTTACACTATTCAAATACCTTTCTAACCTTACATGAAATTCTGAGCAAGTCC
Source organism: Scutellaria barbata (assembly GCA_028654395.1). Taxonomy (NCBI): domain Eukaryota; kingdom Viridiplantae; phylum Streptophyta; class Magnoliopsida; order Lamiales; family Lamiaceae; genus Scutellaria; species Scutellaria barbata. Next base: position 12,786,806 of record CM053646.1, on the reverse strand, counting down.
GCAAGAGACGAATTTTTTTCCAAGGTTACTCGTAGCCGAAATTCAAAAAATTAACTAATTTACATAAAATAGACCGGATACGACATATTGTCCAACTGAACCGAATATGAAATTTGGCCATACATAACCGTCCAACAAACTCTTATTCATGAATAATTTGCACGAAATTCGAAAAAAATTCCTCATCACACACTACACTTGATATTTCAAAAAGATATCACTAATTTTGTTTGCGCTCTATAAATCAGTGAAAAGTGTATGAATGAAGCAAGGTTGTGCAGGAATATTGTAGGTTTTTGATAAAAAAAATTTGATACACGGAAATATATATTTTATGTAATAAAATATAAACATCCAAAATTGTTTACATTTTCGTGTAAGAATTCATTTAATTAATAGAATAAATTTGCGAGCTGAAATTCGTGTAAGAGTTGACAAATATGCTCATTATGTTTCTTACATTGATTGACATACACGAAAATATATATTTTATTAAATAAAATATAAACCCCCAAAATTGTTTACATTTTCGTGTAAGAATTCATTTAATTAATAGAATAAATTTGTCAGCCGAAATTCGTGTAAGAGTTGACAAATATGCTCATTACATTGATTGACATACATGAAAATATATATTTTATTAATTATAATATAAACTCCCAAAATCACTTCAATTTTCGTGTAAGAATTCATTTAATTAATAGAATAAATTTGTCAGCCGAAATTCGTGTAAGAGTTGACAAATATGCTCATTATGTTTTTTTAGATTGATTGACATACACGAAAATATATATTTTATTAATTAAAATATAAATCCCCAAAATCACTTAAATTTTCGTGTAAGAATCCATTTAATTAATAGAATAAATTTGCCAGCCAATTTTCATGTAAGAGTTGATTAATACAATACAGCCGAAATTCATTTAATTTAATTAATTAATACAATACATTTGTCACTCACAATTCGTGTAAGAGTTGACAAATGGATTAGGTTTGTGTCATAAATCTCACTGTTGATGTCAGTCATACTCCCTACACGGATTTTGAAAACGAAAATTGTGGTAAATGGGGCTCAAATTATAACAAAAGAGGTATTATGGGCCTATGCATTATAATTTGCGGTAGATGGGCCAAAAATATAAGAAAATATGCTAAGTTGGGCATTTTTCTCAATAGTAAATCTACATACCATATATACCAAATGAGGATTTTTTTTGCAGACAATGTATAATAATATAGAAAAAATATTATATAAAAAGGGAAAATTTGTAGGTTACGATCAACTTACAAATTCCACGAAACATCATATTGTTATTCAATTACAAATTTAAAGAAAAAAAAAAAAAGATGGTTGCAAATTTCAAATTAAGTAAGGTTCTTATTATGGGAATAACTATTAAAAATAGTATATTAATAAATAAGTTTAGGAGGGAAACATTGATTGTAGTCACGTCACGTTTTCAATAGTGTTCTTTTGATATGATAGAAGTATTGTGTGTACTTAATTCTAGATTATACAGAAAATATTTTGTATGCATATTTATAATTTTAATATATAATTGTCACACTTAAATGGAAGCGTAATTATTTATAAGTAGTAATTTCAAACTCTTACAAAATTTATTATATATTTATATTTATCGCTAGCTATTTGATCGAGGCTTATGAATAATTATAATCTAATTTCAAAAACTGTATATAATTTATAACTTTGGGTAAATATAATATACTAAATGAATTTTATTAATATAGACTATTGCATATTCGTCAAGTTGGACACAAGCAATAAATGTAATACATTTATTAAACTGTAAAGGTCTCGCATTAAAGCATGAATATGACATTCACATTAAAAATATTTTGCAATCATGAAACATGTTATTCTAAATTTACTATCGTGTATTTTATAATAATTACTGTAAATTACGTATATTATAAAACATTATTAATTAAGATATGAAGTATATTCAAATAATAAAATACGAGATAAAACTTCAAGTATAAAGAAAAAAAATATATTTATAACAACAATTTATAACAATAATTTAATTAGCATCACCTGATGGAAAAAGGTGGCATCAATAAAAGAGATTTTATTTTCCAACTAAAAACGACAGCATCCGTGACATAATTTATTTCGGCTTTCAAAAGTGATGGGCCTATTGAGAAAGATGGGATTCGACTTTGGTATTTTAAAAATAATAATATTTAAATATGAATATAGATTGTGATTAGACTCTTAATTTGGAAGTTATAGAATAATGTTTTTACTTTTGTTGCTATTGATTAATGATCCAACGACGATATGCATGTGAGGTCTTATTTATAATTACTAGCAGTGTACCCGTGCGTTATTATATAACGAAATAATTTTAATATAATTAAATTAAATTTATAAATATACAAAACATCAATATTGAATACAACTATTAAACATTAATGTGTATATATACACTATTAAATAACAATATAAATAACAAAAATTAAATCATTATTTCCAAATCATACATCAGATCCATCAAAAGATGTAACATAATAAATTTCACAACATACTACAAATTATTAAAAACTTCTTTATAAACAAAATGGTAGTATTATAAACAATATACCATCCGTCATCATCTTTAATCATTTTCAGCACGCCATCACTTTCATATGAACCGCGAAACCACTATATCTACCTTCAGTCTCGCCCACACTTTCATATGAACCGCAAAACCACTATCTCTACCTTCAGTCTCGCCCACTCTCCAGATCTGATCCGTCAGCTCAAACCGTTTTCCCCTTCTTTTTTTTTCCTTTCATTTCTTCTTCCTGTTATCTTCTCTTAAAAAAATTTATATTATTTCATACATATACATATATATTTAAAGATATATAAAGAGATAGATGAGAATATATATTGAAAGAGATATAAAGATATAGATTAGAGTGTGGTGGATGTTTTTTCATCTCCATATTTTAAGTTTGCGTATTTTTTTTCTTATTGTTTTTCTTTCTCCCTTCTCATTTCAAGAGATCGACAGTTTTCTTTCTTTATTTTTTCTCTTTTTTTTTGTCTTTCTATGCCTTCTCAACAAAACATCTTTGTTTAACAAAGCTTATATGTCTCTTGCAATATATATTTTTTTTCATTTCTATAACTCCTCAACAAAACATCTTTGTTTAACAAAGTTTATATGCCTCTTCCAATTTCTTTTTTCTCTTTTTTTTTTCCTTTCTATGTCTGCTCAACAAAACATTTTTGTTTAACAAAGCTTATATGCCTCTTCCAATCTTATCGAATAAGATTGTATTCAATTTTGTACTATCTAAAAATTAAAGAAATTATTTAAAATTGTATTCTAATTTTGGGTTCTCAAGTTTTAAGATCTTAGAAATGAGTTTTGCTTATATATATATATACACACATCAAAAGTAAACATTGATACAATAAAAATGTCTTGAAATTCTCAAAAGTAAGTATTGATACAATAAAAAATGTCTTGAAATTCTCAAAAGTAAGCATTAATACAATAAAAATGTCTTTGAATTCTCAAAAATAAGCATTGATACAATAAAAAATATTTTGAAATTCTCAAAAGTAAACATTTATACAATAAAAATGTCTTAAAATCCTCAAAAATAAGTATTGATATAATAAAAAATGTTTTGGAATTCTCAAAAGTAAGCATTAATATAATAAAAAATGTCTTGGAATCCTCAAAATAAGCATTGATACAATAAAAATATTTTAGAATTCTCAAAAGTAAGCATTGATACAATAAAAAAATATCTTGAAATTCTCAAAAGTAAGCATTCATGCAATAAAAAATATCTTTTATATTATATATAATAATTATTCTTGAAAATTAATTAACAAAACAATTAATAAAAAAATATATATAACATTTATTGCAGGACAGTTTAGGCAGGAAAATGGCATTCTTGTAATTATTCCCAACTGTCCTATTATTAGTATAGTATAGATTAAATGTGGAAATTTATGAAAGAGAAATATAGCTATTATATTATATATATTGTAATTCACATATATAGTTATACATATAATGACATGTAAATGTGGAATGATTAGGGAAGATGAGTGTTTTGGTACATAAGTTTCGTATAGTTTGATTAAGAATTGCGATTTCGTATTTTGGAAAGCTACGAGTTGTAAATTGTGTATTCTGATAAGTGAGACAACAATCTACGATCATTTTAAGTGGGATGACTGGTTAGGGTAAGAACACAAATTTTGAAATCCACACTAACAATTAATGTAGTTTGAAATGACCGTTGATGTATAAATCAATATGATTCTATAATTAATTATTTATAATGTTAATGTTTAAAAAATATCTTGTGAACGAAATCCATCATGAATTTACCTATAGTTTTGATCATCATAATATTGATGTTAATTAGCATTGATAGTGACTAGCTAGAGTCCGTATTAATTTGCCCAACCCAACGATTCATCTTCTGATCGGACCTATAAAATTGGAGCCCAGTCTAATTATACTTGGATCAACGGGTCAAATCGATTCAAATCTTTAATTATTTTTTAAAATTTAAAAATTGTTCATTAATTAAAATTTTAAATCAATTTGCATGGAGAATTTAACACCTACAATCTATTTATCCAATTGAAGATAATTTATTTAGTATAATTAAAATATTAATGAGGGCAATGCCTAATTTTTTTACTTTCTTTTGTTCATTTAAAAACGTTTTAATTCAATTCACATAACCTGCAAATGGATTCTAATAATTTATGATCCTAATTTAAATTAGTTAATGATAGTTGAAGAAGAGAATAAATAAGAAAACATAAAATAATAATAATAATAAAAGTAAGAGATGGGGAATTGAATCACATATAGGATTTCTTAGTTATATAAAAAAAAAACACATTAGTGGGCCATTGGACCGGTCTATCAAGCTAAGAAATTATGACGTTTTTCAATTCACTATTATTAGAGTCAACCCAATAATATTTTACCGATCGTTGGGATTGACCTATCAAGATAAAATTAAATTGTCGGCATGGAAAATCTTCAATTGAGGTTCATAGATCAAAATTTTCCCAAATTAGATAATTCAAAATCTATCCTGATACAACAAAAAGAGTCTTAACAATTCGCTTCTCGAAATAATATAAAAATGAATTTGAATTTGTTAACATTGTGTAGGTTTGTTATTGTACTTTTGGATCATAAACCAATAAAAGGTGTTATGGCTAAAAAAAAATCGATCTCATGGATAATTATCATAAAATGAATTTTTTTACCCACAAATAATGTTTCATTTTCATAAATTTATTTATAAATTATAAAATTTAAATTATAAATTGACTAAACATAATTAGATCCCTAACACGATCACACATCGATTATTGTCAACCGTTCAAAAGTCTACTAACTAATATGGACTAAATAGCTTTTAAAGTCAAGTTTTTTATGCTTACTTTTAAACGTGAAAGTGATTTATTCCAAACTCAGAATGAAAATGACTAGAGTACCCCTTTGACATCCTGTTGAGTGCAGTTAAGTAAATTATTACAGCAAGCTCAGATTTTGGATTAACTGCAATCTCTCTGTCTCTCTCTCTCTCTCTCTCTCTCTCTCTCGATTTTGGTTTGCTGCAATATCTCTCTCATTCTCTTTATGTTTTTGTAGATATATTCAGTGTTTTCAGTGTATTTCATATGTCAATACTGAGATAGCATGTGCATTAAATATTTCGGTTGGCAGCTTTTCTTCATAAGTACACATTTCAGTGTGAGTATAATAATCACTTTTCTAGTAATTTTATTAAAATACCTTATCAAATACAATGAATTTGTGTGGGTTTCAAACTTTCAATTTTTCTGTCCTATGAAGGTATAAAATTGGGTGTAACTTAATTATCCTAACATAAAATATGTAAATATAGTCATTTGAAAGGATGAATTTCAAATTTATTTCCGTTGTTAAACAATTAATTCATAATAAAAGTGATTTAATTCATAATAAAAGTGATAAATTTCAAATTTATATCTATTGAAACGTCATTAATAAATTTATAGTTACAAAATTGAATCTTTCTATCATTTCGAAAATATTAATACGATTAGGATTATCCCTTATTTATCCATATCATATAAAATAAAAGGAAAAATAAAAATAATAATTAATAAAATATTTTCGAACCTCTAAAAATTTGTAATATTAGGGGTCCGAATAATTAGTTTTCCATATCCAAATTATATAATTTAGTTTTAATAATGATATGGATAAGAGTGACACAAAAATGGGGATGCTTTGATTGATGACGTGGACGTTCAACAGTTACACAAGTCTATATGGCTAAACGTGGAAAATGGAATTGAGATTTCGTTAAAATTGAATATAAGTTTCACCTAATCATGTAATCTAGCGTAAAGCGGCTACTACATTTGAATAAAGAAATATACAAATATCCTAAGTACTCAAACTACTAAAATTGTAAATTCGGAATGTCCCACAAATGGCAAATTGTCATAACAATACCAAGTTATAAAATTCCCATCCCAGTGTCCCACTGTCACTTTTTTCTTCATCACTGCACAGACTTGTGTGTGAAACACAAACTATATAGTGTATACATTACGAAAATATCATTACTTTTATTTTCTTGTGAGAAAGTAGTTCTTGGCGGCTCATTTTCTCCTTTTAGCCTTTCTTTATGCAGGCATATAGGGTGCCTCTCTCTCTCTCTCTCTCTGTGTGTAATTTCTTTTATATATATTCATGCTGATGTTTGTGTTGTATATGCATATGGGTTGAAGGGTTTCATGTAAAGATTTGAACTTTTTTTTTTTTGTATATGAGTTGGATGTGGCGATCAAGTATGTTTTTTTTCTTCCTTTCTTTAGATTCAAGTAAAGAATTCTGTTTGTTTGTGGTTTTTTTTTTTTTTCAAGAATGTGTTTGTGTTGATCTTTGTGTGATTGTGTTGAGCTGTCTTGTGTTGTTTTTTAATATTGCTTTTTAATGGGGTCAAGAAAAGAAAGAAAAGGGAGAAAATCTGATTGTTTATTGAGGAATCCGTGAAAGTGTGTCAAATTAACATCTGAAGTTTGCTGAAAGCTTAAGCTTGTTGTGATGCTGCAATTTTTTTTTAGAAAAAATGCATCAACTTTGAAAAAAGTAGATCTTTGATGTTGAGTGGTATGATTAATCTTATATAGTGCTGAATTTTGTGCAGCTTTAGTGTAGAAGTTGATGAAATTAGTACAATTGGGATTCAAATTGGGAAGTGAATTTTGGCATTAGAGTTGAGGGAGGTGAGTTTTAGTTAATCAGATGGCGACGCTTGGAGGTGATGACCTGGCAGCGGCTAGGTCTCTCAGCCGCGGCTCAGCCAGTCGGAGAATCAGTTTAGCATCCGTTAGTCGAAGCAGTTGGGCTTCAGCCAGTGTGAGGGAGGTGTTCACTGCAGCTGGGCAAGATGCCTTTCAGAGAAGTGGGAGAGAGCATGATGATCAAGAAGAGCTTATGTGGGCTGCAATTGAGAGACTTCCTACTTACGATCGAACGAGAAAAGGGATTCTCAAGCAGGTTTTGGATGACGGGAAAGTTGTTCGTGAAGAGGTTGATTTTGCCCATCTGGGAGATCAAGAAAAGAAGCATCTTATGGATAGTCTACTTAAGGTGGTTGATGAAGATAATGAGAGGTTCTTGCAGAGGCTAAGAGATAGGACCGATAGGTGAGGATTAATGTGTTTCAATCTGTAGAAAACCTGAAATGTAATGCTTATGACTGTTTTTTATTTTTGAATAGGGTTGGAATTGATATTCCGAAGGTGGAGGTTCGTTATGAGCATTTGTCGGTTGAAGGAGACGCGTATGCTGGATCAAGGGCTCTTCCTACGCTGTTGAACTCTACGTTGAATGTGTTGGAGGTAATTATGTTTGTGTGTATTCATCGTTTATAGTTTTGGTTATTGTTTCATACTTAGGAGATCAATCTGTATCATTTTTGAAGGGATTCTTTGAAAAAGTGAAGATTATTCCATCGAAGAAAAAGTGCGTGAAGATACTTCATGATGTTAGTGGAATTGTAAAGCCTTCAAGGTTGGTTTGTTAAGTTCTACACATGTCCGAATAAATCAGCATTAATCTTGGAACGGATTTATCCATTTGTGTCCTCCTTTTTTGTGTACCGTGTAGGATGACACTACTTCTCGGGCCTCCAGGCGCTGGGAAGACTGTATTTCTTAAGGCTCTTGCTGGGAAGCTGGAGAAAGATCTTAGGGTCTGTCATAGCTCTCTCTCTCTTCTTTTTGTTGGCTAACCCTGTTGCAAACTATCTCTCTCTCTTCTTTTTTGTTGGCTAACCCTGTTGCAAACTATGTTAGGTAAATGGGAGAATCACTTACTGTGGTCATGATCTGTGGGAGTTCATTCCTCAGAGGACTTGCTCGTATATCAGCCAACACGACGTTCACCATGGAGAGATGACTGTCAGAGAGACATTAAACTTTTCAGGACGTTGCTTAGGAGTTGGGACCAGATACGACCTTCTTGTAGAGTTGTCGAGGCGAGAAAAAGAGGCGGGAATCAAGCCCGACCCTGAGATTGATGCTTTCATGAAAGCCATAGCAGTGGCTGGCCAAGAATCCAGTTTAGTAACAGACTATGCTCTCAAGGTTTGTCTTCTTGCTTATCCATGATCTTTGTTTATCATATGCATAGAATTCAAGTCCTTTTTGCATGAATGAATACAGATTCTTGGATTGGACATTTGTGCTGATATATTGGCTGGAGATGAAATGAGACGGGGAATCTCCGGTGGACAGAAGAAACGCCTCACAACTGGTATGTGAAGTCGTGAATGATGTATAAAAAACTGGTTTCCAATTTTCTCTAAGTTTTAACTTATCTTTTTGGGTGTGATATGAAGGTGAAATGTTGGTGGGACCGGCTAAAGTTTTCTACATGGATGAAATCTCGACTGGCCTTGATAGTTCAACCACGTTTCAGATCATCAAGTATATGAGACAGATGGTTCATATCTTGGATGTGACAATGATAATCTCCCTTCTCCAACCGGCCCCAGAAACCTTCGAGCTATTTGATGATGTCATTTTGCTCTCAGAAGGACGAGTGGTCTATCAAGGCCCTCGTGAGAACATCATTGAGTTCTTCGAGAGTGTTGGATTCAGGTGCCCTGAGAGGAAGGGTATAGCAGACTTTCTGCAAGAAGTCACTTCAATAAAAGACCAAGAGCAATACTGGTTCAAAAAGAACGAGCCTTACAGATTCGTTACAGTGGCTGAGTTTGTCGATTGTTTCAGCACTTTCCACATCGGACAGAAGCTTTATGATGAGCTGGCAACCCCGTACGACAAATCTAAAGCCCATCCAGCTGCATTGGTCACTGATAAGTATGGAATATCCAATATGGAACTGCTCAAGGCATGCTTGTCGAGGGAATGGCTGTTGATAAAACGCAACTCTTTCTTGTATATATTTAAGACGTTCCAGATAACTGTAATGTCGATAATAGCCTTCACGGTATTCTTTAGAACAGAGATGAAAGTTGGCCAATTAGCCGATGGAGGGAAATTTTACGGTGCACTCTTCTTTAGCCTTATTAATGTGATGTTTAATGGCACTGCAGAGCTTGCACTGATCGTTCTTAGACTTCCCGTTTTCTTTAAGCAAAGGGATGCTCTGTTTTACCCTGCTTGGGCCTTTTCTTTACCTATTTGGCTTCTCAGAATCCCCCTTTCTCTAATGGAATCTTTGATATGGATTGTTCTTACTTATTACACTATTGGATTCGCTCCTGCACCTAGTAGGTATGCTTGTGTAATTCATGTTCTTTCGTGCATGGTCATACAAATATTCTAGAGATTGTTTTGCTATGATTTCTGATCTTGTGATTTTTCAGGTTTTTTCGCCAATTACTGGCATTTTTTGCACTGCATCAGATGGCTCTATCACTATTCCGATTCATTGGTGCAGTTGGAAGAACACAGGTTGTTGCAAACACTTTGGGTACCTTCACTTTGCTAATGGTGTTTGTTCTTGGTGGATTCATTATTGCTAAAGGTTGGTGTTTTATCACTTCATATCATGTTTATTAAAGTTAAAAGTTAGATTTCTTAGTTTATTTCTTGCTTATCAGATGACATCGAACCATGGATGATCTGGGGCTATTATCTATCTCCTATGATGTATGGTCAGAATGCTATAGCCATGAACGAGTTTCTGGATGAAAGATGGAGCACTGTTAGTTTCTATGCTAATCTTTACAATATGAATTTTTTAAGATGAATCCTTGATTAGTAGCTTCAACATCTTTGCGTTTTATTCTTCTCAGCCAAACACCGATACAAGGTTTTCTGAACCAACAGTTGGCAAGGTTCTTCTTAAGATGAGGGGCATGTATGTTAAGGAATATATGTACTGGATATGTGTCATTGCTCTCTTTGCGTTTTCTATTTTATTCAATATCTGCTTCACTGTGGCGCTGACTTATCTCAATCGTAAGTTTGCATTTTATTGTCCTTGTGCTTGAGATGTTTCCATTCTTGTTCTGTTTTGACAATTAAATGCAACTTTTGTAGCCTACGGAGATTCAAAATCCGTTGTTCCTGATGAGGATGCCAAAAAGAAGGAAACAAAACTTGATTTCGACTCTGCAGCTCCCACAGCTCAAGGTCTGATATCACATCTAATCCATTTCTTTTACTAAATTTGATAACATTACAAAAATCCCGACTCATAATTTCTTCTAATCATGAGAAACATTGCAGGTAACAACTTGCCTATAAGGAGTAATTCTGAAGGGACGAAAAAAGGAATGGTTCTTCCGTTTACCCCATTGTCTCTAGCATTCGATCATGTGAACTACTACGTTGATATGCCAGCTGTAAGTCACTACCGACACTTGAAACTTTAAATTTTCTGATAGCAGATCAATATGGCACTGATACTTGGTAATTCAATAGGAAATGAAGAAGAGTGGGATTGAAGAAACTCGTCTCCAATTGTTGAGAAATGTCAGTGGAGCTTTTAGGCCAGGAGTTCTCACAGCCTTAGTCGGCGTAAGTGGAGCTGGCAAGACGACCCTAATGGACGTCTTGGCTGGAAGAAAAACGGGCGGATCCATTGAAGGAACCATCAACATTTCTGGCTATCCAAAGAACCAATCAACCTTTGCTCGTGTCAGTGGCTATTGTGAACAGACCGATATCCATTCTCCACACGTCACTGTCTACGAGTCTGTTGTCTACTCTGCTTGGTTGCGCCTTTCTCCAGACATAAACAAGGAAACGAGAAAGGTATACCTCATCTTCAACTTGATCTGTACTATTTGTACATATCTTTCAAAGCTCATTGTTTTCTTTCTGTTAGATGTTCGTTGAAGAAGTGATGGAGTTGATTGAGTTGAACCCTCTTAGAAACGCGTTAGTTGGGCTTCCGGGCGTGGATGGTTTGTCAACCGAACAAAGGAAAAGATTGACTATTGCTGTGGAGCTTGTTGCGAATCCATCCATAATCTTCATGGACGAACCTACATCAGGCCTTGATGCCAGAGCTGCTGCTATCGTGATGAGGGCTGTGCGCAACACAGTGGATACAGGACGAACTGTTGTGTGCACTATTCACCAACCGAGCATCGACATATTTGAAGCTTTTGACGAGCTGCTGTTGATGAAGAGAGGTGGACAAGTTATATATGCAGGAGCTCTTGGTCATAATTCTTGCTTGTTAGTAGAATACTTTCAAGTAAGTGCTTCTAAATTCCAAGTTCATATAAGAGATATAATATCATCATTTTTACTAAAGTATGGTACAGTCAGTTCCAGGTGTTCCTGAGATCAAAGAAGGCTATAATCCTGCCACGTGGATGCTCGATATCACGACTCCTGCCATGGAAGCTCAGCTCAATGTCGACTTTGCAGAAATTTACGCTAAATCTGAGTTGTACCGGTAAATAGAGCATATGGATGCAATGTTCTTTGTTATGGTGTTCTAGCATATGTTCTTGACTTCTCTCTCTCCTCTCTCTCTCTCTCTAGGAAGAATGAAGAACTAATAGAACAACTCAGCACGCCCGCCCCGGGGTCTGAAGATCTACATTTTCCGACCCAATATGCTCAGTCGTTCATCTCTCAATGTAAAGCTTGCTTCTGGAAACAACACTTGTCTTATTGGAGGAATCCTCAGTACAATACAATCAGGTTCTTCATGACAACCATAATAGGAATTTTATTCGGAGTCATCTTTTGGGACAAGGGTGAAAAAATGTAAGTAAACACTAAATTTATCTCTTTTAGTGTGAATTTATATCAAATCTGATTGTTATTACTCGACAGGTCTACAGAACAAGATCTAATGAATCTACTTGGAGCTATGTACTCTGCTGTTATGTTTCTTGGAGGGACAAACACTTCCGCTGTTCAGTCAGTTGTAGCAGTCGAAAGAACTGTTTTTTATCGCGAAAAGGCAGCCGGGATGTATTCGCCATTGCCTTATGCATTCGCCCAGGTGGCGATCGAGACCATTTACGTGGGAATCCAAACACTCATATATAGTCTTATTCTCTACTCTATGATTGGATTCATCTGGCAGGCTGATAAGTTCTTCTACTTCTATTTCTTTGTATTCATGTGTTTTATCTACTTCACTCTATACGGGATGATGCTTGTGGCACTCACTCCGAGCTACGCGATTGCTGCCATTGTCATGTCGTTTTTCCTCAGCTTTTGGAACTTGTTCTCGGGTTTCCTCATTCCAAGAACGGTAAGCATTTTGAGTGACAATTTGTTACATCTTGAAATTCAAGATTAGTTTATTATGCTGAAATATCTTGTGTTCTTTTCTTGCCAGCAAATTCCGATATGGTGGAGATGGTACTACTGGGGATCACCTGTGGCATGGACTATATACGGTCTGATCACGTCTCAGGTGGGCGATAAGACGGAGCCCCTTGAGGTTCCGGGTTTTGGAGATGTCCCATTGAAGCAGTTTCTTGAAGACTATCTTGGGTTCAAATACGATTTTCTTGGTGCTGTCGTTGGGGCTCACGTTGGCTGGGCGATCCTCTTTTGTCTCGTTTTCGCGTATGCGATCAAGTACTTCAACTTCCAAAGAAGGTGAATGGAATGGAGTCTCAGAAACTGATGTATAGCTGAGTGCACAACTTACACATTTCGAATTGAAGAAAAGAATAAAGAAAACAAGTGTAAAGTAAGACATGCTCATGTTAATACAAATTGTGTTTTAGATATGTCTTTGAAGAGTTTGAACGTTTGTCATAATTGTTTATTCGTCTGTTTGACTTCTTTTTTTAATAAATATTTTGCTTCCATATTTTGTATAACTAGCTTTGTTTCGGTGGTTGATTACTATGCCAAACATTACAATCGATAAATTTTATGAAGTTTTATCAATTTTTTGTTAGGAGGATGGATATCTAAAATTGCAATCAATTTTCCTGTTTTTCCAATTTTGTAAACTTTTTCAAACCTTTTCTTCTAAAAACATATTATGTTGAGTAGGTCTCTTGTACATTTGGTATATATACAATCCGGGTCGATCCGGATCCACGTACTTTTGATTTTTGTTTGTTTGTTTGTTTTTTTTTTTTTACCTTCCAGGCCAAAAATTTTATGTACAAAGTTGGTGACCTTTATATACAAATTGTGTGACCTTTATGTTAAATAACTTAGAAAAAAATGAAGAATTTCAGCAAAATTTGTACATAGATATTTTTATGTTATATTCATATGACTCTTATGTATATTTATATGGCCTTTATGTATGAATATCCATACCTTTATATACCTTTTATATATTACATAAAGGTATAAATATTTGTACATAAAGATCATATAAAATATATATAAGGGTCACATGAATATTACATAAAGGTATCTATGTATAAATTTTGCTGAAATTCTTTTTTTTTTTCTAAGTTACAATGCATAAAGATCACAACATTTATACATAATGGTCACAACATTTGTACATAAAGGTTATCAAATTTATACATAAAAGTCAAGACATAAAATTTATAAAAAAAAAAATTCGCTGGATCCGGATCAGGTCGACCCGAATTGCACGGATTTTAGATCCGTGCACCAGGTGCATAGGAGAGTTTGTGTATTATGTTATTCAAATGAGAATTCTAAATCCGTGCACCAGGTGCATAGGAGAGTTTGTGTATTATGTTATTCAAATGAGAATTCTATTTTATACTATGGTGGAGATCAACTTGATCCAATGATGGAAAGTAGTCAAATTTTTTCCCAATTCGTTTGTTTATGCTTTGTCGAGCTTACCGCGTTCAGTACTTCATGATCGAATACATTGTGCATGTTTTACGTTTTGTGGTCGAATATTGTTCTTTTGTTCCTCAATATTTAGTTGAATATCATCATTATGTTGGATTTTATTGTTAGGGATAGTTTCGTTAAAATAATTATGAATTGTTTTATGATTATTATTAAATGTGATATTTATTTTCAAACTTTTATACTTATTGTATGCATTTCAAGAACATCATAGATAATTTCTAATTTATTTGATGTAACCATAATTTTAGTGTATATTAGTGTTATATATAAGAGGATTAAGATTATGGATAATAAACTTAAATTAAGTATATGATGAAATTAATTAAAGTATAATATCTTTAATTAAAATCCACATTTGAGTGGGGACATTTATATTGATTTGATCATATAAGACACAGACTGGTTCAATTTTTCTTTTTCCTATAAATTTTGTTTAGATATGAAAATCTAAATTAAATCATAAGATAATCATATACAGATGAATCTTAAATGAATCTTAATCCTGAATGATTATAGACTCCCATTTAGTTTGTTGTGGTTCTTAATTTGCTTGTTTCTGTTTTTCTATAAAATTTTACTATACTTGCATTTTAAATTTACATAGAATGAGAATATAAATTCATAAATATGAAATTCATTCCTTCTTAGGGGAAGTGAAAAGATAATTCTCTCATTTGTTACTTTAGAAAGTGAATGGTTTGAGATTTCTAATATATAATTGGATTATATATTAACCATTCACTAATATTAATAGTAAATGAGGAAAATAGGTAATTAAAGAGGTTGACAGATAATACTTATTTTAATTATTTATGGAGGATTAATCTATATGTAATGATTATATCGGTGGATGACTTAATTTCAAAAAGTAAAATATTTTATAATCGTAAGAGTGCAATTTCATATTTTTAGTGGAGTATTAATGGAATTAATAAGTCGAATGAATTAATAATAGAGTTTAATTGCTTATTCAATTTATTGGAGCTTATGATTATGAGTCCATGGTTCCCAATTCGTCTTTTTAAGTAAAACAAGTTAAATATAACTTTATATATTTCTAATGATTTATGGTAAATAATTTTCCATATGATTTGAGCAATTTTAATTTTATAAATATCATTTAATTTCACGAATATTTGATATTTTATAATGATGACTGTATTAGAAATTAAAAAAGTATTTTTAATATTTATTTTTGATATTAATATATTAATATAATCAATAAAGTTGATATTATAAAATAATATCAACTATAATTATATTTAGATTAGGATTCTTAATTAAGTGATGGGATTTGAGATTAATTAAATTAAGATTATAAATCTTAATAAGATTAGATTTCTAGTTAAATCTTAATAAGTTTGGGATTAGAATTTCAATTGGATACACAATTAACAAAATTGAATTTATAAAAGAAAGTCATAATTTCTCTCTCCAAAAAGATAGATATACGTCTGTATCAGAACAGAAGATACACGCTTGTATCAGAACATATAGTACACACCTGTTTTTGAAAGAAAAATACATGCCTAAAAAACACACCCATTTTCTACACGCAAATTTGATCTCAATTTGTGGTTTATTTAATAAAATAATTATATATTTCCTCCAATTCAATTATCACAATCCTATGATCTCATCAGTTAAGATAGGAATAATCGAGCAATTAATACAATCCTATAATCTCATGAGTTAAGTACATTATAGGAATAATCGAGTTAGAATACTATATGATATATGATATTTTGGGTACTCACACACTACCGTTGAAAGGGAGGATCGAATCGGATCAGTTCAACCATTGAATACCAGTCAAAGCAAAAGAGAAAAGAAAATCGTCAAAGGTATATTTCTTTTTGTTTTAGCTTTAAATAAATTTAATATTGATGATACGTTTTTATATTTCAAATAATGATTTTTGAAATCCATCTTCTGCTACCGTTCGATTAGATCGTAAAGACGGATTTTATTCGACTCGAATTCGATTCGAGATCCATTTAATTTCCAATACTTATATATATGGTCAAATGATGCGCGATTCACTTTACTCCTCTAATTTTTTGCTCGATAGAAACACCATTATATTGATGAAAACTTACATTCTGCGGTTCGATCGAGTTTTGTAGTCATTATTTATTTAATTTTGTTATTTATAACTACTTTTGATTATACGATTCAATTGGAAAAGTTTAGGGTTGAATAGAATTATTGTTTAAATAATAGCTAATTGGAGTTTAAATAAGATTAAGATTTGAATTGGGAGAATTAGAGTTTGAATGTGATGTATTTAAATAATAGTGGATATATTTTAATTTTCAATTTATATAAAATGATATTTAAAATCAAAATTTGTTAAAAAAAAAGTGTTATTATGTCATTCCCAAACACTGCCAACTTCCCCGTTTTAGCCAGAAATACAAGAGAGGAAAACAGATACTGAATTACTGTAAATCCAGAGAGAGACAGAGAGAGAACGAGGGAGAGAGAAAATGAAGACCCATTGCTGGGTCCAAGCTACTGCTTCCGATTTCACTGGAGCTCCACCCCTACCTCGAAGGTAAGTATTAACATATTTTACGATTTTGTTTCCTCTAGATTTTACCGATCAGTAAATCTCGATTTTCCCCCATAAATTGCAGTGGACACACAGCTGTGAACATCGGGAAGTCGAAGATCGTCATTTTCGGTGGCCTTGTGGACAAGAAGTTCCTCAATGACGTCACTGTTTATGACATTGGTAATATATATGTATATATATATTTATTTATTTAAAATTTTAGGTGATATTAATGTCTTTGAGGATCACTTGGTTGTATTAATTAATGCAAGTTATACAGCTAATTGTTTTTATTTATGATTTTCTGCTGTAATCTGTTGGAGGCTTGTTCTTTTGCTCATGATATAAGTGCTGCAGTCTATTGACACGAATTTTTAATGGATTATGTATAATTTGAGAATTTTGAGAAAAAAGACCAAGTCTTTTCACCCTTTAACTGTGAAAAAAGAACGCTTTGTTTCATAAGATTATTTTTTAATATATCAAACATACACCAAAGGGACAACTCCAGAAAAAGTACCAAGGTGAAAGTAATTCCTTGTAGCTAATAAAGTTGTAATGGGGCTGACGGAGCTTCTCATGGCCTGGAAATCTTGGTTGACTTACAAGCATCAGTTGGTGTTACTGGATTACCTGATAATCATATTGGTTTCTTCTTACCTAAAGCTGAAGGCTTGATCCAGTATTTTTTGGTACAACGGAATATGATTTGCTTGATCAATGGCAAAAGATGCACGGTTAACATAAAAACTTTACCTAGGAAAAGAAGTATCAATAAATATCAGTATCATATATTAACTTAGTTGACATGACTCAGAACTTTTACCCTGTACTCTTCTTTTCTCTCTGATAGTCTACATTAAACGTTTTGGATTGATACCAAAGATTGAGTCTTTAGGAAGAAGCCATCAGTCATGGTAGCAAGAAAGCCAATTACAAACTTTCTGGATAACATGAAAGGACAAGAAATGATAAAAAATATAAAACAGGTTTCCTTATTTCTTTCCTCTCAAATTATATTACCATCGTAGTGTACTTAAATCTATGTACTTTTGGCTACCACCACTTTCTGTGTATAAAAGTCTTTGAATACTATTTTATTTATACATGTTCATATTATCCACCTCCAAACACTAAAGTCCTCCATTATCAAAGAATTTTGGCACGACTTATCTGACATGCTTGTGCAAATTTTGTAATTATGCTATCATTGAGTTTCCTGCTGAAGTGAAGTGTGTTCTCTCTTGCTCTTGATTCAGTTTCCAGCATAAATTTAACCAGAACATATACATTTTTTTGGAAGTGCCGGTAGCTTATTATTCGTCTATTGGGATTAGTTGATCATCTGAAAGTCCTTTGAAGACACTCAATTCAATTTTCAATTCATCTTAAATTGCCATATTTATTAACTATTCAATTGCATAGTTTACAACATCTTTTTCTTTATTTGAATGCTACAGACAATAATATTTGGTTTAAGCCAGAGTGCACGGGCAGTGGTTCTGACGGGAAAGTGGCCCCAAGTCCACGTGCCTTTCATATTGCTGTTTCCATAGATTGTCACATGTTCATATTTGGTGGGAGATCTGGTGGGAATAGGTACAAAGTAAATTATGTTTCTGTAACATAATTATTGAAGCTTCTTTGCATTTGATTATTCACAATAATATTGTGATTTACAGGTTAGGTGATTTCTGGGTTCTGGATACAGGTAAGCTTTTGTGACTTCCACTGTAGACAATCAGTTAGTGGTGGGAACAACCATCAATATGTTTCCCCTTGGTCACAGATGAATGGCAATGGGCAGAACTTACCACTTTTGGAGACTTGCCTTCGTCTAGGGATTTTGCAGCTGCTTCAACTGTTGGAAATAGTAAAATTGTAATGTAAGGACTGTTTTCTTTTTCTTGCTGATTATTTGGGTTTATATTCCACTGGTTTCATACTATATTGGTATGATGCAGGTATGGTGGTTGGGATGGCAAAAAGTGGCTCTCGGATGTCCATGTACTTGACACAAGTAATATAACTTCTCTTATTTCATCATAGTAATCTAGAATAGAATAATCAGACCCTGATATTTGATTGCTTCTGGAACAGTTACACTTGAGTGGCTGGAGTTGTCAGTTTCAGGGACAATACCTCCACCAAGATGTGGCCATTCTGTTACAATGATTGAGAAGCGGTTGCTTATGTATGGTGGTAGAGGTGATTTTTGATCCTTTTACTGATAGGGAGAGCTGAAAATTTGTCTTTTCTGTTTGCAATACTCTTTCAAAAAAAAAAAGTATAGCTATAGAGACTATTAGTTTCTTGTTTTTGTTAAACTAACCCTTAAAGTATATAATATTTTTAAATTTAAAAGCTAGATTGTGAAAGACGCATATGCCTTGTTTTTTACATTCATAATCTGGACTGAGGGAATATAATCTCAGCATAGTTCCATCAACTGGATTATTTTTTTGACTATTTTCTGAATTTATTTACATGTCTTTGAATTAGTCTTCCTGTGTTTTTAACCTTTTCAGGTGGTGGTGGCCCAATCATGGGTGATCTCTGGGCTTTAAAGGGACTTATTAAAGAAGGTGCCTCTTTTCTTCTTTATTTAATCTTCTCATAAATCAGAAGCAATCATATAGACTCATTATGGTTAATATCTGTCTATTATTGATGAAAGGTTTTAAATATCATATTTAAGAAAAAGGGGTGTTAGTAAAAGCAGCAGCCATATTTTATATATTAATTAATTTGAGGGAATTTGCTTTTTCTTTTTTCTTCTTCTTTTTTTCTGATGCCTTTTTTCCTTTCTATGGAAGAATCATAGCATTGGCTTTAGTTTCCTGTGTTTATTTCTAATCGTTCCATTAACAGTAATTTGACATTCCGATACTTACGTAATTACTGTTTCATTTGTTAATTTCCTATTAAGCACTGGTGTCCTTATATAGTGTGACCTCAGGATGCCACCTGCATTCTTAATCTATTTCATAATGGTTGGATGTTTCTTGTGGAAGGAAGAGAATGAACCACCTGGATGGACCCAATTGAAGCTTCCAGGTCAAGCTCCTTCACCCCGTTGTGGACACACAGTTGCTTCTGGAGGGCCCTACGTAAGCATCTAAATTTTATGCTCTTCCATAAATTCCATATTCTATACCACTTGTATGCATGTTGGACTATAATTGGCATACTTAACTCAAAAAAGCCATATCCTATACTTGTATGATTGGGTTATTTGAATTTTCTGCTTCCAATTGCTGAATTTAGTGCCACTAGGGCCATAGTTGTTGCAGTGTATAGATATTTATGTTTTCTCCTGATTGTGCACTGTTTAAGAGTAAGGCAATTCGAACAAGTACATGCCTATTTTTTCAATGCTCCCATATATTTTCTCAAATATCTCAATTATATGTAGCTTCACTGATCCTAAGAAGCCAATAGGGGGTGTTGAACAAACTACTGTATCTGATTGCTTAAAGATATCTTTTTCTTATGTTTTCTGACTTGTATAGTTTTTAATTAAACAAGCTTGATGAATCTCCTCACTTTTCTCGTATATTTCATGCAAGTTAATTTACATGAATTCTCTGTTGCAGATGTTGTTATTTGGAGGGCATGGAACTGGTGGTTGGTTAAGCCGTTATGACATTTATTACAATGATTGTGTTGTTCTAGACAGGGGTGCGTAATATTCTCACCATGGGCTTATAATATTTTGTTCCAGATGTTATCGACTATCCATTAACTTCTCTTTGATTTGTATACAAGTGATCATGCAGCTTACTGCTTCATGCATATGTTATGTTCTTGTCTTGAACTGCTAATGTTGCTATGCCTTCCATGAATGGTCATCTCATTTTAGACATTTCTTATATTCTGAAAAAATAGACTACATTTGAAAAGTATATCTATGGGGTACAGTTTATTACAGGGTGGAATTTATTGCATCTCTCTACTTTTATGTATTGTCACTGTATAATTGATCTTCTAAGAATCTCAATGTCCTTGTTTCTATGGGTATGAGTTTGACTGTGTGCAAATTTTTTTGTGGCATTTAGTGTCTGTACAGTGGAAACGCATGCCTACTAGCAATGAACACCCAGCTGCTAGAGCATACCATTCCATGAATTATGTGGGTTCTCGGTATCTATTATTTGGTGGTTTTGATGGAAAATTAACTTATGGTGATCTCTGGTGGCTCGTTCCTGAAGGTATCTAGTACTTTACTGAATGCGTTGTTTTCTGATTCACATTGTTTGAGAGCCAAGATAAAGCAACTCTGTGGTTTCTTTTCCATTAAATTTCTTCAAGTGTTCTTAGCATTATGCTTATTGTGCCTGGTTGTAGATGATCCAATTGCAAAAAGGTTTAAAGCATCTTCACCTGAAGTTGTTGCAGAAAGCCACACAACCATGGGAGAAAAGGTATGATGTCAAAATGATTCTCCTTTGATTGGTCTTTTGTTAATGAGCTACGTTATTACAGGACATGCAATGTCTCTCGTAATATCGTGTTAAGATCAGGATATGCATTACTCCAGCTTCATTGAGACTTGGATACATTTGTCCATATTTTTCTTGATAGAAGAAACACAGCATAAACATGCACTCTGTAACATGAGCTGAAGATGTTGACACAAGGAACACTTTGTGTATTCCAAATTGACTCCAGTGTCCATAGTTATAGATTCTAGCTAATTGCAGCAATAAAGAAATAGAGAGCAGAGCAAATATTTTAAACCAGGACATTTGATATTTGTGACATTGTCATTTAAGAACTTTCTATTGGTTTAACCTGCTCGACTGTATTAATGTAGCACTAATAAATGAATTCATGATTATCCGTGTAGTGAAAAAGACAATTGAAGTAATATCTTTTTCTTTTTTTTTTTTGCAGGAAGGTCAGAGAGAAGGAGCTGCTATTTCAGAATTACAGAAAAGATTAGAAATTTCGGGTTTAATTTCTAATCCTGAGCAAATCATTGATGAAATAGAAGACAAAGAACTTATCCAACTAGCATTAAGGGTTCGTGGTGAGGAGTCATTAAGTAACATGCAGGTTTTTCTAATATCTCATTTATCTTGGAAGATTTTAGCACCTCAGAGATGCTTTGCCATGTTTCCTGACCCTATTTTGGTTAAAGGCTGTGCAAGCACTCCGAGACTACTGGATGAAGTCTTCACCACTATCTATAACTTTAAAGGAGCTTAGCCCATTACTCCACGACTACCAACGGTTGATCACCCGCCATCATATGTGAGATTGATCTCTTCTACATATAATTATTTTGTTCACTGTAGTGTCAATTTCAGATATCTGGGCATCATACTTCACAGCTTTAATGTTTCCATTGAGTCAACCCCTTTTCCATAATGTTTAGCAAGTTCTACATCCTATATGTTCAACAGAAGAAAATAATAACCATATAGATTTCTCCTAAACACAACTTGTTGAACTAATTTGATTCTTACATCTTTCACTGACAGAGGAAAGGTTGGATCAAATCGAGAGCTTGTGGAATTTGGTTTCCCAGGAAAAGGTGCATCATTCCGTTTCTATCATCTCAAAAGTGCTTCTCAGGTAAGAGATATTATGCCTTCATTCAGTGTTGTGGAAGAATGATCATATTTGAATTAGATTATTCTCCTTGAAATGAATTTCTGATGGCTTTCATGTTAGCAACAATGATCTGCAATACAAGCTTTCAAAGCTTGTCTATAGCAAATAACAATCATGGATTACTTTGAATGCTGACTATTAATATCAACTTTCAGCGTAAAATGAGTTTTGTACATGAAATAAAATGGGAATAGATAATTCCTTTTTGCATCTTATTGTTTTTCATTCTCTAACAAAGAGCTAATCTTGATTTTCAGTTGCGATTGAATGATATCCCAAATCTGTTGGCAGAGTACAAAGAACTTCTCTCATCTACAAATGTTAGTTGACAGATTGACACTGTACATAGCCCTTATACACATTGGAATCGAGCAAGGAAAAAGAACGAAAAGAAAATGAAGATAGAATCTTACAGGTCATACTTCAAATGCAAGGGCTTTACAGCTTTGTAAGGTAAATCAGTAACTATTTGCGATTTCAGCTTTACCTTGTTATTTATAGTAGATTTGTCTAAGATTGTGAAAAAGTTCAACTACAAACTAACAATGCATAATGATGTGTAGTTTTTTCTGCCCTATGATTTCCTCAATTTGAACACCATCGCAGCTTATATTATGAAATCTTTGGTTAGATGCAATGTGCTTAGTAATGGTATGATCATAGTAACTTCGTATCCTACTTTGCAATAACTATGACTCAGATAACTCGTTCGCTTGTGTGAAAAAGTAATCTAAAGTGAAGGACTTGCATCATTGATTCAAGATAATGTTAATAGTACAATGCTCATGTATTTCATGCTTTTAAGTTCATCATCTTGCTGAGTTCTTCCAGTTTCTTCATTCTGAATTTCTCGCTTTGATCCACCATCTGCAAAAGCCAACACCGATAAGCCCAGAAACGACAATCGGGTTTCTCCATTGCGAATAGTTTCTATGTATCGTTTTAAAGCCATACGCTGTGTTTAATCTTGATGTATTGAGCCGAAGATGAAATACTTTGCAATAGAAGATTTCGTGTACGGAAAATGGAAAAAGGGTAGTAAAGTAAATTCATTTGAAATCTAGGTTTTTACCTCCACAAGTGCAGTTGTCAATTGTGCTTTTTCATTGCTCTTTTCTTGGAAAGCCTCCATTGCTTCTTTAAATTCTTTTTCCTAAAAAAAGGATTAAATTAAATAATTAATATACTCTGTTTTCAAAATGGTCAAAAAAGATGTTTATTTCTTTTGCTTTTTTGAAGTTTAATTTGAGTAAAGAAAAAAAGAATCTTACTTTCTTTTGGCAGATTTGTGCAAGCGATTTGAGGTCACGAGTGGCTAATTCTAATCTTCTACGCACATTGGAAACCTCTTTTCTCATTGGATCTGCAAATCCTTCGAGTTCCTGAAACATTTTTACAAATGTTTAGAATTATTTTTGGAAAAAATTGATTTTTTGATTAATTTGTACAGGAGAATAATAAGGAATTTTGGAGAAAAAAGAAAACATATATTGAGTTTCATCTGATTTTCAAGTAAAGGGTTGGACAACTCAAGTATTTTGGAATAACAATATGAAACCTTCTATCCATACATGATATTCTATTTTCTTGTCATATTTTAATTGTTATATATTAATTTATAAAAAATAATAAAATTCTAAAATCACAAATTTTAAATATACAAATACCCATTAATTCAACGTAAACATCAAAGAAACAAAAACTAAAAAGACCCGAGTGCAATCAAACTAGGATGATAATCAAAGTAACCTATAATAATATTTATGGTAAAATAATATTTCATCTCATCTTTATATACAAATAATATATATCCAAAATCTCTTTACCATAAATTCCACATGTCGTGATGCAAAAGAACACGAAATAAAACATCATTTCACAAAACAAGTGAAGATTAATCGAAAAACCCTAAAGAAATAATGATAATTTCGAAAAACTTACTTCCCAAACTAGTGTCAATCGCTTAGCTTCTCCTTCGGCTCGATTGAGCCGAGATTCGACCCTCTTTCTCACCTCTGTTTTCCTTTTCTCGATCTCCTCTTCTCTTGCTTGATACGAGGCCATTGCCTCGTCTTCATCCTCGTCTCCGGCCGATGATCGGCCACTGCTACCAATTGTTGCACCAAGACTTAGCTTCTTCATATTAATTAATTTCTTCAACTTATGTACAAGTGTCGTCCCTATGCTCCAACATAAATCTCTAGCTCTATATATTGACATCACATGTGTTTATATATGATTGTCAAGTGTTGTAGTGTGATTTAGCATATTGAAGATGTAGGTTGTGCTTTTTTGCTTTTGCTTTAATACTTGCCTCTTTTTCCATCTTCCCTCCCTTTCTTTTCAAGCTAATTTTGGGGGGAAAATAATATAACTAAAACAACCTGAATTAAAGTAACCATTATTTTGGGGCTGTGCTCACTTTCTATTGCTTTGAGCTTTGACCCCCACTACCTTTAGTTTGGAATTTTCGAAATTTCAAATCCCAAGAAGTCACAACGATTTCAAAACCCACCAGAAAATAAAATAATAAAATAAACACATTTACCAATTAACCATCTAATATTTAATATTCTATTTTTATACGTACATATAATAATTAGAATGAGTTTGCGTGAGATTATCTAGGATGTAGCTTCACAATTTATATAGAAATTTATAAAAATAAATTTTATTTATAAATAATAAAGATGTATCTCACAATAAATCGTCTCGTGGTTAACATATTGATTGAGGAGAGTTTTTAAGATCCTGATAAATTAGTTGCATCTGAATATAAATTTAGTGACATTTGGTGTACATTTTTATAGGAAATCGCAATCATTTTATTAGCCCATTAATGTTACCATAAAATGCCAACTAGATTATGGTTGTTATAAGTTCGGTAAATATACATAACATTTTTCTGTCTTACCTCAAAAGTCACGCATATTACTAGGATGACTAGGGATAATTAATCCCATACTATTTTTTCCATCTTTCTTTGGTTTTTCCTAGGGATGGCAATGGGTCCGGGGTGGGGCAGGTAGTAGAATACCCGAACCCGCCCCGCGCCCCAAAACCCCGCCCCGTGTCTATCCCGAACCCATGATGGGGCAAGAATGTCTGCCCCGTGCGGAGTGGGTCCGCCCCGGCCCGCCTCCGTCCAAATTTGTTTTTTTTTTTAAATGACAAAATTATAAAAAATTTAATGTATTTCAAAAATTTTATATATTGATACATATATTTAAAATTATAAAAATAAGTTAATTATAATCATTTTAATTTTATCTTATGAGATTCATTATGAAATAATTTTAATTTATTCGTATAATGACATCTTTAATCATAACGAGCACTTCTCAAATAAGATAAAATTAAAATGATTATAATTAACTTAGATTTATTTTTTTAAATATATGTATCTTAAATATATGCACATATATATTAAATATATATATATATAAACGGGGCAAGAGGAGGACCCAGACCCACCCCACCCCAAATACCTCGAGTCAGGTCGGGTACCCGCGGGGCGGGGCAAAATTGCCATTCCTAGTTTTTCCTAAAGCACTTAGTGAAAAAAACAAGAAAGATTTTTTTTTTAAAGAAACTCTGGAATATATATATATATAATATCTATGTAATTAGAATGCCATTCAAATATGTAATCAGAGTTATGATGATTGCTAAAGATGTCTCCTATACGCGAAAGCATTTGACGCAATTATTTTTACATTACAAAACCATCGTTTCATAACGTCTTTATTAAAATTACAGTCATAAAGTGTCATTATAAATTGCATTAGACTATCTATTGATCTTACAGTTAATTAATAATAATTTGACGAATTCTTTTACATGGAAAATCCTTTTCTTTTAATGGAGAATTAAAATGAAAATAAAAATAAAGAACCGAATAACTTCTCATCTAATTAATCTTGACTATTAGTCTATTAGTTACTAACTAATGCTATTTTACGAGCATGCTTAGCTAATGGTATTAATGCATATGAACTGCGTATAATACAATATTACTATATATTGTCATATTTAATTGCATGTTTCATAATGTTACACAAATTGAATCTTTCCTACCCATTTTTTATTTCTTCTCATATTTTATTATTTTAATTAATATCAAATATTAATTAATAATATTGATATGGTCGAACTCAATCGAATCGGGTTTTCACCCCAAACTCGAATTAATCTGTGATATTATTGACGAACTAATCTAGCCTCAAACATATCGACAACGGACTCCTACTTCTACTATAACTAGGATCCCTACTTCAACTACAACTGGAACTCCTATTCCAATTACAATTAATTCAAGGGAGTATATATATCTTTGTTATGTTTATTTTTTTAGGGAGACAATATAAAACACAATTTACATAAAAAATACACACTCATATTATTTGAAATATCTTTGAGCAATCTTACTTACTTGAGCGTCGGAGTCCCATCATCGGGAATCCCTTCCCGGTGGTGTTTATTTGAGATATCTCTGAGCAACCGGTGGTGTTTATTTGAGATATGAGACTCTCTTCCCGGTGGTGTTTATTTGAGATATCTCTGAGCAACCGGTGGTGTTTATTTGAGATATCTCTGAGCAATCTTACTTACTTGAGCGTCGGAGTCCCATCGTCGGGAACCCCTTCCCGGTGTCTATTTTGTAAGAGATATCTCTGAGCAATCTTACTTATCGGAGTTCCATTGTCGGGAACCCCTTCCCGGTGTCTATTTTGCAGGTTTTGGATTCGAGGTATCGAGTTTTTAGACCGAGGAGTTCCATTGTCGGGAATCCCTTCCCCGTGTCTGTTTTGTAGGTTTTGGATTCGAGGTTTCAAATTTTTAGACCGAGAAGACGAACGTTGAATCGGAGCAATATCAAATAATATTTATATATTTAATATGTGATGTTATTTGAAATTCTAGAAACATCAATATCAAATAGATAATGTTACTTACAAAAATATATAGAACAATCATAAAATAAAATTAACATAATTTTGACAGAGTTACTCATAATTATTACATATAACTCTAATTTGCAAAAATCACGAGATGTTAAAAAAAATAAGGTATGATACAATGTTTTTTTATTAAAATTATACAATGATTCTGTGGATTTTTTATATATACGCAAAAACATCTTATAAATATAATTTTATGAGATAAAAATTTGATTAACCTAAACTCATATAGTTTCACAAGACTTTATTAACTAATTCATTTGGATAGGATGATTTGTAATCCAAAATTGAAGTAGATTTAAAATCCATTTGAATAACTCTAAAATCCATATTAATTCATCAAAACACTATCGATGAATTTATTATTATAAATTTCAAATATCTCCTCAAATCCATCTATCCAAATGTATCCATACATTATATACAAACTCTTATGTATTCTCACTCAACATGCCTTCCCTATTTTCCTTGATCATAAGATTCAACTTCTTCATAGAATTCTCACTGTCAAGATTCACTCTCTCCTTCCTGCAACACAACTTCACCATCTCCTTCACCACCCCATCAATCTCCTCCTCCCCTTTCTCTCTCATCCTCTCTCTCATCTCCGCCACGCGCCGCCGTACCCCCTTCCCACTTCTCTCCACCACCACCTTCTTCACTACCCTCGCTACCTCCCATCTATCAAGACTCCCTTCTCTACTCCTCACCACCTCCTCCCCCAACCCCCCCTCCTCCACCACCCTCGCATTCAATGGCTGGTCCAGATGCATCGGCACCGCCACTATCGGCACGCCGGAAAACACCCCCTCCACCACCGAGCTCCACCCACAGTGGCTCAAAAACCCTCCAACACTAGGATGAGACAAAACCCTCCTCTGTGGGGCCCACCCCTCCACCACCATCCCTCTCTCTCCTACTCTCTCAAGAAACCCTAATGGCAGCTCCTCCTCAACCCTAACCCTCTTCCCCACCGGAAACCTAACCACCCATATGAAGTTAACCTCACTCATCTCCAGCCCGTACGCTATCTCCTCCACTTCCTTCTCCGACAAGAAATACTCCGACCCGAACGAGGCGAACACCGTCGAGCCGGCTTCTTTTCGGTCCAGCCACTCCATGATATGATAACTATCTTGACTCTCCATGTTATCATCCCCTACTTCATGAACCAATGGACCAACCGGCAAGAATCTCTTCCGAGTCAAGTGAGAGAGAAAGTCAATGTACTTCCCTTCCAGCTCTCTAAACGATTTGATTAAAACGAAGTCGCATGATCCCTCAAAGCAGCCACAAACCCTATCACAATCATCGTGAACCAAACGAGACAGGATCGAGAACTCGTTCTCTCTGAAGTAAATAGCCGGAAAAGGGTACTCCGATGGGGGCTGAAAGAGGTGGTGCAAGATGAGAGAAGTGGCGGCGGCGCCGGTGGAGCAGAAGAGCACCGCTGGAATATTCTGGGAGGCGGCTTCCTCCGGGGCCCAAGGCTGGAGGAAGTCGTAGAGAAGGAGGTCGGGCTTGAGGGTTTGGAGGACGGAGGAGAAGGCGGGCCGGGCCAGGTCGAGGGCCTTCTTGAGGGGGGCCATGAGGTGGGGTGGGAGGCCATTGGTAGTGTGGTAATGGGGGGGTAGGTCGGGGGTGGTGGGGATTTGGAGCTCAACCAGTTTGATGGAAATGGAGTGTTTTGGAGAGATTTGTTTTTTGATGGAATTGAGGTTTATTGATGAGGAACAAATGTAGGTGACGAAGTTTTTGTTTGATAAGGATTTTGCAAGGTTTAGGAAGGGTGAGATGTGGCCATGAGCAAGCCACGGGAACATTAGAACCCTAGTGCTGCTGCTTCTTGTATCCATGAAACTAGATAGTTACTTTGATTCTGTGGGTTTTTTTTGTTTTTGGTAGAGATGTTTGAAATCGATCTTGTGCAAGATATATATGTGAATATTGGGGGTGTTAATTGTGTATTTATTAGGTAGGAAAAGGAATTTGGATGAGGGTATTTTTGCAACGTGGGGATGCATGAGGTATGTGACGTGGAGAGAGGAGGAAGAGACACGTATGAATGAATATAGAGAGAGAGGTGTAAGAGTTTTTGGAGGTTAGCTTCAAGATTATTAACCGATTATCGATGGAAAAAACAAGTTTGGATACGAATGAATGAAAGATAGAGATGATTATATTTATGGGACACGGAGAAAACAAGTTTGAATTTTTTATTGTGGGTGTTGGTTTCTTAATTCCTTTTTTGGAAGTTTATTTGCAAATACATTTATTTTTGAGTCTATTTTAATTAAAATAAAATTATTTCACATACAACATAGGTGATCTAAAACTAATATATAGCATAATTAAAATTGGAAGTGAAATTATTATTGAAGATCAAAATTAATATATAGAAAGAATTTTGTTATATAAGTGACATTGTCATTTTTCTCAAATGCGCTGATATAAATATAATAATCATTTATTAGGAAACATATATACACGTTACAATTAGCACAACTATATATAAAGTCATAAGAAAACCAAACCTTCCATTTCAATAAATATATCTTTAATTTATACAATCAAGTACATGTACATACAAAACAAAAAAGCATACATTTGACATGTGATCTAACATGCATGAAATTTTATTAAAATAAAATACTCAAATTGAATAAAAGAAATATAATGGCCAAACCCCTTATCTTATCCTCTATTATATAAAATTATGTAATCACATCCTATTGTTCCTCTTACTTAGTACTATTTCCAATTGTTCCACCACTTCTTCCATCTCATCCTCCATTTTCATCATAAGATTGTCACTTATTTGTTTCACTTTGTTTTTTATATCTTCTCCATTTTCATCCAAAACAACCTTCTTAATCACCTTGGCGATCTCCTCATGTTGGAACTTCCCTTTCTCATCTCTCACAACCTCGACACCGACTCCAATGGCCTCGACCAATCTTGCATTGACCGGTTGATCTACGCGCATCGGCATTGCAACAATCGGAACTCCAAATTTCATACTCTCTAGAGTCGAGTTCCATCCACAATGACTAACAAATCCACCAATACTAGAATGCCCCAATATCCGAGCTTGCGGGGCCCACCCCTCGACGACCAATCCCCTCTTTCCAACCCTATCAAGAAACCCTTTTGGGAGTGCCTCCTCAGTCTTGATTAATCTCCCTTTATTAGGAAACCTAACAACCCATATAAAGCTAACCATGCTAAGCTCCAAACCCTTTGCCATCTCATCTATCTCCTCATGAGAGAGAAAATACTCACTCCCAAATGAAACATAAACAACCGATTTCTTCTCCTTCTTTTCAAGCCATTGCATTATCTCCATACTCCTATCATCATCATCCATGGAATCTTGAACCAATGAACCAACAGGGACAACCCTTTTGTTCGACACATTCGACAAGAAATCAATATACTTCCCTTCCATTTCTCGACACGTTTTGAGCAAAACCAGGTCTTGTGAAAGCTTAAAAGCTTCAAGAAACTCATCACCATCTCCAGAAGAATTGAGATCACGAAAGGCAGCCTCCTCATACTCCCTGAGAGAAATCTCCTCAAAAGGAAACTTTTCGACCCGTTTGTCAAACTTGTAGAGAACATGCATGAGCATGGCTGCACTGATGGTAAGGAACTGAACAGCAGGAATGTCAAAGGAAG
Source organism: Scutellaria barbata (assembly GCA_028654395.1). Lineage (NCBI taxonomy): Eukaryota > Viridiplantae > Streptophyta > Magnoliopsida > Lamiales > Lamiaceae > Scutellaria > Scutellaria barbata. Next base: position 12,755,674 of record CM053646.1, on the reverse strand, counting down.
AAGCAACTTGAGCAGCCCATGGCTGACAATAGTCATAGATAACTAAATCAGGGTTCAGACAGGTGATAACATCGGAAAACCTGGGGCCCGCCATTCGGAAGGCGTGCTGGAGGGTTATGAGGAGGTGGGGTGGGAGGCCATTGGTGGTGTGGTGGTGGGGAGGAAGCTCAGGCAATGGAGGAAGGTGAAGCTCCACCAGTTTGATCTGTTTAGAGTGTTCCTCAGAAACTCTTTTCTTGATGGAATTGAGATTCACAGGTGTGGAACATATGTAGATATGAAATCTTCTATTTGTTAGCCTCCTTGCTAGTTCTAAGAATGGAGAAATGTGACCATGGGCTAGCCATGGTAACATCACAACCTTGATTTCTCTAGTACTGTCCATTCTCTCTCTCTAGTACTTGAAACTAAGATTAATGTGGTTGCATTTATAGAGGTTTTTCGATAGAGAAGTGGGATGACGACCAGAGGTTTTTCGACAGATAAGTAGGATGACGACCAGATTAATGAAGTTCAAATTTATATAGCTTGAATATGGTATCAAAGTAGTGACGGAACCAGGATTATAAATTAAGGGGGCCAATAATAATATTAAAATTTTTTACACTAAATAAAATAAAATAAAAATTCTTAAAGGTGTAAAATTTTTTTTTTTTTTTATAAGTTGGGGGGCCCGGGCCACCCTCCCCTTCCATTTAGGTCCGTCCCTGGTATCAAGCTCTTTGTAGTGTCATAAATGAACTTGAATTGCTTTACTCAACGTCTCTCTCTCTCTAGAAAGTTGGTCTGAAGTTTGATGTGTTGTGGGCTTCCAAGTGGTGCATGCATGGAAATGGACCATTAGTTATGAAAACACGTGGTAGCAATTACAAGTTCAAGTTTTTTTGGATTTCCTTTTTTTTACGTTTCAACTTAGAATTCTTATATGGCCTCTTAACTCTTCTTTCCTATGAAGCTGAGCTTTCAATACCTAAATGCATTATATATACATTACATACAACATCAATTTATTATCTGCACGTCTAATAAAATAGAAATTTAATGATTTTCTCGCATATTCTTGATGGAGATCCATCCATGCACAATCATGCAAGAAAGAAAGATCCTTTGATCGTGCAGGAAGGTCTAATTACAAGAGCTCGTGCTAAGAAGCTTAAAGAAGCCTTGATGATCATTGTTGCTAAAATTAAAGTAAATGTGCAAGAGAATTTCAAAGAAGGCCCAATGGTGAATGTTATGGGTTGGAGATCACATAATGCTAAATTGGGCTTGAAGACTATAAAGCCTCCAATATTGACTACAAATGAAGCCCCTAGTATTGACAAGAAGTCAAGCCCCCAATTTTGAATACAAGTGGAGCCTCTAATATTGACTATAAGTAAAACCCCCAATTTTGATCACAAGCGGAGCTTCCAATATTGACTATAAAGGAAGCCTCCAATATTGACTAAGTAAAGCCCCCATTTTGAATACAAGTGATAGGTATTAGTGTAGGAAAATCATTGTTCTTGTCTATAAATAGGACTTATGATCACTTGTAAAAAGGAGATCAATCTTTGAATCCAAAAATGAAGCTTATGTTTTGTGTGTGAATTCTTTCTTTGTGAGGTTTTCATTTTATCAAGAACTTATCAAGATCATTTGAGCAAGATCTTGTGGCGTTCATCATACCGAGGTTCTTGGCTGATTATGTAGCCAACGGGTCGAGATTCTTTTGTTTTAAGTAAGATCAAACTAGATTCTCGATTTTGGGAGATCCGCTGCTTATCTTTATACGTTGGGTTCTTAGATCTTTATATCTAATGGGTCCTTCGTCCTATCCACATCAATCCTTTTCTTTTATCGGAACTTAAAGACAAATCTAAAAGTGTGAAATCACTTTTAATCTTTCAATTTATGTCATTCTAAGACACATTTATCTTATTCTGGCAAAAAAAAGAACCTATATCATGGCTATTGAAATAAGAAGGTAAAACTAGGTTAATGTACGACATTATATATTAATGTATCATAACTTTACATCAAATGTTCATTGACATGAGTAACAACAGTATTTCAATCTCTAGTAACAAAAAAGCTTATTCTAGGATCTCATACAACAAGAGAAAGTTGACGGTGGGACAACCCTATTCTATTATACAAACAGGAGCTGTTCGATACAAGAAACAGTCTATAATTACTTCATATTCAGGGAAAAAGAAAGAGAGATATTTATACAATGAGTCATGCTCATAAAAGAATGCAGTTGAGCTACCTGTATGCATTTGGTCCAGCACGTCCATCGTATGAGGACAAGCGCATAACGGGAGGTAACCCCCTTTCTGAACTTGGGAAGTTTCTAGAAGCCCCTTCTTCGTTCAAAGGTAAACGAAGAGTAACATCCGGGAGAAATGGATAAGAATCTGTAACTGGTGGAAGAACACCGTTTCTGTAAGAATCGTGGTTGATCATTCTAGAAGGTGATGGAGCTTCACTCAGTCGAGGCTGGTTGAGACTGAGAGACCTCTGGTGTGGAACTCCCAGTCTAGTCTCTGGAGTAAACAGTCTATGTGGAACAGTGAGAAATGAGTTATCAGAAAAAGCACTTCTCGACTCCACAAGAGGCTTGGATAGGAATCTGGCAGGAGCAATTTCGGGTGGGTAGTTAGCAAAACTTGGCTGTCCACCAGTGGTTGCTTCAGATTGATAATCAGTTGGCAACCTGAAAAGGCCTGGAGTGCCATAAGGAATTCCAAAGCCGTCCACCTGGTTCGTCCCCGAGTTGGAAGGATAACTACTGAGCTTCTCATTGAGTGATAATTTGGCTCGTTGAAGTGACTCTAAGACGGATCCTAAACTGTTTGAACTTCCTTGAGGCAAAACTGCAAGCTCGAAGGAAGAAGGGCTCCCAGAAGAAGTGGACAGTGGGGGGCTTTTCGTTGAATAAGGAGATATGTTTTGGCACCCACTTGTGGATGCCTTGTCCAGTTTTCTTAAGAACTCTTGATCACTTCTCTCTGACATAGGAAACGAGAATTCCGATGCTGAAGATTCACGAGCATTTGTGCCGTCTTGCAAGCTCCCATTCTCGGCATTTGTGAGAGATGGCAAAGTCTTGGAAGTTTGGGGTTCTTCACCGACACAAGCATCATTTGATTCTTGCTTCATTTCTCGATTATCTGAATCCATTGTCCCATTAGGACACGACAGTTCGGGTGACTTTGTCTCGAATCGTTCTTCAGTGACATCAGAATGGATCCCAGGATCACATGAATCCTGTTGGTTCATGGAGAAAATGATTCATTAACAGAGCAGTTGTTAGGCAAATATGTGAATCAGATTCGATTAAAAGCATACCTGTGTGGCACTGTTATTCTCTCGGAACTTCTCTTCCCATTCTCTCTGAGCCCTCTCCTGTTCTTCATACTGACCTATAAGCTGTGCCTGATGTTGCAGTGCACTTTCCATGTCTTCATCTTTCTCGTGTACACTAAAATAATGGCCATTAACTATCTTTGTTCCGCTCGTTGGCCCCTGTGTTGGGCTTTCTGGTGGTCCTTTTCCATTAGTATACCCAGAACCTTCTGCTAATACAATAGGCTCACCATCAGAGCAGTTTGAAGCATCTCTGGAATAATCGGCATTCTCAGTCCCGTCATTTTGTAACTCATCCATCGATCTGCCACCATAAAAAGATCCATATCATTACACACGAAGCGATGAAATGGCTTTGCAACTCAAGCAAATAGTTAACATATAGACTTGATTTAAATGAAAGTGACACACAGAGAACATAAATGTTATTGCTGTATTGTTTACTTTTTCATTTCCATATTCCCTATATATATAATGGATATTTTCCATGAATAATACTCGAGATTCCCTTAAGACTTAAGAGTCAATCTATGTGTTTTCTAGCCTGCTGAGAAAATTTATACTACGAAGAACAGAGGATATTAAACCAGGGATTTCATCATAACTCTCACATCAAAAACTAATAGCACATAAGCAATGAATGTATGTTCAATATCCAAGTAAAGAAAACTTACCTAGTATCCCGGCGCCTTATCCTACGACATGATTTACCAACCCTTCTCACAGATGAACTATTCGATGAAAAACTAGATCTTCTTCTGACTGCATCCATGTATTTCTTCTTTTCAAGAGAATGCTGAGATTCTTTAGTACTTCTCCAGGACAGGCTTCTACCAGTTGATGGAGAAGATTCGATTTCAGAACTGGAATATGCCTCCTTTCTTAATTTTCCATTGGTTGAAGTTTCTTTTAATGTCAAAGAACCATTACGAGCCGTAAACTCTTTTGCACTATCTTCCTGCTCAGAACACGAAGATTCCTCAGACACATCACTTATTCCATGGTTCTCCAAAATTGCAAGAACTTCTGTTGTGGCCTTCTCAGCTTTTCTTCTCTGAAGAGAAATGAATTTTAGCTGCTCTTCAAGTTCTTCTACCTGTGAGTGTTATTTAGAAGTTCAGAAAAATCCAAATCCTATGTTCAAAAATTCATAAGCCAAAAAGATATAACACTCATCAGAGACTGAATCCTCTCTAATGGTAGAAGGACAGAGGGAGGAGAAAAAAAACGAGCATGCACTTCCTCCCATGCATATTACTTATCGTATCTTATGTTTCATTTTCAATATTTCAGTCAAAGTTATTGTATTTGAAATAATCTTAGATCACTTGGAAAATGCTTGATAGTGAAGTGTGTGCTTGAGGGAAGATCAATTCATATTCTCTGATATATTTGCTTAAAATAGGAAAGAATTTATAGTGGGGTTGTGTACAAACAAAAATTTCCTAAACATTTTTCTACCTGTAATTCCTTAAACTTAACAAGAAATAGGTAGAAAGCGCAGAACAAACATGACAGGCAACGAGACAGAGAGATCAATATATAGACTGCAACTCACCCTCATGGCCAGCTCGTCGGCTCTTTGTCTTGCAGATTTTGAAACAGATCTTTCAGATAACAACCTTGCTCGGAGAAATTCAATGGTCATCATATTTGACTCTTCCATGTTAGTAGTTTTACTGACACAATAAACTTCAAAGGATCAGAAAACTATTACTAGAATAGTATCAGCTACCTAAATATATATAATATTAAAAAAAAGCGGCAAATACAATGAGTATATATTAATCAAGACATGTCTCACATTCACTCTCACTATCATATCCAATACCAAATGGGCTCAATAACAGAATCTCATCAACAAATGATGAGAAGGGTTTTATTTTATTCATACATAAGCTCGGAAAAAGTATCTCCTTATTGCCAAGGTTTTTTCCTACGATCAGACTACTTCTCATGTAACTTACTAGACTAGTGATCTGTTTGCTTTACAACCACCATACATTATCACCAGCAAGAACCTCAAACACTTAAGACAACAATGAAACCAACTTATGAAAAAGTATCCACAAAAGTAAACCTGATAACACTACTCTGCATATTCCTCAATTTTCAAAGCTTAAGATACACATAGGAACAATTTGGATCACTGAATTGGTATCAAATCCTCCACCATAGAAAATATCTAAAATTAGCATATGCATCAATTTTACTCTTCCGGGTAAAATAAATAAACCCAAATCTTTTCAGTTCCTTTAACTGCAGAGAAATTTGAAGACAATAATGAATCCAAATTGGCATAGATCAGCCCTTTTTGGTTAAACAATAAACACAGACTTAACTCCAAAAGTTCCCCCAAAAAAATTATGAATAAAATCAGAAAGATTATGAAGACCCACAAAGCAAAATTTCCAAAAAAATAAACAGAAAAACACACAATCTTGATAAATTTAGAAAATAAAAAATAAAAAATCTCATACCTCTGTTCCCGATCTTCGTTGGTAGAACTTGACATTTTCCAGCTCTAAGCAGCCTCTAGAAGAAGTAAAATATTACAGAAAGTAAAAAATTACTTCGAGCAACCTAAAGACCAGATTCAGTCAATCAAAAAATACAAACGGGTTTGATTACGATTCCGACAAAAGATTAAAAGCCATCAAAGAGTAGAATCATTATCTGAAGGTAAACTTGTGATTTTTTAAGTTTTTATTTTAATCATAGGAAGAAGTACGCTGACTAGTGAAGTCAGTTGAATAGCAACACCATAAAATAAAGTAAAAGTAGGGTCTTCCATTTTTATTGTATTTTTTTTTTCTTTCATGTGATTTTGTAATTTTTCTGTCCCCAATTAACAACAATATAGGATTCTTGAAAAGTGAGAGAGAGTTCAAATATATATAATATGCTGATGTGGTGATAAGTAGATATTTTTTTAAAGCAATCAACGAAAAAAATCAATTTATTATCTATAAAATAAAATTTATGAAAATTGATTTGAATCGTAATTTTGAAGTTCTAGGAAATTATATATATACATATATATGTAATTTGTTTTTCTGTTTTATCCTACTAAATGCACAATTAATTATTTTCTAAGATTAAAATTTTGCCCTTATAAAATATTGTTAATTTAAATAATTATGGTTTAATTAAAATAAGAGAAATATTTTTTTATATACAAAAAGTCTTTTTTATATCAAATTTCATTAAATTTTGATTTATATCCCCAATATTAACCACTAAACGCTACATTAATTGTAATTTAAATAAAACTACATCGATTAAAATTTAATATAATATTGATATAGGAATTTTTTTGCTGGAAGCAAAAAGTAGTATAATTCAAATATGGGAATCATCCTTGAAATATTCCAGCTTGTTGATGGGCCCTAAAATCTAAATCATTCAGAGCTCACACTATAGGTGAAAACAGGTTAGGCCTTTATTGATCTGACTATGCAATAAAAATAAAATATTTTGATAGGATGTTGAGTAAAAATAATTAAATATCTCTTAAATAATCTCATTATTTAGAAGTAAGCAGTTTTTTCAAAATTTTGAATACTTAATTTTGCTTAAATATAATCTATATATTTAAGCAACAAACGGTGAGACATAGTCAAGGCTACAAGTTTGGAAATCTAGATGTAGATAATCAAGCCCTACAAACTTAATATATACAATATTAGGTTTGTTAATTATTTATAACCCTCTAATGAATTTAATATTGTGTAATATGTCAATTCTCAACTTCCAATATCCACAAATTATAAGTTTACATATGAAATTGAGTTTGAGATAAGTATATTAAAATTTTATCTTATCAAATAAAGAGTTTTTTAAAACACGGTTTCTAGATTTCATCAAAAAAATAAATAAAAAACCTTTTTCACTTGATTTGAGTAAATCAACTCAAAACATCCACGAACAAGTGTGAATGTGTTCAATCTTATTATTATTATTTTTATCTTTGTGTTATTGAAACATAATCTTAAATAAAACAATAAAATATTGGTAGGTGGTTGAATATTTATCGATGATTTGAACTAGTAAAATATAAAGATCATGTCTTTGTTTGATCGAAATTGAAAGATACCAAATTTGCACATCCAAAATAAAACTAAAGGTGAGGCTTTTCTTTTTCAGTTAGGCTAAACAAATAATGATAATTGCAATCGTGCAAGCAAACCTATATAACAATGCATATGGACGGAATAAAATGATTAATTCTAACAAAAAACTTAAATTAATAACTTTTATATATGCTTTATAAATGTTGGAACTATTTTAGATAAATAAAAACATTATGACATATACGAGTATTGAAGCTAAAATTATTCTCAGTTCAACCAAAGTCGTTCGAATAAAATAAAAATCTAATATACCTTTTGAATTAAATTAACTAAAAAAAAAGGAGTATAAATTGTTTAGAAAAGATGTGTACTTTCACTAATTCAAAGTCAATCCACGTTATGACTTAGCTTATACGACAAAGTCTTTCATATATTAGTCAACACAAAACATCCTTGTTGCTTGTCCACAAAGAGATTTTGAGGCCTATATATATTTGCCATCATGGGTCCAAAAAAATAAAAAACACAAAATATTCGAACCATTTTATCATCTCGACAACGTTAGTCCACGTATACCTAAGCAAAAGTCTACATTTCCCATCCTATAAAAATAAAACCATATCATCTACCCAAATTTTCAAATCAAAGAAGATAGAAAATGGACCCATCAAGTTCAACAATGGAATACGGCTTAAATGATTGTCGAAAATACACAAAAATACATGATATGATCAGATGGAAATCGGGCAAAAGGGTAGATTCGAGAATTGTAGCACTATTAGAATCATTCGGAGAGATTTATGTTGATCGGCATGAATTCTTCAAGAAGATTTTTCATGAGAATCATGAAGAGTTGTTCAAGAAAATCGGTGATGCATTGAAGAGAAAGAAGCAAATGAAGAAGAAGGCATCATTGCCAAGGAGCATGAGCATGAAAGGTATAGGTAACAGAGGAATTGATAATGAAATTGATGATTTAATAGTCGAGAGGTTTAAAGTTAGAACTCCAAATGTGATTGTGGCTGGATCACAAGGTACTAATCAAGGAGTTCAAGCCCAAGATTCCTCCAAAAATTCGAAATAACAACTACAATTTTTTTTTTTTTTCTTGTAAAAGTTCAATTCATGGTTCCATAATCTAAATGATGAATTAAGTTTTCTTTTATCTATGTAAGGAATTTTATTTTTTGCATTTGTTGTTGGAAGTGCCAAGAGTAATGTTCTTGACTAGAATAAGAAGCCCAATGGGCCGGATTAAATCATGGATCAAAGTATACAAATCATATTTGAGATAAGGTTTATAAATAAAGTTGTTACTGTTGACTATTAGTAGAACAATTATTAATCATTATTGAAAATAAAGTTGTCACTCCATTTTTATTACTATACTACTTCAGTTCTTGTAAATTTCACAAGATTTATGAAAATGAACATAAATAATTTTTTAAATGAATTTAGTAAATAAACATTAATAAAGATGTGGCCACCATACATATATGTATTTATAGTTATACCATGACATGACATCTCATTTAGCAATTATTCGATTTTAATATTCAACAATAAATTGATTTTAATATTTAATAAAATATAAATTCTTTTTAATAAGTATTTGAAAATTTTAATGTAATATTTGGAATAAAATAGAATTTTAATGTCACAATAATTGTTCTTTTATAACAAAACTGCAATTCTTAGTACGTATATTGTTTGATTCCTATAATATTGTGGTTTAATTCAAATCAAAATATTAAACTGAATAATATATATAAATTTGAAAGCTAGGTTCATTTTGAAAAGAAAAAAAAAAGTTAAACAGTTTAGTTTAATTTAATTACTTCAATTAATTAGTTTGTTAATTAAGAAAAATTAAGATTATATTATATTGATTCTTCGAAAAGCCAAAGATTATTGTCCAATAGATTATTGATTCTTTGAAATTATGGAAGTTTTTAAATTACCTTTTTTGTTCTAGTTTAACCATGGAAAAGAAGGAGCAAAAACACTCCAAATTAAACAGCCAAGGGGTAGGTTTAATTGACCCATTTTGCAAAAGGTTGAGGGCTTTTCAGCACCAAATGAAATATGAAGGGTTTAATTGGTCCAATCTTAAAAGGTTGGGGACCTTAATTAATAATTTCTAGTACACCAAACAAAACTTGAAGGACTAAATTGATCATTTGTTGAAAGGTCGAGGCCAAATATTACTTGGACAATATTATAGTTAATTTAACGAATACTTAATTATTAATATAGGTAAGGCGATATATGATTGGTAGGAACTAAGAACTAGAAGCTTCAATACTTGGATAATATAATTATTTATATCTTTACTATTAAACTTTTAATTTTATTTATTTTATTTTTTAATGATTTTATAGATACGTAGAGATCGAGAGCGAATCCAGAATTTTGAAAACGCGTTGACAAACCAAATAATTAGTGATAATTAAGTGCAAACGTGTAAGCTACCAGCTGGTTATTACATAATCATGGCTGCTTTCATCAATAATTGGTAACAAATAAGTTTTAAAAAAGACAATAAAAAATCACGATCTTAATCCTAATTTCCCTTCTTCCCAAAATAAATATCATTATTTAAAAAAAAAATTAAAATAAATATTATTATAAAATTTCAAGACATATATTACCTATTATCTACTAAAAATATCTTCATTTACTCCCATCAAATTAAATAAGATTATTAAGATGAAAAAGAAAAAAGAAATCTCACAATAATTATACTGAAATAAGATCTTAATTTATGTGAAAAATTCTAATATGTCAGTTTATCTGGGATTGATGGAGTATATTGTAGCAAAAGTAAATTTGAATAAAAAATTAAAAAAAATGAATATTTTTTATTGCTTGATTAATTTGGGAATGGATCAATTAAATAAGTTCAAATTACGAAGAGTAGTGTTTGTGTGCACCAAGTGTATGGATTATGATTCATGTAACTGGGCACGCGGGTCGGGTCGGGTCAGGTTTTACCCGGATCCGCGCCCAAATTTTTTTTTTTTTAAATTTATGTCATAACCTTTATGTTGTAATAATATAATCTTTATGTTGTAATAGTATAACCTTTATGTACAGATTTCATAACATTTTCAGTGCATAACTTATACTTTTTTCACTATAAAATTCATGTAATATAGCCAAAACCTTTATGTTGTAATAATATAATTTTTATGTTATAATAGTATAACTTTTATATACAGATTTCATAACATTTTCAATAAATAACTTATAGTTTTTTCACTATAAAAATTCAATATAAAACATTTATGTTGTAATGATATAACCTTTATGTTGTAATAGTATAACCTTTATGTACAAATTTCATAACATTTTCAGTGAATAACTTATATTTTTTTCACTACTCAGCACTATAAAAGGTTATGTGTATATAACTAAAAGGTTCTAAGGATAGAACTAAAATGTTAAGTTCGCTAAACTAAAAGATTATGCCAATATAACAGCAGAATTAGGGTTTGAATTAGGGTTTGGGCGTGTGGGGGCGCGTGTAGGCACGTGAGGCACGTGTGGGACGTGTGAAATGTACTCTTGGGTGGAGTCAACCTAATTGCACGGATCCATGATCCGTGCACTAGGTGTATAGAAATAATTGTGAATTACGAGATATGTACACATATTGGATATTAAGGTAATTAAAGCCTAAATTATAACTCGATCAAGTCAGATTAATTTAAAATAATGATTCATTACTTATTGTGGACATTTCTTAATATACACATAGAAAGATTCCATCTCTTTAAACATTATGATTTAAAATTAGTAATTGTGTTGTTTTATGACACATCAATAGCGAACATATTAATATATATCCACTGTGGATAGAGTAAGAGACCTGAATTAATTTTAAATATTTTTTTTTTTTTTTGGATAGTTGGATCAAAAATAAGAACAAAATTCCAACCTTATAATTTAAAATAAAGTCAAATTGTACCAAAATACATCTTCCATAGAAAAAAGAAATTAATTTCGAGTACAATTTAAATTGTCTAGGAAAATACGTAAACTTTTTAAGTCAAGCCGTATCGTACGATACTATACCTTAGCTTGTACGACAAATTCATTTTCCATTCATGATCCTGAAATTAAATAATAAATTATAATAAATAAAATTGTAGGAAATATAAGTTAATTAGTTGCTTCTCCATCAACCCAATGTGGTTTTGAAATTAATATATAAACCCCCACCACAATTTCAAAAATATTTGAAATTCCCAAATCAGTTGTCTATCATCTCCATTATATTATTTCATCATATTATTACAAATTATCAAAAATAAATAAGACCAAAGTTATAAGATTGAAATAGAAAAATTTCCAGTAAATAATTGTACTATATAATCCTTATTTTCTATTGTTTATTTTGCAACATATTGTAAACTTTCATATACTAGTATATATATGGCATCTGATAGTAGAATTAAAAATAAAATAAAAAGGTGTTGTAAATTTAATTGTGACAAATTATTGTTCCTGAGAAATTAGTATTGACAATTAATGATCATGCAGAGTCACAATAATTGAAAGATCACCATTAATCATTATAACAACTTTTGTTGTGACTCGATTGTTACTATGTTCATACCAATAATTGCAACAAATATTAGTAAGAGCAATTTGTTATGACCCGCCAACTCATTTTAAAATTCTATTTAAAAATTGTTATTTAAATAAATAAAGGTTTAGTTGTAAAGGTTAAGATACTCATGTCTCTTTAATTTATACTGATCTATGTTGGGCCTCAATAGTTTATAAGTTGATCCTCACCACTTCTTTAGTTATTTATGTTGCATGTCAAATTACATATTAAAAAAGAAAGAATCTAAATATGAATATATATATATATATATATATATATATATATATATATATATATTATTCAAAAGATATATGCGATTGAGTGTATATAAAGCAATATTGATAAAGTACATGTATATTCGATGCACACTATTAATTAAATAAGTTAAATTTGTAATGAATAAAGGTAGATATAGTGGTCCTCCAATATTGGTGATCATAATTCATAAACACGTGTATGGAACAAGGGAAAAGTGAAATTAATATATGCATTTTTGGGTTCTATTAAAATCTGTAAGCACATGGTATTAGTGACTAGGGAGCTAAGATATATGGAATCATTTTTAAATTGTGACAAAAAATCTTTAAGACAATATAAAAAAAATTATGAGTCGATTTTTCACAGATTTAATATTTTGAAATGGAATGTACACTAGTCAATGTCTGTTTTATAAGTTATAAGTTATGGGTTAAATCATCTTATATAATTAAACTCATGAAGCAATATTACAAGAGTCCTATTTATGAAAAAAAAAAAAAAAAAGCACTATTCTCTAGTCAATATAATTTAATTTCTTCAATGCCAAATTCAACGGTTAGAAGGTATGCGTCTTCAATTGCATTAAAATGAAGCCAACAATAGTTGTTTTTTGGCTATAAGATTCCTTGCTACCATCTTTACAAAATTTGAACATGTAGTAATGATAGATAATAATGATATTTTGATAATAATATAATATTCTTTTTTTGCTTTGTTAATTTAATTAAACAATGTGTTTATTTTACTATCATATAATTTAAAATTTTCCAAAGACTTAATAATGAAAATGTCATCATTGACATTAAAAAGAAAAGAATTGAAAAAAACAATCATATGACAAAAATTTATATAAGATGGTAGTGTAGATATAAATTTATAAAAAAGTTTGAAAATTCATTATCCGTAAATTAAAAAAGTCTATTTTCACAAAACGTATATAATAATTAGTGGCTACACTTTATCATATACTATCATGTGATTGATTCACGCTTGAAGATTGGATTCCAAACTAAAGCAGTATTTAATAGTGCAACTTTTGGAATCAATATATCCATATAAAAACAGTCTTGCCAATCACTTTAAAACAAGTATGCCAAATATTAAAAACCAATTCTATTTGACGAAAAGATTTTCCAACTATATTCTAGTTTCGAACCTCACTAAGTGCATTTTAACCATTATGGTTGGCATTTGGTTTTAAAGATTTTTAGTACATTTTTGTGACGAATAAAATAAGATTGAACAATCTGAAAAAAATAAAATTACATAGTATAAACATTTTATTAGCATACCTAATATTTTGTTTTTAGTTTTTATTTGTATATAGCAATTATGATATTATATGCTACATGTATGAGATATATATAAGGTTAAAATTTATAGAAATCATGACGCAATGGCAAAATATGTAATTATAATATATTTTAAACCCACATCACTTAGATCACTATACAAATTGTCGCCTTAATTCAAGATCTGATGGAAAGACTAATCTCAATTAATTAAACTCAATTAATATAATAAAATTTAATGGTTGATTAGATCATAAGCTAGAACTCCTTGACACCCGGCATGAAATTAGAATCAGGTAGGGAATATGTGATATAAATTTTTGATAGCCATGTGACATCGTTTACTGAGATATATATTGGTGAACAAATCTTGTCTAGTGTGAGTTATATTATTTTTAGTTATATATTATTTTGTCAACTTAGCTTTAATTGTTTAAATTTCCCAATTGTACAAATTTTGGCATTATAATTATGGAACTTCCATCCAACCAAGAGAAAAGAGATTTCAATATATATATATATATATATATATATAAATAAAGGGAAGATGAGCTTCTTCTATCATGATATTTATGATTTCTTAATACTTTTTCAATCTGTTATACTAAATTTTCTTTTATCTAATTTAAATTTAAATAGAATCTATTTAATTTTATAAACTCCTTCATTTTCACTCAACCTTTCTCGTTTTTAGAAAGCTATAAAAGTATATCGTTATAGTAAAAGAAACACTTCGTAATCAACCTTACTCTATTTTGAAAAATGAAAGCTAAAAAAGTCATGTCATTATAATAAAAGAAACAATTCTTAATCAACCCTACTCTATTTTTCAGTTATGTGTGTGTCAAGAAATAATGATTAAAACCTCCATATAGAAAAAAAGTATGTTATTTATCAAAAGAAAGCGAAAATTAAAGAGGGGATACTTTTAAAATGAAAGTTGATTTTGACTTCTAAGTTAGTGCTTCTTGATATATCATTTTAGTATTATTAAAAAATGTTTTCATGGGAAATAATATTTAACACTCCCTCAGACGAAAGCATGTTTTGTAAACTGGTTCAAAATTGCAAATTTAATGAAAATAGTAAAAATGAAAATTTACAATCTTTATTTAAATTGCTACTTCAATCATTTTTTTCATTATTAGTTAAAATTAAATAAAAATAAATCAGTTTTGATCAAGATAAAAAAACATACTACATGTATAAGATTATGTTATTTTGATTTATAATGAAAAATTTGATTAAAATGATAACTTGGGTAAATATTATTTTAATAAATATCATGATTTTTCTAATAATTAATTCTTAATTATATTAAAGTATATTTGCTTTACATAATCTGTCGTTATTTTATATGCATATTCATGTACTGCATGTACAATCAAATAACTTTTTTAGTGCAAAAAAATCATTATCTTATTGTTGACAAAACCACACAATTTCTCCACAATTTTCATGTTCCACAATCACTCCATCAAATCAAACCATCTTTTTTTTTTGTCCTTATTTTTATGAAAAATGAACATCAAAATCAATAATCACCAAAAAGTCATGATATAATGAATTAATAATTTAATTGTTTCATTGTCTCATACTTCTTGTTCTGAGATGCAAATTATCTCTTCTTTTTCGTTCTCTTGTTATTAGTTGACTCTTAATTGTCGCCTTTTATTAGACGCCACTTACTTCTCTCTCTCTCTCCCCTCTTCCTATTTGTCTTTTTTTTTTTTCCTTCATTTTTCTCACTCCATGGGTCTCCTTAGGTCAGCCAAATTCCACCATGGATTCTCTTCCACCACTACCATTAAATGTAAGGTCTAAACAGCATATGTTTCTTTATATACACATAGGCATTTATATGCACACACAGAGAGGAGAGAGAGAGGGGGGGAGAGAGGGACAATAGGAAGCAGGAGTTACAGGAACTGAGCTAGATAAGATATTTGAGGGGTGAATCTTAATAAAGATTGCATTTTTTGAAGTGGGGTGAGAAGGGTTTGCAGTAATGGTTTAAAGATGCAATCTTTTCCAATTTTTGCAATGTTTGATGCATAGATTGTTGGAAGGGGGCTTTGCAAAAATTTGAAATTTTCTGAGGGATTTGCAGTTTGGTGACACTCAAAGTAATAAATAGAAAGTAGGGACAACAGAATTACACTACAAAAGAAGAAAAAACAAAACTGAAAAAACTGAATTGGGATTTTCAGGCAATCAATATCAGGAAAGGGTAAAAATGATATCTTCAGGGCTAAATTTGGTGATGACAGTGATTGGATTTGGTTTGAGTATTATGTTTATAGTGTTCATCTGCACAAGGCTCATTTGCGCTCGAATACGGTTGAGCATGTCTCGTCGTTCTCTTGCAAGGGCTTCTAGATCTGATCTCAGCATTGTAAGCATTGTGTTTCTTGCTTTTAGTATACTTATAACTTGGTTCTTGATTGGGTTGCAGATTTTCATGTCACTATGTTTTCCATTCCATGTTTGTGTAATTTGTTATTAGCCCTCGATTTAGCGGTGTGTGGACTAAAATCTTGAATTCAGTTGTGTACTGTTTCGTGTTCTCATTGCACAGTTTGAGTTAGGTGGTTAGGTGTGTCTTTAAAATGGCTGTTGGGAGTTTTTAGACAGTTCAGCCTAACTTGTTTCTATTATGTTTCATCATTCTGTCTTTTGCTGCTCGAATAGTTTCAGAATTTATTTTCTTATCTGGGAAATTTTTGAAGGAGTAGTGTTGGAATGCTAGTCATGTTAAAAGAGTTACATCTTTATGCACTTTTTTGTGTTGAGCAATTTGCTCCTTCTAAAGGGGTTGTTTTTCATCATCTATTCTCTTGTTTAAGACAACATAGTTAACTCGAGTCACTGAAAAAGTTATTTTTGCTTCGTCTTGTAACAGTTGGAGAGAGGTTGTCATGGTCTTGAGCCTCAATCACTGACCAGCTTTCCCACAAAAAAGTACAGAGAATTATGCCTGTCTTCAAAAGAAAATGCTTCGTAAGTTAATCTCTTTTGAGTTTTGTGACTTTGCATGGTTATAGTTCAGAAAATTGAACAGTTTTTTGTATTTTTTTGTTTTTCCCTGCATTTGGCTTCATCGAGAATTCTTCTGTGAGTAACATAACTTCCTCTGAACTTCATTTTAGTTTCTTGAAATTCTGCTCATGAAATTGTTTTACTGTGCAAAACTCCATGTTCTTTAACAGATTATAGTTGAGCGTTGAGTTTTGAGGTTAGAAGTGACTGGAAAATTAAGGAAGCTTGTATTTTCATTCTGTCAAAATGACTGTAGATAACATATTGACTGATGGATAAAGAATAAGATGGATCTGATTCTATTTTCGATGCCAAGATTTCTATTGCTTAATTTCCTTGGTGGGCATTGTCTAATTATTTACATGTCCAGCTCAGCCAGACTTGTGATTCACTCGTTGTGTATCCACGTTGCATTTCTTGATACTCATAAAACATGCTTCAATGCTAGTCTGTGAAATGTGACTCATTAATACTCTAGGAGTAGCCACTTATGCATGGTTTTCAGTTGTTCTACCTAGTTGAATTACTTCTTTTATTTCTCAAATTCTTTTCCTCTTCGATCCATGTACTGAGCCTTGAACTTAACTTTGTATGGTTTCATGTCTCATCTGCAGCATTATACCATAGGTTCATATTGATCTAAATCAAGAAACCTACTAGAAAAACACTTTTTGGGAGCTAACCAGAAAACTTCGTGTGCAAGAGGAAATGAGAAAACCCTTTCAATGATATGCCCCACCCCATTCCAAGAAAACCACCTATAAATCCAGTAGTAGAAAGGAAAAAGAAATTTACATTTTACCATCTTCTCATCCATCAATGGTCAGTTAGGTTTGGCAGTGGGGTGGGGGCAATTTTTCCAATCTAGACTTGTGGGGATGGGGATTGTCCCCCCGCCCCGTTGCCAACCCTATGGTCAGTTAATTCTTGGTATGTCCATTGTTGTGTTTGATCAACTGCACTCTGGTACTGATATTAATTCACTTAGTTATGTGAGCAAGGAGCCATTAGGTCTCCCATGTGCTTCACAAAAATATAAATACTGTTGGGAATTGGGTCGAGTTTTAGATCAGCCACCGATTGGTTTTCATACTCTTGCTTTGTAGGGACCCTTCTTCTAATGAAAGTGATGTCTATAATCAAATGTCTCGATAGCTATTTCTTGTATTGCCAAGATTGTTCATCTCTTCTCTCAACTTTTCGAATACTCTGATTTCTTCAATTCCACCATTTTCACTTCCAACTCTTGCTAATATATAGATTTCTTGAACACATTTTCTAACTGTATATTTCAGTCAGAGGTGCACGGTATGCCTGGCCGATTACCACGAGGAAGACAGATTGTCGATCCTCCCAATCTGCGGCCATTCCTTTCATTCAACGTGCATCAGCATATGGCTACAACAGCAATCAACGTGTCCAGTATGCCGGATTTCTCTGCGCGATCCTCCTGAGAGAAAGTGGTACATGCAGCCCATCTTTAGCCCAGCCCAACGATCCCAACACCGCATGCATTCTGTCAATGCACATTATTGCCATTGCATGGTGAACGGGATTGATAGGTGTTCGTCAAGACCCCAGGAAAATGAGATTGTGGGCCCCATGGAGGAGGTCAGTGCCGAAGATAGCAACTCTCTTCCGATTGGTCGAGGCAAGATCACTAGGAAAGAAGAGATCAGTCCATCGAATTCATAAAAAGTTTGAGAAAAACCTTCAATGCTTGTGTTGAAGCAGGTTGGTTGTTGGAGAATAAGGAGATTGCTTAGTGATGTTAATTACTCTTTCTTCCAACACATTGTTTCACTTTTGGCTTTCTGTATATATGCTATTTAGTGCTGCTTCTTTCTTTTCTTATGTTTTGGTTTTCTTTTCCTTTGTATAAGGAAGTTTTGTTTTGTTATTTGAAAGCAAGAATCGGAATACATGTCGTAATGATGTTTTCTAACTACAAATATAATGAAATTTATTTTGTCACTGTCAAATTTTTAGACAAAAATATCCTTGGATTCGACTTATAAATTTCAGACAAAAATATCCTTTAATTCGACTTATATTTATAAGGTATAATATTTCAAGTCACTTTCTAAGGGAATTTTGGCCTTTTCATGAAAAATGGTAAAAAAAAAACATCTTTTTACTCTCTTTTACTCATACTTTTACTCTCTTTTTTATTTTTAGGTGGGGAGGATGTAAAATTTTGAATTGTATCCTCTATTTCAACTTGTATTTCATCTTCTATTCCATTATTTTTAATTCATATCATGTATAAATTAATAATATCATCTTTTACTTAGCAGATGATGATTATTTTCAAACACCAAATAAACATCAACATAAAATAAAATATCTAATTTGATAAAATTTAGTCATTAGTAAAATTTAGTCCTGATAACTGAAATCTTCGAGTTATATTATAAAAGGGATGAATATTTATGAATCAAATAGAATGAATTCTTATAAATTTAGGATCTAAACAATATATATACGATAAGACAAAAACTTGCGTGTAATTAATCCGACCTGACCCACATGTTGTTCCACACATTCCCGAGCATTTGGATGAGTGCTGTCAAAATTCACTCTCAAGTGTTTTACTTTTATATTATGTTAAACATATATTTATGTTATGTTGGTCATACTTATATTATGTTAAACATACATTTATATTATGTTAGTCATACATTAGTTGTATCTTTATGTATTACATAAATGTATAATTAATATTATTTAAAAGTATGAGTAATACTATGTAAAGATATATGTGTACAATTTAGGGTTTTTTTTGCTGAAATTAGAGTTTATTTGTCGAAATTAGGATTTTTTTTTAAAATTGAAGTATCATATAAAAATATGTTTAACATAACATAAATGTATGACTAAAACAACATGAAAATTAAGGCAAAAAAAAAAAAAACACGGATTAGGATAGTATTTAACCTGATCCGACCTACGATGTATAAATCTAAAGTTCATACAACAGTTGAACAGAATTGCAAGTCATAAGATAAAGTGAAATATCACGTATTAGGAGTCCAAACACCAAAAGTAGTGACTCCACCCCCAAAAAAAATTCTTAAATCATATTCTATGTATGGTGCTGATGAGTATTTGAAAATGAAAAATGAGATGGATACATGATAGAAATTATAAATGCAATTTAATTCCACGTGAGTAATTAATACATGATTCAAACTTAAGAGTTTAGATACATTTGTATCACACAAAAAGCTTATCCCAACCTAATAACAACCATCATTATTTCAATCACTATCGTGCATTTGATGACATGTTGATAGTGTTAATTACCAGCAAAATATAATACAAAAGAAACAAAAAACAAAAAAAAAAGAGCAAAACAACCCTGGGACCCACCTACCCACGTGGCTTGATCCTAGCCCTCAGCTTATTCTTCATCACCACAGTAAACTCCAGCTTCTCACTAAGATCCACTTTCCCATCCGGGTGACCCGACCACTCAAACTCCTGCACCATCCGGGCCAACATCAGGTTTATATGCACCGACCCGATTCCCAACCCGGGGCAGATCCTCCGTCCCACCCCAAACGGCATCATCTTCACCCCCTTCACGCCCGTTATGTCCGCGTCCTCCCGGCCCAAGAAGAATCGGTCCGGATCGAACCGGTCAGGTTCGGTCCACACTTTCGGATCCTCCGAGATCCCCGCAGAGAAAAACTCGACGTTGGCGCTTGTCGGAATATCGTAGCCACCGAGCTTTGTCGGCTCAGTGACTGCATGAGTGAGGACGAAGTAGGTGGGTGGGTGCTTACGTAGAAGCTCCTTCACGACGGCGTTTAGGTACGGCATTTTCTCCACGTCCTTCTCATCGACCTTCCTTCCATGGCCGACGGTGGTCTCGATCTCGTGGTAGAGCTTCCGCTGTATCTCAGGATTCTCGATCATCCGCGCCACCACCCACTCGACGGCGGTCGCCGTCGTATCGGTGCCGCCGTTCAGGAACTCCGAGCAGAGCGTCACGATCTCCGGGTTGGATGGGAACGAGTTTCGTCCCTCGATTTTGAGGTCGAAGAGGGTATCCAGATACGAAAACGAAGCCCCGGGTTGACCCGAACCCGGGTTCTTAACTGCTTCTCGCCGTTTCTCGATCAAGGGAACTAGGGTTTGGATCTGCCTTCTTCGTATCTCCTGAACCAGTCTTCTCTTCTTGGAGAAGAACGGCCTCAACAATGGCAGAAAGTCGTCGATTCTCGGGTCGAGAGCGATGAGGACGGCTTTCATGACCTCATCGACCTTCTCGTTGGTCTCCTCGTCGGTCTCGACTCCAAAACACATGGCTAACAGGATGCAGAAGACGGCGAACCTCGCGTTCCTCAGGACCCAGACAAGGCCGTTATTCTCCGCCGCCTCCGCCGTGAGCCTATCAACGAGCTTATCCATAGCCGACTCCCTGGCGCGGCGGAATTCTCTGACCCTGGCGGCGCTGAGCATGTTCTGCACCATGTTCCGCCTCAGGGACCGCCACACTGGGCCGTGGTAGGCGGCGTTGACGGTGAACTTGTTGCAGCTGAAGAGATTCCTCGTCGGATTCTCCCTTGGCCTCGTGGCGAAAATCTGGCCCTTCTCGATCAAAGCCTCGTACGCCAGAGCATTGCTGCTGATAATGATCATCGTTCTCGTGCCCATTCTGAGCGTGAAAATGGGGCCGTAGATCGGAATGAGCTCACGAACGTATTGGAAGAAGGGTTTGCCGGAACGCGCCACCTGGAAGAGGTTTCCAACCACCGGATAGCCCGGTGGGCCCGGCGGCAGATTGAGCTTCTTCTTAGAGGATGATCGGCGGGATAGGAGGAAGATGAGAGCTGATGCAAGGAATGCTAGTGCTGTGAAAATGAGGGGGGAGGAAGAGAGAGAATCCATGGCGGTTTGGTTGGTTATGGTGAGTGCAGAGAAGTGGAGAGTATATCTATGGAGCAGAGCTTGAAATTATAGGTAAGATTAGTTAATATGGGTATTAAAATCTTTCAACAAAGATTTCAGCTACGTGTTTTAGGTTTTAATGCAAGCTTTGTATGACACTTACTGCTGCTTATTATTAATATGCAAAGCTAATTACAAACAGACCCTTTCCATAAATTTCATTTTCTTACACAACTTAATTCAAATTTTACAACTCACTCGAATTTTTAACACATCAAATAAGGGATGCCCATTTTAATTTTAATTTTTTAGAATTATTCCTCGTCATTTTTCTTATTATTTAATCTTTTACTTATTTACAGGTTTGGAGATCATGTTTGGTTTTTTTTTTTTTTTTTCATTATCATTTTTTTATGTTTTAGTCATTTCAAATTGTATTTTAAAAAAAAGTCCGAAAATATTTTTGTTGGTTTTCCAATATTAAAGTTGAAATCATGTTTAGTAAATTTCGAAAAAGAAAATTTGTATGTTATGTATTATCTCGCAAATATTTATATACATTATGTGCATAGATCTAAATCTATATAATTGGGTCGATTGAAATATTTATATACACTGTGTATATTTTCACGTTTGCTACGCGTGTCTCTCTCACACACTTAAAATCCATTTTTTAGAAGGCAGACTTGCAAAATAAAAAATAAAAATAAAAAAAAAGTAAAGTAAAATAAATTTTTTTTATAAAATTGCTAGTTATGAAACTTATATTACATGTGGTTTTCAAGTTTCAATTAAAAAATAGTATAATTCGTGCTACATCTGATGGATTATATTCAGTTTAGCATGGGAGAAAATAAAAATTGATATATAATGATAAAATTGATTCATGAACAGTAAACAATCTGATTGCATTTTGAGAGATGATGTACATGCTTAATCAAACAATTACTGAATTTATTTTCAATTTATCAGCCTACTATAGCAATATATATAGCATGATAATTATTTAGATTAATGCATCATAATTCCCACATCCAATTAGAGATACCAAGACATATTGACCCATAATTTGGACGGGGAAAATCTCAGTCTAATCCAATCCATCTGTGAGCCAGCTTGCTAGAATTTTAATTGAATTTTTTTTTTTTTCATTTTAAAAGGAAAAAGTGATATATGTAATATTTTATATATGTTACTTAATTATATATGCATTCAATTAAATGTAAAATAAAATAATTATAAAAATTTGAGCTTTCTTTAAAATTCTTTCATTCCGATAAATAAATGACTTGTCTTAATATTTTATAAATCATTTACTTGGTTTTGGTTATATTTTTTTTATCATTATTATACATATCTCATTTATGCACTAAAAAAAATTAAATTGGGGGGGGACCCACCAATTGAATTAGCAATCTACAATGGTCTTGTCACCTAAATACATGGAGAAGATATGATATGTCGTTGGCTTTTATTAATTGTTCCTAACTTTAATTTAAGGCAAATATTCAATTTAGAGCTAAAACATATATATTCCTAATTAATAAGAGTTTGTTGAGTTTATATATAGTTGATACTATTGATTCATCTCACATAATAAAAATGGTTGAAATTGAAAATACTTCAATATATAACATGAAAAGTTGTATAAAACCAATTTAATACAATAGACTACGTGTTTTTAGTTATTGTATGTCTCAAATTACAATCCCCAGCTTATTGAAAATATCATGTATTTTTTCAATTGATTGAAATAATCCAATTTAGATATTGTATAAATGAGTTATTTCAATCTTTTTTTGTTTTTCCCAAAATATAAAAGGATATGTCTCACCCCCAAACCACAAGTGAGAAATAAGAATATAGGTAGCTAGATTAAGTAGTTGAGAATTAAATAGTTGGTTGGATAGGCATGTGCAACATATATAATACTTATTTAACATTATATATGCATATTCTTGAATTGGATATAGGCTTCAGAATTCTTGTTCCTTGTGCTTGTGGGGATCTCTTATTTATCATCATGGACTCAGGATGGGGTTCATACTCCCCGAAATATTTATGTGAAAAAATCATTGTTTATAAAGGAATTACGAAAATTCATTAAAATGTAATTGTATATTTGTCTTTATGTTTTAATTAGATTGTAGTCTTATCATTTAATCGGAATATAATTTTTTTTTAATATATGTTGAAGACATCTTATATGTTTTTTCTAATGTAATCTTTGGAATTATTTAGGTATTTATTAAGCTCATAGTAAAAAATAATTAAAATAAAAAACTTGACTCTGGAAACAGGGATCGTGGGAAACATTTTCGTCAATACACTGGTGGGACGGAGGACAACCCCATAGGCAACCTAATTGGAAAACGTTATTTAATATATAAAGAAATGATGTTTTCTGTTGTATCTTAATTATCAATATATATTTATGTGTATATTAATAATGATATAATTATTTATATAATTTCTATTATTCAATCACAAATGTTTTATATCTTATTTTAGGGTTAGTATTCTGTAAAACTATATATCGTAGATAGAATTAGATTTGAATCAAGCACATTAAAAAACCCAATCTATCTTCTCTCAAACTAAGTCCTTACTCCTATGAGATCTGACTTTCTTCTTCTCCTGGCTCTTGTTAGTTACTACTCATGTTTTCAAAAAAATAAAAATAAATAATATATATATATATATATTTATTTATTTAATGTATAGTGATTGTTATGAAAACAAATACCTCCTTAATTTCATATACAATATGAGATTGGAGTTTTTTGCAAGGGTCAATAAAGTCATTGAAAAAGAAAATATTCTCATCACATTTTAGTGAGTATTATTCTTTCTAATACACTATATAATAATACATATTAAATATTACTATATTAGTAAATAAACAAATAAATATTACCTTATATAAAAGTTAACTATATATATCAGACATTAAAAAAACCAAAAAAACGATATATATAGTGTGGTTGAGGTGTTGGTCTCGTTTCTCCCATAATTGTGAAATTAAATGAGGAAAAGGAAATTTGAGACCTCTCTCAACTGTATTGGGGATGTCAGTTAATAAGCTTCGATTTTTTGCAATAAAAACCGTGTGCCCATTTAGAAAAATCGCTGTCACTATTAAGCGACTTATACTGGAACTGGACATAATTGTAGAATTGGAGAGATTAACTAATTAAAGAATAAATCTCTTTTTAAAGTGTGTTTCATGTGATTGTTTTAGAGTCGTAAAGTGATTATTTAATAGAAATAAAGGACGAACAATTAACAATAATAATTATGTTCAATTATTTTTGGAAATGAGTAATTGTTCAATAACTAATTAAATCAGCTGTAATAATTATTAGTACTGCATGCAAGCCACATTATTAGTTCCCTAGTGTGACTGATTTAATTGATTATTTTAACGTTATGGCTTTGTGGATTTAATTACTCTTTTGTTTGATGAAAATTATTGAGTTTTGCCATGTGATCACTTTATATGTGTGTATATATATAAACAAACCTAAACGTTTGACTCTATTTATTGTCGAGTTGCTATCTCGTGCAATTCGTGGACAGTGCAATCGAGTCAAATTAGATCGATTCTGAATTATGTGTTTTTTTTTTTTTAAAAATTTATGTGTTCACTTTTATGTTATATTATATTATTTTAAAATGAATCAAGTGATGTTTATTAGATATAGTTATACAAATAAAATTATTATGTTATCCTAATTTAGTACATTTAATTATATTGATAGTCTAAATTTATAATTTCACAAAAATAACTAAATAAATACTTAGTAGGTAAAATCACACCTATAAATTGACTGAGACTACAATACACTATTTTCAGTAAAATTCGTTAATGTGTTTGAAGATAAAAGTATAATTATTATCTCTTTTAATTTGAGTCTCATAATTATCATAATTTTTCATTTTAATTTCATAATATGTTTGATTTTAGTTTTTTTTAATAATCTAAAATTAATATGTATCGTCACGTCACTTATAGGTCATCGAAAACCCCAATTTTGAGATCACATGCATTGTACATGAAATTTTATGACAAAATTCAAATTCTCCGATTAAATTTGAATTGAGAATCAGACATATTTTTAAATTGAAACTAAATAAAATTGTGATATTTATAAAATAAAAATTGAAATATGTTTTGACTAAAAGATTACAATAAAAATCAAGATAGAGATAAAGTCATAAAGAATAACCTTAGATTTTCTTGGTAATTTGAAAACGATAAATAGAGTGAAACAATTGTATTCTATATATATATATATATATATATTATATGTTATCTTCTAGAAATGAATAATGGGCCATAGAAATGAATTAATGGGACAAGATTAATTAAATTAGTACTGTAAAATAAAATATGTGAAGACCGCATAGCGCAGTGGATTAGCGCGTTTGACTTCGGATCAAAAGGTCGTGGGTTCGACTCCCACTGTGGTCGATATTTTTTATGTTTTTCTCTCTTTTATTTTTTTTTATTTTTGGAATAATCTAGCCGTCAGTTTTTTTATGTTTTTCTCTCTCTTTTATTTTTTCATTTTTGGAGTAATCTAGCCGTCAGTTTCCGATAGGTGATGTGATATGAATCGGATTCATACAAGTAGACCAACATAATACCCGTGTTGTAAATACCGGTTTTATAGAGGAATAATATTTTCATTTATGAATTTTTTAAAATAATTAAAAAAAGACACTTTACTACTTCTCTGCGATGCTTTTTTACAAAAGAATTCTAACTAACACAAATATAATAAATAAGTAGGGCTTGTGTATTCCTTACCAATCTCAACTTTAATATCTTCAAATAATACGATTAATATATTTATGTGTATAAATAATACTTAAGTAATATTAAACTAATAATACTTTTGGAGATACATATATCGGGATGTATAAGTTTTCGTTATAATAAATTTGATAGATAGTAGAAGTATCTTGACTTATAAATCTTAGTTATGATGTTCAAGTAAATACTATAACTTATGCAAGAAGTGAAGGTTTAAAGCACTACTGTGATTTATATAAAGTGTAAATCATTACTATTGCTCAAAATACGAATGAACAAATTTTACAAAATAGTAGCCTTCTTTTATTACCCGGATAATTAATTAGTCGGATGTTGTAATCTTCTACAATAGTTTGGTAATGTATTTTGTATTATACTTATATAAATAACATCGCATAGAAACAAAGTATGTATATTTCATGAGTTGCACTTGTATGCAACTGTCCATACAACACAGATCTGGTCGGGCCGAATCCGACCCGAATTCGCGTATTTTCTATTTTATTTTCTTTTTTTTACCTCAACTTTTATATTGTGTTAGTCATATGTTGAACATACCTATATATAATATTTTAACTTTAAAAAAAATCCTAATTTTGGCAAAAAAAAACTATAATTTCAACACAAAAAAATCCTAATTTATACATATATACCTTTATGTAAATATTACACATACCTTTAAGTAATATTAGTCATATCTTTATATAATACATAAAGGTACAACTAATATAATTAAAAAGTATGATTAATATAACATAAATGTTTAACATAACATAAAAACTTTAAAGGTATGCTTAACATAACATAACATAGCATAAAAGTAAACTTAACGTTATATAAAGATATGCTTAATATAACATAAAGGTAACTTAACATAACATAAAAACCTTAAAGATATGCTTAACATAACATAAATATATGCTTAACGTTATATAAATATATGTTTAATATATATAAAGACTCTAAAAGTATGATTAATATAATATAAATGTATGTTTAACATACATACGAGTATAGTATTTTGAGCGAATTTTGGTGGGTTTGACAGCATCCACCCAGACGCGTGAAAGGTTCGTGGAGTGGCGCGTGAACCAGGTTGGGTCAAGTGCACAAATCCTAGATCCATGCACCAGTTACATAAAAGTTTTTTGTGATATTTCATTGCCTAACAAATACAGATCGGAGAAACCATTTACAATATTGGGTGAATAAGATTTTATAAAATTTCAACAAAAGATTATGAGATCTAACCAGAGGACTCATCAAATTGAATACAGGATGCAAGATTATGTTTTACTTTAAAAAGGGGGGGGGGGGAGAAATTGAAAATTTCTCCGTTCAAATACCCAATAAGAAAGGCTGGAAAATGTACTAGCAATTGTGTCACAAATTAAAATTTTATGTCCAGAATATGGGTTTTGAGTAGTAGAAACACTTCATAACTTTCTATTTTCTGAATATCATTCTTTTGCCATTCCAAAATGTTACTTCAAGATCTGGAATTTGATTTTTTAGTTTGTTATGTTTTAAATGTCTATATTTTCTTATCATTTTGCTCAGATCAAAGATGTACTTGCTCTCAAGGAAGCAATCAATGGCTTCTTTCAACACAGTTTTGTCACAGATAAATACATGTACATATACATGTACATATATATATATATATATATATATATATATATATCTGTGGATTACATCCTTTTATTACTCTTACCTGTTAACAATAGAACCATCGAAAAGTGGCTCAATTTTTTAGCATAAAAAGAAAGGAAAAAAGAAGGATCTATGAAAAATTGGAGCTGTCTATGATGTACAGGCCACCTCTTTCGTTGAACGGCCTGTTACTTTGAGCAGCAGAAAGAGATTTATTTGATACATGGCAATGTACATGCAACTGCTCGAAGAACAGGTTACTAGCAACTCATACGAAGAGGAGGAACATATAAATGCAAAGAATTATTAGTGAGTCTCTATGGTTATCCTCTTGGTGAGTGCATAAGCTCGTTAGCAATTCTAATTGTACCTTCGCCTGCTGCCTTATGTTATCTTTACTGGTTTTGCTTTGCCATCTTACTTGCAGGGAAATGCAATCTTGCCTTCAGAGGTCGTGGGGCTCGAGTTTTCTGGTCAAATCCTCTCACACATACGAATCCTGCATTGCATTTTGAGTTTACGATTGTGTGTGAAGATTGCCTCTGAGTAATTATAAATGTAAGAGAGGCACATTACTGAAACAAAGCCAGTTCGAGTATTATTAAGAGATGATACCTTTCCAGAAGCAGTATTGAATACCTTCAGTGGACAGGCCTAACAAAAACCAATATTATATTTTAGTCGCTTTTCTTATCTATATTTCAGCTAAGAACTAATGAAACTTCTTTTTCCTACCCTTGAAAATTGAGGTGACAGATGTCCCAAAGAATACCGTCCTTCTTGGAAGGTTCCACAGATAATTTCTTGGCACGTCTATAGGGTTCAAACTGGATTCATGGTCTGCAAATACCTGTATGAGAGTAATAACTTGTTACATATCTCACCTATTTCTTATGCTGCTACTATTTATTTATTTTTTTCCTTTTGGAGAAATAGACAATTGGATGAGCTATAACAAAAGTTCTTGAGAATAAGAATTTTGTCACCTCATTGACTTGGAAATATGTGCCATTGAGCGGGAAACTGCCTCTCATCGCTGTTCTGCAAGGTATCTGCACGAGATTTCTGATTCATCAAAGAAAATAAAAAGGAAGTCGAAATAAAGGTATCTAATTGTCCATAATTATGCAACTATTACTGAGTTACATCACTTTTATTCTCACCAGAATAGTGCCTCTGACAGTTTGAGCCTGTGCTTCTCTTGTACTATTGCATGAAAAGCATGTTGTGTTGTTGCACAGACCACCTCCTTCCATAGAGCTACAATTACTTTGTGGAGGTTGAATTGAATCTGCCGTCTCGCCTGGTTAAGATGACATTGGTTTGAGTATATTTAGCAGAATAGGTCAAATAACTTGGTTTGTTTCTACTATTTGACTTTTTATATTCTTCATGTTTCATTTACTTTTGTGTGCATATTTATGCAATGGTGCAGGGGTAGGTGAATGGAGTTATCATTAAATTTCTTTTATGATGCACAAAAGTTGGTAAAACTTTCATCATATTGCTACTCTTGTGGTGATAAATGGCTTTCTTGGACATTTTGGATCACATCAAGTGCTTTTAGATAGTGTAACATACCTGGAGTCCATATAGCCAGAAGGTATGGACTTGGATCATCCGGTTCTCGTCTGTCCATCTAAACATTTAACTTTTGTACGTCAGTGAAAACCCAGTAGCATAAAAAAAGAACTAAAGGTTGAAACTAGAGATGATAAATAACTGACCCCTTTAAGTAGAGGATGTGAATCAGGAAGTTGGTAACTGCAGCAATATAAGCCATGAGTCATTCATGATTTCTACTTGCATTATTCTGGAAGAATTTCCATCCACTTCTAAGTTTTAGTATGAAGGTAAACTTACACTTGGTGTTCTGTCCGCAGTCGACTGATGTTCTTTAGCTTGGGTATTGGTAAAGAAGCAAGTTCTGGACTCAAAGCAACTAGAGCTTTTGACATATCACCTACTCCCATTTCCATCTGTTCTTGCATAAAGCTCTGCAAGTTTGTAGTGAATTCTTCAACATCGAGCTTTATGACAGGGATTTCATCAGGATCCTCATATAATGCATCCTCGATATCTCTTTCAGCCACTTCTGTGGGTGACTCTGGGGTTGTTGGTTCCTCAATTAATGGTTCACAATCCCTTGTCAAACCCTTTCCCAGTCCTATGTTATCCTCGGATGAAGGTAGTAGCATAGGCTTTATTATCACGTCAGGGCTTTTATTAGCACTAATAGGAGCTGTCGAACTTACTATATGTCTCTCTTGTGGCCCTGGAAGAGCAAGTCTTGCACTGCACCAAAGGTTTATGTTGATCATAATTTGCATAAATATTACTCTATTTATTTTTAGCCTTTGAATCTAGAAATTTCCAGCTTTTATTTGTATACAGAATGGTTATCTAGGTAAAAAACATAGCTAACCTAGCAAAAGCACTGGCAAAATGTCTACATTCTCCTCTCATTGGACAAGCATTACAGTTTGGCTCTCTCTTTGTGCAGAAAACCTGTAGCCAACACATGGAAACAACCTCTTAAGAAACTTGTTTTTCTATGTGGTTAGTGTACAATGGTTACACTTATGATGTGACTAAACCATGAAAGGCAGGGCATACCTTTCCAAAAGTTATCATTTGGTAGTGTAGCTCATACCTGTAGCGCCATGATATATAGATTAGTGACGTCTTGCACTATCCAAAACTAGGTAGATAGTTTTTGTAATTGAGATAGGTAATTCTAATTAAGAAAAATATACAATGTTTCCTGATCCAGCTTGCAGAGTCTTGGCCAAAGATATTTCTGGATTGATTCCAGCACTGGATATCTGCATGGGAACATTATTAGTATTTGCAACAATTCACATTGTTTATTGTGGTCAGCTAACATATACTTACAGTTCAAGAAGATGTAATTGGAGTGACTCAGGAAGAGGTTGTAGAGGAACCCAACCAAGTCGAACAGCAATGCGCCCAACATTCGTGTCAACCTAAACAGTGGAATAATTAGTGAAAGATTTTGTTTCTTTCAGATACTCGATCTTTGCATGCAGTGCTTACTGGAAAAGCAAGATGATGAAGTGTTAAAAGCCGTACGCACTCCACACTTTTTAGCCCTATACCTCGTATGCTCAATAGGTAATCCCTGCAAGAGATATTATTATCAGTTTTGAAGAGTGACTTTTTAGGTTCATAAATGAGGGGGAGATACAAGATGGAATATAGGCTCATCCCTTCCTCTTTATGCTTTCAGATATTCTCATGCCTTCCTTAATGTGTTTCCTGAGATATGGATGAATGATTACCTCTAATTAGGAAACTTACTTGGCTTTGTCTGGTTCAACGTCTCTCAACCATTCCAGGTCAACTTTTTCATGATCTTGAACCAGGCGATTCAGAAAATCCTGCAGATATCCGAGAACACAAGAAACCTTGGTTTGTAGATCTCTCTAAAATATTGGTAACTTAAAGAGCCATCAATTAAATCATTATGTGTACCTTCATTCTCTCTGCTAGCATGTTATTCATACCCCTTTCCTTGATAGTATCAGAAATTTCACGAACATCAGCTTTTAGTAATGCGTCATAGTCTAGAGAGTCCATAGCGTCTCTGCTTCTTTCTCTAGTCCCAGTCTTCGATTGAACCTGCTTTCTCAAGATATCCCAATTAAAAGGTTCTGTCTTTTCCTTCTCGGCCTTTCGCTTTCTTGCATTTGAGGTTGTGGTGCTGATTTTACTTGATGGTTCGTCGGAAGACTGCCCAAGCCTCATCATTTCAGTTCCAACTTCCATGTGTTTCGATTTATCTGCAACAAAATTTGTTGGAACATCAGAATTTTGTCCTGTAAATGCAGTTATGTCAAGGTATTTCCACATGTTACCACCTTGCTGTTTGCTGTATGCTTGAGCAGGTCTGCTAGGGTCTATCAGAAATGTGCTCTCCTGATGCAAAGCCTCCTGCTTTTCACTCATATGCTTGATGAAATGCTGACCATTTTTATTATGAGACTCATCTAGAGAATCAGTTTTCAGTCCAAAACACTTGTCTAGAACTGCATGATTAACTGATGATGGTTGAAATTTGGTTCTTCCATCGTGAGTGCCAGTAAAAGCACTTTCTGCACTTTGTCCTATGTATTCATGCATGTATTCTGCACCTGTTACATTAGTAATATCAGAATCTTTTGAAGCCAAAGTAGATGTTCCTTCTTTTCCCAAGGATGCAATAGCATCTGCTTCCAAGTTTTGCATGACCATTGACATGTTTAGCCATGAATTAGAGGATTGAAGAGCAGAGCTGTCATAATGCTGAACTTTGGATATGATCTGATGGGGTTTTGTAGTGCTGATGCCAGCCTGTCCTGGATTTTGCCTGTATGCTGCTTTTTCTAAGTGCTGATGGCCAATCAAGGGTTTCTGATTTGAATTTGAACTTCCTCCAAACTGGTTTTGCTGCAATGCAGCAATTCTTTCGGCCTGTTCGGAGACACTTATATGCTCAAGGTTTCTGCTGAGATTCCACCCACCTTCAGTTTCAGAATTTGATCCAGAGCTGGATCTGATATCTTCAGAGGCTTGAAGAACAAAAGATTCTGAAGAACTTTGTGAGGAAATGATGTCTTCCTCTGTTCTCCTGGTATGATCATTCATTAGAAAGGTTCCTTTTTCTGGCATGACATTTTCTGCTGTGTCCTCAGATGTGTCAGTTGATATCACTGAACTATGGCCATAGACTGGTTCCTTTACCATTTTGTGATGAAATGTTGTTCCATCTGGATATGTTATGCGAACCTCATGGTGTTCACCAGATGGACTTACTCCATTTTTGCAGCATGATTGTCTGACAGAAGTTGATCTTACAGGGAATTTGGCTGCCAGAGACATAAAAGCAGAGCTACAAGCGAGATAAGACATTATAATACTATGATTAGCCTTTAAATTATCTAGTTCTTGTGCTGATGTCAAGGAAATAGATTTTACCTTGAAAGATGATCTGAAACATTTTGTGTGAGAAATACTCCAATCACCGAATCAACGACTGATCCTTTCCACTTAGAGAATCGCCTGTCCCCTGCAATATAATTCTAATCTCAGGTTTCGTGACCAAAAGTTTAGTGCAATTAATGAGGAAAATCCAATACCATTACTTGATTTATTTTATTTTTGTAGGTATCTTACATGATTGAATTTGACAATTATTAAGTCCATATAATGCTTAGTTTAGGAAATACAAATACTATCAAATTAGTTTGTTAGTTACTGATATGTATATTATGGATTCCTAAAACTCAATATAGTAGGAATATTGAGCTTCGAACGGATGGTTAAAGTGCCAAAACAAAAGGTTACCATGTGATGAGTAACTAGAGTTGTAGAAGCATTTGAAAGGATTTGTAAATTTCTGCAGTAATGAT
Source organism: Scutellaria barbata (assembly GCA_028654395.1). NCBI lineage: Eukaryota > Viridiplantae > Streptophyta > Magnoliopsida > Lamiales > Lamiaceae > Scutellaria > Scutellaria barbata. The sequence continues at coordinate 12,722,264 of CM053646.1, read as the reverse complement.
CACATGACGAGAAAGTTCATCAGCAGGTATGTAAAGAACTCTGCAAAATGAACTTTCCAATACCCGCTTATAAAGAGTCGACTATGGATTCAACCCCATAACTTGATGAACTAACACCACCAGAGCCACCCAACATGCTAGATTGTGATATGGGGATAGCATTCTACAAGAGTTCCAATTTAAATTCACATCATGAAACTCAAAACAGAAGAACTCCTTGCAGACTTGCAGAGCTTCTGCAAGAGAACCACATAACAAAATGCAAGAATTCGATATACCCGAAGCCATCTCTTTGAGTCCAGAACTAGCATTGTCTATTTTATTCCTTTCATTATACAAATCAAATTGACCAGTACAATGGCCTTATCTAGGGAATTTATTTTTGTTTTTTGTCCGTAAGAAGGTGACCTCAATTTAGGTGCAATAAGTTATTTATCCCTCAGAGAATGGAGCATGAGCTTGGTCACCTTTCTATCTATAACCAACATCATGAAATTTGAGCAAATTTTTTAGCTTGATTTTGAGCTCATATTCATTATCTTTTCATATTTAATTCATCAAGGTTAAGTATGGCATTGTTTTCACATTGTATTGTATTTCTTGTTTCTGATCACCAAGTCATTCCTAACTTTCTTTTATTGTTACCCTAGGTACTGTAGGCATCGTGAAGTGACTTGAGGTTCATTCTCCTCCAATCTCCAACTCAGAATGGTGATTTAGCTCACTTATCTTTTCTTGCTCTGTTTTCTCTTGTGTTAAGAGATGACAACTAGTTTACTAATATACTATAGGTATCTACACACAAATTTTTGTATTATCCCTAATATAAATTTTTTCACAATGCATGCATTCAAGCTGGCTTTTCTTCGTATTCTTAATCTTTTGACACAGATTCATGTGAACATTTGAGAAGGGGAATAACTGCAGCAAGTGTGCGTCACTAAACAATTTATGGTATATAAATTATATATCTGCAACTGAACTGACATGAGTATTCTGGAAGCAAATACCTTGGACTAGATGCATTCGTGCAATGAATGAGTCCACTCGACCACGAAAGACTTTTCGTTCTTCTTCCCACCATTTTTCTCTACCGGTGTCCATTGTTTCTGTGCTTTCATCTCCTTGCTTACCCATTAGAAGGTTCCACAGCCTATTTGTCTCTGGATCAAGGTCCACTCTGGGTCGTGGCTGCTTTTTTTTTACTCGAAATTCCTCATATGGAACAACAGCACCATCCCCTCTGTATGGAACAAGTGCACTGTGTTCTTCAGTGATCTGCAAATCTTTCATGCATTTGGTTATATAATCAATGGAACACAAGTTTCTCCTCTCTTCTTGTACCCCTGCACATAATAAAAGAGTATGGATTAATTTTTCCAATTTTTTCAAAGAGCATATTACCTTTATGTTAAAAGTATAACTTGCTGCAAGAAGTTTACCTTTCTTGGATGAATGCCCATAACTTCTCTTGTTCTTGGACTCTTTCTGAAGAATTTTATCCACAACGGGAACTTTTTTGGATGTTGTTTGTCCAGCACTTTGTCTCTTGACTGCAATACAAAGAGGAGAGTATATATTTTTGTCTATTGGATCCAGTTTAGGGTCTCCATGGGATGCAGACTCCAGATTCCAGTTAGTACCTGCAGCGAGGTTTCTGGTGATTTGCATATTAACAGAGTCATGGGATGACATTGATGCCATTCTTGCTGAATATAAATCCATTTGAGATGAAACATGCTGCTGCTGAAACTTATGTCTGGCATCAGGGTAGTTCATGTAACAAGTTGCCTTTGTGGATTTATTATTTGGATTACTGTAGATGGTCTGCCTTCTGTAATCAGAATTTCCTAATTCACCATTCAGGTGCACTGTTGAGCTTTCTGCAGGAAAACTCTGATTCATTCTTCGCTGAAAGTCTTCAACAGTTGTAATTCCAGAATGCATGCTGGATGAGGTTCCACGAAAATTATCCTCAACATTCTTATTTTTGTGCATCCCCAAAGCATTTTGCCATAATGAGCCGCTATCTCTGTCACAATGGCCTGACTTGGAGACTCCACGGGACCAGATTTGAGAACCCATCAAGGCAATAGTATGTGGGTTCCTGATCATAGTATGGGTATATTCTCTCTCTGGTCCATGTTTCTCATTGACATTTACCAAATCCTCCAGAACTTGAGGCATAGTCTGAACTGCTGATTGTGTCCCAAAGCCCAAGTCTGGCTTATTGATATTTGCTTGAAGGACAAGCTGTGTATGGGCTCCGCTGGTGTGATGATGCACCTGATTGCACTTACTGTCATCAGTATATTGGTTTATACTGGCATTTTGCACGTTTAAATTCCTGGCAATGATATTCAAGGCATGGTCTACAGATGTAGGTGGTAGGACTGCAGTTACCAGTGGCATTGACTCTTGCGGAAGGATTTTATTTGTTGAGTGAACAAAACTGCAAGCAGTCTGCCTCTGTTGTTTCTGTTGACCATATGTGTATTGGTGACCTGCCTTCAAGACAGATGTTGATGGTCCATTTAATTCTGTAGAGCATTCTGCATTATGAAAATCCAAATTCAAATCCAAAGGAAGCTTACAGCCTTCATTATTATGTTCCTGGTAGTCAAGTCCTCTGCCCTTGCTTTCCTTCTCTGCTCCATTATCCAAGTCAAAGTTTAACTTTCTCTTGCATGACTTTGTAGCAGGCCCCAAATCAGATGCTTCAACAACCTTTACTGTATCAGTCGATGGAGGAGTTGAGTTTTTGGCGCCATTTTTGCGCACGTAGTTCCTTTTCATTGGAGGATTTCCCTCAGGAGTGTTGTTTTTTGTAGCAGCAGTCTTTGGAGATCTTTTGGGTTTCCCTTCAACTACTACCTTTGGTCGGTGTTTTCTTCTTCTGGGGGTTTTCTGCTGCGGTGTTGTGTTCAAATCAATTCCTCCATTTCCACCATCAGAATTGTTCCTTTCCTTTGGTGATGTTGAAGTTTCTGCAATTGATGTACCCACAGAGTGGGGTAAAATGTCACTATGATCTCTCTCAAGATGTTGAGGTTCTGGAAATGAGACAGCATTATCCTTTGTGTACTTTTCTTGAGTTGAGGTTTCATCTATCAACAAGTGTGGTTCTTGAAAGGTCTGCTGAGTCTTTGACTGTTGGTTTGGCGTTACTGGCCCTAATGGCAAGGGCCTTGCACCACTTGAGGATTTTCCAGCTTCTGATCTTGGTGGTACACATAGGTTATAGTTGGGTACTGAAAGTCTACCTAAGAAAATGTAGCATTCGAATTATAAATATATGGTTAAGCATCCATAACATTGTATGAGTCAGTTTTAGATATTACTCTAAACTTGTATGTAGTATTATTAAACACTGCTAATCCATAGTCTATCTCATTTGGCATATTGACGATAAGAGATGTGCATAAGTAAAATGAAATGGGGGGACAAGAATCATGGAAGTAAAGGGGCATAGTCAATCATGCTACATAGATGTATGAGAGACAAGGAAGTGGAAGAGATTGGCATCCTCAATTAAGTACCAGAGATATAGAAGCAATGAGAAATGGTATACAGAAATTAAGCTATAGAGCATTTGAAAAAATTTAGAAACTGGTCAATTAACCAACTTATATAAATTTAGAAGCTAGTCATTTAACCATCTTATATACACATAGGTGTGTAATAAGCCAAATTAGCCAGCTATAAATCATTTGAAAATAATCCTATTCTTTTAGACACATAATGACTTTGAAATGTTTGGCTTGCCATTTAACAGCCTAATAAAGATGTCACTGATAAGAAGGAAGCAAAATTACCCAATTCTATTGTGTTCATCAAGGATAAGTCAAACATGGACCAAGTTCCAGTTATGCTAGCTTTTCTACCAACAGAAGAAAATGTATATTGTTCAACAAGTGACAGTTTCAAATACTTAAAAGTTTGAAATTTGATATCTCACATTTTTGTTTAAAAATTAATAGCATTAAAATAAATAGCATTAGCATTAATAAATGGCCATATTCTTTTAAATGCATTTAAATTTAGAAACTAGTCAATTAACCATCTAACATGGATGCCATTGGTGAATCAAAAGCAAAATTAGCCAGCTATAAATCATTTGAAAATAATCATATTCTTTTAGACACATATTGACTTTGAAAAGTTTGAGTTGCCATTTAATAGCCTAATAAGGATGTCACTAGTAAGAAGGAAGCAAAATTACCCAATTCTATTTTTTCCAAGTATAAGTCAAACGTGGACCAAGTTCCAGTTATGCTAGCTTTTCTACCATCAGAAGAAAATGTATATAGCTCAAGTGACAGTTTCAAATACTTAAAAGTTTGACATTATCACGTTTTTGTTTATAAAACGATAACATTAAAATAAATAGCATTAGCGATAAAAATGAGACTAACGCTCTTATTACTTTATCGTCTGAAGCATTTGTGTGAAAGCATTTTATGGGTCCTACTAAGAGGCAGTCAAATGCAAAAGATCAATTAAAAATACTTATCTCGAAAGTATTATACTCACTGTTTGGCATCTCTTGTAGGTTGTAACGACTGTCATCATGGCTTGCGTGCAAAATGAGACTTTGCTGAATTTTCGCACCAGCCGATGCGTAATCCATTGGCATCTCTTGTAGGTTGTAACGACTGTCGTCATGGCTTGCGTGCAAAATGTGACTTTGCTGAATTTTCGCACCAACCGTTGCGTAATCCACTTGATTGCTTTCATGAAAAGCACGACTTTGATGAAGTTTGGCACCAACCATTGTGTAAGCTAATTGACTGCTTCCATGAAAAATGTGATTTTGCTGAAATTGTGCACCGGCTGATGTGTGACCCACTGGATTGTTCTCACCTCGCACAATTGGACAAATAATAGTGGGCTTGCCGTTGACATAATTGCTTCTGTTTGGTGATCCATTAGATGGAGGGTCGCACAGAGCACTTCTCATACCCATTAATTCTGCTAAAGAACTAACCTTCTGTGGAGGAACAACTTCCCCTGAATTTTGTGTGTAGGAGCCAATTCTACCTGCATTCTGGCTCAAGTTTCCAAACCTCTGCAATACACTAACATCTTGAATGCTATTGTCCATGCTGTTAACCCCTAAGCAGCCAGTTGGGCTAAAATTCAGAGGCAGCTTATAGGCCTCAACAGGAGCAACATCTTGACCATTCAGCAGCCAGCTGTTCAGCCCCACAATCCCAGTTGGACTCGAATCCTGCTGCAGCCTATAGGTTTCAACTGGAGCAACACCTTGGTTGTTATGCTCCCTATAATTTACACCTACAGTTCTGTTTAGATCAAACTTCTGAGTCTGCTTGTCCCTCAAAACTCCTCCGTACAAATCTACCAAATCAAGCCAATTTTCTTCCCCCGTCTGATTCTTTGGTGATTCAGATTGGGCATTATTAGAAGACCTCTGCAAAATTGGTTTGTCTGGTGTTGATGGAATCCAATTATTTCCATTCTGTGAAACTCCCTTCTCCAATGGAATTGAAAATCCCCTCCCCAGGTCCATCTTCAAATTGAGTGAACAGTGAGGTTCTTCAATTTATTCCCCCTTATTTATCCTATTATTGTGTAATTGTAAATCAAATCAGCCCATGGATTGCTTATAACCAAACTTTCTGTGCTGAATTTCCACATTCCTAATACTTTCTGGAAGAAATAGCAATAGAAGAAATTCACTAAGACAACTTCCCAAAACTAAATTTAACATGTGGAAAAATGCAATTAATGCTCAGAAATTCAATTCCAAAAACTAACCAGTCCTCATCAATCTATATCTCTCTGCATGTCAAATCCCCAAGCTTTGCACAAAAGCCCAGCCAGTTAACAAATGTACCTTATAGCAAACCTGCCTAATTAACTACAAAGAAACCGAAAAGTGAAACATGAATCAGGAACAAGAGAAATCTGAATAAATTGGAGAAATTTAATTCCAAATATGAATGTATCCAACAGAAACAAACCTACAAAACTTGAATGGAGATTCTCTCATGTGAAGAAATGCGATCACCTACAGATACTTTTCACCCAATTCTATAGCGTGTCAAATGAGCTAAACGAAAAAAGAGAAATGCAACAGCATAAGAAACTCAAATTAGAAAAAGAACAATTCAATCAGGTATATATAGTTACTCACCGATCTCTATCTGTATCTTCTCTATCCATACAACATCAAAGATCAGCTCCAAAACGAGTCAATGCCAGAAAGCCAAGTCTGTCTTCGTTACAACAGTACAATTTTAGAGAGAGAGGGGAGAAATAAGCAATTTTAGAGAGAGAGAGGAGGGGAGAGAGAGGAGGGGAGAAGTAATACTAAAAGTGAAATAAACAGTGAAGTATTTCCCTTTATATACACAAGAAATTTGCATGGTAAGGACTTGCAGGTATGCAAAAGAGGAGTTTATTTGCAATTTATCGCATTTTGTTGTGGTGCAAAATGCTAATTTTATTTATTACGTATCTCACTTTCTCGTTACAATTGATATGGTTTTTTATTGCATCAATTTGTAGGGATTTAAATGTTCGTTGAACTTTCCATATATAAAGGAGCATTATAATTGATTGTGTTACTTAATTAATTACTTGACCCTCAATCAAAATTATCTTTTTTTGTGCGATCTCATTGATTTGGTTAAAATGTTGTTATATTTGTAGCTTTTAAATAAAATTTTATTTTTTAAAAAGAAAATAATATATCAAAAGATGATTATGGTTTTGGAAAGAAAAAAAAAAGGTGTAATGTGAGAGAGAAAAAAATTATCTTTAAGACTTAATATTTATGAACTCAACGTTAACTAAAACTATAATGTTTACTATTTTCAATAAGAGGAATTTTAGAAAAAAATGGTTCAAAAAAAAAACAAAAAAGCTTTTTTTTTTTTGTTTATTTATTCAATACAAAGAAAAGAGTTCGCTTTTTCTTTTTATAGGAAAAATAAAAGCGACTTTAATATAGGGGCATTAGAGTCATTTTAGGTTAGAAGTGCCTTGGGACAGTAATTTGGGCATTGGCGAAATCACTTTGCAATAAAATGAACTTGAGAGGATTCTTGTCGAAGGAGGTGATATGAACAATGTCACCAGATGCAATTTTATATTTATATTAGCAAAGATGTCACCAAACATATAAAAGCATGTTTAAGTAAACGTTACGTGTTTTCTTTTATATTATTTTCTTAAGTTTAAATATGAAAAACCTTTTATGAATATTTTTAAATAATACGGGTCATTATTATAATTGAAGAACATAGTCCATTAATTCATGTTTTTTTTTTTAATTTATTAAGACTGAAAAAAATTCACACCGGTTATATATGTGAAAGGCCATTTATATATTTCTTCATCAGGTCTCCCCTCTTATTGAAATAAATCTCCCTATTTGCAAGTATCTATTTAAAACTTATGTTATCAATAGTATGATTATACATTTTTTTTGATTAATAATAAATGTGTAACTAACATTAATTTAAACTCTATAACTAGACACTGAAAACTGGAGTTCAAATTTAGAACCATGATCTAAGAGCTCATCTCATGGACATGATCAATGTACAACAAGTAATGTTACATAAATTCATTCTTGCTATTATAAACTATATTATTATTATTATTATTATTATTATTATTATTATTATTATTATTATTATTATTATTATTATCATCATCATCATCATCATCATCACATCTCTAATAAAAAGTTTTGTTATTCTATATATTCATTCATAATCATTTTCATGATGAGGAAACATATATTTTTTATATTAATTATGAAATTTAGGATGTTACATAAGCACATGTTTGATACATAACCAACTATAAATACTCCTAGATATAAATAAATAAATAAATAAATAAAAGAAACATTTATTTATTATCTGTATTTTATCTACTTCGATTTATATTACCGCATAAATGTAAATTAAAGAAGTATTAGAAGGTTATAATTAAGGGTTATTCTTGTAAATTAACCTATAGGTTATTATATACTGTTCATTTCATCCTTCACAATTTACTTATCACATTTTAATTTACTTATCATGTTATTTTATCTTATTCGATAATCACCTAGCTGCACAAGATTAACAACTCGTGAACAATTAATTGACATTCAAGATATTAGGTACTCTATGAATTAGATTAATATGCGTATTGTTTGTTTTGAGAGAGAAGTTTGAAAATTAGTGAATTTGGAATATATGAATAAATTAATTTGTATTTATTTGAGGGGTAGAATTGGGAAAAAATCTAGTTAACCTATGATTTTGTCACGTTGTGTGTATATTTCTATAAAAAATTATTATATCTGGGTTAGATAATTAGATTTGATTGACGAAAAAGGTTTCTGACTTTGAGAAAGATTGTTTGTTGGGCACCTGACCTTGCTTTATTCAATGAGAGAATACAAAAATGGTGGCTTTTTTTTTTTCCTTTTTTATTTTATAATTCTTAATTTCTTTTTAGGTTTTAACTGATGCATTATGGCTCTTGTTATTGAGAATTGTGACCTTCACACATTTCAAAACTCAAAGTATCTTTCTAATTTTTTTACTATTTCAACATACTAATCTTGTTTGTTTCATTAATTTGTATTTGAGCACTCATTTACATCATTCTTAAATTGTAGTTAATTAAATTGTGGTTATAGTTTGTTTAATCGTTAATCATGGTTTATGTTTTCAAATCTGATTAACATTAATCTTAATGGAAAAAGTAGATGATTTTGGGTCAATTTAAAAAAGGTAGAGAAGTTTGAAAAGTTATTCAAGATTAAAAAAAAAAAAAGAAAAAAAACGACGACACCTTCATTAATTTCATAGAACAAGGACCCCAAGGTCCCGTTCCCGTAGACACAAAGAGGTACTAACATTAGCATTTTGCCTAATTAAATTAAAAGTTTAAAACTTGATTTCTAATAAAATGATTTAAGAAAATGCAAAAACATATAATGAATTTATGAATTCGAATTAAACACCTTACTCAAATTAAAATATAAATATCTACCAAATTAAATATGTGTTGCAGTACACTCTAGTCCCACTATGTTTGTTTTAAATATTCTGCGGTTATTACTCTTATTTTTTTAAAATAATTGTTCATGTGGCATCTCCTTTTTTTTTTTACATATGTCTCTTAACATTTTATTTTTATTGAGTTTTAATTATACCCTTCTCCTCAAAGTTTTATATAAAAACTTAATTACATATGGGAGGACACCTTCCTCTGTACAGAATTGAGGATAAAAACAAAAATAAGAACAAAGTATAATAAAATAAATAAAGGGTTAATGAATGTCGTAAAACTCACCGTCTTTATATTAATTTCGTTTAACTTTTGAATAAATGTAAAAATAACATGATTTTATATGTATACATGTATAATTTCGCTCAAAAAAATTTATCAAAATAAATATTAACATTATATTTATATATATATATATATAAATGATATCACTAATTAATACATAATATATGATAAAAATAATATAATATAAAATAAAATATCAAAATATAACCAATTGAGTTGACTGATTCGACATTTTCAATATTCCTAACTTTAAGGTAGATTATGTTGCACGTGTAATTGTAGAATTTCGTTTAAAAACACACTCTAAAATGATTGTTTTGATGCCTTCACTTTGTCAACTATTTTAGTTATTTAAGGGTTGTTACGTTGTACAAATATATATATATATATATATAGGTAGGTATGCTTCGTAAAAAATAAAAATCATATGTCATTGTAAATCATATTTGTTACAACTTACAAATGTCTGTATTTATACTGCCGAAGGTTAAGTTGTCAACTATTACTACAAATAAACGATGATATTAGTTTATAATATAAAAATACACTTATTTATTGTTAATAATTACACTTAATTATTAATAATATTTTTATATTCAATTGCCAATATGATAAGTTAATTGTCGACCACTACTTTATTTTTCATATAAATAAAAAGATTTTGTGGGACCTGTCAATCGCGGCTACACTTTTATTAAACTTAATTGTATAACTAATTATTTTATTTTTTAAATGACATCAACATATAATATAGGTACATACATACATATATTATATACATATTTACATGCTTCTCAATTTTTGTCGATTTTTATTTTTATTTTTCAAATCATTTTGGTCAAGCATATGTCTATGGATTTTTCTGTGCAATATTTTAAATTTTCAATTAATGCGAGGTAATTGGTGTTTGATAATAGTGGTAATAAAGAGATAAATGTTGAAAATACCACAATTCATATAAATATGTATGTTTTCTACCACAAAAAATATAAGAATGTATGTTTTCTACCCCTGAATGTACTTTGTGACTCAATTGGGCCCACACACTTACACAAAAATAATTGATGACTTGAATAGTGACCGATTGACTGATTAATAGTGTATGCTTTTGTTTTTTTTAATACATTTTTACTTGAATTGTCTTCATTTTTCATCTTAACATACAAGTGAAAATTGCTTGCGTTTGTAAAAAGAAATTGGCGTGAACAATTATATGCTATAAATTATATAGTTTTATTTTAATTCCTAAACTTTCTGAATTTCTAAATTTTTTAATTTCTAAAAATTTCGAAAAACTTTCTGAAAATTTTCGAAAATTTCCAAAAAAAATTCGAAAATTTCCGAAAATAATTCCGAAAATTTCCAAAATTTTCAAAATCAGGATTGGATTTCACATTTTCGAAAATTTTTGGATGGAAATTGGAATTGATTTTTCCTAAAATGGGATTTTTGGGTTAAAAATCGAAGTTTTAGGGTTAAACGGCAATTTTGGAAAAACATAGGGGTTAAACGGCAATTAACCATAATTGCCGTTTAACCCCCATGTTTTTCCAAAATTGCCGTTTAACCCTAAAATGGGATTTTAGGGTTAAAAATCGAAGTTTTAGGGTTAAACGGCAATTTTGGAAAAAAATAGGGGTTAAACGGCAATTAACCATAATTGCCGTTTAACCCCTATTTTTTTCCAAAATTGCCATTTAACCCTAAAATGGGATTTTAGGGTTAAAAATCGAAGTTTTAGGGTTAAACGGCAATTTTGGAAAAAAAATAGGGGTTAAACGACAATTAACCAAAAATGCCGTTTAACCCCTATTTTTTTTCCTAAATTGCCGTTTAACCCTAAAACGTCGGCAATTTATTCTTATAAATGCAAAAAATATTCACTTGTATGTTGAGATGAAAAATGAAAGCAATTCAAGTAAAATTGCATTAAAAAGAACAAAAACATACATTATTCATTTAATCAATGAGTCAATGATTAGTAAGTACAGGTCATCAATCATTTGTGGTCCATATCCACCAAAAGTCAAAAAAAAAAGGGTAGAAAACAACCAAAGTTATAATTTTATGGTAGAAAAGATCCACTTTATATCAATTGTGGTAGAAAAGAATCACCACTATATAAATTAGGGTATTTTGGACCCTAGACCCATAAACAAAATCCCAATTAATATGGGAAATTCTAAAACAGCATTGGCTATGCATCACACAAAGTGACAGACAGAAGTTGGAAAACTACATATAAACATCAAATGTAACTTAATTAGCAATTAATATATATATATATATATATATATATATATATATATATATATATATAAAGAAATCATTTCAAGAATATATTATAATATTGCATTCTATCATTCACCACTCAAATCCATTTTTACAATTAAATCACTATTTTGTGAATTATGAATTGTGAATGAATCTATTTCATAGATTTCACGAAATTAATCCGTGAGATGATATCTGAAAAGTTCTATTCTTTAACAATTTGCCATCAAGTTTCTGATTTCATCAATCTTCATTTATTATCTCTAATCACTCAATGAACAATACATCAAAATATATATATTTAAATTTAATTCTTCTATTCTCTATGGAGTGGAATTTTTTTTAGATGGTCTTACATACCTAATTCAGTGAAACGAATAAATACACAATCACAATTCATATATGTGTTTGTGGAAATGAGGATAATGACCTAATGAGGTTTCCGACCTTCTCACATATTTTCAGTATTAAAAAAAAAAAAAAAAAAAAATATATATATATATATATATATATATTGTATAAATGCAATTTACTACTGCTTATCCATGTTATATATGTCGATAAATTGAATTAATATTCATAATTATATATTGAATAACTAAATTTCTGGTGGAATAGGTTTGTTTTGAATTTTGATATAATGTCACAGTTATTATCAATGGACCATGATAATTACCCCTACCACATATTGAGTTATTGCAATATGACTATTACCAAAATTATGCTGTCATATACGGTATACCTAAGTCCATTAATACTTGAAACATTTGTTTTGGTCCCCATCATAAAATATCTGAATCTTTATTTTTTCATATAGGGATTATATGACTTGATTTTATTATTATTTATTTCCTATATAAATAGAAAGTGGCAAGTAAAATCGAAGTAAGCTCAAATTAAACACATGCAATTGGAAATATGTTGGTTGGACCTAGCCCAATCCTCATCCAATGTTTTTAGCAAACTTACATTTTATATATTATTAATAAAATAACTAATAAACCCAAACCTACCTTCAGCGTCATCGGAAATAGAGCTATACATACATATACATACACACACTTGGTCTGCAGTTTCTTTGCCTCTCTCTCTCGCGCTCTGTATACATGTAAATTCTATAGAGTCGAGTTACTCTTCAATTTTGAAAGAGAAATAAATTAGAATCAATAGAGCGAATCTCTCTCAGGTTCCAATCGCATCTACAAGCAAGACTGCTGCATTTCATTCGCGAAATTTTTTGCTCCATTTTTCAGATGCTGTAGTTTTATTGTGAATTTTGACAAAAAATCGACTAGGGTTTGGCAATAGAAGATGGAATAATTGTGTGCAAAGCAATGTAATTAATCAGAAGATTAGGGGTATAATGAGTATTTCAAGTCAATTATGGGGATAATAAACCGATCAATTTTGTTTTACAACAAACCAGCTTAATCCATAGTTTTAATCCACTTTTAAACCCGGGACCATAACTAACCCAAACACCTAAAAAGAAAAAACAAAAAGCCCTTGTTAAGAAAGGTTTATTTACCCTCTTATAAAACTTTTCTGATCATACTCAATTTGTTAGGTCTTCGTGATTTTTCGTAATAAACAAACTTATATCATGACTATATAATTCGTCGGACAAAGCCCATGAAATTCATGTAAAGGTGCCCATCAGCTTTGGAGAATCATGGTTTAATTGTTAGTTTATCTATTTTTGAATTTTTATATTATATAAAATTAATATCATATATTTATGTTGTTTTATTTTTTCATTTTAAGTTGTATTGGTTATTATTTTTAACATGTATTATAAGTTGTAAATTTTTTTTAGGTTCATGGTGTTTGTATTTGCTTGGATTTAAATTTAAGTTCTAATTTTTAATTGAGATCAAATTATTAACTCAAACAAAATTATTATTTTATAACATATAAATAATTGTAACATTTAATTTTTAATTTAAAAAAATTGTAATAAAACCGTCGGAACCAAAATCTCGACATTTGATTTCAATTTGACCATCGATGATTTTTCAAACCAATAGTTTGAATCGTTTAAACACCTCTACTATCATAATGGGATGATTTTGATTTTGATATCAGTTCAAGTTTGCGTATGTCTAATTGCCATATCTAGATTCCATGAAATGGACATTATTAGCTTTTTTATCAGTTTGGCTCCCCAATTCCCCCCAACCCCCCCCCCCCCCTTCAAATTTTGTTTACCTTAGGCTATAACCATCATTATATGTGTGTGTATATATATATATTATATTATTTTTCTTGTATTATTCTTTTTAGAAAATGTCCCACAATATAATGACACTTCAATGATGTATTCTTTTGAGTATGGGCTGGGCATCATAATGGGCCCAAATGGATAAATTCACCACCATAGTGTAATATTACTATTTAATTATACATAATTACTAACAAATCCATGTAGGTTTGAGAAAAACAACAAATATAATACCCGATAAATTTTATTAGGTTTAGCATATATAATAGTATAATACACTCCACTCAAATGGGAACTCTTATTTTCAAGATATAGAAAGAAGGGTACTTTCCACTTCAAGCCAAATATTCTTAATTCAATGCTACATGTATTGAGATACGTAAGTAATAATGAGTGACCATAATCTACTAACATGCAAACAAGTATATCTCTATAAATGTCTATGATAAATGGTGGGTATTCGAATGTATTATACCTTATATAACTATGTGATTATAGTTGGCTTCACAAGCCCAGATGACAAAGAAAATGTAGGACAAACAATAAAAACTGTTTGTGTTTTTACTGTTCAAAAATGAAATAAATACAAGAGTTGCTATGCAAATTGCATGCAATGTAGATTGCTGAGCAGAACTCACCTAGTCCTGGCTAAAGAAATTTGCTGAAAGTAAAACAAAATTGTTGTAGCCATTGTTGAGACATTGCATTGTTTCGAGAACGAGAGCATTTTGCACGTGCCAAGAACAGCGAGAAGTGTTCAGAAGAACGGTATTTCACCTCTTATTGATGACCGATTATGAAGTCACTCAGATCCAGGCAGATTGAGGGAGAAAAAATAAAATTAAAACCTTATTTCCACACTTTATTGATGAATTCAAAACCTGCAATGAAGTTAAAGAGGGAAAATTATGGTGTATGAGTCACAAAAGCGGAAATCATGGAAATGAGATCTCAACTAATACGGTATGTTTTTACCTATGAGATCACGTAACAACATACCATTAACAGCTACCATTCACTCTTGGTCTAGGCAGCAGTAATGAAAAATCATATGCAGTCTCCAATGACTGAATCACTCTTGCGGTCACAAAAAACGACAGTTTGAGGATTTCTTGAGATATATTTCTGTATGGATTTGACTGCATCAAGGTAAGTACCTTCAAAAGGGGCTTCGAGTCCTTCAATAACCTATAATGAATGATGAGAGAAATTAGTCAAAAACATGCGACATTTTTAACAGGCTTTTAGAGGTGAACACAACCCAAATGTTGATAGTCTATGTGAACCAATTAGGGATATACATTTTTTTTTTAATCAGCTTGGGAAGTGGAAGGGAGGGGATAATAAAAACTAGAAACCTTGCATGACCAGCGTTCAAACCCGAATCATCACAATCTGCACATTTATAAAGGTAGGATACCACTTGAGTTACAATGCTTGTAGTACCAATTAGCGATATACTGCGAATGAAATGCAACCTATCAATGATAAGCAATATATTAAGAACTAGGACTTCGTCAGGGAGTAGCATCACCAGCCGCTCAAAGTTGAGATAATTATGAATTTAATAGTGATTGAATCAGCAGTAGTATGCCCAAAATAAATCACTACATATCCCTATATAGAACGGATTTAAAGAATCAGCGCATAGAATCTTCAAAATCTGGATGAATGGCGGAATGATGAGATTGCTTATACCACCCACATCCCATATCTTTACCATTAAAGTGGAGAGCATGTAAGTGTTCAATATTTACAATTTTGCTACCAATAGACTTCTCTAAAAGTTAACCTTTTATAGAACTACTAAAGAAATATGAATAAACCAAGAACATAAAGCATGAGAGATTAGAGAGGAAACAATCATTCAAAACGAAGATGGTTGATAAAAGTTACCATTAAGGACAAGTCAGATAATTCAATAGCCTTCACAGTCAAAAGCTCCAAAAGCTTCTCAGGGGTGGAGACAAGAAACTCTGGTTCAGCACTCTTGAAACTACCAAATTTAGTTAGATCAGATCAGATGAGGCAAGAAAAACATCATGTTGCAATCAGAGTACCAGTTTACAAGAAGTAAACATGGTCAGTGAAAAATCAATAATACACCTAATTGATGTCGAAATATTATAACATTCAGAAGCTGCAATTTAATAGAGTCACAGTAATAAAGTTTTCTAACATATCAACCTATGAATGAAATTCCCAGATTTACCAATAATAAAGTTGTCTATGATTTGCGAGAGACAGTAATGCGAATGGAGCAATTACACGTTCATGCTTGAAATGCACAAATACTTTGGCACTAGCTAGCAAAATTTTGGTTCTGACAATAAGAAGTCGAGAGCAATACTATAATGAGAAAATGGCTAAGGTGCTAACCTGTGAATTATATGATCTGCGGAATCACCCGAATGCAAACTAATTGTATATATTCCAACAGTTTGCAAAGCCTTGCAGACTTGGTTTACCTGACAATAGTCATTGAGATAACTTAGAACACTAAGATGATGCTTTCAAGGTAAGTGAGACAGCGGGAACAAACAAAACTGAACTATTTATAGTAACATGGCATTAGTTAGTTCTACAAAGGCAAGATCAATTAGCAAAAGAAAGAATGCCACCTAATCCTGTGACTATAGCTCCAAGGAAAATTAATAAGTAATCATAAGTAACAGCTACGTCAAGAATGATCACCAACCTCGTAAGCTTTGTCTTCTGATGGCACAAGATATAGAAGAAAAGGACTCTTAAATGATAGGCCCTCTTTCTCCTTCATCCAGATGGTATCAGCAGCACTAGATGTTATCCAAGCAATTTTCTCCATTTTTGAATCGGCTCCATCCATCTCCAATACATCTTTTCCATTGGTGTAACAAATCCAGAACTCAAACCCCCACTCATTGGCGAAGAAAGGTCTGTCCATTTCAGCGCTAAACCCATTGTTTTGCTGCAAAGCGTTCTGAATTGAATTTAAGCACATCATCAAAAACTTTGATGGGCATCCCGTTTCACTCTCAGCATCATCTTCTTTCCAAACATGGTTGCAACCATCCCACTTTGTAATCCCAAATGTCGGCTTCCCTACATTCATGGCAATCTCCGGCCCCATAAAACCAATAGATGTAACCAATGCCGATGTTTCTTTCTCCACAATCTCAAGCTCCGTAGCTTCTTCCTTTTGAATATCCGACCATGCATCATTGTCCTTGGAAGACCCTTTACATAAGCTACCTACTTTCTTTCCCATGGAATCCATTTTTTTTTTTTCTTTTTGTTGAAGGTCTAGATATTGCCTTCCTACTGATGAAATGCTCTCAGGAATCAGAAGGCTAAAAACGCAGACCTGGATATTAACATCAAATCAAAACGATGCCAACCTCATATGAACAAGAATCACAAAACAAATAATCACTGCATTGTTTCATTGGTGCTAATACACTATCGAATATATGATCCACTAAAATTAAATCATGTATAATCGTAGATTAACAGCACCATTCTTCACACTAAGAAAAGATTAATTGAGGGAAACATTAATGGTTAATCCATAAGCTGCATTCCTCAAACAACCATTTTCTTCAAATAGATGTCTAGAGTAAAAAACCTATACCATTCAGAAACCCTCAATCCTGGATTTTGAGAATAACAAATGTATAAACCGAATCTCAATAAAAAAAAAAAAAAACAATTCATGATTCCTTCAAGCCACAGATACAGACAATCAGAATAATATTTAATAATCAAACCATTCTAAAGTTATCCTTATTCGATAAAAGAACACAAAAGTGACCTCTCAAGGCGGTGCCGGCGGGATTGGAGGCGGTTATCGACGGCGACAATGGAAGCGACGTTGAGTTAGATGAATGGCGGAGGTAGCGGTTTTTGCAGTGTGCTGACACAGTTCGTGTTGTTCTGCTTTTATAGTGTCGCGCTTTGGTGGCGTTGTGGCTAGTTATTTTGGATTCATGGGCATTTTTGTCATTTTACGTGACAGCATTGGTTATGTGGATTGGGCCAACTGGGCTTAGGGTGGGCTCCTACAAATCAAAATTTCGCTACATCTCATGAACATATATTGGATATAATTGTTTATTAATTTATATATATGAATAAGAATAAATAATATATAAATCAATGCTGAATCCATACTTAAAAAATAATACCCTTAAATACGACATTTTATATGAGAAATTACTTTTCAAAGATAATTTTATTACTTTTCTACCACAAATCAATTTTTTTTTAATAAAAGTTAATTAATAAAAAAATCAATTTTCGAACAAATATTACAAATATGTATTTTCTTTTTATAGAATTATATGATCATATCATATAATTTTTTTTGAGGTTACATAATATGATCATTTCCTGTAAACTCCAATATAAAAAAAAAAAAATTTCAAAAATAAAATTTTGTCAAATTTCATGAATGCTGATAGAAAAATAATAAAATTGTTGTTTAAAATAAAAACATGTGGTATCTTAGGCAACTCACCCCATAATCCATATTACAAAGAGATAGCATCATAAAGACAAGATATGACGAAGAGACAGAAGCATGCATGTTAGAAATTAAGGTGGACTCTCTAATTGGGCTCTATTCTTTATAAAAGACTAGGCTTCAAGGTTCATGAGCCCAAGTCCACTTAGCCAGAGTGTTTTTTTTTTATTCCTTACAAATTAATTTGTAGGGCTTTTTTTTAACATAAAATAGACTATAAGATCACGTTTGGTTCGTATATTGGGTTAATAAGGTTATTTGGATTATGATGAGTTTACATTGTTTGATTAAATTAAGTTTAATATTTATATATTTGGTTTAAATGTTTAGTATTGGTTTTGAATTGAGTTTATCAAATAAATCTTTATTTCGATCAAGTATTTGTTGTGGGTTTATAGAAACTTAACCAAAGTGACCTCAAATATAAATAAATAATGCTATATATTTTTTTATTAAATTCCAAAGCAAAACAATAATTTAATTATTTGGAATAAACTTATTTTTATTTATATAAAGACAATTCAAAATTACTTGGAACAAAATAATTCGTAATTCATATTCACAAATAAGAACATTAATATTAAGCTTACCTTTTGAGACTCAATTCATTTTAAAATAAATGCATTTATACAAAAAAAAAAAAAAAATTATTGATTCTATAATTTGAATTATGGAGTTATTCAATTTATATGTTGTACAAAAATATTGGACGATCTGTTCTTTTTAAACGATTTTTTTCTTCTTCATATTATATTTAGATGTAATCGTGATAATTTTAAAATTTAAAATATAATCCTAATTTGATTTATTTCAAACAAAATATATTTTAATTGTTTAAAAATTATTTATCTATGTTGTCTTATATCTTGAAATGAGTTTAAGAATCAAAACTTTGTTTGAATCAAGTGTTTTTATGGATTTAATATTTACTTGACCAAATTGTCCCTAACATTTTTTTTAACATAATTAATTCTAAATTCCAAAATATGTTAAATAATAATTTAATTAAAATGGATAGAAAATGACAAAATACAATTTATTCAATCCAAATAGTAATGAATGGGTGGGGAAATGATAAATATTGTGTGACTCATACAATGACATCTTGTAAATAAAATGAAGAAAAATTCATAAATGTAAAATATATATTAATAATAAGGATATAATGATAATTCTCACCCCTTTTTAAAATAGATAAAGATATGGTAAAATAAACCCACCCAAATCCACTCATTTTGGATGGTGTTGACGTCGAAATTTGTTAAAGGATAATTCCTAATCTAACACCAAAAAATATGTGAAATGAAGTGTAAAGTACAAAAAGACTGGCTCGGAGCCTATTCGGGCAATTTAACTCAGCTGATCCTAGACGGTTAATGTGACCGGGCAGGATCTTATAGCATTAACTTAGAGAAATAAGCTTTCTAGTGCTGTTTACAGAATCAGAAATCGAACCCTTTACATGTTGAAATTGAATCTATTTATAGCTACAAAAACAACTTAAATGGTGGAGATCGTGGGGATCGTGGAGGTTGTGAAAATTGAGCCCACTTTCTCCTTGATTTTTATCTATTTATGTGGCATTGAGCAGTTTCATCATTCACGATCTCTTGGTAGTTGACTGCTACCTGGGCGGCTGTATCGGCTCTGGCCGGCCAGGCTGATCTGTCGAGAATTCCTTCCAATTGGCCTGGACGGTCCATCAGGGAGGATATTCAATGTGTCATCCTGGTCGGCCGAATGGAGTGATGACTTTCATTAGGCCGTCCAGGTACAAGGTGTTGTGCGGCTTGGGTCGGATGTCCAACAGATGATTTATCTAACATCTTATTAATTTCAAAACCCATTTTTTGGATTCGGACTTAAGTGAACAGCCTCCCAACTTTTAATCCAAACAAATATTTAAATAAATTAATTAACCCTAACCAACCCAAATATTCAAATCAAACATGCCCTAAGCAGTTGAACAACAAACTAAATTGCTTGAAACTCGACCCACAACCGTCAACTTAAAGAGTCTATATACAACATGCAGTAGTTTAGTAGTAGAGTGGTAGTTTTCTAAACTTAATTTTGGATTCATTTAATCATTTTTTAATAAAGATTGATTTGGAATGATCAGAAAATTCGAGTCACTAGATATAAGAGTGAAATCATTTGATTAACTTTTAATAAAGATTGGGTTCGACTCACTGGAGATATTATTGACATTATTTTGGCCTTTTTTAATAAAGAAAAATAAAAATAAAAACTTAAAAGTCTATTTGTCCTCAGTACTACAAAGACTAAACTCGAAAATTAGATAAATGTGAAAAATAAAACTATTGATTGGTGCTCATTCAAACTTGAATTGATTGATACTTAAAAAAAACTAAAACATAAGTTTTGAAACTCAAAAACTCACACAAAATTGAACCATAATATATTTTGCTCGACTCAGATTCATGTAAAGCAGTACAACACTGTTACTTTATGCTATTTTCATGTCTATTGATATTTTATGTCTTCTCTCAAGCACAAATTATTTCAGAAGAAATTTATGAGTTTTATATCTCTAAATGGATACACGATCAAGTCAAATAAATTTCCATTTTTTAAATAATAAAAACATTCCTATTCCAACTCCATCACTTTTTATAAAATCAAGTTTCAACGCCCTCTAAATTCATCCAATTATATTATATTAGTTTTTGTTCCACGCTATACACGGCCATGTATTTTTTGAACAAGGTAATTATAATATAATAAAAAATATATTGTATTTTTATTTAAGATATTGGAATTATGTTAAAAGTAGTTGATTATGGATTATATATTTTAAGTAATGGAGATTGGTAATAAAGGTTTGTAGTTTATGAAATAGCATACAAAATTGTTTTTTTACACCAAGTACATGACTCATTATCCATGCAAATTGAGTCATATGATTTGAAAAGTGTTGAAAATGTGCCCCACGTGCCTTAGAATTTGCTTTCAAATCCCAACTCTCGCACCCAACTTTAGTTATTTTCGTTTAACCTTTTAGTTTTGTAAACTTAACATTTTAGTTATATTTGCATAATCCTTTGTATTATGTATATTAAAAAATACCTAAATAATATGATTAAAAGATTATGGAATCCATAAAAGTTACATTAATATAACATAAAAGTTATACTTGTAACTTTTATCTTATTTATATTGAAAAAAAATCTAAGTAATTTTACTTAAAAGTTATGATATTTATACATAAATGTTATAATCGTATAATATAAAGGTTTAAGTTATATTATATGAATTTTTATACTAAAAAATCTATATTATTCACTTAAAAGTTAATAATATTTGCATATAAAAACTATACTAATATAATATAAAAGTTATGATATTAAAAAAAAAAAAAACTAAACGAAAATTCAGATCCAACCTGACTCTGATTCATACACACTTAGTTATATAAATCATAATCTACGCACTTAATTCACACAAACATTAGTCAATAGTATAACATCAAAAACTATATCACAACTTACAAAGTTCCAAATCCACCTAAAAAAAAATGGATACACGATCAAGTCAAATAATTACAATTTTTAAATAATATAAACATTTCCATTCCAACTCGATCCATCACTCTCGATAAAACCAAATTTCAACGCTCTCCATATTCCATCCCATTTATTTTATATATACTCAGTCCCAACATATTTCAAATAAATAAATAAATAAGGATAATTACGGAAATTAACATTTAACCTCTGTTCCTGAAACAAGTAAGTGCCAAAACAGTTTTCAAAGTGTCCGTCGCTCATTTCTTCTCCACAATAGTCATTGTCTTCTCCATCTTCAAGAGCGATAAAATCTTGGGGGGGGGGAGGGGGAGCGATGGGCACTGTTGGTGAAAATTCCGCCGGAATATACCCTGAAGACGGCATCCCCAATTCGAAGGACCTCGACGCCGGCGCCCTCTTTGTCCTCAAATCCCGAGGTTAGCAACTCTATATCTGCAACTCAATTTAAAGTTGGAGCCTGTGTATTAACTTCATAACAAACCCTAGCTGTGTAAATATAGGGTCATGGTTGCATTGTGGGTACCATTTGACGATGGCGATAGTGTCGCCGGTGCTGCTAAGCTTGCCGTATGCTCTGACGCTGCTGGGGTGGAGCGGCGGCGTTGCTTCCGTCACGGCGGCGGGATTGGTCACCTTCTATTCCTATAATCTCTTGGCTTTGGTTTTGGAGCACTATGCCCACCTTGGAAGGCGCCATCTCCGTTTCAGGGACATGGCTCATGATATATTAGGTTTGTTTTTCAATATATGCCAATTAGTATTTAATTCTGTGAGTATGAGAATTTTTATGTAAAATATAGGGCAAAGTTAATATCTTATCACTAGCATCAAGAAATTGAATTTAATAAAATTAAAAACTTTAAATATTATTTCTGTTAGAAAAATGTTTGTGATTTTGTGTCACAATCTAAGCTAATATTATATATAACGTAATTTTAAGTAATGTATTGTTAGACTATTGAGATAAACAATTTCTAATATGCATGAATAATAATAATTTTGTACATATTAAGATATTTTTAAAATTTTAGATTAACTTTTTTTAACCAAATAATATCATTATTAAGTCGTATATTTTCTTATTGATCTTTAGAGAAAAATAACTTAGATTTTTTTAAATATTTTCTTCACATATATATTTTGTTTATATTATCATTAGTATTTTTTTTTAAAAAAAATTACAAGATTCTAGAATATTTTATATAGAAAGTCTACTATTTTTTTAAATTGTATTTCTTATATTTTAAGTCATTTAATAGTCCACCATTATATAATCTTGCATTTTCTAGTTTTTCTATTCTTAAATTTATATTTAAAATTAAAAATAAAATAATAAAAATAAGCTATATGTGAGACAAATGTAGGCTCCTGGAGACTCTTGGAGTATTATTTGTCAATGAGTGCAATTTGGGACATTTTGTGAAATGAATAATATGAAATTATTGACAATTGTTTTTTTTATGTTTATCGGTTTATGTAATGTGTGACAGGGCCGGGTTGGGGCCGATACCTTGTGGGCCCACTTCAATTGGGCATATGTTATTTTGCAGTGATTGCTTGTGCACTTCTTGGTGGACAGAGCCTCAAGGTTGGGCCTTTCTCCTTTTTTAATTTCGGCCCAATAAAGTAATTTCGAGCGTTTTTCTTTCTTTCTTTTCTCTTTTCCCCCTTTTTTGTTAATTATAATTGAATCAAATTTATAAATATTTTGAGAAGTGTTTGGTTGTTTCTTAAAAAAAGTACCCGAGAACAATTTTTTTGAATTTTATTAGTTATTTTAAAGAGTTCAAATATAAGCTAATTAAGCACAATCTTTATCTAGTAACTTAGTTATAATTAGTACAATTCGTACCAACACATTACATGCATCTATGAATTAATACGAGATATTAAACTCCAAAAATAACATTATGTATTTTAATTTTGGTCCTTTGCAGTATATTTACTTACTCTCAAGGCCGAATGGAAGCATGCAACTATACCAATTCATAGTGATGTTTGGAGGTGTAACCCTAGTTATGGCACAAATGCCATCTTTTCATTCCCTAAGGCACATCAATTTTGTGTCCCTTATTTTGTGCATTGCTTATTCTGCATTTACCACAGCAGGCTCAGTATACATAGGTAACTTTATTTAATTAAACTGTGACGTTTTGAATTTCCTACTATAAGTATAAAATTAATTACTTCTTAATGATACATTATTTAATTTTTGGTGTAGGGCATTCTAGCAATGCACCTAAGAGGGATTACGGAGTCAAGGGAGAAGGAATAAATCTTGTTTTTGGTGTCTTCAATGCTATCTCAATCGTCTCTACGGCTTATGGAAATGGAATTATTCCAGAAATACAAGTAAGAATATTATACTTTGGAATAGAGAATCTCATGCATGGGTCGAGTACTATTTAATTTTAAATATTTTTATTTAATTTTTTTTGGCTTGTAGCTTTGTTAGTTTTAAAAAATTATGTCATGTTGTGTCCCTCATCTTTTTATTAATTTTAAAGCTTTTTAATTTCTACATATTTTCAAGTTTTTGCTAGTCATATTAATTATAATAAGAAAAATTTGTCCCTTCTCTAGAAATTCTGGCTCCGATTATGCACTGTAGAAAGGAATATAGAACTAAAATAAATAAGGGGTTTTTTAAAAGCCAATAAAAACATTCATAATACTTTATTCTTATCATACTTCAATGCCATGTTTCGTTTAACTAATGTATGGACTTCATATGTGTAGTATGATATCATCATACTACACGACCTCTACAAACGACACGTTTGTGCATAAATTAAAAGAAACCAACATGACTAGATAGAATGAAATGAAATGCAATATAAAATAGAAAATATTCGTGTTGGAATAGGTAGGTATGTGTTGATGTGTGAGTGAACTTTGGCAGGCTACTATAGCAGCACCAGTTGCAGGCAAAATGTTCAAAGGTCTTTTGGTTTGCTACTCTGTGGTGATCTCCACATTCTTCAGTGTTGCCATTTCTGGATATTGGGCATTTGGAAATCAAGCGCAACCATCTGTTCTTTCTAATTTCATACTCAATGGAAAACCCTTATTACCCAAATCCTTTCTACTCATCACCTATGTCTTCACTCTTGTCCAAATCTCTGCTACCACTTTAGTAAGATTTCTTTCCATTCTCCTTTATCCGATTTCAATATTCTATTGTACTGTATGTTAAATAAAATAAGCATCAGCAACGGTATGTATTAATAAACTTAAAATCAATTTTCGTCTCATTACTATAGTGTTCCGTTTATAGCCTCATAATTATCATGAATTTCAATTTAGTCCCATAATTTAAGAGTCTTTACGATTTCAGTCCAATTGGCTTTCTAAAGAATAACACGTGTCGACACGTCATTTCTAGATCAACATAATGCCTCAATTTGGGATCATGTGCATGGCAGGTGACTTTTTCGGCGAAATTCATTTTTTTCAGCCAAAACTTAATTGCAATCGGACAGATTCTGAACTTGTGGGACTAAGTTGAAATCGTGATACTATTGAGATCGAAATCAATAAACACTATAATTATGGGACGAAAAATGATTTTAACTCATACTGATACCCAAATTTTGATATATATTTTCATCCTATACTTTATACAGGTGTACTTGCAACCAACGAATGTTGTGATAGATCGCAGGTTTGCTAACCCTAAGGTGCGCGAATTTTCTATTCGCAATATGGTTCCACGGCTCGTTTTCCGGTCATTATCGGTGATCATCGCCACCACGGTGGCGGCGATGCTTCCTTTCTTTGGTGACATGATGGCCTTGGCTGGCTCACTTGGTTGCATTCCTCTGGATTTCATTCTGCCCATGATTTTCTATAATGTGACATTCAAACCCTCGAAAAAGACCTTAGTGTTTTGGGTGAATTCAGTGATCGCAGCCGTCTCCGCCGTGTTGGTGGCGGTGGGGGCGGTGGCATCTATTAGACAAATAATTTTGGACGCCAAAACTTATAAGTTATTTGCCAACATGTAATAGAATTATAGTCACATAGCTTTTTATTCTTACAAAGTTAAATTATCTGTCTTATATATAAATTCAATTATCAGTGTCTTAATTTGAATAAGATGTATATGGTATTATACTTTACATTTCATCGTACTAATAATGTTTCTATTTTGTGAAAAAAAAAATATTTAACTGAACATTTAAATTTTTTTGTCTCAAAAAATGATTCTATAGTAAAACAATTTATATTTAATTAATTATTGACGTCTAAAATAAACTTGGATTCTATATATAATGAAATTAAGAAAAACAAAGTTTATACTCCAATAAGGAATCCCAATCCTTGTACTCAGACAGTGACATTTCTCCAACGTATGAAGGGGTGCATTGACTTGTATACTCTCTCTCTCTCTCTCTCTGAATGGGGAAAAGTCAAAAATAGTCAAATTTACAACGGCTTTTAGCAAAGGGCAAAATGGGTATCTCTCTCGTTTGGTTAGTGGTAGAATACTTAATTTTATCTTAGTGGAACTTTTGATACCTAATAATTGGCTTCATTGGTTAATGCAAATTTACTTTTTTAAACGTTGTAAAATAAGTATCATTTTAGCGTCTAAATTTTATTTTAAATTAAGTGTTATTTTAAATTTTTATATAAGTTTATTTTAGAAATTATCCCTACATTAATTTCTTAAGTAAAATTTAAGGATTTAATATGATATTTTTTTTGGGAATTAATTTTTTTTCCAATTCCTTGATTAGTTAAGTGTATATTTGTTCAAATTTTCTGTTACTTAATTTATAATATAAACTCCATAATGATACTTATTTTGAAGAGAAAAGTATTAATCAATCGACATTGTATTTTCAAATTGGAAATTCTAACGTCATTGTTGATATGATGGAATGAAATTAGGTGGTAGTGGTATAATGATGAAAAAAGAATGACATAAAAGATTGATTCATATGATCAGTATCACATAAAAATATGGAATAAATGAAATAATTATTATGATTACATTTTATAGTTGACAAATACAAATGAATTGAATTAAATCAATCTTTATTGTAACAAATTACCGTCCACTATAACTTTATTTAATATTCTATTCAATATATCATTTAAATTTAAATTATTCTGCATTCTAATTTTTTTAATAAATCTTTTTTACAGAAAACTAATATTCTACTAATATTAAGATATATTATATTTATATATTTTTTAATTTTATTATTAGTTTACTATTAATTTTGTATTATTTACATATTCTCAAAGTAGACAAATAATAGTATATTTATGATATTTTTATTAATTATTTTATATAATTTTATATAATTAAATTATAATATCTTATTTTATATTATATAAAAATATTTTTTAGTTACAACTTATTTATGTATATTTTTATAACCTATTATCTATACTAATATTCATTTATCTTATTTTTATGTATTTACAAATATATATATAGATAAATCTTATATCATAATTAAATTATTTTGTATTATTAAAACTATATTCATGTTATTATTTTTTTAAGATTTTTATATTTTTTAATTAATTTTATACTAATTTTTTATTTAATTTTTATTCTTTTTTGCTATTTTTATACTTTTATTTTAGATTATTAATATATATTTTATATTTTTTTAAATAATTTAATATTATTTACACAATTATATAATAATTTAACTTTATGAAGTTAAACTTGTGAAAAATAAATTAAATAATAATAATTGTGATAATTATAAAAAACTTTTATTTAGTATATTGATTTTTCCCCAATAACCTAATACTTTGTCTGTAAATACATATTATGGGTAGAAATAAATGACTAATCTCTTATATATGGTAATATCAATTTTTGTTGGAGTCATCATTTCCACTTATAAAATATACCATGCAGCCAAATAAATATAAATAAATGTTAGAATGATGATTACACAACAATCATATTGTAACGCCCCATTTTCTTAAAATGGTAATCTTTGATCGAGGCGTTACTTACAAATAAAATTCACTCGTTTAAGAAATTAAAGATAAATAAATCCAGAAAAATTATTATAAAACATACATTTTTGAAATTAAAATTTTCTTCAACTTTTAATCATTTGCTACCAGCATCCATCGCTCCAGCGCCACGCCCTAAATTCTGTAAACTGAAAACATTTTACATAAAAGGGGTAAGTGCCAAAAGGACACTTAGTGGGGTTGAGAAATTTATAATAATAAAATACACATACTATTGCTTGCATATTATACATATAATACACGTTGTAGACTCCCGAAGAGCCCCAATGCAACTTTGGATAGGTTTCCGTAGAATACCTATCGGGCCCCAAGCCGACCCCATTTGGGTTTTTAAAACCTCTTCCTGTTGGGATTCCGTAGAATTCCCCAGTGTTGGGTTTCCAAAAAGGAATACCCTACTTGGCGTGCAGGCGCATGCGCAGTTAAGTTTCATACAATGGTTCCACATAGACACATAATACACATTGAGCACGTTCACGTTGGTCACATAATTCACATAACACATAAGTACAGAAAAACCTTTGACATGTGTTGGTTTCTAAAGAAACCCCTTTTTAGCGGGTATTATCCCGACTTATCATCATTTGAAATCCTTTGCATTTGCGTAACTTGAAAATCCATAGCTCTCAAATTCATGTAATTTACTTGAAATACTGTTCACGTAATAAAAACATTTTCATTGAAACCAACAGCACATAATGACGGAATTTAAATCACTTAGTCACATAATTTTCCTTAAAACTGTACGATTTAAAACTTTAAATAAAGTTTTACCCCCACTTTTTACGGAAGATGCTTGCAAAACGTCTACTTTTATCCGAGCTTAATTCTTTCCTCCCTTCATAATTTCCTACAAAGTATAAGTGCTCGCTTTAGAATTTAATCGAACTATTATTAATTAAAATATATTCTTAATTTAGGCATTTTTCTGTTAACAGACCATCTAACATGATTTTAATGAAATTATAATGAAAATGTGTTTATTAAAATATTATAAAACTTAATTAGACTTTAATTAGATCTTAGAAAAATTATCTTAGATTCAGGAAAATTAACTATAACTTTATGATTATGACGTATTTTACTTAACTATATAATTTAAATTATAAACCTGAATTCAATTAACTGAAATTATAAGTTAATTTAGGAAATATATTTTATTGCATAACATGTTGAGTTAATTTTTATTTAAGAGGATTGAATTTGATATTTACTTTGATATTTAATTTGATTCTTAACTTTGAGGTTTAAATTTGTAAAGTTCATAATTATTTAAGATTATTAGATCATTTTTAACAATATGGGAAATTAATTGCATATTTAATATTTATAATTATTGAGGTTTTAAATGTCATTATAATCCAATTTAGTTTTGTACAATAAATATAATACAGTTATATGGCTACATTTATTTGTTTTACATTTCTAAATTATTGATTGTTTGTGTTGCATCTTGTTACGAACACACAATACACATAGCACATCATTAATAATTTATGTTATGTTTTAGAGCACAAGAGCAATATGCACCATGCTTTGATATATATTACTCTTGTTATTTACAAGATTTGTTGGGGTCAACGTTGAATTTTTCCAGAATTATAGAATTTGCAAAATAGCTCTTATAGTATTTCAGATTTCCAGCAATTAGCCCCACCCCCTTTCTTCCCCTTGTCCAGCCTCCGACCCTCCATCTCCAGCCCTCAATTCTGCCATAGCCGGCGACACCACGTCGCCGGCAACACTCGACATCCACCACGACATACAAATCACGACAACATATATACACAAACATATAAATTCCCAGCAGCATACATATATATATACCTGCACAGCTGCCGCTGCTGCAAGCGGCTTTCACAGCCTTCCTCGCCGGCGCAACAAGCGCCGGCCCCCCCCCCTCCATCATCCAACTCGCCGGTGCAACACCACGCCGTCCCAACAAACACAACAGCGAACAAAAGAAAAGAGGGAAAGAGAGAGAAAAACGATCGTACGTGGAGGAGACGGCATCGTTTCGAAGTTCCGAGCCCGGATCTTTTAACGGGCTCGGCAAGTGCTATATTTTAAATTGGAAAACTTGCCGGAAACCATAGACGGCAGCAGCAATTGTGATGGTGATGAGGCTGCAGTAATGGTGGTGTATTTTGAGAGAAAAATAATTGAAATGAGAGAAAATGCACTTAGTTTCCTTTTCCACCTTTGACTTATTCCTTTGCTCAATTATTATGACGAAAGAAAAGAATGTGATGATAATGACATATCTATGTTTATCTTCAATTTTCTTTTCCTTTCACTTTGATTTATTTTCTTTTTAATTTATGCATATATGTGTGTATATATATATATAATAAAGTAACCCATATAGTGTATACTTATATATATATATATATTCTGTATGTAAATATATACACTTATATATATAAATAAATTTTATATTGTTATTTTCTCTTTCATTTATTATAATTATAATAATAATAATTATTATTGTTGTTACATATATTTCATTTCAATTGTAGAAAATTCTCGAGATATTTTATGTAATTGAATTTTATTTCGGGGTGTTACATCCTTCCCTCCTTCAATAAAATTTCGTCCTCGAAATTTAAAAACGTACCAAAATTTGATAGATTCGGATGTCTCGCAAGAATTTCTTCTTCTTTCTCCCATGCCTCATTCACGTTGTGTTGACTCCATTGGATCTTTACCAGGTTTACCTCTCGATTTCTCAGCCTATGGACTTTTATATCTATAATAGCGATATGAGATTTTTCATAAGATGAGTCCTTTTTGAGCCCAATACATTCTTGATATATTACGTGACCTAGGTTAAATACGTATTTTCGCAACAGGGACACGTGGAATACATTGTGAATGCCAGCGAAATCAGGTGGTAGCGCTTCGTATGTCGTCATCCAAATCGTTAATCGATAACTATTATTGTAAGCGAACTCCATCAAATATAAATTGTCTTCTCAGCTTCCATGCAGATCCATGGCGCGGACTCCCAACATGTCTTCTAAAATTTATATCGTTCGTTCTGTCTGGACATCAGTTTAGGGATGCAAAGCAGTGTTGAAAGATTAATTTAGTGTCTAATTCCTTTGGCAAGCTCTGCCAGAATCTGGATGTTTAGCGAAGGTCCCTAACAGATACAATAACGACTAACACTCCATGGAGTCTGACAATTTTCTTTATATAAATTCGTGCTAATCTATCCAGGTCGAATGTCATTTTAATAGGCAGGAAATGAGCAGACTTGGTCAGTTTGTCCGCAATAACCCACACAACATGGTTTCCTTGATTTGTTTTGAGCAACCCAACAACAAAATCCATGGTAATGTGCTCCCACTTCCACTCGAGTATTTCCAGTGGTGTCAGCATTTTCGTTGGTCGCTGATCTTCTGCTTTTACTTGCGGGCAACCAAGACATCTCTTGATGAAAAATCCAATGCCCCTCTTCATATTTCTCCACCACGCTTCCACTGCGTCTGAAGAATTTTTTTTTTTTTTTTAAATTCTTATATATATTTTCGTACCTCGTTTATGTTAGTTGGCATTTTTTTTTTTTTTTGAATTACCAAAAACTTCCACTTTAGCCGGATCTACCTTAATTCCTTTTGAAGCGACGATATGCCTAATGAACGTAATTTTTATCTATTCAAAACTCACGCTTCTTGAATTTTGCATATAACCTTTCATTTCTCAAAGTTTCCAACGAAATTCTCTGTTGTCCTTCCTGTTGGAGTTTATCGTACGAGTATACTAAAATGTCATCATTTAGAAGAATTCTGACGAAACGATCGAGGTATGCATGAAAGCCTAGCATATCCATAAAATTGTCGGCGCGTTACTAAATCCAAAAGACATGGCTACGAATTCAAAATGTTCGTCTCTTGTTCTGAAGCTTATCTTAGTTATTTTTTCTTACTTGACCTTCACTTGACGACATCCCGATCTTCAATCTATTTTCGAGAACATGTTTGCGCTTATTAATGAGTTAAAATAAATTTTCTATTCGAGGTAGTGGGTATTTATTCTTGATAGTTCTTTTGTTTAGCTCGCGATAGCCAGCACACATTTGAAATGTTCCATCATCTTTTCTTCGCGAATAACACTGGAGTTTCCCAAGGAGATACGATGGGACGTATAAAGTTTTTTTTTTTTTTTTTTTTAAAGCTCTTGTAATTGCATCTTCAATTCTTCTAACTCATTTGACGACGTTCGATATGGCGCTTTAGACACCAGTGCCGACCCGAGAACCAAATCTATGTCGAACTCAGCTTATCGATCAGGCGATGGTCCAAATAAATCTTCTGGGAAAACATCCACGTACTCCATTATTATCGACACTATTTCGATATAGTTCGTTTTCTACTCGAGATTTACAATATTTATCGAAAACGTTTCACATTCTCACTTCTTAAGCATCTTGATCGTCTGTCGTGGTCTTTAGCTCTTCAGTGGCCTCACTTCGTGTGAGAGCAAAAACTCGAGCTTTTCCCGTTTCGGGCCTTGGCTTGAAACCTGGTCTACTATCCTACTTTTAGGACTAACGTTCGAATTATGGTCAGGCTCTTAACATTGGTGGCAACGTCCAGTCCTCCCGAGGTATTGTTTGGTGTGAGCTCTTTCGTATCTTGGACATGTGGCTTCCATTTTGAGAATATAGGCGTTCAGAGCGTCATTCACCATCAGTCGTTTTATTTGGTTTTGAAAAGTGTAACTTGTTCTTGATTTCGATCGTCTCATTTTTTTTTTTCCAGACATCCTAGAAGTTTTTTTTTTTTTTTTTTTTTTCGACAATTAATTCTGCATGATCCCTTTTCTAATGTCCATCCACGTCATTACAGTTCTTCTTTTTAGGTAAAAATTCTATCATATAATTTTCGTAAGAAACTCGCCTCCACGATGAATTGAAAATAACACATGAAATTTTCTGCTCTTCGGTACAGATTAGGTGAGTAGAAAGTTTATCTGGGGTCATCAACCATTCTTCCGTATCGGCAAGTCCTCCTCTTCCATTGAAGGTTGGCGGATTAAAAAGTCGAAACTGTTTGATAGAGGAAGATTAAGAATAGCATGTTTTTGATTTGATTTAAATCTTAATTATTTAGAATCTATTATTTATATGAATCGCTGTCATTCTGTTAATCATTTCTCCAGTCTGATTTCGGCGGAAGAAGAAAGAGAGTTTTAGTTCGGGAGCCGATCTTAGAGCAATAAATTTAAATTCGTTTCCTTGACTTGATTTTCTTCATCTTCGGCGAAGGTCACACGTAGAATGGTTTCAGTTTATGCGCAGGTAACACCAGTTGGTGAAGTGGCGTTAAACTTTTCTAGCGGTACGTAAAGAGAAGTTATGATTATATCATCTACATCTAAAACGCTCCTCGTGGAGTAGAAAGAAAGAACGTGTATTTATTTATTTATTATTATATATATATATATATATTTTTTTTTTTTTTTTTTTTTTTTGACTTTATCTCCCATTCTAAAAAAATGAAGGAAGCGAGCTGAGCTGGTGGTCGAGGAAGTGCCTCCAGTATACTTTTACTTTCTCCAATCAAAGAGGGTGAAATCGACTTCTTATTCTTATGAATATTTCCCGGTGAAGAAAAGAAAGTTACCAGGCTTCAATATTTAATAATAAATTTTAGAACATTCGTGATCGTCAAATTTCTTCCAAGGTCATCTTCCGCGATTAATTGATCGTAAGGCCAAAACGTTTTATCATCACGAACGTAAGCCTAAAGAACCTATCATGAAATTTTCAACGTAGTTCTATCCCTGATGTTTAAGGCATGTGAAATCCATTTTTGAGCATCTATGTTATTCTAGCTGTTATCCTTGAGAATCACTTCACTCAACTTATAACATGATTCTATAAATCATGTAAATACCTCAATAGATTTCTCTATCATCATTTACCATCATAACATTATTTCACATATAACATAGCTTAACATGACTTAACCAATCACATAACACTGTACCAACTCCTGCCGCGGCCATTTACGCACACGAGCTCATGCTGCTGCAGTCAGCGGCTCAGTGGCGGCGTCCAGCAAACAGTGTGTCGATAACAGTGATCCATCACCACATAATCACAAATCATGTATTAAAGCAATTCCTAAAAAAAATGTCTATACGACCTCCTTTTCACATAAATCCAATGTCATAAAATAGTTAAACATCTAAACGTAGCATACCTTAGCGAAAGCGGAGCAGTAGATTAGATGTAGATGCCGGTAGCTAATAAGAGTTTTTCTTTCAAAGAACAGATATACTTTCAATTCTTATTGAATTAATAATACGACAAGAGATTTTTTTTTTTTTTTTTTTTTTTTTTTTTCGGGAAAACAAAAATATTTTTAGCAAGTCTACAGAATCATAGACCTGCTCTGATACCACCTGTAACGCCCCATTTTCTTAAAATGGTAATCTTTGATCGAGGCGTTACTTACAAATAAAATTCACTCGTTTAAGAAATTAAAGATAAATAAATCCAGAAAAATTATTATAAAACATACATTTTTGAAATTAAAATTTTCTTCAACTTTTAATCATTTGCTACCAGCATCCATCGCTCCAGCGCCACGCCCTAAATTCTGTAAACTGAAAACATTTTACATAAAAGGGGTAAGTGCCAAAAGGACACTTAGTGGGGTTGAGAAATTTATAATAATAAAATACACATACTATTGCTTGCATATTATACATATAATACACGTTGTAGACTCCCGAAGAGCCCCAATGCAACTTTGGATAGGTTTCCGTAGAATACCTATCGGGCCCCAAGCCGACCCCATTTGGGTTTTTAAAACCTCTTCCTGTTGGGATTCCGTAGAATTCCCCAGTGTTGGGTTTCCAAAAAGGAATACCCTACTTGGCGTGCAGGCGCATGCGCAGTTAAGTTTCATACAATGGTTCCACATAGACACATAATACACATTGAGCACGTTCACGTTGGTCACATAATTCACATAACACATAAGTACAGAAAAACCTTTGACATGTGTTGGTTTCTAAAGAAACCCCTTTTTAGCGGGTATTATCCCGACTTATCATCATTTGAAATCCTTTGCATTTGCGTAACTTGAAAATCCATAGCTCTCAAATTCATGTAATTTACTTGAAATACTGTTCACGTAATAAAAACATTTTCATTGAAACCAACAGCACATAATGACGGAATTTAAATCACTTAGTCACATAATTTTCCTTAAAACTGTACGATTTAAAACTATAAATAAAGTTTTACCCCCACTTTTTACGGAAGATGCTTGCAAAACGTCTACTTTTATCCGAGCTTAATTCTTTCCTCCCTTCATAATTTCCTACAAAGTATAAGTGCTCGCTTTAGAATTTAATCGAACTATTATTAATTAAAATATATTCTTAATTTAGGCATTTTTCTGTTAACAGACCATCTAACATGATTTTAATGAAATTATAATGAAAATGTGTTTATTAAAATATTATAAAACTTAATTAGACTTTAATTAGATTTTAGAAAAATTATCTTAGATTCAGGAAAATTAACTATAACTTTATGATTATGACGTATTTTACTTAACTATATAATTTAAATTATAAACCTGAATTCAATTAACTGAAATTATAAGTTAATTTAGGAAATATATTTTATTGCATAACATGTTGAGTTAATTTTTATTTAAGAGGATTGAATTTGATATTTACTTTGATATTTAATTTGATTCTTAACTTTGAGGTTTAAATTTGTAAAGTTCATAATTATTTAAGATTATTAGATCATTTTTAACAATATGGGAAATTAATTGCATATTTAATATTTATAATTATTGAGGTTTTAAATGTCATTATAATCCAATTTAGTTTTGTACAATAAATATAATACAGTTATATGGCTACATTTATTTGTTTTACATTTCTAAATTATTGATTGTTTGTGTTGCATCTTGTTACGAACACACAATACACATAGCACATCATTAATAATTTATGTTATGTTTTAGAGCACAAGAGCAATATGCACCATGCTTTGATATATATTACTCTTGTTATTTACAAGATTTGTTGGGGTCAACGTTGAATTTTTCCAGAATTATAGAATTTGCAAAATAGCTCTTATAGTATTTCAGATTTCCAGCAATTAGCCCCACCCCCTTTCTTCCCCTTGTCCAGCCTCCGACCCTCCATCTCCAGCCCTCAATTCTGCCATAGCCGGCGACACCACGTCGCCGGCAACACTCGACATCCACCACGACATACAAATCACGACAACATATATACACAAACATATAAATTCCCAGCAGCATACATATATATATACCTGCACAGCTGCCGCTGCTGCAAGCGGCTTTCACAGCCTTCCTCGCCGGCGCAACAAGCGCCGGCCCCCCCCCTCCATCATCCAACTCGCCGGTGCAACACCACGCCGTCCCAACAAACACAACAGCGAACAAAAGAAAAGAGGGAAAGAGAGAGAAAAACGATCGTACGTGGAGGAGACGGCATCGTTTCGAAGTTCCGAGCCCGGATCTTTTAACGGGCTCGGCAAGTGCTATATTTTAAATTGGAAAACTTGCCGGAAACCATAGACGGCAGCAGCAATTGTGATGGTGATGAGGCTGCAGTAATGGTGGTGTATTTTGAGAGAAAAATAATTGAAATGAGAGAAAATGCACTTAGTTTCCTTTTCCACCTTTGACTTATTCCTTTGCTCAATTATTATGACGAAAGAAAAGAATGTGATGATAATGACATATCTATGTTTATCTTCAATTTTCTTTTCCTTTCACTTTGATTTATTTTCTTTTTAATTTATGCATATATGTGTGTATATATATATATAATAAAGTAACCCATATAGTGTATACTTATATATATATATATATTCTGTATGTAAATATATACACTTATATATATAAATAAATTTTATATTGTTATTTTCTCTTTCATTTATTATAATTATAATAATAATAATTATTATTGTTGTTACATATATTTCATTTCAATTGTAGAAAATTCTCGAGATATTTTATGTAATTGAATTTTATTTCGGGGTGTTACACATATCCATTGTATCGTAAGCCATTAGAATAATAAATCACAAACTAATATTATTTTACAATATTTCAAATTACAACTAAATTTCTAACTAAAACTTACGGGCATGTTCGATTAATTTATCATGTTGACTGCCTCATGATTTGGGTTAGAAAAAAAAAAAGCGAATAGGACTTTGTCATTGTGTAAGCAAAAAAAAAAAAAAATCCTTCAATTTTACATGATTGCACAGATACGCCTTTCTTTTTATTTATTTTAATATTTGACTAACAACATAAATGTTAATATGAACAAATTATCTAAACATATTCACAAGTATTATCTGAAAATAGAGAAATTGCCAAATTAGGTTTATGATTTATTTTGCTAAATTTAATTGAAAATTAATTGATATTTCTTTTACCTAATTATACATTAATTAATTATTTTAAGTCCAAAATATTTCTTTATACTATGAAGTAGAGTAAACTCGTGTATTAAAAAATCT
This sequence comes from Scutellaria barbata, assembly GCA_028654395.1. NCBI lineage: Eukaryota > Viridiplantae > Streptophyta > Magnoliopsida > Lamiales > Lamiaceae > Scutellaria > Scutellaria barbata. The sequence goes on along the minus strand of CM053646.1, from coordinate 12,684,840 downwards.
GAGGGTCAAAAAAATAAAGTGGCTGTCGATCTCTAATTACTAAATGATGGAATATTACATATCTGACCTCGAATCACTAAAGTGAATTTGGGTATTAAAAAATGTTTTTGGACAAAACTATACATTGAATCTGGGCATTAAAGTTCAGGACAGAAATGTCCTTATCGCTAGAATAAATTTAAACCTGGAATATACCTGTCATGCATTATTAATTGCTTGATTTTAATTAAACTTTGACGATTTGGTCGTAAAATAGTACACCACGTAATCTGAATGGTGATCACAAAAAGATGTGGGCTCAAATTCTTGAAAACATATATAACAAACAAAATAGTATTCTTTGTTAAAGAAAACACCATAATTTTCTAAAGTAGAAATGTTACGCTTTTTAACTTTATAAAGAAATTAAATAAATCTTATCACATCCTAAAAATAATGACTACAACTCATCTATGATAATCTCATATATACATAATTTTGTGCTATCATCTACTCAGAATTCATAAACTACAATGTAAAGAAATTCTGTAAATAATATTTCATAATATTATATCTGTATAATTTTTTTTTTATTTTGTGAAAAGAAGATACATATCATAACATTATATATATAGAAACTTATCAATTAGAACAAATTTATCGTGGCTGCACCTTTCAAAATCACATTACAAATCTCAACCTCTCTTGAGATTTCCAAGATTTCAACTATTTAAATAAGAAATTGAGATATATCATAACATTCAACACATATATCCATACGGTTTGCAAGATTTCAACTATTTAAATAAGAAATTGAGATATATCATAACATTCAACACATATATCCATACAAAGACTCGGGGTTGTTTATAACATTATAAATATTGGATCACAATTATTTTTATGTATCAGAAGTATGGATCATGATCCATATAATCCAAATCAATGTGGTCACTGGTCTGGCCACCGGTTGACGGTTCAACCGGTCGGATCGGTTGAACCGGTGGTTCGACCGGTAAAATGATTTTTGTCTATTTTTTTTCAATATTATTTATATTACATTAAAAAAATTATACACTTATATGATTCATATTAAAATAAATACAATAAAGTCATAAAATGTCAAACTATATACCCCATAATCCATAATTAAGTCTTAAATTAAAAATTAAAATATTAAATACTAAAATTTAAGATAGATAAAATGACAAAAGTAAAATATTTTGAATCTTGATGATCATATCAAAAAGGATCGTCGTTTTCTTTACTTCTTTTAGTTTCTTTTTTAACTTTTGAAGCCTAATTTGAAAGCCCAAAGATGAAAGATCATTATTTCATAACCTAAAACAAGAAGTAGATGTAATTATAAAAAAAAAAAATTTGTTTTTTCCGATTTTCTGGTTCCCGGTTATAACCGGTTCAATCGGTTTTTGACCGATTCTTTTCGGTTTAATCGAAAAAACGGTTAATTGGGTGTATTTGAACCGGTTTCCGTACCGGTTCCGATTGAACCGGCCGATCCGATTCGGTTTTAAAAACACTGATCCAAATCATATGACTTGAAAGATAATTTTTACATTCCAAATACTCGTTCACGCACACATGGGCTTTCACTTGCCACATGACCGCGCGTGCCTACACTCTTATCTCATATGTTTAATATATATGTTATGTTTACATGACTTTTATGTTATGCTAGTTTAACTTTTCCACTATATTACAAATGTATAATACATTTTAAAACATTTATGCAGTACCTAAAACATAAAAATTATTATATTTATATATAAAAATTATACTTAATATAATATAAAAGTTAAATTATTATAATATAAAGTTACAATTATATTATATGAATTTTTATATTGAAAAAAGTTTAAATATCATCACTTAAAGATTATGATATTGTACATAAAAATTATACATAAAAGTTGTTGTATAAATTAAAAAATATATATACTTTGAACGCGGTTTCGGATCGGATCCTATCAAACCAATTTGCCCGCATCCATTTACATAGTGTAATTCTATGCAATTGGTACACATAAACATTATTCATATTGCATATAGTATCTCTTACAACTATAAGAATATATTTAATGAATACAAAATTAGAATAATATAAGTGCGCTCGAAAATGAGGGAAAATATACGAAAAATTATTAGATTTTCACTTAATTCTATAATCATCCTTGTTTAATAATAATTGAAAAAAACCATCCAAGTTAGATACTGTATACCTTGATATATATATATATATGTACATATGTGGAAATTGATAAGACTTTATGGATGTCATGTTGGCACCACACACTCATTGAGATATTCTTGATCCTTGAGACACGAAATGTTTACATATAATAGTTAAATTCTGTAGCTCTTCTAGAATCGTTCGACGGTTTAATGATATGAAACATATCAAATTCATATGAAAATGAATTTAAATTATTAATTAAATTTTATTATAAGTTTTTTGAAAGTTAAATCATTTTTTAATAAAAATAAATTTCATAATAAAAATAAATTTCATAATAAGACTTAGTTTATTAATTAATTTTTAATTCTAGACTTAGGTTTTAAAATTTCTTTATAAGGAACTCAATTTAATCTTGTTTTCTCAATTTGAGCTTTAAAAATTAGATTGAAGTCTTAATTAAAGATAAATTAATTTTTTTTCTTTTTATTTATATTTTAAGATTTATTTATATTTCAATATGTATTCATATTTTGAATAAATTAAGATAAGTTAGAACAATCTTCATTTGACTTATTTTTATTTATGTTAAAAAAACAAAGAAAGAAAAATATAATTGATTCAATTCATTAAATATAAGTTATATTAAACTGATTAATTTTAAAATCAAAATTCTATACTTTTATCCATGAAGATAACAAAGGAATTTTATTTTTTTTGAATTGCATTAATATTACATATATAAATTAATATAAATCAGATAAAAATCGTATTAACTTATCTTAATTTATTTAAAATGTAAATATATTAAAATATAAATGAAAAGAAAAAATGAAAATGAAAATTAAATTTTATTGTAAAATTGAGAACTTAATCTAATTCTCAAACTTTAAATTGAGAAAAAATATTAAATTAAATTCTTTGTAAAAAAAACTTTAAAAATAAAGTTTAAAATTAAAAATTAATACATGAATTAAGTATTATTATGAAATTTAACCTTCTAATATTTATTCATTATTATAGATTGCAACTTTAGTTAAATGACTATTATGGAAACTTGAAGATTAATTCTATTGGATCGCCTGTCAATTCGATTGTGCTCAAGTAACCGATCAATCATTCTACAACAAATATTAGAATTGTGGAAATATTTCACACGATTTTGACCACATTAAGTTGTGAGTTTGGATTTTTCAATAATACAAGTATTGATTTTTTTTTCTTTTTTTTTTGGAAAGAAGAGTGAAAATTTGCGAATTCAGAATGATTGGGTGGGAAGAGAAAGAAAGAATCATTATAATTATACTTATTAATTATTAATTATATAATAATTTAGGAATAAGTGAAAGAAATATAAAGATAGTTTGTGGGACAACTTTGTCCAAATCCAATTTTCCTTATTTTATGATTAAAAAAACTACAATACAATACTTAATGAGATTAGAGCAATAGTATGTTACAGATTAACTAACAAGTGATATTTATATATGTAACTTAAAGCGATATTTTGACTCGTATTTTTCAGACATTAACCCTATTGACTTTCGTTAACTCATTTATTAACTTAATATCGACTCTTCTATTAAATGCAATATACGATATCATCACATAAATTTGGACCTATTGATCTTAGGTTAACTCATTTATTAACTTAATATTGACTCTTCTATTATATGCAATATACGATAGCATCACATAAAATTGGACTTGTGAGATATCTCATATTAAATTTCTCTCAATCTTTTGAAATAATACACAAATATCTTGTAATCCCCAAAGACCTAATAATTATAGTCCTAAAGATAGAAGAAAATTAATCTCACTTTTTTAATGGTAGAAATTCGTCTGACTCGGTAATGAAAAACATGGTCAATCTTTATAATTATTGGGCCCACCCACCTAAAAAAAGAAAATATCACTAATTATTTGCTTTTAGAAAACAATAATAATATAAAAACAATTGATTAGTGGGAATTAATTACCAAAGACATTAACTTCTACAACTTTACTAAATCAGTCAACATTTAAAAGCACCCGGTTTGAACCGGCGTGGGCGGCTTTTTCTAATTGAAAATAATTTGTGGGGTCAATTTGAACCGGACACTTTAGAGTTCAGATTGACGTTGGGGGTCAAAATTGTAAAAGTGAATTTCTCCGCGTGGTCTCCTATAATGATTGTGACATATCTGTCATTTCGAATTTATGTGTATGCCCCTATTTTTTTTACCTATTATGAAAAACCCCATAACATTTTTCCATTACAACCAGCATTATCCTTTTACATAGTTATATGATTTTACTTTTATAATATATTTTTGATACTGTTCTTTGTTTTATTTTATTATAATGATCATGAGTCTAACCTCATGATGGCAAATCAGATATATTTATACACATAAAAGTTAATAATTAGGAGAATTATGTCTAATCCGATAATTTTTTGAATTAATAATTCATCTATTGTACATATAATTTCTTGATCTAGTGCATTTACTAGACTATCTCTGATAAATACACACACAATATCTTTAGATCTTGAAGGATTAATCATTGTTTATAAAAGAAAATGCCTATTTATATAGTGGAGATCTTTATCTTTAGGATTATAACAGACAAATTCATGTAAAGTGTACAACATTTTACATGCATATGAAACATATTCCATCGTTAAAAAAAAAGTCGTTTGGGAGTCTAAATTTAGTTTCAAATTAAGTGTCGTTTTAGACTTTTATGCAATTGTATTCCCAAATTATCCATATTAATATTTCTTAGCTAAAAGTTAGGAATTTAATATGATACTTTTGATGGAATTGATTTAATTATGTTTTCAATTTTGAATCATAAATTCATTAATTAGTTAATGGTGTATTTGTCCAATTTTTGTATTTATTAATTTATGATAAAAATTTTAAAATAATATTTATTCTAGAGAATAATATATATTACCGAGATCTGTCAGATATTGATGCTAACAAACATCTCATATGTTAATATTTCCTATCACTCAAAATTTCATTGTGATGTTCCAAAAATACTAAATAAAAAAAAGAAAAAGAAAAAAAAGGAAGTTGTTGAAAAAATGAAAATCATGCAAAATATGGGGCGAAATGAAAATAAAGAAAAGAGAAGGCGTTAGTGTGCAATGTAATAAATGTTTCATAAATTCCACACGGTTTCCCAACTTTCTACAATTTCGGCTCCTTTTCCTGCATGTGCTCCTCCCTCTCCTCCTCTCCTGCTGCTCTCCACTCTCTCACCTCTCCATTCTCTCTCCTTTTTTTTTTTTTTTTCTCTTCTTTTTTCCCCTCCATTTTTCCTTCCTTTGCTACACAACCTCGTGATATGTGTTGATTATTAGCAGATTCGATATTGTGCTCCGTGTTTTTTCCTCCACCAAGAACAGTAATATGTGAGTGTAATTTTTTTGTTATTTTTTTAATATATATATTTTAAAATTGCCTGCTTTATTTTGTGGTCTGGAAAATTAGATATGAACTTTCGTTGATTTGTTTTAAGTTGAGTAAAATAGATTTTCAGGGATTTTCAGTATATTAGAAGTGCGCTGGATTTTGAAAAAAAATTGATCTTTTTCCTGCTAATTTTTGCTAATTAGTTGCAAGAAAATGTTTGGTTATAGTAAGTTTGTTTCTGGGTTATTCTTCTTTTCAATTTTCTTCATTTATATTCTTTTTTAAAACTATTTTATATGCGGTTCAGAAAATATTTTGTAAAATAATGGTGGGATTAAATATCAAAATATTCATGTGTTCAGATGATGCATAGATCGATTTTAGGGTTTGTATATTTAACATCAGCCTATGCTTTAGAACTAAAAATAAATAAAAATTATTACAGGAGGCCAAAAAAAGAAGGAAGATATTTGAACGTAGTCTGCCTGTGCTATTTATTGTTCTAATTAATTTTTAACTAAATAAGTAAGTGGTAACTGGCTGCCAAAAATTCATTCTTTTTGAGCTTTATTTCCTTTTCTGTTTATCATTATCCTATTCCTATTGTATACATGTGTTTATTGTGCTAATATTTGATGTGGGTTCAAAGCTAAATTTGCAACTATTTTACTTAGCTCCGTTTTAGAAGGTATATTATTGTGGTTCTGATTGCTGCTTTATTTGTATGATTTTCTTACTTCAGAATCATAAACTGGCTGATAGGATTAATTAGGGGTCAGTGTATTGGAGATTCTAGAGATGGTGAATCAATCATGGTTCCGTAATTTGTGGACAACTTCGAAGAAGCATGAGTTCCATACTGAGAAGGCAAAGATTGCTGTTTTGGCTTTTGAAGCCGCGAGTTTGATGACTAAACTGCTCAACCTGTGGCAATCACTGACTGATAAACAGGTTGCTAGGTTAAGAGAGGATGTAATGAATTCGGTGGGCATTAAGAAGCTTGTATCAGAGAATGATGATTATATTGGTAAGTTGATTTGCGCGGAAATGACAGTAAATCTGGTGGATGTAGCTCGAGCATTAGCCAGGTTGTCCAAGAAATGCAACGATCCCCTGTTAAGGAGTTTTGAGCAAGCGTTTAATGATTTGATTAAGATTGGAGCTGATACGTATGGTTGGCAATTCTCATGGAAGAAGATGGAACGAAAAGTTAGGAAGATGGAACGTTTTATCATTGCGAATGCTAGTTTGTATCAAGAGATGGAAACACTTGGTGATCTTGAACAGACTTTGAAGAGAATGAAGTGTAATGATAGTGTGGATGGGATTACGTTGGTTGAATATGAGAAGAAGGTTGCTTGGAAACGGCAAGAGGTGAAGCATCTCAAGGAAAATTCTCTTTGGAGTCGGACTTATGATTACACCATTCTTGTTCTGGCGAGATCTTTGTTTACTATATATGGAAGAATCGGACACGTTTTTGGAGTTAATAATATTGCTGATGTGGGAATTAAAGATTCTAGCAATAGTAGACGTAGCCACTCGACTGTGTTTATGCAGTCGTCTGTTTACCCTTCTGAGAATTATGTGCCTAGGTTTTCTTCCGGAATATCAGGAAAGGGTATCTCTGCATCAGGCCCACTTCTGAGAACGAACCATATGGTGAATTTCCATTCGGGCCCTCTTGGGAACTCAATGGCTACTTCTAGTCCGATTTCTGAAAGGCATAATGGCAGTAATTTCTACTCTGGTCCTATTTCACGAACAACGGACAAATCCGGCCCTATTTCAAGAGCAACGGATAAATCTGGCCCTATTTCAAGAGCAAGGAAAAGTGCAATGAAATTGTGGCATTCTCGTGATAAATCGAAAATGTCTCACCGGAAACCTAATGGAATGACTATGTCGGGGCCTTTTGTGACGGGTGCAAATGGTTCTCAAACAAGTAACAACTACTTGACTTCAAATGATGTTCTTCTTTCTGCAGTTCTCGATGGAGCTAGAGATGCCGGTGTAAAGCCTCATCTTTATGGAAATTCGAGTCATGAAAACCTATTCGTAGTTGCTTCTAGAAGCAAGCTGTTGAATCCACCCGCGGAAACCCTAGGTGCTTCAGCCTTAGCACTTCACTATGCGAATCTCATCATATTCATTGAGAAACTGGTGGCATCTCCTCACTTGATCGGCAACGATGCAAGAGATGATCTGTACAATATGTTGCCAGCTGGCATTAGAGCGGCTCTCAGGACTAAACTCAAGCCTTACGCCAAGACTCTGAGTTCGTCCGTTTACGATACGGTGCTTGCTGGAGAATGGAACGATGCGATGTCGAAAACACTTGAATGGTTAGCTCCACTCGCTCATAACATGATAAGATGGCAATCGGAGCGAAGCTTTGAACACCAGAACATGGTTTCTAAAACTCACGTGCTTCTAGTCCAAACACTCTACTTTGCCAACCAGGAAAAGACAGAAGGTGAAATCACGGAGCTTCTCATAGGTCTGAACTATATATGGAGATTTGGTCGAGAAATCAATGCCAAGTCATTAGTCGAGTGTGCCAGTGGCAGAACGTTTGATGATGAATACATTGAGTAAGATTTTTATTGTTCATCATCTTGTACAAAAGGAGCTTTCTTTATAGACCAGGGCCCGTTGCTTGTTCCGTTCAAGAATCCATGCTAGACTTCCTATGTATCGAAGTTTTGGAAGTGAAGACCGTTGTCTGGTCTGTTTATGACAACCCTTTTCATGGAACTTGAATCAAAGGTGGTTGAATCCATGCTTGTGTTTCAGTCAGTTTTTGGTAAATGTATAGCCACCACCTCTCTTACAATATAGTGTTTGATGATCTTATAAAGGATCGGTCTGAAAGTAGGATGTATGTTAGAAATGAGGATTTTTCTAGTCAAGTTTGCTCTTCTTGGTTTCATATATCCTTGAAAATTGTATTGCTTGATAATAGATGATTGATACTACTTGCTGTTTGGCCTGAAAGTTATATATCGTAGAATTTTTAGTGTTTGATCAATCCTGCTAACCTACATGAGTATATTAAGTTATTATCACAAGTCCATAGTGGTTATGTAAGCATTTTCAATGATTGTAAACCTTTTAATTATTTATATGGGGAGAAATATTGTGAGATCATTTTACAGATCTAACTCAACGAAATGAATCAACATATATAATTTAGGTATAAGTATGTAAAACAATAAAAAACTTGCTTGTGGCGATAGATTTTGTGAGACTGATATTTTTACTAACAAACCAAACTTGTTTTTACTAATTGATTTTGTGAGACTGATATTTTTATTAATAAACCAAACTTGTTTTTACTGATTTATATGTGTATTGTGAAGTGTGAGTTTGTGGGTTAATTTGTTTTACGCAACATAATCTCTGAGACGGTCTTACATAAAACTTACTCTTATAAAATTATTCAAGCCACAAATTATAATGATATTTGATTGCTTTCATTAGTCTTTGTTGCTACCTAGCAGTCAAAGGTTTAGGTTCCTACTTCTCACTCATCAGTCAAAGCCCATCATTCAAGACCCACTTCACATGTCTTGCAAATATAATACTTTATTTTATTATAAATATTATAATAATAATTTTCTTTCTTTAAGGAAACAATATTAATGAAAATACATAAATAAATTAAAACTAAAAATGGGATATAGGATCTCATGTACCAGAAATCAGATTGTCAAATTTGGTAAAATGCCCAAAGCTCAAATTTCTGTCTTTGACAAAAAATTAAATTAAGTAATGTTTCACATATTTTAAGAAATAAAATTTGTTACGTCGCCAAACGGCACCCGTTCTTGACTTTTACTCATTGTTTCTTACTCTAATAAATCATGCTTGAAAATGACACATAATCAATAAATAATATTGAATTTTTAAAAACAATTATTTGAACTAAAGTAGTAATTTAAAATATTAATTTAATCACCACAATTTTTATGATAGTAAAATTGAATTTATCAAAAATAATAAAAAATAATAATAAGAATACACCGTGTCCAAGCAAGTGAAGTTCTCAGACAGTGACAGCACATTGATTGGAATGAATATGTTTAAAATATGTCCTGCTTTCTGCTCACTATCATCACTGTTCCCAGCTACCTCTACAAAAATTCTCCCCCATTTTATCCTCATAAATCGCACCCTCCACTGTGTGTTTGTGCGTGAAAAATGGTGTCGAATTACCTTCTTCTTGAAGAGCCCATAAGGATGGCTTCTGTTCTTGAGCCATCTAAGCCTGTATGTACTACTTTCTCTTGCTAATTTCTTTCCCATTATTTTTTAATCTTTTTTAATGAATTTAGACACTCGATGTAACTGGAGAAAAGGGATTTCTGAAGTAATCACACTGAATATTCTTGAGCTTGATCTTGATTTTATGCTTTATGTTGAATTTTGTAGTTTTTTTTTTGGTAGATTTGAGTTAAGTTGTAAAAAAGAAGGAAGTGCAGTATATGATCCTATAATGCAGAAGAATAAGTAGTAGATTGTTAATTGTATATAAATGTATATGAATATTTTTCATGTGTTTTTTTTTTTTCTGGTTTTAATTGTGAAGAAGAATTTCTTTATGCAGAGTTTCTTTCCAGCAATGACAAAGATAGTTGGGACATTAGGCCCGAATTCGCGGTCCATCGAGGTTATTTCTGGCTGTCTGAATGCTGGAATGTCTGGTGATTTCTCTAACACATTTCTGTTTATGTTTGTGTGCAATGTCTTTTTGCCATATTTGATATATTTACCTATTTTAGCTGCATTGATACATAGGTTGTTGCAATGTGAGAGTTAAGGGAGACTATTTAGTAGAAAAGTATATTTGTATTCAATAATGCTATTTTAGTCCTTCTGTGTTAATAATGCTATTTCTTTTGTTCAAAGGGGAAAAAGTTGATGTATAGATGTATAGTTAGTTTGAGTAATAAGAATTTGAAGACTGCCAACTTGTAAAGTTATAATGGTCGATCTAATTAAAAACCATTGATGTTTCAATAGTTGCACGATTTGATTTCTCGTGGGGCGAGGCTGAGTTTCACCAAGAAACATTGGAGAACTTATCAGTGGCCATCAAGTCAACAAAAAAATTATGTGCAGTGAGTTTGATGTTTCTTTCTTTGACCTCAGAAGGGCATTACCTTTTACAAGATTACAAAGTTGTAACTAATATGTTTTTTCTTATTACAAAATATAGTAACATTTTGATTCTATTAGGTTATGCTTGACACCGTTGGTCCAGAGCTGCTAATAGTCAGCAAATCCGAGCGCCCTATTTCTCTCCAGGAAGATTCTTTGGTCATCCTAACACCCGATCAAGATAAACAAGCTAGTTCAGATTTACTTCCCATTAATTTTAACGGGCTATCGAAGGTAAAGAAGTCGATTCCATGTCTTTTATTCTATGATAATTTACATGTTTAAATATATCTGGTGATTTATACATGAATTTACATCAAGATATTGCTAGCTGCACAACACATTGAGATATATCTCGCTTTTTTGAATTTCCGAACAAGACTGATCATGACATTTCGATACTTGATAGACCTAAGTAATTACTTTGCAGGCAGTAAAAAAGGGAGATGAGATTTTCATAGGCCAATACTTGTTTACTGGAAGCGAAACAACTTCAGTTTGGCTGGAGGTATGGAAAAATCAGAAATGTTATTATCATTTCCATGTCTTTTGCAATTTTTAGGTTGTCTTACATTAACTAAATGTTTGAACTTATTTTTATTTAAGTGCAATAACATGAACATGCACTGCATTACTTAATAGAGCTCTTTCCTAAGTAGGTATCTGAGGTGAAAGGCCAAGATGTTGTTTGTCTGATTAAGAATTCAGCCACATTGTCTGGGCCATTGTACACGTTACATGTCTCTGGAATCCACATTGACCTTCCTACCCTCACTGATAAAGATAAGGAGGTATATCCATTATCTGAATCACTCGATACATTTTCTTTCATTCTCATTTTCTGATTGTTTGCATATCGTTTCAACCATGTTCATCTATTGTATGGCATTATAGGTTATAAGCACTTGGGGACGTCGAAACAAGATAGACTTCCTTTCACTTTCTTATGCTCGATGCGCTGAAGATGTTAGACATGTAAGTAGATTTATTTACCTTTTCTAACTTCAAATTAGTTTTAAGTTATAATTTGGCAACCTTTGTAAATGAATATCTTCATGTCTTCGTTCAGGCACGTGAGTTTCTTTCTGGATTGGGTGATCTCAGTCAGACTCAGATTTTGGCAAAGATTGAGAATGTAGAGGTAAGAAATCAGTCTGATTTATCCAAACATCTTCTAAACATGAAGATGATCAATTTCCGAGTTGACCTTTTGTTATACCGATTTGCAATATTTCTTACAGGGTTTGAATCATTTTGATGAGATCCTTCAAGAAGCAGATGGCATAATCCTTGCTCGTGGAAATCTCGGAATCGATCTCCCACCAGAGAAGGTTTATCTATCTTATAAGTACTTGGATGTATAAGCTCAACATTAGCAAATTATTAGCAAGAGATGTTACTTAAATATTTGTGATGAATTAGGTATTTTTATACCAAAAGGAAGCTGTTTACAAATGCAATATTGCTGGAAAGCCAGCAGTGGTGACTCGCGTCGTAGACAGCATGACCGACAATTTAAGACCCACTCGAGCTGAAGCAACTGATGTCGCTAATGCTGTACTTGATGGTATCTTCCAGTATATTTTTCTCGTCTATTTACTTTTCAATGTTTCCTCAGAATTTCAAACACTGATCTGCAATTTCTCCATTTTATATGTGCTCTTGTTAGGTTGCGATGCCATTCTTTTAGGTGCAGAGACCTTGCGAGGATTATACCCTATTGATACAATATCGACAGTTGGTAGAATTTGTGCAGAGGTGCTGTTTTCCTGCATTCTTCATCGCTAATTTATCACTTCTCAAATAGTGTTACATACAAAACACTAACGTGGAGAATAAATCCTTATTTGATATGCAGGCTGAAAAGGCGTATAATCAGGATCTGTACTTCAAGAAGGCCGTCAAGTTTGTCGGCGAGCCAATGACGCACCTGGAATCGATAGCTTCTTCAGCTGTATGCATTAAAATTATAATTTAAATTGAATTAGTTTCAGATTTAAGTATCGTAAATAGGTATTAAGATTACTATTTTGAGTTCTTTGTAAGCTTACCAACCACTTGTCTATCTAGGTTCGTGCTGCCATCAAGGTCAAAGCATCGGTCATTATTTGTTTCACTTCGTCTGGAAGAGCTGCAAGGTTCACTTTTTCTCTATAGTTAGATATTTAGCTTCAATAAGTAATAATTAATAACTAGCTTCAGTGATGACATGTTGAAACGATAATGCAGGTTAATAGCTAAGTATAGACCCACGATGCCCGTTTTATCTGTTGTGATTCCACGTCTCAAGACAAATCAGCTGCGCTGGACCTTTAGTGGTGCTTTTGAGGTATTCTACATTCATCATATAATTGATTTGTTTGCTTTGTTCTGCAAATTAATCGGGAAATTGTATATTGGCAGGCGAGGCAATCTCTCATAGTAAGAGGCCTATTCCCAACGCTTGCAGATCCTCGACATCCGGTAACACGTTTGCTCGTTTCTCTCTCATAATCTGGCGTCCATCTCTAATCTTGTAATTCAATCATATGTTCAAAATGTTCGATATATGTGCAAATGAGTGTAATAACATTGTCGATTTGTACCGTGTGGCACAAAATACTTGGTAGCATGGTGTTAATTTCGTCTAGCCTCATTTTGTCTTCATAAAGCAGAGGTCTAATTGAAGCCGTTTTGAATGAACAGGCTGAAACGACGAGTGCAACAAACGAGTCGATTCTAAAGGTAACTTTAGATCATGGGAAGGCTTCCGGTGTAATAAAACCACACGATCGTGTTGTGGTTTGCCAGAAAGTTGGAGATGCATCTGTTGTTAAGATCATCGAGCTTGAAGATTAGCTATCACTCTATTATTCTCCTTTTCTTTTCTTAATCCTCTTTGAAATTTAAATAATAAACTAAGACGAGGAACCCGTGGGGATTAAAAACAATGAATTTCATTGTCATCTCCCCAAAATCTATTACCTATATAATAGTGTGGATATTTCTTATAAAATATGGATTGCGGAATATATCCCTATCAAAAATGATTATTTAAGATCATAATAGTAATTTAGAATTTTTATAATTAAATAACTTTATATTAGAATTATAATTTAAAATTTTATAGATTATTATTTAAGGTTATAATAGTAATTTAGAATTTTCATAATTAAATAAATTTATATTAGCATCATAATTCAAAATTTTATAAAATCCCATTATATAATTAAAATTCTAATTAATATAAAAGTATTATATATGAGATATTTGTATTATTTTTTTTCTTTATTTGAATTGATCTTCACGTGCAATACACTTGATCTAAAACTCGTTCTATAAAACTGTCTTAAGTTACAAACATTTAAGTTACAACCAATGTTTGTAGTGCCTTTAATAATATACAAATGTTAAATTTTAAGGATGGTAACCTAATTTAATATTTACTTTTTTTTCTTTTTTCTTTTTTTGGAGTATGAATTATTAAAATATGATATTATATAATATTGTGTTCTTATGGGTTTTATTCAACATCTTCTCTATACTTGAAGTTTTTTAATATAAATATTACGAAAAATAAACATTAGATTTAAAAAACCAAAAAAAAAAAAGAGAAAACATTTTTAAAAGGTGATATTACTTATACAAAAATGCTATTAAAAAGGAAATTGTAATTACTTTGAGATCTAATAGTTTTATAAAATTGTCTTAGGTTTCAGTCAATTTTTATATCGCTTATAATAATTCTATAAATATTAAATTTTAAGAATGATAATATAATTCAATGATTTGTTTTTATTTGACTATAAATCATTAAAATATGGTATTATATAAAATGATGTTCTTATGTAGTGCTATCTTCAACATTTTATCTACAGTTTATGTAAATATTAGAAAATAAATTAGATTTATAAAATAATAAAGAAATATTTGTAAAAGATCGATATTAATAATACATAGATACAATTAAAACTTACAATAAAATATTAAATTTATAAATTAAAAAAAATATTTTTGAAATGTCGATATTAGTAATACAAAAAATATTATTAAAAAGAAAATGGTAACTATTTTGAGAATTATTATAAAAAAGAAAAAAAGTGTAAGGGATGTATGAACCAAGGTTAATTTTAATGTTTTATAATTTGGTTGAAAATCCATTAAAATTACAATTTTTCATTTTAAACTATTTTCGTATTAATAATATTAATGTTCAACATTATTTTTTATATTTGGTTATTTGAAAAAAAAAAAGAACATAATTTCTTATAACATATCATTGATCAAAACTCTTTAAATATATATTAATGTGGAACTAATTTTAGTCTAAAATCAAAATATTTAAGATTATAGAAGTAAAATAATCAAAACATGTAATTTTGTTAAAAGAGTTAATTTGGAATTTAAATACGTGTATATTTTATAATCAAATAGAAAACTGAAATAACTATTGAATTACTTTAAGGGTTTTTTTTATATATATCTATTATCTATATAAACGTGTGAATATTTCTTACAAAATACAGATTGCCGAATATATCCCTATTAATGATTATTATTTAAGGTTAAAAATAGTAATTTATGCTTTTCATACTTAAATAATTTTATATTAAAATTATAATTAATTCAAAATTCTATAGAATTTATTATAATTAAAATTTTAATATAAAAGTATTATATATAAGATATTTGTATTAATTTGAATTGATCTTTACGTGCAACGCACGTGATCTAAAACTCGTATATACATATATATATATTTTTTTTTGATTCATATTAAATTAAAGTTCTAATAAAATTATTACTAAATTAGATGTAGACATACAGAGAGAGTTTTGTTTAATTAGAAATTTAATTTAAATTAAACTATATGAAGATGGTTAAAATAAGCATCATGAAAAATGGAATAAACTTAAAATTATTTATATTTTATATAGTCCATACCAATATCCTGATGGAATTTTGATGTTGCATTGTAATGGTCTTAAATCTTAATGTTATTGAGATCGATAATATGTTATTTAATATTAATTGAATCATGAAGAGCTCTAATACGACTTGACAGTAGTCATGCATAATGCAGTATATAACCATAAAAAGCATAACTGTTGTCGAAAAATACATGCATACATACAATGTTTATCAAATAGTCAAGTGGCCCTCAACTCGTAGGTGTGTCAGAGCAAATAGCTTCGATAGATAACTTGTTTAATACATTAGGGCAAGGATCACCTCCAAAGTAGCTATTTGAAACTAATAGCTTGCAACTTTCCTTCTCCAGACACATCTGCGATGAACACATAGTATTAGAATGAAGAATCCATGAATAATTTGTGCCAGGAACTTGCCTTTTCTATGATCGCGTGGGAGTTACGTGCATGACATTTTCCGTGTTGGAAACTTCCACAAGTTCCTGTGGGAGTCCCAAAGCTTGCAAACTTGATGCCCGATATATATCGCCCTGGGCCGCAAGTGAGATGAACCTTGGCCCGGTGAAGCATTGTTGTGCTCTCGACACGGTAATTTGCAACCATTGGATGGTGCTCGTCTGCAATTGCACAAACCTTTGTTTTCCTTCTTCTAACAAGCAAGATTTTTGATGGATCTCCACCTACTTCTTCGAAGAGGACAAGGAGATTTTGCTTCGGATGCAGCCAAGACCTAGGAACATGGTACCTAAAGCCACAAACGTACGAGGATAGTGAACTAGCTAGTTAGCCGATGACAGACCTATTATCTTAGTTTGTGTTAAAAGTACTTAAAACTACAACCACGTTGACATTTTGCGGCCCGGTACGGGCCGGCATAGTGGCAAACTCCACACTTTCCACTTGCAATAGCCATCCAATATCTTCCTATGCTTTGCCCATTGATCCACACTTGACCTTTTCCCATGCTTCTCATGTCCAACGCCAATGGCTCATCCCCACTCGGTGCATTAAAATACGCCTGCATGAGCATATTCTCACTTTCAAACAACACCTTAGCCAACAACTTATTACAACATGATCACATACCTTGTACCATGTCAAAGGCTGTCGTTGGATTTCGTTGATAGCACGTCCTTTCGTCCACTCAACAGACGAGACCTTGTTCGGAGAGACCAAGTTCATCTTCTCACCTTTTAATCCACCCTTGTACGTCCATGTCTGCCTCGACAAGTCTGTTTTCCCTAGATCCAGCCCAGTCAGCTCAATTGGCCCCACAACCCCTATGGCCCAATCTTCAAAATGCAGTCCATTGTTCTTGATTTTGACAATGAAATGAGATTACTTGTTATCAGTTATTTAATCATTGAAAAACCTATCAAAATAATTCATAAATTTTGTTTCTCACAGGTAGTCCCATGGCCACACTAAGCAGAGATCTTATTTGTTCCGACTTTCAAGTTCACTGGCGTGTTGAACGTGAATCTTGTATTCGTTCTACTCCCATAAGCAGATCCTATAAACAACGTTTCTTAATTAGAAAGTAGTTGTTTTTTTTAACCACATTTCTATTCTACTCTTCTTGAAACTACCTGCAATCAGACCATTGATGAAGACATGCAAAGCGTGGCCCCTAAAGTCGACACTTAGAGTGGGCTTCGTCTCGTCTCCTCCTCGTAGAAATGACTCAGATGAAGCAATGTCGACTCTGATTTGGAACAACATATCCAAATATGGAAGTTGTAACAAGAAAAGTGAAACAAAACAAACATTCAATTAAAGACTAACCTTGTAATGTACCACAAATAATCAGTCCTATCTCTTGTCACATTTATATGTTCTACTAGTCCAACCGTCTTAAACATTGACTCATCTACTTCCTCTGCTTCTTCTTCTAATGAAGCTATATCCCACGAATGCAATTGACAATCTACAGCTGGCAACATTTGATACTCCCAAGTTTGTGATCCAACCTTAGCCGTGTTAAAGACTACATTTCGACAGTCTGGAAGAATGCTTATAGACCATGGAGGCAAATTATAGTGCTTATGGTTGAACATCACTCTTGAAGTAGAATTACTATCAAAGTTTGAAAGAAAAGCCGCGCAACGTCCATTCCCCGATGAAAATACATAAGCCTGCAAGAATTTAAATGAGACTATGATTAATGACAGAATCATCTTCAAGGAATCAATTAAGCTCTGTACCTGCTGCAAACTGCCTACTGAATCAACTCTAGGGTCCGAAGAAATAAGGGCGTGTTCACAAAGCTTAATCGCCTTGTGGAGTTCCTTCAGATGCCCATACTTGGGCTCCCTAATCAAACCTGATCAAAGAAAATATAAATAAAATATCCATCTATATCGAATAGAGAACATAAAATTTTCTAACCATATTCATCAATAGGGGCATCATAGTCGTAGCTGGTTGTGATAAACGGGCCTCCAGCAGAGCGCCCAAAGTTAGTGCCTCCGTGATACTGTTGAACTTTACTTAGCCAAAGCTCAAGAAAGGCATTATAATGCAAACCAGATCAAGAAATAGCCAACCAACCATGTAATAGTTTATATATGAACCACCCTTCTGTACAAATTGAGCAACTGCAAATGCAAGATCTTGAACGGGGCGCTGATGGATTGTTCCTCCGAACTCTGTAAACCTTATCAAGTTTTGACAAATAACATGGTATAATCATAAATACACATACACACACACATATATATCAACTCGACTTATACTTACCAGCCACTCCAAGCTTCAGTCCACATAGTCGGCTTATAAGGCTTGTTGGGAGAAAAAGAGTCGCAATAAAAGCCATTACAAGTGTTCAACTGTTGCATTGTTCATCAAAGAGAAGAAAAAACACATCAACAATATGAAAAACCAAAAAGTGAAGAATACTAAAGCAGAGTAGAGTACCACAGGGTCAGGGGCATTATCGTCTTTGCACATGACCCAGGGAACTCCAGTGTCCAATCCAATAGCCATTTTGGCAGCCCAATTCATGTACGCCTCACCAGCCGCGCCAAGGGCCTTTCTCTGGGCGCCGTACTCATTCTCAATCTATTGAAGAGCAATAAATCAACAAATAAATTTCGAAAATGGAAGCTTAATATAATGTATCTTGAATTAAGCATGAAAAATGTATGTAATGTACCTGAGATAATATAATAGGACCTCCTTGTGATTCAAACAACCTCTCACTTTGCATCATACCAACGATTTTCTGTGTGAAGTTTTGCATTGCGGCCTATTTTCCACAATCAAATAGTACTCGTTTATAGTACGAAAATTAAATAAATTAAATTCTGGGATGAACAAACTTCACTAAGGTTGTGTTTCCATTATAGGATTTGAAATCCATATCGGCAAATCCAAACAACGGAATTACTAATTTGGATTTTAAATTATTGTTCAAATCCATGCAAACAAATAAAATAAAATAAAATAAAGCAACCTTGAAAGGCTCATTGTCTGTTCTAAAGCTGATACGAGGCACAAATTTCAACCATACTGGAAATCCTCTGCATTATTCAACTAAAATTAGTGATTCAAATCAAATATGAACATAAAAATGGTAACTATAGAAATGCAATTAACACCTGACTTATATTTATGAAATAAAATTAGTTTATATATATAGATAGTGAAAGTAACATTAATTAATTACCCAAAATTCCATTCTGCACAGACATAAGGTCCAATGCGGAGATGAACATAGAGCCCCAGTTTTTGCACCGTCTTAACAAATCGGACAACATCGTATCTATCCTCGAAATTGTACTAAAAATACATTAACAATATTAGAAATCAGAATAATTATATAATTTTATAGAGTATGTATGATTGAATTTCTATTTTATTATCGATTACATTTTTATTAAATTTTTTTACCCCATTTAATCAGATGTTTTTTAAAATATACCATGAATTACACCTACCACCCCGAAATTTGGTTAATTACTAAGTAAACCTATATATTTTTTAAAATTACTAATGGACCATCTAACTGTAAAGGAACTAAAAAAACTCATGGCCTGATTTCTACGAGTAGTTTAATTCAAATTCACCTACCTTTTTTACTGATAGGTTACTACTACAGTATCACATCTTCAATTTAATTTTGGAATTTTGATCGTTGTATGAATTTAATTATAATTTTCGAGGATGATAGATAAAATTCACTTGAAAATAAAAATAAAGAAGATGTTGAGAGGAAAAAGCAAGTGAACTCACATTGCCAGGTGAAGGCTCATGTACATTCCAAAAGACATAAGTGTCAATTACATCTATGCCCCCATATTTGGCCTTCAATATCAAATCTTCCCACATCTACATGCACCAACATTTTAGCTATGTTAATTTCAAGAGGAGAGAGAGAGAGAGAGAGAGAGAGAGAGAGAGAGAGAGAGAGAGAGAGAGAGAGAGAGAGAGAGAGAGAGAGAGTACATGAGGGGTGCTTCTGGGGTAATGTATGGAAGCAGAGAGAAGAATTCTCCTGTGTCCATTGATGATAACAGCCTTCTTATCATAAGTCACACTGCACCTTATCATTTCAGAGCTTATTGCCATGAAAATGAATAAGAAGAACATTACTCTATTACAAACTGACTTTGTTTCCATGTTTTTATTTTCTCTAACAAAAAATGCAAGAAAAATAGGAAAATTAAAGTTAGTATATATTGCAAGAACAGAGAGGTGTCTTAAATGTGCAAGAAAACTGAGGAAGCGGTGAGATTTGGAAGTGTTGGAATGCGGTGGAACTTCAGAGATTTGTCACTCGCTTTTATATCTATAAATTACAAATAATTCTAAATTTTGTTTATTTTTCATAATGTTTATTTTAAGTCTTCTTATATAATTCAATTTAATTTAATTTAAATCCTAATTAAATATAACTATCTACATCTCTCGATGTCTAATTTAGTTCCAAATTGCAATGACCTTGACCCTGAAATTTGCAATTTTTTCAAAGAAGATGAAAGGGGAAGAAATTGTTGCTCAATTTAATGTAGGCTCACGTGTCATACACGTAGTCAATTTCGATAAATTCTAATGACGTGGACCCTGAAATATCGTCTTATTCTAAGTTCATGTACTTTTTCTATTATAAAGTGAAAATATTAATAAATGATACATCAAAAGGTTAAATAATATGTTTTACCCTATATTCATACATGATCTTATTAAAAATATTCGACTACCGATAATGAAATCAGAAACAATATTTCAATTTTCGTAATTTGAAGTAGATGTAATATTGATATTCAAAATCATGATTTTCTTATCTAGATTGACATGTGAATATCCAAAAATTGATATCAAAGAAAATATTGAATAAATGTTTATATCGAAAAAAGAAATTTCCTTCATTTTCAAAGTGAGAGAAACTGTTTGAAGCTGTGATGGAAATGGAGAATATTGTGATGGATGGCTTATTCATGTCAAGAGTAGCTCACACTTAAGACTTATTTATGGATATCATTAAATCTAAACAAATCATTTACATCCTAAATCTACTAAATGGGAAGTAAATCAATCTCATAATAAAGCAATAGGTATTCTACAACAGAGACATGGAAGCACCTACAGTAAACAAAATCGAAAAACAAAAGAGCTAATAATCTAAAATTAAAGTGGTAGCAATAGAAATATCCATACTTTACATACAAGTAAATAATAGGAAATAAATTCTAGAATCTACATATGTAGAGTTTACACAATAAGTAAATAAGAATTAGGAAACTACAATATGATAACAACAACATATCGAATCCAAAATGTGAAAAAAAATAAAAAACAATGTTTCTCCACAAGTTTCCATCAAAAACAACACATTCTTTGATTCATGAACCAAATCCTTGAGCATTCAGTAAAGCAACTATCAAGAAACTAGTTTCTATAAAGTGTGCTCCACTACAATACAAAAACATTATGTGCGTAAATGCTATCGTGGAAATCCATGGTTTAAATTTATGTAAAGAATGTAGCTAGTTTACCAAGGTTGTGAACAAAATTTGTCGCTTCCTTTCTGTACGTTTAAATAGCTTCTGGAAAGCGCAGCTCAGCTGGACCGGGACCCAGTATGCCTTTCTGCTCGGTTATCTTACCCAATCCTCCACTTGATTCTGGTTGCACACTCTTTTCATCGTCTCTCCAGCTCACTATTTGCTGATCTCTCTGTGCCATCAAACAAACCCCAGCAAAATCATTTACATCATAGATATACTCAGTTCTGAAGATTACAAAAAAGTGCTAAACCATTCTGAACTTACAAAGACTGTTCATAGACAATCTCCCACCACAATGACGGAATGAAAAATTAGAACGAGGTGATAAATGAGGCCATTATGGTGAATCATCAATACTACCTTATTAGGTCATAAATTTGGCGTAGGAGGACTTTCAGACTATTTGCATTATGGGCTTTGTACATTAAGTTGACTGTCATTTAGATTGAGAAGTAGAATGACATGCATGCATCAATTACATGCTACTTGGAAAGAAAGTTCTTATATGCACTACGAGTTTTTACCACAAAATAGTTCCAAGAGAGGATATCTATTATTAAGTAGCCACAAAAATAAATATACAGTCGAAAAACTCAAAATATCAGGACAATATCAATATTATGTCAAACATGTTGTGAAGCAAAGATGAAATAGAGTCCATAGTTGCTGATATGAGCAAAGCAAGATGAGAAGTTTAAAAGGACTTGTTTCTGTTACAAATGAAAATATGAAAGAATCGCTCCGTGGAACCTTCAAAGTAAGAACTTTAGCACTTAATGATTTATCCCAACAAATCTGCAGCATAAAGATATCTAGCATGGCATTTGCGATTCCATGTTTAATATCACCTATAAAACAAGAGCAGTTCCTGCTTTGTTCTCCTAGGTCAACTTAAGACTTTGTTATTCAATGAATTCTCTGCAATTTCCTCCACCCAAATCCACTTATACAGAAAGAGAAGTCATTATGTCCCAAGTAAAGCTAAAGAACCTCAGAGGAATACTGAAATTACAAGTGATGACCGCTTTTCTTTCATTTCAAATATTTAGAAGTCACGTATAGTTCTTGGATTAGTCACGTTTTATTTTACTTCACTTCAATCAATTCCTATCCAAAGCTACCCCTGCCTAATTATTTTAAAAACTTTCAGAACAAAATATTAGCTGTGACACAGAAATATAATTACCCAGCTATTATTTACATGAAAAAATCTGGTATCCCTAAAAAACTATCAAGAAAAAGAAATTGGATATTCTTCTAATACTAGTCAACTTCAAGTGTCATGTTTTTACTTATTATGACCTTTATATTTGAAATTATTTCTCGTTTCATATCTTATTGCATGTGAAAATCATGGTAAGCTTTTCAATAAATGCGCTGTACAATTAACAGTAATATGGATTAAAAAAATTGATATATAGTCTAATTATGTGGATTTTTATTTAGAGTAATAAATGATACATCATTACTCCTACACGCAAATTATCCAAGCAACTAATTTTGAAATGTTACTCTACAAAATTGACTTATATCCTGGAGTTCTCCTCTATTCTGTTTGTGCCAATTAACTTTTCCTTGTCTTATTGAAGGTATATTTTTCATCTAAACCTTTTAAAGTACTTCATATTCTTAAAACTAAATTTTTTTCATCTTTTTTACAAGTTATTGATATTAATGATACCAAGTTGAAGGAGATAATTCATATAAGCATCAGGGGTACTATAAGCTCAAAAGACCTTCGGATTGACACATAAGGAACAACCACAATATCAATCTCAAGTCTCATACCTTGAGGTCCCTAAGGAACATTAAATTACCCAGCCACACAGAGGTTTGATGAAAATATAGCTTGATTGGACCCAACAATAGATAATGAAACGATATGTATACAAAGGATCTTTCCTCGTACTAGATATATCTTGTCCTACATCCCTGGCTAATGATTACAACTATTAGATTTTCCCCATATGAAGCCTCTCGCAGAAATCAACCCTTCATTTTAGGATAAGAGGAGGACACAAATAAATACCAAAGTATCCTCATAATGTTTGCTAAGTTTTCATTCTATTTGTTTTGGTTTTCTTACTGTTTCCTTCTGGTAAGAGGAATTAAAATTTAACTCTCTTATTATGCTTTCCCTTGGAAATATACTTGATCATTTTTAATTATATTAGAAGAATAGAAGTTGTAGAAATTAAAGGTAAGAGAACTCAGATTAAGAAGAGCTCCATGTTAATTTCTAAAATCAAACCTTTCCTACCACAGAAGCAATAACTGGAAAATCCAGGATTATAAAAACTTCAGGAATGAAAACATGGAGTAACTACTTGGTCAGTGATGGAACTTATTACTGACAAAAACACAGTTCTATTAATATCATCGCCTTCTTAATGCCACGATACTTGCCTCATCATGATTATTATGGCTTCCATCTTTCCAAAATGGGGTCATGAGAGGAGGGGCGATATCTGGATCTGGCTTCTGAAAGATGAATGTGGTGTATAGACCTGTGACCAATGACGTAATTTAAGTGTCCATGATGGTGAAAGACAGAAATATAATGCAACAGTGAGTAGTATGAAGAGTATAATAACCTAAAACATCATATGATCTCGGAAGAAGTCGCCCTCTTTGATCAACAAGATTATGGCCAGCATCCATGAGCATTCCTGCTAATTGTGCTCTTAAGAGCCAAATAAAATTACGTGAGCACTCTTTACTGTTATAATGAATTAAAGCCATAAAGTTGCTATGGATTCTTAAACAACAATAAGCTGCACTATTATTCAAATTTAACAATGCCAATAGGTTTGAAGAAAAGTGCAAGAAAGAATCCACTAGAACCATAGAGCCTCAACTCTTCCTCAATGGTCTCAATCTGCCAAATTCCAAACAGAGAAATTTTGAGAAGAGTTGGCCCACTAGCATGCCAAAGGTTAGATTTTGAAACATAATTATATTGCATAGTTATATAACAGTCATCTACACATGAGGTCACAACAACATAATTCCAGCACAATATCAACACTGAGGCAGCATAAGATACCAAAGTCAAGGATTTTTTTTTTTTTTTTAATACCTGTAGTCATCATAAAATTCAGTCAAATTTTGTATCTCCACGTACTCAAGACCAGCTTCTCTAGCCAACCTGCAGAACAAAATTATCAATCTGATAATAGAAGTTCAAATATCGTAGGAAATGAATGGCATTTCAAAGCATTATTTATGAATGGGAATATATGTCTGGGGTTGCAGATATCTAAATATTGCAGCTTCAAAAGAGAAGGGAATATTCAAAAAGAAAAAAATTTATTAGACTAACCTACTTGTCGGAAATTAGAGTTAAATAATTATACACAGTGCAATTGTATATACATTGACAAAGATGAACAAAGTGATGATGTAAGAGGATGAAGTAACACAAGTTTGATGCATTCATCTAAATTTAGAAGGTATTTCTGAACAAGACATGTGCAAGAAAATTGCTCCTATAATATAAACAAATAAAAAATTCATTTTTAGCTTCCGGGTTCAAGGAGCACAAAGACAGTGACTCCACCCCACCCCCACACCCCACACATATTAAAAAAGTACCAAACTGGTTCCGGAACATGATAATTCTTGCAAATTTGTGATCCTGACATGATTGGCAAGCTAAATAAATGCAAGGATAGAATGTGTGAATCTAGAGGTGTACAGGAAAGAATGATAACAATCATGCATGTGATATCACAATCTCAAGATAGAATATCAACCTGATCAGGCTGGGGAAATGGACTAGGCAATGAGTTTCAGCAGACATGTCACCGGCAAATTTCAGCTGGTATTTTTTCCCAAAAAATGGGAACCTAGAACCAATCCAAGGATTAGAGACATTATCTATCACAAGAAAATATGAAAAAGAGATGCAGAGCAAGATATTGTATTGCAAACATACTTTTCTTCCTCGACTTCAAAAGTAATCATGTAGCTCTCAGATCTAATGCAGTTTGGAACAATGTTTGGCTTCATTCCTCCACCCTTATTGTGGTATGCTTCCACATTTTTCTGGTACTTAACCCTACAAATCCATACGTTAGACTATAGTTTAGGAAGTGATACAAGGCTCAAGAAAACCTTAGTTATTAGAGGCGAAGCAATGATACAAAAAAAAGTGGGTAGATCACTATAACCAGCTTTCCAGAGCATGCACAACACATGATTTCATAATGTAACATAAGAGAGATGAATGTTTTGTTCAGGACAGGACTGCTGGAAGCACAACTACATACATATAACAAGAACATTAAAATACGGAGGAATCTGGAATTTTCTTGTCTTGCATTTAGCACATATGAAAGTTGAAATCAATTAGCCAGTAACAAAGGAAATGATTGAAAAAGGTATGACAGTAGATTTAAAGCTAAATAATAAACTGACTTATTAATCTAAATTATTTTGACACAGAAAACTCAAAGTAATATCTAGTAAGATCAGAAACAAACAGGTCTCAAAATAAAAGCACCATAAGGATTGGTATGCTTGGAAAAATAGTGCACATGTTAACAAACAACAAAGCCTTAAAATTCAATTTCATACCATATAGTAGATGAGTCAGGTGTAATACCAAGAAAATAACCTCCAGGCTTCAGCAAGGATGAGACATTGTGCAACAGTCTCTTTACTTTCTCCTCAGTTTCAACACACAACTGCCAATAGGGGAAGGATGGTTATATCTAATGTTGTCTTTTAGCACATACAGGCCAAGATAAAGACCAATGAACAGATCTCCTACAGGCAAATGCTGCATGCAGAAAACAATATCAGCCTGGTTTTCCTTGTTTTTCCGATGCAGGTCTACATCTTCCTGCAGGAGACATACATCTGTCAAGTACTAAAGAAAAACAGATCATGATCAACTTATAGCAAATGAGCCGAAAAGAAAGGATGTGTGGTTAGTGAGAACTAAAAGCGCTTAAATTATTGCATATGATTTTAAACCACTTGAGAAATAGAATTGACAAAAATGTAAGACTAGCAAAAAACTAAATAAAAAGTAGACAACTGGCATCAATGGATGAAATAAACAGTGAAAATGACATCTATAAATCACAAGAAGACTTCCAAAAACATTCCCAAAAATCCCCACCAAACGAATCATGCATTCTATAGGTATATCACTGAAAATGATTTATTGCAAGTTCAACTTCATTCTTAGATACTTGACAATAGCCCATCCTTTTCCTTAATTATCCGAAAAGGCAATCAATAATAGATACTCCAAGTAAAAAAACACTACAGTCAATAAAGTGTACAGAGGGGTTAAATAGCTCACAATGCAGGGATCAAACTCGAAAAATTCAGAAGTATAAGACTTGCGTTGACTCTCCCATGCTTCTCGCACTTCACTCACTCCAGACACTGCCACATCTGCAAGGGGAAATTCCACAACATATGCTAAAATCGGATTTAACAAACGCACTCTACCAAAAAAAAAAAAGAGATGGGGGAAACCAAGAATAAAGCACAATCAAATAATTATAAATCATACACAGATCAAAAGGTTATTATTTTTAGCATTTTTTCAAAATCTGTTGCACAAAAAATAAAACACAGATAACTATATTATAAAATCACCCCTAAAAAAAAGTTTAGATTACTGAGTTACCAATGCCAATATAGTGTCCAATCTGAGCTCTATCCCACTTTTCTTCATCAGCCACTTTCCCACAATATAAATCGCACACCTGATCAAAACCCATCAATAATCATACACATAAATTGCAAAAAAAATAAAAATTACACAAATGCAAAATATACCAGCTAGCAAGTATATCAAAATCAAACAGAGACAGAGAGAGGAGAGAAGTGATACGGTAGCATAAGGGGAGACGAAGATGTTGATGAGAGCCGTTTTAACGAACTCAATTAGACGGTGGTGGGACGAGTCAGTGGGGCGAGGTGGTGGGAATGAACTCAGCATCGTTTCTCTGAAATCTCTAAAACCCCAAAAAATGACGCGGAGGGAAATTTCAGGGGATTAGTATATTTACCATTAACGGCTATTAATGTGGGAAATTGTATTTAGGTCCCCAATTTGTTTCAGTTTCTTATTTTCCCCCTCTAGAATTATTTATTTGTGAATTATATAATCTACCTATTTTTTTGTATTTTATTTTCTAGTTGGAGCTTAGGTCTTTAATTGTTAATTATTGATTGTATATATGTTAGATCTAAATGTTGTTAGGCCCATTTTAGCTTTTTTATTTATTTCTATGAATGCATCAAATTTAGAGAAATATGGATCATAATATTTTAAATCATTAAAAAGAGATGAAAATCCACATGTTTATTGAAATAATTCAACACTGTGATTATGTGAATATACAATTTTATTTGAGTAATTTGTTTAAATATATATTTTCTTTTATTTTCTACATATATTTTCTATCAATTTAAAAACTAAAATTTAAATAAATTAAGTCTCTATTCTCTATATATTAAAAAAGTTATTTGAACACCTTAAAAAGTTCATTTATATTTTTTTAGGATAATATAATAATTGAAAATTCTTTATAAAGTTATTTTTTATCAAATATTCATACTTTTGATTTTAATACACAATCACTACTAATTACAAATACTATCCATTTTTTCTACAAAGCACTTTTGAAAATCGTTTTTATAATCGTATTTTCTAAAGTACTGCCATAGGATTCTTATAGAAATCAAGAATTCCATGGGGCTAAAACCATAAATACTGAGACTTAGCGGGGTGGAAACATAAATTGTATAAAATATTTTCGTCTATTAATTACTACAACTCTTCAAAAATGAGGACACTCGCACGACTTCACTCTCACTCCAATGTCAAATACTTGACAATTTCATTGACATTTGTTTTCTTCATCTCTACAACACTTCAATTCAAGTAATAAGTAACAAACAAAAGATAAAGAAATGATCGGCGGCGGCGTTGCAGAAGAGACTCTGGTGGAAGCTGCGCTTAGAGTGCTCAACACAGCGGACCCTTTTGAGAAAGCTCGACTTGGAGATGAAGTTGCGAACAAATGGCTGCAAGGAGATATCAAAATTTCATACGACGCTGCCAGGGACACCCCAGTACCTGATCGCCCTGCCCGGCTCGCTAATGTAAGAGATACGTGGCTTTCGTTCTAATCACCAACAAATGTTCGACGAAATGCCTCTGTGAGAGGCTTTTATGATAGTGCATTTGTATATATGTTGTTTGGTTTGTATGCAGGTGAGGCTGGTGTCGCCGAGTGAGATGCCGAAGCTGGGAAAGGCAGGGAGTTTACAGAGTAGACAGGCTATTGTGCATAGTCTTGTGCACACTGAAAGCTGGGCTATTGACTTATCATGGGTATTTGTTGCTTTTCTTTTTGCTTTCTCATGCATTTCGTTTTCTGCGATAGATTGCTCGTTGAGAAAACTTTTTTTGGTATTAGGTTTTGAGGAAGTTGAATTGTTAATGTCAAAGGAATGTAGAAGTTAATTTTATGTGGATTACCTTGAGTTTTCATCATTGATATGTTAAGAATTGCAACCTGATATTTTGGTATTTTCATGGTATATTTATTTTCTATGCATAAGAGATTGATGTGGCATAAGGAAGGTATAGTCTTGAATAAAAAGTTTATGATTTGATACTCTTTGGATGATGTTTCGTGTAAGCTATGAAGTGGGATACTAGGGGTGCATAGCAAGGGTTTAGGATCTTCCTTGAAACAAGAGAGTTGTTCAAAGTATATTGAGCTTATTGGAAGGGATTATTTTCTATCTTCTTTTGTTTTCACGGCATTATTTTATAATAAACAAATTGCATCCACTTTTTGATTTTACTGATGCTTTCAGTTGTTCCCTTGTGACCTTAGTACAGTCTAAATTATGTTTTTTTAGGACATAATTGCTCGATTTGGTAGGCAAGAGAGCATGCCAAGAGACTTTTTTTCGGATTTTGTGAAAGTTGCACAAGACGAAGGTCGACACTTCACCCTGCTTGCAAGACGACTGGAGGAACTGGGATCTCTCTATGGAGCATTACCTGCTCATGATGGTCTCTGGGATTCAGCTACTGCTACTTCGAAGGATTTGTTAGCACGTTTGGGAATTGAACATTGTGTTCATGAGGTATCCTCTTATCTCTCACTAGATTAATGCTGCCAAAATTAGAAGGATCCAATGTAGTTGCATTAGTTCACATTGAGCTTCAATAGTTCATTGACTTGTTTGAAGCAACTGTTATTGAGAACCTATCTTAACAAGGCTTCTTGATGTTGTGAGAGGCACCCTTTAACTCCATGTCAGTAATCATCTAGTCTATTGATTCCCAGGCACGAGGACTCGATGTGCTGCCAACAACTATCTCACGGTTCCGGAAAGGAGGTGATGAAAAGACTGCTGAGTTATTGGAGAAAGTTGTTTATCCTGAAGAAATTACTCATTGTGCTGCTGGGGTGAAATGGTTCAAATATCTCTGCCTGAGGTCAAAAGATCAAGGCATGGATTCTGATTCCCATATCTCTGAGGAAATAGAGTATAAAGAAGATGAAACCAAGGGGCATTTGGATGATGAAGTAATTCTCAAGTTCCATGAAATTGTGAGAGCTTTCTTCAGGGGGCCACTGAAGCCGCCTTTCAACGAGGCAGCAAGACGAGCTGCTGGATTCGGGCCTCAATGGTATGAGCCTCTTGCTGTCAAAGACTTCTCCACTGAATGACTTGTTGGTTTCTTTTGCTTTGCTTGTTTTGTTTTTTATTGGAGTATTTCTCTCCCATATGTGGTGTTCATCCTCCTTTCTCCTTCTTGGAGATTGTTCTTTAAGTCTGTTCAGATATGTGTAAAATATATTTTATTTGAGATCAACAATGTCTAATTTCTTCTCCATGGGAGATCAACAATGTCCATTCATGGTCGGATCTTCAGCTTTAAAGTTGTTGACAAATTCGAACTTTTGATCGTCCGTTTCCTATTGAATGGTGCAGACAATCACTTGCCCAAAAACTGAAGATACTAAGAAGTAATTGGATGAAAACATAAATCATATCAATATAGGTGGGCTTGTTTCTATTGGTACAAATCAAATCGAACAACTTGGTATAGATTGTATGAATTATTGTACGAGAATAAAGATAAAGAGTTGTGCAACTGGTACATGTTTTAATTGTATTACATAAAGAGTTGTATTTGTGTGCAACTGTCGTATGGATACAATGCGAGTTGGGTTGGGTCGAATCTGATTCGAATCTGTGCATTTTTTTTTACCCTAATTTTTATGTTGTTTTAGTCATATCTTTATATTATGTTAAATATATTTTCATATAATACTTTAACTTAAAAAAAAAACTTTAATTTTGGCAAAATAAACCCTAATTTCAGCCAAAAAACCCTAATTTGTACATATATACATTTATGTGATATTATACATACCTTTAAGTAATATTAGTCATATTTTTATATAACGAGTTTTAGATCACGTGTGTTGCACGTGAAGATCAATTCAAATTAATACAAATATTTTATATATAACACTTTTATATTAAAGTTTTAATTATAATAAAATTCTATAAGATTTTGAATTAGTTAGAATTCTAATATAAAATTATTTAAGTATAAAAATTCTAAATTACTATTATAACCTTAAATAATAATCTTTAATAGGGATATATTCGGTAATCTATATTTTGTAAGAAACATCCACATTTTTATATAGGTAATAGATACATAAAGGTACAACTAAAATAATTAAAAAGTATGACAAACATAATATCAATGTATATTTAACATAACATAAATGTATGATTAACATAATATAAAAATCTTTAAGATATGATTAACATTGATTTTGCTCAAATGCCCACCGTTGGCAACTATTAATATGTTTACCGATGACGTGTAATCATCTCATCCCCTCATTATATGAAAAGTAAATTTAATAGATATTCTGAATTTTTGACACATCAATCGTGGACACATATTAATGTGCCCACGGTGGATAGGTGAGCAAGACTGTGCTTAACATAATATAAAACCATAAAGATATGTTTAACATAACATAAATGTATATTTAACATTACATAAATGTATGTCTAATATAACATAAATGTCTTAAGGTATGATTAATATAATATAAAAGTATACTTAACATAATATAAATATATGTTTAATATAACATAAAAATATAGCATTTAGAGCGAATTTGGGTAGGTTTGAGTACACTCAACCATGCGCGTACGCATACGTGGAGAGCGCGTGGGTCGGGTCAAGTCAATTGCACGGACCCTAAATCCATGCACCAATTACACAAAAGTTTTTGTATTACATAAATGTATTACTGTATCGTATAAAGGTTTTAGTTTTATTATATAAAAGTATTATCTCATTTAATTGAAATATATTGTAAAGATATTACATGTATCAGGCAACATAAAAGAAAGTTATCTGATTTTACTTAAAAAATAATTTATGTTATTTTATTAAAATATATTAATGTATTACTATAAATATATTAATTGTATCATAAAAATGATTTGTGTACTAAAATGTATTGTATATTTGTCGAAACATGAAAATTTGTGAACGCGAATGTGGGTGAGGACACGTAAGCGTGTGGGGGGTGGGAGCATGCAAAAATTGGTCTTGTGTTGACATCGATCCGAATTGTATGAATCCATACATCAAGTTAGGAATGAGTTGGGTATTGGTGGGTATTAGGTATGTGGGTCGGTACCGTCTTTGATCAGGTATCATAATACTGTCATGTGAAAATACCCAATTTTTTTTGAATTCCTGCTTCATCGAGTACCCAAAATTCGATCGAGTATATCCACACCCGACCCAAACTTTGCAGGTGCGGGATTGAGTAACCCAAAATCCCATACAATGAATGAATCACAATTCAATCGAATAATACTCGTACGGATCGAATACTCGATATCTAAAAAGTTAATCTCACCCCTAAATCAGATACATAAAGTTTTTGTGATTTATTAAAATATAGCATACAAATCTCAATTTACTCGGTTCCAATTATCATGAGAGTACAACTACAACATACAAATGTTGATTATTGGCAGAGACGAGAGACAGTCATCCTCCAGTCATTATTCTTTTTACAAGAGAAAGTATAAACACTCATAATCAATTTAATTGAACCAAAACTTGAAATTCTCCTGGATATGTATACTGTTTTCAATTAGCAAAAACTTACATATCCCATGTATTTCAAAAACATTATCAGTTTGAAATTAATTATATATTCATAAGATATTAGTTTTATTAGTTTGATATTAATTACATACTTATAAAGTATTATTAGTGTAACTAAAATATATGTTTTAGTAAAATATATTAATAGTATATTCATAAGATATTAATTGTTTACTCATAAGTTCTTTATTTGTATAATTGAAATATATGGTTGGTAAATGATATTATTTAAGGTATTATTATATTAATCGTATTATTTAAAAGTATTAGAGTTGAGGTTAGAGGCCCAAGGACAAGTCTACTCTTAAACTAAACCAAAATTTGAATTCGTACTAAATTTAACTTTCAAAAGCCCTAATTCGTGTTACATGATTAATTGAATTTAATTATGTTGTCTTTGTATTTGTGTTACGTGACTAATCGAATTTAATTATGTTGTCTTTGTGTTTCTTGATGAAGGCATCCATGCTATTGTTGAATCCCCTGCTTATTTGCCTATTCAATTGACTATTGCCGATCTCCGACAATTAGAAAGTCTCGTTGCCTATTCAATTGACTATTGTCCATCTTCGACAATTAGAAGCCTCTTATTTGCCATATTCAATTAACTATTGCTGGTCTCCGACAATTAGAAGCTGATTGTGAGTTTCATGCTTATCACTGGCTAGTATTCAATTGACTATTGCCGGTCTCCGACAATTAGAAGCTGCATTTGGATTGCAATTTTAGACATGTTATCCTACCTCTCTTCGAGTTAAGTGCAATTTTAGATATGTTATCCTACCTCCTCGAGAGGGTTCAGATGGGTTCAGATATATTATTCTAACTCTCTCGAAGAGATGTGTTGTGTGTTAAGTGTAGTTTTAGACATCTACATTAAGTTCGATAAATGTTGTGTGTTAAGTATAATTTTAGATATCTAAGATATGTTATCCTACCTCTTCGAGAGGGTTCAGATATGTTATTCTAACTCTCTCTCGAAGAGATGTGTTGTGTGTTAAGTGTAGTTTTAGACATATACATTAAGTTCGAGAAATGTTGTGTGTTAAGTATAATTTTAGATATCTAATTTTAGATATCTACATTAATTTCGAGAAGTGTTTTTTGTTAAAGTGTAGTTTTAGACATCTTTTAGATGTACTATCCTATCTCTCTGTTGTGTATCATACCTCTCTTGAAGAGAAGTGTTGTTGTATATCATACCTCTCTTGAACAGAAATGTTGTGTGTTAAGTATAATTTTAGACATCTATCCTACCTAATCGTATCTCTCTGTTGTGTATCGTACCTCTCTCGAAGAGAAGTGTTGTGTGTTAAATATAATTTTAGACATCTATCCTACCTCTGTCGAAGAAACTCGAGAAGTGTTGTGTGTTAAGTATAATTTTAGACATCTATCTTCGAGTTTGAGAAGTGTTGTGTGTTAAGTATAATTTTAGACCTCTATCCTTTTAGACATGTTATCCTACCTCACCCTCGAAGATTCGAGAAGTGTTTTGTGTTAAGTGTAGTTTTAGACAACTATACTATTATTTTCGAATAGTAGTGTTGTGTGTAAAATGTAGTTTTTTAGACATGTTATCCTACCTCACCCTCGAAGATTCGAGAAGTGTTTTGTGTTAAGTGTAGTTTAAGACAACTATACTATTATTTTCGAATAGTAGTGTTGTGTGTAAAATGTAGTTTTTTTCAAATAATGTTGTTATGTGTAAAATGTAGTTTTAGACGTGTGTTAAGTGTAGTTTTAAAAAACTATCCTATCATTTTTGAATTGTTGTTGGGTGTAAAGTGTAATTTTAGATGTGTGTAAAGAGTAGTTTTAGACATGTATCCTTCATCTCTCATATAGGCTTTGTGTTAAGGATAGTTACTATCCTGTTGTGTTAAGTAGTTTTTGTGTTAAGGATAGTTTTAGACATAATATCCTATATCTCTTGCTGTTGTGTTAAGTAGTTTTTGTGTTAAGGATAGTTTTAGACATACTATCCTACATCTTGCTGTTAAGAGTGTGGGTAGTGTTGTTGATTGCAAATGAATCGTACATGACCTATTTATCATTTGATCTAATGATGGAGGCGCTCTCTAGAAATCTCCCGCAAGTTTCTAAGGATCTTCTAGACTAGTTCTAGAAGATAAAAAAACAATTCCTACAACTTTCTAGAAAATCATATATACAAAGGATTCTAAAGAATCATATATAGAAAAGGATTTAATATTTGGACTTGGGTATAGGTGAACCTTCTGACCCAACCAATGTGTGCAAAATTCGGTCAAATATTTCCAGGTGCGCGACAATACTCTCCCCCTCTCTCTCTAAATACACATAAATTGTTTTTGCTGGTAAAAAATAAATCTAACTTGGTTTAGATTGTGAGTACAACTATAGCATACAAATCTCGATTTATTGGCAGAGACAAGAGAATCATCTCTCGAGGTCATTATTCTTTTTACAGGAGAAAGGAAAGAAGCAATTTTCTGAGTAAAACATAAAATAAAATAAAATAAAAACTCAGGAGCAATTGATGCCCAAATGTCTGGACAAAGTCTCGAGTTATGTGGGTACTTGCCCCCAAAAATGGCGCTTATCAATCGAAAATAAAATCCGCGGAAGGATAGAAGAATCAGCACTAAGAGCTCTAGCAGAAGATCTTAAACCATTCTGAACTTCCAGCTTTTGGTCTAAGAAACATTTCATTTAGTCGTGCTATAGTTAATTCGTATGCCATCACAAAAGAAGTCTTTCAATATCACTGAAATTTGATTGTAATGCAGCTACAAATGCACCTGCATTTGCATCACATAGGAAAGATGGTAAATGGGAAATTTCATACTGGTTGAAGGAGAAGGGAAAGAAAAACGGCATTATTTACATGGAATAGAAGATTAATTTCCATTGCATTACATACCTCCGACTTTTCCATCAAAAACACGATGGTCTGCAGACAGTGTTAAGTTCATTTTTGTAACAACAGCAGGCTTCTCGACACCTGGAAATTTAGAATATCCAAGTTAGAAATTATGAAGAGTGGACTACAAAAGAATCTTGCCCTGAATAGTAAGCATTAGCGATTTACCATCATCTCCAATAACTGGTTCAACAACTTGATTTCCCCGACCAACAGCAAGAATACCAGCCTTCAAGAAGGGAACGGTTAAATTAGCATGATAAGCAATTCTAATCTAGTAGACTGGAAGGATGAAAATGATAATATAATCAATTTAAATTGTATGAGTATTGTTTCAGGTAAACTTGCAGTTTCATAAATTTCTTGGCCCATGGGATGCAAGCCAATATATTCATATATTGGTTGCATTTTAATGGTGTGCGTGTTTAACCTTTTTGTGCATGTGAATGCTCGGTGTGCA
This sequence comes from Scutellaria barbata, assembly GCA_028654395.1. Lineage (NCBI taxonomy): Eukaryota > Viridiplantae > Streptophyta > Magnoliopsida > Lamiales > Lamiaceae > Scutellaria > Scutellaria barbata. The sequence goes on along the minus strand of CM053646.1, from coordinate 12,648,602 downwards.
TGAGAGAGAGAGAGAGAACCTGGGGCGGGTTTATAATTGCACAAAAACGATCTACAGGAAACATGCCCAAGTTAGAGATGCTGCACCAAAAAGGTAAAGTTAATGGTGGTTAAGGATAAAATAAGGGAGCTAGTTAAGTATATTAAAGCAGAACCAAATTAAGCATATCATGGAGTCACCTGAAAGTGCCACCTTGAAACTCATTTGGTTTAAGCTTTCCAGCCCGTGCTTTTTCAGCGAGTTCTTTAACCTTTGGAAATCGCAAAAAGTTTAAATAAGAAAAAATAGAGTTATCTAAAATAAAATGAATGAAATCATAAAATCAAATGGCCCACAAAGTAACAGAGGCATTTTCAATAGAGAACGAGTTCAGGAATGCACCTCTGAGGAAATTGATGATATAGACTTCTGATCTGCATTTCTTACTATTGGAGTCATCAAACCCTGAAATTTGGAGAAAACACATTTAAAATCATGAGATGAAGGCCTTTAATTGTTGAGAAGACACGGTGATATCTAAAACCATACCTTCTCTGTAGCAACAGCAATTGATATGTCAACCGAATCACATAGAACTATTTCACCTTTGTTGGCATCCCAATAAGCTGCAATGTTAGTCTGTAGTCAGCCCAGTTACATAATAAAATCAGAAGGTAAAACTCAAAATAAACAGAAGAATTTACAAACATAACTTATCTAACAGTTTCATGCAAATTATTAAAAACCAAGGAACTCAAAAGGTAATTTATAATTGAGCTGTGCTATAGTTTTTGAGTCGGAGTTACACAAGAAACAGGTAAGATGCAGGTGATAAACAGGAAAACTCTTACCATTTGCTTCCGGTACATTTCTCAATGCAATAGCGACTGCTTTGATCACAATATCATTTACAGAAACTTTCACATCAAACTTTGCTGCAAAGCAAAAATTCATTGAGATCACTGTTCATACTGGTGCACTTCACAATAAAAGAATAGTAGAGACTAAAAACCCTACCTTTAAGATCCTTTCTGAATAAGAGAAGAGGATCCAGTATAACATCTGGTATAAGACATTCAAGAAAAGAAATTACAATTGTGCCATAACAAATAATGCTAAAACAGAATATACGAACGAATGTATGAAACCTGTCGATAAGTACAAATGAGGTGTGGACTGTTTTGATTCCAACAACCGAGTTGCTATGACCTACAAACGTACAAGAAATACATTCTTTATTAATTATCAGTAAAAGGTCACCAGAACTAACAATGGTGGTATGCACATAGAAATAAGAACCCTGATAACAATTTTCATCTTATGGAAGAATCTAACGAAGAAAAACTTTCCACTGTGGATATAACAAATAGGCCTTGTATTATAGAATAATCAAGTGCAGCATCTGTCACCAAAACCTGATATCATTATGCCTGATTTTAGAGAAGTTTTTCAAGGGAAAAGACAAACAGGCAAGTAAACTTCAGGATGAAATTCTTTCTGGAATACCAGAAACTTTGACAAGGATCCATCACTTGCAAAAAAAAAAAAAAAGAACAGATATATATATATATATATATATAATAGGAATTCTACAAAAGAGAACTACATCCAAGATGTATTCCATCCAGAAAACACTTGAGAAGTCCTAAATGCAAAAAACGGGACTTAGCTTCATCAAACACCATTGCCAAAAGATAAGATATAATCAAGCAAACTCATAAATTCAACTTAAAATTAATAGCATAAGTACCTTGCGAATTTGACTGTTTGAAAGATCTTCATAAGCATTCTTCTCCTGTATAATGGATTTTGATTCCACAGGTGAGGAAGAAGTGGGACGGGAGGAAGAAAGCTTCTCCTTAGATCCAGAGCCTTTGGAAGATCCCTTTCCAGACTTTATTGCAGCCAAAACATCCCCCTTTAGCATAGTACCACGGGGACCAGATGCTGTTATTGATGATGCATCTAACCCATGTTCTGTAATCAGCAACTTTGCGGCAGGACTAACTCTAAGGAAACTTGTTTTCTGAGTTTTGACATGCTTTGCAGAACTTTGTTGCACAGGTACTTCATCTTTAGCACTCAAATCACCACTAGCAGAAGTTCTTACGGCTTCAAGGTCATTAGGATCCTCAACCTAGCAAAACATGGATCCCCTAATAAAGTACAATCCTTTTCTGATGATGATTATGGGAACTGCCTCTTCTTTCAGAGAGGAAAAATGTGGAAAAAGAATGTTGGCACAAGTTATAAGCTTACAGTTATTGCAATAGGCTGCCCCACAGCAACATCTCTCGATCCTTCTGGAGCCAAAATTTTGGCCAAGTATCTGAAACCAACCAGCGAAACTATGTTAAAGTGCATGAAATTTGAATTAGATATTGTAGTAGTCAAGAAAACGAATGAAATTTTACAAAGCATTTTATCCAATTGCAATAACAGAAAGATTTCAAGAAAGAATACAGATTATCATATATTGACTAATTCTAAATATTGTATTGTTTAAGGTTGTCATTATATAGTTTTGTCAGAACAATGTGGTCAATCAGAAGTCTATCAAGGAACAGCAGAATGTTTTCAAGATCCCATACTCTTAAGAAATCAACCAATATGTGGATAATTTTATTACCCTTCTTCGAGACATTCAAATTCAAGAGTCGCTTTATCTGTTTCAATTTCACAAATAACATCACCAACCTCAATCTGCAAGAAGCAGAGAAATATGTCACAAATCACCAGAACGTGGTTACATATGGGATCTATGTCACCAAGAGAAAAAATTATAACCTTATCGCCTTCTTTTTTAGTCCATTTTGCAATATTACCCTGGTTCTGTGGATTGAAAAAGACAGTTAGAGAAGGGAACATTCTTCAACAGTGAACAAAAGATAATATTATATTATAGCGTATAAATGACAAGGGAGCATGTCTTACCATGGTAGGTGATAGCGCTGGCATTTCAAGGACAATGTGAGGAGGAAGTTGTGATGTGCTGATATTCCCAGAGCTTGATTCCTGCTTGCTGTCTACATGTTTCACTGTTTGTTCACCAGATGTTGTATCTTTGGCTTCTGACCCACTTATACTTGCAGGAATATTAGCTATATCATCTCGCTCCTCAACCTATAACCAGATTAAAATTAGTTTTCACATGATATCAAATGATGCTTATAACATTAATCAGATATATTCTCTCAAGAAAGAAAAACATGTATAGCCTTCTAAAAGCATTGTCATCATTACTAGCTACGACGCAAGCAAAAGAACGTTAATAAATGGATTGAGGCTATCATAAAAAATATAACCCTCAATAATCATATGGTTTCACTTAATGGTTTAATGCAGATCAATAACAGCATATGGTCAATGGTTTATAATAAAATTAATAGCGCCAACATTTATCAAAAAAGGATATTTATTTAAATTTATGGTTTATCTTTAGAGATGACCCACAATGGGAGTGGAAGAAAAGAATCCAGACTAATCCCAGATAAGCATGGATAAGGCTTTGTGAGTTGAGTTGAGTTCTAGTCTAATGTTAATAAATGCAATGTTCATACAAACTCTGGTCATGAATGATACATTTAGCATTTGAAAGGCCTCGATTCTAATCCGTATGACAAAAGAATACATAGATAAAACAGAATAACTTTAGAAGACTAGGGCACCTAACTGTAATTGCGATAGGCTGTCCCACAGGCACATCCTTTGAACCTTCCGGCACCAGTATCTTAGCCAGAAACCTGCATAATATGTGAAATGGGAATTAAATGTGATTTCAGGTACACTTTTTGGAGAGAGTAAAGTTATTATTATTTATTATTCATTTAGTTAGTTTTAAGCAAAGTAACTGCATTAATACCCACGATCAACAAGAAAACAAACAAATTACAACCCAACAACAACCAACGGAACATCCTGGCAAAAAGTTAAGTCAAGATAAATGCGAAACTAAACCAAAGCAATTATGAAGTTATCCTGAAAACAAAACAAAATCAATGCACACAGTACGAAGTTCTACAAACATAAAACTATATGGAAACAAACTCACAAGGAAATAAGTAAACACACACACATGAGAGGGAAAGCAATGAACTCGAAAGATGGACATGAATGAGAAGTAACACACAAAAGGACCTGTAATGTATTCAGTGAAAGATGGGTTATCTTTCCAATTTAAACATTAGATGACAAAATGCTCACTCATCTTAAATTTCTGATTCAGGCTCTCTCTTTCATCTTCTTGCCCAAAAAAGTTACCAACTTCTTTCCCCATCTTCCTTCATACTCCCACTATGGTTTTGAACTTTGTTGTTTGATTTGAATTTCTGCTGGTTTTTTAATTTTATTTTATTATTATTTTATTTTATTTTGCCTTGCTGGTTTCTCCTCTATGTAGGATTTGTTTTCTCTCCTTTGTAGAGCTTGTTTACCGATCTATTTGGTTTGAGTGGATCTTTTTTGTTTGGGCTTCCAACGGGAAATCAATGTCTTATTAATGATCCTATCTTGTTAATGTTTTGGTTGGGGCTCTGTTATATATCATTATCAGAACGGTCAAAGTGGATTTGAAGAATTGCAAGCAACTTTCAGATCAGCCTTTGAGTTGAACCTCATAGTTTAAGTTTTATTAGGCTTTTTCTGAGTCTCTATTGGTAGTATGAGCAGTCTATTCAAATTGAGAATTTCTTTTCCTCTGAGTTTCTTTTGTTTTTCCTTTTTTTTAAATCCTTGTTCTTTACATGTAGGGCTTTTTCTTATGTACAATCTCTTGTAACTTCAGTCTTATAAAACCAATCATTATAAGTTAAGAAAAAAACAATGAAAAAAAAAAAAACAAATCGTCAGACCAGAATTAAAAGCCTATCAACATGCAGTAACAGGTTGAAATCAGAATGTACCCTTCTTCAAGACACTCAAATTCCAGGGTAGCTTTGTCTGTCTCTATTTCACATATCACATCCCCCACTTCAATCTGTTGGATACAGAAGCAGGAAAAAAGGTCAAATGATCTTACATCTACTTCAGATATCTCATTTGTACTCTGTAGTAAATCTTTCATACTTTGCAGTTATCAAATATATTAAGGCAGTTGCACTTGAGTGATGCTTTATGCGAGGGAAATCTATAAACAATCTAGTAATTGCAACTGACCTTATCTCCCTCCTTCTTCAGCCACCTTGCAATGTTGCCTTGGCTCTATATTAAATGCAAAAGCACATAAGGATACACAATGACAGAGGTAAAACATTTTTCTAAATGTACATTCCTTATGGTTACCATTGTAGGGGACAAAGCTGGCATTTGTACCACTGTATGCTCAGGAAGTTCTGCAACAACATTTAATATTGATAATAAGCGCCCAATTCAAATAGAACATCAACAAGTAAAGGCAACAAGTTCGCTTCTACGTTTTTCAGACTACTAGAGAATGAAAAACTCTGCTTTTGGTTATTACAAAGGCTTCTTTTTCAACAGTTTCTATGCCAATAAGATTCTAGAACTATACTAAAATATAGGAGGTGGAAAGAGTTGTACCGGCAGATGAATAGAAGCGGACACCGATTTGAAACTGTAAAACACACTGACTATAATTAGAAACAAAACACAATAGTTCTAAGTACATTGAAATATACAATTTCACCACCAACCTTAATATTAGAAGACTCATCATGAATGCCATTGAATAATGATAAAGATGCTGGCCTGCAAAATCTTGTTATAAGTTTATGGCAAAGTGAGTATTAAATAATGGATTTAGTATTTCCCATACTTGGGAAAAAAATTCTGTGTAATATTGTTTGCTTGCAATGCGAGCCAGACTGACAAGGCTCAATTGAATAACTGCAAAGGATTTGCTAAGTCAGAAGAATTGGGTGCTCAATATAGCTTTCGGGCTAAGTTCATGACAGACTTATTGACATCTGCTGCAGGGTTAAACTGCCCTCTAAAGCTAAATTCCATCTTAGTATGTACTACCTCCATCCCACGAAGATAGTCCACCTTTCCTTTTCCGACTGTCCCAAATTAAAGGCTATGTTCCTGATTAAATGTTTATTGCATGCTATTCTTCCTTAATATACCCTTATTTAATGTTCTGTTGAATTGGTTCTTATGTTTACCATCCTTGAATTAACAAACTAAATGAGGTCATAGTAGGAATTACAAGTACATTAAATACATTTCTTAACCAATGCGCAATTAAAAATTGGGCTCTCTCTTGGGACGGAGCTAGTAGTGATAATTTTATCTAATTAAAAGCCTTTTATTTCCATTACAAAAAAGACATACTTTCAATATGAACAGTGGTAATAAAAATTAATCACATAATATTAAAAATATATAAAGAACTAAAAGCCAATTATGCGTTTGCACCGAGTGGCAGGCAGAAAGAGTGCACTCCTTTCACAGCTAGCTTCGCATTTAGATGTTGTCTATTATATTTAATTAATTACAACTCTTATACGACAACATGCAGATAATACAAAATTAGAAATGTTTGCAATAAAAGTTAAAACTAAATGCTAAGAAGATTGCTTCTGTGGAGTTAGATCATATGTATATATATAACAGGAGGATCAGCAGGGAGATAATTATGGCAGGCCTCGAAAAGCAAAATTAGGCTGACAATACAGTTTGTCGTATCGTGTTCTTGCTTGATTCAAGTTGATTTTGTTTACAATAGAAAAACATCAGCAGTTATCAAGAACATAAAATTATTATATTTTAAGACAAATTAGTAACAATGTTTAAGCATGGAGTATATGTATTTGTATTTCTCTCAAACTTTGGGTTGGGTTCATGTCATGCCAGGGATTGTTAGCCCTTAGGTAAAATACCTGTATATTTAATACAAATGTGAACTCATGTGGATAATGAGATTGACAAAACAAGACAAGGAACAAAACATAAGCCTATAGATGCAAACCTTAGCAATGATTCTGCAACATCAGCACTAGGATGTAACCCCCTGGAACTGCAACACAGATAAATTTTCAATAAGATGATAAGAGTGCAAAATTGATGCATTACTAGAAAAAATACATATAAAATAAATTGAGGAGGCAATGAGGATCATATTGAGCAGCCTTTGATAAAAGCCCTTATTTTTAAAATATAACTTTCATATAAGACTAATAATAAAGGAGTTCATATTTTTCTAACACGCATTTTCTACCATGTGAGAAACTGGCCCACAGTGGAAATGACTGATTTTTCCAGAGAGCAGATTTTTTGATAATGATCCTTATACTTTTTGGATATTGAAAGGAAAGGTGATTTTCATATGTTTATGGTATGAGATAGCATGCCATTGTTCTATCTATTATCAAGTCAAAAATAAGTAGTGGGATTAAAGTAATTGACAGAAAATTTTAAAGTTTTTCTTTTATTCCCTTTCTTTTTTTTTTTTTTTCTTTTTCTTTTTGTACATCATCAAGTCTAACTGAAAAGGAAAATCCCAAGGACAAGTTTGTATAAAATAATGAACAACAATACTTAGTTTGAAAGAGAAAGGTGAGAAAATTAGGCAATGTTTGGTCTCACATCCAAGAAATTGTCTCATTCCCAGGAATTAAATTAACACTACAAAAGCCTTTTACATTACCATAAATATATATCTTTGAACCATAGCGTAAATAAAGTAACAATACATACTACAAGACAAAATCTTATATTACTCCCCACAAAACTATTTAAAGAAATTGCCAAATCAACAATTACTAATACAAAATCAAATATGTTTCCATTCTCTTTCCATTTGTTGATACAACCACCGAAACCACTCCAAACTGGTGCCAAACATTGCCACAGTTTTTTTTTTTCCCATTTTCTAAGGGGATTGTCAAGGATTATCAGCTTTAAGCATCCCACTACTTGCAACTCATTATCTACCAAGCAGTCAATATTCCTAATAAATAAAAAGGAGATCCATATAATTGAAAGGCAATAGTAAGTAACAATTGTCAGCTTGATTCGAAATAAATCCTATGAGAGCTTTATAAAATTGGTATGAAGATATCCAACCAGAAGTTAAATATATGATCAAAGTTATAAACTGTAATTATAGAGATCTTATTCATATAGTTATAACGAACATATGGAAGCTTCAGATATCATCTTTTAGCACTCGAAAAATATCCATGTTGTTTCCAACAATATCCAACAAACCAAAGGTAAAAAGAACACAAGCGTATGGTACTAAAGTAAGCAATACTAAACAATTAGTGAATTGAGATCAATATATGGTAGACTAATCAGGCTTTTCTGTATTTCACTTCATATTGATTAAATTATTTTAGACATCGCCAAAAGAAGAAGCAATATTGAATTGCCCCATTCAAGAAGTATCCGGGAATCCTAGAAAATGAACCATTTCACAGGTCACTAGTATTATAGTGTATTTACAGGCCACTCGGAGTAGAGCAAACAAGTAGACTAAAGTCCAGGAATTCGGTGAAACAATCTAGGTTCTTGTTAATGGCACAGAATATATCATAGGAAACATACAGACCGCATTCAGACTGAAACTATGATTCAGGAACTCCAGTAAAGCAGCATCCAATGCTCTCCAGTAAATAGCTTTTCAGTTTCCCCAAAACAACCAAAAAAAAAAAGTAAATAGCTTTCTACATATAAGAAAAACCATGTTTGATTCTGAAAGTCAGAATCTCTCCTCAACCACTTCCTGTGTTCTACAAACTCTATAGCAAAACAAAGTTTGACTTTGATCTATGGTACAGCTCAGAAAACTCTACACTAACACCTTACTCACATAACCACTTCACAAAAAAACTGGAAATAGAATTACTTGATAAACCAACACAACTATATTGATAGTCAAACTTACTAAAAAGCGCTAAATCTAGTACTCTGCCAAAGTATATCTAAAATAAAACTTTATTCTACATCAGAAATTACTGAAGACAGAGTACCAAAACTCCTGCATAACCTATAAATCACACAAGAGAAAGAATATCTCTGCATCCATTATCACACATTCACATATTACAAATCCATTAACTAAAAATGCAGATGAATAATACTTCCTTTCACATTTCCATCCACCATTTGACCACTCCACCAACCACTCAATCTCTCTCAAAATCATTCCTTTTCAAACTTGATCGAATCAAAATGCATGGAATTATCGAATTCACCAAATTATGTTCCTCAAAATCAGCAAAATTTATAAATTAAAAAAATTACCGATTCAGCAATGGATGGGTGGATGAGAGAAATCGCGCTCTAATGAGCGACGGAGCTCGAGATATCACCGGATGCCGGAGACGAGACAACGCCATCGATCATTCGCAATAATTTCACCTTTCTTCACTTCGCTTTATAAATAAACAATGATTTGTATGCATATGCAGACGAGAAAGACGATTTTTTCTTCTCTTTTTTCCCTTTTTTTCCCTTAAAAAAATAAATAAGAACTTATATTGGGCCTTTTTTTTGCGTTCTGAAGAGATGGCGGGCTGTTGTGGGCCTGTTGACCTGTTGACTGAGGTTGGGCCTGGGATGACCCGATTGATTGGTAAATTCTTAATTGTGAATTTAATTAAACTATTTAAATTGAAAGTGTACGATTTTAATTAAATTTAAACATGATTTAATGTTTTTTATTTTATTTTACTGGTTTTTCATTTTTAATTTATTTTTTTTGTTAGAATGCGTACCATTTTTGGTGTATGTTATATGTTTGGGCTCAATTTTAATTTTAGGTTTATTTTATTAGGTCTAGTGTGTTGGGATTATATATATTCCTATTGTGTATGTTATATGTTTGGGCTCAATTTTAGTTTCAGGTTTATTTTATTAGGCCTAGTTTATTGGGGATTATATACATTCCTATATAACTTAGTATCGTTATAGGTGTACTGCAGCCACTCTCAGAAAATAATATACGAATCCTCTCTTCTATCCGTGAATTTTGTATTCTTTCTTTATTGTTTTTATATCTTTCTCACACCAGTTATAATATTTTTCTTGGTAAAACTAGCGAATTGGTGCCTAACATTTGTTGAAATGTGCAATGCACTTCTAACTTTTTATTTGGATTAAACACAAATCTTACTTGTTATTTTGAGTAAATTACACCTCAAACATTCTATTTTAGGTCAATTACACCCTTCACATTTTATTTTGATTAATATATATTTCATCAAGTGTTCAATTGGTCGATTAACATTTCTATCAAAGAGGAATCAATGACCAAATTGAACAATGTAGGACCAAAACTACTATTCCCAAGTCTTTTGTGAAGCCACACAACACATGTATATAAGGTTGAACAAGTGCTTGTCTATATTAAAATCCAGTGGCTTCCTGTTATGTAAATATGTGTATGTGTGTGTGAGAGAGACATATCCAGGTTCACTGGGAAAGAAGTCACAACAACAACAAACATAATGGGAAAACAAGAGAGATTTTTATAGTTTCAACATCAAAATATACACCGCCAGAAATTAGAGGTTCAACAAAGTGTTACCTCCTCAAGATTAAAGTTTACCAACAATAACAAAACTCTTGCTGCTTTATTCGATAAACACTGTAAACAATTTCAACCACATCAAACAAAATGAGAGGTAAAGTTCAATTGAACGAACATCTATTCCACGATATCCAGGGAAAATACGAGACCATTCAATTGCAAAGTACTCTGCTCAACTAGATTTCAGTTCTTCACTGAGGTAACATGTCGCAGAAGCATGGAGACAACATCGGGAGAAATTCTTAAAGCCTCTGTTTTCAGGTGATTGATCTTTTCTTCAGTTTCTTTTTCGAGGCGTTTCACATTAGCACCTGAGTCTCCACTACTCTATAGAATGCAAAATGAGAAGACAGCAATCAAGAACTCAAAAATTGTGGGAAACATTGAATATAGTTTTTTCTTCAATTAAGTAGTTACATGAGTATATATGCATGAAACAGGAGTTGAAATATATTCGAGCATGATTTCATAGTGAAATATATTGGCAGAATTGTTTCTAGGTCAACTAGTGATGCTTAATAAAACAAACGGGTTGAGATTTATGTATTCCAGTATGTAAATAAAGAGAATATGAATGTGCTTCAGATATCATCTAGGATGTAATAACCAGCTTTTATATAATCAAATTCTTACCTCTGCAACCTTCCTCTGAAAGTCAGCCTCCATTTGAGCACGGAAATCGGAAATATCCTTTTCAGCCTCCTCTTTTGCCTGTTTCAATCTGGCCTGTTTTGCTACACATGAATGCCAGCATTAAGTTAAATACGTCTAAAGTGAAATAAATTGGAACTTGTACTGTTACAAACCAGTATATGCAAGATAAACAATGAACTCAGAGTCAGTAAAATTAAGCTCGAATCAGTAGATATTAAAAGCTTTAGAACTAAATCAAGTCAATCGAATCCCCATCTAAGACCTCACTACTGAGTTTACACTTTTGGGTTCGTAATAAATGAAATAACTCATGCAATAAACAGGCAATCAAGGCACAAAAACCATTTAGCACATAAAATTAGCACGTCATATTATATGAACTAAATGACTCATCATCCCCAATTCCTCCAAACCTCTCAACAAGAATCCATATGCTGCAACCATCATTCTATACCACCCAATTCACTCCATTCCAAATATATATTCAAAAAACCAGGGTACATATAATAGTGGCAAATACATATACATGACTTCCTAAAAATTGGGTTCTTCATCATCGTATTGTTAGTTTCTTCATAAAACGGATCATAGAGTATTTATACGTGACAAAGCAAGTAGAGAGATATTTAAATATGAAAACCCCAGGTAAAGAGTTTCACCAGTTCTAGCAGCATTGACAATGTGCTGAGCCTCTTGTTCTGCAGCTAGTAAGAGCTGAATTCCATTCTGGCTAGTTGAGGCTGCCATAGTGGTAGAATTTGAAGCAAGGCTGCATAGATAAAGGATGCAAGTAAATTAAACACACACCAAGGTGATGACAAAAGGAATGAAAAAAAATTCATTGAATTAAATCAAATACATTGTGATCCAAATTCATGAAGGACAAACAAACCAGATTTTGTGCTAACTTGAGAACTTTAACACATTGAATCTTGAACTGAAAGCAAAAGACTTTGTTTTACATGGACTTTAGCTTCACAATGGCATAGCACATACATCATTCAACTTAAATTGACCTAGACGAAATTTTAGATTTATTAAATCCCACTCAAATTTAGAATTTCTAAATTGGGGGAATTTAGAGAACAGCATGGCAGGCCTGAAACCTCAATCTTAGACAAGCCAAGTGGTTAACTCAACCAAGTTACCACACAATCAGCCAGTAGATGAAAATCGAGAATGCACATAACTGTATTTTGCTGGGACCCTTTTGGCTAGATGAGAAACATTAGAACTATATACTTAATAACTAGATCTGCACCAAACTCCTGGAAGAACAAATTGCAAATTCCTTACTCTCAAACCAACTAAGAGAAAACAGAAATCTTAAAACCCTAAGATTTCTACAATTAAAACAATAACCCGAAAAACTTCAATCACAACAATCATATGATCTGGCATTCAATCTTTCCCTCATTATATCCAAAAGTTTTCCCTTTTTCTACTCAAAACAATTGGACTTTAACTGCTCAAGCCTCATATGATCCCAAAACATAGATTAAATCGGGGAATGTAACGAATCATTACAGAACGACTAAAACAGCCATAATCCTAATCAACTGATCATCGATTCATCATCATCATTATCATCAAATCACCAAATCCCACTCCCTTACACCTAAATTTCAGGAACCATACGAGGTCTAATTAGCATAAAATGGGTTTAGCCCAACAAGATCTGTTAATTTCGGTTCATCAAATGAAAAGTCGATCTAGCACAAAAAGATCTAACAATCCAACGGTACATGCAGCAAAGTAGGGAACAAAACTTGAAGAATTAAGGAAAGAAATTAGGGGTGAAATCAGCGTACCTGATTAGAATGAACGAACTTTGAGCACAGAAGTGAAGGGGGAGAATAAAGATTGACAGATTTACAGAGGTTTATATATGTTCGTTAATTTACCTCTGAACTCGGAAGAAATGGTTTGGACTTGTACTTAAAAATAAAATATAAAATAAATAAAAGAAAAGAAAAAAAAAATAATGAAGTAGAATTCTATAATTTCTATTCGACATTGGTTGGGGAACTTCGAATATTTTTTAGATATATATATATATATATATATATATATATATATATATATATATATATATATATATATATATATATATATATATATATTTAGGAGAAATTAAGTGTTCTTGTCGTTTAATTTTAGTTTTTTTTATATTGTTTGTTTGTTTGTTTATTTATTTAGTTTTTGAAATTTATTAACTGCAGATTTTTTTGTCTGATTACCTACTACCAGGCAAAATAAATTGCTTGCTTAATTTGTTGCAGAAGGTAATTGAATTAAAAATTGATTTTTTTTAAATCACATGACTAAAATACAGAAGTTGGTATATAAATATTAAAAACTAATAAAGCAAGGTTAGATGTCGAATACCTTTTTTTCTCTTAATATTTACTTGAAAGAAAGTTAAAAAGACAAATAAAACAGATTAAAAATTATGTTAATTTCTCTATTACAAAAACTATTTTCTTTTACATTTTTTTTAGGGTTCCTTCTTAAAAAAAAAAAAAATAATAGTGTTTGTGGAAGAGGAATGGTTAGACAATTAGTAAATTTATTATAATGTATTAAATCTAAGAAAAAAGTGGAATTTTTTGAACCTATGTTAGTAGAGCAATTTGCTAAGTTTGGTCTTTATCAATAATTTTTTTTTCCACTTTTCAATATTGTTTATCTCCAAATTCACATTATTTTTTGTGTAATGCACGCTCAAAATATAATAGTACAAGGTTCAACCTCAACAAAATATATTATTTGTGTGTTTTTAAACAAAAAAAAAAGTTTAAGGTCCATTTTTGCACCTTTTCCCAACTAAAAAACAAACAATGAAAAAGATAAGGAAAAAATAACATGAGAGAGAGAGAGAGGTATGAGTAATGACAGTAACTCAGCTGCAAGAAAATAGACAAACATACTAAAGTATGAAAAGGCGTGGCATGTTTATCTGCTACAAACACCATAGATGAAATTCCTTTCAGCAACTTCAAATTCCTCCATTAACAAACAAAAAACCAGCAAAGATGATTATTAACCAGTGATCTATACATAAAATGTCTTTGTCACTGTTACACTGTTTGAGTCTATATGTTTTTCTAAGTTTCAGAGTATAATGAAAGAAGTAAAATATATAGAGAAGTACTGCTATAAACAAATGGCATTATATCGAAAGTGAAAGACGAATATGTGTCAAAAATGGTGGATAGCCACGTAAGCAAACGAGGACCTTAACTTAGACTTTCTGCAAATACGTGATGCTAAGAGCAACCACCACTCACTTTGGAGAATTCTCTAGCTGTAACAGAGGCATTGTGTTTTCTGTACCACTTTGTCTTGTCCTAAAGTTTGTTATGTCCAAAGAGAATTCATAAACACTATTCACTGATTTTGAAGGGACTCGATCGCCTTCTTCCACTGTGTTGCTCGTTGTTTTGCATCCTCAAACGACAGAACTTTCTTTGGCTGTATCAATACAACATTTTGTACAAATCTGTTATTTTCTCACTTTAGTACTTTTTCTAAACGAGCCGTTCAAATGGTGGAGGACTTACCGTGCAAATCTTGAAATTTGAAGGGCTCAAGACTTGAATGCTGAGATCATTCGGATTATCAGACCATATTATGTTTCCTTTGACCTCCAGTTTTGCAGGATCCACATAAATCAACTTGGGTTTATTAGTGAGGATTAGTTGCACTTTCTTGCTTGTTAGTTTCTGCAGTTTCTTGACCATAGAAATCATGAGAACGGATTCACCGGGCTCCAAGAATTGTTTCCTGTTCGTATTGTAAGAAAATGTTAACAAACAACAAACGAAAACAGAGAGTAAACATTATAATTAAAAGTCATGTTTAAGTGAATCACCATTTCGAATCAAATGAATCAATGGAAGCAAGTCTGGTTATGCTACCAGCTTCAGAAGCTGATGCGGCCCCACCATTTCCATCGTTGATTCTTGCTAAACCGTCTCCAACTTGTGACGGGTTCCATGACGAATCTTGCTCTTCACCTGGGGTTGACTGACCCTGTAAGAACAGCATGAAGAGACTTTGAAATGTATGGCACAAAGGAAACAATAGCCGGGCTTTTCTCGTTTCTACTTCTATTAAGCATTCATATTTCATGTTTTATTAGAAGGTTTGATTGAAAAAAGGTGGACAAATTGGGAGTCTTACTCTTGGCTCCAAAGCAAGTGTAGGTGGGGCTGTTCCTTCCCTCAAATTATTCCAATCAATACCCTTGAAAAACGGATGGCTTTTCAGTGAAGCATAACCACCAGGCCCCGCACCTGGTCGCCTGCTCGGATCTATGTCCTACACCAAATATTGCAATATATTTAGACAACAAGATATTTCTAAACAAAGCTACAGTCAATCAAAATAAGGAGCAGACGACAACTTGCAAAGCTGAATCGAATCTCTAAACTCAAGCAGAGGAAATAAGGATGAAATAAATAACAATATATGAGATTTAGTGAGCTGATTATGTGTTACCAATAACTGGTCGATGAGGTCACGTGCTTCTGGCGAAAGGTAATTTGGAAATCTGATATCTCGAGCAATAATTCGTTGGAAAATTAGCCATTCGCTGGCGTCTTTAAAAGGAGAAGTCCCTGAAAGCATTTGGTACAATGTGCATCCAAGTGCCCAAAGGTCATTCCTGGATTAATGCGGTCACTCGATTTAGAAACCAGACAATCGTATAATAATAATAATATGAAACAAACAAAGAATTTTAAGAAAAAGAAAATTAATTACCCAAAAGTTGCTGGGGATGAATTCAGAACTTCAGGGGGTACATAAGCAGCTGTGCCCACAAAGGTGCATGCTTTATCATCTGAATAATTTAACAAAAAAAAAGTTCAATAATCAGTATTCAGTCCAGTGGTGTTTCTTATTTCCCAGAAGTAATAACTAAGATAAATTTTAAATTAATAAAATAAAAAAAATTATGGCTACCTGAGGCTGCATTTGGTAGAACGGTTATCCGGCTACCTTGCATGGGCTTTACACTGCCAAAATCGGCAATCTTGATATGGCCATCTGTAGTAAGTAGCAGATTCTCAGGCTGCCATTTTAGAAACTGTTAGAATCACTGCAATGGCGACAAAAAAAGCTTTCTAGTTAAGAAGTAAGTACCTTGATGTCTCGATGTATTAATCCCATGCTGTGTATATATTCAAGAGCATCCACAACTTCTGCTGCATAGAAACGAGCCTCATCCTCTGATAAACGGCCTTTCTGCACCAATTAAATCAACAACGTTCATATTGCTCAGACATTCATTTGATAGGTAAGAGTAGTAGAATATAAGTAACAAAAAGATAGAATCTTATAATGCAATCTCCAAAGTAGAGTTCATTTACCCTGGTTATTTGATCGAAAAGTTCACCACCATCGCAAGATTCGAGAGCCATATCTATCAAATGCAGGAACACAAGTCACCCTCTCATGCAAGAAAAATCAACAAACATAACGTAAAAACACAGAAACGATACTGACATAGTGAGAAAGAATCTTGAAAAGTGAAAAACAAGCGCACGACACCAGGATGATCTAATTGGTCCAATACTATACGTTCCAATTTTACGTAAGCTGTTTTGTTTTCCTTAGTGATGAACTTTTTATCCATGATTTTCATAGCATACACAATCCCCGTATCTTTCTTCCTTGCTCTCACGACCTGTTCACATAACAAACAAGATTAATAGATGTTCGGACAGCATACTTGTCAACTGTTTAGATGAAATCCAATTAATTGTTGCTAGGAAACGAGAAAATGATGCTAATAGGCAATGTTCTTTTTGTATTATAACTCAGTCCATCTGGTCTATAAGGCTCATCTGTCAGCTTTATCTAAAACCAAAAATCAGTAAACAAGCTCACCAAGATTGAACATGAAAAGCATCTAAATGAAGGAAAGCATAACTAAATGATTATCAATTTGTATAGGATGAAAGGTTCTTGACTCGTAGAGACAGAACTATTTCCACTAGCACCCACACTTTCTCCCTTAACTGTGTAATAGCTTTCGAAGTTAGTTCTCAAACCACCAAATCATACATTACATCATTTCTCATGTTCATTATCAAGCTCTAGATTCTTGATATCTGGACTAGTTGAACGTCCCACAACAGTTTCAATCATTTTAGAAATTCAGAAACGAAAAAACACGACCACAGAAGCTTCTTTCCTATATTCCTGCATAACTTACTCAAATTTCAAACCTAATTGAAACAATCTTTTACATCAATGAGGTCTTTAAGACTTTTTTCCTTTTGTATTGAATTCTTGCATTAGGCTCCCTGAAACTCAGTACTCAAGAGAGGCCCTCTTGAACCTCGAATAGCACTTAAACTATATATTGATACTAAGGATCAGACGATCGAAAAAGAAAACATCGAATTGCACGAAATTCAGATTGAATACTATGTTCCTTTGTTTTCAACTTTCATAGAAATGAATGTACATTCATTTACTGTTTCAAGGGAATCAATCATCCAACTAAACAAAGGAAAACGGGTAAAAGAACAAATAAGCAAGAAGATAAACAAAGGAGTAACAATAAGAGAACCAATCACTCAAAATACAGAAAAACAACAATTCAACATGAAAATTCCAAAATCAACATAATTAAGAATAGATAAATGATGCATAAATGAAACAAAACAGGGTAAAAGAGTGGACCTTGGAATAAGAACCAACACCATAAATCTTCTCTAATTCAAAATCTTGGATGCTAAAATTCTCCTGAGGTGCTCTAAAGGCAAAGCTCTTAGATCTCTGAGGATGATTGCTATTATTAATATTACTATTGTTGTCGTTATTATTATTACTATTGTTATTTCTATTATTAAATGAAGAACTGGTGCTCTCAATCCTCAACTTTGAATCAAATTCCTTCTCCATTTCTCCTCCTTCTTCCCCCACCATTGCCAACATTACTTTCCCGAAATCTCTCTCCCTCTCTCTCTCTCTCTCACCTCCACACCTACATGCAGAGGGCAAAAATAAATTCCATATTTTCGTATATATCTACACCTAAACACACTCTTTTCTCTCTCCAAAAACAGGTTTTTTCAGCTTTCTCTCAATAGAAAAAAGAAAGGGGGAAAATCTTGGAACAGAAGTTGGATTTATTCTCCACAAGACCCAATGAAAAGGGAAGGCGAAGACCGTTGAACACACAATCTCATTTCAGAAACCAGATAGAAGAGAGCCCATCACACATCAGATCAAGATTCACTACATATATTCGCCAACATCTGATAAAGCTACCACCCCATTTCAAAGAGACCCAAAAAAAGCAAATGATTCCATATAAACACACAAGTTTATGTGTAAATCAATGCACCACTTTTTCCATATTTTTGCGTATTTGCAGATGTGAATGCATTTTTTCCTGAAAAAGGTAAGAGCTTTATGAATTTTGCAAGGCCCCAAAAAAAAGGAAAAGCTACGAAGGAGAGATGAATGGTGTTTGCATGTATGGAGATTGAAGAGCACATGAAATTGAATGATGGGTATCATGTTATTGGTTTTTTCACTTCATTTCATCAATCAATGCTATATTAAACCATGCGAATTACATTTTCTATGTTCAATATCGTATTTCAATGTTTCTTTATTTTTAATAAATATATTTTATGATATTTGAAATCCACATGTATTTCGTATTTTAATTTCAATTTTTATTTTAATGGTATATTATATTATGGATACGTGTAATGTGCATTAACTAAATAAAATACGACATTCAAGTAAGATAAGGATGAGAGGATAAAACTCTTTCCTTTCAAAAATTTTATCATATACTTTTCTATTCTTGGGGAAATTTATGTTTTATTTGGATTTTCCTTAAATCACTTTATTTAATATTGAAATAATGAAAATATAAATAGTAAAAGGTAATAAATGCTAATCAGAGATATATTAGGAAAAATATTTAATACACACGTAATAAGACAAATTGACTATACAAGATGAAAAAAAGTAGAAGAAGAAGTGAATTATCTTTGTGGTTTGATGGACTAATTCATTTTTACACAAACTTGTACATACACATATTTGGTTTGATGGAATCCAACATAGCGTCTTTGTGAATTTTGTATGAAAAACTAAAATTATATATTCTATTGGATCTAATGGTTTTTTTTTATTTTGTAATTAATATTACTTATTAATTAATTGTTTGGAAAAATTATTCCTATATTTCTTAAATATTTATTAAAATCATCTTATAAATTTAATTTCGTAAGATAAATTATGTCATAGAGGTTAGCTTAAAAAAATGAATTTGAATTATGATCAATAAGTTATGTCTTATTTAATTATATTGATAAAATGGTCACTTTTTCCTCAAATATAAATCAAGAAAATACAAAAGTTGATGTACAAAAAAATAAAAATTTAGAATATTTAAACTAGGGGCCACTAAAAAGGGGGATAGAAGAAATGGCAAGATGATTGGAAGAAAGTCCCTTAAAATTGGCCCTCAAGACAGGTAAGTTTTGACTGCTTAAAGTAGCTCTTTCTTTCCTATTTACTTCTACAAATTTATAATTCCTAAATCATATAAAATTTTAGTTTAAGTGTAACGATTATTAGTAAAAATAAATAAATAAATATATATATATATATATATATATATATATATATAATACCCTTGAAACTAGTGATTGGCAAATATGGAAGATTTTGATTTTTGATTTTTTTTATTGAAATGATATAATTGAAAATTCTGAATTAAAGAAAAAAAATTAATAGTTTTCAATAAAATAACAAATATTAGGATATGGAGAATAAATATATAGACTATTAATATTTCACCTAATGCATGAGATGATGTTTATTTAAGAGTAAGTTTGAGGATAAAACTATGTTTATTATGACGCAATAACTAAAATTATATTTGCGTAGAGAAAAACATACACGCCTATACTAAAAAATATAAACTCAATGTATAACCAATAACACTGAATAATAATGAATTGGATTTGTTCTTGAACATATTTGATGACATATAAAGTAATTGTAAAGTCTTTCTGATTAATCAGTCACATCTACGAGTTCAATAAGTCCAGTTTAATATTTTCAAACATGGTATTTTCATTTTCATTAGTTTCATACAAACTTTAAAAAACTTTAACCTTTATCTTAAATTAATGATAAGTTAAAAGCAAAATTGTGACTATTGCTTTAACAACATTTAATCACATTTAATGTGTATCCTTATCCATGTTGGGCCCAATGCATGTTGAATATTACTCAAATTATGCTGTCAAGAAATGGTCCAAAATGTACATAATAAATATAGATAAAGACCAGCTGCACATATACCATTAAATTGAGTAACATGAAATACTAGATATTAAGCTTCATTAAATAATTAAAAAAAAAACTGCAGTATTTTCAAAATCAAATCTTCCCAAACGAAAAAAATCTAGGAATGGACAAGAACATGATTCTGATTCTCATCCAAAAACAATAGCCCATTAGATTTGATCAAAAACTATAATTAGCCAAAACCAATGTCCTCCCAAGCAAAATTCACTGCTGAAGGTAAAATTTCTTCTGGACTATATATGCAAATTTTGCGCTAAAAATTAAAATAAAAAATAATAATAAAAAAAGAGTCAAAAGTACTACTTTTTAAGCTTAGAAATACTGATAGAACTATACATCCCACCCATCCTTTCTCCTGCTAAATTCCAACATTCTGTGACTCAAACTGCCATACATTTCTGCAAATTTTGTTAAGCATTTGCTTCTCACCCCATAGTGAGCTTGAGTATTCCTGCTAATTGCAACTCCTGAGAATTTCGACGTATCAATCGCCCACGCGGGCCTCACGTACTCAACTACGTCCAAAGAACTCGCGTTCGCATACAGGTAATTCATCAACACATCCTCACAATTGAAATAGCTATCGACCAACGCCCTACCTGGCGCGGCCTCCTCGCTCCAATACCTCTCAAATGCTGCTCGACTATCGAGAAAAGCGGCCCCCGTCAAGATCATGTTGTATCCATTGTGCTTCCGAGCATGCTTCTCGCCTCTGTACTTCAACGGGCTCCCATTTACGAGCCGAGGGTAAAAACCGACGATCCGGTCAGGATGCTCACGCCATACCCTGAACCCTCGTTCAACATCGTCACAAGTCATCATGATATCGTCATCGAGCTCAAGAATGGCTCGAGTCTTGATTAGTGGGTCCCATTTGAACCGGTTGTTCAACGAGTTTCGCTCCTCGACTCTTATCCTTATTGGCACTGCCGAATCGAAATCACTTGGTTGTGGAGGTACACCTTTGTTCCAAATAATGACTATCTCGCGCACCGACGAGCATCTGGAGTAATGTTTTACGTACATGTTCAAGTTCCAAAGACGAGCATCATAGGTCATTGTTAACAACGTGAATTGGGAGTAGTGACCGTTCAACGGATAAGGTTCCTCTGCTCCGTTTCCACCATATATATACTTAACTCCGGCACATGTTAGCGTTACAGCAACCAAGATCGTGAAAACGAGCACAACTTTTCCAATGCAAGTGTTTGGCCGTATTCTAGCACGGAGAGACGAGCATCCTCTGTTCAAACGACTGCAGAAAAGTCTCAGCTTGGACGATAGGTTCTGTCTCTCCCAAGCCAAGAAAATATCACTTCTCTTTCCCATGTTGTGGGGGCACCAACTTAAGGGTACTATACACTTTACGGCCCCAAGTAGTATTCCAACGAGTATCAATAAAACGGCAACAGAGACAACTGAACCAGACCCAAGAACGAATCGACGCATTTTATCACCTGAGGGTACTCGGTCCCCATCAAGAACGGCAATCCACTCGCCCGAGCTGAGTTGCTGTACGTCAAGGTGATGGTTGCGAGCCCCATTCCAAGTGTTTATTCCCTTTATCGACTCTTCAATGCCCAATGGAACCTCAGCTTCTTTGAACTCATCAGTTGTCAGAACTTCAACTTTGAACACACGTGTCATATGCCCATATGTCTCGCCACAGTCTTGACCAATACGATAAAGATTTCCATTATAGATGAAAGGCCTGCCTCCGTTCCGAGCTCCTAGGGTCTTGTTTGTGTTGTAGATAGGGTTCTTTTTATGAGGTTTCCATGGACCAAGAGGTGAGGTGCTATGCCATATCTCCAGCTGGCCATTCCTCTTGGTGGCAAGGCCACTGTGATCTGAACTGAAAAGCCAGAACGTCCCTTCGTAGGAAATTATAGAAGAATCAACAAGTGGTCGTTTCATGATAATCTTGTCGAGCGTCCATTTCAAGGGGAAATTAGTTGCACGATAAAGACGAAGATCTCCATTCACACTGCCCTCTGGCATCATATATATCTGTGAGAAACGATAGAAGTTGAAAAAGTTTTTGGATAACAAGGTGAGCGATTCAATCACGAAAAGTAAATGAATTAATTGTACATTATGTTATACATCAGATGAATAGTAGACACGGTGTATATTATATAGACTAAGATCTCTATAAAGAGCCATAAAATATGCACATTGCTTAGGAAGTTGAGATCTTACATTTCCATTGTAGTCGAAGATAAATGGATAGGATAGGTGCCAATCTTCATCCAGAGCAATACCCAATTGCTGCCATGTTGCTCCCTTATCTATACTTTGTGAAACTCCAATATCTCCTTTCATTGTAATTGGATTTTTCGTTTCATAGAAGAGGTAAAGGATATCACCCTAAATCACATAATCAAACATCTTATTATGTTCCTATTCACAGACAATAAACCTCGGTACACTGGGAAGGGTCGTATCCAACACACAACTGTAACGTGATACATGCAAATAATACATTATAAAGAATAAAATGGTAGTCAAGCTGCTGCACAGAGTATGCATAAACAAGAATATAAAGAATGCATGGGTTGGAAAACATCGTAATAAACAAGAGACGGGGATTGGCAGCCAATTGCCTGATAAGCTCATGGGATATAGACCAACTAGGAATATAGATGTCTAGAGAACTGGAATCCATCTCCTAAAATGTAGTTGCCATGATTTATGCACTCCTAAAATTATATCTATCATTGTTCTATACATCAACACATCAAATAAACTGTATAGCCTACAGGTCTTACGAGAATTTCAACTCTTAAAACCTTAACAAAATTTTCAAGTTTCCCAAATATTCATTAGTTTCATTAAGGGTTCTTATTAGTTCACTTATCCAAATTTCATGAAGTTATTTTCTTTAAGACCTGTTTGGAAATCAAGTGATACAGCCATCTTAATGGTCCAACTAATGAAGATGAAGAAGCCAACTATCCTCCCACCCCCACCCACCCCACTATAAAGTGGTCAAGTTCTTGATCTGAAATAACTGAGAATTTAATACCCACAGCAAAAACACTAATGACCAAGTCCTTGTTTAAACAGCTAGATGAGAAGCCAATTCTCCCATAAATATTAACTGCTCAGAATGGAATACTTAAGTACAAGAGATAATTTTGGACGTGCCAGGGTCTTGTATAGAAATACAAATGTTATTGACACCATATCAACATTTCACATTAAACGAGCAAAAATCAAATATTTATGAGAGCAGATGTAATATATATTGGACAGAAGATGTGGTAATCACTTTCACAGATTAGGGATTAAGTTTGAAAACAAGTTCCTAATTCTAGTTGGTACTCTCTAATCTAGATTAATCTCACAATTCATCTCTACCATATCAACCTAAAACTTCTAAAATGCTAAGACTCGTCATGATGCCCATTGGTGTACAGAAGTGAAAATAAAAAGAAGATAGACATAGAGGTGATAATTAGTACACAAGTGACAAATCTGAATTCTTCAGAACATCAAATAATTCCAAGAATTTTTTAGGACCACAAATCAGGTCAACCCATTTATCAGTAGCCAACCAACTATCCATATTCATTTATTTGCATCTTTCACCCACTAGTTAATCATCTGACCTTTTCATATACAAACTTACTACACACAAGTGCTACTTTCTTTCACATGAACTGAAATCTGCTATGTAGTTATGCGATAGTGGAAGCCCCTCTTATGAGAATATGAAACCTGATCTACCAGAAAAGTGATAATTATTATTCAAACATGGCATTTCCATGAAGATTATTCTAAATAATGCAACAGCAGACAATCCTCCTGCTAAAACCAAATTGTTTCCAAGTCAAACTAAATCGACTTTTTATAGACCTAACAGATTGCTGAATAATAATTATCAATAATTGTTATTCAAACCTGATCTATATATGAGCCTGTGATTTAATGCTCCTAATCAAACACAAGCGATTATTGAAGCTTGCCCCAGAGCTGGCTTAATCTATTTTGTGCCTCACATTTCAATTTTCAGGTAAAGGCACATCAATTATAAATCAGAAAGAGCACATTTTTGACAAAATGCCAGGATCTTGTATAAACACTATTACACTTCAACAAAAAGTATTCCAGTTTGCTCAGTCAGAACCTACAAAAAAAAACTTTGTTAGGATGATTAGTTCCAAGTAAGATTGTTAAATTAACCATGATATATTTCTAAAAGAAAATGTAAAAATAAATCAGACTATCTTGCACCACCCTCTCCCACTAGATCCCAATGCTTTATTCCCAGTTTTTTAAGCGAGATTCCTATCTTCTTTCCTCAACCATAGTAGGTCCATGCTGTCTAAAGGGCAAGCATATGCTTAACCTAAAGCAAAATGTCATTAAAAAAAACCTTCTCCATTAATTTTCTTATGATTATCCTTCACTCCACTTCCTATTACACCTTAATCCACTTATCTTAAACTAAAGAAAGTGCTCTGCTTTATTCCTTTGAGCAACCTTCTGACTTCTTAGCAGGAAATAATATTAGCAGATCCCATAACCCCATCTCTCATGATATAAAACTAATAACAATTCAAAGATGTGGAATATAAATCAATAGTTTCCATTCTGACTGTTGGAACTTGGAAGTGGCACCCCATTAAGGTACATAAATGATTGAATGATGGAAAGATGAAGAATTAGAGGATAAGAAACAGAACCGTTATTCACTAGTGCCATGCAACTGACCAACCTCTCATTTCCACACTCGCACAAAAACCAATCCCACTGGGACATAATGTAACAGAAAATTTTCCAAAAGCATACATAAAATATACTTTACAAATTCATTAAAGTTCAGCAAGTAAATATTGACTGCTTTAACAGACAAGTGAATAACCTAAAAAGTTACCCGATAGCAACAATACAAAAAGATGAGGATTACCCGTATATAGAGAAAGGGGTCAGCAACAAAGTTACTGGGAAACCCAGCATCAGAGAGAGAGGCACAAGTGAGTACTGGGTTGGCTACAGGCCAAGCTGCACTCTTGTCCCTCCATACATTCATCTGCCAAAGAATTTTCAAGAGTCTGTGATATTGTGAAATTAACTTAAAAAAGAAACCCCGGAATTTCCAGGTCTTCACTAAATCTAAATTCAAAGTTCAAACTGAACAAAGCTTACAGATATCCATAATATACTAAAATCAAAATGCTAGTTCTTGCATTTGTCATGAAAATCTTGAAATTTAATTTGAACAATAATTTCAAAGTGATGTGTGTGGTAAGGTTAGCCTGTTGCCGACCTACTTTCTTGCAACATAGGTTGACTATTTTGCAATATGTTAGAGATAGTGACAGACATAAATATATAAGTTGAAGTTCAATTAGCACATTTACAATTCGTTCGATAATTTCTATGGAATTAGTTACAGAATACAGAAGAGGTTCTAAGAAGCATGAATACAATCCGGAATTATCATAAAAAAATTCCACAATATCCTTTTATATAAACAATATCATGCAATGAATTATGATTGAAAATGACAACATAAAAGTAATCTCAAATTACAAAACATATGTTTTATGAGCACTCAGTTTAGATAATTAAAATACTATTGTGGGAGAAGAATAAAAGCTGTTATCTAATGTTGCATAAAAATTATAAGAACAATAAAAGATTACGTCTTTTGATGAACCTAATACTTTATGAAAAACCAAACTATCCAAGAAAGCACCGACTTTACCAGTAAAACAAATAAAATTAATAGAGATAAGAACAATTTGATCCTAAAAACATAAAGAAAAAGATTTCAGGCTTAATCTCCTCCTAAAATTTCTCAGCCTGGAAAATTTAAATATAGAGAAGCTGATGCTGAAAACATCAAAAGGAAAATAAGAAATTTTAATCTTATTTTCTCCACCATAAACTGCAAAAGAAAGAAAGAAAGAAAGAAAGAAAAGGTGAACAAATACTATTGTTCACATAACAAATCCAGAACTTGAAAACCAGCAAGTATTCATTCATTTATTTAATTTGGTCATCATTCAGAAATCAGAAAAATATTTTTTAAAAAAATCATAAATCTCTCTTTCATAAATATGTTGATAGAAATGTGGGAAGAAATTGAAAAACTTACAGCTTCAATGGGTTTTAAAGAAAAGGGGGAGTCTCCATAGAAAACGCCGACAGCCCAGGAGCCCTCGCCGTCATCCTGACAGCCGAGGGCCGTGCTCCCCGTGCGCACGTTAGCCGTGAGCACATACCTCGCGTACAAACTCCCAATTGAACCCAAAACGACAAACGACAACAAGAAATACGCAAAAGTTGACGACAAAACACACGGCTCGCTATTGTGATTTCCGTTTCCATTCTTATTGGAAACGCTATTGCTCTTCCCACTTCCATTGCCGTTGTGCCACCGCCAACCACCGCCTCCTCCGCCGCCCGCGGAGGTCCCGAAGGCCGCGATTGGACTCGAACCCATAGCACTCGAAAAAGTTAAATTAGAATGGAGGTCCGCGGCCGCCAGAGAATCGTCACCGCCGCAACGGCGGCTCTGCATGTAACGAGAAAATTGGAGTTGGAATCGGAATAGTTGGCATAATTATCGGAAAAGAGTGGGGATTAGTGTGTAGTTGAGGAGTTTTGTAAAATAAAAAATTCCTCTTAATTTAATATTTGCGAGTTTGATTTTGTTGTTATAGGATTCTTTTGATTTCACTTTGTATTTCTTTCTTGTTATGCCACACACATACGAGAAAGGTGATGAGAAATACGGACAGTTTTTCGGGGTCGGGTGGGGTGGTTGAATGGGCTTTGGCACTCTCTCTCTCTATATATATATCTATGGAACAATCCTACATAAATTTTGATATAATACCTAAGAATATCATATTTTATAAAATAAATTATTTTTCCATTATACATGATACTTTTGTTACTTTTCTATTATAAATTAAAAAAATAGACAACATTATAAAAAAAAAGTCAAATTTCTATCGTAATTTATATGATATGTATTTTCATAGGATTGCACGATATGTGTTACACTGTATGATCATATAATCATATAAAAGTCATATGACCTATATTTTTCATAAGGTTACATCATATGACCATATCGTTTATTCCAATGTTTTTCAAATATAATAGGGTTACACGATATGATCATATCATTTAATCAAAGTGTTTTTTCATTGGGTACACAATATGTATTATAGAGTTACCTAATATGATCATATTGTTTAATTTCAATGGGATTACACGATATGAGATTCTATGATATGATCACACCATATAACTCTATGAAAAAAACACAAATCGTATAATCTTCAACACGTATATGGAGTTTGGTAATATTATTCGGAATTGTAGGGCTCTTGTTATGTCTTTTGTTGAAATTTATGTTTGCTTTGTGAAATGGGAAACAAATAAGATCGCTCATATAATTATACGAGTGGCTTGTTCTCATGTTAGTCTCTCTATTTGGATGGAACTATGTCGGGTTATGTCTCCGTGAACTTTATTGTGATATTAATCATAAATAATATTAAGTTCTTTAAAAAAATTGATTCTTTTAATTAAATCCATCAGTTGATTGTGGGAGAAAACTTAAACTAAAGAATCAATCAAGCTTAATGTACAATTGAAATCTCAACAATATATGAATTTGAAATCTCAACACCTCAATGTCACCTCCTTGCCATTAGTTTATTTGAGGAAATGCCATTAAGTTGAGACCTCATGGTAATTGTCTAATTGAATTCTATATAAACTATATTCATATGCACAAATTCTTTTTTCACTTAAAAACTTTAATATCGACATCTGTGCAAAAGCCTTGAATGATTGAATTTTTTTTAAAGCATGTTTGATTTTTTTTTTTTTTAATGAACCATTTAATGAGTCCTTATCTCTCGATGCTACCATTTTCAGTATGATATTTAATTGTTGTACCCATATATATCTGTATATATTTATGGATCTTTATGCTCAGTATCTTGGAAAAACATCTTTCTTTTTTTTTTTTTTTGGTAAAATGTTTCTCTTCCAAGAAAACTACCATTATTGGGTTTGGAAATAACAACCCCTAAAAATACCATTATTGGTTAATGTAATTTAGTTTAAAAAATAAAAATTTATATGAAATAGTTCCATGCATCGGAGATTTTATCCAATCAAACACATTTTAAATCTCCAATCAAACACATTTTTACCAATAAATTTCTGTTTATGAATTATGAATTGTGAATTGATTTGCCTAATTAAATTAAATCGATGAAATTACCTTATAAGAGTTATAATTTAATTAATTAAGAACGACTATTTCATCTAACCACCAATTATTAGGAAGAAACAAATATACATTTTGCCCCTTCAGCTATAACTTTATGATTTTTTGGTTGTGCACTTTAATTTTTCCTCCTACATACTTTTTTTTTCCTTTTACCTCCTACACTTTTATTTTTTTGGGGTTTTTAACTCCTATAATTTTGCCTCGTGATTTTATATAAAAAATTTATCAAAAATAAAACTATATAAGGTAAATATATATATATATATATATATCAAAAGTGTTGGAAAAACAAAAGTATAAGAACATATGACAAAAAAATAAAAAAAGTTTATCCTAAATATTGATCAATAAAGTGAAGATAATGACCATATATGGTGACCCCCAACTCTCGCGTTAGTTTTTATCTGGTCGCGTTAATACAAATGCAACATCAATACCAAATATTCATTTAAAAAATATATATATTCTACTAAGTTTGAATTTTTCTTTCAGATTTTTTCAATTTATCAGTATTACTTATGTGAAAGGCATTGATAATATACACAAATGTCTTATTTAAGTGCGGCTTTATATCTATTTCAAATTATTTTTATACTATTTAAATTTTAAACTTAAATTGCTTTATCGAAAATTTAAATCTCAAGGTTAGATTACAAAGAAAAAAATTGGTGTATTAAATAAACACACAAACTTATATCTAATAATTTTATAGATATAATTTCTTGAGATAAAACTCAATTTTTCACAAATCAAATTCATTATTCGTAAATTATAAATTGACTCGTTTCATACAATTAAATCCATAAGATTATCTTAGAAAATAATATAAATTAAATTCATACTATATCATGTGATTGAGATAGAGTGGTCATGTCATAGCTACATTAATAACAAAGATTTAGGATAAGGTAAAATATCAAATCATAGGTTAGGTTGGTAATTACACTAATAAAAGGGCTACTAATTAAAGATGATAGATTTATTTGTGATTAGTAAATAAATCTACATAATGCACGTTTTATTTCATTGGAAATCTCTCGAGTTTTTTAACTAACAGAAAATAGGTCGGCGGGGTAGGATTAGAACTCTTTAATTATGAAATTTATTTAGTTTTAGACATGTATTATTATTACACCAATAAACCCTACAATCATACACAAATATGATTATTTTAGCATCTCATAATTTATGTAAATAACAATTCAATTCAAAATATTCCATAGTTCATCAATACTAAAATCATAAATTAATGTTACATAATCTAAAACATTAATTGTGATAAGCTTTTCTAATACTTTATATATTCATTATCTTCCTTTCTAATGATGTGTAAATTTCATAAATACCATATATATTTAAATTTCAATCAACATTTAGATCATCAACAATAAAAAATCTTTATCCAACAATGTTGGGTCGGATGTATGATCTACTAGTCAAATAATGTATTTAATTGAAATTCATGATATATATATTCTTTTATCTATTCTTCTTAGACCCATATGTTCTCAAATTAATCGGAAGTAATGATTATCAATTTTTCATATGTTGTACGTCATTTATTTCACCAAGTATATATTTTTCCAACTTATTAATTCCTCGTAATAATCTGCGTGTTCAGTTTGTTAATGACTAGAATCAAATAATATAAATCTAAGTAATATAAAACAATAAAATACAATAAAAGTTAAACGATCTTAAGTTTTTTTTTTTTTTTGACTATTTGTTTTATCCTATATGTTAGCCTAATAGGTATTTGGTCCTAAAGTTATATCTTGCATTCAGGTCAAATCAGATCATTATCATATTGCAATATACAGTTCATGTAGTTTAGGCTAAAATCATTATTAATTAGCAGGAAAAATTATCGATTGTTGCAAGTTGGAAATTAAATAAATAAAATTCAATAGGTTAATTAATGTAATATAAAATAAAAAATATTTTAGAGGCATATATAATTAAGGTTTTTGAGCAGGAATGTTAATGCATGTTGATGCCGGCAAGAATTCGTCTCTCCGGCCGCCGCTCCCCGCGGACCCTCATTATCAATATTTTATTCACTAATCAATATTTTATTTGGTATCGCATTTTTAAATATTTATATCATTTATTAAACTATTTTATTTCATGTTATAGAGATCCACTAGATTAAAACCAAATTAGTAGGTGTGGTATTCGAGGTCTAGTGTTGAGGTTTTTTTTTCCTTTGAAATTATATTATTATTACTATTATTTTAATCCTTCATTTATATTATTTATGTAAATAGTATTTTATACCGGATAAATTTCATAATAAAATTCAATTTATAAATTAATTTTTAATTCTAAACCCAAATTTTAAAGTTTCTCTTTCCCAAATTAATATTTTTTCTCAATTTAAGGCTTGAAATTTAGATTGAATTTTTATTTATATTTATAGATTTATTTATATTTCAATATATACTCATATTTTGAATAAATTAAGATGAGTTAGTGTGATTTTCTCGGTTGTGAGACACATTACAATTTAATATTAAGTCCCCGAATGAAAATCAAAAAAGAAAATTCTAAGGGGGTCGAACTTTAACTTAATTTATATGAAAAAAAAGAAAAATATATAATTAATTCAATTCATAAAATATAATTTATATTAAACTGATTAATATTAAAATCAATTTTTTATAATTTTATTCATAAAATTAAGAAAATAAAGGAATCTTAATTTTTTGAATAGTATTTATTATATATATATATATATATATATATAAATTAATACAAGTTGGATGAAAATCGTTCCAAAATTCCATAGACTTGTCTTAATTTATTTAAACTATATATACATATTAAAATATAAATGTATTATATATATATATATATAAATAAATAATAAAAAAATTAAAAATTAAATAAAAATTAAATTTTGTATTGAATTGACAACTCAATTTAATTTCAAGCCTTAAATTGAAAAAAGATGTAAAATTGAGCCTCTTATTGAGAAATTATAAAATTTAAATTTAAAATTAAAAACTAATTTATATATTGAGTCTTGTTATAAAATTTATCATTTTAATATATATATATATATATATATATAAAGATGACCAGAGCTATTAGGTCATCTTTAGCCATTTGTATGTGCTTGTTTAGTGCAAGTTATAAACCAACTTGATCATCAAAATAGTTCTGTTATTTAATTTTTCTGTTAGTTTTTCATATATTAACTTATAATTTTGATGATATATTTAAAAAAAATTAAATATTAACATAATTAATTTTGATGATCCAATATAACAATTTTAATGTAAAATGAGCAACTTTTATTGATAATATGATTTAATGTATAAGATAAAAAAAAATATAAATATTGTCGAAACAATATGATTGACCTAGAATATGAATTACTTTTTTATTGTAAGCCTAAAATGTTATAGCATAAGATTAACAAAAGTAAAAGAAAGATTCAATGTAGCGAAATATTAACAAAGCGTTGGAGATGGTCTTGTGTTACATATGTTGTTGCGACAGGTGGAATAGTTTTTATTTATTTATTGAAATTACAACTGAATCATAAATCAAATTAATTGGGCTTTTTTTTGTTAAATATCAATTGATGATACTAATGTTTCCAATAATTAAAGGACAACCTCTCGCTTGAGATCCTTTATTTCATGAGTATATCTCATATATATTTGGTGTACATGTAGTTCGGGTCGATCCGAATTACCCGAATTCACGTGTTTTTAAATTTTTTTTTTTTTTTACTTTCCGACCAAAATCTTTATGTACAAATTTTGTGATCTT
This sequence comes from Scutellaria barbata, assembly GCA_028654395.1. NCBI lineage: Eukaryota > Viridiplantae > Streptophyta > Magnoliopsida > Lamiales > Lamiaceae > Scutellaria > Scutellaria barbata. The sequence goes on along the minus strand of CM053646.1, from coordinate 12,616,071 downwards.
TATGTATAAGTTCTATAATCTTTATATTCAATAACTTAGAAAAAAATAAAGAATCTTAGCAGAATTTGTATATAGATACTTTTATGTTATATTCATATGACCCTTATATATATTCATGTGACTTTTATATACAAATATTCATACTTTTATATATGTTTATATATTGCATAAATGTATGGATATTTGTACATAAGATCACATGAATATACATAAAGGTCACATGAATATACATAAGGGTCACATGAATATCACATAGAGATATCTATGCACAAATTTTGCTGAAATTCTTCATTTTTTTTGTAAGTTATAATGCATAAAGGTCACACCATTTATATATATAAAGATCACAACATTTGTATATAAAGATTAAGACATAAAATTAAAAAAATTAAAAAAAAGAGGATTCGGATCGGGTCAACCCGAATTGCACAGGAGAATTTGTCTTATTTCATTTGATTGTGTCAAATAACATATTAATTAATTATGACATATGGTGTATTAAAGATAAAATATTAAAATATAACATATTTAATATCTGAACGGACAACTCCTACCTAAATCTTCACCTTATCTACATTACAACTAAACCAGTCTTATGTATCCACCATTTTCTAAGCATCACAACCAGATATTATCCGACAAATTGAAATTAAAAAATACATTAAATCTATGAGTGGGAGCCCTTTCCAACTAATATATTTGCCTGTTAATTAACAATTTGGATAATTTATCAACTCTTTGGTTTTCATTGTTGCATGGTCATTACCAAATATTATATAAAATTCTTAAATGATGCATTAGCCAAAATGTTAGAATTTTCTAGGTATCTGGCTTCTTTAGAAATGACAAATGTTTCGCGTTACCAATCCACTATGAATAAGTATTTAAAACTAAAATTAGAATTACAATATTAATAAAAAATACAACTTGTTTGCCCATCTTGGAGAACTCAAAATCTTGTACAACTTTAACAAACAAGAATTCTTTGGCGTGATTCATTCGGGCAAGTTCAATAATTTAAACCACTACATTTAATTTGTATTTCTCAGAATAATCATAAAATAATATCGACTTTTTAAATATGAAGAATATTATCCTTTCACGTTATATAAAAATAATATTGTACAATGTTTGTATGGAGTACTTATATATAACGAAACTCAATAATAAAAGTTATTACAATCCATAGAATTGCTTCTTATTCTACCAATAAAAACTAAATATTAATTCTATGAAATTTTAATAAAATTTTGAAATAAATACGAGTACGATAATTTTATATTATGTGTGTCATATTGCTGAAAATAAAAATCTTCTAATCAATAGTATAAATATTGATTTTTTAATGGGGTTGATATGCAATTTCGTTAATGTAGAGGGGTGGGGTTGGGAATAAGCAATCAGCATATACTACAACCACAAGTTGTTAAGTGTATACCACACCTTGTACAATCACTTTTTACAAGAAATTAATACTATTACAAATATGAGTCTTATATGTCAACTGAATATTTCCTAATGGTTACATACTCATATAAGAATAAATAAATAAAGGTTGTGAGTAAGACTTTAAAAAATTTCTATTGTTGATTTAGAATTCGAGGATTCGGATCGATTCGGATTGCATGTACACCAAGTGCACATGAGACACTTTTTTTAAAAAAAGTTATTGCATGTGAGTAGGCAACAATAATAGCATATTATATATATTTTTTCATTTTTGATTAATTATGAAAACAATACGAACACACAAATGTAACACTATTCTTCACGTAGATCGAATCTATCTATATATAAAAGGAGGACAGTTGGTAAAATTTACAATTTTACCACTTTGCCTCCCAAAAATGTCACATCATTATATTAGTTAATAAAAGAATTCCAAAAATTATTAGTTTTGTCAAAAAAATTGTTCATGTTATTTAAAATACTTTTCTCATAAAATATATATTGTTTATTATTATTATTATTATTATTATTATTATTATTATTAATTATTTGTTGTTGTTGACGATGACTATTATTCATTGTTGAACAATAATTTATTTCTTTTTTTTTTTGTTAACTTTAATTTCTTAATTCTATAATTATTCTCATTATCAATTTTAAAGTTAAAAAAATTTTAAGATATTTTTTTTGTAATTATGAGAAATATTGTATATAAATAATATTTCAAAATTTCTATTGTTAATTGGTCTCTTTTTACCAACACCAAAAATAATTTACCTATCAAATTATCTATCGTACCATGAAAAAATTCAGCAAAAGATAGAAATAAATAAAATGTAAGTTTTCAAGATTTTAATTTTTTTTGTTAACTTTAATTATTTAATGTTTAGAATTATTCATATTATCAATTTGAAAGTTAAAAGAAATTGTAATATACTTTTTGTAATTATGAGAAATGTTGTATATAAATAAATATTTCAAAACATATATTGTTAATTGATCTCTTATAACTCTTAAAATCATTGGCTTTTCAAATTATCTATTGAATCATGAAAAAAATGTAATAAAAGATGAATAAATAAAATGTAAGCTTTCAAGTTCGTCGTTTAAATTATTTATAAATTTTGTATTCCTATTTTTAATATTATCAAATATAATTTAGAAGAACATATACAATTTGTTATTTGAATTTAAAAAACGCACAACCCAAAAACAAATAGAAGAACATATACAATTTGTGTTATTTGAATTTAAAATAACACAAAATTCAAAAACAAATGCATAAAGAAGCCCTAATGTATAGGGGAAATTTAACCAAATTTTACTTTCTTAAGTTAAAACTCTATTTTACCCAACAATTTTTTAAAATTATAAAATATAACTTTAAAAATCAATAGAGATATGAAAATATATTTGTATATTATACAAAGTTTGAATAATAAAAGATGTATGAATAACTTTATAATATAGCAATTTCATTATACAATTACAAATTGTATACTACCAAAATAAATAATAAATCGCGCATCGCACGAGTGAATTACTAGAAATAAATAGAATGTAAGCTTTCAAATTTTTAATTTTTTTTGTTTTTTTATTAATTTTAATTACTTAATGTCTAGAATTATTCATATTATCAATTTGAAAGTTAAAAGAAATTGTAATATTATTTTTGTAATTATGAGAAATGTTGTATATAAATAAATATTTCAAAACTTATATTATTAATTGGTTTTTTATAACTAATTCTTAAAATTATTGGTTTATCAAATTATCTATCGAGTCATGAAAAGAATTCAACAAAAGACGAACAAATAGAATGTAAGCTTTCAAATTCGTCGTTTAAATTATTTATAAATTTTGTATTCCAACTTTTTAATATTATCAAATATAATTTAGAAGAACATATACAATTTGTGTTATTTAAATTTACAATAACATGCAACTCAAAAACAAATGCATAAGGAAGCCCTAGGGGAATTTAACCAAATTCTACCTTTTTAAATTAAAACTCTACTTTACCCAACAATTTTTTTAAATTATAAAATATAACTTTAAAAACCAATAGAGATATGAAAATATATTTGTATATTATACAAAGTTTGAATAATAAAAGATATATGAATAACTTCATAATATAGCAATTTCATTATATAATTACAAATTGTACACTATCACAACAAATAATAAATCGCGCATCGTGCAGGTGAATTACTAATTTGTTTAATACAAACGAGAATTTATCACTTATACAAGTATTTTCAATACATGTACGTAATATTGATGATTGATCAATATAAACCACCTATTTCTATAATATGGAAAAAAAAATTAAAAACAAAATATTTAAATGGAGTGTTTTGTGTGTGCATGCACTATACACTAATAAAAAGTTCATGTAACTATTGAGGATTTGATCAATTAAACCCATAAAAGGTGTAACTTTAAATGGAAAAATAAATGCATTGGAAATATTGTTTGTCATCCTCGTCAAGGTGTATTGACATTTACTAACTCTTTTTTAAAGTCTTTTTCAACGTCCCATGGAAAAGCACCATATCGATGTACTTGTTTCAAGAATCATGTTTTCATGTAGATATAATCCAATAAAAAATTATGCACTATTTAATGTCATGAATATAATGATGATAAATTTCGAATGCTGACGTCATTATGTTAATTGAATAGTTATGAGCTTTTGGTGAAATAATGAGTCTTTCAAAAGCATTATTTCTTTTTGGGATAATTGCAATATTTTATTTGCACTTTAATTACTCGTTGAATCTTTTTTACTAAATTCTATTGATAATTTTACCTTGTATAGAAAAATGTATAATGTGTCTACAATTTACTAATTTAATGTGTGCCATTTTAAATGTCAAACTCTTATGATCATTAGAAAAAGACTAAGAAAATAATATTAGTATTGCAATGATGGTCATATTCTTTTTCATCATGACAAGTTGACCCAAAAAAACATTTAGGTACCAATTTAAATAGTGATGAAAAATAATACCATATGCGCCATTAATCATTTTATGTGGTGATTCCATATTGTAGTGGATAATTAACAATTTTTGGGGCTCAAGAATTGATCAAGTCATGGTGGCCTTTTCTTTAAAAAAAACTAAAATTAAGTGGGGTGTGTAATTATTTAGGGTATGCAATTTTCTCATTTCATCAAGCACTTGTGAATATTCGAGCATCTTAAGTAGAATATTTCATCGTCAATACAAAATTCAACTATCATTTAATAATAATTTATAATTTGGATATCTTTATGGAAAAATTGGGACAATTATTTGGATAAAAAAGTTATGGAGTAATTTACTACCTTAGTGCATTAAATTCTTATGAATTAATTAAAGATAAATTTCATAACAATACCCAATTTATAGATTAGTTCTCAATTTTAGATCCGAATTTTAAAGTTTCTTAATAAGGGGTTCAATTTAACATTTTTTTCTCAATTCAAGGCTTGAATTTAGATTGAGTTCTCAATTCAAGATAAAATTTCATTTTTTTTTATTTATATTTCAATATGTATTCATATTTTGGATAAATTAAGTCAAGTTAGTACGCTTTAAGAACAATTTTCATCCAACTTATTTTAGTTTATACGAAAAAAAGAAAGAAAAAAATATAATTAATTTAATTCATAAAATATAATTTATATTAAATATTAAAATCGATTTTCTATACTCTTATTCAAAAAATTAAGAAAATAAAAGAATCTTTATTTTTTTAATTGCATTTATTATATATATATATATAAATTAATATATATATATATATAAATTAATACAAGTTGGATGAAGATAGTTCCAAAATTGCACGTACTTGTCTTAATTTATCTAAATTATAAATACATATTAAAATATAAATAAATTATAAATATAATAAAAAAGAAAAAAATGAAATTTTATCTTGAATTGAGAACTCAATCTAAATTTCAAGTCTTGAATTGAGAAAAAAAATGTTAAATTGAACCCCTTATTAAAAAACTTTAAAATTTAGGTTCAAAATTGAAAATTAATTTATAAATTGGGTGTTGTTATGAAATTCATCCATTAATTAATATGAGAAAAAGAAGGCTATTTCCTAAAGATTAGAAAGTGAGGAAAATAAAAGCAATAAATGATTGATGGACAATAATATGCATTAGTAAATAATTGAAGCTCATTTTTCAATAATTAGGTCATGGCGACTTAATTAAACCTACAGGCTACAATTATCTGGTCTCATCTAGAAAAGAAAACTATTAACTATTCTATTTTTTTAAAACTGATTGAATAAATGCCATTAAATCCTGCAAATATATATACTAGTATTAATGTGTACAAATTTGTGCACTAGTTTCCTCGTTGTCATATTACAGATGTAAGAAATGTAATCACACTAGGAACACTTTTTTATTTGTGAACACAAATCTCTCTCACTATCTCAGTGGATGTTTATTTTTTTTTGGTCATGTATGTTTATTTCATCCTTGAACATCATTTCATAATGACTATTTTTCTCTAAATTCACATGTTTTACTATGTTCTAAGAATTCTGAAATACATATCTTGATGAAACCAGAAACTATCAGTTGTCACTTCGAATTTATGTATTCCAAAATTCAGTTTTGCATATTAATTTAAAGAGTAGAAATTTTGTGAAACTTCTCGTTTATACAATTTCATAAAACATGTCAATTCACAATGTACATATTAGCTAGACAAATCTTGTTGGACTATAATCCAACTAGAACTGGGCCATGGTGAAGTCTAGTTTTCAGATATGGGCTTACGAAATTGGGTTACTTAGGTGGCAACAAGTAGAAATCTAAGATCAAGGTTTTACCAATGTTTTCACTTGAATCGAGTTTTAGAAAAGGGCTCAAATTTTCATATCAAGTGTAAAAACTCAAAAGAAAAATATAAAATATTGAATATATTTTATCAAATTAACGAACCATAAATTATTTAATCAATAAGAATTTAAAAATAGGAAGCATACATAAATGAATTTATCAGGTTAAGGTTAGAATTTTAAATTATCATTCCTACTACAAGTAATTAACCAATAATCAATAATAAAATCATTTTCTCAGATCATAAAATAAGCAAGTGAAAAAAAAAACTAAAAAATATTAAATGGAAATTAAACTTTTATGGTTGTGTGATCACCAGGTTTTGTAAATTAAAACGTCCTCAAATTTTATTTTATGTTTCTTTGTTTTGTCTTCTTTATCTTTTCCAAATTTGATGTTCTTGTAGTTCGAATTAAGATAAAAAATGAAAGGGCTAGAGTATAAAGACAACTAGGGTGTTTTTGGATTAGGTGGATTTTATAAGTTTGGATTTAAGTGAATTTTGATGATCTTGTTCTTATTTTGAGATTTTATAGAATATGATTACAGTTAGATGTTATCATCACATTTGAATTGTAGAAAAAATAGATTTTTTTTTTAAATTTTAGAAAAAGTTGATGTTTTTTTGTGAGAGATGTAGAAAAAATATGTAAAAATAAGGATTTGCAAAATTCTCCCACATTCCATAACAAATAAGTATTGAAATTTTGTCCATATTAATTTCGAATGGGCACATCCAATCCAAGCATACCTTGGTGACATTCTAACTTCAAGATTATATAAAATGAATTTAATACTCATCAATATATTACATACATATCCATAAAACACAAAAAAACTTTTGTACTCTAATGACATGGATCTAAAATTTGTACCCCCAACCCTACCCGACACGTGGGTCGCCACCACACATGGTCACCTCTATGTGCTCTACAAGTGCGACCACACCATAGTTGGTGTGATTCACGCACCACTTGACCTATATATAATTTACCCAATGAAGTAATCAATTGTATACATTTAAGATATTAATTGTTCATTCAGTAAAGTTATCAGTTGTATACTTTTAAAATATTACATATTTACTTTTTAAGGTTATTAATGTTTATAGTATAAGACATTACATATTTACCTTTAAGATATTAGTTGTTTGTTTAGTTAAAGATATTAGTTGCAATACTCTTAAGGTATCAGTGTATTGTAAAGTGAGTTTCAAATCTTAAAATTTCAAATACACGATTTTTATCATTTTCTTCCCCCAACTTACTCGATAACCATCAAATTGAAATCTTAAAAACTACACATAATGTAAAGTTAGGTGAGTTTTGATAATTGTGTACAAATAATAAGATGATACCATATGAATAAAACTAAGAAGAAGATGATGAGAGTGCATCAATGATGATGAAGAAGATGAGAGCGCATCCATAATGAAGAAGACAAGGATAACAACGACATGGAGAAAATCAAAAAAAGGAAGATGAAGAGAAAAGAGAAGAAAAATTACAGAAGAGTTATAACCTGAAAAATGGTCAAGAGAAATTAATATTTAGGGGAAAAAAAAATATCGTGGGTCGGGTTGGGGCATGTCCCCGAGCACAAAGCGCTGCTCCCCATAAAATACTAAATACACCATAAAAAACGTAACATCTCACACAACCTGAACATGTGAGTTTTGTCTAATGTGGGCCCCCGGGAAGGACGAATAGATGCCATTGAGACGAATTGAAACTTAATGGTCCCAAGAAGAGTACTCATTCTAGTTAAAGCTTGTAACAAATTAGAATACATCTCATCTGGGCTATATGCACCAACATAGAGAAAAGCTCATGTATTTGTCATAGTAATGTGCAAGATAGAAACTCACTAGATAAAGAAAAAACCATTTTTTCTTCCATTTCTTGAGAGCCAAAAATGTGTAATCTTTAATACAGGTGAAGAAAAATAATATGGAGACACACCTCAAATATACTTTGAACATATTCAAGAATACATGTAGTCTCTTTTGTAACATTTCTACTAAAAGAAAGGGTACCACAACACAGCTCGTTTATAATATGCTATTCACCAAAAACCAAAATTGAAGTTACCATGCTCGCCAATGGAACCGAGATGTTATCATCGACTATTCCATTAGTTGGGAGCGACTCGACAAACGTTGCCACTAATGAAACCAAAGCAACCCTTTGTACGGTTTTCATCCAATCGAGTTGAATGTATCCAAAGGCCGCAAAGTAATAGAGTATACTGTATTTCACCGGATAAAGGGTAAGTATAATTTCTAAACTATAATTGACAAAATACGAGTGATTTCAAGAATCATACACACCTAATAGAAACCAAGAAACCAAATAGAAACATAGCAATGCTACCAGCCCAACTCTTCTCTGGGTTATAAGGAATTTTTATGGATCCAAATCTTCTTCCCATGATATCAGCAATGCCTACAGCTCATGAGCAAGATTAAGGTTTCTAGAAGATTCCAGAAAAACAAAACCGAAAGACAAAGCTCTTACCATCGCCACCACACATCATGGCCAATGAGATCATGCCAACAGGGGAGTCACGCCAAAAGACAATGGCGCAGAAAATCAATACGAGAACATAATAAAGTGGACCTCTAAGCAATTCCCTGTAAGAATAATTCAAAATGCTTATGACATTCTATTGCTACTAACAAGAAATCGAAAGAAAATCACAATAGGCTTACTCAGGCTTTCCTAGTCGACTAACTGATTTAATGAGTCCTTCATCCGTAATCAAGGAAAGACCATTTACCAAAAGCCTTAAGCAATTTAAGGTAGGCACAACGGAGGCAAAGTAACGAGCCCCAATTGATTTGCTAATCTAAGAGCAAAAAGTCAGCAAAAAATGTTCAAACAGGAGAAAATACCGAGTGCAAATTTTTTCAACAACACAGCCAATACCTGAAGATTGGCCACGATGCCAAAAATAGCAAACCCGATAATATGTGTACCAATTTTCGGCTCAAAGTCTGATAAGAAAAATTGGCAAGCACACAAGTCACAAAAGTGTAGAATAAAGAAAACTGAAACGATTGTGAATCTATATGAAAATATCTTGGTTTAGATTTTCCTCATCTCACACAAAATGCATTTATATCAACATGAAATTAAGTTCATCCAATATACTCTAAATGGACCTAGTGACAATGTGTAAAGAAACAGTGTTATTTATCAAACATGTGTTTATTTTGACTCATCAAGTTTTCAGAGCTTCGATAATTGATTGAATCGAAGCTTATGTTCATCTAGAAAATTTGAAATTTCTTGACAGACCAATGTGAAAAAAGTGGTCAAAGAGTTCATATCCCACTTTGGAGGGATATGAACAATGACTCAATAGTGAGAAATCAAACTACAATTCGTTCAATTCTCATTCCTGATTTCTCAAACTCACCCCTCAATAATCTCAAATGAAAAACCAGAAACTTTTGTCGTTTACTCAAACACGTCTAAAACGTTTCCTAAAAAAAAAAGTAGAAAAACGTGTCTAAGTAAATCATGATTTGTATAAAATAAAAATAAATAAAATAATTCCCATTCTATGCAACCTAGCCGTCTATTGGAAAAGCTGCAAAGAAAACAGAGCAAATAGTGGAATCGAATGCGAAAAATGCGATAGAAATTTAGAGCTAAAAATAGAATGATTTTCTGTGCCTTCATCATCTTATCAGAATTTTCTGTGCCGTCACTGCTGCAATCAATCTTTTCCATTTTAACTTTCTAAACACAGTACAGAAACATCAGAAATGCTTATTTTTCCCCGATCTGGATTATATGAATTATGAACCTCCCCTCCCCCTCTCCCTCTCTCTCTCTCTCACACACACACACACACGCACAGAGTAATTTTTACACCCGCGGTCATGCAGCGTGCATGTAAATACACAAGTGAGAGAGCTAAGAGAGACCTGTTCGATGATGTTGCGGCCGGTGAGATTATCGAAAATGGAGACAAGAGCGTAGGCGCCGCCGACAACCAAGGCGGTGGCTCCGGCGTCCTGCAGTACGGCACTATCGATTCCAGCTGCGGCGGCGGAGAGCACGGCGGCATTCGGGCGGCGGAGTCTACCGGGCTTAATTAGAATGCGTGTGGAAAGAGTAGCCGGAAAGAGACGGGGAGCGGAGGAGGGGCTGTCGATGCGGCGGCGGAGAAAGTATACGGATAAGGTGGGGGGGCTTCTCAGTGGTGCGCCCAGGCTCATCATATCTCTCCCTCCCTCTCTCTCTCACACACAGTTGGTGTGTTTGATGTGTTAGTAGTTTGAGTGCGGTGAGATATCCGACGGTTCTCTCTAATTTTCCCTTTTTTTCTTTTCTTTTACTTATTTCCCCCCCTTTTTGAGCTAATATTTAAAGTACATGCGACATGTGTGACAATGAGGTCAATTTTGGAGATAGGATGGTACTTGGGCCCCATATGTAAATGCAACTTTCTTTTTCTTCTTTTCCCCGATTCGAATTTTAATAGTTTGCAATCATTTTTATCATCCGAATATTTTTAATATATATTTGTAGGAGAGGTTTGGTTATGTTATAAGTCCCAATTTCCAAGGATAATTGACAAAAAGAAAAATAATTATTTTGCCTAATTTTTAAATTCCAAATATAAAAAAAAGAAAAAGAAAAAAGACTTAGAAGGATAATTGACCACGTGAATGTCACACTCTCAATGTATAAAGAGCGAAAGAGACATTATAATAAAAAATATTTTTCTATGACAAAAGTAGACAAAAAAAGAAATTAATGAACATATTAAATTATATTTGCATCGGTAATTGAAGTTTAAGACAAGAATTTAAAATTATAAATGTCAAACATGTTATTAGAAACTCCCATGGAAATATATTGAAAAACTCTTATATAGAGAGAAGATGGAGTCATTAATCCATCAAATTGAGCAACAACAATTAAATTAAATTTTGAAGAATAAAAAGTTCGAATTGGATTAAATTTTTAAGTTATAGGAAGTTCAGATTATAATATATATTTTTTATATCGCCAAATATCCAAACAGTTGTGATTCGAAAAAAATCAGACACTGTGTGATTTCCACATTCAACAAAAATGTCAAAGTATCCCAAATTGGATCATCTCCAGCATTACATGGTGTTTGGATTTTAATATAAAAATTGCCGTTCACCTCCAACATATTACATTATTTTTGCATTAAAAATGAATATGTATTATTATTATTAAAAAATAATGAAAATAAAAGAAAAGGAAAAAAAGAAAAAATAGTAATAATACTACCAGCAAATTTAGACCCTAACTTGATGTGAAGATGAGAGTTGCAAAAAATTAGTGTAACGTTTTACTGCGCTGCCTGAGTATAAAACCTTCAAATTCAAATGTTTTTAGTGTAATATTGAAGATAACATTAATAGGATGATGATTTTTAAATTTTTTTAATAAATAGATTTGAAAGAAAATAATAGGACAACAGAGATGGAGAGGGTGAGTCTCACATCAGATAGTAGATAAGAATAATATATAATAATGCCAAACAAATTATGGGCAGCCATATTTAGATCTCTAAACTGTCAAATTTTTTTTTTATTTGATTTGTAATCATCAGATTTATTATGCTTTCAACTTTATTTAAATTGGAGTCTTACTTTTATCTGTAAAGAATTTATTTTTAGACTTTGATTTGTAATTACAAGACCCAAATACACAAAGTCCTTAGCTAAATTTTGCGATTTAAAAATTAGATAAAACTTAAATGATGGAGGTATGTTTATATGAATTAAAGATATTAAATATTAAAAGAAAATTATGTGGAATCTAAAATCTCAAGAGTTGAGCTCTATTGGTCTAATTCGAATTGAAAGAAAAAAATTCATATCAAAATATAGTGGTTTGGAGATTAAAAATTTATATAATGGACAATATAAGAGAGACATACCCTTATGAATTAATGATAAAAATGAAAAATAAAAAAATATTACATATGAAAAATGATTTTGAAAATTCAAAAGAGGCCTACACTCTCGCCCCTTAAATCCTTCAACTTTAAGTCATTATAATTGTTCACATTCCACTGGTATCTTTTAAGATTTCAAACCATTCATAAATGAAAATGAGATTTTTAAATGAATCAGTTAGAGACATGATCGGTGGGCAATAAATACTAAAAATTTGGGACAATACATTAATATTGGAGTTATAATCATGAAAAGATGATTATCAATAATAAATGGAATTTATGATAGTAAATGTTTGAGAAAAATGAAGTTCTTTGCTAAAAAGTTGTAATTGTCTTTTAATTAGAGTGATCGAACGATTTGAAGATTAATTCTCTTTTTATATCTGTGATTAATACGCTAGCATCATTTAAAAAAAAATCATATCATAAATTTGAAATCTATTAGCTCGACTTCTCAATCCAAACCGGCAAAACCCTTCTAAAATTTAGCCCAAAACTGAGCCCAACTAATGGATGAGTTGGTCTAAACCCATTAGGCCCAAATCTCAGTACTTCAGCCCATGAGTTAGTCCTAGCAAAAAAAATGATTTATTTTGACTTTTCGTATGTTGCGCCTAAAACTTAACGAAAAATCAGATGGATGATTTTGTTAATATTTTGAAGGGTTGTGATTTGTTCTAACATCGAATGAAATTTTACGATAAAATTGTTAAGAAATTAAAGAAACCAGGATATATTTAATAGTTATCCCTACTATATTTATGTAGGTAATAAAAAAAACTTTATTTATCAAAATTTTCCTTATGAAATTTAAAAGATTCAAAATTTAACATATGTTGACTCTTCATTTAGGTCGGTTTTTCAACGCACATCATGGCTCAAGATAGATTTCTTTTGGATAATGTCTGATCTATCTAATAATATAAGTAGAAATATGGTTTATAGAATTCTAAAACAAGTCCTAACTCTAGTAAAATTAGAAGAGTTATAGTCAATTTAGGAGAATCTTTGTTCAATATAACATTTTTTGATAAAATGTATAAATATGCATGTGCATGTGCATTTCTTACGATAATAAGTTATTTTTTACGAATCGATATATATATATACGATATTATTAAATATAAAAGTAATTCTAAACACGAAAACGTAAAACAATAAAATATAAGTAGGACAAACATTGCAAAAACCGGCCAATTATAATGTCTGCAACAACGAGGGTTCAATTATTATTACTATATTATACTAATTATGTATATAATTATAAATTTTGGAATTCCTTAATGCGACGAACACTTCAATTTCTTTTTTAATTGTTTGTGAAGGGAATTGGAATAATTGAGAGCATATTCTTCTCAAGATAGAGTTGGGTCCAATTCCATATGAAGTTGACTTTACAAGCTTCACCCCCATAATAATTCTAATCATATTTAAATTGTTAAATCAAAATTTTTTTTTTGAAATAAATTATGAATATATATGAGTATTTTCCCAATTGGGAAAATGATATGTTTTAGGTTTAAGTTTAACAGAATTGGCAATGTCAAATACTTATATATACACATAAATTCAACGGACCTTTTTCTATTCTCAACTTCCACCATCGACGATCGAAATTCTCATAGCTTTCTCCGTTCTTGCCTTAAATTCCCAAATCTCGAAGCGGAGGCAATGGACGGTATTCATGCTCCGGGAAAGGGGACGGTGACGTGTGCAAAGTGGATCCGGCGGCCGGAAAACGAGCACTTGGTGGTGGTGGGAAAATCGGAGCCGTCTTCTCTCGAGATCTTCTCCTTCGATACTGATAGCACTTCTCTCTCTGCGTCTCCCAAGGTCCGGCTAATTTTTCTTTTATTAATTAATTTGTATCGTTACAAGTGATGGAAATTGTAATTTGTGCTCGTGGTTTGACTTTTTCGGTGGCGTGTGGAGTGTTCATGAAGTTTTTTTGTGTTGTGTTGGTGAACATTGGTTTTTGCTTTTTTTTTTTTTTGGTGTAGATTATGCTTCTAGGAATTAGTTTAGTATTATTTTAAACGACGGAGAGGGTGTCGGGTTTATCGTCCATTGTTGTGTTTGTTTTGAGTTTTGTTTGTACTTGTTGCAGGCTAAGTTTGAATTTGGGGAAGGGGTTCATCCGGTAATTCTTGCAGTGCATCCGAGCGGAGAGGAATTGGTTTGTTCAACCAGCACTGGTGATTGCAAGTCAGTGATCTCATTCTTAAAATAAATAGTTTAATAAAAAGTTAATCAAACATGTAAATATATTGTCAACATTTTATGGCATGTAAGTTGATGTTAATTAAATGGTCGATCACTCTCTACTTGGACCAAATTTTGAACAACATGTCAGGCCTTAATCCTTATGCAGATGTTATAATCTTAAGATTAGTGTGTCAAGTTGAATGCTGACTTTTCTTTGGAGAAATAGGATTGCAATATCTTGTCAAGGACTCAAGAAAAGTTAAAGTTTTGTTTATTTGATGGAGATTTCAGTTTACTGGAATAGAATATGACAAATAGGAATCTTTTTTCTTAAGTTATTTGTTTGGTAGAAATCTCTGTTGGGTATACACTACAACCTCCCCGCCCTCCCTTCCTCATGAAAATTTGGTGGAATGAAGTTAAAAGCTACAAGTTTTATCTGTTAACTTTGTGTAATATTTTATGCTACTTGCAGATTGTTCGAGTTGCATTGCAAGGAGGACAAGATAAAACTTACTGAAAAAGGACAAACTTCAATGCTGGGAATTGGCCTACAAAAATGCATGGCTTTTAGCGTTGATGGAACCAGATTTGCTACTGGCGGAGTTGTAAGTTGTTTTATTATGGTATCATTGCCTATTACTGCACTTGTGATTATTGAAATATAATATCATAATTTTTGTTATTTCTCTTTCAATTTGTTTAAGGATGGATGCCTTAGACTAATTGAATGGCCAAATGTGCACGTCATTTTAGAAGAACCAAGGGCTCACAAGTCATTTCAAGACATGGATTTCAGGTATCCTGAGTGTCGAGTTGATTTTTCAGCACTTCTGTGAAGTGGTTTAGCTTATTCTTTACTATTTGAATTTTGTGCATGTATCTTCGTTCACTCACACATACTCCTCAACTTAACTCTAACAATTTAGCATCTCAACTTGTTAGTAATGTATGTTTTATTTTGTTTTATTTTCATTCCTGAAGCCAATAAATAGAATTTATGATTTCAACCATTCTCTGTTTGTATGCAAGTTCCAAACATAAATAAATGAACCCTTGTATATTTGCTTTTTAAAGTGATCCTTATTTTGGTTCAACCTCAGGAGTAAGAGGCATTTACCTATTACTCTCTTCTTGATATTGCCCTTTTGCAGTTTAGACTCAGAATTCTTAGCTTCAACTTCAGCTGATGGTTCAGCAAGAATATGGAATACAAGTGATGGTGCTCCAGTTACAACTTTGACACGGAACTCTGTATGTTCTGTTTATTCTTAAGGTTCCGGTGTTAAGTCCCATTTTAATTGAGGTTTTGATGTTCAACTTCTGTTGCCTCATGTTGTAGGATGAGAAGATTGAACTTTGCCGATTTTCTAAAGATGGGACAAAGCCGTTTCTTTTTTGTTCTGTTCAAAGAGGTACCTTAGTGTTCTTAGTTCATTAAGATTGTTGTCACCTATATGATATTATTTAGTCGAAGGCTTGTACAGTTTTTCCTGAAGAGTGATTGTCTCTACACAGGAAATAGACCACTGGTTGTTGTTTATGACATCAGTGAGTGGAAAAAAATCGGGCACAAGAGGTTACTCAGAAAGCCAGCTTCAATGATGTCTATGAGTTTAGATGGGAAATATCTTGGACTGTGAGTGTCTCTCTCCTCTTCCCCCCCAATTTCTCATATTCTGTTCTGGCACTATATTACTTTGGGAGCAAATACAGAGCTTATTGCCTTTACCTAAAGTTTAGTTTCTGGAAGTGCCTCACAAGAATGGGCAGTTACAGTTTCTTATACAAATCCTTAATATGGCGCACCAATTCTAGATTGTGAATCAATCTTAGCTCATCTGGATCTTTTAAAGTTTCTTGAGTGTTGTTTCTTTATTTTAGAAATCTGTTTTCCAGTTCATTTTATGATGCCTTAAATAAAATGAATAGCGAGACTTGATATTCACTTGGTTCTAGTGCTTTAACTTTGTGTGTGCTGGCATCTCTATTTGCCTGTTTTCATGACTTTACCTTTTGGGTGCTTGTTACTAAATTGGAATGTGAATAACATCACATTTCCTTATTGAATTATATTATGAAAAATTACTTCTCTGCATCTCTTGAACCTAGGGGGAGCAAGGATGGAGACATATGTGTTGTAGAAGTGAAAAAGATGGAGGTCCGACACTTGAGTAAAAGGCTACACCTGGGCTCGGAAATCACATCATTGGAGTTTTGTCCTAGTGAAAGGTAAGAATTATTAATTTTGCATGAAACATTGACTTAGGCTTTAGTAGACATCAGCACTATTGTAGGATATAACAACTCATAAAGCAAATTGGTGGGGTAGTAAAAAACAGTATCTTTCTCAATCTTCAGTGCACTCAATGGCTCGATTTAATATCTGTCAACTGCTTTTGACTTCACAGGGTAATACTTACTACTTCAAACGAATGGGGAGTAATGGTGACGAAATTGACTGTTCCTGCTGATTGGAAAGGTCTGTATATCCAGTCCTCTTCCTTAAGCTATCTTCCGTTTCTTTCAATTGAGTGTACATTAATGTCTCTCTTTTGCTTATGCTTGCAGAATGGCAAATCTACTTGCTACTATTGGGGCTGTTTTTGGCTTCACTGGTTGCATTTTACATATTTTTCGAGAAGTCTGATTCTTTCTGGAACTTTCCAATTCCGAATCAAGCTGCCAAATCGAACTTTGAAGCAGTTTTGGGTGATCCACAGTCGGACCAATATACCTGGGATCATCTGGACCTCTAAATATATGATTAGTGTTCTTCTGTGGAAGTGCAGGACAACATATTCCCCTATCATTATTACTCAATCTTTGTTCTACAGTATCTTTTGTCCCTATTGAATTGTTTTACTGGGATAGGAAATTTTATTTTTTTAGTTAAGGTTATTTTATTATTAGAAATAACATATCAGCACATGTGATGTGAGATTGTGTTCAATTTGTGCAACTTTTGTACAGAATTTGAAGTGTTACCATAAACATTTTTAGGTAAAAATACAAAATTTACCAATTCGATTAGTTTATGCAACCAATACATCGATTGTGATGAGAAGGTTATGTTTCTATTCATTAAATTTAGAGAGGTGGTAACCTAACCAGATAAGTTTTTGGTCCCAACTTTCCATATGCAGGGAAAAATGAAAATACATAATAAAAAAAAAAGGAAAAAACTTAAAAATTAGAGTTTTCAAATAGTACTTAAATAAATATATGAATCAAGTTGTTTTTGAACTATTAGCTCGATAGTCGATTAAATAAAAGTTCAGTTGAAATTTATATAATTTGTTAAAAAAATAAACAAACTTAAACTTGATTATATTCCTATTTCAAAATATTTATAAGATAGCTCGTTAAGTAAAAGTAAAATAGTAATATTTGATGTTTTTTTTAAATAGTTTCTATGTTTTATGACTTATTTAGGACAAATTCATAATATCTAGTTCTTTTTATAATAAATTATAAATTTCAAATCTCGAGACCGTTTAATAATAAAATAAGTTACTTAATTATGAACAGTTTGGTTGGTTTGGGTTCAATTATCCCAAGCTTGAGGAATCTATAAAAAGGTTTATATCTTTTTTTCTTGGTTCGATTCAACTACACGCCAATCAAACTGAAAAAGCTGCATAAATATCTGAGTCCTATCACCAACTCAAACTCACACACAACTCTCTTGATCTTCCCCGGAAAACAGTCCCAGATGAACTGTCTTCACAATCTTCCGAGGTTCGTTGTTTTTTTTCAATTTGCTTGATGGGCTCATCATTAAAAATGCTGCCTTTTTAATACTTTGAGTGGATTGCATGTTACCTGTATGTTAAAAGGCTTTGAGCTTTTGTTTCACAGATCCTCTGGTTTGCCTTTGCAAAGATTGAGAAGCCATTCTGGAAAGGCTTCATGCCCCGTTACTTCATTGGTAAAATTGGAAATAGAAATTTCTTCTTTTATTATTATTAATATTTTTATTTTGTTGTTAGCATTGGAATATGGAGCTGATGTGTGGAGTGTCTGTTGTTGATCATTTTGATTCAGGGGATGGGAAAAGCCATTGATTTATCTCAAAACCGCATTGTTGCTGGGAAGGTAAGAAATGTGGTTTACTTTATATAGAACTCGATTTATTTTTGGAGTGATTTATTTCTTAGTTGGAATTGTTAGAGTAGATTCTGGTATCATCGATTTCGGTTTTTTTGTGGAGATGTTGTTTGTCCTAGTGAATTTCCGGACCAATCTCGTAATGATGTCTGCTCATTGATGTTCCGTCCTCATTTTTCCACTTCTTTGATTGATAATTTTTATTTTTTGTTATCTGCACAATCAATCAGTTTTAGGTGTTCCACCTTTTAAGCTAAAGAGTTACATAATAGCTCACAGCGGTGCTTCGACTTTTTTTTTTCTCCTACATGGGAAATCTCTACTTAGTTGATTATTGTTCATTAGGCAGCATCTGGTTCTGTGCCCAGTACAGAGAATGAGACTTCCAAATCAGTCGAAGAGGGCGAGAAATCTGAAACTTACAGCCAAGACATGACTGCAGCTATGGGAACTGGTATGTGCATCATTTATCTACTAATAGTTATTTTACTAGGGAGTTTATGTCTTCGAGGGACAAGTGATGGATATAAGTGTGGAGTTGAACAACTATTTGTTGCCTAGGCTCTTGTAGATTCTTATTACTACTTGTTTGCTCAAAAACTGTATATATATGACCATTGCATAATTGTTGGTGTAGTATCTAACTTGCATTTGGTAATGGTTTTGTTAATTAACTTTTTGATAGCTTCTGATTTGGCATGCTTTCTCATTAGTTCTAAGGTTTGTTATTATTTATGAAATCATAATTCGGCTAACTAACCACTATAATTGTATTGGGATGCAGTGTTAACCTATAGGCATGAACTTGGAATGAACTACAACTTCATTCGTCCGGACTTGATTGTGGGTTCATGCCTACAGGTAATAAGCATTCTTTATATTAATGTTGGAAATGTTTTAAGTTATTATCATTTTCTAATTGTCTTTTACATGGACTTGTGACAGACTCCAAAGGATGTTGACAAGCTTCGCAGTATTGGAGTGAAAACTATATTTTGCTTACAACAAGATTCAGATCTTGAGTATCCAAATAAATGGGTCTTAATTTCAATCTGCTTAAATTCATTTATTTTCTTATTGGGGCTATTATGGTGTTTTCTGTGTAGTGTTGGAAACATACTTTGTTTTAGCCCTTAAATGAAGTTTTTCAGATACTTTGGGGTTGACATTGCAGCCATTCGTGAATATGCCAACAGCTGTCCTGACATTGAACACCTGCGTGCTGAAATTAGGTTGGTGACAAAATTGTACTATTGCGAAGAGGTTTTCCTGCAATTTCTTTCCTTTTTTTTAAAGACGATGAATTTCAGCTTTGAGTTATAATGTAGTTTTCCTAACATTGAAAGTGTTTTATTTTTCCTAATAATTTATGTGCATTCAATCAATGTGTATTTGCAAGTGGGATTTATTTTCAATGGACAATAGACAAAAGACTTGTCTTCTTTATTTGTGAGTTTTCCGTTTCTGTTGTACTCTTGAAGGTTTTTCTTATCCAAGGTTTTTTTTTAAAGCTTCATATTCTCTGTTTTCTTGAGAACTAGATCCTCCACTTCATGGTTCTGATATCTACAAAACAAATTTTCTATTGCTTTCCTGATTATCTCAGAAACAGAGACTACAGATCTTTATGCTTTTACCATCTGATTTTTCCTTAACATATTTTTTCTCTAAGCCGTCCTCTAAATTGTCAGCTTACTTTCATATCTTGCACATTACTTGTTCATAGTAACAAATTTTAACTTCATGGGTGTATGCACCAAATATGAGTCCGTCTCTTGTGCTTCTACTCCAGAAAGAGTCTCGAGTCCCTTCGTCTATAAATAATTATGTTATAATACTGTCAAATATTTGCTCGGAATGCCTCGCCAATCAAATATTTGCTCGAAATGCTTATAATATTTACTCGTGGCATAGTTTTATGCTATATTTCTTAATGTAATTTTGGAGCAGGGATTTTGATGCTTTCGATCTGCGATTGCGGCTTCCGGCAGTGGTTAGTAAACTCCACAAGGCCGTTAATCGAAATGGAGGTGTGACCTACATACATTGCACCGCTGGTCTGGGAAGAGCACCTGCAACTGCGGTATGCATGCCAAACCTTTGGATTTTCTGGTTCTCTTTTCCTTGTTTACTCTTTTGTCTTCTCAACGTGGTTGGAACCTCTGTCTCCATTTGGCATTGGAGAAATATCTCATGCATGAATTTCCACCTAGAATGATCTTTTCCATTCAAATATATAACCTCCCTTTTCTACAATTATAATTTTTAATCGAGTGACACAGGCTTTTTTTATATTGAAAGCTACTTGGAATGTTGGTGTTATATGCTATTGCTTGGTATAATTTGGAGGTGGTAGCTATGCCTTTTGGTATAATATTCTGGTAAGAATTTAATGGATATTTTCAAAATATAGGTGGCTTACATGTTCTGGGTTCAAGGCTATACCCTCAAAGAAGCACACAAATTGCTCATGGTAACTCCTAGTTCCTTGTTGTTTGTCACTACATCTCTTATTTTGGGATAATAACAAATTATTTTTAAGGTCAGTGAACTATTTCAGATTTCTGAAGAAAAGTTATCAGATTGGAAAATGATTTCAGATTGGAAAATGATTCGGAAACTAACTCTTTTATCTGTGTGTTTGCAGAGCAAGCGATCATGCTATCCGAAGTTAGAGGCTATCAAAAGTGCAACTGCGGACATTGTGAGTCCTGATTTTCCTTATTTGTTTATTAATGGTATTTGAAGTCTTATTCAAGGAATGGAATGATTTTGACTTAACATTATGAGCCCAAAAGTAAATACCTTCTCAGGCTATGGTTTCAACATTGTTCCATCAAATTTAGCTCAATATTTTCTGTAGCTTTTGTTGCCTTCCAAGTATCATAAAATGATCTTTAAAACCCCATCTTCTTTTTTGTTGAATGAAATTTCCTCTTATTTACAGCTTACAAATCGTAAAAAGAAGCCTGTGAAGTTGAAATGGTACGGTGATGACTGTAAGATGGTGGAAATCTCCGGACTCGACATTGGTTGGGGTCAGGTAATTTGACAAGATTTAACAGTGATGTAAACTTTGGCAATAAAAAATATTCAAGTGGCCTTATCTTCAGCATTTTAGCTTCTTCTTGGTATTTGTACTCACAAAGTTACATAATCTGTAAATTCTTAGCAGAGAATACCTTTCTCATATGATGAAGAAAATGGTCTATGGTTTCTAGATAGAGAGTTACCTGTGAGTATATCATGTTTTCTTTTGTGTTTGTGAACCATATCTTGGAATTATCTTTTCACTTGCAAGTGAATGAGTTACTACCTATGTTTATCGAACAGGAAGGACGCTATGAATACAAGTATATCGTGGATGGTGAATGGACGTGCAATAAGAACGAGCCCATGACTACTCCCAACAAAGAGGGCCAAGTCAACAACTATATCGAGGTACATCTATGTCATATCCATGTTCTCTAATCAAACAAAGCTTATATCAACCATTTATGTTAATGCTCATCTACTCGTTGCTTCTTTAGTCGTTTAACTGAAGGCTCAAATATTTCCACCAGGTTTGCGATGATGATCCCAGTAGCATTAGTTCTGCCATTCGGAATAGATTAACCGTTGATGATCCTCGTCTTTCGACCAACGAACGCCTCATAATCAGACAGTTTCTTGAATCCTGCCCTGAAGAGGATTAGTTGTTTCTGCATTTGTTTTTCCCTACCATATATATAGAAGCTATAAATTATATAGGAATGTTTAGTCACAAATGAAGTATATGGATGCTATACTTGTTGCAATAAGTGTAATTCTAGACATTGTATATCACACATTAAAATCAATAAAACTGGTTATATAGATCATAAAATTCTGTGGCCAACCCCATGTAATGAGATTAATGATTAGTTTATTTTCATGTTATTTAGATCAAGAAAATTGTGGCCCACATAGGATCTAATACAAGCTAGCAATTTGAGGGCTACAAAACACCAATACTTCACCAAGAATAGCCTTAGACTCATCTCCAAACAGAGACTCTTTCCCATCTGGCCTTTTAGCATAGGATAGTCCCAACCTAGACTTTGCTTGCCTCAAATCACCAACCCCTGAATTTGTATCTGGCCCTGCAAAGCCTCCCATCACTGGCGCCAGTGGCGGGCCGATCAGGAGCCCATCGGCTCCGAACTGCGGTCCCCCACGTGCGTAGTCGAAGAGGGCTGCTCCGCTGCCTCCAACTTTGGGCAAGACAATGGGTTGGTCTATGTCTTCGTTGGGCCAATAGAACAAGAATGCATCAAACGTGTCATAGTAGTCATCTGTGCTTCTATAGCCTTCTGGATTGAAGGCTCCAAATTTGAGTGATTTGTGAGTGTAGCCTATGATAACACATGGTCCTTTGAAGTCACACTTGTTGTGGAAATCAGTGGCACTGAATCCATCTATGGTGGCCTTGTAGCAGCACTTGAGCTCCCTTCCTGATCAACATCATGTCATGCAAATTTATATGTGACAAAATACGAGAATGCTCGTCGTGGCATAGCTATATATACTCACCGCTGATGTGCTGAGACCATAATCAAGTGTTTTCCATAAACATTCTAGTCTAAAATTGACTTTCTGGAGCTTTGTTGGTAATTGACACATTAAATTGTGACTACTGGGTAAGAAAAAATGTTTAAAATGTCCAAGCATAACAAGTATTCATGTATTATTTATATGATTTTAATCATCTTAATGTCTCGAGTCGAGCCCAATCTCCTACCATTCATATTGACATCCAATCAGAGAGAGAGAGAGAGAGAGAGAGAGTACCTTTCAAGAATGTTTTAGACACTAGAGAAGGAGGAAAATGGAGATCTATGTCATCATAATACTTGGGCTCAGGTTTGCTTTTACTTGTACCAAAATCCCAGTTGAATAAGCTCTTTGGAGATGATTTCTTCCAACCATATGATAATGCAGAATTTGACACGCATAAACACTTCATTTTTTTTTTACTTTAATTCCACTAACTTATTCCAGAAATGTTTCACTTTTAAAAAAAAAAATCTCATTTTTGTTTTACGTATCAATCATTGATGAGTATTGGCTGGTGATTTTTCTGGTTTTTTGTTTTGTGGGTGGATAATGTTTGCTTTTTTTTTTTTTTTGTCAACTTCTTTTCCACATGGGTGATGGGGAATGAAAATCAATATTAATTCACTAGAAGGTTATTGATTAATCAAATTGCTATATATTTTTTTAAATTTATATATGATTTAAAAAAAATAAAAAATTGCGTAAAATTCCATCATCGTTAACTTAATTGAACAGCAAGGACTTAAATTTTTTATATGAAGAATGATAAAGTTTTAATGAAAATAAAAATGCAGTGACTCTCATACATAAAAGCACAGAGGCTGAATTCCAATGTAAATAAAAGTACCATGGTTCCAATTTATAAATTAAGGACCAATTAAAATAAATTAATTAGAACATGAATGTGAGTCTTCAGTATTTTATAAATAAATGACATTTTTTGCATTTATTTAAAAAAAAAAAAAAGGACATGAAATTTTAGGAGCATTTTAAGTCTTCTCAATTGGGCCAACTTCTACTTTTCTAAACTGTAGTAGGCTTGTTGAAAACAATGATCCATAGCTCAACAGCCCAAAAACAATTTAATAACTTAAATAACTTTTTTTTAATGGAGTAATTTAAGTAATTCCTATTCTAATTGTTTAGTTAGTGACTTTAATCTTGAAATCTAAACTGACAGATTTCTTCTTCTTCTTCTTAGGGAAAAAAAAAAAAAGAACCTTCTTAACAAATAAAACAATCGAAGCTGTAAAATTGGTCTGAAATAGGTTATAGGTATATATGTGAATTTGAAAATTACTTTGAATTCGAATCATTTCCCTAATTGTGGTTGAAAGTTAAATAAAATAATCTATATATAAACCTAAGTAAAATACGTAAACCTTTTCTCATCTTATTATTTTAGTGTCTAAACTTTACCTAACTAATTATTTTAGAAACAACGTTTTTTTTCTGTTTCTAAAAGGAAACTACGTTTTTTTCCCTTATCCATTTGTGACAAAGGAATTTCGAACGTAATTCCACTTTTAGAATTTGGTTAATTTTTTTGACGATTTCATATTTATTTGTGACTTATATAGAAAATATGCTTTATTTAATTTTAATTTATCTCATATTTATTAATAACAATAATATGCAAAGAAAATTTTCTATTGGGCCACTTACCTGACTCTTTCAGTAGGGTTTATTATTCCACACTCACTTCATACCTCCATTGCCCAAATTCCACTCTTCCTCACTCACTCTCAATCTACACTTCCCAGGTTTAGTTTCTTAATTTACATTTTTTATATGTAAAGATTTATTTGAATTTTGATCATTTTGTTGGCTCATTTCTTCATTTTCTACTTTCTTGATGATTTGTTTGAGTGATTTTCTTGATGCGTTTTGCTCTTCTGGGTGACTAAAAGTTTTAGCTTTTTTTTTCGAATTTTGATTTTGATTTATGTTTCTACGTGGTTAGTTTGCTAAAAATGAAGGAAATGTGGGAATGGATGCTGCAAAGAAGAAAAGATGCAAACTTTGAATTTTGTCAAGTTGGTTCCATAATTTATGTTAGATAACTCCTTCCTGTTATTTATTTTGAAATATTGTTGTTTCTTGGATTTGAATTTTGGTGCCTTTCAATGTGCTACACAGTATCCACCAATATGTTTCGGCTGCTAGAATTTAGACTAACTTGTATTTGATTATTGGTGTGGTTTGAATTATTTTATACCTCTAGAAGTGAAAGGTATAATTTGGTGGAATTCTCAGTTTATCTGCTCGTACAATTCAGGGTCTGAAAGGTGAAGAATTATTTGTTTCAATCTAAAATGTCGAAAGCAGTGTATTCTTGGATATAGGCTCTGATTTTTTTGTTTAATGTGTTTTATCTTGTCTTGCCATGTTGTATATGGGAAGCACCAGTATTGCATTTTCCGTATGTTGTTCCGTTTTAGTTTGGCCTTTTTACCATGCTATGATAATTATTTCTGTTTATGTGTTGCGTTAGTATGTGAAGATATTGAGATGGTTAAATTTATACTGAAGCATCTCGTCTTCTTACTTCACTATTTCCAGGTTTGGACTTTGCCTTGCAGTCTATATCTAAGTCATGCATGTGTGTAAGGGTGGTTGGTCTGGGCAAGCATTTGCCCTTGCCACCACCAATGACTCGAGTGGGAGGAAATCAAGAATTAGACGCTCAAAAGAGGAGAGGAAATCTATGGTTGAATCATTCATAAAGAAGTATAAACATTCTATTTTCTCCACCTTCGTTTATGCCTTGTATTTCATTTCGGTTCTCTCTTTCAAGTTCTTTTCATGTGCCTCAATAAGCGATAAATGAATGTTCTTTTCTTGTTGATTAATTTTTCAAAATTATGCTGTATGGCCTTTCTATTATCTAATTTTAAGTAGTAGGTTCTGAAATTTGACAGTTATTTCTGTAGAAGGAAGTGTTCTAATATTTCACCTATCACTTCTGATATGTGCTTTTTCAATAATTTTTGCCTACACAAACAACAATTATTAGCTATTGTTTTGTTTGTTGGGATTTGAGAGACTATTAAGTTACTTATATTAGAAGCTTTACTTGTATCAAAGTGTAGAATAGTTTATCTGAATTTCCCTTTTCTGATTAATCACCTTATATGCCAACTCTTCTTGATTGCTTTCAGATATCAGGAATCCAACAATGGAACTTTTCCATCCCTCAACCTTACGCACAAAGAAGTTGGTGGTTCATTCTATACAGTTCGGGAGATTGTTCGAGAAATTATTCAAGAAAATCGAGTGTTAGCTCCACCTAAAGTATCTTTAGAAGAGAATGGGTATTCTGGATTTCTGGAACAATATCCACTAGGAACTATTTCCATGGAACCTCAAATTGATTTGTCAGAATCAGAAAGAGTTCATATGGTGATGCCTATTCTGCCCAATGAATATCAAATTTCAAGTGAAGAAAACAATTCCAGTTCAAGTGAATTTCACCCCTTGGAATTGGACAATGAACGCATAGTTAATGGAGTAAGCAATGTGGCTGACAAAGTCGAAGGCTCTGATCGAACAAGTCAAAGTCATCATGCCCCTATTCACCAAGTTACAAGCATTGGAGAGATTTCAATCTCTGGTGAGGAATCACCTCTACCAAAGAGTCACGAGTCTGGGGATGAACACATTGTTAATTCCTCTAAGGTTCTTGATGGAAGTCCACACTTGGACGAACCACTCATAACAAATGTTGATTATCACGACAATATTGAACTATCTAGTGAAAATTTGAGTGGATGGGGGAGTGAAGGTCTTACTGATGAGCAACATCACGATAAGAATGATCAGACGGTCGATGAAACCGAAGAATCTGGGGTAGGAATTTATACTGAGCCAACGGTCATAGAGACACTGAAAACATCAGAAGCTATAAAATCTCCTATGAATTCTATGGTTATGGTGGAGACATTTCCGCTAAGGCCCATACCAAAGACGATCAACAGTGTGGATGGAGAATTTGGCAAACTACAAGACACAGTTGCAACACTGGATGTTCAGGCGATTCAACATGAAAAGAAGACAGTTAACCAAAGCTCTTCTAATTTTGTTGGTAAGAAGGGTGAGGAAAAGCTTGCAGATTCGACAGTGGGATCAAAAGGTGAAAACTGGGATGAGAATGCAAAATATCCATCAGCACCCAAACCCGGTGTGCTAGTTGCAGAGCTTGAATCAAAGGCTTCCTCGCTTGATGCAACTAAGGTAAGGTTTTTTGGTTTGTAGGAATCAAGGTGTGTGTGGGGGGGGGGGGGGGGTGTGGGTGTAAAAGCACCTCTCATTATGCCTCTCAATATCATTGATTTGATATTTCCTTCTGCAGGCTAGCAGTTGTACCAACACACACGATCAGGATAATAGTAGTTCGTTGAAAGGAAACAATCCCACTTTGAACAGAATCAATCTGTAAGTCTACTTTCATTCTGTCTTTTTCTCCATTGCAAAGTTATTAAGTCTTTGATCCATCATGACGTTCCATTTCATGCTTTTGTGGTCAGTGAAACTTGGGAAGCGGCATCAAAGAAATCTACTCGACCTGTTGAAAGTAATCCGCTTCTGGCATTAGTAAAGGCGTTCATCTCCTCTTTTGTGAAGTTTTGGACCGATTAATGTTTCCATTTCCTTCTTCATCTAGTGTTTGTTTCTCTTAGGACAGGTTAGGTCTTTTAAATCTTTGTGGTGATTTGATGCTTCAACGCTATCTTTTTTATACATGATATAGTTTGGAATCCCATAAGTGAGCTGTTTTTATTGGGCTATCATTATATATCCCTCTTTTGATACGACTTGCTCGTATTTTTCTTTATGCGTGTAGATGCTATTAAATTCTAAGTGATGAAACGAACTTTTAACAATCTATCTTGAATCAAATAAACTTTAATTAAGATACAAAATGCATGGTATTAAACTTCACTTTCTCTTGGCACGAAGTTGTGTCAAAGTTGTGTCAACTTCTTCACAACTTCATCTATCTCTTCATTTCTTCTTGATCTAACACTCTCCTTCAAATCTTCAACTCTTTTCCTCATAGTCTTCCCTTTTCTCCCAACTATAACATATTTGATCACTTGTGA
Organism: Scutellaria barbata; assembly: GCA_028654395.1. Lineage (NCBI taxonomy): Eukaryota > Viridiplantae > Streptophyta > Magnoliopsida > Lamiales > Lamiaceae > Scutellaria > Scutellaria barbata. The sequence continues at coordinate 12,587,823 of CM053646.1, read as the reverse complement.
TATCTTTTCCCTTTGAAGCCTCCCATCCCCATCTCTCACCACCTCCACACCAACACCAAGTTCCACCACCAATTTGGCATTGAGTGGCTGATCGAGATGCATCGGCATGGCAATGATCGGGACCGTGAAATCTATGCTCTCCAATACCGAGTTCCACCCACAATGACTGATGAATGCTCCAATACTTGAGTGATTCAAGATCTTTGCCTGTGGTGCCCATTTTTCAACAATCTTTCCTCTCTCTTTAACCCTTTGAGCAAACCCTCGAGGCAATGACTCTGTACCCTAATTTCCTCACCCTTTGGAGCCCTAATCACCCATATGAAGTTCACATTGCTCATCTCCAACCCATAGGCTATCTCTTCTATCTCTACTCTTTGCAAGAAATACTCACTTCCAAACCACATAAACACGCTTGAAGACTCATCTTTTCTCCCAAGCCACTCCATCAACTCCTTATCACCATCATCTTCTGGTCCAAGATTGGAATCTTTAACCAATGCACCAATAGGTGTGATCTTCCATTGTTTCATCAGTTCACAACCATACTCTATGCATTCCCCTTCAATCACACTAGAGCTATTCATCAAAACTATCAAATCATGATCATCATCAGGAACACTTTCCTCAGGTTCGGAGTTCTTAGGCACCATAGATGATAACTCATAGTCTGTAAGACAAATAGCTGGAAAGGGAAACTCAATCCCCGGATAAAGTCTCGAGTGGAAGTAACAGGAATTTTGTGCAGAGAGTCTGCTTGCAGCTGCACAAAAGATGGTGAATGAAACAACAGGAATTTTGTGCAGAGAGTCTGCTGATAGGAACCATGGAAGCATAAGATCAACTATTAACAAGTGAGGCTGCAGAGTGTTGAGGAGATTCGAGAAATCCTATTTAGCCATTTTGAGGGCTTTAACAAGAGTGGGATGGAGGTGCAATGGGAGGCCATCGGTGGTGTGCAAGTGAGGTGGAAGTTCATCTGTAGAGAGAGAGAGAGCTCCAAGAGATGGATAGAGAGAGAGTAATGTTGAGTGACTTTGTTCTTGATTGAGTTCAGATTTGCAGGAGTTGAACATATGTATATATCAGAGTTTCTTTGTGAGTGTTTCTTAGCTAGCTCTAGGATTGGTGTTATGTGACCACGAGCCAACCATGGAAACATAACAACTTTCAATCTCTCTGATGAATCCATGAAATCTTAACTCTCTCTCTCTCTCTCATGAGCATGCACATGTATTTATTTGGGAAATTTAACGAATTCAGCTAACATGCATTCAGTGTGGATATTTTGTTATATTATTTTATGATCATCTCATTGATGCTCTGTGAATAAGTCACAACCTTTCTTGCGGTCAAGCACTGAAATTAGTTTTAAATAGTATAGAGACTGCTTGGGCCTTCAATTAAGATTTAGAATTGGGCCTTCTCAAAAAATTTAACAACCCAACAACTAATGTTATTTCAATAAATAGGCCCAGTTCTGAATATACCTTTAACTCGCAGGCCTGGTTCCAGCCCATTATAAATTCTCTAAGACTGAATAACATAGTAATGATTTCATTATATTAACATATTTGTTACTCTTTTCCTTTTCTTTCTAAAATTATTTTTGTGGAAATCTTAGTTGTCGTTTGAAAACATTTTTTCAAATAAATGTTCATCTTTTAATCGAATTTCCAAGTAATCACTCTTTGATAAGTTGTTTTTACATTATTAAAAGATGTATAATAGAAATACAATTTGGTAAGCTCTTGAAAATAAAATTCAAATTATCACAAGCAATCATGATAGATAAATAAGATGAGAATTGCAAGAATTGACAATAATTACACAATTTTAAGTTAATCTTTAAGAAGATGTTACAAGAATTATACTTTCGTCTGTATAAATTGTATAACACAACATCTTATCCCCCATCTTATTTTATCATACTACAAGAATAATATATATTAATATAATAAGATATATAGGATTCTAAATGAAAAAGAGAATATACAACGCAATTGAAAATTGTTATGGCCGTACGTACAACTTGTCGGGTTTCGGGTACATGATCTTGTCGCAGGCAATTTTAATGCTAATAATATTATCAATCAGAAGTTGTCCAAATATTAACATCCCTTTTTTTTTGGATTTGGGTTTGGAATAATGTTATAAAAGATAGTGATAAAAAAGTAAATATTCGTAAACACCACTACTCTCCACAGTTCCCATATTCGTAAGCGCCACTACTCTCCACAGTTCCCATAAAAATTGTTTATTTTTAATGTACAATTTCTTTTAAATCACTTTATAAAATGTTTTATCTTATTTTAAAAATTTTATTGATATGTTTGAATAAAAAAGATGGTGAAGTTTATAAAATGTTTATAATGATAATTGTTTAATTTAAAGGATTAAAATTAAAGTTAATAAAAGTAATGTTTTATTTTAGAAATATTATAAGATCTCCCTACTTCTTAAATAAATAAAGCTAATAAGAACATAATATCTTATAAAAAAATTATGAAATTTATAACTTCAGCCAAATACTTCCTTATTTAGTAGCCAACAAAGTAAATTGAGCAAAAAGGTAAGTGTTGTTGAATTTGGATTTTATGTTCTTTATTATTTTTCATTATTCCTCTCATTAATTATAAAATAACAACATTATACAATGCACATGACTTATATAGTTAAAATAAAATACAAAATAAAAAACAATAGAAAACATGAGATCTCATGATGTAAGATCCAGAGAGCACAATCTTACTATTAATTAATGACAAATTCTCCTGTGCACCTGGTGTACGGATCTAAGATCCGTGCAATTCGGGTCGATCTAACTCGGATCCAGCGAATTTTTTTTTTATTTTTTATAAATTTTATGTTTTGACCGTTATGTACAAATTTGGTGACCTTTATGTACAAATGGTGTGACCTTTATGTATAAATGATATGACCTTTATGCATTGTAACTTTAAAAAAAAAGGAAGAATTTCAACAAAATTTGTATATAGATACATTTATGTAATATTCATGTGACCCTTATATATATTCATATGACTTTTATGTACAAATATTCATATATTTATATAATATATAAAGGTATATAAAGGTATGAATATTTATATATAAATATCACATAAACATACATAAAGGTCATATGAATATAATATAAAAATATATCTATATACAAATTTTGCTCAAGATTTAAGGTTATAAGGTCATAAAATTTATACATAAAGGTCACAGAATTTGTATATAAAGGTCACCAACTTTGTACATAAAGGTTTTAGTTTGGAATAAAAAAATTACAAAAAAAAAAAAACTCGCGGATCCGGGTCGACTAGAATTGCATGTATACTTAATGTACATGAGACACACTCATAATTAAGAATATTAATTTGCATTCTCCCTTAGTTATAAGCCCATAATAGTATAATAATTAAGTGACAAATTTTGATAATTAAAATGGTAACTAGTCTTGAATTTTTTTCGTCACAAAACAAACTAGTACTCAATTTTCCAATCTTTTCAATTAAATACTCAAATCATGTTTATAAGCCACAAACTTCACGTGTCAATAGTTTTTATTTTTTTAATTGTTTTTCGAAGAACGTGTTAATAGTTCTTGTCACAAAAATTTCGTAACTCAAACCCAGCTAATCATAAAATCCTAAATATCGTTATTTTATCATATAAACTATTTAATCTGTCTAAATTCTTGTAATAAAACTATATTATATTAGTCACCTACTTTTTCCAAACCACCCCCCCTCCCCCCCCCCCACAACACCCACCCAACCCACCCCCTATACATATACTGACGTAAAACCTCATAGCTTCTTCCTCATTTCTTACAAACATATTCTCAACCCCCCACCCAACCCCCACAAGAACTATGTCCACAGATTTTGAATTCATGAGGGTGCCAGTGATGAGTATAGATATTGATGATGGAATGATCTGCAGAAATGAAGAAGATTGCCACACCCCAAGATCTCCTCAGCACATGATTACGACCACCCTCAGCTGCCCGCCGGCGCCCAAGAAGCGGCGGCGCACCGCCGCCTGCAACAGGAATCTGCACTTCTTCGAGATTGAAGGAAGAGAAGAAGTCGAATCCTTTTTCGAAATTGTGCAGGTCAACAGCTTCAATGGCTCCACCAAAAGGAAATGTGTGATTTGAGATTTATCTTTTATTTTAATTCTGGGTTTTGATGTTTATGTACATCAGTACATGTAGAATTATGTATGTAGATTTACACGTTTTTTTTTTAAACTTGTTCATACACTGAGAACCTTTATTCAGATGAGATTTTGATCTGAGTTATTGGATTTTTTATTAAAATGAAATTGTTAGTATTATTTATTTTCTTTTCTTTATTTTTGGTTTTGTCAAATATATATAATTAGCGAACTACTACAATATTTGGACTTTTAAATTTCAATAATAACGTAATTGAAATAATTATAATAGTGGAAATAGGCCCGTTCACCCAAATTAGCTAGATAAGCCAAAACTCTTTTGTATTTTGGATTTAATTTTTTTTTTTAAATGAGGTGAAGGGATTATATTGAACTATTTGATATATATCATATTAGGCCTAACTTATTGTCTCTAATTAGTATCTATCTTATTACTATATATGTCATAATTATTTGGTGTAAACTCTAGGACTTGCAAAGGCTGAGACCATTTAATGCAAATATTTAAGAAAAATCAATTGCAAATTAAAGATGTCTCTATAAAGGAGTTTATGCATCCTATTTGGGTATGCCCAGACTACATATAGGCTTTAGATGGGATCATCAATCAATAGGTTACATAATTAAATTGGTAAGATAGGTAGTTTTATATATTTTTAAGGAAATGTTGATCTCATAACGTTTGACATTAGTTTGAGTGAGTGACACGTTTTCTTTCGGAATTCTTAAACTTAATTGACTTATTAATTATTTATTACATTGTAACATTACATGAGAGAGAAACTAAAATAAGTCTTGACTTAAACAATCTTATATTTTCACATATATATTTACATATATCATTTATAGAAAATGATATAGATTGTTAAAAATCAAAACCGTAATTATAAATTATAAATTTGCTAATGAATTATAAATTACTTGATTTTTTATTTTTATCCGGATTATTTTATTTTTCAAGGTGTGATCCCATAACATTTATTACCTGTCCCATCTCTCATTAAATATATTTCCCTATGTGGCCTATCATATGGACAAAATTAAATGACATCAAACAAAAGGAATATCTCCTTACATCTCATGAAGGAGGGTATAGTTCTGTAATATTTGTATATTTAAGGCTGTAATAAATATATTAGATAAAAAAATTAGCTCCTAAGTTTTGTTTTGAGGTGTCGTACGATTATTAGTAGAAAAAAAAAAGTAGATTACCTACCACGTACTAGACTATCAAGAGCGGTTAATGTAAACATGCTTTAGGAATGAAACCGCGTTAATATTTAATAATATTCTTGATAAGTATAATACTATTTAAATACAATTTCGATCACACGATTTCAAATATCGCATTATACAAGTCACATTCAATTCATTCTATTTTATTATTAAATAAAAATGAATCATTTGTTTGATTTTACAACATATACGAGTGGGTAGAAATTAAGTTGATTCTCATCCATATTTGATACGTATTGAAATAAACTTAATGTTTAAATGCCATTTGAATGGTCGAAAAATGGATTCAAACAACTCACGTGAATGTAAGGGTGAGTAATCGATCGCTTCGGCACTAAATAAAATTAAAATCAAAATTGGTATTTCAAAATCTAACGGAATCAAATTGCTTGATTTGGTTCCATTTTTTAGTACAATTTGACTATTTATTATAAAATCGAGCCAAATAAGACCGAAACCAAAATAGCCTAATTTTGATAAATCAAACCGATATATAGGTAAAAATTGAACCGAATCGAAGCACTCGGTACAGTTCGTTTTATTGGTTTGGGTTCGGTTTTCCCCACACTACGTGGGTCATACATTAAAACAAATCCAAAGAAATTACCAATTCTTGATCAAGAAGAGACTAAATTTGTAATATTTTAGAAGTTACAGGATTTAATAATAAAAAATATATGATAACTTACTACTACTACTATAACAGCATTTAAGTCCAATAAATAAATCACAAACATATGCTTGGGATAGCAATTTTTTTCGAATTGGTAAAAAAAATGCAAAATTTTAGTTTATACCTAACAATTCTATTTACTAATTAACTTGAATGTTAACATGGCAAATAAGCTGTAACTAGTGATGACACATCAACGCATCATCATCTGATCATTTAAAAACTGACCAATGATCCAAGTTGCAATGTATTCCAGAAGTTTAGTTAAATTTACAAACATCAAATATTAAAATAATAATAATAATTATGCAATTAATCCATTACTTATTTACTTGTTTTCTTATTTATTTATATATAATCAATAAAAAAAAAAAAAAGGTCAATGTTCACCCCCATCACAATTTACAGGTAACATTTAGCATATGATCTAGAACTAAATAAAAGAATATAAACTCAATTGTACTTTCAAAAGCATATATTATTTAAGTATTTCAAAATGCATACTAAATAGCATCAGCAATTCATCATAAAAGCAGAAATAAATAGAAAGAGACACTTCTCCACAAAAAAGCAATGATAAGAGAAGCTATTCTTGAGTAGCATGACCAGTCTTAGTGAGTTCTTGAGACTTGGTCACCATATTGGCCATGTTGGGTGTCACATACCCACCCAGACTATGACTGTGTCGTCCCGCCCCTGGCGGTGGGACTCCACTGCCCAAGCTAAAGCTCTCCAATACAGCTGCTATGTTGCTGCCTCTTGTGTTTGCCCTCTGATAGTTATGTGCACTCATATTCGACAGGGCATAGGCCCGGCCTGATTGATTGTATAGTTCTCGACTTCCCATTCTTCCTTCGGTTTCTTTCATTTCAGACTCTAGCCACAAACAGAGGGCGTCGCCTGCTTGCCCGGATGCTGAAGCTAGTAGAGACGATCTCCTGTTTGACAGATGAGCTTGTGCCCCTCTCAGATTGCCCGTTTCCGCCATTCTTTGAGCCTCGGAAATGGTCTCTAAAGCGTTGAGACGGTTTCTCTGCCTATCAACCTCCAAGTTTACTCCTATGTCAAGAGGTGATGGAGAATCTGGTCTCTGTATCTCAACAAGGTTGCCTTCTATCTGGACAATCTCTTTTGAAACGATGTCTCTGTAGGAGCATGTGATGTCTAGAAGTGATGTCTTTCTCTCGTTTTCCTCGCCTCCGGTGTTTGTGAGTATGGGGATTGATAAGTTGATCAAGAATTCCTTTTCTTCATCTGCATATAGGTCCCCCACACTGATTGTACCTTGAGATCCTTGGTTGGAGATTTCACTAGCATATCGTCCTGAAGGGATTGATTTAATCTCTACTCCATGCGATGCTGACCTCACTTTCAGACGAAGCTCCTGAATTACGACGCTCAGGAGACCGCCAATGCAACTAGCAAAGGCATCTTGCACCATTTCATAAGACTCGATGAAGGAGAAAGTGCCACCTGACGAATCAGAAATGGCGTGCATTGCAAGAGGATCATGATCAGAACCAAAACCGAATGCATGGACTGAGAAAATTTCCTGCTGGCCTTCATCTACCGTTTCTCTATTGCTGGGGCAGATAGAAGCAGGCAACAAGTTCAGATATGGTGGAGGCTGCCTCGAATTTGAGAAGGGCTGAGAATCAGGGCTTCGGTTACAAGTGTCCCTTCCATCAGACAAGAATATGATACTCGCAACCGGATTGTGATAATGCCTTTCTTCAAGAACCTTAACTCCCTTCTTCAGACCTTCCACAATGTTGGTCAAACCACCAGCTATAAGTGAATTGATGGCGTGTTTAGCATCATCACGGCCATGCTCCGTCATTCTACGCAAGGGAAAAACTCTCTGAGCATGGGTTGAGAAAGACACTATAGAGAGACGGTCAGAAGGGCCCAAATTATCAATCACAAAGTTCATAGCTTGCTTAAGGAGAGCCAACTTTGACCTATGCATGCTACCACTAACATCTAGCACTGTAACTAGGTCAATAGGAGCACGTTGGACCTGAAGCGCATCCTCTGATAGGGACGGTGCCTTCAGTCCAACAAGAACAGCAAAATGAGGGGTGAATTCCGAAGCAGCAACGGCCTCACGCTCGGGAATTGCCTTGATAGTGACATTCTGTAAGCGAGCAGGCAAAGCATCGGAGATTGGATCAGCAGTGGGCTCATCATCAAAGAACAGACGGGGCTCTGGCTCAACCACGGGTGAACGAGCTTGGGGTTGTGGTTGGGGTACTTGGAAAAACTGGTTTAGGCCGGGATCAGATGAACCATAAACGGCGTCAGTGCTGTTAACATTGGTGGAAATGTTTTGCTGAACGAAAGGGAGATCGTTCCATTTAGCCCGACAGACGGGGCAGAGATAATTCCCATGTTTAACACTGCTGGCAATGCAGCCAAAGTGGAAGGAATGGGAACACTCAGCTGTAAAAATGGCCTGACCTTGCCCTGTTTCCACACTTCCTAAGCAAATAGCACATGTTTTCTGCAAAAACGCAATAAAATCACACTAACGGAACAACCTTTGCACTTTAATCTCACATGATCTACAATGGAACAATATTTTATTGAACAAAGTGTGGAGAACGTTTAAGCACGTAGGAATAAAAGCCCTCGCACAAAAATTATACAGGCGTAAAAAGATTGAAAATGCTTTAACGAAAACAGAAGAATCCAGAGTAATACACGAACAATTTATGCCAACAAAACCATCATCGAAAAGTAATTGAAAATGATAGAGTTTCTTCTAGTTAATAATCAGAATTACAAAATCAAAAGGTTCGATCATCAATTTTGTGAGAAATCCTAGCAGGGAAAAAAAAAAAAAAAAAAACTTCCAACAGTTTTCAAGCACTATTGAGAAAATGAAATCAAATCAAGTAATCAACCATTAATATAATTGGTTTAAAGAAATTAACTCTCTCAAATCGTAAAAAAATTCAGCAACTATAATTGGCAATTGATTAGCAACAACAAACAGAGTAAATGAGTCTTGAAATCACAAGAAAATTAACCAAAAAACAAAGGAAAAAAAGACTTACGATATCGGAAGAACTCATCACCTTTCTTCTTGACTATTTCCGAGGTGGGGTTCTGCCTTTCTGCTATTTTATGGGTTTTACTTTTACCGCTTCAGATCATGTATGTATATATACAAGTGTGAACTGTGGAGTGTGTGCGCGTGGGCCCCATTTTGGGCTTCTCGTTTTAAGCAACTGAGAATTTACGAAGAACTGCGATTTCTGAAGAAATATATGTTTGGTACAACACGTTTTCGCTAAGATGCTCAAAATGGTTGGAACCATCGATTTTAGATGGTTTCATTCTTCTTCTCCTTTAATTTTTATTTTATTTAATATAAAATTAAATTTATATATAAATATTATAATTATTTATATACTATTAAATAACAATTTTGTTTGAGTTAATAATTTGATATAAATGAAACATTAGAATTTACATTTATAAATTACAACAATTAAACATTACAATTTCAAAATGAGAATTTGATATTCAAATACAACCAAATACAAACCATAAACCAAAAACAATTATAATTTATAATACAAATTAAAAATAATTATCAATAGAAATATAAATTAAAGAGTAAAATAACATAAATAATATAATTTTTTTAAAAATAAATAAATAATCGATTTTCCAATTTAAAAATACCTCAAATCGAAACTGAATCCTACAACCACGATTCACGAAATTGAAATCAGATTAATGACTCGGTTCTGATTCAATTTCGATTTTTCGAATTGAATGAGTATGTAGTTAATGATTGATAGCCAATATTTAACTCAAAATTGCAATTCAAAGAAAGGACGATAGGCTAAATTAAAGGCTTTATACATATATTGTAAATATGAATATATTTTATGCACATAAAAACACTGTATTACTCACTTCAACCAGCCACGTGTTGAGATAAGTTGATTATCTCAAAACTCTTGAAAGTTATGAGGATACGTAATATTAAAAGACATAAGCTTCTGAAAGTTTTTTTTAAGTGAATAAAAAAGACGTAGTTTCTATGCAAGTTCAAAATAAAACACTTATATAATATATAAAATATTATATAAACTAAAAGTCGAGTACTCTAACGTTGGGTTGCTTATATAAAGTATTATATAAACTAAAAGCCGAGTGTTCTAACGTTGAGTTAGCAACCCGAAAAAAATATAAATTAAACAAAACTTCAACAAAGGTTGTATTTATATAACCCGAACCAAATTCAATTAATAAGCTGAAGAAAAAAAGAAACTCAGTGAAACAATAATTGAAATACATATAGTCAATCCTAAAAACAGTTTTTTCTTCTAACAACTAAGTAGAAAAGTATCTTAGCTTGTGAAAATAGGTAAAAGAGAATAATAGGTAATAATGACAATGTTTGCTCGTATAATTATAAAATAAAATAATAGATTAAAAACAATGTTCCAAGAAAAGATACAAAGTATCCCAAAAACAGTTGTAATCATGAACTTCAAAGCGCAAAGAAATAAGAACAATAAACAAGAAAACAGAGGAAAACATATGGAATGAAGTAAACCAAGAATCTCTAATCTTTCTTTGCGATGGCGTCTTCTTCAGTCTTGTTAAGTTGCTGAGACTTCTTAACCATACTAACCATATTCGGCGTCGTATAGGGGCAGCCTAAAGCGGCGCCCCCTGAATCGTCGTCGTTGCCTAAAGCCATGTTATCATCTAAGCCGAAGCCCATATCCTCGTCCGAAGAATCGAAGCCGGAGTCGCCCAAGCTTGAACCACAAAGCTCGAGGCCTGGGCCTGCTCCGGGCAGAGGGGGTGCCATAGGCACACCGCCTGGGCCTGCTCTGGGCGGAGGGGGTGCAATAGGCACACGGCCTGGGCCTGCTCCGGGCACGACGTTGCCTCTTGTGGTGGCCCTTTGGTAGCCATGCGAGATCATTCCGGAAAGAGCGTATGCTCGTCCTGCTTGTCGATACACCTGTGAGCTTCCCATTAGCATTTCTGTTTCTTCCATTTCATTTGCAAGCCACTTGCACATACCATCTCCTGCTTGAGCTGATGCTGTGGCTAATAGATCATTCCTTTTCTTTTCCAATACGCTTCTTGCACTTCTTAAATCACCTGTTTCTGCAAGCTCTTGAGCCTCTTTAATGGCTTCTGCTGCTAGGAGACGGTTCCTCTGCCGGTCTATCTCCATGTTCGTCATCATTTCTTCCAGGGATGGAGATTTTGGGCGCTGGATTTCAACCAACTCACCTTCGATTTCTACCATCTCTTTTGAGACAGAGTTCTTGTAGGAACACATGATGTCTAAAAGTGATGTTTTTTCCTCAGATTCTTCGTTGTCTGGAAGCGCAGGGATGGAGAGATTGATCAGAAACTGTTTCTCTTCATCTGCGTAGAGATCGCCTATGTTGATCAGGCCTTCTGATCCCTGGTTCATCATTTGGCTAGTGTATCTACCAGAAGGAATCGATTTGATCTCTACTCCGTGTGATGCTGATCGCACTTTGAGACGAACTTCCTGAGCCACGACGCTGAGGAGGCCACCAATGCAGCCTGCAAAGGCGTCCTGGACCATTACATACGACTCGATGAAGGAGAAAGTACCACCTGATGCATCAGATATTGCGTGCATTGTGATCGGATCATGATCTGAACCAAATCCAAATGAATGCACCGGAATTGTCTCCAGTTCACCTACTTCTTGTTCTACCCCTTGATTCTTGGGATAAATAGAATCTGGCAACAGATGAAGATAACCCGGAAGAGCGTTTCTTGAATTCCGAAATCCGTTGTGGCATGTATCATTTCCATCGGACAAGAAGATAATGGTGGAAACAGGGTTCTTGTAACGCCTCTCTCCAAGAACCTGAGCTCCCTTCTTTAGCCCATCAACGATGTTCGTACAGCCTCCTGCACGAAGCAAATTGGCGGCCCTCTTTGCATCTTCCTTCCCATTCTCCGTCATTCTCCTCAGAGACAACAATCTCGTAGCTCGATCAGAGAAAGACACAATAGAAAGACGATCAGAAACGCCCAGATTATCAATCACAAACCCAACAGCTCTCTTCACGAGGTCCAGCTTTCTTCCATCCATACTCCCACTCACATCCAGCACCGTTACAATGTCAATAGAGGCGCGCTGATTGCTAATAGCAGCATCATCAGACGCCATTGATGGAGCCTTTAGTCCAACCAGAACAGAGAACAGAGACATCGGCTCCGATGCAGCCACAGCTGGGCGCTCAGGGACGGCCTTTATAGTCAGATTCTGCAACCCAACGATGTCAGAAGGTGACGATGCAGGGTGAGCAGGAAGAGGCTCGTCATCATTGAATTGAAGGGGCTCGAATACAGGGAGATCATTATTGCAAAAAGTGAAAGGAAGATGATTCCAGAAGGAATTGCAGAGGGGACAGAGGCGATTGCCGGAAGCGATGAAGTTTCCGACGCAGGGGGAGTGGAAGGAGTGGGAGCACTCCGCCGTGAACATGGCTTCTCCGGCTGAGATAATTCCAGAGCAGACACTGCATGTTTCGATCTGCAATCAAACATTAATAGCAACAATTTAATTCATGGATTTAGATCTCAGTGCCGAATAAAAGAGATCGAGTTTATTTTATCAAGCTAGTACGGACATGCTTGTTAATCACGGAACAATAATCTTGTAAGATCGAACTAATTTACTGAATCATCACAAAAACAATGCGTGAAGATTGAAACATGCATAATATGAATCGGAGAAGATTGCAGGAATTACATCACAATACAGAGATCAAAAATACATGATGCAAAGCAACAAGAGACATAGAAGGAGAAATATGCAGAAAATAACATACGTTGTTTCCAAGGGAAGAAGCCATGGGTGGGTTTGCTGCAGTTGAAGAAGTCATGGATACGTTGTTGTGTACTATTGCAGACCCTTCTCTTCTTTGTTTTAGGGTTTTCAGCCTTTTAGGTATCAACGAGAGAGTAGGGTTTTCAGCATCTAAGTAAGCAAGAGAGAGAGAGGTGGTGTACTGTACTGCTATCGGAGATCTATGGGCTTGCCTTGTATTTTCATTATTTTGACCTAGTATCTTTGCTAATTAATTTGACCAATACTTAATTTACATTAATATCTCTTTTTTATTTTTTTCCTAGATTAATTAATAATTTATCAAATTTTAGAATGTATATAAAATATGTTAAAGTTAACCAAAATTAGAAATTTATGATTGTAAATACAGTCACACTTTCCAAAAAACAAAAAACAAAAAAAGGTTAATTAATGGTTCATATTCGAGAACTCATCATTGGGAGATCTTCTAATCAAGAATTTCTAACCAAATATAATAAGATTTTTTTAGTATTTTAAATTTTTCGTTAATGTACGTAGATTATGTAAATGATATTTGTGATTTTAACAAATTATAAATTTATATTGTTAATGGGATGTCAATTTTACGTAAATTAAATGGAGGTATGAGTAGTTTCAAAATAGAATTGTCACGGGTTTGAAATTAAGAAAAATATTTCATTGGAGTTTGTCAACATATTCGGGAGGGATTTAAAATTTTATTTTAAATTAATAAATTTTTTTGTTATCAAAACGTTTAGCAAACTAGTGGCTAGAATTTATATTGTAGACAAATTTTACGATGTAAGTGATGCAAATTCTTATAAATTAATGATATAAATTAAAAATATTAAAAAATATATATAAAAAGAACATTTTTAATAGTTAAGGGAGCAATTATACACCATACCCCTCCCCAAAATTGTCCTTCGCTACACGTTTATATTATATAGTATTTGTAGAAATTTTTTACTTATGCGGTTGTTTTTTGAGTTTTATTTGTAGATATTTAACCATTATTTTTATGATTAATATTTATATTAATGAATTCTCTGGTATTTGTTATGTATATTAAGTAATTCATGATTGCATAAGTTTTTTACAAACATTGTTATTGTTTGATTTCATATAATTTCAAAAAATGAATTCACTTAAAATAAATATTTATATGTTTAGCAATTGGGTATTGGGTGGATATATATACTCTGAGGGTAAGGGTAATGGTAATGGTAATGGTAATGAGGTTCCGAACAAATATGAATAGTATAAATAAATTTTAAATGAAAATGAAATGAATATATATAAGAGATACTGAGTAACCTAAATATAAGAGTACCCTGTCAATTAACATCTCTAGCTGTCAATGATAATAGTAAAGAATAGTTTGGTTCATGTGTTGGGATGGGCTTAGGGGATATAAGTTTTTAACCCACTTTTACACTAATTTATCTTAATTTATTTAAAAAAAAAAAATATATATATATATATATATATAATTAAATATAAAAAAACCTAAAAATATAAATAAAGGAAAAATAAAAACAAAATGAAAGCTCAATCTAAATTGAAGACTCTAATTTGAAACCCTTTGATATTTAGGACAAAAAATGAGAATTAACAAATAATTGGATTTTTTTATGAAATTAATTTATTCATTTATAATAATACATTATCCTACTTTTTTTTTTTTGAACAGTTTTGTACAATTGTTGTGTATCGTTAAAACTTTGATTTCTTCGTATAATGTTATCATTCTAAGCATCATAGTATGTTCTAGTGACATAGTTTTCACAAATATTTATAAAATAAAATAGGAGATTAAAAATAATGTTCTAACAAAAGATACAAATAATCTATTAAAAAAAACAGCAAAACATATGGAAATGTATAAAACAAGAACCTCTTTTTATTTGTTTGCAACAGTGTCTTCTTCGCTCTTGCTAAGTTGCTGAGACTTGTTAATCATGTTAGCCATGCTCTCCGTCGCATAGGCGCCGCCTCCGGCCACGGCGTTGCCTCTTGTGGTGGCCCTTTGGGAAGCATGCGAACTCATTCCGGAGAGAGCGTATGCTCGTCCCGATTGCTGATACAGCTCTGAGCTTCCCATTAGCCTTTCTGTTTCTTTCATTTCGTTTCCAAGCCAGATGCACATATCATCTCCTGCTTGAGCTGATGGTGTGGCTAAAAGATCACTCCTTTTCATTGCCAGTAGGCTCTTTGCCCCTTGTAAATTCCCTGTTTCTGCCATTTCTTGAGCCTCTTTGATGGCTTCTGCTACTAGGAGGCGATTCCTCTGCCGATCTATCTCCATGTTCGTCATCATCTCTTCCAGGGACGGAGAATTTGGGCGTCCGATTTCCACCAAGTCAGCTTCGATTTCTACCATCTCTTCTGAGACAGCGTTCTTGTAGGAACACACGATGTCCAAAAGCGATGTCTTTTGCTCACATTCTTTGTTGTCTGGAAGAATAGGGATGGAGAGGTTGATTAGAAACTGTTTCTCTTCACCTGCATAAAGATCGCCTATATTGATCAGGCCTTGTGATCCTTGGCTAGAGATTTGACTAGCATGTCTTCCAGAAGGAATCGATTTGATCTCTACTCCGTGTGATGCTGATCCAACTCTGAGACGAACTTCCTGAGCTACTATACTGAGTAGGCCTCCGATGCAGCCTGCAAAGGCGTCCTGGACCATTTCATACGACTCGATGAAGGAGAAAGTACCACCCGATGCATCAGATATGGCGTGCATTGCGATCGGATCGTGGTCTGAACCAAATCCAAATGAATGCACTGGAATAGTCTCCAATGCAGCTACCCCTTGATTCTTGGGATAAATAGAATCCGGCAATAGATGAAGATAACCCGGAAGAGCGTTTCTTGAATTCTCAACGGTAGAGTAAGTATCGTTTCCATCAGACAAGAAGATAATGGTGGAAACGGGGTTCTTGTAACGCCTCTCTCCAAGAACCTGAGCTCCCTTCTTTAGCCCATCAACGATGTTGGTTCCGCCACATGTACGAAGCAAATCCACCACCCTCTTTGCATCCTCCTTCCCATTACCAGTCATTCTCCTTAAAGGCAATGCCCTCTTAGCTTCATTAGCGAAAGACACAATAGAAAGACGATCAGAAACTCCCAGATTATCAATCACAAACCCAACAGCTCTCTTCACAAGATCCAGCTTTCTCCCAGACATGCTATAACTCACATCCAGCAGAGTAACAATGTCAACAGGCGCACGCTCACCAGCATCATCAGACGCCATTGATAGAGCCTTTAATCCCACCAGAACTGAGAACAGAGAAACCGATTCCGATGCAGCCACAGCCGGGCGCTCTGGGACCGCCTTTATCGTCAGCTTCTCACACCCGACAATGTCAGAAGTTGACGATGCAAGAAGAGGCTCGTCATCGTTGAATTGAAGAGGCTCATCGTCATGGTTGAATTGAAGGGGCTTGAATACACCGCGAGTGTAGTTAAATTGGGGGGTGGGAATGGGATTAATAGTGAAAGAAAGATGATTCCAGAGGGAATTGCAGAAGGGGCAGAGGCGGTTGCCGGAAGAGATGAAGCTTCTGATGCAGGGAAGGTGGAAGGAATGGGAGCACTCCGCCTTGAACATGGCTTCTCCGCCGGAGACAACTCCAGAGCAGACACCGCATCTTGTCTGCAATCAAACATAGTAAGTAAATCAAGGACTATAATCTTGTGTGCTTAACATATAACCAAATCATAATATAATGCCACGATAGAGAGATTAAAAAGTTACATTGTTTGCTGAAGAATTCATGGTTTTGGTTCAGCCTTCAAGATTGAATATTGTGGTTCTATGAAATATCAAGTGCTATAGATACATACATACACACATATATATATATATATAGTCATATTACTTAGCCGCGTTCACAATTTTCTCCACATTAACGCGTAGCATTTTGTTTTGCTTTGGAGTACTTTTCCCAGCAGTTTCACAACACAAGCAGTACCAATAATAAAAGAAGCCCAAGATCCTTCTGAAATAATCATTTCAAAATATGATAAATTTTATGACAAGATTCAATTTAAATAATTTTATGTCTTATATTTAATTTATGTATAAAATTAAATAAATTGAATTTTGTTTTTTATAGATTAAGAAGAAAATCAAATTAAAAAAACTAATTAAAGTTATTACTAATTAAATTTATTACGGTTAATTTAAAATATATTTCCAAACTTGAATTCTCAATATACTTGAATTATTTTTCCTTATCAAATTTTATTTATTAATTAAATAATTGATTTTTTATGAGATTTTATGAAACAATATCATTTTGAATATTTTTAATTTTTAATAAAAATAATAATTTATATTGTCAATGATAATAGTTGGGATAGTTTGGTTCACAGGTTGGCAGGGTTCAGGGCTTTTAAGTTTTTGCCCACTTAAATTTGGTTTGATTGACTTATGGGCTAAAGCCCATGTCAATTTGTAGCCCAAGTCACAATGGGCTTAGTTTATAAAGCTGATCCGTGAGTTTAAGACTTTACATAAAAGGAAAGAAAAAATAATAATAATTCAAGTACGAATATAAGGAAAGGAAAAATACCGTAGATCTTAAAAATGAAACTAACCCATTTATTTTAGCATAAAATTGAGCAGATAACTCTTCTATTACTATTCATAATACTAAATCATGGAACTGTTTGAATAGTTTCTTCACTTCTTGTGCATTATTAAACCTTTGATTTCTTCATATAATGTTATTATTCTTCACTATTGACATATGTTTGCACATATAAATTTATAAAATAAAATAGGAGATTAAAAATGATGTTCTAACAGAAGATACAAATTATTTTTAATCCCCAAACTCTCAAACCTAAAAACAGTCATACAAACTATCTTTACCCCCCAAACTCTTAAACCTAAAAACAGTCATAGACTTCAAAAGTCAAAGTGTGAGGAATCAAGAACCAAAACAAAAGAAAAGTATATGGAAATGACCACCATAACAAACTCTAATGTTTCTCTGCTATGGTGTCTTCTTCGCTCTTGCTAAGTTGCTGAGACTTGTTAACCATGTTAGCCATACTCACCGTGGCATAGCCGCCACCAAAAGCAGCGCAGCCAGGCGCAGAGCCTCCGGCCAAAGTGTTGCCTCTTGTAGTCGCCCTTTGGGAAGCATGTGAACTCATTCCGGAGAGAGCGTATGCTCGTCCTGATTGTAGATACAACTGTGGGCTTCCCATTAGCCTTTCAGTTTCTTTCATTTCGTTTCCAAGCCACATACACATACCATCTCCAGCTTGAGCTGATGGTGAGGATAAAAGATCACTCCTTTTCATTGCCAGTAGGTTCTTTGCACCTCCTAAATCCCCTCTTTCTGCCATCTCTTGAGCCTCTTTAATGGCTTCTGCTGCTCGGAGGCGATTCCTCTGCCGATCTATCTCCATGTTTGTTATCATTTCTTCGAGGGATGGAGACTTTGGGCGTCGGATTTCAACCAAGTCACCTTCGATTTCTACCATCTCTTTTGAGACAGCGTTCTTGTAGGAACACATGATGTCTAAAAGAGATGTCTTTTGCTCATATTCTTTGTTGTCTGGAAGTATAGGGATGGAGAGGTTGATCAGAAACTCCTTCTCTTCATCTGCGTAAATATCACCTATATTGATCAGGCCATCTGATCCTTGGCTAGAGATTTGACTAGCGTGTCTACCAGATGGAATTGATTTGATCTCTACTCCGTGTGATGCTGATCGAACTTTGAGACGAACTTCCTGAGCTACTACACTGAGAAGGCCTCCAATGCAGCCTGCAAAGGCATCCTGGACCATTTCATACGATTCAATGAAGGAGAAAGTGCCACCTGATGCATCAGATATTGCGTGCATTGTGATCGGATCATGGTCTGAACCAAATCCAAACGAATGGACGGGAATTGTCTCTACTTCCCCTGTTTGGAATAGCCCCCGATTCTTGGGATAAAGAGAAGCAGGCAACAGATGAAGATAACCCGGAAGAGCGTTTCTTGAATTCTGAAAGCTTTGAGACGAGGACCTTTGAAAGCTTTGAGACGAGAACAAAGGTCCGCTATTGTAAGTATCGTTTCCATCAGACAAGAAGATGATGGTAGAAACAGGATTCTTGTATCGCCTGTCTCCAAGAACCTGAGCTCCTTTCTTTAGCCCATCAACGATGTTCGTTCCGCCATTTGCACGAAGCAAATCGACGGCCCTCTTTGCATCTTCCTTCCCCCTCTCACTCATTCTCTGCAGAGGCAACAACCTCCTAGCTTGATCGGAGAAAGACACGATAGAAAGACGATCAGAAACGCCCAGATTATCAATCACAAACCCAACAGCTCTCTTCACAAGATCCAGCTTTCTCCCCTGCATACTTCCACTAACATCCAGCACAGTAACAATGTCAACAGGTGCACGCTGACCAGCATCATCAGACGCCATTGATAGAGCCTTTAATCCAACCAAAACAGTGAACAGAGAAACCGATTCCGATGAAGCCACAGCTGGGCGCTCGGGGACGGCCTTTATCGTCAGCTTCTGCAACCCAACGTTGGGAGAAGGTGAGGATGCAGGCTGGGCAGGAAGAGGCTCATCATCGTTGAATTGAAGGGGCTCGAATACAGGGCGATTGTACTGAAAGGGATTATTATAGTGAAATTGGGGGTTAGGGAATGGCATGGTGAAAGGAAGATGATTCCAGAAGGAATTGCAGAGGGGACAGGCGCGATTGCCGAAGGAGATGAAGTTTCCGATGCAAGGAAAGTGGAAGGAATGGGAGCACTCCGCCGTGAAGATGGCTTGTCCGGCGGAGACAATTCCAGAGCAGACACCGCATGTTACCTGCAATCAAACATAGTATGTAAATCAACGACTGTAATCTTCTGTAATTAAATATCTAATCAAAACATGTTTTTACATCTTTTTTCCTCAGATCCGCCATGTTTTTTTTTTTAAGTTTACGTAAAATATTATATAATTCGAGGAAAGAGATCATAATGTTACTCACATTACTAGCTGAAGAAGCCATAGTTATTATTGGTTTAGCCTTCAAGAATGAATATTGTGCTGCTATCAACTATGAAGTGGAATTGTATATATATACACAAGAGTGGGAGAGAGGTTGGGGGTGGGTGGCGGTGTTCGATTACTTAGCCGCGTAACAATATTTTTCCATATTAATAAAAATATAAAAATATTTTTTTCCATATTAAACTGAATAAATCTGACGTGTAGCGTTTCTAAAACGCTTTTGCTTGGAATTTATCTTTTGCAAACAGTCAACTGTTGACTAATTATAAAAATGAATTTGATTATAATATACAAAATTGTTGTTGTTTTTCTGAGAAGGGAAAATTTGTATTTTGTTTTTTTTTTTTTTTCAATTTGCTTTTCCTAAAAATATGAAACATACTAATCGAGTAAATGAAGTCATTTTGGATGGCAAATAATATATGTGTATCCAACTTCAAAATCTGATCATTCAAACACATCCAACCAGTGCAATACACTTCCTTAAAAATTATTTACCTAATTTTTGTCATTCAACAAAGATATATTTTGTCTGTAAATAGATCATATTCTTGCTTCCAAGTAGTAATTCAGAGCAAGGGCTCTAACATTCAACAATTACTATACGATTTAAAATATTATTTTTGACAAAATGATACAAATCATAACATTTATGAGAAAAACTCTAGCCTTTTTAATTCATTATCTCAAATATTCCTTGACTCCAGAAAATTAATTCCCAGCACTTTTTTGTATCACAACCCACAAAGATTAAAAAACAAAACAAAAATCACAAACGATAATTCAAAAGAAAAGAAGCAGACTTGCTGTTTTCCCCATGAAAGAATTGATATATAATTGACTAACGAATGAGAAGGCAGTTATTGCCAATTGTTGTTCATACTATACAGTGCAAAGTGTTCCACGTTAAATCAGGATAAACATTTGGAGTGCAAAAAATTCTACAGATAAGACATGGGTCGAGGGAGCTTCAGAGATGAGAAGACCAAGTAAAGCATTACTACCTCGCTACATTTCTTTCGCAACTTTTTTCTTTTTTTTTTTGTTGGATCTCTACAACTGTTTCTATAGTATGGAGTAAGCTCTAACCACCTCAACAATGGGTGCTCGACACAATGGACATTTTCCTCCTCCTCGAACCAACTCATTTGCACATTTAGAGCACGTGCACATGTGCCCACATCTGCAGAATGCATGAGATAGAGAGAAATATCAGGACTATGTACCAACAAGGGGAAAGGGAACACTTATTTTCTTAGTAAATCGAAAGATGGTACTGAGTCATCTAAACAGCAATTGTCATTCTAGATTATGTAAACAAGCATCATTCGCAATTTTACCTGTACAATAGGGCATCAATATGGCTATCGCAACACACACAGCAGGTACCTTTTCTGACATTACACCATTTAGACCCATCCTCTGATGTTTCATTACTTGCTGCAAGTACATATAAACATCTATTAAGCTCAGCTGAAACTAACAGGATAGTAGAGAGAGAGAGAGAGAGATTGCATTCAGACCTTGTCCGCCAGTTGATCTATTAAGAGCTGCTGAAACCTCTTGTCGAACTGAACGTTGAAGCTCCAATTGCATATCCATGCAAGCTTCTAACATCCTTTGCATGTGATTCATACCTTGCTGAAGTTTAACCACATCTGCTCTCAGATCATTAATCATCTCCCAATCCTGTTAAAATTATCATGGAAGGATTCAGTTTAAAACTGTAATTGCACAACCAGATCCTCAGGCATGCCTACTATCAAAACACAACCAAGTTCAAGAGTGGAGCAGATACAAAATAAAGACCAAATTAGTAATCAAGGAAAAAAAAGTATCAACACAACCTGTCATAGTATAAGGTACTAACTATTGTGCATTTGTGGCAGAGAGAGAGAGAGAAGTCTCACAAGTTCAGAACGATGGACGTTATGCCGAGACCAACCCGAGCGGTGCAAATCCTGATGCCAAAGGGGTTGTGCTGGTGGCATGGGGGGAGTTGGCAAAATCATTGAAGGTCTACCCATAGCATCATGATGGTCCTCATTTTGCTCATCATTCTGTAGGTCAGGACCCCTCTCAGGTGATGGAGGAAGAGGCGAGTTCCTGTGCAGATCCCAATCAATAGGTGCCCTGCCCCGCCTCTCTACATAAGATTGAATTAATTGATCCAAGCTCTCCCGAAAACCACTGCGAAGAAGGTTTGATACACTCCTTCTGAATAAACAATATTGATATAAGTAGACAAGAATAAAAAAATAATAATGATAATTGCTCAGGCAACACAATGAGATAATAACCTGCTTAGAAGTTCCCTTAGTTCCATGCTGTAGACATTATCGTCATCAGGTGGGTGGAACCTGGTGACCCTTCTAGATGGAACTGAGCGCAGCATTCTTGGAGGGTCTGCAGGTCCTTCTGACCAATTTTCCACAGTTTCCCCAGAGCCAACATCACGCCAAGCCTCAGAAGCTTCCTGCAAATTCCGTTGCCCTTGATTTTCATTTGCAAATGCTTCTGCAGGCCATGCAGGTACTGCATATTCCTGCCAATTAGGATCTCTAACTTCTGAAGGGCTATCAGTCCATTCATTAGCGTCCACACTTGAAGATTGTTGCTGGTTTTCTCTCTCTGCTTCAGTAACCTGTCCCTGCCAATCACTTTCTAGATCAGGAGAAACATGTTGATTTTGAACAGCTGCACTGTCCTCCAAATTCCATACACGCTCTGGTAAAAGATGATTATCAGGTTCCTCATTCTCATGATGAACTTCCTGCGAAGCACTTGTATTTCTCTGATGATGTCTAGAACCACTGTTATCATTATTAGATGTAGCTTCAGGATGGCTGCTTACTTGGCCACGCACAATATTTTCCAATGTGGAGCGAAACCCATCCCTGAATAACAGTCGTTATAGTGCATTATTACATTAATTACATCAAGCAGTTTTTTTTTTTTCAATCTCCACTTACATATAAGCATTGTAAACATCGATCACCAGAAGAAAATATAAGGTATAAAAAATAAGGACAGCATTTGAAAAACACGATTTTATATCAGAGTATGCATTATGCAGAATTTTGGCAACACCTAAGAACATTTTTTCTTTTACAAAAGTAATACAAAATAAAGCATCCATAGATTGACTGATATTAAGACATAGAAACAACTACTTCAATGGCATCATTAGCCTCGACTACCACCGGTTGCCGGTTGGAAACAAAAACAAATTAACACCCCCACCCTCTCCATCTGTGAAAGGATTATTGGCCAATTCATCTAGTATCATGGTATTTTTAAGAGATTTAATAATAATTTATCATATTCAAGCATGTCGGCTTAAGTTAACAATATTTGTAACTAACAACTTCCTGATGGAAAAGGATCAGAGAATGTATCCAACTCACCTGTTCAAATTCAGTAATTAAACTTACCAAATACCCATCCTTCAGAATTTGCAATTAATTTGGGATAACCAAACAGTGTATAGGATTAAATATAAGGGAAAAAATATTTAAGGTAAAGCAAATGAGTTCATCACATGTTGGATAATAGACATACCTCAGGCCGGAGACAGTGTGTCGCTGTCTTAACTGACTTAATTCACTAGCTGCCATTGACGGCGGTGTCTGTTCCTCAGATGTCGTTTCATTTCTTAAAAATCTACCTCTAAGTAGGGACTGAAAAATAAAATCAATACACATTACTTTCAAATTGAACTCATAGGTTAATGCTTAAATATGACATCAACTCCTACACAAACCAAATTAAAGATAAAGCAAGTAAAAAAATATCAGCGTTTAATATTGATTGAAGTCAAATATTATAACAAGTTGAGATGCCAGACTATTAGTAAAATTACCTGAATACGATTGCGGTGTGCAAAATCAGAAACAGCACGGTATTCCAGCAAACCCTCAAGTTCTCTCTGTCTTTCCCTTTCAACTCTTACAAGCAAATCAAGCAAAGCCTGTCGTCCTCGCAACCTTAACCTCGCCCTGCGAACATGTTCAGGCTGACCTTCCTCATGCCTTGCAATAGAACCTTCATGAGCATGATCAACTTGAGATCGAGATCTAGTGTCTTGTTCTTCCATGTGTCCACTACGAGAACCTCTCTGTTGACTTGTCATCTGTGTCCACTCCCTCACAAACCTTACCCTCTCACGCTCAGTTTCCCCAAGCCATTCAGCTCTGGGACTGTCAGGCCTCTGCACAGCATTAGAGGAAGTGTCACTGATTCCAGTTTCCACCCATCCACGAACAATTTGCCTCACCCTCTCCCTCTCAACTTCTCCAAGATCAGGAGATTGCTCGCGACTAGAATTTTCATGGTCCCTATTCCCACCCTGTGGGGAAAATTGATTGCGAGACCAAGTTGCATAACCATTCTCGCTCTCACTAGCATCCCCCAGGCTACTTTGATTCTCAGTCTCCCTGCTTTCTGACATATTTATGGATTCATTTGTATTAGAATTGACATTTCTCTGCAGCCTTCTCACTCTCACTCTCTCCCGTGCTCGATTCAGTGCATGTTCATCCTCTAGCTCTCGCCACATCTGCAAAATAGATGAGGCGCGGGTGCTGAGCCTCTCCACATCGGCCTGACGCCTTGAGGTCGGGGATTGAGACTCCCTCAAGAATGATGAATCAAGTGCAGACACAGTGTGCAAACCAGCAAGTGCCATCAATTCTGACTCACGATTCCTCCTCTCAATCGTGGTGATCATATCTTGGCGGGCAGCCCACCTGCTCAAAATCCTTGAGTGGCGCCTCCTGGCAGCAGATGATTCTGCCAAGTCATCGCCATCCAAATCCGACCTCCTCCTCCTTCTAACGAGCTGTTCGCCCTCATCCTCCTCATCCTCAGTAGTAGTTGTTCTTGGTGAACTGCAGGAAGCAAATGACATGCATTCATCATAATGCCCGCACATGAACTCCTCCAAACCCCTCTCAAATTCCGAGCGAGCATCACTCGTCATGCTCTCAGATTTCTGTTGCAATTGTTCCTCAACACCAGCCATTCCTACCCGACCCTTTCAAAATCTACCACAGCAACGGCACCACTTCCACTTCCACCGCCACAACATAAAACTCAAAACTCCACCAGAAAATGCACAAGTCCTATACTCCAATCATCCCCAAAGAATCCATAAACACAATTTATCACGCACAACTCCAATTCCTACACTCAGAAACAGAGCCAACCCTAGGCCTAACGACCACAGCTCAAGATCAAAACATTCCACCGAACAACCTCCTCTCTGCATCCGTCTAAACCAAACGCTAAACACACAATATCACCTGATTAAATTCAAATGAACATCAAAAATCTCATTTTTATGTAAACATAAATGCAATTGATCAGTCAAAAGCAGAATTACAAACCAAAACCATTAAGATCAAGGTCACAAACAAATATGAATTCACAATTGATAGTACAAAGTAATCGTACCTCAGAAGCCGTATGTTCTTCAATTGCAGGGTGAATAATGAAAAGGTAACAGAAAACCTAACTCCTGAAGTTAGCATACATACATATACATATATACGCATAATAGTGTGTGTGCGCGCTTATCAATGGCAGTAGAGAGAGAAGGAAGAGAATTACTAAAAAATCGTTTGAGAGAGAGAGAATTTTGCTAAAACAGCAATTTTATCTACTAATTATTGTGATCTAATAATAGATATTTATTTCAATATATTAATTTTACTTTTTGTTAAATTTAGATATTAAATACGGAGTATGTTGCAGATCAAAAATGCTAAGAGTTGACTTATTCGACAGTGAAATTTATTCTATCCTAAAAATAAAACAAAAAAATATTACAATAAAATCGTAAATTTTTCCTTCATTCAAAGTGTAGGTCAATAGAAGTAAGTTTTTAAATAAAAGAATTGTATGAATATATAGATTTACAAAAACATGTGTTACATAGTCTCACAAACTAAAATCACCATTATCGAGAATTTAAATTTATTTTCATAAATTCATCTTAATCTTTATCATGTAGGTCATGAAATATGTATTAATAATATATCTCAAAAAATTAAATTTGTGAGATCTTTCCTAAGAATCATGTTCATATTTATGAGAATATTTATATTTGATGAATATAAAATAAATATTAAATTGAAATTTAATACTCCTACTATTCTAAGATTAAGGATCTCTCTGACACATAAGTAAATTGACATTCAATATGTATTTTTCTAATTTTACAACATTCGATAACAGATTTCAATCAAAAAAACGCATAAGTAAATATTTTTAATGGTAAAATAACACATAAATATTTTGGATGTGTGGCTGATTTTAGAAATAGAGAACAAACGAATTAGGGTTAATGTTGATTTGGGGTGAAACAGTCAATCAAAGAGAAAATAACAAAGAAATCCTCCAGTTGCACATGTGCAATCACATATGCACTTTTTTGCTGGAATTTATTGTCGGAGATTGCAAATTATAATTGAAAAAAAAATATATGTTGTACAGGGTGTGATCAGAAAAAATTTAAATATCAAAATAATAAAACGCGTATATTATAGGTTGAAAAATAATATTAATTCTAAAAAATAAAACAATTAATGTGAAATAAAAAATAACAACACAACATTAATATATATACACACATTAATTGTGGGATTTGGCGCGAGGGAAATCAGGTCCTTGTCTAAATCTTACTCTTGGGAGTTGAATTGTAAACGTATGTTGGCCTGCCATTTTCAGTACTTGTAATGGATGTGATATCGAACATTATATATATATATATATATATATATAACATTAAATCAATAAATATATGTTGAGTTCTTCATTTTAGTATTGATCGATTACATTAACAAAATAGCATGTATACGTTCTCACTGAATCATCGAAGATCTGAACCAAAATTTTGTTAAAAACTTGTTATTAAAGTCTGTTTAAAATTTGAATTTCTTAATTTGTTAAAAAATGATAGTATGACATTCATAGAGAAACTAGGAAATTTTTTTATTTAATAAAACACTAATAATAATAATAATAATAATAATAATAATAATAATAATAATAATAATAATAATATAATTATCATCATCATCATCATTGTAGTAGGTAGGCATGATTTTCGAATAAATAAAACTTTAGTTAATGCCCTAAAAAACTAAATTTATTCCATGCTATATATCTCATGGTCTACCGTGATCCATGATTTGTCATCATAATTAATAAAAATAAAACGTACACTCTTTAGAAACCGACATAATGAGATTCTAGGCATTAATGTCAAACCACCAAACAAAAAGTTTCTCTTAATTACAAGTAAATTTAAGATGTAATAACAATCTTTAAGAACCACACATTTCACTCTCCACTACAACCACATCTTTATCTCATATATGGTCAAGATTTGTGAATTAATTTGGGAGAGCGTTGCCTGATTAATTAGGAGTTTCGTCTTCAAATCTTCATTCTAAGTAAATGAATCTCGATATAATCTGCAGTGATACACATAATTTGATATGAGCATTCGAAACTCAACCACCACATGATCATGACTTGTCGTTCGAGACGAGAATGATGATTTATATCGTACAATTAATCTTATATCACTAGATCTTGTGACCATTTCTTATCTTGGAGTTCACTTGATTAGTTTATTATGCATGTCTATTACCATTAGGACAAAGGCATGGGGATATAAAAACTATGTAGCCAACGCATGTTAGGTTATTACATCAATCAATCATTTCTTTCATTTGCATGAAACATGCATGCATGGTGTCTCACTTATCTACACTACCATGGCTACAAATCTTTCCCATCATCATTTGCAAGAATTTTAGCAAAACTCCATCTCCAAGAAGCCAGATCGAAGTAGCCCATTATTCAAGCAAATATATATTTTGCTCTTGGAATTACATGGGGTGTGGGCCCTACACCTAAAATTAGTCAGAGATGGTGGCTTTCTTGGGAACAAATCACATTGGATTTGAGCCCTTTTGCATGGCTGGATTTCTAGGGTTTTCCATGGTGATGGAAGTATAAGATTAGAATCCTAAGTTGTTGATAGAGATAGTTTCACTGTCTGAATTTAATATGTTGGAGACATTGAGAAAATGTTGCCCCATGTGAAGTGGAGCACTAGTGGGAGTTTGGGACATTATTGAAAAAGATTGTAGGTTTCATTTTTCCCATGTTTCAATAGCCATTGTGGGTGTTACTATCTGGTCTAAATCGGTATAGTTTTGAATGTTGTTAGTTGGCCTAATATAAGATGTTGCTCGCTATTGAGAATCGACGTGAATTATAAAACCAATGTTCATCCTAATTGAGTGATTTGAAATTTAGAATTTGAAACAAAGCCTTAATTTAAAATCCATCCATATTGCTCAAAAAATTGTTCAAAATGAAAGTGATGAATTTCAAATTTATCTCTATCCAAACAAAGCTAATAGATTTACTAATAGGAATTTCCAATCTCTCCATTCAAATAGAGCCTAAGGGAAACTCATGCACCCTAAATTTACAAAAGAAGTTCGAACCTGGGTTAGGGAAATAGAAAATGAAAACCTTCAAAGTTTAGGCACTTGTGGAAGAAAAAAAAAAAGAGATTAACCACAGCTTCAGTTTTATTATAATTGAACCATTTTTCCGAATTATATCCCTCTAGCTAGTTCGTAGTGCGGTTTAGAACGAGTTGGATATTGATGAATCATGTAGATAGAAAGATTTGAATGTGTTCGTACAAATAGAGTAAAACGGCCTGAATTTGTGGTATGAACAAAATTGGTTAATAGAGAAACATTTCTAAAATAAATAAAAATAAAGGTGTTACATAACTAAGAAAGATTTTTATTGATAGTGGCTAGGATAAAAAAAAATAGAGATGTTGGACATTATATTTTAGCCGCGGCTTGGCTTGTAGCAAGCGTCGAGTTCTAGTGAGGGGAATATTTTCGCAATAATTCCTACATGTTATCGAAAATTTCCTCAATATTTTTCATTTAAAATTTGTGTTTGTTTCATAAATACCACTTCAAATAAGTGCATTTGCAAAAGCAATTAAGAAAGTCCATGCAAAGAAACACATCTAAATTTTATTTAAATGAGTTTTTTCTGAACGGCTCACCATTCATTCTTTTATTTATAAACGATTTCCCTTTTAATTCATTGTTTCTATTTTCTTGTGTTCTTGATTTTTTATTTTTTTTATTTTGACAGGAATCAAGCCAATATAGTTATAGCCTTATTGGGCTGGTGTTTCGGCTTTGTATCGAAAAAATTTCCAACGTGATAAAATTTAAATGCCTAATTAGGATAAAGAACCTTTCCCCATAAATAACAATAAAATAACAATAATAACTTTCTTTTGGCTCATGTCCTAGCTCTATAAATACACTTGACTCTGTCCCTCATTGACATCATAATGTATACACTTGATGAGTATAAAGGTTGAAATATAAGATGAAATACGGTTTGAAACGGACTGATTTCGAGCAAAAATCAAAAATCATTTCGCGCCGTCTTTCATTCCACATTCCCAAATTTCAACCACAAGTTTTCAAAATTAATTTGCTACAATTTAAGCTCATCCATTATAGAATTCAAGAGTAGAACCAGAGTCGGCCTTTCTTCACAGTTTTTTAATTGCAACACGGGTGAAGAGTAAGTTGTGTAAACAATTGCTAATCCACATATAATTTATCCTTCAAAATTGTTGCCAGCAAAAAATTAGGCACTGGTTTACTTATCAGAAATCCTGAAAAAAAAAATTCAATGATAGAAGTCCATGTAATTCTATAAAATCGTTTTTTTTTTTTTCTTAAGTAATCGTAACCACAACGGCCTAACCTCTGGTGGTGAGCATACTTACATAGCCTCAGCAGGCTCTTCAACTGCCTTAATGCGCTTAGGTCGTCCACACCTCCGTACATCTTTACCCAGCAGTAGTTCCACTGCTTTCTCTAAGCTTATCTCACTGGGCTTCACATTCTGAATATGTGCAAAAATGGATAAGTAAGAAGTCGAAATTTTCAAAAACATCAAGCAAGGATCAAGTATGAAAGAGAGTGATATTTGATTCGAAAAGAATATAAATCATATTATTATGTATAGCCACTCTGAGACCAATGGAACAAGTAATAAAATGTCACAGTATTCACCTTGGGTACAGGAGCAATTGAGCGTCTGTGTCTAATGGTGAATCCACCCTTTGCAAGCTTTAGAATTACAGGTTGGTCATCATCTGGGTGATTTCCCTGAAACGGAAGAGCATTTAGGATCAATGGGATTACACTATGAAGTAAAGAGAGGAAAAGGAGATGCAGCATTGAAAACATACCAAGGTCACTGGATACTGCAACAAGTCGAGAGCATCTTCTAATGTGATGGACTTTACGTCCTTTATCTAGCATGGAGAGAACAAACTTCAGAAGTGAATCCAGAAATGATATTTTAACTTATATAAGTTGAAGTTGTTCTTCTACCTAGGTAGAACAGGGAGTACGCATGCATTGCAGATAATGAGAAGGTGAACAAAACTAAGTGTAGTCAGTTTTATTTTCTTCTTTTGCCCCTTTAGATAAGAGTAAATGTAAATGTATTGATTAAAAAATATTAGATTCACCAGCGATGCTGGGCAATACACCAATATGCCAGCTATTAACAAGAGCAACAATGTGGGCAAACCCAGTAAGGAAGCATAAATGGAAATCTAGAATGCTTATTGCTCGTAGAAGGGATACAAATGCTACAAAAGCAAGACCTACACACAAACAAAATTTTCTCTTATCTTTCTTCTTTTTCTCTCTTTTTGATATCCATGTTGATGTCTCCATGGAGTTCATTCAAGCAAAATCTTGCATACTGAGAAAGTGAGTCACAAGCATAAAGGACATAAAAGAAAATTTATGACGAAGTTCCCAAAACTCTATTATTTCTAGGAGGTGACAACCAGGGAATATTACTAATATAGCATTTTGTTTCCTAGGGCATCAATGTCCAAAATATATAATCAAGGCAATGAAACATTAAGATGTTGAGAGTGTGTGTGTGTGTGGGGGGGGGGGGGGGAAGAGGGAGAGAGAGAGAGGCTCTTGAAATTCAATCAGTAAAACATATACATACTTGAGAAACTGATGCTCGCTTGGGTAAGTGCCCCTTTCTATCTTCACCAAGCTGCACATAATATCCATAGGGACCACACTTCAACAGAACCTATGGAGCAAACAGCAAGTTACAATAATAATAAATAAACAAACACTTACTCATGCACAAACACACACAAAATTAGCAAGGGCAGAAAAATAATTAGTATACTATCAATATATATTATCATAGGACAAACCTTCTCATTGGATTTTGGATTTAGACCAAGCAACTTGGGTTCTTCCACATTGTGCTTTTGTCGTTCAGGAGTGATTTCATCATCATCTTCACCATAAAGTGTTTGAGCAATATATCTGCAGATAGATTGCAATGTTACTACCACAGACACATTGAGTATTTAAACTTCCAGAGGATGAGAGCTTTACTCACTTGCACTTTGGGTGTTGATCACAGCCAATAAAGTATCCCGCACCAAGCCTGCTAACTTTGAAGACCAATTGCCCTTGTAGACAACTTGGGCAAGTCCTGTCATGAAGAGAAGCAAATAAGAAATCACCAAATGTTTTCTCCAACATCTTCTCCACCTGATGGATATGGACACTGCTAGCACTCTCGCAATACTTGCTAAATCTAGTCCAGTAATCTTTCAGAAGGCCTTTCCATTCAGTTAATCCAGCAGATACATTATCAAGTTCAGCCTCCATATCAGCAGTGAAACTATAATCAGTCACCTCAGAAAAATAATGAGAGAGAAATGCTGACACCATGCGACCACGGAATTCTGGAAATAATGTTCTGTTTTTCATTGTTATGTAATTTCTATCTTTTAGCACCTTAATAGTACTTGCATATGTAGAGGGTCTTCCAATGCCAAGTTCCTCCAGCTTTTTTACCAAAGACCCCTCGGTGTAGCGTGGTGGAGGCTGTGTGTGATGTTGATCAAGTTCTACTTCAGTCAAGCACAATGATTGGCCATGTTTCAAATTACTCAGAATCTCAAATACATCACTATGTTGGCATTCATTGTCATCCTTATTTCCAAATCCAATGGTCTCAACATCCTCATAAACAGCTTTAAATCCAAGAAATTTCACCCTTGAGCAAGTAGAACGAAAAATAATCGACTGATCAGGATTTCCAATATCACATTGTAACTGCTCGATAACGGCAGGTTCCATTTGGCATGCCATTGTCCGAGACCATATGAGAGTATATAACTTCAGGGAGTCTTCATCAAGCATCCTAACAAGGGTTGATGGTAGTCTTCTGATATCAGTGGGTCTAATAGCTTCATGTGCCTCCTGAGCATTTTTAACCTTTTTAAAGTACTTGCGTGTACTCTTTGCTGCAAAATCTGGCCCATACTTCTCCATGATAAAGGACTGGATATTCTTAGCAGCTTCATCTGATAAGTGTAAGCCATCGGTTCTCATGTAAGTTATCAGTCCCGTAGACTTGCCATCTGACAATTGGACCCCTTCATATAGCTTTTGTGCAACTTTCATAGTATACGCTGCTGCAAAGTTCAATTTGTTTGAAGCATCTTGCTGAAGTGTTGATGTAATATAGGGTGCAGGAGGATTTCTCTTAATATTGCTGGTCTTGGAGCCAATCACTTCAAATTTTGACAGATTAATCTTTTCTTCAATAGCTTTTGCATACATGTTAGAGTTAATTGACAACTGAGTTAGCCTTTTGGAATCAACATGTGTTAAATGTGATGAGAAAGCAAGGTTATTGGCTGAATTTGGATCCTGGAACTGAGAATCAATGGTCCAGTATTCGGTGGCTTTGAACCCATCAATTTCCCTTTCTCTATCACATATAAGAGCTAAAGCAGCAGACTGGACACGTCCAGCAGACTGGCAACCAGGTAATTTCCTCCATAGTAAAGGAGAAACATTGAACCCAATCAAGTAATCAAGAGCACGACGAGCAAGATAAGCATGAACCAAATCAGCATCAATATCCCGTGGAGCCTGGAGAGCACTTTTAATGGATGATTCAGTTATTTCATTGAACACAACTCTTGCAACAGTAACATTTTCATGCAAAGCATCCTGTTGGTGCAACATCTCAATAATGTGCCAAGCAATAGCTTCACCTTCACGGTCAGGGTCTGAGGCAAGAATAAGATTTTCTGCTCTGGAACAACAGAGAAGAAATGAGAGATTGTACAGGCAAATTTACACAAAAATTTAGTAGAAAACAAAAAAGGGGGGGGAGAGAGAGAGAAGTAGAAGAAGAAACTTTGGAAATGGTAAGCAAACTGCATGTGTAGAAGCAAAATTGAAATTTAAGATTTATAATTATAGGTAGATAAGTGACTCGGAAAAAAGACACATCTTAAAGCAATAAATCAAAAAATCAGTTAATAAGTGGAACAATAGTATAACGATTCAACCAGAAGTCATTGGATGGAATACTTCATACCCGCTCAATGCGACTTTAATACTCTTAAGATGAGACCAGGCAGGTGATGGGACTTCCCACACCATACTGAAGTCATCATCAGGTCGCACGGATCCTGATCTTGCAGCCAAATCCCTGACATGACCATAACTTGGTAGGACTTCATACATTTCACCAAGGTATCCCTGAATGACTTTTGCCTTTGTGGCTGACTCTACCACTATAACAGATTTAGCAGTAGGTGGATATAATTGAGGCCAGCCCTTTTCACTTTGAGACTTTGTTTTATTAATCAGGCCTGAAATTGAGGATACCTTGACATCTGATAGTCTTGTGGGCTTCTCATTAGATTTTTTACGAGATTTTGCACTAGATTTTTCCTTTTTAGTTGAGATCTTTGTTGCCTCCTTCGGAACACTCTTTGACATGACATTGTTATCAACCCCTTCATTGACAGCACTGGAAGTTGAATTAGACTGTACCTGTACAGAACTTGTCAGCATAACAATCCAGTGAACAACTAAAACCCAGCTAAACTAGATGACAGATTTATATCTAACCTCTGAAGTCGCCTGAGATGGTTTGCTTTTGCTATTTTTGGTCTCCTTAGCTTGAGATTTTTTTCTGGAGCTATTTGGCATGTCTGCAGCGTCAGTAGGCAGACTAGCACTGGATGATTCATTTTGTTTCCTTTTGCTTCTAGACGGTTTTGCTTTCCCTTTGTCCTTAGGTGTTTGTTTGATGTTGCTGTCTATGGGGTTCTTAGTATCCTTGGCAATTTGACCATTTGGAGAGGACAGGTCAGCATCAACCATGGGTACTGCTTTGCCATCAGAAGTGCTGCTTGCCAATTCCTCCACTGATGCTGCATTTCCTTTGTGAGCAGCAAAAACTTTTGACAACTTCCAACGCTTATTTGAAGTTTTAACTGAATTGTTCCTCGCATTGCCCCCACCTTCTGATCTAACAATATCACTTTGAATACCCGCTCTTGGGAATTGGGAAAATGACCTGTTGATACTACCAGAATAAGTTGGGAACAGTCCACGTATTAACCCATAATTGGAAACATTCACGGGCATTCCAGGGTTGGAAAGCTCACATCCAAAAGGTGTCCCTACTCTGAAGGCAGAAAAAGAGTGTAGCACATCAGCATAACTTCTCACCAGATAATTTTTCCTTTCAGACTTCAATCTGAGAGCACATGATGTCCCAACTCTCACAGAAAAATGTTCAGATTTGTAAGCCTTCACAGATGAACACCTTAAACAGACTCGAGGGTGGTATACTTTTAATCCTCGGTTCTGCAACTAGAAAGATAAAGAGGAAATTTACATAAGTAAACAGAGAATCTCCAACAAGATGAAGCATATATGCCAAAATTGTTTCAAATAAACAAAAGGACTGCAGCT
The DNA here is from genome assembly GCA_028654395.1 of Scutellaria barbata. Classification (NCBI taxonomy): domain Eukaryota; kingdom Viridiplantae; phylum Streptophyta; class Magnoliopsida; order Lamiales; family Lamiaceae; genus Scutellaria; species Scutellaria barbata. Next base: position 12,552,911 of record CM053646.1, on the reverse strand, counting down.
GATCTACCATCAAGTCTATAATAATGGTTAAGTGGTATCCGTAGGAACAACAACAATGAACCAAAAATTGTAAATACATGAATGAATTATTCCCCAATTATATGAACTAAACTTGGGTGTACATCATATAGTAAAACAAAAGTTCACTTGAAATATTTCTATGTTGGGATATTTCTGGAGACAGTCTCAACCCACGATTTTTTGAACAAAGTGCACAGGGAAAATCTCCAATCAGATATGGATTCTCAATCAAATCTTAGAAAATACAAAAAGGCCTCTATCTACATTACCTAATTCTTCATTCCATATTTATCATTTCAGAGAACTTACAATGAATGTTAGGAGAATAATGATGTACCAAATGACATTACCGAATAAACATACCACTAACAGGTCCCCTGGCATTTCTCACAATGAAACAATTTGTTTGTAAATATGACTCTGACCTGAGTAAATTGACCACGAGACCATGTCATGCCCATAACCTTCACCACCATAGCATGCTTCATTTGCAAATCCATTCTGCATCAAAGAAAGGTTCGTGAAACGAGTAGCATTTTTCTCAATAGTACCAATACATGAAATCGAGCTGCATAACAAAAAAATTTAGTAAATTATACTAATTGCTGAGATTTTTTCCGGATAATCATGATTATACGGAAAATCAGGCGTATCAACATCAATCCAAAAAAAAAAAAAAAAAGGACCAAGGATTGAGGCACAGTGTACGAAGCACACCGAACTTTAATAAATAAAATCAAAGAAAATGGATAACAATGTCAGCACAACAGTAACATTAAGTAAATTCCTCATTTCTGCCATTTTTCTTGTTGATTGCACTTTTACCAACCAATTAATACAAACTGAAACAATTGAGATATTAGAAACAAACCTGAATATTCGGAAAGAGAAGTGAGAATCACAGAAGTAGAGCCTGAGAGAAATGGTTATTTGGACAGAGGGAGTGGGAGAGAGGGATAAACCCTAGCAAAAGAGATTTTAGTCACTTGGACCCCAATCTAAACTTAAGCTCAACCAAAAAAAAAAAAAAGGAAAAATACTGAAAATATTTAAAAAGTCAGGTATGATATTGATATAATAATTTATATTAATTCGGTGTTTCAAAAAACAAACTAATTAATATTGATATTCATTTAAAAAATGTTAATGTAATTACAAATATATATTTCAATTTAGTGGATTGGAAATTAATATTTCTCATTTCAATATAGTTGTGGTATGGCACCATATGAGTTATATATATGTCATACCTAAATTTCATTATAGCAATTTTTTTAATATATTATATGATATGAGAATTTTGATACCATTTATCATACCAAACCACACCTAAATAAATATATTCCACAAACTCTTATTGTTCAATATTAATTAATTCAATCGAATAATACAGTAATTGATCCACTGAAGAAATACTTTATTCATGATTGTTGAGTAATTCGAATTACACAAACATACTAAAATTCAAGTGCAATTATTTAAATTTCAAATACACTAATAAACTAATTCAAGAGAAGGTCAAAATGAAATAAGCGAATGTCCCGTTTTGTAAATATCAAATTATATGTAAAATAATTTGGAATTTTATTGGTTTAAAATATAGGTTAATACCGAGTTTGTAAGCTAAAAACTACTGATTTAAGTTTGAAATAAAAAATTATCACTTTAAAACCTAAAAAAACAAAATCATATTTCGTATATTTAATTATTATTATCATCATCAACATCATAATATGATTAGTTGTTTTATATTCTTACTTTTTTTTCTTTATATATACTAGGTATTTTAGAACATTGTTTTTAATATGTTGTACATTTCGAATCATCGAATAGATTTTAATTTTGAAGTTATAGAGTAGTCCAGGTAGATCGGCACATTAGATGTCAGCATGTAAAATTCTAAAAAAAAATCCAGGCATCCATAACAATTTTGTTTCAGTATGCCACTCAATTTCACTTCTTCTTTTTTTATCAAGAAAAATGTTTTTGTTTTGGTGTTTTTCTTTCATTCGAATTGGGCTAAGTTCGAATTGGGTTTTCTTTTTGATCATTTGGTGTATCACTCTTTCATTTTGGTTCAGAAATGAAGAAAAATATTTTTGATTTTGGGAGATTCGAACGGGTTTCATTGAATTTGGCTTGGTTCAAACGAATTTCATAAAATTGACTTGGAGTTTTATTTTGCATGGGAAGAAAGGTCATGTGGTGTTGTGGTGTGTGATTCATTCTTTTTTTTGTTGAGAATTTTTGAACATGGAGAGATGGCCACGGAGTTTTTCAGCAATTAAGTGGCCTCACTTTCTAATTATTTGGACCTATTTTGGTGGTATCTCTAAATAAATTGGAGCAAATTCATAAGATGAAGACGATGATGTCTTTTTTTTTTTTATTAGGATTACTCCAGTGCAACGCACGATCTATTATTTACCATTATAAGATATAATTTACAATAATATAATGAGTTTATATTTTAATTTTAAATATATATTAATTTATAAATAGAAGTAAAATTTGATATATTAATAACAATAATAGTAATAATATTTAAAAAAAAAGATAACAATAAGAATATATTATTATTGTTATTATCCTATATAAAAATAATAATATAGTGTATATACTCACAAGTTGTTGTAGTCCATTTATTTTAAGCAATATAGAATCTCAAAATAAATGTAACATGTATTAAAGATTTAATCCCAATAAATAGCTAATTTATATAACATATATAATTTAAATACCTATAAAAAGAAAATTTCCCAACAACAACAAAATCAATAATAATAATAACCAGAACATTGAAATGTAATATTTTATTTCATTTATACTCCTATATAAATTATAAGATATTTTATTATGTAAGATATATTTAAAATTTATTATATAAGATATATATGAAGCTTATACTATAAGATATATAAAAAAAATTATAACTAACTAGTTTGGGTGAAAAAATGACAAACCAATAATTTTTGCAACTTCTTTGTTTTTATATATGGATTGATAAATTTCATCAATCATATTTTGAAATTATAATTTTAATAATATTTTAAATAGTTATGAATCTCAAAATCAAATAAAATTTTAATTTTTGAGTCTTTAATTTTATGAATTAAATCCAAAGTGACTATTAACTATCTGTAAGACACTAAATTGACAGAAGAGATAATTTTGAATGAATAGTGGGACTATATAGCAATGAAATAAAATATAAAACTAAATCAAGATTAACAATATTTTAGCTCTAAAAAAATTTCCATCGTCTCGTCGCCTACTCGTAGTTTTGCCATTAAAGCGCCAAGAATTTCCTGAAGAATAAAAATCCATTCATCTCATCTCCACCGCAAGTTACAGCATCTATCAATGGTCAGAAATCATCATCCGCGTGTACGCTATCCCACCAATAATACCTCACCTCATTTTCCTATATAATATTCCTTCCACTTCGCCATATCTCACCGTAGTAGCAAGTTTTCGTCACTCGATACTATTCCGTTTCCATCCACACCTAAATTTTCTCTCTCTAAAGATGGCACCAAAGGCCGACAAGAAGCCGGCGGAGAAAAAGCCCGCAGAGAAAGCTCCAGCGGCGGAGAAAGCTCCGGCGGAGAAGAAACCCAAGGCTGGGAAGAAGCTCCCTAAGGAAGGCGGCGCCACCGACAAGAAGAAGAGGAGAGCGAAGAGCACTGAAACCTACAAGATCTACATCTTCAAGGTGCTGAAACAAGTCCACCCCGACATCGGGATTTCCAGCAAGGCGATGGGAATCATGAACAGCTTCATCAACGATATTTTCGAGAAATTGGCGCAGGAGGCGTCGCGATTGGCGCGGTACAACAAGAAGCCGACGATCACTTCTAGGGAAATCCAGACCGCCGTGAGGCTGGTGCTTCCCGGTGAGTTGGCGAAGCACGCCGTTTCAGAAGGGACCAAAGCTGTTACCAAGTTTACTAGCTCTTAAATCGAATAATCAGTTCTAATTAGGGTTTCGTGAACCATCTCTTGATGTGAAAAATGCTGGGCTTCTTATGTTTAGATATCAATTATATTTTATCAGATGTATGAAATTAATGGATTGTTTTCTTTTTATTCACAGATTGTTGTTATTATTAACATATTTAGTACTAATCTAGATTGTTATGTGCTATTGAGTTTTGAGCAATTAGGGATGAAATATTGAGAAAATTCGAATGTTTTGACTTTCATTTATACGTATGGTCAAGACAAAGAAGAAAGTAATCCAACCACTTAGAAACTTTGTAAATTATACAAAATATGCGATAATTTTCTGAAGTGGTTATATTTGATATCAGATATGCATTAGTGAAAGAAAAATAAATAAACCAATTTTACAATTGAAATTAGGAGGTTAATGCTGTTTACCAACAATTGGATGTTGGAAGAAAAGAATGAAGATGGCTTTAAATTATGTTCCATAATCTCCAACTTCCATGACCTGATCTGTAATTTAGATACATAGTTAAAGCAATTTCATGGTTACATATGAAACATGGTCCCTATCCATGATCAACAGAGCATGAGTACTGCAAAATTGAACACTTATTTGAACCGGCTATCCAATCCTATCACCTATCGATGCTACAGAACAAGAGTCAATTGATGGATTGGCAGCAGTATTCAACATTAATAGGAATCAACACACCCAAATAAGGCTCCAAACAGAAAGTATCAAGCTGTCCATGACCTATAAACTCAGCACAATGGCCTCTTCTTTGAAGCCTTCAAATAACCTTGACAAACACTAGATTTAAACCTTAGCCACCTAGGGAGGCCATTTAAAACAAAGAAGAAGAAAAACACAGCAATCAGGAAATAAGCAAAAGCAATAAAACGTTGCAGATATCTCAAAGAAACACTTGCCCCAGGGCACTTTGCAGACTCACCAAGATGCATCATATCTATCAGGTGCAAAAGGTAACAAAAGTATCAATTTCAAGAACATGCTTTCGATACACACTTACAGCACATCATGTACAAAACATTGAAACTGACAGAATACCAAAAACAATTAATGCAAGATGGCATGCACTGATGCACATCCAAAAGAAAATTTTGTTCACCAATCACTGTCGTTGGTACCAAATCCAGTATACTCTGATCTGGTAGGAATCATCGTACATTTGCACATTTGCTCCGTTTATTAATACTGCAATGAGATTTTCATACTGCAAGAACAAGGCCCACTTTCGCCTGACATGAGTAGTGACTAGCTCTAGTTTCACCAAAGCAAATCGGAATGGCTAGAAAGGGAATCTGAAAATGACAAAATTGTCACTAGATACACTACCAAGCCCAATCAATTCAGACCAAACCTTACTGAAAATAAAGGATGATATAAACATGATCATAGATTTAGAGTATACACAATTGCAATGGAGAACAAAAGCATAGTTTAATGAATTAACTACATTCCATGATCTTACCTTCAACCCATCCAGTAGCTTGACTAAACAGTGAACCTAATCTACACAAGGTAAATACATAAAAAAGTATTTCATAGCAAATTTATGGTTTGTATGAACCATCTGAAATTATAAGAGGCAAATAAGATCAATCAATCATTATAAACACTCGAGAACTATTGATACTGCAATATTGAACACCCCCTGTAATCAATGAAGTTCAGCTTCAACAAACTGAGACTGAATCTAAAATACATTAACACACATCCTCGGCTGATGATGGATCAACAATAATCTTGCAATAAGTTACAGTAATCTGAAAGCTTATACTCCCCACAACTTGATTTCAATTTTGAAGAGTTTAACTAGTCAGAACCAAAAATAAACAAATATGCAACTTGCATAAATTGAGTTCCAGCATTAATGTAATCCTCATGAAGCTTCAGAGTAAACGTATCAAGCATTCATTCAGGAAATTGGGCAGATCAAAAAAAGAATCAGCATCAAGTTTGAAGCAAAATGTAGCAACAGGCAACAATAATATGGCTCAGAATCAAATAGTCATCAATTACCCACACTAACACCATACAACGCCATGTTCTGTAAATCAAAAGATACCTAATTTATATAACCCTAACAAACCCTAGATCTAAAACTACAGGTACGACGACACAAAAGAACAGTAACCAAAACAAAGCAGAAACCCTAAAAAATCATTTTCCTTAAGAGCTAGTGAATTTGGTAACGGCCTTGGTACCCTCAGACACAGCATGCTTCGCCAACTCCCCAGGAAGCACCAATCGAACGGCAGTTTGAATTTCACGAGAAGTGATGGTGGGCTTCTTGTTGTACCGCGCCAATCTCGAAGCCTCCTGAGCCAATTTCTCGAAAATGTCGTTGATGAAACTGTTCATGATGCCCATGGCCTTGCTAGATATACCAATGTCAGGGTGAACCTGTTTCAACACCTTGAAGATGTAAATCTTGTAGGTCTCAGTGCTCTTGGCGCGTCTCTTCTTCTTCTTGTCCACGGCAGCGGCACCGCCGTCCTTAGGCAGCTTCTTCCCGGCCTTCGGCTTCTTTTCCGCCGCCGGAGCCTTCTCCGCCGTAGGGGCTTTTTCGGCGGCAGGTTTCTTCTCCGCTGGCTTCTTTTCTGCCTTCGGTGCCATATTTAGAGAGAGAATCAGTTGGTATCACAGAAATTTGCGATGAGTATTGACGATTCGGTGAATGCAATGAAAATTGGGGAAGAGGTGGGTATTAATTATATAGGAGAGAGGGGTGAAATACTATTGGTGGGATTTGCCAGACACGGATCGAGTTTATGAACCGCTGATTAGATATCGAGATTAACGGTACAGATTAGATAGATGGACTTATTTTTGCGCTTACGGATTTTGTGAAAAGCTTTCAAATTTCATTCTTTTGGCGCTTCAAAAATCCGCGAAGTTTCAGTCACTTACCTTCTACCCAAAAATGTGAATAATGAATATTGCATATGATATGGATTTACAGAATCATTACATTGCATTGTTTATGTGTGTTTGGTATAGAAAAAAATAATTTAAATTTTTTAGTTAGTTAGGTTTGAAAATGTTTAGTGCTCCGCTTTTAAATTGGAGAGAAAAAAATTTGGATTTGCTTAAATTATTATTTTCATTAATATTATAAAATTTAAATAATTAAATTAATTAATTAATAAGAAACTCGTAATAAAACATCATTAATGTTTATAATATATCAAGTCGGGATCATATGTGTGTGTCGGTACAAATTATAATAGATATATGTCAAATTATAGTTGATTTAAATATATATTAGTGAATTTATTACCAATAATGTTTTAGGTTTATTATCATTGTGGGTCTATCAGGACCAACACACACCAAGTCAAATCAAAGTCCAAACGAACAACAAGGTTTTGTGATATCCTCTAGTGAATTATTGCCTAATACCATCCAACGAAATTCAACATTAAAAAATCAATGGCAACACCAAATAAATCCAATGGGGAACCATAAGGTGGAATATTAATATCAAGTGAAACTACATCGAATAGAACAATTACCTCAAATAGAATATGATATCTACTAAATTAGATCTTTCGTAAAACTTTAAAAAATTTACTTAAGATTGCAACTTAAATAAGTGATTCCTAGATTTGATACATTAAAAATCAAAATAAATAACAATAGTCATCCCTAAGTGTACCCAAAATGTTTGGATGACATAATATTGAAGAGTCTTAAGTTAAAATAATACAATTTTGATATTTCTAAAGAACGTATTGTGATCATCATAAATTCAATCGATACTATTGACCATTATAAATGTGTGAAGTAAACAATTGCAAGATATTATTTATAACTTTTAACATTCAAAGTTAGAATTCATAGGGAAAGACGATTCTACACGGATTCTCATGTGTAGCAATATTATTGTGCTTCACAAAACTTTTGCAAACACACAAGTTCAAGTTAGGTATGTTTAACTATTGTGATGAGTGAAAAATAAGAGAAGATGTATGATGCATTGTTAAGAGAACAAATACTTAAAACATTAGAGCATCCTCAGTGGTATTTTTAAGAGTGTTACTGATGACGATGGTGTGGAATTTAAATTAAGTAAAGTGAAATTTTTATAAGATTCTCACAAATTCATTACTTCGTAATAACATGTCAGAAAAAATGTAATTTTCTCATCTTTTCTCCAATTGGGGCATTAGAAGGACGACCATGTGCAGGAAATGCCACTTTCTCCTGTTTTTTCATTAATTTTTTTTTCCCTGGCCCAAAATGTTTCCCTATTTTTTCTTTTTTCCTACTTTTGCATGAGTAGGTCTCTTGTATATCATTGATTTTAGTCAATTTTATACTTTAATTGATGGATTTTAAATTCTTATGTTTAGGAGTGGATTTTGGAAGACTTTAAGGAAAAATGGGCTTAAAAGATTAATTTTTGGACTTTAATTATGAAGTTTGGCTCAGATGGACTTGATGAAGATTATATCAATCAGGCTCGGATGATTTGCTAGGAAAGGAAGGTCCAAGAAGAGTTTATGCTAAATTAAACTTTGTATTTTTCAATAAGCGATAGACATCACATACATTTTCTATCTTTCAAGATGTTACCAATCACTATTTTTTTATATAGTTTTCTCTTTTTCAAGAGTCGTTTAATTTGATTGCTATCACTGTATGGAGCTTTGTTGTTTTTAATTTAATTTCTTATTTTATTTCAAATATCTGTTGATTCATGATTTTATTTCATAAAGTGAATTATAGTTTGGATTGATCTGATAATTCAATTTGAATTATATTTTACTACTGTTATTCATGAATTATATGTTATATCTTGTTTCATCATATGATTTCTAGAAGGATTGATACTTAGTAACAATAGGATGATTATACATTGCTTTCTTGTATAATTACCTAATTTAATTAATGGGATTAACGAAAACTATATACTTAATAATTTCAACTTCTGAGTTATTCAATTTTAGATATCTAGTTAGGTTTAACTATTTTCACAAAATATTAATGCATTTGTTAATTAATTTTGAATGCATGTCAATTAGTTGATAATTAGTTTTGATTGAATGTTTCATTTGGTCCATCAAATTAGGAAAACAAAGAGTTTTCTATGGCTTTCATGATTAGTTTAAGGTTAAATGTTTGAATGTGCAAGATTATATTTTTTCTCTATGATCAGCGATGCACTTGAATGTCGACATTCTTGAATAAGAGTTTGGTAAATTTATTTTCTCTCTCCTATTTATTTCCATTGTTCTTGTTTAGTTTAGTTTTAGGGTATTTAGTATAGATAATAAAAAATTCCCCTTCACTTTCCATCTTGAAAGAATTAAGGCATGTTCTCTGAGGATGGACCTTACTCACCATTATACTCATTTATATATTTCAAAGTAGGAATTTATTTTTGTTGGTTGGATACCTTCATTCTTTTCTCCAACCGCTACCGTGTTATTCTCTTCATTCTCATCTTCTTCTCAAATGCAATGTAAAGATGGAGTTTGAAAATTGTTTTTGCCCCTTAGTTTGTTGGATTTAAAGTGGATGCTATTGTGTTTTCTTTTTCAAATTACAATTTCATGTTTATGTTGGATTGAAAGTGGATGCCATTGTGTCTTCTTCTTTAAATCACAATTTCATGTTTATAATTTATTTTTATTCCTTTTAGTTTTAATCTTCGTAGATTTAGATGGTTAATTACAAACTATCATCTCAATCAATTTTTGCTGTCGTATAAGATTAATTGCAGAAAATTTGAAGAAAAGATGACGAAAAATCACATTTCAAATTTTAAAATTTTAAGCTTACATCATACAGTATATTGGTACATTTTGAGTATATGATTAATACATTTAAGTTATATATGAGTAATACCTTACATTTCAATAACTTGTAAAATAAATTTAAGATTTTAAACTCACTCTACAATACATCGATACATTTTGAGTATATGAGTAATATCTTTACATGTAACAAGTGATATCTAAATAGTATAATTCACTTAAATAATGTAAAATAAAGTAACTAATATCATAAGTAATACCTTGTGAGTATACAATTAATATCACTGAATAAATAGTTAATACCTTATGAGTATGCAACTAATACCTTAAGATTGCATTTACTTGGGATGCTTGGGATTAACTAGGATATGATAATTATTGGAATGATGATAGGATAAGAATAAGTTTGAAAAAACTATCAATTGTTTACTTTGTATGATTAAATATGAAAAATGGATAACATCTATCAATCTTAATTGTTTATTTCAAAATAATTAAAATATATAAAATGATTCAATTAATGAAAATTATAAAGAATTATAATTGAAATAAAATAAAAAAATCAAAATATATAAAGAATTATAATTAAATTTGAAAATTATTCAAACAAAACTAAAATTATAAATTAAATGACATGAAAAGTTTTTTTAAGTGTACAAACTAACTAGTAAAATTTTAAAAAATAACAAATTAAATAAAAAAGTATCTTAAAATCTACAAATTAATTAATAAAATTTCCGGTTAACTTTAAATTTGTTTAGCAAAAATAATAACTATATATTATTATTTATTATAATATTTTTCAAAATACATTATCTATTATTTATTTTCAAATACTTTTCAGATTTCATAATTTCTATATTTATTTAAATATTTAAAAAAAAATTGAGGGATAAATTTTATCCTAGGTAGGAGGGTGGAATTAGTATCCCTCCATTTATCCATTTTTCCTTCATTATCCCGGTCCAAGAGATATGCCTCTTTTTTTTGCATACAACAAAATAAACATGAGATAAGCGGGATAATCTAATTCTATCCCACTTTATCCCTCCAAGTAAACGCAGCCTAAGATTATATAATTAATATCTTTCACTAAATGAACAACTAATACTTTAAGAATATATAATTAATATTTTTCACTGAATGATCAATTAGTACCTTATGAATATGCAACTAATACCTTACGAGTATACAACTAATATATTTCACTGAATGATCACCTAGTACCTTATGAATATGCAACTAATACCTTAAAAATATACAACTAAAACATTTCACTGAATGAATTATATAAAATTAGGTGGTATGTGGCGCACACCAATTATGGTATGACCTGTCATAAAATTGACTATACGCGGGTTGGATTGGGTTGGGAATCCGTACTTCGTGTATACAAGGTTCTTCCATTTTCCTTTCTATAAAAATAGTGATGTGAAATTTAATAAGAAGTGAAAATTTAATAAGATGGGGTGGATGTTATAAATTGCATCCATTGTAGATGCCCTTAAAGAAACAATAACTAGTATTATGTTAGTACATCGATTACATTAAAAGTAAACATTTCATAATATTCTTAATTATTAATTTATTTAATCATATTTTAAAACTTTGTTAAATTGATTAATACAAGATTTATCCACATAAACATTATTTAATATATTTTTTTACCCTTTATATTTTAAATAAAAAAAATTTATATGACTAATTGAATCAACCTTAATGCAAAATGAAAAAAAAAATTATTACAAGAGAAATAAATATTATAGAGTGATAATTTCTAATTTTTTGAATTAAAATACTCTTCCAACATTTAAATGTTTATCATTTTTATTTTTCATGTTGAGAAATGATCATTCGTGTTAATTTTAAACATTATCTTTTACGTTGTTTAAATAATTATCACCCGTGTTAATTTAATTTTTTTATATTCATACTGAAAAATTAACACTCGTGATATCTCAAATTTTTATGATTCAAAAATTAGTCAGAGAATTACAACCTTACGTTCAAAATATTTAATGTATTAAATAATTAAAAAAAAGGAAAAATGTTAGCCCAGAAACATGGCACTGCTGCGAAATACTGTTGAGAGAGGAAATCTAGCAGTGGGTGGGTGCTAATTACAACAAAAAATGTAGCTTTATAAATACATTAAAAAAGGAATAATAAGCTTATGCGACAATGCCATGCTCACTTGTTCTGTGTTTATTATTGAAAAATCCATCTTATTTAAATGATATCATATTATTCATCTGGAATAATATAGTTCTAGTAGAGATTTTTAAAAATTATCTATTACTTGGTGTGTTATTACTGGAACTTTCTTTACATTGCTTGATATTATAGTGGGAGAAAATAATGTTTTTTTTCCCCTATAGTAGATGGTAAAAATACTATCTAAAATCCTCCAAAAAAGCACACACCAATATATTTGGACTGGGCTTACAATATGATTTGGGCCTTCGCAATTCACCCATAATTAATATCTGAAGAGGCCCAAAATAGCATTGCTTCACCAATATCGTAACAAAAAATCATATCACAAAATTTCAACTTTGGCATCTCTCTCTAGATTTCAAGTGCTCTGACCATAACTCTACATTCTCTCTCTACACATTCATTAATATAGTTCTTTACATCCAAGATTATACAGGAAATCATGGCAATGGAAGGTGATAAAGCTGCATACAGTGAGGTGTCACCTGAGGTTCAGCAGAATCCATCGTCGCCTCGCCAATCACCGCCTCCTCCAGGTTTCCGTTCTCTGCGTAATTTTTATTTTTTACATGCATATGTGTGGTTTTAGTTTGATTTTTTTATGTTTTTCTGAAGATCTGTGGTGCTGGATCCTTTTTAATGGATATAATTTGCATTTGATGCGGAATTTGTGATTTCGTTAGCTCGTTTATTGTTCAGTAGCGTGAAATTACGATGCAAGAAGGTTTGATGTTATCATTGTTGTTTTGACATCGTAATTAGTGAGGTAAACCCCCTGAAGTTGACGGTGGTCGATTTATTTTGTTTGCGAGTGTTGATATTGTTCATGTTTGACATTGGATGCTGAAATTGAATTGTAATTTAGTGCAATTCAATGGAAATAAATTGTGAGACAGAAAAGGAATCTCAATTGTCAATTAAACAAGATATATCGTAGAAGTGGAATAACGAAACCTCTCCAGAGCTGGATGTTCCTATCCTTTCTTTGAGATGCTCCCTGCTACCGTGTTGTTTCTCAAAATGGAAATATCATTTTCAAATGGGTGCTTTTAATGTCGTGAGAATTAGAAAACTACAAAAATGCCAGAAATTCTATACTTCACATTTCATCTAAAATTTTATTTTCTTTGTGCATATCTTTCCAAGTTTTGTTAGCCACAATTGGAAAGTCCTTGACTTTATCTTTTCAGCTTACGTGAGCTAACTGTTGAGGGATTTTCTAATGAACTCTCCAAAAGTCCATAGATTTCTGTTAATGCAGAAATAAAACCTTGCAAACATATATGTGGGTGCAGCACATGACAATTATAGACTAAAAAAGTTCTACCAATATCTATATTCTATACTTCTCAAGCTCCTAAAAGATCCATGGGGATATATCTTGAAATAGTTAAAAGGAGTAGTTTTTAGCCGATGCTTGGTTTCTTAAGGGAATAGGAAGGGGGAGGAGATTGATGGTAGTGAGGAATAACCACAGGTTACTTTCGTTGCCCTCAAAATAGAGAGGAATGGAGTATTCCCCTAAAGCAAGGAACCAAAATTAACATTTTTAAGGAATCCTTCCCCACACCAGGCATCAATCTATTATTCATTTCTCATTTCTCCACCCATAAATGCACCAACTTAAGGGGGTGCCTGGTTTGTTAAGGGGAATAGGAATTGGAAAGGGATTGATGATAATTATAAATAACCTTGTGTGTACATTCATTCCCCTTATAATAGAGGAATGGAGTATTCGCTTAAACTGACGAATCAAAATTAATATTTAAGGAATCATTCCCCATACCAAGCATCACTCTGTCATTCCTATCTCATTCCTCCATCCTCAAACCGACTAACCAAACACCCTCTTGGTATGAGAAGTGAGCTTGTGTAAGTTAAATCTGCCATGTCAAGATTGGAGTTCTAAATCTAGGACTTCAGGTACTTCTCTTGTCTTCTATGTTCTCATGTACCTCTTCTTTATCACTCTATGATTATGTGATCTGGCCATTTATCAGTGACTATTGCCTGAATATTATATCTATCTTGGGGTGAAAAGATCTACTGTCATGTATGGAGTTAGTGATGTAATCTATTCATTCTGTAGACAACATTTTTGGTACTCCTAATTTGCCAAACCAAGTATGATGGATGTATTTACTCAATCTGTCTATGCATTTCTAATATATCTACTATAGAAACTTATTGGAAGTGAGAGGTAATACAGCATGGAACCAGGTACATAAGTTATCAGTCCAATGTTGCTAATATGCTGATGCATCTAAATTGCTTGCTTCTCCATAGGACTCTTCTTTGTTTGTTTGCTTTTTTTCTCCGTTTATTGTGTGTATCTAGAAATTTGGTTCGCATGCAAGTAGTATGTGCATTTCCAGTATGCGAGTAAGTTCCTTGAGTGCTCAATATCATTAGTTGTGTTAAAAAGTAAAAAGTTACGTTGACAGATACTAGCTTCTCTGATGTTGGTACATATCTATTTCCAACATAGACTGGAACTAACTACCTTGCAATATATTTCCTAGAACAAATTAAGCTTTATTTGCAAGCACTGCTCAAAGGTTCCAAACATCTCTCTCTTACTCATCTCCATCCTATGGTTGCGAATTTTATCATCCCCCTAGCTACAATTCGTGATGGCATTATTTATTTATTTTGTTAATTATGTATTATCTATTTGTTTATGTTGCCGGACAGACAATGAAGAGAAGACCACTCATATTAGGTTCCTTTTATCAAATGCTGAAGCTGGTTCTGTAATCGGTAAAGGTGGTTCGACGATCAATGATATTCAATCACAATCTGGAGCGCGCGTTCAGTTGTCACGCAATTTTGAATACTTTCCTGGCACGTCTGATAGGATTATCATGGTGTCTGGAGCAGTTGATGATATATTAAAAGCAGTTGATCTCATTCTGTCTAAATTACTAGACGAGGTAAGCAGAGTGTTTAAACATCTTTTGAGACAAGTACTTGGATACATTGATAATGACATATGTTCTCTGCATTTGTTAGTTTTATGTTGAGGATGGTGGCCAGGTTGATCCCGAGTCGAAAATCAGACTGGTTGTGCCCAATAGCTCTTGTGGTGGAATAATTGGGAAGGGTGGATCTATTATAAGGTTAGAGTGCTTATTGATTTTATGTTAAGACATCTCATTTTGATTGATATATAATATGTTTTTAACTAATGATGATGCTAATACATGCGAATTGTTCCATTATGAATGCATAGTCTAAATTTGTCAATTGGATGCAGTATCTTATTCACATGCTCATAGCAGAATTTCGTGACTGTTTCAACACATTTAATCTTAAAGGTGTTTTACTTCTTGATTATTAGGCTCCAAAAAAGTGGGTATTCTTTTGTCATTATGGCCATTATATGTTTGGCTGGTTGCCCATTTGCTCGAACTATTTTAAAGTTTCTTGCCTGAAATGTTGTAGTGGTTACTGTTTTTCTATATGCAACTGTTACTTAGAAGAATACTTGAGATGGTAGCTTCACGTTATGCTCTATCTTCTTGGTCCTGAGAGTTCTTATTGTTTCTGATCTTACTCAATTCGTGAATTGACATATTTGGGTTCTGGGTGAGAAAGCATAACACTCCTTTTGGTTCTTGAAAATGAGAAAGCAAAAATGAAACACAATAACAGAAAATTGTAATTTCACTTTTTTTTGGGTAGTCAAGAGACTTAATAGGAGATAATCATTTTTACAGAAGCATGAAAAATTATAAAGTTTAGCAAAACACACATTAATATAAAATTAGAACTTACTCTCCTTATGCCCTGAAAATTACCAATTTTCTGGAATGGGGAAAGCACACTCCAAAAAATAAATCAGCAAAAAAATCAATCCTGTAAGCATGAGTTTCCAGCTAAAAACTGGATAGCCAGTATTTTCAGAATGATAAATCCTCTGAACTCTGAGAAGATAAAAGGGGCCAGTTATATTGCACGCAATATTATTTCGTAAAATATGAAATTTATAGAAGAATCTGCTTTGCATTTGGTTTGAACATTTGAAGAAAATTCTGGAGAGAAATGAAACGACAATGTAATTAATCAGAAAAGAAGTGAAGCTGAAAGTGGTGATACCTAAACATTGTTTCTTAGTTAGATGTTTGCATTTTGCCGATACCAATATGTCAATTCTTGTTGGATGGACTAGTTAGAAATGTTCTTTTATCTGCTAATGTATAGATATTATGACTGAGGCTATTCCATTGTTGGAACAG
Source organism: Scutellaria barbata (assembly GCA_028654395.1). NCBI lineage: Eukaryota > Viridiplantae > Streptophyta > Magnoliopsida > Lamiales > Lamiaceae > Scutellaria > Scutellaria barbata. The sequence continues at coordinate 12,536,697 of CM053646.1, read as the reverse complement.
AACATTGATTGAAGACTCCAGAGCTAGTATTAAGATATCTCCCCAGGACAACTTTTACCCTGGCTTGCATGACAGGCTAGTGACAATAGCTGGTGGTTTAGATGAACAAATGCGAGCAGTTGAGCTTATCCTACAGAAATTGGTAGAGGACCAACATTATCGGCAGTCTGCAAATGCTCCATTTCCTTATGCTGGTATTATTCTCTAAATGCATCTTCTTCCTTTTGTTTCCATTATCATAGGCACTTGTTTCTACTTTTTCACTCCATATGATTGACACAAGCAATCTTCTATTTTTTCTATCAGCATTCTGTGCTGAACTCATGCGTTGTTACAAGAGATGTCCTGTTTGTCAATGTTAACTTGCTAATGACTGATGATGAGATTGTGTGTCCTATTGTGGTGGGACATGTTTTAATTCAAATGCAAACACATAATACACAAACCGATACAAAGTCTCAGGCACAACTGAATTTTATGTGAAAAACATTGAACCAGGAACATCCATATGACCAAATAAATCATGAAAGATCATCTGTATTCAGTAAAGCTTTAACTATGTCACTGCAAAATTTAGTTGTAGTTAGACTACTGCATAAATATTGTTTGCTCAGCATGCCACTATCATGTTCAAGCTTCAGAGGGATAATTACTGTTTTGGTCTTGTAATTGTACCCTTGTTTGTTTTTGTTGCACTATGTTCACTAAGTATGATGTGGCTCAGAATTTGTTGACCTAGCCATGGGATTTTGGATGCCTCAACAGCAATTTCAGGCAAAAAGTAGTGAATGTGGATGAAGAAGTCAGTTTACAGTTGTTGCAATTATCGAACTTAGGTCTAGAATTAAGGCATACTCCACAAATGTAATACTCATCCCCTTCTTGATAGAAAACTTCTGATTATTAATAAATAAAGTTGGACCTTATCATTAACAAGACCATATGGTGCTACACGGGGTTGGTGAAAATTAAATTCTGTACCATTTATAGATCATTTATCATGATGGGTTTACCTAGAAATTTGCTGTTACATCCAAATGCTCTCATCTTTACCAGATTGTGACATTTATCTATATAATGATGAAAGCATAACTTAAAAAAAAAAAATTGTTATCCAAGATATTGATTGGACAAAATCAGAATGGATCTGGAATGGTTTAAATTCCTGCAACATGGTGTTCCAAATTACACTGTTGCAATTTTTGTAAAATTCCGATGCTAACTATGAGTACTGATAGTGAGATGCTGCTTTCTGGATTACAGAATTTTTCATGCATCTTTGAGGTGCCGAAATGTCATAGAACATTCAAGTTTTGTATGTTTTCTGGTGTGTACTAATCTTGATATTAATTAGTGTTTTCTTTGTTCTAAGTTCAGGACAAGTTATTTATATTTTATCCTTTAGGTCTGATTGCTACTTGAAACTTTACATTGATGTGTTCATGTAGAAGGTCTAGCTGCTGTCTTGAGAATATGTATTATCTTGAAAATCCTTGTGGAAATTGCACCTAACTCTTTAATTGCTAATTCATAACTGATACTGTCACCTGGAAATTAAAAGTTAACAAATCAGGATAATTGCCACAACTACTTTGACCTATTTATTAAAAAAAATCCAATGAAGTTTATAAATTACAAATATCTCTTTCGAATTTTACCTCTATTTTACAAGTTGCACTTATTGAAGGGGTACAAACCTTGAAGGGAAAGGGTATTTGGTGTACCTCAAGTGGGTATTTGTTATTTCAAAACATAGTACTACCTCTGCCCGAAAAAAGAGTTCTCTTTGTAGAACTAAAACTTAGCTATACAAACAGGAACTTTTCTTAGGATGGAGGCAGTAGCCTCCCCCCCCCCCCCCAGTAAGTTAAATCTCAATGGTTAATTTTGGTAAATTTCCCTAATTACATTTTTGTTACTATATATGTTAACCAATGTTCTCATGGTTGAGGCGTATTTGTTAACCTCTATTTCCAGCGGTTGCATACAACGGGATGAACTATGGACCAAATGGTGTTGGAGGGAAGTATCAGAATAACAGGTTTCCAAACAAGGTACGATATATGTAATCGTTTTGTTGAAGCCTTTTTCTCTTTATTGTAATGTAATTTCATGCAGATTTTTTTTCTGGATTTTATTCCCACATCAATTGCCTTTTGACTCTCTAACCATCCTTTTCTGCCTATTAAATTACTTTTGCTTATTTCAAACGTGTTGATGGATGTATGGGATCTGATTTAGTAAATTATGAATAACACTGCTAGTCCAAAGAAGCAGTGATCAATTTGCACTTTTGTGCTGCAGTGGGGCTTTTGAGTGAAACATGGTGATTCCCTTTCAGATTGTATTGGAATAAATCGCAGACAAATATTAATATAGAACTGCCCAAATGCTTGCGATACATGCATATCACAATGATAACTGGGGCCATTATCAAGCGCATTCTATTAGATAAATATATTCAGGTTATTATAAATGTTGTAGTTCCATAATTACATTATATGGCAGACTTGTGTTTCCTAATCCCTTTATAGTTTCTTAATCTTGGTGTTTGACTAACGAACAGTAAGTGCATTGTGCAGCCACAGGAAGACAGAAGCAGTTCTATAACTATTGGCATTCCAGATGAACACATTGGAATAGTTGTTGGCCGTGGTGGAAGGAATATTATGGAGATGAGCCAGGTCTGTATTATATAGGTTCAGTAAATGCGGGTGTCTAACTCTTTTGGTTACACAGATAATGGAAATGACCACCTATTCCCATAAAGAGGGGGGAAAAAGAATAACAAATATAGCTGTGTTGCTCGTAAAAAAAGACCAAGATACGTTTAATAAGTTAAAAAATTTAAAAGACAAGTTCTCTCTCTCTCCACACGCCCTGAAACATGCAGAAGCTTGAAAACTTGGGTGTCTTTGGATGTGTGGACAGAGACAAACCTGTGTCTTTCAGGAAAAGGGACTCTTAGTCTTTTTATGTACCAAAATGGTTTTTGTTCTATTAATTTTTTCCTTAAACTGGTGGTTATATTTCATTTTGAACAGATTATATAGTTCTTTTTGTCTGGTTCATTGTATTTATGCACCTGTTCACAATGCAGCTTAGTGGAGCTAGGATAAAGATATCTGAGAGGGGTGATTTCATGTCCGGGACATCAGATAGGTATGCACACATTGCGTTTCTAAAGTTTTTCACGAAAGTTGCACAATCCATTGATATTTTTTTTACTACTCTTGCAGGAAAGTTACTATCACAGGATCTCAACGAGCTATTAACGTAGCTGAGTCCATGATATCGCGTAAAGTTGCTTCAGTTTCTGAGCAATGATACAGAAGTACTCAAGTTGTTATCTTTTATTTAACATTTCTGCGAATTCATTGGACCTGTCAATAGCTTTCGTTAGAGGGAACTAGTGCAAGAATTCAATACAAGGGAAGGGATAAATTTACATTTTACTTTAGAGCTTTTTTCCCCCTATCTAAATTAGTAGCAGTAAATGGTTTTTTCTAGAACGTTTGTTGGGAGTGTTAGAAATTTGATTTGGTTGAGAACATGAAAACCCAGTTTGCACTATCGTCTGTATACTGTTGTAATTTGGTATGTTTGAACTATTTATGTTCTTTAACACTGAAGTTGTGATAACAATTTTGGATTATTGTGGATTTGAATGTTTTTTTCATCTCCAAAAGTAAATTTAGTTTGGAAAATTTCTGCTAAAGAAATTCTACTTCTGATGTGCTTTTAAGATGGCTTGCTTTGTGTGTGTTTTTCTTAACCATACATCACAGTGCAATCACTCTTTTGATATCAGGTGTAATGAATCGTTGCTTTTAATGTATGATAGATATTATTGAAGTTTTATTTGGCATTTTATGAAATGCATCTTCACATATATAATGATAATATATAGGTGTAATGTGCAAAATTAATAAGTGCAAGACGAAATGAATAGAATCGATAAACATACACAGTACAACTCAATTTTTAGTTTTTACTCAATCATGTTAAATGTTAAAAATAGCTAAACTATTTATAGAGTTAATCGATGTTCTCGCATTTGTTCCGTTTCTGGTGGGGTTTTTTTTTCCTGAAAATATTGTTTTTTACGACACTTTCTGGTGTTTTGGTTGAAAGTATATGGATTACAGAATAAAATTATGTTTACTTTTTAATGCTTTTGAAATATGTGTTTTTCTAAATAAAAAGATAATAAAAAACTGTGTATGCTTATATTAGTACGAGTTTTAATTACGTACGGTACACGTGGAGATCAACTCATATTAAGAAAAGAAATAATACAAATATTGTATATATAACACTTTATATTAGAATTCTAATTATAATAGGATTCTATAAGATTTTGAATTAGTTAGAATTCTAATATAAAATTATTTAAGTATGAAAATCCTAAATTACTGTCATAACCTTAAATAATAATCTATAATGGGGATATATTCGATAATTCATAGATATATATTACCTATATACTTTTATATAGGTAATATATATATATATATATATATATATATATATGATTTCAGAAAAGGAATTTGAGTATAGCTATGTAATACTGTTGAATTTGTTTAATAGTATGGTCCATATATAATTTTTTGTGAATTAAGTTTGCAGTCTTTTATTTTACCCTCCTACATATTTCGTCTTTATCTATTCACATTTTTGTTTTGGTCTAATAATTTTAACTTATTAGTCCCAATACTACAATAGTAGGTTATAGTGAACAAATGTTGTTTATTCAACATCCAAACTATATATATTATAAATGAACAAATTTTTAAAATACTATAAAAATTCATTGATAAGTAAAATTTGTATTAATTATCATGTACAAAATAAAAAATATATATAATTATATTATTATGCTTTTTAAAATTTTTTTTTTACTCAAAACCTTATATTATTATACATTTAATGAATCACACTAAATGCAGTATCTATTTTCCAATTACACGTGTAGATACGAGTAAACGGGCAATGGATGTGGCATTCGAATCTCGAGTTAGTTTTTATAATGTGGGACCCACGAAATTATCGACAAACCGTTACTAACTGGATAGAAAGTCTAGGTTTTCGACTTCGAAAACTACTCAGGATCATTATTTTAATATTTTTAATATTTGTTACTTGTCATTTACATATTGATCTTTAACACTAGGTCATGAAGTAATGTTTCTACCTATCCAAAATATGAAACTCCTTAAATTTTTTGACACAGGTAAGTATATTATAAAAATAATTATAATAACACATGATTAGGCATTAGCTTTGGGAAGTTAGGTTTAATTGCAATGCGGATACTACAACGTTTTTTTAATTCTCATATGTTTCAGAATGATTATAATTAAGGAAAGATTCCAATGTTTTCATTTCATGTGGTTTGAGCTCTTAATCCGTTCAGTTTCCTATTAACGAAGGTGAAACTCTGAGTCTCTTTTCCGCTTATTAGCAATGGAGACATGAACAAGATTTCTCAAAAATCATCCTTTAATTTTAATGTTGTGAATTCATCATTGATCGACCTTTCAAAGTTTGCTTCTATACTACAATAATACAATAGAGCTCATTCTCCACGACCAAATCATCTTTATGATCCATTTTATCCGACAAACAAAGAAGGTAGCTCATTTCTTACTAAGAATTCGTACTTCTATGTTAGTCCTATTATATTGTCTGATGTGGTTTCGATTTACCGTTCTCCTTTTGGAGCTGAAACTCGAAACCTCGAATCCAAAACCTGCAAAACAGACACCGGGAGGGATTCCCGGCGAAGCTCGAATCCAAAACCTGCAAAACAGACACCGGGAGGGGTGGATTCCCGGCGAAGCTCGAATCCAAAACCTGTAAAACAGACACCGGGAGGGGTTCCCGGCTCCCGGCGAAGGGACTCTGACGCTCAAGTCAGTCGAAAGGCTCTCAATTCTCTCAAGTAATATAATGTATGTATACTGTGTATTGCGTGTGTAAAGTGAAAAGAACAAGAATATATATATACTCCCTGATACTTGTTGTAGTCGAAATAGGAGTTCTAATTGTGGTTGAAGTAGGAGTTCTCCTAAAAATAGGGGATATGAATAATTGATCCATGAAAATCTGGTTCGATTAATTTCGACCATATCAGATAGATATGTATCAACTGTTATTAGATATCTATTGTATTTGATGAAATCATTACACATCATTTAGGAATGTATGAATATTTCAACATGCATTTTAACATTTTAAATATATATTATTTTTAAAACTTGTAACCGTTCAAAAATATTAATAAAGATTTTCTTAAAAAAAAGAAAAAAGGTATACTCCATTTAATACTACATGCCAAAAAGCAACGCGCCTGCCTTTCTAGAAGCTCCTCCCTTCCGCATATATAAACCCCACAGATCTCTTTACCTTTGCAAGAGATTCAGAAATTTCAGACCAAATAATCATTCATGGAAAAATCTGAGGCGAGCGAAGACGAATTGATTGAGATCCTCGTTTTGTTGCCACCCAAATCCGTCTTCAGATGTATGGGCGTCTCGAGGAGATGGAGAGCTCTGATCAGAGATCCTCCATTTCTACACAGTTACAGCACCGCCGCCACCCGCCGTCGCGACGATGGCGCCGGTCGTCTCCTTGCTCTTTTCCAGAGAGTGACATACCCTAAGCTAAAAGAACCAGGAAAGCACTGCAATACCCTAGCAATTGCTCATCCTGAAACCATCGAACCGATCCCCAAAAAATTCGGCTACTTCATCAATTCATCCAACGGTCTAATCCTCTGCAGCCACGAGGACCGCCGGAGAATATATCACGTCCTCAATCCGGTCACCAAAATCTACGTTACCCTGCTGCCACCGCGCAATCACTACCTCCCAACGTCCACCGGAATAATGTGCGAAGAAAACACAAACGATCTCGTTCCGATCTACACAATAATTCGAGCCGGCTTACCTCTCTCTACAAATTGCGGCAGAGTCGTCTACATCGACACTTACTCCTCCGTTTCCGGCGAGTGGTCCGAGCCGAGGCAACTGACATCATCGGAGAGCTTCTGTCTGCTGCGGCGACCTCCGGTGGTGGCGAACGGCGTTTACCACTGGTACTCCACCGACTGGAAACTCGCGGTTTTCGATCCACGCGACGGAGAAAACCGTATCCAATTAATCCAGCTGCCGGTGATGACGTGGCACGACTCGTACACAATTTGGAGATCGGAATGTGATGATCTGCTGTGGTTCGGAGCAATGAGGATAGAGAAGATGCAGTTCTACGTGCTGCCGAAGGGCGAGGAGGGGAGTTACAGACGCGAGGCGAGCATAGAGAGCGAGGAGTGGGTGCTGATGTATGAGATGGACGCAGATGTGATTCAACGAGAGATGAGGGTGTTCCTAGCGTCGGAGAAGATCGTGATGGAGGCGATGATGAATTCTCCATGTAAATCCGAAATGGTTGCTGTTCTGAGGTACGGCAGAGGGATATATCTGTACAATTTGCAGAGCAGGTCCATTGAAAAGCTCAGGTATCGTGGCCATTTTGCTGACTGGGAAGCCAATTATCTCTATCCCTACATTCGCTCTTATTTTCTCTCTTCTTATGCGCTTTGAACTTTTCATCCATCTCTTTTTCTTCTTTTTTTTTATTTATGCTTACAATATTCTACAATTTACATCTTTTATTTGCAATCTAACTAATCAAATTTTACAAAATCCAACTATCTTTCTCATGCTAATCTTCATATCTATACAAAACTTGCATTTTTTTTTTTTATTTCCTATATTATATGGGCCCTACACTGGTAATAATATAAAAGGATCATCATTTTATACGTGGGAATATAATACTATAAATTAATAACTTCAACAATAGTTAAATACATTATTTTTCGTAAACATCTTTTTTTTTTTTGTTTTCTTTATATTAGTTAGTTGAGTTTTTTCATCCGCAAGTTTCTGAAGAACACTATCACTGTCAAACTCGTTTCCAAAAAATTAGTTGGTCCTCCAATTTTTGAAATTCACTTTTACACATGTTATATTTGCAAAGATAATTAATTTTAAATCAAATTTATTGAATATATTTAAATGATAACAATAATTATTTTGGTTGATATAGTATAAATCGAAGAATTGAATTTATATTCAACTTGATTACCTTGGTAAAACTTGATGAATGCAGTGATAAAAAAAACATCACATTATGTTTATAATCCATTCACTATGTAAATTACTAAACTACGTAAACTTTTCAGATAAATAAAGTATCTTCTAGCTAGTTAATAGATTTTACAAATATAAATTGATAAAGTTTTTATGAAATTCTTCTATATCATGGAAATTGTATGGATGTGAAAAAGATCAACGTTGGACTGTTAATCTCTCTCTAACTTGTTCAACATATGTATAAACTTCACTTTTTATATAATCAGGAGATATGATTATTACATGTTTATCGATCGACATAATAAGAGTTGTCACTGTGAGTAAAGTATTATTTTCCTCTTTTAATTGTGACCAAAATAAATAAATAAAGTTATTTATAACAAACACTACATAAACTAAGGGGTGTATTGGATTAGGATTTTAAAGGATTTTTTAAACTGAAAAAAGTCATGCGATTTAAAAGATTTTGCAAGATTTTGTAAAGACTTTTTAATCATGATTTTAATGGATTTTGTAGGATTTTGTGGACTTTGCAGAACTTCATAAATTTATGAAGTACGATAAGACTTCAAGATATCGGACTTCAAGATTTTTTTTCATACATTCGAATTTAAAAAGAGTTAAAGACAAAAAAAAAAAAAATAATAATAATAATTCTCCATCCACATATCCATAGCTATACTAGTCCTCCAAGCATTAGCGTCTTGTTGCTCTTACTCTTGAGTTTGAATAATAGGCTCAAAGTTATGGTCTTCATTAACCGGTAATATTGAATATGAAGGTTCGTCCACCGATTCAATTGGAAATTCATCAGAACGACATTTTTTGCGAAGAAAGTTATGTAGAGCTGCACATGCTAATACAAGTTCTGCTTGTGTCTTAAATAAAAATGGAGGTGCTGACTTAAAAATTGTGAATCTTGATTTAAAAATATCAAATATTCTCTCGATCACATTCTTTAAAGACGCATGATGAAGATTGAACAAAGATAAAACCATTAACAAGTATTACCCAATACAAACAAAGAGATACAATATATACATGAAAACGCCAATAGCATCTCCTAATCCAATATAGCTCACCTATTCATACATGAAAACGCTAATAGCATCACCCAATACAAATAAAGAGATACAGTATATACATATCACGAATTTTCTAATAGCATCACCCAATACAAATAAAGAGATATAGTATATACATATCACGATTTTTTTTTATAGAATTGCAGTATAATAGCATCACCCAATATAAATAAAGAAATACAGTATATACATATCACGAATTTTTTTTTATAGAATTGCAGTATAAAGACAAAGGTAAACAATGAGATACAGTATATACACACACTATACATATCACAATTTTTATACACTATATATATCACAATTTTTTTTTCACAATTTTTATACACTATACATATCACAATTTTTTTTTCATAGAATTACAGTATAAAGACAAGAATAAAGAGACAAAAGTGAAGAAACATTACCGGAGGAAGCACTTCAATAGTCACTTCAAGAGTCCTCTAAAATCTGATGGGTTTGGATGAGATTGTTGATATTTATAGATACCACTAAAAAGTCCGTCAAAATCCATCTAACACAATAATCCTGTAAAATCCTTATATTTTTGAATACCAATGGATTATATTTAAATGACATAAAATCCAGATTGAATACCAGTGAATTGTTTTTAAATGACATAAAATTCTGATTGAATACCAGCGGATTGTTTTTAAATAACATAAAATCCTGATTGAATACCAACGAATTTTTTTACAAAAAAAAAGTTTTTTAAAATCCCGTGAAATCCTAAACCAATACATCCCCTAATTTAATTTTTTCCTATGGGCTATAGCAATAACACGGATGCAATGTCACGTTGTATTAATGTGAGAGTTTTGGATATTAGTTTTAACTGATGGATCAATTTTAAACTTTAACGTTTCAGTCTATAGCCTGTGGGGAATGACATTATGTTCATTAATTTCTACAGGGAAAATTTCAATTTTAATTTTATACTTTGTGTTATGTCCATTTTTTAACTACCAAAATTTTTATAACAGTCCTTTTAATTTTAATTTTTTTGTTCTTATGAATGATTAAAAAAAAAAGATGTAACGGTGAAGATGGGAGTTATAAGCAGAGAAGCAGTATAAACACTTGAAAGAGTTTAATCATCCCTTCTTTTCTTTCTTCCTATTATAATTCATTGATTAAATCGAAAACATGCTTAATTAGTATATTTTGATTTTTCATGCGGTGAATTTTATTTTATTTTATTCTTTTGGCAAATTTTAGCTATAAGATATGATGTGACAACTGACAGGAAATACGAGCAGTTGAAGTTCACTTAACTATTGACTCATCATTGGAATATATATATATATACACATATATATATTGAAACTAAATTTTTGCATAGAAACCAGTACTGGGCCGGCAGACAAAATCAATGTGCAGTGACATCATAGCTATCAATTTTGTTACGACTTACAATTTGTATCTTTTATTTTTGTATTGCATTACAATCTCTTTTTTTTATTTTCTGGTTTGATGTTGTACTTTTATTTTCAAAGATGATTTCTTTTAATTAATTGTTTTTAATGATAACAATTTGTTTTGGTTGATATAACATACATTAGAAGAATTGAATCTATATTCAACTGGATTACCTTGATAAAACTTTATGAATGCAGTCGATGAAAAAACCTTGAGAAATCTTAGAATCAATTTGATAATTAAATCCAACGAAAAAAAAGAAAAAAGATTTGGGAAATGTTGCTGTTTATGTTATTCTCATAGAACTCCAAATGAAATGATGTATTTCATGTCAAATCTAATATTTTTTGATATCACAAATACAAGATGGATCCTTTCTTCGTCATTCAATTCAGAAAGTATGAGCAAAAACGCATTCATGGAAAAAATTCGGAGTGAAGATGTATTGACGGAGATCCTCATTCTGTTGCCTCCGATCTGCATCTTCAGATCCATGCTCGTCTCCAAGTCCTTCCTTTCTAAAGCGTCACGCCGCCGCCCGCCGTCTGCTCGCCTGCTTCCAGAGGTCGCCATTCCACAATACTCTCAGAGTCCCTATCAATGGCGGCAATGTCATCAAAGAAATCCCTAAGAAAACCGCCTACATCTACAATTCCTCCAACGGTCTCATACTTTGCAGCGACGATCTCTTTATCGGCTGGGTCTGCAATCGAACCCCCGACGGCGTACTCATGCACACCTCCCGCCAGAATCGGAACCAAGTCACGTCTATCGTAATCACGTGTCTCGAGAACACGACCGCGAAGTACGTAGTCATACGCGCCGCCACGCCGACGCTTGGTTGGGATGTGGGCCACGTCCACGTTGATCGCGACGGAGAAATTATCTCTCCACCACCGCCAGCATCTGCCTCCGGTGGTGGCGCGTACAAAATTGCGAGATTGGAGGATGATTTAGCGTGGGTAGGGTTGGTGAAAGAGGATGGGTTGCCAAAGGGGGAAGAAGGTTACAGGGGCACAGCAAGCATAAATGAAGAGGAATGGGTGTTAGTGTATGATATTGTTGACGTTTGTGCCATGGGAGGACAAGCTTGTTGCAGTGGTCATGGAGAAGGAAGAGATGCTTTTGTATAATATTTCTTTTCTTTCTTCCTATGCTCTTTAAACCCAAACCTTTTTTTCTTCTTTTTGGACATAAATAATTATTTAAATTGTAAATTTAAATATATTGTCATAAATGAAACGGACATATTTCTCTTATAGCCTCCAATGCTGGACATTTTTCTCGAGCAATGTTATAATGTTATATATTCCAACAAAAACAATGAATTTACTATTATATATTTCAAATCCTCACACATTCAAACACAACCATAGTGTTTATATCCATTGACTCATAAAGGTTTGAAATTCCATTTAGTCTAAATATAGGATGTGCCTATGTAATATATTGTGTAATCAAACAATGAAAATAAAAATATCCCAGAATTAGTTAACCCTTCCGTGGCAGAACATAAGCTGAATCTCATAATTCAGAACGAACTTGGTTCCGCAACAATTAAGGAAAACCTATTTTGTCCTAAAATTCCTATTGCAACACAACCATAATCTAAGAAAAATGCCACATGCAGCTTTATGGTTCAAGTGTTCATCCGACGAGTATACGGACAATCTTCTCGCTTATGCAATGGTATTAGAGATGGCCTACTTTGCACATATACAGGTCCCTATTTTGTAGCTGATGGAGAGAATAAGGACCCACAAGAACATCAAGTAGAACCAACCCCTCGAGATTGAGGGAACTGTCTTCCCTGGAAGTATGCTGAAGCTCGATTCCAGACTGGCAGATCCATGTGAAAAGCCAAACGAGAGAACGATGTTCAAGTTCAGAGGCTTTACCAATGACTGGTCTATTCCACTGCTGTTGGTAGTCAAATTTTGGATTTGAATCATGCCAGCTGTTACGTGCACTGAGCTGGAAGGCTGAGATAAGGAATTGAGACGAAGGGTGGTAGCCTTTGAAGGGAACTCTGCAGCCATGGCTGGGGGAGCAGGGATGCTGCCCAACATCTGACTCGCCTGTTTGAAGAACGGATACTGGAAATCTGCGTTATATGAGGAAAAAAGTTAGACCCCTTATACACTATCAGACTTGAACTCTATCTGTGCTTATATTTTTTAAGCTCGAGCTTGACCCCATAGCAAACTCGTTAAATTCAGGCTCCACTGAGTTAGTTATATAAACATTTTATAACCACTGGTAAACAGATACTTTAGTCATTAAAAGTAGGATGACTTAATACCTGATTCATATTTGGAAGATTCAAGCTTATCAGATGGTGATGCAGCATTAGTGCTATCGTTGTCAAGAGGTCCACAGGGTAAAGTAGATTGCTCGTCTCCAATATTCAGTTCCTGTCATGTAGTTTGAGTTAGAAGTTCTGTGTTTCAATTGAGTATGGATAGACAAGGAACTTCAAGTTTAATATTACCTCTGCAGGAAGCAACGGTTGATCGGAAATTAGATGCTCTCTTCCCAGCATTGCTGAAGGATCATATTCAAAGTGCTGCAAGTCGTCATCATTAGCATCAAAGTAAAGGTACTCCTCAAGCATGTCAAAAGTAGAGGTATTTGTTTTAACCGGATTTGATAGATCATTTGCTTCAATAAATCCTCCATTGACATATGGAAGATCATCGGAAGAACCCATGTATGGTTCATCAAGTAAGAAATCCAACTCATCAGGACTCCCTGACTTGCTTGATTCACCAATGTATTCACGCTTGACCGTTCTTACATCCATATCATATGGAACAGGCAAATCATAGAAGTTCTCATCCTCATTCTGCTCGTGTCCGAAATACTGATCACCTGCTTCCAATAAGAGCTTTGAGGTGTCATTTGCAGACTCTGCAGTTCCCTCACCCAAACTGCCATCTTCCAGGACAAGAATTGATGGAACCGGAGAAGCATCAGAGTGACCATCTGATCCAAGAATCTGGCACCGTAAAAATAAATAAATAAAATTGAAATTAAAATTAAAACATGTCCCTGAAGATAATACCATATAAAAGTCTTCTCAAAAAAATTTACTTGACACAATCTCAGGATTACAAATTCAAAAAAAATGCTTAAGCAGCTAAAGGCAATAAGAATGCTATTAGTACAAATCTGAACATCAATTCTTCTGTGTTAGTTAATACAATGTTTGGATTCTGTGGAACAGACAAAATTAACAGATTAGACGACCTAGAAAATAAAACTAAAAAGTAGTGTCCAATATAATAGATATGTGTGTATCAATCAACAGCATATATAATAAAGCAGAATGGTCTGGAATATATTAATTGAATAACAGATAATTTGATTAATTGAATAACAGATAATTTGAGTACCTGACAATTCATTAAACAAAGTATCCGATATCAATTTTCATGACTATATACATAAAGAAGATGGAATGAGACAAATAACCAATGAGCAATCACAAACCTGTTCAAGATCATGGCCATCCAAGTAAGCGTCATCCCCAAAGTCAACTTCCTCAGCAGCCTCCGCTTTTGTAGCAAATTCCAGCTCATCATCCAGCCACTCCTCTTCCACAAATGGCGCCCCATACTGCTCTCCATTCTTTGGGCCTGAACCACTTTTCTGGAAGACTCGGCAAAGAACAAATGCATCCTTTTCCACCAAAGTACATATCATCAGTACAGACAAGGTTGAAATTCTGTAACAATAAGTCCTCCTCCAAACGAATTCTCATATCATGATAATGATGATTACAGTAATCACACACAATTATCATAATGAAATTTAATCCAGTGATGTAGCAGTAACCTCAATAATCTAAGAGTTTTATGTTTTTCTTAAGAAACATTTAAAGTTCATGATATTCACTCAAGTTGAATTGAGAGAAAAAAGACATTTATCTTCTCTCATTTGTTAACTAACCAAAACTTGCTCCAGATTTACATCCTAGAATTTGGTTCTCAGGTCAGTTATTTTTTATTCCAATCCTATGTCAATTCCCATAGTTATCTTGTATCAACATCATACATAATGATTTTTCCAGTCTGAGTCATACAAATATTATGATGAGATCTCACCTGATGAATGCCAGCTCTCTCCAACTCCAAGTCAGCAAGCCTGTACTCATGCATAACCCAGTTAGTCCTCTGTCCCTTGGGAGCACGCCCGATATGATAAACAAGAGTTTTCTTCATCCCAACAATTTGATTTCTGTGATAAACAGCCCTGTCCTTTCCGGTCGTCTTCCAATACCCCTTATCAGTGGCTCGGTTGGTCCTTGCTCCATTACCATACTTCTTATCCAACATGCTGAAGAAATACCACTCCAGATCTCTAGACTTCAGCCTAGAAAAGCCTACAACCGCCCAAAAGTACAATCCCATTAAGTTTTGTCTTGGAATGATAGATATAAGACAAACTCAACAAAACCACAACTGTGATCCATAAATTTCCAGCAATGGAACACATCCGTTCAAAGAAGTAAATCCCGATATCTGAAAATGCAGTTATTATGACCACACATAATTGAGTAATTGATCATCAAATCAGGAAGTAAATTGCCATATAAAGAGCAAGACTGACACAATGTGGAACATCCCATTAAAAAAACATTCAAACCACAGGGTCTTTTTCGTTCTGATTGATGACTCGAACTAAAATGCAACTAAGACTCGTCCTGTGACATCCTGGATCAAAACCCATAACTAATCTAACAAATCAATCGCTAGACTTTCGAAATCAGAACCTGCACACGAATAAAACCCACAATTCACAAGAGAAACCCCCCAAAAACCCCTAATTCACAAGAAACCCCAACAGCCCACCAAAATAAAACAAAGAAAATAGCAGAAAATAATCTTTAATTCAGAAGTTCACAGAAAAGCAACTCCATGGCAATAGCAACAAACAACGAACTCGCTGCAAAACGCTCAAAACATTTTCAAGTTCACACTCAAATCACACCACATAAACAACGCTAATTCAACCAAAAGTCAATAAACATCTGACGAAAACCAAATCACCGAAAAGAAAACCAGAGAAGGGATTAAGGTTGGGAGACGGGGCATACTAGGAAGATCCCAAGGCTCAGCCTTGTAAATATCGATATCAGAAATCGCATCGACGCGAAAACCCTTGCCGCAGACTTTCCGGCGCAAATAGTATCTGACCAATTCCTCGTCGGTCGGGTGGAAGCGGAAACCCGGCGCCAGCGAACTCGAGGATCCCGATGAATTCTTCTTACCTGTAACAGATTCCATTAAAGTTCATAAAAGTGATCGAGGGTTTCTGCAATTCAGAAGATTTAGGTTTGTTTGGGTTGACGGTGGGAGATTAATGGGATTGGAAAAGTTGCGTTGCCATTAATTAATAGACTCTTGTAGAACAAGTAGAGGAAAAAGTGATCTCTTTATATGCAATTGATTATATTTTTAAAACTAATTATTTATACTGTAAAATATATCTGAATAATCCGTGTCGTGGGTGGATCCGGGTATGGGTCATGGGTGAGAGTCAAACCGGAGGTTTTTGTTTTAAATTTTGTTAAAAAAAAGTATATATAAAAAAAAAAGATCAATTTAATTCATATTAGTACACCTCATGAATTATACTATTTATTAATTATATATAATATTATTTATTATTTATACTCATTTTTAATTGACGATAGATATATTACGTTTGATGCAATAATTTAAACATAAAATTATAAGATACACAATTGAATTGCTAATATTATTAAGATTTTCACTTTTTGAGAAATTATCAAGAAAATAATATTTGGTTAGACCTAAAAACATATTTATATTTATATTTATTTATGTTTGTATAGGTGTCCGGTTAAAATTTTATACCAACTCAATTTTATTATTTCTAAAGTTCAACGTGAATCTGAATTATTATTCAATTTGTAAATCACCCCTTTTGAATGATAATTGTTGAATAAAAAAACAATCAATATTTAATACGAATGCTCGATGAAAAGGGTGGCAATTTCAATTAATTTATTATTATAATTTTGTATTGCCGATCAAGTCTATGATTTTACGATAAATATATTAAAAAAATGGCGGCTTTTGTAGATATTCGGGTCAATGATTCGGGTTTTTGTCCAGTTCGGTTCGACATTAAGGAGGATAATTATCGAGGAGTTTTGATATTTCCAGGGAAATATTTTTACTACCAAAACGCTTGTGGCATCAGTGTGTTGTGCCGTTGGCTGATATTGTGGTTCATCGGTGTGAAGATAGTTTCTAACGCGGCATCGGCGTCGTAAGCACATTCGTCAACACAGGTATCTGGGTGTATGTGGTTTGACTAAAGCCAAGTAATAGGAATTAATAACCACCACTATTTATTTTTTATTTTTAAATTAGTGGAATGTTCTAGATCTTTTTTAGTTTTCTTCTTGTGTGTACATTATCCATGTAGCTTTGATGTCTCATTTCGCATAGAAAAAGAAAGAGAATAATATGTTTATGTCTTTGTAATATAAGTTTCTTTTGATTTTATTCTATCACAAAAATTGAGTTTCTTTTTTACATAGAATTTGTCTACTTTTCAATTTAAAAATTAAGCATTAATTACTTTTGTTCATAAAAATTAGGGTTTCTGTATCAAATTTAAGTTGAAATTGGGACCTTATGTTAATCAAAAGTAAATGAAATAGATCTGAACCAATTTGAAAGTAAAGAGAACCAAATCAAATAAAAAGTGAACGTACAGTGACTAATTTATTTAATGATAGTATAAGGATCCAAAGTCAGATAATGTTGAAAGTATATAGATCTAATATTTGTAAATAAAAGTTTAATGATCTTATAAAAGAAGAATTTATTATAAGATTTGCATTATTTTTGTGCAAAACTGCAAAACAAAATTGATTTTCAGTAGAATGAGCAAAAAAGGATATTCCTTATTAATTCATTGTTAATATTATCTTTATGATTTTATAATATATTATATTTATTTAATTATATTTTTAATCTTTATGTGTCACTAAATATGCTTTTAAAATAATAATGATTTCTCCATTGTTTTATTTTTTAAAATTAAGTAGACTATTATTAAAAAATTAGGTGAATAAATGCAAAATTAAAGTAATAACTCAATGAAAATTTTGACATATGCAGAAATGGGTGAAATAAGAAAATGATGGGCCAAAATTATTTAAGGTAGTTTATATTTACCTGCATATTTATGAAATGTTTATGTATTCACTAAAAAGAATTTTCCTAGAAGTTAGTCTCTTATGAGATAGCTTCGCGTGTATTGGGATTGAATTTTTTTTTACAGGTATAAAAATCCATTGTATAATTATAAATATATTTTTATAAATATGTGTTTTGCATGTATAATTATGAATTATAACAAATATGCGTTTTATAATTACAAATATAAAATTTTCACACATAAATATGGATTTTGCAAAACTATCGTGGATGTAGACAAGCTTTTGTGTTTTCCGAGGAAGTCAAGTACCAAACTTGAAGTCTTGAAAATGTTTCAAATATTTTATAATTAGCTTGAATTATAAATAATCAAAAAATGAAAATAAGAAGTAATATTTTAAGCACTACAAAGCTGCAATAAAAATTCTATTTTAATGAGATGCATTAGAGGGTCAAGTTTGGAGGCAAGACTACCACTCTTTCATCGCATGATATTTGTGTAAGAATTAGAACAAGAATATAAGAATTTTATTAATATTTAAGGCCATCACTTCTTTTTAATGCTCATGATATACTCACCAAATTCTTATAGTCAATAATATTTTTGTTCTTTTTTTTTTTTTTCCAAATAGGGTTAAAACCTCAGGACATTATTGATATGTGTCATTATATTCGATCAACCCTATAACCAACATCGAATCTTATATTCTCTCTCCAATTCAACTTCAACAAGAAATCCGCGATAACTCGTCAAATTCTCGTCCAATAGAAATCCAGCTTCTCGCGCGATCATCATGGTTACCTCGTTAGAGATTTTAACGATATATATTCTGAAAGTCAACTTTATTCAAAATAAGTTGTGTTTGAAATACAATAGAGCATCGTCGACGGATTCATTTTGAGACCAAACTTGCAAGAGATTATTACAAGACACCATTTCTCATCATCCCTATTCGAAACGAGCAAACGGAATCGAACTCTTAACCTAACAGATCTGGGAAGATACACGATAATAACCTGTGTCTTAGGTGAGTCTTTTCAAGTCGTCGTTTTCTTTGGTCAAAATGTCGATCCGAGATTGAAGAATGTTGATCATAGCTTGGGCTCTCATCACTTCAATCTTCAACGTCTCACGCTCCATGGACACATTCAGAATCTCGTTCTCGAGATTATTGATGAATTTCAAGTAGCCGGGTGGCACGGATTTCTCTAGGTTGGAGGAATCGAACGTGAGTGTGTTGACATGGTGGTGGTTCTCTTTGGGCTCTAAAGATTCTAATAAAGGGAATTCCAATAAATTTGTCGTCATCATCGTTGTAGGAGGGTCCTGGCTCGTTGTGGTTGAATCCTCAGACCCATTTGCATGGCTCAAGCTGGGATCGTCGTGCTTTGATCGTTTAGACTGGGCAAGAGAGAGCAGCTCAGGCTCGTCTTCTGATCTCTCCCTCTTACACATGAAAGCAAGACTCTGAGACCGGATAGGCTTCTCGATTTGGGGAGGAGCCATGGTAAGAGGCGGAGTATCCTGCAACGAAGCAAAATCAATCCCTCAAAACGAAGTGATCGAATTTCTCATCGTGTACTTTAAAAAGGATACTCTTGATACTAAGAAATGGAACTAGTCTATTTGACGCACAACAAATTCTTTGATGAACTTTCGCATAAGTTGAAAATCCAGGAGAAATAACATTTCAAGAAACACAAAATGAAGGGGGCTCAATCCCATGACCCTCAGATATTTTGCACACATATTGAAGCAAAATGTATAACCAATAATAACAACTTGGGAGTAAATAAGTTTATCGACCAAGATTTGATACCAAAAACGACTCTTAGGCATTTGCCGCAAAAAACTTAGAGCTGTTAATAAGAAATGATATTATAATAGATACAAATACAAAAGGTTCACACTAATAATTGCATCATTTTTGCAGTTGAAAAGGCCAAATAAAATGCAAGTGATGTATGTTGCTCCAAGACGGATATTCTTAGAGATTTTGCAATAAACACGGTACGAATATACAGTTAACATAATAGATGCTTCACTGAAAGAATTAATTACACTTTTTAGGAGAGAGATTGATACAAATATATTAAGCAAAAGATGAAATAACAGACCTGATCAAGATTAGTGCACTCAACTCGCACTTCATCAGCATTTGCCACATCATCATCGGCGTCGCCTCCAGGAATGAGAACAGGTGCATCTTCATCCCATTCTTCTTCAACAAAAGGGGCATATCGGTCCCCATTCGGAGGTCCCAAACCACTCTTTTGGAATATTCTACACAGCACAAATGCATCCTTTTCCCACAAAACAACAAACACGAATTTCTTCATGTAAGATTCGTGACTTCCAGAGAAAGATTTCAACGAAAATAATAACTAATTAAATTAAAATCCAGACCTGAGTAACACCAGCCTTTTCCAATTCAGAATCACACAGCCTATACTCATGCATTACCCAGTTTGTTCTCTTGCCATCGGGAGCTCGCCCACTATGGAAAACCAGTGTCTTCTTCATTCCGATGGTTTGATTCTTATGCCGGACAGCTCTGTCCTTCCCAGTCGCTTTCCAGTATCCTTTTCCAGTGGCTCGATTCAGTCGAGACCCATTGCCATACTTCCTATCCACAGGGCTGAAGAAGTACCACTCCAAATCTCTACTCTTCAAAGATGAGTAATCTTTTTTCAAGAAAAGAAATTCTCATCATCAGAAAACTAATATTTAGGAAATAGTAACCAACACAACAGAAATAACAACATATTTTCGACTACAGTTCCCCATTCCAGATGATAAAAATCTCATCTTGAAAGTTGAATCCTTTCTTAGCAACTCCCAACCCACAAAAAAATAAAAATCCATTCTTTTGCACTTCACTTCATAGATGTTTACTCCGTGCACAGTAACATAAAGTCTTGCAGAAATGAAACCATCAGAGCAAATCACAACTCAATTCACTTACAGATAACCTACTCACATCACCAAAACAAGAAGGATGCGCCAAGAAAACGCAGAGACAGAATACAACGAGCTAAAAGCTCAAACAAGCATCATAAAAGATCACACCTTTTGCCAATAAAAACTACACCAATCAACCAAAAACAAAATCAATAAAACTGAATCTATGTAAATTCCAAACAATCTTGTAAAAAACCTAAGCATCTCAACATACCAGCAAGCTCCCATGGCTCAGATTTGTAGACATCAATTTCAGTGACAGCTTGAAACCGGAAGGGCTTGGCGCAAGCTTTCCTCCTCAAATAGTACCTCACCAGCTCCTCATCGGTGGGGTGAAACCTGAACCCCGGCGCCAGAGAAGTAGGCGGCGGCGCTCCCAACCCACCCGGCGACGCCGCCGTGCCCACGACCACCTCCAGTCCCATTTCAATTAATTTAAAAAACCCACCAACAAAAACCCAAAGATTCTTGGAAAAACTCAACACATCAGCAAAAATCCATGGAAGAAAATCCGAGAAAAATAAATAAGCATGAAAAGGTGGGTTGGAAGGAAGATTAGAAGGCAAGAAAAGGGTTGAGGAAGGCGTAAAAAGAAATGAAATGGGAAAATGGGAATTAATGGAAGAAGGGAGTTGGGGTTTGGTTATTGCCCATGGGTTAAGAAATGGGGATTGAGAGAGAGAGAGAGAGAGTGGTGTGTGTGGGTATGGATGCTTGCTTGACACGGAAATCGAAAATCTATGAAAAAAGAAATGAAAAGCAGTGCGTTGGGCTTAGCTGTTGTTCATTGTTTTCTTCTTATTTTTTTCGCTCAGATTTTTCATCACTTATCGCCCTATAAATTACTCTTTTTTTTTCCCCTTACTTTTGGACGAAGCTCCCCCTCTCCCCCTCTCCCCTTATATTTGGCAATAAGCTTCTCTTTTTCCTCTCCAGGTCAGGATAACAACTGCCAAATTTTATTTTTCTTTTGGTAGTGTAATAACTGTTATTTTAATCTAGGAAAAATCTTAATTATGTCATATAATTATTATCAATTTTCACTATTTCAATTTCATCCTTTCATTACCTTTTTTTCGTGTATCTTGATCTTATTTACTTAAAATTAAAAAATTCATGTCAACAATCTAAATGTTTATGTAGGTAAAAATTTAAATTATAAGTAAAATTGGATGAAAATTGAAAAAAAAAAAATTAACAATGGAACCAAGATTAAAATAAAAAAAGTGCCGTGTGCCTATTGTAATTTTTCCCTTTATTTGTTTTTTGTTGAGCCTATTGCAATTTTTCCCTTTATTTTTTTTTTTTTCAACAATGTCACGTGTATGATATAAAATTTGTATATTTTTTAATAAAATTATAATCATGACGATTTTGAATATCACAATTTTTTATATGAGATATTTAATAATTGTGCGAGGCATTTTATAAGTTAATTTATAGCTTGCAAATTTTAGATTTTGGAATTAATCAATACAATGATTTCATAAAAGGTCATATTCAGAATATATGAATTGTTTTATACAGGATGTATGAAATGTTTATAAAAAGGTGAATGATTTATATATGATACTACACATTTTGCTAGATATGAATTTCAAGATTTGAGTATAAAACACTATGAAAAAGACACACACGATATTTTTATTTTAATATTGAATTCATTCTTGGAGTATATATTTGAAAGTTTATGCACTTGGGGTTTCCTTTGTCCTCTTGTTTACGGGTAACTGGTAGTGAGCTTTCAGATTGGAGATTTTCAAATTTAATTTGATCTCTAATATTAAAAGTATATCATATTTGCAGTTCACATCCTCTATTTGGATTGATTTATGTTTAAATTGATAGTTTTTTTAATTATTATTTGTGGACATTTCCTATGTTATTTAAAAATTAATTTTGTATATCAATATTCGTGGAATTAAATTTCAAAAGTTTGTTATTTCTTGATTTTTTTTGGAAAACCAATCTTAGATTAGGTGTTATATATATAGTTTTTTCTTTTTTTTTGAGAAAGATTAGGTATTATAATTATGGTTTCTTCATCTTTGGAAAATGATTTTGTTCCTCTTTTTAAGGGAAGATTTTGATTTCTCTAGGATGACATGGTAAATTGTTTTTTGTTTAAGTTATTACTATTTTTGTACATTTTGTTTGTGGATATAGTAAATAGTGTTAATTTTCCTTAGAAAAAGGAAATAGTAAATAATGTTAAAGGAATATTTCCATTCTTTTGGGAGATAATCAAGCGAGAGATGATATCCACAGTGAATATGTAGTGCCACCAATGATTTTTGTTTGACATTGTTTTAATTAAATAGTGAACATCACCACTTTTTAACTTTACTTGTATTTAAAGTATATACAAAATTTTGGTTTTTGTTAAGTAATATATGTGTGTGTTGGTCTATAGAGTTTTTAGTCCTCAATATTGTAAAATACATTTACATTCATTATATTTACGAAACTGTTTTTTGTTCCCAAAATCACTGCAACTATAATTTTTACCAACTTTTAGCCAAAGATCTTGAGGTGCAAATATACATTTCAAATGATACTTACTTGATTTGGCCTAAATAAATTTATTGATTTGTCATTTTAAGTAATTTTGTCTCAATTTGAATTAGTTGATAAAATAAAATAATCGATTAGATTGAGGGGGAAAAAAGGCAAACATAAATGGTGTAAAATAGATTTAAAAGTTAGAGGACCCACAAAAAGTTTTTAAAATATATATATAATATTTATAAATTGAAATGTGCATATACCACAAAAAATACAAGATTATTTCATTTTTAAATGGGTTAATGATGATATTATTAATTTACAGTCAACATATACTAATGAAGTATAATAGGAGACAGAAAATCATGATCCAAACATTAATGAATTTATTAAAATTCTATTTTCGAAATATTATGACTTGATCTTGAAAGCTTGAGTCCCAATTTTGACCATCTTCTTCAAATGTTTCTTCCAACACTCAAAAAAGAATTGTGTCAAGCAAGAAGCACTTTTCTCTGACTTTTCTTGCAAAACATACAAGACTTTAACTTTTATTTTCTTATTATCATTAATTTTAGGAAAGACTTTTAACACTTTTCCATGTAAGAATATGCACACAGATTGCTTAAGCTATCTGCAACAGTAGTCTGAAAGGATATGTCTTCTCACCACATCATCATTTTCCCAAAATAGTCACAATACAATCCAAACAGGGTTTTTATGTTTTTTGGGGTCCATTTTTATTTAAGCCCATATGACTCTCTCTGCCAAAATGACAGCTACACATTCATTTTTATTGAGGGAATTTTGTTAATAATAGTTCCATGTTTATTCATATGATAAATATAAAATGAATGTAGATAATAAAGTGGGTAGAATTTACTAATGTTCAACATAAAATATATTGCTATGCTCATGAAATTATATGATTTTGTTTCGTGTTGTTTTAAAGGCAACAATTCAGATCCAACGTGATAGATCATTTCAGGTATTTCAAGGAGAATAAATTAAACTTTAAAATTTTAAATATAATGGTTTAAAATGACATTAATGACTTCGTTTTTTGTCTAATTTGAATAACATATGGTTAGTCAACCTAAATTCACTGACATAAAAATAACAAAAAATTAAAAAGTGAGTTAGATTGGATCATAACATTGTTTGTCCAACTCAACCGCTCATTTACGATTTTTTATTAATCAATCATGAGATTTTTGATCGAATTGTCCTTCACTAAACATTATAATAACGTTACAATATCGATGTGAACTATCATATTTTTTGATCTAAACAATATAAACTATCATACTCAACTCTAAGTTGTGACTAACTTAGACTCAAGATAAAATTAATTTCTGTTTATTAGATTTAATTCTACCCCAAACTATATTAAATTGATGTAGATTATTATTTTATAACCTTAAAAGCATGTGCTAATTGAGATGCTATAGCCTATAAGCTTAATTGTGTACAACACAAGCGCATAAATTAGGTCAATTAAATAAACAAATTAGCTTTTAATGAGATTTTGAGACTTATAAAAAATAAATATATAACGTTTACATAATTGCTAAAAGTATATAAGCACACTCCATATCATTGCATATAAAACCCAAATTATTTAAAAATCGAAAAGAATCTTTATATAAACTTTTGTAATATAGTATTCTAATTTCTAAAATCCATGAAATAAAAAATCTGAAAAAGTAGTGGGACCTGCATGAGAAAGCGACAGATGCATGTGAGTCAACATGTAAAAGAACAAATTGAATGCAAATAAATAAAGATGCTTATTATTATTATTATTAATAAGTAAAAGAGTACAAGTAAAGCAGTTCATTGCCCGTCCCTTAAGAAACCTCTTTGCCATTTCTACTCTATTAAATTATTCTTTTTTTAAATTAAACATATCTTCGATATACTACACTCGATGATTTACATAATTCTATATTAATTGTTAATATATGTATTGATGAATTTTCATTTAATGTAAATTCTATCTAATTAGCGAGTTCAACTTTTTTAATTTGATTGTGGAACAATTAATTATTTTGTATTGTTGTGAAAGTAAATTGCATTATATATTCTTTTATTTGAGCTTGTGGATTTGATCAATTTTTTTCGGTTTATGATCTATTGAGATTTGATTGTGTTTGACATATCTTAAAAATAACCACTTAATTCCATTTTTAAATTTAAAAAAAAAATTCGATAATATATCATTATCAATTTATTTTAAAATATTTGAAACAAAAATACATATATAATAAGTAGGAGTGTTTCAATCTGCTCTTCTTGATATTTTGATAAATATTATTTAATACATATAAAAATATTATATAATCTTTTATATTCGATCCAACCTATCGTCTTACGAAATGAAATCCATAAGATGATTTTACACAATACTTACTTTAATTAAAAGCGGACAAATAAATCTCTCATTCTATTTTAAAGTATGGGGAGGCGATTGTAAATACATATAAGTGGAGGGCCGTTATGCAAAGTTAATTGATTGAATAGTGATGGAAAAATTCCACACGTGTATCATTAGCCCAGTCAAATATGACTGTGGTGGACAAAACGTACGCCTCACATACTATGTTTTTGGCTTCAATTAGAAAAGGTGTTCCCACTTCTCTCTCAATATTATTATTATTATTTTATTTTTATTTGTGTTTATTTTAATATATCATCTGGTTTTTCTTTCTGAAGGGGGTAACAAGGTCGGTACCCTCTCAATTCTAATGGGATAAGAAAAAAGAAAAAAAAAAGTTAGATTTCATATTTAATAATATGTCCCACCCATTTATGGATATTACATGTCTTATGCATGCAAGATTTTAGTTTGGATATGGGTCGCTTTCATTTTCAAATTATTTGTAGTAAAAGTTTTTCTTTTCTATGTGCAACTTAAAATTGATGAATCCAAATATTTTTTTTACTTTTCATGTAGTAAACTTCATGCTAATTTCATACACATCTCAAATTGGATTTGAGAGGAAAAGAAAAAAAAGAAGCACTTCTGGTAATATTATATTACCATTTTTGTAGACGAAGTTAGTAAAAATGATATTATAATTAGATTGGATATGTGGGTATCTGATCTTGATCAAAGTTTTTGAAGTGGATCAAATTCAACTTGTTTAGGAATGGGGACATGTCACACAGGTGTTTACGTGAGTTTATTATTCAATACTTAAAAACAAACGAATATTAAAGGAACTAGTAATTCACTTCCATGAAAACCCTTACAAGCTTTGTCCTACATCATTTAGCATTTACATTATCATTTTTTGTAAAATAATTCGCGTTAATATCTTTGATAATTTGATAGCTTAAAAAGATAATTGATGAGAATAAATTATTTAATATTGTTAATATGTGTTGCGAGAAGATATAAACTAAACTAATAAACGCTATATTTCGTGGTTGTAATTCATGTTATACCTAATCAATTATATTAGATAATATATATATGTGTGTGTGTGTAAATGGATCGTAAATGTAGCATTTATAAATATGGATGGATTACTTGTGATCGATTGATAACTTGATGTATTGTTTTATGGTCCACTTTATACGCTTGATATATATTTGTGAGTTGTGTAAAATGTAACAATGAATTCTATATAGTTAGTGGCAATAATAATAATAATAAATAAATAAATAAAGTGGGATGGTAGGCCCATGACTTTGGTTGATGGGTTAGCCCAACTGTTGGTTCGGGCCCCTATTTAATTAGAAGACTTGTCCATGTGAGTCCAATCATTGGTTTTTGTTTTGAGCGTAGTAAGGAGATACTACATTATTTTAATTTCTTAAAAATAGTTTAATTGCTGATGAAGGATTCAGAACATATTATACTATGATTAAGTGAAGTAAATATAAACGACTAGTGATTATTGTATATGTTGAATCAATAAGATGATTCACATATACAAAAGAAAGAACAAAATAATAACTTAAACAAAAAATTAGATGAGGTTAACACATATTCCATGAGATAAAACATAATCCATTTCATTTCATTATTAAATCAAAATAGATCAAAACACAAAACAACTACAATTGTCAATAATACAATTAATATTGTAGTTTAAGAAACACCCAACTTTATAAAGATGGGGATTGTGATGATCTCTCTTTCAATCTCTGTAACTCATTAAAAAATGAAAGTTGTTAAGAAAACAAAAGAAAAAAAAACTATAAACTAATAGGAAATATAAAAATTCACAAGGTGTTGAACACTTCAAAGCTTCAAGTGATATTCTACTTAAATAAGATATGTTCAGTTTTTAAGGGTCAAATTTGGAGGCAAAGTTACCTCTGCATCACCAAACATTATGCCTAGGTTACAAATAAATCACTAAAAATCAAACCACGAAACATGTAGTTCAAATGATATTCTATCTCTATAAAGAGACTCCACCTCTACAAAAATGAGGACTCCACCTCAATATAAATGAGGATGGTGATGACCAAATTTAAATTTAAATCACATAAATTTTCTAATCTTTATTATCACATTCCGTTCAATTCCCCCAGACTCGTTAAAAAAAAAAACTCTAACAAATGGCAAAGACATATTTTTTATTTATTTTAAATGACCTTAGGATCAACATTGTTCGAGTAAAACTTAGTTCATCATCCGACTTCAACAACAAAGTGAATTTCAACAAAACCGTTAGCCATCTAATAGCATCCTGGACAATCAAAAAACATCTTTATTCGGAGACAGTCGATTTCAAAAAAAGAAAAGAAAAGAACTACGCCGATTTAAAGAAAAAAGATCATCGTCGACAGATTCACCATTCATACCTTCGGTTTTCCGTTCGCTATCTACCTCTAGACAAAACTTGGATAGTTACAATGATGATATATATTATCATCATCTTCCACGTCTTTTTAAGTCATCGTTTTCTTGGGTCAACATGTCGATCTTAGATTGAACAATGTTGATCATAGCTTGGGCTCTCATCACTTCAATCTTCAACGTCTCTCGTTCCATGGACACATTCAGTATCTCGTTCTCTAGATTACTGATGAATTTCAAGTAACCGGGTGGCACGGATTTCTCTAGGTTGGAGGAGTCGAACGTGAGTGTGTTGACCTGCTGGTTTTCTTTGGGCTCTAAGGTTTCTAAGAAAGGAAATTCCAATAAGTTTGTCGTCATCATCATTGTAGTAGGAGGATCCAAGCTCGTTGTTGTAGAATCTTCCGATCCATTTGCATGGCTCGAGTTTGGATCATCGTGCTTCGATCTTTTAGCTTGAGCTAAAGAGAGTGGCTCTAGATCTTCTTCTAATCTCTCTCTTTTATACAAGAAAGGAAGATCATGTGACCCGATCGGATTTTCAGTCAGGATAGGAGCTACGCTAAGAGGCTGAGTTTCCTGATACAAATTTGAAGTGATGATAATGTAACGAATCAAATGCAAAATATGTTAAACACAATATATGAAGCAAAGGATCAAATAACACACCTGTCGCATTTCATCGACAATTGCCACATCATCATCGGCATCGCCTCCAGGAACGAGAACAGGTGCATCTTCATCCCATTCCTCTTCAACAAAAGGGGCATATCGGTCCCCATTTGGAGGTCCCAAACCACTCTTTTGGAATATTCTACACAGCACAAATGCATCCTTTTCTCACAAAACAACAAACACGAATTTCTTCTCATAAGATTTGCGACTTCCAGAGAAAGATTTCAACAAAAATAATAGCGAATTGAATTAAAATCCAGACCTGAGTAACACCAGCCTTTTCCAGTTCAGAATCACAAAGCCTATACTCATGCATTACCCAGTTTGTTCTCTTGCCATCGGGAGCTCGCCCACTATGGAAAACTAGTGTTTTCTTCATTCCAATGGTTTGATTTTTATGTCTCACAGCTCTATCCTTTCCGGTGGCTTTCCAGTATCCTTTTCCAGTAGCTCGATTCAGTCGAGACCCATTGCCGTATTTCCTATCCACAGGGCTGAAGAAGTACCACTCTAGATCTCTACTCTTCAAAGACGAGTAGTCTTTTTTCAAGAAAGGAAAACAAACCCATCATCAGAAAACTAGAAAACTAGGGCTAGCAATAACTAATTTGACACTACCTTAAAACTTCTTCAGACAAACAGCTTAAATCCGAATGCACTAAATGCATTTTTTCGTCTAAATCAAAGGCATCCACTTCTACATATATCGCTATCCAAACGTTTTGAATTCTTACCCTAATAAAAATGTAATCTTGAATCCTTTCTCAATAGACCCACAATCAATAAATGAATAAACAAATCCATTTTCTTCAACTTCACTTCATAGATTTTTACTCCACAGACATTAAAAATGGAGTCTTTCAGAAATGAAATTATCAGCAAATTCACACATCCATATCAGAAAAATCAAAGTTTGAGGCTTTCAACTAACTACACAAGCGAAACCAGACAAGAAAATGAACAAACAAAGAAATCATACAAAAATCTAAACTACATCTGTTAAATTGCATAAAAAACTTGCACAAAAGATTAAGATTTAAAATACCAGCAAGCTCCCAAGGCTCAGATTTGTAGACATCAATCTCAGTAACAGCTTGAAACCGAAAGGGCTTCCCACAAGCTTTCCTCCTCAAATAGTACCTCACCAACTCCTCATCGGTAGGGTGAAACCTAAAACCCGGCGCCAGAGAAGTCGGCGGCGCCGCCCCCGACCCACCCGGCGGCGCCGCCGGTCCAGGAGTAGCAGCTACCACAACCATTTCGATTAAGTTACAGAACCCAACAACAAGAAACCAAAAGCCCACAAGATTCTTGGAAAAGCTCAACACCTCAACAAAAAACCCATACAAATGAAAAGGAAAAGGTGGGTTGGGAGGAAGATTGGAAGGCAAGAAAAGGGTCTAGGATGAAATGAAATCGAAATGGGAATTTATTGATAAGAGTGGAGTTGGGTTTGGTTATTGCATATGGGTTAAGAAATGAGGATTGAAAGAGTGTGGTGTGTGGTAAGGATGCTTGCTTGACACGGAAATCGAAAATCTAATCACGATGAAATCGAAAGCGTGCGTTATTGCCTTGGCTCACTGTTCTTCATTCTTTTCTTCTTTATTTCTTTTCATTCATATATATTTACCCAACATTGGGTCTTCTATACTCGTTTCCTCAATTTCATTTTTGTATTTTTTATTTTTTAGTCCTTTATATTTAGAAAAAAAAAATTGCACTTTTAGTCCACCTATCTGCTAGACTGCTGTAACATTAAAAATCTTTTAGGTTTGTTTTTGCTGATAAAATTACATTTAACCCATCAAGATTTGATTAAATTATCAAATAAATTTAGAAATTTGTGAAAAATACAATAAAACCCTTCAATTATGAAAAATAAAATAAAAAACTCACAAAACGTTTTGGATCATGAAATTTTCATAAGTAAATTGATTCGAAATTATTCAGTTATATCAATACATACTATATTATCCTATTTTAAATTTTATAGGAGTGTTATGTTAAAAATTGATCGTGGAAGATTAATTTGTAAATAAATAAATAAATTTATCTGCTCAGCAGTAAATGAACCAAAAAAAGACTTTTAAAATATGGAAGATTAAAAATAAAAGGTGACTGATGAAAGATTAAAAATCTTAATGAAATACACTTATGTTCCATTTGGATAGAGGATTTGAAATTAAAATTTGAAAATAATTTATTTGAAATCCATCGAAATAAATCTAAAATTAATTTAAAATAAAAATCATTGATTCATATTCATATCCATCTAAACAACATAAATGGATTTGCTATTATAAATTTCAAATCTCTCATAAATCTACATATCTAAATGGAGCATTAGAGGATGACATTTTTCTTGCATTTATTTAAAATTTAGTCAAAACTTAAGAAACATTTAAAATTGCTAATATATTTCTGAATTATCAAATTTAGCTAAAAGTTAAAATACAAAACATCTTAGTAAGTTATAAACTATGGGAAATATTACGGGATACTAGCCGGAAATCGGAATAGATAATGATCAATAATTTGATAAAATGTAGAATAAAAATCAAAATGCGACCAAAAAAAAAAAACATTGGAAAAGATACTTATTGTGAATTAAACTTAAGAGTATAATTTTGTTTTAAAAGTATTTATAATTTAAAACTATTGTGTTGTTTCAAAATAATTTGTTCATTGAACAGATGGAAGAATTTGAAATGCATAATAGCAATTCTATCAATAATGTTTGGATATATATGAATTTGAAATTTATAATTTTTATTTTAAATTAATTCTAAAATTATTATGATGAATTTCAAATCCACTCATTTTAAAATTTTAAATCGTTCTATCCATAAAAATTTAACATATGCGGTTTGTTTTTAACAATCATTTAATCAAGTGGAGGATTATAATTTCAAAATTATTATTTAATAAATTAACAGAGTAAGATAAACTTAGGTATTACAAAATTGTTAGGTTAAAACGAACGTTTGGATAAGTATATAGGGAACACAATCTCCCCCAATCTTTTGCAGATAACTTTAATGAATAATTGAGCTATATAATTATAAATTACTCTTTTATTGCCTACTTTGGATGAAGCTTCTTTAGGATAATGATTACTACATTTTAATCTTTTATATATATTTCCCCAAAAATAACACTACATAGAATGAAAACCACCACGTGCCAACTACTAATTTGTGTGAATTATATTTATTTTTCCCAAATAACATTACATGGAAAATACCACACGGCAACTATTAATTCGCGTGAATTATATTTGTAAGATAATTTTATATAAATTTTTGTAATTTATGTTTTTGAATACATGAAATAATAATACAATCTTATTAAAGAAATGATTGTGTGCAATCGATATTGGTGGAAGTAGGTTAATTTTTAAAATTAGAAAATATTATTTTTCTTGATGCCTTTTTAATTAAATTGCTAATTCCATCTCAGATTAGGTGTTATTTAGGGTGCATTTATTCTTGGAAAATGTTTGTGATTTTGTTTGGCTAATTTGGTTCATTGGTTTTTTTTAATGGTTTTTTTTTTTAGATTTTGTTGGTGGATATAATAGTAAATATAATCAAGGGATTATTATCTAAGGTGGGACCTACAATGGCACCACTACTTTGATATTATTACGGTCAAATAGTGAAAACTCATAGAAAAGATTTACTTTTTATACCTTCAACATGTAAAATTAATTATTGTAATAATTGGCAAGTGTTTTCCTCAAGAAAAGTAAATAATTGGCCCTCCAAGAATGTAATAATTGGCAAGTGATGCGACTCTTTTTATATATTTTATATTCATGCTCATATTTTATTTTATTAATACAAATTGTGGTGTATAAATATATAGATTAATAAAATACAACATAAACTTGAAATACGATAGTGAAAACTCATACAAAAGATATCTAATCTCGTGAGATCATTCTGCAAATCTATTTTGTGAGATCCACGTACAAAACAATGGTTTAATTATAAAAATGGTCAATTTAATAGACTCGATTATATATTATATTAATGATACAATTTCATATAAAATTTTAAAATATAAAAGTAAGAGAAGGTAGTGTAAGACTTTTAAAATAATGATAAGGATTTTGAGATCTCCTTAAAGTTGAAACCGTCTATTTAATAAAAAAATTAATATTTCTAAATTTAATAATTTTTTAATCTTCAAGATTATTGTTTGATCAAGGAAGCAAAGTATATATATATATATAATGATCTTCGAAAGCAAGAATCCAAATTTGACCCTCTTATTAAAATGTTGTTAGTGACACATTAAAAAAAGAAAATGGTCAAAGAAGTAACACACCTTTTACTTGCAAAACAAACAAAAGTTCTCACTTTCGGTGTGATGTTATGTATATTCACAATTCCTTAAGCTATCTGTAATTAATAGTATTCAGAAAAATAATGAGTTTTTTTAATTACCACGTTATGAGTTACCCAAATTTGCTACAACGCAATTCAAACACCATTTTTATATATATTAATTGTGATGATTAGAATTTGAATTTAAATTACATAAATTTTATAGGTTTTATTATCTCCCTTTCTTTTATTCTCCTAATTCATTAAAATAAATAAAATTAATAAAAAAAACTTGAAAAATGTTTTCTGATATGTTATTCAACATGCAAAGGAATAAATCCAATGCCAAAAAATACAAATAAAAAGAAGAGAGAGATAAAAAAAGGGTTATGAAGAAGTAAAAGAGTACAAGTAAAGCATTTTATTGCCCGTCCGTTAAGAAACCTCTGAGGCTTAGGTTTCGCATTTCTAATCTATTAATTATTCTTTTTTATATGTCATGTTGGGTAACTTTTTAAGTCCATTTGATTTTTTGAGTTCATTATTTAATTTTAATTTTTTTAAAGATTGTAACTTAAAACCTGTTATCACTATTCGAAAATATGTTTTAGATAAATCATATTTTTTGGTACCGCAAATCACAATTTTATTGTGTGATATGAGTCTCTATACTTTTATTTACAAACATTAGATATATCAATTTTCAATTTTTTATTTGATTCATGTACGTTCATTTAATAAATAATGAGTTATTGCAATTTCATTTTTATTAAAATTTGTGTATTGTAATTAATATCTTACGTACATATTAACCAAGTTTTAATGCAAATAGATTGTATAATAATGCAGTTTTTTAAAATAGATGTACATGTATGGAGTTCCAATTTAACAAAGCAATTTGAAATTGTAAAAATATAACAATAATGATCTAGTATAAAACTTCAAAATAAAGAAATTAATTATACATACACAAATTGGTCACGTAGAATCTTATGATTTACATTTATGGAATGGAAGCTCACTTTTCTATAAATCAAACTTATTTTTATAAATTTATTTAAAATTTATGTATGAATCGTGAATTGTAAAAATAAATCTCACTTTTCTATAAATCAAACTTATTTTTATAAAAATTGCATGTGAGGAGTCATTGATCACAATACTAAGTAGAAATTCCACACGTGTGGCACCAGTCAAATATATATGGCTGTGATGGACAAAGCGTACAGCTCACTTTGCTCCGTATTTGAAAAGGTTTTCTCACTTAATTTTTAATATAATAATATCAATATAATAATAATTATTATTGTTATATTATTTCCGTCTTATCTTTTTCAAATCTATCAATTGGCTTTCCTTCTGAAGGAGGTAATTCAACAGAAAAAAGAAAACTATAATTAAATCTTTAATTATGTGTCACATCTTTTTGGGATAGTGGGAATTAATTGATATATATATATATATTATCTACAGTATATGTCACATCTATTTATGGATATTGGATTTACAGTGTTTGCGGAATTTAATCCAGGACATTATATTGATGGAGAGAACGACTAATTCAATCAAATAAATTAAAATTTTAATTTATTAGGTGAAACCTTAAATATCTAGATTAATTTTTTCGAGAACCCATAATTGACTAGTTATATGCATAAAATTCAGAAGAAAAATATATATTAAGCTCAAATGCTTTAAAAAGCTATTATTCACCTTTATAAAATCACCTATAACTTTCCTTGCAACAAAATTTAGTAACTAAATAATAAATTTCCAATACTATACTTTTCTAAAAAGAAATTTTCATAATTGATAATCTAATACAATATTCGAATAGCAAGATATGTGGTGATAGTTGCAAACCTATTTAAATATAACGAAATTTTTTATTATTCAATAATAAAAAATAGTTATGGTCGAATTTTACTCATGATTTTGCATGAGTTAATTGGAATGAATGACTGATACATCACATAATACAACAAAATACATGAATGCTAGTTTAGAGACAATAAAAGATTTTAAATTACTAAAGATTACTGGTAATTAGAATGTTTGATAATTGATATGATGAATAAAAGTTGAGATTCAAGACAAGTGGGTAGACTTGTTAGAAAAACCATTGAACAAAGTGGTAGGTGGAAAGTTAAGCGCAATGGAATTATTTTTGTTATAATTGAAGATATTTATAGTGTTTTAGAACACACGCAATTTGTCGACAATCAACATGTCATGAGTGATGCTGATCTTGGGTCGGGTTGGGTTATTCGGTTCGGGCTGACATTTTTCCGTAAAAATAGCGGGCGAGTGTTTGCTCTCAAAATAGGCTTTTATTGGGCTTCAAGTCATGGGCCTTGTTTTTACTGTTTCGTATAGTCTAATCGGGCCAACGAAGTTTTGAGCCCAATATATCATGTAATTTTCATTGCAGCAGCAACCATATATATTTATACTCACAACATCCCTAACCTTAAGAACTAAACCTATAAAGTAATTTGTTGTCTAAATCAGTCGAGGTTTTTGGGATCTCTACTATGAATTCATTTTCAGCACTCATTAATGATTTTTCTTGTGTTTTTGTCTATATTTGAGGAAATGAATATATATATTTGTCTTGTAATCCCATACGATGTCATATCTTTACTTTTGCCCTTTAAATAGTTTTAATAAAAAATTATAACAAAATATCTCTCTTTTAGTTTTAATATATATATATATATATATTTATATATACGAGAGAACAATTGTGTATAAATTTGCATTGGAATATATATCTTTTTTGCTGCTTATCAAGTTCAAAATATATTTGGGTCTTCATTATAAAAAGTTATTGTCAAAATCAAACATGCTAATTGCTGCTCATCCATATTAGAAACAAACACATATAGAAAATCTGTCTCATCAATATAATTTCATAAGCTAAAGTTCATTATTTATAATTTAAATTCATTTTTGTAACTTAATTTTTATTTTGTAAATTACAAAAATTATGAATTTAAACTCATTTTTATAACTTGATCTTTATTTTGTAAATTATAAAAATTATGAATTAAATCTTCATAAGAGTCGATGTGTTGAGAATTCAATTAATTTAAACTCTTTCAGCCTTTGTTGGTAAACAAACAGTCCTTATCAGCAAACGTATAACATCTTCTAAGTCGAGGTGCAAATTACGAAGGAATAAATAAATATTTGATTTGATAATAGATTACTACCCCACAAAAATTGATCAAATTCATTGAAAAACGGAAGCCCTCTTTCAAGATTCAAATATTATAACAGAAAAATCCAAATAAAATAAAATAAAATAAAAAAATGGCGGGAAAAATGGTGGAAAAGAAGGTGTTTTGGGGTCCCACATGGATCTCTGATGTGCCGGCGCGTGTACAATCAAATGTACAACCGTCTCAATGATAACGAGACATTTGTTACTTAGTACCCATGCTTCTGAAAACCTCATCACCCACACCAACCCTTGTCTGCGATTTATGTGAGAGAGAGAGAGAGAGAGAAAGAGTGTGTTGTGGTTTCTTGTTTTGAACGGTGGGATGTATTGCGTTGGAAGATAATAAAGGGATGATGGGTTCAAGAAAGATCAACTGTGGGATTAACTATGATTACTCTTTCAAGGTCTTGTTGATTGGTGATTCTGGTGTTGGCAAGAGCAGTCTTTTGCTTTCTTTCATCTCCAATTGCCAACACTTTCCTCATGATCTCTCTCCTACTATTGGTATCTCTCTCTATTGTGCTCTGGCTATGCTTTTCTTTTTGTGGGCTGTGGTCTGTTTTAGTGTAATCTTTGAAGGGTATATGAAAATCTTGATGGGGTTTCTTAATAAGTTGTTTGATTAGAGTTCTTGATTTGATTTAATAAAGATTGAAGCTTGATTATTACGTGACCATTTTTCAGGAGTGGATTTCAAGATTAAGCTGCTAACTACTGCTGGAAAGAGATTGAAACTAACAATTTGGGATACAGGTAATTCAAATATAACATAATAAACAAGAATCTTATTGAGACATAGAATCATATTTGTAGTTAGTAGAGCTGTTTTAGAGATTAATTTTCTTTATTCTTAAGGTGTATTTGGAAGGATTTTTCGATATATTATGTTATTAAGCAACGTAGATAGGCTTCAATTTCGTGCTCTTGAAGAAAGTGTGCATTAATCAAAAGGGTTTCTAGTGATTGGAATTATGTTCGTTAGAGCAAAGAGAAGCAGATTTATTCTATACTCGACAATGGTGGATTGAATTATTTTCTATGAGTAAATAGGTCCATCCTTATTATCATTAGAAGGACATATTACTAGAAGGTTTCCTTTATTCATTTAATCTTTCTTTCTGATTTTTTTTCGAATCTATGGATATAACAAAGACGATAAAGTCTATATTATAATACTATAAAGACAATTAATCCATATTGCTATGTTTCCACATCAAGGTGAATATAGTGCTACTTGTCGGATATATTTGGTAGTTTGGGATTCCCCTGTTTTGTATACTGAATGCGTTTGTGTACTAAAAACGCGAATAGAATGCACTCAACATTTATATTTGTCTCGATACTCTGTTTTTCAAATGCTTTCTTATGTTTTCTGACTTGTTGCATAGTAATTTATAAAGGTTATATTATGTTGCAGCTGGGCAGGAGAGGTTCGGACCATTAACGAGTTCATATTATAGAGGAGCACACGGCATCATTCTTGGTAATGGATTAACAAATCCTATATCTATTTACGTTTTTTGATACTTTCTAGATCAATGACTTTGAAGTATGATATGACCCCTTTTGTAGTCTATGATGTAACGAGACGAGAGACCTTTACAAATCTATGCAAGACGTGGACAAAGGAACTAGAGCGCTACTGCACGGATCCGGATTGTGTAAAGATATTAGTTGGTAACAAAGTTGATAGGGTACGTTGCATAACTCAATATTGTTTATCCATCATTCCAATATTGATCTCAATATACTTGTGCATCGATTTATAAATATCATGCATTACTGATATATAGATGCCGTTTTTTCAGGATAGTGAGAGGGCTGTTACGATGGAGGAGGGGATGGCTCTCGCAAAAGAACACAAATGCTTGTTTTTTGAATGTAGTGCTAAAACTCAAGCGAACGTGAATCAATGCTTTAAAGAACTTACTGTCAAGGTACATATGCTTCTTACATATCTATTGATGTTTCCTATTTCATTTGCATATGAAAAATGGCGAATGTAGAGATACTTAACCTCGACTAAGACAATTGATTGTCACAACCTAAGGGGATGTTTGGACCGAACTTGGCCAATCCGGATTTTGGATTGGCCAAGTCTATTCCATGTTTGGACAATGATTTCTGAAATCCTACAATCACATCCCACTTTTTCTATTTTTTCTACAAATTCTAACAAACATCCACTTTTTTTACAATTTCCAATGTGCAAATGACATTTTAACTAAAGTCCTACCCTTCAAAATCCCAAAATAAACACAAAATTCATGTTCACGAAATCCTCAT
This sequence comes from Scutellaria barbata, assembly GCA_028654395.1. NCBI lineage: Eukaryota > Viridiplantae > Streptophyta > Magnoliopsida > Lamiales > Lamiaceae > Scutellaria > Scutellaria barbata. The sequence continues at coordinate 12,498,031 of CM053646.1, read as the reverse complement.
AAATTCTAAATCCATACTTTGCAAAAACCCGTAGATTCATCGTTCTTTAAGACCACTATTACCGTTTCACTGGAAAATTATTTGGCTAAATTCTACGATCTGCATTACAGATACTTGAGGTACCTAGTCTGCTGGAGAAAGGATCTACGCCTGTAAAGAACCTAATTCTAAAGCAAAAACAGTTTTCTGAGGAGCTTCATAGTGACAGTTGCTGTTCTTAGTCGAAAGAGGAGTTGCCAACGAGCAAATAAACGTACTGGCCCCAGTTTTTTTGCAGGTATCGAATATGGTAGCTATGCTTTTGATTGAGGGAATGAAGAATTGTTGCCGCATATTTAAATTAAGTTTAGTTTGTTTACTACATTCTTTTAATTTTTGTAACCTTTTGATCTTGTAAAATATGTTCATGTAAACTCACAGTTTTGTACAGAGTTTCACAAATTGATCATACTGTATATCAATAACAATTACATGGTGTTAAATGATCAATCATCGCACATGCGATTTAGTATACATCATATATCTTTATCATATATCTTTATTAAATATTATTGTTGAAGGTCATGATAGTGATTTAGTATATATTATATATCTTTATTAAAGATTATTGTTGAAGGTCATGATAGTAATTTAGTGTTTACCAAATTAAATGAACCAAGAGAAGTACAATACTAAATTAAATGAACCAAGGGAAATACAATTGAAAAAATAAAAAGATTGCATGTACAAAGTATGTTATCTATACTCGCACATATATATTTATATATTGGCCTTTTATTTATTGAAAATCTTGAGAAGATAATTACATTAGAATAATTATGGCGGTTGGACCAATTTCATGAGTATTTGTCTTCTAATTGGAGTTTAATTAAAATTAGTGGATAAAAATCATAGGTTGCGAACAAAAAAACATTAATTTTTTAAATATAGTGAGCTTGAAAGTGTTTTTCTAAAATTTGAGGATCGAAATATCAGTGTTGAAAATGTAATAGATGCAATATATTATTTCTAGAACAATCACAAACATTTTTTTATTCTGAATCTACTACTAGAAATTCAATGCTTAATTTCAGTATTCAATGTTTATTCCTAAATAATCTCATTTTTCAATTATTCAATCATTTCATTTCGAATTAAATTTGAATGGGGTGATTTGGATTGATGTAAATATAGTTATAGGGCTACTCTTATTCTCGAAGCAGAGGTTGACCGTCAATACCTCGGTGTAGGTCCTAAATAATTCAATTAATTAAGAATTATCAAATGTATTAGCAATATATATATATATATATATATATATATATATATATATATATATATATATGATTTGGAGAAAAAAAAAAACTTAGATAAACCAGCATAAAGCATCAAAAAAATTTCCCCTGAAATGAATCATTAACGTATTTATAGCCTAGATTAATAGATTAGTTTTTCCAAAAAAATAAAAATTCAAATTTAGGTCAATTACACAGTGTTTACCTCTTAATGCATGTATAAATCGTGCTCCCATGCAAATATGCAATAACTCCCAAAAGAGGGTACATATTAAAACCAGCATGCTGATCCACAGTTACACAAGAAATAGGTAAAATTGTACTAGGCAAGCCAGTTGGATAAATTTAATGTTTTTAGCCCTTAATTTGTCTGAGTTTTCTTGGCTTTACTGTTGAATCAATCAACGTATGCAGATGACAAATATCAGCATAGATTTCTTCAGAGCAATGCAGGTTTCTTGTGTTGAATTGGTAATAAAAACAAACATTGTTTATTCAAATTCATATGCCGCCGGCACATTGTTATAAGCCACTATATTAGCCTTAACCTGTTGTATTTTATTCTTCAATTCGAAGCACGATCATGGCTTGTTTTCGCCCTATGCTAATCCACTCTGTGTTTCTTGTTGCTCTTCTTGGTGGAGTAGATTGCTTGGACATCTATCTTGAATGGAATGTCACAGCTGATGAAACCTCTGTCTATCCCATGTCGGGTAATCTCACTGTAAGTATATATGTATGTTTATGTATACTTACAAGTTACACCTGGTGCATATCACTTGTTTGATGAAATGTCTACGTGTATATGTAACATAATAGGAGGTTATTAAGATCAATGGGATGTTCCCCGGGCCACTCATCAATGCGACGACTAATGATGTTGTTATTGTTAATGTGTTTAATAATATGGATGAACCTTTGCTCTTTACATGGTAAGATTGCAGCTTCCTTTTTTTTTTTTTCTTTCGAATGGTGAGGAAAATGAGGTTTGATGGTTTTGTTGTTTGATCTGGGTTTTAAGGAATGGCATACAACAGAGGCTGAATTCGTGGCAGGATGGAGTCTCGGGCACTAACTGCCCGATCGAACCTGGAAAGAACTGGACTTATGTTTTTCAGACAAAGGATCAGATTGGCAGCTACACTTACTTCCCCTCGATTAATTACCAGAAATCTGCTGGAGGTTATGGACCTATTCGGGTTAATAATCGCAATGTTATCCTTGTCCCTTTTGCAAAACCAGAAGCTGAATTTGATCTTCTTATTGGTGATTGGATGGAGGACTATTACAAGGTAACAAAGTAAGTGTGTATAGTGTTTGTTCTTATCATCTTATGTGATCATTTTCTTCTTGAGTTTCTTGGATTGTCTATAAACAGAATACTAGGATCTTGATACAAGAAGATGGTTCACATGTTTACCCTGGTGTTATTTTGATGAATGGAAAAGGGCCTTATGGGAGCCCTGATTCTATATCATACGAGTCTTTCAATGTCACCAAAGGTAGGAGTGATCTCACTTTCTTGAAGCTATAAAGATACATTTTCTTGAGTTCTTGATCTCTTGATCTGTGGATGTATAATTATCTATACAGGAAATACTTATCGGTTCAGAGTTTCAAACGTGGGAACACAGTTTAGCTTCAACTTTAGGATTCAGAAACACGAGATGGTGCTTGTGGAAACGGAAGGCTCCTACACGAACCAGATTGTGCTCGATTCTCTAGATGTGCACGTTGGACAATCATATTCACTTCTTGTCACTGCCAATCAAGACGAAGCCGATTATTACATGGTTGCCACCCCAAAATTGTACAACATTAATGAGACTAATGACTCCCTTGTTGCTAAAGGGATTCTACACTATGCAAACTCTGTTTCCTCTGCTCAGGGCCCTGTCCCAGATGGACCTGATCCTTTCGACATAGATTTTTCTATCAATCAAGCTAAATCCATTAAGTAAGTAAACCCCATATCAATCTTTTTCTGATTTATGAAGCAAATAATTCTTGAATGATCTCATTTTACATTTGTTGTTCAAGAGTAGATGGAACTTGACTGCTGGTGCTGCACGGCCTAATCCACAAGGCGCGTTCAATGTCTCAAATATAACGTTATCTCAGACGTTCATTCTCCATGGATCAAGAGGTTTAATCAACGGTGTACAGAGCTATCTGGTGAACAATGTGTCATATTTAACTCCATCTACTCCATTAAAGCTTGCTGATCACTTCAGAAATGGCTCTGGTGTTTACCAGCTTGATGAATTCCCCACACTCACGAGCAACAATGCTGCATCGTATGGAGTATCGGTTGTGACAGGGGTGCACAAGGGATGGCTAGAAATCGTGTTCCAGAATGATCTCAGTGATGAGATTGATTCTTGGCATTTAGACGGCTTCGGATTTTATGTTGTAGGGTAAGGCTAAATTGGGTTCCTTTTTTTGCTTGTTGGTAATGGTTTTAACTTTCGATTTTGGACACTATGAATAGGTTTGGTGAGGGGGATTGGACACCTGAATCGCGTGGTACATACAATTTATATGATCCGGTGGTTCGTTCTACTGTGCAAGTGTACCCCGGAGGATGGAGTGGTGTGTATGTGTTTCTTGATAACCCTGGAATGTGGAATTTGAGATCACAAAACTTGGTGCATTGGTACATGGGCCAAGAGCTCTACATTAGGGTTCACGATGATGATCCTAACCCGGCCAAAGAGCGCCCGCCTCCTCAGAACCTCATCTTATGTGGTAAGAGTCTACTCTATGCACACTATGTCATCAGTGACGGAGCTATGATTTTTTTTGCAATTCTAGGATTTGGTTAATTATTTAATTAGTACCATTATAGGAGTTTGGATCTTCTATTACATTCGATGTTACTTGTATAGTTTGCATACATATTTTAAAATCGAGTTTTGGTTTTTGAAACAGGACTTTTTGATGCTGCTGCTTCAGCACCAGCACCAGCTCCAGAGGCGGGGAGGTGATATACTAATATTGATCTTCATATATATTTTATTTTTGTGATTTAAATGTTCTAAATTCTTGTAGAGCTAAATTGATTCTCCAGAATCAGGCCTGATTTGTATTGTGACAAACGGAAATGATTCTTTCTTTAAGTGAATAAATTGTATACTAGTAATAATTTCATATTTAGTAGGAAAGATTGATAATTTACAGGGTTTTCGAATATTTTACTAATTTCATGATGCAAATAAATGAGGAAAGTGCAAAAAATAAAGAAACGAAGTTGTTAGTATAATTTTATATTAAAGATTATACTTTAAAATCCAAAATAAAGAAAATATATGAAATATCTTTTTTTTTAGGAGATAAAATAAGATTGTTCTTTTCCTTTTGACTTTCAATAGCATTATATGCTTGTTTTTTCCTATATTATACATAACCTATGTGCTATTTGTTGATTGTTCATTCACATAATGCAACACACACTTACACGAATTATATATATATTTGGAGAAAATCACACAATGAATTTTAAAAATTTCATCGAGTTACATATATATGGTATATAGTATATTACCCTAATGAATTAAAACTCATTGAATAGAGACATAATGTACCCCAATTAATGTCCTTTCTTATTGGAGAATTTCTCATTCTTTTGGCTATATATAATCAAAAATATATTCAAACAAGTCCAAAGAAAAAACGAACACACAACAAAGAGATCCACGATGAGGAAAATTGTGTTGTTATTTCTCCTCGTGGAGATAAGCATGATCCAATTAGATTTGGTGAATTCATGTTTTCTTACAGCCAAACACCATGTTCATGTCCTTAATAATCTCCCTCAACAATCTCCACCATTGCTAGTTCATTGTAAGTCTAAGAATGACGATCTTGGAGATCACCTTGTTTTGACCAATCGAGAATTTCAATGGAGTTTCTGCAACAATTTTATTCCAACTACTTTATACACTTGTAATCTCAGTTGGGGATCGAAGAATGTATCTTTTGTTGCTTATAAGGAAACACTTGCTAAAACAAGTGATTCATGGTGGATAGCACAAAGTGATGGTATTTTTTTTACAGATGAAGTTTACCCGACCCACGCTGCAAAAACATATGATTGGAACAATTAGAAATTAGTGAGACATTTTCTATCCAACAATTACTAATGTACTTATTTTTTCTTCTCATAAATAATGTACTTATATTTTTATCCTTTTTTTTACAGTGATTCTTTTAGAATATCTCTTTTATCTATTTTGTTATCATTTTGAATTATTCGATTTGTCATATTTTTATTTTATACTCAATTTTGATTTTGATTGAAAAACTATCAGAAATTGAACTTAAGTTGTGAAGTGAAATTCATAGATTTTGAGAGATACAAAGGCCAAAAAAAAAAAGAGAGTTTAGATTGTAAAATGTTAAAGTTATCAAAATTTTCAATATTTTTTTTTACATATTTCAAATATATTGTATAGTCGTACTTTTAAGGTGCAACATTTTGTTCACATATGTTAACATGTTGTACAATATTTGTTGATCAATACTCTTCATTATAATATATAAATATTAGTATTTTAACAATAAACTTTGAACTATTACAAGAAATTTGTAAATTAAAAGTGAAAATTTAGTGACAAATGTTATTTGACACTTAATAGTGACTGAATAAAACTAGAAATATATATATATATATATATATATATATATACTGTAAATTATTGAATTTTACAAAGATAGTTCGTGTCTAATTTGTAGGTAACTTGGTATCTAATTTAATATTTGTAATAGACATATATTCAATCACTAAATTTAGATATGGAAACTTTCTATCTATAAATTTTAGTAACCTTATATATAATTACGTAGATAGTATCTTTCTATTTCATATTATGTCAAGTTCATCAGTTTTTGTTATATATATGTTTGGTTTTGCTTAAATGTCCACCGTGGACAATTCTTAATATGTTCATCGATGATCTATAATCATTTTATCCCTTAATTATATGAAAAGGTAAAATTAATAGATATTCTTAATTTTTGATACATCAACCGTGAGCACATATTAATATGCCCAACATGACTAATGTTTGTTAGCAACAGTCTCGCTGGAAATTAAGGAAAACTGATAATACTAAAAGTCAACTATTTATCATATTCCACTCCATCACAAAAAAAAAAAAAAAAAAAATATATATATATATATATATATTTTAAATTTTTTATAAATTATAAATTTTTATTTCTATCAATTAATAAAATTATTATTTTATAAGCCATCAAATTTTAATTTTCAAATAATTTTTTTTTCCTGAATGAAATTTATGCGTAAATGGTCAACTCTAATTTATAATTAACTTATTCTTAGCGGAAATAAATTAGGAAGATTCATTTGACTATAAAAAAATCAAAACTTTATACAATCAATATTTCAAACATAAATTAGAAACCAGATTACAAAAATCAAAACTTTAGAATTCAATATTTCAAACAAAGAGAAAACTTTTTTGACATGCGTAGCAAAGAGTGATGGTATTTATTTTATGAATTCAAACCTAATGCAGGCCCAGAAAAAAAAAATTATTGAAACAAAATAAAATATAAATCGTTTCATATATGTAGCAAGCAATAGTGTACTTATAATTAGCTGATGGATTGATTTGAATAAGCAATAGTCTCTCTTTAATGTAGCAATCATGTTTTGTATGAATTTTTAATATTAACTATAATTTTCAAATGATTTTTTTAAAGAAATTTTGGTATAAAAAAAAAAACAAAAAAATTGATTATTGCCTATGTGGCTGATATATTGAGACAACCTTTCATGATTTTTTTTACAAAATTTAATGACTGTTTCTAACATACTTTATTCATTTTGAACAACGATTAAAACATGTTTACAGCATTATAATCTTTTCCACATAATGTTATTATTATTTATTATGCTAGTTAAGAATATAGTATGTGAAGATTTTATCATTTTTCAATATAGGTCGATGGACTTGGACTTGGACTTGTGAGCATGGATCTTGAAGATAACTAATTGTGAAGAAATCTGATCAAAATTACTATGAGTCCAGAAAGAACGGTTGTTGTTTGACTTTATTCGAAACGAACCGTTTTGATTATTTTTTGTATGAAATTGAAACGTATCGAAGCGAAAAATCGAATTTATAACCGAATAGAATTGATTTCAAAAAAGTAAATATGTACAAATTTATATGTATCATTTAATTTATTTTTTAATATTATTATATTGGATTAGTTAAAAATTCGATTGAGTTTTATTATTATTTAATATAATTTTAGAATTTCATTGAAGAAAACAATTAAATAATAGAGTAAAATATTTATAATAAATAATTTTGGAGACACATGCATAAAACCCATCAACTATAATATATATTAATTAAATATTTAGTTTATAACTTATATAAAGTAATACATGATACATTTAATTCAAGATTTATATATATACATTGATCTTCAAATTTTATTATAAAACATATATTTCTTTAATTTTAAAAAATGAAGTTTCTGAAGACAATTATATGTTGTAGATCAAGAAGATTTTAAAAAATAAAATTTGAAAAAAAAACTTGAATGTAATTTATTATTTTCGTGAAGAAGGCGTCTATCTTGGTAATTTGTTAAATCTATTATACTAGTTTATGACTTGTTTTAAGATTTAAATTAAATAACGTGCTACAATATATTTATTTATTGCATATGTTTGAATGAATATTTATTTATTTGTTTATTGCATTTTGTTTGAATTAATATTTATTTTAAATTGTAAAATTATGAATATTCGAATAAACCGAATCGATTGACTAAGTAATTTTGTAGATTTTTTTTAGAATTCTCCAAAAATCTCTGAATCTTGGATTCCAGAGATATGCTTATCCTCGAACAACTTCGGACCATGCTCTCTTCCATCTTACACCTAGTGAAGTGTAATGGGTATATCAGATCCTGATATGTGTGCAATTTACTTTATATATATATTTAATTTGAACTTTTAAATGTGGATTTAAAGTGAGAAAATATTTAATTGTGTCATGATTAAAAAATTAATATAAAAAGGAAATTCTTTAATAAAACAGAATTAATATAACTATACATGTAAGAAAGAAGTAAAAGATGTGATTATTGAGATCTATTTAAAGAATCAAGTGAATTTCTTTTGAAGATTACTCATTTAATTCAATTTTCCACGATATAACTAGAGGAGTGAAATTTAAAAAAACTCATAAATTAATTGGGATGAATGTATTCCTTACTCCAGATGAATCAATTTATCTACATAATCGTTCGACTATTCGACTATATGGCAATTATATCAAAAAAAAAAAAAAACATTTACACTAATATGAAAATTATAAAAAAATTATTCTAAGAATCATTTAAGTAAAGCTGAGACTAATTTAAATAATCAAAGATTTTTTTAAATAAATTAAAAATAATCTAATAAAACTGAAAATTATATAGAATAATCAAGTATGACTGAAAATTTATTAGAAAAAAATCTAAATTTTATTTAAATAAACTAGAAAATAGTGTATAAAATCTAAAGAATAATGTAAAATAATCAAATAAGTAGGAAATTATTATCTAAAAAATTCAAACTATTTAATAAATCTGAAAATAATTTATAAAGCCTGAAAATTATTATCAAAAACATCTAAAAATTATTTAAATAAATGATATAACAATAACGAATCTTTTATTTATTATAAATATAAGAAATAATTTACATAAATCATACATAATTCAAAAAATATCGTAAATGATCTTCTATAGTAGTTTTCAGATTTATCTAATTATTTTAGATTACTTTCAGAGTTTCACAAATTTTTTTATTTTTTTTTTTAATTTGAATAGTTTTTAGATTCTTTTGATAATATTTTTCAACTTAATTTTTCATAGTACTAGTGTGAGGCTTTGATACCATTTCGTTCTATACTTATATATATCATCAGGGACGAACCTAGGATTTTTTTTTTTCACAATACTAAGATTTGGTCAATATTTAAGTAATACCTTTAATTTCTATAATATGCAACTATGCATACATATTTTGTTTACATTTTTAAGACTTTTTGAAATCGAGTTTTGGTTTTTTGAAACCGGACTCTTTGAATGCTTCAGCACCAGCAACAGGTTGATATACTAATATTGATTTTGATATATATTTTATTTTTGTGATTTATATGTTCTAAATTCTTGTAGAGCTAAATTGAATCTCCAGAATTAGGCCTGATTTGTATTGTGACAATTAATGGAAAAGATTCTTTCTTTAAGTGAATAAATTGTATACTAGTAATAATTTCATATTTAGTAGGAAAGATTGATAATTTTTGGAATAATTTACTAATTTCATGATGCAAATAAATGAGGAAAGTGCAAAAGATAAAGAAACAAAGTTGTTAGCTTAATTTAATATTAAAGATTATACTTTAAAAATCCAAAATAAAGAAAACTTATGAAATATCCATTTTAGCATTGGATTTTTTTTTTTTTTTTGGGAGATAGAATTAAACTGTTCTTTTCGAATTGAATTTCAATGGCATTTTGTGCTTGTTTTTTCCTATATTATACATAACCTATGTATTATTTACTGATTATTCATTCACGTAATACAACACACATTTACATAAATTATATATATTTGGAGAAAATCACACAATGAATTTTAAAAATTCATCGAGTTACATACATATGGTATATAGTATATACGCTAATGAATTAAAATTCATTGAATAGAGACATAATGTATATATCCCAATCAATGTCCTTTCTTATTGGAGAATTTCTCATTCATTTGGTTATAAATAATCAAAATTTATATAAACAATCCAAAGAAAAAACTAACACCCAAAAAAAGAGAAACACGATGAAGAAAATTAGCGTGTTGTTATTTCTCCTCGTTGAGATAAGCATGCTCCAATTAGAATTGGTGGATTCATGTGCTTTTACAACCAAACACCATATTCATGTTCTTAATAATCTCCCTCAAAAATCTCCACCATTGCTAGTTCATTGTAAGTCTAAGAACAACGATCTTGGAGATCACACTCTTTCGATCAATCAACAATTTCAGTGGAGTTTCTGCAACAATTTTGTTCCAAATACTTTGTATACTTGTCGTCTCAGTTGGGGATCGAAGAATGTATCATTTATTGCTTATAAGGAAACACTTTTTTCATCACACACACATGATTCGTGGTGGATAGCACAGAGTGATGGTATTTTTTTTACGAATCTAGTTTCTCCTACCAACGCTACAAAAAAATTCAATTGGAACAATTAGAAATTAGTGAGACATTTTTCGATGTGACAATGTACTTAATTATTCTTCTCATAAAATAATGTACTCATTTGGTTATCTTTTTTTACAGTGATTCTTTTAGAGTAGCTCTTTTAGCTATTTTGTAATCATTTTAAATTATTCGATATGTTAATTTTTCATTTTATACTCAATTTTGATTTTGATTGAAAAACAAATAGAAATTTAACTTAAGTTGTAAAGTGAATACATAGATTTTTGAGAGATACAAACGGAAAAAAATAAAAAATATTTGGATTGCTAAATATAGAAATGATAATATCTTACAAGTTTTTTTCAAATTATTTCAAAAAAAAAAATATTTCAAATATATTATTTGTACTCGTACGGTCGAAGTTGCATACGTTTCACACATATTATAATATTTGGTGGTCAATACTCTTCATTATAATATATAAATATCTAAATTTTATTATAAATAAACTAGAAAATAGTTTATAAAATCTAAAGAATAATGTAAAATAATCGAATAAGTCGGAAATTATTATCAAAAAAATTCAAACTATTTAATAAATCTGAAAATAATTTATAAAGCCTGAAAATTATTATCAAAAAAATCTAAAAATTATTTAAATAAATGATATAACAATAACACATCTTTTATTTATTACACGTGTGCTGACGCAAGCCAGACGAGTTCTCCATCTCCAGAATTTTCGACAAGAGCTTGCCAACAACTTGTCGGCGTAGGAAGGATCCTAGGATATAAGAAATAATTTAAATAAATCATACATAATTCAAAAAATATTGTAAATGATCTTCTACAGTAGTTTTCAGATTTATCTAATTATTTTAGATTACTTTCAGAGTTTCACAATTTTTTTTTATTTAAATAATTTTTAGATTCTTTTGATAACATATTTCAACTTTATTTTCATAGTACTATTGTGAGGCTTTGATACCATTTGTTAAGAATCCGTTCACAAATTTTTTTATTTAAATAGTTTTTAGATTCTTTTGATAATATATTTCAACTTTATTTTTCACAGTACTAGTGTGAGGCGTTGAAACCATTTGTTAAGAATTCGTTCTATAATTATATATCTCATTAGGACGAACCTAGGTTTTTTTTTTTTTTTTTTTTGTGCACAATATTAAGATATTTTGAAACCGAATTTTGGTTTTTGAAACCGAACTGTTCGACTTCTTCAGCTCCAGAAGCAGTTTGATATACTAATATTGATCTTGATATATATTTTATTTTTGTGATTTATATGTTCTAAATTCTTGTAGAGCTATGCAAATAAATGAGGAAAGTGCAAAAGATAAAGAAACAAAGTTGTTAGTTTAATTTTATATTAAAGATTATACTTTAAAAATCCAAAATAAAGAAAATTTATGAAATATCCATTTTAGCATTGGATTTTTTTTTTACATAAATTATATATATTTGGAGAAAAATCACACAATGAATTTTAAAAATTCAACGAGTTACATACATATGGTATGTAGTATATACGCTAATGAATTAAAACTCATTGAATCGAGACATAATGTATCCCAATTTATGTCCTTTCTTATTGGAGAATTTCTCATTCATTTGGTTATAAATAATCAAAATTTATACAAACAACTCCAAAGAAAAAACTAACACCCAAAACAGAGAAACACGATGAAGAAAATTAGTGTGTTGTTATTTCTCCTCGTGGGGATAAGCATGCTCCAATTAGAATTGGTGGATTCATGTGTTTTTACAGCCAAACACCATATTCATGTCCTTAATAATCTCCCTAAAAATTCTCCACCATTGCTTGTTCATTGTGAGTCTAAGAACAACAATCTTGGAGATCACACTCTTTCGACCTATCAACAATTTCAGTGGAGTTTCTGCAACAATTTTGTTCCAAATACTTTATATACTTGTCGTCTCTGTTGGGGATCGAAGAATGTATCTTTTGTTGCTTATAAGGAAACATTTGTTTCCATACACACACATGATTCGTGGTGGATAGCACAGAGTAATGGTATTTTTTTTACGGATGAAGTTTCCCCGATCCACGCTACAAAAAAATTCGATTGGAACAATTAGAAATTAATAAGATATTTTTCGATGTAACAATTATTATTGTATTTAATTATTCTTCTCATAAAATAATGTACTCATTTGGTTATCTTTTTTTACAGTGATTCTTTTAGAGTATCTCTTTTAGCTATTTTGTAATCATTTTAAATTATTCGATATGTTATTTTTTCATTTTATACTCAATTTTGATTTTGATTGAAAAACAATTAGAAATTTAACTTAAGTTGTAAAGTGAAATACATAGATTTTTGAGAGATACACACGAAAAAAATAAAAAAAATTCGGATTGCTAAATATAGAAATGATAATACCTTACAAGTTTTTGTTTTTTCAAAACTATATTTTAAATTTATTATTTGTACTCGTAAAGTCGAAGTTGCAACATTTTGTTTACGTTTCACACATATTATAAAATTTGGTCATCAATACTCTTCATTATAATATATAAATTTATGTATATTAATTATCCTTTTTGAACTATTACAAGAAATTTATAAATTAAAAGTGAAAATTAAGTGACAAATGTTATTAAATAGTGTCTGAATAGAAGTAGAGAGATATATATATATATACTATAAATTATTGAATTTTACAATGATAATTCGTGTCTAATTTGTAGGCAACTTGGTATCTAATTTAATATTGTTATAGACATATATTCAATCACTAAATTTAGATATGGAAACTTTCCACCTATAAATTTTAGTAACCTTATATATAATTACGTATATAGTATCTTTCTATTTCATATTATGTCAAGTTCATCATTTTTTGTTATATATGTTAGCAACAATTTCGCTGGAAATTAAAGGGGGTGTATTGGATTAGGATTTTAAAGGACTTTTTAAGCTGAAAAAAGTCATGCAGATTTAAAAGATTTTGCAGGATTTTTATGACTTTTAAGATTTTGCAAGATTCTGTAAAGACTTTTTAATTAGGATTTTAATGGTCTGTAGGACTTTGTGGACTTTACAGAACTTCATAGATTTATGAAGTACGATAAGACTTCAAGATTTTTTTTTATACATTAGAATTTAAAAAGAGTCAAAGACAAAAAAAAATAATAATAATAATTCTCCATAATATCATGTCCTCCTAAATAGTCAAAGACAAAAAAATAATAATAATAATAATTCTCCATAATATCATGTCCTCCTAAATAGCACGTATCCATAGCTATACTAGTCCTCAAAGCACCATAGCTATACAAGTCCTCCAAGCATTAGCCAAACATTAGCGTCTTGTCGCTCTTGCTCTTGGATTTGAATAATAGGCTCAAGGTTATGGTCTTCATTAACCGGTCATGTTGAATATGAAGGTTCGTCCACCGATTCAATTGGAAATTCATCAGAACGACATTCTTTGCGAAGAAAGTTATGTAGAGTTGCACATGCTAATACAAGTTCTGCTTGTGTCTTAAATAAAAATGGAGGTGCTAACTTAAAAATTGTGAACCTTGATTTAAAAATACCAAATATTCTCTCGAATTGGTTCACCCAATACCAAATATACATATCACGATTTTTTTTATAGAATTGCAGTATAATAACATCACCCAATACAAATAAAGAAATACAGTATATACATATCACGAATTTTTTTATTTATAGAATTGCAGTATAAAGACAAAGGTAAACAAAGAGATACAGTATATACATACACTATACATATCACAATTTTTTTTTCATAGAATTACAGTATAAAGACAAATGTTTCATAGAATTATAGTATAAAAATAAGGGTGAAGAGACAAAGGTAAAGACAAATGTTTCATAGAATTATAGTATAAAAATAAGGGTGAAGAGATAAAGGTGAAGAGACATTACCGAAGGAAGCACTTCAACAGTCACTTCAAGAATCCTCTAAAATCTGATGGGTTTGGATGAGATTGTTGATATTTATAAATACCACTAAAAAGTCCGTCAAAATCCATCTAACACAACAATCCTTTAAAATCCTTATATTTTTGAATACCAATGGATTATTTTTAAATGACATAAAATCCTGATTGAATACCAATGGATTGTTTTTAAATGACATAAAATCCTGATTGAATACCAGCGGATTTTTTTACAAAAAAAGTCTTTTAAAATCCTGTAAAATCCTAAACCAATATACCCCTAAGGAAAACTGATAATACTAAAAGTCAACTATTTATTATATTCCACTCCATCACAAAAAAAGAATTTTTTTATTTTTATAATTTTTTATTCCTATCAATTAATAAACATATTATCATCAAATTTTAAATTTCAAATAAGGCTTTTTTTCTAAATGAAATTTATGCGTAAGTGATCAACTTCAATTTATAATTAACTTATTCTTAGCGGAAATTAGCAGAAATAAATTAGGGATATAAATCAATTATCAACCGAAATAGTTAAAGACTGATAAAGAATTATAGAAAGTTTAGACACACTAATAGAAATGTGAGTAAAATTCACAATAAATATTTTATCTTAATCTACCAAATATAGAACACATTGATCTGCCCTGATTAACGTCCTTCCTTATTGAAGAGATTCATTAGACTATAAAAAAATCAAAACTTTATAAAATCGATATTTCAAAAATAAAAAACCAAATCAATCAACAATATTATAACCCAAAATCATGAAGAAAATTTTGTTGCTATTTCTCCTAGTTGAAGGCAGCATGTTTGAAGATTTTGTGGATGCTTGTTTTGCCACATCAAAACATCGTATTCATGTGCTCAATAATCTCCCTTCAAATTCTCCGTCAATGCGAATTCATTGTGCCTCTGGAGATACCGAGCTTGGATTTCATACACTTTCCGCCAATCAACAATTTCAATGGGATTTCTGTGCCAACTTTTTTCCGAATACTTTGTTCTTTTGTCATCTTTGGTGGGGCTCGAAGCAGAAGGCTTTCGTCGTTTACAAAGAGAAATCTTTTTCGGCACGCACACATCAGTCCTGGTGGATAGCAAAGGGTGATGGTATTTATTTTACCAAATATGAGAACCCTAATGCAGGCCAGGAAAAAAAATATGATTGGGACAATAGAAAATAAAAATTGTTTTATCTATGTATCAAGCAATAATGTACGCATAATTATCTGATTGATTGATTGCTTTGCATAAGTA
This sequence comes from Scutellaria barbata, assembly GCA_028654395.1. Classification (NCBI taxonomy): domain Eukaryota; kingdom Viridiplantae; phylum Streptophyta; class Magnoliopsida; order Lamiales; family Lamiaceae; genus Scutellaria; species Scutellaria barbata. Next base: position 12,482,303 of record CM053646.1, on the reverse strand, counting down.
ATAGTCTCTCTTTAAACTTCCAATCATGTGTAGTATGAATTTTTAATATTAGTATGATTTTCAAATGATTTGTTTCTTTTTTCATAAATTGGTATCAAGAAACAAATTGCTTCTTGCTCTTCTGCTTAAGTGGATTATAAAAAGTAATATAACTATACATGCTGAAAGAAATAAAAAATGTGATTATTGAGAATATTTAAGAAATCAATTGAATTTTTTTTGAAGATTACTTATTTAATTAAATTTTCCACGATATAATTGGAGAATTGACATTTTAAGAATCACATCTTTTTGGCAGAAAAAAAAAGGACTGTTAAAAAACTCATAAATTAATTGGGCTGAAACATTCCTTACACGTAGCACCAATGCATCAATTTATCTACTTAATCGTTCTATATGGAAATTATATATATATATATAAAACATTTATAATAAATGAAAATTATTAAAAAAAAAATATCTAAGAATCATTTAAGTAAAGCTGAGACAAATTAACTAATCAAAGAATTATTTTAATAAATAAACTAAAAATAATTTAATAAAATCTGAAAATTATATAGAATAATCAAATATGACTGAAAATTATTATAAAGAAATCTAAATTTTATTTTAAATAAACTAGAAAATAGTTTAAAAAGTCTATAAAATAATGTAAAATAATCAAATAAGTCTCAAAATTATTATCCAAAAAATTCAAACTATTTAATAAATCCGAAAATAATCTATAAAGCCTGAAAGTTATCATAAAAAACATCTAAAAATTATATAAATAAATGATATAACAATTAAAAAAATCTATTATTTATTATAAATATAAGAAATAATTAATATAAATCATACATAACTCAAACAAATATCGTAAATAATCTTTTATAGTAGTTTTCAGATTTATTTAATTATTTCAGATAACTTTCAGTGTTTTACAAGTTTTTTTTTTTAATTTAAATAGTTTTTATATTCTTTTGATAATATATTTCAACTTTATTTTTCATAGTACTTGTGTGAAGTTTTGATACCATTTGTTATGATCACCTTATCCAATTACAGGGTGGGGGCCCAAAACCACAAGGTGGCATATAAGAATAAGATGTCAATGAATAAAATAATACTATATTGTATTTTTTTCCCTTTTTACCAACACAAAAAATAATAAACTATGAATTTGTATATGTTAGGTAGCCTACAAGTAAGTTTGGATTGAATTTATCATAATTTAGCTGACTTTAGAATTTAGATGTTAAGATCTCCTATAGTAATAAATAAAAATTACAAATAATAAGGAGTTATAAAATCAGAATTAATTCAAGCCTGCAACATTGATTTTTCTTTTCAATCAAATATTATAATACATGCCTGAAACATTAAATAAATTTTATTTTCTATAAATATAGATTGATAGATTGCACTATTACCAAATAAGTGGATATAAACAATATTTACCCACCTGCATGCAGCATTAATTAAATTTCCCTTCTTTTATATAGATATACTAATAACTTAATTTATATAACATCAAAGAAATTTGTTATTCTTAATTCTAGCTCATTCACTGTTAATATTTATTTTATGAAATGATCTTTCATAAAATTAAATCTGTTAATCGAAGATTCTTTTATGAATCTTATATATGTTACATTACTGACATGCATATAGAATAAGATGTACAATGTATATTTATTATATCTATGGATTCATTTATTTATTTTAACATTGTAGGATCGATGATATATAGTATATATCGAACATAAATTCATTCGTAATTTACACACTCACACATGTACTTATACGTCTGTATATGTGCAAATTACAACTGAATTTATATTTGGTATACCATAATAAATCTCCTTATATCCTAATTATTAATGATATTCCTATTGAAGCTAGCAATTCATTTGACTTTAAAGAAGTCAATAGTTTCTCAAAACATGAAGTACCATTAATAACATTTCTATAGAAGCAAGTCATTTGACTATAAATAAGTCAATAGTTTCAATAAATCAACACCAAAAATAAATAAAACAAACACCCCAAACCATCACTATAAATCATGAAGAGTATTGTGATCTTGCTATTTCTCCTGGTGCAAGCCATTTTGCTTCAAGAATTTGCAGACGCATGCTTTGCTGCATCACGACGCAACATTCACGTCGTCAATTATCTCCCTCAAAATTCGGCACCATTGAGAATTCATTGTGCTTCTGGAGACAACGATCTTGGATTTCATATACTTTACAATAATCAAGAATTTCGATGGAATTTCTGTGCCAGTTTTTTCGCAAATACCTTATATTTTTGCCATTTTTGGTGGGGTTCAAATAGTAGAGCTTTCGAAGTTTATAATGAAAAAAATATCGATCTATCGTCACCTATAACATGGTGGGTAGCAGCAGCAGATGGCTTTTACTATTCAGACAATTCATACCTCAAGTATCCCTTGAAGAAAAAATATGATTGGAATTAAAACCAACAAGTAGAAAATTGATCATTCAATCTGTCAAGCAATAATGTACTTATTGTTATTTTCATTACAATTGTAAGTGCTCATTGTTGTTAGCAAGTCATGACAATAATTAAAATATTTTTATAAAAGTTATCTTGATTTACAACCATTATGATTTACTTTGGCTTCATGAATTTCTTTATATTAGTTCTCTAAAATATTTGTTATAATTATAAGGCCAAACGTGTTTAATTTAATGCCATTTTAATATATTACATGATTTTGTTATTTATTTTATGTGTGAATATTTTTCTCTCTTATAATTTTACAATGTCCACGTAAAATTATAATTGTATAAAATATTGAATGCATTTAAGATTTTATATTTTTCTAATCTTATTTGATTTTAGTTTTGTATATAATTATAATAAATAGGATAATCATAAATAAAATAATATATTATATAGTTTTCCCTTTCTCTTATCAACGCAATAGATAATATTTAGACACTGAATTTGAATGGTAAAGGCAAGTTTGGGGGGAAACTGAATTTATCATAGTTTAAATTAGCTTTATACACGACTTTAAATTGATTCTCTTTTAGTAGTAAATAAAAATGCAAATAATTAAATAGATATTACCAACCAAAATTAATACACCCCTGCAACATTAATTTTTCTTTTCTTTAATTTACTCATATTGGCAAATATAATTAATCAGAATTAATATCACAAGATTTTATTTTCCATCAGATATAATGCAAGCCTGCAGCATTAAATTTTCTTTTCCATCAGATGTAATACAAGCCTACAGCATTAAATTCCCTTTTCCATCACATATAATTCATGCCTGCAACATTAAATTTTCTTTTCCTTTATACATATTACACACATATAGAGATTCATTTAATTATAGTGCACTTGGTGATGGTATATATTTTACATAAATTTATTTTTAATCTACATACATTCATACACACAAAAATCTTTAAAAAAAACACAAAAAAATATATATACCATCTCATGAATATAATTTTGCAAAATAGAGTCATGCTTCAAAACACTCAAATCTATTCTCACAAGTCTAACTTTTTTTTTTCGGTTTGACCCGTCACATTAATTATTCACACTTGATAAATTTAGGTAATTAAAATTATATGAATCTCATCATTAATTACATCATGGACCCTAATTAATGAATTCTCTAATTGAAGCAATTCATTTGGCTATAAATGAGACAATAGTCTTCACAAAGGTGCATCTCCAAAAAAGAAACACCCTAGATAAATCATCATCATCATGAAGAGCATAGTGATGATCTTGCTATTTTTCTTATTGAAAACCAGCATGCTTCTAGAATATTCCAATGCATTTCCGTGTTGGCCTCACAAAAAAAATTATGTTCATATCATCAATCATCTCCCACAAAACTCCAAACCGTTGGAGGCTCATTGTGCATCAAAAGATGACGATCTTGGAAATCATACACTTTATACCAATCAAGAATTTCACTGGAGTTTCTGTCTGAATTTTATTCCAACCACTTTGTTCTATTGCCATTTTCGATGGGATCGCAAGTACACAACTATTGATGTCTACAATGAAAGAAATGTGACATCATTTTCTCCTTACTCATGGTGGATAGTAAGAAGTGACGGTTTTTACTTTAACAACAATACTAATCCACATGTAGGCCGTTTGAAAAAATTATATAATTGGTAGACTTAGAAATTTGGTCATTTAACATATCAAGCAATAATGTTTTTTTTTTTTTTTTTAATTTCAATTTTTGAGAGAGAGAGAAGCAATGATGTACTTGCAGCTAATGAATAAGAATGACCTTGATTTTCGGTTATGTATTTTTTTTTTTTTTTGTGGTGCTTTTATTTTGAATTTCTTATGATATATGCTTGAACATCAAGACTCTTTATTAGAATAATTTTCAATCTTTTTTTTTTTTTAATTTTACGTGATTGTGTCAAAATTATTATTTTCTAATGCGTAATTAAATATTCTTCTTATTTTTGTTTATTTATCATATTTTATGGAATGGAACAGTAATAGATACTATTGTATAGCCAGCACGAAAAGGCTCAGTATGTCTTCTCTATTTTTTAAAGCATTTAATTATATCCTCAAATTCCTTAGCACTACTAATCATGATATAATTACCAAGCATGTCTCGATTATATAACAACATTTGTTGACTTTTCAAAAAAAAGAAAAAAATTATGTTCTTTCCATAATTAATTAACAGTCCCACTAATTATTCTTGGAGTATATAATTAATTCAAACTACCCAATTTTCAATATTTTTTTTGGAAAAAATATAACTCACAATTTGGATATATACTACATTTGATTTAAAATGAATGTCATTTTAAAGTTTTTTGTCACAGATTGAAAAACTTAAACATTTGATAAAAATACCCTCAAACAATATCAATCTCTCCCCCACCCATTAATTAGAATGATTCTTTCTTTCCCTCCGAATTATTTCATGGAAAATTGAGATGAGAAAAATAAATAAATTTTAAATAGAATAAATAAGTAAATTTAAATTAAGAAAGCTTGGAAAAAGTGACAAAATAATCAAAACCAGTATTTGTGGAATCGGATCGGTGATCAAACAGAATTGACCACTGATTCAAGGCTCAATCGGTCGAACTGGTTTAATCGGCAGTCCAACCAATCAAAGGAAATCAAACAATATTTTCTTAAATATGCCATATTGTGTAATATTTGTAAATTTGTAGAGGAGGAGGATGATAATAATATCTAATAATAACAACAACAATAATAATTGGTAAACGTCGATTTTAATATGATTTAACATACACTTATGTATTCTTTTGAATACATGTAAGTACGTTTTATCGGTGATTTATGTGACTTTCATGTATAAGTTGCATAAGCTGAGTTTGTGCTTAGTTTCATGTTTTTAGTGAAAAAAAAATACAACTTTCAAATGAAATTATGAAACGAGGAAGAAATCACTGAACAACAACGAGAAAAATCATGAAAATACGAAAAATAAAGGTGAAATCACTTGAAGAGCAAAATATTAAAGTTAGGTAGAAAATTGATCAACATTGACTATGAGTTTAAACACGCCTTTGTGGGAGAAGTGATATATCTCTTGATTAGAAGTCCAAATTGGGAGTAATTTAATTTTTTGGAAAGATAAGAAGAGATAAAACTTTTATGTTGCTCACTTTTCTCAATACTCTCTCCAACAAAGTAGAAAATTATAAGAAAACAGAAGCTATACAAATAATATTATGTTTTTCATCCTGACAGGGTTTTAGAATTTTGGTTATAACCTACTTTAGAAAATTGCTATTGAGTTGTTGTGTCGATCTTGTTCACCACTTATATAATTTACATTGTACACTTGCAAGAGTAGCTAATAGAAATTAATGAACAACAACAATAACAATATAAATGATGATGATTATGATGATGGTGATGATGATAAAATCACTTTTAATAATAGTTTAAATTAACCACAAATTCATAACATAACACATGAAACTAGATAGAATAGAATAACATAACTGTATTGATTTAGAAAAAAACTATTTTTTTCTTTTTTATGGTATATGGATTTTCTCTTAAAAAAATGAACTTCTCCTTTAAAAATATAAATTTATCTTTAATTGCTTTTAAATTATACACAATATAATATTATAAATTATCCCACATTAAAAAAAAAAAAAAAAAAAAGTATAGGAGAGTTTGTTCACATTGGTTAGCAAGGCAACATGACATTGGAATTACATTGGAATTATAATGTACTATAAATAATTTGTTAACAAAAATACTTTTTGAATTGGGATGGGTTACTTTCTGAAGAAAATGCTCAAATACCCACTGTAGGCAATTCTTAATATGTTCATTGATGATGAGTAATGATCTCATTCTTTCATTTTACGAAAAGTTAAATTAATAGATATTATGGATTCTTAACACATCAGCCGTAGACACACATTAATGTGTCCACGGTGGGTAGGTGAGCAGGACTGTAGTCTCAAATTGCTTAGTTAACTAAATTAATATTGAAGCTAGCATTATAAATGATGTTTGAGGTTGAACCGATTTTTCGATTTTAACCGGTTTTTCTCGATCTAACCGTAAAAGTGGTTATTATGCATAATTGGACCGAACTAGCGACAATTATATCAATAAAGCAGCAATATGTCAAGCAATTATATGTTCTTACAGCTTATGAACATGAATAAAGTTACACTAAAATTATATGAATATCACTAACTATTATTATTATTATAATCAAGGATAATATTAAAAAAAATCATTATAATCAAGTATAATCTTACACCTAGATACTCTAAAATTATATGAATATGATCACAATCAAATACATCATATACCCTAATTAATGATCTTCTCTAATTGAAGCAATTCTTTGGCTATAAATAAGGCAGTAGTTTCCACAAATCTGCATCTCCAAAAATAATTTATAAAAGAAACACCCTATATAAATCATCATCATGAAGAGCATAGTGATGATCTTGCTATTTTTCCTAGTGAAAACCAGCATGCTTCTAGAATATTCCAATGCATTTCCGTGTTGGCCTCATAAAAGAAATTATGTTCATATCATCAATCATCTCCCCCAAAACTCCAGACCGTTGCAGGCTCATTGTGCATCAAAAGACGATGATATTGGAAATCATACCCTTTATACCAATCAAGAATTTCACTGGAGTTTCTGTCTGAATTTCTTTCCAAGCACTTTGTTTTATTGCCATTTTCGATGGGATCGCAAGTACACAACTATTGATGTCTATAATGAAAGACATGTGACATCATTTTCTCCTTACTCATGGTGGATAGTAAGGAGTGACGGGTTTTACTTTAACAACAATACTAATCCACATATAGGCCGTTTGCAAAAATTATATAATTGGTAAAATTAGAATATTGGTCATCCATTGTATCAAGCAATAATATACTTTTTATTTTTGTGTGAGAGAGAAGCAATGATGAAATCGTAGCTCATGAATAAGAATGACCTTGATTTGCGTATTTATATTGTTTTTTGGTGGTTTTATTTTGAATCTCATATGATATATACTTGAACTGTAGAACATCAACACTCTTTATTAGATATTAGTATGAATTTGTAATATAATTTTAAAAGATGTCTTCTTCTTTTTTTTTTTTTAATTTTATTATGTGATTTTGTGTAAAATTTATTATTTTCTATTGCGTAATTAAATATTTTTTATTTTTTTTTATTAATCATAATTTATGGAATGGAACGGAAATAGGTACTAGTATTATAAAGCCAGAACAATAAGGCTCAGTATATCTTTTCTACATTTTTTAAAAACATTTATAACCCTTCAAATTCCAAATCATGATATTAACGGAGCATATATGTCTGGATTATATATCAACATTTGTTGACTTTTCAAAATAATGATGTATGTTCTTTCCATAATTAATTAACATGTACAGTTCAATTAATTATTCTTGGAGTATATAATTAATTAATTCAAACTACCCAATTTAAAACGAAAATTGGAAAAAAAATATAATAGATATACACTATATACACTACATTTGATTTAAAATGAGTATCATTTCTAATTTTTATGACAGATTAAAGAATATAAATATTTGACAATTTGACAAAAATACCCTCAGACAATATTAATCTCTCCCGTCGGCCTTTAATTGAGATGATTCTTCTTTCCTCGATTATTTCATTGAAATTTGAGATAATGAGAGTGAATAAATTTTATAGTGAGAATACATATGTAAGTTTAAAATTAAAAAATCTTGGAAAAAAAGTGATAAAATAGATAAATGAACATTTAAATTGAAATAAAATTTGATTTTCAGAACAACATTATTATGAATTGGATTGATTATATTAGAATAAATATTTAAAAAGAAAATCGACGACTTGTTCACATATCTTTAATTCCTTATGCAACATGAATTTCGAATTTTTATTTAACTTTTTATCCATATTTTCCAGCCAATTATATAAGTAATATATAAAATTATACTTTAAAAATTCTATATAATCTATATCTTTTGTTGCGAGTCAGATTGTCATCCCTAAGTATCCCTAAGTCCACATTTAGGATGATAAATCCGTCGTAATCACTAATCAAAGACGTATCTAGCTGTATGGAGAGAGAGGTCTTCCTCAACTCTAATTTTGAATTCTAAATTGCTAATATATATTTTGAATTATATGATATCAGCTATGAATTATTATAATCATCTTAATATTGTTAGCGGATATATATTTGCGGAAATGATCAAATAGGATATAAATTAATCAATCGAAGGAAAGTTACCTTGGCCTATAATTTGTGATGCAGAGTAAATAAGCAAATATGATTAATAAGAAATAAATGCATCATACATGTGTATACCATTTTTTATTCTCGTTTATATATAAATAGACAACATATAAATGTGAGTAAAAATACACCATATGAGTATTAATATATTTACTGATAATACATTCACAAAATTAAATATTCTACCGAATACAGAGCACAACTCGCCATAATTAAAGTCCTTTCTTATTGAATCAATTCATTTTTTTGGCTATAAATAAATGAACATTTTGATCAACAAGTATCAACTCCAAAGAAATTAAAAAATCAACATCATCACATATAAAACCCTAAACTAGACCTAGCAACCATGAAGAACATTGTGGTCTTGCTATTTCTTCTATTGAAAATCATCATGCTTCAAGAATCTGTGGATGCATGTATACTTAAATCAGATCGCCATGTTCATGTTGCTAATAGTCTCCCTCAAAATTCTCCACCATTGAAGATTCGTTGCAAGTCTAGAGATGACGATCTAGGATTTCACACACTTAAAATCAATCAAGAATTTCATTGGGATTTTTGTAGGAATTTTCTTTCTACTACCTTATTTTATTGCCATTTTTGGTGGGGTTCGAAGAATAAAGCTTTCGACGTTTATAATGAAAAAACTGATAAATCCACACAAGTATCATGGTGGATAGCAAAGGCTGATGGTATTTACTATACAAGCAATAAAGACCCCAATGTAGGCTTAACCAAACAATATGATTGGTAGAAAATTGTTCATTCAAGTAATTTAATGTAGTACTAAGGGCTTAATTATGAATTATGAAATATTATTCTCTGGTATGTTTTTTCAACGTGGTTGATTTTTATCTTGAATTTATGTAGTCTCTCTTTATGCTTCCAATTTATTTAGAATATATAATTCTATACAAGTAGTTAAAATGGTAAACAAATGTTTTCACGTACATTAAATCACTATATGTAATATATTATGATTGTATCAAGCATATATTGCATAGCACTTGTACATTTCTGGTGGATTATCTCGTATATATGTATTCCGTACAGATTATTTGTACATTTCTGATGGATTATCTCGTAAATATATATTATACGCATTCTGTACGTAAAATAATTGAACATTAATACTCTTCATGACTATAGTATGAATATGTAACTTTAATTATAATTTTAAACGAATGGAATTTATTAAGAAAGCAATATTTTAAAATTTAGTACAACAATTAATGTAACGTCCCGTTTCTTTTGTGTAAATAAATCTTAACCGAGACGTTACTCACTCATAAAAATTTTCACTCTTTCAAAAGAATAAAGATAAATAAAAATCAAGAATAATTTAAAATTCAAGATTTATTATAAAATATACGTTTCCATAATTCATAAAATATCACATTTACAAATAAAAACTTCTGTAACCTTTGATCATCGGCTACGAGCATCCACCGCTCGCGCGCCACGCCTTAAAACTCCTTAAACTGAAAACATTTTAAAAAGGGGGTGAGTGACAATAGTACACTCAGTGGGGTGGGGAACTCGGGATGACATGAAATAATTTTGGAAGATTTTACACACATGCCAAAACACGATTTTATCACATAAACAGATTTTCGTAAAATGTTTATCTTTTACTAAAAACCATAGAAAATAGATCACTTCAAACACTTGACTTAAAATCATTTTGAAAATGTAAGCATTCATCTCAAATCAATCATCCTTCACATTCAAACATCACTTTTCACATAATTTACGGTGCTTAGCCGCCATGAAAGCATTTTACGGTTTTTAGCCGTCATGAAAATATTTTACGGTTCTTAGCCGCCATAGATGTGGTTCTTAGCCACCATAGATACGGTTCTTAGCCGCCATAGATGTGATTCTTAGCCACCATAGATGCAGTTCTTAGCTGTCATAGATACGGTTCTTAGCCGCCATAGATGTGGTTCTTAGCCACCATAGATGTAGTTCTTAGCCACCATAAATACGGTTCTTAGCCGCCGTACATGCACATGCACACATATTCACATCACACATACACATATCCAACATACACATGGAAGCACATTATTTTAACATAACACTTAGTTGCAATTCGGAATCATATCTTATTGCTCATATACATACATTAACTTCACATCATTCTTCACTTTTACATTCATAGTAACCATTCACAATTCATCATGTGCTTTGAAACATTCATTAATCATATTCATCATATCACTTTCATTTTCACATATAACATCGCATGCATTCAGCACGTATACCCAACACATTTCATATAATATAATAGTTCGTAATTTAAATACTTCGTAAATTAAATATTTTGAAAGAGGTATAAATACCGACATAACAATTTCCCCGCATATAATAACAATCTTAATTTAAAGAATTTACCCCCACCTTGTTCGGTGGTTACCACGTGAGCAGCATCCCTTAAAGATCACGTATCCCAAGACTTCACTCCAATAGGTAGCCTACACAATTTACAATGTTTCTTAGATCTTTATTAAATAAAATTAATGATTTAAACGATATAGAATCGGATACTATCTATCGAGATGAGACGGATCGGAACGGAAGGCTTAACGATTGAGGTTGAAGAAACAAGAGGGAAAGATCAGTTTGTAAGGTTGAGATGAAAGAGAATGGATTTTGGAACACAACAAAACAAGAATGAGCTCAATCGGAGTTGAAACGAGCTGGAACGGAGCGTTTTAAGATTTAGGGGTATTTTGGTAATTTGGTCAAAGAGTTGACTTTGACCGGGACCCACGACCCCCGGTTATCGATATCTCGTTGGCGACGACTCGATGATAAGGTACGATGAAAAGAAAACGAGATTCGGATCGAAAATAAATCGAAAATACGGCGTCGCATGCGTTCCCGACGACGGGAAAATTTCCCGACGGCGTCTCCCGTCGGCTGCCTAGTTTTCTAGGCAGCGGGGCAAGTTGCTCCCGTCGTCGGCCTGCTCGAGCAGCCACCTTCCCGATGCCACCGGCCGCGGCAGCGCCACCCTATGCCATCGACCCTTAGTCCTTCGGCTAGCCCGCACCGCCGACTACCAAATCCGGCCATCCCTCACCGGATTCCGACATGAATAGTACCTGAAAAACAACCTCAAAAACCCTTCGTCGCACACATTTCACAAACTCCTTGCAACAGTCCCCCTTCTAGGCCATTTTTCGGCACCGGCACCGCCACCCATGGTGGCACCACACCTCCAGTGGCTAGCCCACAACTCTGGCATCCCTTCTGATACCTGCAACGGCAAGAAAAGAGAGCGAGAGAGAGAGAAACGGGAGAGAGAAAAGGTGGCCAGAAGCAAGGGTTGGGGTTTTCGAGATGGTTGTTCGCCGTTTTCCGGCGAACGGAGAATCGAAATTGAATTCCGAAAGTTGCCCTAAACCCGTATCATCGAGGGCTACGTTATATACAAAAATCAGCCGAAACGAACGGGTTTGACTTTTTCCGGCGACGGCAACGGCGGTTTTTCACCATTTTTCGGCGAACAGAGAATCGAAATTAAATTTCGGAAGTTTCCCTAGACTCGTATCGTCGAGGGCTACGTTGTGTACGAAAATGAGCCGAAACAGATGAGTTTGATTTTTCCCGGCGAACTCCGGCAGCGGCGGCAACGGCTCCGGAGGCGACGGCGGCGGTGGCGGCAGCGGCAGCGGCGACAACGGAATATAAAATTAAAAGGAAAGAGAGAGGAGAGAGAGACTTACGTGTATTCGACGCTTTTCGGCTCGTTCGAAAAAATGGTGAAAATGAAATCGAATGAGAGCCTATTTATAGAAAATTTTGAAAGTTACTATTCATGATAGAGTAGGTCACTATTCATGATAAGATTTCGTTTTCTCGTTTTTCCGAAACTTCGTATTTTGCCCTTTTCTTCGCCGTTTGAGCTACGGGTGTCCGATTGACCTCTAGTTCGTTTCTATCTTCTCATTTTTCCGTTACGCATGTAATGGTATAAAAATATTTTATGTTCCATGTTTATAAATTTTATCCCTCTAAAACCGATCGTTAAACAACATCTGAAACGCACGTAATTAAATTAAACACTTAAAAAATTAATACACATAAGATATTTTAAATAAGGGTTTACTTATTTAATTAATCAATTATACTTCGTTTTTATTTTGGGCGTTACAATTAATATTTTCCAAAGTCAAGATAATACTTAAAACGAATTTTCAAAAATAGTAAGTAAACTCTTTTAACAATTAATTTTAAAAGAAATAGTAATATATCAAAGTTAAATGTAATACTTTTTATTTAGATAATATATATTTTAAAAAGTAAAATGTATTACTTTTCAAATGTATAGAAAATTTAAATTTAAAATGATTGTTGACCGTTCATCGACTAAATTAACCAGCCTGTTGATCACACCGCTTCTTTAGCATGTGACGACATCATACAAATATTTGCCAATTGACAAGTTCATTAAAAAAAAAAAACTTTAAAATTGATATTTTTATTCAATTGATTAAAAGAGGTTGTATTTGACAAAATATGAGTGTGCAATTATTGTATGGATCTTAGATTCATACAATATTGGTAGGGTTTGATCGAATCCGATCCGGATCCGAACATTTTGTTTTAATCCTGACTTTTATATTGTGTTAGTCATACCTTTATATTATGTTAAGCATACATTTATACAATACTTTAACTAAAAAAATAAACCTTAATATTGGCAAAAAAACCCTAATTTCAGTACAAAAAATCCTAATTTGTACATATATACCTTTTATATAATATTACGTATACCTTTAAGTAATATTAGTCATACCTTTATATAATACATAAATGTACAACTAACATAATTAAAAGGTATAATTAACATAACATAAATGTATGCTTACTATAACATAAAAACTATAAAAATATGTTTAGCATAACATAAAAATCATAATAGTATGTTTAACGTAATATAAATGTATGCTTAATATAACATAAAAATATGCTTAACATAATATAAAAATCCTAAATGTATGCTTAACATAACATAAAACCATAAATGTATATTTAACATAACGTAAAAGTATGTTTAACATTACATAAAAGTATGTTTAATATAACATAAAGACCCTAAAAGTATGACTAACATAACATAAATGTATGTGTTAGTCCCAAGTGGTATAAGATTAGGAGGAGGTGGTGAATTAACCTTATCAAATTTTGCAAACTTTTATCTAAAATGATATAAGTCCCTCGATTAGCAGATAGTTTAGAGAGCTTACTGCATAGGTGAGGTTATTGCTTGAGTAGTGACCTAGAGACTTAAAGAGAGTTTTTAAAGCACATTGAAAATGAAGACTTTTTCTGAAAGATGTTTAGATGCAGAGAGCTTGACAGATAGATAAACAGATAAGAATATAAAACAGTTAAACACAGACAGACAGATATATAGAGGTTCGAGGGTAGAGTAATCCCTCTACATCCTCTCTACTCCTTTTCGAAGGAGGAACTTTGTTAAATGTAGTTTGATTTACAAAGACTCAGTTAATACAAACCCTATTTCTAACAAAACTATCAGCTATTTCCACACATGTAGCTGCATAGTGACCAAAACACAATGACCCACATAAGATCCTTTCTCTTTCAATAGAGAGAACTAATACTTAGTAGAAACAGCTTCTGCTAAGTAACTCCTAAAACAATGTATATAAAATAATGGTTTTTCTTCAACAGTTGATGACAGAAAGTTTCTTGAACTTCAGAATACAGAAAGGTAGTTGACTTGCTGCTTGAAAGATTAAGTGACTGAAACAAGTAAGATTGAGAGAGTTTGTAATCTTTAGAGTTAGCTCGTGAGTTGTATTTTATTATAACATAATACATTATTCATGAAATTTGTATAGCAACTCCATACATAATTATTTATTTTTCTTAAAATATATTGCTTTTACATATTAATTTTCATTTTTTTTTATCAGGCAAACAATTAATTTTCATTATTGAAATGAATCATGAGAATTTTACTTTTAATTTATTATATATAATATTAGTTTATTTTTATCCATTTTGTAAATTTATTCATTTGACAAAATTCATGAAATACATGGTTAGAATCAAATTTTTAAATATTAACTGAATAATTACAATATTTTTACTAACTATTATTATTATTATTATTATTGGATCTTTTTTATATAAATCTCATATATCACACAAGATCGATCTATACTGGTATATTATATTATAGGATATCAACTATGAATTATTATAATCATCTTAATATTGTTAGCGGATATATTTGCGGAAATTATACCAAAGAGGATGTAATCAATCAATCGAAGGTATATAAGTTAATTAGCTTGGCATAAAATTAGGGATATTGCAGATTAATAATCAGATATAATTAAAAAGAAATACATGCATCTTGCATATACACATATAAATAGACAAGGCGCGCATAAATGTGTGTAAAATACACCATATATATGTATTGATTATGCATTCATAAAATAAAATAGTTTACCTAATACAGAGTGTAACGCACCCTAATCAACGCCCTTTCTTCTTGAAGCAATTCACCAATTTGGCTATAAATAACTCAATATTTTTATCATCATCAAGAACAAACTCCAAAGAAGAAAACCAAAAGTATCACATATAAAAGCATAAATTAGAGCTAGCTACCATGAAGAGCATTGTGATCTTGCTAATATTTCTCGTATTGAAAACCATCATGCTTCAAGTATCTGTGGATGCATGCTTACTTGAATCAGATTGCCATGTTCATGTTGCTAATAGTCTCCCTCAAAATTCTGCACCATTGAGGATTCATTGCGCTTCTGGAGACGACGATCTTGGATATCACATGCTTCATATTAATCAAGAATTTCACTGGGATTTCTGTAAGAGTTTTCTTTTAAATACATTATATTTTTGTCGTTTTTGGTGGGGTTCCAAGACAAGAGCTTTCGAAGTTTATAATGAAAAAACTGAGATATCCACACAAGTATCGTGGTGGATAGCAAAGGCTGATGGTATTTACTATACAACCAATTCAGACCCCAAAGTACGCTTGACCAAAAAATATGATTGGTAGAAGATGCTTCATTCAATCTATCAAGAAATTTATTGTAATTACAGCTTATGAACATAAATAAAATTTATTTAATTTCTTGTATATTGTCTTATTGGCTATCTTCATGCATGCTAGGCCAATTTATTTAGAATATTTATACTTACATTTACTTGTATGGCTGGTAAAAATTTGTTTCACATAAAATTTAGAACTTGTACTTTCATGTAATCCCTAAAATAATCAAACATTAATACTCTTCATGATTATAGTAAGAATATGTAAAATAATTATATTTATAATTTGTAGATGATCTGATTTTTTTGAAGGTATTATTTTAAAAAAGCCAAAGTAACAATTAGAATTAATTATAAAAGAAATAGCCAAAGTAAGAAAGTAAAAAATTTCAAGAATGAAATTTAAGAGAAGTGGTAATATTCTTCAAAGGCAAAGATAATTTAAATTCAAATATATAAAAAATTCAAGTTTAAAATGACTGTTGACCATCCAATTAACTGAATAGTTGGCCAGTTGATTGCACTGATCCTTTGATCCATGATTCCTTTTACAAGTGAATCTCACACAAAATAATTGCCATCTAGATTTATAGATCATGAAAAAAAATGACTTTAAAATTGAAACTTTCATTCAATTGATTATAAAAAGCTGTATTTGAAGAAATATGAACTTCTTTTTTCTTTGCATATACAATTAACTAACATACATATGAATAGATTATGAAAAACCGAATTTACAATTTGATTATGAAAATGAATAAAATAAAAGCGTCAGAAAGTGTTTTGAAAAATGTAAAAATAATATCAGTTATAAGTCCCAGCTATAAAGTATTAACAATGTGGAAGGTCAATATTAAAAAAAAAAAAATTCTAACCTTCCAAAATAAATAAACAATTGCAGTCAATCAATGGTGGACATCAAAACCTCTAATTTGTTTCTTTCGGGCTTTTTCTCTCTCTTCATCTTCCGGCGCCGGCAGATTGAGATCCAAACGGAGCCCCTTTTTAAAATCTCCGGGCTCGAGCTCATGATCAATTGAGGGTTCCGGTGGAATGTTCAAAGGCCGGCGAATCAGACCGGTGGCCCGGTGCTTCCTCATGTGTCCTCCGAGGGCTTGGCCAGAAGTGAACTCGGCCCCACAATAGGAGCATTCATGGATTCTGGGAGAAGGAGACGACTTGAGGGAGTAGGTGGAGGTGGAGACGCTGCTCAGCTGAAGAGAGAGAGAATTGGGAGAGATAATTCTGTTCTTGGATGATGAGATTGACGAGGGTGAATGGAAATTATTATCTTCATCGTCGGAAAAAATGGCGAGGGATTTCTCGTTCCTGGGCTTCCGGTGGCTGGCGCGGTGGCCGCCGAGGGCCTGGAACGAAGGGAAAGAGCGGCTGCACGTCTTGCATGTGTAGATGCACGCGCCGCCGCGTGCGTCATCGTATAATCTTCTGCCTTGGGAGAGGAGGATGAGGCACCGGGCGGTGTTGACTTCCTCCGTGGTGGTGCTCTCCTCCGAGGAGGCGGAGGGTGGAGGTGGTGGTATGATGGTGAAAGGGATGGGAGAGATAAGCCTTTGTCTCTTAGTGCGCTTGCGTTTGGCGATGGGGTTATTCTGATGGTCATGACCTGGTGGCGCCGCCGCCACTTCCTCCGCCGCCTCCATGTTCGCCACTGCCACCATGCAGAAACTCTGGGTGCAATGCTGTGTTTGTTTTAGAGAGAGAAGCAGAGAAAGAGGAGGAGAGAAAAAGTAGGAGGGAAGTGGAGGTTGGAGGAAGTTTATAGGGGAAGACTAGTGTGGGGTGGTAATTAGTGAATCTCAGAGGTCTTCAAAGTCAACACCCTTATTATTATTATTATTATTATTATTATTATTATTATTATTATTATAGGTTAACATTTCCTGCAAAATTATTATTATTATTATTATTATTATTATTATTATTATTATTATTATTATTATTATTATTATTATTATTATTATTATTAATTATTGGTTAACATTTCCTGCAAAATTAAACTTAAGTACTAAATTAACTGAAAAGTTATGTGAGACGGTTTAATTAATTTTAATACGTGAGGTAGAGTCTCAAATGGGTCAATCAATACCCAGTTCATATCGTAAACGTGAGTTATTGAATCAGCTAATATATTAGTTTTTTATTTAGAAATTATAATTCTACACTCAAAAAATATAAAAAAATTTCAACAAAAGTATTTCTTACAATTTTGTTTCTACATCAAAAATATAATAATAATGTTTAAAACTTGAAAATATCAGTTAGAAAATAACACCTATAAATTCAAATGGGGTTCAAGCCCATTTATAGCCAAAGAACCTAAATTAAAAGATGATTTTGATTCAGCAGCTAGGGATTGACATAACAGTGAAGTATAACGTGGTGTTCTAAGAAAAGATGATTTTTGTACTGTAGGGAAATTAATTTGTTAAACTTGATTCACTATCAAGGTTTGTATTTATTTTTATTACATGGTGTATTTCAATATTTCACTTAGTTAATAAGCTAATTTATAATGTTCTGAAAAAGTTAGATTAAATTTGTTATTATTTTAAATGTTAAGGAAAATTTAAAATCAATATTTATTTTTATCATATGCATACCTGGTTAGCTAAAATGGATTTGTTTTATGTATTAGTTATTGTCAGGATCAAATGCTTACCATTAGATCAAAAAAAACTGCAAGCAGATTCTTGCAATAATATATCATGTGGTATCTAACAAATATACAAACATATTCAGTTATGACAACATCCTCAGTTTCTTCAAGTCTGCATGTGCATCTTAGGGTTGGAATACATCCTACAATCGTTGCATTCCACCAGGTGCATATATACACCTGATAATATGTACTGTGTAAAGGGTCTCTAGGACCGGTCTCTCAGGTGGCTCGATGCTCGACAAAAACGGACATTGTCCTTGAGGGTATTCTGAAAGAGCCAGAGCTTGAGTCGTAAGTCGAGCTGTTGGCAATGTGATCACTTGAATTCACCTGGACCATTCTTGTAGGATTAGTTCAGCTATTCATTGTCAGAGATTGTGCATAGGGCTATCAGGTTAAAGAACCGTTTGTCTAGTGAACGGTTTTCATGTCAAGAAAATTGTGGGAGGGATAAAACAAGAACCTGTGCTGGGTGGAGTTGAAGAGCTTTCCCCTTCAAAGGTGGGCTGGTGAATGTTATGTCAGTTGGGGACACATTGGTTAAAACAACAATGTATGAGTAGCTGTGAGCATGTAACACACGATATTGTTAGTTAGAGTATAATTGTGAATTGGGTAAATAATGTTGTAGAGAAAGTTGTTACTAACATGAGATCCAGCTGAGAAAGCCCTGGAATTCCTTCATGGCCATCTTCAATGCTCATGACTATCACACCAGGGATCGATGATGGACCGGTGTTGTGAAATCGTACTCTTTTCTGGATGAAGATTTGAAAATTGAACTAGAGAATTGCTAGTGCCATTGATTCTCAATGAGAATGAAATAAATAAAAGATGAGCAATACATGATTGATTACTTATGCTTTGGAAATGTGGTTACTTCCTTCTTTCCTTAAAATAAAAGGTTAATTTTTTTATTTATTACTATTTTTTTTTGTTCTGATGTATGTCTTTTAACCTGAATTGCATTTGCTGAATCCAAACGGAAAAGTGGGGAAGAGTATCGGATACTAATAAAGGTAGAGAAGTTGTCAAGTGCTGCAAGGATGTGATTCCTTTGAGGCTTAAAGGCCGGATCTCCCAATCGGATTTTGATTCTGAAGAGAACAGAAAAAGGAGCCAGATGAAAATTGATGAGAGAAATATATTACATTGATTTGAGTAGTTTCAAAATGTGATCCAATGAACTAGTTATTATGTAGTAGGGTTAAGAGAAATGAAACTTACAGTGGCCAACTATGCTCGTTCTTTTGTTTCGGAGGAAGACCAACACCCCAATTATTAGAGTTGTAGCTGAAGTCTAACCTGAAAAAGAATTTGGAGTGCATAATTTTTGAATGGGAAAGATTATGCAGTTTTAAAGCATTCATCGTGCCCCATGATGTAAACTTACCTGTTGAACCAATCACCAGAATTATATGAGTCACGATCTAATGATTTCGAGCGCAGAATCTCATCACCAGCATGAAAGAAAGGTATTCCCTATCAACAATGAAATCAATATTAGCCAAATGCCACTTCGTATGTGATTCATTTGCACCCCTAATAGAGCATATACTCTACAAATTTGACTGGTAAGTTTATGGTACTGCAATTGTCTTGATTATAGGGAGGACATTTGTGTTGTTTATAGAAATATAGAGTTAGAAAAATATGTGGCAGGTTATATTTTATCTAGAATAGAAAGACAAACCTGAGAAAGTGCTATTAAGTTGGTTGCCAAGTGGTTCATCCTACATCTTGCATCCACACAGATATTTACAGGAGTCTATACATACTAAGAGTAGTGTTAAGAACTATGTCAGGACATGAACTACCATGCAAACCATTATAAACGAGAAATGTTACCTTTAAACTCACAATGTCGAACAAGGTCTCATTATCGTGAGCAGATACATAATTCACCTAATTCCATAAGATTAAACAATAATATTGAGAAGCTCATAGATGATAGTACGAAGAATGTTATCAAGTAGAATGACATCTCTTACTGTTTCTATGGGAGATGAAGCGTAGGCAACAGGAACAGCATCATGCAATAAAACTTCACATCCTTTCACCTGTTTGGGGGCAAGAGAAACAAACC
This sequence comes from Scutellaria barbata, assembly GCA_028654395.1. NCBI lineage: Eukaryota > Viridiplantae > Streptophyta > Magnoliopsida > Lamiales > Lamiaceae > Scutellaria > Scutellaria barbata. Next base: position 12,461,686 of record CM053646.1, on the reverse strand, counting down.
ATGGTTTTGTGAGAGATGCAATACAAAATGCAAGGATTTGTTGAGAAAACTATGTCAAAAGAAGTGTTTCTTTTGTATTTGTTGAGAAACTTTCATGAGCAGAATTTTTATCAATTGTAGGGATTTCTGTTTTATTAATTTCCTGATGAAGTATTTAAGTAAAGACAAGTATTTCTGATTTGAATTAAGATTACAATGATGTTTATATTCTGTGCAATCTTTAGGTAAGACAATGGCATCTTATTTATCAATGGGAGTTTCCATAATTGCTACAGATTTGTGAGTGCTGTGAGATGAGTGCATTTCCTTTTTAAGTTTGATGTTTTATTCGACTAAACTTTACAATTATTTTCCAATCTCTACTTAGAGCCATCCAGGTTGTTAAGAACCTAAAGCAGGGCTTAAAGTATTTTTGATTCAATTAAATCATACATTAAAGCCTGGAAATATTTGGAATTATTGGGAGTATGACTAATATCAGTAAAAATCGCCAAATAAAATCATAGCATGTGAGAGAATATGGTTACCTCTTTGCCCTCATGGTTAGTTAGAACAAAGTCCTTCAGGTTAGCAGCCATTCCAACCTGCCTTGGAAAAAAATTAGAGCCTAGAGAGTCAAGAATGTGGAAATAACTTTAGGAAGAAAGGGAATTATTAAAAATGAAAATCATCATCTCTCACCGAACGCAAGAATTATGTCTAAGATCAGAGTGAAGCCTATGTTCATGATATTAAGTACTAATAGGGACGGAACCACATTTAATATTATAATTGGCCCCCCTTAATTTTTGATCCTGGTTCCGTCACTGAGTACTAACACTAGCCTACTTGTGTATTCAAAGTTGGAGCCGATTCATCTATTATAGATATAACTTATAAGGTGGTCATTCTTTCCATACCTAATACTTTTTAAAATAGGATATTAAAAGATAAATCCATTGATAGATTTCTTATGAGATAGTTTCAGGAAAATATCAAAATAAAATAATGGTTGATAATATTTTTCAACAGTACCTGGATGTGATCCTTTGATACAGCTAGCATATGCTCCATTGTAGATTTGGTTCCATGGTCATGATCGTTGGGCTGAAGAAATAAAAAAACAGTAAACTAAAAATTTGAAGATAAGTATTTTTAAACATAAACCATAAATTTCCAACTTTTATCAAGATCTTATCAAGCTTGGAAACGTCATATTACCTCCAAGGACAAACCTGTAACAAAACCTTGTTGAAGTGGATGTCCAAATGGAGATCCGCCAAGCATTGCATCTCGAATCCGGTCATTGAAGCTGAATGCATGCCTCGTAATTATTCATACAGTTGAATACAAAAGCACTTCAGTGAAATATTGAAAGTGATTTTTTTTTATACGATTCAAAAAGATGCTGCAGCTAAGTTCTTTTCCTTAAGGATTTAGTTGAAGAAATTGATTTGATGTTACCTCCAGATAACTCTAGAAGATGGATAGGGACTTGTACCTTCCAATTCCAGTTCCAGGAAGGTTGAACTGAGCTGCATTTACGCCACGCCCATTTTTGGCCACTTCTCCAAAATTCCATCCTTCACCATATCTGAAAATGGAAAATGTTACAAATATTCACCAAGACAAAGAATAGAAAGTAGTTAGGTATTCCATCCTTACAAGTAGATAGTAGAGCCATCTACTCCATCATTCTGTTTTGATAAGCTCTGGAGCATGTTTCTGGCCTTTACCTGAAGTTGAGATGCATGTTAGAATTCATATCATACTAAAAGAAGAAACGAAAATGTTTTTTTTTTTTTCTAGTTTTCTCTTTATTAAATTCTAACAGTGATTTCTTAGAGTCATAGCAGTCAAGAGAAAAACCTACAAACTATAAGTGCTCAGTTTATCATATTTTTACTTGACCATGGTAAAATCAGCTACCACATGCTAAGGAAAAATGACAGTTTCCTGAACTTGTTTAAAGAATTTGAAGCTATAAATTTCCTAGCCTTGCTTCTTGCCAAGAACAAGTTTTTTCATGGAACAGTTTGTAATTCTAGAATATCAGTGTATAATTTCTTGATTTGGAATGGATGTTAAACAAAGTTCTCTAACAAAGAAGTATATGACGGAATGCAACCATACCATAGTACGCTTCATTATATGACCCATGAGGTCAAAACGGAATCCATCAACCTGCAATACAGATAATCACAAGAAATGTTAAAAAAAAAAAGGCATGAGCGATCATGTCCTTGATGATTTGAATACATAAAGGTCCTTTAGGATGCAATTTGGTGAAACATTTTCAAGGTCCAGAGGTTGATTTAATACCGATTTTTCTTCACATTCTTTTAGGAAGGTAAAATATGCAAGAGTAATAAAATAACTTAACATTGAATACGAAAGCCCAATATTGGAGATATATGCTTGAAAGAACAAAGCAACTTTCTTTGCATATGATGCATCTTAGATTTGTGAAACCAATAAATGTATTAGGAATTGTGATAATAATCTAAACACATTGACATCACCTAGTTAAGGTAGTCACAAGTTACATATTCTAGTAAAGTGAAATACTGATTATACTAATCTGTCACGAGCTTTATGAGAGATAAATAATGTAAATGTTGAAAAGAAAATAGTCACCTTGTAATTGGCTGCCCAGTGTAACAAGTCATCGATAATCAACCGTTCAACCATGTAATGCTCACTAGCTGTATTGTTTGTACATGTACTATTCTCAATAAGGCCATCAAGGTTCCTTCGAAGGTAGTAACCTGGAACAATCTACATTAACTTGGTGTTATGATAGATGAGGCACCAACCTTTGATGATGGAATTGTGCAATGTTAGATACCTCCTTTATGCATAATCATAAAGGCTAATTAGTTTTTATTTCTAAATAGTAACATGATTAAGGTTATTAACCTTGTCCAAGACAGAGTTCTCATCATAGGGACCACTGGCATGTAAATGGTTGTAAACAACATCCAATACAATGCGAAGGCCGGAGCGGTTCAGTGCCTGCCATCAAATGCATCATTTTTAATAGGCCTCCATTAAAATGATAAGCAAGTCCATATCCATGATTCTGTGCTTTCAAATTAAAGTTATGGGGAATCGGAATCTGCTAGTTAATCAAACATATACCTGCACCATCTTGCGGAACTCAATTATGCGCGAGGACCCATTAGGATCAGTTGCATAGCTTCCTTTTGGGACTCCCCAGAGAACAGGGTTATAGCTTTTTTATACAACAAATCAGTGTAAAACAAATAAATTCAGTTGAGAAGCACGAAAAACACGACATCATATGAATTATGCTTCAGACAAAAAATCTCACCCCCAATTATATCCATCTGCATTCTGGATGGCTGTGATGCAAGCCTGTTGTTCATCAGAGTCAGGTGGAAATGATCTGAGCATCTGGAAATCTGTTTAAGGCCTCATATCACTCAGAGAAGAGCAAGAAAAAAAAAATGAAACAATTAAAACAGCCAAAAGAAAGAAGGGAGTAATGGTAAATAAGGTCAACTACAACTGCTAATATGGTCAAACAAAAAGGCAGGGAGTTAAGGTAAGACCAATCCTGATTTGCATTCTGTACTTCTTAGAAACATATAAAACACAAATCCAGAGAAAGAAAGAAAACAAATAAACATATGAATCCAAAAGAGGATCGTGACTGTAAGATTAGAAAACCTTTTGAGGATTCCATCGTTATATGTTATTTCCGGTTACAAAAAATAGAGTAACTAAAGATGCTTAGATTAAAATTAAAAAAAAAAAAAGAATCATGTGCCTAGTTGATTAAATATTCAAGGTCAAATAAGCAGAAAGGGATGTTAACTAGATCACTGGCAATTAACAAATAGACACCTGTGATAATTGGTGCAAGGAAGGAGGTCAAACAAAGGGGAAACCAGTAGATGCATTTACATAAACATATAAATGAACACCTGCATATGAAATAAAAGGTAGGTGCATTCTAGGCCCTCAGATTTTCGCATCTTAATTTGATAATCTCTGGGGGACTATTCAAGCAATAACAAACCAAAAGAATGGAGAAACTAGCACATGACTACTTTAGAGAAAAACTACACAGACTGAAAAAGAAGCACCATGAACAATGATCCCATACCTACATGCTGCCATTTGCTCTTCTCGTCATCAACGCCAGCAAACTGGTAGGTTGGCAGCAGATGAACATGCGTGATACCAGCATCGGATAACTTTCTAAGATGAAGCATTCCAGCTGAGTCCTTCAAGCAAAAGCAAATTATAATAGTCACAGCTTCAACTAGTAGTATTTTCCTCAAGTACTTATTATTTCTCTACAAAATACGGCAATTAGAGAAAGACCTGAAGAGAACTTAATAACACCACTAAACTGAGGGTGATGAGGTCAACTGAATGTAGTAAGTAATATGTAAACAGTCACTTAGGAGATTATGAAAAGAAGATGTCGATGAAAAGAGAAGAGTCAAATGCTAGTAACTGGTCAAGAAGATTACAGGGCAAGTAAAGGCAAGGTAGCCACCACGGGAATCAGATGGAACAGTATCATCACTGGCACTGCATCCAAAAACAAATAAAGAAAGAAAAATCAATAGACGGTACTCGATAAGTGTGATGAGATCAAGTGGTCGATCTTGATGTTGCATCTTACAATATCTGCCAGAAAAAAAAGAGGAGCTGCCAGATCATTCACCATACAACGTGATAAAGAAATGGGCATGAAATTAGATCCTTCATTGCTAAATCATTAACTTATCATCAAATTTGTTTAAATCAGATTTCTTATGGAGACCAAGAACTCTTCAAAAAAAAAAAAAAAAAAACCAAAGTCACAAACCATATAATTCTCAGGGACCTCTAAACTTGTATGACTTAATACTCTTCAATGAAGGACTTTAAAGTATTTTATGATGCAAGGTTGGTTCGTTATTTACCTGAAGTCTCTTACATGCAACTCATAAATACTGATATCAGAAAATGACAGAAGATTTGGTTTCTCATCTACCAAATGATCCCATGACTCAGGTTTCAAAGCCTCGGAATCAACATTGACAAACAGGGTTCGCCTGCCATCACCTGACAGCCTACATTAAAAAAAAAAAAAAGATAAGAGCATGTTAGAACTTAAAACAAAAGTCCCTCACTATTTTCACCAATCAATTGTGTGAAAATATAATTAGAGTACCCTCTTGCATATGGGTCGTTCGCAATACATTTTTCAATTTGCAAGGTGCTGGGATGATAGACACAGACTTCATAGACGTAGTAACAGCCCTCCCAAGTCAAAGGCCCTTTAGCTCTCCAAACTCCATTTGACTCCTCAAGTTGGACAACTTCTAAGGGATCATTGCTGTCAGATTCTTTATAGATCAGTGCACTTACCCTCTGTTTATATCATAACATAATCAAATCCCTGAATGAGAGTCCCGAAGGAAATATTGCAAGCACCCAAAAAAAACAAAATTAAAAAATATTGTAATGTATTAACTTGTGCAGTGGGTGCCCAAAGATACATAGAAATAGCTTCGGAAGAAAAAATGATGCCAAGAGGACCGTCATAGGAGAATAGTTCATCTATGACTCCTGGTAACTGCAGACTGGTAATGCTGGTACATTCTTCATGAGCTGTATATAAAAGGAGTCAGTCAGCCCAAGTGTGGAAATATTCTGATTTTAAGAAAGAAGTATATATAAAAGGAACTTTTAGGAGAAAACGATGACATAAACCTAGCAGCTAATATTTTATGAGTCAAATCTTTTTCAATCCAAGTAGCAGAATCTATTCTGAGATCAACAAGTTCTATGACAAGCTTTCATACATTGACATAAATTCATATAAGGTTAGGTGACAAAACTTAAGCGGTCAACAATGCAGTTGAAAGAATTAAAAAATAATTGAGCTAACTCCAGAAGTATTAGCACACATTATTGACCACTAACAAACCCCTCTATGAGATGTTAACATTAGAGAGCATAAATAAAGCACTTACAGCTTAAAGCAGCAATAGCCAATTGGTGCTTTAATAAACTTTTGACATCCAGAGCTGGAGGGACTTGAAAGGGCTTGAAATCTTGGATATGTGGAAATTTTTCTATTACCTAACAACATAAAGAGTTATAGAAAATCTAACCTTTTTATTACACTTGACTGTGATAATTATAACTTCTCTTTTATAATGAAACAAATTCATCAATAAAAGTCTCACTTGTTCCGGAAGCCTTTCTTTACTTTGTTCAAGCTTAATTTTAACATCATACCCTGTTTGCATGAGGAAAGAGCATTAGATTTGTATTCCAAAACAGAATGAATATAATTCAAAGGCATTGTTAGAGATGTGAAAACCTTTAATTTCCCCATTTACTACCGAGAGAGTAGCATTTTTACTGCTATAGAGACAATATGACCCATCTCCAGAATCGACATCCCAAGCAATAATTTCTGTACTGACCCAAAATGCTCGAGAGTATGAAAGGCTGTCCTGCAATGATAAAGAAAAGCAAGAGCACTTGCTGACCAAGGAGGAAACAAGAAAAGAAAAGAAAGCCTTGAAACCAAGAAAGATGATAAACAAGCTCTCCCAGGAATTAATGGCTATGCTTTTTTCCTTATGCAAATGACTTCACAAGATTGCTACCCAACAAACCATAAATTCATATAACTCCATTGTTTTCTTACTATGGAAAGGTCCATTCAAGTGTATTTTCCTCACAGAATGCTGAAATGTCAAAAGATCACCATTAATTCCAGCACATATAAGTTAGAAAAAAACTAGCAGGCCTTCTTAATAAGAGAATCCACTCTCTCTCTCTCTTTCTCTCTCATAAAATCCTTACTACCCCACTTAAACAGCAGGGTTATTTACCTCCATAGCCAAATCACCCAATTCGAAGCACAGTCTTATCTTATTCCAATTTCCCAAATTAACGTACAGTAGAAATTAAACAGCCATCCAAAACATAGTAGTCAAAATATGAATCCAAAAGAGATATTTTATCACGCAATAATTAGAGAATGGAGACAGACCTGAAGAGCAGAGGAGGAAGCAGTGGGGCCCTGACTAGTGGTCATGGCTGACGGACGGCGGAGTTCAGAGGAAGCGGTGAGATTAAGAATTCGGCGGCAACGGCCACCGAGTCGCCTCCGAGTCAGAGTCGCGGGAAGTGGAAGAGAACGGTGAGGAAGAAGAGGGGCATTGGAGGTCTGGGAAGTGGACAGAAACAGAGAAGATGAACGGTACACAGACATTTCCAACTTCCACTTCAAATCCCTTCGGTCACACACACATTTATTCATAAAATTAAAATTATATATATACTTATTTGATAATCCCTCCATCCCTTAACACTTTGCACACTTTCCTTTTTAGTTTATTTCAAACACTTTGCACATCAAAAAATGGCAAATTTTAACATAATTAACATCCTCACAATACACATTTATTTACAAAAAATGCCATTACTTTTTCTCACACAATACCATTTAATATTCAAACTTTTTCTTAAAAGTTGTGCCCAATTTAACTATTATACCCTCAATCAAAAAGCAAATATCCACTTTTTCTTAAAAAGTGTGCCCAATTTAGTGTGCGAAGTAACGTGGGACAGAGGGAGTATTATTTTTCGAGCGTCTTTAACTAAAAATAATCATTTTTTACTATTACTATTTATTAAAATTGTTTTGTCTTATTTTTCATCCGAAACATCATATTTAAAGTAAAAAATATATATCAATTTAAGATGGAGTACAACATAGCAACAAAAAAACAATTAGAAATTAATAATTATGTCTAAGCATATTTAAAAAAAATCATTGCCACTAATCAATGTTGAATCATGTCTAAATATGATCAACTAAATCTGCAGTGCACAAGGTTGGTGATGAAATTGAGTGTTACCCTTATGAATTTCTTCTAAGATAATCTCAAATTTTCGAATAGCACGTAGTATTGGTTGTGCAGGCTCATCATGTGTGTGCTAATTCATAATTATTTTCTTCCTCTCTTCGACAATTGTATTGTGCTAAAATAATGTAAACTAACATTATGAACTATAAATTTTTTATATTCAGTAACGAGTTGTCCCCTTACAATTAACCATTGTACTTGCAATGCTCATTCGACAACCTATCTCGCAGCTTCTTATCCTTTTTTAAACAATCATCTCTAAGGAATATGTAGGCAAGAAAAACTATGACGAAAAATAAACAATTTTATATAATTTTCATTTGTTAGGTAGTATCAACCATTTGTATTAGCATGTCGTTCTCAATGAAATTAACCTCCAACACATCTAGCAAAACTTTGTTAAGCAAATGAGATTCATTTGAACGTGAATATGTGACCCAAAAAAACATGTCATATCTTCAAGTTATGAAATAAGATCGCTTCAAGCACTATTAAATATGAGTGTTTCATAACCCCTTATAAATTAACCGATCTAATCAAACAACAATCTAATTTTTCCACTCCCATACATGAAATAAGGTTATTTAACATATCACAGTAAGTCATACATCCCATTTGGAAAAAACGTTGAACATCACTAATGTAATTCCACAATAACAAATTAATAAACATACAATCCTCCAAGAACATATATGTTGAAATTCAATTTGAAATATTTTTCCTCATTACATAAGATCAAATCTAATCAACTCAGAAAAAAAAAAAAAACGTATTTCCAGAAGAAATTAAACAACATCAGCTAGCTAGCTACCAAAAGTAATCAAATAGTTATTACATTACTCACAGTAATCTCGGTATAATCAACAGTATCAATGGGATTAACCGCCATTTCTGCAAGCTTGACAAGACTCCCCGTCGCCATTATTGCCTTCGCGTTGATATCGTGCATGGCTCTCGCATGCAAGCATCTGCATGCAGAAAACGCTGCCGTGAAAAGCTTCTCATCCTTCTCCGGCCTCAGCAGACAGTGCCCAAGAATCCTCAGAATCGGTTGAAGAAACTCCCATGGCAGATTGATCCTCCCTCTTCTCCCTTCCATCTTCGTGCGGCCCTCTCTGTCGTCCTGGCCCGACCAAATCCTGCAGAAATCGCAGAACTCGAGCTTGGACCCGACCGGGATCTGAGAGATCTTGGTGTAGTAGAGCTCGAGCGCGACGCCGACGATCCTGGCGCGGCGGGTGGAGCGGACGGTGCCGTGGGGCTCGAGTCTGGAGGAGATGACGGCGAGGTGGAGCTCGGTAGAGCTGTTCTTGGGGGTCTGTTTGGTCTCGTGGTAGACGCTGGAGTGGGCGATGTCGGGGATGCTGACGGTGACGGCCTGGCCGTGGCGGGCGGCGGTCTCGTGGGCGTAGATGGCGAGGAGGACCGACTCGAAGCCGGGGAGGGGCTTGTGCCCGGCTCGTGAGAGGTAGACGCCGGCGAGGGTGGGGAGGAAGCGGAGGACGACGAGGTGGAGGTCCGGCTCGTTCGAGTGGAAGGTGTCGTAGAGCCACGCGCAGACGTTGTCGTTCACGGCGCCGGAGTCGGGGCGGTGGAGGAACACGGAGATCTGGGCGGCGACGTCGGGGTCGTGGAGGAGGGAGAACGCCGGGGTTTCCGACGAGGAGAGGAGGGGCGGGAAGGTGGGGAGGATGGTGGAGAGGGCTTCGATGGCCACCTGAGATTTGCTGTAAGAATCGGACCATGTGATGTGGGGTTTGGCGGCGGCGGATTTTTCCGGTGATGGACTTTGATCAGTGCTCATGGTGCTAACAAGAATGGGGAAGGGAGTTAGAAAAGAATGGTGATTATTTCGAATTTTAAAAATAAAAAATTGGCTTGTTTAAAAAGGAGGATAATTAGGAGGAAATTATGGATCATCCAAAGGTAATTTGAGTTAGTGTGTAATTATGTAATATATAGTGTTGGAAAATAGAGATAATCGGTGTTTTAATTTAGTTGACTACAGGAACAAATGGACCTAAAGCCTCGTTTGGTTTACTGTTTAGGATGGATTAAGCCTCTTTTAACCAATTTAAACCCTCGTTTGCTTCATTAGATTCAGGTCCAAATTTAAGTTGGGTTCGGATTTTCATATTACATATATTGAAAATCTTCAAGTTTTGGATTCACTTTGTAAAAAAGCCATTTTTTCCCTTGGTTTATGTGAAACAAAAGTTCCAGTTGATGACTAGCGTTATGATGAAAGTCCAATAGCATATTGGGTAAATATTACTTTTGGTCTCGAAGATTTGCCCTTATTTCAGGAATTTTACTCACTATTTTCGATTTATAAAAAAATCCTCCATATTTTAATTTTTTTTTATCAATGTTCATCAATTTCATTAAATTTCATATTCCAAAGTAACAGAAATTACCTAATTTGATCGTCCTTAATTCCGTCGCATTGGATGGAATTTCAATTAAAGTGAATGGACGTGTATTCAGGCGACTTTATGAAGAATTATTTTTGACTATTATTGCCCTTAATATAATAGTGGTTTTCAAATATAATAATATGCAATTTGAAAACATATTACACTCATGGATTATTTTGATTATACATGTTATATTTAAAAGGAATTACTTGCTTTTAATAAAAAATTGAGTAAAAGCTTGACACTCAAAATTTTAGAATATTGTCTTTATAATCTGAAATAACTTAATTTTTGCCAGCTTGCACATATGTAACGGACACTACATTCAAAAAATTAACAATATAAAATAAAATAATTGAATCAATATTACCAAAATATATTATCCATATATGCAAACAACATTAATGAATTTACTATGAGGCACAACAAATCAGCCAACTTACTAAAATTTAGCCTTTCGATTTAATTAGGTCAGACAATAAGTTATTGCCCAAATTATTTACATTGGCAAATATTATTAATTCTCAATTCCAATGTGCTAGGTCATGAACAATACTTTGAGACCTATATATACTCAACACTTATAAACAAAATATCTTGACTCTATAAGTTTTCGATTTCACAAGTTTTACCAAGCAAGCTTTTCAGATATATATATATATATATATATATATATATATATATATATATATATATTGACTCATTTCATCATGAAAAATCTAATAGCATGTTTTATTCTTAGTATCTGCATTTTTCCAACGTCAATCATGAGTACACCTATATCAGATGCTAAATGTGATAAATATTTTATACATATGTACAATCTACTTCCAGAATCACTCAAATTACGTTGTCAATCTAAAGATGACGATCTTGAATATCACATTGTCAAACAATTTTTAGATTTCAGCTGGCAATTTTGTGATAGTTTTTTCGGAAATACCTTATTTTTTTGTCATCTTTATTGGGATAACAAACAAGTTACGTTCGATGCATTTAGATCTAAATGGAGCGATCGATGTGTACGAGGTGCATGCCTTTGGCAAGCACAAAGTGATGGTATCTACTTTTCTGGTGGCACGTCACCACCAATTTTTAAGAAGATGTATGATTGGCAAAATGCATAGATCTGACTGATATAAACTACTTTGTTATAGAAACTATTTATTTTTGAAATTATGGTGTTTCGTTACGAACTTTCGAGTCAAATAAAGCCTTTTTTTTTTGTTGATTGTGTGACGATCAGGATTAAAACCTGAATCAAGTATGTTTTCTAATATTCATTGTCCTTCTCTCTTCCACTATCCAAAGTTTATTAAAAAAATAAAATAAAATAAAATCAAATTGTACCACACATTTTGACTCTTGACGGGAGTAGAGAAACATCAAAACATCAATTCTCAATATATTTATATTATCCAAGAATAATTTATAATTCCAAAATATCATATTGTAGTTAAAAAATCATGATATTATTCATAAAGAGAACAATAGTCAATATTATAGAACAATATCGTCTAGCTAATGATTCAGAAAATATTTGAAATAATATATTTAAATAATCAGAAAATAAGTAAAAAAAATTGAAGTGGGTAACTAGTCTCATTTTAAATTGATCTTGCAACTCAATATGATTTGGTGAAGATTATTCGAAATATTGACGAGAAAAATAAAATTATAATCTATATATACTTTACAGTTAAAATATAGATGCAAAATAACCTGATAATGTTGCAAGTTCTTTAATGCTCATCTTTTACAAGGATCTTTGAGGTGCTACGTTTTTTTTTTTTTTTTTGAAACTAATAACTTTTAGGATGTCTTTATAATCTGAAATAACTCTTTGCCAGCTTGCTGACATGTGGTGACAATATAAAAAGAAAATAATTGAATCAATATTATCAAAATATATTATCGATGCAAGTAACATTAATGAAATTTACTATCAGGCACATAAAATCAGCTAACTTAATAAGTTTTATAAGTTATTTCCCAATTAAGTTATTTAAATTGTCAAATAATTTTAATTATCAATTCCAATATGCTGGGTGAACAATACTTTGAGACCTATAAACATAGTTACCAACGCTTATAAACAAAATATCTTGAATTTTTATAAGTTTTAGATTTCAGATTTTTTTACTAATCTTTTTGATATAGACTCATCTCATGATGAAAAATCTAATAGCAGTTTTTGTTCTTAGTGTCAATCATGAGTACACCAATATCAAATGCTAAATCATTTGATAAATATTTTGTCCATGCAGTGTACAATATGCGCTTGCTTCCAAATGCATTATTGAATTTACGTTGCTAATCTAAAGATGATGATCTTGGACATCATATTGTAAAGTCATTTTTCGAATTTTAGTTGATAATGTTAAGATAACTTTTTTTAGTACTTTATTTTTTTGTCTTTTTTTATTGAGTAAGATAAATTACCTTATTATAATAAAGTATTTGTTTCTGGAATTATGGTATTCGATTTAAACTTTTGATTCAAATAAAGGACAATAATTACTTGTTTAATTTTAACATATTCATATATATATATATATATATATATATATATATATATATATATATATAAACAGATTAACAATTGATAAATTTACATTTGATATAATTTCAATAAATGTAGCATTTCAAAGATCCTCGTGAAATTAAATGACCACTTAAAAACTTGCGAGCATTATAAGGTTACCTTAAATTTTAAATCCTTATTAACTGCATAATAGATTATAAAATGTTATATCTTTTCTAAAAAAAACATTCTCATAATATAATTTTGAATAATCTTCATCAAATCACATTAATTTGCAATTTAAAATGAGACTATAAATCAATAACCAACTTTGTCCAGTAAAGGATGAGGTTTGGCATTTTTGCATATTAATTTATTGGATTGACCAATTTAAGATATTTATTAATAAAATGCGGTGAATTTAGGGAGCGTGAATGTTCAATTTGGACTAATTCAGCTAACGTGCCATGTCATATGGTTGCACCGCATAATCGTCCTACTTGCCAACATTTTTTAAAAATGGAACTATTTCCAAATTTGAAAATCACCAAATTTTTTTTTTAATTAATCTGAAATTTTTGACAATGACACTATATATATGTGTATATATATATAAACTATAAAATATCTGGAAAATTAAATGAAAAATATTTACATAAATCAGAAAATTATAAATTATTTTGAAAAGTTAAACATAAAAATATATATGGGATTAATTAATCTAGGGTAAAAATCAGCAAAAATAAAAACTTAGCTTTTGTTAATATTTACATACTTTTTACTTAAATAATACATGAAATTAAATTAAGGGTGAAAAAAAAATCAATATTCTACTAATATTAAAACATTAATATTTAGATTTTTAATTTTAAAATTTGTTACTTCTTTTCTGATTATTTAAAGTAAATCATTTGATGTCCAAATATTTTATGATTTATTTGAAATACTCATATTTTTTATTTACTAACTATATATTTTATTTTTTTGGCGACATTCAAAATTTTTCTGAGTCTTTAACCAAGCTTAATGAATCATTAGAGAAGTGGTTAACAGCACTTTTAAATTCGTGCTGAATTAAGGAACAAACATTGTACTATAGTATTCTCGAGGATATAATGATGGCTATTAATTGTTCTCCTTATGTTTATAAATATCATGACTTATAATTTAAAAGAATCACATTGCATTCCTTAATCATTGTGGCTAGAATAGAAATGTAGGAAAACTTGGCATTCAAATTTTTATCTAAAAACTATTTGCCAGCTCGCTTGACATAAAAAGAATAATTGTATCAATAATTCATAAAAAGAATTAACAATATGGAAGAAATATAATTGTATCAATAGTTACTTACCAAAATAAATATTATCTTTGCAGATAACATTAATGAAATTTCACTATCAGGCACAAGAAGTCTACTAACTTACCAAAATTATGTTTTCAATTTGATTGGGTCTAATGGTAAGTTATTGCCTAAGATATTTAAATAGTCAAATATTTTAAATTCTCAATTCATGGTAGGTGGATGATAATTTGAGACCTATAAATATAATCAACAACACCTATTATAAAGAATATCTTGACTCTTGAGTTTTGGATTCAACATTTTTAAGAAGCATTTTAGATATTCACTCGTACCATTATGAAGAATCTAATAGTGTGTTTGATATTTTGTGTCTATATTTTTCCAATCTCGACGTGTATATCAACGGATCGTCATTGCTCAATTACCGCTAAATATACTATCCATATGATTAATAGACTTCCAGATTCATTCCTCGAATTACATTGTCAATCTAAAGACGACGATCTTGGATATCACTTGATCCAAAAAAATCGTGAATATAATTGGAGTTTTTGTGATAGTTATCTTGGGAATACTTTATTCTTTTGTCATCTTTATTGGGGTAATAAGGAAGTTACTTTCGATGTATATACATCCAAAAAAAGTGACCGATGTAAAGCTGATATATGCATATGGGAAGCGAGGAGTGATGGAATCTACTTTTCCGGTGGCCGGAAACCCTATGCCTTTCAGAAAATGTATGATTGGCAAACCGTAAAGGTGTAGCTGTTAGAACCATTGATAACTTCCATGTTATTGTGTGGTTGAAAAGATGAAATAACGTAAGCAATTATCAACTCTAAAATAATGTGTCGTTGATCTTATTTTATATCTCAGTTTCAAATTCTTGTTATAGCAAATATTTATGTTTAGATTTTGAATATGCATCAAGCTTTTAATCAAATGAAGCACATTATTTGATTGATGTTATATTTAAGTATACGAAATCATCTATTTCAATATATTGTTCATCTCATATTCTTAAATATACATCTTAATATGAGACAAAATGACAAAAATATAGTAGACTTGGAATGAAAAATGTAAATTATTAGAGTGTAATCATACCTGTAAATGATCATGGAAACAACTTGAAATTTTATAAAATTACCTTAAATGGTGTTTGGATAAAATAATTTGAAATAATAAATTTTAAATTCACTTAAAATTAGTTAAAAAAAAAAAAGATTGAATTTCAAGTTAAAAATAAAAATAATTGGATTTCAAATTCAAATTCACGCATATCTGAAAACCATCAATAAAATTTTCATTAATATTCGGAATATGAACAATCAGGAAATTAAATAAAATAGATTTAAATATTTGCAATTCTGAAAATTGGAACCCATTAATTCACACAGCGGATCGCAGCAGTCTGCTGCCATTTTCAGCTAAACAAGGTGGGATTTGCAATCTGAGTGATGATAATGGCGATTTGCGTCGGTGAATGGCGATTGATCGACAGAAATCATCGTGAATGGTGTGATGGGATTGAAGTATAGTTGCAATCTCACCATCTCCAATTACTTCCAAACGTAGATTCCAGTTTGAGAATAATCTCTATTTCAATGAGGAATTCTTCGGATTTGGGACATCTGGTAGTAAGCTTTTGCAGATGAAGGAACTCGCCGCTTTTCTCGTGAGTTCTTCTTCTTCAATTAAGACTTCCTTTATCACATTTTTTTTTTTTATCTTTTTTTTTTTTTTTTTTTTTTATGTAATCGGATTTTGATTGTTGGTGCGACTTTGAGCTTTTAATTGTCTGTTTCTTTCACTTAGAATGCGTTTGGGCAATTTGTGCTGATTTAGCTTCTATACAGTTCTTTGCATCTTTTGAATTTAGGGGAAAGGAATTTTACTCTTCCAGTTCAGGAGATTGTGTCATAAGTTAAAGAAATTAGATTTTTTGTTTGTTTAGATGTATTCGTTTAGTTTCCTATAAGATGAGGGGCTCTTGTTGAGTTTACCCTAATTCAATAATAACTATATATTAGAGTAGAATTATAACTTATACCAATTATATATGATTTTTATTTTTATTTTTATTTTTTATTAATATTTAAATATTACTTCCTACGGTTAAAAAAAAAAAACAGCTGGATGGGGGGTTTCTAATATCCTATAAGATGAGGGGACTGTTGTTGAATTAACCCTAAATCTATCATAAGAGATGATAAATTCTTTTGTAAATAGAGGTAGAACTGCAGTAGTATTCATAACTTACATGCTGAAAGCTGTTTCCATAAGAGAGAGGATCAAGTAGTGTGTTGATCAATAGGCCATGCAAAATCTTGCCTTTTGGGTGTTAGTTTGTTCGTTGGCTTATAAACATCTCTTTCCGTTTCCTTTTAGCGCCCCCTCTTTTCTTATTAAGAAACTACCATCTTTGCTTTCCGTTTTAGGCAGTCAAGAAACCATAAAAACAGAGAGAGAGTGGGGTTTATTGGGGGGGGTTTTGGATTAGTGATTCTTGGTGGGTTTTGGGAGAGAGAAAATGACTCGAGCCAATAGTGTGATGAAGAAGATGAAAAATAAGAAGACAAGGCGAGATAAATTCTGCAATAGGCGTGATAATCTGTTCAAGAAGGCACATGAACTTTCTGTTCTTTGCGAGGCTGAAGTCGCTATTATCACTATTTCCTCCAACGGAAAGATCTCAGAATTTGCTAGTTCCAAGTAATCACTTTTTAACTTTGTTTTTAGGAAATTCAGTTTTTGTACGTTTTTCTGAATTATTTTTCTTGTTTCTTGGGGATTGATTTTCTTGGATTGTTCTTTCATACCAATTCTACTGGTGTTTTATTAATTTGTGTGTTCTTTTTTTTTTTTTTTTGGTGAATTCAAGAAACCAAATCTTTGCTTAGATACTCCCAAGATATAAATAAATAAATAAAATAGTTTTTTGTGCTCTAATTGAGTTGTCAAGATTTTCATCAGTTGTTTGTTTTTAGTGGTATTATAGTAATTGAAAGTCTCCCCAATTTTCTCTGATTAATCTGAATTGAGTTGCTAATCGGAATCATTTGTAATTGACATGTTTTTGATCGATATGCCTCTGTCTAATTCTTGTTATTGGATGTTTTAATTGAATTCTTTTGTTATTGATGGTGTTAGGGCAATATTCCCCCCATTCCGAACGGATAAACTATTGACTGGCTCTTAATGTCTGCTTAGAAACATTGATTGTTTTAGGCATCTTAGTAAAAGCTTTGACTTATGCGAATACCATAAATATGTCTGATCTTGGTGCAGCATGGATCAAATACTTACAAGACTCAACATGTGCTTGAAGTCTCAAAATTATCCTACTCTGAAATTCATCCCAGAGGTACGTCTATCACCTACATTTTACTTAAATATATCATCCACTTGTTTATGTATTCTTGAATCATTATATATAACAGTAGTTATATGTATTAGAGACTTAGAGTGGCATAGAAGCACCGATGAGTAATCATAGGACATAAGTTTATTATGTGTATGGTTTGATAGCTGTAAGCGTTTGAATAAACAATGAGGTTGATATTATAGATACTGTGAAATTATGAAGCTAGTTTCTAACTTTTTTACCTTCTTGTTTATTAGTTTTAAAGAGAATGCTGTATTGCTGTGTGACCTCATTGCATAAGCTCTTTCACTATGATAATATATAAATTGGTTTAGAGTATCTAATTTTTCACAGAATATTCTAATTGATTAACATTGTTAAAAACAATATGTCCTGTTTTCTTAAAACATAAATCAGGAGCCAGAAGAGGAGATGGTGACAGAGGAGGTTGATGCTCTGAGATGGGAAGAGCAAGAGGTCAAAATAAAGCAGTGGTACGATTTCCTTCAGTAATCTTAATATTGCTAAGATGTTTGTGTAGATTTATATTATATTCGTGTTTTGGCTCTGCTTGCAGGAAATTTCTAGGTAAAGACCTCACAGACATGAGCGTATGCGAACTACTTGTGCTTCAAGAGCGATTAACTGAAGGGCTATTGTACATAAAGAATAGGAAGGTTCAACATTTACATACCATTCTTATACTCATAAATCCTTTTATTAAACCATTTGCAAACTCTTGTATGATCCTATTGTATTCCTCATTTGCAGCTGCAATTACTAGAAGAGGAATTAGAAAAGTCAAGAATGCTGGTACAACTATGTCTTGTTTCATATATAAGTAATTGTTTCAAGAGTCTTATTATTACAACGTCTGAGGTTAATATCCTTGATACTATTCTCTCATTTCAGGGATATCAGGCTTTCCAGAGATATCAGACCCTGGTAAATCGATCTTTTACATGCAATGATGAATATAATCAATCATTTGCACTCTTTATTATACCTTAGAACTGTTTCTTTTATGAATCCAAACTGAAGGCTGGACAGCTTCAAGATCATGTTCCATCAATTTTCAATCCAGTGCCCCTTTCTGTTTACAACCCTGAAACCGAAGGCACAACAGCTTCACATGACCCTGAAACCGAGTGCAACCACGAGCCTTCAGATAAAGAATCAGACACCACTGCTGTTTCACATGTTTGTTCCATATCCAATAATAGAAGTTAAATTATGAAAACTTAATATAAATGTTCTTATTTGGTTTAACTTGTAGTCCAGGATTCCACCTGGGGTTGGTTCAGAAATGAAGACATTCGAGGGTGAAGCTCGTTCGATCAATCCACGTGCTCGATGATCATCTTTTTATCTCATGTGCAGATACATTTTTAGAGACATGTTTTTCTTTTTATTTTTTTTTAGGTTTTGCTTCTCTTTGATTACATCACTGCATTGGATAAATGTATCTTCTTGTTCAAATGGTATTTGGTGCAATGTTCTCATTGTCACCCGGCAACTCATAAATATAAAATATCATTATTGTCTCAAAAATGAAGTTTTTTTTTTTTTTATAGGAGTAATTGTTGAATTTTTTCTCTTTTGAAATCTAATTCTACGATTAAAGAGTCCATTGAAAAATACAAAATTAGGAACAGAAACTAAAGAGTAATTAATGGAATTTAGTACCATGTCGACTAACATTTTTAAATATAGTCTCAATAGAAAGATATCAAGGGTAGAATTGGAATAAAAAATATACATGAAAAAGACCAGCAGGCACCAGCTTTTATGAGGAAGAACGCCATTTATTGTAGTCTTATAAAAACCAATCCTTTATTATTAAATTGAAAGGGGGCTAGTAATGTAGATAATCATTAATCAGTTCTCCACAAATCTGTTGGGGCTTTGATATCATATAACATTTTCCATATTTAATATTCGACTCAATTCCACTGCTTCAGTCAACTCAACTCACTGTTTGTTTGAAAGTCAAACTGTTGCAATGTAAGTGACACAATATAAATTGAAAAAACTTGAATTCTTTTACATATGCTTGATTATAATGGTTGATTGAATGCGGCGTAAATATTTTAGAAGTCTTGAAGAGTATTTAAAAAAAAATATATATATATATATATACACTGTTTAAAAGAACTCTTTAGAAGACTCGAAGAATGTATAATAATTAAGCAGGGGCATAATGGGAATAGAAAAGACATGAAAAGACTGTGAAGCTCTTGCTTTTATGAGGAATAATATCGTTAGTTATATTCTTAGATGAATGAATTGCAAATCAATCTACTATTATTAAATTGAAAGGGACGAGTGATGCTATGAGCCTAATTATGTCACATTTACCCCAATACATCATTATAATAAAATTTAATTCTTAAATTCAAACCCGCTAATTAATTAATTTGGTAAAATTAATTAGTGGGTTTGAACCATTTTAGAAAGTAGGATGACTCATGACATAAATAAATAGACACCTACATTTATGTGTGTGTATATATAGAAATCAAGTATAAGTAGATAGAAGATAATAGTAAAAGGATAAATACAAATATGATCCTTTACAATTTGAGTCTTTTTTCGAAATTGACATAAATAAATTGACACCTACATTTATGTGTGAGTATATATATATATATATAAATCAATATAAGGGAAAATATCAAATATGATTCTTTAGTTTGAGTCTTTTTCGAAATTGACAAAAATAAATAGACAACTAAGTTTGTGTGTGTATATGGAAATCAGGCATAAGTACATAAGTAGCAATATAAGGTCTAATTTTGGGGAATCAAATTTGATATTTTTCCATGATAAAATGAACAAATATACAGCCAAAGGAATTGATCATATAATCTTTCCACACTAGTTAGATACTTTCTCATTCCTAAAAAAATGGCATAGCTTGTGGGAAATTAATAAAATAAAATAAAAAGATTAAGAAAAGTAAAATATACTAATTAGATTATGATATTCTGAGTTGACTCTATTTGCATATATATTTTATTAATTTGCTTGATAAAGAAATGGGGTCTAATGAGATGATATTTTGATGGCAGACACAGGCCATGCATGGTAGGTACCAATTCTTGAAAAAGCAAGATTAGTTAGTTGGTATCTTTGATTGCTTGTTAAGGTGACATTTAAAAAAATAATGACAAATAAAGAAAAATATGACTTTTAAAATAACTGTGACAATAAAGCAAGAAAACGATATAATGAAAAAGCAACAACTTTAATTAATTCTACTAAAATAAAGCAATCTCTCCAATGATGACTGCTGGTCTACAACATCATAATCTATCAAGATACACTAATAATTATCTATATATAATTATATATATTCCCTAAATTACAATATTCTCCACCAATTGGAGAATTTTGCATCGCCCATTTGATAATCTATGGGGCCAAATTAGACTAACTATAGTAGAAAAATGATTCACAGTCTCCATCCCAAACCAAAAGCTAAAAAGGGTTAAACCCTCTTCAATTCTCACTCTCCTTCTCCCTAAAATTAGTAATGAAACTCTAACACAAGCCATTAAAATGTACAAACTTTAATTGCCATCACAACCATGGCAATCATAGCTTCGAGCAGTAGTTATGTCTCAATATGAGAAATTAATGCACGAAGTTGGTCCGGTGACTCCACGTATCCTACAATTGTTACTTTGATCATCTCTCCCAAGCTTCCTTTTGCACCTAAGAAAAAGGATAGAATTCTGTGCTATGGATAGCTATTATGAGCTTTGTTGGGGTCAAATGATGATTGGCGAACAAACTTTTTGATAATTAGGCTTGGGTGAAAACTCTGAGCTTTCCCTATTGGCTATCATAGCCCTTTTGTTAGTGAATCCACCACTTGTGGGGCTAATGAGGCAAGAATCTTGGGGCAAGATTTTAGTCGTCGGAGATGATATTGTCACCGGTGGAATGTCGATGGAGTTAAGCTGAGGTGGTGGATGCTGCCACTCAGGGAGTGGGCCCGCTAGGAGGAGAGTCTGGAGAAGTGGGCCCGCTTCCATCACGGCTTGCAAGAACTTGCCCTGCTCGGGCAGGGGCTTCCTAATCGGGATTTTATCGGTCAGGTCTAGAATAGGTGGCGTTCGTGGAAGCGGTAGAGTGACCTTGCTGCCAGGTGATGATGATGCCACGACAATGTTGTCATCACAATCAGAGGGGGATGATAGGTCAATGTTGTCATCTTCATTGCTAGTTGTGCCACTTGAGATTGGACAATCTTGTTGGTGTTTAGAGATTTGAACTTGTTGGAAAAGCAATTGTTTTTCCAACACAAGTTGTTGGCATTTTGATTGGAACTCATCTTTCTCCTTGATGATTTTTGCTAGCAAATCTTTGAGTTGGAGAATCTCATCATTTTTTCTTGAAATCTCTTCATGGGCAGAAATAACAGCTGCCTCTAGCTCCAAAGTTGAGTACAAGAGAGATTGCTTCAATTCCTCAACCCCCTTCAACAAAAAAACAAAAAAAAAGTATTCAGTACTCGACTCGACTTAAAACACTTGATTCTAGAAGGGAAATGGGATTCTTACCTCTTCTTGGTAGTAGAAAGCCCAGCTAAGAGGACTGCATTGTTCTTCCATTTGGTTGAGTATTTTGTTTTTGGGGGGAATGTTAGGTAAGAGTAGGAAAAGAAAGAGCACACAAAGGGAAATGTTAATGAGGTTGTTTCCACTTTCTTATAAGGTTTTCAAGTAGTTGCTTCTTTTTTTTTATCCTTTTGGTACTTTTGTGTAGTAATGGGACATATGGTTGGAGAGAAACAGAAAAGGCCAAAAGCATGGAAAGGCAGAGAGTGCCTAGTGCTTAACTTTATACTACTAGATTCTTAGTACACGAGGACCCTTTTTACTTTCAATTTAAGATATATACTCAACATTTTTCCTTTGCATAATAGTGTGAATAAAATTAAATACAAGATGAAATCAAAAGATCCCAATTGAAGGTAGGGTTTGGATCAAAGTGGGGTGGAATGTGAATCCATGATATGTCCCCTTCTTTATGATTCCCTTGTTGCATCTCCTTTTCTATTCAATCTCCCATTGGTTCTTTTAAAATTACATTTGTCTGCACAAATATTTTATCTACAATTTTCGGTTTATATTTATTTGTTTTTTAAAGGGGAGATTGCTAAGATCTAATATTGGATTGGCCGGAAAAGTGAAAGAAGTAAATTTTGAGGTGAAATTAGAGAAAAACAATTTATTGCAAAGTGTAAAAATTATTATATTTCGATTTGTTTTTTTAAAGTAATTATATTTTGTTGAGATTGAGTATATAATATGATCAAGTCTTGTCACTTGTGTAAAACTGTCTTACATATCCCATTTTGTGTAATGGTGCGGATTGAATAAAATATAAGAAATTATGTAATAATTTTTTATATATCAGATAATATTTTTGTATTATATTATGTATATGATATCAAAATATTATCCGATATATAGAAAAATATTACCAAATACATAAAAAAATATCATCTAATACACATAAAAGTATAACATGTTGCACAATTCATGGGTGGGGAAGAAGAGGTCATGGGGTGGCGCTAGAGGATCAGCGAGTTTTTACTTATACCCGACCCGACCCAATTCAGATCATATATCTCATAATACAAAAATATTATCTAATATATAGAAAAATATTACCCAACACATATAAAAATATTACATATTTTTTTATAGTTTGACCAAACCAAAACACATCATATAATACCAAAGTATTGCATAATATATAGAAAAATATTATATAATTTCTTATATTCAATCCAACTCATCTCACAGAATAGGATTTGTGAGACGATCTCACTCAATACTTTGTCGTATAATATATATATATATATATATATATATATATATATATATAACTCTCTGAAGTTTGAAATGCTTATGATTATTACAATAACAAAAATCAATCAACTTTATTAAGTTAAATTGATCCAGTTGAATTCAAAACTCGAATCGAAACCATGATTTAGAGAATTCCATGGATGGTCATGAATCCACACATTATGAGATAATGTTCAACTGTTATTGAAGTTAAGATTATATGCTAAATATTTTATATTTTGAATAGGTTTTGTTGGATTGAAGGATAAATTAAATATATTGCATTGATATCAATTTAAAAACCATCAATTTTATTTTGAAATAATTTTTGAAGAATTATTATTTGTGTATTTTGAATGTGCCATAATTTGAGCGACTTTGATCTCATTTAAGAATAGCAAAAGGTTGATTCTAAAGGTGGCTTTGCCCAAACTACAACTACTCGACAAAAAAATTTCTAAGACCAAAACAAGGGTTGCGTATGAGTTTTGAAGATTAGTGTGTAGAATTGAATCTATATTCGAATTTTAAAAAAGTTGAATTGCAAAATCTATTTCCCAAATCCAATCGAAACGGAGAGAAATGGTACAGTTTTGAAGATTTTCCAATAGACCAAGAATTGATTTTTGAGAGTTATCTAAACATAAATATCTATATTGCTCATTATAATTTATATCTTCATATGATAATAATTATATATTTAATTATTTTTAGTAAGTATATTATTAAATTGGTCCTTATTAAGAAAATATATTTCTTTCTACATTAGAGTCATTAAAAAACTAACTAACAATATAATCACAAACAAATTATTTTTATAACCTTGGTGGTGATATTATCTCTGTAGTTAGTAAAAATATTTTTTTATTAATAATCCAAACTTTTTACATCTATTTTATAATTTTAGTTTTATTATACTCAAATTATGTTAAGGAATTTTTTTTATCATTTTTTTTGCATTTTATTATATTACAATTAGTGATTAATTAGTAGTTTAGATTATCTTTCTTTTCTTTTCTTTTTTCTAATTGCAGTCAATTTTGTTTAATATAATATTTTTAAAATTTGTATGTCTGTTCAATTTCAAATTTCTGAACTGACTATGCACATACCTAACGTATGAGACTTGATGGAGATTCTAAAAAAAATTGTAATTTTATTTTTTCAGCATCATTATATATATACACACACATACACACTCATATAAATAACAGAGACATTTACATTGATCAAGAAAAATGACATTCCATATACTTAATATAGAAATAATAGGTTTAAGAAAAAAAATATATATATATATATATATATAATATTTTATTATAAATGATATTTCAACCATATTATATTATTGATACAGAAAGTAGCTTATTGCTTTTTTCGCGCCATATACTGAGGAAATATTGCAGTGTCACATGCTTCAAAATATAATAGCTTATATTTACAGAAACATAAGAAGTATGAAACGTATCTGAAAAGGGGATAGTGTTATCAAATGTTGAATATATTTCAATTTTGAATTTTTTGCACCAAATATCATATTTTCTACATTCTAGAAGTTCACACGCTCAAGATTAAATACTCCTTGGAAAAACAGATTGTTTATATATCTTAGGTTTCATAGATAACCTTGACATGAAGGTTTAAAGATATATAAAATTAAAAAGATTATTAGACATGCCTGTAATGATTACACACATTTGATTTTTAGGTCTTTTTCCTGTAAGTGTATGTTCATGTTTTTTATTTCCCCTTCCTTTTTGACTATCATTGGGTACAAATTAAAAGAATGGACTACAAGAACCACAATTACATCAAACCCTATTTAGAGAATTATTATAATTTCACGAATAGGGTTTTTATAAAAAAGGAAACTTATTCGAGCTCAAATTCAAATTGAGAAATCAGGTTATAAGACTTGTTGAAGTGACAGGTCTAAAATCAATTTCTCAATTCCGAAATCTAGGTTATGATCATGGGTGTAAATGAGATTATACACTTCACTGGCTATCGAAATCAACTCAAAAAGAAAAATCAAATTCGACTTAAAGATAATCGTAGTCTAGTTCAAAGCACATTAATACTCGCATGCAAGCCTAGTCAAACATATAATAAATTTACTATTTATTCTTAATAGTGTAATGATTTACAAATATAATTTTAAAATATTCATTTTAAGTATGTTTTTAGGAATTTTGACTATTTTATAAAATTATTATTTTGGTAACCAGTTGAACTTGAATATTAAAAAAAAAAAAGTTGGATGAAGCTTGAATCTCAAATTTGATGAAATAATTTTAGTTCAGGCTTAATAATATTTGTCACAACGAATCCCGTTTACACCGGATTCCGGGAAATGAAATATTTGTCATGGACGGAAGCTACAAAGTCGTTTTCAAGAATATATTTTGTTCAAGAAATGCCAAGATTTCATATTCATTTAAAATTGAATTAAATTATAAAGGGAAAATTAGAAAAAGAAAAGAAAATAGTAGAAGGTTAATGGTGGGGTCCTTGTGGAAACCTTTTGGAGAACAAAGCGAGCATTGGACGAAAAATTAAAGATTTTGGATTTCTGACCAATTCCAAAACGCTGCGTCAAGGGGAACTGCTCCACCACGCGTTCGCCACTGGGGCCCACTCACATACCATCATTTTCTTTTTTATTATTTCTTAATACTTTATTTAGATATGGTCTTTTCTTTTTTTCTTTTTAGGGACTAATAATTTATTTTGTTGCTCTACAATTGATCAGCAATATTGAGACACTAGTGAAATTTTATGTATATCATAAAATTACGTGGATGATAGATTTTT
Source organism: Scutellaria barbata (assembly GCA_028654395.1). NCBI lineage: Eukaryota > Viridiplantae > Streptophyta > Magnoliopsida > Lamiales > Lamiaceae > Scutellaria > Scutellaria barbata. The sequence continues at coordinate 12,435,502 of CM053646.1, read as the reverse complement.
TTTTCTTATTTGTAGTTTATCTTTGTTGCATGTGTGTATCACTGGTGATGACAAATAATTTTAATTTTGAATTTTAGATATCCAATCGAATAATACTTGATTGATTCGATATTCATGTTGTAAAATTATATCAATATATATTTGTTAAACATTCAATTTATCTTATTACATTTGTATGCTCTACGCTAAAATAACTTGAGAAATGACATTGCAGGTATGTTATCATGTTATATTACTTTTAAAATCTATTAGTCTCTGTTAATTAAATTACAAACCTAGTTGTCCTAAAAATTATCTTCTATTTTTATTATATTTTATTCTTTTAGTTCGAAAATGTTTCCAGCTCAATATTATACTTTATTTGCAAATTATATTGCTTAGAGATAATGTCCAGATCTTATTATGTCACTCTGAAAGATTTGGGATAATGTTTATAATGTAAAATACTGTAACGTCCCTACAAACGTAAAAAGATGCATGAATCACTTTTAATATTCCTAACAAAATCACCATTTCAACAATTATATATATATATATATATATATTTGATTTCAATTTATGTCTTGCATACCATATATATTTTATTTTTTTGACAATCTAATAATCATTTTCCAATTTTGATGGAAATTTTCATAATCGTTAATGGAAATTTTTATAATCGTTGACGTGATCGTCAGAAATTCTGATTTGGCAGCCAAATTCCGACGTTAGCAATTTGACGATTGAAATCGAAAAATTAAAACATAGAAGTCCAGAACTAAAAACGAATGTTTAATCGTCAAAAAATAAAAAATATCTTACACACAGGATCAAAATTAAAAATATTCGTAATACTAATCGATTTTTTTGTAATTTGATTGTGAAATTTTTTATGTGAGTCGTTTCATTACATTAGTGCATATTATAATATACACAATATTATCTGGTATATATGTTGTATGCATTAATGTAATTAAAAATTAATACTATCATGTAGAATCAAAATTAAAATTTAAGAATCCACAACAGATAATATAAACTCTTCAAATATATCTTTATTTTATAAATATTGAGTTGATTTCAACAAAATTAGATATATGAGAAAATCTCAAACAAATCATAATCCATAAATTTAAAATAAAAATAATGATTTAAAAAAAAAAAATTAACTATCTTCTCCCCGGTTGAAGGTGGATAGGACATTATGGATAATGTAAGACGTTTCGAGTACAAATTAAAAAAATATGCAATTAAAACTTAATACAACAAAAATAAATTATTTCTCCCATGCTCAGCATTAAATTGTTTCACTCTCATGGAACATAAGTTCTCAAATACTATGATTGTTATTACCGTTTTCAGTTAGTGACCGAGGACTTAATTATTGTTATGAAAAAACATGTTATGATTATTAAACTCTCAATATATGAGCACAAACTCATATATTTCAATGTATGTTATATTTAATATTCTAAAATAATTTTCATTATATATAAATTAATAATATCGTTAATTAATTAACACATAACAAAAATATATATAATAATATCGTTATTTAATTAACACATATCATAAATTAAAAGTAATTAAATACCTAATATAAGAGAGCATCGATTAGCCATTTAGATTAATGTTTTATTTCACCTCTATTAGCCTACTAAACAAGGGAACAAAATTAGTTCTTTTGTGACATGTTTTACCAACAGCTATATTTATTACCTAATGTAAATGGGGAAAAGAAATGATGATCAAAATTGACTTATGAAAAGCAAAAAAGAATTGCATTTTAGTTACTTTTCATTTGCATAATTTAATTTTTGTCACAATCAAAAAATAAGATTGCGGCTAATACATAGCAAGTTGAAATGGTAATTAATTAGGATTGAGAAATCAGTACTCAGATAGTGACAAGATTCTTCGCATGCATCATATCTTCCTAGGATGTTACAAACTCTGTTTTATGTCATTCTTAAATATAATTGCAATCAAGTCTTTCAAAAAAATTGTTAAAATGCAACTTAATTCTTATTTTATTCCTGTTTTAATAGATTGCGTTAATATATCAATTAAACATTTTAACTAATTTTTTTTACTGTTAATAAATATAATATGATTTTCATTATTTTGTACATCACTAAAAGCACCCCCAACAATGCTTCACTCCAGCGTCAGCCGCCATTTCATTCCTCCCAGCAGTGCGCTACCCATGACTCTATTCTGAAGATATGCATAGTAGCACCACACTGTTTCAGCGCTAAACTTTTTTTTTTTATATTTTGTAAAATTTATTTTTTTCTTTTCTTTTTTTGTGATATGTGATAATGTTTTATATTTGTTATTTGTGAAATTGTCAACATAAATTGTATTATAAACATATTGAAAATAATGCGGGTGGTAATTTTAACGACGTTGATGATAATAAAAAATTTTAAAATTAATATGGGTGATCACTTCTTAACATAGATAGTAAAAATTAGATAATCGAGAAACAATTACATTAAATTACAAAAAATAGATTAAAATATATGAAAATACAACATAAAATAACTGAAAATTAAATAAAATACATGGAAATAAAATATAAAATTACTGATAATAACAATAAACCTAATAATCGGAGAGACTAGTTTCAGACCCGAACCCTCCAAATTTTGGAAATTGTCCAAACATATCAAACATATTAGTAGGTTTTGGTACTTAAGATTGTCTTTTCTTCTGCATAATTATTTGTTGTTGTTCTTGGAAGTATTCACGTTTTACTGGATCAGCAATCGTGTCCAAATCAATGAGTAGTATATTATCTTCTCTAGTCATTTCATATTGGTAATTGCTTGCTGCAGTTCTTTACTTTTGTGCTTCAATTCTTTGTTTTTGTGCTTCGATTTTTTGTCATTACACCTCAATTTCACGCTCTTTATTTGCAGCCAAAGTTTGACAATAATTCTCGTAATTTCTCATTTTCCTTTTTTATAGTATTTAAAAAAGAAGACATATCTTCACCATGTTTCCTTGTAAAGTTGGATTTTTTTACCCCTTGTGGCCGTTGTGGATCTCCAACAATTATTCTTAAAGTTGCATATTTTGGAATGTCGGGATCAAACAATGATATTAATGTGTTGGAGACATCTTCAAGTTTCTCTAATCTTGCTACAGGTGTTGCTCCTCCAGCACATTATGTCATTCAAGGAAAGGAGTATAATATGAGATATTATTTAGCTGATAATATTTATCCCAAGAGTAGTTCTCTTGTACACTTGGTGTACATACAATCCGGGTCGACCCGGATCCGCGCACTTTTACCTTTTTTTTTTTTTTTTTTGTTCCAGGCCAAAACCTTTATATACAAAGTTGGTGACCTTTATATACAAATTATGTGACCTTTATGTATAAATTATGTGACCTTTATGTTAAATAACTTGGAAAAAAATGAAGAATTTCAGCAAAATTTGTACATGGATACCTTTATGTTATATTTATATGACCCTTATGTATGTTTATGTGACTTTTATGTATAAATATTCATACCTTTATATATTACATAAAGGTATGCATATTTGTACATAAAAGTCATATGAAATATATTTAAGGGTCACATGAATATTACATAAAGGTATTTATGTACAAATTTTGTTGAAATTCTTCTTTTTTTTTCTAAGTTACAATGCATAAAGGTCACAGCAGTTATACATAAAAGTCACAACATTTGTACATAAAGGTCACCAAATTTGTATATAAAGGTCAAGACATAAAATTTATAAAAAAAAAAAAGAAAGAAATTCGCTGGATCCGAGTCGGGTTGACCCGGATTGCACGGATCTGAGATCCATACACCAGGTGCACTGGAGAATTTGTCTTATCCCAAATGAGCGACTCTTGTGCAAACTATCCATTCACCAAGTGGTCCCAAAAAATAATATTTTGCAAAAAAACAAGAAGCGTGTAGAAAGGATGTGGAACGTGCATTTAGAGTTCTTCAAATTAGATTTACAATTGTGGCGAATCCAGCACGTTTTTAGTTGAAAAGTGATTTGTAAGATATCATGATTGTATGCATAATAATGCATAATATGATAATAGAAGATGAAAGAGATCTTAATGCTCCAATTAAAGAAAACATGAAAGTGCCACCCTCGGACATCGAATTTGCAGATAATGAACCTACTCGCTCTCAAAATTTTCTTGGTCGACATAAACAAATTAGAGATACAAATGCTCATTTTACACTCCGAAATGCTTTAATTGATCATTTGTGGGAAGAGTATTCTAATTCACAAAATTAGAAATTATCACTATGTAGCATTTATTTTACTTTCAATAAAATAAGTCTTTTTTTTTGTTTTCATTTTACATTGAATTTTATTCAATTAATTAAATGATTTTTTTATTATAAAGAGTAAAAATTATATTAAATAATGTTTACGTGTGTAAATATGTTATCTAATTATAAAAATAAAATAAAAATATAATTAAATAAATTAATAATTAAAAATATTAAGCAATATTCTTTTTTGATATAAAATTTAATGCAGATTGTTGGAGATAAAATATTATTTCTATATTAAAATGGTGCAGATTCTGCACTACTTTAGTACAGACTGCTGGAGATGCTCTAACTACGAATAGGTTTCAAGTATTATTGTGCTGACATGTCTAGTCAGGCGTAGAATTGCAGTTCAAAGGATAACTATTATAAATGAGTATTTATTCCAATAGTGACCGGACACGTCAGGACAACAATGCAAGAAATTTGCATGTGGGCTACGGTACAGGATAATGAAAGTTATGGTATATTTGCCAACATCCCAAAAATTAGTTAAAATTATAATTTCTTAAAAAATTCATGATTTTTACAACAATTAACTCATATTTTAAAGATAATCCTTACTACATAATCTGGTGTTTTTTCATTTAGTTATTTGGATAGTATGGTAGAATCGTTAATTTTTAAGTGTTTTTTTCATTTAGTTATTTGGATAGTGTTTTATATATGGCAGAATCGTTAATTTTAAAAATGAGTTTTATTATGTAGATGAGATTTTGTCAAACTTATCTTTCATCTTTCAAAATCATCCTGAAGAAAAAGATGAAGAAGGAAATATTAATTTTTTTTAAATTTAAAGGACAACAAATTATTCCCAATCTCAAGTTCTTTTTTCCTTTTTGTCGAAGAAGAAGAAGAAAAGTCCAAATTCAGGATTTTATATTAGTTTGCACTCGTGGAATTCTCTGCTTAGTTAGTCATTTTTCACATAAATGGATAAATAAAGTAAGGGTTTGAGAGAATTAATTAATCATGTGCATGAGTTTGAAATTAGTCAAGTCATTGCTCACAAGTTTCTCTAATTTTAAATTTCAATCTCATACATTATTTGACTAGTGTATGTTTGTTACAATTCGATAATTAATAATGCTACATGTTAATTGTAACACAAAATTATTAATAAAACAATATATAACATGACAATAAATTAAAGCATCCATGGAGAAAAAACAATAATAACAAAACATCATAATAAAGCAATAGCCGAAATATATAAGTGGGAGCAAAAAGAAAATGTCATTTCAAAAGCAAATATTATGTTTCCAAATAGGACAAAGGATAATGTAAGGTTTTCTTATTTGATTTCAAGCACTTAGTGTGATTATATTTCAATCATGGTTGATTAATGAAAACGCGTTTTAACATAATGATTATGCAAATGCAACTTTATGGCAACTATCTTTGTCTTTAATTTTTTCTTGATTCTCATTGTTACTTGAGATAAAAGAAATGGATTAGGAATAGAAAATGATTCCACTATCAACCTATCATTAACTTTTTACCTTACTACAAATAGTTACCTCATTCATATCTTCATATGGCATGCAAGTCTATTCTTAAAAGATAAGTGAGGAACATCATTATGGAAATTCAATAATATTATTGCAATTGAAATCTTTTTTTATTACAAAAGTTAGATTCTAAAGCTCATCGATTTATGAACTATAATCAAAAATAAAATTATTATAATGTATCAATTCATAATTACTATCGAAAATAAAGTATGTATCACAATCTAAGTAATTTATCCCAACTGTATAGCGTGTTCCATTGATTCATCTATTGATATTAGTTTTATCATGCGATTGTAAAGACAAACTTGGTGTCTGCAGAAATAACAATAAGATAATTTTATGAATATGTTTCCATTGATTAAAATGGAAAATGTATTACAATATGATCTAAGTGAAACCCATTGAATATGATCTCTTCAAAGAGCTTCTTTGAAAGATTTGAGATTTTATAGATCTCCAGGTTTGAATTTTGGCTTCATTAAGTTAATTTGAAGGTTTTTTATAGTTTGATTTTCAATTACAATAAATGAGACTTTTTTTTATCATTATAAGAAAAATGAGTAACTATATTGTCACTAAAACATTGATAATTGTCGCAAAAATCTTCTCGCAATTAGTTTTTTTTCTGATAATATAATGTTGTAGCAAATAAATTTTTTTATTTTTTGTGACAATTATATTAGTATTTTTTAGCGATAATTCGTTGTCGCAATAAATAGACTTTTGCCAACAACTTTTATTATCACAAAAGATCTTATCTCAAATAGTCATTTTTCTTGTAGAGAATTTCGTACACAACCATAATGTCTTTTTTTGGTAATATGCTTTGAAGAAAAATTTAGAATCTTTGTGATAATAATTAACTTATTATTATTATTATCCATATATATATATATATATATACGGTTTAATAATAATCAAATACTATCTACAAGATTTTGAAACACTGCAATTTTTAACTATCCAACAAAATGTATATTAAAATATCAATTAATTTGACTAATTGATTTATGAATCATATTTTAGTGATAAGTGCCAATTTTCACCTATTTTTACGTAGGTTTATGTATTCATTTGAATGTGTTAGCTACGTTTTTATGGTGATTATTGTGATTATTTGTATATAAGATGCATTTGACGGGTTTGTGTTTAGTTTCATGTTTTTAACGAGAAAAGGTGCAAGTTTTTAGCGAAATTGCCAGGGAAGAAAGCACGACCGTGCTTGATAGCACGGTCGGACCGTGCACAAAAAGAAGGAAGCGCGCACGACCGTGCGCCATCGCACGGTCAGACCGTGCGCGACGGAATTGAGTCTGAATGGTGTAGCACGACCGTGCCCCATGGCACGGTCTGACCGTGCAGATCACTGAAGGGAGTAGCACGACCGTGCCGTATAGCACGGTCGTGTCCAGGCGATCAGCAAATTCTGGTATTTTGGCGAGATTTCATTCTTCAATGGATATAAAAGACCCCAAGAAACGAAAAAAGAGGGGATTTGGCAATTAGAGAGAGAAAAAATACACATAGAGAGAGATAGAGAGAGAGAGACGGAAGAGAAGACGGAGAAGAGCCGAAGGAATCGGAAGATCGTTGGCGATTCGAGTTGAATCTTTCTTTTCTCGTTAGTTTTTCATTAAAGAGATGATGTTGTTAATCTTGTGTATGAGTTTGACGATAAACATGTCTAGCTAATTCTTTTTAGGGTTTCTAGGGCCTGTTAGTAGTTTAATTCGAATCTTGATGAATCTTTGATTTATTTCAATGTTCGTAATCTTTCATCTTATTTGTGTGTTTATGAATTGATTGTTTGTTTGATTATTTGGCCGATAATTGAGCATGTTTTAATAATTGAATCAAAATTCGGGAGATGAGATTTAATTATGGAGGAATAAACACATGACACATAAAAGACTTAGATCGGGAGATTAAGGAATTTATGTGATGAGATATCAATCTTGGGTGTTTTTGGGAGTTGTTATGTTTTTATCAGATTGAGTAGGGATATCTCTGATAGCATAATAATCAACTGATTAATTGACTCGGGAGAGCGATTAATTGATATGTGTGATTGCTCATATAGGATGATTGATTAATGAACTTGGATTGATTAAAGTGATGTCTTGATGAGAATTAGATGAAAGCATGTCCTAGAACCTGTCTTAGATTTCTGTCAACTTTGAGTGAATTTTACCTTCGTAATTGTTAGTTTATTAATTTAATTGCAATTCATGATATTTGATTTACCTAGATAGAATTGTGAATAGAATTTGGGTAGTTAGTGATTTCCTGAATCGATAGTCTCTGTGGGATCGACCTTGCTTACTGTTTCTGCAATCTACACCGTACACTTGCGGGATAGCTAAAAGAAATTAGTGTTAGTAATCTCAAAATAAATTTAAGTTCATATTCATATATAATTCACAAGTAACACATTTTAATTAGCCATTAAATTTTGACTATTCATCTCTTAATTAGATTGTCAATAAATTATGTTAGTAGGATCATTGGACAAAAGTATCTATAGATTTAGTCCCTAAATTTGTCTCTAAAACAAGTGTAATTAGTTTTTTTAAGGAGCACTAGGAATAATTTTTTTTTCTTTTTTTGTTGGACACACTAGTTAAAGTTTGCTATCCAACTAAGATTTTGTGGGTGCTCACCTGCCAAAACTTGTTAAACCCATTTTAATATAAATAGAAAAAATAGTATATCTAAATAAATATAATTGGGGTTCCCAATTTAAGGGACAGTGGGAATTTGTGCTGAGATTAGAAACTTTTAATTTGTTATTATACATGCAAGAGGATAACTAAATTAATTAGTACTTGTTAAGAACATATGTTTTAATTCTACTCGCATATTTTATTATCTAAAAAACAAGATGTATGTAAAATAATATAGCATTATCATCATACATATTGATAATATAATAAATAAGGTAATATATACACCAAAATCCTAGTGAGCTTAGGTCTCAATCAATAGTCTTGATTATAAGTACAAAATAGAACCCCACAACATGAATGGCTCAAATTTGATCTTCAAATAATGATTTTAAACCACGATTTTAGAAGTCATTTTCATAAAATATATATAGTCGATTACGTGTGAACAAAGACGTTGATATTGAAATGCGACTTTATTGCCTTTTATTTTGTTCGTGCAGCAACACGGTTTCATGTGCTGTTAGATTCGAAGAATTGATGGCTCAAGATTTGACTGTGGAGTTTTTTTGTCACCTTATTACAACATTTGAATTTGTTGGTTTTTGTTGGTGGGTCCCATTTTTCAGTTCTTATTTGTTTATAATTCATGTAAGAAGATTTTAGATACCAAGAGAATAATTCGAATGTTATATATCAAAAGGAAAAATACTTTTGATCCATCATGAGAAATGTTACCATTTATGCAAACAATCCTTTCATGACAATAGCTACATGGAGAACCCTTGTTTGGAATACAAGTCAACAATCTTCTTATGAATCTTAAGAATAAATTTAGTTGAATATTAATTCAACCCAGCACTCAGTCGAACAAGTAATGTTCAGTGGTAGGGTTCTGATGTTGAATTCAAACTTTTTTGGCAAGAGAGAGCTTGAAATTTGAAACTCATCTCAAACCTAACCCCTAGTCATCCGTACTTGGTTTGGGGCAGGGCGGAACATAAAGGAAACCCAGACCCACCCCATAGACCTCGGGAGTTGGATACCCACGAGTTGGGTTCATATTGTCATCTTCTCATCAATTGCCTTGATAGTTTTCAGCCTTCAAGTTTCCAAATATAATTGCACATTGAGACCACATCACAATCATACATATTGTCATTTTACAGAAACGATTCATCATCAAATTCAAAATCTTACAGGGTGTTAGAAGTGAATTTCAGCATATCAAAAACAAGATATGAACATTACAACAAGGAATGAGGGGCTGCACACTTAGCAGTGAAGAAGCTAATGTTTTAGTGACTAGCTTCTGAATATCTAGAAGTTAGTACCAAAGCATATGTGATTCACTCAGATCTGCGCATTTTGACATTTAATGGTACCTCCTTGTAGGATTGAACCTTTTTGGCTGCACCTCGTGATGGTCTGAGAGACGATCTTCCAAACTCTTGAGGTTCATTTTTGGGAGCCGAATATACAATGTCACTTTCATCTTTCACTACTGTACTCTCAGAAGTTGACCCTTGTTCTTGGACAGTGTCATCAAGAAATCGAGATTCGCAGACTTTAGTGTCATTTGTATCAGTCAAATGCTCAGCAGGCTTTGCTTGTGCAGCTTTAAACCGAGCAGATTGCCTTCGCACAAAAGGCCTATCATGATAAGTAAATGGAAAATGAGGAAAATTTGGAAAATACACAAATATTGGTGTGTTATCATTTATTCCTAGATTTACAGCAAACAGGGAGAAACCTTTTATGTACAATCTGTTCTTTATCATCAAGCAACTGAGATACGGAAACTTCGGTGCTATTAGTCTCCAACAAATCCTCAGTAGGTTTTACTTCTGAAGGTTTAAATCTAGCAGATTGCCTTCGTAAAAATGGTCTTTTGTGACAACATGCAAACAGTAAGTGAAAGAATGAGGGAAAATTAAACAAAAAAATTTGTTTCATTTGTTCTAGTTTTACAGAAGCAGAAAAAACCTTTTATCTGCCGGCTTATCCTTATATTGGTTTTGTTCTGAAGAGCCCAAACCTGTGCATAAAAGAAACGCATTAGTTAAAGACCTTTCTTAAATCTAACTAGGTGTCTCCCGAATAATTTACTCACCGTTTGATTCCAAATTCCTTTTGCTCTTATGAGGTTTCTGTTTCTCATCATCTATATCTTCTTTTAAGGACTCCCCTTCTACTTGAGACTTGATCAGCTTTACATTTAGAAGATAATAGCAGTCAGATTGAGAATTAAAACTCGTAGGGACAAATTGGTATAAATGTTATAAGCAATGTAAAGACCGAAGTGGCTCATTAAATATATAAAGAACAGAACAACTGAAGTAAATAGGTGCGAGTCAAATGTAGAAATAGAGAACTCAAGTATATTATTCAGAGTGCATTGAGTACCTTGGCATCAGTGTTTTTGCAAAGTTTCATTCTTGCTCCCTGAATAGCAACTGAGCATTAAGTTAAACATATAACAACATGCAATGAAAGTTTTGCTACAAGAAGCTGCTGTAAATTCACATACGGACCTCAAGTTCCAATTTTCTTGCTTTAAGCAGACCACTTTTGCACCCGAGTTCATGCTGTAGCAATTTCAACTGCAACAGATGGAACACCAAAAATCGTGTGAGTTCATTCCAGATAATCAAAAAATTGGGCCAAACCACAAACACTAAAAAGAAATATTTATCATTGCACCTACCCGATCTTTACCTGAATTTAATTCCTGAAATCAAATGAACCATCATATGTCAACAAAATGCATTTAGAGCTTTCAGAAAATCAAATAATTAAACACACAATTCATATAAACATACCACAAGCATTTGAGTATTTGATTGTGCCAACAATTGATTCTGTTCCTGCATTTTAAGGAGATTTACTCTCAATCTGTCTAGCTCAATTCCACTCTGTTCAATGATTTTGCTATCATGACAATGTTGAGGAAACAACTACTAAAAGACTTAATCAGAATCCAGAAACCAATATAACTCATTTTCCAATAAAACAACAGTTGTACAAGCCAAATTCCCCAAAAAGGATACTTTCTTTGTGCCAACATGTTCACCAAAGCCACATTTTCCTGAATAACAAACACAATAAAGCTGAAATAAGACAGTAAAAAGAAATAAAACCAATCTGGAACACCATGAGACCTACAGACAACATTACCCTCTGGAGCTGATCTATATACTCTTTAGAAGTCATAACAATAGATTTTGACTTCTCCTCTTGAATTAACAGCCTTTGATTTTGCGGCAGGTTGCTAATATCTGCAAGCTTCATCCTAACCACATTCTGAGGTTGCAGTGTAGCTGCTTTCTTTGCTGTATCTGGAATTTAAATTAAATTTGGTGATAAACTCGAAAACCATCTACCTCAAAATTCAAATTTAGCTAATACAGATGTAAATTCAAAAAATGTCACCTGCAAATAGACGGATGCTACTATTCTATAATTCATACAATTATCTCACGAAGTTGGTGAATTCAAACTACACCTAATTAGAAAGCAGTATCTTAGGTCTAAAATAAAATCCGATTTATGAAATTAACCCAAACAAAAGTTGTTAAATTTGTAAGGTTAAAGATCCAGCTTAGCTAATCGACATTCAACAGCAAAACTTCTCAAGTGAAATTTGCACTCTTTACCAAACAATTGCTCAAACAGATGGACAAATTACAGATAAACCATCATATACGAATGTCTAGACAAAACCCTAGAAAACCAGTGGCTTTATACACACTAAAACAAAAAAAAAACAAAAAATCCTAATTTTAAAGCAACTAAGTGAGAAAACCCTAAAAATCGAAAAAAAATTAAAAACCAATTTCAGTACTTACCTCCGATTGTTGCAGCATTTTGCGCATCAAGCATAATAAAACCTTCCGTCTTCGTCATCGCTGCTCAATCCCCCACCACCACCTCTCTCTCTCTCTCTTTTAAATGCTACACGTACATAAATGGGAAATTATGCTTTTGCATCCATAGCCTCGTCTTTGCAAGAACGATTCAATTCAAGTGAGGGAGGGAAAATAGAATGGGATTGGGAGGCTCGGATTATACGGAGCAAACTCTGAGCCTCCTTAATGGGCTTTCTTTGTTGCCGTTGGGCTGAGCGTGACTAATGACTATGAAGACCAATGGGCCACTATAAGAACTTAGTTCCTCTGAAAAAACACATTTCATTGTAAATATAAAAGCCCATTTGTAGGTATTGAAACTTGAAACCTAGTAAAACTAAATTAAAAAAAAAAAATTGACATTAAATTGCGGGAACAAGGACGGTTTTGTGTCTGAATATTGGACATAATTGTCCCCAATATATATCATCTTTTGTACTACCAAGAAAATTAATGGTTGACACTTGAGAATTTTCATTTAAGATTGTTGTCAGTGATTTTTGTTGCATATACCTGACTTTTGCAACTTGTCATGTTTTATTTATTTATTGCAACTTGGTGGAATCGCCATGCTAATTGGTATCTTTTACTTATTTAATCCATGCTTATTTAAGAGAATTTAATATAAGAGAATATTGGAATATATGTTTCTTTGGGTGAAAACAATAATAACATTAATAGATCTATTAGGCTATGTGTGGATTGGACAGATGCAGATGATGTTAGGACACAAACTTGTAAAATCCTATACTCTTACTATAAATTATCTAATATTTGTAATAAGATCTATTTTTTTATCATTCTCTACAAACAACATCTTTTTCTATAAATTTCAATATGAAAATAACATATTAACTATAATTACACACTACAAATTCCTATAATAACACAAGAATTTCAAAATTCATATTTATAAAATCTTCATAAATCTTAAATTTAAACTTATAAAAAATCACGTTAAGTTTAGAACAAACACGACTTTAAAATTGTTCATGCGTAGATAAAAGATACATGTGTATCTGCAAACATGACATTTAGTGTCTACATATATCAGGTGAGTTCTTTTGTTGTAGAAAATAGCAATTTATGTTATATTTCATTTAATTAAATTGTATTGATAAAAGATTGATCAAGAATCCATATGCCTTTACCTAGGTAAAATCAAACAAAAAGGCTAATCCTTATTGTAATTAGTGCTCCAAAAGTATGTACTTATCAAATGTTTTGTCCATATTTCAAAATAAATTATATTCTTAACTAATATAAAAACACAAGATGAAATGACAAATAGCATAAAATCCGGTACCGATCAAAACGGAAAAGAAATTGCACTTCTTGAAAGAGTTTTTATTTATTATTATTTTTTATTTTTATTTTATTTTTGATGAAAGGATGTTTCTCTCAAGTCATTTTCAGCATTAAAAGTGAGAAAAGAAAAGTGTGTGCTAGGCCCAATAATCTTTCTTCAAATTCTAGGTTGGGAACTTCTTTACACAGTAATATTTTGTTTATTTTGTCTGCAATGTTTGAATGAATCTAAATGTAAACAACATTGAATCTAAGAAGTATTATGGTGACTGAAAATTAATCAATTTATTCTAATAATACATTAACAAACCAATAGATATTGCAACAATGTAAGACCCTTTTTCTGCAAATAATATTTTATCTGCTAAAACCGATACCATTTATTTATTAGAGAGAGAGTGACAAACCTGCAAGCCCTTTTCACACTGTAAATCCAGACATCTGAATTTTTAGAGAGAGAGAGAGAGAGAGAGATTTTCTTCTCTTTAATTAATATCTTTCATCAAACAGTAGTAAGATGGGTCTGTTAAGAGTCTGAATAGGCTGCATTAGGAAGGATGCAGTGAGAGAATAATCTCTCTCTCTCTCACAGAGCCTCCTCAAGATCTCTACACTGCTTCACTTCAAGAAAGCAATATCATTTCTGTCTAGTCCTTAAATTAGTCCACAATTAACTCCATTGTTATTATTATTATTATCGATTCATCAGCTCATTCTTCTAAAATCTGCATCTTCCTTTCTTTACAGACAAAAAAAGAAATTCTTGATAATTTTTTGCTGCTTCTAACTTGTAACGATGCATCCTAATGCTTGCATTTTCTTGTTTTGCCTCTTCTTCACTTCTCTCTCTTCCATTGTTGGAGCCACCACTCTCTTCAATCTCTCTCTCCCTCATCAGCACCCCTACCCTGAATCTGTGGCTCAAGAAGTTAAAAGGTACAAACTCTGATATATGCGCGCGCGCGCACACACACACACACATATATGTATATACATTGCTCTGTTACATTACAGCATTTACATATCTATGTTTAAACTGAAAAGGGTTTTTTTTTTTATCTGGGTTTTACTCCTTTTCAGCTTTGATCAGTTGGGTGAATTTGGCATCTGGGTTTGGTTTCTGCTTTTGCATTGTGATGCTTTTTTACATCAATTTCAGTATTATCTAATGTTTTTCTATGCTTTATGTTGCTAGTTTCTTTAAGATTGAATACTGTGGATAATCTGGATTTTGATCTTTGTAGCATCTAGATCTGTATCTTGCTCACATTTGGATTTTCCAATATTTGTTCCTTAGTTTTTCCCCTGTTCTATAATGATGTTTCTTACCTGTTTTCTAATTTGCCACATAAGATTCTCTTGTAAGAAGATTAGCCATAGCTTTATCATTTCTCATATGCTTCTTGCTCTAATTTGCTGTTCTTTTTTTCTTTCCATTTTTGCACCTAAAGAATCAAGAAACACAAGCTTTTAGTCACACATTATCTCCACATTTCCTCAGGAGAGTAAACTCATCAGTATCAAGAAGGCGCAAAATCCTCGAAACCCCCATAAGCAAAGCCCAATCTCAATGCCTAACTGGAAACCCCATAGACGATTGCTGGCGTTGTGACCCCAACTGGGCTGCCAATCGCCAGCGTCTCGCTGATTGCTCCATTGGCTTCGGAAAGGAGGCAATGGGCGGCAAAGGAGGCCGCATTTATGTCGTCACGGACTCCTCCGACCACGACACGGTCAATCCGACACCTGGTACTCTTCGCTATGCTGTCATTCAAGACGAGCCCCTCTGGATCATCTTCCAGTCAAGCACGGTGATCAGGCTCAAGCATGAGCTGATTGTCAACAACTACAAGACCATCGATGGTCGTGGTGCCAATGTGCAGATCACCGGAAACGGATGCATAACTTTGCAATATGTTAGCAATGTTATCATCCACAATGTGCATATTTACAATTGTATGCCATCTGGTAATACTAATATAAGGTCGAGCCCTACACATGTTGGCATGAGAGGGAAATCTGATGGTGATGGTATATCGATCTTTGGCTCTAGGAATATATGGATTGATCATTGTGCTTTGTCACATTGTACTGATGGCTTGGTGGATGTGATCATGGGATCTACGGGGATTACTATATCGAATAACTATTTCTCTCAACATAACGAGGTCATGCTTTTAGGGCACGATGATAAGTACTTGCCCGACTCAGGAATGCAGGTTGGTTTCTTTTTCTATAGGTGATCGAAAAGTGTTTTCTATCTTTGTTGAATTGTATGATTTTGCTAATGATGCAACGATGATTTGATGAAATAGGTGACAATAGCTTTTAACAAGTTTGGGGAGGGTTTGGTACAGAGGATACCGAGGATCAGGCGGGGCTACGTCCATGTGGTCAACAACGACTACTTTGAGTGGAAAATGTACGCGATTGGTGGAAGTTCTAGTCCCACTGTTAATAGTGAGGGTAATCGCTATACTGCACCAACCGATCCTAGTGCTAAGGAGGTAATCAATACGATCGTGTGTTGTTTGTTGCAGTGTGTCTTGTGTGATTGAATCGGATATGGCTAAGGGTATATATATTATAGTATAATTGCTTATTATATAAGTTGTGATCATTGTTAGCAACATGTTTTATGTGCTCATGATAAAACGATGTGTTGGTCATACAACAGGTGACAAGGCGTGAGGAGACAAATGAGGGGGAATGGTCGGATTGGAACTGGAGAACGGATGGGGACATAATGGTAAATGGAGCATTCTTCGTGCCATCGGGTGAAGGGGCCAGCATGCAATATGCTAAGGCCTCGAGCATCAACGCGAAATCGGCTACTCTACTTGACCAACTAATCATGAATGCTGGTGTTCTTGGTGGCCCAAGGTACACACACTTATGAATCCTCCTTTTGATTCTAATTTTGGTATTTCATCTTGCATCGATTAGTCAATTTGGGTCTTCTATCGATCATAAGATAATGTTTCATCTTGTGTTCCAATTCATCGGCACATACCAAGTGTATAGGTACGATAAATTATCTAAGTTGACAATGAACACTAACTATGAAATGTGTGAAACTGCAATAGAGAATCTAAGATAGATACTTTCTATTAAACTTTATTGTTTTCATTTTTTAGTAAAGCTCATTACTTTACAACTACAAAAGACATTCTCATTAGCTTTGATGAATAAAAAGTGTTGTTGTAGGATTGTGGTTCAATTTATACCTGTGAATACTAAAAACTACTATTGAGATATTACACTAATATAATTTATGAGTAATACTAATACTATTGTTTTTGATATAAATAAAATTTTATGGCGTCATTGCATTACGAACTTTTTTTTACATTTTTTTTTAATAAATAAATGAAATATTAGAACAATTTCTGTAATCATCATCCATTGAGAAAAAGAAAATAAATGAATTATTGATTTATTAATATTTTCATGCTGTTGAAACTTCAAAATACCACGCATTATCATCCTTTTTCATGCTGTCCAGCCCACATGTATGTGGGCCCACCGGACTGCCAGCTTATTGCCAGTGCTTCTGCACTGGGCTGGGTACAAACACTTTTTGCTGTTTGCTTGCTGGCTTGTACATTCTTTGAGGTGAAATGACCCTCTTATCCACTACCATATATAGTTAACACAATTATTTGTGATTTCTTTTTTTTTTTTCTTTGGGATTTGTAGTCTGCCTAATGAGATATTTAATGCAACGGAGCAAAGATTTGAGTCTCACGAATATATATTTTCCATCAGGGACAACAGCGATAGCGGCGGCGGGTCCACCACTGGCGGCTTCGGTGGCGGTGGCGATGGCGGCGGCGGGTCCCGCAGCAGTGACGGCGGTGACTTCTTTGGAATGATATTTGGGAGCGGTGGCGCCGCCCTAACACAGTCATCACCGCCCAACATTGTCTTGTTGTCTTTTCTAATCCTACTAATTTTGTACATCACCACCAACCAAGGCGGTTCACTATGATGCATCTCATTTTTCCATTGTCACTCAGTATTTGGGGAAAAAATGGAATCAGTTTTGAGAAAAATATTTAACCTGTCTCAACAAGTATTTTCAACAAAATAGAATAGTTCTTCAAGAGCAAGTAACAAATGGTACAGGTCTCAATTATAAATGACCCAGATACTTATTAGGCTTTGCAGATTATACGTGTGAAGTACTTTCATTTTTAAAAAGAATTGAGTAGGAATCTTAGGATCCAACAATTTAGCACACTTAGTTGAAAATATGAATGTAACTATATAAGAATTTGAATTGAAGGGATTCTATCGGAGGTTGGTTTGACTTCTTGGATGAATGAACTTGGATTCTTGGGCATTTTCCAGCACTTCACAGTAAAATAAATTCTGCACCATCCTAATATAAACCATCGTTCATCTCCAACAATCTCTATAATATAATATTCCTTTTAATTATTATATTTTAAGTTTCTTTATTTGTCATATATTTAGTAATATACGTAATCATTGTTAATTAATCAAATTTTGATCTTTATTATTTTACAACTTTTATCCTAATATAATGTTTAAATCTTATTTAATAACGATATTTTACATTAACAATGGTTTTAGAACTGGAGATGCTCTTAACGACACAAGATAATAGAAATTCATTAGTCTATGATGTGTTGCTTCTTCAATCATTTTTAAAACATCAAGTTATCTGAATATTTAAGATATTTAAATTCAAGAATTTTTCCCCAACCGTTCCTGAATAATGTCAGCAAATTCTAAATTGTTGCTACCATCTACTGCCTATTTACACACAAAAACACGTATATATTGGTGCCGAATAAATGGATATTTGATACCTGATCTATTTCGGAAGTGTAAAAACTATAAGCTCAAGCACAAAAAACATACTTATTGGAGAGCATTTTTCACTAAATCAATTTTTTGAAAGAGAATTGAAGAGATTTACCTAGAATGAAGGAAAAAAAAATTGAAGATAAGATGGTGTATTGGTATAAACTAGAAATCATGATTCAATTTAAGAGAGCCAAATTAGTAAAACTTGTAATTACACAAATAAGGGAATAAACAGAATGAAACATTTCTAAAACAATGGGGGATTTATTATCAGAAATCTCATTTGCTCGCTTTTCTTCCATTCTCTTGTTTTGCAAAAGGGAAATCTTTAGAAAACAAGAAACCATTAATTAGTTATAGTTTACAGAAACTGATACCATTATTAGGATGTAAAATACAATGAAATGTTGGAAAGCAGAACAACAATAGAAAGGCAATTGTGTGAAACAAAATTTAACAGTACAATTACCTCGTCCTTCCTGGCGTTTCCGTTTCTTCTGATTAATTTGCTTTTCAAAATCGCTCCTATTTCTTCTAAGGAGTGATAACAGAGCATCAGAAGGGCAAGTCATCACAAATTCTTCAACCATTCTACCTTTGGGTATCTGGTCCATTGAGGTTTGCCAACTCTGAGAGTTGTGTCACTATTCAAAGTTATATGTTTCACATCACTAAACAAAGATCATGTGATCTTCTTCACCTGTAACCTGAGTGGCAGCTTCTTCCAGTCTCTTCCAAGTTAACTCACGTTGCTCTTCTAGTTCTTCGGCCCTTGCTTCCCTTTCCTCATGCTGCCTCTGACACTCTTCGAATAGCTCAGGGTCCATCTCCAAGAACATTCTTCGGACATTGGAGCTCAAGCCAATGATTGCCTGGTTCCAGTGTCCACGTATGTTCTTTTCTAACGCATCAAAGATGATTGGCAAAATAACATGTCGATTCTCAGCAATCAGGCTTACAATGTGCTCATTGTTCCACCAGAAAAGAGCCCGTTCAGCTACCTGTTGCATAAGAAAAGCAAATTGTGGAAATCAATGACGAATTATGATAAAGGAATTTCTAATAGCAAATAGATCGCAGACTAAATAAATTGAAATGATAACAACAAATTTCAGATTTCAAAGTCTCAGCAAGCACTTTACAATGTACTATAACTACAAATAACTAAACTCTGCTGTTCTACTGAAATTTCCTCCAGTCAATTCTCTCGTTCTTGTCCCTTTTTGATATTCATATATATTTCTGCAAAAGACTCCTGGTAATGACAAACTTCATAACTTCGCCATTTCAATATTAGTTTCAGAGAGAATGTTTGAATATTGATCTTCTAGCATGTTCTACTGAAATATTGATCTTCTCCATTTCTAGCATGTTCATCCACTTTTCTGTTTAAACATGAACATGGATCAAATATTCGAAAGCTATAGAAGAAGTGAAAATTTTCACAGAATAAAAAAGTTGACATGTCGAAAAGACCTACTTGCGCATAGTCTGTCCCAAAAAAAAAAAAAGTTGGGGAAAAACAAATGTAAACAGAACAGTACCAAATAATAAGAATTTGCAGACCTGGAAATGTGAGCTATTGAGGCTTCGCCCAATTTGTCTAAACAGAGGTACCATGCAGCGCTGAAACTCTGCAGACTGTGTAACTTCCAAAATCTCTTCTAGTTCTCCAAGGAAGAGAACCTCCTTCCCACAGTTTGTAACAGGCCAATACTTCAGCACCCCCCTAATGACAGCATCAGCCAACCTGTAATCCTTCTCAACGAACTGTGTTATACAATAGGACAACTGCTGATGGTATGATGAAATACATTTAGGCTTGTGCAACGGAATAAGTGCTCGACCAAGAAATAGCTTGTGTTCTTCCTTCATTGGCAGCGCAAACCCGTTTATTATGCTTCCAAGAATCTCCAATAGCTCACCAATCCCATTGTATCTCTCGGTCTCAAATATAAACCGATAAAAAATGTTGTTTATTGCATTCCTTATAAATGGCCTATGGACCATAAATCTTCCATATATCCGATGAAGAATTGTTTTCAAATACTCTCGCTCTCGCATATCTTCGGAATCAAACAAATCAAGCAATTTTAGTACAAATGAGTGATCAAGATACCTCTTGGCAATCTTGGTGTCCGTTTCTGTTGACACCACATATTTTAGAAGCAAATCATATACAAGTTGCAAGTGAGGCCAGGAAGGGTCCATGAACATCTCATCCTCCTCAGGGTCTCCACCCTCTGACCCAGTATTCTCATGAGCTGCAGGCGGCAAGCACCGGAAAATATTCACAGAGATCATCTTGATAAACTCCTCCTGCATTACCTCATTCAATTTACACGACCCTGACTGCACCAAATCAACAAGCTCCGCAAGGGTTTGCCGCTTAATCTCCTTCTCACGTACAGACTTCATTGGATCAGTGAAATCAAACAGGAAACAACAGATTTGAAGTTTCCTGATGAATAAATTATGCCGTTCAGACATCGGGACATCCCGCATCATTGGCAAGACCTCAACTGTACCAAGGTTTTGAGGGATCGTTGCTAGTGTCACAGGTTGTGGTGTTGCAGCAGATAGCCGAGATGCATGATTGACAGTCACATTGGAGGCAGATGAAGTAGGTATTGGGGGTTCAATTGTTTCAGATTTCGAAAGCTTTCTTTGCCCCCTTTTCATTATTTTGTTTAACATTGTTATCCTCTCCAAAACAAGAACAACCCAACCCACAAAACACAGGAACAGAAACCACCCAGAGCAATACCACCACTCTACTCTAATCTCCTAGCTAAACTCAACTTTCACATTTTAATTGTTCTTCGAGTAACTTCCAACAGCATTGCAACCAAGCAGTAGGAAGAAAAACCGCAAGCACTGCTACGCAAAAACTAAATATAAAGCACGATCCACTTCACAATCAACAAGTAACAAGAAAGAAACGAAGAAACAAGGCAAGTAGGAAGAAACTACCTAAAGATGAATGCGAGAAATCAACACCGTAAAAGTAAAGCAAGGAATGAGGAATATTGCGCGCTCCGATTGGCAGACGAGTTCAACTAACATCCGATCAGCCAATCTCCGGCGGTGACTGGTGGTCCGAGGAAGTAAGAGAGGGGATCGCCGCAACTAAATCGGCGAAGTCGTGCTCTAGTCAACCTCAAAGACACAAAGTCCGAGAGTGGCGGAGAAGGTCGGAGAAAAGTAGAGAACTTAGGGTTTCTGTAAATAGGAATAAATTGAAGAAGATATGCTAAAATTGGCCACCGCCGACGAGAAAGTGAGGAGGTGGAGGAGATTAGGGCTTTTATTCAATTCATCAGTTTTCGAATTTATCTTTTAGTTATTTTTTGTATTTTCATTTTAGCCACTAAAAATATGAAGACGGTAGTAGTACTAGTAGGGGCTAAATTGACCATACCCCTATTAGCGTCCGCTTGTTGTTCCTGCTTTTACAATTTTAATAATATAAAATTATATTGAAAGTACCTTTACTTTATACGATAAGTATGAGTTTCTATAAACCAAATATATTTCAGCGCATAAATTCATTAAAAATCAACTTTTCATGAAGAAAAAGGATTATGCTAGGACTATGAAATATTAATGCTCGTTTAAAGAATACTTAACCCCCAGTAATTGTAACGGTCGGAAATTTGAATCCTTCCCGACCTATACTTCCTTCCATAAATAAAAATATGATCTTTTAATTGAAAAATAAATATATGGAGAGAGAGAGAGAGAGAGAACACAGAGTAGTACTAAAGAGGAAAAGATGCTAGCATATATTCATTCTAGATTAGCAACGGGGTTCTGAGATTTCCCTGTTAATTTCTAAGCAAGGTCCAAATCATCGGAAAGCTTAAATAAACCGAGTTTGCAAACTCAAAGTTATGAAATGATTGATGCAGTGGTAGTGGTCCACAACTCCATAGTGAGACATCATCCCAGCTCTTATACAGCTGCACCAAAATGAAGACCCAATTGTCATTTTCGAATTACTTCGCTTCAAATAGCCCCAGAAATCAACTGCGAGAAGCTAAGAATGAGTGCACTTACCAAGATGTTCTCACCATCCTCCTCCTTTACCACTTCCACTTCCACTTGTCGCAGCTTTACCCCATGGATCAGATGCTCCTTCCTCCTTTGTGGGTGCACTGTTCTGTCCTCCATCCATGCTTTCGGGTTTCTTCCAAGAGCTTGCTGCTGCTTTCCCCCATGCATCACCTGCTCCATCTGACACTTCACTTGCAGAAGTACCAGATGACCCCCAGCCACCCACGTCTTTGTTTGAATCATTTGTCTTGTTCCATCCCCCATTGGATGCATCCCCTTTTGGTTGATTCCAACTTGAGTTCCCACTATCATTGTTGCCACTCTGGTTCCAAGTTCCCCCCTGCGATGTGCTGTCTTTTGGTTGACCCCAACTTGAGCTGCGATTATTATCACCATCTCTCTGGCTCCAACTGCCTCCACCCCCACTATTTTTCCATCCCTCTCCATCATTGTTTGAACCTTTACTCCAGCTATAGGATTTATCCACATTTGAACTGTCTTCTCTGTTGTTCCAATCACTTCGTCCTCTGCCTCTGAAGCCACCCCTACCGCGGAATCCCTCACCTCTACCACCATATCCTCCCCTATCCGATTCTCCACCACCAAACCTGCCCCTGCCAGAGCCACCTCTTCCTCCAAAACCACCACGATCAGATCCACCTCTACCTCGGAAACTACCACGATCAGATCCCCCTCTACCTCGGAAGCCACCACGGTCACCTCTCCCACTCCGGCCTCCTCCCCAACTTCCGCCTCTTCCACCATCAGCAGAAGTGTCATCTTGATTGTTACTCCCACCAAAAGCACCCCCTGAGTTCCAATTACTCTTGCTGCTCCAAGTAGAGCCCTGGTTCCCACCAGTTTCATTAGTTATGTTTTTTCCCCAATTACTTTGACCCCATCCAGTTGATGAACCATCATTAACATTATTATCATTCTTCCATGAACTACTCGACCCATCTTTTCCGTTGCCAGAAGAACTCTTATTCCAACCACTATTATCCTCAGAAGTTTTCTGACTACCCCAACCAGAAGACTGGTTCCCATCCAAGGAGGTGGTTGCTGCATCCCAGGAAGACTTGTTGTTTTCATTTGACTTTGTTACTTTGTCCAAACCACCAACTTTATTTCCATTGGATGATCCACCCCAAGCAGATGAGTTATTGGAAGCTTTTGAAACATTCCAGCCACTGGACTCACCGTCCCCTTTATTGCTATCTTTATTTGCATTTTGGTTCCACGTTGATTCCTCAGCCTTTCCAGATGCATTTTCATTACTCCAACCACCACTTTTCTTACTACCCTCATTGGACGTGGCATTGCCCCAACCACCTGCTTGATCACCCCAACTGGAAGTTTTCCCAGCATCGCTTAATCCACTGTCTTGACCCTCTTTTTTCCAGCTAGTTGGTTTGCCTTCATTGGATGTAGCATTGCCCCAACCACCTGCTTGACCACTACCCCAACTTGAAGTTTTCCCAGCATCACTTGAGCCACTATTTTGACCTGTGTTCCAACTAGTTGATTGGCCCTGATCAAAAGATCTCCCCCGACCATAATTATCCCTTCCTCCTCGCCCCCATCCTCTTCCCCTCCTTCCCCCAGAACCACGACCTGCATCAAATGTTTTTGACCTTCCCCAACCTGTCTCTTGGTGTGTGTCATCTTTGTTTCCCATTCCACCTCTCTTCCAGCCACCAAGTTCCTGATCTCCCCCTGAGCCTTCTGAGTTCTCATTCTGAATTTTCCAACCTTGTGTCTTGTCCTCTGCATTTACATCGGCTTGCTGACCCCAAGAAGACTTTCCAGCAGATTTACCCCATGAGGATTCACCTTCCCCAGATGATTTGCCATCTGGCTTACTCCAAGACAACCCTCCATCATTCTTGTCATCTTTCTTTCCCCATGAGGATCCACCCTCCGGTTTGCCCCATGACGATGTTCCCTCTGGTTTGCCGTATGAAGCTTTACTCTCCTGCTTTTGCCAAGATGGTCCACTGTCAGTACCAACAGACTTTGGTTTATTCCAACTGTCATTCTGTTTGTCAATTGCATCTTCACCTCCTTTTCCAGTACCCCAACCACCTGTCTCCACATTCACTTGGGATGAGGCACCACCTGCATTACCCCATACCCCACTTGCTGGTTGATCAAGACCTCCATCAGCCTGTTTCCCTGATGAAACTCCAGGCTGGCCCCAAGCTGCTTTGCTTCCAGAAGTATCACCTCCACTGCTCCACTTATCTGAAGCTTTGCCCCAAGAATCATCTTTGAGTGACTCACCAGAACTGTGCTTCTGAGGCTCAGCCGGTTTGCCCCAGCCTTCAGCTTGCCCAGTCTCACTAGCATTACTTGAGTTGGCCACAGCTGCACCCCAAGACGAATTGTCAGCTGGAGTCTCTTTTAATTGCCAAGAAGAATCTTCTGCACCAATATCAGAGGCATACAGATTAAGCAAAAAGCACGATGATGCACACATTTGCTCAAATGTGAGCTTAGGCACTACTTTATTAGTTTTACTGACTTGGCAATGGGATGTTCAGTAAAATATTGCCAATGGAAAGGGAAATAAAAAGAACACCACTAAATATTGATATACAAGTGGTCTCTTAATCTTTAAGTTCTGTGGAAGATTTGTGGTACTCCTGCTAAACTACAACTAATTCAGTAGCATCTTAGATATTGCTAACTCTGGCATTCAAGTCAATCATAGATATTGCAACACAGTACCTTTCTTAGTATCACCGGAACCCCAAGAAATCCTGCAAGGACAATGACATCATCATTAGCTCCATAGAGGATGTGGTGTAAATTGTAATACACTCGAGGATATTGTAGGTCAGTAGACACCATTAGTAACCAAAAACGCAAACCCGAAAGTAAATTATTTGGGATTTTGGCAAATTGGAACATGATAAGCAGTTTCTAAATTGACTATTTGCCGCAGTAATCATAGCAGTTTCTCCTTTAGGTGTAACCTTCCCATTCTAGTCAGAAACCTCAACTAGGTATTTCTCTACGAATTTATAACTTTATACACGAACTTAAGGTGACAATCAAGTTTCAGTTAATCAACTTGATGAATATGAGCCACCAAACAATAGTATAAACAAAAGTTGGAAAGTACAGAAGTGTCTAAAATTCTAAGCTCGAACATAATACAAGATATTGGTAACATGATTTTGTCAAATATTTATAAGCACAAAAATAGAAACACATTTCACAGATATCACATTATATATATACACATATAGAAGAGAGAGAGAGAGAGAGAGAGAGAGAGAGAGAGCTTAAGAATAGGAATCAGTTATTCAAACATGTAGTTAACCTTTTAGTAGATCCACCTGCATTCCATTTATCATCTTCAGTTGACAATGCAGCCCCATCCATCCAGTCTTTAGAACATATATTTTTATGGCAACAGAC
Organism: Scutellaria barbata; assembly: GCA_028654395.1. Classification (NCBI taxonomy): domain Eukaryota; kingdom Viridiplantae; phylum Streptophyta; class Magnoliopsida; order Lamiales; family Lamiaceae; genus Scutellaria; species Scutellaria barbata. The sequence goes on along the minus strand of CM053646.1, from coordinate 12,409,491 downwards.
AGTGAAAAAGAGAATAAAAAATGAAATTAACATTAGGAAAAGATAGGGAAAGCCAAGTGGTTCAAAGCTATTAAACAGATTATTACCTCTTGCACCATCCTGTGTTCCAAGAAAATCAAATGGTTTTACAGACTCCTCCCTGATTACGGAGTGGGAAAAAAGAAAGAAGAAAAAGAAAAGGGGAAAGGGGAGGAGGGGACAGTAATTAAGGTAATTCACAATGTATCAAAACTTAACCAAATACAAAAACTACAGATATTATTTTCAAGTTTTTAGGTAAATATGGTACCCCTTGGCAACGGCAGATTTCCTTTCACCAACTTCAGATAAATGCTCACTTTTCACTGAAAAATATAAGATCATCTAAATTAAAATAATAGAGCTAAATCAATAAAAAGGATCCAAGTTATTAACATAAATAACACTATACCAGTAAGAATTTTATGCTGAGAATCCAGTTTCACTGTGACATCAGAACGACGAACAGCTAGTACTCGACAAATGTACCCCTTCAAAGGTCCCACGCGGATTCTTAACGTCTGGCCAACAGAGAAGATTGCACTATCATCATGTTTAACTGCATTGATCATACAAAAGAGCAAATGAAGGATAGAAATTAAATGAAACTTTCAAAGTAGGCCTATAGGGATAGGAAGGGGCCACTTTTAAACATACAGTTACTTTTGTTATCCCTCTCTTGCAAAGAATTATCAGGAGAGAGGGTAGACTTTGGAGACGACATTATATCACCAAAAACAGATGGCACTGGCACATTATCCTGGAACAAAATAGAGAGAATTTAACTGTGTCAGAAAGAGTTTACAAAATTAAAGTTAAAGAAGGCTGAAATCAAGCTTTGCGAACCATATATACAGTTGTAACAGTTATACACAAACCTGTTCAGCTGATGCATCACCAGAAAGATTGACTTTCTCACATAATTGTGCTTTCACACATATGTAGCCATCATTCTCTTGTTCACTTTCATCACACAAAAACAGTACTCCTCTGTAAATTTTTTTAATGATTCCTTGTCTATCCTGCAAATTTTGATTTAATACACAAATGCTCATTACAACCACAAAATGTACTTGAAGTTTCTAGCAAAAATCTGCTGCTATACCTTCAATGGACCATCCAAAATGCGGACATTGTCATTGACTGTTAAAGTACTAGAGTGCCGATCCAACACAGAGAACAATTTCTTATCGAAAGATGCATTCTTCACCTCACTTTGTTTAATAGTAACCACAGATGGTCCCTCTAAGCCTTCTTTCAAGATCTGAAGAGAATGTTAAAATAAATAAAAAACAGTAAGAAAAGAACAGGACCAGGGAGAGACAACACACGCGCACACACACACAGAAAAAAAAGTTCTGATACAAAAAAAACAACAAACTATACGAAGTTAACACCTTGACAGTATCATCCTTCTCTGAGCCAATGACAATTCCAAAATCCTTCCGACTGCCAAAAATTTGGAGCACACAACATGTTAATGGACACAGTATTTCAAGTTCAATACTTTACAGGATAGTAATCAGAGAATTACCCAAAAAATACTAGATCGTGCATTTCAAAATTATTTCCAAAGCAAGCACTAGATGACCCTTCTGACTTTCCACCTCCTTTGTCTGACTTAGCACTCTCAACTTTCTTTTTCTTTTTTTCACCAAATAGTTGGGAAAGCCACTGTACATCAGTAGATTCATTATTTTTTGATGGCTCAAACTTCAAGAGCTCGTCTTCGGTGGGCATTATACCCCAAAAACTCAATGAATCTATCGATATCTTTTTGTACAAATAGCCATCCTTCAGCATCATTCCATCGAGAATTTCATACATTTGGTTAGTATCACGGTCTTTCCGAAATTGAATAAGAGGACGGAACTCCCTGAATGTGTGATACAAAAAAAATAAAACAAACCAGGCAAAAATAAAATAAAATAATCTAAGGGAACACAGAGAATTGATGCACAGCAAATTACTCAAGTTCACTAGAGCTGATCAATCTCTGTGCTGGGACGGCAGTCCTTTTAGCAGGAACTCCTCCACCCTATACGTACATATGAAACACATGACAACACATACCTTTCATTAGAATCATAAAGGAAAAGGAGTTAATGAATTTGCTCTCCTGAGCAGATACTTTGCAACCAGCTAAACAATAAAGATGCTCACTAGAGGCAAAAACTAATTACATTGAAAAGGGGGCAAGAGGGAGGAGGGTATGGAACTGAATAAATAGGACATTTATGTAATGTTAAGATATCATATTCTTGCAACTGCATGATCGGATTATACAGATCACTGAAATGAGATATAACAACTAATAATAGATTCCCTCACTACTCGTAACAACCAGAGAAAGGTTGATACCATATGATAAATGAGTTAGAATTTAGCAATGTCTATAGACCAGCTCGTTGTTATTCTTTGATATTCACCATTAATCCCTAGCAAAGTAAACTCAACAAGAAGAAAAAGGCAAACATTTAGCGAAGGGGGAAAATATCAAATAAGCTATAAAAAGAATATGAAGTTACTATTCATTAATATCCTGAAAACCATTAATACAAATGCAAATTTGTCAACTATATTCAGGATATGGGCAAAACCACACAGCTTATTTTCATATCCATGTATATGTGTATTGATATGCACTGAAAAAGTTGCACATAAGCTTAAAGAGAGTAAAGAAACTTCTCTACGGACATAGAAACACTTACAAATTTTTCAGCCAGGGCTTTTAAATCTATCCTGGGAACCAGTTTCACAGTGACTTTCTTTCGAACATCATTAACCGCCACAACCTACAGGAAGAATCAGCGATATTTCACCAAGTTAGTGGGTAATAAGTAAATGGAGATAGAAGAGAAGCATACAAGATATCCAGATAACCAAGAAAAATTAACTAGTCAACATATGAACAGTGTCGTACCTGTCCAAGATCACCTTTATATTTCCCATTCTTCACACGTGCCCACATGCCATCAGAAATTCCACTGGACTTACTCCTAACTGACAGCAAACGAGAAATTTCATTATTCGGAACAGCTGTCACTCTACTTGAATATATTGAGGAAAGCCCTTTACATGCCTGTATTATCAAAAAGTTCAGAAAGTCGTCAGATATTAAAAGCAAATACATGCATGTATACACAAAAATACCATACACGTGCATATATATAAATGGTGTGCACATGTGACAAGGACAGGGAACTGTCATGTAGGAAGACACCAACCCAAATCCCCATGCTCAATCTCCCATATAAGAGGTAATAAAACAAGAGAAAGAAGAGCACCTCATAGATATCATTTTCCTTCTCAGCTTCAACAAAAATAAATCCCTTTGCATGATCAACCGCAATTGCAGATATTATCTGAAGCTTAGTTCCCAAATAGTCCAAGTCCACATATTTTCGCATGAGACAGAGAGCTGAGTATCTCTCACGTCCAACCTATGGAGAAATATGAGCATGAAACAGAAGTTGGAAAAAAAAAAGGCATTGTCTGGAATATACTTAATGCAGCACTCAAATAGTACAACATATACCATGCATTTAACTTTCCAGATTGTAGGATCCTTCGCAGATGGCACATACATGTCTCTGTAAATGGATTTCTTGTGCTCATCACCATCTTCAGCGTAAGTAACAAAACCAGATCCAGGTTTGTATCGCTCTTCATACATTCTTTCAAGCTCTTCCTCGCTCAACACTTCCTCTTTGGGTATAAAAGGAAGGGGAGTTGCTTTCCCAGATTCAAATTTGTCATTGAGCTCAGGGAAGATTTCCTCCTCAAGATCTGTTCCAAGATTTAGGAAAAAGCACTTACTTATTGAATAGGGCAACATTGATATTAACTATAAATCAGATCAAAGTAATGCTCTATGCGGAGAAAATTCACATCATATGAATGGGGGAATTAGAAAATGTTAACTTCCTTCTTCTTAAGCATATCAGTAGACTTTTCAGAAGACCATTTCGGTAAATAAAAATACATTTTTGTACTTAGATGATAAAATCAGGATCCAGAAGCAGAAAAAGCTAGAAAACATACAAAAATAACAAACGAAGTAAAACCACATTCACAACGCAAATGAAGTAACACCTAACTAACATGCAACAGTATCCTACCCACCTCACTTACAATTCACCATGAATCGGTACCCACCTCACTTACAATTCACCATGAATCGGTTTTGTAGATGCTACACCGGGTGTGACATCTACCATCCATTGCATATATACCTGTCCATATGTGAGTGATTGTGCACAAATGGAAGATGGTAACTCCATCCAATGGAATACAACAGATGTAAAAAGGATTATACCACGTAAAAAATCCACACCCTACACCACCTTTATATTATATATTCAACATAAAAAAAATTAAGACCAAACAATGCCCCTCCCCAGGACAAAATTCCCCAAAAAAGCGAAGAAACTCACATGCAAAAAATAAAGTAACTCCAAATCTCAATGTACAACCAGCAGTAAACATAAATTAAACAAATTATCGGACAAACAAAAAAAATAGGACGAAAAGCAAAAACCCTAAGAGTACATTGCAAAATTACCGTCAAATAAGGAATCGTCGCTGGAATCTTCTTCCTCGTCCACCTGATACGCCGCGTCGTCGAGAAATTGAAGCACGCCTCGGTTTTTCCTCTTCCGGCCAGTCTTGTCATCGTCGCCTCCGCCTCCGTTCCACTTCCTCTTCCCCTTTCCACCACTATCACTCACCTTCTCCTTACCCTTTGAAGAAACCATTTCGATTTCACACGATCTTACCCCAGCAATCGCAGTTTATTCCGAAATCCGTTTTGAATTATTCAGAGTCTCCACACTATACTCGCTTCCTGCATTTCTAGAGAGAGGAGAGGCGAAACTCTGTAGTGAATGGGGTGAGTGAAAGACGAAAAGTGACCAACACCTGTTTTATATTCCGAAACTGACAGCAGTGAGAGCCAGGGGTACATTTGTCATCTGAGACTAGTACTGCTTTGCCACTTGTACTCTTCATTCAATGTGCTATTCTGCCCCTTTAGACTGCTCTTATTGGCGACACTCATTCAACCCAATCCAACAATAAAATATTAATTTCTCTTTCTTCCACCTATACAATCCACAATCCAACCTAATTTCAACATTTTTATAGTTTATTAGTGACACCAATCCAACCCAACTCAATATTTAATAATTATATATTATTTTGTGAGCATATTTTTTATTATATTTCACAATAAATTAAATCGAAATTACAATAATTAAAATACGAAATCGATTTTACAATAATTGAAATACGAAATAGAAATTACAATAATTGAAATACGAAATCGAAATTACAATAATTGAAATATGAAATCGAAATTACAATAATCAAACTACAAATTATTTATTTAATTATCAATACCAAATTGTGAGACAAATGAGAATGAATTTTGGATTGGTGAGTAAATATGTCAATATTGGATTCTATTTATAGAGAATTTTTTTTTATGAATTTTGATATTTTTTAATTTTTTTAAATAAAAATTATTTTTAATATTAATATTTTAAATTATATCCGAAAAAAAATAATCGAGACCAATAGAAAAATGATACGTGTATCATGACATTTTCATTTTTTTTCTTATTAAAATATTAATATAAGTGGTGACATTTGGTGGTGACATCCACCAAATGTCACCAATAAGAGTAGCCTGAGTAAGAGTAAACTGGACCAAAAGGTACAAGCCGTTTATGCTGGAAATCAAGATATCGCACAGGTAGCAAAGGGTAAAATGGACCAAAAGGTAAAAGTGGGTTTGATGGTTTTCTTTAACCCTTTTTAATTAAAAACGTTCTTTTTATCAAATATCCATGCATCTCAATCTTGACTTGTTCATCTAAATTTTAAGAACATTATTATTTAATCGGAAAAATATTACTCTTAATGTGAAAATAAGTTATTATATGAGTTGCTATGCTATATATAAAAAAAAAGTAATATATTTCCAATGAAGAACATTATTATTTATCCCTAAAATATTATTATCTATGCGAAAAATATAATAACATAAATTAATCTAGCAAGCATAAATTAATATTTTTATTGTAAAGATTATTATGAATATTGTTTAAGTGTAAAAGTATTACTCTTTGTGTTAAAAGATATACTCTTGCTTTAAAAAAAAATTAATATTCGTATTTTATAATGTTCTATAATTTCTATTGGTATATATATCTGAAAATTTAAATTCAATTTATATCTAGTGAATAAGATGAAATAGTTGATCCAACAACTCAATCCAAATGTTAAGACCACCATTTAAGGTACCAAATTTGAAAAATAGAAATCTCAAAAAGGAATGTGTCCTTTCAAAAAGAAAATTAAAATGCAAATTTTCAAGACTATACAAGAAACAAAATGAACCATAAAAAATATTATCAATTACTTACTTTACAATTTTAATAAAGTATTACTCACGAAACTAAAATTTAAAATTAAAACCAAATAAAGTCTAGTGAAGTTGAAAAGGGCCTAATTCACAACAAGCCCATGTAATTATCTAAATAGAAAAAAGATAACTTCCTAGCCATTGGGCTCCGCTCATTAGTTCCCTTTAAAGCTTAAACGCATCTGGGCTGTCCAAATTTTCATACTTAACCCATTGGATCAGGCCCATATCTTTAATACCCTTTTCAGAGGTTTTATTTCTCGTAATCATGGTAAATTGTTTTGGGAGAATTTATTATAGGTAATAGCATTATAATACAGTATGATATAGGGAATAAAATATTTTTCATGCCTTTTTGAAAAAAATGAAGTGAGATGTTTTAAACAAAAAATAAATAAAAAATTGTACATATATTGTTAGTATTATTTTAGTGTTGTCGGTAAAAAAACATTTACAACGTATATATAATTGTGTATTGCGATAATGTAAGTTCTTTTAGTATTTATTCACTCCCTTCCACTATTTCTAATTCATTAAAAAAATATTATTATGCAATTCAGGCTGTGGCACCTTTCTAAAAATTCTGACTAATAATCAATCACAACTCTCACTTCTAACCACTTTATAAGGATTTTTCATAGTGATGTAAACTAATTGAATTGTATCGAGCCAAATATCCAGATAATCTATCAGTATTCTAATAATATAACGAATATTCATTTATTCTTTTATTATTTGAATAATAAATATGATTCATATTTGTATTCTTTTATTATTCAAATAATATCAAATATACTATTCAAATATTGAAATTCGAAAACCAAATTACGGTCATATATTATATATAATATATTTGGAGAGAAGAGAGGGGAAAAAAAAATGTTACGCCAAAAAAGCCAACAACTCTCCTCAGCAGCCTGCAAAACACCAACATATCCAACAGAATACACAATGAGTAAGATATATGGTCCATGTCCAACACAAGACAAAATGAATACAACACACATCTAGTAAAGCTAAATAGAAAAGATTAAGAAATCAAACTAATGTCAAAATTACAGAAAAAAAAACAACTAATCAACACATCTTGGTTCGTATTGTTCTTGGAGAAATCAAAGTCCCGTAATAAGTTTGCAAAACCAGTAAAGGTAAAATCATCAACTTAACCATTACAGCTTCCATAGGGCATTGTCACGATCTCGTCTAATTCTCCTTCTTGCTTCTTAAGACAACCGATGTTGGTGTGATTGTTGACATGGATGACCCTCAAACTCGACTCGACTTCTTCTTTTCCATGCTGCCTTTGACAAATGTCGATAATTTTGTAGACATGGATGGCCCTCAAACTCGACTTGTTGAGATGGAGACGAATGAAGAAGTGGAGAAAGGTTTTGGAAACGGATTTGAATGGTATCAAGTCTTTCACACCAAGTCTTGATAGGATTTCCATCAAGATATCCAAACCCACGTACCCATCACAACAACAAGAAGCTGAACAAACAACAGTAATAATAATCACACTAAATTAACATAAGTATATTAATAACATTTAAAGCTTATCTAATCTTCATCAAATATATCTAATTTCCATGGTTTTGAGATTCCGTTGAAGAATCTTTTTGATATTATTCACTGATTTGTGAGTGTTGTGATAATTTTTAAATTTTATCACCATAAAATTATCTTAAAAGGCTAACAAATGTCCATCTTTAAAATTCCAATAATCTTATTCATAAAAGAATATAATTCCAGAATAAATAAATCCATTAGTAGCAAAATTTTGATAAAATCTAGCACGCATTAACAAGTCACTATGCAAAACAGTATATTTTTTTTTTTTGGGAATAAAATCGATCTGTAGAATTATATCTAAAGGAAAAGCCTCGTGAGAAAAGTGTAAAAAATTACCAAACCACATAAAATTTTCAGTTAGTACAAAATATTGTATGAAAAAAACACCATCACATGAATATCATTAAATAAAGACATGTTATATCTTGGAAAATTTTGTTGGAGAATCTGAGTTTGCAGATGTGTAATAATATAAACTAATTGTACTATAATAATCACAATAAAATTGGCCAGAAAGTAGAAGTGGCCATGGAAGATCTCTGACTTGAAAAACAAAAAAAGGGTTCTTGTCTGTTTATGGGGAAGAAAGGGATTTTTTTTTCTTTTTCTGAAAGAATTCATTTAGAGCATATTTTCCAAAGAGTTAGTTCAGATTGAGAGAACAAAATGAATAAATTTAAACACAAATTATATTAAATTAAAGCCACGAGAAAAATAATAAAAATTGAAAAATTGGGGGGGGGGGGGGGGTGTTTATATTGCCATTTTATGACTATGGATTAGATTTATTTGGAGATTAAATACCATGTATTGATCATACATAGTTTGAAAGACAAATAATATGTCATGCAAACATGATATGAAACTTTCCTAATTTGTTGACTAATATAACTTATATTTATTAGAATATTCCTCAAACAAATTTGCCTTGAAATGAAAAATAGCTATAAAAGTTCCAACCATTGACATAGTTAAGAAATGATAATAGTGATAATTTTGAAATAAAGTTTTATAAAAATCTAAATAGACAAATAATTGAAAATAAGATTTTACCTCTGAAACAATATTTAATTGAGATCGGTGGGGATATGACATTTCCGATTGATTAATATCTATAAATATATAATAAGAGATGTCTTAAATCATAACTATGCAGATGCATACTGAATTCGCTTTTAAGTATGGCTATGATCTCAAGCTCCTTCTCTAAAGAGGCTTCTAAATTACAAGTATCAAATTCGAAGTATGAACAGTATCTTTTTTTTTCAATTTATATTTTTTCCATACTAGAAAATTTTCAAGAACTGCAAACCTATTGATCATTTCAGAAATAAAAGAAATTAAAAGTTATTCCCAATTCCACGTGCTCGTGCAAGTGCAAACAAACAAAACGAAAGTCGATCTGAGCAAAAAGTGGTTTCATAACTTTTCATTAAGTCCAAAACAGGCTTATATATATATATATATATATATATATATATATATATATAACAGCTTACTTCCCAGCATCTCCAGCCGAACCGATCTCCTCCTCCTCTTCCACATCCTCGGGATCCACTGACATGAGCTTAATCGGTGGTGCCGGCCTCATCTGCTCGACAAACCCGGCCGGAGTATACTCTGCGAAGTTATCAATGCTCCAAAGATAATAGGCGGCCGGGAGGGGATTCTCTGTCAAATAGCCCGCCAGGTACTTCTTGAAGTGGCCAACATCAACACCGGGAATGGAGTCCCGAGCTTGCTGGATAGCGTCCTGAAAAGCATGCACGTATGCAACGCTCAACTCGGCTTTATACTCAGCAGAGCGCTTAAATTCTTGGATCACAGCTCTCTCATCTCGGACGACGGCCCGAGCAGCCTTGAGCTCTCTCTCCAACCATGAGTTCTCCAGGAGCACATTCTCCAGCTTGCGACGATCCAGATTAGCCGCCTTCTCAGCTGAGACAGCCTTCTCCCTAGCCATGGTTAGCTGCTCAGATAGGTCTTGGATAACCCCATTATACTTCTTCAACTTCTCGGAGCACTTCCTGTTTTCCTGTCGAGCAGCAGTATATTTCTTCTGGTCCTCCAGGAGGATATGATGAGCCTTCCAGCTGAAGACCGAGGCTTGGGCATGGAGGATGGCAGAACAGACAGAGAGGTCCGTTGCGGCCATGGTGCTGGCGTAGCCTTCCAATTCCTCAGTCCACGCCATGGAACAAGCATCCATGGCTGAGCCCACGCTGGGAGGAAGAATCGCTAGCGCAGCCTGGTTCGGGGGCAGAGTCCGCAAGAAGCTGATCTGGAAAGGGGGCCTCTTCCCAACATAGTCTCGGGTCCTTTCCACCTTCTCGGGATCCCACCCGAGCACACTAACACTGCCGACCGCAGGACCCTCAGCTTCCCAGACCGGCTTCTTCCCAAATTCTCCTGCCCGAGTGGGAGGGGGAGAGGCATAGTGACTAGAGAGGTGCCGAGCCGAGGCAGGGGCTCCTCTCCTATGGGAGCCCCTTGATTTCATCTTTTCGAAGGCTTGGGCTTTTCTCTCAGCCTTTAAAGCAAGGAGGCAGGCTAAGCATATTAATTAAAGTGTATTAGAAAACCCAAGTGCAATCAGATAAGGTCGGGACACTGAGCCGAACTAAGCAAGGACATTACCTCGGTCATTATTCGGAACCGCTGTCACTCTACTTGAATATATGTAGGAAAGCCCTTTACATGCCTGTATTATCAAAAAATTCAATATGGCATTAGATATTAAAAGCAAATACATGCACGCATACACAAAAATACCCATGCACCATATACATGCGCAAATGTATAAATGGTGCTCATATGTGACAAGGACAAGGAACTGTCATGTAAGAAGACTCAACCTTCCATATAAGAGGTATCAGAACAAGATCAAGAAGAGCACCTCGTAGATATCATTTTGCTTCTCAGCTTCAACAAAGATAAATCCCTTTACATGATCAACTGCACATGCTGATATTATCTGAAGCTTAGTTCCACAATAATCCAAGTCCACATATTTTTGCATGAGAGTGAATGATGCGTCTCTCTCGCGTCCAACCTATGGAGAAATATGAGCATGAAATAGAAGTTGGAAAAAATATAATTAATGCAGCACTCAAATAGTACAACATCTACCATGCATTTGACTTTCCAGGTAGTAGGATCCTTGGAAGATGGCACATATATGTCTCTGTCAATGTATTTCTCGGGCTCATAACAATCTTCAGTGTAAGTAACAAAACCAGATCCAGGTTTGTATCGCTCTTCATACATTCTTTCAAGCTCTTCCTCGCTCAACACTTCCTCTTTGGGTATAAAAGGAAGGGGAGTTGCTTTCCCAGATTCAAATTTGTCATTGAGCTCAGGGAAGATTTCCTCCTCAAGATCTGTTCCAAGATTTAGGAAAAAGCACTTACTTATTGAATAGGGCAACATTGATATTAACTATAAATCAGATCAAAGTAATGCTCTATGCGGAGAAAATTCACATCATATGAATGGGGGAATTAGAAAATGTTAACTTCCTTCTTCTTAAGCATATCAGTAGACTTTTCAGAAGACCATTTCGGTAAATAAAAATACATTTTTGTACTTAGATAATAAAATCAGAGGATCCAGAAGCAGAAAAGGCTAGAAAACATACAAAAATAACAAACGAAGTAAGACCACATTCACAACGCAAATGAAGTAACACCTAACTAACATGCAACAGTATCCTACCCACCTCACTTACAATTCACCATGAATCGGTTTTGTAGATGCTACACCGGGTGTGACATCTACCATCCATTGCATATATACTTGTCCATATGTGAGTGATTGTGCACAAATGGAAGATGGTTACTCCATCCAATGGAATACAACAGATGTAGAAAGGATTATACCACGTAAAAAATCCACACCCTACACCACCTTTATATTATATATTCAATATAAAATAAAAAATTAAGACCAAACAATGCCCCTACCCGGGACAAAATTCCCCAAAAAAGCGAAGATCACATGCAAAAAATAAAGTAACTCCAAATTTCAATGTACAACCAGCAGCAAACATAAATTAAACAAATTATCGGACAAAAAAAAAGGACGAAAAGCAAAAACCCTAAGAGTACATTGCAAAATTACCGTCAAATAAGGAATCGTCGCTGGAATCTTCTCCCTCGTCCACCTGATACGCCGAGTCGTCGAAAAATTGAAGCACGCCTCGGTTTATCGTCTTCCGGCCAGTCTTGTCATCGTCGCCTCCGCCTCCGTTCCACTTCCTCTTCCCCTTTCCACCACTATCACTCACCTTCTCCTCACCGTTCAAAGAAACCATCTCGATTTCACACGATCTTTCCCAGTAATCGCAGTTTATTCCGAAATCCGTTTTGAATCATCAATCATTCAGTCTCTCTCCACACTGTAGTTGCTTCTTGCACTTCTAGAGAGAGAAAAGCGGGAGTTAATGGAGTGAGTGAAAGACGAAAGTGGCCAACACCTTATTTATATTCCGAAACTGACAGCAGTGAGTGTCAGGGGTACATTTGTCATCTAAGAGCATCCATAATCCATATTGATGTTTTAGTGAATGTTAATAAGTAAAACAGAAAATTTGTTAATTAATGTGTGTGTTCAGGTGTTTTTATGTGTATTTTTCATGAAAAATATTAAATACACATCTAAGTGTGTGAGAGGAGAAGGAGAAAATATTTTTGTTTTTTTTATGTTAGTTAATGTAAATGTTTTTTTTTAAATGCGATCTGCTTAGCCACTTGTACAGTTCATTCAATGTAGTATATTGCGTCTTTTGTAAAGGTAAAATGGACCAAAAGGTACAAGCCGCTGATGCTTGGAAATCAAAAAATGTCAAATTTTATATACCTCATGGAGGGCATTGGGTACAACTAATCATGACATGTGTATAAAAAAATATTTTCTCACACAAGTAGTACGAGTAAAAGGGTTGGAATGGTTTTTTTTTTTTTCAACCCCTTTTAAGAAAGGGTCTTTAGGTCTATGCAACTCAATGCACATCTAATTTTAAGAATATTAGTATTTAATAGAAAAAAAATATTACTCTTAGTATGAAAATAAATTATTATATGAGTTGCTATGCTATATAAAAAAAAGAAAGTAATATATTTCCACCGAAGACCATAACTATTTATCCCTTAAATATTATTGTCTATGTGCAAAAAATATAGCTATATAAATAGATCTATTTTAAGCATAGATTAATACTTTTATTGTGAAGAGTATTATTATTTAAGTGTAAAAGCATTACTCTTTGTGTTAAAAGATGACACTATTGCTTCGAAGAAAAAAGATATCACTCTTTGTGTTTTTTATTAGTAACACCCATCCAACCCAACCCAACATTAAAATATTAATTTCTCTCTCTTCCACCTACACAATCCACAACCCAACCTAATTCCAACATTTTCATAATTTGTTAGTAACATCAACCCAACCCAACCCAACTCAATATTTTTTTTTTCAATATTTAATAATTATATATTATTTTGTGAACATATTTTTTATTATATTCCACAATAAACTAAATCGAAATTACAATAATTGAAATACGAAATAGAAATTACAATAATTGAAATACGAAATAGAAATTATAATAATTAAAATACGAAATCGAAATTACAATAATCAAACAACAAATTATATATTTAATTATCAATACCAAATTTGTTCTAAATATGCTCAACCAAGTCATTTTTAAGAGCATTATGAGCTTCTCTATTGCAAAGTTGATCCCGATTACGCATATAAGTTGACAAGTTTGCAATCCGTTCAGTAGAGTATTGAAAAGGTTGATCATCTTCTTCTACTACTCTACTTCCCATTAAAAACTCGGTGGGATCATAATAGTTTTGATATGTGTCTCGTTCATCCTCTACTATCATATTGTGCATGATAATACAAGTCATCATAATTCGTCCCATCATTGATTGAGATTTGGAGAAAATTGAGAGTTTTCAAAATATTGAGAGTTTGGAAAATTTTCAAAATTCAAAAAAGAGTGAAAGTTTGGGTAATTTTGGAAATATAATTTGGATTATTAGGATCCATAATTTCCCAAAAAAAGAACTTGAGATTATGATATAAATGAGAATGAATTTTGGATTGGTGAGTAAATATGTCAATATTGAACTCTATTTATAGAGAATTTTTTTTTATGAATTTTGATATTTTTTAATTTTTTTTAAATAAAATTTATTTTCAATATTAATATTTTAAATTATATTCGAAAAAAATTAATCGAGATCAATAGAAAAATGACACGTGTATAAATTGTACACAAAATGAGTATCTAATGTCATGACATTTTCTTTCTCTCTCATATTAAATAATTAATATAAGTGGTGACATTTGGTGGTGACATCCACCAAATGATCACCACCAAATGTTACCAATATAAGTGGTCATGTTGCATGATTCTTATTTTGTACTTATATGTGAAAATTCAATTTCTATTGTCCTTACATCAGTGAATAAGATGAAATAGTTGATTCAGCAACTCAACCCAAATGTTAACACCAACAACTAAGTTACCAAATTTAGAAAAAAAAAATCCTAAAAAAGGAATATATATTTTCCAAAATAAAGTCAAGACTATACAAGAAACTAAATAAACCATAAGAATTATAATCAAATTACTACTTTACAATTTTAATAAAATATCACTCAGGATACTAAAATTTAAAATAAAACCAATCAAAGTTTAGTGAAGCTGAAAAGGGCCTAATTCACAACAAGCCCATGTAATATCTAAATGGAAACAAATATAACTTTTTAGTGGACTTAAACCCATCTGAGCTGTCCAAACTTTCATTCTTAAGCCATAAGATCAGGCCCATTTCTTTAACACACTTTCCAGAGGTTTTATTCTACGTAATTTTGGTAAATTATTTTAGGAGAATTCATTATAGGTAGTAGAATTATAATACAGTATGATATAGAGAAAAAACATATACATACCTTTTTGAAAAAATAAATGAGATATTTTAAGTTTTTTTTTAATCGTAGATGTATTGTTAATATTATTTTATTGTTGTTTGTTGAATAGCACTTACATCGTATATGTATAGAGAGTACTTTTTTTTTTTTTTTTTTATCGTACATAGTGTGTGGATATACATTTTAGGAAAATGAAAATAAGATTAAAAAAAAAATCTTTTACCTTTGAAGAATAAAATGATGATTAATAATCGTGAAACCAAACATAGCGTTGATTTTTAGTCACTCAACGAACATAGGGATGTAAATGAACTTAATTATGTTTACCAAATTTATTATTGTTCTAGTTTGTTTGGATGATTTATTCAGTTTTGAAATTTATATTTATCTTGTTTGATATCATAAAAGGTTGAGCTTTAATTAATTGAGTCCAATCAATTTTGATAAAACCTCGTATGTAGTGTGACTTGTGAATGTAGAAGTTATGCGAATCTTGATGTTTATTCTTGAAATTGAAAGAGTTTAATTATAAAAAAAAAAAAAAAGGAAAGAATTTTAATATAATTAAATTATTCACTGAGTTAATTAATGAAAGACTTTGGTCTGAAACGAGTAGGTTGAAGTAAAATGACATTTTAATTAGAATTTATTGAATTGTAAGGACCACATTGAATGACAATGTATAGAACAGAAAATATTATGAAAATTTTAATTGGGGTATCAACTTTTGCCTATCATTAATTCATATATCATCCTCACTCCTCATCTTTAATACTTTGATCTTTCAAATATTAGATTGTGATTGTATAGTTTATTTCAAAATTAAATCCGGAAGTGACATTATTTTGACTATGGAAAAAAAGAAATCAAATAGCCAAAATGCCAGGTTTCGTAAAATAGCTCCAAAATAAAAATTATATGGGTTCTAGGTAATTTAGAGTCTCCAAGTTTTGGTAGATTATGTGATCGTTTAGGTTAATATATAAAGAGATTTTTTGCTATTTCTGATTTTAATATATAATAAAATTAAAGTCATTATCATGAATTTCTTTTCCAAATTAATATTAGCATTAAGTGTGTTCCCATCAAGCAAACTACAAGTGGGACAGTACAGCATTCAATTATGTATTCCAAACTTTCTTCCACACAAGGAACAATAAATGCTACAAAACGATGAGTCAATGAGATATTTTATTATTAAATACATATATATATATATATATATATTTATTTATTTATTTATCATTATTGATTTAAATCTGGTGTATAAAAAGATAGTGAGCTTACATATATATATATATACACAGTGAACTATCGGTCTCAAAATAAGAACCGATGAGAAAATAGAGTTTGTATCAATTGATTCAATTTATTTGTCATTTGTGTATTAGCAAGATGAACTCACTTTTTTTTCTCCCAATTTTGTTCTTATTTTATTTTTTATACTAAACTTATGCATATTATATATTGAGTAATGTAATTATTTGTACAGATAATTATATCCATTACAAACATCATTAATCTTCGTAAAACAACCTTAGACAAAAGTTAGATGTAGCATGTATGAAAGTCTATTTGTGCATGATATTTAATTAATTGAAATTTGTACAACACTAAATTAAGCTAAGGAAAATTTTAAATATAGCTACATCATCAAGGTTGAGCATATCAATGTCGCTTATTAAAAAAAGGAAAATTGAAATGGACCATTGACCTTTCACTTTTCACAAATTTTTTTTTTTATTGAAAAAACAAGCATGTCATACCTAGTACATCTTGCAACTAGGTCCTATATTTAGTTGCAATTATATATTTATTTTTAATTAAATCCTATACTGTACTTCACGTTTCCTTGCTATTAGGCTTAGCACGTTTTTCTGTTATGCTATTTGTCAAAACATTATTTTACTAAGGGTGAATAACTCCAAATACCCTAATTAATATAACACCTACTCTTTTATACCCCAAAATATATAACATTATACTTTTCTACCCATTTTTTGGTAAAAGACCAAAATACCCTTTGACATTACATGTGCAATGCTATTTCCATTCTAAATTTCTTAATTCCAAACCAATTATGCTAAGCTTGAGGTTTAATGATCGGATATAATTATCTTAGTATCTTGGATGGAAACCTTTCTCGTGCCCCAAAAAACACTTGTATTTATACTTGTGATATGGTCTGAAAGGTCTAACAACGCCAAATACTGAGTAATTTTATCTGAAAACCAAAAAATAATTAAATGTTTTCCATGACTTATATTTATTAAGATCCGATACATGAAGTGGTATCAGAGCCTGGTTTTATTGAAGAAATAAATTAAATTATGTTAAACAATATTATTTTCTTGTGCCTAACGGAAGAGAAAATCAAGAAAAATGTATCCGAAAATATTTCGAGATAACACAAGTGCAGGATATCAGTAATGACATCCAGCTCAGAATGGAACATAATTGTTCCAGACACATCTAAGGTAACACAAGACCTTAGAGAGATCCAGAAGACCATCATTTATTATGGTGGACAGATGGAGAAGATAGCCCGATCTCTATCAGAGATCCAAAAAGAAGTTTCAGATCTGAAACAAGAAATTGTAGATCTGAAGAAAAGATCATCCAGAGGAACGGGAAGATCAATGAACGAACGTATGAAAAATTCGTTCGGAGATATTCCAATCATTTCCAAAGGAAAGGCTACGGAAGTTTCGAAGCCTAAAAGTAACGACGAACTCCTACTTGATCTCATAAGACAAGTTGGATGGAAATCTCAAGAGTAGATCTTGCAGAATTAACCGAATCCCTTTCCAATCTCGAAATTGTGGATCTAGTAAATCTCAGGATGAACGAGCCGATTCCGCCGATTCCAAAGAAGGAGGAGGAAAGCACAAGTACGCCAGTACCGGAAGCACCAGTACCTGAAGTACCGGTTCCTCCCGAACCAAGGTGGTGGCAGGACGGGGTTGAGTATGAAGAGTACATAGCTCGACAAGCCAAAACCCGACCAGGAAGGTTTAAAGGAGTATCCAAAAGCCCTTGGGCAAAAACGATGCTTGAACCAACCCATCCGTTTGGAGTAATGCTCACAACAGACATCATCGATTTCAGAAATATGGAAGTTTTGATCGATGAGTGGATGTCATCCATGAAAGTCGCCTCATCAACACTGGATGTGGATAACGATCATTTTTGCCAGATATTGGTAAATAGTTTGCAAGGTTCAGCCAGGAAGGCATGGGAGATGACCGAAGCCTCTCTCAAAAAAGAGATCCTATCCAACGAAAATGTTATAACAATTGTCGAAAGGATGGGTCACCTGCTCAAAATATGTTTCCTCGGGGACGGATATTTTGAGGAAAGAAAAGACGAGAAGAAAAGAGAGTACACGCAAGCTCTGTTTGCTCTCGAATTGAGAAATATATGTTATGCGGATGAATATATATATTGGTTCCGCAAATATTATTTCCAAGCAGATGTACCATGGAATGTGGCAACAGATTTATTCTTTGCAAAAATCTGCAGTCCATGGAGGGAAATGCTAATGCAAACCTACAAGGTACCTACAGGCCGAGTCGATTCAGTGGCCAGAAGGATGTCCTTTTTCAAGGACAGTATACGAGAATGGTGTCAACAAGCGACACTACAAAGGAACAAGAAGAAACTAAGAGGAATGGTGAAAAAGACCCCTCTTTGTTGCGACAACAATGATTTTCCGAGTATAATCGGAGAACCACAACGCGAAAGACACGGAAAGAGAAAGAAACACTTCAAGGGAAGGTTTCAATCTAAGTCCGGAGGATCATACAGGAGACCTTCCAAACAGGGAAGATCATGGTGGTCCAAATCAAAGGCTAGATCTTACAAATCTGGTCAAAAGTCTGGTCCTTCCAGGTTTTCTTCACAGGGATCTAGATCCACAGGGAAGCCAGCAGGAGGAACAACCCGGAAAAGAACTTTCAAACGAGCTCACACTCGTACAAATGAAAGTTTCAAGGATTGCAACTGTTGGACGTGCGGCGCGAGAGGCCATATTTCGCCCGATTGCCCACAAAAGCAAAAAGATGTGCGCCAGTTCGAGTACACAGACGACATCAGAGATGCTGTCTTCTATGGTGATTTGGTGCCAGTTTACAAGTTCGAGGACATCTCTTCAGATGAAAGCATCTATGAAGAAGAATTGGAATCTGTTTCAGAAGGATCCGATGGATCATCTACAGAATCAGACGAGTAGCTCCGGCAAACCAGAAGATAGACTCCAGACGACGGACAGTCTATCAGGATTCTTTTCAAAAATGACTATCTCAAACAAGACGATGGAAAGAATCATGCAACAAGATTCAGCTTTAGGTCCGTACGACGGATTTAAGATTGGAAGTCTTAATCGATTTTGTGACAAAATCGGAATAAGACAGCGCAAGCATCACATCATCTACCGGGTGAACTCAGATTTCTTAACAAGAGATGGATATCCTTGAAGCAGATTCCATCACAATACGAGTAAGGCACCTTAGGGAAAATCTTGAGATGCATTACAAGGCCTTTGAGGAATTAAGGGTAAGAGCCGAAGCGGCATCTTATGTCCAGAAAGCTGATTTGGACAAAGTCCAAAAGACTCTACGTGCAACCATAACTTCAAATAATGATTTATGGAATGTATTAGTAGATCCGGTAAACAAGGCCTGTTCACCATCGGTGATGCAGAAAGAAATATACGAGAGAAGTTCATCATCGATGAACAAACAGGGTACTTTTATACCCGAAGCAGGACATCCTGCTGATAAAAGTTTTTCATCGGATATCGGTGAAAAGGCTGATAAGGCCGAACCAAGTGTTTTATCGGATTCCGATAAAATTATTAATTCGGAAGGTCAGGAAGTAATTCCAGACAACCCGAGTCAACCCAGCACCTCTGGGGTAAAAGAGGGAGAGGTTACCTAAGGCCCCAGACTGGCCCTAGACAGGTTAACACTAATCAAGCTATTTCTCCTCTGCAGGTTTACCAAAAAATATGGGAGAAATTGATGACAAGAAATGGGATCAATCCAAACAAAATTACGGCTGATTGGTCGGGCAAGTATCCAAGACTTTGGATGCTCCCGGGGGTAAACCCTCATGATGTGCGGGAATGGTTCGATTTTGGAGCAATTGCTTCAATCTTTACTACCGCACCCAGCTTTCCGGAAATTTCCAAATTACCGGATTGGATTTCTACTGCTGTACACGATTCATGGCAGAACAACCCATACTTGGGTCGAGGAGATATACTGGAGCTAAAAATTATCTCTGCTGCTCCAGAAATTACAGGAAAAGGGTCTCATCTAGTTTTTCAATTCATAAAACTACAGAGACCTGAGATGGGGGCGATTAACCGAGCCAAAACACCCCCAGAAAACAGCCCTTTGGTAGTCGCCTTGACTGAAAATGATATATCTACGAGGCGAGCTTGGGGTCTTTGGGTCTGTCTCACTGAGATGGACAAAGTGAAGTATCCATTCAAAATATTTCATAATTCTGTGAATGGATCGTTCCTGTTAAATTCCATGACAGGAACAACTACCGGATTTGCTGAAAACCTTTTTGAAAATAAAAGGAAATTAATCTGGGAAAACAAGGTTCCAGCCACGGAACAAACAAGGAAGAAGATATGTAATATGATACATATCGGGAGATGGGAAGAGCGGATATGCTCTTACTGTCAAACACAAGAGAAACCGCTGTTTGGACAGGGTTTCAAAATAAAAAAGGACAAACCCGACTACCCAAAGAAAAAGGGAAAATGGAAGGGTTTTTAGAAAATAAAAACCAAAAATGTAATAAGAGGAAACGGGTCTAATTAGACTCGATTGTAAACAAGCTGTATTGTATTCTAAACAATGTAATAGGATACGGTATAAACAGCATAGGATGCTTATTAAGACATAAGATAGTGGTTGGTCCCGCCATCTTTGAAGAATCAGCATCTGGACTAAAGAGGACAAACGTGGAGGACCCCTCCACTCATCAAGAGATTCGTTGCCGACGCAAGAAGACAACGAAGGTGGTAGATGCACTTACCAAACGGTAGGTGAGAAATAAAGGAAGCTGGCCCATTACCCACTCATCTAATGGATTGCAAGCTGGCAAAGGCAATAATGCAACCTCAACAGGAGTACATGAAGGCCTATAAAAGGAGGCATTCAGCCTCAGAAGAAGATCATCGAAAATCGACACCTTCTCTTTCATTCTAAGTTTTTCGAGAAATCTTCTCTGAAGTCTGTAATAGTATAGCTTTCAAGCTTTCCTGTTTATGGGGGTTTCCCCTTCACGAGTCTTAGCCATGATAGGCTAATTCAAGTTTCTCTTCCAATGGTGGAGAAAATATATATTGTAAAATAGTTTAGTTTATTTTCTTCAATAAACAAGGTTTTTGCTTTCCGACATCCTGTCCAAAAATTTTATAATTCTGAGTGAAAAATTATCCAGTAGTGCGTCTCCCCGTGACCTCCTTAAAGGCAGGTGGCCGTTGAAAAGGAGTGTGATCAGGGTTCCCAAGAAATTCGGTTTCAGAACCATAGACTGCGGGCGAGTGGTTGGATCTTTGATCCGTAAAACCTGAACCGAGGTCCAAGGGAACTTAAGAGACAAAGACGAGGTATGATTTAAACTCAGTTTTATTTTATTTACGGAAGCATGTTGGGCCTGATATTGATCAGATGGCTAATCCGGATCTAATAAGTATAAGGATTGGAAAAAGAAAATTGCTAATGGCATAAATGGCATTTTGGAAATTTATAAAAGTCAACAAGGGTGAAATAGTATATTTCTTTGAAAAAGGGGTATAAAACATACATGTTTATATTGATTGTGGTAGGAAAGAGATATTTTATATGGAATATGGTATAAAAGGGGATTGGTTATATATATTGGGGTAGGATGGGATATCAACCCTTTTAAATTTATTCAATTAATACAAATAATTATCGTTATCATCCAATTCTATTTAACTAAGTTGAATTACTAACTTTTCGTATTATTATATAAGTAACTATAGGGATTATTCCACCAAAAACATACATCTTCAATTCTATCATTATTTTTTCTCGTAATAAAAATATAAGAATCACACCCACAAAGCACTCTCATCATTTTCAAACATAATAATTTAAACTTATTTTTCACGTTTTTAACCAACCATTTTCTACATGAAAACCGCATAAATTCTCAATTATAAAAATACATAAAACAATCCTAGAACTCTCTATCTTCCAAAACCAAAATCAATTTTCATAAATTAATATTTATTTTAAAAGTTATAAATTGTGGATATATTAATCTATCTCTCAAAAATAAAATTAAATCAATATAACAATTTTACAGAGACCTACACATACTCAGTAGAAATAGAGGAAGTGAAAACCCCCAAATAGAAAATCGGGACCAGACCTCCCATTTCCCAGGCCAATAAATTATAATCTTATATGTCATGAAAATTTCCTTATTTTGTCACAAATACATCAGAATTGAATTAGTATGTTTCCCACTTATCATCAGTTATCAGCAACTTTATTCACGATATATTATTTCAATTTATATTTTATTTGGTATTCTTAAATACTCATAAGAGATTATATATATATATATATATATATATCATTGTTAATTAATTAATAATCGTGACTTATTAATAGCAAAAGTAGTAGATAAAACATCAAATGTACGTGAGAGAAGATTGGAACTAACTGTTATGAGAAAAAATAATTCTTCAAAAAAAAAAAAAAAGGGAGAGAAATTAAGCTCCATTTCGAATGATGAACAATAATCCTTTCTACAAATAGCATGTACTTGTGTTTTGATCTTCTTGAACCCTTTCTTAACCCTATCTGTATATATTAATTAATTTCTTCTATCATTACACCCTAAAACATTTAACTACTTGGAAGCAATCTGAGCATGGCCGTTAGCGTTGCCGTTTCCGGCAACCGGGACCACCGTCGCCATCTCCTCCTCAACGGCCGCAGCCTCCGCCTCCTCCCGGAACTTCTTATATATATCACTCTTGTAAAACTTCCTCGTCCTAATCACCAAAAGAAGAGAAACAAAAGCCCCAAAGGCAGTAACAGCCGTTATAATAATAAACGCCGTCTGGAAGCACTTAACGCCGTTACAATCCAGCTCCTCGCCGTGGACCCGTTCCCGGCCCGCGGCTATGAGCTGCTTCTCCGCCTCCCTGTCGTAGAGATGGCCCGCCACCCGGACGTTGAGCACGTAGAGCCCGATCGGGCTCGCCACCGACCCGAAGTTGTACAAGGTGGAGTAGTACTTGAGCCCGAAGAGCTCGGAGATTATGGCGAAGAGCAACGGCCATTGAGCCCCGAAGCAAAACCCGATGATCACCGACGCCATGTAGAGCCCGTTTTTGACTCCGAATGCGATCAGGAGATGGCCGATGCATGAGATGACTAGGGTTAAGGTAAGCATGATGGGCCTTGGGAATTTGTATTTTTTCAAGAAGTGTTCAGACAGAAAGCCCGCGACAACCCGTCCGAGGTAGTTCCAGATGCTTACGAGAGAAACGAATGTACTAATGCTCTTAGCAGGATACCCTAATGAGCTTCCAATTTGGCCCAGGTTGTCAATGGCGGTCAATGTTCCTCCGACTCCGCAGATCGTAGCGAAGAAAAGGATCCCCATGTCTATGCTGAACAGAGCTTGGAGAATCGTGTAGTCGTCCCCTCTCGCCGGTGGCCGGAATATGCTCTTCACATTCCAGCAAGAGATTTCGTTGTTTTCCGGCGCCGGGGTTGTACTCTGCGGCGGCGGAGGTGGAGGTGGTGGAGTAGGATTAGGCTTCTCTGTAACGACATGGAGCTGGGAAGAAAGGCTTTGATCCAAATCGTGCTTCTTCTTCTTCATGATTAAGAGCTCTTCTTTGACTGCAATGGCAACTGGAACAAAAAGCAGGAAAATAACTGTAGCGGCGCCGACGCTGTATTCGGCTCGGCTGAAATTGAGCTGTTTTTGAAGTATGATCAGTACCATGAGAAAGCCTGCTAATCCAAGCGAAACATAGAGGAATCTGTAGAACACTTTGAGCTCATGTGCGACACGAACGACCTTCATGATCCGAATTGTGCGGAGAAAGGCGAACGAGATCGCCGCCGGCATCCACCCGATGAGGAGGATGAGAGCCTTCCGGTCATCTCCGTACACGGCGTGGTACACCTGCGTGATAATAGCGCCACTCAGGCCGACGAAGCCCTTGAGCAGCCCGAGCACCGCCCCCCGGCTCTCCGGGAAGTTCTTCACGGCGGTGACGAGGGCGCCGGTGTTGGCGAACGACTGCGAGTTGGCGCCGATGCAGATGTAGAGGCACATCTGCCACACCTGAGGCCGAGGGATCTTTCTAGAAACGGCGAGCCAGATCATGAGGTAGCCGAAGAAGTTGAGGACGGCGCCGATGGAGAGGACCACCCACGGCGGCGTCACCTCGTTGATCAGGCCGGAGAGGACACCGACGTTGGACCCGAGGTCCTTGAAGAAGCTGAGTAGGTTGAGGGTAGTTTGGTCATATCCTAACGATTTTTTGATTTCTGGGGAGTACAACCCGAACATGTAGGTGGCCCCTGCCGCCGACATGATCAGGGTGGTGGCAAACACCATGAACCACCGCCCGGTCAGGACCTGGACGGCGAAGGCCCGGTGGGTTGGCCGCCAATCTCCGCCGACGCCGTTGCTAGTAGCCACCATGTCTGAAAAGTGGATCTTGTAGTACCAGTTTGTGAATTAACCTAGCTAGCTATTATATATGATGAAAGTGTGGATTATTTAGGTGGTTCTTTGTATAGTGTATGAGCCTAATTTTGGACATTAATACATGCTATTAGGCCGACAACGTTTATTATGGAGTTAAGACACTTTGTTTGTGTATGTACATGTCTCTATTTATATTTATAGCAAGTGGGGTAATGTATAATGTGTGCATGTAATAGGGGCAGTGGGGTTACCTAGGGGCTAGGGTTGGGTCCGAGGTGGGGGTGAAGATTTTATCGTTGACTATGGAGCAAGTGACTTGTGAGGTTAATATGATTTGATATGGAAATAACAAAATAAATGTGTTCGTTGTTGATGTGTCATAATCATGAATAATATTTTATGATGTTGATTAAATATTCTACATCAAAAATAATGCAGAGCGTTTTTTTCAAAATAAATAGAGATAGCCGAATTTTGGAAGAAAATTTTGCAGATAACAATAGATAGAAGACTTAATTAATACTTGATAGTGGACTAATTAGCAAGTGTGGTTCTTGGAAACTAGCACGATTGAAAGGGAAATGGTATCAAAATTGAAAATAAAACAAGTACGGTACTTCCTAGAAACTAAATTGAAAGAGATAGATTTGTTTTAGGTAACTAGAACTATGTGTACAAATTTTGAAGTTTTAATCTAATCCTTTTTGTATAAACGAGATATTCAGTTATATATTTTTTTCGTATTATATTTACTATTTACCACTATCAAAATCTACATAATTTTAATATCAATAATATATAGATGGAACACCATAAAATGAAATAGAGGATGAGAAGGTTACAATTTGATTGTTAGATCTGTAAATATAAATATCTGGCAAAATTCAAAATGATTAGGAAGAACTTCCAAGCAATAATGAGGAAATTAAAACTTAGGAAAATGGGCTGTCAAAGTGATCTTATCTGTTAGAATATTCTAATTTCTTGGAGATTGTCCCAAATTAAATTATTCAAATAATTGTTTGAAAATCGTGTTTAATATGTAACTTATCAGTGTGTGATAGGCAAGTAGGAGAATATTGAAATTTCGTATAGTTGAATAGTCCATGTTGTGTTTGTCTTTATTATATATTATTATTATAATTCAGTGTGTTGTGATATTATCAATGCCAGCAATGCATTGACTCTTGATTCATTAACTCATCAACTTAATATAATTAATATCTGTTATTTAATTCAAAGGCTAATTAATCAAAGAAGTTAAATTAATTAAGGAGCATCCGACCAAGAAGAGTGTTACGAATTACAATAATTGGTGCACTAGAAAATATTAATTTCATGCTTGATAGATCAGTAATTTTATCAATTTAGGATTCGAAAAAAGAAAACTATCGATTCATAATTTAAAAAATAAAATTCTCAGTTAAATATTTAAAAAATTAAGGTTTTCTTTGGATATAGATTTTACATTTACCACAGAATCCGTATCCAAGTTAATTTAAACATAACTCGTCAAGAAAAAATATTTTTTTTATTTTTTGGTCAAGAAAATATATAATTATCTTTTAATTCAATAAAATAGTAGTAGAAATTCACTGGAAAGTATTGACTAATTTCCTAACATGTATCCCATAAACCAGGGATTTCTTAGAAAATGACTCAATTATATCTCTATTACCATTTGACATCACAAGATTTCATTCCCATATAATTGTCACATATTATATTTCCTATCTTTGAACAGAATAAAATATTTGAGTTCACATTTGAACAAATGAATATTCATTCCGAAAAAAAAATGAATATTTTAGAAAATTAGTTAATGCTGATGCAGTCATTACCTCAATGTGATTAGATCCCAGACCACGAAAATAATTATTGAGTAGGTATATGTTGTCAATTTTAAAATTAAGGTATATGTATACCAAATAATCAATTTCACCACAAAAAAACAAAAAAAAAAAAAACCAATAAACAAATTAACCAATTACTAGCTCTAATATTTTTAGGTTTAATGTTCATGTAGTGCACACGGAATCATCTTTTTCAGTATATAATTCATCACATATTACAACTAAAATTATTTATATTTTTACTTAAAACTATTAAAAGTATTTATTAGCAGGTCCAATTGGGATATTTTAAGACCATAATGAACTCGGACAGAGTTTTAATAATTCGACTTAATTTGAATCTTTAATAAGTATCCACATCATAGATATGTACACACGCAAACCCTAATGACCAAATTTTAACTAACAACTTCAAATTAAGAAAATTATTAACTCTAATCACAAAAATATAAATTATAATCAATGACTAAAAGAGAATATTTAAAATTATTTTCAGCCCACATGGAGGTATTGTCACAATAATTGCTGACCTAAATATTATATGGACTAGAAAGCTCGCCAACTCAATTAATTCTCTCATTGGGTTTCTAAATTTATATTCGGTTAATTGTACTTGATATAAAATTCACCATTCATTTATACAAATATGGATATATATAGTAAATCCACTATAAATTAATAACTTTAAAATCATGAAATTATATTAATTTAGAGATTTATTAATATATCGATAAATTAATATTTTATTAATTAAAAGAGAAATTTTTTAAATTCAACAACTTTAGTACATATATATTGAAAATAAATGAATTCATATACATTTTTTATTGATTATATTCATACATCAATCAATTCTTTGTAACTAATTAAATATATTCATGTATAATATCAATTCATTGTATACAATTAACTATTATATTCATGGACGCATGTATTAATTTATTGAAATTACTTAAATATACATATTTACATTAATTCGTTGCACTTAAATTTTAAAAAAAATCAAGTAACAATAGATTCATATTTTATCAAATTACCATAATATTTATAATTGTAATATTTATGAATTATCAATTTAGAGTTTTAATGGGACCTAATATTTATAAAGGGATTTTTCGAAAAATTATTATCTTATCGAGGACCGAAAAATTTTATTATTTTAGAGAATTTATTAATTTATAAAATATTAATTTATAAAGATTTTACTGTACATATAGTGTTAAAAAAAATAGTAATAAGAAATAAAGCATCAAATGTCTCCAGATCATACAGTTTGGCGACATCTACACCTCTTAATTTGAGTAAAATATTCAATTTGAGTAGTTTCATTTCTTTTCATAGTAACTCTCTCTAAAAACAAAATTTGAGTAAAATATTCAATTTGAGTAATTTCATTTCTTTTCATAGTAACTCTCTCTAAAAACAAACTGCATCGATAAGGTCTATCATATATAACGTTAAAAAAAAAATCAAATATTTATAATGGATAATTTTTAATATGTCCACCAATAATATATATCCCTCGCTATATAAAAAATGAAATTAATAAATTTTTTGTCACATCAATAACAAGCTATGTCCACAGTGAATAGTGAGTAGAACTGTAAGTAAAGATTGTTAATATTTCATACTGCTACTTGAAGTCGTTACTCAATCATATAGCAAATAAGAATTTAATAATTCATTTAATTCCTAAAAAAATAAAAATAAAACTCAACTCCATAAAAAAAGAAAAAGGAAATAAATTTTTTATTTATTATTGCAATTAATTTAATATATGTGAAAATGAGTTGGATGACACTTTGAATATATTAATTGTTTCAGATGATATTAGACAACACCTAGCAATAAATATTAGGATTAGTCCATACCTCATTATTTTCTAAACACACTCCATTTCTAATATATTTTAATTAAAAACATAAAAGAAATAGAAATATCTCAATTCTATCTTTTATGAAAAAGAAAAAAGAAAATTGAAACCCACCCCCCTTCCCTGTTTCTTCGTCTCCGGTACTTTCTCTGTCTCTTTCATCTTTCTCTTAATTTTTTTTTTTTAATTTTTGTAAAATGAAGGGTAGCATATCTAGGAACATTTCATCAGTTAATTTAATAAGTAAAAATCTTGTGAAAATATTGTAAAATAAAGAAAAAAAATCAAGTCTGACAACTCTCTCAGATTATTTTATGTTCTTTTACATATTGTCACTTATTTAATTAATTAATCCATAAAACTATTTTCATTATATCATTGTCTTCGTTTCTTAAAAGTTCAAAAAAAAAAAAAATCTTTCCCTAAGAGAGGAAAGAGAATAGAAAATGGGGAGGGTTTCCAAAATTTCTTTTTTATTTTTTATTTTTAAAGTGTAAATTGAAATAATATATTTTTAAATTCTTTAAGTAAAATATTAAAAAGATGGGTTGTCTTAAAAAATATGGTGGGTGTGGATAATCATACCTAAATATTTTCCTCGATAAAATAGGCTTTAGCAAAAAGTTAAAAGATTAAGACAAAATTTTGATTGGTAATTATTGAGTCAAACTGGCCTGAGGAAAAGTATAAAAAACCAAATATGATTTAAGAGTTTGAAAATTTTAGTATAGCTAAAAGAGGGGTGTTTATACTTTATAACAAAATTAAGGTTTTAGCATAGTATTAATAAACTTGTTTTATATGAAACTTAATATGAACTTTTTTCATTCAGTGTATATATAATGATAGACCCAATTAATTAAGAAAAAAATAGAAATAAAATTAATATAGCATAACAATCATATATATATATGTATTCTGTTGTCAAACTTGACCAAAAAAATACACATCAGATGCCACGTAGAACAAATTAACATCACGGTATACTTAAAAAAATTAAAATACAAACCTTGCTTTATCTAAAAAAGGAAAGATATACTTACAATTGTCAAATTCTTAAACTATAAAATAGTTTTTTTCTTTCCTTCATATTTTTTCCTATTATTTATTTATCATATACTCTGTCCTATGCACGTGGATTTTAACAATGACGTTTAATATATCGAAAGGTTGATTGTGGACTTTTCTTTACTTTTTATAATGTAATAAAAGAATTTTAGTTCATACCTTTTAAACTTTTACTGTAAAATCAACTCCAACCTTTTTTACAAATAAAAAGTAAGAATAATAAAATATTCGAGCACATGAATATCTGATCACATGATATCTTATAGAGAAGTCTCTCTGATTAACATTTTAATTAGTTGGTACTTGTTAATTAATTCAATAACTTATGATTAGTTATACCGTTAAGGAAAAAATCACAAAATATATTTTTAGCCAAAGTAGGCATCGTTTTGAAACTTCAATATTTAAATAATCAGTATTTCAATCTATAGATAGTTAGATATATAAGCACGCAAACCTTAATAACCGATTCATAGTTACTTCAAATAATAAACCTCCCAATATTCTGACAATGACAACTAAGATATAGATTATAAAATAAGGTTAGGTTGTAATAATACCACAATTTATATAATTCATACAACAAATTATTTTATTATGACAAAAGAGAATTTTTTTACTTTTCTACCATAATTCAAGAAATTTGATAAAATTGACCTTTTGAAAAAAGATAAAAAAAAAAAAAAAAATCAGTTCCGTGTTAGCCTACAAGACATGATCATATCATTAAATCTCATTGTTTTTTTTTCCATAGAATTACAAGATATGATCACATTGTGTAATACCTGATAGAAAACTAACTTTTTTTTTTTTTTTTAACTTTTATTATAAGAACAATTTTGTCAATTTTCTTGATTTGTAGTTAGAAAAGTAAGAAAACTATCATTTACGGTAGAAAAATAATCTTTTATATAAAAGGTATAAAATATCCTTTTATACCACAAAATCAAATAAAATCAACTTTTTCTATCACAACATATATAACTCTTACATTCACATGTGTATAATACAAGATTATTGACTGATATAATGAAAAATGTTATTTATGTCATTTCAATAATGATAAATCTATCATTCTTTTATATTTGTAATAAAATAAAAAATTTATTATGATAGAAAAGTAATTTAATATATTAGTTATCCTAGTTATGATAGAAAGGTAATTATCCTTATAATATATATATACAAATGGACTTAGATAAGATATTTGAAATTAATTTGAGTCCACTTGGTATATGTATATTAACGTCACATGAGTAAATAGCTGGGCTATATTGAACCCCAAATTTCAACGGAATATTATAAAGTCACTATCTGAAGTCAATGACCATAAACTTAAGGCATTGTCACGTATTTCTAAAGTTTTTTCGCTTTGGAAAATTAAATAAAGACAAATGAAAAAAGTTAGAAGTCTACAATTTAAGTCAGAAATAGAGACTATATATATATACACACACTCACAGTCTATATACCCTGCTTAAACAAAGTATTCAATATTTCAACCTATGTGTTCACACGTGTCAAGCAATTCCATCCCACGTGTGTGTAATTTGTCAACTCATCAAAGTTGGAAGTAGGTTAAGTTTACTAGTGGGATTTCGGCGGTTTGAGGATAAGAATAATAATAGGTCGATAATGAGTAATTATTGTTTTAAATACATTTGTTTTTGAAAGTAAAATTGTGTTCAAATACTTTTGTAATGTTTATTTTGAATTATAAATGGAAGGAGCTATATAATAGTGATGCCATAAACCTAATTTATATGAAGAGCTCTTTGGTTAGGAAGATTATTCATTGGTGAATATAATATATCTAGTGATTTATTTGAATAATCTATTATGAAACATGTTTACGTTTAGAATATGATTAGCATATATACAACTTTGTATTAATGATGTAGATGTGCATATTGTACTCGAACTTAGGACCATCATCACACCTTGATGCAAGTTGGAAAGATTTATCCCATTTTGAGCCAAACTATCAAGGATTGGGCCCAATTTTGATTCTCAACGTGCTTCATAATTCCTTAATTCTTTGTATGTGTAATTCATTTTTATTTTTTGATAATCATTAGTTTATGAATTCAAACATCATTGGTAACAATTTTATTTTTTTCCATATACATTCAATATATAATAATATCGATGAAGATATTTTATTACAAATGATGTTTTATCTGTTGTTTTATTACATTTTGTCCATATTAAATTAAAATAAAAAATAGTATGTGAAGTTAACAAGTGATCTCCAAGGGCTAGAGTTTCAATTTGAGAAAAGATTCTCCCAACCTCTTGACTAGTTGTCATAGTTGAACAATGTTGTCAAATTAAACTTTAGAAATTGAATGTTTGAAATAATTTCACAATGTAGATTAATTAAAAAGAAAAACATAAACTAAAAGGACATGCACTATTGGTTTGATTTTGAGGTCTCAAAAATATCTTAGAGGGACCAATTAAAAAAAATATAACGTCTTTGAAAATTAGAAATGACCACAAAATTGAGAAAAGGATAACAAGCATCTTATGATTATAATGGATTTCAATGTGAAACGTAGGATTTATAAGTTATCATAAGTATCTTCTAGAGACGATTTAAAATTGATCCTTTTATATATTATTTATTCTAATATTTTTCATTTTTATCATTAATTTATAAAGATCAATTCCTCTTATATTTTAAATATTTATTTACTGTATAAATTTTAACATTCTATTTGCTTTATATTTTGATCTGAAAAAAATTTGTTCCCGATGAAACAAAGTCTTACATCCCTATATCTTAGAACTTCATACATAAATTGCTCTCAAATTTACTTTCATACAATTTTTTGCACTGTAGGTTATAATCTTATAAATAAGATGTTGTAATTGGTATAATTTTTTCACATACACTATTTATTCAATACATGGTAGTTGAAATAGCTCAAGTTCTAAATAGATTTTGCATTGAAAAAGTTCAGAGTAGATAAAATTTGGATTTAACTGACATGAAATCTCATTTATGCATATTTAAGATCACCTATAAAGTCTATATCAGTAAAATACAACATCAATTATCTCTATGAAATGAAGTCAAAATTAATCCAACATAG
Source organism: Scutellaria barbata (assembly GCA_028654395.1). NCBI lineage: Eukaryota > Viridiplantae > Streptophyta > Magnoliopsida > Lamiales > Lamiaceae > Scutellaria > Scutellaria barbata. Next base: position 12,376,902 of record CM053646.1, on the reverse strand, counting down.
ATTCATAAATGAATGATTATCATAAATTGAGGGACCACAACACATAATTGACTAAAATTAGATAAATACAATTTAAATAAAATTGCGGACATTTGTATTTTTTCATTAAAGAAGTATAAAATTTCATTATACACACACACACACCCCTATTTTTTTTTTTCATCCCTAATATTAAAACAATTTAAGGGACATATATATAATATCTAAAGGCCTAAATTGAATATACTACAATAGTTTGGGCTGATCCGTTTATCTACATACTATTGGGCTCAGTCTAATAAGTTTGGACTTGACTGGTTTTTTTTTTTTTTTTTAACTCTTCTTTAATCGAATAAAAGTGCTGAAAATATTTTGTGAATTGTGAAATTATGCCTCACATGTTTGTTTCTCTACTAAAGTTTTAAAATGAAATATTTTAATCCACTTCTTCACATCCTCTTGAAGCCTTGAATGCAACAAGCAATGAATTTTAGGAGCCTATTTTTAATGCTAGAAATTCAAATTTCTATATATGAATAATTTGCACCTCATTTCTCAATGATTTAGGATCCAATTTTAATGTCAATATTAGACTACGATAAAAAAATTATTATTAGAACTGATATTAATTTAATTTTAGTTGCATTCTATCAATATCATATGACTACATGAAATATAGCTTGTAAATTTAAATTATTTAAAATAATAATAATCACAGTTAAATTTTGATGACTATTAATTTGTATCTGTATTTATATCCCAACATAATTCTCTCTCACGAGGACTTGCATTTCGAAATAATTAAAATAAAACATATGGTATGATTAACAAATAACGTAAAGTATTCGTATTGAGACATATTTAATTAGAAATGCATTTGTTAATTTAAGACAAAAATGTGGATGAAATATTACATATTGTGAGACGAGCTCTATTCAATTTATTTATTAAGTTGAAATGGTCGTTTACATCTAAATTTTCTAAATAAATTTTATCTCATAAATCTTAATTTATAAAATGATCCCAGAACTTTTAATTTAATATAATGTCTCACCTAAACACTGCCTCGAATGAAAAACTCAAGCTAATTAAATGTGGTATACGAAATCATTATTATTTTAATTTATTAAAAGTTGCATTCTTGAAAATAAAGTAAATTTTAGAGCATGGTGTTATATTTTCCGTAAAAAACATATGATAATACACGTGGAGAAAGCCTATACACGTGTCACCTTATTACGACTGCATGGAGAGCTGAAGAAATTGACCCAACTGTTACCTCCTGGTCCTTTTTCTTTACTATATTACTATTTCTCACCTTTATATCTTCACCTTTTCTTTATTTGCATTTTAAGTCCTTATCTTTGCTACTGAATACCTAAGAAGTGTTTTTCAAACTAATGTCTCCTGTCCTTCTATTATGCTATGTTACTCACGCAAATATATTAATCACACGAAATCTCTAAATTAGAGGACTAAAAAGATCAAATAATATGAAATATTGTATTTGCGCATATGATATTTTCCACTACAAGATCTATTGTGTAAAATAAAAATATGAAAATTAAATATATAATATATTTAAAGATTGAATCACTTAGTTGTCTTGATTTAATGATTAGATAATATTGCACCTCATGATCTCCAAAATAATCTAAACTCATCTTAACAACTGATTTCAAAACTCTTAAAACTCTAATTATAAAACTGAAAGTTCAAATGATATAAAACATTATATTATTTATATAATGTTTTGTACAAGATCTATTTTTTTTAGATAAATATACCAAAATTAAATAAATAATATATTTTAAAATTGGAACATTAACCTATGTTGATTCATAGATTAGTTAATATTGCATCTCATGACCTCCAAACTAACGCGAACTCATTATAGAGATCAACTCATTTCAACGCTTTTAAAATATAACGCCTCAACATGACAATATAATTTTATTCACTAAAGAAAACTGTGAGTCAAACGTAATTATCAAAAACTAAAGGGTCATAGAGTAAATAAAGCAAAAAAACCTCACCGCCAAACTTTATCATGCACCAGTCACCACCATTTATTCCGACGAAAACCAGCCAAACAAAGAATCAAACAATCCACACTACAGAAATGAAAGGAGGAGGTCTAACGTACGCAGTGGGCATCGCAACCGCACTAACACTCTTAACCTGTGCACTCACCCTCAAAGCGTACGCCGACGACGACCCTAAGATAGTCCAGGTCACCGGAAACCACCACGCGAGCAACCACCACCTCCTCGGCACGGCGGCGGAGCACCGATTCGTGAATTTCATGCAGGAGTACGGGAAAGAGTACTCTACGCGCGAGGAGTACCTGCACCGCCTCGGTGTTTTCGCCAGGAACTTACTGAGGGCGGCCGAGCACCAGGCGATGGACCCTACCGCAGTCCATGGCGTCACGCAGTTCTCTGATCTTTCGCCGGAGGAGTTTGAGGGTATGTACTTGGGGGTAAAAGGGGGCGGCGACGGCGCGCCGTGGAAGGATGCGGTGGCGGCGGCGGAGATGGAGGTGGGGGATTTGCCGGAGAGCTTTGATTGGAGGGAGAAAGGTGCTGTTACTGACGTCAAAACGCAGGTGAATTATTATTATTATTTTTTTCTCAATTAAGAAATTAACTTTTTTTTTTCATATTTAGTTTAAGTAATATATATCTCAATTTTGAGTTTGTATAATTGAATAAGTTGGATTTTTAAAAATGTTTAAGTTTATTTAAAACAATTCATATATTATTAAGTAAAGAATCACAAAGTACAAAATTTAACGTCATTTGGCAATCAAATAACTTAATGCTCTATGCGGATTGAGAGATATGAGATTGGATTTGAAATCATTCTATCAAAACACAACCTAATTGTAGCCTTACTACAAATAAGGCTCGATGAAATTGTTAAGTGTATTATTATCGAAACGATCTTTCGTTGCAAATAGTGGTTTGTTGTGGTTATTGATATATAGTTAGACTTAGCAGATGATAAATTGCTTTAGCAAAGGATTATACTCTGAACAAAGACTTATTTGTCTTTTCATTTTAAGAAATGAGATCTATTTTGAGACGCCACAATATTGTAGAAAGCAAGGTGCGAATTGTAGGACACAACCCGTTGTGGATTTTACATCCACCATTTTCGATTTGTATGGGATGGGAATGAGGGTGTTCTTAGCTAGACATTGTTTGTTAATTATGTTACACTTGAACTCTTTGTTTCTTTGTTGGGTTCTAAATAGTCCATGATGGAACTTGAATAGAAAATATCAATTCAACAAAATGTATATGAGATACTTTTTAATGTGACAAATGCAGGGCAAATGTGGATCTTGTTGGGCATTTAGCACGACCGGGGCAATTGAAGGAGCACAATTCATTGCGACCGGAAAGCTCTTGAATCTTAGTGAACAACAACTGGTTGACTGTGATCACACGGTATGTGAGATCGTGTATGATTTTTATTAAGAGCAATTTATTTGGTTAGTAAGAATTACTATGTATTCTAATCATGCATCTCCGTCCTGTATTAAGTGTGATCTGAAGAAGAAGAAAGATTGCAATGATGGGTGTTCCGGGGGGTTGATGACGAATGCCTACACGTACTTGATCGAGGCTGGAGGCATCGAGCCAGAGGATTCATATCCGTACACCGGAAAACGCGGCGAATGCAAATTCCAGCTGGATAAAGTGGCCGTCAAAGTCTCGAATTTCACCACAATACCGAACAATGAGAATCAGATTGCTGCCTATTTAGTCCGTCACGGTCCCCTTGCAGGTAATCTTCTGATCGTTCACTCATTATGAACTTTTGCTCATCAATTTTGAGCCAAAGTTGGATCGGTGCATGTGTTTCTTCGTACTTGGTATTGCATCTTGTACTGTCAAGTGTCACATCATAAATTTTTTGTTAGATGTTCTTATTGGATAGATAATGGTATCATGAGATTAGGTTTATATCATTTTTCAAGTGTGTAGCTTCTTACAATACGATATTTGAATCGAAACGCAGTTGGCCTCAATGCCGTGTTCATGCAAACCTACATTGGTGGTGTTTCGTGTCCTCTTATTTGTGTCAAGAAATGGGTCAACCATGGCGTTCTTCTAGTAGGGTACGGTTCGAGTGGCTTCTCCATCTTGCGATTAGGGAACAAACCGTATTGGATCATCAAGAACTCGTGGGGGGAAAAATGGGGAGAACGCGGGTACTACCGGTTATGCCGGGGCCACGGCATGTGTGGCATGAACACAATGGTTTCTGCTGTCATGACACAAACCTCCTAGTACGTAATGTCCCTTTGAAAAAACCACTTGCAAGTTCTTATACTACAATACTTAAATACTATGAAATAATGTACTTAAAACCATTTGATCAAATGTTGTCTTATTTAGTCAATTAAATGGAACTTTTATGCGTGTTATCAACATTGAATGAAATCTATGGATGAAAAGAAGGTAATATATTCATATCATATATCAATCATATAACGTGACCCAACATTAATAATAGGGAGAAGATCCTCTCATGTTGAAAATAGGATAAACTTGCAATATATATTTAAGTTGTATGATCAGATAATAACCGTAACACATACAATTCTATTGAATGGATTCTAAAATATGAAAAAAAAAAAAAAAAAAAAACCAATTCCAAAGAAATATATGAAACGATGATTGTACACACATTAAAAACGTGGAAGTGAGAACAAGCATGGACCAACTACAAGCTGTTACATGATTTAATTGAGGAGGCAGGATTCCGACAATCTGTTTTGTCATGTATAATAGGTGGGGGGTTGCATCTAACATAATAACTCATACACCAAAACTCTTGGGGACAATTCCAAATCTGAACGCACTGTATATCTTTAGCTCAAGAATATTAGGTGTTACATGATATAATAAGTTATAAATAAATAAAAAATTATTTAGAGAGTTCCAAATTCGATCCAATTGTATGCATCTAACTCGAATAAATTAGATGGCATATTGCATAATAACTCGATATAAAAATTTATTAAGAGAAGTGTAGAATGAAGAGGAAACAAAAGAATTCAAGACGAAAATGGATGAAAACCAAAAAAAAAAAAATTTAAAAAAAATTAAAAATTTAAAAAAAAAAAATAAAAAAAAAATTTTAAAAAAAATTAAAAAAAATTATAAAAAAAAAAACTCCGACCTGCCGGATTCGAACCAGCGACCTAAGGATAGCTATCAGGCATACTACAGTCCTCCGCTCTACCAACTGAGCTAAGGTCGGCTTCATTTAATAACTCGATGTAAATAAAATGTAACTAATGTTAGAAAGTAAGAAATATTGATGTTAATTCAAGTATGGTTTCAATCAGTTATTCTAATTAAATGCACCTTAAAATTTATTAATTAAAATCTATTAATTGATAATTAATATTGGTAAGGTATGTATTGATGAAACTAAATTAATAGTATTGATTTATTATTTTATGCTTATTTTGTATTTTATTTATTTTAAAAATAATCATCATGTAACACAAAATGAGTTTATATACAATTGATATGTCCAAATGAAAATATATATTGAATAGTTGATAATTTGGAATACTCAAAATTAATTTGAAATTGACTGCAAACTAAATTTAATATAGTGAAACATTCATTTAGATAATTATGGAGTACAAGTGTAAACCCACATTTACTTTTTTCCCCCCCAATTTTTACATGTCTTTGTCATTCTTAAAACATTGAAACAAAAGGAGTTGTTATAGACTTATAGTTATTGGACTTCTTGGATATTGATTTAATTTTTCATTATTGTCCTCAAAATCAAACTAAATCTACACATTTGTTTTTATTAATATATTTTTTCTCACTCATAACAAAATTAATAAAAGATTAAAAAAAGAATATTAGTAGTGATCAGTTTGTTTTTGTGGTGGGTACACACACCGTGCAACTCGTGGTACTTGGAGGTGAGGACATTGTACATTTCATTGTTGGTTTCACTACTTGAATTGACGAGAATGCCCTCGAGGTACAAATCTCACTTGCACGTCATTCGAGCAACCAAAGGGCATTCTCAGGCCATCACCACATCAAACGTGATGACAGTATGTTTCTTTATCTAACAATGGATCCAATTCCACATCGGCTGGAGAGAGAGAGAATCTGGAAACTGGAGAAACTGTTTACAAGATGCCACCAAACCAAGAAAATGACACTGTATATTCTTGAGCCCACATTATGCTTCTCTTTCTCCCTATATATACCTCCTCCCTATTCTTTATCTATATTCCATTTCTGAGGGTCTAAACTGAAGGTATCGTGCTTCTAATTCGTTTTGTTTAATTTATGTTTCTGTTTTCAGTGCTTTGGTTTCTTTTGAGGTTTTGGTGTTTAGTCTTTTGTTTATTATGGATATTAAAATGCTCCTGTTTTGGAATATTCTGGTTTGGTTTCTTGGAAGCTTGATTCAAGTGAATCTTGGGATTTTAATGGGGATTGAAAGATTGTAACTTGTGGAAAAAGATTAATGCGTTTTTCTGGGTTTTTGATTTTGAGTTTGAATTTTCATGTCCTTGAAATCATGGTTTTGACTTTCTGTTCATCTGTTCTAATGTGTACTTACTGATTTGGTTTTGTGGGTGTAGTTTAGTTAATGCAAGTGTCATTTAATTTCCTTTTGTTGTTGATGATGATTGAATTTGGTAAGGAAAAATAATTCTTGTTTTTTTTTTCTTCTTTTTTTTTTTTGAGCTTGTTTTTCTTGGAATTGTGCCTTTGCTGCATTTCCCAAATCAAATGAGTATTGAAGAATATAATTGAGTTTTGATGGTGTAATATTAGGAAGTGCACTACAGAATTCTAATGGATATGGATCTGAGTTCATGGATATACTATAATAAAACGAAAAAAAGCAACCAAGACTTCTTGATTTTTGTAAAAAAAGAAAGACAGCTATTAATAATGCAACTGTGAATCTCATGGTGAGTTAAGAAGTCTAGGTTGTTTCAACCAGTGGTATAAAATTCTGGCACTATGCCATTGCTCCTTCGTTCTGTAATGGGTTTCTCGTTTAACATATCTGCCTTTGGCTTTCTTACCATTATTGCCCTCTGAATGATGAAGTTTGGATTTGCTTACTAAGATAAACTCATCTGGCCAGATTTCAGATACTACATTTATTTTCTGGATTTTATATTTTTCTTTCTCTGTCTAACGCAATTGAGAAAGAGAGTAGTCTGTTCAATGTACAGGAGGATCTTGTATATTATTCCACTCATTTCAATAAATTTATACAAGCATTTCATTTTGCTTTCACCTCAAAACAGAGCACTTTTTACTAGCTTTTGTGAAGTAAGATTGCTAGTTTTATACAAACAGTTTGTTAGCAAACTCATGGAACAATTAAATGAGGTTTTATTGTCCTCTGGTAACTGATTGAGATAGTTTAATGAGTAGCGATTTGTAATCAAACATCAGGAATAGTTGTAAACCACATCTAAATGAAGCAAAGTGAATTGAAAAGTAAATGGTTGTTTTGCTAGCACTAAGATTGAACAACCATTTTGTGTATTTAGATATTCAGTGAATTAGTTGGTTGCTTTATTCAAGGTAAATGGTCCTCTATTCAAGACATGATGCAAGGTAATGGTAGAACTTCACGTTGCAATGAGAATAGACCTTTGGAAACTTCTAGATCTCTAGATGAGCAGAAGAAACCAGCAGAGAATAGCATGAGCACTTCAGAATTCGTCAATCATGGTAAGCCTTGCAACTCTTCTATCTTTTAGAAGAGAAGAATATGTACCAATCTAAAGTAAAAGAGATTTAAATGTTGTGTAGCTGCAAATGCATGGGAAGAAAACAGAAGAAAATGGATAGGAGAATTATCTCAGAGGTCTCACCAAATGCAAAAGGATCCAATAATAAGGTACTATAAACAATCTCCTCTTATCCTTAACGGAAATCTTAACTCACACTTGATGTCAACATGTTAGTATTTTGATTTTTATAGAACATTGTTTAAATGCTTGAATATGAACTCGAACCTCTCCTGTTTACCTAATCTAAGGCTGTGTTTGGATCGATGGATTTGAGTTGGGATTTGATATTCATAGCAATAAAACCATTGGTAGTGTTTGGTTTGATATGAATTTGAAAGTAATTCTGAGTAACATATGTCAAACACAAATGTTACAATAATATTTCCATACGGTCAATGGAGCTAGCAAAAGTGAATGCACGGGTTTATTGCTCATATAGTAATATAGTATCTTATAACTTCAACACTACATTTTGATGCTTCATTATTTGCTCTTGCAGTTGGTCCACGACGTATGAAGAACTGCTCTCGACTAATGATCCTTTTCCCAAGCCAATTCCTTTAACTGTGAGTTAACTATAGAGCGTATGCATCATCAATCAATATACAGACAAAAATCGAGAACATCCCATTTTGGGCTACACAATGCACTCATTACATGCATTCATCTACCTTTTTTTGCAGGAGATGGTAGATTTTTTGGTTGATATCTGGCATGATGAGGGCCTTTTTGATTAGATAATCTTATAGTAGCATGGAAATAATCATGCAACGTGTGTATATATACGTGTAGAACTTCTCATTCTTGAATAAGAACCATAGATTTTCATCGGCGTCATATAGCTTATTGTATTATGATGTAGAGAAAAATGTGATCTAATATCATAGTTGTTAGTATCCTCTCTTGTAGACTGTAGAAGAGCTAACGACTGAATTTGTATGAACACAAACGTGTGGTAGCAGATATCTGTTATAGCACACTTGAATGAATGAATGCATTATGGGAACGACTTAGAATACTAAGATTCTTTGTTGTAAAATCGATGTTTTATTTTATCAGTGTATGTTGTGTATCGTTTATATATGAGGTGAAATAGAGTAGTGGCGATGGATGAGAATTTTTTTATTTTTTTTAATTCGATATAAATAAACGGTAAACAAGATGACATCCTTCTGTACTCTAGTTTGCACAACTCTAATAAGATCGAAATTAATATGCTAAAACTATTTTTTCTTCATATTTTGAAGATCCATTCAATTTTATCTTTGCATCCTATCAAAAGGTCAAAAGTATATCATTACAAGTTTTCTTTTATTTTTTTAATTTATTTTTTCTCGAACATTAAGTGAAGAAAACAATAATCGATGTCGAGACTGTGATCCGATACAATAACATTGATTCGAATTGTAAAATAATATAAAATTGATGATTTATTTTATTATATTTGAAAGTCGGTATCAATTTGCAATTTCATGAAAGTTGATATTTGCTTTTGCAATTTAAGCCTTTATGTTTGGGATATGGTGGTATAAATATCTTAGAGAGGGGGAAACGTAGAAAGCAAGTGGAGAGTGTGAAATGGCAACGAAAATGAATTGCTTGTCGCCAACTTCTCTCTTCCTCTTTCTTCTTCTCCTAATTCTGTCGCCAATCGCCTCCGTCGTCGCCTTGCTCCGTGCGCCGCCGAACCTGCCGTTCATTTCGGCTGAGAATCTGATTCGCGAACTTAACCTGTTCCCCAATAAATCTATTAACATTGTCGATGGCGATGATTCCTTTGCCGATGCTCCGAAGGTCGTCGAGAGGCCGTTTAAGTTGCCGAATTTGGTCGATCCCAGCGGTGTTTCAGCTGAGGAATTAGGTCACCATGCCGGTTACTATAAGATTCAGCATTCTCATGGCGCTAGGTTAATTTCGGATGATATTGGTTTTAGAGATTTTTCTCGTTTCTTTGTTTTTTTATTTTTTTGTTGATTAATTGGTAGTTTGTAGTTCCAATTAATCGCACTATGACCATATTAGTGAACTGGGTGATATTTATGGAAGGTTATGTTTGTTTATTTTTGGTAAATTATCTGCGTTCAAGTCTATGTACCTTGTTAATCAGAATTCGGAAATGTCTTTTGTCCTTACTGCTTGGTATGAAACTAGGGCTTGTCTGTCTTTGACTATCATTATATTATTGCACTATAGTTCATGTTTATTGTGGTTTTCCACTATCTGACAAGCTGGTCTTATGTTGTTGGCATTAATACTTTACGCAAGGTGAGCTTACTTTCAATGTTAAGTCGAATACTCTTCTTTTATTTCCATCACCTAGCTGAAAATTTTAGAATTATTACAACCTATTAAAAACACCTATGACCATAGATATGGCTTACTTATGTTCTTGATCCTGAATTCGTATTCATGACCTGATGAAAATCGAGGAGTTGTATTTCAACTTACATATGTAGGTGATATGTAAGCCTTTACCAAAACTTGTACCATTCGTTCTGTAAATATTCATGCTCTAATCAGTTATACTCTTAAAGTCTAAGATAAAAAAGCTCCCTATTGTAGCATTTTGTTTTTTTAGCCTTTGATACTCTCACGAACCTGGTGTCTTGATTGAGGCTATACTGATTACTACCGATCATTATTGCAGGATGTTTTACTTTTTCTTCGAATCACGCAATAGCAGCGAGGACCCTGTTGTCATCTGGTTGACTGGTGGGCCAGGTTGCAGCAGTGAGATGGCTCTTTTCTATGAAAATGGGCCTTTCACTATTGCTAATAATCTATCTCTTGTGTGGAATGAGTATGGATGGGATCAGGTAATGTATCCGGAGCTATTCAACATGGTGGCAAAAATATACAGCATGTACTGGGATGATATGAAACTCTTACATTGCTAACCTTTTATCAATGTGTATATCACTAGGCTTGCTGCAATGCTGTTAAATATTAATTAAATGTGTTGTGCTATGAGATCTTTGGTGCCATGTTTGAGTTCTTTTGCTGGATTTGATTTTTGTAGTTTGTTGATTTTCTTTTCACTTGTCAAGTTTTTGAAACCGGTGTCACTGATTACTGATAGTATCTGACCCTGGTATTATTCTATAATGACCTTGCAGGTTTCAAATATTTTATTTGTTGATCAACCTACTGGCACTGGCTTTAGCTATAGTTCGGATAGACGTGATATTCGCCACAATGAGAAGGGTGTCAGTGATGATTTATACGACTTTTTACAGGTCAGATTTGTCATTTTGTGTACATTTTGCACTCTCCAGTGGAGGGACATGTAGGGCTGTTATCTAATGATTGCAATGAAACAGATCGAACTTGGTTGTATCTGTCTTACTGGTTGAAGGAATCAGGGTGTCAAGTTCGCAGTGTGATAAAATTGTCTGTTTTCACCCCTAATGTTTACTTTCTATTTGCTGTCTGTGTGTGGCATGCTTCGAGAAATGATTGTGCAAGAAATGAGTTTACTGGGGGGTATCAAGCTAGTTATCATAGAAACTTAATTTGAAATATTGTATGAGGTTTTAAAACATCATTATTCTTAAAAGCTCATTTTGATATTTAATTTCAGTAGTGAAGAAAATGGCCTAACCAATTTTTTATAATGTCTTAATGAAACAAATGAAAATAAATAGATAGGAGCGTAATAACAGAATTATGTACTTCTATATTACATATGTATATATAGATGTGTGTGTGTATTGCCCATCTGTTGCAGGGTCACTTTTGTATTATAATGGTTATTGCTTCTTGCAATCTGTATCGATCTTTTGTGCGATGCATATCTCAAATTTAGTTACCTTTTTAACAAATTGTGGAATCTGGTGAATGTTGATTAGACATGAGGAAAGATAAAAAAGTTTGATATATATTCAAATAGATAGAGTTCTAACTGCTCAATAATTTTTTGTGTAGGCTTTCTTTAGAGAGCATCCTGAACTGGCAGAGAATGATTTTTACATTACTGGAGAGTCATATGCTGGACATTATATTCCTGCTTTTGCTGCTCGTGTCCACCAAGGAAACAAAGGAAAAGAAGGAGTTCATGTAAACCTGAAGGTATTTCTCAACAGTCAATAATGTTGAGGGTCTTTCTGTGTCTGCTGCTCTTCTTATATGAGGTAACCACACAGGGATTTGCTATTGGAAATGGTCTCACTGATCCAGCAATCCAGTATGGTGCATATGCTGATTATGCACTTGATATGGGAATAATTAAGCAAACTGAGCATGACCGTATCAACAAGGTGTTGCCTCTCTGTGAAGCTGCTGTGAAGCTTTGTGGTAACTTTACATCTCTTGTTGCGTATCTTTTCATTATTTCGTTTTTCTGTCCTATTTCTTTGTCTTCCATGCATGGTTATTACACTTGCGGTTAGTCATTACTTGCCAGTATGCTTTACTCTTTCCGTCCCTGCTCTGTGTAAAAAGCTGCAGATAGTTCTAATGTTTTTCATTCAACTTGTCCCAGGCACTGATGGGACAATATCATGCATGGCAGCCTATTTTGTTTGCAACACCATATTCAGTTCTATTATATCACATGCTGGCGATGTGAATGTAAGAATCTTATAACTTGTCTGTGTATGGCTAACATGTGCTAAACCAAAGTTTTGATCTATAATCTGGGTTTTCTCCTGGTAGATAGCTCGTGATTTTGATTCCAGATGATCTCCCCTTTTTGCATATAATAGTAGTAGAAAACATAGGGTTCATCGCTTGCATCTGTAATAGATGGCGCTAATGATCATCGATCACACTTTAATGTGGAACATCAGCTTTATTTTGAAGGTGTGTGAATGTGAGAGTAGTGAAAAGCACACTCTTTGTTTCCATCTTGCAAACATAGTTGTGGTGGTTATCGTCTACCTAAAAGAGGTGAGGTATCCCTCAAATTCAACTTCTCATTTCTTTTTCGCCTTGCAGTATTATGATATCAGAAAGAAGTGTATTGGCAGTCTGTGCTACGACTTCTCAAACTTGGAGAAATACCTCAACCAGAAGTCAGTCAGGAATGCACTCGGAGTTGGAGATATAGAATTTGTATCGTGTAGTCCGACTGTTTACCAGGCAATGCTTATGGATTGGATGAGAAATCTTGAAGCTGGTATTCCTGCCCTACTTGAGGATGGAATAAAGCTGCTGGTATATGCTGGAGAATACGACTTAATCTGCAACTGGCTTGGTAAGTCTAGTTTATTCGTACATCTAAGTATTATTGTACTTTTCCTCTTAGGAAACATAATTAGTATCCAAATTAAATTTCATCAAAGTTTAACGATATATTGAGCAGGTAATTCAAGATGGGTCCACGCAATGGAGTGGAGTGGTCACAAAGAGTTTGTGTCATCTCCTGAAGTTCTTTTTGAAGTTGATGGTTTTGAAGCAGGATTGTTGACAAGCCATGGACCTCTTAGTTTCTTAAAGGTCTGTGTTTATTAATTTCTAACTTCATTTCCATCACCCTCTTTAATTTTTCCTTGTAAATTCATTATGAAAAACAGGTACATGATGCTGGACACATGGTTCCCATGGATCAGCCTAAAGCTTCATTGGAGATGCTGAAAAGGTGGATGCAGGGTTCACTCTCAGAATCAACAGCTGAACCAGAAGACCTGGTTTCTTCAATGTAATCGCCAAGGTTGGTTTTCTAGCACTGAAAAATATCTGTAAATAAGTGAAACTGATGGACATGGTGTATGGTCTCTTGATAACACCAAAGTTGATTTCATGAATGAATCGTGATTCACCCCTCAATGTAATTGCTTTTGTACTTCAAATCTTGATTGGTTATTCTAAAGATGCCCATGGACAGGCTGTTTTATTTATCTTTTAAAAAATGAGGTTTTCAATGCCTTTTTACTTCAGCAATATTTAAGTGTTCTCTCTATGCATTGATGTCACATTCATTTTCTTTACGTTGGTCCCCATGAAAAGGATTTCTTTAATATTTTTTGTTGCGACGTTTGGACGATCAAATCAATTGATTTGATCAATTGTCCGCAGCCCTTCAACTTGAGGTTGATGGTATATGAGTATGATGGTTCTCTGTACCCTATGTGATGATGATTTTATGTTTGTTGTCTCTTTGTGCCCTTTATTATTTCAATTTTCAATTATTTTAGTGCCAACTCAGCTGTTCGACTTTGGCTATTCTACACTTGCATTGTCTAGTTGATCACTGACATGCATGTCTACATACCCACTACATATAGGAACCTTGTTTCAACTGGGACATCCTTTTGGTTTTCGTTTTTTTCTTACTTTGTTGTTATTTTTTACTTTTTTCTATTGACTGTCCGACCCGTGATTATTGATTAAATGTAGCCTACACCTGAGGTTTTCAGCTGTTTGTGGGAATTCCCACAGTAAAACATGTCCTGTCTCTTTTTAACACTTAAATATACATTGCATGTGTATTGTTAATCTCTTTTAGAGAACATTTCTTCAACTTACTAGCCCATTTTACTGATTGTATTTGCATTACAAAAGAAAAATGAGCAAATATGCCTTTGATTCACAGCCAAACTGATAGTATCATGTATAGTAAGTTATCTGATCTGACGATTGTTCTTTTACATCAATGTTCTGTAAAGACTGTAATCCAGCCTACTATAATTGCTTATCCTGGATCGAAGTACTGTATTATTTGATACATACCATAAAATGTGATCGAATTTTACGCCAACTATTAACCTAAAGCAATTCTCTTCTCTTCATTTTCAGTTTGGGTTTGGAAACTGCAGACTTGGGATTTGCTGCTTTGATGCTGGAGAAGTTGCAGAGTTTACCATGTTTGTTTTAGTAACAATGTTTAGTTTGATAAGTATTATATGCAAACACATCATCGGAACAAAATACGTGTAAAAATGTCATCCATCACTAATTTTACCTTTAAACATGTCCACACGATATGGTTGTGGGTACCATCGTGCATGATTCAACTTTGTTGGTATTTCAGGCAATCAGACCCAACAACTTCACGTGTTACCAGGAAATGATGTTTATGTTGTGCGGGCATCGTCTTTTGCTTTCAATTTACAGTTTACCTTAATAACCACAAACTTTACTGACCATTTCCCATCTTGGACCCAATCAAAACAAAAAAAACCTTGTACAGTAATTAAGATCGACAAAGATTTGTGTTTGCTCACCACTTGAATGGATATATAAATGAAAGGTTTGGATTTGAGACTGTAGTTGGCTCTATCTGAGAATTGTTTTTTTGATCCGTGTAACTAACTGGACATGGTGTCTCAAAATTTGCAGGGTGAAATAGATATTTCGATTGGTAAAAGAGATTTTATGATAATATATATACATTCTCACTCAATCTGTTATATGATCATATCATGTAGAAGTTTGCTAGTGAAGGAGATTTATAACATTTCAACACACTTTAATATCAAATATGTTAAATGGACGTGATAAGATACAGTCACATATAGCCCGCGCTCTATCTCACACAAACACAATATATATATATATATATATATATATATATATATATATATATATATATATATATATATATATATATATAAAGATTATGAGAATATAACTAAAATTTAGACGTACGGAGTTTGAGCACATAATTGAGATGCATGGACACGTAAAAAACATCATCGGGTTGGATCGATTCAGTTGCACGCTTCTCGAACGGTGCACCAGGTGCACATTCATAATTGTGTGTATATATTTTTGTTGAGATCGAAAAAGGGTGGTTTGTGACAGTTGAATTAGTGTGCATGAAATAGAGAAGCCATTCGTCCACCATGTTAGTTGCTTCACTGGTGGACCAATACCTTCCCCCATGCCCATCTTTGCTCTCTCTTTCTATTCTCCATTTTGCTTCATTCACAATTAATTAATTCTGGGTTTTATCACAAATTATTTTCTGAAATTATATATTATATATTATGTGAACACATAGTTCAATCTTAGGAAAAAAATAATATAATTTTATGTGGAACCTAAATCTAAAAAGATACCTCATTCTCTGTTTCAAATTTTTTTAATTATATTTTAAAAGCCTCATATAATATGAGAGAAAACTAGTTTCCCTCTTACTTAGTATGAGCTGGTACATCGAGACATTTAATCGTCTTCCTATTAGATTTTAATTTATAGAAAATATATTTATATACATAATTATTCAAAGTTCTTTCTTGAAATCCAGTATCATAAATTTTCAGAAATGTATATCGTTATCCCACATGATGAAGTTGTTCCTATTAACATATTTAACTTATTATCTTGGTTTGACAGCAAATATAAGTAATATTCGCACTTGTGTGTGTTGAAATATCAATCAATCAACTCCACTGGCATTTCGATCCTATCCATATCTTTCTTAACTATACATCAATCTAGACAAAATTGCCCTCTCTAAATCTAAGGCATGTTTTCTTACTCGAGAATAATTAATATAAACATTAAATTAATTATAATTGGTAGGGGTCAATATAATCTATTACGAATGTCATATGAAACTCTATCTCACATAAGAGATTATATGAGACGATTTCATATAAATTTTATCACTACAAGAAAATTGTCCGACCTAGGACTCATGGTGATACTTTAACCACTAGAGCATTAGTGTTTTATGTAATAATATTCTACATGAATTTGTTTTATAAGTATTTATAATATTTTTCAATTTTCTATTATCACATATTTTTTAAAGGTTAACAATACATATATATGTAATTGAAAGATTAATGACTAATTAATATGTTTAGTAATGTTTAATCTAATTTCATTTTAAAACAATTATAAAATATACTAGTGCATATTTTTAATATATTTTATAAAAATATTAATTTTATAAAATTATGAGTTTGGTCATATAAGATAATATTAATGCAAATAATTATATAAGATAACATCATAAAATGATTGAACTTTTCAAATTTAATTTAATTAAAAAATAATTAATATTATCACATATTTTTAGGAATTCATGTAGTGAAGGATTATTCCATCAAAAAGAAAAATAATTGAATTTATAATTTTTTTTAATTTGAATTCATATAGTGACAGATTATTCCGTCACAAAGAAAAATAATCAAATATATATATATTTTTTAAATTTGAATTCATATATCCGTCACTATTTTGTGACGGAATAATCCGTCACTACATAATTGTGATGGAAAATTCTGTCAAAAAGAAAAATAATCGAATTTATAATTTTTTTTAAATTTGAATTCATGTAGTGACGGATTATTCCATCACAAGTCTGTTACAAAATCTTTTCTGTCACTATTCCGTAACAAATTTTTGACGGAATATTTCCGTCATTAAAATCCGTGAATGGAAAAGTACTATTATTTAGGGAGATTCATATATATAGATGTATTCTAGAATATCATAGTTATGTCCATGCAATTTGCTCTTTTGAGACAAACGACATGAAACAACTCCACTTGCAAATTAATTACAAGTAGTATTTCAAATCAACCTAAAGAAAAAGTACCAAGTTGGTTGTCACATAAATTATATCTGATTCGGTGCTTTTTTGTAGCATTTTCATTCCTATTGGTTAAATAATTCATCTAGGTTTCTATATTTAGATCCAATTATATGTTTTATTTTATTCTATAAATAGGACTATAAATAAACAATATTGCAATCAGTAACAGTCAACTTACCCTAGACTTCTGATACACCCCGCTTCATTGTTATCCTTGATTAGTTTTTGATGAAATTTTGTCACTCACAAATATATAATATGATTTAATTTAATTAATTTTAGATGTGGATACTATACTGCGAAAACCTAATATTCATCTTTGGTTTGACAATCAATCGAATATGGACTATTGAAATGAGGGCATCATGCACTTGGATATGTTTGTGTTGAGGTGACCATCAACAATTTAAGTATTGTTTCCACTTAATAATTATATATATTTATTAGATTGATGCCACAAATGATCGATGTGATATTTTCCAAATATACACGATCATGTAGAACTCCTAGACGTACGTAGGTTTTCTTTTGGAATTTTGTCTTCATGTAATTTGGTTTTCTTGTGGGTAGACATGATCACATGGTTTTGAGCTAAACTTTGTTTGTACTCCAACAAGGATTAAATAAACCCTAATTAGTATATTAGTGACAATTATCTATAGACATCTCATATTTTAATAACTTTAAATTTCCTCATACTTGACCATCTCAAATTTTGTATTTTAATTTATACTTTAAACTTGACTCAAAAAAGATGATGAAAATATCCTTGAATATATACTTAAACAGTATATATTGACCATATTTAATAGTAACATCTTTTAAAATATTAAAACAAAAAACCTTAGGACTAAGATGATATATAGATTGAACTAGTTGTCTTTTAAGGTTTGATGATCGATCACTTCTTAATCACACGTGTACAATCTTAATTAATATATATACATTACGTATATACGTATATGTATATATGTGTATATATATATATATATTATTTCAATGTTATAAACTATGTTTGGGCTCTAGCCTCTAGGACTTTTTTGTCCCTAAAGTAAAGTATAATTTATACTTATATTGGGTCCAACCACATGAAAAGTGTGCCCTTCTTGTGACACAATAGTCCAACCTCTTCCTAGCTTCAAGACAATTCCCTTTTTTGTTGTTTCTATAGGTAAAATTGGAGGTGAATATAAAATTCCTTTTGCTTTTTTTTTTCTTTTCTTATTATTTCAATAAATAACATTAATTAATTTAATTCGAATTAGCTTGGCTTGAAACTGAACTTATCTCTACATATATTTGATGAATTACATCTGACACCTATTAAAATACATGGAAAATTTTCATTTTTTTATCACATCTGTAAAACTTCAGTGGTGTTATATATAGGCCATAGTCTCATCTTAAGCTCTATTATAACGCTACTCTCAAATTAATTTCTTATATGTGCTAACATCTTTCTTCTTATATATAGATCAAATCAAATTTTATAAAGTCCATCTCAAATTATTTCCCTCCAAGAGAAAATGACTATCCCTTGCATGATCAAGAACCAAGCCTCCATCCCTCACACCACCAAGCAAAAAACCCTTAAAAAAAACCCTTCGATATTCGATGCTACGTTGTTTCTAAATCAATCCCACATCCCCCCACAGTTCATATGGCCGGACCACGAGAAGCCCTCGACCGCCCCGCCAGAGCTCCAGGCTCCGGTCGTCAACCTATCCGGCTTCCTCGCTGGAGACCCTGCCGCCTCGGCTCAGGCGGCAGAGTTGATAGGCAAGGCGTGCCGGAATCATGGCTTCTTCGTGGTTATGAATCATGGTGTTGATGGCGGGCTTATAGCCGAGGCTCATCGTTGTTTGGATGAGTTCTTTGAGCAGCCATTGGAGGAGAAGAAAAGGGCTGAGAGAAAAGCTGGAGAGCATTGTGGCTATGCTAGCAGCTTCATTGGAAGATTCTCCACCAATCTTCCATGGAAGGAAACTCTCTCCTTTGAGTATGTTGCCGACAAAAGCTCTTCCCATAGTGTTGAAGATTATTTTTGCAGGAATTTGGGACCGGATTTTGCACACTTTGGGTATGGATTTCATGTGTTGCTATTTTTGGTTTTAATTATTGAAATACTTTTGATGCATGGTCAATATACATCTTCTATTTCACATCGTGTTTTAGGCACGTGTTTAAATTATGTTTCAAGTATAGGCCGTACGTGTAAGAATATGATAACTGCTATTGCTGATTGAAGGTGGAAGTACGAAATTGAAATATAATATAGAATAAAAGAAATTGAATAATGATCATATTTAAATAAATAAAGAGAAATGTGTTTGCAAACTATTTGTAAATTTCTTGTCTTTTGTGATTACTACTTTTTCATTGTTGGAATATATACTTTCAAAATCCTCATGATTTTAATCTATCTATATATATGTGCAGGAGAGTCTACCAAGACTATTGTTGTGCTATGAGCAGACTTTCACTGAGGATTATGGAACTCTTGGCAATGAGTTTAGGTGTAAATCGCGATCATTTCAAGAAGTTGTTCAAAGAAAACGAATCGATTATGAGATTAAATTACTATCCTCCGTGCCATAAGCCGGAGCAAACCCTAGGCACGGGGCCTCATTGTGATCCAACATCCTTAACCATCCTACATCAAGACAACATCAGTGGACTCCAAGTGTTTGTCGATAACGAATGGCGATCCATTCCTCCAAACCCCAATGCTTTTGTCGTTAACATAGGCGACACCTTCATGGTGAGTACATATCTTAATGAATATATATATATTATATATTTAACTCACCATCAAAATACATATTAGAAGGATGTTGTTGTTGTTGTTGGTTAATAGGCACTTACAAATGGGAGATACAAAAGTTGTTTGCATAGGGCAGTGGTGAACAGCAAGTGTCCTAGGAAATCCTTGGCTTTCTTTCTTTGTCCTAAGAAGGATAAGATGGTGACCCCACCCCCTGAATTGGTGGACTCTGATAATCCAAGATTGTATCCAGATTTCACTTGGCTATCGCTTCTTGAGTTCACACAAAAACATTACAGGGCTGATATCAATACCCTTCAATCTTTCTCTCATTGGCTCTCCCAACAACATACAATCACTCATCATCCTATCATTCACTCTTAACTCCTTTCTTCTCTTAATTACTTTCTTTATGTTAGTTTCAAGACTGTAATAATATTGCATGTCTTTATCCTCACATCAACTCTTGTAATGCTACTTTAAGTGCTTCATTTGCATTCATACAGAGGATTAGTTTTTTTATCATACCATGTTT
Organism: Scutellaria barbata; assembly: GCA_028654395.1. NCBI lineage: Eukaryota > Viridiplantae > Streptophyta > Magnoliopsida > Lamiales > Lamiaceae > Scutellaria > Scutellaria barbata. The sequence goes on along the minus strand of CM053646.1, from coordinate 12,356,318 downwards.
GAAAATATTGTTATATTGATTTTTATGGAGTTCAAATTGATAATTATCGATATTCGATTGAAATTCAAATGAAATTGAATTTAATCATCATAGAGATGTCGATCAATCCAGAAACCTGAAATTTCACTAATTTTATGGTCCCCAAACATTATCTCGGAACCTCAAGGGCATGTTTGGTTTGGGGTTGAAAAACCCGTGTTTTTTTTGGGTTCGGGTTAAAAATGTCAAAAAATGTCTTATGAGAGGTTAAATAAACCACCCAAAAATGGGTGCTTTATTAAACCCACCATAACCTCAATTTTCATTCCAATTTTATATTTTATATATATATTTTTTAAAAATTATATTATTGTTGATTTTTATTTTTAAAAAATTATATTCATTTTATTCTAAGGACATTTTGGTCTTAATTTTTTTAAATTCACAACAAAAATTTGAAACAAACAAAATTTTAATATATAAATCTAACTCAATAAATACCACAACATTCAAACCAAACACAAATTTAAGGCAAATCTATCATTAAACATTCAAACCAAACATATCAAAAATTTAACCCAATTTAACCAAAATAATACAAACTCACCACAACCCAACTAACCTAACTAACTCAACACACGAACTAAACGTGTCCTAAGGGTGTAAAGAGTATTTTGCAATCTAACACACCTATATGATTTGTTATTTTCTTCTAATGATCTCAAAAGAATGAGGTATCCTATGTAGACCTTAATGTAAAGGGTTATCTACTTTTGTCCTTTCATAATGTTAGTTTGATCGATGCTTCTTCATTTTTCCCTTCATGTCCTATTCTTTATTTTATCTCATCTTCCATTTTTCTTTTTACTATGTCTGGATAACATTATTATCAATGAAATATTGTTATTATTAACAAAACAATAGAGAATTCAACCTTCTGCGAGGAGAAAAAACGAAAATTATCATATCCAGTGGCAGATCCAGAATTATACATTTGGGGGACGAGTATTTGAGTATGTGACTCAGAGTATGTGAATAGGTTTTTAAGTTTTAAATCTAAACAAAAAGAATCAATATTTTATAAATACATATGAATATAATTTTAAACACACACATATATCTTAATAATTTTACTTAGAAATGATTTCAAAAATAAAATATAAAGTTAAAATCATCTAACTTGAATGGTTGAACATGAATACGTCAAATATTGAAGTTCCAAAAGACTAAACATAAAAATTTACAATGATCATAATTGATATATGATATCCTTGGTACTTCCTGCATAAAAAGAAAAATAAATAAGTAACCTAAAGGTCCAAAAACACAAGTTAATCATATATTAATCGAATTGAAATAAAAACAAGTAAATTTATGCTTTTTAGTTTGGAAACTTAAATTGCAATCTTCTTTCTTTCCTATCACAAAATTCATCAATAATGGAATCATTATCAAACTTTTGTGCAATTTCTTTCTCAATATATGTTATCAGATAACTCCTTGATATTCATCTTCCATCTTATTTTGAAGTTGAGTCTTGACAAGTTTCATAGAAGAAAAAACACGTTCACCTAGTAGAAACATAAAGAGTGAGGATTGAGCATTCTTCCTTTTGAAAAAATCATTAATTTTTTATTTTACTTGATTTGATCAACAACCTGAAAATTGAAATCAAATTTAAATATTGAATAAAGTCAATTCATACAATTGAACAAAATCTTCAAATTAATGTATAAAAGATAAAAGATTTAATTAAATTAGGTGAAAAATAAATAAATCTAACTCACCAGTCACCACCATCCACCAATTTATGGTAATCTTGCTTCTAAGTTCTAATTCAGTTGAAGAACTAATACATAAGTTCTTAAAGTGAATTATTCTAATTTTGAAAGTGGAAAGTGTAATTTGGAATTGGGTTTGAAAAATGAGAGAAAAATCATTCCAATTCTCAAGGTAATCAGGCGTGTTGGATTAGCTTATTAATTTCAATTGTTTTTTTTTTAATTATATATATTTCATCAAACCAACTAATGGATTCAACGTGACAATGTGGATTGTGGTAATTGGTGGGCGAGATGGTTCATACCCTCAAATTACTAATACATCTCCTCCTACATTCCTAATATTTTGTGATATAAGAAAATATATGATATATAATATAATAAATATTTTTATCCTAATATTTTGGAATATAAAAAAATATATGATATGTAGTATAATATAATAAATATTTTTTACCAAAATTTTTGGGGTCAGTTGCCCCCCGTATCCGCCCCTGATCACACCATTTATATTCTAAGAAATGAAACTGATAAAATGTCAAGATGAATTGAAGATCTATTGAATATTGTTTTAATCATGTGTTTTATGATATTGTCATCATTAAATTTATATTAATAAAAATAAAGGGTTAATTCCAGCAACCTCATCAAGCTATCAACGATTTTGAATATAAATCATCAATTACTTTTTTTGTGGTACTAATATATAAAGTATATGGATTTTATAATTAACTACCAAACTAATTTTCCAATCATTTTCACTGAATTTGGCAGGATTTGTGTATGACATATTTTTAAGGGATCTTTTGTTCAAACAATTGAATCATTGTATTCCTGCCACATTTCTAAGGGTACGAGTTTTAGATCATTTGCGTTGTACGTGGAGATCAAATCAAATTAAAGAAAGAAATAATACAAATATCATATATATAACACTAATTTTATATTAGAATAATGAGATTTTGAATTAGTTAGGATTTCAATATAAAATTATTTAATTATGAAAATCTTAAATTACAATTATAATCTTAAATAATAATCTTTAATAGGGATATATTAGGCGATTCATATTTTGTAAGAAATATCACACTTTTATATAGGTAATAGATAGATGGTTGGAAAATAATTATGTGGGACTGAGGAAATCCTGTCATTGAAATTTGGCTTTTGTAGTAAAGGTGAATATTAAACATGTATGTTTGTTTGAGAATTTAGTAGAGTATGATTATATTATAGATGTTAAATTGATGTTGGAAAATGTAGGTTGATATAATATTTTATTGTGAAAAAGTGGTTTGATGTGATATTTTTTTATGAAAAAATATATTTGATAATGATTAATGGTTGTTATATGGGTAGTAATGATTGTGTTCGAATTTTGTAATCCAAATTTTAATATAGAAATAAACATACATTGGATTTTGAGGTCCAAAATCCTGTCATGTCAAATCTCTTCCAAATATAACTTAAGGTTGTGTTTGAATAGAGTGATTTGAAATCCAAGATTTGAAATGAATGCATTTCAAATCTACTTAAGTTGAAGTGGATTTGAAATCCATTAAAATGACTCCAAAATTAGTTTAAAATGAAAGTGGTGAATTTGAAATCCACGTCTATCCAAACACGGATTTGCTATCATGGATTTTAAATCTCTTCTCAAATTCATCCATCCAAATGGACCTTTAGGATTTTTTTTTTTTTAAATATAACGACTCAAATGTTTGGTCAAAACAACTATTTGAAATGTCTAGTGCAAGTCATTTGTCAGAATCCAGTGAAAAGTAATTGAAAAATTAATTTAATGATTTAAGTGTCAAATTTATATAATTTATATATATTAATGTCATATAAAAAATTTCGATAATTTATATGCAAAATCACTCCTAGTTTGTGGAGTTTCTGCAATAAACCTTAAAAATAAAATAAAAACTGAAAGTAAATAGCAAAACACATATACTATTTCTAATTAGTACACCATAGATTTTATTTTTGTCATGGGAATCTATATATGACATGAATATCTATACTAACCCTTTTGTGGGACCAACTGGTCTATTTGAATTCTTGTTCTATCTGTCTGACAAAAGATACAGGAAACCTTGTCTGTATAAATGGTTGGATTAGGAGAAGAATCTTAAAGTCTGCAAATTGCACAAAAGGGTCCAAAAGTGTCAAAATTTTTGTATGGCCCTCATTTCTTTGAATTTAATCCAGAATAGGATACACAGAGAGAACAAGAAATCTGTCTCTGGCTTTCTGGTTTTTATCTTTTGATAAGCAATATCACATCTTTGTGATTACACGAAACCTTCTATCTATCTTTTGTATTAGTTTTGTTAATTTATGCCATCTGCATAGATGATATAACGAATATAAACTATAACGTGATATTATTTGTGAAATTAGAATATGAGAAAATGAAACACAATTTACAACAAGAGTATAGTGATCTAAATCTAATTTTCCTTAATAGTAATTGAACAATTAAACTTCAAAGTATGTATGTGGCATATACTAATAATGCAGTATATTTAGTTCTAATAAATACACGAGTCTAGCCTTGTAACTTAAATAGTATCCCACATTTATTGTTTTTATTGTGTTCCTTCATTTCACTCCTCAAACTCATTAAAAAAAATTTTAATAATAAAAACTTCTTTTTTTTTTTTCAATTTCCGGATTAGAAATTTAAATTTAAAATCAATAAAAACAAATTCATTAATATTGTGTGGATAAATTGTTTATGATGATTTGTTCCCATGGCTATCATAACTAGTTTTTGGATTTGATATATATATATGGCCTAAGTTGGCCTTTAGTTTATTTGGGCTTGTATTGTCCATTGAATAAATCAACTTGGGTGATAATCGGAAAATATAACCACTCTTCCAATTGTAATATGGGTTAAATTATAATATTGTTTTTCTAATTTGGAAAAATCATGATTAAATTACAATCTTTGAAAAAATGATACTCTTTTTGTTTTTTTCTAAATTCGAAAGTCAGGATTAAATGAAATTTTGGAAGCTGTTATGATTTCTTCTTCTTCTTCTTCTCTTTTTGTTTTTTTGTTTTTTTTTTTTGTTTTTGTTTTTGTTTTGTAAATTAGCCCTTTATACACTCATATTTATTAAAGTTTATATCATTAAATTGACATACAAAATTTTATTTTAATCATTTTTTAACACTTATATAATACAGGAATACTATACTAGCTCGAACAATTATGGTTTTTTTAAATAGTTGATGATTATGGTACTTTCATTGAAAACAATATGTATTTGCAACCTTTGTGGTATGCAATTCAAATTTAAATTTAGAAATTTTGATCTCTCTTCGGTTCATTCATCTCAAAATAAATATTGTTTAGCAAAAGAAATTTAATTATCTCAAAATAAATGTCATTATAAAATTTGAAGACACCTATAATCTATTGAAATTACTCTCGTCACTCCTACCAATTTAAATAGAATTGTTAATAAAAAATGAAAAAAATAAATCTCTCACAATAATTATTCTTGATGTGTATGAAAATATATAAAATAACATTTATTATGAGACAAATGAGATGAATAGTAGACTTTCAATATCACTTAAATTAATTAAGTAGGAGTTGCCAACTACTCAGATTTCTTGAGCACACCAAACCTTTATTTCCCTATTTATTTTCCATGTAATATATTTATGTGATATCTTAAGTTGAATGGTGTTTTATTCCAAAAAATAAAAAGAATTATATGGTATTCAGTTACTCAGTTAACTTTAACTTTGTCACGTGATTATTGTTTTGAAATCTTTCAACTATGCCTTGTGGGGCATGTTGTTCCTGAATCTGATTTACTTTCTGTTTTGTCAAATTGTTAGTATCATTTTGGGGAAAACACACTGCATCAATTTTCCTTAAAGACAAAAAAAGAATTTTGAAAGAAATTTGATGATATTCTAGTGAAGGAAGAGTCTTTTTGGTGTGGATGTTTTCAATGCGTGTGTTTTTTTGGATTAATTCTTGACACCTTAGCAATTAGTTCATAATATACTGATTAATTCTTGACACCTCAGCAATTAGTTCATAATATATTATGTTGGCTAGGATAAAATGACTAATAATATATATTAAAGATATTATTTGGGTAAGAATTATAAGTTTAATTATTTTTTTCTATATAAAGATTTTCCTTTACCAGCCAATTTTTCCAATAATGACGTATAATGATTCATTATTTTCCAACAACTTTTTCTAATCGGTATTAATATATTTTAGTTTAATAAACATAATAGATTAATAGATTGCATTTTTAATAAGTATAAATGTATGGAAAATACATGGATTTCAATATATATAAATATGGTATACATCATTTCAAATATATATATATATATATATTATATTATACATATATTATATGGAATCGCACAAAATACATAAATCGAGTATTATTTTTCAATTAAAATAGATTTTATAATATAATATTATCTTCATGAGAGGGTAATATCTTCACACATTGAAATAATTTTTAAAAATAAGAATCAAGCCTCAACTTTTTAAGGATATTAAAGTATCTTAATTTAATTTTGAAATTGATACAAAATATATATATATATATATATTTTTTTATATATTTACAAATTCTATCAATTAATTATCCTATCAATAATTCAAGAAGAACAAAATAAGGATGAAAATTTTGGTTTCAATAGAAATGTCAGTAGAAATATCGATACAAATATTTACCGATATTTACAGATATATTCTCGATATTACATTGATATATATTGATATTATCTTGATATTTTACCCATTTTTCTATAATTTTACCCATTTTTCTATAATTTGTATCATGAAGCCTCCAAATTAATATCAATATTATCGATATTTTATCGATCCAAATTAATATCGATATTATTGATATTTATAGATATTTTGTCGATATTGCATTTATTTTCCTATCGTTAGTATCAATATTTATCGACATTTTTCCGATATTTCACCTATTTTTATACAATTTGAAAATATCAATATCGAAACTAATATTTATCGATATTTTGATTTATTGATTTTCTGTGAGTTTATCTGTATTGATGATGCTGAGTTGTGTAATTATTAATACTTCCCTTTTACGCTTATCGACCAACCATTGATTTCTAAGATAATGAAATCCAATGCTAGCTCAATCTGCATAAGATATGTTGATTTTCTGTAAGTTTATCTATATTGATGATGTTGAGTTGTATATAGCATTGGATACTACATAACTACAATAGCAGTTTCTCATTTCTCTGCTATATATAATACACATAATGAAAGAAGGTCTACAATGTGGTCAACATGAGCCACAGTCATTTTCTCCCCATGTTCCAGGTCTTTGAATCCAGGTCACTCCATTTTCTCCCCATGTTCCAGGTCTTTGAATCAGGTCACTCCAACCGATGTAAATGCATCCTTTAAGGCTTGATTTTCCAATGATTTTTGTAGAGATGCGATAATTGCCATTTTCCAATGATTTTTGTAGAGATGCGATAATTGCCACAACCATAATTGTGTTCCATTCCAGTAAAATAAAGAATACTGGAATAAAGAACGTCGATGCATCGACAAAAGTGGAAACAAAATAACAATTTAGAATATAAGATAGCGTCGATACATCGATAAAGAAGATATCTAGCTAACAATAAAATATATACTTATGATTTATCTATATCTCTGACAATTTTCCACCTCGATTCTGACCATTGATTTTCTGTAATGATTTTCCACCTCGATTCTGGCCGTTGATTTTCTGTAATGATGAGCGAGTAGTGTATTGATTTTCTTTTGATGATGCTGACGTTGATTTTCTGTAATAATGAGCGTAGTGTATTGATTTTCTTTTGATGATGCTGAATTGATAAATACTTACTCTGAAGTGTATTGATTTTCTTTTGATGATGCTTTCTGCTCCTTTTTTTTTTCTGCTGCGTATTTAATTTGTTATATTTTTAATTAAATGTTATTTATTATACCATAGTTTTGTTTATATCTTTTTCTCAAGTAATATAAAATACTTATTTATTAATTTTCTAATTTGAAATTTTATTTATTGTCTTTATATTTTATATTTGTATATTTTAAAGTATACTTAGAACAGTATTCTCTAAGTCTAACATTTTAGTTTAATACTATAACCAATACTACTATAAATCAATTTTTAAAACAAACCTCCAATCATATAATAAATTAGACATTGTTTAAAAAAAAGTTTGACTAAACAAATATAAAATGACAAATACATATAACTTTTGTTATATATCAAACTTACGTAACACTTATTATAATTTGATTCAATTTTATATACATAACCTATTAAATAAGTTTATAATAATGTATGTATACACACATTTGTATATATACATATTCTGCAAATTGCAGGTCCAAAAGTGTCAAATTTTTTGTATGGCCCTCATTTCTTTGACCAGATTAGGATACACAAAAAAAAAAACTAATTTGTGGTTTTCTGGTTTTTATCTTATGAATAGCAATATCACATCACATCTTTGTGATCACACGAAACCTTCTATCTATCTTTTGTATTAGTTTTGTTAATTTATGCTATGTGTATAGATGACATAATGAATATAAATTATAAAGTGATATTATTTGTGAAATTAAAATACGAGAAGATGAAACACAATTATAAAGTGATATTGTATAAGACTCAAGGTTTGAGTTGTCCCTTTTGGAATCACGTAATAATGATGAAAAGTAAAAGAAAAAAAAAACTACAACTTATAAGGTTTTTTTAGCTTAAAGTTGATTTGAAGAAAACTAGATAGAAAATCCTTTTTACCGAATCATTTTTTGGGTGCCCTGTTTAATTAGGTAAAAGTTTGAGTAGCTTTCCTATTAAACCTTGTTAAAGAAATGAAATTTCATGAGTGAAGAGTTAGTGAAAGAACTAATATTTGTTCTACAGAGCACTTTTTGGAGACAGCTGGACTTGAAATAAAAACACTTAAGGTATGTTTGTTTCGGGTTTCATACATTCGGATTTGAAATTTTAAAATTCCAAATCGGTGTTTGTTTAGAAACTTTTGTCAAGAATTATCAAAATCTACCAAAAACCTATTCTATTATCATTACATCAACCTATAATCTATCAACATAACAAATTAATTATTACCATTACATCAACTAACAATATAATATTATGCATACATATTTTTTTCAACATTGATTTGACATCTACAGTGATAATTCTACCTTTAAAATCTCATAACAAACACAAATTTTAACTATTCACCTTTATTTACAAATCTCAAGATTTCAAAATCGAATTCTCTCAATCCTACATAAACCCGAAACAACTATACCCTTAATATTTGAAATTTTTTATAAATGAATGGAAGGAGTGTATGCAGTAATGTTGATCTAACTGATAAATTTTGTAGATTAACTGATATTGTATTCTGTGTGGCTGTGTTCTTCTGCTGATTCATCCTAGCCTCGAGGAAATAAAATAGAAAATTTGATGACTGCTCAGGTGTCTTTCATATATGTTGCAGCGTTTCCCTTGTTTATGCTGTCTTCTGTGGTTGGTGCTCTTCTCATTACACCATCTCTGGTTTCTAATCTGGACTCATGATATTTTACCTGTTACAACTCTTTTGTTTTAAATTGAAAACTCAATCTTAAATTGAGAAAAAAATGATAAATTGAGCTCCTTATTGAGAAACTTTAAAATTTAGGTCCAAAATTGAGAACTAATCTATAAATTGAGTTTTGTTATGAAATTTATCCACATCATTTGTCTCCACAAATTTCATGTTCCCAAATCACATAAGTGGGGTGCGTATAGCTTCACGACTAAGGTTACACACATCTAAAGATATTAAATACATCCAAAATTTTATATTTTTTAATCTTAATATATAGATTTTCTCCATCATTCTATATCTTGTCAAAATTAAAAATTGAAACTAATTAATACCAACACCTTTAAGTTTAAAAATAATTGTATTTCCATTTCAGAAAAAAAAAAAAAAAAAAGGAATCTTACTTCTAATAAATATATTATTTAAATTAAAAGGGCAACATTACCAATCAAATATACTAGGAAAATATATTTATTCAGTTTTATATTTGGAATAGAATTTTACAGCAACTAAAACTCTTTTTTCAAATCATTACTTTCTTTATAAGTCTCTTCATATTCTCTAAAACCCTCTTCTGCTTCTCATAATTGCCTCGCCGGAGAGTTGTATTTTCCGACATGAACATCGGCGGTTCGGTTTCCCGGCGAACCAGAAGCCGGTCGGAAGCCTTCTGGGCCGCGTGTTACAACAAACTCCATCATGAAATCAAGAAAGAGAGCAGTGAAGACATCATTAGCAATGGAGACAGCACTCAAACCTTCGATGTCAAGAACGAGAGTGTTGTTGTTGAAGATTCAGATTATTCAGAAAAAATAAGTTACGATGATGACGACGATGATGAAGACGATGAGAACTATAAATATGTGGAGAAGAAGATCAAAGGATCGAGAAAACCTGGGAGACCAGTGAAGAAGGCTCGTGTGATCAAAGAATACGAGTTCGTTAACATGTTTGATGAGTGGAGATTGAAGGAGAGAGATTTGATCAGAGAGAAGCCGTCTGTTGTTGAGGAGAGAGAGAGTGCAGTGAGAGAAGATCATGATGATGCACTGCCATTGAAGTTTGATGAGTGGAGATTGAAGGAGAGAGATGTTATCAGAGAGAAGCCGGTTGTTGTTGAGGAGAGAGAGAGTGTAGTGAGAGAAGAAGAAGATCATGATGATCATACACTGCCATTGAAGTTCAGGTTTGAGGTGAACTTCGAGGATGATGATGAAGATAAGGAAGTGGTGGAAAAGAGCGATAGGGATAGAGAGATTGAATCTTACTTTGATGATTTGGAAATGGGGTTATGGGAATCTAAAGTTGTTGAATGCAGAGATGATTCTTCTTCAATTGTAACTTCAATCTTGATTTCATTATTGCAGACAATTCTTTTATCTTTTAGCAGATACTTATGTTTGTGTTGTTCCTCTGCAGATTGCCGATGAATGTTGCCTCGATGAACCTCCAATGGTGCTATGCAGACGAGGAGAGCACGATCATTTTCTTGATGAGCAGATAGGCGTCGTTTGCAGATACTGTTTAGTCGTGCTGATCGATATCAAGCACGTTTTGCCCCCTTTCGTAAGTGTAATTAATCAATCCTAAACAACGTCGTTTCAATGAATATCAGTCTGTTTTAACTGAGTTGTGTTTCTATAACAGTATGTAGAGAAACAGGACAGAAAAGACATGGAAGAAATAAGCAAGAGTGTGATGAATGAGGTTAAGTTAGAGAGCTCAAACTCAGGCAATTTGGAGTCATGTAATAAGCATTCAGCAGGCAGTGTGTTGAAATTGATACCTGATTCGAGCAAAGAACTGTACCCACATCAACTGAAGGGATTCGAGTTCTTATGGCGGAACATAGCAGGAGACACTAACCTTGAGAATCTGGGAAGACTGTCGTCCAACGGAGGCCAAGGATGCATAATTTCACACGCCCCAGGGACGGGGAAGACCCGTCTCACCATCGTGTTTCTTCAGACGTTCATGAAGCTGTACCCCAACTGTCGCCCCGTCATCATAGCGCCACGTGGCATGCTCTTGACTTGGGAGCAAGAGATCAAGAAATGGAAAGCTGGGATAGGGTTTCATAACCTAAACGAACAGAAGCTCTCGGATGAGGAAAACGAGGGGGTTCTTGATCAGAGTCAGAAGAGTCGAGACTATATTCGGATGATCAAGATGGCTTCTTGGATGAAGGGGGGGAGTGTGTTAGGTGTAGGGTATCGTCTGTTCGAGGAATTGGCGGGAGAACACGAAAGGAAAAACAAGGGTATTTTCAAGAAAGTGCTTCTTGAAGTGCCAAACCTATTAGTCATGGATGAAGGGCATACGCCGCGTAATGATCAGACAAGGATGTGGAAGGCTTTAACGAATGTGAAGACAAGGCGACGAGTTATACTCTCAGGCACCCCATTTCAGAACAATTTTAACGAGCTTTACAACACATTGAGTCTGGTGAATCCGAGGTTTTCACATCAGATGATCAAGGGGAAAGGAAGAGGCAATTTGGGTAGAAATGATTGGGGGATTCTCACGAATTCAATTGGGAAAAACAGGGCCAACAACGATGGATTGGAGAGGCTTCGAAGGATGATTAAACCCTTCGTTCATATACACAAAGGTGATATACTAAAGAAGACACTTCCAGGGATGAGGGATTGCTTGGTCATCTTGAAGCCAACTGATCTGCAAAAAAGGTTCCTCGAAAAGATTGCTCGAATCGACAACTTTCTCGAGAAAGATCACTTGGCTTCACTTATCTCAGTTCATCCCTCACTTGTATCCAAAAGACCGGAATTCTCCGATCACAAAATGAAGCTCGATTCTCTCGAATCGGACTACAGAGCTGGGGTTAAAACAGCCTTTCTGATCAACCTAGTTGAACTATCATCTAAACTCGGAGAGAAAGTGTTGATCTTCAGTGAGTTCATCCCTCCTTTACTCCACATCAAGAGCCTGTTAAAAAAATCGAGTCTCAAGTGGAACGAGGGGCGTGAAGTACTGTACATGGATGGAGATATCACCCTAAAGCAACGCCAGCATTTGATCAACTCGTTCAACGACAAAAAGGGCAATGCTAAGGTGATGTTGGCCTCACAACGAGCTTGCTCGGAAGGGATAAACCTAGTCGGGGCTTCTAGGGTCGTGTTGCTCGATGTATCCTGGAATCCTCAGGTTGAACGACAGGCAATTTGCAGAGCCTATAGGCTTGGACAAGAAAGGATGGTTTATGTATATCATTTGGTGACATTGATGGAGGTGAAGAAGTATGAGAGGCAGGCAGAAAAGGAGAGGATTTCCGAGCTGATATTCAGTCCCGGCGGCGGCGGCGGCGGCCCCGACTTTGGTGGTGGGGAAGATAAAATTTTGGAAGTCTTGGTTAGTCTAGACAGTGGTGGTAGTATGTTTGAAAGGATCATTCATCAGCCTAAGGAATCTGATTGGATGAATTCTATTGGTTATTGAATTAGAATTCTTGTAAAGCACTTTTTGTTTGGTTACTTGTACAAAACAATGAATTCTTTTTTCCACTTCATTGATGATTAGTTGAAATAGATATAGTTCATATATTATGTTTCTTTTGAATAGGAAATTAATATCACAAATGTATAAAAGTTAATGATAATAATGTGTGAAAATCAAACTTTCTATTCTCAAAAAAATTAGAAAAAGAAAAACTCTAAAACTTTTACCTTGAGAAATCCGAGGTTGGAAGGTAATTTCACTTGAACTTCGAAGAATCGTGTGCGGTGTTGCCCAGCTTTCTTACCGTGCAGACTACATGAAGCATCAGAACTTGTTAACTCGAGATAAGCAACGACAAATATGCACAATCGTTTCAATTTTCATTTTCATGCCAAAAAAAAAAAAATCAAAAGTGATCTTACTAGCAATTCATGGTCCCCCATAATCTCATCTATCAACTCTGCTAAAGGTTTATCGGCACTATTAGGAACGAGGGCCGCAAAGACGGGAGGTTCGAGACCTGCATGAACGAGATCAAAACGAGAAATTAGTAAATAAATATATACTTCAAATGAAGTTGATGAGAATTCTAGTGTTTGAAACTTTGAATATTCATTACCACTTTCGAAGAAGGAATCGATGAACATATTCATCTCCTCCCCAGTTAGACCAGATAGGAAGCAGATACGTGGAACTGATTTGGCAACCTGCAAACGTGGAATAGCTTCGATCATTACATTGGATAAGTCGGACATTGTCATAGTCGAAACTACTCAGACAAAGAGAGAAAGAGATCACTACTTAGCTATTATGTCAAACAAGAATCAGTCTATCAGTGCAGTTTCACATTCCTCCAATTAAAAGATGGCATAAAGAAACGTGTTGATCAAATATAGAAACCAAATATAGATTTCAAATTGCTCAAAATCAGATGATTAAGGATTCTAACCTTTGATGCTTCAAGGTTTGATTGCTTGGTGTTCATTGCTTCCCACAGTGAACCATTAATCATGTCTTCAGTGCAAAAGATCACCTGAATATTAAGCGATCAAAATTGCTTCTTAATTAGAGGGGTCTCTAATAAACGAAGAGTCAATGAGCTAACTAGTTCAAATTGAACCCTCGTTTGTATGGTGATTCACTTGAAAGCCTCAATAGATCTAACTAGAATTAAGAACCAAATGAACCAATAATGATTCCACTGGTAAATAACAGATACCATCGCTGATATTTACCTCGAGAAATTCACCATCCAACTCCTTCAGAAACTGTTGTATCTGCAAAAACGTAAAACATTTAACTTGAATCTACAATGGAAGTGGAATTTACATCCTATCTATCAAGTTCGACCAACATACTATATAACTGACAGAGAAGAAAAGAAAAGAGACTTCCACTAAAAACATAAGTACCATACAAGGAATGTAATCAAACCTTTGGAGCCTCTTCAACCTTGAAGCCGAGCAACAATAAAGCCTGAAACCGATGCATAAATGTGAAACTTCATTTTCATCCCTTGTTCGTTTCTTTTTTTCTTTTTTTATTTATAACCAAAAGCAATATAAAGTATGGATGGCATAGAACTGACCAGGACTTACAGGTGGACCGTAATTTGAATCCTCGGAATCTAAAGGGACAAACTTGGAATCCTCAATCAATTCAGCTGGAAGATCTATACAACATTTAAAGATATGCATCTGGAATGAGATTCTTCTATGGGCTTATTTTTTTACATAATTAAAAGATATGCTACATAAATGATCTACCAATAATAGAATTCAAAAGGTTCAATCCTATCAAATATTCTAAACAGCAAGATAAACCCAATAATCATATATTAATAAAAATTGAAACTTTCTGAAATAATGAATATAAACAAACAAGAATATCTCAAAAGCATAATCAAAAAATACACATATTTTCGCAACTACATTTAACATTCAGTAATTTGACAAAATCAATTGAATTCTTGGAAGCCCAGATGAAGAAATAACTCAAGAACTAGTATGAATATGATTATTAAACATAAAATATGCAAATAAACATGAGAGAGAGAGAGAGAGACCTTCAGATGAAGCTCTTGAAATTGTGCACTCTAGTTTGAGGTTCAAATTAGAAGCAGTTTTGGATGAAGAAGAAAAACTTGGAATGCATGTGTTCATATAATATGGTGATTTTGGCTGGTTGAGGAAAACAGAGGGATATTGGAAGACCAAAATTTGATCGGAAATTAGTGAAAAAGCCATAACCAGACTCTGAGTTCTCTCCCCTATCTTCTCTATCCTTGCAGGAGGTGAAGTCTATTATCTTCAATAATAAATAATTTTAAAAATAAAAACTGTTACTTCAAATCATACCATATTTCTTCTCAACATATCAAATGGTAAGAAATTTTTCTCCCTTACATAATTAAACGGAAACCATTCTTCAAATAAATAATAAATAAAAATGGAGACCAAGCAAATCTATCAACTAAAAAATGTTTTTATTAATTAAATATATAATAATTTATAAATTTATATAATAAATGTATAAATATATGTTAAGTTAACTAAATTCCTTAACTGTATCATTATAAGCAATTGAATATAAATTTAGCTAGTTTCACTTTAATTATGTTGCTATGGAAGAAAAAAATCAATGACTTTACTCAAAAATAATACTTGTAAAAAGATTTTTTATTTTTTTTTATAAGTTCCACGTTCTCAAAGACAAAGTATCTAACATTTCATAACTTTTGTTTGCAATTTGAGAATTCAATTCAATAAGTTTTAAACAATATAATAAAAGAAAGAGATGAGACCAAATATGATATTAGTTATTTTTGGGGGGGAAAAGTTGCTATTCCATAATTATCTGCACAGATTAAAACAAACACAAAAATTATTTTCAATCATGAGTCATGACACTGTGGAAAACCTAATAATTTTGTCTCTATTTGTCTTAATATTGTGACAAAAGAGGCCACCATCAACACATCACAAAATGCTATTACCACTTTAATTCTACATATTACTAATCTAGGATGACCTAACCCTCCCTTTAAAAAATAGAAAAGCTTTTATCAGGCCACATAAAAATAAAAAATATAAATTACTATTTTTAAGCATATGTTCACTATCAATTAACACATCAAATGGTGAGTCTTTACTATATTCATTTGCAGAATATCACATGTATAATACAAGTCTAATTGGGGTTTTCATTTAATCCATGGTATTTTCAACTTTTGCTTTATAATTCATAAAATATAATATCCAACTAAACACCTTAAATTAAATATCATAAAATCATCTCATTGATATAAAAGACTCGAAGGGATAAATTTACTGAGTTATTTATAAAATAAATCTCAAATTTAATTACTCTCACAATTTCTAATATATAATCAATTATATTCTCATCTTTCACATCGCATATGTATTTTATTTTAATATAGACAGCATTAATAAATGTGTATGATGTTAAATATCCTTTTTGGTGACTGGGAAGGGTATATCGGTCATTTCAAAATGGATTGCTCTGGCATCAGCAATTGCAGTTCTTGATTAAACGAAACTCATCCGAAACAAAAAGGAACAAAATCAAACACTGCAAACATTGGCATCACGCGGCCATCCATACATATATAATATTGTACATATCATATACGTGTATAGAAAGTAGAATCAATATTATTATAAATATATGTAGAATGAACGGCACAAGAAGACCCAATTTAGTTGGGTAAAAAAACATACGTAAGTTCCTGAAATTCTTCTCTTCAACCCCTGATTTTTACATTGTTTATCAATTTTTGTTTTCTTGCAATTGAATGTCTGTATATACTTCTTGATCCGTTCTTTGATTGCTAATAAGTTAAAGATTTCATTTTGATAAATGGGTTCTGTCTGAATTTTGATTGGGTCCTTTGCTTTGATATTTCAAGTTGAAAAATATTTTCTTGAGAAATTTTGGGGTTGCCCTCTTTTTTTTTTTTTTTTTCTTTTTGTATTTTTCTTAAATTATCATTGATGTTGACTGTCCTTTTATCGGATATCAGCTCCTTGTTCAAAAATGTGGTGAGCTTTAACTTTCAGTCTTAAATCAAGATTTGGATGTCTGTAGTTATAAGTGAACTAGTTCTTGATTGCTATCTGATTTTAAATGAAAGCCCAAATTCTGTATGTAAATGCAGGGGAAAGTGAAATCTCTCTCAATATGGGAGTTTGCTGGATTTTGCATAAAAGAATGTGAAATCTGTAACCTTTTAGTATTGAGTTGACTCGTCAAGCTTTGTTTGTGAAATGCATATCGAAAAATGCTAACTGAAGACTTCTCTCTGACTTGGCTATGCAGGGTTATCTTGTTCAGATTGGATGTAATTTGCAAAAGAAGCTCATAAGTTGATGCATGATCTATGTTCAAGTAAGATGTGACTCAAAAAAAAGTGTCCGTTTTTGTTGTATGTGATGGTGGATAAGGCCGTAGAGGATGAGAAGAGATAATATTGAATTGATTTTGCTGCTCTTTAAAGAAAATAGAATTCAATACTGCCCTTTATTGGTATCAACTATCAAGTTCCACGTTTACTATGTAGTACTGAATCTGACCATGCTTAGGCTCTGTAAATGAAAGCTAGTGAACAATAGTATTATATATTTCTCAGCTCTTTAGTTATTCATTCATTAACTTTTGAAATTGAATCATTTGCTTTTTGTGATTCTCAATTTCTAAAATTGAACTCATTATCATGCTCATCTTTTTACTGAATAGATTAATCTGGCAGTTTGATCTAAGAATACATTGATTATTGATCTTGACCGTGTCATCTATTTGATTGTTGATCGAGCATATAAAATATGCTTCGATTTAATGCTTTTAGTGTCGTTCCAGCTGCATGAAAACCTTACATTGGTACTCCTAATTTCACCTACTATGAGTGTTTCATTGATATTCAGAAAAACTTAACTTGAAATTTCTTGTAATTATAATGAGTTTTAGAATTTCAAGACTTGATGCTGTGTGCTGGAGTTCTTTTATTTGCTTTTGTTAACCAGTGGTATAAATGATTTATTTTCCATTGATTTAATCCAGTGATGAAGAGCCAATTGCCTTTCAAAAGATGCATGATTTTTCCACAGTTGACGGTTTTGTGGAGATAACTGAAAACTTAGCAGACATGATAAAATTTGTGGCGAACGAACCCTCAGTGGGGCTTTACTATATTCAGCAGCACACCCACAACGCAACTCCCAACCTTATTAATCTCAAGAACAACATCGTTGGAAAGTCCCATGAGACAGCTTTGCATACAGAAGATCTAGAGGATTCTATTACCATGGTGAGATCAATGAAAGAATGTGGCTTCCCAGTTGCTGCCGAAATGATTAGAGATATGAAAAAATCTCTTTCCATCATATCATCAAAGCAGCCAAAACGAGGATTAATTTACAACTCCAGCTCAAATTTTCTTGGAAGAACTAGCTCGTGGTCTCCAGCCACCTGGGGTCGTAATTCAGTTTATTCACAGCAGGATAGTGAGAGGTCCACTGGTTATCTATCCAGTGTTTTCAAGTCTGCAAAGCAACGAGCCAACAGCTTCAAGCTCCCACAAGTAGATTCCATAGAAACAAGTGAATCCAAGAATGAGAAGCTTCCATTTGATTATATAGAAACGAGTACGTCTGGTAGTCCTTCAGTAACCATACCAGCAGTGGAGAATGAAGATTTGCGGTTATCAGATGAAGTTGGCAGGGAACTCCAAGAAGAATCACAACTCAGTAAAAGTTTATCGCATCAACAATATTTGTCTTTGTACGAGAATTATGACGAGTTCAAGGCTGATCAAGAAGCGAAGCTAGAAGAATGGTTGAGAGAGACAGGGAATAAGGATCATAGAGTGGGGAAGAAAATGGAGAAAGGAGCTTTAGCTGGAGAGGACTTAGTTCCATGACAAAACTTGCCCTAAACTGCATTGTTGGTTCTCTGGTGAGTTCTTAATCTTTGTATTTAGATGAGGTGGAGAAAAGATTGAAAAAGATGTATTTGGTTTATAGTCATGACCATTATTATGTGAATGTCTTTTAACTGTTGATTGTTTGTAGAGATCTGTTGTTGGCTTGTGGCATTATTTACAATACACCACATCTATTGAACACCCATTACAGGTTGTGGTCTTTTACAAACAAGTTTAAAATGTTCGACAACTAGATGTTGAACTTTTTTAAATTGTGAAACATGTATAAACTCAGCAGAAGCTCAATGTTGCTCAATCACAAAAATACTGTTTTTAGGTGAAAAATCATGAACTTGTGGAAAAAAGTTGCATTGTTCGAGTTCATTGTGTTTCTCTGTCAATTGATGATTTCTATTATTAGTATCTTTTTGTTTATTATAAGTCTTTTTTTGTAGAGTGATCAAATTAGGTTTTGTAGGAGAAGAGATATTAAAGATGAGGATAAGTAGGAAAGAAAAACAAAAAACAAGAATAACATATTGTTGTGGGTAAAGTAATTGAGTTGAAGCCAACAATTATGGTATACAAAGTAATTGAATAGAAATCAACTTTTTAAATAAGGGTGTTTCTTTTGATTTCATAAGCGTCCATTTTAGTTAAATAAAATAGTGGTGCACCAAGCAATTTTCGCAGAAACTTAAGCCAGAGACTGCTAGTGTAATTTACTCCAAAAAAAATAAATTATTAATAATAATAAAAGGAACACAAACAGAAAAGGGGAAAGGTAATTATGGTAAAACGATTAGGCTCAGTTCTAAATGAAAAATACTGACCATAATTTGGTTCCAAAAAGGTTCTAAACAACACACCTTTATGCACCATCATTGCAGCTCTATAAATTGCTATTTACTGTGAAAAGGTACAACCAAGAAAAAATTTCAAATCTTTCTGCTAAAGCTCTATTTACTGATTTACATATACATTGTTTTCAAGTTCTAATAAAATGTAAGATGTGTGTGTGTTACAGCAGATAGACCTCTGTAATTAAGTACTTTCTGCTCAATAGGTAACCTTCTCATTGTTTCACCATCAACATCCTATTTGAAGAGCTTCGTCTCGAGTTCAGGTTCTTCATAATATCCAGAGCAAGTTATTTCAGGCACTGTGATAATCAAAGCCTGCAACACAGTGTTCAAGCAATAAGGGTTCCAGTGTTCAAGAAATGAAATGTCAAACCAACAAATAAAGCTACAAAACATACAAACCTATCATCCCATATATTGAGCCTCTCTCAAACCATAACTTGCAGCAAATGACCGGATAAAAAATTAAATTATTCGATGATAAAGAAAATGGAGTAATCCAATCATCAATATCATAAAAATAAGCAGATGTAGGAAAAGGAAACTTCCTGTGTTAATTGTGGATGTGAAGCTTGTCTTCGTCCACTTCTTAAACCAGAATCTGGCAAGTGCATTTTACCTTTACTTGATTTTCCATTTACATCACTGACAGAAAATTTCAGCTCATTAATCCATTCACCATTTGTAAACTAATGATTCATATTTCCGGTAGGTCCAGCTTCACATCGGTGACCTCCTGGAATAGTCTCCGTGATTGATACATATCTAAGAGAAAATTCCATCCACAACTCTCAACATACAAATATATATAGCAGTGCAGATGCAGCAAGCAATAAATGAAATTTTAAAAAATAAATGAACATAACATAACATAGATACTGAAGCATACGGAATTTCGGCTCTGCCAAAAATAGTGCTCAATTTCAGTGGCTATTACTTGAAATTTCTGTAAGATTTCTACACTTATCTATCGAAATTTTTATAAAATTTCGACACTTATCTGCTGAAGGTTCTGTACTATTTTGGCACTTATCAACCGAAATGCTGAAACAATTTTGACACTTATCCGCTGAAAAATTAAAATAATTTCAGCACATAGTTGTAAAAATGATCAACTTATTTCAACATTTAACCACCAAAATTATTTTTTTATTTATATTTTTTTTGTTTTTAAGTTTTTAAATTACTGAATTGATGGGTATATTATTTTATCTATAAGTAACGTTTTTTGTCATAGGCTAACTCCATCAAATCGAAGAAGAATTGAATTGGATTTCGACTCAAGACTGGTGACATTAAGAAATTGCGACGTCGATTACCAATATATAATGAATCATTTGTTACGTATTAATTAAAACTTTTAGTAAATTTTGTTAAGTATAAGTCGAAAATTTTAGTGGATTTTGTTATGTAAATGCTAATTTTATGTATTATGTGAATATACTACAATCCTGCAATCACTACAACAGTGGTAATCATCCTTGCAACGTTGTGGATTCAATTTATTAATGTTTGATGATATTAAAATATTTGATCGGTAGTAAATGCATTCATGAAATCAGTAACAGCCTGAGGATAAACCAAATTCGCATTATTGTGTTCACTAGAATGTGTGTTTACTTTCTAGTGACAAAAAACACAATGCATGAGCAAAAGAAACATGTTCCACAAAAAATATGAATAATATGTGGCACAATTTTCATCCATTAGCAGTTGAGATGTGAGGATAAATTCGGCTGATAGTTGTTGAACAATTCCATAATTTTTTATTATTAACAACCATGTCCAGTTCACTACTGAATATTTTCGAAATTTTTTCACTTTTTGACCCTTATCTACTAGAAATGTGGATAAAATTTGGTAGTTTCAGGTTAAATTTATCAACGATTTAGCACCAAATGAACAACAAAACACGATAATAAACTTATTTAAAACATCTTTTAAAGATGGATAAATTTACATTATGCTCATTTGATGAGATATTGAGATCCATTCTTAATTTCTTTCAATATATCTAAGAATTTCTCAAATATATTCTTACTAGGGTTTAGATTAATATTTAAGAAGAAGAAAGATAAATGTTTTGTAGGTGTGAAAAAAAAAGTATTGTGTTTTTTCTAATAATTAATAAGAAATGTAAATTTGTCTTTTGTGATATCTTTATTTTCTTATTCATATTTCTTAAACCTTGATTAAAAAGAAATTTTTTTAACTAAACCTTGATACAAAATTTCTTTGTATATTTTTTTATATTATAGTTAAATATTTCATAAATAAATATATTTAAAAATTTAATGGAAACACGTTCAAGTTGTCCAAATTGAAGACTACATTGTGTATTTGACCTCAAATCGAACACTTTAAAAAAATGTTTGATGGTCGAATATATTGTTCGACCAACAAAGATTGAATGGAGTTGTTGAATAATTAACTTCAATTTTCAATCATTTTCTCACAATATTTTTCTTGCAAATTTTGTCGATTTAACTTATAAAAGTTTCATAAGACAATGATTTATGGTGAATGGAGATGATTTATGGTTGAATGGTGCTTGCTTTTAGCGTTTGGTATATGACAATATGGATAAAAGTCAACTAAGGTTGGCCAAAAATAATGTTATGGTGTTTATTACCATTTACAATTGTTAGCATAAATAATGTGTGGAAAAGGTTTCATCATTTTATTCATTTTCATGCAACAAAAAATTGATAATGTGTAACAAAAAATTAATACTCTAAAATAATTGAAATCTAAATCATCCTCAGAAGGGGCGTTCCCTCATGGAGGCCTATGGGGGCTTCAGCTCCCAAAATTTTCAAAACACTTCATTATTCATTATATATTACATATTAAAATATTGATTTTTAGTGCTAAAACATTGATTTAGCCCTCGAATATTGATTTTTAGTGCTAAAACATTGATTTAGCCCCTAATAATAGTTGTCTAGCTCCGTCCCTACTCAGAGGCTTAAAGAGTTGTGCTGAGATAATAGGAAAACGAGAGCATTTGGTTATGATAAAAAATCAACTTATATTCTCATGTTTGATGTTCAATAGCTTTGTTGGGAGATTGTGTTCAACTTCTTCTATGTCAACAAAGATGAAAGGAACATTTTTCTTAAAAATTGTAATATGTTTTTTTTTCTTTAACACTAAGAACAATAAAATAGACTGAAATCTAAATCATCCTCGGAGGCTTAAAGAGTTGTGCTGGGACAATAGGAAAACGAGAGCATTTGGTTATTGTAGGAAATCAATTTATATTCTCATGTTTGGACGTTCAACAGTTTTGTTGAGAGATTGTGTTCAACTTCTTCTTTGTCGACAAAGATGAAAGGAACATTTTCTTGAAAATTGTAATATGTTTATTTTTCTTTGACACTAAGAACAATAAATAGTTTATGGTGTATAGATAAAAAAATAATCTAAATACTTTTTTTATTGGGTTAGAGGTAGTGAAAGAAAGGAAGATTATAAGAACTTAAGAACTTATTTGATCCGAAATCATCACAAATTGCATTTAATAAATATGTGATATCACTTGAATTATAAAGATTGTGATATATATATATATATATATATATATATTTATAATACTTGAAAGCATAATAAGTGGTTTATGGAAATATAGACCATAGAGTGAAAAAGAAATAAAAAAATATTGTCCAATTCCAATTTTTACCTTTTTTTCTCCAAGCACTTAAGCTAATTCCCAAATGAAATATATTAGATATCTTATCACAACACATCCATCATATTTTTGTTATTTTATATATTTGTAATTAATTACTATTATTTCTTATTATATTAATAAATACATTTTTATTATGTATCATAATATTGTATTAAATACACTATATAGGATTAACTTACTATCCTTTTTTTTCCTCATTATTTCGGTTTTTGTCGATTTTTTCCGGATTCATGGTTTTATGTCTTATCGTACTGGGTTGACCGGCCAATTCCAGAAACACTAACCATATCTTTAATATTTAATTAATTTAAATGCTCAAATGTGTGGATTAAAAGACATTTTTATTTTATTTTTCCCCATGAAATACAAAATTAGAATGGTACAACACTCAATTGCCTCGCAAACA
The DNA here is from genome assembly GCA_028654395.1 of Scutellaria barbata. NCBI lineage: Eukaryota > Viridiplantae > Streptophyta > Magnoliopsida > Lamiales > Lamiaceae > Scutellaria > Scutellaria barbata. The sequence continues at coordinate 12,332,572 of CM053646.1, read as the reverse complement.
CTGATATTGCCGGAAGGTACAACACCGTGATGCAGTGATATGCGAAATTGACGAGCATAGCCCTAACACACGAATCGACCCAACATTTCCAGCTCACTGAGCCTCTTTTGCAGTCATCAACGAAAACTTAAATGTCCGAAAACATCATTATTTACAGATTTTGCAGAATTAAATCAATTATCTGATCCATTTTCTTCAATCCGTAATTTGGCAGATCCAGTAAGCATGTTTTCCATTCCGCTTTTGTGTGTGTAAGTATACATAAACCCAGTTGTATCTATAATCCAGCCAGTAATTCTTCTGATATCTGTTTGTCTCAGGAATTAGGTCCTGGTTTTGCTCAAATTCTGCTGTAAACGACTTGGGATTGAGCTGATTGGATGAGATGTCTATCTTCGACGGACTTCCCATTCCGAAAGACAAATCGGTGAGTTTCTGTGTTTTTTCCAGTTTGTGAGGCTCCATTGCTTCAGCTCGAAGTTAGAATTATGTATTGTCTCTAATTAATTTTTGGATTTTTATTATTGTTTAAAATTGTATGGCTCAATGGTCTATTTCTACCTGTTTTCTGAAACCCTTTAATTGAGATTCTAGATTCAGTTCACGAGGCTTAGTATTAGATGCCGTTACTTATAAGTCACCCATGTAAGATTTCACTCGTTCCTATATGTAGGAGTAGATAGTATAGCCTGATTGCCTCCAAAATACCTGGGGAATCCAACGCTAATTTCCCAATCAGGAAAGTCCAGCCTGATTGCCTTGCTTGCATTGTTGTTTTCTTTTGTGGTGGTAAATATAAATCCAGGGAAGGATTCTGCATAATTAAACAAAAAAAGGACTTTGTGAAGAAGCTCCATATTCTGTTTTGGAATGGCAGACTTAAATTTTGGTGGGAATATCTAATGGTTAATGTAATTTAGGGGACTCCATTACTCCGCATCACGATGTTGGAGAAGGTAATTTCACTAGCTGACTTGTTTTTGCTAAAAACTATATAGGGAAGTTTGGACTTGGTAATTGGGAAACTTCATTTATAGGTTTTTTACGGTTATAACTTGATGAATACTTTTGCTAGTAGTAGTATTAGGGCAATAGAAGTTTTACTTTTATCTGTATTGCGTAGATATCTTGGGGTTCGATTGCGTGATCTTTTTTCAGTTTTCTTGTAAACCACAAAAATAAAAAGTTTTTATGCAAGGAGGCGCCTCTTTACTCGACTGAATTGAGTTATAGGAAGAAGATGGGAAAACTGATAATGTATATGTAGAATTACTTCAGATTTGCTCATTTATGGATTTTTTATGTCAACTGTTCAGTTATCGATTAAATTTCAAGGTTCAGAGGTGGTCGATGTGCTAATTATTGACCCTCTATGTGTTCTATAGACATGGAAGAGCTTCATCCCTTTTGTTTTAGAAAAGTGAAGAACCCCATTTGGACATCTGTGAGTTGGCACAGCAGCACTCCCTGTCTTAAAAGCAGAGACCAGCAGTGTCTGCTAACCCTACTCAAATTCCACGTTAACTCATTTTCTCTGTGTTTGTGATTTTTCCTTTTTTTTTTTTGCAGAGTTGTGTCCGTTCTCCATGTTTTTTTTTTTTTGTTATTTTGGATGTTTGGCGCTGTATACCTAAATATATCAATTGTTTATTAACTAATGAAGTTGGAATTAGTGAAGGTCATATATCTTATCTTGCTTCATGGTATTTGCAGTTTTTAAAGGAAGAACTTTCTAGAATAGATGAAAGTTGGGCTGCAGCGCGCTTCGATTCGTTACCTCATGTTGTGCATATTTTAACATCAAAAAATCGTGAAGCGGAAGTGCAAGTCCTAAAGGAGCAGAGTGATATCATTGAAGAAGTTGTTGACGAAGTTGTTCACGCGTATCATACTGGCTTTAACAAAGCCATTCAAAATTATTCTCAGGTTACTTCTGGGTTTCCTTTTTTTGATGATGTGTGACATCTGGCAATAATGCTTTCCATTTATGTCCATGTGCTCTAGAATTTGGGAGCTTCTCTGATATGGCTTTCACCTACTTTTCTCTTCTCATAATGTGATGAAATTTATTTCTGGCATGTCAAGGGGCCAAGGGCTATGCTTCTAACTTGAGTTTGATTCTAGTTTCTTATATGGGTGCAGAAAAATGTTGCTGTGTTTTAGGAATGTATAGGTGCAAAGCAAGGTGTTCACATATTTTTTTTTTTTGACCAAGGGATAAGACCTAAGGTTTGAGTTGTCCCTTGGAATCATGTAATAATGATGAAAAGTAAAAGAAAAAAGAACTACAATTTATAAGGTTTTTTTAGCTTAAAGTTTATTTGAAGAAAACTAGATAGAAAATCCTTTTTACTGAATCATTTTTTTGGGTGCCCTGTTTGATTAGGTGAAAGTTTGAGTAGCTTTCCTATTAAACCTTGTTAAAGAAATGAAATTTCAAGAGTGAACAGTTAGTGAAAGAATTAATATTTGCCTTACAGTGCACTTTTTGGAGACAGCTGGACTTAAAATAAAAAAACTTAATATTTGAAAGTTTTTATAAATGAATGGAAGGGGTCTATGCAGAAATATTTCAGTAGCATATATACTGACAAAATTAGATCAAAATTGCAATATTTGATTGCAATACAGTGGAGACAGAGATGTAGCCCATTTGCAATTTTTTTTACTATAGTTGTTCCATCCATGTTTTATTTGTTTTGCTGCCTTAAGGAAGCATGATGGCTGCTGTAGCAGATTTTACAAGATCAATTCTGATTGTCTTTTGTATGCTCAGAAGATATGGCAAAAATTGATGCTAATGAAATTATTCAATAATGTAGCCCTCATACATGCACCTTATTATTGCTGGTGGTACTTTATCCCATTATATCTGAGTTGAAAGACATTTCAGATCTATTTTGTTATGTATGTGACTAGGTTAAAAAATTATCAGTAATAAAGTTCCATTCTTCAGATTTTGCGCTTATTCAGTGAATCTGCTCAAAGCATCGGGGAGTTGAAGGTTGATTTATCTCAGGCTAAGAAACTTCTAGGCTCTCATAATAAGCAGTTGCATCAGTTATGGTACCGGTCCGTTACTTTGCGGCACATCATCTCTTTATTAGACCAAATTGAAGGCATAGCCAAGGTTGGGCTGTTCCTTATACATATTTTGTTTAATTCAGAAACTCATGTATATTTCTGTTCTTATGTTTTCTTCTGTAAGCTCCACTTTGCAGTGGAACGAAGAATAAAAGACCAACTTGTCCTAGACTTATATAATTTTTGTTGATTAACTGATATTGTATCCTGTGAGGCTGTGTTCTTCTGCTGATTCATCCTAGCCTCGAGGAAATAAAATAGAAATTTTGATGACTGCTCAGGTGTCTTTCATATATGTCGCAGTGTTTCCCTTGTTTATGCTGTCTTCTGCGGTTGGTGCTGTTCTCATTAGACGATCTCTCATGGTTTCTAATGTGGACTCATGATATTTTACCTGCTTCAACTCTTCTATATTTTTTAATAAGTTTGTATATGCACAAGCAAACAGGGATGCTAGGAGCTTAAGAAATAAAGAATCAAAAAGACCTTATAGTCATTCTTCTCATTCCCTTACGACTGTGCTTCTTCCTCTTGATATAACTCTTTCCTGTATTCTAGTTCCTCGAAGAGGTTAACTAGGTCAAGGATAGTAGATTTCATGTGTATTCACCAGTTCATATAAAAGTTAATATCTAAAATGCTAGTTAATCCATCCTGTTATACTTGTTGTTTACTTTTAGATCTTCGAACTGCATCCCATCCGTTTACTGGAATACATTCCATATAGAAAACATGCTATCTTGAAGGTTTCTATTTGATTGGCTTTGCGTACTGCCCCTGATAAAATGTTAAATGGTGAAGCATACTTGTGGAAGTAACTTTTGGAATTGCAACACCAAATTTTTTTTTTTTTTTGACTAATATCATGATCCATTGCTGATTGCAAACTCATTAAAAACAGGGCTGTGTGAAAGTATAGCGATTGATATTATTTTTATGAGTTTGTAATGTATCTTCTCTACGTTCAAACATTATGTACCATTTGATTCCCTGCTGGCTATTAATTTATTATTATTTATTTCTTGTACTTCAACATGCATAGGTACCAGCTCGTATTGAAAAGCTCATTGCTGACAAGCAGTTTTATGCAGCAGTACAATTACATGTCCAGTCATCTCTAATGCTTGAGAGAGAGGGCCTCCAAACGGTTAGTTGATTTTTCTTGTTCGTATTTTCCATGCAGGACTTTGTTAATTTTGATGTGTTTTATCAATTTGAGAAATCTTACACCATCACAACAGGCTTGCTGAAGATCCAATTGCTAAACCTTTCTTATTGGTTGATATGGGAATTTAGGATAAATATGTGTTTCTTTCGTCACCTTGTATCTGATTTAGAACTATAGCCTACAACTTCTTGATTATGCTCAGAAATGCGTGTCTGAATGGGAAATTTGAGCTTGCAATTTTTTTTCCCCTGGAATTTGGCCCAAAATTGTTACCTCATCGATATATATTCAATGATACAATGATCTTGAATTAAAATACTTTTAAATTGCTTACACAGAAGTAAAATAACGATAATTCAGGGTAGCTTTCTGGGTTTCAAGTAATGGAGACTTCACAATTTTCTTTTTCTTTTTTTTTTTGTCAGATTTATCTAGAGATTAGAGGGATATCTTGTAGTCTTGTCCTCATAGTTCCTGTCCTTTTTGTGGTTCCTGGGGTGCCTCGTCCCTTTCTTTTGTTGTTTTTTAAATATATATATTTTTTGTTTCATACAAAAAAAGATGCAATGATATATCCATCGAGCTATCACCTACATTATGAAAGTTGCCAATGCTACTATCCCTGCCCAAAAAGCTCATCCTCTTAAACATGGTTGTTGCATCATGAACATGAAAATTTAGAACACTAATATCAAATTGTTTTCTTAATGTTGGAAACAACCATTCTTTGATTCGAATGGTATACTTACATGCTCTAGCTCAATTGAAAGAAAACAAGGTAGTTCTAATCAGGTAGTATCTGCTGGATTATGATACCTGGCTTAGGTTGGTGCTCTTCAAGATGTTCGATCTGAATTGACAAAGCTGAGAGGTGCAATTTTCTATAAGGTTTTGGAGGATTTACATGCTCATCTGTACAATAAGGGTGAATACAGGTGATTACTTAGTCTATTCTCAGTCAATAAACCTCTAAACATGCAAACCCCCTGAAGATTATTTATTTGATTTCCTTTTCTTTGGTTTTGGCTAAGATGATTGCTTCTTCTGAATTCCACCTTTCCTTGTGGCAGCTCAGTTGTCTCTAGTATAAATGACAGTGATGATGCCATTCCAACTTCAATAGCTGTTACATATTCCATGAATTATTCACACTCTCTCTCTCGAAGAACAAGGTTGCTGAAAGGAGACAATAATCTCGGAACACATGGTACTGGGAATGGATCATATCAACCCAGTTCAGTTGATGGAGGGTGAGATAGATGTATTTTTCAACGCAATTCTGCGACTAATATTCCTTTAAGATGTCTTAGATTTGTTACATCTCTGAAATTGGCTTCATTCCTTGTCATGTCTTACCAAAACTATTGGCATGATCTTCTGACCTCTTCCGGGTTGAGAAACTTCGTGTGTTCTAGACATTCTATACATATATGGATAACAAAATGAAGTGTGGAATGTTAGTTTTTATCCTGGAAATTAGTTTATTTTCTTATCTCAAAATGGATGAAGTGTGGAATGTTTAACATATCTTGTAATCCTATAACATTGAGTGACAAATTAGTGCTTTTTTCAATAATTTTAGTATCCAGAAAACAGGGGTTCAATCCGCTAATTTGTCTTGATGAAATTCCATATACTGAAAAAATATGGGCATAATGTGTTATAGGATGTTTAACCTCAATGTCAACATCCCTTCTCTTCTCCTTTGTTTGGTGCCGATGCACCATTTTTCTTAATGCCCTAGTAAATATTTGTGAACTCTTAATTGAATTTGCACTATCAAGGTGGATATCAATATTTCTTTGATAATCAGACTCTTCTTCTGAGCTTTTTGTGTCTTTCTAATTTCTGCATGTCAGTTCATCATTTGATGGCAACAATGAGGATGGCATCTTGGATGTGCATGATGATGCTGCATCTAATGGATATACTCCAAAGGCAAATGGTGGTGAGACTGGTGCAAGGGATGCGAAAATCCTCTCTCGTCAAATCCCCATGTGGCTATCAGAATCTACACCTGATGAATTTGTTGTATGATGCTAACATACAGTACAGTTGCAGTTTTTGAACTTAAAATTAGTTTATGATGTCCATCAAGCTAAATTGCGTATGCAAATTTTAATGCAGGAAGCAATGAGAAAAAGCGATGCTCCATTGCATGTAAAGTATTTGCAGACTATGGTCGAGTGCTTGTCCATGCTTGGAAAAGTTGCTGCTGCTGGTGCTATGATATGGTATGCTATGAAATTTGATATTGAGGAATGGATATGCTCTGTCTAAATGGTTTTGCAACTTCTATTTAGTTGAGTAAGCAAGGATATGTTCGGATGCTATCCAGGTTACCAAAATAAGTAGTTAAAGTTATGAATATGATTTGAGAACATCTGGTGATTGTGAATTAGTTTACTCTATGATGAGAATCGGTGTAAGGATAGATGATTTGATTAGAAGTGGCATTTAATCCCGACTCTACTACCTTAGATCTCTCTCTCTCTCTCTCTCATGATTCATCGCTCTGATGCCTATTAATATCTTATGTTTATAAGTTGGATATCAAGTTTTGCCTCTTTGTGTTGATATAAGAAGAAGTATGGTGCTTTGGCACCAGGATTCTGTTGTCATTGGTATTGACGTGATTCTATGACGAGAAACAGCGGATTGACTTAAAAATTTAATATCCCAAAATGTTAGTATTCATATTAAGAACCATAATTGTTGATATCATTTCACCCTTTGGAAGTCATTTACTAGTGGGCCTTTTGTACTACGGACTCCAGCAATATTCTAATACTTGGTAAAGGAAGGGTTTTGATATTTATGTGAACTGCAGCAGTATTCTAATGTTGCATTAATACTTTCTTTTTGATGTTTTTTTCTCCATTCCAACTATAGTTAGGTACTCAGGAGCAATAAACCATTTCATAATTTAATGTGATAATATCTTTGTTAATTGTTCTACTCATTTGCTGATGCTATTTTTGTGTCTTTGTGTTCACAGCCAACGATTACGTCCTACAATCCATGAAATTATTACTACTAAGATCAAAGCTCAGGCAGGACGTGCCACTGCGCATAGGCCTGGTCTTGGGCATGCTGCCTTACCTATGGTTACAGGTCTACAGTATCTAAAAGGGAGGCTGGAGATTCACCAATTAGCAAAACAAAAACGTCAGAATGGGGTGTCACTCACTGGAGCTTTGTCAGCAGTGAGCCCTGTCTCTCATGTAATGTCCCCTTCGGGAACTGGCCAAATTTCAGCGAGGGAACTACTTGATTCTGTACTGGACACTGTTGTCCGGATATTTGGTAGGATGTTGCAATTAAGTTTCTGTAACTTATATATTTATGTTCTCCGATATATTCATTTTCTTGATACTGGAACAATTATTCAGAAAATCATGTTATTGTTGGAGAGCTACTTGAATCAAAATCTTCACAACAAGTTAACTTGAACACACCAAAAGCAATGGCTGCTGATATCAGTTGGAATAATGACTCTGATGCTTCTCATGATACTGGAGGCTATACGATTGGCTTTTCCTTAACTGTTCTGCAGGTTCTTCTTTTACACTTTTAATTGACTTTTTATGTTTCGATCTCTTGTTATGGAATCCAGTACACACGCTCGTTATTGATATTATATTACCACATTGGTGTTGTAGAGTGAGTGCCAACAGCTTGTATGTGAGATCCTACGAGCGACTCCTGAAGCTGCATCTGCAGATGCTGCTGTGCAAACAGCTAGACTTGCTAGCAAAGTCCCCTCTAAAGATAAGAGGCAAGCAAAGTAGTCACACTATTTCATATTCGTGCATCTTAAAAAAATTACTTCTCATGGTTCATTTTCTTTTCCTTTTATTTTTAGAATTTTGTCTCTAATCTCCTCTATTTGTACAGTTGCATGGTGGGTGTTCTATGTTTTGACAATTGATTCAATCCTTTCTCATCCCCCTTAACAATGGCACTTTTTGGTTGAATATTGCATTTTGCTTTTTACCGTTGAATTTTGCTTTTTACCGTGAAATCCATCCTACTCACACAAGTTTGACGATGTTGATCAGTGTTTAAAAGTTAATGCATTGGAAACTTGACATATGACAATGAATTTAGTAATCACTTCAGGAGGATAGCTGTTTTATAAGATTTTCCATATTGACCTATAATGCTGCTCTGGTTGGGAAAAGCATTATTCTTTTTTTGGAATGATAGCCTTCCTTGCATCATTGTGATGTACATTTGTGGTGGTATTTTCTATTTGAACTCTTTGTAGTCTGATCACTGTTTCAACATCATGCTTCCTCTGTATGCATTAATGTAATGATTCTTTGTCAATCTATGCTGCTTACAGGGATGGATCAGAAGATGGTTTTACCTTTGCCTTTCGCTTCACAGAAGCTAGTGTTTCAATTCCTAACCAGGGTAAGAGGAAAATGTACTGATGCAAATCTTTGTCACTATGGTTATTAAAGAGAATAAAAAACATGAATAATAAAGAGTAACCACTGATGCAATTCCTAAACATAATTAATCTTTTCAAATCTTTTACACATAAATAAAGACTTAATAAAGTCCAATGTTATGTATTATATTATTCGAATAGTCTTGTCCATACTACGCAGATTCAGTTCAGGAACTTAGGAACACGTGTTCTTGCAGTGTTCTTTTGTATGGTCTATATGATTTAATGTATAGAGGAACTTGGCCTCTCAGGGGTTTCTCCTAGGTCATGCCTGGATCTTTTTATTGAAAACATAAGGTGGTTCTTATGAAGTAAGGGGGTTATAATTATGGAGGATGACTATTCTAGCTAAATGTTGGTCTATAAAGTTGAATAGGAATTGAAGAATTTCTTATGATATTGAGGAGTTTGTTTTGGATTGTTGGAATAGGGTTAGAGTAGCTTCACAGGCTCGAAAGGATAAAAAGTTTAAACATCTGTTTGTAACTGATTCATGTAGATATTGGAATGCCATTTAAGGTTTTTAGTCAGTTTATATATGTCTTTTCGTGGATATGTTGAAAAGGAAGAAGAAGAAGAAAAAGAAGTAGGCTGATTGTATTGGATGCTATCTTTACTTGTTTCCTCTGTAGTCTGTATTTTCTGTATCACTTTCTGCAATTACCAATTTGCTCCATTAGATAATTTTACAATAAATTTTATTCAGCGGCTGATCGATGGAGAAGGGGACCAAATGTACTCCAAGAAGGTTATGGGACTGGAGCTGTTTTACCTGAGCAAGGGATATATTTAGCAGCATCAGTGTATAGGCCAGTTGTGCAGGTACGGGTAGAGTGGAGGCGAAAAAAAAGTGAAGTGTGTGTTTATCCATTCTCCATGGCATTATAACGTGAAGAAATCATTTAATTTTCTCTTCCTTCCATTACATGAGCAGTTTACAGACAAAGTTGCATCAATGCTTCCTCAAAAGTTTTCCCAACTCAGGTGAGCACATTCATCACTATACTTAAAATATTTCTGCTTCTTGATATTTAGTCATGGTACACCTCATACAAAGATGAGAAGATTTCTTTCTCATGAGGTTCCAAAACATATTTTCTTCTTATTAGTGTTATGTGGTTTTCTAAACTTCCACTGAATTTTTTTTCTGTTTCATGAAATCATTCTTCTTCCCTCAAATGTTTCCTATGCCCATTGCCTTTAGTGAATTATATGATTTGCTCATTATCTGATTTAGCATGTTAAAAAATTTGGGTAAGGTCTTTGTATTTTTTGATTCTCTACTAGTATTTCTATCAATCTGTATTATTGTATCTAATGCTGACCATTTACCTTCTGCGAACAACATTTTGCAGCAATGATGGATTACTTGCATTTACAGAGAACTTTGTGAAGGATCACTTTTTACCAACAATGTTTGTAGATTATCGAAAGAGTGTACAACAAGCTATATCAAGCAAGTCCACAAACTATTACCTTTTCTGCTGGTTACTGATGAATTTTTTGAGTTCCACTATTTCCATGTCTTATGTCCATTTGCACATTATGCATTGGATATCATTACATGCTTTGAAGTTATTTTTGTTGTCATCAATAGCAATAAATAGATTCAATATGCCTCATCTTCATGGTGGCTATCTGCTGAGTGGGCTTATGACTTCAGTGCTTGTTTGACACTAGTTGAACAGGCATGAAGTACTGCGTGTATGTAGCCTTGAAAGACTATATTTCTTTAATTTTCTGAGGGGTCTCAATCTGGAAGTCTTAATTATCATTGTGAAATATATTGCTTAGCAGCTTGGCTGCTTCTCAGTAGCATCATTTACAGTTAACATAAAATGTCACACTTATAACTGTGTAATTCTATTTCACACACTTAAGCATAACATGAGATGAAGCATTAGGGATCTACTAATATAATGGGATAGATCCACTAAAATGCTTTAAAATTACAGAAAAAGTAGATGTTCTCCCTGTACTTCATTATAGCTTTATTAGTTGCACAGTCCTGATTGCATTTCTTGGTTATGAAATAGCCTTTATTGAATAATCAATTTCGTCTTGTCCAATCAAATTGTACTGTAGACAAAGTGAGTATTTTGGCCATATTTGTTAAGTGACTTTCTGAGCCTCCCTATAAGCATTTATTTACTAACCCCACACCACCCCACCCCACCCCCCCACACCAAAAAAAAAAAAAAAAACACACACACACACATTGCAGTCTTGTTATCCAGTTATCACAATGCTTCAAATTGGCATTAGAAGAATGGAGATTATATGACCACAGAATGTGAAACGCCAACATGTATAATGAGATTAAATTGTCAGTCATCACCATGACACATTGGTTAACATTTTTTTTGTTCATGGCAGTCTTCACAAAGATTTTAAATTTGAAGGTATTCACATAAAATTTGATTTGACACTCAGAATCTGATTTTGAATTTTCTTCACTGAACAGGTCCAGCTGCATTTCGCCCACGAGCTAATGCAACTGCTTCATATACTCCATCGATTGAGAAAGGAAGACCTGTTTTACAAGGTTTATTGGCAATCGATTACTTAGCAAAAGAGGTATTGTTCATGCCATAGCAATATTCTATAAGAAGGGTAACAAGTGATTTTTCTTTATGTTTGTCCTTCTACACCATTTGTTTAGGTACTTGGGTGGGCTCAAGCAATGCCAAAGTTTTCTGGTGATCTCATAAATTATGTGCAAACTTTCCTAGAAAGAGCATATGAAAGATGTCGAACTTCATATATGGAGGTATGGGTGTTTCTTTATTCCTTTTTTTCATATTCCAGAAGTTCATCTAACAACATGAGATTGTCAATGTAAAATGATCGTGTACTTTTTTTTTTTTTTCTTTTTCGTTTCTGTTGATGATCTATAGTTTTCATCAACTTTGTCATACTTGAATGTATGCCTAGTTAGGCTGGGAGCTGATAATCAAGTAAAGTCTGTTAAAGTTTGATTCACAATATGAGAAGTAAAGTCTTTTAAGTCTGATAAAGTTTGATTCACAATATAAGTTTCTTCTTTGCAATTACTTTTTTGGCTTCCTCTCTAGAGTGTTAGTAGCCACTGTAATTATTTGTTTGGATGAGATGAAAGAAGATGTTTAGTCAACTTTTTCCTCTAAATTGAAGAAATACATATGTGATCTTCTTCAAGTATCAATTTTTTTTTTTTTAATGCACTAACCTCTTTTGTGGTTGAAATATCAGGCAGTTCTCGAGAAGCAAAGCTATATGCTCATCGGGAGACATGATGTTGATAATCTGTTGCGTCTCGATCCAGCTAGTGCATCATTACCAAATTCACTAGATCAAAGAACTAAAGAAACATATGCTTCAGATGTTGAATCATCTGAAATAGAAACAGAATTGAGTAATATACTACTGAATTTAAGGCCTATCAAGCAGGTATATGTCCTTGTTGGGTACAGTCACTATAAATCTGAATACAGTATGTAATTTAGATACACAGGTAATTTTGTTTTTAGCAATCTCAGTATGTAACATTTATATGTTATTTCTCCTTTCACTTAATCTTCTGCAGGAAAACCTGATTCGTGATGATAACAAACTTATCTTATTGGCTTCATTGAGTGATTCACTGGAATATGTTGCAGATTCAATAGAAAGGCAATTATCTCTATCTTGTTGCACTCATAAATTGTATTCATTATTAGCTTTTTTGTATCAGTGTTTGTTATTTGGGATAATTACATAAAATATTCCTGAGGTTTGTGACCTATTTATTAATCCAATGAAGATTGTAAATTACAAATACCTCATTGACTTTCTTGTTTAGTTTACAAATTCACATATTGAGGGGGCACGTGTGAGCAAATTCAAGGAGGTATGTGTAATTGCAACACATGACAGGATATTTTAATAAATTGGTCAACCTCAAGAGTAGTGTTCTTAATGTATCCTTTTTAATTTTTGAAAGCATTTCTTAATGTATCTTTTTTAATTTTTGAAAGCATTTTGGTGTGTGGCTATGCTGTATGAGATCCATTTGTTTTTATCTTTCTTACTTACCTATGCTTAAATACTCTCTGTACGTTTCATAATATCATATACTTAGTATATGATTTGTGTCATTCTTGTACTATCTTGGTTTAAGTTATTACATCATGACTCAATGATTTGGTGGCTGGGATTCCTATCTGAATTATCATATCTGCTTCCATATTTGGCATTTCTGGAGTTGTTGATTTTAATAATGGACCTTGTGACTAATTTTGAATCAGTTCTGGTAAAATGAATGTTTGAATCTCAACATGTCCTGGGTTGTCAAGTATCAAATCAAGATTACTTCTGACTATGATTACAGGTTTTTAACATGAAATGCTGAAGTAGTTTAGGTCTTCAATTTCTGTGATAACAAGATATAACATGGTACATTTTCCTTCTCAAACATTTCAAGAAAGCTGATTCAACTTGTACTGCCTGGTAACTGATTTTAAATACATAGTGTAAAATAGGGATTGACTCAAGTTTATAAAAAGAATATGCAGTCAGTTATGCTTTTAAGTGAAATATGGGGTGGATGGAGTTGGTTTCTTGTGATTGATTAAATGTATTGCTTTGTCCATTTTTCAGTCACTTATCTTCCACTTTGTATGTACAATAGGCTTTGGAAATCATCTTCAAAAGATTATGATCAAGAAAATGGAACAAATAAACCCTTGCATCATATGAGAACAAGCAGTTTACCTCAGAAAGATCTTGCTTCATTTGCTGATGATTATAGAAAATTGGCAATTGATTGTCTTAAGGTTCTACGAATAGAGATGCAGTTGGAGACTATTTTTCATATGCAGGTATGTGATAACTATATCCTCCTACCAAAAAGTTAGGAGCGTCGAGTACTTAAATGTGCCTTCACAAGGTAATTGTTCTTCACATCAAATAATTCCTGCTACCATCATGTGAACTGGTATAGGAAATGACAAAGAGGGAGTATTTGGATGACCAAGATGCTGAGGAGCCAGATGATTTTGTTATATCATTAACTTCTCAGGTAAGGTCTCCTTGTTTTAGCTTTGTCCTAATTATCCAGATTTTGGTTTACTGTCACGTGTTCACTTCAGATGTAGTATGCAAAAATATTGCAGTTTTACTTCTTTCTTGCATTGTCTTTTATTCCAAGGCAAATACATTGATTTCGCTTAACGTGGCATTAATTCTTCGTGTTCCGTTTTCCTGTAGTCATGAAAAGAATAGAGACCATTCCTCAAAACATATCTTTCGGTACCAAAATTTGTTTTGAGAAAAGTAAATTATCTAGCAAACTCCAACAAAATATACCTTTAGCAAGCTAATCATAAAAGCTTCTTAAGGATTTATAGCCTACAATATCTTTCTTTTCCACCAAAGAGAAAATAATACGAACAAAACTCAACTGGATCCGGTGAGATTGTCATGCTTCAAATTGCACTCTAATTAGATAACTATGAGATGTAGAAGGAATTGATGTTTCTAAACCCTTTTTTTTTTTCAGTTGTTTTCCCTTTCTATCCTTTCCGTTTCTACATTTTGGTCTGAATAGTACTTGGTTTGGTGTGATATAATGATGTATCTAGGGAAAGAATATTATAGGCATTCTATTCTGGGTCAGTAACCATTAGCGCAAGGATCCTAATCAGGTGAAGTAACTATTTAGAGTCTTCTGCTAGACAGGAATTAATGTTATAAGTTTTCATGCATGTTGCATATGAAAACAGTGATTGTGATTGTGATTGTGAATGTGATTTGATGTATGTGATTATGTTTGAAGTGGCCTATTCTTGTGAAATAATCCTAGACATTTGATTTGATTTATGCAACACAGATAACACGTCGAGATGAGGAAATGACACCATTTGTTGCGGATGTCAAACGAAATTACATATTTGGAGGAATCTGCCCTATTGCCGCTAATTTGTCTACAAAGGTTTGCTTGAATTCAAATTTTTGCTGCAGTATTGAGAATTTGTTTAGAAAAAAACATTGTTCATTTTATTATGTTTTGATAAAAATCATTATTCTGATTCAGGCTTTGACTGAAATGAAGTCTATCAACCTTTTTGGCGTTCAGCAGATTTGTCGTAATTCAATTGCACTAGAACAGGTTTGTAAGAACTTGATCAACATATGAATATTAACGCTCCTTTTCTTATGCAGTGCGCTGTACACCTTATAGAAGCATTGGGCTCTTACTTCTTATGGGGTGTAATTGTAGTCACACCACCTTCAATTGTCAAATGCATTCCTTGTGGTTGGCATGCAACTGATCTTTTTCTCTGATGTTTTTGTAGGCTTTGGCTGCGATCTCTTCAATTGACAATGAAGTTGTACAGATGAGATTAGACCGTGTTCGGACATATTATGAACTATTGAACATGCCCTTTGACGTAAGCTATCCCAAACTTCCATTTTCTAACAACTCGACAGTTAACTCTGTCTTTTCTCTTGCCCATCAAAGCTGGTATAGCATTTATGTCTTCTTGACGACAATTGTTTTGCATTTTCCAGGCATTGCTTGCATTTATTCAAGAGCATCAGTACCTTTTCACAGCTGAAGAGTAAGTTATCTAACAACTTCAAAAAAAAAAAAAAAAAAAAAGGGAATTTACTCTTGTCAATCTCTAACTTAATTTATTGGCTGGTAGGTATGCAAATCTTTTGAAGGTCCAAGTCCCGGGTAGGGAAATCCTGGATGATGCTCAGGATCGTGTGACAGAGATTTTGTCCCGTTAAGATTACAATCAATTCCATCTGTTGGTTGCAAAGGATATTCTAGAAGAAGAAACATGGAGGGCTCGTTGATATAGTGAACTAAACTCTGCATGAAAATGAAGTGAAGCAAATTTACGAATCTACATCTCCTGAAGTTCCAGTACATATTGCGTAGTTTGCGTATAGTCTGTGAGTAATTCTTTAGACAACGAACATTTCAAAACTCTTTTCTTCATCTGATGTATATTCAATTTTGTATCCTTGGGCTTTTTGTTTGTAATTGAGGCGGATTTTGTCAAGTATATATGGGAGTTATGATTGTTTTATTTGTAGCCAAGTATTTGGATCAGATAGTGTATTGTTTACAACATTTAAACACAGAATTGTCTTATTCCGAAGTGTGAAAATGTGTGAAATCTCTCTCTCAAGCAAAATCTCTTTTGCAATAGAGACAAAGCAAAATCTTTTGCAGTTAGTGAAGTTTTTGAATAATTAATTACTTGTATTGATTAGTTGTATTATTCTAACAAGGTGGTGCATTTTAGTCATATTCTATTTCATAACAAATGACATATCTTTACATATTAATGAGGATTATTTAGATTGAAAATCAAAGCATCGAAGTAAATAAGTGAAAAAACAATATTTCAGTCCGCCATTTTATAATGTAATAATTTGTCTATTGTAAATTATATTCTTTACATGCAACGAACACAATATTTCACCAGTCAAGCTCAAATATTTTGCTACGATTAGAAAATTTCAATTGTTAGTAGTATTTCAATTGTTAGTAATAGTAATCCGAATTTCTACATACATTCATCAAAACATGTCGACAAGAAAGACAAGATTTTGTAACCTCGTACACAATCACTCTAGACGTAGTTCCCCTCGAAACAATGCACTCAACCTGAGTGTCTTCTTGGCCAAGTTGCGGATGTCTTCTCGACTCGACTGGTCTGAGATCTCAATCAGTTCTTTCAGACCTCCACTGTTTATGAAATCTCTAGCATTGTCTTCTGCAAAATTAAGTGCAAGATATACTTATATAAAACAAAACTAAGTTTAGAGAAATAAGTTGAAACTAATTAAACTAAAGTTAATAATGATAGAGAATGTCTAATATACAGGTAGTGAGTAATTACTACTATCTTAACTCTCATTTTGTTGATTAATGTATGAAGAAAAATGGAGAAAAGAGGTAATAAAAGTTACCATTTTGAGCTAAATGGCAAATAGCAAGTTCCAGATGTCGTCTCGTTGAAGCAGAAGCAGTGTTCAAGTTAGCAACCAACCATGAGAGGGCTCCATCTTCCATCACAAGCGAACGGCCTCTCCAATGGCCTAATGTACAAATTAATGTGATGTTTGAGAAACTCCAGAGATATAATAACCAAGTCAATGTGGGGTTTATAATACCTTTCATGATTCTCCTCGACTCACACTTGGCGAAGTTTGCCAATCCTCTGGCAACCTGAGAAACAACATCAGCGTTCCCTGATCTTGTTGTTCCCAAGAGAGCTTTAATGGCTCCATCTTCTTTCAGAATCACATGTAACTTTTCTGCATTAGATATTCAAAATCTATGATTTGGGATAATAATACTTTCGAACTATGTATAGTTAGGTATTCTAGAGCTTACCATTTCCACATAAATTTGCAATTGCTCCAGCAACCATTCGGAGAGTTTGAGGATCATCAGTTTTGGAAGTCGCGGACGCAAGAAGTCTAGCGCCTCCTTTATTTGTTATTAAGGCTTGATTCATTTCTGAAGACCAAAATAAGAAGAGCAAATTTTCATTGTGTAAAATGCAGGCAAATTTTACATATTTAAAGTAAGTTTTCTAAGAAGAAAATGGAAGTAAGGTTATTAGGGTACCATTCATTGCCAAGTTAGCTATGGCACCAGAAGCAACTCTAAGTACTGTTGTATTCTGTGACGATTCAACTAACATGAGCAGTGCATCTAAACCACCTTCCTGGACAATTCTTTCTTGATTGATATCTGAAATTAGAAATATTAATCAGATTTTTTTAATCCTATGTCAATCCATTCTTGATTGATTCACAAGAAAGTAGAAAAATCACGTAAGCATAGCAGAAAAGTAATACTGCTCAACTCAAATATCAATATTGCAACGTTTACATACCTTCAGCTGCAAGGTTAGCCACAACTTTCACAGCATGAGTTTGAACATCTAAATCTCCAGACTCTAACAATGATAGTATTTTTTGGAGTCCAACTGCATTATAAATAAGTTCGGTGAATTAATATATAGATAGCGTCATATTCATAAGAATCAAAGGGTGGTCAAAAGCATATTTCAGTGTGTAACAAAAGCAATATTGAATTTAAAAAATAAAAAAAAAACCAGAAAACAAGATCTTGCCTTCCTCACATATTTTGGTGATCGTATTCCTTTGGCTGAGGATTGTTTCTCTTGACCGGCTAGACTTGTATGAGCTTTGCAGATCATGTAAAGCTGAAGGTGTTCTGGTTATATTTTCATTCATGTAAGACACCTTGTCCTGTAAACATTAACGCATAAACTATAATACCTAGAACGGGTTAGTGTAATATTGTCTTAAGAGGAAACCTCATTCACCTCAAAGCCATCTTCACTGTCAGGAACATCTTTCATTATGTTAAGCAGCTCCGCTTCAGCTTCCTTTCTTCGCCTTTCCTCTGCTTGAAGTGCTTGTCTCACAGCATGAAGTTCATTTCTAAGCATTGCCTGATAATTTAATTGACCAGGCATTAGTAACATGAGCACATCACCACTCTGAAATCAGTAAAACATTATTAAACTCCTAGTCATTCTGCATGTTTGGGGTGTTAATGTGTTGAAACCCGAAAATCAAAGTTGGCATATTTCTATTCGACTTCATATGAACTGAAATGAAGTGTAGTAAAATCTATAAAGTTACAGGAACACCAAGGACAATGTCATTACAGTGTGACAGAGATACCTTTTCGGATTCTAGATTCTTATTTTCCATGCTTGATCTTCGAAGTTCATTGGCAGTGGTTTCATGCAGCTGATGCATTTCTTGCAATCTCATTCGCAGCTCATCCATCTCTTTCTCTGCTCTGATCTAGAATAGTGAAATAAAGAGTTGATTAATGAACTCCATATTGTTACAGAACAACTTCAGAATGTATTTGATTTAGACATTCACAAAAATATGATAAGAGATCACTATAAACAAAATTCGGGCACCATCCTTATAACTTATGATAATGGTAAAAAAAAGAGCAACAATAACGAAAGCTTTAAACCAGCGTGCAAAATCAGTTTATTTGCATGCACGGAGTAGTGCTTAGGCTAAGATATTTAAAATTAAAGAATACGAAAATTTACACCTAGATATGCCGAGTTTTATTTGCTTTAAAGAAATGCAAGTATACTTCACCTGTGATGAATTTTGATTATCTCTCAAAAGCTTTTTCGTAGAATTCAATTGCTCTGCAATTTCTCCAGCATGTGCATGCTCATCTTCAAGCTGTTGATTTAGTAACTCTATTCTCTCTTCATACATCTTAGTGGTGTCTGCAAGTACTTTGCGATATCTGGAGTTCTCAACCTGAGTTTGCTGTTATGGCATAGAAGACAATATCAGATTCTGCTAAGATTAGGATGATAAAAATTGAATATTTGTCAGTATAACCAATATAATTGACAGGGGAAACAACACGACATTATAGTGGCTTTATCAACAGTGTCAATGTATTGCTCAGTCACAAGGTAGCAATGCTGGAAATCAAAAGACTTGATACTATAAGGGTGGAAATGATTTATTAAAATCGAAAAAGAGTTGGTGCTTAATGTGTAATAATCCACCTCCAACAACATTTGAATAGCAGCTATTTGCTTATTCATCCTCTCTGTTTCTTCTTTGGCACTACCACTACTAGCATTCTCGTCTTCTATCTGCTTCTTCAGATCAGCTATTTTCGCCTCATACATTTGGGTTGTATCAGCAAGCACTTTCTGATATGTTTCGTCCTCTAGCTGCTTTTGCTACTAACAATGAAACAAATAGCATTACCTCTTTCGAAGTGCAGAATGATATGAAGAAAAAGAGCAGTAAATTGACGTCCATAGAGATAACCAATGCAATGTTATCGGCTTCCACAGAAAAACTAATCTGAGTGCCATTATGCCAAAGGCATCGTCACAAGATAAATATAGAAATCTTTTGTACGTTTTTGTACCTTGTTACGCTCTAAAGTCAACTCTAGACGTGCAACCTCATTATGCATGAGAACATTTAGATCTTTCTGGTGTTTCAGATCATCCATAGCATCATTCAACTTCAATTCCAAACGAGTTTTGTCTTCGTCCAAACACTGTAAATATAAGCCATGAAATGGTGTAAGCCAATATCATAGAGACTAGTTTTAGGAAAATCCAAGAAAAGGACACTAAATGACTACAGGTTCAAGAATTTCTCTACCTTGACATCCTTCACATTCGTTACCAGGCGTGCAATCTCATCAAGCAATAGTTTGTTCTGCTCTTTCTGATTATCCAATTCATGTAGTAATTCTTTCATTCTTGATGTCAACTGAGCATTCTCCGACTCTAACAACTGCAATCAGATATGTCATGTAACATACAGAATACATGTACAAAAACCAAAATCTATTGTCCTTTCATAGAGATGTTCAGAAGCAATAAGATGATAGAAACAAATACCTCAGACCTAGCAGCAAAACGTTTTTCTGCTTCAGCAGAAGAAATTTCAAATTCTTTTAGCACTTTCGTCATTTCATTTTTGTCATTCTCCCTCAACTTCTGTTCTCGGTCAACCTCTGCAGAAAGATGATCAACTTTAGTCTCCAGCTTCCTGCATAAGCTTTCGTAATCGAATTCTTCTTTCAGTTTTACCATATTTACTACTTTCATTGCCTGCAGAAATCAATCAAAAAAATTATTTTGATACTTGGGGTCATATGGATGCAGAGTAATGTGGACTTATTGATACCTAAGAAATAAAAGGAACATAACCGCTTGATACATTAGCTATGACTGATCATCACGAGCAAGTAAAAGAACAGAAACAAGCAGTATAGCTTGTATCAGCCACTTCAAAGATGAAATGGATCAAATTTAAGAAGATATAGCAGTTTATTCAGGGAAGACATGATTCTAATGTTACATTAATTCAGGATTCTGCAAATCATTATGGCATATTTTCGGAAAATGTTTTTAAGTTCAAATTGAGAAATACACATCACTCACTAGGAGGATAGGCAGGGGATGAGCTTTTAAAGTCTCGAGTTTAACACAGGATCAAAATCCATGGTGAAAATATTCAAAGAATCTTTCAACACGAGGATGAAATATACTATTAACTCACCCGCTGTCCAAACATTACTGTACTTGATGTTTCTGCATGATGACGAGAAGATGGCCCAATTGTTATTATGAGTGAAGTTCTTGCAGAACCTGTTGCATTAAACTCGTATCATATATAACATGTGTATGCTATATATATTAGTAAATATTCTGACTCCATGAAATGGAGAGGAAAAAAAATTAATAATCAATTAGAAGCTAAATTCCACATCTGGGGACAAGATTGCCACACAGTAGTGAGGATCTTCCAAGAAGGTAGACTTTATACTATTACAACAACAAACTAAAGGGGTGTTTCTTATTTTTAGAGCTGATAAGCTCTAGCATGAGGGTGTTTGGGTGAGCTTAAGCCTTAATAGTGTCCTAAGAAAATGAACAGAAATAATTTCTTATCATATAAATCTGAGGCTGCAGATGATCTTTCTAATACTCAGTAAAAGGCTGAGTCTAAAACTTCAGCTAGCCACATTGTACTCAAAGGAATGTCCTTAGAGAAACAATGATGTTGAACAGCATAAAACAATGTAGCGTAGATATACTATATTTTATGCCAAATATAATATTTACATATACGTGTTATACATCCAAAACAATCAAAAAAAAAAAAAAAAACTGTGTACATTGCAGGATACCAAAAAGAGAAAAAAAGATAACAAGAGAAGAAATAACCTCCAAATGAATCGCGAAGCAATCTCGTCAATTTCGAATCTCTGGTAGGTATATGAGGACTATTTTCAGCCAGTGCATTTATGCACTTCCCTAGAGAAGTAAGAGAAAGATTGATGAATTTGGCCTCCTCGAGCAAGTGGCCTTCGCTCCCTGCAATAAGGAAAGGCCAAACATTAATAACATACAGAGAAACGAACAATGAAAATACAAAGATTCATTTATTTAAGTACAGAGAGAAAATCCAAGCCAAATGAATGCTAAGGGAAAATTAAAGTTATTGAGTATCATAAGTATGATTACGTGGCATACTAGGTAGCCTATAATTATACTTTAGTGTTGTCAACAAGAAAGGACCACAGATGATGAGATGTAAGAGAAGGAAACTGAGAAATAGGTTCAGATCCAAGTTGTAAAAGGAAAACCTGATTTGTCTAGTCGCTCAGATCCTGCAAGATCCACTATCAGTAGCTTGCTTTTCCGTATAGTCGGCACACGTTGTCCTTGTCTATCTGTCATAATGTCTTTTAGTTGATCTATTTCTTCTTTCTCGTGTGCAGATCTACGAATATGAACCTATAGAAGGATAGTGGTCAAAATTAAATTTACCAAGAGAATTCTAGTTTG
Organism: Scutellaria barbata; assembly: GCA_028654395.1. NCBI lineage: Eukaryota > Viridiplantae > Streptophyta > Magnoliopsida > Lamiales > Lamiaceae > Scutellaria > Scutellaria barbata. The sequence continues at coordinate 12,310,470 of CM053646.1, read as the reverse complement.
CAGACTATATGTAATGCAATAATGAGTGATGACAGGTATCTTCTTGTACTATGTTGCTGTATATACCATGAGGATTGCGTGGCTACGTGACGATTCTGTATTCATCTTTGTATTCGCTGCATAACGATTAGCTTCTCCAATTTGCAATAGTTTTAAGAAGTGATCAAGATTTCGTATTTTAACTTTTTCAGCACCAGGTACTGATACTTCTCCAGTCTTCGCATCCTCCACAATCGGGAGGTTTATCTTTTCCGGAGCAAGTAAATCTTGAATAGATTCCATGTATAACTGTGGGCAGCACACGTCAACTTCATCAAACACAAATCGAGAACTAAGAGCGAAATAGAACAAACAGTTCTCAACTTATGCATGTGTATAGAGTGTGTCAAAAGAAATTGGTAATCTTTAACACTTCTTCAATGTGAAAACTCTAAACTAGTTTCAAGTACTACAAGTTAGCTGAAACCACAAAACACCAACAAAGAACTTCTCAAAGATGTGTCGTATATAACCAAATTGTTAAATTATCGCATTAAAGCCCTTAACAGTTTAAGCAGCTGCCAGGCTGTCTTCATTTGAATTTTTTCTCTTTTAAAGGGAAACCAACAGGCTGTTCAGAATGTTTTTTTGTTTCAAATTCAGTAGTTTTCTGGCATAATGTTTGAACTAACTCATAGATACATTAACATTCTGTTACTATTTTCTCCATCAGGAAATATTAGATTTTCTCAGAGTTAAGTAAATAACTCAAGTGGGATCCCGTACAATTTGCTTTCGAAACTTGACCCAAGTCTTAGCAATACCCACTAAGAAGGTATACACAGAAACTTAAACACGCAAATCAATATCTCACTACCTGCACATAAGAGACTTCAACACAATCCGATGCAGATGTACCAGCTACTATGTCCTCCACAGCTCTCACCATTATTCCACGCTCCGATGCATCCTCTTTTCCCAACCTGCCAAGAGTGTAAGTCTTTCCAGTGCCTGTTTGGCCATAAGCCATAACAGTGCCATTATACCCATCAAGAACACTCTGCAGAAGTAAATCACATACCATCAGAACCTGCTTATCAAGCCTCTTATTTTATTCTCTTATTCAAACACAATCAAATTTGTCGAAATAAGTGTACATAAGGGAAACAAGAATTGTTTTTCTTGACAGGCAGATATAGGTTAGTGTCTAAACACATGTACAATCAATAAATAAGGAAAAAAGTAGAGTTCTGCCTAGTGTGAAAAACCCCTCCGCGGGACAAGTGGAAGAGTAATGAGCGCATAGATAGAAGGATGGAAAAGTGAACCCTTGAGTACATAATATACGGCTTTTCAGCTTACCTCAACAACAGGCTTTGCCACTGCCTCATAAACACGCTTCTGGGAAGCACTTTCAGTAAATACTTCATCAAATTTGTAAGACTCAGAACTCCAATTGTTTTTTCTCAACTTTAACCTTTTGAGCTGCAAGATGGCAAATTTTTTGATTAATCCACTAATGAGGCTAATGCCATGACACTATGATTGTAGTCAAGGACAAATATAGAATAAAACATAATTTAGTGTAAATATACGAAAAATGGAGACTTCGAAAAATGTATTCAATACCTCAGGCTGAAGTTCCACACAGTCAGCATGATCGGCATCGATGAGATCCTCAGCATTTCTTGGCCGGAGTCTGACAGCAACTCTGACTCTCTCAGATTCTAATTGCATGGAGAAATGAACATATCAAGTCAATATCAGCCAAATTTTGTCTTTTAGATTATGATTACATTTGCCATCTTGCAGGTCTATACTCTACCATCATTTCTTTTAAGATGTATCAATTTTACCAACTCAAGGACAACACTGATGTGCTACTGTTACTCTTATTTCTTGTTTGATAAACAGGGCAACATGGAGATACTAATATAGACCTTCCTAATTGCAAAAGAGAACACGAACTTACCAGTCAATATATATTAATGTACACTGAATATGTTGTTTTTTTAAGGTTGCAAAAGGTACACTTTTCATTTTAAAGCCTTAAACAAAAGAAAATAAATACAGATTACTGCTGAAAATATAACCACATTAGCCCATGGCATAGAATCTAGCTAAACACTAGCCTTATCCTTCTTTCTTCCTATTGCATTACAATAACTACAAATTTATATACGACTGTAAGAAAATTAACACCAAATCTTATCATATGTAAACAGGAAATAATATATAATATCAACGGATAATCAAATTTTGTGATCTTACAACTATTTCACTGTATCATCCTTTCAACAGTATCCCTTCTTTAATACCCAACTAAAATTTCTGATATCTTTACACAGTTACCAGAGTGACCATTTGCCATTTTCTTGATGAGTAAATTGGAAAATCAAAGCCAACAAAGGTAAGTACTAAACTACGTAAAAAATAATACCAGCACGAGACTACTTCGTCAAGTGCTATTTTATCTCGACGTTCCTTTACTTTTTCGTCAAAAAGCTGTGGCTTTATAATTCAATTCTATTCTACAAACTTAAGTTTCACATTCGACACCTCAGCTAGAAGCATTTCTACTCTACGAAATGCTGATCCATACCCTGTAACTAAGATCAACAATGCAGGTCCCACATTGTACAAAAGATGAATCATTGCTTATCAAAATCCCATCCTTCATCAGTTAGTTACAACCAGTAAAATAGCACGAAAAACAGCAAATCGTTTGGTTAATTTTCCACCTCGTTTCTTACACTGAACCACCATTCAAATTCCCTTATCGAAAACCAAACAACCGTCAGACAATCACACCCTCATTTTCCTTCCTCATTTTCAAAATAAAGCCAAACCAAAACAATCTCTATCACTATTTCACAAATCCTAACACACATAAAAATTTCCATAAATGAGTGATCATATCCATAAGCATGTCTATGCGTAAAAGAGGGACAGATATATATATATATATATATGAGAGAGAGAGAGAGAGAGACCAGGGTCATAATCAAGAGGAAGAGAATGAGTTCTTGAAGTGGGCGTGACAGAGCGTCTCGAATTAGACATGGAAGCTTTGGAGCGTACAGAATGCAGCTGGCCTTGGGCACCACCGCCATTGTTTCTCAGCGAAGAGCTCGTATTACCAGAAGAAGAAGACGCTGAAGGGAGCCTCTCAGACTTGTGCGAAGCTCGTCCCACATGGCCCAAAGACGCCATTTTTCTTCACTCACCAACCTCAGAGATACCAGCATAAAGCAGATTTCTCTCTCACGTCGACAGCTTTAGTGAGAGAGAGAGAGACCGACAGAAGATGAGAGAGAGAGACTGTGAGATAGCGATTTGGTGGAGGTTCCAACATTGAGGCCGGCACGATTTGAAGAATGTTTCAACCCAAAAAAAAAAAAAGATGGATTTTTTTTGCTTGAATTCCCGCGTTGAATCACCGTCTTCCTTCTTCCACATCATATTCAGTGTAATAAAGAAGATATCTTTTTTTTTTCTTTTCTTTTTTTTTTTTTGGCGAAATTTTGTTTGGTTGTTTAAGAATTCAGATTCTTGTCCTTTCTCACTTGATTTTCACACTACTTTCAAAACTTTCAACTTCAATTCAATTATTATTATTATTTTTTATAATAATAATAATTTTTTTTTTTTTTTTTTTTGGAAAAGTATCTCCATCAACGAATTACCTAACTTGGATATTATGTGATTAAATTGTGAATTCTTTTTTAATTTTCTACAAAATTATTTGTAATGGGATGTGGAACTAAAATTTTGGAAACAGCATATGATTTCGATTTACTCTTATGATGATTAGACAAGATCTTTTATTTTCAATTTATATCCCTATTCAATTTCATCATGTGTACAATAATAGAGTAGTGATACACACACCTCACTCTTTACTTTAGACATCTCATATTAAATTAAATTAAATGTAAATATATACTAAACGACATAAATCTTCTTACTAATTAAATTATGTTACAATTCAAAAGAGTAAAATGATAATATAGTGGTAAGTGTGATGTGTTTAGAATTTTAATATTTTTAAATTATTTAAATTTAAATGTATTTAAAAATTATGGTGTATTAAGTAAAAGGTGGGCTGCGTATAGCCCACCTATAATAATAATAATAATAATAATAATAATAATAAATAAATTATTATTATTATTATTATTCCACACAAATAATAAATGAGATTTAAATGCAGAAGGACATATCTATTCAATAAAATAATTTATTTACATTATTAATGATAGAAAATCGGATATTTACACCATATTCAATAGGAATCAATTGTACAGAATGCTACTTCATCCATATAAATGTTGTTATAACTATAAAAAAAATTCCAAAATAAAATAATGGTAGAATTTCAAAATATATTTACCTATAATCTATTAAAAATACTCTTATTTATAATCCTATCAAATAAAATGTGTTAAGGATGATTGTTAAGGGGAAGATAGAAAAAAAAAATCACTTATTTATGTGAAAAAAACTAAACAAACCACATTTATTTTATGTGTAAACCACCTAAGAAACCTAAAATTAATGTTGTTTCAATAGTTAATATTTTTTTAATATTGATACAGTGATCTGAAAATTACAAATCACAAGTGTGATATAAGTATGGTATCTAAATCATTATATTAATATCAAAATTGTCGTGATTTTGTGAGATGGCAATTGACATGAGATATTTTTATATTATACATGATAAAAACTTTTATACAAATGATGTACGAATTTAGAATCTGTACACATGATCCGACCCGATCCACGCGCACTCCACGCGTCCTCCATGTGTGGGTGGGTGCGCTCAAACCCACCCAAATTCGCTCCAGGTGTTAAACTTTTATATTATGTTAAGCATACATTTATGTTATATTAGTCATACCTTTATATTATGTTAGTCATACCTTTACAACCTTTATATTATATTAAGCATACATTTATGCAACGTTAAGCATATCTTTATTTAAAGTTAATCATACATTTATGTTATGTTAAGCATACCTTTATGATTTTATGTTATATTAAGCATACATTTAGGGTTTTTATGTTATGTTAAGCATATTTTTATATTATGTTAAACATACCTTTTAATTATGTTAGTCATACCTTTTAATTATGTTAGTTATACCTTATCTATTATTATATAAAAGTATGATTAATATTAATTAAAGGTATGTATATTATTTACATAAAGGTATATATGTACAAATTAGGATTTTTTTTGTGCTGAAATTATAGTTTTTTTGTCAAAATTAGGGTTTTTTCGCCAAAATTAGGGTTTTTTTTAAAAGTTAAAGTATTACATAAAGGTATGTTTAATATAATATAAAGGTACGACTAATACAATATAAAGGTCAGGATAAAAAAAAAAGTGTGCGGATTGGGCCGAAAAATCCAGATCGAATTCGACCCGATCCGACCCGCATTGTATGAATCTAAGATCCATACAACACATGCACACAAGCCTCACTCATTATACATATTGTGTGTGAATATTCCCATAATATATAAGGAGATATGATCACAAATGGAAAATATAAAATATTTTACAAATCGAGTAATTCGTGTACAGTTGTTTTCTCTGTCAGAAATTATAAAGGAGCCAAAGACATAACATGCTTCCAAATTCTTGTGATTATAACTAATTGTAGTAAACATATGTACAAATAGAAAATTTGGCTGAAATGATGCAATGAGAATGTGTTCCAAAATTCAATTTATTAAGATTTTAATGTTTATATACATATATATTGGCTTTTATAGTTAGGTGTGTAACTAAAGAGCCCATAAAATAGGCTTAGGCTTCATAAAAAAAATAATGAAATCTTTTATTACGTGTATGCTTTAGTTAATATTCCAAAATACTTTTCAAACATTGCATGTATTAATAAAAAAAAATGAAACATCAAAATATAATAGAATATTCAGATAGATTAAAAAATGTATTCATAAATCATAATCACTTTCACACTTCATATAACATAAATTGCAGCTTTAATATGCTAAAAATCATTCATTGGCATTTTGGCCTTCCATCTTGAAATCAAATTAGGGTCCCTTAACTATAATGACAGGTTCATTAATATATATCTTTATAATCAATTCTTGGAAAGTAAAAAGTGATCATGATTCGTATCGACATTATTGTTTGTAGAATCTTTTGAGGAAAAACAAACAACATATGGTTTGAAATAGTTTGAACAAATTTGATATGAGTTAATGGGGTGAAAATAAATTAAGAATTATTATCATTATTTATTGTCACAAGATATGAATAATATAGGTGGTAAACATGTGACAAGCAACATGGGTTGCCGGCAATACACAGGCTGTAACCCTTAATTTCATGTCTTCATTTTAATCCATACAATTATTGGCCTCTCATTTTAATTAAAGAGCATTGATCGAATTTTGAATGATTTAAATATAGTTGTTCCAATGATGAGAAATTATTTTAAGAAAATTCATAATATGTAGAATACTATTTCAATCTTCTCGAAAGTTTTGGTGATTTAATTACTATGTAAATCATCGAATACTTATATATAATTGAGGTTAAATAGGCTTAAAATTTGAATTAAAAAAAATATATATTATATAAAGTGGTGTAGTATTGAACTCCAAAATCAATCATTCGAATGAAAAAAAAAACTCATTTTAACAAATTTTATAAATTCATGGGCTCAATGCAACTTAGATGCCAATTTCCAACATATTTTATAAATTTTGGCAAAAAAATTGTCAAAGTTATGGGACTAAAATTGATATTTTTAACTGCAGCATTTTTGAACAACGTTACAAACTTCATAACAACAGTTCATAACATTTTCCCTCAAAATAAATAAATGTAAAAAAACATGATACTGTTCTTCAATTTCATTACTTCTGAAATATTTCCATTATCTGATTTTGGTCTTTTTGTATTTTGGGTGGTTAAACATTTCATAACTCTTTGCTGCACCTTCATATGCTCAATCATGATCATGCTATTCACCTATTTAGCCAAAATCTTCATCTACTCTTGGATATGATTGATGTCAAAATGATCCAAACAAATCAAAATACTTTTCTAGAGAGAGAGAGAGAAGCTTAGCAGAAAAAACCTCATCAGATATTTTATGTAAGTTATTTTCAGAGACATTTAAAGTACCTTCTATTCAGCATTGAAACTCAGTTCACTATCACCAATCTTAATTCTTTGAATCTTCAAAGCTACTGTTTTCTCTAAAACTGAGACTTTAATGTTATTCCAATCTTCTGGTTTAGTAGGAAGCCCAGCGATTTTCTCCGCGATCACCATATCTTCCGGGAGTACTGAACCGAACACGGTGTACGACTGTCTCCACTCTTCGTGATTCGCTAAGCTTATAAAGAAATCTGGGCCGCTTCCAACCCATGCCACCGAGCCCCTTCTTATGGTCGGACAGTACTCCGATTCAATCTTGGTGTACGTCTGCCCTTGAGCTTCTAGCGTTCCTTGAATGAGAGCAAATGGAGGGCCAAACGAAGCCTGTAAGGTTTAAACGAGCAAGAACATTGAATGATTTCCTCTTAGGCACCAGACTTTCAGATTGAATACAGCTATCAAATCAAGAGATATCAATGACGTATTTACGAGAATGAGTAGAAAACCAAAAAAGCTCAACCCTTACATCGTTTATGTGGTTTCCCTTGGAATCCCAAGATTGTCCCCGGCCTTCGGCTCGATAAAAATGGCAACCTGCGCAATGGCGCAGAGACAACAACTCTAGGATATATGCAACTGAATGTGGAGAACATTCAGGCAAAAGCTGAAAAAAGATTAGAATAGTAAATGTTATGCAGAAATATAAATATCGCGACCCATTGAATAAAACCAAGAATTCTATCCCAAACTTCTAATCGGTCGTTGTTTGCTTAATTTATGACCTAAAGTCAGGCTTCGTTAGCACCATGTGAATGATTATCTTGAGACAAAATCTGTAATAACTTCCACGTCTGAGGTTTCATTAAATTAAATCACAGAAGCATACCTTGACGTGAAGAGTTCCATGCTCTGTCTTGAATCCAACGATGCCCTTCAAGGAGAGGAAAGGAAGCATTGTTAAACCGAGTAGCAAAAACAAACCATGAATTCCGTAAAAGATTTGTGTCTAGATAAAACATAATGCAGATGGACATGGTAGAGCATGAAGCAATGATCAAAACAGGAACCAGATATACGGTAAAGAGAAAACAAAATCATTCTCCGATCCACAGAATAAGATTCGTCCCTAATTTGGTGTAATAGGAAATAGAAATGAATATATTCAACAACATTGAAGAATGATAATAAGTACCTCTCCTCTTCCGAAAATGGTGCCTGATGTCCACATGGCTTTATTTCCTGTTTCCTGCTTATCAGGAGCCAACACATCCTTCTGTTTCTTCAACCAGCACTACAGCACAAAAGCAAAATGGAGATAGTTTTGAGTTAATCACAAGCAAACCAACCCTCCATTGTCAGAATCAAAAATAGGCTCTGGAAAACTCTGAAAGGCAATGAGAACATGACACAAACCTGTCCCAAAGAAACTGAGAGAAATATGAACACGACTAACTCGAATCTAACATGATGCAGTCATCTACTGTTTTACATGATTTTGATACATTTTGAGCATATCCCGAAATTAACCTAAAATACAGCCCTAAATTCAATACCATCATCATAATAGACTACACTACAACTCACTTATTTCCTTCAGTAATCCAATCCAGTGAAAAATTGTAAGAGCTAAACCATTAGTACTCTCGAATATCAGGAAAACAAAAGAAGCAAAACAAGTTACAAACTGCTCTTAGTCCTTACATAGTCAAGGTGATTATCACAGAAAGAGAAATGATATAGGAACACAATTTACATGATCCAATCTATCATCCAAGCACACAACACATATTCAACAATCCAATCAAAACCAACACAACAAAAGAGAGAAAGAAAATCCAAACAACTAACCTCACCAAACTTATCCCCACAAGCCTCCTTATTCCCACAAAACACCCAAGTATCACAAAGACAGGGACCTTCATTCCCAGTACACATAGACTTACAAGCCTTACAGCATCCTTCAGAGGAATTGAACTTGAAATCAGTCCCCCACTTCACTGCATCACCCCACAGCTCCAAACGCTCAACCCCTTTACAACAACCACCCAATTCCACTTTCGAATTTCCACCATTACTTTCAGAACTACCCATCTTCGAATTAGTCGACGACGGTTTCATCACAGTTGACATGAAGATATACACTACAGTAAAAGACACCAAACCCATCAACAGCAGAACCATTGACCCCCACCTCGCAGGTTCCAATTCACTTCCCCTCCGACCCATTTAATTAATTCTACAATTTTTTGATCGAAATCGAACAATTGGACAAAACCCAGAAACTAGGAAACAATTTCTTTATTTTTTTTTGGCTTGACCTTTCAATCAAATTGTTGCATGAGTGATCTCTGCGCGAATTTTTAATGACAAAAATATTAGTAAAAATCAGAGTAGATTGTACAATAAATGGACTAATTGAAGATGGAAGAATTCTCGAGTGATCTTACTTGAAGAGCTGAGATTTGGAGAAGACTGCGAAACGTGGAGGGATGATTTTGTTCTTCAACGTGCTCAAATGGAAATTTTTTTGGGGGTCTTTGTAATTGTATTGTTGCATGCGGTGGTGGAAGAGTTGACTAGCAGCATTGTCTTGTGATTTTTTATTTAATTAAAAGAAAATAATTATTATAAAAATACAACAATTCTCAAAATTATTATTTGTTTTGAAATTTTACAACAAGAAATAAAAAAACTAATATTAAAATAAAGGTGGAAGGATTGCAAATAATTGTCAAATTTTCAAACCTATTCATTAATGAAAATTGAATGAATAATTTTCTCAAACATGTGTTTTAAATACTATGAAAATAGTTTAGGAAATTTTAAATCGCACCTTTTAACATGTGATTGGAATGGAGTTCAGTGTAGATTTTACAATTTCAATTTTAAAAAAAAACGGAAAACGAAAAAGGTTAAAGTGAAAGATGAAAGATGGATGTCATGGTATATAAGATTAATCAAACATCTATAGCTATTGTTTGGCTTAGTCAGAACTAATATATTGTTCTCACATGTTAGAGCTAACACATAACTTTAATAATAAGGGTGCAATTAGTCAAACTCACATTATATTTTCCAATACAATTTTTTTCTCTCTTAATATCCCTTTTCAATAATAATACTCTTTTTCTAATATGCCAATAATTCCTCTTTAAAAAAAATTCTGAGAAATTTTAATACATAGCCCATAGCCATAGGTACCAAGTTAGTTTTATTTATATATTTTACCATGGTCAATACAAATAATAGGTTTTTGCAATTGTTTGCAGTAAATCATGATGTATTGGGAAAACGATAATATAACTATCCTCGATCCCGAGCAACTCTCAATCATCTGTATTCATATTCTCTATATTTAATCAAAATTATTATCGTTTATTTATCCACATTCACACAAACACTATCATTTAAATATGTAAATTAAGATGAAATGACGAAGAAGTGAATCAATGTAGGACTATTGCATTAAACAAAGCGATAACTAACTATACTGTCTACATGGAAAAGCCCACCCTAGCATGGAATAGGAGGACCACCATTCTAATAGATTTTTAATTGTGTAAATTAATCAGTATGAGATGCAAAATGAACATAATCTAAATGAATTGTGCCATGGTTAAGGGTTTATAAAAACTTAAACAATCATGAATTATGAGAGTAATTTGAAAGTAACAACACTGATTGGGTCAATAATAGACTGAAATAGAAAGATGGGATGAAAGAGATAGGAATCAATAGACAGAATAGATCCATCTGCCTATATAAACAAAAAACCCTGCAATTTTATTCTCATAAACATTGTTTCTTCTTCGAAATGAATGTGTAATTATTATTTTAACCTTTTGTCAATATGAAAAAGTTAGCATATTACAAGAAATGATCACCGGTACCAAGTGCACAGGAATGATAACCATCTATGTTTGAGAAACGAAACATTTGCAGAGGTAGCTTTCTAGAGCAACGACGCTCCAATAATATATCAAATCAAATACTGAGGTGAACTATCAGTTTCAAGGGGGGAGAAACTATAAACCTTTTCGAGTGGCAAAAAGAGCCGAAAAAGTTGTCCAGAAGAGTGTTGGGCCAAAATAAGCGCTTTTATATAAATAGTTTGATGAATCTGCTTGACAAAAGAGAATAGGTAAGCAAGAATATATATTGATTGTAATAGCTAAGTATCAAAACTTACATTTTAGTTGTGTTTGCCATCGTGAAATTGAGCATTTCTTGATGACTTGAAAGTCTCTAGAAATTCGTGAGCCTTTTGAAGTTCCTGTTTTTGCCTCGACTTATCCCATTTGTGTTCAGCAGCCAAGATCTCGATGATACGAGGCACTGCCCTCCTTGCAGCATCAGTATCCAGAAAAGCAAGACGAGATCTTCTGGCTATGAAGTCCATAGCTGATTCACAGTATTCATGCCGAGCACAATATGCAACTTCAGCTTCCAAAATAGGGTATCCATGGGCTAGTCGCTTGCCTAGATTTTCATTCTGAAGCATAATCGAAACAAAGTATTCAGACTAGTACAAATAGGGGGAGAATGTTAAAAGCTATAGACGTTTCAAATTACAGATATTCCCGAGACATTTTCAGGCAAATCTAAGTCAAACAACAGCAAGAGCTTGACTAAATGCCACAACCCCCAAAAAATCATAGCCAGGAATAATCATGAAAGAAATGTTCTGAAAGGCGCTAGGCGCCCCTTGCAGTTTGGAACCTAGAGCCTACATAGGCCCGATTTGAAAAATAGTGGGGACAGGATGATGGGCCTAGCACCTGGCGGCCAAGGTGAGGACTTTTGGAACACTGCATGTATGCATTAAAAGACAGCAAGTATAACAGAACAATAGAGGAAAAGTGAACCTGAGCTATGGCAGCTACTCGTTCAGCAAAAGTGCCATAGGCATGTGATAAATGCTTTGCCGCAGCAGTGTCCATTACACCTGGAACAACCTTCCCACCATACGACCTCTTCATGCGTACATATTGCTGGGCTAGTATAGTGAAAGATGCAGGATCCCATCCATCAGCACCTATAAGCTGAAGGGTGTAAGTCATGCATCTGTTTGCTGGGCTCAACTTTCCAGATTTAATAGCTGCATCAACTGCATCCTCTGCCATACTGAAAGTTAATTGAGTGAGCAAAAACAATGCTACCTAAAACTATCAAACAATTGAAGGTTCAATTATGGATGAAGCTGACAAGGACCTAGAGCTACTTATCTTCATTGTAAATCGGTCAGAAATACGTAAACAAAAGCCTTTCACCAAACAAGTGGAAATTTTCGAAATGTAAAGCAAATCTTGCAATTAAATCTACCTTCTATAAGTAGTCCACTTTCCACCAGTAATTGTCACTAAACCCGGAAAATCTTCGCACACAATGTGATCTCTGGAGATGCTCTCAGTGTTCTTAGCTCTAGGATCCATTGCCAATGGCCGAATGCCACTCCAGGCCGACAAAACGTCCGTGCGTCGTACCTAAATCATTCTCAAATATTAATATATAAAAAAAAAGTGAATGTTTAGAAAAATAGAAATACAGTCGCCATTCATGCTCCTTTGTCTAACCAATTTCACCTGAATTAAGAGTTTCACAAACATTAAAGGAAGAATGTCCAATGAATTTATCTAACCAAATACACCTGAATCAAGAATTTACCAACATTGAGGAAGAGTGTCCTACAGAAAATATGTTGACTATTCCTTTTTCCTGAAAATAGGGAAAGCAATAACCTACACACTCTTCGTAGATAACGAAAATTAGCATCCACAAATAACCAAAACAGGTCTAACTATTAATTTATATCACCAATGATCACAGGCTATCAGTTCTTATGCATCAAGCAGTATTCAAATTGAACGATAGTCTAGCACTTCCACAGGACTTTCCCCTACAAGTATTGATACATTAAGCGGATAATTCATGATGAGTAGAAGAAAAATCTAAATGTTGATTTTATTTTAGGTATAGTATACAACGGAATTAGCAACAACTCTCAAGCTAAACATCAGACCCACTAAAATTTGTTGTAATGTAGATGATCAACATTAATCATAGACGCCGTAAGGAGAATGATAAGCTACCACATCTAATATTTACACATATATTAGCGCATCTAGCACAAAATCCAGTGAGACATGCTGGAATTACAAAGTCAACATATAATGAATGATCCCAAAGTGTGAAATATGGAATAATTTGGTATCTTATTTAACCATCAACAAGTAATATGGCATTGACTATAACAATTCAGTCCCAATCCCTCTACATATGAAGCAAAAGAAAAAGGAAGGCCATGATTGACTTTTTATGAAGATAGAAGAGGAATGAGATATATAATGATAGACAGAGTTGAGAAATCTTGCAAATCTAGCAACAATTTCCCCAGAAGTTAAAGTTGAGAAATAAAGTAGTGAAGGTACAATTTTATTGTCATCTAAAGGAGGGCCAACCTATAGAAGCAAAAAAAAAAAAGAGAGAGAAAAATACAAATAAATAAATAAATTATAAAATTAAAATAGTCACTTAGAATATAACATTCAAGCCTAGAAAATTTCACAAACCTTAACATTGAGATAATCGGAGATGGCATCCAATATAAATTCAACCTCATCCTCATGAGGCTCTGGTAGCATTGTAATGGTGGTGTTTGAGTCGGTGGTGCCAGCAATTGTTCTTCCCAACCATGGAAGCATGAAGAGAACACGACCATCCTTGGTTTTGGGAACAATCAATCCCATGCCTTCTGGAGAATAGTAGTCAGGGAGCACAATATGGACACCGCTGCTGGGACAGATCATCTGCTTTGCTTCTTTGTCAGCCATCTTCCTCACAGAATCACAGAATGGACCAGCAGCATTTACTACAACTTTTGCATATGTATCGAACTCATTTCCTGCACAGGTTGAGAGAGTAGGGCTTAAAAGGGTAGACTAATTACATTGATTGGACCAAAAACAAGCAATTGACATTATGCTGAAATTACAGATGCAGAAACAACATTTGGGTCTGCAGTCAGGGGACATTCAGAGAAACAGAGAGACGGAAGTCCACTCTGCAGTCTCTCTTCAATGCATATATCAAACCACAGTAATATATACCGAATCTACAGTAGGGACAATGAAAAGGTTTTTTTTTTTTTTAAAGAAAAGTCACAATATTCTGCGGGATGTGCTCTTTATCTACACCTCGAAAAGAGAGATCAGAAGATGCCACAACCCAAAAGAACCACTCAGCAGCTCAATATATAAAAGAAAGAGAATCAAGGCATTCCTGGTACAGACTATCTTGACAGAACCGCTGTTGATCGATCAAAGTGATATTAGTACCTGTTATATGATTTCTTATCCGAGCACCTATTATCCGCCCAGTATCCTCATCCCTTAGAAAGGATATTACTTCAGCATGGTTAAGTACAGCGGCACCAGCTAGAGCAGCAGTACACGCCAATGCAACATTCAGACGTGAGTCATTCATTTGTCCGTCATAATAGACCACAGTTCCTCTTAAACTTCGATCCTTTCCCTTTCTTGTTAAAGTAGGGAAGAGTTCAACTGACTCCTGTGCAGAGTAGTATCTGGATAAGTGTAGCAAGCGTCGGCCAGCAACCAGATCGTACATTTTCAAACCCGCCCAGTAGTAGATCACCTCGAACCAGCTAAAACATGGTGTCATACATGGCAAAGCATGGCAGAGATGGGGAGCATTTTCGATAACTTGTTTGCGCTCCTCTAAGGCATGAAAAACCAGTTTTAACTGCCCATAATCTATGTTGAAAAATGCTTTCTCCAAATAGCGGACTCCTGAAATAAATATGCTTAAAACATTAAGGGTAGATCACAGCCAGTGCCATAGAGGATGAATCGGGGAGATTAAAATTCAAAGGATGCAACTCAAAGTCAGAGAGAGATGTAAAAAGCAAGTCAAATAATATAGGCTTTCAACTCGAACAAGCTTCAGTGAGGAAAAGGACAACTATGTCATCAAGTTTAGCCAAAGCAAACTCAGAAACAATTAAAAGGGGGAATTTTTTCTAAGAACTCTATTGTTATTGATGTTAATTCATGAATTTATGAGCATCAACCAAGAAGAGCAGTTAAACAAATATACAAATAGGTCCTGAAAGACAATATGGAAACTCTAGGGAGCCTCTTAACATAGCTAGCTTATTACAAGATAGATACCAAACTTTTATTGGAATAAAAATCATAGTGGATGGAGGAGAACTCCATCCAGTCGGCTTATCTCACAAAAGAAGCTTCTAGATCTCGCTATAGTTAAAAACTTATGGTTTCATCAATACATTCAAATAGTCGTGTTCAGCGCTCTACCGCATTCTGACTACACCTAGGCTAAAGCTCTGTTCCGTATTATCACGCAACGGTGTCGAAAAACCAATTTAGAAGCATTAGATTCATCATCAAATTCAGATGTGGAGACAAAACCAAAAACAAAGATTCGAGGAATTCGATTAACCAACACACATTAATTATCATAATTTAAATCACTTAGCAAGATATCATCACTTCGACGTTTGCCATTATTATTTTAACCTTTATATGAAGCAAAACCACATTCAGTTTATATTCAACAAATCCAAACCATCTGAGACTATAGAAGGCTTTTAAAACCACGATTTCATAACCTATATGTAATAAATTTCGACTTATGTTCACGTGAAGAAACAGAGTACATTTTTCACTTTATACTCAATCACAGACAAAACATGACAGGACAAAAGGACGATATTAATGCGGCCACACCTCACCACCGAGTCATCACACGGTACAAGTCACAATGCTCAAAGTACAACTCATGCACAAAACTATTCAAGCAGAGAATTGAGAAAAAATGCAGACCTCCATGGATGAGTTTGGTAGACCTCGAAGAAGTACCGGAGGAGAAATCCTCCCGCTCGACAAGCCCAACGCGAAGCCCACGCGTGGTGGCGTCGAGCGCCACGCCGCAGCCGGTCGCTCCGCCGCCGACGACTAGGATATCCAGGGGGTTAGCCGCGCTGGAACCGATCAGAGCGGACTCCTGGACGGAGCGGGACGGCACAGCGGCGAAAGGGTCCGCAATTTTCTGCCTCACATTGGAGAGGGTGGAGCCGCGGTCGCTAGAGGCAATAGGAGTGCTGCTGAGGATGGTAAAGTACGCGCCGCCAGAGACGGCGGCGAAGGCGCCGAGACGGCGGAGGCGTATGGAGGCTGCCATGAAGAGAATCGACGATCAAATTCGTTATTTATTCGAATTTAGTGATAAAAAAAGTGGAGTATGGGAAAAGGAATAAAGGATTGATTCAGTTATGGGCTGACAGTCAATCCAAATATATATTGCTTTGGAATTGGGAATAATGTAAAAACCCAAATTTAACCCTCACTATATACATTTATTTAATTCTTTCTTTCTTTCTTTGAAATTTGAGTTTTTCAAAGAAAAAAAGAAGATTTGTACTATCAACAGCATTATAAAATCATGTCAATTTAATAAACATGGAATTAATATGTATGTTACCAACCAAACAGAATCTTCTATTTTATATTGAAATTTTATTGGTATTTCAAAATAAATATTATATGTCAAATATAATGATAATATCATCAATTTACATGTGACATAAATTAAAAACAATAGAATATAAAATGAAAAACCAACTTAAAATAGAAGATCCACTTCGATTACAAATACGATAAGATTTCTTTTATTAATTTTTACCTATATTAATATGTATTGATATTTCATTAATTAAGATTGTGGCATTTCCATTAATGTGATATAACCTATAATGAGACACAATTATTTATATGCACCAAGTGCATGGGTCATATGATGCGAAAGGTGTTGAAAACGTGCTCCACGTGCGTCCACACGCTCTAGGGTTTGCGTTCAAACCCTAGCTCTCACGCCCTATTTTAGTTATTTTCGCTTTACCTTTGATTTTAACGAACCTAATCTTTTGATTTTGTTCACATAACCTTTTATATTATATATACTATAAAAAATCTAAGTAATATCACTTAAAAATTATGAAATCTATACATAAATGTTATACTCCTATAACATAAAGATTATACTTGTATAACATAAAAATTATGTAACTTTTATGTTATTTATACTGAAAAAAATCTAAGTAATTTTACTTAAAAATTATGATATATGTATATAAAGGTTATACTTATATAATATAAATGTTACATAACTTTTAATTATGTTACTTGTACTGAAAAAAATCTAAGTAATTTTACTTTAAAGGTTATGATATATGTATATAAAAGTTATACTAATATAACATAAAGTTTATACTTGTATAACATAAATGTTTCAACTATATTACATGAATTTTTATGTTGAAAAATATAACTTATTCACTTAAAGGTTATGATATTTTTATATAAAGGTTATACAAATATAACATAAAGGTTATGATATAAAATAAAAAAAGAAAAAAAAACCTGGGCCCTCCAGACCCGATCCGACCCATAAGCGTCCAGTTACATGAATCATGATTCATGCAATTGGTGCACACAAACACTACCTATAATGAAATCAATTGTAAAGAATAAATTTAATTGAAATTGCTTTATATATATGTCAATGACTGGTGTGTTAAAAATCTAATAAATTTATTAATTTCACTTTTCATATAATGAATGAATGAAATCGTTACATTTTATCGATAGGTATATTAAAAATTGTCAATAATGAACATTTTAGTATTTTTCTACTTTAAAAGACATAAGATTCATCAATTTTCGAATTTGTATATTTATATTATTGTTCATGGTATACGAAATTCCATTTAATTAAGAGGGACGAACGGATGGAGATTTGATGTGTTTGGTAGAGATTACATAAATTTTGATGTTATTTTATGTTAATTTCACTGTATTCATCACATACACATATTAATGTGTTTATCATTAATATGTTACAAATTCAATATATTTATTAATTTTAAATTACAATATCTAAAAGAATACACACATCAATGATGTACATTTTAATATATGTCCACCATGAGTAGAGAATCATTAGTTTAGTGTTACTCTTAAAATGTAATTTTAGTTTCACTCTGAGTTTTGTTTTTCAAGCTGTTTATTATGAAATAATTCTAATTTCTCTTCAAAGTCTTATTTGTTCAAATTTTAGGATTCTAGGTACATGGTGTGTATATATAGATATTTTTATTGTTTTGGACTGTTAATTGTATTAAAAAAGTAAGAAAATGAGTTTTCTCCCTAATTATTGTTACTTCTCGCGTAACAAGAAGTTTTGTAACATAAATATTATTCCAGTCTTTATAAATATGTAGACTTGGTTGTTGAACATTACTTGGTGAATGTATTATAAGTTAACATTACAAACACGTCTTAGGCCATATAATTATAAAAATATCTTTTTAAGAAACTATATTCCCTAAAAAAAAACATATGTTGATTGTATAACTTAAAATAATTTTGATAGTTGACTTAGTTTGCGAACAATTATTATTATTACTATTATTTTTTGCTAATATCAATAAATAAAAAACAATGCTAATAAAAATGTGATGTTAATATATATATAACATTAAAGATGCTATATTTTATATCTTGCTAGTATGCACAATTTTTATTTTCATTTAATTTTAATATAACATGTATTACAAACTTTACTAGATCTTATAAGCAATTAATAATATGAATAAAAATATGTTTTGTTAAAAAAAATTCTTATAAATATTATTCTCCAAATTATTTTCCTACGTCTTTTTTTATTTAAGAAAATTATATTTTTCAACTTAAAATGCATTACATTTTATAATTTTTATGAAATTTATTCTATTTAATACAATATATCACACGAGATCTTTTAGTTAACAAGAAAAGAAAAAAAAAAAAAAAAAAAGAGATTACTTCGTGTCCTAAATATATGAAAAAATAATACATACTAACTTATAAAAAACAACGAAAATGCTTGTCCATCTTCTATAACCGAGTGTTCTTGTGTGTCTCAGTTTATAGTTGATGTACAAAATGCCAACATGGCATCCACATTGTTTAAATAAGTGAATTAACACTTCTACTATTTAATATCAACACATTATAGTTACATTAATATATATATCATCATGAGTAAACGGATATCCGATAAATGAAAACACAGAATCGAACAACTGCCTCAGCCGAACAAGACAGCCATGAAGAGCATGCTACCTCAACGGGACAAGCAAAATGGTGAAAGATCAGAGAAAGGTTTTCACAATTCAATTTTGTTTTTTCTTAATCATAAAGGATATAATAGGATATTATTGAGATGTCCTTAGAAATGATTTGAATTGTGAATCAAATAATTAAGGTGTTCTTAGTAAATGGAGTGTGTTTAGAATTTCATGATGTGTCTTTAGTTCCACCCATCATTTTTGTAACGTAATTATGGTGTTTTTTTAATTTCGAATGAAATATTACGATTTTCAATTTAATTCTACTATATAAGAATTTGTTCGTTTCATTTCAATTTTGATCGGAAAATTCAAATTTCGTTTGAAAATATTACTTGAAGTGGCAACACGTGTCAATCAGTAAGGATTTAACACTTATCACCCTATCATTTCTAAGTCATCAAAACCCCAATTCGATAAAATTGAACTAAAATTGGATACAATTTTAAATTATAGAACTTAATTAAAAATTATAATAATTATAATATCAAAATCAAAATATATCATAATTATAAGACGAAAAATGATCTTGTTCCTACTAATTCCATCTTAAAAAAAGTAATGTTTTATTAAAATATGAATTTTTATATCTCATAATATGCACTTTTTATGAGGTTTTGTTCTTTCAAATATGACTTTTTTTTATAATACGTAATTTATTTGTTAAATGGGCCGTTTGAATAGAAAGCTGAAACAGGTGAACTTGATGATATTGCCTGGGCCTGGGCCTGGGCCTGGGCCTGGGCTATGAAGTAGGAAAGCAAAATTATAAATAGAGAAAGCTTTAAAAAAAAAAAAACAGAATAATATAAACAATTAATAATGCTTCACATTATAACAGCACAAATACTTTCAAAATTAATCAGATCATACACAAATCATACACAAGTCCTTCGTGTCTCTCGAAAGAGTCTCTGTTCTCTCTCCTCGGAGGAAGAGAATCTAGAGTGAGAAAGTAACGATGGCTCAAATTCCCAACTTAGAGAACGCTCCCATCAATCTCACTTCCATTCGGTAAGAATTTTGATTCCATTCATTATTTGGCTGTAGTATTTTTTTACCTTTTTCTTTTGGGGATTTTGTTTAAAACGATGAATTATTGTTGATTTTGGGATTCAGAGCCAGAGCTCAAACGGAGCTGGACAGTATCCTAAAGAATGTGAGTTTAGAACAATTCAGTTAAATTTAATCAGTCCGCAATTGGTTGATCTTTTGTGTTTGTTTGAGCGTCAATCCTTATTTACTTTTTTGCAATTTATGTTTAAAAAAAAAAATACAAATATAGATACGTGGAGAGAAGTGTCTGGTAATTGATCCGAAGCTTAGTGGGTCGCTGTCACTTCTTGTACAAAGCTCAGAGCTGAAGGTATTTTCTGTGTTCTTGTGGTTACCATTTTTTTTTTTTTTTGGTTTTTGATTAAGCTATTGGCTCTTGTTGCATCTTTTAAGATGCTAATTTGTTAAAGGTTATGGCTTGATATAATTAATGGCATTTCTTATCCAGATGCCGGATGAGCACAGTGAAGCAGCTTAATAATCTCTTTAAATTTATTTCACCACAAATTTTGGGACTTCAAAAAAGTTTATTTTTTTAGTAGTTCTGGAAATACTTTGTTCTATTTGACATATCATATTGATTGCCTCGTACCTTTGAGATACTGAATTGTGTCTTCATTTAGGCATCAATGGTTTTATTTGGCCAGATCAAAAGTGAAAGAAAGAACTAAATAAAGTCTTGAGAACTTAACTTTTATAGAAATTACCAGTAATTCTGCTATTGCTAATTCCTATTCATATGCCTTAATGATTGCCAAGAAAAGTTAAAGTAGTGATGCTTTTATGATCAGAAACATGGGGCTGAATTGAGGCATCTAACGGCTGAGCCAATTCAAACCGAAAGCACCAGGCTTGTATTCCTTGTTCGTGCTGAAATTGACTTGATGAAATTCATTTGCTCACACATACATGATGATACATCCAAAGGGATTCACAGAGAATATTATCTGTACTTTGTTCCACGCCGGCTGGTTGTTTGTGAGAAGGTAAGAGCTAAGAAGCTTGTGTTGAAAAATAGATAGATTTTAGGAATTGTTTGATGATGACACTTTGTCCTTACATGTATGTTTGGTTATCTACAGATACTTGAGAAGGAAAAAGTACATGAACTGTTGAACATTGGGGAATTTCCCTTATACATGCTTCCTCTGGACGAGGATGTTTTTTCATTTGAACTTGACCTTGCTGAAAAAGTACGAGGTTTTATTTATTAGGGTAAATTACATTTTGCCATCTACCTACGGCCAGTTTTACACTTCACTACCTAAACAATTTTTTGTTATCGTACAAACCACCTAAAGTTTGCATGATTTTTACATATTGCAACCTCAAGGCTATCACTTACCACTTTCTTATTCAGAATCCTAGTTTTCAGGTTAATTTTAATAATTTCATATGGTTGCATGTTCCAGCTAAAAAAAAAAAATGGTTGGCGGTACCTGAAATTGTAAGTGTAGAGCACATTAAAACTTCAGCTGGATAAGTATGAAAAAAAAAAGTTTAAGTGGTTTAAGTATGAAAATGGCAATAGTTTGGGTGGCAAAATATAATTTACCCTATTTATTATGTTCAGAAGGACTATGATTTGACCGAACAAAATCATTTCCTTCAATAATGGACTCCGCAGTGTCTAATGTTGAGAAGACATGATTGACAGGAATTTCTGGTGGATGGAGATGCAACCGCTCTCTGGCATATTGCAAAAGCCATCCACAATCTTGAGGTATCGTAGATATAATTTTTTTAATTGGCTTGTCAATTGGATACTTCTAAAACTTTTGGAGCTTTAGTTAATCCCTCTACAGCTTTAGGTATTACCATCTAATGATGATGTATATTTGTTGGCTACTCTTCCCCTTCTTTTCTGTTACCTTATTGACATCCTATGTTGATTGTAATGCAGTTTTCTTTTGGAGTAATACCAAATATTAGAGCTAAAGGGAAAGGAGCTACACGTGTTGCTGACATTTTGAATCGTATGCAAGCTGAAGAACCTGTTAATTCTTCAAATGTGATTAGTCTTTGCTTATAGTCATAAAACACTCTTCTATAAATTTGGTTATTCATAAACAAATGCTGACTATTATTCTTTTTTTAAATCACAGATGAGCATTCCAGAAATTAATACTCTCATACTTCTAGATAGAGAGGTATACTTCCTCTCTTTAGATTCTTTTTCCTTCTCTCATTTTGTCAACTAATATCATCCCCTTTAAGAATCTTTACAATTTAGAGTATTTGTTCCTGTTCAAGTGATTGTGTGATGCTTAGGATTTTCTTGGACGTTTTAGTAGAAATTTAAAATGTCTATTAGTTTGTCTGCCATCAAATCGAAAACTGTCTTACAACACAGGTTGCCTAGATGAAGTTGCTATCCATCTTCCTGTCTACAGTATCTGTGCAACGTCAGGTTTTTTTTTTGGATTCTTTTGTTTGGCAATTTTTCTTGTCTTATTCTACCAGACATGGAGCTACAGGACCTTAGGCATGTATTCATCAACCTACCTAATGAACTGTCCCTTCTGTGAAGTTAAATGTTTCCAGAGCAACTCATAGGGTTCTCATTGCAGTGTTCAGTTTTCTTCAATCTTTCTTTCTGGATTTTGCTTATATAAAAAGGTGCTGAATTTAGTGAAAGATATATGGCAGGAGGCTAGGAAAGTGGTACTCAGTATAAAAGTATTATTCAACTATTTAGGGGAGGTCGGCAAGCATCCTGTGTCTTTACCCTAAAACATGAGTCAGACCCATAATGATTGTTCTGAAATAGTCTCTTTCAGATTTTTGCTGGCTTTAGGTATTTTGAAAGTTTGCATACTTGAGAAGTTGATAACACATGTACTGTTTTATACTAGGTTAAGTGCATTTCTACCACTTAATTGTACTCGGTTATCATTATTACACCAGTTGACATGTATACAGGTTTTTGTGACTTGAGTTTGTATTTTCTTCTTGCAGGTGGATATGGTCACTCCAATGTGTACTCAACTGACATATGAGGGATTGCTAGACGAGGTAATACTGCTAGTGTAGAGGAAAGAAATGACTATGTTCAAATTTCATTGCTCAAAACATATAGAGTATGCTAAATCCAGTCTGTCAGCAAACTTATTGTGATTACAAACATTCACACTGTGGGACTGCATGTTGGGGATGCTGACATCAGAAGCCTTAATTTTGATAACTATGTTTCCATAGGATTCCATCTTGTAAAGCTATTCAGAAAAGTATAAATTGCTTGGAGACTGTTTATCAGACAAATCTTCATGTTAAGTCCTTTTGATTTAAATGAACAAACATTCACAGCTGTTAAATAAATAAAGAATGGCTTGCCATTAGCTTCTCTACAGATCAAATAGCAAACACTTCTCTATATTTTTCGTATCTGGATTTGTTTATAAGCTATCTCTAATAGGTTTGATGCAGTTTCTTTTTGTCAATAATGGTGCTCTGGAGCTAGATTCATCTATTATGGGAGCTCAGCAAGAAGGGAAGAAGAAGATAAAAGTTCCCCTTAATTCTAGGTAAACAATTTTTCTTTTATTGATAATGTACATTTTCTTTTTGTAACTTAATTTAAATTGAGGAGTTTAAATTCAATGTAAATGGATCATCCAAATACGCACATATAGGGCTATGTACCTTTTCGTATTTTCTTTATTGCCATTTGATCTCTGCTTGGCATTAGGTAAAAATTGCTTCACTGGACTTCTTTATGCTTTATTTTTTACTATTTGAATTGGCAATCTCACTTCCATATCAAGTTGAATTGCTTTAAGGTTTCTTTGTAGCCTTTTCCCTTTCTCTTGTGCAAATGACCTAGTTTTGATCCTCCCCTATTTCATCCATGTTTTTCCATTAACTATAATGAATAGTATAAATCAGCATTTAAGTGTGTTTCAGACATATTATAATGACTAAACATTTGTTGTCTTCATTGCAGTGACAAATTATTCAAAGAGATACGGGATATGAATTTTGAAGTTGTTGTCCAGGTTGATCTATTTGTGATTTTTTTATAGATTGCTTTCACATATTTGTAACCATGCATGGTTTCTTCAATTTCTTGTTCTCGTAGCTTTCTTGTCTATTACCTTTGAACTCTATTACTTAATTGTTATTTGCAGTATTTTTCAGGTTCTTCGTCAAAAGGCAACATCCATGAAGCAAGAT
The DNA here is from genome assembly GCA_028654395.1 of Scutellaria barbata. NCBI lineage: Eukaryota > Viridiplantae > Streptophyta > Magnoliopsida > Lamiales > Lamiaceae > Scutellaria > Scutellaria barbata. Next base: position 12,285,907 of record CM053646.1, on the reverse strand, counting down.
TATACTGAGATTTCGACTACTGTAAGTTTCAAAAGATTCACTTTTGAGTTTGCCTTTTGGCTCTAAAAGTCTTTCCAAAGTTCTTGGCCTTGCACTGGTATGGAGTTTTACATGACTGTCAAAAAGAAAATTTTATGAATCTCTTTGTGCTTTGGCTGCAATTTCATACCTTTAGCAAGAGTACTTCAGGAAGGTAATTAAGTGCTAGGACAGGAAATTTGAACATTTATATTTGGACAAATAATATGAAAATGATAAATATCACCGATGGAATGCTTGGCATGTGAGATGGAAACATAGATGACTGTTGAAAGAGGAAATATTTAAGGATCTTTATGCTTTGACTGCCATGATATGATTTTTATGTGTGCAAATATCATAACTATATGTAAATAATCATTGCAGAGCGTGTAAATGGAAATTGTCAAACCTTACTCAGACCTGTTTTGGATATTTGGATGTTACTTTTAATGTAAAGAATAATTTGTACACCAACCGATATCCACTACAGTACATGAATTCTGATTCTGCTTCCTGTATACAGACCCAGACTGTCTCTGAGTTGAAGGACTTTGTGAAGAAGCTTAACTCATTACCAGAAATGACAGTGAGTTTCCATTCAAAATTTAAGCGTATGTTGGCAACTTGTTACATATATTTGGACTAAACATCTGTCTTGGACAATTCAGAGGCACATAAATCTTGCCCAGCATTTGTCAACATTTACATCAAAACCATCGTTTCTTGGGAGACTCGATATGGAACAAACACTCGTGGAGGCTCAGAGCTATGAAATGTATGCTATGACCACAAACAACTTCTTATCCTTTTATTCTTGTTGAGATCCTTAGTGAGTCTAGGAGCTTTTATTGCTTTCCTAACTACACTTCATAATTATGATATGGAGTGACAACTGTGGATGTATGAGTGACTCCACGCTCACAAACCATTTGAGCCTTTGACTGGAAATCGATTTTTCAAATCCTGACAGACCCAAACTGGCTCAGCACCAATCTCTGTCCTTTATATGACCAGTCCAATCTGCAAATAGGCATGTTGTTTATTCTGATTGGTGGGGTTCCATACTGATCTTAATTTTTTATTTATGGGTCTTGATATTCTTATATTAGTGGGTCATGACCTGGATTCAACCGATTCTACACTCTTGATTAGCTTAGCATGTCTGATGTACTCGTATGGGACACAACAGTCTTAAGTTCATAATGTTAGTCCTCAAATGTGATCGTCTTGTCTAGCTACTTTCATATTCGTTAGATCTGGTCTTTCTGCTATATGTGATTAAACCTGAATAATGTATGTATCATTGCAGATGCTTTGATTACATTGAAGAAATGATTCATAAGCAGGAGCCTCTTGTAAATGTCCTACGCTTTCTAATCTTGTTTTCAATAACTAACTCAGGGTTGCCAAAGAAGAATTTTGACTATTTGAGGCAAGTGAAACTATAGTGTTGATTTTGTCTTAAACTTGTATAGAATGTTAAAATCTCTCTTAAAATTGTTCAATTTCACTTTTGGTTTAGGAGAGAGCTTCTTCACAGCTATGGTTTTGAGCATATGGCTACACTGAATAACTTGGAAAAAGCAGGGCTGTTTAGGAAACAGGTTAAGTTAGGATTTTCCTTTTGTATGCTTATCTACACAATCTAACCTAACAGTTCATGATGTTGCTGTAATTCTGTTTGTGTCGTGCAGGACTCGAGAAGCAACTGGCTGACCATTAAACGTGCTATGCAACTTATAATTGAGGACACAGACACCTCCAAGTAATTTACTTTTGATGTTAACACTTACTGTTTGCTTATTCCACTTATAAGAATGTGATAGGTATTAGGATTAGGCTAACGACTCTTACAGTCTTGTTCTCCTAATTTAGACTTGAGCACTTCATTGATGTTTAGTAAATAAACGTTATTCTCATTAATCACTTCTTTGAAGAATCAATTTTACTATAATTTAAAGTTGCAAGTATTTTAGGCATCAATTTTTTGTATGTTTTGATTTGAAATTTTAGATTTAATTATGTAATTTGACTTGTTTTACTCAGACCCCAACAGTAGCGTGTTTAGCCCAAAAGTCATTAGGGCAGGTACAAAATCGCTAGGGCTAGCCTGTTAACATCTCTACTGCTATGTCTTCTTTGTTCCATTTTTCCATTTTATTACTCCCAAGAATCAATCTTTTTCCCTATGTTTTCTATTATGCATGATGACAGTAAGGCTTTGCCAAGAGCTAGATTTGGACCTTAAATCCAGTGTGCTGTTATTTTCTCTGATGTTCTCTTCTGACCTTTAACCTGTCTCTTCCAGTCCAAATGATATTTCATACGTGTTCTCTGGATATGCTCCTCTCAGCATTCGACTTGTTCAGCAGGCAATACGATCAGGATGGTGAGCTTATTTTCAAATAAATTATGTTAATACCATATAGATTCATCTCCCATTGTAGTTGAAATATGATAACAAGGAGTCTTTTGGAATATTATGTGCTATATTCGCCATTATGAGAAACTATATAAAATAGTGAATGAGCATGATTTCTTGTAATCACATAATTGTATTCAACTTATGTTTTTCTGATTCTCTTTTGGTAAAAATTATCCTGCAGGCGCCCCATTGAAGAGATGCTGAGGCTTCTCCCTGGGCCACACTCAGAAACCAAGAGAGTCAGTAATCTTTTTAAATTTCTCTTTCCATCCTCCACTTCACCATATTGACGAATAGCTTGATATTTGTTTATTTTTCCAGGGTGGATTTTCAAACATTCCTTCATATGATACGCTGCCTGGATCTCTGAACAGTTCGGAGAAGTATTCCTCTAACTCTTTTATTTGATGAATCATATAATGACCGCCCCCCCCCCCAAAAGAAAATGAAAGGCAAAAAAGCTTTTTTTTAATCTAATTATGCATTTGCCTTATTTCAGACTTGCGGATGGAAGGCGCGCTTTAGTCCTTGTAGTTTTCATTGGTGGAGTAACATTTGCTGAGATATCTGCACTTCGTTTCCTTAGTTCTCAGGTACGCTCTTGACATTGCATAACGAAATAATTAGAAGTTTATGGTGCTTTTTAAATGTTTATCTCAATAAGGAAACATTGAATGTCACCATGGGATTAACATAAAGCAGGTGTTTTAGGAAATTTCACATGATGAACCAATTTTGATTTTTTTTGAGTAGTGAGGACTACATATATCTGCTGTCGAGCAATATTTCTGATTTCTTATCACTTCTTGAAGTTTAATTTATTAAAAATGCACAGAAAATGTGATCAGTACTATGCTACTTAGCAAAGAGAGCTGTATCTATAATGCCCATCAGGACCAGAGTAGTAGTCTATCAAGTTGCTACAATTGAAGTATTGATTCCCGCCTCATTACTGTGTAACGCTTGTTATGCTGCAACTTCGTTTTCTGCAGGAAGGAACGGCATATGACGTGATTGTAGGAACAACAAAAATCATCAATGGCCACACCTTGATAGAAACCTTCATAGACAGGTTGGGTTGACTAATAAAGATTCGTGATTGTGGTTTACATGGGAAAATTCCTCTCTCATTGTTTGCAAGATTAAGAACACTCGGCCTCGTGGAGGAGCTATTTATGATGGTTTTCTTGGTTTGGGAGAGAATTGTTGTCCCTAATAATTGTTGGTAGGTTTTGTTGTTTTGGTCTGCTAGTAATTTTTATAGACAGATTCATTTTTCTCTCTGTGTATATTTTACAATTTTAGCTCTGCCATTGCAAGGTATGATGTGTATTGTTTGCCCAAAATGAATGTGTGTCTATTTACAATTTGTTTCCTTTTGAAATAGATGATCACACATATACTTGTATGCTCTTTTGCTTTGGCAATTTTAGGTATTTTCAGTTTTTGGCAAAATGTCAAGCAATAGTATGTTAATTACAAAGAAAACTATTCTGCGATAATGCTTGCATCAATTTTCATCATGGCATTGAGAATAAAAGGACTGAATTAAATTATATAATATATGTTTAATCCAATCGATAACATTGAGGATGTGTTTGCTTGAACTTAACACAATGGAGATTATAGCGAGCCGGTTGGAAAATTATGGGCCCTCAAAATTGGAAAACCCGTTTTCCATATCAGTCCAATGATAGATATTACATCATATGTTGGGAGGGTGATAAACTATTAAAACAAAAGCATCTCTTATTATTAATATGTTAATTGATTACCCAATGATATACTAGTCTAATCAAACATCTTAATACATGATCAAAATTATCTATCATTTGTAATGTATACTTTGAATGTAATCTAATGTATTGTATCAAGTCAACCAAACGCATCCTAAAACTATAACATATACTTGAATCAATTATAGTATAGGGTATAACAATTAATAAATGGATGATAAATGATAATACTAAATTATTGTGATAATACTTGAATAAATCAGGTGGGCTATGTTACGAAACACACCCCACAATAAAATAAATGAAAAGATTAAAATGACCTTTTTCATATATCTCAAATCCTATTTATAAAAATAAAAAAATAAAAAACTCTAACAAACTTACTTTATGTAGAAATGAATCAAAGTGATGGATGAAAGATATATTTGGAATGTATAATTCAAGATCTTTCATATATTTTTATAGTTTTATAAATTGCAGTTAAATATTTCAAAAATAGAGATGTTAAAAAAAATAATTGCTAGAAACACGTCGTTCGACTTGTACAGGTAGATATTATACTATGTTCTATCTCTACAACTTGAAATGTTTGACCAACGACGATTGAATAGAAGTATAGAACAATTGAAAAACTTTAACTTTTAAACTTTTTTTTAACGATATTTTCATACAAATATCATTGCTTTAACTTAAAAATGCATAAAACAATTATTTTTAATGAATGGACATGATTTCTTCATCAACAATTTCAATAAAAAAAAAGAAAAACAAAAAAAGAGAAGCAGCATGAGTTCGAGCAGGGGAGGAGAAGGGAGCGGTGTTTCTTTTTTAGATTTTTTTTTTCTCTTTATTGTAGAACATATAATTATAATGTAGTGGATATATTTTGAAGTTTTATAATTTAAAAATATTGAAATATCAATGTATTTAAAAAATGAAGTGTGTTTAGTAAGGGATGGGTTATAAATTATAAAGTATAATATATGCGATATACTGATGTGTATGTTTTTATGTAATGAACTAAAGATGGTATAATGGGAGATAACCAAATGCAGCTTTGGAATGATTATCTCACAACTAACATTAGCTCATCTTTAAAACGTTACGGGGGCCAAAGTGCACTTTCCCAATCGTTAATGATTATGATATGTCGTGCCACGTGTCAGCTATGTGTATACCTAAAATGAGTGGTTAGTTAACCCATAATCAAATATCATGTGTGTAATTGGCTATAATAAAAGGTTTGGTGCAAATGTTACACTTGCACCTTTGAGATAAGCTTGTGGGCCAATTTTTGCTTTTAATTTAATTTTTTTAACAACTGTATTTATTTTTATTTATTTAATTTCATTCCTGTGCGTTATATTCATGCATGCATGATGCATCCTCTTATCTCAAGTCCATTCAAAAAAAAAAAAAAAACAATCCTGTCAATCTAGAAAAAGAATTGGCAAACAAAATGTCGTTCAAAATTTGATGATTGTGGTACACACAAATTGTTGTAGCTTGTAATTCATGCAAATATTTGTCCATGTTTTTTCTTCTTTTCAAATTTTGATGATTGTGGTATATTTAATTTTTTTTTTTTTAATAATCCACTTTCAAGTTATTGTTCTATATAAATCGAGCGATGTACTTCAATGAGCTGATATAATTTAATTGTTAGGGATTCGAAATCACTGATATTCTTCAACATAATTTACAAACACCTCTTTTTTATCGTTCAATTAAGGCTGTGATTACACATTTTGGATTAATTATTGATTAGACAAAGCAACTTCCAAGGGACAGTCCCACCTGAAAATTAGTGATAATATGGGCCTTTTTCTTGACCATATTGCATTGATTTCTGGACAAGATTATGTTGCTTCTCTTGGTCTTTCCAAGCTTTATTACATGGCTATCTCTTATCATAACCTTATCACACCACTGTAGGATTGTGACTATCTTAACCTGGACTTTTGCAAGAATATCACATTATGGATTTGAAATAATGTGCTCCACCTAGATCTACTTTATTACGATTACGACCCTTTAATCCGGTTACAGTATGTCACACTAATGAATTATTTTAATTTCTTGACTTATAACGACTTCTACTTCATGCCACAGTACCACATTCATTGAACCTTTCATCTACAGATTAATTATTTTATCTTCAAATTCGATATCTTAAAAAAGTCTTGTGGCTAAAATACTGCATTTCACATAAATGATTATTTTTCTACTAAAAATGATACATTTATTACTTTTCTACCACAAAACAGAAAAATTGACAAAATTGTTCTTCTGAAAAAAGTAAAAAAAAATCAATTTTAATGTCGGATATTACATGATATGAATATATTGTTTAATCTCAATAAGATCATATCGTGTAATCTTATAATATATATATATATATATATATATATATATATTGTGTAAAGTCGAAGTGTGGTGTTTTTTTTTCTTTTATCAAAAAGGCAATTTTATCTATTTCTGTGATTTAGTAACAAAACAATAAATAATAATTCATAGAAAAATAAATCACTATTTGGTTTTGTAGTATTTTGGGGCATTTTACCTTTTAAAAATCATGTAACCACAGAGACATATGCACTCAGCATCTTCGATACAGAAAATCTCTTGAATTCCCACCTTACATTGATTACAAATATGTTGCAAAATCCTACAACATGCAATTTTCTACTAGGAAGATTGTAATATACCATTGTACATACTGCATACATACATATTAATATTATATTTAGATATATGTCTTATTAAAAAAAAAAAGATTTGTCGCATTTTACAAGAAAATATCATGGACAATGCCAATACTAGAAGACAATGATTGGAAAGCTAAGCCAAAAAAACATGGTCACGAGATGAACCTACCACCCCATCCCCCATTACACACTTTGGAGCTTGCCATCTGGTTATTGGTGGCCTTACTATGGAAACTTGTTGTGTATCTCTCTCTCTCCTCTCTCTCTCTCTCTCTATATATATATATATATAATCACTCTTCTTTGCTCTTTAGACATATTTGTGAATAGAAACACAATTTACTCAGTTTTAGGTCTTCACTCTAAAGATGATTTGAATATTTGAGTAGTTATTCATCGGATAATTTACCACTATATCATTTATATAGATATAGTTTTGTATTGATAATTTGAGATTTTGAGGAAAGAGTATATATATAAAAAAGGAATGTCTACAAACTGACTTTAATTATTTGAATTTATTGAATATATACTAGATGTAACATGAATTTATTGAATATAGTATCTAGTAGCTACATGATGTGTTTGATTAGACTAAGCCACTTTAAAGAAACCAAGTTGAAGGAAATATTGGGGCCTTCTTTAAATGAAATATCGTTTTCTTAAAGTGTTATGGTTTTTGTTGTTTAGCTATTAATAGGCTATAGCAATGGGTGCATAATAAATTGAAAAAATAATAAAATAAAAGAGCTGGACAGTGCACAGTAATAATAAGTACTATTTTGTCTAATTGTTTTTGGTATTTATGTATCCTCCATTAAACAATGGTACTTATAAATTTCTATAAAAGTTTTTAATAAAACAATGCTCATCAGTCTATTATATTAGAATTAATTTGTCCAATTGCCATAGGTGATGCGATGTTTGAAAGTTCCTTCTATGTATGTCTCAATTTTTTTCTATAATTTTCTTTTATTTTAAAGATGATTATAATAAGATAATTTTTTTTTCTTAAGAAAAGAAAAGAAGGTGATTGTGGGTGAAGAAAAGAAAATATAATTTAGTTTTTTTTTTTAATTTAGTGTAAGGATAAAATTGAGAAAAAAAAAACAAAATTTTATAGTTCCAATTGGTTGTCGTAATTTTAGTGAAAAATTATGGTTATCTAAATGGGACAATTGAACTACCAATTACAGATATAGGAATACTTGAAACTTAATTTACTTTCTATAAAGTTTTTTTTTTTTTCGAGTGGAATATTACATTATACTTTATAATTACTAGTGATTTGCCATATAAAATATAATTAATAATTTGATATTTATAATAACATAATATAAATATATAATATAAAATATGTAGATGAATTAAACAAACAAATTGAAAACTCTATATTCAAAATAAGAATGAGATAAATAAAAAGGTTCAATTTGACTAAATTTGTGCAGCCATTAAATACTTAAAAATCACATAAATTAAATTTAGTAGCTAAAAAAAAAATTGAATCCTACAAATATGCTATGTATATTGAAAACGATATAAATTTAAATAAAAAATAAAGATTAATAAATATTATATTTTATCAATGTTCATAACTATAGAGATGTTTTAATGAAATTTTTGGTTCTATCAATACAAATAACTTGATTATTCTAAATTCAATAAAATATATATCAACTCAATAAATACCCAAAATTCATTGCTATTTATATAAATAATATTATTGAAAACTGAACTTAATAGAATATATTCAACAACCCAAACTAAGATAAATAAACCAAATCATTATATCAAGAGATTATTTTTTTTTTAAATTTAAATAATCAACATTTTCTAATTTATAATTTTAATTAAAAGCATTTTCTTGCATATTTGTAATTTTATTAGGTATAATTTTAACTTTAAACATATTTTTAAGTCCCACACTTTAGTTTATAACAGTAACTATTACAAATCAATTAAAAAAATATTCAAATTCTCTATTCATATTAGATTTGATAAATTGCTATATAAATATCAAATTAAATATTATATTAAGTGGTAAATTTGATATATACTGCATTTAAAATGAATTTTAAAATGAAAACGTTATAAAATTTGAACTTATTGTTTAAAAAAAATACTCACATCTCCTTACTTAACACAATCAAAATTACAAATTCAAAATAAAAAGTATGTTAATAAACAAAATTATAAATAAAAATGATAAATTTGATTTATCATGTATTAAGACGAATTTTATTAAAAAATATTTGTTTTGAAATTATGATTGAAAAATACACATCACACCATCACACTAACATCCATCAAAATTATAAATATAGAATAAAAATGACAATGAACAAAATTTCAAATAAGAAGGAGAAATATGATACATATGCATTAAAATAAATTTCAAATGAAGTTTTTTAATTTGAAATTCTTTATTTGATTTAATTATATATATTTTTATTAAGTAAATTTTTTATAATACATTTTTATTTTTTTTATAGACTTTAATATAAATTTACAATAACTTAAAGTTACACCTATTTAAACTAAATAAAAAATGCATTTCATTATGTATACAATATGAATATCAAATTAAAAATCATTAAAAGTGATTAATTTGATATATTATATGTTATAAATGAATTTGAAATATAGTTATTATACTTTAAATATTTGGTGAAAAATATTAATATATAATAAATGTAATGTGAAATGTAATAAATGATATTTTCTAAAATGGAAAGTTAAAATGGGTGAAAAAATACTTTTAATATTTTTGACGGACTATCCTGCTTTTATATATATATATAAATTATTATACTATATATAAATTATAAAGTATAATGTACTTAATTTATCATTATTATAATCTAATAAATTACGGTCAACAAATGAGTACAAAATTTTAAATTTATTCATCAATAAATGAAGAAAAACTACGGGACCCACAGCAACTAGAGTTACAGGCGGTGAAATTTGAGTTGCGCGCGAACTTCTAAGTTGGTACGACGTGGTGGCATTCCAATTCTTTTATCATCAAAAATATCGGTACCCTAATTTTACGGAAATATCGATGTTGGTATCGGTTTTGGTGGAAATATCGGACATTTTTTAAAAAATATGAAATTTTTTAAAAAAAATTGTTCACTTACATCTATTAATTTATAAATTTTTATAACTGACATTAATACATGTATTGAACTTATAATTTCAAATAAAATGATATATTTTCAACAAATATATAGATAAAATACTATATAAACGTTGCCTGCTATGACAACATGACAAATTTTGTACAAAGTTAATATATGAACTAGTATTAACTTGAACTCCTATAATGTTTAAATGAATAAGATGACATGTCATCTAAATTCATACAAATCAACATATGATATTAAACCAATTTAAAGTATAATCATGAAGATTCAATTCATATGTACTTACAAAAAATTGTATTATACAAAATTAATATTCATTTATCCCATAAAAACAGTATAATATATATTTTTATTTATCCAATATTATAGTTATTTTCTTTATTTGTAGAATTAATTTCTCTAAAATATCCTTAATTAATATTAGAAACATGTGTAATGATATATAAATGTTGGTTGTTGTTTTTCTTCACATTTTCTTCAACAAAATCTTTTAATTATTTACACATTTTATATACTATAAAATAAATAAATAAGCATAATATCAATGAAGGAGAATTGATTAGATATAAACTCCAAAATATTGCAAGTAACAAAAAGAGGTAAAAAAAAAAAAAGAAAAAAATCACATTTCCAACGATTTTTTTCCAGTACCGACATCGACACCGATATTTTCGATATTTCGTCGACATTTCGCCGATATACTACGACATTTGCCCATTTTTTACCGACAACGATATCGATATCGACATTACCGACATTTCGCCGACATTTTACCGACATTTTGACGAAAAAAAACTACACCCGTATATAATGTCGGGACTCCAAAAAAAACGACATTTCAGCAATAATATCGGAAAAATCGACGATTTTTTCGTCCTTGAACGTGACATATGGAGTTACTCAATGTTCAATTTAAGATCGTTTGTTTAAAAATAATTTGGTTTGAGTTTGCTTGACATAATAAAAAATAAGCTTAAAAATATTTTAATAAACAAGACTTTAAGCTTGGACGTTTAAACTAAAAAAAATAGAAAAAAATAAAATAAGTGTGATCATATCAACTTAATTAAAGATTGACTTATGATGGATTCGATAAAACTTTAATAAATCTGGGCTCAAATATAAAATAAGTTCAAATATAATTTTTTTTTTTGGTTCAATAACATTTAGAAGCAATAGTATTATTTGATTCAAATTAAATCATTTATAAATCAACATGTACATCTTGGTTTTGATCATTTAATATATACATGTGATAAAACTTACTTAAAAAGTGTAACATGTTAAAAGCACATCATAAGTGGATAAAATAAGAATGTAATTGGTAGCAAGTTAAAAGGCAATTTGTTTTTGAGGATGAGGAAAAATAGCCTTGGTGAAATGTCAAATGCTATTATTTTATATATTTTCTATAAATATGATATGTTTTTAATCTTTAATGCTCTTCAAAATATGTATTGCTATAAATCCTAATATAAATGTAGAAAGTGTTTAAAGGCAAATTGTAACTATTCAAGAATCATTAATATATTTTACATAAAAAATTATATAAGGTTATCCTAATGAGCGACAGATTTAAGTGGGAGTGGCTTGCATTCGCCCCTTGAACTTTCAAAATTGATCTTTTTATATATAATTTTTTCTAGTTTTTTTTTCATTTTTATCATTAATTTATAAGGGTTTGTTCCCTTTACATTGTAAATATTTGTCTATTAATAAATTTTAGTCTTCGATTTGCTTTATGTTTTGATCTGAAATTTTTTTTATCCCTTTTAAAGCAAAATTTTAAATTCATTCCTGATCTTAATGATATAATTTTATATGTGTTGGCCCGTTTCATAAAATCAATTTTATATGATTGTATCATAAGTTTTGCGCATTTATTTATAACCATGTTAAAATAAAATAATTCAAATCAATGAAGCAAAATAACTATAGGTAACAAATTCAGTAGGATCTTAAAATTAAAATGATCGATTTTCCCGCAAAAAATAAAGTAGAAAAAAAAATCTTTATCATCTAAATAATAAAAGTAAAAAAAAATATTTCGATTTGGTAAATAAAATCAATCAAAGCTCAATTGATTGAAGGGTTTGGTACTATTCGAAAAATAATTTCATATTAACTACATTTCAAATTTATTAATGTTATCTCAAACGACAAACATAGATCAAAATTTAAAAAAAAAAAAACAATAATCTAAAACTTATTATTGAAATTTAATAACTAAAAAATCCATAGATTTAAGATTATTCATTACATATTTAATATCGAAAAAATTAATTTTAAGCAAAAATTAAATAATTGAATCTAGTACAAGGTTAATGGGAGACAGCTAATCAAGTGTACTTGTAACCCTCCTTGTCCAATTGCTTCTTCTATGTTCCACTCATGCAACTGTATACCAATCTCTTTTCTAATTATAATTCTGTATTTTATTAAATTGACATACAAATTTGAAATAACAATTAAGAAGCATAGATGAAAGCAGATTTTATTTATAAAACTAAACTTAATCGAAAGCAAAACTCCCACCGTTTCACCTATGTGTGGTTTAAAGTTACTTCACATAAATTAAGAAAATATTTTCCACAACATTAATTATATGATTTCTTTTATAAAAGTCACGAGTATTTGCAATAAATGAGGACTTAACTGAAATAGATAAATACAAAATTGGAACAAAAAGATTAATTATTCTTTATTGCTAATAAAATTCACAAATTAATTTCACGATTTGTTTTTTTTTATTTTTTTGTAAACTGAAGATAATTTTGAAACGTATTGAGTACATAACTTGATATAATTTCATCCAATATTAGAACAAATGAAAATTAACACAAAATTAAATAGAAAACCATACATTAAGCCAGTAATTAACGTGAGAATTTTAGAATTTCTCTCAAAAGCAAACAAGAAGGATTACAAATTACAAAATGTGAAAAAGGACTCAGCACTCGACACTCATCAGCCTAACTGATTAACGATCCCTATATACAAGTAATTAATATATCCAATAATTATATAAAATCGTCTCACGGAAACCTAATTTCAAATACATTCTCACAAATCAATCACTGATTAATTTGAAGATTAAGAATTATATAACTCGGACAAGAGTTATGCTCATTAAAATACTTTAACTTGTATACATGATGTGACCACTACAAACTATACAATTAACTTCACAAAATTAAAAGAAAGAGAAGAGTGAGTAATTAACTGAATTAAATTCTACAAAATAATTAATTAATGAATAATATTATATAAATAAGTAAAATTAATTAATCAAGAATCATTGCCATCTTGCCAGCAAATGAGCATGATGACGCACCGGCGGAGGATGTAAAATCTGGCTCTCTGCTCCTTCACAAGACGGCCGCACCGCCGCCGGAAAGATCTCATTGGGCAGAAAATGCTCTTCTCTTCTTCTACTCTTTTCATAGCGGCGCCGCCGTGCCTCCGGTGGTGCTACTGGTGGTGATGATGATGCACTGATAATGCTTGATTTTGGGAGGTGTGTGTGTAAGTGTGTTTATCATTATATATATATATATATACACACACAAATATAATACGAGTGTGCTTGGGAATTTAAGTTATTATTTTTTATTCTTATTTAATTTAAGTGGACAAAAAACAATTTTTTTTTGTACATTAGTAATTCAATTAATGCTTTCATTTATTTCCTGGTTGTGTTTTCATTTATTGGATTTTAAGGGATGTGTTTGGTCAAATAATGGGTTTTAATTTCGAAAGGAATTTTAGTACAAATAATTATTATTGTAATCCCTCATTTTAATTGGATAAAAATTTGGACGTTGACCCGGTCAAACGACTAGCTTCATCAGATAAAAAGTTAATTTTGAATTAATTTGTCCTACTATTTAGATTGAGGTAATTTAACAGATAGTGGTAAATTTAGGTATTTAAAAAAATCTAGGGATAAAATTGACCACTAAATCGAAGTTTGATAATATCCATAACATGATTTGTCCTTTTGTTTGTGTGTACTGATATACATACATATTTATTTATTACATCATTATATACATGATTGTGTGTGAATAAATAGAAGCATCACACTAGCTAGGTGAAATCCAGCTAAGGTGATGCAAATTTTTTTTTTTGCCTTTTGGATCAAAGTGATATCAATGTAATAATTCCTTGGCTTATTTATTTAATTCTATTATATTCCAATTTCATATATAGTATATACTAATATGTTAACAAATTGAAAGTTGATATGTTTAGATTCATATTTTATCTTGTATTTCATTATTTTTTATGTACACATGTATATTAACGAATAATGTCGTTAATAGTAGTATTAAGTGATCAATTTCTATTCACTAAGGTGGAGTAATTGGTAAGCTACGAATAAGATTTTATTTAGAAAAAAAAAAACTCTATTTTCAAGAATATAATGTTGGGTTACGTTTACCATCTCACATTACCATTTGTTTGAAACAATTACCAATCCAACTAATATTTGTGATCCATTTTACATTTCATGCTGCATCATCTCTATTTTGGAACTTTTCTTTTATAAGAAAATATATAAATATATACACCCACACATTTCTATAATGCAAGATGCTCTTAATTCTTTGTTTTTCATTAATATTATAAATGGAAAAAAATGATCAATCCAAATCAAATTTACTCATCGATCCAATAATTATCGAGAGATCTGACCACACAATACAAACACAGTAATATTAATCCAAATCAGATTAAGAAAACCATGTGTTACACAAGTAGCTAGACTAAAGTCGAACTTGGCAATTGGACAATAAGATCTCTGAGGATCTAATTAGATGATCTATCATTTTCTACTTCTTTTCCCTCGTTCTATATTCACCCTAATTAACAAGGCTGATTTTTTTTATTTTTTTCCTTCTCTAGTCAAATCACGAGACAATGTGGTGATAGTATATCACGTGTGTATGTGGATGAGTAGCATGGGATTATATCCCGGATCTGCCGACCACAAATCAAACAGAGTTTACTACTTGGGAGAAGATTAGATTCTCATATCCTACGTGGCATTTTGTGTTCGTAATAGTAGTATGTTCATTTGTTCTTGGATCTGATGAAACATAAAATCAAACTTAGGTTTGATGAGGTGGTTGAAATTGTTGTTGTGCCCACGACTTATCATTATTCTTTTCTTACCCTAAATGATATCAAACATCGTACGTGTGGCTTCATACATACACAACTACGCTTTCCAAGTAGCTTCATGTTTTTTTTTATTATATTTTAAATGGTGTTTTGATTTTGTGTTTTACCTATATTTATAAATATAAAGTATAGTGAATTATGTTTAAGGTTTGTCAATTATTGTTTTTTATTGATTCAAACTCATGCATGCATTTTTTCGATATTATATTGTATTATCATATTTTAAGTTTTGAGTAAATCGTATATCGAAAACTTGATTGATTGTTCAAAGGGTCTTAAAGTAATATTCATGAACTTCAGGATCTATTTGGAATTTGACTAAACTTTGAGGGTGATGAGTTCACTTCACAAAATATGAAATGTAAGTACAATATAGAAATGTAGATTATTTTATATACGTATGATGATTGGAAAAATATTGGTCGAATTTTTTTTTATTTTTTATCCATTACTCAAGTTATTAAAATATTAAGGATCCAAGATCTGAATTGACCTGTTTTTACCTACACCCGAAGTCCATCCAACTCATACTTGTCTAGGTAATTTAAAAATGCATAATTGTCAAAACCAAGCTCGAGTTCTAGTGGTCGAGAAATAAAAAGTTTTTTTTATAACTTTGAAATATTGTCATCAAGATCAATATTGAGGGTTGGGAGTTAATGATGTTATATTATGGTATAACTCATACTACATTTTCTTAATTACATCAAATGTATGTTTGGTGAAATTTATACATATAATGGATATTTAATACATTTACCATGAACATATATTAATATGTTCACGATTGGTAGGATAGCATAACTGTATAAATAATATATACGACTAGATCATTTCCTCTATATAGTACTATCTATTTATTCTCAAACGTACACTCACATTATATGTAAAAATAGATGGTAAATATTAATTAACATTTACATGACTTTTGTAACATTATAGAAATTAGAGTTAGCAGAATGAAAACGATATTAATTAGAGTTTTTATGATAAAAGTAGTAATTTTGCCCATAATGTTTGCTTGAAAGTACACTTTCATAATTTTAATTTGCCATGGATTAATTTCGAATTAAAAAATTTCGAAAGTTGATGTGTCATGTCACTATCATACATCGGATTACGTGATATAATTTTAATAGATAGTTAAAAATTATTTTTATTAAAAAATTAAAGGGAAAAGTGTTAGGAATGTAATCGATTTAAGTTCTAAAAATGGTCAAATTATATTTTCAAGCAATACTAGAGAAAAAATTGCTAGGTTTGCCATATTTAATTCAGAACCAACTTTGATTGGCCCAATGGACTATTTTTTGCCAAAATAATTGTTGGGCTCATATTTTTGAAAATTTACAAGGCCCACCAGTCCATTGATGTAAAAATGTCCAATCCAACCATGCTTAGCAATTAATAATAAATTCAATCTCAATAATACACACCACTACTATATTCCCTAATGATTATACTAATAACAATCATAAAATGAAATATCATGTTAGTTTTACTACATCATGTCTCTCAACTCAAATAAGATGTAAATTTAGATCTTGCCACCCTAATTATATAAAATCGTCTTACGAATATAACTCCATAAGATGATGTAAATTTAGATCTTGCCACCCTAATTATATAAAATCGTCTTACGAATATAACTCCATAAGATGAAACTTTACTGTATAAAACTCAAACTCATTCTCACAAAAATTCTTTGTTTTATGAGTTTTTGGTTTACCCATTTCAAGATATTAGAACAATAAGATTTGCTACTTAAAGGGAAAAAAAAAAGTCATCTCAGATGTAACACAAACAACATATATAATTAAAATAACCAAGACACCATAATACAATTGCAAAATACCATTTTCTATATTGTCCTATATATATCCTTAATGATCAATACTTGAAAGTATATATCATAAATACAATAAACAAGCCTATATAATCACACATAAAACATAACATTTCAACAACACATCAAATTGTCCACCAAATCACCACAAATATTTTCATGGATTTTTTACATGATAATGATGATCCATTGAAGAGCATATTGATGAGGCAAGAGGTTGGTAGTTTATGTAACGACTTGGAGCTGATGAATGTCTTCTTCCTTTAGGCAAACAACCTTCCACTTCCTTGCCTCCCAATCCATGCTTTTCCTTTGTAATTTTCGGCTTGAACGTCGTATAATCTTCCGGTTTTGCCCCTAGGGGCCTCGAGGCGAACGAAACACCCATGAAGAAAATGAGGGTAAAAATGAGAATGAACATCTGCCTAGACATTTTAGTATATGCTGCTAATTTGTGTTGGTTTTTCACTGCATGAAAATATGGGTTTATAGTGTATCTATATAAAGAGTTTGGGAAATGAAACAAGTGTAAATAAAGCTTTAAATAGACTCGTGATGAGCTGAAATAAAGTGTGATATTTTACCAGCTCATGAACTAGTTTTCCAGCACCATAGTAGTTGTATGCTCATTTGACTTTTAGTATATTGACTTTAATTCTGGATAATTATCATCAAAATAGAATTGGGATCCTCTCAATTTCGGGTTTTTTATTTTTTATCTTTAGAAAGAGCAATTTTAATGTAGATAAAATCAAAACAACCTGGATTCATTTATATGTGTTTTTGAACTAGGAACTCCACCGGTGTATTTTAATATTGATTTGAGATGGTCTTGTAGAAATTTTTATGAGAATTATGTTTATTTTATTAAAGCATATGAAATATTTAAATGAAAATATCTTTGAAGTTGAGACTTCTGAAGACCAAAGAATATGTGGAAAGAAATGGATGTGGATGTAACTTTGCATTTCTTTTGGAACGACTTGAGATATAGAAAAAGGGGTGGCCAAATGCCAATTTCATGTGATGTAATTAACTCTACTTTGAATCACAAGATCAACTTGTACATATATATAATTTTTTTATATTTATTTATGAAGTTATATATTTTGACTAAGTTTTGATATAGAGCCTACAATTTGGATTCTTATAGAACCTCGCGCAATGTAATATATATATATATATATATATATATATATATATATATATATATATACTTTCTGTTGTAACAATAATAATAGATTGCAAAATTTAGTCATCTTTTACTTCAAAAGTGTGTTCTATTTTCTCTAGGCATTGGATTATCATACTATAATTAAAATTTTAATATAAAAATGTTATATATAAGGTGTTTATATTATTTCTTTTTTTAATTTAAATTAATTTTAATGTGCATTCTAAAATCCCCATATTTAAAAATCCCACTTGGCAGTTATTAATGATGATTAACATTAATTAATATAAAATTCATTGACTGAAAAATAGAAGATGTGATATATTTTCGGAATAGAAAATCTCATCCCCACTGATTAGGCTACATTTACGAGGGATTTAAAATTAATTATTTTTCCAAGATATGCATTTAGCTATATATTAAAATCAAGTATTTTGATTATACATGGACCGAATGTCGTTTCGACATCTGGAATGACACTACATGTCCACGTGGAAGTAGTAGCTCAACTAGTTTTGGCCAACTTATAATCTAAAATCGTGCCACGAAAACAAAAAAAGATTCACCTACTAGCAACTTTAGCTTAAGATCTCAACTCTTTGCAGACTCTTGGACACATATCCAATTGCTTTTACAATTCTAGATAAAGAGTTGGGTTTTGACTTTCAAATTTTGTTTAATTTATTTATATTTTTTGTACAACAAATCCACGTTTTAAATCTATTTCGGATTTTTGAATCATACTGGGTAAAGCCTGTTTGCCATTAAAAAAAGGAAAAATAGCCACATTTCATTCATTCAAAAATCATTAGTAGTGGATTCAGAAAAAAAAAAAAAACTTGAGCTTGACTCGACAGATTGCTCGATAAACATTTATGCTCGACTCGATATCTAAATAATATATTCGTAAAATAACTTAATTTTCTAAAGATATGCTTAATGTGAAAATTTTAATAAACTATCAAAGACAAAATAAAATTTAACAATAAGGCTTGCAAGCTTGTCAAGCCGAGTATTAAACTCTATCTTCAAGTCAAACTCGATTTTTTCCGAATCAATTTCGAGTCACAAGCTATATTATCTTATTTACATCTAAAACGTATCATCAGAGTTTTAACTAACTGCATTTGTCATAACTTTAAAGATCACAACCTACATGAAATAAAAATACTAATGGATTCAACCATGCAAAGTAGAAAAGATTGAATCATTAGTCCAATTTCTGAAGCAAGTCAAAAAAACCTGTGCCCATCTTTACAGGCAAGCCTAGAAAAATTCTGGACGTTGGAGTCTCTAAGTCATCTGATAGTCGATGAGACGCTGCTTCCACAATGAACTTAGTTGCCACCTCAAACGACATCTTAAGGAACGGAGACACTGAGTCGGACATACATCCGTGTCTGCTCATTGCCTGATAGCCACCAGTGTGTGTCATGTAGTCAGCAACCAAGCTTAAATGGCGATAGTCAATCTTCACTCCATAATTGTCGAAAACTTGCTTCACCTCTCGTATTAGAGAGGCTCGGGCTGCTTCCACTCCGTATGTTTTCAACATGGCATTGATGTTGTTTGAGTACAAACGGCTTAGATCAAGATCGTCTAGCATCTCCCAGAACGACTTGAAATCAACTCCCGATGCTTTGAGTGCACAATACATGGCTTCCTCTGAGCTTGTTTGCCCCCTCTTTGGTTTCTTCTTGTCATCCCAGATTACTGTCTTTTCATCTGGATCATATTGTACCATTCTACAATGACTGATCCTCCCACATCTCTTGATGTGCACCTTCTTTGCAGTTTTCTGGGCAATCTGGATTAGTTGGAAAAGTGTTTAGTTTCAAATGAAAAGATTTGGACATTAGTGTAACGACAGCACGTAAACACGAAACATGAAGAAGAGAATACCTGAGCAAGCAACAGATGAGGTTCTGAGGTAAATCTGAAGTGGACTTTGAATGACAATCCTTTAACTTCCATGTAGACAGCCCTACGTACCTTTTTCCGACTGGATTTGGCTAAAGACATAACCTCATCCACATTTTGGTCATTAGACGACGTTTCATCTTTGTCTTTCGAGTGTTCATTTTCATCATCTTTGCTGTTTTCAGTGTCCTCATGATGGTCTGTATCACTATTTCCTTTTTCCCATTCTGCAGTTAAATAGTCTTCACCACGGCAAACATCAGATCCATCCTCATAATCGATTTCATCTGAAGCTTGTAGCTTTCTCTTTTGTACATCCGAACCAAGATCATCTCCTTTGTCATCGTCATCACTATCATCATCATCATTCGCTTCTTGAGTTCCAGCCCCCGAGTCATCATCACCAGTTTCATTTGATGCTTCTGATCTTGAACTAGACATTATATTCTTAATGCCATGAACTTTGGAGAGAAATATGACATGATTTTCAATTGCATCCTCCAATTCCCTTAAAAACACGGTTTTCAGAGTATCCTGAGTGTCTTCTAACGGAAAAAAATCAGTATCTTTTAGTTTCATCGTCAACTTATAAATTCTAGCCACTTTGTGGCGCTCAATTGAAAGTCGAACTTCCATATTCTCCACCAAATCTGCTACCGTGACTTTCTTCACATTAGAAACAAGATGTATGAGATCAGATCTGCAAATGACACATAAATGTTATCATGTAACATTGCATTTAATCCAGCATTCTAAGTAAAAAAATTCATCATGTTTGCAGAACTAGATTTTTAACTACTCACCTGGATCTCCATTCAGAGAAAGGGCACGTCAAAATGGGAGTCTTGATAACATCTGATGCAGTCATCAAAATCTCCTGGAGACGTGGAATACCCAATGTAACATTCATTTCCCCACGACCAGCCAGATGAA
The DNA here is from genome assembly GCA_028654395.1 of Scutellaria barbata. Classification (NCBI taxonomy): domain Eukaryota; kingdom Viridiplantae; phylum Streptophyta; class Magnoliopsida; order Lamiales; family Lamiaceae; genus Scutellaria; species Scutellaria barbata. Next base: position 12,264,808 of record CM053646.1, on the reverse strand, counting down.
ATGTGTTTAGTCTGAAAAAAGAACAAGCATCAAATAAGCTTTTGCAGGTTTAGTCATTAACTTTGTTCTCGATGATAAGAAAACTCTTTTTTGAACTTTAGAATGGTGACAGAATCTGAAGAATGCATGAGGTTTAACAAAGTCAGCAGAAAATAAGAGAAACTAATCTTACGTCATCTGAGTTGATGGTTCTCCAATTGACTGAGCTGCAATGACACCAACTGCTTCTCCTGGTTGGGCAAGACTCCATAGATATTTTTGCTTCACCAATTCTAGAAACTCGTCTTGCTCTTTTGCAGATGCCTTGTCTTCTTTCTTTCTTCCCTTCCCTTTTATTTTATGTAGCTTGACTGCATGTGAGTTCTGTTTCTCTAATGACTTGTCTCGTGTTTGTTGAACAAAGCGCCTGGCTTCTTCTTCAAGCCCCTCAGGCAAATTGCTGATGTAGCTATTGAATTGACGTTTATTATGAAATTTCTGGAGGATAGTTTCTCGATTCTGTATCATATCAAGGAGAAATATATTCTTAGTTCTTTTCTTACCATTGTATCAACTTTCAAATAGGAACTAGAATAGTTATACATAAGAGGAGAATATAAGAAATTACATCATCAAGTGCCTTAAAATTTGTGAGAAAGCTTGTGTGGTGCACATCAACACCATCTTCGCCATAGTAAAATTGAACGATGGAACCATCAGAATCACGGACAGTATAATCATAACAAACTTTTAAGCTCTCAAGATTTTTCATTAGACATCGCTGTAGATATCCACTGCGAGATGTTTTCACTGCAGTGTCAACTAACCTGTGCCAATAAGCTGACAGTTAAAGAAGACCATCAAGAGAATAAAAAACCAAAAAAAAAGCAAAAGCATCAGGCAGTGATCTATGGTAGGATTCTCTTTATACTTAACGTGTCTTGTTTCATAAAAGTTCGAAGCAAAATTGTGTTTGCAAACCCTGGTGATGCCCAGAAAACAGAAACAAGTAAAAAACGTGAATTTACCCTTCTCGACCAGCCATGCAGTGGAAGTAATACTCCTGAGGTCGAAGGCCAGTAAGAAAGCGATCAGTGATAAAGCCTCCGGCTCTACATGTGAAATCCCAGGGAGGAAAGCAGGGTAAAGTTTTCCCAGAAACCATTCGAGGAACTCTTTTACCTTCCAACTCCTGTTGCCCCAGATAGGCAGATATTTGTTGGAAATTCACCTACCAGAATGAATACAGTTACCATGTAAATTGGGATTAAATTAAGAATGCCTAATTAATAGATGTCTCCATAGTTCATGACTGTTGGAATAATTGATTTGATCACATTAATGTACGCGAATGTGTTGAAGCTCTAAACCAAGCAAGCTTTTTGAAAGCTAACTGTTCAAATTCTAGAATATTTTTTAAGCAAATCAAAGCGGCAATACTCAAGAACGAGGCTAAAATAACATAAAAAGTAATCTCTAGACCTTCAAGTTTCAATGAAAACAGAAGTGTTTGCATGAGTACTGAGGTTCTCCTCAAACACTCAAAACTGATTACTGACAGTTACAAGTCCTTGGGAAAACAGCATTATCATGGGCAAGAACTATATGGATTTATGGAGATATTCTATCTTACCGTACTACCTTTGGCACCTGTTGTGGTCATAACAGAGACGCAGTTCTTTGGGAAAGGTTTCAATAATCCAACTGTCAGCAGATGCTTGAGTATCTGAGAACCTTCTCTAGTTAGCCTATTTGCCAATTTATTTTTCATTTTCATGTCCAAGGTTGCAGTAGCAGATTCTCTGTCACTGCATATGGCTTTCTCAATTTCCAGCTGCAGTTCATCAGGGCCTACGAAATCAAAACCATAGAAAAGGAATAAGTGGCACTTTCAAGACAAACCACTCTCAAAAGACACGAGAAATAAGAATTCTTCAGAACAAAAAAGTAAGTATAATCATAAAATAGAGAAGCTAATATCGGATTAATGGAATTTTTTGATCAAGATACCTATTTCCCCAGGTTTGAACTTAACAAATTCACTGTGAACATCTTGACCCACGTCTTCTCCTTCGAGTTTCTCCTTCCTTTTGACGTCATAATTAGGCAAAATAATAAGGTCATCTACCCCACATGTGAATCCATGATTCTGAGCCATGTACACAACATTAGTTTGATTTATCAAATGAGACACTCAACAATGATATGTTGCGCGATTAAAAAATTAACATGAGAACCACCTGCAAAAAGATTGTAAATAAGCGGCTTAATGCAGAAAGCAAAATTCCTGCACTGTTAGACCCATAAAGCTCTTGCACTGTGTGAACCAAACCAAACTTTCCAAACTGGGACTTGTCAATCACACCACGCACAAGCTCGTTTTTCCAAATTAACAATTCGTGTTCAGCATTGTGATCTTCATACTCTTCATTTCTGTAACTGTCACCAGTGAAATAGCTCTTTGGGATTTTACCCTGATTTTTAACAGTACAGGGTGCACAACCTCGTGTGATGTGATTCAGTAATGCTGTAATTACCTAGAGAAGCACAAAAAAAAAAAGGATGGTGTTGAATACTAGTGACCATCATTCATACACTAAGTTTTTCTCTAATATAGGCCTTTCATCAATCACATCATGCATACAAGACAGATTATCAGCATTTGAATTTTTTACCTGTTTTCCAGTCCAAAGAGGTACTGGTTTCCACACTGTGGGCAAGATAGACTCCACCACACCTTCCGAATCTACTACTGAAACCTTCCGGGAATGGTTACATGAAAGTGAACCTGACTCAACCGCGAACACACCAGACCCGTAAAGCAGCTGACTGAATTCACTCCGATTAAGAAATGTATCCTTCATTGTCAAAAGCACAGCACTTACAATATGATCCTGGAGAATTATGAACAAAGAATAGTTAAAATGCAGGTGTGTGATGGAATATAGCAAAAAGAAAGACAATACCGAAAATAACTATTAATAGTAAGTTCTGATACTGAAACCTGAATTAAGCCTCTCACGGTATCACCCCTTGTAGGAACAATGTACTGTTCGTTAGCATTAACAATGCTGTAAGCTTCCGCACGAGATATTTCATCTTGAGGAAAATGCACATTAATCTCGTCACCATCAAAATCCGCATTATAGGCACTTAAGACAGTTTCATAAAAGACGTCAATCCTGTAGATAATCAAAGAAAAGGAGAGCATATAAAGTAAATGATAAATCCAACCTGCAATTTGCATAATGCATGCGAATTGTTTTTTCTCCTTTCAATACACGAACGACATGAGCCATTATACTAGGCTTGTGAAGCGTAGGCTGACATAAAACAAGAATCGAGTTAAATAGCAGCAAAACAGCAATACAATAATTAAACAATCAAACCTACAGAGATCGGACAAGAAAATGGCTGCCAAGGTAAAGATACACTCGCTATGCAACAAAGTGACATCATATGTATATTGAAGAGAATATAGAACTAATTATAGGCATTGCCTACTCGTTTCTGATGGACATTGCTCTTGTTTTCAAACATAAAGCTTCAAGCATCATAATCGAGCATCTTCTGAAATCAGCCTTTTTTTGAAACACATGATTTACTCGGATAGCAGAAAGATTGATGAAATAAGATGGTGATGTCATTTCAAGTACCTGTCGATTCACAAGCACAATATCCCCATCCTTCAAATGGCGATAGACAATCTTGTTCTCAAACTCAAGCTCGTTGATCTTCCCTGAAACGGCATCTATCCCTCGTGAAGGACGTAATTTTCTAGATATTTCTATACGCTGCATCTTTCGGTCTGGACACAGTCCTGAATTGTACATGCTACCATCAACAAAATTTGTAGCTCCAGGATGAATTTCAGGCCCATTAATCACGGCATCCCTCAATCTTCCAGCATTCCAAGGAGTAACTCTCTGTAATATATCAGTGAACAAATAAGGAAAGAGCTTTGATAAACTATATACAAGTCTAGCTTGGGAAATCAGAAAGAATACTATCACTTTTTCAACAAAAAGCACCATTGACAATTCCCTCATAATACGAATTCTCCTACTTGATATCATATTGGTGCTGTAGCTTTAATGCAAAAAATCACATAAATGAATAGAGATTCCTACAAAAAACTAAATGATAAAAAATACTATAAGAGTCACAATTATTTTTCATCCTTTTAATTATAATACTCTTTCATTGCAATACGAAATAGAAGTTTATCCATCAAACACTAAACCAAAGAGATACAAAATTCCAATCGATTTGTAATCACTGTAGGCATAAAATCCAAGTAGAAGACAGAATGGAAACAAATACGTTTAGAAATTTTTAATTCACCAAGCGTATCAGAAGAGGCATAAGTTCCTTCACTCACATATTATAGTGTAACCAAATGTATAATGCCAAGTTCTTCCATCAATTTAGCACATTCATATTGAGAGACAGTTGACTAAAACATATTATAAAAAATATGATATATGAAACCTCCATCCATACCTCTGGGTATGTCAATCTCAATGCAAAGTATGGAGGAATTCCAATTTCATTTACTGACAAGTAAGGATCAGGAGATATGACAGATCGACAAGAGAAATTGACCCTTTTACCCATCATGTTCTGACGGAATATGCCCTCCTTCTTTTCAAGGAACTGACAAATTCCAGAAGAACCATTTTTTTGAGATTGACCTGCCACAACAATGTAGCCACAACAATGTACACAGGTGTGAAAACTATAGAATTTTGCATTTGAAAACCATAAAGCCAATACTATATATATATAATAGAATGCACAGCAACCATGAAAGCAGAAAATCAGAGAAATAGGCTCACTAGTTGCAGTTTTGCTATCAAATAACACATTAATAGATTGCTGAAGATCCAACCAGCAACTAATAATCCTTGAACATTCAGAACTATTAGTATGAGCATTTCCTAGAGCAATATTTGACTGCAGCACCTTCCCCAATAGAATAGTATGTTGATGATCCATCACCTGCAAAGAAAACTATACAAATGATTCTGGGAACAAAATGGCAGCAACAACCTTGTACAGGCAATGAAACAATGCGAATAATAACAAGAATTTGAACTAAGATGAATGATTTAAATATGTTGTTTCCTATCCACCAATAAAATCTTACTACACAACAAAAAAAAAAAAAACATAAGAAGCAGAGTACAAATCCAAGTGTCTGTTAACTATAAATCATTTTGTAAATGTCAGCATGTGGAATTTCGGAAACAGTAACACCAAAGACCACTGATGCAAGTTACTGAAACATAGATCAAAAGTAGTTTTCTTAACACTTACAGAACCACCAACTTCTCTTGGAGGGCGGAATTTTGTTGGAGGTACAAGAATAGTCTCTAGGAAAAACATTGAATAGCCTGTCATATGTCCAGAAATATTACTTTGCTGTTGCTGAATGTTAGATATATATGAGGCGAGAGGAGCTTCACTCTCCCACACGCGCCTCAGAATATCTTTAACCTGTCAGTTAGAGGCAGAAAGATTCATGAACAAATTGACTTGTTAAAGGTGAAAATCATGAGAATTCCAGACTAAGCAATCACCTCTGATGGTAAGAGAGGTCCTGAAAAATTATTACTTGTATCCTCGCCGCTTCGTATGGCATTTGCTCTGATGTCAGCACTGGAGATTCCACTCTACACAATAAAGAGGATAATGAAGAATTGGAAACAGAAAATAAATGATAAACACCAAGTAACACAATGAAGTTTCAATACATAGAATTTGAACTTAAACAAGATGAAGGGGGAGATGGAAATGTCAGATTGAACTTACCACACAAAACCATCCAAATGTTGGCTTATTGATCTTTGGATTTTTGCATCCACAATTCATGCACTTCTTTTCCTTTTTCTTTAAAAACTCATTCAGAACTGACATAGCGTAACTGAGCTGGCAAGAATCCCAAAATGCCTGCTTATAATGCTCGTGGTGATTTTCGCCATCAGAGAGAACTGTGGAATGTGATGTTTGACTCCCTTCACTATCCCCCGGATCTTCCAAGGCCTGCACAATATTCTTGCCTTGAAACTTCTGTTGCCTCAGCATTTTCGCCTCAACAATGTCACCTTTTTCTATCAATCTTAATTGTGAAACATAATTCTCCACCTATATCAAACACATTACATTTCAGGTGAAAAAACACACTGCCAGGACAATGAGCACAATGAACTTATACTAACTCACCTCTCCTCTGCTAGCCCGAAATTGAAAACAATAAAAACAAATCTTATTCAGAAGACGATACAATGTATTAACGAGCAACGGATTATAGGCTGGCAAAACTAGGTCTATGTGACCCCAATGACCATGACAATTGCAAAGTAGTAGGCCACATGATATACAGCTGCATATAACAAGATAAGCATCACAACCCCATTGCTAAGTAACATATCAGCACAAACAAAGTGCACTATTCATATACTTACTGAGTAAATTTATCAAGGGGTCCCATAGCCAAATCATAGAGTCCACCAGGAACCGGCCTCCCCAATATATCAACCAAATTGGGATTTGTAACCTTCACAACACTATGGCGCTTGACCTCTTCATCCAACATGAACCTAAAATTCACCGCCTTAACAGCCTCTGTTGCTCCCTAAATACAATAATAAACATTACAGAACAGCAACAAACAACAATACGCAGTGAGAAAGTTGTTTATGGCCCAGAACATTCAGAAAAATGAAATTGTACAAAAAAATTAACCAAATTCTGATGAAATTACTTCTTCCAGATCATAAACTCCAAACAATCATCCGAGACAGTAATAAAATATCACAAACAACAATATCAAACGAAACCTCACGATGAACGGAGTGTTTTACCATGGTTCACCAATTAGTTCGATACTCGAACGGCCTCTGATCAATAACTCCGAGATAAGATTTGAGTTTCAAGCTTGGAGCCGAAGAAGGAATGTCGTGCATGGGAGGATGAGAGTAAAACCCCAGCTTTTCTCTCAACTATCTCTGTATTACACAAAATATGAAACAATCTGATTATTTAATAATTCTTTATTAAATTATTTTCGCAATCCTTGAGTAGGTTGGAAATGCAATTTGTGTGTTACTTTTATCTCTGTACAAGTTGTGAAATTTTAGAAAAAAACTTTTTTTTTTTTGTTACTATTGTTATTTGTTATTAAAAAATAGCATAAAGAAAAATATGTTAGTCACGTGGTAATTTGGGTTCTAAGGTTGGAATTTTGGTCGTTAATAAGTGAACAAATTTGTAGATAGTTAAATTTTATTGACTAATCAAATAACGACGCATATAAAACCATGTATTAAATATCAGTTTTGATTAATTTTAGGGATAAATTAAATACACCACACATTACAATTTTAGGGGTTTTCTATATACACCACACATTACAATTTTTGTGAATAAATAAATAAATAAAAGTTATTCGTCTAATTAGGATTTTCGAGTGATTTGTTTGTTTTATGTAGTAACTACAACAAATTTATTTGAATAACTTAGAAATCTTGTTATAGAATCGATTACAATATATATTTAACATGATTAATTACCTTTTAAGAGCACGCTTTAATGATTCTATTTTTTTCGTAGTCTTCGTAATTCTCACGCCTCAAACCACAAACAGTACAACCTTCAACCTTTTGAGATGTTTTCTCTAGAACTAGTCTGTAGTATTTGTGTATGGATATCATCTATAGACTATTTAATAGTATAAAATCCTAGGAGTTCTAAAATTCCTTTTCCTATTCTACATGGAAAAGGATTTAGATAAAACATATCTCATAAATCTCTTTTTAACTGACATTTTGATTCGGATGATCTAATAGTATATATTATAATCATTATAATATTATTTGGTAATAGATCCACCGATGACACCTAATCAAACCCAATTAAACTGAGTGTTAATAAATTAACCCGGACTCAATCAACTATTAATTTGTCATAATAATTTATTAATCTCATTTAACTTCATTATATATATGAGATTACATTTTTAATTAAATTAAAGTTACTGAAGCAATAAATTAACAATATATATGTTCTGAATGATCATTGGCTGATTTCAATACGATGAATATCATTGGGTATGCAGAAGTTTAAGTTTTTAACCATTCAACTTCACAATTTTTTTGTTTTATGTAGTCACTATTCGCTGACTTGTGGAAATTATAGGGTATGAACTCCACCGTAAATAAATTTGACACAACAATTTAGTTTTTTTAATTTTTTTTTAATACCTAAAATTATGATATGACAATTTTGAATAGGAAATTGACATTTCGGTAGATTTTTTCAATTTTTATTTTAATACTCTATCTTTCTACTTCGTAACCTGAAGCTATAACAAACCCCATGGCTGGAAGGGAAGGGGGCAGTCCTCACAAGAAGGAAATACAAGATATAGATGTATAACTTGTAATAATAATTATTAAATTAAAGTATTAAGAAATTATAGAGTACAATTTGATATGTTGCATAGATATCAAATATAATATATGGTTATGCCCATTTACAACAAATCCATAACAATAATAAAAAGGTGGTAACTGCATTTTTAATGGATAAATTTCATAAGAAAATCCAATTTAAAAATTAATTTTCAATTCTAAATTCAAATTATAAAGTTTCTTAATAAGGGGCTCAATTTTATATTTTTTTTCTCAATTTAAGGCTTGAAATTTATATTGAGTTCTTAATTCAAGACAAAATTTCATATTTTTTTTATTTTTATTTTTATTTATAAATTTATTAATATTTCAACATGTATTCATATTTTGGATAAATTAAGACAATTTAATGTGCTTTAAGAATAATTTTCATCCGACTTATCAATTTATATGAAAAAAAAATATAGTTAATTCAATTCATAAAATATAAATTATATTAAACTAATTAATATTAAAATCGATTTTATATACTTTTATTCATAAAATTAAGAAAATAAATTAAAGGAATCTTAATTTTTTGAATTGCATTTATTATATATATATATATGTATAAATTAATACAAGTCGGATGAAGATCATTCCAAAATTGCACGAACGTATCTTAATTTATTTAAACTATAAATACATATTAAAACATAAATAAATCTATAAATATAAATAAAAAGAAAAAGAAAAAAAATGAAGTTTGTCTTGAATTGAGAACTCAATCTAAATTTCAAGCCTTAAATTGAGAAAAAAATGTAAAATTGAACCTCTTATTAAGAAACTTTATAATTTGGGTTTAGAATTGAGAATTAATTTATAAATTGAATTTTGTTATGAAATTTATTCCATTTTTAATTGTCTATATTTATAGACCTTTTTTTTAAATTATTAAATTTTGTTCAAATAATGTTTATGTATTCAAAACTAGTTATTATCATTTTATACGTTGTTTCAGAAAATGGTATATTTTTTGGACTTTTATCAATTTAACTATAGTCAAAAATATAACAAATTACCAATGTAAAGCCTAAAAGATTAAATAGTTTCAATTTGGAGGCTCGAAGATGAAATTACCACTCAAAAGACCTACAAAAAAATCTCATAATTAAGATAGATAGATTGGCCAGAATACTAAAATATCTCATTTCTCATAATAGAAAAAACATGAGTAAAATAAAACTAACAACAAAATAGATAGATTAAGATATTTTCTCATAAGAGAATAAACAGAAGTTAAATAAAACTAACAACTAGATAGACACATTAAGATAAATAGATTTAGTTCTTCTACTCTGACCACCATGGATATATGGTTAATATATCAAAAATCCAAAATGCATATTAATTTTTCCTCCTCAGCAATAGCTTCTTCCTTCTTTTCAGAACTCTCCTCTTCTTATTCATCAGCATCCGGATAATCCCGATCCGTTGACGACGAGGTGTCGGAATTGTCCTCCTTCTCATATCCAGGTACATGTTCTTCCTTTTTCTTCGTTGAATCACCAACCACATAAGATTCGTCCAATGTGATGTCCAACGCACTCAGGTACATTTGCTCATACACGCCTCTGTGCTTCGCGCAACACGGACAGTAGTATACATCATTCGAATCGAAAGGCCCAACGGATTCCATCCACGTTTTGACACAAGCTCCATGCGCGACTGCATTACATGTTAGCTCACTACACCGATATATTTTTTCGGTTTCATTTATAATAACGCTGCATGAATAACAAGATCTGGGAAGGAGCTTATAATTCACCATTTTTGTGTAAGAGAAAGAGATAGGTACATGAGAATAAGGAGGTGGTTAATATAGTAGGAGTAAATAAAACTAGCATGATTTGACCAAAAGAAGGAAAGGTTTGCATGCATAATTTTGAGTAGCTAGGTTGGTAATATCACTGTCACGGGATCAACGAATCCTTTGTTAAAATCAAATAATTAAGAAGAAGCTAAGGATTTAAATTAAGAAAATAGTATCTATATTAATTCAAATAATTAAGAAGAACGATCTGAGTTATCATCTTGCATTGGGTCTTCATTCAATATATATCATAAAATGGCCTCGAATCAAGCATATTATTTGGAAATTTTGGACCATTCGAATTCCTAATAAATGTTTAACTTTTACAACCATAATATTAGAAACAATATACGATTCCCTCTCCTTGAGTTTGTGTTTATGGGTATCGAGATATGATTTTATAACATAATCTTGAAATTAATTAAAAAAATAAAAAATATCAATTATAATTTCAAACTAAAAGAATTAAGATAATATATGATGCTATTATAACAGTACTAAAGATTTAATTTGTTCTCATACAGTCATACATGAAGTCGAGAATATGCGTAAGGGAGATGTAATTGAGTTTTATTTGTAAATATTGATAGATATGGAATACTCATTTTTAATGTATTCTCGCATTAGATATTTAATAGGATTTCTCGCTGATATGATAGAAATTGATTTCAAATTATGAATCGAATTTAATATACATATGTAATTCCTAATACAATTTACATTAAAAAATATATTGAAAAATCCGTTTCATAGAGATAGACATTTCGGTTAATGGAAAAGCATGTAACGTTCTTTTGTTAAGATATATTAGCTGACTTCCATTATAATAGAAGCTAAATCTATATATAAAAGAAACAATCGAAAATTGTTTAGAACACTATTTTTTTAGTAATTCATCATATAGGGTCATCTTTTCGAGTCATGATTAGGATACTATATTTTGAATTTGGGTAATTTTAGCATAATTAGTGTGAAATTCCTAAAATTCGGGCCTAAATCGTATGTGCAGTTTATGTGTCTTTTCAAGTCTGAGTTTTTCAAAAAAATTATTTGATTTTCATTCAAATCGAGCTTGAATCAAATTTAACTCAGTAAATTGATTTGAGGCATTGTTATGGTTTGAGGAGATGAGTGTTTTGATTTATAAAACTTACATTTTGATTAAATTTTAAGAAATATCAAATTTTAGGTGTGCTTGATGGTGGATTTCAGAAAAAGAGGCAACGGTTTTGGAGGAGCTTTCTCAAAACTTAACAAAAATATATATTTTCTATACCAAAACATTCATCTCTTCAAGTCCTAACCAAGTCTCAGATCAATTTATCAAATTCAATTCGATTCAAACTCGATTTGAATGAGAATCCCTCAATTTTTCGAAAAACTCAAATTTGGGATGACATATAGGATGTAAGTTCCTCGATCGAAGATGCTCGTTAAAATGGTTACTGATGTTATTAATAAAGATCATATGGAAACAAATGTACAAGTATAGGTTCTAGCTTATTGGAACGAAAGTGAACATTAATGGATTTATTGTAACAAAAAGTGTGCATGTATAAATCTTGTATTTTTTAACGTTTGTTCCAATATGTTCTTTTTAAAGAGAATATCTACCATTTAAGAGTTCATTAGAAAAAAATCTAATTAAATTAAATATAAAAGTAAGATAATTAACAAAATTGGAATAAAAGAAAGTACGGGGATCATTAAAATAAAAATCGAAAGTACATGAATCTTCTCGTATTTTATTAGATTTATCACACCTCAATTATAAATTATTTTAATTAAAAAAAAAAGCGAAGATTAGAAAATCCCAATTCTATCCTTGGAGGGAAAAAAATGAAAAATTTTCAAACATTTTACCCTCCTTTCTCTCTTTTCCTTCACTCTTTCTTTCACCTCATCTCTTAAATTCTTGATAAATGAAATAAAAATATAATATAGAACATTTCACGTATCAGTTAAATGTGTGAAAATTGTGTGAAAAATGTAAAAAATCAACTGATTAAATATGTGAGAATCATGTGAAAAATGCAAAAAATCAACCATGTCATTACATTCTGATTGATCAAAGAAGAGTTTCGATCATCCACCACCTAACATGTTATTGTATAAATGACTTTAAAAAAAAAAGGCAAATAAATCATTTTTATCTTTCATAAATAAAATAAAACATTTCGTCGAATTAATTTGTAAAACCATTAAATTATGTCTTTCATTAATAAACAAAAAAACCAGCAATGAATCGTGACAACAAAACCAGCTGAAATTATTCTTTTTTAAACGTGACCGTTTTTTTATCTTCTTGGGTTGGGATGGAATGGGATGGGGTCATAACATTCCAAGATTGGCCTAATAATGACAATAATAATTCATTATATAAATAGTAAATTATTAGTTGAGACGTGGAGAATCGACCAAGATAATATATGTTTCTTAATTGTCGTTCTTATATAATTTTTATTAATTTTATTATTTTTGTGGTTGTATGTGTGAAATTTCATGAAGTGTGATAATTTAAGATTGGAATTTTGGACGTTAATCTTAAAATTAATTTTTTCCCAATCTGTAGCTTACGGAATTTGTGGTATAAAATTATCAGGGATTTTTTTACATTTATTTTCCAAATAGATTATTTTTATTAATACATAATTATTCATTATTAAATTAAAAGAAAAACCCGACTATAAAATGACAAACAAACTTTAACATAATTATAATAACTGGTTAGGAATGTCGATGCAAGATTTTATATCCAAAAGCAATATTACCTCTAATTTTTGAAATAAGAAGGTCAAAATCTTTTCTTTTTGTATTTAGCTTCCCTTTAATTATTTATATCTAAGTTGTTGTAATATAACTCTTGAAATTTTTCGTAATAATATAATTTCCACTATTTATCGGAATTTGAATAACTAGACATGATTCGATAACCCTTAACAACCAACTAAAAATTATAAATTCACATTTTTCGGTAAAGAATTTGCGAATCATGGATTGTTTGTTAAAACCTTAAATTAACCACAAATCTTATTTATGCTCAATTATGGCAAACAAAATTAGAGTAATCGGTTAAATAAATATTCTTTTTTGTCATAGCTTTAATATGAAAATTAATTAATGACTTTCCATCTTATAAAATGTTTAATTTCAATTTTCAAATAAAGGGCCACCCCAAAACATAATGCAGCTCTAAACTCCAAAATTTTACGTAAAACATTAAATTGTTACATTTTAAGAAAATCTGGTAAAATCGTCGTGTTCGTGTTTGATTGAATTGGATTCAAGTTTCTTTCAACAACTTTATATTATCTTTCTTTTTTTTTTTTATGGTGAGAAAAAGAAGAATGATTGAGAATGGAAATTAAATTCAGAAGAAAAACGCAGTTGTCTGTCATTCTATGCACATTCAAATGGAGATTATAAGTTAGTTTTTTTTGTTTTTGTTTTTGAGCAACAACAAATGTTTTTTATAACTCAAAATTTGTTTTTGTTTTTTTGTTTTTTTCTTTTTTGAGCAGAATCCCACAAGAAAAGTGACATCTTTTTGAAGCTTTGTTGAAAGATTTCTTTAGAGGTAAATATACGTTTGACCCTTTCATTGGCTATTTTTGTATATATTCACGATTTTGTAGCCGCAATTTCAGATGATGAACTTCAATCCTATTTTTCTTTTACTAATTTTTTATTGCATTATTAAAACATTTCCTGATTCTGTATCACGTTGTCAGCGCAGAAATGCACATGAAGGATTCACATGCATATTACTGATATATAGATATTCCCATTGATTTGCTTTCTTCAGTTTCCATGGTCGAGTGATTCATTACTGTTTCTTGCTCTTGGATTTTGAAGCTTTTGAAGGGAGAGAATTAAGAGAGAGAGAGAGAGCAATGAAGAATTCGGTATCTGATCAGAGTTTCTACATAGAAAGTGAGGAAGAGGATGAGGAGAAGGCATATGAGAGAGGTGAAGATGGGAGTGATATAGATTGTGATAATTTCTCCAATGACAACGATGACGAAAATCGGAATCATAGCAAGATTGGTTCTCTCGAGTCTTGTTGGCCTCAAAGTTACAGGTAAACATCACCCGTAGTAGCCTTAACTTATGTGAATATGTGAGGTTTGATGATGAATTGTGCTGGATCTAACCAACTTTTGTTATTCCTTGTTGTGTGTGGTTCACTATGATAGTTGATATAGCGTTTTTAATCTCAGACTAAGAACTCTGAAATTGCCGAACAAGTGCTTGTAAAAAAGTCTCCATAGAGTTCTATCTTAGTTCCACATTGTTTGATTTCTCTAAATCTGTTGCCAAATACGTTTACAGGCAAACGATTGATTTATACGGTAGTGTTCCATCTCCAAGTATCAACTTCCTGGGGCCACCATCGATATCACAACTGGGAAGCTCGTTTCTGTCATCGTCCCTCATTAGGAGACACACTCCTGAGATACTACCGTCTCTTAGTAAGCCTCTCGTATCGGGTGCAGAGGTTGAGAAACCAAGAGAAGGACGTAGCTCACGTTATCTTCTATCCCCGACACTGTCGAGAAGATCTAGTTTAAGGAAAGCAGTTCTTGATAAAAGAGCCACACATGAACTTCCACTTCCTTACCAGAGCACATTTGGACAGGCTGTGCTAAATGGTTTGTCATCTTTATCGAACAAATGACTTTGTTAAAGAGATCTTCGTTCTTCCTTCAATGGGACAGTTCGTTTTATGCAGGCATGAATGTCCTATGTGGAGTTGGAATCCTTTCGACTCCGTACGCTGTAAGAGAAGGAGGGTGGCTTGGGCTTGGTATATTGATGATTTTTGCTGGACTTTCCTTCTACACTGGAATTCTCTTGAGGTGCTGCTTGGATAGTCAACCCGGGCTTGAAACGTACCCAGACATTGGCCAGGCTGCCTTTGGTATTACAGGGAGAATCTTCATATCTGTAAGTCTTGTTATTTCCAACATTATTGCTTTATTGGAGTTAAGTTTAGTTTTTCATATGTTTGTTTCTTGTGTATGCAGATTGTATTATACGTGGAGTTATACGTAAGTACTTCTGGCTTAATGTCTAGATTCAGAGTTACTCTACACTTGAAATATATTCCTATATGGCTAAATCATCTGTTTTTTCACAGGCTTGTTGTGTTGAATACATTATTTTGGAGAGTGATAACTTGTCTTCTTTATTTCCAAATGCACATTTAAGCTTAGGAATGATTGAGTTGAACTCTCAACATCTTTTTGCACTGATTATCACCCTGGCTGTTCTTCCTACTGTTTGGTTACGAGACCTGAGTATTCTTAGCTACATCTCTGGTGAGCATCACAAAGCTTGGGCTAAAATGTTTCATCATTACAACAGTGATTCTATTTACTTAGATTTATTTGATACTTTCAGCTGGAGGAGTGATCGCATCATTCTTGGTCATTGCCTGTTTGTTTTGGGTCGGTTTAGTGGATCATGAGAACGTTCATGCAAAAGGGACGACAATAAATCTTTCCACTCTTCCTGTTGCTATTGGTCTCTACGGTTTTTGTTACTCGGGACATGCTGTTTTTCCCAATATATATTCATCAATGGAAAAACCGAGCGAGTACCCTGCTGTCCTCTTAACGAGGTAGTAGATAGTAGTGAGAAACTAGCATTTATAGTTAATGCAATAGTTTATTGAGTTACAAATTTGAGGTATTGTTCCATATTTGTCCTAAAATGCAGCTTTGGTCTTTGCACTCTGATGTATGCTGGAGCTGCTACAATGGGATACATGATGTTTGGAGAATCAACGGAATCACAGTTCACACTCAATATGCCTAAAGATTTAGTTGCATCTAAGATTGCAGTGTGGACTACGGTATCTTCTGTCTTCTTACATTTAATATCTTCAAACTGATGATCTGGTAATAACTCGAGTTTCTTGTTCTTTTGCAGGTTGTCAATCCATTCACAAAATATCCTTTCTATAATTCAATCTGCTCATTAGTCCAATTCTATATATATCATGAATGACAAACATAATTGCTTCGACCTTAATTAGAAACACGTATGCATTAACCTTGTCTCCGGTGGCAATGAGTCTGGAGGAATTAATACCTTCAAGAAATTCAAAATCCCAGATGTATTCGATCCTCATAAGAACAGCATTGGTGATATCCACATTGCTTGTTGGCCTCACAATCCCCTTCTTCGGTTAGTTCTTTGTAATTTTTTTTTCTTTTTTTTGAGAAAATTACTCATTGTTGTATCCCTTATCTGTAATACAGGTCTGGTGAGTGCATTGATAGGCTCTCTTCTCACAATGCTAGTTGTAAGTCTTTTAACGGTTTAGGATTATACTCGTTCTACATTTATTAGACGTGTTTTCACTCATAAAACATCATTTAAACAGACGTTGATTCTTCCATGTGTCTGCTATTTGAGCATCCTAAGGGGAAAACTAAGCTTTCTCCAGGTAATGCTCGTCCATCATCATAAACGGAAGTGCATAAATCGAATATTTGCATTTTCAAATCATCATGAGTTTGTTTTCAAATCGTTTCTCTGTTTTTTGTTTTACAGAGGGCGATGTGTGTTTTGGTTATTGGAGTCGGCGTTGTGTCGTCTGCACTTGGGAGCTATTCAGCATTGTCTAAAATTATCGACAGGTTGAGTTGATCGAAAATTTTGCGACAGAGATGAAATGATGTTGTTTTATATGAGAAATTATT
This sequence comes from Scutellaria barbata, assembly GCA_028654395.1. Taxonomy (NCBI): domain Eukaryota; kingdom Viridiplantae; phylum Streptophyta; class Magnoliopsida; order Lamiales; family Lamiaceae; genus Scutellaria; species Scutellaria barbata. The sequence goes on along the minus strand of CM053646.1, from coordinate 12,247,853 downwards.
TTGATGATTAGTCTTGAGACCTTTCTATTTGTACCATCTTTGTTCTTTCACCTTCCTTGTATATGTTTGGAGAGCCTATTTTGGCTAAGGATGTGGAAATGTATCTAGTTTATTATTCTATTCATCTCTCCACCAAATATATATATTTGGTGTGGTTGGTCGTTAAATGGTTGAAATTTTTGAATTTCTCTCGACAAACCACTCTATGAATAAACCCTAACCGTTTTCGACCCCCTCCACAGCCATAGACAACCCTTACCCGCGACCGGAAAATTACGAGCAAGATAAGTTAGAACCACTTAATTTAGATAATAACTAAAAAATTGAATTATCACGGATGACAAGCAAGATGAACGAATTTGTTGGACATTTAAATTAGTATCTGAGCTAGCTAAAAAGATAATACACAACTACATAAGATAAAAATTTACGAGCTCATATACATATGTGAAAAGTGTAAATCTCACCTACTCATCTTGGACACTATCTAATCAAACAGAAAAGCAAATTAAATGCCACCAAAACTGTTATGTACAATGAGAGACAAACATAGTCATATGAAGATATATTATATAGAGCCTCTTCCATCTATTGTAACCAACTATAATATGATCCATCCTTAGTAGCCAACGACGTCCTAAATTCACGTCCTCCACCATCGCTTCTTTTTCTTGCCCACAACCGCAGGCGATTCTGTAGACAGAACACCAAAGAAAAACTCAAAAATGACGTTCATAACTAACTTTGTTGAGCACGGAAACAGGGCATGAAAGTTTGGCCCGATCACATTAATGGAGTATACAGCAAGCAAATGAAGCCTTACCTCCTGAAGGATAAATCGAATTATAGTGCACTTCAGCCCAGAAGCTCAATAAGATAACTGTTGCAACAAAGAGATCATTTCGTAACTTGGCTCAAAAATCGAAACAAAATAGAAGAACAATGAACATAAAGTCCAGAGAGAAACTCACTTTTGTTTGATTTCTCAAACTGTGGAAGAATCTCGATATAGCATGTATCTTTGAACGACGTAATGACAATGACCTTGGTGCCATACTGCCCAGAAGTAATAGATATAATTATATTAAGACGATCGTTCAAGAATGCCACAAAATGGCAGAATTGATCACTAGCAGATCAGAAGAATTATCGACATCTTAATGAACCATATGACTGAAGATAATAGGAAGAAGTCATACGCTATCTGCAGCGGCCTGCAGTGTTACATGATCACCCCACTCGCCACTTCTGTAATTATGAAAGTTGATTAGAGAAGCAGATATGAGTCGAATCGTGTATGTTAAAAATGAGGCATTGGATTTAGAAGGTATTATACTTGCTCATTTTCTTCAAATAGTCACCATAATCCATGGAAACATAATTGTCATACAACTCGGGTTGTGATTTCAGCTAATGGTTGGTTGGCAAGTGAGATGAAAGGCAGTGTTAGAACATCGATGGACACAATACAACAAAAGAAATGAAATTACAAATTATGAGTGATATAATATCTTGCCAAGCACCTGATTGACTATCTGTTCTCTTACAACATTGTGATGCTCTGGGGTTCGGTAAATTTGATCTGATAATGATCGGAACTGCAGACAGAACAAGGAAGACATAATAAGCTAAGGATTGAGAAGTATATATATATTATTTATGACACATAAATGTTCAATGAAATATGAAGATTTTTGGTATCATAAAAGAACCAAACAAAAAGAATTACAAATTCAAACCAGCATCATGGATGGAAAGAGTCTTTTGTACGTCTGATGGAAAGTAAATATCAAGCTCTATATGTCCGAGGGCAAGACATACAAATAGTAAATTGTACAAGTTTTATGCACCACTAATAATATGCACTAACGTACTAAACACGAGTATGGAACCAACCTGACAATTACCATCTCCAAGAATTTTGAGTTCAACTAGGTCATATAATTGCAACCTGACGTGCACAACGAAAACAGTAGTCAAAGAAAATGTATGCGAAAATTCATAACAATAGAGTAATTTAGAGGGGACTCTCTACCTCATTATATTTTCAATTAAAAATGTAATCAATTAGATTGTCTAATCGTATCAAGAAATCATTCATTTGACTGCAGAACTTGAACCATCTAATATAATAGTTGGCAGAGAGAATATAAAGAAATCGGTTTCAAAGGCACTACTACCTATTAAAGAGCTCTATAGTCCAAGAATATCAATATTTCACATACCTATTTAGAAGCCTTTCGTGATCTGATGTGGCTTCATCAGCCGATGGTATTTCTCCATTAATTTTAGGAACATGCTGCAATAGAAACAGGCACAATATTCAAGCCAAGATCAATATAAGCTATTGCAGGTGTGAAATGACAAGCCAGTATAGTAACAAACCAAAGTTTACGTATACATGCAAAAAAATTATCTCATCAACTAAAAGCTATCATCTGAACTTACAGGAACTGAAACCATCTGATCAAGCCTTCTACCCAATTCACCATAAAGAGCCGATTCATCTTCCATCTCAGGCATATAAAATTGATAATCGTTCTCAAGTGATAATTCTCCTACCAAGACAAATAAATAAACTTAGAAACCATAAGAACACCTAATCTATGAAACAAGAATAAACTGAGAAGCCAAACACACCTAATCCTGAATGATGAGGCCAATCCTGAGCAATACTAGACTCGTCCTGATGATGATTTGTGGCAGAAATGCTTGATGAATCTTCTCGAAGAGTATGAGCAATAACTTCATCATTTTCCTCAATAGACTCTGGTGGATTACAGAAACCCTCAGTCACAGACTCGGTCCATGACAAATCCCTCTGATAACAAGTAATGGTCTCTGGAGAACCGTTTGAAAGAGAGCAAACGTCTATAAGGTGAAGTCCCCATCCAACATCATGATCTGGTTGATGCATAGTCATCCTCTCAAATAGTATCTAATGATGAAGATTAACGACAAAACCTGCGTTTATTACAACGTTAATCTCTTGTAAGTTAACCTATGTGCAGCTTTAATCAGAAATTTGCCTTCTATTTTCTATTAGTGCATAATCTTGCACTCCTCATAGATGGAGATTCAAGGATCAATTTCAACCATAAATTTAATTTTTCGATCCATCAATAAAAGATGGAAGATGTGTATAAACTGCATCAAGACCTAAACAAACAATGATCATTTCATATATTGTTCGATCTTGCAAATAACCTAACCTATGATCTAGAGTAACAAACTAGCAAAATTCCAAATAATGAAACACATATACTCAACAACACCATATTAGAACAAGCAAAAAGAAGTAATTATTGGAGCAAACTAAATTAACAAATTGCAACGTGCTTAATTCATAACCTAACCCCCTTCAGAAAAGAATCAAAAGTAGAACAGCCCAGAAAAAAAAAAAAAAAAAAAAAACAAACTTTACTAATTAAGAACTCGAAAACCCAACTAAACCAGCCTTAAATTTCAAGAAACCTCAAAACCCAGTGAAAATCAGACAAATACAAATCCAATACCGTAATCTTTTGTTCTTTGCTTAGTTTAAGGAATTTCAGCATTTTCTAACCTTTGTGTTGGAATCAAGAAAGGAACAGTTCTTCCGGACAAAAAAAAAAGGTCAAAAAAGAAGAAGATAATAATCAGTGGAAAATAAAATGAATAAATTAAAATGAGGAAGTAGCAGAGAATGGGAAAGCAAAATGGTAGTCTGTAGGCGGCGCGGAATTCCGGTGAGTGCCGTTGGCCAATTCTAAAAAGCCGTTATGTGGGCCCTACTCACTCAATGGATTTGGGTGGCGCTTCCGCGTTTGTTTCTGTGGATATATATGTCTACAAAAATATCGATTTCAATTGGAAATATCGACTGCTCAAATATTGGGGGAATATCGAAAAAGTATGCAGAGCGTCATTATATCGATTATATGAAAATATTGAAGATATATTAAAAATATTTTCGGATATTTTCGTCCCTGATATAGAATATATCTTTATTTTATTTTAGTAAAACTTTTTTTTAATCTCATACAGATCTAATTTTACGAAGGATCAAAATTCATTAAACAAAATTTAATTTATAAACATAAATTGGGTTACATGTGTACATTTTGTAGAACAACTATGATGGTGAGATGAGTACACGATTGTTTTTTATGAATTACTATCATAAATGGGACGAAATATTTTTGTTTTTTATTGGTTGATTGTGTTGGCTCTTTAAATACGTGTTGGGTTGATAATATTGGGTCTTTAAATACGTGACGGAAAGAAAATGATACTAAAACTCATGATCAAATTAATTATTAAAGAAACTCAACTGAGTAACGTAAGTTTTTTTTTGGGAAGTAAATTATTATAAAATATTAATATTATAATATTTAATAATAGTAGTTTCAATTAATACTCATTAATGATTTGGAGATCTTGTTGTTTGACATGTTAAAAGAGACTAACAAAAACTAATAAACAATTAAAACGATCGTATAACATTATATATATATATATATATATATATTTATAACAAGAATCAAAATAAATTTGAATTAACAGAATCTAAATTTAAATATTCTTAGAAGTCTTTTTCAATAAGACCAGATTGTGAAAATAAATTTAATTTATGAGTAATAAGATTCTCATATTATAGTAAATATCACTGTTTTTTTTTTTGGTTAAATAAAAGAATCTTATCATAAATTTCCTATACACTCAATGAGGAATTGGAATATTTTTCCTTAATTGAAATTATAAGATGTTGATTGAAATGACTCCACATCTATCCTTAATATTGTCAAACTGATGGATAAATTTCTTCCCTACATTTCAACAAATGTCAAATTATTAAAATTTTGAAATTTTAATTTTATAAATTGTGAATCTTGGTAGTCACCCATGACAACATATCACAAATACAAAAATAGCATTATGATCACTATACATATAATATACTTAGATATAATAAAACCCGAGATTGAAACACCATTTTCCACCAAAAACTCTTTTAATTCATTAGGATTGATAGATTTCTAAAAGCATGTTTATTTACAGTTTACATTCTACACAACATAACCAAAACTCAGTTCAAGAAATCTCAGACAAAGAACTGCATGATATCTCCATTGTATTTCAGACAATCACAACAAAACCTCATCTTTCACAATCAAATATATATATATATATATATATATATATATATATATATATATATTTGATTCAAATATCTTCACTCATTACTTCTCTTCTCCATGATCTCCACCCCAAGCACTTGTTATCCCTCATTATCTGGTCAAGAAATCGTCTCTTCAACGACTTCTCATCATCGTCTGTCAAAGGGGATTGATCAATAGCAGCATCAGGACTTTGAGCATAAGTTAGTGCCTTAACAACGTGATCGACCATCTCCAAAACATCGCTCATTCTAGGCCGATTCTTGGGGTGCCTAATCAGACACCTATTGGCAATAGCTGCTAGCTTTTGAGCGGATTTGACATCGTACTTCCCATGGAGTCGAGGGTCCAAAATCTGCTCGAATTTCTTCATGTCCGAAAGGTGTGGCCTAACCCATTCCAACAGCTTCTGCTCATCTTTTGGTCGGTTTCTGTCAAAAGGGCGTCTCCCCGTTATGAGCTCGTATAGAAAGATCCCATAACTCCACACATCGCTTTTGGATGTTAGACGCCCCGTTTGGATGTATTCTGGTGCAGCATATCCCACAGTTCCTACAACCTGTTTGAGATTCAAAAGCAAATGCATCAAAACAATGTTCTATTTTAACACATTCTTGAAATACTTATATGTGATAAATGGCCTAATGTAAAGTATCAAAAACTTCATCTTGAGCAGAGTATATATGTTAATGATCAAAAAGGACAAGGAAAACGAGGGACTGAATCGATAAGGCTGTGTTTGGATTTAGGGATTTTAAAAGAACGGATTTCTAATTCATTCAAGTTAGAGTGGATTCAAAATTAACTCATATTGCTCAAAAATTAGTTCAAAATGAAGCTAATAGATTTCAAATCCATATCAATCCAAACAATGTATTTACTACTATGAATTTCAAATCCTTCTTCAAATCCCTTCATCCAAACACAACCTAAGAGTCCATTTGGATAGGTGGATTTGAAGAGAGATTTGAAATCCATGATAGCAAATTCATCGATAATGTTTGGATAGATGTGGATTTGAAATCCATCACTTTCATTTTGAATTAATTTTTGAGTCATTTTGGTGGATTCAAATCCTCTCCAACTTGGATGGATTTGAATCCTAAATTTCAAATCCCTTCATTCAAACACAGCGTAAAGAAAGAGTAGTTTCATAAGCATACCGCGGTCGAGACATGGCTTAGCCCATCTACGGGGCCTAATCTAGCCAACCCGAAATCCGAAAGCTTTGCATTCCATTCTTCATCCAAAAGAATGTTTGATGATTTGAAATCTCTGAAGATAATCTACACAAAAACATCTCTATAATTGATACAAAAACTTGAACTCTTCATGTCATCACATCTAAATAAGGAGAAATCAAGAATTCACACTTAAAGAAAGATCATTGTACCTGAAACTCCATGCCTTCATGAAGATAAGCTAAACCTCTAGCAGCATCTTGAGCAACCTTCAGTCTAGTAGCCCATGGCAAAGGTGCATGAAATCTACTTGATATATGGTCTTGAACGCTCCTATTCGGCATATATTCATACACTAAAAGGCGTTGGATTCCTCTCTCGTCATCATCCGCACAATACCCTATAAGTTTCACAAGATTCCGATGCTCAACAATACCAAGAACATTCACTTCCGTCACCCATTCTTTATGCCCCTATTCGTAAACGATCATATCAAACAGATACCATTAACAATGCACAAATCTAGTTAAACATAAAAAAATGCTAAAACAAGCCATCTTATTCTTGCCTGTAATCCTCTGCTACTAAGCTGCTTGACAGCAATATCAATCCTTTTACTCGAGTCTTGATTCTCGCGTAGAATACCTCTATATACGGGCCCAAATCCTCCTTCTCCAAGCATAAGGGCGCGACTAAAGTTCTTCGTGGCTGTTTTCAGCTCTGCAAATGTGAACACCCTAAGGTTGCTGGGCTTTTGAGACAAACTTGCAAATGACATCTTGGTTGATGATGCACTGCTTATATCTGATATGTTCTGAGAATTGCTTTCCGACCCAGATTTCCTCACATCATGATCAGTCGATGTGGAAGCCAACGAGCGGCCTGATGTGGACTTCGTGGTCTTACGCTCGTTGGTTTTATCGACATTGGAGAACTGAAAGCACCTCATAGCCACCACCAATAAACAGTCACTGCAAGTAACGGTTATGGCCAAAGAGGGTATAGCTTAAATACTATGCATAGAAGATAGAATCCATTCTTATAGAACTACATATAAGAAGAAAATTGATCCAATTATTCAAGACTACACACAAATACATCATATCCATATATGTGCAAATAGACGATGGCTATGAAATATCGTAAAATCCATCAGGTGTAGCATCTACAAAACCTGATACAGAATTCTTGATTGACTACTTACGAAGAAAATTGCCCAATAATGACCATTTCATTCATGTGTTAGAGCTCATCAAGCATGGGGGGGCAACATTATTCATAATCATGAGAAACAAATCACATGAAAATCATCATTACCATACTTTTTCTTGAAAACCCTCTTTGCTTAATTACCAAACAACATTTCCTACAAGATTGCTCACAGATTTGGAATCATTGTACTAATCATATCAACAAATAACCTACTTTGCTTAAAATTTTCTGAAAAAAGAAAGAAAGAAATAAACCATCAAAAAATTCATATTTCTAAACATAGAATGCCCCATTGAAGACCAGAGACTTACCTGTGAGAAGCAGAGAACAGGAATATTGCGAATTGTTTGGTAATAATTATGTGGGCTTTATCTTAAAAAGAAAAAAAAGGGAAGAAAATGCAGAAAATGGAGTGTAGAGTGCATATGTGGCAACGAGCATCCCATGATGTATGGGAAGTCAATGGTAGGCAGCTGGAGTTCTGCTCACCAACTTTTAGACCTCCATTGAAAACAACATTGCATCAAAGAGTTGTGATTCTTGTGAATCATAGAGGACATAATTAATTTAATAAGGGTAATATTGTTGTGAGTTCAAGATTCAATTGTATACGAGTAATCAACACACAACTCTCCATTCAGAAAATAGAGTTTGATTCTTGAAAATGAGTTTAAGTTATTGATATGAGGTTCTATTTCGTAAAAACTTATATAATAGATGTTTTTATATAAGTTTTTATAATTAATAAATTTACTAATTTAGAAAGAAAAAAAAAGAAATTGAGATGATTTGTGTTGATTTACTTGGATTTCATACTTATGAGTATCGTAGTTGGTATGATGCCTCGTTATGGAAATCTAAAAGTAGATTTATGAAAATATATCCATGATAAGATTAGATTTGATATGATGTTTTTTAAAATTGAAAGTAAAATTAAAAGCATTGAAAAAATATGAATGTATAATATGATATTGATATTGAGATTTATGGTGTGAGTAGCTAAGTAAGCCAACGATATGGACGAAAGAGTTTGCTTTATCTAAGATAAAATAATTTGGTTGAAGAAGAATGAGTGAAATGTCATTTTCATTAGAAGGTGTCTGTATATACTAATTTGGACATGACAAGTACTTTTTGATGGATTCACATTTGCAAATTCTAACACTTGCAAAGATTGCATCATCAATTCCTCCCACCAATAAATGGATGATTTGGCAGCCACATAAAATTTCATCTTAATTTCAATGTGCAATCTTTTTGATAAGTTTTTGTTTTTACTTTGCAATTTAAAGATTTTTATTCTTCTTCAATTATAATATGTAGTTCAAGTTATTTGTCCAATGAAATATATAGCTCACGTTTTTCAATTTGCAATTTATTATCAAAATTTTGACAACTTTTCAGGTAGATTCCAATTTGAAAAGTTTTTTTTTGAACTTCTACAACTTAAAATCTATGTTTTTTTTCTCGTCGCAAAAGTTCATATTAAAAAAAAAAAAAGTTGCAAGCATTTTTTTAATTAATAACAATTTGTGAGTAAAACTAATTACTACTTTAACTTCTAGGGGTTGACTTTCTTGTCTCAACTCAATACCACTTCAACCAAAAAGGAAGGATCTTTAGTCACAATAGAGGACAAAGTGACACTAAATAAAGTATTTTTCTTATAGTTGTCAACTATTTTAATATTTTCTCTGGCAGAATGCTGGCAAATTGATGTCCGTTTATTCTCGATAAACCTCGATATACGTACATATATAAAACACGGTTTTCATTATTTTAAGAAAAAGACTTGTTGAAATACGTAATATAAATGTACTGCGATTAATCAAATTTAATATGCAACTTCAGAAATCAGACTTACTAGACTTCTATCTCCAAATATGAGTTTTATGGATATAACAAGCTGAAGATATGAGAATTACCAGTTATAAACGTACAAGAACTAGGACAATTCCATGAAACACATGGATTTTATAAAGAATTTTTTTAAAATTTGTAATGAATTTAATAAAATAAATAATAGTAAATATAAGTATTTGGGAAAAATAGCAAGTATAAACGGAGAAGAATCTGTGATGTTAGTTTCTGGTTGTGAGGGCTAATTTGACCCTTAAACATTAGGAGCAAATATGCTGCTTGTACCAAATATTAGGGGTAAATTTGTATTTTGCTCTGAGTGATAACATTGATCAGAGAAGCAAATATCGGATAATAGTTATATATATTTTAAAGTACCTTTCCATTAATGAAATAAATCCGAACATAGTATTGGCCCAATTTCTGAGCTCAATATTGAATCCTAACACGTGGGAGCCCAATTGATAAGGCCCAAAATGATTTTTCAGTACTTAATGGTGCATCATTAACTTTTCAGTTAATTAATTGAAGAACGGACCGGCCCCTAAGGCCCATTTGATTTGGGTGTTAAGGCCCAAGGATGGATTAGGGGTTCTTAATTAATAAGTAATTTCAATAACAAAAATAATATGTAATTATTAAATATATTTTCAAAAGGAATAAATTATTATGTAGGATAGTCATAAAGTTTATCTACGAATTTCTTGAATAACTGTAATACTTGATATTGAAAAAATATATATATTGGGGGCAGTGGGCCCCCTTAAAATTATAAAATTTTTACTATATTATATTTATTTTAAAATTAATCATGAAATATATATATATATATATATATATATTAGTGATTTTTAAAACAAATTTCATATCTTTACATTTTGCCATAAGTTGTTATTGAACTTTATTTTTTTCTAATCATTTTAGGTAACAAATTCATAATAAAAATAGAATATTGGTAGTAGTGTGAGATTTCTAAATAATTTCAAATGTGTAAATTATACTTTTGGTCATTTATATTTGTATTATTCAAGTATCCAACATTTGAGTTTTATCATTCTAATATCAAACCATTAATACAAATTTGTTAAAAAAATATTAAAAATTCAAAGTTTTAATATATATTCTGTAATATGTATAATTCAAATGTATTTCGAACTTTTATACACTATAACTTGGACTCCTGAACAAAATTTATGATTTCGTCACTATATATAAATATATATATAGATCATTCCAATTTCAATTATTGGGATTAAGATAACGACATTTGATTATAACCAAGAGTACGTTAATTATAATTATAAATAATTATAAAATAGATAAATTTAAAAGACATATATGGTCTGAGATAATTTATTTTTACCTGAGAAGAAAAATCAAATCTCAAACCGACTTATATCAATCTTGTGTTCTTTTTCATATTATATATTAAAAACCAGATTCCGTAATTAATAATTTAATATAATATCAGAAAAGTGGATATATGCAACTTTCTCATTTATGAAGGCCAAGACATGTTGGCACAATATCTGGACCCATTACTTAACCTCTTTAAATAAGGTGTTGCAACTTGCATAGCATATTCCCTTCATCTTTCATAAAAATCAGAGATATATATTCAAATATTAAAGTCGAGTCCACTACGTAACCATTCAATTTTATTTTAAATCATTTTCGAGTTTTGAAAATTAATTAGAAATGATTTCGATATGACTTTATGTTACATCGAATTAAAGCAAATTTCAATTGATTGATACAAGTTGAGTATGAATATCTTGTTTTTTTTTCTCTCCATCATAATATCTCAAATTAGAGTAAAATTCTTATAAAATTGAATCTAATTTTATAAGACATATTAATCTATGAGACCGTGACTCACTTATTTATAAAAAATAAATTGATTGTGAAAATGAATTAAGTTGTGTATAATATATTTAATTTGATGCAATTATATCTATAAAACAATATTTAAGTTTTCATATGTACAAATTAAATAACCCAAAATCATAAAATATTGACTTCAGGAGACCCCTCGTCCTAAAAAACCAGGAGGAGATTACTAAATAATGATGTGTCATTTTTCTTATCCTAATATATTCATGTAATTCTTTTTCTTAGTACTCTTACATTAATTCTTTGCAAGTTTAAAACAATCTACAAGCATAAAACATGCGATGTCGTTTTGTCCTAACATAAACTCTCTACATTTAATTAATTTGTGTCCGAAAATACCATCAATTGTTAGACAAAACGAGTTATAAAGTTGTTAATATATTTAGTAATATTACAATATAAAAAGAAAAAGAGGATTAATTTAGGATAGAAGAATCCAAGTATCAAATGCATGGGACGGCAAGTTGATATGCCGGCAGATTGATGCTAACTAAGTCGTGTCCCCCTTTGACTTTTCTACCTTCTCTCTATACTTATTTCTATCATCTTTTTTTGTCTTATTTTCCATGTTAATAATGCTCTACATTAATCACGCAAAATTTTAAACTACACTTGTTGTCCTGTATATGATCTTGATTTAAGTTCGTTTTATTGTAAAATATAATTCGACACATAGTGCATTAATATAATTATGGTCAAATTAAAAGATATTATATGCTTGTAATATAATGTAAAAGTTATACTAGCATGATAGAAAGATTATACGAACATAATATAAATGTTACACCAATATAATATAAAAGTTATGCGAACATAACATAAAGATTAAGCGTGTGGACATGAGACCACGTGTGGGCTCATGGATGCGTCACTTTTCGAGTCATATGATTCAGGTGCACGAGCATGTAAATAATTGTGTAATTAAATTATTTTAGAATTTAGTTAAAGTGGAGTTATGGATATACATTAAAAAATGTTGCATGTTAGAAAAAACCACTATATTTTCTAAAAATGTTGAATCAAATAACAAAATTATGTTGAAATTAGTATTCATTCAAAAAGTATTTTGAGTACATAAAAGTTAATAATATTTATAATAATGTATTTATTTAATTATTTATTTCGAGAAATTCATACCATCACATGAGAACTTGTGTTTGGTAATAAACATTGATTGATCCAACACACTATTAACCCAGCAATGATCAATTGACATAAACTATGCTCAAAGGAAAGGACTTTGCTAAATCATAAAAACCCTATCCTAAATCCAGATTGACAAACTTTAAATTCAACTTAGAAGTTTACAAAGTCACAAACTTTATCAAAAAAATTACATTGCAAAATTTGTGTAGTTATCCATTGCAAGCAAGCAAGGTTTACCTGTAATTTTATTTCAAACCTTCATTTGACATAAATCTAGTTCTAATCTCTCTCTAACTAATAAAGACTGAATCTTGACAATCCACATTCTCTCAAATCACCCCCTCAAGAACAACCCACATTAGGGGTTGAAGTCTGCAAAGAATGATCAACTGCAAGAAGCTGGGCTTGTCTGAAACCACATTTGGTTTGTGTGTTTGCATTGTTACAACCATTCTTCTTCCCTGCAGTTTCCTGCGGTTAGTGCAGTGCCAAATCAATGACTTGACTCCACCTCAATTGCAAAGTGGAATTCCTACAGAAGAGGCTTACGGCAGGCTTGATAATCTCACCTACGAAATTCTTGCCAGTAAATTTGTCCGAGATTACAGCTTTTGCATGGATAACCCGTATACCCTTTTTCTATTTTCTTTAATTATTTTGGTTTCGAGAAATTGTAGGAAATATAAGTGTTAATGTTTGTGTCTTTTTTGGGATAATTTTGCAGGGAAGATGAATGGAATACATCTTTCAATTATTCTTCGGATTTGGGCTTCTTGACTGCTTGCCTAGCCAAACCTGGAGGTATATTTCTCTGCCTTTCTCTGTTTGGTTTCAAGAAAAAAACTAGTTGATTGAGGAAAAAGGTTAAAAAAAAAAAAAAAAAAAAAGAGGGTTTGTGTTTGATTTTTGATTGGACTTAGATTATGAGGTAACAAGATTGTAGGGGATTGTTCTATGTTTTAACATTGTTATGTGATACTATGTTTCTTATTAGTTGACCAATTCGGTGAGATTTCAATGAAGCAACGATGAATGTCGAATTGAATCATCTTGAATTGTAGTCAAACATCACCAAACACTCATCCAATTTCAAATTTCTTAGCTTCACTGTCTTCTACATGTTTATGGTCCAATCAATCCTTGGTATGATTTATCACTTCATGTGTGATCAATTGCAGATGTGACTCTACGATTTTGTACAGCAGCAGAAGTTGAAATATATTTTAATAACTTGAACAATGGAGGGAATTACCTTAAGCCAAACAGGAACTGTAATTCGTCGAATTGGCTCACAGGGTGTGAGCCGGGATGGGCGTGTAGTACTGATAGTGATGAACCAATTGACCTTAGGAATTCCAGGGAAGTACCAGCAAGAGGATCTGATTGTGACACATGCTGTGAGGGGTTTTTCTGTCCATACGGTATAGCTTGCATGATACGTGAGTCATTGACAACCTTTTAGCACTAAAAAGACCATTCACTAGTATATGAACTCATCTTCAAACATGTTTGTTGGATTTTGTAGCCTGTCCATTGGGTTCCTACTGTCCACTTGCTACATTCAACAATGTGACAGGAAGATGCGACCCGTGAGTTAGATTCTTGGTTATGTTCTACTTCGATCTTTTTCATGTCTTATATGTGTACTTATTGATTCATAGAGTTGTTCAGATATGCTTACCAACTTCCACCTGGACTGCCAACTCATACTTGTGGTGGTGCAAATATGTGGGCAGATGCTCAAACGAACAGTGATGTTTTCTGTTCTGCCGGTTTCTTTTGTCCAACGAGCACTGAGAGAAAACCTTGCGGCTCTGGGTAGTGATTCTCCGTCCCAAATCTCTGTTTCGGTTTTTCAGTTTGGATCCACTGAGCCACCCTTTAATGCTAATGCATCTCTTTGAATCTATCAGGAATTTCTGTCCAATGGGCTCTACGAATGAGAAGCGTAAGTTCCTCGAAAATCTGAGCCCAAATGTGCCATATCATTGCATCTTCTCTTTACTGTGTCTCTAATGTATAATATGCAGGATGCTCCAAGTTGACCACATGCAATTCTGAATCAGATAGTCAAAATATTCATGCATATGGAGTAATGCTGATTGTAAGTGTTCTCTTCGTTCGGCTATTTTTCCTCGTCTTTTCTCTTCCTGTTTATGTTGGTTTATCTAATGTTACCAATTTGCTGCAGGCTGCATTGAGTACTATTCTGCTCATCATATACAACTGCTCGGACCAAATTATAACCACACGAGAAAGGAGATATGCTAAGTTTAGGGAAGCTGCTGCAAGAACAGTGAAGGAGAAGTCACAAGCGCGGGCAAGGTGGAAAGCAGCGAAAGACGCTGCTAAAAAACATGCCAGTGAACTTCATTCTCAACTTTCTGGGAGATTTTCTAAGAGGTCCATCTCAAATCCAGACCAGGTTAAAATTTTGAACCAGACGGAAAATGAAATGTCGGATGAGTCATATCTGTCTATGTCGAATGTACCTGAGCTGTCAACCGTAACGTCTGAGAGAAAGCGAACAGAACCCAGCCATTTGTTGGACATAACACATGGAAAAGGAGATATCTACAGTAGTTTTGAGGTTTCCGATTCAGATTCTTGGAGTAAAAGAAACAATAAGAAGAATTTGAAAGAAAAAGATATTCATACTCATAGTCAGATTTTCAAGTATGCATATTCGCAACTTGAGAGAGAGAAAGCTCAGCAACAGCAAAACAAGAACCTTACCTTCTCAGGAGTGATTTCAATGGCCACAGATAATGAGACCAGGAAAAGGCCGTTGATGGAGATTGCTTTCAGGGACTTAACTGTCACTCTGAAAGGCAAACATAAAAACCTCTTGAGATCTGTCACTGGGAAGATAAAACCAGGCCGCATTACGGCTATCATGGGCCCATCAGGAGCTGGAAAGACTACGTTTCTTTCTGCTCTGGCTGGAAAAGCAGTTGGATGCTTGGTTAGTGGCATGATTTTAATCAATGGAAAGGCCGTTTCTATCCACTCCTACAGAAAAATTATCGGTTTTGTGCCTCAAGATGATATTGTGCATGGAAATTTGACTGTGGATGAAAATCTATGGTTTAGTGCAAGGTGCAGGTATGTCTTGTTCACTATGTACTTAACACAATATGCTATGAGCTCTTCTTGAGAAATAATTGTGCATTTATTGCTTGTTGGCAGAATAAAGTCTTTAAATCCATTGATTCATTAACTGTATAGTATTAACTCAAGCATGAGCCTATCGCCTCACTTGGCTTGATTGATCACCCTGCAAGCTTAATTAACATATAATTTTGGTCTTTTCTCCAAAACAAAAAATTCGAATGTATTTTTTATTTTAGCAACATTCAAATGCACTTGTTTGATTTCCACCTTTTACTATTCAAACCATTGAAAGATGAAACTACATATTAATTGCATTTACATTTAAAATTTTTGAAGACTGTCTGCAGATTTACCAAAGGCGGACAAGGTTCTTATCGTTGAACGGGTGATTGACTCCTTGGGATTGCAGGCAATACGTGGCTCCTTAGTTGGAACAGTTGAGAAGCGAGGTATCTCCGGAGGCCAAAGGAAACGAGTGAATGTTGGTATTGAGTTGGTAATGGAACCATCGTTATTGTTCTTAGACGAACCCACGTCTGGCTTGGACAGCTCATCTTCCCAGCTCCTTCTTAGAGCCCTTAGACGAGAAGCACTCGAGGGGGTTAATATCTGCATGGTTGTCCATCAACCAAGGTAATATTCGATCACCTTCATTAACATAGAAAACGATTCAATCAACTTGTAATAGCTTTTGTATTGCAGCTATACATTGTTCCAGACATTCGATGATTTGATACTTCTAGCAAAAGGAGGCCTCACTGTGTATCATGGGCCTGTGAAAAAGGTCGAAGAGTACTTTTCTGGGCTTGGCATCATCGTTCCGGAACGTGTCAATCCTCCAGACTACTATATTGACATTTTGGAGGGGATGGTCAAAACTAGTTCAAGCTCGGGCGTTAGTTACTCTGAACTTCCCGTTAGGTGGATGCAACATAATGGTTATCCTATTCCCCCGGATATGAGAATCAGTACTGTTGAATCTGCTATGCCGGCAATGAATGTCGATCATGATCATTCCGTTCCTGATTCTGCTGCTGAGGAACAATCCTTCGCTGGGGAAGTATGGCAAGATGTTAAAGCAAATGTGGAACGGAAACGTGATATTATCAGACACAACTTCCTCAAGTCAACTGACTTGTCATACCGAAGAACCCCAAATATTATCTTGCAGTACAAGTACTTCCTTGGAAGGTATCAAATTATGAATCTCGTATTATCTGAATTTTGATTCGATCTATGTTGGCCCCTTCAACTGTCACAGTAGCTGCCCTTAAACAGTGTCCTTGAGCTGTTATATGTGAGAGTAGCCAATTCATAACAAAAACTTTTTTTTAGCCAAAAAAATGTGGTTATTTGACAAAAACACCCTCACCAAAATGCAGTTGGCCCTGTGTGTGTGTATGTATGCGACCAATTTTATTAATGGTATTTCAGTCAATCTGACTACAAAAACTATTTTTGTCATGTTTTGACCGGTTTAAATTCTTTTTTTATCCTATTTGGCTAGTTTTGTGGTTGTTCCTAAAGTTTTTGGTGCTGTTAAATGTTGAATTCTTAGATTGCTGTCAATAGTTTCGTCGCAACTAAATCACTACGCCATTTTTTCATTGAATGAATACTTCAGGGTTAGCAAGCAGCGATTACGAGAAGCAAGAACACAGGCAGTAGATTATCTCATCCTGTTGATAGCTGGGGCCTGTTTGGGTTCACTTACCAAAGCGAGTGATTATAACTTCGGCTTTAGTGCTTATACATACACAATAATCGCTGTTTGTAAGCCAGTAAATGTTTCAAGTTCCTCATACCTAATCTGATATTATATTAGCACAAATTTTTACAACTTTTCTTAGGACCATAAAGCTGACATATTCTACTGTACACCAATTTCAGCTCTGCTATGCAAGATTGCAGCTTTGAGGTCGTTTTCTCAGGACAAGTTACAATACTGGAGAGAGAGTGCTTCGGGCATTAGTAGCCTGGCCCATTTTGTGTCCAAAGACACAGTCGACATGTTCAACACCCTGATAAAGCCCGTTGTCTATCTCTCGATGTTTTATTTCTTTAGCAATCCACAATCGTCCTTTGCATTTAACTACGCTGTCTTGCTCTGCCTCGTTTATTGTGTAACTGGTATTGCATATGCCTTGGCCATTTTTCTTGAGCCTGGCCCGTCCCAGCTGGTAAACTTCTCCTTCTTGTCTTATGCCTTGTTTAGTGTTCGTTTGAGCTTCCATGATCATATGATAGACCTTACGTTTCACTTTCTGCAGTGCTCAGTACTACTTCCTGTGGTGTTGACCCTCATTTCAACCCAGTTGAACGCGAGCAAATTTGTGAAAGATTTAGCTAACTTTTGCTATCCGAAGTGGGCTTTGGAAGCATTCGTTATTGCAAATGCTGAACGGTATGCTACAATTCCTGTTTCCACGAGCAATTTTTACATGCTAAACATCAGTCTTTATGTCCTAAAGGAAGTACTTTTGATGCTATAATTTCAGGTATTATGGCGTGTGGCTTCTAACACGTTGTGGGGCGCTCCAAAGACTTGGATACAACGTTCATCACTGGGCTCTACGTCTATCTTTTCTGATCCTCTGTGGTGCAGGTTTTCGAGTCATGGCTTTTATTGGCATGATAACTTTCCAAAAGAAGTGAGTTAAAACACCTTTGAAAATGTCACGTTGTTCTTGTTTTGTTCGTCTTTCGACTTTCAGAAGCAGCAAGTCCAGCTTATGCTAAATGATGTGTACATTATATGAGCCTGAAGAAGGCCTACTTTTTCTGTGATTAATACCAGTTTGAGTTATATACATACCAGTTAGATTTTTTGATACAAGATTGTAATAGATAGTCTTAGTTTTCAATATTTTTGAATTTTTTAATACATTATATATTTAAAAAAAAAAATACCAGAGCCTCCAAAACCATTCAAAAAGTCCCTTTTAAATTATGTTTTGAGAATTTTGAAATATTGAATCTATGCTCTAGTTATAGATTTTATTCAATCAAATTATGTTTTGTGTAATAATATAATATTATTATTTTACGTGTAACATAAACAGATGGGTTTGTTTTTTTTTTTTTTTTTTGGTAATATAATAATAGAAATTATAATAATAAATATGAGATTTGTAGTAAAAAAAACAATTTCTAATTATAATTATGAGATACCTTAATGTCAAAATTATGGTCAAAAGGCATCACTAGAGAAAAACATTAAAAGAGTCAACTTGGGCATCAAAAAGACATTGAATTAAACTTGAAAATAAAGCATTAAATTTTCGGAAATATATGTATCATATAAAATGACTTTGGCTTTATTTGGTTAAATATTATACTGATTTGACGTTTTTACCTATAAATCATATTTGGGGTGTCGTTTCACACAATTTCTCTAGAATTAATACATCATATTAAGGTCTATTTAGTAAGTAGTTAATTATATATATATATATTGTGGAATTGTTTTACGAAAGTTATACTCTTTCCATATTATACGCTATTCATTGTCTATTTAAATCCTTTAGATTTATATAAGAAAATTGATAATATTATTCCCAAGTAAACCATAAAATATTAAATATTTGCTATAATTTGTAACCATTAGTTGTTGGACTAGGACATATTTTCGTTTAAGAGAGCCCCCAAGTCACAATTAACAAATCCACACGAAAACCCTTTTAGACGACTGCTTCTAGTTTATTAAATTTTAACATTAGTCGATAAATAAATTGAACTAGTCTTCTTCAAGTTTTAAAAAAAAAAATATTGTAACTTGGACAAAATCTTAAATTATTATTGTCCTTTGAATATCTGAAAAGATCAAACCAACAAACTACATGCGTTTTAATTGCTTTTGTATAGAAATTTCTGTCTTGGGAAATAAATTTCTCGACTTCAGAGAAATTGAATACATATATTCATATGTATGTCGTGTATTATGATGCTGGAAAATAAAATACACCAACATAAATTTAAATAGAATGCACATGAATCTAGAAATAAATGCAACATCATGAGTAATAGTTTTAATTTTACAACACCAAACATTTTTAGTTCAAAGTTGAGACATTTGCATGAAATATTTTAAATAAAACCAAAGAAAGATAAGAATTTGTCATCAAATCGAGGCTCAGACACATTAAAAGATGTATTTATTTATTGGTGACAAAATCAATATTATGAACAGTTTGAAAATATCACTGCTCATGGGTTTCTTGGAAACATCAGTTTCTTGAAGATTATAATTTTTATGTCTATTTTACACTGGTTTACCAATCTACCTAATAATAAGTCAATACACGTATCTTTATTATGATATTATCAACCTGTCTTTTCAAATTGATTTCCAGTTTTATCTCCTTTTAATTCAGTTTTAGGTTCGTTTTAGAGTTTTTCTATCATTAATTAATAAATATTGGAATTGGAGTATATTAATCCCTCCAAACGATTTTTTTCTTCAGATTTTATTTTTATGCTCGATGATTAAAAACTAAAAAAAAAAAAAAAGGCCAAAAAAGAGGTTGACTCTAGAATTGGTCAAGAAATTTAGAAAACGATTTCTTCATCCGTAATATATTAATTAAAAGAAAAACTAAGTTGGAAGTTATTAGAAAAAAAAAAAACGTATATAATAACCGCAGAAGCCTCCTTTCAACTGCCATATACTCTGAGAAAGAGAGAGAGAGAGAGAGAGAGAGAGAGAGAGAGAGAGAGAGAGAGAGAGAGAGAGAGAGAGAGAGAGAGAGAGAGATTGGTGAGCTGCAGGCAGCTTAAGAAGATTAAATGAGGTGGCTAAAAACGCTAGGGATTTTGGTGATTTTCATGCAAGTAGTATCGGTGCAGTTCGTACAGTGCCAGCAAGTTTTTGAGACTGATTACAACGGCATCAACACCACTCAACTCAGTGATCCGAGGGTTCTGAGTCAGTTCACTGAGTTAGTGTATAAGCGTCTCTCCGGCGTCACCTCCGACCTCATTCACAGTGAGATTGCTCAGAAGGCTGCTTTCTGTGTCACTGACCCGTAACACACACACACTCTCTCTCCTCTCCCTTTCTCTCTCTTGATCATCTCTGAGAAGCTGCAATATTTCTTATGACAGGGATGATGATTGGAACAAATCGTTTAATTTTTCTTCTAACTTGGATTTCTTGTCTAAATGCATTATCACTACTCAAGGTATGATTTCTGCACATCAACTTTTGTGTTCGACAAAAAGTCTTTGTTTTTTATTTGCAAATTGGAGATTAATTATAAATTTTATCCGAATAAATGAGTTTCGTTGCATTATTCAATATAGGAGACTTGCCACGGAGGATATGCACAGCTGCAGAGCTGAAATTCTACTTCACAAATTTCATAGCAAAAGCAAACTCCCCAGCCACTTTCTTGAAGCCCAACAAGAACTGTAATTCAACAACATGGGTTTCGGGCTGCGAGCCTGGATGGGGCTGCAGCTCGGGCCTCACTCAGGGAGTCAATTTCACTGACTCCCATGAAATCCCGGCCCGAACTTCTGATTGTCAGCCCTGCTGTGAGGGCTTCTTCTGCCCTCAGGGCCTTACATGCATGATACGTAAGTGCCCCATCAATTTTTCTTTTATCTGTAATTTTATTTTGGATTATAACTAAAATTCTCCTTTTTATGTTCGTTTATGAGTGTATTCGTTGAACGTCAATGCAATTCAATGAGAAAAATGTGAACTTGAAACTTCTCTGATTGTGAATGTGATGAAAATATGTGATGAAAATCTTATAGGTTATGAATTTGTACATTTTTGCAGCTTGTCCACTAGGTTCCCACTGCCCTCTAGCGACGTTCAATGAGACAACGAGCTTATGTGATCCGTAAGACAATATCTTGGTGCTTATGTGTATTGCATCATTACATAGTTTGAGCATTGTGTTTATAGATTTTCATCTGCAGATATCCTTACCAACTACCACCTGAAAAGGGAAATCATACATGTGGAGGGGCTAATCTTTGGGCAGATGTTAGCAGGGGTGGTTCCATGTTCTGTTCTGCTGGATCGTATTGTCCAACGAACACACAAGAACTTCCTTGCACTAGCAGGTCTCAATTTTTATCCCTTGACTTTTTAATGGGGGATGTTATGGAATTCAATAGTAGTTTTACTAGTGTTTCTTGAATTGCAGTATTTAATGGTGTTGTTTTTTGGTCTTTGAATTCAGGCATTTCTGTCGTATGGGTTCTACTAATCAAGAGCGTAAGTCCCTAGTTAAAGTGCGTACAGTTAGTTGCATTTGTGCTTCATTCACTATCTAATCGACCAATGAACATAACCTTGCAGGATGCTACAAGTTGGCTTCATGTGATTCCAACCAAACGAAGCAGAATATAACACAATATGGGCTAATGCTGATTGTAAGTTCACATGAAGTCCTTTTTACATGTCCTTGTTCTCTTATCATAATGCAATCATAGCTGATAGATTGAGTGCTCTTGTTGATCTGTCCTTGTTCTCTTATCATAATGCAATCATAGCTGATAGATTGAGTGCTCTTGTTGATCCAGGTAGGTATTAGTGTTATGCTATTCATCTTCTACAATTGCTACGAGCAAGTAATCAGCCTCAGGGCAAGGAGATACGCTAGATCAAGGGAAGTTGCTGTGAAAAGTGTAAAGGAGAATGCTCAAGCACAAGCAAGATGGTTAGCAGCAAAGAATGCAATTACAAAAAAAGCCCTTCAATTGTCGCGTTCATTTTCACATAGAACTAACGACAAGGTTAGAATACTGAAACGAGTAAACATATTTCAATTTGCATTTCAATCTGTTCCTTACAGTTACACTGCTCCTTAGCAGCATGGTGCTATATCTGGACGAAGGGAAATATATCCCGGTTATCCCCCAATACAGGAGATTGAAGAATATGGTGATAGTTTTGAAGATGTCAATCAAGAAGCTGATAACAAGGATAAGAAGAAAAAGGTGAAGGTGAAACATGCTCGAACTGATACCCAAATTTTCAGATACGCATATTCTCAGCTCGAAAAGGAGAAAGCTCAACAGCAGCAGAACAAGGAGCTTACTTTATCAGGAGTTGTATCAATGGCAATGGATATTGAGACGAGGAGAAGACCTCCAGTTGAGATCTCTTTCAGGTATCTTACAGTCACGTTGAAACAGAAAAAGAAACGTCTTTTAAGGTCTGTCACTGGTGAAATTCTACCTGGTCGAATCACTGCTCTCATGGGCCCATCAGGGGCTGGAAAAACTACCTTACTTTCTGCACTTGCTGGAAAAACAGTTGGATGCTCAATAACTGGCTTGGTTCTTGTAAATGGAAAGGCTGAATCAATACGCTCGTACAAAAAGATTGTTGGATATGTCCCACAGGATGATGTTGTGCATGGAAATTTAACTGTGGAAGAGAATATATGGTTCAGTGCCAATTGCAGGTAAGAAACATGTAACTCAGACATGGAGTTAAAAGTTTTTTTTTTTTTTTTGTGTGTGTGTCTAATCAGTAGTTTCTCCATATTGTTTGAAGACTTTCAGCAGATTTATTGAAGGCAGATAAGGTACTCATTGTTGAGAGAGTCATCGAGTCCTTAGGATTGCAGCCAGTGAGAAACTCCTTGGTTGGCACCGTGGAGAAACGAGGCATCTCTGGAGGACAAAGAAAGCGTGTAAATGTAGGTCTAGAGCTAGTAATGGAGCCTTCACTTTTGTTCTTAGACGAGCCAACCTCTGGATTGGATAGCTCGTCTTCTCAGCTCCTTCTTAGAGCACTCAAACGTGAAGCTCTCGAGGGAGTAAATATTTGCATGGTCGTCCACCAACCAAGGTAACATATAGCAACGTTTTCTGGGATGTTTTTGCTTTGGGATCTCAATATCTGAAAAAACTCTTCTGTTTTGCAGCTATTCCTTATTCAATATGTTTGATGATTTGATACTTCTAGCAAAGGGAGGTCTCACTGTCTACCATGGAGCAGTTATGGATGTCGAAGATTACTTTGCCGGTCTTGGTATTCACGTCCCTGAACGTATCAATCCGCCAGACTATTTTATCGATGTTTTGGAGGGCATGGTCAAACCACACACGAGCTCGGGTTTGACTTATGAAGAGCTTCCTCTCAGATGGATGGTCCACAAAGGTTACCCTGTACCTCCGGATATGCAAAAGAATGCTTCTGTGGTTGATGTCCCTCCAATGTATGCTAATTCAGGAAATCAAGAAAATTATGCTTCTGGCCATGAGCAACTATCCTTTTGGAGGGAGTTCTTCCAAAATCTAAAATATAAAATCGAAGCACGGTTTGATGTGGTGTGTAGTAGCTTCTTGAAGTCGAAGGACTTGTCTGAGAGACGAACTCCCACCATTCTCCTTCAGTACAGACACTTCCTTGGAAGGTATGCATAGCAGAGGATCCAAATCCCTCAGATTTTCTTTTAAGTACTTTCTGATCATTGATCTCTACTTTGTAACCTGTTCAGGATGGCTAAACAACGACTTCGTGAAGCTAGAATCCAAGCAATTGACTTCCTTATACTATTGCTTGCTGGTGCTTGTTTGGGTCTGATATCCAAATCAGGGGATGAAAGCTTTGGGGCTCCTGGTTATACCTACACCATTATAGCAACTTGTGAGTCGAAAAATTCACTAAGTATCCAGTGTAAATGCTTTGCTTGTAGTCATCATCTTTGGTTATTTTTCCATTGTTACTTACAGTTTGCTTACTTTCACATTCTCTCAGCTTTGCTATGCAAAATCGCGGCTCTGAGAACGTTTTCTCTGGACAAGTTAGAATACAGGAGGGAACGTGCTTCGGGCATCAGCAGCCTTGCCCATTTTGTCGCGAAAGACACAATAGACCATTTCTATACACTGATCAAGCCATTGGTCTACTTATCCATGTTTTATTTCTTCAGCAATCCAAGATCATCTTTCCTAGACAACTACATCATCTTGCTCTGCCTCGTTTATTGTGTGACGGGCATAGCTTATACGTTGGCGATCTTCCTCGAACCTGGCCCTTCTCAGCTGGTGATTAATCACTTTACTCATCAAAAAGCTATCAATTTTACATTCTATATATGATTTTTTTGGCTCACCAGATTCTTTCTTATTGTGCAGTGTTCTGTGCTTTTACCAGTGATTCTCACTCTTGTTTCCACTCAGCCTAAAGACAGCCAATTTATCAAGATTTTGACAAGATTGTGTTATCCAAGTTGGGCTTTAGAAGCATTTATAGTCTCAAATGCAAAGAGGTATGCAACATATTATTCAATATTGTGTTGTACTTAAACCATTTCTTTCAGATGAGAGTGAAACTAGTATCTTATTGACTGATTTTTATAGGAAATATATGAGAATTTACCATTTCTAGTGTCTGATCACTTGCAGATATTCCGGAGTTTGGATGATACAACGGTGTGGGGCGCTTCTGAAAACGGGCTATAGTCTCCACGATTGGACTCTTTGTATATCGCTACTCTTGGCAACCGGAGCAGCCTGTCGAATTCTAGCTTTCATTGGTATGTTAACTTTACAGAAGAAGTGAGATGAACAAGTTGGGATGCTTCTCAAATTGCAATTTAACTGCATTAGATTACAAAATCACACAGAAAGTTATAGGATTAGGTAGATACAACAATTTTTCCTGCTGTTACTTTCTTGATCTTCTGTAAATCTCAATGTATATAAGCATAGAATTCTTTCTGTTTATATCAAACACAATAAAAGAAAACGGTATGTGGAGATAACTCTAATGCTATTTGGATGTAATTATTTTTAGTATTTCTGTTGGATGAAAATTTCCAAAAAAAATAATAATAAAGCCTTTTATGCTAATTGGGATTTGTATAGATAGATTGAGTACTCTTCTATATACTGACAATATTGAAAAATAGTATCATGATTTCTACTCAAAAAAATAAGAAACCTTAAGCCCCTTGAATAAAGGACTCGGCAAGAGCACAAAGGTTATGATACATAGAACACAGTATCTTGAGAAAAAAATCAAGCCATGTTCATCTTCCTTTTGATGTATATTCCATTTGTTGCTTCAAAATTGGCACTCGTACGAACAATATTCTCATGTCATGCCAACGTTTGATCCCAGTTGTAACAAGAAACATTTTGAGATTTTCACTGCACAAAAGAGCTGTATGAGAGAGAGAGAGAGAGAGAGAGAGAGAGAGAGAGAGAGGGAGAGGGAGAACATTACCTTATTAGGTGAAGGGCAAGCGTGTTTTTATTTCCAAACAATGTCCCCCAAAAACTGAAGAGCTGGTACACCCCTGATCTCTACATCAACAAGAGGTGCCTGGATCATTGTCAAGCCGGAGAGCTCCGGATCTTTCTCGACAATGCTCATAGCTCGTGTTTGATCCTGAAATATTATATGTTAGGTAAGTGGAACTTCCATTCCCAGTATATCTCAAGCTATCGTTTTTGTTGTCACCACACTTCACCCGGATACATATGTCGTCATATATATTGGAGCTATGAAAAGGTGAAGATGGAGTCTCTACATTGCCAACTAATTTATAGTTCAAAAGGACGAGAAAGCTACATTGTACCTTCCTCTTCATTGCACAGAACTTGCAGTCAGAGGCAGACGGGGGAAGAATTTGGTTAATGACTAGCCTCTTAACGGGGACACTTTCTTTCTTCAAGGAAGCACATAATCTTGATGATTCACTTATTGCCATCACCTGATCAATGACAACAAACCGTAACTCCTCCATAACATTCTACCAAACATAATATTGAAACCCTCTGAATAGTAATAGTTTAAATTGAACAATATTACAAAGTGAATTGCTGCGATAAAAGAAGAATGAAAATATCAGCAGATCCCTGAAGCATAAATAAGGGTTTACCGTGGGAATTGTTACAATTACAAACTCTGTAGAGTTTGTATCACGGAAAAGCTCTCTCACTTTTATCATTCGCTCCCTTAGTTTCTCTAATTTGTCAGCCTACAAAGACAAAACTAGGGATGTCAGCAATATAGTCAGATAGAAAGGTGTGTTTCTAGCTTGCACACATGATGATTAAGCTTACGGTATCTGTATTATTTTGTTCCTGGCCAAATACGGATTTTATGGCAGAAGTAGCTGAAGCAATCTTCTGCCTTAACTGCAACACACACATTCCCAAGATAAGGTGATGAAAAAAACAAGAAATAACTGAAAGAGCACAAGATATTGTATTTTTATCTTTTCAACATATCTAACCATTTGATTTAGCAACTTATGCCATGTATTTTATCAAGAAAAACTCTATAGCATTTTTATGTAATGAAGGGATATCTTGTTTGATGTATTGTTTGGTTGTTAATATTGTTTTGGTTTCCATCTTAAAATTTATTACCTTCAGTATCTTCCCAATCGACGCATCCAAGAAGTCTGGCAATGACAATAGCCGCAGTGTATGACCCTGCAGAACAGCCCATCAGCACAAAGGAGGACTTTAAAGACTATAAACTTAAATCAAAATAAGCTTTGGTCTCCTCACAGTGGGGGCAGTATCGAACACTATACGAGTGAACATGTTGTATTCTTGTGATTCAAGGAACTGAATAACCTGGAAAATACAATTCAGATCAGTAATGAAAGGTAGGAAGAATAAAACTTCCCAACCAACACGAGCTTCTAAAATTGCAGTAATCATCGGACATGCCTTTGAAATTGCAATAGCTTCATCTAGACCAGGAGGAGGAGTGTCCAGCAACTCTCCAAGCTTTAATTCTCCAAGCTTCATACAAAATCCCAAAGTTAAAGAAGTAGATATTGAGAGGCCAATGAAGGTACGAACCTTTCTTCTGAATTGCGAAGAAAATGAATTGAGGCAAACCAAATACTTAGATATGGTGAAATAGAGGGTATTGATTTTGGGAAATTAAGTAGCTATAAATAAATTAACAAGTGTGCTTATCTAAGAATGAGAATATAATCCATAGAACCAAAAGAGCTAAGGGATGAGGCATCTAACACTACTCCAATCCCTAACAATATCCAACATCAGGAAATCCTTGAACTCTTTATGACTTGAAATCCACAGAGCATGCTAAACTTAATCCTACACCCCCTCCAAATATTCTTCAATATACTCAAAAATCCATTTATTCCTTTCTAACCAAGTACACCAACACAAAGTTGAACCAATCACTCTACATAACACTTTATCCCTTTTGCTAATAAATTCTCCAAGATTTGATGAGAACAATTTGATAATAAAATGTGGCATAATTCATAATAGAACTGTAATCCACAAACTGGTAGAGAAGGAGCATCACAAAGAAACAGAAAGAAATTTGAAAGAAACTATCCAGCCGACTGAATCAAATGCAAATCCAAATGGGCAAAGTAGGTTTCAGTTATTAAAAAAATGTTGGTGAACATGAACAACTACTGCCGACAAAATTAGCTTGTCTCTATTAAGTTGAGTTTGTAAGAACTGGATTCGGACAACAACCCTTTCCCATTTCCCATGGAAAACAAGAAACCAGTAATGGCCACAATTTTGATTGTTAATAGCTTAGAGTTGCCCTATGGTCAGAGACTAATAGTTCCAAGGGGATAGATCACTGAAGTTTACTGAAACACGTTGGTTATAAGGGTCCAAATCTTCCACCAAGGGCAATATATACCAGATGTGATAATTAGAACTATGCAGGAATACCATCTTCCTATTGAATGCTTTTTAACTTTTAAGTTATGTGGCAAAAGCTTCTGATAACGTTCACTGAAGTTTACTGAAACATGTTGGTTATAAGGGTCCAAATCTTCCACCAAGGGCAATATATACCAGACATGTGATACTTAGAACTATTCAGGAATACCATCTTCCTATTGAATGCTTCTTAAGTTATGTGGCAAAAGCTTCTGATAACGTTCACTTGCTATGTGACATTTTCCTTGGGATACTCATGAAGCTGGAGACATGTTTTTAGACATATTTAGGTGAATATTCTTTTCCATGAGGAAGATGACGTCTATTATTTATCCTTTCATAAATATTGAGTACCAATGATACTTGGACAAGGTCTACCTGGTCAGCAATCAACCCCAGACCCATGCCGTCCATGAAATCTTTGACTCCACTTCCACTTCCATTTCCACTTCCACCACCATTGCTCAGGTTGGCACTTCGAAGTTCTTCTCTTGCCTTTTCAGGGTTTATCTGCCCCAGAAAACATCACTTTTTCCACTTCAGATGCATTAAGAAATGGTCTTTCAATCAGGTTAACAGAGTAAGACTTATCATTTCTAGAGAAACACTTCTCCACTGACCTCAAGGGCAAACAATGGAGATACGGGACCCTCAACAGGTACTAGCGACCCCCCAGTTAAATCCTGAGCCAAAAAAAAAATGAAGTTAACCATATTTTACTGATTCTGGGAGGAAAGTGATCTCTTCTTGAAAAGTTTTGATAAAAAAATCAATCTGTAATCTATTTAAACCTGAGCAAAAGAGTCACTTAGAGAATGTGCAGGATCAGTTGAAACCACTAGGGTCGGATGACCATTATTCGCAAACTTAACAGCAAGTGATGCAGCACAGCTAGTCTTTCCAACTCCCCCCTTTCCACCGAGCATGTAGTATTTGCGCTGAGTTCCAGAGACCATTTCATCAAAACCAGAAACTGATTCAGTTGGAGCAGCAACTGATTTCACTGCCAAAAGATGTTCCAAGATAGAAGTCTCATCATTCTCAGCTAGCCCGAGAGGAACCATGTGCATATCATAATTAACATACATTGTAAAGAGAACTCAAGCACAAGGTTTTATCTTTTAGTAACTAAGTTGAAGTTCTTTAGTGGCTCATCATGAGTGATGTCGAATATGGCCTTGTTGGCAGTCTAAATTGCAACCTTACCAAAACTATAATTGTACTTTATACATGTTATAAGTAAGTCAGCAATCAGCATGCAGCTCCAAACTTTTGACAGTGAGAATACTATGTATAAAAGCAAGAATGTTTAACGGAACACCTAAATGACATTCATTGTCATCCATGCCAAATAATAAGAACCACAGAAAGCTTCCATTACACAATGATTCAGTGCACAGCGAAACACCCCATATGCTAGGCTAAAACCCTTCTGAGAACTATTCTAACATGACAGTGACAATTACACTAACTTGCTACAAGGGTTTTTTTATCTGCCTTTGGCTTACTTGCCAGTCACAGGTCACCTTCCAATGGTTGAATAAATGAACATAAAACAGAAAATGCAAGTAAGTTTTCCATTGCTTTTCATGATTGCAAACAATGAAAACACAAGTACGTTTTCGCCTGCATTTATAGAACTGCCAATGGAATCAATATTGAGCACATTAAATACAATCTTGCACTACACATATGTCAAACCAACACCACTAATGCAATTGATAATAGCAAAGAGTTTTGAAACAGTCAGTTGATTGAAACAAAGGAAAGGGTTACTAAAGCAACAATCACATCCGTCACATCTCTTAAAGATACCCTTTTGTTTTCACATGAACAACACAAAAGAAACAAATGCATTCAAAAGCCCAGTGCATCAAATAGTTCACACCACACTTAAGCAGACATCCACTGTATTAAACTAGATTAAGCTCTTTGCCACTGGCCAATATCCAACATATGTAAGGGCATCCATCAATTCCGAATTATTGTTTAAACTAAATAATCTGCAAACATAACATAAACCATCAACTCCAAGTTTAGTAATTTCCAAACCAGCTGCCTTAGGACCAAAACAATAGCAGAAATCAATTCCCTACCAATTTCAACTAATCAATTTATAGAACAGCAGATAGAGCCTATTTAAAAAAAAAATTGATATCAAATTCACTGAAAAAATAACCGATTAATACTTCCAAAGTTTACGAAAATATCAAATTAAGCTTCGAGTTCAAGAACTTACCTTGAAACCTTTTCCTGGGCACTTTTCCCCTGATAGAGAGAGACAGAAAACTGGAGCTAATACTTGGCTTGAATTTCAAGAAAGGAGCGAAGTGAGGTCTGAGTGAAGGGGAATAACAATAATTTTCACCTAAAATCGCCATAGATGAACAATTGGTTGCATAAGAAGAACAGGAAGCCATGGCCATTAATCTGCAGAAGAGAGAGAAGTCCGCAGAAGAAGTACACGGAAATGAGAAGGAGCCCGTTTCAAGGCATCCGAGCCGTTTTCCCCATATTCGATGTGTTTCTTAATCGGATTAATCGATCGTCCCCTAATTTTAACCCTAATTTTTGGTTTTTTAAAGAATGTACCTTTTATCGATTTTTTTATATTTATGCAAGTTCGTTTATATGGTATAAATTTGATAAAAATTTGTGATGTCCGTTTCATTAATCCAGGTAAATAAAAAATGTAATTATACTATAATGGTCCTCAAATAATATGAAAATCTATATAATATTGACTAGTTTTATGGAATTTTTCATTAGACATGTTTGCAATTTTTTATCAGATTTTAATTCATAAATGAAATTGAAGAACTTGAAAAATTGATTAAAAGACAAATAAACTGTAAGTTAATCTTTTCTCAAATAACATTTCTTTGTATTTATCATTCACAACTTAATGATTTGTCTGTTATTATGAGGTTATGAAATAAGAGTTATAACTACAAAATGTAGTTAAGAAAGTCACGTCGATATGTTAAATTATAACAATAAAACCTATTGTAAACTATCTTATAAAATACAATTCATGAATTTCATAAGAAGCCTATCGAAAATCGTCTTATAAAATACAATTCATGAACTGAACCTCAAAAGAAATCTATGCCATTCATGATAAATTAGGGCTTTAGTGCAACAAAAAAAAGGGATTTATCTCATATTATAATAGATTAGGACTTTAGCATTTTTTTTACTGTGGTAAAATAAGATTATTTTTATCCATTGCCACATATATGATGTATTTCTGTACTTAATTGTCAATATTTTTGTTGAGTATTTATCTCTTTCTTTTTTATATTCAAACTTAATAAATGAATATTAACATATTGTAGCCATTATTTTCTATAGCACATTTAACACGTATGATGAGTTTTCAATTCTATCGAACAACATAGTCAAGTATGATTCAATGAATAAATTATTGAATTCAAATTACTTATAGAGCGGACCAAAAGAAGGATCATCTCTCTTAAAATTTGTCAAGTGAAAGCTTGAATTTTACAAATACTTATATCAGGTTGTGTTACGGTTACAATTTCGTAAAACAAAACCATACTACCCACAACCCAATCCTATTTTCTTGAGTCGATACCGATTTGTAAGTTATGGATTATAGATGGGCCTAATGTCAAGACTCTTTCAAATGAAACGATTACTGACTTGTCGGACCAAAGAAATGTAGTAGCCTCAATCTGGTGGGTCCAACATAAACTTATCAAAGTTCAAAATGTGCTTGATTTGTTCATTTGTTTGTACAAAGATAGAAATATAATAATAAAAACATCCCAGAGAATCGTTGACAGAGTCAAACTCCTACATCCTTAATATCATCACGTCTCCCATAATTCAATTGGCTTCGGACACATTCACCATCACAATGCGTCATATTATGCAATAAGAGTTATAAAACCTGAAACTCCAAAAAGAAATTTCAACCATGCCAACTATAAAAATGCAAGGCAAAGATCTCATCACTTAGAATCGTTCAAAGTTGCGATTTTTAGCATAGTTTAATACTGTAAGAATAGTCGTAGTCATCTATCTAATCATGAAAGGAAATGAAGATGGCAAAGTAATCTGCATTAACTTCTGCAGATTCAAATGAAAGCGAAGAAAGAACACTCGGTTATAACTCAGCGAGTAATTCTTCTATAAACTTAATGAAACGATATAACTTACAACCGACACTAATGAACTTAACATCCTATCTAAACAACTACCAATATACCAAAAAAATTGTTTATTCTTACATGGTTTCGATGAGCCAAAATCAGGTGTCACCGTGGTGCCAAAGAAACACTAAAGTCGGTAACCACATCCATCTTCTCCGCCCAATTCTGTGATTCCAAGAACATGTGTGAAACTCGAACCACAACCCTACCCATATCCGGCCGATTGTGGGGATCATCGGCCACACAATCCAAAGCCAACCGTGTCAAATTCTCCACCACCTCCACCGGATACGAGTCCCTCAACCTCCTATCCACCCACTTCCTAACCCCTCCACCGCCCCCCTCCACCGCCTCCTTGGCAGTGTCCACCACCGATATCCTCACATAGCTTCCACTCTCCTCATCTACACTATACGTTAGCGCCTCCATCCCCGACAATAGCTCCAAAATCACAACCCCAAATGCATACACATCACACTTCTGTGTTGCAACCCCACTTCTTTGGTACTCAGGCGCCATGTACCCTCTTGTCCCTTCGAATTTCTTTATATTACTACTCGATTTCTTGGACTGTTTGATCTCAGATTTATCACTTGTGATCTCACCACAAAGCTCAGATGTGCCAAAATGGCAAATTTTGGCATTATACAATGGCTCTGAAACAATAATGCTACTACTCTTTATATGATTGTGAACAAATTCAAACCCTAATCCTGTGGAGTTATGCACATAATCTAAACCATGAGCTAAATCAGAGGCAATTTGTATGCGCGATGCCCAGCTAGATAACACAGTGTAATTCGGATTCTTCGAATTTCTCAAGCAATCAGAAAGACTAGCACCGGGAACATAATCATACACCAAATTTATATAACTATCAGAAACTGAAGCGCCTCTCAATTTAATCAAACTAGAATGATGGCACTTGCAAATTACCGATAATCGATCGATGAGCTGCGCGGTGTCCATCTGGCGGCGGAATCGGCGCTGGAAGATCATCGCACGGTGGTCGCGCACGGTGCAGAGCCAAGCGGTGGAGGAGGAGGAGGAGGAATGCGGTTTGAGAAGGAAATTGCCGGTGGCGGCGGCGATTTCATGGAGATCGTAGAAGTGAGGCTGTTCTCGGAGGATTGATTCGCGGAGGCTGGTGAGAGACGCGCGGCCTGAAAGGGAGAATCCATGAGAGTCTCTGCAGAAGCTCGAGGTGGAAGCCGTGCTTGGTAGTATGAAATTGTCGGAGCTGGTTGAGTAGGAGTGGTCGGAAGAAGAATTTTGCCGGAGATGCTTGGCTTTTCTGGATGATGAGGATGACCTTGGGGTGGAGGATTTGGTGGGTTCGATTACTTGATTGATCATTTTCTTCTTGGATTTGCACATGAAGGAACTGATTCAAGGAAACGGCATGTAAACACGGCGGCGTGGCGCTTTTCTCAGGTGGCGGTGCTGGTGGGGTTGCTTGGCTTTGAAAGATCGACTTGGAAGTATTATTACTATTTACTTCTGTCTTTTTCATAGGATTGCTTGCTCCAATATATTTCTTATTTCATTTTATATTTTATTATTTTTAATTTATAATATATCGAAATTGATGATATCAATTTTTTATATTTGAAGTGTAGTGTAATGGTTATTTTAAAATATTGAATGAAACACCAATTGAAATAGAAAATCTTATTTAGTTATATTTATGAGTATAATTCTTATGAAATTTTATGGATCTGATTTTTTAAAATTACTTAATTCATAACTTATAATCTGTATACATATATATAGATTTCTAAAAGTTTATTTGTATTATAATTGGTGAAATTTTATTAAAATTATATTGGTAGATGATTTTGTATGAATTTTCGTGATAATATAATATCTATTCTAGTCAAAATAATATTTTGCTGGTTGTAAAGGGTCAACCTCAATTTTCAGAAGTCCATCAATTATATTTAATACCACCTGTTTATATATAATGTATATATTTGGATAATATAATTAAAAGCTAACAACATAGAACCTCCGTTGTTGTAGTCTATGCATTTATTTTAGACTTGCACTTGCGAGCAATTGGATTTATGTGGATCGGATGAATTCGACTCTGATCTATATATTTTTTGTTCTTAATTTTTATATTATTTTAATTATATATTTATATTATATTAAATATATTTTTACTGTTAAATATATATTTATATAATATTTTAATTTAAAAAATAAATCATAATTTGTGTGATAAATTCTAATTTTAGTTAAAAAAAATCTTAATTTATATATATATATACATTTTTGTGGTATTATACATATATTATATAATACATATATATACAACTAACATAATTAAAAGTATAATTAATATAATATAAAAATATATTTAATATAATATAAAAATCTTAAAAATATGTTTAACATAATATAAATATATGTTTAATATAACATAAATGTCCTAAATATATGATTAATATAATATAAAAGTATAGCACTTTAGCGAATTTGAATGCACCAACCATAGACGTGGGGGTGTGCGAATATAAAAAGTGCGTGTGAAGCGAATTTAAGTGAATTTAAGCATACTAACCCAAACACATAGGGCGTTTGCAAATAAAAAAAAATGTGTGGAACGATGAATGAATCGAGTAGAGTCGATTGCACGGATGTACCGTTGCACACACGGTTTTTGTGAAAAAGAAAAATAGACAAGGGGTTTAGGGTTTATGACTCTGCACGCTGCCATTCCAACCGTCTTCTCCGCTCTGTTCTTGAATTTCAGACAATGGCAGAAATGGAAGAGCGAAAATTGCCCGAATTCACCATGACTATCAGCCATGAAGCAAAGCTCAAAGAGCTTCTCCGAAACCTAAACTCAGTTGAAGCACAGCTCTTTTCTGACGCCTCCAAAGAGTTCATTAAAATCCTCAAATCCGATTTGGGCCCCGAGTTTCTACGTGCATATGTTCAAACATCCTCTAAGCTCGTTGAGATTTTCCAAGCTTGGGAATCTCGCAAAGGTAAAATCGGGTTTTTGCATATTTTGAATTTAGTTGCTGCCATTTTGAATCTTTTGAAGTATAATGAGGTTGATGAGGGTGGTCATGGTATCAGTCGGTGGTTGGATAAGTTTGCTCAGACGTTGATCGAGGAGAAGATGGGGGATTTGTATAAGGAGCTGAACACTAAAGAGGCCAAGAGGCAGAATGCTGTGCTTTTGTTGCTGGCCTCTATAGTGAGGCGTAATTCGCACTTGGCCTGGGAAGTTGCCAAGGTTTTCGACTTCAAGCTCGCGCTTTTTCCTAAGCTGGCGGAAGTGAGGTTGAGGGTGAAGAAATTTGTTGATGGGAAAAGAAAGAGCCACTCCACGAGAAAAGCATTTGTGAGTTTTGCTATGTCGCTTTTGGAGGTTGGCAATCCGAGGTTGTTGAGGGGGATTTTGCAACAGAAGGAGATGTATTCAGGAGTGTTGAGGGGGTTAGAGAATGATGACGAGGAGACTGTAATTTATGTTTTGTCAGTTTTACGTGATAAAGTACTTGTTCCAGAGTCCCTCGTGCCTCCGGGTCTCAGGAGTGTGTTGTTTGGGAACATTACTTTGGAGCAGTTGGCTAGCATTTCAGGGAGGGGTGAGTTTGGAGATGCTGCAGAGTTGGCACACAGTGTGTTGATTATGGTGTGTACTGATCCCGTGAATGGCTTGATGCCAGATTTGAATAGGCATCCAAGCCCTCTCTGTGGAAATCCAAATCGTCTTTTGGGTTTAATGAAGAAATTAAAG
Organism: Scutellaria barbata; assembly: GCA_028654395.1. Lineage (NCBI taxonomy): Eukaryota > Viridiplantae > Streptophyta > Magnoliopsida > Lamiales > Lamiaceae > Scutellaria > Scutellaria barbata. Next base: position 12,211,702 of record CM053646.1, on the reverse strand, counting down.
GCAACAGAAGTTGAGTATCATAAGGAACTGCTTCTGGCCATTGTAAAAGGGCGTCCATCTTTTGGTTCTGCATATTTGGATGAGTTCCCATATAGTCTTGAAGATATTGCTTCAGATAACTGGTAAGAGCTTTAATGTACTGCTTTCTTGTAATTATGAGATTCATTACATTATCATACTTATGTGCACAGTACATGATTGAAGCATATAAAATTTGTTTGTTTCAGCGTTAATACCTGCAATCATGTATGTTACTGAATTACTCGCAGGTTTGTTTCTATTTCTTTGGCTGCAGATGTGATTTCCTCTGTCAGTGATGGGCTTTCATTTGGCTTTTTTGGTAAACCACCAGCATCTGACTCTCAAGAAGTGCAGAATATTTTAAAATGTATTGGGCCACGCCCATTCACCAGATTAGTTATTAATAAGGGGTTGCTTCATGCTGGTTCTCTTGTGAAGCATGGGACATTGAAGCTAGTAATGGAGGCATTAAAGTTGTTGGATTCTTTGGTGAATGCTTTGGACACTTCTTCTGATTCACACAATCAAATGAAGTATAGCCGTGGAGCTTTAAAGGCAGATATTCAAAATAGTGCCAGGATGTCGCTTCCTGATCCCCAAGTCCTTTTGTCTTTGCTTTCTCCTCTAAGTAGCCACTTCAAGTGTCTGAAATCTGCATCTAAAAGGAAGGCTGAAGCAGAAATTGTGTCGGAACATGATGTAAATATTAAAAAGAGGTTGAAAAGTTCTATTGCTAGTAAAGACTTGGATATTCTTATAAGTGGAGTTAACTCTTCTGTGGTAGATTTGTCTGGGAATAGTGGAGTTGCAGATTTAGAAGGGGAGCAAAAATTAGAGAATGGAGCTGATGTTGTGAAAATTATTGGAGATATGTGGGGTTTACAAGAATGCTCCATGATGCAAATGGATATTGAAGACGTGGACACATATTTCCATATGAAGATACTCGACTCTCTTAAAATCTATTATGTAAGATCTGACTTCTAAATTATAATGACACTCTGTTTAAGATATCTAGGGTAAACTTTCTGAGTTTTAGGTTAGTTATTTGATTTAGGCGTATAGAAGAAGAGTTTTGATGGTTACTGAAGCTTCATAAGCATCATTTTTTTTTTCTTTTTGGGAATTGTAAGCATCTGTTTTAGATTTCATATTTATGTTTTTTTTTTGGATTAGAATCTACTTATTGATAGGGGTTTATATTATGTATCTAATTAATTATAATCCCTCCTCTTCCCACACTTAAGTCTGTCTAAATTTTGATTTCCTAGTCAATTTTCTTGACAGTGCTTATAACTGACTGGAGAGTTCTGTACGATCTTGCAGCGGACCATGCCTGTGGCCATGGAAGGAGTATTTGATGCTTTCAAATTTCTACCAAATAATCCTCTGGCGTTACCAACAATTCTTCAGCAGTCTCTATTACACTTGCTTAAAGAATATGTCAATCAGTTTTCCAAAGATGTATCCCCTATTAGAACCCCACCACAGATGTATAGACACCTTTATCCATTTATTGTCTTGTTAATTGGCTCCCCACTCAGACAGATTAAGGAACAAGCTTATGCCTTAGCAAAGGCAGCCATGTTAAGCACTGGTGCATTTGACAATAACATAAAGGAAATTTGTGTGTGGTTCCTTTTCATACCTGGCTATAGTGCTGATTTTGTTCATGTCGAGCACTTGGAAGTTGAAATCTTCCAAGAGTTGTCATCAGTTATTATATCTTTCCTGTGTGATGCTGTTTCCACTACGGGAAATAACTTGTACAAGTACATGGAATTATTGAAGCGTTACATCTATGATTCAGAAGGTGGTAAAGGTAAATGATTAATGCCCAATCCTTATCCCTATATTCCTGTTACACATTTTTTTTTCAAGAAATCTTCTTATTCAATTTATGATTTGTGTGGTTTTACCAGACCTATCTTCTGAGGTTAGCCCTTTTACTATATGTGTCATGGAGAAGTGCTTACGGTTGCTCAGCTCTGAATCTGGATCCTTCACAATACCTCAGAAGTCATTGATCTCACGCTATGTTTCCAACACAATCAAATATCTATTGGACACACAGGTAGAATGCATGCTTTCTTAATCTTCATGCTATGTATATATAATCTTTCTTCTGCCGTCTTTCTTAACATCATTGATTTTGATACGAGAGACAATGCTATAAACTTTGGTAGGTGAATGCCGGAACACTATCATTTCTAACTGACCATGTATTATCGGAGAAACTTGAGAATTTTAGCAGCAAAGTTGATGTCTTGGATCTCCCTGAATGTCCATGTGAGTGGAGGCCACTGAAGACTCTGTTGCGTTCTGTGCGTGATATTTTGCGTCACCAGTGTTATGGAATTCATTCTAATGTCGAGGATGATAAGGGTTTGAAAAATTCTTTCGCCAATACTCTTAGAGACATAGAAGGAGTTTTGAGAAGTGAGTATGATAATGGACTTGTAGGATTGACTGTGGGATTTTCCTTCTCATTGATGTGTGCAAGACATGATGAGCTATTGCAGAACTTTCCATTAGTTTTATCTATGTCAAGTAAGCTACTTGGGGTACCATTCTCAGTTTTGTCATCTATTTTTTTCCTTGAACCAAGTTATCTCAGTGATGTTTCAAAATTATGGCCTGAAATGTTCGTTGCTGCTCTGCACAGTGTTAATCATTGTAAAGAAAAGGATGAGAGTTCTAAAGTTGATCTCGATTCTGAAGTTGCTGATCTCGATTCTGAAGTTGCTTCTGTTGCATTTTCTCACTACTTAAAAGTTGCTCCATTTTATGTACTATTTTCATGTATCGCACAAAGTGGGAGCTTGCATTTATTTGAGCAGTCAACACTTCAGACATTGCTCTTCGACAAAGTCACTGGGATTACTTCTGACCATTTGCTTTCTTCATTATCCAATGTACTCTTCTGGATTAATCACACAAGGTCATGCTACAAACTCAGAACTTTGGATGAGCTTGAGATGCTTTCTGAAATCTGCTTTAAACTTGCAGAGCACCTGTTAAAACAATTATTGGTTGAAAATATTAACTCTGTTAGTTCAGCTCCTGTTGGTGTGGATCTACCACTACATTCTGCTGTAGATGTGGCAGAAATCATCTTTAATAATCCTGCTGTGATTGCATCACTGGATTGTCCCCTGTCTGGTGATAAAGTGTTATCAGATTCAGTCTTTGGGGAACCTTTGGAAGAACTTCTTGAGATAGCCAAGCAAGGAATTCATAGAACGGATCTCCATATCCTGAATTTGATAAGAGTAGCTTCTGAGCTCTTGCTCCCAATGTGCAATGATAAAATATCTGAACAAGTTATAGGTGGCAGAAAGCGAATATTGGAAGCATTTAAATTTCTGGAGCAGAAACTGTTTTTGATATTCAAGAATAAGTTTGATGCTTGCATCCACACCATGGATTTTAAGCCTCTACTCCCTGTATTTTATGCTTTACACTCTATGATTTGTTTCATATCTCCCTTTGAGCTTCTTGAATTGGTGAACTGGTTGTTCTCTCAGATTGATATCGACGATGCAACCTCTCTCCTACCATCAAAAAGAGATGCTATCTTTGTAGGTTTGCACTTTGTCAGTTGTACTTTTGACATTCTCTCGGCATGTATGAGGCAGCCACCACTGGAAAGTAAACTGCATATTGTTCGTAGTGGAACTGAGGCACATTTGGATGTTTTGCTGTTCGAGAGGATCTTTTTTCAAGTATTAATGATTGTCCGGCATTTGAAACTAAATATTGCTGATGCATGTCTTCTTAAAGCTGTTAAGGTCGTAAAAATGCGTGAAGCTATTCATCATCCACATCTTCCTTCTGTAATGCTTCTACACAGAGTTATCGCAACCATTCCTGTGAATATGTTTTCATATTGCTTGCACAGGATCAATAGAACAAAAGCTGACTTGTTGAATCTAATTGCTGGTTTGAGCCCCCTGCATATGTCTGTCTTCGGGTTTATGTTTTCTGAATTGTTGGATAAGTCTTTGCTTCCTAATACCAATAGGACACTCGAAACTTTTAAATACACTTTCTCAGATGAAGAACTACTGATGCTTTTGCCTTCTGCCGTCTTGTACTTGAATATAGTTATTTCTAAAGTTGGGGGACAGCTCTGCAAGCCTTTCGAGGCTATACTTTTGGTGTATGGCCGTGTACTCTTGGGGGGTTTTTTTAAGTGGAAGATCTTTGTGTCTGAGATTATATTTAAGATTGGATTTGATGAACCTTTGACCTCATCGAAAGAAGAATATTTGGATCTTTTCTCAGAGAGTCTTCTTGGTAAGGCAATAATTATGGTCCGGGACTATCTGATATTAAGCGAAGATATGATGAAGGTTGAGAGGAGGTTGAATCTATTTAATTCCATGAACCCATCTCGTGCAGATGATATCTTTGATTATGGCTCTGATGAGGCTGGAATTCATTCACTTAAACGGCCTTTAGATTTCGTGAACAGAGTTGTTGCAAAGATAAACTTTTGCAGGTTGCTCTTGTTTTCAGATCATAATCAAAGTAAACATCAGCTGAATAATGGTGATGAAAAGGTGGTTCCTCGACATGTTACCCCTGACATGGCAAAGTCAAGAATCCGGTTTTTAAGGTTGTTGATCAATTCTTGGATATTGATTGCCAAGGAATTCCATGAGGATATTGATGGCAAGAAACTTCCATTGTTTAGATTTCTGGAAGTCTTTGTAATGGATCATATATTGGAATTGACAACAGAGATGCACGATCATCTTACTAAGTTGGAGTCACTTCCCTTCATAGAGCAACTTGTAAAATCATTTCTTCTTTATAGGTTTGGGGATCCTGTGACACTGAAGATGCTACGAACTGTTCTCACCTATCTATCTGAAGGGAAATTTTCATGTGCTTCAATAATTCAGCTGTTGCTTGCTCACTCCCAGTTTGTGCAGTCCATACATTTGCCCTGTCAATCACTTGTTTCTACTATGTCCGGATTGGCTTTAACTCCCATGCAGAGTATTTTAAGGTCGTTTCGTGTTCCTTCTATGGACCCATATACCTCAGATTGCAAACCTCTGAATTTGCTGGAACTTGTTAAGTTCATCAGAGTACTTTTTCATATCTATGCGCAGCAGAGAGAAGTAAATTCTGGAGAAGACTGTATACATTCTCGAGAATTGGTTTATCTTCTATTATCTTCATATGGGGCAACATGTTCTGTAGTTGATTTGGAAATATATAATCTATTGCTAGAAATCGAGTCCAATGATGAGTCATGTGCTGGGACTATTGCTCAAACAGATTACCTATGGGGCATTTCTTCTATAAAAATGAGAGAAGATGGGGAACAGGACAAGGGTATGCAGTCTGTTGACCAAAAAACCATGGAATTCTTCGAGGATCGAAAAGTTAAATTCAGAGAGAACATTCCAATCAATCCTAAGTTATGTACTCAAACTGTTCTCCATTTTCCTTACAATAGATTTGTTAATGGCGGAAGCTTGCACAAGCTTGAAAAAGCAAGTTCTGCAGTTGTGCATGAGGTACTTTCCCAGCAAGCTCCCTGCACTGATAATTGCAATTTTATATGATTTGTTTGCTATTTCCATCTATTTGTCATCTTTATATATTTTTCTGATGTGAGAAATCTTGCCTTTCTACTCCACTGGTAAAACACTTTGTGCAGGCCCCTTCTACAACTGATAATCTGCAAATATACGATCCAGTCTTCATCCTTCGTTTCTCAGTTCACAGTCTTTCAATGAGCTATATTGAACCTATTGAGTTTGCTAGTTTAGGCTTGCTTGCGGTTGCTTTTGCTAGTATATCTTCACCTGATGATGATATGAGGAAATTGGGATATGAAGTGCTTGCAAAGTTCAAGAATGCACTGGAGGTACCTGCATCTTCTTCAATAATTACACTAAATGGTTAATTTACTTAATATACTGCAGCCCTGGTTTTATTGGGGCAATCAAAGAGAGTACATATGTTTTCCCTTGTATAATTTTACTAGAAGGATAGTTGAATAATACCTCAATATGGCTGTGGAGACCTTTGTACGTGCCCCTCCTTGATCTCCTGCCATCATATCCATCAAAACACAATTCCTTTAAGTTAAACAATGTTTAGTCACTTGACCTATTTATTATTTGAATATTTAGATATTAATTATTAAAAATCATCTTAAATATAATTTTTTTTTTCCTTAATGGCACATTTATATTTCTTTATACCTTAAGATTGTCATTGGTTAGGTGCAAATGCAAAATATTTCTGACAAGCTATTGTAAATCTGCAATTCCATGTAAATTACATTCTAGATGACCTTTTCTTTATGGGTCTGTTATAAATCGGTGGCTTTATAGATTATACTATGGGGTTGGCCGTAGAAAAACAAAATGAACATTTGGAAGTGCAAATGATCCTATTTTATAGCCACAGTCTTATTTCATAGAAATATTTGGTTAAGGTGAGAATTATTAGAATTATCATCATCTAAGTAATAATGATACACCAAGAAACACAATCAACAAATGGTCAATAGTGATATGAAACCTCCCTATCATCTGCGTAAAGCCATTATGTAAATATTGACTTAGTTTATACTTGATTTTACTATTTTGGAGATTCTTTTGAGTACGCCTATGGATGTTGTGTATCTATATTTATGTTGTGTATCTATATTTTACCATTTTGAAATATTCAAATCCTTATCAACAGAAATGTCAAAAGAAGAAAGATGTAGTACGACTTCGTCTTTTACTGTCGTATTTGCAAAATGGAATAGATGAACCATGGCAAAGGATTCCATCAATTATTGCTGTATTTGCTGCGGAGGCTTCTTTGGTACTGTTGGATCCATCTCATGATAATTATTCAAGCATAAGCAAGTACCTCAGTAATTCCCCTAGTGTGAACATGAAGGTATAATGCTCTAGTTTCAATTTTTCATTATTTATGTAGTTTAGCTATGAACAAGGATGAAAATATTGATATCGCATGTCGTATCGCAATTTTGATTTTACGGATATATCCATGGATATATCGATATCGCATATCGATATCGCAAAAAATTTGAAAAAACAACGAAAATCTTATTAAAATTTTGGAAATTTAATATGAAATTTTAGGGATTATTTTACACATCATTATACATATATTCCATTCAAAATCACATTAAAACAATATATTTAAAACTAATATATAGATAATAAGCATTATAAATATTGTATTTCGAATGAAAACTGACAATATATTACATAATACAAGACAAAGTTACTAAAATTACATCACACAATACACTAGTACCAAAAGGATGACCTATGAGGTTCAAACATAGTAGATAGAATGTCATCTTGATCCAAACAGTACTGATACCAACTCATCACATTAGAATACTTATTATTAATATAGTTGCTCTATCTCGTCCAACTGTTTCACCATGAATTGGATAGTGTATACTAATTCATTCATATTGTTGATATTCATTTTGGCCTCCATAGGACATTTGAGGATGTGGGTAATTAAAAACATCTCGAGTAGTTCAACCAAATTGTGAATTTTTATAGGTGTCAGGAACATATGAATTTTGAGATATATCACTATGATCATTGCTACTCATATTCATTGAATCAAAACTGACTGAAAGTTGTTCAATATCAATGGATGGACTTTCTTCTTGATTCCAAGCCCATCTTCGAGTGCATACATACTTCAAATTAGGAAAATAATTAAAAAATCAACTTTTTTCATCAAAAATCGCGATTTTTGGTGTTGTTGCGATAATTTGGTGTTGTTGCGATAATTCACGATATATCCGTGATATTTTCCTATTTCCATCCAGTTTTGTTCTACACTGAACCGATATCGATAGCGACATCGATATATCCGTGATACCCGGGAAAAAAAAAAATTACCCCCTAATATTCATATCGCAATATCCATATCCGCGATATATGGTGATATTTTCATCCTTGGTTATGAATAAATAAGCTTGAACATTCTATTGTCATTCTGTATAAAATGGCAGGCTATACCGTTATTCCCGAACCTTTTCTGGAGTACCTCCATTAGATTTAAAGTGGAAAGGTTATGGATGCTTCGGCTGTTGTATGCTGGGCTGAATACGGAAGATGATGCTCAAATATACATCAGAAACTCCATTTTTGAGACCCTCTTGAGTTTCTATTCATCTCCTCTTTCAGATAACGATTCAAAGGAACTTATTATTCAGGTCTGTTCAGTTACTTTGATGTCACTTTGCTCAGATGTGAAGATTTAACTGCTTACTGCTTGTTATTAGATTATGTAAATATATTGTAATTACTCTAATATCTGTTGATGCTACAACCTCTGAAATTTTAACTTCTGATCCTCTACATATTGTCTTTTTTAGATGCTAATGCAAATGAAAATGCTCTTTTGAAGCTCTGCAAACATAAGATTTCTAATTCTGATGCCATCCTGCATTTCATATGTGTGACTATGCATGTTCGTGCCTGTCTAAGAAAAAGAATTAGCAGCTTTACGGAAATTCTTGTTTGTTATTATAGGCTGCAAAACTATTCCTTTTGAAGCTAAATTAAGTAGTCACTTAGCCCATTGCTTAATTTTAGAAACTTTTAGTAGCCAACTAAATGCACTTGATTCTAGAATTGCAAATGAACCTACATGGTTTTGATTCCGTATTTTGATAATGAATATAAACAATGATTTTGACTTAAACTGGATGGGTAAAGCTTCTAGTTTTTTATCAATGACATGCACATGCGATCTTCTATAACTGATTTATTTTGTTGTGTAAATATCTGTTACCTTTTCATGCACTTGGGAAAGTATTCGGCCATGTCATAAGAAGATTGTCATGGTGTTCTCACACTTTAATTATCAACTGCCAGCTATTGAACTTCAGTCCTGTTTAGTTTGCTTATGTCAGAATATGTGCTGAATAGTTTAATGTATTTTCTCTTTCAGTTGTTTACATGAGTTGGAATGATGATAAATGCTCTTTTGGTTATTACTTTCTCTGCCTAGCTATTCAGTGAAGAGCTAAATTCAAATGAATGATGTCTGCAGGTAGTGAAGAAGGCTGTGCTCTTACATAAAGCTGTCTGGTTTTTAGTTGAACACTGTGGTCTGATTTTATGGTTGTCATCTATTGTTTCATATCTTTGTGGGAGTGAATTCCAAGATGAGAGAAAATTTGCCCTCACACAGTTGCCTATACTATTGGAGGTATTGATTTTTTGGTTTTATCATCTTAGATGCTCTTTGTTGGAAGCTTATCTTCTTTTATTATCCTCTTACTGATGTATCTTAAGTCCTCAAATTATCTTATTTTAATGGTTGGACCTTGTTCTATTTCTTTCATGATAAATTATTATTATTAGTCATGATCATTTCCATGCAAAGACCCTTAGTGGAATTGAAATTGGAAACAAGTTTTTTAGTTTCCTTAAATACTGTGCAAACCAATCTGTATGAAATATATAGTAGTCCCTACTCTGCTATCCTTCTTAGCTGATTTTCATGAAGATAAATATTATCAAAATTATTTTCAGAAGTCCTCTCTCTGAAAATGCTTGAACACACAGACCCCCTCTCTGAAAATGCCTGTTGATTAATTTTCGAAAGTCGTTGATTTGATGTATTTTTGTAGAACAAGAATCTAGTTTCATTTCTATTCGATTAAATATCTACTTAATTTGTCTAGCTATTGGCTTGTCATCAAGCTTTCATTTTACAAAATATTTGTCATTATCATAAGGTACTGTTGGGAGATAGAAAATGTCTGTAATCATTTATTTTCGTAAGGGTCAGGGTGTTCTCAAAATGTTTCACGGGGGAGGGATGTTTGGGGATTAAAATCAGTATTCAAAAAGAGTTTTAGCAAACAATTCTTCAAGGGAATGAAAATGCGTGCCCCAAGAAAATCCAAGAATTTCCAAGATCTTGACATTTTTCCATGCCAGTATGTTTTATCTATCATTAAAATTAAACAGCATTAGTGCTAGTAGCAGATCACTGTTTGTCTAACTGCAATTCTTTTCTGTTTGATTTTCATAATAGGTTGTAAATTGTATTACATCACCCAGAAATATTCTGGAGTGGCTGCAAAGACATGCTATGGAGCAGCTTTCAGAACTTTCATTGCATTTGTACAAACTCCTAGTTAGTAATGTTGAACTCATTAAAAATCGAAGCAGCATGTGTGCCTCAATTTTGCAACTATTGATGTTAGTGCTAAAGATATCACAGAAGAGAAGGATATATCAACCACATTTTACGTTGTCAGAGGAGGGATTATTTCGGCTGTATGAGGCTGTTGAAGTATGCTCCATAACAAGTTGCAATCTGATAATGAGTTTGGGTCTCAAAGCTGTTCTCATGAGTACTCCTCCAGTCAATATTCTCCACATGGTACCTTTCTTCTCTTATGTGGATTTCAGTTTCTTATATTTTGGTTCTGAATCTTCTGTTTCCCAGGCGAACTGGAGTTCCCCGTTCTCCATGATAGCTCATTGTTGTTAATTGCATATCCTATACGTTGCTTTATATATCATTTTTTTGCCTTTTGTGATTTTGCTGTTGAAGCAAACATCTGTGTGTAGATTATTTACTTCCCTAATGAAACTATAAGTGTTTCTGTCCTTGAAGAGTGAAGATTTCTCCACTTGTATTGCATCCATTTGACTTTAGTCAAACATCAAATGTTTCTGCAGAGCAATCCCATACTATTAAGATGACTAGCATGCGATTTTTACCACTACAAGACTAAATGGATCTGACCTTATTGTTCCTTGTCTATACGGGCTTAGTATAAGTTAGAAGCATACACGCCTAGCTCCTATCAAGATGAAGTTTTTTTCCCAAGTCATCATCCTTTCATGCTTTTTACTTCAGTCTCAAATGAAATCATGATCAAGTTACTCTTTCACTCTCTGTACAATTAGGATTATCTGGACCATTTTTTAAAGAATATTCTCCATCAGCAAAGTGGGTGATGTGAGAAAGTCTAAAGTTTTGTGATTTGTTTTTTGGTTTTTGACAATCTTATTACATATATTTTAATCCCAAACAATTTCGCCATGATTTTGTGCGTATAAGAATACTACATGTGTAATTTATTTTCTTGAAATCTCATTATATTTTGTTCAGGATCAGGAAAAGATTGCAAGGTTTTTGAGCTGGGCTGTTACAATCGCTGTCCAGTCGAAATCTGAAGAAGTGCTTAATTCTGAAGATTCAGACCATCATTTGATTGCAGCACAAGCGAAAACACCACCTGAAGAAGATTCACTCGTATCAAAACTTCTTCGCTGGCTAACTGCCTCGTTGATCCTCAGAAAAATTTCTTGTATCCCGAGAAAACTTAATAATGGCAGTATCTCAGAAAGGCCAACTCTCTACACTCTTCTGTCTTGCTTGAGATGCCCCGGGAAAGGGATTGAAGGAAATGGCTGTGAAGATATATTAGCAGCCTCGATATTTTACCTGATACAGCTCCTCAACTTCAGCCATACACTACTTCCATCAGCTGTTTCTGCACTTTGTCTCCTACTTCATTCTGATTCCTCCTCAGGTTTAGTTTTGCGTTTTGTTCGTCCTCTTATTATATCTGTTCGCTATTATAATATATCGCCTTCTGATCATCAGATGGTTAACTATAACTTGTTTTTCTAAACTGTGCACTTTTTCTTATATAGAGTCGGAGATTTTGGTTGGTCTTGGGAGTTCTTTGCAATCACTTTGTTCAAAGATACGCTGCCCAGCCGAAGCAAATCCTGCCTGGAGATGGTAAGATTCCTTTTGACACCTCTGAAAAACGCACAATACATTAACGAGACTATCCATCTTGATTCATTTCGTCTTGGTTGGCTGAATTGGTAATCTGCATTTGAACAGGTCATATTACCAGCCATGGAGGGACCTAACCATAGGACTCAGTGATGCTGAGAAACTGGATGAGATTCATGCTTGTGAAAGACTGGTGATGGTGTCTTCTAATATTCTCCTACAGAGATCGAGATGTTGCCATTTCTTTGAGCTTAAAGATGTGGTTAACTTGCATGTACATGAATGGGAAAGAACTATAATTCAATCAGCTCATGAATAAAATCTTTAGGTATGTCAAATGTCTCACTTCCAATCTAGTTGAGGTGGCAGTTGCTTTGGTTGAAGAGACTTTTGATTGTTGCTGAAATTTTGTTTGTTTGTTTGTTTGTTTTTTTTTTTTTGAAGCAAATTCTATGAAAAAGACTGCATATAGAGGCAACAGAAATTGAGCAAATTTTTAGAGTGTATTCTTCAGAGGTGAAAACGAGTCAAGTTGAATTGAGTTTTGGCCAGTTAAGGATTGATTTATTATGTTAGGCTCGATAGTTTTGGCTGACTCAATTAATTAAGGAATTTAGTGAATATATATCAAAGATTAAAACTTTTTATTTAATTGTGTAGTATTAATGTGAACATTTCTATATAAAATTATAATTTATACGAGTAAATATGTTGAAATTGATATTCTTACACAAAATATTATGGTTGAATTTCAAACTATCAATATATGGAATTATTTTATGAGTCGGTTTAGCTCAATTATATATTCTCACTCATAATAATCCCCACAAAGCTTCGATTACCTTTTCCTTCTCGTATTTTATCTCCTTTATATATACAATGATGATATATGATGTATGCTATAAAAATATTGATGATATTATCATATTATATACTACGTTTGTCAATAACAAAACATGAGATAACAAAGAATTTAACTTCCCAGTGTTAATTCGAGGTGCTAACTAATTATCAGAGTATAATTGAGTAAAAAATAAGTATCTTTGATTCTAGAAAAAAAAAAGGTTAGAAAACATTCCGAAATAGTATATATTGGAGTCGTTTTTCATTCATTACAAGTTAAAATATTAGTATTAGAATTTTTGAAAAGCACGAAGCATTTAAGCATTTAATTCAAGAAAAAGGCACCAAAATTTATTAGCCGAAAAATGAATTAAATATGTTCCCCAAAACTTATAAAAGTAATTAACAATACCTTGATAATCATACACATATATACTCCACAATAAATTCTCAGCCTAATATGGTATCAATGTTGCAATCGAAGTAAGAGATCAAATAAATTTACTGAATGCAAACTTTAATATTTTAAAAAATAACAAACTACATTTTTTTATATACATGCTGAACTCATTATTGAAATATTATTTTAAGAGTGATATACAAAAAAAAAAAAAAAAAAAAAAGACAATGATGTTGGGGATATTAAGTAATAGTAGTTGATGTAGATAGAAGCAAAAGCAAGTCTCAAATCTCGAAGCAAACATATATATATGTATTGGGGTCGTCCTCTCAATTTCTCACCTCTTAATCATCATCCTCTTAACAATCTCTCTCTCTCTGTGAACTCTACTTAGTTTCTGCAATTTCCAAAGCCTAGGCCCTATACTCCTCACAACCCAACCGCCTGTCTTTTTCCTTCATTCCCCTAATCTGCCCCTATCCTCCATCCCTCTTTCATTCCCAATGCATCCCCCTTCTAGGGGCATTTTCGTACTTCCATCCATCCCTCAGCCGCTACCCTCCATGTTTTCAGAGATGTTTCTGCACCAAAAACTATACGCATGCAATGCAATACTCCTAATACTTGGTTTTCTTGTTTGACTCTTTGTTTATCTCTTTCTTTGTACACCATTTCATGCACGCATATTCATGCACCATATCATTGGTTCTTTCCTAGGGCTACTTCTTTCCCCCCACTTTTATCCCTATAAAACGGGCACACAATAAGCCATGCAGATAATATTCACATCTCTTGTAATCGGAATGGAGGCTGGCGATCAAAGTCCTGGAAATGGAGGGTCACGATGGAACCCCACGAAGGAGCAGATCAACATGCTTGAGAGCTTGTACAAACAGGGCTTAAGAACTCCGACTGCTGAACAGATTCAGCAGATCACTGCTCGCCTTAGAGACTTCGGACACATCGAGGGCAAAAACGTCTTTTACTGGTTCCAGAATCATAAAGCCAGGCAAAGACAGAAGCAGAAACAGGAGTCTTTTGCTTATTACAATCGCAGCTTTCTTCATCCCACTCCACTTTTCCCATCTTACCCCACTGGTATATACTTGCTTACACTCTCTTTTTCGATGGTTTTTATGTCTTTTCACATAGTAATAACGAATATGTGATTTGCAGTTGTTTGTAGTCCATGTTACATTGCACTAACAAAAAGTGATGCAGTGTATTACCATCAATATCCAAAGGTACCACTCCCTACAGCAGGTGGGAGCTTCAAGAGGTCAAGTTTGATCCCTGATCAAAGCATTGATCAAAGGTACAACAAGAAGCAAGAAATGAGGCAAGAAACATTGGATTTGTTCCCAATTCATCCCACTGGAATTCTTCAATCAAGAAATGGAAACCCTAATTCTTGTTCCAACAATCCATCCATGTCAGATCCTAGTTATCAGAATGAGAGTGTTCATGCAAATCATGGATGTAATGATGATAAAGATGAAGAAGAAGATGATGGGCATCCATTTTTTGATTTTTTTTGTGGGAATTCATAATTTTCTTCAAAGATTATGGTAATCACAAATTTCTCCACTTTTGTAATTTTTTTTTTCTTTGGTAATGGAACTTTAATAACAAGAAACTAGTTTAGTAATTTAATAGTCTTAATTTATGGTAATCACAAATTTCTTTACGTTGGTGGTCCTTTATACAGTTTACTATTTTGTTTCAAAAATAAAATGTTCTTTATCATATACATCATTCAAAACAAATAAGATTGTGTCTACAAAAATGACTCTCAAACAAGGAATTCTAATAAAAAAATCACTCATAGTTATGGGTATAATCGTGTATGGTTTCAAACGATCATTGATGAATTTTTCTTTTCAAAAGATAATAATTGATATTTTACACAAAAGTTAAATTTATATATGGCATTTTTTGCAATCTTGATCATCAATGTATATATTATATTTGACCTTATTTGTTATTAGTTATTCATCATGAAGTGAAAAAAAAGTTGATAATGGATTGCGATTCTATTGGTTTTAATTTTTCATTAAAGAAAATATTGTAATTTAAGTTCGTTATTGGGCTTAATTTAAAGTGGATCATTGGCATGGCGAAAGAATATCCAAACACAATATTTAATATTGAACTTTCAGGCCCCGTCGGCCCAACTACTTTCATACTGGGCCTCTTTTGAAATGATAGGCCAACTCCTTCTGTGATTTTAAATAAGACTACTAGTTCTATTTCTATTTTTTTTTTTTAACCTTAATAACAAGAAACAAGTTTAGTAATGTAATTTCTTAATTAATTATGATAATCACAAATTTCTTCACTTTTATGGATCGACCTTTATACAGTTTACAATTTTTTTCAAAATAAAATGTCATCTATTATATCTTTCAAAATAAATAAGATTATATCCACACCCCAAACAAAGCATTTTAATAAAAATTTACTCTGCAGCCATGGGTTTCATACGATTATTGGTGAATGTTTGGTGTATAATCGTGTATGATTGGTTTCATACGATCATTGTTGAATCTTTTTACAATCGATTATGATTTACATTTTTATACAAATGTGAAGTTTATGTGGTGTTTTTAGCAATCTTAATCTTCAATGAATATATTCGTACTTTTATTAGAGTAAATAAATATAATGACATTAATGGACTAAAGATGCTGCATCAACTTCTAAACACACCTAAATTTAAATAAAATTCAATTAAATAAATACAAATTTTACCCTTTTTTTTGTTGTTGATACCCTACCCTTTTTCTTGCCACTTCTTTTTTTTTTTCTTTTTTTTTCATGATCCTTTTGATGTTTTTCTCTAAATATTTTGAGAAATTGAATGCTAAATTAATGATGGGCATCCCACGAATTAGTTAAATGTATGAAAATCAAACGAAAAAGCGCAAAAAATCAATCAAAGTCGACCACTTCGGTCATTTTCAGTTTTCAAATATGTCTATTGTCAAAAAAAATTGAAAAGTTTATATAAGAAAATGAAGAGACTTTAATTAATTAATTCAAAAGATGATGAAGGAGAAAAGGAAAAATCAAGAGATGGAAGATGGTGTTGCACGTTTGTGATGATAAGGAAAAACAAATCTTAAAATTGGGGTTGTAAAATGAGTTTAAAGATATAATTGGAATTTTAAATAGATGGTGGCTGTAATGAAAAATATTTATGCTGTGAATATCAATACCCTTAACAATGTTCTTTTTTTTTTTTTGGTATTAACCCAGAGGTGACAACAACAAATATTATAATTTAATATTTATTCAAAATGTTTTAGGTATTAATTTGTGAATCTGTATAGATTTTATTTATTAGTATTTGGTATATGAAATTTATTTTTAAATGTAATCGTAATTTTTAGATTCATTTAAATAATTTCAATACATTAAAGTGCAAATTGTTTAATTTAATTAGGTAATTTGAACTCTTTAAATGCGTTTTAGATAAAATTCAGATTACTAGTTTTGAATTTTTTTACTAGTTTATCATTAAAACTTTAGGTAATATTTATATTGATTTATGTATTCCAATAAAATTTGTTTTTGATTGATGGAAGAATACTAAAAATTACTAAAATTCCAATAGAAATTGAGGCGTCGGAAAAAAGGCACGAATTCTTTTTTCAACAGAACATTTCAACGATAATTT
This sequence comes from Scutellaria barbata, assembly GCA_028654395.1. NCBI lineage: Eukaryota > Viridiplantae > Streptophyta > Magnoliopsida > Lamiales > Lamiaceae > Scutellaria > Scutellaria barbata. The sequence continues at coordinate 12,194,969 of CM053646.1, read as the reverse complement.
TCCATTGGAATTAATGACTACGAATAAAACTCCAATGAGTATTCCAATGGTTATGGTTTCAATTAAAGAAATCCAACGATTTTCCAACGGAATAAGTTTCGATATTTATTGATATTTATTGATTATATATTTATGGAGATAATTTTTATTTTAGTATTATTATAAGTAGATTTTCTTTTCTAAACGGAGAATGTAAAACAATGATTTTTATAAATTATATATACACGTGTTTGTTGGAGGAGACAAATTAAATTGCAAAATTCCAAATTAAATGATAGTTTGATTCCATGATTCCATCCCAAATTAATGTTAGTTTGGTGGATAAGATACAACAAACTTTGAATAAATTTTAATCTTAACGGAATATTGAGAAGCTGAATAATTGAAACTTTCACAAAAAAATTAGCTGGTGGTTGGCGACAAAAAATGATTTATATATTTTAGTTCAAAAATAAATGTTTCTAAACGAAGATGATTAAGAAATAAGAATGAAGTTCCTCCACGGGACTTTGGGATATATAACAAATATGGTCATATAACTATTGTTTACATAAAGTTTTATGTGATATGAAATTTTTTATAGTTTTATATGAGATCAAAATTGACTCTATTAAATTGGTATGAACTTCATTTTACCTAAGGTCCACGTAAGATCTATCCTTAACTTTTTAAAATTTTAAAAAGAATTGTTGTTTAATTAACAACTTAAAGAGGTGATAGTAAGTATTACTAGTAACAATCAATAGAGATACAGAAAAATAAAAGAAATCAAATCAACCAAATTACAAAAGTGAAAGAAGTATGAATCGTTGTATTAATTCATTACACACAAATTAGATATTTGCAGTAATTGAGATTAATCAGGTGGGCTTTTATACTACATTGAGAAAAGGTAGATTGGAGATTAAGTGGGAGTATACATTTGATCCTATTTTGGAACTTACACTCAACTCCTCCAGATTTTTCATTACTTTGAGCTCTTGTGGGAGGCTTTTGAGACTCCAGCATCCACCTAAATTAAGACGTTTGAGCTTCGGCATTGCCCCTTTTCCCATTTCTATTTCTTCTACGAACAACACACGCATGTGGAGCACTTGGAGCATAGGGAAGCTGCCTTGGGAGATTACCATTCGCTCACCACAGTATGCACAATCTAATTTGAGGTACAATAACTTTGGTAGCTTCTCTAGTTTTGGCATTGGGTCTTCTTCAACTTGTTCCTCAGAATACCATGTAACAGCCAAGGTCAAGTGAGAAAGGTTTGGCGGGAAATTAGTGGGTAACCTCTTATATCCATGCAATTTAAGTTGAGTGATACGGTGCAGTGTAGCAAGCCCCTCCATGTTTAGGGAGCGACAACTTTTTAAGTTTAGATAGAAAAGATTTTCCAGCCTAGCTAATGAAGTGAAGAGCTTGCTTCCATTGGATATTCTTTTCACAACTATACCCAATTTGCAAAGACTAGTCATTTGTGATACCTGCTCGGTTTCTGAATCATTCAACAGAATGTAGCTCAATGTCTGCATATTCTTCAAAGTGTTTAGTTTCAGAGGGGTGTTGCTGTTGCACACGATCTTAGCTGAGTAGAGATGACGCAGCCTATCCATTTTCCATAAGACGTTTGGTATCCTTGTGATATATGAGCTGTCTAAATAAAGGACCACGAGGTTTTTGAGCTTACCTATTGAGCGCGGGAGCACATATATGCCTGTATGATCCAATCCCAAGTATCTCAACTCAATCAACCCACAAATTGCCTTTGGAAATTTTGACAAACGACAACCTTCCAAATCAAGTATCCTAAGAAGTTCAAAACTCTTCCAGTATGATGATGGACTACTTTCATATTTGGTTTTATGATCTGAATGGATGAAAACAGAACGAACATGTTTATTCTGATCAACCTGCAACCACCATTTCCTTGTAATGTAGATAACACGATGACGAGGTTTATATAAGGACTCCGAAGTACTCCCCTTATCATCATCATACCTTGATATCTCTAACCTCATTTCTTCCTTTGCTTTCCTGATGGATAGATCGCGAATGAGATCATGCATTCCACAGCTTTTTACTCTATCATACTTGATCATATTCTTCACTTGAATCATGTTTCGATTGATCAACTCATCCAGATATCTCATTGCTATCTCCTCCATCGTTTCTTCTCCTTCCTGCTGGATAAGACCAAGGGCAATCCATTTATTCATCAATCTTTTTGCTCCGATAATTGCATCTTCCTTGAAAAAGGCTTTTAGAATATAAAATTATGAATAATAATAAAGTATGAGGAAAACTTATGAATCTGTATTGCTTTCTATGAAGGTTGAAAGAATTTTGTACACTTTTCAGAGATGGATGGACTATCAATATATACACACATCAACCAATGAAAATCTACCTATAAAAAGAAAAGATACAAAACAGATATAGGAGATCATTATTCTCCACTGATTGCTTCCTTAAAACTAGGAATTGATTTTATTCGATCATCGTTGATCTCCTTTCCATATCTAAAACAAGAGCAAATAATCTTCTGCTTATCATTATTGCATGCTCCTACACCATCAACATACATGCTTGATTTCTGATATTCCCCCTCAAGGGTGGAGTAAATGTTATTTAGTCCAACCTTGCTGATCAACCTTTGTAAACCCGCAGCTGGGAGACTCTTTGTGAACATATCTGCTAGTTGATCCTTAGAAGATACATGGAAGAATTTAACAACTCCTTCTTGCAGTTTCTCCCTTACCACATGGCAATCAATTTCGATATGTTTCGTTCTCTCATGATAAACTGGATTAGAAGCAATGTGTAAAGCAGCCTTGTTGTCACAGTATAAGAGTGCAGGTTTTACATGATCATACCCCATGTCTTTCATCAATCTCTTTAACCATACCAACTCACATACAATTGAAGCCATCGATCTATATTCTGCTTCAGCAGATGACCTTGAAACAGTGTGTTGTTTCTTGGATTTCCAAGTAACTAGGGATTCACCAATGAAGACACAATGCCCTGTAATAGATCTTCGAGTGTCAACACATGATGCCCAATCAGCATCACAAAATCCTCTCAATTGCATGTTGTTTGCAGCTGGAAAGAATAACCCTTGTCCTGGTGCCTGCTTCAAGTATCTTACCACTCTAAGTGCAGCCTGCATGTGAGGTTCTCTTGGTGATTCCATAAACTGACTCAAGGTGTTTACAGCATAACATATATCAGGCCTAGTCACTGTAAGGTATAGTAATTTCCCAATAAGTCTTCTGAAAGGAGTTGGATTGGATAATATATTCCCCCTTTCTCCTGATAACTTGATATTAAGTTCAGAAGGAGAAGTGATAGGCTTGCAGCCTAAAAGCCCACAGTCTGTGATTATCTCCAAAGTATATTGCCTTTGAGTGATGGATATTCCAGTAGAGTTCCTAGCAATCTCAATGCCCAAAAAATATTTCAGAGTTCCCAAATCCTTGAGCTTGAAATGAGATTGGAGATAGGCTTTGAGTGAAGCAATTTCAGTAGCATTGTTCCCTGTGATGATAATATCATCAACATAGACCAGAAGAAGAGTGATGGAGCCTTGATGATGATGAGTAAACAAAGAATAATCTGCTGTGGATTGCATAAAACCTTTCTGCATAAGGATGGAGCTAAACTTCTGGTTCCACTGCCTAGAAGCCTGTTTGAGCCCGTAAATAGACTTGTGAAGTTTGCACACCAAGGGAGCTTGTCCAGGGGGTTTGAAGCCAGATGGAGGGTGCATATAGACTTCTTCTTTAAGGTCGCCATAAAGGAATGCATTATTTACATCCAATTGGTGGAGAGGCCAGTTTTGAGAAGCAGCAAAGCTCAATAAGCACCTGACAGTAGTGATTTTGGCCACTGGCGAAAATGTGTGAAAATAGTCCAGCCATTCCCTTTGGGTGTAGCCTTTTGCTACCAAACGAGCTTTGTACCTTTCAATCTCCCCATTGGCATTGTGTTTAATCTTATACACCCACTTGGAGCCAACAAGCGTTTTTCCTGGAGGTAAAGGGACTAAGGACCAGGTTTTATTTTCTTCAAGAGCGTTGATTTCATCACTCATAGCTGCCCTCCAGTGGGGATCCAATACAGCCTCATCAAATGTGTTAGGTTCAGTAGTGGCAGCAACAGCCAACACATGTTTAAGATAAGAGGGAGAGAGATGCTTATATGATAGAAAATTCTCAAGGCTGTATTGTTTACCTGGAACCTGAGACAACTGTGGTTGATGATTGGTAGCTGTAGCACCTGCAAGTTTGAACTGATAGTCCTTCAAATATGAGGGGGGATGTATGGTTCTATGTGATCTTCTGAGTTGGGGAGAAGGAACAGATGAGGATACATGTTCTGGTAATGGAGATGCAGGTTCAGATTGCATAGGTGGTGATGATGGTGTTGGTTCTGGATCAGAGATGGTAGATGATGATGGTGTTGATTTTGGTAAAGAGAGATCAGGAGTGACGGTACCACTGGATTGGATAGGAAAGTATGGTGTGAAAAAATCAATATCATTTGAGGAGTTAAGATTGGCAAAAGGAAACACTTGCTCATAAAAAACAACATTTCGTGATATGAGAACTTGTTGTTTCTCCATATCATAAACTTTGTAACCCTTAATCCCACTAGGATAGCCAATGAATATGCCTTTGTGAGCTCTCTCTGAAAATTTGTGTTTGAAAGTAGGGTCAGATGTTACATAACATAGACATCCAAAGGTTTTCAAATGATCATATTTTGGCAACTTGGTATATAGTATCTGAAAAGGAGATTGATTTTGAAGATTAGGAGTAGGAATTCTATTGATCAAATGAGCTGCAGTAAGGACACATTCCCCCCAAAATTTAAGTGGTAAATGAGCTTGAAATCTTAAGGCTCTTGCGACTTCTAAGAGATGTCTGTGTTTTCTTTCAACCACAGAATTTTGTTGAGGCGTATAGGTGCAACTTTGTTGATGGATAATACCAGTTTGTTTGAAAAATTCATGCATGTAGAATTCCTTTCCTTGATCAGATCTTATGACTTTGATTTTGGTGTTGAATTGGGTTAAGGCATATTGGTAGAAGTTCTTGATGAGAGTTGTAACTTGGTTTTTATGTTGCATTAAGTAGATCCAGGTATATCTGCTATGATCATCCACTATGGTGAGAAAGAAATGTGCATTATTGAGAGAGGGTGAGGAGAAAGGACCCCATACATCAACATGGATTAATTCAAGGCAAGAATCCACAAAGTTTGAATCACATTTAAAAGGCAACACATGTTGTTTTGCCTTAGGACAAATTTCACATTGAACTGGATCAAATTTACAAGGGATTTGAGAATGTAAGGAATGTAGAAGATGCATTCTAACACTAGATGGATGTCCTAGTCTTTGGTGCCAAAGCAAGGACTTATTTGGTGATGTAGTGGTGTGAGATACCTTGTGACTGGGTGGAGTTATGGGTCCCTCACAGTTGAAGTAGTACAGTCCATTGCATGCTTTAGCTGTCCCAATCCTCTTCCAAGTGCCTAGGTCCTGTATGGTACAAGATGATGCATTGAAAGTCAGCAGACAGTTAAACTGAGAGGCAAGTTTACTGACAGACAATAGATTAAATGAAAAGCTAGGCACACAAAGCACTTGTTCTAGATGTAAGCAAGAATTAAGAACAATTGTTCCAACATGCGTTGCATTCAATCTGTCTCCATTAGGCAATCTGATGTGAGTTTCATGGAGAGATGTGCACTGTACATAAAGTGAGGGATCATGAATGACATGGTCAGTGGCCCCAGAGTCAATAATCCATCCATCTTGAGTGTTTAAGGAGCACACTTGTATACACTGGGTTGAATGATTACCTGAATTTCCAGCTTCAGTTTCACTTGCCTTAGGGTTGTGATTGAAAGATGCACTATTACCCTGGAGAAGAGCAACCAATTGTTGTATCTGCTCTTGGGAAAATGGGGATTGTTGTGCACTTAGTCTCTCCAGAGATGCTTGATTGGCCATAGATGAGTTGAATCTTCCCCCTGAGTTTTGAGGCTTGAATTTTGAGTATTTATGGCCAGGTGGATATCCATAAATTTCAAAACAATTCTCAACAGTGTGGTTGTTCTTCCCACATTTGCTACACAACATTGTTTTGGACTTGAAACCTCCTCCTTTGTTCCATGGCTTTGATGGTCCCTTGTAGTTGTTCTTTTGATACTGATCTCCTTCTTTATTTACTGCAGCTGCTGAGGGGGTGTTTTCAGCTTTGGTCATCATGGCTGCAGATTCCATTGGTGTGTGAGCAATGGAATTTAGTTCATTGTTGGATTCTTCCTGGACAACTAGACTGAAAACGTCATCCAAATCAGGGAGAGGATCCTTCAATAGTACTTGGCTTCTCAATGATGCATAGGCTTCATCAAGCCCCATCAAGAATTGCATCACTTTTCTAGCTTCATTTCTCTTATTCATCATGGTGAGAGTCCCACAGTTAGGAGCACTACATGACCATGGTTGTTCATACACTGCAATCTCATCCCAAATGGATTTGAGTTTTGAGAAATACATGCTGATTGCAGTGCCTTCTTGCTTGGTGTTGATTAATTGTTGTTCAAGCATGTAAATCCTGTTATTACTGGATCTAGAAAACCTCCTCTTCAATTCCTTCCATACTTGAGATGCAGACTCAGAATAAAGAGTATAGTTGGAAAGATCTGATGAAAGGCTGCTGGTGATCCAAGCCAGCACCATGTAATTACATCTCATCCAACTTGCATAAGTTGGATCTGTTGTGGGTGGTTTTGGGATTGATCCATCAATGAATCCCAACTTGTTCTTGGCAGATAAGGCCACATACATTGCTCGGCTCCATATATGGTAATTGTTAGAAGTAAGGGGTTGTGAAACCAAGATTAGCCCTGGAGTTTCACCATGACTGAGATAGAGAGGATTGGATTGATCATCACTGTGAGAAGTATTGGTTTTAGATGTGTGTGATGTGTTTTCTGTCATTGTGATATTGAAACTGTTTGCAGCGGATATATGTGTGTGGCTTCAGGATCAGGAGACAGTGAAATATGTATCTCACTGCTCTGATACCATTTTAGAATATAAAATTATGAATAATAATAAAGTATGAGGAAAACTTATGAATCTGTATTGCTTTCTATGAAGGTTGAAAGAATTTTGTACACTTTTCAGAGATGGATGGACTATCAATATATACACACATCAACCAATGAAAATCTACCTATAAAAAGAAAAGATACAAAACAGATATAGGAGATCATTATTCTCCACTGATTGCTTCCTTAAAACTAGGAATTGATTTTATTCGATCATCGTTGATCTCCTTTCCATATCTAAAACAAGAGCAAATAATCTTCTGCTTATCATTATTGCATGCTCCTACACCATCAACATACATGCTTGATTTCTGATAAAGGCCAAACACAAGAAGCATGGCTTGAGCTGTGGAGGCAAATTCTGGTAACTCAATTCTAAAATAGCTGATACATTACTTGTTCCACTTGTTCCCAAATGAGTGTTTATTCCTTTCAACACTTTCTCAAATTCAGTCTTGGACCGTCTCTGCAGTTTGGCCAAAACGCCACCAACCACACAGATTGCTAATGGCAGACCTTTACACTTGTCCAAGATTTGCATCACTATATTCTCCACTTCTTCTGGACATTTCCCATCATCCTTCTCAATATCCGCCTTCTTCAACAACAACTTCCTACTTTCTTCTATGCTCAACTCTTTCACAGGATGGACAAAACGAGTATGTTTTGTGGTCACCAGATTGCGACTTGTAAGCAACAACCTACTGCCATTATCTGTTTGAATAACAACTTTAATTATTCAGTCAAGAAGATAATCACCATAACAATATTTGAGGCTCGACTAGAGTTTGACACAACTTGATATGTTCAAGTTTGACTCCACTCGATACATGGATAATATTTCTAAAACATTGAATACTCAAGCTCCACTCGAAATCAAGTTTTTTCGAGTGGATATCAAGCTATGATGGATTCAGAAATTTTCTTCAAGAGGATCTAACCAACACTAATATAAAAAAATAGATAATATACACGTAGTCACCTCCATTTTCATTTTACACTGATAACATGTTTTCTTTTGACTTTTATTACTCTTTATTCAAAAACTTCAAAATATAGATCATTACTAGATTTTAACATTTTCTATACTTGATGTAACCTACCCATGTACTTTTATCAAATTTGTATCAAATACTTGATAACTAAAATAATAAACTTCAAATATTAGATATTTAATTAAAAAACATAAAAATAAGCGACTCCATATAATTTATCCATTTTAGTTTTTTAGAAACCTCACAATAACATTCTATATTTTGAATTTTATATCTAAAATGATAAGATATTGCATAACACAAAAACTTTTATGTAATTGGTGCACGGATCTAGGATCCGTGCACCTGACCACCTGACTCGATCCGACCCACGCACCCTCCACGGGCGTGCACGCGGCCCCACGTATTTGGGTGGGTACGCTCAAACCTACCCAAATTCGCTTCAGGTGTTATACATTTATATTATGTTAAACATACCTTTATGTTATGTTAAGCATACCTTTAGGGCTTTTATATTATATTAAGCATACCTTTAGGATTTTTATATATATGTTATGTTAAGCATAACTTTTAATTATATTAGTTGTACCTTTATGTATTATATAAAGATATAACTAATATTACTTAAAGATATGCGTAATATTACATAAAGGTATATATATATGTAAAATAAGGGTTTTATATGCTGAAATTAGGGTTTTTTCCGTTGAAATTAGGGTTTTTTTTTACCAAAATTAGGATTTTTTTTAAAGTTAAAGTATTACATAAAAATATGTTTAATATAATATAAAGGTATAACTAACACAATATAAAAATCGAGGTAAAAAAAAATGCTCGAATCCTTGTCGAATTCGGCCGGACCCGACCCGTGTTGTATGGATCTAGGATCCATACAACAACAGTTGCACACAAGCGCCACTTATTGCAAAATTTAAATGAAGGCGACTTATGTATAAGTATGAATATTTCGTCCATTTTTCATAATGTCAATTTTAACCCTTCTATATAATTAAATTAAATTAAGTTAGAGTCCTAATTAAAGAAAACTCTTTCTTAAAGATAGTAACGTAATTCAATATTTAATATATTTTCTATTTAATTATAAAAGGTGATAGTTTTTATGTTGGACCATCAAGCGCTTTACCGCTACATCAAAAGGATATCCAGTGGACATATGACACAACTTTAATGTCTTATACTTATGTAATTTTGCGCTCACGGATTTGAATTTGGCAAAGCCGTGCCTTGCATCAATTTAAGCTCCGACCCAATTTTCCACACCTCGATGTCACCGTGACTCGACATCTCGCCTCGCACCATCACCATGACTCGGTGTCTCGCCTCGCGCCACACAGGCCACGCGCCACCCACATGACTCGGTGTCTCGCCTCGCGCCACACAGGCCACGCGCCACCCAGGCCGCTCCACCTAGCACCAATTTAAGCTCCGACCCAATTTTCCACGTCGTGTGTCATCGTGACTCGATGTCTCGCCTCACACCACCACCATGACTCGGTATCTCGCCTCGCGCCACATACGTCACCCGCCACCCAGGCCGTCTTCTCACCACGCCTCGATATCACCACGACTTGACGTCTCACCTTGCGCCACCATCATGACTCGATGTCTCGCCACGCGCCACACAGGCCACCCGCCACCCAGGCTGCTCCGCCACACAGACGAGGCCACTCACCACTCAGGCCGTCCTTAGTTCCAAGGCCGTGGACAGCTCCCACTACAAAGCCTCCCGCCACCCAGGCTGACAGCTCCCACTACTCCCAAGGGGATTCGAACCCGTGACCTACTCTGATACCAAGGGGATTCGAACCCGTGACCTACTCTGATACCAAGGAGATTCGAACCCGTGACCTACTCTGATACCAAGTGTGAGGATCATCAAGCGCTTGACGGCTACACCAAAAGGATATCCAATGGGCATATGACACAATTTTAATGTCTTATACTTATATAACTTTGCGTTTACGGATTCGAATCTAACAGAGCCGTGCCTCACACCAATTTAAACTCTGACCCAAGGTAGAGCGCTGGGAAAATTCCCAACATTTTACATTCCAAATTCTTCTTGAAAACATTATATGGTAGAAAAATATAATATTGAACATTTTGAATTTTAAACTAAAATTAATCACATATTAAAGTATATTTAAAGATCTTTTCAATGATAAATCATAAGCATATATTAGAAAAATTATACTATAAATTTTAATATTTTTATTAAATATGGTATTATTAGAAATTATGTTCTTATGTTTTTTCTTTCAAAACCTTATATGTTTCTTTTAATATAAATACACACAAAAATTTGTGAGACAGTTTTATGAATAGTCCGTGAGACGGATTCTTTTTAACTCATATAATTATGGTGAAAATAAAATAAAATAAATTTATCAAATCTAAAATATATTTTTAAACTTTAATATTACTAATGCAAAGTAATTTAAAGTGAGAAAAATTAAATTATTATAGATTTTCAAAATAATAAAAATCAATATTTAAAGTTTCATTGAAAATGCTAATAGATAGAACAAGAACATAAAAGACATCATATGCGATAATTGTGACAGGTGGAACTATCTGAATAAATAAATTGAATACGTATAGCTTCTCAGCCAACAGTACAAGTGGAACCACATAAAGACACATAAATCTACTGATTGAACTCAACATGTCATAAGGTACTCCCCAACAGAAATGGTCATCGTGGTTCAAACAATCTATTAAACTAAAAAAATTAATTATTATAGATTTAGATTTAGTTAGACAAGTCATAAATAAATATGAATATTATAATACAAATATTATATTTTATGAAAAATAAAATAATTCAAAATTCATATAATTTTTTTATTTGATCATAAAAGTAAGAGTTTCAAACTCGTCTTAAAAAATTGGTTTTTTTTATTGTTTTTCTTCTAAGAGAAAATCAGTATTTAAAAACTAAAATACAAAGTTGACAGAAAAATATAACAGTCCATATTGAAGAATAGCTAAAACAATATAACATGATTCAATAGAAATAAGAATAAATAATCATGGAAGTAGAATTAGAATATATCCAAAAAAAAGTAAAATTGAAAAGAATAATTTATAAAATATCGTACATTTGTAGAATTGATGAAATTTTCTAAAATATAAAACTGTCGAGAATGAAATGAAAAATTGTAATAAATAAGACATTTGATTATTTTCAATATTTATGAATTATTCTTATAAATATCTTATAATTTTATCGTATTTTGTTAGTAAATTTACTATTTTTGTAATTTAACTAATTTCAAATATGTTAGATTTAATTGAATTTTTGTAAAGATTTGAACAATCTGCGAATTTTATTTTTGAAATAATTCAAATTCCCAATTGTTGTGTTATAGTTTCCAAGATTTATTTTGTTATTTTCTGAAATTAATTGATAAATAGATTGAATATATATATATATATAGAAAAATAAAATAAAAATAAAAATAAAAATATTAAGAGTATAAATTCATATTTAAATCAAGGTAGTAAATATTCAAAAAAAATATTAAGAGGGGGTTTGCCCCCTTACCCCCATCTCTTATTGTAAGTACGTCATAAATTATATTAAATATGGATAACTCGCTTCAAGGTAAATAAGGGGAGAACCTCCCATTTCGGGACAAATGACATATATTAAATGCAAGCAAATATAAAATATATGTAACATCTTAATAAATAGTAAATAGGGAAGAAGGTGGAGATGTTACCTTGATCAGGAAAGGCATTGGCGATGACCTGCCAATGTTGGTCATTCCAGACATCATCAACAACTACGAAATATCGTGTGTCCTTCAAGCGTTCGTGAATCATTTCTTGAATGTTGTGAACCTCCATTTTCTCCATAATCTCCAACACCTTTAGCTTCTCTTCTGTGGAATTCAGCAACTGCAGCATCAGCTCCTTCATCATCTCTTTTGGCCTCAATTCACTTGAAACCACTACCCAACACCGGTGCTCAAATCGATCAACGACAGCGTTGTGGTTGTACACAACCCTGGCCAGGGTAGATTTTCCGATTCCACCCATTCCGGTGATGGTGGCACTCGAAAGCCTCAATTCCTTCTGGTCCAAGATCAATTTTCCGAGCAGCAATTCCATGTCGCTCTCCCTGCCCACCAGCTGTTTGTCTGTTTGCCAATGAGCCAATCGCCGCAATGTGTCAACTTCTCTTGATCTCGTCATCGACGTCGCCTCTTCTAGATTTTCAATATTGTACCTTGAACGGCTGCTCTCAATTTCTCGGAGCCTTTTCCAAATGGACTCGATCACTTTCCCAACTTTGTTGACGTAGTAGACATGGATTGGGAAGCATACGGTCTTCCTCAACAACCTTCTCCTTCTTTGTGCATTCTCAACTTTGACAAGGAAGATTTCAATGACATCTTGGGAATCTTGAGCCACCTCTCTGATCTCCGATATCCAACGACGCACGCGCTCGTCATTGACTTGCTTTTCGTCTGCGTCTTTGAGGAAACACTGCATCCGTTGCAGCTCATCTTTCAGCCCGCGGACCTTGTCCTCGACGTCTCCCAGGAAATGCAACTTCTGGATCAACAGATCGCCCAGTATTTGCACAGCATATGATACTGTTGCCTCCGCCATATCTCAGGTTTTACTTGCTCTCTCTCTCTCTCTTTGAAATCAGAATCTGATAATTTGAGTTTGGATTTCATAGTGTAGGATTAATGCAAGCAATATTTATTGTGATCTAGCTACCTTTCTTTGCTTGCACCCTGCCTTGACGGATAAATTGTAGGATGCTTTAAGTGATGATTCTTCATTCTATTTGATCACTGACAAGATAGAGGCACTCTACTTTTAGAAGAATCATGGATAGACTCGTTTTATTTGGGGATTTCGTTTGGATTAAAATGAATAGTGTTTTTGAGTAAATTCTATGTACTTGTGTAAAAGAATTGGGAAATCAATGAGCTTGTTTTCTATATTTGAAATATATCTAAATGGTTTATATATGTTAATAAATATAGACCTTTATAGAATAATATTATTAAATGAGTTAAATACAAAACTCAACTTGAGCTATTACCCTTTTTCAATTTGTAATCTAAACAATTTCTTTTTTATTTGATTGCAATCTTAAAATTCAGAAATTCTCTAAAATGCAACTTAAATATTTTTTTTAGTGATTTTTCCAGTAAAATGCACAACATATGACTTTCATAAGGATAAATATGTTATTTAAATCATATCCAAGTCATTTTATGTACATATTCCTGGAAAAGTTGTTGGAAAAAATATTTAGGTTTTACACTTTAAGAAACACTTGAATATTAGATTGCAAACGATAAAAAAAAAGTTTGAATTGTCAAATTGAAAAATGATCATACTTCAAATTGATTTATGCATTTAATTATATCAATATGAATGCATGTTATCAAACATTGGAAAATTGCTATTCATATATATTTAATACAAAAAATCTCCTACATACAGAAGGTCTAAAAAAATTTGTATACCATATTTAAAAAATCTAGAGGATTTATTCCTCAATCCCAAGAGAATAGGTTTTTTTTTTTGTTTCAATGCAATCGTCAATTTTCTTTCTCAAAGCATAACTAAAATAAATAATAGTTTTCGGAAAGTCTATTCTAAAATTCGCTCAAAGTCTTTATAGACGTCAATTTTATCCCTCATCCCAAAAGACATGTTAATCATTGAACGGAAGAGGTATTTAAATTTTTTATTTTTTTTTAGGATTGTACTTTCCTGTTGTTTTATTTTTTATTTTTTTCTCTCTAATAACTTAAATGAATTTGGTAATTTAAACAAGATAAAAAGTGGGAAAAAATATTTATGTGATGTTCTAGTAAGTATAAGAAAATGTTAATATGACCATCGTGAACACTTTTAATATGTTTATGATGAGTAGGGCTTGTGTGTCCATGGGTATGGTGTGCCCCCAACCCCAACCCTAATACATTTAAGTAATATGTTAATACACTACATATAACAAGTAATACCTTAAGTAATATTTTTTTACTAAATCATATATTTCAGTTATACAAGTAAATATTAAAAAACTAATATCTTATGAATATATAATTAATATCTTATTAATATAGAACTAATATGTTTTATATTTCAGTATACAAGTAATACCTTATGAGTATGCAACTAATACCTTATGAGTAAACAACTAATACTTTATGAATATCTAACTAATATCAAACTAATAATACCTTTAAAGGTACTTATATCGGGATATATAAGTTTTTGCCGTGTATGATATATAAAGATTTGATGATTATAAATCAATGATTTTGTTGGATTTGCTACACATATATAAGTGAACATTTTTAGTGTCTATGATATACTTTTTTTTTTTTTAATTTGATGATTACAACTTAATAAATTTGTTGGATTTGCAACACATATATACTTATAAATATTGATCATAAATGAGGAGTCATTACCTTGAAAGCTCGAATATTAAGTCTCTCTCTCTCTCTACCCTTTTTACAATCGTCAGTGGCAAAACTCTTAGCATCTACTTTGCTTCTAATTTTTTATTTAGCTCTAGCCTCAAGTAAGCATATTATAATTTATATATGAATAAACTGATATCCCTTTCTCAATTTAAACGTTTACACTTTTTTTTTTTTGATTCATTTTTCCATTTGAAATCTTATAAAGAAAATTGAGGATGGTAATGTCCTTTTCATTTTTTTTCTCAAACTACAATATTAAACAAAAGTATAATAAAATTCCCAAATATCTTAAATGTATTTGTTAATTCAAATTAAATAAGATAAAAAGTGGGTTAAATCATTATATGATGTTCCGATAGATATAAGAAAATGTTAATTTATACACCGTGGATATATATTAATATGTCCTAAATATCGGATGATAATGACTGTATTCGATTAATTTCCGACGCACATAAATGTATGCCATTATGGGTTGGTGTGCAGACTTGGTAAGTATATTCTTAATGCTTATTAAAATAGTCATTACCTTGAAAACTTGAATTTTAAATCACACATGACTCTCTATCTACCCTTTTTTTCACAATCGTCAATGGCAAATCTCTAGCGATATACTTTGCTTCTAATTTGTTATTTAGCTCTCGTCTCAAGTAACTGAGTAAGCATATTATAATATTTATATAAATTGTTGGAAATTGGTTTTGAGTAACTGGTTATAATATCATTTTTGACCAATTACTTGGTGACTATTAAATTCAGTTATTGAAAAATTAAATGTCAAAATATTAATCTATATTTGGAGTAGATAGTCGAGACATGTTGAATCACTTAAAATCGAATTTCGATGAATGAGAAATTAAATATTAAATTTAATCACTTGAAATGAGATTTGTCAAGTGATGTGGGTACGTGGAAGTCATTCATCCCACATAGGAATCCCACCTAGGAAGAGATGTATGTTTAAAACTAGTATAAATGTGGCTTTGCTACATGGAGTTATTAGTTGATCTACTCATGAAGTAGAGAGGTTGTGTCACATACGCACTCATCTTGGCACGACTCGGTCTTGGGCATGGATGTGGATCTTAGTCCTTGGCAATTAGACTTTGGGTTGAATTGGATTGAGCTCGACTTGAGCCTAGTATATTTTTCTATGACTCGAAAATGAGATGAGTTGCCCAAACAAGTCTTAACTAGTAGAGGTCGAATGAGTCTATACTCATAGAGTTGCCCAAACAAGTCTTAACTAGTAGAGGTCGAATGAGTCTATACTCATAGAGTGTATGTTGAGCTGAGTATGACTCGAAAATGAGATGAGTTGCCCAAACAAGTCTTAACTAGTAGAGGTCGAATGAGTCTATACTCATAGTGTATGTTGAGCTGAGTATGACTCGAAAATGAGATGAGTTGCCCAAACAAGTCTTAACTAGTAGTAGAGGTCGAATGAGTCTATACTCATAGAGTGTATGTTGAGCTGAGAGCCAAGTGTGGATGCTTATAAATAGAGAAACATGTCATGTATTCTACATACAATTTTTACATGAAAGTTAAGCTTGCAAAACTTGTTTTTCCATTTGCATCATTGCATTTGTGGTTCACTTCTCAATCGTCAGAAGTTTGTCGGAGTTTGTAAATCTGTGGTGCTACTACTCACAAGACGTTAGTCGTTTTATCTTTGGAGACAACACGTGGTTCCAATGAGCACTACCTAGACGTGATTTATCTTAAGGAGAGGCTTTCTTGACACGACTTATCTTCTTTTTTGTTTCAGTAGACGTTCTGTGAGTACACGTTTTGCTGGAAGACTTTTACTGCAAGTTGAGTAGACGCGCTATAAGAAGACTTCTGCTGTAGGCTGAGTAGTCATGCTGTGAGAAGATTTTTGTTGGTTGTTGAGAAGATTTTTGTTGGTTGTTGAGCAGATATGATGTGAGAAGACTTATGATGTAGAATGAGTAGATGCCCAAACTGACTTCTATTGCTAGGAGTAGATTTGAGGGAGCTGACTTAAAATTTTTGTGAACATCTCTACTGGAATCATTGTGTGGAGCAGACATGTACACCAACATGAATAAATTGATATGGCTTTCACAAATTTAAACTGTTACCCTTTTTTCATTTTAAATCATATAACAATAAATGGAAACAGATAAAAAAGTAGTGAAATTCACAGTTCTTGCGATGCAATGAGAAAAGACGAAGTGAGAGTTTGTCAAAATGACATCGAAATGCCTTGCACTGCTGCTATATCCAAAATATCTGTTGGCAAATGCAACAGTGTGCGACCAATATAATCCAACAATATTATATACATTTTCAAATTAACTAGTAGAACGTTCTTTATTTTAAAAATAAATATGATTATCCCAAAAATTATGTAAAACATTAATCTTATTTAAAAATATAACTCATGGTCATCAATTTAATGTGTATGGTTTCATACAATCATAGATATTATTTACAAAAGATAATTATTTAATATTTTTGTCACTACAAAAATGTTAGATCCGTCGGTGATCATTTTAATAACGGAATTTCCTGGGTTACCATCGGAAAATTTCATAGGTAATTCGTGTGATTTTTGCAGTGTGCATAAATATTTTATACATATATATCTGCAATCTTCGTCTTCTAAATTCTATGTATATATTATATACTTAAGTTTATTAGAGTAAATATAACGAGCTTTTTATTTATTCATTATGAAGTGCCATAATAGTTGATAATGGATTATGATTCTATTGATTTTAAATTTTATATTTATAAAACTAAATATACAAATTTTGAGTTCGTTATTATGCCTACTTAAAACTGGATAATCGGGATGGAGAAAAACTTTTAGAAGGATGGTTCTACTTACAAACACCAATACTTCTCTCTACAGCTACAATACACTTAATTTCTTTGTTTTGTCCTAAATATTTCTATTCTTTTCACAACTATCATATCTCAACCTCCTTCATCATCCCAACAAACCTTCTCTCTCCGGACAAAAAATAAATTAAAAATTATTCATTCCACCTTCCAATTTCCCTTAAACTGTAATTCAATGATTTACCACCAAATATTTTGATTGATATGAATGAAAATATTTTATTTGGACTTATTTTGAATATGGAGTTTCAAAAAAAAAAAAATACTCAACATTCCAAACTTTGATGAAATTGTATCATAAAAATAAAGAAAATTTTCTGATTTGTCTTGTGTTCTTAATTGTGTGGAAGATATTATTTATTACCTTGAAAAACTCAAATTTCTAATGATATTATTTATTTTAGTTAAATATTTCAAGATATTTAAAAAAAAAAGGAGGAATTGAATGAACGAAGTGATAAGTTTGAATACTTTTACGACAAGAAAATGTTAAAAATCCATCGATTATGTGTAATGATCCCACCATTTAAAATTATGAAATATGAAATTAATAAATATACTATTTTATACATCAGAAGTGTGCACATATTAATATATTTACTATGGATAAGATGACAAGGTTATTTTACTGGATTTGGA
Source organism: Scutellaria barbata (assembly GCA_028654395.1). Lineage (NCBI taxonomy): Eukaryota > Viridiplantae > Streptophyta > Magnoliopsida > Lamiales > Lamiaceae > Scutellaria > Scutellaria barbata. Next base: position 12,176,854 of record CM053646.1, on the reverse strand, counting down.
GTTTGGAGTTATGACAATGCATAATATCTCTATGTATGTGTATTTAAGGTAGAACAAAAATATGGTTGTTGGAGGTTGAAAAGAAGGCAAAAAAGATGGTTGACCTGAAGTAAAAATGGAGACAACAACAAATAGTGAATTTTTTTTTTTTTTAAATGAGTTTGGGGGAGTGGAAGGGAGGGGAACAATAAGAACAAGAAAACTTGCGTGACCCGAGTTCGAATCCAAATCATCACAATCTGCACCTTTATAAAGGTGGATAACACTTAAGCTACAAGGCTCGTGGTAACAACAAAATGTGAATTTATAGACTTTTATTGATAATTGGTATATCAAACTTATTTTTAAATGTAATCACAATTTTTAGATTCATTTAAATAGTTTCTATACATTAAATTGCAATATCTCACATGTTAACTATACATTTCCAATACTAGTAACAAACAATACATAGTGGATATAGAAAAATAAAAGAAATCAAACAGACCAAATTAGAAAGAGAGGGAAGATGAATGTCCGAACATAATATTAGTCCGCGGCCCAACTTATTTTCATACTGGGCTTCTTTTGAAATGATGGGCCACTCCATCTTGGATTTTAAATAAGGCTGCTTTAGTTTCATTTCTAAATTTGTAATACGCAATTACAATTCTATTCACACCATGAAATTTCTTATCACAGTCATTTTACATGTAAAGTATTTATGTTATCCATAAAACTCATTTTCATAGCCTAAGTTTACATCTAATTTTTTTCTTTCGCAACCACCACCATCTTTCATGTTTTTTTTTTAAACCATCATCTTCCTAATTCATATCTATTTGAAACCTACAATCTTTTCCTAAAAACTTGTAAATAAGTGGTATGAAAGAAAAATATTTTAATCAAATAATCGGTAATCTTTTTGGCAGTAATAAAAGTATGAGAAGAATAGCAGTGAAAACATAATAAGTTATTGATACATCATCAATGAGAAATTTTCAAATATCAATTTATAAATCAATAATTAAAACATTTTAAGCATTCGTGTGATAATCTCATCAAGTATTTCGGTCATTTTGCAGTTTTTTATTTTTTTTTATTTTTATATATGACTATTATCAATAAAAATTGAAGAGTTTAAATTAAGAAAAGGAATGAAGACTTTAATTAATGCATTCAAAAGATGATGATGGAGAAAAGGAAAAATCAAGAGATGGAAGATGGTGTTGCACGGTTGTGATGATAAGAAAAGGAATAATGTAAAACAATGATTTTTATAAAATCTTATATATATGTATAAATACACATAATAATAGAGGAGACAAATTAAATTGCAAAATTCCAAAAGAAATGATAGTTTGATTCCATGATTCCATCCCAAATTAATGTTAGTTTGGTGGATAAGATACAACAAACTTTGAATAAATTTGACTGATAACGGAATATTGTGAAGGTGAATTGAAACTTTCACAAAAAAATTAGCTGGTGGTTGGCGACAAAAAAATGATTTATATATTTTAGTTCAAAAATAAATGTTTCTAAACGAAGATGATTAAGAAATAAGAATGAAGTTCCTCCACCGGACGTTGGGATATATAACAAATATGGTCATATATCTATTGTTATTATTTTAAAGTAATTAACTATTCGTAAAAATTCACGTGAGATCGTTTCACATATGGTCTTATGTGATATGAAATGTTTTATAATGTGAGATCAAAATCGACCATATTAAATTGATATAAACTTCATCTTACATAAGTCCACGTAAGATCTATCCTTAACTCTTTAAAATTTTAAAAGAATAGTTGTTTAAATAACAACTTAAAGAGGTGATAGTAACTATTACTAGTAAGTAGTAACAATCAATAGAGATATAGAAAAATAAAAGAAATCAAATCAACCAAATTACAAAAGAGAAAGAAGGATGAATCGTTATACTAATTCATTACACACAAATTTGAGATTAATTAAGTTTAACAGTGAGAAAAGGTAGATTGGAGATTAAGTGGGAGTATACATCCGATCCTATTTTGGAACTTACACTCAACTCCTCCAGATTTTTCATTGCTTTGAGCTCTTGTGGGAGGCTTTTGAGTCTCCAGCATCCATGTAAATCCAGTCGTTTGAGCTTCGGCATTGCCCCTTTTCCCATTTCTATTTCTTCTAGGTTCCGCAACCTACTCATGACGAGCACTTGGAGCATAGGGAAGCCGCCTTGGGAGATTACCATTCGCTCACCATGTTTTATAGCATCTAATTTGAGGTAAAATAACTTTGGTAGCTTCTCTAGTTTTGGCATTGGGTCTTCAGGATGAGTTTTCCAGCCACCAACCAAGGTCAAGTGAGAAAGGTTTGGCGGGAAATTAGTGGGTAACCTCTTATATCCTTGCAATTTAAGTTGAGTGATACGGTGCAGTGTAGCAAGCCCCTCCATGTTTAGGGAGCGACAACTTTTTAAGTTTAGATAGAAAAGATTTTCCAGCCTAGCTAATGAAGTGAAGAGCTTGCTTCCATTGGATATTCTTTTCACAACTATACCCAATTTGCAAAGACTAGTCATTTGTGATACCTGCTCGGTTTCTGAATCATTCAACAGAATGTAGCTCAATGTCTGCATATTCTTCAAAGTGTTTAGTTTCAGAGGGGTGTTGCTGTTGCACACGATCTTAGCTGAGTAGAGATGACGCAGCCTATCCATTTTCCATAAGACGTTTGGTATCGATATGGGATATTCGCTGTCTAAATAAAGGACCACGAGGTTTTTGAGCTTACCTATTGAGCGCGGGAGCTCACGTATTCCTGTATGATCCAATCCCAAGTATCTTAACTCAATCAACCCACAAATTGCCTTTGGAAATTCATACAAACGACAGCCTTCCAAATCAAGTATCCTAAGAAGTTCAAAACTCTTCCAGTATGATGATGGACTACTTTCATATTTGGTATTATGATCTGCATGGATGAAAACAGAACGAACATGTTTATTCTGATCAACCTGCAAGCACCATTTCCTTGTAATGTAGATAACACGATGACGAGGTTTATATAAGGACTCCGAAGTACTCCCCTTATCATCATCATACCTTGATATCTCTAACCTCATTTCTTCCTTTGCTTTCCTGATGGATAGATCGCGAATGAGATCATGCATTCCACAGCTTTTTACTCTATCATACTTGGTCATATTCTTCACTTGAATCATGTTTCGATTGATCAACTCATCCAGATATCTCATTGCTATCTCCTCCATCGTTTCTTCTCCTTCCTGCTGGATAAGACCAAGGGCAATCCATATATTCATCAATCTTTTTGCTCCGATAATTGCATCTTCCTTGAAAAAGGCCAAACACAAGAAGCATGGCTTGAGCTGTGGAGGCAAATTCTGGTAACTCGATTCTAAAATAGCTGATACATTACTTGTTTCTGATACATTACTTGTTCCACTTGTTCCCAAATGAGTGTTTATTCCTTTCAACACTTTCTCAAATTCAGTGTTGGACCGTCTCTGCAGTTTGGCCAATACGCCACCAACCACACAGATTGCCAATGGCAGACCTTTACACTTTTCCAAGATTTGCATCACTATATTCTCCACTTCTTCTGGACATTTCCCATCATCCTTCTCAATATCCGCCTTCTTCAACAGCAACTTCCTACTTTCTTCTAGGCTCAACACTTTCACAGGATGGAAAAAACTCTTATGTTTTGTGGTCACCCGATTGCGACTTGTAAGCAACAACCTACTGCCATTATCTGTTTGAATAAAAATAGTGGGAAAAACGCTAAAAATTTTCAATTTCGCACTACCAGCGCATACAATACAAGTTGTTAACTTTAATAGTTTAGAGGAAAACGTGCAACATGTATTAAATCACATGTATAAGCGGTGTGTTTCTTTAAATACAAGGGAAACACAAAATTTTATATATTATAAGAGGGTTTGACGTATTTGACCCTGCAAACTCAATCCATTGATTTGAAGATGACTTAAACTTACTTTACAAAATAAAAATAACTTTCCTTAATATGTGGATAAAACAGAAATAAGATGTTTCTAATGTTTTTTTAAATTTTAACAAATTATTTATTAAACTTTAATAAAATTATTGTATTTAATGAAATTCTTATATCCTAAAAACTAATACTTAATGTCTTAAAAAAAAACTTAATAATAAATTTGCAATTATAATATTTTACATGCAACGCACGCATGTTATACTAGTATATATACAATTATAAATTAATGACAGTTGTAACTCAATGACATCTTAACATAAAAAATAATGATAAAATTAACTGTAATTATTTAAAATTTGAGGGGGGTTTACATTGATAACATGTTAAACTTTTGACTTTTATTACTCTTTATTCAAAAACTTCAAAATATAGATCATTATTAGATTTTAACATTTTCTATACTTGTGGTAACCTACCCATGTATTTTTAACAATTTTGTATCAAATACTTGATAACTAAAATAATAAACTTATTGGATATTTAATTAAAAAACACAAAGATAAGTGACCCCATATATAATTTACCCATTTAAGTTTTTTAGAAACCTCACAACAACTAAAATGATTAAAACAAATTAAAGGTTGAATACCAACGTATTGCAAAATTTAAATGTAGGTGACTCGAGTATAATTATGAAAAATAATGTATATATATATATATATATATATATATATATTATTACTATTATATAAATATGAATGTTTCGTCCATTTTTCGTAATGTCAATTTTAACCTTCTTATATAATTAAATTAAATTAAGTTAGAGTCCTAATTAAAGAAAACTCTTTATTAAAGATAGTAACGTAATTCAATATTTAATTTATTTTTCTATTTAATTATAAAAGCATAGTTTTTACATTCCAAACTCTTCTTGAAAACATTATATGGTAGAAAAATATAATCTTGAATATTTTGAATCTTAAACTAAAATTAGTCACATATTAAAATATATTTAAAGATCTTTTCAATGATAAATCAAAAGCATATATTAGAAAAATTATACTATAAATTTTAATATTTTTATTAAATATGGTATTATTAGAAATTATGTTTTTATATTTTTTCTTTCAGAACTTTATATGTTTCTTTTAATATAAATGCACAAAAACTTGTGTGAGACGGTCTCGTGGATAGTCCGTGAGACAGATTTTTTTTTACCCACAAATCAAATTCATTTTCACAAATTTATATACGAATTATGAATTATAAATTGATCCGTCTGACATAACATGATCCTTGAGATAGTCTCACATAAATCTCACTCATATGAAAATGGTGAAAATAAAATAAAATTATCAAATCTTAAAAATATTTTTATACTTTAATATTACTAATGCAAAGTAATTTAAAGTGAAAAAAATTAATTATTATGGATTTTCAAATTGATAAAAATCAATATTTAAAGTTTCATGGAAAATGCTAATAGATAGAACACGAACATGAAAGACATCATATGCGATAATTGTGACAAGTGGAACTATCTGAATAAATAAATTGAAATACATATAGCTTTTCAGCCAACAGTAAAAGTGGAACCACAAAAACACACATAAAACTACTGATTGAACTCAACATAAGGTACTCCCCAACAGAAATGAATCAAACAATCTATTAAACTAAGAAAATTAATTATTATAGGTGTAGATTTAATTAGACATATCATAAATAAATATGAAAATTATGATATAATATTATATATTAAGAAAAACAAGATAATTCAAAATTCATATTATTTTTCTATTTGATTATAAAAGGTAAGTGTTTCAAACTCGCCTTAAAAAATTATGTATTTTAATTATTATTTTTTAAAAAAAATTTATTAATTGAAAAGTAAAATACAAAGTTGACGAAAAAATATAACAATCTATATTAAAAAATGCTAAAATAATATTAACATGGTTCAATAGAAATAAAAATAAATAATCATGGAAGTATAATTATAATAAATCCAAAAAGTAAAACTGAAAAAGATAATTTATAGAATGTCTTCCATTTATAGAATTGATGAAAATTATAAAAATATAAAACTATTGAGAATGAAATTGAAAAGGTAATACATAAGATAACAACATTTGATTATTTTTAATATTTAGGAATTCTTCTTATAAATATCTTATAATTTTATCGTATTTTGTTAGTAAATTATTATTTTTTTAATTTAATTAATTTCAATAAATTTAGATGTACTTGATTTTTTCGAAGATGTGAACAATCTTTGAATTTTATTAAAGAATAATTCAACTTCTCAATTTTGGTGTCATAGTTTCCAAGATTTATTTTGTTATTTTTTAAAATTAATTGAGAAATAGATTATATATATATATATGAAGTTTAAAAGAAAAATAAAATCAAACTAGTTTAAATCAAGGTAGTAAATATTAAAAAAATATATAAAGAATAATATTAAAATATTCAATAGGGTTGCAAATTGGCATAAATTTAATGCAAACGGTTAAAAATCGTGGGAAAACATTAATTTTCAATTTTCACACTATCAGTGCATACATTGTTATTTTTAATGATTTAGGGGAAAATGTGCAATATGTATTAAATCACACGTGTAAGGGTGTGTTTCTTTAAATACAAAGGAAATATAAAATTTTATATATTATAAAAGGATTTGACGCATTTCATCTTGCAAACTCAATCCATTGATTTGAAGATAACTTAAACAGTTACTTTACAAATAAAATAAAAATATTTTTTTTTATTTTATGATAAAATAGAAATAAGATATTTCTAAAAACGTGAGTAAACATGTTTTTTAAGTTTTAACTAATTATTGAATTTTAATGAAATTATTATAATTAATGAAACACCAATGTGGAATAGATGATTTTATTTGCTCTTATTGTAAGTACATTATAAATTATATTAAGTATGGATAACCCACTTCAAGGTAAATAAGGGGAAAACCTCTCATTTCGCAACAAATGATATATATTAAATGCAATTAAACATAAGATGTATGTAACACCTTTTATTGCAGTTTAATTTTATGATTGTTGTACTTTTAATATGTTGAACAAATTTCAAACACCAACTACTAAGAATTGAAACAATCCTGGATCACCGTGATGACAAATATAAAAATTTATTGAAAATAATTTAATAAATAGTAAATAGGGAAGAAGGTGGAGATGTTACCTTGATCAGGAAAGGCATCGGCGATGATTTGCCAATGTTGGTCATTCCAGACATCATCAACAACTACGAAATATCGTGTGTCCTTCAAGCGTTCGTGAATCATTTCTTGAATGTTGTGAACCTCCATTTTCTCCATAATCTCCAACACCTTTAGCTTCTCTTCTGTGGAATTCAGCAACTGCAGCATCAGCTCCTTCATCATCTCTTTTGGCCTCAATTCACTTGAAACCACTACCCAACACCGGTGCTCAAATCGATCAACGACAGCGTTGTGGTTGTACACAACCCTGGCCAGTGTAGATTTTCCGATTCCACCCATTCCGGTGATGGTGGCACTCCAAAGCCTCAATTCCTTCTGGTCCAAGATCAATTTTTCGAGCAGCAATTTCACGTCGCTCTCCATGCCCACCAGCTGTTTGTCTGTTTGCCAATGAGCCAATCGCCGCACTGTGTCAACTTCTCTTGATCTGCTCGACATCATCATCGATGTCCCCTCTCCCAGATTTTCAATGCCATACGTAGATCGGCTGCTCTTAATGCCTTGAAGCCTTTTCTGGATGGATTTTATCTCTTTACCGACTTCATTGATGTAGTAGACATGGATTGGGAAGGATACGGTCTTCCTCAACAAGCTTCTGCTTCTTCCTGCATTCTCGACTTTGAGAAGGAAGATTTCAATGACATCTTGGGAATCTTGAGCCACCTCTCTGATCTCCGATATCCAATTACGCACTCTCTCCTCATTGACTTGTTTTTCGTCTGCGTCTTTGAGGAAACACTGCATCCGTTGTAGCTCGACTTTCAGACTGCGGACCTCGCCCTCGACGCCTGCCAGGAAACGCAACTTCTGGATCAACAGATCGCCCAGTATTTGCACAGCATATGATACTGTTGCCTCCGCCATATCTCAGCTTTTACTTGCTCTCTCTCTCTCTTTGAAATAGGAATCTGATAATTTGAGTTGCGACTTGCGATAATGCATAATATCTCTATGTGAAGTGTATTTAAGGTAGAACAAACATGTGGTTGTTGGATGCTGAAAAGAAGGGTGGAAAAAAAAAAAAAGTTGACCTGAAGTCAAAATGAAGACAACAAAAAATAATTATAATTTTAATTATTTATTCAAAATGTGAATTTATAGACTTTTATTAATAATTGGTATATCAAGATTATTTTTAAATGTAATCACAAATTTTAGATTCATTTAAATAATTTATATACATTAAATTGCAATATCTCACATGTTAACTATACATTTCCAATACTAGTAACAAACAATACATAGTAGATATAGAAAAATAAAAGAAATCAAACAGACCAAATTTGTAGCACCTAGATTTTTTTTTTTTTATAAATATATGATATAACTGTATAACATAAGTTATATTACATAATTGTACTTAAGTAGATAAGCAAAGGATAATTCAAATTGCTTCTAGAAGTTAAATACTTGAAAAAGAATAAGTCAATACATTCTAGAAGCTCTCAATAATTAAAAAAAGTTGGAAAAGTATAGGATAAGGCTTACAATTTCATGTCCTCACTTGTGTTCTCTCTCACTTCATCTTCTTCCTCAGTTGTCGTTATAAGACTATTCTCGCTAGAAAAGCTAATTATGATGATACATCAATAGAAAATTATTTGGAATTTGTAATACATAATTTGTCCCAAGTCCTTTCTATCTTTTTCTTTTTTTTCACTGTTTTTCTAAACATTAGCGTTGTACTTTAATTTATAAGCATATATTACTATCATTTATTAATAATGATAATCAATATTTAAGTTTCAGAGAAAATATAAAAGAAATCTATCAAGCATATTAAATAAATGAAAAAAATTCAATGAAATTTTGTAACTAGATGTAATTAAGTTGCTAACTAGAATTTTATTATTTTATAATGTAAATATTCATTTTATCAAAATTGTGATAAATTTATGTTTTTAGTTTAGAATTATTGTATTTTTTTATTAATTGAGTTTGGCCTCGAGACTGAAATCTAGTGTTTAGTACAAATAGAATGAAGAATCATCACCAAAACCATCTTACAAGTAATCCTTAAAGGCAGGGTGCAAGCAAAGAAAGGTAGCTAGATCACAATAAATATTGCTTGCATTAATCCTACACTTTGAAATCATAACTCAAATTATCAGATTCCTATTTCAAAGAGAGAGAGAGCAAGTAAAAGCTGAGATATGGCGGAGGCGACAGTATCATATGCAGTGCAAATACTGGGCGATCTGTTGATCCAGAAGTTGCATTTCCTAGGAGGCGTCGAGGACGAGGTCCGCAGGCTAAAAGACGAGCTGCAACGGATGCAGCGTTTCCTCAAAGACGCAGATGAAAAACAAGTCAATGACGGGAGCATACGTCATTGGATATCGGAGATCAGAGAGGTGGCTCTAGATTCCCAAGATGTCATTGAAATCTTCCTTCTCAAAGTTGAGAATGCACAAGGAAGGAGAAGGTTGTTGAGGAAGACAGTATGCTTCCCAATCCATGTCTACTACATCAATGAAGTCGGGAAAGAGATCGGATCCATCTGGAAAAGGCTCCAAGACATTGAGAGCAGCCGATCTAGGTACGGAATTGAAAATCTAGGGGAGGCGACGTCGATGACGGGATCAAGAGAAGTCGACACATTGCGGCGATTGGCTCATTGGCAAACAGACAAACAGCTGGTGGGCATGGAGAGCGACGTGATATTGCTGCTCGAAAAATTGATCTTGGACCAGAAGGAGTTGAGGCTTTCGAGTGCCACCATCATCGGAATGGGTGGAATCGGAAAATCTACCCTGGCCAGGGTTGTGTACAACCACAACGCTGTCGTTGATCAATTTGAGCGCCGGTGTTGGGTAGTGGTTTCAAGTGAATTGAGGCCAAAAGAGATGATGAAGGAGCTGATGCTGCAGTTGCTGAATTCCACAGAAGAGAAGCTAAAGGTGTTGGAGATGATGGAGAAAATGGAGGTTCACAACATTCAAGAAATGATTCACGAACGCTTGAAGGACACACGATATTTCATAGTTGTTGATGATGTCTGGAATGACCAACATTGGCAAGTCATCGCCAATGCCTTTCCTGATCAAGGTAACATCTCCACCTTCTTCCCTATTTACTATTTATTAAAGTATTTTCAATAAATTTTTACCTTCTTCCCTATTTACTATTTATTAAATTATTTTGAATAAGTTTTTATATTTGCCATCGTGGTGATCTAGGATTGTTTCAATTCCTTAGTAGTCGATGTTTGTAATGTGTTCAATATATTAAAAGTACAACAATCATAAAATTAAACTGCAATAAAAGGTGTTACATACATATGTTTGATTGCATTTAATATATGTTATTTGTTGCAAAATCAGAGGTTCTCCCCTTATTTACCTTGAATTGGGTTATCCATACTTAATGCAATTTATGATGTACTTTCAATTAAGAGATGGGTAAGTAATTATAATTAATTTTACCATTATTTTTTATGTTAAAGGTGTCAGTTACAACTGTCATTGATTTATAATATTTTATACATTAGTATAACACATGTGCAATACATGTAAGATATTATAACTGTAAATTTATTATTCAGTACTCCTTTTTAAAGACATTAAGTACTATTTTTTAGGATATAAGAATTTCATTAATTACAATAATTTCATTAAAGTTCAATAAATAATTAGTTAAAACTTAGAAAAACATGCTTACTCATGTTTTAGAAATATCTTAATTCTATTTTATCATAAAATTAAAAAATGTTATTTTTATTTTATTTGCAAAGTAACTGTTTAAGTTATTTTCAAATCAATGGATTGAGTTTATAGGGTCAAATGCGTCAAACTCTCTTATAATATATAAAATTTTGTGTTTCCTTTGTGTTTAAAGAAACACACCGCTTACACGTGTGATTTAATACATATTGCACATTTTCCCCTAAACCATTAAAGTTAACAATGCAAGCGCTGGTACTGCAAAAATTGAAAATTAGTGTTTTTCCCACGATTTTTAAAGATTTGCATTAAATTTATGCCATTTTGCAACCTTTTTGAATATTTAATATTATTCTTTATATTTTTTTTTTAATATTTACTACCTTGATTTCAATTAGTTTGATTTTATTTTTCTTTTAAATTTCATATATATATATATAATCTATTTCTCAATTAATTTTAAAAAATAACAAAATAAATCTTGGAAACTATAACACAAAAATTGAGAATTTGAATTATTTAAAAAATAAAATTTAAAGATTGTTCACATCTTCGAAAAAATCAAGTAACTCTAACAAATTTGAAATTAATTAAATTACAAAAATAGTAATTTACTAATAAAATACGATAAAATTATAAGATATTTATAAGAAGAATTCCTAAATATTAAAAATAATCAAATGTTGTTGTCTTATGTATTACCTTTTCAATTTCATTCTCAATAGTTTTATATTTTTATAATTTTTATCAATTCTACGACATTTTATAAATTATCTTTTTCAGTTTTACCTTTTTAGATTTATTATAATTATACTTCCATGATTATTTATTCTTATTTTTATTGAACCATGTTAATATTGTTTTAGCGATTCTTTAATATAGATTGTTATATTTTTCCGTCAACTTTGTATTTTACTTTTTAAATAATAATTTTTTTTAGAAGAAAAATAATTAAAACACGTAATTTTTTAAGGAGAGTTTGAAACTCTTACCTTTTATAATTAAATAGAAAAATAATATAAATTTTGAATTATCTTATTTTTCTTAAAATATAATATTGTATCATAATCTTCATATTTATTTATGACATGTCTAACTAAATGTAGACCTATAATAATTAATTTTCTTAGTTTAATAGATTGTTTGATCCGCGGTGACCATTTCTGTTGGGGAGTACCTTATGTTGAGTTCAATCAGTAGTTTTATTCAATCAGTAGTTTTATTACGTTTTTGTGGTTCCACTTATAATGTTGGCTGAAAAGCTATACGTATTTCAATTTATTTATTTAGATAGTTCCACCTGTCACAATTATCGCATATGATGTCTTTCATGTTCGTGTTCTATCTTTAGCATTTTCCATGAAACTTTAAATATTGATTTTTATTAGTTTGAAAATCCATAATAATTAAAAAAAATCACTTTAAATTACTTTGCATTAGTAATATTAAAGTTTAAAAATATTTTTTATATTTGATAATTTTATTTTATTTTCACTATTTTTATATGAGTGAGATTTATGTGAGACTATCTCACGGATCATGTTATGTCAGGCGAATCAATCTATAATTCATAATTTACATATAAATTAGTGAAAATAAATTTGATTTGTGGGTAAAAAGAATCCGTCTCACGGACTATCCATGAGACCGTCTCACACAAGTTTTTGTGTATTTATATTAAAAGAAACATATAAGAGTTTGGTAGCACTACTTCTACATAAGGTTTTGAAAGAAAAAACATAAGAACATAATTTCGAATAATACCATATTTAATAAAAATATTAAAATTTATAGTATAATTTTTCTAATATATGCTTATGATTTATCATTGAAAAGATCTTTAAATATATTTTAATATGTGATTAATTTTAATTTAAGATTCAAAATATTCAAGATTATATTTTTCTACAATATAATGTTTTCAAAAAGAGTTTGGAATGTAAAAACTATGCTTTTTATAATTAAATAGAAAAATAAATTAAATATTGAATTACGTTACTATCTTTAATAAAGAGTTTTTTTTAAAACTTAATTTAATTTAATTATGTAAGAAGGTTAAAATTGACATTACGAAAAATGGATGAAACATTCATATTTATATAATAGTAATAATATATATATATATATATATATACATTATTTTTCGTAATTATACTCGAGTCACCAACATTTAAATTTTGCAATATGTTGGTATTCAACCTTTAATTTGTTTTAGTCATTTTAGTTGTTGTGAGGTTTCTAAAAAAACTTAAATAGGTAAATTATATATGGGGTCACTTATCTTTATGTTTTTTAATTAAATATCCTATAAGTTTATTATTTTAGTTATCAAGTATTTGATACAAAATTGTTAAAAATACATGGGTAGGTTACCATAAGTATAGAAAATGTTAAAATCTAATAATGATCTATATTTTGAAGTTTTTGAATAAAGAGTAATAAAAGTCAAAAGTTTAACATGTTATCACTGTAATATCATCATTTTATCATTATTTTTTATGTTAAGGTGTCATTGAATTACAATTTTCATTAATTTATAATTTATATATACTAATATAATATGTATGTGTTGCACATAAAATACTATAACTGTAAATTTATTATTAAGTACTTCCTTTTAAGACATTAAGTATTAGTTTTAGGATATAAGAATTTCATTCATTACAATAATTTCATTAATGTTTAATAAATAATTAGTTAAAACTTAAAAAAAATCTTATTTCTATTTTATCGATAAATTAAGCAAAGTTATTTTTATTTTATTTGTAAAGTAACTATTTAAGTCATCTTCAAATCAATGGATTGAGTTTGCAGGGTCAAATACGTCAAACCCTCTCATAATATATAAAATTTTGTATTTCCCTTGTGTTTAAAGAAACACACCTCTTACACGTGTGATTTAATACATGTTGCACGTTTTCCCCTAAACCATTAAAGTTAACAACTTGTGAATTTTTTTTATCGTTTTTCCCACTATTTTTATTCACAGATAATGGCAGTAGGTTGTTGCTTACAAGTCGCAATCTGGTGACCACAAAACATACTCGTTTTGTCCATCCTGTGAAAGAGTTGAGCGTAGAAGAAAGTAGGAAGTTGTTGTTGAAGAAGGCGGATATTGAGAAGGATGATGGGAAATGTCCAGAAGAAGTGGAGAATATAGTGATGCAAATCTTGGACAAGTGTAAAGGTCTGCCATTGGCAATCTGTGTGGTTGGTGGCGTATTGGCCAAACTGCAGAGACGGTCCAAGACTGAATTTGAGAAAGTGTTGAAAGGAATAAACACTCATTTGGGAACAAGTGGAACAAGTAATGTATCAGCTATTTTAGAATTGAGTTACCAGAATTTGCCTCCACAGCTCAAGCCATGCTTCTTGTGTTTGGCCTTTTTCAAGGAAGATGCAATTATCGGAGCAAACAAATTGGTGAATATATGGATTGCTCTTGGTCTTATCCAGCAGGAAGGAGAAGAAACGATGGAGGAGATAGCAATGAGATATTTGGATGAGTTGGTCAATCGAAACATGATTCAAGTGAAGAATATGACCAAGTATGATACAGTAAAAAATTGTGGAATGCATGATCTCATTCGCGATCTATCCATCTGGAAAGCAAAGGAGGAAATGAGGTTAGAGATATCAAGGTATGATGATGATAAGGGGAGTACTTCTGAGTCCTTACCTAAACCTCGTCATTGTGTTATCTACATTACAAGGAAATGGTGCTTGCAGGTTGATCAGAATAAACATGTTCGTTCTGTTTTCATCCATGCAGATCATAATACCAAATATGAAAGTAGTCCATCATCATACTGGAAGAGTTTTGAACTTCTTAGGATACTTGATTTGGAAGGCTGTCGTTTGTATGAATTTCCAAAGGCAATTTGTGGGTTGATTGAGTTAAGATACTTGGGATTGGATGATACAGGAATAGGTAAGCTCCCGCGTTCAATAGGTAAGCTCAAAAACCTCGTGGTCCTTTATTTAGACAGCGAATATCCCATATTGATACCAAATGTCTTATGGAAAATGGATAGGCTGCGTCATCTCTACTCACATGCAATCATGTCCTCCATCAATTCCCCTCTTGAACTAAACACTTTGAAGAATATGCAGACATTGAGCTACATTGAGTTGAAAGATTCAGAAATGGAGCAGGTATCACAAATGACTAGTCTTTGCAAATTGGGTATAGATTTGAAAAGAATATCCAATGGAAGCAAGCTCTTCACTTCATTAGCTAGGCTGGAAAATCTTTTCCATCTAAAGTTAAGATCGTGTGGTTCCCTAAACATGGAGGGGCTTGCTACACTGCACCGTATCACTCAACTTAAATTGCATGATTGTGAGAGGTTACCCACTAATTTCCCGCCAAAGCTTTCTCACTTGACCTTGTATAATTTCACAGTTGACGGACGGCTATTTGAAGACCCAATGCCAAAACTAGAGAAGCTACCAAAGTTAATGTACCTCAAAATACATGGTGCATACGATGGTCAGCGAATGGTAATCTCCCAAGGCAGCTTCCCTATGCTCCAAGTGCTCCACATGAGTAGTTTGGGGTGGCTAGAAGATATAAAAATGGGAAAAGGGGCAATGCCGAAGCTCAAACGACTGGATTTATTTGGATGCTGGAGTCTCAAAACCCTCCCACAAGAGCTCAAAGCAATGAAAAATCTGGAGGTGTTGAGTGTACCTAGCGAGATTGGATCGGAATCGGATGTATACTCCCACTTAATCTCCAATCTACCTTTTCTCACTGTTGTATAAAAGCCCCACCTAATTCCCTCTCTTTTTTTCTCCATCTCTAGCCTTGTCAAACATCACTTACTGCAAATAATTGAAAGAATCTGTGTGTAAAGTTGCAGAAATTAACCATCTTTCTTTCTCTTTCTACTTTGTTATATTTAATTTCTTTTCTTTTTCTAAATCTGCCATCTACTGTTTCTTACTAGTATTATACAAGTTATGTAGTTAACATGTTATTAAACTCTTACTATCCCTCACTCAGTTATTACTTCAAGAGTAAATAAGTGAAAGTTGGAGGTTTTGAATCGTTGGAAGAACTGACTGCAAATGCTTAGAATTTCAATATGTATATAAAACTTTGATTTCACTGAAAACACTATGTGTCTTTAATCCTTTCCAAGTTACATATCTATAGAAAAGAAGGGACATTATTAACATGTTTGAGCTTCAATTACATACATTTTCCACAATTTCAAACCAAGGAAAATAAAATAAAAAAAGTGAACTCAAAACAGAACATGTAAAGTAGCATAGGGTATAAAACCATATAAATATCAGCAGATTGGAATAGGAGCACCATTCCATTCCTTGAGACATTCCAACAATGGATCAATCAGTTTCCCTTCACATATTGCAGTGAACACCTTATCGAACTC
Source organism: Scutellaria barbata (assembly GCA_028654395.1). Taxonomy (NCBI): domain Eukaryota; kingdom Viridiplantae; phylum Streptophyta; class Magnoliopsida; order Lamiales; family Lamiaceae; genus Scutellaria; species Scutellaria barbata. The sequence continues at coordinate 12,160,601 of CM053646.1, read as the reverse complement.
TTCACCTGGCGAACGATCTTTTTCGCCTGTTAAGAAACCAGTCCCTGCTTCCTCCCTCACAAACTTGTACAATGGAAGTGACCTGCAATTCTTGATTCTGTTTCCAATGGTTGCCTTCCCATTTTCCACCTCGAGACGAGCACTCTCCACTTCTTTAGGCAAAAGGGCCTTCAATTCTTCCTCAAATGCCCCAATCTTGTGGAATATTGAACTGCCAAAGTTCTTCTCATCGTGATCACTATTCGCCAAGGCATGATCAACGAGCACTTGCCTTAGTTTTTGCATCAACGGATAGTTCGCGCTGCATGGATCATCAATGTAGCCAAAAACATGCTCTCTGTCAACAACTTTAAGCAAGTCCTTTTCGCAAAACCTAGATGGATGAAGCTCACCATTTTGCCCCATGGTTAGGACCTTCTTAGCCACTAAGCTCACTGTGTTCTTCACTGATGCCTTGAGATTCTCTTCCAAGTGTCTTAGATCAATAGCCTGGCATAATCCAACCAAGAAAGTTGAAGACATTAGCTTCAAAATCTCAACCGCTTCGCCTGTCTTTCTTGAAGAAATCAGGCCTAATGAGTTCACATCCTGATTGTGTTGCTCTGCACTTTGTACATGGTTGGTCACTGGATTAGCTAGAAATTGCAGCTCAGAACAATACGCAGCCATGGCTATCTCCGCGCCCTTGAATCCGTAATCCAGGCTGGGATTACGCCCCCCTGATAAGTTGGATGGCAAGCCATTGTTGTAGAAATCATTCACAAGTTCAGAAAACTGCGCAAACATGAGCTTCCCAATCGAAGCAATGGCCAAGCGCGTGTTATCCATCGACACTCCAATCGGGGTGCCCTGGAAATTCCCTCCGTGCAAAGCCTTGTTTCTTGAAACATCAATCAGAGGATTGTCATTGACAGAATTGATCTCTCTTTCAATGGACTTTGTCGCGGCCCGAATGACCTCAATCTGCGGGCCGAGCCACTGTGGCGACGTACGCAGAGCATACCTGTCCTGTTTCGGCTTCTGCAAAGGGTCCATTTCATGCATCTTCTCAGCCTCTTTAACAATCGAGCTTCCATCAAGAATGTGCTCCATTATAGCAGCAGCTTCGATCTGCCCCGGATGGTGCTTCAGTTTATGAGTCAAGTGGTCCGTAAACTCGGGCTTTCCCTGCATGACCTCAGCAAAAACAGCTGATATAACTTCAGATAAAACAGCAAGAATGTTGGCCTCAAACAGGACTATAGAAGCCAGGCCTGACCCAACTGCAGTGCCATTTACAAGTGCAAGGCCTTCTTTAGGCTGCAGCTCGAAAAAGCCCGAGTCAATGCCGGCCAGGGCAAAGGCCTGGGTGGGGCCCAGGGCTTCGCCGTTGGGCCCGGTGGCCTTGGAGTTGGGGCGGCCCAATAGAAGGGCGGCGATGTAGGAGAGTGGGACCAGGTCACCAGAGGCAGTGATGGTGCCCCTGAGTGGGAGGCATGGGGTGATGTTGTGGTTGAGAAATTTGGTTATGGCTTCCAACACTTCAAACCTAATGCCAGAGTAGCCTTGTAGCAGTGTGTTTATTCTTACAAGCATTGAGGCCCTTGTTGCTGTGTGTGGCAGAGTGTGGTCTGAATCTGAGCCTTTCCCAAATATTCCAGCATTTAGAAACCTATATTATTACAAGAAACTTGTAAGACAGTAATTTATTTCACGAGTAAATACGTGGTGATCATTTATTATAAGTGATCATTTATGTAATATTTCAATATTTTTAATCTATGTTAGATGTATGTGACTTAATACACGTAAAATATTGAGATTTAAAAAAAAAAATTAGAGGATCTTATATGTATTATTTATACATTTCATTTGTATATGATTACGTAAGTGCAACAGAACCAAATAAGTATTGGAATAAGATATATTTTATATTTTATAATATCTCAGTCTTACCTAACCCTATCCACTCTTGAAATCCAATAAAATATTTTATAACTAAAATCATTTTTTTAACTAAAAATCATTCTAAATTACGATAAAATTTATATTATATGGTTTTTTTTCGTGACGATGTGACATGTACTTTACGTACAACCATAATAAGTATCATATTAGTAACAATATATATATTGTTTCGTTTTGGAAATTTAAGAGATTCGGGTAGTAATAATTTTCAAAAATTACTCACATTTATTCTTTTTAAATTTGTACAAGATTTCTTATAATGAGAGAATCTAAAATGCCACATATCTTAGGACGGATGAATATAACTTAAATATGGAGTGTTCTCTCTAATAATTAATCATATTAAAATAAATTGAAAAGAAAAGTCACTACACACAAAAAAAAAAAAAAAATTTATTAAGTTGCAGTGATTAATTGAAGACAATAAGAATGATCCAAAGTATATATAATTGGAAAAGAAAGAAGTAATAAATACCTAATAAGCTCTTTTTGCAAAGCACCTCCTTGTTTGGTCCTCCTATGTGAAGTAGCACCAAAGCCAGTAGTGACACCATAGCTATCTGTCCCTTTGTTCATGCTCTCCATCACCCAATCACTGCTCGCCTTCACACCCTCTCTCGCCGTCTCCGCCAGCTCCACCTTCACCGCCGCCTCCCTGGTGGCTACCGCCGCCACCTGCCCTATAGTCAGCGTCTCCCCGCCTAGCCGGACCACCGCCTTCCTGTACTCCGCCACCATGCGCTTCACTTCATCAAGGTGGCTGCCGGACAGTGACTCAGCCGCCATTTTCCAGTTTAATGGATCTTCACAAAGGCTATTGGCATTTTCCATTAGTTGCTAAAAATGGTGGTTCTTGATTGGCTATAATTAAAGTACTAGCTAGTCTATGTATGATGAACAATGATGGGGTGGGGGTGGGGTAGGAAATTTGCAAAGCTTGTGAAAATTTAGCTAAGCTGAATTTCCTGAGTTTGTTGAGCCAAATTTGCTGTGTTTAAATAGAGGCACGATGGACATTGTGTGTTAGTTGAAAATCAATTAGGGCTGTTGGATGAGGGTTGGAATGGAGGGTTTTGATCGTGCCACGTGTAAGGATATGGAACTGGTGTGCATGGTTGGTGGGTGGGGTGGGTGGGTGAGGGGTGGGGGTATCTTGGGAAGTTGTTGGATGTAAGCTAAGCGTCATCTTCCATTTTGATGTAGAATTTGTGATCAAGAAATTGTACCTAATTAGTACAATTGTGATAGTTAATTAACGTTATTTTGGGACCAAAATTCTTGGTGAAATTAACCGCTTTAAATTTGATTTGTTAGTAATTAGGGTTTGAGAACTATTAGAAATGATTTGGAGATTATTTGATCATTGAAGTAAACTATATATACGTGATATTATCATGTATTTAATTTATATTCTCTCAATTTGAAAAGAGAGTTGTGAGATATGATTACATTTTGGAACAGATGGAGTGATTTTTTTTTTAAATAATTTTAGTTTATTTTGATGTACTTTTTCCCTTGGCGGTATGAAAATTATGTATTTTAAAGAAAATGATGCAAAAAATTAAGGAGATGACATAAGAGGATAAGTTATAATTTAATTGATGGTTGAGACACTTGCCAAATATAGAACTTTGAAGTTATCAATTTGTATTAGATTTTGATACAAATATATCAAAAACCGAGTATTTATAGATTATTTGATTTTTTTTTTCATGAACTGAGCATTTATAGATTTTTTTATTTTTGATTTAAAGATTAATAGATATCTTTTTGAAGAATCAAAATAAAACCGATTTCGACAAATTCTTTTCAATATTATAATAATAATAATAATAATAATAATAATAATAATAATAATAATAATAATAATAATAATAATAATAATAATAATAATAATAATAATAATACTTTTTCGCAATCAATAATAATAATGATACTTATGCATCATATTAACTTGATTTAATTATATTCCGATATTTTAAATTCAATCTCATTTTTTCATAATTAATATGCACTTTATTAATTAAAACTAACATTTGATAGAGTAAATTAGTAGCATGTATATATCGACTTTAAAAAATTATTTAGTATATCTAACGTTAGAAATTTGTTTTGTAAAATTAGAGAAAATTCAGTATATTTAATAACGAATTTCATTTCCACTTTTCTTCATTTATGCTTTGTTCATTTGAGATTAAAAAACAAAAAATCCATTCATTTGAGCCACTCAAATTCAAGATGATCACATGGTCCATCAATTTTTAAGAGTATTACATTTCTGCCCCTGCTCCAAAAAAAAATTAGAAAAATAAAAAATGATGTTGCATTTCCCAAAAATAAATAAAGCTAATTTGACTGTGACAAATTAAATAGAATAATTAAAAGTTGCCCAAGTTAATGAATAATTGACAAAAAAATTCTGGTAAGTATTGATCAAACTACTTTTCGAAATTGATCTAGACACACTTGAGCTTTGTCAAATGTTACCAACCATTGGTAATTAATAATGAAATAAAATCAATATTTTTAGTAAAATACCAAATTTCTTAAACCACAAGTCTAGTTAGTCTAGTAGTTAAACAGTGGATATTCGATGAGATTTGAACTGAAAACTTTATAAAATATTCAAGATCTCTTAATTCATTACGGTTCTATAATAACAAGTTTTATGAATAATAATAATAATATTTGGAAAAAAGGAAAAAACATAAATTATAAAAAAAACACTCACACCAACAACAATATATAAGATATTTTTGTCAAAAATTAATAATAAGATATTAAAAGTGGAAAACTTCTTTAAGGGGCTCCTTGAAAAGTCATTCTCATTACCAACCACCTTAGTTATCCATATAATTTGTCTGGGGTTAGGTGAAATAATTATAGATGAACTTTTGTTAAATTGTCATGACTTGGTTAAGAATTTTAGTACCAACATATAATATAATTTTTTGTAATTGTGCATGCATTCTGAATTTGTCCGATTTGAATCTAGTCAAGTTATGTTTGATTGGAGAGAATAAATATTAATTTTTGATTGGAGAGAATAAATATTAATTTATTTACTCTCTTCGTCCCAAAATTATTATCATTTTATCATTTGAGATCTTTCCAAACATGTTTGTCTGGGAAACCAAGAAAGGTTTTCGCTAATTCTTTCGAAATTGTCCTCATTTATTCTTCCTTATTAAATGTTTTCTTATTTCAAAGTGGATATTGGAAAAATAAAAAAGAAGAAGAGAAGTCACATATAAATCTGTCATTTTGTAGACCTCTTTAATTTATGTGAAAAATGTTATAACGATAATTATTTCACTAAAACTTATATGAGATGATCTAACGATAGTTTTCGTGAGACATATCTTCATAAACAAAAAAAATTATTTTTTATAATTTCAAATATGAATTATGAAGTATGAGTTGTGAATTAATCGTCTCACCTATTTAGATACATGACACGAGCTCATATAAGACCTATTCCAATTATTTCAGGACAAATGTAGTATTTATACTTTCACAATAAATATTATAATTGACGATTATATTGAGTATAGCATTTATAGATTCTTGATTGTTTGTGATCATAAGTTGAAGTTTCACTACTTCGTTCTTCTTCTTCTTTTCTTTTCTTTTTTTTCCTAAGCCAGAATGAGTTTAAAATTGGTAGATAATGTTATAGTCGCACAATAAGTTTGTATATTTCGTTTGTTTTAATTTTTACATCGTTTAAAGAAGATAATATATTCATATGTTTTAAGAAAACATTTTATAAATGTAAATATGTGTATAAAATGATAATAATAGCATTTTTTTTAATACTAAAAAAATGGGGTTTCCAATAATTATCATACCTATTTACAATTTAATGAAAGATCTTATACAAGAAAAAAACAAGGCATGACAACATTTGAAACTAATAAGTTAATTTTTATATAATAAATTTTTTGGAATTAAATTGAAATAAATTAGTAATAGTTATCTTGAAACAGATATAGAATTAATTACTTTTTCATATCAATTTTTTTCAATTTTTTTGTATGATTAATAGTTAAGGTACCCAGTTTACTCAATCTCACTCAGAAGCCCAATAGTGTTCTTTAGGCCCAATACATTAACGTACAGATGAAGCCCAATAATTTTGTGTGTGTGAATATATTATATCCGTATTATATTTTATTCACCACGACTTACTTTATTTTAATGTAAACATAATAAACATAAAAACTCATATAAATAAGTTCCATATTTAAATTTTATGTTGGCTAAAAAAAAAAATTTAAACTATTATATGAAAAAATATAATTAATATTAAGTTTTGATTTTCCAGCAAGGAATCGACAATGTAAATAATTAAACATTGAAAGTAGCTAGAATATTATTATGGCACTTTCTAGGTTTTCATAGTTATTTAATTATTACCTATGGCTAGTTAATTATTATATAACCTAAGACTAATGTATAATTGAGGTGGCAGCCAACAACAATATTGAATCGTCTACAATTAATTTGGAATATTATTATCCCAATGAGGAAATGATAATGAATATTATGAAATCGATTTTACGAATCTAATGTTATGAACAGATTATGAAAGAGATTGATAAAAATGATTAATTATATTCATGTATATTATGTTTCTTTTAAGAATTAATTGTTGGGATAACTTCAAATTTAGGTTTCAATGTGAAAGGCACTGCCATGTATAATTTTGCATGTTAGTTAGTAACTCCTTTGAATAATGACCAAATCTCCTTATAACTTTAATCTCATAGTTGCAAAAACAATAAAATATAACCTTTTTTTTATTACATTCTTAATTATAATAAGATTTGATGGTCTTTAATTGTATGAAAAATAGAGCAATTCTCTTCAGAAAAATATAGTAATTCAATTGAACATTAAATTATACAGAATAGAACATGCTATACAAAACAAAATACATTAAATGTAATATCCAAAATTTATTTGTGTATTTATATAAAAAAATTGTTTGTATGTATGTATAAATTTTATTATTTATACTCGAATATATATATATATATGTTACTCTATATTTCAACAAATATAATATACACAAGATCCTCGGTCACATTCATTTGTAAATGGAGTATTTGAAAAGCTTAGGTCATAATGTCTTAATAGTCAAGTAAGTTGACATAATCACGACTGACCAATTCAATAATTGAGTTTTACAGCTACTCCATTGATATATTTTCTGGAATTTAATTTTAAAGGCTAAAACTTATATGCACCAGGGGCACGGATTTAGGATCCGTATCCTCAACTTGAATTGATGCGTGGGTCGTTTTTACATTCATCCACGCGCCCCCATACGCGGCCACACCATAGTTGGTGTGCGTTACGCACCACCTGAATTTTATATTTTAAGGTATCACTCATTTACTCTTAAAGTATCACACATTTATTCTTAAAGTATCACATTGTTACCCTACAGGTTTTAATGTAAAAACAGCGTTGCTTTCTTCTTTTTCCTCTTTTTTTTTTCTTCTCCCTCCTTCTTCTTCTTAATCTCTTTTCTTATCAATTTGTTATTCTTCTTATTTGTTTTGTACATTATTCTTCTTCTCTATCTTCTTGTTCTTATTCTTCTTCTCTATATTTTTGTTCTTATTCTTTATCAAATCTTCATAAAGTCATTTATGGAGTTTTTTCTTCTTCCTTTTTTCTTTTACTCATTTTCATAAATTTAGATAATTGATTTCAAATCACAATTTATTACAATAATTTTAAAACATTGAAAATCAATTATTTCAAACAATATGAAATCATGATTTGTTGATTTTGAGGAATTTTTTTGAAATTTTAAGATTTTTCAATGAAGATATTAGTTGTATACTCTTAAGATATTATACATATTCATTTCAGGTATTACATAAATATCTTACATGTATTACACATGTTCTTTCAAATATTAAAAAATATCTTACATGTATTATACATGTTCATTTCAAGTATTACACTTACTTTATAAGTATTACACCTGTAATTTTATAATATTTGAAGAGTATATATCTACTACTTATAGATCATATCAGTATACCTTAAAAGTATCACTGGTCATGAGCAATCATATATCAATGTTTTAGGGTAATTATGATTTATAAAATCATGAACAGTTAGAATCTTTGTAATACATGTAGAACATATATATAATACCTATAGAATAAACCAATAATACCCCATACTTTTTTTTTCATAATATCTTGAAGGTTTTACTTACATATAATTCAACCATATAATTTTATAATACCTGCAGAATATATATGTAGTACTTATAGATCATATCAGTAATACTTGAAAGGTATCACTGATCATGTATCAATGTTTTGGGATAATTCTGATTTATAACATCATAAACAATCAGAATTTTTATAATACCTATAAAATAAACTAGAATTTTAAATACAAGATTTTCATCATCTTCTTCCACAAAATTTATTTAAAATCATATTACTCAATTAATAACCAACTATGGTGTTTGTTGCATCAATTATCTTGTATGTTGCTATGAATCGGATCAATATAGAAAGAGTTTTAAGTTATAAGAAATTAAAAACCCTAAATTTTTATACACATTAGGAAGAAAAAAACTTGTTGGAGTATTAGAAAAATAAGAACCCTAAATTTGTAGCAATCATGTGAAGAAATTAAGAAGGAAGAAAGAAAAAAAGAAAAAAAGAAGAAGGAATAGTGCCACAGGAAGAGTTAAGAAAAAAAAAATGAGTATTTACGTAGGAGAGAGAAAAAAAAAGAAAAAAATTAAAAAAAAAACAAAAAAAAAGAGTGGAGAGGGTGCAACATAGGAGAGAGATAACCACGAGCCTTGTAGCTCAAGTGGTATCCCACCTTTATAAAGGTGCAGATTGTGATGACTAGGGTTCGAACCGGGGTCACGCAAGTTTTCTAGTTCTTATTGTTCCCCTCCCTTCCACTCCCCCAAACCTATTAAAAAAAAAACATAGGAGAGAGATAAAAAAAAATTAAAAAAATGCAAAAAAAAGGAGTGGAGAGAGTGCAACATAGGAGAGAGATAAAAAAAAAAGACAAAAAAATTAAAAAAAGCAAAAAAAGGAGTGGAGCGGGTCGGGGGCACGGATCTAAGTGTCTCTCAATTTTAAAACAAATCTATTCAAGCCTGCCCTTTTTTTTTTGTAAATACATCTTTCTACCACAATTAATAAGACAGTAAATTATTTTTATATCATATTAGATATTTTTTTTTTATCATAAATATTAAAAAAGAAAAAAAAAAGCAATTTCACCCATATTGATAAGACATAAATAACATCTCTCATCATATCTGATAATAATCATACATTACATACATGTGAGTGAGGATTATTTTAGATTTTTCGCTTAAAATTGTGGTAGAAAATTAATTTTATTTGATATTGTGATATAAAGTGCTATTATATTATATTTTTAATGTGCATAAATATAATTATACACATGTAATACAAACATTTTGATATACACATATTCATTAATTACTTTTCGCGCAAAATAATTTCTTTAATCACGAAAATGGACATCATAATTTTGTTGGAATAAATATCATCTTGGACTTAAATCGACTCCATTTATTTCATTTCTTTCTCTCTTCATAGCACACATGGTATTTTATTAGTTAATAAACTTATATAGAACTATACCATGTAATTATTTGGTGATATAAAATAGTCTCCATTTTTAAAACTTATATTCATTTTTACAAGTTGATCTTTGTTTTGTGGTTAATCCATCTCACGAAAATGATTTTTTTATCAATACAGTTAATCTATAGTCAATTACGTAGTTAAAAAATTTCTCCAAACAACTAACATAAATAGTACAACGTGGATCATTTATTTATAGACAGGAAAAAGTCCACAAAATAATTAATTAAAAGGGTCATTTAGTTAGACTTGGTCTCAATAGGATGAAACATAGGTATTATATTATATCCTTTATTTTAGTTCTTATTGTTAGTATATGAGTCTTCGTTATTATATTAAAATGCTAGTAAATATTTACCGGTATTAATAAATTAAAGGAAATTATGAGTAGTTTGCAAAGATCTTCTTTACATAAAAAAAAAAAAAAAAAAAAAAAAAAAACGAAAAAAAAGAAAAGAAAAAGCTGATATGTCCTACTTGAATTTATGCTCCAATCGTCAAAGCCACATAGCACAAAACCATAACTTATAATATAATAAAAACCTGTCCAGATAACACTTTTATTCAAATTTTCTTCCTATACTTCTTGCCCACGTAACATTATTTTTTTATGTAACCACCTTGTTAGAACTTTTTTTAAATAATTATTTTCGGAGTGTACGATGTTATGTTGTTCTTTCTTTCTTTTTTCTTTTTTTTAAACATGGGGATGAATAAATAAATAAAATAGCTCTTGTGTTTTAACAAATCTATACTCTATATCATTCATTATAATAATATAACGAAAAATATTATCATTCTTTTTCATTAACACTCACTATTATATATATTTGATATTTGCTAGAATTTAATGAATATTTTATTTAAAATACACATTAATAAAGATTAATTTGGTATCAAAATAAATTATTTTCAATATATATATATATATATATATATATATATATATATTATAATTGGAAATGATATAATCGAATGCTGATGATAATTTACAAAGCTTCAATATTTATATGATGAGAGATATTAATGTGATTATTTGTCAATACCAATTGAATGGTATACAAATCAATGACTATATGAAATAATAAACACGACTAATTATTAATTAGTCAATAGACATCATAAGAAAATTTAAATTTCAAAATTTTGTGAAAATTATACTCTTCCATCCACGAAAAATATATACTACATTTCACACTGATTAACAAAAATATTTAATTTACTTGGAAAAATAATTTTACAGCACAAACTTTCTATCATACATCATTATTTATACACATCGATGACTAAACAAAAAATCACCAACATTTACATATCCTTACATAAGTATCTAACAGTAATTAAAAGATTTTTAGAGAAATTAACTCTAAGAAAAAGGACTTATAATTTAAGACAGATAAAAAATAAACGATAGACTATTTTTATGGGATAAAAATAATATTTATTCATGATTCTAATAAAAATAATTGGATAACCTCATTTTGTTGACTATCAAATTAGCAAAGTATATTAATTATGAGTCGTCTCTAATTTCACTTTATTGATTATCTAGTTGGCGATGAATATATTAATAAATAATAATATCCATCTTAAATACACAAGAATTATGACATTTTATCTTTTTTATTATTAAAAAAAAGGGGTTTTTTCAGCAAATTTGGTCGCAACACAGATTTGCATTCTTCCCCAAGTGAGAAGCAGAACGTGTCTCCCTTTTGGCGGTTTACAGTTCAGTCCCTTCGTTACTTTCAAACTCATTATTCAAAAAAAAAAAGATTAAAACTTTCAAACTCTTCTTGTCATGAAAACATTCATCTCCTCCTTAGATTCTAACGTTATCCACCAAAGACAATAGATATCATCATTTCTTTTGTTATTTAATTCCATTTTTTCTGTTTTTTCTTTGGTGCACTGCCGTTTTCAGACAAAGAAACAAGAAATAAATCGTGAAATAGATTGCTTCTTGGGTTGAGAAGAAATGGGATTCTTCAGCAGTTTATTGGGATTTCTTGGTTTTGGAATTGGGCTGCCTCTTGGCCTCTGTATTGGGTTTTACTTCTTCATTTACTCTGAATTAGATGATGTTGAGGTAATCAACAAACAAAAAAAGGGAATGTTGAGAAGTTTTTTCATTTCTGTTTCTTCAATCATGTTTGGTTTATGTGATCTGACTAGGTGTTCGATTATATGTCTGAGTGGCTGTGTGTTTAATCACTTGTTTGTTGAGGGAATTCTGATTCTGGTTTGTGTTTTTGCATTTCTTGTGAATTTTGGTGAACTAGCAAGTCTGTTAAACAGATAATTTAACATTCAAAGCTTTTATGTGGTGTGATTTTTGTGAAGAATTGTTGCAGTATTTGATGAATGTGTTATTGCTCTGGTATAGAAAATGGTTCTGTTGTAGATGGCATCGATCAAGAACTTGCAGATTGCATTCCAGAAATCGAATGTGAATTTTCTGGTTTCTCCATGGAACATCAGAGAAGCAAAATTCCATAATGTATCGAAAAAGAAAAGAGTATCGAATTTTGGTTTGGTCTAGTCTTCATCTTTTACCAGAATTTATCACTATTTTTGCAATAGACATTTAGAGGTTTGCCAAACTAGAGTTATTGCGGTCCTTACATTTGACCGTCCAGTTTTGTCATTTATTTTTATGGTTTATATGTTGTTTTTTTGATTAAGTGTTCTGTTTCTCACCTCTAAGAATGATTTCTTCAGATTTTTCTAGTTGGATTTGTATTTCTTATGTTTAATGTTCGAATATTGGATATTTTCATGATTTTAAACTGAAATATCCAAATTCTAAATTTGGTGTCAAATTTACTACAGGATCCAGTGACTAGGCCACTTTATGAACTGGACACAGTTGCATTAGAAGATCTTATGCCTGAGATTCCCCTGTGGGTGAAGAGTCCCGATTATGATCGAGTTAGTGTATTCCTCGGCTTATTATTCTGTGCCAATTTATGCATAAACAATATGAACTTATAGAACAATATGTTGCAAATGCTTTCTGCAGGTAGATTGGTTAAACAAATTTTTATCAGATATGTGGCCTTTCTTGGACAAGGTATTTCTTGGACATTGTATTGCTAAATCAACCTAAACAAACACAGTTTACTGATCAACGACTTGCAGGCAATTTGCAACATAATTAGAAGCACAGCACAACCGATATTTAAAGAGTACATTGGCAAATTCAATATAAAATCAATCGAGTTCACAAATCTAAGCCTTGGGAATCTTCCACCAACCATCCATGGCAAGTTCTTTCTTCTCTGATTCTTGATTAATCACCAGTCTATTTCACTTATATTTGAGAGAACCATGTGGAAATCCATAAATAATTCTTGATGTTACTTGGCAGGTCTTAAAGTCTGTGAGACAAACGAGAGGGAACTCGTTTTAGAACCAGCAATCAGATGGGCTGGCAATCCGAATATAATCGTTGCAGTAACTATTTCGTCCATAAAGGTGACTATCCAGGTTAGTCAAGCTCACTCAAATGCTCCTCAATTAAAACCTATCTTTACTGAGACCATGGTAGAGAGAATAATTCTTTGGATGATTGGTGATGCTAATTCACAGTTAGTCGATTTGCAAGTATTTGCTGCACCTCGTGTGACATTGAAACCACTAGTCCCTACAGTTCCGTGTTTTGCCAACATAGTGGTGTCTTTGCTGGAGAAGGTAATTAATCAAATGTTTATACTGAATTTTACTAGATTATTTTTTCTCTTAAATATTTTCTATGCTAACAGCCATACATAGACTTCGGACTAAAGGTTTTGGGAGGGGATGTTATGTCCGTTCCTGGAATTTATCGCTATGTTCAGGTATAACACAAACTTTTTCATTTGAATGCTTGATCTTGTTTTTTCTTGATCTGTTTTCTACTTGAATATTCTCTTGCTCGTCTTGGCAGGAAAGGATTAAAAAAGAAGTTGCGAGTCTTTACCTTTGGCCTAAATCTCTTGAAATACCAGTTCTTGATGCTTCAACGTGAGTTATTCGTTTACTTTGAATACAGAATATTCTTGTGATCTTTCATTCAAATTTTCTGACTCCAACTCATCCAGGGTGGCAATAAAGAAGCCCGTTGGAATCCTGCACGTGAAAGTTATACGAGCAACGAAGCTTCTGAAGATGGATTTACTTGGCCTATCTGATCCATACGTTAAGCTGAGCCTCAGCGGAGAGAAGCTCCCTTCGAAGAAAACTACTGTCAAGAAAAAGACATTAAACCCTGAGTGGAACGAGGACTTCAAGCTCTCGGTCAAGGACCCTCAATCCCAAATGCTTCTTATAAATGTCTACGATTGGGACAAGGTGGGCTCACACGACAGATTGGGGAGTCAAGTTTTTCCCTTGAAAATGCTAACTCCAAACGAGCCAAAAGAAGTAACACTTGACCTGTTAAAAGACACAAGTGTCACTGATCCTCACCAGAAGAAGCAAAGAGGGCAGCTCGTTCTTGAGCTTACATACGCCCCATTTAGAGAAGACAATGATGGTCTCAGTGGGATTTTGGACAGCTTCACTAAAAAGGTCAGCATCATGGACAGAGCACCAAGCAACATAAGCTCAACAGGGGCAGGCCTACTTCTAGTTAACGTTCAAGGTGCACAGGATGTAGAAGGATCACGTCATAATAATCCTTATGTACAAATAATCTTTAGAGGCGAAACAAAGAAATCAAAGGTAATACCAACACCTTTCTTTCTGCACTTATATAAACTCATTGTTTTAGTCTCTTTAACAGAAAATGTTGGGTTTTTTTAGATGGTTAGGAAAAGTCGGAACCCTCTATGGAATGAAGAGTTCCAATTCTTGCTAGAAGAGCCTCCATTGCAAGATAAGCTTCATATAAAGGTCTTGAGTAAACGGACAAGCATCAGTTTCCATTCAAAGGTATGATTTTTCATCTTTTCGTTTACTTTTTATAGACCATTCTTGGTTAAGTTTGTTCATCTAACTGCAATGGAAATTCTTGTTTGTCATAGGAATCATTAGGACATGTGGATATTAACCTGGCTGATGTGGTGCACAACGGTCGTATTAACCAGAAATACCATTTGATTGATTCGAAAAACGGGGTTATACATGTCGAGTTACGATGGAAAACCATCTGACAAAGCATGTAAAATCATGATAGTTGTAATAAATCAGGTTATCTCTGTGAAAGTTCAATGCTATCAGCAGCATACAAGTCATGTTCAGGGGCAAATGAGGTATATATGCATTTTTGGAGGGTAAAATTGTCATTTGAATGTTTCGATTTTGGGGTGAAAATGAAATTTTTTTGCAGCAAACTAAAGCGTTCTTTTATTCATCGACATACCTAAATTAATATTAATAAATAAAAAACTTATTTTCATCCCGATACATGGTTAGAGTTTGTTATTAATTATTAATATTAATAATTTGGGCATTCCAAACTTACTTTTTTTTTTAATTGAGAAAACACAATTTTTTAAATCACAAAATTTGTATTATTCTTCTAACATGCCTAAATTAATATTAATAAATAAAAATAATTATTGTTCATCCCAATACATGGGTTAAAGTTTTGATATTAATTATTAACATTAATAATTTTGAACATCCTGAACTTAATTTTTTTAAATTGATAGAACACTTTTTTTTAAATCACAAATATGTATTATTTGTCTAACATGTTTAAATTAATATTAATAAATGAAAAAAAATATTATTCATCTTGATATATGGGTTAGATTTTTGTTATTTTTATTAATTATTAATATTAATTATTTGGACATCCAGAATTTATATTTTTTTAATTAAGAGAACTCTAATTTTTTTTTAAATCACAAATTTATATTCTTCATCTAATATGTCTAAATTAATATTAATAAATAAATATATAATACTTTTCATCCCAATACGTGAGTTAGAGTTTTGTAATTAATTATTAATATTAATAATTTGAGTATCCCGAATTTAAACATATTATAAAAACTAATTTTTTTATTAATAATTTTTTTTATGTTAAGGATGAATTTTAATTAAAAAAATAAAAATTTATAGTAGGTAAGAAGACTAAAAAATGATAATTTTTAAATATAAAGGACTAAACATCAAAAATGGAAAAAATAAAAGATGAAAAATCTAAACTTAGAGAAAAAAGAAAATTCCAAAAAAAAAAATCTATATAGTTTTAAATATAAAGTACTAAACATCAAAAATGGAAAAATAAAAGATGAAAAATCTAAACTTAGAGAAAAAAGAAAATTCCAAACAAAAAAATCTATATAGTTTTAGTAGTACTTCAATTTGGATGAAAACCTTATCGACAGTGGGCTTAAGCCCAATTGTTGTCTAACTGACTTATATGGGCCTAGTGACATTTTTAGATAAAAAATGAATGGGCCACATTCCAGTTTGGAGAACTTGTTTATAGAAAATATCGAAACGAAAAATCCAAATATATTCCTCATAAATTGTCTGTACGAATTCGGAAATTCTCTAGATATTTTGTGAATATAGCCAATGATTCGATTTGTTCCATATTCTATAATGACTTGAATTATGATTATTATAACTATTGTATGATTCTTGTAAATTGTTTCGTAAATTTAATTTTGTGAGATGAATCAACCTATAAAATAGAGATTGATTTGTAAAAATGGAATTTAAATTGCTGATAATGGGGCTCCGTCTAATGGATTATTTTCGCAATACGAATTCCTTTAATATTTTGTGTATTTTTTAAATGATAGTGATTAAGATGATGTGAACCTTAACAACTTGATTGAATTAGCATTGACTTAATATACTTGATGATGAATGCACATGTGACATCATAATTAAGTGGAAAACTACTCAAGAAAATGCTTGACCACTAAATCAATTATTATTGGGGAAAGTATCATAGAAAGGTAGCATAAAAAATGCTCCACTTTTTTGCATTCTCTTTGTTGCATCATAATCATCATCTACATTCTCTCCACTATACTATAGATATTATTAAGAAATAACCTTCATCAATAGATAAAAATTATTCTTTATAAAAAAAGGTTAGTAGATATACTCATATAGTAGTTTACAATGATGCTTGCCTTCCATGCCACCTTCAAGAACAAATGATGATCACATGTCCTACATGCATAATTACATATTGGGCCATTAAACATTTAGAGAAATCATGTACACAAAAATTAATCATATCCAAATTAGTTCATTAACTTAATTAGTAAATCTTAATATATATATAGAAAAATGAGGAGAGAATGTGACATATCAAAATGCAGGCAAAAAGACAAGAACGCCCTTAAATAAATCACTCTAGTGGGGGTGCACAATGCAATATCCAAGAGCATTTCTCTTGGGGTTAAGAATTTTGAATAATGGGAAAGAGGAATAAATGAAAAGAAAAGGGAAAAAAAGTGAGCTTTCTAGTTGACTTGCCCCAGAAAGTCTGGCTAATTTAGAGGGATAGTAAAAGGGAATCCTATACCTTTAATAAAGGGGTTAATAAAGGATTCCCTTTGCTAGTGGGATCTCTACCATAGGTACATACATATAAAGCTACAATGTCTTTCACTTATTATAGTGTTTAGATTGAATTGTGTATTAATGTTTTACTAATGTATGATATATATGTACGTAACGATTATGTCGTATTATACATGTGACATATATTGATCAGATAAAAATACACGATGTTAATGTGGATTGGGATAGAATGTGGGTAGGGTAGGGAGGCATGTGTGGTCTCAAAAGGAGTAGAGAAATGAAAAGGGGTCACTATCTTGGTTCCTAGTTGATGTTGTTTTGTGGGGGAGAGAGAATAAAGCTTTGTATTTGCAGATTAAAAAGATAGAGAGCATTTTCCCTTTTAAAAGGTTGTCTTTTAAGAGAGTAAAAGTAAAATAAAGTGGGAGGAATAGAGAACACCACTACTCAAGTTCAAATTATATTACATGCTTTCAATTTTATTTTATTTTTAAATTTGTGGGATTAGGGTTTTTGTCAAGATTCTCCATTTTTATAGCATATAGTTGGACAATTTTTATTCATTTTTTTTTTTTTTTGATGCCATATTCACTACCAACAATTTAAATTGGAGATATGTTCTTGTTCCACTAGTTGCTTCCTTAGTGCTACAAGCATTATTAATCTATGGGAATTTGGCACAAGCACACAATATTATTCACTTCATTTAGAGCTTAGATATTTATTTGATTTCTTAATGGATGATAGCAATATTTGGTTTCGTGATAGATGGAGACAATTCTAAGTTTGGTTTTATATCAATATGGTCAATAAACGACTATTACAACTCATCAATAAATAACTTTTTCTGAAACTCTAATATTAAATTATTTTCTTCTTTAAATTAAATATTAAATAATTCTGATATTGACTTCTTTCTTTAGAGAGGAGATCAATGGTCCAATCACTCCGTCATCGTATTATCGAAATTTATTATCTGTCTTCTTTTTATAATATATATATATTAAAACAAAAAAATATACTTGAAATGCTCAATCATTCTGACACACTAAATTTGACAATTTCTGGGTAATACTAAAAATATAGAAGAAAAATCAAAAGAGATGAAAAGTTATACAGAACAAGGTTTGAAATAATTTTTCAGACTTGAATGGTTTTATTTATTCTTCCAGAAAGGCTATTTATTTATTAAGGGGGACGAATATTTTGAATTTAGTAGTAAGTTATTATCCTCGTGTGAACAATTAAATTTTAATTTAATATAGATAGAGAGACAGACAAAGTCCTCGAGTGCCAAACTTTGACCAATAAATAAGAATGCTGCAGATATCGATGACCTTCATGAAAAACTCCACATTTTGAGCTATCAAACATTGATTGGATCTCTGTTGAATTAATAAAACTAATTGATTAGATCTCTTCCACTCTCCTCAAAATAAATAAATTATTAATTAAATATAATAAAATTCAAAAAATACGTATATAAAACCATGTCAAGGATATAATTTTGTGTCTTTTTTACAAGTCATCTTTAATTTGTGGGTTGATTTATTTCACAAAATTAAATCACTAAAAAAATCTTGCAACAGTCTTATTTAATAATACTAAGGTGTGTGAATGATTAATATTTATCCACTATTAACTTAAAAGCCGTAAATTCTCTTTGTTTCAAATTGGTCCATTTGCTTTAAATGATTATCGCTTTTAAAAAATAAAATTTGTTTAAAAAATTGTCTTTTTTTCATAAATTACAATAGTACTTAATGGTTTTTTTTTTCCAACTTTACACATCTTATTTGTATACTAGACTTTTATCACTTAGTGTTATACTTATGTCTATTAAATGCAGGTAATTTAATAGTTTATGCATGTATGTATCTTTTAAATGGTTTTTTTTTTTAATATTTTTGAGAAATAAGGTCGAAAAATACTTTTGAATTGGAGTTTTTTTTTCTTTTTCAATTCTTCACTAAACATATATACCAATTACAATATATGTTATACACTGCCTCAAAAACAAGATTATTTTTTCTCTTAATACTCTTATATATGAAAAGAACTCATTGAGTAAAAATATATATGTTCAACCTAACATAGCAATTTCTCTAGTGTCAATTATGTTAAGTGGTATTTAAGATGCTATATTTAATAACGATGGACCAAGTGTATATATTAATATATATATATATATATATATATATATGAATATATATAAATTAACGAGATAAATCAAATCTATACTCGATATAGCATCGTCTTTATATTTTATATAACAAAAATTAGAGACCAAATGAAATATCGAACAACACCAGAAACAAAAACAGTTTAACCACTGAGATTAGTCTTTATGGTAATGATGTGCACGTGTGGGAATACACAGTCATCACCATCATCATCTCAAACCCATGCATGTTTTACCAAGAAAAAGGATAAAAAATAATAAAAAAAAATCAACCATTATGACTCTCTCATAGCCACAATTTTCTTTTTACCTAAAATAAAGGGGTCTTATTTTTCCACTTTTACCCATTTGGAGTTCTTTCTCTACTGCAGAGGATATGATTATAAATCCCATTTTTGGTCTACCATATAATTATGTCAAAGGATATAACTGTGAATTAAACTATCTTTTCATAGAGATAAGATAGTGCTTCTAATAGTAAAATGAGTGTATATTAGTTTTATATCCTTAATTACTAGATTGAAAAAATAAGATATTTTGAAATTATTGAGTGTTCAAAAATAATGAAGAGGATATATATATATATATATATATATATATTAGAATTTCGATAAAACATGACAGCGTTAATATAACTATATATTAGTTTGTGGTAAAAATTGAACAAAACAAAATGTGTAGAAAAAGATTAAAAAAAAAAAATTATGATGCTCCAATGAAATAGTCTATATAACTTCTAAAAATTTAATATATATTCAAAATATTTGACTGGAGAATACATGTGAATTTATTTTTTAAACACATTTTTTTCCTAAGTTTTTTTTTATAAGCTGCACACTATTTTGATGGATTTGGAAGTGATTCTAGAATTTACAAATTGTGTGAATTACATTAAATAAAATGTCGCTACTATATTTAAATATATATGTATATATATATATATAGTCGAACAAATAAAAACCTAATTCGAAGAAAAAGCTATAATTCTACTAAATTAGTAATAGAAAAAAATCAATTTACTAGTAAGCTGCTATTCAAGAAACACCAAAGATGATAAAACTCGAAAAAAGAAAAAAGAAAAAAGAAAAAGAAAAGTCAAACACAGAAGTCGGGAAAAAGTACATGTGATACACATCTCATGTATTGTAATAAATTTTGTACAAATTATCTACATTAATTGTTGAGACAAAAACAATAACCAAGGTCAAAAGCACCCCCACCCCACCCTCCCCTCCCGTTCCAATCTATACAACCCACAAAGTTACAAAAGAAACAGCACAGGTCAGCTCACGTCCCTCCATAGCCCCATTCATTTGGTGCTATTCAACCCCCTTCCCACTCTCTCTCTCTCTCTCCCCTTCCTCCCTTTCTCTCTCATGGCCGCCATGAGGAAGAGTGAAGCAATTCTCCTCTTCTTAAGTACCAGTTATATATTAGGATTTTTACTTCAACAACCATAAAAACACAGCCCGCATTCATCTCTCCTTTGTTATTTCTTTCTTGATTTGCGTGCTTGACTCTTTCTCTCTCTCTCTCTCTCTCTCTCTCTCTCTTCTGGTTCAAAGAAAAGGGCAACTTCTCTGTTTTTAAGGGAAAAAAATTCCATTAAAGAAGTGGGCTTTCTCTCCAGCTTCCTCTGTTTACTTCAATTTTCTTGAAAAGGGCCTCTCTCTCTCTCTCTCTCTCCAGAGAGATTATTCAGCTCAAAGATCGCATTTTTTTAACTGGGCTGGGCTTTCTTCAAAAAGGATATTCTTTTGAGGGTTTGATTTGCAAAGAAAAAGAAGAGTAGAAATTGAAATGGGAAGTAAATGGAGAAAAGTTAAGCTGGCTTTTGGTCTGAATCTGTGTGTGTATAGTCCCAGAAATCATGTAGCCGACAATGATGATGACGACGACTCTGCGCCGCCGTCTGAGCGGCGCTCCGACGCCGCCCTCCTCTCGCCGCCGGGTGACTGGACTTCCGCTCCGGCGACGCCGTCGTCTCATAGGCTGAGGCTTTCCAAAAGCTTGAGCAGATCTTCTTCTAAGGTTACTTTTCTTCATTTTTACTGAGGTTCTTTATGCATCTAAAGTACTGAAATTGCTGCTTATTACATGAACATGACAAAACTTGTTAGAACAGAGATATGTAGCTCTTAAGGTGGTGGTTTAGATGTCTGATTGTTGTGATATGCAAAGCAAATATCAATTATAAATAGGTTAAATTGAATCTTGATTCATTAGAAAGTTTAATGCTAGGATTGGAGCTTGGAAAGAATAATGAATCCTAATGTTTTTCCCATACACGATAAACTGCAGTAGATATGTTCGAATTCTTTCGATGTTTGTGTTGTGGTCATCGCCTAATAGTCTCGTTTATCGTTTACAGAAGACTTGCTCGATATGTTTGGCGACGATGAAACGAGGCGATGGGCAGGCTATATTCACTGCAGAGTGCTCACATTCCTTTCATTTCTATTGTATTGCTTCGAATGTGAAGCATGGAAACCAAGTTTGCCCTGTTTGCAGAGCTAAATGGAAAGAAATCCCCTTGCAAGGCCCCAACATGGATGCTTCACTAGGTAGAGCTAGAATAAATCCTGTTGATTGGCACCAAAACAACGATTTCATGACGGTTATTCGTCGCTTGCCGCCTCCAGCCCGATCAAATTCCGCCCGGAACGTCGCCCCACTGTTTCAGAACCCTGAACCAGCAATATTCAACGATGATGAGTCATTGGATCATGAAATTGACTCTAGCTTACCCAGTAAGAGTCCATCGGATTCTGATGAAAGAAGAAAAGTTGGTATCAAGACATATACGGAAGTCCAGGCTGTTGCAAAGTCCAGCTCGACCGACAGTTTCACTATCTTGCTTCATCTGAAAGCCCCCGTTTCGAGTTCATGGCATAATGCCAATAGGAACGAAGCAAAATCTCAGAAGATCTCTCAGTCGCCTCGCGCCCCCGTTGATCTTG
This sequence comes from Scutellaria barbata, assembly GCA_028654395.1. Lineage (NCBI taxonomy): Eukaryota > Viridiplantae > Streptophyta > Magnoliopsida > Lamiales > Lamiaceae > Scutellaria > Scutellaria barbata. The sequence goes on along the minus strand of CM053646.1, from coordinate 12,138,357 downwards.
TCACTGTTCTTGATATCAGTGGAAGCATGGCTGGTACAAAGCTTGCTTTGCTCAAAAGAGCTATGGGGTTTGTGATACAGAATCTTGGTCCCAATGACAGGTTGGCAGTGATTGCTTTCTCTTCAACGGCCCGACGCCTTTTTCCCCTTCGTAGAATGTCTGAAGCTGGCAGGCAACAAGCTTTGCAAGCTGTTAACTCTTTGATTGCCAATGGAGGAACTAACATTGCTGAAGGGTTGAGAAAGGGGGCGAAAATTATGGAAGACCGACGAGAAAAAAACCCGGTTGCTAGTATCATATTATTGTCTGATGGGCAGGATACATACACTGTCAATAACACTGGTAGCAGCCAGAACGTCCCGAATTACCAGCTGCTTCTTCCTTCATCGATTCGTCCTGATGAAGCCTCGAGTTTCAAGATCCCGGTTCATGCCTTTGGCTTTGGTACGGATCATGATGCATCGTCTATGCACTCGATTTCAGAGATTTCTGGAGGTACCTTTTCCTTCATTGAAACTGAAGGGGTAATCCAGGATGCATTTGCCCAGTGCATTGGTGGTCTCTTGAGTGTTGTGGTTAAGGATCTGAACTTAAAAATCGAATGTGTTCACCCAAGTATCCATCTAGGCTCGTTGAAAGCTGGAAGCTATCCCAACCGGATTTTGTCCAATCATCGAGTAGGATCTATCGACGTTGGAGACCTTTACGCGGATGAAGAGAGAGACTTCTTGGTTTCCATAAATGTTCCTAGTGAGGTTTCTAGCAATGAAACTTCACTGCTGAAGATAAGGTGTGTATACAATGATCCCTTGTCCAAAGAATCAGTGACACTGGAAGATGAAGAGGTTAGAATCAAGAGAACCAATGTGGCAGGACGAGAAGATGTCTCGATCGAAGTGGACAGACAACAGAACAGGATTCGGGCAGCTGAGGCAATGGCACAAGCACGAACAGCAGCTGAAAACGGAGATCTAGCTGGTGCTGTTTCGATTCTTGAGAACATCCGGAAAGTTCTATCAGAAACCGTGTCAGCTAAGTCCCATGATAAGCTCTGTGTTACCCTAGATGCTGAGCTTAAGGAAATGCAAGAGAGGATGGCGAGCAGACATGTCTACGAGGCATCAGGACGAGCATACATACTATCGGGACTGAGCTCGCACTCTTGGCAGAGAGCAACAGCAAGAGGTGATTCAACGGATGGTTCAAGCCTGGTTCAGGCCTATCAAACCCCTTCAATGGTCGAGATGGTTACTCGTTCACAGGCCACCCTGTTGGGAAGCCCTTCGGCTCAGAGGCTTCTTCGACCAGTGTGGTCGTTTGCTTCACAACCTAAGCCAAGGTAGTGGATGTTGGAAATGTTAATCACTGGTAAAAATCAAAGCCAAGAAGGAGATTTCATCTTTGATACTATTCCTATCTAATTTTGTGAAGAAAATAAACTCTGTAAAGGGTGCAATATATTGGGGTGGAATGGGAACATGTAGCTAGGATGACAACTGTTTTCTTAGTTTGTGTGATTGTTGGGGGTGATGTAGATAAGGGTATATGGTTTTTTGAGGAATATTGGTATTATTAGTTTGTAATTGTTGGGGATACTTTCTAGTGGAACTATCTACCTCTTTAATATAAGAATTGCAATGTGATTTTGTCCATAATTTCTATTCATTTTACAACCCCAAATACTCTAGCATTCCTATTTTCCTTTGGGTGATCTTTAGAATATGGACTACTTAGCTTTCGATTCATCTCCGACTATCAAATGAAATGACAAATGAATAAGCTGGCATCAACTCGAAAGCGAGTGCTTTGAACTATCATGAGCAATTGAGTATGGCATGATGTCTTCATTTGAAATAGGTTTTGACATTAAAAGTTGATGATTTTTCATCTAAAAGCACGATAAAAGAATGTAAACAGCTAACCTGTTTGCAATTGCCGATAAAGGCAGATGCATCTTTACAGTTAATCCTCAGTTGACTTGAACTTCCATGATAGAAAAGTAGCTTCCTTTTCTCATTCACTTTATCCATGCAAGAGGCATCTCTTCTCCATTTGCTTTGGAATTTCTTGTTCTATGCTGCACCTTTCTTGGGTGCCCACAAATCACACATTCTTCAACATTTTCCATCATTTTTTTAGAAAGGCACACAGAGAGATTTCATTTTAAGTATTAGAAGATGAGCACACAAGGCCAAATTTAAGCTTCATTTTAAGAATCTAAGAAAAAGATTTCATTTCAGTTTAATGTATCAATAGAAGTATAGACAAGTAGAAAGAACTACTAAACTGAATGCACTCATAGATTTTTTTTACTCGGTAGAAGAGCCAAAATTGATTAACTAATGTGAGTACACAATGTTAAAAGCTTTTCATAAAATTATACAGAGATTTATAAGATCATGACCAAAATCAAAAGCAAGATATTATTGATGTAGCTTGTTCTCTGTGAAAGCTGGCTGACCAGAATATGTAGTTTAGACAGACTCAAGCCCCTCAAAAAGTCACGACAAAACTTCTAAAAGACGTGAATCCAGCTTCATTTGCCTTCGTTGGGCCTGGGAATTTTCTTGTAATCATAATTTTCTATGTCAACCTTCTGTTTCAAAGCCTGTAAGAACATATTCTTAAGTGGAAATTCTCCACATATTCCATGAGAATTACATACACAACAATAGATAAGATTACCTTCAGCTCTTCCTCCAGTGAAGTGTTTTTAGGGTTGTAGGAAATCAAAGGTCCTGTTCGTGATAGTGCTTTTCTTGTCTCAATAATCTCCCATTCTCGATCATCCTTCACTTTAGCAATATCCTTGCTGCATAATTTATTTATTTATTTAACTCCATCATACATAATAAAGCACAGCAAAACACAGGACATAGCATATCTTGATTGTGTAATATGTAGGCGGTATGATTTAATCTTCTTTTCATACATCATTATCATAGGACTAAACATCACAGAAGAGCTTATAGGTGAGAGAAAGTAATCACTGAAATCAAAATACAAGATCATCTTTGAGATAGAGTAGAGCAACCTGGCACAAATTCCACAAAAAATGCAACCTATATAGGGAGGGCAAGAAACCAACTTGCTTCCAATGTAAGTAGGGGAAGTAAACAATACTGATTTCTTAACCAAGAATCATGCAGCTACACTCCTGCCATGGCCAAACAGGGACACACTATGCATGAACATACCTCCAAACCAACTATGGTATTTAACCAATCTCTTGAACTACATAAGACTTTCACAGTGTTCTAAAAGGTGGCCAAGGCAGTTGTTTATGCACCGCCAAGGTAAGCGGCCCTTGCGCACCCTGCTTTTGCCGAAATTGGCCTAAGAAGGTGACATTCCACTCAGGCGGTTAGAGGGGGAGAGGCATTAAATGAGCCTTTTAAATTATTTTGTTTCACATGGCCAAAGCGACACCATTCTGGTCATGGAGTACTCCTTATTTGAGTCAACAAGGTAAATTACAATTATACTATTTTTTCCTTTTTCAACAACACACGGAGTACTCCTTTTTTTTGCTTATTTAGCTATAGTAATCCTAATAGCTATGATTTTGACCAGAAGTATACAAGGTCATGTCAGGAACATATGTAAACATGCCTTCATACCGAAGGCCCCCCCACCTAGGCTCCATGCCAATCTTGAATCTAGCACCTGCTAGGCGCCTGGTGCCTTTTCGAACATTAGACTACATGGGATAAATTATATATGTTGGTAATAGAATGCCATTCAATATTTAATCTTTACGCAGCTCAGAATAGGTAAAAACTGACAGTGATGGTCCTGGTCCTCCTGGATCATATAGAATGGTCTACTTCCAAGTCACAATTTGAATGCAGCATGCAACTTAAAGCAATATATAAGTAAAGACATAGATATATAGTTTTCTCAAAGAAGATAGCAACTTTTATTCTGAAACTGATTCCGTCAGCTATATAAAGCTTCCAATCACATATTAACACCCTAAACTTTGCCTAGTTCTCATAAAACCAAAAACAGCAACGCCCAAATGTAAGGTAGAGCATATAGGTTCAGTTTATGCATATAATAGCATTTTTAATATCTATATGGGATCACATTCCTTCCACAGAGCTATCAGCCTAGAGGGGTGGATAAGCAATAAAACTCAAATAGATTTTAGTAAACATGACTACAGAAATGGAATGGTTGACTCCATTCATTGTCGAGTATATATCCTGGCTAATTATTACAGGATAAAGATTGTGATCAAACTGAAATCCAAGCTAACCTTCCTTGTAATAGATGACCAAGTCCAAGTGCGCCAAAAACAGTGACTGAGATCATTGGAAGACCATATCTAACAAATGGTGATTTCCTCCCCCAACGTTTGAACTTTGAAGCTGAAGGCTGAAACCTGGCATTGGAAGGCGCTGATTGATTATCTACTTTTATGGGCTGGACTGGTTTCATATGATCAATCGTCATTTCCCCATACAATAAAATCCACCTACATAAAAAAATCCAATGAAGTCCCCATCAAGAATAAACTCTCTTCAGTCTACATACCCTAAACTTTTTGAAAAAGTCCAATTGTAAGTCATTAGACTACATTATACACGGGGGATATCAATTTTCGTCATCTCTTGCTAAGGCAATTAACTGAGCATACATATTTCATTAACTGTTAATCCAAATACCTATATAAGCTATGCATTAGTCACCACTCTACCACAAGGAGTTGCAACATCAAATTTTCAACATTCGTTGCATCATTACACCCTCAAGCATAGCAAAAATTCATACAACAAAAAATCATCATCAATCCATATCACATGGGATCATGTGAACCTTCATCCGTACATAAAAGTCAAGCAGAACATAGATTACTTTAACCAATTCTTAGACCAACCTCCACGGAGAAACCAAATTAATCATTATGATTAAACTTTTTTTTTTTTAAATTGCAAAACCCTATAATATATCATCACAAATATGGAGTAGCTAAATTTCTTGTGATTCAGTAACCAAAAGCAGAAACTCCATCAACTCAGACAAACTATCTAACTGAATGGTGTTTGTATTTATACACCTACATAGCATTTACTAACTTTTTGCGATTCAAATTACTAATAATTGTAAACTTCCATATTATTTCCAACGCTAAAGCAGAAATTAGATTGTACTACCGAAAGAAATTGAGCTTCAATCAAAATAACAAACACAAAATTAGATAAACAGGGGTTTTACATCGACCCAAAAGAGAATAATAGCCATGACCGCGACCGAGAGCGAGAGAGAGAGAGAGAGAGATTACAGAGGCAATTAGCCAATTGCTTACCTTCAATACATAAGAATCTGGATTCAAGAAGTCGTTTATGAATGAGTAAACACCTTCGCCCGTCTCTACGAGTTGCCTCTCTCAGAGAGATTCTTTTTCTGTTCTTTTGGCATAAACTATAATCATTTTGATTTTACATTGATATTAACTTGTATTTCAGTTTATGACACTTAATTTATTGAAATTAAATATATTAATTTTTTTCTATTAAAGTTTGAACCATGTCCCATAGTTATATAAATTCGTATTGGCACCTGGATATTCATTTAAATTTATCAAGTATTTTAGAACTGCTAAAACTAATTAGCTTCACACCAAAAAAAAAAAAAAACCTTGAAATTTTTGCAACGATATTCAAATATTGCATTGTAATCTTAGCTTTGAGGAAAACTAAGATGGGATCTATTCTTGGTAAAGATATTATAATAAATTTCAACTACTGCAATTTCTACATTTCAAAAGATACAAACAGATTTTTGATCTTAATCCTAAGAGCACAAAAAAACTCCTCCAATTCTTTACATCAAACTTGGTTTGGATCTAACAACGGCTGCTTTGTTCAACACTTTGAGATACGATTGATCTTCTGCAATTGAAAAATATATTTGGTGAACAAATCGAGAATAAAGAATTATTTATTATTTATGTGAATATCTAGTAAATTTGGAGAGAGAGACACACAAAATAGAAACATAGAAAGTTTCCACCTTTTCCACTTTCATCTACTCCTCTCTCTCCCTCCAAATTTATAAGAAATTTATGTATTCACATAAACGAAATGAAGAGGATTCATTCCACTTGCCCCTAATAGTAAAAATAGATGGTAACTTCCTTATAATTTGATAGATGTTATTTTTTGCTTTTCCTTCTACAATTGGGGATTTATTTGTTCTTTTTCAAGATAATAAAATGGTGCATTTGCAACAAAAATAACTTCAAGGGTTTATGTGGGGGGAAAAAAACCATTTCATAATAGCAGTTATATAGTATCTAACCTCAATACAGTTGAAAAAAAAAAAACTAAATTCAATCAGCCAACTTACTATGATCTTTTTTCCTACCTAAATCAGCTTTTCTTGAAGGTTGAAGTGCTTCTCCATTGCAATTAGCCATGGCAGATTTGAGGTCAAATGATTTCGTCTTAACTTTCCAACCAAACATCCTGTATAAGTTAATGATCCAGCTTCTCTTTGTCTTCTCAAGCTTCTCTATCTCGTGTTTCATATCGTCGCACTCCTTCTCAAGCTCGTTCACCCGTTCCCTCATCTCATCGAACTTGATCATTTCACCTTCTTTCGATTTCACTGTCATGGCGCACATGTTTCTTTGTCCCGTGTTTCCACTTAAATTCTGGGACTGTTCTAGGTTTTCTGAGGCGAAGAAGCAACCAGCCACATACGTGCGAAGGCGAAGCTGTTCAAAGAATAGAACTTGGATGATTACTCGCAATGGTAGTCTCTCGTTTTCAGCTGCGTGTGTGCTTGCTTCTATTGACAGCTTCTGGCAATTCATCAGCCTGCAAATCTGTTCTCTTTCGTAGTCAGTTAACCACGGATGTGCCTGCATTTATACAATTGGAAACGGAAAAGGATTAAGTTAGCTGATGAATAAAGAAACGAAGGAAATACTCGTTTCTATCTGGCCAAAATGCATCATAGAACTAGGCCATACGGGGCATTGACACTAGGGGTGTAATTGAGTTAAGTCGAGTACCGTAGGCTCGAGAGATAACTCGATAAGCGACTCAATTTGGTGCCTAAATAATATATTTATAAAAAAAAAACTTAAATTCCTAAAAATATGTTTAAAATGGAAATTTTCATAATCCATCAAGGGCAAAATAGTAATTTAGCATATGCTCGAAATTAATCGAATAGCCTTGCAAGCATGACGAGCCGACTATTAATGTGTTCGAAATCGAGATCAACTCGATTATCTTCAAGTTGAATTGAATTTTTTCTGAGTCGATCTCGATCAGCTCATGAGCCGCATTATCTCATTTACACCCCTGGTTGACACTGTATTTCATCTTGCTATTTCGTTGCTTAGAGATTACCCTTAGGTATATGTCAATGGCTCGGTAAATTCCATCGTCCAATGGTCTTGCATAGTTAGGGATAGCAGAAGCTAGCAACACAAACTTCTCCAGAGTCAAGTTGGAATCAGGTGCAACCTCAACTAGATAGTCATCTAAAAGATTAGCCACCACTGTTGTCGAAGAAAGTGAATGAGAGCCAGCCAGTTCCTCTAACTCATCCGCCTCTGCTATGCCATGCAAGTTTGAATCAGCATCGTCATGATCCACATACAAGAAATGATCAACTATCCGCTGAACACATTCAACGTCATAGAGGGTCTCGTCCGAATCGCCAGTATTCGGTATAAGAAGGTCCTGCAAAACTGCTAATTCCAACTGGACCCCGATTCTTCTCTCCAATGTTTCTCGGCATGAAGGACTAGCACGTAAAATCATGGATGTCCGTAGAAGTCTAAACAGGAACGAGGTAGGCGTGGCGCCCTTTTGATTAGGGAGCAACTCGACTATCTCTTCAATAAGAGTCCTCTGTTCTGCATCAGACAGCATGGCAAGCTTTTTTTGGCGAACAACTTTTCTGCCACTCAAGGGAAGATATCTTTTAGCATACAACATGATGGACCTGGAAATTATGTTCAGTGCCATGCCCCTAGAAGCAACAGCCAGTATCAGCCTCTTGAAGAGAGGAAGTTTGAGACTCGCCACGTCCTCATACCACCAGTCCTCGGCTGGGGAGGAAGGCTCAGAAGTTGAGTGAATTCCATTCCATGGTGGACTCTGAGTGCTGACCTGGCCTGATCTTGGCCATCTGAAAAGAGTCGGATCTGCACAGGCTTTAGTAGCTAAAGAATCGATGCATCTTGAAATTATATGAAGCTCTTCTGAATGGGGAAGCACTGCCTCGCACGTTTCCAAGGCTTTAATGGTGTCGGCCCAATTTCCCAACACTTCATCAAGGATGGCCACTGTCAGTGGGATGAGGTTTCCTTCTCCATAATCTTCAGTCATTCGGAGATATTCGGCTGCACACCTGAGACAGACTACGTTCGTTGGTGTGATTTCAATTTTAACACCGTAACAGAACTTGGCTATAAGCAAAAAGGCGTCGGCCCCACCAGGAAAATCTTGAAGAGATATAACACATTGTACCACCTCCTCGCTCTTCTCGTTCACAGAGTCTTGGATAAGTTTCTCCAGCAGTTGGCTCCTTGACAACAGAGGAAACTGGAACGCATCGCCAAGGTAAAAGGATCAAACCAGTCAGATTTATTATCTTCGTGGCTATACTGAGCATATGAAGAGACATCAACTTGCATGAAACTTAAAGAAATCGTATAATTCGGACCTTGTGAAGATGGAAGAACATCTCTCCAACTTCGATGCAAACATCGCTAGGAAGGCCAGAGCTGCAGTGCCTGAAAGAGGAGTTTCAAACACAGATGTGAGAACTTAGCAGCAAGAAGGAATTCATACAAACTGCAACAAACTATTTATCAGTTACATTAATCCTTTATATCCATCAACTGATAATTTCATTGCAAGATCATAAGAAAAAAACAGGTGAGAGAAGGAAATGATCCACTATGTCAATTCATAGACTTTGTCTTAGGTTTGTGGCCTAGAAAAAGAAACTAGAACAGCAATCTACTTAACATTGGAAACTCGTTTCTTACTTTCCTTCTCGTAAACTTCCAAGGACTGATTTCAAGCTTCTATTTTAGCATTCTACATTTAAGAAATCTCATTATCATTAGTTCCTTTCACCATTCAAAACAATGCCTCATTTTTCAATAGCAATCACAAGACTAGAACTTCTTGTCGCATAGTTTATCACATTATCTAATGAAAAGAAAGTCGATCACTAATGCTAAGTCATATCCTCAAAACTACAATTCAATATCCAAAATCAATGAAGCATAAAGCATTCAAGTCTTTAAACTTTGCTAAAACCTTGTGGCATTCTCCACATCAAATAGATCCCAACGAATCAAAGCCAATATCACAATGTAGATACTGCCTAGCTAAGATAAACCAACCACACACCCGTAATGCCTAAATCTTGCAATTTCAACAATATGATAATAATGTTATTAACACTACATGAAAAAATTATATAGAACCAATAAAATAGTAATCATCTAACTAACAATCCCAACAAGCTATCAAGCATTCATACTCTATTCACAACAGTTGCTCACTCTTCAAACACCACCCATATGGATGTGTGTGTGTGTAACATGCACTAATACAAGAAATAGCTCAAACAAAAATCAACCAACCTCAAAATTAATCCCAAATCATCCTTAAATAAATAAATAAACCCTCCTAAATCATGGAATATTGAAATTGAAATCATGGGTCCAGAAAAAGGAAAATAATTTAAAGAATATTTAGAAACAAAAGACTTACCAACTCTGGCCATCCAAATAAAGCGCGTCAGCTTTCGAACCCAATTTCATGCATGCCATTTTTCAATTCCTACATTTTCATGCCAAAACACAAATCAAAAGAAAATTAAAAATGAAAGGTTTTCAGAACTGATGAAGAAAGGGTTGTGATGAATGGCAGATTTTATGGTATCGACTATTATGAAAAAAAAAAAAAAAAAATCAACAACAAAATGGGTTTTGTTTCCCCTTTCTTTGCCTCTTCAGTTTTTCTTCATAATCTGGAAATCTATACTGGAATTGGGATTGTCCGAGTCCAAAGGCTGGAAATTTTTAAGGGCGCGTTTGGATTATACTGCATTTTTACGTAATGCCATAAATGATCAATAAGAATTTGTAACGTTTTTTTTTTTTTTTTTTCTTCTTCAGCTTTAAAAATGTCATAGGAATACCTCTTGGAAGTGAGAAATTTTAGTAACAATTTTAGGTTTTTTTTTTTTTCTTTTTTGGCTAAATTTGTGCTATTGCAATAATTATAGTAGAGTACATTGTCATTTTCAACCAATGTAGGCAAAAATGATTTGAAAATGATAATATTAATATATATATATATATATATATTAAAAATAGTGAAATATAAATTCAAACTTAGTAATTTAAAATAAATCAACTCAAATAAGCAGCTCTTGCGTTTGTCATAGAATATAAAGGCACATATAATTTTTTTTTAAAGAAAAACTATACACATATAACATAGAATTATAGAATAAAATATTAATTTAACATAATGTTCAAATGTTTTCATAACCGAACCGGTGGCCAAACCGGCCTGGCCACCGGTTGACAGTTCAACCGGTCGGATCGGTTGAACCGGTGGTTCAACCGGTAAAATGATTTTTGTCTATTTTTTTTCAATATTATTTATATTACATTAAAAAGTTATACACTTATATGATTCATATTAAAATAAATATAATAAAGTCATAAAATGTCAAACTATATACCCCATAATCCATAATGAAGTCTCAAACTAAAAATTAAAATATTAAATACTAAAATTTAAGATAGATAAAATGACAAAAGTAAAATATTTTGAATCTTGATGATCATATCAGAAATGATCGTCGTTTTCTTTACTTCTTTTAGTTTTTTTTTTAACTTTTGAAGCCTAATTTGAAAGCCCAAAAATGAAAGATCATTATTTTATAGCCCAAAACAAGAAGTAGATGTAATTAAAAAAAAAAAACTGATTTTTCTGGTTCCCGGTTATAATCGGTTCAGCCGGTTTTTGACCGATTCTTTTCGGTTTAACCGAAAAAACGGTTAATTTGATGTATTTGGATCGATTTCCGTATCGATTCTCGGTTGAACCGGTTGAACCGACCGGTCCGATTATGAAAACATTGGTTCAAATAATTAATTGTGGTTATGGATGTGAATGTGTTCCAATGATCCAATCTATTTGAATGGGCTTACTGGCGCTAATGGGCTAAATTGTATTTTCCTAATAAACTTACATAGGCCTGTAGGGCTCCAAAATTTTAATTTATCGGCAATCATATTACAGTTTAAGTTAACAAATTAAAATACTGAGTAAAAGTTATTAAAAAAAAAAGGTATAAATACAGAGAAAATAAAAAATAGGATCAAGCATTTAATTGTATGAATATTTATCGTACGATACCGAATACCAATTTTGGACTTTTAATAAATATTTTAATTTAAATAGGAGGTGGGTTTGAAAATTGAAGATATGGAGGGTAAAAATGGAACATCAACGAAAGTAGAGTTTCCTTTTTATTTCATAAATGAATAAAGAGGTGGGCCAGGTTTGAGAGAATCCTAACTAGCCCACTAACAAGAATTCAATAAACCTAGACATGGGATAAGAATAATACAAAAGGATAATATACACATATGCATACAATCATATACATATAATATTTAAATTTTATTCTTAAAAGCATTATTACTCGTCAATGATTGACCAAATTTTGGGGAAAAGTAGTAATATATAATTCACAATCATTGCAATGCTCCATGCCTAACTGAAAAAAATCCAGAAGTGAAAGCATGGTAAAATGCAATGGAGTATCTATATCTTTATTTTATAAAATAAAAAAGGTTAATTTTATATATTAAGGGTGTATTATTTCAAAAATCATGTCAAATTTAATCTATTTTGCACCAAGATATTTAAATTTTGTAGTTTTACTATATAATCGTCAACCTTTGCGAATGATACCAAATAACAGTAACTGACAGCAAAATATTCTCATAATATGGTTTTTGGGTTGGACTTATTATAATCAATTTTGAGAAATTCCACAGTCGATTATCTATAACGGTCATTTTAATATCATTTGCAGAGATTGATGATTGTATAGTAAAGTTTCAAAGTTATATTAATGTAAAATACCATCAAATTAATCCATTGCATTTGACAATTTGAGAGTAGCATACTTATTTATTATCCATTTAATTACATACTAATATGCATGTGATTGTTTACAAATTTCAGCCCTGATTTAAAGTTAGTAATTTCAAATAAACAACACATTTTTTTTGCCAGTTATACTTTGAATTTCTTTTGTTTTTGCTCCCTGCAATTTTTTATTTTTTTTGCCTCCTATCTTTTATTATTGTTGACTTTCACCCCTATATTAATAGCAAAGAGGAAAATTATGGGGTAAAACAAAAACCAGAGACAAAAATTAGTAAATGAAGTGTTGTGGACTAAAACAAACAAAACTAAAACTGTAAAAGGGACAAGGAAATGCAAATTAAAATATAAAGAACAATAGACAAAAAAACAAAATTAAATAATTATTGGGAGAATCACCCAAATTTTCACATTTTGCAGATTCTAGGGTGGGTGCAATCTTGGGTAGGACTAGGGAGGGTAGGCTTATATAGTATGTATAAATTAACTTCTTAAAAAATAAAAAACCTATGTCGTGTAAGATATCGTATTAAATACCAACTAAATTTTATAATTAAAAGTTAACTCAGATCAGGTCAATTACGATTATTTAGAAAAAGTGAAAGCAAAAATATTTTTAGTAAAAATTTGAAGCAATCACTACAATTGAACAAAAAACAACTCCTATGAACAGTCTTCTAATTGTTTAAATGTTAGTCAGACATATTATATATATATATATATGATTGGTTAATTATCGAAGGTGGGATAAATTATTTTTGAGTTTGTCTCCCACTGTATTTTTTGTTTCCAATCCAAGTTTTCTAAAATAAACTAACTAGCTCACAATTGCTCACAATTGGCAAAATCTTCAATACTATTATTTTTTATAATTAATTAATAGAATAATTTAAACATCAAGTTTGGCGGCCATTTGCTAAATTATGATATAAAGAAGATTAAATTTTCAGTCTCTCCATTGAGCATATGGGTGTGCACATAAGAATATTATATGCTACAAGGTTGTGACATTAAATATTCAATTACAGAAAATTATTTTTTTAATGAAGTTAAAATATGTCTTTTGGTAGGTTTAGGGGGTTGAGAAGCTTATGGCCGTTGCTTTGCTTCTAAAAAAAATGTGGTTGATTTAGATAATTACAAAAGATTATATGAAAATATCTCAGAAAAATAATATACATATAATTATGTGAAACCAAGCCGTTATTTATAATGTAAATTCATTTTTACTGATCAATATATAATTTATGGATTATAAATTTTGAATTATCATGTCTTATGAAATTTCATTCATATATATTTAATATAATATAAATGTATAGTACTTGAAGCGAATTTGGGTGAATTTGAGTGTATCCATTAAGGCAGATACGTAGGGACACGTGCGTATAGATCAGATCGGATCAAGTGTACGGATCTGTGCATCAATTACATAAAAATTTTCGTGTTAAAAGAAATTTGATTTATGTAGTGTTTTATAAAAAAAGGTGATTTAGTTTGACTTGGGGAAAATGGCTCAAAAAAAAAGGGCAATGAGAGGAAATATGAAAAAGTCCTTGAAAGGAGTGAATGAGCAAACAAGATAGGGTCAAAAGTTTTGAAATTTTTATTCTTTCTCTTGATAATAAAAAAACATATAAACCGTAATAAATTATATTTTCTAAAATGATAATTATTTTAAATCGAAACGGAGTAATATTCATTCTATCCATTGTATAGGTTGCATTGTTTCCTTTGTTCTTTTAAATATAATAATCTTATCTTCTTGGTTAATAACTTTTTTTCCATTTAGTATACATCTATTCAATATGCATTTTCCTCAATTTATGATTTTCACCATTATTTATAAAATAAGGATTAGAGTTCAACTTTGCAATATGCCATCTCAATTATTATATCTTTAATTAATCTGTATGAGAAAAAAAAATCTATATATTTGATTGGATGAAATTTATTTTATTATATATAATAATATATACGTCTCGCAGTATATGTATCAATAATTAAAATAACCAATAAATATTATATTCGATATGGTTCTCTCATGGTAGGTGTAGAATCATAAAAAAAATAAAAAAAATCATAAGTTATCCTATTGTTTTTATTTTATTTTTTATAAATCATGATAAAGTCTTCTGTTCTTATAAATTATAATTATATTTAAGATATATTTGCAATCAATATATAGTAAAAAAAAATAGTGTGGCACACATCTTTAGTCTCTACGCATATATAAATATTTTTGGAAATATAGTGGTGCCACAAACCTTATTTTTCTTTGACTTATTAATTTGAAAATTATAAAAATGCATGGTGGCAAATCAACAAGTCATGCATGATAAATATCGGTCAATCATTTTCAGAATTGAAAATTACGAATAAAAAGAGAAAAAAAAAATCCTCTATATTGATCTTTTGAGTTTTTGTCCCTATATAAGTCTCGAGAATGATTTTTTGCAAAACTGTTTTTCCCACTTGTTGTACTTGTAATTTATATCGTTTAACAGTTAATATTGATTTTAATTCAAATTACCTGGTATAGAAAAATATACGTCAGCATGATAATTACATGATTTGATTCAAACTAAATGATACTGATTATCACCTTAATAATTATGTCTCAATCAGATTAGCTAAAAAAATAACTTTTGCAAACATAAACAGATATAAAAATGGTTTTTCAAAATTAAATAAAAATAATTTTTTAAAATATAATTATGTAAAAATGTTTTTTCCCGAGATTTAGGTACAAAAAACTTAATAAACCAAGACAAAGGACTAAAAAAGAAAATTCTCGATAAAAAACTGTAGGGGTCAAAAAGTGCCGAAAATTTAAAAAGAGGGGCGATTTGGTAAACTCGCAAGCAACTGGCGAATTGCCAACCTCGTATAAACATCGGAATCAGTTAATTCAAACAGGCGAACAACAAGAACGCAAAAAAAATCTAAAATAATAAAAAAAAAAAAAAACTTGGGGGAAAAATCATTAGAAGTTAGCTAGAAATCTTAAAAAGAAAAGGCAACGAATTCTAGCAAATTGCATTCGATGCTCTGGTTCCCTTTGGTGGAATCAGGGGTCATTCAGCAATTTCATTTTTCACCTTCCCTAAATTCTCTTTCTCTCCCTCGTATACATGCATAATACATCCAAACCTTTGTGTATATATGAGTTATATGTGTATATAATTTGAATAAAATCGATATTGGATCATTTCTGTAATGGGTTTTTGATTTACAGGAAGAATATTGCATAAAGTTTGGATTTTTTTTTTATTTTGTTTTCTGTAATATTGGAGAAATGGGAATGGCAGAAAATGAAGAGAAAATGGAGGGGTGGCTTTACTTGATTAGCCACAATCGTATTGGGTTGCAATATTTACGTAAAAGGTATTTCATTCTTGAAGAGAATTGCCTCAAGAGCTTCAAATCAATCCCCACTTCTCAGTCACAGGTGCAACTTTGTGTTCCATTGCAATCATTTTGTTTGTTTTTTATTTTATTTTTTATTTTCCTGTTTTTTGGTGTTAATTAATGGGTTGCATATTTTCATGTGTGTTTGTCTATTGCATTTATATGTATGCATGTGTGTGTGCATTGCAGACAACTTAATAATTTACTTTCACTGTGATTGTGATAGTTAAGTTTGCTGTGTTTGATTTCATGGTGTATTTATGAGGTTGGATCTGAAATTATGGGATGTTAGATTTAGTTATATCTATGGAGTATGCTTTTTCCATGATTATAGAAATTACCAACAAATGTCATTTAAATGAATATCATTCTTGTTTCTCTAGTCATTAACTTTTTCTAGATTTGAAGCATCTCTGTTTTGGAAAGTGTTACGAATCCATCATTTAGGTGATAAGAAATCCGATGGCACCCGTGTAGTCGAGCCTTTGCTATATCCATCTGATAGTCGTACCTAAATTATGTTCTTGCTCATTCACATACTTTATGGAAAAAACTAAGTTGTGAGTGATCTTGTAGTGTTTTTGATAGTTCTAACTAAATTATGCTTGCTAGGTTTCTTGCTATGAGAAACATGTCTTGTGATCACATGAGAATCGCTCTGTTTTAGTCCTCATTTCTTCCCCACAATAGTGATTAATTATTCTTGTATCAGGAGCCTGTGCGAAGCGCGATAATAGACTCTTGCATACGTGTTGTGGACAATGGAAGAGGGAGCCATCATAGGAGAGTATGTGTCGTGCAATTAATTCAGTTCTCCTAGTGATGTTATGTATATTAACAAGGAGCATAAGACCTACTTTTGTTGATGGTTATATGAATTTTCTCTTTTGCAGTTATTTTTCATTTTCACACTTTTGAATACTTCCAATCATAATGACCAGCTGAAGGTACATCTGTTTTGATTTAACTAGTGAAGAACATATGCTGATTGTTAGGTGAACGATAATTTATATTCGAAATTTGTAGCTTGGGGCAACCAGCTCGGAAGAAGCTGCTAGGTGGATTCGTTCCTTACAAGATGCTGCAATTAAGCCAGCAAATAGTTTGATTTCTTGTTCGAAAAGAAAATATCAGCCTTTCAGGTGAACTTATTTTCTTTTACTTAAAAAATTTAGAAGGTCGAATATTTGGGACTGAATTCGGTATGGTTGTGGTAAAGAATTGAGATGTTAACTGAAAAATATAAACATTGATCTAACAGGTTAAGTATTACAAAAAGAACGGCGAAAAAGTGTACTGATCGAAATTCAGCATCTTCTGTACACATGGATGCTGTGACCTCTGACGTAATTGCACCTTCACCATGGAAAATATTTAGCTGTCAAAATGGTAAACAATTCATCTTGGTTCTTTGCTTGATAATTGTTGTCCAGAGTTCTTGTTCATGGTCTGTCCTCTTCAGGCTTACGTCTCTTCCGAGAAGCTAAAGACAGAGACTACAAGGTGGGGCTAGATTTCTTTGACTAACTTAAATGTCGATACTTTGAGATTGGCACCTTAATAAACTCCAAATTGTTATATTATCAGCGTTCGGATGATCACCCGGCCATAATGGCAGTCGGTGTCATTGATGGAGCCCCAGAAGCCGTTTTCCGTACTCTTATGTCTGTTGATTCCTCAAGGACAGAGTAAGGCATATAAGTTTTCATACCTTGTCTTATTTTGAGAAGTTTTTTTTTTACATTCTAGCCCCTTTTTTGCAGATGGGATTTTTGTTTTAACAAGGGTAATGTGGTCGAGCATCTTGACGGTCACACTGATATAATACACATTCAGCTACATAAGCATTGGCTACCATGGTCAGACTTGTAACTTATGCTAGGAATCCAAACAGGATTAAACCAGTGTTATTAACCCACCGTCTTTCTGCAGGGCAATGAAGCGAAGAGACTTGCTGGTGCGACGTTATTGGAGAAGAGAAGACGATGGCACATATGGTACTCTTTGACTTATAATTTTACGTACACTTTATAGTCGTGAATCCACTTTTTCTCACATAATTGTATGTTTTTATTGTTGCAGTGATTCTGTGCCATTCGGTGGTTCACAAGAAGTGTCCACCTCAAAATGGATATGTTCGCGCTTACGTTAAAAGTAATGTATGCCTTGCCATAGAAAATGTGAATTCTCTTAGTATTGAACATATGCTTCAAGCTTCATTCACAAACTTGATACCCTTTTCTAATTTTTTTTTAAATCCACCTTAAATTATGAATGGTTTGTGAAAATCAGTTTTCCTGTGTGTTGATTGTCGTTTTTATGTTCATATTCAAAACAGGTGGTGGATATGTGATAACGCCATTGAAGCAAGGGAAAGCATGTGTTATAAAAAACATGCTTTCTGTTGATTGGAGGTTTTGGAAATCCTATCTAAGAAAAGCTTCTTCAAGATCTATCACTATCCACATGGTTGGAAACATTGCAGGTCCATTTCACGTCCGATTTTTCTCTTGTTTTTTTAACATGAGAGTCGTCCTAAATGGTGAGGCTGGTGTATTTTTTACAGCCTTAAGAGAGCTGTTCAGAGCAAAAACAGAACATACTGGCCATGAATTGTTTATGGGAGAGCATACGATAGATATTCGGGTCCCAGATAGTGACAAAGGCGAGATGAAAACAGAAGTTGATCTCCAAAGGATACAAAATAAAAAGGTAGACGAGGCATTGGTTCCGTTCTCTGGGGCTTCTAGTCTCTCAGGACTAAACGATGCAACGGATGAATTTTTCGATGTTCCAGAACCTTCTGATGATCTACTTGAGGATGGGTGGCCTTCAGAAACAAGCCCAGAATCATGTTATGTGGTATATCAACTTTTGAAACTGACCCTTTTCGATTTTATCATGACATTGCTTAATATCTTGCTCTAAATGATGACATTTGACAAGCTATGAGTATCATGGTCTCTAACATGAAGTCATTAAAATCGAAAACTTGCAGAAAACATACCCCCCAAAATTGTCGTCCACCAAAAACTTTGTCAAGAAATTGCAAGATCTTGCAGGTTTGCCCTCACAAGAACACTTTTAGATGATCGATACTTCTAACGAACAACGAAGGAATAACTTAACTGTTTTATGTTTTCAGTTCACAAAAAGGGTTACGTTGATTTGAAAGCGATATCTTGGGAAGAAAGCGTATCGTGTTCTTACGGTGCAACACTCCCAAACGATTCGACTTTTAACATGCCATGTAGCTGGGCACCTGCAGATCCTTCCTCGTTCCTTATTCGTGGTGAAACATATCTGCAAGACCACAAAAAGGTTGTGTTTTTAGGCCAATCTTCTGTCTGAATATGAGAGTTCAAGAAAGTTATGTCCATCGTACTATAAACACATATAAATTACACGATATGATCACTTTGTATCGTCAGATCAAGGCCAAAGGCACTCTGATGGAGATGGTGGCAGCTGACTGGATAAGATCGGACAAGCGTGAAGACGATCTTTCTGGCCGGTTTGGATCCATTGTCCAGGTTTGTGACATCTTTTTCGAGATTGACATAGAAACGTATTTGTAGATAATAATCTTGTGTCCTGTTTTAATCATTACTTTGCTAGAATTACGCGGATAAGGGAGGATCGGAGTTTTTCTTTGTCATCAATATACAGGTAAACTTGCACCTTTCAGTATGTTTTATCTTTCTCGTTTTTCGACTATGGTTTAGAGTATTCATAGTGCTAATGGATGATTCAGGTTCCTGGCTCGACAACATACAGTTTGGCCCTATATTACATGATCAAAACTCCCGTAAAAGAAACACCTCTTTTGAAGCGTTTTGTCGATGGAGATGATGCTTTTAGAAATTCAAGATTCAAACTCATACCCAACATTTCCAAGGTTTGTGGCTTAGTGCTCATAGACTTTCGATTGTGTCTTTACATTTCAAAATCATGTAGTATTAAACACTTTATGTGATTTCATAATAGGGTTCTTGGATAGTAAAGCAGAGTGTTGGTAGAAAAGCTTGTTTGTTAGGTCAAGCACTCACTATGAACTATTTTCGAGGAAAAAACTACTTGGAGGTAAACATTCAAAACCTTAATCATATGAACTTATTCAACGTGTATATACTATATTGTTGATTTCTTCATATCCTCGTTTTTCTTTTACATTGTCGATATCCTCAGCTTGGAATCGACATTGGCTCATCATCGGTGGCGAGGGGCGTTGTCGGCCTCGTTCTCGGATACCTAAACAACCTTGTTATAGAAATGTCATTTCTAATACAGGTAAACAATGCTTCCCTTTTGAAATCTTGATCAAACTCACATCTTATGTCATATGACAACCACCCTAGTCGATTTTTCTCATTTTTCAGGGGAATTCTCCTGAAGAGCTGCCGGAGGCCCTCCTAGGGACGTGTCGGCTCAACCATCTCGATGCGTCGAAGGCAGTTTCTATTGATTCAATCAGCAGCAGTTAGGAAAAATATTTAGTTGTATAGAGAGATTTGTAGGTGGTAGTATACAAATGGACTTAGAGAGAATTAATCTCAAATTGATTCTTGTATAGTTAATTCTTTTTTAATCCCATTAATTAGGGAGAATAGAGTACATGTATAGCTATCATCATTTATTTGATGGAGTAGAGTGGGTTGAGTTATAATTTTGAAAACAATTCTTGTAATTTAAGGTGTTGTACATGCTGCACTAGATGGTGTACCTCACTGGATGTAATTTTATAATTTAAAGTTGCAAACTTATTATTTTTAGTATATTTTATCGAAAACACCTCAATAATTTGTTTTTAGAAAACAATCGACCTTTTAAAGTACTATATAATATTCGCTAAAATTAGCAAAAAATCTCATACCATTTGACCAGACTAAATTGGGCTTGGGCTTAGGTAGCAACTTACGCCCAGATTCTGGAGTCCAAATAATAATAAAATTTTGAAAAAGCCTATAAAATGCAGGTATATATGAGGGCCCAAGGCCCATAATAATCTGTAGAAAATCAGCTCAGGAGAAGGGGAGAGAATATACAAATACATAAATACTAGTTTCTTGAAAAACTAATACTGAATAAATGAGAAATAAAAGGCTTTTTCGTCAATCATAATATAATAATTTTCTTTTCTTTTTCTTGAGATCAAATCATACCAAAATTCTTAATTGTTAGAGACAATTTTCGATAAGACCATTCACATATCTTGATTCATGAGACAAAGTCTTATATAATATATTTGAACATGATTGTTTTGACTTGATAATAAGATGAAATTCACAAAATAAAATTGTAAAACTTAATTTCCTCAAGTTTTTACCTAATGCTTATTACTTGAACCAATTTATATTATTTACCATTTATCATAATTCTTAGTCATATTCTTTGTAACAGGTAGTTTCTGTAAAGCATGCAATAAAATATTGTCTAAAGTTAGTGTCAGAGAAGATGAGAACTTTAAAATTTAAATTTAAATTATAAATGCATGCTATTGCAATGGAAACCAACAACGTCCCCTGAATTTCCATTGTTACCCTCAATGAGTTTCCTGCATTCATCTACCTTTACACTTTTAGGCCTAAAAACAGTGAATTTCCTGCCCCAAATAGGTCATTTAACAATCACATCTCTCCAATATTGAATGATCTGCTAGTACAATTTAGTTCTGTATCGAGCCTATATATATTTCATTAATTCATACTCACAATATATTTGTAAATATTATATATTAATGATCTTATAATTGATTCAGACATGATACATTTTTGTGAGATGTAATTATTAATTATTATTGATGTCTATTGTTTTATTGTATTTTAACATTTCAAGAGATTGTATTATGAATATTTAGTTATCAAAGAGGCTAATGTATTGTAATTTCCACATATTTTGCGTTGATAATTTGACAATCTTAAACATAATAAATGTAACAAACCCTAAATAAATTGAAGTATCGAGGTTGGTTCTCATGTGAAGCTACTCGTTATAATTCTAAAATACGAATAATAGAATATGATAATTTTAAATGTGATAGCTAGTAATAAATTATCTATATTAATATTAAGATGTAGCTAAATTACCAAATTTCATGTGAAAGATTTCTACACACATACAATGTACCAATTGTATGTTCCAATATTTAGAGAATGATAACAATTAATGTATTATATTGCATTTATACTAATATTACTCACCCTTAAATCGAGTTTCTAGATTTGAATTTGAATAAAGTATCCAAGAATTTCATATGTAATAGTATGATTAAATTTTGTCGGTGTAACAAACAAGAGTGAGCCATAAAAAATCAAAAGAGGAAAAGAAAATTAATTAAATTGTGGACAAAAATCTCACATGAAAATTTCACTTTCACGGCGCCTAAAACGGTGGTCGCCATCTGAATTTATTATTTTCCACGTCACCATCACATTATATTAATAAATTATATGCCACGTGGCATGATCATATTCTCCTCACATGTTTATGGGACTTTATGTCGTAAGATCCCAAAAATTATTGCACATAAAATATTTCAATAGTTTGTCTAGTATACTTACTTAAACATATACGATTACGGTATACGTACACATATCATGTACAATTTTAAATAATTAATTTTTTATTTCGGAAAAAGAATAAGTGAAAGGAGATTGAAAGATAGTGAATTGAAGTATTGCATTTCATTGGTTGGTTACGCTTAATTAATTAAAATATTTGAATCATGCATGAAAGTGCTAAATGAATGCAAATTGTACCATGATTTGAGGAGAAGTTTGACATTCGATGAGACATTTGAATATTTATTGTTTAAATTCAAGGTTTGTTGAGTGAATACGGCAAATGAAAATAATATGAGTAGGAATTCATTTCGAGATATTGTCCCATAAATTTTAAATTTAATTTTAATTCATAAAATAAAGATTAATTTGTGTGAATAATATTAAATTATATTTGTTAACTTAATCTTATACAACTTTTGCAAAATAATTTTTATATGTATATAATGGTTTGATCTTCAAATGGTTTATACATGTGTATGCAAGAGTGGGTGCTTGACAATGAAGTCCACTTCAAGTGAGAATTCAAAATTTTGAAATTCTTAATGTTTTTAATATAGATTTATGAGAAATGTTAATTTTAAACCGAGTTCCTATCAACTATACAAATAAATCAAAAATAAAAAGTTTTGGGGATCTCTATCAAGTTGTAATTCTTGTAAGTTTTATTTATGGCGAAATCTTTTCAATTAATGATAAAATATCTGATATAGAAAAAGTAGTGCACTAAAAATACTATCATGTAAGAATAAAGCGAATCTCTCAAAATGTCAAAATATATAGTAATAAGAATAATCGTAATAATAATAATAATATATATATAGTAATAATAATAATAATCGTAAATATATAGTAATAATAATAATATATATAGTAATAATAATAATCGTAATACATATTTTAAATATAATCTTTTAAACTGGTGCATTAATTTAATTTATCAAGTTCGGATACTTAAATTGTTTATTCTTGATACACAATTATTTTTATGCACCAAGTGCATGGGTCATACATCTGTACAATTGGATCAATCCAATTCAAAAGTGTATTTCAGCGGCCCACGCACACTTTACGCATCCTAAATCCGGGCCAACATCCTGATTTTGTAATTATGTTTGTTTATCCTTTTAGTTTGACAAATATAACATTTTAGTTATGTTCATATAACATTTATGTTTTTTGCTAGTTTGACCTTTAAGGTGCATTTTAGACTTATAATACATTTTAAACATTTGTGTTTTATAATAATATAACATTTATGTTATAATAATTTAATTTTCATCCTATAATAATATATTTTTTATATTATTTTTTAAGTACATAAAAATTATAATATTTGTACATAAAAAATATATGAATATAACACAAAGGTTAAATTATTATAATATAAGGTTCAACCATACTGTATAAATTTTTATATTTAAAAAGGTTTTAAGTATATCACATATTATAAATTATTATGATATATGTATGTAAAGGTTATACTAATATAACATAAATGTTAAATTATTATAACATAAAAGTTTAGCCATACTATATGAATTTTTATACTGATTTTTTTTTAATTATATCACTTAAAGGTTATGGTATATGTACATAAATGTTATACTAATATAATATAAAAGTTTAAAAAAATAAAAAATACTTAGGTGTGGATCCGGGTCAGGCCGGACCGGACTCACACTCATCCAGTTGTATGGATCATGATTCATGTATCTAGTTCACACAAACACTATTCTTCTTGATAATTCATGTTATGTATTTACGATTGCTGTTTCATTAACTTGTAAGGAACAACCTTAAAGAAAAAAAAAATGTGAATTTTCATATCTCTGATTTTTAAAAAGTTTGAATGTGTTTAATATTTTATAAAATGTGTATAGTTAAAATTTGAAACTAATTATATGGTGTTTGGAAAACAAATAGTCCGTATAAAATACGTCAAATATACTTATTTATACATAGTCTGTGTATGTTACTACTACCGACGCCGTGAACGCGTGAAGAGATAGTAACCTGGTATAGCCGGTGGTACTGTCGGCGGGAATCAGTGTCGGTACCGACACGCCAGAACTTTTACCGGTAATATAGTTGGCAATAATTGTTCTTGGGCAACGATAAGTCTAGTGACGGTGAAGATAAATTCTTTGGCAATTTGGTAATATGTAATGTAATTATAATCATTTTCTTTATTATTTCTATGTGAGAAATGAAATTTATAGGGATTTGAAATTTGAGTCAGACAAACTAATTCTCAAAATAAAACAATAAAAACAACAATAATATCTATCATTAATATGCTGATCGAATGAATATGAATAATCTCATCGAAAAAATGGGAGTTTACATTCTAGATTCAAATTTTATAGATCTAAACAAGTTACACAAATTGATGAGAAAATTTTAAATACGATGATCATTCTAAAATAATATATTAATATAATATTTAAATAATTGATATATTCGAACCCAAAATGTATCGAAGTATTCTTTTTATTTTCACTTATTCTTGAGGGCAAATTTCAATTTGCTACATTTTTACAATATGTCAACGTTTAATATATTCTTAACATTCTTTACTTATCCCAAGGATAATTGTTCACTATTTTAACAATATAATGCATCAATCCCCAATTAGTTCCTTTTTGTTTTTTTGTTATTGTTTTTGTTTTTCTTTTAATGGTAACCGGATAATCACTCTACAAATTATATGTACATGATAAGTACACAGATTATATCTGAGCTATCTTAGATTATTGCATATCTAAAAAATTATTTCCAATACTCTAATTATTAGCTTAGTTAAAAAGTTACATTAAGCTTTCGTATATAATTTTCTAAAAATTTATTTTTTAACTAGTTATTGACTGTTGACACAGCTTATTTTACCTAATGGATAGTCTGATTTAACAATATAGAAGAACTAAATTTCAAATTGCTTTTTTCAATATTTAATTTTTTTATAGGAAAATTTATAAATTATTTTGTGACAGGCACATGATGAACCACGTGACTTACAACCAAGAATGAACCAACCGATCTCGACCCTTTTTAACGGTCAAATTGGTTCACAAAAAATGGTGGATTAATTAATTGCTGTAAACAGAATTTATTTAAAATAAAATAAAAATGAAATAGAAGATTGGGATGTGAAAACAAAATGGAACAATAAAAGTTGATTAATCCTTCTTAGAAAACAATTAATAAAAGAAAAGAAAAAGATACTTTAAACATTATAATATTGTTAAATTAAGATAAGATTCAAAGGATTAGAAAATTTTAATAATTTCAATGTCATTTTCGTCCACGACATATGTACTTAAATCTATATTTATACAATGTGTAGAGATTAAATTAATAAAATATACTTCGACTCAAATTGAACCGAAAATGAATTCATATTCTAGTAGAGGAAAATCATCATATCATCTGATAATTTCATTTTACAATTCTACAATATTATTTTTAGAAATGAGAAATTCTAGCTATTGAATTCAACTTTTTTAGGGTTTGTTGTATTGGTGAAAAGTGTTTATTTTTTTAGTAAAAATGATCACTATATCATGTGGATTTTCAAGAGGGGCATGTGAGTTTGGTTGGCACGATTGG
The DNA here is from genome assembly GCA_028654395.1 of Scutellaria barbata. Classification (NCBI taxonomy): domain Eukaryota; kingdom Viridiplantae; phylum Streptophyta; class Magnoliopsida; order Lamiales; family Lamiaceae; genus Scutellaria; species Scutellaria barbata. The sequence goes on along the minus strand of CM053646.1, from coordinate 12,112,601 downwards.
AATTTGAAGTGAGTAAAGAATAGTATTGTTAATTGGGAGTAAATCAAGCAATAATTCTCTGAGTTTGGTAGTCTATTAATGTTTGGAATACCACAAATGCTTTCCCAACCTAACAAACCAAATATCTATAAATCATCCCTTTGTAGTGTGGGAAACTTCCAACATATGCAATGCCCCACAATCATCAAGAATTTTTCAACAAGAAAATGGCTTGTTTTTTCATCAAACTCAATATTTGTGTCCCAACTCAAATAGACTTGATTTCAATTCAATAACACATATAATTCAATAAGGTATCAATAATCTTCTCTATAGATATGAATATCAACATGCAAGCGTAAGTTGTAACAGATATCACACATTCTACAAATTAGAGTAATACCAATGTTCTATTATAGAATTTATAAATATAAAAATCAAATCCACACAACCCCCAGCTTTTTTAAGTTTGCCCAATTTAAAATATGTAATGTAAATAAAAATCAGTAATTTCCAAAGAAGCCCCTGTACCTTTTAGGAAAATAGAAAATAATAAAATAGTACAAATATGTTAGGTTCAGATCCCTAGGCATAAAAAATGGCTGCATATTATCAAGCTTCGGGATCTTGACACGTGGACATACTGTCGATCTAGATTCTATAGGCGCCGCAACGTGCATTGTGGGACCCATGTACAACGTTGGGCCTTGCGTGCCTGCACGCCCGAAGGGTAGTTTCGTCTTTTCGAATTTACAACACTCATTCTTCTGTATAATTTGCAAAAAATCATTTAAATAAATCACCTCCAATCTTGTCCAAGAAACATGCTTAAGCATGTTGTGTAATCAGCATAAAAGCATGTGGTATGACATTTAAGTGTCTCTATTACTAATTTTGGTCCATTATGACCCTATGATTGGTTGGATTTTATAGAGAGTAATATATTGGTTCTGATCTATTATTTTGGTTCGTTTTATTGTTGAACATCTGTTTTTTATGTTTTTATAATGGTTTTAAATTTTATTTTTCTCAAATTTAGTTTGAATTGAGTTGGAAATTCAATTTTTCAATAATCGCTAATATGGTGCTCCAATGTGATGACTTTATTTTTACTATATTTATTCGGATATTTATGTGTGTGTGACGGTATATAAATGAATAATAAATACTATATCCCATTAAATGTTAATGTACCGTTGGTATTAAGAACATAAAACTTAAGATATATTAATTTTGATTTGATTTTATCTAAAATTTTCATATTTAATAAGAATGATATGTTAGACTGGCTTATTGTTATCATTAGCTTATTGTTGACGAACATTTGAGCAATGCCTACTTTAATTCAGTATCTTTGAAGTTAAGTTTGTTGAGCAACCATAATTATGTGACCAATTTTCACACCAATCAATCTAAGCTCCAACTTTTTTTAATTTAAAGATTTTTCTAGTTTGATATATTTAAAGAATATATATATTATGAAAATGTAGCCACCTTGAATGCTAGAGTTAAACAAATATATATCTTATCATCATGGATTCATTATGTTTTAGGTCGTTTCGTGGGACACTCAATTATTAGACAATGGTATTAAGTAAGACATGAGCAAAAAAATAAAGTTCTTTTAAAAAATTAATAATAATAATAACAGTAGAGAAAAAGAAAGAAATAATGAATGAGTGGATAAACATTCCAACTAAGAAGGAATGAATTGCTGAGGTGGGATAATCTCACATAATGTAATCAGTAAAATAGTTTCACTGGAAATTTTGTATCATATTATACTAACAAAGTATGTAGAAGCATTAACACAACAAATAATTAAAATATGAATTTCCATATATAGAATGAAGAAATATTGCATTAGGTAAAAATTAAAAAATATAAAAATACTTTCTTGAGATGTGTTTAGTATATTCGGGATGTGTAAAATCCCATCCATTGGCAAATCATCAATCATGATAACTCTTGCAATCCAATATTGAATTAAATTTTAGCCCAAATCACTTTTTTAAAAGGGTGAAGTCTTTTAGAAGGAAGAGATTCGTAGAGTGCATCCTAAGCAAGTTATACAAATTACCATTTATTAATTTTCTCCTTGTTTTTTTTTTTTTAATAATTTGGTGTGGATCCCTTTAAACTCTTATATTTAGTTTTATTTCTATTAATGCACTATTCATATTTTAAAAGGCTTAAATTATTTTATGAAATTGCATTTCCAACACTAGCCTTCATATTTCACAAAATAAATGATGAATTTGATCTTATTTTGCAATTTGTCTCATTATTAAATTTGTAGGCTTGAATTTTTGGAAATCCGACCAATTTGTTCACATTGGAAGTCACGTTATCAATATATAAAATAAAACGAAGAAATAATAAAAGGTGAAAATAATAAATTCACTAATATGTATCTAAATATAGGAAATAAAATAACATATAAAATAAAATATCTAAATATATTCAATAGGTTTATATATATAACACATTATTTGCTTTCAGTATATGTTAGGACATAATGAAGTTCAATTAGTGGGAGGAGGATGTCTTGTCAAAAATATTATGCCTAGAGTGAACCTTAAGAATATAAAAATGGCCTTTCATATTGAGAAAAAGGTTTTATCAATTTATTTTATTTTATTTTCGTGTTTTTTTAATATATTACATTTTATATTTTTATAAAATTTTATATGAGATCTTCTCTTAAAATAATTTCGTGAGATGAAATCTCTCAACCTACAAATAAAATTGATTTTCATTTTATAAATTTGACTCATCTAGTGAATTAGTTTTGTAAGAAGATTTTATAAGAATTTTGCTTTTAAATTACTTTTAATTTTTTTGCAAAATGATTTAAAAAATCAAATACATTCTGTTATAGTGTCAACATTTTGATAACGCAACTTAGAATTTTTGTGAAATTACATGTTGATATAGATGGGTCATGTGATGGGCCACAACTATGTTCACGTAGAAATGTTGACTTATATCCCACGTGCCTCGCACGTGCATCTATCAATTTTATTTTTAGCAAATATCATATTTAATGGATTTCTTTACCCCTAAGAAAATTTAGCAAATTTATGCAATTAACCATCTTAAAATAGCAAAAATAATTTACAATCTCGATATTCTACAAGCATCACAACCAAAATACATACTATCTGAGATTATTTGTTAAGTACATGATAAACAAGTGTAAAGAACTAATGTTTTATTAAACAATTCAAACTTGATTAATTATATTCAGTTCAAAAAAATTTAGATAATTACAATGATTTCATGAAAATTCTAATCATTAAAATAATCATGGAAAGCAATAGTTAAATTAATTGTGACGCAATATTATCACTTTAAATGTCTTTTCACACATTTTGAATATGGGCTTTGCGCCAAAAATTCAAAATAATTACGCTATCAAAGTTTAAACTTTAAATCATCAAACATTATACGAAAGTTACATATATCTATTAATATATTCGAAAGCATTACTTTCAATAATCATCAATATAAAAAATTATAAAATTTCCCACAAATGGTCAGACTAAAATCAAAAGCAAAAGGCAATAAATCTAACTCCAAAAGAAAAAGTAGGATAAGAAATTCTTTATCACCTATTTTGCTTTATTTATTATTATTTTAAATAACTTAGGCGTAAAAGCTTCGCCTAACTAGTTCAGAAACTTCATATCTGGCCTTCTAAAATCACACTTAACTTCTTGAATAAATCTTGTGAACCCATATTTCAAGAATTTTTTATCTTTATAAATTGAATGCAAATTATTGGATTTGATTTTGGTCAACCAAATTAATAAAGTTACAAATTTTTTAGTGCTGATTAATAGATATGCTTTGGGATTATTTTTTTGTAGGAATTGCCGTAAAAATTAAATTTTAACTTGATGGTTTTAGCCTATTAATAAATTTAATATGATTTTCAATATTTCGTGTATTTATAATCAACGGGCAAATATCAAACATCTTTTAATTCTATAAATTTATATTTTTTGGTCAATTAATATATATCTATTACATATGGTAACATCAATTAATATATAACTAAAAATTTGGGATTTTTAAAATGTTTGAAATCTGTTCGTTAGTTACAAATACACAAGACCTTAAAAATCATATTAAATTTGAAAAAAAGCCAGAAGTCATGACAACTTTACAATTTTGGAAAAATTTGTAATTTTTTCATCAATTACCCTTTTGATTAAAAGCTCCAAACAAACAGGCAACATAATTTATTTTCATAGTTGCTTATGAAACTATCATATAAATTAATAAAATATTTATTAATTATGATTATTTGTATACATCAGTATAATATCTTTTTTTTTCTTAATAATTCTAGCCTGAGTATTAAAAAAAATCACAAAAAAGTTTAAAGCAAAATTCATTTCAAAATGATAATTAGTTTAAAACAAAAATAAAAAGTAAAATAATTACAAGGAAATACGCGTAGTCTGTACAATCCCGTGTACCACACCACCACAATTTACCGCCATTGCACTGTACATGTGAATACGCGTATACAAAATTCAGATAGAAATAAAAAAAATCAGAGAAAATTCAAAAGAAGAAAAAGGGTTGAATTGAAGCAGGAATGCAGGATGAGCGGTGGAAGTGGGGTGGGACCCGTGGGTGTGGGGGTGGGGTTGGGGTGGTATTGAAGAAGACTTAAACATCACGACAGTGAAGGGTGACTGTAAAAGACAGCTTGCAATGAAGCAAGAACTTCACCTACCATTTTCCCTTTCTTTTTAGTCCCCCCTCTCTCCCCTCTCATTTTCTTGTTTACATCCATTTTCTCTCTCTACCTTTTCTTGAGTAACATAGAAGAAAGACAGACTTACACTCGCATTATAGATACATAGGAATACATATTGGCTCAGTTTCAGTGAAAAGTGGCTGCAGTTTTTAGTGTAGAGAGTCTGTTTCTTTCTGCTGCTTTGGAAGCTCTGATTTTCTCTCTCATTGTTGTTTTCTTTACCAAAGGTTTGCATCTGCATTTCCTTTACTGTTTCTCTCTCTACCTGTTGATGTTATTTTTGATTTGGTTGCAATTTCAAGCCTCAAAATGTAATCTTTTTTGACATTTATCTTTGAGTTAATTTTAATCAAAAAAATTTGATATTTTTGTATAATACATGGTTTGCTCTGCAATTCTGCAAATGGGACTTGTTAGATTTCTCTGTTACATTGTTTTTTGTGTTTGCGTGTGTGTTTTAGCATGAAGAATTCTAGTGTCGGTGCAATTCACCAGGTGTAATTTGAATTATACGATTTTCAGAATCTCAGTGAAGATAACTGAGGGTGGGTTGTTAACGAGAAAATTCCAAAAATGCATTAACTAAAATTTTCAGCTTTGTATGCTAATGTGCGCCGCTTGACCCCAGCTTTGTATAAGCTGGCAAGCATTGTCACCATAGCAGCAAAGCTCCTCCCCTGGTGGTCCCCACCTCCACCTCATGCGCAAATTAGCACCTGCACCGCACTAAAAATCATTCAATCCCACATATTCATTGTCTTCTTGCATACAATGTGGCCAAGGTTTTGTTTTTGTTTGTCTGAATTCTGTTCTTTCTTTGTGTTCAGGGAAGTTTTGATAGCATTGTGTATTCTTAATGGGGCCAAATTTCATTGATGAGATTGACTGTGGCAACTTCTTCGACCAAATCGATGATTTGATCGAGTTTCCCCCGGATAATGAATGTGATGATGGTGATTTAATCGGCTCAAATGATTGCAAGAATTTCCCGACATGGGATGATGCATTGCAGGAGTGTGACCCTCTTTTCTCCAGTGCATCGGACCTTTCTGCTGAGCTCTCTGTTCCGGTGAGCTTCAATGCTTCTGAGTTAACTTCTATGTGTTTTACTGAACATTCAACATTGTGTATTGACTGTATTTTTGTTCTAACTCTATGAAGTTTTGTGACATTCAATGACTGAAGTGTATGCACACTCTAATTTGATTACAAAAATGAAGGAATTAGAGAATGTTTAAGCGGTAGTTATGGTGAAAAGACGATTTTTTTTTCAGTGTTTTGATCATATGTGCTCATTGCTCTGATCTTGATCATAAGTTGTATGAATTGATTCCATAAAGTTGCTATCTTGGTAGAAACCAATCAATACACAAAACTTGATGATGTTTGGTTTAGTGTAATTAAATGTGTTCTTTAGTTGTTGCTAGGCTAAATGGACACAATAAGTTATAGTAAACTGGCTGTTCTTTTCCATTTCCTAAATCTCTGCTGTTCTGCCTAATCCTATTGCAGTATGAGGATATCGTGCAGCTTGAATGGCTTTCGACGTTTGTGGAGGACTCGTTTTCTGGTGGGGGTTTAACCCTCGGAAAAGAGAACGTGCGCGTAAACGACAACTCCTCCCACAACCAATTCCAGACCTTGAGTCCTGTCTCAGTGTTAGAGAGCAGCAGCAGCAGCAGCAGCTTCTCCTCCGTTGGGAAGACTCTGCCTCTTAGCCCCCATCATCGGGGACCACAACGTGCGCGTAGCAAGCGCCCTCGTCCCGCTGCTTTTAACCCTAGACCAGCAATCCAACTCATCTCCCCTTCATCCTCTTCCCAAGAGGCCCCCCTGCCTTTAGTCAACCTTGGATTTTCCTCAGAATCCGATAACTTTGCTGAGTCGCCACCAATGAAGAAGAAGCCGAAGAAAATCAAGATAACATTGCCAGCTGGTCCAAACGCCACACATCATGACTCTCCGGTCCAAGCCGTACGAAAATGCCTGCATTGTGAGATAACCAAGACTCCACAATGGAGAGCCGGTCCAATGGGGCCCAAAACCCTATGCAATGCTTGTGGTGTTCGTTACAAGTCGGGCCGGTTGTTCCCGGAATACCGGCCCGCCGCTAGCCCGACTTTTGTCCCGGCCGTGCACTCCAACTCACACAAGAAAGTCCTCGAGATGAGAAGCAGCATCATTGAGCCCGAAACTCCACCAACTGCAAAGCCCGAGGTTTAGACGAGCAGGAATGGCTATATCTTCGTATCAACGGGTTCTTTGCCTTCATATCTTATGCTACTCTTGCAGTTTTTACCATTTCTTAGTTCTTTGGTTCTTTGTACAGTAACGTAATGGAGGGATAGGAGCTATAGATGATCATACTTTAGCTAGAAGGAAGAAGAAGAGGGAGTCTAGGCCATAGAATGATTAGTGATAAAGGAAGGTTAGGACTCGGGTTTTTCGCTTTGATCGTGTTAGGTTCATTAAATTTAGAGTTATTAGGGCGTTGTCGTCTCTATCATATCGCGTATCGATCCCTTGATGGGAATTCTTTTTGCAGTCTATATTTGTTGTAGGGTTGATCCTGAACTGGTAATGAGTTCTGAGTTATGTCTTGTTCGGTTGTTCCTACTTGTTTTCGATCTTTCTTTTCTATTCGCATCGTTTATTTCTTCGTCGTCTATCATAATTTGAAGATTTTATTCTTCTTCAAAACAAAATTCTAGATCTGTTTCTATTGCTAATGATCGTGGTGTGTTATTGCTAATGATCTGGCATGACTAATTTGATAAATAAGTGATATGGATTGTCACATGGAACAATTATATGATCCGAATTGCAATATTGAATTAGTTGGTGTCTGTTTTGTTATTAAGCAAATTAATTAATAATAAATGCAAATAAACATTATGTTCATGTATCATTCAAATTCAACTCATCTTGTAGCTCAAGTGGCATGTTATCTTTATAAAGATATAGATTGTGATTATTAAGATTTGAATCTAATCACTTAAGTTTTCTAATTTTTATTGTTCATTTCCTTCGACCTCCCTAAATTCATTATAAAAATGAATAATGCGTTTTAACCCAATATAGTGGCATATTACCAATTTGGTCCCGCATTTCATCTTTAATATTTAATATATATTATATATTAATTAGTAATGTTATTTTGATATATATTATATTCAAGGTTTATCTGGAAATACATTCTGTATCAACTAAAATAGAATATCAAATTAATTAATATATACACTCCCTCCATTGAAAAGTGAAAAGTAATATATATATCTATTACCTATATAAAAGTGTGGATATTTCTTACAAAATATGAATTACCGAATATATCCCTATTATAGATTACTATTTAAGATTATAACAGTAATTTAGGATTTTCATACTTAAATAATTTTATATTAAAATTCTAGCTAATTCAAAATCTTATAAAATCCTATTATAATTAGAACTCTAATATAAAAGTGTTATATATACAATATTTATATATATTTTTTTAATTTAAATTGATTTCCACATACAACGCACGTGCTCTAAAACTCGTATATATATATATATATATATATATATATATATATATATAAAATGACAAAACAAGAGGGAAATTGGACTTGAGGAAGTGAATATCCAGTAAAGGTGGCCCATTCAATTATCTATCTAATATGTCGGTGGGTATTTGTTCCAACGTTTAAAATACAAAAAGAAATATTACTTATATATCACTACACTTCATTACATTACAATGTGTGGTTAATTCAAAGATTCAATATATTTAAAAAAAAAAAAAAAGTTATTTGTTTCAGGATGTTTTGCATGGTTATCTAGCAATCTCCATATCATTCAAAGAAATTCTTTAGGGCGATTGGGTTTGGGGAAAGTGAAATGATCAAATAGGATTTTTCCTTCTAGTTATCTTGGGTTCAATTCTTTGTACAGTTTAATAATCTATACAAACCTCATACTCAACCCTAATATCCTTAATTTTAATAAATAAATAATATAAATGAAGACAACATGTGGAATTAGGAATAACAATATCCTTATGATCAAAGGGCTTTGTTACTATGAAACCAACTACTTCCTATAGTTCTAATAATGCTTTCTATATCATGATTCAAAACATGACCAACACAAAGGCAAGTTGTTGGATGAGATGTGGAAACTAATGTTATTATTGGGATTTAGACAAAGCCACTTGCTTATGTTTCGACAATGTGTAACCCACCAAAATAAATGGAGGGGGCCCATTAAAATCCAACTGTTGGGTTTTAGTTGTTGGGTGGGCCTAAGACTTAGTTGGGCTTTGTATCTCTTTGTCCATCAAGTTTACTTCCAATTTTTATCCCATTTTAGGCATATTATGTCACTTTCTAAATATTGAGCTTATGAGATTGGTATTAGATCTTTGAAATGCAATAATTTATTAAAAAAACATGTTAGGAGAAAAATCAAATCTTACTCAAATGGTCTGTACTTGATTGTAATTAAAGAGTTATTATCTTGATATATTTATTGTAACAACTAATATAATCAATAGCATATTGACCGTTGCAGAATATGGATAGTTATGAAGTCATATTCTCAATTCTTAAATTCATAATGATCATAGCTAAAATGAACAATTTTAAAAGCTTCATTACACTTTAAGTCTTTTCTCTACTATAATTTTTCTTTTCTTTTCTCAAATATTTTAGAACTCACTACTTTTGTTTAATTTTTTCTTCTAACTTTTTAAATAAATTCAGAATTTATTTCAAAAAAAAAAAAAAAACAAAAAAAAAAAGTGACTAACCTTTCAGGACAGGGCTTCATTAAACCTTAGTATAGGAAAACTTAGTGGGAAAAACCTATTAAGATAAAACACTATCAAATCCAAACAGAAATCAGCAGAAACGAAAGTATTCCAGACAAACATAATCATGATATAAAAAATATCTATTTTGAGTGTTTACCACCAATTAAAATACGTGTTCAATTTTCTGATTCTCTTTATTTTTCTTTTTTCTTGGCCGAACCCGGGTTTAATTAAATAATTTTTTGTTATATTTAGCTACTTATTCGTATTTTCACTTCTTGCTTTATGTATAAAAGATCTTAAGGTAAACAAACCAACACAAAGTCGATGGTTCACCTATTGTTGGTTTGGCTAAAGTAAAAATAAAAAAGGTTTAATTTGAAGTATTATTTAATGTGACAACCCATCAATTTCCTTATCCAATAGTTGTAACATGCAAACAACATTGGTTTTTGCTCAAAAATAAGGTTTGACCAAATAGTATTAATCTTGTCCATTGTGCTAAAATTAAGCAAAAGAAAACAAATTACTACATTAACAACGTTAATAGCGACCTTAAACTCAATCAAATGATCGTTTATGAAACGGCAACCACTGACCGGCTAACTTTATTATCCTATTTAATTAAGAGAATCTAATTAACACTAATTTAATTAGGGTTTGCTACCTCTAATATTAAGTAGCACTATATAATCACAATTGTTCCCTTGCTAATTAACTTAATTAATCGCCGCTCTATTTTGGCCTATCTTGTACCACCATACTAATGCCTCATTTAACAATTTTAGGGTTTTTAATATTTGGGAATCAACCATTGCTGATGTATGTGATTCTGTGAATGTGTTCATTATCAGTAGGTTAATCATAATTAAACTTAATTATTTATCTGAATGTGTGGATATGATTCTGTCACGTAAATGTTGGATGCACTGGCATTTATTCATGATGACTTGGTTATCATTTTTGATGAAATTAATTAACGAACACTTCAAATTTTGAAAATTGAAAAAAAAAAAAAAAAAAAGAAGAAGAGAAAATATATTTCCAAACACTATTTTTGTTTATAAGTAATTTCTTACCATCCCTAGAAATAAATTTTGTAAAGTATTTCATAAGTAAACAATTGTTGCACATACCCCTGCTCATTTTACAATATTAAGAAAATATAACCTTGAATATTTGTAGTTGTAGCAATATTCATATTTATAATTAAGGCTGCATTTTATCTAAACACACATTATTTATCATCAATTAATAAAATCTATATAAATCCAAGGGCTCCTTGAAATTATGCACTATCAACTTCAAATGTTCAAAATATTCTTTAAATGATGTCCTATCAAATATAAATGACAATAAACTTTTGTGTAGAATTGTATACATGTATTATTTGTATAAATGCATACACGATCCGAACCCGGCCCGTTAAGATCAGGTCCAATTGGGAGTTGGATTTGAACCCATTAACATATCTATGTGAAAGAGAGTGATGGAAATGTGAACGTGAACTTTTTCTTCTACCACTAATTAATAGAGTATTTAAAGCAAAAATTGATTAAAGGACTGAAAATCACTTTGTAATACTATTATTCTACGCATAATTAATGGTGAAATGTTGGAGACCGTTTCGTTTCATTTTCAATATTGTCATCATTTCATGAATTAATAGTAATCATCATTTTAGGTATATTTAATTACCATTTTTTTTAAAATTCGTTTTCACACTAATTAAAAAGATTGAGATATTTTTTACGTAGTGTTTGTTTACATAATAAGATGTATATGTAATGAGTTTAAACAAATAAGGAACAATATTTTTAAAATAAATATAAAAGTATGTTGCATATATAATAAATAATAACACATTTACCTTATTTTGATTGGCTAATTGCCGCAAAAATAACAAATTTTTTTCAAAATTGTAATTTAACATGACTTTCAATGTCTCATTCAAGCATCTTTGAACTATAAATTTGTGTTTTAAAAATCAATTAATATTTGTTTATTCATGTAGTAGCATTAATTGAGGGTTTACTTCATAATTTTAAAAAAATTGTAGACTTTTGAAATGCTCAAAAACTGACTGTTAATTATTGATGCATGAGATATTGAAAATCATATTAAATTTACTGACCATCAAAAGTAATATTATATTGCAATTTTGGAGAAAGTCGATTTTTGTGACAATTACACCTATTTTGAATAGTAAAAGAAAATGAGAAACCCCACCTAAAAAATCACATGTGAAATAATCAAGCATTTTCAATACCTAATTTTGATAATGATATGTGAAATTAAACAAATACAATTGAGAATGGAGGAGATTATGGGACAAAGAATCTCATATAAAAAAACAAGGAAAAAAAAAAGAAAAAAAAAGGTTTGAAAAAAGAATAGTGATGGTTAAATCCAAAATACAGAGATACACTCAACAGCAACAGTGGCTTCACTATAAATATATGAGCACTGTTTTCTTCTGTATCATTTGTCAACATCAATTCCCTCTGCCACCTTCTGGTCGGCAAACCAGAGCTAACTTCAGGTGTCTCTTCAGTGCTCTCTCTCCTCTCTCTCCCTCTCTCTCTATCAGTGTGTGTTGTGTGTGTTTTTGTCTTTTGTCCCCATTTTCATGAAAATCACCCTCTTCCCCAAACTGTGCATAAATTCTCACTCAAAACTCCTCTTTCTTTCTTTCTTCCTCGTCCATTAATCAGTTGAACAGTTTTATGTTGTCTAAAAGGCCTACATAACCATCACTCTTTCTGTACCTTTTGCTATTTCTTCAAGTAAAAGCCCACTTTTTTTCACCATTTCCTTTTTCTCTTTCTGTTTCTGCTGTTATTCTTCCCTTCTCTTGGTTACTTTAAAAGGGTTGGAGAGATAAAGAACAAAGCTGGATTTTGTTTTGAGATTGCCAGAAAAAAAAGACCAAGATTTCTTTTTTATTTTTTATTTTGTAAGTTCATCGTCATTCCCTTTTCTCCTTTCCAATTTTGTACTTTTTGGTTGTTGTTCTTGATTATCTTTCTTTGTTTTCGATCTGGGGTTTTCTTCAAATGATTAATCTTGATCAAGGTTCTTTTTCTCTACAGAAATCTGCAAAGGATCCAGAGAGGATTTGGTGTTGATTTTCAAGAATGATTACTGTTATGCATTCTGTGAATAATCCCATGAATGAAGTGGAAAAAAGCTTGGATTCCCAGCTATGGCATGCCTGTGCAGGTGGGATGGCCCAAGTGCCACCACCCAATTCCAAGGTCTATTATTTCCCTCAAGGTCATGCTGAACATGTCAATGGCAATGTGGATTTTGGTGGAATTTCAAGAATCCCCCCTCTTATTCTCTGTAGAGTATCTTCAATCAAATACCTTGCTGATTCTGAAAGTGATGAAGTTTATGCCAAAATTAGATTAGTCCCATTGAGAGGAAATGAATTAGATGCTTACGATGATGACAGAGAGTTTGATAAGTGTGAGGAGAGAGAGAAAACAAATTCATTTGCAAAGACCTTAACACAATCTGATGCCAACAATGGTGGGGGTTTCTCTGTCCCTAGATACTGTGCTGAGACCATTTTCCCAAGATTGGATTACTCAGCTGAGCCACCTGTTCAGACAATCTTGGCTAAGGATGTCCATGGTGAGGTATGGAAGTTTAGGCACATTTATAGGGGCACACCCAGGCGCCATCTCTTGACCACTGGATGGAGCAATTTTGTGAACCAGAAGAAGCTGGTGGCCGGGGATTCTATCGTCTTTTTGAGGGCCGAAAACGGGGATTTATGTGTAGGGATACGAAGGGCGAAGAGGGGGATCAATGGTGGGGCTGAGATCTCGTGTGGATGGAACACCGGAGTGGGGAATTTTCCGGGGGGGTTCTCGAGTTTTCTTGGTGATAGTGTGAATATGTGTGTTGGTATGAAGAAAGGAAATGGTGGTTGTGAATTGGGAGTGAAAGAAAGGAGTAATGTGAGAGCTGAATCTGTTGTTCAAGCAGCTACTATGGCTGCTAGTGGACAGCCTATCGAAGTCGTTTATTATCCGCGTTCTGGCTCACCAGAGTTTGTGGTGAGGGAGTCGGCTGTTAGGGCTGCCATTAGAGTGCAGTGGTGTTCGGGGATGAGGTTTAAGATGGCGTTTGAGACGGAGGATTCGTCTCGTATTAGCTGGTTCATGGGAACAATATCCTCTGTTCTTGTGGATGATCCTATTCGTTGGCCTAATTCTCCTTGGAGAGTTCTTCAGGTGATGATCACATTCATACTATCATCACCTTTTTGGTTTGACTCATGTTTATAAAGTTCATAGATTGATAAAGATTGATCATTACTGCCCTATGTTCAATTGTATGAAGCTCTTATTCTTGAATTAGTTTTATATAGGGTTTGATTGTGAAATGTGCAACCAAAACCGCATGATCTAATGAATTCTTGAGCTGATCTTCTTGGATTCTTGAATTATTTATATTTATATATCTAGTGTATCATAATCTAATGAACTCTTGAGCTGATTTTCTTGAATTCTTGTTTGTGATGCTGTTATGGCAGGTGGCGTGGGATGAGCCTGATTTGTTACAAAACGTGAAACGGGTGAATCCATGGTTGGTTGAGTTGGTATCGAGCATGCCAACGGGCCATCTCTCCCCTTTTTCTCCACCAAGAAAGAGGCCACGTCATCCTCAATCCACGGAGTTCCCCTTTGGACAGCTTCCGATTCCAATGCTTCTTACAAATCCTCTAAGTCCCATCAGCCCGTTGTGTTGTTTATCCGACGCAGGTGTACAGGGAGCCAGGCATGCACAGTTTGATCTATCTTCGTCCGATCTCCAGTTCAAGAAACTGCAGCCGTTCGATTTCAAGCTGCTCGATTACAACCCCTTATCTTGCTCACTAAAGAAAAACGAGGCCAAAACACCTATGTTTGTCTTGTTCGGCCAACCAATTCTGACGGCCGAACAAATCTCGTCTAGCCATTCAATCGAGACAGAATCCGATGGGAACCGATCACAAGTGATTCAGAACTTTCCACCTGAAGCCTCTTCAGATGGAGAGTTCTGTCTTGGCCCCGAGACAGGGCATTGTAAGGTTTTTGTGGAATCCGAGGATGTTGGTCGAACCCTTGACCTAACAAAGCTAGGCTCGTACGAAGAGCTATACCGGAAATTGGCAGCCATGTTCGGCATGGAAATGTCTGAGATGTCGAGCAATGTGCTATATAGTGACAAACGAGCTGCCACTAAACACGTTGGAGACGAGCTCTTTAGGTAGCGTGAATAATTCATCGTCCTCGTTAACTACATTATATGACTTTGAAATTTTTGAGATGATGATGATGATGATGTTTTTGTTTGATCATGCAGTGAATTTATCAAGAAAGCTAGAAGGCTAACGATTCTAACGGATTCAAGCAGTGTTAATCTTGGAAACTAGAAGTGACATTCATCGATATCGTTTGTACAGTTGATTTGAAGTATGAATGTAGGTATACATTTGGAAGTTGTGGAAGAATTCCCTTTTAACCAATTTTTGGATTTGATTTTGAGCTTGAGTTAGAGCTTTCAATGTGTTTCTTCATCTTCTCAGTTTTATTGTATTGTTCTTGTTTCATATTTGGACTTGTTTGTTTTAATCGATTGGATCGAACTTTAACGAGTTCTTGATAGGTTAAAGCACGAGTCGAGTTTTATTTATTGTAATCCGATTCAAGTTCAAGCTAAACTTTAATCTTTGATTATCGAACTTGTGTGTAATGCTTATGAAATCGAGTTCAAATAAACTTCTAACATAAGATCTAGAGTCGAGTATCGACCTTTTCAAATATAACTTGAACTTGGCTATGGAACATTTATTCTAATTTCACCTATTAGGCCTTTTCCTCATAAGTATATACTTGTTATGATAGTGCAATGATAAATCATGTAATGAATAATTTGGAAAATTAAGGTTTGAATAATTGTGGCAACTTTTTTTGTTTGATAAATCCAAACTATTATTAAAAAATAAAAAAGGAAACGAAAAAAAGATCGTACAAAAAAGAAAATAAAAGAAAAAAGCTAACAAACCGCATAGTTTCTAAAAATGCAATTCTCATTAAAACTCCAATATAAAAAATCAGTGGGAATATTTCTGGCAAGAAATGGAAATTAGGTATGAACTTTTTATTTCTTTTAAATAAAATGAACAATGATAAAAGGAGAGAGGAAAAGACTAAAGAGTACATGTGATAGGAAGAAAACCTAATAAATGAACAAGATTCAACTCTTTGGTACATGTGATTATAATCCCAAATCAAAGTAAAAAACTTGTTTCAACATGTGTTCCATTAATCTTGTGTCCATTTCATGTCTTCAGCATTCAATGATACATTAATACCTTAGATTTTTCAATGTCATAAATATTAATTGATTAATATAAATAAAATAGAAAATAAAAATGGCAACTGTATTTTGAAGGATTTGGGGTTGGAACTCAAATCCCAAGAAGAAGCAGGAATTCAATATCCAACCATAAAAACCTACTCTAATGGCGCAAGACTAGGGCAAAATCAGTTGGGATTTGAGCCTTTTAATTATATTAATTACCCTCATTAAGGATTAAGTAGGGCTACTTTATTTTCTTATTTTTTATTTAGCTCTAATCCCAAGTGCTATTTGTTGCTGTAAGAGTCAAACCTTTAGACAGATTTCCTAATTCTCAGGTCTCATTTGGACAACTCTTTTAGAAGGAAAAAAAAAGATTATATATATATATACATACAAATTTTGAAAAGATGAATATTTAATAATGTATTCACTAGTTATTAAATATAAATAGAAAACATGGGTTTTCTCTATATTTTATGGAGTTGTATAAAAACCAATGTATCTTATACTTTTTCTCTTCAATATACAATTGACGCTTCAAATTATATTTAAGATTAAAGTGTGTGTGATATTTAATACTCAAAAGCTTTAAAATAAAATCTTTTTTACCGATCAAAAATAAAATGAAATTCGATAATTATGTTGAGTTGTGTATGGTTAAATTTGTTTTTGTGCATGCATGATACATTTTTGTTATATGTATATAGATCTATATATATAATATGTATGTATAATGGTAATTAAAATAGAGAAGCTACTCTCCACACGTAAGAATTAATGAACTTGGGAGGAAGCATTGATTGATTTAATTAATTAAGTAATTAAGTTAATTAATTGATGACATAAAGAAATGGGCTCACGTGAGAAGCCTCGAATAGTCAACCCAAGGCCGAGGCCCAGAAACAACGCTTGCGCCGTGTTGATGCTTGGGCCCTCTCTCTCTCTCTCTCTTTTATAGACACACACACAAACAATATACTACATCGAAAAGTCAGATCATCCAACTGTGATTGTTGCAACTATGCTTCAAATCATTCAAGTTCAATGGATTTTCTCAATTTACTATAGGTATAATATCCTAAAATACTATATTTTATATAAGAGATTTTTTTTTTCGGGTAAATGATAATTTTGTTATTTTTTATTATAAATTTGAAAAATGGATAAAATTGTCTTTGTGATAAAAGTAAGAAAAATGGATTTTGTGTTCGAATTTAACGATATAATTATACTATGTAAACATATTAAAAAAACACATTTTGTTTAATATTAGTGGAGTTATAGGATGATGAGAAACACTGAAATTCAAATATATGATTACGGGATTACACGATAATGAAGAAATACTGAGATTCAACGATGTGATTATATCGTGTGAACTCTGATAAAAAATCGATTTTTTTTTTTTACTTTGTTTAAAGGGATAATTTTGTCAAATTTCTTGAATTGTGGTAGAAGAATTTTTTTATTTTATTTTAATGAACTTAGAGGAAGTAGAAGGAAGGGAGACAAAAAGAACTTGAAATCTTGCGTGACTCAAATTTGAACCGGAATATCATAATCTGTGTCTTTATAAATGTGGGAATTGTGGACAGTAATTGGGCTATAAGACTTGTGGCCAATTGGACTACAAGACTTGTGGTGAATTGTGATAGAAAAATAGCAAAAAGTTTTTTTTTTCTTTTTTAGAAAAGTAATCCTTTTTATGAATTGTGATGCTTTACCAACCAAACTTTTAATTATATTGGGTGAATGATGTCTTCATAATATTTGAAGTTCATTCTATATTTGTCTAGTAAATGTGTGAAAATTTTGTATGTTTATATCTACAGATTTTATATATACTTATAGATTAGTGTAGAATATGATGTATGATTATTTAGTCTTGCTTTATTTAATTTAAAACATATATATAATAATGGGTGTGTGGAGAGACAGACAACAATCCTAGGAATGAGCTGGATAAGATTGTCTTGTTTGGAAAGCAATAGTCTTAATTTCATATGATATGTGATTACAAAGAAAGATATGATATGATAAGATAATCTTCTGCCAATAAGAGAAATATAGTGGACAATTTGGCAAACATTATAAGACTTTACAATAAAGAATTTATTGATTCAAATGACAAGTTGCATGTGAGAATATTTTCTCACTAATTTTTACAAAATTGCATTTGGACAATAGGATATCCAAATGCTATTGAAATAAAAAATCTACATTGTGAATAATCAAATAACCTTAAAGGGACGGTTTTTGGAAAAAAAAAAAAAAAGTAGATTCAAACTTATTTTATGATTTTAGGTATCATTTTAATCAAATTAAGTTTGGATAGATCAACTCAGGCTCTAAGCGAATTAGTACATGACCTATATCATCTATATTGTAAATATATCTGATAAATTGTTATCCTTCATTATGTTTATTAAATCATATTAATGTGAAAATGAAGTCCATCTATTAAGAAATTCATGATGGTAGAGACAAAATTAAAGAGACAATAAAAGAAATCTTCAATCACGAGACCAAATTAGTACTTATTTAGAAGACACTTGGGATCTTGAATTTGAGGCTTCATAATTGCTTATGGTTTAATTAATTAATTTGCTTTTACAAACACGAAACTTGTTATTGATGATGCACGAGGGGAAAGCGTTGAATGTGAGACATTATTGCAAAATTTCATGGCTTATAAACAATACATATTTCAATATGTTTGAATTACACCTGCTACACTTTTTTACGAAATAATCTAAGCATAAATTTAACGGTGAAAAATAAATTCAAGTATTGAACTATTTATTCTGATGTGTATAAAATATTACTTCAAGTATGTGTATAAAATGAATAAATATTCGAACTTGATATATGAATCCTATATAATTTTTTAATTACTATATGATCAATAATTCAATAGTTAAAGATAGTCTTTAAAACTCGATCAAAATTCAACTTAGCTTTATATATATATTCACACATTCTTAAGTATAATATAACTGCAAAAATTTCATAATTATTTATGTTAGATAAAATATAATTTGAGACTAAAACATCATATAATTAACTTTTTTTTTTTTTTCTGGTTCTTCTTTTTGGTCAGTGTGTGTAAGAGAGAACAAGATCCAAGAAATGGAGAGATGTCCAGGTCAAGAGTCAATCCTACGTATTAGGTATCCGTTGTAGAAATTTACAACCAATTTTTAGGATTTTTTTAAATATAATTTATATTTGTGATTATTTAATTATTTGCATGGGAACAGAAACTCATGGCATGATAGTAAGTTAAATTTTTTAATTTAGTTTTGGTCAACACACATTATACCAAACAACATTGTGTTTGACAACAAACACACACGTACAAAATATATATATATATATATATATATATATATATATATATATATATATATATGTATATATGGTATCCAAAGTTTGAATTTTGAAGTAGAATTAATTCACACTAATTGTTTTTTTTTTCTTAAAGAATATACAATAAAATAAAATAAAAATAGAAACGTCTTTTTAGCCAGCCATACACCAACATGTTTAAAAAATAAATTAACTTTTTAAGATAAATTAATTATTTATATATGAGTTTGTAAAAATGATTTTGTTCCATACCCTTCTCATACCATTTTAAATGTGTGTAAAAAATTCATTGATTTTCATTCAATATTATGAAAATGGACCATGATGAATTAGAAATGCTAGTAGTTAATTAGTTCAACAATATACAATTGGTCGTGTTCAAGCGTTAAGAAAGATTATATTGTGATTATTCTATATTTTGTAAGATTGATTTTGAATGTTTTTTTCTCCTCGTGGAAATTGATGTCCTTAGGATGTGAATTTATTACATGTAATGTTATGTGTTACGAATTTTTTTGCTTTAGTAATTTCTCGGCCCAAAAGGTCTTGACTTTAGTTGATAAGCCCAAATTGCAAATGGTATCAGCCCATTTTGTTTTCAACTGCCCATATTTACTTTGAATTGGTTTCAATGGAGGGGCCCAACACAGAATCGATTTCTCCTTTAAATTTTATCTATATTCATGACTTTTATGGATTTAGCCCAATAAAAATTCAATTACCTTAACTTCAAATTAAAATTTTGAAAATCAATAATAGTAATAATAATTCCCAAAATTAAGATTATTTGGTAATGTTTTGTGGACTTTTTTGTTGATATAAAAGGTTTGATGTAATGGATTAATAAGAAAATTGTTTTGGTCATATTCAAGATATATATTACATCGAGTTGCGATGAGAAAAATATTTTAAGTTACTAACTCATGAACTTCCTTAGAGAAATAGGATGAGACGTATCTATTCAGAATTAAAATATATAAAATGTAAGATATTCAGTGATTTAATAGATATTATTGTAAAATATTTTTTAAATCCCATATAAAGTAACAATTAAAAAGGAAATAGAAACCAATTAACTAAATATGCTTGAAGTATGTTCATATATATATGTGTATTTAATATTTATTAATAAAATGGTGACAAATAAACAGATAATATACAATATTATTCTCCATTTATGTTGAAACAATTTACTAGGAAATATAAGAAAAATTAAAACTTTGCAAAAGAAACTGAGATTTCTTTGTACATAAATTTTATGATTTCCTATTATTTTAGAAGAAATACGGTTTCAAATTATGGAATAATACATGGAATATGAATATATACTATTGGTATATGTATAAATCTTTGGAATATACAATTCCTAAAAAAAAAAAAAAAAGGGAATATTCCATAACTTGGCAGAATTCTGCCTTTGAACTAAACTCGTGTTCTGAAAATTTCTAAAGTCGCATAGACTATCTTACCAAAAACGCACTTGCTGTCGTTATTTCCACCTTCGCCACCGATTCAGCATCACCTTCCATAGCTTTCTCCGCCAAGATCCTCTCTCTCCCTCCGCCTACTGCTTTTCGCTCAATTCAATTGCTCCGTCTACCAAAAATGGCTGGTATGTTTAGGATTTCATGTTATTTTTTATTTCCCGTTAACTACACTTATAATTCCATGTCCATTTGTTTGCAATTCATTAACTTTTCGGGTAATGATGTGTAGTTTATATTCGTTGTTGTTGAATTTCTAGTTTCGGAATAATGGTAGTTCAGAAATATATTGGAGATTGTAATTGACCGTGTTGTTTGATGCTAAAGAGTTTGAGTTAGTGAGCTGTGCTCTAAATTTTTTGTTTTGATGGCATATGATGGATGGATGGATGAATTGCTAAAAACGGGAAAATTGAAAGGTTACAAGGAAGAAAAGTGATTTTATTTATGTTTACGTTCTATGCTGAGGTGAAGTTCATTTGTGTATTATAATCAGTCCATCTTGAGTTGAAGTATTGAACTTTTCCGGATAAAATGTTGGATTTCAATGAGTAAAGGACATATATTTGAGTAGACGAGCTTATTTGTATTGCTATTTCTATCAGATTATCTCATTTCTCTTGCTGTAGTGAATTTTCTTGGTCGTTTATTTGGTGACACTGACGGAATTAGCACAATGTTTGTGGTTATGTTATGATTCACAAACTTATAGCTCAGAGGATGATAAAGTGATTAAACATCATTATAAGTGTCTGCGGTAATTTTTAATACTTTAGAAGAGTTAGGGTTTAATATTCCTACCTCATGTCTTTTCACCTGGGAAGAGGAGTTGATGAGAAGTTTAGTATACTGGTGACATCGTGAAACCTCTTTTAAGATTTTCAAGCATAGAGAGCAACTTTTTGCCAAAGACTTGATAGAAATTATGATTATTGATTAACCTCTTATCCATAATAAGCCTAATAATGGTGCAAAATTTCAATTCTCATGCAGCAATGTCAGGGAAGGTTGTCCAACATGTTCTGGTAGCACATTGCTGCCAGCAGGATAGGCAGTTAAGCACCCAATACCGAAAGGATTATTGTAACCCTTATAGGCACGACTTCCGTCCCTACATAAGGGGGAAGTTGGCATGGACTGACATCTCCACCATGCAATTGCGCACATTCTCGAATTTTAACCGAGGAATTGTTTACTGCAATGGTCCGTTCTAGACTCTCATTATTTCAGGTCGATATTCTGTTTCAGCCCTACCGTTCGCGTTCCTAACCTATGAAATACTTTGATCTAACCATTTACAATGCGTTGTTCTTTTTTGTTAACATTAAATTTTTGTATCCGTCAGCTACTTGAATCTCTGATCCTGTTTCAGCGACAGACGATGTACTTATATATTATGATCTTTTTTTTCTTGCAGCGGCCTCATCTGCCACCATCATACCATCTGTTGACAAAGGTGCTTTTCTCAAGCTTCAAAATGGCAGGTCAGGAAACATTTTGTTAGTTTTTCTTTTTAGTTTGATCCTATGGGTATACTGATTATTATGTCATGTGGCTCGAATAAGTTCCCAAAGAAGTGGAGACTTCCTCGTGATTCTTAATACCAAGAACTTTATATGGAATAAATGTGTGAAAGTTTGAACTAATTTTTTTTACCTTAAACATGTTGTCATGTTTGGCATTTAGACACTATTTAATCCATTTTGCTGCACCAATTATATAGTAGATCACTTGCACTTCACTAGATGGCCTTTTCCTGGATTTAAATGCAAATTGAGACTCAGTCTGCATATGACATATTTTAGACCATTTCTCCATAGATTTTTTGGAATGCAATTGATTGATCGTAGGGTCTTTTGAACCTTCATACTCCTGTTGAGGACAAGCATGTGCTTGCATCTTGATTGATCATGACATAATATGCTTTTTACTGCTCTGTTAATCTGTATATCATATAACGGTGTTCATGATTCTTTTCTACTGTTGTTTAGTTTATCTGTTATGTATTGAGATGATACCACTGTAAGGTCTCCACTTCAGATCTCCTTATTAATACACATCTTCTGTCACCCTTTTGTAAACAGTGATATTCGAGGTGTTGCTGTGGATGGTGTTGAGGGTGAGTCTATTAGCCTCACCGAACCAGTTACAGAAGCAATTGCAGCTGGTTTTGCTGCATGGTTACTTGATAGAAAGAAACCTGATGCATCTAGACGGTTGAAAATTTCCATAGGCCATGATTCACGAATATCGGCACAGAAGTTACAGGTATCAGTGCTCTATGCTGTGAAATAATCTTGAGGGTAATAGTCTCATATTAAAGGTTATAATCCAGATTTTCTGTTAATGACTTTCTCCCTAGTTTTCTTATGGTTGCTGTTTGTTGAGAACGGGTCAGAGGTCATTATTTTCTGGAAGAGAGTAAGCTATGAGTGGTGTATTGAAAGTAGGTTGTTCAAAATTAGTTATTGTGGAAGCCATTTAACATAATTGGCTACAAATAATGCTCAAACTAGAAGGGTCCCTTACGTATTAACATTATTGTTTGGCATAGAAATACCTATTGGTATTTTCAACTTAGAAACCATAAATCCTCAAAAAGCCTATTATAGATCATGCTCTCTCCATTTCAAAATAACTGTCGCTTTTGAAAATAGAATTTGTTTCAATTTACATGCGCATATTGATTACCAAGAAGAATTAATGTTTTTTTCCAACTTTGCCCCTATCTTGTATTTTATACTAGACTTTTATATGTTGTATAATACATTAATTATGCATGTTAAATGTAATATATTCATTTTTACATATAATTATACCAATTAAATGTTTTATTAATCTTTGTGAAATAACCTAAAACTACAATTATTTTGAAATTGAGGGAGAAAACTAATGTTGTCTTTTAGATGATTTTGGACTCTTTTGAGATAATTACTTTGAATAGTTTGTATCCCATATGCTGAATTGGAGAATTACTCACAAAATCTTTGGACCTCGCACTATTTATCAACCATTTCAGCAGGCTGCCAAAATTCCAACCCACCAGTTGGATGTGGTCTAGGCAACCCACCATTTTTTTTTGTTTAAAAAATGAAAAAAAAAAAAGGGAGATATATGCAATAGATTATACATTATGCTTAACTTCTATGCATTCAATGGCATGTTAAAGACCAAAAAAAAAAAAAAGGAAGAGACAAATCTTTTTAATTTCATCATTCTTATAATTAAATCACCCACCCCAACCTGTTTTGGCACCTCTTTTTTCAGTTGTTAAGAGCTCTTTAGATTCTTGAGCTGATTTTAGTATCCCTCCACCATATGTTTTATGCATGGTACCCCAGCATCCAGATTTTGCCTAGGTAAATTACCGTGTCATTAGTGGGCTGTAGAAAATATAACTTCACCTTTTTGATGTGTCGTTTTAGATATCTCCATTGTTTTGGAAGGCTAAGAATGCTAATGTTTTATTTCATCCTTTATAATGCTTTGCCTCTTACACTGCCAGAAGGCCAATGAACATAGCATGTTTTCAGAAGATGATGTGCTGTAGTTAAGTCTTACTACCAATCTATTTAATAACTATGATTGAATTCTAATTACATTTCAGGATGCAGTATCTCGAGGTGTAGCTGGTGCTGGCATTGACGTGATTCAATATGGGTCTGTGAAGCTTTCTATTATATTTGAGCTCTAGCTTTCAACATTTTCTTTATTGCTTACTTAATGTCTGCGCTTAGAATCTTTGCATCATGCTCAAATTAGTGCTGGGTTCCATGCATAATATCTATGTTTAACAATCAAAATTGAATCACTACTTCATGTGTTGCATTAAGTCTATCTGGGTCCTGCATACCATCAATTACATTGAAGAGTTATTTAACCAATGCCCTTAGAATCTGTGGCATCAAATTGGTGTGGCAGGACTCAATGTGTGCTATTTATGTTGATCATACTTTGAATGAACACTTCGCTTGTTGAAGTAACAGAGAATTGTGAGGAACCTGGAATTATTTAGTAGTTAGGAAAATAACTTGGATAATGTAGGGTTCTCTGTTACATGTAAATCATGTTCATTGTGTATTCATTAATGAGATCCTATTCCGGCAAGAACTTTTACATGTGGGCTTGAATCATTCTTTCCCCTTTGTTAGTGATTGGACACATTGCAGATTATTGTGAATTCCTTGGGACATTGTGCAAGTTTATTAAAAGTCCTGTCTGCAGGATTCTGTCTTTCTTTTATTCTGTATTCCCTTGGTTGGGTTTTTTTTTTCTTTCACATACCAGCATGTTTGAGATGAAATGCAATTCGATTGACTCCTGCCTTTAATCTTTTGTAGATTAGCATCCACACCGGCAATGTTCAATAGCACCCTCACTAATAATGAAGACTTCTTGTGTCCCGCTGATGGATCTATAATGATAACAGGTTGCATTTCTTTTATGCCTTATCTTTTGGAATAAATCAATTAAACATATAAATGTCATATTTACCAGAATAGACCTACAATCGCTAAGTTAAGCAAACCTCTTAAGATGGCAGCAGAATTGACTACTTCTAATCTATTTTTGCATAGAAGGCTAGATTTCATACTTATACTGGCTTAAAGGTGAGACCTTTTGTGATCCTTGACTCTTTTTCTTGAAACAGCAAGCCATCTTCCCTACAACCGAAATGGGTTTAAGTTCTTCACGGATGCTGGTGGGCTTGGGAAGGTGGATATCAAAGACATATTGGAGCGTGCTGCTGATATATACAAAAAATTTGCAGATGAAGGTCTGAGGGATGCAGAAAGAAGAGCAACACAATCTGTGACAAAAGTAGATTACATGACTCTGTATACATCTAATCTGGTAGCAGCAGTTCGAAAAGCTGCAGGAAACATAGGTAACGACTTTGTGTATGCACTATTCACCTAATTTTAATAGAAATAGTGCAAGTTCTATACCACTACTTGCACAAAAATAGAGGATGGCTTACCTATTATTACATGGTGTTCTTCCACTCTTCTTTATCTAATGATTTTCCCTCTTTCCACTTCAGCTAAAGCGACAGAATACGCATTTTTATTTTGACCCACACAATAACTATAGCAAGCTCAAATCCATGTTCTTGTGATGTAGTCATTTCTTTTGTTACAAAGTCAAGCTTTCCCATCCTTGTAAGTTTTCCAATTTTCAGAGAAGCCACTGGAGGGGTTCCATATAGTTGTTGATGCAGGAAATGGAGCTGGAGGATTCTTTGCTGTAAGTTTGGAGTGTTATACATGTTTTTGCTTTATTTCTTCCCTGTTTCTCCTCATGTTCAGAGGAATTTTTAACATAAGGAAAAGGAAGAAAAAGAAGAGTTAGTTTGGCTAATAGTTGTTTTCCATCAATGGTCCATTAGGGAAAGGTGCTCGAGCCTTTGGGAGCTATTACTTCTGGAAGTCAGTTCCTAGAGCCAGACGGTAACACTCATCTGGGATTCATTGGTCAATGTTTAGTATGTACAACGTTCGGGATCTAACTGCAAAGCTTGTCTTTTCCAGGATTATTCCCCAATCACATTCCTAATCCAGAAGACAAGGAAGCAATGAAAGCTATCACTCAGGCCGTACTTGACAACAAAGCAGATTTGGGCATCATCTTTGATACTGATGTTGATAGGTGGCAGTTTGCTGCCTTTTCTGAATTCATTGTACATTCATGCAGTGTCTCTCTAATGAAAAAATGTCGTTGTTTATTGTTGTTAGATCTGCTGCTGTGGACTCCAGTGGTCGCGAGTTCAACAGGAATCGACTGATTGCCCTTGCCTCTGCTATTGTCTTAGAGGAAGTATGTTTTCATTATCGATATGTTTCTCTACTTATAATGCATTAACCTGAAATATTTCTAATTTTGTTAAAAACTCAACCAGCACCCTGGGACTACTATTGTCACTGATAGCGTGACATCAGATGGATTGACTACATTTATCGAAAAGAAGCTGGGTAAGATAAGTAGTAACTTAATGATTATGTGTCCTTGCAATCATCATACTTATCACCGACTTAATATTGACAGGTGGAAGACACCACAGATTCAAAAGAGGCTACAAAAATGTGATTGATGAAGCTATTCGTTTGGTAATGCCCTTTTCATAATTAACTGCATCCTAAGTTGGTCCAAGAACCTTTTCTGTTATAATCTGGGTTCTCGATTAGCTAACTGTGATTGCAAATGTTGGTGCTTAATGTAGCACAAGGTCACTCGTGAAGTTATTACATATTTTGAAGCCACCATCCTCTTTGTTAATGTTTATAAGGAGATTAGCTTGTGACAATTTGAAAGTTGCTTTTCATTTTTATACACAAAGAGGATATAGATAAAATGCAGCCATCTGTACTCAAAAAGTTTTGCCAACGAAGGGGATATCTCAACTAAACATATACACATTCATTTCATTGAGTTAGAGTGTTCAAATCTTCATGTTATCAAGTTATTGAACCTTATGAGTTCAAGAGAAAGAGGAGCGTCTTGAAGAATTCTTGTAGTGCTTATGAAACTATGGAATGTAAAATGAAATTGCTAATTGATACTTACAGAATCCTGAGCTACACCTTACTGTTTTAACACAGATGCATTAATGACCTTTCATCAGTCTTCAAATTTGATATCAAAAGCTATACACCTTGACTTAATACAGAACTCCATTGGAGAGGAATCACATTTAGCTATTGAAACCAGTGGCCATGGAGCACTTAAGGAGAATCATTGGCTAGATGATGGTGCATATCTCATGGTAAGCTTCTACTTTCAATCTTACCCAAAATACTATTATTTTTTCTCTATGACAAACTTAGTAGCTAGATTTCTCAAGTTTCTCTTTGTTCTTTGCTTTCTTAGCATTTTGAATCTACACAATTGGAATTTTCAATAATTGTCTATTCCTCTTTTCTTACAAACTTACAATTCCGCATAGGTCAAGCTTTTAAACAAACTAGCATCAGCTAAGGCTTCTGGAGTAGGCAAGGGCAGCAAGGTTCTGACTGACTTGGTTGATGGTCTAGAGGAACCAGCTATTGCAGTTGAATTGAGGCTTAAAATTGACCAAAATCATGAAGATCTTAAAGGAGGGTAAGCTTTTCTGTAATCTTCTATGTAATTCCCCAATTCTTGAGTTTCAGCGAATACTTATCTCGTTGCTGTTTTCAGATCTTTCCGTGCATATGGAGAAGCTGTGCTACAACATTTGGAAAACATCATTGGTTCAGATCCGAAACTTCAGAAAGCCCCTGTTAACCACGAAGGAGTAAGTACTAACCATTAAATGAATGAAAATCTTGATTTGCAACTTGGAAGTTCTGATTCTACTTTAAACGTGATTCATGAACTATGGTTTTCATTTTCTTCTATAAACAGGTGCGTGTGTCTGGCTATGGTGGGTGGTTCCTTTTGAGACTCTCACTTCACGACCCTGTTTTGCCCCTCAACATCGAGGTGACAATCAGTGCACCATTCATTAAAAGTTTAATATTTTACGTTTGACTGATTTGTACGACAAAAATCATACAGGCCCAAAACAACGAAGATGCTGTTAAGCTTGGCCTTGCTGTTCTTTCTGCAGCGAGAGAGTTTCCAGCTCTCGATACTTCTGCTTTGGACAAATTCGTCCACGCATAGTCGACAGCTTTCCAAGTTTTGTTCATATTCCGTGCACTCTCTACTGCAACAACAGGGTCATCCTTGCTTCTCGGATGTGCTGAAGGCCCTTTTGAAACTAAGTACCTCTAATCTTTTGAGTGATGTATAGACTGTGTTACTATATCTGCTCTTAGAAATAACAGAAGGATCAAATAGATGTTGCAGGTGATGATTTCAGTCTATTTTCACTTAATAAAGCTACAATACTGATACAGTAATCCTAACCACCAGTATAATGGTGTTCACGATTTTGAAATTCTACCTACTTGTGGAAACATTGTTCTACAGTAATTATGTCGAGCGTCTCATGGTGAAGACGAATATTGGTGAACTAGGGATGATAATTTGTGACACGACATGAATATATGATTATATTACATTATGTGACAATAATTCATCGTGTCGTTTCTTGAGTTCGACTGAAATGAGTCTTATACCCGGGATTCAACTCATCTCGCAAACCCATGTTAGGAGATTGTTGATTGATTCTTTAAAGTCGCATTGGATTGAAGAGTTTGAAATGCATTCAAATTATTCCAACTTTGACATGGAAAAAGATTTCAAAATGTAAGTGAAGAATTTCTCAACTCTCATTCATATAATTCCACTCAAAAACACTTCTAGTAAAATTATTACTTTGAATTTCAAATTCATCTTGAAAACAGTCTAAAATCTATGATTATAATTATACAGTGTAAATTCTGCACAAGCAAAAATCATTACACATTTCATAGTACATATATCCTCTGAGTCCAAAATCTAAACAAAACAGGCAAATCTTGCTACGTTTCAACCAAACACTCACCATTTGACAATCTTATTGTCAAAGATACAACACTATATCCAGATACAATTACATTCCACCATCTGAAAGCTATGCAATATCTACAAACTATGTCCACCTTGCCAATATTTAGTGTCGTTTTTTCATGTTTTTTTCTGTTCTTACAAGACGTGATAACCGTTTGGGGAATCAAGGAGCTTCATCATGAAGTTAAACTCCATATCGGGTGAAGTTTTCGGTTGAGGCCAATTCGCTCCTTCGGGCACTCTAATACTCTTGAATCCTTCCTTTTCGTACAGCTTTGTTGCTCCGGGGTTTTTGAGGTCACAATGCAATGCAATTGCGCGACACCCCCACGTTTTGGCTTTTGTCTCAGCTTTCGCAATTAGCATCTTCGCTATTCCTTTCCTACGAAACCTTTCTCGAACAGCAACGTTTGATACATAGGCAATTCCTGTCCTGTCCACGATCATAACATCAAGATGCATTGCAGAGGTTTGTTTTCTGGACATTATGAGTGTACAAAAATATACCTTCTTTGTTGTAGAGGCCCTTTTCTTGGAAGAAAATCGGCTACAGTATCTACCGTTAAAATACCAACTATGTATCCTTTACTTAGACTGAATTTTCCATCAAGGGTTCCGATTTTGAAGTCATCGCTCCCTAAGAAGAATGAGTCCTCACCGGAAGTTCCTGTCACGGCGACTAGGCAAGTTCTCTTGCAGCCCTTTGGTATCGAGAATCCAAAGAGCATTCCAATGAGCCTGTCGATTCTCAATACAAAATCGAGAGGAAATGAATATTCCGGAAAGAAAGAACTGCAGTGCGTCTCAGCAACTTCCCAACAGTCCTCGATCCTGGCCTCTCGAACGACGATCTCAGGAGATAGTGTTGGGAATAATTCAGCCACTTGACTTGCTCTACAAAACCCTATCACAAGAAATCAGATTGTTTCAATATGCAGAATCTCATTGTCATTTGGCTGACTAATACCACAAATAATTCTGATCATAACCACTTCTATACCTTCAAAAAATATAACAAATTGAGGATCAACAACTTAAGGAATGCATTCATGAAGGGACTTTTATCTTTTCTCATTCAACTATGTATTTATTTTACATGATCTGTCTGTATTTCTTCCTACATTGTTCTAAGTTCTAACAAGTTTTCGTCTTTTCAATAAATGCAAAGGAAACCAAAGTCATCTACTCTAGCTCAACTCTAGATTCCCCTTTTTATCCACTAATGAATTAACTAATTCCAGCTAGTTTCAGAAACAGGATAAAGTTTTGTTTCATTGCATCAGATCGATTATTTAAGCAAGAAGACGTATCAACTGTTATATCCAAATCTCTATTACACAATTTGCCAACAAAGATTAACAAACCCTTATGGTTTCATCGTCATTCACACATATTATTGAGACAAGATTGCATGCAACATAAAATAAGTGCCAAATACGACAACTAGACAAAACATATCCGACCTTATCTTCCCACTTTCCAGTTTCCTAGTAGAGACTAACGACTAACCTCCATTGACAAATACCAACAAACTAAAGCTTACTGTGAGCATATATACATTATATAACAACATCAACCAACATGATATGGTAAGAATCATCTTAAGCCATCCTAGTCTCATTATTCCATGGTTATGAAATCTTCCATCTCCAAACTCAGATTGTTGTTTCTCATTGTGTACATAGCTACAAGTATGCAAAATTACTGAGAAAAACAGCCTTAATTAAGATCAATAACATAGTATTGGAGTTTCCTATACTTTGATTGTCCACTGTTCTTAGTCCAATCAGATAAAATTTTCTTCAAATTCTTGATCCATCATCACAAAGGCAAAAGGCACAACACAGAATCTAACTCATACCTGATAACATGAGAGGTGATGAAGAGAAACCAGATGTGGGAATTCCAAGATGAGAATACTTAGAGAGAGAAATGAAAGGTCGATGCTTGAGATTCTTGATTTGGACTGTGGGACAGAAATTGAGGACGCTATTCATCGTTGTTGTCATCGACGATCCTCTCTCTCTCTCTCTCTCTCTCTCTCTCTCTCTCTCTCTCCAGGTGGAGTGGAGACAGAGATGGAGAAAGAAGGTATCAAAGAAACACCTTTCTTGCTTCTGAGAGTCCCAGATTTCTGGGCTTTTTGGTGTTTTCCTCTGAAGATTGAAACAATAGGAAAATGAGAAGAAAGATGTTTCAATTTTCCAATTGTCCGAAGAACAAAAAAACAAAAAAAAAACAAATATTCCGATTGTTGGTGAGATTTGAGTCCTTTTAAGGTAAAAACAAAAGTGAATACAACATGTGACGATTAAGAATTCCGCGTAGATTCTCTCACCTTTGCTTTTCATTACAAGTACAACCTTTTCTGCAATCAACAAAATCAAGATTTAAATAAATATACAGTCTTTTAAGGAACAATTTTAATTATTTTCATTAATTGGTATCTAAAATTTTGCAAAAGCCCACTTTGAGGAGAATGAGGAAGATGAATAATGTCGTGATAGAAACAAAAGAAGAAAAGAAGAAAAAAAGAAAAAAATGTTAGAACTAAGAAGAAATATTGCGATTTTATGGGGAGACTTTCATAAATTAAGAAAGAAAAAAAAAACTCTCTGTCTTCCTAATTATGTTCGTCATATATATTTATCCTTATCTTTTTTTTTTTTTTTTTATTCTCTAAAATACTTTCCATATGTAGTCGTGTCAACCTTGTATGAATAAAATAATCTGTTATAATTTACATGACATCTATACTTTAAATAAAAAGGGGGAAATTGTCAACATTTATTAATTTGTCATTTTTTCTTCGTGTCTTGTTAAATAATTATAAAAAAATAAAAAATTGCAAGATTTTCTTGATAAGCTATCAAATATTAAAATAAAAAATATATAAAATAAAATAAACATATATTTCATAATAAGGAATGCTGTCATGCACAAAATCTATCGATATATAAAATCAGAGAAATTTGACAAAAATTTTGATTTGCCATTTTCTCCAAACTATTTTACAATAAAAAAATGAAAAATAATATTAATTTTATAATTAAATTCTTGAAATTGAATATGGAGACAAAATATTTCTTAAAAAATGAAAGCAAAACTTTTGATAAAAACATTAATTTAATGGAGATCATAGAACCATACAGTTTTATGAACCTCTAAAAATCGAATTAAAACTTTATAATTAATAACACTTTTTTTTATAATTAAAACTGAGATTTCTTAAATTCTTGAAATTGAACATAGGGACAAAACATTTTTTTTAAAATGAAAGTGAAACTTTAGAAAATAATAATAATTTAATGGAAACTATATACGGTTCTATGAATCTCCAAAAATAGAATTAAAGCTACATATTTAATAACATTATTTTTGATAAATAAAACTGAGATTTCTTTAAATTCTTAAAATTGAATATGGGACAAAACATTTTAAAAAAATGAAAGCAAAACTTTTGAAAAAATTAAATTAATTAATGTGGATCAGAGAACCATACCCGTATGGTTCTATGAACCTCCAAAAATGGAATTAAAACTTTAATTAATAACACTATTTTTGATAATTAAAACAAAGATTTCTTTAAATTCTTGAAATTGAATATGGAGACAAAACATTTGTTAAAAAATGAAAGCAAAACTTTTGAAAAAATATATATTTAATGAACATCATGGAACCGTACGTTACTATGAAACCTCTAAAAATAGAATAAAAACTTCATAATTTATAACTCTTTTTTTGATAATTAAAACTGAGATTTCTTTAAATTTTTGTAAATTTGAATATGAGGACAAAACATCTTTTGAAAAATGAAAACAAAACTTTTTAAAATAATTAATTTAATGGAGATCATAGGACCGTGTAGTTTTATGAACCTGCAAAAATAGATTTAAAACTTTACAAAAAAGTGTTGATTTGTTGATAAAATCACAACTTTTTATTCAATTGCAATTTTAACTGAACCTTTCAAAAATTTGAAACATATCTTTGATGGATAAATTTTGAATATTCGAATTATTTATTAAATACTTTATTTGTTTTTTTTGCCAATCTATTAATCTAATTAAATTGCAATCTATGAAAAAGTGGTGACTTTGAATTTGGAATAAATTGTAATTTTAAAATTGATGGTGATTTTTTTATTTGAAATTAAAGATTAAAAGGTGGGGACATTTTAGAGAGAGAGAGAGGGGTAGAGGTATTAGGGCATGTACATCAATTTATTTTGGTGTGTTATTAATTAAAATAAAAAGTGTATTAATTAATGTAAATGTATTTTTAAGTGTATGTTTTTGTGTAGTTAGTGTGTGTGTTAAGTTTGAAAAATGCATTTTTGTCCCCTACTTTAATAATTGGCCAATCATTGATATAATGACACATCATCAATTAATGTCTTTTGCTTTTTTTTTTCTCATCTCATCTCAATATATTTATTTTCTTTATTTTTTCTATACAAATAAATTATTTTCTTTTCTTTTCTATACAAACAATTTATCATTTTTATATTATTTATATATTTTAGTGTGAGTTGAAATTTTTTAATGTAATAATTAAAAAATTCTCTATACAATTTGCACTAAAATTAATACAACAAATAAAGAATTAATTTGAATTGATATAAATAATAGAATAAGAATGGTAGTTAGTGACCATCCTTCCTTTGAATTTAGTAAAAATTGAAATTGTAGTTCAAACTACAAAAGGTAATTCAATTGGTCAAATTTATTACTTCACTTTCTAAAGGCTTGATTGTAGATACACCTAATTTTCAATTGTAAATACACCTAATTTTCAATTCATAAAAATGGTGGATAGTAACCACCATTCCTTAGAATTTTACTACCAATATGATTCTTTTATTTAAACTAAGTAATTATATGTAACTTTTTAATTAATAATTTGAACAAGTGTTTTAGTTAAATGTTTTCAACTTAGACCACTAAAATGTAAGTTCTTGATAAATATAATGAAATGAATATTTCAAACATTATTATTTTAAATCTAATTACCTCAATCAATTGGATCAAAATAATTTTTTCTATACTTGGTATAGATTTACTTTTGGTCAAATTTATTACTTCACTTTTTCAAGTGAAATTGTAACCACCATAAAAATGGTGGATAGTAACCACCATTCCTTTGAATTTGGTAGAAATTGAAATGGTGGTTCAAACTACAAAAGGTAATTAATTGGTCAAAATTATTACTTCCCTTTTTCAAGTGAAATTGTAGATGCACCTAATTTTCAATTCATACAAATGGTGGACAGTAACCACCATTCCTTTGAATTTGGTAAAAATTGAAATGGTAGTTCAAACTATAAGTGGTAATTCAATTGGTCAAATTTTATTACTTCACTTTCTCAAGTGAAATTGTAGATACACCTAATTTCCAATTGTAGATACACCTAATTTTCAATCCATAAAAATGGTGGATAGTAACCACCATTCCTTAGAATTTTACTACCAATTCACTATATAAAATCTCTATAAATATGTGTGTGAATTGTTACAATGATCATCCACTCAAACTCAATTATTATCTATAATTCGACTTTTTAAATGGCCGACAATTGGTGGAGTGCTTCGAATACATTTGGTGCAACACCATCCAATTGCTTATGGAGTTCCGGTCGACCAATTGGATGAGTACTTACGAATGGGTGAGTCTACTGCCATCAAATGTCTTTTTAAATTTTGTCAATGCATGATAGAATTATTTGGTGAACAATACTTGAGAAAACCGAATGTTTATGACATTCAACGACTTGTCCAATTGCACGAGGAGCAACACGGCTTTCCGGGCATGTTGGGAAGTCTTGATTGCATGCATTGGGAATGGAAAAATTGTCCGGTAGCTTGGAAAGGTCAGTTCACACGAGAGCATGGATCACCCACAATCGTGCTCGAAGCGGTCGTATCTCAAGACTTGTGGATATGGTATGCATTTTTTGGGGTGGCGGGCTCACGAAATGATATAAATGTGTTGTATGAATCTGATTTATTCAATAATGTCTTACATGAATATGCACCGAGGACAAACTTTATTGTGAATGGTTCACTATATAAAATAGGATACTATCTAACAGATGGAATCTATCCGGAGTGGGCGACGTTTGTAAAGGCTTTCCCTTGTCCAGAGGATGCGAAAAGACGATTGTTTAAGGAAAAACAAGAATCAGCAAGAAAGGATGTCGAACGGACATTTGGAGTACTTCAATCACGATGGGCAATTGTCAGAGGACCAGCTCGTTTTTGGTATAAGAAAAGGTTAAGACATATAATGTTAACATGTATTATTTTGCACAACATGATTGTTGAGGATGAGGGAGATTTAGTCATGAATTGGTATAACGACAAACGTGATGAGCCTGCACAACTCGTCCAAGGATCACCCCAAGAATTTCGAAATTTTCTTCGAATGAATTCCGAACTCCGTGATAATCAAATTCATCACCAACTTCGAGCGGATTTAATTGAACACATTTGGACACGATTTGGGAACTTGTAAAATTTAATTGTTCATTTATATTAATTGTATATTAAATGTATTGTAATGTCAATTGCTTATTTTCAATTAATTGCTAGTTATATCTATATCTTTTTTATATAATTAAATTTTTAAAATAATATTTAAATATTATTAATTATATTTTAATGTGAATTGAAAATTATTAATATCATAATTAATTAATCCAACATACAAGTAATAAATAATTACTTTAAATTGATATAAATAAAAATAAAGAATAAAAATTAGTGAATCATGAAACCCCACATATAATGATTGTATTTGTGTAAAATTGATTGAAATTTGTGTTAAATTGATGTAGAGGTGTGTTTTAAAAAAATAAATATTTTTAATTAGTATGGTAGCATATGTATCCCACACTAAAATAGTGTGCTAAAAATACATTGATGGGGATGCCCTTATATGATTGGCACATTATATATGTGGATTTAGGAAGACAAAATTGACCAAAAATATTTAAGGTGAAGGCGTTGATGAAGAAAGAATGTCAGGTGGGTTGAACCGATCTACGAGCGCTTCTTCCAAGAGTTCCCTCCCTCCTCAAGAACTCCTTGACGATCTTTGCAGGTTTACTATTTTATCTACATTTAATTTCAGTTTATGAATTTTTTGGTTGGAAAGTTTTTATCTTTTTTTGTTTTTTTTTCAAAATTTCCTGTTTTGTTTCTTTGCCCCCTTTTAATTATTTGCTGTTTATCTAGATCTGCTGTAGTTTTCTGTTAAATAAAAGCTGAGAAAATGGTATCTTGAATTCGTATGAATGAAGTAAAGATATGTGTAGCTGGAAAATGGATAATTGGAAGAACCAAATAATTAAGGAGTAAAAATGGCATCTTGAGTTGTATGAATATTTGCCTTTGAAGGATTCAATGGCTGTAGGATAAATGAATGGTGTGTTAGGTTTTGGTTGTTTTGGGTTGTTTCTGTAAAGAATGTTGCTTTGTTTGATTGCGAAGACGAATTTGAAGAAATAAATGTGGGATTGTTTGTATGTGAAGATGGTTGGTAGGTCATTGTCTTACATTGTTGGATGTCAACTGAGATGTCTATGCGTTTAAGGATACACATGAAGATGGACCCGATTTTTCTTTAATTGAAAGGTTCTATCCACTGCATTAGTGATTACATTGCAAGAAAATAAATAAATAAATACGGAGATTAGTGGTAAAGGATTAGGACCTGATTAAAATGCATCTAATTTGAAGAATTAGTGAGGTTCTTCTAAGATATCTTTGACGGATCAAAAATGATGTGATGGTAGTAAAATTATCTTGGAACAAATCTCCGTTTTCAAAGTGAGAAAAAATAGTCACTTGTCTCTTGTAGTCTTCCATATACTCAGTTGATCTGACTTCTCGATATTGTACTTGCCCATTAAGTGTTTTCCTTTTTTCTTTTGCAGCCGTTTTGTTCTGAATGTGCCTAAGGAAGACCAACAATCTTTCGAGAGGATCTTGTTTCTTGTGGAGTATGCACATTGGTTTTATGAAGATAATTCGGTTGAAAAGAATCCATCTTTGAAGTCACTAACTTTGAAGGAATTTACTACTTTGTGTATCCTTCACCTTTTCGAATTAAAATGTGTATAATTGCCTCCTCATTCACCTCTACAAGAGGTAGTGTCGAACTTGTTAGCTGTTTGTGAAGTGTATTCACATGCATTGTTAGTCTCTAAATGTTTTTTACCCTTTTTAGCGTCATATTTCTAAGGAATTAAAGTTCCCGTTATTGCTTATCCACCAGCAATTTACATTATATTACATGCTTTCTTCAGATTAAAGGATAATATATGCCAAAAAGTTAAACCTTACATCTGTTTGCTTATGCAAAGGGTTTCTAGATAGCCTACGATGTGATTGAGTTATTGTTCGTGAGGATGAATTGAGTTGTTACTGATGTCGGACAATGCATTTCTCCTTAACATCTTGCAGTGTTTAACAACTGCGATGTTTTGAAGCCATATGTTCCTCATGTAGATGATATTTTCAAGGACTTCACTTCGTATAAAGTTAGAGTTCCAGTGACAGGAGCCATTATACTGGATGAAACCTTCGAAAGAGTGAGTTCTTGTTCACATTATTACAGGCCAGAACTTATATGCATTAATTGTATAAGACAAATTGTATGAAGATAAATTTCTAGTCTTTTTGAGCATGAGCTTTGATCTATCACGTTAGTATGACAGAAGATGCTTGAAACAAGTTTTACTTCAGATTTATATCTCTAATTTTTTTTTTTTGGCAATTTACAGTGCTTACTAGTAAAGGGGTGGAAAGGGGCAAGTTGGAGCTTTCCGCGTGGGAAAAAGAACAAAGACGAGGAAGATCACAAATGTGCCATCAGAGAAGTATGCAAACCTTCATACTGTATATATATCACTGCATCTTGAATGATTGTTAGAAGTGTTATTTTGTAACACTATTATTCGTGAAACTTGCATCACTGTTTAATGCCCATATACAACAATGACAAAAGACTATTACTTTATCTCACTGTGGGGTTAAGCACAAGGATCATTTCTCGCCATTGTGTTCAGTAAAGACACATGTTCTCGTTTAAACTGAAGCGTAAATTTCTTTCCAAGTCTTTTTAGGTCTTCCCCTAATGATTAACTTAACGATTCTCTACGTTTTTACTCTCCATATTGGAGCATTCAAATGTCCTTTATGTATATGTTGAAACCATTTGTAAAGTGCATTTTGTGATTCACTACTAATATTTGCTTGCACGGATGCTCAGCATTTGGACTGCTACTAACTCCGTTCCTTGGTAAAATGCAGGTCCTTGAGGAAACGGGGTTTGATGTTTCAGTACTTCTCAACAAAGACGAGTACATTGAAATGGTTTTTGGACAGCAGAGAGTTAGATTGTATATAGTTGCTGGGGTGAAAGAAGACACGTTCTTTGCTCCCCTTACTAAAAAGGAGATAAGCGTACGTCGGTTTCCCTTCCAAAGAGTCTGAACATTTTGAATGCCTTAGAAAGAGAAACATGTGTCGACCTTATTGCAGGAAATAGCATGGCAGCGGATTGATGAACTTCAACATGCGAATGCTGATGTCATATCTCGTGGGGTCACCGGCCTCAAGCTCTACATGGTTGCTCCATTTTTAGCGTGAGTATATGGCATCTATTTTTTCTTGAAATCTTTAAAATTTTCTAAGTCTAACAGAAAAGTTCGAAACTTTTTGCAGATCCCTAAAGTCATGGATAGCCATGCATCCACCTCCCATGCCACCTCGACCAGATAAACCAGCGAAAGGTTACTTCTCTTGATCTCTGTTTCTGTTTAGTTAACTATGCTTCAATGGTTCATAGCTGCTTTCAAATTGTGAAGAGCAAACACCACTTTAGCATTTCTATTCGTGTTCTTGATGTCCCATTTCTACAAATCTCAGCCCCCTTTTTGCCTTTGAACAAAACATCCAATCCACTGGAATCTGTTGAAACCAAAATGGGGTCTTGTTTTGATTTTTTTTCCCCTGAAAAACATCATCTCACGCATGTAGGAGTTACGATGTGGAAGGCAAAAACAAGTTCTTCAGGGGGCAGCTCAACAGCGGCTGAGAACCAGTCGACTAAAACTGTGGCTGACGTGCATACATCCGAGACACCTTCTAGCAGGATCTTCAGAAACTTCCGGTTTGATACTGGCCCGATTTTACAAGCAGTGGACGCTGCATTCTCTACATACGGTTGAGCAAAGGTAGAACGAACCATGGATGTCATTTACATCCCTTTGAATGTCGATTCACAAGTCCTTGCATGTCCATAGATGTAATTGATGTACATTTTGTGTTAGATTGAGGTTTAGGATTATGTACTCTGTACAGGGAATTCTTGGTATGAGTTATCATGCTTGCATATCAATCATTTTGAGTTCTTATTAATCATATATCCAATTTAAGGGTTTTGAGTAATAGCAGCAATTTTTTCCAACGCCACATACATTGTACTCCCTCTGTCCCGGAACACTTTGCACACCTTACACTAAAGGTGTGCAAAGTGTTCCGGGACGGAGGTAGTACAACATTTTGGTGATGCAAAAGATTTTGTGAGTGTTTTTTTGAGTTTTAAACATTATATTTCGTGAATTATAATAGCATCACAAATATCAAATAAGTTATTACATTGAACTTACAAGATTAGAGAAACAATAAAAGAAAAAACAAATCTCTCGTGAATTATTTGAAGTTCATTTCACTGACGTTTAAACTCTCATTCAATAGGGCCTATTAAAATAAACGAATCAAATTCAAATTTGAGAAATCACCATACTTGACTCTTTAAAAATAGATCTTGCCCTTTTTTAAGCCTTTTAGACTCGATAATGAAGAAATTAATTAAATTAGGGTAGAACTCGTCAAGAGTAACAGTCAAACTCGAACGATCAAAATGAACCACTGATCTGAGCAGACTATATCATAAAGAATAATTCAGTCACACTAATATATAACAATTTTGTTTAAAACCAGTAAAGAAAAGGCTCAAATCTGCATTCTACTTGATGAGAATCTAGCAAGACAACAAAAACTTGTATACTCACACACAGTTTCGAAAACCATTAAGAAGCACATAATACGCGATTTTAAGGGTTCTGAAGAGCCGAAGTACTCAAAAATTATTAAGAAGTTTTAACTCTTCAAAGCAGAGTTCCAAAACAACAGAATAAAAAAACCCAAAAGAGAGAGAGAGAGAGAGAGAGCCAAAAGCTAGATAACCCATACTTAAAGAAGCTGACTGTAGTTGATGCAACTCGGACGGTCCAGTCTCATATCTTCAGATCTTTCATACATTTGATCTCAGCAGACTCCTGCAGCTTGTTGTGCTCTGCAATCCTAGTCTCTTCAGCGGATGCTTTTGAACTTGCCGGTGGACTACAAACCTTTGAAACTGGTGACTCAACTGGAACTGTAAGGACTTCAGACGAGGGTAGGTTGATTTGAACTGTTGGAGCCTCAGATTTTGGTCTTATGGAAACAGGCAATGGCTTGAAACCAGGAGGCGCGTCGAACCGAAGCGAAGGAAGCTTGGGGAAGGGTGAATCCTCCACTCTCCCCAGTATAGCTCTTGAAAATGGGGGTTCCTCTATTTGAGCTGTTGTGGATCTGGAAACACGTGGATCCTCCACTTTAATGGATGGGTGTACTAACGGCAGCTCCTCCATACAAGCGGGAGCTGCGAATACAGGAACAGCTTGTCTCACAGACACAGGTGGTGCCATACCCAAGGCTGGAGGCCTCATAACTAGTGACGACTGCGGCGAAGGAAGTGGTGGTGCAGAGAAAACGGGAATTGTATTTCTTATGGTCACTGGTGGGGCGATTCTATTATGTGGGTTGCAGTGCCGGACTGGTATGTAGGGTGTTGCTCCTGCTGCAGGGAATTTCTGGGGTCGGGGCTTGAGGGTGTCAACCAATGATGAGCGCCTCTCGTTTGAAACAGTAATCATTGGTTGGTTTTGTGTCGTTCTAACAGTCTTTTGAAAAGCAGGGTTGTTGGTTACTGGTGAAGCAGGCTTGTTGCGATGAGTTGTTTTCGGGCATATTAAGGGAAGAATCTTTGATGTTGTAGAAGGAGATTGCTGTGTACTTGATGGCCTTGGATTTAACATAGGAAATTTAATTGGAAAAGATATTCTTGCCAATCTTGCCTTTATTAGATACTTCTGCAGAGCACGAGCTACCGTCACGTGCTCCTGCTCATCCTTATGAGTCTTGTCATAAGGAGTCTCAGTTTGCTGCACTACTGGAAAGAGAGAAAAGTAAAAAAAAAAACATATAAAGAATTAGATCCTCAAGCACATAATCAAAAAGCAATTATCATAGTAATTAAAAATTATATGTCAACCAACCAGATTAAGTTGAGCCTCCATTCCTTTCTCATTTATAGAATACATGCTATCTTGTTTTATTTTTAATGTCCTCTGTTCTCTTTCAAAATTGAGTGTGAATCTTTTCAACGCCTCTATAAACTATTCACATAAATTTAATTACCTTTCTGAAGATTAATAGGAAGTTAAGGTTACCAACATCTTGATCTGATGATTGTGGACTAAATACAAGGAGATGTGCAGAATTCTAAAACTCAATGATTGGAGGGGTCAGGGAAAGAAGGGCTCATGGGCGATAGTAGCAATTACGGCAGGTGTTGGGTCAGGGGATTGGCGTCCAAAGGGCTAAGGTTGTTGACTTGCTTTCTTTATTCTCTTTTACTTTTTTGGGAGTTCTTTAGTTGACCTTACTATTAACTAGGAATAAAGACCTATCATGAATCAAGGGACAGGGATAATAGAATATAACATCAAACATTGTGAATATGGGCCACATACATGATTTGAGAGATAGCCAGGCTGCCATAGCGGCATTCTTTTCTGCTTGCTTCTTGTTCTTAGCCGGCTCACCAGTAAATATCACGCCTGCCAACTCTACAGTACCAGTAAAAACAGGTAGGTGACCTAGACCACTTCTGAAAGTTGTATATGCAGGTAAAGATGCTCCCACTCTCTGTGAGACCTCCTGCAGCAGATTCTTATAGACACCTGTCTCATCCTGTATTGCAATTTGAAGCATTCAATACATTAGCAATCAGTACAATGAGAAAGCCCAAACACACTGTCAAAATTGAATCCTATACATGAGTAAAGAGTTATTACATGGCGGTTTAGTTTGAATAGTTCAGACTACAGTAATTCATGCACCATCTTTAATCTTGAGAATGGTTTTGTGAGGTCATGTTACACTATAAAATATAGGATACATTTAATGCACATCAAACGCTTTCCATACTTCAAAATGTTAGACATCCATCAATACTTGACCGCCTTTTCTAATTTTTTCTTTCTAGCCATCTATCAGATTAGGAAAGCCAATATCAATCAAAGATTGCTATTTGGAAGGACACGAGGTGTAAAATTCTAGATGGGTTATGGATCTATTAACAAATAAAGTCATTTGACCTAGCCCAAGGTTGGTGAATAAACCTAGGGTTCTGATACTAATATGAACTGAACCCACGGAAATGATATGTTACTTTTTCTCGTCATCCTGGCCTGCTCATGAACAACTTCTTAGAGGGCTTCTAACGTTCCCAGACTTGATGAAAACGTAAATATATATGATTATGGTGATTTGAGATGGCAGAAGAATTTAGAAAGTTAAGCTTGCCAGAACATTAGTAAAATATGGGAGAAGTGGAACTAAAAGTTGCATATACTCTATTCCGTTAATTTTCTGATTGATAGTATAGTTGAATGCAGTGCAACCCAACTCAATTGTAACCATTGTTTGTTAGGCTCAAGAACAATCAATGGGTTCCAAAGACTTCCAAAGGAAAGGTCAAGTTCATTAAAACTTATTCCTTTTACAGCTCAAGCTTGATCCTACATGTATTTGTGATGGATGCATCATATGCATCCCATTGCACGAGGTTCTGGGTAAAGAAAAACAAGTTTTTTCATGCAAATGAGTGAAACATGATATGTAAAACGCAACAATAGCAAGCTGGCTTAAACCAACAAAATATGTAATGACAGATTATCAGGAACTATTCAAAATTGTGGATAAGAACGCTCTAATTAGAAGTATCTGTCAGTCAGAAATCAATCCTTAGCTGGAAATTATCACCACTCTAAAACATAAAAATGGCATGCATCATGCCGGCTAAACCAATAAAATACATAACGACAAATTACAGCGAACTATTCAACCGAGGTTTCTACTTATGACGTCAAAATTTGATGCCTCAACTCCAACAAATACCAACTTTTATGGATTATGCACTCACAAAAAAAAGCCAACACTCACATCATACACCAATAGAAATCCAATTTGTCCACTTCATCAATATCATATCAAAACATAGCAACATACCAGCATTCATAATTATTGTGCTATTTTCTCTTAATTCTACCAACAACCTTGTGCATTTACCCAGTAACACAGGCTCTATTATGTCAAGAAATTTAGAAAAACACAAGGCCACATTCTTAATTTCTATTCTAATCACGTTTTCATTCTTTCTTTTCTGCAACTCAATCCACAAATCCGCAACAGTAATTCAAATAACATTAAGCACAACAAAATCACAACAAAAGCAAGCTCCATGCAAGTGAACGAACATTAAAAAAAAAAAAGCAGATTATGAGTAATATTTGGCAAAAAAGGAAAAAATTAATTAAAGCTAGAAAAAGGAAAAATGAGGTCACCAGAATTCTAGCGGCGAGGGAGTTAGTAGGACCACGGCCAGCAAGAGCATTGAGCGCGACCTCCGCAGCAGAGTGCTCCGCCTGACGGAGTGTGGAGCAGTAGCTAGGGCTCTCAAAAGTCTCGCCGTTAAAATTAACGGCGGCCTTGAACCGCGGCGCGTGATCGGGACCTTCCCTGATGCAAGTATACGCCGGCAGATTGAAGCAGCTCCGCTGCGCCAGCTCCTGTAGCTGGTTCTTATACATCTCTCTACACCAACCAACAAAAAATCAAAAACAAAAAAGAACAAATAAATTTAACTAACAGCACCAAGTTTTCACGGCCCTCTCTCTTCTATTTGCGATAATGCATCAGATCATCGTCTCAAACGAGACTCCAATTGAGATCGGAGAACCTTCTTCTCGGTTTTTTCTGGATTTTCACTAGGGTTTTTGGTTGCATTTCTCGAAAGATAGGCTGAGTTTTTCGGTGAGCTTTTTAGAGAGAGAGAGGTTTGAGAGAGAGAGAGATGGAGGACTTTTGCATTTTTGCTGTGCAGTAATAGTTTGGCTTTAAATACAGCGTAAGAGAGAGAAAGAGTGTAG
Source organism: Scutellaria barbata (assembly GCA_028654395.1). Taxonomy (NCBI): domain Eukaryota; kingdom Viridiplantae; phylum Streptophyta; class Magnoliopsida; order Lamiales; family Lamiaceae; genus Scutellaria; species Scutellaria barbata. The sequence goes on along the minus strand of CM053646.1, from coordinate 12,068,040 downwards.
AGAGAGACACACACAATAGAGGGAATCTTAGGATACAATCAGTTGCACAGTTAGATATAGTGTAGAAAAATGGTACTGTGTAGGAATGAATGTGGTCGGGAAATAAATTTTTTTCACTTAAAATTTATCGTATATGGAATTACTTTAAATTGAAATTAATATTACGTTTTCTCCATGTATATTTTTAGGCATTTCAAATTTACTTAGTCATTCTATAAAAAATTTGATTAGGAATGTTTGATTAATTTTAATTTATGGATGTTCTGAAACAGTATGTTAAAATTAATATTGTCGTTATCTCAATAATTATTAGGCATATTTCATTAATTTTAATTTATGGATATTCTAAAACAATGTTTTAAAATTAATATTATCATTCTCTTGGTATATATTTTTAGGCATTTCAAATTTACATCGTTTTTTTATAAAAAAAATAAAATTGATTAGGCATATTTCATCAATTTTAATTTATAAATATTCTAAAACAGCGTTTTGAAATTAATATGGTTGTTTTTACAATATATCTTTTTAGACATTTCAAATTTATATCGTCATTCAATAAAAAAATTAGTTGAGCATGTTTCATTAATTTTAGTTATTATGTTGCAACTACGACAAATGTATAGTCATTAACATTGTTTTGAAATTAATATTATCATTTTCTTAATATATATTTTTAGATATTTCAAATTTATATCGACATTCTAAAAATAATTAATTAGTTATGTCTCATTAATTTTGATTATTATGTTGCAACAAGGACAAATGCATATTCTAGAATGGTGTTCTAGAATTAAAATTATCGATTTCTCAAATATATTTTTAGGCATCTCAAATTTATATCATCATTTTATGAAAAAATAATTAGTCATGTTTCATTAATTCTAATTATTATGTTACAACAACGACAATGCATATTCTAAAATAGTGTTTTAAAATTAATATTATTATTTTCTTGATATATTTTAAGGCATATTTCAATTTTATATCGTCATTCTATAAATTGATTACGCATGTTTCATTAATTTTAGTCATTATGTTGTAACAATAACAAATGCCTATATTCTAGCACCAGCCAAGTCTAGGCAACAACATAGTCCTGATTGGTGCCTAGGTGGCACATTAGTCCCAAACCATCGAGTCTCAATCTTAGAGACCACAAGGATGTTTGGATAAATTTATTTGAGAAAACATATAAACTCCTACATTTTATAAATATTTCATTTTATTTTAAAATAAGTTGTTAGAAATGTTTGATAAATCAGATGAAGAAGCTTAAAAGTTAAAAGATGTTGGCAGTGACAATTTTATAATTCAAATAATTAAATTTAAAAGAATTTATTAAAAATACGATTTTATTTTAGAAATTATATATGATCTTTTAAAAAAAAATTATAAACTTCTAATATTTTCTTTTAGAATAAGGTCAAATTTTATTTTTGAATTATTGTCCAAATCTTTTGAAGGGTTTATAAATTTGTTATAACAATGACAAATACGTTATTATAAACCACCGTTTTGACGATCAAGGCTCCACCTAAACCATTTAGGCCCAACCTAATTTATTTATTTTCCAAACATTTTACTCTAAGCTATATCATTTTTTTTTTCTTGTGTAAAAGCATTTTCATTTTCGAACTTCATTCAAAAACACTATTATACAACCCCAATCTATCTTATTTTTAAACATAAAAACATTGAACATGAGAGTGAATTATGATCATGCATGAATCATGATTTGCGTATGAATTTTAATACAAATTTATATTCCAAGAAAAAAAATTCAAACTTTTAAATAAACAGTTGAGAATTCATATCATAAGTCACATAATTTTTTAAAAACTAAAATATTTTATCTCCATAAAAAAACGAGTCATTTTAAATGAATTTAAATTAGAATTTTCGATCATCAAGATTTTACTTAAAAAAGTTACGCAATTTATAATATAACATCTGACATGGTAATTTAGCGAACTTGTGGACACATATCAACAAAAAACACTACTGTAATTTTATTTTATTTTAAATTAAAAAAACCATGATTAAATTATAATTTTAGATTATATTTTTTTGTTGCTATTAGCTTTATATACAAACTCGTTGAATTTATGATGATGATGATGATCCATGTTGGTGTGAACTTATGAGGAATCGGAATGTTATGTTTCATATTTAATTCGAATATATGTTATTTTATTGATTACTATTAAACTAATTTGAATTTCACAACGTAATCGTAAAAGTTTTAATATATTTAAAAGAATCTATATCTCAAAGTCTATATGTCTGAACTCAATCCATCACCCGGCTAACATATTTTAAAATAGTACTACTTAAATGTTAAAATGCGAAAGTCAAGAAGCAAAAAAATATTTGTAAATTAGTAAAAGTCATAGAAAGAAAATGAAAGAATACAAAATATTTATCAATATTAATCTTGCATATTCAATCATTTTATCAAATTTTAATCTTATATCTCCATGTTTTAGTAGTTTCTTTGTATTTTTAAGCAAACATTAGAGGCATATTGGAACATTTTTCTCATATATCTTCATGATAAACATATACAAGAAATAATTCCACAAATTTTTGTAATAAATATAGTATTATCACTAATTTGGAAACTTCACTATTATTACCTTAGTCCTAGATGTCCTATTCATATTTGTCCAACCTAAATAAGGTGGGGTGGGGTAGGGTGGGGTACATGGGAAAGTGGTATGGAGAATTAAATGAGTAGGTTTGGGAAGCAAAGTTGGGTTTAAATGGGATTAATTGATGATTGCATGTATAGGGGACATGATTTACATAAGTGCATGTGGTGATCAAGTAATTAAATTAACGCAATTATTTTAATATTTCCAATATATTTGTGATAATTTATTTTGTTATTCCCACCTAGTCTATTTTATCATTATTTCTTAAATAAAGGAGAATAAATAGTGTATATATTTTAATTATAATTTTCAATTCTTTTGGCTCTAGGATTTAATATTTTTTATTTCCACCTAGCCTATTAATATTATCAATTATTTATTAATGAAGAACAAATATACGATATATATATATATATATATATATATATATATATATATATATATATATATATTTCAATTCTTTTTTAGGAACGACATTTAATGGGCCGGGGCAAGCCCAAATCCTACTAAAGCATGTTTTACATGGTTGAAGTGGGCCGTTTTCTTCTATTTAATTTTTTTTATAAGTAACAAATATATATACTATCATACTCAACAAATATATTTTAATAGTGACACTGAAATTTCTTATTTGTTATTAATTAATTTATTTTTAAATAAAAATTCTCATTAAATTATCTAATTTATATTTATTTTTTTAGATAATCTTCCTGTCTTAAATAAAATTAACAAAACGAGTAAATATTAATACAAGACATGATAATTATACATATAAATCTTTTATTTTGGTTACAGAGTTTTAAAATTTCAAATGTATTTTGCTAAGAATAAAAGGTAACACGCACACACAAGTCAACAGCAATAAATAAACCTTATTAACAATATAAATAAACCTCACTTTCTACAAAATATATTTAAATTTTCCATTTCTTACAATGAAAAAACAATAATATATATTTAATAAGTAAGAGTAAGTCTCATATACAACTGTACATAGCACGTGGGTCGGGTTGGTTTGACCCAAATCCGTGCTTTTTTTTTTTATCATGATCTTTATGTTATTTTATTCATATTTTTATATTATATTAGTCATACCTTTGTGTTATATTAGTCATACTTTTATGTAATATTTAAACTTTAAAAAAATTCTAATTCCAGTACAAAAAAAATCATATTTCACACATAATTTGTACATATATATTTTTATATGATTTTACTCGTACCTTTAAATAATATTAGTCATACCTTTGTGTAATATATAAAAATACAACTAATATAACTAAAATATATGAAAGATATTAATAAATATCTAAAAATATGTTAAAATACAGATAATAACCCTAAAAAGTATAACTAATGTAACATAAATATAGGACTAACATAACATAAAAATATCACTAACCTAATATAAATGTACAACATTTGGGAGCAAATTTAGTGGGTTTGGATGCACCCATCCAAACGTTTGGGTGGCACGTAAAAGTGCATTAGGACGCGTTTGAATTGAATCAGACCTGTTGCATGCATCTATAATTCATGCATCAATTGCACAAAAGTTTTGTCACTAAGTAGTAAATTGGTTTCCAAAGATTTGGTATAATTTATTTTTTTAATGAAATTATTAAAACTTAAATGAAGTGAGTCTATTAATTTATTAAAAAAGGCAATAAACTTCAGTTTCATGTGTCATTTTCATTATGTAATCGGAAATATTTATACGAATACAATAAAATCAATTAAAAGTATTAATGAAAAACTAAATTAAAGTACACATGGAAAGAATAAATACTAATATGAACTTTTTATGGGCCTGAAAATACAACAAAACTCTAATTTTCGAATTTCCAAAAAAGGACATCAATTTTCACTTATTAACATATATACCCTAAATTAGAACCCTAGTAAAACCCTTTTTGTCTTGTACAATTTCAGCCCCAAATATCTAGGGTTTAATTCCAGCGCTGTAATTCAAAACCTTATTGCAATTGATTATATCAAATTGCATAATCGAACAAGGAAAAACTATGGGAAAATTAGGGAAGAAGGCGAGGAAATTTGCAAAGAAGCATCTCCAGTCTGTGCTGAAGATCAGGCGAAAAACGAAAGCTTCATTCAAGAAGAAACCTCGGAGTTAGTACTTTGTCGGATGCATTTACGAATAGTTTTTAGATGTTTTTTGTTATGCATCTTGGATTGCTCATACGCAGTTGTCTATGATTTTGCACGTGCGTCTCTGTATTTTTTCCGTTAATTGAAGATAGCTGAATATTAGAAAGCATCGTTCTTATGATATGTTGTTACATTTGTGAATTTCAATTCAAGGCTCTGGAAGTCTAATTTTCCTGATATTTGGAATTTGCTGTAGAAAATGGGCGAAATGATGCTGAGGAAGAAGTGGAAGATAATACAGTGATTTCTAATGGAAGGTAAAAAAAAGGTGAATTCATTTCATCTGTTTATGTTAGAATCTCCTTGTGATATACTCTATATTTTCAGTGTTGCTGAAGTCTATGGTGTGTAATATGAGCTACTTTAGTTAACAATGAATACGGAAGATAGTTGTCGGTTGTGGAGCTAAATATTCGTAATCAGAGTGTTTTATTTTCTGTTACTAAATTCACTGTCGCAAATTTTTACAAACCAAATCATGGAAGTAATCCACTTATGTCTTCTCTTTTCAAATATGCTACAATTTTTTTTTAAAATATCAATATCTCCCTTTTCTCTCAGGAGTAATGATTCTGACAGCATCCAATTTACTTCTCTTGATGCGGCATTCACTGAAAATGAAAAGGAGGAGGTTGCAAATGCCTCAGACAGTGATGGTTATCTCTCCGAGGTTCTAGATTGATCCCATTTATTATGTCATTGCACATAACTTTAATTCCTTGCCGGCCATTGATTGCATAATCTCTATTTAGGACCCAAGCTGCCCATGTGTTTCTGAGAGTGAGGCTGGGAAAACTTTAGAAGGTCACTTTTCTAACAGATACTCCTTTTTTTTTTTTCCTTTCACATTCCATATATTAACTTCAATCTTTCAAGTAGTTTAATTTGATCAGATTTGTTGGGTGCAGCTTCATTTAAAATGTTTATTTATTTATGCAGATAAAATTGGTACTACTGTTACCTATTCGGATAAAAATGAGAAAATTCTTTCTGATCTTTCCATGCAAAAGAAGAAATTGGACAGGCTGATAAAAAAGGTAATCGATCTCTTTTATAATATGTTGATTGCATTGTTTTTTTCCCCTTAAGCTAGTTATCTTTCAGAAATTTATGAGAATTTTACCTTTTTATTCATTAAGGTAACTTCCTTTGAGAGTTTCAGGATCCAGAATTCAGCAACTTCTTGGAAAGCATCAACAACAGTGCAGAAGCATTTCAAAATGAAGATATGGTAAAACACTTAGTATTTATTTGCTGTCTTTCCTCTCTTCTTTTAAGTAACAGAGAGGGGTTATTCAAATTTTTTTTCATGGGAATGAAAGTACATGAAAGTACTACTCAACTTATAAATCATATACTGTTCTGATATTGTGAATGTAGATCCAGAACCTCGAACTACTGATGATTGATTAGATTAAAAGCAAAATTTGTTATATTAAAATGATACTGAAGTTGTGAGATCATTTACTAGTTTCCCGAATTGAGGCCTAAAATTAGGGAATTGTGTATTTGCTTCTCTATCCTTTACCTTTACATATCTCAGAACCTGTGCTAATAATATGTTTTTCCTATCTGGTTTTTTTCTAATAGTACTCTGATGAAGATCAAGGGGAGCAAGGTGAAGATGAACTGTCCAAATACAATGCTAAACTATTGTCTAATTATGTCATCAACACATGGTGTCAAATGGTCAAGGAAGACCATAGCCAGTCAGCTCTCATTAGCCTACTAAATGCCTATCGTGCAGCCTGTCATCACGGAACTGAATCAGTTGGCCATAAGATTGAGAACAGTGAAACCTTTTGCAACATTCTTCTCTTCACACTTTCTAATGCAGATGATATATTTCGAGGCCTATTGCAGATATCATCTTCCCGTAGTACAAAAGAGACACTACTGGAACTTAAGAAAATCTCAAAATTGAAAGATTTGAGACCCTTAGTCAAGTCTTTTTTGAGAAGTACATTGTTTCTGTTGAATCAGGTTACTGACTCAGACATTTTAACTTTTGCAATGACGAGGCTCAGAGCTTCTTTGATATTCTTTGTTGCCTTTCCATCACTAATTCAACGACTTCTTAAGGTAATCCAACTTGGTTTTTCTTCTTCCTGCTTTGTTAATATATTATATATCAAGTTTCAGTTCCCCACATCTCAGGATTTTGCTCTTCGATTTTTTAATCTTTTTTTTTTTTCTCATTTTAAATTCCTCTGGTCAGAGCAAAAAATTATTTGGTCTCATTGGATTTAGTAAACTTTAGTTAAAAATGTATCACCTCATTTTCTGATCGGAGGGAGGTGAAGGAATTGAGTTGTGCTAGTTAGTAAAGATAGTAGATTGAAGAAACCTTAGTATGATTCAGTGAATTGATCGTAGCAGACCTGATTGCTATTGAATTATTATTGGCTGTTCAATTTAATTACTGCCGAAGTGTTAGCTGGCTAGAAGTGTACAGCAATTGTAGATACCTCAGTTGTAAAGGTTAGGTTTTGATCTTTTGTAGTTGAAACCAGCCAGTTTCAGAATCAAGATTCTTTGTATGAATTCAAAAAATAAGTAAGAAAGCTGCATGTGATATTGCTCATTAGTGATCAAGGAAGCAGGTTAGGTGTTGGTATCATCTCTTTCGCTCTAAATAAAATCTTGGTATTCAAGGAAGATTTCACTAGTTTCTTTTTCTGGTAAATGTATTATCATTTCTGGTTTCAACTGCTGAAGAAGAGTATTAAGACTGCAGTTTACCTTTTGGATGCCCCAGTGCATTGAGCATTCTTTTGTTTGCCTCCATAGTTACATGTATTCCAACCTCTTTGGTGGTGCAAAATCATCTTATAACCGCAGTCAATATCAAGTGAAGGACACAAAAGTGTAGCAAGATAATTTTTTAAGTAAAGCATGTATTTGTGGAACTGTGGTTAAAATTATTTTGGACCCTGTTCATAGGCCCATTACTTTGATATATTGTTATGGATGAATGACCAGAAATTGGATAAATGCAACATGAGCATAACACGTGTCAATGGCCCCAAACGTTGCTACAACAGTTAACTCTAGAAATTATCTGCTTTATGATGGAATGTTCTAGTTTCATATCTACACTTATTATCAACTGTTTCCAACACTTAATTTTTTTTTAAACAGGTCACTGTGCATTTGTGGGCAACAGGTGGAAGGGAATTATCATCAGCTTCCTTTCTTGTCGTAAGAGATGTTGCTGCTATGTTTGGTTCCAATTACTTTGACAGCTGCGTATCAAAAACTTTGGTAGCCTTCATTGCTCAGTCTTGTGTAACAGAAATCACTGACATCAAACATATGCAATTTTTGAGGGATTGCATAGTTGAGTTGTGTTCTCTAGATGTGCAAAAATCATCTGTGAAGGCTGTTGCTTCTATAAGTCATTGTGCCAAGATAATGAGATGGGGGGTAGAAACTAGGAAAAAGGTCTGATGTTTAACTTGAATGTTCCTTTTTCAAATTATTTGTGGATAGTTATTGAAAATGTAATATTTTTTTGACAGGAAGCTGTTAGAAAGATATGCAGTTGGGAATATGTGAACTGCATTGATTTATGGGTTAGGTTCATATCAGCCAATATACGTGATTATGATCTTCACTCTTTGTTCTTTATGACCATTCAACTTATAAATGGTCTGGCCCATATGTTTTCTGGTCCAAGATATTTACCTCTTAGACTCAAGTCCATTGAGTGGCTGAATTCTCTCTCCAGTTCCAGTGGATATTTTATACCACTTTCTTCATTAGTACTGGATATTTTGGAATACAAGGTTGTTCATGAGGGAAGAAAAGCTGAAATTGCCTTCAATATTGCTTCGGTTTTAAAGGTTAGGATACTATTTACTCTTTTCATCATAAACAAAAAGTCTGTTACTGATTTTCTTGATTTATCTCATATCTGAATCTTGCTACCTTGTAACTGTGAGCTGAGTGCAGTTCCCCAAATATTATCTAAAATCAAAAGGCTTCCAAGATGAATGCTTTCACTCGGCCATTGAACAGCTTTCATCACACTTTGCTCAGTGGAGCTACCATATCTCCTTCCCGGACCTAGCTACTATTCCACTAATTCGCCTGGGAAGGGTTCACGAGATCACAACTACAGAAAGCTTGCGTCGTATGGTGAAGCGTTTGATTGATCAGGTACTATTTGCTTGCATCTATTTCATGCAACTCTTCACACTTTTATCAAGTGAAACTCAGGGAGAGAAAAACATTGGTCTAGCTATAATGTAGGCAGAAAGTGCATGTTGAGGAAGTTTTGTCCACTAAACTTTAAAGAAAAAACCTCTCCTAAAAATTGGTCATCATTATGAGTTCTTGTATCTGTTGCTGCAGGTGGAGCAGAATGTGGACTTTGTGCAGAAAAGGAGAGATGATGTATCTTTCTCCCCTCACGATCACCAATCGGCAAATTCTTTTCTTCAGGTTTATATCTTCTAAATCCAACTGTTCAAACTTTTAGGAGTAGTAGGATACCGTTTAACCTGATTTCGTTGTTACATGCCCATAGCTTGAAAAGTCCAGTAACAATGCTTCATTTATGCAATACTACAAAAGTGTCCTGGACAAGGCTGCTGAAAGGAACTTATATAAATGTCGAAGGTACAATTACTTCTAACATTAGCTGCTCTGTTTGATATCATATTGGTGATGACATAATGTGTTATCAATTTATATGTTTTGCTTTTCTGTTATTTTGGTGTATTTGGAGAAAACTTACATTGTCTTGAAAGGATGTAATGCATATTGGTGAGAATAGGATATCATATAATCTGTTTGATATTTACTTGAATCGAATCAGCAGCCAGCACTCTGCCTATTTGAGTTGGTATGCTTTTAATATTTTTTAAGCTCAATTTTGCTTTGGTATCAGATATTAGTATTACCATATTGTTAGCAGTCTACTGCCATCAAGATAATATTCTTATTTGTTTCGAGCAATATCGTTCTTCAGGAATCTTATTCTATAATGATACTACCGCAGTTTGCCAGGGAAGAAAACTGAGAAAAGAAATGCAATGAAATCTAAAAGAAACCGAGTAGGTGCTGGTCTACATGTTGATGCAGAAGACCACCCTACCATTGAAAATGGGATCACGGATGATAAACGGAAGAAGAAGAGAGTCATTAAGGTTCAGTGATCACCCACGAAAAGCTCAATATCAACGCATTGAATCATTTTTGGAATCAAAAAACACTCACTTCCGATTCAGAGTTCACTTTTTCTTCCATTATTGTAATCTATTTGTCAAGATTGATACATCCAGAGACCAAATCTGTTTTTTGATAGACTATCTATAGCAAATCACAGCCAATTAATTTTTTTTTTCTCAGCTTTGAAAATTTTGAATTGTTCATCATATACTGTATACACTGTGGAACTCAATTTTGATTTCAGCATTTTAAGTTGACTTTCAACTTTGAAGTGAAATGAGACTTCAAAGTTTATGTCCGATATATTTTTTCTTTCTGCTTTCGTGAACTTTTTGTCCCATTATGTTGGTTAAACTGTATGGAGTCTGAAAAACTTCTAGGACAATGAATCTGAAAATGGAGTAAAGATACAGATGCCTTGATATACATATGTTTGCATGTATTCTAAACAGTCGAAAACTGGCTCACTCTAGTCTATTGGTGCCTATTGATCCAACCACCATGCCACTTGGGTTTTGGCCACAGCTGAGTAATTTGATCAGGCCCCACAGGCCGGAGCCCCTGCTTGTCTCTCCGTAGACCTGTTGATCATCGTGGTGGTCTGAAAATCTGATCGTCGGAGATGGTGGTGGGCTCTGGCGGCGGCTCTGTCTGTTCTTGATATCCCTCAAATCCATTTGGCTTGAAAACTTCGATATCCCAAACAAGAACAAGTGCCATCTAGCTTTACTAGATGATGTGGGTGTGAATATGGACATCTTATGTAGATGAAAACCGGACCCTTTTCCCTGCTTGTTGCTCTTGTACTTTTTCTTGGATGACTGATCATGATGATCCTTGTTGTGCATCAATGTGGTGGTGCTTTTCTTACCATTCCATCTGAATATGCTCCAACTGGGCTTTATCTTGATGTTCGTTGGCTTCTTGCTCTCTATTACTTCGGATGGAACAATGTCTGATGTGTCTGGTTTCTTGTAAGGTATGAGTTTCCCACAGAAGAGGAAGCTCTCCGGCGGGAAACTGGTGGTGGAAGGGCAGAGTTCTTGGCTGAAAAACTCGAAATAATCGTTCTCCGATGAGGAGATGGAGCTTGAGCCTTGTGATTCATTCGACAAATCTTCTTCCCATTCTTCAACACTTTGATCACCATACAATGGAAGATCACTCAAAGAGAGTGTTTCATCTGCTTCATCTGATGTGTCATGCATGTTTTTGGGTTGTGAGTTGATGCAATAACTTGTTGGACTATATTTGATGAAGTTATGTGCATTTGACTGAAAAATATATATACAAGATTTATTTAGTTGGGGTGGCAAAGATTGTGAAACTTGAGAATTATTGATGTCTATTTGACTGAAAAATAATAAAGTAGTCTTAAATGGCTTTTTGGGATCTTTTTGACTTTTGAATTGAACTTCTTCTAGATGCAGTTAGGAAAAGCAATGAAAGTATGAAGGATGGTTCGTTTTCTAGAAGATGATACTATAGAAATTGTTACATAGGTAAGCATATTTTCTTTTACTTAAATGCTACTCTCTGTCACAGTAATTAATATAAACGACCACAATTTTTTTTACATAAAATTAAAAATGCATAAAATTTGATTTGAACTATAACCATTTCTGTGTTTTTTTTTTCTTTATACTAAATGATTAAAAAAAAAAAAAACCTTTTGGAACTGCTATACTGAATAACATCTATTAAATAAAAAATTGGTTCTTTTATATATACGAGTTTTAAATCACGTGCGTTGCACATGAAGATTATATCAAATTAAGGAAAGAAATAATACAAATATCATATATATAACGCTTTTATATTAGAGTTTTAATTATAATAAACTTCTATAGTTCTATAAGACTTTGAATTAGGTAGGATTTTAATATAAAATTATTTAAGTATGAAAATTCTAAATTACTATTATAATCTTAAATAATAATTTTTGATAGGGATATATTAGACAATATATATTTTGTAAGAAACATTCACATTTTTATAAATCCTAAATTACTATTATAACCTTAAATAATAATCTTTGATAGGGATATATTAGGCAATCTATATTTTGTAAGAAACATTCACACTTTTATATAGATAATAGATATAGATGATTTGTGTATTACTTCAATTTTTTTTAAAATTTTAAAATATGTTACCTTGAAATGCCACTATTATACATATACTATTGATGTTTACAACGAAGTTAATTAATATAATTATTAATAATATTCTTTGAGTTTTGAGTTAATTTTAATTGTGATTTGACAATTATTTTAAATTATTGATTTAAAATATTTTTTAATACATTCCATTTTTATGTGTGTGTCAGTATAATTTTATCTAATAATTAATAAGTGATTAGAAAAATTCCTTAATAATATATTAATGTGAGATTGACAATATTTTAAAATGAAAATAAATTAGAAAGATAATAAAATTAATTACTATAATTAATATTAGTGTAGTTATTAAAAATAAATTTTGAGCTCTTAATTGTCATTCTGATTGTTTATATATATACGAGTTGTAGATCACGTGCGTTGCACGTGAATGTTAATTCAAATTAAGGAAAGAAATGATACAAATATCTTATATATAACATTTTTATATTAGAGTTAATTATAATGAAATTCTATAAGATTTTGAATTAGTTAGAATTCTAGTACAAAATTATTTAAGTATGAAATTACTAAATTACTATTATAACCTTAAATAATAATTTTTAATAAAGATATATTCGGCTATCTATATTTTGTGAAAAATATCCACATTTTTATATAGATAATAGATATATATGATCTTTTACTTGTTGTCCTTCTAATCCTCTGTTTTCAGAGTTTCAGTGAAGTCCCTGAAATAATTCTTCTCTATTTACATGGTACATTGCTGCCTGAGTTCGTTTGCACGAACATGAAAGACATCATATGCGATAATTGTGACAGGTGGAACTATCTGAATAAATAAATTGAATACGTATAGCTTCTCAGCCAACAGTACAAGTGGAACCACATAAAGACACATAATAAAACTACTGATTGAACTCAACATGTCATAAATAAACATTCTATTAAACTAAGAAAAATAATTATTATAGGTGTAGATTTAGTTAGACAAGTCATAAATAAATATGAATATGAAGATTATGATACAATATTATATTTAAAAAAAAATAAAATAATTCAAAATCCATATTATTTTTCTATTTGATTATAAAAGGTAAGAGTTTCAAACTCGTCCTAAAAAATTGGTGTTTTCTATTATTTTTTTTCTAAACGAAAATCATTATTTGAAAACTAAAATACAAAGTTGACTGAAAAATATAACAATCTATATTAAAGAATCGCTAAAGCAATATTAACATGGTTCAAGAAAAATAAGAATAAATAATCATGGAAGTATAACTAGAATAAATCCCAAAAAAAAAAAAAAAAATGAAAAGGATAATTTATAATATGTCGTACATTTGTAGAATTGATGAAATTTTTTAAAATATAAAATTGTCGAGAATGAAATGGACAAATGTAATAAATAAGACAACATTTGATTATTTTCAATATTTATGAATTATTCTTATAAATATCTTATAATTTTATCATATATACTTATAAATATTGATCATATATGAGGAGTCATTACCTTGAAAGCTCTTAAGACTCTCTCTCTCGACCCTTTTCACAACCGTCAGTGGCAAAGCTCTTAGCATCTACTTTGCTTCTAATTATTTATAAAGTAAGCATATTATAATTTATATATGAATAAACTGATATCCCTTTCTCAATTTAAACTTTTACACTTTTTATTTTATTTTTTTTGGGTTCATTTTTCCATTTGAAATGTTATAAAGAAAATTGAGGATGGTAATGTCCTTTTCAAATTTTTTCTCAAACAACAATATTAAACAAAAATATAATAAAATTCCCAAATATCTTAAATGTATTTGTTAATTCAAATTAAATAAGATAAAAGTGTACTAAATCATTATATGATGTTCCGATAGATATACGAAAATGTTAATATGTATATCGTGGATATATATTAATATATGTTGAATATCTGATGATAATGACTATTCGATTAATTTCCGATGCACATAAATGTATGCCATTATTGGTTGGTGTGCAGACTTGGTAAGTATATTCTTAATGCTTATTAAAATAGTCATTACCTTGAAAACTTGAATTTTAAATCACACATGACTCTCTATCTACCCTTTTTTTCACAATCGTCAATGGCAAAACTCTAGCGATATATTTTGCTTCTAATTTTTTATTTAGCTCTCGTCTCACGTAACTGAGTAAGCATATTATAATATTTATATAAATGGTTGGAAATTGGTTTTGAGTAAGTGGTTACTATATCATTTTTGACCAATTACTTGGTCACTATTAATTTCAGTTATTGGAAAATTAAACATCAAAATATTAATCTACGTTTGGAGTAGATAGACGAGACATATTAAATCACAGAAAATCAAATTTCGATGAAATAGAAATTAATTATTAAATTTAATCACTTGAAATGAGATTTGTTAAGTAATGTGGGTACGTGGAAGTCATTCATCCCACATAGGAAGAGATGTATGTTTAAAACTAGTATAAATATGGGTTTGGTACATGGAGTTATTAGTTGGTCTACTCATGAAGTAGAGAGCTTGTGACACACACGCACTCAACTTGGCACGACTCGGTCTTGGGTACGGATGTAGATCTTAGTCCTTGGTAATTAGACTTTGGATTGAATTGGGCTGAGCTCGACTCGAGCCTAGTACATTTTTCTACGACTCGCGAGATGAGTTTCCCAAACCAATCTTAACTAGTAGTGGTCAAATGAGTGTATAGTTTCCCAAACAAGTCTGAGCTAGTAGAGGTCAAATGAGTCTATACATGTAGAGTGTGTGTTGAGTTGAGAACCAAGTGTGGATGCTTATAAATAGAGAAACATGTCATCCATTCTACATACAATTTTTACATGAAAGTTTACGCTTGCAAAACTTGTTTATTCATTTGCATCCTTGCATTTGTGGTTCACTTCTCAATCGTCAGAAGTTCGTCGGAGCTTGTAAATTTGTGGTGCTACTACTCATAAGACGTAAGTCGTTTTATCTTTGGGCAACACGTGGTTCCATGAGCACTTGAACGTGATTTTTCTTAAAGAGAGAAGCTTTCTTGACACGACTTATCTTCTTCTGATTTAGTAGACGTCCTGTGAGAAGATTTCTATTGGTTGTTGATTAGACCTGATGTGAGAAGACTTATGATTTAGGATGAGTAGATGCCCAAGCTGACTTCTATTGCTAGGAGTAGATTTGAGGGAGCCGATTTCAAATTTTTGTGAACATGTCTACTGGAATCATTGTGCAGACATGTACACCAATATGAATAAATTGATATCGCTTTCTCAAATTTAAACTTCTACTTTTTTTTTTTTTTTTTATCATTTTAAATCATATAACAATTAATGGAAACAGGTAAAAAGTTATGGAATTCACAATTCTTGCGATGTAATGGGAAAAGACGAAGTGGGAGTTTGCCAAAATGACATCGAAATGCCTTGCACTGCTGCTATATCCAAAATATCTGTTGGCAAATGCAACAGTGTGTGACCAATATAGTCCAACAAGATTATATACATTTTCAAGTTAACTAGTAGAACGTTCTCTATTTTAAAAATAAATATAATTATCCTAAAAATTATGTAAAATATTAATCTTATTCAAAAAAAAATAACTCATGATCATCAATTTAACGTGTATGGTTTCATACAATCATAGATATTTTTAGAGTAAATATAATGAGCTTTTTAATTATTCATTATGAAGTGCAAAAATAGTTGATAATGGATTATGATTCAATTGATTTTAAATGTTTTTATTTATAAAACAAAATATACAAATTTTGAGTTCTTTATTAGGCCTACTTAAAACTGGATGATCGGGATGGAGAAAAACTTTTAGAAGGATGATTCTACTTACAAACACCAATATTTCTCGCTACAGCTACAATACACTTAATTTCTTTGTTTTGTCCTAAATATTTCTATTCTTTTCACAACTGTCATATCATCCCAACAAGCCTTCTCTCTCCGGACAAAAAATAAATTAAAAATCATTCATTCCACCTTCCAATTTCCCTTAAATTATGAATTTCGACTATTTACCACCAAATATTTAGATTGAAATGTTTAATTTAATTTATATGAATCCAAATATTTTATTTGGAATTATTTTGAATAGAGAGTTTCTAAAAAAATACTTTGACAAAATTGTATCATAAAATTAAAACATCTTATTTATCCAAACACTTCAACAATTTATTTCTAACTTAAATTAAATATCTTATAAGTTTTAAAAACATCTTATAAGATGAAAAACTTATGATTTGCCGTTGTTTGTAGTCCATGTTACATTGCACCAACAAAAGAGTGATGCAGTGTACTACCATCAATATCCAAAGGTACCACTCCCTACAGCAGGTGGGAGCTTCAAGAGGTCAAGAATGATCCCTGATCAAAGCATTGATCAAAGATACAACAAGAAGCAAGAAATGAGGCAAGAAACATTGGATTTGTTCCCAATTCATCCCACTGGAATTCTTCAATCAAGAAATGGACCCTGATGCTTGTTCCAACAATCCATCGATGTCAGATTTTAGTGATCAGAATGAGAGTGTTCATGCAAATCATGGATGTGATGATGATAAAGATGAAGAAGAAGATGATGGGCATCCATTGTTCGATTTTTTTTTTTAATTCATAATTTTCTTCAAAGATTATGGTAATCACAAATTTCTCCAATTTTGTAGTTTTTATTTTCTTTGGTAATGGAACCTTAATAACAAGAAACTAGTTTAGTAATTTAATAGTCTTAATTTATGGTAATCACAAATTTCTTTACCTTGGTGGTCCTTTATACAGTTTACTATTTTGTTTCAAAAATAAAATGTTCTTTATCATATACATCATTCAAAACAAATAAGATTGTATCTACAAAAATGACTCTCAAACAAGGAATTTTAATAAAAAATCACTCATAGTTATGGGTATAATTGTGTATGGTTTCAAACGATCATTGGTGAATTTTTCTTTTTGAAAAAAGATAATGATTGATATTTTACATAAAAGTTAAATTTATAAGTGGCATTTTTTACAATCTTGATCTTCAATGTGTATATTATATTTGACCTTATTTGTTATTAGTTATTCATCATGAAGTGAAAAAATAGTTGATCATGGATTATGATTCTATTGGTTTTAATTTTTGATTAAAGAAAATATTGTAACTTAAGTTCGTTATTGGGCTTAATTTAAAGTGGATCATTGGCATGGCCCAACTACTTTCATACTGGGCCTCTTTTGAAATGATAGGCCAACTCCTTCTTTGATTTTAAATAAGACTACTAGTTCTATTTCTAAATTTGCAATAAGCAATTAACTATAATCCTTTTTTTTTTTTGAACCTTAATAACAAGAAACAAGTTTAGTAATGTAATTTCTTAATTAATTATGATAATCACAAATTTCTTCACTTTTATGGATCCACCTTTATACATTTTACAATTTTTTTCAAATTAAAATGTCATCTATTATATCTTTCAAAATAAATAAGATTATATCCACATGACCCTCAAATGAAGCATTTTAATAAAAAATTACTATGCAGTCATGGGTTTCATACGATCATTGGTGAATGTTTGGTGTATAATCGTGTATGATTGGTTTCATACGATCATTGTTGAATCTTTTTACAATCGATTATGATTTACATTTTTATACAAATGTGAAGTTTATGTGGTATTTTTTTGCAAGTATTTGTACTTTTATTAGAGTAATGACGTTAATGGACTAAAGATGCCCCATCAACTCTAAACACACCTAAATTTAAATACAATTCAATTAAATAAATACAAAATTTATCCTTTTTTTTGTTGTTAGAAACCCTACCCTCTTTTTTGCCACTTCTTTTTTTCTCTTTTTTTTTTCATGATCCTTTTGATGTTTTTTCCTAAATATTTTGAGAAATTGAATGCTAAATTAATGATGTACATCCCACGAATTAGTCAGATGTATAAAAATCAAACGAAAAAGCACAAAAAATCAATCAAATTCGACCACTTAAATCATTTTCAGTTTTCAAATATGTTTATTATCAATAAAAATTGAAGAGTTTATATAAGAAAATGAAGAGACTTTAATTAATGAATTCAAAAGATGATGAAGGTGAAAAGGAAAAATCAAGAGATGGAAGATGGTGTTGCACGGTTGTGATGATAAGGAAAAACAAATCTTAAAATTGGGGTTGTAAAATGAGTTTAAAGATGTAGTTGGAATTTTAAATAGATGGTGGCTGTAATGAAAAATATTTATGCTGTGAATATCATTACCCTTAACAATGTTCTTTTTTTGGTATAAACCCAGAGGTGACAACAACAAATATTATAATTTAATATTTATTCAAAATGTTTTAGATATTAATTTGTGAATCTGTATAGATTTTATTTATTAGTATTTCGTATATGAAATTTATTTTTAAATGTAATCGTAATTTTTAGATTCATTTAAATAATTTATATACATTAAAGTGCAAATTGTTTAATTTAATTAGGTAATTTAAACTCTTTAAATACGTTTTAGATAAAATTCAGATTACAAGTTTTGAATTTTTTTACTAGTTTATCATTAAAACTTTAGGTAACATTTATATTGATTTATGTATTCCAATAAAATTTGTTTTTATTGATGGAAGAATACTAGAAATTACTAAAATTCCAATAGAAATTGAGGCGTCGGAAAAAAGGCACAAATTTTTTTTCCAGCAAAACATTTCAACGATATTTTTCCATTGAAATTAATGACTATGGATAAAACTCCAATGATTATTCCAACGGTTATGGTTTCCGTTGGAATTTCAATTAAAGAAATTCAACGGTTTTTCAACGGAATAAGTTTCGATATTTATTAATTATATATTTATGGAAATAATTTTTATTTTAGTATTATTATAAGTAGGGTTTTTTTCCTTAAAGAATAATGTAAAACAATGATTTTTATAAATTAATTATATATATATGTGTGTATTTGAGGAGACAAATGAAATTGCAAAATTCCAAATTAAATGATAGTTTGATTCCATCCCAAATTAATGTTAGTTTGGTGGATAAGATACAACAAACTTTGAATAAATTTTAATCTTAACGGAATATTGAGAAGCTGAATAATTGAAACTTTCACAAAAAAATTAGCTGGTGGTTGGCACAAAATATGATTTATATATTTTAGTTCAAAAATAAATGTTTCTAAACGAAGATGATTAAGAAATAAGAATGAAGTTTCTCCATGGGACTTTGGGATATATAACAAATATGGTCATATAACTATTGTTATTATTTTAAAATAATTAACTATTCGTAAAAACTCACGTGAGATCGTATCACATAAGGTCTTATGTGATATGAAATGTTTTATAATGTGAGATCAAAATCGATCATATTAAATTGATATAAATTTCACCTTACATAAGTCCACGTAAGATCTATCATTAACTCTTTAAAATTTTAAAAAGAATTGTTGTTTAGTGATAGTAACTATTACTAGTAAGTAGTAACAATCAATAGAGATATAGAAAAATAAAAGAAATCAAACCAACCAAATTACAAAAGAGAAAGAAGGATGAATCGTTATACTAATTCATTACACACAAATTTGAGATTAATTAAGTTTAACAGTGAGAAAAGGTAGATTGGAGATTAAGTGGGAGTATACATCCGATTCCGATCCAATTTTGGAACTTACACTCAACTCCTCCAGATTTTTCATTGCTTTGAGCTCTTGTGGGAGGCTTTTCAGACCCCAGCATCCAAATAAATCCAGTCGTTTGAGCTTCGGCATTGCCCCTTTTCCTATTTCTATATCGTTTAGGTACGACAAACCCATGTGGAGCACTTGGAGCATAGGGAAGCTGCCTTGGGAGATTACCATTCGCTCACCATGGTTTATAGCATCTAATTTGAGGTACAATAACTTTGGTAGCTTCTCTAGTTTTGGCATTGGGTCTTCAATTAGCACTCCTTCACGCCAGCCATGAGCCAAGGTCAAGTGAGAAAGGTTTGGCGGGAAATTGGTGGGTAACCTCTCACAATCATGCAATTTAAGTTGAGTGATACGGTGCAGTGTAGCAAGCCCCTCCATGTTTAGGGAGCGACAACTTTTTAACTTTAGATAGAAAAGATTTTCCAGCCTAGCTAATGAAGTGAAGAGCTTGCTTCCATTGGATATTCTTTTCACAACTATACCCAATTTGCAAAGACTAGTCATTTGTGATACCTGCTCCATTTCTGAATCTTTCAACTCAATGTAGCTCAATGTCTGCATATTCTTCAAAGTGTTTAGTTTCAGAGGGGTGTCGGGGTCAGACCAGATTTCATGTGAGTAGAGATGACGCAGCCTATCCATTTTCCATAAGACGTTTGGTATCAATATGGGATATGCGCTGTCTAAATAAAGGACCACGAGGTTTTTGAGCTTACCTATTGAACGCGGGAGCTTACCTATTCCTGTATCATCCAATCCCAAGTATCTTAACTCAATCAACCCACAAATTGCCTTTGGAAATTCATACAAATGACAGCCTTCCAAATCAAGTATCCTAAGAAGTTCAAAACTCTTCCAGTATGATGATGGACTACTTATACTTTCATATTTGGTATTATGACCTGAATGGATGAAAACAGAACGAACATATTTATTCTGATCAACCTGCAAGCACCATTGACGTGTAATGTAGATAACACGATGACGAGGTTTAGGTAAGGACTCAGAAGTACTCCCCTTATCATCATCATACCTTGATATCTCTAACCTCATTTCCTCCTTTGCTTTCCTGATGGATAGATCACGAATGAGATCATGCATTCCACAATTTTTTACTGTATCATACTTGGTCATATTCTTCACTTGAATCATGTTTCGATTGATCAACTCATCCAAATATCTCATTGCTATCTCCTCCATCGTTTCTTCTCCTTCCTGCTGGATAAGACCAAGGGCGATCCATATATTCACCAATTTTTTTGCTCCGATAATTGCATCTTCCTTGAAAAAGGCCAAACACAAGAAGCATGGCTTGAGCTGTGGAGGTAAATTCTGGTAACTCAATTCTAAAATAGCTGATACATTACTTGTTCCACTTGTTCCCAAATGAGTGTTTATTCCTTTCAACACTTTCTCAAATTCAGTCTTGGACCGTCTCTGCAGTTTGGCCAGTACGCCACCAACCACACAGATTGCTAATGGCAGACCTTTACACTTGTCCAAGATTTGCATCACTATATTCTCCACTTCTTCTGGACATTTCCCATCATCCTTCTCAATATCCGCCTTCTTCAACAACAACTTCCTACTTTCTTCTACGCTCAACTCTTTTACAGGATGGACAAAACGAGTATGTTTTGTGGTCACCAGATTGCGACTTGTAAGCAACAACCTACTGCCATTATCTGTTTGAATAAAAATAGTGGGAAAAACGCCAAAAATTTTAAATTTTATACCTAAAATGATTAAAAAAATAGAAATAAGAATAAATAATCATTGAAGTAGAATTAGAATAAATCCAAAAAAAAGTAAAACTGAAAAGGATAATTTATAAAATATCGTACATGTGTAGAGTTGATGAAAAATTTTAAAATATAAAACTGTCGAGAATGAAATAGAAAAATGTAATTAATAAGACAACAACATTTGATTATTTTCAATATTTATGAATTATTTTTATAAATATCTTATAATTTTATTGTATTTTGTTAGTGAATTTACTATATTTGTAATTTAACTAATTTCAAATTTGTTAGATTTACTTGAATTTTTTCGAAGATTTGAACAATCTTTGAATTTTATTTTTTAAAATAATTCAAATTCCCAATTTTTGTGTTATAGTTTACAATATTTATTTTGTTATTTTCTGAAATTAATTGAGAAATAGATTAAATATATATATATATATGTGTGAAGTTTAAAAGAAAAATAAAATCAAAGTAAAAATATTAATAGTATAAATTCATATTAAAATCAAGGTAGTAAATATTCAAAAAAAAAAGTGTAAAGAATAATATTAAAATATTCAAAAGGATTGCAAAATGGATAAATGTAATTCAAATCATTAAAAATCATGGGAAAAAGGTCAAAAAATTTTCAATTTTTGCACTTCCAATGCATGCAATACATAGTTGTTAACTTTAATGGTTTAGGGAAAAACACGCAATATGTATTAAATCACATGTGTTGGTGTGTTTCTTTAGGGAAACACAAAAATTTATATATTATAAGAGGTTTTGATGCATCTCACCAGCAAAATCAATCCATTGATTAGTAAATGACTTAAGCATTTACTTTACCAATATAATAAAAATAATTTTCCTTAATTTTATGATAAAATAGAATTAAGATGTTTTTATAACATGAGTAAACATTTTTTTATAAGTTTTAACTAATTATTTGTGGAACTTTAATGAAATTGTTGTAATTAATGAAATTCTTATATTCTAAAAAAAATACTTAATGTCTTAAAAAAAGAGTACTTAATAATAAATTTGCAATTATAATATCTTAGGTGTTATATTAAATATATAAAATTATAGATCAATAACAGTTGTAACTCAATCACACCTTAACATAAAAAGTAATGATAAAATTATGATTAAATTGACTCAATATACTTTTTTTCCCCATAAATTATTATAAAATTAACTATAATTATTTAAAATTTGAGGGGGTTTGCCCCTTATCCCCATCTCTTATTGCAAGTACACCATAAAATGTATTTAGTATGAATAACTTGCTTCAAGGTAAATAAAGGGAGAACCTCCCATTTCGGTACAAAT
Source organism: Scutellaria barbata (assembly GCA_028654395.1). Lineage (NCBI taxonomy): Eukaryota > Viridiplantae > Streptophyta > Magnoliopsida > Lamiales > Lamiaceae > Scutellaria > Scutellaria barbata. Next base: position 12,045,170 of record CM053646.1, on the reverse strand, counting down.
GACATATTAAATGCAATCAAACATAAGATGTATGTAACATCTTTTATTGCAGTTTAATTTTATGATTGTTGTACTTTTAATATATTGAACAAATTTCAAACACCGACTACTAAGAATTGAAACAATCCTAGATCACCACGATGACAAATATAAAAATTTATTCAAAATAATATAATAAATAGTAAATAGGGAAGAAGGTGGAGATGTTACCTTGATCAGGAAAGGCATTGGCGATGCCTTGCCAATGTTCGTCTTTCCAGACATCATCAACAACTATGAAATATCGTGTGTCCTTCAAGCGTTGGTGAACCATTTCTTGAATGTTGTGAACCTCCATTTTCTCCATCATCTCCAACACCTTTAGCTTCTCTTCTGTGGAATTCAGCAACTGCAGCATCAGCTCCTTCATCATCTCTTTTGGCCTCAATTCACTTGAAACCACTACCCAACACCGGCGCTCAAATCGATCAACGACAGCGCTGTGGTTGTACACAACCCTGGCCAGGGTAGATTTTCCGATTCCACCCATTCCTGTGATGGTGGCACTCGAAAGCCTTAATTCCTTCTGGTCAAAGATCAAGTTTTCGAGCAGCAATTTCACGTCGCTCTCCATGCCCACCAGCTGTTTGTCTGTTTGCCAATGAGCCAATCGCCGCAATGTGTCGACTTCTCTTGATCTCGTCATCGACGTCGCCTCCCCTAGATTTTCAATTCCGTACCTAGATCGGCTGCTCTCAATGTCTTGGAGCCTTTTCCAGATGGACTCGATCTCTTTACCGACTTCATTGACGTAGTAGACTCGGTTGGGGAAGCAGAAGCTCTTCTTCAACAACCTTCTCCTTCTTTGTGCATTCTCGACTTTGAGAAGGAAGATTTCAATGACATCTTGGGAATCTTGAGCCACCTCTCCGATCTCCGATATCCAATGACGCACGCTCTCGTCATTGACTTGCTTTTCGTCTGCGTCTTTGAGGAAACACTGCATCCGTTGCAGCTCGTCTTTCAGCCTGCGGACCTCGCCCTCGACGCCTGCCAGGAAACGCAACTTCTGGATCAACAGATCGCCCAGTATTTGCACTGCATATGATACTGTTGCCTCCGCCATATCTCAGCTTTTACTTGCTCTCTCTCTCTCTCTGAAATAGGAATCTGATAATTTGACTTTTGATTTCATAGTGTAGGATTAATGCAAGCATTGCCAAGCAATATTGCACGTGGCTTGCACGTGATCTATCTACCTCTCTATGCTTGCACGTGATCTAGCTACCTTTCTTTGCTGGCAACGTGCCTTTAAATATTACTTGTAAGGGAAAATGGATAATTCTTAATATATTGACCCATGTTATATAATAAATTATATTTCCATCGACTAGGTATCAATTACACATCCACATCTAATATCCGAAGATCACAACAAGAATGGTTCCTTTCCGAAATTTTTCATCCCCACTTATAAGTCACGCTATAGTGTTTGACAAAAGATTTTTAAAATGATCTTATTAATCTAAAACTGAAAAAATAAAGAGAGGTTATAAGTTGTTTACCCAAAATATAAAAAAGAAAGGAAACTTCACCTTATATATTTTTTAATTGTAAATTATGTATATATGTTGGTTTGAATTTTATCATTTTAATTACTAGCAGTACACCCATCCGATACGCGATTTGTTATATAAGATCTAATAATTTTTATTGTTGATTGACATAATGTATGATATACCATTTTAAATGTAAAATATATATTGTTTTTAATATCTATATTAATAAAAATGTTGATATTTCAACCTTAAAATTATGTTATTTTAAATAATTATATTTGATAAATCATAAATTATGAATACAAATAATATTGAAACTCAACATTTCAAATTTGATATAATTCTATATGCAATATAAATAATAAATTATGAATTTTAAAATAGATATGAATTTGATATAACATGTATTAAAAATGAAATTACGAAGATAATTAATACATAATTATAACAAAAAATACTAATAATTAAGTGAATAAGATATTCAATAAGTATTTAAACCATGATTTTTTATTTTAGTATTTTCCAAGGATTTATTTTTTCATAAATTTAAATTTTGGGTTATATATGATCTTACTATTTATTGTATGGTCATAAAATTTTATTAAATTAAATTATTTAACATTATTATTGGATTTTTGAAAAGAATTTAGCTTTAAAATCAATAATATTTGCCAATTTTCTTCATTTTATTTATAGTATAGATAGTGTTACTATTACTAACATAAATACAGGAACAACCAAACACCCACTAACTCGTCCCCATATATAGTCCTTGTGTATTAACATGTAATTATAATTTTCATACATACGTTTTCGATTTTCAAAATAGGGTAATTGATGATTTCTATTCAAACTATGACATTTAGCATACAAATTTCATTTTATTGCACAGAAATTTTATGATTCTTGTTGAGATTTCAATGTTTAGATTTTGATGAAACAAACCAAATATGTAATAGGAAGTTTTGAGTACCCCATTTTCACAATGTTTAAGTGAATAAATAGACTAGAATTGTGTCTTGAGTCAAGTATTGAAAATAAAGGTTAAACGAGGATAAAACTGCATCTAAGCCTTAAGGGAAGATATCGCTGCAAGAAGGCAGAATACAGTATCGCTGCAAAAAAGTAGGATACAGCATAGCTGAAAGAAGGAAGGAACAACAATGTATATATAAGGCTATACTTCGATACAGCAAAGTAAGAAAGAACGGCGTGCAGCAACACTGCAAGAAAAGGATACAGGAGTACTGCTAGAAAGAAGTTACAGCAGCACTGCCAGAAGATACTGCAACCAGGTTTAGCTTACCTACAAAGGAGTATCAGCTGCACAAGGACCAGGATACAGCGCAGACTTACAAGTCAGTTAAGTAATACAGCGCCAACTACAAGACGAAGTATCCTGCAAATTCTAGGAAGGATAAATGCAGTACGAGGAACGGAGATTCAAGCAAGAATAAAAGAGCCGTTCAAGAAAAAGTCAAAGTAGCAAACACGGAGACAATAAGAAGATGCCACATGGACTGACGCGCTGCAAAAAGCTGCGAGCCGCAACTGCCGCATTAAATGCTTCGAAAGGAAAAGTCAAGTCGCATTAAATGCGAACCATACTTTGGCCAGGCTACTTCAAATTCAAAAGAGAGATGTCTCCTTCAACGGACATCTTCTCCTACAAGTATAAATAGAGGTCGAGGAGAACTGAAGCTGGTTACTGTCACTGTTACTGAGAACTAAAATCCATACGCGAAAGTTTCAAGCTTACAAATTTCAAGCATTCAAGCCAACAATCAGTTTCAGTCACTCAACCTACCGAAGTGAAGCAAGTTTAAGCTGAAAGTTTCCCTACGAATTCAGAAGCTCACTTTGAAGCACAAGTTGAAGAAAACTTTTTTATCCTTTTAACCTTGTTGCTGTGTGCTTAGGTTGTTTTAGTGGTGTCAAGCAGTTGATAGGAGAGATTCTTGCTATTTGTTTAGTTGTCTAAAGTTAGGCAGCTTCCCTGTGTGGAGTGTAGAACCCTGTGTGGGTTAGCCTTTGAAGTTTGCAGTTGCTGTGTGTACGCTGGACTTCAGTAGGTGGTTTGCTTTGTAAAGTTGATAGATTGTTAGGAGAGTCCTGTAAATCAATCTTGCTTAACAAAGTTCCTACTCGAGGAGCAGTAGAGTGGACGTAGAAGGATTACACCACCTTCGAACCACTATAAGCCATAAGTGTTTAATCGCTTTATTTTTCTGTGCGTTTATCTTCTGCATTATTATTTGTCCCTCATCATAAAACGTTTTGAAAGAAACATTCTTGAGAAAAACAGCCTTGTGTTTTAAAGTTAAATTCCGCTGCGTATAAAACTTCAGGTTACAGCGTGCAGCACTGCATCGTAGCGCTGCAAGCAGTAACCTTCTAAAGCTGCAAGCTCAAGTAACTTGCAGTGCAGAACGGTTGTTTTAAAAGATTTTGAAAATCGACCAAGGTTCATTCACTCTCTCTGAACCTCGAACATCACTTGGGACCAACAAGTCTCTTAGTATTAATATTTAGAACAAATTTCAATCATTGACCGAAGTAAATTGAAATAAACCTTGATGAGGATGACAAATATAATTATAATAAATAGGGAAGAAGGTGAAGATGTTACCTTGATCAGGAAAGGCATTGGCTATGGTTTGGTTTCCCAATATGCGTCTTCCCAGACATCATCCTCAAAGTATGAAGCGAAGGGGATCTTCCTTGCCACAATTTCTATCGATCTGGTAATTTCCGTTTTCTCTCTCACACCCACTTCATTATTTCAGTACGAAATCTGTTGCAAATCGAAATTCCAGGCATTTTTGATCTGACAAATATTAATCGGTTGAATGATGCACTCCTTCTGTATGATAAAATGACCAAAATGAGGCATCTCCCCTCTGTGAAAGCATTTACGCAATTACTCTCGTCTGTGGTCAAATTAAAAGAGTATGATGGAACCATTTCCCTTTTCAAAGATTTCTACAATTTAGGGATTCCAACTCCATGAACACACTATGAGTGTTGCTATCAGTTTCTGTCTTTCTAACAGGGTCAATTATGGGTTTTCGGTTTTGGGTTGGTTCTTTAAGCGTGGTTGTGTTCCTCATGCAGTCACTTCTAACACCTTATTAAAGGATTTGTTTCGAGAAAACAGGATTTCTGAAGTGTATGAATTGTTTCAGAAGATGGTGAGACAAAGGCATTGTGTGGTAGATGTTGTAAATTTTGTGTTGATGGACTTCGCAAGGCTGGCAATGACCATCAAATTGCTTAGAGAAATGGAAAAGGGGAGTTGTAAGCCTAACACACACATCTATAACATGGTTATCGATGCTTTGTGCAGACATAGAATGATAGACTCGGCCTTGAAGCTCTTTGACTAAATGTCTGAAAAGGCACTAAACCTGATGCTATCACGTACAATACTTTGCTTTCTGGCTTACCGGGCTTTGGTTTGTGGAAACAAATTGTGATATTATTGAAGGAGATGATAAGTGTGCAAATTCTATCCTGATGTCAAAACATTCGGCGTTGTTATTGATGCCTCTTGTAAGGAGAGATTGGTGGATGAAGCAGAAAAGGTTATCGACATCATGATACAACAAAATGTGGTTCTCAATGTTTTCACCTACAATGCGTTGATGGATGGGCAGTGTCTTCAAGGACGAGTAGATAAAGCTAGGAATGTTTATTTATTCTATGCCTAATATGAATATTGCTCCTGATAACCACAGCTATAACATTTTAATCCATGGATATTGCAAGAAAAAGAAGATAGATGATACCATTCATCTTTTCCGTGAGATGCCACAAAAAGGGATGAGGCCAAATGTGGTTACATATAGCTCTATGATGCAAGGGCTGTTTCTTTTGGGAAAATGCTCTTCTGCACTAGAGCTTTTTGGTGAGTTACAAGTTGTTAGTCTAAAACCAGACTTTCATATTTAAATGGACTATGCAAGAACAGACATTCTGAACAAGTATTCTTGTTGTTGGGCGCATTGGAGCATGATGGAGAACCTCTTCATATCACTTACTACAACATTGTCATGAATGGATTCTGCAAAGGTGAAAAAACTTCACATGGCTCCAGCTATACTTGATGATCTACCTTCCACAAGATTGAAACCTGGATGCAGTAACCTACACTCTCTTGATCAATGGATGTTGCCAAAATGGTCTAATGGAAGAAGCTAAATGTCTTTTATCCAAAATGAAACAAGGGAATTTGCTCCCAGATGCGGTTACCTTCAAAGTTATAGTCCAAGGATTTCTCAGGAGTGGCAAATATAATGATGCAGCAACATTATTTGAGGAAATGAATGCTGAAGGATTCATCCCATATGCAGCCACACTCGAGAGTTGCTTGGGACGAAAGAACAAAATCCAATTATCTTTAAAATGTTTCAGTTGTTAGCTCCGACTGCTTTGAAGCAGAAATGATGTAATTATGAGGAATTTGTGTGTCAATCATCTTTAGAATGAGTAGGAAAATATAGATGATGATGTCTTTGTGTTGAACAAGATTATCCAGGTGAAAACTCGGCTGTCTATCTGCTGTTGTTCGAGATTCCTATGTTCATATATTGATTTCTGGACTTTTTTGTTTTTGATGCACAAGGTTCCTACACTAAAACAAAGACAATATGTTTGCATGTGTGAAATTATATGATTAAGAAATCAAAATTTAGCTTAATTTTTGTAGAGCATGCGATTTAAATCGAATCATTCCCAGAAAAAAAGAATGAAATAGTGAAATCAAATTAGAGTTTCTTCCAAAGCAGGTGTATTTCAAACTATCATATCTTCTAATTTGTTCAATAAGAAGAATGGTGTTATTAGGATCGTATTCCTATGCATTAGAAATTCTTCAGAATATGATGCAATCTTGAATTAGCTCTACTTTCTCTAATGAAAATCTGAAAGGTTTTTTCAGATTAATGGAAGGTGTTTTTCTTCTTCTACTTGTTATTGTTCATGTTCGATAAAAATTATTATTATTTCATTAATGTCATTTATGAAAACTCTTTACAACTCTTGAAACTAAAAGAAGCTATCTAATTTGATCGAATTTCGAAAGTCTAGCTTATAACATTGAGCTCATGTAACTCTACAATATGTCATCTCTACGATTATATAGACAAATCCACGATATTTTTACCTGTTACATCCAAAATATTCAGATATTATGTTTTTTAAGGAAACAAAGTAAATTATATAAATTAATAATGATCGAAACTAGTAGGATTTGATCTAAAGGATAAAATTGATATTATTTATTTTAAAAAAAAATTAATTGAAAAATATATTAATTGAGGTGTGTTTAGAAAAGAATGAGGTGTTTTTAGTCCCATTCTTTTTTTTTTTTTTCCTACCAAGTTATCGTACTTTTTATTGTGTTGTCATTTGCAATGAAAGTGAAGGGGTGTAAATTTTTTTTTTTTTCACTATGAGTGATGATTCACCATCGCTGGGCTAAGCTATGAGTGCACACTGCAATACATATGTAAAAGTAAAAATAAAATAAATAAAAAATAAAAAAACAGGGTAAAAGACCAAGAAAAGAAAAGATGAAAAAAAAAAAAAATTCATTTTCTATATGTTCTTCTTAGGAGAAATTAGAGCACTAAAATGAGGTAGTAAAAAAACTTAATAATGTAAAGATGATTTTTGATAGAGGTAGTTCTGAATATTATCTCTGTTGTTATATTGTCGATTTCTTTTTAGTTTTTAGTTGATGCATAATGTATCCCCAAAATCTGGTTATTTGGAAATATAATTTTACAATTTTAGTTTTTCTTAGTGGTGAGATCAACGATTAAGATAAAGTGATCCTTAGTTTAAACTATCTAAATCGATTTGATGGAATCGGCCATCGACTCTTGCTACGATTCATCCTGCTAACATTTTTCAATTAAAATACACATAAATTATCACTATTCTAAACACACCAATATATACTAACTTTACCCTTTAGAAAAAAATAATCAAAAAATAGAATCTATACTTATATAAAAGCAAGATAATTGGAAAATATTACAAGAATGTCATTTTCCCTTCTAAAGATGTCACATCATTATTTTTGTTAAAAAAAAATTCAAAAAATTATTAATTTTGTCAAGAAGATTGTTCATGTTATTTAGAACACTTTTCCCATGTAATATATTATTAATTATTATTATTGTTATTATTATTATTACTTATTATTAACTTTAATTACTTAATGTCAATAATTATTCTCATTATCAATTTTAAAGTAAAAAAAATTTTAAGATATTTTTTTTAATTATAAGAAATATTGTATATAAATAATATTTCAAAAATTTTATTATTAATTGGTCACTTTTAACCAACTCCAAAAGTCATTGACTTATCAAATTATCTATCGAACCATGAAATTTTTTTAGTAAAAGATAGAAATAAATAGAATGTAAGCTTTCAAGTTTTTAATTTTTTTTGTTGACTTTAATTAATTAATGTCTAGAATTATTCATATTATCAATTCGAAAGTTCAAAGAAATTTTAATATAATTTTTGTAATTATAAGAAATGTAGTATATAAATAAATATTTCAAAACTTATATTGTTAATTGGTCGCTTATAACTAACTCTAAAAATCATTGACTTATCAAATTATCTATCAAGCCATGAAAAAAATTCAACATAAGACAAATAAATAGAATGTAAGCTTTCAAGTTCGTTGTTTAAATTATTTATAAATTTTGTATTCCAACTTTTAAATATTATCAAATATAATTTAGAATGACATATACCATTTGTGTTATTTGAATTTAGAATAACACGCAACCCAAAAACGAATGCATAAAGAAGCCCTAATGTATAGTGGGAATTCAACCAAATTCTACTTTCTTCAGATAAAACTTTACTTTACCCAACAATATTTTTAAATTATAAAATATAGCTTTTAAAATCAATAGAGATATGAAAAATATATTTATATATTATACAAAGTTTGAATAATAAAAGATGTATGAATAACTTTTAATATAACAATTTCATTATATAATTACAAATTTTATATACTACCACAATAAATAATAAATCGAGCATTGTACGGGATGAATGTTGTTAATTATTATTGTTGTTGTTATTATTATTATTATTAATTATTATTATTATTATTTGTTATTGTTGACGATGATTATCATTCATTGTTGAACAATAATTTATTTCTTCTTTTTTTAATTTTGTTAACTTGAAATACTTAATGTCTATAATTATTCTCATTATCAATTTTAAAGTTAAAAAAATTTTAAGATATTTTTTGTAATTATGAGAAATATTGTATATAAATAATATTTCAAAATTTCTATTGTTCATCTGTCACTTTTAACCAACTCCAAAAATCACTGTCTCATCAAATTATCTATCGAACAATTAAAAAATTTAACAAAAGATAGAAATAAATAGAATGTAAGTTTTCAAGTTTTTAATTATTTTTTGTTTTTTTGTTAACTTTTAATTACTTAATGTCTAGAATTATTCATATTATCAATTATAAATAAATATTTCAAAACTTATATTTTTAATTGGTCTCTTATAAATAACTCTTAAAATCATTTGCTTATCAAATTATCTATCGAGTCATGAAAAAAATTTAACAAAAGACGAACAAATAGAATGTAAGCTTTCAAGTTCGTCGTTTAAATTATTTGTAAATTTTGTATTCCAACTTTTTGATATTATCAAATATAATTTAGAAGAACATATACAATTTGTGTTATTTGAATTTAAAATAATAAGCGACCCAAAAACAAATGTATAAGGAAGCCCTAATGTATAGGGAGAATTTAACAAAATTCTACCTTTTTAAGTTAAAACTGTACTTTACCCAACAATTTTTTAAAATTATAAAATATAATTTTAAAAATCAATAGAGATATGAAAATATATTTGTATATTATACAAAGTTTGACTAATAAAAGATGCATGAATAACTTCATAATATAGTAATTTCATTATATAATTACAAATTGTATACTATCATAACAAATAATAAATCGCACATCGTGCGGGTGAATTACTAGTTCTCTTAAGTATATATATATATTTTCCTGAAATTAATGAGGGCGAATTCATCTCCATCCATCATAAATCTTCGTTTATGCATTTTTTTTAAAATTAAATTGTTGATATTTGTATGAAAATGTTGTTAAGAAAGACCGAAAAATGAATTTCTAATAGCCCTGATTAGTCGAATATATAATAGTCCATTCGACCATCAAGGATCGAGCATTTTTAAGAGCGTTCGATTTGTTCAAGTCGAAAGTGTTCTACCTAAAAAGATCAAACAACGAGTGTTTTTTATATAACATTTCTATCTATGAAATATTTAATTACACTAGATGAAATTATTAAAATGTATGAAAAATCTGATATTATACATTCCAAATATTCTTTATCCATTATTATGATTGTTTTGTTCGCAAATCAAGGTTAGGTGGGATTTTTTTTAGCTAAATTTCACACAACAGGACTCCATTTCTTTGTTGATTTTCAATTTTAAACTCAAATTTTATTTTGAGATTTCTCAATTTTTAGGGCAATTTATAATTTTCACAATAATTTAATTTTCACGAACAAATCAACTTAGAATGAAAATAATCAATGAAGACAATACCATAATATTAAGGGTGATAATTCGTAATGGTACATTACTTGGTAATACACACGATATGTATGAATAATTATGAGATAATTTGTATATATATCATGACACTCTAAAGGTTAACATGTCATTAATAAGTTAAACTGTCACTAACAAATTTATATGTGGTGCTATTAACATGTTAACACACATCGCTAATGTCTAATAATTTAATTTTTTTTTCTTTTCATCGTGATTCATATTCAAATTCTGATTATCATATAATATTTATAAAATTGTATTTTTATAAATGTGAAATATGATTTAACATGACATATATTAATTAATGGATTGACGTTTACATATACATAACACAATATAAACAATTACTTTTTTTATTTGTATCTGTGTGACACGATAATTAAGACACACGCAGAATAAACCTAAACACTAACCCGCTTTATTTTAATATTGTTTCATATCTTACATTTTTGTTGTACTAAAAATTAACACCCTTAAATAATATGCTAGGGTTAAGATACATTAATTTCATCATAATATTATTTGATAGGAGCCGTATCACTTTTTAATTTTATTTTTTCAATAATAAACTTACATGGAATTAAATCTTCGACTAAATAACACCATCTTATCAAAATGCAATCATCCCCAGAATAAATCAATTTACATATTTGATGGATGAATAAATTATTCCACATAAAGTACAGCACACGATTCATGATAATAACTTATCTTGAAACACCATGCATGTCCAACAATCATATGTAATAAGCATGATCTTTTCTCCACTTCTGATCTCACTCTTGATATTATGTGCATATCCACTTTAATTATGTGTGTATATAAATAAGATCTTATCTTATTTAAGTGATTGATGGATTAGTGGTGGGGAAGGCCAATGAGAATCCATCCATGAAATAAAGGAATATGCTAACTGTCAAAAATTGTACAAAATGCATATTATTAATAAATATGAGATGGTTCTAAAAAGAAGAGATTTACAGTAATGAAAATTATAAACTTGCATGCTTTGCTGGGAGGGATCTGGACATGCACAAATATAATTTATGTAAGACTGTTTTATGTATACAATTTGATAAGACGGGGCTTCGCTCTTCATAATACAAGCTCATTTTCACAAGTCAATCTTTCATTATTTGTGAATTATGAATTATCATGAGTTAATATATTTTATGAAATTAAATCTGTGATACGATTTCATAAGAGTCATAGTCAGAAACATGAGGCTACATTTTTTCACCCAAACTAGATTAGAAATAATTAAGATCAAACATTTGTCAAAGCAGGATTAATTAATGTTTCCTCTATTTCAAAATAATTGTTCGTTTATAAAATAAATATTACTTTAATATATCTCTATCCTTTTTTTTTATAGAAAATAAATTGTTTTTTTTTTTTACTCTCAATTAATTTTGCGCTTATTTTGTTTTAACTAGATGTTCATTTATTAAAATACTATTGACTTTTGTTTGATCATTTTTTAATCTCTAAAATAAGGATATTCCGATTATTTATACACCAAATCATAACTATTAAATATCTTTTAAGTTAGTGTGAAACAACTTTAACATATAAGATAAATTCAAATGGATGTTGCACGTTAATTGTGAATAAAGTTGATCCATTTTACAGAGAAGTTTACATTATGAAATAGATCAAATGGTCCCAAACTTTTCTATCTCAATTACACATGAAATTTTCATATTTAATCCTGTAAAAACATTTTTCGCAAATTAAAATCTCAATAAATTGACACACATAATCCTACACTTTAATTTCTAGAGTGGACGTATATATTAAGAGTCCTTTCAAGTCTAGAAAGTTGTGGGAGTGGAGGTGAGTCAGGTGACAATTTTTGGGACTAAAAGTGCAAAAGAATTAAGATACTTTACTCGAAGAATGCATAGTTATTTTGTTTGTTCCGATCTGCTCTATATAAATCTATCACTTTGTAACATTCCTTCACAATTAATTATTTTATATCAATATGTTTTGATTTAGTTCCTATTGTTATTGAAATATAGCACAGTTAAATTATTGTCTTAATATAATTTACTTTGTTTTTAAATATCCTTGATAATCTGCAACCTGGTGACATGTTTTCGTAGTCATATTCCATGATTGGACGTTTCATTACACACTACAAAATTTACTGTCATAGTAGAAGATACTATAGTTTGGCATCCAACGAGATTGAGATTAGATTGAACACTGAAATCTGAGCATAAATCAAAGTCCCAATAGCAGAACCATATGCAACATTTTGCATCTCTTGAAAATAATCTTGTATTCCTTAGCCACAAGGTGTCACCTGACTTGAAATTATGCATGGCATATCATTTTCTATTTGTATTTTTTTTGTGATGATCTAAGAATGAGCGTACGATCTCAATGTATTTGGATCCCGTAAATAAAAGAGATCTCCACAACATCCTTCATTTCAAACTTAATTGTCTGATAAACATAATTATCTCAGCCTTATGTTCAGTTTGAACCATCAGGGAATTGAGTTACTCTACCTTCATTGCATAGCCAAGACCCATGCAACCTAATGTAATTACAATATCATCCTCCCAATCCTTAAAGTTGACAAGGAGCGTTGATTTGTTTTAATTAATGTAATTAATCCAATAATATATTTGAACCATCCAAATCCAAAATGTATGACGATACGAAAAATGATATTGGTTATCGCCGAATTCCGAAAACGACATTCATACAAGAGATAATGGTTATTGCCGAATTCCAAAACAGTTGATATATGAATATTTATCCATCCAAAATTCAAGAATTAATTCAAACTAAATCAACTCTTCTTAATGACATAGGTGTGTGTTTTTAAAATATTTAATAACACTTATTACATTTTATAACTCTCAACATTTATATATATTTTACACATGTATAAAAGGATCTCTAAGATCAGTAAAAAAATTGACCCTCAAAATTATATCCGCCTTGTAATTTATTGGTAATTTGTTGTGACACAAAGACTCATATATATATAAGACAATATTGTAACATATAAAAATCTATAAAATGAAATTCAACAAACCACAAACCAATCCAAATTTTGCGCACATTCATATATAGATTATAAACTGTAGATTAATTAACTTGTTTGATCAATCATAAAATTAAATTTATGGGATATTCTCATAAAACTTCAGTAATCTTTTATTTGGTTAATGTTTGGTTATGATATGATAGTGTCATATTTTAGACATGCTTGTTCACAATTAAAAGAGAAATATTATTTAAAGTGCTGATTTCTACATGGCATATCTTGCATATTTCAAGATTCGGTCAATCTAATTATACGTGTAGAAGTTACAAGGCCAATTTTCTAAATAATTCAAAACTTTATATAACTTTCGATGAATTAATGATTTCATTTATGTGAAGCTCAAAATAGGGAATGAATAAACACAAAGATTGAAGGAAGAAGATGAGAGATGTTAATAATGTGATAAGGTTTGGGGATAATGGAAGACAACATCGAGTGGGGAAAGAAAGACTTAATTTGTGACAAATAATTGAGACACTTTATGCAAAAATAATCATAAAGATGAATCCCCCTACATTTGGAGCTTCCTAAAAAATTGAACCAATATCACATTTTATCATTCTAAGTTTATTGGGCAGAGAAGTCAAAAGATAATTAAAATTATTGTTTTATAAAATAAAGTGAAAAGGAATTATATAGTAGACAAAACGTAGCAATCCCATATGGGCTCTCTCCATTGAAAATGATATGCATCTTCTCCACAACATTGTGTGTGGGTATTTGGTGTAATTGTTGCTTCCCCTTTTAAGTTGTATACCACATGACCTATCAATCATTATTATATTAGAATAATTGTCCACATACTCATTATGATCATATTTATCGTCTTCATTTTTCTGTTGCTCATATTTAAAGACTGTGAAATGAAATTAATAATTACATTTTATATATATATATATATATATATATATATATATATATTAAATACGAATACATTAAGATGTGTTTATGATGGATGTTTATATCTATATTGTATAACATTTACCAACTAATCAAAATATATTGTATAATTACACAAGTGTCAAATTTCGTCTGATTTAGTACATATAGTGCTTAATACTTTTCTAGGATGGGAATGTGTCACAGATGAAACATATAGATTAATGAAAACTTGGATTATCTTATAATATAACTTTAGTTTAATTAACTTTAGGTAGTTAATTCAATGATTACATTACTTTTTATGATAAATTTATTTTGTTGAATTGAAACAGACAAATAATTTAAGATATTTAGCAAACACCCTTTACATTGCTTTTTTTTTTTTTTTTTATCTAGTACTAATTCATGAACTGTTTTTTTTTTTTTTTTTTTACGGTTTTAAATATTATTCCATTTCTTGTTTCAATATTATTAATGCAAACGATATGTGTGTTTGCATTAATAATATATATATATATATATATATATATATATATATATATTTTCTTGTTTTTTTAATATATATATTAAACATTATTTTTAATACGTTGTTAATAAAGTGTTATCTAATTTAAGGGAAATTAAATTTTGGGGTCCCACTTCAATGCACCTATTTAGGCCTCAATCCAAGCTTTCGGTGGTTGCTTCAAAGTTTTAGTGATCATCAGCTATTCAAATTCAAGTTTCATAATGTAATCTTTCATGTGTTCCTTTTACACAATAACAGTGTGTTACTTTCACGCAAAAACAGTGTAGTAGTATGAATTTTACATCTATATACTTAAGTCAAAGTCAATCTGAAATTATATTTGATGTGTTTTCACGTGCCTCCATGCATCTTGGTTGCCACACTTAACTTGTTCTCACATGTTATATTTTTTAGTTATATACTAATCATACATTTTAATAATATTAATTATACATTTTAGTAATATTAGTCATACATTTTGGTAATATTAGTTGTACATTTACATTATTTTAGACAAACATGTAGTACCTTCTATACATTTTAATTATATTAGTAATACATTTTGGTAATATTAACTATACATTTACATTAATACATTTTAGTTATATAGTGATACTTTTAGTTATGTTAGTTGTACATTTATATATTATATAAAAGTATGACTATGTTGATATACATGTATAAGTAATATCATATTTAGGTATATATTTACAAATTGTGGTAAAATTATTCTTTTCTTTTTTTTAGTAAAGCATTACATAAATGCTAGGATGTTTGTACATAAATTTCATACTAATATAACATAAAAATCAAATTAATATAACATAAAGGTCAATGCATGAATAGAAAAAAAAACAATAATGAGAAAACACTGATCTAAATCGATCCGGATATATGAATTCTACATCCATAGGTGAATTATATGGCTTTCAACTCAAATTTTGTTTTTGGAGGAGATAATTAGTGTGCAGTATGCAAAACTTCTTATTTGAACTAAAAATATTTACAACAATTAAAATAAATTGAAAGAAGCAAAAGTTGTTAATTAATAATTGAGAAAGAATTGGTTCTGTTGCGTAGAACTCTTTTCATTAGAACAATGATGCTTGTGTATCATTTATTAATATCATTTTTCGTCTCATGATCATAGTATTTCTCAACTTTGGTCTCAATTATATTTATTTTTAATTCAGTCTCATAATTTAAAAATCTATTTAATTTCAGTTCAATTTTGTCGAATCAAAACTTTCCGAAGACTTAAAGTAACGTGGTACCATGAGTCTCAATACTAAATTTTAACCTGAATTCATATACATAAAGTAAGTTAATATTGTGTGGGCACTAAATCTTAATCTTTGAATCGCCCAAATAATTATCTAGACAGTAAAAGAAAAAAAAAGAAAAAAAACAAACAAAACCAAACTGCAACAAGATCTTATAAAAAAAAAATTTCCATTAGAAGACAATAAAAAAAAAAAGTTAGATAAATATGTAAAATATATCTTTCAAAATCAAGAAAATATTTAAAACTGCAGTAGTGCACTAGTGCTGACTCTTATTGTAATATCATGTTCTTCTGTCTCCTCGCGTTCATGTATCATACCATACTCCTCTACAAAAACATTCAAATCTTTTTATCAACTTGTATTCTATCCAACTCAAGATTTTGTGTAGAAGTGGAGGAAAAAAAGTTAATGATAGTAACAATAAGAGGGCATAGGTGATATTATGAGAGAGAAAGAAACATAATGATATGGTGTATTAATTCATTTGAATCTTCTGTCACGTGGATGTTTCATTTCCAATTCAATTATCTTTAATTAATATATGTTACATAGTAATTAATGATGTTAGTTAATATTATTATTTTAAAATATTAAATAAAATATAAAGTATAGTAAAAAAAAATCATCTGGAACTAACACTATATTGAGTTTTTTTTTTTTTTTTAAAAACAAGATAGAGATGGTTTTTTCTTGTAATAATAAGAACGAGTGATTTAGTTATATTGTCGCCCTTAGGTAACTAATAGTTTGCAGATTGAATTTTTCATTGGAATGTGATTTAGGGTAAACTGCTAGGTCTCTATTTAGATCAGCGTAAATTATCATTGACACATTTTTAAATAAGATTGTATCTTGGATCTTATTATGTGAGATGAGACAGATTTAACTCAATTATAGATGATCAACAATTAATGTCTTAATCAACTTGATCAACGTTTAGTCAACAAAGTTAAATGTATTTTTTTTATATATTAATTAGGTAATACTTTTTATATTAGTAATAATTTTATGTGTATGAGGTTATACTTTTTAGAAATTATAATTTAACAAGTAATATTATATAATACTTTTCTAGTATATCGTGTAATACTTTTGTGTGTATCATGTAATTGCTTTCAAGATTTTAAATCCATGATAATTTGGGAAATTATAATTTCACAAGTAATACTCTTATTCTCACCATGTTATACTTTTATATACATTATGTAATACTTTCGAAAAATTATAATTTAATAAATATTACTATGTAATACTTTTATTATATAAGGTAATATTTTTATAAGTAATGAGTACTACTTATGGTTCTATGACTTCAAATCAAAGATTAAATTGAGAAATTGTAATTTGATAAGTCATATTTTTATTCTCATAATGTAATATTTTTATGTATATCATATAATACTTTCGAATGTATTACATAATACACATAAAAATATCATATAATATTTAATTTATGTGTATCATGTAATATCTTTTAAAATTATCATATGATGCCACATGATATACATACAAATATTATGTTTTGAGGGAAAAAAAATTACATTATGAAAATAAAAGTATCATGTACTATTTTGTGTGTGTAATATTTAATAATTTTTGAAGATACATATAAAACAATTAGTGATATTTTTATGTATATATTATAATACTTCTGAATTAATAGTGTCGATCGGTTGTAGACCAACAGTTAATCGACGTTAACCGATTGATCAACAATATTAATCAAATTGAATCGACCTGTTTCACAAAATAAGATTCGGAAGACAATCTCAAATGAGGCTCATTCTTTTAACATATATCTAAAGATGTATTCGGCAATTACAATAGAAAATAAGATAATATGGTAATATTATAAACGTGATATTGGAGGGACACCTGAATAATATTTTTATCCCAATTCCCACTTTCGGGTAGTTTGATTATTCCATTACATTTGTAAATGGAATCGGGTACGTATTTTATAGTATTTGACTAATTATTAATTAACTATGTATATCATGACTAATTATAGTTTAATTAACTTAGCAATCATCATAGTAAATATCAATTGGTTAAACTCAGGATTTATTATTTTAAATAAATATAAAGGCAGCTTACCGACATGTAATACAATATTATTATTAACATGTAAAATCACATCAATGAATTTGTGAAAGATAATTGATCTTCTTTACCCATGATTATATCAGAGATGATGCTAAAAACGATTAATTTGTAGTCGTGAATTTCTCGTGAGATGTGGGAATGATTACGAGTGATGAAATATTTGAATGAAATATATGGCAGACAATTGCCTGGCCTGAGAAATGGATTCAATTATTCGTGAAATAGTAGGAAATATTGTGCAATTGTCAACTCTCCATTTCAATGATTGAGGTTCAAGTCAAAACCCACTACCTATGTATACATTGTTTATACCTTACCCACAAAAAATAAAAAAAAATCAATTAAAATAAAAGAAAGACATGCATATATTTTATATATAAATATTAGTATAAAATAATGTTCAAATGTCCATCGTTATCAACACTTAATATATCGAACGATGATGTATAATGATCTTATCTCCTCATTATATAAAAAACAAAATTAATAAATATTTTGAATTTTTAATATATCAATCATATATATTAATATGTGTTCGGATGGATAGGTGAGTAAAGTTGTATTACTATATACGATTTGATTACCACACATGTTCATTAGATGATGATATAGGTGTTCAAGCTTCACAGTGACCCTACCATACTGACTTTCGGCTTGAGCTTATATATATCGCTCTATCTGGAGAAGGTAATATATATCCTCATTACTTTTCATTATTATTATTATTATGTTAGGCTTAATAGCGAAATAAAGCAAAGCTTTATATTATTTTTCTATTTTAATCATTTTTTTAAATTATTAATTTTAATAAAACATTGATTAATTAATTTAATTTTAGTTAATTTATGATTTTGATCAAAATTTTAGATAATATATAAATGATACGTTACTTAAAATTAATTAAATTTAATTAATTATGAATAAATCCACTATAACCTAAACAAATGAAAAAAATATAAAAATAATAATTTAAGAAAACAACACAATATAACAAAAATTTAAAGCAATAAATTAACAAAAGCTTTAGTGTTGAGAAGTTCATATCGTTTATAGTGTTCGAAAAGTATGGGCTAAAATTTTGGTACAGGAAATTGTTATTAACAATATTTTGAAATAATTGCTTTTGTTGTACATGTGATTTAGTTTCAATTTTTCTTTTTTATTATTTTAATTTATTTAAGTTAGTATAGTTAAACCATAATTAATTAGATTTAAATCATGATGTATCATTTATATATTATGTGGCATTCAAATCATAACATACACAATCCAAATTTAACCTAAATCATGAATTGACTAAAATTAAAATTAATTATTCAATTCATAATTAAAATTGATAATTTTAAAAGAAGAAACGAAAATAGAAAAAAACTATAAAGTTTTGGATTTCTTTTTTCATTAAGCCATTATTTTATTTCATGATATGGCTGTGAAAGGGATTTCACAGAGCCATGAAGTAAGAGAGGAGAGCAATAATGGAAAAGTAATATACACTGGAGGAATGATTTGTATATTGCAATGAAAATGTACTAATCACAATGATAATGATAGTTATATAACAACCAATAAGGAGCACCTATGAACAATCTAGAATGAGACTTATGTCTACAAAGGATTAGTCATCATTAGAAGACAATTTTAACATACTTTGATTCCTAATTATTGCATAGATCCTCATCTCTATGAGCTGGATTTGTGAGTTGGCATTGCATGACACAGATTTTTATTTTTCATACCTCTTAATTTGAGATAGCCATTGAGTATGTTGACTCATATCACGTAATTAAATTTATGAGACGATTTCACATAAAATTTACTCACAATAGAATTTACTCACGATATAAGGATAAGCTACTTGATCAATTCTGGACATGAAAAACTTACGTTTTTGATATTTTTTCCTACCAAAATGTAAATTAAGTTTAAGGTTCTTGAGTGATAAAGTGGATTAGTAGTCAATGAAATAACACTTTGACCGTCAATCTAGATAGTTGCACATATAAACCCCAAACATTTCAGTTCTAATAGAAGAGGGTGTATCTATGTAACTTTACAAGTGGCATAAGCTAGAAAGGCTTCCATTTTTTTGCTTTAGTTCTAGAACTTGACACATTGGACTGTTTCTTAACACTCCAAGAAATTAGATTGCTTCCAATAAAAATGCAGTAGCTAGCCTGATGTCAACCTTCTATCATCTGCATCAGGAGCCCAGTTAGCATATGTAAAACACAATATTCAAGGATTGTGAATAATAAGCCCATCTCCAACAATGTTTAAGCAAGTACAAATAACACACCCTAAGTGTGTGTATAGGGTGTGTTTGGACTGGAGTGTGAGTGTCCTTGTAAATTTGAATTTCAGATTTAAGTGAATTTTGATAATTTTATGTTTGTTTTCGAATTTTGTAGGGTATAATTATAGTTAAAATGTTATCATCATATTGGAAATTGTAAAAAAATAAAATTAATGTTTTTATTGGGAGTTGTAGAAAAAATAGGATAGAAATATAAAAATTTGTAAAATCCTCACATCTCATAACAAACAAAGATTTGTATTTTACTCATCCCAAATTCAAAATGGGCACATCTTAATCTAAACATAATGTTTTTGGATTGTGTAATATCACCTCTGTTATTAATTTTCATTTCCTTTTTCTTTTTATTATATTATATAATTTTCTAATTTTTTCTGATTTGGATATAATAAATGCTTTCTTATGTATTATATCTCTTCAATTATATTATATTTATAATATTATATACCTTATATTCCGAACATGTTTATGTTATAAGAATAATTGTATTATATTAATGTTACATCATGTATTATATTGTTTTAAATAAATATTTTATTTTAAAATTAGAATTATATTTTAGTTTTAGATAATAATTTTTTTGAGGTGTAAACAATATAAAAATATATTTATTTGATGAATGTAATTTTAATATGTATAAATGTATTTGTGTATATTAAATGATTAAATAAAAATAATTTAATGGATACTGAAACCCATACGCATTGAATATTAATAGGCATCGTCGTGGATGACAATCTAAAATTATTTATTCCAATAAGGTATATTATCATTAGAAAATTGAGAAACACTTGTGATGTTTTTTTGTTGATGTATGGAATATGTAGGAGGTTCTTTAGAGGGAAGCTTTGAACATGATTAGAATTTGGAGCAGTTAATGTCAGGATACCAAGCTAAAATCATTTTTCGTTTTATATTATTTTTTAATTTTTATTTTATAAATATCACAATTTTTAATTTAATTTTATAATTTAAAAATTTATTCAATTTTAATTTAATTTTGGTTGAAAATTTTAAATTTCAAAGAAAAATAACTTTCGACGATCTAGAAGTGACATAGCACAAATGTCAATCAATAAGAATTTGACAAGTGTAGCCAAATAATTTTTAGGTCATCGAAAGTCCCAATTCAAAAAAATTGGAAGTTTATATCAAGGACAAAAATATCGGTTTTGATGGAAATATCGATACTTTGGTTTTACAGAAATATAGGTGGATATATCGATTTCAGTGGAAATATCAAACATTTAAAAAAAAAATATTCACCGACATCAGTTTCGGTAGAAATATCGAACATTTTTAAAAAATATATGAGAACATTGTAAAAAAAATTAGATAATATATCTAGTAGTTTAAAGATTATTATAACTAATATTAATAGATATATTGAATTTAAAATTTTAAATAAAATGATATATTTACAACAAATATGGAGATAAACTACTATATAACGTTGTCTGCTATTATAACATGATAAATTTTGTACAAAGTTAATACATGTATTAGTGATAACTTGAAATCCTATGACGTACAAATGAATAAGATGACATGGAGCTTACTAATTGTGGAAATGGAGAGCAATAGATTAAAAAAAAAAATCTACACATTTTTTCAGTCGATATATTACCATATCGGCGGTATATCGCCGAAATCCCACGAAATTGAAGCATTTTCACCAAAAAATGAAATAAAAACGATAGTTTTATCGAAATATCATCGATATTTTTATGAAAAAAAACTGTACTTTATTTTTATTTCGAAACCACGAGATGAGTGATATTTCGACAATATATCACCGAAATATCGCGATTTTTTCATTATTGGCTTGTATACTCATATTTCCTTGTTGGAAGTTTACGACATTTTGATTAGGAGTAAAGCTCAGATCACTCCTATGGCTACATTTTTATGCAGTATGGCTGATCCTAAAATAGATCGGCATCTACGTCTATTAAACTTGTCTATACTCTTTGAAACCTGATCATCTCATAAATTTTTTTGTGTCATATTTTTTGGGATCAAATTAAGGTCAACCCTAGCTCATAATCGAGCTTATTTTAATATATCTAAGGAATAATAATTAAATGGTTTCTTTGCATTTAACATAATATTATAAATAAACCCACCTTTATAAAAATGTAGGTTGTGACCAGAGTTTGAACCAGAATCAAACAAGTTTATTAATCTTTATTGTCGTCCTCTTTTCTTCTACTCCTGTTAAGCTCGTAAAAAAAAACTATGTTATATATAATTAAGCTTTTGACGTCTCTCATACCAGAGAATAGTTGAACAAGGACCTGAAATTCCTTTATCCCTAAATCGTGAATCGTCAGGTTGATGGTCACTTAGTGATGAGTATCAAGTCAATTAAGCTTTCCTCCTTTTCTTTTATGAAATTAAACTAACTTATATTGTATTTCTCCTTTTAAGATTTATAATATTAGATTGTGTTTGGATATTAGGATTTGATATTTATAGTAGTAAATATATTGATATTGTTTGGATTGATATTAATTTGAAAAATATATCACTTTTATTTTAAATTAATTATACAACAATATAAGTGAATTAAAATTCTACTTTAAGTTGAATTCATTTCAAATCCCTTAATCCAAACACATCTAAAGAATCTCTATCAACCACATGATCATTTGAATTAATTTCCAAGTCTCATATGCAAAAACATCAATTGCATATTGACTAATAAACAATATTCCTAGAGAAAGTTTATTTGATTGGATCATTAGTGGTCGAAAATAGTTTAGGCCAGCTAGGTCGCTGAAGGAGAGTCGATCATTAATGTGTACTAATTAATTCGCGTCAATCTATCACAATATATATACATGAATGAGCAGTAGGTTTATCTTTTAGAAATACATCTAATTGAACTTTTGATACATTTAAAATTACTTAACAACTTTAGGGATATGGGATTTAGTAGTTAGGTGATTCGCTATTATAAACCACATTATCGTGTTTCATATGATATTTCAAAATAGTTACTATATACTACATATATAAAAGATATCATATTAATTAACACATGATGGATACTGAAGATAATAAAATACAAAATCAACTACTAAAATATAATTTGTAATGTAAAGGCATCAAAATCATCAATATTAAAACACTTCTCACTTGTTATTCTTTCTTATTGAGTTATGAGACTCCCATTCTTGAATGTTTTTTGGGCTCTTTAAAATAATCGGAAGTCAAAAGGGTGAAAAGATCTCCATCAACCAAATTAAGTAACTAAGTGAGATTTGACCTACAAATAAAATTTGGAATAGCTCGTAAAGGAAGTTGGGGGAGAAAAGAAGCCTACTAAAAGGTAGGTAGTATTGTATTAAAGAAATGGACAATCAAACCTAGACATGTGGAAAAAGGAAAATTCTTTGTTAGTTAAGAGATAAAGTAGATTTTTCTCAGCTAACATTTGAAAAAATCTCTATTATACGTACCACATGAACAAATATGGTCTTATAATGCCTCGTTTTTATGACACTAGGAAATATGTGTCTTAATAAGGAAATTAAATAGAGAAGAAAATCAATCTAGAGAAGGGAGATCCTCAATAATACTATAAGATATTATGTTTGGATAGAGTGATTTGAAATATAGGATTTGAAATGAATGAATTTAAAATCTATCAAAATGACTCCAAAATTAGTTCAAAAATGAAAGTCATGAATTTACTATTCACGTCCATTCAAACGACATTGATAGATTTATTATCATGTATTTCAAATCTCTCCTCAAATCCACTCATTCAAATAGATCGTAAGAGAATTTACCAAAATAAAGTGAGTTCTAATTATCTCTCCCCAATAAAAGAATACTCAATGCACGAATTGCCTTGCACCTGCATTAATTGTCATCAACTTAAAAACTTTATTAATTTCATATGAATAGTTAGATATAATTTAGGGTTAATTATATTAAGAAAAATCAATTTTTTGGATCGATTTTTATTAACAACATAATCTTTCGACAATAACACCACAAATCATCAGTTTTATAATCATGTAAATTCAACATTTTTGGACTTCAATTATTTAAAATTGTTAATCTGTGATGTTAACAAAAAGTTCACTGTGTATGTATGTAATTATCTATAATTTATTATAAGAAGTCAAATTTTCAATAATGAGTCTTTTAAAATTCTCAAAATTAAATCTCAAGTTTTGATAGATACACATCAATAATATTCCCAGTGGTCGGCTGCAAATTCAACTTTAGTGAGTGTGAGTGTGTGACTGCCAAAACATGATCTTCGTGATATACATATATGCCTCGAGCTAGTGATTTTTACAACAGTGACTGTAATATATATATATATATATATATATATATATATATATATATATATATGATTAGAGTTTAAATCCTATGCACATCTTTCTGCCCATACACAGGCAATAGAGAAAGATCCATAGGTGGTGAGTACACTTCTTGAAAGTGGGGTAGCAAAAGCACTTAGACTTCAATTCCAGGGAGGGATGTCTAATGTGGTTCACATAAAACACACATAATTCATGTATACAATTCATACATTATAATGAGTGACTCTGAAACAATGAGCTCCCTTTAGCATTCCATCTTCTAGATTCCATTCATTTCCCCATCTTTACCTTCCCACTTCAATATATAAATCAACCTAATCCCCCCTCCCCCTTTTTTTTTATTTTTTTCGAAATATAATATTTATATACGAATTTTGATCATTTTCTGTGGTAAGTATTTGGTGTTGTCGTATCATATTGATGTCATTTTGTAAAACACGATGCTGTGTTTTGTGTTAAAATGGGTTAAAATCATTTTTGATCCATAACTATGGTATCTTCCTATTCTAATCTCATAATTATCATGGTTTTCAATTTAGCTCCATAATTTAAGAATATGTCTGATTTCAGTCCAATTTTAACAATTTTCGTTGGAAAAAATTTACGTGTCAAATTTTTATTGGTGAGATGCCCAAATCAAAATCCTAGTAAGAGTTTTGAGATGTGACATTTTTCCAACATAATTCAAAATTTTTGGACAAAATTGAATTAAAATCGAATAAATTTTTTTGTGAGATTAAATTAAAAATTATGATATTTATGGGACCACAATTAAAACAAACATGATTTTAACCTATCACAATAACTAAAACATTGGTATTGTCACTATAAGTAAGGACCTATCAAGATACTAATTCACTGATATTCTTCAAAAACGCCATTAAAAATAAGTACTTAAAAGATACTTTTTTAGAAAATTTATTTAATTTATAAAAAACAGTGACTCTGACAAAAGTGTCACTATATTTGTTGATTCAATGACGCTGGTATAAAAAGTCATTATAAAGTAAAATTTAAGTGACATTAACGAGGTGTATTGTATTGGTTTAGAATCTTATAGGATTTTAAAAGTTTTTTTTTTTTATAAAAAAATTTATTGATATTCAATTAGAATTTTATATCATTTAAAAACAATTTGTTGGTATTTAATCAGAATTTTATGTCATTTAAAAATAATCCATTGGTATTTAATCTCGATTTTATGTCATTTAAAAATAATCCATTGGTATTAAAAAATATAAGGATTTTACAGGATTGTTGTGTTAGATGGATTTTGACGGATTTTTTAGTGGTATCTATAAATATCAATAATCATATCCAAACCCATCAGATTTTAGAGGACTCTTGAAGTGATAAGGTCTCTTCACCCTTGTCTTTATACTGTAATTTTATGAAAAAAAAATTGTGATATGTATAGTGTATGTATATCTATATCTCTTTGTTTACCTTTATCTTTATACTGCAATTCTATAAAAAAAATTCGTGATATGTATATATTGTATTTCTTTATTTGTATTGGGTGATACTATTATACTGCAATTCTATAAAAAAAAATTCGTGATATGTATATACTGTATCTCTTTATTTGTATTGGGTGATGCTATTAGATGTATGAATAGGTGAGCTATATTATGTATATATTGTATCTCTTTATTTGTATTGGGTGATGCTATTAGCGTTTTCATGAATGAATAGGTGAGCTATATTGGATTAGGAGATGCTATTGACATTTTCATGTATATACTGTATCTCTTTGTTTGTATTGGGTAATACTTGTTAAAGGTTTCATCCATCTCTTTTTATGTATATATAAAAATCAATCACTCTCATGTCTTTATACTTGTTAATCATTTTCATGTATATACCACGTTACTTTTTTTTAGTAATTCAAATAGGAGATTCACAAGGAAATAATAAAGGAAAGGGAAAAGAGAAAGAAAATTATGAAGCTTGGATTAAGGAGGATTCCGATGAATTGTTACAACTGATAGTGGATTTTATAAAAAGTGGACTACGTGATGCTAATGGGTCAATTAGCAAATTAAATGTAGAGAGAGTCATCCTTCCTCGTCTCAATGCTAAAATTAAGTTTCCTAAAACGTATAATCATTACCTGAGTCGAATGAAGTGGTTTAAGAAACAATATAATAATATGTCATCACTTATGCGCAACAATTCTGGCTTTGGGTGGGACCCAATTTTAAAGACATTCATCGCTAGTGATGAAATATGGAAAGAGTACTTAAAGGTGAGATTACTTCGTAATCTTTTCAATATATTAATAGTTTACAAGTGTAGTGCATTATATTATTTTTAATATATTAATGACGGAATTATTTTTTTTGCTAGTCCCACCCAAGTCACAAAAATCTTCGAGGAAAAAATATGGTTGATTATGAGGATTTGAAGATTGTCCAATTGAATCGGTGGACGAACCTTCATATTCAACATTACCGGTTAATGAAGACCATAACTTTGAGCCTATTATTCAAACTTAAGAGCAAGAGCGACAAGACGCGGTAATGCTTGGAGGACTAGTATAGCTATAGATATGTGGATGAATGACTAGTATAGCTATGGATATGTGGATGAATGCTATTTAGGAGGACATGATATTATGGAGAATTATTATTTATTATTATTATTTTTTATCTTTGCCTCTTTTTAAATTCGAATGTATGAAAAAAAATCTTGAAGTCTTATCATACTTCATAAATTTATGAAGTTCTGTAAAGTCCACAAAGTCCTACAGAATCCATTAAAATCCTGATTAAAAAGTCTTTACAGAATCTTGCAAAATCTTAAAAGTTATAAAAATCCTGCAAAATCTTTTAAATGCGCATGACTTTTTTCAACTTAAAAAGTTTTTTAAAATCATAATCCAATACACCCCTTAAATATCTGCACTGATTTAAAATACGATATAGGTTGATGTGCACCATCATAACAAATGAAAATTGTAATTAAAAAATATCCAATCAAAGTAAAACAGAAAAACTTTAACAGTCATGCTAGAACCTTCTATCCATAAATGGGATAGATCTAATCCCTACCAAGCAATGATCTGTCTCATCCTGGTCTTGGAGGGCCATTTATATTTATGTCCAACATACATATGCATCAAATACTTGGCCTATAAATATGTAATATTCCTAAGACATATTCATGTGTCTGAGTTGGAAGAATATACAAGTCCTATAGCTTTCTTCATCCTTTTCTTCACTCTTTTTCTTGTTAGCTAGCACTCTAAGGTTATTGCCAACAAAGCAATGGTTAGTCTAAGCTAGCTACAATATTTTCCACTACAATCAAAACATGAATAGAAATAATTATCACAACATATATATAAAACATTTCTTCATTTCTCTTGCAGGATACAAAGATGAGTTTAACAGTTTCAGATGCAGTGGACTACAAAGGATTTCCGGCCGATAGATCGAAAACCGGTGGTTGGGTACCAGCTGCTCTTATCCTAGGTTTGTTTAATTTTCAGACATGATTGATTCTTTTGCAAAAATCTAATTTTAATCAAATTATTCTAGTATGTTATATTATTAATTGGTATGCATGTGATATAGAATCTACCATGCACATATAGTCACCTGAACTTGAATATACATATATGAACCTGGATAAAAAAAATTAATTAGTATATGTTGTTATTTCATTCCATATATTTTCATGCAAAGAGATAATTTGCAGGTCCACAACTCCAATAAGGAGTATATCTTTAAAAAAAAAAAAAAAAAAGATAGTGGACTAGATCTCTGATCTTTAGGACCATATCTCTTCCATGTGTACAATTTCATTGATTAATTAATTATTCCCCATGTTATATTAATTAATTCCTCCCTTGCTTCTGGGAGTGGGGAATAATCCGTGGGCCTATCACAAATTTCCAAATCTGCAGTTTTAATTGTGAAGATTAATTCAAAAAAAAATATTATGAAGATGAAAAAAAGAAAAAATAATTATTATTACAGTACTATGATTTTTATTTTTTTAAATAATCAAACATGTTTGAAACTGATTAAAAGTGTGATTAAACAAATACAGGAATAGAAATTGTTGAGAGGCTATCAACAATGGGAATAGCAGTGAACCTAGTGACATACTTGGGTGGAGTGATGCATCTGCCAAGCTCTACCTCAGCCAACATTGTAACAGATTTCATGGGCACTTGTTTTCTTCTCTGTCTCTTGGGAGGATTTCTTGCTGATTCTTTCCTTGGAAGATACAAAACTATTGCTGTTTTTGCCACCATCCAAACTCTGGTAAGCCTATATATTTCCTAATTACCATATAATCAGTTCTACAATTTTCCCTATCGAGATTTTGTGGTGATTAGCTCGTACTATGTTTTATGGTAAAAATGTATAATTCATCTCATGATTTATCGCATTTTTTGTCAAAAAAACTAGTCAGGAGTTTAGATACTACCAATATTTAGATGGCCCGGTTGACTCAAGATGATATGAGTTTTATATCACGTTTCATAAGACAAATAAGTGATAAATTAATGTAAAAATGTGATTGTCATTTGTTTGGTTTCGTGGCGTCATATAAAGTTTGTATTGTTTTGGAGTGCTCTTGAAAGATGCTTCATTTTCCCAAAATAAATATTATTTTAGGATTCGCCGTTAAATTTAAAACTTGATAGAGAAAAAGACTAATTTACTCATATTTAAGTACATTTATTATAAGTAAATTTCTAATAATCATATTTATACATCATTTAATTTAAGATCAGTAAATAGGGATAATTTTTGTAAAATATGAGTAAATATATTTTTGAAATATAATGCTATGTATAACGAGAAAGAAAAAAAATAGCTAAAACAACATTTATTTTGGAACGGAATGAGTAATATTTCAACAAATTTAAGGATTATAGGACAAAGAAAATGAGTAGTTTGCCATGTGTAATAGAAAAAAGACAAGTTTGTAAAATTAATTTTGCATATTTGCTAATTTTCACCCGTAGCTTCTGCTAATGATAATGTATATTGATCCAGGGAACAGGCATGTTAGCAATAGTGACGGCATTGCCACAGCTCCGGCCACCACCCTGCCACCGCCACGACAGCGACTGCAAAGAAGCCACTGGCTTCCAAATGGGAATCCTCTACGTGGCATTGTATCTCATAGCATTAGGCACTGGAGGCCTCAAGTCAAGCATCTCAGGTTTCGGAACTGATCAGTTCGACGAGAAAGACGAAGTGGAGAAAACTCAGATGGCGTTTTTCTTCAACAGATTCTTCTTCTTCATCAGCATGGGCACACTGACAGCTGTCACCGTGCTCGTCTACATACAAGACGAAGTGGGCCGAAGCTTGGCGTACGGAATCTGTTCTGTGGCAATGTTAGTGGCCATTTTAGTGTTCTTGTTGGGAACTAGATGGTATAGGTATAAGAAAAGCAGTGGAAGTCCCATTGTACAGATTTTTCAGGTGATTTTAGGAGCTCTGAGGAAAAGGAATATGAATGTGCCTTATGATGTTGGGATGCTGTATGAGGATGCTCCTGATGAGGCTTCAAGAATCCCTCACACCCAACAATTCCGGTAATTTAATTAAACTATAATCCTCATCTTATTCCGGTAGTTTCTAACTGTTTGACTAAAAAAAGAGAATGTTTTTTTGTTCAATAGTAGGATATTTACAACTCAGTCCCATTATTATCCAACTAATTGGATTTGAATTTTGGTTGTGTACATAAGTTTCTTGGACAAGGCAGCCATTGTAGCAGAAGAAGATATGGAAAGTATAAGAAGCAATTGTTCAAGACCAAATCCATGGAAGCTATGCTCAGTTACAAAGGTGGAGGAAGTGAAGATGATGGGGAGATTGCTGCCAATATGGGCGACGACGATCATCTTCTGGACAACGTACGCACAGATGATCACGTTTTCAGTGGAGCAAGCTTCCACCATGGATAGATTCATTGGCAGTTTCCAGATCCCTGCTGGTTCACTCACTGTTTTCTTTGTTGCTGCTATTCTCATCACTTTGGCCATCTATGATAGGCTCATTATGCCTTTTTGGAAGAAATGGAAAGGCAAACAAGGTACATCTTAATTCATCACTCTATTTCTACTTACATATGCTTTCATTTTCTAAACTAAAAAACCCAATTCTGTGATCAGGTTTCTCAAGCCTACAAAGAATAGCCATTGGACTAGTGCTATCCACAATAGGAATGGCAGTAGCTGCAGTAGCAGAAATGAAGAGACTCTCAGTGGCAAAGTCAATGCACGACCCATCTTCCACCACCAGTCTCCCCATCTCTGTATTTCTCCTGATCCCACAGTTCTTCCTGGTGGGCTCCGGCGAGGCCTTCATCTACACCGGCCAACTCGATTTCTTCATCACACAATCACCCAAAGGAATGAAAACAATGAGCACTGGCCTTTTCCTCTCCACTCTCTCCCTCGGCTTCTTCGTCAGCAGCTTCTTAGTCTCTGTCGTCAAGAAGGTCACCACCAGCAGTGGCGGCCAGGGTTGGCTCGCGGATAACATCAACCATGGCCGCCTCGACTGCTTCTATTGGCTTCTCTCTGGTCTTGGGATTGTCAACCTTGTCATATACCTCATCTGTGCTATGTGGTATAAGCCTGATCAGAAGATGAAAGTGCCTGCTGCCATGCAGATGGTGGAGGATAAGTGCTAGCTAGCTGGCTTGTATATCGTGCATGGTTACTTGTACGTTCCATATGTTGATTTTCCTGACAGTACTGTTTTGATCTGGATTTGCAAAAGTGCAAGCATCTTTGTACCCCTGTAAAATTAATGATTTGTGTGTTCAATATATGCGAAGTTCCAATATTGTTTCACTAAATGCTAAGATTAGTATTAATAATGTTTGCTTTCCAAGAAAGAGAAGAGGATTGGTAAAATATTAATTAGCAATTTGTTCTTCTTCACTTGGACAATCCTCAATATTGATTACTCTTAAGCTCTTCTTCTTCTTCTTCTTCTTCTTCTTCTTGAGGAGATGAAATGTAAAACATCCCTTATTTTGTAGAATACCCAAATACTTCCCAAATTCACACATTCAGCTTACTCTGGTTCGTCGACGGCGGCTACTGCTGGCGTGGAGGAGGTGGCGGAAGCTGAGAGAGTGAGAGGATGCTGGGGTGATGGCACGCGGGCTAAGATGCTGGTGGCAAGGTTCCCCGATCACCGGTGGCGCCTAGGGTGGAGGGGGTGGCGGGAGTAGAGAGAGGTACAAGGAGGGAAGTGGCAAATAGATCCCTTCAAAACATTTTGAATTAAAATCCAAAACTACGTGGTTTTGGTTAAAATTACCTACTACGGGATGTTAAAATTTATTGACGTTATATTTTTGTCCGTAATTTAAAAAAAAATAATAATAACAAACAAAAAAAATCATAAAATTTACCAAAGGAATTTTGCCGATAATTTTAGAAAAAAAAAATATATATATAAGAAAAACATTTTTCAATGTAATTCACGTCACTAATATTGAAAAAATATATATATATATATATATTGAAAGTCGCCGTTTTGACCATTTATCGACAAAATAAATTTAATTTTCCAACTTTTATAATGGCATATATTATTTCCAACATTTATTTAAATTAAGTTATATCTACAAATTTATTTTAAAATTCAATTTTTTTGATAATGATAATCTGCAATACTTTTTATTATAACTAAAACTTACATGTTTGAAAATAAAAATACATGTATGTAAATTGTTTGGTGCATGTCGATAATATGAGTTGGATAATAATGGTATTAGTAAATTAGTAAAACTTCTGTTCACAAGGAAATGGAGAAGGGCAGTATATTCAATGAAGGTGCTCGGGGGCAGAGTTAGACCGTTAATTTTAGGGGTAGTGGCGGACACACCAATGGGCATGGGCTGTCACGTGCCACCCCTTTTTTTCCTATCAAATTACCTAAGACGTTCTTAAGATATTTTAAAATTAAAAAAAAAAATTAATATATCTTAATTAACTTTTTGATGTACAAAAGTTACTTCAATTAGTAAAATTTTATCCAAGTGATTTTGTAGATGTTGCTCTCTTGGATCAACTCATTAGTTAATGTGAGTGGTTATTAAAGTCTACACTTTTTTAGAATATTTAATATTCGCTATCTATTTTTTCTCCTTTTTCCAAGTTTTTTTAGAATTTAGGAACTTTAGCGACTACAATCTCTTGTAACTACAAGTTTATCAATTATTAATAAAATTTATGAGTTGGTTGCTTTAGTCAAAAAGATTCGGAGAAAAGAGTAGAAATGGGGGAGACAATTGATTTATTTCAATTAGAAATTGGTACAATGATTTTATTGCAATGAGGCTTTTGGAATCGCATGTTTAGTTGTAATATTTTGTTATTGACCCTAAAGTCATTCACTTGCAATTTGTACAATCTTTTTGCCAATATTATGACCAGAAAACAATCCTATAAAAGCAGAAGGCACAGTCTCCAGACCATGAGAAATGTCAGAAAGGGCCTGCATTTCACCATTCCGAAGGTGCTCCACCGTCGTTGAGATGAAATCTGCATAGCATTTCATATAATCAGCAGCCAAAAATCCTTGAATTGTGATTCTCTTATACACCACGTCCAACATCTCTAGATTCGCCTTCTTGCCAC
This sequence comes from Scutellaria barbata, assembly GCA_028654395.1. Classification (NCBI taxonomy): domain Eukaryota; kingdom Viridiplantae; phylum Streptophyta; class Magnoliopsida; order Lamiales; family Lamiaceae; genus Scutellaria; species Scutellaria barbata. The sequence goes on along the minus strand of CM053646.1, from coordinate 12,011,838 downwards.
TGCCCGTGTACTCCGAAATGGCTCCACAAACTGCCACCCGACCAAATTGGTTCATGTTAGCCACCACTGCCTCCAGCATCTCGCCTCCCACATTGTCAAAATACATGTCGATGCCATCAGGGAAGTACCTATATAACATTAACCGATCATATAAACGATGGCCAAGCTTTTCTCGACCTATAACTAAGGGTAATTTAGACATTTAACTCTATCAAATTGGTGGGTAAGGAGAGGCATTTCCACATTAAGCAAATTGTACATGCATGGGTTAATTTGTGCATTTGGAGATGTATAGTTAGATAAATATTTGAGGATTATAAGTGGAAACCTTTTCAGAGTGGAGTTGAGATCGGTCTCTTCCTTATAGTTGAATGCATCATCAAAGCCAAGCTTTTCCTTGAGTAAATCAACCTACATATATATGTACATATAATTAAATTAATTCAGTTTATTACTATTTATAACATACAATGTAAATTTTACTTAAGCCCAAAATTTGAGTGGTATTTTGTCATTAAAAAATACAGTAATATTTTTCATTGTTTCAAATAATAAAATATCATCAGAAAAGGATAACAATTTTCAGCATGTAATATCATACTTTTACATAAAAATCAAAAGAATCAAATAGTACTCTGATTTATATTTTCAAATGTCAATTGGGTGGGATAAGATTAAGTTGGCTCAAATTGGGCGACAACTGGGATGTCCAATTAAATCGAGTTGAATTGAAATGGGCACACAAATCTTTAACCAAAAATAAATACAAAATAAATTAATATTTCCTCTATTTCAAAATAAGTTTCACTCTAAAATTTAAATTTTATTTCAAATTAAGTGTCCCTTAGACTTCTTAACAATTTTATTCCCAAATCATCTCTATTAATATTTCTTAATTAAAATTTTAGGGATTTAATATGATATCGTTTATGGAATTAATTTGATTCTCTTTTTAAACTTGAATCATAAATTCCTTAATTAATTAATGGTATATTTGTTCAATGTTTATGTTCTTTAATCTATGATAAAAACTTTAAAATGAGACTTATTTTGAAATGAAAGAAATGACATGTGCACCTTATTCTGGGTACCAGCACAGCCAACAACATGGCAACCAAAGAGCTTAGCGTATTGTCCAACAAGACTTCCCACAGATCCGGATGCTGCTGATACAAACAAGCTTTCACCCTTTTTTGGTTTGCATACCTCAAATAACCCTCCATACGCTGTTAGTCCACTAAACCCTGCAAATTTCTTTCATCTTCATGTCATTCATTATATATAATACTTCATCTTCGTGTTGTAACACATGGTTTCACGAGAATAATTAATAATTTAATGGGTCTGAACTCGTTTTCAACTCGTGTCAAATTTTCTAACTTAAACACGAATTGAAACTTTCGCAAATCAACCCTATCTAACTTATTTAACAAGAAAATTATAAATATAAATTACTTTTTAAAATTTTCGAAATGTAATAAGACCTTAAATTAAGAGTTATTTCCGAACTAATAAAGAAATAAAAGAAACAAGTTCACAAATTTACAATTTACAAACAAATAGTACTCAAACAACTCTCATTATTTAAACAATTGAATGTTTAATTTATAAATACACATATTATATGAAATTAAAAATAAATAAATAATGGGTTAGCAGATCAACCCCGGGTTGACCCGAACCCAACCCTACATTTTGTGTTAGGTGGGTTAGACTCGTTTATGATGCGAATCTAGGAAAAACCAACTCTAATCCACTATTTTTGTGTTAGGTTCATGTTGTGTTGTCGTGATGTCATGTCGGACATTGTCATTCCTAGGGACTACTATAATATATTAATGTATTAGTATATCCATAATCTTAGATATCAAAATGTAAAACTTTTGTATTATATTTTATGAGTAATTAAGCTCACAAATCTTTTGATGAGCTTTTGATCACGATGAGCTAATGTGTTATATAGTATGAAACTTTGAATTTGTTTGTTTATTTTAACGATGATGCACAGTAAATGATTGAGGACGAACTAGTGTTAAATCAAACTTGAAATAACTCACAAATAATTTCGTTAATTTACATCTCTAATCTTGGTTCAAAGTAGAACTAGTACAAGGAGATGAGAAAAGTTACCAAGAGCGCCAACATGGGTGGGCAAGGGCAATCCCATGGGATCCAACTTATTTAACAGCCTCCCTTCCTCTGCTACTGTATACTCTCCCCATGTCAGCAGCCCAACCACTAGCTCATCCTCCGATAAATCCGGCCGCCGCGATACCACTACTCGTCCTACACCGTATGTATCGATGGCCTGACATCCATACAAATATACGAGTTATTTTTTGATCGGATCAAAATCAAAATTTCCGTTAAGTTATTGCTCAAATTTTGTTTGAATCGAATGAATATGAGAAAATTGATTGGAGGCTTTCATATGGTTTGAGATTGAGGTGTTGTATGGCATATGTTCGATGCCATAGTGGTAAAACTACACCTCTATGTGTTCGGCCACCCTGGGTGGCCCAAAGTTCACATGATTTTTACATATTTAATTAACTCGTGTCTATGTGGAGCAATTTCAGCATCCACCTAGGCAATTCCGAAGTTGCAATTTTGGCATGTAGATGTAAGATAGCAGGAGAATGAGATGACCTGGGCGGGGTAGATGGGAGAGGCGAAACTAATGGCAGCCTGAGAAGAGGAGTGTTGCTTCATGCGGTTGAGCTGATATGGATCCACAGATACATACAGATTTTTCACTATCACTTCTGCTTTGCTTTCCATAATTCTCAAACTAATTGTTTCACTCTTTATTTCAAAATGCGAGAGAGATGGAGCCTCATTTATGTGACTCTTTGTTGCCACAAACTTGTTCTTTATCTCCTCCATTATACCACACTCTTTCTTTCCTTATAACTATCTAATTGCACAATTTCCCATCTTATATATACTTGCTACTTGTTTGTTAACCACCACTCCTTTTTTTTTTCAGTATATTAGAGGATTATTCAATTTTGTCATATTGGATACATTTCAGCTGTTGATTGGCATGTGAAGTTTGTGCGATAAAATGTAACCATCGCTAAATAATAGGAAAATAATATTTAAAGAATAATTGCAATTGTCATTTGTTTTTTGTTTTTTTTTGTATTTTACTATGTAGATTTTTTTTAGCATTTCTTTTATACTAACTTTACAATTGTAGCATTTTGTTATCTTAAATAAATCACAATCACACACATATTTAGCATTCAGCAAAAAAAATATTCAAAAGAGTAAAATGCAAAAAAAAAAAAAAATTAAGGTTGCAAAAAAAAAAAATTGTATTAGAAAAAAAATATTAAAATTGGCAAATCCATTTTTATACCTATATAAGTAATTATATCGTATGTATGTGAAGTTATTAATTAGAAAGAAATTTTGATATTGAATGACGATTAAAATTATGGTCGTAAAACAAAGAGGACAATCTTATTGTTACACATGATTTTGTCTTTATCATTCCACTGAAAAAAGCATACATAGTTTTGGATATTCGGTAGCTATCAAATAAGCTTGAATTTTAAATAAATAATTATTAAAATAAAATTAAACTAGATAATCATTGTCTCAGGTATATTAGTTGGAGGTTTTTAAAATCATATATAAAATGGAAATAATAAAACAAAACAGAATAATAGAGACGGCAACAGTTAAGATGCTCTGCCACTTTTTAAATAATAAAATGACAAAAACTAATACTTTAATTATTTTCCTCGTAAAAAACAAAGTCTTTGGATTTAAAAAAAAGGACACTTTTAAATTCTTTTTTTCTCTAGAAGTTTTAAAAAAATATTAGAGAAAAAATAGAATATTGGAATATTGATATAAGTTGGATGGTTTTAAAGCATGATTTGTTAGTTTTTGAAATATTGATATAAGTTGGATGGTTTTAAAGAATATAATTTTTTTTAAATATTAATATAAATTGGATGGTTTTAAAGTATAGAAAAAGAAGATAATTGTCACATGTTGATAAGACTGGGATATGTGGTTGTCAAATAATATTGATGTAAGATAACTTTCAATTTTGGAACTCGTGAGATTGAGTGATTCTTATTTTGTTGAAGTGTAAGGAGTTGAGTAAGTTCGAATTGGCATACATCATACATTGCATGTTTTAATTTAGTATTATATTTAGGGTCATACTTACTAATATTTTGGTTCGATTTGAAAATTTTAAAATAGACTTTTAACTTCACTTGTACAAGTTCAATGTAAAACATGAATTTTTTAAACTTTTAGACTATTCAAAATATTTATATTATGGTTAAAAAAATTAGAATAAGTCCACCTTGACTTTGAATCAATTTCTAATTTCTATATTCTTGATTTTCCTTTCCTGTTCTAACACGAGGTCTCATACATGTGAGACATTAATACAATAATATTGAAAATGTAAACTAAAACTGAAACTTAAATTAAAAGACTATGAATTATTTTATTAAAAAAAAAGTAATAGAATAAATATAAAGATGACTACAAAGTTGGGATTAATTAGAATTTTTTTAATATTATTACTCTAACAATTTTAAACTAATAATAAACAACATTAATTAAAAACTATATATAATTATAAAAAAAAGAGAAAATTCAATAATAAAAATGAAAGGAAAACTAAAGAATAGTACATCGCTACCGGTGGAAGCTAAAGCTCCATTGGGCCAATTGAGCTTATACTAATTATTTGTAACCAATATATATATATATATATATATATATATATATATATATATTGTTGGAATAAATATATTAAACTCGGGTTAAAGGATCGGGTCAATGGGTTATCCATGTGGACTGATCATATTCCATACATAATATCTTATACAAATATAGGAGTTAAAGTGTAAATAAGAAAAGTATGGAAGTTACCGACACATATATGTTTATATATCCATCATTTATGTATTAAAAATCAAACACTTATATTAATTTCAAATCACAATATTTAAATAGTTGAAATTTTCACATATTAATGATGCACATTTAAAACATGTACACGATGTATAGGAAAACATTATTTAATTTCATATTAATGATTGTTCATATAGAAGTACTAATTAAAAAATTCAAGTTGGTCAAAGTGAGGGTCTGAAGGAGAATTTAGCAAACACAATTCTTATAAAATCCACCGTTTGATCTTGATTTTTTTCCTTTTTTAATGAGTTAGAGAGTGTGGACCGTTTGATTTTGATTTTTTTCGTTTTAGAATCAGTTAGAGAGTGCGGAAGGGAGGAAATAAACGTTTTTTATTCTTATAAAATCCATTATTTGATCTTGATTTCCTTCGTTGTTTTTTTAATGAGCTAAAAAATATGGAGAGAAAGAAATAAAGAGAAAACTTGATCACCTTTCTTATCTTGATTAGTTTTATTTATATTTTATTTGTGGTTATTTGGTAGTCAGGTATCATTATTCTTACTTTTCAGTCATTTAAATAAAATCATAAATATTATTTGGTAGTCAGGTATCATTATTCTTACCTTCCGTCATATAGTTGTCTATTACTTCTTCAAAATAGATTTCTCCTAAACCAACTTAGCAAAAAATTCGATGAAGATGGCAACACAGCAATAAAGTTTCAGATTGAGCAATTTCGGGCTAACTAGTAGAATGAAAAAAAGTTAGACTATCCACACCCCACACTTTCTTAAATGTATTCCATCGTTTTTAATATTTTTATTTAAAAATTCTTTTTTTTAGTAAAAGTCTAAATTTACCCTTACAATTTTTTTTTAAATTTATTTTGGAAAAAACCCCAATTCACCTCTCTCCCACCTATTTTTTTTTTCTTTCATTTCTCTAACTTCCTTTCTTGAATTTTTGAGAATTACACAACAATATTCCTTAGAAAAACTTAAGTGTAGAATTTTGAGGAGGTTTAGTTATGCGTTGTTAGGAAGCAAAAGCAATGTTACAAATCTATGAAGGAAGTTAGGAACTGACAAAATAGGAGTATTGTCTAAAGGGTGCAGATATTTGCACCTCCAACTTTACTTAATACATCCCCTGTCTTTTTATTTGACAAAAATACCCTTACAAATATGGTTTTTTTTTTTTTTTAAATTCCCTCATTTCTAGTTATTACTCAGTATGCAACCTCACCCCATTTCACTTCTCATCATCACTCCTGCACTTTTTCCTTCATTGTTTGCATTTTTCAACGGTAATAATCATACTTCTCAACATCACTCCCACACTTTCTCCTTCATTGTGTGTATTTTTCAATGTTAATAATCATGAACAATGACAACGTGAGTTTTTTGGCACATTGATAATGAATAACAATAATAACATCAATGGTAACAAACAATTGCATTGGCTTGAGAAAACTTATCTTTATTTTTTATATGGAGGTTTATTATTTATGTAATTATTTGTTAGAAAAAGAAAGAAAATTGTAAAAAAAAAAGAGTTAAAATGAGACTAATTTTTTTTTTTATGAGAAATGGTAAAATTGGAATTTAAATTTAAACCTAAATTGTAGGGGTGTAATTAAGTAGAATGGAGTGTGTGAATATTCACACCCTTGTCTAAAATAAGACCACCACATCACAGATCAAGATTATTGTTTTTGTTGCCTTGAGACTTATCTTTCAAAGCTTGGAAGTTAAGGGTCTTGGACTCATTAAAGTGTTAGCTTTTGTATTTGAAAATTAACATACAAATATTTATCTTAAGTTTGTGTTCAAGGAGATGTAGAAAAATTAATAAACAAGGTACATACTACAATAAGATAAAACGATAATGATACATGATTTATATAAGTGTGGATATGAGATAATTTTATGTTCTTTATTTTTTAACTACATTGAGTTGATGTTTATGCAACACTGCTCAATAATGTGGGCGTATGTTGCGCACACATGACGATGGCTCATAGTGATGCCTGATAGCAAGACAAACGTGGAATTGTCATGTTTTTTTTAGTAATTTTTTAAACTTTATTTATTTATTTATTTTTGGATTTACAACAGTTCTAAATTAAGTTTTTTCTAGACATCATGGTGAATTCTCATTTTTTTTTCTTCTTGTAGATTTTCATTAATCCTTAATTTACTTATTTTATTTCTAAAATTCATTTTATTCTTTAGACTTTAATAACTAATCAAATTACAAATATGCAATTTTATTATTTCGATGTATTTTTTTAAAAATATGTTTGTAATTGTTGATTGTAAAATAGTGACTTCTCTTTTTACCAATTAATTAGTAAATCTTATTTTTTTTTAAATCAAAATAATTTACAAAATGCCATGTCAAGTAGCTAGTGCAAACACTGCCTAAAAGGCTAAAACCATCAATTAGGGTTTTTCCCGCCCTCCGTCCTCACTGTTGCTACTTGTTTTTTAACCCAACAAGCAGAGCAGAATTTTCCCCAAATCTCAATTCTCTTTGCCCATCAACGAGTAGCAATGGTGTCGCCCAAGCAACTCTTGTCGGTAATCGAATCAACTCTGCTTGCGCGAACTCCGCCCACCGCCGCCCAGAGAATTGAGCTCATTCACGCCATTCGTCTCTCGCTTCCCTCCCTCAAGTCTCTCCTCTCCTACCCTGTACGTTCTTACTTTATACATTATATCTTTCGAATATTCAAATTCATCCTTGTTATGTACTTATGAGCAGGGATACATTTTAGGGGTAGCTCGGTTTGTGCTGGTGGGTTCTTATGGTTTTTTTGACTGTCTTGAATCTGAATTATTAATTATTTGATGGAGGAAGTTCAGATTTTTGTTTATACGCTAAAATAACAGATGTTTAGATGAATGATTACTGGGGTTGCTTTGGGGTATCAGTGATGAACGAGTATGGTTGGAGGATATTTCAGATTCAAAATATTTGCATAGCTAAATAAAACGGTATTCCTTACAAGCTAGTTTTAGAGTCATATAACTGACAACGGTTTTTTATATATCTCTATCAACAGCTCTCATGTCGTTTCTATGAAATACTTATTTTGCTTTTTCATGCACTATTTATAGCCTCCAAAGCCGTCAGATAGAGCTGAAGTCCAGTCGAAAGAAGTGAGACTTCCAGATGCTGGGCCAATCTCACTTGATGATCAGGATGTCCAGATTGTTAGTTTTCGTCGCTCTACTCTCCTTTATTCTATATTATGTGTGTGAATAGTTATGAATTGGAAGCGCAACATATTGAAGGCATACCTTTGGATCCTACACTTTTTGCACTGATAACCACTGAAAATTTGAATGCTTGTAAAACTGTTAAGAAATGGAACATAATTATTAGGTTTAGACTTCGGATATTCAAGCACATGCAATTTTCTTTTGCTCCAAAAGATTTATCTTGTTGGCTTAATAGATCATTTATGATCAAATGATTACATATGAACATAGCACTCTATGAACTTGATTATGCCCTCACTAGACCTGAAAGTAACACATAGGTGCCTGTGCTGTGTTTCCTTTGTCATTTTTGTGCCCTTGACTGATAAGTGCTGGCAATGTCATTTCTAATCTTCCCAACACTTCTCCATAATTCTACAAAACCCTATTGTTTCTTAAAAGACAAGGTATATTATATGTACTCCCAGATTTTAATTTCTGCAGAAATTGGCTTAACTTAGTTTGGAATTTGAAAATTGCAAGTAGAGGCATGAATGCTAGAGTATAGCATGATATAAAGACAGTTTAATTGCGTAAGGGTGTGGATCACGATAAGCATCATTAAGGGTAAACTGTTCAAAATTAATTAGGAATATATACAGTTTGTGATAGTAAAAAAAAAGAATTAGTTACTATCTTTCGGTGTCAGATCCTCAACTCTTAAATAGATAATTTGACTTTACATTGTAAATATAGATGTAGTGATATGCTAGGTTTTCTTTTGTTCTATGTTTGGATGAGATAACCCTCTTAAATCATTTCTGCTTGCTCTCTAGGTAATTTTTACATTTTGATAGGCTACTATCATCTGTTGAATTGTGTGTTTTACTTTGATGTTCAATAGCAAACTTTAATCCTGCATTTGTTGTTTGGTTATAAATCCATCAAAGGGAGCAGTCCAGTAAATTCCTTGACACACACTTATTTGATCTATTAACTGCAAATCAATTGGATGTTTGATTCTGCTCCAACTTTCAACTTATTCAGTCTAACTGCTTGTTTGATTTTTTATGTTAGGCCCTCAAGTTGAGTGATGATCTCCATCTCAATGAAATAGACTGTGTGCGTTTGCTTGTCTCTGCCAACCAAGAGGTAAATTCTGACATTTCATGGTGTTGTCACTCTAACAGGCAAGTAATAATGGTTTGATTTTGGCGTCTTTATATGTTAATTGTGAATTATCATCGAAGATGAACCAGGTCTCTATCCCCCCTACCTTCCCCTCCCCCCCCACCTCCCAACAAAAAAAAAAAAAGAGTAAGAGAGAGAGAAAAGATGGAAACAGTGGAAGCATGATGCCTAGATTGGACAAAGAAGTCCTCCATTATACCTTTTTAATTTTGATTTGCATTAACAACTTCACATGTCGGTTTTCTATTGTAGCTTGAAATGATTATATTTCTTCTCTTTCAGTGGGGTTTGCTAGGGCGAGAACCATTAGACATTTTTCGCCTTGCTGCGGGACTTTGGTATACAGAGAGACGAGATCTACTAACATCAGTTTACATGTTATTAAGGGTATTGGTTCGTCTTCATTGGATGCTCAAGAAGAACTTATTATTGTTTTTGTGATACGTATTTATTTTTTCTTTTCGCAGGCTGCTGTTCTTGACCAGGGTCTTGAAGCTGATCTTGTCTCTGACATTCAGAGTTATTTGGAAAATCTCATTGCTTCTGGACTTAGACAGCGAATTGTTTCACTTATAAAGGTCTTAACTTTCTTTTCTTTAGATTTATTCATAGGAACAAAGTAATTTTCGCTGGAGTATTCTTCCAGTGTCTAGCTCTATTGATATTTAGTTGTGTTATTCACGTATTCTTTTGCCATCATGCTTTTCTGATTTTCCTAAATTTAAAAAACTGCAACGTTACTTTATCAAGGAGTTATCGGTACTTGTGAAGCACATTAAGAATCTGAATGGAAAAGTGTAATACTAGTGACCTTCGACATCTAGTTTATATCTAGCTGGTAGTGCCTGTTTTGCTACTCCTTCTGTGAGGTTTCCCCTGAATGTGACCTACAAATATAATATGGAAGCAAGATCCTAGTTGGGGCTTTGGAATTTATTTAAGATATGGAACTTTAATTAGAAAATTATGGGGCTTCATGAAATCTTCAGTTGAATTTGCCATTCCTTCAAGTATGCCTAACAATTAACTATACTTAAGAGAATATAACAAATGTACTTGTTTGGTGCTTTTGAATTTATTTAAGATATGAAACTTCAATTAGAAAACTATGGTGTTTCGCGATCTCTTAGATCCTGTATTTGCCATTCCTTCAAGTATCCAAACTAAATGAACTAGACTTTTAAAAGAATATAACAAATATAAGTGTGTACTTGATTTATAGAATTCTCAACCAGTCAAAATGCTCGAGTCATATGCGAAAATAATTCCCTTTTGAAGGTAAATTATAACCTTAAGTCAATTTCACGATTCTCGTTGGATTCGAGTCTGAATCAAACAAAAATAAATTCTAGGGTTTTGAATGATTTTTGTTCCATTCAAGTTTGAATCCATCAAGATTCATGAAATTGACTTAGAGTTAAGATTTGGCTTCGAAAGGCCATTTTGATGTATGAATCACGTATTTTGGTCGATGTTTGGAAGTAGATTGGATTTTTTATTTTTCCGGTGGCTATTTTAAGCTAGACATGTGTAAAAAACTGAGTTCGGATAGCAATCCGAAAATTTTGTAAAGTCTGGCTAGTGATCAAATATATCTATATATTTTTTTTAGGTTTATGCACCAACTGGAAAAAAATGTCATAGTCAAATTGATATTATCCCAAAAAATTATGATTTACTATTCCTCCCCCCCCCCCCCCCAAAACCACAAAAAAAAGTATCTTGTTTAAAAAACATTATTGTCCCAAGAAAAGAGTCTTGTTTCAAAAGACAGTTAGATTTTAATTGAAATCTGTAATCCCCCGATAACAAACTTGTGATTAGTTGTAATAAACTTTAGATAGTGGATTTGATGAATAAATTGAGGGGCCTAATTGAGACTTGATAATTTAAAAAAGATTATATTTTCATTCGGCTGATAAACATTAAAGGTTGTACTTTTCAGAAATATTACTCTTTTTTTGGGATAGAGGAAATATTATCATTTGGCATTTAATTAGCTTATTTAAATTCAGGTATCTACCATGGTAATATTATTCATGTTGACCATAGAATGAGTATGATAGAATTATCTCTGTTGTAAATGTAACACGGTTGAACTTCACTAAAAAAATTATGATCTTTACTACAACTGTTTTTCTTGTGACATGAAAATTGAACCTAAAATAATCTTATGAACATTAATCAAGAAAAACCAAATGCATTAATGAATTTTGGCATGTTAATTATTAAATAAATGATTTCTACTATGGAAACATATAGAATTTTAATAGGTATTTAAAACTTATATCTAAATGATAATTTGTCTTTCAAACTATGATGGTATTACTTAATTGAAAAGCATCAAGCACAACTCTCCAATTCCCTAGTTAGGAGTAAAAAGAAGTTGCTAGGTTCATATCTAATCTCTTTTGGCTGTTGCCTGACATCCGTGAAACTGATATGACATCCAACTTCATGAAATCATTTTGGATTTCAAAGCAGTTGTAATTCAAGCTTAAAAAGTATTTTATTTTCATATCAAAAGTTTAATTCAGCAAATTAGTGTCATGTTCTTTGTTTAGAGTTAACAAATTATTCAAAATCAAACTGCAAAGACAAAAATAATTTACAAAGCTTCAATATGTAACAAATTATATTCTATCTCTTGTAACTGGATATTTTAGATTAACGAATATTGATGTATATACACTAGACAACATCTTGATTATCTAATTAGAAATACAGTTTGCAACTAAGGGACTTAATTGATGATCTCATGTGGGTATGGAGGGTCAGTAAACTGTGGTGGATTATAGCATGAACACACTTTGAATATCAAAGCTAAGAATATACTCTAGTACTCAACATGGGAGCTTTCCATACTGAATCATCATCTTCTTTAAAAGGTGGCACTTCTTCCGTAGCTTTTGCAAAGAATATCTGCAGTTACTTGTTATTATGGGTTATTAGAAATTGTGATAAAGGTTGGCCTTGACGGTATATTACTTGGAGATCCATGAAACTTTATGCTTTTACGGTTCCTTCTCTTGCTCAGTTTTGTTTTTCCTTCATTTATCTTCTACAATTATGCTACTGTTTCTGTATTTATCCAGTTTTTGTTACTGTATTCTTGTTCATCATCATCCCATTCATTTCTTATTCCGCTTCTGCGTGAGATACATTCTTTATGTTTATCATCATCTGCTTCTTTCTAAGTAGGAACTGAGAAGAGAAGAGCCTTTGGGCATGGGCGGGCCCAATTCTGAGAGCTACATTCTTGATTCAAGGGGTGCTCTGGTGGAAAGGAAAGCTGTAATTTCTAGGGAAAGGCTCATTCTTGGTCACTGCCTTGTTCTTTCAATTTTGGTTGAGCGTGCAAGTAAGTCTCAAAAGGATGTCTTTTGCTGGAATTATTTTTATAGCTATTATAGTGATGTCATGCATAGCTATTTAATATCTCCTTGAGCTGCAGTTGAAGCCCCCATGCTAAAGTTTGCTGTAGTGTGTCAACATTCTATGTTGAGTAACTATATAAACAAGCAAGTCCGTTCCTTGCGCTCTGCAAACCCCAGTATTGAATAGCCATATGTTTTGCCTGCTCAATGGGCCTCTAATCATCGTCCCTTTCTTTGACTTTAACTTTAGAGCACATAGGCCATTTTTTTAAATTTCTACCTTTTGTTTTTCTTTCCCTAGTAACCATCAACTTCGGAACCTAAACATCTGTGAAGTCAAAGTATGTTCATTTTATAAATGTTTGACGTGAGTTCTCGCTAACTTTAGAATATCGGTAATCCACTAACTACTTAAATGATGATTTACAATTCTATAGTAGGGCGCCTGTAACAAATTATGTGATAATTGCTTAAACTCAGCATAATTTGGCTTAAAAGAAATTAAAGGAACCTTTTGTTATTATTATTGTTGTTGTTATTATTATCATGATCATCGTCATCATACACTAGCATATCAATTTCTACTCAGAAAACTTACATTTCTGCACTATACATTTCCATAAAAATTCAATTCAAGAATGAAAGCTCACTTGAAGAAGTGAAAATGTATGAATGAAAGTAAACACATCTTTTTTGGTTCTGGTTGCTTCACTGGTTTCTTGAAGTGATCCGATGAAGAGGTGACATTATTTACCCTAAACTGAACCACCTAAAAAAGACAGTTATAACGCGAATACAGATCCAGTCTAAGAAAAAGTAGTCCTGTAGTTTGTTGTGTATGATTTAGGCAGGAGTATGCTTGTATAGTTTACACTCTCATGCTTTTCCTTACTAGATTGGTGAGTTATTGCAATTGAGCTTGGATATCAGGGGAACTTTGAAAGAAGCGTGATAATGAAATAACTGCATTTGCTCTTTGCAGGCTCTAAAGATGTTAAAGACATATATTTTGCATTCAGAGAGTGTGCCGGGGAATATAGTGGGGCCATGGATTCTTCAAAGCATCAGGTCAGGTTGCCTTGTTCACCTTTTCTGTTTTCGTAGAAATTGCCTTCATTACCCACATGAAGCTTAATATATCATTCTCTTCACTAACTTGTAATTTGTCTCTCAGAGAAATACTGATCGTGCTAATTTACGACATAGGATCAGTAAAGATTATACTGTAATACACACCAAGAAAATAGATTCAAATGTGGTGGTACTCCATTTTTTATAATGTCCTATCACTTGTTAATTTAAGCCTGCATTCAGGACATTGAGTTGATCATATTGATAGGATTGTACTTGTTTCTTAAAGGGGTCTACTGTGAAAGTTTTCTTTCAGTTACTTGGAATTAAGTTTCTAATACAAAATTCACCTTGATAGAATGAGTTTTGTCAAACAGTGAACTAGATTTTTGGAAAACATGGTCTGCAGGTTCGCCTGTGGTTTTCCTTGTATGCAAAAGCACTACAATTCGTAATTCATGAGGAACACGATTCTGGTACTGTTAGAAAATTCTTTTCTCACAGTGACTAGCATATGATTTTAGAAAATCCGAGTGTTTATTAAGAGCTTGTTTTTCCCCCATTGATCATTTTCTAATCATTGTTTGTTAGCCTGACTTATCTGTTTATGCTATTTTCCTTTTCTTTTGTTACTGATGATACTATGTTCTATCTTTTTGTGTACAGATTGTATATAGCCTTCTTTTCTCTCTCGTCGTCGCTTTCATATCAGATGCTTTGAGCACCTCACCCAATAAAGTGCCTGTCTTGTCTCACGATGCTTCTTTTAGGCGTGACTTTAATGAGATTGTAAGATAAACTGCGCCTATTTGTCTGATATTGTACCTCTACCTCTGTATTACAAACCTTGATATAATGTTTCCTTGCAGGTTATGGCTTCTGAAAATGATCCAGTAGTTGAAGGCTTTATTGATTGTGTAAGGCTTGCTTGGGTTGTGCATTTGATTTTGGTACAGGATGGCAGTGATCCGAAGGAGATAACAGCTAGTACTTTGTCAGATGATACAAAACATATTTTCTCATGCTTGGAAGTCATATTCTCCAACAATGTTTTCCAGTTTTGGCTTGATAAGATTCTTCGATCTGCAGCATATCTGGTAATGACTAATATTTTTATTCCTGATGTTTTATTTTCCTTCTTAAATTGGTGTTTCCCTTTGCTACATGTGGAATTGCATTTCTTGGTTGATACATCATCATTTCTTTTAATATGATAAGTAACAATACTTCATCTAAAATAATACGCGGCATATGGTTGACTTCTAGTTGTTTCTAGATAGTTTTTTTCTGTGTTCATGTTTCTGGAGCTTGTTATCAATTTCTGTTGTGTGCTTTTTACAGAATGATGATGAGGATATGGTATACGTCTACAATGCTTATCTTCACAAGCTAATGACATGCTTTCTTTCTCATCCACTAGCCAGGGACAAGGTTGGTTGTAATAATTTTTTATTTTTTTTGCAATCGTGCATCACATTGTTGTAGATTATTGAGAACATAGTATTTGAAATCAATTGCTGTATTAGATCAAATATAAAACAGTTATAAGACAGCAGCTAACGTCTAGTATGATTAAGTTGCAAATACTAATTTGGAATTGCTTTACAACAAGCAGAGATGAAGTAAGAAACAACTGAACTATGACTTTCCCAAAATGTTCTCTGTTGAATGTGAATTGCTAGAAGCCTAGAACAGTTGAGATAGTTTAGAACATTTCCTCTATAGTTTGTTTTGGTGGTTGTCTTATTTTAAATTGAACCACCTAGAAAACATCATGTATTGAATTTTAGATGAGTAACAACCAAGTTGTTCTTCACATAACATGATTTTAGTGTTGTACCTATTACATTGTTATAAGTTCATTTGCTTTATGAACATGCTAAGCAGACACTTTACATTTGACTCTTCATTGGATAATGTTGGACTTGCTGCTTATGATTAGAAACTGATCTGACAGGTAAAAGAAACAAAGGAGAAGGCTATGGCTATGCTTAGTCCATACCGTGCTTCTAGTACTCACAACCAGATGATGGATGGCAGTAACCATCCTCAAGAAACTTATGAAATTGGGTTGCAACCTTTCGTCTCCCTTTTGGAATTTGTGAGTGAAATTTATCAGGTGAGCAAGCTATGTCCTTTTTCAAACGCCAAATGAGAATTCTGAGTGTTCTATTTATAATATATAGTCTATGACGTGATGATGAGTTTCTGATCTTTATTTATGAATTCTTTGTAATTAGTCATTAGTGTGAGTTTCAAATTCTCTATGAAGAATAAAGTGATTGAATGTCAAATATTTAAAAGTTGTTTGATTAAATCTCAAATTACTCTCCCAGACTCAACATTTTCAATGTATTTTATTTTTTGGGATAACAAACAAAGATTTTATTAATAAAAAAATAACGAGACAATATATTTTGGTGTGTTGAATATAATCAAGGCTGTCTCTTGGTCTTGGATTAGCTTCTATTACAGTATCGTTTTCTGTTTTGTTCACATTATTGCTAAATTTTGCCTAAGGTCGTTGTCATTTTTGCTTTACAAGCCCGTAATGACTTTGACGTTGGGTAGTGCTGAAACTGTTTTGTAACGACATGGTTACCACTTTCTTGTGTTGAAGTCTAGTAACTTTCTTTAGCCACTTTTATTAGAGGCTTAGCCTATACTCATCCTGTTCGGTCCAGATCTCAGCCAATAGGATCTTCTTGCCATAGTATCAAGTAAGTTTCTACCTGGATCTGTTCATGTCTTTGTATATTGGAATCATCATATGTACATGTGATAATATATCTTATGGTTAGTCACATCTCTACACCCCTGAGGTTTAGTGTAATTACAAAATATTCCGGTTTACTTTGAGATTGCATCAGTGCCCACTAACCTTTGCTTTGTCAAGAAACTTGACTCAATGACCTATTTTCCCTGACTATTATGTGATTTAAAAATTTAAATGTATAATAATATTTTTGTAAATTCAATAGACCTTCTACACAACAGGTCTGTAATATGTTAATAATGTGAGGTGCAATACTGAAAGTGTAGCATGTCAAAAATATGTTTGCTCTTTGGACTTTTACGATTCTTTTGTGAAAGGACATCTATGGTTATTTGACATTCTGCCTATGACTATACATGGTGTAAAGATATTGATGACTGTAGGTTGCAATGCAATGTGCTAAGAACAAATAGGTCTAAATAATTTTGATGTACTGTGTTGATAACAAATAGGTGTGGTCATATAGTTGTATCATAATTGTTTTCCGATGTATGGATTGCGTGATTTTACTTTATTTGGAAATGAATTTGCTTTTGTAAAGTTCAAACCATTCTTGTCCTCCAAATTGTACAACTGTTGTTTTACCTTCTTCTTTACTCTATTTTACCTTAAAAAATTCGTATTCATCAAGATTATTCTTTCAATATAGGTTGTTCTCACCTCCTTCCTTGGCTGCGCCATGGTTCTGCTCATGTAGATCTTTTTACATTGTAGGCGGCATTTGATATTCGGTTAACCAATCAAACTAAACCTTAAAATGAAAAATTTGCTACTAACTAAACTGAAAAAGTTGGCCCAGATATAATATTTGGTTTTCAGTATTGATCTTAGGTATGGTTTAGGTTTTGCTTTGCCTTTTTGTTCCTTGCGGCAATAGTAATAGTTTTGATAAGTAACTTAGATATATTATCAACTATTCGTGATTAATGCATATTTTATTGGCTAATATTTGTAAATATTACTTTGATAAAAAGTATATTGAATCTATCGTCAGCTAGTTTTGAGTTCCAATATATTTCTAAATATGACATCTCCTATTTAGACATTTAATTGCACTTATCTTGGTAGACATTGTCATCTTTAATGAATCCATGTTGTGAGCCTATGTTGGATGCAATAGGACATATATAGAAACCTTGTGAGAATCATAAGAGAATCACGATTATGAAAGTCTAAATTCGTTACAATGGAAATCCTTTTTTTCTTTTTGAGTTTTCTTAATTTGCATTTTTACCTCCTGAAAAGTTGCCAGTGCTTATGCCCAAAAAGGTTAGTCATCCTTGTGGTAAAGGTCATTTTTTGGAAATTCCCATGTTAGATGCTAATTATGGCACCTATTGGAGGGTGTAAATGTTGGAGCAGAAAATCATGTAATTTCTGAACTCTTTGATCTTTTGTTGGGATGGGGATTGGGATGTGTGGGTGGAGGGCTTCTTGTATTTAAAGCATCTCCAAGAGTACACAACTTTAGTTTTTAACACAAAAGTAAAAGAAACAATGCACCATTTTATCCAGTTTAGGAAAAAACAGACCTGCCTTTAGTTTGTAAATGAGTATGATGAGCATGAGGGATTTCTTATGCCTTATACCCTCTCTTTACCCATTAATAAAAATTATTTTTTCTTATTAAAAAAAAAAGGACTTGCCTTTAAGGGTCTCAAACTATTATTATGATAGACTTCTGCTACTTTAATACTTTCCTTTTATCTGGTTGAGAAAGAGCATGGTCAAAATGTCAGTAAAGTGGGCAGTTATAACTTGTTGGCCATTGCTGGTTTGTTTCTCAGTTTTTAACTGTTTCAGAGTCATATAGAATTTCCATTTTGATGCTTCTGACTATACTTTTGGGTCTTGCACTTGAGGATTGAAGTTCTTTCCGAGGTTCAAAAGTATCTTTATATCCTATACTTCTCTTTTCAGTTTAAATTAAGTGCCAATACATGGTTTGCTATATTTGAATTGGTTTTTTTTGAGTACTGAAATGATATTAAAATGTTCTTAACATCATACCTATAATATGATGCTCGTATTTTTATTCATGCACAGTTGGCTCTACATTTAAGCATTTCAGGATCTTTTACTTTGTGTTAGATTTAGGTCCGGGCACGCTTAATCGATGTCTGTTGCTTTCTGCAGAAGGAACCCGAACTACTGTCTGGCAATGATGTTATTTGGACATTTGTGAAGTTTTCTGGGGAGGATCACACTAATTTTCAAACGCTTGTGGCATTTTTGAAAATGTTGAGTACCTTGGTAGGTTAAGTGACTTCCCTTCCCAATTGTAGTTGAATCAGGAAAAGTACCAAGTCAACTCAATTACATCCATTTGACTTGTTTGGTGTTGCTTCTTCATCTAGGCTTGTAATCCTGAGGGTGCTTCCAAAGTTTTTGAGCTGCTTCAGGGGAAAACATTTCGCTCTATTGGATGGAGTACCTTATTTGACTGTTTATCTATTTATGAAGAAAAGTTCAAACAGTCTCTTCAAACTCCTGGAGCACTGTTGCCGGAGTTTCAGGAAGGAGATGCTAAAGCACTGGTTGCATATTTGAATGTTCTCAAACAGGTAAAAATTCTAAATACTTGGTTTAGACTCCTTGCTTTTACCAGAGGACATGATTAAAAATAGTGCTATATGGTTGGAAGGTTCAGCTGGCTTTTTTTTTTTTTCCCATATGTTGCATCCTAAGTAAAATTAATTGTAAATTGTCAAAGCCATGTATGTGTATGCTTAAAGCATGTTTTTCAAATAGGAAACCATCTTGTTTTGTGTACTGCGTCTCATGCAGGAAATATTGCCAATATATTTTCTTGGTTTGCCTTTAGTTTGAAGCTGATGCAGTGTTCCATGAACCATATGATAGCAAATGAATCCCTTTAAATTTATCATGTTACCCTTCTGCCAGTCTGCATTCATGGCCTAGTTAAACAATTATTTAACTCTTTTATTTGGCACATCCACCTTTTGGTTGAGTTAACTCGCACCTTACCTGCTACATTATAGATGTCAAGTTTTTGTAGAAGAAGTTATTTCAATGCTAAATGGGCATACATCTCTTAACAACTTAAACCTCTCTCTTAACAACTTAATCTTCTAGATAAGGTGTTCCTTTGTCATTAAGCTTGGTATTAGAGCCAGGCAATATGTAAGGTTCTGCTTTTGAATCTCATTACCACCTATATGTAAATAATTTCCACATAAAAGGCTGTAATACAAAGTAACCTGCCTCCAAGTGAGGGGCTCTTGGGGAGCATGGTGGATATTAAATTGAATCCTTGTAGAGTTTAGATGAGGTGGTCATTCAACAGTTTGAACCTCTTCCATGGAAATTGTTCAAACTATCTCTAAATGGATGGGCTTGTGATAGTGTCACCACTTTGGATTATATTATGCGTGGTGCAATTTATTACTGCTTCATTGTTTGTCCTCTTTTCTCTTGTTGCTGAACTTAGGTAGAGCCTTCTGGGGCACTGAGCAAATCAAGTTATCTTCAGCCAGTAATGCCAATTACTTCAATTGGAGCATTGCTTGTCGATTGTGTTGATGAGAACGTATTGATAGTCCAGCTAAATATTTTTTCTTTTGCTCTTCATTGAAGATAATGCATGGCAGTGCTCTTGCTTCTGTTTCAAAGTTACAGGTTGTCTAGAAAATCTTGAGTTGGAATTACTAAGAATAAGCATATGAAGTGGCAAAAGAAGATTTGGCTATATGATAATCTGAAGCTCTTAAAACTTTATAATGGCCTGAATCTCCTTTGGGCGAAGGAATTGAGTCTCAACTGAAATTGCAAAGCTCTCAAGAATAGTCATAAGATGATTAGGGTATAAGATAGAGATTTTCAACCAATCTGAAGCTGAAATAAAACCTTGGAATCTCTATAATAGGTATGGTGTCTCAATTGAAAGTGCAAAGCTCTCAAGAAGAAACTCTTAGAAAGAGGAGTGTTTCAAGAAGATGCATAAGAAGATTAGGATTTAAGATATAAATTTTCAATTACTCTGAAGCTGAATTAAAACCTTAGAAATTCCATAATGGCTTATGGAGTCTGAATTGAAATTACAAAGCTCTCAAGAAGTTGCTCTTAGGAAGAGGCAGGTTTCAGATCATAGATAGTTCAATATTTTATGTAATTTTTTTTTTTTTTTTTGTGACAGATATTGCTACAGATTGGAGTTGCCTTCTCTAGATAATGTCTGTCTTGTTTGGGTGCTTCATCTCTTTATATTATCAATTGATAATTTTTAATGTTACTTATCCAAATTAAAAAAGAAAAAAAAAAGAGGGCTCTTTTAATGATCAGAGTTGATGGAAGTTACAGTATCCTAATAATCTTTGTGACGTCTAATTCTACTAGGAAAATAACTATTAAGAATGCTTTCTTCAAATTGAATTCTAAGAATGCTTTCTTCAAATTTGTGAAGCCTGAAGTCCATCAGAAAATCTTTGAAATACACCTTCCTTCTAATCTATTTCTCAGATCTTGGTGCTCGATGTTATATCCTCTTTTGATTATTGAGATGTTTGTTTCTTGATTTTTTTTTGTTTTTTCATATTCAGCTCTGGTGGAACTTAATATTTCTGCAGTAATATTGAAATAAGATGTGATCAATGGTCTGGATTTCCAAAAAAATAATTCTTTTTTAAACCATGACGCAGACACCAATGCTTTGCTAGAGAATGGAGCAATGATCCTTTGGTGTCCATTAATATCTATTGTGTATAACAGTTGGTAGCATGTGTTAAAGTAGTCTAAGTGTGTTATATCATTTCGCATGCCACTCTGTTATTCAGATGTCAATGAGGTATCATCATGAGCAATTGGACAGAGTGAAACGAGATATGAACTATATATGAAGTGATAATGATAAGAGATGTAGGCACTGCACTGAATTTTCCTAGCTGAAGAATCCATGCAAAAAGAGATGGAACCTAATGACTTTTTGATTTTCATTTTCCTTACTGTAACAGAAGATTCTAACCTTTTAATATAGGTTACTTTTCTGATTGATCATAAATCTGGTAGATAATTTCAGAGCACTTCGAAAAATATTATTGCACACTTCCAATGCAAAATCTGGAGTAGTCCATTAAGGATATTTTGCATAACTTTTGAAATTGATCTTTCATTTGGCAACATTTATCTGCTGGACTATATTAAATTCGAATAAAAAGAAAGACAATGTTCTGCAGTTAATATCACTTATACCTTAAGAATTGTTGGAAAACTGCTAATTAATCTTAAATCAAACTCTAGAAATAAATATGTTCCATTTATGTGCCTTGCACACAGAATTTGGTGCAACTGTGTTGTGGCTTGTCCTTTGATTGCTTATCAAATATTTGACCTGAAATATGCTGTAATTTTCTTGTGTTCCTCTGTTTCTAATATGCATTTGTTGTTGTTGTAATGGGGAATTAAGGCTTAGCTTGCTATTGTTGTACTCCATTTCGAGTACATGTGGAAAAGCAGTTAGAATAAGATTGTTTGTTCTTGAGTTTTGGATATGAGCTTAACTTAAGAAAATAACTTTGAAGCTTTGTTCATTTTAGACTGAATGAGTCAGTTAGTGGCCTGTGTATTAATTGATCTGTCATTAGTGCTATAATGTTAATGAAGGTGGTTTAAGAATTAATACTACGAGAATCCTGACTCATTGTTTTCACATTGACCTTTCATATGAAATTTGCAAGGTTTTGCATATCTGAGAGTGCTTCATAATTTGTAACCATTTCTTGAAACCCCCCTGCCCTCCCCAATTAAACTTTCTGTCGAATGTTACTCACAAAATTGCTTATCCAAACATGCTACTGTTGGTTAAGGCTTTCTACATGTCATGCACATACATTTATACATTCTTCCCGTTTCATAATGTCATGGAATTCCCATTCAACAAAATGAAGCATTTTTTATTTTGTAAAATCTTGTTTGTAATCAAAACTGAGTTTTGCTTCTTTATTTCCATATTTTTTTTCTAATAGATTGTGGAAAATGGGAATCCCGTTGAAAGGAAGAACTGGTTTACTGATATCGAGCCATTGTTCAAGCTCCTAAGTTATGAGAATGTGCCACCTTACCTTAAGGTTCTTCTCTCTAGTTTTGCACTGATTTTTGTTTCTTGTTCATAGTGCAACTTTATCCATGCTCAAAATGCTAATAACTTTCTTCTGACTTCCTCTTGCGTGTAGGGTGCACTGCGTAATGCCATTGCTTCATTTGTCAATGTATCTCCTATTATGAAAGAAACGATTTGGAGGTTCTTGGAGCAGTATGACTTACCAGTAGTTGTTGGGCATAATGTTGGGAATAGTGGACAAACAATGGAGACACAGGTACAGTACTTGACATTTCTGTTAGTAACAATTGATAATGTTGAGTAGGGTCTTACTGTGGTTGTCTTCTTGTTCAAGACTCTGGCTTAGTGGTATATGCCCCATTTATTTCTCTTTTAACATCACACCCTCATGTCTAAAATTTTGTTTTGTCTGTTGAAGCACTAATTTGACTAAATTTGAAATATGTTTGATAGAAAGACAGATTGGTATGACAGCCTTGAGCTATTCTAGTAAATGCGCGTTATAGTCGACTGTTTTGAATGGTTCGGATGCTTAGTTTAAACAATTTCCTTAAGAACTCAAATATTTAATTTCTCTTTACTTGTTCAAGGTTCACATCCTTCTTCACTGCTCATTGACGGTTTCTGTGGTATAGAGTCTTAACTGAGTTGAATATTGTTTGGTGTACCCTAGTTCATGCACATATCTTTTTATGGTTGATTTAGGGTGGTTCTTGGTTGTAGAGGAAAGGTTTTATGGAGAATGATCATTCTCCTATTGTATATTGGTCTGCATGGCTGGAGAGGAACAAGGGAGTTTCTAAGGCTATGTTTGTTTTGAGTTGATGTAGGATTGGAGAAATCTGACTTTGAAATCCTGAGTTTTTGAAATAACGGTGAATAGTTAAAATCTGCATTTGTTTGAGAATTTTATAGGTAGGATTGTTACTATAGATGTCAAATCAATGTTGGAAAAAACGTTTTTGTGAAATATTATATTGTTAGTTAATGCAATTGTAATGATTGAATGATTGTAATAGTAGAAATTTAGACATGTATTGAAATTTTTGTATTAATAGGTTTAGAGTATACTGTTAATTATAGTGTTATTATTATTATTTTTAATAGGGTAGTATTTAAGTGGATTTCATAATCCTTCCTTATACCTTTATCAAACAAGATTTGAGATTTTTTAAATCCCAAATCCTGACTTGTGAAATCAAAACAAACATAGCCTAAGGTTTCTAAAGAATCTTCACCGCCTTAGATGTTTTAGATAAAATTAAATTTAGGGTGCATTTATAAATTTAGGAATTTGTTTGTTTTTGATGTGTGTAGAGATATGAGTTCACCCAGAAATGAGATTGTCTATTTCTTTTATAGACTTGACTTGAGTGAACGACTTATCCATGACTTTCAAATAGCATTTCTAACGAATAAAATTATTTGTTTCTCATATAAAAAGAAGTTTTATCCCACAGATTTTTATGGTTTTGCATTGCAGGTTTATGATATGAAATATGAGTTAAATGAAATTGAAGCTCGAAGAGAGCAATATCCTTCAACTATATCATTTATCAATCTGTTAAATACTCTTATTGCTGAGGAAAGGGATGTCAGTGATAGAGGACGTAGGTATTGAATAGTCAGATCTATTATGCTATCTTGTTTTATTATGAAGATCTTTCTCTTACACCTTTATTTTTTGTCAGATTCATCGGCATCTTCAAATTTATATGCGACCATGTATTTGGTCCATTCCCGCAGAGAGCATATGCAGATCTTTCTGAGAAATGGCAATTAGTTGTAGCTTGTCTTAAGCATTTTCAGATGTGTGTTACTCTTCCTGGTTTAAGCTGTCTTTCTTAATTCTCATATTAGATCTTATGCATCCTTATATATTCTTGGTATTTTATGGCATTCATTGCAAATGGTATTTGATATGCTGAAGTTTTGAATAAATGTTACTCGAATGTTAATGTGAAAACATCATGTGTAGGATGTTGAGCATGTATGATGTTGGAGAAGAAGATAGTGATGCTGCTACCGATCAATCTCAAATTTCATTGATGGGGCAGACTTCTCCAATTCATATGCAGCTTCCTATTGTAGAAATTATGAAGGTATTGACTCATATTGGTTAGATCATTTAACTACTGTTTTTTCCCCCTGACATTTCCATGTGATATTACTATTATTATAACTGCTATTGACGTTCTTACACGTACTTTTTGGATAATATATTTCAAGTTGTTACTTCATTCAAAAGTTACATTTCTTATTTTCTAGCTCTATATGGAAGGAAGAGGTACAGAAGTCATTCTTCTGTTTTCTTAGATCTGTTACTTTGTATCTTTTGTTATGTCCAAATATCTTGAAAGCTCATTCTTCCTCTGGAGCATAGTGTTTTGCACTAGGTGAGGGATGTGGTTTTAGAATATCATTCTTTTCCAACAAGGATGCATGTTGTGATGTTGAATTAGCACCTGAAGTTTTTGTTATTTGGTGATTCTCCAATTAGTTCTAAGCAGCTTCAAGGTTGCTGGCTTAGAAATATCAGAACTGGTAGAGTTTAAACCAGCATGCTTCCTATTTCTACCTGTGGCTGGCAACCTACCACTTCAACACACTACAATAGCACCACCACCTAACACCAACTGAAATAAACTTTCATTGCATCATATGAATGAGATTAAAAAATTGACATGTGCTTATCTGAAAGCAAATTTAGGTGGCTGGAAAAAATGCTTATGTTGAATAAAATGGAATTCTAAGATAGAGTTTGGAAAGACAAAATTGTAGACTATGATATCCACTATTGCAGTCAGAAGAAGATGAAATTTACTTGCTTGTGAGGATTGCTTTTCCATCAGATTTTACATCTGCAAGTGCTACGCCCTGGACTAGAAGCTTGATTCATACTGATAACGAAAAGCGAATGTTAGCAAATAATAGCTAGAGTATATTTTACTGCTGAAAGTTCTATATTCTGGGTTAATTGCACCATTTAGAGGCAAATTTGAGCATTCACTCAAAAAATTTCCTCCATTTTCTCCATTTTCTTACCAAAATAGGGCATTGCTCCAACCAAATAAGAGCTGCAAAATCCTTCCATTAGGTTCATAACAACCTTCTTTATAATTGCATTTTCATTAAACATGTAATGAAAGATCATGAATATCATTTGTTTTGCTCCGAAGTATGTAATTGTCTAGGAGATTCTACAATTTATGTCTTTTCCAATATGTAGACAATATACAAACTTTTCTGCGAGATGGCTATTTAGATCTCTGTGGAATTGGGACGCTTGTGAACAATCCGTATTTTCAAGCTCCTAAAATCCACCACAAATGTTATCTATATGTTTGCCATGTGCCATTTACTACAGTATTATTAATTTAAATTGTGGTCTCTTCATTTCAGCCACTCTCTCATTTAATTCAAATGATAAAGGTCATTAATAGAACAGCTAAAGGTCATTATTAGAAATCAGAATTCAAGGAAATTGAAATGTGTTGATCATGTGTTTTTTTGGTCTCTGTGGTTGGAACAAAATAATGGAATTGTTGAAGACAGCGAGCAATTTGTAGACGATATATGGAAACACTGAAGATTAGAGTAGCTTTGTGGATTTCAATTCGAGGATTTTTCTGTGAACAACATTATTAAAAATTGGAATATCATAGTGTAGTTCATATCCTTGATTGTATTGTTTGTGTTTGGACAGGTTGTCCTCTTTATTTATTTTCAATCTATCAATAATATTTAATTAACATTAAGAAAAAAAAAAGATGATCATTATTTGGATACAGTTAAGTTGGGGATCCCCCATCCCTTTGTAATCTTCTTTTATTAATAAATTATTTGTTTCCTATCAAAAAAAAGAAAGAGAGAGATGATCATCACATGTTATTTAAGTACGCTGAGTGTTGCAAGAAGTATCGTGAAAAGATTCGGGCTACACTAAGTGTTGCGAGTAGTATCGAGAAAAGACTCGGGCTACAGTAAAGAACCATAATATGCCTTTTGTGCTAATCGCAACAGTAAATATAGTTTTTATCCCTTTTTATATATTGTTCATGTTTTATTATGATACCTTGGTAAGACAATGAAGCGCCCATCATGGTTGACAACTTATCATAACTTTTCCTTTGTCTTCCAATGTAAATTTTCATCCATCTTCTCCAAAATTTCACAACAGTTCTTTCTGGTTTAGTCATTTTGTTCTCTGTTGTGTTTTCATATTGGATAGGAAGCAGTCTACATATCATTTTTCAGCTTGGTGCTTGTTTAAGTGTACTTGCTTTCAGTCTGATAATGATATTTTGTGATACTTGGTATTTGTTTGGGCTGTGGATCATATCTTATGAGGTACTTTTGGTTGCTGTGCAGGATTTTATGAGTGGGAAAACCCTGTTTCGGAATATAATGGGTATTGTTTTACCAGGAGTTAATTTTCTTGTCACAGAACGTACTAATCAAATTTATGGGCAACTCATCGAAAAGGCTGTTCAGCTTTCCTTGGAAATTGTTATTCTTGTTATGGAAAAAGATTCATCTGTTTCTGATTTCTGGCGCCCCCTCTATCAGGTAATTATAATAAACTCTTGTAAGCATATTATCTTCAATGACTTGGTTAAGTCAAAACATTTGATAATGATTTGTAAGTCTAGTACATTAGAGTCCCATACATAATGAGCTGAAAGCTTTTTTGGGTAACTTATGAGCTATTATGAGATGTCAGCACTTGAAGAATCTTGAAGTTTGGACACCAATGAACTGTCTACCGTTAATTATTTTTTCATTGTTAAATCTCTTTCATTCGTGACTTCCAAGTGTTCTCCAAATAATTGCTAAACTGATATGTTGTTCGTGCTGATGCATCAACCATCTCTGAGCCAGGACATGTAATGACAAATTCTCTTATTATTTCTTTAATGCAGCCTTTGGATGTCATACTCTCTCAAGACCGTAATCAAATAGTAGCTCTACTGGAATATGTCAGATATGACTTTCAGCCTCAAATTCAGCTATGCTCCATCAAGATCTTGAGTATTCTAAGGCAACATTTCCTTTTTATCTTCCATAGTCCTCTCATGTTATTAGTTGAAAAGGCTTGCTGCTATAACAAGTTGTCTTATTGTATGCAGTTCTCGTATGGTTGGGCTCTCACAGTTGCTATTGAAATCGAGTACTGTAAATGGCTTGATTGATGATTATGCTGCCTGCTTAGAGCTACGATCTGAAGAGTCTCAAGTTATTGAGGATAGCAGCATGGATCCTGGTGTACTAATCATGCAAGTAAGCTTTGAATTCGGCCTTTTTTTTTTTTTTTTTTCCCTGTGCAACAATTGTGAAAGAACCAATTTCCAGTTTATTCTATTTCAAAGTGTGAACTCGATCAAATATCATGCTCTAAGTTTCTGAAAGAAAATCTTGAAGGTGAAAAGTCAGGCAATAGTTATCAAGATACTAAACTAAAAGTTTAATGTGCTCATGATATGTAGAAATTATTGTTGTGCAGCCTCACTATGATGTGCATATTGTAGTCTTAAAAATCTCAGTCCATGGTGGAAATGGTCTGGTTTTAATGTGTTCGGCTAGTCTCTAATTATTAGAGACTATTATGTACCTTGTGAGATTACAAGTAAATCTATCTCCTTATGATTTATATCTGAGATTCCTTTTTCTGAATTTTGAGCGTGCTGCTTTTTTTTTTTTTTTAAACTTGTACAAAATTCCAGTTCTCATAACCTATCACTACTCGTAAGTCATGATACAGCGACAAACAGACCAGAAACACATGAATGACATGATGCCAATAAATAAAATGTTAAGTTTAAAAATAAACATAAGTTTCCAGGTCCATTAATAGTAAGCAGAGGCTGAGATGTGGAACAGTGGATTGACTGAGAGAAAAGAGAGATAAGAAGGCACAGTGGAGGATCTGCCAGTTATTATGACAAAGTGGATTGACAGAGGAGAGACAAGAGAGAAGGGTCAAGAAAACCCGCAAAGGTATTCAAAATCCACTGAGAGGGCAGGAAATTATGGCAGTGGCTTATATTTGAAAAATTGGTGTGTACAGTTTTGAGAGCTGCATCCTGCCATAAGCTGTTGCATGATGGGATGCAAGCATGCTATGTCCATGCAGCCTGGTCCTGATGCTATATTCATCATTGTAGAACCTATGCTTTTTGTATTTAAAATTTGATTGTAGATATTGGGGCCTTATATAGTAAGAACATTCTAATGTTCCATTTCCTTCATAGATTTACAAAGATAACTTAGTAATTAATGAGAGATCTTGGATGCATATAGTGTGGAACACTTTGTTGAACTTCAGTTATGTTCATGAAAGGGGAATAAACTAGGACTTTCTGCCACTGCTATTGATCTCTTAAAATTGGTTAAGAGTTGCTTATTTACTATTTTCGTATTTTACTGCATTTATGATCCATCTATAAAGTCACAACTGTTGTCATCATTCTGAATGCAGCTGCTTATTGACAATATCAATAGACCAGCTCCAAATATCTCTCATCTATTGCTTAAATTTGACGTTGATGGCCCTGTTGAAAGGACCTTGCTGCAGCCAAAGTTTCATTACAGGTTGTTATTAATTATTTACCAACCTATTTTTCTACCACCATTTATTGTAGATTAATCTGATCTTCATTCATTTTACTTGTAAAACATGTGATTGCATCTTTTTGTCTCAATTGCAGTTGTTTGAAGGTTATTCTTGATATTATGGATAAACTTTCAAAGCCTGACATCAATGCGTTGCTTCACGAATTTGGCTTTCAGGTTTGGAAACTCTAGTATTTGTTTCTGTTTCTTGTTTATGTTTTAATTATATGGATAATGTAGATGCTATCTCCTTTTTTCTTGTTATGTCAGCTAAATTAAGTACCTTTTTGCAGCTCCTTTATGAACTATGTGTCGATCCACTGACTTCTGCTCCTACTATGGATTTGTTGAGTACCAAAAAGTACCAGTTTTTTGTTAAGGTGTTATTTTTTTAACCATGAGATGTTAAAAGTTTTATTTCTTATAAATGAGCATGGTTTGGCTAAAGTTTTATTGCTCCTGACAATGCCATACTGTTTAGCATTTGAGTTCAATTGGTGTTGCTCCCCTTCCAAAGAGGAACTGCAGCCAGGCACTTCGCATCAGCTCACTTCATCAGGTTTTTATTGCTAGAAGCCCAATCGATTCTTCTATAATGCTATTACACACACACACACACACACACACACACACTGAGGCTCTCACTTTTGAACCTCTTACAATTATTTTTCACTTTACAAAAGAATGTCTAGTTTGATGCTGATTATTAATTTTTATTGCTTGTTAATGGATGGGGCAGCTGCCAGTGCATGACTTCTCATTATGTATTTTCTTCCTGTTGATGAGTGGCTAATAAAATTCAAAGCATAGTCACTGTTCTTACCTTGGTCCATGAGAACTAATGTTTAGTCTGTTGTTTTATGCTTGCCCTTGTAGAGAGCCTGGTTGTTGAAGCTCTTAGCTGTAGAGTTGCATTCAGCAGACATGACAGATTGCAATCATCGTGAAGCATGCCAAAGTATTCTCACTGAGTTGTTTGGCTTGGGAGATGCTGAGTTTGGCATTAATCATAATGCATCTTCTTATATTCCTCAAAATGACTCAAGAATTGCGGCAAGTGGTCCTATTAGCAAGAGTAAGGTAATGCTGGTTTCCCAGTATGCTCAAGTTGGTTTCCCACTCATTTGTGAATTCCTTACATGCAAAGTGCATATGCTCATTCCTAATTGAAATTTAATTATCATTGAACTTTTGAGAGATTTGAGCTCTTTCTGTTGAAATACATGCTATGTGTTATGCTTGATAAACTATAATCTACTTGGTTACAATAGTGAAGTTTCGATTTTTTCAATGCTTACAATAATTTATCGCACAAATCTTTCAATGAGGTTTCTTTCTCATCATGATAATTGATACACCAATATAGTGAAAAAAATTCAATCCTTTATGTTTCTGTTAAGTTTAAGTGGTAAGTTCCAGCGGGTTCTATTAACTACGGACCTCTTAATGCATTTGTCGTTGCTTATAATCAGTGATATCAGTCTTACACATTTTTGCTTATTCAGCACATATAGGGATGATAACATTTCCTGTTTTGGAATCGTAGGTGTTCGAGTTGCTTCGTGTTCTCCAATTTGAATCTCCTGATATCACACTGTCGTCTTCTCAGTTTGTCTCTAGTACAAAATATTCATCTCTGGTAAGTGGACACTGTTTAAATGAGAATCTTGTTAGTCTGTGGTTATATGATGCTATATACTTTGCAGGCTGAGGATATACTCACCAACCCAGCATCGTTGGGAAGGGGTGTCTATTATCATTCAGAGCGAGGTGATCGTCTTGTTGACCTAGCATCATTTAGAGATAGACTTTGGCAGGTGTTTTTTTGGTCCACCTCTGCAATCTTTATGTTCCACTTTTCTTGATGTTGTGATTATACTGAGAAGTCAATTTTATTGATTAATAAAATTCTTTCCGCAGAAGTTCGGTTTGCATAATTCCCAGTCAAATTCTTTTGGAAGTGAAGCCGAGTTGAATGAAATAAGGGAAGTAATCCAACAACTATTAAGGTGGGGAAGGAAGTACAACAAGAATCTTGAAGAACAAGCTGCCCAGCTTCATATGTTAACAAGCTGGTCACAAATTATTGAGGTCCACTCTGATCCATGCACATCTCTATATCTTATTCTTTAATCAAGAGTTCTCTATCAAAGGATTGTGTTGGTGTTGGGGGCCGATTTATATTTACTCCTTTTTATATATTCGCAAAATCTGCTCTTGCCAGTTGTCGATTTCCTTAATGTGGAAACTTTAATGTTACTAAGTATTGGATGTATAAATGACAAGATGTCTATAAGGTGGAAAAAAAGATTTCCATATTTATTTTGAAGAAGTGCATTTTGCTTTCCATCTGTCTCCTTTATATAATTAATGATTTTATCGTTGGTCTTTTCAACTCTTTGGTGATTGTTTCGTCTTTCTTCCCTTTCCAGGTTTCTGCATCTCAAAGGATTTCATTCCTTGAGAATCAATCTGATGTACTCTTTCAGTAAGTCTTATCTCTTTTCAGCCTTTTGTCCCCGTATGCATTGTCTTGTACTTACTCTAGAACCATATGAACAGGTTGCTTGATGCTTCTTTGAATTTCTCTGGTTCTCCTGATTGTTCCCTAAAGATGGCACAGATGTTGACACAGGTTAGTAAACTGCAGCTATTTTTGGTCTTTGCTCCATCCTTTTTCTTCAAGTGTATTAATGAATCATTGTATTCCTCAAGGTTGGTCTCACATGCATGGCAAAACTACGTGATGAGAGATTTGTCTTTCCCAGTAGCTTAGCCTCTGATGCCATTACATGTCTTGACATTATTATGACTAAACATTTATCAAATGGGGCTTGCCATTCTATTCTATTCAAGCTTATCATGGCCATTCTTAGACATGAATCTTCAGAAGCATTGAGAAGACGGTATTGATATTTGATTAGAAAATGTATTGCCTCTACATTTCACTGTGCTGATAATGGAACAGTTTTTTTGACCTATTCTGTTTTTTTTTTCTCCTCAATCCAGCCAATATGCTTTGCTTCTGAGCTATTTTCAATATTGTCGGCACATGCTCGATTCAGATGTTCCAACAACAATTCTGCAGTTCTTGTCAGTAGATGAGCAAGAGGATGAAGAATTGGATCTAGAAAAGGTTTAGAAACTTCATATCTGAAATTTCTGTTTATTCTATTTCAATTTTTATAAACCAAAACACATCTTTGACAGATTGATAAAGATCAAGCTGAATTGGCTCATGCAAACTTTGCAATTCTCAGAAAGGAGGATCAGCCCATTCTTAACCTGGTTTGAAGATTTGAAATTCTTCTTCTGTCATTTTGTATTTTGTATTTTTCTTTTTTTCTTAATCTATTGTTAATTTGTCATTTTGTTGGTCTCATTTACTTTGAAAATGATGGACAAGGATGATATGTTCAATGAACAATTTAAGGCTTATGGTGAAACTTCTCTATTTAATGGTATACAAAAATGAGATAAAGGTGGTTGAGAGGTTGAGGGTATCTTAATGAAGCTACAGACAATTAGTTGATGAATGGTTTATTTGTTTTAATGAAAAGTGGCTACTAATTTGTATCTAACGATGGAAACTAGGACTTCCAGTTGTAGATATGTCTCAAGGTGCAAGTTTTTTGCTTTGTTTTGTCCTTTCCCCTCCATTTAAAGTAAAATAACAACCAAGCTGAACATGCTTCATCA
The DNA here is from genome assembly GCA_028654395.1 of Scutellaria barbata. Classification (NCBI taxonomy): domain Eukaryota; kingdom Viridiplantae; phylum Streptophyta; class Magnoliopsida; order Lamiales; family Lamiaceae; genus Scutellaria; species Scutellaria barbata. The sequence continues at coordinate 11,978,934 of CM053646.1, read as the reverse complement.
AATGTGCTGTTATCCATTTTGATACTTTTGTTTCTGTACCTTCTTTCACTACACTTGCATAATATATTTACTTTTTCCTGTTTTTGGTTTAGGTCATAAAAGATGCTACTCAGGGCAGTGAATCTGTAAAAACAATGTCATTATACGTCCTGGATGCTTTGATTTCTATAGATCATGAGAAGTTTTTCTTGAATCAACTTCAAACTAGAGGTTTCTTGAGGAGTTGCTTCATGAGCATCAGTAATTATTCATATCAGGTATGAGGACCTAATCTTGTAGATCAGGTCGCCAACAGTGGCTTCTTTCTTTTTTTGTAAACACGTCGTCTTATAAACACTGAGACAGAAGTATGAGTATTTAAATATGTTATAACATATGCATTGCATAGTTGTGTCTAATCTAAGAATGTTTGACTGTATTGCTGCAATGTGTTTGAACACAGATATTCCTAAGCTGATTTTCCTCTTGCATTCTTAATGGTGTTCAGGATGGTGGGTTTTCTTTAGATTCTATGCAGCGCCTCTGCACTCTTGAAGCAGAACTTTCTTTTCTGCTGAGAATTAGCCACAGATATGGGAAGTCAGGGTCCCAGTTTTTATTTTCAAAAGGTTGTCTCCAGTATATTGCTTCATGCAGAGCTCTACATCTTCCTGTTAAGGTATGCCACTACCTTCGTTGTCCTTACTGCAAGTAGGTAACATTCTTTGCCTAATTGACCTGAGAGATACTTTAACCTTACATCAGGGGAATTCTTGGCGTCTTGATACTAAGATGGGGAAAAATTCCTTTGATGTTGATAAACAGCGGATGGTGGTTGCCCCTACGCTGAGATTTTTGTTTTCCTTAACTTCACTGATCGATACGTCTGAGTTCTTTGAGGTTAGACAAGTCAGCATATCTTTGTAAATGGACGTATGCCCACCAATCATGCTTGTGTTAAAAACTTCAACATAATCGTTTTGAGCTGCAGTAAGTGCGACTTATGATTGCATGCATTTCCAGTTGCAACACCTCATGTCCAAATATTTTTAATATACAGATGCATCATGGCTGGAGAAATGTAATATTCTGCCCAGAAAATTTTCAGGGTCAATTAATTTAAATTGTTGTATCCCATGTAGCTATGATATCTAAAATATTACATGAGCTTTATTGTCAGGTTGGATCTGCTTCTGGAGTTTTACGTTTCGGCATAAAAAAAATCTCAAACTAGCAGTTGCTTTTGCATTTCATTATCTGTATTCCTTCATGAGGAACTAATAGAACCATTATTTTCACTAGATATTGAGGTTATTTTATGATTGAGATGCTTAAAAAATTATTTTTGTTGGAGAAGAAAATACTCAGAACATAATAATTAAAATAAAATCTTTCAGTTTCAGAAATTTGTAAAATCTTTGAAAGTATAACTCAGTTTATGTTTGTCTTCTAACTTGAAGCTGCTCCGAGGATCAGGCAAACTCTATCCTGGAAATATGAAATCCTGAATTTAGAACTGAACCTTCTTCTTGTAATTTAATGAGTGTAAAGAAAGTTGCCCTAAAATATGGGCTATGCTAACATCATTTTTCTGTTGAGTATTCAATATCAACTTCTTTCTGTTACCTCCCATCTCTCCTATTCCATGTTATAATCTTTATCAAATTTGTTAAGTGGGAAGTGTTGTGGGCCTTTTAATTTTTTTAGCAGTTACTCAAGCAGTAATATTTTGTGCCTTTTCAATGTTATTGTTGTCTTCATGAAAACTTTTATCCTGAAACAGCCGTCAACTATGCATTCTATCTTATTAAATTTCATATTTCATGGTGGGTGGTTTTATTATTTTCTTCTCTAACTTTATTTTGGTTAGTTGGGCTTATGATAATGCACATTGTATTTCTTCCTCGTCTCATGAGTTGGTCCTAATTCATCTTTCTGATTCCTTGGGTGTTTGGTAGGTGAACAATAAAGTTGTCCGTGAAGTCATAGAATTCATTAAAGGTCATCAGTTGCTATTTGATCAAATTCTCCAGGAAGATCTTTCAGATGCAGATGAACTGACAATGGAATTAATCAATCTTGTTGTGGGTATACTTAGCAAGGTGAAGCCCCCACACATTTACTAAATCTTGTTCTTCAATGTTAACAAGATGGCAATTATTGATGTGTGCATATTTCTTGTTCAAACAATACATTATATTTTTATGAATAAATGCTGACTGGCTAACTGGCTAACATACGTTCGATCATCAAAAATTTTGTGTCAAATTGTATTATTCCTATGAAATTTAAGGCATTAACAAGCTGAATTGTCGCACAGTTTCTTCTACTTATGAAAGTGAGCATTGATTTTCTGTTGAAAGGTTCTGACTATGAACTAAATGGTATTGGTAAGGTTTGGCCGTATGAAGAGAGTGATGAATATGGACTTGTTCAAGGGCTTTTTGGGATGATGCGTTCTCTTTTCTCTCGTGATCAAGAAATTTTCACTTCTATCCAATCCATCCGATCAGAGGTAATCTAGAATTGCCCTTGTTAAAAATATATATTAGGACTGAATTGGTAAATAAGGTATTGGAGTTTTTAATTCCTCTTGGTTTTGCTCTATGATATGTATTTGCAGATTCGGCAGAAGGCTGATGTCAGCATATCCCGCCTTTGCTTTAGTTTGAGCTCTTACCTTTATTTTCTTGTTACAAAGAAATCTCTAAGGCTGCAGGTAAAGAAAATTAGATCCTAATAATTCTACTTTTTGTTCTTGAAACTGGAGTGTCAAAATGATGAAAATATTCCCTGGGGTATTCCAATAGGTTTCAGATGGTCCTACTGTCTACCGTGCTTCTTCTGCATCACAGCAACCCACACTCGCTTTGCTTGTTTTTTTCCTTGGCGCCCTGACAACTGCACTAGAAAAGGCTGCAGAGGAAAAATATTTATTGCTGAACAAGGTCCAGTGCACGATTTATTAACATTTATTCTATTTTTAACCATGCATTAAAGGGTCTGTAAATGTCTGTAAACTAATGTGCTTTATAGATTAAAGACATCAATGAGTTATCAAGACAAGAAGTTGATGAAATCATCAATTTGTATGTATCTCAAGACTATGCTTCATCCTCTGAAAATATACAAAAAAGGTATCTATCTCTCTCTCTCTCTCTCACACACACACACTCAGCATGCATTCACACAACACGGATATGCCAGTATGTTTGTTGGCACATGAAGGTTCTAGGGTTTAATATTTGCTGAACTATCTTAGTTACTGATTCTAGCCTCTATAATGGAGCTTTCATGTGGACACTTTTATGTTTCTGTTTCTTAAAAAAATTTAATAACTTGAGGCTCCTTTTACTTTGCTAGTAAAGATTAAGTGGTCTTGATAAATCATAGGATAAATAGTGGGATAAGGATGAATTTAACAAAACAATCCATCATGTACTTCATATGATAATCAAAGGATATAAAATTTATCTTTTATATTGCATTAATTTTAATAAGTGAAAAAAAAAAAACTCCAAAGTACCAAACACCCTTTTCTTCAGTCATCCTCTCTCTTCCCCTTTCTCTTTTATCTTTCTCTTCCTCAGTTCTACTGTGCTTCTTCACCTTCATCTTCCACTTCAATTTGCTTTGAAATTTCTTCATTGTTTATATACTTTCCTTCATTTATATGCTAATATTTTATTTTCCTCCCTGAATCCACAATCACTGCCAACTAATTTGCTGCTGTTTATGAATTTCATCATCTTTTTTTCTTCTTCACACATACAAAATAACAGCAGAAAAATATTGCATCATAAATGAAACTTATACAAATTCCCAGCAACAAAACACCCAAGAAGGTATTGGTTGATGACTAGTGTGTTGTAGGCAGGGAGATATTATAATCATTAAAATCAAATACCTTCTGCTAAATTATGGGGTTTCTGAAAGTGATAACGAGATTAGCTTGTTTTGGTGAGCAAATGCCTCTTTGTGTTTCTACGCTTGTGGATCAATCAGATGTAACAATTTTGTCATGAAATTTTAAAGCTAAACCAAAAACACAAGGGTACCCACTCAAAGACAATAGGAGAATGCTCATGAAATGTTGAATTTTGTGAAAGAATGTTAAAGGATTTTTTATTTGATCTTTATGACAGTTGCTCTTTTAATTTACTTAATTGACTAGAGATTTTAGTCGAGGTGGAGTTAGCTCATGATAAGCTAAACTGGTATGTGTACACACCTTTTTTTTTTTTGGCCATATAGGAGATACATTGCAATGGTGGGCATGTGCCGGATTGTTGGACATAGGAGTCAGCTTATCATGCTATTGCTTCTACTTGCACAAAATTTGATGAACATTTTCCTTGCCCATTTCCAAGATAGGTACGACTTTCTTTGTGTTGCTTATTGGTGCTGCGAAGTTAATATCTCTTCGACTGACCAATATTTCTAGTTCACATGCACATGATTACAGCCACTCTCAGAAAGAAATTGCATACACCCCACATGATGCTAAAGAGGACTTGCATTCACTTTGTGGAGAATTAATTCCAGTTCTTGAAAGACTTGAATTGGTTAATGAGGTATGCTGCCTGATTTAATAATTTTCTTGACAAATTTCAATTCTGTGAATTTTCTGTTTTAAATCTAGCTTTGGCATTTCGATCTGGTTCAGACTGATTTTCCTGTAAGTATATTTATGTTTATCTTCTGCTAGTGTTGGGAGAGGATGAATTGAGGATGATGATTGACTTGGTCTGCATATCTTTAGTACTAATTTTCAGATATACATTCAAGTAAAAAAATGGCAAATTACTGCTATAACCCCCTATGATGTGACCTAACTTATTAGAAGTGATCTGCTATAAACAATTGCATCCGCCCCTCCCCCTGAAGTTTTCTTCTTTGAGAAACAAAAACAAATCGACAAACTGACCTATTTATCCTAGGGGAACTTGTTACAATGGGTGGATTGTTTTACCCCTAATTATGCAAGGTCTATATAATATTTTATAATTAACAAGGGGAATACTGCAGTATGTGAAAAAAAAAATTACTGATATTATTACCTATGTTTGTAAAGAACCACATGTGGTAATTTAACATTTTTCTCCTTGACTATTCATTGGGGAACATCTTATCTTTTTATGTATGCTAATGTAATGTATTTATACCAAACGTGAAGGATTATGCAACTTTGATATCATAAAAAGGAAGCACTCTGGAAATTTATAGATGCCTGTTGCTAAGTTTGCACATAACGTCGGTATCGTTGAGAGTTTAAGCCCTATTTTTTATTTATATTTTGTTCTAACTTCTTTTATCTAAAAGTGAGATTGTATTAGTATCAGTTCTTGCAAATTTCCACTGTGTGCTGCTTTTATGCCACTCTTATTTCTGTGCGCAAACTTTTGTATGTAAATCAAGTTTCAGCATGAATGCTCCAAGTGATGTTTGTATTTTTTTCGTTAATCAACCAAAAAACATGAAAGCAAAAGTTTTGTAATGATCAAAAAGATAACATTTCCACAAAAAAAATGATCCAATTCTCTGTACGGGTCTTGATTTGGTCTATGATTTGATAATCTGGTTTCCCCAACATTTGTAATCTGGCATAGTATGAACATTGTATAAGCACCAAATATACAACACTAAGCTTATTAGCTGAGCTTCAACATGTGATATCCATAACTCCAAGACGGCCTGTTTTTCCATATAATGGTTACTATTATGCGCATCACAATTGGAAGGATAGCATTTTATTAGCCGAACCTTTTTTATAGCCATTTGATGCATAATATTCAAGAAAATGAGAAGTGCAATGCTGCTGGAGTTGCTTGGGATGGTATTATTGCGTTTTAGTTGTTTGCAGAGATGGCTGCGATTGTGTGTAGCTTCCTCTGCATGATGTTGACTCTATTGCAATTTAAATTTGATCTCTCTCTCGCTCTCTCTCATATAATATTTTCTCCTCGTATTTGATGTTAAACTTGCAGGACAAAACAGGGCACAGCCTCAAAGTTTTCCATAGGTTAGCCTGGTCTCTAAAGGAAATGTCGATTCAGAAGCTATCTACATGATATTTGCAGTGCATTGATGGAGATCAAATTGTATGTCCATAGCCTAGTTGCTTTTAGAAAAAACATAATTTGTACGTAGGAAATGGGTTAATGTTACTTAAAAATGAAGTGGTTTTCCATTGTCAAATTTTTCATATAGTTAATTATATGAATCAAATGAAGTAGTGAGCATCTGTGTTTGTGATTCAGACCACGTTTTGGTTGTACTGGGAAAGAGTATGTCTATTTGATTGTCCATATTATGCAGTAGAGACCGACTCACTGCCGAGAGCTTGATGCAGCACCAAATAATAAAAGTTGTACTTGTATAATATGACGGCTAATCTCTAAGGTTGTGTTTGGACTGATGGAAATAAGGATTTCAATAATAGACTAAAGTTCACGCTTTATATGAATGGTCACACGATGCAATTAAACATTCATTAAGAAGAATACTAATGTAGTTAAATATTGATGTAAGCCATCTGTTTCTATTATTGCTTTGAATAAGTTCTTGATCAAATGAAAAATGTATATGAGAGGTGCTGATCAGTAGTTGAATGTGTGTACTGAGAAAGCTGTACACCCCAATCACTTTAGAAGGGTTATTAAATGTCAAAGAAAGTGTAAAGAGTAAGGAAGTTGATTTTAATGTTGAGGATGATTGGTGCTCAAATTTTCTTCAATCGTCAATGGAAGAGATGTGAGCTCAACCTCTCTAATTCATCCCAATTCTTATTTTCAATTGTCATCCTAAATCTGTTAACAATCAAATGTAATTGAAGTATATTTTAATATGTTAACTTCATTAATAATAATTGCTCACTAAGTGAAGAGATTTTGATCCTGTCCAACCCTACATCTAACAATGATGAATAAATCATTATTAATTCAACGACAGGAAATATGATCGATTTCGCTGAAAATTTGTTCCATTCATCATTATTTATTTCATGACAGGAAATATGATAAGACTTTGCTGAAAACTTGTTCAATTAATCATTGTTAATTTCATGACGGGAAATATGATCGGTTTTGCTAAAAACTGGTTTAGGACAAAAGAAAGTTGATTTGGAGAAATAAGATTCTAGCAACAAAAAAAAGCAAAACTTGTTCAGGACAAAAGAAAGTTGATTTGGAGAAATAAGATTCTAGCAACAAAAAAAAAAAAAGCAAAACCTTGTTTAGGACAAAAGACAGTTGATTTGGAGAAATAAGATTTTAGCAAAAAAAAAATCCAAGACGTAAACAAAAAATGCATGTGTCCATGTTGTTAAGTCCATGAGTATTAATGTTCAAATAAATGTTGATGAATAATAAAATAATGAAGATGTTAATAGAAGCATGCTATGATACGTGATGTTCATATTCATGAATGTTATTAATGTTTACTAATCATAACACTCATCAATATAAGTGTTCTAAGCATTATACTTTAGTAATGTTTGAAAAAAAGAAAAAAATAACGTTTCTAATATCATGAATGTTATTAATGTTCGCTAATCATAATACTAACCAATAACTCTTAGCATGACACTTCAGTAATGTTTGCAAAAAAATTACTTTGCTAATATCATGAACTAAAGTTTATAAATCTTTATATAAAAAACACAAACTAAATCTATCATATTGGGATGGAGTAACTTTCTTCATTTTGAATTCTCTATTGTGCATGTGAAGCGGATATTTGTCAAGTTTACAAAGTACTTAAAATATTTTATAATATGTATGAGTTCATAAATTACTTCGGAGTGCTTGGTAAAGTTTTAAATATATATTCTTTATATTATTCTAAAACAAAATGTTTTCTTTTAACAATTAAATAGCACCTAAGTTTTCATAATTTAACTCACACAATTAACATTATTAAACTCTTATAAACTCATCATCTCATTTTTCCAAACACTTTAATATTATAAAGTAAAACATTTTATAAACTTATAAAATACCTAATATGATGTTTAAAATAAGCTTATAAGGGAGGCTATAAGAGCTTAAAAATTTAAAAATATATATTTTTTTTGGTAGAATTTCCTGCTTTCACTGGGCAATAGCAATAGCAGGTAAAGGCGAGTATGCAAATCTAGTTAGAGAAAATAGTTAGTGTTGAAGATCCAGATTTCCCCTTCTTCTTCCATGGCAAATGCGTGGAAGAAAAGCCCACCCACCAAATTCATAACCCCAAAGAACATCCTACTCTTCCTCTCCACCTCCTTCCTACTCCTCGCCTTCCTCTACCTCTCCACTCAAACCCCCCAAAACCCCACCAACAAATTCCTCCATGATTTCATCTCCGATCGACCCATCAAGCCCTTCGATTGCCACAACTCCCCCCAGGCCTACCCTGTTTTTGCCAACATTGTCGAGGGCCTCAATTTCCCTTTTCTCTTCTCACTCTCCGACTTCGGGAATTTGCCGGAAAAGCCCCACAAAAACATTGTCAGAACGCTCAAAGGGAAGCCCTTCAGGAGGCCCGACATATCGGCGACAGTGCAGGAGTTGTTGGAGAAGATGAAAGGACAGGATAAAAATGGGATTTTCGTCGATGTTGGGGCCAATGTCGGAATGGCTAGCTTTGCTGCCGCTGTCATGGGGTTTAAGGTGTTGGCTTTTGAGCCTGTTTTTGAGAATTTGCAGAGGATCTGTGATGGGATTTATTTCAATCGACTTGGAGACTTGGTGGAGGTCTTTGAAGCTGCTGCCTCTGATCACTCTGGGAATATCACTTTTCATAAGGTAATTCCTTATTTCTGTTTTTATTTTTTAATTCTAATGATTTTTTTCTAAATTTCCTTTCTGTTTGTAGTTTTTCTTTCGAGCTTGGGATTTTTTGTGTCTTTCTGTTATGATGATAGTATGATTATGTTTGGATTCGAAGTAACGGGATAAGGGCATTTGTGTCCCAAAAGTAAATGGTTTTTTTATTAGATATTCATATTCTGGTTTTTAGACTATGGATGTGAGTAGCAACTTAATTTTATCCTTGTTATGAAGTTCTAAGTAAAAACCTAGCAACTGCATTTCTGTAAAAGACCAACATTAGTATAATGGATGCCCAAATATTTAAGATTGCATTGCTGCACAGAATTTGCTTTTAGAAACTTGTGCAATAGTCGCAGCATTGTTTACTTAATATGTGAACTTGTGTTATAAGAACTATTTTATCACGCTCTTTCTTTTTCTGATATGCTCTTAGTACTAGATTGTAAGTTGGGAGAATTTTACCTAGACTATAAGTTTTCTGGTCCCGAGCTCGGAGTTTTCAGTTGACAAACCGAAATAAGAAGGTTTGCATTAGGTTGACAACAAGCAGAAATTCCGTCACAAATCATAATATGGATCATAAATGAATCATAGGTACCTGATAGTGAGATATGATCCATATAGTAAATCCATAGTGGGATAAAGGCTCGGTTTGGTTTTCTAGTTGTTTTGTCTCCCCACTCGTGTTAATTCTTATGAAACAGGCCTGATTCCTTATATAATTCAAAAGTATCTGAACAATATTACTCAGATAATGCTTAATAAACATGATGGTAGCCTGCACCTTGGTTCCTAGTATCTTCCTAACAAGTGGAATGGCTCCATGTGTTTTAGTCAATCAACCAGCACATCTGATTGGATGGACTCGTACGGTACAGTAGATGATGATCTAGTTATTTCTCCTTTAGATACTTTTGTGCCATGGTCTTTATTCCTGTGTTAAGAATGTCATCTCATGGGTAATATGAGATTCTATTAGCATTGTTGTCTAAAGTGCTAGGCCCTCCTATATACAGGCAAAAGTGTTGGGCATTCCCTGAGCAAATCTAGGAGCATGGATGTAAGATCTCTAATGTCTTGATACACTATTAAACCAAAAAAATGTGTGCCTATTATTTCCAAAAAAGAAAATGCAAACGAAATGAACAAATAAAAACAGACAATCTTGATCCTCTTTTGTTCTCACTATTAAGTACTGAATTACGTTTTTTCTCCTATGGATCTTGCATTATTTTAGAGGCCCATAAATTAATACAGTCTGATTTAATGCAGTATCTAAGTACGTGTTTGAGTTTGGTGTGGCTCTGGGTATGGGAACATCTTTCTTTAAAATAAATCAAATGTTTTTTCATTCTTGTTTTAATTCCATCTCTTGTTTTGGACTCGGAGATAATCACATCCATTATGATTACACATAAATTGTCAGTTGGTTGGTCGGCTTGACAATAGTGCAGTCTCAGCCACTGGGGCTAAGCTGGCCTTTAAGTCCAATGAAGAGATTGCACTTCAAGTCAAGTCCATTCCGCTAGATGAAGTAATCCGAGAGTCTGAACGTGTGCTTATTCTCAAAATAGACGTTCAGGGTTGGGAGTATCATGTATTAAAGGGCGCAACAAATTTACTATCAAGAAAGAAGAGCGAAGCACCATACCTTATATACGAAGAAGATGAACGCTTGCTACAAGCAAGCAATAGCAGTGCCAAAGAGATAAGGGAGTTCCTCCGCACTATGGGTTATCACCAGTGCACACAGCATGGTACAGATGCACACTGCACCAAAACACATTGAGATTATCATTTTTCAAAATAGACAGTATTGAACGAGCACGATGCCACTATTTGTAGATTGTGATCAGCAATCAATCAAGTTATGCTGTTTGAATTACCTGAAGATCTTGTGATTTCTTTTGTCCAAACGGGCTCGTGTGGTGGTGTTGGAGAGAATGATGGTTGAATTCGAGCTTCTCTGCTATCTAAAGAATACTATGAAAATGGCTTTGGGTCCAGTTGAAGCTTGCAAAGACTAGTTTTTCTTGCTTGTAATCTGATTCTGATCATAAAGTTCTAGCTATAAGCATTTACAATTTGATTCTCTATTTAATTCGTTTTGATCTATATTTGACCCCGTACTATCTTATATGGCTAACCATTAGATACAAAAGGCAATAATAACTTCATGTTCTTGATCACTGTATGGAGTACTAGTTAGTATATTTTCTCTTGCACTTGCGTAGAGGTTGCATTGGATGAAGATAATAAGGTAACTATTGGATCTAAGGATCAAATGCAAATTATCATTTTGATTTCACTACAACTTATATGAAATGATTTTACAGAAACAATTTCATGAGACGGAACGTCACTATCCATAAATCCTAATGTGGATTCTAGTAATTTGACTTTCTCATGGAATCAGATTTGTGAAAAAAGTTTGACAAGAATACCTTGAATTAACTCTTTGATGCCACAACGGGCATATTGGAAGTTTGACGGTTAAAATTTTGGTTAAACTTATTCAAGGCCTTTGTTGATTTGATTGATAAATGGGACTACTTGTGTTGTTGGTTGTGTTTTCATTTTTATTTTTCGTACAAAATCCATATGAAGCTTTTTTTTATAGGATTATAGTAAAAAATAGAAAATTTTCTAATATTGATAGTGTAATTTGGGTCATATTTTTGATCATTAATTTTATGGATTTCTATAATGGACTTGCCTTGATTATTCTAGAATTAGATTTATGAGACTGTTTGACAAGAGTACCTTGAATTAACTCTTTGGTGCTGCAGTGAAAGTTTGACTGTTAAAAGTTCGGTAAAAATCCAAGTCATTTGTTGATTGATAAATTAAAATGCTTGAGTTATTGGTTGGGTTTTCATTTTTAATTTTCAGTACAAAATTGATATGAATTTTTTTATACTGCTATAGTAAAAATGACGAAAATTTTCAAGTAGAAATGTATCTTTCTATCCAATAATTATAATAAAATAAGTTTTTAATCCATTTCATAAAAAATAAGTTTTGTGTCCATTTTTTTTTTCAAAATGCCTCAAATGTCCTTGAGCTTTGTGATTTAACATGAACATTTTGATCTAGCTCGAATTTCGTGATCGAACATGAATTTCGTTATCCAACCCAAGTTTTATAATCTAACATAAGTTTTGTAATCGAATACAAGTTGTTTTGATCTAACATGAGTTTCGTGATTTAACCTAAGGTACCTTCATGATCTACATAACTCGAGTTTCAAGATCTAATATGAATTTTGTAATCTACTCATGAGCGTTGTGATCTAACATGCGAACTACTTTGTGAGTGACAACATTTTTCCTTAGCCAAAACACACTAACTTAATTTAAGGACAGTTAAGTACTTTGGTTTTAAATTTGGGTAAAAAAAACTTGTAATTTTACAAAGTGGATATTTTTCATTTTGTGTGATAAGATATTGAGTAGAAACACCCCACATTATTGGTTCTATAACTTGGGCCATAGTGATCTTTTGACTACTAATTTTACAAGAGTCTACAATGGATTGTGACTATCTTATAAAATTAAATTTTTGAGATAGTGATAAAAATATCTTTAATTAACTCAGGTACCACAGTGGGCATATTGGAAGTTTGATTGTTTAAGTTTTGGTTCAACTTATCCAAGTTATTGGTTTGATTAATGAATCAAAGGGTAAAAATACCAAATTTCCATTTGAATTAAAAACAAAAATTCAGTAGTAGGTGTATAAACCTTTTTTTTTTAACATCACTATTCATATTCTACGAAATTTTTAGATTGCTACATGAAGAATTTGATGATTAGCAGAAGGAAGAAAACTATTTAGGTGTGAATTGCCTGGTATTCTCATTAACCAGAAATATAAATACAAAGAAAACTACAATAAATCCCAAAAGATCCGTAAATAAAGAAAACAAAATATTGCTAGAATATTTACAACTAATAGATGCTACCCCATCTCAGTTTTTACCCATATTTTTGGCCAAAAAAGCAGTCGGAAAATTCGAAAATCAATTTACCTTCAAACATAAACCAAATCGCATAAGACATACGCCAAAATAATCCATTTTTAAAGCTAAATTATAACTTTAATTAATTTTATGATTCTCATTCGATTCAAACTTCCTTCAGTAATTTTTATTCGATTTGAGTTTGGATTGAAAGAGAAACATGAAATTGATTTAGGGTTATTACTTGACTTCAAAAGGAGGTATTTTTGTCATATGACTCATGAATTTTGACTGATAATCTGAGGTTAATTAAAAAAAATTCCAACAATTGTATTTGCTGGAAAATTGATTCAGGTAGCAATCAGACAATTTCATAAAATATGGCTTTAGGTTTTAGACACCAATTGGAAAAAGAAAAAAAATCATAATTCAAGTAGCAAAATAATATTAACCCAAAATCAAAATTTTTGTGTTTTTCATTTTTTATTTAGTACAAAAATGACATGAAGCTTTTTTATAGAAAAAGAGGAAAATTTTCAATACTGTCTTGTGATATAGGTCATATTGATCTTTGGACCATTAATTTTATGGATTCCTATGACGCTCCTTTAGGTGTTTTTTTTTTTCGCGTAGGAAATTCTACATTCGACGATAATGTTGATATAAACGTTGGTGATGCAGACTGGATTCTCCTTATAGGAGTTTTTTTTTTTTTTTTTGTTCTACAGAAGGAAAACTGATCTATACACCTAAATAATGCTGACACATGATAGAATTTTTTCTTTTTTTCCCATTGTCACATATATTAATCCTCCTCCTACAATCAAAATTCTCAAGTTAGAGCCCCACGAGCATCACCGACTCATACAACTATTATTGTTATAAATCGAATTTTTAATTACAATTCGAATTAAAATTGAAAAAAAATTAATTAAACCACTATAAAAAACGCACAAAAATACTAATGAGAATAAATATGGCCAAGCTATTCCGAAAAAACATAATAATAATAATAATAATAATAATAATAAGAGTGCGGTTGCAAACAAAAAATAATTGTATGATTACAATCGATTTAATATGGTGAATGAATATGCTCCTACTGTTTCATTGTTCGTCTTACCAAAAAAAAAAAAATGAAAAAAGGAAAGCAAAGTGGGTCTACTTTAATTCTTATAACGTTTCAACAACATGTGATTCAAGCGCAAAATTTGTTTTTGAGTTCCACTCGAATCATTTTTAAAAATAGTTGTTTAAGAGTTTTACACATAAATTAAGAAAATTAATATAAAAATTGATCTATTATAATTTAAGTAAAATCATTATAGGTACTTCCAATAATCATTTTTGTGTTACGATTAATGTGATCTCAAGCGCTTAGGCGTCTATCCGGCACTAAATCCACTGAGCTTTTTTTTTTTTTTTTTTTCAATACCTAATTTCTCTTTGGTCAGTATATAAAAAGAAAATGAAAACTTGGATTTGTAATTATCTCTCCCCAAAACGACTATTTTATGATTTTATCTCAACTTCATCCTTTCATTTTTTTTATTAAATTGATTTGTAAGAATTTATTGGTGCCGTTTTTTTTTTTTTTCCCTTTTTTAGCCACCGCAAAAACTCCCATAACCATACAACATATATCATTTATATTTTGATGAACTCAAATTCATAATAACTTCTATGCTCTTTCACATCTTTTTGTTCTACTAAATTTTAGAAAACTCCATCTTCAATCCTCTCTTTCAAATGGTTGAATATACAACAAATTTATCAACAAAATATTTTCGGAGGAAAATTCGAGTGGACAAAATTCAATTCGTCCATACAATTTCCACTTAACTTTTCAAATACGCTTTATCCTTCTACTTCTCAAAATATTCAAGACTATGAAAATTTTGTGAATCTCAAAAGCAATGCTTCCACTTCAAATTTCCAAACACTAATGCCCAAATTTAGGCAACAATCGACAAGACAAATTTTCATGCAATCTCAGTCTAAAACGTTTTCTACTTTCACAAGCAATGCGTATGCCTTGAAGGTCACACATATTGAAGGAACCGACACTCCTTTCGTCTCACAGACACAACAATCACAACTTTCAAAAAAAAAATTATCCGATTGCAACCCGAAGTTTCAAAAGTTTTCTAAAATGCAACCTAATTTTTTTTTTGGCAACTTTTCTGGTGAAATGCTCAATACATAAGTTGCACATGATTTTCATAAGGAGGTTCAAATAAAAAATAAACAACCTAAAGCATAATTATTATTCAATTTGCAATCTAAACCTTTTTAATGATAAAGTCGCGTGCGAATCATGTGTAGTGTTTTACCGTAAAAGTTGCTGGAAAAAAAAAATTAGGTTGAACTTTCTAGAACTTCTGAATTTCGGATTGCAATCGGACAAAAAAAAAAAAGTCTTGGCAGCAAATTGAATTCAACCATACTTCAGGTTGATTTTTGTTTTTAAACATATATAGTAATTGATGGAACCTAGCAATATGATTTCTTATGCAGGCAAATTAATTGAACACGGATCATTAGTAATTTGTACCAAAAAACCAAACGTTGGGTTTCACATAAATTCTTTATACATGTCTGTGCGCGTGCATACAATGCTTTACGAACTTGGTAGGTCTCCTAAGGCAAGTACAGAAAGCATCTTGATAATGAATGGACTAAGTCTCATTAATGGTCGTTTCGGAGAATGGGTGAGATTGCATCAACTCTAAGTTGTCTCGAACACCAAATTCCCTAGTTCTAGTAGAGCCATCTAACCACCTAAGCTGTACCACAATTGACAAAAATCTCATAAAAAAGAATATGCAAGTGTGGTTTCATTCATGGTGCATACAGCTATGGGACGGTTTATATGAAAATTGAACTGCAAATTACAACAGTTATTTCATCATCAACCAGTCATTCATGTATAAAATATAATTATTTACATATTGTCAGCACAGGGATTCCTTGAAATTTATAGATCCAAACTGCAACTTTCTTTAAACAACACAGAACAGATGAAGAACAGTGGTGAACTTCATTGCCGCAACTTTCAATAATGAACATTACCTTTGATTTGTCGATATTAGACACAACCTTAACCAAATTGTGTATACAATGATTAATGCAAAATATTTCAATTATATGGGGGGGGGAAAAGACTGTACATACCTTGATATAGTTTTGATCACAGATGCCTATCTCATTTGACCTTGACCTTCGATTTTGGCAATACTTATTTGGGTCCACTAGTTTTTGAAGGGCCGCATCTTTCCACCATAACATCATAGAGTTGCTTCCCATTCTGTGTGACGAGGAAAAGAGGATTAATGAAGTCACAGTAGACTCTCCAAGAGTTCAAGGCAATGATACAGCTACTAATTTACAGAATACTCAAAACTTACAAAAATTACTGGGAAAAAGTGAATTTGTCCTTCGGGTTTTGTTTGGGTCTCCTTAAAATATACCAAGATTGGGAATGTAGGCCACCAGAGCTCCCAGTTGATAAACGTTGAATATCTGATGATTGATTTAGTAGTAAAAGAACTGCTTTGTGAGAAATGGATCAGACCGATAAAAACTCCACTTACTTCCAGCGGTTTTTTCCACCCACAAAAGCATTTTCACCTGAGTCCTTAAGCTCATCTCCGACTTTTACCTCCTGTAATCAAGTTATTTGGTATAATTCATCGTGATATAGAAAATCAGGACTATGGTCAAAATGTAAGAGACTTCTATTTTCTGCTGATCAATGTAGGACTCCAACAAATTTGAAGGATAGAGAAGTTAATCAAGGTAACGAAACCACTATATTTTTACTTCAAACTATGTACACATTAATAGAATTATGTTCCTGCAACATTCATACATATCACTACACCATTTTGTACCTAGCAAACTACTTTCCAGATTATGATTCTGCTGAGTTTACAACATCATAATACATATTATCTTCATCTTGAGGCCATACAATTTTCATCAATACATTCTACCATTAGTAATGTGGAAGGTCAATTTGGCGCGCACACACACACGATGTTTTTTCAGTTTCATACTAATGAGAAATTTATGTACAACAATATAAGTAATAAGTTGCCTGAATGGAAATATTCTTTGAAAAGCTAACAGCAAAAGGTAAAAGTTAAACTTACTGCACTCTTTACGAACATAAACTTAAGTGACCAATTTCATTTCAGCATCAACAACAATAATAAGGCAATTCAAGATTATGTCAATGCATGTTAGGTGGTCAACCAATTGTGTTATTCTGGATGAGGAAACATACCAGCGCCTCCTCATCAAAAACAAATCTCACTCTTGTTGCCTGAAAGAAGAAAACCAGAATATCATCATTATGTTAGAGCAAGTAGCTGCATCTAAAAAACAACACAACTAAGCAAACTATATTTCCACGTCTAGGAAGAATATCAACCAAATATTTAGTTAGAAAATAGCAGAGGAAGGGAACTAATTGTATACCTGGACTAGAAGTAGCAAGCCAAGAAGGGCAACAGGGACAGCTGCAGCTAAATTATCGACGTAAACAAAAGCACCAGCTGTTCCTGCTCAAATCAAGAGTCTGAGTTTTAGAATGTAAACAATATGTGACAACTTGCATGGCTATGTGAGAATCCAATTGCTACTTAGTCCAAAGGTCCTATGAACCACTTTTATTTTCCAATATTTCATCTGATTATTGGACAACAAACATATCTGATTCCTCATTACACATTAAACATAACATCAACTGTTGTGGTGTGAAACGACATCGTTTCACTCAAGTTTCTAAAATGAGCTAACTTCACTTGTGTTTTGTGCATATTAGAGGATCCAAATCCACAGTAAACTCAACGCACTCAAGATTCAATACTCACCAAGTAGTACAATTGGAATACGGTAATCAGGGTCCGGAATGATAGTTTCTTTCTTAATTTTGCTCCCGAGCTGCAAAACACAAAACATAACACTCAATTTCATGCGCATACTTGCTCAATTCTTAAAATTAAGTTAATCTTCCCAATCCTTGGAAGTAGAATTGGTGAACATAATACATTTGACATTCCCCATACCAATAACGCAAATTAAGCTAACAACTCAGAAGTTTTCATCCTAAATAGAGGAAGTAGAAGATAAAAATCTTTGGAAATTGGATAATCAAAAGAGGGTGAAAATTGTGAACCTGAGAAGCTACAATGGCACGCTTTTTTGATGAAGCTCTTGCAATTCTTGTCGAAGGAGAATTATTGTAGAGAAATTTGCCACTACACCAACTTGGAAATTTTCTCAAAAAAGCATCTGCTTTGTTACAATCTGAGGAAAGTAGAAAAGAAAGATGGTTTAGAGTGGCATGCATGTTGCGTTCTGTAATCAAATAACAGAAATGAATAGATATTAGAGCAAATTAGCTCACACTGTGCAGAAAGGAATCGAGAAGAAGCAGATAAGAGAGTGGTCTCCATTGCTGCGCAGGGAAAAGCTTATCAGGGTTTTCTTATCAGTGTTTTTTTTAGTAGAAGGAGAATTATGTGTGGGAGTGAACGAGAGGTGGAGTTGGGAATTCGTGGAATTTGCTTCCATAACAACGTCAAATGTCTATGTTGCCCTTCTACTCCCCATATTTAATGTTTCATACTTACAGTCATTTGAGTAGGTTTATTGTGTTTGATGTATTTGGGTCGCTTTGGATCCGATTTCGAATCATATATTTTTTTAAGTTTGATTTTAAAATTATATTAATTATATATTTATGTTATATTAATCATATTTTTATATATAAATATTATAATTTTTATGTAATATTTTAACTTAGAATAAAAATTAATTTTGACATAATTTATATATATATATATATATGATATTACTCATACTTTTATATAATATTATTATACATTTATATCAATATAATTATATTTTTATATAGTAATAAAGATAAAATTAATATAACTAAAATATATGATTAACATAACTAAAAGACATGAAATATATTAATCATTATCCAAAAAAAAATGATATAATAATAATATGAAATTTACTCACATCAATAATATTTATCATGTTATAATAATAATATGAAACCCTAATTCTAACGAGTAAATTCTCCCTAAAAAATAGTTGATGTGTAATATTGAGATTTGGAAAAAAAAAACTTTGTTATTATAAGTGGACGTCCAAATATAATAAAAAATGTCACATCAATTACTTGATCGAAAATCCACAATTAAATTGGTCATATGTCTCTCACATGTTAAAAATCTAGCGACTTAAGTGGTCGACAATGACCGAGTCCTTAAATTGGACATTTTATTACACATACAAGACCAAAATTTGACATGTCAAACTTATGGATAATTTTCTAAACAAAACCTAAATTATGAGATTTAAAAAATCTTTTTCTCCTTTTGTATAATTGGAATTGAGTCAAATTATAAGAAAAGATGTCTATTCTGTGTATTATGTAATATTTTTCGATATATATATTAGGTAATATTTTTATATTATATGATACATGATTTGAATTGGGCCAGGTTATGTAATATTTTTCGATATATATATATATATTAGATAATATTTTTGTATTATATGATACATGATTTGAATTGAGTTGGGCCGTGTTTTCTTAAAAACACGTGGATCCTCTCTTCTCTTCTTCTACACGTCTGAGTCATGTAACATATAATATTTTTGTTTGTATTATGTAATATTTTATTATATATTAAATAATATTTTTCTAGAGGAATACTTAATATAAAAATATTATTTGATATATAGAAAAATATTACCTAATGTATATAAAAATATTACGTAATTTATTATATCCGACCTGACCTGTCCAACCCACAAAATAGGATCCTTGAAATAGTATTACTGAAGACTCACTTTTTTTTTTCAAATTATTTTAGACAAAAAAACTTTGGTGTAACTGGTGCACGAGTTCTAGATCTGTGTAATAGATCTGATCCACACGTTGGCCACATGCTTGCACGTGCCCCACGAACCTGAATGGATGCGCTCAAACCCATCTAAATTCGCTTTCAGGTGCTATACTTTTATATTATATTAAACATACATTTATGTTATATTAGTCATATCTTTAGGATTTTTAGCTATACTTTATAACATATTTTTAGACATCTATTAATATCTTTCATATCTTTAAATTATATTAGTCATATCTTTTAATTATGTTAGTCATATATTTCCTGTATTACATAAAGAAATGCTTAATATCACTTAAATGTACGAGTAATACCACATAAATGTATATATGTACAAATTGTGTCTAAATTAGGGATTTTTATGCTGAAATTAAGATTTTTTTTTTAGTTAAAGTACTACATAAATGTATGACTAAAACAACATAAAAATTAAGGCAAAAAGGAAGGAAAATGCACGAACCCAACCTGACCTGACCCGCGATATATGAATCTAAGATCCATACATTAGTTGCACTTCATTATTTTATTATTTGCAGTCGGAGGTGCAAAAAAAAAAGTTTTTAAAGTTGAAACTCATCAAAAAAATCTTCAATCAAACAAGTGACCAAGAAAGATTGAACGAGCTAGGGAGTTGAATTATACACTGAAAAAATGATTATCTAAAAAATTAATTATACATATAGAGTTGATTAAGTTTGAATGGCAAAAAAAAAAAAAAAAAACAGTGGCTCATTTTAAATCATGGTTCATGCCAAAAGAGTTATTAGAGTCCCCACCATGTATTCAATTTAAATTAGATCATTCATTATTGGATCAAATTTCTTAAAACAACCCATTCGAATCTATAGTAAAGATAGATCTTATACAAAAAATGGAATGAAGTTAGATCTGTTATTACAACACATACATCCTCTTATAGTTAAGAAGTATTTATTTATTAATTTCAAGTGATAATTTGCAAACATTTTATCATTTTTTATTTCTTCAGAGTTGGTACTTTTCTAGAAAAAAAAAAAAAGTTTTCTGAATGAGAGTACTCCCTAAACTGAGTTGTACTCAAATAATGTTGTTGAAAAGGTAGAAGAAGTGGGGTAGGTGTGAAGGCTCATGTGCACCACATGTATGTGTCACACACATCAATGAAATGAGACTTATTAGCTCTGCCTGAATACAAATAAAAATGCATCATCACATGCACTAACCTGGATGGACTAAACTCACTTGAAAGATAATTTCTATATTGCCTTCATTATTATTGTCATGCTCTTCGTGTCTCCTCGTATTACTCTCGTGTGTGTCACTATTTGTCATAAAATATTTAATAATTATAAAATTTTAATAACATATTGTAATAATATATTATCTTATTATTTTGAAATTTGTATTATATAATTGCATTTAATAATGTTATAAATTTTAAATAGGGACAACATATAGATTTAAAAATATTATAGTTTATAAAAGAAGAATTAATAATCATATTAAAGAAGAGTTATTTTTATGGAAATTATGTTTAAAATTGTAAAAAAAAAAAAAAAAACTGAAATATTATTTTCAATAGTATACAAATAGCTTGTTAAGAAAGTTTTATTTTTCATTTTCTTAATATTTTTTCCTGATGTGATATATTTGAGTGGGAAAGTGGTATTTCTGCTATTATATTAATATAGATATATATATATATATTTAAAATACAAAATCCTATTTCTGGTGTGTATAAAAAATCTTGATATAGAATCTAATGTCCTATTTATATAGTTGTAATATAAAATTTGATATCTGGTATTCTATAGGGTTTAATTTTTTCCTTGTTGTGTGCTATGGCACTTGTTGCAAAACAAAATATTTATATCATACGACCAAAGTTCACAATATTCATAAGTTTCATTCTATTCAAGCTAAATTTGAGTAAATTTTGAGCCAAAAATGATTAAAAATGTGTTTAGATTGTAATAGATAAAAACTCAGGAACTTTGAAATGCAATCGAGAAAATTAAAAAATTTAAGTTGCAAAGTATAACATAATTATACTTCAAATTTTTTATTATTTTTACCGGACTGGATTTAATATCAAATTCGTGTATGTATATAATATGTATATATATTATATATTTTACACCTGACCCTCCAATTATTAGTGAGGTTATGACAAAATTTGAGTGACAGAGCAAGTGTGCAAAATAATCATATTCCTTATCCATCACTATATTGGCTCTCTGCCTCCCATTGTTATTTATTTATACATGAGAAAATCACTTCACATTTTCTATTTCAGAATGATTTGTGGGTTTAAATTCTGTAAGAATCTTTCTTTCCATGCACTTGATGACAAAATTTGCAAAGACGTGTTAGATCATCAATTTACATGGTTTATGTGGGAGTGGGACCCTCTCTCTCTCTCATGTTATATAATTGTAGCTTAGGGGGGCCTTCCCTAACCCTTGCCCTGTTTTTTTTTTTTTTTTTTCAATTCAGATCATTTATATTTTAATTCTCCATTTTACTTGTATATCATGTCTCAAAATATGTTATATTAATGTAAAAAATAATAGAAATTATAATTAATTATTAAATTGTGAATGTTTATTTATTCAAAACGATATAATTTTGATGTAGTATACCTAATTTGATTTTCACACATAATTTGAATTTCAAGAAATGAGGGGTGGGATCTGGGGTGGTGCAAGACGGTTAATATTGGGGGCCCAATTCAATTTTTTTTTGGGCTAAATCAATATTTAATACTAAAATTTGATATCTTTACACACTATACAAAAGATAATGGGGTGTGAAAAAAACTCGGGGGGGGGGGGGGGGATGCTCAAGAGGAAGTGCCCTTGGGTGAGTTAATGGATGTGCTTATCTCAAACACAAAAACTTAATTTTATGCATTTGGTGTATAGAATCTGAGTTGATTTGATTTGGGATGACTTTTTATATGTTTACATGTGTTTCCATACGTTAAGGTGTTCTCGTCTAATTCGCTCCAATGTGTTCGTGTTTTGACAAATATGTAATATTTTTTAATTATGTTAGTCATACTTTTAAATTATATAGTTATATGTTTACGTTATTTTACTTGTACTTTTATATTATATTATTATTAAAAAAATTGAAAATTACATTATATTCGATGTGGCACGTGACGTGACATGTGTTCCAAACACGTAGACTCTAGTTGCTGAAAAACAAAAATTGATCTAATTACAAAAGTGAATAAAAATAGTGAATTTTTTGCTTAATTCGAAAAGTAGGGATTAATTTGCAATTTTTAAAAATATCTTAGATTTTTTTTATTTTTTTTCAAATAGACCTAATTTTTAATACTCTCAATCTTATTCGAATTAGGTGATACCTACTCTGCAAATGAATGAATCTTAGTGAAAATATGCTCCAGACAACCTATCTAGCATTTCTTCCAGTTGAGAAAAAGGAAATATGTACAACGCTGTAATTTTTGTTTTTGAGCCAACAATATGATACATCAATTTTTATATCCTTAACAAGTTAGACACCCTAACTACATAGACATAACAAAAATATGAACTATTAATCTACAATTTTATGTCTTGCTATCATGATATAAATTTCAAGAATATATGACTACAATTTCATGTTTTCTGTTTCTAACATGAAACGTGAAAATTTATCATGTCCTTAATAGGCAATAACATGTTACTACTATCTTTTAGTGATCATGTGTGTTAAAATTTGGCCTTTAACAGGAATGTTGTGATGAGTATATATTTAGCTATTCCATTATATCAACCAAAACTTTATTTTGGTTAGCTGCAACTTTTTTTAACCAACCTATGATCCACGAGCAGTAAAGGATCGATCGAACTCTTCAGTCTCAAGTCAACAATGAGTCAAACAAATAGTTAGTCTTTACTTTTTAGCCAACTCAAAGTTATATCTAGGTTTTAGGCTTGGTTAAAACTTTAAAAACAAATTTAATTACAGATTAACTATACATACAAATGGTTGAAAATTTGGTTTTCATAAAGTGGGTGTGTACCCGACTTTGACCAAGTTTCGGTGACTAAATATTTAATTTTGGTAGGAATTAAATATTATACAATTGATCTATGTTTCTCGTAGATAACCATAATGTGTTTGATTTCTCAAAATCGAATTTCAATAAGTAAAAATTAACACGAGAAATATGTCACGGACTTGTTCCCTTAACAATGAATCGTGCGGCCTTTACTCCTTAACCCGCCCCTTGCGGCTAGCAAAATCAACCAAATAGGTCACAAGAAATGAGTATTATTTAGATATTTTTTTATCCACGTGAATCTGGAAAATGGTTACATTGTAAATGTAAATGATGAGTATCATTAAAGTTGTCATAACACCCGTTTGGCATATCCAAAGTAATTAACATCTGACAATTACATTTGATTTATAAGTGTGATACCTTTTTAACATATGTCATTTCCCATTCAAATCGTTGAATTCCTAATGGTGAAAGTAGTGCCTCTATATATAGGTCATACATCGAGGTTTTTGAAGGCACATAATACTCATGTGAAACACTCATGTGGTCTATGTTTTTACAAACATAATACATACTACATAAATACATGATATTTGCTTGCATTTAAAATCTTTGGAGTTATGACTCAATAATCAACATTTTCTAGTTGGTTGAATCTTTTGAATTTGTGGTGCTATTATTTAAAAAACGAAAACAGTTTATCTTTGGGAACATATATGTCAATTCATAAGCATTAGTCGGGATGTATTTGCTTTGCATAAAGAGATCTTCTTCTACTCGACTTTACCCTTAACAGTATCACCATTTATATTTGTTGTTTCTGTTTAGGTTCAAAAGTGCGATTCACAACATGGAGTGTGAATCAAACCCACGTAGGTATCCTACCAAGTACCAAAACATCTTTCTGAAGTGATGTTGCATTGTTGTTCTGGGAGTATTACAACATTTTTTGAAGCAATATCTCTAGATAAAATTATAAATAACTCACTATAGATTTTTTTTTTCTTTTTAACCTCTAAAGGTTGAAACTATTCTTTTTCAGTTAAGAGAATGATTTTTTGGACTATTATATCCTTAATAAAGTTAATCTCGTACCACCATATACTTCAACATGTATTATTGTATTACACTTTGTACCATCATTAATGTAGTCAGTATCAATATATTTAAGCACGTATCAACATATTACACCTTATTACCATCATTAATGTAGTCTGTAAAGTATATGTAAGCATGTGCCACCATATATTTCAGTTCATACCATTAAATGTTAAAAATGTATAGTTGAGCAAAAATTATTTCTATTAATTAAAAAGGAACAAAATTTAACAGCTTAAAAAAAAAATTCTAAGACAAGACAATTAAGAATGAGGTATCTCCAACATCTCTATAATACACTATAGCTATATAATAGCAGATTATCCTTTCGTCCCTTTTTATAATGGTGTTATCTATAAATATTTTTATTTACAACATAGATTTCAAAAGTTAGACACAAGATTTGACATTTCAGGCCCTCATTACTAATGTGAGCCCAAATTGATAACATCATATTTACATCTAATAATTCCCACTAAACAAATGTCGTAATTTAATTTGGTCGGTTTGTAATAGCCATATAAAGAAACAAAAAAAAAAAAAAAGTATTAAATTGTGTATGGTCATGTGGTGTGTATATATAATGATGTATAGTGTTTATATAAAAGTGAAAAAAACAGTGAATTAAGGTGGGGAGATGAGGAAGCTTGGTTGTGGCAGAGCCCTCGATCTTCTGTGCATGTTTTCAGGCGCAGCCTACACAACCAGTAACAATGTCTCTCATCATCATCGTCATGAAGAAGATGAAGATGAAGATAATAAGCCTTTAATTCTTCCCACTTCACACAAACCTCTCAAGCTCAAGGATGTTCTTGATCCACCTCCTACTCTTGCTTTCCAATTAAAGCCTAAGGTAATTCATTATTCATTTCTCTTGCTTTTTAATGACTTTGATCTATTAATCCACTATCTATCATTCTTAGCTAGTTCATTCAAGTTGATCTATGTATGTTTTAATTTTAATGGACAAAGATGATATAAAACACTTGGCATATCTTTTGACTTTAAATGAAGGTATTTCAGTGGGAATGCATTCAAAATCTACTAAAATTGCTTAAAAAAATATATCAAAATAACAGTGATGGATTTTTAATTCTTATCTATCCAGACATCACCAGTTGATTTGCTAGTTATTAATTTACTTCAAGGCTTTTAAGCTTGGATCATATATATATATTAGCAAGTTGAGGGTTTAATCCAATGCTTTAACGGAAATGCATCCATTATTAATTGTGAGCAATAAATTACCAAAAAGTTAAAATACTTTTTTTAATTCTCTGGTCTTATTTCTCCCACCCCCTAAAAATTATCATTCTTAAACTTATTTCAAACTGAGAGTTAAAAAAAAAAAAAAAAAAGATAACAAATCGAACCCGGTTTTCTTGAAGTTGGTCGAAAGAACCTAATTTGTTTATCATTAATCCGTGTTTTTCTTTTTATAATAAAGAGTATTAACACTTTACTTCAAATTAACTTTATAAGAAATCATATATTAAATAATCAAAACCTTATTACTATATATTATACATAATTTTAATATCTTAATGTTTATGAATGTTACTTCAACACAGATGGTGGTGCTGAGAGTATCCATGCACTGTAATGGCTGCGCAAGAAGGGTGGAGAAACACATATCAAAGCTTGAAGGTACACATTTCCCCCATCAATGGAGTAATATAGAAGCTATTAATTAATTGTTTTAAATTGTAATTATTGTATGATTAATGATTAATAAAAGGTCGAAATGAATAACAGGAGTGACTTCGTACGAAGTAGACTTGGAAACAAAGATGGTGGTTGTAAGAGGGGACATTGTTCCTTTCGAAGTATTGGAGAGTGTCTCTAAAGTCAAATATGCACAGCTTTGGGAGTAATGAAACCTTTCCAATCACTTCTATTTTAATTTTTTTTTGGGAATCTGTGTTAATATTATATTGTAATAATATTATAAAGATGATATAATCAAGTTTTGAGTTTTCTTTTCGTGTGTTACTATTTTCATATTTAATTTTTTAAGGGAGCTAGGTTTGATTTTTATTTTAATATTTTGACATATGTTGCTCTTTTTTATAAATATTCTGGTTAGGTATAATATTTTATTTTAATATATAATGATGGGTTTATTTGTTTGAAATTTATTTTTTCTGTTTGAAAATAAATGTTGTATTAGTAAAAAAAAAAAACAAATTATCTCAAAACATGTGTTATTAGGATTTTAAGGTATATTACTTATAATCTAAAAAATATCCTCATTTATTGCTGACAAATTAAATGTGTTAAAAATGGTTGTTAAGAGGTTAAAGAATTTTTTTGTTTACAATAATTCATCACATTTCTTAATTTATGTGAAAAAAAATCTAAAATCATATTTATTTATTTTGTGATTGGGGGAGTATTGTATTAAAATTAGATTAATGGCTTTATAATAGGCCGTCTCATAGAATGATGATCTATTTGAAATTTGTTATATTATATTAAATGAATTTAATATTGATGTAATTTATTTCAAACGTTTCGTTGAAATGTAACTAATGATTTTATATGAAATAGATGTGTGAGATTTAAAAAAAAAAAAAAACAGAGAGAGAAACAAATATGATTATAGTGATTGATATAATAAAATAAAATAAAAATTATTGAAAAGAAAAATGTATCTGTTCTTAGTCTTTTATCATCTGTCATCTCATGAGATTGTTCCCTAGAGGCTAGAGGTTCCACAAATCAATAATGTTGCAAACGCACATGTTATGCAAACTTTTGTTAATAATATTATAATTAGGAGATTATATATAATCAAGAAAACATATAATGGATGATGATGTGATTAATTTCAAATTGGCATAAAATGCCAATAAGCTACATAGAAATATGTCAAGTTTCATTAGGTGGTTCCCATATCCATCAATGTCATCAACAATTAAAGTTAGGCCACTTCTATATTAAATATGAGGTTCACATCATGAAGGGACTTACAAGGATTCGAAAGATAAAATTCATTTTCAAAGTAAATGGTCTAGTATTAATCAGATGATATGGTGGACCAATATAATTGTGTAATTGATGTGGGATTTATTCTTCCCTTAAACATACTTCCTTTCGGCTTTCACTCTTGTGTTGGGTTAGTTAGATTAGTTGTGTTGTGGTAAGTTTGTACTATTTAGGTTAAATTAGATTAATTTTTTGATATGTTTGGTTTGAATGTTTAATAATAAGTTTGACTTAATTTTGTGTTTGTTTTAAATATTGTGATATCTATTGATTTATGTTTATATATTAAAATTTTGTTTGGTTCAAGTGTTTGTTATGGGCTTCAAAAAATTACATCCAAAATGTCTTTAGAATAAAATGAATATAATTTTTTAAAAATAAAAAAATATAAACATGGAATGAAAATTGGGGTTATGATGGGTTTAATAAACCACCACGAGACCATTTTATCATGTTTGACCGGAACTCAAAAAAAAACATGGGTTTTTCAACCTATAAAGTAAATACAGGTTTATCTGAATTAATTCACCCTAACCAACCCAAATCCCCAAATCAAATATGGCCTTATTGGATTGCAATCTCAATCTATGATCTACAACTCAACATTAATATATAAAAATTGCTAATTTTGAGCTTCTCTACACTACACTTTTGTAATTGGACTCTTCCCAAGATACTTCACACTAATTGAAGTAATATTCACACTTAAATGCAAAATCATCTCTCATAGGCTTAAAAACATTTGTTACCATCCCAACGTGATTTGAAACCATTTTTATATAAATTAATTTGAAGTAAACATTTTACCGTCTAAACTTTAATTTGATATATATTATGATATCGGACAAATTCCAGTTATTTGTATGTACGGTTAAAATCTATCAAATGTCATAAAATACATTAAATTTAAAATTTATACGATACAATGAAACATTTAAAAATTTATACAAAGAAATGTCGAATCGAATATAAATCAGATGAGAGAATATCTTTTAGCCCGTCACATATAATAAAATGGAACTTTGATTGACAACCAACAACATTGATTTTATATATATATATATATACCACAATTACATATATTAGCAAATGAAGAAGCTAGAATACAAAAAATCAAAAACAGAAACAAGGTTAGCTAGGCACATGAATAGATTCATGGGGCAGTGTAATTGAAAATGTGGATGAATTATTGAGAAAAATATTATAGAAGGACAAGTCATGTGCTTTTGATGAAGTTGGGACTCAGAAGCAAATGTTTGGGACCCTTTTATTGAATGACAAAACCCAAAAGCTGTCTTTCTCTAAACTGCTCTTCACCTTTCTACATTTATCAGATACCATACCCTCTTTACTCCTTACATCCATCCATCTTTTCCAGTCTCTCTCCTTCACATTTGTGTTCAAATCCTCCTAATCTTTATCTACTTCAAGTGATGTGTGTTTGGATCCAAGGATTTGATGAAATATTTGAAATAAATAGTTGTAAATTCATTTGTGATAAAATTGATATAAGTTTGAAATCCATCATATATATTCTTGAATTCATGTTTAAGCAATTTGGATGGATTTAGAAATACAATCATTTAAAATTTGGTATTTTAGATCACTCAATCCAAATACGTGAATCTAAAGTTTTATAGGACGGATACATTTTTATCTCAAAAACTCACTCAAATTTGCAATTGAAATTAAAGAGAAATTAATATCCAAATACATCATAATATGTTATTTTATTACGAGATTTAAACGTTAATTACACCATACAATTATATAACTTGAAGAACTATTAAATTCATCTTAATTTTATGTTAACAAATTAATATTATTTAGATGTAGATAAATAGGCGGATTAGGTTAAATCTGAGTATTATAAAAATTATTATAATTTAACTGATTATTAAACCAATCTTTCGGGACTATGACTAGCTAGCCAATTTTTAATCCACCTACTCCATAGTTACTAATTAAGAATACATAAAAGTCTTACTAAGACTTTAATAGAAAAGCAATTTAATCATCGTGTAATAGAACGCCTGAAAAGGCAATAGTGTAACATAAAATAATGTGTATTTTAAAAAATATTTCATGTAGAATTAACTTCCTACATTTATGCATTTGACAACTTTAAGATGCCTCATAAATAGGGTAAAAAATTTCCCCCATTGCGGTTAAAATTATTTTTTATCTCATAACTATGATGTTTTCTAATTTTAATTTTATAACTATCAAGTTTCATAATTTAAGAATTTATTTAATTTCAATACATTTTATTAATTTAACCATCCTTAATTTTTTTTATTAATTTGTTAAATTTTATTCTTTTCTTATTAAAGAGATGTTTTTACCCGACTACACCTTGTAACATACCATATGTTACAAGGTGTATTCACATCAAACTGGAACTCGAGTTTATTACCTGTGTTGAGCTCATGTTTAGCATCAAATCGAACTTTTTTTTCAAAGATTTCAACCCAGTCAAACCTCGAGCCAGATTTTGAGCTTCGAGTTTCAAGAAGTCGAGCTAAAAGATGATATATCGACTTATCTGCTTACACAAAATTACACGATATAATTCAACACTAATTTGTACCCAGATCACTCTTTCTATTAACTAAACATTTTGTGCAACACTTTCACTTGATTGATACTCTTAAAAAAATCTCGTTGATACAACCACCAGTATGATAAGGTGTTTTTAGAACATGAATACTACTCCATCCAATAGTCCTCACTAGTTTTAACCACATATTGCATAGTCATCTCAAGTCTATTACAGCTTCCCAATATGTACATATTTATTCAATCTAAGAGAGAGATATGTAACAACCTTGATATCTGAAAGCATCAAACTATTCCTTCCCAGTATCAATACTATTTCCTGCAGGTACAACAAACATAGTTTAGAGCCCACAAAGAAATTAATGGATTGGATGAAAATGTGTACCAGCTGATGCATCTAATCGTAGAACTTCTGAAAATGAAAAGCATGAGAATAGACAAGCTAACAATTTGACAAATAAGCACACCAACACAACTATGCAAAAAAGTAAATCGATTGTGAATTGAACTGTGTAATGTTGTAACATCAACAATCATGAAGTAGTTTTAGGGAAAAATATGGCCTTTTGGTATCCAAAACCAACTAGCCTCAACTGTCATGGCCTCACAGATAAAAGTAAATGGAAAAACCATAATTGCTTTATGATATTACATAAGAGCATCTCAAATTCTAACCATTGTAGTAATAAGCAGAGCAAAAAAATACCAAGATAAATATTAATTATATACATATAAGACAATTTTCTGTACTGCAAATATCAATACTATTGATTGTGGTATGCTTAAAAATCACATAAATCAGTTTTAAGCATACGTATACTTCAAACTAACAAGAGAAAGCAATGTGGTTGAGTTTTATCAAATTTGACATTTGATATTTTCAGTTGTACCAGACATGGATTCTACTGAATAATAAAGATATCTCAGATTAAAAGTCAAGATGAAATAAATTAAGGAAATAGAATTTTCATAAAACTTCAGCTATAAATAAGAGTCCCCTAAAGAAAATTTATAATCATGATTAGCACAACCTTAGTATTTATAAAAAAAATTGTTTGCATAAATTTTATTGGAGTATTCCATGCCAGGGTTATCTTGATTATTTCAGATCTGCAATTAGTCAAACTTATGCTATAACTAGCCATCAGGGACAAAGAAAGAGACTGAAGATCAAAAAGGATGGAGTGGAGCAGGTTATACTGAGATGGCTGATGGCTGTTTTTCAATTCTTTGAGTCAATATAATCGCAATCGAAGTCTACAAAATTGAGAATTACTCCTTGCGTTAGTGGTTTTGAATCCATTTCTAAGCAGGTGAAAGGTCTAGAAAATATGTAATCTCAACAAGTATCCCGCTAAAGCAAGAGCAATCTAGTTGTTGGATCCGGAGATAAGACTTGTGTGGAAGTGTCAAAAAACCATGCAGTCTTCCAAGTTTAACTACTTTGTGAGATAAAAAGAATGTATATTGAAGATTTATATTACTCAAAATACATTAAACCCATGATCTACTTGGGCAAAAATCCTAAAATAATTTGTTGTGTATCATTCTAAAACTTTTTTAACCATTGCAAACTCTTTATATGATCTAATATTTGTCCAAAATTCTACTATTCAGAATAAGTTGATCACCATGATCAACTAATGTTTTTTTTTTGTTGGCATGATTTCATAGTAGAATAAGTTGATCACCATGATCAACTAATGTTTTTTTTTTGTTGGCATGATTTCAGGCAGTCCTCATGAGGTTAATTATGCACAGCACAATCTTCTTTAATTTCTCTCTCGTCTTTTTCCTACTTCTGCTGATAACCTCATATGTGTCTTTTTTCTACAATCTCAATACTCGATTTTCTCTTCCCTCATTGAAGTTTGAAATCAACACCTACTCAACAATATAAATAACCCGAAAAAACATATTTACTCAAAAGAACTTTTCACTTGTATTATTGGAAACCCCGTGAATACTTGAAAATTCTTGTCTTTTGGGTACATCATTTTGATGTCATGCAGGAACCACCAACATCAACTAGTTAGTGACAACCTATCTAACCATGTATTTATGTAACTTTTTGATCTTTCTAATGATTTAGATGATTAATCACAGTCAAGCAAATGAAATGTTCCAATCATGGATAATCAATACAGATTAACTATTGAAATTGATGGTGTGCTCCTTTAGTTAATATGGTGTCGTTACTTTTTATGGGACATAACTACAACAAAACAACATTTAAATTTCAATAGCCGATATACAAAAAAAGTTAGCTATAAATCACAAAATATTGTGACATTGCCTTATGATGGGGCATCACAGGCTGGATTTCTTAGTGCAATAATGATCTACCCTGAACAATTCTACATGATGCATTAGATTTTCCCATGTGTTGTCAGCCAGCCGATTACAACCCAAAAAAGTAAAAAAATGAAACAATGTAGACCCAAATTCAGTTGAAACCTATATTTTCAGTTGAATCATAAAGCCATAGATTATCAAGCAAAAAGGTGGCTGTGTTTTATGTAAGGAATTCTTCAGAGAATTTGTGAGTCTTGCGTCATAACTTGTCTAGGAACTTTTATGTTTGTGACACTGACTTTCTAGCTGGAGTGGGTTGGGGGAAATCCGGCTTTGAAATCCTAAATTGTGTAACACAAGTGAATAGTGAAAAATGTAATGTTTGTTTTGAGATTTTATATTTAAGATTGTATTGTAGATGTCAAATCATGTACGCAAAAGGTTGATATTTATAATGTTTTATAGTGAAAATGTGTTGTCGGTAATGATTTGTGCAGGTATAATTTATAGGGTTGGATTTTGGTGGATGGAAATTTAGAATTTTAGTCTAAGCACAAATAGGGATGGGAAAATTTGACATCCGATATCCATCTAGGGAAAACTAGAAACAATCATAGTCTTAATGAATTGCAGACACTCAAAATTAGTCTAGAAGAAAATTTTGGAACTCCAATCAAGAACAATATTAGAAACAAAAATTATATTTTGTCCAGATAAGTATTCAAACTTAAAGTCTGATACCAAACTTCAGCCACAAATGGTTCAGTTGTTGGGGGGGGGGGGGGAGAGGGGGGGAGGATCCAGAAGGACAATTTGAACTTTGTACAAGTAGAAAGGAAATTAATACATAAAGCCTTCAATTAAGATATCAATTTGCTGAAAGACAACCTTGAAATGGCTACCTTTTTTCTAACAGCATTGATGTACAGTATCGAGGTTGCAACCCTATTTTACTTTTCTTTTTTTCATTAATGAATACAACCCTATTTTGCTTGTTATGAAATAAGTAAAGCAATATACATGATTTTTAAATGCACATAGAGCTTATAAACAATTGAGTGATGACTAAGGTTGCATGTTGACATGTAGGCTCCAAACACTCCTGCTTCAAATATATTATATTTGATTCTGACAAGTGAACCTATTAAGACCCAAACATAATAGGAGTAGACGTTTGTGTTCGAGAAATTATAGAAAACTTCAGAAGTAAAAAAAAAGTACAAAAACTAACGTTATTGTTTTATTAAGAAAATCAGAAGCTAAAAGTTCAATTCATCCATTGATTTTCTTCCAAAATCTTGTATTCCCCTGATATTATTATGTTACAGTTGTCCAGCTTCAAATTTTATACCTAATGTTTCCTTAGTAAGAGAAAGATCAGGAGATGAAGATGGGGATAATGATAGGGGGCAAATTACTATCATCGAATGGCATCAAAGGAGATAGATTTTGGGTATATTGCACTTTGCAATGTAGTAATGTTTGTTAGCTAGTGCTGAACATCGTTTAGAACCTTAGGCACTAAATAGCTATAAAAAAAAAAAATGCATATGTTTAGCACAATACGAGAACCTCTAACAGAAAACTTTTTTACCAATCACCACCAGTATTTCATTGTTTGCAAATTGCAACGCACAATTGATGAAAAAGAAGAAAAAAGAAAGTAGAGAACCAACTAAGACAAAGACATTGCAATTATAAAATGGTAAAAAGGTTAGTCAAAATCAACTATAGTGATTCAACTTCAACTTCATGCATATATAATTGTCACCATATAGATACATAAAGCAGATAAATAAACAAATAAAAATTAAAACAAATTCCTAGAGTTCCAGTTAATCCCAAACAAAAAATCATAGTTATCGTAGCAGTTCATCAATCAAAAGGCAAAAGATGAAAATCGTGGACCTCGATTATGAGGAAGAGCGGGTGCCTTCACAGGGGGGAGACTCGTTGAAATTCTTGGAAGGATACTTGGCAGTGACCACGCCGACCTCGAAGACCAAATTCTCACCGCTGGATCTAATGCCGGTGATTCCCCACCACTTGAAGAATGCCCTAACACTGATCCCATCAAGTTCGGCAATTCGATTCTCGACGATCCTGCCGGTGATCTTGTTGGAGTAAATGGCCAAGTAGTTGTCCGGCGGCAGCGTCACGCGGCACGAATCGCCGAGCACGAGAGAGAAAAGGCCGGAGGTCTGGTTGAGGGTGTAGGATTCAATGTTGGCGGGGAGAAGACCGATTGGGAAGCCGTACTTAGTCAATTCATCGTGGGCAGTGGTGATGCCCTCGCAAGAGATGAAGAAGGCGAGGAGAGAGAGAGCGAAGACGATGAAAATTGAAGATGTCGCCATGGAAGAGAGAGTGGGATCAATGATGAAGAAGAAAAAAATATCAAATGGGGCTGAGGGTCACCGCTTCTGATCTGCTTCTATGACTACTACAATACAAGAAAACACATCCACATAAAATTTTCTAGTTTGACCCACTATCACCATCTCATGCATTTTATATTTAAAAATTATAAAAATAAATAGATATTAAAAGATTAAAATACCTTTGATCATTAAATATTTTACTAAATTTTTAATAGGGCCCGACTATACATATCTCAAGCCTTTTTAAATACACCTCAAATTTTAAACACATCTCATTAAATTAATATTCAATTCACATGATATTAAACACACCCTCACATGATTACCAAAATATCCTTAATAATTAAAAAATTGGAAAAAAAAAACATATTATCTATTCTAAACACACCCACCCTCAAACACACACCCCAAACCAAACCCTACCTTCTCCATTTGTACAAGAGCCGTTCCCCATCCCACCCAAACCCTACTTTCTTGGTCGAAATTTTGGTTTTTGTTCGACCTTCAATCGAACAAGTTTTAGCAAGCTCGATTTAATAGCTCAAAATTTACAATGGATCCACACCGAGAAGAAGAAAATTCAAGTAAGTGAAATTATCAATTTTGAGTGACTCAAATCCAGACCCATTGGATGATTATGTGACCCACATACAACCATTAAACACCATTGTGTAGTTTCTTTCAACTCGACTCCTTTTAGCATAAAAGGACAATCACACTTTTTTGTTCCAATCTGGCGTCCTTTAGCAGACTTCTTTTCGGAGTCAGTTACAGTACCTCCAACAACCTTTGATTTCGGCGGACGATACTTACCACCACGCTCACAACCTAAAAATACCCGAGCTCGTCTTCCACTATCTCCACTATCCAATCGTCTAACCAAAACAACCATGTTAAGACGAATTTCAACCCTAATTGTCCAATTCACCAAATCTTCGCGATTATCAAATAGTTCGTTTGTTCGAAACTCCTCAGAAAAATTTATTTGCTCATACATCGGGTCAATAACGTTCATAACACTCAATTACGTTTCATTAGAACCGTATTCCTATCAAAAAAAGAGCATGTGTAAATACATTGACCACAACAAAACCCTAAATTTGTTTGACTATTTTCTCCCGCAATACGTCAAACATATAGCTCTGTTCGACTATTATAACATGAACATATTACCATATGTTCGACAATAAATGACCGAACATTCATAACATGTTCGACCATAACCGGACAAACATGCCATAAACGTTCGACCACTAGTTGAACTCAGTACTACATGTTCGGCTAGTACAGTTCGAACAACCTGCTATATGTTCGGCCAATACAAGTCGAACATATTGCACAATGTTCTGCCTGTATTGACCGATCGGGAACTGCGCAAATGTTTTTTTTTTCAATCATACTGAAAAATAAATTGGTAAAACGTTGTTAAATGACTTACATTGCCCATATCCAGTGCTCTATCTTAATCCATGATAGTTTTTGAACAAATGTGACTAGGGTTTTGAGTAGAGTTTTGTGTACAAAGTTGAGCTTGTGAGGAAGTAGAACAATGGGGTGTGTGGGAGACAAGTGCAACTCAAAAGAAGGAAATGGGATGTGTTTAGCAAATACAAGGTGGGTGTGTTTGGATAATTCTTTTTATGATTTTTTTTATTTTATTAAATGGGTAAGGACATTTTGGACTTTACACATTCTATTTTTTTTTTCTTTTTTTAATGAAGTGTGTTTAGAAGGACCCGAAGTGTGTATAACTGAACCCTTCTTAATAATTCTATCCTTCATGTCTATTCGTAAACCCCAATTTCTGAAAATTTCATTATTTCCCACCTGCACACATTTTTGGAATAGTACTAAATGGATCGATTTGATCCCAATCAATTACATTTAATATTATTTATAATATTGTAAAGAGATTTTTATATTCTCTCATAATTTTTTTAAATCCTAAATGGATCAAACGGAGAAATGCATTAATTATGCTAATTGAATTTTCTATTTCAAATTTGATGTTTCATTTTATATTTTATTATTTATAATTAATGACATGTTACATTGATAATATCATTTTTTATATTTGGCATGTGATGATTTTTTATTTTGAAATATCAAATGACACATCAATGTGGAATATAAAATCTGATTTGTTAATTATGAGGTTTAGGGAATTCAAGTTTTACTAATATCATTAGGTATATATTTACTGAACAAACTTTGGTTGTTAAAATAATTTATTTTTGGTACGTTACCCAAGTTATAAAAATGGACAACTTTTTTATAAATCTATTTTTCTTCACAAAATTTTTTATACAACTAAGATCCGTATACCTGATCCGACTCGGCTTCCATGCGCCCTCCACACACGCGTACGCGTCTCCACGCGCCTGGGTAGGTGCGCTCAAACCCACCCAAAATTCACTCCAGGTACTAGACCTTTATGTTATATTAAACATACATTTATGTTATGTTAGTCATACTTTTAAGGTCTTTTATATTATATTAAGCATACCTTTATGCAAGCCTTTTACATTATATTAAACATACCTTTATGCAACGTTAATCATACTTTTATATTATGTTAAGCATACATTTATGATTTTATGTTATGTTAAGCATACTTTTAGGGTTATAATGTTATGTTAAACATACCTTTATATTATGTTAAACATACATTTATGTTATGTTAGTCATACCTTTTAATTATGTTAGTTATACCTTTATATATTATATAAAAGTATGACTAATATTAATTAAAGGTATGCGTAATATTTAAATAAAGGTATATATGTACAAATTAGCATTTTTTTGTGCTGAAATTATAATTTTTTCGTCAAAATTAGGGTTTTTTTGCCAAAATTAGGGTTTTTTTAAAAAGCTAAACTGTTACATAAAAGTATGCTTAACATAATATAAAGGTATGCTTAACATAATATAAATATATGACTAACATAACATAAATGTCAGAATAAAAAAAAAAGGAAATGCGTGGATCCAGGTCAGATTCAGCCCGACCCGACCCGCGTTGCATGGATCAAGATCCATACAACAGTTACACACAAGTCTTACTTATTTTTCTTTGAATAGGTCTTGAGATTGTCTCATGATCCCATTCTGTGAGACGGGTTATATAGTAATAGTATATGTACATTGTATTATTATATGATGCATAGAAAAATATTACTTAATATATATAAAAATATCACATATTGCAACCAAAAAAAAAAAAAAAATCTAAATAGCTAAGATCACTTCAACACGACTAGCAATCACTTCATTTACCATTAAACTACACCCAAAGCTACTACTATTGCTTGTTAATTTCATCTCACCCTCCCTCCCTATTCAAAATGTGATTGTGTTGCCAATTAGATTACCAATTGGAGAAAAAGCCATAATAATGAAGAATGATATCACTAATTAACATATGAAAAAACCATAATAACGAAGAATGATATCACTAATTAACATATGGTGATGAGATATTGAAGATCCAATCTGATCCTTTTTAGAGTGCCAAAAAATGGGATTTATAATACATATTTACAATAAATAAAGTTTTTATAGAAAACAAGATAACGACAAGTTAAAGAAAATATTAAAACTCTTTGATAATGAAAGACGAGAATGGTTGGACAAATTAATATTATCTAATGCGATGATGTTCTCATTCTTTTCTTTATACTAGATCTACTTTATATGAGTCCATCCATCAAGTAAGTGTGCTGGAACTGTGATATTTTTGACATTTGCTCACTGAATTTTATGTTCAACTCTTGTACCATCACTACCTCTCGAGCCAGTTGCTCTTTAATATCTTGCACTTCAGATTTAAGTCTCTCCAGTTCAGCTCCTCGCAGTAAGAGTTCATTCTTCTTTCGATCAACACTTTCAAGCAGCCTATTATTTTCATTTACCATCGATCTGGCTTCACTCGACGAATTCAAAGCATCTTTGATTTCATCAAGCCGGTTATGCAGCCACTGCACATTCACCTTCATATTTTTAGCATCCCTAACTGCAGTGTAATAAGAATCTAAGCTACTAACGTCAATGTCTTTTAACTGTTTCTTTTCTAGATCTTGCACCACCTTACAAATGCCAAGCACAACAAGGGTCTTCATACAATCTGATTCCAATGCACAATCCTGAGTAATATCCCCATGCTTTCTGTTAATCGCCTTAAGCATATGGACAAGATCTTTGTCAAACTCTGAGTATCTTGATTTTGTTACTTTTTTGCCATCCAGACACACATAATGCAGAGCATTTGCCGCATGTTGCAAGATCTTCGGATCAATGCCATCACTCATCTTATTGCTGAACCCAACATGCTGCACTCTTTTACAGCCACTGACTGGACGAGGGGCTTCTTCAGTGCGCGAAATATCAACAAGTGTCTCCTCAAAATCTTGAGCACAAAAAGCAGGTCTCTCGATGGTTCTAGGTCGTTTTTTAACATCAGAGATATCACGAGCCATGTATGATGCTTGCCCCACTGGGTCATTAGGTGATGGAGAAATGTTAACTTGAGAGCCATGTTCACCGAATTTGTGATTGGCTCGTGAGCTCGACTGTTCCTTACTCATCTGAACTGATGTAACCAAGCATGTCATCTGCTCTTCCGGACTTCTCAACAATGTTGAGGAAACCCAGTTATTATTTATACTTTGCCGTTCTTGATTCGCTGAAAGAATATATGAAGTTACAAGTAATTAGACAACAGCAATTAATTAAGAAAATGAAAAGGAATTTTATGAATCCATTTCAATGTTTTCCCAATGATTGTTGAACATGAAACATGACCACCATTTCACTTATGTTTGTGTATATATATGTTTAATAGTTAATTCCTTTAATTAGCAAACTGAAACAAGCTAAATCCATACTTATCTCACAACAATTATCATTTGGCCACAAAGCAATTTAGCATAAGATTATCGGGCACTATACTATTAACCCTTGCAGCAGAATCTCTCTAACCAAACAATCTCTAGAAATTCACAGGTCATCATAATCTTTAATTATAAGCGAATTTAATTAGCTAAACTCGTAATTAACATCATGATTTAATGATGTGCACAAGCACACAACACAATTACAGTGAAGATAGTACAAGCTTACAAAACTGTGAGAGCAATTGAGCTTTAGGGGGTCGGCCTCTGCGGCGTGGAGTAGCCGCCGGCAGCGGTTGCCGGCGAGATGGGGGTTTGTAAAAGTTGGGGCAGGATCTCTTCCTAGTGGTACGGCGAGGTGGCTGCTCATCAGAGAAATCAGGGGTTTGTAATTGTGCATGCCCATTTTGGTTCTCAACGGCGGAGGAGCTGCAGGTTTTGGGCGGAAAATCCGGCGGCACATCAGGACCAGGACCAGAACCAGAACCAGAGAAGACTGTATTTTCCGATTTCACCATTAATTGGAGCAGAATTGTAGGAGTTGGTTTGTAGCAGAGATGAATGAGAGAGAGAGTGAAGAAAGAGGAGAGAGAAATATAGTATCAGAAAGCCACCAGGGGTAGTGAAGGTGGTTTTGGGAAATACAGACGCATGCTTGACTGTAATCCACCATTCTATTATGTAAAGTAGTTTTAGCTTACCAGTTGAATTTAAGGAAAGAAATAATATTAATATCTTATATATAATATTTTTATATTAAAACTTTAATTATAATAAAATTTTATAAAATTATTTAAGTGTAAAAATCTTAAATTATTATCATAATCTTAAATAATAATTTTTTACAAGGATAATTAACATTCACATAGATAATTGATATATTTCCATTTGGGTCCATTGAAGTCATTCATTGATTCAATATAAAGATTGTTTTACTTTTCCCCTTGCAAATATAGCATGGCTATGGCCGCAGCAGATTTATTAATTAGAGTAACATTTATAACATAAGCTATAGTGATTAATTTAACATCTTAAATCATATAGTTCAGAGGCTAAATGAAGGGTTTACAGTATTACAACATCGTATATATTACTCTGCATTAAATCCTAATTGCCTAAGAATAACAAAACATCTCCAATTTAACATCTAAAAAGAATCTATAAATCTGTCTTTCTCAACCAACACTCTTGAATTAGGATCACATGCAGTCATGTAATACAACAGTTACAACTTACAGAAACTTCACTTTATCACACTCTATTAGCCCTCTGTCGTTCATTCATCTACCCTTGAGGGCTGCAAATCTAGCAGCAAGATCATCATAGTCGGGTAATTTGGGATGCACATGCCCTGCCTGGTGATCTGGCTGGAACGTGTTGGAACGAGCAAAAACTTTTTTTGATTCCACTTGTTCATGAGGAAGAGAAATTGATCGACTGGGAAGTGGAATCACTTCATGTTTCCCATCATGCACAGATGATTCACCATCAGCAGTTAACTTCTTTCTCAGCTTTGCTGCATCATAACTTGATGGTTTCTTGCTGTAATGAATCAACAATTTGTCAATCATACTTTCCTCATCGTCTTTTCTATGGTGCTCCTCATCTAATAGCATATGCAGGCCCTTTTTAGAATGATCCTTTCTCCTACTACTTGAGCTCCTACCTACACTACCTCCAACATCTTCAAGAGCATCGACAACATTGTGGCTGGATGATGATGATTTATGGTGTTTCCTTCGAATTGACCGTGGTTTTGGTAAGGGGATTTTCTGATCCTGATAATCGAGCACTTTTTCGTGCCCATAACCCTTTATTTTGTCAGGGGCAAGAAATTGTTCTTGATGGTCATGAGGATCACCTTCACCATGGGGCGTGCTTGAGCTGTTGGCTACATTATTTCTGTTGCAGGAGCTAGCATCAATCAAGTGTTTATCCAGATAGGGCGCAGCATGTTGAGAATCTCTACTGAGTTTGTATTTATCTTCTTTCGGCCTCTTAACATATGGAGGCTGAGAGATTTTGTGGTTCGATTTGGTATATGGTGGAGGCAGGGCGTAACTCGAGCAAGATTTCACCCTGTCAGATCCTTCATCCAGTCCTTTCCTTATCGAGTTATTGGGAGAGACGGCCTTTTCAATATTTGCCAAATCTTCGACAGAATTGGGAGCAAAATTGGTCTTATCATGAAATAATGCTTCTGCTCTTTCTCCTTTCCTTGCATTATGGACACCATTACTGTGTCTCCTGTATCCAATATGTGCATTATTATCCAGTATCTTCCCATGAGATGAAATGTTTGATCTTTCGACATTCATTTCAGCATCTCTTTTCTCAACAGGATAGGGATGCTTGCTTTCAGTAAACCCCTGCCTTCCACAGTAGAAAACATCATCATCTTGCGAACTACTTCCTCCACTCTTCAAGAGTGACTTCTCTTTGTACACAATTGTTTCTTTCCTTTTAGAAATGTGAAGATCCCCTCCTCCATCTCTTCTCCAGATATTATTACTTTCACCAGAGCTGTGTACTCTGCTTTTCTCATCCAGAAGCCCAGGCCTTTGTTTCGCTATATCCACCTTCTGTTTATCTACCTGACAAGCATGTAAATTGAGAATTAATCATAAAACATGGATGTCCATACGAGTCATAATGCCCTTCAATATTAGCTTAAATTTTCACAATAGGGAATTCATAAGCAGTGTTGTCTTCCTGGTTTACTATAAATTATATGAACCTTTCCAAATATGCTCAGTAAATGTCATAACAAGTTATTCATCTCTGAGGAGGGTAACTTGTCAATATAATGGACTTTCATTTCGTCATAATTAACTTAAATCATGATTAATAACTCAACTAAAGAAAAAGGGTAAACAATAGAAACCACCCAAGTATGACCCATTTACAAACATTATAAATTGTAGATACCACGGTGAGGTTTTTCCCCATTTTACAAATTGCATGTGATTATGAATATATTCACAATTTTCACTAGCAAAATGGAAAGTCTTATTTCAATTAGAATATAGAATAGACGCAATTTCAGTAAAATAGTAACAAATATCAAGACATACTTTTGTTTTATAAACTTGGTAATTGAAAAATAGATCAAACCTAAAAGGTTATAGTTTAAACTAATCCAAGAATGAAGTAATTTTTAACGTATGTGCTCAGACCCTCAAGCAAAATTGTTAGCAACATCTTTCTAGGGGAGGTGATAAAATTTATAGTGACTTCAGCCTGCAAAACTATTAAGCAAGGTGCATTAAGAAAGCCTCACAATCTGAACTCAAAATTAAGCTAACAATGAGGAGTTCAAAATAAGAGCAATATATGAGGTAGTCGACTTGTCACAAATACAAAAAGACAGACTATACAACTGAACCCAGATACATTAAAAGATATTATTCACATCTAGGTTTTTATATTAGCTCTCATTTTGTTAGAATGTTGATTATACACTTATTATAATTGTGACCTCCATCATATAGCCTCACTCCCAAGTGTTTCGTGCATGAAAACGTTTTCAACAGCACTATGGGCTGTGTAATCAACGGATTGTTGGAATTCTCAATGGAATAAGCAGGGCTGTGTGATCAATGGATGGTGTTCTGCACTACCAAGGTTTAAGGAAAAAAAGATGCACCTTAACCATCAGCTATAGCTTTTGGTCCAGTTGTAAGTGCTTGATCCTGACAATTCCAGAGTAAATGATGAAACCACTAATATATTCTCGTAAATATTGTCCTATCCTCCTATGTACCCATGTACCAATTTGGGTGCATTATTGTTAGGGGAACATAGGCCTAACCCTTATAAGATAGCGAACAATTTTCATCAAATGTTCCAAAAGCATTTTTTCCTTTTTTTTTAAGAAAAAATTATCTTTCAACGTCGACGACATTCTCCTGTACATCAAACACAAGTAAACTATTCTTCTTCCTCCT
Organism: Scutellaria barbata; assembly: GCA_028654395.1. NCBI lineage: Eukaryota > Viridiplantae > Streptophyta > Magnoliopsida > Lamiales > Lamiaceae > Scutellaria > Scutellaria barbata. Next base: position 11,935,086 of record CM053646.1, on the reverse strand, counting down.
CTTATACTCTGTTGAAACTTGGTTCAAAGCTGTTTGGAAGGTTGCTATACCTAAGGCATTTATTTTCATGGTTGCTCGTGTTGGGTAAGTTGCTTAGTTGAGATGTGTTGCAGTCTTGCAGGGACATTTTCCACAAGTTCTTTAATCACCAAATTGGCGAATTGTGATCTGAAGATCTTGATCACGTCCTCCTGCACTGCTTCTATGCTCTTAATTTATGGAATAGAGTGTTAAAAGAGTTGGGATTATGCTGGATTCTGCAATTGAGCTGTTCTATTGAAATCTTAGTGGTCTCATAAACAGTATAAGGCCAAGTGTTATGGGTGCAATCATGCCTGTTTTGTATTGGTCTGTTTCCTAGATAGGAATTGGAGAATCTTTGAGGATGCTAATAAGTCCTAGAAAGTATGGGACGGGGTAACGTTTAAAGTTGCTTTGCGGGTATCATCCATAGAGATTTCAAGGATTTTTTATTTCTTTTAAAGTCAAGTTTTGCTAGAATTGGAATAGTGTTCTTTATGGTTCATTTTCTCTGTATGAGGTATCTTGTCCTTTGTGTTTTTATGTAAGTTTCAATTGATTAATAAAACAAATACAAACCTAAAGGCGGTGTCTATAGTTGTAGTTTCAAAAGATAATATGTTTTTTCAACCTTCAAAGGTAGTTTAGTTTACCTACTAATAAACAGAAAGATACATCAATAGCATCCAAAGATTAGCTGCATCGTGAAAAAACAAGAAACTTGTGTGTAATATTACAGTTATCAAAAAGAGAGACTTAAAGTTGTATCCCAATTAATGAAGACGGTGTTCATCATGAATTCATGCAGCTGGCAGACATGCGGTCCAAAATATGAACAAGACAGAGTTTAGACGGAGCTAATTACTTAACACATTCTGACTTCAGAGCTTGGAGAATGGATTATGATGTATAGAATAGGACTAGGAAACTTTTGAGTTTCTTAATCAATTGATTGCTCTTCATTGTGTTTTGACCCAGGGCCACTTAAGATGTTCTTAGTGAACTGCCTATGCTACATATGCTCAACTTGAAGGGCTATGTCTCTAAAGTCCAAATGACCACATTAGTCCATAGTTGGAAGCAAAACAAATTTTGCATCTTACATTCCAGTAAAAAAAAAAAAAATTCAAGTGAACAGGTATTAATTCTCACAGAAAGTAACAATAACAATGATATTCCAACGCACAGTCTCATTGTATTATTAACAAATGTCGCTTTCATTCTTTCAAAAAGTGCCTAGGCATGTTGTTTTTGAGGATTCAACCTCAAGCTTACTAAATTTCACCTACTAAATAATTTGTACACCAAGTCGCATCACATACACCAAAATTCACAGTTGATAGTACTAAACAATAATATCCCTTTCACATGTTCATCAGCAACTTCATAAAATTTAGTGCAGAGGAAAATGGGGAAGGATTGTGAAAAAATGTGCCAATGATGATTCTAGGATAAATAAAGGCTCAAACTTGGTTTGTCCTGTTAGAAGGCTTGGGCATTGAAGAAAATTAAAGAGGTATGACATGGGTTTATATTATATGTTTTTCATAATTATTCTTATCTAAAAGAAGATTGTAAATGATTCAGAATTTACCTGCGCAACTACTGAAGGAGTAGCCATTGTCCGTTCCAACACCCTAGAATCCCATTTTATTGAGAACTCTGAAGCTATATCTTGCAATACCTGGAGTCTCCTTTCTTTTGGAGAAGGCCTAGAAGACAACTTCTCTACAAACTAGCAATTAGGAATGAAGCAGGTTAGTGGTTGGAATAGGCTTGTAGGATTACTATAATTTTTTCAGCAGATTATGCAGAGGAATTACGTTCTGATTAACAAAAGCTTCTAAACAATTTCCATATCTCTGTTGAAATACATCTCTGAGCTCTCGCAGTTCAGGCAGATCGGAAAACCTTGCAGCAGCATACATGAGCGATGCAACTGCCTCCCTACATTCTTCAGGGCATTCCCTGTTGACAATTGCAATTTTTCAGGGTAAAGTCAATATCATGCTCTGTGATATGGCCTAAAGCAACAGAAACATCAAGCTGCATTGCATAACATAAATGCGAGAAACTTAGAGCATTAACTTCTACATATAATTAGTGAAAACCTACTGAAGATACATATATATATAGAGATAAGAAACAGAGATTGTATTCCTAAAACAAAGGTGCAAGAGGGGAACAGGATGTCCACACTGGAGGAACAAGTTTGACTCACAAAAAAAGAAAAATAATAATAACAAAACGAAAAAGATATCCTTAAAATCTCTAGCCTTGGAAGCCCACAAGGTGCTCTAAACTTCAGCCTATAACCTTACATCATCCTTTTGATTCCTAAATATCTTCACAAATTCTTCAATACTGTTCTACCCTCACTGACCAACACAGAGCACGAATAATGATCCTCCAGAGCATCTGCCTCTTTTTACAACCACAACCCCCTAAAATCCAACTAGAAGAGAATTTTACATGAATTTGGGAACCCAAAACAAGCCAAGCTGTTTAACACTAATCCATGTATAATAAGTGAAGGAACAATGCAGGTAGATATGCTTAATCCTCACAAAAAAAACTAGTGAAAAACCCTTTTTTTTTTTGTTTATAGTAACGTAGTTTTATAACTACTACAACTACACCAAACTAAGCTATTACCTCTCTGTATGGAGTAGGTTATATGGATCATATCTTCAACAGTATTTGCTCAGCACACATGTTCTCATTTATAACTAAGAAATCATTTCTAATATTTCATTTCAAGGTCTTTTTTGGACTTCCACATTCCCTTTAAATTTGAGTTAAGAGCTCTCTACTTTCAACTCTTCATCATGGAGAACCTAAAGGTCTCCATGTACATGTCAAAACCATCTTAAACGTGTTTATCTAATACTTTCAGCTATTGGGGCTTCCTCCACTTCCTATGTACATGTCAAAACCATCTTAAGCATGTTTATCTAATTTTCTCATCTGTTCGGACTCCATCCATTTCTTTCTAATGCATCCATAAATTATTCATTTCTTTCTATATTCTTACTCTAGTTTTTCACAGACAATAACAGTTACAGAGGCAACAAAACCTTAAATGTCCATAAACACAATTACCTAAATGTCCATAAAGACGATCATAATTGTTTCAGATGAGTATTTCTTGTGTGCTTGATTTTCCACTCAGTATCATATACTTCAATCATAAAGAGGTGCATCGCATAAAAAATATCCTAAGCCTGTTCTTAGCTATCTGCTTATCCCTATCTTGGCTTTGTCATATTGATATCTTTCTCATTTCTGACCGCGATTTTTGCTTCTTGTTAATATGAAACCAAGTATAGAGGAAGAGTGCATATTGAATAAGCTTGTAATCTTATTTTTTAATTAAGACCATGCAATATTAATACTTTCTAGACAGAATAGAAATATTATATTGATTTTTGATTAACTAAATTAGTATATCAGTACCATGGAACTAATGATTCGTTTGCATATTTTCAACTTATGAACAAGGATGATTTAGGCCATAAAGTATATGAACCATGGCTAGAAGCAATATGAACAGAAAATGTAATATTTACTAGTGCATAGGCAATACATGTACACACACATGCAACAGTTGCGAGAAATGGAAATAAGCTGATTTAGTCATGTGATTGGATCATACCCTTGTTTCTGCATCCTTGTAAGTTGCTTAACTATATACTCACAAGATTGCTCAACAAAGTCATAGCACCACAAGAGATTCATTCCAGTAAGAAACTCTTCAGTCTGTTTCACACATTTAAATACAAAGCAACAATGTAAGAACATTTTAAGTATGAATTGTAAGCCATATATACATAAATAAAATCCATGATCAATAAGCAACATAAGAAAAAAATGAACCTTCCATATTGCTCATAGATCACCATTTGCCCAAGTTCAATTATATTACACGACTTTAGAAACACAAAATATAGAACGGTATGTTCTCCCTAAGCATCCACATTGGTGATCAATTCACTTGATCACCAACCACTCTCTCCTCCACATCATCTTTCATCAAACACCCTCTTTCTTTAACACACCCACACATTCATTTAAACCATTATTTGTGGGTCCCACCATCAACTCATTCATCGTTTCCCTTAAATATTTTACATTAAATAAAGACATTTATAACTTTACTCACAATCTCTATTTGTCAATTTAATTATATTAATATAATAATTTGTTAAAAAATTCATGAGATAAGTTGAACATAAATAATAAGTATTATAAATTTGAAAATAAGGAGTACAACATAGAAAAAAATTATTACATAAAATAAAAAGAAGATAATTAAATGGTCTATTACCACAGTGAAATCAAAGCAACCAACAGATTGAATTTGAAAAGAAAAACTCAAACGGTCCAGCTAGAAATTACAAAAAAAAAAAAAAAAAAAAAAAGGTCAACCAAGCCCACAAGCAAAAGTATAAAAAATCTAAACAAAAAAGGACAAAAGTGCACGTTTGATGCATTAAGCAGAAGGGAGCACGTGGGGGTATGTTTAACTGCTCCTCCATTTTGGTTTGACACCAAAAAATATTGCAGTTAAAAGCATTGATGTTCGAACCAATGGGGATGCTCTAAGTGATAGTACTCTGGTTTACATAATTCTTGTAGCCAGGAAAATCCTCTACTTAAATGCAATATTTCAAAATTATGAAGCTCCATCGTATCCTTCACTTTATCTTAGGTTGGTAACTGAAAGCACAACAAGAATCAAACCTCTCCATTAGAAATTTTCAAAACTATTCTTGACTCAAATGTCATATCATTTTCTACGGATTATGTGATAATTTCTGTTTTTTATGCATTTCTTAGCATATAGTTCATTGATGTCCTATACCACACCTTTTGTGTAGCATAAAAATCAATTGGGAACATTCCAACAAAGATTAATTCCCTGAGGGCCTGACCTGCTGTTGTGGATTAAAAAAATCCAAAGGAGAACCAAAAGGGACAGTGATACCAATTTCTTCATTTAATGTTTAAGTTTTTAAAATGAACTCAGCAGAAGGCTAAAAGAACATGAGCTGAAACTACAAACTGTCTGTGTTTCAATAATGTAATGCTGCAAGGTTGAACATACAAATATCAACATACTTTGAAAGCCTTCTTCTTCTTGGTTGTCATCTGTTTGAATTGCTTATGTTTTCAACTTTTCACTCCTTTTCACTTCATCTGATGGCATCTAAACCATACATCTAACACCTACGTGTTTATCTAATGTAATTCAGTAAGATTCAACAAACATATATTTATATATTTCGAAAGCCTTTATTTTCGATTTCATCTGCCTAAATGTATTTCAATTTGCTTGTTGTCTCTTCCATTGATGGCATCTTATACAAGTTGGAGTGTCCTGAGGGATGCCTATATTAAAGCAAGCCATTCCATAACCACCAAAGTATGAGCTACTATAGAATACTCTTTTCACAAGGGATGTTTTCACTCGCTAACAAAGACTGTACAAGAGCATTCGAGGGTGTTTCATGTTTGAAGCAGAAACAAATAGCTCCAGTTCTTTCTTCCTAAATAGGGGGTTTTACTCAAACAAATCAATAGCAAAGTTTAACCACTTCACAAATAAAAACATAACATTAATTAAAAAATATAATAATTAAAAAACACGCGCACACACTCTCACAAAACTCAACTTACAGTACCAATCGAATTCTATTTTAATCCTTCGAAATTATTTAGTAAATAAAACTTGCAGGACATCTAAATCAAAAATGTCAGTTCCGTAAAACAACCAAAACAGCCATAAATCAGCTTGATAGAGTGAAATAACAACACCGAAATTACAAAAGGAGTGAAATATGGTACCCTTCCATAGGCGTTAATATCAAGGCCATTAGAAAGCAGCTTAGTCAGATCTTCATTCAGGTACCTCTGCTTAGCCTCCGCCCTCCGTCTCACCACCTCGATCCTCACCCCAGTGGTCTTCATCAGCGATTTGCTGCACAAACAAAACATTCAACAAACTTCCAACAACTCAGAGATTAAAAAAGGAGAAACATGTTAGGAGATCGCACCATTTTCCGCTGAATCCACGGCCCAATATACCGTCAAGCATTTTGAATGTGGCGTTTGTTTCCGTTGAAAGCAAGATGTTTTTATTTGAAAATTAAAGTGAAGAGGTTTTGAGTGAAGTCTAGCTTTTACCAATTAGAGAGAGAGATAGAGAGAGAGGATCAGGAAAATGGGTCCGCCATTAGGCAGAATTTTAAATTGAGCTCGGAGAAGTATGTACGATATGCGAAGTTATATATATCCACATGGATTTTTGTACGTTAGTGAGTGCGAAGCTGCTGTGTACTATAACTTTTTGTTGTTGTATGCTTATATATCCAACTCAACTAAAATATTATATGGTAATTGTAATTTAAATAAAATTTATGTATTAGTTTATTTTTAAATTTTATATTGTATAATAGAATTGTCAAACGAGGAGTCTTTTATTTTTCTTTTTTCTTGAATTAAAGAGACACAGCAGGAGCACCAGCTTACAGCTTCTCAGCCACTACCCCTCTACTTTCCCCACCCCACCCAAATAATTGACTTTTCTTTCACTATTTTACAGTTTTAATTAGGGTGGGCACAATTCCAATAACCCATCAAGCAGATATGGAAAATGGTGGAGCTATACGATCCATATAAAATATATAATATATTAAAACGATATAAATGTTTTTGCTATTATTTATTTATTTAATTTATATTATATAATTAAAAGAATAAAATGATAATGTTGTCGCGTGTGTTTAAGAATTTAGTAATATTATTTTTTATTTTAAAATGAGTGTGTTTAGTAATTGGAGTGTATACAATCTTATCCTATAAGAAATTTCTTGTGTGTCAAATCCAATTGAATGAGGTGTGTTTAAAAATGAGTATTATTTGTGTGCATCATTGCATGGTATAACTGGACGTGGTTTGGATCCAATGCGAATCCGTGCTTCAATTTTTTTTTATTCTTGTGATAACATTTATGTTATATTAGTATAATATTTATGTACAAAAATCATAATTTTTAAATGATGTTATTTATACTTTTCTTTCAACATGAAAATTCATATAGTATAATTATATATTTCTGTTATATTAATATAACTTTTATATACAAATATCATAACATTTAAATAATATTATTTATATTTTTCTATCAACATAAAATTCATGTGGTATAACCATACATTTATGTTATATTATTACAATTTTTATGTACAAATATCATAACATTTATATAATATTTTAACTTAAAAAAAAATTATATTATTATAACATAAAAAATTAAAAAGTATTATATGTTTCTATTCATTAATGTTTTTTTTTTTTCCAAAAAAGTTATAGACTGCAAAACCTCAAAGAACAACTATTGCCAAAATCGTTCGAATTTAATTAATTGGATATGTAACTATTTTTTATTCCAAAACATCGTTATATATCAGAGATTTCATTGCTCTAAATAATGAAACAATGCATTTACTTTAGCAAAGTCATGCAACATTAGTAGTAGACAATATTCAAGTAAAAGAAAGAGTTTGAACATAGTATGAGATGGTTTTGTTAGAGAACCCTCCAAACATGTAATCACAATGAGTAGGAAGCATACTTCAACTTTGAGAAGAAGAAGAAGAAGATTTCCGCTTCTTTGACAAGCATCTTTTGGCTAAAGACAACTTCGACCTCACAGGGATGGGGGCATTTTCATCCTCACTATCTTCACTATCCAACACAATCACAGCCTCAGTCACTTGTTCGAACTTATCAGTACTCTCCCTGTCAAGAACCCCATTAATCTGCTGTTTCTTATCAAAGATGACATTACTTGTTTGATACACACCGTTTTCTGACATGATAGTTGATGCAGAAGACTGGCATGTAGCTGGGACCAAGTTTTCTTTGTCACTCTCATCATTTCTACTATGGGAAGTAACTGAACCTTTTAGAGACAGCTTATTTGTTGTGGCATGAACTTTACGAAGACTGAGTGAGTGTTTGGATGGATCATTACTAGCTTCTTTCAAGGGCCCGAGTTTTATATGGTTCTTCGAGTAATCATGAGTTGACACTTTGTGCATCTCCTTGCCACTGTCCCCGTCATTGCTACTGCACCCCAGAAACTCCAATGACAGCTTCCTATGCTTGGGAATGATTATGGATGCATTTGATCCTTCAATTTCAGCCTGTGGCAGCGAGTTAATAGAAGCAGGATATATTTTAGACTCACATTACTTAACCATACAGCAAACTTACTTGTGCTGTGCTTTGACCTGTATGAGTGAGAGTCCCATGGCTGCCCCTAGCACTTTTGATTTCTCCAGCTCTGGCATATTTTTCTGTCATGGATCTTGCATTCTGATCAAAAGCTTGCCTGTTGTATTTGTAATCTCTGCTCTGCACGTTATTCAACAGATGTTATCTAAACTATTTATGCTAGTGGATTCGACCTGAGAACTATGACTACTTTACTCACCGCTTCATGCATAAGACCGTCATCAGGATTTGGTTCACTTAATAAAAGTCCAATGCTTGTTAAAACAGTTGAAATGTTCAAAGATGGTTGCCACATGCCCTGCATCAAATGGAATCTGATCTTAGGTATGAGAGAGCTATTCAAGAATATAAAGAAAATTCGGTAAGCTCTCTAAGTTGACAGCATATGAACTATGTCAATTTTGGGGCAAACAATCATATAATTAGTCATAAAATCTGTAATATTCTTCCAGAACTCAAACTCAAAAGTTTCAATTTCTTGTTTAAAAATCTTCTTTAATATATGTGCATATACAAAAGCATATCCAAAGACAGATGTATGAATATCATACCAACAATTTTAAATGATTAAGATGGATCATAAATTACAGAATATCAGCCATTTCGCTATCAAAGTGGCAAAGCCAGTTTGTTGTCTGAAAAATCATCACAGCATTTTTAAACAACGGGTTGGCCTTCCATCTCTTTAGAAGGTTCTTCAGTCTTCACCACAAGAATTACTTTTTTACAGGATAAGTTGGAAAACTCATTTTCATGCTCAACCTTGAGAAATGTGTATAAAGAATAAACTTCCATGCATACATTTGTACAAATGCATACAAACAAGTACACACAAAGTCCGGGCTTGTATCAATGCAAACAAGTATCATACTCTTCAGAACATATAACCTTGATTTATTTCCGACTCTTTCACTTAATTGAACAAGATACAAAGAATGAGAAAGACGAGAGCTTAAAGAATCATTCCATGAGGATGGCTAAATATTGTGAACTGGATAAACCCATTCCTTGCTCCTAGAAGCATCAGAAGACATCTTATTTTAAACATCAAGGATCACATGTCAAAACCAACCATACGGATTAAATAACACTCACAATAGGGGGTGGCAATTCCTAACAGCACTACAAGTTACTGACTTTTCTGATTTTATTGAAATTGATACACTAGGCAATCATGAAATAAAGCAAACCCGAAACATCCATAAATTCTCGCAGGAATGCAGGAGAGTTTTGTCAAAGAACATTCTCTGCTTTTTATTTAATTCAACATCCAGTTAAAAGAGACCCCAGAACTAATGGTTATATAGTAGTTTGAAGAAGCAATAATTATAACTAACCCTTAACATAAGAAGAAATTGCAATCCCTTGCAAAAATATACAACTAATGGCCAAAAACAAAAATTATATATATATATATATATATATATATATATAAAGAAAGTTTAAGCATACTTCTGTTTATCCATGGGATCCAAATATTCCAATGGAAGATGTTGTGCATCAAAACTACACTTCTTTTGACAATTAAAATAAATCAAATGGATAAAATGGATACACAATAGCACAAAACGAATAGACGATTAGTCATCCTTACGGCCTCAACCAAGTAACATACAAACCTTGGGTGGGAGATTGAGGATATCCAAACAAATACGGCCCCCATTGTCTATATTCGGATGGTAAATAGGCGTAGCGAAAGTCACAATTGGAGGCTGAAATGGGTACCTTCACATATACCAATAACAAAAATCCATCTCACAAACATCAAAAGTACAAATTTCAAAAACAGAAAAATGCAAAACTCAATAGCCCTCTGCATATACAATGAATTAATCAATCGCTAAGGAGAAAATATCGATACCTTTCCGGTATTTGTATCTTAATTTTAAACACACCATCAGCGTAGACTGTTCCCTCAGGTCCTTGAAGGACTGTAAATCAGAATAAAATATTTTCTCAAGACACTATTATTCAGTTATTCATAGATTTATGTAGGTAATAATGTATAGAGATAGGAGTACATACGCGCATTGATGGAGGTGAGAGAAGAAGAAGCAGAAGAGTCGCCGGAAAGAGTGGGGAAAGAGGCGCGAGGAGGTGGATCCGTGAGTAGGAGCTTCAGTTCCTTCTGCATTCGCAAATTCAATCTTGCAGCCTGCGCCATTCTCTCTCTCTCTCGTTAGCAAAATCCAAGAGAGAGAGAGAGAGAGAGGGGGGATATGAAGATTTCAATTTTGGGAAAAAAAACTGAAAAGGCGCGAAAAAAGTTCTTCTTGTGGGGTGTGAACACCAAGGATGAAAATATCGTGATATATCGCGGATATATCGTGGATACGAATATTGCAATACAGATATTGGGGGATAATGTTTTTTTTCTCGGGTATCGCGGATATATCGCAGAGTATCGCTATCGATATCGGTTCGGTGTAGAATAAAACTGGATGGAAATCGCGATATATCGCGGATATATCGCAACAACATCAAAAATCGCATTTTTGATGAAAAAAAGTTGATTTTGTCATTATTTTCATAATTTGAATAGCAATAATCATAGTGATATGTCTCAAAATTCATATGTTCTTGATATTTATAAAAGTTCACAATTTGGTTGGACTACCCGAGATGTTTTTGATCACCCACACCCTCAAATATCCTATGAAGGCCAAAATGAATATCAGCAATATGATTGGATTAGTATACACTATCTAATTCATGATGAAGCAGTTGGACGAGATAAAACAACTTATGAATGATATGTGTATAACTATATTAATAAGTAGGGAAAACGTTCAAATAAGCCACTGATATTTACTTTCAAGTTCATATATCCCACTAAAATATGTTTAGGTACAAAAACACCATTAATATTTATTCTCAAATTCAAAAATCCCACTAAATTATTTTAAGGTATAAAAACACCACTAATGTTTACCTCTAAATACATATAACTCACTTAAGATTTATTTATAATATAATATACCAATAATATTGTAAAATTAAAATATTTATTTACACATTTTAATTTTAATTTTTTATTTAAACATCATATCTTTTACATATTTTATAACAAAAAATTAGTCATGAAAACATTAATATAATACCTTATTATATATATGTAAATATATTATTATTATTATTATTATTACCGTTAATTATTATTATATTATTATTATTATTTATATATATTTTTTTTTACTTTTAAAGACTAAATAAACAATTAGGTTGATTTGAAATAAAAAAAAATTAACTATGATATTTTCTTTCACATGACATTTCATAAAATATAGAGGTTAATTTGTATTTAAATTAAAAAATAATATCATAATGAAATTATTATTTCAAATAACTCTAGTTGTTTAAAGTGTAAATAATAATAATTATTAATAATAATATTTATATTCACACATATATATAATAAGCTATTATATTATGTTTTCATGAATAGATTTTTTTTCTAAAATATGTAAAAAAACATGAGGTCCAAATAAGAAATAAAAATTAAAATGTGTAAATATATATTTTAATTTTACAACATTATTGGTGTATTATATTATAAATAAATTTTAAGTGGGTTATATGTATTTAGAGGTAAACATTAGTTGTGTTTTTGTACCTTAAAATACTTCAATGAGATTTATAAATTTGAGAATAAATATTAATGGTGTTTTTGTACCTAAACATACTTTAGTGAGATATATGAACTTGAAAGTAAACATTAGTGGCTTATTTGAACATTTTCCCTAATAAGTACTCTAATGTGATGAGTTAATATCAGTACTGTTTGGATCAAGATGACATTTCATTTACTATGTTTGAACCTCATAGGTCATCATTTTGGTACTAATGTATTATGTGATGTAATTTTAGTAATTTTGTCTTGTATTATGTAATATATTGTCAATTTTCATTCAAAATACAGTATTTATAATGCTTATTATCTATATGTTAGTTTTAAATATATTATGTGATTTTGAGTGGAATAATTGTGTAATGATGTGTAAAAATAATCCCTAAAATTTCATATTAAATTTCCAAAATTTTAATATGATTTCCGTTGTTTTTTCAAATTTTTTGCGATATCGATATGCGATATCGATATATCCATCGATATATCCGTAAAATCAAAGTTGCGATACGACATGCGATAGCGATATTTTCATCCTTGGTGAACACTGAATTGTTACGTGTTCAGAGATCAGAACTTCAGATAAATTAATTAATTTATATAAAAAGGATAATGAGATTAAAGCTGGATGAAAATTATAAATTTAAAATGGTATTGATTATGTTAATAAATGAATATATTAATTTATATATGTGTATAAATATGACTCTTATGACACGTGGCATAAAGATTAAAAAATATATGGAAAAAATATAAAAAAGAAATAACATTTAAATTAAAGGTGGGTTATTCAAAAGATCAGTGAAACTTTCAAATCTATAATTGATGAAATTATATATATATATATATATATATATATATATATATTTTTTTTTTTTGCAAACATGTTAGAAGAAGGATTTTTATCAATTTAGTACCCAAAAAATCAAGCATACATGTTGAGAGTGTTCAATAGATAGATGAATGTTTATTAATCACCAACTCTTCATCAATAGTTAATAGATCTACATATGAGTGACCCTCCCAAGTCTGGTGTAATTGGATGATTATGCACATCAAACATTATTTAAATTATTTAAATTAATCATTGGTTGATTGCTGGAAATTGGTTGTCATTTAAACAAAATGAACACTCACATTTCTTTGTTCAATTCCCTAATAAGAATATAACATGAATTATCATTATATATAAGATATAAGGATTGGTCCCAAAATAATTTTTAATGAGTTTGGGGGAATGAAAGAAAAGAAGAATAATAAAAACTAAAAAATTTGCGGGATCCGAGTTTGGTTCGCATCGACACCCTTCCACTCCTATCAAATACGTAAAACATTTTCATTTTAATTATATAGATAATACATTATAGTTATATAAGTAATACTCTTGTGTTATATTATTTATATTTAATGTAATATTCTTATGTAATACGACTAATATATTTCATTAATAAAATCACCTAATTTGGCCAATTTTTATCCCATTTTCGCGGAGTTGAAAAGAAATTGAGGGAGCTGTCTATGAAGATGGGGGCATTCTGGGCAAGTATTCTAGAGGAAGCAAGAAAATTAGACAAGGGACAGTTTGTCATCCAAAGGTTTGGGAGATGATGAGATGAACCAATTGTTCACAGCTGGTATGGACACAACAACCTCAACAATCAAAAGAAGAATGACAACTGAAACACGAGGTCTAGTCATACAATTGTCAATATGTGGGCGCGATCCAGCTGTGTGTGAAGAGCCAATGGAGTACAAACGGGAGAGGATTTCGAGTTGTTGCCATTTGGTTTGGGGCTGCAAAGATTGGTCGAGTTTGCATGTGGATGAGATGTCAATGATCACACCCCCAGAGCTACAAAATTAAATATAAATGTAGATAGCCGTGCTCCTCTTAATATTGAATTTTACAATACAGGACCACAATTGAGGGGAGGACTTAAGAAAAATACATAACTTCAAGGGGTCATTATTAGTACCTCTCGCCATTTGTAATCTCATGAGAACATTTTCTTATAATTATAGTACTACAACGAGAGTTCACCGACAATATTTAAGTTGAAAAACAAGAAAACTGTAGCAAGAAGTTGATGAATAATTCTGCAATAAAAATGATATTGAATAAAACAATTATGATGTTAACCAATTCAATATGCATTCTCCCCGTATTAGAAACACGGTTCCTCTGCACACAGAAACATTACAATTTGCCAAAACTCCAGACCTTTATCCACCCTCCATATATGTAAAGGTTATTTGAGACATACAATATATACAATAAATATACTTCCTATGAACTCAGATGCAGCAACTCAAAATTGAACAAGAAACCTGATTTAGCTAATTCATGATCAAGGTCGAAAAATTCTCAGTGTTTTCGATACTTGGAGCCGACAAAATGGGCACCTTGAAACCGCAGATGAGCATCTCTTACACAATACATGACCACATGGAATTAACGTGATATCAACTTCGTTGTTTAAACAGACTCGGCATGACCATGCTGTTTTTGCTATTTCAGCTTCTTTGGCTGCCATGTCAGACTTTTCCTGTCCACGATGATACATAAATGAACATCACAATCCAATTCTTCACTATTGATGGTATAAAATGCAGATGAGTTGCAAAGAATTGATTCTAGGAAAATTCAAAGGATCTAAGGGGATGTTTGGGATGGCACTCAAAGTCCCTAATTCGGACACTGGATTCAGAAGAATTCGATTTTGAGTCCTCACCAAACCCTTTTACCTCTCTCTCTATATAGTTACACTGACACCCACTTTTTCAGACATGATTTTACATCCGAAGTATAAGTTTAAGACTTTCAATCCTACAATAAACAAGAATTCATCCTATTCACCAAATGTCTCAACACCAAAAAAACTTAAAAAAGTCCCTGAAGATGGCAATCTGAACAAATGATAGTGGAAAATAAATTCACATTTGTGTATACTATAAGAACTTTATAACATGTCAATACAGCCAAAAAAATATGGACAAATGATAATAAGTAGAGCCAATGAACTGAATTACTTTAATACTTATTCACCAATTGTCTCAACACCAAAATACTTAAAAATCCAGAAGATGGAAGTCCGAACATTTCTAAATGACAGAACATTACACTAGTGGAAAATAAATTCACATTTGTGTATACTACAAGAACTTTGTAACATGTAAATACAGCCAAAAAAATATGGACAAATGAAAATAAGTAGAGCCAATGAATTGAATTACTTTAATCCTTTCTCAAAAGCCATCATTTCTGAATACTTCAATCTTTACCGAAAAACATGCCAAAATCCCAGGAGGAGGGAAGTGCGCTGTTGTTAACCTTTATTCATGCTCTATTCTCAGATGCTTAGACAGCTAAAGGCTTGAAAGTAAACTTGTATGCAAGAAAGAAACCTTAACTTTAACCCCATCAAACAGTTCTGCTGCTTATCAAACAAAAGTTCAGATTGGTACTAATCAAGATTTCCATGTCAACAGATTTTCCTAATAGCCCATTGAGAACGTTTACCAATCTAATTAATCTCCATTGAAATATTACTGGAGTTAAATTGCTGGAGATATTTTGGAAGTTTTTACACTATAACAGATCTATAATATAAACATGCATAAATTGAAGAAAAATATGATTCGATTTAGGACTGAAATGTTTCCAAGACTCTCAATGCATAATTTTATATTAGATCCAGGGTGCAAAGTTTTCTGAATGTGACCAAGTAGGTATATAATAGAAACAGTAATTGAATGTTACCACCTACTAAATAGAAGAACATATTTTATTTGCTCAACTATTTAGTCGTTTAGGGGTATTTGAGGAAAGGTTGTAAGAAAAAATGTTAATGGAAAAACATGGCAACAACCCCAATATTTAGTTTGACTGGTAGGCCAATTCCATAAACAATGAAGACTATGGTACAGTATAAATCAAAACACACTTTAATAAAGGAAAGTTCCAAAAGCTGCATATATTTTTCATGATTCATTAATCTATTATGGTCAAGTTGATGACAGAAAAATATGAACCTTCAGGTAAATTTAGATCAATAAAAAGGGCCAACTCAATAAGGATTTATCATTAAATATAACTACACAAGCACACCTATAAACTAAAGGAAAACTATAATACTTCACAAAGAAAAAACATAATAATAGGGCCAACTGCTAAAATGATGCTGCTTATAAATTTACAGCTTTAGAAGCACAAGACTCAGGAGAATTATGATCTACATTTTCCACTCAAACATCAAAAGTATGTAACTTCCACACTTGCTGAAATTTTAGAAATTGCATATAGGTGTTCGGTGTTCCAAGATAAAAAATCAACTTACTTTCCTATCCAGAAATGGAGCATATTTTACAATAGATTTTTTAGTTTCCGTCAATTCTGCACATTATACTGCACATATTCAGGAAAAGATAAATACCTGTTCAAGCAATAATGCAGCCTGAGATTCCTTCAGCTGTTCTTGCAGCGTTAATGTTGTTTGTAATAGTGACTGCTTTTCTACATCTAGATTGATGCCAGCTGAAGAAAGCATCTCATGAACTGCTTGGACAAATTCTGCAGCTGACACTCGACCATGCTGGAGGTCATGCACTGGCTGTGGCTGCCAGGGAGCACAAAAAAAGATTTATGAGTCAGGCATTTTTAAGCAGCTCGTCGTCTGGAGTTAAACTTATAGCAGCTGATCCAGAAATAGGCATGACAGCATATGAAATTGATTTGATTTTATAATAAATGATGAAGATGTTAACAAATAAACAAGATAAAGCAGAGTGGCTGGAGGTTTATGTCCTGAAACTCGCAGTCAATAGCAACATAATTCTGTCACTTTACTTTCTAACATAGGATGCCAGTACGTACATATTATGTAGCCATGCAACAAGGAAAGCTTGAGGACCAATCTATATAACCTCTGTCCATTCTGGATTGCAAATGCACATTATAATCAGATGAATTTTCTAAGGTAGGATTGAAGAACATTTTTCCTTCTGTCTTTTCTTGGCAGGGGAGGGGGTGAGATTTTATTTCTATCCCAAGGAAAAAATATCAGCAAACCACATCATCACCACTTCTAACACATAATCAGCACGAACTTACAGTAGCTCACGACTATCATTTCCATTCCAAACAATCATGAATTGCGGAACTCCTCATGTCATGCAAAAAAAGAGTTCAATTTGATGTACTTCTATCACCTATAAAGCAAGCTACCAAGAAAAATACCTGAGATGAGTTTGAGCTGACTCCTCCAGAAGTTTCTGGCCTCGTGTTTTCGTGTACCATGTCATCTCCATTTTGTAGGATAAATGATGAATCTTCAGCATTATACGAAATGTTCTTGAAAGATAAAATGTTTGAAGAAAGGAGGGGCTTAGTCATCCCTGGTGAAGTTTCCAGCATAAATCTGTAGAGTGATTGTCCTGCTGATGGCTTAACATTTTCTGGAACCCTGCCATACTTCAATCTTTCTCCATTTGAAGGTCTCCAAGCCACTATCTCTCCCTTGTAGAAAGGTCTTAGAGGGTGGAATTGCACTCGAATAGCATCTTGAGGCAGTATCTCTTTGCCTAGCAAAGAGTCAGTTCCACCTCCAAACTCTGTGTCTCTTGTGTGAAAACAAAGTTTCAGGACATCAAATAGTGCAGTCTCAGAGTTCTCAGGACAAAGAAACAAAGATCCAATGGGTAATGGAACTGGTGAGTCCACAATGTGACTTATCACTGCAGCTATTACATCAGTAACTGCTATGTACTTAGGTGGTTCAGCGATCAAGACACATGATTTTAACTGATCTATGAAGTAAAGGGCCCTATGTTGGGATATGCCCTCCCACTCAGGAAGAGTGGAAATATTAGAAACAAGGGTAATGTTCACAGACTTAGGAAGCAGCAAGAAACGAGTGTATAAGCATTGAACAAACTTCAATCTTTCTGCAATAGATTCCAATGATTTTTGGACCTTCTCCAGGACAGGCGTACAAAATCCAGGATTTGTACTACTCATGGAAATCAGTACTCTACACACCGCCACTTGGAATGATTCACTCGTTAACTTTTGTCGGATGGCAGCAAGTGATATAGAACCAATACACTCCAAACTGCATAAATCTGCACTGCTGTCCAGTTCCTACAGAAGTGAATAAACAGTGTCAGAAAAACTTTTGATAATCATAAAGTTATGAAGTCAAAAAGCTTCCAGCTTTCAAGTACCTCTTTGACAACATCTGAGAGCTTTCTGATACCAAGGGCCTCACAAACTCTTTCTGGAAGATCTTGGTGAACAAATTTTAGCCTGGAAGTATCAATATGTTTGACATAATGTGAACCACGAGAATCAATATATACACACGATTTTGCATGGACAAGCCTGCATCCATCATCAGGAACAATTGCACCCGAATCCCAGTTGGAGATGCCTGCATTGTTCTTCTCATCGCAAATGAAATGTAAAATTTCAACTGCAGCACGAAATTCATTTGGATTTAGACGCTGATAACCACAAACTTTTTGAAGATCTGAAAGAAGATTCCTTGCAGAAGTGACAGATAGTGAGTCCTGAAGGCCCAAGTCCCGGAGAATCTTCACAAAAGGGAGATATGTGGAAGGGAGCTCAAATGCAAATGGAGACAGATTTATAGTCAAACGAGCAAAAAGAGAGTTTGCTGTAACCAAACGAGTACCATTCGCAGCTGGCAAGAAAGCCACTTGCTGCAGCTTTGTGATATCTGTCAGTGCAGAAAAATACGATTACTGGTCAGAATTAAAATGGAAATGCAAAGCACCAAAAGTTCACTAAAATCAGATGTTCTCCACAAACTCGTTAAGACATTTGTTCAGCAATACATCGAATTATTTCAGATAAAGGTTGGCTCCACTTTAGCCATCATACTTCTACAATGGAAGTAATAACACTACAGGTAATGTGTTACACCCAGTGAATTAGTACAAATTTAAGACATTTAAAGTTTTGTTGAACAAAATATACAACTATAAATCAGCAATCAGCAGTTAGTTGAAAAAAATATACAACTAAAAATCAGCAGTTAATAACTTAGATATTGCCTCCATAGTTTCACCAGTCCACATGTCCTCTATTCCATGCATAGGAATTAGGAATTATCAAAGTTAAAACTTAAAACATCCCACCTCTAATTATAGTCAAAATAGAAATATTTATGTGCTATCAGATCTGCTCCTATTTTCTCTTACATGTAACTTGGAAAGCATAATATAGTAGTTTCAGTTGGAAATTGAAACATGGAAGTATTCGTACACAAAACCTAGTATCAACACACTAAACCATGAGAAGAAAAAGTTATACCCACATAGTAATGCAGATAACCCCATTGAACTGGCAAGATATCAAGCACTTCCAGATTAAAACTCTATTGGTGAAAAATAAAATATTTGTGTTGAGACAGGAATAGAAGGGAAGAAAAAAAAGAAACAGAAGAAGAAAAAAGATTACACTTATACAAACCCAGGTTCAACTGATGGAAAGTCTTGCATGCATTATAGTACGAGAGAGCTCATATGCATGGATTATTTCTTTATTTCTTTCTGAATCAAAAAAACAAAAATTCCAGGGAGGATTCTGAAAAACTTCTTCCAAGGAATAAACAAGACTAGTTCATTGTAAGGAACACCAGCTTATTTTTGCAACCCTCACCCAGATTTAGACGCTAGGAAGGTAAAAAACAGTCGCTCAAGACACACATCATGTGATATATATAAACAACTGAACGAGATTAAGACAACATATTCATGACCTACCCTAGTAATTGCACTTTCAGCATAATAAATTTCTTATAGAGTTGATATAGGATGAATAAACTTATAATCCTATCTAAAATTTTAAGGATAGCAATTTAAATTATTTGAGACGTAAAACCATAATCAAACTGAAGATTTAATTCATGCAATAGTTGTAAAATACATTGAAAGTACATTTATCATGCATGTAGAAACAAACATCATAAGGGTTACCATCTCTTTCTACTGTCCTCCAATGCAAAAAAAAAAAAAACAATGGGAAAGAACAAGTATCTCCAAATATATTCAAGAACAATGCTAAAATGTGAACAAAGAATTGTGACAACAGAGATATTTTATGAAGTTAATTATCTAAGAAAACTCACATAAAAGCTGAAAAAGATTCCTTAAAAGTAAAATCACTAAAATAAAGACAAAGAGATTAATCTATCTTGTCAAACAGTTGCATCTAGATAAAGAGGTTTGTCTACCAACTAATGCCATGAACATCCTGCCTGTATGCCTTAACAGACTAACAAGATTACCTGAAGAAGAGAGGGAACTCCATACTTTATCCAGATACTTCAATACCTCAACCGAAGCTTCATCAATTGTCTTAATCCCCGATAAAGCAGGCCAATGAGCAAGAGTGTCCTCACCACCATTTCCTCCAATAATCTGCAGAATTTGGTTAGAAATCCCAATTAAAGTCAGTTACAAGATTCAAATCACAGCCACGATGTAACCATACCTGAAGGTGCTTAAGTACAGTTGAGAAGGCAGGAGGACTTGACAAATGCAGCGGTCCCCAAGCATACTCAGGAGGAACAACACTCTGTATCGAGAGAATTGGAGCACAACTCCACGCAAGAGGCCAATCCTTCATGATTATAGCTTCAGAATAGGAACAAAGCACTCTATTCCCACTTCTTTTGCCACCTATATTTGGAAATCCCTTTTCAGCTGGAACACAAGCAATGTTTCCAAGGACATTGCAGAAGTTGTTTCCATAAAGTACAGCAAAATTAGAGAATATTGTTTTGATCAAAGTTTCAGCTAACACCCAAATCTCAAAAGATACTTCATTCTTTGAGTTCCAAACATTAAGTTCATCAGGTACTTCAACCTGGTTCGTACATTCACCTCCAAGATACTCCACTCTCTTAGCACACTCCAGTATAACATCTGCTTCAGCAGAAGTTTGGAGACCTGCTTTCCGCAAAATTTGAAGCCATCCATCAGAAATGAATCTCTCGCCTGGGAATTTGTGCCTCACACCAGAAAATACAGACGTTAATAACGCATCACCAGGGTCAAATAGATCTTTGGGTTTACAAAGGTTTTCAGACTGTTCATCAGCTGTCTTCACAAAATTAGTAACTTTAACCACCTCAATTATAGATGAATCTGATTGAAGATCCTTCCAGTTTGTGTACAGATATATCAAGATATCCTCCTGCTCAGCCTGAGGTTTATGTTCAAAATTAGGCAATCCAAACTTCACAAGAATCTGCTGATCATCCAATTCAGCGATTCCAAGTGCTCGAAGTAAATAACTCTCAGTAGAATCGGTAGAGTGAAAAAGGCAACAATCAGCAGATGGCTTCAGAAATGTGTTTGAAGAGATCATGCACAAATCCTCACTTCCCAAGTGGGTAAAAGTCCCCAGAACTGTTCTATATATAGGAAGATCACGTAGCACTTCAAGCTCTTCCCTTCTGTAACTAGAACTACTAGAAGAGAAATCTGAAGCAAACAAACTGAAGAGCTCCTCTCGGTCTGAAACTGGAAAGGATGCAAGTTGAGGAAAATATCCAGCTTGTTTAGCTGCTACAAGCTTGGATGCTATAATTTGCCCTAGTGACTGTCCACCTTCAGGCAAACACTTGGAAGGAGGAGCACAATCCAAGTAACTAACATCAAAAATAGGAATATTGTATTGATTCAGCAGTGAAAACAACCAGGGATACTTCTCTTCTATAAATTTAAATGACAACATATATGCTTGAACGTCATGAGACTCCAAAGGAAATTCAGGTTGACTAACTTCAGATACACTTACTTCAGAAGCAGCATTTAGAGTAACCAAATCCTGAATAGGGGGAGGAATAAAGACAAGATGACGTTCTCTCACACGACATAATATTGGACGACCAAGAATAGCAGGAATAATGGGCCAATCAGAGAACAGAGAGATGTCTTCTGATGAGCCACTGAAGATCTTCCAGAAAAGTCTAATCCAATTTGGAGAAGGACCTGCTTCACTTCCAGAACTTGCTGATTTCTCCCAGGAGAACCAGGGAGCATTTTTTGAGTCAATTACATGATCTGCCCAGTTTTTGTGAAAAACAGATCTCATGTGGCCAGCAAGCAAGGAAAGGGAGAAAGCTTGGAGTTTCAAGAATGATTGGATGGAGCAGTTTGAAAAAATATTTAGCAGGACAGATCTCTCCAGCACTTCTGGATGAATGAACTTTCCAGCTAAAGAAGTAATCAAAGATTGTTCTTCTTTGTTTCCAACCCAAACTTCAGTAAACCCCAATTTGATCAGGCTATTTTTTGCAGTTGGGCAAGGCAAACCTTTGATCTCAGAAGATATATGGAAAAGCCTCTGGTCCTCAATTGTGCCTGAGCCATAAGGCCCATAATTGGTAATTCCTGTCAAAGGGTGCCTGTGAGACGAAGAACCTCCTGCCTTGCCTATATCTTCAACAACTCCACGACCAAAATCAAATAGAGCCTTCCCTAAACTTGTCATCATTTCAATTGGATCTCCTCCAGAATTGACTGAAGTGGGAGGAACACCATGCAGGCGTGGATTGGTGCCTGATACAGCAAAGGACTGACTTTCTTCTCTCTTGCTTAAAGAACCAAAATCAGGATTATTGAAGTCCCTAGATGTAAACAGTTCCTTGGTGTCAGATGACTTCATAAGCTGAATATCAGATAAGCAGTATTCAAGTACATCTATGTAGGTTTCAATTGACCAACTACCAATAGATGGTGAGGATGACCGAAGGAGGTCCCTGACCATCTTAGGTTTGATTTCTCTAACAGATATGCCAACAGCCTGAATTTCAGTCACCATTTCCCATGGGACTGAAAAAACAGGATAATGTTCCTTGACAAAGGCACAAACAGTGGCAGGTAGCAAGTTATCGCCCACTCCATTTCCAGGTTGTGAAAGAAACATACCATCTGCAGCCTTTACCAAATTTCCAGAATATAGCTGCCAAACAGGAAGCTCAACAAGCCGGGTGTACAATGGCCTAATAACTAATGCAATTAGACATTCCCAGTCTGCCTTGACAGGTTTCACAGAAGTTGAATCTTCATCATCCATAGACTGCTTGACCATGGGATTCCAACATGACCTAGGCCAAAACGAATATATTTCATCCCTGTAAGAACTCAAAATGAAACTCACAGAACGCCCTAAGTTTGGTTCAAGAACAGACGTCAACGGGTCCCTCCGTAACTTTTGCATCTCAAGGATCAATTTAATATAAGAGTCACGAACACAAGACATCAGCTCTCTATTCCAAGCTTCAATCAACTGACTTCCAGCATCAGATTGCATCACTGATTCAACTTTACTCTCTTGGCATCTGAAAAGATACCGACCCCGGTTATGGCGCACTAGAAAAGACCCCATCACTGTTACTGGTATATTTATATTGCTTGATAGAGGAAGAGGGGACATGATGGTGTTTGATGGATGATTATCAGCAGGACGGCCATTTCGTGATATGTGCGCAGCAACTCCAGCAACAGGTGATAGGTTGTATGCAAGATACCGCCTGCATAGACAGAACATAATCAGTTTGGTAGCAGAGAGATGTGAAAAAAAATAATAATAATTATCTTGAGGGCAAATGCATGGCATTTGAAACATCAACCAGCTAGGAGTACATCTATAGTCTACATTATGTGAGGCCTGTGAAATAAATATTCATGGTTCAGGTTTTCGGAAATGTTTAGGCTTTTAGCAATATTGGAACTCCTTATTATTTGGCTGCCTATATACTTCATTCATGTTCTATGATCTTTAATCCTAGTTAAAATCGAAAGACAGCTATTCACATCTAGATGGAATACCTCCATTTGTTAATTGATTCTCCTGGAAATTTCACTTTACCCTAATCTAATAATACTTAGATCTTTACTTGGTAAGTGCAAAATCAAAAAGTTCTTAGATTAGCAACATATGCCTTGAAAAGAACAACCCTAATTATACGGTAAGACATTGAAAACAATAATTCATTTTTAAAGGTATTGAAAATTAGCAATATAAACATATGATATGACACTAGGAAACAAGTGGACTCATGGCCACCATGCCTTTCAACAACATCAACTACATGGTTAAGGATATGGATTCAGGTAAACAAGCATATTTCCAGCAGACTGAAGGTTAAGAACAGTGAATGATGTTAAAGAGGCATCATCTCACTTCCATAAACAACTAGGCCAGGAGTCCCCCTGAAAAGCATTTCATAAATCATACTAACAGGTTTTAAGCCCAGAACTAAATCAAAACCGAACATCAGTATAATGAATGAAGGCAGGTGAATATACACCCCACTCAAAGAACCATCTCAATCAATCACTAAGAAAATCTTCTTGCCCAGATTTTTCCCACTCATTGAGAAACCTTGTTTCTTGCTACCATATAAAGCAGCAAAACAGATGGAATAAGGACATGCTTGAGCATTCTCTATAGTTCAAAACTATTTTATATGTTCATTTATCCACTTACCTATCAAGTGCCATATTTCTTGTTTGACCAGAACCCATACTGAGCACAACGAGCCATCGATCAACAAATGTAGCTCCCCCATGATTCAAGTTCAAATCCAGAACATGCAATTTGATTGCCGCAGTTGAACTTCCAAAAATACTTGACAGTTGAAATTTCTTCTTCCACTTCTTTTCTGTGAACGGATTTCTAACAACAGCAGACAAAGGATCAATATCTATAGAATAATCGAGGCACGGTTGTGGGCTTCCATCCTCCCATGTTGACAAAGATACCTGTGTAGTGGAGCATTAATTAGCATTCAGCACCCAATCTATATTGTTGATTCATTGTTAAAACTGAACCCTTTGCCATTTCCTTAAGCAAATTATTTTTAGAAGTTTGAAGACAACTCACTTTTTGGTTACTTTTTACAATCCAACTTTAACAATAACATTTTTCCGCCATAAAGTTTCAAGTACACTTCTAATTATTAACTAAATCAAAATGGCACGTTTTCACTCATTAAGTAATTCAATATTTCTACGCTCGTACCTTAGAATTGATTATAAATAATATCTAGCTAGTAGGATAAAAAGAAAAAAGAATGTTTTCTTCAGCCAATTATGTTAATATGTATTTTCCTTATAAAAAGGTTGACATCTCAAAAAAAAAATCCTGGAAATATAGATATTTAGCATATCTAGTGCCATAAGAAACTTATGATAGGCTTGTGAAAAATAAAAAAACAGCATATCACAAAAATAGCACAACCACAAGCTCGTTCTAAATTACTTTTTATCAAAATAAAAAACCCAAAGAAAAGAAAATGCCAATACTCCCTCAGTCTTTCTTCAAATATGGCAGCTAGTCTGTCTCTGACTTCAAATTGCAATATTTGGTTGTGATTTCTTTTAACATTAACCAAATAGGAATAGGAAATACGATATTCCTTGCATTCAAGTGAGTAATCATTATTAATGAAAAATCTATCTTTACATGCAACATTACAACTACATAGTTTTCCCAATGTTGCAACAGAGTTCAAAACATTTTATGAAAAGGACAAAATAGAAAATAGAAAAACAATCGATCCAAGATATGTAGATAATGGCTAATCATCATTCAGTTTAAAATTATAACTAAATGTAGCAAATCACAGGTTTGACCACATGATGGAAATAATACCGAAAACTTCAATAATGAACTTCAGATATTATGGTAGCTCCAACACATTTTCTTAAGCTAGTTTGCAAATTTAAAGCAATTCCCCTAATTTGATGGATCAGTCATTCCCTTTTCAATTTAAAATTTTACCTGCAATATTGACTTCAAAAATAGGATCAGTTTAGAAGCATGCTCCATGAACTTGTTAAATATCAATGTCATCCTAGTAAAACCAAACTCAGCTCCGTCTTTCATGCATTTTGATGAAAGCGGCAGGCGTATGACAGTGGAATCAGCTGATGACCATGGCATATTTTCATCAATCATCATTGGCCTGAACTGATCACGAAATCGCTCAGTCAATTTTGTACCTGATATAAAGAAAGGGAGCATTAGTGTACTCTATGTTTGGCAGCATACACACCAATAAGACCCTCAAAACATGCTTTCTCACAGTTAGTGACACAAGTATTAAGATACAGATCAAATATGCTGAATAGTTTCATTCTTTTGACAAAGACTGGTAGTATAACAAAAGAAACCATGTTGTTATTCCATAACCAACAAAAAAAAAAAGGATGCAGAACAAAGATGCATAAACAGGACTGAATCTGTCAACTAAGCCACTGTCAAGTTTTTCCATGTTCACAAGTAAGAGAAAAAGTGCATGCTGAACCTGTAGAATGTGAGCTAGATCATCACTTGCTCAGTTTCAATATAACTACTCTTAGCAGACAACCAACTAGCTAATATTAGGAGGCAGCTTGGAAAAAATAAAATAAAATAAAAAGATAGAGCATAAATTGCACATCCATAAACTCATAAAAAAATGAGTTCAGGTATTCCATATTTAGAAGTAGCTGACTTTACTGATAAACATTTTATTGAAGATATTAACTTAAATGTTAAAATGATGCCCATCTCTATTAGCTAAGCTTTTAGATGAGGAGGTCATTCAACGTGGTACCAAAGCTAGACCAAACGAAAGAGCAAAGACAAAATGAAAGGCCAGTGTTTGAATCTCACCCACCCATATTAAGAAACAGAATTTAACATTCAAGGATTTAATACAAAAAATGACCTGCCTGCACGTGAGGTGGCGTGTTGAAGATATTAACTAAACATCAAAGTGATAGCTCCTCTCTATCAGCTCAAGGTGGTCATTCAACACATTTCCACCAATTAATGAAGCGCAAATTATAACATTAGCACTGATATCACAATTGTCAATTTTAGGATAGAGCATTGATGCAATAAAAATTACTAACACTTCGAAAACATGTAGAATTTTAAGCAAGTTCAGACAAATTACAAAGAAAGATCACAGATGAGATTTCCAGTGTCCATTTAATAATCAATCAGGTTGTCCTACCCATAATCTAGGTAATCAGCAACAGCACAGGGCCATTTTGGAGTGCCCTTGCATGATTACATCATACGGCCACAGCAGATAATGCAACCGCAATAGCCAGTATGGAGATGACTGCAAACTGAAATTGCTTAAAGATGTGTATACACACATGAAATGCAAAAAAAAAAACCAAAATTATTGGACAGTAATCTTTAGCGCTTCCAGAGGTAGCTTCAACAAGGCATTAGTTACTGTCTTTATTAATTTCATCCACAGAGTACATCAGAAAGCTAGGCACCACAATGTAGAAAATATGTAAGTAATGAATAATCTAAACTCCCTGATGGCATATATGATCATTTCTATAGAAAGCAAAAGCAGTTTATCTTTTCCACCATTCCATGAGATATTTCTCCTAACTACCATTCAGTGCATAAAACTGAACTTTGAAGTTATCAAAGCACCATACAGCTATTTATTTTCTCAAATCATAATATTTGTTGGACTTTTCATAAAAGGCATCTCATAAACTAAATGAACCTAATGATATTTGTGATGCAAAAGTGACAATGCATGTGATCACAAGTAAGGTCTATCTAAGTATACCTCTCAGGGGAAAAACTTTAGCAGATGGTGAATGTGTTGTAGATGTGGCAATTGCTAAACCCTGAGGATCAAAAATATACAAGAAGCCATCAGATACCACTGATGGCAGATCGCTGATGGAGAAACAGCTAAGCAATCCCAAGCCATAGTTTATAGTATCACCCCTCAGACTCCATGGTGGAAGATACTGAAGACTAGCCACTTCATCTCCACTTAAGCAGGCTCCCTCAAAAATTGCCACCAAGGCAGGGCCCTGAAATTCAGCTGCATAGATTGAAATCAGTTATGGCATCACTACAAGTTCAGAGAAATCCACAATCAGTAAAATGCCCAAGCTCAACATTATATAAGCTAGAGAACAGATTTAAAACATATAAAGAACTATTAAAAGCTGCCATGTCCTAGAACCTCAGGTATCCAATTTGTAATGACATCACTGCTCACCCCCAGACCTGAGGAATGATAGACTACATCCTATTATCCTATCAACACATCTTAAAATAGTTCTTCGAAAGTACGAACCCAAAAATGATTACCAAGGTTGTGCTGCAAAAGAGACTGGCGTGGATGTTCCCTCTTGTCAAAGATGAGGTGAAGTTTTTTGGCTTTGCTGCAATCAGCTAACTCAAGCAAATCAAAAAGAAGAAACTCGTAGTTTCCATGTGATTCCAGTAGCTCACTTATTTTGCCATAGTCCATGCACGGGAAATCTTTAGTCAATTCTTTACTGACTAAAGAAAGGGACCGCAATGATTGAATGCCCAATCTGTTGGCCAGGTCATAGCTGATTGAAGAATGCACAAAACGTTTACCAGCAAGAGAACTGGTTTCCATCCATGGTGCATCATTATAAACAAGATCCGCTGCACCTATGAGCACTCCAGTGGAATCTGGAATCAAAAGTGTAGTGGGATTTTCTAGTCCTGACTCTTCTAAGTAGTTATCTGCAATCATTTCTAGTACACATTGGACAAAATTTAACTGATCACTTGAGAGAGTGCCACCTTGTACATCATTTTGCAATCGTTTGAGAACATCATTATAGTCAGAAACATCAAAGTTATGTCTAACTCCCAATGCCAGAAGCAAATCCTCGAATATTGATAGTTCAGATGGTACCACATAAATGTAGGGACTAAATTTGACAGGTGAATCAAATGCAAGCACATTTGGGGACACAAAATCATCTCCAATCCAAACCCATTTAGCACCATCCAAGGAAGATTTAAGAAATTCCAAGTCACCAGTCTTAACATAATTTCGCAGCTGTGAATACATCAGTGGTATTTGCCTTTTCAATTCTTCATCATAATGCAACCTGATCTCACTATAACAGTTAGATAAACCCACTAATTGGGTAGACAAGACACCTACAGGAAGAGGATCCATCCATCCAAGCTTATCTTGTAGGTACTTAGAACATTCACCATCCAATATATGCAATTTGGATGAAACCATCCACATCTGTGATTTGGGTCTGGTGGTAACTGGAGCCGCTATTGTATGGGCAGAGGTTAACCATGGAAGATTCTCAACTGGTGGATGAGAATATACCGGACACCAGCTGATACACCGCAGATCTGACCAAAAGTCTTCTCTACTCATATCATCAAAAAAATTGTTGACTGCTGAATGCACATCCAGCGCATTTGATAAGAGGTCCACAGAACCATCAATAGACAACCTTTCTTCTTCATCCCTAGGAAGTGCATCCTCTTGAGTATCTGTAGTACCATAAGAATGTTCACTCTCTTCTGCAAGGGATAGCTTCAATGATAGTGCATTTAAACAAGAAAGCAGCCTCCTTGAAAGAGTTAATGCTTCAGAATCTTTTGATTCATACAACATTGAGACCGACTTGGCACAATCCAGTAAACCAGCAATACCCAAGGTTTGTCTAAGCCCAAGAGTGACTAAAATTTCCAGAATTTCAGGGTCAGAAAAGTTCTCAGATGGGAAGAAGGCTCCTTCATGGAGAAAGAGCTGTAGTTCAGGTACACGAGGATCATAAAGCCTGTGATAGAGGATATTAGAATCATTGTGTAAAAAGATGAATCAGTAAACCCTAAAATTAAAAATATCTGAACAATGATTATGTATAAAGACTTTCTAGGCAGATCTGTGATGCCTTTTTCCCTCTGCCACAACCTAGCTCATTACATGAAACAAAGTGTTCTCCAATTCTAGAACACCAAAAGGAACTTTTACAGTTAATCGAAAGATATACAAAGACTCTGAAAATTTATTTGAAGTCTCTGCTAAAGAAAATAAGAAGTTCTATAGATTGACTGCCACCATTATGTTCACTCGCTAATCCAGAAAGCAGTCGAGTTCATAATTGCTACCAAGCCACTGATTGAGCTTGTTCATTTCCAGAACAAGAACATTTGTGCTTGTGCTGCCTCTATTGTTTGTATAAAATACCTCTCTTCTTATTTAGAACATTTTCTCGACACATTACATGTGTATTACCTAGACACTTTAAGTTCTTGAACCTTCTGCGTCAGACAGCATTAAAACATGCACTTACAGAATATATGTCTATGCCCATTATGAAGTTGTCATACGACCTTGCATATCAATTTCAATTGATAATGACTTCTTAACTCACACCATGAATATTAGCAACCATTAAATTAAGTAAGTATAAATCCAAGTCCCTTAAATCACTTTGCATGCATTTGAATAAAATATTCGGCCATTAGTAATGCTGATGTAAACACACCTGAATGGTTCTCTCCAGGCGCCATCAGATGACTGAACAAAAGGAATTGCAGAGACTGCTGCTTTGCAAGCATTATCCTCCTCAATCAAGGATCTTATATCACATAAAATGCCCAAGAGAAAACCCTCCTCGCAAATGAGCTCTGACATACGAGAGAGTACATAATCTCTGTAGAAATCCAACCTTAAAGGTTCTTTGATGCCTAAATACTTATCTAGTATTATTCTTTCTTTCTCTGAGTCTAATCTCACAAAGTCATCATTTAAAAAACTCTCGCGTGCAAATTCTGGTTTAAGCCATTTGAGGGATTTCAAAGATACAAGTTTTCTACTCTTGAATGACTCAAACATTGGTATGTGCTTAATGATATGTACGTGAGTGCTGTCCATTAAACCATCAGAGAACCACTTTGATTGGAGAATAAAACTTCTAAATTCGTGCAGTCCTCCATCAGTAGCATCACCAATGAGCTCCTCAACAGCATCTGGTTTATCAGTGACTGTCTGCAGTGCATTTAGAACACCCATTGCTGTTGAGGCCTGCACATAAAGTTTTAATTGTGCATGTTCAATTGGAATATCACGTCTCAGTATTAGGCATCCTGCTCTCTGCAACAATGTCGACATGTTTTCACTCCACCCACCATCACTGATTACATTAGAATTTTCAACAAGTTGTATCAGATGATTGTTTTCAACTGGCAAAATTGGCCAGTTAGAAAACAACGAAAGATCTTCACATGATGATCTCAGATAACTCCATAATAGGGTGACCCATTCCAAACTGGGATGGCCTTGATCGCCAGGAACCCAAGCCACCTGCTTAGCGTGATGCCACTCTGCAGGAACTAGTCTCTGAAGTATATTTTCAAGCAGTTGACATGTCAGAAAAGATATATTAAAATCTCCACTTTCAGCTAGAGAGCACAACTTATGATAAAGATAATCAGAAATCCCAGTGTCTACCAGTTGATGTGGGACAGAGTCCTTCAAAAGGTTGTATCCATCCCCCCTTGTAATATAAATTTGTTCACCCAGCCCTCTTTTATTTAGTTTTGTAAATGCACCACTTGAAAGAGGAATCAAGGGTAAACCATAGAAACTTTTTGATACAACCGGACTTTTAAGATCGAGCAGGCAGTATTCAAGGGTTAAGATTATTGCATTTCTATCTTTGAATTCCCTTTGCTTTCGAATTAAAAGTGTCCTCAGTAACTGAGGCGTGAGGAAATGCAATGATTGGCCAATTTCCCTAAATTTGTCAACAATCTCCTTTGGAACATTGGCCACAGGTAAACCAGCATCAGATAATGCTTCTGAAAGTTCCCATGATTTGTCAAAACTGTGATCAGGGAAAATTGCTTGTTTGGTTGAAATCCATTGCCCTCCTCGGGTTTTGGTGTACAGCACACGAAGGCCACTCTCAGAGACAAACTGGTAGAGCTTCCGTACCAGTGACGTCCAAGGTTCAAAACCACGTGTTGTTGGCCACAAGGAAAAGAATAAATCACTAGGACCAAATTCCAGTGCAACTGTCTCAAGGAGATGACCGTAAGCAGGGGCAACAACTTCTTCAAGGAGGTGCATGTTCCAATCTGAACGCAACTTCCCATCCCCTGCCATGTCATCACCAAACCATATATCCCTTCGGTTTGATGACAACTCAAAATAGGCATTTATGTGAACCGGAAGACCAGTATTAATTGGAAGAGGTAAGAAGCAAAAAGCACGACCCTCAAAATTAAATGTGGCTCGAGTAGAAGTTTGAAGGATCTGCAAAATGTCAGCAGTATTAGGAAAAGATGCAACCAAAACTTCCTCACTCCCACCCGCTCCTTTTTCAACCTCCACAGAGTTGATAGGTGTTGCTATGCAGGCCCATGGAATGAACTTGTAAAATTTCTTGTTAGAGGTAGCAAATTCACCTTTCCTGTGGAATCTACCTAAGCATTCACTAGTTAACCACAAACATGACCTAGAACCTGAAAGGTTCTTCTCGGACACCAAAAGCTTCTGAGACCTCCATGGAATATCCATATGGATTGATTTGTTTAACTTGTTAAGAAACTGATCCATGCTCAGTCCATCTCGTTGGTTCTCATACATAGAGCTAAAAATCTGATGAAATGGGCCCTTTTCAACTTCAGATTCATTAATACAATCCTTGCGCACAGAGTGTAGTAACTGCATTTCACTAGTAGGCCCTTCTTTAACATAAATGGATATAGTCTTTACATTACGCAAAAATAGTAAAGTTGCAGAAACAACCTCAGAGAAGGAAGAGAACAGTGATAGGACATCAGTGGGTGCATATACTTCTTTCTTTATTTGGCTTCTAGAGGCAGCATTAGCAGTCCGAAGTGCAAAACGAAAGAGAGTGCCAGGAAATTGTTGCTGCAGATCACATCCAAAATGCAGGAATGGAGAAAACTGATCAGGGAACTGTTCCAAAATCTTTCTGCCTACAAATTTAATCCGGAGCCCAGGGTGAGTAGGAGAAATTCCAGGCAAATTGCAGGCATGAGGGTCAAACATGACGATATTTTCTCCAGAAACAAAAACAGGTACATCAGTGAAGTGATAAACACAATTAAATCCAAGACCAAATCTTCCAACTGCAAACGGTTTCTCTAGTTTACTTTCCTGGCCAATACGAGATATAGCGTAAAGATCTTGTGAGCTAAAAACAGAGTCATTGAAACAATACAGAGCTGGACCCTGCCAATCTCCCATTTCAGGTGAAAGAAGAGATGAAGTCCCATAATGAGATTTATCCAATAAAAAGACCACATTCGAGGCTCCTGCATCCTCAGCATTTTGCACTAACTCAAAGAGAATACCAGGCCCATCAGCATACATTTCAAGTATATGTCTAAGTCTGGTCGTCAATGCTTCATGTTGCCCAAATGCTTCAGCTGCTCCCGACAAACTCAAATTCATGGAGTCAGCACTCTCTGCAAGTAAAATCCTCCGGAAGGATCGTACCCCAAGCTTTTCAGCAATATCATGAGAAATGTTACCATGAACAAATTTATGAACAGCTTGTTTGGAATTGAAAGGTGCAACTCCACTGCCAAATAATTTGTCAGAACCTTCGGATTCAAGCAACCAAGGAGCATCATTATAGACTAAATCTGTCGCATGAACTAGTCTGCCTGATTCATCTGGAAGATATATACTAGTTTGATCTTCATAGAAATTAGCTTCAGCGAGGTACTGAGCAATAAAAGTAGCAGCAGAGATTTCCTGAGAATCCAAGGGAACAGCACCCTTCTTAGTTGCCATTCGATGTAATATATTTGCATAATCAGAAGACCGCAAATGTTCCTGAATTCCTAGCTCCAAGAACAAGTCACTGAAAGCAGCCAAATCAACTGGTATGACACGTACATAGGGAGCCAAATGAATAGGGCCATTAAGGACAACCTCATTCGAGGTGGCAAATCCATCTCCGACCCAAATCCACCGGCTACCTTCAAGAACAGCCTTCACAATGTCAATTTCATCTGAACCATGCAAGGCCATCAAGAGAGAATATATCTTTGGCATTGCCAAAGCCAGTTCCTGTCGAAGAATGGGATCAGACACCATCTCATTATTCTTCCCAAGCTCAAGAAGTTGGGCAGCAATTACACTTCCCCCAGGAGGTTTAGACCAACCAAGTTGATAGGATAATGCTGATGAAGAGCATTCTCCATCCAATATCCGCATACTTGCAGAAACAAGCCACAAATCTGAGTATAGTCTAACAAGCTTAGGAGGTGCAACCAATGATGAGACTGTGGGCCATGGTAATGACATGTGTGGAGGAGAGATAAGAACTGGGCACCATGAAATTAGCCTGAGGTCATTCCAAAACTTTTCTATGTCTGATTTGAAATGACGAGATTTAAATGCATTTGAAGCTCTTAGGAAAATTCTATTCACAGTTCTTTGATCATCCTCAGGTATATCAGGTAGCCACCTTGAAGCATTCACTTCCAGATAAGCGAGAAGTACCTTTCCTCTTGAATGAGCTTTTTCTTGATCTTCATGCATTAAGTGTTCCACATGTCGAGCACTTTGTATGACTGCATCAACAGATGCAGTTGTCTTAAGACCCAATCCTTGTAACATGTCTAGGATACCTGATTCCTGGAAAATTCCAGAAGGAAAACTATCAGAATCTTCCAGTAATGCATACAATTCTTCATTTCTTGGATCATATAACATTGTGGGGCATTTCAAGGTGCCACCAACAGTTGGGATAAATTCCAGATTTTTCAAGTTTTCCCTGAAAGATACATCCTCCAAACATAATTGCGGTAGTTCTTGAAGAACTGCAAGCATAACCTTATTTCGAACATCAGTTTCCAACCGTTCTATCCTATTGAAAACATGCATCTTGTAAAACTGTGTCTTCCTCATTCTTTCAATACCATAGTATCTCCTTAGCAACTCTTCCTCGGTGCTTGAAGAATTAAAGAGGAACTCACCAGAAAACAAGCATTCTGGGCAGTCACGAGGGGGTAAGAATTTGCGAGGGTTTACTAAATCAGAATACTTGAAATTTTCAGTAGATTCTTTATCATACACTTTATAAATTGGAAGCCACTTGCTATTCTGTATGTGAGAATCATCCATTTGTTTTCCAAAAAACCATGCAGGATTTAGAAGAAATTGACGGAGCTCATCCCTTTCACTTCCTTCCAGAAACTGAAGAAGCTGAGTAATGCTGTCTTTAGATGACACATCATAGATTGAATCTAAAACTCCAGCAGCATCAGAACCATACACATATTTAATCAAATCAGGGTGTTCGACACAGTATTTGCTGTCCAGTATCTGGCATCCTATTTTAACAAGGACGCTTTGCAATTTCTCAGAGAATTTTTCCATATGCAGCAACTTTTTCTGCCTTGAAGGCCTATACAGATGCCCAGATACCGATGGAATTATAGGCCAATCTCCAAAAAGAGATAAATCTTGACACTGTTCTGAAAGGTAACGCCAAAAAAGCAAAAACCAAGCTGAACTAGGGTGAGTAGAATCGCAATTTGGATTCCAAAGTACCTTTGTCTTATATTTCCATTCCACGGGTACAAGCTCAGAGAATAATTGAATGAACTCATTTACATTAAAAACAACTAAATTTGCTCCTGAGACATTTGCTATGGATGTTAGTCTGTCTAGTAGCTTCACAGGAATGCTCCTATCAATTATCCTATTTGAAATTTGTTGAAGCAGCATGTATTCCAACTCATTACAAATAAAATAAGTGACCCCTTCTGAGGATCTGGACAATGATCCAAAATCACCATTAGCCAATGGAAGCAAGGGCAAGTGACATGAATGAATACCAACATCGGTATCAATCAAATCCTCAAGGCAATACTCCAACAGCACAAATTTGTCGGATCTGCCAATTACACTTACATTGCATTCTCTCAAATAAAGGCGTACAGAATGCGGAGTAACAACTTTTTGATGCCTGACAGACTTGCAATTTAATATCATCTCAAATAAGTCACTTCGCAAAGGGACAATAGGCATTCCAAGCTGAACAAGAGCATCACAGATTTTCTTACTCCCAGAAACTTCCATGTCATGAAGAAATGCTTCCTCGGGTGAAATCCACTTTCCACCTTCAACATCCGAATATAAGACGGGGGAATCCCAGGTGCTCCTGTAAATATGCTCAACTAACAAAGTCCATGGCTCTTCGAATGAACCGATAGGCCACAAAGAATAATATTCTTTTGTTGAGCCAAGAAGTTGTCGCATATTAAGAAGCAATTTAGCAAAACTAGGCGCAACAACATCTTCCAGTAGAAGCCTGTTCCAGATAGAACGAACTTTTCCAGATTTGTCCATGTCATCACCATACCAAATGCCTCGACGATTAGAAGAAACCTCAAAGTATCCGTTAATTTGAACGCGAAAACCAGTTTTTACAGGCAATGGAAGAAAACAGAATGCTCGGCCAAGCTTTAAAACATCATCCTGTCATGATTCACATGAAAATTGTATTGTATGAGTTGGCAAAAAAGTAACACCTTGGGAAATGAGCTTGTAGTTTCTTCCCCTTTCCCTTTCCAGAAAAAAAAAACCACAATAGAGATTGATTGCAAACAAAGAGTGGGTTCTAAGATAATTCAATTAACCTCCTACAAACTGGAAGCATAAAATTGCATGCATATTATACACATAAGAACCAATTGAAGCTAATCAAGACCATGAGATCACAGCAGATTTCTGTTTAGCAAAAAAGAAAAATTTCAATGTCATCTTCTACACCCATAACAAGACTGAAAGTTGAGTAACAGATAAAATTCTGAGGTTCCAAACATTTTTGGAGGGGTGATTCTCTGTACTACCACATCCAATATGCACAGCCATCTAATAACACGAGTTAGCTGTAGAATTTATATATATAAGCAGCATATTAATGTTAGTTGGTGAAACAAAAAATGGACAGAATCCTTCAGGCACCAAATCCAAATTCTGTAATTTGCAAACTGAAAAAAGGTAAAAGAGCATATCTCATGCATTATTTATTTATACACAATAGAAATTTTAAACTTGAAGAATTCAGACTCAGAAACAGAAAAGAGAAGCAATAACAGCCCAGAGCGAAAAATCTAGAAAAAGATCAGCTTCAGACAAATCAATTACTTGCTTAAAGTACAATAACATTTAAATCATTATGTACATAATTACCAGAATATAAATGCCATTAGTATATGCATATGTAAGTGATTCCCAAATGCATAACAGCATTAAGCAGATGCATATAACACATATAAAAATGCACATATGACACATATAAAGATCAACATAATTAGTAAGAGAGAAAGAAAGTATGGAGTATAACTATATCACACAATCCCCTACTGAGTGTGTGAGAGAA
Source organism: Scutellaria barbata (assembly GCA_028654395.1). Taxonomy (NCBI): domain Eukaryota; kingdom Viridiplantae; phylum Streptophyta; class Magnoliopsida; order Lamiales; family Lamiaceae; genus Scutellaria; species Scutellaria barbata. The sequence goes on along the minus strand of CM053646.1, from coordinate 11,897,900 downwards.
TTACATTAGGTGAATCATCTGATATGCATGCTGCTACTGATGCCCAAGGCAACAGATGCATGTCATAATCCTTTGCTGCCATAGCTGCGAAAGCACCAATTCTACTTGATGTTGAGGCCATCATTTGGACTATGTGGAACTTATGGGCCTTTATTTGTGAGACATCCCCAATATCAGTCTCACTCGAGAAATCGAGTGAGAAAGAATCCATCTTGCAATCAAAAGCATCTTTCAATTTAGAGAGTCTCTGAAGTGACTGACGATACCACAATACATCGTCATTTACCGAATTGATCCAGCAAGAGTACATCTTCCTCGGCTCATGCATCCCTACATCCCACACATACATTTCTATAGATACTACGCATTTAAGAAAAAGTAGCAACAGAGTTCCTTCCTCATAAAGCTGAACAAACATGGAAGATATATCTTCTTCAAGGTAGGCTTGCTTTGAGAGCTTACTATTTGCAGCCTGATCTGCATTCCTCAAAGGAAAACGAAATAAAGTTCCATGGAAAGGGCTTTTCATGTCACAACCAAAAGCACAATATGGAAAAAATTGATCTGTATACAATGAGATGGCTGAGGAACTAACGTACTCTATTCGTTTTCCAGGATTTGCTGCGGAGATATTGGGAAGATAGGAACCTTGGGGATCAAATAGAACAACATGTTTGCCACTCACAAAAGAAGGCAAGTCGGTTAAATGGTATACCGAATTGAAGCCCACCCTAGAAAAAATGAGAATTAGAGATGCATCAAATTCTAAAAGAAAACAATCTAAAGGGAAACAGAAGTTCCGTGAACATGAGCTAATATAAGCATATTCCAATATGACACTTCCAAGAAATGCCTCATTCACCACTGATTATGAATAAACACAATGCCAATAGACACGTTATAGAACCATGGCCTAATAAAATAAAATCAAATGCTTAAAACTAAGTTGCAGAACAAATAAAGAGGATTCCAATTCCCAAATCACAGACATTATCAAGAAATGTCACTGTATGAGTGCTGACTTCAAAATCTCAAGAGACATGTTGAAAATTTATCCTGAATAGGAAGAGAGCCACAATCTTCAAGGTGAAGAGGAATAATTTACTATATTATATTAATAATGGATCGGTGGATCTGGCAACATTCCATGATATAAAGATTTAAAAGTAGCTTTATGAAAATCTTCCCCATTTTCAAGCTTAATACCCTCAAATTCAATCAATAAAGGGAGTGAATCTTAATCATTGATGGGAAAACATATGATATTTGTGGACGGACCTGATGATTAAGTAGACCAAGCTAACAATTCTACAGCATTGAGCTTAAGTTTTACATATTAGCTAGGCATTTACCCATTTCATAGCAAAACTATCGTATAGCTCTAAGAAAAGGTGCATATTGTACAAGATCTACATGATTAAAGAATGAGAAACATGTTACTAAAACTTGACTTCACTAAAGTATCATCAGGTCGAGGTAACAATTTTATGAGACATGTTTATGGTCCTACCATCAAATAGACTACATTTCAAGCTTCAATGTGATTGCATGGGATTACGGATTACCCCACCATACACTGATACATTAATGAATTTGATACAACCTTTTAATATATTCAAAGAGGTGAATATTTGTTCCTATATCGTGCACACTAATTTTCCTAACATGATTTGACATCTACAGAAAAATTACATAATCTCATTTACAACAGATGAGAATTCCAACTATTCACGGACATTCCAATACCTAAGATCTGAATACCACAATTCAGAATTCCAACAAAGTATAGTTCAGACATCCAGTATGAGGCATGCTTCAAGGTTCTAGCATCAAAGAGACTAGATTTCAAAGATTTAATGGGTTGCAGGATTACCCTACCCTGGACTAATACATTAATGTATTTTATACACAATATATACATATATTAAACATATGCCATTTTATAAAGGATGATAACATAGGCAACCTCGGATGCAAGGTGTAAATTTAAATACACACCACTACTAGTATACCTATACCTCTGTCAATGACTATCATCCAGAAAAGTTAACAATTGCCGCAAAGTTGAGGTTAAGTGATCAAATTATACAGGTGGTCTTTCTATAATCACTCTATAAAGATCTCTCTCTCTCTCTCTCCCTCTCACTTACTTTGTCCTCCACATTCCACATATATTAGTGTTACAGCATCTCCAACCACCTACACTACTTTAGTACAAAATCTACACTATGTCTATTTCAGCTTGCACTAAATTAAAAAATTCCACTATATTGTTTATTAGGTATTCATATAATCTTCTTTCTTAAGAAAATGTATCATATAATCTTATTAATTATTATGTTATAATTGATTAACATTTTTACATACGTAAAAAGTATTTAATATAACTCTTTATAATTGATTAACAAATGTATCATTTAATAAATATTATTTTCAATTTATACTTGTAAATAACATAAATGAAAAAACATATGATAATTAAATGAAATTGATGTAACACTTCATAATAATATTTTTGTAAATTTTATTTATTTTTTGTTATTTTTATGATGTGTATTTTTTATTTCATATTATTATTACGTTTATATAATTTTTAATTTATATCACATAGGGTAATCAATCTAGAATATTTAGAGAGATTAGCACCTCTATAGGCTTAAATTTTTTATAACATCCGATTAATTTTAAATTTTATATTAACCACCCACATCGATAAATTACTATGTGATAAGTTAAAAAATATTTATATTAACACCCATGTCGAAAATTATCACTCGTGTTAGTTTAAAAATATTATACCACCCATTTGATTTGAATTTTATATTAACCACCCAAGTTGAGAAATTAGCACCCACGTTAATTTAAAAGTTTGGAGAATTATCACTCATGATACCCCAAACCTAGCACACCAAATTAATTTAAAATTTTTATCACATATAATTGAACTAAATTTATTAATATTTTTTGTTAGATTAATAGGAACACCAAAATAATTGTAAAAATAATGTAAACAAAAATAGTAGCACCAGAACAGTGCCGCTAGCGCTGCACTGTATTGAATTCTAATTTGGCGCAGCAATTAATGATATATTGGAGGGAGAAATATGGTGTTGTACGCTACTTTGATGAGCTACTGGAGGTGGCCTTAGAAAGTCTTATATAATAGAACATGTTGTCTAAGAATCCTAATCTACTATCTAAATAGATATTTGAAGAAACTAGAAAGGATAACTACAACACAACGAATATAAAGCCAAAGATGGCAACATATAAAATCAACAATGAACAACATAACTGCCTTGAACATTAATCCTATGCTTGTTTTTATATTTTGCAATGATGGTGGTGAATACAGTTCAGACAATGGTCAACCATAGAAAGTGATTCGTACAAAACATCCCCTAAAAAGAAGAGTGATAGAATGCTCAGGTACGAAGTACAATCACAATATTGAATCATGTAACAGTGGGTAGCATATTGTGGATTTTGAAGAATTTCATTTTATGTTGTTTTCCCGGAATCTTTAGGTAATGTTTGAATAGATTTCTAGTTGTTTAGGGAGAAGAATTTGAAAATGAGTGCATCGGAAAATGTGATGTATTGGGATGAAAATACATTGGAAAACATGAATGTGACAGGTTCTATTGTGGGAGAAGGGATAGGAAAGGAAATTTTTGGGGACAGTTAGGTTAACAGACAAAGCATTAGTTTCTATACAAACTAGATTGTGCATCAATCAAGTCATCATACCAGGACAGTAACCATTGAGTCCAATAATAATATACAAAAGCATATAACACCATGTACTAGAATATGACCCAATATACCAGGACACTCATTTATTGACAACAACGTTAATAGTTGAAGGAAATGGTGCAACACCATAGGGACAACCGTGGCTCAAAATGTTAAGCCACAGAACACCTTTTTCCCTTCATCAAGAATACGAAATCTTCTTGGAATTCCCTATCCTTACAAGATGATAAAGATATCATGTTTAATAAGATATATAAATATATGAAGAACATTTAGCAACTCAACCGCATAAAAAGGTATCAATAGGGAAAGGAAACAATTGATAAACCGAACTTGCCTGAAATTTTGATCAAATTGGACGACAGAAATTCCATGGACAAACTAAACTAACTCACTACATGAATCGCACCAGAAATCAATCACTATAGTCGATGAATTCACATTTTGAATCCGTAAGCAAATACAGTCATAATGTCACACCTACCCAATTTCATGCAAATGTGCTTAACAATCATCAGAAACCCCAACTCATACACACTCCAAACAAGGAAACAGGCAAACATCTTCAAAATAAAGTAAAATGAAAGCAAAAAACAAGTATTAAATACCCAAATCGACCGGTTTTCCAAGCCTTGTCATGTTTAGCGCTGCCACCAATCCGGGAAATACTAGCGAAATCCTCTTCCGTGAAAACAGCATCATTATACGCCAACAGCGCGGGTCCCTGCCACTGAGCGAGGGAACCGGAAAGCAGAGAATCGCCGCCGTGGTTCCTGCGGTCAAGGCAGAGGCGAACGGTGGTGGCGCCGGCATCATCGGCGTTCTGAATGAGCTCCTTAAGAACTGTTGTACCCTCCGGATAGTTCAGCAGAACCTCTCTGATCCTGCGCGTCAAATCGACCTTCTGGCCGAAATCTTCGAGAAGAATCGGCGCTTCCATTTCGCCGGTGATCGGAGGCTCAGAGGTCAAAGGCGAATTACTTCACCATCGCGTTAATTACAAAACGAGATTCAAGCGACAAAATTCTGCGACGTGAAGAAGAATAAATCAGTGTAGGTCAGAGTGACATCACATCGCAGCTTTTGAAGGCCATTGTTTCCTTAAAAATTCACCATCCTCACCAGCTTCTTACGATTGTTTTTTTTTAAGATTAACTTTTTGATTTTGGTAGATTAAACATCGGCCGAGGGTTATATAATTATGGATTGGAATACGGCAGACTACACAATATGTCAATATCGACTTATGACCTAATTAATTATAGATCTAGCTGGTTAGTGTTTAGTAGATAAGTCACGATATGATTTTTTTTTATCAAATTTATTTCGAGTTATTTAGTGACATCTTTTATTATATTTGTCGTTATATTTTATATTTCATAATATTTAATACATAAATATAATATTTAATACATTTTATGTATTAAATAATATTGTTTTCGAATATACATATCGTGTGATAATTATTTTAAAATAGAAGAAAAAAAAATTGTAAAATTTATAATACTTGTATGTATATTAGGTAATATTTTGTATCATAGTATGTGTTTTGAGTTGAATTAAACTATAAAAAAATATGTAATACATTTATGTGTATTATGTAATATTTTTCAGTATATCATGTAATACTTTTGTATTGTAGGATACATAATCCATTGACTCAGGTCAGGTCACTCAAAAACGCAAGGATCCTAAGCTATTCGGGTGCTCTTCTCTCTCATGCAATATGTAATAATTTTATGTGTATTAGATAATATTTTTTTTATATCAGGTAACATTTTTGTATTATATACATATACTGCATAATATAATAAAAAAATATTATCTAATACACACCAAAATATTACATAAATTACTATGTCCAATCTAATCTGTCTCATCTCACAAAATGAGATATGTGAGACGATTTTGCACAAGACCTACTCAATTATTTTTTACTCAATTATTTTTCACAAACAAATGGGTAAAAAAAAAATCCATTGCATTAAATTTGTGAAAATTTTATCATTGCACTTGCAGTGCGTGCAAGTCGCATTCTTTAACTTTTAATGGATTTAGGGAAAGTGTGCTGACTTTTATTCAATCTCACAAGTAAACGATGAAATTCTTTTAATAAAAGAGGAAAATACGCTAAATTATAAAAACCCAAGTGAATTTCGTGCATTTAACCCATTGTGTAAAATTCGAATTGTTTTGCTATGTCTAGTGAACTTAAATTTGATTCATTTTATCATATCATACAAATTTTTGTCCTACACATTTAAGAAATCAATGATTAAGATTTGTTTAATATCATAAAATGCATAAAATTTAAAATTCATACTGTAAAATGAAATAATTTAAAGTATATTAAAAAAATGTGAAATCATGCATAATTAGAAAGTGAAAATATAATTAACCCTTATTATTATTGTTGATGTTGTCTTTGTCTTCATCGTTGTTAGGGTTATAATGAAAACCAAATAGAAGTACAGTATGATTTTTTTTTTCAAGTTGTGCAATCTAGACCTTTTTTTTTAATTTTCGACAGCATCGGAAAATTCACGATATTTTTCAAATTGCAACATATGATCATTTTTAGATCACTTTTCTGATTAAAATCGAATTTGATGTCCCTATTTTTCTAACCAAAACATACGAGACATACGACAAAACTCTCTATATTTCAAACCAAACAAAAAAACCCTCCAAATTAAGTTTTTTGTTTCATTCAATTGAAGTTCAATTTGAGAAAAAAAAACAAACAAAAAATTCGATTTCTGCTAGAAAAAAATGTAACATCCTTGTTTATAGAATCTTTAAAAATATATATAACACGATGACTAAAATATTTTTCATGTATACATTGGAAAAATAAAATATAATTTTCTTTATAAAATCTATATCATAAGTTAAACAATAGAAATTTCATGATTGTGCAACGTAAATATCTACTTGAGATCAACAGTAAACCAAACTAATTATTTCAAAATCAAAATCTCGAAAAATAAGATCGTAAAAAATAAATTCTAACTAACAAGAAACGAGAAAATTTCATTTATACATTAAAATGAATTGATATTGAACAACCTTCTTAACACTAGCATTGTAAATCCACTCACCCCACATCAAAATTCATTATTCTGAAAATATAGATTTTACAATAAGGTGAGTAAACAACTTATAATGGGGTAAGTAAATGACTAGTTCAGTAGGAATATGTTTGTCATTATTCATAATTAAATATAACACATCAACGCAAGACAAAATGTAATGCATAAAAACATTTTATGGACATTGGCCTATTAAATTTTGAGCACGATAGGCAAATCCAATGATCAAATCTTTAACCATTCCAAGTCTTATATGTATAAATCATAAATCATTATACATATTCCGCAACATTTCTTCATACACATTGCATAAATTAATCAATTACATTCACTTAAAAAAATTTAATAATGACAACCTCTAAAAAGGTTGAAAATCTTGCATGAAAGAAAATGCAAATGTAAGCCTTACGATTCGTGTGTCTCAAATTCCTTGTCACCTAAACATAGAAGAAGAAAATACAGATTAGTCTTAATCAAACCAAACTGATTTTTTTTTATTTCCTAACCGAATCAAACATATATTCTCAATCGAACCAAATCAAATTGAAATGTTAGGTTCAATTAGATTCAATCATCGATATTGAGCTTTTAGGTTTTTCTTTAATTATTTGTTAAAAAAAATTAAGTGTGGGACTATCCACGCCCCAGAGATTTCTAAACACCCCCCTTAAATATAACACAAGTAATTTATATATTAAAAGACTAAAATACCCCCAACCTATTAAATGTGATACATCTGTTTTGTTTTTCCAGTTTAGTCTTCATCTTCTTCTCTATATTTGAACCCTAATTTTACGCACACAAAATACTTTACTTTTCTTCTTCCCTTCACTTAAACCCTAAAATTTTACGCAAACAAATTTCCAATAATGTTTGCCCAAACAAACCCTACAAACCTTCTTTGGAACTTAATGTTCAATTTGTACCATCGCATCTAATGTCATTCGATTGCAAGAGATCGAACAAATATGTGCAACGAAGCAATCGAATGCTGTCAATAATATTAGGCCATCTCAATCAAACAATAAGACTGTTGTTTAGTCTCCGTAGCCGAACTTCATGCATTATTGTCGGCACCAACTAGTTGAATGATGCTAAAAAAATCGACTAACCAGGATTAAACAATATGTGACATTTTCATATTTAATTTGCGATGATTTTTCAAAATTTTTACTCAAGTTTTTCAAATTAATCGAAGAAGATATACAAAGAACAACGATTAACAACAAATGTTGTGGTTTTTAATATGAAAACCATTATAAACTAAGTTATTTGAGGTATAAAAAAATTGAGAGATAAGAGATGAAGTCGATGGAGGTTGGAAAGAGGAATTAACTGGTTTAATTTTTCAGTTTTTCTTGTATTTATTTTAAAGGGTAAAATGGAGAACTAATGGGTGTGTTAGAAGCTATATAATACATAATTTTTTTAATTGAAATGTGGTTAGTATATGGGATGTGTATGGAAATCCTTTGGGGAGTGGATATTTCCACCTAAAACTATCACCCAAGTGAAAGTTGAAAAAAAGAAAAACCAAAACTTTCTATTTTGGGAATATTTACTCACATGAATCTATGATGACAAAATTTTATATGAGAGATAATTTTGAAAAACCAAAACTTTCTATTTTGGAAATATTTACTCACATGAATTGATGGCAAAAATTTATATGAGTGATAATTTTACAAATGGATAAATTTTATAATAATATTCAATTTATAAATTAATTTTTTATTTTAAATCTAATTTTTAAAATTTCTCGATAAGGAGTTTAATTTTACATTTTATCTCAATTTAAGGCTTGAAATTTAGATTGAATTCTCAATTCAAGACAAAATTTCATATTTTTTTTTATTTATATTTATAAATTTATTAATATTTCAATATTTATTTGGATAAATTAAGACAAGTTAGTGCACTTTAAGAACAATCTTCATTCGACTTATCTTAATTTATAAGAAAAAAGAAAAAAAATATAGTTAATTCAATTCATAAAATATAAATTATATTAAACTGATTAATATTAAAATCGATTTTATATACTTTTATTCATAAAATTAAGAAATTAAAGGAATCTTAATTTTTGGATTTGCATTTATTATATATATATATGTATAAATTAATACAAGTTGAATGAAGATCATTCCAAAATTGCATGAACTTATTTTAATTTATGTAAATTATAAATACATATTAAAATATAAATAAATCTATAAATATAAATAAAAAGAAAAAAAAATTGAATTATAAATACATATTAAAATATAAATAAATCTATAAATATAAATAAAAAGAAAAAAAAATTGAATTTTGTCTTAACTTGAGAACTCAATTTAAATTTTAAGCCTTAATTTAAGAAAAAATGTAAAATTGAGCCCTTATTGAAAAAATTTAAAATTTGGATTTAGAATTGAAAACTAATCTATATATTGGATCTTGTTATGAAATTTATCATTTTACAAATATATTTCGTGAAATGGAGATTCATCACTCATCATTCAAACCAATCATATTAACAAAATCATATGTGATGTGAGTTGTAAATTATGTAAGGGGTTTACCCGTCTCATGAAAGAAGATTTATGAGACAGTATTACAAGAGTTTTGCTCATCTATGAATTATGATAATTTACATATATATGATATATTACATATAAAATAAAAATATCATAAAGAGATCGAATCAGGTCAATTGACCTAATTTTTCAAACTTGAATCAAATCGAATTTTTATTTAATTTATATTTTTTCAACCAAACCGAACCGAATTAATTTGTTCAATTCGATTTGAATTTTTCATTTATAATCCGATTTTGCTCCCTCTCAATTATGTCAACCAGCCAACATTTACATATGTTAACCGACTTTTTTAATTATGTTAACCCGTTCATACATATATTAACCGACCCTTTTAATCTCTTGTGATTGATAGATCATGTGATATGAAATTGTAAAAAAAAAAAAAAAAAAAAAAGGTTAAGTTAACAAGCAAAGATGAAAACTAATTTAAGGAGAAAAAAAAAAAAAGAAAACAAAGGAAAAATAATCAATTATTTGAGGAAAGAAGGAAAAGCAATGATTAACAAGCAACAGCTTGATTAGTCGAAAACTAAAGCTGTTGGCAGCGATGGGTGAGTAGTGTCCAAGCTGGCACATCCTGTGCGACAAAATTTTCAGTCACCATTTTTGACTCTTTTCCCATGAAAACCATCTCATATCCGAATCTCTCTTTCCTTCCATTTCTCTTCCTCTCAACTTCCTTCGATTTAGGCCCCTCAGATTTGGACCCTAAAGCAACTTCGAAATGCAGAAGATGAAGAATCAGCGGCCCAGATCTTCGAAGCCTACCACAATCCATGGCTTTGCTCAATCTGGAGATATCAACGCCTTTCAGAAGTTGCTTCGCGACAACCCTTCTCTTCTCAATGATCGCAACCCTGTTGTAAGGAAATTCTTCCCTCTTTTTTTGAAAGGATAAATGAATGCCCATTTTCTTTGATCTCAGGAATTCGTTGAGAAATTCTCAGTTTGGTGATATTCAAGAATCCGGTTCATTGGGTTTGGTTTGTTTATGTTAATTATGCGAAATGTAGTTTTGTGGTTCTGCGAAATTGGAAAATGAGTTGATTATTAATGTCTCTTAAAGGAACTCTGTGGCGATTCAGTGAAAATTATGGTTAATTGGGTGAAAAGTATGCCCTCTTCATATCTAAGGAAACATTGTAACTGAAGTGCATTTAGGCGTTAATTTGTGGGTGGAGTGATAGTGAAGTGATTATGTTTTAGATGCTAATTAACTAGTTTTTCAATGAATTTTCTGATCTTGATTTATCTGATTAGTAACTCCACGTTTGGTCTCTCGTGTAATTTCTTTGAAAGGTGACCATAATTGTTAACAACACATTCAATGACCCAATGATTTGTTATTACATTTGGTTTGTATAAATATTCACTATCCAAAAACAGAAATGTGTTTTGTGTGGATACAACGATTTGATGCAATGTTGATAGGATTTTACTCCTCTTGGATGAAGCTGCCTTCTTCATTTCAAAAAGGAAAAAAAAGCATGGCCTATCGTTAATCTGAAAATTTGAGTGTTACCGCCAAAGTATATTATAGCCTTATAAAAGAAGCTGCTTTGAGCTATAAGATATAATATCAAATGCTAACCAATCTGAAACTCTGAGTCTCAAACTCCATTTGATCTCTCAAGATAAATATGCCAGAATACATTTTACATAAGAGTTTGTTTGTAGCAGAAACTCACTCGTCATTCTTTGACATTTTTACAATTTCTGGCATACAGATGGCACAGACACCCCTTCATGTTTCTGCTGGTTATAATAGCATTGAGATAGTGAAGTTTCTTCTTGATTGGCGAGGACCTGAAAAAGTGGAATTGGAGGCCGAGAACATGGTATATTACTGCTTTAATAATCAGTACTGCTTTTTAAATAAATCTTATCAACTCACAGTACTCACCTTTATTTTGTCAACTGGCAGTATGGAGAAACTCCATTGCATATGGCAGCAAAGAATGGGTGTACTGAAGCTGCAAAGTTGCTTCTTGCTCACGGTGCTTTTGTTGAGGCCAAAGCAAATGTGAGTTTTTGGCTTCTTAAGTCCTGTCTCTTTTAACTTTTGTTTTAGATCAGATTGCTGTTATTTTCTCACCTCATTGCATTTGTGGAATATGTCTAGCAGAATGGGATGACTCCTCTACACCTTGCTGTCTGGCACTCGCTTCGAGCTGAAGATTGCTCAACTGTTAATACACTGCTAGAGTATAATGCTGATTGCAGTGCTCAAGATAATGTATGGTTTGTTCTAAGAATATTTCATTGATTGTGCTCTCATTTGAGTGTTTCATTGCTCTCCGGTTTATTCTCTTCATTGATGCTCATTATAAACAATTTTAAGTGCAGGAGGGAATGACTCCTTTAAATCATGTGTCACAAGGCCAAGGTTCTGATAAATTGCGGGATCTCCTTCTCCGGCATCTTGAAGAGCAGCGAAAACGAAAAGCCATTGAAGCTTGCAGTGAAACAAAAACTAAGATGGAAGCACTCGAAAAAGAATTGTCGAATGTTGTGGGCTTGCATGCACTTAAATTACAACTTCGAAAGTGGGCAAAGGGAATGCTCTTGGATGAGAGGCGTCGTTCCCTTGGGCTTAAAGTTGGTGCCAGAAGACCTCCTCATATGGCCTTTCTTGGAAATCCTGGAACAGGTACTCTTAACTCTTCCTCTCGAATTAATCCATTGTTCTGTATGCAACATGTGTTTTGGGTGTGAAATTATAGAGTTGTATGAGGGTTATATAGGTAATTGAATTTTCTTAACCCTACCATGATCTCATTGGTATTCTTTCACAGGTAAAACTATGGTAGCCCGTGTTCTTGGGAAGCTACTGTTCATGGTGGGCATACTTCCAACAGATAGGGTAACAGAAGTGCAGAGAACGGATTTGGTTGGAGAATTTGTTGGTCATACAGGCCCAAAAACAAGAAAAAAAGTAAGGCTTTAATTTGTAAATTCAAGCTTATAAATTTTGCATAGTATAAAGCTGATATTTTTACTTCTAAACAATTAAATGTTATACAAATCTGTAGATCCAAGAAGCAGAGGGTGGCATTTTGTTTGTGGATGAAGCGTACCGCTTAATACCGATGCAGAAATCGGATGACAAAGATTACGGATTAGAAGCACTAGAGGAGATCATGTCTGTGATGGACAGTGGAAAAGTAGTAGTAATATTTGCTGGCTATAGTGAACCAATGAAGCGCGTAATATCTTCAAACGAAGGCTTCTGTAGGCGAGTGACTAAGTTTTTCCAATTCGATGACTTCAGTTCTGAAGACCTTGCAAAGATTCTTTTCCTTAAAATGTCTAATCAGGATGAAAATAGTTTATTATATGGATTCAAGTTGGACCCATCATGCAGTGTAGAGGCTGTTTCAGCTTTGATAGAACGAGAAACCACTGAAAAACAACGCAAGGAGATGAATGGAGGTTTAATAGATCCAATGCTAGTAAATGCTCGCGAGAATTTGGATCTGAGGATCGATTTTGATTGTATAGATGAAAATTCTTTGCTTACGATCACCTTAGAGGATTTAGCCGCTGGACTTCGGTTGTTGACGTGCTGAGCTTCAAAAGCCACAGAAAAAAGGAGAACACAGTAACATTTAAATAGGAATGGTGATATCTTTAGTTCATTCTTTATCTGCATTCTTTCTCGTGATTTATCTGAGGTAGACAGAAATGGAGCAAAAATGTGTGTATTCTTTTAATGTGTGTGTAGTCTTCTCTCATTTTGTTATTCATGAGTTTCAATTTATGTATTAATTTGTATGTTGTTGAGCCGCAATACTTCGTCAATAGAACTGCATGATTGTATAGGAAAGAGTCTATTCTTATAATTCATTATGAGACTTTCATATTTTTTATATTTCACCTCTGTTGTATATTTCATATCATCTTCTTGTATGTTAGGAATTAGTTTTGATTAGGTTGTTGATAGATGGTACTTTTTATTCTATAAAAACTTGTAGCAGCAAAGTAAATACATAGAATATATTTTCTCAAATCTTAAATTAAATTGTAGTTCCTCTCTAAATTATTTATCTATTTCTTCGCCTCCAACCTGCCAAATACTAAACTTTGAAGCCTATGTCCAAGGAGGAAAATCTGATGTACTCCATTCCATGTTGCAAATCTTGAGAAGGGGTTTTGATTGATAAAAAATTGGAATCTACTTCAACGTAGAAATCACACTTGGAGGTGGTTATGCACGTGTTTTTTCATCCTAACCCTAAAGAAACCAACGACTCATATATATATATATATATATATATATATATATATATATATATATATATAACAATTATTTTCAAACAAGTGGTCAAGGAAACTTTTATTCGACCTAAATAATTAAATAATTCAGAATTCCTTTGATTGGTTAGAAAAAGAATGAATGGGTTTTCCCCATGCAAAAAAAATTGTTTTATTAAATCAAAATTAAAATACCATTTTATAAATAGTAAAAATATTTCTATCCATAAATACAAGAACACTTATCTTTTAGCAATTTTTTTTTTTCAAAAGTATCATTTCATTTTAACTTAAAATATATAAGAAAACATTTTTGTAGTCAATTTGTAAGAGTATTTTGGTCTTTTTATATATTTATATAATTATATATATATATGTACATATATTAGTGGGTATAAAATATGATTTATCACAATGTTTATTGAACCGAACTAGTGCTTTAATCCATAGTTCAACCAGTTAAAGTAAAATGGACAGTATTCTTTTGATATTTTATCATATTATATACTATATGTAATGTTGTAAATTTGTAGATGATAACAACAACAATATACCTAAAATTTTGTTTATTGAACCAAACTAGTGTTTTAATCGACATAGCCATGATGGACCATTTCAATCCATAGTACAATTAGTTAAAGAAAATTGGACAATATTCTTTTGATATTTTATCATATTATATAATATATGTAATATTGTAGATGATGACAATAACAATATATCCAAAATTCTGTTTAATAAAACTAAAATATAATTCAAGATAACTACAAATTCACTACATAACAAATAAAACCAATTTAGCAAGTTTGACTAATTTAATAGTAAAAATGATTTTTTAATCCCTAATTGAACCGGATTTGTAATTGAAATGCGATCGAATCTACTAATCCAATATCATCCCACAACTGTCGGTTAGCCATGTGAAAGTTAAAAAACTCGATCTAAACGTTTTAGAAATCAATTTTGTTTCCAATTAAATATTGAATTACACTTTTATTCAACTTTATTCTCAAATTATTCCTATTCAATATAATCATTTTTATGGAATTAGTTTCATTCTTTTAGTTTTGAATCTTAAAATTTTCGATAATTAAGAACATATCTATTCAATTTTATGTTTTTTAATCTATGTAACAATATTAATTTAGATCAGATTTTATAATTTTTAGTTTTTGTTTAGTTTGGAACAGTTCACATTTCACACGCATTAAGCTGGGAAAATAGATGTTCCCCCAACGCAAGAGATGAGTATAGAAGATTGCCACGTAGGAGGCAAAGCGTAGAGATGATATCTTGCTGTAACGTGTGGTAATCACACTCTTCATCCCTCTCTCTCCTCTTTCTCTCTCTCTTCTTCTACTGCCCAACTCTACTGTCCTAATCCTCCCAAAGATATTTATCTATCCCAACTCCGTAAACACTGGAACACATCCAATTCTCGCAATTCCCCGAAGCGATAGACCCACATTTCTTTACTCAATATTATCCACAATGACCACGGTGCCAAAGCTGCACCTTCCGCCGCTGGATTGCCACCGCCACACCGCCCACCCGCCGCGGAAATTCCTCCGCCACCGTCTGCTGTGGGGCCCAGTTGGAGAGAAGGGATTTGGACGGAGGATCTGGAATCGACCATGCAGGTCTTTCAGGTCGGAACAGGGTGATGGGTTGAGAGAGAGAGAGAAGAAGCGCGAAGTAATTTGTGGTGAAGTAATGGAGAGTGATAGAAAAAGTGTGAATAAATTTATGGATGTGGTTAGAAAAGCTGTCTGGAGGGTTTCGAAGCCGAGCTTGCGATCACATGGGGAGTTCAGAGAAGCGCTTGAGAAGTTAGAAGAAACTTTATTTTCTGTAAGTTTACTATTTTTTTTAATTTTTAATCAATCTATATGGAATTTCACAAGAACGCAAAAGCCAAGGAAAATAAATTCGCGCCGAAATTTCAATAAACTTGAGTCACCGAAACAGAAACGGGGTTGTAAATATGAAATTTCGGAATATTTCGAATTTGGTGAAACCAGAGTAGAAAATGTTGGAAAATCAAAGGTATTTCGATAAATTTCGTTTGAATTTCGGTTTTGGTGAAATCTTAGTAATTTTTTTCTTCAAATAGTTATAATAGAATTTAATAAAACACCAATTTTTAAGGACAAAAATATATCATGTATCCAAATAATATTATAATTTGCATATTATAATTGTACAATTATTTTCTATATTTGTTGTAAATATGTCATTTTGTTTGAAATTTTAAGTTGAATATATGTATTAGGGTTGATTATAATATTTTGTACAATACGATATCCAAATTCCGAAATTTGTAACTAGGTTTCCATCATTATTCTAAATTTTACTGAATTTCGTAAAATCAAGGTACTAAAATTTCCACCCAAACATGAATTTTCGTCCTTGGCAAAAACTGATGAGTATATTGTTCTTGGTGGTTGATTTAGTTGAAAATGAGCACTTTCTAGAGAAAAATGGAGTTGTTTCATGTTGCTTAATTAGATAAAGTAATTCTCTAGTCGCTTGGAATGAAAACTTTCAATATAATGGAATTAGTGGTTAAATTGTAGCTATGGGAAAGGTGTTAATGATTGTAAGGATTCAACTAGAATCATTAATCTTGATCAACAATAAAAGGAAGGAATAGGGCTCTCTACTTGGTTGGATCAAAATCCAACCATCTTAATGATTTCATGCTGGTCTGTATGAGATTGGTGTCGAGGCTCTTCCGGGTGATTGGATCTTTCGGTTGTGTTTGTCGGTGAAGCTCTGTCAATTGAATTACGTCCAATCCTCATTAGTGCGACTTGAATTAGTTATCTTCATATTCTTCTAAATGATGACTTAACCTCAGAATGTAATATCCTCCTCATATGCCTCATATGTTTCACTACCATGCTTTGTTTAGTTTGAATCTTATGGGAGACCGAAGTGTTTTTCTTTGGGAACGAAAAATTTGACCATCAGGTTTATCAACTATGAGAATTCTCTCACAGTTGGTCAAGTTGATGATATTATCACAGTATTTGGAAAGAACTTGAAGAGATTTGGTGAGTTATGTTTTTCTGACTAAATTATGTTGGTCACTCGTTTGGAAGCTTTTACTGCCTGTTAGAAACTATAGAGTTGTACAGTCATTATTCCTATTACATTCTCAATCTCTCATCATTTCTCCATTAAAACTAAGCTTACCTAATCCATGCAATGCCTGGTGCCTAACAGGATGCTTTACTTGCAAAGTCATAATAACCCATCTTTATCCACAAATTTTAATAATGGATTTGTCATTTGATTAGTTGAGTTTGTCAATGAACATTCTGTTTTATGTCTACAATATAGAGCAAGTAATTCCTAAGAACCATTCTGCTTATTGCTTCGGTATTCCATGTCATTTTGACTATCCCATTCTTTTTTCCAATCATTTCTCTTAGTTTCCAATTTAGAAGTTTTAGGTTACAATTGAATTAAAAAAATAAAATTTAAATTTCAAATTAAAAAATGGTAGGGTTATATACACCCATCCCTTCCTAAACACACTTTATTAAAAATAAATAAAAAATAAATATTTGTTAAAAGATGTATATATATTTACTATTTATTATTTATTTAATTTTATGTTATATAATTGAAAGGATAAAATGATAATGTTGTGAAATGATTTCATAAATTTAATAGTATTGAATTTTTAAGATGTGTATCTTTAATAATTGGGGTGAGTGTAAATAGCCCCACTAATTTAAAAAATCATTATTTTAAATCTCTAACTCATAGACTCAAATTCATGCTATAACTCTGAGCTTGGGGGAATAAATAACCATTTCATGGAAAATGAGCGTTAAATGCTGATGATTTATTTACTATCCACATAAATGGGATTGAATGTCTCTCTAATTATAGTTTGTTGACGAGAAAAAGCTATGTGCTCAACTTTGATACTCTTAACAAATCCATGCACAAATTAACACCCTGACTTCTTTCTTTACAGCTTTCTATGCACATTGGAAGGTATATTGTGACAATGTTAAGTACTGGAGTTATATTGCTGATCGGGTTTCAGTTGTCAGGTTAGGCTTTGGTGTTCATTTTCTTTTTAAGTATTACTAATGATTTTGATATTTTGGCATCCAGCAACTAATATTTGAGGGTTGAATTTCTCAATATAATTTGCAGGTGGTGATGATCAAATGAATGCATTAGTTTGGTATAGTTGGCTTGGAGGGATCATAATTGGAACAATGACTGGTTCCAACATGGTGTTGGAGGAAGTCAGTCGATCTGGTCCTCGGAATGTTGTAATAACTGGAAGGTATGTGTTTTATTGTAAAAACTAATATAGATTTTTCAATGCTCTGAAATTCCATAATTTTTTAAAGAAAAAGTTATATTTGCCTGATCAAACTTGATTTAGATTTTCATTCATCAACTTTATTCTTTGTACAGTACACGAGGACTAGGAAAAGCCTTAGCCCGCGAGTTTTTACTTTCAGGTGATAGGGTCGTCATTACATCTCGCAGGTAAGTTCACGATTAATATTATTCAAGTTAGTATATGCATGCTTATGTGTTGTTTTTGACGCTTATATGCTTATTTTTAAGTATGGTTCTTATGGAGACAGCCCTGAAACTGTGGACATGACGATAAACGAACTAGCAGAGAATCTGAAGCAGATCATTATTGCTACAGGCGACTCATCTAGAACAAATTTACGGCATGCAAAAGTAGTGGGAATTCCATGTGATGTCTCTAAACCTGAAGATGTTAGGAAGTTGGCAGATTTTGCTGTTAATGAACTTGGATCTATTGATATCTGGGTAAAAGCAAATTGCACATTGGTCATTTCTTATATTTATTGCTTTCGATGCAATAGTTTTCATGCAATGTTTTTGGTGTTAAGACTCTTGTTTAGACTTTTGAACATGTAAGTTACTAGTATGATGGCATAAAACGAGGTTAGAATCATTTTACAGTTGATCATTAAGAGACCCTATATTTCCTGCCAATCATTACTTGCTAAATGCTTCCTGTTCTACAGATATAAAGAGTAATAATATTTTAGGAGATAAAAACTGAAATGTCCTAACTGACAACCGTGTTTCTTTCCTGCCAACTTGTTAGGCTTACTTATATGAGATTACATTAAAAAAAGGTATAAAAAATGTTATAATGAAACCTAGTTTTCTTGGAGTGACATCCATGTCTTAACACCATTTTTACTTTAATTTATAGCGTGCTACACTTGGCATGGGGGAGTCTCACCGACTTCAATTGTTACCGGAAAATTTCTGTGGTTCATTTGTTGTGACTTCTCTATTTATCCCTTGGATAGGTGAACAATGCAGGGACAAACAAGGGGTTCAGGCCGTTAACTCAGTTTAGTGATGATGACATACAACAGGTTTGCCTCGTAACAAAATAAGTTTGCATCTGCATGTTTCTAACTGATTAGATCGTTTGGAAGTATTTTGTACATATAAGTGGAAAAACGAATCACCAGTTCTTTCTTTTTCTCTTTGTAGTATAGGTCACTAGGGAATGAGGGAAAACGAAATGCCAAAAATATTTTTTTATAAGAATAGTTAAGCTCCATATCTTTTGAAGTATCTAAGAAAACTAGAAAACCCACAAACATATGTACTCACCAATTGATATATCAAAACTCAACAAAAACGAAGTTGACAACTTTTCGACATAAGTAAACCAGAATATGGCTAAACTACAATATACATGGTGTAGGGTGCTTGCATCACTGCTATTTAGGGTGTACCTTCTTAATAATGTGCCTTAGTCACCAACCTTGAAAAGATCATCACGGATTCATGATAATATCTCAGACCATGGTAGGAATTATAACGGAGAAATAAAAAAAGAAAATTATAATATGGTAAATACATATGATTCCAACAGGACTCTGATAATCACAACCTGAGGTAACAAGAAGTTGAACTTGCATAAAAGCATTCAGCACCAACTATGTGTGCAAGGATGCAAAAATACATGAATTGGATGTTTCATGTCAATAGTAACCTGTGTCAAAGGCATATATTTACGTGAATACTTGTCATTGGTGACATGGGAGACTAAAATAATTAGAGTAAAAGTTATATAATCATCTCGTCAAAAAGTCCTTTCTTTATAATAACCTGCTCAATGTTTCCATGAAATTTATGGACAGATTGTATCTACAAATTTGGTTGGATCAATACTTTGCACTCGTGAAGCCTTCCAGATCATGGGCAGCCAGAGAAATGGAGGTCATATTTTTAACATGGATGGTGCAGGATCTGGGGGATCTAGCACCCCGCTAACTGCTGTGTAAGCTCAATCCCAGTAACGTTTGTTTTTCTTCTAAATGAGAAAAAATCATTACTGTTTAATCGGATACTCTACTTGATAATTCAATCTTTTATGTGCTTTAAAAACATAGCTATGGGTCGACAAAATGTGGTCTGAGGCAACTTCAGTCATCACTTCTGAAGGAGAGCAGAAAATCAAAAGTCGGTGTCCACACAGCCTCCCCAGGCATGGTCCTGACAGACCTGTTATTAAGGTATTCAATTATTTAAACACATCACATCACATTCCTAACTTTTCTATCCTAGAAAGCTCGTTTGGTGGGTGTGATGGGACCATGAACGGTATGTCAACCTAGGAGCCTTTATGGTGGATAAATGGGATGCTACAGTGGGCCTGAAATCGTTCAATCCCTGACAAGTTTCTATTAGCCAGATGGAAAAAACCACTTTCCAAGGCTGAATCTTCAAATTGCTTTTGGATGCTTGTTTTGTCTTCATTTATATTATCATTCTATAAGTTGAATGATTCTTATTGGCTAATAAGTAATATCACTGGAAATGATCCTTTCACACTATAAAAAAAAAGGATTTTTTCCAATTCTTTACTAAGCAAATCCATTGTCTTTTCGTGGCAGTGGTTCAAGTGTACAAAACAAGCAGATGTTCAATATTATCTGTGAACTTCCTGAGACGGTTGCTAGAACATTAGTTCCACGAATGAGGGTCGTCAAGGGTAGCGGAAAGGCCATTAACTATTTGACACCTCCAAGGATTCTACTCGCTCTAGTCACCGCCTGGCTCAGACAAGGTCGCTGGTTCGATGACCAGGTACCTTGTAAACAATTTTGGTTCAAACTATAACTTCAGTTGAGAAAGTCCACAAACCTTACAGCGATGAATATTGTAGGGGCGAGCACTGTATGCTGCTGAGGCAGATAGACTCCGTAACTGGGCCGAAAGCCGAACCCGTTTTTCATTCACCGATGCCATAGAAATGTATACAGAAAACACTTGGATTTCTGTCTTTTCACTATCGGTGGTTTGTGCTTTCATTATTTTATCGAGCACGAGTAGTAGTACATTGCCTGGGACATAATCATGACTGCTCTATGCCTAATGCTGCTCAACAAAAGGAAGAAGCTTTTCTGCACAAAGTCGTAATCCCAAGGGAAATATGATGGGTGCATGGTTTTTCGTTCTGCATCCACATGATTTTAGGTATAATGCTTCTCATTTCGGTCTAAGGTTCTTGGTTTTGCTATGTGCATGGGATGGAACCTTTGAGAAGTGATGTAAAATTCCATTTGTATTAATTCATCATATTGAAAATGTTCGAATTTATTTACCAAGAAAGTTGGTAGCAAAGAAATGTATAAAATTGTAGTTGAAATTAGCTTGTTTTATGTGGGCTTTTAATATGTGCTCGTACCTTATCCCTCGCATATTGAAACAGAAATGTATGCAATCTCATATTTTCAGTTGATTTCTCTCATTTTTGCAGCAGGCTTACTGTATCATGTTAAAACAATAGAAAATAATTAGGAAAATTTGAAAAAATATTGCGCAACTATATCCACTAAGTTTTCGAGTTTTTATAAAATGCCCTTAATTTTTGAAATGTTGATAAAAATGTCTCGCTACAGAAGTTTACAAATCGGTCAAAATTATCAAAATTGTGGAAGGGATGAGTCTGACATTTATATTGTGAGGGTGGAGAGATGTTTGGTACCATAACTCTTTTGTGTACCAACCTTTTACTTGGAAGATCATATACCAATCTTTTCCTTGGAAGATCATCATGTCTTTACAGTGGATCGTCATAAAATAAATTTGACAAAGTCGAAATGTGTCTTCTAACAAAAAAAAAAATATATATATATATATATCAACTTTATATCCATAAAATAACGATGATAAAGTCCAAATGTGTCTTTCTTAAAAAAAAAAAATTATCGACTTTATAAAAGAACAAGTTTTTGATTTGAAACATTTGTGAATGATTTAAATGCCTTTTTCACTTTTAGTGATTCTTATCACCTCTATCATGTAAATCAAATATATAGAGTAATATTATTACTACATCTCTTTCATTTCCTTCCTCTATTTCTTAAATAGAATCAATCCACCACCTCTATCATGTAAATCAAATATATAGAGTAATATTATTACTACATCTCTTTCATTTCCTTCCTCTATTTCTTAAATAGAATCAATCCACCAGAATGTCGCTGCTTCAAATAGATTAGATATAACTCACAACTTAAATCATAATAAATTATGTTAATTCCTTATCTTAAAACAACTATATACATTTAATTTGTTCATCTTAATCCAATAAATTAGATATTTCCAACAATGTTTTCGCCATCAAACAATAAGTGCCATAATTTGTAATTTGCCCTAATAAAACCCCTTTGCTTTCTTTCAATTTTTGAGTTATTCAAAAGAGAATTATAGCTCTCAAATGATACTTAATACATTTAATTTGCTCGTCTTAATCCAATAAATTAGATATTTTCAATAATATTTTCACCATCAAACATATTTAACTAAAAAATCCGATCGTGTGCTTGGTCACCCTAATAAAACCACCTTGCTTTCTAAATTTCTCAGTTTCAATTTTTGAATTATTCGAAAGGGAATCATAGCTCTCAAATGATACTTATAATTTAATAAATAATAGAGTTTTTATGTTGTTTTTTAAAAGTTAAACCTTAGGAATAGTTTTGCCAGTTTTTTTTTTTTTTTTAAGAAAAATAGTTCTTTTAGTTTACAAATTAATACTTCTACAATGAAATACAAATTAATACTTCTACAATGAAAGGATGCCCGAGTACCCAAAAGGAGCTTTAATAATATTTCCAAGTACTTAATCCACTTGTATATATGATTCTCTAAACAGTTGTAGTACCTCTAGAGAATTCTTATAGTATGTAAGAATGTATAATTTTTTTGAACTAGTCTAGAGAATCCTTAGCAAAAATGTATGATATTCTAGAACTAATCTAAAATTCCATGTTGAATTTTAGGGGTGTATTGGTTTAGGATTTCACAGGATTTTAAAAGACTTTTTTTTCGTAAAAAAATCCGCTGGTATTCAATTAGGATTTTATGTCATTTAAAAACAATCCGCTGGTATTCAATCAGGATTTTATGTCATTTAAAAACAATCCACTGGTATTCAATCAGGATTTTATGTCATTTAAAAACAATCCATTGGTATTCAAAAATATAAGGATTTTACAGGATTGTTGTGTTAGATGGATTTTGACGGACTTTTTAGTGGTATCTATAAATATCAACAATCTCATCCAAACCCATCAGATTTTAGAGGATTATTGAAGTGCTTGCTTCGGTAATGTCTCTTCACCCTTATCTTTACCTTCGGTAATGTCTCTTCACCCTTATCTTTATACTATAATTCTATGAAACCCTTGTCTTTATGCTGTAATTTTATGAAAAAAAATTGTGATTTTATACTATAATTCTATGAAACTCTTGTCTTTATACTGTAATTCTATGAAAAAAAAAATTGTGATATGTATAGTGTATGTATATACTGTATCTCTTTGTTTACCTTTGCAATTCTATAAAAAAAAAATTGTGATATGTATATACTGTATTTCTTTCTTTGTATTGGGTGATGCTATTATACTGCAATTCTATAAAAAAAAATTCGTGATATGTATATTTGGTATTGGGTGAATCAATTCGAGAGAATATTTGGTATTTTTAAATCAAGGTTCACAATTTTTAAGTCAGCACCTCCATTTTTATTTAAGATACAAGCAGAACTTGTATTAGCATGTGCAGCTCTACATAACTTTCTTCGCAAAGAATGTCGTTCTGATGAATTTCCAATTGAATCGGTAGACGAATCTACTTTCTTCGTAAAGAATGTCATTCTGATGAATTTCCAATTGAATCGGTGGACGAACCTTCATATTCAACATTACCGGTTAATGAAGACCATAACTTTTGAGCCTATTATTCAAACCCAAGAGCAAGAGCGACACGCTAATGCTTGGAGGATTAGTATAGCTATGGATATGTGGATGAATCCTATTTAGGAAGACATGATATTATGGAGAATTATTATTATTATTTTTTTGTCCTTGTCTTATCGTAATTCATAAATTTATGAAGTTCTGTAAAGTCCACAAAGTCCTACAGAATCTATTAAAATCTTGATTAAAAAGTTTTTACAGAATCTTGCAAAATATTAAAAGTCATAAAAATCCTGCAAAATCTTTTAAATCTGCATGACTTTTTTCAGTTTAAAAAATACTTTAAAATCCTAATCCAATACACCCCCTTAGAGGAAAAGTTCATTTTTGTCTCACAACTATTCACTTTACTTGTCTGAAAACAGTCCTAAAAAGTTAAATAAATCTTCATATTTGATTTACCATAATTGAAGATTTATAGGAAATTCCATTCATTTTCTTAATATATTAATTCTTAATATCTTCTTTACAGATCTTTTGATTTTTATTCTTATTCACGCATAAATATGTGCATCATTTGAATTCGACTAATCAAAATCATTCATTCGAGTCTCTTAGTTAAAAAGTACAATCTAATGACTTTTATTGAATTATTTGTCATTATAATTTATAAATTAATTTGGGGTCTATCCTTTTAATTAGACAAATGTAAACTGGATAATGAAATTAAATTGAATTAATCATGGCTAGCGTTATATTTTGAAAAGCCAGTAATATTCTTCATAGTCATGATCATAAATTGGAGATATTTCTCATCATGATGTTCCTTATTAATATCTTAGACTAAAAAAAAACATATATACAAGCCACCAAAGTTTGTCGCCATAAAGAAATAGTGTGCAGCCCTTGACTTCCAATAATTTGTTCACTTGTCTTTTTCATTATTATTAAGAAATCACTATAAAATTTGATAACTTAGTCAACATATTTTGTATTAATCTACACTACAATTTCTAATATTGTACCTAGCTAATGTACAGTACCATTTTTTGTTCTGTTCTTCTTGCCAGTTATGTTATATTTTCCAAGTGGTTTTTGTTTAGTATTTCTTGCCAGTTATATTATAGTACGATTTTTTGTTCTGTTCTTCTTGCCAGTTATATTATATTTTCCAAGTGGTTTTTGTTTAGTATTTCTTGCCGGTTATATTATATTTTCCAAGTGATTTTTGTTTAGTATTATCTTGCTTGAAAATACGAGGAGGGCGGTTTTTATTCATTAAAGTCTTCTAATATATTATTTCATTAAAAACAAGAAGGCCCTATTTAATTATTTTTGTGTGAATGCAAATTAAAATGCGTATGTGGTTCATTATTAAATAAATATTCTTTTAAATTATTAATTAATTATTCTTGATTTATTTACCATATATTTATTTTGCAGAAGTAAACCATGAATAAGAGCGTATGTTTTTCAAAGTTCTTCAACCATTATCCAAGTCGTTAGAATGAATTCAAAATTATTTTATGTAAAAAGAAAAAAAATATGGGTTGACCAAAGTACAATTTTTCATTCAACGTACAACCAGAAAATGAGGCTGCTATATTCTTATCCTATAAACACAGCGTCACACAAGTATTTTGTTTTAAAGTGATTATTTTAGGAAGTATTTTGTTTTGTTGATGATTTTCTTGAAATGTAGATATAGTTCCACTCAATAAAACATGCATAATTAGTTTTGCAAATTCATTCAACTAGCTGGCACGAGAAATCGAAAAAGGGAAATTAACAACCATATAATGATCTAAAAAAAAAAATTTAATTAGCAAATAGGAAGCAAACAACACAATGAAAGCAAAAAAGATACAAGAATTGAATAGAGATCTGCGTACCGAAATTTTTGTTACCATATATGATATGCGAGTTTTGGTACGATATACCCAACCAAAATACCTCTAAGCATGACTCCAAAAAAAAAAAAAAAAAAAAATTATATATATATATATATATATATATATATATATATATATGAAACTAAGTATAAAGAATAGATACAAGTTACATATATACAATACAAGTAGCGTAGTAAAAGGGATATTGAGAGGGGGGGGGGGGGGGTGGAGCGCAAAAGGCGGGGGTAGGACAGGTAACGTAACCAAATAAAGGGTTGACTTTAAAGGAGAGTAGGTAACGTCACTACGCAACATACGGATTTTGTACTTTCTCATTCCATCCCTCATCCGTACATTAACATATATCCTTATTTATAACACACACACTCTCTCTCTGCCTCTCTGTCTCTCTCTCTCTACATACATGTATCATTGCACGTTTTCTCTTGTGTGTATATCTTCTTCGTGTTCTTAGAATTTGGTTGAAATCAAAATGATGTACGAAGAGCAACCGAGATTGAAGATGAATATGAGAAATAATGGGAGATCAAGAAGTAGTAGACCAAGAAAAGAGGAATTAAATCATGATCAAAATGCCAATAATAAGCTGGAAATTGTGGATCTTAGCAGCATGTCTTTAGATGTTCTTCCTAATCCTCCCATTAATTTAGCCACCATTTGCAAATTAGACCTCTCCAATAACAATCTCCAGGTATTTTTTTATTTTTATTTTGTTTATTTAGTGTTTATGTTTTATGAATTTTTTGTAAATTTGATCGATGGTGCATTAATGGATGTGGCACAGATAATTCCAGAGTCGTTGACAGCGAGGCTGCTAAACGTCATCGTTTTGGACGTGCACTCAAATCAGCTAAAGTGCCTCCCAAATTCAATAGGATGCTTAACAAAGCTCAAGGTTTTGAATGTTTCTGGCAATCTTCTTCAATCTCTTCCTCGCACCATTGAAAATTGCAGGTAATTTGACTTTTATGCCCCTCCCCTGCTGACGTGGCATTACATCACCAGATGTTATCGAGTGTTCTTCATATGTATTCATGAAAATATTTATTAATGATTTTTCTCCAGATTTTAAGGGACTTTTAGCAGCTTTCTCGCAAGGCAAATGTTTCTTCAACATATTTTAAATGGAAATTGATAAGTTCTCTGTTAAGTAAATTGAAATTAATTGTAATGAAAACATAGGTTTGGAAAGTTTTAGAGTGTGTGTATATAAATATATATTGTTAAATTCATAAAATAACCAGATATTGGGTTAAATTTTAAATCATATGATCATAAACATTATATTCAGTCATTTTTAAATATTTGCTGTCAAATTTGGCACAACTGTCTAAGCTTTATCTTCAAATGTTATCATATCGTTTTCCTGTGATCTTATCTCGTTATATTGTCAAATGGTTATCACTAGGTCAACTTTTCAACTTTAATTTAATAAATGCATATATACAGCCTATCATCGTGTTAAGGGCAACCAAATTGCCATTATATTTCACATTTTATTAACACCACCTTTCAATTTCAAACTAAATCGATGCTTTTGACAAATCTTTTTTCTATTTTGACAGTTATTTTCAAATATTTTAGTGAGACTTTTTATCCAATTATGTTAATATTTCGATGTTAAAATAACACATGGAAAAATTAACAAGTAAAATATTAAAGTATGATAATTTGAATGGTAAATTTGTCAGAGACCAAAAACAAAGTTAAGATTAGATATCGTTATATTTTCCAATAACTTGTTGATTATGTACATTAACAACATGGCGTAAACAAAAATTGCAGATCACTTCAAGAGTTGAATGCCAACTTCAACAAGCTAAGCCAATTACCAGAAACAATAGGGTTTGAGCTACTAAACCTAAAGAAACTGTGTGTGAACTCAAACAAGCTACCATACCTCCCTCATTCCACTTCACACCTCACAAATCTCCGAGTCCTCGATGCTCGTCTCAACTGTCTCCGAACCCTACCCGATGATCTCGAGAACCTAATCAACCTTGAAACCCTAAATGTGAGCCAAAACTTCCAATACTTAGCAACACTTCCATACTCCATAGGGCTTCTCATCTCTCTAGTAGAGTTGGATGTTAGCTACAACAAGATCACAGCCCTACCCCACTCCATTGGGTGTCTGAAAAAGCTCCAAAAGCTGAGTGTAGAAGGGAATCCACTGGTATCACCACCAGCAGAAGTTATGGAGCAAGGAATCCACATGGTTAAGCAGTATCTATGTGATAGGATAAACGGGACGCATAAGAGCTCGCCCAAGAAGAGCTCTTGGTTTGGGAAGTTGGCTAAGTGTGGAACCTTCAATGGTGCAAATGTACCTAGTGATCATAATAAAGAAGCGTACATCATGCCTAGCTATAGTAGGTCCATTGATGGCCTCACTTCTCCTAGATATATGGGGATGTTTTCGCCCAGACGCCTCTTCTCTCCAAAGTCCTACCTCTCGAGATGAATATAGATTGATCTATATATCATCACTACCTTCTGAGTTTTGGAAGATATTCCTCCATTTTTTGTCTAGTGTAGTTGTAAAAAGATGTTTGAGTTCATGTATAAAGTGAGTTTTTCCCTAGTTTGGTGCTCTAGAGTATGTGTAGTACTCTATAGTGTGTGTGAGTGAGAGTTCTTTTATTTTGATCACTTTTATTAGCTACATGTAATGTTGGTTTTTGAACTTTGTATTGTATGTGTAATTAAACCTAAGTTTGATGAGAATCAGGGTTCAATCTAGCTACATTCCTCTTTCTTTAGTTTTTGGACGCAATTCACAGACAAAGTTATCCTAATATATAGAATTGTAATATTTTGCCTATGATAGATATTGCATGCAACACTGATATTGCAACCTCTAATTATAAGTCAATGGAAATTAGAAATTATCGACGCTACTGAATTACAATAAAGAAAAAATGAATAATTTATTAAGAATTTCCACTTGAGGATAATAGCATTGGAAAAGTACTTAATTCGTAAGTCAAAAGAAAAAATAAAACAAAAAATGAACGAAATAATTACCACGATCTTGCAAGTCAGTTAAATATGAGTTCAAGAAAGACTTTTTGTCAGAAGTCAAGTTAAAGATATTTATGGCTAATGTTGCTTGCAAGTGGCATTGGACAAGAAAACAACCCAATTCTTATTATAACAAAGAGTAGGCCTCTTGTTCACCTATGTATTTGCGAAAATGTGTTATTTTTCAGCAATAGGGTTCATCTAATGATAATTATGACATCGTTTTATATAAGTTTTATGTTTCAAGAATTTTTCTTACACACACAATAGTTTTAATTCATACAGTGGAAGTCATTATTTATTATTATTATTATTATTTTGAATGGTTAGATTTTTAAATTAGAGTCCTAATTAAATTTGAAAACAGTATTAATAATTTAAATTAAATTATATAAAGGAGGGTTAAAATAAATATTACAAAAATGAACGAAACATAAAAATGATAAATTTTATAACAAGATTCAATTTATAAATTAATTTTTAATTCTAAACCCAAATTTTGAAATTTCTCAATAAGAAGTTCAATCTAACATTTTTTTTTTAAATTTAAAGCTTCCATTTAGATTGAGTTCTTAATTCAAAACAAAATCCATTTTTTTTTCATTTTGCCTTTTCTTTTTTATTTATTTATATTTATTGATTTATTTATATATCAATATATATTTATATTTTGGATAAATTAAGACAAGTTAGTACATTTTTATAATGATCTTCATTTGACTTATCTTAATTTATATATATATATATACATATAAATATAAACAAAATTATAATTAATTAAATTCGTGAAACATAACTAATATTAAACTGGATTGTATTAAATCAATTTTCGATACTACTATTCATAAAATTAAGATAATCACGTGCTCATATTGCACGCTCTCATTGAAATACTTAATATTTTAAGCAAAACCCCAACTAAACCAAACCTTAATATATATATATATATATATGGTCTGTAGTATAAAATATATCAAAGTGTAAAAAATATGTATATGGTCTTTGTGACTTTTTAAAATTATATATATATATATATATATATATATATATATTCAAGTCTTTTCTATTTTAAGTTGTTAATATAAGTCAATGGAAATTAGAAATTATTGACGCTACTGAATTACAATAAAGAAAAATTGAGATTAATTTCTTAAGAATTTCCAGTAATTGAGGATCATAGCATTTAAAAAAAACTTAATTCGTAAGTCAAAAGAAAAAGTAAAATAAAAAATGATTGAAGTAATTAACACGAACTTGTAAGTCGATTAAATATGAATTCAAGAAAGACTTTTGGTCAGAAGTCAAGTTAAAGATATTTATGGCTAATATTGTTTGAAAGTGGCATTTGTAAGGATGAAAATTCAAAAAACTATTGTCACTGATGGTGGACATAGCGATTGGCAAGAAAACAGCCCAATTCCTAAAATTAGGACTCTTGTTAATGTATATATTTGTGAAAATGAGTTTTATAAACTTCATTTAATGATAATTATATATGAGATCATTTTATATAAATTTTTATATTTTAAGAATATTTTTTATACATATACACATAAATTTTAGATCACATACATTGTGCGTGAAAGATAATTAATTTTTTTGGGTGGTTAAAATTTTAAATTAGTCATAAATGAATTTGAAAACAGTATTAATAATTAAATTATATAAAGGAGAGTTAAAATAGATTTTTCAAAAAATGGACGAAACATAAAAATGATAAATTTCATAATAAGACTCAATTTATATATTAATTGTTAATTCTAAACCCAAATTTTGAAATTTCTCAATAAGGGATTAAATATAACCCTTTTTTTTCTCAATTTAAAGCTCCAAATTAGACTGAGATCTCAATTCAAGAAAAAAAATCAATTTTCTTTTTCATTTTTCCTTTTCTTCTCTTTTTATTTATATTAATATATTTATTTATATATCAATATATATTTATATTTTAGATGAATAAAGACATGTTAGTGTACTTTTGGAAGGAATCTTTTGGAAGGAATGATCTTCATTCAACTTATATTAATATATACATAAAAAAAGAAAATGATAATTAATTCAATTCGCAAAATATAATTAATATTAAATTGAATTGTATTAGTCAATTTCTAAACTACTATTCATAAAATTAAGAAAATAAAGAAATCTTAATATTATGAATTAAATTAATTATATATATTTTTTCTCTCTTTTGTTTTTCTATATAAATTAAGATAAATCGGATGAAAATCGTCCTAAAATTGCATTAACATGTCTTAATTCATCCAAAATATAAATACATAATTGAAATAAAAATAAATCTAAAAATATAAATAAAAAGAAAAAAAATGAAATTTAGTATTGAATTAAAAACTCATTCTATCTAGTTGAAGCCTTAAATTATGAAAAAAAAATTGTTAAATTAAACCCTTCATTAAAAAATTTAAAATTTATATCTAAAATTGATAATTAATGATGTCATGTTATGAAATTTACCAAAACATAAAATTATTCATTTTATTGCAATAGTAATAGATATGTTTGTGTAGGTGTTTTTTATGCAAAAAAGTGCACGATTACATCCAATGATAAAACTTTCGTAATTTAGCCTTGCGAAATCAAAATTAAGGTACTGAAAACGAAATTTTCATCATAAAAACTATTCCTGAATAATTGTGAGAGGAAGAGTTGACATACTGAATTAGATGGATTGCGTAGATGCCTTCACAGTTCAAAGGTCTTTATCTATGATTAAGATGATTCCAATTTCAACTCATTTTGTTAACTCTTGTCAAAGTTAAAAGAAAGAGCAAGCATCACAGCACAAACTCAGATTCAGGAATAATTTCACTCACATTCTTAAAAGCCTATTGCATACTTTAACAACTCTGGATATCTAAATACGGATCCTTTGATTATGGAAGGAGGAGAACTTTGTGCCCCCATACCCAAAATCTAATCACCTTTACAAGAATCTAACCTCAAACCCCCAAAATTCTACCACCTCATTTGGATCCTCTACATTTTTATCTCGTAAATTCTGGACTGAGAGATACAACTAAGCCACTACCTTATGTGTATCAATCTCTCCATAAAACTTACAAACACTGACAGCTAAAACTCTGCTCAATCACAATACCTCAACACGTTGCACTGATGGATGCATATCAGAAAGCAGTCGCAGACTCGCAAATCAGGCACACTGAGCATTCCCGCAATTTCAAGAGAATGCTATATCATTTAACTAGATCAAACTCTATACAATTAAACTTAACTAGCATAATTGCAAGCATAAATTTGGTTAAACTACACAATTCCACCAACATGAAAAGGAGGGTCAACACAGTTGATACTGTGGAAGCCAAAAATCATTGTGGATGGACAGATGTATCCATGGCTCTAAGAAAACATAGAGAATACAGAAAGGGTACTAGCTGAAATATTAAGGTATTGAAGTAATAACTGGCTCAAAGGACTACTCGAATCAATAAAATGCACATCCATCAATGGGATGCTACAAATGGAGAAAGGAAAACAAGCTTTTCTTTTCGATTCCACAACAAGTGTGCACTGGAGACCCTCAATGTCCAAGACCCTAGTGAAGCTTAATTGATACCCTTATAAACCTTATTTTATTATCATGTGTTTTCAGGAAATAACCATATCTTACCCCCAATGTTCATTGACACACTTCCACACCGCGGAAATGATCCTGTATAACTCAGTATATCCAACAGAGATTAAAACATACAAACTTCGTTGTGGACCAGAGAAAGGAAAAGACTTTCTTTGATCACATATCCTATCGAATCATTTCGCATGCAAAGATGCAGAACAATTCTATCACTTTCAAACTTGTCATCAGAAATTCAAAATCTATTCCGAAATGTGCTATAGGTGTGTCCATTCAAAGTTGTTTCTTTCTCTCAATTCTCATATATCAAATTTCAGAGCTTAAAGGGAAGGCACCCATCGATGAATTCATGAAATCAATCAAAACAATTGACTCAGGAAAACCAATTATAAATTGACACAGCCAATGAGCTAGCAGCCAATTTCTCCTCCTAATTCGTCGAATTGTATATCTCATAATATAAGTCACATCAACAAAAGCGTTACCCAAATTGCTAAATCTCATAATAGTATTGCAATTATACAACACCAAAAAAAAAAAAAAAAAAAGAGCCCTCTGCCCTTCGAAAACTAGGAAGAAAAAAGAGAAGTGAATCAGCGAAGATATGCAGGGATCTTAATGCGAATAAAAAGCATACTCATGACATAAGATATAACGATGAAAGCAACTCCTGCTGTAGCATACGATACCTTCACACTCTTGGCCCTATTTTTATCGAGAGCGAGATCCAGCAACACAATCCCAGTGCCACCAAGCACGAACATAAACCCTGAGGACAGCCCCTCAATGATGTACTGCCCGTTGACCCGGCCCGGTAGGAACACGACGGGTCGGACCGACCCGGTGTGGCGGTCCTGGGTGGATCCGATGCCCGGGGGCTCCACGATGACGTCGTAGACGATTCCGGAGACGACCATGAAGTAGGTGAGGAGGATGAGGCAGTAGACTGTCATGGCGGATGGGAGAGTGAAGGACGGCAGCTTCAGGCGGAGGCGCGGCGGCCGGAGGAAGGAGAACGGCAGGATCCGGATCAGGTGGAAGATCGGATCCATGGAACCACCTGATGAAGCGGGTTCGGACGAGGCAGAGGACATTGTATCGGATCAATGGATGGATCTGGGGAGAATTGGGGTTTCACTGGAGCTTCAAAACCTTCTCGATCTCAATTATTTTTGATCTTTTACTTCTACTATTTCTATTTCTTTCTCTGTTTATTTACATTGAATATTAAATAAATTTTAGGGTTTAGCTATTGCAAATTTACAGTGGCTTTTTCACACTAATTATATACTAACATTTTTCTTAAAATTTCTTCAAAAAAGAAATAGTATTTTTTTGAAATAAAAATAACTAGAAAACATCCTTCGAGAAAAAAAAAAAAAAAAAGTCCATCTTTAAAATGATGTTTTATACTCTTATATATGGATTATTAGAACAGTAGTTTTTAAAATAAATAAATGTCTATTCACAACATGTAAAATAAAAAAAATGGAAAAACCAAAAATTTGCACCTTTTAACTTCTGAAGAAGCTACTAATTCCAAACTCCATTTGAACTCATCTACCAATCATACAAGATTTTCTCAAATACAATCTAAAATTCCATTTCATATGGGTTACCAAAAAGGTTTTCGCCAATAACAATGTAATAAACAAGATTTGTCAAAATAATCAATTCAAAATAAATATAAAAAATATATATTCTTCAATAACATTTTTAGAGTTATTAAAATTTTAATAAAGTTTATGAATATACATTTTTTACTAGGTTATGAAATTATTCGTGTTGTCCACCGAAAATTTTACTTTAGATACATACCATTGTTTAATTTAGTTTATCAATCATATTTTTACTATTATAAGAATTTGAAAGCTAATTACATATTTTAATGTGCTTTTTTATGTCTTTTAACGAAATGTAGTGAAAACATGACGTGTCATTTGTGAATTTCCTATTATATATAATAGATTATAGATCAGAGATTACTATAAGATAAGGTTAATTAAGATATGCTGAATTTTTAGAAAATTAGCAAGTTACTTATGTGCATAGGCCTGGCCTGTTTTTTTATTAGTACCAAATATAAAGCTTATTTTCCAATTAATAATATTTTAGAATGAATAAGTCAAGTATAATACTTTGAATTTCAAGAAACTAAGTATAATAGATAACTGAAACTAAAAAATCTAATAGTATATGCTAACTACTTTGAAATAGAAAATAAATTTCCAATTATATGAAAACATAGCTACTTAAGATTAAACGAATTTGGCCTGTGACGGCTGCTGGTTGCCTGGTTCTGTCTCCTCTAGTATTGCTTATAATCATTACAGGAACGCCTTTCCAAGAGTTAAATGGGGAAAATGGATATGGAATAGCTCTATTGTTCTGTGGAGCTTGATCCATGATCGGCTTCCTGTTGTTGATCTGATGCAGCGTAAGGGTTTCTATGGCCCTTCACGTTGCTGTCTCTGCAACTCAGCAAGTGAGTCTTCTGATCACCTTTTTGCTGATTGCAAATTTGCGCGGCTGCTTTGGGGGTGGCTTTCATGGGCGTTCGGGATTGCTATTGATCCAAATAATGGAATCATGCGTATGTTGTTATGTGCTATGGATCTTCGTCTTAGTGACCAACTGGGGGACATCTGGAGATCGGCTTTTATCTCTCTTATCTGGTGCATTTGGGAAGCCAGGAATCAATCTATTTTTGAGGACAAACCTGCCAAGTTCGAACGAACTAAGGCTCTGCTTCTGGTGTATATCCGTGAATTGGCTTCTATATCAACAGGCACGATGCATAATTCAGTCTCGGATCTTCTTGCTCTTTCCCGACTGGGAATTCAGGGGACTCCGAGCAAAGCACCAAGGATCACTCCGGTTATATGGTTAAGGCCTCCGGTCGGATGGATTAAAATAAATACTGATGGAAGTGCTATGGGTCAACCAGGGAGATTGCAAGCTGGGGGAGTTTTTCGTAACTCATTTGGTTTTGTTTGTGGTGCTTTTTCTTTTTCAGGCGGCGTGGGCTTTGCAACTGATGCTGAAATCTTGGCGGCAATGTTTTCAATTGAGGTGGCTTCTGTTAAGCAATGGACCAACCTTTGGCTTGAATCTGATTCTGCCCATGTGGTGGCTTTGCTTTTCTATCGGTCTTGCAAGGTGCCATGGTATTTTAGAAATAGATAGGCGGCGGTTCTGCATACTTTGGAGCATTTCAACTTCCGAGTTACTCACATATTTCGAGAAGGTAATCAAGTGGCCGATAAGCTTGCGCAGCTTGACACGAATTTCTCTTGGTGGGACTCGGCTCCTCAATGCTTGAAGAGTTTAGCTGATAGGGATAGTTGGAATGTTCCTCATTATAGATTCCACTGGAATGTTTGTTTTCGGGTTGTTTGCGCTTACTCTTTGTTTTTAAGGTGTTCGGTACTCTTTTTCCCAAACATAGCTTTTTCCCTCTGGGTTTTGCTATGTTTGGCTTTTAATGAGGTCGGCACTTTCTTGTATTCTTTTTCTCTTTTTTCTTTTATATATTTCCAATTTATTTAAAAAATATCTATTTTAGATTAAAAATTTTAAGCATACATACGACTTCATATCCAAGTACACTTCAAAGTGTCTAATTAAGTATACTATATATTTAATAAAAAATCTAATAATACGAACTACTTTAAAATTAAATTGGATACCTAAATGTGATAATTACTTTAAAGTATGAAACTCACTGCACTAGCTATATTAAAATACATAAGCTATATATACTTATAACTAATTTAAGTATCAATCTTTTAAAAGGATATATACCAGGACTTCTAAGTTGATGAGTTAATATATATTTCTCTTTCTCCAAAAACATGTCCTCAAGTTAATTTTGTAATTTTGTCCACTGACCTAATTTCACATGTAATTGATAACGTTAACTTTATAAATACTATGTTAAAGAAGCAAACTAACACAAAAATAATATTAGAAACAAAGCAAAAGTTGAAGGTATCATTTACAATGCATATTTGATGAAAAGAAGCATCTCCTTTCTTATCAAATTATATATCCTGAGGATCTTATTAGAACGAAACATCGAGAAGAAATTGTGGATTTTTGTTAACCTTCATTCATTTTTTATTTTTATTCTTGATTGATAGCATGATAACTAACATGAACAAATTTGTTGGGTTTTGTCGACAAATCACAGTGATTTGGATTGCAAACTAATGTAAAGTTTTAATGATTCATTTTTGCTAAATTTGAAAGTTTGTGTTGGAATTGCAATTTTATACAACTCATATTTATTTTTTCCCTGTAATTAAACCTAGTTAATTTGTAAAGATAGTTTAGCATCCAAAATTTCATTAAAGCATGTTTCTTAGTGGGATTTTTTTCCACCCAAAAATAGTTTGTGGGTCATAGTTACACCTAGACATAAATTATAAGGTTAGTTTCATAATGTTTAAAAACAACAATTACATTGAATTAATTTTTAAAAAAATAGTAAAAAAAGAAACTATACTTTCAAGTTTCAAAAAAAAAAAAAAAAAATATATATATATATATATATATATATATATATATATATATATATATATATATATATATATATATATATATATATATATATCTTCTTCGGTACTATATAAACATCATCACCTCATACCATCAATTACAGTAATTAAGGGTGTATTGTACTAAGATGTTACCATCTAAACTTGGGATGGACAAAGTTCTAGTCATATTTGTTATGGGATGTTACATGATTTTGATAATCCTATAATTCTACCATATATTTTCTACTTCTTTTACAATTCCCAATAACATCTATTTTTCTATTATTTTTAACAATAATATATCTATTTTTTCTACAATCAATGTGATAGTAACATCTTCACTATAATCATATCCTATAAATCTCAAAGAACCCAAACAATATAAAATTATCAAAATCCAATCTAATCTCAAATCCAAATTTAGTCTAAAGCCCTAAGCAAACCGAGTCAATGCCATGTTTAGGTTTCATAAATAGTTAGGTAGCTTTGATAGAATGGACCAAGTTTTGATAGCATGGATGGTCCCAAGTACCTTGCAATTTAGGCTTCAACAAAAATAAACGTGTGTTGACTTTTTTTCTTTAGTAACTACATGCGTGTAACTTAGCCTATGTTTATGTATGTTTATAAATTTATGACAATCTTATATTTGGATTCTTTTACTTCTAAGTTTTGTATTTTATTTTGTTATTGTTTTTATCAAACTCGGTATACTTGTAAATATTGGGCTAGTTTCTTTTTCTTTTTTTTTCTTTTGCTTTTGAATTGAATATCCGTAGTTGTAACTTCCTTGAAATTAATATGGTTTCTATACTTTCATCTGTAAAAAGGGAGTTCTTATACTTCCATTTTTCACTAATTTTTTTGTTTTTATGTAAGCTGTTAAGTTCAAAAACTAAAATTTAATGCAAATAAATTAACGTATAGCTGTGATTAATTTTTATTTTACGAATATGTAAAAAGACCTAATTCAAACAAAGTTCAAAGTATTTATAACTTAATTTTTTCCAAATAATTTCATGGATTTGATTTTAAAAAATTGCAAGTAGAATAGCTCAAATATGTCTTATGAGTAGAACTTCATAAAATTTCCTTATAAATCAAATGGTGTGATACCATATTAAAGAGTGTGTTTTGTGAGAACATCTCACGGATCATATTATGTGAGACAAGTCAATTCATAATTCAAACCTTATAATTTACATTTTGTTTATGGGTGATGGGACTCCATCTCACGGTAAATATTTGTGAGACTCTCTCACATAAATTTTTGTGCATATTAAATCACATATAATTTTGTAAAAATAATGATATTGTTTGTGGATAATGAGTAGCGTTTTGTGTAAGACCATTTCATGAGATGCGTCACCTCGACCCAATCAACGCAAATAAACATTGTTGACTGATTGGTCAATGCAAGTCAACGATCGATCAATTGTCGTTCACCCAAAAGTATTACATAATATATATAAAAATATCATATGATACACATAAAATTATTACAACTATATTTATGTGTTACCATGTGATAGTTTCAAAAGTATTGCATAATATATATAAAAAAATTATATAATATACATAAAATGTGACAAAAGTATTATCTGTTACATATAAAAATATTACCTTATACAAATAAAAGTATTTTACATTAATATTTATCAAATTATAATTTTTCAAAAATATTACATGATGCACACGAAAATATTGTATGATGAGAATTAAAATATTACATGTGTAATTAGAATTTTTCAAATTAATCATCAATTTAGAATTTTGGAAGTAAAAATATTAAATGATATGCATAAAATTATTTCACGATACATACAAAAATATTACGTAGTATTATTTGTTAAATTACAATTTCTTAAAAGTACTATATCATACACATAACAAAGTATTATATAATACAAAAATATTATTTATTATACTTACAAGTATTATCTTTAACTTTGTTGATTGAATGTCGACCGCGATGACATCCAAAAATTCGCGGGGATAATATGAATTTTTTTCTTACAATTTCTCAACCATTAATATTTGGAAATGTATTTCTTCCTCGTGGTGACCACTTCTTTTTCAAAGAGGTCAGGACAAAGTATTAATGATTCATAGCTTTGTAGCAACACCTAAAGTTGTTGGATTAAAGATATTTACATCCAAATTGGACCCCATTTATTAGTCGACACTCAAAGCCCTAATTCCATATCCGTCTGTTTCAAATCAAATTTAATTCATGAATAATTAAAATATACTTAATAGATATACTTATATATATACAAATATAAAATAGATACATTATCCTCTTTCAGAAAAACTGATGTAATTATCCTAAAAAAAAGTTTTGTGAATTTCAAGAATAGAAAAACTTATATATATATATATATATATATATATATTATAATGTTTAAACTTTAACGATAATATGTATACTTTATACATATTTATAATATTTTTTTTATATACATGTTATATTAATATAGTTTATGAAATGTTATTTTTGATTAGCTTTGATTAAATATTTGGGGGAATTAAGGGTTTTTTTTTTCTCCTCTAACCTTCCAATCTATGAAATTTAGCGTTTTATCTATCTTTTTTTGTTTATTTTTAGTCCTTTAATTTAAAATCTTTTGATTTTTAGTGCCGGTCCCATGCGATACATGATTAGTGATGATTTTGACATCCAAATATATGTTTTGACAAATCTTTTATCTACATGTTATCTATATTTGAATAATATAATAATAGTAATACATTATCTATTTTTATTTTTAAAAATAAAAAAATTGTTTTTAAATTAATATGTACATTTTTACAAA
The DNA here is from genome assembly GCA_028654395.1 of Scutellaria barbata. Lineage (NCBI taxonomy): Eukaryota > Viridiplantae > Streptophyta > Magnoliopsida > Lamiales > Lamiaceae > Scutellaria > Scutellaria barbata. Next base: position 11,858,065 of record CM053646.1, on the reverse strand, counting down.
TTAAACAAATTTTACTCATCAACGAATTTATAACACTATTTTAATATTTTTAAAATATGTAGTTTGGATATTAAATAGACAACATGCCGCTTTAATTACAAACTAAAAACCAGGATTTTTTATAAAAAATATATAACTAAATTAGAAAGTAAATGGATAAAAAATTAAAAATCTAAGTTTAAGAAAGAAAAATACCATCATAAAAAAATAATATAAAAACTTGTATAAAATATCGTAAAATGAATTCTAATTATCTAAAAATAAAATTTATTTTCATAAATTTATATATAAATTGGGAAGGATGATTAAGTACTACTAAGAAAAAGAAAAAAAAAATGTAACCATGAACAAAACTTTGGCCAAGGTGATGCGAAGTGATGTTATTCTTTCTCAATAATTCTGCAGCATGTTCATTATTTTCTCCTTTTCCAAAACACCACAAACAAAGAGTCGAGGATCACAGCTAAGCCAAGATAGTGAAGGAAAACCTTTTTTTTGGGGGGTTGAAGAGAGAGAGAGGGCCCAAAAGCCAAAGGCCAAAGAATTGGAAAGTGACATCTGAGTGTGGAGTGACAAGATTAAACGTTAATTTCCATATTGTTTCAACTGTTTGGTCGTGTGTTCTTCCAAATAGATTGAATGAGAATTATTATATGTGATTGAAAATTATCACTGCAGAGGGGGGGAATAAAGATTAAAGGGGTTCACTTCTGCAAGAAGAATCTTTCTTCGTGGTTTCTGCTTTTCCTTTTTTTTTTTTTTTTTTCTTTTTCTGGTACGGCATATGAGGCTTCAACACAAAAGCAGTAATATAATTGGCAAAATTATGAGGAATAAAGTTTAAAGAGCAAAAGACAATCCGTGGAAAGAAAATTGTCGGTTTACAGTGAAACGGCAGTTAAAGTGTCGTTTCAAACCTTGTCATTCTTGAACGCATTGCATGGTAAACTTTTTTCTTTATCCTCTGTTAGAAGCCTAAATAAAAAGTAAAAGAAGAAACTAATTCGTGGGGTTCTTTTAGAATTGAACCAAAAATGGGAGCATTTAGAATTTGCTACTAAAATGTTGTGGGTTGAGTGGTTAATGAAGACCACCTTTGAAGCTTATGGTTGCTTAATTTGAAGGTCAGTAGTTGAAGTTCAGTGGCACCTGATTTTGAGAATTTTAGTCTTTCTTTTTGTGATTATGATTGGTTGCTTCATTTGATGGTAAATTACTGTTGATTTTGTGATTTGGGATTTGATTTTTCTCAATTGTGTTCAGATTCAGACAGGAAAATTGGAAAACTAGAAGCTTGTTTCTTTCGTTAAGAGAGGTATTCTTCTTAGACATTTTCTCAAACTTGTGATTTGCACTCGAGTTTCTTCATTTATAGAATTCGCAGAAATTGCAAGTTGTTCAATTTCAAGGAATTTGTGGAGAACATATAAGAAGCAAAAAAAAAAAAACCAAGTTTTCTCACCATTGTAATGCAGGATTTCAGCAATGATGATCTCCAAAATTTGATTCTTTTGCTCTAACCTATTTGGTGGATTTTGTTCCTCATTGTATCTTAAACGCTTGAGTTTTTTCGACCAGGTTTTGCACCGATCATCGTAGAGGTGATGGCGATTAATTTTGGCAGAACAGTGTTTGCTTTTTTGTATGTTATGTTGATTTCTGTCTCCTGTAAAGAGCAGCAACGATCATGGGATGTGAAAACTCTTCTAAGAATTAAATTCCTTCTAAACTCTCCACCTTTACTGAAAAGCTGGAATAACGACACTGATTTCTGCAATAGCGAACCAACGGAGACTCTCACTGTTGTTTGCTACGAAGATAGCATAACTCAGCTTCACATTGTGGGAGATATTGGGGCTCGACGATTACCCACGAATTTCTCGATTGATTCCTTTGTCTCCACACTTGTGAAGCTACCTAATCTGAAAGTCCTCACATTGGTTTCTCTTGGTTTGTGGGGGCCACTACCGAGCAAATTCATGCGTTTATCATCCCTTGAAATACTAAACTTGACCTCAAATTTCTTCCAAGGCCACATACCGGACAAGATGTCGTCGTTGGAGAACCTTCAAACTCTAATACTTGCTAGCAATAACTTCACTGGTAGAGTTCCAGATGGCTTAGGTTCACTTTCATCTTTGGCTGTTTTGAACGTAAAGAACAATTCTTTATATGGATCATTGCCACACTCATTGGGAAATTTGGAAAACCTCAGGATTCTTGAGCTGTCTAATAACAATTTCTCCCATGATGTGCCTAATCTGAGCGATTTGACTAATCTTCAAGTGCTCGACTTAGAAAACAATGCTCTTGGGCCACGGTTTCCAATAGTTGGTGACAAAATCGAAAGAATTGTGCTAAGGAACAACAGATTCACCTTTGGAATTCCAGAGAAAGTTCAGTCCTATCATCAGCTGAAATTTCTAGACATTTCTTCCAATAGATTTGTGGGCCCCTTTCCAGTATCTTTGTTATCTCTGCCATCGATTACTTTTCTAGACATTGCAGAAAACAGATTCACTGGAATGCTTTCCGATAATCTTCTTTGCAGTGATGATCTTTATTTTGTGAACTTCACTGCAAATCTATTGACTGGGAAACTGCCCAGATGTTTACTGTCGGATTCCAAGAAACGAGTCGTGTTTTATGCTGAAAATTGTTTGGCAGCCTCTGACGAAACTCAACAGCCAATTTCCTTCTGTAAGAACGAGGCTTTAGCTGTGGGAATATTACCTCATTCTAATAAACGAAAACGAGCTGCCATAGTCATTCTTGCTTTAAGCATATGTGGAGGAGTTATTGGGGGTATAGTTTTAGTTAGTGCATCCTTCATTGTAATCAAGAAGTTTCTTTCCAAGAGAGAAGCACAAAAACCGGTACCTAGATTGTCAGAAGAAAATGCACCAACAGGCTACACCTCAAAGTTTCTTAAAGATGCAAGTAAGTTTTTTGTTTCAAATGGAATTGTGTTCTTAGGTGATGATTGACATGCATAACCATGAAGCAAGACTCTTCTTTCCTTATTAATTTGATCGGATTGATGAGCATAGGATATATAACTCAAGCAATGAAGTTAGGAGCACTTGGACTTCCATCTTATAGGACCTTTTCATTGGAAGAGCTCGAGGAGGCAACGAATAATTTTGATATATCAACTTTCATGGGAGAAGGTTCTCATGGTCAGGTACTTCTATTGGGTCCCACATAATCTTGGTATTTGGATCATCATGACAGAGTAAATTTCTCCTCCGAAGCATGTTATTATTCCAAACTGAAATTCATTCTGTTGCTTGCAAAAGTGTGCTCATCAATTTATGTGATAAAAAAGTTATGTTTGAATAAAACAAGACCCCTTGTATTAATACGAAAACCCTTTAGTTAATCAGTACAGTATTATTGATGGAAAAGTGCTGATTCGTTTGCCTCTACCTCGACTCAGATGTACAGAGGTCACCTGAGGGATGGGTCCTATGTTGCGATTAGATACCTTAAATTGAAAAGAAATCACAGCAAGCAATTCTTTATGCCTCACATTGAAATGATATCGAAACTCAGACATCAGCATTTGGTCAGTGCTCTTGGACACTGCTTCGACTATTACTCGGATGATTCAACTGTGAGTAGACTACTTCTAGTTTTCGAGTATGTGCCAAATGGGACTTTCAGAAGCTGGATATCTGGTGAGTAAATAGAGTTGATTCTTGTGAGGTTACTTGTGTTTTCATGATACACTAATGTACATAATTCCCCTACAAGAAGTCTTTTTTGTCAAACAATAAGAGGTTAGTTTTAGCAGTTGCTAATTTCTGGATAACTTATTCAGAATCATCTTTAAATTTAATCTAAACTATGGTAATAACTATGTACCTCTTTACCCCCCTTATAGATATTTCATGATACTTCATAGTTGTGCTTAAACTTCCAACAAGGTCCTTTGACTTTATTCATGAAAAATAGGTTAATCACGAGTGACATAAAGTTTGTATATGCGGAATACAAAAATGGTGAGTGGAAAAAAAAAAAAATTATAGGCGATTCTATGTACTAAACTAGTAAACTTTTACAGGGTTGTTTGTTCAAAGCAACTTTCTTTAACCTATGTTTGTTCTGAACTTAAGGTGGTCTTGACAAACCTGATTTTGGTATTTGGTAGAATTTAGATAGTTTGGATTTTAAAGATCTTGTATTTGTATTGAGACTTTGTAGGGTAAGATTATAGTTAATATGTCGTTCTCATCTTAGGAATTGTAGAAATAATAGATGTTTGTTTGGAATTGAAGAAAAATAGAAAAACAAGAAAAAAATAGGATAAAATAATAGGATTTTGTAAATACCAAAACAACATGTTCTGGACCGAGCTCATCCAAATTCGGATGTGCCAAGTCCAGACCAAACATCTCAAGTTTTTTATACAATAGCATGTTTGATGGTTTGTCGTTCACCATTGCGTTTGGCAGAGAGGCATAGACGAAAGCTTACATGGCCTCAGCGAATAGCAGCTGCTACAGGGGTAGCAAAGGGCATCCAGTTTCTTCATACAGGGATTGTGCCTCATCTTTTTTCCAATAACATCAAAATAACTGATATTCTAGTGGATCAGAACCTCGTTGCCAAAATTAGCAGCTACAACCTGCCTTTGTTATCAGACAATACGGGAAAAGTATTAAAGGAACTCTTCAACATTATGTTTCTGACTTAGTTCTTGCACAAACTGACAGAAATATTTTCCAACTTTACAGGATCATCGAAAAAAAACTTTTGGTGGATCAAAGGAGCTTAAGCGTGCAAGGTTAGTTGCTTTGTTCTTTTGCAGTTCTGTAAGATAAACAACATGAGCAAAAGCTTCTATTTTGTCGTTGAATGTGGATTTCATTGATATGATGTTCATTGTGTTGATTGGCAGGGCAAAACATGATGATAAATCGGATATTTATGACTTTGGAGTGATTTTGTTGGAAGTTATCACAGGGAAGCCTATAAATTCCACTAATGAAGTGGAAGTGGTAAAAGATCAGGTGTTCTGTTCTTGTTTTTTAAACAACACTTTTCTTTCTTTTAGGATTAAGTTTGAACTTGAATAAGGATTAATAATCAAGACATAATCATAAGTTTACTTTTCTGGAACCAAAAGTAAGCAATCCTTTGTCCCGTGATGATTGGCTGATAATCATGTAACTGTTGGTTCTGGATAAAAGTTATTCACATTCTCACTTTAAATCAAAGAAAGTAACCATGGATAGTCTTTTGAATTTTATTTATATAACATAATTAATCCTATATTCTATCAATCTAACTTAATCCTTACTTGCAAAGTAAAAGAAGTCTGAGTTCAAGAAGACAAAGGACGATTAGTGCCTATCATCTAAAAAATAAAATGAGAACACATATTTCGCCTCATATACTTTTAGTTTTTTAGTTTTCTTTTTTTTTTCTATTGCTCCCTACATTTTATTTTCTATGTTTTCTGTGGAAACAGAGAAAATAAAATGCATGGCGTTAAAGTTGGAAAAATAAAAGAAGAAAGAAAGAAACTAAGTAAAAGGGATGAAGTCTTAGAAGAGAAAGCAACCACAATGTGCATAACAATTTGTATTACTCTCTCGATGCTATGCAGTTCCATAGCATCATAACAGCTGACGATGCATCAAGAAAGAGTTCAGTCGATCCATCAGTGAGAAACTCGTGCTCTGGTGAATCAGTGAAAACGATGATGGAGATATGCTGCAGATGCTTAGTCGAGGATCCATCTGAGAGACCTTCCATTGAAGACATAATCTGGAATTTGCAGTTTGCTGCTCAGGTTCAGGATTCATGGAGACCCGACTCTCAAAGCAGTGACGCTTCTCCGATTTCTCCACTCCAATCGTCGCACCTTAAGCTCGCTATCAAACACTAGATGATAACAGGTATCTCATTTCCTCTTTGTATTAATGTGTGCTTATTTTTCCTTCCTAAAGTAGGGGGGAAATGGTTATGAGAAGAATCACATAAATAATATAAAAGAAGTGTTGTTTACAATGTTTTAACCATTCTTTGTCGTCGTGTGGCAAATCCAGTTCACCACTCAACCTATCGATTTCACCTGCATAAGTGAAAAAGACTGGGATATGGACAAATGAGAATAGGGATGCAAATGCATCAAGCCACTCGTGAGAGTTCAATTCAATAAACGTTCTTTCGAAATCATTTATTGGGATACGATAAAATAAGCAATCAAGCTCAAATTTGATGTTCGGCTCATTAGCTTGTGAGCAAGCTCATCAAAAGTCTCGTCAGATAGCTTGTAAAATATAGTACTTATTTTACTAATGTTTAACCTTTTAACTTTTTTTTTAAATAATTGTGATAATTATATAATTTATTTTGTGAATGAGTTGAAGAATAGTATAATTTATAATTTATGTTTATTAAGCTCGTTTGGGTAGATTAAGCTCGAGTAAGTTTGTTAACCATGAATGTATTCAATAATTTAAAATCAGGTTTGTTCTATAGTAAACAAATCAAACTCAAACTCGCAATAGTTTAGCTTGGCTTGTTCTACTACATCCCTAAACGGGAGTTTAACTCCGAAGGAAGCCGATAATGAAGCCTTCTTGAATTTGATTTATTGAATTTTTCCCTTTCTCTACATAAGAAAGAAAACTCACCTATAAAATTCATAACAACTAATTAATTAGTGTTGTTTTAATTGGTATGAATTTGAAATCAACATTTGTTCCTTCATCCTCTACCAAATCCTATAAATCGAAATTACTCTTTCAAGAAATATGAGCATTCAAGTAAAAGATCTATTCATTGATAAGAAAAGAAAACATGAATGAGGATTGGATTCTAGGTCGGAAATAGTAGTTTGAGGACGATGTAGAAAGAAAAAATGACTAGTTTTCAGATGATTAAACAACAACGACCAATTCACTAGTAATATTTGGTTGATGTTCATAAAAAGAATCCACATATTGCAAATAAAAGTTTAAATACTAATCACGTATGTTCAGATGGTAAAACGCCAGCACAAGAAGCAGTACCACAAAAACATAGGCGACCATTAGGGTTGAGCCTAAGATCGCCATAGTTAAAACTTAGCTCTTCGTCATCTCTAATATCTCTAGACGCAAAGAAGCAAACACGAGGGAGTAAAGCTCCAGAGCTTCTGACAATGACGGTGTCAAGATTTCCACCATCGCAAGAATGGTTGATGAATCGAGCAACGTTGCCTATTATTGTGGCGTCGATGTTTATCCTCATGCATGTGTTTCCAGAAGGAAGATGCTCCTTCACAACCAATAGAGCTGAGCTAAAGCCCCCCATTGATGCTTCTTTGTCGTACCTTTTCTGCCTTTCTTTAGCTTCTTTTGTACACAAGACCTCACCTTGCATAATCCATCATTCAATCAAATTATCATATATTTCGGGACCAATTTCTAATTTATTTATTTTGTCACATAACAAGATCAAAATGTCAGTAATAAATTACATTTTTTCCATGGAGACAAATTTGTCTTGAAGCTCCAAAGCATTGGTACAAACTTATCCCCAAATTGAGCTCAAATTATGGTTTTACGGTTTGCACAAATTATGGCTTTACGCTTTAGACAAATTTCTAAACACACCCCCACAAAATTACGATTTTACCCTTATAATTATACAATATAAAATTAAATAAATAATAAATAGTGAGAATATTTATGATGAGCTAGGGAGTTAAAAGGGAAAAATTAAGATCCGAAAATTTGGTCATTTGAAGCATATCATTTTCATTCACAACAAATCAAAGAGCGAAATTAAAAGAGAAAAGAAAAGAAATGAAGTTACCTGCATATTCGCAGACAAAGCGTCGAGCAGGAATAAACTGAGCAGCAAACAACCCCCAACCTTTCCTCTCATCTTTCACTATCTTCAAACGGACTGTCACCCCACTCTGACTCACCCTGTTACCACACGTGGCCCGGCCCGGCCCGCACTCACAGCTGGGCCCGCATTCCAAGCACGGGCAGCACGATTCCGCACAGGCCGTGGCGCACCTGCAGCCAGCAGCGCCCTCGACCCGGAACAGAAACGGGTCGGGGTCCGGGTCAGGACGGAACGGTGGATCGGAGCCCCAGGACTGGCGGAAGTCGGGGCTTGCGAGAAGGGTCTGCGTGGGAGTGTAGAGGAAGTAGGAGTATGGGGGGGAAGATTGTGCGACGAATGGGATCGGAAGCTTCTCGAACCCTCTCGAAGCATCGGAGATTCTACGACGAGTGACGGTTTTGGAGAATTGGTGCAAGGTTTTGCAGGATGAGGCAATAGAGGCTACTTCTGCAGGGTTCAGGTAGGGTAGGACTATGGCCCACCACCACATCCTATCATCGCTGCCTGTCATCCTCCCATTTTCTTCCTCCATTGCACAACTCTGTTTCTACTCTTTTTTTTTTTTTTTTTTTTAATGTTATACTTATATATAATGAGATATGGGCAGCCCATTGATGGGCCACTTTAATTGCCTAATTCATCAATGCTAAAAAAACATCTTTGGCCCAAATTTGCCAGTTTACGTGAGCTAACAAAATATTAAGAATGTTAACAGTTTCATAAAAAACAACCACTTTGACAAGGTATTCTACGGTTGACTCAAACAAAATCAGCAAAGTTGAATATCCCGATGAACCCACATCTAATCCCACCCAAGACGAAAACATCACGATATTTCGGCTAAATGTGGTTGAAATATCACGATAATAAATGAATTGATATAATATATATATATATGCAGTTTTTTTTTTTAAAAAAAAAGGGGTGAAATATCGTGTAAATGTCATTATCGGTGTGAAATGACTAAATGTCGTGGTGTTTCGTCGATATATCATGAAATATCGGGTATTTTGTAATTGTCGATGCAAATGTTTGAATTTCTTTTTTTTCCGCCTCTTTTTACAACTTGCCACACGAGATGAGAATTTGAATCGCATAATAGAAAGTCATTTTTTTCCTTCGAAGCTAAAACGTGATCCCTATATATGCTATTCTCTTTCTCAACTTGCATTTTTTATTCGTTGGATCAATTAATTTCTTTTTCTTCCCTAATTATATGTTTGGAAGTGGTATTTTTGTGTTTTTTACTCTCAAATCATAAAATTATAAATCATTGCTATTTAGCTTATGTGAGTCTAATGTAACTATCAAAGACCGAAAATAGAAAGTATCAATATTGGTCTAATGTTATGAGTTGGTACCAATATTGTATGAATTTAAATGACATGTCATCTTATTCATTTGAATCTTATAGGAGTCAAGTTACTACTAGTTCATATATTAACTTTGTACAAAATTTATTATATATATTAACTTTGTACAAAATTTGTCATGTTATCATAGCAAAGTATTTTGTCTATATATTTGTTGAAAATATATCATTTTATTAGAAATTATAAGTTCAATATATGTATTAATGTCAGTTATAATAATCTATAAACTACAAAATATATTTTTCAATGTTTTTAGTAAGTTTTCATATTTTTTTTAAAAATATCCGATAATTCCATCAAATTCGATACTGACATCGATATTTTCGTTAAATAAAGATATCAATATTTTCGTCCTTCATTCCACCATAAAAATATCAAACAGAAAGTGTTCCAAAAAATATGAGCAATGAAGAAAAAACGAAAGCAACTAGAAATAAGGTAGAATCAAATCCACCAAAGTGAAACAACTTTCAAAAAGGTAAAACTATCAATTAATTTAACTCTTTCCATTTTTCCAGCAAAAGATTTAATTGTTAAAGTAAAGTACTTTAATTCTACACTTTTATGGAACTATATTTAAATAGATAACGAATTGGCATTAAAGAACTCATACATTGTACCTTGAAATTTATGTCCCTTGTCACATAAGTTCTAATGCTCAAACCTAATTAATCCCAAAAGTTCATTTAGCACTTTGGCCCAACAGTTATGACTGTTCTAGATTAATCCCAAAAGTTCATTTAGCACTTTGGCCCAACAGTTATGAATGTTCTAGAAGCATCAATTCAAACACCTCACATACGATCTCCAATAAATAGATTTTTTCTTTGGGTACCAAAGTAATTCATTTGAAAATCTCTATAATGGCTTTAAGCCTACGTTTATCAACCAATTCAAAACTGAAAAACACATCATCTTCGATAATTATACTCCATAAATCATTCACATAACGCTATCAAATCAACAATCAATAATTTAAGAATCACTTACTTCAATCTGAGAATTGTTTCGCAGTTGTAAAAGTAAGAAATTAGTTGTTGGACATGGCAATGATTATGAGTTAATATATAGTGGCACTATAATACAACTATATCAATATGCTCAACTTTCAAATAGGTCCAATAAGACCATGTTTATTAGAGTATCATGTGATATGTTTGTAATTATTTTAATATTAAAAAAAAAAGTTCAGAAGTTGTACATCCAGGGTGGTCAATCACCCGGTTTGTGCATCTCTTTCAAGGTGAATTTATCATCCACAATATTACCACATGGTATGGATATTGTCATGTGACATGTTATGATTTGTTCGTTTAATTTTGTCTATATCTTTTACACACTCAATTATCTATATAAAATATACAAAATTTCATGAATTTTTTTTCACTATAAATAGAGATTAATATTGATATATTTTGAATCAAAATCTCAAATTATCTGTTTTATGTACTATCTTTCCTAATCTTTCATAATTTATATCATATTCTATTATTTCTACTAATTTCTATTATGGATCCAAGTAACTCAATTTTTTTTTCAAACAATTCGGATAACTATTTAAGTTCCGATCCTTTTTTTACTGTATTTGATGAATGACAAGACCATGTTACTCATCAAAATCGCCACGTAGATCACATCACCGAGGATCTGCTCTTAAACAATCTTAATTTAAACAAAGAAGATCATACTCCTAAAACTACAAGAAGATATTATGAAAGACAATGCGAGCTTAGTCATGAACGTTTGATGAACGACTATTTTGTTGACAACTCGACATATCCTCCTGAGATCTTCCGACGTAGATTTCGCATGCGAAAATCAGTATTCCTCCGTATCGTGGAGGTTGTTACTGCCAGTGATGAATATTTTCTACAGAGGCCTAATGCCACTGGTAGATAAGGTCTTTCCCCATTACAGAAATGTACTGGAGCTATGAGAGTGTTGGCATATGGGACATCAGCAAATACTATTGATGAATACTTACGAATGAGTGCAGCTGTGATAAGACAATCTCTAATGAATTTCGTAGAAGACATCATTTCTTGCTTCGGTGACGAGTACCTTAGAAAGCCTAATGAACAAGATTTGGCAAGACTACTCCATGTCGGAGAACAACGTGGATTTTCGGGCATGATAGGCAGTATTGACTGCATGTATTGGGAGTGGAAAAATTGTCCCACTGCATGGGCGGGGCAATATGGAAGAAGAAGTGGAAAACCAACAATCGTTTTGGAAGCTGTTGCATCATACGACTTATGGATATGCCATGCTTTCTTTGAAATATCAGGTTCACTCAATGATATTAACGTACTCCACCGATCTTCAGTTTTTAATGATGTTTTGGAAGGTCGAGCACCAAAGGTTAGTTATGTCGTGAATTACAGGGAGTACAATATGACATATTATCTAATTTATGAAATATATCCTTCATGGGTTGCATTTGTTAAGTCAATTACTTCTCCAATAATCAGAAAACACAAGTTGTTCGCTCAACACCAAGAGGCGGTACGAAAAGATGTCAAGTGAGCATTTGGAGTTCTACAAGCTCGTTTTACATTTCTTCGACGCCCCTGTCTTATTTGAGACGAAAATTATGATGGTTTGTATCATCATACACAACATGATAGTCGAAGATGAACGAGAGACGTACCAAACTTATTATGATCCTATAGAATTTCCCATCGATAATCCCATAGATGATGATTAAAATTTTCAATCATTGCAAGTCTATCTGCTTATATGACCAATAGGGAGCAACTTCGCAATAGAGAAGCTCACATCACTCTAAAAACGACTTGATTGAACATATATGGCAAAAATTCGGCACCGATAATTAAATATACAATTTTCATCTTCTGCGTTGTTGTTTTTTACTTATCAATTTGTAGCTTGACTTATGTAACAATAATTTTGTATTTCAATTCTTATAATTTTATTTTTGTTATTGAGATTGTAACTTATTTTAAGTTGGTCATATTTATTTTTAATTACGAATTTGAAATATCATATAATTTAATATATTTCGTACATAATTCAAATAATAAAAAATTGATTATAAAATATATATATATATATATGTAATTATTAAATCATTAAATTAATAATTGTTATAGGTTGGGTTGATGTTATTGATAAAGTATGAAAATTGTAAAAGTTGGGTTGTGGGTTGTGTAGGTGGAGGAGAGAGAAATAATTTTTTTATTAAGAGGTTGGGTTGTGTATGATTTTTGATAAACATTGTCTAAGAAGGGGTCATCGGTTTCACATTAATTCAAATAGTGTTGTTACACGTCGAATTATTGGTTAATCATCATAGAATTTAAGATATTGGATATTCATGTTTCAAGCATGTTTGTGTATGATTAAAACATTCTATTTGGTTAATTAATGTTACCTAGGGAAACATGAGAAAATCATGGCCTTTAGTCAAAAACCCTACCATGCATTGGCACATAAAGGATTTCAAAGGACACAATTGTCTCCTCTTACAAAGTTTATGTACTTGTCCAAAAGGGCGTGTGTGTGTGTGTGTACAAGCTATGAAGAGGAAGAAAAGTGATTAAGCAGCAGCTAATTAGTAATTAGTGGAATTGTTAATTTGTGGGCCCATATACTCAATTCCATCCATCTCTGACTCCTCTGGGATTTCTATTTCTTCAAGCCATCCATAGCAGCAACCATCTTCTTTGACTTTTGTAATTTCTTCTTTATCTGAAACTAAAATAAGAAATGGCACTCAGAACCAAGGACTCAAAGATAATATATATATATATACACACACAATGATAGGCATAAAAATAAGTTCATTCCATAGGGTTTCTTGAAAAATCAATATATAGATGTTATCATCTTGGTTAACCATGCATAGGTTTAATTTTGACGCTGCATGAAGCTAAGAAACTAATGCCTTTTACGTCGATCTAAAATTGTGTTCAAATTGAAAATTTTGATCTACTGAGAGGATTTGGAGGAAAGATTTTGAATGATTGACTACATACAACGTAGTTCAAATCCATCTAAATCACTCAAAAAGATTATTATAACAGAGCTGAATTTTAAATCCATTGTAAAATGAAACCTTGATATCTCTTACACAACGGATTTGTTATTATGGATTTGAAATCGCTAGCTCAAATCAATCAATTGCAACACAACCTAAGGTACTAGGATTTAAAATCAAATCACAAAAACAAGTCCAAGAAAGTGACAAATGAATCTTCCAGACATGTTTAAAAAAAAATTCCTAAAATTTCAAGCACCATTCTCATGTTGTATCGTCAAATGCAACATTAATTGAGAAGTTATAATTCATGATAAGCTATTCAAAGAATATATGTAATAAACGAGCATCAATAAGATGATATCAAATACGAAAAAACATTCATACCTGTTAAAGCGTCGCATACTGTTTCTCTGTAATAGGAACAATCGCGACCATCATCTTTGGAATAGGGAGGTCCAATTACATCAAGCACCGCACATGGTGTTATTGCCGTGAATTCATGGATATTTCCTCCCGATGTTGGATATATCACGGAAGTTTCGCATGGGGCCGTGAATCTTCTATTTGCTTTTAGCTTCGCCAGTCTCACTGAAATCCGATCCATCCATTAACGAATATTAGTAACAATCTCCGTCTTGCATTATAGAAGAGAAATGTAGTAATATTGAAGACGACTTACATCTAGAAGGTGACTTCAAGTAATCGGAATTAAAGGGATCAGCCCAATCGTACGCTTTTATATGCATCGTTCCTAAAAGAAGCTTGCTGAAAACAGTCATTTCTGGATGATTGTGAAGGGGTATCACTGCATTTGCAGGAAGAAAGAAAATGCACAACTGCAGAATATAATATGATATGGTTCAAAATCAATCAGTAATCAAACTAATTATCAATAATAACAATAATATATCAAGCTTAAATTCATAGTAATTGTAATGCAAGAAAGAAGTAAATATTACCTCAAAATTTGCACATTTGTAGATGGTTGCTGAGGTTACCCTAGGAGCCCCTTCCACCTGACTCTTTGTTTTAAAGAATTGTAGATCTTCACTAAGTCCAACATCTTCTGGCTTCATACCATCTATAACATAACACCATAAATATTTAGTTTTTCATCATCTAACTATTTCCTTTTTTCTACTAATTAATTATGACAAATCAGTTCCGATTTTATTTCAATTTCGAGAAGCGACCTTAATTTAGCGATCTGAAACATCTGTTACATTTTGATATTTCGTCCCATATTATATTTTCTTTAATCCATGACACATGCTACCAAACATCATTTTGATATTTCATTTGTTGTCCCAAAATAATCTCCACACACCACGTATATAAATATAAATGAAATTACTAATTAACACTTGACTTGATTATAATGAGGACAACTAAACACAAAATGTCCGACACCAAAATAAAAAATAAAAGGATTCAATTAGTGGCGTGTGAAATACCAAATAAAACTGTGAAATAATCTTGTTTGCTAACTTAGCAACAATTGAATTTAAGTTGAATTTGGATGGAGATATTTGAAATTCATGATAGTAAATTCATTCGATATTTGAAATAATTTATTAAATTAGCTGTGACTAATGACTTAATTTGATTATAGATAATGACAAAAAACGGCATATATATTTACCGAAGCATTAGTATCAACAAATTGGTAACCAAGAAAATCCATCCATCACTAATTAACTTAATAGAGAAAAAACCCATCACTAAAATTAATGGACAAGTATTTGAGTGATTAATGTTTGTGTTAGAAATATAACTATAAATGATCTAGGCTAATAGGGCATTGGGGTCACAAAACAAAGTGTGAATAGGAGCACGACATACCAAGAATATGGCAAAGATTTTGGACATCAGAATGAGAGGGGACAATTCCAGGGCCCTTAAAAACGTGTTTGCAGGAATCAAAGAGCAACTGCAGAGTGGTGCAGGAAAGCAACTGTAGAGGAGGAGGCCTCCTCAATTGAATTCTCACTCTTCGCCTACATCTCTTCTTCTTGATAATCTTATCAACATGATCTCTTCCAACTCTATGATCACATGATCTCTTCAATTTCTCCACCAAATTCCCTGCTGCTTCTATCGTCATCATCAGCACTATTACTCTATCTATCGAATAGGGTATCTAATCTTGAACCAGAAAATGAGGATGGAAAAAAGGAATAAATAGTGGAAGAAAAAGAGAGGGGCTGCAAAAAGTGGAGGAGAGAGAAAGGAAGGAAGAATTTGGGTAGAGAGAGAAAACCAGGGGCTTCCCGCCCCAAGATTTGAAGACGAAACTACTAAATTGGGATGATTTTATGAGTCCACTGTTTTTTGTTAAAATTACTTAATTTTAAAATAAGAAATAAAAAGTTAGAACACTGTTTTGGGATGGGAGTCAAGAATTAGGACAGTCTTCATGTGTCATGTCGGTACCACTGGGTTCTTCTTCTGACTAAAACTACCTATTTACTATTACTTTCACTATTTTAATCATTAGCTTTTTATTTTTTTGGATTGGGAATTTGTACTCTCTAAATTGTTTTATCCATGTGATTTGATATTTAAAATTAATTATAAAAAAATAACAATTTTTAAATTCATATCTATTCAAATATCATCGATTTCAAATTTTTACTCAAATTCACTTATTCAAATAACCCATGAAATAATAACTAAAAATTATTTAGTATCACACAAGTATTTGAGTAAGCAATATTTTGTTCTTCTACTTATGTGTATTTTTGGTGTTTGTATATAGTATTATTATTATTTTTTACTCTTTAAATTACATAATTTGTTATGTTTTTATCAGATTAATATAAAAGATGACATGTGTCTGAAGAACATATTGAGATGGACGTCAATCACTCGTTGGGCTAGAGTCCAATATTTTGTTAGAACTTAAAGTGTTGTGTTTTATGTTTTATGTTTTTATGATTCTTTTTTCTGAATTTGTAAGTTAGTTTCTTTCTCTTCCTTCTATAATTGAATTGAGATATTTTTTTTCATATTTAACATCTTTCTTTCAAGTTCTTTTCTTAACTCTCACAAATATGATTCGAGCATCTATTTTTTCACATTGTCCATATTTAGTATTATACATATACATCTCTGTAATATCTAATACATATTCATATAATTGAATCTTACGAAAAATACTAAGCTCTATATATCAATCTATATATCAGTTGACTTCTTGAAAAGATATAAAAAAAAATTACATTTAAAATTATGCTAATGAAATGCATATATATATATATATATATATATGTTTGTTATTTTTTACATATTCTTAGGGGTCTTTATATATATTAGAATTATATATGAAGTATAAATTTAACTCATCATATTGTGTATCCGTGATATGTGACACGAGTTGTCGCAGTTTTAAAATATTTATAGTAATTATTTTTAATACGACAACAATGAATATGAGTGTTGATTATTTGTTTAATACTTGTTATTGGAATTATAATTTAAAATTCCAACCCCAGCTTGATGTATTCATTTATGTGTGTCATTATTTTTTAACATATATTGATACAATAATTCATGGTTTGTTAATTTGTTAAAATATATTCATGTTTTTCTTTAAATTTACATAATTGAGAAAAAAATAATAATAAGATAAGGGCCCTTTTGAAAACTTACACCGGCCAACACATTAATATGTATCATTCTACTTGTCTGCAATATCATTACAGTAGACAATAAATAAAGAAAACAATTGAGAACATAATAAATTTGTTGAGATGTGAACAAGGAGTATATATTTCTTTAGTTTTTTCACTCCATGGTTTCATATATTCTCCAAACCACTAAATTGATTTAGAAGACTATAAATTTTTTAAACTTTGAATCCTATCTGTCTCTTTACTATCCTTAGACCACTTAATTGAAATGTCATTATTACATCATGCTTTAAAGTATTTGATCATACATATGCATTTTCATTACAAGCCTCATTAAGATCCTTTAATGCAAAGTATTTGAGCTCCTTAAAGTTCACACAGAGTTACGTTGTTCAATAAATATTTATTGCTCACTGAGTTGCATTTATGTGCATTTATTATATATTTCACGTTGTAAAATGTCTATATTTTGTTTATACTATTCTTTTAATGTTTTTCTTAAAACTTACTTTCTATTTTAATTTGTAAGATATTTTTTTTTTTTTTAGTATTTCCTATAATTATAGAACCCTATTTATAATTCTATGGTTAGCCAATTTAAGAGATATTATTTTTTTAGTATTCGTATAATTATAGGACCCTATTTATACTTCTATGGTCCGCCAATCCCTTAAATTGGTTTCTCTAAGAGAGGGCATCCACTTATTAAATTGTTATGAATTAAGCATTTATAATATTATTGTAGTTAACTAAATGAACTTTAAACATTTTTGATTGGTTTCAATCATGTTGTAAAAATGGATTGTCGTACGTAATTAAATGAATCTCAACTAAATGAATCTCAACTATTTTTGGTTTTTTTTTCTAGGTTAAAGACAGAAAAAAACAAGATAAGTTCATATTAAAATAATAATAATTTTTAATAAAACAAAAATGTTTTTTTTTCTCTCTCTGTTAATTCTAACACTCTACCTCTAATTTCTTGTTTTTCCAACTCAAAGTTTGTTGAATAAAAGAGTAAACACGAAACGATGACAATGTCATTTCATTTGACTTTATAAAATAAATAAAATTTTCAATTGATGCCGATACCGACTAGTGACAACTAGAGTCGGTCGAACAAAATTCTGCCATGAAAATCACATCAAAACCAGCTGATTCTGGATTTACGTAGAATTAGAAAAATCTTACTTTGAGATTTTAAGTATTTTAAATAAAGACAAATTATTAAAATCTGTATTTGTTTAGAGATTTTGCAGGTATGAGTAATATTGTAAATGTCATATTAATATTGGAAAAAATGTTGTTGCGTAATTTTATATTATTAATTGATATACTTGTAATGATTGAATGATTATAATAGTATAAATTTAGATTTGTATTGAAATTTGTGTATTGATATGTTATAATAGATAGTTAATGATTATGTTTTTATTTAAATAAAGTAAGATTTTATTAGATTATATAATCCTATTGAAACTCAAAATAAACGGAGATTTGAATTTTTTTTAATCTCAAATCCTAATTTACAAACACCAATTCAAACACTAATTACCTAGGTCAATTTTTGCAACAATAATTAAGGATCTCACATTGATTTTGCGGTTCAATTTTGTTCAATTAAATTGAAAATAAATTGCATTAAATCTACAAAAAAAAAAAAAAAAAAAAAATTTAATTACATTGAAAACTCTAATGACATGATTGGTATGATGGAATGAGTTGGGAATGGAATCATCATTTCTACCTTCATTCTCATTCCGTTGATTGGTATGGTTTATAAGTGAGAATCACCATTCCTTTAGGAATTGTCATTACCATGGATGAGGGAATGGTCATTCCTTCCTACCCTCATGGTATTATGTATTCCTCACCCACAAATGAATGAATTATATTTATTAATTTGATTATTTATCATTATTTAATTTAATTTTTTATAAATTGACTTCCCAAAATTAATATTATATAAAATTGTATAATAATATAAAATTATTTATAAAAAAATATAATATATAAATTTAATATAAAATAAAAAAATGAAAATATCAAATAAATAATAAAATTAAGTAGATAAATAGTATAAAAATAAAAAATAAATATAAATTTTTAAAAAATATAGAGATAATATGAATATAATATTAGTACAAATAAGTGTAGTCTAGTTTATATAAAAATATATAAATAAATTATAACTAACTAAAATATTTTTAAATAATATAACGTATTATTTTAATAGCAAAAAATCATATAAAATAATTAATAAAATTATCATAAAAATAATATAATTAACTACTATAAGAATATATAAATAATAAAAAATTAATATATTAATAATAAAATAAAAAATAAAATATCTAAGTATTATATACTTTAATATTAGTGTTAAGGGTGAGCACGGTTCAGAACAAGTTGAGGATAAGATAATCTTTGAAATTGCTTCATAGTTCAGAGATTTTTGGACAATTGCAAAAAATATCTCCAGACTTGCTCCGTCACATCGGTTTGGTTCCTTCAAAGATTCAGGTATTACGGATCAGATCAATTCGGATTTTGAAAATTAAGAACTTTATAATATAAAATAAATATTTGTTCAAACAAGTCATAAACTAATAAAATAAATTAGATAGTTTAATAAAGTAGTCATCTTTTTTCGAAAATAATAAATTACATTCAAGTTTTTTTCAAATTTTATTTTTCAAAAACTTTTTAATCTACATCTCATAAATGGTCATTAGAAATTATTCATTTTAAAAGTGAAATAAATATACGTTTTATAGTAAAATTTATAGTAAAATTTGAAGGTACGTATAACCTATAATTAATGCAATGATTAATTTTTTATAATTTTTTAATTAATTAAATATATCATATTATTTAAATTAAATGGAATAAGAATATTAAAATAAAATTATAGTGAATGATAATTTGATCAAATAAAAATTGATTTAATATTTTATTTGTAGTTATCAATTATGAAATATAATTATAATGATTATTTCATTCATTTCCTATTCCTCTGCGATACCAATCATAAGAATAAACATTTTAATACCATTTCATTCTCATCATCATTCCATTTTTAGATTCATTCCATTCACATCTTATTCCATTCCACCATACCAATCATGCCATAAAGATTTCGCTTGTGCTTTACCCAATTGCATACCCACATAACTTTGTTGTTTTACAAGTTACTCAACAAACTATGTAAATTGTTGTAATTTGTTTTTCGAACTCTCAATTTTTTTCTAAATATACTTAAATTTTAATAGTCAGTCTTTTGTTCAAAATATTAAAATTAAAATTTTTAAATAGTTCAAATAAAAAATTGTTTTCTCTAAATCGAATTGAACAAAATCACCCAGTTTGGTTTCTCTTATTTCTAGTGTAATTTGGCTGATTTTATATAAGAACAAACTGAAAAATTCAAAATCAATATCCTCTAATTTTGGTAAACCTAACTGAACCAAACCAATATATAGATAAAAACGAACAAAATAAAACCACTTGATTCGATTTGGTTTTTCAGTTTCAATTTTATTTTGACTGATTCAAATGCACTCCATTTTGGAATATTCAAATCTGCTCAAACTAACTATCTAGAATCTGGAGTCTGAAAAGAATTAGAAATGTTTCGTTTTGTATGCACATTTTCTCACTCTTAATTATGAATCTTGATATAACTATTTCTTTCAGAAAAGGTTTGCACTCTCCTATCTAAAAAAACAAATATAATTGGGAACAAACTCAACATTATAACCCCTAATCTAGTTAAAGTAGACCAAAGTCAAAGGCAAAACTTTTACATGTGTGAGGAAATCATTGTTTAAATTTTGATAATTGAATTTATAATTTCAAATAAACTGATATATTTTTAATAAATATATAGATAAAATATTATATAAAACGTTGTCTGATATAATAACATGACAATCTTGACATGGTCAATTATTTTATTTATCTTTTATTTTTATTTAGCAGACAACTTTTGTCAGTGATAATCTTTTCAATCATCTTCTATTTAATAAACACAATACTTTTTTTTTTTCATTAAAATGGTAAAATAAAATAAACCCCAATATATTTCAAAAATTTCCACGCAGAATAAGTAAAGTTAATAATTTATGTTCTTAGTCAATGTATTTCATTAAGAGTGAGTAGTGTTTCTGTACACCAGGTGCATGGGTCATAATCCATGCAACCGGGTCGGGTCGGGTCCGGTTTAACCCGGATCCGCGCCCTTTTTTTTTTTTTTTTCTAAATTTATATCATAACCTTTATGTTGTAATAATATAACATTTATGTTGTAATAGTGTAACCTTTATGTACAGATTTCATAACATTTTCACTGAATGACTTATACTTTTTTCACTATAAAAATTCATGCAATATAACCCAAAACCTTTATGTTGTAATAATATAACCTTTATGTTGTAATGGTATAACCTTTATGTACATATTTCATAACCTTTTCAATAAATAACTTGTAGTTTTTTCACTATAAAAATTCAATATAGCTGAAACATTTATGTTGTAATGATATAACCTTTATACTGTAATACTATAACCTTTATGTACAAATTTCATAACCTTTTCAGTGAATAACTTATACTTTTTTCACTACTCAGCACTGCAAAAGGTTATGTGCATATAATTAAAAGGTTAAGTTCGCTAAACTAAAAGGTTAAGTTCGCTAAGCTAAAAGGTTATGTCAATATACAGCAGAACTAGAATTTGAATTAGGGTTTGGGCTAGGGTTTGGGCGCGTGGGGGCGCGTGAGGCGCGCGTGGGGGCGCGTGAAATGCACTTTTTGGTGGATTGACCCGGTTGCACGAATCTAGGATCCATGCACCTGGTGTATAGAAACAATTGTGATTAAGAGTTGATTACTTTATTTGAAAATTATTGACCTTCTCTTGAAAGTTTATGAATTGTAGAAAATATTGTCATGTTTTACTTTTACCACCCTACCTCCAATTCTTTCCCATCACTACTTTCCATCAATAGAAGTTTTTGAACTTCCGAAAAATAAAAATGCTTAAAAAAATATGCATATCATTTTGATAATAGAAATAAGAATTTGAAATGTGACATCCAATTAAAAAAAGGCTTAATTGAAAAGGAGAAAAAAAAAATCCCATTTTTTTACAAACTTGCAATTAAATTTTAATCCTTTTAGCAAAAAAATCCTTGACTTTAACTCATTATTGCAATTTGAAATACAATTATATTCTTCAACAATTCGAGTTTACATATCTAACAAATTAGCATATTAACATCCAATTACTATAATATGTTAAAGTTCTAATTTTTATGTAAATGTTTTAATCTCCAAAAAACTCATGCAATTGTAATTGCAATAATTTGTTAGAGTTATTATTATTATTTTTTAAAGTTGGGATTAAATTGCAATTTTGGAAAATGTTATGATTTTTTTGCTAAATTAAAAAATTGGTATTAAATTGTAATTTTGGAATATGTGATGATTTTTTTTTTTACAATTAAAAACCAATAAAAAAAATAAATGGGCAAACTCAATAAGTGATGTAAACATTATTTAGAATAAATAATCTCACTTTTCATATTTGGATATTTTGCTCATTTTCATTATTTATTGCTTAGTCCAAAGACAGGGGACTGTATAAAATACAATACTATGCTGGAGCATATATAAAGGCTCCATTGAACCAAAAAAAAAAAAAAAATTCAAATTTTTGCACGGACATCCGACACCTGCTATTTCGCTGATATATCGTCGAAACACCACGATATTTAACTATTTCTATTTTCCGATATTTCACCGTTTATCATGATATTCCGATGATATTTCGCCATCACCGAAATATCGCGATATTTTCATCCATCAATCCAACTAAATATTTTATGATCACTTCATATTTTTAAATTAATATCATTTTATGGTCAGAGACCGTTTATTTTTTGATCCATTTTATAATTTTAATAAAATTAGTTATTATTTTAATAATTATATAGTTTATGAGTGGATTCATTTTAATAATTTTTTTTGATTATTTTAATAATTATATAGAAAATAAATTTCATACTCTACAAAACTAATGATTAAAATTTATTAATCCATATATTAACTTTGTACAAAATTTGTCATGTTATCACAGCAGACAACGTTTATATAATATTTTGTCTTGTAAATCTATCATTTTATTTGAAATTTTAAGTTCAATATATGTATTAATGTCAGTTATAATAATTTGTAAACTGATAGATATATTTTTCAATTTTTTTACAAACTTTTCATATTTTTTTAAAACATGTCCAATATTTCTATTAAAATAGATATATCCACCGATATTTTCGTAAAATTAAAATATCGATATTTTCACCAAAACCAATATTATTATGATTGATAATCCAAACAAAAGATCAAATCTCATTAAATAACCCTAACTCATCCAAACCAAACGTGCCCATAAAAATGCCAAATTTCTTGTCACACAATATTGCTGAGAGGGTGTTGTACGGTACGCTTTATAGTGTGCATAAATCACCATCTCGGCCCCAGTAGCGTTTCTAAATGCAAACGAAATTCATTTTCCATTATTAAAACCCTCAAAACCCTAGAACCGGAAATCATTCTTTTTCTCAATGTGTAACTCATTACTCTAAAGCAATACCAATCATGGAAATTGATCAACCTGAAGAGGAAAACGCAAGAATATCTGATGTGTTGCGAAATCTCTCTGTGAAGGGTCCGTTACCCACTTCTGTGGCGAAGCTCTCAGGCTCGTCCCGAATCATACCGTCGGAGAAAGACTTCCATTTTTACAATAACTTTGAAGATTTCAAGAACCCCGTTATGAGAATCGACAAGCAGTCGGAGAGCCTGTTGAAGAAAATTGGGGCATCGGAGAATCTATTGGGGAAACCGATGCCCTTGCCGGATGATAAAGATGTGGAATTGGATGATGACGTGGAGTTTGATTGGCTGGTGAATGTGAATGATGAAATTTTCGAGAGGTTTGATGTGTCATTGGATGATTTTAAGAGCGTGCGGAAGAAGGAAGAAGAGAGTGGTGTGAGAACCATGAGAGTTGATGAAGAAGAAGATAATGGGTTTCAGATGGTTTACGGAAAGAAGAATAAAAAATTGATGGAGAGGAATGTGGAGGGGGTAGTGAAAGGTTTTCAAGATGTGAAGGTGGCTGCGAAGCCGAAGCCAAAGGTTCCTTTTCACGTACCTAGTATTACCAAGCCGCAGGATGAGTTTAAGATTATTGTGAACAATTCAAATCAGCCATTTGAGCACGTTTGGTTGCAGAGGAGTGAGGATGGGTCTAGATTTCTTCATCCTTTGGTTTGTTCTTTATGTTTCCATTTTCCAGTGATTTTTTTTTTCATGGTTTCTTGTTTTGAGTTTGGTGAACTATAGTATCTTTGATGTGCTTTTTCGAAAACTAAATTGTATCATTTTGATTGCATATCTATTGGGAAATGTTGTTTGACTCGTTTAGTTTGTTTTGGGTTCTTGCTTTTTTCCATCATCACATATCATACCAACAGTCCAATCATAATTGAGAAGGCTCACCATTATTTTTAATTGTGTGATTGAGTAAGTTGTCTATGATAAATGTGCGACTTTAGTCACTTCATGCCACTTTGACAGTGGCATGGTAGCTAGGACAGGCGATACCAAGTCTCCTAAAGTCATCCCTTAGAACCAATTAGTGAAAATTATAAAAATTGTTAAAATTCCTTAAATTTTTTATGACTATGTTGCTCTTAAAATTTCATTCACTTACATGAGCATGAGCTTGTATATGCGTGTGTGTGTGTGTGTGTTTAAACCTTCTAATCTCAAAACATAACCAAAGGCATTCACGTTTTAACAATCTATTTTCATCCTTATACTCACATTTCCAAAAGCACGCATTTTCAACTCAAACACCCTAAAGTTATCTTACCATTCCCCTGTTTTTGTTCCTAGCCATTGCCTGTACTGAACTGTTATTCATATTGCCATGAATATGCCATTATTTAACGGTAATCTGTTTTGCTTGTCTTGCAGGAGAAGCTCTCTGTTGTGGACTTTGTTGATACAAGTGATAGTATTGCTGAGCCTGTGAAACCTCTTCCTATTGAAGTCACACCATTTAAACTTGTTGAAGAAGTAAAAGATTTGAAGCAGTTAGCCATTAAGTTACGAAATGTGGATGAATTTGCGGTAAAGTTTTTGATTTTAGATGTTTTCTTTCTTAAAATACATTTATTGCATTTATTTGTCTTTATCAATTCATATACTGAAATTGAATGTATAGGAAAACTTACATTTGAGATGAAGATTCTTTAGTTTAGGGTAGAAATGCTTTTCTCAAACATATGATCATGAATTGATTTTGTGAATTGATTTCTCATTTCCAAATAAAATATAGGAAAATCACATTTTTTTGTTTCAATTTTTGCTTTGTGCAATTGTATATATATCTTTTACATTTCGAGGTATTCATTAATGAGTTACCAATGTGAATATCCCAATCTGTCAGATGATAAAAGAGCCTGATAATTTCTAGTTTACTTTATCATTTCATAAAGTAAATTTGTTCATGGGCTTTGGCAGATTCGTAAGTTCGTCTAAAGTTGTAGTGTTACTGTCTTTTGTTCCATGAAATGAACAGGAAATCAAGAGTTAGGAGTGAGGCAAACAATTGCTTATATTAGGATATCTTTAATTCCTTGGGAGAAAATTCAGATTCGAGATATTAGACTGGATATGCATATCCACTGATTCTAGTTACTTTGAAAATTGAGACTGGATATGTGTTGTACAGCAGCCTATAGATGCCTGTAACTTATGCCAATTCAGTTAAACACCCTTTACCTCAATATTCTTCTATCCTTCAACCAAAGAAGCTAATATTTATTTTCACTATGTTATTTTAATGTGTTTGGTGCGTCTCCTGAAGCAATGGGGTCGTAACTTATGCCTAAGTAATGTTTTTTGAACTCAAACTCTTCTATTTGTTTTGAGTGTAAGATCTTGTTTTTGTTTTTCTATGAGTGTCCAATTCCAAATAAATTTTGTTTGGACTACCATTTTGTTTACCTGTATGGCGATATGTTGTTAATCAAGAGCTGCCAAAACCTTAAAGCAGCATTGGTTGTGCTTTTATTGGTTATTCTCTGTCAAGCTGGTATAGCCATGAACTTTCATAGTCGGTATAGTCCTGACCTGAGGATTAGTTGTTGCAAAATGGTCCATGGTGCTCATCTGGTCTAGAATTCTACTGGTGGAAACATTTTTGAGGAACATCTGATTTAGGTCCATATCGCGTATTTAAGGCTGCATATTTTAATGTTATGCCGTTCACAAGGTTGACAGAGTCAATAATTTTGATAGTGTTTTTATGTACTTTACTAAAAAGTATGTACCTCATGCATCTGAAGAGTTGATACTTTGACTTTGTTAAGTTTTGTATATGGGTTTTGCCACAGTTAGTTATGCGTAAATATCCCAACGAAAGCTGAAGACATGTTATGACCTCATTTTAGTTCTTAATTTGATAAGCAGACCATTTAGAGAATTTCAAACTTCGAAATTTTGAGTGTATTAAATGAGGTTATAGTGCATTTATCACGTGACCCATTGAAATACAATTTACTTCTGAAGTGTACATTCCAGGTAGCAGACCTTGTTGTGCTGAGGTTGGTAGCATCATGCATCCAACATCTTTTCAGATTTTGTCAGTCTGATTGATGTTCAGTGCTTGATAGTACTTAAAATAGATTACTGCATTTCTGAACAGCGTTGTATCATCTGTGTGCTGTTGTTCTAGGCTTCTAGCCATCATAATCAACCTCTGTTTTCCTGATTTTTAGTTCCTTATATACACTTATACATATGCATATATATGTGTGGGTGTGAGTACCTCGCAATTTAAAGTTTAAATGTCTTTTTTTGTTTTCTAAATATAACTTCTTGAACAGTATATTTAAGTTTTAAAAAAAAAAAAAAAAATATATATATATATATTTAAATATAATTTCTTGAACAAAATATTCTTTGTGTCTTTGGCAACTGATTCTGTTTTTCCTCCTTCAGTGTGATTATTGTGTTCTTTTTGTTACCTTGTAGCAAGTTCTGTTTCCAAAATATTTCCTAAAAAAGTAGACTGGAGAATCAATTAATTGAAAAGACAGAAAGGAGAAAAAACACTTTGAGAACTTCCTTGTTTCAAGATCTAGCAATCATTTTGGGCTTGCGCTACTGTTTTGCAGGTTGATTTGGAACACAACCAATACAGGTCTTATCAAGGGCTGACATGCTTGATGCAAATATCCACAAGAACTGAGGATTTTGTAATAGATACTTTGAAACTTCGTATTCACATTGGTCCGTATCTTAGAGAAGTATTCAAAGACCCAAGTAAGAGAAAGGTAAGTATGCAGACTATTTTATCTTGTTGTGATTGCAGTTTGCCTCCTCCCTCCCCTCTCTCAGCTATGATATTACTTGGCTTAATTAGGTAATGCATGGAGCAGATCGTGACATCATATGGCTTCAACGGGACTTTGGCATTTACGTCTGCAATATGTTTGACACGGGACAGGTTCTTCACTTGAGCTGATAGTGTGAACACTATTTTACATTACTTTTAATTTTGGGAAAAAAATTCTCTGTATTATTATTTTTCTAATTTTCTTCCTGATGTTACCAAGTAATTTTCTTTTAAACACTATAGAACTTAAGATGGGTTATGGTTCAGTATAATACATCCAAACAGACTGAGCAGCATGAATACTTGTATTTTGAAATTCTTTGTGGGCTTTTCTGCTGTTATGTATAAATTTTATGTCTTTCAAGTAGCATGATAGTTTTTGTGCCAGCCCATGATAGCACTTTTGATTTTAAACTAGAATGATATCTAAGTTATCTAGATGGTGATGGTTGATTATAGGACAGGCAGAGGTCATCGCCCCTTTAGGGATCTGCCTTTTAAGGATTTCTACTTATCATTTCATCTGTCTTACATAATTAGATTAGAGGATAAACTCAGTTTCAGAACAAGTCAAAGCACTAGTCAGAGAAAGTGTTGTAGTTTTTTTTTCCTCTTTTGTGCTTATTTTGTGTTTGCTCTACTTTCATGAAAGCACATCTGTTGAAGTACTACTCTACTTAATTCTCTGGTCTGCTGTTGAGTACAATGTTTTTCTTTGTTCGTAGGCCTCACGGGTGTTGAAAATGGAAAGATACAGCCTGGAACACCTGTTGAATCATTTTTGTGGAGTTATAGCAAACAAAGAGTATAGTCTGTTGCTGTTATTATATGTCCATTATCATGTTTGCTTATATTAAACTGCCCTACTCCAAAATTTGAAGAACTGGAAAACGAGAAGGGAATATATAAAAAAAAGTATTGTATGTATAGGAGGGCTGTAAGACTAACCATCCTGTTTTCTACAGATACCAGAATGCAGATTGGAGAATTAGACCTCTTCCCCATGAAATGATCAAGTATGTTTTTATGGGAACTTTTACTTATTATTTGTTTTCCTACATATTATTTGACGAGATTAACCTTTTGAATTTTCAAATATGAAGTCTCATTAATTTTTCTTACCTGCCATACCTTAATATCTCTCATTTATGTGGTCATACGATTTTTCTGGTTACCTATTTCTAATGGTGTTATCATCTTATGTGATCTATCACTTGGCACATAGAACACACACCAGAGTCTAGCCAAAGTTGTGTATAATTTCTTAGTCAGGGGTTTGGCCTAACTTTTTGTACCAAAACTCTCCCATTTCCCTTGTACAACTCTTAATTGGCTCTTGCCAGACATCAATTGCATGACTTTCCTGCATTCGGATTGTGATTTTTTCGTATGTCTAAGGTCATTAATTTACTGTGGACTTGTATTAACTAATGACTAGTGTGATCTTATGAGTGAATCAGATCTTTATCTGCAATAAGAATTGTTCTGTTCAGGTAAAGCATAAATGTAGGTGTTATTCCGTTTGATACATATTGTCTAGAGTTTTGGGTATCCAGAATGTAAGGCCCACGGTTCAAACATTCATATCTGGTCAACCCCTTTTATATGGGGTAGGAGTGTCGCTTATTTAATTCCTTAAAGATTTCTGGAGTAACTCTGGATAAATAACTTGAGAAAGTTATGCACACGTAGCAGTCCAAACTTTAATTTCATTCTGAATATAGCAGTTTTCCTTTTCTTCATTAGAAAATGATACAACTCAGTCTCCAGACTGAAATATAACCTTTTGGCCTGGCTCAGCAATGGACACTAGCTTCATCTTTAATAAGCTACTCTTATTGTCTTTTCAAATTAATTAGCATTTGCAGTAGTTACTAACTGTTATACTAGATCTCTAATCACTTATAGAGACAGTCTCCTAAAGTTATGGTTTCTGTCATAATCACGCTTGTGTAGGATGTCTGTTTTAAGAACTAGCATGAGTGAATACAGTTCGTCTTTCATCGGTTAACTCAACTATTACCAACTTTAGTTCAACCAACATGTAATCCTTGGCCGCTTTCGTTATATGTACTTCGTGAGCTTGGGTTCTGGTTGCTTGCATGCTAATTAAAAGAGTAATTATTTTTGGGGTTGTTTTGTACTTTGTATATGTTGCTCTGTGTGTGTGCGCGTGCGCATGCACGTGTGTGTGTGCACATATAGATTTGTGTGTGTTTCAATACATATTTGATGAGTTAGTATGTGGTTTCATCAGGAAGATGTTATGTTTAGATTGTGGTTGCTTCTATGCTAATTAAAGTACAAATTTGTGTGTGTTTATTTATATATTGTGTATGTCTTTCTAACTGTCCCCCCCCCCCCCCTTTGGAAGCTGAGCTGTTATCAAATTTATCATGTGAGGAATTATGGTTGGCGAATATCAAAATTCAATATATTAGAGAAAACACTAATTCAAACATTTCAAATTTGATTGTTTGACGAGGAATTATCTATTTATACTTGTTTAAACGATGGTCCCATCAGCTAAGTTTCTGAAGATTTCTAATTATTATAATGGCATAATGTTGTCTGTGGATTTCTGCCTTCTAGATATGCCAGAGAAGATACACATTATTTGCTGTACATCTATGATCTGATGAGGATGAGGTTGCTCGGGTCACCTGCCGATTCTGAAAGTTCTGATCCTCCTCTTATTGAGGCAAGCTCTTACATATTCTTCTTTATTGGTATATTTAATTACAAGAAGTTAATGAGAGTTGGAAGACTACCACTGGAAAGGCTAATTCTTTGTTTATACAACATTGTATAGAGAGTAGTTGCCCAACATTTCTTTGTCATGCTTTGTAATGCAAAAACTACCTGGAGCCTTTAATAATGAAATGTCTACCTGGAAACCAGGAAAGGAAACTCAAATCCTACCATTTCCTTACCATCTTTGGAATTTTATGCCTAGAATCTGTTGTTGATGTTCAATTTTTACTTTGAATTCCATTCGCATTAATGTCTTGTCAATGCTATTTGTTTTAGTTTGTGTAGGCATGCATTTTCAAATTTAGCTTTGTTTGTTCAAACAAGTGAGCTTCAACAACTACTCTTAAGCTTTATGAAGTTTGATGCAAAAGTAATCGGAAGCATGAGAAAATTTGGGTTGATTATACACGTGCACACCCCACCAACACCCCCACCCACCACCAAAAAAAGAAAAGAAAAGAAAACGATTATTTGTTATATGTATCAAGTTTTATTTATCACTAACTATTCTCTCATAAACTTATCAGGATTGCAATCTAATTATTTTGCTTTTTATTTTTGACAGGTCTACAAACGGAGTTATGATATATGCACACAACTTTATGAAAAAGAGATTCTGACAGATAGTTCTTACCTGCACATTTATGGGTATTGTTTTCACTTGTCAGTTTATGATGACAGGCTATATACATGGACCTTTTCATTCATGTGGTCAACTGCTTCAACTTGCAACACATCTCTGGTCATTCTAATCTGCTGTTTTGGTTATTTCTCAAATGATATTGCAGGTTACTGGGTGCTGATCTCAACGCTCAACAGCTAGCAGTTGTTTCTGTAAGTTGCTTGTTCAGTACTTTTTAATTATAACTTGCATATTTTTCTGATTATCACAGCTGCCCTGTTCCTTTTTCTGCTGACAACTTATGATCACAAATTTCATTTGTTCATGTGATATATGGTTCATTGAGACATTCAATGCCCATATGAATTTTAGCCTTGACTTTTCTTGTTTATTTTGTTACGATATCCCTCATCGGTTCCACATGAAAGTGGTGGAAGGGTATATAAGTGGGAGTCTAACACCCTTTACCTTCGACCATGGTTTTGGGTTAAGTTTTTTAGAGAACAAATATTCAAAATTAAAATCATATAATATATAGTGCTCCAAAAAAATTAACATATTTTTTGGGGGCTAGTTTGGCATTAACTGATATGTTTTTGGTGTATTAAATGACCTGTAGGGACTCTGTGAATGGAGGGATATTGTTGCTCGTGCAGAAGACGAGAGTACTGGTTATGTTTTGCCCAATAGGACTCTTATAGAAATTGGTACTTACTGGCTATCACATATTTCAACGAGTTTATAGATTTCTCTTGATTCTTCAATCTTTTCCTCTTTCATTTTGATCCTCACCGTTTCTGTTAACTCACCCTACCTTTTCCGTCTCTTTCCTTGTTCAACTCCAGCTAAACAAATGCCACTCAGTGCAAACCATTTGCGTCGGGCTTTGAAATCCAAGCTTCCATATATTGAACGGAATCTTGGTTCAGTTGTTAGTATCATAAGGAACTCTATCCAAAATGCTTCTGCATTTGAGGAGGCTTGTAAACATCTCAAGGAAAGACGCATTGAATTGGTAAGTGTTTAAAGAATTGAGTTCTTTCTATTTCCTATTTATAGCCAACTGCTAGTTCCTTGTCAGAAAGCATATGATCTACTTTGTGCTGGTGCTTTCTATTGCACTCATGTGGCATCATTGTTTCAGCATTTTAAGTTTTTTAAATTTCATTTCATAGGTGTGATTTTGAGCATATATATCTAAAAAGTGCATAATGATTCTACTCTTGTAGATTGAACAGCATGGAGACTAGCTTTTGACCTGCTTATACACGTTTGGTCTTTTTGTTTTTGGGTCCTCGTAATAATCACATAAGAATTTTGTAAGTCTTAAGAGTTGGAAAAAATAACAACACTTTGCTTTTAGTCAGCTGGGTGATGTTTCAAAAAGCATAGATTGAGTACATAAATGTACTGTGTCAACAGATAAACATTTTAAGGATAACTATCATCTTCTGCAAATGGAGCTGTCAGTTAATAGCAAATTGAAGACTTCTAATATTATTCTGAAAGCCATAGCTACTTTATGTTCTTTCTGATAAAGTTTCCTGGGCGGTGTTTCTTGAGTTCGTTATTCAATTCCTTATGCCTTTGTATGCCAAGGAGGTTGTGTATAATATTAGCACTTTAAAATTCTGTGGTGGAGCTTTCATCAGACCACTTTCTTCTGTATACTATTTCTTCTCGCTCTTTCTGAACGTTGGTGTGTCACATGTTACTAATGATATATAATCACATTATGCAGTCAAATGGAGAGAATACTTTGGGTCCAGAAGATTCTGAAGTTTTGCCTTCAGAAGCTCTTGAAATATCAAAAATCACAGAGGATGTCAATAAGATGGAGAGTAGCACCTTAGCTAGTGATCCTATAGTTGAGAATTCAGCAGCTTACATACAACATAGTGACAATTCTCATGACTTTGGGAGGTCTGATGCTAAAGTTTCTAATGAGACAACAGAAAGTTCTCATTTCTCTTTTATGAAAAAAGCAAATGAAAAAGGTAAAACAGATGGGTATTCTGCTTATAAGAGCGCATCGTTGCCTGACCCTAAAGATAAATTGGATTCATCAAAACCTGTAAGTTACCTCTTTATTTTTCTAAATCGTGTATTTTACAAGGCCGACCCTCATATAAATCTACTGTCAAGCCATGGATAATATGTTGACTGTCAATACCATTCAATGAAATTACATGGTTTTCCTCTCAAGAGAAGTACCATTATTGCATTTCTGAGCCTATGGCTCGCTAGTTCGTGTCTCTTAAATAAGTATTTTGCAAGAAAAACATTCCATTAACATAACCCATTAAAATAGGATGCAAATAAAGATCTTTCTGCATGAATAACCAGATGACCGTGATTCAGTTGGTCCTTTGAGCATAGAAATATGACTCACACATTTGTCCTTCTGACTTTGCTGCTGTTAGTCACGAATTAACATGAATTACATTGCTTCACTTTTGAAGTATTCCTGCGAATTTTTTCGGTTATGAGTTGCTTATCTTGTTTCAGGTTGAAGCAACTGTTCAGATACTGAAGAAGCCAAGCCGATCTTTTGGGGCATTGCTTGGAAATTCATCAAAAAGGAAGTTTGATCCTGATAAAGGAGTAAGTTTCATCAATCTAAAGTTAAAGACATGTCCTGATTCACTCTTTCTTAGGGTAAATACGAGCATAGTAATATTATTCTCTTGTTAACCTATAAATTACGGTCAGGTAGTTGTCATAGTACTAAAACTTATTGAATCATTACTTCTAGGATTAAGGCACACTGGTGGCTCGTTTACTTAATATATATGATCTACTTTGTCTTCTTGAGATTAAACGTGTGGCCATATTCTTAGGAAAAAGAAGATACCAAACTGGAGCAGATAAAATCATCGGTGAGTCTTCCATTCCACACATTTTCTGGTGGGGATGAAAGATTGCATTCAGAAGTTGAGGAATCTGACAAGATACCAGAAGTTGTACATCAAGAAGAACCTTCAGCAGCTCTTGAAACTAATTCAACTTTAGTAGATATTATTGTTCTGGATGATGATTCAGATGACGAGGAACCGGCGGGAAAAGGCAACCTCGATGCCGCCTCAGATGAACCCACATCAGTATCTGATCTCTCCTCCAGCTTTGAGAAGTGCTTCCCGCCACTAGATCAAAGTATGAGGTCCAAAGTGGTTGATAAATCTCAACCGGCGGAGTTTTTATCATCTGTTGAACCTTTTGACTATGAAGCTGCTCGAGAAGAGGTAAAATTTGGGGAGGAGAAACGAAAGGCAGAAGGTGATAACAACAGTAGGAGAAGAGATCGGAAAAAAGGTTCAGGTGGTGGGGCCGGCAAGGAGGAGGAGGCAACGGAATTCCAACAGGGTAGAAGGCGTCAGGCTTTTCCGGCATCTGGGAATCGCAGTGCTACTTTCCGTTGAGTCAAATTCGTCTCTACTCTCTGTAAGCTAAACCTGGTTGTAGAAGTAGTCTAGAAAGAAGGATAGGGCCATCAATTTTGAATGCAAGTCTCGTGATCATAAATATATGGAAAATTTCTGAATTGTTTGTAGTTGATAGTAATTCCGAGTCGAGCATCTTTTCGGTGCAAGCAAAGTTGCTATTCGACTTGTAGTTTTACCCTTTTGAATTTACTTCTGTAACTTGTAATTCTTTTATCCATATGAACATGTGAATTGTGATCGGTTATTATGGGTGAAATAATTTTATAAGTTTGTTGTGGAAGTTTTGCATTTTTTATTTTTTTTGGGAATTTCTATTTTAAAACTTCGTTTACTTTTGCATTGTCCTACACATAAATTTACACTCATGTACGCGAGACAAATTAAAATGTAATGATTTTGCATCAATTCTGCACATTAAATTAAAGTAGAACTGCCTACATGATTAATTTAACTCGTGTGTGTCGAGTAAAATCATGTGCACGATTTTATTTAATTTAGGCTTAATTGCAAAAAAAAAAAAAAAAAAAAAAAAATCCAAAATTTACATAATTTTTCTATTTTAGTTAATTATTTTAAAATTGTTAATTTTAACGACCAATTAATTTCAATTTTAGTCAATATATGATTTTTGTCAAAATATGATAATTTTATGGTAATATGGATCTCATATAGATAATATGTAAATGATATATCACTTAAAAAATTAATCAAGATTGATTAATCATGAGTTAACACACTTTATTCAAAAAAAAAAAAAATTGAAAATAATGCAATTAAACAAAAAGTCATGTATCAATCTATTTGTTTTCAAATCATGTTTCTACTTAAGATGCACCTCATTCAATATTGTATGTCATCTAAGTTTGATACATGATTTTTCATTGTGTTGCGTTGTTTTTATCATTTTTTTACTTGTTTAGTTAGGTTAAAGTGAGTTAATCAACGGTTAATTGAGTTTGATTGATTTAAGTGATGTATATGATTTATCTACTATCTACATGTTATCAACATCATATACAATCAAATTTTTTTTTTTTTAATAAATCACAAATTTACTAAAATTGAAATCAATTGGTAAAATCATGGTTAAAATTAACAAGTTTGAAAGAATTTACCAAGATAGAAAAAGGTTGTACAATTTCGGATTTTTTTTTTTAAATTAAGCCTTTCATCTATTATTATGTTTGGAATACATTTAAAAGATGTGAGTGATATGTATTTCAAGAAATAGTCATTCCATACATATTAAGAAAATATATTTAATTTAATTGAAAAAACAATTTTAGCCAACAAACTTCCTTTTATGTCTTTATTTATACACGATGACTAGTCTGATTTCATACAAAATGATAGGAAAGTGATTAATTCCAACAAATATTTCGTTTCATAATAAATGTAGTTCTATATTCTAAATTTTGTTCTATATAAAGAGTTGTTTTGGACTTTTATACAATTTTATTCCTAAATTATCCCTATTAATATTTTTTAACTAAAATTTAGGGATTTAATATGATACCAATTTATTTATGAAATTAATTTGACTTTCCAATCTTGAATCATAAATTTCTTGATTAGGTAAATGTATATTTATCCAATTTTTATATTTCTTAATTCATGACAAAAACTCCAAAACGACACTTAATATAAATGGAATATTGATTAAGAGTATTTTAGATAAATTATACGCTACTAATAAGAAAAGTAACTATAATTGGGGACAAAAATAAAAAAAAAATTAATGGACTATTTTTGTGAGACAAAAGGTGTATGTATTGAATTGATGCAAATCATTCATATTGATTTAAAGACAGCACAACTTCTTGCCATTGATTATGGATGTAGAACAATGACACAAATCGATCAAATTGATGTAAAACCGCACAATTTATTGTAAGAACATTATGGATATTGTAACGATGATTTTCATTGTAATTCTGTGAGACACTGATGCACCTCTCTAACCCTCGCATGTTATATAAGTAATAAGTTTTCATTATTTACTTAATCTAATGGTGAAAATTGAATTGAGATTCAGGCACTCTGAATACGCAGTAGTAAGGCACTGATTTTCAAAACGGGAAAAAAGCTAATTGCGAAAGGATGACTAGATAAGTTGTTTCTTCTGTGAAATGAACATTTGAAACTTGTGCCCATTATTATACATACTTTTTTGTGTTCAATTTTTTCACGAGTCATTAAAAAATTAAATTGTATTGTGTGGATCTCACAATCATATGTACTACAAAAGCGAAATATCTTTCAGAAATTGAATATTTTCACCTTTAACATTAAAACATTACAAAACTTGACAATATATGTACATATATTTATTACCTATATAAAAATGTAGATGTTTCTTACAAAATATAATTTGCGGTAAATATTTCTATTAAAAATTATTATTTAAAATTATAATAATAATTTAAAATTTTCATACTTAAATAATTTATATTAAAACTCTAACTAATTCAAAATTTTATAAAATCTCATTATAATTAAAACTTTAATATAAAAATATTATATATAAAATATTTATATTATTTATTTCCTTAATTTGAATTGTTCTCCACATGCACATCTTAAAATTTAAATTTAATATTTTTACATTAAAACATCATAACATTTGAAAATTACATTTTCATGCATCACACAAATACCTAGCTAGATCGAAGTTCTCTGGAAAACTTAGACTCCATTTGAATAAAATAATTTGAAATCCAAAATTTAAAATGACTAGATTTAAAATCCGACTTCAAAATTAATTCAAAATGAAAACCATGAATTTCATATCCATATTCATCCAAACACCACTGATGAATTTGCTACTATAGATTTCAAATTCCTCCTCAAATCCAAATAGATCCTTAATTATTTTGTGTTCAATTTCACACATTTATATGCAATATTTAAAATTCAATTTACACGCTAATATATACGTATATTCATATATATAAAGCCTCATTTGACAGACCAAAAAAGATACATTTATTTTTTGTGGGTTAGTGCAAAGATAAAAGAATTCATTACGATATTTGCTATTAAGCCTTCAGAACCCAAAGATAAATCTACTTGATCTCTTACTGTAAACTTTCAATATGTACAACAAGAGTGAGTAGCAGGTGACTTTATCAAAGAGAGACGACGTAACTCACCTCCCAATTACTTGTCCACAATTTCGACAGGGACTACAGGAATAGAGTCCCACCATTCCCTTAGACGACGATTGCCTTGCTCGTTTTGCATACTCTTTCCGAGTTTTGATGTTGCAAAAGAACCATATAGTATAAGGGCTATTAGTATAAACTTGAATGGAATCAATGCAAGCACAATTGCAGCACACGTCATCACCATCATCACCGTGTTTGAATGCTGTACATATACATCAAAACTCATAAAACATTTACATGTAGCAAATATTAACACAATAAATGTGGTCTTTCAACCGTATATAAAACATTATTCTACCAACTTTCTAACGTTATACTACGCATCTTTTTATTTACAAGTCTAGAATTCCCTTAACAAAGAAGGGACGGCCTATTAGGCTAAATGAACAAGGTTGACACGAGATAGAGAATGACGTAAATCCTTAACGAAGATTGACACAAAAATATGACTGCATGTAGAAATAAGAATGGGGTCTATCGATTATTTGGGGTAAAAATATGGTTTCAAGGGAATGTGTAAGAAAATTATACATTAGTTGAAAATTGGTTAGGTAACATATATGTATAGAACGTGTAAATTTCAACTAATTTGATTTAAAATGTTTTCTCATCTTCACTAATATAGACAATAATTCTTGCTATCTTCCCTTTTTAATTGACCCTTATACACTTTCACCCAAAGGATAACACGTGAATATATACGTACCTTGGGTGTTTCCGAGATAAGTATTGACCATATTTTAAGCAATGCTATATTTGTCTGCCTCATTATTTCATGCACGCTTCGTAATCCTTGTTGTGCAGATACAATACTCTCCATAGCCGTTTGATCGGGTCCTGCACGAATAACAATTTTATCGTGCTTCTCTTTGATCATCATCCTTCTGGCCCACAACATCCTCGAAACCACCCACAACAGGAAAGCCGATATCGCAGGGCCCACCCACTCACTACATTATAAAACAATTTCAAAATGTACACCATTTGGACTCTGCCAGCTAAGCAAGCACCTCAGATGCAATATTAATTGGCACTAAGTTCAGATTGACATGCTCGATTACCTGTAGATAACTATGAGTGATGAAACAACCAGGATGGAAGTGGTCATGGGCTGTTCCCATGTCAAAATTTCTCGAGCCCGGGGGACTACAATTGTAAGTGGTTTAAGCAATCCCTGCACATCAAAATGAATCAAATAAGGTACTTAAAAAAGCTCGATGTAGTTTAATACACTTGTACGGACAAAGACAGTAGCTTAAATCAAGACGAGTACAAAACAATATATAATTGTAGTCAGAGACAAGAAAGTAAGGAATGGATAAGAAATTAATAATGGATTTCAAACTCTTGATCTCGCATTTATTTTTTTACCTCATAGATTTTTAGTTAAGGATTTTGCATCAAAACTACGTAACAAAGTCATAGCACCCAACCAGAAAGTGGATTTGAAAAACATTCATTTCAAATCAATCAATCCAAACACAACCTTAGAGACGGTTCTCAAATATCTGAAACTTGTAGATGCAACTAGCTAGGAACATATATACCATAACAAGTTTCATACTGAGTACCATTAGAACTTGGGCGCTTTCACTAATGCCGGCTTCTTCTTTTAGTCCCCTAGTTGTAGCTTTAGCCATGTCCGTTTCTTTCGCTTCTTCTCGTGCTAGGTTTATAGCACTCTCCAACGACGACAGATTCTCAGGCTGCATAGCTTCACTATTACTAGCAATCTGTTTCGGCTCTAGGCAAGGAATACACGGTTGAGAGACATTCAAGTTCCTGAGAATCGAACTTGCACTGCACGGATTTCCACTAACCGACTTTTTTAGACTCTCGCCGAGCTCTTGTAGTACATAGTCCCCCTTGGGCAATTCATCGAGCAAAGAGAATATCAAAAAGCTTTTAGGTTCCGGTGGGGAAATTCTAAGCATTTCTCTTGTTGCATGAAGTCGGATTATCCCTAATATGGTCCTCGCATGCATCTCCCACACTTCGAGTTCTGATTCCACCTTGGATTTTGACAGAAACTTATGCAGTAGCATAATCTCCATTACAAGAGCAAGCCAATGATCGCGCCTCGTTGAACTCGTCATCTCTGGGAATCCTAAGACAACACCTTCTTCTCTAGAAGGGGTACAAAAAAGTAGAATTACAGAGTAGCAAGTGGTTAGTTGTTCAATGTAATTGTCAAAATCACTAATACAATTTCCTAATTGCAATGTTGCATAAAGATATGTCTCTATAATGGGGTAAAAATGTAAAATTGGTCGCCTAACTTACAAGGGTGTGACAAAACTAGTGAGTTTTCTTTGAAATGACAAAATTAGTCCATTCATTTTAAATTTGTATTTTTTTGTCCGAAAATTCTTAAGTTTGTTGTAATTCTACATACTGCGACTAATAAAGATAGTGTGGTAGACCCTAAAATTTTATGAACTTGGCGCCACACAAGCAACAGTTGACATTTACATTTTTACACCAACTTGTCTTATGAAGACATGTTCACATAATCTTGGATCAACCGTGCCATCTAAAATGTTTACAGTATGTAAAATTCTAATTAATTTTTGGACAAAAATGCAATAATTAAAATGAAAGAGTTTTGCGGCTTTTAAAAGAAAAATGACGGGTTTTGCTGCACCCCAATAGTTATATGACCAATTTTGCTTTTTTTCTCGACACAATGACAACAAGCTTAACGAATAAATTGCTACTTGACACTCACAATTCACAAGATTCATAAACTATAGCTTTGTCAAAAAGAGGAGCACCCCAAGGACCTGTTGCTGCAGGTTTCACACTCTGCTCAATGTCCTTTGAAAGGTCAAGCTTTACCGCAGCTTCATACGATACAATACCCGACGCCTCGAAGTAAAGAGCATAGTTTGTCAATGTCAACCTGCCTAGAAACAATACTCTTGTTTTATTCAAGGAACATTATCTATGTTGGAATGGAAAAATAGAGGAAAATTGTAGACTGACCTGGCCAACTAGTCCCACCAATATGGCGCACGACTCTCTGCGAACTTGCAGTTCCCTCCACATGCAATATAAATTCGTCATCAGCCAGTTCAGCCCCCGTTGGTGTTTCTTGCTTCTGCAAATGCTTTATACACCTAACAAAATACAACTAGTCATACATAAAGTACCCCTTTAATTTCAAAATGATATAATATTCGATATTTCAAATTAGTCTCATATATATGTTATAAGTATGTACCTATGAATTTCTTTCAAGAAAATGTCATATGCCGGGAAGTGAAGGCGATGGGCGGTAGGTGCAGTCAATGTCTCAAAAGTAAATCTACCATTAACCATGTCTACTATTAAAGGTACAAGAGTTCCCAACCATACAAATGCATCTTCTACAGCACTCGGCTCACGGTCAACCTATTGAAAAAGTCAATTCATATCTCTTCTAATCTCTCAAGCATCATATCTCTTCTAATCTCTCAAGCATCATATTAAAAGAAGAGGCACTTACAAGGAGTGGCATGAGATCTGAATAGAAAAGAGAGACGTCGTCTTGTGGAGGATCGTTCACTATCAAAGCCTTCTTCTCCTCTCTCTCTTTCGCTACACACTCCTAAAACAAGTAATTGTATCCATATTAGTTCATGTATTATGAATATTGGGTAGGTGTGGAATGGAGAGATGAGGCTCACAGAATGTGATTCTTCATAATCGGAACTTGGCGTCTCCCAAGCAAGCATCATATCAAACGTGAACCGGCTAAAAGAACCATCGCAGATGTTTTGATCAATAGTACCACAAATGACAGAAAGTGCTTTTGTGCAGCAGAACTCGACTAATTTCTTCGAATAACCATCCATCCCACCCTCCCATTCCCTCTCGAATTCTTTAATCAGCAAATCAACAGAAGTATCAAGTACCCTGTGAACCAATTGCAATAATTTTGTCATGAAATTGTAAGTTTGCATATGCTAGCACATAAAGAAAAACAAAAAGTACTTTCTTGATTAAGCTTGGAGTAGCAGACGGGATTTTACGAGGATAAATTCCAAATTTTCAAAATTTGTATAATCTTTCAGTTGCTAGTGAATTTAGTCCTAAAGTTCCATGACCAAATTCACGACCAATTGAAAGATACATGATTAAAATGCATACTTTGTTATGGACAAGACCAAAATTGGGACAGTTCTAATTGATAAATTGGGGGACTAATATTGCAAAATTTATGGGACTAGCATGTTTGATGATTAGTTCTTCATTATGGTTATGCACTTAGTAAGGCTGCTGAAGCATTAGAGAGGGAATGCTCTCTCTCTCTCTCTCTCTCTCTGCAAACTGAACTACCTCAGCATGCAGTGTAAGAAGAGGCTAATTAAGCTTAACAAAGAACAAAGATAAAAACATTCAAATTACTAATCTCAAAACCTGATCCCACATTTAAGAAACCCTGAAGCTGGTGCTTATCACCTCATCCCTAACCCTAATCGTTTATCCTTAAGGAAGAAAGGATGAAGGAGAGAAAGGCAACCTCATACATATAACATATGATACATATGATCCCAATTTGAAATATGCATTTGGAGAAACAACACGTACAATGAGAGAGAGAGAGAGAGAGAGAGAGAGAGAGAGAGAGAGAGATTACAGGGCACATCTTGTAATAACGTTGTTGGCAATGCTTGAAAGATCCTTCTTCTTTCCCATCTTAATTGTTATGCAATATAGTTGCAGAATTAAATAAATATTCTCTCTCCCCCTCAAGTCTGAAGATGTAAGAGGGAGAATACAATTGTGGGCACGATCCGATATATCCTGTGTATGTGTTACAGTGTTAGTGCTATCGTTTGACACGTGGCGCCCATGCAAGACCTTCAAAACACACTCTCTCTCGACCCACAATTCTTATTGACTTGGAAGGATGCATAATAATCCATCATATTTAACACAATTAACAATCCCTATCCCTATATCAAAATTCTTATCTCACATTTGTATCTCGTCAAAAATATATAATATATAGTTTAACTATCTTTCAAAATTTGGATCGATGAAATTCCTAAAAAATAATTATGAATAGAATTGATAATTAAAGTTTGATGTGGATCTTGGGCACATAATAACTTATTACCATGGGGCATTATGCATATTAAATTTAATCACACTAATCATCACGTCATCCACATTTGTGGTTGATCTGAACCTACATGTCATATTATCATTTTATTTACGTTAATTAAATATATTTTTTTATTTACAATTAATATATATATATAAATTTATTAAAATTACTTTTACTAATTAGTATACATAGAAAAGGCTGAAATTAAAATTATACATACTATTGTTTCCTCGAATTTAAAATAAAATGTTGATTTATTAAAACAAAACAACATAACATATGGTATAATTAAAATATAGTATAAATGGAAATGTATCAACTAATTTTAAATACGCGCACAGATATATTGAATATTTATCAAATAATTATCTATTGAAATATAAAAAATTATGGTACATAATTTTTTTTTTTTTTTTAACTATTGTTGATTCAAGTGGCAGGGAAAGTCTAGACCCTCTCAAAATTGACATAAATATATGGAAAAAGCAACTCACATGATCATCACGTATGTAATATGTTTTGTTGTTTCCAAAGTCACGAGAGGGCTAATGTGAAAAGTTATAGATTATTAGATTTGTTAAACATATGCTCTTTTGAATAAACTACAATTTCATTTTTAATTTAACATCTTTCAATTTTACAGAAACTATCATTTTGATAACAACATAGATATTTATAATATATATATATATATATATATATTTAATATTAAATTTATTGATAGTCAAATTTAATATTAGCATGAGTTAACCATAGATATTTATAATATATATATATATATATATTTAATATTAAATTTATTGATAGTCAAATTTAATATTAGCATGAGTTAACCATATTAGTTCAAATAAAAGTGAACTACATAACGAGTTATCATATTTAACTTCTTTTTTTCCATTTACAAAATGACTTATTATAGATTTGCACCTTTAATTTTGTAACAATTTAGTATATGATTGATCATTTCGACTTTCAACTGTTGATGTGGAACCTGAATTCAAAGAAATGTCCATGTCATTGGTCCATGTGGCTCTAAATATCACACTTCATATTAGCAATTGGAATTTGAAAAACCCAACGATTAGGGATTACAATTTCCTCACGAAAACTCGTTGGATACTAAATTTAATGGGACGGGGATTCCCTAATCAAATCAAGGAACAAATCATAAATGATGATTTCCCATTTATAAATTGCAGATAGGAAAATCTAAACACCATCAATAAATTGAGTATTATAAATTTTAAATCATTCCTCAAATATTCTCTTTATTTCAAATATAACCTTATTCTTTTCTAACCACAAGAACCAACACAAGTTTGAAATTGTCTGCTGGTCATTGTGTAGTGCCGTTGCCAATATAATTCCACATTGGACGGAAAAAGAGAATAAAAAAAAACACCATTGATGCTGGTCAATTTGCTCCGTTTTTGGAATGAAATTATCAAGAATATGAGGGAGGAAGACTATGTCGATGATTTAAAAAAATGCCTAAAAATTCAGGGAGTCTTGTGCTTGTCCATTGGCCGCTTTTTCTTCTAGCTAGCAAGTCTTCTCATGTCTTTAATGTTTAAATTAATTGTTCTCGACTTATGTCTTTAGCCCCTTTTTTTTTTAATTCTTAATTACCTCTATATATTGTATTGTAACTTTTTTTTATTTTTTTATTTTGTGTTATTTTTTATATAAATTCTTAATTACCTCTATATTTTGTATTGTAGTTTTTTTTTATTTTGTATTTGTAAGTTTAGATGCCCAAGAAACCGATCAAACCAAATTGAAATCGATCTTGATCAAGTGTGAAAATGAAACACAAACAACAACGGTTTTACAGTGATACACAACGCTTTTGCAGAGATACACAACACTTTTGCAGAAAAGAATAAACACAAAGAAGACGACTCAATTTACGTGGTTCGATCAATGTAATTGATCTACATCCACAGGTAAACAAAGCTCACTTGTATTAATCACGAATTGAATAAGAAATTACAAGAAATTGCAAGCTAATCGAAGAACCCTAATTCCTCTCAACTCTCAGAATTAGGAACTCTCTCGTTTCTGCAAATTAGAACTTGATACTACAACTGAATGAGCGCACTGATACTTATAGCTAAAGCCCTCACTCAATTTTGCATAACAAACTCTCAAACCGCACAACATTAAGGATCAAGAAAACTGGTACTATTCACTCGAACCCTAACTAATTCCTAACTAACGGCCTGAGTTAGTTTCTTGCGGTTCACAGCTCAAACGACCGGTTCTTCTCAACCCGAAACCGGTTCCTGACTCCTTATATTTTTCTGAGTCAACCCACGACTTACAAAATCTCCTCCTTAACTCACAAAATACCTGAAATTCAGACAACT
This sequence comes from Scutellaria barbata, assembly GCA_028654395.1. Classification (NCBI taxonomy): domain Eukaryota; kingdom Viridiplantae; phylum Streptophyta; class Magnoliopsida; order Lamiales; family Lamiaceae; genus Scutellaria; species Scutellaria barbata. The sequence goes on along the minus strand of CM053646.1, from coordinate 11,813,283 downwards.
CAAGCAAGAACACAAACTATCACATAAAATAACAAAAGGATACTGCAAGGATACTGCTTGTTCTTTAGCTTGTTACCAAGTCTGAACCTTGATCAATCTCATACAATGCTTGAGTTTCTCCCAAGGTAAGGACTTAGTAAACATATCAGCTGCATTGTTTTCTGTTCCAACTTTCTTAGCAGCAACTACACATTTCTCTACCATATCTCTAACAAAGTGAAGCTTCACATCAATCTGCATTGTTTTTTGTTCCAACTTTCTTAGCAGCAACTACACCTTTCTCTACCATATCTCTAACAAAGTGGAGCTTCACATCAATATGTTTTGAACGCTCATGGAACACCTGATGTTTCACTAAGTGTAATGTGCTTTGGTTATCACAATATATGTCAATACTTTGCTGATACAACCCCAATTCTTGCAGAATCCCTCTCAACCAAGTGGACTCTTTCATGGCTTCTGTCATAGCTATGAATTCAGCTTCTGTGGTTGATAAGACAACCACCGGTTGTTGTATTGCTTTCCAACTAACAGCAGTCCCAAACATTGTGAAAACATAACCTGTCAAGGACTTTCTTGTATCACAATTTCCTGCAAAATCTGAATCTACATAGCCTTGAATGATTGCTGAATTGTCCTTCTGTTTGCTGAACATTAACCCTACTTTAGATGATCCATTTATATACCTAAGTATCCACTTGAGTGCTTCCCAGTGAGCCTTCCCAGGTTCAGCCATGTACCTGCTTACCATACTCATGGAATGAGCCAAATCCGGCCTGCTGCAGACCATAGTATACATCAAGCTACCTACTGCATTTGCATATGGAACCCCTTCTATATACTTCCTTTCAATATCAGTACTTGGCTTCTGTGATGCTGACAGCTTGAAGTGAGCACCAAGTGGTGTCTTGGTAGCTTTGGACTGATGCATATTGTACCTTCTCAGAACCTTAGCTAGATAATCAGTTTGATAAAGAAATAATTTACCAGCATCTCTATCCCTTTTAATGTCCATTCCAAGTATTCTTCTAGCCTCACCCAAATCCTTCATTTCATATTGGAATTTCAGCTTCTCCTTAAGAGTTTCAATTCTCTTCCTGCACTTACTTGCAATCAACATATCATCAACATATAATAACAAGTATGTAAGGACATTATTACCTTCTTTTTCAAGATATACACAGCTGTCATACTTATATTTATATAAACCAATGCTAAGCATGAAATTATTGAAGTGTTTATACCATTGTCTAGGGCTTTGTTTCAAGCCATATAAGGACCTTTGTAATAGAAATACTTTACCTTCATTACCTGGCTTGATAAACCCCTCTGGCTGCTTCATGTACAAAGTTTCTTCCAGATTTCCATGTAGAAAGGCAGTCTTTACATCCATTTGCTGTAGTTCCATGTTGAAGTGAGTACCCAAGGCTAGCAAAATTCTGATGGAAGTGTGTTTCACAACTGGAGAGAATATTTCATTGAAGTCTACTCCTTCTCTTTGAGTGAACCCCCTGGCCACTAGCCTTGCTTTATATCTGATCTTTTCAGTTTCATGTACCTCTAACTTCTTCTTAAAGATCCACTTACTTCCAATTATATTTTGGTTCTTTGGTTTGTCTACAAGAATCCAAGTGTTGTTCTTTTCCAGTGAGTGTAATTCCTCATTCATAGCAATCATCCACTGAGCTTTATCTTTAGACATCATTGCAGACTTGAAGCTCTCAGGTTCTTCATATTCTACCTCCTGTGCTACTGCTAATGCATATGAAATAATATCAGCTCGGCCAAATCTATTTGGGGGCTTAATTTTCCTTCTTTCTCTATCTCTAGTAAGATTATAGTTACTAAGGTCTGTATGGTCCTCATAATGCTCATCTTCTTCTGATGAATACTGAACCAAATTATCTTCAGCTGAAGTGCCAGCAACTCTATCTGAGTTATTTAAGCTTTGCTGCTGTACATTCTTCTCCTCAGACTGATATTGCTCTTCAGTGGTTATGTCCTCCATCTCAGTGATTTGCTGACTTCTAGATTGCTGATCTTCAGTGGCTTTACCTTGGTCTTGTGCCCCATAGCCCATCTCAGCTTCTCTAAAGGTCACATCCCTGCTTACAAAGCACTTTTGATGGCCTGATTCCAAACACCATAGTTTATAGCCCTTGGTGCCTGAAGGATAACCAATAAAGATACACCTTAGAGCCTTAGCATCTAACTTATCTTGCTTAATGTGTGAGAAGGCCTTACACCCAAATATTCTAAGATGACTATAGCTAGGGGGTCTTCCATACCACAGCTCATCAGGAACTTTAAACTAGAAGGAGATTTGTTGATCAAATATGCAGCAGTAGTAACTGCTTCCCCCCAAAAACTTTTAGGTAGATTTGCATCTAATAACATGCACCTTACCCTTTCTAGGAGAGTTCTATTCATCCTTTCCGCAACTCCGTTTTGTTGTGGATTTGCAGCAACTGTTCTATGCCTAGAGATACCTTTATCATTACAGAAATTCTGAAATTCTTCTGAGAGATATTCCAAGCCATTATCAGTTCTTAGATGTTTAATCCTTCTTCTAGTTTTGTTTTCCTCTAAGATCACCCATCGTTTGAACTTGACAAAGGCCTCACTCTTGTGCTTCAAAATGAACACCCATACTTTTCTTAAGAAGTCATCTATCATAGTCATAAAATACCTTCCTCCTCCATGAGTTGCAACCCTAGATGGCCCCCATATATCAGAATGTATGTAGTCCATGCAGGCTGCAGTGGTGTGTTTTCCCTTGTTGAAGCTTTGCTTCTTGGCCTTGCCTAATATACAATGGTCACATGACTTCAATTTTGATATGGTATGATCTCCCAGTAGCTTTTGTTTGGATAATTCCATGAGTCCTTTTTCACCTAAATGAGCTAATCTCTTGTGCCAAATTTCAGTCTGATCAGAACTCATCACATTAGAACTTACTGCAGTAACAGTCTCCTCTTCAAGAATATACAAGCCATTTGATTTCTTCCCCTTTAAAGCAACCTTATCATTCTTAGTAATAATGATCTCACATTGTCTTGTACTAAACTCAAAACCTACAGATGTTAGAGTTCCAAGGGAAATCAAATTTCTTTTCAAGTTAGGAATGTACCTTACATTTGTCAAGAACTTGATCTTTCCTTCATGTGTTCTGATCGTTATAGTCCCTTTGTCTTTTACTTTGCAAGATTGGTTGTTTCCCAAGAGTACCATGCCTTCATCTTCAAGCTTGAGGTCTTGAAACCAGGATCTTTCCGGGCACATATGGAATGTACAACCAGTATCTAGGACCCATTCACTTGAAAACCTTTGATTTGTTATACAAAGCATGCTTGTACTCTCATAACCAGCCTCAGCAACTGCAGCTTCTTGCTTGTTGGTCTTATTTTGATTTCTTTCAGGACAATTCCTCTTGAAGTGGTCCGGTTTGTGACAATGGAAGCACTTCCTTTCCTTCACATCATCATCAGCCTTTGCCTCTTGTTTCTCAGGTTTATTTGACTTCTCTTTTGCTTGCTGCTGCTTCCTCTTGAAACCCTTGTTTTTTATGTTCAAACCTTCCCCAAGAACTTAAGCCTTTGCATCAGTATGGTTCTGAAGGACCTTTGTCTTGATAGCCATAAGAACTTCATCCAAGGTTAGAGACACTTGCCTTCCATAGATAATAGCATCTTTGAAGGCATCCAGTGATTTTGGCAATGAATTCAGCAACATTAGAGCCTTGTCTTCATCTCTGATTTCTTCATCAATGTTCTCCAAGTCGTCTAAGATCTTGCTATATTCATCCAACTTTTCAGCAACCTTCTTCTCATCTGGGATTCTAAAATTGAGAAGCTTTTGTTTCAAGTAAAGTCTATTTGCAAGTGACTTAGTAAAGTATAGAGAATCCAGTTTCTTCCATATCTTGGCCGCCGTATCTTCTTTGCAAACTTCCCTCAAAGCATTCTTAGCCAAACACAAAAGAATCAAACTCCTAGCCTTCTTGCAGACTTCATTTCTCTTCTCAGCCTCCCCAGAACTCGACTCACTCATGCTTTTCTCCACAAGTGCACTTTCCAGGTTGTTTTGGATCAGCAAGGCTTCCATGTGTACTTTCTATAGGTTGTAATCACCCTTGCCCGTGAATTTCGAAACATCCATCTTCAAACTCATCTTGCCGTGGTTAGGTTCGCACAGACGGCGCCAATTGTAAGTTTAGATGTCTAAGAAACCGATCAAACCAAACTGAAATCGATCTTGATCAAGTGTGAAAATGAAACACAAACAACAACGGTTTTACAGTGATACACAATGCTTTTGCAGAGATATACAACACTTTTACAGAAAAGAATAAACGCGAAGAAGACGACTCAATTTACGTGGTTCGATCAATGTAATTGATTTACATCCACGGGAAAACAAAGCTCACTTGTATTAATCACGAATTGAACAAGAAATTACAAGAAATTGCTTTGTTCCTATTCTATAAATTACAAGAAATTACAACAAAGCTCAATGTTAGATTTCTAGCTTTGTTCCTATTCTATAAATATGTGTTACATGTTTTCTAAATGAAAAGATAATTGTTTGTGAGTAATCTCATACTATATCAATTGTTGTTATGCATTTTTTCTCATTTTTATATATTTTTATTTTATATTTTCAAACTCAATATTTATAAGATTGTCTATTAATGTAAATGTTGTTGTTTGTTTTCGATAGTTCTTTTATTATAATATATAATTACTTAAAAATATGCCTTAGATACATATTGTATACAAATATTTAATGGTTTTATGATTTTAATTTGCAAAAAATATAATTAGTAGAGTAGTTCAATTGTAAATGGTGTATAAAGGAAACATTTTAAATTAGTTTTGTAAATTGGTCACTTCTAGCTACCTATTGTGACAAATAAAAAAAATTCAATTTACCATATAAGTTATCCATAATTTATATGTACTTTAAATTTGTAATATCATAAATACAATAATTTACATTAACACATAGCAAACGTTAAAATATATAAGTTTTTAACAATGTAATATTATATATTTTTATATATTTTATGTTAAGATTTTGTCAAAATTTTAAAATTATTAAATATTACAACTATTTTTTAACAAAGAAATTATGCACGTTATACTATGTTTTATACAGTTTCCATGATCGTTGTGTGTAATTTATTAATTACTAATATTATTTAAATTAATAAGTGATGGTTTTGGAAATAATAAAATTTCATACATATAATATGCTATATTATAGATTTGTATGTGTACAAGAGATCGGGTCGAATCAATAATGTCCAAATGGGGACTTAAACCCATTTTATTTTATTGAATAATTTTTTTAGATAAGACCATTTTATATAAAACATTACTAAATAATTTAGCGTTCCGTCTCATCTTAGAACAAGAAGGTGTGCCAAAATTAGATAAAAAGAATATTTAATGGGCTTTTTGCAAATAACAACACAAATTTGAGTGCCCTATCCTATATATATACATACACAGTGCGTCAATTCTAACGGACGAAATATAGAAGGCAGTGTCTTGAGATCATCTCAAGAAGTCCTACCATGGCTTCTGATTCTTCTCGTGCCCGAATCGATCAAGTTTTATCCAATTCGTTCTCAATTTCATTACTGTCGTCTTTTGGTTCGTTTCTTTCTTTTTTCTTTGTCAGTGTATTTGATTTTGGCTGTACTATCTTAAGCAGATTAAATCGTTTTTATGAGTGTGTGTTTTAGTGGTGGCGTTTGAATTCGATGAGTGCTATGAGAATTGTTTTGATTTCCAAGAAAAGAAAATATATCAAGAAAGTAGAAACAGAGTATAACTCGAGTTTCAAGAATTCATCAGTTGCCCTAATTTCTAAATTTCTTTCATTTATTTTGATTCTCGGATTTTCAAGAAAATAAAATATATCAAGAAAGTAGAAACAGAGTAAAACTCGAGTTTCAAGAATTCATCAGTTGCCCTAATTTCTAAATTTCTTTCATTTATTTTGATTTTCCGATTTCCAAGAAAAGAGAATATATCAAGAAAGTAGAAAAAGAGTAAATTAGAGTTTCAAGAATTCATCAGTTGTCCTAATTTCAAATTTTCTTTCATTTATTTTGATTTTCTGGTTTCCAAGAAAAGAAAATATATCAAGAAAGCAGAAACAGAGTAAAACTGGAGTTTCAAGAATTCATTTTATGCTTTCAAGAATTCAAAATTTTGTGTAAAATTATTTTATAGTCTTTTTTTGTTGGGTGTATGTATAAGATTCCGCAACAAATTAGATGGCTTACATTTTTTGTCTAAAAATCTTGTGTCATAGATCTTGTTGCCAGTCTTCCCTCGACAATTACGTTACAATAGGAAAAACCTGTACCAGGTAGTTTATGTTCTAGATCCAGCATCTCCTTGCGGGATTGAGGCAAGTTTATTGTTCTCTACAGGCACCTTGAGTTTCTTCATGTGCTCCATATTGAATGTTGATGCCTCTATAATCACGGAATATTGCAGATAGTTGACTCAATTATTACCTTGTTTGAGAACAATCTTCCTCTGAGGTTCGGTGCTGCAAAATTAATTGTGACGGTTGAAGCAAATGATGGTGAACTTCCAGCTGCTCATTTAAAGGATGACCCTGAAAATGTTTCCAGTTTTGGTAATTTCTTTAGGTGACTTTTCGAATCACTTGGTGTATTTTTTACATATCAAAAGTTAAATGTTTCTTCTGGGAATTGTTAGTTAATGTATTTTCTTCAGTGATGTATAAAAACTGTACATATTAATGGGTTTCTTTGAAAAAAAAAAAAAGAATTAAAGACATATATTTCTTTTGGACCTTTATCATGGTGCTCGGGCTTTACCTTGTTAGGATTATTGTGCTACTGCAAGTGCTTTGGGTAACTTGAATGGCCAGTTACGTTAGGTTGTGTTGAGACTCTTTACAGTGCCCTCTTAAGATGTCTCCTTTAATCCTAGTCTATGGCCCAATTTAATTTCCCATTGTGGCTTTGTTGTGGCCATGTATCTGATGTATTTTGATGTCCCAAATTGTGTGGCCGAAGGCAACAACCCTATGGGGCACTATTGCTTTTGGGCCCAATTTGTTGGTCCTCATGCCCAAATATGATAAAGATGTCCCAACTGTGGTTTCATGTCTTGGTTCCATGCTAATTCCTCCTCCCTTGACTCTTGGTGTGGGCCTTAAGTTGAGTTTTTAAGCCTCTAATTGTTGTGCTCATACTAAATGTCTTGGGGATGGTATGCATGGCTCGACTATTGTTTTTCTCTTCCAAGGTTTATGTGTAAAATAATCTACCTCCTGTGCTAAAAAAATGTTTTGTGAATATGTCAAATTTCTAAGTGTCACACATATACTCTGTTTTTAAGCACAATGGATGTGTGATTTTCTGTCGCTTATATTTTTGTTTTCATTTTTAATGTGTTTACTAATGCATTCATAATACTTCATGTGGAACAATTGGTGCTGGAGACTCTGTAAACTTCAGTAGCTATGGTGTTGAGCTTGCCCTGAAGAATATGGAATACAAGGCTGGTGGTGGTAGTATTGTCAAGTTTCTATACTCTTCCTATGATTTATAGTTCAGCATGTGTACATATTGTGGCACTAATGCATTTAACATATATAATGCAAATGACAATGTCAATGCTACTGCAAATGCCAATGGTAATGCTAATGCAAATGCAAATGCTAATGCAGGAGATCAATGCCATTTTCTTGTAAGTGGAATGGGCTTTACTTGAGTGGTGTTCTGCGCTTTCACAATGCCATTTTCAAACCTCATTTGCAATTTAAAGGCGACAGATTGATATCTGTGTCGGCCATTTGACAGCTCAATTTTCAACTGGACACATCTGGCTCATCGGTGTTGTTTCTTCATTATCTCCTTTGAAGGTATGGTAATTTTCTGGAAACACTGCAACATGCTGATTTTAGATCTTATCATTTGTTTGCATTAATTATCATCAGAGGCATAATGTTCTTTATGGGCTGATGTTATGTATGTTTTCATTTGCAGCTAAATGATTCCATAAAAGATAAAATTATTGCTTGTGTTTACATCAGAGACAGGGTGTTCTCTAAAGGCACCTTGAGTTTCTTCATGTGTTTCATACTGATTGTTGATGCCTCTATAATCACTCTGAATATTGCAGATAATTGACTCAATCATTTCCTTGTTTGAGAACAATCTTCCTCTGAGGTCTGGTGCTTCAAAATTAATCTAGCCGGTTGAAGCAAATGATGGTGAACTTCCAGCTGCTCATTTAAAGGATGACCCCGAAAATGTTTCCTGTTTGGTAATTTCTTCAGCTGACTTTTCGAATCACTTGGTGTATTTTTCACATATCAAAAGTTAAATGTTTCTTCTGGAAATTGTTTATTTTTAAAATAAAATGTTTTTATTTTCTTAATTTAGTTAATGCATTTTCTTCAATGATGTATAAAAACTGTACATATTAATGGGTTTCTTTGAAAAAAAAAAAAAGAATTAAAGACATATATTTCTTTTGGACCTTTATCATGGTGCTCGGGCTTTACCTTGTTAGGATTATTGTGCTACTGCAAGTGCTTTGGGTAACTTGAATGGCCAGTTACGTTAGGTTGTGTTGAGACTCTTTACAGTGCCCTCTTAAGATGTCTCCTTTAATCCTAGTCTATGGCCCAATTTAATTTCCCATTGTGGCTTTGTTGTGGCCATGTATCTGATGTATTTTGATGTCCCAAATTGTGTGGCCGAAGGCAACAACCCTATGGGGCACTATTGCTTTTGGGCCCAATTTGTTGGTCCTCATGCCCAAATATGATAAAGATGTCCCAACTGTGGTTTCATGTCTTGGTTCCATGCTAATTCCTCCTCCCTTGACTCTTGGTGTGGGCCTTAAGTTGAGTTTTTAAGCCTCTAATTGTTGTGCTCATACTAAATGTCTTGGGGATGGTATGCATGGCTCGACTATTGTTTTTCTCTTCCAAGGTTTATGCGTAAAATAATCTACCTCCTGTGCTAAAAAAATATTTTGTGAATATGTCAAATTTCCAAGTGTCCCACATATACTCTGTTTTTAAGTACAATGGATGTGTGATTTCTGTCGCTTATATTTTTTTTTCATTTTAATATGTGTTTACTAATGCATTAATAATACTTCATGTTGAACAATTGGTGCTGGAGACTCTGTAAACTTCAGTAGCTATGGTGTTGAGCTTGCCCTGAAGAATATGGAATACAAGGCTGTTGATGTTAGCATAATAAAGCAAGGTCTAGTTTCTATACTCTTCCTACGATTTATAGTTCAGCATGTGTACATGAGGTGGCACTGATGCATGTAACATATATATTGCAAATGCCAATGGCAATGCAAATGTAAATGTTAATGCAAATGCAAATGCTAATGATACTGCTAATGCATTTTCCCATTGTTGTTTCTTCATTATGTCATATGAAGTGGTAATGCTAATGCAGGAGATCAATGCCATTTTCTTGTAAGTGGAATGGGCTTTACTTGAGTGGTGTTCTGCGCTTTCTCAATGCCATCTTTAAAACCTCATTTGCAATTTAAAGGCGACAGATTGATTTTTGTGTCAAGGCCGTATGACAGCTCAATTTTCAAAAGAGGCATACTAGACACGTCTGGTTCACTCCAACGGTCAGAATTTTCCATGTTGTTTCTTCATTGTCTCATTTGAAGGTATGGTAATTTGCTGGAAACAATGCAGCATGCTGATTTTAGATTTTATCATTTGTTTGAATTAAATATCATCAGAAACATGGTGTTCTTTATGGGCTGATGTTATGCATGTTTACATTGCAGCTAAATGATTCCATAAAAGATAAAATTATTGCAAACCAGCGAATGATTCCCCCTGGAAAGTCCTTAATGGTTCTGAATGGTGCCTTAATCAATGTTGAAGACATTGACCTGTTAAGCTCTCTTACCAACAATTTTTTTTTTAAATCTCCTTTTGTTACTTATTCTCCTGGTAAAACTGTAGTTTGTTGGAGAACAAGAACAGAGAAGTGTTTATTGCCAGTGCCGGGGGGGGGGGGGGTTGTTTGGTTGAATCTAATTTTTCTCATGATTGGATTTCTTCCACATGCAGTTCATCCAGCTAGACGTACAGTCACTCTCAATCACTTCCTATTTACTGTAATTCTATGCTTGAAATACTTCTTGTTCTTATGTTTGAAGGCCTCACAGTTGGTTTTAATCCTAGCTTGTGCTTCCTCCTTTTGACTGTTATATCTAAAGCCTCCAAGATCCTGATTTCCAACTCTAGATGAATGAATTTGATTGAACAGATGGGAAGGAAGCTGGAAGAATTGTTACGACAGAAGGTTGCACAGCCAGCTAACAGTTGTCTCTCTGTGTCTGGTGTATCATTTATTGACCAAGTTATACATCCTCTCTATGAGGTCATTTCTGCGGTATGTCTAAATTTTTTGAATTCTGTTTTCTTTATTGTTAGAAATATTTATTGTTTAAATATTTTAGTGCTATAAGTCAATCTCTTATATTGGTATTCCAGTGTGATTTCTTATTTCCCCAAGAAAAAAAGCTTACATCTTAAAGATGACTTTTGATTTTAATCCCAAGGAAGCTGCAAACAATGATTATGGGTGTGCACCTCATTTAGCCTGGAGAAACTATGATGATTTCAATAGTACTTTTGGTAAAGCTTTTGTATCGGATTTATATAATAATTTTTAATTTATTTAATTCTTCAGATAATATTTTTCTGTTGGTGTCGTGTGTTGAATTCTTGTCTGATTCAATAATTCTTTTCTATTATAAGGTCACTGAGCTGCTTTGAGCTTAGTTAGCTGTGGCGCAAGGGCTCAATACTTTTCCTAAAGCCAGCACCGAGGTCCAAGTTATGAAACGTTCTTTTGATTTTGTCGCAAGTCAATCTTGTGACATGGATGTAATTTTACATAATTTTCACATTAAATCTGCAGATGCCTCTTATTCTATTTTGGAAAAAGTTTCTTTCTATTTACTTATTTTACTAAACTTACGTGCTCGGGAACATGATTTAGTAGTTGAACTTCATTTGACCGGGAACGGGAACTTGATGACTTGCCCCTGTACTGAACCCTTTTTTTTTTTTTCTTTCTTTTACTAAAAAAAAAAACTTCTTATTTGACAGTTTCTGGGAATGATCTGCAGTTTTGAATCATGGGCATTTTGTAATTAGTTAGATGTATGTCCTGTAATTGTGTTAACTCAAGGATTTCAAGATGATTTGCCGATAACTTTGATGGATACTGTGTGTATTTGAATATTTAGTGATTGCTCTTTTTAAATTCTTGTTTCACCAAAGATTCCTTGGATATGTCCCTTGGATTTAGTAGACACCTATTTTAGGCATGTTGGGTCATTGCTGATGTCTGATAAGATTTTATTTGGTATGAAAAAGAGGAATGTGCTTGAATTGTTAGTTGACACTTTGTAGTACTTGTTTCAATGAAGATTAAACTTTATATGTCTGATAAAACTCTCAAGTGGAAATTAAGTGTTGTATTTCATTTGTAATATTGTGCAGAGTTATTTTGCTTCTGCTAATTTTGTGACTAATATTTTTTTTTTATAATATATAAATGGTCGCTGAAGTCCTTCAGAGTAAGATGCTGGGGTTTGGTTTCTTGCTTCAGTCTTCAGTCTTCTGTATGTAAGTTTTTCCAAGTATAGGAGGAGACGAAAACAGAGATAAACAAGACGATCTATTCCGTATATTTAAGTTGTCCATTTAGTTCCACAATAACGATCCTGCTTCACAATTGAGTAATAAATGTTAGGTTCTGATCTGCAATTACCTTTTCTGTATTTTTGAATCACACACACATATAAATATTTCTTTGTTGACTTCTATTTGAAACATTAATATCTAGGATTTCTAACTGTAGTTTGTTGAATTTTCTCTTTCAAATGTCCCCCCCCCCCAAAACTGATTTGTGGCAGAACATCTATTGCGGTTGCTAGGTGTTTCCATGATGATAGGTGTGGTTAATGTTTCAATTGTTTTACAGAATGTACTGAAGTCGGGAGGAGGCAAACGTTGTGGCACACAGGACATAACACAGAACGTTTCTTCATCTGTATCACATTTTTCATCATCTGAGGATATTCCTGCTTATGATGTTTCAGGTTTGCAAGTTACTGCCATGGTCTTTTATTGTGTTCTACATGTCCAAAATGTTGATAAGATGTCCATGAAGTACCCTTTGAGATTTAATTTAAGAAACTAACTTTTTAAGCTCAGGTGCAATTTCTAGTGTTTTTCATACGGAGAGCAATGAATTTTGGTATGAGTTCCCAGCTAAAAGTGGTTTTCGGAGGATCCAAGAAATAGCTTAGAACTGAAGCTTGTTTAGAAAAAGACAGGGACTTCATAATTTATAAAATGGGGATGTGTAGAAGTTGGTCCATAAAAAATCCTGGTATATATATGTAGTAAGACAATGCATGTACCTGTGCGAACTTTTATCCTCCTACCTTGCCTTAAAATATCTACTATAAATGCTTGTTTGAAAGAATGGGTGTGGTCATGAAGATCCTGATTGTGAAACAACCTGTTGATGATTATCCCGTATCTAGGAGAGAGAATAAATTTATTCTAATCCAAGTAAGCAAACATATGGCTCTTAACGAGTGTCTTGGATTAGATTTATATTTTACATAACCTAACTTGTAGTTATTCAACTTTACGTGATCTTCTAGTTCACCTTAAGTTAATTCAACAACAAACTAAGCTGTAATCCCACTATGTGAAGTTTATTATATGGATCATATCTTGCAATCATGCTCGTTTGAGATACATGCTTCCATTTATATTTAAGTTTAACCATATCTTTTCTTATGATATATGTATATATATTTTTGAATCAATGGTTTCTAGAGATCTCTCCTATGCGCATGTCCCAATCATCTTTAGTGCATCTCAAAAACTACTTTAGAATACATCTACATGTACTGGGGTTCAAAACAATACCTTTTTGGTTTGATTAAATAGTTTTTTGGTCACCCATTACAGAAATAATTTCCCCTAATCTACATGCATGTTTGTACCACTTTGAGTATGTTGTCTATGCTCTCTTTTTTATCCTCTTCTATTTTATATGTTTGTAGAATCACATTACTAGTGCAATGTGGCTAAACCTGAAGTTTCGATATCTTTTTTTGTTTGGAACTGAAGCTGTTGATTTATAATTTTATTATTTTCTGACCAGGTCTTTATTTTTGCCTGTTTCGTAGCTCATTATGTTTCTTGTAACAGTTCAAAAGTTGTTATTAAGCTGCATTTATTGTTTCTCTTCTCTTCATTTTTTTTTCACTCATTCTGTTGGGACAAGATTACTCTTAATCACATCGTCATTTCCAACTTTAATAATTGTTGTTTCCGCAGGGACTTGCCATAATTGTCTTCAATCATGGGAATTTCAACTCCAAGACCATCCGAAAAGTTCTTAGTGTTGGACAAACATATTTTGTCATGAAATTCTTCAAGAGTAATATATATATATATATACATATATAGATTTATATATTTTAGTTTCTTGTTTATCCAAAAAATTGTTCCTTGTATGAGGTCGCTATGTCTGTTCTGAATTTTATCTTCCTTCTTTTTGTGTTCTTTTAGGTGTGCTGGACATTATAATTGATGTATGGAGCATACTCTACATCAAGGAGTCTAGCTGTCACAAGAATTTTTTTCCGCTTTCTTAGCTATAGTTTGATTTCTGTTTTCATATGTTTTCCCTTATGTATATGTATGATAACCTTGTTTTATTTCTTACTTTTCCCTTCTTTGAAGCCATGCTTTTCTTCTGTGCTACAATTTGAACTAGTTGGCCTTCTTTTTCAGGAGAGCTCTTCAAGACAACAATAATAACAATTCAGTTATCTATAAAATATATGTTGTAATTCTTTCCATCTATGTGGGTGGGAAGTTCTGTTTGAGTTTATTGTTGCACATCCCAGCATGCCATCATCTATCAGATCGGTGTGATGGTTGGCCTCTGGTTCGCTTTGTGGAGTAGATTCACCAGGTTTACATATTGTTATGTCGAGTATTTGTATCAATTTTAGTTATTTTTCTTGAAACTAATATTTATATCTGTTGACTCGTAATTCAGTGTTTTAGGAACATTACTATGTCGGCCAGGGCATGTATGAAAGAGCCTCAGATTTCATGAAGTAAACAGTCTTCTTGGCTCTTTGGAAACTTCCTCTTTTGTTTGGCGTGTCTCGTATCTATAACCATTCAACATTCCTACTCTGTTTAACTTGTCTTTTCCATGTAGTTTTCATGAAGCATTACTTGTTTCATGGCTAATTCACTGATGAAATGTTCTGATGCTTCTTCTCCTTATGGGATTTGTGATTCATCTACTTATGCATGCGATGAAGATACATGGTCTTCTGGTTTGTTGTGATCAGATGCAAATTTTCTGTTGCTTATTTCCTCCTGGCAAGTGTTAAAATTCATTCTTGCCAATAATGTGTACATAGTGTAAATCATTTGTCTTGTGTGCTTAGGGCTTTTATTTTATTTTATTTTATTTAATTGAACTTTGTGCTTCATACTGCAGATTAGGCCATTGGCTGCTCCAGCGAGACTCATAGCATCGATGGACATTACACAATACTCTTGGCATATTTTGTATCAAAAGTAAGCCACAAATAAGTGCTAATGCATTTGGCCATTGGCCATTGTCTATATTGATGTGAATTGATTTGCGTGTTGTTCCGTTGTTCAGAACCTTGAAGTTTAATAATACTTGCTCAGGAATATCATCACATTTCCTTTGCACCAATCTAGAATAGCAAACTTACTTTGTGACTGGAAAAGGTTCTCGTGGTCCTTGACCTTTTATGTGACAGTTACGTATAGTGTAGAAAGAATGATAAGCCGCTTGTAATGTTTTTTTCTTGGTGTCTGTATCCTTCTCTCTCTCTCTTGAAATTTCCTCGTACTCCTTGAGGTATGACTTTAGATTCATCTATCAAGGGTCATAACTTGTTGGTATTTGCGTGTTCTGTTTCCACTATCTGAACTAAAATTCATGTGATCAGTGGTGTGGTGAACTCATTTTGTTCCATCTTTTGCTTTTATATTAATAAATTTGTATCTTTCTCTTGTAGATAACCATAATGCTTTGACAGTACAAAGCTTATTACAGCCAGCTTTTCTTTTGTCTGGATTTTTTTGGCTCTTCTATTTTTTGTTGTGCCCTTCTTCCTGCTATCAAATCATAACATCTAGGCAATGTTTGGAAGGAGATTATGTAGGATTGGGGAAATCCAACTTTGAAATCATGAGTTTTGTAAATAATGGTGAATTGATAGAATCTATGTTTGTTATGAGATTTTATAGGGTAGGATTATTACATTAGATGTCAGATCAATATTGGAAAAAGTGTGTATGTGTAATATTATATTGTTAGTTGATGTAATAGTAGTGATTGTATGATTGTAATAGTAGAAATTTAGGTATGTATTGGTTGGTTAGAGTGTAGGGATAATTGTAGTATTTTTTGTAAAATAGGGTGGCAATTGAGTTGATTTTATGACCCTAATTTAAAATCCCTAACAAACAAGGATTTGAGATTATGAAATCTCAAATCTTGACCCATTAATCTCCTTACAAACATTGCCCTACTGAATAGTGGATTCTAGTTATGGGATTGTGTTTCAATGATGCCTTTGGTAGTCGTGTTCCTTCTTCGACTGCTGATTCCATGAATAGTCTTATTCTCTATTGTCCTTTACTTCATGTGGCAGATTTATCTCGTGGATATCCATGTTTTCTTCACTATTATATCTGCCATATGGGGTTTCCTGCTGGGTGCTTGGGATCGGCTCGGGGAGGTAACATATTTCATTATGGACTCAATTATTTCACTCTTTCTAGAAGAATCCCTGAGCGTTTTGTTCTGCATCTATGAATTTATTAGTATATTTACATTGTTTTTTTGTATTGAATATTATATGCATGTTGTTGACATAATTAACTTTAGTAACGAGTAGACTGGGGATGAGTTGTGATTTACCTTTGACTACAGATTAGGTCTCTAGATTACCTTTGACATGGTCTGCTGCTATCTGCTCCGTACAAAATTTTATAGATATTCCTGCCAAAAGTTAATGCTATGAAGAATAAAGATTCTCACGAAGAGCTTTGGGATAGACTCTCAAGGGATGAATACATGAAATATGCTGTTCAGGAGTGCTTTCACAGTTCCAAATTTATCTTTAAAGCAATACTAGATGATGAAGGAAATAATGAAGGAATAAGTTCATCAAATTTTCAGATTGATGCTATCAGATATCATGTCATCTTATTATGCTGTTGGAATCATGTCAGGGTTGAAAGAATATATGAAGACATTCGAGGGAGGATGGTGAACAGGAGTATTCATGTTGATTTTCGGCTGAATAAACTGCCTCTTGTTATTCAGAAGTCACTGAACTCCTGGGGATACTGGTTTGTAGTAAATGAACTTGACTCACCCTCTTACAAAATTTTATACTTAAAATACCATTGGATAGACTAGTTTTATTAACATAGCTCAGCTTATCTCTTGTTTTATTTTTTGGCCTCTGTGTGAGAACTATTCCTTATTTCTTCTGCCATGTATTTCTAAATGCAAGTGCATAGTAAGGGGTGTTGGGGTTGTTGGTTTGCTGTATCTTTCTGTCTTATTCTTTTATGCTTAGAAGTGAAAGCATACAGCGAGTGTTAAAATTCTTAAAAACTGAAACCAAATGAAGACATTTAATTACGCAGTTAACTGGTTTTAGACCATGATGCAGGTTGGCATGTTAATGACTGGAGCGAAGGTTGGGAAACACGTGAAAAACAAATATCTTGGCAATTTTCTGGTGAGCCTTATTGCTCAATCACCAATCATTTAGAGGGTCCTCACATAGGGTTGTCATGTTTAAATTTCCTAAAAGATAAGCTTCTGATTCACATATTTGATGGTTTAATCCTGCTAAAGATTTTCTGTTGGTGATATATTGGACTCACACGCACACAAACATATATATATATATATATATATTTATATATATATATATTTATCAATTGATTAAAAATGTTTTCTTATTCAATATATTTTGCCTCAAAATATGACTTGGTGGTTGATGGATGGTATGTTCTTTCACCCATAAACAACATAGAAAGTGCCCAATTGCCTTGCTTGATGCGATTTATTTGCCTATGTGGTATTGGGTGAGGATTGGCATGGATATTTGATTTATAAATTTCACTTTTTATTACTAGGAAACATTGTGATGAAATTTATAAGGTTCTTGTTGTACAAAAGTGTATACTTTGTTTGTATTGCTTGAAAGGATTATGTTGAACTTTCCATGTTCAAGTTGCTTTAATGGTGTTAAGGCTTCTTTGCAGAAAAATGATCACACCTGAACTCGAAACTGGTGCTGTTAAAGCTATTTTTAGATCTTTATGATGTTATGCGACATGATGTTGTATCTATGTTCATGGTTTGTGTAAATGGTTGAGATTGTCCCTCCCCCCACCCCTTGCTTCCCTTTTGATATTAGATGTCAAACTCATTCTATTGTCAAAGATAATTATGAGACATGGAATATGCTTTCGAGGGCACAAACTGAAGGGTGTCTCTTTCAAAAAAGACACAGAGTTGGTATGATCTCTTGGCATCTATGCATCCTGATTCTTTTTCTGCCAATCAAATTATTTGTTATATTAAGGGCTAAACTACATAATACATCTGCAGAAAGCTCTAGTCAGTAGATTGTATTCACTACTTACCATCAAAGATTCTGCTGCGAAGACTACAGTTTTTCACTACTTACCATCCTGATCCTTTTGAATATTAAAAAAAGAACAAGATTATTGTATTATCTAGTTTTACATCATGAGTGTTTATGACTTTCATTTAACTACATGCATGTCTGAATTCACTGATATGATTCTGATAATCGCGCTTGGTTTTTTTAATACCGTTTCACCATAAAGATCACCCCAACCAGATATCAAGGGAAGCATTGGATTCACCTGGTGTCAAGATTGGTCCCTACAAGTAGAATATACAGCCTGAATTGAAAGACGCTGCAATCAAGATAAGTGTTCTATCTTGGTAAAACCTATTTACTCTCTTTTAACAGTATTTTCATATTGAATAATAAAAAACGAACGAGCAAAGAAGCATTCACTACTGATACAATTTTGATTGTTGATACAATGAAATGTTTTGTATTCTTTTAGTGTTTAGATGAGGTGCAATCATATATTATCGTTAAAAGATCATTGGAGCGGAACGATGCAGCCGACAGACACTATGCATCTAGATTTTGTAAATTTGATTGGTACATCTTTTTTAGTTTTTTTTTTTTCTATTCTGATTTAGTTTACTAATCTACTTTGAAGATTTTAATTTCCCTACTCTTTTACAACTCCTGAAATGCTTAGCTGTTGTTTTTGTGCCGTATCAACTCTTTTACAATTTCCCTACTTTAGGGTGGACCCTTAGTAAACACACGCCAATTATAAACCATTTTAATTTAAAAAATAAATAATATTCCATTTTTATCCTTAAATGGAAAAAAATTTGAAACCCTTTTCCCTTCCCCCCTCTTACTACACTCTTTCTCACACTTTCTCTCTTGAATTCCTGAAAAATGGAATGAAAAGCTAACGAGGAACTTTTCACAGATTGGTTAGATGTGAGAAAATCAAGTGGAAAAAATGCTAAAAATCAATTATACCCAAAAAATCCTCGTTTAGAAGTATGTTGGACCACCTGGATAGTTCATCATACTACATCATCAACCGCTTTTTTTGTTTGTTTTTTTGTGTGGGTTCTGTCATATATGCCCTTTGTTTTAAGGTTATGCTTGAGCACTCCATTGAACAAGGCAGATTCTTATGCATGCCAGTAAGTATTTCTTCTTTTGATTCCATATAATTTTATTGTCAAAGCTGGACTTTGCATATAAAAATACAACATTAAAAATGGGCATAGTATATTTACATATACAACTAGCTATTCTGCCATCTCAAGTTGAGCAAGAATTGTTTGCTATGTATTCATGATTTGTAAATGGAACTTACTCTACATGTATGGTTGAGTAGCACATTGTGTGATTTGAGCACATTAGGATTGTTATTCAATCAGCTTAATGATTTGTAAACATATGCTCTTTTGATTAAGCTACAATATCATTTTTAATTTAACATCTTTCAATTTTACAGATATTATCATTTTGATAACAATATTTTAATATTAAATTTATTCATAACCAAATTTAATATTAGCATGAGTTATCCATATTAGTTCAAATAAAAATGAACTACATAAGAAGTTATCATATTTAACTTTTTTTTTTTCTATTTACAACATGGCCTATCGTCTATAAGATTATAGATGGATCTTCAATTTTGTATATGGTTGAGCATTTTGAGTTCCAACTATCGATGTGAACGTGAATTTAAAGAAATGTCCACATTATTGGTCCATGAGGCTCTGAATGTTGCACTTCATGTTGAAATTTGAAAAGCCCGACGACTACGGATTGCAATTTCCCCACGAAAATCATCCTTGTTGGATATTGATCATTTAATGGGATGGGGATTCCCTAATCAAATCAGGGAACGAGCCATGAATAGTGATTTCCCGATGTAGGGATAATGGGAAAATCCAAGCACCACCAATAAATTACCTACAATAAATTTGACATTATTTCTCAAATCTTTTTCTTTAAAATATAACCTTATTCTTTTCTAACCACAAGGAGCAACACAAGTTTGAAACTAACTGCTGGTCATTGTGTTGTGCCCTCGCCAATATAATTCCACATTGTACGGAAAAAGAAAAAAAAAAGGTCTCAAATCTGTTTCTTTAAAATATAACCTTATTCTTTTCTAACCACAAGGACCAACACAAGTTTGAAACTAACTGCTGGTCATTGTGTTGTTCCCTAGCCAATATAATTCCACATTGTACTGAAAAAGAAAAAAAAAAAGTCTCCATTGCAACAAAAGGTGAAAATATCGAAAAATATCGGTATATAGCACTAATCATACTGAAAAATATAAAAATTTCTGTATGGTATGGTGTCATATCGAAATTTTTTGTATGGTAATTTAAATTTTTTGATATTTCGATATAAAAATATTAATATTATCTAAAAAATATATGTATATATTCACATTAATAAATTAAAATTAATACTAATGTTTTGGCATATAATTTTCATTTTATGAGCTGTGTAACATTGAATTTTTGGTGCGGTGTGAGATGTGATACTGAATTTTTAATACGGTAAGAGTATGCATTTTTACATACCAAAATTTTCAATATGATATATATGGTATGTGATTTTTGGTATACCATACCGAACCATCTAAGGACAGATTTAGGATTTTAAAAAAATCACATTATAACATGAAGTTTTAGGAAGCTAAATATTACAAAACAGACTTATCAACTAAGAATTTAAATGAAAATTTTAAACAACCATACAAGGAAAGAAGACGTTTTCTAAAGATTGAAGGGGGTGGCAAATACATCCTAGGTAGTTGAAGATCCAACTCCATCAAAACCAATATTCTAAAAGGTCCGAGGACGGGCAGCATTGATACCAAAAGGGAAAAAAAATCATATCAGACTTGTAATATTGTATTCTTTAAATTAGGTTCGAAAATGGAAACAATAAACATAACTTTACATAAACTCAATCCAAACAGCTCACATCATTTGCCTGACAAAAGATATCTGTAATAATACTATCAGACAAACTATTTCTAAGTAAAGTCAAGAGAAAATGAAGTTTTCATGAATGGTTCATTCTAAGTGACTGTACTAGTGCATCATAATCAGGAAGCTTTGGATGAACATGAGTAGCTTTTTTGGTAGCATCTTTATCTGAATATGTTTTGTTTGATGCACCTGAGTTTTGCTGAGTGTTTGGCAGTTCTTCTGGCTTCTTGGAGATCTTATACTCTTGCATTGTCTTGTACGGAGTTGAATTAGTAGGCTTAGAAGCCACTTCTGCTGCTTTTGGTTGCTCAGAATTTTCAAATTGACTGCTCGAGGGCTGATGATTATCAGGGGCGTCGTGTACTTCGGATCTTAGCCATTTTTTCGATTCCTGCTTTATTGCAGGAGTTGTCTTTGATTTAACCGGCATAGAAGCCACTGAGTTCTTCCTGTGGGACTCAGATATTTTTGGAGTTCCAGAGTTGTAGGAGGTTGTGGGCTTTCTATCCATGCCATCAGAATTAAGTGCTTCAGATTTCAGATGCGTCTCTGAAAGAGAGTTCGTCCCGGTACTAGAAGAAGAAGCTTTTGTTCGTCGAGAAATCCCACTTCGTACATGACTTTTTCTAGTGAGGGATTCCTTTGGAAAATCCTCATCCAAATCGCTGTCATCAGAACCAAAAATTGAATTTGAGGGTCTTAAAGCCAACTTTGTTTTGACTGCCTTTACAGCAGGGGGAGCCTGTTTTTGACCAGAACTCTTTTGTAATAATTCTTCTTCTACAGAACTGTCACTATCCGATTTCGATTCAGAGTGTAGATCTGGCGTTCTTGAGCTTTTGTTATGTTCAAGAGTTGTACCAATCTTGGGATGCTCAACAGAAGATGGACGAGTGGAACTTGTAATCGTGGCACTAGTCTCAGCTTCCTTCTTGACAGAAGATGATACATCTGATATATTCTTAAAGATAGGCAGATGGTTGTGCCTCTTATGGCGAAAACCACCAGTTAGTTTTCCAAAGTTCAGCTTCTCCTCAGTCTCGGAAGTGGATTCATTGCCAAGGTCCTTTGATTCCATCTGAGTCTCTTTGGATCCCAATGCTGGCGACTCAGCAGATGGATTAACAAGACTAAACTTTTCTGAAGAACCTGCATTTGAAATGTTAATTTGGCTCCTTTCCAAGTGCATTTCTTCATCATCAGATGAAACTGATAGTGTTTTACTGTCGATTTCTGAATATCCTTTGTTCTTAAACAGTGATCCAACTGACTGACCAGTTTTATCTTCAAACTCTGATCTAACTGATTGCCATCCCTCATCGTATTCATGTAGAAGATTTACCTTGTTAACATTCATGTCCTCATCAATTTCAGAAGTTGGTCCTTCAGAATCATCAAATGTCACTGGTGCAAAATTATCCAGCTCAGAATCATCTCTCACTGTTGTGTTATCGGAAAAATAAGGCGACGAGTTTTCCCTGGTAAAAAATAATGGCGGGGAAGCTGAGTTCGGTATATTGCTTGAACTAGATTGAGGATTCCAAGAAGCTGTGTTTATTGATAGCCGATCGGGTGATTTTTGACCCAATGAGGGTAAATGAAATTCCAAGTCCTGCTCATCGTATATAGGGCCTTTATCAGGGCCATGATCATCATCATCCTCTGAATCAGATTTGTCAAAAAATACAGCAGCAGATTCATGCGAGCTTGTCTCAGGAGCTTCTCCATGAAAGCTTGATGTGCTCATGACAGGATTCTCACCAGCATTATTTTCTAACTTTTGGTCCACAAAATTTGCAAATATATTCACATCATCAGAAATGCTAGACTGAGAACGAGAAGAGCTCAAACTGTTCTCTCTCGCAATCTTCCCTTCTCTGTGATTTGCAGCTTTCTCTGGCCAGTAGTTTGCAGTTTCATTCTCGTAGCTGAATGACTGTTTCTTCATATTTATTTCACCTTCAGATACCTCCTTTAAGGAGTTTATCTGAGCATGCTCATCTACAAATGGGACAGCCTTATACAAAGAATCATCATTACCTGAAGCTTTGGGCTTTAAAGAAGCTGATTGGCTATACACCTCTGAACCACTACCACTCTCCTCGAATCTTGGAGATGGCATTATCTTGCTAGGCTCAATTCCATCTATTTGTGCATTTTCTAACCCAGGTTTGGAAGAAGATGTGTTGGCTGATGCTTCAGAATATCTTTCAGATGAATTCGAATTTGAGGGTACTTCAACTCTTTCATCTTTTAAAGTATAAACATCTGACTGAGGTGATTCTGTAGAATAATGCGTCAAAATTCTACCATGACTTGAAAGTTCTGCAGCAGCTCTAGCAGCCATACTTGCTCGTTCTGCTGCGTCAGCAGCCGCCTCAGCTGCAGAAGAAGCATCCTTGAATTCCATATTCCACCTCGGTCTTTCAAGGTGGCTATTATGGCTATCCCCTTGAGATAATTGCAACATCTTGTCATCTAATGCAAGTAAAACAGATAACAAGCAATAAAGCACGTGAAAAGAAATAATCAATCACAACAGAGTTTGTAGTTCCTGCTCAATTAACTAAATTTTTTTTTTTTTTATACCAGGAGGCCTTGCTTCAGGTTGAATTGTAGTGCTGCCACCAGAAGTTGGGCCATTAGATAGCTTTTCTGCTACCGATGAGATTCTATCATCCTGCTGAGAAAAGTTCAATTGAGAACTAGGCATGTTGTTGCTTGGGTGAGCAATGACGCCTGCAGCTTCAAAACGAGGAGGTCCAGCTTGCAGTTCAGTCTCCTTACTGATGACACTTGGTCCTCCCTGGTAATATTAAACAAGTGAAACATAAATGAATAGATGCAGAACATGCAAACTCCAAAACAGCTTATACCATTTCAGCAAGTCACTGGTACGTACCGAATCTTTCTCATCAAATGACTGAGGATCCCATTTAACATTGTGCACCTCTGCTATCGCTCCCAAAATTTTAGTTTTGGTCTGTACATCAGGTGCCGTTGCGGATAACTTCTCAACCAACTGCAATCGCATAACAGAAGAAAATTAGGTTATGCCCTAATTGAAAGATTTGAGAAGGAATTTGAAAACTATAGTAGCAAATTCATTCATGTTGATTATGAATTTGAAATTCATCACTCTCATTTTAAACTAATTCTTAATAGTAATTTAGGTGGATTTTAAATCCAATCTAATTTGGGTGGATTTTGAATTACTTCATTTCAAATCCCTCAATCCATGACCCAACATAGAGCCACTTGCACGCATGTCAATTTCAAGTGCTAAATAAAATAAATTAGCTTCCAAAAATACCAGGCGGCCCACACCACACTGTGGACGAAGCTCTATGGCAGCAGTAGTGAACTCTTTTCCATATTTTGCTGAAAAATGCTTCCTTACATCTAGAAGTTCAGGTACATCACCACATCTTGGAGATGCAAATACTATACTTGCAATTGCTTCTTTCAGGTCAATGGGGCATTCCCTACATAGACAATTGGAAACCAGATAAAAATCAATGCCTTAGAAGCAGACCAGAAACTGTATCCATTTTGATATTGTAAGCAAACTGAAACCAGAAGATGCAGGGAGTTATTCACACTTGTATCTATGAAATCTTGTTTTCATGTTTGTTAGTGCATGTGCTCACTGATGGGTGAGTATAAAAAATATTTTGAATAGTGTAGATGCAATGAAAAGTAAGCCCACTTGATAAGACAGAGAACTGTGGGCATTCTGGAGTGCATTATATACGTACTTTTGTGACTCAATTATTGGCAGACGTGCAACAATGAGTTCACAGTATATCTCAAGAAGATCATATGCGGCCATCATCTTCTCTTCCCTAATCACATGCTCAACCTGAGAATTTATACAATTGGCGTAAAATGTCATTCTCATGAAGAATGATGTCAGAATATAAGTGATGACAAGGGTATAAGAGGAAATTAATGGTTAAAATTGGAATAAGATGAGAACATTAAACATCAAAACCACACTACATGAGGTTAAGCTCCTCTAACTAGAAGATCGAGGGAAATGCACTTCCACACACAATCATGAGTTTTATCTATCCATTTCCTTAATCTGTCAGAAACATTAAATCATACATGAATAAATATACATATACATATACAATATTTTTTCACTTTATATGGACAAATCAGCACCAAAACAAGCAGACGGCCATACCAAAATGAAACTTCAATTACAAAAGCTTTTTTTACATGCCTTGAGCCTTGTACTTTGAAGGGCAAAAAATCACTTAATCACTCACTCAATTTTCAACCCTGTACCTTTTCTAAGTCTTCAGAATTCATAGCTGTGCAGTAGGAAAATATCATCATCTGAAAACATCTAACAAAAAAGAACATTTGATTCTGCATCTATTTAAATATTTAATACATTTTGTTTTAACACAAACAAAAGACTTACTTCCTGATTCATGAGGTGACATTTGTATCATGGTTTAGTTATCATTAATGTGGTTATGGATCTTATGTAGACTTGAAAGCATTATAATGTTGAACTTCACCTCACTTCCATTCTAAAATCCATAACGCTGTAAATCCTAAACCACCTCACATGCTTCTTATAAGTTCATACATTGTAATCTCTAACAACTCCATAGGCATTCTTGTAAATGCTAGTTTCTTAGCTAGCATGATCATCCACTTTAACATGTTGATCGGAACGCAATCAAAGAGTAGCTAAAGAATTATACCCAAACTACAAATTAAAGTCATGCATTTAAATTACAACTAATTTACAAAATTACTCGAATTCGAGCCGTCTGATCCTGGCCAGACTCAAGCAACTGTGCTATTTCCCTCTTCATCTGCTTCACTTGGACCTCCTTCTTGTTCCTCAATAGCTTCAACCTTGAGCCTGCCAACCTCAGCGAGGTTTTGCTGAATCGAATTCAATGTTAGATAGAATTCATCATTAAGTAAAGTGTATAACAACATTAAACAACCGATCATCATACACACACACACACACAATTTAGTATGATCTACCATTTGGTAGGATTGAAGCTCCTGGAAAGCAAGTCCTTGGAATTCTGCAAAAGCTTCGATTTCATCTTCTGAAAATGCGATCACTGATGCTAATCTTGTTGTAGGTTTTCCTTGGAATCTAGACAAACCGCTAAAAACCTTCGATCCGAACAGCTTCGGATTAATACAAGGAGTATGATTGAGTTGAATTTCAGAAAGATGAATTAGGAGAGAAGGATCTGAATTTGTGTTGGTGGTTCACGAAATTCCTCTCTTCGTTGGGGAGAAATATATAATAATAATTGATAATTCGAAATTTCTGGGCAGGGGAAATTATTAATATTAATAAAAATAATATTTGACTTTTCATTCTCTGACCCAAATGGCTCTTCATTGTCCTATTCAAGTTTCAACTTCAAATATTGATGTGTATAAATAAAGAGAAGGGATCAACTAAAGGCAACCGATGAGTTTCAAGGACATCTCAATTAAAAAAATTTAAATTAAAATGAATAAATAAAAATTAAAATATTTTTAATGTATTTTTTTTCTAAGGATATCCTACTGAATGTTTTTAACTTTTTTAAGGGCATTCCAAACATACAAGTTCATCATTGTTGTTTTTTTTCACTCCTCCAAACAAATAACTTCTACTACATTTGCATTTTCTTCCTTGTTTTTGTCCGTTTTTCCTTCAAATTTCAGAAAATAGCGAACAAAGATTCATTCGAAACACACAATGCAGTTTCTTCATTACATGCATCTATTTGGAGGCCGAGCGTGAGGAAAACTATAAATGGGTTCTCACGACTCTGAAATGGTTGATGGACCAATCATTTCAACCAGAAGTCATTGTGACTCATCATGAGAGTGGGGATAGTTCACATATCGCCGGAGATAAGTATATTATTTCTTCCCTTGCGGACACGAGTGTCGATAAACCATCGTTGCATGTGTATGACATTAGTTGGAAATAATTACTTCATCCGGGTATGCCACCGTTCGACGAAAGCACAAATGAGGTTCTTGTTCGGACTCTTGTATGACATCTCACGTAAGTCTGCAATCCTAGACCGACAAAGCAGACCAAACCATTCACCCAAGTCACCCTCCAACCTCCAGGAATTCATCTTCGTCGTGTGGAATAGGCATTTCAGAATGCCTCTTTCCTCACCGAACCAAATCATCTAGGCCACGTGCGTCTTGAAGTTAGGTATCAGACGGCGATTAGCGGGGCCCCCAAAAAATGACCCGGTAAGCACATCTTCCTCTGCATCCTCCTGAACATGCTCATCGGCATCCTCCTGAACATGCTCTTCGGTCTGTGGCTCTTCCATCTGATGTTCATCCTCTTCAACATCCTCCTCCTCCTCTTGTTGCTCAGGCCCAACATGTTCTTCGACCCACTAAACATGTTCGAGCTCAGGTATTTCTTGTCCTCCCATTTCCAACTGCAAGATCGGGAGAGGGACTTCAGTCGGGTAGTCATTGCCCGAACATCCAACTTCCGATTCTGCCTCTTCACCCCAACGCTTCTTATTCGAAGCCGTGGGAATCCTTCTCGTGTACATGGTTCCGCATTACAAAGAAAAATAATTACGAAAACAGAACAAATAATCGACGCACATA
This sequence comes from Scutellaria barbata, assembly GCA_028654395.1. Classification (NCBI taxonomy): domain Eukaryota; kingdom Viridiplantae; phylum Streptophyta; class Magnoliopsida; order Lamiales; family Lamiaceae; genus Scutellaria; species Scutellaria barbata. The sequence continues at coordinate 11,785,892 of CM053646.1, read as the reverse complement.
CACCACCCATTCGGCCATTGATGACCGACACCAAGACAGCCCGTTCGGCCACTGATGGCCGACACATACACACCCCGTTCGGCCATTGATGGCCGACACTAATCTTACCCGTTCGGTCACTGATGGCCGACACCTAGCTGTCCCGTTCGGCCAAGGTGGCCAAGAGCCTTCTCTCTCGTTCGACCGACTCTACCGTACGCACACAAAAGATGTCGGCCAACCAGGACCGACGGCGCTGAACGGGAATTTTGCAAATTTCTTCGAAAATGATACGAATTTTCAGCAAATTAACTTATATTTCACTAACTCATTGCTAATACTAAATGGCTCTAACCAAATACGTATGAAAAACACAACTATACGAGAGTGTTGAAATCAACTTACCGGTAAATTTTTGATCTCTATGTTCGGTTCCGAAAGCTTTTCTACGCCGTTCCATGATAGCAAACATGTCGGCAAGAGGCAATCGAAAGAAATGCAAATTCTTCAACAAGCTATAGCAATGGTGGTTCGGTTTGTTCGGCCGAAAATGGGTGAAGATTGGTAAAGAAACTGAGCCAGCCGAAAATTAGTGAATCTAAGTGAGGGAATGAGGGAAATAAGGGAGAAGGGTAGTGTGAGAAAGTATTGGGGTGGGTTTAGAAATGTATGTATCACTTTTTCTAATTATTGGTGTGCCCAAATAATTGGGATGCCCTTAGAACTCAATGGGGTGTCTTTAGTTAGTCCGTAAAGAGAATACCTCACTTACTAGCATAAATTTTTTAATTTAACAAGGAAGCAAAAAAGATAAAAAGATTATCCATCAAACACAAACTCATTAAAACTCGGACTACTCTGTTTTTTACTTCATCCGAACCAAATAATTTCGATTAGTTTTTATGTGAAATCGAATTTTATTGGATTGAAGAATCGAATAGAACCAATTTTAAGAATTAATATTTATCATTTAATTCGTTTTCCTATATTATTATATGAATTAGTTAAAAATTTTGATTGAATTTTATTATTATTTAATATAATTTTAAAACTTTATACAAGAAATTAACAATAATAGAGTAAAATATTTATAATGAATAATTTGAAAACACATAAAATTTATTAATCATAATAGATATTAATCAAATAATTAGTTTATAACTTATATAAAGTAATGCTTGATATATTTAATTCAAGTTTATATATATCTACCTTCAAATTTTATTATAAAATCTATATTTACTTCATTTTTGAAAGACGAAGTTTCTAAAGATCACTTAAGATGTACATATCAAGAAGATTTTAAAAAATAAAAGTTGAAGAAAAACTTGAATGTAATCTATTGTTTTCGAGAAAAAGACATCTACTTAAGTAATTTGTGATATCTATTTGATTAGTTTATAACTTGTTAAGATTTAAATTAAATAACGTGCTATGATATATTTATTTATTTTTGCATTTTGCATTTATTTATTTATTACATTTGTTAGAAATAATCTTGTGTTATAAAATTATGAATCTTCGAACTATAATTGATTCACTACGTTATACCTGAATTTCCAAAGGAACTAAATCGATTGACAGAGCAATTTCAAAGATATTTTTTTTGTATTCTCAAAAAATCTTTAAACTGTAGCAGTTTTTGAGATTATCTTATCTCGAACTGCTCCTAACTATGCTCACCCCTAGTCTAGATTGTCTGCTCGATCGATATTTGGGTTAAATATAAATTACTTTTTTTTTCTTTACTTTAGTTAGTTTTCTTGATTTTTAATCTTTAAAATATATTTTTGAACTCTTATATTATTTTATTTTTTTTAGTTTATGTTGTATGATAAATAAAAATTTAATATTTGAATAAAACTGTTTCAATGATTATGAAAAAAAATATTGTATATATCTCTCAAATTGTTGATTTCTATTGTTATCTAAATAATAATAATTTGGAAGAACCATGTAAAAAGAACAACAATTTGCTAAGAAATTGACAAATGAAAAAGAAAAAAAAGTTATTTGATGTTTATAACTACTATTTTAATTTGAATAATTCTGCCTAAATCTATCTACGACTGTCTAGTACCTAAAATGGTTGAATAGATTAAATCATTACGGTTAATTGTTATAGTGCAAAAGCACCACTTTAATGGTTACCACCTAACCAAATTTTTAAAACACTATTCATATAGATTAAGATGAACCAAAATCATTTTGTCCTTGAATAAATTGTATGTAAAATTGTAGGGAAAAAAAAAACGTTGTAAAGCTAACTCATTAGCGCGTATCCAAAAGAACATGCTTTGCGCGTTTTTTTTTTTTTACTTCTCTTTTTAATCTTCCTCACATCTACGACATATTGCAATTTGGCTATTGGAAAGTGCAGTACCAACATTTCTTTTTTAAAATAGAAATGGATTTAAAATAACAAAATAGTTTATTTAAGGGAGGGTCTAAACCTACCCCATATACTATTTAAGGCATCCCAATTAAAAAAATTGAAAATAAAATGAATAAAAAAAGACCAAAATACCCTTAATGAATCTAATTTCTAAGGGCATCCCACATAATGTGTTGAAATTTTCTAAGGGCACCCCAAGCATTCAAAACACACAAAATCACCATTGTTGTCTTCTTCACCCACCAAAGTTTTTTCTTCATCCAAATTTTGCATTTGCTTCCTTGTTTTTGCCCCTTTTTCCTCCAAATTTCACCAAATGGCGAACGAAGATTCATTCGGAACACACAATGTAAGTATTCGCATGTATTTTTCGTAGTTTATGTAGTTGAAGTTTCATTTTTTTAAATATACAAAAATTCCCGCATCTGTTCGCGTTCGGCCAATACAGACCGAACGCGGCTGAAGGATTTCGGCCATGACAGCCGACAAGCCTCTGTCCCGTTCGGCCAGGTTAGCCGACTTCTCCTCAGCCCGTTCGGCCAGCTTGGCCGACACCATTCTTTCCCGTTCGGCCAGGGCAGCCGACATTTCACCTAGCACTCGATTTTCTGTTTTTTTTTTCGTATTCTATGTTAATGATTCTATTTGCTTGCGTTGCAGAACGAGGCCTTGTATTCGGACGAAGTCAGTTACATTAACAAATCGGACGATGAACAATTGGTTGAGGAAGAAATTGATCCTGAGTACATGCAAATAGACTTCACTGTCTACTTTACGACAGAAGAAGTATTTGAGTCTCGCTACCTGATAATGCAGTGGGTGAATATTGTAGCGCACCAGCATAATATGGTCATATTAGTTCGTCGCTTTGATAGTGGAAGTAGTGGTCGGCGAGGTCGAGTGTTATTGGGTTGCGAACGAGGTGGCACCTATCGTCGGCGTAATAAGGCAAAATCAGAAATGGTGAGTGTTGGTGATGATGAAACGAGTGGTGGGAAGAAACGGGGCAGACGTACGGCGACCAAAAAATGTGATTGTCCGTTTTTTCTAAAAGCTACTGAATTGAATGATGATGGACAGTGGTCAATAAGTGTTGTATCCGGCATTCATAACCACCCGATGGGACGACATTTGGAGGGTCACTCCTATGCCGGTCGACTAACACCGATTGAAGATCGGTTTGTCGCAAATTTGACAAAGAATAAGGCCAAACCGAAAGACATTCTAAGTACTTTGAAGGAGACCTTCGTTCAGAATGCATCCATTTTGAAAACCATCTACAATGCAAGGCATAAACATAGAGTTGTGGAGCACGGCGGTCGGTCTCAAATACAATACCTATTGGAGAAGCTGAAGTCACATGACTACTATTTTCTTGTTCGTAGATGTGAGAAAACGGAAAGGGTGAAGGACCTCTTTTATGCCCACCCGATGAGTGTGGACTTGTTGCGTGCCTTTCTGAGAGTTTTGTTGATGAATTGTACATACAAGACTAATAGATACAAGATGCCACTGATGGAAGTGGTTGGCATCACATTTACGGATATCACTTTCTCCGTTGCTTGCATCTACTTAGAGACCGTGCGTGAGGAGAACTATAGATGGGCTCTCACGACTTTGAAAGGGTTGATAGACCAATCCTTTCAACCAGAAGTCATTGTGACTGATCGTGAGATCGCATTGATGAATGTTGTGGAGGTCACATTTCCAGGGGTGAAACACTTGTTGTGTAGATGACATATTTGCAAAAATGTGCTTACTAAGTGCAAGAAAGAATTTCACACCAAGGCGAAATGTGATTCGTTTAATTATTCGTGGAATGCATTGATTCTTGCCGAGGATGAAGTGAGCTTCAACGAGCTACTTAGAAGATTGAAGGACGATTTCAGCGACTATCTTGTTGTCGTGGATTATGTTCTGTCAAATTGGCTTAATCCATATAAAAAGAGATTTGTCTCGTGTTGGACGAACGAGATAATGCATTTCGAGAACACCACAACTAGTCGGTACGTATAAGTTGTTTTTTATAGAATGCATTTTATTTGTTGGTTCGTATTTGAACTTGTTGTAATGAAAGACATGCATTAATGTGAACAGGGCCGAGAGTGCACACTCGAAGTTGAAGAAACAACTCGGCACTAGCTTGTCAAATTTTGAAATGTCTTAGGAGATGATACATGGATTGTTGATCACAAGCCACAGCACAATCAAGGCTTCATTCGAACAATCCCGACATAGAGTGCATCATAAATACAGGTCTCCCCTGTTTAGGAATATACGTGGATTCGTGTCTCATGCGGCTATTCATAAGATTTATCAGGAGATGCAAGGAGTGAATACGACCGGGGTAGATTCGTTACTTTGTGGTTGTGTGCTGAGAAAGACCTGTGGTCTACCGTGTGCTCATGAACTTGGTGAATTACTGCGTCTCAACGAACCAATCCAACTAGAAAGTATTGACAGGTTTTGGAGGAAATTGGACAGCGAACCCGTTAAGTCGGATGTCAGTGTAGCCGAAGACCTTGGGTGTCGATGGATCGAGACAGTGAGTGACATCAATGTAATGTTCGATTCGGCCAATGAGTCACAGAGGCTGTTGATGCTCAAGAGACTGCGTGAGATCCAGAACGTGTCCACCACCTCACTTATTGAACCGAAAGTTCAAACACGCACACGTGGACGATCAGGGAAGCCAAAACTTCGAATAGACAAGTCCACCAAGCGTGAGAAGAGTGCTTTCGAATACGTGGAGTCCTTTCATGATAGTAATTCCCCCCGAATCGAGGATGCACATGTTAGTGGGGAACCCTCAAGTGCCGAGAAGGTGGTGTCGAAGAAGCGGCCAAAACAACAGGTTGTGCGTCGTTCCGCCCGTACAACATTCGGTGTTTCATTTATTGATCAGCTGCCGAAGTGTTTTCGAGAGTTTGTGGCTTCGACAAAGAATGTAAAGGGAGACGGTCATTGCGGCTTCAGGTGTTTAGCCGACGCACTTGGTATGGGCGAGGATTCCTGGCCCCAGATTCGTAGCGATCTAATCCAGGAGTTGCAAAACTTCAGGGCCTTGTATGCTTCGGTGTGGCATAACTCCACACATACGGTGGACGAGATTCTAGAAATATTGAACTGTTTCCAAACGGAGGTGTGGGACGTGAAGTATTGGTTCGTGTTTCCAGAGATCTATTACTTCGGGCGCAGGAATGTCATGCCCTCCCATCTCCAACTGAAACACCGGGAGCGGAACTTCGGTCGGGTAATCAGTGCCCGAACATCCAACTCCCGATTCTGTCTCTTCACCCCAACGCCTTCTAGCCGAGGCCGTCGGTCTCACTCTCTCATACGTCTTACCTGGATTACAAAGAAAAATCAGTACGAGAAACACAACAAATACAAAAATGCACAAAAAAATACACACCCCGTTCGGTCGACCTGACCGACAGCCCTCCCACCCGTTCGGCCGAGCTGGCCGACAGCCCTCCCATGCATTCGGCCAAGCTGGCCGACATCCTTACAACCCGTTCGGCCAAGCTGGCCGACAGCCCGCCCATTATTTCGGCCACTTCAGCCGACACCTTTCCCATGCGTTCGGCCAGTCTAGCCGACACCACAGCTAGACCGTTCGGCCATGACAGCCGAACACCATCAATACATGTCGGTCAACCAGGGCTGACGGCATGCAGACGGGAAAAACGCAATTTCTTCGACAATTATACGAATTTTCAGCAAATTACATCAAATTTCACTAACTCATTCCTAATACTAGGTGACTCTAACCAAAATACGAAGAAAAAACGAAACTATATGACATCTTTGAAATCAACTTACCGGTAAAGTTTTGCTCCGTATGTTCATATCCGAAAGTTTTTCTACGTCGTTCCATTAGGGTAACCGAAGCTTGCCAAAGCTGTAGCAACAACAATCGATCAACTTGGCCGAAATTTAGAGGTTCCCTTCGGTAATGCGTGGTGGCCGACGGTTTTTGCAAAGGTGGGAGGGAGAGAGTGAGGGAATTTGATGCAAGGGTAGTGTGGGAAATATTTGGGGTGTCCTTAGTATTTCATGTATCACTTATTTTACTTATTGGGGTACCCTAAGTAAATGGGGTGCCCTTAATACTTGATGGGGTGGGTTTAGTTCATCCCTTATTTAAATATGACTTTAAACTTATTTTAGGTGCAAAAATAATTTAGAACTATTTTTTTCCATAACTAACAGAGAATTTAATCTCATTTGTTTGTTTTTCTATCAAAATTATATCTAGAAATATAAAATATGAATTTTATTTTAACTAAATTAAAAATTAAATAAAATAATAACTAAGTTAAGGAAAGGGAAAAATACATTTTATTATAGGTTGTGATTGGATTGAGTGATTTGAAATATGAAATTTAGAATGAATGTATAACAAATCCACCTAAATTAGAGTGTAGTCAAATTCATCAAATTGTTCAACAAAATTCTAAAGAAAAGTAATAAATATTAAATTCATATCAATTCATATATCGACAATTGATTTGCTAATATAAATTTCAAATTCTTACTTAAAATCCTTTAATTCAGACACAACATTAGAGAAATCTCAATCGTTATTATCTTCTCTCAATATGACTATGATTTGTTCACTTTTTTGCTATTCATATTCCTTGCTCATCTCACCATTTTTTCCCACCTATAATGTTGGAAGAGTGCATCACAATAAAATTAATGTGAATTAGGAGATGAAAAACATTAAGAAGAGTTGATGAAAAGTAATTGATGTAATCCAAATTAAGTTAAATTGCCCTATAAGTATGGAATCCAAAAATTCAACCAAATCTTATTATGGTGTTTTGTGTCCAAATGAGTAAGTTAAGATAAATCACGAATATTGTAGTTTAAGTCATATCTACATTTATAAAAATATCTTGATAGATATGTTGAACAAGTTTAGAAATGGAGGTAAAAAAAAAAATTAATAATACTGAAGTCATAGTTGGAAAAGGTAATACTAAGTGAAGAAACTGAGCATGATATTGAAAGTTCCAAGGTATTGTTGTGGTGGAAAATGAATTCTATCTTGCTTTTTTTATTCTCTCCAAGTTGGTGATTTGAGTCTCTGAATTTGTGTCAAGAGTCCGCATATTTATAAACACCAACTTCTATATTGGTTCAAGGTAATCTCTCTACTCCATTGTACTTCTTTTGGTGAGGAATTTGGTAGGTACTTATTTGCTTACAAATGCACACAACTCTCTTACAAACATAGACTTAAAAAACCGTAACTTCACATAAATAATGTGAAAATTATGAATTTCTAAAATTTTATTACACTTGTGTTTTGTCTTCTCACATGAAAATTGTTACAAATTGACATCATGAAGGTTATCTCTACATTCCAAAAAATTGAAATTTCTTAAGGATCAAAATTCTTGACTGTTTTTAGAAATGTAAATATAAATATTAAAGTTCATCCCTTGGTCTGCCCAATTGACTAAACATAATAGCCATATCCATTCCCTGAACCATTGTAGGCACAGCTACATCATATGGACAGCTTTTAGAAAACCCTACCTTCCCTGATTTATGCACTTTCTTTATGCACCTTTTGAACTTCTCATGGCATTTGATGTTGATCATACCTGAACATATTCAAATCAATCAGGTCAGCCAATATTTTTATGCATAGATATACAGATAATAAAAATGTTTCCCTATCATTTAGGACGCAACTTAATGCACTCACAACTGATGTAACAATACAAATTGATTCTATATCATGAAATTATAAAAAGATTAATTCTCTACTCATCCCATCGGCAGTGAACACATTAAATTGTGTATATTTGATCATTTCCAAATCATGATGATCATAGAAAGATTTAACTTTCAATACATCAACAACAAACACATTGAGTTGGAAAAAAATTCCTATATATACATATGTTAACAAATAAAACCAAGTGATCTCTCAGAAAAACTTTATTTGGAAGGGCTATAATAAAAATATTATAATGCAACACAAATAAGAGGACAATATCATACATAAAGGGAGAAACTATGGTGAATGATTCAAGGAATGGCATAAGTGCAAAGCAATGTATGTATGTAAACAACACAGGCCAGTTACTATGATGCTTCAGTCCCATGAAGCAGTTGGTCAAAAGAAAACCTCTAGAATCACAACACAGATTAAATAATCCTACATTCGACTTCTTACCATCACCCTACCATTCACTGGGTGACATATTATGAAGTCATTTAGGTTATAACAAAAGACCAGGTTATGATGAGCTGGACTGGCAGAGAATGAAGATGCATCTGGTAAGGCTTCATCAATTGTGGATGTGCACATGAGTGGATAGTTTTTTATGCAATTCATCACAGAGGATAGGCATATCATAGGCTTGAACGACATTATCAAAATCTTTGCGCAAACTACAAGACTAAGAATTCATCCTGAGGTGTGCAAGGAAAAGAAAGTTAATAAGGTATCTTTGATGAACTGTAGAATGTCGGTGATGCTCTCTGATCCTTTGATGAGAGTTCTTGAGGTGGGCCATGACTTGGAACCGATTTCAGGAAGAATCAGCAATGCTTCATGAGTGTGATAAAGGGGTACGTTTGGTATTATCATTGCAACTAAAGCATCGAACCAGTCTCCCAATAACACAGACAGATCTAATTAACCTCTAATTAGGTACAAATAATAGATTCTCCCTAAAAAAAATTAATGTTGTTTGGGAAAATCATATCTATCTTTCTTCTGATGTCACATTCCCTCAAGGGGAATGAGCCCTAGGAATTACCACGGGGTTGGTTTTACAGTTTCTTAATGTTTTAAAGGAATAATAAAGCATTTATCTGTATCATGCAAGTTTCTAATTCACAAAGACATTAATAGCTCTTGAAATAATTAATTTTGTTTTTTTTTTTCTTTTCGATAGAGATGTCCAGCTATTCGCATGCAAATGTTCTACTACTTCAATTTATGATTACCTTTAGATGGTCATGAAACATAATTCAACATTACAATCAGAACAAATGAAAGAAACAATCATGATTTATTTAAAACGGGCATGGTTGAGACAACAACCATGAGAAAAAACCAAAGTACTTCACTGTTTAAGTTGTTTTTTTAAAGCCAATACGATATTATAGCTAATATATGACGAGTTGGAAAAAGACAAGGCATTCAAAAATAACAAAGTTTCACCTCTATTCACCCCTTAGTTGATCAGGTTCAACTTTTCCCATTGCTCGACATGTTAGGTCAATAATTTAAACAACCAGCAATCTCAGTGCTAAGTGGTAACAAATCCTAGATGGAACTCTATTTGGCTTCCTGTACTGATTAAAAACAAAGATATGATCATGAAAGTCATCTTAATGTGTTTACAGAAAATACTCCCAGATGATATACCAATGGTATCTGTTTTTTATCCGAAGATATTTTTCCGATCCCTATCTAGCAGTTCCAAACTTTTTTAGCTCTTCATTCAACAAACTTCACACAAGTGGACATTTGTCGAGAGATGATAAATTCTAACAAACTTTCTAAGGAGATTCCCCTTTAGTTCTGAAAATTCAAAAGCAAAATGAAGACACGTAGATTGAACAACTACAGGAAAGGCATTGAATGAGGCATTTCACATGCCTGGAAGAAAGATATAATGCTCAAGTTATGTGCCTCAATCAGATTCAAATCTAACATTTTGATAAACATAATATATATATACACACATATGTATATATTATAAATAAGCTGATAAATTACAGAGTTGATAACTTCTGAGATCAGGAAGGCAGACAACATCATAAATAAGAAAGTATAGACATTTAAGCTCTCGCACTATAATAGGATTTCACCATAAATACCATTTAGAAGAAGTAACATTTCTAGCTTTAAAGGGGTTAACAATCAAAATTTGGACATTGGAGCAGTTCTCAATTCCATTGAGTTGCCTTACTTCATTGAATCAGAAAAGTGAGCTTTTTAATTTACATATCCAGACTTTTGTGGTGAATAGGGTAATATGCCCAAGCATAAGCAAATAATTTCTATCTCAAGACATCAGAAGCAATGGGCCAAACGCAACATTAAGGTATTTATGACAGCCACTAAGGTTCCCGCAATGATTCTTGCACTTAGAAACAGGTAAAATTGGAACGACATCTACATGTTCTTGCATTCTCTTATTACTAAAATGTTGAATGTGAAACAGTTTTTGGGAAAAATAATATGAAGGTACATGTTCCACAAGAATATCTGTTGTTGTTAAATACAATTATCTTTCATGTGCTACGAATTTCAATACCAAAGTTTTATTAAGGATAAAGCACAAATTTATGTAGATCAAGCCAGACTGTCGGGGTATTGAAACAAAATCTCTGCATTGATCGAGTAGGATTAAACAGAAAATTAAGATCAATTATAGTAGCACAAGAAGAATACAAATGATGGATGAGCATACATGTAAGTTAGTGAAGAAGGTTTGGTAGGCACAATCAATTAAACACGGAAAAGCGTTCTACAAGTCAACCATTGGAATTTGTACCACCTATCTGGTTATTCAAAGGATATGAATGTTGATGGTTTGAAGAAGAAGAAAGAAATAATTAAACGAAAAGGAAAAACAATTAAACAACAAAAAAATTGATGAAGGACAATGAAAGAGGATTTGTACAATTTGCCCCCATATCAATATGGAATAAGATCGTCCCTAGTTTGGTGGTCCTGATATTGTTTAATTTCGAAACTCTGAGCAAGTGACAAACAATTACTATTATCTTTAAAGGCATTTGGATAGAAGAATTCCAAATTCCAAATTTTGATCAAGAAACCCATTAAAAAGGAAAAAAAGTAGCCATTAAACCCCTCACAAAAATATCTATGCCCTCCACTCAAATGGCTCAAACGTTTTGACTAACTCATGCGTTGTTTTTTAATCCCATAGTAACCATTTTTTGCATCAATTTCAAAAACCATAAGTTTCCATGGCAGCAGCACCCCATCACAGGACTGTTCCCAAACTAAGCAGGATGTTAATGGGTAAGCCTACAACATCCCTTCAATGGAAGTAAAACCACAAAGAATGCTCAAACACAATCATAATTATAGATGGAAATGCCATATATCATCGCTACTTTTTAATAGCACATATAACCAATTACATATTACCGGAACAAAATAAACAGGTAACAGCTATAGTAGGCTTATCTATTCAAATAATCAAACAACAAAAGAAAAGAGAATTTTCATAAAATTAGCTAAACAGAAATCAAATCATTTTAATCAACTAATGCTCTCAGCTTCCTTCTATTAATATCATTGAGTTTCCATTCCATAATCCTCCATAAAAAAATCAGCGGTTAAGTAAATAAATACCATATTTCTCAACACATTCGTCGTGGATCTTGCAACAGGCATCCACATCATCACAAGGTTTCTCCCCAGGACATCCGCTCCATCCTACTCCGCAGTACTTCCCGTACCTAATCCCCATTGCTAAAGCAGAGGGAAGAAAAACATATCAACTAAAGCACAATAATAAATAATAAAATCGATCAACGTTAAGTCTTCACTGAAGGAACACTTACTATTACAGTTCTCCGCCACACAGGTTTTGCTGCATCCGCCGACCTGCGATCCACATTCCAACTTATTAACCAGGAAAAAAAAAATTAAGTGAGACAATGAAAGAGTAATGGAGTAATGCCTTAGAATCATTGGCGGATTCAGCAATCACAGCGCAGAGGAGTAAGAATGCGACGGCGACGCCTATTCGGGGTAGAACTGCGGCGGATCGCGGCAGCATTCTTTATCTGAAATTCTCTCCTAAGTCCTATCTATATCGATTTTTACTTTTTTTTTAATTTATTTTTGCGTATTTTCTCTGGTTTCAGCGGTTTGTTTCTACGGCATGAATCCACCGGCTTTTACCTGGAATTGTAGGCTTGTAAGAGTCTTAATCCTGAAGGAGTGGTTAAATTACTAAAATAGCCCTCCAGAAGGTTTGGAATTCTGCGTGGCCCCTGCTCTCCTATTGGGTAGCCGGCTATTCCGCTTTTGTCTTTTGCAGCGGCTATAGAGGGTAAAATCGGAAAGTAACATTTAAAACCAATATGGCACCAGTCACTTGGATTGGATATCTTCACCTTCTTTATCACTGATAAATTAGGAATGGCTGTGGGGCGGGAATCTTCATTCCCCGGGGATCCGCCCTAAATGGGTCAGTGATTCCTTAAAATGCATTCTCGTGGGGTGAAGATGGAGTCGATTTTTTCCCCGAATGGCTAGGTTGGGCGGGGCCCCGAACGGATCAAAAATTCCCCGAAATGCATTCTTATGAGACGGGGACGGGACCGATTTTTTCTCCAAATGGTGGGGCGGGGAAGGGGATCATATTCCCCGCCCTGTTCCCACAGACCCCAAATTATATATATATATATATATATATATATATATAGTTAAATAATATAATATAAATTATTATAAAAAATTAATTATATTTTAATATACAATTTTAAAACTTAAAATTTTATTTCTCATTCTCTTTTAAGTGAATTGAAGCATTGAAAATGATGGAAATTTAATATTTTAATTATATTTTAATATATATAATTATATGAATTATTTTTATATATTATAAAAAATTTATTAAAAAAATATGACGAGGTGAGGAATCCCCGCAGGAACAAGAACGGGAACGGGGATCGGAATTCCCATAAACGCAGAGACGGGATGGGGATTGCTCCCCCGGCCCCACCCCGTTGCCATCTCTATGATAAATAATCTTTATTTATATTAAAGTTAATTCCTGAAAAAATCACAACTTTTATTCAAATTATCATTTTAATTAATTTTTTATTATTATCAAAATACCATAACATTATATGTATGCTTTTTGATTAAGATAGTGAAAAAAGATTCATTATCTATTAATACACAACTTTTTACTCAAGTTTTATAATCTTGCTTGACTTCCTCCCCTTTCCTCTATTCTCTCCAAGCTTATTTAAAAAATATATACATTTTTTTACAAAACTGATTATAATCATAAAACATACTATATATATTAGGTTACGTTATTTAAAAAATATATACATTTTTTTACAAAACTGATTATAATCATAAAACATACTATATATATTAGGTTATGTTATTTTAACCGATAGAAATTTTTTTGGTTAAAATGACAATTCGAGTAAAACTTGTGATTTTTCTAACAATTAAGTTTTTATATTTCATATCAATTAATTGCATTTAATTTTTGATTTATATGTGTGAGTAAATTTGGTTGATCAAGCTCTAATTGTATATAAAACAAGTTCCCACATCTCTTCATTTTAATTGTCAACAAAGATTATTCATGAATTCCTAGTCCATACGTTTTCACTGTTCATGAATTCTTCGTCCATACGTTTCTGTTTAAAGACCTGTAATTCAACATTCTTATGGATATAAAGGAATCAGACAAATGAATGAACTTCAATTTGACCAAGATTTATTTAAAATCATTTATTGTGATTTATTAAAGCATATAAACAAACTCAAACTTAACGACTTACTAGTTCGTGAGATCGTTCGTAAAACATAATACTATATTTAACTTATAGATGTATAGTTTTAATAGTTTTACTTATGATAATATCTAATTATAGATAAACTTATAATGAAATTATAAATTGTAGATAATATATTAATTTTTTTTTAGAATATATGATATATATTTGTTAATGAGTTGTTATATATTAAAATATATTGGTTATATTAATTTAAGGTCGTTGGGAATTGATTAAGCTCGAAATAAGCTTGTAAACTATGAAGACATACCATGAATTAGACTCAAATTCGTTCGATATACAACCAAATCAAACATTCCTATGTGTTACCCAAATTTCACAACCATCTGTCACATGCTCACATAGTAAGTAATTGCCTCTTAATATAGAACAAGTCATGAAGCTAGAGCTATTAAAAAGAATAGATCAAAGCATCGGATTAGATCATAATTCACAGCCAAGGGTATAAGAACATTATTAGGTTTAGAAAGATGTCAAAGTTTATGAATCAAGAAGACTATACCAATACTTTTCTCAGAGATAAATTCATCGCAATATCAAGTATCATCTAAGCAAAATGAAATGCAATCAAATTCAAAACCACTCCTTAGAAAAGGGGATTCAAATATTGATGTACCAATTATTGAGGTGCTATGTTCAAACACTGCTTTCTCCACCTCAAAAACTTCATTGGAAAACAAAATCTTGCATGGCCCGAACATGAATACGTGAATTGCAATTGTAAGCCAGTTGGTTTTCTTCAGGGGTAGTAGCCAGTAAACGTAAATCCCCTTCCAATAATCTCACCAGCACAAAACCAAGCAAAGCATTCAAGCCCGAATAAAGCAGCAATTCCAGCATCCTCAACCTTGAGCTCCTGTCTGTGCTTCCACATGTTCTTGACGTAATCAACTTCCTTCCAAAATGACTCGGTGCGACCCGGAATGCTGCAATGGAAGTAACAGAATTTAGGAATACACAAGCATGGACCTTATAAAAGAATAGTACAGCTTGGCATTGCTTAACCTAATAAGCTGTGTCTCAGAGAACTCGTTGATATTTGATTGTTAAGGCAAACTATAAAAACAAGTAAAACACAATAATCCTGTAAAGCTCTATGCCATGAAAACAGAAGGCACAGTTAATTACTTTACCATGATGATAACTAGAGACATCATACGATTTACCATACATTTGCCTTGTGGTCTACCTAAGAAGTTATTATAGCTGGTTGTTAGTAGGGTATGCCACACAATTACATGATTTTAGTTAGATCAGTCATCCAAATCTAGCTAGTAATGTGGTAAGCGAAAATGGTGGGCAATATAATTTTACCGATTTAGTACACAGAACCATTATCCTTCAATCCAATTTAATGCTTTTGTAGATTAGTTTCTCTGAATCAAACCTTTGGAAATGGACAGGAATCTTCAAAAATTTTGGTTGAACTTCTTTTTAATTATAATAATGTACAGAAGTATCAATCAAAATGTATTGACGACTACTTTAAAAGCCTATGAATATTCAAATAAATCTGCCAATTAGGAAATCATAAATAATAAAAGAACATACAAAGAGGAAGGAAAAAAGTAACCTGGCAAGACGAGTGTAGAGCAGCTGCTTGGCTAATTCATTACATGTTTCCACAGTTGGTGGCTCTTTTACGTACTGTTTATTATTCTCCATCAACTGCTTATAGTAGGTAGTTCCATGCTTGGTCACAAATTGTTTGGCTTGGCAAGCCTTCGATTGCAATTGATGTAACTTTGATGCCATTAACTCCCAAAGTAAACTCTAAACCAAACAACAAGATTATGATTAACAAAAATGGTTGCTAAAAGAGAGTTTCTAACCTGTAGCATATGCCATTAATCAATAAGCAACAATGAACAAATAAGTCTTAAGTCATAAGGAAGGATAGAGAAAGTCCGAATTCACACCAAGACCTAGAGAGCTAGGCTTTAAGTAAACCAATATTCCATAATAATATATTATCCAACATGAAAAACTACCACATACAATAATTTGTCTGACAAAACGACAAACATATCCAATCGCAACACAACAACAAAAAAATTGTTGACAATTAGATGGATAGGGATGCCATTTTAGCAAAATAAACTAAAATTTCTGTGAAACTTTATACAAATGTCAAATCGATCCATATAACACTTACAAATACTAGTAACAAATCATACACAATATAAAAATGAAACAACCAAAGCACCACCGCAGCAAGTAGCATACCACTACCCATTTATACTGGCAGAAATTCATTATTAACTAGAACATATTGTTATCAATTTCTCCATAATACACAAAGAACTCCAAATTTAATCCCATGGCAGTATTAATTAAATCCTTCAATGAATCGTTTTCCTAGAAATTACATGCTAATTTGCAAAATGTAGGATAACTGAGACATCAAACCCAAGTTTAGGTGCTTCACTTATTTTATGATTATTCAAATAACAAAATAGTGAATGTGTGATTGAAATACCTATCTTTATGTTCATACACATGAAACTAACGATCATAATAGCTATTAAATATTGTTCAGCATCCACAATTTTTCACCATAAAAATTATTGTGCGCTTTCACTAAAACAAACCCTAAGAAACAGACAATCAAAACATGGATCTGAGAGTACGACCGAAACCCTAGAAAAGGTGCCAATATTGAAAAATAAAAAACAAATCGTTAATCTACACAATCAAGCAAAGAAACATATTTGAATGATCAATTTTCCGGTAGCACCGGAAGTTAAACGTTCAGCTCTGGTTTTTACTCACTCTGATAAGCCCCTATTTGAGAGAGAGAGAGAGAGAGGGGGGAGGTGAGTCAGTTAATGAGAGAGAGAGAGTCCGAGAATATTTTTTACCTTATTTACTGCTGCTACTGTGATTGATTATTTATAGTGTTTCACTTCATTTATATTTTTTATTTTAACTTGAAAGGTTTTGGGGTAAAGAAAAACGATTTTGGGCTTCAAATGGGCTTTATCAAGCCCAGTAATTAGTTAGCATTAGGCCCATATGAAGAAACCCATTGTAGACTTCTGTTATAATTTGTTTGGCCCAGTCCATTTATTTAGGTCGATGGCAAGAAAGTCGTGTAAAGAACCACGTAGGCGCTCTCAACCTAATCAATCATGTCCTAACAATGGTTATGTTTGGTATATCATTCACTTCAAGTCAAGATTTCAATATTTCAATCCTTTTATTTTGGATGTTAGGAAGGTAGATTTAGATTCAACTACAATCCAATTATAGCCTCATTTACAATTATTTAAAATCATTATTTCATAATTTTAATGCAATTATAATATAATAATCAATATTTTAAAATTTATAATGTTCTAATTGGATGTTTGACTGGAGCCTAGCGCCTCACCTAGTCATTGAATAAAAATGAATCATGGCTTTTATAATTTTTTAATCTTTATTTTTTTACTCTTATATTTTTTTTTTGTTTACTTAATATCTCATTTAAATTATATATATACACGACATTTCAATGATTATAAAAGATTTTTTTTATTTGCATTTCTCTATTTATTGATTTTGTATATTTATCTAAATAATAATAATTTGATAGAACTTTATAATACAATAGGAATAACATTGTTTCACTAACAAGTTATAAAATGAAAAATTTTGGTGTCTAGGATTGTGTAGGCTCACTTAGGACCAAATAGTCGTCTAACCATGCAAATAGTTGATTGTAATAACTTGAACTAACTCATTGTTTGTGTTAAAGATAATAGTACCAACACAATTATTGTAATATTTGATTCTCATAATATGTCCATTTCCACCCTAAACAATATCTTGAATTCATATGCGATACTCATCACATATTAGTAGGTCATAACTTTATTAGTCACTAGAAATGGTTAAATAGAAAATTTTGAATGTACTTTAAACATTTGTAACTCATTAAAATCAATTTTGTGAGATCTCCACTTATCAGGATTGAGTTACCGTTATAAAGATCTTGTGAATTTGATTAATTTGATTTCATCTATACATGCAGCATATATGATCTCCATTGAAACTTCTTAAATTGTTGAGATTATTGAACTAGATCAATTCCCCAAACTATCTATATTTTGCTTTATGTACTTTATTTCAGGTAACTACCCCACATTTAAATATACCTTTGCAAAGATTTTACTTCATAGTGCATGTATTCATCGACTCAGCCTCACATAAAATCATTCCAACACATCTTGCAATTTAACAATAACAAATAAAAAAGATTGAATCGTTATCTTCAAATTAATCAGACCTAAAACTGGATTATAAAAAAATCACTTAAAGGAAAATGGGAGCCTCAAAATCCCATAATTTACTGATGATAAAATTATTGAACATGTCAAAATCGAAACGGTTAAGTTTGCCTCTTTTGTGATTGTAAGGTTGGTTTGACAGACAAGATCTTGGGATTTATCACTTTGATTCAAAGTAATTTGACATATATTGTCACACTCACTAACATAGATAGATATACATAAATGCACTTATATATGTGGTATAATATCGCTCTCGTGCACGATGGAGCCCAAACCATGTGGACACTTCCGTACATATTTTTCTTTACATTTAATATGTTCCCGATCAGAATTTATTTGTAGTTTAATAATATGATATATAATTTTTTTATTATATCTCAATTAAATATCACCCTTTTCCTAAAACTAATAAGTTCTTGTTAGCATATTACCCATTTATTTAAAGTAGTACGTGGTATAACACCACCAACTCGGATGGATGATCAACACTACAATGGTGAGCACAATAAACGATTAACTATATATATATATATATATATATATATATATATATATATATTCGTTTTTTTTTAATTGATTCTACCATTTAAACTAAAGTATATGACAGTGAGAAACACACTGGTAGTTTCGATTGAATTTATCTATTCCAGATGGATTTTAATTAGTATGTATATCATATGCACGTAACTTAGATGTATCAATAATATTAAATTATAAAAGAAGTATTTTATAAAATATATAGAAGATCTTATATATGCATAATACACACATAAACCCAATATATATTGTATGAAAATAATGATCCCATACCCACTATGAGTATGTCTTAATCAACTATTGATATGTAAAATCTCATGTATTCAATATTATGGTTTGAAATTATTGATTGTATTAGGTTTGTAATACATCAGTAATATGTGACCATAACATAGATGATATATATTTATATATATATAAAAGAAATTAATATTAAGATAATATAAAGTTGAATTTAAGAGAAAGAGAGGTAAGTAGACCCACATATATAGGTCACACACACGAAGGGCATATCTATGTAGACATATAAATAAGTGAAGTCATAAATGGTCCAAGGAAATAGTTGGTGGAACAAAAACGCGGCATTGACGGTGTATGCTATTTATTATATTAGTATCATATATGCATCATATCATCCTAATTTAAGACTTTTAATTGGAAATACTTTTAAGTGTATGGATGTTCAAATTAAATCGTTGGGATGTGATTCTCAATCCGTTTAATTTAATTTTTTTAAGTTAGGGCTGTCTTTTAATGGTCCGTTACATTACGTAATCTCGGGATAGCCCACAATTTTCTTATAAAATATATTAATTTTGTGTGCTTAGTTTTGGACACCTAGCTAGATAATTGATATTTATAAATCGCAACATTAGTAGGTACGTAAACTGACTTGGCTTAGTGGTTTTTGACTGACTCAGGTTTTCGGGATAGATAGACTAGTTTAACAGACATCTAAATCTAACATTAATTTTATTGGATGCCTGTTAAATGGGTTATTTTTGGAATGCAATAAAGTCTTTATTTTTTAAAAATATATTTTAAGGTAATAGTTGCCGCAAAAATCACGAACTTGCAAAAATTGTAATTTTAATTAATATTTCAGTTATTAGTAAATATAACATGATTTTTAATGTCTTGTATATTTGTAATAAATGTGTAGAATTTGGGTACATCTTATAAAAATTCATTTCTCAGTGCACTAAACTCAACATGCATACCTTTAAATACTTAATCATTATCCAACAAAAACTCAAAATCTTTTCTTTTTGCAAAAAAGATATGCTTGAAATCTGTATATTGATTACAAATGCACGAACATCGAAAATCATGTTATAGTTGCTAATAGCTAGGCAAAAGATTAGTTAAAATTGTAATTTTTAAAAAGATCATGATTTTTATAGCAATTAATCCTATTTTAAATATAAAATTTTAAATCAAAATATAAATAACATTCAAATTTCTCATAAGATCAGATGATTCATAATAATAAAATTTTATATAATTTATATTTTCATTGCAATGACCAAAGTCAAAATATTTGATTGTTTGAATACCAAATTTTAAAATAATCATACAACACACTTATTTGACTTTCAATTTTTCTTTACAAAACTCATTAAAATTAGATTGATATTACTTGCTGCAAGGATGAAGTCGTTAAAAAAAAAAAAAAACACAATACATTGCAATATAACAAAAGGTATACTTGTTATATGAATATACATGTACGCATTTATCGGTTAACCGTTTGATACATATAGAATATAAATATTATGAAATTATTTTATATATTTAATTTTTAGGGAAATTTGATATAAACAACCATTAACTTTGTATTATTGACGAAAATATCCATTTGGATGGAGGCATTTGAGAAGATATTTGAAATTTTTAATAGTAAATCCATCGATAATATTTGGATAGATATGAATTTAAAATCTATCGATCATTTTTATTTTAAATTAATATTTAAATAATATGAGTGAATTTCAAATTCTTTCATTTTAAATACTGAAATTCAAATCATTTTATTCAAATGGAGCCTAAAATTTGATGATAATATCCTATAATTTTCAAAAATTTGTTGAAATGCCCTGCTACATGCTATAGCAGGTAACTCAACCTTTAATTCTTCGTGTGAGATTTTTTTCCAGATGATTTGACTATACTTTTAATAAAATAAGATATTTTAATTTAAAATCATAATTTATTTTCAAATATCTAAAACTAACAAATAAAATCTAAATTATGGGTATTTCTTAATTTATTTTAACATAAATAGAACAATATATTTAATTTATAAAATCATTAAAAATTAAAAATTGTCTTAAAAAATTTATGAAAGTTGTTTTTAAAATTTTAAATATTATTTTAAAATCTGAAAATAAAATTAAAGATATAAAATTTAACATCAATAAATTTTATTTAAAAATTGTTTGTTAATAAAAATAATAAAATTTACAAATATCTAGAAATAAATAAAGAGAACATTTATTAATTGTATTTAATTTTGAAGAAAAGATATCTTAAAATAATTAAAAACAGTTTTAAAATTTTAAAATTAATTCAAAAAAAATAAAAAATGTTGTTTTTAAGTATTATTTTCAGATTTTTTAAAATGCTTTTCATATTATATTTGGTTTACTTTACAAAATAAGTAAAGCTTTTCAGATATTAGTGTATAATTAAAAAAAACTGTTGATTATATATATATATATATATATATATATATATATATAAATATAATTGTATTTCATCTTAAGAATAATAGTAGTGGTACGTCTTATTGTATATGCAATAATTAAGTTTCCTATTTACCCTTATTATAATGAGTATGTTGAACATTATAGTGGTGCGAAATTAACCTATTGGATATAAATAATATTAAAATAACTATTATATATATTTTGGTATTCGAAAAATTATATAATCTATATGAATTATGATTGAAGTGATGAGTATATATATATATATATATATATATATATATATATATATATATATATATATATATATATATATGTAATACATCAGCCACTGCCAGCTCGATTGATTGTTCTTCTATGTGGATATATTGGAATTAGAAACTTTAAAATTCAAATCCCATCGGAAACTTGATCTGATTATGAACTAATTAATAAACTTCAAAAGATTGATGTGGTTGACCAATGTTGCCAATTAATATATCTTAAATCATACCATCCTAATCCAATCGTGTTGTTAAAGTTAAGATCTCAATAAAATTACATTTGTATATACACATATATGCACATATATATGATCAGTGTGTACTTACCCAATTTGATTAATAGAAAACTATAGAGTCAAAGGCATGACGATTAAATTTTATAATCAAAGTCCAGATAAGCAAAGTTGCAGCATATGTTGGCATGCTAACTAACTGACTTGGCATTTCCAAGAAACACCATATATATATCTCATCATTATCGTCATCATGATAAGTGATGACACTATATAAATATATATTTTAAAATAAGGGATAATTTTGTTCTCATATCCGTAATGTTTTCCCTTTTTCGACAACCAAATATCTATTTTTAAATTGTGGTCCTTTATATTTTAATTTCAATTTCAATTCAATTTGATAGGAATTTTCAATAGTAAATCTGACATGAGGCTATGTTTATCGGTGCCTTTCACGACCTGGGCATAGAAAAAAGATTAAAAAAAAAATGCAATTAAAATCCATGACCTGGCATGACCATGGTCATGAGATTTTGGTTACTCAATTATGATGACAAGTGTCATCGTATGATTCGTCGAGTGTATTTTATTTAGATAATTACAGATTTCGATTTATCCACTTAAAAAAAAAAGAGTAAACTACTTTTTTTGCCCCGTAAAATAGGTGGTCTGGCATTTTTGGACACTTTTTTTTCGGGCTGGCCGATTTGGACAGTATTTTACAAAAAATTGCAATTTATGCTCAATTTCAGCCCGAATTGCTTAATTGGGCTGAAATTGCACGTGTGAGCTTAATTTCGGGCTGTGCGGGTCTAATTCAGACACAGTGGCATTTTTTAATTACGTGGCATTTCATCATGGAAGACACTTCTCCACCTCAAATAAGAATTGGGCTTCAAGAACCCTAATCCCCAAAATCCCCATTAAGCATTCATCCTCAACCTACTGCTCATATCCAATCTTCCCAGAAATTCTGCAAAGAACTTAACTCTTTGTGAGCCATTTCTAACATTTCTAAAAAAAAAAGGATAATAATCAGATAACACGAGATCAGCATTGTTTATGATGTTGGTTATTGTACAATATAGAGAAATCACAGCAGCATAAGCCGACATCTAATCTCTTTAATTTCTGCACTGAAATGAGAATCACAAAAGAATTGGGATTTCAAAGGTGATGTAGTAATGAAGTCACTTTCAGCGCAGACCCACTGTCGAGGCTGGAAGTGGGCTCGTCGAGGAGGAACACCGCCAGGTTGTGGAGGAGGATCGCCGTCGGAGAAGCCTTGACTGAGATGGATATCCGTCAGGTGTTAGAGGCGGATCTCATTGAGAATGATGGAGACGACGGTGGTGGGTGACTGTAGGTCGTGGTGTGGTGGTGCGGGCGCCGCCGGAGATCTGGGATGAGATGAATTTGGGGTTGATGAAGAAGATGATCTATATTTTTTAATTTTATGTTTTATTTTATTTGTGAATTTTTATTTTTTTTATTTTCTATTTTATGTATATTTTGGGTTAATTCAAAAAATAAACAAATTAATTTTTTTATCAACATGGGAGAAAAGATTTTTTTAATTAAAAATGCCACAAAGGATAAATAAATTCCACCTCAGCAAAAAATGTCATTGTGTCCGAATTAGGCCCGCACAGTCTTAAATTAAGCCCACACGTGCATATCACGTGCAATTTCAGCCCAATTAAGCAATTCGGGCTGAAATTGGGCATAAATTGCAATTTTTTGTAAAATACTGTCCAAATCGGCCAGCCCGAAAAAAAAGTGTCCAAAAATGCCAGACCACCTACTTTACGGGGCAAAAAAAGTAGTTTACTCAAAAAAAAAATTATACACCAAAATTTATAAAATAAAATTCTCTATAAATAGATACTAATATTGATATATTTTGGATTACAATCTTATACACTCTCTTTTCTCTTCTAACTTGTGTCAAATCTTTTCTCTTCCAACTTGTATTAAAAATCGAAAATTTTCAATTCTTGTAATTTTAGTTTTTTTATTGGATGTTGTAATTTATTTTAACTATATTCCCAATTTTTTTATTATAAATATGATTTTTTTAATATTAAATAATTGTATATATTTTTTAAACATCTAAAATATTTCTTAAATATTTAGAATATAATAAAAATTAATTATAGATATAATTGTTAAATTAAAAAAGAAATAATTTATTACAGGTTGGTTGTGGTTGTGGGTGGTTATTGATAAAATATGAAAAAGATAAAATTTGGTTGTAGTGTAGAATGTGTATGTGGATGAGAGAAAAATGAATTATTTATTAGTTGGTTATTAGTATAATTGGACATGGATAAACATGGTCTGAAATTGGAAAAAATTAAAATATGAAAAAACAAAATTGAAAAACAGATATCTGATTATCAATAAATACTAAGTATATATCATACGAACCAACATTGAAATTAATCCTTAAAATAAAACAAAAACAAAATCTCAATCAATGAATAATGAATAATATTCCAATTTACACTAGTATTTGGAAACAATCGACGTCCCATTCTTTGAACGAGCCACACGTACCAACAAATAAAATAATAACAAAAACAAAATAATAAAAATGCATGCATAATTGCAATTATTAATTAGAGCTTGATTTTCTTCTTTCCATGAAGTCATGTATTCTTGCAAGAGCTACTTGGAGGGTATGTTCACTCATATTGGCGAAGCAAACTCTGAACCAGCCAGGCTCGGAGCAATGGCAAGACGAGCCCGGAGATACATTGAGCCTAGCCTCATGCAATATGGCTTCCCACAGAGCCAGTTCTTGCTCCTTGGTGGGCTCATGATGGTCAAGAAGTGGGCTCAGATTCATCCAACAAAAGAGCCCTGCATTCCCCTCCAAGCACTCGATCCCCGCCCTTTGAACCCCCTCCACCATCTTCTCGTACCGCGCCCTCAGCCTGTCTCGATTTGTCTTTATATACATCTCTGTAAAGCTCTTGTCTGAAAGCATGGAGGCGAGGAGCTGCTGAGTCTGTGACGAGATCAAGGTGAAGCTCGACATTCGCCTTGCAGTAGTCACCACCCTGTCGCTGTACGAATATATCGTGCCAACCCTAAATCCGGGCAGGCCGAGGTCCTTTGACAGGCTGTATACAATGTGGACCCTCTCGGAGTCTCTGTAGCTTCGTGCCTCGAGCACTTCTGCAATGCTCGTGAACTCGTCGGAGGAGAAGGACGAGCCTGAGTAGATCTCGTCGGAGATGAGGTGGATGTTCTTGGCGGCCGCGAAGTCGAGAACTTGCTCGAGATTGGCGCGCTTGATGGTGGCGCCGAGAGGGTTCGAGGGGTTCGTTATCAGGATGCCTCGAACCCTAATGCTCTTAGACTCGGCCTCGTTGTAGGCTGCTTCGAGAGCTTCTGGAGTGATCTCGAAGTTGTTTGAACTGTGGCAGTAGATTGGGATTATGTTCACGCCTGTTCTCCACCTCAAGTCTCTGTCAAACCTGTTGAATGTAATTGCATGAGTTATTGATATGATTCCATCTCGTGGGATTATTATCAATTTTTGCAGTTTAATAATGATAATTACCCTGGATAGTATGGAGTAGGGATAAGCAAGGCGTCTCCAGGATTAGCTATAATGAAGGTTAATAGTTCGTTGGCTGCAGTGGCACCTGCTGTTATTACTATTCTATCTGGGTTGAATTTTGCTCTTCCACCTCTTATTTGCTCCATGAAGCTTGCCATTGCCTGCACAATTGATATTTTATTCTTTAATTACAATGTGTATACAGAGAGAGAGAGAGAGAGAGAGAGAGAGAGAGAGAGAGAGAGAGAGAGAGAGAGAGAGAGAGAGAGATGTATACCTTTCTGAAACATTGGAGGCCATGATAATCTTGAAACAGTGCATTTTCTCTAAAAGAAGGTGGGGTACCAGTATTACATGCATCTGAATTCTTTTCCAGGTATTCTTCTAGAAGATCAAATGAAACCTGCGCCAACGTGGAATTTAAGCTCAATTAATTCAAAATGCAAGTTATTATGGATTACATATATAATTCAAAATGCAAGTTATTATGGATTACATATATAATTCACGTCATATATAAATTAATGATGTCATCTTGGATCATCAGATAAAACATCAATATGGAACAAAGGATATTGTCGTGTGCACTATTTATCATGAGTTTATTAGAAAACACTCTATATATATATATGAGAATGACTTACTTGATTTTCTGCTAGGCCCATCTGAATGACACCAGAAGGATTGGAGAATTGATCATAAGGGTTCTCATCATAAGCTTTCCACCCAGCAAAGTATGGAGAATCTTCACCATGTGTGTCTGAAACTGCAATTCTTGACAAGCCAACACTAGCAATATTGGATTCTTGCTCAATCTTGATTGCCATTTGTGCTGCTTAATTGATTTTAGCAAATGCTTCAATTAAGAGAGAGAGAGAGAGAGAGAGAAGCTGTCTGAATTTCTTGATTGAAGCTAATTGTTGTGAATGGCCTTTTTATACAGGAAAAGTTGGGGCCCACAGTACTTTACATGGAAAAGAAAAAAATATACATATAGCCAATGATTGATATATGTTTTGTAGAGAAAGAAAGAAAGATCAAAGCTTGCCTTTTTACAAAATAAAATAGTTATTTAGTTCATCACTGGCGACAACTGTAGGCTAGAGTTATCTTTTTCAAAGCAGCTTCTTATATCTCAATCCCCAGGGATCCACTTCAAATATGGTGGTTGAAAGGGGGTGGCTTTTTTCTATATATGTTTTAAATATATCATTTATTTCTAACTCTATTTTCTTTTTTCTTTTTTTAATTGTCTTTTGCTTTGAGGAACTAATAATCAAAGACTTTGAGTGTGTGGTCAAAGATTAAAAAGAATTACCTCTAAAGATTATTGAGGGGTGGCAATTATAAGAGTGATTAGAGGATTTAATTTGAGATTAGAAGATGTGTGATTTTTGGAATGTGAAGGATGGTACAGCCGGTCATCTCAATATATCACATCAAATTCTATCATCTCAATGTGAAGAATTTGATATGGAGATGAGGATTCTCTAATCACGGAACAGACTACTCATGGAAAATCCTAATTCAGATTTTTTAATTATATATATAATTGGAAAGTTGAGAAAATGGGAAACAGAGACCCCCGGTTTATCTAATGAGGAAACTATCTAATGAGGTTGGTTTAGGGATTGAGAAGTGGGGTATCCATATCGTCCCATAACTTTCTACTACTGTTTAAATGAGAAATCCATGTACTTGACCACTCGAATCCCCGACATGATTGAAAAATCCTCGTCCCATTAGTTTCGATTTCTAGTGGAATTGGTTCCTCATAAGAAAATAATCATCACTCTTATGTGACTTTCTTGAACATAAATGAGAAACAAAGTTTCATCACCGATTTGATTGGAAAATTCTCGTCCCCTTAGTTTCAGCTTCTAGTGGAATTGATTCCCTGTGAGAAAATAATCATCACTCTTATGTGATTTTCTTGAACATAAATAAGAAACAAAGTTTCATCACCGATTTGATTGGAAAATTGTCGTCCCATTAGTTTCGGCTTCTAGTGGAATTGGTTCCCCATGAGAAAATAATCATCACTCTTATGTGATTTTCTTGAACATAAATGAGAAACAAAACTTCATCACCGATTTGATTGGAAAATTCTCGTCTCATTAGTTTCAGCTTCTAGTGGAATTGATTTCCCGTGAGAAAATAATCATCACTCTTATGTGATTACCTTGAACATAAATGAGAAACAAAGCTTCATCACCGATTTGATTGGAAAATTCTTGTCCCATTAGTTTCGGCTTCTAGTGGAATTGGTTCCCCATGAGAAAATAATCATCACTCTTGTGTGATTTTCTTGAACATAAATGAGAAACAAAGCTTCATCACCGATTTGATTGGAAAATTCTCGTCCCATTAGTTTCAGCTTCTAGTGGAATTGATTCCCCGTGAGATGATGATTTTCTTGAACATAAATGAGAAACAAAGTTTCATTAGTTACAATTAAAACTCATTTTTCATATATCAATCTCTATTTTGCAGGTTGTGGGTGATTCATCAAAAATTAGATTTGTGGAACAATCTAGCAAAAATTCTAATTTTATTTTTTAAAATTCAACCAAGATAAGATGTGATTAAGGTGTACATCACTTCATATAGTATATTATAGGGTTAACAACAATTTCTAATTTGAATTATACTTGATTTGTCATTTTTTTATACAAATTTTAACGTTTCACTTTGTCATATAAACTTTAAATTTGAAACGAATGTTAGCAGTTGATTTTGGATACACTTGGATTTGTTTGATATTAATGCATTAAATTCAAATTTAAAGTTTATAAAAAAAATATAAAATCTCTGATAACTCGCATGTAAAAATATTTTTTTATCATTAGTTTAGTTTCAAGGGTTAGGAGATAGAAAAAACGAAATAAGCAGACATTATATAATTGTGGAAATAAGTATTTCTACTAAATATCCATAACGAAACAAGTTTTTAACCATTTTTTTTAAATGCCTTTTTTTTATTTATCTCACCTAAAATCTCTATTATCTCTTTTTGAATTTGTCAGAAAATGATATTCTTATCTCCTTCATCTCACATCTCGATCATCTGTCTCATCTATCTCCTCTCACATGTCGATTATCAGTCTAACTATTTACTCTCGATTGATTTTCTATTTAATATCAAAGTTCTGTGTTTATAAACAAATGTTTAGGAAAAAATAAGTATGTAAAATTTCATATCAGTTAGATGTTGATGGTGAGTAGTTTCATGATCTTAATCTCGATGGTAGTACCATCGTGAACTGTTTCAAGAAAAATTATTTAAAATTGACAATAAATTTTCTTGTTAGAAAAATTGAACAAAAATTTTAACTTTAGAAAAAAAAAATTATGTTGAAATTAAAATCAAAAAATGATTATACTTTAGATTAGTTTTTTAATCAACCCTTAAATATACTATCACGGTAAATTATCAAAATTTTAAAATTATTAGCTATTTTATGATAAATCATACTCAATACAAAACTGCACTACTGGTTTCAGTCTGACGTGTAATCAGAAAATAGTACTATTATGTACCCCACCCATAAACCAAGAGCAAGAAACCCAAAATTATATATAACGCTTAATTAATTTTGAGGATAATTGATGAATAATTGCAAGACAAAAAAATATTTTAGAAGATCTAAGAGTGGTTAAGTTTTCTTACAATCTGACAGAGATACTTTTAGAAGATCGTTAAGATTCTGATATTGATCTTCCAAAAATAAAAAAAGACAAACTATAAAGCTACGAGAAGATATCATTGCCCCACGATACGCCTTCTTCACTAATCTCAATTGCAACAGAATTAATTCTAACTTCCTTAAAACACATTTCTAATTAGTTATGCAATAATTAATCATATTATCATACATATCCACCCTCTAATCATTGGTCATCACTGTTTAGTCAATCCTATGAACAATTGAGGCTTATCTAAGAATATTTCAATGATGAGGAGACAATGTCACCAAGAACATCCATGTGCAAGACTTGGACATAGGAGATTTTTGGCCACTAAAAGATTGTAGACAAATTAAAATATTGTAGCTAGACTCTACTAAGATAATTTGAAGCAGATTTTTGCCTACTCTCACAATATTCCAAGAATATATGATTGATTTATTTGGGGGGAAGGTTTTAAAAGTGATTAAATTGATGCAACTGCAAATTAGAATTAAACACTTTCATATTCCAAGAAGATGTGAGATGAGGTAACATAACCTTTTCATACATATTCTCCCACATTTCAAAACATAATACCTTAATTGAGTGACTAACTTCGAGTATTAAGTTAACATCTACTCGATCAGAAGTTACAACATAGATTAATTTAATTTTATGAGTAATTCTATGTGAATTCTAACATGGAAAATTGAATTGATAATATCAGTGAATACTAACTAAAATCATGACCCTACTTTATCCGTGTACCCTTTTTTTTTTTAATTTGCTACATACTACTCACAATTCACAAATCCCTTCCGACTTTTTAATTTATTAGTATTATATACACTAATAGCATTCTCTTGTGTTACAGGATTTGTTGTATAATATACTGCTAATTATAAAATTTTCATAACGTAGTGTATTATTGTATATCTTAATTTAAAAAATATAATATTTTTAGAATTTATATTAAAATTTTTTATATTTTTTTTAAAATTTGATATATGTTATTCTAAATGATTGCATTTAATAATATTACAAATTTGAAATAAAAAAAATACAAATTTAAAAATATTATAGTTTATAATAATAATAATAAATTATTATTATGAAAATTATGTTAACAATATTGAAATTTAAAAAAATTGAAATTTTATTTTAGTACATATAAAAAATATTTACAAGTTATTTAAGAATCAAAAATATATATTTTTTAAATATCTCTACCCATCAACAAATAAAGTATAAAAAAAGTTTCCAACAAAAATAATAATTATAATACTGATTACTTTTGAGACATGAAATGGCTTAGCAAATAAATTGCTAAGAAAACTTTGCTTTATATTTTCTTAGCACTTTTTGCTAATTTATAATGTGTTATTATTAAATATATATAACTTTGTAATTAAAAAAAGTACTTTCTGCTATGTCATGACATTTTTTATCGGGAAAGTGATATTTCTATAAAGTTCAAAACGCATTCCTGCTATTTTATTAGTGTGTGTATTGGATACAAAAAATCATTCAAATGTACTGCAAGAAAAAAAAAATGATCAGTGACAATCAAATGTTTCGTAAAAACATTGATTAACGTTGCAACCACATTTTGTCGTTGAATAGCAAATAGCTTTTTATGGTAGTGTTGTTGTGGCTAAAACGTTTATTTTAACTATTTTCTAATTGTTTTTTATGAGAATTTGCTATTAATTTATATTTATCAATTTTTGTGAGAATAAGTTGTTCCAAAAGAAAGACTTTTCGCAATAAATATTTATTTTTGTTGTAGTGATGTAAAAGATGTCCCTTATCAAACACTTGAAAGTTAGACTAATCACATACTTATTTGGTATATGAAGCATCGCGATGTAAGATATTCGATATTACTTTTGATTTGGTCACAACGTTAAAAGTTTGAGTAAGTCTTGCGTAAAAAACCAACTCATGGATTTCATTCCGTGAGAAGGGTCAGGCCGGGTACTCGAATTGAATATAAAAATTACGTAATACGTTTGTATGTATTAGGTAATATTTTTATATACAAAAATATTACCTAATGTACATCAAAATATTACATGTAGAACTCACGCGTGAGGGAGAAAAACATGGAGGATCCGCGTGTTTTTTGAAAAATCTGACCAAACCCAATTTGAATCATGTATCCTACAATATAAAAATATTACATGATATATAAAAAAATATTACATGATACATATAAAAGTATTACATATTTTGTTAATCTAATTCAACTCAAAACGCATCTTATAACACAAAGTATTATCTAATATATACAAAAGTAGTTTCTAATAGATACAAAAGTATTACCTAATTTGTTAAAAAATTTAAAATTGTTATCATATATGGTAAACTAAGTTCTAGCACAAATTAAAAATAATGATATGAAAGACAAAGTAGCAGGCCTTAGAGAAATAACATAAGCTTTCACCATCAGACAGTTCTTAGGTTAAAAGCTAATGGCTAGTGTCATTGTTTGGTCAAATATCATACTATATCAACAACTAGAGCAATCACTATGACATACTTGTGGAGAATCACTAAATATATACTAAACATTTTTAGTTTGTCTAGGTTGGAAGCAACATTAATCAATGTGGCAAATGGAGGTCAATAATCTTTTTTTAAATATTCCCTCTTTTATCCAATTTTTTTTTATCAACTAAATGAATGTATACTCTTTAATAATTAAATCATCAACCCTCAAATATACCACTCTATACATTCATTGTTTGATTAATCTATCCAAAAATACCGTTTAACTTGTTTTCATTAGATGGTGAATTGTGTTGGATGAAAAAAAAAATTAAAAAGGAAAATCAATATTTTTGCGATGGAGAAAGTAAAAGAAACATTATTACATGCTAGTGACGACAATCAATATTAGTAGAAATTGAGATGTTTAGATATTTCAGATATTGGCGACAATCAATATTACATAAATAAAAAATATTAGTGTGTAAGTACGTATATATGACGTTTTCACTTTAATAATATACGTTTAGAGGCATCAAACATTAATTAATAATTAATTATACAGTTTAACTTGTTAACAGCTCACCATGTCCCTTTATTCTTAGTAAGGACAGAGGAATTTGCTGCTGTGTTTTTGGACTGCAATACCCCTTTTTTATTTCCTTTTTTTTTTTTTTTGTTCTTAATTACTTCTGTTAAGTTGCATGAATTAGGCCTACGAGATTCTGTAACCTGTTAAAGAAGCTACATATATAATGACTTTACTTTTAATTAATATTAAAGCTGTAAAATAGTCGAGTCGAGTTGAATTTTGATGAACTTGAAGTGAGTTTCTAGCCACTCAAAAATGACTCACGAACTTATCGAGTCGAATTTTACCGAGTTTGATTCGACTTACAATAATCCTAATGAGTTGAGCTCTTTTTAAATCGAATTTTGAATAGTTTATTAGCTATAGCTCAGCTCACCCACCCCTAATTCTCTCAACATTCAAATTAAGTAACATTTCTACCACCATCTCCAAATTAAGATTGGTACAATAATTAATATACAGTCAAGTTATATTAATTTCTTGAAAAATAACTTAACT
Organism: Scutellaria barbata; assembly: GCA_028654395.1. Lineage (NCBI taxonomy): Eukaryota > Viridiplantae > Streptophyta > Magnoliopsida > Lamiales > Lamiaceae > Scutellaria > Scutellaria barbata. The sequence goes on along the minus strand of CM053646.1, from coordinate 11,753,118 downwards.
GGTATTTGATTTTAGAATTTTAGTATGACTAATCTATTCCTTTATGGCTTGTTCGGTTTGGATGAAGGTGGAATAACGGTCATTTTCATACATTTCTCAGTGTTTGGTTTCATGAAAAATAATCATTTTGATTTGAAATCTCAGTTCACTATTCTTCTTTAGCAAAGGTATCACACCCCCATGGTAAGGTTTCTTTTTCCAATTTCATTAGTGAACGTGATTAAAGAGGAGTAAGTCTATTTTACCCCTTCTATTCTAATTTGTTTATATAATGAATAATAATAATAATAATAATAATAATAATAATAATAATAATAATAATAATAATAATAATAATAATAATAATAATAATAATAATAATAATATTCATATTCATATGTATATAATTAGCATATACATTAGTTTACATATACATACATGTATTGTACAAATATATTACTTGTATATTTTACATAATATACATATATCTGTATTTCATATTATATAATTATACATATCTAATTTTTTTTGACAGATATATATGTAACTATATGTATACATTCTGTAAAAAATAATACATATGTATAATTATATATATAATATAATATGTAATATCTTACAGCATAATATTACTTTAATATACTACATAATATTAATATGTGTGTATCTCTTTATATTATAGTATACATACATTATACATATTATGTATAAGAATGATTTTGAAAGATAGTGGAAAACGTTAATCAATTAGTTTACAATAATGTTTTAGGGCATAAAGTTCTAGTGGATAGATAGGGATATATTTGTTGTCTTCTTACTTTATCCCATTTTAAATAATAGCATATTAAACACACTTTAGTACTTAATCCCCAAGGATAATTTTGCAAAACCAAACAATAAATCATACATAAAAGGATTTGGTTTCCCACGCAAATTATCGCAGTTGATATTATACATCTCTCAAACCAAACTAGTCCATATGATATAATTTCGTGATTACTTTTATTACTGTACTATATATTTTATAAATTAATAAAATACTTGTTATGTACATGCATTTTTTATTTATTTCATGTTATGTTTTATTATATTGAATGCACACTACATGTTATAAATTAATAATATCATTTAATATACATTGTGCGGTAATTATTTCAAAATAAACTAATTAAACATAAAATGAAATAAAAGATATAGTACCAAAGATTTCACATAGTATCATTGGCATTGATAATTTAAATTGTTTGCTGGTGAAATTACAAATATGAAGTATCATACAACTTAACTTGTGAAACCTAATTGATATGGTAATTAGCTCAAGTGTGATTAGGTGACTTACTAATAACAATGCCAATGCATGTCTTAATCTATCTTATCTAAATTTAATTTTAGCATGTTGAACATTTTTTTTCACATTTAATAGTTGGTCTTAGAATCTAGAAGATGTCAAGAAAGAATATTTATACATTTATATAGCATCTTGTCTATAAAATTCTTTGCTTGTACGAAGCTCAGCTGACATAATAAAAATCGTAATGTTACATTATTTTTAGTACCGACGGGAATATGTAATAGATGTTCGTCACATATAAACTTATTATTATTTTATATATATCAATTTCATTACCCTATCTACGGTGAGCACATTAATATATGTTCACTACTCATATATCTAACATACTTATTAACTTCACTTTTTATATAATTAGAGGATGGACATATTAAAATTGTCTGGTGGACATTTTAACATTTTATATATATATATATATATATATATATATATATATATATAATTGATTTTCTTAGAATAATTATTTAATAAAATGTAGGGAACTTATCTTGTAACCTAATTGGACGGCACGAATCTTCTTGGAAGATGCAAAGCCATAGACCATATGCCACGAAGAAGAAACTTTTAATTCGAATATTTCATGATCTTTTACATGATAAGATCATTCAAAGATACATAGACAAGTATTGAATATTTGGTAGATTTTGTTAATGATTTTTTTTTCTTTTTATAAGAACCAATTTTATTTTTTTATGTAAGATTTATATATTTAAAAATAGCATGAAGTGTTTTAGTTTCTACTTCTAAATGATGAAAGTGTAAGATATATATTATCATTTGTACATTTTTGTTTGAGATCTATGTGATATAAGGTCATTGATTTTCGCAAGAAGAACGTTTTTTTATAAAATGATTATAGATATACACTTTATGTAACCCTAAAAATATTATTTAATTATTTAAAATTATTATAAATTTACAATAGACATTATTGCATTTTGATGAATTTTACATTTGTAGTTGTTGTTATGTATAGTTGATGTACAGTTTTTTTTTTTTTTTGGGACAGAACATTTTTGATGGGTTTTAATAACAATATAAATATTATATTACATTACAATCTCAATTATAACACTTTACAGTAACACATAAAAATTGTTACATATAATCCTCTATATAATATTTTGTTTTTATCAACAAAACTCATACCTTCATTAATAATACGATAAACACATAGTTACAAGATATAACAATCGAAAGATCCCTGCAAGCTACATACATTTCAAAGGAATAGGGAAATAATGAAAGAAAAAAATTCAAGAGGTAAACTTTTTGAATAGGATAATGACTCCTCGTAGTATCTACAAAAAATGTGTTTGGTGCACGTAATTTACTACATGAATGATGGATAGGAAGAAATTTATTTAGTGAATATTGTGATGAGAATCAAAATTCGGAGAGTATTTTAAGTGGCACCCACCAAAGGAAAGCTTTATTAAATGTAACATAAATGTATATATATATATATATATTTTTTTTTTTTTCTTTTTCCTTTTTTTTTTTTTTTTTTTTAGAATTTGAAAACACTAGCATTGACATGGTATTAAGGAATGACTCCATTTGGTATTGTGGCGTGCCGATCAATGACTTTAAATGGGGTTTTCAATGTTCAAGAAGGAGATTGTATAGGCCTATTGGAAGCACTATCAAGATCAAGTGTATGCAACTTACACATATTGGGGCACATCTTGATGAAGTTTGTTGGGATTTTAACCCATAAATAATATTTACAACTTTCAAAAAAATAACTAATTGAATATTTAATTAATTTATTTAATATTTAGATATTTCGTCTTCTTCTTTTATTTTTATTTTTCTATAAATTATCATATTGTTAGACCTATATATACTAGTGATTCCATGAAATTATAAGCGAGCTCAACGATTGTAAACCAATTTTTATTTTTTTTCTTTAAAGTAAATTAATTAATTTGTATGATGGCATGCGCCACGTGACAAATTTACAAATTTTCATATTAATTTTTTTTATTAATTAAATTATATAAGTTGAATTTTAAAGCTAATTAATTAATATGAATATTTAATGATTTCAAATTTAAAGTTGATAATAAATATTAGTAAATAATATAGAAATTTTAACTAAATTTGTTAAAATAACACATGTTAGAGTTCAATATATTGTAGAATCATTTAAAATTTTGAAATTTGCTAAGTATTTAAAACCTTAGAGAATAATATAAATAAATAAAGGTAAGCTGATTAAAAAGGATTACTCACTATTGAAGGATTTTGATATATATGCCAATCATTCTTCACATCAGTTTTGGCATATATATCAATAATAATGTATAACCATGTTAGCTATAAGATTTTGAAGGATTATCAATGATAATGTACCCGTGTAGTTAAGATTTTGATATATATGCCAATCATTATTCTTTATTTTGATCAACAACTCCGTTCCCCTTTCAAAAATATACATATTCAGTTTCTCCATAAATAAAAAACAATAAATAAGTCAATTTCTAGCAAATATTTTTATGACCATACTCAAATCAGAAACAATATCGGAAAATAAATTAAGCAAGACCCAAATTTCTTTTAGATACTCCATCAGAATTGAGTTTCACCCAATCATCTTCTAGAAATATCCACAAAATAAGCATATGTAATTTACGTCGATGAAGTTTATAAGAAAATCCCCATTGAATAGCCACACATTGGTACACTTTCCAAAACCGGGGTTGAATCATATTAGTTACTTCAACTCATGTCTGGAAATTTTTAACACTAATCATTCTCCCCTCAAACTTACAAACAAACATTTCTTAGTTTAATTCCAAATATGGCACTGAATAAGAATAGAAAAAAACAGTTCATTGTGATCAAAATTTCTTCTTCGATAAAACCAAATTAACCACAATCAAACTCAGGTCAGACAATTGGATTGATAAATCGATTTCAAAAGAATTATATTCTATTTTATATATTTTGTACAAGGTGTCCTTTCTCTATCCACACGAACACTTCAAACAGCAAGATTTCAATAAATTAATATTAAAAACAAGATTCAAATATCTGCTTATGGCAACACGTTTTGTGAACCCCATTAATCGATATTTTAATAGACTAAAATCCGACGACTAATTTTCTTGAAATTATCCAAAAAAATACCTAAGAAATTTAATTATTTTCACGTGAGAAGCTTCGTACAGCATACGTGGGGAATAAAATTAAATGTAATGTAAATGCTTGACAGAGCATGCAAAATCACTATTTAATTATTTTAATGACCATTTAAATATTTTTAATTTGAGAACCCAATATTTAAATATTTATTAGTTCTAAACAGTAATATAAAAGTAAGTTAATAAAATAGCGATGTATAGCTTTAATCATCCTTTATATATAGCAAATCTTATTAATTATTTAGAAAATTGAGATAATGTGTTTTAACTACACCACCGATCTCAGACTGCTCGATTTAATCAGGACCTCTCATTCTTGTCCCCTTCATTTTGTAGCTTCTAACAACAATAATAATAATAATTAACAACAATAATAATGTTTTCAATACTTAACTACACTCTCCACTAGAATCTGTGTTCACAAATACATAAAATCTACACCTTTAATCATCAAACTCTTAGGATTATTGATTTTAATTTAGCTTTGAATTCACATAAATGATATGAAAATGTCTTAGGGATACAACTCCATAAAATAGAATTCCACTGCATATAATTTTATCACAAAAGCTTATATGAGATGGTGTTGGAGATCTTAGTTATCGTGAGAAGGAGTCCAATATCCACAAACAACATGTGAATTTTAAGATGTAGATTGTAGGTTGACTCATCTCACGTAATAATATCTGTAAAATGATCTCATAAAAGGCATACTTATTTACACCACTTTTCCAAGTGATCAAATTAAACTATATATATTCTGTTTGATGATTAAAATTCCACTTGTTTTAGTAAGGCTTCTTTGGCAAACTATTGGGATTAATTTGATTAATAACTTTAGACTTAATTGCCGTAAAATCATCATTTATATAATTGTAATGTTAACCTAATATTTGGATAATATTACAAAACAAACATTAAATATATTTTACAGTCACCCAAATATTTAATTAAAATTGCAATTAAAATAAATATGATTATTTCCCGATAATTAATCAATAACTCAATGTTATGTTGCAATTATCAGAATTAATACATATTTTTCCAGATATGTAATTATTTACTACTTGGTTGATATTTCGATGAATTGACGTATTTTATTATACAGAAGATTCAACAGCATATATATATATATATATATATATTCATTAATTATTAATTCTTTTAGGTACGAAAAAAAATTGTTGGAATTTTCGTACAGGCATTTATGTAGATCCATAATTATGCTTTTGGTAGATCACAGCCACGCACGGGTACTCGGTTTCATTTAATATCTAATTAACTCCATATGGCCCATATGGGTATGTAGGTCATTAATTAATTGGGTCAACTATTTCTAAATTCTAAATCAAATACTCATTGCACGAATACGATCTTCTATTTTAACTTTGTTTTTATCTTATATTTTATTTTTTTTAATTCATATTATATGTAAATTAATAATATTATTTTTACATTTAACGAACACATGATATAATTAAAAATAACGAAATATAAAATGAAACATAAATTTAAAATAAAAGATCTTGTTTGCTCATTGCGTGCCATAAAAATAAATACACTTCACGCTTCACTCAAATTAAAAAAAACCATTTAATCTATTTAAAAATCAATTGTAATCAGCAAACTTCATATTATTTTTTTTGGATTAAGTAAGAGATGAAAAATTCATTTCACCCAACTAGAGGCCTCGCATCAAAAAATTTATCTTCCCATCATCACAAGTCTTATTAATTTGATTATGTCTTCAACAACATAAACTTATATTATATTTTTATTTATACACATATACTGATGGCTAAACAACATGTCACCAACATTTAAGAAGCGATCATTAATTCGAATAAACATTAATTAAGATATTTTTATGTAAATATATCCTATTAATAGGAAAAGTGACTATATAGATTGAAAGAGGGTTAAAAAAGAACAGTACACTTTTTTTTTTTTTTTAACGAATTGAGTAAAAAGAATAGAATATTGTCTACTCACTCTTTTAAAATAAAATAATAAGATAAAAATCCAGCTACCTATAGTCAACAAGCTTCAATATTTCCTGGCGCTGGAGCTCATCACAATAGTTTGTTTTTTTTTTTTTTTTCCTTTTCTTTTTCGAAGAGTACATATTTAAATCTAGGTTGGCTTCCATGAGCCAAGATGAAAAAAAAAAAACTATCCAATTATAAATAATTTTTTATTTAATAAAAATTTAAATGAGATCGTCTCATGGTCATAGATCATATTATGTGAAACAAAGTTTCACTCTATTTATTTCATCTTATTAATAAATAAAAACAGATCATTTATATTTAAATTTTTAGTCTTACAAATCAAGATTATGAGATGGTTGTATAAGAGAAAATTGTTTCATTAAAAAAAAAAGAAAAAAATGTTTTTATAACTAGCTTTTGCTAAACAAGTTAACTTTTATTTTAGGATGAAGGAGTGATATTTGCTAGAAAAAAGATTGAATATTTATTTATAGGTAACGTGTATGTGTATATATAATGTTCCTAGGAATGGGATTAGGGGCGTAAGGAAAGTTACTATTATTAAGATGACTTAATTGTAAAATAAAGCATGAATTATATTGGAATTTGACAGTGAAATTAAAGGAATAAAATGGTGTTTATGAAATAATAAATGTTTGTGAATGTGAGTCAAAAGGTCCTAGACGTTTATAAAGAATATAATAAGAGCCATCATATTGTATTCATTGATGAGAAGATACAATTGAATAGTTTCAATTGTTCTTACTAAAAATGTTTCATTCAATCGCGAATAAACACCTAAAATTTTATAAAATCAGATGATTTTACTAGTCTTGGCGGGAGTGAGCCTCCTTATTCCACAATCAACATATCATCCTATGAAATTTACTTTATTATCGTTCATTATCCTGGTCTAAACATGCTTTAAAATATAATTTGGTTAGCTATTTCTTGTAGTTTATAATAACTAGTACTATTATCACAAGATATGAGTAGTGTATTTTGAGAACAATTTTTATGTTTGGAACTTATTAACACACTTCTTTGATTCCATTTATAAATTTCAACACCAACATACATTGTATACAACAATTCATATTTTTTAATGTCACTTTCATTTTGTGTTAAGAATTTGCGTAATTTTAGTTCTCCAAAAGAAAAATACAATAGGATTTGCATAATTAAAAGCAACGGATGAAGGCAAAATTGATTGTGAATCTGCAAACCTTTTTTTTTTTTTTTTTTAAGTTGTGTGGATTTGAATGGGTGGGCATTGTTTAATATCAAATTTGATGGGTTATTTGAAAGCTAATTTTGGAGCCTAAAATTATGTGCACAATTAAGTTTTGGTACATTAAAGTTTCTTTTATATGTATATATATTATTTATTATAAGAATAAGAAGAAGGAGGTCCATTAAAGTTTTAAACTAAAGCTCATTTCAGTTTTGCAGTTTTCAACCTAAATAAGACAGGGCTTCTCTTGTTGGACCATAAATTGATTGCAAGAGAATTTTACTTTGGGCTAAGAATTTAAGCTCAAAATAGTTGGGTCATAAATGAGTCCTAATTGAATAAGTACAAGAGGGTCTATCATCTAATGGAGGTAACCCCTATGATTCATATTTCAAAGTTGATATGATTTGATTTTGGACTGTATGAAGTTTAAGAGAAAAATAAAAATTTATCACAAATGTATTAATTTAACTCTTGACATATCGTATCATTTTTAAATATTTTCATTTACTTATATCAACTATATAATCTTTAACATGATATTATATCTTCAGAAATTACATTGAAAACGGATCACAGGACTTTCATGTGATGATCTGAGATGTAAACTAGTCAATTTGCTTCGAAAATTGATTTTCCATTTTTAAAGTTTTTATTTTCCTAATAAACAATTTGTTTATATATATATATATATATATATATATATATATATATATATTAATTTTAAAAATAAATTTTATTTAATCACCTATACAAACCGTGTAGCCACGAGTGTGGGGTACAATAATAAAAGTAAGGGTTAAAATTAACCTACTATCTAAACTATTGCATTTTTTTAAGTAAGTATTTAAACTCAAAAAAAAATTCAAGTAATAGTTATTATTTATGAAATTTTCTAGTTGTTAACGAATTTAATTTTTGACATATTTTCCAGAAAAATAATATAATTGAAAAACTTGAAAACGTGATTTACCACCAAATATCAACCAAAATGCATGAATCATATTCCAAAATGATCCAGTTAGAAACCAAACTATAACTAAAAGTCAATTAAACGATTCTCGTTCCATTTGAATCTGAATTGAACAAAAATCATTTTAAACCCATATAATGATTTTGTTTGATTCACGCTCGAGTTGAATTGAATTATGAAATCAACTTGGTGTTACAATTTAGCCTCAAATAAGGGTTACTTTTGATATATAACTCACGCGTTTTTTATTGATATTTAAAGGTGAATCGTATTTTTTCGAGTTTTCTAACGAATTTTACCTTGAAGATATATCTGTAACGCCCCGTTTCTTTTTAAAGTAAACCTTGATTGAGGCGTTACTTACGTATAAAATTCACTCCTTTAAAAAAATAAAGATAAATAAATTCAAGAAAATTTGTTGTTTATTATATATATTTTCGAAATTCGTGAAATAAATCATCTTAAATTAAAACCTTCTTCGACCTTTAATCATCGTCTACCAGCATCCACCGCTTGCGCGCCACACCCTAAAATTTTTAAACTGAAAACATTTTACATAAAAGGGGTGAGCGTACAAAGACACTCAGTGGGTTTGATCTACGGGAGTACTTATAATAACATCATTCAATAACATCTTTTTGTTTACGACTTTTAGCCATCATGAAAAAGCGGATCTTAACCGCCATGAAAACATTTACGGATCTTAACCGTCGTGAAAACATTCGCGGATCTTAACCGCCTTGAAAGCTTATGCGGATCTTAACCGCCTTGAAAGCATTTGTTTTTCATAAACATATTACACGTTGTGGACTCCCAAGTAGTCCCAATGCATCCTATGGATAGTTTCCCTCGGGAAATCTATCCGGACCCCAAGCCGGCCCGATGGGTTATTACACCATTTTATGGTGGGTTTCCGAAGAAAACCCCATTGGTGGGCATCCGAAGAATACCCCATTGTTGGGTTTCCAGCAAGGTCACCCTACTTGGCGTGCAGTCGCATGCACAATTAAGTTATCACATAATGTTTCTCACATAGCACATAGTACACATTGGTCACGATCACGTTTGCCACATAATTCACACAACATATAGGTAAGGAAAATCCTTTGACATAAGTTGGTTTTTAAAGAAACCCCTTTAGTGCGGGAATTACAAACCCCTTTAGTGCGGGAATTACCCCGTCTTATCATCATTTGAAACCATTTGCATTTGTATCACCTGAAATCAATAGCTTTTAAAACCATATAATGTACTCGAATACTATTCACATAGTGAAAACGTTTCACTTTAAAACGACACCACATAATGACAGAATTTAAAACACATAGTCACGTAGTTTTCCATAAAACTGTACGATTTTAAAACATAAGTAAGATTTTACCCCCACCTTGAATACTTGATAGTTCTGACCAAAAGCTCTCAGTCTTATATTCTTCTTATTCTTGCCTTTTGCTTGTATTTCCTACAAAGTATAAAAACGTAACTTATCCTCTGACTTAAATTACTTAAGATCAATAAAATTTATAAAAGAAAGATTCTTGAGAAGGTCGATAAACGGGGCTTCTAGATTTAGGGTTTACTGAAAATTAGGATTTGTGGATCATAGGGTTTTCCTGCTTAAAGGTTCGCTCGTCAGGTTTTATATCATTTTATGGAGTTGTAGGGTACAATATACAATAATTACCCAAGTCAGGGGTCATAATATAATTTCTGCAAGTTTTAGTGGTCATTTTGTCATTTTATCAAAGTTTAGGGGTGATTCTATAATTTCTACAAAGTTCAGGATCCATTTTATAATTTCAAAGAAGTTTGGGGGACTATTCTGTAATTTCAGAGAAGTTCTGAGGTATTTTTTCACATCTTATAAAGTTCAGGGACTAATTTGTAATTATTCATAAATTCAGGAACCAATCTGTAATTACCCATAAATTCAGGGGCTAATATATAATTACTCATGAGTTACTCATGAGTTCACGGACTAATCTGTAATTACTCATAAGTTCATGGACCTAATTGCTATTTATCTTAAATTTAAGGTTTGCAATTGGGTCCCTAAACTTAAAATTCTCAAAAACAACCCCAGCCCCAAACCACCCAACTCAAACACACGCACACACACTAATTCGCATTACATATATATATACAGATGCATGCATATATATATATATATATATATATATATTGAAAATTATAAACACATGCCTACGTAATGGAGATGCGATTGGGTAAAAATTCGAGCCCGTACTTGTGACCAGCTCGACGAGTACTACTCACCGATCCGATTATCTTATCAAAAAGGCTTTGCCAGCAATGATTGGAAAAGCGGCGGTGATACGGTGGTTTTGTTTGTTGAAGAGAGAAAAATGGGTGAATTTTTCTTAATTAATTTTTTTTTCTTTTCCAACTTTTTTTTCGAATTTTTCTTACTTAGCATACTGTTTTTTTTTCCTCAATTAGCTGCCAAGTGTACTAGCTCAAGCAAGAGGTGTCCGTCTACCCTATCAATTCATTTAGTGTGAATAAACTAACGTAAATAATAAGATGGGGAAAGTGTTGAGAATACCACATTTGATATAATAAATACACTATATTGTCCTAATAGATATAAATGGTATGAAAAATGCCCACAAGTACAATTTTGGACATTGAGGTGACATTTCAAGTACAAAAGTAGTCAAAGCATATGACACATATGACACAAATTTATGACACTTCACATGTTGCATTTTTGGACTTTTTTTCCTTCACTTGGGCATATTGCCGTTTACAACCAAAATAGGCAAAAAAAAATTTCTCCTTTCTTCCTCACAACACTAAACGGCCATTGAAGAACCTTGGAGGTTTTGAGTTCAAAAATCGGGTAAATTTCTTGAAGATTATCACACATATTACGGGTTAGTAAACGACAATTATTTATATCTTTTTTTTCGATTTAAACTTTTGCAATTTATTCATTCTATTACTTATGCAATTGTGAGGTTTTTTTCTGCAATTTTCGGCTTGAATTAGTTGTGCAAGTTTATGAATAAAAATGTAGTTTATAGTTTAGGGTTTTGTGATGAATTAGGGCTGCAATTGTGTTATATTTTTGTGCAATTATGGTGATGAATTAGGGCTGCAAATGTGTTATATTGTTGTGCATTTTTTGTGATGAATTAGGGTTTTGTTTAGGGTTAATTGCAATGTAGTTTATAATTAGTGCTTAGGGTTTACGGTTTAGGGCTGAAAAAATTGTAATTAGTCCTAGAATGTGGAATGATATGGTTGGAAATGAGAAATTAGGGGTCAACGGCAATTATGGACAAAAAATAGGGGCTAAACGGCAATTAGGGTTAATTGCCGTTTAGCCCCTATTTTTTTACCATAATTGCCGTTTAACCCTAAAACAGGGTTTTCTTGCCAAAAAACCCTATTTTAGGGTTAAACGACAATTTAGTTCAGTTCTTCGAGGGTAAAATCACGGCGATTTGAAGAGAGTTTCCATGAATTGATATAGGGCTATTCATTCCTATATATAGAAGTATAAGTGGTTGTGGTTAATTGAGAGATAACATTGTAATTCGACTGATTGAGTTTTCTAGGGTTGTTGCTGCGCAGATAAACCCTAGTTTGCGTTTTTCTTCAATTCTCTGTAATCTTGCGTTCTTTTCTGCAATTAATAGAGGCGTTTTGTTCGGAGAGTGGATGTAGGCTTTTCTAAAGCTGAACCACTATAATTCTTTGTGTTTTCTTCGATTTCTTGAGCCAATTTCATTTGCATAGCTTTAGGGTTATGTAACACCATTTGTGATTAATAAGTAATGTTGTATTTGTGTACATTTGTTGTAGATGGCTTTTCGGTGGGTTCGTAGGGATTGTCATGGCATGCTAGCGTACATTAACGGGTATACTCGTTTGAGTATACTAGCTGATATCAGACGAGCTTTGGGAGAGCACGGGGGAGAGTGTGTTGCTGAATTCAGACGGACATGTTTTGGCCATTTTCTACGGTGGGAGACCTCGGTGGAGACATGCAAGTCGTTTCTGCATGTTCTCATGTCGAGGGAAGTAACTGGTCCGAACACCCTTGACGATGAGAGATGGTTTGCAATTAGAGAGGAGTATCACCTTTGTCGGTTTTCGAGGAAAGAGTTTGCTCTCGTGACCGGTTTGAGGTTTGGCGACTCCGATTTTAGCCCAGCTGGGGATCACCATCCGCCAAGAAGAGGAGTGTACTATAGAGTGCATGCCGATACCGCACACGTGACGCTGCAACAACTCCTATATAGATTTCAGGCAGGGGAGTTCCGCTCGAGTATGGATGATACGGTAAAGATCTCGAAGATCCTACTCGTTTACTTCATCTTACTCGGGGTCGACTGCAGAAGGAGCTCGGTGGATATGTGGGTGTGGGCGTTGGTCGAGCAGGAAGAGCGATGGGAGTCATTCCCATGGGGCAAGATTTCTTTCCTAACGTTGCTTAAGTATATGGACGCAGTGCCAAAGGCTACTCCGGTCCCCACCAGCTTAGGTAGACCCCCCACGTATCACTTCTATGGATTCTCGGTTGCTCTACTGGTGAGTATAATTAATTTAAGAACATTACTTGGATTCTATTGTTTTAAATGATGTTATTACAGTGTTTTGCTCACACATTTCATTATTTTGTTCACTCTCAAGCTTTGGGCGTACGAGGTCATCCCTGTATCGTCCAGTGTGGCTGACCGGCGATTGGATACTGGACTGCAAATTCTGAGGTGTTTGAAGTGGTCCACGGTAAAATCCGTTGTGGACGTCACTGATGTTTTATCCGGCGAGGTATTTATATTTTCAGTCCTGCTGCCTAAACTGCATACGGTAAATTTTTCGATTTAAACTGATGTTTGAGACTTGTTATGTAGGTTGACGGCGTGAGTCCCTCGTTCCGACTGCCGAGGAGACTTGTCAGCCCTTTTGGCAGAATATTGACCGGGATTTGAACGATGACGTGCAAGCTGCTCCACGGAGGCGTGGTCGTCCACCAACGACGGTGGTAGCTCCTTCACCTGAGCAGGATGCACCCGGTCCATCCACATCTCGGAGTCGAGCTGCTCGGGGATCGAGGACCAGACGGTCCAGACGACCACCGATGCCTCCGAGCGAGCCACCTAAGCAGCACCCCGTTCGAGAGTTCGGTCATAGTTTCGAGCAGCAGGAGGCCGAGCAGCCTTGGCATGAGCAGCCTGAGGAGCACCCCACTGGCCAGCCCGACCAACATTGCGAGGAGCCGTACGTCGACCTGCATGGCTATGAGCCGTATCGGGATGTCTCGCCGATCAGCTATATACCTCCTTACGATCACGTACCGCCAGAGCCTTCGTACCCACATCACAGCTCCGATCAGGATGGTCTGTTTGAGCGCATCACTGGATTTTTTGGTACTCAGTTCGACCAGTTACGGACTTACGTTGATCGACGTTTTACTGATTTGTCAGGCCATGTAGATGAGCAGTATACCGACTTGCGAGGCCACGTTAATCAGCAGTTCACGGACTTAAGAGGTCATTATGATCAGCAGTATAGAGACTTGCAGGGCCAGGTTCAGGACTTCGTGCAGACCGCAGTGAGGGAGGAGACGCAGAGACTGGAGTTGCGCATACCGAATATCGTCGGTGATGAGCTCAGAGCATTCTTCAGCCACCGGCCATCATACCATGCCTCATACTATCCCGATGCTGTTGGAGATCATTATTCACAGACTCCGGGAGCTCAGCCGCCCGGCAGTCATCGAGGTTGGGATCCGACCCCAGTGCCACTTGACTTGGGCACTTGGCTGGCGCCGGTGTAGGCAGGACCCAGCACCGGTGTTGACGTAGACTCACCAGAGTCTACGAGCGATTATGCTGCATCATCCATTGCTGCGATTCCCGAGACGAGTGCTGGCATTTGCATTGTACGACAGAGAGCTCCGTCTCGATATGTTCGAAGTCCGTTCATCCATGGATCTACTAGGAGACCGAGTTTGAAGCAAGCTGACCTGGAGAAATACATTGAGGCAGGTCTTCTGGCGGCAGAGAAGAAGCAAGCCTATGAGATGTAAGTCGTACTTAATTAATCGTATGATCTTCTAATTTACGTTAGTCAGGTTGATTATGTCCAGTGATTGACATGACACATGTTTTTGCAGGCGCAATGTCGGAGTTGGATATGGTGTTGGGCATGATTTCTTCAGCTCGTTTTTGGATCCGTTGGCGGACATGACCCATGAGGTATTTTTTCATCACGTTTCATTATTTTTTTGCTTGCTTATTACTATATTTTTACATTTGACCGTTTGTTTTATGTCAGCATCTCGACTCCTACTTGGGGATTATGCAGAGCAATGCACCGTTTGCAGGGATTCGGGTCCACCAGGAGCAGGCTCACAAGTACCAGTTGTTGGACGTCCACTTCTTTGTAAGTATAAACATCACCATTTATTGCTCGTTCGATATATGTATCCATATACCTGCCTAGTGATTAATATTTGAACTTTGTAATGCAGAGTGCTTGTCAGGAGGTGTGGAACGTCACTCATCGAGGAGAGTCGGATTACAAGAAGTATAAAGGTCCGACCAACGAGACTTTTGCACCGGAGCTCCTGGATCAACTTGCCCCATACATGTTGGGACAAAAGCCCAAATGGCGACATGTGAAGCTCTGGTGGAAGAAGCCAAAAAGTGTAAGTCCTTATTACTGGTCAACGAGACTTTTCCGTATACTTTTGATTTGTTGTAGCAACCATTTTGAAATGCTAAATGTTCGATCGGCATTATTGTACAGCTCGTCACCATCATGAATCTGGATGGGCACTGGGTGGCTTGCTGCATTTTTCTGGGTGCTCGTAAATTAGTACTCTTCGACAGCCTGTATTGGACATAGGACAAGAACAAGGAGCTGAGGCGTTATCGGCAGACGATACCCATTAGACGTGTTATACCTGCCTTGCTGAAGCACACAGGCTTCTACGACATGATGGCCAATGAGGGTACTCCGATGCAGCCTTTGGATGACGAGTTGGAGCTTACGACGTGCCCTAAAATTACATGTTACGAGCAGCGCGAGGACCACACATGCGGTGTCTTTGCCCTCATGGCCGTCGAGAGTGCACTGACACTTGAGTGGCCTAGCCATTTGTTTCGGTTGGGTCTCACGAGAGCACGGCAGCAGATGGCGTTGACAATTTTCAGATACTCCTCTGATGAGAGCACCATCACGGCTGAAGATATGGCCGATTAGCCTGTTTCTATTTTTCATTTCACTGTTTTATGTATTTTCGGATGATATATTGCCTTTATTCATTTTATGACATCGAGAAAAGAATTTTATTGTGTGGCATTCTATGAGCACTGTTTCAATATTGGCCTTTATATTGGAGCGTTTCAATATCGACCGTCCTCACAACAAAGTAGGTTCACAAAATATTCCATAATCTACTACAAAGTAAAAGAACTACCGTACAAGTGGCACTTTCTTCTCGTATGACTGTCTGATCCACACAATGAGCACTGTTTCTTTTTTCTTTGCTTCGTACGTCCGTCTGTTGGAATCTCATATGTATCACCAGCTAGATCATCAATCTCGCTTCGCTGAACGGGCGGCACGGGATTTGTGCACGTAGCTCTGTTGTGTCCAGTGTCGCCACACCGGCCACATGTTCCTGGTGCTCGTTGACTTCCAAAACTAGATATCCGACTTCTTCTCGGCCGGCCGGCTTGTCTTGGTCGATCAGGTGCAAGACAAAAAACGCTTCGAACGTCATCAGATATGACCCAATCTTGTGGATCGGGTACAAGGCAAACCTCACCAGCCCACATTCCTCTGAGTGACTTAGTGGTGTAGTACGAGCCAACGTAAGACGTCACTGCTTCTTTCGAAAAACTGTATGATGAGGAAAAATTAATCAACAGAGTTAAATTAATACAGAAATATTTATTCTGCCAATCATAATAATTATCTGATTGCTGCACATGCGTGGGCGCACGGTATCAAGTCATTTTGGAACACTGAACATGTACATGTGTGATGGTTGAGCTCGACAACCCAATTTTTTCTTCCTTCCACCACCTTGAACTTGTATTTACCCAGCTTATCTACATGCATTTCTCGTCCCCGCCGCACGGCATCAACTAATTTATCATGTGCGGCCTTTGTCAGCTCATTTTCCCTTTCTTCAGCGACCGTCCTTCTCTCGACAAACCATTTTTCTTGAATTCGTCTCGCACACTCTAAGAAGGAACACACTGGTAGCTTCCGTGCCCAAAGAAGACGAGCATTCCATGTCTCGGCGACATTAGAGGTCATGAAGTTAAATCTTCGCACGGGACATTTCACCCGAGACCATCTCTCAGCTTTTGCATTGCTCAATGTATCCAGTGCTCCTTGAATATTTGCTTCTACAAGCAACGTCATGTACCTGAGATGTTCGATATGTTAGATAACAAAAAAGGTGCAGAAAATAAATATGTACATTCTTTTATAAAACATACTTCTCGAAAAGCTGATCGTCGTAACAGTATGCCGCTTTTTTGAAAATCCCCACAAGATGTGAACCATACTTCGCGAGATTTTGTTGGAGGTGGAAACAACATAAACCATGAGACGCATCTGGATAGACTCTACTGATGGCACTTGCGATGCTTTTATGTTGATCGGATACGATAAGCAGCTCATTTGGGCATCCGAAGGCATTTCGTACATGACCCAAAAACCATGTCCACGACTCATCATTCTCTATATCTCCAATCCCGACTGCCAACGGGAAAATCTGATCGTTTCCATCCTTCGTCACCGCCACAAATCCAATTCCCTTATACTGACCTTTTAAATGACACCCATCAACTACTACAACAGGTCGTGAATATCGACGAAATCCATTAATGGAGGCGGCCAGAGCAAAACACACATACTTAAATTTTCCATTACTGTAAGTTTCCAAAGCAGTGTAAGATCCTGGATTGGTTTCTTTCAAGACCTCTAAATAGGATGGAAGCATAGAAAAGGAGCTCTTCGGGTCACCATACGCGAGCTGCATGGCACGACGTTTTGCTGTTAATGCGAACCTGTAAGTGAGCTGCAAACCATGCCGATGGTTCATTTCCTCGATGATGCCCCGAGGATTCAGCACCGAATTATCATTTCGTAGCCTATCAGCGTAGTACTCTGCGATCAACACAGATGGAAGTCGCCTTGGAGCAGATGTTTCCAGATCATAGCTACAACTGTGAGACAACTTTATTGTGGAGATCTTCCAAATATCATATTTTTGGTGTGCATGGAGCTTGAATGGACAATCTATTTGTTTGCATCGAACATACCATTTCTTAGTGTCCGACTTTTCCACTCTATATCCAACTCGATTCTCCAAGTGGTAAAACCCGACTTTGTTCTGCAGTTCAGCCTTGGTGGAAAAAGTGGCACCTTTTTGAAGACCGCTCGGCTCTGGGTTGTTATTGTCCAAATCTGAAGAAGCGGGCGGCTCGAATGGTGGAATATCGGGGATGCTCCATTCAGATCTCAATATGTACGTTAGAAAATCCTGATATGCCTCTCGTTGCTCCTGATCCAAAATGGCCTCATCTTCTTCATCCATCTCGAAGTCACTGATTATCTCGTCCAGTTCTGCCGTCTCGACATGATCGTCTCCGATATTCGAACCTACAAGAAGGTATAATTAAACAATTATTCAATTATTTCATACGTATAATAAATTCATATGTGACAACTATTTAAAAGTACCTGCCCAGTGGTGCCGATCTTCAGGCCATTCTTGTCCTCGTTCGTAATCATACGTGTATGGATCTTCTTCGGGAGGACATTCTACGTTTTCAGTATATGATGTCGGAGGCACGTTTAAGTCTAGAAAGTTGAATCCTCCATAGTTTACCCGACCGCTTTCGGATGGCCAAGATGACCACGTTTCAGCTGCAGTTTTTCCTTTTGACGGGCCTCCCATCCAATTCTCATCACCTGTTGATCTACCGTAGGTCTCATCGTTCTGATTAGGTATACCCCATCTTGCATAAAAAGCTTCGTCATTTTTCAACCCAAAGGGAACATTTGAATTCTCCAAGTTGAAGGTCGTATGAGGGTCCGATTTCTGCACATTTAACCCGAGACCTGTGTCCCAACAAACACTTTGACGGGCCGGATCAAATACTTCATCAACGGTATTATTTTGCGCTGAATAAGAGGATCCTACGTTAAAGGGCTCGGTCGAAAAACCACCAGCGCTGTAATTATCACTTGTACTTGACACAACAGGATCGAATACTCCAACATCCATCATTCGAAGGGAGACATAAACAACAAGATCGTCTCCAGATATGCATAACATTCTTTCCAAATCAGAGTCATTCTTTATTTTGATCTTTCTAACTCTTTCCTTCATCTCCACTAACGAGTGGATCACATATCCCCAACAATTCATGTCTGCATGTACAACTCCATGAACACCGTCTAGTAAATCAGAAAATGTGATTCTTTGAAGATAAATCACATCTCGATAACCATTTACGTACTCTAAGCCTTGCCAATGACCTCCAAACCAAATATTAACAACTCTCAAACTCATTTTCTTCTTCACAATTCGAGTCTAACCAAATAAATTCGTCAGTATGCAGTGCAAAATTAATTTCAAACAACGAAATGCAGTCGAAGATATAAAGTGCTTAATTATATTCTAGAACAACATATTCAGTGAAAGTGTGGTTCATTCAGTGAAAGTGTGGTTGTTTCACTGAAACTGTGGTTGTTTCACTGTTGTCTATTGCTTCATTATTCTAAACACTGACACTTCTATTGTTTAAATCTACATTTTCGTAAAAAATTATCGTTTTTAGCCTTTCACAATAATTAGGGTATTACACGGTAATTTTTTCAAAAAAAAATTAGGGTTAAACGGCAATTTACCCTAATTGCCGTTTAACCCTCAAAAAATTCATTAATTGCCTTTTAACCCATAAAACATCATTAATTGCCGTTTAACCCCCAAGATTAGGGTTAAACGGCTATTTTCCAAAAAATAAAGGGGTAAACGACCATTATTGTAAATTGTCGTTTACCCCTTAAAAAATTTCGAAAATTGCCTTTAATCCCTTAATTTCCATTTACAACCTATTTTTCACCTATATAGGGATAAACGGCAATTTTAATAAAATTTTAGGGGTAAACAGCAATTATTGTCAAATTGCCGTTTACACCTTAAACATTTTTCAAAATTGCCTTTACAACCAAAATTAGGGTTTTCAAACATATTTATCAAAATTTGAGGAAAAAAATTAGGGCAAAAAAATTACCTGATATCTCTTCACGGCAATTAATTTTTACAAATGCAAAAAATTGTTCACTTGTAGTATGTTGAGATGAAATGAAGGATCCGCAAGTAAAAATGCAATATAAAGAACAAAAACATACACTATTCACAAGTCACATGCATCAATGATTAGTACATTCAAGTGATCAATCATGTCTTGTGTAAAAGTCAAAAAAAGGGGTAAAAAACAACCAAATTATATCAATTAGGGTAGAAAAGATACACACTATATCAATTGGGGTACAAAATAATCACCCCTATATAAATTAAGGTATTTTGGGCCCCTATCCCATAATAAGATTTTAAATTAAATTGTGGGAATTACAATATCAAACTTTGAGTTCAATAGCAACTGAAAATTTTCAAAATGAATGACCAATGATGAGAAAACATTTTAAATTTAGACACCCACTAAAAAAATATAATAATTCAGAAATCAACATTAACCTAAAAATTATTTAATCATATTTTGGTTAATATCACTCTAATAAGTAAACAAGATGTTGGGGCCTTGGGGGTTTAGTGTAAAATGCCATTAGCAAACACAGTGGAAAGGCAAAAAAAAAACTCCTATGACTTCTCCTTCTTCTCTGACACCGCCGGAGGTGCCAATGGAACTACACGCGGTGAATCGAAAGAAGCTCTTAGACTCATTTCACGATCATCTCTCTCTCTCCTCTCGTCCTCTCCATGGCTTCATCTTCCTCCAGGTTCCGAAATGTCTCTATTCATTATTATTTTCACAATTTCCGGTTTTCCCGTTTATATCTGTAGATATTCATACAACTTTGGTTTCAAATTGGTAGGGGGGTGAAGAGCAGAATCGGCACTGCACCGATCATACTGAATTATTTAGGTAATTCATAAGATTTTTGATTTTGTGTTTTAAATTCTCTTGCTGTATTAAGTATTATATTTTAAAATCTAATTTTCTTCGGGTTTCACTTTCAAAAGATTGAATGTGAGGGCTTGGATTGGTAGTAGTTAAGATATGTACTCATTTGGGGTGAATAAGTTGTTGTGATCTGACATAGACATTGTGCTCATGCTTATATGCCTGAATTAAAACCCACAAGAGAGGTGGTTGTGAAATATAAAGAAGTGAAAACTGCACATAGCATTATAAATCTATACGGAAGTGTTGTCATTGTTGAAATCCATTAAGTTGACTTGGTTTAGATTGGGGTGAGTATGGTTCGGAGTAATTTGGGATTAGAGAATCTCTGAAACTTAACCAAAGTTCTGAGATTTCCATGGATTCCCACAAAAAATTCTCCGGAGTTGCTTTGTAAATTCAGTTTGGTCCGTCTGGAGATTCGAGTGTAATGGAGCGGATCGGTTTGGGTTTCAAAGATTCAGAATTGCAATTTAAAACAAATATTCATTTTCAAAAAAAAAAAAAGCAAAAAAATAAAAATAAAAAAATATATATATAGTACAATCTTATTTAATTTGAATTTTCAAACAAGTCATAAACTAATAATATAGACTTAGACAAAATACTAGATGTCGTCTCTTCTCATAAACAAGAGATTACATTCAAGTTTTTCTTCAAATTTTATTCTTCGAAGTCTGATGGATCTATACCACATAACTACATAAGTGATCATGATAAAAAAATGAATTTATTTGACCATCAGAAAGTTCATCTTTTAAAAGGAAAAAAAAAAAGAGTTTTATAATAAATTTGAAGGTATATAACCTTGAATTTAAATATATTATGCATTAATTTATTTAAGTTTTAAACTAATGATATGATTAAGTTCTATTGTAACTAATAGATTTTATGTGTTCCCAAAATTATTTATTTATGAAAAAAAATTACTCTATTGTTAACTGTTAATTTTTATGAAGTCTTATAAAATTAAAATTCAATCAAATTTTTAACTAATCTAACACCACAATATAAAAAAATGAATTAAATGATTCATATAATTTGTATTTAGTTACTTTCGGTTCCATTCGTTTCACTACGGTTTCGATTTGACATAAAAAATAATCAGAGAGGCTTGGTCCGTGAAGTCAAACAGTTAACAAATATTTATTGATTCGGAGGTGTGTTGGTTGGGTTTCGGTATGGTTCGGTTCTCTTTGAGACCCAGGTTCACCCCTAGTTTTTGCTCGTCGTCTACTTGTACTTCCAAACCATAACGTGGATCTTGTGAGTGATTGTTAAGACCAATTTTCTGAATGAGCAAAATTATAATCACAAGTTAGATGCTCCGACTCTATCAGTTTTAACACTTCAAACACTCGTATCTGAAGATAGGCTGCCGTCTGTCATCCTTTGTTCTGACCAGTCTTTAAAAATGATTTATCTTACTAAGCATCTGAATCTGGAAGGAATGTAAAGCATAGGGCCCAAGGAGATTGGAGAAGTGCAATTCCACAAAATGCAACAATAAATGAAATCATAACCTGACCAGTCTCTCAGTGCATTCTAGCAGAGCAGAAAAATCATCTAAGGCATTTTCAGCTTTCTTAATCTTTTAGAAGAATCTTTTTCATGCTCATTTTGTACATTAGCAAGTCCCCCAATTTTTACTTGTCCTACACTGCTCTGTTGTTCTGTATACTTAATGTTGGGAATGAGGATGTGTTAATCACCAATTTAACGTTTCAGCTGCTCATTTTGCAGTAAAGTGATCCTTTAGTAGCCTTGATATACTTATCTATCTTCTAAGGTTCAGCACATAGAGGTGGAATCATCACCTAGGCTTGCACTAAATGAGTGCCTTGGACAATTTCAGCCCATAATTTATATGTTCTTCTTACCAATTCTGTGTAAAAGACCATATGCCTCATGCTTATTTTATCTAGGTAAAATTAACAGAGCCTTTAATCCCTGAATTGAAAATTTTGTGTGAAAGCAACGGGAAAGGAAACTGCTGGCAAAGATGCACTTTCTAGGATTTGTATTTGGTGTGTCAAAACAGACGTAGGCTTTCTTCCTTTAGAGAGCGCAGCACATATGCCTCTATGTCCACTGAAAGCACTGTCATCAGTTCCTTGTCTACTGCTTTAGAAAATGGAGGTATTGGTAAGCCCTGGCTCAGTTCATGATTCCTTTGGCCATGCCTTGACCTGATTGATGCCCACTAAACCTTTTGGGTTCAATTATGAAGATGTATAAGTTGGCTGGTGGAGGGGTTCTTCAGATCACAATTCTGGATTATAAACAAAATATAACCAATATCTTTGCTTTCAATGATCAAAACCAGAGAGAACGTTCGAATTCACTTGATACTTAAACCAGTCTCAAGTTATTAATATAAGCCCATGGCTGGAGTTTTCTTTGTCTTGCAAGCCTTTAGAATTTCACTACCTAGTCATATCGGCCTCAGCATTAATCATGCACTAATGTAGTTAATTATAGTGAGAGAAAGCTCTTCTGGAAGATATTAAATCTTTCAGTTGAGAGAGAATTGCAAATTTTATTTGGCCACACAGATATGTAGTTAATGAGATTTTTCACATTTAGTCCTGTAAATTATTATTATATCCAGGCTCATTCACATTAATAAAAAAAAATAAAAAAAAAATGATCAACTGCAAAGCTGTTGCACTAACAAGTTGTTGATGTCTTGCTCTTCGATCATGTTTTATCATAAAGTCCAATGTTTTCTCTAGTGCTCTAGATTGACGTTTCTTTCTGGTAATTTTATTTGAAATTACTGGTAGCAGTTTGTTGAGATTTTATGAGTGAGTTATTACTAATTGGTATTTTCATTGATCTGCAGACAGGAGAGCTATTTTGCTTACTTATTTGGAGTGCAAGAGCCTGGGTTTTATGGAGCTATTGTAAGTTTGTTTATTCTTATTTTTTGATGTAACTAGTTTGTAACAGAATTGGATGATAATCTAAATAAATTATTCAAAATTTCACTTGGCTATTGTAAATTTCTATAAATTTAGGGTAAACTTGTGGACACTTCATCTTTCTCATTATTGTTGACAGGCTGTAAAACTCACTCATGGAAATCTTAAGTTTTTAGCAGTTATGCAAAATAGCTGCAAAACTATTACAATTGGGTGGTTACATTAAATTTTTGAGACGCTGCTTATGTTGTTGTAATGCATATAAATTAATACATGGGTCTTAGAGCATTTCCAGTAGCTTGTCTCAAGTAGTTTGCACTGAATTTTACATTAAAATGAATATCTAACAATATTTCTTATGTATTCATTTAATCTTAACTTTTTATATATAATAATTGATTTAACATTTTTTTATGATTAGTACTTTAAATCTCATAATACTTTTAAATTTATATAAATATTTTATATTACATAGGGGTGTCAATCTAAAATTTTGAGCGAGAAATTACCACTTGTGCTAATTTAAATTTTTTAAATTACTACCCACGTGGAAATTACCACCCATGTTAATTTAAAAGTATTATATTACCACACACATAAAGAAATTACCACGCCTTCCCTGATAATTAAAATCATCCACTCGTGTTAATTTTAATTTTATTTATCATCCATATTGAAATCACCATCCTGTGTTATCCCAAAATTTTCACATCACATTAATTTAAATTTTTTTATCACATATTATTGAGTTAATCATAATATTAATTAATGTTAAATCAATTCAGATAACAAATTATTGTAATATTCAAGAATCGCAATTAAAAAATTAATATATTAAAGTAGCGCTGCACTAATTGTAACACTGCACTGTTCAAAATCACAAAGGTATGGTGCTATATTATTTCTGTTGCAGAAGGAAATGTGGTGTCCAATGCCACTGCAGCGCATTGCTGGGCTTGGTCGTAGTTCTGTTTCCTTTAACTTACTATGCCAAGTTAAATGCAAACTTGAGTTGCCTTGAGCTCTTTCGGAGTTTAAGATGGTCCTGATGAATGGAATATATGGTCTCAGTTATCAACCTTCAGTTCTGATAAGACACCTTTTGTTATAAAATATACTTTTTTTTTATGTAGTGATATAATAGTGATCTTTTTGTTGCATGATTGACACATTTGCGAAAGCAAGCTAAGTGTTGTGTTGCTAAATGAAGGATATAGCGAGTGGGAACTCAATACTCTTTGCCCCCAGATTACCTTCTGAATATGCAGTTTGGTTGGGAGAAATTAAGCAATTGTCCCACTTCAAGGTGAGTATACTCTCAAAAACTCAACGGTCAAAGTTATTGAGGATTGTTGAGTCTATATAACCTTTTTCTTTTTAAATCCATCTTTTGCAGAAAAGATACATGGTTAATTCTGTATACTATAATGATGAGATTACAAATGTTCTGCATCAGCAATACCAAGGACCGGGAAAACCATTGCTTTACCTCTTGCACGGCCTCAATACTGATAGTAATAACTTCTCCAAACCAGCAGACTTTGAGGTTCTTACATTTTGTTCATCTTAATAATTTTTTAAGTTAACAATGCTGCATTCTTTATGAGCACACTTCAATTTAGATGTGTTTGACAATCTCAAACATGTATTGCTTCATAAATAATATGTCACTCCTAGTCTCAAATCTTTTGGTGTATCCTTGCATGCATGTTTTATATAAGATAAATATATGCAGTAATACTTGTAGAGCACATGGAAATACATCTAAACAAATGCACTCACTAACCTTCCTAAGTGTGCATGATCTGTCCTTGTAATGATATAATTGTTAGCAATGATCATGAAGTAGAATTGCATCCGTCACTGAGTGCTAAAACAAGTTCCATCAGATTTTGATGCATGATTACTGCCAACAATGGAAATGGTTGACTTGAGGTTATGTTTTCTCAGGGGATCGACAAATTTATGACAGACTTAAATGCTTTGCATCCCATTTTGACTGAATGTCGTGTCTTGAAGTCAGCCTATGAGCTTGCTCTCATCCAGTTTGCCAATGATATCAGCTCTGAAGCTCATGTTGAGGTTAACATTCTTCACTTGTCCCCTTAATTTATTTGTTCTTGAAATTTTCAGTCTCAAATGGTTTTTTGTTTGTTTAAATTTTCAACCTCAAATGGCTTTTCTTGTTGAGAGCATGTCGATTTGTATTTCTATTTCTGTAAACAGCTGGCAACACAATGATCATTGAAACCCGATGTTTTAAAGTACTTTGTGTTATTGCTATGGTTTTTATCTGATAGGAATAGGACGAAGGACCCATGTAGATATAAAGATTTATGAAACCAATGTATATATTAAGCGGCAGTCTCCATAGATCAAGAATCCGGTTTGATCTTACTGAGAGCTTGAAAACCCCGACCCGAACGGGCAATATAATCAGCCAAGAATCTCAGTATAGTTGAATGCCGCAAGATCCTGCTCCATGATCTTTATAAGTTCTTGAATAATTGAAAACCTCACAAAGAGAGAATTCAAAACACACAGCTGATTAGCTAATTTTCGGATTATATCTTGGATCTCTTTAACAAATGATCAAATGACCTACTTTATAGGCTAGAAAATGATGTTGGAGTACTTACATTAATACCTATCACATTAGGAGTACTTAAAAGCCTTACACTACATTAAAACATGAAGATTACATTAAATCATGAAGACTTTGAGTCTTTGACCACTCTAGTAATACAGTCTCTTTGGCTAATTATTCAACAAATTAAAAAAATAATTCATGGGCTTGATATAATCTACGAAATTGAGGGCCCATGATCATAAAAACATGTCTTCCAAAAATATTCAGCACTAGCCCAACTCTTTAAGGGATCTCTAACCCAATAACATTCACCTGGGTCTTCTTTGGACTTCTTTTGCATATTTTCTCTTATTTTAGCCATAAGGATCATCAAGGCCTCTTTAAGTTGCTTAGTTCATGTTCTTGTCATTGGCCCTTCTTGAATTTCCAAATGATCCTTTGTTTTCAGTTTAGACAGCTTGGGACAGTCCCTGTCATTATCCTTCCCCATATGATACAGGAGGAAGTGCCTTGTCCACTCTAGATGGTTATCCAAAAGTAACCCTCAGTACATAATTATCCCTATAACCCCTTAGGGACTTTTTTTTATTTTTTATACTGAGCCTCCTAAAAGGATATCTTGAATGTGGATGTTACAGTGCCAGGCTTCAGTCCATGATTTTTCATTTTCTAAAGTTTGATTGGCCCAACAATTGTGAATTTGATTTGTTAATGGTTTTGAAGCTCAAGCACATCAACCATTTCATTATGTTTGTACTGACCACGACACTCTTGTGTGCGTTATATACCAGAATAATAAAGGAATTTGATAGCACATTTTTAATAGTTGATGCATTATCTCACGTGCTCTTTCCACAATTTTCACTCTAACCGTGCTGATCCTATTCACTGATCTGATGCCTTTTGGCGACTTTCTTTATTCCTGCTTTGTTCAATAATTTAATTGGTTTACTTAGTTTATCACTGTTATGTTCATATGATTTGATATGATTATTAGAGATAATATATTCATTTACTGTATCCATCAAAGCAAGATGTTTCCTCTCTTCCTTTCAATTGCTATATTATTTCTACTATATTGTTTTGTTTTGAAAAAGTCCAATTGTTAGCTATTCATAAAGTTTATGATTGAGTTGAGTGTTGTCAACTACAATCCTTTTCACCTTATCCCAAACAAGCCCAAATCTTCATTGTACTATCCTGAACTCCAGAGAAGTAAACAAATTCTCTTGATCTTCATCTGATATCTCATTATCTATTCATCTCCAGATATGGGTGTTAGCTAGAAAAGTAATGCTTTTTATCCACTTTGATTGGGT
The DNA here is from genome assembly GCA_028654395.1 of Scutellaria barbata. Lineage (NCBI taxonomy): Eukaryota > Viridiplantae > Streptophyta > Magnoliopsida > Lamiales > Lamiaceae > Scutellaria > Scutellaria barbata. The sequence goes on along the minus strand of CM053646.1, from coordinate 11,725,402 downwards.
TCAAGTAAAATGGATTTCTAGACAGGTTAGGGATGGTTTTAAAGTAGGGGTGTGCTTGAGTCTGCTTAAAGTATCATTGGAGCATGGCAGAATAGCAGTTTCTTCTCAGGAAAATAGTTCAAGAAAAATTTGAGTAAATCAACATGTTCTTAATTAGAATTATGCTCTTATTTTTATGTTTGAACAGTCGTGTGATGGACGAAGTTGTTTGACTTGATATTATGTTTTTTTTTTTTTTTTTTTGAGTAGGTCATGAGGAAAACAGAAGTAGGTATGAAAGAGTATCAATTAGAAAGCTTGTTTCTACATCATACATACATGTATGGTGGCTGTAGACACTGTTCCTACACATGTATATGTGCAACTGGTGGCAACAGGTATGCTTTTACCCCTTCTTTGTGATATATCTGTTGTGTTGCTTAAACAACTTGCATATGACTCCAAGATTGCGGTTCCTCAAAAACTCATTCAATGAATACGAGACTAAAATTTGAGTATCATTGCTTGCATCCGTGGCTGATGGTTCAATTTTTTTTTGTTATAGTTCTGTGCTACACTATGGGCATGCAGCAGCTCCTAATGACAGGGTATGTTAACTAGGATTCCATTGCATCTGAAGCATCTCTATTTTAATGCGTAATTGGTTTTGGAGTTACTTCCCAATAATTGCAGTTATCTGATTTCTTTTTTATGACTAATGGAAAGGACATTCTGCAATCATGTCTTGATAATGCTCTCTGTATGCAACTTCAATACATGAAAATGAAAAGATATACTTCAACACAATGTCATGTGCAACTACACATTATTGTTAGCCTAAAGCATCAACAACAACAACTAAGCATTTATCCAACTAAGCTGCTCTCCATATTGCTTGTAATCCTGTGTTCCATGAAAGAACTAAAAAAGTATGGAGACTGACTGTCATTTCATTTGTGAAAAGGTGAAAAAAAAAAGTTGATTCCTACAGTACACGTGAAAACAGTTGGGACATATTAATCACTGAGTCTCTTGATGGGCCTTGGGTTGATTATATTTGTAACAAGTTCAACATGATTAATATCTATGCTCCAATGCTCCAAATTGGGGGGGGGGGGGGGATTACAGGTTGTATAACATAATCATATGACATAATTATGGCATCTTAATAGGACCTAATTGTACTAGATTATAGATTGGATTAGCTAGGATTAGTTAGCTATTTTCCTTATATGGACTTCCCTTGAAAAATTGGGAAGATTTATCAAGATTTACTTTTGATTTTCTTGGAGTATAGTATGGTTGAGTTATATTCTTTTGCTGTTTGTATGGAGGTCTACAGACGAAGACACGTGAACAACAATGAATATAATGCATTCTATGATGATTGAAATTGGAGGTCAATTCTATGATTTTGAGAAGATAAAGAGGAGCTATATATCTAACTTCACACTTGCTAATTTTCCCCCTCTATTTCTTTTAGACTTTCGAAGATGGAGATATGGCATTGCTTGACATGGGAGCTGAATACCATTTTTATGGTTCTGATATAACTTGTTCCTTCCCGGTAAGCATGAGTGTCTGTGTACACACAACACAATATATTATATGTATGATACCAGTGAAATTATTCTTCCAATTTCTGTTCTTTTTTCTCAAAATTCTATAAATACACATAAACCTACTTGCAATCATTGGGCTTCCATGTGAAGTACAAGACCATTATTATCTGGGTATCATGTAGTTTGATCATCAATGTGATAACATTTCCTTGCTGAGGGGAGTCTCATTCCACTCCCTTATCCATCCTAAATGATTGCCAGCAGAGAAATTTAAAATTGGGGCACTGCTCTGCCCTTGTTGTTGAATTTGAAGACCTCTTGTCACCTTTTTCATTCTTCACTTGTTTATTCTTTTGGGTCTACAATTATGAATGGTGGTTCACTCAGTCTATTCAATTTAAAAGGTCTTTTATTTATGGTCATTCGATTCTCCAATCAAAATATAAGTCTGTATCTGTTGTAATTTTTCTTTTCCAATGATCGTGGCAAATCTGATTGTGAATGCAGGTAAACGGGAAATTTACACATGATCAATCCCTTGTATATAATGTGAGTATTTTACTTTTGAGTTATAACTAACACATGTTCAATGTGTCTTGTAGGATAAAGAATCTAGGAATACATTTTCTTCTGGAAAATCAATGGACTAATGCATATTAACTCGCTGCGATTTTTTTTATTTCAGGCTGTCCTTCGTGCACATAATGCTGTCATTTCCAGTATGCGACCTGGAGTAAGCTGGGTTAATATGCACAAGTAAGAAAGTCAAGCTAAAATGATCTGTGCAACTTAGTGGCATTTGTTCTTGGTTCTTTGAGGTTATGTTTGGTTGTTGGATTTTATTAAGGAAAACAATAAGGATGTCCTTATCCTTGTGTTAAATGATATTTCTTTGGGTTAGTTGTTGGAAAAGTCGCGAACTTTACTTAATCTGCATTTTTAATATCAACTTTCATATCTTTTGCAATTTTAACCAACAGACAGATTTCAGATATGTTTATTTTGGAAATAATTCTCACCATTTCAAAATAGAGCAATGACTTAAACATACAAATTAATAGTTATTTTGAAATAATGGGAGTTATTTCCAAAATAAACATATCCTAAATATGCCCGTTGGTTAAAATTGCAAAAGATATGAAAGTTCATGTTTATATTTGGTTGTATTAAAAAAGTTGGTTAAAATTGCAAATTAAGTAAAATTTGTGATTTTTCTGGCAATTAACCCTATTTCTTTTTAATTTTGTGCATTATAATGTTATTTTCCTCTTCCATTCTTACCAAATATCTAAGATCCAACCATGCTTATCAGCTTATAATAGATCATCTGATTAAACTGCTCTCTTCACAAGCCTTAGACATCCTTTGGTTTAGGGGTTTGTTCTCTCTGTGTGTGTGTACTCCTTTGCATTTTTAAGTTTTCCTTTTCATTAAATTTGACAGGAAGAGGGAGCCCTGGTAGAAAGACTTGCTTCTCATTGATTGTTGAATGATCTACCAGTCTCAGCTCTGCGTCAACTGCCAGATTTTTCCATCAATCATTTTATGAATTCAATACTCCCCTCACACGTTGACAGACATTGGAGCTAGTTTCCTCCCTTTTATACAACCTCTTCAACGATTTCGCCATGCCTCAGACACCACCATCCCTAGTCCCGTCCCCCAATTTCTATCACTACCCTCCCATTCCCCAGTGTCTCTTATATTCTTCTTTCCATATTCCCACTGCCAATAATGCTTGTATTCTGTTGAACCACATGAGAAAATGAAATAATTCAGAGATTGTGACAAAATCTTTTGAATTTGTGTCTTCTGGACTTGTATTTGGTATGCCAAAAGCAGCATTAGATAAAGATTCAAGTCTAATCTTTTGATTCCATTGTCAACCAAATGAACCTTACTATTAAATATGGAGTAATACTTTCAGGAAGTTTGCTATTAGTTTGCATCACTAAGCTTTTCCCTGATTTCCAGATTGGCTGAAAGCAATATTCTTGAGTCATTGAAGGAAGGAAACCTCCTTTTGGGGTATGTATGTCATTTATCTTTTTTCCATCTCATCTCGTCTTTTTAGCAGTGCTAGATTATGTTTCTCACTATGACTCTGATTTTTGAAGTGATGTGGATGCTATGGTTCATGACCGGCTAGGTGCTGTTTTTATGCCCCATGGCCTGGGTCACCTCTTGGGAATTGATACTCATGATCCTGGGGGTTATCTAAAGGTGATTGTGATAATCAGACAAACACGTTTTTTTTTTCTTGCAAACTGGGTCTTACTTTGTTAGTGAAGACCTGTTAAATACAAGCTGGTTCATTTGATATTTTTCTCTACTAGGGAGCGGAAAGACCAAAAGAACCTGGATTGAAATCCTTGCGCACCAGTAGAGAACTCTTGGACGGAATGGTATGTATCGGGAAATTACTCTGCGAATAGATGAGTAGATGTACTCTAAGAAAGTGATATCCCATTTACGATACTATGATTACCAGTCAATTTAGCATTCTCCATTTAAGAATCTGCAAATGAGCATCATCCATGAAGTGAATTTTATACATTTTAGATGCTTCCTTTCTTTATCAGAGCCCCATCTGAAAAGTTGATGGGGTGAGATTTTATTATCTCGTTTCTGAGAGAGAGGATGACAGACCTCTTCACTATTCAATTGTTTTATTCATTCTTCCATTGGTATAACCAAGTGTAATGAATAGCCTCTGATTTTATGTCAAGATATATGCAAACTTCACCACTTCCTGAACAATGCATACTTGAAATATATATATTGCACTACAAATTACTCAGAGTTGAATTACCTGCAGGTGATAACAGTGGAACCTGGATGTTATTTCATCGACGCCTTGTTGCTTCCCGCAATGGAAAATACACCAACGTCAAAGTATTTCAACCACGAGCAGATCAGTAGATTTAGAGGCTTTGGTGGGGTTCGAATTGAAAGTGATGTGGTAAAATTTCTTGATTACCGATTTCTTTAATATTTCAACTCTTTAAACCGGTATATTCCTCTAAAATTTATTCTTCTGAATGGATTTATGACAATAATATCCTACTTTTTTCTCAATGATGCTCATTGTATATAAAAAAGGCATTGTTTATGGTTATTTCATGCTTCATCCTAATTTGTAGTTAAGTTGTGCTCACTTGAAAAATGAAGGATTTGGTGCATCCAATTTCATTTGCTTTCGTTTTTAATCATAGACTCTAGTGTTGGCTCTTCTTTCTTGCATTATTTTGATGTAATGCTGCTTAATCAGACAACACAATGCCTCTTGTATTGTGTAGTCTCTTTGAAGTATCATCTAATTTTTGTTTCTCAACTCATCATTTTTTTTTTCTTTTTTTGACCCTTCAGTATGTTACTTGCGATGGTTGTGTGAATATGACGAATTGTCCTCGTGAGATTAAAGAGATCGAGGCTGTAATGGCTGGGGCTCCTTGGCCAATCAAGAAGATAATTACTCCTGTTTAGCCTTAACTCAATAAACTTAACCTTAAGGTTGTTATATCTTGGTTTTTTTTTTTTTTTTCCTGTTCTAAATTAAGGTAATGATCAGACATATACTTATAGCTGGCTGTTTGTGATCATAAACATGTTCTCAAGTATTGATTCATGTAGTCTCGTGTTTTTTTTAGTTCTCTGCTGCTTCCAATAATTTATTTATCTACCTCTTCTTGAATCAATTTTGCTAATTTGTCATTCATGTCATCAATCATTAATCTTTAAGTCCATCCACTTGGTTTATCTTTCAAACGTTTATGTAACATTATATGCATTATCACTTGCTATGCTCAGGTATTATATTTGAAATAATTGAACAAAATTTGGACAAAACATTTCAATGTGCATAAAATATAACACATTCACAACTCATCTATTTTATAAACCAATTTGCTCTTCTTCCAAAGAGTAATGGATTTAGAACTCACTAAAATAATATGCATAAAATAATGGATAAGAATAAAGAAAAAGTCATGAGAAGACATTTAGTCAAAATCAAGTTTCTAATATGATGCCATCAGGCCTTCATGAAAAGAAAACTGACAAAATGCATTCCAAATTTCTTATATGTATGTTTGCTTCGTGTATAGATAATCTAATGGATTAAGTCAGGTTAATTAATGAGTTTCAACAATTAACAGTCAAATTAGTACGGTTACACGGATTCTGAATCCATGCCACACTAATGAGAGTCCAACTCTAAAGAATACTTTCTACATGTTGTTTGGTTAAAGTGAGGGATTTAATGTAGTAAAACCTTCCTAAATGAAAACTCAATTAATTAATAATCTATTTTATACAATAATTTTGTTTGATCCCGATTTGATGTCAATATAATAAATTAATAATTTTGATAAATAATGGGATAATTGATTATTTTAAAAAGCCCTAAATAATTACATGATCGCTTTGATAACATAACTAAATAGTTAATTAAAATTACCCGAAAAACTATATATTATGACATTTTATTGCATATTGTAGGTTTTTTTTTAATTCTTAAATTTATATCTAATTGATCTCATCTTTAGATTTTTCTTATCTTTTCTAGAAGTTATGAAGTGTTGATACTTTGAGAACATGAATCCTTTCCCCTAATATGTATTATCGTCATTACCTTCGTTGTATCAACAAATTAAAGCATTATTTATAAAAATAGAATATATTTCTGTAAATAATAGTTTTTAAATTGAATTCAATGAAGAAATTTGAATAAATTTACATAGTGTTTGTGTGAAGTGCATGGATCATGATCCATGCAACTAAGCGTGTGGGTCGGGTCCTGTTTAATTTGGATTCATGTTAAGGTTTTTTTTTTTTAATGTCATAACCTTTATGTTGTAATAGTATAACATTTATGTACATATTTCATAACATTTCAATAAATAACTTAGACTTTTTCCACTTTAAAAATTTATATAGTATAGTGAAACTTTTGTTATAATAATTTAATTTTTATATTATATTAATATAATATTTATGTACAGATATCATAATATTTATGTACTTAAAGAATAACATAAGATTATATTATTACAACATAAAGGTTTTGAAAAGTATTATAAATCTATCATGCACTCCAAAAGGTTAAGTGAACCAACATAACTAAAAAATTAGGTTTCTTAAACTAAAAGATTAGACCAATATAACTGCAGAATTAAAGTTTAAGTTAGAGTTTGGACGTGGGCGGGTGAAATACACTTTCAAATCGAATCAATCCAATAATACGGATTTAGAATTGGGTTTGGGCGTCTGTGGACAGGTAAAATATACTTTCAAATCGAATCAATTCAATAATACGAATTTAGAATTCGTGCACCTGATGTATATAAATGATTGCTTAAATTTACATGTCCAATTGGCCACTATAGGATATCAGTAATAAAATGTAAAGTTAAAATAAGTGAATTCATATTCGATTCATTAGAACAATAAATTTAATGGATTTAGCAAACTTAACATATATTTAATACAAATGACTCTATAAATTTATGTATTATTAACCAATTGATTATTTAAAATATCTATTAATTAATAGATTTTACTTGATGGGAAGGTCATTCATTTAAAAAAATTAGCTGTAATAAGAAAATAAAAGGTAAATAAAAACAAAATTAGTGATGTATACTATCACTATGATAAATTGATAATGAAAAATCGAATGCAATATAATAATAATAATAATAATAATAATTAAAAAATATACCAGTGGTTTAATAATAATAATAATAATAATAATAATAATAATAATAATAATATATCTCTTGCCAGTGGCTCACTAAAGTAGGCGGTATCAGATATTTATAGGTTGGCATGATAAAAAAACGTGAAAACTTAAAACCCTAATTCTACTTTCAGCCACCCAATTCTTCTCCATCTCTAAAACCCTAAACCCTCTTTTCTTCTTTCACCAAAATCAATCATGGATGTTGAAAACAATGTTGATGTGAGTGACGGCCAAAAACCCTCGAAAATCCGGTTCGAGTATGACGATGATGAAGTGGAAACCATTGAAGAAGTGGCCACCGAGAGCTCGAATCTAGAGGAAGACTCTGCCATGTGTGAGCCGGAGGGTTCAATTGCTGCTGGCGATGATAAGACCAGCGCCGATTATTACTTCGATTCTTACTCGCATTTCGGTAATGAATCCACTGATATTAAAAATGGAGCCTTTGTGTGATTGTCTGTGTCTTTATTTTTAAATATGGAAATCTTACTGACAGTGAAGATGTTAACATTGAGTTGTATTTGTTATAATGGTGGTGAGAGTTCAGTTTTTGTAGTTAGTTAATTTGAGTGGAGTTTATCGGCAATAAAAAAACCTTTTCTTTTGATGTTTATGTGGAAGGATTTATAGATGACTGAAAAGAGAAATTCATTTTGTCTTAGTTAGTTGAACTTGAAGAAAGAGTTTACAGTAGTTAACCTGTCTTTTTTTTTTTTTTTTTTTCCCTTATAATTTTTGTTTGCATTTTACATTTTTAAATTTGAAGTTCAGTCTTTTGTGATTAGAGATATTCTTATGCTGGATGATTTCAATTGATAAATAGAGTTATAGAGGTTTACTTGTATGTTTCTCCATGGTTATTTGATTTTTTTCATTATACTTAACTCTATGTGATGGTGTGTCCAAAATGTTCTAAATGGTTAATGGCCTAAAGATGTTTGGAATGATTAAATTCTGTATAAATTGTGTTAGTTTGCTTTGTTTCTTGATCATGTGGCTTTGTTGGATTATATTGTCTCATGTGATGTTATTTTTCCTTTCTTTAACGTGCAAAATAATGAAGTTAAAATTGGTTGAAATTACAGATAAATCAAGTAAAAAGGGCTAAATATTACGAAAAGTTGGCTTCTGGTTTCAGCTTCTGTTTTTTCTGCATTATTATTTTCTAATCAAAAAGCTCACCTTCCATAACTTTTCCAATCATGTGCAGGCATCCATGAAGTAAGTATCAAGCTTTGGAAGTAAAGCTGTTTGAAACTACAGTTTTGTACCTTCGGAAAGCATTTTCTTTATAGTTGATTTGTTATTCTAAGTTCCCAATCTTATTTATATGACTTTCTGGATGCAGGAAATGTTGAAGGATGTAATTAGAACTAAAACGTACCAAAATGTGATTTATAGGAATTCCTTCCTTTTCAAAGATAAAGTTATCCTTGATGTAGGTGCTGGGACAGGAATCCTCTCACTCTTTTGTGCCAAAGTTGGGGCTAAACATGTGTATGCGGTAATGAAAGCTATCTAATTTGATGTTTTCCTTGTTTATTGCATATGATTTTCCCAATTTTTGGTTAATCAGTTAACATTATTGTTTACTTCATCATTTATTCCATTTTTCTTTTTTTCTCAGTTTTTTTTTTCCTTTTATGTATGACTTGTGAATGTCTAGATTTTCCTAGCTTGAGCAGAAACTTTACAGGCTGAAGCCTCATTGCATGATTTAAGAAAAAAAAGAGCACGTGAATTCAATTTGTATTAGACTCAATGATAAGTTTATGCAATTTGATGATGAGGATGATGGATTTAGCCTCAAATATCCCGATTTATTTCATGTATTTTGTTTTTGTTAATACAATATATCATATGCTTTCAAAAAATGCTGCATGTATGTAATTTTAGTGGCCCTCGTTGGTAAGCCCAAAAAATTGATTAAGCCACGAAAATCTGTTTTTTGACTTTAAAAAATTTGAATTTGAATATCTCATTAAGTGCATTCAAGTTTCAGGTGGAATGCTCCAGCATGGCTGATATGGCTCAGGAGATTGTAAAGCTAAATGGATTTTCAGATGGTAGTGCTCTATTTGGTGTAAAGTTTATAAAATCATGTGCCATTTCTCCATTATACTTATTGATGTTTGTATTGGTTATTCATACACTTCTTTTTGAGTTTCAGTTATAACTGTACTCAAGGGTAAGATTGAAGAGATTGAGCTTCCAGTATCTCAAGTTGATGTTATTATTTCTGAGTGGATGGGTTATTTTCTGGTCTATGAGAATATGTTAAACACTGTCCTTTATGCTCGTGACAAGTGGCTTGTGAGTTCATTTTCTCTTTATATAATGTAGTACGGTTATGGTTATTAATAGAACTGTTCCGAAGTTGCACATGTGTTGCACAAAGATACTATTATTTTTTGATATATCCAGTGTACGTAGAATGTTATATAATAATTTTGCTTCCTATTTGCAGGTCAAAGATGGACTTGTATTGCCAGATAAAGCCTCTCTTCATTTGACAGCTATTGAAGATGCTGACTACAAGGAAGACAAGATTGAATGTGAGTTTAAACATCTGTTACTTGAAGTTGATTGATTAAAGGATCTGCTACTTTTTTTGCTCATATACAGATTTGTTTAATCTGTTCTTTTGCATTTTTATGCTGTCACAGTTTGGAATAGTGTATACGGATTTGACATGAGCTGCATTAGGAAGCAATCCATAATGGAACCTCTAGTAGACACTGTAGAGCAAAACCAGATTGTTACTAACTGCCAATTACTCAAGGTTTGTAACTTCAACCATTTCCATTCTTCATTGTTTACATTGTTATCTTTTAGGTAGGTAATTCTAGAGTAGTTTCTTAACTAACTATCTCTGTTTCATATTTTCAGACAATGGACATTTCCAAGATGGATGCAGGGGATGCTTCCTTCACTGCACCCTTTAAGCTTGTGGCTGAACGCGACGACTACATCCATGCCCTTGTCGCTTATTTTGACGTTTCTTTTACCAAGTGTCATAAAATGATGGGCTTCTCTACAGGTATGATGCATTATATATTCTCAATGCACAAATATCTTCCTCGAGCATTGTTTGTTAAAAAGCTTGATGATCTCTAGGACCCAAGTCCCGCTCCACTCACTGGAAACAAACGGTGCTTTACCTAGAAGATGTTATTAGTATTTGTAAAGGGGAGACATTGGTAGGGACTCTGAGTGTGGCGCCTAATAAGAAGAATCCTCGTGATGTGGATATAGTTCTAAAGTATTCATTTAATGGGCAACACTGCCAGGCCTCAAGAACCCAGCACTATAAAATGCGCTGAAAGGTGGTATCATGTTTTATATTTATTTGTGCTCAGTTGAAAGTACTGAAGGCCGTTGTAATTTTAACCATTCATTACCCACTTCTGTAATGCTTGGATATTGTATCTTTAGTCCTCAATGATATTTATATGGAATATGATTGTTTTTGGTTATTTATCATATTTAATGGAAATTTGATTGTTTTTCATTTCTGCTTCTTTGATCTGATCAATTCCCTTTTCTTCGTATTTTATTTTTGCTTTATAGCTTTGATGAGATAATTTGGACAAAAACATAAGAATATATTAAGTATAAATCCGTGTTTACATTCCTTAATTAAAGTATATACACTTAAGACATATGAAGACTATTGTGTGCAATGGGGTCTGCAAGTATAACTCGATTGTAAAAAAAAAATTGGAATATGATAAATGGTAAATTTTCAGAGCCTTTATAATCAGGACTAGGACCTTTTTTACTCATGATATTACTTCATAACAACATTTGAAGGCATAAAATTGTGTAGTTGGGCCAGAAATTTCGTCAAAATAATATCTGTTTTAACTTCTATCAATCAATATAGCAAGATTAATTCAGGTAAAAATCATATTGATCAACCTGGTATTAGGTAAAGTACAAGAGCCTATTTGTGATAAAATGAAGGTTGAATCTATTCACATCCAAAAGATACTAAAAATACGATTTTTTATCTTTTTTATTTTAATATGAAAGGTTTATAGCATCTCTTGTAAAAATATTTAGAGTTAGATGTTTTTCTTCTCCAGCAGCAATGTATTAAGTTGCACCAACAATTATCAAAAATATTTAGAGTTAGATGTTTTTCTTCTCCATAAACAATGCATTAAGTTGTACGAACAATTATCAACTATCTCTGCATCAGGTTAACATAGATTTAACACTTGCGGTAAAAAAAAAAAAAAAAATTCATTTTTTAAATTCATTCTCTTTTCCTTGTCTTTTATTTTCCTTTTTTTTTTTTAACAATAATAAGAAATATTATGGAATTTTTTTTTCAAACAATATTGCACACTTTTGATAATAAATGATAGCTTTTGTTAAAATAATGCAAAATTTGTGATAAAAATACAGCATTGTGCTGAATGCCCTAAAAAGTACTCCCTCCGTCCCACCTTATTTTGCCTACTTTCCATTTTTGCTTGTCCCAACTTATTTTGCCAGCCCAAAAATGGTAAAAAAAAAAGCACTAAAAAAGCATAAAGTTAAACATTCAATCAACTATATTTTCTTAGGATCCGTGCCGGTCAAAATAGGCAAAATAGCTCGGGACGGAGGGAGTATAATTTTGGGGGTTAATTTAGTATTTCCATTATTCTGAAAATATTCTTCTCAATTAGACCTGTTTCTACCCATCAGTAAATTTAAAAGAAACATCAAACTGATTGATACATCTTCTTTCGGTTTAGGGTTTTTCTTTACTGATTGATACACTGATTTTCAAAGTTCTCTCCCAAAATTACTTTCCTCTCCGCCAGCAATCTGAATTCTACGGCCACAACAAGGTCTCACCTTTTCTTTCTTTCTTCATCTTTTTTTGGAATTTTGAATTTCTTAGCTTTCGACTTCATTTCGCGTAGCTTTGCGTAAAATCAAAACCCAATACGAGTGTGTGTAATTATTATTATTATTATTATTATTATTATATTTTCCCGTCTTCTTGAGTTAGAATTGCTTTTTATGGAATGCAAAATTTCGATTTAATTGCAGTTATTTTGTACGAATACTAGTGGATTAGTTTTGTTGAGATCATTTTTGGTCGAGTATCGTGGTTTCTTAATGTTCAATTTATCAAGAATTAGCGTTTTTATGCTATGCTCAGTGTTATTCTTGATTACGCTCATTACGTCTTTTAAGAAAAAAATAGTTACTAATTATTTCCAATACTTTCAAATGAATCAGAAATGCTGGTCCATTAGCTTAGGAGAATCGTGCTGGGAAATCAAGTTGTTTGCTTTCAATAGCTAATACTTTGATCAGCAACAACACAGTTAAAGAAATGCATTGCTAGTTTATATGATTTAATCATTACCTGTAGCTATGTTGAGTACACTGGTTTTGTAACTTCAAGGATCAGATTTTCCATTGCATAAACTAGATAGAATGCTATTTTCAGCTTGCTTTTATTTGGGGTCTATAATGTGTAGTGCATGCTTCTGGTATCAGGTAATTCTAAACCCTATAAAGCCAAACCAAAAATTGCAATTCTCATGGCATTGAGACTTTCATCCGTTGTCTCCTCCACAGTGGTCCGTCGACGACTTCCTCTGGTGGGTGCTTTTTGTATGCTTAGTTTGGGCCTCTCCAATCTCTGCTCATTTTCTCCATCTTCAAGAACAGGGTGTGCTCTGTCTCTCCCTTTTGTTCCTCTTTTACGGTAACCTTTGTGTGATTGGGTGACTTCATTATCAGTGTTGGCTGTTTAATGGTCGTGTTTCAAAGTGAGAATTGATATCTAAAAAAAGCTGCCTGTTTCTCAATATGTGCAGATCAAGAGCAGGGACACAGAATAAGAAAATTCATACTATCAGAATGGAAGCAAGTAATACGACAGTGCCCAGCATTGTTGTCTATGTTACGGTTCCAAACAAGGAGGCAGGTTTGTTTTGTACTTTATTATTCTTTCATTAACCTTTAAAGCTGCAGTGGCACACTTTTGACTTATTAAAAGTATGTTGAGTACTTGAGTTTTTGAGCTGATATACATATACGTGCACACACACACTTTGTCCATGCTTTTGACTGTTTCTGTTCATTAACTTAGATACAACTATTCTTAGGAAAACTTTGATTGATTATATGAGTTTCTATTAGAAACTGTCTATCTCTTGTAAATATTGTGTGGGGGTAAGTATAATAGAAATAAAATGATAGTTTAAGGCAATAAAGTGAGGTCAGGGAAATGGGAGTGTAGAGGGTTAAAGTGGAGTCAATTCTTGCTTATTTCAAGCTAAAGATGTTACTTCGTGTTTAGAAAGTTAGTATATCTAGAATTTATCCATTTGTATGATTCTATATCTTGTTTTTTTATGAATGCTTCTTACCGCCACTTGAGTATCCTCTACAATTCATTCTTCTTCTGTCTATCAGTAATTCACTTTGGTTCAAGGATTGCTTAGTTTGATCTGACCTTAAAGTTTAGGTTTGTTATAATATTGCAATGTATTTATGGGACTTGAAGAACAGAAATATCTACATAGCCAATCCAACAAGTACAGGGAATGGGTTTAGATGATGATGAAGAAGATATATAGTGAGACTGCTTAAACTATCTTATTCTTTTTTTTTTTATAAACTGAGAAAATTCATTCTTATATTCAGACTATTTACCTAACCATGTTACTGACTTCTGGAAATTCAAGGTCATGTAACTACCTGATATTTTTACCTATAATCATGCTAATCTTGTAAGTTTTAAAGTGAAGCTTGCAGGATTTACTTCGTTATTGCTTTTTTGTCCTGGCATTTGGTGCAGGGAAAAAATTGGCTGAGAGCATAGTCAAAGAGCGGCTTGCAGCATGTGTTAACCGAGTACCAGGTTAGAGCTTCTGCTCTTGAATAAATGTTTATTGAAGATGGAAGTATGTCACTGGTATAAACTTGAGTTGTTAAGGGTAGTTCCTTTCAAGGATCCTAACCAATCAAAAAATCCTGTTGGAATTACGCTGTTGTAGCTTACTGGTACTTAGGCAGTTTTGAGCTGGATCTCAAGCTATTATCGTTGTATGCTTTGGTCATCTGCCACCAATTATTTAAAATCTGAACTATTGTAAGTTAAGGTGTTACTTGATAATATTAAGTAAACTCCAGCTTTTTTTGGGGTGCTGAATTTAACCTTTTTGCCACAGAACTGTTTCAATTTGGGCAAATAGTTTTCAAAACTTGTCATTTCCGAGTGTTGGAACAAAATATAAGATGTTAAAGATTCAAATACTTCTTCATTTCAGTATCAGTGACAACAAAACACAAAATTGTTGATTTATATTCACAAGAGTTTAAATTTCGACTTCTAAATTTTGAAAACCATTTTCTAGTTATCTTATATGCTCCAAATTAGACTATGGTTACTTTTCTACCTTCTCATTCAATCATTATCTAGTGATCTTATATGTGCGGAATTTGACTATGGTTCTTCATTCTTTACCCTTCATTCTTCCCATTCAATGTTTAATGCTTTCTCTGACATGCAAATTGACCATGTTTCTTCCATATACAGGTGTTGAATCAATTTATGAGTGGAAAGGAGAGGTAAATATCATTCTGATCATTGAACATAGTCTAAGCTCCTGGTTAGAGTACTTGATTATGTTAAAGTTTGGAAAATTGTTTAGAGTAATTATGTCTTTGTTCCACTTCATCTGTGAACAGATACAAACTGATTCTGAAGAACTGCTTATAATTAAGACCAGGGAATCTCTTCTAGAGGCTTTAACAGAGCATGTAAAAGCAAATCATGAATATGAGTAAGTACTTATCTCCCTTCCTGCTTATAAGTAGATGTGGATACATTCTTATAACTGAATGGAAATGTAATTCTCTGGGTGCAGTATCAAAGTGTAATTTTTGACAATAACTAATGTTGGATATATTGAGATAGTGACAAGAAGACGTATATCAGACACAGATGTTGTTCTGAACTTTCATGTTTTACATTCATTTTGATGCTGATTATATGATGATGGAAATGAAACTCCTAACATTATGTTAAAAAGGTACTAAGTATTACAACTTGCTCAATGATTTTAATTCATTAGGTTTCTGGCTCGAGAGGAAAAATCTGAGTACTAATACTAAAATATCTAAAACTCCATTTGGATTAGAGGGATTTGAAATCAATTATCTGATTTCAAATCCACTCAAATGGGAGTATATTGCTCAAAAATTAGTTAAGAATGAAAGTGATGGATTTCAAATCCATATTTATCATCACACCACCAAAGGATTTACTAATAGGAATTTCAAATCTCTCTTCAAATCCGTCCATTCAAATGGATCCTAAGAGTATTAGGAGTAAAGTATTTGAGCATTGCTTGTAATCCTCTCTTGTAGAGGTACTCTTTATTTATTTATCTTTTATTATTGCTTAATTGACAAAGTCTCTAAATCAATACTTAGCTATGATACTAGTTCTTGTTATTGGTATATTGATTTATGATTGCTTTGTTTTTGTGATAGGGTGCCTGAGGTGATTGCATTGCCAATAAGGGGTGGGAATATACAGTATCTAGAGTGGATTAAAAACAGTACTAGGGACTAATATGTCGTCTCATTACATTACTTAATGTCTCCTTTCATTCTACATTATTAATGCTTCTTTATAATCAAGTTTGGAGAAAGAAGACAATGTGTGTAGAATCTGCTGAATAAATACCCTCATTTTAAGAGTTTAAAGGCCCCTCTTTGTAAATACAGTTATGCCCTTGTTGTGGTCGTTTTAATTTTAATTTTTGGCAAATAAACATATAAACTTGCGATGTTTTTGTGATTTGAATTTTTTTTTTTATCAATTTCAAAAGAATATTTAATTCCATTTTCCCCTTCAAATCTCATTATCATTTTATTAGGGGAAATAATATTTTTTGCCACTTTCACATAGCAAGCTTTTTTTTTTATTTTTTTTAATACACTAATACAAGAAACGGTCGTTTTTACCATCTTTCATGTAAAAATTCTAAATATTCCTTAAAGTGGCTGAAAAGGCGTTTCCTTTATTATTTATTTATATAAAATCAAATTGAACTAGTGTTTTTGCTCAACGTGTAAAAGATGGCAAAAAATGATGTTTTCTTTTATTTGTAGAAAACATTTTTAATATCTGTAAATAGGTAATTTAATATTTTGACACCACTTTATTACACATACTCCAATTTGTATAGTTTTTTTTAGGTAGTTTGGATGAGGTTATAAACTCTTAAAAACAACTTATAAGATGTTTAAGAGCTTATAAGTTTCTTAAAAGTGTGACAAGAATTTAAAAATAAGGTCTTATTTCATTCTAAAATAAGATGTTAGGAGCTTATAAGTTTCATTTTAAATAGTAGAGATATATCTACTTATTTGGAGAATAAGATCTTATTTTTCATAGACATCATCAAATTAGATCATTTAAATTACATAATTGTCATTTCTAACATCTTATTAACCCACACAATTTAATAACCTATTTTTAAACTAAAATTAAACATCTTTTAAACTCTAAAAATATCTAATAGGGTGTTTGACTAAGCTTATTTTTAGAGTCTATAAACTTTTACATCTTATATGATGTTTAGTTTTAGTTTAAAATAAGTTGTGGAAGTGTTTGGTTAAATAAGATGGTAGAATTTATAAAATGTTGGTAATGATAATTGAGTAATTTAAACTGTCAAATTTGAAGGTGTTTAAAAAAATATAAAATAAGATTTTATTTAAAAAAAAAAGTAGGATTATTTTTCAAAAAAAGCTTATAAACTCTTAACATCTTTTTTTTTGATGAAATAAAGATTTGATTTTTAAAATTTAGCCAAACAAAGCTTATAAGCTCTAAATGACTATAAAATATTTTAAGAAGTTTATAAACTCACATAAACATGAAACACCCTCTTAAGCTCTAAAAATAAGCTTAGCACCAAGGACCCTCTTCGTTTTATATCATTTTATATACAATCATCTTTAAAAAGTCCTTCATTTTCTTACCAAAAAGAGAAAGTTACGCTGCCAACATCCAACATAATTTGCATTTATCTTCTTTGAGATCAATTATATCGAGTTGTAGGCTTGAAGCCAAATAATTCTTGGAAGTATAGTTGGGTGTGTGCATTATAATTTGGTAAAAGTTATTAATTGGTAATAGAAGTTATCTTTAGCAAATTAGGGATCAAAGCACCAATCTTTGATGAGTGATTCAAATAAATAAAAATAGTGATAAAATAATTGTCTTTATTTGCCAAGATCTAAGAACTGTGAAAATAGCCAAAACCTACTCAAGGATATAATTTTCTGTACTCAGTTAGGCAAGATTTAAATATTTAAAGTAGAAATTAACAATACAAAATTTATGGTATCGAAACACGTATATTGAGAATTCAAGGACTCAATTCGTAATTTTGAAAAGTAAGATACATATATAGACAGGCACTTTAGGTGGTAATGAGTATTTATATTTAACTACTTTTGTCAATATCTTAACTGCTCGTCTACTTTGATTAACAATCTTTTAGGTAAAATTTGTTATGAAAAGAATTATTTTGGGGTCCATTATTGCCAGATTGATGCTCTATTCAAGTAGATACATAATGGAGACTAAAAAAAAAAAGGTAATTGGTAGTTAAAAAATGTTCACCAACCATATGATTTTCTAAATATTAATATATAAAACATTCTTTTATGAGAGCGTTTTATAGATCAATCTTTGTAAGACAAATCCGTATTAAATTTTTTTAAATATAAACGATCCACTTTGACTCATAAATAAAACGAAATGAGTTAGGTGGAACTTAGTGTAACATAATGTGATTGTTATAGTTTCTACCAAAATTTACCTTAATATTTGCAATATGACAAAGATTTGGGTAAGTCAACTCGTTCCATTTTATTACTAAGTCGAGGCTACGAATCTTCCAAATAAGGTTACAGAATCGTGTCTTAGTATATGATTAATAGCAATGAATTTATTATCTTGATTCTGAGTATAATTGACATGAAATATGTTCTAACAATAAATAAAAAAATAAATTCAGTTTAGATATTCCTTTATCTTAAATTAAATAAAAATTGCTTAAACAATCACATTAGTGTTTCTCCAGGTTGTCATTAAAAAAGGTATTAGCATCTAAATTAATTTATTTGTTGGCCACTTATACCATTATAACAAAATAAAATAACCACACATAACACTTGATTAGTGGTCTATATTATTGCCACTCATTGATAATCTCTCACTAAAGATGCCAAAACTCCCATATATATATATACATATATATATATATACATATATATATATATATAAAACACAAACAAAACAAAACAAAACAAAATAAAAACTTTAAAGTACAATATTAATTTTGAATCCATTGAATTAATGTATATATAGCTGTGCAACGTTTTATAGATCATTGTTCCTTATTTAACTTTTTTCATTGTCGAACTGTGTCAAGCACAAATAGAAGAGTTAAAATTAATTTTAACTTTTATAATTTGACTTTTATTTTTTGCACAATAAAACATCTAGAAACATGATTTCTTTTTTCTGACAAATGAACTAATGGAGTGTTTGGAAAAAAAAATGTTTCAAAAAGCGATTAAATTTATAGATGATAGTATAATTGGTTGAAACTAGATAGAAAGCTGGTTCTTGCTAGTTTAAAATCAATCGATTATTTATTTTAGTAGCTTATATCCAATTTCATTTTCTATACAACTAAATACAATTCAAATATAGAGAATCACATTATCTTAATTCTTAGCCATTTCAAATAGTGCCTGAATTTGTTTTCAACTTTTAGATGCTGTTTGGCTACACTTTTTACATAATCTTTTTAAGATCTTAATTATATTTTAAAAATATATTGAAGCATTTGTATGACTAAAATTACAGAATTTAAAATCTTGGTCGTAATTTTGCACTCGAAAAAACTAAATTCAAAGCCAATTTGTTTATTAAAATCTCATAACCAAATAATAAAGAGAAGAATTGCAATTTTTTTTTTTTTGCTTTTCATACAAAACTAATTAAAATATTTTATGTAATCAACTCAATCCCTGATTTCATCCTGAAAATCATTATTTATTCAATTAAAAGTATTGCATTTGAAAGACATTAATTATTATAAAGATTATAAATGGTATATCTCGATTCACCACGAATTTTTTTATGTACATAATATATGTTAATTTAACTAGTAATTACCATATGAACAATCCCTAAGACTGACCACGCACAACCTAAACGTATAGTCGGAGTGCGAGTGGCAGCAATGACTCATTGTGGCGGAGTGAAAAGAAGGAGATAATATTTAATTCATAATAATATAATAAGTAATTTAGAGGATATAGAATAAAAAATATATATTAATATTAAAAGGGTGTAATTAGTCGAGATTTATGTTCATAAAACAAGGGGATGTTAATATCATTGCCATAGCATTAATTTGATGATCATGAAGTATTGTGGTTGACCTTGAAGTATTATAGATTTACTATAATTATATTATTACTTTCTCACAAAATCATTAATTATTTACAAAGTAAGTTTTTTAGTAGTATTAGTGATTTCATACAAAATGTAATACTATTCGGGTAAATTATTATTTCTAGATGTTAAAAATAATATTTTTCAGATATTTGAAATTTGTTTTGGAGTTGCTTATATTGACAATCGTTGATACATCTGAGTTGACCTCATTGATTCCACATTAACAAATCAATTTATGCAAAATAGGGTCAGTCAATATATATTAGAAATTGTGAGAAAAATTAAAGGATGCCTCTTATTTCTTAATGCATTTTCTTGTTTTCCATTTTGAGTAAAATACCTCCTTTTTTGTTAGACACGACATATCTGAACAAAGTTTTGTATTTTAGCTACCCTTGTAGTCCAGTATTAATATTAAAAGAATATTCTTTCAATATAATATGGGTTAATATTATATTTCAAATATGTACTATACGCATTATATTTTTTTCTTTTTTTACTGATCAACATGTAATATAATTTTTTTTAATTGCAACCTTCAGTTGCAAATTATCAAAAAAAAAAAAAAAAATTGTACATGTGATTTGTACATACACATTTGATGAATATTTTTGTCATTTTTCTTTAATTACCTGATTCACCCCTAAAATCGACATTAACTTGATTCGTTCCTAATTCTTAGAATCAATCATAAATCCAAAATATTTATGTGTTTCTTGGCAATCTAGAATAGAATATATTATTATTGCATTCACTAAGACCATTGCAACAATGAAGTGATAAAGAAATCCCGATAAAGATGTAAATGAATCAAGCTCTTCTTCATAAACTATTCAACATGCAATTTGATAGTAGTTTGTTCGAATTCATTTATTGTGATTTGTTAAACTAAACAAACAAGCTCAAACTTTATGATATTCAGCATGTTAGCTCGTGAATAAGTTTGTTAGGAGGTTCGTTAGCTAGTTCGTAAGATATAATGTTAATATTTGACATTTTGATATATATTTTTTATATTGTTACTTATGATAAATATATAAATATCTAATTATAGATATTTTTTATAACTAAATTATAAATTTTAAGATGATATATTATATTTTTAAGAATATCTAACTTATTTTGTTAATAAGTTGATCAATAATATAATTTATTATTAATATTTATTAAGTTTGTTAGGGCTCGAATATGCTCGTAAACTATGAATGCATTCGTTAAATTAAGCTTGAGTTTGTTTACTCACTAAACAAACCAAACTCAAACACTTAATAGTGTTGTTCGACTTAGTTCCATTACATCCATAATTCTCGATGGTAAATATATGTCGTTTACCATTGAAAACTAGCTGGAAACACTAAATTTTCCAATGTTTTGAAAGAGAGAAAAAAAATCCTTTAATTGTGAATGTGCTAATCATGTAAACGTTTTTCATCGAAATTTATTGTCGAAGGTTATAAAATTGAAAAAAAAAAAAAGGAAAATACAAGTTTGTAGTCGGTAAAGAAAATTAGTTAGACTCCAAACGAAAAATCGCAGTAGTAAAGATTGGAAATGATATTATTCCAAATAACAAACAAAAAGAAATACAAAAGTGTATATTTGAAATAAATAGATGGACAAAAAAATTTAAATATAGAAATTATGTGGCTGTTGAGGATGGAAACGGAGAGGATAAAATCATCCATAAATAGCAGCAACTCCAACGGCATATTCTGTATCTATAAACTGTCAACGCTGTCTGTCGGCCGTTAACTGCGGTTAGATTCTTGACCACAGTAGTCCCCATTCATAATATGACCAAAATGCCCCTCATTCATTTATTTCTTCCTTTATAGAGAGAGTCGGTGGGAAATCGGTTTTTTATTGAAAATATAGAAAAGAGAAAATTATGAAAAATTGTTGACAGAGAAATTTTTTACATAATTTGTTTATATGAGAAAAAAAGGGGGCGAAAGAATCGCTTCGTATATAAGTCATCAAAACTTTGAAGACCCCTCAATCTCTTTCAACTCTCTCTCTGTATGTATGCATAATCGGATATAGTATATGTTTTAGAGAGAGAAATTCAGCAATTAGTGTGTGAAGAGGCGACGGCATGGCTGAATTCGGCGTCGATTCCGTTTGCCTCGATGTTGAGACGATTTATCTCGGTGGGAAGGTTGTAGTTTTTTCAATTCCTACCTTTAAAAAATAAAACTAGATTGGGTTTGTATAATTGCTTCGCAGTTGATATATTTCGTTAATTTATGTGCTGTTTTCTTTTTTCGGCCATTTTCTAATCCACATTTTCCTATGTCCAATGATTTCTTCTTCTCCCTGGAATTTGTTGCCTATTTTTTAAGATTTAGATAATTATTTCTTTAATTTAGATCTGTTTCTAGCTTGTATATGATTAATCTGCTATTGGTTGACCGAATGTATGGATAGCATAATGTTGGAAACTTTTCTTTTGTACGGCTCTAGCTTTTAAGGTTTTCATTCCTTTGGAATTGGGTTTCCTTCCATGGGCGAAAGATTCTGTTATTGTTATTATGTATGTTTATTAATATACTTTAAGTTTACGTGTCATATTTTGGTAATTGTCAGAACTGCTTGCTTTGATTTCCTTGAATATGTTGAGGGGAAAATCTATCACGATTTCATGATTGCTTTTACCCAATTTCAATTTCTTGATTGTTCGTGGGAAAAAAATGAGTTGAATTTCCAGTTGGAAGTATTATCTAAGTAGGGTAGGAGAGTTAATGAGATTATATATATATATATATATATATATATATATATATATATATATATATATATTGTTTTGTCTATTCTTTGAAATTTAGTCCAGTGTACAATACATTAGGGAAGGCGCTCTTCATTGCTTTGGATTCATTAATGTAATTTGTTAAAATTGGTTTGTCATGCAGAGTATCTTGTGACACCTGTTGCTTTCTTTATTCAAATTGCTTACAGCTTGTTGTTGCTCTGTCTATTCTCTTTCTTTTGCTAGTGGTTAGAAGTGGCAATCATTTCACTATTATCATATCTGTCAGCTTGGCAAGAGCCCCTTTCTCTACGATGCTCGTTTAGATTTGAAGTTAATTCTTTTGAGGTGTCAAATGATTGGAAACTTGAATAGCTTTTTTCATTTTTTAATTAATGCTTATAGTCAGCAGTTTTCTCTAAAGTTGGGTGGAAATACTGGGTTAACTTTCTTCTTAAGAATGAAAAAGTTAAATTCTGGTATTATCCTTTCCTTGAAGAATGGTCAAACTGAAAGAATTGTTATTTCTCTTTGACCAGCAGTTTCCTGTTTGGTGGAGAAGTATTAATGCCAAATGACAGATTCTCCTTTCTTACATTATTTTATTTTAAAGTTTTTGGTTAAACTTGATTCTGGACTTGTTCTTATTATCACTTATGTATATCTTCACTCAGGAGCATTTTGTACGAACTGGTAGTGGTTCTGTATCTGTTATAATTTATGGAGATCCAGATAAGCCAGCTCTCATCACTTACCCTGATTTGGCTTTAAACCGTGAGTAATGCTCTCTGCTAAGTAATAACCCATTTTATGTGGTTATTTTGTCCTTTTCTTTTACATTTTGATCCGTGGTACTTTTCTTGATCTGCAGTCTAACAAATATTGCTCGTGCTTTTTTTTTT
Organism: Scutellaria barbata; assembly: GCA_028654395.1. NCBI lineage: Eukaryota > Viridiplantae > Streptophyta > Magnoliopsida > Lamiales > Lamiaceae > Scutellaria > Scutellaria barbata. Next base: position 11,701,959 of record CM053646.1, on the reverse strand, counting down.
TTTTTTTTGGCAGATATGTCTTGTTTTCAAGGCTTATTTTTTTGTCCTGAAGCAGCAGCATTGCTTCTTCACAATTTCTGTGTCTACCATATCAGTCCTCCGGGCCATGAGGTTTGTAATTGCCTTACTCGTGGATCATTGAGCTATAGATTTTTCTTTTTATTGAGTAAATTTAAAATGTTATATAAGTTTGTATGGATATATAAGAATATTACTCACTACAAATTTAAATGGGACTCTGGTAAGAGTATTGCAGTTGGGAGCTGCTGCCATTAGTGATGATGATCTGGTGCCTTCTGTTGATGATTTAGCGGATCAGATTCTTGAGGTGCTCAACTATTTTAGGTAACCTTAATATTGCATCTGCTTAGATGCCTTACACATTATTATTTGTGGATTTCTCTAATTGCCTCTGTTTACTACTGGAATTGTTGAGTATATATGTTTAATGAGGAATTTAATTTTTTAGGCTTGGTTCAGTCATGTGCATGGGTGTAATGGCTGGTGCTTACATCCTCACCTTGTTTGCTGTATGTTTTCAGTTCTGCTTCACTATAATTTTTCAGTTTTCAAGTGTTCCATAGAACTAAGAGGGTTTTTGTTGACAGATGAAATATAGGGAGCGGGTGGTGGGTTTGATACTTGTTTCTCCTTTATGCAAAACACCATCTTGGACGGAATGGCTCTGTAATAAGGTTCCGTATCTGCACTTTCCTATTACTAATGTGTGTCAAACAGGGTTTAGATGAATAAAAATAAAAGATTATGATGGCACTTTGCAGGTGATGTCAAATTTGTTGTATTATTATGGCATGTCTAGTCTGCTCAAGGAGTGCTTACTTTATCGATACTTTAGCAAGGTACTTAACATTGATTGCTCTTCAATTACCTGAATTATTCTCACCACCATACATTTTGGAAATCCTTTTCCTTGGGATATAATGATACACATTATATTTTTCATTGCATCAGGAAGTTCGTGGCAGTGCCGACGTTCCAGAATCAGATATAGTTCAAGCATGCAGAAGAGTTAGTGCTTTGAAAAAAATCTTAGTTTCTGTTATTTTTGGCTGAAGTCTACTCCTATATATGGTTTATTCATAAAACAATTTTCAAGAGTATAATATGTGTTTGTTTCGAACTTATCAGCTACTGGAGGAGAGGCAGAGCACAAATGTGTTGCGTTTTCTTCAAGCCATTGACAGGTAAAAATGACGAGATAGTTTTTTCCAGGCCATTCTTTTCATGATTTTGCATGCACACTTGGTTAAGGTTTTATCTTAATTTCAGTTCTTTTTGCCTATGAATAGGAGACCTGACTTAACGGATGGTCTGAGGAAATTGAAGTGTCGAACTCTAATATTTGTAGGAGATAGCTCTCCTTTTCATTCAGAGGCTCTCCACATGATTGCTAAGCTGGACAAAAGATACAGTGCCTTAGTTGAGGTATGCAATAAACATATATGGGAATATAGTTCCTAATATTCAAATGGAGAATAGCATTTTGTGAACAATATCCACAGTTAGGAGGATATCCTTTTCAAGATAAAGTAGCACCACACGGTCTTTGCCAAAAAAGAAGGCTATGTTGCACATGATGGGGGAATTGTATTTTACCATTTATGACTGGATTCCATTTCTTTTTCTACTCGATTTACCTCAAACTATTGTTTACCCTCTCTCTCATTTGCCCTCATGGAAGGATAACCGGACCCCATCAGACTGCAAGGTCTGGTTGGGGTTGACACGTGTAGAGGATGACTCTATATCATCATGGTCAACCCATGTTGATATTTTCATGCCAACCTTACTTAGTGCCCTGGTGGGGTCCCTCACTTTTAATAAGGGTAGTTTAGTTTTTTACGTTAAAAAGTAGGTAATATAACGGTTTAAGTAGAAAAATGTTTCTTTACCCAAAAAAGGTGTTTTCACAATATCAATTAAGTGGTGGTAAATGGCACGATTTTTGTACAGGTACAATCTTGTGGATCAATTGTGACGGAGGAGCAGCCACAAGCAATGTTGACATCGATGGAGTATTTTCTCATGGGTTACGGGCTACACAGGCCGAGTCAGTTCACAGGTAGCCCAAGGAGTCCACTAAGCCCTACTTGTATAGCACCAGAACTCCTTTCTCCTGAGAGCATGGGCTTGAAACTGAAACCAATCAAGACCCGAATCCCGTCACGGAGACCCCATTAGCTTCGTTGTCGCTCTGTAAATTGGAAGGTGATATAGTTTTCTTGTTTAGGTTTGATCCCTTTTTTCTCATTGTATTTTGGTGTATTATTGTTGTGTTAAATGATTAAGCAGGGTAGAGAGATGGCTGTGTAGATAAGAAGAGACTGAAATTCTTTATTGGACATAGGGGTGGGAGGTTCTTGGATTATTCATTCATTTGTAGTCTTGAGATCATGAGAGATAAATATTGGTTGATTTGTATGATCTGTAAATCTTGAGGGTGACATTGATGATCACGACGAGCTTTAAATAATGCAGAACTAGTGAGCCTCTCTCTCTCTCTCTCTCTCTCTCTCTCTCTCTCGCATCTGTCATTTTGTTCTTTGTTTAAAGAGAGTGATGGGAGGATGGATTGCTAGCACATGGAGCAGATAAACTGGTTGCGTATAAGCTATTAATTGTATTAATAAAATCACAAGACTATGACACCATGCTTTCTTGAGATGCTTTTGGCCTAATCAACCTTTATTTTAATTTATTTATGCTGTCAATAAATGCAATTAGTTATTGGTGATCATGGTGTGGTCCAATGTGTTGGATTAAAGAGTGGTGAAAATTGAGGTTTTTTAACCTGAGGTTGAATATAAGGATGAAAATATTGGTATTGGAAGAACTTTTAGGACTTTAATTTTATTGATTGGGGGAAATATGGTATTGAATATTGATATCCATTTTGATAGAAATTTGAAAGAAAGATGGAAATTATATTAATTTTTTTAAAATTACATTATTTTATTATAACAAACGTTTGTGTTACAATTTAATTTAAAATACTGTATAATTCATATTTTTGTGATAAACACATATGTGATAAAAAAACAGTTTGTAACAATTATAATTATGTAGATTATAATTAGTGATGTTAAACGGGCTGACCCTAGTCTTATAGGGTCACGGGTTAAATGAGCTAGGGTTTTATCCGATTCACTTTTAACGAGTCTCTTATAGTAAGGGCTTAATCGTAACCCTAGCGGGCATCAGGTTAAAAGGGCCACTAACTAGGCTACATAAAAAAAATCAATATAAAATCTAAAACAGAGATCATAAAACTATACAAGTTCAAACATAATTTAAACATAATTTTAAATGTTCAAACATAATTCAAAAAATTCTAAAAATTCAAGCATAATTCATAAATTGATAAATATTTTCATTCTTCAGCATTCAATACTTCCTTAAACAAAGATTGAGCATCATCTTCTAGTTCCTCCTCATCATCTAAAAAATTTACAAAATTATAAGTTAGTTATTAATAAAAGATATTTAATTATATGGAAACAAATTACATATGAAATCATAAAACAAACAAATAAATAAAAATTGTTAATTGGGCTAATCGGGCTGGCCCGATTAACCAACGTGTTGGCCCGTTTAGCTTGCGGGCTAATAGGATCGGGCCTAAAAGGTCCAAATTTAAATGGGTCTTTAGTATAGAAGACCTAACCCTGCATTTTTTAGATAGTTCGTTTAGCCCGGCCCGATTTAACATCTCTAATTATAATATTATGGTAAAGTCTTGCATGAGACGGATTAGATCAAATGTAAGAAATTATGTAATATTTTTCTATTATTAAGTATTTTTTTGTATTATATGATATGTTGAGGTTGAGTCAATTATAAGAAAATATGCAATACTTTGAATCAAGTAATACTTTTATACATATCAAGTAATATTTTTGTATTATAAGATATATGATTTGAATTGGGTTGAGTTGTTAAAAAAACATGCGGATCCTCCCCTCTCATTTCCCTAACGCGTGAGTTGTGCAACATGTAGTGATACTTTTTTTTATATGATAGGTAATACTTTTGACTTTTCTATATATTACGTAATATATAGAAAAATATTATTTAATATATACAAAACTATTATATAATTTCTTATGTTTGATCCAACATATCCTATCTCATGAAAGGATTTATGAGATGATCTTACGTAAGACTTACTTTAATATTATTTAGGAAGATAATACAATTTTGGTTAAGTTTTGGGTAAGATCCGTCTTACGGATTAAACGATCCATATGAATTTTAAGATTGTACATTTCCAAACATCCCACAGTGAATCTTATAATTATTCGGATGTCTTCATCCAGAAGGTCATGCATATTTCAAAATATATCTCGATTATTTGAAATGAACAAGAAGGTATGTTAATTGAAATTTTTAAATAATATATGGAGCATACGATCCGGATGAACTATTACTGTACAGCTTTATACTTTCGGATGGATTATTAATATATATATCTACACTTCCAGATAAACTATTATAGTAAAAATACAAAGATATTAAAATGGGGTAAAATGTTCCGACGCTCTTGTAATTTGGTAATATTGTGTCGATCCATCATTTATTAAAAGAATGACAACATTTATAACTCGGATATAAATAAATTTGTGCGAAAATTTTTATGCAGTCAAAATTAATGAAAGTGTGCATCACTCGCCTCAAATACGAATTGAGCTGAATTGACTATAATACCCTTCATTATATATATATATAATGTTATCCAAGATTTCTTTTTTTTTTTAATTATTTTTGTTATATATATTTATTATTACTATTTATGTCTCTAGTAAATCAAAGTCATCGTTGAATGAAAGCGGAAGTTTTTAAGGAACTTCGGTCTAATCAAATGAAATTCAATTAAAGAAATACCGGGATAGCGACTTAGATAATATGAAGTAATGAGTTGGTTTCTATACTATCGGGTCGGTCTTCTTCGGTGGACCCCTCGTGTTCTTCTTTAGTTGTCTTCATTTTTTAAGACGGGCTTCTAGCGGCAACATGCTTGATCCTGCTTATGGGGTCAAATCAATATTTTATTTCACACTTTAAATTTTGGTATTTTTTTATATGTTAGTATTTATTTCAAAATTTAAAATTATTCTCTATATTTTCTGAATATTTTACAACCTTAATATAAAAATGAATTTATGCTCAATATATTTTTTACTTTGATTTAATTTTTATTTGGAACTTTATATACATATAATCTATTTCTCAGTAATTTAGAAAATAATAAAATAGAATTTTAGGAAAAATAACATAATGATTTAAAATTTAAATAATTTTAAAAATTAAAATTTAAAGACAGCTCAAATCTTCGAAACAATTAAGTGAATCTAACATTCGTGGAAATTATCAAATCAAAGGTTATAAATTTATACATAAAAGATGAAGAATTTCAAGATATATATATATATATATATATTTCATGAAATTAAAATTTTAATAAATTTGAAAATTTAAAATTAAATTGAAATATGAAGATTATTAAAGTATTCAAAAGAATCTAACTAAAATTTGAAAATTATATAAAATTCTCATGACTAATAAATAAAATACAAAAATAAAGTATTGAAAATAAAAAAATTTAAATTATTAAAGAATAATTTTAATAATTCTAAAAAATTCAAAAATTTAAATAAAACTATTAAGATTGCTAAAATAATAATAAAAATGCAACTAGAATCTGAATTTTTTTTTTAAAACTCTTAAAATAAATACAAATTCCAAGCATTTATGTAACATAAACAAATACAATAAATTACATAATATTGTCAATTTTAATTTGAAAAATTAATCTAAAAATTCAAAATAAAATGAAAAATATGTATATTCTTAATATAATTAAAAAAATCTAACCAAATCTGAAAATTTTAAAAAAATCTTATGATTATAAAAGTATAATATAATTTCAGTTTCTTTGGAAAATTATTTTAAAAATTAATTTTAATATTTTGTTTTTTTTATAAAAATTAATCTGAAAATTTTAAATTAAAGTTAAAATATGAATATTGTTAATATAATTAGAAAAACTAAATAAATCTCAAAAAACTAAAAATCTTATTTGGAAAATTATTTTAAAAGTTCATTTTCATATTTCCTTAAATGTCAATGTTTATTAAATAATTGGATTTATTATAATTAAAATTTAAGAATTTAATTAGGAAATTCTACAATCTAAAATTTCGTATTCGATGGCAGGAGATTATGTCATAAAGATGTAAGATTATCAGTCGGTTTTAGTAGAAAAGCATAGTAATCTGAGTTCTGATCATGATGCTACTTGGGTTTGCAGCAACATATCTGGGACTTCTTTAAAGGGCTTCATTGCACCAGAACTGAGCCAAAACACACATACACACTCTCTCTTTCTCTCTAAAATGGGGGGAGAAGTGGTGATAATGTTTGATTTCGACAGGACGCTGATCGAAGACGACAGCGACAGATGGGTCTTGACAAATATGGGTCTGGCCCAATTGTTCCATCAGCTCCGACCCACATTACCTTGGAACACACTAATGGTCTCTATACTACTTCTCTTTCTTAATAACTGTTCAACGATGATTCCATTCTTATGCTTGTTTGAACATACTTGGAGCGTGTGTTTGTTTTGATTGTGGAGAAATGTGATTATTCATTCGTTTACCAATCAAGTTTTAACTGGATGATAAGTGAAACTTGCAGTGCTTGAGATGTCAATCTGTTTGGTGCATTCTATCAAACACTATGTAAGCAATTTCTGTTGTGCTGTTGAATTATCTACTATTCCATTCTCTTTACAGGACAAGCTGTTGGAGGAGCTGCACATACAAGGAAAAACAGTAGACGATGTTGCCGAGTGTTTGAAAGGGATTCCGTTGCATCCTGATGTCGTTTCAGTTATAAAATCAGCTCATGCTCTTGGGTATTTCCTACAGTTTTCTTATTATTCTTTGATTTTTTGTTCCGTGAGTTGTATTTGATAATGATAATGTACATGTCTGTGGTGGGTTCAGATGTGATTTGAAGGTGGTCAGCGATTCGAATCAGTTTTACATCAAAACTATTTTGGAGCATTATGAAATATACAAGTGTTTCTCGGAGATCATTACAAACCCTGCTGTTGTTGATGAAGGAAGGCTAAGGATCTTTCCTTACCAGAATGCAGCTTCATCTCATGGTTGTCATCTCTGCCCTCCCAACATTTGCAAGGTACATTTGTTTGGATGATTCTTGATTTCTTGACTTGTTATATTGCATATGTAAATGTTGCTTTAATTCTTGATTGTAGTTGATATAGATCTCATTGGAAAGGTGTTTTGCTATGGATTGCATATTTTCATGTAGTCACCCTTATCTTATTAGTTACGTTTTAAATGTGTACTACCATGATTATCTGAAGTCTTTCCTCATCCCACCTATAAAATGTGATGATCATGAACATGCTCGACTTTGAATTCCTTTTCTTTTATCCTGATATGTCAATTTTGAATCCAGCCTTACTCTATAGCTTTAACTTGACCAATATCAAGATCTGTATAAAGCCTTTGGAAAATCTAACTCATCCTCATGTGTGTGTGTGTCTGAACACAATCTCATGAGATTCATTAGCTCTGAAGCATAATTGTTCAAAACTTACATTGGTTCAGTATTTGAATGCAATTGCAGCAAGCTCAAAGAATTACAATCAAAATAAAATAATAATAATAATATTATTATTATTATTAAATAATTGCAATCAATAATATCTTTAGTTGCTGACATTGTAATGTACTAGTCTTCAAACTGACAAGAATTCCATGGAGTTTGCTGGCAATTATGTTTTTGGTGGCGCTCAAATCATTTCAAAGGTGCAGAATTTTATTTGGTGTAAATTATAATTTGGCTGCATTTTGCCAACCTCACAGTATCCATATTTAGGTGTTGTTGCATATTTGATGAGAAGGCTAATTTTTGATCCCTTATGCCCCTCAATAATTGTCGATATACTGTTAGGAGCTTGGAGTGTGCTAGGTAGCAATGGGCATAACAGATAAAAGTGTGGCTTTCAGATAATATCACATTGACTAGTTGCAACATATGACAGTTTCCTCTTGTTCTCTGTTGTAGGGCCAAGTAGTTGAGCAGATCCAAGCTTCTCTATGTGAAAATCAAAGCAAGAAATTAATATACATTGGTGACGGGAAGAATGATTTTTGTCCCAGTCGAAAGCTTGTTGCAGGAGACTCTGTTATGGCAAGGAAGGACTTTCCTTTATCGGCCTGTATTACGGAAAATTCTCATCTTGTCAAAGCAAAAGTTTACGAGTGGAAGGATGGTGAAGATCTTGCCAGGATTCTACATATTCTTATTGATGGCAAGTCCAATGATGAAATGATAAGTCTCTCCTCTTAATTCAAGATAACTTTGTATCACACCTCATGCCTACATTTTTAAATCTTTCTTAAACTATGTGTTGATTCTCATAAGTCTTTGTAGAGGTAGCTTTAGAAGTATAGCTCATTTGAAGGATGAAATTGTCCATTAGAAACAAAAAAAGGGATGTTTTTTTTCATGATGTACTTTGCTTCATTTTAATTAGGTTTTTATTCTGTTGATTTTCTGTCCTTTTTAAGTTTGTTATATTTACCTATGTGTTTCCCCTGCATTGCAGGCAATCGGGTATATTATATTGATTAAAATTTAATTTGACATTATTAATTCAGCCCTCTCTACTCATGTGCTGAAAAATCAATTAGTTATTAATAAAATTCAGAAATTAAACAACCACATTTTATTAATTTTGGTTTGTTAATTATGAATTACATATCATTATATTTTTGAATATTAAGAATATATATATATATATATATATATATATATATATATATATATCTAATATGCTTGATTTTGTTCTCTCTAACTCCCCACAAAAAGTTAGATATATTTACTTTGCTTTTACTCACACTCTATGGATATAATTTTCATTCTTAATATACGAAAATAAATTGTAATTTATCTTGATCTCTAAATTTATTGCAAAAAAAGTGTTAGAAACTTTTATATATCATTATTCAAATTGAGTTGCTAAATTAAGATTTCTTTAGATTTTCTATCATTGAAAGAAAGGAGATTTAGTGGTATAATAAAAATTTAATAATCATTATAAAATATTATTATAAAAGTTGTAATCTTGTTGAATGGTATAATAATAAAATAACATTACTATTTTTATAAAAAAATTGATCTCTTGTGCTTTTGGGTGCACCATATACTTGGGTTGGGTTCAGATCGATTGGATCCTCATTTTTTTTATGTTATGATTTTTATAATATGTCAATCATATTGTGTTATATTAGTCATACATTAATGTATAATATCATAATTTTGAAATAATATTTTAATTTAAAGAAAAAATCAATTTTGGTACAATTTGAACGTATATACCTTTATGTGAAATTATTTATATTTTTATATCAATATAGTTATATCTTTATATAATATATAAAGATACAATTAATATAATTAAAAGGTACAATTAATATAAAATATATAATTAACATAACTAAAAGGTATGCAATGTTAATATACTTGTCTAAAAAAATATTAAAGTATAACTAACATTACTAAATGTATATCTAAAATAATATAAATGTGTGACACCTGATAATATATTTGGACGAATTTATGTACAAATCTAACAGTGCGTGACGACGCATAACTACGTATAACGGGCCGAGTCGACCTGATTGCATAGACCCATTCACCAAGAGAACAAGAGTTTTGCTGTTATATAAATTCGGCTTTTTTATTTTCATTTAAAGAAAAGTAAATAAAAAATTGGAATTTTATAAAAATCGGTTTGAGACTTTCTCCAAAACATATAAATAGAGTTGGTTGTTTCCGACAAGAACACAAGTCCCAAACTAAGTTGCGTTTTCGATTCCATTCTCTTCTTTTGCTTCTTCTGTTTCTTCAACCTACATCAAGAGAGATAGAGAGGATCCCCTCTCCATCCCTCTCTATCCCTCTGTATATATATAGATATCTGCATATAGGTTTTTATTACACACGTATATAATCTTGAATTCTTGATAAAGAAAGCAAGTCAAAAGGGGGTCTTCTCTTCTCTCTCCTACAGAGGGATTGCAATGGAAAAGGAGAGAGAAAAAGGGACGTTAATGGTGAATGGGTTAACTGGGGGTATGCCGGTTTTCGTGAAGGAGCTAATTGCTGGTGGGGTTGCTGGTGGATTTGCCAAAACTGTTGTTGCTCCTCTTGAACGTATCAAGATCTTGTTTCAGGTTTATTCACTAACCGATTCTTTCTTTTAATCTCTTCATTATTATGTTTCTTGATCAACAGTTTTGCCCTTAGATTGCTTCTAAATTCCTTGCTTGGTTTTTACTGCCAGTATATATATATATATATATATATATATATATATATATATATATATATATATATATATTTCCTTGGGCATTTATTTCATTAACTTTTTGATTAGAAATTATTCTTCCTCCCATTGATAGGGCGCCTACCCTATTGTATGCTAGATAATTCCTTTTTTTTTTTTGAGGGAACTTTATGATATGGGGCTTTATTCAGTTTTCTGGTTTTGCTAAACTATATTGCTATGAACTTTATAATCTCTGACTTTCAAGAAAAATCTTTCAACCAACATATTGCACAAATGCACGATGGAGGTTTAACGATCATGGAGTTTTCTGATACAAGTGGAATGAATAATATGTTCAATTGAAACTTAATGCTCTTATGTTGATTTTAATTTCACATGGTGTCTTAACCTTTGATCAAATCTTCGTTCTTAAGTCAACTTGTTGATAGAAATAATTCTGATGTGAAAACGTATGTATCTTGATTGGTTTTTCGAATTTGTTACTAAAACATATCACAAAAATTTGACATTGTGATGGTTGTGTGGGCTGAGCTTTATATAGAAATTGATCCCAAGTCTATCAAACAATTCAATTCTTAGAAAAGACGAAAGTCTTATGCTTTTATCATTCATATATCTCCCAGACCAGAAGAGCTGAGTTCCATAGTCTTGGCCTGTTGGGATCCTTCTCAAAAATCGGAAAAACAGAAGGTGTTCTTGGTTTCTATAGGTACAACTTTGTCTTAGTTGTTTTATCTATCGCTTACCTAAAAGTTTCTCTCTTTTAATTGTTTCATTAATCTCACCAAATGCATATGATGACATTAATTCTTAGAGGGAATGGAGCTAGTGTGGCTCGTATTGTGCCTTATGCAGCATTGCATTATATGGCCTATGAAGAATACAGACGATGGATCATCTTAGGTTTTCCGGATTTTGGGAGAGGCCCTGTTCTTGATCTTGTAGCTGGATCATTTGCTGGAGGGACAGCTGTGCTTTTCACTTATCCACTCGATTTAGTTCGAACGAAATTGGCTTATCAGGCAAGTGCCAAGAAAGTTGTATCTTAATACCATCTAAACCATCTCTCTTTATGTGTGGATTCTTGATAACAAGTGCCTATTAGACAGTGCAGGTTGTTGAATCCTCGAAACTCAGTGTAAGAAATCATGCTCAGAGTGACTTAGTCTATAGAGGAATTCGGGATTGCTTCTCCAAGATTTATAGAGAGGCTGGCATTAGAGGTCTCTACAGAGGCGTTGGTATGTTTGCTCGGGTTTTATGGTTTTAAGTATTTTTGTGTATTCTTTTCAGACTCTTACGTAGTCCTACTTTTCAGCTCCATCTCTCTATGGAATCTTTCCTTATGCTGGATTGAAATTTTATTTCTATGAGGAAATGAAAAGGCATGTCCCGGAAGATCATAAAAAAGATATTTCGGTTAAACTTGTGTGCGGCTCCATTGCAGGTTTATTGGGTCAAACTTTCACTTACCCTCTTGATGTCGTTAGGCGGCAAATGCAGGTAATATATTCTATGGTTAATATCAAAAACTAATCTAAAGTAAGAACTTTTTTCAATTTACAACTTAATTTTTTTTTTTTGGATTGCACCCCAAATTCACGATATGTTCAAATTGGAACCTAAGGCCAATTTCAGGTCATTTTCCTTGCGAGAATCAAAATTTTCGTTCAAGTTTTTCTCAAATTGTGCTCGAATTGAATGAAAATCACGGTTGATTTGGGGCTTCATTGGATTCGACATGTGGATTGTTTATGCTAGTTTTCATATATTTTGGTTAAAAAATCTGGGATCAGAAAATTGTCCTAGGTTGCAATTTGAAAAATTTGTGAACTTAGGCGTGAAATCACGAAAAAAAAGTTTAGGTTGTAAATCAAAAAAAAAAAATCTTAGTTCTGGTTGGTTTTTGATATGAACCCAGTACTACTACTACTACTACTCTATACTTTCTTCCCAATTCAGAGCCACCTACTACCGTGATGCAAATTATGTTTAAAATCCGTGGAATTGTAGGTTCAACGACTCGTGATATCTGATACCACTCCCATGAAAGGGACTATGGAAACTCTTTCCATGATCTTCCAAAAACAAGGATGGAAGCACTTATTTTCTGGGCTTAGCATCAACTACCTCAAGGTCAATATCAACCTCTCTCTCTCTCTATAGCCAAATCCTCTACATTTCTGTTGTGAATTTCAATGAGAAACGGGCTCTTTTTACCATCGTATGTCATTTTCTCATGGAAATTTACAAGAAATCAACAAAAATAGAAATGTAGAGGATCCAAACCCACCATTGATTTTCAACATGATAGACATGCGAGTGTTTGATCATTTTCAGGTAGTACCTTCAGTAGCAATCGGATTCACTGTTTATGATGTTATGAAGGCATATCTGCAAGTTCCATCGAGAGATGAGAGAGATGTCGAAGTAGTGACAGATCGACTAAATAGCCAGTCATCGTTATCTCAAACTCAGCAATAATTCTCATTCTTTACCAACGTATTCATTCCATTGGTGTTAAAACCCACCTTCAGCAAATAGAGTCATTTAGGTTAGTATATATTATAGCTTATATCTTTATGATGTATAGTCATATGATAAAATTCCAATAAATCATTCTGAGATGATTCTTAAGCAGATAATGTGAGAAGGTAAAATCTTTAGTACATAACTTGTGCATTAGTAATAGAGAAATGATGAAGATTTTTGTTGTAATCTCTTTGTTAAACCAAGAGTTTTGATCGCCTACTCATCACTAGGTACAAATTAAGGGATAATATCCAAAAATATCACAATTTATATTAAAAATTACTTTTCTACTACAATTCAAGAAATTTGATAAATTGCTCTTTGGACAAAAGTAAAAAAAAAAAAGTTAGATTTTGAGTGGTAGGTTATGAATTTCGTGTAACTCTATGAAAAAATACATATCGTGTAACATCCGACATAAAACTTATATATATATATATATATGTTTTACTTTTATTAGAAGGACATGTTTGTTAATTTTTCTAAATTGTGGTAAATGACTAACAAAATCATTACTTGTGATACAAATTAATGTGCTTATTACTTGTGTGGATTTTCCTATTAATGGGAGTTTTGGTCTTGGTTTATACTTTATATGCTTCTATTGAAGCAACATTAAAAATTGAAATAATAGCCAGCGGGCCATATCGTATGAGCTTCTAAATAATATATAATGTTATATCGGAAATTGCCAATTTTTTTCAAGACTCGAATCAAATCACCATATACACGAGACTTTCATATATGCTCAAAACCAATAGGTTATACTCCCTTGCAATTCTTTACGAGAACAACAAAATTGTTTTTATTTAGATCGAAAACATTTATCGTTCCACCAAAAAGATCGTAGCCATCTGTGGCACTTCACTAATCAATTTGATTTGCATTTTACTCATTATATGTATATATTTGGTCAACATCATTCTATAGAATATGTAATGAAATAGATCAAATAATTTATTTAACTCACATGTCTCTTAAAGGTTATTCTTTACTCTTGTGGTTGCATAAGGATCATGTTTTTAGCAACTAGACACTATAAGAACATAACTTTTAAGTAAAACACATACTTTAATTTTGCCCTTTATTTATCTATTTTCCCTCTTCTATTTCTCATTTTTTGACTTTTGTTATCATCTACTTCCATTTGTACACTTTTATCGCTACACATTTATTCTGTTTAGCTTTTGTTTGAACCGGCAAAAGTCAAGAAGTTGATAATATATATGACAAACAACTAGAAAATAAATTATTAGTAGTAAAAAAAACTTGAAAATACAGAGTGTTAAAAGATAGATTTTTCCTAATTTTAACAAATAGAGTATATCATATACGTAATAAAAAAAAAAAATGAAGCCAATTAAAAGAAGAAACGAAATATAAGAATTTATATTTACAGATAAAATTATAGAAACTGTTTAAATAAAAAAAAAAAAAAAGGAAATCCTAACCCCTAAGTTGAATTATTTATAGGGAAAAAGAGATGGTCCCCAATTAAATTACATGAGGAGATGGTAGTGCGCTAGTGGCACAACGGCAACGGCACATATAGCAGTAGTCAACTCTGGTGATCGAGGGGAAAGCTGAGCTCCATGGCTGTGCTTAGCTCCGAAACCCGCTCTACCACCTCCACCTCCACCTCCACCTCCACCACCGCCGCAACTAGGCTGAAGAGAGAAGATTTCCGGCGGACCAGACATGACTCCGCTTTCTCACACTGGAAGGTCCTCAACACACACGCACTATTTATGACTCTGCTTTATAAGCTGTGATTTGCAGTCTTTCTAGTTTTATTGCTTTTTATCTGCACAATGAGGTTCCTTCTCATTGCCAGAAATGCAAATTCTAAAGTTCAATTTGATCTCGAATTGAAGAATAAGCATTGTTGGTTTCTGATTTGTGACGATTTGCTGCCGTTGAATTAATTGATATAGCTTCTATAATGGAAATCATTTCAATTCGGTTTTTGGGCTGAGTTAGCTGCATTCTAGCAAGTTGGGGTTTTAGATTTATTAGGTGTTAACTCAGAAAATTCTCTTGCTTTGATTTCTCATGTTTTGTCTGTGTAATTTTCTATTCATGAAGTTTTCCTGATCTTAATTGCTTTTGAATTTAAGGAATAACAATATTATTGAACTGAATTCTAGTTGAAACAATTGCCAAAAGAAGATGTTGGAAACCATTGAAAAAGAAATCACTTTCGTTGCGTTTGAATTGAGGGATTTGAAATTCAAGTATTTGAACTGAGTGACTTCAAATCCACCCTCAAAACATAGTTGTGCGAATGATGGATTTTAAATCTATTCATCAAATCCTTCCATCCAAATGCAAAGTTGTAGTTCTGTTTTTGATTAGGTCCCATAGAGGGTTATACCCCACTTGGATCCTCTGCATGAAATGGCCATGTGTTGGCAATCAAAGCTTTTAAATTTCTAAGAGATAGTTGATCTAGTTCAGATCCTTTGTCATGTCTTTTGGATTTGACTTTAGATGTAACACTGAATCATATCATTTCGATGTGGGTTATGTAATCAGATCCTAACTGGAGCCTTTGATTGGGAAGATCATTCAATGGGGAAAGAAGGAGCAGAAAAGTACAGGACACAAAACCTTCCAAACTGGACTTCTTGTCCAGGAGTCTATGAGCTTGGTGTATCTACATCACGCCCGCGATCTGGGAGAGAGATGAGGAAATTTGATTCAAGCTCTATAGTTCCTGTTTATCTTGGACAGGCTGACAATCTTAGGACTAGATTACAGCAGTATGGTCGTGATGGTGCTCACTTGGAGAATGGATCATCAAATATCAAGACTTCTAACAACCAAAGTTCACACAAGGGACATGGATTATTTACGGATATATTCTCAAGAGGGCTGCCAATTGTGTATAGATGTGCTCCTGTAAGTTCTAATCTTATAGATTTTCTGTCTATCAAGCGTTTCTTCAATGCAGTTTTTCAATTGTGTTTCATACGTCCAGCGGTAATATGAGTGAAATGATAGATAATGTGATGGAAAGTTGAAAAAGATAAATCGGACTGAACCAACAGAAGATATACCTAAAACGTATTTTCAATGCACTGCAGCATCTTCTTTTTAGTTTCATTATATCTGTTAAACATCACTCAAGTTCATGACACAGTTATTGATTAGCTTTGCTGTTGAAATTGGCACCAATTTTCCTTAGCAGAAAATTCGGGGAATTCTTTTTGCAGTGACTTATAATGATTGTGCTTTTAATCTTAAGCTTCCCTATTCTTTCTTATTCTGTACACTGTTAAAGAGAATAGTGATCAACTTTCTGATTTCATCATAGGATTTTTTTTGCTACCCCTTTCTCCATCTTCCTAATTGGTAAGAAAAAGAAAATGATCGACTAAATTAGCAGATTATAAGTCCAAATTTTACAGTTCATGAAACTCGGGATCACAAGTTGGGTTAAGTGGAATGTTATAGTATATGAAGATGGCACATCCTGCATTTGGTTACTCGTCTTGGGATTTGGTGCTTCTATAATAATGCATAGAGAAGTTGAGGTTAGTCAGGGCACAATTCCGAAGACCCTTATTAATAAGTCCTTGTGGGAATAGTAGTTTGACTTCAAACATTAATGCCATATATCTTAAGATATAAGACCACAGGAGTATGGATTTCATTCCTCCTCTCATCATTATTCTCATTTCGTTACTGTAATTCTTTGACAGATGAAAAGTAAGAAGGATGCAGAGACAACTGAGAAAGAGCTGCTTGAAAATTTTGATTATGCATGGAACAAAGGCAGCAATGGTGCACGCCGCCAAGATGACATCTGCAAAAAGCTTGACCGTCTCGAAAAAGCGTCTCAGTTTTCTCTTTTCACTGAAAAATATCTTCTCTCCAACCGGAGGGAGGTCGGCATTAAAATCAGAACTGGATCTGATTCAAGCAATACAAATAACAATACAATATTCTCCAGAATACTTGGAATTAGGAGGTTGCTTCCAAGACAAGAGCAATATGGTTCTGGTGATTGTTGCAACGATATTTGTGGAGTTTCCATAGGTCGTGGATCTGTTTGCACTACTCCACCTGTTGCAGGAAGAAAACGATGTGCTATGCACAAAGGACTGAGAGTCAATGGCAACATTTCGAAGCTGAATACAGAGGAAAAAATATCACCTATCGCTGATCACTTTTCTGATTTTCAAGATCAGAAATTGAGCCATAGTAGAGTGACACATCATTCTTGTAATGAGAAGTTCACATCTACTTGTGGATATATCTTGGACGACGGTTCTCCGTGTATAACGAAGCCTGTCCAAGGAAATAAAAGGTGTTTGGAGCATAAAGGAAGGAGGATTCGGAAATCCAACGTACACTTGCAAGGGAAGAAATAAAACGAGTTCATGCATACGATATGTTGTACAATGATCAAGACCAGGTTTCCTAAGACGAAGCTCTCAATGCAAACAGAACTACTGCCTGTTTCTTGCAGAAGCTGATGTTAAGAACTTGTAGGGTGTGAGAAAAGGTTTAAGTAGATGCTGGCATTGGAGATTACTTGTACTCCAATTGAGTAATTATATAGTTATAGTTATGCTCCAGAAATGTTGTATTTAATTGATTCAAACTTTTTTCCTTTCAATAATTTTTTTTTTTTGCTCAGTAAAAGGGGAATATATTTCCAAAAGTAGGGCAAGAGAATTACCCTAATAGTACACCTTACCAATAATTCAAAAATACCCTGAAATTAATACAACTAATACTCACTTTCTTTGACACTAGACACTACAAAAAATAAAATTAACACCCAAGAATCTTACGTGGGTTACTAACCCAATTGCTGAAATTGGCCGTCATAATAGAAGGAGAATGCACCGAAATCCAACTCCAATCACAATAATAAGATAGTCAGTCACAATTGAAGATACTGCAAGATTTGGTGATCTTTCATTTAGGAATATTTTTAAGATTTTGCTTCCTTTGTCTTATGTCCTAAACAGAAATAAAATCCTCAAAAAGATTTTTAGGCCTATATGATAATTTCATAACATAAAATCCTTAAAATTGATAAAAAAAATAAAAAATCCTTAAAAAAGCAGAATACCGTCATAGCTCCCGCAACCTGTGGGCTACCAACACCACATAATCGAGCCTTCACAACGCCATCGTACAATGCCAGCTGGCGAAATCCGCCACCCTTCACCGCCACCGCCGGGGTCGGAGGAAGAGGGTGTATGGCTGTGGGCTCAGATCAAGGCCGAGGCTCGTCTCGACGCCGAAGCTGAGCCGGCTCTAGCCAGCTACTTGTACTCCACAATCCTCTCTCACTCCTCCTTGGAACGCTCTCTCTCCTTTCACTTGGGCAACAAGCTCTGCTCCTCCACTCTACTCTCCACGCTTCTCTATGATCTCTTCCTCAACATCTTCTCCACCGACGCCTCCCTCCGCGCCGCCACCGTCGCCGACTTGTGCGCCGCCCGTTTACGTGACCCCGCCTGCGTCTCTTTCTCTCACTGCCTCCTTAATTATAAGGGGTTCCTCGCTTGCCAGGTTCTTTTTTCTCAATTTAATTTTTTTCTGCTAATTGTTCAGAAATTTGGGTAAAGTAGTTATGCTTGTTGCTAAACTCTGTTGCCAGATTATACCTTAAGCTTATCTTTATAGAAATATCTTGAACTCTTGCCATTGTTAGTTCTGATTAATCTTGATAGAAAACTCAGAGAAGTTCATCAATTTTGTAGGTTTCTTTTTGAATATTCCCTTATACATAGGAAATTGATTAGGAAAATCTTCTTGGTACTTTTTTCTTCTGGAAAATCCGAATGCTAGTTATCATCTTATGAGTTGATTGACTGATTTCTGATGCTTTTGCAGTGTAATAATTTCTGTGATTTACTGATTCTGAAATTTATCTGAAGCTAGGATAATAATGTTTGCTCTTGACTAATTCAATAATAATTCGGAAATTAAATGTTTGAAGTTTCAGTCCACAACCCTGTACTTGTGAATTATTGCAGATCACTAATGGCTTTCTGTAAATTTAGCTCCTGTTATTATACTTCCACGTTTTGCCCTTTTGCTTTAAAACTCTAAGGTTGTGTTTGGATTGAGTGATTTGAGGAGGGATTTGAAATTCAAAGTAGTAAACCCATTGGTGATGTTTGAATTGATGTCTTTAAATTCATCATTCTCATTTTGAACTAATTTTTGAGCAATTTTTGTGGACTTAAAAAATGCACTCCAATTTGAGTGGATTTGAAATCAATTCATATCAAATCTTGTATTTCAAATCCTTCGATCCAAACACAATCCAAGTTCTTTGCTTCTGCCCCGAAAGTTATCCAGCATTGTTTAATATAAAGTAAAATCCACAATCCATTAAGTCCATTCTGATGCCTTTCTTTAGAGGGGTAGTTTTAGGACTTCACCACCCGAAGTCAAAGTACGAAGTTATTCCTTCTTCCCATTCAACAACTTACTAATCTCCATACTTCTTAGATCATAACTGAAATTTGTACTTAAATCAGCTTGATTGTTGTTTTGCTAGTCAAAGATTTGTGACAATGTCGATGTTTCCATGCCCGAGGAAGACTTGAATTGTTTGGTCTTCCAATATTCATTTCTTTCTTTGTATGCATTGATTTCATCTTGCCTTTGCCTTTCTAGTCTTGCTGATCTACATTTTACACTTTTGGAATGCCTCCTGGACTCTTCAATTTGGAAGAGAAATTGTTTGAGTGTTGTTTTGTTAGTTAAATAACTCAACATCAACCCTTTTTCATGCCGGAGGAAGGCATGAATTGTTCAAACTTATGAGATTTCTCTTTCTTTCTTTATAGCCATTAATTTCATCATCTAAATTTCTTTGTTTGCCCTCTTACTCATTTTGATTAAAACCTTCATTTTATCCTTTTGAACACCAAGTCAAGGATTCCATCATTTAAAAGCAGTATAAAGCTAATTACTTTAGTTTGTTGATTGTTGATAAATGTTTCTGTAATTAGTTCCACATTATTGCATGTGGAAGCAAATTGATTTATCCCATGCAACTGGAACATATTGCTGTATTCTAGGATTTCTGTTGAATAGTTACCCAATGTCCATTAAATTCTGTACTGAGATAGAAGATGTCAAAATTAGAATCTCCTCGTTTTCTCCATCTTATAGTATATGCTAGATGAGCACAAACTCCAACTTAGTATTTCGGTTTTTTGAACTTCTGGAATCTTTATGCATACATACCAGTGGATACATATGAAATAGCATTATAATGGAGTACAGAGCTCTGGACTTCTCTATTTCTGGTCATGTGCATTCCGTGTATCTAAACTCTATCTTGTTATCACAATAATTTAACTATTTTGTCATGAGTCTGAAACTTTTCAAAACAAAGTTTTAATTTATGAGTACTTATATTCTCAAAAACATTCACCTCATATGAATTGGTTATATTTTTCTTGCAGGCCCATCGAGTGGCTCACAAGCTATGGACACAAGGTCGAAACCCTTTAGCACTTGCGCTTCAATCTCGAATCTCAGATGTCTTTGCCGTTGATATCCACCCTGCCGCAAAAATCGGGAAAGGCATCCTTTTTGATCATGCAACTGGAGTTGTAGTTGGTGAAACTGCAGTGATTGGAAACAACGTGTCCATACTCCATCACGTAACATTAGGTGGAACGGGAAAGTTTGGTGGGGACCGCCACCCCAAGATCGGAGATGGAGTACTGATTGGGGCCGGAGCAACGATACTCGGGAATGTTAAAATTGGTGAGGGGGCCAAGATTGGTGCTGGGTCTGTGGTTTTGATCAGTGTGCCTCCAAGAACAACAGCCGTGGGAAATCCTGCACGATTAGTGGGTGGAAAAGAGCAGCCGACGAAGCATGAGGAAATTCCCAGTGAGTCGATGGATCATACTTCGTTTATGTCCGAATGGTCGGATTATATCATATGACTATACAACTTGATAGTGTTGTTATGGTAATAGGATTAGCTTGATAGTTAATCTGAAGGTGCATTACAGTACGCTTCTTATTATTACCATCTTCTTTCAGGGTTTGTCTTTACTGCATATTATGCTGTGAGTTGTAATAAATGAAAACAAATTGGAAGATTATTAATCATGTTAGTTATCCATGTGATCTTCTGTTTCACTATGTGAAAACAAATAATCACAATGCACCATCTACATCAAATGGCACCTTTTATTAATGGGGGATGACCACAAAATTAACCAAATATGATAAGGATATATTTAATATAACAAAAACATAACAAAACAGATTTTATAGTCAAATTAACTGAAATGTCTTTTCATGAAATGTCTCTCAATCCTCACTTCAATTTGAGTAGATTTGATATTTATTTATTTAAAATTCTTTATTTCAAATCTCCCTATCAAAATAGAGTTTTGAGCCTTGTAAATTTTGTATGACAAACTAGACTAGAATTGCTAAGAGTATGTGTAGTTTATTATTCAATCACTCAATAAATTAGGTAGACAATTATGGACTTTAAATATTCGAACTGACAATTTAGTAGTTTAACTTTTCATATTTTGAAAATTTTGTCTAATTTCAACATGAATCGTTCAATTGAGTCAAAAGTGACAATTTAGTAGTTTAACTTTTCATATTTTGAAAATTTTGTCTAATTTCAACGTGAATCGTTCAATTGAGTCAAAATCGCACGTGAACCTCTAATTTCAAACTATTCGATCCAATTTGCTTATTAGGAATTCATTTTACACTTATTTGGACATGTATATACACATGCCTATCAAAAGTACACATGCTCATCTCTTTTGAATGATATAAGTTTATGTGGAATTTAAATGATTTAGGCTTATGTGGATTAAATAATATTAAAAAAAACATTTAGAAAACAAAGATAAATTGAAAGAAATAAAATTAATACATTAAAAGAAAAAAAACTGATAGCCACTCTTGTTGTTGGTTAATTCTCGTCGTCGGTTAGATCAATAGGAGAAGATGATCGAAAAGTGTAATATCATTTATAAAGTTGTATATCAAAATATATCCTCGAACCCATTTCAAACCTGAAATCGAAGATTCCTATTCGAATCGACCTTCAATTGCTCCAAAAATTGAACTAAAATCATAACTCTTAAAGGAAGGCGGCGGGGTTGAAGCTTATGGCGCTTCATCTTCTTGAAAATCTGCGCGGCAAGGTAACCAGCCCAATCGAAGAGAGAGAGAGAGAGAGAGAGAGAGAGAGAGAGAGAGAGGAGATAATTCTTTTTCCACTTCTTTTATTTTTTAATCAAAGAAAAACAAAATAAAAAATTAAAAGTCAAATTAGCAATTTAAACGGAATAGTCCGAAATTAGAGCTTTATGTACAATTCACATGCGATTTGGGTTTAATTGAGCGATTCGGCAAAATTTCAGAAGCCTAAAAAGTCTTAATTAACCCAAAGTTGCATTTTTCTTTGTTTTGGCTTCCTAGCTACGTGTCGCTCTTTCATTGCTTGGTTAGATCGAAATCAAGTCGTGTATATTTTGTCCTTGTAATCTACCACAGACTGATTTGAATAATTCAATTTCTCTACTTTTCTTCTCTTTACTTTCCTTTTCTGGAAAAGTAGAAAGATGGTCCAATGTATAGCTTGATTTGCGGTTTTTTATTTTATTTTATTTGAAGTGATACACTCAAGATATGAGTTGTATATTGAAAACGATCATTGAAGATTTTGAGAGCTATGGAAAAAAGGCTCTTAACTGTTTGCAATATTGTCTTGACTCACATATATTCATGTCCCTTTTTTTTTGTTTTTGTTTTTGTTTTTTTATCTAGCCATTTATTTCATGTCATTTTATTACACACACCTCATACTTTTCCAACCAGCAAATTGTGCATTGTTTATTATGATTGTCAAAGTATTATTTCTTGACTCAGTTTACAGTCAAGCCAATGTTATCATCATTGCAACAAACTCTAATCACCATAAAAAATCAACGGAGTTTTCCAAATATAAAACAACAATGAATTAATTTAAGTAGAATAAAATAAAATATTGAGGAGCTGCGGTCAAGGCGTCAAGCACTAAAAGTTAATATATTATGTCATTTCGAGTGATCATGCGAAGACTTCCAACCTACATAATTATTTAAATAAAAGACTGAGGTAGAAGCTAATTTACGATATCTATCAAAATTGAAGAATATTAAACAACTAAGAAGCTGCAAGCTTTATAAATAGAGATGTCATGTACTATGGCATATATATAATACACAAAAGAAAAACTGAAGGATCGACAAATAAGCTACATCAATCAAAACAAAGATGGCACAATCATCTCCAATGAATAGTGGGAATGGCACCTATAGCTACATCAAGAACTCCACTATGCAGGTTTTGAATTCTTCTAAACTTTGTTTTTTTTTTTAATCTTTATTTGGCTGCTAGGCTTAAAATAATGGTATATTTTAATGATGTAGTATTCATTTCTCTCATTTAATCATCTTTTGCAAGTCGGTTTATATCTTTTGATAAACGACTCGTTTTGATTCTTTAATAATCTAATGTTGTTTACGGGTTAAGAAGGATTTAACATGAAGAACTAGAAATTTATAATAGCAAATTCATTAAGATTAAGATGCTTGGATTGATACAAATTCAAAATCCTTCATAAAAAGTATTACTTATGAAAATTATAAAAGAATTATATAGTATTACGTGATATACATAAAAATATTACTTAATACTCATAAAATTATTCCGTACATATATGATACACATAAAAATATTTTGATTATACACGTTAAAATATTAGGACCACCAGTTGACTTGCGTTGATTGGACATTGAGGCAACCCGATTGCTCTATAAGACCCTCTTACCTAAAAAATTGCCAAACTAAAATATCAAGTTGTTTATTTAATATTATAAAATTATGGATGAATTACATTTAGTATCCTCAAGATTTGGTTAAATTACTAAATCGACCATGACAATTGTAAAACTATAATTAGACTCCTAGAATGATTGAAATTTCTGACATATGATCCCCTTAAAATTTAATATTATATATATCAACAAAAATAAGTGAGTTCAAATAAAAACCGATGGAAACGTTACCTGAGTTTTTAAAATTTTAATGTGCAGAGAAATGCTGCGAGTGCTGCAGAGGATGTATTGAAGAAGGCAGTGAGCGAAGGTCTTGATTTGAAAACACTGCCAATTCCATCATGTGGTTCAACCACATTCACCATTGCAGATTTAGGATGTTCTGTGGGCCCCAACACTCTCTTGGCAATGCAAACCCTAATCCAAACCGTCCAACAAAAATACTTGGATTCCAAACAAGTGATTGAGTTCCATGTTTTCTTCAATGACGTCGCATCCAACGACTTCAACACCCTCTTTGCCTCTCTTTCCGATACGAGGAACTACTTTGCTGCCGGGGTCCCCGGTTCTTTCTACGGCAGATTGTTTCCATCGTCTTCCATCCACATTGCGTATTCCTCGTACTCACTCCACTGGCTCTCGAAGCTGCCAAAGGAGTTGCAAGTCAAGGGCTCTCAGGCCTGGAATGCCGGTAGGATTCACTACACCGGTGCCTCCGATGCTGTCGTGAAAGCTTATGCAGATCAGTTTGAGGAGGATGTGGAGACATTTTTGAGTGCAAGAGATCAAGAAATTGTACCAGGTGGGCTCATTGTGATCATCATGCCGGGTGTCCCTGATGGGGAGGTTACGCATGGTATTGGTGTCAGCTTCACGTTTCTTGAATCCATCCTCATGGACATGGTTAAAGAGGTAACCCTAATTTATAATTCAATTCATCTCTGTTTTTTTTTTTTTGGGGAATGTATTGTGATTGACCACATAGGTCGTCTAAGATATTTATAGTTTGTAATTCTATGACGAATCATTAACCCATATATCTTCATTGCGATCTCAGGGCCTGATAAACGAAGATCAAGTCGGCTCATTCAACATTCCTCATATGTACCCTTCGATCAAGGAAATGAGGAGGCTGGTAGAGAAAAACGGGCGTTTCGAAATCATTAAAATGGAGTTAAGAAGCGGGATGCCAGAAAATAATGGAGGAAGTAGTATGGTGCTTGAGAGTGCTATAATGCACCTTAGAGCATTCTCTGAAGGAACTTTTGCAAATCACTTTGGGGAAGAGATAGTTGATCAACTTTTCCAAAGGGCAATTCAGCAGAAACTCAGGCTTGCTCACATGTATAAATCCTTTGGGAAGGAGATTGCAGGACAACTCTTTGCTGTTCTAAAGCACAAATCATGTTAGACTCTAATTTTCTGCAAATTTTAAGTATTGTTTTTTTTTGTGTGATCGATATTTCACAAATGCCATATACCTATATCTTGAATAATATTTTACCTGTAAAGAGTAAAGTTCAAATAATGAAGATCATGGTTTATTCCCCGTCGTTCAAATTCACACAACGAACATTTACAAATCCTAAAATTGCAATTTTCATCTTATAAGCTTGAGCCTTGTCCACATTTTTTTCCACAAATTTTATGTATTCTAATTTGTATCTTAACTATCGATTTTTCTCAAATTTAATTCGATTTTGCTAGAATATCAATTTATGTCTATGTGGATGTCGGAATAGAATTCACGTAAGCAATTACATCATATCCAAATTTCAAGCAAAATCAAATGAAATTGAAAAAAAAAAAATAAAGGCTAAATAGTCAAAAAAATCCATTCTTTTTGAATTTTTGTTATTTTAGTCAATTTTTTAATAGTTATCAGCTAATTAGTTGCAATTTTAACAAAATTTCAATTTTAGTCAAAACTAAATTGTATATGTCCTAGGTATATATATAAATAAATAAATCATTTACACCTCATCAAAAATGAAAAAATAAAATACTTCATCAATTGTTTTTTATTTTACTCTCCACAACATTCAAGTTTAATTTTTTTTATTTTCTTTAATCGTAAATTCAAGATAATGTGTGTTTTTTATTTTTATTTAAGGAGGATTATTTTTTTTCTGATTAGATGCTAAAATTTATATAATACTAGACAAAGTTTTACAATATACGTGGTGGATTCTTATAAATTAATAATAAAAATAAAAAAAATATCTAAAAAAAATTAGGTATAAAAAAAATAATTTTGAAAGTTGACACCACCAATCCGCCCCTCCTGTGGATAGTCCCACCCAACAAATACATCATTATTCAAACATTATAAAGTTAGAATTTCATCCATTCCTACTCCTTGGAATTTCAAAAGGCAAGGGGTGGTTTGGTATGTATACTATACATACCATAAATGTCAGACCTTATTCGGAATTTTGATATACTAAAATGCATACTGTTATTCTACCAAAAATTTGGGTATCACACATCTCATATTGTATAATAGTATACTTAAATTTTTCGATAAAATCCAAAAATACCATTATATCAAAATAAAAAGTATACATCTAAACTTCAATATATCAAAAAATATTATTATACCGATATAAAATATTGTTTTTTAAATTTATTATATATGTTCATTAAATTTATTATATATTTATATATATATATATATAGAAACACAGAAAATTTTAAATTATTATATCGATAGTGTATCGAGATTGTAGATATGATAAATGAGGTAGAGGGAATTTTCGATATATTTCACAGCTCGTACGTTTGGGTTGGAACTTGGAAAACCAAGGGCATTCCAAATGAAATGAAAAACTGAATTGGAGCCTTTTTAAATAGTTGTAGCGTAAGCCTATAAATGGGGGTTATAAGACATATCTCAATTTCATTTTTGTGAAGTATGTCCTGGCTTCTCAGAATTCGCAGCAGGCCATTCTCTTATGCTGTTCAACGACTCCACCTTCGATGCTCCTCCACTTCACTCACCAGTATTGCTTATATTCTGTATATATTTATCTTTTTTGCTACTTTGTTTAATGTATTATTGATTCATGTTATTTTGTTTTAGATGTTGAGGAAGAGAAGCCGAGTTCTAAGGAAATTGGGGATAACTGCAGTTTTATTCATCCATTTGCAGTTGTTCATCCGGATGCCATTTTAGGTCAGGTATTAGTATTATTTTCTAGTAAGTGATTCTAGTTGTTTTAATGCTCCTTGTGATTATTCTGTAAAAGTGTGCATCAAATTGTATTTGAAATATAACTAAGGCTACAAATTGAGTTAAGAAACCGAAATGGGATTTGCTTCACTTTCCGTCCGGTTTGTTTCATCTTTTGCCATTCTCAGATATCTTAGATTGACAAGGTTTTGTCTGAACGTAGGGTGTTTCCATTGGTCCTTTTTGTAGTGTTGGACCATTTGTGAAGTTAGGGAATGGATGTCAGTTGTGCCCTGGGAGCCATGCGTATGGAAATACAAAACTAGGGGATAACTGCACGTTGATGTCGTAAGATAATTTACTCTTGACATCTAAGATTGATTTGTACTTCTCTGTTCCTCCTATATGAAGTTGAAACTGCCCACTGTGTCTACAGGGGTGCTGTTGTTGGTGATGATCTTCCAGGCTGTACGGTTATTGGAGATAAAAATATAATCGGGCATCATGCTGTGGTGGGAATTAAATGTCAAGATATGAAATACAAGGTACGATGAAAATCCTAGATATTTTAGTGTGTAATCAAGTATAACTTGAGAAAAATAAATAAAAATAAAGCTATTTGATTAGTGTGGCAGTATCTAGCACTTTCACATGGATTTTTTCTTAATTTACACTACGAACAGCATATGTGACATATTTGATGAATTAGTAGCAGCATGTTAAATATTACTATGAGACCTAAAGAACTTGTGGTGTGGAGTCAGCTAATTTTGTGATGGAATGCTTGGAAGGAATTGGGATTAAAATAGCTAAACATAAACTGGATTGCTGTATATCCTGTCTCTGTTCGATGAAAATGAGTGAGTTATTGTTATTGAATATGTAAATATTTGTCAAAAGAGAATAGTAATACTTGTATTGGTTAAATGTAAGTGTCCAGTCCAATCCCAGTTTCTTGATTCAGCTTACAATCAATCCCATGTAATGAACATTTCATGTAACTACAAACAGTTCAAGATCAGAGGTCTTAAATGCAGGTCTGTTGACTTTGCTTCGTTTACCCAGAACTTAGTTTTCAAAAATATGATCAAGAGACTGAGATGGAGATGTTTCTTTTTTTTAGAACAAACTCCATTAACTGCTTCATATAGGTTTCTCTTTAGAAATAACTGCATGCACAAAACCTAATTCAAGTTTACATTCAATTCCTCTACAAGATCAGTTGCAGAACTTGGGGGCTTGTATATGCTTGTAATCAATAATCCTGATTTTCCTTGTAAATTTGGTTGACTTTTTCCTCACACTTGTTACAATGGCTGGAAACCTGTTGCAATAGTTGCATTGAATCTCCTCCAATTTTCTGTTTGAAGAAATGTAAATTCTACTTGTACTTTATTGTAGCTTCTCCACATAATTCTTTCCTTGGACATCAGCAATTTTATTAATGAAAGGGATTGTGGTCTGCTCTAAAACTGGGTTATTATTTAAGTTAAAATTGCTTTCCAATTGTTGATCAAAGCCGCTTTAATCAACAGATTTCATTATTTGTTTCACTTTGGTTACTTTATCATGAAATTAATTCTTAATGTTTGACAAATTACCCACATCACCATTCAAATTGAATTTTATGGACTTTCCTGTGAAGCACCTCATCATATGTCATACATATCAGATTGTTGTTTACATTCACAGTGTTGTCAATTGTAGCAATATTATCAACCTATCACAAATAACAGTGTCCTTATAAAGACTCTGAAAATCTGCGTATGCAAGTTAACATTGACCGAACCACCTGGTACCTAATAAAATGGTCAACGTGTTGGATAAAGCCTTCTGACCAGGTTGATCAAAGTGTGTTTTGATCATTATCAACATATTAATAAGAGACACCCGTTGACAGATTTATTGCACTTTCATGAACTGTTTCCTGAAGTTCAAATCTAAGCTCAATTAGAAAAAGTATGTTAGGATGTTAGGTGAGTTGGTTCCAAGAGAAACAAATGATGATTTCTCAACCGAATTAAAACCAGGTGATCATTAAAAAAATATATAGGTGGGAAACCATGAAGATAACTTTAAAACCTATAGCGGATGAATGAGAATCTCTATATTCTGTTTCCTGAAGGAACAACCATAGTAGCTTTCCCTACATTGCTGGGGGAGGTTGGGGCTGAGGACTATTATTATTCTCACTATCTCAATGACTAGAAATCCCTTAACTGGTGGCCATGACAGGTACTGCAAAAGGAATTATGTGGGACTCCTGAGAGGACTTTTGGTAAAACATGGCAATTTAAGTTGTTATCGTACCTATATAATTGAATAGGCTTGCTATTCTTTCCTATGAAATGTCCTAGTGACTGACCTTATACTATAGAAGCTGATCTGTTAGGTATGCAATTGGATAGTTGTTTTCTTTCTTTCTTGTGTACTCTTTTCTGTTCAGTGTCTGCATATAGGTGTCTCTGTTCTTTTGTTGTCTAAGTTTATTCAGACCATGCTCTATCATTGCTTCAGGCTTTATTCAAGTTTTTATCATTGCAAAATTGAAAAAAAAAAAAAAAAAAAAAGAAAAGAAAAGAAAAGAAAAAAAAAAAAGAAGCTAAATCTTTTCTGAATGTCTTTTGTGTTAAGGCATCTTCTATACATTTCTGGTAGTTTGATTCTACTTTGTAAGTCATTTCAAGGGTCAGGGTTCACATCAATCTTTTCAGGATTAGAGTTATCCATTATCTGATTTGTGCTAAATTACTGCCATATTATATACTATATAATCCATGAGTTATCTATCATATGTTAATGTAGTTGGGTTACCTTTAAATAGATAGGGGAGTTTTGAAGTGGTTTAATTGATTTTAGCCAGGGAATGAATGTTTCCTTGAGATTGGTAACAACAATGAGATTAGAGAATATGCATCTGTTCATCGATCTTCACGGCCAGATGAAAGAACAGTATGTAACACAACCTTTTGCTCAAGTTTAACATTGCTTTGAATCTGAAGTGTTCTGTCAGTATATGTACCTGTATCTCATAATAATTTCATCAACAGATCATTGGAGATAACAATCTTGTAATGGGATCTTGTCACATAGCACATGACTGCAAAGTGGGTAACAATAACATTTTTGCAAATAACACTCTATTGGCAGGGCATGTTGTTGTGGAGGTGAGCTATAGTTCTTTTCCTGTCACTTTTTGCTTTTTACCAGTACATTCCTTGATGTTATAATTTAATTTTTGGAAGAAGAAGGTTGTTAAAGAAGTTCATTTGCAGGATTTCACTCACACGGCAGGGGCAACTGTTATACATCAGTTTTGTCATATTGGTTCTTTTTCTTTCATTGGTGGTGGCTCAGTAGTAAGCTTTTATCTAATTTGTTATAGTTTATTGTATCATCTTGTCTCCCTTTGTTATGCACCTTCTTGAAAAATATCTTATTTGTTTTAAAAATAAGATGTGAAGCGTTTATATGCACTGTTTTAGAAAGGGAACCCCATTTTGAGATATCATCATATTTTGATTAACTCCTTTAAAATTTGTCATTTTAATTGTAGAACTGTCACTACTAGCATCTTAAATCAGCCTTCTCTATCTTATTTATCCAAACCGTCGAGCAACTAGTTTTATAAATAAGATCTAGCATATCATCTCTAAAAACAAGATGTAGGGGCATATAAGATCTTCCAAATATGCTTAGCTAAACACCCCATTAGAGTAGATATTAAATTTACACTTGCACACTAGGAATTTTCTCAGTTATGGTCATAAATTTCTGCTCGAGGAGCGCACTGAACATGCATTATAGCATCTTCTGTCTTCCATACAGAACTAAGTGATGATCACCTGATGAGTGCATTTATACTTACAAGTTGATATTCAATGCAAATGACACTTTGATTTCCACCTAATACAGAGCTTTAAAGTGAGAATCTAGGTTTCTGTAGCTTTTATATTACACTCGACTCTTTTACAAGCCTCTATTTATTTACTGCTTATATGTGGTGAACCTAATCCCTCATTAACTGAGACCAATTCAACCCCAATTTTCACCCATTCAAGGTAAAAATTGGATTGATGGTGGTTAACTGAAAAGGATGGAGAGAGGAGTGCAATCACAGTGTCTGTAGCTGATAAGATGTACCCCCATGACAATATAATCATAATGATAGAAGTGACAATATAATTGTAATGATAAGAGATCAATTTCATCTGAGCTTGTATCTAATGTACCTTGAAGGTTTCTCAAGATGTGCCAAAGTTCACATTGGTCTCTGGTGAACGAGCTGAACTACGTGGATTAAATCTAGAAGGACTGAGGCGTCGTGGGTTTTCAATTGTGGAGGTCGGTATTAATTTGTTTATTTTTTGTTATGTGCTTATTTCATATATGATAGTTATACTCCATTTTGATCCCCATTCACGTTTTGATGGTTGTATCTCAATTTTGTAACTTGATCTTAGCCTCTAATGTATTTTGTGAATTGAAATTTGATGGATCTTTCTCCATATGTGTGACACCTTTTGTTCCTTGAGGACGTGGAAGGCCACAATCAGTTTTAATTTGACTTCATGAGAATATAAACAAATTCTATCCCACCCAACATTCATGCAAACCATTTTTTTTATTGTGATGCATCCCTTGTGTTAATGCCTGCTTGGTACTATTTTGATATAATAAGTTTATAGAAAGTCTTCACTTATATTGTTCTTATCACTTTTAAATCTACCAGCATATTTGATTTGTTCTCTTTGCTCCTAGATAAAGAGCCTCAGAGTAGCTTATCGGAAAATATTTATGTCTAGTGATGGAAATTCTCGTAGCATTGAAGACCGTCTTAGTGATTTGGTAAAGTCTCCCTCCTTCATATTCATTTCCTCCTGGAAATAACTCTGACGATGTGTTCCCCGTAAAATGATTTTCAGGAGAAGGATGAGGAATTGGGTCAAGTGGCAGCTGTTCATTTGATGGTACAGTCCATTCGAGATTCCTTTGTAGAGAATCGACGTGGAATCTGCAAGTTCAGGAACTGGAGTGGATCTTGATATTGCATGCAATGGTAGAAATTTGATGGTGAGGATGTTAAGTGTAAAGGTTGTTTGGACAAACAATTTTATATAATAGGGATCATCATGAGATTAAGATTACTTGTTGGTTTGGATACAAATGCAATGACTTGATTCTCCTTTACCTCATTATTTACTTCATAATACATTTACAATACATAAGTTAAGCCTAATAGAACCATTTACTTCCAAGAATGAAATCTTACAAATTTTAAAATATTAATGTTGCCTTCTATAAGTTAATAACAATACTGTAGTTTACAAGCCTAACTCCAAACAAAAATTAAAATTAAAAATAACATTCTAGTTCAAAGTTTTAGATAGTGGGAAGCAAGTCAAACTTGAGGACTTAGCATTCGTGAAAACACATTCTTCCAAAACCTTTAGGGTATGTTTGGAACGGATTTTAGTGGGTTTGGGGAAATCCTGACTTTGAAATCTAGATTTTGTAGTAAAGGTGAATAGTAAAAATGTATGTTTGTTTGAGGATTTAGTAGAGTAGGATTATATTGTAGATGTCAAATCGATGCTGAAAAAAGTGGGTTGATATAATATTTTATTGTGTAAAAATGGGTTGATATGATATTTTCTTATGAAAAAGTATATTTGATAATGATTGATAATTGCAATATAGGTAGTAAAGATTATGTCGGGATTTTGTATTCCAAATTTAAATACAGAAACAAACATACATTGAGATTTTGAAGTCCAAAATCCTGTCATGTCAAATCCCTTCCAAACATAGCCTTAGGGGTCTCAAATTTCTTGCCAAGAACAAGAATCAAATTATGTTCCCACAATTGGAGGGGATAGGAAAAAGCTCAAATTGCACCTCAAGTTTTGAAGTGGGAGTACAAATCATTAACTTTCCCCAGAAAAGGCATTGGATCATATATAGTTAATTGAAAAAAAAAATCGCAATCTTCTTCAAAATTGCAGTTTAATTCTAATTTTTAAAATTTAGCCAAAAAAAAAAAAATCACCATCTTTTTATAAATTTATAATTTAGTTAGGAGTTTTTAAAATTTTAAAAATAATCTCGATTTTAAATCATTTTTGCAATTTGAAGCGTAATTATATTCTCCGACGATTCGAATTCATGTAATAAGTAAATATAACATATTAAAATCGAATTGCAATACTATGTTAAAATCTTGATATAGTGATATTTATGTAAATGTTGAAGTTGTGATTTTCAAAAAAATAAAATGTGATTCTAATTACAATAATTTTTTAAAATTATGATTTTTTTTTAATTTTTAAAAGTCGAGATTAAATTTTAATTCTGAAATGTGACGATTCTTTTCACTAAATTCAAAAATAAGGATTAAATTGCAAATTTCGAAAATGTGATGATTTTTTTATGCAATTAAGCATATAAATTATTCCATTGGACTGGGGTTTACAGTACTCTACCCCAAAGTAAATGGGGTTGAAACGCAATTCCTTCAAAATGTCGCGGAAAAAACTAGAAACCAAGTAACATTCTTGCGACCAGAATCTGGGCACTGAGCTTCACAACCGCGAACGAGAAGACCAAAAGAAAGAACTCCAGGTACAACCTTTTTTACGTTTTTTTTTTTTTTCCTTTTCTTTCTTTTCCCATCCTCCCAACTAAGAACGTATGATGGTTATGTATATGCAATTTTATTCTGATTCGATGTAACTCAATTGCCTTCCAGATGTTCCTCTATAGTTAGTGTACAACCATTTTTCTGCTGTTTTGCTTCTGGGATTAGCTTAGTTATCATGCTGGCAGTGCCCTAATAAATTTCTTGAATTTGCTGAAATGGGTTTGTCCGAATTTAGTTAAATTTGCTTTCTTTTCCCCAGTTATATCAGGTAGCTTTTGGAGCAAAATGTCTGTGATATAATGGAGATTGATCTTGAATTGCCTTCTGGCAGGGAAGGAAAATTAGATGCTGTTGTAGATATTAATAATGACGATAATGAAGGGAATTTGGTTGATGACAAAATTATGGAAGGTGAAGATTTAGTGAATTTGAAAGCCTCTAGTGATAATAAAAGTGCTATAAATAGTTATATGCCTCAAAATGGTATGGAGTTTGAGACCAAGGAGGCAGCTTACTCTTTCTATAGGGAGTATGCTCGGTTGGTCGGATTCGGCATCACAATAAAAGCCAGTCGAAGATCAAAGAAATCTGGAAAATTCATTGATATCAAAATCGTGTGTTCTAGGTTTGGTAGTAGTCGCCAGTCTGGCACGACTGTTAGTCCAAGGTCGTGCCACAAGACGGATTGCAAAGCTAACATGCACATCAAGAAACGACCAGAAGGGAACTGGTTAATATACAGTTTTGTGGGGGAGCATAATCATGAAATGTGCTTTGATGATTTTAATAAATCTGTAAGGGGAAAGAAGAATCAGGAAACTGATGTTGTCTGCTCGAAGAAAGGGCTGCAGTTAGTTTTAGATGAGAAGGATGTTCGATTATTGCTCGATTATTTTATGCATATGCAAGGCGAGGCTCCAGGGTTTTACTATGTAATAGATTTTGACGAAGAAGCATGTATGCGAAACATGTTTTGGGTTGATCCCAAAGGTAGGCACGAATATGTGCCTTTCAGTGATGTGGTTTTCTTTGATACTCATTACATCAAAAGCAAGTATAAAATTCCTTTTGTACCTGTAATTGGGGTGAATAACCATTTTCAGTTCATTTTGCTTGGATGTGCCTTTATTGGTGATGAAACAGCGTCTACTTTTATTTGGTTGATGCGCACTTGGCTTAGATCAGTTAATGGCCGAAGTCCCAAAGTTGTTATTACTGATAACAACAAGTCACTTGTAGAAGCTACACTTGAAGTGTTCCCTAATGCTTTCCATTGTTTTTGCCCTTGGTATGTTTTAAGCGAGGTTAGTATAAATATAGGTCATGAATTGAGTAGATCCGAAGTTTTTTCCATGAAATTTGAGAAATGCATGTATAGATCCTGGACAAATGAAGAATTTGAAAAGAGATGGCACAAAATGGTCAAGAAGTTTGATCTCATGGACAATAAATGGTTTCAATCATTATATGAAAATCGTAGAAAATGGATTCCTTCTTACATGAGGGATGTTTTTCTTGGTGGTTTTTGTACAGTCGAGCGATCACAAAGTGTAGCATCTTTCTTCGACAAGTACCTGCAGAAGGAAACTACAATAGTGGAGTTCATTGATCGATATAAATTATTTTTGCATGAAAGGTGTGAAGAAGAAGTTAAAGCAGAGATTGAAACTTGGAACAGTCGACCAACATTAATTTCTCATTCCCCTTTTGAGAAGCAAATGTCTAAAATTTACACATGTGCAATATTTAGAAAGTTTCAAGCCGAAGTTTCAGGAATAGTTTTGTGCATGGTTGGAAAAGAATACGAAGATGAGAGAACCACCATATATGGGGTGGATGATCTTGAAAGAAAGCAAAACTTCATTGTATCATGGAATAAAGGAAAATATAGCATCTGTTGTTTGTGCCGTTTGTTTGAATTTAGTGGATTTCTATGTAGGCATGCTTTATCTGTTCTCCAACTATCAGGTATTTCCACTGTTCCATCTAGCTATATACTGAAGCGATGGACGCGAAAAGCCAAGATCATAGATGCAACTTGTCAAGCATCAGTTGATACGAATTTGAGGGTCCAGCGCCTGAACGATATTTGCAGACTTGCTATTAAACTAGGAAACGAAGGTTCTTTATCAGGGGAAGCTTATGAAAGTGCATGCCATGCTCTAGAAGAAGCAACAAAGCTTTGCGCGGGCATGGACAACAAGAATGCTGCTCAAGGCCTTTCAAATGTTGAACAGAAAGTGGGCAATCGCATTCTGAAGGTACCGAAACGAAAGGTTTCAAAGAAGAGAAAGGTCAGATTTTGTTTTAGTTTCCTTAAGCATTTGAAGCAAAATTTCAATTTGGCAATTTCGGTCATAATGATAATATTTCATAAGTAGGTTCGAGGTGAGGCCGAAACATTAACCATTGGGATTCAGGACAGAAGCCAGAATGTGGTTTGGCTGTTTAAACTCTTAATTTATACATCGTATATTGAGAGCATGCAGTCAACTAAATGCTTATGCAAAATACACTTATTTATAGGAGCAGTTGAGCCACAGATCATTCAGACTTCACGACTCTTACATTTCAGAGCAGGACTTGCAAGAGATGGTATGTAATATGTGTAATTTTTATGATATATTCCAAACAAACTTCTCTTTTTACATAAAAGAAAATAAATTGAGCCATAGTTAAATATTGTAATCTGCAGGATCTTGGCTCAAGAATCCCTATAATCAATGGCTATTGCTTTCAGATATTAGTCCATAGAACTCCTTTAGTTGTATGTAAATTTTAATGTGTTTTGATGGTTTATGTTGACAGGGGCATTTGAATTCACTCTCTTCTCTGCAGGATTGCTACTACAGTGATCAATCACTTATGCAGGGTGTTCTGGTATGGCGATTTTTTCATTACCTTAAAGCAGTTTCACAAGAAAATGATCAATACCCTGAGCTCTAGGTGTCCTTTTTTTTTTTACGAGATGCAAAAACCTATAAACTGCGGTTAACTTATTTTAGGAAAATCTGAATGCAATTTCAGTGCATGCCAGCCGTCATAGTAATTTGTTGTGACTTATGAATAATTTACGGATTTATGGTGAGACAGTAGAATCTTAAAATTGTTAGTGAGGAAATATACTGGTGAGATGTGTCTTGAAAAGAAAACATGCACACACACACCCTTATATAGTTTTTATTTATTGAAACAAAAAACGTAACACAGGCGCAAATAGGATGTGCATCTTTCGAAAAGAACCGCATCAACCAGATGTGCCTTGTGAAAGTGTAATTCAGGCTGCATTGACGTCCAAATTCATATGGACAGCTTTTGACAGCCTTGATGAAAACTTTGTATATCATTAATGTAGATTAAAAACAATAACCAACTTTCATTGTGATATTAATAGGTTGTATTTTGAGTATCATATGTTTGTTTTAATATCAATTGTTTTATTTGAGACATGCAGTTAATTGGTCCCGTTGTCCTTAAATGGTAAAAAACAATGCTTGAAATAGGTGGAAACACATTAGATAATAGAAAACATGAAGACTCCAAGAACTTCAGAGTGAATTTCACTTTGGGCCACCCTATTATATATTTCCCTCTTAAAAGTAGGAAAGCTTATGCCTTTTCTTTTTAATTTAAAATAAAAATAAATTTCAGTTGTAATTTAATCCATGGGTGAGCATGAGTCTTGTAGATAACTGAACCAAATCAAAACCAAAAGCAATAAATATTTTGTTGACTATTTGACTTTATTTGAACTAAACCGCTCCGATTTATTTATTTATTGTGTCAAACCGAATCGCATTGAACCGAAGAACCGAAATCAAACCTGAGTAGAATCGATTTTAAAGAAGTAACTTTATACAAATTTATTTGTATCATTTAATTCATATTGGATTAGTTACAAATTTATTTGAATTCTATTACCATTTAATGGTACTTTATATTTAATGCTACCATAATTTCAAGACTGCATATAGGGACAAAAAAGAGAAAAGAAAGGGGTAGAGTTGCACATCATGTGCACACTCTTGTTAAAGAAAAAAAAAATGAAAGAGTTGCACATGATATGTACCATTCTTAGTAGAACAAGATAAAAAATAAAAGTTGCAAGTTTGTGTGTTACTTCACCTATTTTACCACATTCCTTAAATATTTATTATCTCACCATACACAGTTAAGAGGACAAATTGCAATAAACTATTGAAAAATCTCAATTATTATGTGTGAGCACTTACTCTTGAAACTGTAACTTGAATTTGCAGGGTCAAATTAGTTTTAGGCCACCATTTTTGGAAGGCTGTTTCGAACAAAGGGATAGCGTGCACAATGTAGTGATTTCTATTAAAAGCCTTCATTATGTAAATCGATTCGTTTTCACTATAAGCTTTCCTACTGGGCCTCTGTTATTGTTGCAGGAAAATTCAGATAATATGACGTCAAAACACTTGCACAATTAGCATGTTGTGAGGTTCGATCATATGCTCCTCCTATTCAGTAGAAGACCCTTCCAAACAGTAACCTCTTTCATTCTCTGCATTTTACGTCATTTCATTTTTCCTACCAACATTTATGAATGCTAGTTTGGCTCAAATGAAATCAATTGACTGATTGAATTGGCGCTATTACTCTAGTTTGTTTAGACATTTCAATGGAACTTTCTGCATTTGACTTATTTATTCAAGTTATATTCACAAAAATACAATTAAACTAACCTCTTCTCTTAATGATTCATTGTGTTTTTTTTTTTAGGTACAATTGGTTTTTTGTCATGATGTATAATTTAAATTTTGCATCTTATGGTGATAAGATTAGGAAATCAAGGCAATATAGAAACTTCTAAGGATGACCAGATGAATGGGATAGTTTTAACTTTTATGAATGCAGGAGAGAGTAGTTACTTGGCAACACAGCCCTATCTATGAATCGGATATGATGATTAAGTGCATTCGTTCTGTTTTATCGTAAAACAAAGTTGTAATGACCTATGCCTTGGTTGAAATAATCTGCTTTATAGAATCTCATTTTATATAGTCTCCTAGCTTTGTTCGTTATATAGTCAGACCCTTTGTTTCTTCGGAAACACTTTTATGTAGTTAAGATCTCAAGTCAGACCCTTTGTTTCTTCAGAACCACTTTTATGTAGTTAAGATCTCATTAAGTCTTCGTATTATATTCCCAGGTTGATGAGGAACAGACTATTGCCTAGACTGTTGAAACAGTTGGTCTACTCGACAAATTTGAGCATCGTTTTTTGCGTAAGTAGATTCGATCATTCTAAGACATCTGTCAAGGCATGGTGCAGGACAATGTAAGATTCATTCTTCAACCTTCGTTTCTCACAAATTGAAAGCTTACTGGTAAGATAAAATATATCAATACGATGACGTGCATATGCAGAGAGATGTATTTGTAGAAGCACCAACATGTATGAAAGAATGAAAGAAAGAAACCATTTTGTATGTTTGGATTTTTATATCCATCATAACAGAATCCTTTTATGAAAGAATTAATGTTTCAGGATCTTGTGGTAACATAGGTGAATATTGTGATCAGTTTAATATTAAGACTTCTGTTTCTACAAAAATTGTACCTTGGAGAACCAAGCCTAGTAAACCATTTAGCTCCAGCTACTACAATGGTTTAGAACACAAATTCAAGTGTCACAACAGATTATTCCCTCATCTCCAAAAAAAAAAAAAAAAAGAAAAAAAGTTCTAAAACAGAACAAAGAGTAAAGAACACTATTCCATGACAGCAACTCCTCCAACAGCTTTGATTTTCTCTATAATGCTATTTGCCTCATCTTTCGTCACCTGTTGCTTGAGTATAACTGGTGCTTTCTCCACCAAATCTTTTGCTTCCTTCAAGCCTAACTCTGTGAACGAACGGATCTCTTTTATCACCTTTAGTTTTGAAGCGGCATCAAATTTCTCTAACTTAACATCGAATGTGGTTTTCTCAGCCTTTTTCTCCTCACCCTTAGCTCCTGCCCCAACTTGGGCACCCAATCCCGCTTTTTGTTCGTGCTTAGGAGTCATTACCTTATAAACCAGAGTTGGATAAATCTGATTTCGCTCTTCGAGAGTCAAGGAGGCAATTTTTTCAGCGAGTTGAACGATCTTGTCCGAAGGTGGTGGTCTTTGGCCGTAAGGATCATATACAGCAGGGTATTTGTATCTCATGGGCATGTCTTTGGGATCTGTAGGAGCAATGTCAGTTTGTAAACAACGGTACTGTTGAATGTTGTTTTTACCACGCATAATGCAGTGGCCACGAGCACATCGATATATAATAGCTAGTTTCATGGTCTCTAAATTAATAGTGATGATGAGCCAGGAGAATCACTGATGGCCCCACAGCAGAAAGATATATATTTGTAGCTCTCACTGCAAGATTTTACATATATATCATCAGATCTTTTAAAGGGAGGAACGAGAAAATAACACATAGCAAAAGAGGCAACATTACATAGAGACAGCATAACAAACTGGAGATGAAACATTCTGAAATAGATCATGCATCGTGATTCATATACAAGTTAGGCAAACATATAGAGTTCTCTCCAGAACTAAATTTACTCTACAGAAAATATATCTGAATATAACCCTGCCAACCCTCCATCAGAAGTTCGTAATACACATGAAGCTATAACAAGGAAAACAGATCATGGCCTCAAAGCATTGCTCTCTTCTTAAGACGGATGCATAGATAACAAATCCTTTTATAAGTTATACTTAAAACCACCCCTTCAGAACATTTACACATTCACCAGAAACAAATTGAGAGGCGGTGACCTTGAACAAGACTCCGACCATAATCAAGAAAATACCCCCAAAAAAACACCCACTATCTTGGTGCACCAGAGTCTTAATATCTGGTCCAAAATCTTGGCATGGTGGAAGTAGGTGTCATGCAACAAATAGAGAGGGTTGGACCTAGCACCATACAACATATATATACCCCAACAACTAAGCATCTGGCCACGAAATCCTTTACTTCATATGGCTACTCCAACTCAATCACTTAGCAAAGAGATAAAAAGACTCTAATTATCACGCTACACAATAGCCGATAAGCATTAGGGAAAAGCCAGTGACGATTTTGTTTCTCTCCCACATCCTGCTCTAGTAAGTAAGAGCATTTAGGCAATCTTGTCCTAAATCAAGATCCATAATTACTTCATTCATTAGGAATGCATCATATTCATAACCAACACACATATACACACCCAATAAATAACAGAGAAGCTAACGAATTTATAATAGATGAAACTCCCCATTATTCTATAACATAAAAGCATAATCCGTAAGAAATATCAGTTCACAAATAGCCGCGCACAGAAAAGACCGAAAATTCGAAGAAAATAAATGAACATCAAAAATCATCAATATAAAACAAAGAAAAAGGACGCAGAATTCCAGTACCTTCAAATGAGCTTCAGCAGGAATAATCTTGACGAAAGCGGTCATTTCCTTCTCACAAATGAAGAATTCAATTATATTGAGAAAAAGGATCGGAATAAGAATAGAAAGCCGCAAATGGAGGACGTTGGGGATTCCGATCACCGGCGCCGGCCGTGGACTCGACGTGGAGGAGTTAGGGTTTTAGAGGAACAGGTGTTCCGGGATTTCTTTTACAGATTGGCTAAGTAAAAGAACAGAAGATTTGTATTTGTAGCCTTTGGGCTTTTATAATTGAGCCACACCCATTGGTTTGTAATAATTCAGGCCCAATATACAAGTAATAGGCTTCTAATTTTAAAGGCCCACATTGTGTAGCCAATCCCCATTCCCATTTATTTGATGGTTAAAATAGTTGATAAAATTGTTTAAAATATAAGTTTTAGATTAGCTACAACAAATTTCATGAAGTTTAGCCTTTTTTAAGGGATAAATTAATTGATCATGACAAAGACAATCTTCTGCTAGCAATATAAAAATAAAAGGAGTAGCATCCAACTAGACATCGTGATAGCACAAAAACTCTCATGCAAATGCATGAATTTAGATCCATATAATTTGGATTGATCCAATCTAAAATGCATTTTCATTCATCCGCATGTGTCCCCACACTCTTTAGAGAGTGCACTTCACACTTAGTTTATCTTTTGAAAAAATATATGCACGTTTTAGTTATAACATTCATACATTTATATTATTACATTTATATTTTTGATATGTCATATTTTTTACACATTTTAGTTATATTAGTTATATCTTTTAATTAGATATGTAGTCATACATTTTAGTTCTATGTATCTTTATATATTATATAAATGTATGACTAAGTTGATATAAATGTATAAATAATATCATATAAAGGAGTATACGTACAAATTAAGTTGAAATTCCTCTTTTTTATTCAAGTTAAAATATATATTACATAAATGTTAAGATATTTGTATATAAAATATACTGATATCATAGAAAAGTCATGAACACATGGATCAAAATATATATACATATATATATATATAGCCTTATAAGCAATTTATATTTAAATTAAATTAAAAATCTTATAAGCTCTAAAAACATTTTATAAGTAATAGCTCATAAGCTCTTTCAAATAAGCTTATCCAAATCCCCTCTTAATATCTTTGTTACTTAACTTTTCAAGCTCATCAATAAACTTCTTATGCTCACAATTTAGTTTCATAGTTTCCCTTTTGCAGTATACCTAATTAAAGGCTAAAGTTACTATTTGTGAAGAAAGTGAAACCAATATTCAAGTGCTTAGGCATCTCTATGATCTGCCCACTATGATTGGTTGTTCATGCATGTTAATTATGTGATTTTCTGTCTTGATATCTATAAATTTATTGGTTGTCTAATTGGCTATCAAATATTGCACAATTGAAAATCTATAAGATCGATACAATAGACTATAGAGCAAAAGAGAATCCTTCTTCGATGTGCAGTTGTAAGTGGCATTGAAAATCTCCATGGAAAATACAAAATTAAGTTACATGAACTTACTATACAAATCAAATAGAAAAACACTGTACACTAATCATATAAAGAGATTCTGATCATGTTACTACCAATGAATTTTACGCAATAACTTTCTTCCATATCGGAAAATAGTCTTCG
The DNA here is from genome assembly GCA_028654395.1 of Scutellaria barbata. Taxonomy (NCBI): domain Eukaryota; kingdom Viridiplantae; phylum Streptophyta; class Magnoliopsida; order Lamiales; family Lamiaceae; genus Scutellaria; species Scutellaria barbata. The sequence goes on along the minus strand of CM053646.1, from coordinate 11,659,268 downwards.
ATTGTTATGAATAGTTTGCACTAAAAATTAAACGACTTCATTTATTGATTTTCTATTTATAAAAATATCATATATAACGTGTGGCGACTACTATATTAATTGTTTAAAAGTTACTATCACTGATTGAAAATATTAAGGTTAATTTCAAATATCAACCTAGAATATAATTGGTTTTCAATTTGTAATATAATTTTTTTTTCAATTGCACCCCAAAGTTCTTTATTATTTCATTGTAACCTAATAGTTATATATACAATTTTTCCAGCCAAACTCTATATTTTCGTTCCATTTTACCTTAAATTTACCTTGAATCGAATGGAAATAAAAAAAAAAAAATTGTTTGAGGATTGCGTTTGGTTTAAAATGTGGATTATTTTGGCGTAGGTTACTTGTATTTCGGTTAAAAAACTGAGACATCCAATTGCCTTTACCTGAAAAATGGCCTAAATATGCTATTAAATTACAATCTGGAAAAATCATATCAAAAAAAGAAAAAAGTTTATATACAAAATGAAAAACAACCATATTTGAATTTGATTTTTTATATTAAATCTTGACATTATTTATCCACCCAAGTACGCATACATTGAACATAGTGGAGATATAATTATGTAGGAGAGTGTATATATTATAATTCACGTGTTATCACAACGTCCAAACTTTTAACACCTTTTAATAATAAAAATGACAATTATTATTGCCAATCACTCAGATTAGATCCGTTCCTTAAAAAATATATTATGCACTGAAAAGAAAAAGTACAGTGAAGTTAGGAAAACATAACTTTCGATGTGTGCAATGAAGACATTAGTGGATGTACTTTTCAGTACGATAAAGATAATGTCTTGATAAAAACTGATTTCTAAAGCCAACAAGTACTAATCCACTTTAAAAACTTAGGTTGTCTTTAAATCGATTAATTTAGAATACAAGATTTAAAATGAATATATTTTAATTTATTTAAATTAGAGTGTATTAAAATACAACAAAATTTCTTTAAAAACTGTTTAAAATAAGGATGATGGTTTTCAAATTCATATATATTTAAACATTACTAATATATTTGCTATTGTAATTTCAAATTCTTCAATTCAAATACAACCTTAAATGATTTGAATAATAAAGCACTAGCCAAAAAGAAAAAGCGAGCAGCTGATGCTAATCCACACTTGAGTATTAGCTCATATATACAGGGAAAGATTATTATCTCCTCTTTTGCTAAACCTAAAGCTTTGTCCTAATTTACGAGATATTGTAGGTGATTTGTATAAATAGATATCAAATTATGTGAATAATATCAAATTTGATATACTAAATTTTGATTTATATAGGTATGGGTACTGAATATTTTGTTTTGGTTCATAGTATTTCCAACTCAATTTTCCAGGTAATTTCATTTAATTTGGCATCAAGAGCTCGACTGTGGTTTTTGTATTTCTATACAGAATATACTTTCTCCATCTCAAAATAAATGTGGTTTTAATCATAAAGAATCTCAAATAAGTGTCATAATTATATGATTTCAATAAACATTTATTCAATTAAAAAAAAAGTCATCATTTATCATTCTCATATCAAATCAAATAAAAATAATTATTGTTTTTAATTCAGAGCATATAAGTCTTTTACCAAAATTCTTAATCTAAAATTCTAAAACTACAAGTGAACTAACTTAGGTACCAAAATTTCACTAAAAATAATATAAAATAAGAGAAATCATTGCCTTTGTGCTGAAAAGAATTCTAAAGCTTTAAAGAAATCCGTCTTATCTTTTATAAATTTGGTGTTCTTGGATTTTTATATGTCAAAATGAGTAATCAAAATTGGGTATTAAATGATTTTTTTTTAATTGAATTGGATTCTTTAAATTGACTTAGAACTTGAAATGTATGTTTGAAAAGTTGAATGATTTAAATTTTATGTATTTTGGTTAAAAATTTGAGATTTTGTGTTTTTTTAGAGTTTGAGTTGGAAATTGTGTTTTCCGCCAATGAGGCGGCCACTTACGGTGATTTTTCATATGGATAAAATTTGAACTTCATATTAGCAATTGGTCATATCTTGAATTAATACAAAATATAAATTGGTGATTTATGATGTTAACGTCTAAAGTTCATATTGTAAATGAAAATCGACCCAAAATTTGTGAGTTTTTAATGTAATTATTCTTTTTTTCTTATGTTTATAATTTAATTAAGTGTTATTTTTTAGACGCGGTCTTACGTCCAAGATCCCTTTTCAAACAAAGAGATACGTGATTTCATATGCAAATGATGTTTTGTGAGATCGTCTTGTTGGAGACTAATGAGAATTATTTGGCCTATCATATTAAATTATTATTACAAATGTAAAATAATTAATATGTTTTTTCCTTATTCCAATTCATAATTAATGAACATATTATTTAAGTTGCTGCCGTTGTCCATAGAGAAACATAAGATTTATTCATACACACTAGAAATGAGAGAACAATTTTATGGCCAGTCCGTACAATATTTCAATTATGACTTGCTTTCCCATTCAAGAAATATATATTGGAATAAAGAAGAAGATAATTTTATTTTGAATTAATATTTGATTTGCTTCTCCAAATTTGTATAGACATTATATGACTTGCTCCTAGAATAGTTAGTTGGTTCAAATTGATTAAATTCAGTGATAAAAAAAATAAAAATCACTATATATTTATTGAGCTATCCCATTAGAACCATGCAAAGTAGTAGTACTATTCAGTTAAATCATAGCTATCTAGTAACCACCTTCCCCAGATATATACCATTCTTTCTAGCCATCTTTGTCAACTGTCTAACATCTTGACCACAAATATATATAATCTTGATAAAATTATGCATCTGTGTATGTAATAAAAAGTTTATATATATATTTAATTTATGATAAGTGTGAAAAGTGGATTTAATGTTAATTAATTGGTGTGGTGTACATATATATATATGATCATTCTGAAGGATAAACAAATGGAACAATACGTTGAAGGCACCCTTCAAGCTGGGTCCCACTTTAACACTCAAATTAATTAATAATTAGCAATGTACTATTGATGTTTAAACAATCTCATCATATAATAAAAAATAGAACATATTTAAGAACTTACAAACAGATGTATTTTTAACCACAATTTTTTTTAAACCACAACTTAACATATATGCATTCTTTTCTAATCAAATTCGTACAATTTTACCCTTTTTGCCCTAATTATCTATTGTAGCTCGTAGGATCCAAACATAACCATACTACCATAAATCAAACAAACATTATCATGTCATTCCTTTTTCATGAGCTTGTACCATCAAAGTTAGGGTGTACTATAGTATCTCATATCAAAGATATAAGTACTCAAAATGTTTATAAAAAGAACAAAAGTGTAAAGATGATAAAAAAAAAAAAGTTTATACTAGAGTTGGTTAAAAATGATTTGTTAATCTTTGTGGTGAAAATATCACTATCTAAAAAGGTGGAAAAAAACACACTAGCCTTTTAATTATCTCCTATTTTCTCTCTTACACATGAGAGAGAGAGAGAGAGAGGAGGTAGGTTTCAATATTCATAAGCAAGAATCAAGTTGGGAAAATATCAAGCATAAAACAAATATCCACCCAATCATCTACTCTTGGCGTGGAAACATTTTTGACAAATACCACTCACCCTCACACATCATATCATGACATATATCATAATACCCTTATCTCTCTCTCTCTCTCTCTCTCTCTCTCCCTCCCTCAAACACAGTGCATGCAACTCTCTAACTAAGTTGAGGTGTTAGCTAGCTAGCAAGAGTAGTATCCAGGAAATGGGAAGGAAGTGCTCACATTGTGGAAACATAGGGCACAATTCAAGAACTTGCAATAGCACAATTAGTTCAAAAGGGGCTAACAATATAGTGAGACTATTTGGTGTACAACTTGACATCTCCTCATCTTCTTCTTCATCATCTTCTTGCTCCATTAATACCATCAAGAAGAGCTTCAGCTTAGATTGCTTGTCCTCAGCTCAAGCTTTGTCGTCTTCTTCTCCGACTTCTTCCTTATCCTCGTCCCGACTTCCTCCGCCCATCTCCGAATACTCTGCCGATCTCAACACTTCCGTCGGTTATCTCTCCGATAACCATTTATGCCGCTCTGCTGCCCAAAGAAAGAAAGGTATATATCATCATCTTTAATTATGGAATTTTTTTTTTTTTTTTTTTGCTTTTCGTTTTGGGGAAAACAAGATAGCTGCTTCTTGTCTTATTTTCAACAATTCTCCCATTGATTGATTACCTTTGGAAAAAAGCTTTTTTTTTTTTACTCATCGCTCTTTTAGCCTTCCATTGCGATTATAATTACCAAATCATGTTTTTATAATTTATGGAATGATGTGTATTATAGTCACTTTTGACTCCCCATCCATGTCACGTATATAATTACCACTTCAACAATATGAACATAATTAAAATGTATCATGTTGTGTGTGTGTATATATAGAGACATAGTTGTATATATTTTCTTCACATCTCCCTCAATGTTCCATATTTTGCAATCCCAAAACTTTTTTGAAAAAAAAGGCAAAATTGGTCCACAATCCCAGGCGTGTGGTAAAATTCGTCTTTTTTTTTTTTTTTAAGTGGCAAAATTAGTCCTTTTCATTTTAATTCACATTTTTTCCTCAAAAAATAAGTCAGAATTTTATATACTACAAATATCATAGATGGCGTGGTCAACTTAAAATGATATGAATTTGATACTACGCTTCATTAAAAAATTATTAAAATGAGGTGACTGGTTTTGCCACACCTAACTATTTACTCCAAATTAAAGGAAACATCTTTCTCTAGCTAGATAAAGGATATATATTCTCTGTTTTTTTTTCTTTTTGAAATTAAACAAAGAAAGTTTTGATGGAATATTAATTGGATGGATGATTAGGGGTTCCATGGACAGAAGAGGAACATCGAACATTCCTAATTGGTCTAGAGAAATTAGGTAAAGGAGATTGGAGGGGCATTTCTAGAAACTTCGTAACAACTCGAACTCCAACTCAAGTTGCTAGTCATGCTCAGAAATATTTTCTCCGACAAGCCTCCATCAATAAGAAGAAACGTCGTTCCAGCCTCTTTGACATGGTACCTAAAATTGTTTCATTTTGTTGTTAAATTTGATGCATTTTACTTATATTAGATAAAACTTAGCCGTTGATTTCTAATATGTGCACGGTTAGGATTTATCTGATACGATAGAATGCATCAAAAAGTGTGTATATCAAAGTGGTAGTTACTCTTCTATTTTTATTTATTTATAATTATTTACATGGAATTAAAATTGTTGTGACTAGTTAATTAATTTTTCTCTGGCTATATATATAATTAGGTTGGTGGTAAGCGTGAAGTTTGTGTGGACCTAAATTCATTTGGAGAAGAAGAAAATGATGAGAAGAAAAGGTGGAGTGATGAAGATCAATGTGGTGAAACTAAATTCTCACAAAAAAAATTAATTTGCGGATATGATGAATTAGATCAATCTTCAAATGAAGCAGCTCTTCCTCATGATGATTTGGAACTTACACTTTCTAATTCCCTCCTAATGGGACCTATTAGTTTCACTAGGTGAGTACTACTAAGTTGTATTAGTATTTCCAAGAATTACTAATTAATTGATTTTAATTAATAAAATATGCCTTATATTTAGTATTTTTCCTTAATTTTGATTTAAAGGCATCAAGAACTAGTTCCATTAAGTTGTGAGCTTGAGTTATATATATATATATATATATATATATATATATATATATATATATATATATATATATATATATATATATATATGTGTGTGTGTGTTTGTGAAATTGCTGTACTATCTAGGACTCGTCTGAGCTATTTAGACTAAAATATAGAAACAAAATATTAATAAGAAGATGATCTATATGTTTTGATAAAAATCGTCGAGAATACTAAATATCGAATATTTCTTCTCTCATAGCTTATTCAGTACAAGAATTTTGTTAATTATAGATAAAACTGAAAATTTAGTGACATATAGCATATTTCAACTGCCCCTAAATATAGCTAAATGAAAAATATGACATTACATATCATCGATGAGCAAAACAAAAAGTTTGTTCTCTTTTAGAACAGGATCTTGGTAGTGATATCTTATTAATTATTTTATTATATTTTTAAAATTATTAAAAAATAAATTGGAATAATTCAACCCCCACCCCACCCCGCCCAAATAAATTTTTTGGGTCGGCACACATATTTGAACTTTTTCAGTAATTAAGCCTAATATGATAGACAAAGGTTTTCAATGTTATCTAAGACAAATTATTCAAAACCTTGCGCTTTGAATTATTAATAAGATGCCTTATTGTTGACTTCTAAGCAATTAATTTTAAAAACTTTATCCCACAACAAAATAATTCTAAACATGTATAGGATAGACCTTTCTAGTTTCTACATTTTTCCATAAGGAAGACATAATTTCACACGTCAATGTCAATCACATTCAAAGACTATAATTAATTAAATATTGAAAGAGGCTAGGTAGTTTGAACATAATATTATATAAGTGAAAAGTGGTATATATGTAAAATTAGAGAGCAAGTACGATAAACGAAAGATTCACAAGCATGTAATAATGTTGGGTGAATTTAGACACAGGGGAAGTATAGTGATGTGTTTGTGTTTGGAGGAAAGAGCCAAAAGACAAGGTACGTTTTTTTTTTTGTTTTTGAAAAAGCATATATATATATATATATATATATGCGATTAATGAAATTAAATGATTCACATAATAATGTCGATGGAGATACAGACAAGCAATGGATGAAGTTGGAATAATTATTTTGACGTAAATCAGAGACTTAATTATATAAAATATAAATGGACCACCACCAACAAAATCTTGTCCAGAATCTAAGTTTTATGGCTCTTTCGAAACCCTGCTTATTACTAGATAAAGCATGACGTGTTTCAATTACCATGATATAATGTTCATAAATCCTCAATAGCCCACTAATCAGACGAAAGATGCAGATGTTATCAAAAACCCTAATCTCGAAAATTCATCAAATTTTACTGTCAAATCTCATTATATATATATATGATAAATTTCATAACAACTTAATTTATAGATTAGTTTTTAATTCTAAACTCAAATTTTAAAATTTTATAATAAATGACTCATTTTTATATTTCTTCTCAATTTAAGGATTAAAAATTAGATTGAATTTTCAATTTAAGATAAAATTATATATATATATATATATATATATATATATATATATATATATATTCAAATAAAAGCATATGTAATAAATCTAAGATCTAACGACATGCATCAGTCTATTCACTTTTGAGGAACAGGGACTGAAAAAGGACAATAATGGTAAGAAACAAGGAAGAGATGAAAGTGATGTGATCTTTTGCAATTAATTTGCATCTTCTTATGATATCCATTCATATATTTTGTCCCCACGTTTTGTACATTTGTGGACAATATTAGTATTACAACTTCTATTTAATTTGTTAGGATGCCAACCAATAAATTAACTAGTACAAATCACTTATATCATCACTATATGCCTTGTTTTTATGTGCGTACAAGCTTATTCTCCCTATATTAATTTTATGCTCTAGTTTTCAATTTGGACTTATACAGCCATGTGTTTTTGTCCACTAGGGTCTGAATCAACCTATTTCTATCTTATCCTTATTTCTTCCAAGATTATGAATTATTTAAAAAAAAAAAAAAGATAAAGTTTTTAGAAGGATGTTGTCTGAATCAATTATTTATAAAATAGTATCATTATCAAATACGCAGTAACATAAATTAATATTGTATATAACAAAAACTTATATGAGTTGGTCTCTAGATTTAAATTTGTCATTGTCACAAATTCACATTTAAATTAATTAGATTATATTTTCTTTCTTTTTTAAGTGTAAAGGATTGGTGATAGAATGTTGAGAAATGGAGAACATATTTAACATGCATCTCATGTGGTTAGGTCATATATGTGGAGTATATCCACAGTTTTCTTAGTATCTCATTAGTCCTAGCTAGGACACTTAAAACCTACAAGGAAAATAATAAATCCTGAAATAAATTAAATTGTTAATGTTGAAATTTTCAACATAATTAATTTTTTCTTTTTTTATTAATTAAATCAATTATCTATGTGAGAGATAATCTAAGAGATTTGTTCACTCAAATCTTGAAGATTTGTTTAGAAGATATGTTCTCTTTTAATCACGTTATTTTGCAAAATTCAAAAGATGGAGAGTTTTGACTCATTCAAACACTTTCTCCTATTTTATAGGAAAGAGTTATTTGTGTATTTTCACTTATCTTATATAAACAAGAACGTGGTATATTTAGAAGAGATAGAACATGGCATAAAGATTGAAGAGAAAGAAGAACGTGAGAAGTCAAAAGAGAAATGGAGATCATGAAAAGAAAAGAACAAGGCAAGAAGTGGAGGTAATGGAGCTAATGGAGATCAAGATGATTGAGCACTAAAGTAGAGATCATGGAGCACTATGATCATGGTGAAGAGTTCAAGATCATGGAGGCTCATGAGATCTATAAATAGATGGATTCATCTTGAAGATCTGTAGAGAGAAAAGAGAACACAAGCAATATAAGAAATCGAGTCTAGCAGTTTCACAATGTTGCTCTCAGTGTTGACCACATTTGTTGTAACAAGTCTGTCTATTTTCCTAAAGTCATAGAGCATGTATATTCCAATGACTTTCTAGCAAGATAGACTAGTTGCGTGGTCAATAGTTTTTATATGAGTGTATACGTCCCTAGGTTTCATAAATTCTCTTATAGGACGTATTGAGGTTTTCAAAAAGAGTCTTCTTCAAAAGATCCCTTTGTATTATTGTACCTTCGAAATTCATTTAATAAGAAGTTTTGCCCTGTTAGCGTCCTACAAGTATTTTATATACTTGTGGATAATTCTTTCATCTTCTTATTATTTTTATTTTTCCGCTGCATGTTGTCCGTAGTGTTGTCAACATTACAGACAACATTTCGACTCTATGATATTTTTATATTCTGCGTTTTTTTTCTTACACAGGAGCATTCAGACACTTTCATAAACAAACCAACTAGAAATGGGATAAAGCATGGGCACGTCTTGGCAAGTCTTTTTCAAAAAAAAAATTAAAAAAAAAATGGAACTTAATTAATCCAAACTTCAATTTGTGTGACCAAACAATCTCCGAAGTCGTTCCAACAAAAAAGCAAAGAAAGTGCACTACTAAAGAAAAGACAATATGGTATGGTAAAAATGATATGATATTGTTTAAGCTAGCTAGTTTGGTTGTGAAGTTAAAATAAGAAACATTTCCAATATTCGAAGAAACTAGGTCATGAACTGTGGGGTATTCATCCGTAACCGTACGATCGATAGGCACTAGTGTGAAATTAATGTTACTTTAATTTGGACCACTGAAAACGCCAATAGGACCACAGAAGAAGCTAGAAGAGTTTTATATTTTCTTTTAATTTCCAACTTATTATATATATATATATATATATATATATATATTATATTGAGGTTGAAATAAATGTTGTATATTAGTTAGTATTTATGACTGGAACAATGGATTTTTATATCTTTCTTTAGTTGTTCATGCATGTGTTCCATTTTGTGACTGCCCACGCTTCTTATATATAATTTTGATCGAATACGCACTTTCAAAATGTGCATCCTTTACACTTCTTTAATATTTATTAAATTTTCACTTGTGTCTCAATTATTCATTGATGTATATCAATTTTTTATTCTTTTTATCAAATAAATGTTTATGATGAACATCTGATCAAAATCATATATATATATATATATATATATATATATATATTCCAAAATCATATATATATATATATATATATATATTCCATTTCATTATATTTTAAATATAAAATTATTATATTGTTTCAGAAATGTTATTCTATTTTGAATTGGTATACAGGCAATGGTCCATTCATATATAGGGGTTCCAATATATATCTTGGATCATATATTTCACTTTGCAGAAAATAAAATAAGAAGAGATAATTATTAAATAAATGGACCCATATAGAAGGACAAAGTTTGGGATATATACTGTATACAGACATCAATTGAGTGATACTCCGACACCCAAAAACGACATTTTCCAACCCTCCATGTTTATTTAATTTCTATGTAATTCTTATTGTTTCTTCAATGTTTAATTCCTTTTCTAATGCAATACTATTAATACACATCAATATTATACATATAACTTTTTATTATACAAACTTACATAACAACACATGTATTGATCTTCTTCAATTGACATTTTCAACAATTAAAATATATAGTGAATTACATTTTTTTTTTCTAAATTAGAATTTAGGAAAAATTATGATTTTATCGGAAATTAACCCCAAAATAATATATATAAGTACATTATAGAGAATCCGAGTTGGAATGACCAAAAACTATAGAAAAATATTATAAATTAATTATAGAAAAGTTATGGATAAAAACACACTTATAAACTATTACAATTAAGCGAACAAGAAATATATATACATGACTCAGGGATCGATATGAAACAAATTATAATATTATTTAATAAATCTTGAACTTTTGAAGTAAAACCTAAGAAATTTTTCAATACATTTAAAGTTTACCTAATAAAATATTAAATTACTAAGATATATCATAGAATTAACAAATAAATTTACAATAAATAAATAGAATATGAGTATTATATACATAAATCTAGAAATTATTGATATACAATCTGAAAATTAATTGATAAATTTGAACCAAATAAAATATAAAATTACCAAATAAAAGAAACAATAATTCAAATAAATTTGAAACTCTTACTGTTTACTACATAAATTTCAGATTTCAAATTGTTAATATAAATTTCAATTTATTTTCTTGCTTTTAGACTTTATATGGTATTTTAAAGATGTATTTACAAACTTTTAAGTTTTTTTATTGGTTTTTAGATTTTCCTTTTGTAATTTAGAACGATTAAATTATTTCATATTACAGTATATATATTTCAATTCATCATTAAAAAATTAAAACATATATATAACAAATAACAAAGTGCATTTCCGTCAAAAAAAAAACCCCCAATAGTCTCCATCATTTCGATCGAACTTGGGATAAATTAGTTTCAAATGTTGGTACCAATATGATTTTATAAAATTCATCTGGGATCGAAAGTAAAAAAATTCCCTAAATAATTGAGAATCAATGTACGTATGTCCTCATAACCAGACACATTAACATTAGTGTATATATATTAATACAATCGATTTGAAATTTTTCTATTCTCTTTATTTAATATAAAATCAAAACATAGGTTAAACAAATTTCATGATTGTTCAATTAGTTGATATCCTAAGAATTAATTATATGAGTATATATATAAATGTTAGTTGTGGATTATGTGACATATAAATTGACACACCTCAAAAGGTTTGTGGATTAAGTTGTTTCTATCACTCAATGATAAAAAGAACAATGAGAAAGACAAATTTGTCCATTGCAATTAAAAGAAACGAAGAGCCTTCAAATCTATACCCTACCAATAAATCGAAACCATATAACAAAAATGAACATGATGAGGCCATCTTCTTAAAACCTTGACAAGTAATGAAAATATATGTGTATATACATATATATATATATATATATATATAATTGTATAATGTTAATTAAGTAATCATTCCATCTATACATATGGACAAAATATTTGAAGAGTCACTACAAAATTAAGTTCTAGTGGTGGGTACGTAGCTTTTGAAATATTGTTATCTTTTTTACTAGATTCCCTCACATATTTGATGTATCTTGTCCCTTGAGGGTTACTTTGGTAAATGTACATTTGTCATCTAGTGACAAATATTAGAGTGTGTTCTTGATATTGTTGTCAAAATTAGACCTTTTTTATGTTCTTAGAATTCCACTTGTGTCTTAGTTTCTCGATCATAACTACGTGCTCTACATCACCTTCATAATTTTGGAAGTTATGTCATATGTCTCTTATCATCCACATTTGTTCATCTATGGTTAGGGGTGGAGATCGGACGGATCGAATCAGAAATAGAGTGTTTCGGAAAAATTTCAAAAATTTTCGAAAATGAAAAATCAATTCCAATTTTCATCCAAAAAATTTCGGAAATGTGAAATGCAATCCGACTTCTGAAATTTCGGAAATTTCGGAATTCCAAAATTTCGGAATTTTCGGAATTTTTCTGAAATTTTCGGAATTTTTTTCGAAATTTTCAGAAATTAAAATTTTTTCGAAATTAATTAGTTGGTCTATTAGCTATATTACCTTTTCTAATATCCTAAGAAATAATACGATCTAAAATACTACAGTATAAACTATGGTATATAGTATATATTATAAAATAATACTAAAAAACTACAATATAAACTATAGACTATAGTATATAGTATAAAATAAAACTATAGTATAAACTATATTATATACATATAGTATATAATATATTTATATACTATCATATAGTATAAAGTATATAAAATATATTATATAGTATATAGTATTATAAAGTATATTATAATATGTATATTTATATTTACACATATTATAAAGTATATAGTATTATAAAATATACTATAATATGTATATTTATATTTACATATAGTAAATGTATATAAAATATATTATATTATATAATATAATTCAAACATTTTATGTTATATACTATTTGCTATAGAAGAATACTATATACTATTATTTCGGAAATAAATCGGAAATCGGATCGGAATTTTGGATCGGATCGAAAATCGGAATTTCCGAAAATTGAATTTCGGAAATATTTCGGATCGGATTTCGAAATTTCCAAAAATTTCAAAACTAATTCCAATTTCCATCCAAAAATTTTCGGAAAAATCGGAATTCGGATTTTCGGATTTTGGATTAAAAATATTCGTTCCAAAATCGAAAAATTTCGGATTGGATTCGACGGATATCGGAAATTTCCGTTCCAATCTCCACCCCTACCCATGGTACATAGAGATATATGCCTTTGTATTTCAACCTTCCTCTCATTATATTCTTCTATGAAAAATGTCAATAATACAAAAACTGTCATTTCACCTACAAAAAATACTAACTACAATATTTCATTTGAAATTATAGACAGACTACCGACAAAATATCGTAGGTAAATCAATTTATACTTACAAAAATACTGATAGAAGATATTCATAGTTGAACCACATTAATCGACCAATTTCCATCGGTAAAAAGATCAAAGCAATATTGTTTTAATTTATCGATTTTTAATACAAAATACAACTTCTTTTCCTTCCAACTCACCGATGAAAAAAAAATAATTCCTCCAAATGATTAGTCAGAAAAAAAAAAACCACAACAAATTGAAGCAATATTGACAACATTAAAAATATTTGTATCATCATAGCAAAGAAAAAGAAAATTTCACAATAATAAGCAAATATAAGATCAATGATTTTTTTAATTTAATTATTCAAAAAAAAAACAGAAGAAGATGAGGACACTGGACTGGTATCAGGAATGGTGTTTCTCTAAGTTTGATTTAAAAACTAAAGAAAAGATCGGGGGATTTATTAATTTACATAACTTAAATTTAAAATAAAGAAGGCAATTATTGTGACGTATTTTCTTAATTTAATTTAAATGATAAAGAAAACAAATACCTTATTTAGTTGAATTTACATTTCAAGAATTGAAAAAATACATTAAGGGCCCAAATAAAAATCCTAGAAGAAGTTTGGTTAGTAAATGGCAAGGCACACTCACACTCACAGTCCAATGGATTTATGGTTGGCAATGCTAGTTGATAGTTATTTACTTAATTGGTGGACATGAAGGAATTCTAAATCGAAATCGTGGAGTATTTCCTAATCATTTGTGGGGAATTTGCATTCCCATCCCGTCAGTCAGTCGGGAAAGAATCTCTGCCGCTCTGATCCCTACAGATTACTTTTCGAGAAATTCCCACTTTATTCGGAATAGATTTCCACAAGGGACGACCAATTCCAGTACCCATATCATTCCTCAAAGGGTTACATCCAATATTTCAAATTTATATTCATTAGTATATATCTTACAGTATATAAATACAAAAAATATTGTTTAGACTCTAACATGGGAAAATATTTAATTATGAGATCCATAATTAAATACTCATCCAATAATTCACTAAGTCCATAACTCAATACTTTTTATACACACTTCAATTAGGACTCTTTAAATGATTTTTTTATATTTCAATAATCATTGAATATTCAATAACGAATCATAAGTTAATTACAAATTTCTTATAAACATTTCTATTAAAATCTATTGAAACGTTTTTTTTTTTTTACAATTTTTTTTTCTTAAAATATGACTCTTTAGTCTTTACATATACATGTGACAGAGGGTGTAATATTGAAAAAAAAACTCATTGATTAAACACTAACACCAAAAAGCTAATAGTGATACCATTCAAATTAATGATTAATTACCAATAATGCTGCTCCCTTTTTCACATGACTAAGCTATCCATTAGCTTTGTAAATCAAAAAAAGAAAAAAAAGAAAACCAGTCCACTAGCTTCTTTCTAGATCATAATCAAAACCATAAAATAACAATGACAGCCCCTAGTTCAAACCGCCCATTGGAAGTACTAAAATAACAATACGATTCAGAGACATTTTCAGAATTTTATTTATTTTAATTATCTATACAGAAATATCTATTTCTTAAGATATAACTTAAATAAATGTTATTCACCTATCCACCGTGGACATACCTTAAAATGTTCGTCGTTGATGTATAAAATTTCATCCTTCTAAATATTTTATGACATTTAATCAAAGTCACATGTTTATTGATATTGTATTTTAATAAGCGTGACTTGTGATGACTAATTTAAGCTTGAAATATCAGATGACATATAAAATATAATAGATATACCCTTGATTTTTCAATTCCCAGGTGGCAATTTCTGACCAATAAAAACAAGACAAATCTACCAAGTAATAAATGAGTTTGAATTAAAACTTGTCATAGGAAGTTAAAAATCGGGATGAAGCCGATAATAAAACAAGAGATTTTGAAGGACCCATTTGGGAAAATTGATATATTGGAAACTTAGCAAAAAAAAAGGACTTACATTCAATGATTTTAAATTTAGAGCTGTTTCTTTGAGACATTTCTAATGGTGTATAATTTGGATCAATTATGTAATGTTTGCATTAGATTGTGTTATTATAACGTTGTTTCTTGGTGTTTCTAATGTTACTTACTTTATCATATTTTCCAATTCAAATCACTAATGTATGTAAATAAATGTTGAGCTTATATGGATTAAACGGGTTGGTTTCAGGTTACTCATGAATACATAAGTGGGTCGGGTTTAGATTCACATATCTAACACGAAGAATGTAACTTGACTGGATGGATTCGAATACGAAAACTTAATGTATATGATTACTAGGCCTCGACCCGATTCGCGATCCCATGCCACCCTTATGAAACTGCACCTGGTTTTCGAAAACAATGATCCACAAGACAAGAAAAGGGTATAAAGTAAGACCAGTTGACAAGTAAAAGTATGCATAGTGGGAGGGGTAATCACATGGAGGTAGGATGTAAAGGAAGCATCCTATCAGAGAAAGATCTTTCACAAGAATGAAGCAAAGATCTATGGTGGACAAACTATAGATCTCATCACTAGTCAAATTATTTAAAATAGGTAAATATCACATGGTGGTCTGAATTTGGACATATTAACCTTGTTTTTCCAAAAGCACCATATAATTCGCCCTTTGGTGAGGGGTTTTGGTTCAACAATAACTATCACTTCTATCCATGCCTATTCATATCGCAATTCACAAACACTATATATATCCCATCTAGTAACAATCTTCATCATTCACAGATATTCTATATATCCCATTCAATAACAATCTTCATCACTCTCCAATACAAAGGGAAATACTTCAAAAGATGGAGATGGAAATACCTGTGATTGACTTTAGCAAGCTCGGGAGCCAGAAGAGAAGTGAGACGATGGCCGTTCTACACGAGGCATGCGAGAAATGGGGCTTCTTTATGGTAAAGAAAGCGTCTCGTAACACCCACCAGTTGTGTATACACAATCGGTGGGGTAGCATAGAATCACTTCTCAGTAAGCATTTCATGAACATTTTTTAACAATATCGTTTGGTACCTGCAGATTGAGAATCATGAGATTGACAAGGGAATTATGGAGAAGGTGAAGCATTTGATGAATTTGCATTATGAAGAAAATATGAAACAGAGCTTCTATAACTCAGAGACAGCCAAAAGCTTGGATAAAAATGAATATATAAGGGAAGGTGATTGGGAGACCACCTTTTTCATTAGGCATCACCCAAATTCCAATATCAATGATCTCACAAGCCTCTCTGAAGACCTCAGGTAACTCTTAGGATACAAATATTAATGTTATTGAAATCTTATCTACCCTTTTTTTTGTAATCACCGGAAAAATATAAAATTGCTCGTAACTATACAGGTGTTACAAAACCAGTCATTTTTCTTTGAATTAAAGTGGCAAAACTGGCGTTATTCATTTTATGAATGAGCATGTCTTTTGTCCCTAACTTTGTCAGAATTTTACATACTTACACATATTTTAGATAGTGTGGTTGATCCAAAATAATATGAACTTGACCTGACATTTCCTAAAACAAATAGCTAACTTGGTGTAAAAATACAATTATCAATTGGAGTCTACAACACCGTCTAAACTAGTCGTAGTATGTAGAATTCCAATTGAATTAATGATTTTAAGGGGAAAAAAAAAAAAGAACGCAAAAGTTAAAATGAAATGAACTAGTTTTACCGCTTTTAAAATGAAAATGACTAGTTTTCCCACATCCCTATGGTTATGCGACCAATTTTGCAATTTTCCCATTTAATCACTATATGTTCATTTCGCTAATGATTGTAAATCAACAAGCAGGAAAGCAATGGATGAATATATTGAACAACTAATAAAGCTTGCGGAGGAGATTTCAAAGCTAATGTGTGAGAACCTGGGAATAGAGAAGAATCACATAATAGAGGCATTTGCAGGAAGCAAGGGTCCTTCTGTAGGGACAAAAGTGGCAATGTACCCCGAGTGCCCGCGCCCTGAACTCATCAGAGGGCTTCGAGAACATACAGATGCAGGAGGTATCATTTTGTTGCTCCAAGATGAGCAAGTTCCTGGTCTTGAATTTTTCAAAGATGGAAAGTGGGTGAAAATCCCACCTTCCAAAAACAACAGAATGTTCATAAACACGGGCGATCAGATTGAGATTTTAAGCAACGGAGTATACAAGAGTGCATTACACCGTGTGATGGCGATGAACGATGGAAACAGGCTGTCTATTGCCACATTCTACAACCCTTGTGGTGATGCAGTGATTTCACCAGCTTCTGGGCTCTTACTTCCTGATCATATCCGCTTCGAAGATTATCTAAACTTCTATACTAAGACCAAGTTTGGAGACAAGGGTCTTAGATTTCAGTCCATCAAGAACATGACTAATGGATTTAAAGGAAGTCTCAACGCAGAGAATTGAGAATTGTCTGCAATATGCTAAGAGTTATTAACTTCTTGTGTGTGCTGCTTCAATTTACCTATATATGTTTACTATTTTCAGTCTCAAAGTTCAAGAGAAGCTGCTGTTTACTGCTTCCTTAGCTTTTTACCTTCATAAACTGTATGTTTGAGTATGAATTTCAAGATGTTGATATTCAAATAAATCTAAGTATCTATTTTGGTCAAGTACAACAAAAGTTCAGTCAACTCATAAACATACAAATCGTCTTATCGACATTCTCAAGAATGAGGACAACAAACACGAATCATTGCAAGGATCTTCTTAGCAATTCAAGAGAAGTTACAAGGTATATAACAAGGATTTTATAACAAGGATGTTGGCAATCTCTAAAGATGCAGTTAACAATAAGGCTTCAAATTTCAATAGGGGAACACAGAGAGAACAAACAAGAAACTGCTAAACTTGAATGAATTTGTATGCATACCTTCAGATTCACAAAACCAATGAACAAGTTAATCCAAGAATCTTAAGGCAAATAAATGCTACACTCATTCTGCCAAATGTAGAATTCAATCATAGGGCATTAAACAGAAAATTTCAGAACATAAATGAGAAATTAATTTTAGGAAATCTCACCATCTCCGCTCCATGGTTGGTCAATCGCAAAACTGCAAGGAGTTTATTTTGCTTGCAGATGCAAAGTAGTTTTTGAAGCACAAAATCGTGTTGCAAGCATTTTGCCCTAACTACATAATTCGCATTGGTGAGACAATTTTGCCATAATGAAACTCATCTTCCATTTTCTTCAAATGAGAAATCCAGAAAGAGAATCGATAGCAGCTGTTTTGCAGGTTTCTTGCAAGGTTGAGACCTTTACAACTCAATCAACAAAAAATTAATTTTGTTTAAAAAAAAAAATCACCGTTCTCTAGAAAATTGTATTTTAACCCCCACTTTTTGCTTTTAACCAAAAAAAAAAAATCACCACATTTATTCAATATTGTAATTTAAACCATATTTATAATTTTTATGATTGAAATTTACATGTTAGATAAACATGTCATGTCACATATCATATCAAATATCACATAATTTTGAAAAAAAAAAATTTGAAGATGAAATTGCAAAGCCAATCAACAACTTCTTTAAAGTTGCAATATAATTCCAATTCTTTGTACAATTAGCAAAATAAGTTACAACCTTCGTTCATTATTGCAATTCAAATCACATATTTATTTTTTACTGATTTAATGTAAATAAATTTCCACGTGAGATGAATCTTAAAAAAAGAAATTCATTTGAACAATGTAGTGTCAAGTGAGTTTGGTATTTAAACATTTTTCTTTAATTTCAAGATAAATTAATCACAACTCTCAATTATTACTTTTTAGAAAAAAGTCTTAGCCTTATTCTGTTAGTGTTGAACATTGAAAATTTTGTTTCCTAAGACTATGTTTGGAATAGATTTGGTATGGTAGGATTTTGGATTTCAAAATCTCAATATATGATTGTTTCTATATTTAAATTTGGATTACAAAATCCAAATATAATCATTACTACCTATATTACAATCACCAATCATTATCAAATATATTTTTTCATAAAAAAAATATCACATCAACCCACCTTTTTACAATACAATATTATATCGGGTCATTTTATAGTACACCAGTAGTATTAATACACCAACGGTCTTAACCATTAAATCTTCCATCATTGCATCTTAACCCTTCATTTTCAATTTACCTTTTTTACCTTATTTCAAAAGTTACTGTAGTAAATTATAAAAATTCCCCTCAATAGTCTAATTTCACAAAATATGTAGTTTATATCCACCTTTTCCAATAATTCTATTTATCCGTCAATAACAATCATAAAAATATAATTAAATCTTCTTGTATTATGGAGCATGTGATAACGAATCATTTGAGACCCATATTCGATATGTTTTATTTTGTGTAAATGTAATTCTCTTATTAGTAAAATTATTATGAATATAACACCTAAAGTCATTGCAACCATGGTTTTGTATGCACAATTAACTTTAAGTAAATATATGCATTTTGATTTAAATACTAATATTAAATATTAAAATAAATTATAACATTTTTGTTTAATTTAATTTCATATTTAATATTAGTATTTAAATTAATCGTGTTGTTTAATTTAATTAAATACTATATTACAAATATTAATTCGAGCCAAAATAAATATTACTTATTTTGATCATACCACTAATTAAAAGTAAACACTAAATTATAAAATATTTAATTTATAGCATCATTGTATAATATAGATGAAATTTCATATGTGAAGTCATTTTTTGATTTGATATGATGTCTTAATACAAGATTAACATTAAGAAAATATATGCATTTCAATTTAAATACTAACATTAAATATTAAAATAAATTTTAATGTTTCAGTTTAATTTAATTTTATATTTAATATTAGTAATATTAGTATTTAAATTAATCGTATTGAATACTACATTACAAATATTAATTTAATTAAATACTATATTACAAATATTAATTTTAACTGAAACAAATATTAATTATCTTGATCATGTCACTAGTTTAAAGTAAATACTAAATTATAAAATATTTAATTTATAACTGAAACAAATATTAAATGTTATTTAATTATATATTATTTGCATCCTATTACGGTGTTGTGTGATAATTATTTGTAATTCAATTGATTGCATGTTATGTCATAAATATTGGTTGGTTGATTGATGTTGTATGGTTACTTGATAAAGTTTATTATTAATTGACTTGTTATGTTAGATCACTGTATCGACTGCATACTGGGTCATTGATATTTGTCAGTTGAATGTTATTTCATTGCATGTCGTGTCGTCGTGTCATCAAAATTGGTTGGTTGCATGCTATTTAATTGGATATTTGTTGCATCCTACTTGTATATGATTAATTAATAATATCACAATCTTTTGATTATAAAGATTACGATTTGGATATATCTTCATCCATTGTATAAGATTTAGTGTGGTAGGCATGTTGGATTAATTTTGATCGATTTCATGTATCTCATCATTTATATGTAGTCGATTTGGATGAATTTTCATATAAATAAATTATTTCGATTGAGATAGACTTTCGTATGTTTCCATTTAAATACATGATTAACATTAACAAAATAAATATGTTTCCATTTAAATACTAATATTAAATATTAAAATAAATTTTTACGTTACAGTGTAATTTAATTTCACATTTAATATTATTATTTAAATTAAAAGGAGAGTGTGATTAATTAACTAAATACGAGATTACAAGTATTAATTTAATTTTATATTTAATATTAGTATTAAAATTAACCGTGTTAATTAATTAATTACGTACTAAATTATAATTATTAATTACCTTGATAACACTACTGATTTAAATTAAATACTAAATTAATACAAATATAAAATTAATTGTGTGGTTTAATTAAATACTCACAATTGTTGGTGTCATGTGATTTAATCAAAATTAAATACATATAGCAAGAAATGGCCTATATACATTTGGGTCTATGTGTATTTGGACCTAGTAAAGAGGCACAATACAGTCCATAAAACCATAATTAACAGTCCAGTCCAAAGGTCAAAAGTTACCTTGATTTTATTTACCACAGTAAAAAAAGCTGGTGTATTAATACCATTGGTGTATAGCAGAATTACCCTATTATATCAATCTATCTTTTCCAATATGATTTGTCATCTACAATATAATTATACTCTATTAAATTCTCAAACAAGCATAAATTTTTACTATTTACCTTTATTACAAAATCCAGATTTTAATAACAAGATTTCCCCAATCTCACATAATTCTCTTCCAAACATACCCTAAAAAATTAGAACTCATACATTTGTGTTATTTGTGAATACGTAATTGCATAGTTATAAAATAAAATTGCTTGCAACTTTTTGACAAGAGATAAAAAAATTTACTAATTAAACAAAACGTTGGGATTATATTGAATTTTTTGAAAATATGGTGATTTATTTTGTAATTTGACCTTTAAATTTATTTTTATTGGGAATTACATGACACTCAATGTGACACGTGACCTGACATATTTATCGAAAATATGGAATCTAATTGCTGAAAAATATAAATATGATCAAAATTGCAACAGAAAAAAAAATCATGTTTTTTTTTTTTAATTCGAAAGATGATGATTAAATTTGCAATTTTGAAAAAAAAAAATGATGATTTGTTTATTTATTTTATTATTACAATTACACTTATTTAAAATTGTCAATCTCTTTAAACTATTATATATTTATATATGAGAGATTTTTCTAGGGCACGTATGCTTCCCCCAATTAGGTTAGAAGATGTTATGGCTGTGCACAAGTTTCGATGATTAACGAAAAGGAATAGAAATTCTGAACCCACATTTTTTGGGTATGATTTTGGAAATTTTCAATTATTCGAATAGAAAATTAAACAAAATTGGACTTAATCAAAATCAAATTGAATCTAACCATAAAGTAGATTTTAAAATGATTATCATTCATTTTTCTATATCTTGATATAATTACATAATACATATTTAATAAAGTTTTTGAACCTCATATTTCATTAAATTAACAATTTATGATTCTATAAACAATTTAAAGTTTCAATTTTAAAAATAATTCTATGTAAATTGATTGTTTAATATTGTTATAATAATTAATATGCATCATGTCATATCTGTGTCGCCTATAGTTGGAACATATATATTCACATGTTGGTGTTATCATGCATATATTCGAATGGACCATGCCTCAAAAATCGTCCATGATGCTTAGACAAAATAAAATTAAAAATAGAATTAAGTATTGAGTTTAAGTTAAAAGAGAATTCGCTAATAATTAAGTTATATTAAAAACAAATAATAAACCATTGATGAATTCAATCTACTTTTTTGAAACCATGAATTCAACTATTAGGATCACTCGCATTGCAATTCAATTATTTTACATATCACATTTTATAAATAGTTTTGTCCATACATATTTTAGGTATGATAATTTTGACACAATCATTAAAGTTGTAAATAATTGCTTTAGTTTCAATAAAGGTATCATAGTGTATATTTATTTTTGATAAAGGGGTATTTTCCATGGGTTTGTCTTAGTATCGTGTACATATCGTTGTATTGAATGATCCCGATCGGTTGTTTTCTGTTCATATAATGCATACAATTCTGGTTGCTGGTTGGACAAGCTTGATGGCTCTCTATGAATTAGCAGTTTTTGATCATTTTGACCCTATTCTTGATCCAATGTAGAGATAGGGTATGTTCGTTATACTCTTCATGACTCGTTTAGAAATAACCAATTCGTGGGGAGGTTGGAGTATCACAGGAGGGACTGTAAAGAATTTGGGAATTTGGAGTTATGAAGGTGTAGCTGGGGCACATATTGTATATTCTGGCTTATGCTTTTTGACAGCTATATGACATTGGGTCTATTAGGATCTAGAAATATTTTTTGATGAACGTACAGGAAAACCTTCTTTGGATTTGCCCAAGATCTTTGGAATTCTTATTTCTATTCAGGGTGGCTTGATTTGGTTTTGGTGCATTTTATGTAACAGACCTGTACGGTCCTGGAATATGGGTGCCCGATTCTTATGGACCAACGGAAAAAGTACAACCTATAAATCCGTCGTGGGGTGTGGAAGGTTTTGATCCTTTTATTTCGGGAGGAATATCTTCTCATCATATTGCAGCAGATACATTGGGCATATTAGCGGGTCTATTCCATCTTAGCATTCGACCCCCACAACGTTTGTACAAAGGATTATGTATGGGAAATTTTGAAACCGTACTCTCTAGTAGTATCACGGCTGTCTTTTTTGCAACTTTTGTTGTTGCTGGAACTATGTGGTATGGCTCAGCAACTACCCCCATCGAATTATTTGGTCCCACTTATTATCAATGGGATCAGGGTTACTTCCAGCAAGAGATATATTGAAGAGTTAGTACTAGGCTAGCAGAAAATCAAAATTTGTCAGAAGTCTGATCTAAAATTTCTGAAAAATTAGCTTTTCATGATTATATCAGCAATAATTAGGTAAAAGGAGGATTATTCAGGGCAGACTCAATGGATAATGGAGATGAAATTGTAGTTGGGTGGTTAGGATCTTTAGAGATAAAGAAGGGCATAAGATTTTTGTACGTCGTGTGTCCACTTTTTTTTGAAACATTTCCTGTAGTTTTGGTAGACGGCGATGGAATTATTAGAGCTGATGTTCCTTTTAGAAGGGCAGAATCCAAGTATAACGTTGAACAAGTAGGTGTAAGCGTTGAGTTCTATGGTGGCGAACTTAATGGAGTCAGTTATAGTGATCATGCTGCTGTGAAAAAATATGCTAGACGTGCCCAATTGGGTGAAATTTTTGAATTAAATTGTGCGATTTTGAAATTTGATGGTGTTTTTCGTAGCAGCCCAAAAGGTTGGTTTACATTTGGGCATGTTTCATTTACTTTGCTTTTCTTCGGACACATTTAGCATGGTGTTAAAACCTTATTTAGATGTTTTTGCTGGTATTGACCAAGATTGCCCCCCACCCACCTCCAAAACTATAAGGTTCTATCATTTTGAGGATCACTTTTTTTTTTTAATACAAAATTCAAGACTTTAATTAAAAAATAAATAAATTGAGAGTTGAAAACAAATTTGGCCCAACATCTCAATTGGACTGAAATTGCGAATACGTAGCACCACATGTACCAAATTTGTCGGATAATCTTCTCATATGGAAATTATATTAAAAAAAACTATCAACAAAGAATAATATTAAATAACAAGTTGTAAATTATCCATAAAAAAACTACAAAATTAAAGAATAGAAAAGTATTTAATAAATATTTTTTTTACATTTTTGTGGATAATAATTTCAGAAACTTTGATAATTTTATATAAATTTTAGATTTTATTAAATTTTTTTGTATCTTTCATTATTTTGTCAAAATAACCAAAATAGCCTTAATGAATGGGTTTCCCCAAACGACACAAAGAATGGCAGTATGATCTATGTTATGTGTCATTTAGGAATCATATGATACCAATCAACCACACATGTCTCATCACACTCATGTAACACAAGTTATGGTTCACACGATTGATGAAAATTAAACCACAAAGATTTATAAAACGGATTCATTTATATTCCACATTTGTCCATGAATCTCATTACACAAACCATTCACAAGGATTGAGATTGTATAACACAAACCATGATTCACACAATTCACAACTTGTGTTACACAAAATTTATGATTTGTATCATAATTTGTTTACATGGTTCATATGATAATTACATCATATAACAGGATTTATAAAACATGGCTGACAAATCCATTCATTTGTGTTTGATGGATCCAATGATGGTAAAGATAGTATTATATATCCTAAGTTACAACTAATCATTCTTAATAGTAATCATTCAATTATCGGTTTTAGTTTATACAAAATCGGTTTTAGAAAATGGACACATGACATTGTCTTGTAGAACCAATCAAATCACATTCTCACAAAGTCACACACTTAGCTAGAATGTGGAAGGAGTTAACTACATTTTCCCATTAGTATAATCGAATTAGTACATATATCACATATATCTAATTATTAATTAAATTTTATATTAATTACATTTTATCATTTCTAACTACCCAAAAACTAACACATGCATATATAAAGTAATAAATATGACCGGAACAATACTCATAATACCCTAACCCAAAAGCGACCCGATTTCACCTCATTATATTATTAAAAAAAAAATTGAATTCTATCTAATCTGTTCTGTTTCTTCTAATTTAAATGAGTGAAGATAACGTTAAAATATCAATCATGAACAATTTTTAGTATATTCAATACTCAAATATATAAAGGTTATGTCCCTTTAAATATTCTAATTTAAAATCAATGACTGTTCTGAATTTATAATTGACAAGGGATTGACACGTTAATATGCGCTTACGATAGTTTGGGTAATAGTGTTGGATAAAGCATTTAGCCCAACATGAAATTAGTTGTCAATATTCTATTTAAAGGTTTGACTAATCTCCAACACTTGCTTTTTCCATTCTCACTCGATCGACAAATCCTCCAAGCTAGAGAGCATCCATGGCGGTAAGCAACAACATAACAGCAATACTCAACTTCATCGCCTTGATGTGTTCGATCCCCATCATCTCCGCCGGCATATG
The DNA here is from genome assembly GCA_028654395.1 of Scutellaria barbata. NCBI lineage: Eukaryota > Viridiplantae > Streptophyta > Magnoliopsida > Lamiales > Lamiaceae > Scutellaria > Scutellaria barbata. Next base: position 11,633,453 of record CM053646.1, on the reverse strand, counting down.
GCTGGCGTCGAAGCCCGACAACGAGTGCATCCGGTGGCTCCGGTGGCCGCTCGTCTTTATCGGAATCGCGTTCCTCCTCGTCACCCTAGCCGGCTTCGTCGGCGCGTACTGGAGAAAGGAGGGCCTCTTGGGGCTGTACCTCGTCTGCATGTTCATGCTCATCGTGCTCCTCCTCGTGCTACTCGTGCTCGCCTTCGTCGTCACGCGCCGAGACGGCGCGTACGACGTCGCGCCGGGGATCGGCTTCCGTGAATACAGGCTGGACGGCTTCTCGTCGTGGCTCAGAGATCATGTTACCAGCAATGACAACTGGGGAGGAATAAGGGCGTGTTTGGCTGAGTCCCAAACGTGTCCTAACCTTATTAATAAGTATGTCTCTGCTGCTGATTTCTTTGCTGCCCATCTCTCTCCTATTGAGGTAAGGCCTTGTTTGTTTCCATGGTATTCATTTGTTTTTTCTTCTTACAATTTTGTTTCATGATTTTTTGTGTTAATTTCAATCTTTGGGAAGGGTATTTTTGGGAGGGAATTATGTGGATTGAGGAAATATCTTGTTGAAATCCTTTGTAATATCTTTTTTGACGATTAAGTTGAATAGAATTATATTTTATATGTCAAATCAACACTGAAAAAAATAGTTAACATAATATTATTATAAAATGGTGGATTGATATATATTTTATTATGAAAATATAGGTTGCTATGACATCTTATTATGAAAAAATTATTTAATAATGATTAGATCGATTGAATTCTAAAATCCTATCATGTGAATTTTTTTTCCAAACACGGCGGAAGTTTATTTTCTTGAACTCTGGATTGCAGTGTGTTGCAAAATGACATGAAATGGTGGGTGGGCCCACAAACAGAATTTGCTGGAATTTTCTTATTTATCAATAATAATAATACAGTAATTTAGATAGTCAAAAGGTTCATTATAGCTAATTTGGACTATTGTATTAATCAAGTGTAAACTCTTACCTAACAGTGGGCCCTCTATCATTACCGATGATGGATCCCTATCTCCACTTGGTGAACTCACTAATGTTTGCACCCAAAGGCAATCAGTATAAAATATTTGAGACCATATCCTGATGTTTATTTCATTGATATAAAGTTGTTATAACAGGATTTGGATCTTCTATTGTGCATAAAATACAGCACCAATTGTTGTGGCAGTTAGTTGTAAAGATTAATCACTTTGAAGATGTTGTTATTGGTATAGTCAGGATGTTGTAAGCCTCCAATAATATGCGGGTTCCAATACTCGACCCCAACAATGTGGACCGGGCCATCGAACATCGCAGCAAATGTGGATTGTGGCATTTGGAACAACGATCCGAGCCAGCTCTGCTACAACTGCGATTCCTGCAAAGCAGGGGTGCTCGGAAACTTGAGACGAGAATGGAGGAAAGTGAACGTACTGTTGATCGTAACCGTTGTGGTTCTGATTTGGGTTTATCTCATAGCTTGTAGTGCTTACAAGAATGCTCAAACCGAAGCTCTTTTCAGCAGATACAAACAAGGGTGGGCTTAGTTTGATGGTTTCTTCAACAACTTTGTTTCCACTTTTGAGCAACTTATGGTCTTCAACTTACCAAATCTTTTTTTATTTAGTGCTTTGTTTCTTTATGGCTTTGTATATATTCTTTTCTAGCAAGGAAGACAAGGTTTTGTAAGGCATGTTCAAGAGAATAGGATGCTTACAAGTTTTTTTCCTTAAAAATTAGACATGTTCTTTATTCCATGATGCTTTCCAAATGCAATGTTCGTTTGCCCACTATATAGAGAATCTTAAACAATGTTATTGCTTATGGGAAATAGTGCTTAATGTGAAGCTTTTGATAAACAAAATAAGAGTAATATATAAGGGATTAGAGTGCACATTCATACTTAAAAGAGAGTGCAAAATTCTTGTACCACTGTTTCACAAATCTAATTCTGGAAAATGGGATCAATCAATAATTTATAATTCATAAAATAGATTATTTTTAAGAAAATGATTTGAGTAATAAATAATAAAATTCTGTCTTTTTATATAGGGTGCGTATAACTTTTTTTTTGCTCACACAAATTGCTGTAACTCTGTTTCTTCCGAGGTGTTATCAAAAACTGCATATAACTCAACTAGTCAATATTGCCACCGACATATTCTTCTCTTTCCAATTTCCCATGTAAGTTTTCTCAATTTATTTCTTTTTTTATGTTTCCTATGTATCTGTTATTTCGTTTAATATTTTTCCGTTGACAGCTACGTTTATGTAACCTCGTTGCCTGCTAAATGTCGCACTTTAATTCCCTTTCAATTAAAGCCAGTCTGTCACACAATCATTTTTCCATATTTCTTTTTCTTTTTGCTTTTATTCTTGGAATAACTATATTTCAACCAAGTAAACTAGAACATACACACCTCTAAAACTGTCACAAGTAGGGTGGATCCATCGACAACACATCACAACATATCATTTAGTGGTGTGAGACAAGCGGGAAAAATGTCAACTCAAACCAATCCATCAGCGTCTCAACATTTTCAAAAACTATTAAATATTTATTTAAATTTTTAAAAAGGAAAAATAAAGGGTATATGTAATATTTTTCTACTTTTTACTCATCTTTACAAGCATTTAATTATATGTAAAATACAAATAAATTATGAAAAGTAGATATTTTTTTGAAATTTCTTTTATTCCTATAAATAAATGTCTAGACTTAATATTTTATGCATCATTAAAATTTTCAATTATTAATCAATGAACCTTTTTAAAAACTTGATTTATTCAATATTCGGGACAATACGTTTTTAAAAAATATATATTATAATTTTAAAGACGTAGTAAAACATATTTATTAAAAAGTGGAATCATTTTTAACTCAATAATATGTTGTGCAAAATAATATAGATCTATATTATTAACTTCAATATTTTTTTATACCAAACATGAGTCAGACCCTCGACAACTGTACATTATGCTTGGGGTATTCCAAACTGTTGTTTAACATTCTTTTTTTTTTGTAGCTTTTTGTCTTTCCTTAAACGATCGTCTTTTAAGATAATGTGAACAAAGAAAAATTTAAACGAAAGTAGACCATTTCAACTATATTACATTTAATATAGCGTATTCAAGTGTATATTGTGTGTTCACATAAAAATGAATATAGTGTATTTCAGAGTCAAATATTGTTGAACAAGGACGATTTGTTCAACACATTAACATCATTAGAAAATCATGAAACTAATGATCTCAAACGGGTTATGGTTTGATAGACTTGATAGGCCAACCCGTTTTAGCTGAAAATAAAATCAGGGTTATGACTAATTTTTTCTAGCACGTATAAACTGACTCGTTTAGCTCACCACAACAGTTAACCATTTAGCCCGCAAGCTTTATTTTTATTTTAAAATGATATCCAACATTTTTTGCCTTAAGTATCAAAATATCTGATATTCATAAATTACAATAGAAAATTTAAATTTTATTGTTTTTATCCTAAAGTTTGATGTCTTCAGATTTAATTTATTAAAATTCAATATATGAATAAATAGAATAATATATATAGGTATCATTACTCTAAAACAGTTAACTAATAAATTCATACAAAAAACAAGTTTACTACTTACTGTCTTTTTTTTTTTGAAGGTTTCATTTATGAATTTTTCTTGCAGCATACTTGAATTATTAATGTCAATCGAATTTCAATGATGTTCATTGCAAAGAGGAATTAAATGTCAAAAGTTTTGTTGTATAATTATTTTTAGAATTTAGATCTTAAGCATACAAACAGCTTGACTGTTATGCAATGGAATTATCAACTATAAATAATTTATTTAAAGTCATTAAGTTTTATATGTTAAATTTGAATATTATGTACATTTTAATTCAATTTTTTTATCTCTAAAATATTAAATTAAATACAAAAATTAACAGCCCATTAATAAATCGTTTAACCCGAAGTTCAATAGGATTAGCCAACAGAGACAAGCTATTAACACAGACTTTTAAGCAAGTAAGAAAGTGACACTTGCACCGAACTTCTTGTAGAAAAGTATTAGTCCTTGCTTGCATTCTACAAACACTACAATATGCAAACAAAGTGGTGCAGATCAAGCCCTATCACTGCCAAAAAGTAATTATGTCTCTCTTGAACGAGCAGAATTATTTCTACATGAAGAGAAAGAGTGCACCTGAGAAAGATATTCAAGAACAAGAGCTAGAATTTTCAAGTGTTCAAAAATTCTAAACCACTCATCCTCACATAAGCAAACACATTCAAAAGATTGAATTCTCAAGTTTAGGGATTGCTTCAAGTTGAAGAAACCCAATACATATCCTAACTCCTACGTAAGGTGTTTTAGGAGCCTTTAGAATAAAACTATGTTTCTATCCAAAGTTTGTAAAAACTGTGTGTGTGAGTTTTTGTGTGTGTGTTAAACAACCGCTGTGGAAACTCACATACATAGAGTGGTTTAGATAAGAAAACATCTTTCAAAGAACTATTCAAAGTAATTTCCATTGCTTAATCAAGATTTTTAATCGTTAGGAATTTACTTATAGTGTGACTATAAGTAGTGCTGTAAGCAGTAACTTAAAAGAGGTTTATTCATCCCACTAAACTTCTTAAATCATTGGACCAACTGTTATTTATGTTGTTCCCTGATATTTATCTATGATTTTTGTTTTCTGTTTTATAATAATTTTTCTAAATATGTAATGTCAAAGAAAAAAACAACCAAGTGAATAAACGTGGGAGTTAAAAGAGGATTGATCATAGTTAATGAAATGATGAGATTGAGAAGACGAAGTGAGGTTGTGATTATAACCTCCACCGTTGTGTATGCTCCAATGAAGGTGACAGAAATAGACAATGGAAGAGAAACAAAATAAACGAACATGACTCATATTTTAGCAGAAACTGAAGATTTCAAACAATAACGCACCAGTTTTGCAAGACTAGGCTGCTAACTTTCTCGAGTACACGATGTACATAGGATCAGTTCGACCAGGGTTCGGAGATATATCTACCGCCTACACGAATACAACGATATATCGATCAAATTGATGTAACAATTTCTATATCTAGATCCAGGTTATTTAAGGGGGGTTAGAGTTGTGTAACTTTTCAATGATATTTTAAGTTTACTCATATCTCGAATAAACAATTTGTTCTTGTTTTTTTTTGTTTCCTTTCCGACTCAAATTGATAGTTAGCATGTCTTTCGAGCACTAAACACAATAAAAATCAACAATATGACATAAGATTTTAAATAAAAAAAACAAGCAAGACATAAATTGAATGCTGAAAATATCAACATCTGAGATAATCTCAATTCTGATCCCCTAACTATACCAGTACTCAGTTTGGTCCCCCTAAATTCAAGTCATGTCAATTAACATCCCCAAAGTTTAAATAATTCAATACTTTCAATCTAACAACTCAACCATTAAGACAATTCTGATTTGGACAAGTGAGATTCATTACACTAACATCACTTAATTCTCCAAGACCCTAATTAAAATTCATCTAATTTGCATCAAATCAAGTAGCTAGGGGTTTTTTTTTTGTTTGGTTTTTTTTTTTTTTTGAGTTTATTTGAAAGTATTTATGGGTTTTGTAAGTATACGTAATCCAATCCTACTTAGCGACATCTATTACTTGCATCCTTCGGTTGACCATCTACCCAACAGCTATTATACGAGCTAAAGTAGTCACAGACAATTTTGCAAATGTGGAAATCTAGAAACATTTTTAAATGCCAATTTACCTTAGGAGGTTCGAACCCTCCAGCATAATGGAAATATGCTCCGACTATCATTACATGATCCGAATCTCCGGTTGATGTCCAAATCGAGATCGCTTTCGTAAAGAAGCATCGATTGGAGAAGCTTGCGCACAAAATCACAAAATCAGTGGGGTTCACAATAAATGAGAAATTTCCATCAAAATTATCGACAATATCAGAGCTATGGACACCAATCCATCAAGAACCACGAAAGAACTTTCAAGAATACAGTACTAGTAATCAATCTACATGTCATGCTTGTACATATTTTAGGCACATGAAATTATATAATTATCACCTCATAATCGCAAGTCCACTTGGCTTGAGGATCCGAACCATCTCCTTGAAAACGTCAATAGGCTTCGTTATGTAATCGACACTGACCTGAAACATAAAAAAACCATCCATACAGGATTCCAATTACAAGCTATCGATCACATCAAAATTTAATGTGATTTCAGAAAAATGAAAAGAATCCATCATCAGAAATAAAATGGCTAGTAGCAAACACTGATTAAATCATGAGATTGTGATATCTTGATGCTATATTTTGATGGTAGATTATAAGCCGTGAACTTAATTACGGACAAATCTGGACATAGATTAGCATACCACATTTGTAATAACATCAAAGGTGTTATCTTCATAAGGGAGTTTGGGATCAACGTTTAAGTCTTGGACAACATACTCCGTCAAAACCTACAAAGACATCAATCGAAGCACATTAGTTCTTCAATTAGAATAAATTGAGCAATATGCTTCAGACAATATAAACGGCATTGCAGTTGCTATTTAATTACCAACAGAAAAGTCATAATGATCTTACTGGATTTCGCTTTAGCTCTTCTTCATTTAAACCCATTCCTGCTATCCTTGGTTGCGTATATCCTTTAGGATAATGACTGACCTAGATAAATCATAAGAATCGTGTTATGTCAATGTAACAATTTCGAGTAGAAAGCAATATAAAGTAAACATGAACTCACCCAGCTGCTACACATGTCAAGCATAGCAACTCCAGGAGTATTACTGGGGGGGAAAACCTCCGAATAATATCTCGTCAGTGCAGCAATTGCTGGATCATCGATATGAGTGACAAAACGTGGAGATTCATAGAACAACGTATCTGGTGACCTGTAATGTTGTTCAGTGAAACCTTAACTAATGACTGACACAGGAAAAACCTTCGTTTCATGAAAAAAAGCTGTTCATGTACTTTTTACCAATCATCATACAGTAATTTGATTGTTGGTTATGTATTTTTGTTTATTATATTTTGTCCCCCAGGAGACGGATTGAGGGCAGATTGGGAATTTTGCAATGCCAGACCAAACCGAAACCTATCCTAAAAGGCAAATGTCTGTCCCATTTCTAAATATACCCCTTCCCCTGCCACCTTACATGCTCTTCAAAGTTTCCATATTGTTACATGCTCTTCAAAGTTTCCATATTGTAAACGGAAGATACTAAGACCGTGGAGAAATTTATACTAAGGGCATGAATCTGTAGTAACAAAAGATTGAAGTTATTAACTATAAATATGCAACAAGTGAAAGAATTCATAAGGGATACAACTTCATAAGTGTTTTTCCACAAAAATCAAGATTAACAAGGAATGTAAGGTTTACTTCAGGAAGAAAGCGACTAACCAAATCTGGTATTTGTGGACCTTTTCAAGATTCGATGACTTACACAAATCAAGTCAAAGACTTCAAATCATAGCCAATGAATATGTAACAACCATAGCAAAAGGACATGTGAATTTGAATGCAGGTGAGAATATAAGAGATATACTCATCATATCGCAAAAAATCCTCGTCCTTGAAGGGAAATTGCTCGGGCCATTCCACATTCTCCAATACCTTAAGATCAGAAGCAGAAATCCGAAGAAAATTATAAGTGATGATCAACATAGTTCTTGAAACTTGGCAAAAGTCTCATATTCAAAATTCTCCTACATAAGGAAAAGAAGCCCCACATGTTTATTAACATTGCATTTTTAATATCCCATCATACAGTTTCTAAGTTTGAATTGCATAACCTTTGAGAACAATGATATGCACATTTCAATTGGAAAAAAACAATCAAACAATTAACACCTGCACCCTCAACCTCTAATGTTCATTACGAGACCAAATTTCAAGAAATCCCAGAACCAAAATACAAAAAAAAGGGGGCAACAATTTTTAATTTCCCTTATCAAACACTCATCCAAGAACCCAATAAATTACATAAAATTAAATTTAAAAAAGAAAATAAAAAAGATAAAAGCTTTGCACCTTCTCAACAGCACCCTTTTGCCTGGCGGAAGCAATGAAAGATTTGGCAGCAGCCATGTTGATAAACTGCGACAAAAATGAGACCCCAATGCCTAACACCACCCTGCGAGGTGCTCTGTAACGTCCAACTGCGAGTGTCCTTGAAAATGGAGGCAACGTAGGAAAAGGAACTGCAGGTAGACAAGGATAAACTCCACTCACAAGTGCTACACTATGCTGCAGTTTCGTGCCGAGTCGATAAGCCATTTCTCTACTATTGGAACTATTGTTTGACAAGTTTGACAATTTGTTGATATTTTCTTCAATAAAAAAATTATTATTGAAATTAGAAATTCGTTATAGCTTTCATATTCTTTTAGGAACTTATCAATACTCTTAAATTTAAGTGATTTTTTATAAAGTTTATTTAGTGATTTTGGAAACTTCCAGAAAATAAAAAATCACCTGAATAAATAATCTAGCAATTGTATTATATGTTCTACAAATTTCTCTAAATTTGGCAGCTTGGTTTTATTAAATTTGAATAAATAATGGTGATACTGCAAAATTAATGCTAAAAGAAAATCAATTAAGTTTTCTTTCTCTGTTAATTATACCATAGTATAAGAAGATGGTCAATCAATGTCAAGACTTAATATTTTAAATTAAACCAGTTTAGATTTTCTATTTTTCATTTTAAACTTTATGATATTCAATACAACTCACATGATATATGATAATTATTTTAAAATATAAGATAAAATTTAGGATGAAATAGAAAATTTTATATGAAATTAAATGTATATTAATATAAAAAGAAATGTTGACGAGATTTTTTATTTCATTCTATATTAAATCTTGTATTTTAAAATAATAATGTTTTATAATATATAATGTGTGAGATGAAATCCTATACCATAAGAGGAAAGAGTGATAAATTTTATCCTACGGTACTTATTAGTGAACGATGGTGTAGATGCAATATACGTGGCTGTCTTCTCTTTCACTTGTGCGAAAGTATAGGGTATGATGGGCTTTAGGCCCATTTTTTGGGCCCAAGTTGAATGAGTCGTTAAAAATGCCCATATTTAATTTGTACGAGGCCTACTCTTGTAAGTGCTGGGCTCTTATGCTAACTACTTGGGCCTCAACTAGACTGAAGTCATTAAAATTATTAACATGCTTTTTCACAAGATTACATTGACTCAAAACACCAGATTGGTTGGCTCATGAATAGTACTTCCTCCTATGTCATTTAAGTTTTAATTTAGAAGTTAAATCTGGTTTAAAATTAATTATTGTTTTAGTTATGATTCAATTTATCTTCCAAGTTTATCGCTAATCTCAAACTCCAAGCAAGATGTTTGATTTCAGTTTAATGTTTTATTTGATATTTCAAAAGAAAATAACATTAATTGACACTTGTCGTAAATAAAAAAAAAATGGAATGTAAGACTGAAAACCAACTTAAATAGAGGATACAATTCCTAGCTAGTTCAAAGCAATTTCTTAATTTTCAACTTACCTCTTTAGTCTCTAATATTGTAATCTTTCCTTAATTGATTTTTTGGGTTGAAGTTGAAAAAAATGCAAATTTAGATTGAGTTGGGGAAAGTTTCAATGATTTAATTAAGATGAGAAATAAAGAAAGAAGAGTTAGTTTCCTGTGTAACTGGTGCATAATGCAATCGGGTCAATTTAGATCTGCATATTTTTTTTTTGCTTATTTATTTATTTATTATATTATCTTTATATTATATTAGTGTAACATTTATATATAAATATCCTCATCTTTATCTAATACTTAAATTTAAAAAAAAAGTTTCAACATAATTTTAATTATTCCACCGGTATATGATTTTTTATGAATCAAGATAGGTACAACTTTGAAGAAAACAGCTTTAATAAGTCATAAGTAATGACTTCAAAAAAATTTAAAATCATATTGGCATTCAAACACACACGTATAGGCCATCCTTCCAAGAAACTCCCATGCAATTAATCTCCATTTAATGTTCCATTTCTAAGTTCGATGGATCCAAGCCAAGAACATTAGAAAAAGACTATAACTAAAATTAGTCTATAGCAAGCCTTCAATAATGAGAATCTGCAAATATATAAAATTCAGATTTATTCTTTCTGCAGAGAGGTACAATGTTAAAATATTAGTGTTATATCAATTCAATGATTTGACTATTAGGGTGTTTTCTACCCATCAAGTAGTTGCAAATTGCAATTTACAGTAAAATATATAATTTAAAATAGGGATTAGGAAATTTAATTTAGAATTTCCGATGCCCAAGTTTTGTTTGCATCCCCAAGTATGGGAAGTTGACTTCATATCTGTACAATTTTTGTGCCAAATAATCCATCTTTGATAGACACGATGATTAGACTCAAAAAAACATGGGGACCCTTTTTCTCATCATCTTCGTATTGTTCAATAATTCATCATTCATCTATTCCTATATAGACACACAACTATATATCGTTTTAGATTTTTTCATACAAACTAAGAAAGGTAATTAAAAGTCTGAACTACTTTATTTAAATATAATTATTGTGATAGTGTTTTCTCTTCCTCTTAACAAACCTCATTAAAACATTTAATTTAGTATGAGTAAATAGAGATATTTTTTGTAGATTATATGTAAATATATCCTATAATTTGGGATAAGTTTTTTGCTAAAATCATATTTATTTTGGGGTGGGGGATAAATGTCTACTAACATTGAATAGAGAATAATAGTACAATTTTGTCATGAAAAATGACAAGGAAATGAGAGAAAAATGAGAAATTGTGAAAAGGAAAATAATGAGAAATTACTTGGCTGACAAAATTCATTTATTTTTTGGCTGTAAAGATTAAATAAATATATGGCAATGAATTCCAGGGTTCTGATTGAAAGCAAGATTTATATTTAAATAATGAATAACAAAAGAAAAACAAAACTTATAGTTTTTTAAAAGGTAAAGATCTAAGAAAGATGCAGTGTTCATTCATATCATATTGTGGTCTTCTGATTCCAGCTAAGATTGTTTTGTCTCTATGCATGGATCATTCTATCTTTTATTGTTAGGTATGGAGAAAGATTGAATAAATATATGCTATAAATTGTTTTTAGCCCTCTAATAATTTTACTATCTTAATTTTTTTTTTTTTTCTTTATATCTATCAATTGTTTTAGACAAGTAATTTTAAAACCTTTTCAATTTCCACTCAGATACCAACCTGTTATTACATGTCAAGTGATCCCTTATTATTTATATGACATATGTATGAAATCCATTTTATATGAAATCGTTTCAATATTATCAATATTATCTTATCAAAAAAAAGTTTTAACTTATTTTAAAATAGTTATAATTGTATATTCAACTCATAAATCATAGAATTATGAATACATAATATGTTTCAAACTCATAAATATAAACTGATTGCATTTTCACTCATTTTTATTTTGATATGAAAGTAAGATGATAACAACTCAAATATTCATAAACTCATAATGAGAGCGAAATTGTGTATGAAAATTTCAACTGATTTGACATTTATTTTCTTTCTTCAAAGATGGTGATTAAATTGAAACAATTTGAAGATACTATATAATATTATCTTACTTTAAATTTAAGAGGGTGATATGTTCAATATCTGATAGTTTAAAGGATCGAATTGTAATTTTAATAAACCTCAAAATCAATTCGATAGCTTAAAGATATAATACACCCAATTTTTTTTTATATAAAGTGCATATGAAAAAGGCGATGTTATGGGAATTCATTTTCATAACCATACGTACCCAAACTTCTTGCTTATCTGTCATCTATCCTTATTTATTTATTATATGAATATGATTCATGTGACACAAACTTACAAATTTCGAAATTGCATGAAATGAGTTAATTTATGTTTTATAATCTATAATTATGAAGTAAGTTAATTGATGGAAAAAACAAAGCAATTTGAATAATTGTCATTTTAATTAAATATTTTATTATATTAATTAAATACCACACAATATATATATATAATATTATGACAATATATATATATATATATATATATATAATATTATGTTATTTTAATTAATGAAATTATATCTCAAAAAATTATATTTATAAAATGATCTTATATAAATTTTTATATTAAATTTTAATTAATTTAAGTAGTGGTAAAGGAACTCCTCAAACCAAAAATAAATGACACATTTTCACACACAAAATTACAACCAATTTGAATGGCAGCCACCAAATCACCCCTATAAATAACCCTCCACCACCACTTCTCATTTCCCACTCCCACCACCACCGCCACCGCCACCGCCACCGCCACCGCCACCATTCTCTCTCACACATACACATACACAATGAATCAGCATGATCAACTCACTGTAACGCAATTTGTGATAGAAGCCTCCAAGGCTGAATCCATCGCGCAATCTCTGAACCTCCCATCCCTCCTCCACCTCCTCCCCCACCTTGTCCCCTCCGCTCAATCCTTAGCTCGCCCCCCCATATCTAACTACCCCGTCGGCGCCGTCGCTCTCGGCTCCGATGGCCGCATCTTCGTCGGCGTCAATCTCGAATTCCCCGGCCTCCCTCTCCACCACTCCGTACACGCCGAGCAGTTTCTCCTCACCAACCTCGCCGTCCACCGCTGCCCCCGTCTCCTCGCCTTCGCCGTCTCCGCCGCCCCCTGTGGCCACTGCCGCCAGTTCCTCCAGGAGCTCCGCCACTCATCCTCCCTCCAAATCCTCGTCACCGATGAACACAATTGTCTCCAAAATCTCGACGATCTGCAGACCCCCAATTTTAAACCCTTATCCGAGTTTCTTCCCAATCCATTCGGTCCCCATGATTTGCTCGATCAGGAAACTCCGCTCCTCCTTGAGCAGCACGACAATGGATTGGATCTATTGGACCACAATTCCTCAAATCTCAGCAATGGAGATGACAACTCTTGTAAATTAACCAACGGCAATTGCGACGAAGATGAATCAAATGAGTTCCTTTTGAAGGAAGCAGCTTTGGAAGCTGCAAACAATGCTCATTCTCCGTACAGTGGGTGCCCATCAGGGGTGGCATTGATGGATTGTGAAGGAAAGGTGTATAAGGGGTCTTATGTTGAATCTGCTGCTTATAACCCTACTCTTGGGCCAGTTCAGGCAGCATTGGTGGCATATATGGCCAGAGGCGGTGGCGGCTATGAGAGGATTGTGGCGGCGGCTCTGGTTGAGATGGAAGGGTCTAAGGTCAAGCAGGAAGATACGGCGAGGCTGCTGTTGAAGGCGATTTCACCCAAGTGCGAATTTCGGGTGTACAACTGTATTTAAAGAAACAAAAAGGTTTTCTGGCTATTCCTTGTTCAAATTTTATGATCTCAAGAATTTTGCAACTGTAGATTGATCCTGCAAAATTATATGATTAATGAATAACTTGCAATTCAATTTTTCATGATTGTTGCTTCCCATTGCCTTTCTATCAATATGTCATTTACAGCTTTCCATTAAGGGTGTTTTGCTATGATCATTTTGTAATACTAAAAAATGGACATCATGTTTGAGTTTTTTGGATCATCATCATAGGATAAAAGGCATCATTCTAGTTGCTTTGCAACTTTAACTAATTTCCCCTGCTTTCAATGAATAGCTACTGTGGTACTTTGTTAGTCTTTTCTCTTTCTATTGATTGGATAGAGACATTCTAGACTTGGAGCATTCTTCATATGGTTGTAAAGTAGTGCAAGCATTGGTTTTCGATACTCTTTTGTCTGCTTCACCTTTTCGTCTTTGCCTTTTTATAATGGGAATTCCTTATTGGCTTCATTTCTTATAACTATGTGTAAATGGGAATGGTTACACAACATTCATTCTATTCTCAGCTAATTATTGGCTTCTGATTCCGGAATAATACAACTATAGGCCATAGGAACCGTCTTCAACTTTGGAGTTTCTGGGAACAAGTATATATGTTAAATGTTACTTGCTTGTGGGCATAAATTCCACAGTAGAGGAATTTTAATTCATTTAGATGTCCTGAGCATATTTTCAATAATATATTGAATACCTAGATTCCCATGCATATAGGGAGATGTTGTTCAACTCAATCTATCGATGTTGTTGAGTTGCATTTAATTTTTTATTCTGCTTAATGATTGAACATAAGGAAAAGATTGTCCTCTCTTAAAATTAGTCAAAACAAAGCCCAAACAGTTGATGAATCAAATTAAGTTAGATTTGAAATGATACATGTTAAGTTTATATTGTAGAAGTAACTCCATCAAATATCTGCCATTTTACACATAAACCATCAAATCCCTTTTTTTGCATTGATATATATATATATATATATATATATATATATATATATATATATATATATATATATATAGATATATATATATATATATATATAAACTATACATGATCATATTAAAAATTTTGACCATTTTTCACTGAATTTTGGTACATGAGTAGCACGTGACATATAAGAGCCTTTTTTGTTCGAATATTTAAGTCGTTGTATTCAAAAAAGTCCTTAAGTATGCAACAAGAATACAACGACTCAATTGTTTAAACCAAATAAAACCTTAAAATATGTCACGCGCAAGTCACATGTCAAAATTCGATATAAAATGACCAAAAAAATAATTTAATAGTTGAAGTAATAATTTTGTACAATGTATACATATATTAGTGCTATAAAAAAAGTTGTATGATTTATGTGCAAATCGCTGATAGTTTGATGAGTGGCTGCAATACCTCTTTTATCTATTTGTTATTGTTTTGATAGATTGAGATGATGTATGAATAGAGTTGAAAAGCAGGATATATTAACACCATATGTAGTTGGTGCAAGCTTGCAAGCATATCTTTTGAAATATGTAGTTTAGCTTTCATCATTTAACTATCATTACTTTTGATGTTGCTTTGCTTTCTAAACCTTCTAAAATGTGTCTTTTTTTTTTAAGAGTCCTCCTCACCGGCCAATGCCTATATGGCCAATCAATATTTGTGTCATTTTAAGCCCTTCGTATATTCTCAAAATTGTTAATTTGGACCCATTTGCATTATTAGAAGTTACATAAAATACCCTATTAGTCCCAATAAAGAAAACAAATTAAACCAAAAGGAAAAAAGAAAGTTAGATAAAGTACCAACACAATTGGTTAGGTTAGGAAATTAGATGGACTACGTAACTAAGTATATGTTTTCAAATTTCGGATTGGATGGATGGATAAATTAAAATGATAATTGATTTGATTTGTTGATAAATTGAATATTTCAATTAGTTTTGAGGATAATTAAACACCTTGCTTGAATTTATGAATGGAAAATAAAAAAAGTTGGATCTAATTAAATTTGTTGCTTTGATTGGTTCATCAAAACCAAATTTGTCGTAGAAACTCAGGCTATTTTAATAGTTTATTATATATTTCAATAAAAATTAAAAAACATATTCGACTTAAATGAAGTTAAGTCGAGTCAAATGTTGGTGACCCTACAAAGAATCACTATCGATATGAACTTCAAATACTTATAGGGTGTTTGGATAAACTTATTTGAAAGAGCTTATAAATTTTCATTTTATAAGATGTTTTTAAAGCTTATAAGATGTTTTATCTTATTTAAAAATGTGTTCTTGAATTATTTTAATAAATAAGATGGTGAAACTTATTAGATGTTTGTAATGACAATTTTGTAATTTACATGCCCAAATTTTGAAGGGGTTCATAGAAAATAAGATCTTATGAACATTTAAACATCTTATAGAATGTTAATGAGCTAATTATAAGCTCACCCAAACACGTTTTCGTGCTTTTATAAAGTTCCGTAATTTTTTGAAATTTTCTAAAATGAAACGTGATATTTTGGATGAAGTACAACATAACTGTGTTGGTTATGTAATAGGCCTAAAGCTTTCACAAATGTGCTATTTTAACAGAATTTAAATTTTTGCATAATAAAATAACGAATTCAAAATTATTTTGAATTTCAATCACCATCAATTTTTCATCGAAGCATTTCAATCTCTCTAAGCTAATGTTCACACATTGGATGCTACACAATCCTGACATTTTAAGAAAAATGACATCCAACATATAAACATTTATTTTACACATTGAAAATCTTTAGTTAGAAAATAGATGATGTTTTGAATTGTAAAACAATGTTGAATTCATATTTTATGTTGTCAAGTTTTGCAAAGTCGTATTAAAATTAAATTGATAAAAAAGACAATCTGTTTTGAAATTAAGCATGAATAATATGTCATTTAAACTAGGTTAGAGATAGAAATATGATGGACAAAGGATGATACGCATTTGAAGACTCAACTCATCACCATATAATGTAATTCTCATTCGAAGTTTGAGAATTCGAACTAAATTAGAGGTTTTCGGACAAAAAGCATGATATTTAGAAGGATTAATATCATTTTTCAATTTGAACTAGGCATGTTTTTTCACTTTTTGAAATCTAAATTAATTTTCTTTCAATCACTTGTACCATATATATATATATATATATATATATATATATATATATATATATATATATATATATATATATTCAATTTTGCAACTTTCGGTGGGAAATTCCAGCCAATGAGTTAGATACTTGACATATCAGTCATGGGTACATATTAATGTGCTCACATTGGATCATTTTCCTAAATATAAATAATTAGTTTGAACAATTAGATTTGACTGACAACCTTTATTTTTACAATTATAGTTTTATATTTGAATTGTATTTCATATGAAATATTTAGATATCTTATTTACATAAGAAATAAGAATAACAACAACAATTAGAAAGTACACTTTATAGTTGTTTATGATTTATTTTTATTTATTTTAACTAAATACTTTGATGGTCACACATTCAATTTTTAATATTTCATTTTCGCTTTATAATTCATATTATACTTAATAAAAATGATATATTACATAATAATATTGATATTCATCACATTATAAGAAAAAAATTAATAATTAAACAATTAATTAATATCCCGTGCATCGCACTGATCTATTACTAGTTTACATAAAGACATAGAAAATATACGAAATTGTATTAAGTATAGATAAAAACATTAAACTTATGAGTCATACAATGATATGATATGGTGGAAAGAAAAACTCTCAAATGTTAAGATAAGTAACTAAATATATTTGATAAAAAAATTGGTTTGATGACATGAAGGTATCCAATGAAAGTTGACATTTAATAAAAAATAATTGTATATAACATTTATTGTTTTTGAAAAATATATAACAGAGCTAAAGGAGATATAATTTAACGAGAATATAAACAAAATAAAATTAGGTAATATAGATTTATGCAAATAGATGTATAAAAATATGATTTGTATAAGGATACAACTCATATGTTATATAAAAAATTGGGAGAAACATGATTTATTTTTTTACTAAGTGAGTATATATTTAAATTAAGAATTATTCTCTACAATTTAAATTAATTAATTATTTTCATTATTTCTTTAGAGTAAAATATGATGGTTGATTTGAAACATATATTGAAAATCAAAATATTATTATAAAATTAGATTAAAAATTATATATATATATATATATATATATATGTGGGAGAGTTAGAAATTTCCAATCCAAGCGATTATTTGGAGTAAATAAATTTGAATTAAACAAACAAATGTTAATAATAAATCCAAATTTTTTAAAAATTAATCAAAATTTTTCAAAATTGTAATTTAAGTTTTTGTCTAGAAATTATATTTAAAACAAGAGTAAGTCTTGTGTGATATCGTTTCACGTATCTCATTTCCTGAGAATGAGATTTCAATGATTTCAGTGATTTTTCTCTCAAAATTGAACTAGACCGAAATGCATTATTCGGTTCGGTTCGTTTTTCAGTTTTAACCGAATAGTGATCACCTCTACACATATGAAACTAAAAAAACATGCACAGATGATTTGAGTAACAATAAACCAGTAAACTTGTTAATCATCCCATGAAGTTTCTGTATTATCTACCAAGAAACAAGAGCCGATTGCATCTAAGACAAGATTGTGAACCTATTACATTCAAGCAGCCATTTATTGCCAGTGCGGAGCATTCCACCAGATATAGAATCCACCACAAACTCACACACACAAGGGAATTACACTGACAAATACGATGTTTGACCAATCAAGGAGTTCAATATCACATCTGTCAATCCACAATTATATCAGATATGCACATACGACGAACGATAATGCAGTGAAGATACTGACCAACAACGGCTAATTCTTGGTTGCTTTGACCTTATCGGCATATGGAGGAACGTCGCCTCCCATAACCCTCCAAGGCCCAATATAGAATTTTGGCTTCATCAAGGGAACTTCTGCCCCAGGGTGATCTTCCCAGTATCTCTCCTGAAATATGTGGAGATCAGGAAATAGTTTAACATTTCACTGAATAAATTTGAAAGACCTATGAAGCATAACGGATTGATTCCAACAGAAACAAGTGCAAGATTTTCCTATCAAAGCACTAGGGCCCAGAGGATAAATCCCTTCTAAAGATAAAAAAATGGAGTATTATATCTGTGGGAGACTCATTATTTCATAATAGGAGACTAGCAATGACAAAAAAAAAAAAAGACTTGTCAACTTGCTATCAAAATCTGCCATTGATTATTCTCAATGATACATTGGATTGTTTGGATTGTTTGGAGACAATTAGTTTACAAAAGCATCTTATCTTGAGTACTGCCTTTTGTTATACCTCCCTATTGCAATTGCTAAATCACAAAATTTGTAACAACGCACATGGAAAAATTCAAGCTTTAGGACATATATAGTCACATTATAATCTTCAGGATATAGGGGTGAGATAAAAGGGGGTTCTGAGAGGCAAGACAGGCAGAGATAATGCCAAAGCATGAATAGACACTTTTATGCATCAAGTGTTATTTCTTGAGCATAACAACTTCGAACATAGTAATGAAAGTTAAATTAGCTAACAGAAAATACAGAAAAGTCATCCGTAATTCAAGACCATAAATGGAGGTACACCGATCTTTCTTCCCAGCAGTTTATATACAGATGATTATTTGAGCATACCATAAAAAATAATTCAACAATTACTTAGTAAAAGATGTGCTAAGTGTCATTGAAGATAACCTTTACACCAAAACATCCAACAAATAATTCGAATATAATTGGAAAACTTATCTTTTCATAGGCCATAGATACACATAACCACATTTGAATGAATTATTTACATTGCATTGCATGGTGAATTTCAGTTCCTTTCTCAAGGCAGATTGGAATAAAGAGTTTACCTTGTAGCGTTGCTCGGTGATCGCTGCCCCGATAACCCCGGTATAGAAAGCACAGACATAGATTGTGATCAGAGGAGTAAAAGATTTGGGTCTTCTGTACTGCTCAATCATGTTCCATAGAAGGAACCTCTCCCACTTCGTGTTCACATAGTCTGCGTATTTTCCCCAGAGATAGCTTGAAAATTTATGTTTTGGATACGAGTTCATCCTAGCCTGGATCCCAAAGGGGAATGACGTAATTAAGCATTTAAACAAGCATGAAAATTAGCTACCAAAGTGTTTTCGTTCAATCAATTACAAGGAGCAAAGATGTTCCAAGAGTCATTCAGGCATTTCAACAAACATGTAATTTGCAGGTGGCAGCTAAAATGGGCGAATCATTTACAATCCCTAGATTCAATTTCGAAGATGTAAACAGAGAAAGAATGAATTTAAGAGCCGAAGAACTTGCCATTGGTGTCGGAGTTAGCCTCCGACGATGAGGTGATGTACGACTCCGACGACAATAAAAATGCTGCAGTTTTGACCCTTTAGGTTGTTGCTGTCGATATACTCATCAATTAACAAAAGCCCTATATGTATTAGTTTTCATAATTTTCCACATGCCCAAATTTTATTTTCTTTTTTCTCAACAAAGAAAAATAAATTTATGTGATGATTAATTACCCAAACATTAAATTGTTTTTTAATGAACATTAGTATCCAAATGAACATTGTTGACTTACCAATCTTATCGGGTGGAGATTCCTTGTTCAAATCAGGTAATGAGATTGAGATGCTGATTCCCTTTTAAAAATTACTGAATGGTATGAGGATAATATTTATACTTCCCACCCAATCCCGACTTCCTTTTATACTCCCCATCCAATCCCCATTTTTGAGTATGGAATGAGGATGAGACGGTGATTCACTATTTAAAAATTAATACTCCCTCCATCCCGGATCACTTTACACACTAAATTGGGCACATTTTTTAAGAAAAAGTAGATATTTGCTTTTTGGTTGAGGGTATAGTGGTCAAATTAGGCACAACTTTTAAGAAAAAGTTTGAATATTAAATGGTATTGTGTGAGAAAAAGTAATGACATTCTTTGTAAATAAATGTGTATTGTGAGGGTGTTGATTATGTTAAAATTTGCCATTTTTTAGTGTGTAAAGTGTTTGGGGACAAACTAAAAAGGAAAGTGTGCAAAGTGTTAAGGGACGGAGGGAGTAGATAATATGAGGATGATATTTATACTCTCTACCCAATCCCAATCCCAATCCCAATCCCAATCCCAATCCCATTTATATAAAATGAGGGTTCTCCGTTTCCCGTTAAATTAATAAATATACTAAAATTCCAAAATTTCTCATAATTGTAAGTGTTCATTGACTCACTCGTCATAGCTCATATCCAATTAATTAATAACTTCATTCTTATCATTTAGATAATTTCATATAAGTCCTCCTTTAATTATAAATATGTTATTTTAGATTTTCATATTTTCAATTTATCAAGTTGACTTGTTAGATGCATTGTCATTTTGATTACATATTTCATATTTTTGTTTTAAAGATTAAATTTATAATTTCATATATTTAATGTAGATTGATATTGTTTATGAATTGTTTTAATTGTTCTGATAATTACTTATTGAAAATTGTAATTTTAGAAAGAAAAAAAATTTAATTTATAAAGTATAAAATTTGCGAAATCCGTTTCTCGAATGGTGAATCTCCATCTTTATACCAAATTTCCAAAACGAAATGATATTTAATATAATGATTTCATGTGGGGATAAGATTGTCAATACAAACCCGTCAATTGCCACCCATAGCCATAAACTTAATATTAATGCTTTTTTTTATTAATACTCACCATATCTCTCTGCTTTTTTACAACATCACATTGGCCTTTATTTTGTTCGTTGCAAGAATTTTTGCCAGTTGAAAACAAGAGATGGAAGAGGGAGAAGGGATGGATATGCTTCAAATTTTCAAATTTCTCAATTCCCGGACTAAATCTAACCTTATTTAATTTGAAGCTTAAATTAATACCAATTCAAGCATAGAAAACATAAGACGCTAATTGAGGCAATTCGGTTTCCTTTCTTTTTTTTTTGTCAATAAAAGGTATTTTATGAGAAAAAAACGAAATGGAATTCGCCGTCTCTATTTTTGTCACCCGCTTTTATATACTTGATTTGAGAACAATTTTTTTTATTTAAAGCATCAAATTAAAAAATAAGATCAACTAAGCCCAAGATTACAAGATCTCAAAATTTAGGCTTAGGATTGACAACTAACAAATTCCGAATTGAAAATAAGATTAATTGAGTTCTGAATTAAGAACTCTTAAAATTTAGGCTTGAAATTGAGAAACAATAAATAACTGAAGTCTTGAAATGAAATCTTTCCTTCATATTTATGTCTGGACAATTTTTTGAATAAACAACACGGATTAAAAAAAAAAGTTTAATTAATCCTAAAAACAAACGGATGAATTTAAAAAAGAAAAATAAAGATGTAAAATAAAGTGAGAGTATGACCATAAGACAGTCTAGAGAAGCACACCCCAAATGAATCTGAGTTGTTCGTGGCTTGATTCATTAAATATTTATTCAAGATTATTTGTTAATCTAAACAAGCCAAACTTCAACCTGAATATCCAGTTCAATAACTTTTCAAGCCAAATTCAAGTTCAAATATATTCGATTGAATCGGTTCAAAAGTTCATGAACACGTTCGTTAGAATGTTGAGCTCCATAACTTTTCAAGTCAAATTCAAATCCAAACATATTCGATTGAATTGGTTCAAAAGTTCATGAACACGTTCGTTAAGCTGGCTATAAGTTCGTTGATATGATTCACAAATAGGTTCATTTAAAGTTCATTTATATTATATTCATTTTAAATTCATTTATATATTTTATAAGATATTAAAATATGATTTATGAATTTTATATGATCTTAATGTGCTATCAAACTTTCTAGCTTGAGCTCTAATTTAAACAAGCTGAATCAAATACATGTTTATTGGGCTTGTATTCAAGCTCAATTCGAATTTTTTTTTTTTTTTGGTCAAGCTGAACTTGAGGTAAGTTTGTTTAGCTTGTTATCGAATTTTGTTCAAGTCAAACTCAAACGAATATCGAACTTGAATTTTCTAAATCAAGTGGAGCTCGAACTCCACATTTGAAGTTCATATCAAACTCGAGCCCGAATAAAAATGAATGAACCAAACTCGAGCATGCCGATAATTGGCTTGGTTCGACTTGCTTATATCCCTATCTCTAGCATTTTATTATTTCACAAACGTAACTTCCAATTTCCAGTTCAAGCTATTTAATTGAGCCAGTGCGAATTTTGAAGGTGAACATTTCTTTTTGGTGTATGAAATATGGGATTTAGTTGAATGAAGTTTCTATGTACAACCAAACTGGAGAAAAGCTGAAAATATTTCACAAATGCACCATCAATGAATAATCTACTTTTCATTTTTTTTTTTGTTCAGCCAAAAGTGGAAATCTATCAGAAGCTCAAGCAACCCTCAATAGTGATGCAAGAAATAGGCTAATTTACCATCATCATAAAACATAATCATCATCTTAGAAGCACCATATAACAGATCAGTTGCAATAACATGCTGTTTAGAAATGGAACAGATTCTATGAGTGAGTAAGTAATCAGACTCTTCAAAGATGTTGTGAAACTAGCCTCAAAAAGATAGATCTATGACATACATATTAAGATACCGAAGCATGGTTACACAACAATTCGACAAAGCAAACAACTAGCAAGCAATAATATACTTAAAAGCTGCATGAAGTTTAATAACAAGTTATATTAACCAGCTGAATCCCACTGCATTAATATGGCCATGAATTCATCAGGGCAACTCGTCTACTTCATTCAAAACCGAAGCTGGCTAGTTTCAACGTGTAGGCAAAAGAACACTCTGTGGAAAAGTGTTTGATCCGTTATTAGGAGCTCCATCAATGTTGAGAATTGCAGTAACCAAATTGTATATCTCAATATTCTCAAAAGATGGGACTTTCCTACCCCTAGCAAATTGAGGTCCATGAGCAATAAAAATGGTCCTCATCGAAAAAAATGCATTGTCATAACCATGTGCTCCTCCACATTCTTTCGCCTTCGATCTACTCTGCTCCACCTTAAACCCTTCGTTTACCAATCCTATTATCGGTGGGATCCTATCACTCGCTGAATAATGCAATCTACTAGGCAAATCCTCCTTGAGAAAAACTCTTAAATACTCACCATTATTCACCTTACCCGATTTCAACCCATCATTCATCTTAGCAACAATGTCGCTCACTGAATAGCCAGGTGGAGGCCTAATCGCGAGCAATGGAGTGTAGGATTGAACCCATTCCAATGGAATCCGAATCCACTTAGCTAAATCATCTAAGAATATCAGCTTTTTATCACAAGTGCCTACCATTCCGTGATCTCCCACCATGATCATATTCACATCCTCAAAAATCCCCCTTTGTTCTAACCCATGAATCAGCCTACCGATTTGTTTATCGATTCCAATAACAGCTTCAGTGATCTGAGGATCATCAGGCCCAACTTGGTGACCCTGATGATCAGGATCCTCAAAATAGAGAGTCATAAACGAAGGAATCTCATCATCAGGCAAATCAAAGTAGCTCAAAACAGTATCAACTCTTTCATCAAAAGGCACAGATTCATTATAAGGCATGCAATAATCTTTAGGGCAATCCCAGGAGCCTTTCTTTACCTCAGAGCCAGGCCAGAAGTAAGTCGAAGCTTTCAAGCCGTGGCTCACCACGGTCTCCCAAAGCGGCTCTCCCAACCACCAATGCGGCTCGTGGCTTTGCATAGAGAAGGCAGCACCGGTGATTGGATCGGTGAAATAGTTGTTGATGATTCCATGAACGTAAGGGTACAGGCCGGTGACAATGGAGTAGTGATTGGGGAAAGTCAGGGTCGGGAAAACGGGGATCAAACCCTGCTCAGCTTCAGTGCCGTTCTTAATCAGGCGATTGATGTTTGGCAGATCCGCTTTGTATTGGTACCCGAATCTGAATCCGTCGGAGGAAATCAACAACACAACGGGGGTCTTGAGCTTCGAAAAAGATCTCGAAGGCTGAGAGATGGCGGAGTCGACGTGGAGCGATGGGGACGAGGAGAAGTAGAGAAAGGCGAAAGTAAAGGCGGCAGAGAGAGAAAGTGCAGTAGTGATGAGGAGAGAGAAGAATACAAGTGGTGGTGTTGCAGGGGAGGGCGGAGAAGGGCGGGTAGGGGGGGAGAGGAGGAGGAGGGAGGATGAATTTGGAAGCTCATCTTCTTCTTTTGCAGGCATCGTCTTGCTTGAGATGGATTCAGAATCAGAGGTCATGCCAAGATTCAGACTCAGAGATGGGATTTTGATTGGAGAGAGAGAGAGAGAGAGGAGAGAGTGGTGGTTTGTTGGAGTCGTATAGTCCAATGGTTGAAGACTATATGCCACGTTCTATTTAACGAGAATCAAGGAAACAATAAATTAGATATACTTAATGAGAAAAAAAATTGTCAAAAAGAGATGTTCTCAAAATATGGAAATTGTCATTTTAGATACACTCCAAGGAAAAAAAAATTGCTAAACAAGGAAAAATGTGAAATATGAAATGTTTCAGGGTGTTGACATTTTATTGTAATTCTAGATATACTTGCCAGTGTTCGGTTCAGGAATCACTGTTCCTCATCCTAAATCTTAATTAAATATTGAAACAAAGATCAAATATGAAAAGAATCCCACACATCTTTTTGATTATATTAATTAGTTGCCTGTTTGAAAAATAAAAATTTAAAAGAAAATATGTGTTTACAAAGATAATTTATATGGGCAGCTCCAGAGATGGGGATATATTCTCCACTTTTCGTCCAGTCACATATGAATTGTCTAGATCATATATGGATATGGATTTTGTTTAGATCAATTATTAAATAGGAATATGGATTGTCTAGATCATATGTGCATATGGATTGGTTAAACTAATTACTAAATATGCATATGCACAAGGTTTTCTTTTTGTCAAAGAAAGAAGGAAGCAGTATAATGAAATGAAGAGAGAGAGAGAGTAAAATAAAATGATGATTTCCAATTGTTTAAAAAAAAAAGAAAATACAACATTATATAGAGGAAGAACAGATTTCCTCAAAATATCTTCAACTGCCTATAACAAACCATAACGGAAAAGATTACTATCTTATGTGGCAAACTTAAGAAGACTCTAGAACCCATGAATGCAGATCCTATTGAACCATACATATTTAAGAAAGTCATGCACTATACTATAATATGTTCCCGTGTGTTCTTTAGCCAGGATCATGAACAAGAGAAATCTTGGGATGAAGAGCATGAAAACGAGTAGCAGATAGAGGCTTGGTAAGAACATTAGCCGTCTGAGACTCAGATGGAACATATCGAACGTCGATCTCCCGATTTTGCATCTTCTCTCGAAAAAAATTGACGTCCATCTCTATATGCTTTGTTCGAGAATGAAACGCTGGGTTGAACGCAAGTTTGATAGCGCCCATGCTATCACACCATAACACAGTTGGGCGCTCAACAGGAATCCCCAACTCCGTGAACAAGCTTTGAAGCCAAAGCAAGTCAGTAGTAGCCAATGCCAATGCCAATGCCCTGTATTCGGCCTCAGTACTACTCCGAGCAACCACTGATTGCTTCTTGCTGCACCATACAAGAGGATTAGACCCAAGAAGAATACAATATTCACTCGTACTACGCCTATCATCCACACAACTCGCAAAATCAGCATCAGCTTAACCCTCAAAAATCATCCAAGTAACCGGTTTGAATAGAATACCAGTGTTTTGAGTGCCCTGTAGATATCTCAACACCCTCTTACATGCAAACCGGTGTTTGATAGTCGGATGATTTAGAAATTGGCTCAACTTGTTTACCATGAATGAGATTTCAAGTCTAGTGAGGGTTAGGTACTGCAACTTCCAACAACATTCCTATATAAAGAAGGATGATCAAATGGAGAACTATCATGGAGTGATAATTTCAATCCGGCCAAGTATGGAGTGAGAGAAGGCTTACATGTGGAGAGACCTGCAGTGTAAAGTAAATCTCTAATATACTTGGACTAAGTAAGGTGAATGCCCAAAGAACTCCGGTGTGCTTCTGTACCGAGGAAGTAGTGTACCTCTCCAAGATGTTTTAAGGAGAATTTGGAGTGGAGCTTGGTTATAAGATCAGAAACCATAGTGGGATCATCACTAGTTATAAGAATGTCATCGACATATACGAGAACCATCAACATTTTGCCACCAGAATTAAGATAGAACAACGAACTATCGGCAATGGATTTCTGCAATTTGAGTGAGAGAAGATAAGACTTTAAGGTATCATACCAGGCCTTTGGGGCATGTTTTAGACCATAAAGAGCTTTCACCAAACGACAAACATGGTTGGGATAGGGAGTATCTACAAAACCCTCAGGTTAAGACATGTAAACAACTTCGTTCAATGCACCATTAAGAAACGCATTGTTGATATCCACCTGTTGGATCTTCTAACCCCTAGTAACATCCAGAGTAAACATGAGTCGGATGGTGAACGGCTTGATCACTGGACTAAAGGTGTCAAAGTAGTCCACACCAGTATGTTGCTGAAAACCCCTACAAACTAACTGTGCCTTATACTTACTGATACTTCCATCTGGTTGCCTCTTAACTCTGAAAATCCATTTGTTTGAAATGGGATTAAAATCTGGACTAGGAGGAACTAACTCCCATGTGTGATTGGACTGAAGTGCCCTGAATTCCTCTTTCATAGCAATTTTCCAATGAGGTGAGGCCAAAGCTTGTGAGACACTGGATGGTTCATGCTCAACGAGATTAATGCTAAAGCATCTTGGTTTAAAAATTCCTCTTTTGGATCGATTGATCATTGGATGAATAGAAGAAGTGGCAAGCGAGAATGGTGGGATTTGGGGAGCAGAAGAGTTATTGGGAATATGTATTGTTTAAGAAGTGGATGTAGTAGTAGGAGAATGTGGAGAATTACCTAGAGAGAAGTCTTGAGATGGCCAACCAAAATTGGAAGAGGATTGATGAGAATCTGGACTTGATATAGAAACTGGACACGTATTGATAGGAAGAGATGGCAAAATGGAACAGATTTGAGATGACTTTGTGAGACTAGTGTCATTAGCAAACAAATTTTAATATGGAAATTCATACTCATTGAACTCCACAATTCTAGCAATATAAATCCTTCAACTAGGATGTAAACACCTATAACCTTTGTGAGTCATGCTATAGCCTATAAACACACATTTTTGACTCCTAAATTGTAACTTAGTTGTGTTATACGGTCTTAGAAACGGGAAACAAGCACATCCAAAAGTTTTTAAGAATTTATAATCAGAATGCTTATTGTGAATTTTATAATACAGAGAAAGACCGTGTAACACATGAGTAGGAAGTTGATTTATAAGAAAAATAGTTGTTTGAAATGCATCATCCCAAAAAAAGAAAGGTAAATGAGAATGACTTAGTAAAGTAAGGCCAATTTGAGTGATGTGTTGGTGTTTTCTTTCCACTAATCTATTTTGAGCATGCACATGAGGACAAGAATGTCTAAGCCTAATACCATGGGTTTTGAGAAAAGAAGATAGAGCTAAAAATTCTCCTCTCATATCACTTTGCAATGTTTGCAATTTAGTACAAAAAAGCTTTTCAACTAATGGCAAAAATTGTTTAAAAATAATGGCAACATCAGATTTCTTGCAAATAGGATAGAGCTAGGAGTATTTAGTAAAATCATCCACAAAAAGAACATAATATCGATATCCATCTCTAGTTATATGAGGAGTGGGACCCCAAACATCAAACATGAACAAGTTTTAAGAGTTTTCTAGTAGTATGTGCAACTGAAGGTAAATGTTTTTGGTGGAGTTTCCCTTGCTTACATGCATCACAAAACTGAAAACTAGAAACAGTAGTAGGAACATTTATTGATTTAAGAACATGAGTTAATGTGGCATTACAAGAATGACATAACCTATGGTGCCACAAATGAACTAAGCTGGAAACAACAACACTAGAATTAGCCAAAGTAGAAGAGATAACACAAGAAGATGGAGGAATGAAGCTATGTGAATTATGCTGATGGAGGTGAGAAAAATTGATCTGGTATAAGCCATCTTTAAGAGCTCCTCTCAATAGACTTTTGTGTGACTTCAGATCCTTGACCACACAAAAAGAAGGATAAAACTCAATAAGAGCATTATTATCTTTGAGAAACTGAGAAATACTTAGCAAATATTTAGTGATATCAGGAACACAAAAGACATGTGTGAGCATGAGAGAAGAAGAAGAAAGTGAGGGAAGAGTAGTAGAACCAGTGTGAGAAATATGAAGAGAATTACCATTGCCAACAACAAGCTTGTGCTTACCTTGATATGGTAGTTGCATGTGGAGGTTTTCAAGAGCAGAAGTTACATGATGAGTTGCACCACTGTCCAAGATCCAATCTGATGGAGGTAAAGTAGTGTGTGAATTTCCAAAGAGGCATTAGAAGGAGCAACAATAGTACTTAGCACATTAGCCTGTATAAACCCAGCAACATGTTCAACACCTTGAAAGGACACATCAAAACGTTTGTAGCACTTAGTAGCTACATTATTTGCTTTGCCACAAATCTGGCAAAACACATGGCCACCTCGAAAAGACATGCCGCGACCACGACCTCGAAAACCATAACCACCATAAGATCGATCAGAAGAGCCTTGAGCATAATTCACACTTGGAGGACCAGTGCTGAGATGTGCAGATAGAGAGGCAGATTGATGTAAACACATTTCATGCGTTTGAATCATGAACTGAACCTTAGATAATGATAAGGAATCACTTCTGGTAGTGAGATTGACAACAATACTTTCATATTCGGAGCTTAGACCACCCAGCACATAGAGAACCAACTCATCCTCATCAATATTTTGACCTGCTGCTCGCAACTGATCCGCAATATTTTGAACTTGTATTATATAATCTACAATTTCGAGATCCCTTTTCTTTAGCATTTGTAACTGAAATCGTAAACTCATAGCACGAGCCTTGGACTGAGATCTGAACAATTGCTCGAGAGCTCTCCAAATCTCAAAAGCATGAGTAAACCAACTAACAAATTCAAGCATCAAGTTGGAAATTGAGCGGAGAAGCCAGCTCTTCAATAGTTGATCATGCCTAATCCATTCAATGAAATCAGAACTCCGTATATGTGTGCCATCACCATCCGAAACAAATTCAGTAGGAATCATATCTTCATTGCCATAAAGATAGGAATCAAAACCATATGCAGTAACTGAGGCTACAATTTGAGACCTTCAGTATGAGAAATTTGTCTGATCTAGACGAAGCGTGAGAGTAGGAAAGGACCGGAGAGAGATCACCGCCATGAAAGAACGCAGCAAGCTTGAAGCTCAAGAAAAAGAGAGAAGATGTCGTGAGGCTCTGAATATTATATTATGAAATGAAGAGAGTAAAATAAAATGATGTATTCCAATTGTTTGAAAAAAAAAAGAAAATACAACATTATATAGAGGAAGAACATATTTCCTCAAAATATCTTCAACTGTCTATAACAAACCATAACAGAAAAGATTACATGGTTATCTTACGTGGCAAACTTAAGAAGAATCTAGAACCCATGAATGCAGATTCTATCGCACCATACATATTTGAGAAAACCATGCACTATACTATAATAAGCAGAATTGAAGCTTAAGTTGATGGAGAAATACAAAGCAAAGTTGAAGCTCCAGCAAACTGATGGAGAAACAAGAAAATGTGTTTGTCAAAGTCAAGTGAGTAAACAAGACTTCTCATATCATCTCTTTCATCATCAACAAAGCAAGAGACCAATTTGAACAATGTTCTCCAAATATATACATGCGCATAATTATAAAAAGTTAGTTAATTATAACCAATTAGGTTTATTGTGTTTGATATATTCATTATAGTTAAGGTTGTGAATATGCTATAAAATAATTATTCCACTGAGTTGTTTTAATTATTTTTAGGAATATAAAAATTGAATTGAATAGAATATAAACAGACTCACACTGGTTGAATTGAACCTTAAAAGTAAAATTAGAGTTCAACTGATAAAAAAAATTGTTAAAATACACTAAACTGGGTTTGAAGACCAAGCTCATGAACTAGTTATTTTCTTTATTTCTTATTATGGCACCTGAGGTTTGAATTTGATCTTTTATTTTATAAATGAAAAATATGAGGAAATATAAAATGTGTTGGTTCGGTTTTGTTTTGTTTTGTTTTGTTTTTAATAGCCCATTATTAGTTGAAACCCAATTAACCCAACCCGGACCCGCTCCATAAAAGAACCCCCACAAACAAGGCTACCTGAAATCACGCGACGACGTCGTCGTGTTCCCAACTCCTCTCCCCTTTCACGAAGCAGCGGCTGAGTGAAACTGTTGCTAAGCTTCTTCAGCGGCAGCTAAATGGCGGCATATGTAAGCATGGGAGAAGCTCACCGCCGGATAACCGAATACCTTAATCGCTTCTCCGACGCGATTTCGTATCAAGACGGAAGATCACTCAGCCGCCTTCTCTCCTTCTCCTCCGACTCCGCCGTTCTCCTCTCCCTTGCCGACGCCCTCAATACATTCCAGGTCCCCTTTCTCCTTTATTCAATTTTGTGTTAACACAAGTTAAATCACCATATTGTGGAAAATTCACGCCTTAGTAAAGTTCTGTGTATGAGTAAATAGCACCTGTGTTAATCATTAGATTGAACGATTTGGTAATAAAGCTGGATATTTTGTGCATTTTCAGAGATCAAATTTATTTAAATGTCTGTTAAAAAGAGTAGGAGGCGGTTGTGGACTGTAGAATATGCTGAAATTGGAAATTTCAAGTTTCTTCTAATTCAGGGTTTTAGGTTATCAGTTTTACTTCAATTTTTGTTGAATTTTACGCATATATATGCATTGTATGTTATCCTTCTTATATATTTTGATTGTATCTAATTGGTGATATGGAATCTCAATTCATGTAGGTCTCTGACATTGCTGTTTATGTCTACAGGATGCTAACAGAGTTATTAGGCAGTCTGAGAAGTATTCTCAGTATGCAGACATTCTTGTTCATATATTTCGGGCATTGCAGAGTTATCGATTAAGAAATTTGGTTGAGTCTTACGTGGCTTTTGAAAAAGCATCGAAGTATGTTGTTTTAAATGAATTTATTGTGTAGTTAAGCCTTTTGTATGTTATTGTAATTCCTAATGATGGATAATTGTAGTGCTTTTATTCAGGAATTTCGAAATTGGGAATCAGCATGGGCTTTGGAAGCATTATATGTGATTGCGTACGAAATTAGAATTCTTGCTGAGAGGGTAAGAAATACATGAATCTCACTCCTAATGGATAGATAAAATTTACATCTGAAATTGGTTCGCAAACTCAATTGATTTATTATTGTTGCGTTTGAAGGCTGATATAGAGTTGGCTTCAATAGGGAAAGCCCCAGAAAAACTGAAAGGTGCTGGTTCTTTCCTCATGAAAGTGTTTGGGGTTCTTGCTGGTAAAGGACCAAAACGTGTAGGAGCCTTATATGTGACATGCCAACTTTTTAAAATATATTTCAAGCTGGGGACTGTTCACCTATGTCGCAGTGTGATAAGAAGCATTGAAACCGCTAGAATTTTTGACTTTGAGGAGTTTCCAGCCAGGGATAAGGTCACTTATATGTATTACACTGGTCGTTTGGAGGTGTACAATGAAAACTTTCCAGCTGCTGACCACAAATTATCATATGCATTGACACATTGCAACACAAGAAAAGAAGCAAACTTAAGGTCTGCACAAACATGCTGTTTTTTTTTTTTGTTTTTGTCATTTGACACTGGCCACACATTTTCTTTGTGTACTGCCACTAACCTTGTATTCTTGTTCTAATAGGATGATACTAAAATATCTGATACCTGTGAAGCTTTCAACAGGCACCTTACCTACAATGTTCCTACTTCAGAAGTTCAACTTAACTGAGGTATGAATCTATATATGTTGCGTTACCTTTGAAATTCATCGCAATATGTTCTGGAGAACATGTTAATGAGTTATGATCTATATGTGGCCTTAATGTTGAAATTTATCATGCAATTTGGAGGACTTGCTTCACTGGTAGAATCATTGGAAGGAATTGTTTAAGATGGCATGAAACATTTATCCTTTCTATATTGTACACCTTTTAAATTTTCCCTTATAGTTTTGTCTCATAGCTGTTGCACAAGTATACTTTCTTTTGAACAAACAACTATGGTGCAATTTTATGCATGTGTTGTCTACATATGTGAGATCTAAGCATTCTGGCTTTCAGTAGGGGAGTAGAAAACTGAAAATTTACATTAAATGAACATTTGCACAGCGGGAATTTAAAACGAACAAGTAATAAAAATTCTTATCTTTCGAAAAGGATGGCCTAAGAATTTGAGCCTTTTCCTGGCAAAAACCTTGCGGTACTTAATTGGGACCAATACCTGTCAGTTTGTCATCTGATGTTATAATTCTATAGATTCAGTAAGATTACTTTTCTTTACTTACACTATTTCAGGAGTTCATAAGATTTGAAGGAAGTACATATAGCTTGATCAGTTTTTACTCCTTGCACTTTAGCAACTGATGTATCGGATGATGTAAAGTTTAAAGGTTCTGCAGTGACTGAAAGACTTATCTAACCACATCATAAGGAAATTTTCTCTTTTGTATAGTGAAATACTGGAGTTCTTTGATATATTGAGGCCTGAGGAAAAATGGAGCTGTATTTCCAAAAAAATTTGGAAACTGTGTTTAGTTTCAATATCTTAAATGTATCAAAACTTCTATTAGCCTGCCTTTTTTGTTGTCCCTCATGTGATGTGTCCCTAGGCGCATGTATTTTTGTGTTTACATGCAATGAAATTAAACTTGAACACCATCTTTAAATTCTGCTGTAAAATGTTTTTTTTATCTGCTATTCTGCAGTATAGTGATGTTGTGCTTGCTCTTAAAAGAGGTGATCTTCGACTCCTAAGACATGCTCTGCAGGAACATGAGGACAGGTACAAATGCTTTTTCTGGTACATAGTTCTGTAAGATACTCAATTCCCAAAAAGCTGATCCCACTAAATCTTGATCAGGTTCTTAAGGTCAGGTGTATACCTGGTCCTGGAGAAGTTAGAACTCCAAGTCTACCAACGGCTAGTTAAGAAAATGTAAGTGATGATGTTTTGTAGGCCTCTACTTATGTTGGCTGAGCCTAGAATCGATATTAATTGGCTAATTTGTACATGTCACAGCTATACCTTGCAAAAGCAGAAAGATCCAAGTAAAGGTCATCAGATCAAGTTAGATGTTATTGTTAAAGCTCTGAAATGGCTTGAGATGGACATGGATGTTGATGAGGTAATTTTCCTTATTGTCTCTCTGCATAAATATTATTTGAGTGGGGTATTTACTGACAGTACTCTGTTTCTGTCATTTTCCAAATGAAATAGTCAAACATCAAGTAACTAAAATGATTTTAAATTCTATACTAAAATCAGCTGATGATTTTGTGAATGGTTAACGAATTGACGCAAAAATATGGACATGACTATTTTAGTTCAAAAACAGCAACCTTTTTATGATTTAATTTTTTCTTTGTTTTGAACTAAAATTAAATCATATTATTTTAAACTAAAAATTTTGCAGCAAAGAATTAAATTTAGTGGGGTATTTTTTCTTTGTTTTGAAAAAAATTAAATTAGATATAAATAACCAATCCTCATTTCTCTGTTCTGTAACCTTGTCAAAAACACCCCCCCTTTTTTTTTTCCAGAAATAGATAAATACCATAATTTAGTGAAGCATAAGTTTCCCATCCTCACCATTTCTGCATTATCTAGAACTTATATCCATTACAATTTTGTTCTTTCCCCTGAAGGTTTGCTAATATGGGAGATTCTTATATTGCAAATGATATTCTGGCCTTATTCCTTTTAGGAGCTTTTTCCATATTATGAAAAAGGGCTGTTTTTAGAGGGAATGAGGGGTGAGTATCATTCATTCATTTGCAATATAAGAATATCCCTTATTCTATTATACTTACTTTGAGAAAAAAGTGGTTCTTTTTCTTAGGGTAGTTTAACAAGTTTTTTAATCATGAACATAAAACGATCATGGATTTCCTAAAAATATATTATTCTACCAAAGAAATTCACTCTGCCTGGTAAACTGTAAACTAGATCTCTCTCTCTCTCTCTCTCTCTCATATTTCTATTTCAGTTTATATCGTGCAATACATGATATGCATTAATCAAGTGAAACACAAGATGCATAAAAGGAAATAGATCGTGCGGACTATGATATCTAATATATGAAAGAAACAGAAATGGGATGAAAGCTTTCGGTGGAGCCTCTTTTAGTTCCTCCTAATTTGATATGTTGTATATGTTGAGCATCCTATGATGTTTTCTTATATGCAGGTGGAGTGCATAATGTCCATTCTGATTTACAAGAATCTTGTGAAAGGGTATTTTGCTCACAAAAGTAAAGTGGTGGTTTTAAGTAAACAAGACCCCTTCCCTAAATTAAATGGCAAACCTGTCAATTCATAGACATTAGACATTATCCTCTCATATTCACTCAATCTGTAACACTAACATTTCATGGTTGTTTTTAACATAGCTATATACACTGAGCTGCCTTGATTTCTCATATGCATTAATGTTAATGTTGAAAACATTATAGAAAGATCAATTGTGTTTTATTCTCTTTCTAATATGCTATAGCAGAGTGGTCCTTTTGCTTTGTCTCTGCCCCTATTTCCAAGGTGGAAGTTAACTTCATTCTAGATGTATGAAAAGTATTAGGAATAAAGCCATTCTTCTGAAAGAAATGTCTCTTCTTTGGTCCACCTAATTCAAAGTTGAATTTTCCGGTTCACAAGAATCTACATCTACGGTTGTTTGGTTTGTTTTTAATTGATTAGAAATTTATTAGTTTTATTTTAGAGTTACTCTCCTATGAGATCGACTTACGGAAGGGATTCATAAGACAGACGCATACTGGGCATGGCCTAATCATGCACAACAACTCACAAAGTGTGTTTGGTGAGTTAGACTTGGGGAAAAAAAAAAAAAAGTCTTTCACAGAAAATATGTTAGACTTAAGCCTTACATTAACATTTCAGGCTTAGGCATACCAATAAAAATTGGATAAATTTCATAACAAGATTCAATTTATAGATTAGTTCTCAATTTTAAATTCGGATTTTAAAGTTTTTCAATAAAGGGTTCAATTTAACATTTTTTTCTCAATTCAAGGCTTGAAATTTAGATTGAGTACTCAATTCAAGACAAAATTTCATTTTTTATTTATTTATATTTATAGATTTATTAATAATTCAATATATATTCATATTTTGGATAAATTAAGTTAAGTTAGTGCGCTTTAAGAATAATTTTCATCTAACTTATCTTAATTTATATGAAAAAAAGAAAGAAAAAAAATATAGTTAATTTAATTCATAAAATATAATTTATATTAAATATTAAAATCGATTTTCTATACTTTTATTCATAAAATTAAGAAAATAAAAGAATCTTAATTTTTTAATTGCATTTATTATATATATATATATATATATATATATAAATTAATACAAGTCGGATGAAGATCGTTCCAAAATATTGCACAGATTTGTCTTAATTTATCTAAATTATAAATATATATTAAAATATAAATAAATTATAAATATAATAAAAAAGAAAAAAATTGTCTGGAATTGAGAATTCAATCTAAATTTCAAGCCTTGAATTGAGAAAAAATGTTAAATTGAGCTCCTTATTGAGAAACTTTAAAATCCAAATCCAGAATTGAAAATTAATCTATAAATTGGGTCTTATTATGAAATTTATCCAACAAAAATTTAAGTTTAGCCTGACCTATTTCCTCCCCCAATCATAATCATATAAGTATGAGTTTTGTAGCATAAGATTACATGTAAAGTGTGAGTTATATAAGTATGCATTATAAAGTATTTTAATTGCTATAGCTATGCATTTTTATTCTTAAAAATTATGTCATAGGAAATTAATTTAAGGTTAATTGTAAAAAATCACGAATTTTACTTAATTTGTAAATTTAATAAGCTTTTTAAACATCATCAAATATAACTTGAACTTTCACATTTTTTACAATTTTAACCAACGAGTAGCTTTCAAGTATGTATATCTTAGAAATAATTTACATCATTTCAAAATAACTATCATTTTGTATGTTAG
Organism: Scutellaria barbata; assembly: GCA_028654395.1. Classification (NCBI taxonomy): domain Eukaryota; kingdom Viridiplantae; phylum Streptophyta; class Magnoliopsida; order Lamiales; family Lamiaceae; genus Scutellaria; species Scutellaria barbata. The sequence goes on along the minus strand of CM053646.1, from coordinate 11,596,789 downwards.
GTTTCATGTTCTATTTTGAAACGATGATAGTTATTCCCAAAATAAACATATCGGAAATATACCTGTTGGTTAAATTTGCAAAAGATATGAAAGTTTATGTTATATTTGGTTTTATTCAAAAAGTTGGTTAAATTGTAAATTAAGTAAAATTCGTGATTTTTCCGACAATTAACCCATTAATTTATTATAAATATGGCGATTAATGATTTTGAATTACACCGATTTTTATAAGTATGAATTTTGTAAATATAAGTATTAGTTATAATCATATAATTATACGTTTTATAATTATAAATATGTGTTTTCCAAATATAATTATCGCGAATGGTCAAACTGTGTCAAAACATGCGATTATGAATTTTTTGTGCATAATGGGACCATATTTTGGAATATATTTTGCACGGCCGTGTATGATGCGGTGACCACATATAAATTTTTCTCTTTATTTTAAGTTTTTAATTGATTATGACATTTATCATTCTTTGTTTGATTATTTTTTAACATATTATTAGAAATTAATAAATTCAAATCATTGAATTTTAAATCCGAATCCAACGTCGCCTTAAAGATTTGGTTGGACTGCATGCACGCATGACAAATAAACAGAAAATTGAATATTCATATATGTACCCGTGATTGAAACATTGTACATGTGTTTGTGAATATTGTTTTATTGGTTACCCACGTGAACTTCGATGTCTTTGAATATCACCTCATCCCCCTTTCTTTGACTTCAATCTATCTAACCTTCAATTATTTTCTTTCAAAGTCCTTTTTTTTGTTCTAAAAAAAAGATACAATTATTTTATTTTATTTTAATTTAATTTAAGATAAAGTGTTTCATGATCATGAAGATTCGGGCTCAAAATTCGAGTTGGATTAGAGTCCAGGTAAACATGATTTATTTGCATTATAAATATGTTAGTTTTTTAAATCAATATACCATTAGTTCATTTGAATATATCAATTTCAGGAGGAATTTATAATCATGATAATAAATACATAGATGAAGTTTAGATAGATATATATTTGAAATCTATTACTTTCATTTGAACTATTTATGAGTTATTTTGGTGGATTTTAAATTATCTCTAACTTAAGTGAACTTAAAATTTTTTAATTTCAAATACTAAATTTTAAATCACTCTATTCAGATAGAGCCTATAAGAATTTATATACGAATTGGATATGAAAAAACTAACAACTGAAAATATATAAATATATAATCTATAGAGATGTTGAAATCAAAGTACAATTTGAGTTGTTGTGAAGTGACCTTATCGTTGGATTTTCTTGTAACTTTTCTCTCATAGTTCTCTTGCGGGTAAAAGAGGATAAATGAGTATTTAGCATTTACTCTTATTTAAGTTAACTGGTCTTCATTATTTTAAGTTTGACCTAATGATTGTTTGCCATTTGTCTCAAACTACAGTTTATTTGGAGATATTCTTTGCCTTCATATGAAAAGTTGTTTGCAACCTTGCAACGACTAACAAGAGCTTCGTATTGATATGTCATGTTATTAATTATTTCACGTTTATTTAATTTTATTTTTTTAACGTTCTAAATTGATATTTTGAGTTCATAGTATTTACTTCACGCTCTTGATATTTTATCAAAAAATGATTTGGGTAAAAATAGTTGAGTAGACATTTTAACTCATTCGATTACAAAGTTGTGCTTTAAATTTTGTAATTGACTTGTTTATAAACAAATTTGTTAAGCAAAAAGTTTGAGTCATTTTTGGCGAGAGACCTCCATAATACTGATTTGAATGATATAAAAAAAAATTCCCATTTATTTTTCAATGATGAAATGATTACCAGGTACAAATATTTTTCAAGAATGAATTTGATAAATGAATAAGAATACACAATATATGCACCAATTTATAAGAATGGAAAGGCTATGAATCTTGTGAGGTCTTGATAATCAATTCATAGTACTCTTTGTGATTTTAATTAGGATTTGACTAGAGTTATTGGATTTAGCTAATAATTTCCTTTTGAATTATTAGTGGTTGACACTAATTAATTTGGATGGATTTAGATTGATAATTGGAGAGGTAGAATATGGTCAGAGTTAGATGTAATTATTGTTGACCAAATGTTTGATAAATTGCTTAAATATCCAAACCTTACATTGTTCTTTTAATTGAAATATTTTCTTTACTTTATAAATTAACTTTCTAAATAGAATTAGGTATTAATTAGTGTAAATTGGATTGCTTAATATCCACCTTTTACTTTATAATGATGGGACAACAAATTTGCTTTATTTTTTAATTTCAAAGTTCATAATTGCATTAAACATACTTTATGTAATTTTTTTGATTTTTTATTTGTCAGTTTTGATTCGTCTTTATAAATAATAGTTCTCCCTGTTTGAACAAATAAACGTTAATATAACTAGTTACTTAAAAAGAAAGGTGTTTCTTTATAAAATAAATTAAGGATAAATTTCATGACATGACCTAATTTATAAATTAATTTTTAATTTTAAATTCGGATTTTAAAGTTTTTTAATAAGGGGTTCAATTTAACATTTTTTTCTCAATTCAAGGCTTGAAATTTAGATTGAGTTCTCAAGTCAAGACAAAATTTCATTTTATTTTTTATTTATATTTATAGATTTATTTATATTTCAATATGTATTCATATTTTGGATAAATTAAGTCAAGTTAGTGTGCTTTAAAAACAATTTTCGTTCGACTTATCTTAATTTATATGAAAAAAAATGAAATATAATTAATTTAATTCATAAAATATAATTTATATTAAATATTAAAATCGATTTTCTATATTTTTATATCATAAAATTAAGAAAATAAAAGAATCTTAATTTTTTTAATATATAAACAAGTCCGATGAAGATAGTTTCAAAATTGCACAAACTTGTCTTAATTTATCTAAATTATAAATACATATTAAAATATAAATGAATTATAAATATAAAAAAAATGAAATTTTATCTTGAATTGAGAAAAAATGTTAAATTGAGTCTCTTATTGAATAACTTTAAAATTCGGGTCCAAAATTAAGAAGTAATCTATAAATTGAATCTTGTTATGAAATTTATTATGTTTGGGTAAGGATAAATTTCATAACAAAACTCAATTTATAGATGAGTAGTGTTTGTGTGCACCAGGTGCATGGGTCATGATCCATGCAATTGAGCATACGGGTCGGGTCCGGTCCAGTTTAACCCGGATCCTCGTTTTTTTTTTTTAATAATTTATGTCATAACTTTTATGTTGTAATAATATAACATTTATGTTGTAATAATGTAACATTTATGTACAGATTTCATAACATTTTCACTGAATGACTTATACTTTTTTCACTATAAAAATTCATGCAATATAACCCAAACATTTATGTTGTAATAGTATAACCTTTATGTACAGATTTCATAACATTTTCAATAAATAACTTATAGTTTTTTCACTATAAAAATTCAATATAGCCGAAACCTTTATGTTGTAATGATATAACCTTTATACTATATTACTATATCCTTTATATACAAATTTCATAACCTTTTTAGTGAATAATTTATACTTTTTTCACTACTCAACACTTCAAAAGGTTATGTGCATATAACTAAAAGGTTATAAGGATAGAACTAAAAGGTTAAGTTCGCTAAACTAAAAGGTTATGTCAATATACAGCATAACTAGAATTTGAGTTAGGGTTTGGGCGCGTGGGGACACGTGAGGTGTGCGTGGGGCACGTGAAAGGCACTTTGGGTCGGGTTAACCCAGTTGCACGGATTTAGAATCCGTGCACCTGGTGTATAGAAACAATTGTGTTTATAGATTACTTCTCAATTTTGGACCATAATTTTAAAATTTCTCAATAAAAAACTCAATTTAACATTTTTTTCTCAATTAACTAATAGCTAATCAACAAGGGAAGTGTTGGGTGAATTAAAATAATGTAGACTAATAATGAATAATATTATTCAAATTTGAAAAAAAAAAAGATAAATTATTCATAAAAGGGAGCTCACTGTAGTTGAAAGGCGGTCCCATTTATGACTTATTAGTTGTTTAAAAATGTGAACTGAATGTACTCGGTTTTGACCATTTTAGATTTGCCTCATGAACAAAGTACCTAAACATAACCTCCTAAAGCCATTATCTAATAAATTAATTATTTAAAAACACTTGAGTGAAATAAATCGTTTAACAGACCACTATAGTATCATTCAATTCACTTTACTTTATTATTAAATCAAATAGAATCATTTAAATTAAAATCTTGTAAATGAGTTACGAGATGCATAAAAGTGTCTCAAACATGTTATACACTTGTGATGGGATGATAACAACAAATTTAATTTAACTATGTTTCAATCAAAGTTCTATTTGGTTGCATTAATGTACTATTTTCTTTTTTGAATTTCTTATGTAGTAGTTTTGGTTCTTCTTTATAAACAATAATTATATATTGAAATTAGGTTAATTAATAAATCCCCACAAGAAAACAATAATCGTTTTAATTCAAAAGCTATTAAGTAATATCAATTAATTTGATGTTAGTGTGTATATTGAATCCACCTATATGTGTGTGAGTATACATATTATCCGTAATTGAGATGTATAAGACATACTTTTTTAGATTCAATGTGTCTTCTTTATACTTTAAAAATATACTTTATTGTTGTAGACTTTATTTGAAATTAGTGATACTACGTGTTGGATGAGTTTGACATTAACTACAAAGGACGGTAGGTATAATATGATTTATAATAATGGAGTGAATGGATTTTTTTTTTTTTAAGTAATAATGGAGTGAGTTTTACATTTAAGGCTTTATTAATCTCTATATATAAGCCTAATAAATAACGGATTCGAATGCCTATTTTAAGGTTATAATCTTTGAAAATAATTTTAAAGAATGTTATATTTGACGGATAAATATTGATTTAAAAAAGGTGAAACTATCTCATAAATTTAATCTTTTCAGACAGATCATTTTAGAATTCATTACCAACAAATTAAATAGAACATAATTATGATTAGCAACAAGTAAAAAAATGTATAAATTTAATCCTCATAATTATGTGGTACAATTGTATTAACAAAGAAGATAAAATTGTGCTTCAATTGCATTAATATGTGTATACTTGTACATATACACATGTATAATATAATTAATAAAGTAGCCAATAGTCTAATCTTAAAATTAGATCATTTAGAAACATTCTGTAACTTACACAAAGCAGTTTATAAGAGTTAGAATTATTATCTTCAGATTCGTCATACATAAATTTTAAACTAAGTTATTGAAAGGAAAAAAAAAAAGAAAAAAAAAGGAAAAAAAAGCCACGTGTTTGTTCACTGAATTAAATTAGATAGTAACTAAAAAAGAACAAAGCAAGTGTCGGTTAAATGTTAGTTGAATCAATATATTCCAAAACTCCTTTAATCATAATAAAATATAATCATTCAAAATTGAGATAGAAGGAAGTCAAGAAAGCTGACTTAGTTGAATGGTAGAGGCTGAGGCATCATCCCATTTGTAATTTGTAAAAAGTGTTCAAAAATGGCAACCTCAAAGGATTTTGGGTAGGAATTTTCTGAACCTTTATTATACTTTCTCTATTTCAAAATAAATATAGTTCTAAAGTTTTTTTCGTAAATAAAAGAATATAAAAACTAAACTAATAGATTCTTAACTAATCAAAGTATTTAAAATCCAAATTTAAAAAGAAAATCATATTAATTCCTCAAAAAGTATTATGTTAGATCCCTAAATTTTAGCTAAGAAATATTACGGAACACAAAAATTGGACATCGATTACACAATATCAATTTCCCATCACCCACTCCTAAATTAAGACAATTCTTTCATTCTCTTCTCCTTAATTATGTCATTGAGATCAGATAATATAAAAGAAAGAAGATAAAAGAAATTTGAGATAAGGAAATAATGTAGAATCTTGTGCAAAAACAATTTAAAGATATATTAAATAAATAATTTCAAAATTAAGAAATTTTTTAGAAATTGAAATTGAAGGTAAATTTGGGGGGAAAAAAAAGAAAAGAAAGGAAACTAAATCGACACGAAATTTGAAATAAAATTCGACCTCTTAAATAACACTTATTTTGAATTGGATGAAGTATTTCATAAATAGATTGTTGGAAATCTGTATAAAAATTTGAGCTTTAAGTATGTTAGTAATGATATTTCTGAAATTGAATGATTAAATTTAAAAAAGTTTATAAAAGATAACATTTTTCTTAATGATTACCAAACAATTTAAAAGACATTATAAAGAAATGTGAATTTTATTTACCCACAAACACAACAAATTATCTTTAATAAGATACTGTCAAATTTTGTTTTTTTTTTGTTTTATGAAACTTCAAAGTTGAATTCTTCTAAGATCAATTACTCGATCTTTCTGTATACTCTAAAAAATGGTGGAATAAAAATGATTCTTATGTTAGATGCAAAAACAGACGGGTTATTATGTAAAGTAATTAATCTTATATTTTTCATTTATAACTTTTAAGTATCTTATAAAATGTTTCACAAAATTTATAAGTTAGCCAAACATCTTTAAAAAAATTTGGGTGGGCTACAGTGCCGTGGTGTTTACTCCTCACGTCGGGAGGTTTATCACATTAAAAATTGTTTGTATTCTTGCCTTGCATTGGTGATTGTGTTGTTGCTTCTATTTGATATAGTTTCCAACTGGATTCACACAAGAATTGGATAATATTATTTTGCTGAAAATTGTATTTGAAAAATTATCCTAACTGTTCATCTATTGTATTTTTTATACAAAGAGGGGACACGAAAACTCTATGAAAGGGTGGTGGTTTAATTCGATTGTCTTTAATAAGAAGTTAGAATGCAAGTATGGGATAAAGAAATTAATGGACAATTTTGGTCCTAGTGAAAGTGAAGATCCGAAAAGAAAAGGTAGAACTAACAACATTCATAGTTGGAGGAGTCGTGACAATTCTAGTTATAGTAATGTCGATCCCGCCAAATACATTCTGAATTTCATTTTTGATGATACTTTTTTAGTTAAGAATATTAATGGAGACAGTTATTCTATCTATTGTCTAAATGAAATTTATATAAATCAATAAAAAATCGATCAATCTATTCAACACAATAAAATTGATCTAATTATATAAAACTTCTTTTTTTAAATGAGTTTGACCTTTTTTTTTCTTTTTTCTTAAAATTTTTAAAGATGTTTGGCTGATTCCGCTGATCTTATAAAAAAATTTCTTTTGCATTTATATCCAAGGTCAAATAGATATTAATAAATGGACTCTTCAACTTTTTGGACTACTCCATATTGACGCTAAACACATAAATTTTAAGTTGTGTATTTAGGCTCTTCACATGTTATAAGCTCAATCTAACACATTTTATATAAGATTTTACGTGAGATTGTCTTATAATAAAACCTATTAATTAATATATTTAGATTAAAATCTGTGTCCCAAGAAAGAGAGTATATAGAAAAATGAACCCACACAAAAATAGCAAGACAAATCCAACCCAAACTCAAACTCATTGTGATATCACCCTTCTCTCCGCCTCACTCATATCTTCTCAATTCACGAACAAGTTCGAATCTTTGAAAATAAAATACAGAAAAAGAAAAAAAGTGAATAAAAAAAGAAGAAAATGAAAGGAAAAGAAAAACGGAAAACCCCTGAATTCAGTATTTTGTCACGTTTCAGACTGGCACTGTGATCGGTGTCAACGAGAAAACTTCCCCTTGAACCTCCCTCCCTCTTTCCCATTCCACACCTCTATAAATACGCCTACTTAAATACTATGGATTCCACTTTGCAGAGGAGTTAGCAATGGAGGATGCTTATGGCAGTAGAAGCGGCGGCGGAGGAGGGTTGTTCAGGAGCTCAATGTGCGGCGGCGCCGCCGCGCAGCCACCGGATATGGAACAGTTGTCGAGGGAAGGCAGCCATTACAGTCTCTCTACTGGGATTCTTCCTTCGCTTGGCGCTACCAGTCATCGCAGAAACAAGATTCGTTCTTGCATTCTTTCACCTTATGATCGCCGTTATAGGTTTTCTTTTTCCCCAAGAAACAATCCTTTTGCTTTTCTTTTGATGTTTTGCATGTTCTTGTTTTTCGGCTTTTTATTCTGTTTTTGGGTTAACTGACTCTCTGTTTTTTTAATGTCTTTTTAATTTTAAAAAAAAAAAAGGGAAATATTATATTTCTTGTTGCGATGAAAGATTTCTCATACTTTGGATGGTTATGGTTAGATATTTTTTTTTTTTACCCAATTTATTGTGGGTTTAACTGCTTTTTTTTTTTTTTTGGTGAAAATTAGTGTAAGAATATCGGCAATTGAATCCTTTTAAGAGGATTTTACAGTAAAAAAGAGTTTTGTTGATCCCCATTGCTGCAATCACTTGACTTTCACCACATGTATTTTTTGTCAAAATATTAGAATTTTAAAATATTCTGGTATTCAGTTACCTTTAAATGTATACCTTTGCGTCCTTCTACCTACCTTCTTTCATATCTTTTTCTTTCTGCATTTTCAAATATAGGAATATCATTCTTGATGTGTTGGTGGGATTTATACATATATGATTATTTTGATGTTTATAATCTTTAATCTTGTCATACCAGTTAATTAATTATATCTTTTACCCATTTCAAAATTGTGTGGTTTTAGAAAACTGCCATTTTTGAGAGACTTTTGTTGAAGAATCTTCAAAAGTAGAGATTTCTTTTTAATAACTTTTATGTAAGCAATGCAAAATGAAGTTTCACATTAGGCTTCACTTATACAGGCTATCTTAATTTGACTGTTTAATTATCGATTCTCTGTGTGATTTTTTTCTTTAGCTGAAATGAACTCGGGTTAATTTAATGTTTGCAGAATATGGCAAACGTTTCTTGTTCTTCTGGTTATCTACACTGCTTGGGTATCTCCATTTGAACTTGGGTTTCTTGACAGACCAGAGTCGCCTCTTTCTGTCCTGGACAATGTTGTTAATGGATTTTTCCTCATTGATATCATCCTTACGTTCTTTGTGGCTTACCTGGATAGAGACACATATCTTCTTGTCGACAATCCAAAGCAAATTGCTTGGAAGTATACAACTTCTTGGTTGGCTTTTGATATCATATCAACAATCCCTTCTGAACTTGCTCGTCAGATTTCCCCAAGACCTTTACGCGAATATGGCTTGTTCAACATGCTTCGTCTCTGGCGTCTCAGAAGAGTTGGTGCATTATTTGCGAGGTAAATTTACGGATTTGGATCCTTTCTATGAAAAATGCATTCTTTTGCTAAAATCCCGTTTCTTTGTTATAACAGATTGGAGAAGGATAGAAACTTTAACTACTTCTGGGTTAGGTGTGCGAAGCTTGTATCTGTAAGTCAATGTTAAGACTCACTTGTTAATGGTTGGAGAATTAAACGAGGATTATTTAAGTACTGAACTGTATTGTTTATATGTATGTAGGTTACTCTTTTCGCCGTTCATTGTGCTGGTTGCTTTAATTATCTACTTGCTGCTCATTATCCTAATCCAGAAAATACATGGATCGGGAAAAAAATACCCAATTTTCTTGAGCAGAGCCTGTGGAGTCGTTATGTCACTTCAATTTACTGGTCCATCACTACTCTCACTACGGTTGGCTATGGAGATTTCCATGCTGTGAATACAAGGGAGATGATATTCAGCACTTTCTATATGCTCTTTAATCTTGGATTGACGGCGTATTTGATTGGAAATATGACAAATTTGGTAGTCCATGGAACGAGTAAAACCAGGCAATTCGTAAGTAACTTCTACTCTGCTATTTCTTTCACGATTCGAGTGATTTGTCGTCTTACTTTTTCTGTCATCCAAACAATAGAGAGATACCATTCAAGCTGCCTCGAGTTTCGCACATAGGAATCAACTGCCTTCTCGTCTCCAAGATCAGATGCTTTCACATTTGTGCTTGAAGTTTAGGACCGACTCAGAGGGGCTGCAGCAGCAAGAGACTCTTGACTCGCTTCCTAAAGCCATTAGGTCGAGTATATCCCATTTCCTTTTCTACTCTCTGATAGACAAGGTCTACTTGTTTCGTGGAGTGTCCAACGACTTGCTCTTCCAGCTGGTAATTCCTTGACACTTTGATTTTGCTTTCCGTTTTCCGACTTTTTACATTGTCATATGCCTTATTTCTTTGTATTATAGGTCTCCGAGATGAGAGCTGAGTATTTCCCTCCCAAAGAGGATGTGATCTTGCAGAACGAAGCACCAACCGACTTTTATATTCTTGCTACGGGGGCAGTGGTATGATTGGACTTCTAGAACCTTCTCTCTTTCTCTCTCAAGCCCACGTTACATATCTAAATCTCATGATGCATACATGCTGTTTTACAGGATCTATTGGTTATGAAGAATGGAGTTGAACAGGCAAGTTGGATTCGTAAATTTAAACTATTCATGAAAAAATGTGTTTTCGTATCAGAAGATTGACCGGAAATGATTGCAGGTTGTTGGCGAGGCGAAAACTGGAGAGCTTTGTGGTGAGATTGGCGTACTTTGTTATAGGCCTCAACTATTCACTGTTCGAACAAGAAGGTTAACCCAGCTACTTCGACTGAATCGTACCACATTTTTAAACATCGTTCAGGCCAACGTTGGTGATGGGACTATAATCCTGAATAATCTTTTACAGGTATAGATATATACCCATACACGATCTTTATTTTCAGTAAGGCCTCAGCTTAAATATTGTATAACATTGGTTTTACTTTTGCCAGCATTTGAAAGAAGTGAAAGACCCAATAATGGAGGGAATTCTGCTGGAGATCGAGAACATGGTAGCTCGGGGAAGAATGGATCTACCTCTTACTTTATGTTTTGCAGCACTAAGAGGAGACGACTTGCTGTTGCATCACTTGTTGAAGAGAGGTCTTGATCCAAACGAGGCGGATAATAATGGAAGAACGGCTTTGGTTAGTACATATATCTCTGTTTCTCTGTAACATATTTTACGAAATTGGTTGATATCCGACACTCTTTCTTGCTCGATTAATTCAGCATATTGTAGCATCAAATGGAAACGAGAACTGTGTGCTTCTATTGCTCGACTTTGGGGCCGATCCCAATTGCAGAGGTAATTTGCTTCACTTCCAATACTACAAATCCGTTAAAGTCTTCAAGTTCTGGCTATGTCATAACGAGCATTGTGTATTTTGTTGGACAGATTGTGAAGGAAGTGTACCGCTATGGGAGGCCATGCTTAACAGGCATGAAGCAGTGGTTAAGCTATTATCAGATAACGGCGCAAACTTAACCAGCGGTGATGTTGGTCTCTTTTCCTGCACGGCCGCTGAACGAAATGACTTGGATTTGATTAAGGAAATAGTTGGTCATGGTGGGGACGTGACGTGGCCGAAGATGAAGGGATGTACAGCTCTTCATATCGCCGTTTGTGAAGGAAACGTTGAAATAGTGAAGTTCCTGGTTGAACAAGGTGCGAGCATTGACATGGCAGACGAATGCGGTTGGACTGCAAGGGAGCTAGCCGAGCAGCAAGGGCACGAGGATATCAACGAGCTTTTTGAATCATACAAAGCAGCCAAGGTCGACTCCACGGTCACCATCTCAGAGGAGCGCAAAGGGGTCCGTTTCTTGGGAAGATTCAAAAGTGAGCCAACTATCTTACCTCCTAATCAGGAAGGGTCGTTTCCAGCCCCGGGTGGGTCGTGGGGGAGGTCTCGTCCCAGGCGGAAGAGTAATATGTACAATAATTCTCTGTTTGGGATGATGACATTGACAGCTGCCCAAACAGGGGAGAATGATTTGGATACTGCTAGAGTCACAGTGAGTTGCCCGGAGAAAGGAGATAGGACGGGGAAGCTCGTGATACTTCCACAGAGCTTCGGAGAGCTACTTGAAATTGGTGTGAAGAAATACGGCTTCTGCCCGGCTAGGGTTTTGAGCAAAGACGGGGCTGAAATCGATGGAATCGAGCTCATTAGAGACGGGGATCATATCGTTTTCGCTACCTAGGGATAGTGATTCATGGAGGTGAGGGTTTTATAGCTCATTCTTTTTAGGGTTTAGTTATCTCTCACAGATGTAGCAGGCTAGCAGCAAAACAATATTATTCTTTTCAACTGTATATATTCTCTTTTTCTACTATTCTTATTCTTATCACAACTTTTTGTTATTTTTGCCATTTTTTGCCTCCCACATAGTTAAAATGCTTCCATTTTTTTTTTTTTTTTATTATGCATAATGGATTGTCTAGATCAATTATTACATATCATTAATATGGATTTATGAAATTTGACATTTACTTAGGAATATGTTAACCTTATCATCAGTTTATCTTTGTAATAAAATCACATATCAATACTATTTTGCCCATTATTGACATATATTACATGATATCACAAGACAATAATAGTATCCGTAATCCTGAATGAAAATATATATATAAATATCAACCGAAATAGGAAAGTAATTTCTAAAATGCTTTCTCTATATAATTTCTCCTTGAGAAATATCTATTCCGTGCAATCAGTATAAAACACAAGCAACGAAAAAGATAGAAGAAATTCCTAGTAAGCTAGAAAAGAAACATTTTACACCTCAATTTCAACAGTATCAATCATGAAATCCTATGCTGAGCTACAACATAAAATCATTTCTTCAGAGGCCTTTATAATCTTTGGTCCCCCAAATTCTGATCAGCAAAACATGGTTTGATGCCATAGAGTTTCCAAAAGAATCAGTGAGAAGTTTACCTAATCAAAATGCTGGAATCTACTAAACATCAAATGCTTGGAACCGACTCTGAACGAATGAACTCTTTAAGAATAGCTTTCTCTTCATTAATACGCCTCTTCTCTTCTCCATTTTGGGGTTTCACCTTTCTTTTCTCTTCCAATATCCATTTGAAAATTTCACGTTGTTGATCCTCGGGAATAGGCTGTCGCACTATCACAGGCCTCGCAATGGGAGGAGAAATGACGGGCTCGTCTTGTGCAGGAGCAGGCACTTCAGCAGGAGGGGCTGCAACTTTTGAAGGAACATCACTTTTCTTTCTCCTTTTCTCTCTCTTACCCGCCTGTGCAAACATGTACGCTGTAAATACATAAATAAACGAATATCATATCCCTCAAGGCATCAGAGGGCTTCATATAACTGTGAAAATCAAAGACTATACAAAAAAGTTTAAAGATTTTAGCCATAAGATCACAGAAGGGGCCCCCAAGTGCAAGTTATTGCAAGACTGTTTAACAAAATGGATTGACAGATAAATTTAAAGAACACCAATTGATTGGCTAGAAGATCATATATGCAGAGGCTGAGCAAAACTGGATGAGTATTATATTGCAAATAAATAGTGTTTCATCTTCTATTTCAACAACTGTCAGTACATGCAAGAAACCCAAGAAGTTGGGTACTATTACAATTATTGAGTATAGATAGTGACAGAATAAACTGTGAAATGGATGAGACAAAAGATACTCAAAAGCCATATTATACAATCTATAATTTTTGAGAAAGCTAAGAAAACTTACTAATTATAATTTGCAATTTTGAAATTTATGCAGGTTAAATTAGGCTTTTGGAGAAATATTCACATTTCAGAATCAGTTTAGAGCGAATTACAGTGCCGATTTTTTTTTTATGCACTGACTTTCCGTAGAAGACTAAAAAAGTATCAGAAAAGTTTCCAAGATCCTCAAAAACTTTGATGATAAAAGAATATTCTATCCTTCTTTGGTTTCACCTTTAAATGTGCAACAAAATGGCCAATACTCTTGTTACCCCCTTTTCTAAAAATATCATTAAAAGCAAGGCTGCTAGATCTGACAGTTCCGTAGTTCAACAATTATTATCTAGAAGTATTGTAAGAGTTTTAATGAGGACTATTAAGTAACACAATCTATGTAATTAATACACCCAAGGCTCGTTTATTTCGAATGATTATCCTAGGTTTGAAGAAATAATCCCACCTAATCAGCCAATTACTTTGACTGACGAAAAAATATTGGATATCTTGAGGTCCCGTCTTATTTCGAGTTTGGTGGTTTTAAATCCCACATAAGGAGGTGGGATTATATGAGTCCTATTGAGCAATTAAAATGACTTGATATCAAATGTCAAATTTATCCTCATATTTATATGTGAAATTACAATACCTCACTCCCCCTCAGACGATAAAAGCCAGATCCACACTTTCTTTAACGAATTACCCCCGAGTCATGCTAAGAGGAAGACACAAAGTGCGTATTTGGTAAATTGATCAGTCGCTTAAATAGTTATCCAACAAAGTATTTATCTGATTTATGACCAAACCAAGTAAAAAAAAGGACAGTTTTATTATTTAATCTATAATTAGAAAATCCAACAAGTATATATCCTCATTTTAGCTTTGTTGTCATAAAAAAAAATATACAAAGGAAAACAGTTTGAAGATGTCTTAATGTTTTTTATACGGCATCTTTCTAATTCGTACCAAATCTCAGAACCTTTTTTGCACCTGCAATGACCACAATGGCTAACTAAGCACAGGTCAAGGAAGAATCTCACTATATCTCCTGAAAGTTCTTTGACAAACCACAGAGATTATGTACTTCCCACAGCAGCCTGAGACAGGAGATCATAAAAGGTCATTATCATTCCCAACCTCACTATTAGGCTTCTATTCGGTTGGGGTCATTCCTTGAGTTTTTTAAGAATGTCTAAACATAAGAGCATTTAAAAGATAACATGATCTGCTGGTCATCTTTCAACTCTGAAACTCCCAAAAACCCACAAAAGGCACTTTAAACCACTAAGTTAACAACAGCACCATTTTAACCCGCACACATCACCAAACACTCTGGCTAGGGTACGTCATGTCGGAATCATATCTGCTACCAAGAATGACTTGAACCACCAGATCCATGATCCATCCCTGGTACTTACTATAAAGCATGCAACCTAACAAATTGCTCCAATGTCAGCACAACAGCAAAGCCATAAATGCCAACCATTATACACGTAACCTTCATCTTAACCCCATCCCAGATAATCATAGACCACAACTCAATACCAGACTTAGCCATGCCCTATGACTCTCCTGCCAGAGAGAATGCTGCTGAACGTAACCATTAGTGATACAGCTGTCGAACAGTAACTGCTGTCAGTAAGCATCACCATTCATCACACATCAGAACAAAAATCCAACCACATTATCCAGCCCAAAAACTCCGGAGGGACACATAAAATTGCATAGCAAAAATTGCTACCCAACTGCTGCCAATAGTGCAGCTCTAATGCCATCACAATTCTTTGCCATCACCAATTACCCCAATACCTCACTAACAACCCCAACATCTAAAGACACAACTTGTCAAGATCCTTGCAGCTCTTACATTAATCTCATTGAGTGAAACAAAAATCCAAGAAACAATTAACATGATCAATCTCCTTGCTTTGCCAACCCTATCTAATTACCAACCCTCTCTTACAAGTAGGGATCCCCATCAACACGGCTATCACCTATACATAAGCGTTCCAGTATCTATTTCAACGACCACAAATGCATGAACCTAAGAATTAGTAGCAACTAGAAGGGGAAGTTACACTTTTTAAGGTACTGTGGTAAATAACAGGAAAATAAGCTGGATTTTACCATCTTGCTAGAAAGATGAAAAAAATACGAAACTAGAAATGTAAGCTTGTATAATCAGCCACTTCAAGAAAAGGGCTATCCTATAACCCTATTGTTCTACAGATTGTTAAGAAGATCCAAATGCAAATAGCAAACCCAACACAGAAAGGAAAATGTTAGGCATCCACACCTCAAAAGAGAAATAGTTGAAAACACAAGGGTAATTGAAATTAATGCAGTTAAAGTTCCAAGAAAAAATCATTTATCCATCTTAAAAACTAAAATAACCGAAGAAGACAACAATCACCCTCATGAGAACACAGGCGCAACCTTATAGCCTAATTCTTCAATTGCAGTTAATTCATTATTTTTCATAATTTTATATGCTCTCCACTGAAACAAAAAGAAGACAACCAAAGCGCAAATGAGGAAAAAGAATCAATCCTCCAAGCCAATCCCTATGCATTATATATATCTCAATACTTGGCATGTATGATGCATAAAATTGAAGCTGCAAAATGTATAATCCACAAAATAACACACAGATACACATTTCAATAACATTAATTAAACTAAAATGGCAGAGAACCTAACGATTATTGCAAATTAATCCCAAATAGGTTTGAATATTTCGTCAATTGGTTAAACATGGAAAAAAAGAAAAAAATAATGAATCAAGAAAGACTAACCACCAATGGCGAAGTTGGAAATCAGAAAAAGACGCCAAAGGAACTTGTAACGTTTTACGGAAGGTTCACTTGGAACCTGATGAACAGGTGCGCTACCCTCCATTGTTGCTCTCTTCCTTGTTCCTTACACCTTCGTTTATGCAGATTGCACAAAATGCTTTGATTTTGGTTTTCCCATTTTTATTTTGTGTTCATTTTTCTTATTAAAGAAAAGAAAACAAAACCAAAATTCATTTCAAATCTATTTTCTTTATCTAACATATATTTCAATATAGTAAAATTACAAATAATTAAATATAATTATATTGACAGAAATATTTATAATATGTGCCCTAAATTTTTTTAATTTAGCATTAATATTATTATAGTTTGATCAATATATTTTTAGTTATATATATTGTATTTGTAGATAGAATACATAATTTTATTTATTATATGAAAAAATAATTAATTTTACTATCCCTATCATATTATTCAATATTTCCATCGTTTTTCTAATTCTTTTAGGGTTAGATTATACACATCCCAAATATACTAAAAATACCTGAAAAATATATTTGTATACTTTTTATTTTTCAAAATATCGTTTTTCTAAGTTTTGAGGCGTGTATCATCTCACTCTTCTTTTATTATGTTAATAATAACCAAATAAGATAATATCAATATAATTTTGAGGCAGATTCTATTATGACTTGAGTTAAAGTTTCAATTCAACATTTTTTTTTTTTTTAAATAAGTTAGATGAAATGTTTACTTCAAAAAAAAAAAAAAAGTTGGAGGAAATGTAATTAAAAAAATAAGAATTAAAAAAACTTGTATGATTTAAATTCAAACTTTAATCATCACAAGCTACACATTTATAAATACAAAATACCATTCATGGTTTCAACTTCAACCTCCCCTCAGTCATGGATCTTTTGGTAAGTGCTGCATGAGGATAATTGACAAAATAATAGTTTAATTCTACCCATTAAAAATGGTGATCCCTCTTTTTCAGCATTAAACTTAAAAAGTTTTTTTTACCCATTTTCTTAATTAAACAAAAATACCCCTAAGGGTCCATGTTATTAATATTGGAAATTTTTGAATTTTGTGTTTGGAGCAATAATTATGTAGATCCCGTACCCAATTAAAAAAATTAGTTGCTCGAGCAGGTTCTTTTCTGAGAGAGGTTTGAGACGGTGAGTAGCTTACCCAAAATGATTAATGCGTGAATGAAAAATTGAGAATCAAAATAATTGATTTGAATTTTTTGGAAGACATAGGATGCTTGGAAAGAAAAACTATCTCATATTGAGAAAATGAAATTATTTTTATTAGTTTATATTATTCTTCTGTTTAATGGGTGATAAGAATGTTCTTCCCAAAATGATCAAATGTTTTTTGTGGACTTCTAACTTCTCGAATGTCTAACTTTTCATCTATTAATTAATGATTTGGCTATGCTATTTTTCTTTCATTGGCAATGTATATAGCTCCTGAGAAACTGATCTGCAATCCGTAAATTCACTGTATTGCTGCTCAATACAAATATAATTTCTCAAGAAACATGAAAAATGATAAAATGATAGTTTCATTTTTTATTGGAAAGAGTAATAAGCTAAAATAATGAGGATCCGATGATTAGAAGTAGATATGAAGCTAAAGGTAATAAAGATTCAAACCCTGTGGATTACTAGTATTGGAGGGTTCTTTAACAAGTTTCAGCTGAGTTCGATAAACATATAATCACGCTTGAGGTCGTTAAGAATACACTCAATTGAGCTTGAGCATTAGCTCGTAAAACTAGACTCATGAAGTGGGCTCGCAAACTCTGTTTGTGAAAATATATATATATATATATATATATATATATATATATATATATATATATATATATTTATATATATACACATTAAATGACCGTGTTTGTGAGCTTTTGAGGCAAATATATCATCGAGCTTGAGTTCGACTCGAAAAGTAATTGATCTCAAAATCCAGGCTCAAGTTTGGTTCTTGAAAATTAACAAACTATCTTGTATGAATATTTATCAAATCGAGACCCAAGCAACTGGCAAACGGTTAGCTCCTCAAGATTCCTAGGTGATGAGATAAAATCTTATTTGCTCATACAACTTTGACCATGTTAGTACATATTTATGCATCCATATTGATTATGAGTTGACATAAATGATAGCTTCAATTTGTCATGTCATGTAAGTTAAATGGTTTGGTTCAGTTATTATAAAAAATGTTTGGAGTACAAGAATGGTTATTGGGAGGTACTAATTTTTCCAAATGATTGATTTATAAATCATGCATTGTTTGATTTAAGTAATGAAATTGTACATATCGAAATGAATTATTAAGGGTACGTGATCCATCTACTAGATTGAAAGGTAAGGAGATTTAATAAAAAATAATAATGATTTGGAGAGGTTATTAGTCAAAGTGGATGATGTTGTTTTTGTTTATTTGAAAAAAGTTAAATTTTGGAATTAGAGAAGATGTAGTCTCGGGATGTGATGGTAGTAACTATAAAGGTTATATGAATTTGTTGTCATCCATAGACATTTATCATCCTCTATTCCATATTAATGTTTCATCTGATATTTTAAAATAATCATCACACATTAAATGTAAAAGATGACTTCACAAATTTACATATATCATGATTTAAAAACAATAAAATATAAGATGAAATATCAACTTGAAATAGAGGATCTAATTCAATTTATCCTGAACCAAGTAGTAGGGATAATAAAAGCACTATCGTTTGTCACTCTTTAAAAATCGGTTTTGTTAGTTGTGTTTTAATCCATTAGATAGGGTTTGACTTAGGTTTCAAGTCAAAACTGAATCAATTTTTTTTTTAATTATTTTTTAATGAGCTTGTAGAGGGGTACAATAAAAATTAAATAACTTGTGTGAGCCAAGTTTAAATTTTGGTCATCATAATTTACGCTTTTATAAAAAGTGGGATATCATTTAAGCTACAAAATTCGTGATTTTTTATTTTACTTAGTTTGTGGGTTCTGACAGTTGATCAACACATCAAGTTTTCCGGTATACTAAGAGTCCACACATATTCGTATAGAATGAATAGGTTCTCTTGAGAGTAATTCTAGTAAAAAAAGTATGAAGAAGTGAAGTACGCTTAATACTTTGTAATGCTTCATTGTAATTGTGTGTTTACTGTGACATGGATAGTCCTAAGTTGCTTTGGTGATCAAGCTTGTTGATTGATTCAGTTGATTTTAAAATCTGGCAATTAAATCCACATTTAATAAACTTTCGAATTGAAGAGCTTAATAAAGCACCATGGTATTGTACATTGTATGTGTGATTTCCGGGCCTCATTTCATGGAGGGAAAGCCCAAATATCGAATAGCCCATGATATGTTGGAAGCCCAATGGAATTTTCAGGATTTTGTTAGTTCTCAACTACCACGTATATTAAGTGGCTGCAAACTCGATCAATTATGCTTAGTGATATGAGATCCAAAACTATGGAACGCCACAAAACTAGAACCACACTATCCCAATCAAGATAACGTATTTGATTGATTTTTTTAATTAAATGTCATTTTAGTTATTTGATTGATTTTTTTCTAAGTTTATTATCCTCAATCACAATCCCTAAAAGATTTTTTTTAATTAATTTGGATTTTATTTAAATTCCTAGTTTATAAAAAACTCAAAACAAATCTTTAATTACGACAAAGATTGATTTAAAATAAAATTGTTGAAATAAATGTAATTCTATTCCATTAAAATTAAAACGCATTCAAAATCCAATCAAATTACTTAAAAATTAATTTAAAATTAAAGTGATGAATTTCAAATTCATATACTTAAATATCATCAATGAATTTGTTATTATAATTAAGTTTCATATCATTCCACAAATACTTAAATTCAAACACAACCTAAAATTATAATTTTATTTTGTCGTAAATATAGGTATTTTCAAAAGTTTGTCAATCAAATAACTATTTTTTTTTTAAATGTGATAATTATATTATAAAAAGAGCTAAAAGTCTGCATTCTTTTACCATTAACCCTAAAAGCTATACTAAAAATATATGCTCCAGTTACAAAATACATAAAATGGTAAAGACAATTGAGTTGAATTAAAGCTATTTGTTGGGATAAATGTCGAATAATACGTAAGGTCTAACTGATCTACTTTTTATGTATAAGTTCCAACTTCCAAGTACAAAAAAAAAAAAAAAAACCTTCCAAGTACTATTACAGTTGAATATCAATGATAGTGGAGTACTAATAAGTTAGTTGACAATCAAATGACTCTTAAAAACTAGTTAATACATTATGTATGTAAGTGTTGTTGGTTTTTTTTTTTTTTTTTTTAAACTTAATTTTGAACTTTGAACTTCTAACTAAATTGAGAATGTTATGTATGTGGGCTTACTGACTTCTTTTATTAAAAAAAAAAAATCCAACTCTTTCAACAATTTCAAATAATATGAAACACTTTTAGTCCTAAATATACTTTTGTGTCAGGTTCTTGATGCTCATAGAGATCGTTTGTTAAATTATAATCAAAAGTCCTCAACAGATGATCTAATTAACAGGGATTTTTTGTTTGAAAAATATGTTTGATTAGTTCTTATTTTCTTTTCTTTGTTATCTTTTTCTTCAACTAATTTTATTTTTTTGTGGATTATAAGAGCTTAGGTGGGATGTTTAGTAGAATATTACATTTTACAACTAAGTAACAGCAATCTTGTTTTCGAAATGTACCACTGAGTCATTCGTTTAAGACTTCGAAATAATAATCTGAAACCAGCTAGATAACAAGTCCAAAGATTTGAATTTTGGAAAGAGGATAGAATTTTCTTTTCCTATTTCCATGAGACTTTATATAGACAAATAAATACTTCAGACCATTCTTCAAGAAAAATGAGCATTTATAATGAGATTTTTTATGATAACAATAAGAAAAATAAGTATTTACGATCAGATTTTTTATGATAATTTTCGTCTAATATTTTACAACAACATATTATCACAATAATTAATATAAATTAAGAATAGATTGTCATAAAAAGTAATTAAAAAACTTATTCGCTACAAATTTGACCAAAATATATTTAAAATCCAAAACTATATAGATTTGTTTGCCCTAGTTACATCCCCTCCATGGTTTAGACGGTTTAAACAACATATAAGAGTATAATTATTGAAAAGCTTTGCACCTACCATTACTTCGAATAAATTATTTATTCGATTGTGTGATCATCAATTAAAATTCAATCTTGATCCCATTTTAACATAGGAGTAGGACTCTTATCAGATTGTTGCATTAATTTAATTCCTTGAAATGTATATGTCAATCCACAATATTTTATAATCCATAAGATATAATTTAACCTGTGGAAATGAGTTTTTCTCAAGATTAGTAGAAACATCTCTTAGAGATATAATAAATTATGAGAAGGTTTCATATTATGTTTTTATGTTAATTTATTAGGATATAGTGTAACTAAATGTGGTATGACTAAGGTAATTCTTGGTAAGAGGCATTAATTTCATTTACTTGGTCAATGAAATTGAAAACTAACTAAAACCTGCAACTTTACTTTATTATTAAGCTTTGACTTACTTCACTTCTACAAGCACTTGTTTATGCAGAGGCTGCATTTATAGTACGTCACACAAGTCATGAGGTAGTTAAGGAACTTATTTATATTTCTGCTTTTTTTGTTTTCCATTGTTTTTTTAATTATTATTTCATTGTTTTTTCCCCTCATAGTAATCTTTAATGAGCCAGAAACTTGTGTTGTGTGTGAAACCCATAAAATCAATGTTTCAAGAATTTAATCGGTTGGACTTTAGTAATTAAAGATTCAAATGATCGAATCGATTCAACCGATGGTACAATACTTATTAAAAAGTTGCATTTGGATAAAACCCAAGTGGAAATTAGTTAAATATATTAATATATTAGCTAAAATTAGGGATAGAACTTGGGATGATGATAGAAGAGTAGGTCTTAATTAATATGACAATTAAAAAAAATTCAATACAATTTTTTATTTTTTTTGGTACTAACTACACCATAAGTTTAATTTAATGGTAATAAATATTATTATTATTATTACTACTACAACAACTGTTGTTGCTGCTGCGTAACAAAAGAGATTGTAAATTGGACAAATATTGTGAATATTTGGTTCAATCTTTTCCTATCCATTTTTGTATCAAAATTTGGTTGTATGTTTTTCTAATCAAAGTGTCGCAGTGAATTATTAAAACGCCTACAACAGTCAATAATTTTAAATAATTAACTCTAATTTATCCGGACCTATTTTTTTTCAAAAATAATTTAAATATTCATATTTATCTTTGTTTATTTTATTGAGGTGATTAATGAAATTTTATATTAGGTTTACAAGGGCAGTATACTAATAAGTTTGTATAACCACCCTCAAGTTTATGGTCGTCAAATATGAAAGCATGCTTCCAAATGATGTGTGCATTGATCAAAAAATTAAATACGAAATTCACCTAATCTGGATATTGAGTGAGTTTCTTATTTACCTAAATCACTTAATAATTCATCGTAAATTGAATCTACTATCACGAATTCGAAACATTTTAATATAAATTTCGTGTAATATTCTTGGACACTAATTGAATTACATCTTCACAAATACTATTACAAGACAAAGGTATAGGAAGTAGCAAATCAAACCACCTTAAAAGCATCGACTAATCAAATAAGTCCAATTTTTTAATTTATTTTATTTTACAAGACGGCGTTGTCATTAAATGGTTAAAATAAGAAAACTCGTATACGTTTTTGATAATACATTATTTTATTTTATTTTGATGATACATTTTAGGAAGTCTATGGTGTGGACATATGGACTAAATAAGTCAACAACAGTGAAATCCGAGTCATGTGGTCCCCATCCTAATTGTATTATTATTATTATTAGCTTATATTTAAATTGGTGTCCTATTCATTACAACTCATGAGGAGAAGAAATACACACATAGCTTAACCCATTTCCCTAAGATTAGGATATATCCAAGAACAAAAGTTTTATATGAATTTTTATCCATTTTTTATTTTTAAGGTGGCACCCTTTTCACATATGATAAGTTCAGATATGAAGGATTCGATGCCCAACATTTTAGGTAATAAAAGTAGTTAGATAAGATTGAATATTGTGACAATTTGCTCAAATTTAATAATTTTGTGTTTCAACTATCACATCCTCATTTAACAGGATTTTTTTTTCGTCTATTTGGCTCAGTTTTGGAATCGACCAATATCTCACTCCTCCTTAAAGTTGTAGAGGTTATGTGTGAAGAATAAGAATATTTTCTTCAATAAAATCTATTTCAACGAATAACAACCTAAACTGTCAAACTAGATATAGTCATATTTCGATGTTATAAACTTAAAACGGGTACTAGAGTCATATTCTCAAAAAAAAAAAAAAAAACACATCTATTTCATATTCTTTCTCAATTATGATAAGAGAAAGTGAAGCAACGACATTTTTTTTTTTAGTTCAACAAATTAAATTGTTGTTAGTTGTTGCAGTCATGACTCCTGATCGAATTTGGGCCTACCTATGCACCAAAAATGGGCCCCAAAACCCAACA
This sequence comes from Scutellaria barbata, assembly GCA_028654395.1. Lineage (NCBI taxonomy): Eukaryota > Viridiplantae > Streptophyta > Magnoliopsida > Lamiales > Lamiaceae > Scutellaria > Scutellaria barbata. Next base: position 11,572,851 of record CM053646.1, on the reverse strand, counting down.
GTACGGATTTGGATAAATGTAGAGTCCATATTATAATTATGTGGCATTCTCATCCAAATTGAAACCCATGATTTGTTGGACTAAAAAACTTGCACGCAACTTGCTCATCATCCAACTTTTCATTAACAAACATTTATTATGAGAAAATGACTTCCGTTCTTTACTTACGTTGCATGAAAGCAATTCAACTATTTGTAGAGATATCATATATATATATATATATATATATATATATAAGTCATCTTTTTAATTTTTATGATTCATGAAATTTATTGTTTATCAAACACATAACAAACGAGAAAGTATTCATAAATAAATCCGCGTGAGACACGTAAAAATAAAAATAAAAATAAAAACTGATAGATAAAGAATGTGTGAAGTTCAGCAATTATTGGTGTAATCAATTGAAAAATTCTATGAGAAAAGCAGGCTTTAATTATTTTCTTTAATTAAGTAATGATAGAAAGGTCATATTACTATGATGTATGAATTGGACCATCCAAGAGTTCATGTTGGATGTCATCGTATTACAAATTAAGTATTGGCCCCTTCGAATATATCTGTATTATTATTATTATTATTATTAATTTTTTTTTTTTTTAAGAAACTTATTATGTATATAATAGGTATAGATATGATGTTTTCACAGTTGTGTTTAAATTGGGTTGGACTCATGAACTGATATGAAAATTACAAAAAATTATATGAGATAGTATCATAAGATGAAACTTCATTATCCATCAATCAAACCAATTTTTACAAACTTATGTGTAATATGAGTTGTGAATTATGTGGATTGACCATCTCATAAAAGAAAATTATTGAGACTATCTCACTAATCTATGAAAATATTAAAGTCATCAGCCGGTTGGCTGCCCATTTACTTGCTAATTACATTGTACTTTGATTAATTGTTTAAGGTTTTGTTAGGATCAAGAGTATTGAAATTTCAAATTTGAATTAATGTATTTCAAATCTTTGAGTGGGTTGAAAATCGAATTATAGTGCTCTAAGATTAGTTCTAAATGAAAGTTAAGGATTTTAAATTAACATTAATCTAAATATCATTAATGAATTTATCAAATTTTAACAGCGGTTTTGAAAAGTCTAACAAAAAATGATTGAAATTGGATAAAATTAAAATATAGATGACTAAAATTGAAAAACGGATATGTGGTTGTATATACATAATCAAAATTGAAATTATTTCATATTATAATATATATTAATACTTTTATAATTGTATTGGCCTGTGAATTGACCTTTAGACCGGTGTCGGCCATGTATGTTATGGTTGACCTGTGTTGGCTGAACTTTGACTGACCTATATTTATGTGGCTCTATTTTATATGAGAAGGATCGTGAGATGATCTCAAATAAGTTTTTGTTATAAATAAATCATATCAATTGGTTGCATGATTTTTTTTGAAGAGATTTAGGTTCCATAAGTTTATTCCAACTTGAAATCATCCAAATCCAAGGTTTGAAATGTGATTTTTGTAAAATTATATGAATTTAATTTCTTCTATATTGTATTTCCTGTATTTATCAAAAATGAGTGGAAATGGATTGGATTTCAGATATTCACATTCCATAAGTTTATGGAATATCTTTTTGAGATATTTTCGAATTTTTGAAATCTTTCTGAAACATGATCTCGATTTATTATAATATTTGATACAACAACTGAAAAAATAGATTTGAAATAATAAATACATTGAAAAAAAATACAATTGTCCACTATTTGAATCAATTTTCCTCATTAAATTAAGTACATATTTTTTTTTTGGTTTATTTATACTCACTAATATAATCTCTCTTTATAAAATGAGTATTAAATTTTAAGGAATTTGATTTAATTATCAAAAAAAAATCAATATTATTATTTCATATTCGAGCTTTAGTAATTTTGTTTAACTAATAAATTATAATCCAATCTATAATTTCAATTTATTTTTGAATGAATCTTTACATTTAATACTAAACCACCTTCAATATCTCTATCCAAATTTTAAGTTATCCAAATATTGTTCCCTATTAAAAAAATTCAAGTTAATAATCTATTATATATTTAATGTCGAAGTAATGGATATAAAATATGTTCAAATAAATTTCTTTTTCTAAGGACGGCGTAAACGGCGATCAGAACAAAGTTTTCAATGACTACAACTTTCTATAATTCTATCACTTATTTATTTATTTATTTATTTATTTATTTTTACTTTTAATCTTTCTTGTGGGCTTAGCATTAGGGAAGAAAAAAAAAAGAAAAAAAAAAGGAAGAAAAGTAAGACTAGAAAATCATGATTGGACGTTGATTAGATTATTAGAGGAGATAAAGCATCTATCCTTGCCTTAATGTCTGAAACTTTTACATGCTTACCCAGCGTAAAAATGTAGTCTCAAATTCTATAAATAAAAGTTCAAGGACCTAATTGAAACACACAATTCACGTGCAGTTCGAAGACCTAACATTAACAATTTAATGAAATTGCAAATTAATGAAAGTTTAGAAGCTTAATACATAAATCTTTAAAAGGAGAGGGGGCCCAAATATGCTCTTTAGTTGTTCCTAATTTTGTTCTCCAACTCTAACATGGTACTAAAATACATTATCTAAACCTTGTAAAATAATGATTAAAAAACAAATTTAAAGTTCAAACCACTCAAAATTATGATAAATAGTTGAGAGCCAAATGAATTATATTCAACTGCTTTCATTGAATTTCCTTTTCCAGCAGATAAGATCGATTTATCTTAATGTCCAAGTTTTCAATTACAAGCATGTAACTTAGATTAGACCATATTTTAGTGTAACAAAATTTAAATGAAGCTGTTTCATATATATAATTTCATAAGAAGAATTCTCATTATTCATAACTCATATTCATGAATCAATCTCTATTTTATGAGTTGACCTGACCGTTTTATAGAACTAGATTGTGAGACTGTATAACAAAAGTTTTATTATTTAAGTAACTATGGGAAGATTTGGACTTAGAAACATTTTGTTGTGATGTGTTAGGCTATTTCCATAACCATGATAATGTTTGCTCTTATTGTTTTTCTTCTTCTTCTTTTTTTTTTTTTACATGTTAAACTAATACGTAATTTTATATGTTTAATGAATTTAACATTTGAATTTTATGTTAAGAAAATTTATCGTTGAGAAGATAACCCAACTTTCAACTATTAATTATAGTATTGTTATTAGATAATGGCTAGCTAGTCATCTTCAATAATAACCAAAACAGAATAAACTTGAAAAGACTGCAGGTTTCTGTCTGCTTTAGTTAAGCTAATTGGATAGATTGGAACTTGATAAAATAAACCATTTGAAATGCCTCCCTCACCTAATGTAATGAAAGGTATGATTTGACATGATTTTTTTTTCTTTTTTCTGAGAGTTAAATTTACATTTAAATATAATATTTAATTTATTGTATATATATATTACCCTACTTAACTTAATTGCAACTATCAGATATCAGTTTATTACACAAAAACTCATAAATCTCATTTCATGAATATAATTCCTAAAGTATGGAATCGGATCAATAAGACCTAGAGTTCTACACCTATTGTTAATAGATATATTTTGATGCCACAGTTGGATAAGTAAATATGCAAATCAAATTACAAATTTCATAATCAAAATTCTCATTTCATATATTTAAAGGTAGAAGGCCGAAAATTGTATCTCATTTAAAATCCCAAGGTAGAGAGGTCTCGGCCCGGCCTTCTCAAGCCTACCGTCGTTATCCATGTTCCGTCATTTCTTGATTAGGTCTTTGGAATGCTGATTCAAGATCAAGCTAATATGTCTGGATAGTCTGTCAACATAATTTAGGTTTGATTTTACTTGAAGGCTTGATTGTGACCAAAACCCATTGTACAATGTTCTGCTTGGCCCGATTGGGCTCGAGCTCGGGTTCGTTTAGATCTAGAGTGTTCTGGTCTAAGCAACAACCAAAACCGTCGGATACTGGACAAATGGGTCAGGTGGAACGACATAACAAATAGTACAATCAAAATCTACAAAATCAATGATAATGTGGTTAATTCTAACACGTTTGTAATAAATTTCTTGCAAAATTCAACTTAAATAGAACATTTTGAAACATATATGATTAAAAAAATGAACCAAGTCCAATATACACCAAACCACGACCTATTGGGTGGGTTGAAGTGGTATAGATGGGAGGTTGGTGGCTTGGCAGCCTTAGAGTTGGTTTGTTGAACTTGAAGATGAATTTATAATAATAATACCTTTCACACTCTCTTCTACGCATTGCTTTCTTTCTTTCTTTCATAAACACAACACTTTTGCTTTTCTTTCTACCCTACTTCTCAACCAAGATAATTACTATTTATCTTCTCAAGTAACAAATAATCCAACCCCTAAGAAAAGGAAAATGTTTCCAACTAAATATAATTGTTTTTCTTTTGTTGACAATTTTGTTCAGATTTACGTTTGATTTATTGGAGATAACATTTCGACCTCTCTCATTATTATGGTCTTATTCCCAAAAGGAGTAATTGATCCCTTTCAAACTCATAATCTTGACCTATAACATGATTTGCAACCATTTTTTTAATGTTAACATCATAATATGCTTCAAAATAATTGTTTTCAATTTTATGTTACCTGATTTATGCTTTACTTATTTAAGTTATAATAGGAAAAAATATGTTTCAAGCTGAAAAAAAAGGGGACCGGTTGATTTAATATGACTTATTTATCTTAAAAAAATTAAATTACATATATAAATCGTGTGCTCTTTCTTTTTTTATCCTTCTCTAATCTTTCATGTTGTAATTAAGATTTGTTTAAAACTTATGTCCCAAATTTTTCTTGATTATTAAGGAATAATTAAATACTAAATAATTACTGTCTTCTACCACATTTAATTAGCTTTATTTCATTAGTTATATCTGTCACAATAAAAAAAATAAAAAAATCCAATATTTGAGTTGTGGTTTCATAGATCAAAGCTGGCAATGCTACACCAACAAGTTGAAACATTTATTGATGAAAAAAAAATTATGACTTTGGCTTAACCTATGAAATTGGATACTCTCTCATGTGTACAACACCTAGTTATATTTTGTAGGGTTAAAGCAACAATTATTAGAACCAAATCTATTCGAAACTGGATAATAAATGGTCCATATCTGATTACTAGCTAACACCATATCTAGTTAAATAATATATAATTTTAATTGTTGAAATTGAAATACAATTATCAGAGTAGGGTCTTGGTACAAGTAGCTAGCGTGACCAACTACAACCTTCTGCTTAAAAAATCTGAAATGTATAATGGTTGGGTGGGGTGGGGGTACCCAACTTGCACTAATAAATTGACTTCATATTAACCCCGAATTATTTATTTATTATTATTTTTTAATGTTTAACTAGTTTGAAAATGATAATTTGGTTCCTCTAAATTGTTATAATATTGTAAATCACAAGGTGTATTTCCTGAAAAACTAGGTTAAAGTTTTAGAATATTAGATCCAGTGATATCCACAAATCTTAACTCTTGTTTAGGGTAGGATAAAATATCGAAAATTTTGGTATACGTCGAAAAATATCGAAAATTTTGATATACCGAAATTTTGGATACGGTATAATACCATATCCAAATTTTCGGTACAGTATCGGTATGACAATTTAGATTTCGGTATTTCGGTATATACCGAAATATATTAATATTAATAATATAAATATTATTATTATTATTATTATTATTATTATTATTATTATTATTATTATATATGTTTCGGTAATTTTCGGTAAATTTTGATATGATATAACGGTAAATTTCGATATATCGAAAAATTCGGTAATTCGGTATCAAACGATATAAGCTATCAATATATCGAAAATTTTGGTACGATATCGATATGATTTTTGACTTACCGAGAATTTTAATACGATATACGGTATAGAAAAAAAATTCGGTATACCCTTCTGAACCAGCCGTACTCTTGTTAACAAAGATGTTCAAATTTAACATTTTGAGTATGCCTTACTTGGAATTTTCGAATTGCATGAGACGCTTCTTGGATCCATCATATCTCATTAATATATATGTATTTAATTTTTCATACTAGTTTGTTGAAAAACATTTGATGGTGATTCAATAGTATATTTAAGAATATAATATAAAAAGTAAAGCAATTTAGTAGTATATATATTTAGTAGTTTATTTAAGAATGTACTTATTTAATGGATGATTTCTTTGGTTTACTAGTGTACTTACTTTAATACAAATATTTAATTACTTAAGATTGAAAAAGCCTTTTGAAATTCTAAGACAAATAAAATCAATTAGATATTTACATATATATATATATATATATTTAGAAGCCACTAAGAAATCACAATAAGATTTAAAAGACCTTTCAAAATCTTGATTTTTATTTGCTCGAATTACACTTCAAAATCCATGAGTTCTTGGCTTCACAATACAAGTCCATTTATTTATCACTTTTCTAACTAGATGAGAATTATGCTCAACAACAATTGTATTCATCATGAAAGTTAAAGAAGTTGGTCGATGAGACATTCTGTTAAGGAAAAACATATAATTCACCCAACACTTCCACACTTTTTTGTAACCTCTTATATGTTATTTTATTGACTTCTACCCCTCTGTATTTTCATTTGTTCATTTTTACCCTTTAATTAATTTTTATTTTTTTTTGTATAAAGGGAAAAGGTAAAATATAAACATATAACAGGCAAAAGAAAATTAGAAAATAAAGTATTGGAGGCAAAAGTAAAAAAAGAAAAAGAAAGTAACAGAGGTAGAAGATGTATTTTTCATCTACTAAAATAAATGAACTTCAATATGCTAGCTAGAATACCTTTGACAGTTGCAGTCTTGTATATACTACACTTAATAAATCATAGTAAATACAGCATTTATTATATATATATATATATATACCCAAATAAAGAAGTTGGAACAGTTTCATGTATAAGCGAACAGAGCACTTTCTATTTTCAAGTTTTCCAATTTTTATTTTTAAATTAATTTTTAGAACACTTTCACCAAACTGTAATTGGGAAAACAATTATGGAAAAAGAGAAATATAAATGGACAGAAAATTCCATGCCAAAAAATGGTTGGCCCACAACCAAAACCCAACATCAAATTTAGTTGCATGTATAAGACATAATTCTGTTTATTGATAACTCAACTCAAACTAGATTATAAATTGTGTGATTTATTTGATAACAAAATTTGTATGAAAGTAAGAAAGAGTGGGGCCCTCTCTATCTCTCTCTATCCCTTTGAAAACTCTATAAAAAGCAGTTGCAGCTTCCCCATTTTGTCATGCACAAATAACCAAAACTCCATTAACTCTCTCTTTTTTTATGCAATACAACAATTTATGAAATTCATTTTCATCTCATTCTCAAAAGAAGCAATAAAGGAAAGCAAGGAACAATGCACAGTTTTTTCTGCACTTTCTTTTCTTCTTTTTCTCTTTGAAAAGCTTTGATTTTTGAAGCCATTTTCAATATACACAACCACCTCTCTCTCTCTCTCACACACACACAGAAATGTTGAGAATGAATATTTTGGTGTTGATAGTATTGTTGGGGTTGGCTTGTTCTTCAGTTAGAGCCACAGTTTCTTATGATGACAAAGCCTTTATCATTAATGGCAAGAGGAAAATTCTTATCTCTGGTTCTATTCACTACCCAAGAAGCACTCCTGAGGTGAATATCTAATTTTTCTTTTTTTTTTTTTAACCTTAAGATTAGTGTGTAATAATGCTTAATTACTGTGTTTATTGGGTAAAGATGTGGCCTGATCTTATCCAAAAGGCTAAAGATGGAGGCTTAGATGTTATACAAACTTATGTGTTTTGGAATGGCCATGAGCCTTCTCCTGGAAAGGTATACCTCTAAATTCTATTTATTATTTCTTTATTTACTATTTCTTTAATATTAATTAATTAAATATATATATATATATATTTATATTTATATAAATCTTTTTCAGTATAATTTCGAAGGGAGGTTTGATCTTGTAAAGTTCATCAAAGTGGTGCAACAGGCAGGGCTTTACGTTCACCTTCGCATTGGTCCTTATGTTTGTGCTGAATGGAATTTTGGGTAATGCTAATTTAAAATATATATATGCAATAATTAAATGATTTTTTTTTTTCTTGAGGTTTTTTTCAGGCCCACCAAAAAAAAAAAAAGTGTTTCTTGATGACTGAATTGTGTAAGTAAGTATATGCCCTGTTTTGATTCTCTGTTATGAAACAGGGGATTCCCTGTTTGGCTAAAATATGTACCAGGAATGGAATTCAGAACAGACAATCAGCCTTTCAAGGTTTGACTCTTTTTCTCCGATTTGTGGGGTGTTTGAAAATTTGCAATTGCTTTCTTGATTTTGAAAAGTTTGATTAATATTAGAGATGGTAGAAAAAAAATACTTGCAAGTGGTGTTTGCAATACTAATTCTTTCTAATGAAAGAACCAGACATTGTGGTGTTCAAAAAAAAAAAAAAGATTAGGAATGACAGATTAAGTTGCATTCATTGACAAAAATCCCAAGAAATTGTTCAAGTGGAGACAGGCACTCCAAAACAGCTTTTGCTGCCAAGAAAAAGAAACAATTCTTGTTTTAATCTGTGTTACTAAATTAATGTGGACTTGGTCAGCTGATGGTTTTGTATTTACTGATTGACTACAAAGGCGGCAATGCAAAGTTTCGTTCAAAAAATAGTGAGTGTGATGAAGTCGGAAAAGCTGTTCGAGCCTCAAGGAGGGCCGATTATCATGTCCCAGGTTACAACGCACGTGCATTTCACTAGTAACTCGTTTGAGTATTATCCATAAGCTGACATGAACGTGGCAATATTGCAGATAGAAAACGAATATGGGCCTGTAGAGTGGGAGATAGGTGCTCCTGGTAAAGCTTATACATCATGGGCTGCTAAAATGGCTGTGGGTCTCGACACTGGTGTTCCATGGATTATGTGCAAACAAGAAACCGCCCCTGATCCTATTGTATGAACTTCCTTTTTACTTTGCCACATATATAGTTATTCATGTTTTGCTACTTTTGTAACCATGTTGTACTCTTGCAGATAGATACGTGCAATGGGTTCTACTGTGAAGGCTTTCGTCCCAACAAGCCTTATAAGCCGAAGATGTGGACAGAAGCGTGGACTGGCTGGTAAACGACTTAATTATTATCTGTTTGTTTACGTAGTTTTTCTTTTTGCAATCTGATAGTAGATTAGTTTTCTTGTTTGATCAAATGAATTTTACATCTCTCATTAGGTATACGCAATTTGGTGGTCCGGTTCCTTACAGACCGGCTGAAGACTTGGCTTTTTCAGTGGCTAGATTCGTGCAGAATAACGGTTCATTCTTCAATTATTACATGGTAAGTTTATTCTTTGTTTTTTGGTAGAATTAGGTGAAAGAATATGGAGATAGATTCGTTTTGTTGCTTATTTTGCTTGGGATTGCCAGTACCATGGAGGAACAAATTTTGGTCGAAATGCAGCTGGTCTTTTCGTTGCCACTAGCTATGATTATGATGCTCCAATTGATGAATATGGTAATCTCTAATATTATTCTAGATTTGCCAGTTAACTGTTAAGTTGTAACAATTCTGATATTTTTCACCATGAATGATGCTAGGACTTTTGAACGAGCCGAAGTGGGGGCACTTGAGAGATTTACACAAAGCAATTAAGCAATGTGAACCAGCTTTAGTTTCTTCATATCCAACAGTCACATGGCCTGGAAAAAATCAAGAGGTATATATATCAGATATCAATATGTCATGTTTCATATCCAACTATGCATTTATATAGCAAACTTGTGATCAAACTGTGGTTTTCTTTCTTTCTCAGGTTCATGTTTTCAGATCAAAATCTGGGGCTTGTGCTGCATTTCTTTCCAACTATGACCCCACGTTTTCAACGAAATTGACCTTCCAAAATGTCCAATACGATTTGCCCGCTTGGTCGATCAGCATTCTACCTGATTGCAAAACTGCAGTTTACAACACTGCAAGAGTAAGCAAAAGCTTTTGAAAATATTTTAATGAATTTGCAAAGATAAAATTCTATGAATTACAAATGAATGGATTTTAATATTTGATGTATATGTGGCTGCAGATAAGCTCAAACAGCTCTCCAGCTAAGATGGTGCCTATAAGTAGTGGATTTCGTTGGCAATCATTCAACGAAGAGACTCCGAGTGCTGATGACAGTGACACACTTGCAATGGCAGGTTTGTGGGAGCAAGTAAACGTGACAAGAGACTCGTCTGATTATCTATGGTACCTCACAGAGTAAGTCTATCTGTTATATAGCTATGAGCATCATCATCAGTTTGTTGTTTGCCTATATCATTTACTTACAAACTATGTTATTCTTTACAGTGTCAATATAGCTTCAAATGAAGGGTTTCTGAAGAGTGGAGAATGGCCCCTTCTCACAGTCATGTCAGCAGGCCATGCATTGCATGTTTTTATCAATGGAGAGTTATCAGGTGATTAGAAATTCATGTTTAGAATTTTCTCTCTTTCAATCAATAGATGTATTTTCTTCATTTTTGGTTCTGTTTCTGTGATAGGAACTGTGTATGGGAGCCTAGATAATCCGAAATTGACATATAATGGAAAGGTGAATTTGAGAGCTGGTGTTAACAAAATATCTTTACTTAGTGTTTCTGTTGGTCTTCCGGTAAGTTAAAACATTCTTATCATAAGTCGTCTTACATGGTTCAAATTGAGCTGTTGCCATATAAGTTACATGTGTCCATCTCAGAACGTTGGTGTGCACTATGAGAGGTGGAATACGGGGGTTCTTGGTCCGATCACTTTGAAGGGTCTCAACGAGGGGTCAAGAGACTTGACCAAGCAGACATGGTCTTACAAGGTTTGTGCTATCCCTTCAGCATTCATAACTTTAGCAGAATGTTTCTCTTCATGTATTAAACTTTTTTGGAGCGATTCTCTATGGACAGGCCGGTCTGAAAGGCGAATCACTGAGCCTTGATACTGAGAGTGGAAGTTCATCGGTTGAATGGGTGGAGGGATCTCTTCTGGCTCAAAAGCAACCTCTAACATGGTATAAGGTAAGAAAAAACACAATTTCACACATGAAAGCTCATTGTTAGCAGATGTTATGTGAAGTAAAGATACCAATCTTTTGTTGTTGTCGTTTTCAGACAACGTTCAATGCACCGGCTGGGAATGATCCGTTGGGTTTGGATATGATTAGCATGAGCAAAGGTGAAGTATGGATAAATGGGCAAAGCATAGGGAGACACTGGCCTGCATATTTAGCAAAAGGTAGCTGTGGTAACTGCAACTATGCTGGCACTTTCAGTGAGAAGAAATGCCAAAGAAATTGTAATCAACCCTCTCAAAGATGGTAATAACACATTACTAATGCATATGCAAGCTTCTTTGACAACATCACAAGACTCTTCTAACACAAAATATTGAAAAAAAACTCTTAAATGTCAGGTACCATGTTCCACGATCGTGGCTGAAATCAAGCGGGAATCTGTTGGTCGTGTTTGAAGAATGGGGTGGGGATCCGACTAAAATATCTTTAGTCAAGAGAACAGCATAATAAAGTATGAGCAAGATCCATTGCTCTATTTGTTGATAAGCTACCTAATAAGAAATCTAAGATTTCTCAACTTCAAATGCATGGAGGATTTTGAGCTCAAGAAGAATTCTTCAACTCAAGCTTCTGTGTTCATTAGCTCGATGATCGCTTTGGGGGATGATGAATTGTAAAGCTATGTCGTTCTCCAGTAAGCTATATAGATGAAGATTACTATACACATATACTTGTATAGATGGTTCAATATATGATGATACCTATGTAAGATTCAGTTGAACATGATTGTAATGAAACTACTTACTGAAGTTCATATGTCAATGCTCTGCATTAAGGGCATTATGGGAAGTTCCTAATGTCTCTCCTTGTACTAAATCAGCTGGGAAAATAAGCAAGAAAAACACAAAACCGTAAGATTGCTTTCCATTGCAATAATTCAGTTGGAAAGGAAGTTGTGTGTTTGTTTATACATTCAAAGCATCACAAACAAAATCCAAATGTTTGTTGTTTTGAAAGACATCTTTGCCCTGATGTCTCCACTTTATTACCCTAGTGAGAAGATCCCTTTGCATCTGGATATCATCTTCATTCTCTTTGATTTGAAGCAACCTCTTGATACACTTCAATAGGTAATCAAAACACTTTAACTTCACTCGGCAAACAAAATTCATTTCCTCCTCTTCGGTTTCAAACAAAGAAGGACAGACACTCTCAGCTATATCTGTTATATCAAAGACAGCTCTACATCCTGTAACAGCTTCCACTTTTGTAGACTGTTTAATCCCCATTTCTGAGTCTTCACACGACCCATATTTCCGTCTTTTTTGGTTCTTTTTGGGATGTTGTATACCCGGAAACTCTGGAATGATTCCAGTGGCAGCATAATGCAAAAGCAAGGAACATGCCGATCCATTTAAACGATCAGGGCACAGAAGCAAAATGCCTAACGGAATCCTCCTCAACAACGGGTTTTGGTGGGTGCTTAACCCTTTGGTATTAGAAGCCGAAGAGCCAACTAGTGTTCTTAAATGCTTACTGTATAGGTCTTTAAATTTCTTGAGCCAAAGGGAAACTGTAAAACTATCCAGCTCGTTAGTAGAAATACCGTCCTTGTCATGTAATTTGGGCCTCCTTGTCTCCTTATGATCCCTTGTCACCTCATTCCATAAGTCTGAAACTTTAACTAGATAATCAACAACAATGTATTGATTGGAATCATTCATGGGGTTTAGAATCCATGCAATGAACTTTGCTGCCCCTGAAGAACAAGCTACTTCCTGACCATGGATTATACAATGCTTAACAGACCTGGGGCTGGATCCAGAATAGAAGTTATCTGCAGGCTCGTTATTGCAAAAGAGCATCATAGATGCAAAAAAGAACCAACCAGGGAAGTTAATTGCAATGGCCCTGTAACGTGATTTAATTAGTTTTCCATTTCACAGTAAACAAAGAGCAGCTCAAATGATATTTTTATTTATGGGGTAGACTTGAGGACATACCACATAGATTGATGATCCACTACATTGAACTTTGTTGAAGTTTTTCTGGAAGATGAGTGTAGATGATCTCCAACATGAGAAACAGAGTTGCTTATAATGTGAAGCAACTGTTGAAAATATTCCAGGGAAATGGGTCCGGCCAAAATTCTCAATAAATGATGCTCGTAGGGGAAATAGGCATGAGAAAATGGTAGCTTGGATCCAACATCTGCGGATATGCCCCACCACATTGGTCTCGAAATTATATCAAGCACTTGCCCAACAATTTCAGTCTGAAGTTCCATTACAGGAGCCAAACCCCTGTTATGTAAATCCAAGCCTACCAATTGAGTGAAATAGCAATCAGATTTATTACAATTCCTCTAATTTTTCCGCTCTACTGAATAGTAGAATTGCATCTCATTAATTCTTACTGTTTCCAAATAAAGATAAAAAGGTAAACATAAGAACTTGACTTCTCTACAATATGGTGTATCTGATGACCATAGAATTTTTTTTTTTTTAGAAGTTTTTAGATAAATGGCATGTGCAGTTGCAGCATAATTTGCACCCAGTTAACTGAACACTTGGCAAAAATATAAGTTACATAACACAAACCTAAATCACATACTGTGCATTTCTTGCAGTGAAGTTTAAATTGAAGGAGAACAACATTGCTAAAAGACTAAGAAATTTAAAATAAAATCAGATGCTTACGTCATTAGGAACCACTTGTGCAAGAAAGTCCTTGTCTCAACGAACATTGTTGGTGATATTACAAGGCAAACTATTTTGGATCTCCACTCTATCCTGTCATAAATTTCCATTCTTAAAGAAAGAAATGGCCTCCTCATGATTTCTTGCAAAATTTTTGATACATCTTGCTTCAAAATCATTGGATCTAAATGCCATAACAGCAACCTGCAAAGAAATTGTATCAAGAATTAAATAACTCAGAGAATATCTGCCAGGTATAATAACTAGAATAAAGTAAATCAGGGTACTATCACTTATCTCAAAAGTACATATGACTTTAGATTCCAACAGGGTTAAAGTAGTAGTAGGAAAGATGTCTCGAAGTTTGTCACCTATTGTTTGCTGTATTGAGGTGCTTCAGCAAGCATTTAATTAGTTTTAACTATATTTATACAGCATTTTGAAGCTAAGAATACTGGGTGCATAAAACCACTGACTTCTATCCCATTATGTATATTGTGCACTATGTTAGTTTCATAAATTTATCGGTAAAAACAATATAATCAATTAATCAAGAACTAACTTTACCACATAAAGCTCAAATATAAATTTATATTACAAATTTGGATTGATATAAACACCCAAATATTGTGAAAAAGAGTCTGAAACTGTGAATACATAAGTGGAAGATGTAGATTGATATGTTTCCTCCCTTGATGACATCATAAATTTTTCCTCATCTCGCTTACTTAGATTGATCAAAGAAAGAGCCAAAGAAGGGAAGTTTGGGCACTATTATTGACAGATTATAAAACTGTGGTGGATGCTTGTAGGGTTGAAATTAATAACACAGGTAAAAACAATGATTATAACAACATTAATTACAATTATACTAATATCTATGATTCTCAATTTATTAATACGAGCAACATATAGTTTTCAAAATATTTAAGTTGTTCGTAATCTTTACAGAGGTGGTTTATCGCTGTTTTGAAAGAAATTAAGTAAAAAAATGCAATGTATGAGGAGATGCTTTTTTTTTTTTGATAAAACTCAGACAAGATAGAACTGATTTGTTCAATGGAACTGAGATAACAAAGAAACATAATGGATAAAAAATTACATTTTAATCAATATTTCAGTAGGAAAATATCTTCATTAAAGATCCTCAATACTTAAAAGGTAGAAGATGATGTCACCAATGTGCCCCATGCATGCCTTTTCTGGTACAACAAAGCCCATGAAAAAGAAAGAACCCTTTGCGCATTAAACGGGGCCAAAGTCTCAAATTTCTACTTTGCTAGTGGTTGATATGAGATGCTTTGAGTGACAAGTTTTTTCTAGAACAAACTATTGGGATGCCTTGTTCATAAGTATCTTAGGCAGTTGCTTAGCATCACAGTAAGGCACGCATAAAACAACATATCAAAGCAATAAGAGGATCACAGGCCTTCATCTAGAACATTTAGGGCACACAAACAACATTCAATCTCCGGTTGTTTACTAAATCATAATACTGATTCCGAAGCTCAAATAAAAGGCACAAGAGTAGATAAAGAGAAATTCTATTGTTAGCTGACTAATAAAGCATAATACTAGATCCTATAGATTAATTAGAAGGTCTGGCTTAGATAGACAAGGAAAGAGAAGTTCAGAGCACAGCACAGAACAGCACTAAATCTCAAAAGCACGCAACTGCTGTGTAGCAATGGTATCTTTCTTCCCTTTTTCTTGTTAGAAAGGGAAAGAGGGTTGATAAATGGCCAGTCATGAACAAATTCATATTAAAAATACTAATGGATCGCACCTCAGAGGAATTTCACCATTCTTAAATGTGGATTCCTTTGGCAAGTGGCCTACTAAATTTGCAAAAGCAGAAGTGCCGGAATCATCGAGCTTCATTTCATTAGACTTTGATGGTATTGCATGAGATAAGCAGGGTGCAAACGCTGCCATTCTGAAAAGGCTGTATAGAAGTAAATCACACAGATGACCTGCAACACAATTTTTCATTTTATTCATAAAAATCACAGAGCTAGAATGCTTTGATAAATGTGTAAGCAGAATGGCCATCCCAGAAAGTTCCCAAAATCTCAGCATAGTTCAAATATTTATGTGATTCTTAACCATCGTCAAATCATAGTTCAAATGAGACTTAAACACTCTTACTAAATAAACTCTGCCAGAGAAGCTGTGAAAAGCTAGTGAATTCCACTTCCACCTAAGATTTGAAAAACATTACTTTGCCTCTCCACCAGAAGAGATGGCTTGGACATTCTCTCACATGCCATGTATCATTCTATAATGTTTTTTTTTTCTCTCTCTTTCTGTGTGTGTAAGCAGTGTCTACCCCCAACTCTATTTTTATCCTATAGTAGCAATAAAAGTAGTAGATGATAGCTTCCTGTTAAAAGAAGCCCCTTTTTTTGTCAATATTAGATGATTCAACATAGTCGAATGCCAAAACGGGACATAAAAGATAGCAAATTTAACCTTTGTATGCACCCAATTTCCCCAAAATATCAGCACACCCCTCCATAACACTGGCACAATCGCTTTTCGAGATCAATCCACCCATTCTCAAAACTTGCTCCTGATTGATTCTCAGCACCTTACACTCAATGGAAGAAGATAAAACAGCAACAATTGTTCTCAATGTATACTCAATCACCGAATCATAGACCTTCAAAATCCGAAACCAAACACAGTCACGAAAGAAATCAGAAAAAACAATTACAGCATTACACCATTGAACTTCTATTGATTGCGAGGAAAAGTCGAGAGCATACCTGTGGAGCAGTGAAGCACATGAGTGATAGAGCGGTGTCGAGAATGCGAACCCTTGGGTGTTCAGTCAGGTTGAGCGAACGGTTCAGATTTGAGATGGTGAGATCCACTTCATCTCGAGGCGCAGGATCATGAGCTCGGAGATTGGATGCGAGTGACGCGAAGAGAGAGCTTACTTCTGAGAATCTCGACATCGTTGAACTGAGAGATAAATCTTTCCCGCCAAAAGGCAAGTTTGGTGTGAAACTATTTCAGGTTAGGGCTACTTTCTGTAATAAAAGGAGCAGATTTGTGCTACTGTTCATTTTGGGAATTAATAAGATATTAATTTTTAAATGATGTGTGCAAATAAAAATTATATGAATCTTTTTTTTTTTACTAAAAAATTAATAAAATTGATTTGATTTTCTTATATTAATTAGTTTTCTCATTTAAAAGTCATTGTTGTAACTGTTTTGGTCACCGTCCAAAAAAATTGTACAATCCATTATATCATATGCTATGACACGACTATAACATACATTGCTTCAATTTATAAAATACAAAATATTAATTTTATCTTCTATTGCGGTTGCGGTTGCGGTTGCACATAAGTTTAATTTCAAAATATTTGTTTGTATAGTTGGCTACATATAATTTCATGCCATAAAATTTTGAAAACCGCATAATAAATGAATAGAGTTTAAACATGGGATATATAACTCGTTTGTCTTTAACTTGTAACAATATATATTTGAAACTTAAGTTTGGATACAAAACACAACTGAAACAGCGATATATTATTGCTTGAAATTTAGCTACAGAAAACGGTGCAAATTCAACAAATATGATGTATAAATCATATCTTGATGTGAGTTGAGCCACTCCATGAGCTTTGATCTCATTTTTGAGCTTCCTATTTCACCAGGCCACAAAGTCAGTTAGAAAAACATATAAAATTCATTTAAAAAAATAAATGAAATGAAAAAATGTATACTATAAGGTAATAAAAGAGATGTAAATATAGAAATACCTCTTGACCATTGGTCGTAAAGTGTTGCAGTAGTTGGTTGACCATGTTGAGCTCTCTAGTCGTCTCCTCCAATTCGGCACGAAGCCTCCTTTCCTCTGCAACGCAGCCATGCACCGGATTTTCAATCCTCATTTTAGCCTCCACTGTTAGGGTTTCCACAGTTTTATCCCTTTCATTTTCACCCACGGATGTGAGCATTTTTGTCAAATTTTGAATCCCAAATATTTTGTTAACCATTTGAAATTCTTCTGCTTTTTCAACTGGAAAATATGGAGCAAGAACACAAGTTTCATCACACATCTTTCGTTGGTGTCTGCATGCACAACAATTCCCAGGGAGGACTTGCAATGCATTATTATCCATATTTTTGGATTCTGTTTTTTTTTTTTTTTTTTAAATTTTGGGTTCTTTGAAGAATAGAAGTCAAAAAGGGGAATCTTCAAGTGAGTTATTTATAGAGTCTAATATCTTTCGTTGAAAATCGCATATTATTTCATATTTCAAAATTTGCAATTTATGTCGTGTATATTTTCAAAACCTACTAGATTTGTTGCTCAATTTTTCAGTAAATTAATTTAATATGAGTAGATTGCGTCTGACTGGAAAGGATCCTGTGAATTCTTATCATTTTCAAAAACAACATAACCATAATTGCTACAGGATTTTATTAATTATTAATTAGGAAATAATTTGTTCTAAAATGGTTACAAATTAAAAGAATTTCTAAACGTTGAGTAATTATGATAGCTATTAAAGCAATCTGGATGGAAGATTTGGGTAATGAAATGATTTTGATTGTTGGGTATAATTATAGTTACTTCATTGCATATAAAAATCACATGTTTTTTAAGCTTTAATGAGGTTAAATATACTTGCCATACTTGATATATAATATCATTTATCACCCTAGTAACATTCTTTTCAATTTGAAATGATGTTTGCTTCAATTATGTAACATTTATGTACAGATTTTATAACATTTTCAGTGTAATTTATACATTTTTCATTATAAAAATTCATGTTATATAGTCGAAACTTTTATGTTGTAATGATATAACATTTATGTTGTAATAGTATAACCTTTATGTATAGATTTTATAACTTTTTTAGTGAATAATTTATACTATTTTCACTATAAAAATTCATGTAATATAGCCGAAACTTTTATGTTATAATAGTATAATTTTTTCAATGAATAAATTATATTTTTTCACGATAAAAATTCAATATTCATAACTTTTTTCGGTATAAATTTCATAATAAGACCTAATTTATAAATTAATTCTCAATTCTGGATCCGAATTTTAAAGTTTCTCAATAAGAGACTCAATTTAACATTTTTTCTCAATTCAAGGTTTGAAATTTAGATTGAGTTCTCAATTTAAAATAATTTTTTTTATAATTTATTTATATTTTAATATGTATTTATAGTTTAGATAAATTAAGATAAGTTCGTATAATTTTGGAACGATTTTCATCCGACTTGTATTAATTTATATATATATATATATATAATAAATGCAATTAAAAAATGAAGATTCTTTTATTTTCTTAATTTTATAAATAAAAGTATAGAAAATCGATTTTCATATTAATTAGTTTAATATAAATTATATTTTATGAATTAAATTAATTATAATTTTTTTCTTTTTTTCATATAAATTAAGATAAGTCGGATGAAAATTGTTCTTAAAACGCACTAACTTAACTTAATTTATCCAAAATATGAATACATATTGAAATATAAATAAATTTATAAATATAAATAAAAAAGAAAATGAAAAATTGTCTTGAATTGAGAACTCAATCTAAATTTCAAATCTTGTGTTGGACATCCGACCCGAGCTGCACGCTACATTGCATCTGGACGGCCTAATGAAGGCCATCAGTCCACTCGGCCGTCCAGGATGACACATTGAATATCCTCCTTGACGGACCGTTCAGGTCAATTGGGAGGAATCATCAATAGATTAGTCTGGCCGACCGAGCTAATCTAGCCGCCAGATAACAGTCAACAGCCAAGAGATCGTGGGTAACAAAACCGCCCAATGCCGCGTAAATAGGCGAAGATCAAGGAGAAAGTGGGCTTAACTTCCACAACCTCCACGATCTCCACGATCTCCATTACTTAGGTCGTTTTGTAGCTATAAATAAATTCAATTTCAACTTGTAAATGGTTCGAACCTTCATTCTGTAAACAGCACTAAAGAGCTTATTTTTCTAAAATAATACTATAAGATCCTGCTCGGTCACTTTAACCGTCCACGATCAGTCGAGCTAAATTGCCCGAGTAGGCTCCGGGTCAGTCCTCTTTGCACTTTAAACTTTATCCACATACATTTGAATGTTCGACTAGGAATTATTCTTTAACAAATTCCGACATCAACACCTTGAATTGAGAAAAAAATGTTAAATTGAGTCATTTATTGAGAAACTTTAAAATTCGAATTTAGAATTGAGAACTAATCTATAAATTAGGTCTTATTATGAAATTTATCATTTTTTTTCGTGAATAACTTATATTTTTTCCACTAAAGGTTATGTGTATATAACTAAAAAGTTAAGTTCGTTAAATTAAAAGGTTATATCAATATAATTGCAGAACTTCTCCACTTTTTTTGGTTTCAACATTACATAATTTTGTTAGAAAAGTGGTTAAAATTTCCGGTATATTACTTATAATTATGATATTACCCTTTAATTTTTTGAGTTTTTAAGAATACCACACATGTTAGTGGTTGTTGCTGAAAATACCAATTTACCGATAGTAATGAATAAATGGTCGAAAATTACAATTTGATGTGGCAGATAAATATACATGTTGGAAAATCCAATATCCATATCATTCGAGAAATGAATATTTTTTTGCAAAAAAACATACAATCATATGGGTTATTTTCAAAAATATAATAAAAATAAGAATTTATTATTTTTAAAATTAGAAAATTATTTAAAAATATCTAAAAAAACAAAAAAGATAAATAGATTTTATAATAATAATAATTACACAAATTCTCCTGTGCACCTGGTGCACGGATCTAAGATCCGTACAATCCGGATCGGGTCGACCCGGATCCAGGAATTTTTTTTTTTTTTTATAAATTTTATGTCTTGACCTTTATGTACAAATTTGGTGACATTTATGTACAAATGTTATGACCTTTATGTATAAATGTTGTGACCTTTATGCATTGTAACTTAGAAAAAAAAGGAAGAATTTCAGCCAAATTTGTACATAGATACCTTTATGTAATATTCATGTGACCTTTATATATATTTTATATGACCTTTATGTACAAATATTCATACATTTATGTAATATATAAAAGATATATAAAGGTATGAATATTTGTACATAAAGGTCACATAAATATACATAAAGGTCATATGAATATAACATAAAAGTATCTATGTACAAATTTTGCTGAAATTCTTCATTTTTTTTAAAGTTATTTAACATAAAGGTCACAGAATTTATACATAAAGGTCACACAATTTGTATATAAAGGTCACCAACTTTGTACATAAAGGTTTTGCCCTGGAATAAAAAAAAAAAAAAGCAAAAGTGCACGGATCCGAATCGACCCAAATTATATGTATACCAGGTGTACAGCAGTCATACTCTAATAATTAACATAAGTCATACTCTAATAATTAACATAGGTTCTGATTTAGACATCCTGAACGGTTATGATAGGGCTTCGATAGGGCTTCGCATTTCTACAAGGACACCAAACCATTAGCCCAATTAGACAGGTAAAGTAAAAATCCCCCAAATTTCCTCTTAAAAACGTGTTATAATTCTAACAGCTATAAGATCTTAGTAATAACGATTCCTAAATACCAAAAAGGAAAAAATCCATTGAAATCCCCAAAATTTTCTATTAAATACGTGTAATTTCCTAATAAAAACGTGTCTAATCTTGGTAACAAAACGATTAACGCAATCATTCATTATTAAATATTAAGGGGCCGTCGGTAGTGAGAGGGTGAAATATATGGATTCTCGATGCGACCGCTCTCAGCGTTTTCTCTTGGTAATTCTTGAAAGTTGTTGTTTCTTGCTATGATTTTTTCTTTCAAGTATTCCAGGAAGAAGATTTAACGTGCTTAATTCATCCAAGGGAGCACTGCGTACTTTCTTTTGTGTTTGTGAAGTACTACTTAAAATTTAATACTTCTCATTCTGTTTTTGAAAGATTTGGTCGATTTCTTTACTTCTCTGAGATTGTATGTTTCTTTTGTGGTTCTTGAATTCTCTACATTTGAATTACTAGTTTTTCTCCTTCTATTTCTTGAAGGTATTTGGTTAAAATCTTGATAGCAAAGTCTTTAAATACTGGTTATATATTCAATTATGTGATTCATTAATTTTTTAATTTTCATGTCTTAAGTTGCTTATTGATATACATTTTTTCCTTCAATCTCACTGATTTAAAATCTTTGCCTCTGCTTAGGGTTTAGGGTGCAGTATTGATGAATGGTGCAGTAATGATGTCTAACATGTATGGTTAAACACCAAAATGATGAATTGGGCTAAACACCAAAAATGATGAATTGTGCTTTCTCTTTATATTTTCAGGATATTGTGTTGCTGCAGGTGCCTTTGGGTAATCTGAATGCGCTAGGTTAGGTTGAGTTGAGACTCTCAATAGTGCCCTCTTGAGTTAGTCTCCTTTAATCCTAATCCATGGGCTAATCTATCAACCCATCGTGGCTTTGTGGCGGCCGTATGTATCCGATGTCCCAAAATTTTGTGGCTCAACCCCAATAACCCTCCGGGGCACTATTGTTTTTGGGCCCAACAAAAATTAGATGGACCTCATGCCCAAATCTGATCCCAAATTTTGTGGCCCAAACCCAATAACCCTCAGGGGCACTATTGCTTTTGGGCCCAACAAAAATTTGTTCGACCTCATGCCAAATCCGATCCCAACTTTTTTGGTCTAATGCACCTAAAGATTGGGATGATTTTAATGGGCTTGATTAGTTGGCTTGGAGTTTAATAAGTGCTGTCCCAATACCTTAATCTTTTGGATTTTTTTATGGCCTGCATGTGTTGCTCCTTGTAGTCCCAATTTTAATTGCCCAGTTGATGTTGTGACCTTTTGGTTGGGGCATATGCATCCAATTGTTGTGCTAATTTTTATTATCCCTTCGGGCTATTACTTATGGGCCAATTAGTTGGACTTGTTTACCCTTGTGACTTTATTGGTGGTGGTCATACATGTTGGACTCTTGTGTACCTAGTGGTATTGCCCAACCCCATAATTTCGTGTTGTCATGGCCATGATTCTTCCAGACCAGCAGTTCATTGTAGCTTCACATCTTGGTTCTCTTATGTTAGTTGTACTCATGTTCCCCATCCAGGTATCTAATTTTCTTCTTTACTTTCCTCTTTACAAAGATACAAGTCTCTATTATTAGTGTACCTCAAAGACCATATTGCTGTCTTATT
Organism: Scutellaria barbata; assembly: GCA_028654395.1. Classification (NCBI taxonomy): domain Eukaryota; kingdom Viridiplantae; phylum Streptophyta; class Magnoliopsida; order Lamiales; family Lamiaceae; genus Scutellaria; species Scutellaria barbata. The sequence continues at coordinate 11,549,795 of CM053646.1, read as the reverse complement.
CTCATCATTCTGTTTATTTCAAATGTCAGTTTTGTTTACCCAAGATCCTTTACAGTTGAGTTCATGTTTTCTTTGGTTTTAAAAAAAAAAACATATAATTACTTATATTGGCAAACAGGGTTTTATCTAGAGAGTGGTCTTAGTAAAGGAAATTTTGGCAGCCATGGATACTGTGAAGCATGTGAAAGTCTATATCCCTATTCATCTTTATATTGTATATGTAGAAGTTCGGTGGTAACATCCTTTTTTTCTCCGTTAACAGATTTTATGCATGAGAAATAAATTTTAAAATCGAAAGTCCAACTTATGAGGGGGGATGATGTATCTTGGTACTGTAAAGCACAAATTCTCTCAGAGGTATGATGTTAATTCATGTTTATTGCGGATTGCTGATTTATAAAAAAAATTACACCAAAAAAAAATGTGAAGCCTTGTTTTTTTTTTTTTGTCACAAACACAATTATATATGCTCCATATATCCTTGCAAACAATCAGATTTCAATGATTTGCAAATACGATTTTCCTCTCTTTGCTTTTTTCATGATGTGAAGCTGTGTTTTTTTTTTTTTTTTGTCACAACACAATTATATATGTTCCATCTATCTTTGCAAATAATCAGATTTCAGTGATATGCAAATAAGACTTTTGTCGCTTTGCTTTTTTCATGTGTGCATGTTGTACAATACTTTAGTGAGTTGCCTTTTTTTTTTTTATCTGTGTTATATGCATCTAACATACGCTGCTATTGATTTGGTCTGTTGATAAATAATAACTACATCATCACTCAAGTATGCAATGAGTAAGAACTTCTGTGAGACCCTGACATATTTTATGTGAAAGTCAGAAATTGCTAAATATGCAGATTTTTGTGAAAATTACCAATTATATATTATGATTCAAGATCGATATGCTAGCTATCATGCCAGGAATTTTGCAATGGATCTCCACAGATAGTAACTACTTCAAAAAACAGGTATTATATTTCTGATCATGCATGACTTGATTTGATTGACATATAACAATATCCAAGAAAACGCCTGACATCATATGTTTGTTGTGTATCAACTTCTTTTCCTGATAATCTTTTTCCATATCTCACTTGCGAATTGCTTCCAAAAGGATCTATTTCCATGCCACACTTTTTGCATAACATTTGCAAGTGAGGAAAATGTGAGCTTAAATGGTATGAGATCCTAAAATGCACAACTTCCATATTTAATTTAATCTAGGAAAAAGTTTAAACTTGCTTCTTGTATTTCATCCACTCAAAATTTCATGTTACGTACTTTCTCTTGTGTTATTAAAGTACTACTGAAAATTTTAACGTTCTCACTCTGTTTTGGAAAGATTTTGTTAATTTCTTACGTTGAATCTTAAATTATCTATATATGAATTACTTGTTTTTCACGTACTCTGTTTTGAAGGGGTTTGTTTGTCAATCAAGAAAAAGCGTGAAGACATCATGCACAGACCTATCTCACTTCTACAAATTTGATAATCATAGTTTGCTCAAGCGTCGTTAAGATGATTTAACCAAAGGATTTTTGCATTTCTTATGGGATAATTGAAACATTGAAGAAGAAGTAGACTGAGTATTGTACACTTTACGTCAACAAGTGGTTTCAGATTTTGACCCTGTGGATTGTGCTAATGAAGATGACGGTATGGGTGATGCCTGGATAGACATACGGAGAATATGCTGGTTTTGACATTGCGCTAGCTCGAAGTTTGTTAAGAGAATATTGTCAAGATGGCTCCTTGAATTAGAGGTTTTGAAGGGCACTTACCTATCTTCTGGAGGCTGGTACAAATGGAATGAGAACCATACCTAAGCTGGCCTCGAGACCAGAATCCAGGACACTATAGGGATCTGGTAAACATTGTTATTCTTTGCACGTTTTTTGTTAGTGATGGTGATGTTAATTGCAGTTCTTATATCAGGTTGTCATGAGTGTTAATGAAATGGTCATATTTGGGGTTAAGCCTTTCATTTTTTTTTTTCTACTTTTCGCTCACCATCTTGATGTTGACCCTTCAGAAAATGTAAGTTTGTTATAATTTTATCACAATTTGTTTATTCAGAGAAATTTACAATCACCTGATCACCTGCTGATGCAGGTATCAAAGACAGGTGATGGTTGCTAACAATATGATTGCACTCTTCATGAAGGGAGAGGTATCTGAGACACTTTTTTTTTTTTTTTCAAATCTGTAGAAATAATAAATTTGATGAAAACAGATGCTAATGCACTTGGGGGTACCCACACAGCTAAAGTGTTTGTTCTGCCAACAGCTTCATCATTTATGGTCATCCTCATTCGTGTTATCACGGCCGTGATTTTTTTATACCAGCGGTTCATTGTAACTTCACTCATATGTTAGTTGTGTTCTCAATCCAAGTATCTAATTTTCTCATTTCCTTCCTCTTTACAAAGACACAAGTCTCCACTTGTGGTGTACCTTAAAGACCGCTGTCTTTTTCTCAGTCCTTTATCTGTGTATATATGCTTTTAACATACCCTGGTATTGATCTAGTCTATTAATAAATAATAAGTACATTATCAATCAAGTTTTCAATGAGTAATCAACTTCCGTGAGACTCTGATATATTTGAAGTAAAAGTGAGAAATTGGTAAATATGCAGATTTTTGTGAAAATTACCAAAATTATGTTACGATTCAAGGTCTATATATCAGCAGCTATCATGCTAAGAATCTTGTTCGATAGTAATCTAAACAGCTTGTTATAGAGGTGAAAGATATAGATAGGATGAGATTTGATTGACATATAACAAGAACTAAATAAATACTTTATATCTTATGTTGATTATAGGGGTATCTGTGCTGAATTGCATTTTTGCTTAACTCAAATCACTGGTAGTGTGTTTTCACCTTGCAAATATGTGAAGGTATCTTTCTTCATAATTTTTGCAGTGTCTCAAAAGCAAATTATATTTTCTATATTATGATCTTAATCTACTCATCTTGAGCGAATTGAAATGAAGGCTAACCTTTAATTCAGGTCAGTTTTTTTCTTGTTTGTGAATGAATCATAGGAATAGAGATTGATCTTTAATTATTTACAATTTGAAAAATTAACAAGCCTATTTAGTAACTGACCGTAACTTGTTATCTTTCCTTGTTGTTGTTCTGAACGCTGATGTCTGATTATATCATGCAGAATTTAATAGGCGTAAACTTATTGGCATCTTAAAAAGAAGACTTTGTTAGTGGATGGATAAACATCGAGTTTGGAGATACTCTCATTGGTCTTCCTTTCAGTGTAGTTCATTCAAACATATTCTCTCTTGTCGGAAGGTTTAATGATTTCTTTGAATTTCTCGTTAATATATATTTTTTCTGAATATACGTGACCCTTCTTTTGTATATTCCAAAGTTTTAGTTGTCTTTCTTTGGTGTCTTTTTTTGATGTCTTTCTGACCAAGATGCAGATGGTGAGTATAATTTATGAGGCTTTGCTGTTGGCATTGATGATGGATATACTCTCATTTGGTCTACCATCCAGTGATGAAATTAATTTAAACATATTCTCCCTTTTCTGAAGATATAATGACTACTTTTAATTTCTCATTTTTAAAGTAAAAGATAATTTTCTTTTTCCTAAAATTGGTAACCCTTCTGCTGTTTTATCCAAGGTTTCAGAGAGTCATGGCCTTCGTTTGAAAGACAATATTCCTGGTTCGTCTATTACTCTATGTGATCCTCTGATGGTCACCGCACGGTTATTTATGTTAAGCATGTAAGGCCTCAAGTTATTTCCTAAAAACTGTAAATTTTCCTCTGCAACGTTGTAATATTTGTAACTAGAAATAGGTTTCTGAATGACTCTTAGGCTGTTCCTCCTTTCAAATGGCTTCAAGAGGTTAAAATCATTACGTGGTTCTATTTTCTAGTTATTGCCCTTAATTTATTATGTTTATCCTTTCTCCTTTCCTCTCTCGTTCTTCCTTTTTTTTTTTGATCAAAAATAAAATTAAGAATTCAGCATTGCAAGAATGTAATTCAATTAATTTATTCTGTTAAAATTTGTGGGCTGGGAAGAGTAGAAGTGTGGAGATGAGGCAAACTTTCAATGTAGGGATCAGAATAGTGCTGGTGATGAAGAAGAGGAGACTGCTCTAAGAATACCCAAAGAAATATGGCTTGATATAGAGGTAAAAAATATGGTTTAACACCGTTAGCATCCAGAATCTCAATAATATAGGATGGGATCTAATTGACATATATCACAATATCCTAATGGCTAACATATGAAGGTTGTAAGCAGTTTCTATCTGAAAAAATAATAAATATGATGAAAACAGATACTATTGCACTTCAGGTACCCACACAGCCAAATTGTTTGTTCTGTCAACAGCTTCATCCTTTATGGACATCCCCATTTCGTGTTATCATGGCCATGATTCTTCCATACCACCAGCGCTTCATCGTAACTTCACTCGTGGTTCTCATATGTTAGTTGTACTCGTGTTCTCCATCCGGGTATCTAATTTTCTCTTTTCCTTCCTGTTTACAAAGATACAAGTCTCTGTTTGGTTATCCTAATTCCTTTACGGTTGAGTTCTCATTTTTTTTTTTTTAAGCATATAATTACTTATATTGGCAAACAGAGTTTTATCTATTGAGTGGTCTTAATGAACGAAATTTTGGCAGCCATGGATATTGTGAACCATGTGAAAGTTCATATACCTAGCATATTCATCTTTGTGTTTGACTAGTAGAAGGTTGGCGTAACATCCTTTTTTCTATGTGAACAGATATTATACATGAGAGAGGAATTTTAAAATCGAAAGCTCAAGTTATGAGGGATGCTGAGCTATCTTGGTACAGGAAAACACAAATTCTCTCTGCGGTATGATGCTAATTGATGTTTTTCTTTTTTGCGAATTGCTGATTTACAGAAAAAATATCGCTGACAAGAAAATGTGAAGCCATGTTTTTTTTGTCACAAATTCAATTATATATGCTTCATCTATCTTTGCAAACAATCAAAATTCATTGATATGCAAATAAGATTTCCTCGCTTTGCCTTTTCATGATGTGAAGCCTGCTTTTGTCACAAACACAATTATATGTGCCCCATCTATCTTTGCAAACAATCTATTTCAGTAATATGCAAATAAGATTTTCCTCACTTTGCTCGTTCATGTTGTGCATGTTGAACAATATTATAGTGAGTTGCCTAATATATCTGTGTTTATATGCTTCTAACATACCCTGGTGTTGATGAATAATAAGTACATTATCAATCAAGTATGCAATAAGTAAAGAACTTCATTGAGATTGATATATTTTGCGTAAAAGTGAGAAATTGTTAAATATGAAGATTTTAGTGAAAATTACCAAAATTGTATGTTACGATTCAAGATCTATATATCAGCTATCATGCTCGGAATTTGTTCAGTGCTATATATGGATCTCCACAGATAATAAGAACTTCACGAAAATAGGTATTATATATTTCTTATCATGCATGACCCTTTTTTTTTTTTTGGATGTGAAAACAACTAGGTTGGAAACACATGAATGAATCGTATGTGTACTCAAGATCATCCATATATGTATATGGATATCAGTATGATTTACATGAATACTTTGTTCATAAATGTCAGTGTAGGAACTTTCTGTTCTACTATTTTCTTCAATATCAACTCTAATCCTTGTTTGGGAATCGGTTTCCTGAAGTAATCAAATTTTCTTTTCAGGTGAGTAAGGACCTCTGAGGAATTCTACTGGGAAGAGCATTTAAAGGAGTTCCTATGGGGGATATCAATCCAGAAAAGATTCGATTCGATCCACCTCATTTCCACACAAATCTGTTTTCTGTAATCCTAGTTCGAAAAAGCTGATGAACAAATCTTATTCATCAGACTCACCTGGATGTAGACCACTCTTAATGTCTTTCTCTTGGTAATTCTTGAAAAACCTAGAACTTGTTAAAAAAATTTATGCAGTTGTTTCTTGATCAGTATCCTTGTTTTGCTACTTTTTTTGTTGGAAAAAAAATTTGTTTTAGGAAGAAGTTTTAACTTTTAACATGATTGTTGTAATTCATCCACTCTGAGCAAATCAATTGATGATGGCCTTAAACAAATCACATAAAAATTAAAAAAATAAGATTATAACTAAATGTGTTAACAAGAAACCAACCACAAAACATAATCAACATGTCCAATACACGCATAATATAAACACATAAGATCGAAAACAAAGCCAAATCACTGATCTTCAAGCAAAAACAATCATATAAATATATATATGATTATTAGTAGCTTAATTTGATTCAATAAGAACAATAACGAGTAGTTTGTTTAGTGGCAGAAACTTCATCAATACATATAATCTCCATCTTGCCTTGTAATGTTTGGATGGTGTACAATTATTGTTTCGATTGATGGCCTTAGGTTCTAAAGTCTTGTGAGAATTGATGTCATCATCTGAAGAAAAGCATCCTCAACATTCACATTCTCCGTAGCTGAAGTTTCCATGAATGATATATCTTCTAGCTCTGCTAGGCTTTGTCCGTCTTCCAAATTAACATCCCTCGATCCGGTTGGATCCACTTATTTCCAATGAGCACCGCCACCATATCCGAGCTTCCAAACTCCCTCAGCTCCTTTACCACTCTCTTATGTGGTATTTTCAGCAACTATTAACATATGTGGTATTAAAGGGTAATATTGTATTTATGGGTAATATACGGGATATTTTCACCAATTTTTTCAACAAAATTATATAATGTTGAAACCAAAAAAAAAAAAACGAATATATACCTAACGGGTTTTAAAAGACTAATGTTCTCCATCAATTAAGGCAAATAAATTTTTGATTTTGAGCTTACCTGCGAATTCTGGCATGCTGCATACCTTCCCCCAGGTTCAAATCGTTCCATGAAGTCTTCTTTGTTGTGAATGAAATTACTACAAAAAAACAAACTTCTTTCATGTTCAATTGCTTTTTTCGGCGAAATTACTTGGATTTTGGGGTATAGTGAATATAGGGTTTATGTTCATCTCTCAATTTGGGGGGATTTATATTGGGGACGTGAAAATGGAGATCCAATTCTCATTTTAGGACTTTGAATTAGGTTTATTTTGTTTGTAATTTGGATTTATTTAATTTGTTAAATGAAATCTCCATGTTTCCCTTCGATCAACACTGTTGAAAAACCTAAATACCCTTCGATTTTCTCACGCGTATGGCACGAGAAGGAATATTCCACCGACGATCATATTTAGCATTCGTCTGGTGAACTTCGCAAAGGTTGGTGGTTAAGTTTGACTGCCTTACTACAAAAGTGGTTGTAATTTGGCTTGATTTTTGTAATTTACTCTTTAATTTATTTAACAAACATATCATTAACTTTGGTTATAGCAATAATGAACCATTTATTAGATGGATTCACATACCATATATAGATTATAATTTCCAAAATTTTGTCAATAGCATAGATGATATTATTACCATATATATATATATATATAAATCACTTTCAATACAATATTAATAATTTTTAGTTTATAAATTATGAAATAATAAATAATTGTATTTCTATACTTTTGAGAGTTGAAAATGGACGAAATTTTTTATCATCTCTCTTTTGAGGGATAATCTTCGTTCTTCTTCTTCTTATTATTATTATTATATTAATAGGATTTCTTCATAATTCTACTTTTCCACTTTCCATCTCGCCTTCTCTGCCAATAATTGATATCATGGTTCCCATGATGAATTGTTTAAAGTAAAAAATCAACTTATAAAACTTAACAATTAGATGCGTGTCACGGCTGTCAGATTAAGAAAATGATTAATTTGGAGGATTTTTAGCAACGTAGTTTAATACTTCAAAGATGATTCAACAATCGATTTAAATTTTGAAAGAAAAATTATATCAATTGAAAGTTTGAATGATTTTAAATTATAAAGTGAGGGGTCTTATAGTTGACATGACAGTTGAATTTCCAAGTCAGCTTGCCATGTGGAGGCCGACTCAATTAAAATTTTATTTGGTATAGAGTTTGATGGGAGAAAATTGTAAATTTTGGATTCCATATTTAGATGATACCAATGAATTAGAAAATTAATTTTTCGTACTCCAACACTAATTTCTCAATTTAAGTAATTGTAGGATAAAAAACAGAAAATTACGAATTTATATTCCAATCATATGAGATTTAGGCTTTTTGTTGATGTAATTTGGTTGAGAATTCATGGTTTTTGGTATTTTATCTTAAAAATGATCAAAATTAAAAACTTAATGTTTAATGTCGGGCCTGAAATGTTAATGTCTTTCATTGATGAATGATGTAAAGCTTAGAATTCTAAATTTGCAATTTGTGGGAGTTTAATGTTAAAATAATAGGCTCATGGAAATCATGAGAATCCTTAATCCGGATACTTTGGGGAGTGCTATGATAATTAAGAATAAAATAGAAGAAATGGTAAAGTGGTGGTCGATCATGAACATCAAAGACACGTTCTTCTCTTGTTCATCGACATCATTATAAAATTGGGTTTAGCAAATAATTAGCTGTGAATATATCCCTATAAATGGAGGGAAAAAGATGATGGAAATACACACCAAAAAAAAAAGGAAAAGAAAGATCGAGTGATATAAATAATAGCAATCAAGAGTAATGGTGAGAAGTGGTAGTTCTTCTAGGAAGATGATTAAGCTGATGGCAACACTATTAATCTTTGGTGTGTGGATGATGTCATATCAAAGTGTTTCCGCGGCCCTTGCTTCTGTTGCAGTGGAAGGGGGTGATGGTCTCTCTGGCGAAGTGAGAATCAATGTCGATAATGGTAATGATGATGATAATGTCATCACCGCCGACGTTGATGATGTTAATGTCCATGCCAATGTCGAAGACATCACCGCCGGCGTTGATGATGTCCATGCCAATGTTGGAGTTGGTCTGGGTGCTAAGCGTTTATGTTATAATCCTGGTCATCGTTGTCAAGTAAATGGTATTGTTTGTTGCGGGGCAAGCAAATGTCAGATAGTAAGGCGTGTTGTTCGTCGTCGTGGTCGTGGTCGTGGTCGTGGTCGTAGAGCTGCCATACGGAGATGTGTTTAAGACGCCCCACGTCAAATGTTGCTTCTTCCACCCCTCTCTTTCAACTACCTGCTCTACCCATGGCTTGCAATGTGTGTTTGTTAATTTCGAATTTGCTTCTTCGTTTTCGATCTTCTTTTTTGTTATTCCTACTTTGATTTCATTTCACCATTCATGTACACCAATCTCTGTATGTGGATTATTATTAATTTATTCAACTTTCTTCTTTTAATGCATCTACTTGCTGCCTCATCTCTCTCTTTCTCTCTACTCCATTTTTGCAAATTTACTAAACAATAATTTCACATGATTTAAAGTATAACAAGTGATCTAATTTTAGAAATAATCTATATTTATTATTAATTACTATAATATGAATGTTTCGTTCATCTTTCATAATATCTATTTTAATCCTTTTATATAATTAAATTAAAACAACTTAAATAAGAGTTCTAATTAAAAGAAAATCTCTATTAAGGATAATCATGTAATTCAATATTTATTTTACTTTTCTATTTGATTATAAAAGGTAAGAGTACTTGACATTCCAAACACTTCTTAAAAAAATTACTTATTTCGATTATTTTTCTTATATACTCTTGAGCATTTTGAACCTCAAAATCTTTTTATATAAAAAAATTACTACAAAGTTAATATTTTTATTAAAATATGGTATTAGAAATTATTTTTTATGTTTTTTTTATCAAAATCTTATTTGTTTTTTTTAATATAAATATACATTTTAACGTAAACCTTTATGGACATATAAGTTATTAACACAAATTATAGAAAATTACTAAATCAATTCAATATGGGAATTTCAGAGTGAGTATATGACTATCACTTATCAATAACAAAAGAAATTTAATATGAAAAACGATATATTATATTATTATTCTACAAATAAAAATTCTCATCACTTTATAAAGTTGATAATCAATCATGTTTGTTTTGGCATAGCTCCTACAATTCTTTTTCCTGTAGTGATACTAGATATGTGTGTATTTATTATTATTAGATTATTATTTTTTTGGCTATTTTAGTCATAGTGTAAGTCGTGTTTTAAGAAAGAAAATGTCTTTTGATAAAAAATTTACTCATCAAATAAGGGTTAATTTCAATTTGTTATTTAAACTATAATACTTTTTTTTAATGGGTGTCTAAACTCAAAAAGTTTTCCGATCACTAACCAATTTCTTCAAAAAAATTCAATTGCTACCTTAAACATATATTTTTATTTCAAAATTCGTCGGAAAACTTGAAAATGCAATTCACTTTCAAATATTAGTAAAAAATTCATGATTTTTAGGCCAAAATGACCCTTATTCGAAGCTATATAATAACTTCATGTCAATTTCATGATTCTCATTCGATCCGATCATGAATCAAACAAAAATCATTTTAGGGTTTTGAACATTTTTTATTCGATTCGAATTCAAATCAAACAAAAATCTTTAAATTAATTTAGGGTTATAATTTGACTTCGAAAGAGGATTATTTTGGCATATGAATCATGAATTTTTTAGTTTTTCGGGTAGCAACTGGAAACTTTTGAAAAAATTGACTAGTGATTGGAATTTTTTTTAAGTTTATATACCTACAGAAAAAAAATGTTATAGTTCAAGCAGCAAATTGAAGTTAACCCCATCCCCATCAAATAATCTTTGCCTACCTTTTATGATGCGTCTAATTTAGACGACCCTTCACTTAAATATATACATAAAAAAAAACAATTAAATGACTAACTATTTATTTGGATCTTCAAATCCAAGATTGGTTTAAGCTAGCTAGACTGATATATCTTTATTAAATGACTTAATTTTTTATTTGGATCTTCAAACCCAAGTTTGGTTGAAGTTATTAAAGGAGCCTATAACTAGCTAGACTGATATATCCATCTTTATTAGGCCAATTCCATTGACATTATTCAAGTAATCAACTAAAGTGATTAAAGTGTTTTATTCACATATATTATTATTTTGCATTCTTCCATATCTTTAAACTATATGCGTAAAGAAAGAAGATAATAAATAAAAAAAATCTCACGGGCGTATCTCAAAAGAGGAAAATAACAAATCTCAAAATAGTAGTGTTCTTGTGAACTAATTGCATGTATAATTTGGTGTATACGGATCAGATCGGGTTGGATCTGCACTTAAATTATTATTATTATTATATTTTAATTTATGCGGTAACATTTATATTATATTAATATAATATTTATTTTATAATAATATAAAATTGATATACAGATATCATAACATATAAATGATATTACTTAAATTTTTCTTAACATAAAAATTCATGTAGTATACATATATCTTTATATTATAATAATTTAACTTTTAGGTTATATTAGTATAATCTTTATTTTTTTTGCTTAATAAAAGGAGAATATATTTCCAAATGAAGGGCATGAGAGTTATCCCAAAAGTACAATATACTAATATCTCAAATATACAATAAAATCAATTCAGCGAAAACTCATTGTCCTTAACATCAGGCATCTCAAAAACTTAATTAACACCCAAGAGCCTTACGTGAATGACTAACCCAATCGCTAAAATTGACCAACAAAACAAATGAAGAATGCACCGAAATCCAACTTCAAATTCGATTTTTAAGTTTTTTCAACAGTTTATCAAGCACGAACTTTTTATTGTGGAAGATAATTGCATTTCTTTTCTTCTAAATAAGCCATACCACACATTCTCAAATACAAACTGCAAAGATTTTTCCCTTCTTTTCTTTTAGGATCCTACTAAAATGTAGTAAGTTCGTTGAGGGATTAGAAGAGAGAACCGTCTCTACTCCAAGTCAATTAGCGCAACCCATCTACATCATATATGAGAAATCGCATTCAAACAAAACATGTCCACCGATTCAGGAAAATTGTTGCAAAAAACACAATTAGGACTCACATTTTGTGGTAGAATTATTTTTCTTTGCAGCTTTGTCAATGTCGGGATTCTCTCCTATAAGACCCTTCACGCGTGCACTCGAACTTTTGGTATGGAGATTTTACTCCAAATCAATTTGAATTCTTCCCTCTCCAGTCCATTAGCATCATTCTTTTGTTTGATAAGCCATTTATACGGTTTTTTTTTATAGAATATGTGTCGTTTGCGGAATAACTCCACCTCCATCTATCGTCAGTCCCCTATTTCAAAGCACACATATTAATCAAAGAAAGTAAGTTATTAAACATCTCAACTTCTCTCTCAAAAAGATTTCTTCTCCACCCCCACACCCACAACCACGCACCTTCCCTCTATTCACCCATTTCCCTAACTCTAACTCCCTTCTTAAGAATCAAATTAAATAATCTCGAAAATCTATCTCTAAGCCTAAAGACTCCTACCCAATAATCCTCTCAAAAGAAAGTTTTATTGTCATCTCCTACTATCTTGCACTGCCCCTCAGCAACTCATCCCTCTCTTCCGCCCCCAGCCGCCTTAGTCATGTCCCCCCACCACCCTGTGGGGTTCGACACCCTCGATCCATAACTCGTCCCCACTCCCCAAGACACTCCCCACCTAAATTTTACTACCTTGCCCAAAAACTCTCATTGTCGGTAAAAAATCTCCACAACCATTTTTCTAAAAGTGTTTTGTTGAAACATTCAAGATCTTTAACTCCAAGACCCCCATCCTCTTTTGTCCTGCAAATAATATCTCGTTTTAGCCAATGTACTTTGCTCTCGCAATCACTTCCCCCCACAAGAAATTATTTGAAGTTTAACAATCTCATACAAAATGTTCTTTGAAGCCCGATAGATGAATAACAGATAAATTGGGAAAGAGGATATCGCCGCATTGAGTAATGTGAGCCTTCCACCAATAGAAATATTCTGTCCATCCCAACTTTTTTAGTCGATTTTTAATTTTTTGTACAACAATCATCCAATCGGCCACCTTCGTATGATAGCACCCCACATTCACGCCAAGATATTTAAAGGGGAGGTTTTGTGAACATATGTTTTAAATAAATTGTGAAATTTATTTGGAAATTTTAACTTTTATTTTTTTATCATTTAATTGAAAAGAAAATCCAAGAGCTATTCTAAAATGTAACAATAAAACATGAAAATCAAACTAAAAAATATGGAAATATTGAATAATTTAATAAACAGGAATATATATTTTTTTCTAAATAAAAAATAAAAATTATGTATATTCCTTTACAAACGCAAGCATTTCAACAATTAAATAATATATTAATCACATAATATTGTATGTAATGCTAATTTAGGTCATATATATTGTACAAAATCATAAATTTATTTTCTCGATATAAATAGTATTTACAATATTTTTATTTTATTAATTTCAATTCGATTATTTAAAATTACATTAGCTTTACGCTAGTCCATAATATAAGTAGTAAATTAATATTTACCCTAAAATTTATTATCCTTCTCCCAGAAATCAAAATAATACTCTAGCCTTTAGTGTATTTACAATCACCTTATTACTATACAATTATTTCGAAGGCTTGTTTAGACTTTTTGTTCATGCAAAGTGATTGTTAGAGGGAGAAATTAAAATTGAAAATTAAAAGGCAAAAAGAAAAAGTTGTTTTCAAAACGTACAACCACGTATCCATTATTAGGTCAAGTCCTTAATGCCACATAGAAAATAATGACAATACTAGCAAGCTAGTGATTTACAATTATCAAATACAATAAAAGATTCTTGGTATCATCACTAGTCATTTAAATGATTTTCTGTACGCGTGTCGCATGAACACACTCTAACGTCTGTCATTTAAATTATTTTGCAATCTAAGGATACAATTTGGCTCATGGTTCTCAAGAAGTCAAACTTGAGAGACAACGTTTTGTAGTTCATTGCACCAACGAAACGACTATAGACATTAGTCATGGTAATATGCATCACCTTTGTATCCATTCTCACCATCGTCAATTGATGTGAAAGTATTGCGAGCATCACCGCTCTCTCAATGTAATTATTAGGCTCATAGACTTGGAGCCATCGCGAGACTCAACCAACTCTAAACCCTAATTGAAGATAATGAATAAGAAAAAAAAAAAAAAAAAAAAAAAAAAAAAAGAAGAACAAGAAAGAAATGAAAAAAACATAATACTAAGTTTACCCCTGTAAAAATTACATGGGATGCATCGTGAGCTAAGCAGTTTTGGTGGGGTTTTATGACGTGGCAACAGGAAATATTGTAAGTCGGAAAACTCATATAATATATATAGTACTAAAATGAAAACATTAAAGATTGATATAACAAAATTCTAAATCATGTATATTTGGAATGTACTTAACAATTTTCGATGAGATTTTATTATGCATCAGCCTATTGCATTGCATCAAGAGCTAATTCAATTGCTTGATTCGTTGGGTTGGACTAAACCTAGAAGTATTATACAATACTTGTATATGTTATATATATATATATATATATATATATATAGTGAAATGAAAACATTTAACAATGATATACTTAAGTGCTAAATCATGTATATTTGTGATGAGTTTTTTGTTTTTATCCTAAAAATAAAATGCATGAAAAAACAGATCATTAAAAAATTAAACGGGTTTTTCATTTGAAAATTATGTTCGAGTCTTACTCATCAAATCGAGCTTGAATCCAATATAAATTGTTAAAATTGATTTTGGCCAATGCTATGACCTGAGGAGGTGAATGTTTTGGTGTAGGAAACATACATTTCTTTTAAGTTTTGAGAAAGATTCATCATAATCACCGTCTACCGATAGAATGAACCACCCTCAAGCTCACAAAAAAATTGATCTCCCTCAAAATTTAACCAAAATATATATTTTTAACGTCAAAACACTCTTCTTTAAACTAGTATAACTAAAAAATCTCTTAGAAATTTACCAAATTCAATTCGATCCAAGCTCAATTTGAACGAGAATCAAATGAAATTTTCGAAAAGTCCGAATTTGGAGTCATATGCATAACACATAATTTAGCCTGAAATTTCATAATTTTTGAGTTAAAATCATTTTTCGTCTCATAACTATGGTGTCTTCCTATTCACGATTTTAAATTTAATCTCATAATATAAAAATTTATCCAATTTTAGTCTAATTTCATTGAATTTGATCGGAAAGCCCGAAGTTGGAGAGTCACACAAAACTGCAAATGAGATGCATTCCATAATTTGTGATTAAATTGTTCAAAATTAATCCAAATTAAACAAATGATATCGTAATTTTAGAGCTCGAAAAATTAGTCTTCCTAAACAATGAATGATGAAAAAGTTATTATTCTAAATTTAATTTTCCTTCCGAAATGATACACGTTGAACATGTGGATTAGAAATTATATTGCAGACACGTGTATGCATGGAACATGTGGATTAGAAAAAACAGAATATAAAATTTGGAACCTATATATTCCATTCATCTGATCACAACAACAAACAAATCCTCTTTTAAAATAAAATCTAGTTTAACTCAAAGAAAAGGAAACAAAAAAAGAACATGTTGAATAAAAAGCCTAGAATAGTGATAATAGGAGCAGGAATAGCAGGGCTCTCTGCTGCTAACAAGCTCTACACATCCACAGCTTGCTTCGACCAACTTTTCGAGCTTTTTGTTGTGGAGGGTGGAACCAGAATCGGGGGAAGGATTAACTCCTCCGAGTTTTGTGGTGACCCGATTGAGCTCGGGGCCACATGGATCCATGGAACTGAAGGCAATCCTATTTACAGAATTGCTCAAGAAGAGAGCTTGCTTTACTCTCAGCAGCCATGGGAGTATATGGATGGAGATCCTCAAGATTCTTGCACCAAGGCAGAAGGTGGGCACGAGCTTGATCCTTCTCTCGTTAAGCCAATCTCAACCCTTTTCAAGAGCCTAATGGATTTCATTCGAGATCCTCAAGATCATAGCATGAGTAATGGTGATCATGATCTCAGTGTTGGGACTTTTCTTAGGAGAGGTTTGGAGGGTTATTGGGTGCTTACAAAGGATGAGAAAGGTGAGAAGAGCTCTACTACAAGAAAAAATGAGTATTTGCTTATGAAATTTTTTGCAACAAAATATTATAATAAAAATTGATATTATAAATTGACAACAAATTATAAAAAAAAAAAATTAAAAAACTTATTACGACAACAACACATCCTTGCAAAAATACGATTTTATGAGAAAAATTTTGCGATGGTAACTTAAATGATAAAATGTTGTGGCACAATATTTTTACGATAATTATCAATATTTTTATAAATATTTTTTCATCCCTAATAAGTTTTTTGTTGAAGTAAAGTGGGGAATTGGAGCAAGAAATCGCTCGAAGAGGCCGTTTTCTCTATGCATGAAAGCACACACAGGATCTTCACATCTGCAGATGATTTGAGGACTCTTGATTATACTGCTGAGAGAGAGAGTGTAACGTTGCCAGGTGAAGAGATAACGATTGCTAGAGGCTACTCGAGTGTGATCGAGTCGTTGGCTTCTGTTTTACCTTTGGGAACGATACAATTAGGTCGAAGAGTGGAGAAAATCGAGTGGCAATTGGATGATATTAGGCCAGTGAAGCTGCATTTCTGTGATGGAACAGCTTTATCAGCTGATCATGTCATAGTCACTGTTTCACTTGGAGTGCTTAAACAAGATTCCTCTATGTTCAATCCTCCACTTCCTGATTGCAAGATTCAAGCTATTTCAAAGCTGGGCTTTGGAGTAGTCAACAAAGTATTCTTGCAACATGATCAAGAATCCCATGATCTCAACTTTCCCTTCATGCAAATGGTGTTTCATCCACCAGATTCTGACCTAAAGAACCCCAAGATTCCACACTGGATGAGGAAGACACCTTGGTTTTACCCTATTTACAGCAACTCAAAAGTTTGGCTGTCGTGGTTCACCGGTCAAGAAGCCCTCGAAATCGAGTCTCTCAACGAAGAAGAGATCATTGAAGGGTTCTCAGAAACAGCCTCAGACTTGCTATCATCAAGATTACATTGTCAAATGAAGAAGAATTACAAGAATGGAGAAAACCCTTTTCGAAATCAAGTGAAATTTGGGAAGGTTGTGAGGAGTCAATGGGGGACAAATCCTTTATTCTTGGGATCATACAGCTACATAGCAGTTGGATCAAGTGGAGATGACATAGACACATTATCAGAACCATTGCCAAGAAATATTTGCGGAAATCTTCTATCACCACTGCAGATTCTATTTGCAGGAGAAGCTACACACAGAAAGTTTTACTCAACCACTCATGGGGCTTACTTTAGCGGCCTCAGAGAAGCCAATAGGCTTCTTAAACATTATAACTCTACTGCTCTATGAATTTCTATTTTCGCAAAATTAGAAATCACTCACGATTTCTGATTTTTCCAATTTTCTAGTAGATCTCATGTGAAACTCCCATGTAAACAAAGTTCATATGGATTAAAAAATTAAAATGATCAATTCATTATGGTTAATATTGATCTCATATAACACTATATAAAATTATTTCTTACGTGAAATATTATGTGAGAAACTCTCATATAAGTTATTTTGAAAAAAAAAATTTGTTATGAATATAAATATTCATTTTGAAAGACGATCTCAATTAAAGTTACTTACAGAATAGATCCTCTAATTTAAAAGGGAAAATGACTTTTTTTATCATATAATTTTCAATGTTTTTTGCATTTAGTCCTATATAAGTTTACCTACGAATGTAGTCATGCGGCTTACAATTTGTTTTGTCAAATGATATTATTATAACTAATTATCGTGGGTAATCTATAATTAGGGGTGGATTTTTTTTTATGGGAATTCATTCCTGTTAGGTATCAATGTAAATGGGGCAGGGAATTGGGTAATAGGGCGGGAACGATGATTTCTCGTTGAGAAGTTATGGAAATGATCTGAAGATGTTGTATTTATGATCCTCACCTAATCCTCGACCTGAAAATCGGCCCCGTTTATATAAACATGGATTCCGCATCCCAATTTAATATTATTTATTAATATATATATTTATAAATTAATAGATACACTAAAAAATCCAAAAATTTCCATAATTCTAAGTCCTCATTAACTCACTCCTCATGGTTCATATCCAATTAATTAATAATTCCATACTTTTGTTATTGTTGTTAGATAATTTCATACTTTAAGTTCTCGTTTAATTATAAATATGTTACTATGATATTTCATATTTTCACTTGTATCAAGTCAACTTGTTAGATTGTGTTGTCATTCTAATTACGTATTTCATATTTTTGTTTTAAAGACCAGGTTTATGATTTCATGATATCTAATGTTGGATTAATATTATTTATGAGTGGTTTTAATTGTTCTGATAAATTTCTTTTTAAATTTGTAATTTTAGAAAAAAGATATATTTTAATTTGTAAAAACTCAAATTTAGGGAACCTAAATCCCCGTGGAAAATTCGTTCCAGAAACGGTGAATCCTCATCACTGTAACAGATTTCCAAAATGAGGATGAAAGCTAAGATGGTATTTGATATAATGATTTGTTTTGGGGATAGTGCACCATCCCCCAACCCGTCTATTACCACTCATATCTATAATATAGGTTACTGTAGAGTTTGCAAAAGCTGATGTGGAATTTTTATCTTGCTGAAATGTAAATGTAAGCCATGAGAGAATTAAGTCTTATTCACTTTTAACCCGTTCGCATGAAAAAGATTCAGAGTTAATCTTTTTTTTACCTCTCCCCATTAGCTGTCGCCCACAAAAAAAGGGTGAATTTGTCCGATTTTAATATTAATTTATAGATTACTTAGATAATAAAAAAATCCATAACATATAATAACACTCAAAATATAAAATAAATAAAAAACCATTAAAAAAGACTAGCACAGTCATAAAGAAGAAATCACACCAAAGCGTCAAAAAATAAAGAAGATATGAAGAAATCACATAAAAATCAAAACGTGGAAAAATAAGGAAAAATAAGGCAGTGCAAGAGATGGTCTTATCCACTAATTTAATGTAAAATACAGTTAAATTAGCGGTAAATGGCTTAAAAAATCAGAAAAAAAATTATTGATTAAATATGAAATATTTGAACTAGTCAACCTCACTTTATCTTTACAATTTAATTTCACTGTTCAAAACGTGCAAAAACACCAAAACCTCCAAAAATCTCTCCTTCCACCCACAGATTGATAACGCAAGCGGCAATCATGGTCAAAACCCAAGTCAACTTCTTCTTCTTTTTTTTTTAAATTAATTTTTGAGCTACAATTTTACTCGAACATTTTACCAAGAAATTTCACCCACGTTGCATCTTCACTGTCATCGCCATCACCAAATTCGTCAGTTAAAGATCCCCCACGCGCTTCGGCTCGGGCAAACTGCCACGCGCCGCCGAGGTCTATGCTTGCCATGACGGAGGAGTCGGAGTCGGAGAACGAGGAGCCACAGGACTCCTCGTTTCCGTTTATGGTGACGTAAGCCGAGGACGACTGGAATATCACCGGCGAAGAGTAAGGATTATCTATGAACCTCACCTTGATCGGCGGCGGAGACGTCGCGAACAAGTCTAGAAGCTGGGACAGCTCCGACGCTGTTTCGTCGTCGACGATGAGCCACGACGCCACCACGCCGTCGTCTTCCTGTGACACCTCGCCGACAACAGTTTCACCTCCGGCGGCTCCGCCTTCCATCCCCTTCTGCCTCCTCCTTTCTCAATTTGAGAGAGAGATAGAGAGAGCTAGATAGAGATAAGAGATATGCATGAGAGAGAGAGGAGGAGGTTGGGGGAAGTGTAGAGAGTAGGAAAATTAGTGGAGTGGTGTGCGTGTTTCACAGAGTAGGTGGCGTGGGTGCGAGAGAGTGGCACGTGGGACGGGCCTGGATAGGGTTTCTGAAACGTGGCAGATTTGGCGGGAAAATTAGGAATTTGGGAAATTCATTTTCACAATTTTTTATTTTTTTTGTTTTTAATGACTGTTTTGAGTACAAAAGGCACAAACTTTGGCATATGTCCAAATAACATTAGTTCCAAATTTCCAATACTCAAATCTGATCAAAATTCAACACTCCATCCAATTGAAATGAGTTGCTTTGTACGATAAAAATATTGTTTTATTTTTTAGATTTTTGATATAAAATGTTATTTACATACTTTCATATACTACTTTACATTTGAAAATAATTTATATTTTTTATGAAAAATGTTATTCAATTTTCTATATTTATTTTTTGTTTGAATAATATTTTCATTAATGAAAATATTATTCAAACACTCCAAATATGTTTGAATAATGTGGATTATCACTCCAAATACTCGTGTGATGATCAATCAGTTTTACCATCAGATCTACTTGATCATATCATGTGACGGGTTGATGTTGATTGTCAGCTCCGAGTTTATGTTATGATCAATATATTTGATAATACCAATTGGAGTGGTTGATGTGGATATTCTTAAAAGGGTTTGTAGTCTAATATATAATTAAGGTTTTTGTATAAAAAAATGGTTTTTTTTTAACTCTTATTTTGTGAAATAGATACAATTATATAAATAGTTAATGACGTTCTTCATCTCTTTCTAATCGAAAAGTATTAATTTTGTTTTTTTTAATGAAATTATTACTATGAAGACTGAAAATTATTATCTCAACTATGAAAAGAAATTGATTTTCATATCATAATATATTAATACATTCGAGCTGTACAAGACTCTCCCTTGGGAAATGAAAAATGTTCGATCTAGTAAATTTTTTGGGAATGTATATAAATGGGTTATATAAATGGGTTTGCTTTTTCCTTCCAATTCGAAGAAAAATAAATAAAGATGGAGTAATTCAATTCATAATAGATAAATAAGTGAACCTAATAAAATAATATGCTTATTTTAACTAAATATTTACAGATATAGTTACGAGAAATCAATTTTTTAAATGAAAGTAAGGACCTAAATATGCTTATTTTTACTAAATTAAAACTAAATGTGTGGCAGGCCTACTATAAAATAAGTGAAATATATTTTAGAACAAGAGTAGAGATTAGAATATAGGGATATGATACAGAGGATAATAAATTGCATTCAATATTTTGTTGTACGTCCGCCAAACTATTATTGATTATTGAGTTTCATAATTAATTATTTTGGTACATATGTGAAATCTTGCTCTCTCTCGATCATCAAATTCATCTAAAGCAATATAAATTTCAACTTTTATTATGAACATTTAATAACATATAGTTGTTATGGTAGTAAGTAATTTATCAATAGTTACACGGTAAATGATTTTTATTATATTTAATATTACATTCAATATTATATGATATTGATACATATTATATGTTAATTAATAATGTTATACGATATAAGTATATGTGCTAATTAGTTTAAAATAAGAGATGCAACAATAATAAAAGATCTTATGTAACAACGACAATCATGTTATATGGAATTCAAACAAAAGAATTCAAAAAAACCAGATTCATGGACAATATATATATATTATTTTTTTTGCAACGAAATAAAGCTGCAAATGGTCCAAATGACTTTAAAAAAGGGCAAATTACATGGATTTAAAAATAATATTTGTGTAAAAGTATTACTCATCTTAATGTTTTTAAAAGAAAATATCGTTTTTATAATGCGTAGTCACTTATAATTATACGTTTAAGTCAAATATGAAGATATACATGATTATACCTGTGATCGCCTTGACATCTTTTAAATAAAATTAATGGTAGATGATATTTTTGCACACATGCTTTGTCACATTTCTGTAAATAATCTTAAAAAACAAAAGAAAAAAAAAATCTAGCTAGTTTCATCGTATAAGAATATCATCATCTCAAGTAAACTGTTCTCTATATCAAGTTCCCAAATAGCTTGAAATTGATTAAACCTCCATTTTTACACATGAATACACCTTCATCATACAGCAGCATCTCAAGAGAGGCATTCTCAATCCCACAAGGAAATATATTTGATCATCAAATATTTGGAAAAGAAAAGCTATAACTTTTTCAAGAGCATAGGATGAGTTTAAACTTTAAACTACTTAAAGAAAAAGGTGGAAGTGAATATCCTCTTACTCTACTACACATTGTTCACCTCTTTCCTCTCATCAACCTTAAACCCGAAACTCTAACTACTCAATCTTGACAGACGAATATATCTTCCGAACGAACCAGAAGCAAGCGCAGAAGCCAATAGTTCCGGTTAAGATGAAAAACATGTAAGCAATGATAAACATGTAGCCGAAGTAGAGAATGCCAGAGATGAGCTTCGTGATCTCCAGCCTCGTGCAGAAGTAGAAAATCGCATATAGAAAAAGGTACAAAGCAGAAGCCCCCGAGTTCAAGTATGATCTCCACCACCACCTGTAGTCCTCATTACACAGCTGAAAGTAGCACAAGACTATAGTGATCTCAGCACAAGTGATCATCAGAATCACAAACACGAGAAACAGGAATCCGAAGATGTAATAAAACTGGTTCAGCCACACGGACGTGAGTATGAAGAATAGCTCAACGAACACTGCCCCGTATGGCAGAATCCCCCCGAAGAGCACTGCGAATAGTGGATGAATGTACCATGGCTGCAAAGGGATTGGCCTCGGGATTTTGTTTGTCTTCACAGGGTCTTCGATTGCAGGGCTTCTCGACCCCAAGAAGCTGCCTAGTAAAACCAATGGAAGAGATATTCCAAACCATAAAACTACGAGCACAAACATGGTACCAAATGGCACTGCCCCGGATGATCTCTGCCCCCATATAAGTCCGTTTAGCACGAAGAAGATAATGAAGAGAATCGAAGGGAACATGACAGCTGTTTTGAAAGAGATCTTTTGCCACTCTGTGCCTTTGAATAGTTTGTATAGATAAGACGAAGAATAGCCGGCTAGTAGGCCCATGAACACCCACAGGAACACCATAACTGTCATGAGCCCCCCTCGATTGGAAGGTGAAAGGAAGCCAAGAACTGCGAAGATCATAGTCACGAATGTCATTCCAAAGACTTGCACGCCTGTTCCAACATAGACACAGAGTAAGCTGTAGTTCTTGGGCGGTCTAAAGACGTCTCCATGGACTAGCTTCCACCCGGTTTCTTCCTGGACTTCTTCTTGATCCAGCTGGTTGTACTTGGAGATGTCTCTGTAAAGGGTTCGGAGCATGATCATGGCAACCATGCCGGATAGGAAGAGGACTATCATCAAGGAGTTGATGATGGAGAACCAGTGGATTTGGTTGTCGTTCATGAGAAGGTACGTGTCCCATCTGGATGCCCATCTGATATCACTCGACTGCAAAAGCGATGATCAATGGTTGAGAACATGAAGATGGGAAGACTAGAAGTGGAGAATGTTAGACGAACCTCAAAAGAAACGTCATAGGTGAAAACTATCTCCTTGTCTCCACTGATTTCTTGTGGGAGTAATGTGGGGCTGCTTGGGTTGCATGTTGATAGCTTTGTGTTGTTCTCCTTCCATTGCTTGTAATGGTGGTTGATACTGCTTGCAGTGGTTAAGTTAAAACAATGGAGTTGTGATCATAAAACAAGTTTCCAGCAAAGAACCAACCTTAGAGGAGTGACTTCAAAACCAACAACACGAGAAGTTTGAGCAATAGGATCAGGGTGATATTTAACTTTGAAAGTTAAATGGTTGTAGATAAAATGTCTCTGCTCCTTGCTCTGCTCATCACCCATGATCAAATAAATAATCAAAATACAATAATTTTAAAGAAAGAAATACGATAAATAATCATAAAAGAATGGATCATACTCCAGCATATTTCCCTTTAAATCCAACACGAAACCCTCGCTCGTAAATCTTCTGCTTACTCCCATCCTTACTTTGCCAAACAACTGCAACTGGAAGATTGTCCAGTATCCTATATGCAAACACTCAACCAATCAATATTTGTGTCGATATTTCCAATGATATTTCTATAAAATTAAGTACCTCAACCATCCAAGTGTAAAGATGACTGAAAAACAACAGAGATGCATGCTTTTAAAATGAAGTAATTAAAAAATAATGGAGTACTTACATATTTACCCGATAATCATCATTGATCTTCTTTCTGAAGTTGTTAGCAGAAGCAGCAGTAAGTTTCACTCTGCAGGCTACTTTACAAGATTCTGCTTCCCTCATCATAAACTGCACGAGAATATTTGATATAAATGAATAAAATGAGCATATAAACAGAATCAAATGATTGAGCAACATGATACTTACACTATAAACAGAATTTTCAATGCGATCACCCCGAAGAACTTCTCCTAGATTCTCTGCTCTGTTTCTTATCTCTGCAGGTTTGCAATAACTCAACGAATAGTAGTCATATGGAAGTTGTGTCTTTGTTGAAGAAAGCTTGTTCACTTTCACCTCAACAATCTCACCCTGCATATATCCAACGCAAAAAATCACTATCTTTACTCGAATTTTCATTTTAACCAAAATTTTCACCATATCAGTTTTTGGCCTCATTTTCTTTTGCAGAACTCAACCTTCTTGTTAAATATGTAATTATCAACAAAAACAACTATATATGATAGATGCATCAATAAAAGATAAACCATAACCGAAAAAAAAAAACCCACCTTCTGGAAATCAAGAGGAGCAACGCCGGGAAGATAAAATCCGATCACCGGAGACGCTTTGATGAGGAGTTGCACCACCAGCAGCACCACCCACAAAGTGGTGGTCATCTTCCACCTAATTTCTTCCATTAAAAATGTATTTTCACACACAAACTACACACTACAAAAGAGGAGAACAATTGAAAATAAACGTGAGAAAAGGGTAAGAAAATATGGGCAGCCCAGCAGTGGAAGGAAGAAAGTAAACTATCCTTGTGCGGGAATTTTCTTGGAGCCACTACAATAGTGTGCATTGAATGACAGGTTTTAAGTATCCAAATTTTCCCATTATTACTTCATATTTTTAATATTTGCAGTTTCCTAAACAATAAAGAGTAAACATTACTTCTTTATTTTTAAAGCTTCGTTAAAATATGGTAAATATTGATATCCATATAGTAGTTTGTCGTACAAATTGGAAATATGTCTGGTTTGCAATATTAGGTACTGCAAAATACTTTCATATAATGTTTATTTATGCATAAACACATTTTTTCTCAAATTTTATTATTATTTGTTTTTATTTTAAATGTAAAATTCTATGAAAAAATATTAGCTATAAAGATTGTGTGTGAAATATTGGAAACATGGAGAATCTTAAATCCTTATTTTATATCTATATTTGCGTATATAAAAGCAAGATCGCTAAGGAATAAATGGCACAACCATAAAATTTTCGCAAGTTAATTATATTATTTGCTTTGTTTTAATTGTAACCACAAAATAAATATAAATATGCTTGTAGATAGAAAATTATATTTTAATTAATAAAAGAATGACAGATTTTAAACCATTCATTTACATATCTGTATATGTGAGACTGTTTGGGGATAGTGGTGAAATCAGAGTTTTCGCAAATTAGATTGTAATTTTTTTTATTTTAAATTTAAAAAAAACAAATAAGATAACTAGTACTCTAGTAGTTATAAATAAATACTCATGTGAAACTGATGTATGAATTTTCTGGATCGATCTGATTTGGAACCATCTTTCATGCACCGCCACGCACATATACACATCAATTTAAATATTACTTAAAAGGTTATACGGCATTTAATTGTTAAATTAAATGATAGCCATACCAAACTATAAAACATCTTTTCAATATAAATATTATTTAAAAGGTTAGTATCATGAATTTTTAAATCTATGTATTACATAAACATATAATTTGATTAAAATTTTAAGCAGTCTAAAATATTTTTATGTCAATTTTATATCTTAAAGTTTATTAATATTTCTCAAA
This sequence comes from Scutellaria barbata, assembly GCA_028654395.1. Taxonomy (NCBI): domain Eukaryota; kingdom Viridiplantae; phylum Streptophyta; class Magnoliopsida; order Lamiales; family Lamiaceae; genus Scutellaria; species Scutellaria barbata. The sequence continues at coordinate 11,523,892 of CM053646.1, read as the reverse complement.
ATATGTAATAATTTCCATTAGTTTTATCAAATTCAGCATGATTCGATGCCACGTCCACGAATACGACGTCGTAAAAGCGGCAAGTGCAGGGTTGACTTCGTAGAGTAAACGGCGTTTCTTGTGACTGGGTGGTCGTGATTTTGGGGACACACGCTTTCTCTTTTATTTAGATGTAGTGTGGTAATTTACACGCCTTTTGCTTCCCTTTATTTATCATTTACTCCACTTACAGTGTTCCTTTTCTAATTTAATGATTTATGATATTCAAATTTCAATGGGAATAATTTTCTTCTTATTTCTTTTTTTCACTTGACTTGGGCCTGCTACCAATAGTAGTATTAAGTTCTATTAGCAGATTATTTTTGAAATTACTACATTTTAGTGTTTAACTAAATAATACTGTAAAGACTATTATGAAAACAACTGAGGACGTGTGGTTGGCACAAATTTCCATACTTAGTAAACTCTTATTTGCTTCTAAAAATGAAAGAATATTACAAAGTTCAAAATGAATTAATAAGATAAGGAACTAAATCTAACATAGGTATGCGTTAAAATTTATAAAAACACACACATATATAGTTACAGATATAAGTTAATTATGTGAAGCACCTATTATCACATGGGATCAAATTTGTGTGAGTTGTAAGTTGTGGATTATAGTTTGACATAGTATTAAGAAATTAGATCCGTATAATGATCTTAAAGGAGTTTTACTAATTAAATATATGACTTATTTCATTTTTCCTCTATGTGGAAGCCTTCTTAGCCAACTACCATAAGGAAATTTTATTTTTTTGGATATCATCTTATATTTTGTTCTTTTTTTAGACATCATGATCAATTATACCACTAAAGCGAGATATAATTGTACAACCTAATTTTGGATGATATGGGCTTATGAAAATAAAACGACGTCATTATTATGTTAAGGCGAGATAGGCGGTGTGACCAAAGTTTTGAATGGTACAAAATGATAGAAGTAAAACGGGTTAATTTTATAGGTACCAGTGTAAATTTTAATGGAATGAGTTATTGTAGACGTAACAAGTGAGAATGATAAAAATATCAAAATTTAATGATGGGTAAATTGTGTCTATATATAAAACATTTCTTTCATGACAAGTGTTGAGAAACGAAAATCTCCCTTCTTTCTTCTTTTAAAAATCAAGTCATTGGCAAGTGGTTAGAAATGAAAATCTTCCTTGTTTCTCTCTTTTTCCTAAAAATCAAATTATCCAAAAATTGGCCTTAATTAAAATAAAAAAGGAAAAACCTGATATAATTTCACAGTTGATGCAGGTTTAAAAATAAACAATCGTAATTCATGGTTTCTTATGATGTTACAAAGTAATTTACCAATGCAAAAATAGTGGAGACCCAACTTTATTTATTCCTTACGAAAGCTTAGTAAGAGCATTAAATACTAGTTTAGTAAGAGCATGAACAGAAAGAGTGGTTGAAATTGTGAGCACTACAATTAGCTATCTTATTGCTTACATCACATTTATTAATTCCATCAATTCTCAATAGTAAACAAAATACACATGCACGTTCATCTTTATTCAACTTCAATGTTTCTAGCAATTTTAGAGTTAAAAGAAAAGTCTATGAGAAAAATGACTTTTTATGTACGGGAGTGTGGTTGTGAAACTTGATCCACGATTTAACTAATTTATTTGACTATCAATTTAAGATTCAATAACTTATATTACAGTTATACACAATATAATATTAGAAGTTTGTCATACGTTCAAAAAAGTTTGTAAATGAGATCATTTTAATCACGAAATAAATCTACAATAGATATAATTAATATAAAAAATTGTTAAGAGGGAATCAAGCAAAATGTCTAGAAATTTATCAATTACATCAATTTTTGGTTAGATTGTTGGGATTATTAAGATCGATGTGTTAGTGTAAGTTAAGATTGTACATGATAAATTGAGTTAAAAAATTGATATGTTTGGATTGAAGGTTTTATATGAGGTTTGAATACATTTATGTGTTTAGATTGAATGTTAGTATTACTTTTTGAGATTGGATAATTCGCTCCACCCTTGTTTGCTTCAAATATTTGCGAAAAGTATACAACAAATAGACTACAATGCCCTTAATCCAACATTATTTAGTTTTGCTAATTATATTTCCTTTTTTTTTTTTTTCAATGTTAAAATATGTAAGGGTAAAGTCGCTTTTGGACATTTGGTAAAGGATTTATTATTGGGCCAAATAAACTACCCAAACTAAGTGGTCAATTTAACCATCCACAACCCAACTATGAAATCAAGCCCGTTTAAACATGGGCTCCAAAGCCCAAAACCAAATATGGTATTACCCAATTTATTGCGTAGCCTACAAACGTAACAAGCCCCGGTTGCATAATTTATTATTATTTTAGAGGGAAAAAAACAAAGAAAAAAAGAAAAGTCATGTGGATGTGGTAAATCTACTTAAAAAAAAAAAAAAAACTATTTTATTTGGGAATCCATCAACCAGACAGCCACTGATATGGTTGAGTGGGAGAAAATTTTCAGATTTTTCAGTCTTTCTAATTTTATCATTATATATATATATATATATATATATATATATATATATATATGGAGGAAATGGCATTTAAAAGAAGAGCAATAACGACATAGATAGTGCTCGTCACACTACAATATTGACTCCTTGGATTTCAGATGATGTTATACACGAGTTGATTGGTGTTTGACACCCAAACCACACACTCATCACATTCTTTCCCTACTTTGAATTTTATAAAAAGAACTTGTTTATTATTCAAAATAAAATAAAATATATATATATATATGAATATTTACTGAATTAGAATATCTCGCGTGCATAGTAATATATACTCATTTTTTTAATATTATTTTTATATATAAATAAATGACCATGTTGTTGGAACGTGATAAAAAAAAAATTTCCTTTTCTCAACATGGTAATATGAACAAGTAAGAGTTGATCCTATGGAGAGCCTGATCAACATACATCTATGTTTTTTTTTTTCTTTTTTTTATCAATTCAAATGCAAGAATGTCAAGTTAAAGGGGATTTTGTCAAAATGCTAAGAAATAAAGAAAATAAATTAATTTAACACTTAGAGATCACAAATTATCAAACGAATAAGAACTAAATGAATTGAAGATTCAAGTTCTCAATTCTATCATCCCTCTGGCCCTCTCGTATTTATTATCCACGTGATTAGTACAACATCTTTTTAATTAGGGGAGTTCTTGTTGATTCCTTTGTCGCATGAGATGTAAATCATGATATATTTAAATGGCTGATACATGTTGAAGAAAGTCGATAAAATACAAACTCAAGACAAACATCTTTTCCCCATTCAATCTTAGACACTCCATACCTAGCTAGAATAACAATTTGCTAATTTGGATTGCTCCTCATAATGTGTAATCAACTTAATCAAGCTATTTAATAGATCTATTAAACTAAATAACCTAGAAGGAGCTTTCTAGATTTAATTTCTCAAATATGTTAGGAATAAGGAGATTAGAATAGATAATACATTGAATTCACAAACTTCATCCAATTAATCCACATGTATATTATTCTAATGATTGAATCACTAATTTCTACGTGTGGAAATTAATTCATAACAATTACACATTACAAGCCATATTCTAACATTCAACATGTAGAAACTCAATAAAGGCCATTAATCTAAATCAAGATCCACATATCATAAAAAATAAAAACAAACAACATAAATATTTCAATTTTAAGATCAAATGAATTGTTATGGAATTAATCATGAAACATTCAGAATGTAAAGTTTAAACATACTTTCAAGGTAGTAAACTAATAATCTAGCCAGACATCACAAGATTAATAATCCTAAAATTATAAGTAAATATGATAAAGATCATGCACTTTTGCAATAATATTACTTCTTAAATTATTCTTATTGCAAAGAACAATCGTTTCACTTTAACTCTCAATGCATGTTTTATAACAACTTTCAAATAAACAAAAGGTTAAAAAAAAAAAAAAGATTCAATATGTTTCACTATATAGAAAATAGCTTACACATTTAATCCGTATATATATAAGAAGAAGAAAAATAAAATACCTTAGACAAATCTCCACATCCCATTTTTGATATGGACTGTCATTTTAAAAATTAGTTTTTTTAATTAATTTTGAATAGATTTAAAGAAAATTAATGGATAATGTTTTATATTTTTAATTGAGAAAATGAATAAGAGATTGCATTTACCCTTTGATTAAAGAATTCAGTGGTTAGTTGTGTGAACATGTAGACCTTGACCAGCACTACTATATGGTAATTTTTTTATAATTAAACATAAAACAGCTACGTCATAAATGTTTCTATGTATACATGAACCAACCTTAGTTTTGTCTTTTTCCCACTGAAATGTTCATGACAGGCAATATGTGGCTATCTTTCTCCAAACATTTTGATTGGGCTCAACTCTCAAGAAACATAAATAACAACTCTCAAGAAATATAAATAAATCTAGAGAGACACACTTTTCTCCTTCTGTTTTCCTGTCTTGAAATCAATTCCAATCATTAACTAAGATATATAATATTATAGAAAAATTGATAAAAATAACCTCTAAGTTTACCGTTATTAGGAAAATAATCTCTAAATATTGATATTTTTAAAATTAATCTGTAATTTTAAAAAAATTGGTAAAAGTAACCAATGACCCGTTGAAGCATGTAATCCTTCTGATAACATGCTTACGTGTCACATACATAAGCTGACACGTAAGTTGGTAACCGAAATTGTTACCCGATAGTGCCGGTCAAAAAATATTTTTACCAACATTTTGTAAGTTACGGGTTAGTTTTAAAAATGCCAATATTTAGAGGTCATTTTCCTAATAAGAGCAAACATACGGGTCATTTTTACCAAATTTCCCTAACATTATTAATTCCGAATCCGAATACAAATTGGATAGTTTGTTCAATTGATTTTTTTAGGTAAATCGATAGACGGCATGCGTTCTTTGCATGGGGAAATATTTAAGTCATTTTCACATAACAACAGAATTTTTTTATTTTTTAATACCGGTAAAAATATGGTTTTTATAGAAATTTTTTATTTATCTAAAAACTCAAAATATCCCAAAATATGGGTAAAAGAATTGTTTAATTTCTATGTTTTTAATGTCAATATGAAGAGTATTTTTGTCCAAAAATTGAAAATCCAACAACATATAATTTCTTATATTTATGGGTAGAGAACATTTTTAATATATATAAATGGATAGAAAATCCCCTCCCCTTTTTTTTTTCATCTTGTGCTAGCTATTTTGTAAGATTGATACCACCCCTCTTCTTTGATAGATACATGTTTTTTAAATAATATATACTAATAGATAATACAAATTAATACATCTTTGCGTATATTGTGTAAATATATTGTGCAGATTCTGACTTCTGTTATGAGTATTGGACCATTTGTTGTAAAATATTAACATTTTATTTTATTTAGTCATATAATTTATATTCGATGATATTACTACATAGATAAGTTGCACTTAATTATTAAATAGAAATGTGAACAAGCTAGCCAATCGAACAAAAACTAAAAACAAAAAATTCTTTTTGTTTTTTCTTTTCAAATCTAGAGATAAAAATGGCCCATGATAACGATGTTTTCATAAAAAGTTATTCATCGGTCAATTTTTCCTTTTGTGATATATATCCAACTGAGATCTTCTTTGAATGAGCATGTTGTATCTATCATATGGATATAATTATAATTCATATAATGTGTGATATGAGATATATTTTAAAAATATTAATAAATATTAATTATTATTCTTTTAAGTGTCTTACCTATCATACATCATGCATATAGTGTTATGATAATATCCACATGAATACAATATACTTTGAACCAGTATTAAATGAGGCAATTTAAGAAATGCAGTACTCCAAATTGAGTTAATTGTAAATATGAATGTGTGTGTATATGTGTGTATACATATGATTTTTATCACCTTTTGGAATTAATTGTATATTTTAAAAAAGTTCAATTTGATGCATGAGTTTTTTCATTTTTTGTAATTTAATGCTTAAGAGAAAATTTTAGTAAAATTCTGGTGGCGATGTTGTCGAAACTTGACATACATTACCATGAATTCCACATAATTCAAGGTTTTGTAATTATTGAAAAAAACTCCAATTTATGACATTAGATTTTATAATTTTAGCTTTTAATTATTGTTGTAAGTAAAGATTTAGTTAAGTTTTTTCTTAACTAAATTACATGAGGTCCATCATGATAATGAGTGTTGAGCTCTAAAATCATGTCATCGAAATCCCATCAGAAAATTATTTCATGCATCAAATTGCAAAATTTAAAAGGCTCGTGGATCAAATTACAGTTTTTTTTACAAAAAAATAAATTGCAAAAAAGATATAAAAGTGGTGCATTTCCTTTCGCAATTAATTAATCATCTAAAATTAACATAATTTATTTTTTGAAATTTCAGGGTCAATTTATTAATTATTTTTGTTACACTTAATGTTTGCATGCATAACACTTGTCCTTATGAAATCACCAAAGTGCTTACACGATTCAACCAGAGAGTATCACGGATAGTTGCAAATTGTCCATACATATAATTCAAGTAATTAAATTTTTTTTAAAACAAAACAAAAGAAAAGTTACGAAGACAAAAAGAAAAAGAGAAAAAAAACATATTTCAGTAGAAAAGTTCTGTCAATTTTCTCAATTTTGCACACGTCTAGTTCGACCATAAAACGTGTATAGAAAGGACAATTCAGATCTGGCAAGAATGTATGTTGTTCGTCCTTATTCTTGTTATTTGGATTTAATTAGTTAAAAAAAAAAAAAAAAAGAGCATAGTAAATTAAATTCATTTAAAATTTAGCCTATTCATTGTGCTATTTGTTTAGAATTTTATATTAAGCTATAATTCTTTACTTAAAGTCACTTAGATGACTATATCATGTAGGTTATGTACAAATTGAGGACTTTGAAGTTCAAGAAATTAAAATAAATGGATTTTCACATTCAAATGGCCTAGATACAAATCATACAATGTATATTTCAAATACACACTAAAAAAAAAAAGGTAAAAACGTGTGATTGATTTTACATATACATCAAAGAAGCAATGAATCATTCATTCCGACAGGCACATAATTAATTGGGTGTATATTTATTATAATCTATAATTAAATCCATCTTGGAATTATTTGATCAAAATGTAACATTAATACTGATTGATTGTCGACGTTACCAAACTGAATAATAAAATGTAAATGGGGATTTTTTTTAACAGTTTGTCCACGCTTAGGAAAAATATTAGTAAATTGAAAAGACAATAACCTGTAGATATACTTGACCTCTCGTGCCACCAAATGGTTATACAAGTTGTTTAAACATTTGAAATGAAAAAAAAAAAAAAAAAACTTCAAATTAAAATGCCTACCAGTAAAATGGACAGCAATTTTTTTATTATCCAACATGGTCTTGAGAAAAAAAATATAAAAAAATCCTAACTCTTACAAATTAAAATATAAGAATGAGAAAATTAATTTCAATGTTGGAAATAAATTAACCAAATATCATGTTTTAATCACCTGTAAACATGCTTTAGCACGAAAAAACTCAAGATCCGAAATTTGAATATCCAAAAAAGGAGAAGAAACAATAATGTCCAAAGTGGAAGTGTATGTGATTCCTATGAAACAATTCATACTTTAACCATATGGTTTATTAAACTATCAGTTTCACAATTCTTCACCATTTCGAAACAATAATCATAAAAGTGGAAGTGTATCAAATTAATCATGAATCAATTCATACATACTTTAATTTATATGATTTATCAAACTATCAATTTCACTATTCTTCACCCTACTAGATAATATACAAAACATGAGATGAAAATATATGTTGTTTGGAAACCATAATCCTAATTTAAAATAATAAATTTTTGTATTATATTGAATTTTTCCAACATTCAAACCATAAACTTATTTCTAAGAATGCTTAACTACTATTATGGCGTCATCATGTATGATTATATATTTTTTTATAATTATAAAAAACTTACTGAAACATATTTTCATGAAAAGGGATATGTTACTTGTTTTGTTTCAAATGGCACTACATGATATCCTTCCTAGCTATTTCACGTGTTGTTTGAAAAATGTCATTTTCCCAACAACTAATACAAGCTATCATTAATTGTAGATATATCAATTAATGTCCAATGTATGCAGAGATTAAGATAATTATAGTGACGTGCAAGTTTAACCTTTCTTTTTAACATTTATAGAGTCAAGATATTCCAACAATCTGCATTCACATTAAAGGGCATATGTTGGATATGTTATTGTGGTGTTAATAACACTTATAGTGATATTACAATAAAATGGAGACATAATATAGTGTTTTTTTCAAAATTTGTTAGACGCTAGTTGGATATTTGATTGATGTTTAGCATTTAGGATGTTTAGTCAGAGTCTAAAAGACACATAGAAGACGTATCTAAATTAAATAGATTTTTTTGTTATTCTACCAATTTTTTTTTATCTTTTACAAATATTTTGGAACTCATATATTATTTGTTTTAATTTTATATTGGAAGACAAGTAAATACTTAACATTTCATTTGAATTATATTTATATAACTTATTTGATGATTATATTATAGTTTTTTTTTCCAGTATTTCTCAATTAGTGAATCTTCTATCTATGTCTAATTAAATAATAATTAAATAATAAGTTAAAATAGAAGTTTATAATACAATAATAACACCATTGTTTTTTTTTTAAATAAAAAAAAATTATTTGGCCTAAGGTCTAATCGTTCGACAAACGACCACATAATATCTTAGGTGACCGAATAGATAAAAATCGATACAAATAGAAACGTCTCACACCTCAACACCACCAAAATAATTGTTTAAACCGATTTTTAAAACATATTACAATACATCTCCACCTGATATCAATATAGAGTAACGTCATTAACATAATTAAAAAAAAAAAAAAGTGCCTCAACGCATGGCACAAACAGGTGCCACGCACGCGCCTCAAACTCAAGGTGGGCCAATAGTCCATAGGTCTTGCCCACTCTACCCATCCATTTCTCCTTTTTCATTTTTTCATTTTGTTTTTTTCCCGCCATTTTTCTATTTCTGAAAATTCGAAGCAAAATGCCTTGATAGGGTTTTTTTTTTTTTTTTTCAAATTATGTTTCAATCAAAGTTTGCCTTCTTTAATTTTGCTAACCAAAATTTTATTTTTGAAATACTGTGTTGATGCAGAGAGTAATTTGTTTCGTAGGACAACTATTTACAAATTAGATAAAAAATTATTTCCACAGGTTAGAATTCATGTAATTTGTGTTATCTAATTCGGAGGTGAGATTTACATGTTTCATGTCCGTGCTCACATTTTTATTCACGAGCTTAACCTTTATTTCATGTTTACAAACTTTTATGTTATGTTCGCATAATATTTGTATTATTATAGTCTAACATTTACATTATATTTGTAAATATTATAATAGTTATACTCACATAACATAAATGTTATGCTAATATAATAAAAATGTTACAATATGAATAAAAAAAAAATTTGAATGCAGATTTAGATTGAATCCGACACATGTCTAGTTGTATTATGCAATTGGTGCACACAAGTATTGCTCTATAAATTATATAATATCAAGGATTTATGTATAAAAACTTTTTTCCATTTTTTTATTAGAAAAATTTAATAAGTTATTATATTTACAACAATAAATTTATAACAATTTTAGGAGAAAAATAATATTTTTTTATTAAATAAATGTATTTAATTGATATAATATACAAATAAATATGAGTTTTTTTTGGATTATAATGGGTGTTGACACCAACAAATACAAATACTTGTGAATACAATGTGAAAGTTCATATTAATTAATCAATATACAACATAACTTTTGTAAGATGGATATTAGTTCTTATATATTAATCACAATATTTGAGAAATGAGATTTGACAAATGTGAAAACTAAAATACAATTATTTATATGTATTAAGGTCAACCCAATTTGACGGTGTTTTAAACGAACGTCCACACACGCTTCATGAGTTTCCATACGTTCTAAATCCGTGCTCAAATCCTAATCTCGCACATCTAACCATTAGTTATGATTGTCTAACCTTTATGTTTATATTAATTTAACTTTTTACAATGTATTACAAACTTATAATAACTTTTAAATCTTTATATTATAATAATGTAAGTTTTATGTTATTCTTTAAATACATAAAGTTATGATATTTGTATATAAAAATTATAATAACATAATATAAATGTTAAATTATTATAACATAAAAGTTCAGTTATACTACATGTTTTTATATTGAAAAAGTTTAAGTTATTCACTTAAAGACATAATATTTGTATAAAAATGTTATACTAATATAACATAAATGTTATATTCGTATAACATAATAATTACTACATAAATTTAATAAAAAAATTAATCTAAACGTGAATTTGAATTAAACCGAACCCAACCCAACTCGCTCATGTTCAGTTATACAAATTTAGATCTATACACCTGATTCACATAAACAATACTCAAACGGCATAGCTGAGGTACTAATTGGAACCATTTTCAAATAATTTCAAAGATATTGAAACATGTGCTAAACGATATTATAATCTTAAATATGAACATATGATCAAATATACATTCTTAGATGTTTTTTCTCTTAACATTTAATCTTTAGGTAACACACAGCAACATAAAAATACTTGAAAAATATCACGTGCAATGATCAGACAAAACCAACCCAATTGTTAGATAGCACAGTTGCAGAAAAAATAAATTGTGAAGAATATAATAATCTCGTTCCCTTGAATAGTTGGAAATTCAACGTTATCGATTGGGATAAATTGTCCAAAAGGCTATTTGTCATCACTCATTAGTGGACTTATATACCCCAAAGCTATTATTTTTGTGTTGAAATTAAGTTCATCTTTACTTGCAACCATGCATTCTCGATATCATACTTAGCCTGTATTTGTCTTCTTATGGCTTTTCATGCCTATCCTGCTGTTGTTTTCTGGGGTTATGCCTCATCCATGTCACTTGCATCTAAATTCCTTTCTAAAATTTTAATGATATTTATCATTACATATAATATAAGAACTTGTCTTAATGCTATAGGTCCAAAAAATCGTTTTGTTACCTGTCAACCATATATATATATATATATAAATATGCTGGTATAACATATCAGATATTATAATTGCATGATTTATTATTAAATATTTTAAATTTTAAGACATTTAATATTGTTTTTTAATATATAAAAATTTCATTAATAGCAATAAATTCTTTAAAGTTCAATCAAGAATTAATTAAAAATTATCAAAAAAGATTTTTTACTTGTATTCAAGAAACACCTTGTTTCTATTTTATCATAAAATTAAGGTAAATTATGTCTATTTTATTTGTTAAATTGTTGATTACATTTACGGTTTAAGTCCACTTCAAATTCATAAATCGATTTTGGATAAAATGCGTCAAAGTCCCTTATGATATAAAATTTATTCGTGTTTTCCTCCATCGTATTAAAAAAAATACATACTTACATATGTGATTTAATAAATGCTGCACTTTTTCCCGTAAACTATTAAAGTTAACATCTATATTTTGCACGTGTTGTTAATGCGACAATTAGAAAATTTATGCCATTTTCCCACAATTTTTAATGTTTTGAATTATAATTTTACGATTTTCCACCATTTTCAGATTATTTTAATATTATTTTGTATATTTTTTTTTGAATATTTTACAACTTTAATTTAAATATGAATTTATACCCTTAATTTATTTTGAAGTTTAGAGTTTTTTGGATTTCAAATAACTAAATTATCTTTTATAAAGGGTATAATATATTAACTTCATTTTTTGTCTTGAAAAATTAGAATAAAACTTCCTCCGATTCCTGTTAAGCTTATATGATCATCTACGTTGTAATCGCATCAATACTGAAATTAATGTATTGCACAAGATGTAAAGTATACCAACATATTTTTCCATTAAATGCGAGATTTACAATATTTTTAAAATTCTCATATACATCTGACAAAAAGGAGTGTCTGCTCGAAATAACTTTTTGAAGAATGGAGTAAATGTGATTAATTGATTATTATATAATTTCATAATCAGTTTGAAGTAAGGTCTCTGCTGCTTCTCAAATTCTTCTTTTCTAAATTAATTTAAATATAACTTTTGAATAAAAACACTTCAAACAGACTTCGTTGAGAAATGAAACATCTAGCTTTCCTAAAATTATAATTTTCAGATAAATATTTGATTTCGCAAAATAAATTATGAATTTAATATTAATTCAATCACAATTTGAATCACATCATACATTTTTCTAGTTAAAACTTAAGGAAGTATCTATCCAATCTAACCGCATTATACAAAATTTCAAAACAAATAATGAATTGTATAAACAAAATAACGTTGTTCTACCATATCATTTGTACAACCCTATAAATATCAAAATGAATACACAAAATCCTTTCTTCACAAAATGAATACCTAGAATTTGAGATCAATTTTGTGTTTATTTTTGCATCCCACAGAAATGTGTATTTCCATTTTTATCTGAAGGTTGAATGAAAAAAGAAGGGAGATTTTTTTATTTTATTTGACCAACATTATGATAACTACACGTCTGAATTGGAAATTTAACAATGATTCGAATTGCAAAGTAATATAAAATTGATGAGTAATTTGTTGAATTTGCAATTTTGTTAAAATTGTATTCATGAGTCTTCATATTTATTTTTGCAAACAATCCTAATTAATCACTGTTTGTGGAACCAGATTGGATGGTCCAATCGGTTCAACTGCAAACCGATCATTGGTTAACCACACAAAATCGAAAATCGGTATAAATTCAGTAAAATTAGTTATTCTTTAAAATTTTGACATTTTTATAAAAAAAAAACTGTTTTTTACTACTTTTTTCTATATTTTCATTTTTAAAAATTATTGTATAATTATACTTTTAAACACTAATATTATTTATAATTGGATAACTCAATACTACATGGATTCTCCAACCAATGTATGATAAAATTATACATTTGCAACATTTATAGAAGATGACTTTAGTGTCACTAACTAATGTGGGATAAACTCGATACTTTATACTACAATCTTTCATATTTTTTTAATATTTTTTTAATGTGGGACAATTTAAAATTTAAAATTTATATATTATATACCCTTTTATTTTTGTTCAATGTGGCACATAGATATAAATTCAATAATGCAAAAATCGACGTACTATATAATGAAAATTATATTCAATTTGTAGGAAAATGAAAAATCAAGTCAAGTTGTGTGCAAAAAGTCTTTGTTTGATTTTAATAACCATCAAGAGGTTAGTTGGCAATTTGTTTCATTCACACGTTTTATAGTTAGTCTAAACCCTCACATGATTACATTTTGCACCATTTCATCATTTTCTTACGCTTTTCTTCCTTTTAATAGTTATTGCACTATATCACAATATAATAATGTTTATATATGTGTGTGTATGAAAGATATATTTTAATTTTAAAAAAACATGGAATTGAAAAAAAAAAACAAGAGATTATATTTATTACCCAAGATTTCAACCTCTATTTTCATCGGGATAATTGCAGATCAAGTTTAATATTAAATTTATTTTTTCGGTTGTAAACTTCACAACTCAAACAAATGTGACTCAATCCAACTTGATTACTTATTATATAGGCATTAGCATTTAGCACTTATATAGAATTAATATTATAGTAATAAAAAAAAAAAGATTTATAAACACTTGAGTGTTTACTCCACAAAAATAAAATCCACAGAAGAAAAAGACAGTAAAAACTGAGAGTTGTCATTGTTGTCGGCCTTACAGCTTCACGATATCATGCTACCGACTCGGAAATAAATTAGATATTTATTTTGAGAAATAAATTAATTTCAAACAAGGACCTTTATTCTATCCTATTTCCATTTCACCACCCTAGGCTCCAACCTCCAAAACCGCACTATATATAGCCACCATTATTCCTCTGCAACAAAAACAAAACACCATGAACGCCGTTGAGCTCATGCAGACGTGGCTCACTCCCACCGTCCTCTTCTGCTTCCTAAACCTAATGATTGGCACCATATTCTTCAGATCCACCCTCAATCCTCTCAAAAAGGACCAGAACCTCGGCAACGAACACCGTCCTCGGCAGCTCCCCGGAGTTCCAGCCATATTCCAACGGCTCAAGTCCTTTAACCGCTCCGTTAATCCACCCGACCCGATCCGCTACGAGAGCGAAGACCAGGTCCATCACGTGACGAGGACGCAGTCCGACGCCGTGACGATGACGGCTCCGGCACCGAGGGTGTTGAAAAAGTCGGCGAGTGAGAAGATGTTAGTGGAGAAGGCGGAGGAGGCGGAGCGGCGGCCGGCGACGGTGAGGGAGAAGACGGCGGCGGTGGATGATGAGGCGGTGGACGCGAAGGCCGATGACTTCATCAACAAGTTTAGGCAGCAGCTGAAGTTGCAGAGGCTTGACTCCATTTTGAGATACAAGGAAATACTCAACAGAGGGACGGCCAGGTAAGAGGAGGAATCTAGTGATTTGACATATATACCCTCGGGTTGGGACTTCCTTTGAAAAATATTGTTTTATCTTTGTGTTTTTATAATACAATGATTTAGCTCTAATATCTGTCTTGTATATATTGATTTTGTCACTTCATACACATTAATACATTATTGGTACTTCTCAATTAGCATAAGAAGAATTATTTGTGGAAGATATGAGATTGTTCTAAATGTGTCTGTGGAATCGGGTCGAATAATTAATTCGCTTGTTCACCGAGTCAAATCAAGTCAATCGATGGTTAGACCATTATAAAATACGTGTATTCTTACTTCTTAGAAGATATGTTGGATATAATATTAGATGATTGTATGTTTTTTCCAGATTGGAAATTGAGGGGAAAAACAATATTATTGTACACTCGAGAGAGTGTGTCTGTGTGTGAAAAGGATTAAAGTAATGGTTAGAACTAGAAAGGGCTTATTATTATTGAGTCCAGTCATCTTGGTATATCATATATGGTAACTCCAAAAATCAGAAAAGACATATAAGTCAACAAATATTGGACCCCATTATTGTTAACCAAAAAGCTCTTGTAATAGCAGCCCAACAATTTAAATTTAAACATGGGTTGTATTTCTCATTACAACCATATCTTATATTTAAAATTTTAATTATATCCTAAAACTTCTTTTACATCCCCAATTTTAGGGCTTGTTCTTCTCTTATCATCACAGCTGCCATCATCTTCCATCTTTCTTTTTTTCATTTCACTATATTTTTTTTTTTTAAATTGTAAAGTCTCCATTCATTTTCTTTAATAAAAACTCTCCAATTTGTATTAGTTATAGACCTAAATGAAACTGAAAAATGAGGGAAATACTTCATGGGAACACCATATAAATGATTCAAAAAAAATTAATCATTGATTTATGAATTGATATTTGAAATTTTATCATTCAGCTATCAAGAACTTATTATATTTTCATCGTGTTCTCATATTCCTATTATTGTTAAGAAAATTATCAGTGTTTGTGTAATATATATTTCTTTCATGCAATGATTCACAAGTTTTTGATAAAAAAAAGTAGGCAACAAACCAAACAATATTATTGATCGTTTAACATAATTATCTTCTTGGTTATCAAAAAAAAAAAAAAAAAAAAATATATATATATATATATTATTTTTTCAAAAAGAATGTAGGTTTTAAATAGTTATGAATAGGAAGATGATGGTTGTGAACGAAAAAAAAAAAAAAAAGAAAGATGGTTGTTACGAAAGGGAAAAAAAAAAAGTAAAGCTGGGCTATTGAAATGAATTTTAGGGGTAAAATAGACATTTTATATTTAAGAAGAGTGAGAATAAAATTATCCTTAAACATTCTATGAATCATAATGGAAGAATAAAAAATATTTGAAATTTGCAAAAACTTTTGTATAATTGGTATATGGATCTAACAGATTCGATCCGATCCATGTGTTGTTCTACATGTTGTTCACACACTTGCAAACGTCCCTACATACTTGGATGGATGCGTTCAAATCTACCCAAATTCGCTTTAGGTGTCATATTTTTATGTTATGTTAAGCATAACTTTATGTTATGTTAGTCATACTATTAGGACTTTTATGTTATATTAAATATACATTTATATTATATTAAACATACCTTTATGTTATGTTAAACATACATTTATGATTTTATATTGTGTTAAGTATATTTTTAGAATTTTTATATTATGTTAAACATACTTTTATGATATATTAGTCATAACTTTTAATTATATTAGTTTTACATTTATGTATTATATAAATATATGACTAATATTACTTAAAGGTATATATGTACAAATTAGAATTTTTTTGCCAAAATTAGGGTTTATTTTTTAGGATAAATTTCATAATAAGATCCAATTTATAAATTAGTTCTCAATTTAAGACCCAAATTTTAGAGTTTTTCAATAAGGGGCTCAATTTAATTTTTTTTTCTCAATTTAAGACTTAAAAATTAAATTGAGTTCTCAATTCATGACAAAATTCAATTTTTTTTCTTTTTTCTTTATTTATTTATATTTATATTTCAATTTGTATTTATATTTTTGATAAGTTAAGACAAGTTAGTGCAATTTTGGAACGATCTTCATCCGACTTGTATTAATATATATATATATATATATAATTAGTTAATGTAATTCATAAAATTAAGAATTCTTTATTTTCTTAATTTTATGAATAAAAATATAGAAAATCGATTTCAATATTAATCAGTTAATATAAATTATATAATATGAATTGAATTAATTATTTTTTTTAATTTTTTTAAAAATTAAGACAATTTGGATGAAAATTGTTCTTAAAGTGCATTAATTTGTCTTAATTTATTCAAAATATAAATGCATATTGAAATATAAATAAATCTATAAATAAAAATAAAAAGAAAAAAAAGAAAAAGAAAAAGAAAAAGAGATTTTATCTTGAATTGAAAACTCAATTTAATTTTCAAGCCTTAAATTAAGAATAAATGTTAAGTTGAGTTCCTTATTGAGAAACTTTAAAATATGAGTCTAAAATTGAGAACTAATTTATAAATTTGGTCTTGCTATGAAATTTATCCTATTTTTTAAGTTAAATATATTTAATATAATATAAAGATATGCTTAACATAATATAAAGATATAACTAAAATAACATAAAAATTAAGAAAAAAAATAAAAGTATGAATTTAGTTCGGATTCAGCTCGACCCAATCCATGTTGCACATCAATTGCACAAATGCAACTCATAGAATTTAAGCCCAATAATATCATTTTACTGAAGAGTTAGGATTTCAAGGCCCAGAATTTTAAGTTTGACCTCACAAAGTTTTACCCAGAAATAAACATACCCTAAATTGAATTAAGAAATGTAAGCAATTCGGCCCATATTAGACAGAAAAACAAAATGCGAAGGCCCAAAAGAGTTTTTGAGCCAGCTTCAAACTTATGTCATTATATTGTGTTATTATCTTAAACATGATATATGATACATTTATAAATGATGATGAAAAAAAAAAGAAAAACTTGATAGAAAATTCTGAATTGACTTTTTTTTTGGATTAATTTCATTTTCCAGCCTATATTATGTGTGTTTTTAATTAGGTTGATTTGTTGATTAACCAAATTGAGCTCTTTTGTGACTTCCTCCACCTTGGGCTTGAAGCCTCCTCTCCATTGCAAGGCTACCATGCACTGGATTTTCGATCCTAATTTTAGCCTCCATAATTAGGGTTTGAACAGTTTTATCTCTTTCATTTTCAGCCACAGATCGAAGTGTGATTATTTTCGTTACATTTTGAATCCCAAAAATCTTGTGAACAATCTTGAATTCTTCAATCTTTTGGGTTGGAAAGTAAGGAGCAAGAACACAACTTTCATCACACCTCCTTAGGTGTGTGCATGCACAACAATTCACAAGGGATTGACCTCCTTTTTTTGCATACAACAAAGTAAACATGGGATAATTTAGCCCCATCACATTTTATCCTATCAAGTAAACACAGCCTAAGGTATTATCGTCTCTCCTTTTTCTTTCTTGTCAGTTTTCCAATATCTTTTTTGAATTTTTTTATTTGTTTTTCATTTTACTGTCTTCCACATTCTTGATTTCAATTATACAACAAATACAACACTAATATCGATGTTGAGAGATAGATACATTTTAGAGATGAATGTTTTTAATAGTGTGGAAAAAATTGTGGCTATGTTGGACGATGTAGCACGAATTATGAGTTTAGTTATAGATGGAAAGTTTACTACAGACTGCTATTTTGATATAATTACATGCAAATATAAGTGTGTACATGCTTAGATAGATATTTGGTTAAAAAACAAATATTATCTTCATTACAAGATTTAAAAATGTGTCAAGTGAAGCACTATATTTCATGTTATATTGTTCTATTAAATATTTAATATGGCTGAGTTAAGGTGGTGCTTTGCTACTACTTGTGTAGAAGGAATTAAATATCGAGAAAATTATGCTCTGCCTATCATTATCTTAGCAAAGCATTGATATACCTAATTTGGAATACATAAATTGCTGGTAAATAATCGGACTCAATTGATCTAATTAAGTTAAAGGATGAAAATGATATATTTTCTCATTAAAAATGATATGTTGCTGGTTCAAGACATTTCAATAAAAAGATTTGATATTCAGAAAATTTAAAATCTGGAGAGCAATTGAAAAATATAAATAAACAAGAGATCGATTCAATTTATTTACTAAAAAAAAAAAAAACAGTTGAAATGACACAATCTGCACTGCCTGTTGTGGTATATGTTAAATCAATCTTCATCCTTTTATTTATCATGTTCTAATTTTGTATTTCATTTCATATTTTTATAATTGACATCGTCATTATTCAAAAGATGTCACGTGGCAACAAACAATAAACTTCAGAAGACCAAAACATAATAAATTTGATATGTGAAGTTGGATTGTTGGAGAATATAATTTTAATTTAAATTACAATAATTGGTTATAATGATTTAATTTTCAATTAGCATTTAGATATTTGAACTTATATGGATGCACACACGCTAACAATATGAATTATTTTGAACTTGTATGTGGTATATATTAAAACAAAAACTAGAAAAGGAAGTTAGAGGTAGTGGTAGCTGACCTTTTTTTTTTCCCTTCTTTCTTCTCATGAATATATAAAGATTATTTGTTCGATTCCCACAGGCCATATAAAATATGCCAGTTATTTAATTTTTAACTTTCATTTTTTGAAGATTTTGAAGTAAATGACTTAATTCCACAAAAACCACTTTGTGAGCAAAAATTAGAATGATGGAAGAATCACCATATTCACTTAAAAAAATTGCAATCAGATTTTTTACGATAATTTTTATTATCGTTAAAAGGTTTTTTTTTTTTTTTTTAATAACAACGTACTGTCACAAAAAATAATTAATTTTTTTTATTTTTCACAACATCAAATACATTAACGATGACAATATTTTTGTAAAAAACCTATATGGAAGAAGAATTTTGCAATAATAATTCAACAACAAAATATTGTCGCAAAATATTTTTATGATAAATTATCAATGTTTTATAAATTGATAATAAACAACATTCTGTTGTAACCGTTTATAAACTTTTTGGTTGTAGTGATTATAAATTGAATATTCAAGAGAATAATTACATGAAGTAATTAAATGGAAGAAGACATAATATGAGATAAGTTATGGTTAAATATGATTGAAAAACAATATAACTATCTGATACAATAATAATGCATGGTTCTAAATGGCGAGGTATTAATAATTCCCTAGTATATTATATATACAGCAAAAATAATTAATATAAACAATAACTTTGTAGATAATTAATTGATGATCAGAAATATATAGGAATTATGATATAGCCTTTTGTGTAAAGCCCTTTCAACTACAGTATTCAAATTTGACAAACTGCTTGTGAGCTAAACCTTTCTTTTCTAACATCACATCAATTCAGGAATTCAGCTTTCTAAGTCTTTTAATTTACTGAGATTCTAGATTGTTTATCATTACCTTACTTGGTTGGATCCCATTTGTTTGTCTCCCATGACGTATAATATATATATATATATTTTTTTGCAGGTGCTTATTTTATATTGGCACAGTCAATCTCTTATAGCTACACTACTATCTTTGATTACTTACATATTTATGTAATTATATATATACAGAGAGAGAGTGATATAACTTTTCAGACGTAACATAAAAATATATATTATTATACATAGAAAGCCTTTTTGGTGGGTATTTAAGTAGCTGGTCTGATTTTATATTTTGTATTTGGTATTTCATTTTGTGTTTTAATACATTTAGTAAACACCCTTTGTTAATTAATAATTAAAAATCATATAATACATGTAGCATATGATTATTTGGGTAAGCTAATAAGCTTCTTAAAATATCTTGTAATATGTTAAGAAGCTTAATGATAAACTCCTCATTCATTAAACTTTTCATAAATGTTTGGTAAAGTTTATAAATAAGATGTTATTTCATCCTAAAATAAAATATTATGAATTTATTAAAATAAAAATTGAAATGCAAGAGTATCTTAACTTATATATTTCTAATAGGGTTAATTGACAAAAAAATCATAACTTTTACTTGAATTGTTATTTTAACCAAATTTTTCACCATTGATCAAAATAATATAATCTTATATAATAACATTTTCTTTTTACCTATGTCGAGATTTTAACCATATCCAAACAGCTGGATATGTCAACAATTTTTTTCATTCAAAATGACAATTCGAATAAACGTTGTGATTTTCCGACAACTAAACATTTTCCAAAACAAGATCTTAGATCTTATTTTTAATAAACACCTTCAAATTTAATCATTTAAATTACACAATTGTTAATAATAACATGTTATAAATTCCATCATATTATTTATTCAAACAATTCAACAATTTATATTGAAATTAAAATTAAGCATTTTATAAACTAAAAAAAGGGCAAAAATACCCTCTAAAACGAGAGAAAGAAAAGATATGTGAGGACCGCAAAAGCATTAAGGTGAAAATCTCGTGAGTGGATTTTGATAGTGGATTTGTTGGGATTGTTTTGGGGCTACCACACCTTTATCCCATAAAGACTTCCACTACAGTTTTAGACCCTTGCCTTAATTTGTGGCACGAGTTTGTTACCTTAATATTAGACATTTTTACTGGGGAATATTTAACTCAACATGCATTTTACACCTACCTAGTTTCCTTTTCAAATATATATATACTTTCTTCTCTTCTCTCAAATCAAACTCTTACATTCCTTGTGTTTTCATTATATGTTAAGAGGATAATATCCTATGCCTACAATTATTTTTTTCAAACCCCACAAACCGAGGATTATATTGAAGAAATTCAGATTCGATTCATGTTGGGTACCATAGTGATTCTCATAACTATTTATATATTTTCAAAAGGACAAAAAAAAAAAAACTAAAATCAAATTGAATAAGTTTTTCGAATGTCTATTAAAATAAATTATGAAATTTATTTGACAAAATTTTGACTTCCACTTATTATCAATAATGAATTGAATATAAAATATTGATATGATTCTTTATTGAGTGAGAGGGAATGGAAGGGAGAGATTCAAATCCGAATCATCACAATTTACACCTTATAAAAATGAAATACCATTTAAATTATAAGTTTTGGTAAAAAAAATAAAATTGATATGATTAGTTGTAGTAAATATGATATCCTCATATCCCAAATAAACAGGGAGGTTTGAAAAGGCCATTCTACCAAACATATACTGTTGTCTAGCTTCGTTCATATTGTGCTTAATTTTCTAAAGCAAACCTGATAAAATCTTTTTGTTGGCCCAAGAGTTGTCACATTACAAGGATTTGATTGTACTTCGATGGATTTACTTGGTAAATTAATTTGACATTTATATATGACAACTTTTGAAAATTTAAATATGAAATAGAGAAAAGTCTTGGACATGATTTTCTTGGCCAGTCTAACAGATGGAATCAAAGACAGATCAAACTCCCTGGCATTTTTCTACTTGTTTCTCTTTTGTATGGTAGAACCTATCTATAAAGATCGTTAAATTCATTTTTAGCCCTGTAATATGGATAAGTATTTGAAACTAATCCAATTAATTTTAAAAAATCAATTTTAGTCTTGTAATATAAAATCATTCAATTTCTAATTTCAATTGTTTTTTCAATGAAATTTCGGAACTTCTATGCATTTTTCGCGGGTAAATCATGTTAATTTTGAAGTCAACCTATGCACGAAAAATTTATTGTATTTCGAAATCCCAATTGTGGAATAAGTTGCATATTTAGTCCCATCAGGAAAAAAAAGAGCTGCTATATTAATCCTTTCATTACGTTGTCTTGAACGTTACAATTTGTTGCATATTTAGTCTCAAAAATGTGCAAATGTGATTTTTTTTGGGGATCCAATTGACAATACTATAAAATTAGATAATATGTATAAATTACACATATTTTTTCATTTCACATTGAATACATATTAAACTTTTGATTTCAAATATTCTTTTTAACAAGTTTATATTAGAGGTTTGATAACTAAAATGATAAAACTCAATTATTAGGTACTTCAAAATTATGATCACAAGTATAATTTACTCATTTCAATTGTCTTAAAAATTCACATCAACATTCTATTATTATGAATTTGATACCTAAAATTATTTAAAAATAAAAATCAAAGTTTGAAAGCCAACCTATTACAATATGTAAAGGTACCTGACGTATGTGTAATTAAGGATCGGTAAAAAAATCAGTGACACTTATAATTCAATTTCACCTTTACTTTAAAAATAAATAACTTATGACATCATAACATTATTCTTTCATATATATATATATATATATATATATATATATTTTCCCATAAATTGTTTGAAAATTACTACAATATTGCATTATTCTAAAAAAAATTGTTTAGGGGGTGTGGGGGGGGGGGGGGGTACTGCCCCCTTTGGACCCTCGGTGGCTCTGCCACTGAAACTTAGTATTTCTTATGTGTTTTGCATAGATGACGATACATGTATTTGAATTTTCAAAATATTTCATTAAGGGTTATAAAACTTCATACTCGATAATTAAACTAGTAAAAAAAAAATTGATATAAAAAAAACTGTCTATAATATAAACAAAAAACTTTACATTTACAATTTTTTTAAGACATCTTTATATACAACATTAATTGATATATAAATATAATTAATTACATAAATACCAACAAAAACAAAACAAATATTAAAAATTAAAAAAACTAAAAGATTCAATAAACAATTATTGTATAGGCATAAATTTTTGATTGGTTTTTCTCTATCTCGCATTCAATGACCCAGGGACACTGGAGATTTAAAATTATTTATATATGGTTTATTATTCAACTCTCCAAAATAAGTTTTGTTGTATTTCATTTATTGTCATTACATTTAATATTTCATTGATATTTTTTTTTGTTATTTTATTAACTTATTACAATTATGATATATTTTTTCTGATAAATTGTAAGACTGTTAACTTTATAAAGATTCAAAAAAGTGTTAGGTTGTGCACGGGTATGGAGATTATCAAAATTGAATTGATAAGCAGAATCAAAAATATCCATTAACTTTTTAACTTTTTTGAACTTAATTTTCTTTTCTTTTTTTGTATAGTTTTGGAGATTTTCCAATTACCTGAACCAAGAACGGAAGTGAATTGGATTGAATTGGATCAAAGAACTTATTACAAAAGGTTATTTAATATTTTGATATAGTTACATAATACATATCTAATTATGTTTTTAACCCACATATTTAATTAGGTTAATAATTTATAATGCTACAAATTTTTTGAATTTTTAATAATTAATGAAAATCATGAGTAATTAACTATATGTTAGTGGCTCTTATTTGGAAAACATATATATTTTTGTATTAGAAAAGTAAGTAAGAAATTAACAATATAATCAAATTATAATATTTGATCAAACATCAAATATATTATTTTTATAACTATTCCAACTTTCTTATTTAGTCATAGTTTTTAATTTGGATTCCAACTTCTTAATAAATTTTGTTTATGCATTTATCTATGTAGGATTAATTTTGTCAATTTAAATTTTATAGCAAATGTGAAGTTGAGGACTAGTTGGTGCATGGTTTGAAGGGACTAAAATGGTAGAACTAGAAGCCAATTTGTTTAATCTTAAATTTAATTTAAATTATTAGACTTTGTAACATTTGAAGTGAAGTACTTGATATTTAGTTATTTATGATTTTTTTTCGTGCGTGCTAAGTTAGTTTTTTAGTTTTTGTTTTCGAATTTGAAGAAATTTTATAAATCTCTTAATCTCCATCCATAATTGATTTAGACCAGTTATCACAATATCCGAACTAAATCAAACTGATTTGGCTTGGTTTTCGAAGATTTTTTTTATTTATTAAGTTAATTCTCTGAAATTTGATTCAATTTCGAAGATTTTCAAATCTCCAAACATACCTGAATGACATCCCATAAAAATGTTGAAGTAAATGGTAAAAAGGAAACCATATATTTGTTTGTCTTGTGATCTTTGGTCAGATCCTCAAAGATTTGGGTTGAATATGTTACTTTGACAATACATATTCATAGTTTCCATTTTTAGCCCAAATCTTTGCTTGGGACCTGAGAATATATCCATGCCTTGTTTATTTTTGGGCAAACATATAGCATCTAAAGGACTTATTGCAATATTGTAGTTGGACATGCAACTTGCCATAGGCATGATACGATCGAGTGCAAGATTTCATGTCTTTCTCACAATCACATCAAATATAATTGATTTTTTAATTTTTAATTTTTTTACCAGGCATGCACAGATTATAATGTAGATATATAAGTGGTTTATGAGGGGAAAAAAAATCATCTTAGACATGTTAACAAAACATTGTGTGAAAATAGTCCAACTAAATTAAAAATATTTTTGTCTTATAACTCATAAAATTGTCACATTTCAATCATTTTTCCAACTTTTTTTTATAAATTATGGGCATGTGTTTCAATAATGCGAAGATTTTCAACCACTTAAATGACGTAACATTGGTTTGGTGACCAGGAAAATTATTTTTCGATTTCTTTGTTTTACAAATATCCACATCAAAGTCAATATAATGATCTAATGATATTTAAGTTGTTGAAAAATCCCGAAATTTACATATATGCAGGTGTTGTGCGGATTTCAGGTAAAAAAAAAAAAGATTGAAATAGAATAATTATTTGAGTTATATGACTATAATTGATAAGTCAAAACTTAGCATGTTCATTAACAATCAAGAGTGCAAGATATTTTTTTTTTTGGGTGCGTTATGAGTTGTAACATGTACCTGCGTTGGAATTAATTCTCTAAAATTTCTACCATATATATATATATATATATATATATATATTTTTTTTTTTTGTTTTTGTTTTTGTTTTTGTTTTATTTATTTATTTGTACAACGTACATTTGCACAATGTATATTGATGTGACACTATACGTGTAGTGTGGTCTAGTAAGATAAAGAATAGAATCATATATATTTTGTAGACTTGTAGTTATCCATATCCTCCATTGTGTACGATTTCAAACTTTTTATTCTAATTTTTTTAGTTCAAACCCTTTAACAAGACTACAAGAAAGCATAGGAGCATCCACGACAGTTTGAACTATTAAAATATAGATTAAATTAGTGTACAAATAATATTTTATTTCTAACTGTTTGTACTAAATTTTATATTAAAAACTCAATATTTCAAAATACTTTTAATTATTAACTTATTTAACATAATGTCTCCTTTTATATTAAAAACTCAATATTTCAAAATACTTTTAATTATTAACTTATTTAACATAATGTCTCCCTAAGATTCGAACAGACGCTAATAAACTTCAGCATGACCAACACTCCCCCATTTGTTATTGAACTATGTTTCAAGGGACATAATTAATGTAGTTTTCATTTCTGCATGTAGAGGCAACTTTTAGGGAAAAAAAGGAAAGAAGAAAAGAAAAGTTTAGATGCAAATATTTTATTTGTTATATATGTTGATAATGCATTGTACTATTTTTTCAAATATATACATAAAACGATTCATTTTATTTTTTTTACTCCTTACTTATGTTCACACAAGAAATTTGGATAGTTGATGCAAGTATACTTTCCTAATAAGAGTTGATAAATTTTAAGGATTATGTAGTTAAGTGATATATCCTACACATGTGTATGATATAATTTGCCCTACCGGAGCCACAATAGCCATAAGGGGGACCCTACCCCTTACATAATAATAATAATAATAATAATAATAATAAAAAAGTTAAAAATTTTATTTATCCTCAAGTAGATAAGTAATATCTTACAGTATAGTAAGTAATGTTTTTCACAAGAATACAGTTAATATCTTTTGGATATACAAGTACTATATTACAGTAAAATAATTGAAGAAAAAATTATAAATTTAAAACATTTTCTTTTGATCATTCATCAATTAAGAACACTATATTCTCAAGCTTCGACATTAAGACAATATATTTTCTATTTGTGCGATTATAAAAGAGTTTGAATTCAAAAAAAAATTGACCAATTCACACGTGCCTCCTTTAAATCGGGAGACCCCATCACTAAACTAATACGGATTTGAATTTCTACCTCATTAAATAAAATTTCACATCATTAAATAAAAGTCACATTATATTAAACAATAAAAACGGATTTAGGAAAAAAAAAAAAGGTCTGAATTCACATATTTTGAGCCAATTCGCATGAAATTTGCACATGCCTCCATTAAATCACGTCTATTGTTGATGTAAACTCTCAACCATTGAATTAATTCGGATTTGAAACAATTGGATCTTGGGGTGGAACTTTAGACTCATCACCTGTATGTCTTAACATCTTGATTATATGACTAATTTCAGCTTGTGATCAAACTTTTTTTTGACATTATTAAAGTTCATTGAAATTTTTAGGGGACTTTATGTAGTGGGGTGATGCTTACCC
Source organism: Scutellaria barbata (assembly GCA_028654395.1). NCBI lineage: Eukaryota > Viridiplantae > Streptophyta > Magnoliopsida > Lamiales > Lamiaceae > Scutellaria > Scutellaria barbata. Next base: position 11,496,687 of record CM053646.1, on the reverse strand, counting down.
TCGTTGTGTGGTGCATTCGGATGAGAGGCACTCCGTTGTTGCTTGTGTTGGTGGCCTCGCCGGATCTTCATTCTCGGATATCAATAACCCGTTGTCGCTCATGTTTGTGGCCATAGCCAAATTTTTGTTCTTAGATACCGACACAAAGAGAGAGCCTCTTATCCAAAGGCACCACACGATGAGGATAAGCATTTTCCCAGTACCTAAAATCCCCTAAAAAATATTAATACTATTATCCCACAAAAATAGATTTACTTATATTTTCATGTAGATTAAGAAAATATTGAAGATCCAATTATATACTTGTCTTCCATTGAAGACTAGTATTAAATGAAACCTTTTTTTTCTTCAAAAAAGTAAATATGGAATTGAAGTTTGGTGATTCAATACACATTTAATTAAGGGTACATACGGAATTACAAATTGAAAACCATATTAATATAGTAACAAGTATATCTTTGTGGGGTGGGCGAAAAAAGTATATAGACCTATCTTTGTGGGAAGAAAGTAGTATTAAACTTTAGTTAGACAATTATATAATAATAAATATAAGAACTGTTGGGATTTGAGTGTTTAAATTTTGATGAGACAAAACATATATGTAATAGGAAGTTTTGTGTACACCATTTTTCACAATATTTAAGTGAAAGTACAGACTAGATTTGAGTCTAAATATAGGTGTTGAAAGATGGAGGTTTTCACATATTATAAAGCTGCATCGAGATATTCGAAAAGAAGTTGCTGCAAGAAAACAGTTACAGCACTGCAGCAAAATAAGAAAAAACGGCGTGCAACATCGCTGCAATAAAAGGATACAGGAGTACTGCAAGAAAGAAATACAACAGGATGTATCAGCTGCAAACAGACCTAGGATACAACGCTAAGCTTACTGCTCTAACAGTTAAACAGTGACAGTAACAAATAAAGAAGTATCCTGCAATTCGAGGAAGGATCAATGCAGTAGGAGGAATAGAGATCCAAGCAAGAATAAATAGAGCCGTTTCAGAGAAGATCAAAGTTGTAGACACAGAGCCAATACTAAAATGCCACGTGGACTGACTCGCTGCAGAAAGCTGCTAGCCGCAACTGCCGCATTAAATGCTCCGAAAGAGAAAGTCAAGTCGCATTAAATGCGAGTCATGCCTTTGATCAAGTACTATAAATTCAAAAGAGAGATATCTCCTTTAACGGATATCTTCTCATACAAGTATAAATAGAAGATGAGTAACACTAAAGTTGGTTACTAAAACATTTGCGTAAAAACTCTCAAGCATTCAAGTTACAACCATTCAAGTCTACTCTCAATTTCAATCACTCAACCTCTGTGAAGTGAAGCAAGTTCAAAGCTGAAAGATCCTTTGAAGGATTCAGAATCTCACTTCACCACACTAGTTGAAAAACAAACCATATACTTTTTAACCTTGTTACTGTGTGTTTAGGCTGGGTGTCGAACAATTGATATGAGAGATCCTTGTTGTTTGTATAGTTGTCTAGAGTTAGACAGCTTCCTTATGTGGGAGTTTAGAATCCTGTGTGGGTTAACCTTTAGAGTTTGCAGTTGCTGTGTGTATGCTGGACTCTAGTAGGTGTTTGCTTTGTAAAGTTGATAGATTGTTAGGAAAGTCCTGTAAATCAATCTTGCTTAACAAAATTCCTGCTCAAGGTAGCAGTAGAGTGGACGTAGAAGGATTACACCACCTTCGAACCACTATAAGCCATAAGTGTTTTATAGCTTTCTTATTTGTGCTTTATTTTATTTATATCTATCTTTATCATAATCATAAAACATTTTGAAAAAAGATTATATTTGAGAAAACCAGCCTTGTGTTATAAATCGTATTATTCCATTGCGTATAAACTCTAGTTACAGCGTGCAGCACTGCATTCTAGTGCTGTAAGCAGTAATTGTCTGGCGCTGCAAGTTTAAGTAACTTGCGGAACAGGAAGTTTTTGAAAAATTTGCAAAATCAGCCAAGGTTCATTCACCCTTCTCTGAATCTCAAATACTGCTTGAGACCAACAAGAACGATTTAAATTCTATATATAAACTATTTGTAAGAACATAAATAGATATGACAAATTTTGTGAAAAAATAAGATCCACACATTCAATGTTTATGAAAGTCTTATAAATTTTGATTTCTATTAATATACTTAAATTAACACTTTTTTATCTCCATTTTTTTTTAGAGTTTAGATTTAATCTTATCAAATTACTTTTACAATTTCACGGTGGTATTGATACATTTAATATTTTAAAAATATTTTTTAGATTTGAGATATGATCAAAGAAAAGTAGACTTCATAAAGAAAATATAATATAGACTTCATAATGCACTCTCCTAGGACATATATAGACTTCATATAGCATCTGGATATGATCAAATACATTAAATTATAAAATGAGAGAGCTAGGGCATATATAGACTTCATATAGCATCTGGATATGATCAAATACATTAAATTATAAAATGAGAGGGGGGGGGGGGGGGGATATATTTTCTAGTGTCTCCAACATCCAACATCCAACATCCAACTATACAAGCAGTACTAATGAAGTAATATTTAAATAAGACCTTGAAGAAAATTGAGGGCTGAAAGGTGATATTCTGGGACAAAATGGACATAGTAATTATAATTAGAATTTGACTTTTGAGATTTGCTTGTTGCCTTGTGTACCTACAAAGCTGATCTTACAATGAAGAAGAAAATCTTTGGTGATGCTTCCTTTGCCTTTCCACCATATTTTCCTCTACTTCCTAAAAGTGATAACTTTATCAAATCTAACTATCAGAGATTCTTGAATATGCCTACTTAATTTCGTGACGTGTTATGAAATGGGAACGAGAAAGTACTCATTTCTACAAAACGCGTCTCATCAATTTTTGCAACTTCTCATAGTATTTTCCTTTGAATTGTGAAGTAATTTAGTCTTAGTTAAACTTCATGCACATTAATGCTCAAGGCCCACTAGAATGACCAATTCTGTGGGTGGATTTGGAATCTTTTGTATTTCCACTGTTCGCACTTTTTGTGTGTGAGTTTGTTAAAAGTGAACCCGGAATTAATTCTCTAATGTGGTGTAAAAAATGTGTTGCAAATATTTTATTATATTTGGTGTTATATCTCACATTTCATAACATTTAATACATATTATGTGTTAATTAGTGATGTCATAAAATAAAAGATGTAACATCAAATGTAATAAAAGATCTCATATATCAAAACACAATAGCAACTATAACTTTTTCCACATACATGATGTTGTATTTTCAGGAACAAAAAAAAAAAGGAAAAACGTGCTCTATGTAAGGAGCACATGAGGAGAGGATCTAGTATTGACTTTAAATTCATAGGGGTGATATGTACACCACAATTCAAACAAACAATAATGCGTATAGAAGTCACTAATATCTTGTGGATCAGATTTTTTTTTTTCCCACGACTTCTATAAATTGGTTGCCATATACTTACAAGTCTTCTCAAATACATGGGAGAATATCTCTTATTAAAAAGTCTATTTTATTTTTTGGGTTAATTAAAAAACATAAAATTTAGGTTGATTTTCATTTACATTATGAATTTTGGACGTCATCAACACTACGAATCAATTTTAAAATTATATTAATTTGATACATAATCGAAAATTTCGGACTCTAATTGTTGATGTAGAACTCGAAAAGTGTGTCGTGATTCTAGTGAAATCCCGTATATGTTGTTGATGACTTGTATGAGGACACACTTTTCCGACTCCACATAAGCAATTGAAGTCCGTAATGTCGGATTTGTATAGAATTAATATGATCTTAAAATTCATGATTCATGTGTTAGTGACCAAAGTGGTAAAATAGTACATTACGTGTTGAAGACTTGCAATGAAAGTTACTCCATGATATCCATGTGCTAGTCCAATATCCTAGTCGACAATTAATTAATGCTTTAAATTTCCCATGATATTTTCATTTAGGGTAAAACTCACACGCTAGTGCTGCATATATAGTCAAATAATAAATGTGAATAGATAGTCGACAATTAATTAAGTGTAAATTCTGTATCGTACTTGAAAAGTTTCAAGTAAAAACATCAGATTAATTTCTTTGTCCTTTCATATCCATGGTAACATTCCATACAATCTATGTTAAGTTAGATTGCCAAGTACTTACTCCAACCAATCAACTATTTGTTTCTCTATAAATACCATTCTCATCACAATCTCCTTCTACCTCCAACCAGGATCTAATCCCAATAATTCTTTCAAAAATGGCAAACACTTATCCCAATATTTCCACAAAATTAGTTGTTCCCATCATTCTAAGCTATCTTCTTTGTAGTTGTGGGAAGCTTATCAGGCCATGGCCCAACACAATCCCTAATGAAATCTCATCCCTTGATATTGCCAATAGGCTTTATTATGATCAAGATTCCATTAGAACAGCTTCCACTGACTATGGAAATCTTGTTCAACAATTCCCTTCTGCAGTTCTATATCCTTCATCAGCTGATGATATTGTTGATCTCATTAAATATTCGAACAACTGCTCGACCCCTTTTGGGGTCTCCGCTAGAGGCCATAGCCACTCCGTCAGAGGGCAGGCCATGGCAGGTGGCGGCGTGGTGGTGGAGATGGCTGCTCTGAGTAAAAGTGGGATTGGAATAAGGGTTTCTTGGAACCCTTCATTAGGGTATTATGCAGATGTTGGAGGCGAACAGCTGTGGATCGACGTTTTACGTGCTTCGCTGGAGCATGGCGTTGCCCCTGTCTCATGGACTGATTATCTATACTTGAGTGTTGGTGGGACTCTCTCTAATGGTGGAATCAGTGGCCAGTCTTTTCTTCATGGCCCTCAGATCAACAATGTACTTGAATTGGATGTTATTACAGGTACATTTAATCCAATTTCCAGTCTGTACACATCTTTATTTTCTTTGTTATGTGGAGGTGGGGTGGGGTGGGGTGGGGTAAGAGATATCAACATCGTATTATCAAATAGAAATCTTTGAGAATATTAGGTATAACGTACACAAACAAGATATGGGACTTTTATTTTGGATTCGGATGTGGAATTTATTTTTTTTAAAATGTTTTTTGGCGAGAATATAGGAAGTGCAAGGTGGGTGATAATATTTGTCGATCTTGTAGGTAAGATATTTGAGATCAAAATTGTCAAGGATAATATAGGTCCACGTGTTAGGTAGAGAATAAAAATAATAGATCTTGAAACTTATATGGTTTATGATCACGTGAATGACAGAATCTTAAAATTCCGAATGCAATATTCATACTTTATAATTTCCCAATCTCTCTTTTCAGGTAAAGGGGTTTTCATCACTTGCTCCCACCACATGAATTCTGAGCTCTTTTTTGCAGTTCTTGGGGGCCTAGGCCAATTTGGCATCATTATCAGAGCCAGAATCGTCCTACACAAAGCACCTACACGAGTAAGTATATATATATATATATATATATATATATATATATATATATATATATATATCTCTCTCTCTCTCTCCCCATTACACTGCAACACACATGCAGATTGTGATGATCAATGTTCGAATTTGAATCCATAGATTTTCTTGTCTTTTTTTCCTCCCTTTCAACACTCATGGATATTCAATGTATTGTATTACTATTAGGCAAAATGGGTGAGATTAATTTACAATGACTTCTCCAAATTCACAAGAGATCAAGAACATCTCATCTCAACAAGGACCAGTCCAAGCTATGTGGAGGGTTCCCTCATCACAGACAAAAGCCCTCCAAACAACTGGAGATCTTCCTTTTACTCACATTCTCATCTCTCCAAAATTACTAGTTTATTGCAAAGCAACCAAGGTATACTCTACTCCATCGAGCTCGTTAAATATTACGACGATCAGAGCCTCGACACCATTGATGAGGTACTGTAATTTTCTTTGCATGCATCCACTTAACAAATAGTACCACTAGTTTTAACGTTGTTTATATGGTGCAGGAAGTTGAGTTGTTGGTAAAAGATTTGAACATGGTAGATGGGTTCATGTTCAAGAAAGATGTGGGGCTGATTGAATTTCTTGGAAGAGTGAGAAACACAGATAATGAGGAGAGAGAAGGGGAATCAGAAGCTCATCCATGGCTGAATTTATTCGTACCAAAATCTCGTATCATGGATTTCAATGCTGGTGTTTTTGTGGACATAATTGGGAGGCATAACCAGACCTCAGGGCCCATCCTTTTTTATCCTTTAAACAGAAAAAAGTACTCCTTTTGCAGCCTTTCTTAGTTATTTTCCCTTTGGCAATTACACTTTGTCTACCACTTTGTTTACCAAAATAATATATATATATATATATATATATATATATATATATATATATAACTTTCTCATCTATTACCTTTATTACACTTTACCATTGAACTTTACCATAATCATATTTTACAATCCAACCCTTGGTTAATTATTTCTGGTGGAGTTCAAGAATAATTCAAGATTTTAAAATGTACAATAAATGTAAAGACCATATATAATAAATTGCACGGAAAAAATCAGATGGTACATTGTAGGAAACCTAAAATTCATTAGGTGGAGTGTAACAGCTGTAATCTCATATTTTTGTGTCAAATGTATTAGTTTCTCACATTTAATATTTTAATAAGAAATAATGTAATAGTTTCAATAAATTAGTATAGTATAATTTTTTTCAATAAAAGAATGAGATAGATCTTATTAATTTTTTATTTTATTTTATACTGTTGTTCTTTTATTTCAGCTTTGGCATGAACTATCTAATATATTTTTTTTTTTTGCAGGTGGGATGATCGAATGTCTACGGTCACGCCAAATGAATCTATTTTTTACACCCTAGGACTACTTCATTCGAGTAGGCCCGATGAGTCGAGCTACTTCGATGGACAAAATAATGAAATAATAAAATTTTGCGAAAATGCTGGCATTGAAGTCAAGCAGTATCTTCCACACTACGAATCGAAACAAGATTGGATGAAGCATTTTGGTCCCAAATGGAAGACTTTTCAAGAAAGAAAAAACAAATTCGATCCAAAAATGATATTATCTCGTGGCCAAAAGATTTTCACTTCTGACTACTGTTCAGAAATGTGATGAGTTTGCTTTGGAATAATAGAATTCCATGTAGAAACAAGGTTCAAAGTTTCTTATGTTAAATGTGCGTACCTTGTAGTGCATTATCTTTTGCCATGTGATGCATGAATGAAATAATATTGGGGTTGTTCTTAATTTAATGTGTCTCTCTACTTTTTGGGCAAAATGCTCTTTATAAGGTCCCCCTATGCAAGGTTTTTGTTGCAATAATTGTTTAAACACTTTTTGCATTTTAATTGATTCATCAACCACCGAAAATTTATACACACGGACATCCCTTTTCAATTAATTAGGATTTTATATTACATTAATTGCTGTGTTTCAATCTATAAGGAAATCTCAAATTCGTCTTGTAATTTAGGTTTAGTTTACTATTGATCAATTTTTGTCGTTTAATTATCCTCTTTATTTCTTATTTTAGTCCGATTTTACTAAGAGTGTCAATTTTTGTCTATGCTGGATGCTGTAATTGAAAATTGAAAACAATAGTGTGGAAATATTGAAGGAAATATGAAAATAGTTGTATTTAGATTATGAAAATTGAAATAAGTAAAGTTAGTGTAAAAAATGGATAAAGCCAAAGTTACTGGAGGAATATTGCAATTTTTAGTGTAAAAAATGGATAAAGCCAAAGTTATGTTTTGTATTAATAAAAAATATCATTTATACACGTGGTGTATGATGATTAGTTTGAAATATCAAGTAGAACATACACAAGACTAGAGGATCTCATTTGCTGTATGAAGATTGATGAAAATTGCTTACCCTGGACTTTTTAATTTGGACTGAAATTTGCCCACTTAGAAATTGAGATGCGCAAAGTTAGTCCTGTTTATTATGTGATTTACAAAATCTTTTAACTTTGTGCTGTATTTTTTATTTTTCTACAATTCTTAATAATATTTGGTTTTTCTACATTAATTGTCGATATGACAATAATATTTTAATTATAGTTCCACCTTATAAGAGTATTTGCACCTTTATAATGTTGCGGGTTATATAACACCTTTCTCATTTACCTACCCTCCACTTCATCGTTGAATTAATCATAGCATATACTTCTTAACTCCTTCAACCTTACAATGCTGTATTTGAATTTTTTTTTTTTTAGTATGCCCTAACCAATTTCATTCCATGGCTATCCGATTGTCAACCTCAAACTTCTACAATGGTGGGTGGATTATAGTTATCCGTATATGACCCCCGAAATACCACTATTGTCGGTATTCTAAAATCTCAAATCAAACACAAGTTATCAAAATCCATATTTTTCAAAATTCACTTTAATGATCTCAAATTCAAACTTGCAAAATTCATCTACGTCCAGGGATTTAAGATAGGATTTTTAAAATCATGATAATAATCCATTAATGACGTTTGGATTAATTTGAATTTGAAATCCATTACTTTTATTTTTTAATTTTTTTTTAAAAATAGTCAAGAATTTTGAATCCAACCTCATTAAAATGAATTTGAAATTCATTCATTACAAATATTATTATACTTAAATTCTTGATCCAAAATCAAAATATATATTGTATATGTTTCAACAAACTCATTGGCACGTGTGCTTTGCGCGAATATTCATTAAATGTTGTACAGATTGTTAAAATTAAATGAAATAATAAAACCAATTCATGCCTTTAATTAGTGAATAAAACTACAGATGGCACGTGTGCCTTTAATTAGTGGTTATGTGATCTACAGATGTTTCAAAATACATGATAACTTACAAAATTATTTTAAGATCCAGAGTCATAATTTATTAGGAAAAATAATAATCACAAAGCGCCTTTGGTCGAGATAAAGCATGGATAGTCATATAAACTACTATTGTATTAACTACTTTATATATGCACAAGTGCGTTGTGTAATCCCCAAAACATTGTAAAGTGCCCTTTAGTATAACTCATCGCACTTTAAAACGCTTCTGCCCGGGGGTATTGCAAATCACAGATAACATACATACTTTCTCCAAAAAAAAAAAAAACCATATAAAACAAATAAAATTTAAATGTGATAAGATGTACGATTACAAATAAAGAAAGAAATAGTTGTGTGGTGTGCATGTATGTGTGATTTTTAAAAATATTAAGAATGGGGATGCCATAATGCCACTTCAGTCTAGAAGGAAATGGATCCTCTCAATTATTCATCCAAAATAATATAGGGGACATTTTTAGAAAATAGAAAAAGTTGATTTTTAGCTACAATTTAACTTTTTTTTTTTTTTTTTAATTTGAATCTTTGTACTTCTCTTTCTAACAAAATCGATATGCTCCATTTATACTCAACATATATTATTCAAATTTAGGTCATACCATCTTATTTTATATGACTAGATTATATCATTTCATTTTTGAGCCTACACAATACAGATTATTGGATTGTATTAATCCATCACGTACCAATTGTATAGTTGATTATCAAAATATTAAAAAGAAAAAAGCAAAAGCAAAAACAAAATTAAGAAGATAACAGAGAAGAATTTTGCTTATAAGAGGTTGCCAAGAATGAGCACAAATAAATAGATTTTTTTTCCTACTTCAGGATCTAAAAAAAAAAATATTGTTAAGGAATTCTTCACTTTCACTTTAACCACATAAAATAGAAAAAAAGAAAAAGAAAAGGTTTTTAGCCACAACTAAACTTCATTATAAATTGTAGCCAAATTCAAATACTTTTACCCTTCTAATATCCATACCATCTACACTTCTACCTATTTTGCTACACTTCTACCCATTTTGAAAATTTTAGTTCATTACATTTACATCAGACATGTAATAGAACTATCAAAATGGGTATGATCCATTCTACCAACTCGTCCAGCCCCGTTAATATAATATATATATATATATTGTATATATGTGATATGAGTAATAATGATAAAAATTATCACATTGTTCAAGTAATGATGTCTAAAAAAATTAAGGTGCGCCATTTATTTTAGGAATAGAGGAATTTCAAAAAAAAAATAAAAAACAAACTTTGGCATTCTCACCCGACCTGCCGACCCGTCTTCTTAGCATTAATCCATACTAATTAAATTTAGATGGTACCAACTTAGCTTTAATCCATACTAATTAAATTTAGATGTTACCAACAGTGATGTCATCCCATTTTTGTGAGTTCATATATACCATCCAACTTTAGATTGTACCATTCTATCTTTGTATCAATGATATAATTGACCAAAACATCTTTGGAAAAAAGAAAAACAAAAGTTAAAAATGCGGTAACCAAAAGGATATGACTAATGCTACATGAATAACTTTCGGAGTAATAATATATATAATATACAACTTTTGGAATTGTGGGGTATTTACAATTATTCACAAATTGGTATACTTTAGAATATTGGGATTGATGAATTATGAGATGATATATTGTTCACACGGGGGAAGAGAGACAAGTTTATTTCATTGTTCCTTAATTTTGATGCAAAAGGAGATATTGAATACAATGAAAAGGGTTTACACTAATGATCGTGTCGCAGTGATGCACGAGGTTCATGATTTTCATCTAAAAAGATTTGTAGATGAGTAGGGGCGATCTAAGATTTGTTCTCTACTCGCAGAGATCATGAGAACCTAATTATGACCCGTGAGATAAAAGGGAACCAGTAATTATAGTACTATACCCTACACTTTAATCTTTTGAGTTTCCAAACTTGCTTTGAGTGATGGCCATGGATATTAATTGCACTTTAATTATGAGTTTCAACATTGAAAGTTTGAAAATAATGCAAGTGTTGTTTTTCTTGGATGTGAATATTTAGTGTTATTTTGATTTGAAATAAAAAGCAACAAGAGATCAATGTAGATTTGGAGGTTATCAATATATGTGTACGCATGGATGAAAAAGTCGTCGAAATTTCAAAAAAAGTCGCCGATATTTTGGAATTTTGAAGGTTCTGATATTATATATGGGTGTAGTTTTTTAGACAAAATGTCGGTAAAATATCGGCGAAATCTCGAAAAATATCGTGCAATTGTCGTTGTAGACGTGAATGGGCAAATATCACAGCGTGTCGCTGATATATCGACGAAATGTCGACGATATATCGGATAATGTCGTTGTCGGCAACATTTTGGTGGAAATGTAAATTTCAATTTTTTTTTCACTTTTTGCCTCTGAATTTAGATGACATGTGATCTTATTCATTTGAACCTCATATGGGTTCAAGTTACTACTAATTCATGTATTAACTTTGTATAAAATTTGTCATGTTATCATAGCACACAACGTTTATATAGTATTTTATCTATATATTTGTTCAAAATATGTCATTTTATTTGAAATTATAAGTTCAATATATGTATTAATGTCAGTTATAATAATTTATAAACTAATAGATATAAGTGATCAATTTTTTAGAAAGTTTTCATATTTTTAAAAAAAATGTCCTATATTTCCACTAAAATCGATATTGACAACGATATTTCCGTAAAATTAAGATATCGATATTTATATCGACATCGATATTTTCGTCGTTGTGTGTACATGATGTGTTATTACTAGGCTACGTTAAGAACAATTAAATTTAAAGTTGTACCATGGGTTCGATGTTTCAAGGTAGCCAAACTAAGATCCTTGTGTGTACGTGATGTGTTATTACTAGGCTATGTTAAGAGCAATTAAATTTAAAGTTGTACCATGGGTTTCCATATTTCAAGGTAGCCAAACTAAGAAGATCAATATGACTACGGGGAGAGAAAATTACTTCCAATGGCCATAATAGGGCACACCTTTATTTTTTTATATTTTTTTTAATAATAATGAAAATTCTTACCCAGTACAAGTCAGAATTTATTAAAATATCGATATGAGTCATTAATATATAAGAATGAAGAAATTTTAGTAAAAACACTATATTATATGTAAGCATATATATCTTTAGTAAATGTATACATATTATATATGTTATATATATACTCTTTTTTCATTGAATATTTTTAAAAATAATAAAAAATTTGGTGGATTGGCCCGTCTAACTCGCTGTTTACTAGTGAGTTGGGTTAGGTTGATATTTTGAGATCTACCACAAAAAAAAAAAAAATTCTGCCCCACCAAATGATGGGTCATGGTGGGTTGTGGTCGTCACCCGTTTCGTCAGTCCGTATTAACAACTCTAGTTTTGACATAGAATACATACATGTTGGTTACATTTTAGGAAAATCGATTTTTTGAGAGTTCGCAATTGTTATGATGGATTTCGATAATGACTTGACTATATTTTATTAAATTGAATTCATAGAATTGTTACTAGTATTATAGGAATGAAAATTTCTCAACCAATTAAAAGAAATGTATACAAAATCGAACATTAAGAAATAAGTTTTTAGTTTGAAAATTGCATTAGATTATCGTTCAATTCGAGCTTCAATCAAACTCAAATTTATAAAATTGATTTGGGGCTATGCGATGATTTGAGAATGTGAGTGTTTTGCCTTAGTAAACATACATTTTGATTTAATTTAGAAAGAAATCCATCATAAAAGTCACATCAAGCTCACCCAAAACTTGATATTCCTCAAAACTTAACCAAACTTTATGTTTTTATGCCAAAATACTCATCTTCTCAAGTTATAGCAAATGAAATTTCAAATCAATTTATTAAATTCTGTTTGATTTGAGCGAGAATCAATTCAAGTTTTTGAAAAGTTTAAATTTGGAGAGACGTGTATTGCACATGCTATTTAGCCCAAATTTTTAGAATTTTAGGCTATCCATCCAAAATTTGCCAAAATAAAAATGTCTCCTAATTTCATGGTTCAAAAATTAGTGTCATAAATCATGAATCACCAAGTTATTATTCTAAATTTACAAATTTTGCGTTTTGATTTCCTATTCAAAAAAACTTGTCAAATTTCGTTTCTATAATTAATCCTAATTTTCCATGTTTTAATTTCAAATTGTTTGGAATTTTATTTTAATCTTTCAATGATGTGGCAATTCAATTTGACAAATAACCTGAATTTTTCTTCCATAAAGAAAAGGTGACTATTGAAGGGGTTTAATTATGATTTTTATAAAGATTATGGTCGTAATAATTAGATCAAATATCAAAGTTAATAGATGTAATTCACGATTTATCTTTTGGTGTATATAATTCAACTAATAATAATAATAATAATAATAATAATAAAAACAAGTGTATCAAAAAAATGAATTTTTTAAAGAGGACACAATGAACATATAAATAAGTCGGGTTCGAACTTGAATTTAGAGTGGACTCGCAAACATATATACGAGTAGGTTCACGACCTTGAACTCGACTGATAAAGATTTCGAGTCTGAAATCAAGTTCAAATTCGACTGGTTAAACTTAATAATATTCAATCCCGAGCAAGTTATTTTCTATTTCAAGATCCATGTAATTTATGAATAACTTAATTCGTTTACATCTCTAAATCAATCTTTACAATTTTATGATTGTAGTATGTATCGATTGAACAAAAACATGATAGAGAAACGGAAAAGGAATCTCCCGTGACAACTTGCAAGACTTTATGTTCAAAGACAATGATTGCACTATATTCTGTTTCTCTTTGCATAAACATGTTCATAAATAAGCCCAAAAAGTGCATGTTATTGAGTATATTTGTTTGCAGCTCTATTGATGTTATACGGTCTGTTGAGTTATTATATATAATTGGGTATATTTATCTCGTATAATACTCATTTTTAATATGGCCCATGTAATATATATATATATATATATATACACACGTATTAATTTATCAATATCCGCCACTCAATACATATATATTTTACAAAGTATAATTATTTATGTGTATTTAATTAAGGAGCATACTGCTGGCAACCCCTGTCAGTTACTTTCATTAATTTGTATCCTTTTATATTCTTGTCCTCTTACTTTATTATTACTTTATTCCTTTGCACCCTAATTTCGGACCACTTTTTACCTTTATAATCTAAGTTTATCATTGAGCACAATGTACTCATTTGGCCGATGACTAGACATTCTCCATTTTTTAAATTGATTTGGAAAAGTAATTGGTGTCCCAATCTTAAACTATTTATTTTACATAGTGTTTAATTTGATTAAAAAACAGAAACAAGCTTTAAATTTTCTACATGTAAATAATTTTAGAGTATTTACTTTCTCAAATCCATTTAAGAATAAATGAGAAATTAATTATTAAAATTGCCAACTTAAATATATAAAATGAATTGAAAAGCGATGGAATAGGAAAAAAAACCAAATTACCACTGTTCCCACATAGGAAAAAGAAGGAAACATTCTCCATTTTATTAATAGAACTACCTTACTAAAGAGTAATTATGTTCCTCCTACGGTGCATCCTATTGGTGTTTTATTTTTAATTGTTTTTTTTTTTGTTTAATCTAAATGAGGTACAACACATAAGAAAAATTCAACAGTCAAGAATTTTTTAAATTATTTTAGATGTGTCATATATATACCACACATATCCAGAAATTTCATGTTGTATGGAAAATAAAAAGTGGGTAATGGATCAGTATTGGTTCGACATACAAATATGTGTTTTTTTTTTTTTTTTTTATGGTATAAATTCCTCTCACTATAGATGTAAATAGTCTCATGATCCACCCTCCATGATTCGTAACCTTTATTACTGAAGACTTGAAATTACACTCTTTCAAATCTTTTGGACCAAGTATCACAAGTTTGTGCATTCAGAAAGAGATAGAAATATAATATATGGATATTACTTTTATTTGATATATTCAATCGCAGATATATCGTTTGGTATTATATTTCTATGTATCTCGATGTGAACTTGAAGAGATCATTTATTGATGATTTCCAAAGACTGCAAAATCGAAGAATTGTGTTTCATCCAAAAATTGTGATTCATGATTTGTCATTTGCGTTTCATATTCAATCGTGAGTCTTCACGTTCCACTAAAACATATTTCACAAACCTATGAGACGAAAACAACTTTACATTTTAAAATGAATCTTCATGACAATACTTCAACCTTTTCTCTGTAAACTCCATTCTTCTCTCTCTTACTTTTATATATATAACTGAACATTGTTTTTTTTTTTTTTTTAAATAATTTCAAACAAATGTGACAAACAATAAAAGACAAAAATTGATGTGGATAATGATAATACTTGTCATGTCAACAATTTAACTTCATAAAAAATACAATTATGATGACATACTCTTACATATTTTATGAAAGATTTACGGCATATTTCCTTATGAGACAGTCTTGCAAGAAGGAAAAATGTTCACAACACAATGATGAATGTGTAGTGCATGCGTGCGTGCAAATAAACACCAAAAATGTAAACATAATAATGTCTTTTGATATTTTCTAATTACTTAACATATGATAATTGATTAGCGATATGATTATAATCCCATCACTTTTCGATATGTGTTATGATTTAGGGATTGTTGCTTACAGCACAAAAAAAAAAAAAAAAAAGGTAATCTTTAGTGGAATTTTGGTTTATAATGCGATTAAGTGCATAAAACATGAAATTATTGGATATCAACCACTAATTTTACCACATAATTATTATCACACCTCAGCCACAAAATTCGCTCAAACAACACAATTATTCAACAAACTATCAAGAACCCTAATTTGATAGCAAAGAAGAAAACAAGAAACCAAAAAACACAGCTATTTTAAAGTGGTTCGGCAATGTCTACGTCCACTACAATTTTATTAACTATTGGATCACAATTCACAAGATTACAATGAAAAACGAAGAGAAAATGAAGAACTCCAATCCACAAACTATCGCTCTCAATTTCCAGCTATCTAACTCTCTGTACACTGTGAATTATGAAAAACTTAAAACTAATGAAATAAACTACACTATATATAGAGTTTGTAGAAACAAGTCTTGCTCCAATCCGTTGAGAATCGAGGGAGAAAACCGCCCCGCAAACTGACCCTGCAAACCAGAAAATGAAAAAACAAGAAAACCAAGAAATGAAGCATAACTGAAATACCTAACTTCAAGTCGCACTTTTGGATTACGTTTTTATTAGTAGAAATACGACTATCTCTATACTTAGCAGATTTTCATTTTCTTTCTTTCCCTCTCAATTTTCTTCATGCATAGTGCTGAGCTGATGAGGTAGCTTCATTGCTATATCTCACAAATCTCCACCTTATAGCTTGAAGCTACAATTCACTATATGCACATCTTCAAGGAATTAACCTCATTTTGTTCTCTTCTTCTTTTAACTTGGGATACTGATCTTTTGAGAGCTTAACATGTTGACTGATAGGTACTGAGATGGCTTTACTCTGATTCATCTGGTACTTGATAAGCACCTTCTTCAAATAAGAACTTAGATCAAGAAACACTTCACTCATTCTTCTGTCTCTTGTAATATTCATCTTCAAATTCCTTTTGGCTTCCCCTAAGTCTTTCATTTCAAATTCAGATTTAAGTAGACTCTTGATCTTATGCAAGTTAGCAACAGAATCAGTGGCAATCAACATACAATCAACATACAATAATAGATAAGTAAATGATGTGTTAGACTCAAGCATGAAATAAACACAATTATCATGCATGCTTTTAATGAAATCAATCTTTTTCATGTACTCATCAAACCTGAGATACCATTGCCTTAGAGATTGTTTCAAGCCATACAATGCCTTCTTGAGCAAACAAGCTTTCTGTACAGCATTAGGAACACTCAAGCGTTCAGGAACTTACATGTATATTTGCTCCTTTAATTCTCCATGAAGAAAGGCTGTGGTCACATCCATTTAATATAATTCTAAGTCCAATTGAGCCACAATAGCAAGAAGTATCCTAATAGAGCAATGTTTAATAACAGGTGAAAATATTTCAGTGAAGTCCACTCATTCTCTTTGTGTAAAGCCCTTTGCTACGAGCCTTGTTTTGAATCTGATTTTATCATTTTGAAAGGCTTCAATCTTCTTCTTGAAGATCCACTTACACCCTACAAGTTTTTGATGCTTAGGCTTATCAACAATTAACCAGGTTCCATTCTTATCTAAGGACTTAAGCTCATTTTGAATAGCTAATTTCCAGTTTTCCTTTTCTCTGCAGGTTGTAGCTTCAGCATAACTTCTTGGCTCTTGAAACTCTACTTCTTCAGCTGCAAGTAAAACAAAGGAAACACAATTAGTTTGTTCAAATCTTGCAGAAGCTCTCACCAACCTTCTTGATCTATCTCTAACAAGTTGATAATTTGCAAGAGATAAATCTGCTGGTTCTAATTCCTTTTGATCTTGTGTGTTTGTTCCTTCGTGCTGTACTTCATCATCTGAACAAGAGCATCTAAGCTCCACCTTAAGTTTAGATCCCTCATTTTGAGGGCTTGACTGATCCCTTAACTTCTCCTTATTCAATGGCATGCAAGATTCATCAAAAGTCACATCTCTTGATATGATACACCTTTGATTACCTTCTTCTATGCACCACAGCTTATGACCTTTGATTCCAACTGGATATCCAATGAATACACACTTCAATGCTCTTGGCTCTAGTTTTCCTTGTTTTATGTGAGCATAGGCCAAGCAACCAAACACCTTAAGCTTTCCATAGTCAGCCAACTTGCCAGTCCATTTCTCCTCAGGTGTCTTGAAGTCAATTGCTGAAGATGGTGATCTATTAATCAAATATGCAACTGTAGTCACAGCTTCTCCCCAAAAACTCTTGCTCAACCCTGAAATTAGCAACATACACCTCACCCTTTCCAACAAGGTTTGATTCATCCTCTTTGTCAAGCCATTTTGTTGAGGAGTGTATGGGGTGGTTCTATGTTTGGAAACACCTCTTTCTTTGCCGAATTCATTGAATTTCTTTGACACAAACTCTAAGCCATTATTAGTTCTTAAACACTTAAGCCTCTTTTCAGTTTGGTTCTCCACATTTATCATCCATTCCTTAAATCTTAGAGAAGCTTCATCCTTACTTTTGAGAATGAACACCCATACTTTCCTTAAATGATCATCAATGATGGATAAGAAATACTTACCTCCACTCTTGGTTTGAGTTTGAGCTGGACCCCACAAGTCTGAGTGAACATAGCCTAGAATCTCCTGAGTGTTATGAGAGCCAGATGGAAACTTCAGCCTTTTTGCCTTTCCTAAAACACAGTGATCACATAATTCCAATTCAGTGATCCTATCTTTGCCAAATGCTTACTGTTTCTGAAGTTCTTGCTGTCCCTTTAAACTAATATGGGCTAACCTTCTATGCCAAATAAAAGTTCTATCAATCTCTTTTGCAAAGTAGGAACTTCCAACACTAGTGTATCCATCTAGATAATAGAGATCATACTTCTTATAACCTTGAAAAATCAGCTTACAGCCCTTGAAAACCTTCATAACTCCACCTTCAACTGATACTTTAAGTCCTTGAGAGTCAAGCATGCCAAGTGATATCAAGTTCCTTCTTAACTCAGGTACAAACCTTACATTGGACAATATCTTGACTGATCCATCTTTCAATTTTAAGGGTATTGAGCCTCTTCCCATCACCTTGCAGGTCTTGTTGTTTCCAAGCATCACACCACCTTCTTCTCTCAACATCAGATCAATGAACCATTGTTTTTGTGGACTCATATGGAATGAACATTCAGAATCTAAGATCCACTCTTTCTTAACTCCTTTTGAAGTAACAACAAGCACTTCTGCAGATTCATAATCTGAATGAGAGCTTGATGCTTCAGTGGTATGGTTTGCTTGCCTTCCATTAACATTATTCTTATCTTGCTACAATTTCTTGAATTTGAAGCAGTCCTTCTTGAAATGGCCTGGCTTATGGCAATGAAAACATCTCTGCCCTTCTATATCATCTTCAGCTTCTTGGCTTAATGGAGGTCCTTTCTTGATTTGTGGTTTAGGACCCTTCTTGTTAAAGTTCTTTTTTTGTAATTTATTCTTAGCCATTAGATTTTCTCCTCCACCTTGAGCCTTTAAATCAGAATTTTTGGAAAGCTCTTTAGTTTTCAAAGCCATGATGACTTCTTCCAAAGTGATGGAGTGTTATCTTCCATAGAGCATTGAATCACATAAGTTCTCAAAACTTTTGGGAAGTGAACTCAGCAACATCAAAGTCTTATCTTCCTCTTCAAGCTTAACATTTACATTCTCAAGATCATCAAGGATCTTATTAAAATCCTCCAGTTAAAGTAGCATAGGTCGATCATCCAGGATCTTGAATGCATATAACCTTTTCTTCAAGAACAATCGGTTGGCTAATGACTTCACTATGTACAATTGTTCAAGCTTCTCCCAAACACCTTTGACAGTCTCAATTTTGGCCACTTCACGCAAAACCTTATTCTCCAAACTGAGAATTATCATACTATGCACCTTTTCCATGAGTATTATTTTTTGATCTGCCTTCATGGCTTCAGGAAATACCTCTATTCCCAGTAAAGTTGCAGCAGCATCATGTTGCACTAACATGACTTTCATTTTCACTCTCCATAGTCCAAAATCGCCTGTGCCATTGAATTTCTCCACGTCGAATCTTGTTGAGCCCATCTTGTGATCGAACTATTCCCACAGACTGCGCCACTTATCGCACCTCGGCCACAAAATTTGCTCAAACAACACAATTATTCAACAAACCATCAAGAACCCTAACCTGATAACAAAGAAGAAAACAAGAAATGAAAAAACACAGCGATTTTAAAGTGGTTCGGCAATGCCTACGTCCACTACAGTTTTATTAACTATCGGATCACAATTCACAAGATTACAATGAAAAACAAATAGAAAATGAACTCCAATCCACAAACTATCGTTATCACTTTCCAGCTATCTAACTCTCTGTACACTGTGAATTATGAAAAACTTAAAACTAATGAAATAAACTACACTATATATAGAGTTTGTAGAAACAAGTCTTGCTCCAATCCGTTAAGAATCGAGGGAGAAAACCACCCCGCAAACTGACCCTGCAAACCAGAAAATGGAAAAACAAGAAAACCAAGAAATGAAGCATAACTGAAATACCTAACTTGAAGTCGTACTTTTGGATTACGTTTTTATTAGTAGAAACGCGACTATCTCTATACTTAGCAAAATTTCGTTTTCTTCCTTTCCATTTTCTTCATGCATGGTGCTGAGCTGATCATGAGGTAGCTTCATTGCTATATCTCACAATTATTAATCTACCACTGATTTTAAAAGTTGTATATAAATTATATTTAGTATTGTTTTTGCCACGCCAGCTTTTGACACGCGGGCCCTTTTTAGTAAGAAATTTGTGGCTAACTAAAACAATCGTAAATAAAATACAATTCGTATATAATTAAACACCAAAATTTCGCTAAATTTATTAAATTAAATTATTCCTTATCACCTCTTTTCCATTTTTATAACATACTAATTGTCAAAATATTAGTTTAGTGCACTAATTTAGAACATGGTATGTAAACCCATAACTTCTTAAGACCACGGTCCACAAAATTAAAAATTGAAACTTTTTATCACTTTAACACAAATTTAACCAAGTTCTTAATTTATTAATTTTCTATGTTTTTTTTTTCATTATTCTTTTTTTCTGAGTTATAATTGGGATGAGAGACTCAGACTCAAGATCTTGCTTGAGTTAAGGAATATTGTAATTGTTAGACTACGTATATGAATACAATTAATCAAGTTCTTTCGCCAACATATTTTAAGAATTATGCTCAATTATCTTAATCCCTCCCAAATTTCCAAATCCAATGCAGTCCAAATCAACTCAAACTAACATAGATTGAGTTTCTTAATCCTTGGCATATTATAAGAATTTTGTTCACCGTAAACCACCCACTCAATTCAAATCTGAGTTTAAATAGAAATATACATCGCAGGTCTTTATAATGGCCATGTATGATTTTCTCTAGTTAGATTAGATGAAATATTGATATAATCGACATTTTTTATATTAATATTTTGCCAATTTATCAAATCTTTTATTTTGTATAATTCCAAATTTTTTAGTTTCTTGATATATTCTGAAAATTGCTTACATATATTTGTTCGAAATTATTCTACCAAAATTTTTGGTTATGTTGAAACATGTGTGATGACAAAACTATTACATTACATTTCAAGCATTTAATTTTTTCTTAATATATGAATAATCACGATCTTTATTTTGATTGTAATTTTAATCAAACATTTGAGTATAAACAATATCAAACGATTTTAGGTATTTTGTACAAACCGAATCGTCAGACAATTTTTTAGTTCTGTTTGTTGATCATATGTCCGGTTAATTGGCACGAGAAAGAAGAGGTTTAAAACAAGAAAAATCTTAACTTTTATTTAAATTAAAATTTTAATCAAATATTTGTGTATTGACAAAAAAAAGTAGATGATTTTTTGTAGTTCCTAGGTGTAATCCAAATCATTAAACAATTTTTGGGTATTATTGCACTAATGTGTCTGAAATACATAATGAAATAAAAAAATTGTTAATTAGATGATTCAAGTTATATGAAGTATCTGCTAATGAGATGTATTTTTTTGTCAATACTCAAATATTTAGTTAAATTGTAACAAAGTAAATGTCATGATCATTTTTTTTCTAGTAGTTACCCTCTTAGTCTTAGTTATTGATGATCCGATAAGTTTCATCAAGAAAAAAATAAACAAAAAACAGTTAATAAGAAACTTCACAGGGGTCATATATCCTAAAATTACTCTCAAGAAAAATATTAATTAGGCAATGGATTCTAATAGTTAAAATATGTCTTGTATAGTGATTTTGTAAAAATTCACTTACAAAATAACATATTTTTTACATTGTCTATTTCGAAAATGACAACGGTCTTACAACAGTAAAAGACGGTTGTCTAATTGACTATTGACAGTAGATTTTCACCATTGTTTTTAATTTAACCCAAATATTTTTTAGTTTTTCACAACAGTTGGAAAATTGTTGATGTTGTTTTAGGAAATTGTTATCTTATTTGAGAAAAACTATATATGCCCTTTACAACAATTCATGAACCGTTGTCTATCAACTTAATATAATAGTAATTTATCATTTTTGAATTGTTGTCATTGCATTAGTATACAACGGAATTTTAGTTGTTGTCCAAGTGAAAAAAAAGAAAAATAAAAACCATTATTGTCTATTAACGAAAAGACAACTATTTTATGTGTTGCCTTTTTAGGAAACAACAACAGTTTTAACAAGTGTATTAATAAAGACATCGATTATGCAACGAATAAAATAACAACACCAATTCAATGGCATTGTTTACGAGTGCTACCTGATGTGCTAACGGTGGTCATTGACCTTGATGACAACGGTTTCCACCATTGTGTATTTGTTGTAATTCACGTTCAAAGAAAATGCTTGAATATCTTTGTACCAACTGTTTTCGTTATCCTCTAAGACAATTGAATATTTTACAGAATTTTGAAAGTTATTTTTTAAACTATATATATATATATATATATAGTAATGCACTACAGATATATGATTAATTTGAGAAATTGTAATCTAACAAGTATCACTGTTTTATTCTAATCATACAAAATTTTAGTTTGTATCATGTAATATTTTTATGCATATCATGTAATACTATATAATATTTTATAATTTGACAAATAACATTATGTAATACTTCTGTACATCAAATATTTTTGAGAAATTATAATTTTGACATGTAATACTATGTATTATATGTACATGATAAAAATATTACTTAATGTACACAACATAGGGAAAGTTGCAAATTTAGATATTATTTTTTGGTTATTCACCAATCAAGGACACTATTTTAATTTTCGAATCCTGACATTGAGACACCATCTTTTTAATTTGGTGATTTTAGAATAATTAGCTCAAATTTCCAAAACTCTGAGCCTAAATCGTATGTGCAGTGTATGTGCCTCTCTAAATTTAGGTTTTTCGAAAATTTGAGTTGATTTTTTGCTTAAATCGAGCATGAATCGAACTCAGTTGAATTTTTAAAATTGATTTGAGGCTATGCTATGTCTTGAGAAGATAAGTGTTTAACGTAAAAAAAAAAATATTTTGATTAAATTTTGAAAAAAATCCACCATCAAGCACACCTAAAATTTGATAGTTCTCAAAACTTTACCAAAATATATGTTTTATAATCAAAATACTCTCCTCAAGCTATAGTAAAGTTGCATATCAATTTATCGAATATTTAGTTCGATTTAAGCTTGATTTGAACGAGATCGAATCAAATTTTCAAAAAGCTCGAATTTAAAGATTGCACATGCGATTTAGACTAGAATTTTTAGAATTTTGAACTAATTATCCTAAATCTACACAAATTAAAAAGTTAATTATATCGTAAGTTTAGGACCCAAAAAGTTGATATTTCTGTATAATGAATTGTTAAAAGATAGTAACCTAAATTTACAAATTTTCCTACAAAAATAGTACATACCTAATATATACAAAAATATTATATATTACAAATTGATCTGCACAACGGAGCCCACTCGCGATCGCACGGTACAGGAGACTCGCTTCTTACTTGATCAATTGTTTCCTAGCCTTATTGCTTTTCCTTCATTAATCAAATATTCAGCAATCTAGAAAAACGAAAACAAACACACGCGCACATATGTGCACGATCTATATTGAATAACAACAATTAGATGTCCTTACCAAGAATATTACTACTAAACCGATCAACGATTAAAATAATTTGTAAGAAGCTAGTAACTTAATGCCGTTTTTTAGTAAATAATGAACATAATAAGTAAGACATAATTGTCCACTTGGTTATTATAATGTGAAGAGTTAATTATCTTGAAATTGAAATTTGGTCCATTATTCATGCTTTTGTTTTTTAAATTTTCTTTGTAATTACCATAATATGAATATATTTAATAAATAATGATTTGAATAAGTAAGTCAAATCGGTTATCATAATATTAACCATATCAATCTTATTTCCACCACTATATATATGATACAACCCTGAAATCCTTCTAATACAATACTCCATCTTCTTCTTGTTAATATGGCAATCCCTCGTTCTATCCCTTCACATATCTCAGAATCATTGCTCCTCGTAATCTATTTAATTTTCACTCTATCATTTCAACGGCGAGGAGCAACTGCCCAATCAGTTCCTCTCCAAAACGGGTTTCGAAATGATTCTGAATCCATTAAAAGCGCCTCTACTGATTATGGAAATATCATTCACAGAATTCCGAATGGAGTTCTTTATCCTTCATCTGTTAAGGATATCATTGATCTCATCAAATCATCAAACCTTCGTGGTTCCTCTGCGTTTACCATTGCAGCGAGAGGGCATGGCCACTCCGTCAGGGGACAGGCCATGGCACGTGACGGAGTGGTGGTGGACATGACGTCATTGAGTAAAGAAGGTGGCAGAATTAGGGTTTATGGGAACAGTTCATCAGGGTTTTTTGCAGATGTTGGGGCTGAGCAGCTGTGGATCGACGTGATAAAGGAGACGATGAAACACGGGCTTGCTCCGCTTTCTTACACGGATTATTTGCACTTAAGCGTGGGTGGTACTCTGTCCAATGCAGGGATCAGTGGACAAACTTTTCGACATGGCCCTCAGATCAGCAATGTTCTTGAGCTTGAAGTCATCACTGGTAAATTTTGCACAACATTTTTTTTCAGAGTCATATATTTTAAACACTTTCTATTTTTTTAACAATCAAGTATTTATTTTTCAATTTAATCTTTTTTAATCAAAAATATTCAAAATTGCTAATGTGGCAATCAGATTTTGACTGCCAGATCAGATTATCCGGCTACCGTATCAGAATTTACAGTGGTCATTTCAGCAATTTTAAAAATTTTGATAAAAATAAATAAAATTGGTAAAAGTTAAAACATTGAAGATCAAAATTGAAAGACAAATACATGAATGTCAAAAAATGAAAAGTGTCTTACATACAAGACCAAAATTGAAATTATCCATTTCTTTTAAATTTAATTTTAGGAGATTATAGTATTTAGAGAATTACCTTTTAACTTGATTTTTAATAGACGAATCTCATAAGTTGTTTGATCATTTTAGGTGCATGTAGACAAATAATTAATGATCTTTCATAATTATATATTTTAAACTACTCCATCATTTTTTATTAGGTAAAGGGGAATTCATCACTTGCTCGAAGAATAGTAATCCTGAGCTATTTTTCGGAGTATTAGGTGGACTTGGACAATTTGGCATCATAACAAGGGCAAGAATTATCCTAGATACAGCTCCTACACGAGTAAGTATCAGTACCATATAGATTTGTGAACTAAGGATACCTAATTAATTAATATTTTCTGCGAGCAACAAGTTTCATAAGTTTTAATTTGTTGTTTAATTTAATCTTTGCATGCAATGAACTGTGCATGTAAAGTTAAAGTCAAACAAAATACTAGTGTTTTCGTGTCTTATTATTATCTCTGATTAGAGTTGTATATATGAATAGGTAAAATGGGTAAGATTGTTATACAGTAATTTTTCAACATTTACAAGAGATCAAGAACAACTCATCTCAAGCAAAGCCCCAAACTATGTGGAAGGTATTTTAGTCACAAATAAGAATTTAATAAATGAATGGAGGTCTTCATTCTCCTCCCCTTCTCGTCAATCCGACATCGTTTCACTACTGAAGAAGCAAGGGATCCTCTACACCATTGAATTGGTCAAGTATTATGATAATCAAACTGCTAACACCATTGACAAGGTATTCCCTTAATTTTATTAATACTTTATGTTTTCTAACTAATTCCTGTAATTTTTTATTTTCATCATGTAGCTTTCCATGTTTTTGGTTTATGTCTTATGTTATGTTACAATATTTGATGAGTACTAAAAAGCAGTATGAACCTCGTGTGATACATAAAATTATTTTATTTAAATAAATAATTTAAGAAAATAGTTTAAGATATAATACATTTCAAGTAAGAAAATATAATTTTCTTGTTTTCTTCCAATCTTGTACTCTTCTCAGGAATTTCAGAAGTTGCTGAAAGAGTTGAATTTCATCCCAAGATTCATTTTCAGTACAGATGTCCCGTTGTTCGTTTTCCTAAATAGAGTGGGAGATTTGAACAATTCAAAAGGACTAGAGTCTCATCCATGGCTAAATCTCTTCATACCAAAATCTGGCATATTTGATTTCAATGCTGGAGTATTAGCCACCATGATGCCCACACTTAACAACACCTTTGACATGTACAGTTTCTATCCAAATAACCGCAACAGGTATATATATTTTATATATTAATTAAGAATATATATATATATATAATTAATCTTTGTTATATATTTTGGCTTAATTTCAATTTTGGTCAGTAAGTATTTTCCATTTTATACAACCAAGTATATATCTATTTTTAAATTTTGATCCTCTATGTATTAATTTTTTCCAATTTCATTCCAATTTTTATTGGAATTTTCAAAATCATTGAAGTGGCTACCGGAATTTGGCTGTCACATCATAGATTTTGAAAATTCTGACCAAAATTTGACTAAATTGAAAGAAATTAAAACATGGACCAAAATAGGAAAACGAATATTTGGTTGTAAAAAAATGTAAAGTGACTTACATATATGATTAAAATTGAAATTAACCCTGTATTTTTGAAGTGTTATGTTCAACAAGTAATTAATCATATGCAGATGGGATGATCGAATGTCAGTGGTAACACCTGATGAGGATGTGTTTTACACTTTTGAATTGTTGCACACAACTCGTTCAAATGAATATCAGATTATTGATAAATTCAACAGTGGAATTCTGGAATTCTGTGAAAGAAATGGAATCAATGTGAAGCAGTATCTTCCTCATTATGGATTGAAGAAGGATTGGATGAAACATTATGGATCCAAATGGGGAACTATTCTACAAAGGAAATCCAAGTTCGATCCCAAAAGGATATTGTCACCAGGCCAAAGAATTTTCAATCCAAATGATCAGTGATTATTGCTCATCGATCCTTTGATTGGCCAGTGTTATTAAATAAGTGGTATTGTGATGGATCAAGCCCATTTCTGTTGTTGATGGCCTAAATAGGGATAAATCTGTGGAAGATTGTATGATTAATTACAAACATCCCTAATGGGATTGAATAAATGGAACTATTCTTTTTTTACGATTTTGTCTGAGTGATGATTGTAGATACTGAAATTTATATGATTTCTAAATTAAATAACTAAATTAGTTGATAATTATTGAATTAAATATAATTAATTTTATGATTATTGGATATATATGAAATGGTGGCGGACCAATCAAATCACATCCTTCCATTCCAAGATCCATTTAGATTAAAATTAATTCAATAACATTAAAGGATCTCAAGACATCGGATACTATTTGGACGACATTTAATCTGATATATTTAACCTTCTGCTTCCCTTATTGTGGTTCTGCTCATTTGTTGTCACATTGTGTCTCGTTGGTTATCTTTGTCTTATATACTATCTTTTGCTGCTAATTCTTATCTTTCCTTGAGGAGGCGGCAAAACCAAAAAAAAGATGAAGGAAATTTTCATGTATACATCCAGATTTGTATTCGAATTTACATAGCCCGCTCAGTTGCTTGATGAAGAATATATGGAATATCGTTATTGCTATTTGCTAATAGGAAAAAAGATGACAACAAAACTTTTATGAGTTTTTGCAATAGGTTTGAAGATTTTTTATGTGTTTTTGTAATTGCTTTGAAGATTTTATTTATGTTTTTGCATAGACTATATTGATTGGTAAAATCATGTAACTTAGTTACTATGTAATTATGGTGTTTGATAAACTGTTTCATTCAAGTGTTTGTTATTCCAATTTTTATAATTTTTTTCTATTGACATATATTGACATGACTGGTCCATATAACCATTGCACAACCATGTCAGCGTCTATCAGAGAGTGTTTACTGACTCCGTTAGAATTGAGAGTCTTGAAGTCATAGTTTAAATCGTTAAGGATAGTTGGAAATTGCTTATGAGTAACTGATTGTAACACCACTTTGACCGATTATTTGGGCTATTAAATTCTAATATTGGAGAATTAAATGTCAAAATATTAATCTAAGTTTGGATTAAATAATTGAGGGAAAACGTTGAATCACTCAAAATCAAATTTCAGTAAGTGGAAAATTAAATGTTGAAATTAGCCACTTACAATGAGAATAGTTAATGAATGAGGTAAAAAAAAAAAAAAAACTAATCATCCCATATTGAAAGAGGTGTACATCAAAACCTAGTTTAAACATGGGTTTTTCACATAGAGCTACTAGTTGGTCTACTCATGGAGTAGAAAGCTTGTGTAACACAATTTGCGAGCGCTTGGCTTGGTCTCAAATGTGGGACTTGATCCTTGACAATTGGATTGGACTAGGACGGATAGTATATTTTTTTTATGACTCGTGGAGTCTCTACTCGTAGAATGAGTTGAGTTGAGAGCCATAGTCTACTGATTTTGAAATTCAAAGTGGACTTTTTTAAAAAAGATGTTACTTATGGCTTTGATGAGACCATTACAATGTCTTGATGATTGTGGCTATTAAATTCTCATCTTCAATTTATTTTAACCCCAGGTGTGGAGATGCCTACAAATATGAAGCATGTCATGCATTCCTTATACACAAGTTTTATACAATTTTGGAAAACAATTTTTACAGAATTTTAATCCTGCAAAAACTCTTGTTTTCCATTTACATCATTGCTTTTGTAGTTCAGTTCTCACAATCGCCCATGTTCTTTGGAGATTGTGAGTTTGTGGTGCTACTACTCAAAAGATGTAAGTCATTTTATTTTTTAAGGCAACACGTAGTTCTAGTGAACACTACTTGAACATGATTTGTCTTAAGGCGATAAAGCTTTCTCGACTTGACTTGTCTTCTTTCTTTTCTGTTAAAAATTGGACCTTCATGAGTCGACTCAACATTCATGACACTTTCTAAATTAAAAAAAAAAAAAAAACTTAATAAAGGAAATTAGCAAACTAAGAAACGGGTTTTCCCCAAACCAAATCCCTAATCAATCAAATTGAATACGAGCAAAATTGATATTGAGGTCGATTTTTGCGAGGGAGGGGCTTCATCGTCAATGGAGGGCCGTGGTGATGGTCCATAAACTACTCATGGTGGTGCAGCGGTGTGGGCCCAGGTGGTGGAATAGATCTTCCTCAATTTTTGCTTGTATTGATTATCACTGATTAGGGATTTGGCAATTTTGCTGATTTGGGGAAATTCCGTTTCTTAATTTGCTGATTTTTTAATTGTTTTTTCTGACGTGGAATTTTTTTTAATTTTTTAATTTTATTATAGGTGGCGTAGAATTTTAATTATTTATCATTTTTTTAATTAAGACCAACCAATAAGAAACTTACATTTGGCGCCATGTCATACCTAAGTCACCACAAAATCCCCAAAATGGACATTTTCCGACGAAATTCTAAATTTTATGGGTAAAATTAGATTAAAATCAAATAAATTCTTCAATTGTGGGATTGAATTGAAAATCATGATATTTATTAGACTAAAATTGAAAGACAACATAATTGTGGGACGAAAACTAATTTTAACTCATTAATTGTTGGAAAAATCATAACATTTACTTGAACGGTCATTTTTACCAAAATTTTCAGTAATTATGGTCAAAATAACATAATTTCATATATGCGGTATGTTTTATGACTAAAAAATCAAGTTTTGAAAATGGTTTATATATTTGTTATTAAATTTGGGAGAGTGAGGAGGGGAATGAGACAAAACAAGACTATAAAAACTTCAGTGAAAAATTATATATTGATAGATAATGAATTTTTTTTTTCATTATTTTAATCAAAAACAATACTACATTTATAAAATTATGTTAAAAAAATCAATAATGAAAATTTTAGTTAAAATAACATTTTAAATGAAGATTGTAATGTTTCCGATCATGAATCCATTAATATTTCATGCACCTGGTTCCTATGGTAGTAAGAATATAAAAAAATTGTGTAGGAAGAATATGAATAGAGTACTCATAAAAAGACTTTATAGCCAATTTGCTTCTTAACTAATTAAATACTGAGAGTGTATATGAAAAAAAAAAAAAAAAAAACAAGAGTATTTTTGCAAACTCAACATAAACGTTGAGGATATATTTACAGAAGGTGTATTATTGTATTCTATATTTACTACACGAGTGAGTATAAATATATAGAGAGATATAGAATACACAAGATATGAATAAATCTAATCAAATCTAAATGAATCCCGTAAATGTACGATGAGATATCTAGAAGATATTATATAATACGTTCCTTAATAATATTCACACATTTACCTCATATTTATTCAAAGTCAAACAATCAAAAGTCTATGTCCTTCCCCATCACTGAGTTTATTAATTGTATAAGTTTTTCTTTTTTCTACTGGCCTAAGATTCCAAATCGTCGCTTACGTCGTGACGGATTATGACAATTGAATTAATATGTTTGCAAGAGATCTCTGGCAATCTATAATCCGAAAAAATATAGATATATATTACAATAATTACAATAAACATAGATTACAATATAGATTACATCGCCACTGTTTCTAATAAATATATAGATTACAATAATTTAGTCAAATAGTTTTGTTTACTTGATTGCTTCAAAAGAGGGCTTTATCAACTTGATTATTATAAAAATATGTATACTCATTATTCTTATTTCCACCACAAACATATATGAAATTCACAACCCTGAAATCCTTGTAATATAACTCCATTTTCTTCTTGCTAATATGACAATTCCTCGTTCTATCCCTTCACATATCCTAACAATCCTTTTAATTTTCACGTCATCATTGCAATGGCGAGGAACAACTGCACGATCACTTCCTCTCCAAAACGGGCTTCGAAATGATTCTGAATCCATTAAAAGAGCCTCTACTGATTATGGAAATATCATCCACAAAATTCCCAATGGAGTTCTTTATCCTTCATCTGTTAAAGATATCATTGATCTCATCAAATCATCGAACCTTCGTGGTTCCTCAGCATTTACCATTGCAGCAAAAGGGCGCGGCCACTCCGTTAGGGGACAGGCCATGGCTCGTGGCGGAGTAGTGGTGGACATGACATCATTGAGTAAAAAAGGGTGCAGAATTAGGGTTTATGGGAACAGTTCATTAGGGTTTTATGCAGATGTTGGGGCTGAGCAGCTATGGATCGACGTTTTAAAGGAGACGATGAATCACGGGCTTGCCCCGGTTTCTTTTACGGATTATCTGTATGCAACTGTGGGAGGGACACTGTCGAATGCCGGGATTGGTGGACAAACATTTTTACATGGCCCTCAGATCAACAATGTTCTTGAGCTTGATGTTATTACGGGTATTATATGCCTTATTCGCTTTTTTGTATTTTATGGATTTCATTTGTGGTCCCCAACATTTCAATTTTGATTCGATTTTGATTGAAATGTTAATTTTATCCATGTGGATATCAAAATTGAAAATTTCACATAGTAATTATGATCTACTTATCAAAAATTGAAATTTTGAATGAATCAAATGAAAATTGAAAAAAGAAAACAACACAACTCCCACAATTCGATGACCATTCTACTTTCTATGTAAATATATTTTTGGTAGAGGAGTGAAATTGGAATGTTTAAAATCGATAATGAAAAAGTGAATAAGACTAGCTAGGTTACAAAATGAAAATTGCAAATTTTCCTTTTTTTCTTTTTTTAATTTAATCTTAGAGACTGATAGGTACATATTCATGACAAGAAAAATGAATATTTGTGATAAGATTGTTTGCCACAATAAAAGTTGTTGTGAAAAATCTATTTTTTACGATAATATATTATCGCAAAAAATAATAATATAAATTAAAAATAAATTGTCACAGAAAGCGATTAAAAAACTTATTTGGGACAACATGATGTCGTCATGTTGTCGTTAATAATTAGCGATGACAACATTGTTGTCAAAAAAAAACTATTTGCAAGAAGACTTTTACGATAATAATTTAAAAACAAAATATTATCACAATATATTTTTACTACAATTATTAATGTTTTTATGAGAATATTTTGTTGTCGTGCATTGACCATGATACAATGATACATATTATATTCCTGATTTTAATGATATGTATTATTGGTAATTAATTTTAGATTAACGACTTTTTCCATTATCTTCCTAGGTAAAGGGGAATTCATCACGTGCTCGAGAAAAAGTCATCCTAAGCTATTTTTTGGAGCATTAGGTGGACTTGGACAATTTGGAATCATAACAAGGGCAAGAATTATCCTAGATAAAGCACCTACACGAGTAAGTATCAATATATAGAAAAAATTGGCGAAAATAGAATTAATAACATGAATTTTACTCGAACTGATATTGATCCATATTATATATAATATTATATTATATATATGTTCTATAAAATAAATATGTTTCGACAAAGTAGTGTTAGAACATGTCGTCGCTGGAGATGAATCTCATTAACTACCAATATAAGTTTAGGAGCTAGATCTTGTCACAATATTGTTTGTCCTGATATACACTTAATCTCTTCATTCTTTTGTCAGGTTGCACATAGTGCACTAATGGAACATTTTAAAACTCGATATCTTGTTGGCCCTAGTTGAATATGGGTTTGTTGACTCTAATCTAATACTACAATAGAAAATATTATACGAGTATAAGTCTAGAACCAAAAAATGCCTTTTATTAAAAAAATTAATTAATTTTGCATTGAACCATAGGTTTTGTCGTTTAATTAATTAAGCTTAATGAAGTATGTGAGTAAAATAATAGTCAAACAAGTAGTTGTGTTATTTCGTGTCTATTCATTTTCATCTCTCATTGTAATTGTATGAATAGGTAAAATGGGCGAGATTGGTATACAGTAATTTCTCAAGATTTACAAGAGATGAAGAACATCTCATCTCAAGCAATGCCCCAAACTTTGTGGAAGGTTTTTTAATCACAAATGAGAATACTACAAATGAGTGGAGGTCTTCATTCTCCTCTCCTTCTCGTCAATCCGACATCGTTTCATTACTGAAGAAACAAGGGATCCTCTACACCATTGAATTGGTCAAGTATTATAATAATCAAACTGCAACCACCATTGACAAAGTATGTACTCTTGATTTTATCAATATTTAGTCTATTCTAACTAATTCTTGTAAATAGCAGATAATTAGTTTTGCCATTTTGTATTTGCCATTTTGGATTAGCTCCACAAATCCAAATAATGTGAATCTTGTTCTCTTTTCAGGAATTTCAGAAGTTGTTAAAAGAGTTGAACTTCATTCCAGGACTCATTTTCAGTACAGATGTTCCACTTTTCGATTTCTTAAATAGAGTTGGAAATTTGGACAATCCAAAGGGACCATTAGAGTCTCATCCATGGCTGAATCTCTTCATACCAAAGTCTCGCATATTTGATTTCAACGCTGGAGTATTGGCCACCATGATGCCCACACTTAACCAGTCATCTGACATTTACATTTTCTACCCATTTAACCGAAACAAGTATATATATATATATATATATATATATATATATTAAGAAATGTGAACAATGTTTTATAAAAAATTAAAGTGTTACATTTGACAAGAAATTAATGATGATGTGCAGATGGGATGATCGAATGTCAGCTGTAATACCAGATGAGGATGTGTTCTACACTCTTGGACTGCTGCACACAACCCGTCCCGATGCATATCAGATTATCGATAAATTCAACAATCAGATTCTGGAATTTTGTGAAAGAAATGGTATCATTGTGAAGCAATATCTTCCTAATTATGGATCCAAGCAAGAGTGGACAAAGCATTATGGATCCAAATGGGGGACCGTTCTTCAAAGAAAATCCAAGTTCGATCCCAAAAGGATATTGTCACCAGGCCAAAGAATCTTCAATTCGATATGACAGTGACCACTACACATCATTAATTTGATTTAAGGATAGTACTGATGATATCATAATTGGCACTATCTCAATAATATTATTTCCAGCATTATAGACCTTATTAAATATATTAGTAGTGTTGCGTCGGCTCGATCGATCACATGTTGTATTGTTAATATTTCCTTAATAGGCCTAAAATATAGTATTATAAGCCCAAGGCAGGCAACCTGTATTACTACAAATATTCCTAATAAGATTGAATAAATGGAGGGACCAGTCCAAAGTTGTAACTTCTTTGTTTCACAATGTCATCTATGGCCCAAATGATCATTTTGTTTTATATATATACATAGACGTATATGTTGCTAATAAATAAATTAGGATTAAACTCATATCAAACTTTTGTTATTGGGCCTTCATCAAAATTCAGGATCCATTTAAACTGTATGGCCCAAACCATTGGATTCATACTTCATTAATAAAAAAAAACAAAAACAAAAACAAAACAAAAACAAAAAAGAGAAATTTGGAAGTCTAGAGAGTCTAAAATACAAGTCCAAATATTGGGAACTTTTACAATGAAAAACATCATTTAAATTTCTAGTTCAAAAGCAAGAGGTTTTTCATTTTGTTCTTCCCCCCCAAATTTTAGTTTACTTTCTAAGTTTTGTAGTTGTAATTGTTACACAATTTGTTCCTCTAGCTTTTCAATTAATCATTTTTTTTTTATGAATTAGAGAAAATGGAAAGGAGGGGATAAAGTTAAGAAAATTTGTATGATTCAGAGTTCGAACCTTGATCATCATACAATTTATATTTTTATAGAAAATGGAGTACCACTTGAATTACAAGGCTAATGATCTTTTTCAATTAATCATTAATCACTATAATTTGTCTATGGGGAGAGAATTTGTGGGTGTAGTAAGAACTTCTAGAGTTCTTCAAGAAAAGTTGCTAACTTAACAAGTTTGAGGGACGTTGTTAGGGTAAGGAGGGTTCGCAATGCCTAAGATTGTTAGGGACGTTGCTAAATGATTTAGGTAGCCAAACTAGTAGTTAGAAGAGTGAAGATATGTAGTTAGTTCACTATAACAAGATAGTTCTTACAAATGATCATTTGTATATATATATATATATATATATAGACGTATATGTTGCTAATATCAAATAATGTGGGTGTCCCTATATATATATATATATTTACCCATGAGATTATTAATGAAAGAAATTTGACATGTAAGACAAAGATATATTTTATAATAAAACTTTATCTATATATTATTTCTTGATTCTAAATTCAAATTTTAAAAAGGGTTTGATTTATTTTTTTATTTTTTTTTTCATAATTTAAGGTTTCAATTAGATTAAATTCCCAATTAAAGATAAAATTCTATTTTCTTTTTCTTTTTTTTATTTATATTTTATAAATTTATAATTTGAATAACTTAAGATAAATTAGTGTAATTTTGAAATAATTTTCATTTAATTTGTTTTAATTTATGTAAACATATATATATATATATAGATATAAGTCAATTCATAACAGTAAGATTCATTTATTTTCTTAATTTAATGAATAAAAGTGTAAATAACCGGTTTTAAAACAAATCAATTTCATATAAATTATATTTTATGAATTTAATTAATTATAGTTATCTTAATATATATATACATATATATCCTGTATCATATTTTTGTATTTGATTACACTTGTTTAAATGTATCTCAATGTAATTAAAGTGGAAATTATATTGAATTATATGATTCAACTAAATAATAATAAGACAATTGTTGATGTGAACCAGATGCACGGGTTGGGAACCATGTAACTGGGTCGACCCAACTTGACGGTGTTTTTCACACACCCTATGAGCTTCATGTGTCCACGTGGCCCAAATCAGCGCTCAAACTCTAATCCTACACGCTTAAGATTTTAGTTATGTTTGGATAACATTTATGTTTATGCTAGTTTAACATTTTACAGTATATTACAAACTTATAATACCTTTTAAACATTTATGTTATAATAATATAATTTTAAGTTATTCTTTAATTACATAAAGGTTATAATAATATAACATAAGAGTTCATCTATATTACATAAATCTTTATACTGGAAAAAATCTAAGTTATTCATTTAAAGGTTACGATATTTGTATATAAAGATTATACTAATATAACATAAATATTATCGCATAAATTTAAACAAAAAAAAAATTAATTTGCACACGAATCCAAACCCAACTCAATCCACGCGCATCCAACTAGTTCACAAGAACGATACTCTAATAATAAATTTAAATGAGATTTTTTTTTTTTTTCCCATCTTTGTTATGTTTTGTCTCCCCCTGAGAAGGATTGTTTTTAAGCATATTCAACCCAAATAATTAATGAATTTGGATGAGTTAGATAAATCATGTTTGACAACTCATTCAAAATATTTGACTATATTTAACAAAAGTAACCAATTAGAATTCTTTGGCAAAAAATCATTATATCTAATAGCCACTTTTAGATAAGATTACCTTAACATTTATTGCTTATTAATTTTCACTGTTCTCCCACCACTCTATATATATGACAAACCCTGGATTCCTTATGGTATATTCTCCATCTTCTTCTTGGCAATATGACAATATCACATATCGCTGAATCACTACTCATAATCTTTCTATTTTTAACGGTATCATTTCAATGGCGAGGAACAACTGCAGAATCAGTTCCTCTCCAAAACGGGCTTCGAAATGATTCCGAATCCATTAAAAGAGCCTCTACTGATTACGGAAACATCGTTCATGAAATTCCGAATGGAGTTCTTTATCCTTCATCTGTTAAAGATATCACTGATCTCATCAATTCATCGAACCTTCGTGGTTCCTCTGCGTTTACCATTGCAGCAAGAGGGCACGGCCACTCCGTCAGGGGACAAGCCATGGCGCGTGGTGGAGTGGTGGTGGACATGACGTCATTGAGTGAAGAAGGTGGCAGAATTAGGGTTTATGGAAACAGTTCATTAGGGTTTTATGCAGATGTTGGGGCTGAGCAGCTGTGGATCGACGTGTTAAAGGAGACGATGAAACACGGGCTTGCCCCGGTTTCTTTTACTGATTATTTGTACTTAAGCGTGGGTGGTACTCTGTCCAATGCGGGGATCAGTGGACAAACTTTTCTACATGGCCCCCAGATCAGCAATGTTCTTGAGCTTGATGTAATTACTGGTAATTATAATTTGCACTATAGGGAAAATTCAATTTTCATTCTGTACGTAATTGAGGTTTTGTCCATTCCTAATTTACTACCAATTTTACATTTTTTTTATTTGATTTCCTAACTATATCTTTTCCTTTTTCATTGTACACATGTACGCTGGAATTGCTGGCGTGGACTCTCCAATTACGTTGTTAACGAGGCAAAAATTCACATTTCCAGCAAAATCAAATTAAAATTGGAAAAAAAAAATATATATATATATATAAGGATCATAATTTGAAATATGAAAAAATATATAAGGCCTATACTACATGATGGAAATTTAGATTTTCCCTTGCACAATATCTTTTTTTATTTTTGATTCTGATTTATATTTTCGTGAAACTTTCTCGTCAAATTACTCTGTTTGAGAGTTTCTTATAGGTATATATACTTATCAGATTTGTTGGAAGATATTTAGGATGCATATTAGGGATGACAGTGGGGTGGGGATTCCTCATTTCCCACGAGATCCATCCTAAACGGGATGGAGATTCTCCGAAATGCATCTCCTGGAATGGGTATGGGGCCAATTTTTTCCGCAAATGGCGGGGAGGGGACGGGATCATATTCCTCATCCCGCAGGGATCTCTGCCCTGTTCCCCACAAGACCCCGAATTTTATATATATATATATATATTAAATATAATATAAATTATTATAAAAATATATTTTAATATGTGCAATTATATGAATTATTTTTATATATTATAAAAAAATTATTAAAAAAATGGTGGGGTGGGGAATCCCCGCGGAGATGACGGGAAATTTTTCCAGCGAAGCTAGCAAGAACGGGGACAGGAATTCCCAGCGTTCGCGGGAACGGGTCCCTATCCTTGTGAGAACGAGGATGGGATTGCTCCCCCTAACCCAACCCACGCACCCTATTGCCCTCCCTAATGCATATATGATCAAGCATTTGTTTGATACTACTTTGTTTGACTTATCATAACCACTATTTCAAATAAGATTTCATCCTCTATTATTTAAATCTTAATTTTGTCAAATGACATTGTGAATATACATGTGACATATCTGATAATTTCTTTGGGTCATTGTATATACACATAGGCACATATCTCATTGGTTAATTAACTTTACTAATTTTATTTATTTTTAAGCTAATGTATTTTTCCAATCTTATTTTATTAATTAGGTGAAGGGGAATTCATCACTTGCTCAAGAAATAGAAATCCTGATCTATTTTTTGGAGTTTTAGGTGGACTTGGACAATTTGGCATCATAACGAGAGCAAGAATTATTCTAGATAAAGCATCTACTCGAGTAAGTATACATACACTGTGTTTCCAGATCTTTTCAGATGACATGATAGACCTCCTCCTACGTTTGGGATAGTTAACTAACTAATTATTAGTTTAATGTGAGAAACAAAAGATACCTTCTATTAAACATTGGTTAGCATTCTTTAATCTTGCTGGCCTGGTTGATGACAATTATATATACTGACTCTAAACTAACATTATATAGTGGAATGGTGATGATGATCATGACTGAAAATTTTGATGAGAAAAAAAAAACACACCTTTAATATATCAAACTTTGTAATTTATAAAGCTCCCAAATATTAGTTTTGTTGTTTACTTGAATATTTGTAATTAATGAAGTATGTGTAAAATAAAAGTCTAACAAGTAGTTTTTGTGTAATTATGTGTCTTCCTTGTTTTTATCTTTCTGATTAGAGTTTGATGAATAGGTAAAATGGGTAAGATTGGTATACAGTAATTTCTCAAGATTTACAAGAGATCAAGAGCGTCTCATCTCAAGCAATGCCCCAAACTTTGTGGAAGGTTTTTTAATCACAAATGAGAATACTACAAATGAATGGAGGTCTTCTTTTTCCTCTCCTTGTCGTCAATCCGACATCGTTTCAATACTGAAGAAGCAGGGCATCCTCTACACCGTTGAATTGGTCAAGTATTATGATAATCAAACTGCAACCACCATTGACAAAGTATGTACTCTTGATTTTATCAATATTTTGTCTATTCTAAATAATTCTTGTAAATAGCAGATAATTAGTTTTGCCATTTTGTTATGATTATATATGCCATTTTGGATTAGTTTTACAAATCCAAATAATGTGAATCTTGTTATCTTTTCAGGAATTTCACAAGTTGCTAAAAGAGTTGAACTTCATTCCAGGACTCATTTTCAGTACAGATGTTCCACTTTTCGATTTCTTAAATAGAGTTGGAAATTTGGACAATCCAAAAGGACCATTAGAGTCTCATCCATGGCTGAATCTCTTCATACCAAAGTCTCGCATATTTGATTTCAATGCTGAAGTATTGGCCACCATGATGCCCACACTTAACAACACGTCCGACATCTACATTTTCTATCCGCTAAACCGAAACAAGTATGTTAATCTGTATGTTAAGAAATATTTGTATACAATTCTTTGATATTTTTTAAGTGTTACATGATTTGACAAGAAATGTTCATGTGCAGATGGGATGACCAAATGTCAGTGGTAATACCTGATGAGGATGTGTTCTACACTCTTGGATTGTTGCACACAACTCGTCCGGATGCATATCAGATTATCGACAGATTTAACAATCAGATTCTGAAATTCTGTGAAAGATATGGCATCAATGCGAAGCAGTATCTTCCTAATTATGGATCCAAGCAAGAATGGACAAAGCATTATGGATCTAAATGGGGAACTTTTCTACAAAGGAAATCCAAGTTTGATCCCAAAAGGATTTTGTCACCAGGCCAAAGAATTTTCAATTCAATATGATTAGTGATCAGTGCACAGCATCTGATTGAGGGATATTGATGGTGTAATGGAATCTCTGTACTATTATTTATAATATCATGGGCTTATTAAGTTAGTTGTGTTCCCTGGGTGGAGCTCGTATTCCATTGAATGTTTGCTTAATGGGCCTAAATAGCTAGCTAGTGTATATGTTATAGGCAAAGAAGAAGAAGAGAGAATTCTGAGAAGATGAATACAATGTCATTGAATGATAATCGATACATTTCATAGATTACATTACATACATATATATAGCTCATCACTAGAAGAGCGTAGAAGATCATTGAGCTAACACTCTTACGCATGCACATGCATGTTGAATGTATCTGCTGACTAGAGTAAGACTAGGCTATGACTAGGATCAATTATATACTCCCCCTTTAAGCTGGACTTATCTATGCCTTAGTTTCTGAAAGTAAATCGGCTAATTGGTTTTCTGATGGTACATATCTCACTTCAATAGTTTCGGACAATAATGTCAATCTCTCTGTGTTTGGTTCTTTGGTGAAAGACTGGATTTGATGCCAAGGCTGTTGCACTTTTGTTATCACATGACTAGATGATTGAAGGCGACCCAAGTTGCACTCCAAGTTCCGGTAAAAGAGAATTAAGCCAAATAATGTCAGCACTAGTATCAGCTAAGGACCTGTATTCAAATTCTGCACTGCTCCTTCATACAACAGCTTGCTTCGTTGAACTCCAGACAAGGTCTAAATTTGCAATACCTTTCAAATACCTTAGTAAGTGTTTGCAGGTTGTCCAATGATTCACAGTTATCAATTTGTTGAATATTTCACTGAAAAGTGACTGTCGAACTCAACACAAATCTAATAGTGCATTGATGTTGCTAGTTCATAAATTAGGGATTTTGTTTTCTACATGTGTGTTATATAAATTGGTTGGTTTGGTGACGCATTGTTTTAAAAAAAAAAAAAAGGTTGTTGTGGATTATGATTGTAAATTGTGAATTTTTGTTATAAAATTGGAGTTATTTTTTTTGTATGGTTGCATTTTTATTATTTATTAATAATTAAAGGGCAAATGTGTAAATATACCATTAACGTTTTTTGTATGGTTGTTGTATGATTGCTATGATGGAATGAGTTGGGAATGGAATCACCATTTCTACCTTCATTCTCATTCCTTTAATTGGTATGGTTTATAAGTGGGAATCACCATTCCTTTAGGAATTGTCATTACCATGGATGAGAGAATGATCATTATTATGTATTCCTTACCTACAAATAAATAAACTATATTTATTAATTCGATTATTTATCATTATTTAATTTAATTTTTTACAAGTTGACTTCCCAAAATTAAATTATTATATAAAATTGTATAATAATATAAAATTATTTATAAAAAATATAATATATAAAATTAATATAAAATAAAAAAATAAAAATATCAAATAAATAATAAAATTAAGTAGATAAATAGAATAAAAATAAAAAATGAATATAATTTTTTAAAAAATATAGAAATAATATGAATATAATATTAATACAAATAAATGTAGTTTAGTTTATATAAAAATATATAAATAAATTATAACTAATTAAAATATTTTTTAAATAATATAAAGTATTATTTTAATAGCATAAAATCATATAAAATAATTAATAAAATTATCATAAAATATAATATAATTAACTACTATAAGAATATGTAAATAATAAAAAATTAATATATTAATAATAAAATAAAAAATAAAATATCTAAATATGATATACCTTAATATAAGTGATAAGGGTGAACACGGTTTAGAGCAAGTTGAGGATAAGATAATCTCTGAATTTGCTTCAAAGTTCGGAGATTTTTGGAAAATTGCAAAAAATAATCTCCAGACTTGCTTCGTCACATCAGTTCAGTTCCTTCAGAGATTTAGGTATTACGGATTGGATCAATTCAGATTTTGGAAATTCAGAACTTTATAATATAAAATAAATATTTGTTCAAATAATTCATAAACTAATAAAATAAATTGGATAATTTACTAAAGTAGTCGTCTTTTCTCGAAAATAATAAATTACATTCAAGTTTTTTTCAAATTTTATTTTTCAAAATCTTTTTAATCTACATCTCATAAATGGTCATTAGAAATTATTCATTTTAAAAGTGAAATAAATATACGTGTTATAGTAAAATTTGAAGGTATAACCTATAATTAGTGCAATGATTAATTTTTTATAATTTTTAATTAATTAAATATATCATATTATTTAAATTAAATGGAATAAGAATATTAAAATAAAATTATAGTGAATGATAATTTGATCAAATAAAAATTAATTTAATATTTTATTTGTAGTTATCAATTATGAAATATAATTATAATGATTATTTCATTCATTTTCTATTCCTCTACGATACCAATCATAGGAATAAATATTTTAATATCATTCCATTCCTATCACCATTTCATTCTTAGGTTCATTCCATTCACACCTTATTTCATTCCACCATACCAATCATGCCTTAATCTTTTCTTGGGAGAAAATACACTCCCAATATTTATGTTGTGTGCAAATATGCCCTTAATGTTTTATATTATGATGCAACTTTATAAAAAAAAAATTATATCCTTCTTATTAAATAATAAATTATTGAAACATTTCTATTCCTAAAACAATTTTCAAATTTTAAAAATAACTTTTATTTTGATAAGAAATTATATTTATTTTTTCTTAAATAATTATATTTTTAGAACTTCATACTAAACTTATTAATTTTGAAGATCAAATTCTCATGTGTTCCATGCTTATAAAGGAAAATTATTTGGATTTTTTAATAGAATATTTTGTTTGTGTTTCATGTATAATATCATATTTTTTAAATTCTATATTATTTATAATTTTAATAAAACATAGTGTTTTTAGGGACAAATTTTTTTTTTTTTTTTTGTCATTATTATAAAATTCCGATTCTCAAATTTATTTCTGCAGCAAAATCCATCAATAAATTTAAAATTAATTTAGAATATTTCAATACAAATGATTAACACATAATGTAATACATAATAAAAAATAAAATTAATTTACACTAGAAGAATGTGAATAAAATCTCCATAGAAAGAAGTGAATGGTCAGATTGTTCTCAAATTCAAACGTTGAGAGTATACTTACAGTCATAAAAAGTTGATAGCATATTTGCTCCTCCACAACAACATTAGGTACATTTTTGCAGTTTTGTCCATAATTAAATTATAAAATGAGGAATTAGTCTGAGAGTAAGAACTTTTATATGATATTGAACATCTCCCCTTGGATCCATGGATTTTCTCAGAGGGATCTTGAATGTATGCACCGGTTTCTTGTCCATTTGTTCAAAAACATTGCTTAAATAGTAAAAGATATTCCCATGGAGGTATGCTCCGATTTCTTGTCTTTTGATTCAAAAAATATGATTCGCTTCAAAAATGCAAGAAACACTTGATGAATCCCACATCAGGACCAATTTTTCACAACTAACCAAAATTTGAAACAATTTACCCCTGATGATTTGGGACCAAAAACTGGTCTCAATGTAGTAAATACCAACCAAAAAATTAGTCCTGATGGTGAAGGGAAAAAAGAAAACCTTTAGAAGTTCAACAGACTATCCATTTTTTCTCATATGAAAAGGATAAAACTTGATAAATAAAGGATAAGTACATAAGTATTAGACACAATGAGAGCCTTGAACTCTCTCATATTCCTTTTCTAGCCAGAGTGAGACCAACACAATGCTTGAACAATCACTCCCATAACACGTGACACCTTTTACTAATGACGCGTCTAAGATTAGACGAAAACATGTCAATAAAAGATTTGCTGTATTAACCAAGATTTCAACTACTGCAACTTGTGAATATCAATAACACAAAATATGAATGCAAATGTTGTGACCAAAATATCTATGAACTATTTGCAGTGTGCCATTGGTTACCAGCTAAAAGTATAAAGAGGTAAATCACAGAGGCAAAATCAAATGGTGTTCGATTGCTGTAAAAAAAGATAAATTGGAAAGCAACACTTAACATGTAAAGTAAGAGACTATAACTTAGTAATACTATTATAATTAGACATAAAGAAACTCTCTGATACATACTTGGCTGGAAAAAAATGATGCAATATTTTTACCAAAAAACCTTTTCTTCTCCAAGGTATAAACAGAACCAAATGATTTCTGCTGTACACGAGTCCAACAAACAAATGCAGGGACACGCAAC
This sequence comes from Scutellaria barbata, assembly GCA_028654395.1. Lineage (NCBI taxonomy): Eukaryota > Viridiplantae > Streptophyta > Magnoliopsida > Lamiales > Lamiaceae > Scutellaria > Scutellaria barbata. The sequence goes on along the minus strand of CM053646.1, from coordinate 11,452,497 downwards.
CTTGAGGCTAAGGCCACTGAACAAGCTGCCACCAAGCAAAAAATTGTTCTCAGACTCATTTACCATTACATCAATATTCCAATTTTACTGGAACTAAAGAAGATAAACTCCTATCCAAAACCGTAAGTAACCATCAACTCCAACAGAATTTTATTACATATTTCATGAATCAATATTGTCCCCATGCTGTTCTTACATTTCAAGTTATTGGAATCTTATGCAATCATAAAAGTTGGACTCTCAATTATGTTTATACCCTAGGAAATCTCACAAGGCAAACTATTATACACATACATCATATATCAAGAGTTGGATAATCTCACTCAAGAAACAATTCATTATAACCATATTGATTAGACTACTAATTCTAAAAGTTCAAACCAGTATTTTCAGGCCGAAGGGACTTCAGAGATTTCTATAATTAACCAGCAAGGATGAAGCAGCTAGTGCAACTTACTAACACAACTGTTTTTCAATTTATTCCTTCTTTCAACACTTAATGCTCCCTACTTCCACTGTTCATCACTTATTCCAGTTTTCTTTTTTTTTTTTAAGTTAGCACCTCTTTGGAAGCTTAAAATTTTCTGCAAACAACCCAATATACTGAACATTGCAAGTCAAATGTAACACAGCACCTTCCTCAACAAGACGAGCTTACAGATCCCTTTGTTCTCTTATAAAAATTGGAAATCTTTTATCAAAAGTAGAAAGGAGGAATCACTATTCAAACTAAAAAAACTGTTAAATTTAACAGAATGAATACAACAATACAGTTAGCAAGTATTGGCAGCAGACAAAGCAACCACCAAGCTACAGTAAGTAGGGTTGTCTCACGGATCGACTTGTATAGAACGAAGATATATATATTTGAAGCCAGAAACAGAAAACCTGGAACTGGAAAACTAACGAGCAAAAAATACCAAGCAAGACTAAGCACGCCTTTTGCTTAAACGCCAAGAATTTGGTTCATGATATCTGTCATAAAGTGGCTCAATACGCTCTTGCCTCTTTCGCTTGCTCATTTTTGTAGGATCTGACACCTTGAAGAATCTTGGGGCTAGTTCTACAAGCCACTTGGGATCTACGACAGTGACCTCACGCATATACTCCTTAGTAGTCATCACCAGTTCATGGTAAATAACCCAGTCCGGTTGTCTTTGGAACAATGCACTGCTCGGATGTATATAAACAGGCTGGTTCTCAACCAGTGTTCTGTAGCCTTCTTGTGGATCCTTCCTAGCAGCATGAAAAAAGAAACCAGCAGCTATAGCTTTTCGTATCTTTGAAAAGTTTTTACCAGCACTCACAACATCCAATTTATACCTGTTAATACAGCAGAAAAACATGTGAAATATACTTCAGCAATAGAGAAATTTTTCCATCAAGTAGGATTGTAGGAAAACTAAAAACCTTAAAACAACATATATAAACCCATTCACCAAGCAAGAGCCATATGATTGTTAAAGATTGTATAAGATAACAGGAGAATACGAAACATTTAAACTAAGGCATATGAGTAATAATAAATGACTTAAAACAAACAGAAAGGGTTACAGTGACAGGGTATAACTCTGAGGCCTATTTGAAAAGGCTAAGAAATAACATGTTCATATTTTAGCTAGTGTTGACAGGACTTGCAGCATTTTGGAAGACCGGTATACAATATGTAATCAGTGAAAAATGTCAAGGCAACAGCATAAAGTTACAGCGGCCATTTCCCCAGAGAATACTACCCAAAGAAATCTATTATAAACTTTACAAGCCTATCCAAAGAATTTTGCAGCATCACATGCATCTGCTTGAGATGCATATACAGTAAGAGGTCAAATGATCAAGGCCCATTACAATAGAAAAACAAATGGAGGACAAAAAAAACCTCCAGAAGTAAGAAATTAACATCAATTCAAGACCACACAGGTGTTGTACCAACCAAAAACCATTTTAAAACAGAAGATAGCATGAAGGCAACCAGAAGAAGAATAGAACCACTTACTTATCCATGATGGAGAGAAGCTGCTTCCTGACATCCTGTGCCCTCCTCAATGATCGAGACTGAACAAAATTATCAAAGCACCATGGACCTGAGAAATTTTTTGCTTTCCATGCCTCATATACAGCAAGCAGCGTCAAATGGTCTCCTTCAGGCTGGAAAAACTTTGCTCTTTTCTGGTCTGCTTGAGCTTGTTTTTCCCTTGGTCGGTAGAATATATTTCCTGTCTGAATCATTGCAATAATGGTTAGAATCTCATCACTGCAACCAAGATCTACACTGGCAAGAAGCATCTTGGACAGCGGAGGATCCAATGGAAACTCGGCCATTTTCCTACCCAACTTAGTAAGAAGGCCCTCTTCATCCAGAGCTCCTAAACTGTATAGCTGCTCCATGGCAGAAATGAGTGCCTGAGGTGTGGGGGGGTCCATAAAATCAAAAGATAATAGATCATTAATACCCATAGCTTTCAAGTTAAGAACTGTCATTCCAAGATTAATCCTCTGTATCTCTGGAATTGACGTGGGAGACATCTCATTGTGAAACGCGCTCTCTGTATAGAGGCGATAGCACTTTCCTGGGCCTGTACGCCCAGCACGACCAGCCCTTTGCTTGGCAGATGCTTGTGATATTGGGGTTATCACCAGGGAATCAAGCCCCTGTTTAGGATTGTAGACATTTTGCTTCGCAAACCCAGGATCAATAACATAAAATATGCCATCAATAGTCAAGGATGCTTCAGCTATATTGGTAGCAACAACTACTTTTCTCTTTCCTGGAGGTGCAGGATCAAAAATCCTGGACTGCATCTCACTAGGTAGGGCACTGTATACAGGTAAAATAATCAGCTCAGGAACATTCTTACCCAACCCCTTCATTCTCTCATAGAGACATTGACAAGCATAATCAATCTCTTCTTGACCAGTCAAGAAAAGAAGTATATCACCTTCAGGTTCAGTCAAGTGAATCTGTAATACAGTGATAAGTGATGCATCCAGGTAATCACTTTCTGGCTGCTTGGTGTAGAGTATTTCAACTGGAAAGGTTCTACCAGGAATGGTGAAGATGTTGCAGTTGAAGAAATATCCAGAAAACTTCTCTGCATCCAGAGTTGCGGACGTTACAATCAGACGAAGATCAGGTCTCCGTTTTACCAGTTGCTTCAACAGTCCAAAAAGCACATCTGTGTGAATGGTCCTCTCATGAGCTTCATCAAGCATTACCACTGAGTACTGAGACAAATCTTCATCAATTAGAATCTCCCTCAGAAGCATACCATCTGTCATATACTTGATTACAGTCTCCGGACTTGTACAATCCTCAAAACGAATGGCATATCCAACTTCTTCTCCTAGACGACAACCAAATTCCTCAGCCACTCTCTTAGCTACAGACATTGCAGCCACTCTACGAGGCTGAGTGCATCCTATTTTTCCCTTAGTAGTGTATCCTGCCTCAGCGAGATACTGTGTTACCTGTGTCGTCTTACCTGACCCTGTCTCACCAATGACAACCAGGACCTGATTCTCATGGACAGCCTGAATCAATTCGTTCTTCAACTTATAGATGGGCAAACTCTGTCTCTGCTCCTGAATGGAGAGCTTTGATCTTTGTCCAAAAGTTAGGGCTTTGCCATACGCATCCTTCTTCCACTCCGGTAAGTCATATGCAGACAAGCCAACACCTCTCAGTTCCTGAGCAAGATGCCTCTCACCAGTCTCTGGCATTGGATCTTCCCAAGGACGATTCAGATCCTTAGGAATAGAATCCAACATTGTTCGCTGTTGTTGCTCCCTAACTTCCCTCCTCTCCTTTATCAGAGCAGACTGAAGTGCTGCTGCACGGCTCAAGGACCCCTCAGGATTCTTGAATATCTTCACAGGGGACATGTCAATTGAGTACCTACTTTGACCCTGCAGAAATTCAGGTTCATCCTCATTCAACTCAATCTCAAGCTCCTCTTCTGCTCCTTCTTCCTGATAAAGCATCCCATCTCCCTCTTCATCAAACATAGGATACTCCTTTACGCTCATAACACCAGATGCAATCAGTTGCTTAGCCTCCCATCTCTCAGGTGAACTCATTCTCTTCAGTGGTCTTCGTGAAGGCACGGCATCATCTTCCTCAATTATTTTAATTCCCGACAGACCAATCCTACTCCCTGAACCTCCACCATCATTCCTACCTGAGGGGTTTGCTGTCAATCCACCATCCACCTCACTCCTCTTCAAGGGCAACAAATCCTTCCCAGTATTCTGATCGACATCTCTCATTGACAAACTCAAATTAGTACCACTAACCGAGATAACTTTCACATAGACCTCCTGATCACGCTTCACTACATCCTTGGCATTTGAAATCCTCCTAGTTGCCATCTGAGATACATGTACCAGACCCTCTTTGCCTCTAAAGTCATGAAACTGAACAAAACAACCCTTATCCATCACCTTTGACACCTTTCCCTTATAAACCTTGTACAATTCCGGCTCCTCAGATTGATTATTCCTCTCCTTCCTCGTCTCTCTCCTCTCATCATTCCTCTCTTCATCATATACATCCCTCCAATTCCTATCACCTTTATCCTTATCCCTCTCACCATGCCTGCGGCTGCTTTTCTCTTCACCATAACCATCCCTATCCCCATGAACACCCCTTTCATCCCTATCCCTATTTCTACTTCTTTCCTCCCTATCCCTAATTCTACCTCTGTCCTCCCTGTCCCCATGTCTAACCCTTTCCCTGTCCTCTCTATCTCTATCCCTATCCCGTCTCTCTCTCCTATCACCATCTCTAACCCTACTCGTATACTTGGGTTCCTCATCCTCTTCCTCAAATCTCCCCCGACCTTTAGCTTCCTCCTCTAACTCCTTCTCCAGCTCTTTCACCCTCGCCCTACCATCCTTAATCTTCAAAGCCGAAAAGGCTTCTCCCTCCTCCTTCGAACCCTTATCCGATTTCGACTTCAGTTTCGGCGGCAAAATGGCGTGAATAATAGTGAGGAGCGTCCGCACAAAATAATCGGGCATTTCTGCTCCATTCTCTTTCAATTTGGCATCGAATTCGTCCACTGTCTCACAATTCCGACCCATCTCCGTGATGAACTCAGCCAACACTTTATCACCAAAACCTAAATGCGTCTCTAACTCCGTACATACTTTGGAGACTAAGGAGAGATATTCCAATTTCTTCAGACCCTCAGCTTCATTATCTGCCGTCATCTTCAAAAATCTGAAAACGAAAAACCTACAGAATCAATATTTATATATTTAATTCCGTGCATCGCACGGGTGCACTGCTGGTTTAAATAAAGACGTCATACACATCAAAAGAGGATTTCAGATTAGGGGTTTTCGAGGGTATGCTTACTTGTTCTCATGAACATCACCGACTTCGATTAGAAGGGTTTGGAAGACGCCCAAATCCGACACGGGTTCGCCGTATTTCTGAAACTATGGCTGACTCTGAATCACCACCCCTCCCCAATACATCCATATTTAATTATTTAGATAAAAAATAATAATCTTTGGTAAATTAATTAAAGTATTTATATATACAAGGGTTAATTAATTTAATTTGTAATTTTAATCAATTTTTTTAATATTAATAAATATAATATTAACTTTCACATTTTTTAAAATTTAATCAATGAACACTCCAAACCCCCAAAAATTTGTAATAAAAATAAGAAAATTATTTTAGAATATCTAAAAATCAATAAATAAAATATCAAAAAAAAATATTAACTAACTAATAAATAAATAAATAATAATAATAATAATAATAGGAAAAAAATATTATTTGATTTTACTAAAATGTAGATGGACTTCGTGTGTATGCATGTGTGATTCGTCCACATGGCTAGTGCCACACAACATGGTTCGTGTTCACCACTCACGCCTCATTGCTCGTGCGGTTGGTGCCATGGCTGGTGCGGTTCGTGGCTATGGCTCATGCCACACAACTCAATCTCGCCTTGCTCATTTGGCTTTGTGTCTCACTGTTCCTTCAATTTGTGCACTGCTCGGCTTGCCTTCTTGTGCGGCTCGTGTCACACGACTTATGTCATGATCGCACATATGTGAATTATATATATATGTATTGGGTGATGATTTGACTCATTTTTAAGGATATTTCAGTTAATTTAACTACAACAAAGTTATTTTGTTATGTTTTGACTAGATGATTTTATAAATTGAAGACTCGTTGACCTGTAATTGCAGAAGACAGTGGTGGATCTGCAATTGTAGAATAATTTTTTTAGAATTTTAAATTTTCAAAATAAAGCTCTTCAAAATTCTATGTAACAGTGTGATTGGCAATAATTCATCGTCAAATTGAAGAAAATAACACCAATCACCCAACAAGTCGTTTATGAAAATGAAATTCAAAACTTATCAACCAATTAAAATAAAATGCATGCAAAAATTAAACTCAAATTTTTAATTTAGAAATATTTTGGTTTTCTTGGATTGAAATAAATTTGATTGAGGAGAGTGCTTGGAGCTTACAATTAATGGTCTTTTCCCATGGCGGGGAGCAATTGTAATGGCAGCGGAAGATGGTGGTGGATGAGGACGATGGTAAAAAAAAATTAGTGATCTCATCTTATTTTTTCAAAATTAGTATTTCTCCCGTGTGTTGTATAAATTGTCACATATTTAGTTTTTTTTTTAACTATTTTGTTAAAAATTTATTTAAAATTTATTTCTCAAATGATCTACAAATTTTATTTTAAGATTATATTTTATATATGTAATAAAATAACAAATTAAACATCATATAAAAATAATAAATTTGATATATCGTAAAAGAATTAAATTAAAATTTATTATTTAAAAAAGAAAACCTTAACCCGGCAATCCCAACCCCCACCCTCCAACACCTCTTATATAGCTTTTAGCTGCCATTTAGGAATATAATTTATTTATTTTTAACAATAAATAATAATATTTTATTGTAAAACTTTGGGTGGAAAAATGATAAAATTATAAAAAAATTCAAAAGTTTTCTTTTTAATAATAAAATTTTCTTTATATACATATTTTGAAAAAATCACACAGTATCATTTTTTAGGTTTGAAATTTGTGTTAAACCCCCCATGTGTGGTGCATTAGATTATACATATCCTCTTATTTAATCTCTGTCTCACTATATAGATCAAATGAAAAGATATGCATAAGCAATGAACCACATGAACTTTAGTACAATTTTCAAACTTAAAAAATGATACGGGGCAGATTTTTCAAAACAGAAGGAGATTTTGACCTTTTACCCCTTTTTTATAAACATGACATGTGTATTAATCATTCAAATCTTTTATACAAAAGTAAAGGATTTTAAAAGGGTGTTAGAAACGATCAAAGTTTCCATCAAAGAAGATGAAAGAATGAATAAATTAAGTTATGGATATAAGTATGTACATTTATATATGCATAATTAATTTGTATATGCATAAATAAATAAAAAATGAAATTAAATAATAGTTCTCAAAGAAAGATTATAAAGATGAGTAGTGTTTCTGTACACCAGGTGCATGGGTCATAATCCATGCAACCGGGTCGGGTCGGGTCCGGTTTAACCCGGATCCGCGCCCTTTTTTTTTTTTTTTAAATTTATGTCATAACCTTTATGTTGTAATAATATAACTTTTATGTTGTAATAGTGTAACCTTTATGTACAGATTTCATAACATTTTCACTGAATGACTTATACTTTTTTCACTATAAAAATTCATGCAATATAACCCAAAACCTTTATGTTGTAATAATATAACCTTTATATTGTAATGGTATAACCTTTATGTACAGATTTCATAACCTTTTCAATAAATAACTTATAGTTTTTTCACTATAAAAATTCAATATAGCTGAAACCTTTATGTTGTAATGATATAACCTTTATACTGTAATACTATAACCTTTATGTACAAATTTCATAACTTTTTCAGTGAATAACTTATACTTTTTTCACTACTCAACACTGCAAAAGGTTATGTGCATATAACTAAAAGGTTAAGTTCGCTAAACTAAAAGGTTAAGTTCGCTAAGCTAAAAGGTTATGTCAATATACAGCAGAACTAGAATTTGAATTAGGGTTTGGGCGCGTGGGGGCGCGTGAGGCGCGCGTGGGGGCGCGTGAAATGCACTTTTTGGCAGGTTGACCCGGTTGCACGGATCTAGGATCCGTGCACCTGGTGTATAGAAACAATTGTGTATAAAGAAAATAAAACAAAGGAAAAGGAAAACAAGTAAGATACAATATTAAAATCAATGTTTTCATAACTGAATCGATGGCCAAACCGACTTGACCACCGATTGACGATTCAACCGGTCGGATCAATTGAACCACCAGTTCAACCAGTAAAATGATCTTTATCTATTTTTTTCAATATTATTTATGTTACATTAAAAAAGTTATGCACTTATATGATTCATATTAAAATAAATACAATAAAGTCATAAAATGTCAAACTACAAAAGTGTTTAGATTGAGTGAGCAAATTATATTTGCAGAAGTGTCTCTTCTCTCCTCTCCACTACTCCTCATCTATGTTTTTATTCCGCTGCGTGTTTTATCTCTCTATATTATTCATTCGATCCAACACACAAAGAATCGCCGTTTTCTTTACTTCTTTTAGTTTCTTTTTTAACTTTTGAAATCCAATTTGAAAGCTCAGAGATGAAAGATCATTATTTCATAGTTCAAAATAAGAAATGGATGTAATTAAAAAAAAATTGATTTTCCGATTTTTCAGTTCCCAGTTTTTGACCGGTTCTTTTCAGTTTAACCAAAAAAATGATTAATTGGATGTATTTTGACCGATTTTCGTACCGATTCCCAGTTGAACCGGCCGATTAGATTCGATTATGAAAACACCGATTAAAATAGTACAAAAGGGAGGCTGGCATTGACCGCGAAAAGATAATGCTCTCAAAGGTAAAGATCAAACTACATAAAGAAATATTGAATAATATAAACATAACAAAATAAAATGAAGAAGTTGAGATGAATTTAACAATGCACCTAAATTCATTAGAGATTAAGCTATTTTAATAATTCATAATCATTATAATAACTTTCTTTTGAAAAAGAATAATTAATATTTCAAGTTCTTCTATCATCTTATGAGATTTTGAAGTTAGAAATTTGATCTCGTTTGTCATACCTACGGATGACAACATGTAGAGTATTCTATCATTTAAAGAATTTCAAACTCTAACTCTATTAATATTATATTATTTGTATTCATCTTATTCTCATTTAAAACTATCAGTACCCATCTCATTTCTAATTACCAGTACCCGACTAGTAAAAATGTATCATTCAATACTCATTTATCAAATATAAATATTTTTTATTTGAATCTAAATGAGTGTTTCTTATTTTATTTTTCCAATTTGTAGTATTTGATATATTTATATATATTTTTAGTGAATATTTTATCATAAATTACTAGCTAGTTCAATTAATGGTATTACATAACACATGCTATACACATATATTGTATGGATTTTAAATGGTGAGTACTCGTGGGTATAAGACACCTACCTGAACCCTACCCCATGTAATCTAATGAGATTTTTTTTATTTTTCCCAGATCAATCTCATTCTCATAAGACTATTCATATCTATTTTATTAAGGCATGTTTGGTTCATATGTTGAGTTAGTTAGGTTAGTTGGGTTATGGTGGGTTTGCATTATTTGGGTTAAATTGGGTTAATTTTTTGATATGTTTGGTTTGAATGTTTAATGATATATTTGACTTAATTTTGTGTTTGGTTTGAATGTTGTGGTATTTATTGAGTTAGGTTTATATATTAAAATTTTGTTTGGTTCAAATGTTTGTTGTGGGTCTAAAAAAGTTAAGATCAAAATGCCCTTAAAATAAAATAAATATAATTTTTTAAAAATAAAAATCAATAAAATGTCCTTAGAATAAAATGAATATAATTTTTTAAAAATAAAAATATAAAATATAAAATGAGAATGAAAATTGGGGTTATGGTGAGTTTAATAAACCACCCATTTTTGGGTGGTTTATTTAACCTCTTATAAGACATTTTTTGACATTTTTAACCCGGACCCGGAAAAAACACTGGTTTTTCACACCCAAACCAAACACAGGTTTATCCAAATTAAACTACCCAACCCCCCCCCCCCCCCCGCCCCAACCTCCAAACTTTCAAACCAAACATGCCCCTAGAGTTCCTATTTTAGGGTTTGCGCAGATATAATACCATATTTATCCACAAAACTGTCATCCCTAATCACACTTGCAGCTTTTGATAGAAAAATAAAGAGTTTCCATGAATTTACTATCAAAGCATCAACCCTTAGCTGGCATTCCCCTCCTTAAGGCAAAAGAACACAACCTTCGATGCTCATTTGGCGCATGCAAACCATTTAGTTATCTTGGACAAATTAGAGAATTGTTATTATGAATGTGTATTGGAAATGTAAAGAAAATCAATGCAATTGTTTTAAAAGTAAACCATACATAACAACAAAAATGTTTCTTAAAACTATTAAAATAAAACAACTTCATGACTGAGAATTTATAAAAATAGTATATTGCATGAGGCTTCATCTAGTAATGATTAGTGGCTACTTGATTCCATCAGAAATCTTCTTTATATTGTGGGTCGCAATTAGGTTTTAAACATATACAAATATGAATGTATTGTGTTAGGTTTTAAGATATATAAATTAGAATGAATATATTGCTCCACACAGTCATTTTGACGATGACGCACTATTATTTTTGTTTTTTTTTTTTTTTAATAGTCACATGTTTCTCAAATATGAAAATGATGAAAAAGAAGATATAGAAAGAAGAAGAGAGAGATAAAAAAGACAGTAAATATATGGCTCGTATCAAATGAGTCTTATTGAAGTCTAACTAAACTCATGGCTGCCTATGATTCTAAGACTAGATGACTTTTCCCCAGTCACGTAATTGTTGTCTAAAGTGAGAACAACCTATTATTGGTTCTCAATAAAACAAAAAAATAAAAATAAGAAAATGAAAAATAAATAAATCATTGGAAGCTACTACCTCTGGTCACCTGTTTATACGCTGTCAAAATAATTAAAAATACGAATTGTCGCGTTCATACTCGAAGATCAAAATATGTATATGATTAATCTGACCATGTGAGATTTTGTTTCATTAATAAAGCCCGATTAAGCTAATAGGAAATAATCTAAATCCTAACAAGAGTGTAACTTTTGTGTTCTATTAAATTTTAGATTTTCGATCTTTTCTAAATTTTATTAATGTGGATCTCACATTTGTTATCAATATATATGACCAAAAAAAATTAGAGATTCATTGCCACATAGGTCAAACTTGTATTATCCCAGAAGTACCCAAAAAAATTAATTTTGTTAAAATATACAAGTGTGTCCACATGAACGGATTAAAGGGGCACGGGGAGCAATCACACCACTTAGAACTTTCGAAATAGTTCTTTTTTGTATGAATTTTTTTTTATTTTTTATTTTTATCATTAATTTATAAGGGTTTACCTTTTATATTGTAAAAGTTTCTTTGTTAGCCTTTAATCTGCTCTATGTTTTGATCTTGAAAAAAATTATCCCCTTGAAGCAAACTTTTAGATTCATCTCTGTGTGTACATGTACATATCTTGTTAAAACACATTTAAATTTATCAAAATTTTAAAACATACATTTCCCAATTTTCGTGAGTTTTCTATTTTTGTTCCTCCAAGATTTGAATTCACACAGCTTAATCTTTGGTATGAACCAAATAATGTAAACATTTATTAATATTTTCAATGATTTTACACATGGATGTCAACGTTGACTCGTTGACCAATTAAATAGTTGTGTTGCCAAAGGATGCGACAACACTTTATGTGTTTTAGTGTCATCTAAAGGTGATCGTCTCTTGTTCTGGACATTTATACGTATATATATATATATATATATATATATATATATATATATATATATATATATCCTATATTGAATTTAAATAGTGTGGTCATGCTATGACACAACATTTCACTCGAAATCTACAAGTAACAAATTAAATCTCTGGGGGTCAAGTTTTGTTAATTAACAAACATAGTGGGATAAGTATAAATGATTTTCTTTTCATATAAACTGAGTAACCTCATTATGGTTATCGGGATAAATTTTCCAATTTATATGTTAGTTCTTCATTTTAAATTCAAATTTTGAAATTTTACAATAAGGAACTTAATTTAATCTTCTTTTTCAATTTAGAAATCAAATTAGATTGAGTTCTCAATTCAAGAAAAAAAAAATTCTTATATTTATTTTTATCTATATTTCAATATATATTTATATTCTGAATAAATTAAGACAATTTCAATGAATATTTCACTAACTTGTCTTAATTTATTCAAAACATAAATATATATTGAAATATAAATAAATTTATAAATATAAGTAAAAAGAAAAAAATATTATCTTAAATTGAGAACTCAATCTAATTTGAAGCCTCTAAGAAATAAGGTTAAATTGAGTCTCTTATTAAGAAATTTCAAATTTTGGGTGTAGAATTGAGAACTAATAAATAAATCTGATCTTATTATGAAATTTATCTGTGATTTTCATAGGATATGACTTTACCGATATTCATTATTTTGAGTTGTATTTAGCATTAAAAATATTTTACTTATTATATATAGAGATATTACTTGTTTATTACAAATATTTAAAAATATTACTTATATATCTAAAAGATATTACTTTGTTTATTCATAAGATATTTTAGATATAGTAAAATATATTAAATGAAAATATATAGAAACAATAACCTGTTAATTTGAAGCATCCGCCATCTCCATGTAACCCAAAAATAAAGTTCAAACTCTACTTAAATAAAAGGAAAGATAGAGATTCAAATAACAAAGGTCAAGAAACTAGTAGATATCAAATTAAAAGCTAATTATACAGTATAGATAACAATATAAAATGTGTTCTAGGAACGAACGGTGGAGATTGGAGGAAGATTGGAAAAGATGATAAAGGTTGTTCGTTTTTTTATTTTATTTTTTTGGGGATTAAGGCTTAGATCGAACGAATTTTGGAAAAATAATAATAGGAAATGTTTTGATTTGAGTTGGGAGTTGTTTTTGCTTCAGGTATTTTGGTGGAGATTTGGAAGTTTTGAGCTTGAGGGCAGTGTTGATGACATTTACAATAGTGGTAGCGGTTGTTGCAAAAACATTGATAATATTGTCGTTTTTTTTTTTAGTTAAGCTATGTTTTGGTCGGGTTTTCAAAAAAATGAAAAGGAAAAAAAATTTGGGTCGAATTCTAATTTTTTTGATAAAAATGGGGGGGAAAATGAATGTTTTATATAATGATTTTCTGATGATGGTGTGGTGGTTGTGTGTGATGCTGGCAGGAGCAGTGGAGAAAGGAGAAGATGAAGGCTGAATATTTTTTATTTTTCATTTTAAAAAAATTACAGTTTATTTTATTTTTAAATTTCATTTTGTAATTTTTTTAATTCATATTTTAATAATGTAGCATTAAAAGTTATCAAACCTACTCAATTTTCCCTCCAGATTTTCAGTTTCGATGTTGTGTGGTAGGAATAGAATTTTCAATCAAAATCGGATTTACGTTGAAAACTTTTGAAAACATAAAAGACAAAAAAATGAATAATATATAATTGATGGTAAAAAAAAAAACAAGTGTTAATTATATGATTAAAATTGAAATTAATTCATTAAAAAATAAAATGCACTATTAGTTAAGTTATGTACTCCAAGACTGACTCTTTTCAAAATATATGGTTGTCGTTTAAAGTTACTAATACAGAGATTAATAGGTTCAACTATGTATATATATAAAATTACTTATACAGCTTAGTATAATTAATATTACTCATAAGAAAGTAGATAAGATCACCTAACAAGCTCCCATTAAGTGACATGAAACCATAGGTTGATGATTGAGAATGGAGATTTGATATTCATCGTAATTATCTTTGATCATGTTTTTGTCAGCATCAATTCATAATTAGACGTAGAAAGCAAGATAAGGACATATATCAATTCTCTTCAAATGGATGTTATATATAGGAGCCTTTAGGACCATGGACGATCACTGACTTAATTTGATGCTGCCAAAAGAGGAGAATGTAAGATCTAGGATTGATGTTTTTTTTTTTTTTTTTTTGAAACAGCAAAGTATAATTAATATTGCTAATAAGAAAGTAGATAAGATCACTTAACAAGCCCCATTAAGTGACATGAAGCCATGGGTTGATGATTGAAAATGGAGATTTGATATTCATCGTAATTATCTTTGATCATGTTTTTGTCAGCATCAATTCATAATTAGACGTAGAAAGCAAGAGAAGGACATAAATCAATTCTCTTCAAATGGATGTTATATATAGGAGTCTTTAGGACCATGGACGATCACTGGCTTAATTTGATGCTGCCAAAAAAGGAGAATGTAAGATTTAGGATTGATGTTTTTTTTTTTTTTTTGAAACAACAAAGTATAATTAATATTGCTCATAAGAAAGTAGATAAGATCACTTAACAAGCCCCATTAAGTGACATGAAGCCATGGGTTGATGATTGAAAATGGAGATTTGATATTTATCGTAATTATCTTTTATCATGTTTTTGTCAGCATCAATTCATAATTACATGTAGAAAGCAAGATAAAGACATATATCAATTCTCTTCAAATGGATGTTATATATAGGAGCCTTTAGGACCATGGATGATCACTGGCTTAATTTGATGCTGCCAAAAAAGGAGAATGTAAGATCTAAGATTGATGTTTTTTTTTTTTTTTTTTGAAATAGCAAAGTATAATTAATATTGCTCATAAGAAAGTAGATAAGATCACTTAACAAGCCCCATTAAGTGACATGAAGCCATGGGTTGATGATTGAAAATGGAGATTTGATATTCATCGTAATTATCTTTTATCATGTTTTTGTTAGCATCAATTCATAATTAGACGTAGAAAGCAAGATAAGGACATATATCAATTCTCTTCAAATGGATGTTATATATAGGAGCCTTTAGGACCATGGACGATCACTGGCTTAATTTGATGCTGCCAAAAGAGGAGAATGTAAGATCTAGGATTGATGTTTTTTTTTTTTTTTTTTTTTTGAAACAACAAAGTATAATTAATATTGCTCATAAGAAAGTAGATAAGATCACTTAACAAGCCCCATTAAGTGACATGAAGCCATGGGTTGATGATTGAAAATGGAGATTTGATATTCATCGTAATTATCTTTTATCATATTTTTGTCAGCATCAATTCATAATTACATGTAGAAAGCAAGATAAAGATATATATCAATTCTCTTCAAATAGATGTTATATATAAGAGCCTTTAGGACCATGGATGATCACTGGCTTAATTTGATGCTGTCAAAAAAGGAGAATGTAAGATCTAAGATTGATGTTTTTTTTTTTTTTTGAAACAGCAAATTGTATCTTACGTTAAGTACTTTTAGATTGTTAATCTTTTGGACTAAACTCAAATGTTTAATTGAAAACTTACCATTTTTAATTTATTTATAAAGGAATTATTTTTTTGGCAAAAGATTATACCTCATGATCAAAAGAGAATTTTTTTTTGAAACATATTGTATGAATTTTGACGAGACAAACCGATGAACGTTGTAACGCCCCGTTTCCTTAAAATGGTAATCTTTGGTCGAGGCGTTACTTACAAATAAAATTCACTCGTTTAAAAAAAAATAAAGATAAATAAATTCAAGAAAAATTATCATAAAACATACATTTTTGAATTAAAATTTTCTTCGACTTTTAATCATTGGCTACCAGCATCCATCGCTCCAGCGCCACGCTCTAAATTCTTTAAACTGAAAGCATTTTTCATAAAAGGGGTAAGTGCCAAAAGGACACTTAGTGGGGTCCATTTGTACAGATAAGGGGACACATTATATTTTCTTTGCAAATAAAAACATTAAACACGTTGTGGACTCCCAAGTAGTCCCAATGAACTCTAGATAGGTTTCCGAAGAATACCTATCAGGGCCCCAAGCCGACCCGATTTGGGTTATACACCCCCTTGTGTTGGGTTTCCGAAGAATACCCCGCTCTGATGGGTTTCCGACAAGGAATACCCTACTTGGCGTGAAGGCGCATGCGCAGTTAAATATCACATAGTGGCTCCACATAAGCACATAATGCACATTGAGCACGTTCACGTTGGCCACATAACTCACATAACACGTAAGTATAGAAAAAGCTAGTCTCTTTTGTCTCATTTGAATCAATAGTTCTCCAAGTCATTTAATAACTCAAACATTGCCTCTTGTCTCAAGTGAGTCTCTTTGAAAACAAATAACTTCCAAAGTCGTATAAATTGCTCGAATAAAACTCATGTGGTAAAGACAATTTATTTTAAAACGATGTCACATAGCAACAGAATTTAAATCACATAGTCACGTAGATTTTAGTAAAATTGTACAATTTAGAACATAAATGAGATTTTACCCCCACCTTTAGAGCAGCTGATCAAAAAGCTTTTAGATCCCAAATATACCTAGGATGCGTACTCCTGCGTATCGCCTATAATCATAAAAGTTCGACTTAAAATCTAATCGAACTATCATTGATTTAATAAAATAATCTCTTTAAATTAAATCCTAATTCAATATAAATTATATAATTCATAATATAGAAAGTTCAATTTGATCTTAATATTACAGGTTTTATTGGATGTGAATTTAGGGTTTTAACTCTAGACTTGAAATAATAATTAAATTGTAAATACCTTAATTGCTATAATATTTCGAGGGTCTAGATTTTTGTCTCAAAAGCAATCTTGCTAACTAAATGATCTAACTTATAATTCCAAATAAAACTTGGTTAAAAATCATAATAAATACTGCAATAATACCTAATTCCAAAATCGAGCTTAAACTATATTTTCTTAATCAATTGGATAAAATCTAGGGCTTTATTCCCTAATTAATTATATAAATGGATCCAATTTAACAAACCTTAATCTATATAATCTTTCTTTGTTATTTAATTAAAACTTACCTTATTTATTTAATCCTAAGTAAGAATCTATATCATTTTATTAAATTCAAGGTCCAATATTTATCTACCTAATTATGATACTTCAAGCATAATTTATAAAAAATTAAGGTTATAACTTATTTTTATCATTTATCTAGAGCACGGAATTCGTATATTAATTTCTATTAATTATAAAGTAACATATATATAATTCCAACATATACATTCTTATTAAATAAAAACACATCATTATCATAATTTCAATAATTCTAGGAATTATATTTTAAGTTCATCAAGTTCTTGGGGTTAAACTGTTATTCTATCGAAGTTTGGGGCAAACAGCATATGCTCAATAGTTTAAGGACCAAACCATGACTATCCAAAGTCTCAGGGATTTAATTGTTAATAATTTAAACTTGGGATTTTGCAATTAGGTCCTAGGGTTTGCCAAAATTCCCAAAATCCTCCCCCCACCCCCAAAAATCACCCCTGCTTCTTTCCCCACTGTCCTCCGCCGCTCACCGCCGCTGCGCCACCTCCCCTGCCGGCGACCCATGTCGCCGGCGACACCACGCACCCCTCCCAAGCCTTCCACACTCAACACACACCTATATGTACACCACACCACACATATAGATACGTATATATATATATCATCCAGCTCTGCCGCCGCTGCTGCGGCGGCTCCTCCTCGGCCTCGCCGGCACCAGCCCGGCGCCACCACCACCCGCCTCCATCTACTTCCATCCAAGCCAACAACCAACCCTTACTCATACATACATATATATACGCATATGTACAGACATATATATATACACATATGTACAGACATATATATATAAAATATAAACTGCACTGCCGCCGCTAGATGCGGCGGCCCTCAACTCACTCCACCGGCGCTACAGCGCCAACCACCGTACTACTCACACATCTCGCCGGCGCAACCCAGCGCCGGCAACTCAAGGCAGCAACATCAGGGGAAAGGGGAAAAGAGGAAAGAAAAGAAAACAACCACCGATTCTAAAATCGAGCCCAAAATCTTGATTATCTCGACAAGAACTACATATTAAACGAAAGAATTTGAAGAAACCTTGCTGGAAATCCGCCGACGGAGATAAGTGAAGCTGGCGGTGATGGTTGCTGTTGTTTGCTGCAGAAGGAGAGAGGGAGAGATATTTTTCATGTATTTTTTTTTTTTCAAATTCTTTATTAATAATTTTTCCTCATATTTTCTTAATGTGTGCCAACTGTAAAAGCTTAAGTAGGAGCTGCCCTTGTATTAATAATTCATTTAATATAGTTAGATTAAAATAATAATAAGATTTTGTTTTGTTTTTTTTTTTTTTTTTTATAAGGAAAAGAAATATGGATACTACATCCTTCCCTCCTACAAAGAATTTCGTCCTCGAAATTTAGAGGCGTACCCAAACTCGATAAATTCGGATACTTTGCTAAAATTTCTTATTCTTCTTTCCAAGTTGTTTCGTTGATATCTTGACGGCTCCACTGAACTTTTTCGAAGCCACTTCTTGATTTCTTAACCTATGAACTTTTCTATCTGGAACTGCCACAGGAATCTCTTCATAAGACATATTCTTCCCCAGCCCTATATGTTATTAATTGATAATATAGCTTGAATCGAATACGTATTTTTGCAATATAGATACATGAAAAGCATTAGGTATATCGATGTAGTCTGGTGGCAAAGCCAGCCTGTACGTCACTCGTCCGACTCGTCCTAAAATCTCAAATGGTCCGATATATCTTGACTTCAGGCTACCAATCTTTTTTTTTTCAAAGCGATAGACTCCTTTTATGGGTGATACTCTCAAGAAAACTTTATCTCCCACCTCAAACTTCAATTCTCGGCATCTCTTGTCTGCATCAGACTTTTGTTGATCTTCAGCTGCCTTAATTCTTTCTCGAACTTTCCGTATCACGTCTACTGCTCGTTCGACTCACTCGGGTTCCAAAATCTCATTTTTCGCTCACTTCATCTCAGTATAGAGGTGATCGACTCTTTCTTCTGTATAGCGCCTTGAATAACTATTATTATAAGCAAACTCCACCAAATATATATGGTCTTCTCAGCTTTCATGCAGATCCAAAGCACTAGCTCTCAACGTGTCTTCTAAAATTTATATCGTTCGTTCTGTCTAGACATCAGTTTGGGGATGCAAAGCAGTGTTGAAAGTTAATTTGATGCATAACTTATTTTGCAGGTTCTGCCAGAATCTGGAGGTATAGCGAAGGTCCCTATCAGATACAATAAAGACTGGTACTCCATGGAGTATGACAATTTTCTTTATATAATAAATTTGTGCTAATCTATCCAGGTCGAATGTAATTTTAATAGACGAAAAGTGAGTAGACTTGGTCAGTCTGTCCACAATAACCCATACAACATGGTTTTCTTGATTTGTTTTAGGCAATCCGACGATAAAATTCATGGTAATGTGCTCCCACTTCCACTCGGTTATTTCCAGTAGTGTCAGCATCCCTGCTAGTCGTTGTTATTCTACTTTTAATTTGCTGGCAACAAAACATCTCTTGATGAAAAGTTCAATGCTCCTCTTCATATTTCTCCGCTACACTTCCGCTGCGCCTGAAGATTTATGTATTTATTTATATATATATATATATATATATATACATTTATTAATTTTTTTTTTATATAGTTTCGTACCTCGTTTAGGTTAGTTGACGTTTTCCAACTATTAAAAACTTCCACTTTAGCCGAATCTACCTTAATTCTTTTTGAAGCAACGATATGCCTAATGAACGTAAATTTTTTTTTTCTAACCAAAACTCACGCTTCTTGAATTTTGCATATAACCTTTCATTTCTCAAAGTTTCCAACGAAATTCTCTGTTGTCCTTCCTGTTGGAGTTTATCGTACTAGTATACTAAAATGTCATCGTCAAAAACTACAACGAAACGATCGAGGTATGGATGGAAGACTCGATTCATCATATTCATAAAATTGTTGGTGCGTTACAAAATCCAAAAGACATGGCTACGAATTCGAAATGATCGTCTCTCGTTCTGAAGCTTGTCTTAGTTATATCTTCTACTTGACCTTCACTTGCCAATATCCCGATCTCCAATCTATTTTCGAGAACACGCTTGCGCCTCCTAATTAGTTAAAATAAATTTTTTACTCGAGGTAGCGGGTATTTATTCTTGATAGTTCTATTGTTTAGCTCACGATAGCCAGCACACATTTGAAACGTTCCATCATTTTTTTCTTCGCGAACAACACCGGAGCTTCCCAAGGAGATACGATGGGACGTATAAAGTTTTTTTTTTTTTTTTTTTCAAAAGCTCTTGTAATCGCATCTTCAAAATTTTTTTTTTTCTAACTTCTTTGGCGTCATTCGATATGACACTTTTGACACTGATGTTGATCCGACACCAAATCTATGCCGAACTCAGCTTGTCGATCAGAAGATAGCCCAAATAAATCTTCCGGATAAGCATCCACATATTTCTTTATTATCGATATTATTTTGATAGAGTTCGTTTTCCTGCTCGAGATTTACAATATTTACCGACAACGTCTCACATTTTCTCTTGTTAAGCATATTGATCGTCGGTCGTGGTCTTTGACTCTTCAGTGATCTCGCTTTGTGTGAGAGCAAAAACTCGAGCTTTTCCTTTTTCGGGTCTTGGTTTGAAATCTGGTCTAACTATCCTACTTTTAGGACTACCGTTCGAATTATGGTTAGGCTCTTAACATTGGTGGCAACATCCAGTCCTCCCTAGGTATTGTCTGGTGTGAGCTCTTTCGTATCTTGAACATGTGGCTTCCATTTTGAGAATAGAGGCATTCAGAGTGCCACTCACCATCGGTCGTTTTATTTCGTTGAGAGGTATAGTTTGATCTTCATTTTAATCGTTTTTTTTTCCTAGGCGTCTTGATAGACTTTTTGGGAATTTCGGAGTCCAAGCACATATACGAAATGACTTCTTGAGCTCTCTCGATGATCTCGACGTATGTCATTCCTTCATGTCTAACCAAAATAGCGTAATTATTCAAATGTAGGCTCCTACTAAAGCGTCTAGCGTTTTCTTATATCGGTGCTGACTAAGTGTGTCGCGTACCTGCTTAATTAATTAAACTTTCGTTCGTATTCTCTAGCCGTCAGCAACCCTTGGCGGTGGGGTAGAAATTTCGTTTCATTCTTACCACGGAAATTTTTTTTTTTTTTTCGACAATTAATTCTGCATGATCCCTTTTCTAATGTCCGTCCACGTCATTACGGTTCTTCTTTTTAGGTAAAAATTCTATCATATAAGTTTCGTAAGAAACTCGCCTCCACGATGAATTGAAAATAACGCATGAAATTTTCTGCTCGTCGGTACAGATTAGGTGAGTAGAAAGTTTATCTGGGGCCATCAACCATTCTTCCGTATTGGTAAGTCCTCCTCTTCCATTGAAGGTTAGTGGATTAAAAATTCGAAACTGTTTGATATAGGAAGATTAAGAATATCATGTTTTTGATTTGATTTAAATCTTAATGATTTATAATCTATTATTATAGGAATAGCTAGTATTCCGTTAATCACTTCTCCGATCCGATTTCAGTGAAAGAAGAAAGAGAGTTTTAGCCCGGGAGCCAATCTTTAAGCAATAAAATTAAATTCCGTTCCTTGACTTGATTTTCTTCATCTTCAGTGGAGGTCGCACGTAGAATGGTTTCAGTTTATGCGCAGGTAACGTCAGTTGACGAAGTGGCATTAAGCATTCCTAGCGGTACGGAAAGAGAAGTCATGATGATATCATCTACGTTCGAAATGTTCCTCGTGGAGTAGAAAGAGAAAGCGCGTTTTTTTTTTTTTTTTTTTTTCTTCTGACTTTATCTCCCATTCGAAAAATGAAGAAAGCGAGCCGAGCTGGTGGTCGAGGGAGTGCCTCCAGTATGCTTTTACTTTCTCCAGTTTACCTTTCATTCCAGAACTGTTTTGTATATAAATTCTTGGTGAAATCGGCTTCTTATTCTTATGAATATTTCCCCGTGAAGAAAAGAAAATTACCAGGCTTCAATATCTAATAAGGGTTTTTAGAACATTCGTGATCATCGATTTTCTTCCAAGGTCCTCTCCCGTGATTAACTGGTCGTAAGGCCAGAACGTGTTATTATTAGGAACAAACGTAAGCCTAAAGAACCTATCATGAAATTTTCAACGTAGTTCTATCCCTGATGTTTAAGGCATGTGAAATCCATTTTGAGCATCTATGTTATTCTAACTATGGTCACATTTTATGGAAACTATGTTTTACATTAAAGTCTATGTGATATTAGAACCCTTGAGAATCATTTCACTCAACTCATAACCTGCTTCCCTTGATCATATCAATATATCTATAATTTCTCTATCATCGTTGTCATCATAACATTATTTCACATATAAGATAGCTTAACATGACTTAACCAATCACATAACACTGTACCAACTCCTGCCGCGGCCATTTACGCACACGAGCTCATGCTGCTGCAGTCAGCGGCTCAGTGGCGGCGTCCAGCAAGCAGTGTGTCGATAACAGTAATCCACCACCACATAATCACAAATCATGTATTAAAGCAATCCTAAGAAAATGTCTATACGACCTCCTTTTTCCACATAATTTCAAGGTCATAAAGTAATTAAACATCTGAACGTAGCATACCTTAGCGAAGGCGGAGCAGAAGGTTAGATGTAGATGCCGGTAGCTAATAAGAATTTTTCTTTCAAAGAAAAGATATACTCTTATTACTTATTGAATTCATAATATGACAAGAGATTTTTTTTTTTTTTTTTTTCGGAAAACAAAAATATTTTAGCAAGTCTACAGAATCATAGACCTGCTCTGATACCACCTGTAACGCCCCGTTTCCTTAAAATGGTAATCTTTGGTCGAGGCGTTACTTACAAATAAAATTCACTCGTTTAAAAAAAAATAAAGATAAATAAATTCAAGAAAAATTATCATAAAACATACATTTTTGAATTAAAATTTTCTTCGACTTTTAATCATTGGCTACCAGCATCCATCGCTCCAGCGCCACGCTCTAAATTCTTTAAACTGAAAGCATTTTTCATAAAAGGGGTAAGTGCCAAAAGGACACTTAGTGGGGTCCATTTGTACAGATAAGGGGACACATTATATTTTCTTTGCAAATAAAAACATTAAACACGTTGTGGACTCCCAAGTAGTCCCAATGAACTCTAGATAGGTTTCCGAAGAATACCTATCAGGGCCCCAAGCCGACCCGATTTGGGTTATACACCCCCTTGTGTTGGGTTTCCGAAGAATACCCCGCTCTGATGGGTTTCCGACAAGGAATACCCTACTTGGCGTGAAGGCGCATGCGCAGTTAAATATCACATAGTGGCTCCACATAAGCACATAATGCACATTGAGCACGTTCACGTTGGCCACATAACTCACATAACACGTAAGTATAGAAAAAGCTAGTCTCTTTTGTCTCATTTGAATCAATAGTTCTCCAAGTCATTTAATAACTCAAACATTGCCTCTTGTCTCAAGTGAGTCTCTTTGAAAACAAATAACTTCCAAAGTCGTATAAATTGCTCGAATAAAACTCATGTGGTAAAGACAATTTATTTTAAAACGATGTCACATAGCAACAGAATTTAAATCACATAGTCACGTAGATTTTAGTAAAATTGTACAATTTAGAACATAAATGAGATTTTACCCCCACCTTTAGAGCAGCTGATCAAAAAGCTTTTAGATCCCAAATATACCTAGGATGCGTACTCCTGCGTATCGCCTATAATCATAAAAGTTCGACTTAAAATCTAATCGAACTATCATTGATTTAATAAAATAATCTCTTTAAATTAAATCCTAATTCAATATAAATTATATAATTCATAATATAGAAAGTTCAATTTGATCTTAATATTACAGGTTTTATTGGATGTGAATTTAGGGTTTTAACTCTAGACTTGAAATAATAATTAAATTGTAAATACCTTAATTGCTATAATATTTCGAGGGTCTAGATTTTTGTCTCAAAAGCAATCTTGCTAACTAAATGATCTAACTTATAATTCCAAATAAAACTTGGTTAAAAATCATAATAAATACTGCAATAATACCTAATTCCAAAATCGAGCTTAAACTATATTTTCTTAATCAATTGGATAAAATCTAGGGCTTTATTCCCTAATTAATTATATAAATGGATCCAATTTAACAAACCTTAATCTATATAATCTTTCTTTGTTATTTAATTAAAACTTACCTTATTTATTTAATCCTAAGTAAGAATCTATATCATTTTATTAAATTCAAGGTCCAATATTTATCTACCTAATTATGATACTTCAAGCATAATTTATAAAAAATTAAGGTTATAACTTATTTTTATCATTTATCTAGAGCACGGAATTCGTATATTAATTTCTATTAATTATAAAGTAACATATATATAATTCCAACATATACATTCTTATTAAATAAAAACACATCATTATCATAATTTCAATAATTCTAGGAATTATATTTTAAGTTCATCAAGTTCTTGGGGTTAAACTGTTATTCTATCGAAGTTTGGGGCAAACAGCATATGCTCAATAGTTTAAGGACCAAACCATGACTATCCAAAGTCTCAGGGATTTAATTGTTAATAATTTAAACTTGGGATTTTGCAATTAGGTCCTAGGGTTTGCCAAAATTCCCAAAATCCTCCCCCCACCCCCAAAAATCACCCCTGCTTCTTTCCCCACTGTCCTCCGCCGCTCACCGCCGCTGCGCCACCTCCCCTGCCGGCGACCCATGTCGCCGGCGACACCACGCACCCCTCCCAAGCCTTCCACACTCAACACACACCTATATGTACACCACACCACACATATAGATACGTATATATATATATCATCCAGCTCTGCCGCCGCTGCTGCGGCGGCTCCTCCTCGGCCTCGCCGGCACCAGCCCGGCGCCACCACCACCCGCCTCCATCTACTTCCATCCAAGCCAACAACCAACCCTTACTCATACATACATATATATACGCATATGTACAGACATATATATACACATATGTACAGACATATATATATAAAATATAAACTGCACTGCCGCCGCTAGATGCGGCGGCCCTCAACTCACTCCACCGGCGCTACAGCGCCAACCACCGTACTACTCACACATCTCGCCGGCGCAACCCAGCGCCGGCAACTCAAGGCAGCAACATCAGGGGAAAGGGGAAAAGAGGAAAGAAAAGAAAACAACCACCGATTCTAAAATCGAGCCCAAAATCTTGATTATCTCGACAAGAACTACATATTAAACGAAAGAATTTGAAGAAACCTTGCTGGAAATCCGCCGACGGAGATAAGTGAAGCTGGCGGTGATGGTTGCTGTTGTTTGCTGCAGAAGGAGAGAGGGAGAGATATTTT
Organism: Scutellaria barbata; assembly: GCA_028654395.1. Taxonomy (NCBI): domain Eukaryota; kingdom Viridiplantae; phylum Streptophyta; class Magnoliopsida; order Lamiales; family Lamiaceae; genus Scutellaria; species Scutellaria barbata. The sequence continues at coordinate 11,427,062 of CM053646.1, read as the reverse complement.
TCATGTATTTTTTTTTTTTCAAATTCTTTATTAATAATTTTTCCTCATATTTTCTTAATGTGTGCCAACTGTAAAAGCTTAAGTAGGAGCTGCCCTTGTATTAATAATTCATTTAATATAGTTAGATTAAAATAATAATAAGATTTTGTTTTGTTTTTTTTTTTTTTTTTTATAAGGAAAAGAAATATGGATACTACAAACGTAGTAGGACCTTGTATCTCTAATATTAAATTGTAAAATGTAAGATAAAAATAAATCTAGATTATTGTAGAAAGCTGAAAACTTAAGTTGTAACAAGACTGAAGATACAACAAAGGACACAGAGGATGTAAGAAGAGCCAAGAACAATTAAGGAACGATATTCATTGTAAGATGCAAGTTATAACGATCTTGAATTGCAAGATACGTAGAAGGAATCTTATAGTTAAGTCAACTGTCGGGTCATTCATTAAATTTTGAGTTAAATTTAAATTTGATTTTGTATGTAAGATATTTTTTATTTTTTGACAATTAAATATTTATTTTTCAATTTTGGTCTTTTATATTTTAATTTATTTTTCAATTTCAAATTTTTTTTTTCAAAATTGTTGATGTGGTTTCCGAAATTTGGATGTTACATTAGATTTTCCGACGATCAAGTCAAAATGAAACAACGATGCACTTTCTGACATTTATAGTTCACTATTTATACAATATCGATCCTCACATAAGAGATTCCAAACTCTAGGAGAAAAACATCTAAGATCATTTCTACTATAGTAACGATAAATAACTTATTTCTCTACTGTAATAATGATAAATAACTTATTTCTTTCTTTATATGTGAGGTCAACAATCAAGTCGACTACAACAATTAGAATCATTACTTCACTTTTGAACTCACATGATAAAAGATAATTACTTCACATTTTAACCACTATAAATATTTTTGTGTTGATGAAGTTAATCACCGCTTATATCACTAGATCTATATCGAGCACACTTAACACAAAAGTTGTTTAATTTATTCATATGCATGACTCAAAGGTTTTTATAAGTGACTATAATCAACTAACAACTTATAAAATAGTTTTGTGTTCATTATATACTATTGTAAGCCAGCTTGATGTAAGAATTACTATATACTTACGGCAAGCAGCAATGAATCCTATAATATTACTTTGGAATTTTTAAAACCTCTACATATTTATAATTATTTACTCCCTCTAAACCTCTACCACTCGAACCAACACCAAACCCTATAGTCACAGGTAATAAATAAATAAATAATTTAAAATTTTATCTCTTCATATTTTGAAAAGTTCTTGGGATTAATATAAGTAACTCCAATAATTTATGAGTTGTGATAAAACTTTGACGGTGTTTTAAATTCTTGTTAATTATAAATGCAATTGCAAATAATTCAAAGATCTCATTATGAAACATGTACATTGTCCTTTAGTTCATATTTTCAAAAAGCTTGGAGGATCTAAATGCAATTAACCCCATGATATGACATGACAACCTAGCTAAGTGGTTCTTTAGTTCATTGTTTCCAAAGTTTGGTGATGTTACACATAACAAATCCTAATATCTAATTGTCAAGTCCATACATCAGAAAAGAAAAGAAAAAAACTCACTTTCAAAAGATTAAAAGCTAAAACCACTAAAAATGATGAAAATTTTCATTTACCATCCATAAACTTCGAAATTTGGGAAGAATTAATTCATTTTAAAAAATTCAAAGGAGCTAAATGCAATTAATCCTAAGTCCTTAAAACTAAGAATTTATAAAATTTATAAAAAAAAAAAGGACCACTGGCCAGCTATCCTAGCTTGACACAATTCAAAATGTGGACTTTTGACCCATACTTTTCTTCCTCTTTCCTTCATTGATCCCTGACATACTTTTCGTCCTTTCTTCTTCCTTGCTGAATACTTTAATTATTTCATTATTTTCTCTCACTACATATTATACTAATATCCATCTTCACAATCTATGTTTTATTTAATTTCTTGCATAAAATTACAATCATCTTTTCCCACCAACTAACACATACTTTTCAAATCTCCTTCACCCTCTCTCCTTCCTCTCCCCACTCAGACCACTAATTAATGTGTTTCTATGGAAGATTTAACTAGTGTTTATCTCCATATAACACATACATACATACACACATACATATATATTACAAGAAGTAGATGATGAGATGATAGTGCTTTGAAGCTCACAGAAAGCAGCTTCAATGGACTCCATTTTTCGCCTCGACGAAGGAGGCCGTGGAGCTCGCGCTGCCTTTCTCCAACAAATGGTGCAATCTTTTGGTTGTGTTTATATATGTCTTTGGTCTTACTTGCCTCCCCCTTCTAAGTAAGATCGTAACCAATTAAACCCTTGTTTTTTTCTCTCGTCTTAGATGCTTATGCATTTGATCATTGCATGTGTGTGTTTTTATACTTTGTTTCAGCTTTTTGATGGCTTTGGATGGAGTGTATAAGGATCATCATGTAAGCAAGCAAGAAAGCACATCTTATGGAAGCCTTGCTAGACGCCTTTTCGATGAGTATCGAGAATCAGTGATTTATGTTGATACTGGGTAACTATCTCTATACATTTTCATTTTCCAAATTCAACTATTATAATGATATTTTATTCGTTTATTTATTTTCAGAAGAATCCCAGGTCTTGCTTTCAAGAATAATTTTCCTTACATGGAGCTAAAGCTGCATGAATTTCCCACACTAGTTTCCAGTAATTTGCAACTGCAGTTCTACCAAGTATATACCCTCTCTCTCTCTCTCTCTCTCTCTCTCTCGATTCTTTGTTCATGCAATATGACTGAGTCATTGTCATGTTTTCTTGATTCAGGAAGCTGGGATTAAGGTACGCCATTGATTTATTCAGTAAACAAAAATGTTCATTAATTCTTGATTTTCTCTTCCAATATAACTAATGAGCATATAAGTTGATTAATATATTGCAATGTTATCTACATATATAGACAATTGTGTTGATGAGTTGTGCCACGGGAGAAGTTGAGCTAGGAATGTCCATTGATGCTAATGTAAGTTTAAGCCAAACTCTCCAATCATTATACAATACACAATAACATACATTATCAACACAAGATAGATATAATAAGATTAATTTTCAGGTGGACTTAGAAAGAGAGATCAAAACCATGATCGGAGTCGAGAATCATTCCCAACACGATCCAAACCAACCCCCTTCGTCTTCTTCATCATCTTTACGATCACTATCAGTCGACAGCCCCGAATTATTCACCATCAACCCATCTTCATCGCCTTTCGTTCATGATCATCAAACCCTAATCGGAGAAACACTTCTTCAAGAGGCACTAAGATCAGTGCCAATCACAACTAGCCCTCACCACCAAGTCTTGAGCCAAATTCGAAGCACACAAATCCCAACCATAGAGAGCGAAGATGCTGCAATGACGAAAGCTATTCTAGCCGTGTTAACTTCACCTTCAACTACATCTACCCACAATAACCCTTCTGCATTTAGGATGTATCGAGCAAGCTCCTCGTCCCCACAGGTTGGTGCAATACCTCAGATGAAGCAAAACAAGTTTAAAAGAGCTGTTTTGTTCTTTAGAAGCTTGAATTGGAGAAGAAGATCACAGGATTTACAGGTTCAAGGAAACATGAGGCCAACGCCTACACAGCTGCACCATATGATATCCGAGAGAAGACGACGCGAAAAGCTCAATGAAAGCTTCCATGTTTTGAGATCGTTACTCCCTCCAGGATCAAAGGTATGTATATACACTGTTTGTTACCACGCCATTGTGGCTTTAGTATATTCCATAGAAATATGTGATACAACAGCCAAATATGCAAAAGATACAAAATATTCTATACAGGGAAAACAATCAATCTATGTGATTATTCTATTAATCTATTTAATTACGCTATCAGTTAGCAAAACAGTTGGTTTTTTTTTTTTTTCTGAAATGTCTCACTTCATTTTTATAAGACGATGTACTTTTTTATTTATGATTATAATAAACGATTTTTATACCCATTTAATATGATAAAATGTCTCTAAATATATATATACACACACTTAGTTAATTAGGAGTTAATATACTATGATTCACTAAGATATGGCCATGCAGAAGGATAAGGCATCTGTACTTAGCAGCACAACTGAGTATTTGAGTTCATTGAAATCTCAAGTGGCAGAGCTGAGCAAAAGGAATCGGATGCTGGAATCGCAGCTTTCGGCCCGAAAACCGGGGGTTCAATTAGTGGGGATTAGCTCTTCTTCTTCACCAGCTGATGAACACAGGACAAATGTGGAGATTGTGCAGGTTGCATCATCAACATCAGAAGTAAGATTCTTGGATTTGAGAGTGAGTGTACGAGGAGAAAGAAGCATGTTGGATTTGGTTATTGGACTCATGGAGTTCTTGAAACACCAAAGCAAAGTGAGCTTATTCTCGGTAGAATCCAACACGAGGATGTTAGAATCATCAGTTCCAGTGCATGTTATGGTGCTCAGACTCAAAATTGAGGTATGTGTTTTCATCAATAGTGACATATATATACATCATTTTCATGCATGGCTTCTTATTATATAGGGATTTTATCGATGCAGGCCCAACGTCATTAACTTTTCTCTATTAGGCATGACTGCAAATCACGTTAATGTTTCATGTTGAAATCTTATTTGATAGTTTTCAATCATTCAAACTTGAATCGATAAAATCTATATTTTATATGGTTAATTAAGCTAGTTGTTACATTTTATTTGTTATTTTTATTACAAGCATGCTTCAATTTGATTTGATAAATTATAAAAATCATGATTATAGGAAAGAATAGTCGATGAATAAGATATCAAAAAATTTATTCCGGCAAAGTTTATTAAAAACATGCTTTTTTAGCTAAAAAATATGTTTTGAACAAAAATACCCCTCAATATCTTTCTCCTTACTTGATTTCATTAGGTGGACTCCATTTCATTAGGGTAAGAATATCAATTTCAATTATATTTAATGTTTTGTAATGTTTTAAATATTTTAATTTTATTTTATTAGCTACTAATCTCAGATCAAATAATATACTCGAGTTTTGAGGATTCAATACCTACCACTTCTAATATTTAACTGGTTAAGGAGTTGAGAGAGAAAGAAGAGAGATCTTCACCGTACGGACGACCAATGATATTAATGCATATTTATTATTTATGGACCATATCCTTATCATTTTCTTTTATGGGAAGCTTTCAATTTTGCTAGTTGCGAAAATGAAAATCTTTTTAGTTATTTCATTCTGTTTAACTAATTAATGTTTTTTTGTCAACTATATCCTCTTTTGAATTTAGGGATTCGAACTAGGTGTCATTGTATACTTTTCCTATAATATGGGCTAGTGTAAGTAGACGATCTAATTTTGTACATACGTACGGACTAGAGTTGGAGGTCTTTGATGATATAAATAGGTATAAATGGTAGAACAAGAGTAAAGATGCATGTTAAGAAAAAATTAGTGGAAATCCCCATTTTTCACCAAATTCAACAAAGTTAAATTTATTTTCTTATTTTTTTTATATTCATTTTGATTAATTATACATTTGATGGGGCTATGGTTAGTATGGCCTGAGTTTGGGTGGTAGGTGTTAATAAAAATAGAACAACTTGATCTTCTATGGACACATATGAGCTAGAGTGGTAGAAAAATCTGAATTATATCCGTACAAATAAAATGATATTATGACTTAATTTTTGATTGTACATTCTAGAATAGGTGATACGTATAAATTTAGCTAAAAATAATGAATGTTTCAATCGTGTATATAAAACCACAAAAACTAAAGACGAAATTGTTTTATTATTATTGCTAAAAAGACAATTCTTTTTTTTTTTTTCAAATTTCACGGTGGTGATGTATACAATTAGTGGGACAGGAAAATTACACACTAATCAAAAGGGAAGCATGCGAGGAAGTTGCTAGGAAATGTTATATAATTTGTCATATGTTAAAAACTTTATGTAAAAAAGTCTCTTTTATTGTGGAAAATCATTCATAGAAGAAAGATTTTTAAAAGAAAAGAATGTTGATTGTAACTTTTTTTTTTTTTTTAGGGAGATGAATTTGACGAAGCTGGTTTCGAAGAAGGAGTAAAAAAGGTAGTTGATGAGCTGGCAAATTGACTATTTTGACCCCACATCTTCCATCACTATGGCCCACATATTATACTCTTAGTCATTAGTTTTCCCAATTTTGGTAGATTTTTCTATTTTTTGCTATTAAACAATGCATTCTAGAAATGGAATTTTTCGTTTCTATTTTGTAATTATATATTAGTGGTCTCAATTCTAGAGTTGAACACCTCATTTTGTTTTTCACTTTTTTATGTTTGACTAGCAACATGATGACATCTAATATGGATAATTAATGGGACGGAAATATCTGTATGTTTTTATTGAAATATCAACATTGATTCAAATTTCAAAACTAAGTTTAAGATTGATTTTGCTTAATTTACAAGTTCACGTTGAAATTGTAATTTCATGATCTCATATTTTTTCAATTAAGTTGGATTAAAAGTGACAGATACATGCAACTTTGATTGTATATATTGTGACTTTTCCCAAAACCAAACTATCAATTTCTAACGACTTTTAAAATATAAAATCAATTACAAGTATGATAAAATTTGCAAATTTAAATGTTAACAAAATTATATTGGAAAATATCACTTTCGGTCTCTTATGTTGGCCCTTATTTCAAAATTGATAAAATATTAATTCCCCAATTTTTTTTTTCATGAAAGTTCATCACTTCCATTATAATATATATATATACTTGGCGGGCATACTATTTTGATGAATAAAAAACAGTAGGTATCAATTTTGAAATGAGGACAAATTTGGGGACAAAAATGATATTTATTCTAAAATAAGGACCAATGTATACATTCTTGTACAAACAGCGCTTGCAACGTACAGAAATATATTTTAATCACAATTAAATATTTATGCTTTTATTTTGTCAATAAATAAAGAGTAACTATTCTTAATGGTTGATTTATTTAAAAATAATAATAAAATTCACTTTGAAATCCGAAATTTTTTGAAATAAAAGTGAATAGTTAAAATTTATGTTTATTTAAGAATTTTATAGGTTAAGATTGATACTGTAAATATTATATTAATACTAGAAAAAATGATATTGCGTAATATTATATTATTAATATTATATGATAAAGATTTAATGATTGTAAATAGTGGAAATTTAAATGTATATTGAAAAAAAATTAAATAAATAGGATTTTCATAGATTATATAATCCTTGTTGTAAACTCTAAACAAATACCACCTCAGGTTATTTGTAATATTAAAATTTTATCGAGATTTTTTTTCAAATTGGTCAAACCTTAATAATGACTTTTATGATTTAAATTTTATAATTTTTTTGTTTTTTCATTGGAAGAACTAATTGGAAATAGATATATAGCGTATATATATGTTGCCGATATTGACTGATAATATATTTATAGACCAATTCGGTGATCACATCAAATGAAAGCAACAGCATCCAATAAACCTCAATTGTTCAAATATTTGATTTTAACGTCAAAACAATTCCTACTTTTCAACTTAAAAGAAATGAGTAAAACTAGCATCGGATCACGAACTTAATTTCACGAAATAAATTAACCAATTCAATTAGAAATTTATAAAAATGAATTTAATTTATTGATATTGAGATTATTTCATAAGATTATATATATAAAATCAAATTATATAATTTTTTATAAAAATGAAACTCTCATATAAGTTTCTGCGACAAAATAAAAACAAATTAACTATCATTGTAAGAATAAAAATTGTCATAACTTATTATGTCTCATCGACTTTATTTATTCAGGATTAATAATATTTTCTCATCCAAACTATAACTGATTTTACACTTTTTTGTATAAATTTTGAAATGTTGCATTTTGTCATATGAAATTGAATTTATTGCATTTTAAGATATTGAACAAATCATAGCCGTACATACGTATCTTAAATCAATGATTAAGATTTGTCTAATACCATGAAATGCATCAAATTTAAAATTCCTACAGCAAAATATAACATTTAAAAATTTATACCAAAAAAATATAAAATCACATATAATTTAGATGGAAAAATATTTTTAACCCTAAATCAATTTAGTAAGTTGCCTTGTGCAATCAAATGATCTCTTTGACTTTGCGTCCTCGTCAAATCTATTTGATTTTTTTTTCAGGGCAATATATTAGATTTTGTCCATGGAATTCAAAGGCTTTTTTTTTTTTTTTTTTGGGATTCAAATGTATTGATTAAATTAGTATATAACTTGAATTAACTAATAACCCCATCTGCAAGATAATGACGAGATCGTTTCTTGATACTTCCTAGCTTCTCCAAATCTTCTAGACTTAACTATATAATTGAATAAGTTTCGATATATTTAAATTTATCTACAGAATAAATAAGAGGAAAAGGTGTTCGTCTCTCTTTCAACTCAACATAAGCTGGGTGAAGTTTGAATATATGGGTCATAATAAAGAAATGGAAAAGTGAAATGTGTAGAAACTCAAAGAAAATATAATTATATGTACACAGTTATATATTTGAAGAAATGGTAGTTGTATAATTATATCATTGTTATGGAGAAATTTAGTAAAAATAAAAAAATGAATAGAACAAGAAAAAAAAAAAATTAGTACTCCCTCTGATTTTAAAATAGTTGTTGTTAATTTAAGGTTATTTCACAGAGATTTATGAAAACATTTTATAAATGGTTTTTTTTATTTTGAGTTATAATGGAAATGGCGGACTTGAATTGAGACATTGTTTAAGGTGAGATATGTACATGTCGTTAGGTTAAGCCGATAAATATTTTTAATAAATATAATTATGTTTATAAATATTTATGAAGATCATTTTATCGATTCAAACCTTGAAAGATATGTTAACTATATATCAATATTAGTTACAAAGTAGGGCTTGAAAAAGATGAGAAACTATGAAGTGAAGAACTTCAAACATATCGTGGTTAGTATTCTCTCTCAAAACTCTCTCACAGTAGCTTCTCTTCCACAGGTGATGTGGCTGAAACAATATTAATTAGTAACTTTGATCTCAAATATTTCAATTTTTTCTTAAACAACCTTTGTTTAATATTATTTCATTAAGATTAAGAAAGTATTTAATAGTTATAAATTATAAGTATATAAAGTAACTGTATCACCTAATATTTAATTGATATATTAATGTATTATATTGATCCTTAATCTTTAATATATACTTAAAAAGAGAATCTAGGATTGATACATGTTAATTGTGGTTCAATTTTTATCCTCCTAAAAATAAATTAATCATAATCATACATTTGTTCAAAATTTATCTATTCATGAATTTATAATTACACTAATTTATATAGTTTTTAATAAAGATAAAAGATTATAAATAACAATAATTGAAAATAAATATATATATATACACTATGTATTCATGTACCAACTTTATAAATTAATTATGAGACTTACTTTTTGTTTTTGAATAACGTTTTTTTCTTTTATTTATTTATAGATTTTGTAAAATTATTTATTTTGAAGAATCATTTGTCATACACGAGTACAAATCTAGATAATATATATTACAATTATATTTAAATATTAAATGAGATGACACTATTTTTTAGCAATGATTTTTATATATATTGAATACTACTTTATTAACTTCATGTATTAAATCCATTTATAAAATTTATTTTATTTCCCAATTTCTTATAGAACTCTTGTATTACACAAGGGACAACTCTAGCCTCTAGTAAAATCCAGCATCAAAAAATAAGTATGGGCAAAGTTAGAAACCCGACCATTGAGATACGTCCCACGATTTATATGATAACAATTTTCAGAAACCAAATTGTTATCCTCAAATTAATATAACGCAAGCCCGGAAGTAGGTCATTAGAAAAAGAATCATTAATTCTCCTAGTTTTAAAAAAAAAAAAAACACAAATCAATTAAAACAATTTTTTTTATGTGTTTCTTATTTTCTCGAGGGTATAAGTTGGGTGAAAAGTGGGGAAAATGAGGAAAAAAAGAATGATGATAGTACAAGAAAAACAAAAGATGAAAAATGCATGTTTTCTATATTTTCATCTTTTTGTATACTTAAATCATGATCAACTTATACCCTATCCATGATAACATATGTTTACATACTTAAAACAAAGTTCATTTCCTAATTAAAGTAAAATTTAATATTGATAAGTTTGACACCTGATCAATAAAAAATAAATATAACAACGGATATAATTGGTGATAATTACAATCTTTAAAATGTCAGATTATCAGAGTATAGCTCTAGGTCTTTTACAAGAAATTTTCAATAAAGTAGGAACATTCAAATGAGTTATCACTAAAAATTTATGACAGATCATCGATTTGAATCATACACTTCTTTCTTCAAATCACCAAACATAGGAAGAAATTTATTCCATCGATCACATAAAAACTGAAAGCTATTATATGTGTGTGTTTTAAATCATATTTCCTCATCTATTTCTAGAACATCAATATTGGCATGTGCTCTAATAAATAACACATCATTACTAGTTATAAATATGATTTTAATTTAAAAAAATTGTTCCAAAATAAGTGTTGGTATAGAATTTTAAAAAATATTTACTCATATTCTATCAAAATGCTCTTCATTTCTTTGGAACTAAATAGGAAACAAAATGGTTATAGAAAATTTACCTATAATAATTGTAACTAAATAAAGGATGAATTAGTCATTTTATCGACTTCCTTAATATGTGTTTGTTAATATGAAACACGGGAGATTTGCTCAGAAGATTCCAAGCAGGAAGTATGACTATATTACATGATGTTAAATAATCAACATTATAATGTACATTATCTCAAAAAAAAAAAAAAAAAAACATTATAATGTACATATATGTAGGTACATACAAGATGAATGGATTTTTTTTTCATTATATTGATAATGCAAACAAGGGCTGATTCAAGACTTAGACAATACTTCTCAATCATCTTTGAATGTATAATAACGAACAAGTTAAATATGGTCAATATGTGACGCAATTAAGAACATCTCAACTATGGTTGACTTCAACATTGTAAACTTATTTAAGAGGTAATTGAAATATCTAGAAAGCAGTTTTATTGTTATGTACATTAGCTCATCTCTGTCTTTTTGCAGTTTTATTAATTTTAGAAGTTTGAATCTATTTTGTCATGGTTCACCTCATGTCATGCACTCCATTTTTTATCACTAATTTAAGATAAGTTTATTTTTCTTTATGTATTTTAATTTTAGATTTTAGAATAAAAAATTCAAATTTGATTTGATTTTGTTTGGAATTTCAGTTTTGGCATAAAAGTTTAAAAAATTTAATATAATGTAAAGACACAACTAACATAACATAAAAATATAACTAAAATGTATAACTAACATCACTCAATTGATTTTAGGCATTATATGACATAACAAGTTGCATGCATTCAATTTAGACATTACATGACATAATAACTGAGTTGTAAACAATATAATTTTAGTTTTTACATGGCATAATAGTTGATTTTACGAGTTCCACAATATAAAATGTTTCACAACATAATTTAACTAGCTCTAGGAATAATTAATAAATATATTATCATATGTATTAGGATATAAAACATTTTTTCTTATATGAAAATGACATAGTTAACAAGTATTTTACCTTGTAAATATTGTGTCTTAACCAAACCCCACAAGCCCAAATCCAACATGCTTCCGTCACCCTTATAATAATTCAATATTCTTGACAAATCAAGTTGTATGTGGACACCTTATAGGTAGCTACTTTCTCTCAAAGCATAGAGAAAATTCAATCATAATTGTCGTTTTTTCACAAACAACCCCTTCAAATTATTTCGGATGCACTTCACATTGAATGTCTTTAGACCTTTCTCTGTCTTCAAAGTGGAAAATGAACTCTTTGAATGAGAGAGAGAAAGAGTGGTAGTATCTTGGAAAATTCCTTCTTCCATCTCAAAAGGCATCAAGATAAATAAAAGAATTGCTAAACGATGATGCCGCATGTTTTCTTGATTTCAGCAAATCCAATTGAGAATATTGATAAAATTCATTGAAGCTGAATGGATGTGTGTGTACACACTACTTCTAGAAAGTTAATGGGACTTGATGTTTTTCCAAGATCAAAATTCAAAGCATAATAAAATAATTTAGTAGTTAGCAGTTCCATGATTTGTGACAAAGATGTATATTGTACAACTTGGAAAAAAGGGGATCATATGTCAAGGCTTTATTACACTAAAGTGTAATAATATTGACAATTTTGTGGAAACCTTCATTTTTACTATAACAAAAGTAATTTTTTTTTAATGATTTCTTAACTTTTTATTATGTATTTTCATAATGTTGGTTAAATTATATTTTTGGTAAAATGGTAAAACTGAGTTTGAGTGATATGAACTAATGAAAATGAAACAGTTTGATTTAATTAGTAATGACTTATGAAATAGGGTGATATGATTTGGTATGTGTGGCATATATTAAAAGTGAAAGCTGATGTTATTGAGTGTTTTTATTAATGATGATGCAACATTTCTGATAAGCAAAGTGGTGTTTGTATCGAAGGAGCCAATTAATTTTTTTAAACTCTATTAACATTATTAATGTATTAAAAAATATCAGAATTGGAAACCGTGCACCAAATCACGGAATGATAATTATAGGGGATTAAATTAAGGCTTAATTGAAAGAAGAAAGATACTGTCTTTTTCAAAAGTATAATTTAATTCCTTTTTGAAGTTAGCAAAATAACTTGCAACTTTTTCTTTACAAACTTACAATCAATCATGACTTTTTGAATTTAATGGAAAAAAAAAAAAATCATCATTTTAACAAATTATTTCAACTCAAAGCACAAGTATATCTTCCACGATCCAAATTTATATGTCCAACAAACTAGTTTGTTAGTAATCGAATTGCAATAATATATTGAAAAATCCTAATTTTTATGAAAATATTAACGTTGTGATCTTATTTAATATGTGGTTTGAGTTGCAGTAGTTTTTTAAAATCATGATTTATTTGCAAACTTTTAAAAGTTAAGATTAAATGCAATTGGGAAAAAAAATGGTGATTTTTTCTGCTAAATTTAAAACGTTGAGATTAAATAGCAATCTCAGAAAAGGTGGTGATATTATTTTTTTTCTATTAATGTATCATATTATGAAACTATCAGAAGAAGAGAGTAACAGAGGTAAGATTGAGAAAAGAGATTAGCATATCATAAAACCAAAAGAAGATTTTATGAGGATTATTACAAGAGAAAATCACAATTTACATTTAATAATCTTTTATCTTGAAAATACTCTGATAAACCACCATAAGATCTGCAATGCTTATAGCAAAGTGAGTAGATGCTTCAATTAGGTGAGCAGAAAGTAGAGAATTATTAAGACATTAACTAGAATACTTGAATACTTGAAAAGAAACTTTAGAAGTACACTGCATATTTATATTTAAATGAAAAAAATTGTTGGATTGAATAGAATAACAAAATATAATCACATATATTAATCAGATGTGTGAGGCTATACACACCCCATAAACTACAAAATACACCCAGTTTTTTAAAAATCAAATATATAAAATTCATTTTTTGGGGTGTGGACAGCGCCATCCTAATAATTAAGATAATGACTTAGTTTATTGTTGTATCTATAATGTAAGAGAGAACCTTAAACTATACTACACAAAAGAGAATACACAGTTCCATGGCTACAGTAGCACCAAAAGAGTAGAGAATTAAGACAAAATCTTAGCATCAAAAGATCAAAAGGGAATATGAAGGATGGATACATAATTGACATAAAAAATGTCACAAATGGCAATATTTTTCTTGCATAAATGATGTTCCTCATAACACTTGACAATAGTCATTGGCTTAATATACAGAAATTTCTCTAACATACCAATTACAGCTGAACAAATATCAGAGACAGATGATTTAAAATGATCAAACATGTTTTGCCATCTATCTATTTGCCTCTTATGAATCACAAAATTTTTATCAACTGCATGATTAGAAGAGTATAGAATAAAGATATTAATTTCTTGTAAGAAAAAAATTTAAGTTACCATCTGATGCTATGGAGAACTCCACTTTGATATTTGTTGATGAACGTTAATTTACTGAAACGGATAGAAGCAATAACAGAATTTGAACTTCCAACTACGACACTTCAATAGTATCTGATGCAGTGATCCCTTCAATGGTTTCTCCATCTAAAGCCCCTTCATTAGATCCATCTTCATGCTCTGTTTTGCCATCTAAAAGCTTGTCCCTTAGCTTTTTCTCGAGTTCTTCTCTAACACTTACATTTTCAGCAAGATGTTTCTTGAGAGCATCCTTACCGTGGAAGTTCTTACCGTCCATTTTAAGGAATGAACTTGCCTTTGAGATGAACTTGTATGTGCATCCCAAGTCTATAAGCTCACCCTCTCGGCAAATACCTTTGCCAAACTCGAGCTCAAACTCTGCAGTTCTATAAGGAGGTGCATGCTTGTTCTTTATGATCTTTACAATGACTTGGCTTCCTGTAATCTGCAAGCGAAATGGATCAGTTGAACCACAAGTGCTCCAAATTAGGAAAAGAAAACTCGGCAATATAGATATTCAATAGGAAACATTGTCAAAGAAGCCCTATTTTAAAATGGAACGGCAATAAAACTTGCACTTCAAACAAAATTTTCAAGAGAAACTAAAAGATAATAGACATGATAAAAAACTAAGTACAAAGCTGTTTCATAATGGTAAGGTGACACAAACCAAACCATCAATCTTAGGTAAGTAACTGAATATTACAACTAAGAAAGGGAGAGCCAAAAATCTAGACGCATTCATTAGCAAATAATTAATTCTTGTGTCCAAAAATTTTGTAGGAGAAGAGATTTGAGATATCCAAGAAATTAGAATGATTGTTACCTCTTCTCCCTTCTTAACAAATGCAGTTCTCCGAATATTTAGACGTACTGAAGCATAATATTTCAAAGCATTCCCACCACAAGTAACGTCGGAGCGACCGCCAAATCCTCCATTGGTGGATAGCTTCGATCTTACCTACAATTGAACACAGTTTATTGAGTGAGTAAAATGAAGAAATTATCTTCACTTCTACCAAACAGAACCAAATTTTAGCACCAAGTCATTCAACATCACCACCAGTTCCACAAATTTTACCTCTAGAGTTCACAAAGAATTAAAAGCATTGATGTAGTTTGACAGCCTACAAACTATGAGGGAAAGCTGGATACAGATCAAACTTATATTCGAAACAATAGACTGAGACTTTTATCAGGTTGGAGGGAAGATTTCGCTTGGTGAGAAGTGGAGCAGTAAACAAGTTGTTTTAGCAACATGCTTAATGTTTTCCAACTCTACACCAAGTAAAGATCAAGATGACACCATTGTAACAAAAAGAGTGCATAAAATTGAGTTTCTAACCGAGACTTCAACATGCAAAAGACCATAGGTTGGAAGGGCATGGTACAATTTGGTATCTTTCTGCAGATGTTTCCACATGCCAAGGATGCACTCAGAACATATATGAGTGTCTAAAATGCAAGTAGTGCTCCTATGAAGAAATTTAACCTTGTGAATGCATACTACTAATTTCTCAAGCTTCTACAATCTTTTCTCTTTAGCATCTTAGAGACAGCAAAAAAAGCAGATAAAAGGAAGCTCAAAAAATAACTAATCTTTGAAGCCAATAAGTATTTTTCTCTATCTTACTAAAAATATAGCCAACTTTTAATAGGTTTACTAATTCTTCTTTCCGTTTCGTTTAAACCAGCCAGCAGAAATGAATTTAACTTTGCAGAAACTTTCCTAGTGTCCACAAGCTAAATTGAGTAGCAGAGATCAATTACCATATGTGACAAATGATCCAAAAAATTTGACCAATAATAAGTCCCAGATCCTCATGATGGTACTCTCACATAGACATATACAGCTCTCTCTAGTAGTTTAAGTTGTATGAATGAATGTCACAGGAGAAGATTTTTAACTAATTCCTTAAAAAAAAAATTGGTCAACAATTTATATAACTTAAACAGGAATCAGAAAAGAAGAAAGTATATGATGAGGAAGAAGAACCAAGGAAAGAAACAAAGAAGTAAATGAATGCCGAAAAGGGAGAGGGAAAAAAAAAAAAAAGGAGCATGTTGTATCACCACACAATAAAGGTAATTAAAGTGGCAAGAATCACCAAAGAAAGTAGACCAGAAAAACCTTCCATACAATATCCCATGAAAATGTGAAGAAACATATTAGACCAATACACACATACAAATAAGGGAACAGAAAAGGGGGAATTATGAAAAAAATATATTATCCCAATGTATAAAAAGTTCATGGTTCATGCCTGATTTGTAAAAAGCAATATGGTCTGTGAGAGGGACAAAGAATGGCTTAATTTTCGTAGAGCCTGGCTCATAAGTCTAGCTTGCATTGCCATGTGAGCATCTCCCATTTCACCATCAAGTTCGCCTTTAGGGACCAGAGCAGCTACCTACAAGGAGAAACCCAAAGCAGATACAGATAAGAAAAGATTGGCAATATGTATACTCCAACTCTTTAGAAGACACCGTATCATCTTACTGACACTATCCACAACAACAACATCAACTGAACCACTCCGGATTAGGGTGTCCACCAGACTGAGAGCTTGCTCACCACAATCTGGCTGTGAGAGAAGCAAATTTCCAGTGTTTACTCCAACAGCCTCAGCCAAAGAGGGATCAAGAGCATGCTCAGCATCAACATAGACACAGTAACCTAGCAAGGGCAGTAAAAGTAGGATGTCAACGTATGGGATTAAGACGAAGGATGATAACCCAACTAAATTAGCACTTGTTATCCTTAATACGCATAACATAATTACTTCGCATTTCTTCAACCAGAATACCTATATAGATGTATCATATTCACTTATGCCTGCTTAATAGAATAACTGATTGATATTATTGAGCAAATATAAATTCCATCTCTCGTACTTATAATAATAAACAATTCTTACCAACAAAGTGTCTAAAAGACATTCATTAGATCACTAATCTAACACATTCAATGTGTTAAAAGAGAAACTAAATAATGTACTCCCTCCGTCCCATATACTTGATGTTTTAGAGAAATGGACACAATTTAAGGAGTATTGTTAAATGGCTTGCATATAAACTTTAAACAGATTCCATACCACATAGAACTTTTCGATTTTTAAGTTCTCGTACACCTTAATGCCACATCAATGAAAAAAACAATTCATTGTGAGCATATATGAAACAGCAGTTGGTAAATACTTTAATTTATTTTCTCTGATGAAGACCAATATCCTTCTTTTCCAAGAATTCTCACATGTCTGGTTTTCAAACTCTCCAGGGGTCATACGGTCAAACACCCAACTGTAGTAAATTCCTATTCAGCTCTAAAACAAGATTGTAAAAAATACACATATGTAATTCAAATGCATCACATCTTGCAAGATAAGTACTGAAATGAAAATTTGCATGTTTGCTTGTTTGAATCAATTTAAAATGTGAATATATATATATATATTATTTGACAAACGAACAACCTGCTCAGCAGATAACCAGATACAAGCTAATGAACATAAGTACAGAACAAATTTAAGCCCTGAGGAAGTAGGAAAAATGGAAAAAGGACTGACCACCCTGTTTTTGTGCCTCAGCAATCAAATGCAATGCAAGAGTTGTCTTTCCAGAAGCCTCTGGACCATATATCTCCACAACACGTCCCTAATAAAACTCAAAGGCATAACCAAATTAAAATGTAGATGAAAATACTTGCTAAAAGTCTATTCCCATACTTTCAGTAGCTTTTACATGAGGTGTATGCTAAAGCAAATGTATCAGCAAACACATAGCATGTAACTTGAAGAATCAAGCCCATAATCCAAGGTTGACTTGAAAAAATATCACATTAGTTACATAAAGCAGAAGCCTAAAAAAATTAGATGATTTCATGATAGAGGCCTCCAAAAGGGAAAATATTAGATCAGTGGCCCAGTCACTAAACCTAAAGCTTCAATATACCACAGAAAAGTGTATTTGGATTGGTTTGGTTGAAATCTTCAGATTCTAAGTTTTCGGTCATGATAAGTCATTGTATTACATATTGTACCAGGCAAAAAAAATTCAAATACATTTTCTTGAGCAGTTATGATCAAGTTTTGCAAGTGCATCTCTTTTGCCCGAAGAAAATTGCAGGATGCTTAAAATACCTTTGGAAGTCCTCCTATTCCCAATGCAACATCCAAAGCAAAAGATCCAGTAGAAACCACTGGAGTATGCTTATGAGAGACTCCCTGACCGAGCCACATTATGGAGCCTGATCCAAATGATTTTGTGATCTGATCCAAAGCTAGATTTAGTGCCAATTCTTTCTTGGACAAATTCTCTTCTCCAGAATCACTTGCATGTGACTTAGAATTCCTTTTACCTTCAGACATACAGAAGTATTTGGAATTATCTTACTTACACAGCTTTCAGATATAAAGGGGGGGGGTGTGGACTTTCAACCAAAAACTAAAAGAGCCATTGGGAAAGACCAATGATGCAGAGACAGGAGATCACATATTTTTTAGTAAGAAACTGCAAATTAGAAACACATCATCTTCAACCAAAGTACTATAGAAACATGCATAAGCTAAATGGTAATCCTAAGAAGTAATAAAAACGAAATCAACAATAGAACTAAATACAGCTGCAAGTAATCCAAAGCAACTGCACATGGTTTATGTTAACAAAATTCAGGAAATAAACAAATTGAGAAACTTTCAAGTTTCACCACCTTTTGTGGAAAAGTTGCATAGCTGAGATGTTTCCAAAAATCCCCAACAAGATTCCTGCAAACCAGTCAGTAAGACCAATATAAGAATCTGAGTTATATAACAGCCGTTCAATTTCAATTTATGGATGGAATCAAACATGCAGTGGAAAATCAATATACTCCTAATGTCGATAGGAGAGAATTACAGTATTGGGTCAAACTTTTCTTTGGTGTCAGGTAATATCTATGAATAGTCTACAAACACATATATATACATAGTTGTTCCTTGCATTGGATGCTACAAACCATCATATGATGAACTTCAAAATGCCATTTTCCAATCGAAACACTAAATTTTGAGTTCGAGTCATTTCTCTGAGTAAAGCAAGTAATGCCAATAAAAGGCAATGAAGCAAACAACATAAAAACAAGGACCATTCCATGTCTTCACATACAAAACCGAAATGGTTAGTCTAGGCTCAATAACATGAAATTATCCTACTTCCTGGCTGAAAGATCTACCCGCCCACAGAATTACAAAAGAGCAAAGAGCAGGAAAAAATATTTCTTTTTAAAAACCTGTAATTGTGGAAACATATAGCGTCTGAGAGAAGAAGCGCTTCGAAGAAACCTCGCCATAGTTGATTCTAATCCAAGAAAATAAGCTAAACAGAATATTTTTTAAAAAAAAAATTATATTTCTTACAGCAAGCAGTTGAGTATTCACCCCACACAATTACACAAACAGCAACCCTTCAAATCACTGGCAAGTTTTATTCATGCATTTAAATGCGAAACATCAACTCATAAATATCTAAAAAAAACTATTGAGTTGGTTGAAACATAAAGAGGAGAGGGAAGAACAGTGGGAGTGATAGTAGGGTTTTGGGGTTTTCCCTCCTTATTCAATTTCTCGGGTTTTTGTATTTTTTTTTTTTCAATTTCTTGTTTCTAACTATTAATATATGCTTAATATTTAATTTCAATTTCTTGAAATATACTATACTTTCGGCATATCGTGTTGATGTATTCTTCTCCTATGCAAGTTTATTATTCCCTAAAATTTAGTTATTATATCAATTGAAATATTTAAATATATTGGATTTTATAGATTAGGATTAACTGAAAAAATATCATCTTTATATATTTACATAAATTTGGCATGAAATTTCATTTTTCGGAAAACCAAAAAAAAAAAATATTATGCTAACTTGACAAATAAATGTAAGTCATTCATGATAACTTTTTCTCGGTAATTAATTCTAAAACAAGTTCCAGCTCAAAATAATAGTGACATTATAAAAAAAATTTGTACATTTGATATACGAATTTAGAGTCCATGTATTCGGGTAGATCCGATTGTCACGTATAGCCACATGTCATTAGATCCATATACAAATTTATTCAAATCATTCTCAAGTGTCATGCATTTATATTACGTTAGTCATACATTTTAATAGTGTTAGTCAAACATTTTAGTTATGGTGGTTATACTTTTAGTAATGTTAATTGTACCTTAACATTTTTTAAACAGACATTAACATTTCATACATTTAATTATGTTAGTCATACATTAGTTATATTAGTTGTATTTTTTAGTTATGTTAGATGTACATTTATAAATTATATAAAGGTGTGACAATGTTGATATAAAGGTAAGTAATATCACATTCCTTTATGAATATTAATCACATAAAGGTATATAAGTACAAATTGTGCAAAAAAAAAAAATTTAAGTGAAAGTATTGTATAAAGGTTATGATATTTGTTTATAAATGTATGACTAATATATTATAAAGGTAAGTGCCAAAAAAATTATGATATTTGCACATAAATGTATGACTAATATAATATAAATATATTACTAATATAGTATAAATGTCACTAGAAGAAGAAAAAAAAAAAAGGCGTTGATTCAGGTCAGCCCAAACCCGACTCAAGTGCATGCATACACTTAATGCACAAGAGACCCCTCTAAAGATACAGGTCCTAAACAAATCATAATATATACCTATAATAATATATTTAGAAAAAAAAAAAGGGCATTTGCACAAATTGTTAGAGCATATCAGTATAAGATTTTACTTTCAAGTATAAATACAAGTATATAATTGATAAAATTGTAGATTCAATAATATTAGGGAGAATGTTTATAAGTAAGATGAGTCAATTCACAATTCATAATTCGTATTTGAGTTTGTGTAAATATGAATTTGGTTGGTGATAGTGAGACTTCGTCAACAATATTATATTTATAAAACAGTTTCATATATATTTTTATGATACAAAGATATTATAATTATAAAACAATTTCATATATATTTTTACGATACTTATATATCGAGGCAAAAATCTATGTGAGATTCAAAGTAGATCATCTATGTCCACATTATAAATGGGACTTTATCACTTGGTCAAAATGAACTCCCCTCAAGGCTCAAGCATCTCTTCCAAGCTGCAGAATATTCAACACCACGAAGATGTATTGAATTAAACATGTTTTCACATTTTCTTAACTCGATATGGATAGAAAAAGAGGTTTTTTTTTCTTTTTTCTTTTTTCCTTGGATCAAAATTTGAGCACTTAGGACTCCAATAACCACCAGTTTTAGATACTAATATATGTCTCAAGGTTAAACAAAAAATTCTTCTGGAGAAAGTCTTGCTCGAAGAGATACATATCACATAATCTTCATGAAAATATTGACATCCATAGTGATAAATACACCGTCCAAAACTCATCATAGTTAGAGGTGGGCATTCGATCGGGTATCGTTGGATTCAGGTATTTGGATCAAGTGTTGATATAATATTTTATTATTAAAAAATAAGTTTAATTAGCGTATTCTGAAATAATAGGTTTTAAGTAAGAAATAGATTACAAGAATATGTTTTTATAGATATAAATGATAATAATAAAATATGATTGTATTTGGATTTTGTAATCCAAAATTAATTACGAAAACAAACATACCATAGAATGTTTTAAGTCCAAAATCCTAACTAGTGAATTCCTATTCAAGCATACTCTTATATTTGGAGTGATTTGAAATTCGAAATTCAAAATAAAACCATTTCATTCAAATTAGAATTGATTTGAAATTCACTCAAATGACTCCAAAATTAATTAAAAAGAAAAATATGGATTTCAAATTCACATTTATCCAAATATCATCAATATATTTACTATTATAAATTTCAAATCCTCACACCAATAAATTTGCTATTATGAATTTCAAATCTCTATTTTAATCCACATTCCACGCATCAAGATGAACCCTTAGGGAAAACTTGAGGAAATGATAAAAGATCACTAATACTAAGTGTAACACCACAACTAGAGAGTGTGATAATTTATGGCATGGTTGTCCAAGCGAAGTTGCACATGCGGAAGAACTAACCCTGTGGGACAAAATGATAGAGGTTGTAATTTCCAACCTGACATGAAAACACGGTATGAACCTAACATGAAAATAATAGGTAATGGTTGGTATTTCACGAACTCGATCCATTTCTAATTCGAACCCGTCTACCACAAAATAATAATGGGTTGTATTGGGTCAACCGGCGGGTTGACCTGCTAACCCATTTTATATTTATTTTTAATTTTATATAATATATGTAAGGTTAGTTTTGTAAATTAAACATTTAATTGATTAAACAATGATAATTGTTTGAGAACTAATTTTGTGAACTTGTCTTTCATATTTCTTTATTAGTTTAGAAAGATCTTTCAATTTAAGGTTTTATTACATTAAAAAAAGATAGAAGAAATTATTATTATAATTTTCATGTCAAATAAGTTAGGTCAAATTAACTTGCAAAAATTTCAGACCATATTCAAGTCAAGAATTTTGACATTCATTAATTTTAGACCATATTCAAATCAAGAATTTTGACATGAAATGAAAAAGGGTTTGAAGTCGTATTAGAAATGCTATTATCATGTCTAACCCAACTCAACACAATTGACACCCCTACAACAGGTTATCTAAAGAATTATTTTTTACTTTTTAAACTTTTTTGAAAGTATAAAGTCTTAATTATATAAAACAAACATGAGCATACGACAGTAAATTTATAGTATGGCTCGATTTGACACCACAACTTACACAGCAACAATAATGACACAATGTATCCAAACAACCATGATGGATCCACCCAAAACATTAACTTTTTGCACTGATATATTTAAATAAATTTAAATTGAGATGAATCAAATCACATTCAAAATGAACCTGAAAAAGAAACAAGACAGACTACAAAATTATAGTATAATTTAATCTTAAATAGGCATCAGAACCCAACAAGCAGTAGACAATTCCAAGACATTTCTAGCTATTTAATCACTCCCCAAAGAAACTAAAAAGAAATAAAATTTTCTTCTAAAGGACGTAAAAATGGAGGGAAATAGAAGGCTGCTTGTAAATACACGAATATATGACGACTCAGAACACACCAGGGCAGATAAATATCCATCCACACGATCCCACACGAAACGAAGCCGAGTGTGAGGCAATTCGAATAGCCATAACAGCTACTGTTGCTTGCACTCTGGAGGCCTCTCGCCCTGCTGCCCGTCACCAGCTGGTGCCCTTCCACTCTTCTATAGATTAGATCAATAATCAGAACTTGCAAATTGAAGAACAAGAATTAAGGAGATAAAAGAGGTGGAATTGAGATCATACCTTGCGTACTACTGCTGATGGCTGTAAGTTCAGAACAAGAAAATGTAAAAGGTTAGTACAATGTAAGATCGTGGAAGCAAAAAAATGGATCAAAGTTGCACACCATAAGAATAGTTATATACCTTTTTCCTAGTCTTGCTTTCATCTTCATCCTCATCGTCTTCCTCGTCTTCCTCGTCTTCATCCTCATCCTCATCCTCGTCTTCATCATCCTCTTCATCAAGATCATCTTCTTCGTCTTCGATATCACCATACTCATCCTGTGCAGCCTCTCCCGTGAACCATGACACTGCATGAGGAATTATTTTGTCCCTGATAGTAGACCTACAATGAAACAATTTAAGCAATTTGATGAGAAAACCACTTTTATAATGACATAGCCAGACACAAGTTCTGTTTCTAAAGTAAACCATCCATCAAGACTAAAACTCATCCTCTTTCAAGATACCAGGTAACCTCCTAAAATTTCAACGTCACCTTATCAAAATTACAAAATTCATAAATGCTATTTATAATGTGATCATGGCCAACAACACAAGCTGGAACCCTATCCTCTAGGAATATCATATGGGAGAGAGAATTAAAGAGTGAAATAATAGATGTGTCGCATAGTATTTTATATGTGAACTCGAAAACACTCCTAATTGTTCAAATTAAATGATGCTATGAAACAAGTACTTAACGCTGATACGTGCTTAGATAAAATAAGAAATCTACAAACTTTAATTTTTAAATCTCCTCCTACATCTTTTTTCATCTGCTCTTCCATTTAGGTGGACATAAAGCTTTACTTATAACAATAGTTCAAAAATGCTAATTGATCAACTCACCCAATGTCATAATCTTGTTCCATCAGATTCTGGAGCTCTTCAGCCTATTAAAAAAAAAGGATTTTATATTACTTATGATATTATGACATTCAAAATAGCTTTCTCAAAAGACAACCCATTCTTACAGCATCCTCATCAATATCATCATCCTCATCAGGAACTTGGGGTGGACTAAAGAAGTTGAAGAAACTTTCACACTGTTCAGTTTTAGTAATTGGCTTGGCATTTTTTGATCCTTTCTTTGGCTTCTTTTTCAAAATCTTTTGTGTCAAACATTTTCCTGGATACCACTCAATCTCCGTCCTACAAAGAAAGCACAATGATTGATAAAAAGTAAATATCTGAAACAACATTTTTCAAACGCCAAAAATAAATATATAAATAAATATGGAATATGAAATGAGTTACCCAATTG
This sequence comes from Scutellaria barbata, assembly GCA_028654395.1. Lineage (NCBI taxonomy): Eukaryota > Viridiplantae > Streptophyta > Magnoliopsida > Lamiales > Lamiaceae > Scutellaria > Scutellaria barbata. The sequence continues at coordinate 11,402,253 of CM053646.1, read as the reverse complement.
CTTTCTCCAAGATGGGTTCATCCTCATCAATCATGTGATAAGTCTTCGTGAGAACAGAGTTCTTGAAGAATGGATTAGTGTCAAAATAAAAGTCAAGCTTGAAGCCTTTGGGGTTGTCAATTCTCGACCATTTAATATCTTTGAGGAACTTGAGAGCAGCATCATCACGCTCAGAAATCTATTTCCAGATACACAGATAGGCAGTAACATTAATCACTAGAACAGAAATCCTAATAACCCATTAAGTAATAAATATAAATATCTATACTGACCTCTTCAGCAAGTACTTCGTTGTTTTTCATTGCAGTAAGCCAGAAATCAGGAACTCCCTTCTCTGCAGAAGTTTTAAGTTTAAGCTATAAATTTCTATTTTTAAAGCCACAGACAGAAATCAAAACATACCCTCACTATCTTTGTCTGCCTGCTCAGTTGCAGCCCCCTCGATTTCAACAACACCATTAACAATATCATATCTCTGTTTGCATTAACAATGATTAGTACTTAAGCAAAAAAAAGAGGTAGCTCATAGATCAACATATGCATAAGCATCCAAACCTTTGTATAAAGAGGCTGATATAACTTCTGGTATTTAGCTTCAAGGGCAGCTCTCTCCTCAAAAAACTTTGCTTCCAATTCATCATGTTGAGTCTGTAAAATCCAGAAAACAGTCATTTTTTTCCAGATAACTTACTCAACAACATAACAAAGCCTAAATAAACGAAAAAAATGTTATATTTGGTGAAAACAACTAAATGAAAGACCGTCATCAAGTGAGCATATATTATTATAAAAATTGAAACACAGTAGTTAATAAGCATCTAGCCAAAGGGATATCAAAGAAACATAAGCCCATCTGGATTCTCAAGTAGGTGTGTAAATCAATGTGAAGAAAAGGTACTTCATGAAGAAAAGAACAAATACACCAATCAAATCAATGTGAAGAGAACAGTCTTATGAAGGAAAGAACAATCATACCTGTCTATTTATCAATGACTTGCAACTACGAAAAATGTAAACAAACAGTTATATAATATGTCGTGCAGATTCTTTTTCACAGTGAAAACAAATACAGCGAAAAACCACTTACTGAATATATGGGTTAGACTATCACCTCAGAACGAGTAATCAACCACTTAATAATTACAAGCATTACGAACAAACTGGTAAAAAAATCCTACTTTATCACCTAGATACCATATTCCTCAACCACCATCACAAAGGCACAAAATAAAATCTCAATCTCTCAATACAGAAAGAGGTATAACCTGTATTTCCCTCAGCACGTCAACACGTTTCCTGACATTCGGCGACAGATTCTCAAGCACATCCGAGTGCTTACCCGCAAGATCTTGAAGTTTATTCTGCAAACAAAATGAAGGCAAAAGAAAATCACTCACACATAAACACACAAACAACTTCAAATACCAAATTTTCACCGAAAAATTGAATAAGAAAATGCAAGAGAACTTACCTTTAGAGCATTAACAAGGTCAGCCCTATCTTCGGCGTTCAATGCTACACAAGGCATTCAATTAAAATCAAATTCGAAATCAATCCTATTAGTTAAGGTTTGATGATAGTGATTGAACTCACCAGAGCCGAGATCAGCGACGTTGAAGGCGTCCTTGTTGCTGCCCATTCTTGAGAGGGCCGCCTACCAAAAACCCTAATGTAGAGAAGCAAAAACCCTAGAAACGGCGACAAAGAAGATAAAAGAAAACAGGATGTTGAAGTATGCAAGCATATAGCACTTGGATGCTATTTATATTACTGTCTAAGGCCGCGTTTGGTTTTTCAATTGTTTTTTGGGCTTTTTTTTTTTCAAGTGTTTTTGGGTTATTCTTTTTCATAATAGTTTAATAAGTAAGGTTCCATGTTTTCTGGCATATTCTTGTATTATTAGTCTTTGTAAATATGTTCCTTTTTTCTGTTCTTGTATTTTATTTAAAAAATATATATATGTATATATATATACTTACATATTCATATATTTATAAATGCATAAATATTTGTGTATATATCTTATATTTGAATAATATGCTTTTAATAATAATAAAAGTACAACTTTTTATTTTTAAACTTGTTCAACCTCAGTAATTCATAAAATATAACTTATAATATTTTATTATTCATTCTCATCATTCAAAAAAAATTGTTTAAACCAGTTATAACTGGTACAAGGATTTTTCAGGTTTTTCAATCAATTCTTATCAAACGTATTTCTTTCTTTCTTTCTTTTTTGACAAAATTCTACTTTGTTATATGAGTCTTTTTATGTAATGGAAAGTATGATAAAATTGGAAACAAATATTCAGTCGACGTGATATATTGACAACTATATTATATATATATATATATATATATATTATATAACATATTAATTAATGGCACATTTACTTTACAATGGAGAATAAATATTATATTAACATGACACATACTCAATTCGACTTTTTTTCTTGAACATGACTAATATATTAATATCAAGTATCAACTCACGATTACCGTATTCGGATTCTTTCCTATATCTGTTTCTTTTTTTTTTTTAACAAAAGTATGAATTTTAGGAAAAAGAAAACAAGTTATATTTCTATTGCATTTTAAAATATGCATTTCATCGCATGTATTTAATAATATTCAGGATGAATTTGACGAACAGATTTATTATAATGCTTTAAATCTTATTCCATATTAAATTTAATTCTTATTTTTCACTCTGAAAATCCTGGGTGGAATCAAGTTAAAATAAGGGACCATATTAACATATTATTTGCACATAAGCCTCGGAAAGGCATGGAGGTGGGGCCCTCTGCGTCAATGTTTTTAAGGTCGACAGCTTGGATAGTCATTAGTTATTGGTTCTACAAATTGACTCGATATTAAAAATATCTGTGTATTTAATTATAAATATTATAGCAAAGTATTTTGTAAATTAATACTAGTTAATTTAATAATCTATATTATAGATATATTTTATTGGTCTTAATTTTAGTTTAATGGTTTAATCATTTCAATAAAATAACAATATTGAGTCTATTAGTCATGTTTATAAAAAAATTGTAAAAAAACCAAATAAAACTTGTTAAAAAAAAAAATCAAAGTTAGTTATCATTAGAGTTAATATATTGCTCTTTTTGAAATACTACAATTATAAGAATACATGTGTATGTAAGTTGTAATAAAGTGAATAAAATGATTGAATTTTGTTCATATTTATAAAATTTGAAAAATTGTGGTGTCTTTTCAAATTTAAACATCTTATAAATTAAACCTACATCTGTCACATTGGTTCAAACCATACCTTCTTCAATCTAATTCATATTAGTTCATTTCAAACTTACTCATTCACACTTGTTCAATTCCAACTACAATAATTCAGATTGAATCCAAGTCGTATGATTGACCCGACTTAATCATCAAAGATCTGCATCGTGTATTTGACCCATTGCCACATCACCGAGCCATCCGAGCTATGCAATTTAAAAAAAGCATCACAGTAGTGTGAGTTCAGTGAATAAAGGTGCACATCTTACTTGTGTTGGTTCAATCCAAATTGACAATTAGAGCACATCGTGGTGGGTTGACCTATGAATAAATGTGGGCTAATCTAGTTTTGAATATAAAGAACGTGCATTAATTATTTTAAGAGGCGTTTTAAATTCATATCTTAATATTTCTGATTTATTTTATTGTTTCCTACACAATCATTCTTATGAGGAGAGAGAATGAGTAGAGGATGTTAATGTGGTGGGCTCAATACAAAAAACATTTTTTTTTCATTTTTATTATATTATTTTAATATATTAATATCATGATTTAAAACATCAATACACACGTCCTATCTAACTAAACTTAACTAGCCTAAAAAGCTTGATGATCTCAGTTGACATGACTCGTTAATCTCACATGACAACCTAGACCATGTTTGGTTTGGAGGGTTTCAGGGGTTAGGATTAATTAATTTGAATAAATCTGTGTTTACTTTGATGGTTGAAAAATTTATATTTTTTTCGGACTTGGGTTGAAAATGATTTTTATGGTCTTATCTTGGGTTTATTTGGATAAATTAAACCCACCAAAAATGGTGGGTTTATAAGGGTTTATAATAAAATTTATGTTTTTAATACATAAACCTAACTTAATATATACCACAACATTCAAACCAAACACAAAATTAAATCAAACATATCATTAAACATTCAAACCAAACATATCAAAAAATTAATCCAATTTAATCCAAATAGTGTAAACCCACCACAATCCAACTAACCTAACTAACCCAATACACGAACCAAACGTGCCCCTAATGGTTCGATAATATAATTTTGGGAAAATAAGTTTTTTAGTTATTTAAGTTTACTTTATTTAATTTTTCATTATTTATTTTTCACATTTTGATTCTTAATCTTTTATGTTTAAAAATTACTATTTTTTAATCATTTTACTTGCTATAACAAGTAAATGTTTATTTTTTTAATTAAAATTCATTTTTAATACCAACAAAAAAAAGTTTAATTGATAAAACACTCAATTAATATTAATAATTTAAAACTATTTTTTTTAATTTCTAACTTCGGAATGTCCAAATTATTAATATTAATAATTAATAACAAAACTCTAACTCACGTTTTGAGATGAGAAATAAATTTTTTTATTTATTAATATTAATTTAAGTATGTTAAATGAAAAATTAAAATTTATGGTTAACAAAAAAATTAATGTTCTCTTAATTAAAAAATTGTATTAAAATTATATTTTAATTTTAAACCAATAGTTACATGTTGTAGTAGGTTAGAGGACTAAAAATCATAAAATGAAAAATAAAAGATGAAAATTTCAATAAGGTATATTTAGAGGATAAAAACCTTATTTTCCTATAATTTTTTTACTACTTTAATTCATTAAAATCATTTAATAATAAAGAATTAGAATTAATGAATAATTAACAACTCAAGTCGTAACCCACTATAGCGATAGGCCAAACATCAATAGTCAGCTCAAGCAAATTCTCAATCTTGTTTTTTGCATTCTCATTCCTTCATTCTCACTTCTTCGTTTCCTTAATGAGATGGACTATTGTCCATTGACTAGGGAGGGATTATTTTTGCTTTCTTTTATCTAATGACATACATTTTTCCAAATTAATTTTTAATTTAATTAATAAACTACAGTGTTGTTCACCTAACCATTGTGGGCACATTAATATGTGCTTACGGTTGATATGTCAAAAATTCAAAATATCTATTAATTTTACTTTTTATATAACGAAAAGATGAGATGATTACACGTTATCGGTGGACATATTAAGAATTTTCCACGATGAACATTTGAGTAAAATCATAATAAACTATTATTTAATTCTTAGAAGAAAACAAAGGGCTTTGGTCTAAATTGGCAAGTGGATTCACTAGCCCAAGTAAGGCTGGTCGAACTGCAGTTAGAAAAATTTTAACACTGACGAATCTCAAAATTGCATATATGTATATAAATGTCATGTTTTTTGTTAGAATTACCTAAAAGATTGGTTAAAATTGCAATTTATATGTAAATTTGACGGTTTTTACTATAACAAACTATATATTAAATATAATGTTGGATGTAATATATAATTTTTGAAATGTTTGAAAATAAAACATGAGAATTGGTGTCTATTTATCCTACTTATAACACTGAAATATTATTATTATTTTTACGACAACTAATCCTATATTAAATGTATTGTTGGGTATAATAACATATTAGTTTTTGAAATGTTTGAAAAGAAAACTTGAGTAGTTTTGGTGTCTAGGCACCTTACTTATAACTCTTGAAATATTATTTAATTTTTAATTGGAGAAAATTAAAATTTCTTTAGATTTGTGTTTTGACTAAGGGATTTAAAATATATATATATATATATATATAGGATTTAAAATAAATGTATATAAAGTCAATTCAAATTAGAGTACATAAAAGTTATTCAAATTGTTTAAAAATTATTTAAAATGAAAGTGATTTTTCAAATTTTGTCAATTCAAACATCAACAATAAATTTGCTAATGTGAATTTCAAATCCTTCAATCTAAAACACAACTTTGGATAATTAGAGACATTTAGTTATGTTTAGATAGAGTGATTTAAAACACAAGTCTTTAATTCTACCAAAATTAGAGTGTATTAAACAAACTACCAAAATCGCTCACAATTTAATCATAATAAACATAATGGATTTTGAATTTATCAACTATCCAAACATCACCATTAAATTTATTACTGTAAAATTCAAATCATTCGAGTTAAACACATAAAATGTAACCAAATTGTGTCAAACTATTGAGAATTTGAATTTGGTTTGCTTAAGATCAAACGATCTCAAGCTTAATTTACCTAATATGTTCATATTAACAAGCGTACACCTGCTTAATCAAGTCAAGATAAGCTCAATAAATATAAATAATAAATTATAATTTTTATCAACTCACCTATAAGAAAAATTATATTTTCTTCACTTCAAAATAAGTGTCATTCTAAATGTTTATTATAGATTAGAGAACATAAATATTGGATAAATATAACCTTAACTAATCGAGAAATTTAGTATTTAAAATTGGATAGAAAAATCAAATTAATTCCATAAAAATTATCACATTAAATCCTTAAATTTTAGCTAAAAAATATTAATACGAATAATTTGGGATTAAAATTACATAAAAATTTAATACGACACTTAATTTGAAACAAAAATTAAATTATAGCACGACAAGTAAAAGTGTAGTGGTATATTATCTTATCTAAAATTTATAATTAACGATTTAATTATATAAATGCATCAAAAGTAAAAATATGAAATTACATATTAAAATGTAAAATTTTAGCATTACGTTTTACAAGCTATCTCACGAGATCACATGTCTAATTTATTTATTTAACAAATAACAATAAATGATCTTGAACCAACTTTTATAAAATCAAAATTCTTAAAGTAAGATTAAAAATGTATTTGATGGAATTAAAGAAAAGAAAAAAAAACAAAAAAGAAAAACATAAAGCACCGTTTTCTCTCTCATGCCTGCAGTCACACCACCTGTAAGCACTGCCACTTAACCACCGTTCTATCTCTCCTCCTCCATTACTCCTCTCTCTGCACGCAACCTTTCCCCCTTTTTTGTCATATTATCCGCGTGTTCTTCTCATCGGTAAAGGGAATATCAAACAGAACCTACTCTTTGAGCTCTCACCCAGAACAAATGGCGTTTGAAATGGCTAAGTTTGAAGGAAATGGAGAAGGTAAGCTGATGGATAGCTGCAACAATGGTGAACTTCCGATGTGTGTCAAGGAAGAGCCCTTCATGTTTCTCGACGGCGCCGGAGATGCAACGTCGGAGCAGCTTACCAGGCCGATTGACGGGCTGAAGGAAGGTGGACCACCGCCGTTTCTGAAGAAGACGTTTGAGATCGTGGATGATCCTGAAACGGATTCGATAATATCGTGGAGTTCGACGAAAGACAGTTTCGTTGTTTGGGATCCTCACAGATTGTCCGCTGAATTGCTGCCTAAACACTTCAAGCACAACAATTTCTCTAGCTTTGTTCGCCAGCTTAACACCTATGTGAGTGTCGATCGTCATCACTGCTAGGGTTTTAATCACTATTTTGGGGATTTTTTGTTTGTTGAGAAATTGGCTGCGTCTTTCTTTAGGCATGATTTTGTTTTCTTTAGATTGAGTTCATGTTTGATCTAATATTCTAATTGTATATACAAAGTACCTTTTCTCTAGCTTTCTTATGCTGCATTCTTGTTCTGCCTTTGTTTTTTTAAAGGATGATTGTATTGTTTTTCTTGCAAATCAATGATGATTTTAGCTGGATTAGATTGTTTTTGAAAGATGAAAGTTATAATCAATTTTCCTTTTCTTTGAATTTCGTCATCATTCCATGGGATCTGCTTGTCTTCAGTTGTTTTATACCTGCTTGTCTTCAGTTGTTTTATACTTGGTTATTTGTTATGATTCTTTTAACTGATTAACGTTGGTGATGGAGTTCTTCAGAGGTTTAGGAAAATTGATTCAGAAAAATGGGAATTTGCAAATGAAGGTTTTCAGCAGGGGAAGAAGCATTTGCTGAAGGAGATCAAGAGGCGAAAGCCGAATTCTCAAGCAATTCATCAACAACCATTGCTCCATTCATCTAAGAATGGAGCAGAGGCAGAGCTCGAAAAACTGAAAACCGATCAAAACACATTGCAAGACGAAGTCCTGAAGCTAAGGCAGCAACAAGAGACCACACAGGGTTATCTAGCTGCTGTTGAAAAGCGTCTTCATATCACTGAAACGAAGCAAAAACAAATGGCTTTATTCATGATCAAGCTCCTCAAGAACCCTCTTCTATTGCAGCATATCATCGAAAAAATGAAGAAGATGAGGGCCCTCAGGAGTGGACAAATCTTGAAGAAGAGAAGACTGGAAGACCCTGATATGGGTGATGGCGGCTTAATTGAAGCAATGAAAGCAGTTGATACTGATGAGATTGGTAATGATAAGAGGATCCAACTTCAAGAGAAGCTAGCAACAATTCAATCAGATATAAGGACTCTGTTGTCTTCTGATGAGAATTCGGAGAATTCGTGTGAGACGAGCAGTTGTGATGGTTGGTCAGAGAACTTTGTGTTGTGGGAGAAGCTGATGGAAGATGACATGATATACGAGGAAGAAGGAACAGGGTCGAAACAACAATGCGATATTGTTTCGGAATTGGAGAATTTAATTGCAAAACCACTGGAATGTGGTGTGCAAATGAGAGGGCTGGTTGAACTGGTTGGCTGTTTGGCGTCTATAGCTTGATGCAGGGTGGAGGATGTAAGAAATCTTGGACCAATTGCTGCCTTGTTTCTTGTCTAAATTATCTCCCCCTCTCTAGATACATTTCTTTCTTATGTAAATCTTTTAAGTTGCTAGAAAAATGACCTTTGCTTGTTGTGAGGTTGTAAATGTTCTTGGTAGTAGATTTGCGTTTCTTTGATGTCCCTTTCTCATCAACTTGTTTTACAACAAGGGTGTTGTCAATAGTTACACATGTATCTTTATACTGTTTTTACATTTTTATCTTATTTTGCATATTTTTATTAATCAGATTCACTATTTTCTTAAGTAGAAAAAAAATCTAATTAAATTATAAATATTGAAATCAAATCAAAACAATGAATTGTATTTTTCCAATACAACAAAGTAAAAACTAAATTTGACATTAGTTACATACAAGATGAAGTAAAAAATAAATTTGAAATTGAACGGTCCATTATCGTATTGCCCTTTTAATATATATATATCGTACCTAATCTCCTCTAATAGATGGAGGGTAGGGGTTTGAGCCCTTTTACTAGTCTTATTTCTTATTTTGTATTATTTTATGAATTAAGATTGAAAGTCAAAATCAAGATTAAGACATGAGGTGGAAAGTTGAATGACATTTTCAAAAAGCGTTCACCAACAGCCACGGGTCTCATTCATTAACTCTTTATACAAATTAAATAAAATGGTCCATTTGGATTTTAGGGTAAGTGTGACGTGATATTTGAAGAAGCCACATTTTTCTTTTTACGGATATAATTTGATTTTCTTGCCAGAGAGAGAGAGAGAATCTATTTTCCACATAATCAATAATAGCCCATAATTGACTGAAATCTATTTTCCACATAAACAACAGCCTACATAATAGGAAGAAGTAATATCTGCTTAGATTAGGATTAGGTCATTAACACCAAACTTGTGAAGTTTTACTAGTCTTTCAACTCATACAAAAAGGGATGAACAAATTCTCTTTGAAACAAAGAATTGTAATTACATACATGGATTCAAAGATCAATAATGTTCAAGATATGAATATATCTATGAACCTTCATAGCGTGATTTCCTCAACACGAGAAAATTTTCTGAAAAACCCACGTCTACGTGTTGCTCTGTCAATCTTAGTTAAGAACTCGAGATAAAAAGCATCAATCGGAACCTTTCTTGGGATGGACTGTTCGGATGAAGGCCTCGATTTCTTCCTTTGCTCTTTCAAAAACATTAGGACCTTTAACTTGACTGGTTGGTGTGTTCTCATTGATATCATTACTCAGTCCATGAGTTTCTTTATGATGATGCGGCTTGTGCATGAGTGTCTCGATCTCTTCCTTGGCCTTTTCGATGAGGTTAGGTGCTTTGAAATTCTTTTCTGCCAATATTAAAACACAGTCGTGAAAAATTGTTAGTTAAACAACATCGAAATGAGGGCAAAAGTTCACCGTGGATGATGTAGATCATCAGTAGAATAAGTGAACAATGGCAAATTGTATCTATAGAATTCAGGTTAATCATGTTTCCAGTCAAAGTTAGACAACAACGCTTGATTATCTAAATCAATGAATTGACCTCCCTTCTTGCCAATTCTAACAAGAGATGGTTCCAAAAGCAATTGACCATACTCAAGACTCAAAATATGTTCATTACTTATTTATTACTCAAAAGTTTAAAATAACCTAAAATTATTGGGTTGTATTTGCATTGAATATTTCAGGGTAAACATGAAATTATAGTTGCAGAAGCCTAGGTAACAGATTTTTGAGTAATTTATGATAGGTAACAGAAACCTAGCACTATCATTTTGAACTGATTTTTGACTAATTTATGATAGGCAACAGAAAGATCATTTTTTCAGAAAAAATCAATCTAGGAAATGCTAAAAAGGGCAAAAGACATAGTTGCTCTGGAAACAGGTTTATGGTAAGAAACTCATTCATGACATTCTTTATAGTCCTGTTTCGTCCCAGATTTGATCAAGATAGGGCTGCTGATTCAAAGAGGATATCAAATCACTTTTGATAATGAGTAAAGCTTTGCTGAAGAAAATAGCAGTTTCTCAAGCTGCAATCTTTCCACAAAAAATGATTTGTGTCAAGAGAACTTACTAAATGGAAGAAAACTCAGTTCCACAGAGGTGCAAATGCTTTGAAGGATAACATGCAAGCACCAAACAACAATGCTTGTGAAAACTCTCACTCAAAAATCCTCCATCAAGGTCAAATACTACTCAAATCCAGAATCATTTCACTCAAGACCTTACAAAGGCACAGCAAAATCTGGGTATCTTCAACAACCATGAACAATCATTATAATTCAGCAGCTGTAGCTACAAACTAAGAGGGGGTTTGAACTTGACAATTGGAGATTTTAGGAAATGATTGGTGTTGACACTTGAGTAATGGATGATCGGGAAGACTGTTCACTTTCTAGGCACTTGGAACTCGAACGAGGATTATGTATTGACTCTAGAGTGTAGGCGATAAAGACTACAGAGAAAATCCAATCTGTAACCAAGTAAAGCCAAAGTAAAACTACCTAAAAGCTACAAAACAAATTACTTCTTTATTACTTTTATAGCTTTATAGCACTACAACATCCTAGTATGAGTGTTTAAGCGTTTCTGTTTCTTAATCTTCACTTCTAGACCACTCTTCTGAAGATAACCCCTACAACATATCTTATTCCTTCAATGTATTTCTCATTTCACTTTTGGATAATATTTATAAGAGCATCAGACTCGAAACTGAAAAATAAAGGAGCATATCTAGATAAAAACAAAGAGAAGAAAGAACAGCTTATGAGTTAACCACATAAACCATACAAGTTTAGACAATCATATCAGCAGCTAAAGACATCACATTAAAACACACTTCCTGTTTGCTAATATAACCACAAAATAGTCCAAACCTGAATGCCCCTCCGACTTCTCGTATTTCAGACCATCCTTTCCAGCAGAATCCCTGAAAACAACCAAATATCTCTAAATTGAGACCACATTCACACATTCTCATCTATAAAATCATCTCAAGCAAAACACTACATTTCCTTACCCATATAACCCCAAATCATGACTTTCTGATTCCTTCTTGGGATGGATTGCCTCCACAAGAGCCTCAATCTCCTCCTTGGCTCTCTCAAACACACTCGGAGCCTTCACATCACTCAGTGGAGTATTAACATCAATGTCTTCACGCAATCCGTGACTTTCCTTGTGATGATGATGTCTGTGTTCCTCATTACGAAGAAAAACCGCTTCAAACTCCTCCTTGGCTCTCTCAAACACACTTGGAGCCTTCACACAACTCAATGGAGTATTAACATCAATATCTTCACGCAATCCATGAGTTTCCTTATGATGATGATGCCCGTGTTCCTCACTCGGCACCTTCACGTTTTTCCCTACCCATCGTCCAAAAAATCTTAAACACCAATCCTCTCATAGATTCAGATTACTCACATAAAAAACTAAATAAATTGCATACATCCAAATAAACACGTGCAAAAAGGCTCAATTCATCCAAAAAATTCCATGATTTTCGACCATATCTCGGAAATTAAATGTCGGAAAGAGATAAAGCGACAGGGTCTGAGAGAATACCTGAGAAAGAGTCTGGTCTTGATTCTGCCATGGATGAAATCTCCGAGTTTTACTCAGATGGTTATGTTCGATTGTTGTGAAGAAGGTGAGAAATGGGGATGTATTTGTGTGTTGGGAGAGAAAAAGGAATCAAATCTTTGAAAGATGCCTTTATTTGAAAAATTAACATTCAGACTAATCTTCTCCCAAAAGTGTATGATGTGTCCATGCATTTCAATTTTCAACATTATTTACTTCCTTCTTATTTGAATGTTTTTCTAAGAATTTTTATTATTGATAAAAAAAAACAATAAATTGATCTAGACTACAATTTAATTATAAATGCCTTAAAACCCAATATTTAGATATGTAATATCTCATCCAAAAAAAGTCAATTAATTAGTAATCTATTTTGAATATACGATATTTAATTAACTTATCTTTATTTATATTTTGTATTTACATTTTTTAAATAATTGACCCTCTTAAAATAATTACAATTATATATATGCACCTATATTTATTTATTAAAATTATAACAAATTTTATCAAGTATAATTATTAAATTTTTAACTAAGTCAGAATAAAGTTGGTGATAAAATCTTAATCTTATTTGATTTGGTAAATTATTGATGAATATGTCCTGATATCCTAAAATAATATTTATTTTGGAATAAAATTTATTTTGTTAAAACGACATTTATTTTGGAGTGGAAGGAATACGAATATTTATTTTGGAACGGAAGGAGTATCGATTAATAATAACGAAATTGCAACCAAATTGGTCTTATACTAGTGGTGTTAGAATGAAAATTCTGCAACATAAATTGACCAGAGTTAAAAGTTTGTCTTGAAAATATTAATGTTAAGACTTAAAACTGCAGAAGATTATCTTTTAACATATTTCCATAGCTTGTTAACATATTTTAAAAATTATACAAGAAAGAATATCAAGAAAACAACCCAAATAAAGAAACCTTTTCTGTGCTTACTTGTGATCAATTTATCTTCATTGGCCTCTCAACCTAATCAAGTGATTCTAATAAGCCACCATGAATCCCAACGAAACCCCAAAAATTATGGTAAGAAAACAAGTGTTTTTCTAGGTGGAGTAGGAAAGAGAGTTTAATTCCAGTAGAATATTCTCTCTTTTTTTTTCCCGCATAATTACCCATATTTAGCCTTTTAAATACCAGCATCGTCGGATCCATTAAACATACTCCAAATCCAACGGCTGATATTAACCAATCAAAATAAAGAACAAAATCTGATATCTGATTGGCTTTGCTTTTAATTTCCCACCTCTATTGGGTAATATATTCCATTGGCATCTTATTAAATTCACAACTTGTTCACACCTAATGTTTTATTGCGTACATTGCATTGAGACTCCCTAATCCCTATATAAACGCTCTCATTCTCCAAATCATAGGTGTACTAGAAAAAATCATACATAAATTTTTTTAGCTGCAATTGAATCTTAGATTTTCAAGTTTTTCCAATGGTTAGAAATTGTAGTGATTTTTTATTTCGACAAAACGATCATTGAATTAGACAACGATAATTGGATCGTGGATGAGCTCGATGCCACAGATTTGATCAATGAGCTATTGCGCACCATGCCCTTGAAATCACTCTTGCTGAGTCTAATTTTTATTTTATTTTTTCATGTTGATTTTTTGAAAGTAGAATGTCATAAACCATGCATATTTTCCCTGTTGTTAAAAGGGTCTATTAATTTACAAAAAAAATAAAATATAAAAATTGCAGGATAGGATAATGAAGGAGCTACATGCTAAAGGAAAACCATTGAAAACATGCAAATTGGACAAAAATTGAAACATATAAGACCAAAATTGAAAAATATATATTTGACTGTTTAAAAATGGAAATGATCTTACATACAAGATCAAAATTGAAATTAATCTTTAATTTAATTAAAACACCTCGACTTGAGCTGGGATGAGCCGCTGAAGGAACTATCAACGGAAATTGGAAACTTGATCATTTAAGACACCTTGACTTGAGTTGGAATGAGTGTCTGAAGGAACTGTCAAGAGAAATTGAAAACTTGAGAAACCTCGCCTTGAGTGGGAATGAGTCTCTTAAATAATGAATTACCACTTCAAATTTGAAATCTGGTTCAGTTGAGACACTGCCTCGACTTAAGCTGGAACGAGTCTCTGAATGAGTTGACAGAGAGCATATGTGGTTTGCACAACCTAAAAACATTGGGTGTCGACTTTTGCAAAAATCTTTCCAGACTTCAACTCAAGTTGTGAACTTGGTTTTATTGCTTGGTGTGTTCTATTTCTTGTTTACATTTTAAGAACGCTTCTGTTCAATATTCAAAGTGTGCTTTTGTGATGTATTATTGCATTTCGGATATTCTTCAGTATTAAATCTCCACTTTATTGTTTTGTAAATGTACTTGTATTTGAATCTTCAAATCAAGTTTATGATATATAAAATTAATAAGCAGAGTCCTCTGATGGGTATAACAAAAGCCAAGAAAAGAAAAGAGACCACCAACTATATATATGGACTTACAAAGTCATATAACACTTAACAAATTACTCCAATGAATCGTGTACAAATTATCCAGTAGTATATTGTTGCATTAATTTCTTTGGAAAACTAAAACTTGCATCTATCAAAATCAACAAACTGCACACATGAACTATCTTCCTTAATGGGTTCTTTGTGGCTTAAATAAATATGAACGATACCCTAAGCCGAAATTTTCGAAAACAGGTTTGAATATCCTTTTTTTTTGTTTTTTTGTCATTTGCTGATGATACTATGTTTTTCTGTTCTACTAATGTCACGGCTTTCAAAATACTTTGAATTTTGTCAAGGTACTTCATGTTATTGGAAGAAAAGATTTATTTCGCAATTATCTAATTTTGTTGAAGAAAAAATGCATGTCTTTCAAATATATAGGAGTAGGAGTACTTTTATACAAATGAAGAATTGAAAGCTCTTCATTTCAAGAATTATTGAGGAAGTTCATAATAAGCTCACATTTCCTCAATCCATACTTGATGGAACTTAACTTCTTCTATTTTGTGGTGTTTGTATTGTGGGTTAATTTTATTTTCCAACTTATATTATATATGTTTTTTTATTTTAAAATCCGAACTATTTCATTTTTCAATCATAATCTATACTATAAGTTTTGTTTAATTTTACAATCTCAGGCAATAAATTTTTCAAAAAGCGCACATGTGATTTGTATGTACGCAGTTGGAGGATAGTTTTATAGGATGGAAGAAACCATAACAAAATCTATGGATATATAAGTTTTTTATATCTTTTTATTCATTATGAAAACACCTGAAATGTCATTTCTTTTTGGACGAGAAGCATATTATTATTGTACCCATGAACTCACTCTAATGATAATACATTTTTTAGCCTGAACAAAATTTCGATTAGAGTCCCTCAATCCCTAATATAACTTTAAAAAAAAAATTAATAAATTCTTTTATCTGAAGTAGCAAGTTTGCCATTATTTAGTTAATGATGGCAATTTTGATCGATTTATTAGGATTTTTACAATTAGTTGAGGTTTTTAATACCATGAAAACTACATGTATATGACATAATTAAAGGATTTCAATCAAAAATTAAAAAAATGGGCCATCCACCAGGACTTAATATCCACACCTGTTGTACATAATATATGTATTAATAAAAATAATTCATGGGTCCAAAATAAGGAGCGGTTACAAGTTGTCAGACTCAGAGTGTTTCGTAAACGGTTAAAAATAAGATTTTAAAATAAAATATTAAGAATTTATAAGTTTCTTTTTTTTTTTTAAATTAAACTGGGGTGGTTTCAATTTATTTTTAAAATAAGATAATATTTTTTTAAATATCTTTAAATTTGATCCTTTAAATTTGATATTTTAAATTATATAATTCTCTTTAATTACTAACATATTATTGATGAAATTATTTTATTTATCCATACATTTTAACAATTAATTTTGAAATAAGATAAAATATTTTATAAACTCAAAAAAACAGCTCACATGATACAAGAATTTACAAGCTCTTTCAAATAACCTTAGCTAAATACCCTGTTAATGAATTAGATTAATGAATAGCGTGTGTATTGATTCTGCCTATTAAAATGATTATATAGGGAGACAACTGTAAAAATGTCTATTCATGCATAGATTTCAAATTCATGTAATCGGATCGATCCAATTTGAGATTATTTTTATGTGCTTCCTCATGTGCTTTCAAGTCTCATACTCCTTATTTTATGCTTACACTCTATACCATGTGTTTATATTTTGATAAATATGTAATATATTTTAGTTATATTAGTAATATATTTAATTATGTTAATGATATATTTATGCTACGTCAGCAGCACTCATTTATTATATTCATGTTCTTCTTCTGACAAACATGTAATATCTTTTAGTTATGTTAGTGCTAATGTTATATGAATAATACTCTTACATTTTATTACATAAAATGAGGTAATATCTTTACGTAATGAAGTGATATTTTTTTGTGATACAACTAATACTTTTATATGGTACACTAATATCTTTATGTATTACACTAAAATATTTCAATAAAATAACGTAAATCATTTTTTTAAGTAAAATCAGACAATACATTTAAATAGATACATTAATGCATTTACTTTATATTATTATCTTTACATGATACAAGTAATATTCTTATAGTGTATTTCAATTAAATGAAGATAATACCTTTATATAAATAAATTAAAACATTTATGTGATACAAATAATACAATTATGCAATACAACTAATACAATTATGTAATACAAGTAACAATACATTTACATCACATTTCAGTAAAATGAATTAATTTATCTTTATGTAGATAAAATAATGCATTAATATAATACTAGTGATACTTTTATGTAATATATTAATAAAAAGGAAAAAAAAGAAAATCAATCGAAAGTTTTGATCAGGCACACCATTCTCATCGCCACCCCTGAAAATCAAGCGAACAGATTTCTTAACTCACGTTTTTGTCATAGAAAATAAGAAGAAGAATTTAGACACGAGGAGAAAAAGAAAATTATAGAAGAAGCACGGTTGTGCAATCTGGATCAGGCAAATAAGCAGCGTTCGTTGAAGCATTAAGAAATATTATGATTTGGAAAAGGAGCGTTGTTCTAGAATCAAAAATAAAAAACTAAAAAACTTATTTACATATTGGTATTGAGTTGGGTGGTGTTAAGTTGCATGGATCATAAAATCCTTATAACCCCTTCACAAAAATGTAACTCTTTAAATTTCGGATTATTTAAGATAGAAATAACATTATCTAATCACTTGAGATTAAAAAAGAAAAGAAAAAACTATATATCCATACACAATGAAACTATATAGCTCTCCCTTCTCAACTAATACACGCACGCCTATAATTCTTAAAATTAAATAATAATCCCCTGGAAAGTTGAAACTACTGAAATAAGAAAGAATCTAGAAATCGCGCACACCGCAAACTGTACGAGATATCCAGTCCAACCAATTGTTTTTTTTATTATTATAAAAAAGATGGGCTATTAAATAATTAATTATTAATTTAATATTTTACAAGAGCTTGTCGCCTATTCACATTACATAAAGGTTTGAAATAATTAATGCAGTATTATATGATTTGAAGCCAGCAATAATGACTTTCTGATTCCAAATTTGCAACCAATACTTGTCTTTGTTAACTGTCTTTCAAATCAAATTTTTGGGAATAGATTAATATTTGGAAGGCCACATGTAGATTCTTGCATACCGATTTTATATAGATGCTTCTATATGCCCAATAAGTATCTTTGTAAAATAAAATTTTGTTGTAAATTAATTTTTATTAACTGTACTCTTAACTTTATTCTAAGATTTTTGTCGCGGATAGTGACAATAGATACAAAGAAATGTATGTGATGTGGATATTTCTAAATTCTACCTCAAGTCCAACGTCTTTTACATTATTAAAGAAGTGGTTCTTCTCGAGTTGACCCGGATCCAATTCAAAGAGTTTTTGTGAAAAGATTTGGATGTAATGGATATAAATATCTTATTTAATTAAACTTTTTTTAAGTAGAAGGAAAATGCCATTTTTATCTTTATCATAGAAAATAGATATAAATAGTTTAAAGTTGTAACTTTTTCCTAAATTTTTCCCACTTTTTAAGGTGTAAGAATATTTTATCTCCATTTTTTGTCTCTTGTGTAGTTGATTTCTTTACTATTCTACTATTTCGACCTTGTTCTATTTCCATTGTTTATTAAGAAAGATGGGTGTTTGGTCGTATTGGATAATTCTTGTGAAATGGGGGCAGTTCGTTTTCTTCTCTGTTGTTCGAATGTCTGTGATTTTATATTTTTTAAACATATATGTGAGGATATAATAGCACTTGGGGATTTATCAAGTAAAAAGGAGATTAAAAAATGTTAAGAATGGTGTATCTAGAAAAGAGTGCATTCATAAATCAACGGATGTCAACGTCTTCGTCTTTCTCAAATTAATCATGGATTTAGAGTTTTCGAATCAAATGTATTACATGTTACACATAAAATATTCCACAATATTACTAATTAATTTATGATTTCTCAAAAGTATTACCTTTAGATATACAATTATTATATTATACAAAAGTTTAACTAATATATCTATAAATATTATTTAATCTATGTTGACGGCATTACTAGACGTTGACCCACATTGACAGATTATTCAATTCGTCTCACATAACGATACTTGTAGGATGATTTCATACAAAAAATTACAAAGAAAAAAATTGTAACAAATTTGAACTTAACCAAACAGGAATTTCTAAGAAAAGCTAAATTGAATATGCTATGCAATGTGGTTGGGACGGTCTCCTAAAGAACGGTGTTTTTTCACACATTTCAAATATAATAAATGCATTGGTAAAAAAAAAAAAAAAAAACACTATTATACGTTTGATTTTTTTCAGAAAATGAATATATTTAGTATAGTATAATAGTATATAACTGTAACTATAATTAAATTTGTGATGACCCCTACAATGTAAGTAAATGTGTTGTCACTTGGCAGTTAGACAATTTTTTTCTCGTTCTTTACTTGTATTTGGATGAGTGAATTTCATTGGTTTGACTATTAACCCCTTCTGGTAGGTAATTAAGAGACACTCAAGTAGTATATATGTACACGTGTTAAAATATTCATTATGAACACCTTTAATTTATTATTAATATATTCATTTATGATATATAATAATCTCACTCTTAAATAGATATATTGAGTCAGCCGTCTAGGCCCCATAGTGTCTTTACCCCATACGATTTTTGGGCCAATTACTTGAAAGAAAAGTTTAGATTTATTTTACTTGTTTTATTCTTTAAATTTATTCCTTTGAGAAGATCCTATACGTAATTTACATTTATCTAATGCAACACATAGTACATACATACTACTAGAACACTATATTAATGAAGCACAAAAAAAAAAAAAAAAAATTCAACTGGCAATAATAATCACAAATGAATTTTGAGGAAGGCTGCTGCTTTAGCCTTTAAGTTTGAAAGTTATTGGTATTTAATAAGGTTCGCATGCCTAACACCTAACTCCGAAACATGTACAGTTGAATTAATTGTAAATCATTAATTAATCACAAAATGGTCAACAATATCAATCAGCTTTGACTCTTGACCAATCTGTTCCGCAATTACACGTTATGCTGAGAAATTGTATTAATAATTTAAAAAAAAAAAACTTCAACAAAATCTATAAATTAAGAGTACATTTATTGAAATTTATTTATATTTTATGCGCCAACTGAAATAAGTAATTAGTAAGAAAATATAAATTTTATAGGGTGTTTAATTTGTACCTCAATTATTAATATGTAGTATATTAAGTTTGTACGATATAATATCTACAAAATCAGACTTACATTTTATATATACTTAATGAATCTATCATAATTGAATGCTGGCCATTTACCATCTCATAATTTTGCCTTTATATTTTAGTCGTCCCATTTAAAGCTCAATTATGTCACTTATTCAAATTTACTCACTAATCATTATATCAAGAATTTTTTTTTTTTTGGACATATTTTAATCTCATTAATATTTAATATACAACATAAAATTTTACGATCTTTCTTAATGTATTCTAGCCATAAGATTTCATAATGTTATTTTCTTGTTCAATTTTAATCTTCCTTAGTTTATGGATAAAGGATTAAATACAATACTAATAGACAAAACACACAAATCAAAAATCAAATTGTATTAGTGTTTCAATTTTCAAAATAAGTATGTAAATGATGTGTTTTAACTAAAATAACCTTTCACAATATTTCAAACAACTTTTCACATATTAATCTTTATGAAAGATCGATTTTGTAAAATTAAATTCGTGAGCCAATCTCATCGATATCTTATCCATATTAAATATGAAAAAAAAAAAAAAAGCAGTTTTTGACATTGGCCTAATACTAATAGATAGCATAAAATGAAGCTAGATATGATCAATATTTAATTGCCAATTTATTTAATTTTCTCCTGAAATTTGTTGAATTCATAGTGTCGAACAGTTGCAGCAGCCGCAACCAATGACATCAAAATAGTTGACCTAACTAAATTACTTCTCCAAATTAATTAAAATTAACATGAGTTTATAATTCGAGTTATAATAAGGGATTAGAAGGTAAGATTTATCCTCAATTGAACAATTGAATTTTATAAAGTCTAGAGAAATAGGTTTCTATTAATAAAAAAAGAGAAAAAACTGACTTCCTTTTGTAATTAGTCAAAGTAAGTCAGAATGCTGAATTCTAAAGGGTAAATTAATTCAAGGATAAAAGTTGTAACACACTCTCTTTACCAAGTAATTACTGTTTGAATGCTTTGCGTTTAGAGGTCATTTGTACTGACCTAAAAATTGGTTTTTTATTAGGGAGAAATGAAATTTTTTCCTGGAACGTAGGCCACTAAATTAGTTGATATGTAAACGAGGAGAAATCTTCATAAACCAAAATTGTTTGAATCTAAGTTGTAGAATAATTTATCATCATATTACCACATCTCTTACCAATTCTATTGTACTGCTAAAAATAATGAATGTTGCATTGTGAAACAATGATATTAGCGTCAATGAAAATAACTATAATAGTTCAAATTGGATATATAAATAAATATTTATTTATAAATATGACCTCTAGTTAAAGAACACATGATACAAATGACTATTTTTCTCTAATTTAATTAATTTTTTATTTTAAAATTGGAAAACTCCAAAAACAAAATAAACAAATGAAGTCGTATAAAATTACTTTATATAAATTTAAATAAAAGTAAGACTCCTAGGGTGCGCATATCACATCACTAACATAAAAGTTTGTGTGTAATTGGTGGATGAATTTAGGATTTGTATGATTTGAATCGATTCAATTTGATACGATCCTCCACGTACCGTCATGTGCACCCACACGTTCAAGAGAGAGCGTCACACTTTTTTTTTTCTTTTTTCATTTTCTGAAAAATATGTATACTTGTTAATTATCACATTTATATTTTTATGTTATGATTTTCATATTTTTACATTTTTTTAGACATCCATTAATACGTTTCATATTTTTTAGTTATATAGTCATATATTTTAATCATGTTAGTTGTATCTTTATATATTAATTAAATGTATGGCTATATTGATATAAAGGTATAAGTAATATCACATAAAAATATGTGTAATATCACATAAATGTATATATGTACAAATTGAGTTAATTTTTTTTTCCTAAAATTAAAGTATTATATAAATGTAAGGATATTTGTACATAAAAGTTATACTAATGTAACACAAGGTAACACATGAATCAAGAACCAAATCCTCGATTGGGAAAAAGAAAAAAAATAAACGCAAATAAATCCTGATCTATCCAACTCAACCTGATTACATTATGCACAAATTGCACAAGAGGTCAATTTTAACACTAAATTTTCTAGACATAATTGGATTCTTTGTTTTATTTAAATATAAAACTTAAAGAAAAAACAGTAGCTATAAAAATTGGTGGACAAATTATTGACTTTAATTTTGAGGAAAGCTAACATATTAAGCCAACTATTAGGTGTTTATAAGAATGCATATAAATGACACAATTTGTTAAAAATATACTATATGTTGTAAAAGTTCTGCAAAAATGTCCCATGACTGACCCTGTATTTCAACCGTTAACAAGTGGATGTGGCTCTTTTTATATTGTACTAATTAGGTAATGTTTATAAACTATTTCTTATTTGACTTTAAAATTAAAGTATTAACAATATAAATTTAGAAAGCTTGTAATAAATATAGAAATAAAATAAAATCAGAATAGTTGTATACAAATCAATAAATAAAATCTAAAATTGTCTAATAGAAATAAATATGGTCAATTTTTAATATAGTAATAAAGTTAACTGATGAATCTGAATAGTATATCAAAGTTACTATTAATACATATTTATTAGGAAAAATATATTTTCCACCACAATTTTGGAAAAAAATTACTCAAATTAACTCTCAGTATTACATATGAAATAATAATGGTTGTGAGAAGTAATATATAAACAGTAAAAAGATATCGTGTAAATTATCGTATTTTTTTTCTTTTTCACATGGTTTAATAGTTAAAAAAAACCTAAACCTTTGTAGGTTTTTACTATTTTGGCCAATCTTGTAAATTTTGTTAATTTGACTATAATTTTATCATTTAGTAGCAATTTTAGCATTTTAGATTTTAATCAAAATTGAATGACATGTCTCTTATGTAGTTACCACACGGATCGAGTATTAAATACACATCATCAATTCTCTAACCCATCTTAGTTATAATAAAAACCATCGGATGTTGGAGTCGATATTGTGTAATAAAGAAACATAAAAAACAATTATTTTGAATATCTATATAATCATTAAATAACGAAAATGAATATTAATATTAATATTAATAGGCATTCATGTAGAGGAGATGTTGGAACTTCAAAAGACTCTTGCTCTTATCCAATTTCACCATATATGTACAAATAAAATGTGGATAGTATATAATTTCACATAAATTGAAGAGAGACAAAATTTAGAGAGAGAGAGAGGAAGATGACCATTTTAGTGTGGGGAGAAATTATCAATGATTATACATTATCAACTCATCTATTCATCGTGGACAAATTAATATGTATTCACGATTGATGTGTCAAAAATTTAGAGTATCTATTACTTTAATTTTTCATATAATGAGGGGATGAGATGATTACACGCTATCGATAGACATATTAAAAGTTGTCCACAGTAGACATTTGAGCAAAACCATATACATTATAATGATAAAACCTAATTAGTGTGGCCATAAGGTGAGAGACATGTCATCTGATTTTGACTAAAATTTAAAATTAGTTAAAATTACTACTAAATGATAAAATCATGGTCAAATAGATAAATTTAAAGGATGACCAAAATAATAAAAATCTACAAAGATTTTAATTTTTTTAGCTATTCAACTTTTCATATCATGTAAATCTTTGTGTTTTTTCATGTGGTTACATGACATTGTTTATAAGTGCTACCTGATATGATTTATATAAAGTTACACGATATGATTCATAAACATTATACAACTTGATCGAAAAAAATCTAACATTTTTTTTTACTTTTATCAGAATTGTATTTATGGACAAATTTGTTACATTTATGAATTGTGGTAGAAAAATATGTTTTTTACCCTTTATAATAGAAAACTAAGTCGTTGTATGAATCAGGTAGAAAATTCACCAAATACTATTTATTATAACCGAAATATCTTTCAAGATATGAATCTGAATAAAATTAAATGATGAACGAATATTCTCAATTTTAAATTGTATAATATTGGAATCCAAACTAACTTATATAATATTTCCTATCAAACAAGCCCTAATAAATAATCTAATAATAAATAGATCTCATGTGAAATCTTATTCAAAACGGAGTTCAACAGATCAATAAAGCAGGTCAACCCATTTAATATGATTAATATTGAACTCATATAAGAATATAAAAAACTTGTCTTACATAAGATCTTATATGAAGCGGACTCACGTGATTTTTTACGTCTCATAATTTATGATGAATTTCTTACCAAACAAGTCCTAATAATAAAATTATGCGATGTGGTGGATGCGCGGGGATTGTGAGTCAATCAAAAGACTAATAGTACATTGAATAAGAAAGGTTGTACGGTGACCACACTCACGACCTGTAATCAAACAACAAACACCAAAACATAACCCATAAACAACGATAAGGTGTGTTGCCGCGTTTTATTCAGTCATCACCACGTTTCACTCTACATTACATGTCGACAATTTTTTTAGTTGACTTTCATTCAATTCCTCATATATTTATATCAATATTTCTTTTTATAATTTTGACTATTAAAAAGATTATCTTGATCTTGACAAACTACATCATCTATCTCACCGAAAATGCTTCAATATTCATAATGGATAGATCTTAATTGACACAATTAATGTATAATAATTTAATTTTCTTAAATCATTAAATATAAAATTAATGTATACTAATACACAAATTTGGTCGTTTTGATAGCATTTTTAATTAACTATCAAAAATGACATAATTTGGATAGTACTACAAGAATGAGAGAGAGACAGCAAAATGACTATGATGGATTTTCTAACCATTTTATATAGTAAAAAAATGTTTTTTTTATTTTTTTTATTTTAGTAAAAAATGTTTTATGCCCGACAATTATGAGCAAATATGCTATTAATCACCCTCTACTTTATGAATAAAAATATTCTTCAATTAGATTTTAAGTACAATATAAGAAAACATTTTATTGAAGTTAAAGTCCTATTTTACCACAATTTTGATCTTTTTATATAAGGGTGAGGCTATACACTTTTCAATTATTAAACAAACCCGCTTTATAATAATTTAATAATACCACATTCTAAATACACTCCATAATATTACTATTCTACTCTTTCAATTATATAATATAAAGTTAAATAAATAATAAGAGTATTTATTTATTTTCATATATAGTATTTTTAATTTATTTAAAATGAGGTGTGGTTGGTAAGAGAAAGGTGTGTATAAACTCTTCCATTATATACATATATATATATATATATATATATATATATATATATAAACATCTTTTGTTCAAAGAAAAACCATATTTTATAGGTAAAAGTGAAGTTTTGTAATATTTTCCTTAAAAAAAAAAAAAGTCATGGACAAAGGATGTGACTCATGTAATTTTATTTTGACAATAAGAGAGATGGGCAAGGGTAGAAGAGATAATCTTGACCGTTGATCATGGTTTGTTGTTCAAGGAAGCAGCGTCTGAAGGAGCTACTTTCTTTGACCATCCATCTGCTCTTCCCCCACGTACACAACACACACTATATATGTAATATGTGTGTTTTTGTGTTGAAATGTTTTACATATTTTCTTGTTCCGAGTAGTGGCAGCATAGGAAAATCAAGAAAGGCTATTACTACTTTTTTCCATTCCCAATACAAAGTGCTCCCTCAAAAATATCTCAATCTTTGAATTCATCAAAGCTCGTGGGTAGAAATCTTTGAATAGACCCACCATTTTTCTGCATTCCCATTTTCAAGAAAACTTGAAGAACCTTCTCACTCCCCTATTTTGGTGCGAGAAAGAAATTCAAACCACCTTCTCGCGTGCTCTGAGTATTTGAAGGTTCATAGGACTCTTTTATTCATATTCTATAGCTCCCCATATATATATAAGACCCGGTAGTGATCATAAATTCATATATTCAAACACTTATCACAGAGAACAAATACATACACATACATATACATCTTTTTGACAAGAAAAAGACTTGGGTCTTCCATTTCTGGTGAGTGATTCTCAGTTTGATTGCTAAACATGAACTTATTGTGTTTTAGTTTCCAAATTTTCAAGTTCAATTTTAGTTGATGATTCTTGATAAATATTTCAGTATTTGAAGATTTAGATGTTTGGATTGTTGTTGGTTGAGATTATTGAGTGCATTTTGTTGTTGAAACTTGTTGATTGACATGAAATTTTGCAAATTAATAGATTAAAGAAGCAAATCAGTTTGTGGGACGATGACTATGACGAAAGAGTTGAACAAAATGAGCAGAAAAAACTCGATAAAATTGAGGAACTGTGAGCCAGTGAAACTGGTGCTTGAAACCTCCCTTTCATTCAAGGACCTGGTTGTAAATATCAGAAAATCTGAGGCTGATGATGCAGCTGAGGGTCATAGCAACAAGTTGAACTCTGCTGTTTATCTCCCTGAGCCTGCTATAATGTTCTCTCCACGCCCCGTCAGCGAGCTCGATGCAGCTGCAGTTAAGCTCCAAAAGGTCTACAAGAGCTATCGGACTCGAAGAAATCTTGCAGATTGTGCAGTTGTTGTGGAAGAGCTATGGTATTGATTCTTGATCACTGAATCTTTGAGGGTTGTTCTTGTATTGTCCTTAGTTGAAATTGACTGGTTGTTTGTTTAAAGGTGGAAGGCCTTAGACTTTGCTGCTTTGAAACGGAGCTCTGTGTCGTTCTTCAATGATGAGAAACCGGAAACTGCTGTTTCACGGTGGGCTAGAGCGCGTACTAGAGCAGCTAAGGTCGAGATCCGATTGCCATTTTGATTCTTTTAAGAATTTGTTTTTGTTTTCGTGTTTGTTATTGATGATTGTATCTGTTCATAATCCTGATTCTTGAATGTGTTTCAGGTTGGGAAGGGATTGTCTAAGGATGAAAAGGCTCAAAAACTGGCTCTACAGCACTGGCTTGAAGCGGTATGTAAATCTTGAAACCTATGAAGTTTATGTTTTGAATCGAAATTATTGATTGAAATTTATTGAATTCTTGTACTGATTGTTCAATTTTTTTGATAGATTGATCCACGCCATCGATATGGGCACAATTTGCATCTGTATTATGACATCTGGTTCAAAAGTGAAAGTGCACAACCTTTCTTTTACTGGTGAGTTGATGGTGACTTAAAGAATCATATATATACCACTTTTCTTTTTCTTTTTGTTAGTTTATACTCATTTTCTTTTGTGCTATTGCAATATGAAGGTTGGATGTTGGAGACGGGAAAGAAATGAATCTTGAGAAATGCCCAAGGGCCAATTTGCAACGACAATGCATCATGTATCTAGGACCTGTAAGTCTTCGGTTGTTGAGGAATCACATGAAAGCATTTTGCATTTCAAATTACATGTAACTCATTATTTTGGTTTTAACAGAATGAAAGAGGATCATATGAGGTATTGGTTGAAGATGGGAAGCTTATGTACAAAGACAGTGGTACCTTAGTGGATACAGTCGAGGGCTCAAAGTGGATATTCGTTCTTAGCACAACAAGAACTTTGTACGTCGGCCAAAAGAAAAAGGGCTCGTTCCAACATTCGAGTTTCTTAGCTGGAGGTGCCATTACAGCAGCTGGAAGACTGGTTGCTCATGGGGGTATTCTTGAGGTACATTTAATCAAGATTATGATAAGGTTGTGTTTGGATAGAAGGATTTGAAATACAGGATTTGAAATGAATCGATTCAAATCAACTCAAGTCAGAGTGGTATCCACTCATATTGTTCAAATCCCTCCATCCAAACACAACCTAAGACAATTTTCTTCCTGAGTAATCCTCATGCATGATTCTAACATCATCATCAATTCAAATTCAGGCAATCTGGCCATACAGTGGTCACTATCTCCCTACAGAAGAGAACTTCAGAGAGTTCATAACCTTCCTCGAGGAGCACCACGTCGATCTAGCAAATGTGAAGGTATATAACTAATTCTTAGAACCCCCTTGTACACTAATCATCTTCAAAAAAAAAAACCTGTCTTGATAATAATCTTTCTGTTCCTGGCTCGTTCAGAGATGTGCGACTGATGATGACCGTCCGCCTCTCGGCAACAGTACATCAGAGAACAATCTCAACCAACAAGAGGAGACGAGCATGTGTGCTAAGGATGGACCTTCAATGAAGCCAATGGATGATCACAAAGAAAAGCTAGGGTATAACTTTGCCAAGCGTATGTCCTGCAAGTGGAGCACGGGGGCCGGGCCAAGAATTGGGTGCGTTAGGGAGTACCCTGTGGATCTACAATCGCGAGCCCTCGAGCACGTTAACCTATCGCCTCGTTTGGTCAATGGAGGTCTTAGCAATTACGGTCCAATCCCGTCTCCTAGGCCTAGTCCAAAGCTTCGATTGTCACCGAGAGTCGCATACATGGGACTACCTAGTCCCAGGACCCCCATTGCTGCAGCTAACTGAGCTGAGAAATGAAGTGGGTTAAATACAAGCATCTATGGTGGCATACAAACAAGAAACTAACTATAATCTTTCTTCTTTTATTCACACGAGTTTGTAATATCACATTTGCAGGCCAAGTCTTTTTTTGTTCCCAAGTTTTGGCTCCTCTTAACATTCGGAAGTTAGGTTAATTTAATTTATTGTGTTTATTTTTTTACCTATTCTTTATTTGTTTAACTACATTTGAGTTAGTGAATAAGAGGTACATTTCAGTTCCAGTGTATGCAGAAATAAAGCAGTTCATTTCAGATTTTGTTGAGACTCCATAACTTTCAAATGTATATTCATATTTAGCTACTCAGTAGTAATATAGTTTTAAGTTGAATAACTCAAGAATCAAGACCTTTGATATATGGAAAGAGCTCCCGTCTTATTGATATATAGTTCCGTTTGACACAGTTTTGTAATCAAAATAGTAGGTACATACATATATATATATATATATAACTGTGTTTTTGTCTTCCTTAGATATTAATCACTTTTTTTTCATAAAATGAATCTACATTAAATTTAAATTAGCCAACTATATCAGTTTATCAAAGATTGTTTTTTATCCTCCAAGCAAAAATAAAAATGACTTTAATTAAAAACAATATGGGTGAAAGGTAAAATAATTTACTCCTTATGGGTTTTAATTATCTGAATTATATAAATCATTAAATTTTGTTGAAATTCTAAAATAAGTTTTAATTGCATCATACATTGTAAGATCTCATTAAAATATGAAGATCTTGTGTCCACAATAAACCTTTTAAAGTCTGTTTTAGTTACTTGGGCATGGTTCATTACCTTATTTGATATCACAAATATCTTTTTAGTTGGCTTGAAATATTCAAATAAGTGACTTTCTTCGAGTATCCACAAGCCTTGTGTAGTTATGTATAACACACTCTCTCTCCTCTTTCTCACTCCCCAGACACTCTTAAGGTAAACTGGAGGCTATATTATGAAATTGGGAGACTAACTTACACAGAATTGTTGCATTTTAACTTACATTGAGATGTGACATATTTTAAAAAAATAAAAAACACTAATTATTCATTTTTTCAAAATTTAACACATATCACTTACAAATTTTGCTAGGATAATACTCACATAGAATTAACGGAAATTGTGATACCACTAACATGTTTTATGATAGATGCATGATCTATTTTCCTTCAAGTGTTGGGCTTATTAGTGATACTGTCATGATGTTTTGTCTTGATCTCACACATATCACCCCATCTTGGGTTTTATCTATTATGTTTTCTTGACCTAGTATCACCATCTCATGTTTTTTTTCCCAACTTCGTAAGTGATGAGTTGTGTTCTTGACTGTTTGTTTGTTGCCAAATTTTTGAATATATCCAAGATTTCTTGTTATGACAGAAGATGGTAAGAAATTATTTTGACTGTGATAAGATAATGCCAATTTGTACTCCTCCGTTGCTTTAGTCTTATTCTACTTCTTCAATATTTTGGCAGTTACTAATTTCTGATGCACTTTTTAATAAACAAATCACATGGAGAATAGATGAGTTCATAAAGCCTAAGTTTATCTACATTAAAATCTTGGCCTCATTGATTATGAAAATGTCTTTTTTATACTGAGATCATTTAAGAGTGGGGTAAGTTTGGGTTATATGAAAAAAACAAATCTAAACTATTAGTTTTTCTCATTTTCCAACCTCAATTATCAGATTGCAAACTCAACAGCTAAAACTTATTAAATTGCAACTTTCGAACTATTTTTCGACAAAAAACGTGAACATGTGATTCATAGGATAACTTCAGATAAATGTCACATTAAATTATCATATTACAAAAATGCCTTTATGTTTTCAACGTGCGGTCACATATGCACATTTTCACCGGAAGATGAATTGAATGTTGCAATTTAATAAATTTTAGTAGTTTAGGATCTTAGGTTGCAATTTGATTAAAAAAATTGAAAAATAAAAGAAACCAATAGTGTTTTTGTTTTTTTTTTTTTTCATTTAACCCGGTAAATTTAGATATAATTAGAACAATTTGATTTTTTAAAGTTTCCACATGATAAGATACAAAAAGTTGTAAAAGTTAGGACTTAGGAATGAACATTCAATCTCGAAAATTAAATTTATTATTTTAACCAAATTGCATTCTCTTCCATCAAAGGCGAGATATTCGCAAAATGTGATTACAAACATTTGAACGTGAATCATGCAGTTTTTTAAATTTTTTTTTAATCGAAACTTGAAGCAATAAACTATCTTAAATCGAACCACTATCATGTTAGAAAAATTAGATTCGCAACAAATTCCTGCATGTGCACTTAAAAAAAAAAAAAAAAACTAAATTTTCATTAAAAAACATCACAATGCACAAAATCAAAGAACACATAATTCTTCATCAATTCAAACACTGAATTCATCTCAACATGCACACACAAACAATGTAAATCATATACTCCGATCATCTAAATCCATGGATGATGAGATTACACCTGTCTTTAATCCATCTAAAGCTCTTCCTGAAAGAGCCCTTCACTTTTCCTTCAACAGTGTAGGCTTTGTAGCTCGCGACTCTCTTCTTCCTCTGCACCTCTGGATCACTAATCCTCCAGCTCTTCGAACCCACCCCATTCGTCGACTTCCCTCTCTTAATCTTCCACTCCTCTCGGCCGCCGACCGCCGCCGTGATATCTATCGGCGCGTTGTTTTGGACGGAGGAGGAAGCGTATGAGGCGCTGTAGCATCTCAGATCTCGCATCCCGCTTGGGTTGGAATTGCTATTGTTGATATTATCATTGAAATTGCTACTGTAATTGGTGTAAGAATTCTCCATCGCCATTGATTTGGATCTGAAATCCTCCATGATTTTGAGGTTGTTATGTGTGGGAAATGGGGGTTTTGGGTGTTCATATAATACAGGTGTGTTGTTTTGTTTATAGCGTCGGTGGGAGGTTGTATTTACTTGTTAGTAATAGTCAATATCAATTTTTATTAGGGATTTAATTCATGCACTTCTTGGAATTTAAAATTGCACTTCAGTCATTTCATAATTTTCCCATGATTTTTTAATTTTTTTTTTCTATAAGAGGATATACTCTCTGACCACATCATGCATGGTTCAACTAAAATCTCTATCATATTTATGTATTATATTTCAAATTATGTATTATTAATATATTTCAAATCATGTATTATTGATATAATAATAGTAGTCACAATTAGCTATTAACATGAAAAAAAATTATGTATTTAAAACTACATTGTTTTGATGCTTATATAAATAGAACGGTGATTTTTCTACAAAGAATTCAGATTTGTGCACTAACGGTCCTGTGGTGTGGGGTGGGGTGGTGTGGGAGTGCTCAAGTGTAAACTTTTTAAGTTCGTATATGATACTAAAAATTAAAAGAATGTTGTTAAATTTCATAAAACATTTATGTTTGTCATGGAATTAAGATGATATCTTGCAAGTTTGGATTTCGGATTTTAGAAGATATTATGAAGTAAAATTATAGTTAAATTATCATTTCAACACTGGACTATATATTATAGTTAAACTTTTGAATTTTTTTTCTAATTTATGTGTTAATTATATATATATATATTATATTAGTGTGATAATTATATTATATTAGTATGATTTTTATATATATAAATATCCTTATCTTTATGGAATACTTTAATTTAAAAAAAATCAGCATAATTTGTATATATATACATTTATGTGATATTACTCATACTTTTATATGGTATTATTTATATATTTATATTAATATAATCATACATTTATATAATATAAAAAAATACAACTAACATGGCTAAAAAGAGTGACTATATAACTAAAATGTATGAAAAATATTAATATCTATCTAAAAAAATGTAAAGGTATAAAAGTCATAACCGTAAAGATATGAATGTTATAATTAAAAGTTATACATATTTTTTAAATGATGCATAAAAAATAAACTAAGTGTGTGATGCTCTTTAAATAACATGTTGTCGCGTATAGGGTCATACCATATAAAATCGACCTGCATTGCACGGGCCCTAGGTTGGTGCACCAACTATATAGGAATTTTTATGATTCATATATATTGAATGATAATTTTTTAATTATATACACAACTCATTTAATAAAAAATGTGAAATCCGTCTTCTCAATATCGTACGAGTTCATTTGCAGTTTGCATCAACGGATGAGGCTTTTTTCCATAATTTATTTTAACTATAGGTTTTGCACCTTTTTTTTTTTTTTTTTGAAAAAAGTTTTGTACTATATTTAAAACTCGGATTATTCTTGTATAATAAATTCCCAAAAATAACTCAATTTGCATTTTTAATATATATTGATGAATATTATTTCTTATGGGCTTGTTTTTAGTCGAAGCTCCTATCCAATAAAAAAAATAAAAATTGGAAAGAGTCGAATCCGCGATTGACGATTGAAATTCAAAATTAATGGTTTAAAAAACTTAGTAATAAGTAATATTTTCTTCTTTCATTCTCTGTCTTTAACATCGTTTTATTTCAATTTCCGGCTGCGAGAAGCTAGGTTTCAGACGAAGTGAAGCTCATCTGCCTCGGCCAATTTCTTCACAAAATTAGGGCAAGATTCGACGGCGAACTGTGCACGACGAACTTGATGAAGGTAACTGTTTACCTGAGTATTTTCTTCTTCTGTTTTCTTTTTTTTTTTTGGTTTCCGATTGTTAATTGTTTATATGGTGTTCGATTGTAATGGAGTATACTGAATAATGTATGTTTATAATACATCGTGTTCAATTGCACAGAAAAAGTGAAGGGAGACAGAACATAGGAAGTTATCATTAGATTTGGTTTAAAAATGAGAAAATTGGGATAAATTGAAAAGGATACGAAGAAGAAGAACAACCTCTTTAGCCAATTAACAATGTTACTTAATTCATAGCAAGTGTGACTGTGTATGTATTTTACTGCCCTGTCTTATTTTCTACTGTCGGATGAGACAATTTCTTTGTTTTTTCATTTCTTTATGAAATTCTACCTCACAGCAAATGGATTTTGTATATCCAATATTTGGTGGAAAAATGGAGTGATCAACACCTTTTCGCTTTCTTTTAGAAGCTTGTAATATTTTTCTTTTTCTGGAGGAATCATGTATATTTGTTGCTCAAAACCAGTTTGCATTTGGGATGGTCGTGTTAGCTGGTTCAAAATTGTAGTTTAACGTATGGAATATATTGTTGCTATGAGCAAGGAGAGATGAGAGAGGGCTTTCACCCTCAGGTTTATATAAGCTTCATCGTTGTGAGAAATCTTAGAAGCTGGACCCTTCAAACAAATCAAATCATTTTATTTAATATAGCACCATTCAGTTGCAGAATTCCTGAATAATGTGCTGAATAATTTTGATCCTCCTATATTTGATGGCCTAAATTAATTGATTCACAAGTTTGTTTAGATGATGTTTTGATTCTGAATGCAAACTTTATGGCCTGCATCATGACACATGGAGTCAAAATATTGAAACTTGTGTATTTGAAATTTGAATTATAATGCAGTTTGTAATTTTGATATGTGACGAGAAACATTTATTGGTTCGTTAAGAGAGTTATTTTTACTAAATATTATATTAATGTATATTCTACTATGAAGTTTTGAAAGAGGAAATAGTAAATGATGTTCTGTGAGTGAGGCAATCTTACTTCTTCTACCTATAAATTGCATACTTAGCTTTTCTGCACAAATTGTTTCTTAATTGGTAATGATATGCTACTTCAATATGTTGTTGTGGATAAAATAACATTTTCCTTTTCATATAAAGAACATGAGTTGATCTTTATTTGTCTCTGTGGTTTCTTCATTTTCTAAGCTTGAACTCATAATTTTCTTCAAATTGGCAGGTTTAACAAGGATTCTTGCACTCAGAGAAAGGCAAAAACATGATTTACACCGCAATCGACACATTTTATCTGGCGGAGGAACAGCTGAAGAACTCACCTTCTAGTAAAGATGGCATTGATGAGGCCACGGAGACTACACTTAGAATCTATGGTTGTGACCTCATACAAGAGAGTGGCATTTTGCTTAAGTTGTATCCTTTTACTATCTGGTCTTCTGTCTTCATGTTCTTCCGTAATTTAGTGTTTTGCTACATAGTCTTCTATACTTATATTATATGTGGAAAATATATTTTCCTGCTTTTAGTAGTGCAGCTTTTAGTAGTGCAGTTATTATAAGTATTGAGGAGAAAATAGATTTTGCAGCTATTTTTGCTGTATGTGAGTTAATTTTTCTTCGACATTGGATTTCTTATTTCCTTATCTAAATGCTCAGACCTCAAGCTGTTATGGCGACTGGTCAGGTCCTATTTCATCGTTTCTACTGCAAGAAATCATTTTCTCGGTTTAATGTGAAGGTCTCTTTGTTCTTTGCTTGTTACTCATTTTATTACCTGTTACACTTTTCATTGAAATTTTGTTTCACTTTTACTCTATGGTGATTTAAGATCAAACTTCATCTATTGCAGAGGGTTGCAGCCAGTTGTGTTTGGCTTGCTTCAAAACTTGAAGAAAGCCCTAGAAAAGCAAGGCAAGTACTCATTGTTTTTCACAGGATGGAGTGTAGGAGAGAGAACTTACCAGTAGAGCATTTGGACACTTCTTCCAAGGTTAGCTGTAGATTTTATTATTATTATTCTGAGATGCATGTAGTTATATTTTTAGTTTGTGATGAACTAATCTCAATCATCTAGTAATCATTGTGGGTGTTGGTCCATCACTCCTAACGGAAATACTGGAAGTGTCCATGTTCATGTAGTCTTTCTTAACTTTATATTAGGAACATGTTTAGAGTGGTTGAGCTCATGTATTTTGTTTTTCAAACAGAAATATGTGGATCTGAAGGCAGATTTGATTAGAACAGAAAGACATCTATTGAAAGAGATGGGTTTCATCTGCCATGTTGAGCATCCTCATAAGTTTATATCAAATTACCTTGCTACATTGGAAACTCCCCCAGAACTCAGACAAGAAGCTTGGAATCTTGCAAATGACAGGTGCGTCTTCTGGACATCTATTACCTATATAAAAGTGTAGATGTTTCTTACAAAATATAGAAAGCCGAATATATCCCTATTAATGATTATTATTTAAGGTTAAAATAGTAATTTAGGATCTTCATATAATTTTATATTAGACTTATAACTAATTCAAAATCCTGTAGAATTCTATTATAATTAAAACTCTAATACAAAAGTGTTATATATAAGATATTTGTATTAATTTGAATTGATCTCCACGTGCAACGCATGTGATCTAAAACTCATACTTATAGAAATGTGTATGTATCATCTGTCATTTTTTTATCTAATAAAATAAAATGACATTGCATGCTACCTGATATATTTTTTCAACCAACTTTAGTAGGTGATTCTTCATCCATAGTGTGATACTGCTATTTAAATTTGGAAATAGGTTGTATCCATGTGTGTGTGTGTGTCAACCGGGAGTCTCATTCGACCAAGTCGTCTTGCTTGGCAGTTCTCACATGGCTTCCCCCATTCTGATGATGTTCTGTCCTTTTGTTGCTTGCAAACAGTTTGCGCACAACTTTGTGTGTGAGATTTAAAAGCGAGGTTGTGGCTTGTGGAGTTGTCTATGCTGCAGCTCGTAGATTTCATGTACCATTACCTGAGAATCCACCTTGGTGGAAAGCATTTGATGCCGAAAAATCTGGAATTGATGAGGTCTGTAGAGTTTTGGCCCATTTGTACAGCCTTCCAAAGGCCCAGTATGTAGCTGTATGCAAGGATGGGGGTTCGTTTGCTACATCTAATCGATCCTGGGATTCACCACACCAGTCAATCTCTAAGGTAAATTCTATTGGGTATGTTTATTTGCATTTTCATGATCATCCCCCCTCTTGCTACCTATCACATTGCAACAGAATTCAGTCATAGCTATTGATTGTCTCTGTTGGAATCCAGAAAGGAAGCTGAGATATGTGCTTTTTGGTACCTCTTTAACACCAGTCTGTGTGCTCAATTTTTGGTTTATTCATTCAGGATGCTTCGTCAACAGCTATGGTCGCAACTGAAGATACTAGTACTATGGGATCTTCCACTGTTGTAAACCCTGAAGCTGGTAAAGATGATATGATTAAAGCTGCGCTTGAAAAGTTGAAGGATTCAAAGAAAAGTGATGATGAATCTAAAAGCACACTAAATGGTGGTGAGTCGAGAGAAGAACCAGAGTCAAATTTGATCTCAGACAACAAACCAGAGACAGGTGGAGAAAGGATAAAGGAGAGGGAGAGAGATAGGGAAAGAGAAAGAGAGAGAATTAGGAGCAGAGATCAAGAGAGAGGGCGGGAATCTGATAGGGAACGAGTACGGGAAGACTCAGAGAGGGACAGAGACAGAGTTAAAGATAGGAGTCATCGTTCGAGGGATCGAGGAAAAGATTCTGGTGGTTAATTTGATGGCTTGCAATTTTTTTCCATTATTATACACTCTTTTTATTGCTTTTCACTTGCAAAACGTTATTTAAATACACTGATCACTATATTTACACAGGACGCATGGACAAGTCCAAACGTCATTCTTCTCGAGGTATGTTGGTCTATCATTTCAATTTAGTTGTTTTACACCTGAGAAATTATGTGATACACAAACTGATTTCTATCAATATCTTGTGCAAAATCTGTCATGAAAATCTTTCTTTGTACAGATCAGTACCACAGCTCTTCATACTCATCGAAGGAGAAAGATCGCCGCAAACATCATTGATTTACTTGTTAAGCATTCGTGTTGAGCTACACTGTGATCCTCCACAAACGATGACTGCGGGTTACAGTTCTTAGATACATTAAAAAAAGAAAGAGAAAAAAAGAACCCCATTTTGTACCTAGTAGATTTGATCTTGTTATTCTAATACAGTTGTTTGTTCCTAATATAACCCTACTTTTTTTTGAATTACAATTAAGAGTGTTGAGACTTGAACTTAAGATGTCTTTCAATTTGGTGAGATATATGTCATTAGGTTACGCATATGAATACGGACATTTTCTTACATGAAGTCTTCTGAAATTAATTAATTATGAGTAAATAAGGTATGGTGGGAAAATGGGAAAATTATGTAAAGGGCCCGACTATCCACACCCCGGACCCTTCTAAACACACCTCATCAAAAAAAAAGGAAAAATAAATAGAAGGTGAAATATCCAAAATGCCATTAACCTAAAAAAAACACAATCAATTAATTATCTAAATACACCCACTCCAACCAATTTGCTAAACACACCCCACTATGTAGGTTAACATTACACACACCCCACTTCCTTCCCTCTTCTTCTTCCTCACAAATCCAAACTAAAAAAAGTGCAAAAACTCCACCCAAACCCTACTACATTTGTTGGAAAAAGATCATGGATGAAGATAGAGCACAAGAAATGGTCAATGTAAGTGATTTTACACAGTTTAATCGGTTTATTTTTCAGTATTGTTCGAAAAAAAAAATCGCGCAGTTCCCGATCGGCCGTTACAGGCTGAACATTTTGCAGTGTGTTCGACCTGTATAGGCCGAACACAAGTAGAAATGTTCGATCCGTATGAGTCGAACATGTGGAGGATGTTCGACCAGGAGATGTCGAACGTTATGCAACATATTCGGCTTGTTCTGTTCGAACATATGTCATATGTTCGTCAAGTAATGATCGAACATATTGCATATGTTTTACATAGTTGAATGAATTTAGGTTTATTTTTGTGGATCAATGTATTTACACATGCTATTGTTTATAGGAATATGGCTCCAATGAATCGCGATTGAGTGTTGTGAACGTTGAAGACACGATGTATGAGCAAATAGATTTTTCGGAGGATTTTCGAACAAACGAGCTATTCGATAGTCGGGAAGATATGGTGAATTGGGCCAGTAGTGTTGGGAATCGTCTTAACATGGTTGTTTTGGTTAGACGATCTGATAGTGGAGACACTGAAAGACGAGCACGGGTATTTTTAGGATGTGAGCGTGGTGGTAAGTATCGTCCGCCGAAAGCAAAGGTTGTGGGAGGTACCTCTGCTGACCCGGAAAAGAAGCCTGCTAAAGGACGCCGGAGTGGAACAAAAAAGTGTGATTGTCCTTTCATGCTAAAAGGAGTTGAGGTGAAAGAGACTGGACAATGGGAATTAATGGTTGTATGTGGGTCCCATAATCATCCAATGGGGCTGCATTTGGTGGGACATTCCTTCGCCGGTCGACTAAGGACTGATGAAGATCGGCTAGTGCGGGACCTGTCTTTGAATAACACGAAGTCGAAGGATATTTTGAGCACTGTTAAACTTTCTTTTCCCGACAATGAGTCCACCCTGAAGACTATTTACAATGCTCGGCAAAAGCATAGAGTGGTCGAGCATGGAGGCCGAACCCAAATGCAATTTTTGTTGGGAAAGTTGAAGTTGGAGAGCTACTACTTCTTGGACCGGAGAGATGAGCAAACAGATCGAGTCACAGATCTGTTTTATGCCCATCCGAGATCTGTTGATCTGTTACGTGCATTTCCGAGCGTGCTCCTAATGGATTGTACCTATAAGACTAATAGGTACCGGATGCCACTTTTGGAGGTGGTTGGTGTGACATCAACCAACATCACTTTTTCTGTTGCCTGCGTGTACATGTCCCAAAAGCTTGAAGACAATTATAGGTGGGCTCTGACCACCTTGAAAGGGTTAATGGCCGACAACCGGCTTCCTTCGGTGATTGTAACTGACCGCGAGTTGGCCTTGATGAATGCCATCAGTGTTACATTTCCCAACTGTACACACTTGCTGTGCCGGTGGCATATCAATAAGAACATCTTGAGCAACTGCAAGAAATTGTTTGGACGAGCGGAGAAATGGGAACAGTTCAATCATGCATGGAATATGCTGATTTTTGCTGAGGATGAACCGAGGTTCAATGAACTGCTGAGGAGGTTAGAGGATGACTACCGTGATCATCCTAGGGCTGTGGCTTATGCCCTTAAAAACTGGATCGCGCCATATAAGGAGAGATTCGTCTCGTGCTGGACCAACAATGTCATGCACTTCGACAACACTACGAGCAGCAGGTAACATTATTTTTTTGTAAATTATGTCAGCATTATTTCCGTTGGAATAGGGTGTTACCTGCCACTACTGACATACCTTCTTGACTTGTAGGGCCGAGAGTGCACATGCCAAGTTGAAAAAGCAGTTGGCATCCTCTCAATCAAATTTCGAGATATCGTGGGAACGAATACACCATCTCCTCATCACGTCGCATACCCACATTTTGGCCTCGTTCGAACAAAGTTTGAATGTCACACCTCACCGGTTCGCGATTCCTTTGTTCAAGCTTATTCGAGGTTTAGTCTCCCATCAGGCCCTGAGTAAGATTTTCGAGGAGATGAGTGGTGTTGGCACCTGTGGTGTTGATCCTCTGCTTTGTGGATGTGTTTTGAGGCGGACGTGTGGGTTGCCTTGTGCGCACGAGCTGGCCGAGCTGGAAAGAGATGGTCAAGTTATCCAGCTTGAGATGATCCACCCATTTTGAAGGAAGTTGGACTGCGAACCAGTTGTGGATGAGGGTACCATCAATGTGGATGTTGGTAACCGTTGGGAAGAAACAGTTGGGGATATTAACAACATGTTCGGATCGGCTTCGGAGGCTCAGAAACTGTTGTTGCTGAAGCGGTTGCGTGAGATATCTATACCTTCGACCTCTCAGTTGCAGGAGCCGGTAGCCACCACACGTACCCGTGGTAGGCCTAGCAAAGCGAAGACAAAAAATGATACATCTACCAAACGCAACCCAAGCAAGTTTGAGTATGTGCAATCATTTCATGATAGTTGTTCGTTCGAGGAGGATCAAACAACCCCCATACAAACGGCGGCCAAGTCCACTCCTATCTTTACCACACTTAAGCGCAAGATGATGCCGATCAAGCGATGATCAGTTCGGAAGGCAGGGGATGAGGTGTTTGTAGGCTTACTACCAGCTCTATTGCAGCCGCATGTTTTAAGTATCAAAAATCCATTGGGAGACGGCCACTGCGGTTTTCGATCGATTGCCCACGCACTCGGGTTGGGGGAGAATTCATGGGGCCAAGTCCGTAGCGATCTTATCCAGGAGCTCAAAGACTTCCAAGGTTTGTATTCCAGTATATATGGCATGAAGGATCGTCACGATGAGTTGGTCTCCAATTTGAGTTGCTACGAACGACCTACGCCAAGTATGAATTACTGGTGGACTTTCCCTGAAATGACCTATCTGGCCGCTAATGCCTATAACATGGCCATCATCCATCTCTCCCCTCAGATGTGCGTTACGGTGCTACCTTTGCGGGCTCAAGTTCCCACGAAGTCTAGGCTTGTTTGTATGACGTTCGTTCACGGAAACCATTACATTCTGGTATAGTCGAGTTTGTCTTATTGAATTAAAACGATCCAAATTTATATGCTTACTGATTTTGCCTTGCTGTAGGTCAAACTGGCCGACGAAGCGCCGTTACCGCCCATCATAGACCGGTGGTTCGAACACCGTCTTCCTTGTGCAAGTGGATAGTCTGAGGTGTATAGGAGACGCATCATGCAGTACGCGTCCGACAGTCGTAGTGAAAGTTCTTCTGTTGGGCAAGATACAATCCAGATCGTCGATGATTGATTTGTATGGGTGTATGACTCGGACGATTTTAGAAAGGGTTAATGTTTGTATAAATTTTCATTTCATTACATTTACTATGAGTATGAATATTTGTCGGAGTTCGTTGCGATGTGAATTAACTTGTACGGTGGATTATGTGAATTATTCGACTTCTTTGCATAGGCCATGTAAACGAACGTAAGGGAAATCGAGCCTGTTCATCCGACATTGGTCGAACAACCTTACAAGGTTCGACCAATAGCCGAACATAAGCACATAGTTCGATGCAGATCCAAACAAGTATTTAATGTTCGACGAAAGGTCGAACTCTGTTCACGATGTTCGACCAATGTCGGTCGAACAGGCTCGTTTTCAACTGTTCGGGTGTGTTCGAATGCTCGTCGAACATTCTACGAAGTGTTCGACCTATGGCCGAACCTAGGCGCTTTGTTCGACCTCTCCTAGTCGAACCTGATGCATCTTGTTTGGCTAGTATTAGGCGAACATCATATCATTCCCACAATCGGGGTTTGTACGATTCCAACCTACTACCAATTCGACATTTAACCATTCCAGATATCAAAGGCACATAAGTTCCAAGGTAGCATGTTCAAATTCATCAAAAACATCAATTACAAAGTTCATCCGATGAAAGCAAGTGTTACATCAAAAGTTGTCCGAATGTGAAATGGAAAATACATAAAGGAATTCTTCGAAATCAAGTACAAGGAAAGTAGACTAAGATCTCCGAGGCCTACGCTGCCGGCTGGTGGAAGCTCGTCTCGACGACTCGGCCGGGTCCTCGGTGTCAATCTTCAAGGCCCTGTATGCTCCAACTAGGGCTGGAACCACCATAGACGCGTCCAAGCCTTGTTCGTCCGTTTGCCACTGCTGGTACACGGGCTCGAGGTGACCAAGTGCCGAAGTGATCATATCTCACGGTTGGGGGCCTCTGTGTCTGCTCTGAGGGACGTGTCCAGCATGAAGTTCATCCGGATTCTGGATGAATGGATGTGAAACCCTAGAATACCAGTCCAGGTAGTCCTCGGAGCACTCCCAGGCAGGGTATGCACGTCTCCCAAGTGCTTCGGCTGACAGAACATGGTTCTGCCAGACTCTAAAGTATGCACCTAGTGCATCCCAAGTCACCTTGTATGTGGCCCCCTGTTTGCCCCTCCGGGCGAGAATGGGAACAAAAGGCTCATCCGGAATCCTCTGAACAAATCCGAACTGCCTCAAAACACGGTCCGAATGATACGGCTCCACTATATCGAAAGCTCGAATGCACCCCTGGTAGAAAGCCACTGGGTTCAGGGGATACTGATCACGAATCTCGGAGTACGGATTCCAGTTCACCTGCAAAAAAATCATTTGGAGTACACGACACATCTGTGATGAGAGATGAAATATCATAAGATTGAAAAGAATTGGACAAGTGTTACTCACGTCGTGTGGAGACATTGTATCCAAACTCTCCCTGATAGCAAGTAATCGGCCCTGTGTTCCTCCGCCATGAGAGCGTTGCACCCATTTCCGTGCAAGGGGCTCACCCATTCGAAAACCAACATTATATGTTGGTCGGAATGCAGGGAAATACTCGT
Source organism: Scutellaria barbata (assembly GCA_028654395.1). Lineage (NCBI taxonomy): Eukaryota > Viridiplantae > Streptophyta > Magnoliopsida > Lamiales > Lamiaceae > Scutellaria > Scutellaria barbata. Next base: position 11,359,277 of record CM053646.1, on the reverse strand, counting down.
ATATCCAAGCCTGAGAAAATTGAAAACACAACGGTTAGAAAAATAAAACAAAGTACATTTAGAGCAGGTAATAGACATTATGAATGTTATGCACATACCTCGAGTAATGTCAAATATCCACACATCTGCCGAACACCAACTCGAGAGGCCAACCCCAACTGTCGGTACAAGAAGGCCAAAGCCGCTGTGCCCCAAGCGTATTCATGGACCCGGTTCAAGTGCTCCAATAGTCGAATGATCTTGGATGATGCCCTAGTGCCGGTCTTGTCCGCGAACAGTGTACACCCCAACAGAAAAAGCTGATATGCACGGGCAGCACGCTCCAAGACGAGCGGATTCTGAGAACTCGTATCAGCTTCAAATTGAGCACGAAGCCACTCCATTTTGACGGAAGCTCCTCGAAGGCCTTCGAGTCCCGACTTTGCAGCCTTCTCCGAAACGCCCAACAACCGACTAATGAGCTCGTTCGCTGGCTCCGGCCTGCTTCTACTGTCCGGAATCATGACCGATCGTCCACTGACCGGCAAGCCAGTCAAGCATACTACGTCATCCAGGGTGATAGTGATCTCACCCCAGGGCATGTGAAATGTGTTGGTCTCCGGTTGCCAGCGCTCTACAAAAGCACATATGAGGTTTTTATTGGGTGTCTTATAAGACACCCACCTCAAATCTAGGATGGGACTGCGCTGTAGCAACTGCTCCCAAGCCGGATTCCGTCCGTCGAATTGCCACGTCTCCATCTTTGTGGTGTGGCACCAACACTTGAGGATAGGCCGTTCCTCACCGTTCCAGATGGCATAGGCGATGTGCGATTTGAAGCTCGGAATAAGTTGTGGATCGATCGGTCCACCAGGCACTGCTTCCTCATCAGGAGCATCGTCACTTTCTACTTCCTCTGCCGGTGCTTCGTATTCGATCAGAGGAAGAGCAGATGTAGAAGGCATCGGTGGATCGATCGTGGTGGCCTCTTCGACCCGACGCCTTCTATTGGAAGCCGTAGGTCGTGTCCTCCTCCTCGTATAAAGAATTGGGCCACCTGCAATATTCATCAACAATTAAGATCAATTAACGTATACATAACACCTCAAATTCATATACATTACACGTACGCCAAGCATTCATCAAACCTAGCCTAACAATACACTACGAGCAGCCGAGCAACAATGTAATCAATTAACCCAAATACAATTTCTACTCTCAATCTACTTCAATCACCGAAAAATCGATCAATCCCTAAATAAATGGACTACAATGTGGCAACATAAAATCTACCAATTACAAACCGACCAAACCGACAATGTTCGACCACAATCAACCAAACACATCCACAAATGTTCGACCGAAATACACCGAACAAGGTTAGAATGTTCGACCCAGAGGAGACGAACATATTAGGAATGTTCAACACTAACCGATCGAACATCATTCACACCGTTCGACCACCATTGGTCGAACAAACCCTCTATGTTTGAACTACCAGGGTCGAACACCCTCAAGCCCGTTCGACCGCCCACGGTCGAACATTCCCCGACCCAGAACGTCAAATTCATGCTAAAACCGAACGGATTTCATGCATTCTCCACAAATAAACGAATCCTAAACACTCATATTGTGATTTAAACTACATTACACACATTTAACACACTAAAAATACAACTTCAATCTACCAATTCATAAGGTCACTTACTTGGCATTTCTTCTTCTCTTTGATGCTCCATTGTGGTGTTTGAGCTATGAAATTCACCTTGCTACACCCTGTTCGATTAATGGTCGAACAAACACTCAAATTTCAGCTTCAAAATTAGGCCTTGGGTGGGAAGGGGGCGACGGGCTCCTCTTTTCAATTTGGGAAGGAAATTAGGAAGATGGGGTGTGTGAGTTTGTGTGGGTGTGTTTAGACTAGGGTTTTGGTTTTTTTATTATTTAAATTCATAAGGGTATTTTGGTAATCTTGTGGGGTGTATTTAGTATTGTGTGAGTTGTTTTTTAATTTAATGGGATGTATTTAGATTTTGGGGTGTGTTTAGAAGGGCCCGGGGTGTGGATAGCCGGGCCCTTATGTAAATTTTCCTTTTTAATTATATGTTAGAAAATAGAAGAGAACTTCTTTAATTATTAGGAGGGAGATATTAGCACCCCTCTTTTTTATGAACACACCACCTTTTCTATATATAATCTCATCTTTTACCCAACACATCCCAAAAATTACCAATTGTATCCTTGTCTATTAAAAATATAATATAAAGTTTAATTTTATCTTAAAAACACAGTTGAACGCCACAGTAGAACTCCCAAATTATGAAGAAATTGAACGCCAACGCCCAGAAGAATTGAAGCTCTTGCTTTCCAAACAAGAAACGAAACCCAAAATAGTTGAGAAGAATTTAAACTCCTCTCTTCCGTAAGAAGATACTATCTCAATTTCTGTAGAATTCGATTTCTCCTCTTGCACAAAAAGTTATGATGTAAATCGATATTAATAATTAGTATTGATTAAAGCCAAATATTAAAAAAAAAAAATTCGAATTTTGTTATTTTAACCAATTCTTTAAAAGTTGTAAAGTTAGCCATATTATAACAAATTAGTTGCAATTTTAGCCAAATTTCAATTTTAGTTAAAACCAAATTATATATGTTCTACGTGACAATATATGGATAAAAAAATCATTTACATCTCATCAAAATTAAAAAAAAAAATCTCATCAATTATTTTTTATTTTACTATTCACAACACTCAAGTCTAATTCTTTTTATTTTCTTTAATCTGTAAATTCAAGATAATGTATTTATTTTTTTTCATTTTTAATGAGATGTAAATAATTTATTTATTCATGTGTCCGCCACGTAGGACATATACAATTTAATTTTGACTAAAATTGAAATTTGGCTAAAATTACAATATACTAATAGCAGGACAGTTGGAAATAATTACAAGAATGTCATTTTCCCGCCCAAATTGTCCTGCAATAAATGTGGTATATTTTTTTTATTAATTGTTTTGTTAATTTCCAAGAATAATTATTACATATAATATAAAAAATATTTTTTTAATGTATCAATGCTTACTTTTGAAGATTCCAAGATATTGGATTACAAGACATTTTTTATTGTATTAATGTTTACTTTTAAGAATTTCAAGATATTTTTATTGTATGAATGCTTACTTTTGAAGATTTTAAGACATTTTTTATTGTATCAATGTTTATTTTTAAGAATTTCAAAACATTTTTATTGCAATGCTTACTTTTGAAAATTTCTAGACATTGAAGATTCCAAAATATTTTTTATTGCATCAATGCTTACTTTTGAAAATTTCAATATATTACATATTAATTCCAATAAAAAATTGATTTTGATAAAAAAATATTTTAATAAATTAAATGTTTGTTCCTGTTTTTTGAATTTGGCATCCTATTCAATCCACTTTTGTTGCTTCTTCTTTTGTTGCTTCTTCTTCAACTTTTGTTGCTTTTCAATCTTTGCTTCTTCTTCAACTTTCTTCTTCATCTTTTATTACTTTTCAATCCACTTTTGTTGTTTCTTCTTCAACTTTTGTTGAAGAGTTGAAGAAGATATTGATGTGTATATATATATAAGCAATTCTTCTTCAAGTTGCTTCTTCTTCAAGATATTGATATATATATATATATAAAAGCAATTTTGATGCGTATATATATATAAGCAATTCTTATATATATATATATATATACAATTCTTCTATTGATGCATATATACAATTCTTCTATTGATGCATATATATATAAGCAATTCTTCTATTGATGCGTATATATACAAGCAAAACTCATTTCTACTTTAAAACTTAAAAAATTCAAAATTAGAATACAATTTTAAATAATTTCTTTCAAAATTAGAATATAATCTTAAATAATTTCTCTAATTTTTAAATAGTACAGAGTTGAATACAATTTTATCGATTGGAATAAGATTGGAATTTTAAAACTTGAGAAATTCAAAATTAAAATACAATTTTAAATAGTTTTTCTAATTTTTTTTAGATAGTACAGAGTTAAATACAATTGGAATAAGATTGGAATTTTAAAACTTGAGAAACTCAAAATTAGAATACAATTTTAAATAATTTCTCTAATTTTTAAATAGTACATAATTGAATACAATCTTATTTGAAACTTGAGAAACTTAAAATTAGAATACAATTTTAAATAATTTTAAATAATTTCTCTAATTTTTAAATAGTACAGAATTGAATACAATAGTATAGAATTGAATACAATCTTATTCGATAAGATTAGAAGAGATTGGAGATATAAAAAGGAAAAAAAGGAGACATAGAAAAAAAAAAAAAAAAAACTGTTGAGAAGAGAGAAAGAAAAACAAGAAAAGAAGATTGCACTCTAATCTATATCTTTAGATCTCTTTCAATATATATTCTTATCTATCTCTTTATATATCTTTGAAACATGTTAAAGATAATGGGATTTTGTACTCAACTGTAGATGATCCTTCTTCAAAAAATGATCCTTAAGCATTAAATTCTTCAAAAAATTATAATGAAAGCATATTTACTCTATAGTCATAGATGTACAACAGGAGCATGGAAAGAGAAATTCCCCCTAGTTGTTTGACAAAATACACATCAACAGAACCTAACTCATCGCATAAAATTCCCATAAATATAAATAGAATGAAAATAAATGAATTTAAGTAGAAAACTGAGTCAACACAACTAAAAGCAATCCATTTAATTTAAATAAAGAGAGGATAAAGAAGTTGGATGAGATCCAAATTAGTTGCGTGGAGCATATGGGGGAAAAGCAGGAGTGATTTTGAATTTGGGAAATAATGGGAAGTGTCTGGTGTCCACGGAATGAACTATGGGTTTTCCTTTCTCAGGATTCAGAATAGGCGTGAGTTTGGCACCTGTCTTCCATGAATACTCGAATTTATGAAGAACCGCACCTCCTTTAGCGTTCTCCCTCATCATCTTGGACATCAATCCAAGATACCCGGAAAACGGAGAAAGACGAACAAGTCCTCCTTCTCCTTCTCCTTCTCCTTCGTCCACCTCGTCCTCGGGGATCTCGTAGCAAAGACGAACAAGTCCTCCTTCTCCTTCTCCTTCTCCTTCTCCTTCTCCTTCGTCCACCTCCTCCTCGGGGATCTCGTAGCAATGTTTGACATTAAAACCCAGCTTTAGCGGGTGATAGGAGCATTCGCAAACCACCCCTCCTTTCAGATTCTCTTCCAACACCTTCTTCACCAGATTTCTCCGTCCCCAATATCTAAATCTTTCAATCTCTGTGTGATATCCGGATCCACTAGGCAGACGCCGAGCATTCACAGATCGCGCCACCATTCCCAAATCCCAACTGCTTGTACAACCTCATTGACGCCTGCAGATTAGGGTTTTCGATTTGATTTTAAATTGAATAAAACATATACGGTTTGTACCCGGAAAGAAACTTATATACTAATACACACCCTAGTGTACTTCGGATTAGATCGGATCAATTTAAATCTATATCTATATCTAACAACAAAAGTCATTAAAAACAACTTATTTTTAAAAAATCTATTTTCTATATTATTTATTATTTATCTTTATTTATCTATAACCGTTATTAAAAAATGTTCCGCTTTTTAAATTTACCAACAGTTATTCATATGCAGAAAACTACCTACAAATTTATTGCCCTAAAAATAATCTAAAGATTGCAATAACTTGATCCATAAGATTTGTGTCTATCTATTAGACGGTTTCAGGAAAAAAAAAACTAATTTAGAAAAAGTTCTATCATTTGTATATTCTCCCACCCCAAAAGTAATCTAAAGATTACAATAACGTGATACATAAGATTTAAAAAAAAAAAAAAAACTAATCTAAAAAGAGTTCTATCATTTGCATATTCTCTCACCCCAAAAGTAATCTAGAGATTACAATAACTTTTTTAAATAGGTTTGGGGGAGTGGAAGGGAGGGAAACAATAAGAACTAGAAAACTTGCGTAACTCGGGTTCGAACCCTAGTCATCACAATTTGCACATTTATAAAGGTGGGATACCACTTGAGCTACAAGGCTCGTGGTTCTAGAGATTACAATAACTTGATACATAAGATTTATGTCTACTTACTAGAGAGAAAAAAAACCTAATCTAGAAAGAATTCTATCATTTGCATATTCTTTCACCCCAAAAGTAATTTAGAGATTACAATAACTTGATCCATAAAATTTGTGTCTACCTGAAGAAATTCACATTTAGTGTATGTTGTCAGCTTCATCAAATCCATGTACACCATGCGATTCCATATAATTTTGGGAATTCGAATTTCAAATAATTAAGGAATTTCTAATTTCAAATATATGTATAATATTTTTTTTTCTTTGAAATAATGTATACCATATTTATCTATCTCAAAATCCATGTATTTTCCATCCATTTGTACTTATTAAAAATCCAATCTATTAATCTATTAATTTTATTAAATTAAAATATATTAATACCAATTAAAAAAAATTGTTGGAAAATAATGAATTATTATACGTCATTATTGAAATATATATATATACATGTATGAAATAATATAATTTTTTTCAAGAATGATTACAGATGATGGATGGTGTGTTGTTTATAATACTACTATAAATGTTGTTTATAAGGAAGTTTTTAATAATTTGTAATATGTTGTGAAATTTATTATGTTACATCTTTTAATGGATTTAATGTATGATTTGGAAATAATGATTTAATTTAGTTGTTTATGTTGTTATTTAATAATATATATATATATATATATATATATATATATATTAATGTTTAATAGTTGTATTCAATATTGATGTGTTGTGTACTTATAAATTTAATTTAATTATATTAAAATTATTTCATTATATAGCAATACGAGCAACAGGTACACTGCTGGTTGGCTATAATATGACTAAATTGATAATTTTTTAAAAAATTGATTAAAATAACAAAAATTCGAAAATGTTAGTATTTTTTTGGCTATTTGGCCATTGATTAATTATGGATGAAAAATTGATATATATATATATATATATATATATATATATATATATATTTATTTATTTATTTATTTATATTGGTAGTTAAAATGAAAAAATGACATGATATATATGTTTTGTATTGCATAACACAGTAATAATTTGGTGTTTTGAAAATCATGAACGGAAGAATTTTTTTCTTTTTAAATATATGAAAAGCAACATCTAACATCTAAAAAGAATTTTCAACAAAGAGATGAAAAAAAATGAGGCAAGTGAGAGAGGGATTTCTTCCATGGCGGCTCTCCTCTGTGTTCGCCGGCGATTCTCAGATTCAGCAGCCCTTTTCAAAATAATAATAATAATAATAATAAATCAATATATAAAAGGTTATTTTTGTCAATCAATTTACATAATACATTATTTTTATTTTAAAAATTGGGGTGTATTCATTAAAAAAGCGGTGTTGATAGGTCCACACTAATTACTATTTGATAAATCTTTAGCATAAGTTAGAATCTCCGGTAATCGGCTTTAATGATGAAGTATCAACATCCATGGCAAAGTCCCCCTTTTTTTTTTTAATTTAAGAAACTCACTTATTATTGATTACATCCAAAAAAAAATTTGGTACTAAACCATTAAGTTAGGAATGGGTGCAACAGAGATGATTGTGCTAACTAGCGAGCACTTTCGTTTGTCAATCTTTCAATAAAACCAATTAAATAAGTTTGATTTTGTGTCAGCCACAACGTCCCTCTTCAATGAAGATACCAAATTCTGAGTAGTTCTCAAATTTATTATTTATATTCATGAGCTTCTCACACAAATCCAAGACATTGTCTCAAGAAGACCCATCGCTTCTCCTTCTCTAACCTTCATTCCATGTGTCCAAAGTGATTTACATGCAATAAACTCACATCTCTCATCCCTCAAAACAAGACGCCGTCCCATTTTACTATCCTCATCAAAAAATGCAGCATCGATGTTTCACTTTTAAAATCCGACACAATCCAATATTTTTGTGAGCTGAAATTATATATTAATTTTAGTAATTAGTTTTATGTAACATCATTTCACGGATTCCATTTCATGAGCATTTCGCGAGATGGGTCTGTACGACTTGATCAACAATCAAAGTCAGAAATCAACGTCTATGTTAAGGACCTCAAGTAAAGATCATCTTATTTACATCAAATATTAAATATTACCAGAAACAAAAGTTAGAACAAACTGCCAAAGGCCCTTTGAAGACCATGTTATCATCCAGTGAGCTGAAGTTTAGAAATATGATGCAAAAAGAATTGAAGAATTCACAAAGCAAAATATCTCCCGCATTAAACAATAGAAGACATTTTTCAGAAAGATATCATTAGGCTTGTGAATTCAACACAAGGCTAAGTTTTTAAATTTCTGAGCACAAGTCTTCGTCAGTTCAATACTACACTACAGCATGAGATATAAACATTCTGAATAAGGGTACTATGATTTGGCCTAAAAAAGTCAATTCACTTACAGTGGGTGGAGGACGGTAACTCACCATGAATTTGTTGGAAGAACTCTTGAGTTCCATGCCCAGTAATAAATCATTATCAGCCTTGGAAGATAAGTTTTGTTTATGGGCCTCAATTGTGTTTAGTCACTCCGCGAGGAGATCGCCGGGGTTTAGAGATCTGCCCTTCCAAATCCACAAACTTTTGTGGAGAATAAGCACCCTCAGATGCCATATTTTTACCCTTTTCCTCTGCATATTTCGGCAGTGGACTATTAACTCTAGGACCCAAATTTCTACGTTGAGTTTCAGCTTTACTAGGGTAATACAAGTCGTCAGGATTCAGAGGTAGGCAAGCAGGATCAAGTTCAAGAGAACCTATTGGCACTCCATCAGTGCCAGTCATTTTGAAACACGGAATACAGTGAGAGAACTTGTACAGCTCACTAGGCCCTATCAGAAATGGATTGGTCTCACTTTGGCTAGCCCTCTGGAAAAGGCTCACAAAACCAGTAACTTTATTCAAGTAACAAACTTTTATCCCAACACCTTTGTCAAAATCTGAGAGCACCTCTACGACTTCATATTTGAATTCTTTATGATTCTCTGGGTCGAAACTCCAGCTCATATTCCAGTCCTTGAAAAGAGCCCAAGTTTCTCCTACTCTCGGATGTATGGTCAAGTAACCCCTCTTCTTGCCTTTCTCACAATGCACTTGATGAGAAAATGATAGACGTGCTGATGTTTTCTCAGAAAAGCCAAGCTTAAAACTGCCACAACCAACCGGTAGCTCCTCATCTACCCATTTCTTAAACACTTTGTCGATTGGATCAGCTTCTAACCAAGTGATGAGCAATTCAAACGGAGAAGTGCATACCTTCTTCACTTTAGCATAAAATCTTGGCATGCTATCCAATGTATCATAACAAGCCCATAACTGATTAACAGCAAATTGGCTTTCTTCCCGCACTGTATCAAAATTACTAAATTCTGGATCAGGACACTCAAATAATTTTGCATCTGTTTTTTCACTGTAAGATATGTCTCCATCAGAATCGCTTTCAATTTCAACAGTATCAGCACCAAATCCTGTCTTACCACCAGTTACTTCTCTCGCCTTGCCTTCTTCATCATAGTCCACATCTTTACTGCAATCTGCTGCAGCAGTAGGACAATTATTATGATCACTGTCCACAGCAGCCTTTTGCTTTTTTCCTTTATCCTCTTCAGTTGCTTGCACTCTCTTGAAAGGCCTAGCATGATCATCCTCATCAGTTTCCATGTATGATATATGCTGCCTTTGCCGTGATGATCTCCGTGTGAACTGAGCATGACTAGATTCAGACTTAATATCAGTTGCAGGATTACCAAGATTCCCTTGCATGGTCAGATCTTCTACGTCTGTATCAAAACTCTCACTAGATTCCACCACCATCTTCTTCCTTCTCTTCTGGCTTTTTGTTTTCATGTCCCTTCTTTCTTTATAAATTGGATTGCCGTCAGATGCCATGCCTTCCTTCCTACCATCCGAAGAACTCGCAGCAAGGTTATCTCCACCATGCAATGCATTAGGATCAAGGTTATGTTTCTTTTCAGTCTTCAAATTCCCAGCAGCACTTGCAACTTTGATACCTTCAGAACCACATCTGGTCCGGACATCTGGTTCTGGTTGAGAAGTTTTCCGGCTAGCAGTCCCTTGCAACCCAGTATGTGATGCTGAAGGTCCTTTGCCTTTTTTCACACCCATCATAGAGTTGGCTTGCTTTGGGACTACTTTTTCTTGAATACCTGCAGGTTGGCTTGGGCCAGGTTTCGCTGACACATGTTGAGGAACTTGTTGAGCAAATTTAGATCCCGAAAAAACACCTTGAGGACCTATTTCATACGTGATGAAAATCTTTGAGCATGTAGGGCATCGCATAGATTTATTCATATGTTGCCTGAGGTACTGGTATCTTACTTTGCAATACGGGCAGCATGTCCAGAAAACTTCCTGCCTGGCAGAAGAGAGAGGCTGAGCTGCTTGATGTTGATTCAGAGTGCCAAAACCATTAGATATATTATTTTGAGCACTATATTGCTTGTTAAGTTGAGATGTTCTGTTTATCTGATGATTTGGTGGATTTACTGAAGCAGATCTATTCAAAATTCTAATCTTGTTGTCATATAAAGATTTCTTTGTGGGATCAGAAAGCAACACATTTGCTTCATAAATCAACTTAAAGGCACCTTCAGCACCAGGAAATCGATTTTTATCAGGATGGAGAATCAGTGCTAGTCGACGATATTGTTTCTTGATTGTTTGCTCATCGGCCAACTTTTCAACTTGAAGTATCCCATACCAGTCCTTTTCAGATCCCAGAATTCTTTTTTGAGCAGAACAGTGGACATCACAAATGCTTAGCATCTGGGTGATGTTGTCAAGTTCAGGATAGAGATTTTTTGCTTTCAAAGCAATCTTTCGAGCACCTTCAAAGTCATTATCTCCCATCTTCTTCTCAGCTATTTCCTTGGCCCGAATGGCCTCATCTTTATTGCACTCCATTGGAAATTTATAGATATGGATATTCCACTAAGGCACAAAGTCAAGCTAACCCAAGTATACCGCACAAGTATGATACCAATTCTCCTCTTCTGCAACCACATTGGCAACCATGTTATCCACAAAAATTACTAACATGCTATGCATAATCAAACTTATATTCTAAACTGCTTTCAATTATTCACAAGAAGCCTAAACATAAGGAACAAGCAGCACCTGGTGTGCTCAATAATGAGGGGAAAAAAGTATTCAAGCTGAGTTAGATGAATACCTCCTGTGCAACAAACTGATTGTGAAAGGATTGGCCAAGCACCACAGAGCGCTCGGCCTTCAGGGACCTTTTTGCAGCCAGATAGCAAAAGTACAATCATAGAATCATCTCAGAGCTTCAACAAGAATTAAAAAACCTGATGAAAACATATAAGAAGGCATCAATTATAAAAATGATAAAACCATTGTCCTTAAAGCACATTACCATTTTCCATCTTCTAATTTAAGTGACAAAACATGTCTCAGTGAGTGCTGTGAAAAAGCATTGTATAATAAATACCGTGTTTTACATTGACCCAAAACTTCTCCAGTTAAAAGCTTATTAGAATGGGATTCAATAAATTCCCCTTTCAATGATTCTGAACAAGTGGTGGTCCAATTGACTTGAGATAGTATATAGGATAAGGAGGATGACGGAGGCAGACCGCAAACAGCCTTAACACCCAAAGTATGTCTAGTTTAATTGAAAAGGAAGTCAAACCGCTAAATACATTTATGCAATGCTTAGAAGATGCTAGGCTATTCTGATCATGGGCGAGAAACTATTTCTTCACCATCATTGTGCTCATTCATGATAATTCCATCTCTAGAAATATTTCCCTACTAATGGAGAATTAATGACAAACAAAATATGTTACAGTCAAATTTCAGGTCTATCTCCATTCTCCACCAGAGATCAGGAAAAGGAGGTATAAATAAAGCTAAGCAATGGTGTGATTTAATTAACTAAGTTGAAGAATCACATGTATCTGGCACACATGTAAACCATGAGGACAAGGATATGGAACTTCTTCCTTTTCTCATATTGATCTTGAATGCTGATAATTGCCAAAGCTCACTACCCCAAATGAATATAAGTTCGTATCGATTGAAGCATTTTAAGATGTAGAGAAAAAAACAGGATTGCATTTTCATGAAATGAATACATAAACACAAGATAGATGTCCAATAAAAACATCGTTCATCTATCTACAGTGAAAGTGTCCCACCATCAACATTCTTACATTATATGATCATATTATTTTCCATAATCATAGCAACTCCGAAGATCATATCAGAAGGACATGCTTTCTCTACAAAAGAACCTAAGTGTTGTCGGTTTTAAATAGGAAGTGAAAAAACAAAAAACAAAAAACAAAAACAAAAAAAAAGCTCAGGCATGCATGAATCGGTTTTCAAAGCAACACAATCAAACAAGAAAGGCGCAAGGAAAGAGAGCTTCTGAGACCACTCTACAACATAAACATCTACAACATGGAGCACCACTGAGTGACACTCGGAAACCCCAGAATAACATATTAGAGTAAATTGCAATAAAAAAATCAGGACCTGCCGTACAATAATGGCATCCATCACAGGGAAACTACAAATCAAGGAAACCCTAAAAACCACCAAAAATACACACCCACAATCTCATTCGCAAAAACCGTACAATACAGTGCAAAATCAAGTACTTCAGCACTTAAAACCCACACACAGAAGCGAAATGCATGGGCAGATGAAACAAAAATGAACATGCAGAGATTTACATTTGTACCTTATGTCAGTACAGAGGGAGAGAGATAATGAACAGTCAGAAGATGAGTAGAAACTGAGGAAAGAGGATCTTTGCTGGTGTTCCAATGGTGATTTGCTGCAAAAAGAGAGGGAAAAAAATGGAGGGAAAAAGAAAGTGAAATTATTTTGGGAGAGGTAGAGAAGAAAAGGGGTAAGAGACCCTGAATTCTTCTCAAATTTCATTTGCCCCAAAAAGTGTGGAGTTTCACTGTAATGGTGAAATAAGGGTTTTTGTGAGTTCCAATTAACATGGAATAATCTAGAATATGTTAATGGGCTTGGACATGGGCCAATCTTAACTTGGGCTTGATTAGCCCCATTGTTTTTTATCCGTGTTTGAGCGAACTTATAAACTTCTATTTAAATTTTGATCGGAAGATGGAGAAAAAATATCTAAAAATATAGTTGATATTTTTCTAATATTTTCATTTTTTTCACATGATTAATAAAAAAATATGTTGTAAGTATATATCTTTGATAATGGGTATAGAAACAAGAAATTTCATCAAAATATTGATAAAATATAAATAAATATCAGTATAGATTTTGATATTGATGGCTTCATGTTACAAATTGTTAAATATTAATGTAATATCAGGGAAATATAGGTAAATATTGAAAAATATCCATTTCGGTAAAAGATATTTTTTAAATAAATTATTTATTTTATAATAAAATTTTATAATGAATGACCCCACTTTTTAAAGAAGAAAAAGTAATATGGATCTTAATAATAATATAACTTACACATTATAATTATAGTGTGTATAAAATCAAAAATTTATTAAAGTTTAATAATTGCTAATTGTACTGAGTATATGATCAAAAGTTTATGAAAGTTGAAATAATTGCTTGATATAATTAGTCTACATATATCTACAAGTCTACTTCAATATTGTTAAAATCAAGATGTCATCTTATTCATTTAAATCTCATAAGACTTCATTTTAGTATTAATAATAATGCAATCAAGTATTATGAATTTTTGTTATGATGCTAGACAACGTTTATGTAATTTATTATCTCAATATTTACTGTAAATATGTTATTGTGTTTGCAATTTTAAGTTAAATATATGTATTCAGATTAGTTATAACACTCTGTAAAATATTATATCTAATTTCCTCATTTTTTACAAAATTCTATCATTTTTCTACATTTTAACGATATTTTTATCAATATTTCTATAAGATTAAGTAATGAAATTGAAATTTCATCCTGAAATCAACTTAAACAGTTTCACAAACAATGGTTGGGTTATTATTAAACAGATATCAAAAAATTTAAGTCATTTGTTTTCTAAATATGATTTTTTGGAATGTGTCTCATGTTTATTTGGTGTACATGTAATCCGGGTCGATTCGAATCCGTGAGTTTTTTAATTTTTTTTTGTTTTGTTTCTAAGCCAAAATCTTTATATACAAATTTTGTGACCTTTATGTAGAGGTGAGCAAAAAAATCGAAAAACCCAAAACGAAATCGAAAACCCGAAAAAACCTGACCGAAAAAAAAAGAATCGAAACCGAAAAACTGGTACGGTTTGCTATTTTTAAAAAACCGATTTTCTTGGTACGTGTTCGGTTTCTTGGCTACATACCGTGCCGAAAAAACCGAAACGAATTATATTATATATATATATATATATATTTATTTAATTTAATTGAGATAAATTATATTATATATATATAATAAGTTATGTTTCTAACTATCTAACATTTTGATTTATTTAATTTAATTGAGATAAATTATATTATATATATATATATAATAAGTTATGTTTCTAACTATCTAACATTTTGATATATATATATATATATATATATATATATATATATATATTATTTTGATATTTTCCCAATTCCCACTCAATTGTCCAATTCCCACCTAATTTCTAACCTAACGTGGGAGATTGAGAAAGGAGCCTATTTTGTTTCTTCATTTTCATTTTCATGTTAATGTATGTTCTCTAGTAACCAAGGACGAAAAAATCGGTATCGGTGAAAATATCGGTACCCTAATTTTACAGATATATCGGTATCGGTGGAAATATCGAACATTTTTAAAAAAAATATTAAAACTTTCTAAAAAAATTGAAAAATATATCTATTAGTTATAATATCATTATAACTGAAATTAATATATATATTGAACTTATAATTTCAAATAAAATGATATATTTTCAACAAATATATAGATAAAATACTATATAAACGTTGTCTACTATGATAACATGACAAATTTTGTATAAAAAGATATTAATAAATAGAATAATTTAATAATTTTTGCACATGCTTAATACCTAAGTAATACCAAGACATTTTAACTTATTTTTTGAGAAGTGTCTTCATATAACTAACATTAATACGTATATTGAATTTAAAATTTCAAATCAAAAGATATATTTACAATAAATATAGAGATAAACTATTATTATATAGTATATAACATATACATCATAATTCTCTTCTTAAAATAAAAAAAATTAACTAAACTTAATTAAATTATGAGAAAAATCTAAATGCTAGTGTGTTAATTTATTTCAACAATTTAATTAAAATTATTATTTGTTATAATCATAGATAAAAATATAGATATAAAACTTAAGTTTGATAGATATTTTTTAAATATATATAAAAAATTTATAATAAAAAAGAAAAAAAACAGAAAAGACAAGAAAATAAGAAAAAAAAGGGAAAACTCAGGAAAAAGTATTGTAGCTCGGTCAAAGTCACTGTTCACAGTCAAAATATCGCGATTTTTACCGATATATCGCGATATATCGTCGAAAACGATATATCGACGAAATATCGCGATATTTCGCGATATTTTTACAGATTTAAAATTGTTGGGCATTATTATATCGACCCTTCAATTTTCGCTATATTTCGGCAATATAACGCGATTTTTCATTCCTTGCTAGTAACAATCATGTTAATGGTAAGGATTAATGTCCCAATTTTCAATGACAATTGATTATAATTTTGAATGTTGAGTGGCCCAATTTTTTTGTTTAATATAATGATTGATGATAAATTTTAAATTTATTTATTAGTATGATACACGAACCGAAAACCCGAAAAATCGAACCATCTAAAACTGGACAGGTACGGTTTGTGAAAATCGAAAAACCGATTAATTCAGTTTGGTTTCGGTTTTGGCTTAAAACTGAGCCGAACCGAACCGTGCTCACAACCTTTATGTATAAGTTTTGTGACATTCATATTCAATAACTTAGAAAAAAATGAAGAATTTTAACAAAATTTGTACATAGAAACTTTTATGTTATATTCATATGACCATTGATCTTTATGTACAAATATTCATACGTTTATATATCTTTATATATTACATAAATATATCAATATTTATATATAAAGATCACATGAATATCACATAAATGTATTTGCTGATTTTTTTTTTCTAACAACATCTATACTATACTAATAACAGGACAGTTGGAGATATTTACAAAAATGTCATTTTCCCGCCCAAACTATCTTCCAATAAAAAAATATTTTCTTACAATAAAAATAATGTTAAAAAAATTGAAAAAAATGTTGCTTCTTCATCTTCTTACAAAATGACAGGCTACATGAAGTCTATGCATAGAAAAAAGAGAAAACAAGATGTAGGTAGCCTAAGCCTAGAAAAAAGAGAGAAAACAAGCTTACAACGTACTCTTTCTTTCATTTTCTTTATATATGTGTACTCTTTCTTTCATTTTCTTTATATATGTGTACAAAATTTCAATGTGTGAGATTTCAAATAAAATAGGAGACAAGACACAACGACTTGTGAGAGAGAATGTGAGCTTGTTGTGAGAGAGAATGTGAGCTTCGGTGTCGGCAGCGATGGTGATGGATGGTGGTGATTGGCGGGTACGGCAAACTAGACGACTGACTGGTTGGTGTAACACGACTGGCCGCTGGACTAACGAAGGCAGCGGGACAGGCGGCTGGTACAATTGGGCACCGTGGAACTGGAAGATGATAGGGCAGTGGATTCCAGATGAACGAAAAGACGGCTGTCAGCGGGAGAAAAGTTGAAGTTGAAGATCCGCTGGACTAACGAAGGCAGCGGGACAGGCGGCTGGTACAATTGGGCACCGTGGAACTGGAAGATGATAGGGCAGTGGATTCCAGATGAACGAAAAGACGGCTGTCAGCGGGAGAAAAGTTGAAGTTGAAGATGGCTTAGCAGATATAGAGGAGAGAGAAAGGAAGAAAAAGAGGAAATGGGTTGTGGTGGTGGAAAGAGAAGAGAAAGGAGGTGTTGGGAGGCGACGGGCGAAGAAGGAGACAGCGCCGATGGTGGTAGCATATGTAAAATGGGTAGAGGATTAGGGTTTGTGTATATATATATGAATGAGAGCTAATTTGATTAATCAAATTTGGGCTTTTACAGTATAATAAATTAATTGGGCCTTTTTGATTAATAAGATGGAATAATATTTTAGTAAAGTCCAATGTTTGTATAATATATTGTATAAAGTTATTTAATATTCATATATTATTTTTATGTTTAATTTTCAAATTTCAAATTTTAATACTTCGAAATAAAAATTGAGTGTAACAAAATGTACATCTTAGATTATTATTTTCCTGTTACTTAAAAAAAACAGCAATAACTTAGTTTATATGACATGGAATAAAATAATGTAATGATTAGTTCTAATACATGAAGAAAATTGGTATGAAAAATTAACAAAAACTCCGACTTCGTTCATTTAATACTTTTAAAATAAATCAAAAATATCATATTTTTATTAGTTGTCAGATAAAATTTTCAATTTATATTCTATATATGACATATATGAATTCGGTTGGATCTAAAAAATAAATATATTAAGATAATTTCATAATGAAATTTATATTAAGGTATTTGAAAATAAAAATTGATAAATTCATTTATAAGGAGGCGGCTCAACATCAGTATGGGGTGGTTGGTTCTGTTTTAAGGTTTTACGAGATTGTACTGATATATAAATGGACAACTGATTTGATAACTTAATACAATTGGACTTAATAATGTATATTTAAATTTAAAAAAAAAGGTCATTTATTTAATTGTGTTTATTAAGGAAACAATTGGGCTCTCTTTTTTTTTTTTAGCAACGACCCATTAATATTATCTTAAAATTTTCATCTTCAAATGAAAATTTTAAGTGCAAACAATTTTTGTGAAACAAGTAAAATTGCAAATTTAATTTAAATATATATATAGATAATAATAATTATGATGAAAATATAAAAACTAAGAATAAAATTGAAAAAATATTTAATATTTATCTATACTATACTAATAACATGACAATTGAGAATAATTACAAGAATGTCATTTTCCCGCCCAAACTGTCCTGCAATAAATGTTGTATATTTTTTTTTATTAATTGTTTTGTTAATTTTCAAGAATAATTATTACATATAATATAAAATATATTTTTTATTGTATCAATGTTTACTTTTGAGGATTCCAAAATATTTTTATTGTATCAATGCTTAGTTTTGAGGATTTCAATGCTTACTTTTGAAGATTCCAAGACATTTTCTATTGTATCAATGCTTATTTTGAAGGATTTCAAGATATTTTTTATTGTATCAATTCTTACTTTTGAGAATTCCAATACATTGTATCGATGCTTACTTTTGAGGATTTCAAGATATTTTTTATTGTATCAATGCTTACTTTTGAGGATTCCAATACATTTTTATTGTATCGATGCTTACTTTTGAGAATTTCAAGATATTTTTTATTGTATCAATATTTACTTTTGAGGATTCCAAAACATTTTTATTGTATCAATACTTACTTTTGAGGATTTCAAGACATTTTCTATTGTATCAATGCTTACTTTTGAGGATTCCAATACATTTTTTATTATATCAATGTTTACTTTTAAGAATTTCAAGACATGTTTATTGTATTAATGCTTACTATTGAGAATTTCAAGACATTTTGTATTGCGTTAATGCTTACTTTTGAGAATTTTAAAACATTTTTTTATTAATTCCAATGTATTACATATTAATTATCCAATAAAAAATTGATTTGATAAAAAATATATTAATAAATTAAATGTGTGTTCTTGATGTTTGAATTTTGTTTCCTATTAAATCCACTTTTGTTGCTTCTTTTTCAAAATATTGATGTGTATATATATATATATAAGCAAAACTCATTTCTAAAACCTTAAAACTTGAGAAACCCAAAATTAGAATACAATTTTAAATAATTTATCTAACTTTTAGATAGTACAAAGTTGAATACAATCTTATTCGATAAAATTGGAACATGCATATATGTTTTGTTAAACAAAGATGTTTTGTTGATGAGACATAGAAAGGAAAAAAAAAAAACTGTCGGAGGAGACCTAGAAAGGAAAAAAAGAGAAAAAAGAAAGAAAGAAAACTGCCGATCTGTTGAAAGGAGAAGAGAGAAAGAAAAACAAGAAAAAAAATATGCAAACTTTTAAAATATGGAGATGGAAAAAAATCCACCACACTTTAATCCATATTTTTATACGTCTTTCAATATATATTTCCATCTATCTCTTTATATATTTTTAAGTATGTATATGTACATGTATGAAATAATATATATTTTTTTTAAGAGAAGATAACAGGAAGAAGAAATGAAAGGAAAAAGAAAGAAGAAGAGGAAGGCAGTTTGAGCTAACGGGTCAAATCTGGAGAGTGGGCAAGACTGAAAGTGGAGATAGTGGTTGCGCGATCGATATAAAAGTGATGACGCGCTGAGAATGATTAGAGATGATGACGGATTGTATGTTGTCTGTAATACTACTATAAATGTTGTTTATAAGGAAATTTTTAATAATTTGTAGTATGTTGTGAAATTTATAAATGTTGTTTATAAGGAAATTTTTAATAATTTGTAGTATGTTGTGAAATTTATCATGCTTTATCTTTTGATGGATCCGATGTATGATTTGGAAACAATGATTTAATTTAGTTGTTTATGTTATTATTTAATAGTGTGTATATATATTAATGTTTAATAGTGTGTATATATATATTAATGTTTAATAGTTGTATTCAATATTGATGTATTGTGTGTATTTATAAATTTAATTTAATTATATTAAAATTATTTCGTTATATAACAATACGCGCAACGCGTGGGTACACTGCTAGTTTATACATAAAGGGTCATCGAATTTGTACATAAAGATCAAGAAATAAAATTTCAACAAAAAAAAATTCACGGATTAAGGTTGGATTGACCCGAATTGCACAGATTTTAGATTCGTGTAGCAAATGCACAGGAGAATTTGTCCATTTTTTGTAACTGTTTTCCAGATAGAGCTTCTAAAACGCATATTCTAAGTTCTATTAAATATTGATGGTTGTTTTAAAAAGAAGTATATCTACCTGATAAGTATAAATCAATTATATTTGGTATGACATATATACAAATCAAAATTGAGATTAACAATTAATCGAATCTTTGACACCGGTTTAATTTTGTTCCAAATCGAATGAATACACCTCTAATTTAATGATTTTAAAATGAAGATCGTCAATGAAACATTCATATTCAATTCGAATTTTTACTTTTATACTATTATAATAATTATGTTGATTCGAATTTAACTTGTGATTATAAGTGATTCAATTTTCATTTTTATAAAGTGAAAATAGACATTTCTAATTAATAGACATAATAAAAAATGAATTTTATCTACCACATAAAAAAACAAGTATGTACCCAAAAAATTACAAAATACCTTTATCCCTTTCAATTATTCCATATACCATCTTCATGTATGAAATTCATAATATTTTTCATTTCTTCCTCCAAGTTCTTTCATAATATAGATCCAAGAAATTTCATTTCTTAGTTATTGCTCAAAATAAGTAATATAAAAATTACTTTGAAGTGTAGAAATTTATATATTTGTGAATATTTCTTTGTTGTTTCTTTATGAAAAGAACATATAACTCCTCATATTTTCTGATTTGAGATGTGTTTTTAGGGAGATTTTAAAATCTGAAAAAATACTCTTATGTGTGAACAAATCTAAAAAAATGTTTTCAACTACTATTATTTTAAAATTTGATCCATAATACACCATGATCTATGGTAATACTCATCTAACAGATTTCAATAGAATTTCTACTAATTATTGTATAAAAAAATTGAGAGAAATTTATATCCCTTGGTGTGTGCCACTTAAAAGGTACATTAATTTGGTATTAATTATATACTTGTAAAGTAGTAGTCATGTAACCTGAAAGTATTAGTTGCATGAAAGTATTAGTTGCATACATGCATATAATGTATTACTTATATAACTGAATTATATTTATATTTTACTTGTTCAATGAAAAATGTTAGTTGTATATTCATAAGATATTAATTGTTTGCTCATAATATATTATTTGTATAACTGAAATATTTGTTTTAGATTTTTAGTGAAAGATATTAATGAAAAATATTAGTATTATATGTTTTAATGAAAACTATTAGTTATTTACTCTTAAAGTAATACTTGTATGACTACAATATATGTTTTAGTGAAACATATTAATTGTATATTTATAAGATATTAGTTGTTTACTCATAAATTATTTACTAGATAATTGAAATATATATTTTAGTGAAATATATTACTTAAATGCATTACTTATTATATGTGAAGATATTAATCATATTATTTAAAGTTATTAGAGTTGGGATGAGTGCATACTATACCCCAATGGCACACCCACCATTATCAACGTAACAGATTAATCTAATTCTAACCTATCATGAAATCCCTAAATGAATCGAAAATTAAACACATGAAAATCCCTAAATTCATAAATGAAAATCAAAATCCCTAGTTTCATAGCTAACTATTCTTGTTCATCCATACATATTTTTTCCTGAATATCGTGGATATATCACAAAATATCGCTAAATATCAATATAAATATCGTTATTGGTTTAGTCATGATATAAAATTGGAAGAAAATTTAAAAATATCACAGATAAATCACACAATATCACATTTATACGAAAATTGCAAAAAATGAAAATAAACTTATGATTTCACATATCTATTTTTTTCTTTTTATTTTTCTATATTTTTATTTCTTATTTTTTTATTCTCTCATATGTTCTAAGTTTAGACATTTTGTATAGTATTATGTATTGTATTGTCAATTATTTTACGGCATACAATATTTATATAGTCTACTATCTATATGTTTGTTTTACATATATCATAAGAGAGTGAAGCTCCTTAAAAATGTTTGATAAGGTTTAAAAAAAACATTCCTCAAAATAAAATATTAGGAATTTATAAATTGGTTTAAAATTAAGATATCTTATTTTCACAAACTTCTTCAAATTACATCCTTAAAATTATATAATTATCATTATTAACATATTGTAAGCTTCATCAACTTAGTTTATCCACTAAAACATCGTATAAGCTCTGGAAATATTTTACAAGATGTAAGAGGTTATAAATTTTCATGGACTTAGTTTATCCACTAAAACATCTTATAAGCTCTGGAATTATTTTACAAGATTAAGAGGTCATAAATTTTCTTAGTCAAACGCCTTCTACGAGTGAGTTTCCTTATTTTTCAATCTATCTCTTATAAGGTTCTAAAATTTTATTTTTAAAAAACATAAGATTTTATTTTTAAAATTTTATTGAACACTTTTAATAATATTATAAGCTTTTACATCCAACGAGATGCTTTCTACCACTTGTAAGCTAAAAAAACACTCTTTAGGTAAGTATTTTTAGTTTCTAGATATAAAATTATCAGTTGCTTGTTTATACTTAAAGCAAATACTATAGGTGTTTGTTTCATTCCCCTATATCTATTGGTGGCTTGTTCTAATCATTAGAGGTTAATCAATGATTTTAAACATTATTTTATGCTTAATTAGAAAGTACGGACGAAGATGCTTTTCTTACATGTTAATTTATTGGCAAAGCAGAGAGTCAAATTTGTTTGTTAGATATAGCACAATTATAATGTTCAAATATGGAGGAATAGCATATAGATATCTATATTATATATATATATATATATATATATATATATATACATTCTTTAGTTTTTTTATATATACAAAAGGAGAACGAATCTAATTAAAAAAAAAATATAACCATACATATGTTAATATTTAATCAAACTAATTTAGCTATTAACTATGATAATTTTTTATTTCAAAATCTTCTCATTTCATAAAAAGTAATGATAATAATAATAATCGAAAATTAAAATCTATAAATACATACATCAATATCATGTCTTATATTTATTCATAAAATTCGTGAATCAACTCTCATATTTAAAAATCGTACATAACGATTTATTCTTCTAAAAATTAAGTTTTGTTTACTTATTATTTAAAATTACTCATGAGACATCTTGTATAATTTTTTCTTCTATGTAAAATTATTAATGTTATGGATCATGTGATATACACGGATACAAAGATCATATAATATTTAAATATTAAATGAGATGATAGTATGATACTAATATATGTTAATTACACTTGTTTATTAATAATTATTTTATTCAATTATTTCACAAAATTAATATTTTTATATAAAAATTTGTGTATTACACAGGATATATACTAGTGTGGAATAGTGTTTTCATGAACCAATTGCACGAATTTAAATTTAACTGGGCGTGTGCGGGTTGGGTCAGATCCAATCCGATCGGATCCACACTCAATTTTTTTTTTTTAATTTATGAATAACCATTATGTTATACAAGTATAATCTTTATATTATATTAGTATATCATTTATATTTATATATCATAACTTTTAAATGAATAACTTTTTTCAATATAAAAGTATAATCTTTACGTACAGTATAATTAAATCATTATGTTATAATAATTTAACATTTATGTACAAATATCATAACATATATGTATTTAAAGAATAACATAAAAAATATATTATTATAACATAAAAGTTATTATTATAGCATAAATGTTTAAAAGGTATCATAAGTCCATAATACACAGTAAAATGTTAAACTAGCAAAAATATAAAGGTTATACAAACATAACATATAAATGTTAGGCGAACATAACTAAAAATTAGACGCACAGAATTAGAATTTGAGTGCGGACCTGAGACGCATAAAAACATAAAATGCATGAAAAGCACCACAGGGTCGGATCTACTCAATTGCACAGTTCCCAACCCATGCACTCACTGGAACAATTGCGATTAGTATAACTAGCATTACGATTAATGTCGGTATTAATGATCAAAATATAGAGATCTTAGTTTTGCTAGTTGATTGTTTAACAGTATTCTGAATGAAAATGTACAATTTATATCCATCATCAGTACACAAATGGCAAAACGTAGATAATACAGGAGATCATTTCCTACAATCTCGACAAAATCCCCATGAAGTTACACTCCCATTACAATATATCACTCAGCTTACATTGGAATTCAGAAAGAGCTATTTGATTTTCTCAGGCGCATCACATTTTCTTTTCCGGTACACTGTTAGAAATCCCAAGTTCTTCTGTTCCGTTCTTTTGTTTTGTTTTTGGGGGTGTAGTATCCAAGCGGTTTCTACCTTGCATTGGCTTTTCGATTCATGAGGTCATGGTAGTATAGCAACACGCACATAGGTTGACCAAGGATACAAAAAGAACACCAGAACATCATATTGCCCACCTGGGATGAAGAAACGAGACAATTTTGTCGAAATGCCTTTAATAAAATAGAACAAATCACAAGTTGTAAATAGCAGTAAAATACAACCAGTCTAATATACTATCTGTTGCTGTTTACGAAGATATTGTTACACCAAGACACATGAAAACTAGCAAAAAACAGATGTTGCATCAAAAATTTAAACACTAGAATTTCAAGGAAGCAAAAGAGCACCAAAAATGCACATTTAAGAGATACTAGGTCAATCATCTTCCAAGGAAAGTTAAGGTAATAAATCCTTAAAGAGTAGAATGGGTGAAGGATGGTGATACAAAAGCTAATTTAATAATTTTTTAATTTCTCTTTCTGGATAATGTTCCAGAGACACATGCTCTGGACATATATCAAGAATGTATAGTACGTTTGGTATTATCTTGAAAACACATGAACAGAATATTGTTCAAAAAAATGTATTGAAAATATGTATCATGTTTCAATTTGGGAAATAAAAATAGGAGCTGCAACAACCTTATACACATTCTCTTAGATAAGATCATTTTTACTCCATAAATCAATTATCTACTATTTACTTTTAGCTGGTATTCACACTTAATGTGCTTTCTAAAATTGATAGTTTAAGATTTTACGGTCAAGGTGATAAATCAAGCACAGCAGATCAATAAATATGAATTTATCAAGGCAAAATGAAGAAGACGATTAACAAAATGAATGTAAAAGGAAGTGAGCACACCATTGAGTTTTGGAACTTGTTTTGCATGTAATTAGTCACAATTACAAGGGGAACCTGTTCAGCGTAAAAAAAAAAGAGACCAAATTAGAGCTCATCTCTGAATTCAAAGGAACAATAGAATAAACAATGACAACTGAGAATCAAAATTAATCCTCCTTTATTCATTTTAATCCTCCTAATAGCTAGCTGTTTTATTCATTTTTAAGCTTTAACTTAATTGTTGATTTTTCTTTTCTCATCAAAGTTTTGAATCTTGAATTACCCTGATTTTCATTTCATGGAGGTGGGCAGAATCAGACCATTTAATTTTCTTCTATTTCTATATCTCTTCGATTTTCCCCATATATTTAGACCATAACTGAACAATGTTTATTCCATGCATTCCTTATGTATATTCAAATTCAAGGTTTTTTTCCTATGCATTCCTTCAGAATATCAAAATGCAAGGTTATATTAACATTTAGACAGCTGAGCACTTCGCTGGATCCAGTAATGAACAAAAAAATATCTATGGATTGAATTTCAAATGTGGTTTGGCTAATATTTAATTAGAATGTTTCTCTTGATAATGCACTATAATATTATTATTGTATCACCATATACGCAGGTGATTTTTGTAACTTACAATCAAGAGAGATGCAACAGATCCCAGTATTGGACATTTTGCCCCATGAAGGTAAGCCACATTGCCAAATCATGCATTTATTCGTGTTCTTATTGCTCTCTTATTTTCTTCCTAAGCTACGTCTAGTGGAACATAACAAGAAGAAACAGAACATTCTAGCACCAAAGTAACAAAAGATCGAGTTATCTTTAAACAATGGGTCACCCCATGTTGAAAACTAAATCTTGCAGCGAGGTGACAATTTTTATACCTGAAGCATAATACCCCAGAATGCCCAAAACTTGAATATTTGGGAAGGGACCGCAATACACAGCTGTTCAGCAAACAGAACCCATAACCATTTCATGAATAAGTTTGCTCAAAGTGAAGAATCCCTAAATTTCATGAATCAGAAAGCATCAGGAATTGATGAATAGGATGGCATCATACCTCATGGAAAACTGCAGACACAAGAAAGGCAATCAAAACGGCAACTCCCTGTATCAGAAACCAAGGGCCATTTACAACCAACAAATTTCAGGATGAGTCACAGATAAACTGTAAACTGCATGCCCATGCTTCATCAATTGTTTGCAGCACAAGAGCTCAAACCAGTAACATAATTTCATCCCATTGTCATACTAACATAAATATATGCCAATGTCTGACCTCACAAGATAGCTAGTTTCTCAAGATCCATTTTGCAACCACAAAAACAGGGTCAGCTTTAATAAATTCAAATACTCTAGAACAGTGAGCTGTTTGAAGAGACACTTTTTAGTTCATTCTGGGCAGTAGTATGAATAAGTAAAAATCACTTCAGTTCTAAATTCTTACGACTTAATTGTATTACTCAGATCAGTTTCGAACATATATGCTTTGAAACAGTTTGATTCTCTATTACAGTTAAAGATATATGCACACTTTAATTATAACCATTAAACATCTCAATGTTTGACTCTTATCATAATTACAGCGAAAAAGCAATACTGTAAAAAAGGTATAAAAGTTGATAACAACTTGAACATATAAACATCCACTTTTTTTTACTCCAGTCAATTTCAATCAACCCAGTGGAGTCTCAATTTCAGCTCACCAACGAAAAAGTTAAAGATGCTCGAAAAAATAAATAGCTGTCAACAGGCCATTGATTTTAAATTGTGATATATTGAGCCATGCTTATATGCACATAAGAGTTATGTTCTATATTTGGAAAATATGAATTAGAAGCTGGAACATGCATCAGAGAATAGTCTGTTGGAAAGTGTGATTAATGAAGTACCAGAAAATTAACTGCCCAAACCAATAAACCATCGCCACATATTCATGTGAAGAGTTCATTTATTAACAGCTAAGATTTTAGTATAAGAAAATACCTTTGGTATCCCATTTCGTAAGCACGGAAAGTATATGTGGCGGATCATCCATTTATGGACAGGCTGCAATTAATAAAAAAATTATATTCAAATAGTGGAAGATAGCAACTGCAGAAACTACACGAACTAAGTGATGATCCCAAAACCGATTTTCTTATCCACTCAGTGCTTGGAATCATGAGAGACATCTACCCTCAGATTATGATTAATACAATACGTCTATTACTTTCCAAAACAACAGCAATTGATGCCTAAACACATGAATGTACAAGTGATGCTTTTATTTATTTTCTTTATTTTATTTTATTTATGTAAACTGTGAAGAAACAATTTCTGAGAAGAAATAGGCACCTTAAGAATGGCCAACACAAAACATACACACTATCTAGTGCAGCAATTGCACGTTAACCTCACTTTGAATCCTAGTGCTACTTTTTACTTCATCTTTGATATCTTTTCTGTTTATTAGTATTAATAACTCCAGCCAGTTCCAACACAAGTAAATTGTAATCATGTCATGGCATGCCTTATTGGCAAGAATTAGCATATCAAGTTACCAAAGCTTCTAAAGATGATTTTTGTTCAGTAACAAATTCATTTCTCCCCCACTTTCAATAAATCAAACTCTGAATAGCTTAACTTACCATATTCCACATTCTCCAGTACTAATAATGGCAGCAAGAATTGTTCCATCAATAAGAATAGAAAACTTGTCAGCCATGAAATGTATTCGACTATAAAGGAGTTATTAAAGAAACAACATCAATGTAAAGCATTTTACCTCCTCAACTGTCCTTGCATTCCACCAATCCTTATAGAACTCACGGTCTCCAAAGCATAGAAGTTCAGCAAGTATATTTAGCCTATATCATAGCACTGCATGTAAGTATGATCAGAACAAATCAATTACAATGAAAAAATAGGTTAAGTGATGAACCTAGTTCCTTTACATAGAGTCTTAAAAAATGTGTTCTTAATTGATGTCGTGCATTAGAAAAACCTATTTTGAATTACTTTGGGAAGAAGCTAAGCTCAGACTAACGCAACCATAATGGTATTTCACATTATTGATTATAGGATGGCAAAAAATACCCTAAAGGTCTGCTCCTAATCTCAGTCTGAGATGTGCCAAGACAGACTAAGGCAACTGAGAAGTTGAGCACCAGGCGTGTATCTTATATAGGCTTTTAAATGAAACCAAGAAAAGTACTGCCCCAATCTCAAACTGAGAATGAAAATCAATTTAGAGGACCTCTTCAATTAATATAACAATGCCTCATGTTGCAGATTTTCAGAAAACAGAAATCTGATGGAGATACTAACCGAATTCCACAACAGCTTAAGCTTTTCGATGAGGTGGTCATTCAACACAACTTCATCTAAATGTGTAGATCAAAATCAAATTTTGAAAATCACTTTATTTTCCTTGCTTTTTATGATGGGATGCGAAATAATACTATTGATCTCAAACCAAGATGAAAACAATTACATGCCCAATCATCTTCAGAATAATCTTTTTCAATTCATACGGCATTGCCTGGCATTGCTAGCTAAGGACAAAAGTATTGAATTTTTTTAATCTCACTTGCTCTCAAATTTCTCATACTTACAAGAAATATAAATCATTCCAAAAACAATACTCTTCTCAATTTTCATTTAAAAGACAAAAGGCAAAATTGAGTATGTAAAGGTCATATAGGCAAACATTTTTTGGAGAAGTCATGTTACTTTTATTGATTGAACCTCCTATCCACTAAATATTCAGGTATATAGTTTGCATAAGAATGTTATGAAGCCCTACAGTCAAGAGCATACACTACTTTTTTTCTTGACAAAAATCCATTCCATGTTCTGATGGTCTAGCCGTGCGATTAGTTCTGACCAGCTCATGTATTAGGTAAGTTTTCTTTTAACTCCTAGAAAATGTCTTACAACATGATACACCAATGCTTCAGGACATTTAGACATCCAAATCCAAATAAATCTCTAAGAACACAAAGGAAATAAAAGAACAAGTATTGAGCAAATCGCATTCAAATGTTAATGGAGTACTCTAGGAAATTCTAATTGCATAATGTATGATCATACAGCGTTTAGATTATTAATGGCCATTTTCCTTAATGTTGGAGCATTTTTGTGAGTGGTGAACGCTCAACGAGACTTTCTAATTAAACGAGAAGACTTTGGTATGCGTATATGTCTGTGTTTTAAAGGATCTTCATGTCTATATTTTAAGGGGGTTTGAGTGCTGTAGCAGAACCCTGAGTCCAAAACTTTTCGGAACTTACCAGCTAAATAACAACTAGACTCTAGTGCATTTACTGCATATCAAGAAAGAATGTGTGAATGGACACATTTCAAAAACAGGACAGATAAATGCCATGATGATTCTGGAACCAAATGTTGAATAGAATTGATGATTGCAGCATAACAATAATGATATTACATAAACTCGAGAAAGAAAGAACATACCAAAGGTGGAAAAAACAATAAAACATGCAGAGCCAGACATATAAATTAGGAACTGAAAGCTTCAAGATCCTCTCAATGGCATACAACAGATCTCCTTTTAAAGGATGTTGAGAATTCTGAACAATGGGGTTTATATACTGCATAGCAAAGCAAGCTATATCAAGACAAGATCAAAAAGAAAGAAAACAATGTTTATGAGGAAAGATCAGAAATACCTGTTCTACAATAAATCCCATCAGTCCTGTAAATATCACTAGCTTAATGAGTTGACGCACCACCCAACCCTTTCGAATGCATGATGTCCGAGGATAGCTTGGCTACAAGAAACAGAAGTTATTTTCTATCAATACCGTTACCATTCCCATTACCCCCTTCCTAACCAAGCACAGCACCCCCTTAGATCTAAAGTATAAATACATCTAAAACATGGTTTCAAAGAACAGAGCATTACTAGGACCTTTACATCAGTGATAGGTCACAACCTCTAAAACAGCACGTACACTTTGATCAAAGCTAGTGTTAGGTTACTGAGAAGGATTTTTATTTTCTATCATCTCAGTGAAGTTGACATTTTCAAAATCATGTAATCAATAAGCACATACAATTGCATGTGGGATGCTGAAAGAATATTCACACCTTCCAATCAACCAAATGCATCAACTGAACACTTGATCTCTTTTTCTTATCCATGGTAACTGATCAATGAAAGGATGTTCCCTAAACATCCATACAGATCAACTTGTTTAGAGATGTGTGTCGAAACCATCCAAGATAGGGATACAAGAGAAATGTTTGCATAATTTTACAAACTTAGCAAATTATAAAATAGAGGCCTAATGGACTATAACCAAGTAAAAGTGATCATATCTTTGTCACTAAGGCCTTTTGATGCAACAACAAACCTCACATGTAATCACATAATCCTTGTGATCTCACATATCATTAGATCTGCCATCTATACAGTATAGACCCCACAAGAATGTTTAACAACACATGTGGCTATGCTGCATAGCACAACCTGAATTAGCAATACTGATTCAGAAATTGTGTGATTTCTATATTGATGAACTGGAAGAAAATGTATACCTGGTAACACAATGTAGGAGCAACCATGAAGTACACCAGACTCTTAAAGCTAACATCATAAGAGTAGTCCATGTTCCAATAACAGGATAAAGCTTCCATCTGGTATCATAGAGTAAGCTTGTTATTAGGACATAATTAGACTCGATTCCGGTGAAAATTATAGGTGAAAATAGTTAACCACAAAATAATGCATCTATCATGATGAGCCAATGTATGTTGGTCCTTTTCTTTTATTTTTTCATTTTTTTTTAATCTTTTTTATTGGGGGGCAATGCCACTAAATAGTATAAGAAATGTGTGAATCTATCATAACTCTTTATGAAAAAATATTTTTTGAAGCGCTGTATTGTGGGGATCAACTAAGCAAAGTAATGAAGCACACACAAATCCAGATGTAAGAGCTCCAGTGCAAGTTGTTATTTGAATTTAACAGAACACAAGTGTCAGGGCCCAGGACAATGCACTATAAATAAAAAAACAATGAATAAAAAAAACTAACGCTTAACAATCACTTTAATCATCAAGAGACCAAGATTTGGGCTAATAGCCAAATGCAAGCAGCCTCCTTTCAATCCCCAATGAATTAGTATAACCAATCCCATAAAAACCAAATGGTCAATTAGCTCATACTAGCACTAGCAAGATAAAGTGGAAGAATTATCAAATGAACGTCAGCAAGAGATGATAGAATATTCATTACCTTATCAAGTGATTTTGAAAGTACTCTCAAATCATAATTTGTATGTGCATAGGAGATCAACTTCAACCACACAATGCAAGCAAAGAGCATTAGCGCAACACCAGATAGAACGGCAGAATCACCCCTGAGCAATTTCAGAATCAGGAAAATCACATCAAGTTGTACCAAACAGTGCTCAAACTAGATTCATTCTACAGTTATACCGGCTAAAATGATTCAATTATTTTCTTCATGAAATCCTTTTCTGTTTTATGATACAACAGTTCCATCCTTCTTGGCATCTTTTTGCAACTTTCAATCAACTTACAGAAGAGACTGACTAAACCAAATATCTTTGGCATCCCAGCACCCCAACTTCGCAATATTGGCTAACATCATATTAATTTTAAGTTTAACTTCACTCCTAATTACTTTCACTAGAAAGTATTGAATGCCAGCAGAAGGCATCAAATCCATACTAAGTGAGAGTAAAAGTGATAACAAAGCAGAATACAAGACTCTATCCAAGTTTCATCAATTTCCATATCAACTCCTATTACAAAGTTTAAGAGATCAGATTTCTGATGGATATATGACCACCAATATTTTTAATATCAGAAGTCACAATTTTCAAAGTTTCCATCCACTTTCTACTAGATTCTAAAAATTACTTTATGAGGTTAAGAACAAGGAATTGCCATATCAACTCATCGTACAAAGTTTACAAGTCGCCTTATTATAGATATATGGACACTAATATTTTTAAAATCATTAGTCACAAGTTTCAAAATAGCCATCTACATCCTAACAGATTCTAAAAGTTTCTTTATGAGTTTTAGAACAATCAATTGTATAACCATGAACTGCAAGGCTAATCTTCTTAACTCATGTCGGTCAGTTAACAACACAGAATCATAAATTCTTAAAACATTAATAGTACAACTGAATCATCATATATTGTATTCTTTTTCTTCTGGCCAAATCTAAGATGAAAATGATAACCAACAAAGTAATGAAAATTCACTTAACATTAGAAAATTAACCATAAGGACAATCAAAGACATCCTTAACAATTGCTTTATAAGAAGACAGAAAAATTCAGCCATCTTAAAACACAGAAAGAATAAAAGGTAAGAGCATTCCCCACCCAGATAATGGGGACCAACCATTTTTAAGCTACAAAAGGACATTCAAAAGACACTCCAGAATGTAATCTTGCAAGATTTTTTATCTAAATTTTTCCTTGTCCAGTTGTACTTGGATTGTCAAATAAATGATGATTATCGTTCATTATGTTAAACTCATATATAACCTTAGCAAACATCATACTGTGTTAAAAGAATAGACCAAATCAATTTTTAACACTCTGGAATGGCTTTATATACACATGTATTTTAATCTTTCATACCTAACTTGGAAGAAAATTTAAAAATCACAGTGATAATCTCAAATTAATTCGTTTTAGATAACTGTTCTTCATTTACATGAATACTGGGGGCTATGACAAACAACATCCAACTCAACAACTGATGTATCTATATAGTCTAAACATACCTAAGAATGACAACAACCGGAAACATTATTTCTGTTGTCGTAATTATTACATGAAGAAAGACTGCAACCTGCAAAAAATAATAAAAATCATATTTCATATATGAAGCTTGTTCAGGTGGACCATTAAGCAAAATGTCAGCAGTCACAAGCTCCTGTTGATAATCGTAATCATAACATAATAAGAATGTCAATGTTTATCACTGAAGAGCACTTTGCAGGGAAATCCTTATACAACAAAAACAGATTCAGTCACAAAGCAGAATAGCTAAAACTCAACAGAGAAAGCAACAGCACAAAAATACTCAGGTTGCAACAATATTCTTAACATAGACTGTAGGAGAAATTTTCTCTTTCAGGATCTCAAGTGTACTAATTTCACTCCAATATAAGCTTTGCTACATGATTTGTGATGATGTCATATGTACTCAAATGAAAAACTCCGAATCCAAATGCAAAATTAAATTGGCAAAAAATGTGTACACTCACACCAAATATGGGTATATGTGAATACTATTCACTTAATGAAATCATGCCAGAATCTCTACATATTTTAGCTTTCACTACATTATTATTGAGAGGAAAGAAGGCTGACCATCCACACTACTTGAGAATCCAAAAAAGGAGAAGCAAACGACTTTTACTTACCCATTCAGGTATATACTTCAGTTTCACCAACTTTTCGACCAGAAATGCAGCAAGTGCAAAAATTGGGAGACTTAGACTGCAAAACAATGTAAAGAGTTTCCATAAAGATTATAAAGCTATTGCAATCTCAAAAAAACCTAATAACAAGGTTTAACATAAAATTACCAACACATTAACAGCGGCCAATCCCTAAGTGACGTCGAACTAAACCAAAATCCTGCCTTGATCAGCCAGCCATACTGAAAATAAACTAAGGTTAGATATCTTCTGGCATTAGAGGAGCACCAATTTCATTTAAACAAAGAAGCAAGTACATGCTTCAACTCAACTGACTCAAAATAACAAGAGTGATAACTTTTAAATGTTCAAATTTGATGTACCTGCATCTGAGGTAACTAAAAGACTTTTGCTGCTATAGAAACCAAAGCATTATAAACAGCATTGTTACTTTGAAATTTGTATAGGTACAAAATAATGATTCTGGTCCAAAAAGCACACCTTCATCAAATTTTCAATGATAAGTCTGCTATTTACAGCAACAAGCACCACTATACAGAGGTTGAATAGACCTGCATGGCTCTGCAACAGGACAATAATCAGTTTTGAACATCAAATGCTTCTCTGCAACATATAACAAATGTTTCGGAAAATTAACATTTCCAGCCTAGGATCCAATCCAAAGATATAATAAGACTACCTAACCAAGATCATTGAGCCCAGATTGCTTTGCCTAATCCAAATATTTTGTTCCCGTCATATCAATCAGATTAGACACAATTTCAAGAAATTTTGACAAAACTCTAATAACTAACTCAATTTACTTTTAAAACTGCTTACCTAAAAAGACCAAGATTAATTCCACCGAGCTCAAAACTACTACTCATCCATATATGCAACAGTATAAGAACATGCTATCTAACAACCCAACTATATGCTCATGTCACAGAATACTGGCATCACTTTTATCAGAGCATGGCATACAAGAATTATGACTACAAATTGGAACCAAGCAACACAGGCTTCCCCAAGATACAATAGCTAGTTAGCAAATAAACAGAACAAATACTTCTGCAACAAAGACTATTTAAGCCTTTCCATAAGCTGGTGCCTTTCTATGTTTTCAGGGTATAACTTCAAAGAGTTAATTCAATATTATCTCAAATTGCCCTCTCCTTAGGCAAAAATAAAGCACAAATCTGACCACAGGTATAGTTGCAACATGCAAAAATATATTAGATACATTTGACTTGGCTAATTCTAAATATTATCCCCAAAATTTTCAGCTGGAGTGTACAACAAAGACAAATTGTTCTATTCATTTGAACAACAAATTTATCACCATAAGCATAAAGCATGTTATTCTTCCCTCATTCATTTTCTCACTAACTAATGCTTTCAGTAATATTACTAGAGCTGAGCAAAAAAACAAGTTCATGATAAACATAGATAGAACGAGACAGTACTTGCTTATAAGCAAACTGCCTCTCGCTGATAAATGAAATAATATTGAAAATTAAGAAATTCAACACATATTCCACGGAAAGAAACAACTGTACTTACCATCGACCATATCCAAATATGTCTAGAAATAAAAAAGTACGCATTAACCTCAAAGAAGTATGAAGAAGAAGCTACCTGCTTAAAGATTGCATCGGAACTGAGAGGAGACTCCTTAATTTTGCGGTGAGCGGGCGCCGACGGCCTGTACGCGAATTTGACCGACATCGCATCCACTCCTCTGCCATTACTACTTTCTCCGTTCTCGTTTACTTTCTCCTCCTCCTTATTATCACTACTTAATCCTTCACCGGCTGATTCCCTCTCCTCCTTCTTGTTCGCGGATTCCCCAGCTCCTACGCGGAGATTCCCCATCGAATTAGTGCCATTCTGATCATTTACAGCGTCATTGATAGAGGTATCGGCCTCGAGAGAATTGGAATCGGAGTCGAGCACAGGCTCAACAGAGCGTGCACTTGGTCTGCGGCGAAGAGTACTGTGGTGAATATGGCCATTGTCGGCGCTAGACGAGGAGGTGTCCAGACTCTCCGGCGACTCCAGGATCGCCATTATAGGTAAATAAAGAAAAAGAATTGCAGAAGAGAATCCAATGAACAGAGAATCGTAAAAGGAAGATGAAGATACAGATTTACAATACAAAATAAGGTAAAATTATATCGACATATATAGAGATATGTGTGTGTGTATGCCAAAGCTGAAATGCAGAAAGGGAATAAAACTTTAATTAAGAAATAATTAAATGATAATAAAATGGTTAAGATTTAGGCGGTTTGCTTTAGTAATGATTTGTCTAGTAGCAAAGTGCCTTTTTTATTTATATCGAAAAGGAGGTCAATGCCAAGTTTCTGATGTCATCATTAAATCGCTGCTGCGTTGAATCTCTTATATAGTAATTCTATATTTTCTTTCTTTATTTTATTCTATTCATAATTTCATAAATTTTTTTGTGTACCTGATCTGTACAATTGTTCAGATCCAATTCATGCGTTATTCCACGCATTTTTCATGTGTTTCCACATGCCTCCATAGGTACATTTAAACATATCCAAATTCCCTTTAAATGTTATATCTATATATTATGTTAAACATATATTTAAATTTTTTATGTTATATTAAATATATATTTATAATATGTTAAGCATACATTTAAAACTTTTATGTTATATTAAGCATACATTTATGATATTTTAAGCATATCTTTATGTTTGTTAAGCATACCTTTAGAATTTTATGTTATGTTAAATATATTTTTAAAATTTTTATGTTATATTAAGCATATTTTTTAATTATGTTAATTGTTTATATATTATATAAAAGCATGCGTAATATCACATAAAAATATATATGTACAAATATGGAATTTTTGTGCTGAAATTATGATTTTTTTTTCCGAAATTAGTGTTAATTTTTTATGTTAAAATATTACATAAAAGTATGTTTAATATGATATAAAGATATGACTAAAACAATATAAAAGTCAGAAAAAAAAAAATGTACGGATTCAAATAGGTTTCAACCCGACCCGACCCTTATAATACAAGTGCAACTCTTATCATTTTTGTATTTGATTACTACTACGTTACATAAAAAGAAAAAAAATTCAACCCGACCCGACCCTTATAATACAAGTGCAACTCTTATCATTTTTGTATTTGATTATTACTACGTTACATTTTGTGCTTAGAATTTTTTTGATTTATTTGAAAATTCTTATTTTAATATTTTATTTTCAAATTTCATAGAAACGTTATTTGAATTTTAATTTTAAAAAATTAATAAACTAATATAATTATTTTAGATGGTTACCCAGTACACAAATATATAATTCAAACTCATTTTTATAAGAAAATTTATGATTTTTGGATTGTTGATTTTTAGTTGAGCCCTCTCACCAAATTAATAAGACATCTCACAAAAGCTCTACTAAAATAATATTTGAAAATGAAGAAAATTCAACAGCTGATAGGTTATAGATTTTTCGTTTGGAGCCATTTCTATTATTATATAATTTAAAAGGAAAGCTTGAATTTGTTGTAGAACAAATATCATCTATATAAATCACGAGTCATATAACTTAAGTTGTATCACCATCTTTATAATTAAAGATATGGATTTCATTGATCAAAATTTAAACATGAATCACTCAGTATTCTAATTTTACTTTAAGCTGATTTTGGAGAAAAGGCAATTTTATTAAGAAAATTAATCCAAACAATTCAGAAATTCCAGAAAGAAACAGACAAGTAATAAGTAGATTATTATTCATTTCAAAATAAATGTAATTCTTGTTTTAAATTAATCATTGTTTTAGATTTCACGTAATTTTATTCCCAAATCATTAGTTAAAATTTAGGAATTTAATATGATATTTTTTATTGAATTCATTTGATTTTCTTTCTAATTTTAAATTATAAATCCACCTTTTTAGTAAAGACTATATTTATCTAATTTTTACTTTTCTTAATTTATCACAAAAAGTATGAAGGGGTCGATGTTTTGCTAAACATTAAACGACATTAATTAATCTTAATTAGCAATTAATTAATCATATGGAATTAGAAGGGATGGAATTGGGCACCGATGAATAACTGAATCCTAACATATATACATACATATTAAATATACACCGTTGAGAATTGTGGCTGAAAAGTGATGCTCATTATTGCAAAAGTAGTACGACAATTATTATTTATTGACTATTAACACTAAAACCACGATTAAATAAACACAGTTACCAACGGTCCTATGATCCTATCTAGTGACAGACAGGTCAGACAATACATGCATGCTTCTATTTTGAGAAAAGCTCACCCATTCTCTCATTTATTTAATGTATTTCATGGCAACCATTACTCTTAAGTCTTAACACAAGAAAGGAAACCATGTTCCCTGCAAAACTTCACTACAATCAAAGTAGTTGAAACAAATTTAATTTGAGATTTGATATGATAATTTTATGCCAAAATAGACGTGGTTTTAGAATTTTGTATGTGTTGGTCTCAAATGCTATGATAGATTTAGAGGAAGTGAATAAATATGTTTTTGAATTTTTTTTCTAAGTATAGAATTTTTTGTTGCAAGTTGATTGAACTTGCAACACAATTTGTTGTAACTTCATACAATGCTATGTATAGTATTGTTGTGAGTTAGTTACTATTTCAAAAATCATATAGTTTTATGCAGCGGAATTAGTTATTTAGAGAGTTCTTTTGAATCAAATTGTTTGTGCAGATAATTTGTCTACTAAAAACCCCTAAAACAACCTTATATAAAGATTAAAATAAGGATATTTTATATTTTCTTCAACTGAAGCAGTCATTAGTCTTTAAGGATCAACTTCTACTATAGGTTAGAGTGATTGAGATCTTAAGAACTTGAAATCGCACTTATAATGTTTCTTGCTTTGTAAGCTTGTCAACTATTGTAGATTCAATAGTCTTCTCAAGTGCATTTTTCCTCTATTTATATTTTTGTGATCCGTATGCTAGAACATTTATGCATTTTGTATGTTTTGCAACATTGGAATGGATACCATTTGCGTTTCTGTAAGAGGTTGAAGGTTGTTGTAAAATATAATTCAGCTATCACGTTTTTATTGATCAAGAAGTTTGTTGCATATCTTTATCTCTACTGGTCATATTATGATTAACGTTTTCTCATTTTGGTATTAATCTTGTATTAATCTTCCCCGTACATTAGTTGGTTGTTATAAGCTTTTAATTAATCTTACAATATTAGTTTTGTCAACATTCAACTATAAAATTTTCATGATGTATGATCTTATTTGCACTAAACTTGGTCTTGTTGTATTTTCAATCTTCTTGTAGTAAGCCAACACAAGTCATTTTTACTGCAACAATATCCTACAACATGCAATAAGATATTCATCTTGCAACTTCTTAATTTATCTTCTCTTCATCTTCTTCATAAGCTACTACTACCAACCTAAATACATAATCCAATTTCACATAAAATAGTATAAAAAAATGGAGATCTCTTTATCCCTAGAATACCTGTATTTTGTCTCATCAAAATTTGAAAATTGATTCCCTAACTAGTACATAAAATAAGAAGCTTAATAGAAAAACTAATTTGTTGATATTTAATTGCATTCATTATATGTATATTTCCAATAACCATTTTTTTAATCGGTATTGTTGATAATCATTTTTATATCCCGGAGTAGTAAATTATGACAATTGTGGCAAAATATGTATAAACAAATGTTTATGAATTTCAATGACATTTATTTTTGGAGGAAAACAAAATACTTAATTAAAATAATAACCATTTCGTTGGTTCAACTTTATAGGTTTACTATTGATGTTGGAAATGTCGTTGACATGATTAATCTGGTGAATGATATATATATATATATATATATATATATATATATATATAACTAAATGAGATGTTTCATGTGGTGGTCAAGGGACCAAGTGGGGTTGTAAACGAACAAAACGTTTGGAGAATTATTTGTGATTGACACGATTAGTGTTCGTCTATATTTGTTCATTAGTCTTGATAAATATAAATGAAAAAACAAACTTATTCATTTATGAATACGAATACATTCGTTAATGGTAAAAATACATAAAGAAGATGTTTAAATAAATATGTATAAAAGACACTATGATGAACATACAAATGTTTATAGTAGTTTAAAGATGACATAATTTAAATTATAAATATTTTTAGATCAAGACACTAATTTGAAAAAAAATAATATATATATATATATATATAATTGGATAGATACAAAAAGGAATACAACCTCAGGTTTGGAGTTTCCAAAATGTTGAATCATTTTAGCAGTCTGCTGCTGCGCCTATCATCAGCGCACTGCGAATCCAAACAATTTTGCTTTCATTTATTTCCATCTCCCATTATTGGGAAATTTGGAGGTGGACTCTTTTACAGATCACCACTTCAAATGCACTATATAAATTCAGTTATGGAATAAAATGAGGTTGTATTTCAACATAGTGATTTGAATTAGTGGATTTTAAATTTATTTATTCAAATAATTTTAAAATTAAGTTAAAATAAAAATGATGAATTTCAAATTTACAAGTATCCAAACACTATCAATAATATCCAAATGAACACTAAATGTTCTTACTATGTAATCTAAATAGTGATCAGAATTTCATGAAGTTTTGTTTAAATTTAGTTTTCGAAATAAATATGAAGATTGCAAATTTTTCGTCAATATTTCGGCAAAATTTCGATTTCGGTTTCAATTTCATAGTAGAAAATGTTGAAAAAATAAAGATATTTTGGTTATTTTCTTTTTTGATTTCGATTTCGGTAAAATTTTAGTAATAACAATTTTTTTTTTTCAAATAATAGAATTTTATAATGAATGACATCAATTTTTAAGATTTTTTTTTTTTTACTTTGTAGGTATTTATTATAATTTACACATTATAATTGTAATGTGCATTAGTTCAAAAATTTGTCTAAGTTGTAATAACTCCTTCAAATAATTATCTCAAATAATTTTAGTAAATAATTACACTACATCTACACTACTCCAAAGTTCAAACTGCAAACAAACACCAATTCATTTCACGATAATGCAAAAGGGTGTTGAATATTCTCACCCAAACCACAAAATCCACCAAATGTTGACATTTATATAATAGTTAATGTATTCAAATATTTTAAATTTCTCATAAATATTATTACGCCAAACAACATTTATATACTAGTTAATTTCTATGTTTATTATAATTTTATTTGAAATTTTAAGTTGAGATAAAAATAAAAATAAAAATTTTAAGTTTTACCAAAATTTTCGATGAAACCGAAATTTCATTAATATCAAAAACCAAAACATCTACCAAAACCGAAATATTCATCCATAAATGTAACCCAATCTTGATTATTTTAAGTACAATATTTCAAAGACCTAAAAGAAAATGGATACTCCTATTGAATTTTGTATTGGGCAAAAGAAGTATTATTGTTTAAAATAAAGGTATTCATAGTTATAAGTTGTTGCATTTAAGAAGAAAAATCACTTCCTTCACAACCAAAGATCAATGAACTAGAAAAGAACAAACAAATGTCAGCAATAGAATTTGCTACACTGTTCCTCGTCCTATAAATACGAGCGAAAAATTTATAAAATTAGTTCTGTAATTATTTGTAAATCTTAATATCAGTCATGTATGTATTACATTTTTGTTAATATTTGACCAAATTACAAACATATCGATATCGGCCACAATAGGGAATATTCATAACTTAATTGCAAATCTTAATACATTTAATTTAAAGGACAAAAATTGGAATCGTCACATATGTATTTACAAGGAAAATATTCATATCGTATTCTTGAACGGGGCCAAATCTAAAATAAATTTCTCCCACCGAGTTTTTAAAGTGGAGCCATGATTTTTCTTTTTTCCTCCATGTACAAATTCAAAGAAAAATAAATTTTTTAAGCAGTTACAACATTTAATTACTTATCATTAAAAAAAAAGAGTAAGTTTAATAATTACTTACTTCAATTTGCCACACAATTTTGACGGAAAAAAAAGTATGGATAAATTTCATAACAAAATTCAATTTATATATTAATTTTCAATTTTAAACTTAAAATTTAAAATTTCTCTTTAAGGGATTTAATTTAATCTTTTTTCTTAATTTAAGACTTGAAAACTATATTGAATTCTCACTTTAAGACAAAATTTAATTTTCTTTTTCTTTTTATTTATATCTATAAATTTATTTATATTTAAATATATATTTATATTTTAGATAAATTAAGATAAGTTAGTGCAATTTTGGAACAATTTTCATCCGACTTGTATTAATTTATATATATATATATAATGCAATTCATAAAATTAAGATTTCTTTATTTTCTTAATTTTATGAATAAAAGTATAGAAAATCGATTTTAATATTAATCAGTTTAATATAAATTATATTTGATGAATTGAATTAATTATATTTTTCTTTCCTTTTATATATATATATATATAAATCTAGACAAGTCGGATGAATATTGTTTTTAAAGTGCACTAACTTATCTTAATTTATCCAATATATGAATACATATTGAAATATAAATAAATTTATAAATATAAATAAACTAAAAAAAATGGAAATTTGTCTTAAATTTATAACTTAATCTAATTTTCAAATCTTAAATTGAGGAAAAAAATGAAATTAAGCCTCTTATTAAAAAAAAACTATGAAATTGGAATATAAAATTAAGAAATAATTTATAAATTGATTTTTATTCGAAAAAATATTGATCATGTTTGTATAATCAAGTTAGTTAATAGTATCTTTCTCAATCATAGATAACCAACTCAATACTTCTAATGATCGCATGCTTGATGGGAGAAAAGTTTTGGGAACTTCAACTGTAAGAATTTCTTTTCCCTTTATTATCTATTATAACTCGTATCGCCAAAAAGATTTGTAAATAATGTAAGCATTTAGAAAAAAACTCATCCATTTTATTCAAATAATCCACCACAACATCAGCAGATTTTAATTCTATTGCAAAGAACACTTCAACAATATCAACTCTAAAAATAGATATCCAACTTTATCAATATTAGAACAAACCTTCTGAGTTATGCAAAATGGAAAACCCTTTTTATCCTTCATTGAATAAGGAAATCTTTAATGAAGACAATATCAAAAATCAATATTCTAAACTATCACATTTTTTCAATTTGTAATTTAAGCTTTTTTTTTAATTGCATTTTAAAGTTCATGATTTTTCAAATCATAATCCTAGGCCCAGGGCCATTTTCTAGCTATAATCAAACTTTTCGTTTGATTTTTGTTCAAATTGAATTTGAAGCAAATGAAAACCAGAAAATTAATTTGAAATGTTGATTGTTTTGATGTATGTTTCATATGTTTTGGTTTAAAAAAATGGAACATCAAATTCAATTTTTATCAGAATTTTTTTCGGAAAATGGCCATAAGTTGTGCATTTTGAAAAAAAAATTGTAAACTTTAGGATACAATCGAGAAAAAAATTAGATTGTAAATTGAATGGAAAAAAAAAATATCTTGACCTTGTTTATATTATGATAATATCCTTAATGAAGTAAGCTCCATCATTCAAACATTTTTTTTAATATTTGTGTCAAACGAATTACAATTCAAGTAATATGATTTGTGTCATACGACCCATTGACGATGCACAAGACTCCAAGAAAGAAGAAGGAAGAATTGAAAACACGCGGAATCTAAAACATCTAAAATATGAGAGACCAAAAAATGGATGTTTGTACTCTTCTAATTTGTGTCTGCTAAGAAAATATGTTATTATATCATTAAGAATATAAAACTTATTTTGTTAATGAGTTACTGCATAATATAACTTATAATTCATATTTGTTAAATTAGTTTGAGCTTAATGATGTTTGACAAAATTCATGAACCATAAATATATTTAGTAAATTA
Organism: Scutellaria barbata; assembly: GCA_028654395.1. NCBI lineage: Eukaryota > Viridiplantae > Streptophyta > Magnoliopsida > Lamiales > Lamiaceae > Scutellaria > Scutellaria barbata. The sequence continues at coordinate 11,315,646 of CM053646.1, read as the reverse complement.
AATTTAAAATTGACTTGATAATAAACAAATCAAACTCAAACTATTACAAATTTAGTTAACTCCATTGGATTACATCCTACCAAGATGTAATCAGGATCATAAGATGGGGTCAATATTGAATTTTTTTTTTTAAAAATAAACAATATAAATTTTTATAATAATTTTTTTTATATATATTTTTTAAAGGGATAAATTTTTTTATTTGCATAGTTGGGGGAAGACCACCCTCATCACGCACATAGGTCCGCCTCTGCCTACCACCCCACATCCTATGGACTAGAATGGAAACCTTTCAAACAAATGGGTTACAAAAGATAAGTTTCGTAGTATATAGCCTAAACCCTAAAAATAAAAATAAAAATAAAAGTGAAAACACTTTGAATAAAAGATTCCTAATTTCTACCCCTATTTGAGTTCTACGTTGTATTACTGTGGAGCCCTATTGGAAACCATCTCCTATTTTTGCTCGTGTAGAATTTCCGCTGTTGCCCCATTTAATTGTAAGTTGCTGCTCCTTTTTCTTTGAGTTATGATTCAAATAGGACTGATTAATCGACTGAATTTGACCTCTTCATTCATTTGTTTAGCTCTTTAATTTCTCTGCTTCAGTTGTGAATCTTTCTGCATTGTTTCTTGGATAATGAATTTGAGATGAAGAGAATAGTAATCATGTTCTGTAAGAAAGTTAAATTGGGTGCCTTGTTTGTTACAGTTCTTGGAAATGGATGACAATGATTCTGCATCTGGATCCAACAAAGAAAACCCAAACCTAGATTCTGCTATAAACCCCCTTTCAGATTTCAAAAATGTCGTTGATAACATTGTTCATAAGTTTCAAGATTCAAATGAGCATAATCAGCAACATAAGTTTTGGGAGACTCAGCCTGTTGGGCAATTTAAGGATGTTGGGAATTCGAGTTTACTCGAGGGTCCGATCGAGCATCCGGCACCGTTATCTGAGGTCAAGCAAGAGCCCTACAACCTCCCTGATTTGTATGAGTGGACTATCTGTGATATGGACTTGGATGAGGTGTGCAATGAGGTCTACCTTTTGTTGATGAATAACTATGTCGAGGATGATGACAACTTGTTCAGGTTCAACTACTCGAAGGAGTTTCTGCGGTGGGGTTTGCGCCCTCCAGGCTATTTCCGAAGCTGGCACATAGGTGTTCGAGTAAAGGCTTCAAAGAAACTTGTTGCGTTTATTACTGGCATTCCGGTTAAAATGAGGGTGCGTGAGGAGGTGGTTCAGATGGCTGAGGTCAACTTTCTGTGTGTTCATAAGAAGCTCCGATCTAAGAGACTTGCTCCGGTGATGATCAAGGAAGTGACGAGAAGGATTCATTTGGAGAATATTTGGCAGGCAGCATATACAGCTGGAGTGCTTCTTCCTACACCAGTCACCACTTGTAGATACTGGCATAGAACATTGAACCCTAAGAAGCTTATCGATGTTGGTTTCTCTAGGCTCGGTGATAGGATGACTATGAGCCGAACAATCAAACTCTACAAGTTGCCAAGCTCAACAACAACGCCTGGCTTGAGGAAAATGGAGCTTGAAGACATTCCTTCAGTTACTCGTCTTTTGGCAAATTACTTGAGCCAGTTTTCTGTTGCTCCTACTTTTGATGATCAAGAAGTGGAGCACTGGATTCTTCCACAGGAGAATGTAGTTGAGAGTTATGTAGTCGAGAGTCCAGAGACTCATGAAATAACCGATTTTTTCAGCTTCTATGCCCTTCCTTCTTCCATCCTAAATAACCCAAATTACTCAACTCTAAGAGCAGCCTATTCGTTCTATAATGTCTCTACAAGGACTCCATTGACTAAGCTGATCAAGGATGCTCTTGTAATTGCAAAACAAAAGAATTTTGATGTTTTTAACGCTCTTGATGTCATGGAAAACGAGCAGTTTCTTAGTGAACTCAAATTTGGGCGAGGTGATGGGCAGCTGTATTATTATCTGTATAACTATCGGCTAAGAGATGCTCTGAAACCATCAGAACTAGGACTTGTGCTGTTATAAATTAATTGATCGTCTCTTCTGACGGATTCATGGAGCCGTGGACAAGCAAGAGCGACCCTTCATTGTTCCTTCCAAGAGCTACCGCAAAATTGTTGTGTATTCTCAGTGGCTTTGGTATGACTTTTGGTTGCATCTCCAGGTGGATGGTTGATATTTCAGTTTTTCATATACATTGATATTCATGCAACTCTAAAAAATTCATTTCTGCAAAGCCACTGTACATGATTGCAAGATGATCGTATAATGCAGAGAGATTGATTATGCACCTGTTTGGCCTTATCTGCTTTACTTTTGTGAAACCTTATTTTCTATTGTTTTCCATAATGTAATCTTTAGATACATGTATTGAAGATTGCACGTGAGTCATTGATTTCTCGGACTTTGACAAGGCTAGAGTAATTCTATTTTGAATGTCTTGTAGTCCTTGTTAACTAAATACATAATGTAATTACGGACTCACTTATAATTATAAAAAGAAGCGATGTAGTTGACTATAAGATCGAATGTAGACTTTTGACAATAAATGAATTATGGCAAAAATAATAAATAAATATATGTTCCAAATATATCCTACTTCCTCTTCTTCATTTAGCATCTTTTGATAATTGTATTCCATTCGCTTGTATTATATCCGATACAGTTTAATAATAATTCATAGTCTTTCAATCCAATCTAAACACACATCAGTCATCACAACCAAGATCAATCATGATATCTCATTATTTGTAAAACTAAATACTACATTATATTTCCTCCATTTACGTGCATGGAATCAGTGTATTCACTATTCAGTACATACAAATCTCCCAATATACATAAACTTAGCATCTAGATATGATTGCATGATGACACACATTATGATTGGATAATAATCTCTTGCAATGTAGGGAGTTCTAGCTATCTATCTTTACAGGACTAATATACCTTTTTTTTTTTACTCACAAATGCATCACTCAGACCTGTGTGAATTCAAGCGCATTGGCATCCGGATCTCTGGTGAAAATAGCAGGCCTCCCTGATCGACTAAGAGTGTATGGAATGCCTGAAGTGTGAATGGATTCGATGTTAATCCAAAGGAATGAAAAGCGCTGTATATACACTGATGAATTAGATGGTAGTCAAAGACAAATTACCAGCTTTATCGAGGATATCTTTTAGTTTCAACACATCTCGAATGGCTATGCAAGCATGACGATCACGACCACCGTGTTCCGGCCTTCCTGTTAATGGATCAGGATTTGGAAGCTCCATCAAATGTATCATCTCAGAGCCAACCCATAACCAAGCACCTCTGTAGGGGAGCTTATCATGTGGCCGTGCCTCGTTTATGCTTAGACCTGTTTGTCAGATATGATATGACGATTACTTATGGAAGAAAAGTGAGTAATTTAATCTTCTTTGAAGCAAAAAGAAACATTACCAAGAATATTCAGGTAAAAATGCAGTGACCTCTCAAGATTCTCGCACAAGATCCCAACATGGTGAACACCAACAACTCCATAATCTTCAAGAACACAGTTTTTTGTCAAAAGGATGTCAAAGGATATATTAATATCAAGCTAGAATGGCATTACAAGACTCACCAAAAACCATGCCGGCAAAACAATTTATCTTAATCATCAGTTTTTCAAATCAAATAGTTGATATAGCTACTTGAGCTTAATAAGCAAGTATAAATGAGGGAGACTTATAAAGAAAAGACAAATATCATGCTTCATTGCAGGAAATAGCTCAGAGGGCCTAAATTACCAAGTGCATCATCATTTATGGCTCCAAAATATTATTAACTAGCCCAAGGAAATCGAAGAAAACATCAATCCAATAAGCATGTATTAATTTCTTGTTAAGACAATACTAGTGGTTCAATCTCTGTAGAAGTGCACTGGTTGAATGGAGAGGCATGATAGAAATTAGATATGTCAGCAACCACACAACTTAGCATATAAAAAAGGAGCATAAACAAGTCAAACTCAAAAAAAACTTGGAGGCTTGATGTCATTCCTAACGAGCTATAGTTTTTAAGACTCAAGCAATAGATCTGAGGTTAACTATTTTATGATTGACCAATTTCAGACACGGATGTGTATTAATAATTCACTCTCTTTTTCCCTTTTTCATGAACAATTGTTCTTACCTCTGTGATTGCTTTCTCATTTTAGTATAACTAACTGGCATACAATTTCTGATAAGAAAGAAACGGAGATCTTAACCATGATTGAAAGACAAGTGATGCCCTTTCCTAAAATCAGAGCAGCCTTCTGATATGATAACAACATGATGATAATTACATCGAGAAAGACTCTTACAAAATGTATATAGATGGTGAGATCCAACACATGAAAGTTTGCAGACACGGAACTCCATACAAAGAAAATCCCAGTTCTCCGATCAGCTCTCTGCCTCTCTCTTAAGTGTGAATTATTAAATTTAACTGAATATTCAAATTCAACCAGAAAGAGCAGTCAGGCTGAATTTAACTCACGGGCTTTCAAACAGCTATACATGAGCTCAAGAAGATCAAGCTTGAGCTGACCTCCAGTCAAGCTGGGTTGTATGCAACTTTTAGAGAAACATGAGATAGTTGGTAGAGAAAGGTTAGATGCATTTATATGTCACTGATTCAGAAAAATATGACTCAAAAACCACTGCCCCTCTTGGCCTCTTCTCACAGAGTAATATATGAAATATGCAGGCCAACACTAGATGCACTCAAATTCAACACCAGATTGCTTTCATACACTTTCAACAATTATCAAGCATCAGTACAACAAGAAATTAAACATTATGCTTCCCAATAGTAAATGAATGATACTATCCAAGTCTATGGAAAATAGAATTCGTTCAAAAGATTGACTGCATTAATCTCGACCTCATAGATGCACTTGAGATCGTAGTTATGTTCAAATTTCAATCTAGTTAATAATATAAAATCATTTTGGTAGGATTGAGCTGATTAAATTCTTGAAAGTAAGCAGCCATGAGAAATTGTTAATAATGTAGGTTGCAAGTCTAATATTGGAAATTAAAAAGGGAAAACTTGAAATGACCATTACCATCCTTGTCGTCAACTGCCTCAACAGAACCCTTATCGAGCACATCTGCCTCCAAGGATACTTTAGCTTTTATTGCTGGAAATTGCACGCTCTGCCTACTGTTCTTCCCTAAAGACATATAACCTCTCTTTGACAGTGGTTTCATAGTTTGAGCTCTTACATTTCCATTATTCGCCTAGGATACAAAGGTCAAAGTAAGATATCAGTAAGAGATAAATAATAACAATGTAGTCAAAAATAAACATGATGGAACAAAAATTTGTGGGCTGTGTCATTCCAGATAGATCCATTGAAAGAACAGACTGTGGTATCACCTTAACCTTCAGAAAAACATTACAAACTGAAGAAAAGAATGAACTGATATTGAGTCTTTCATCCAGCTTTCCCTGATTAGGAAATTTTTATTCTTTCAATAACCACTTCTACTCTTTTGTGCTCTAACAGTAGCCAATAGCACGAAAATTAAGAAGCATTTAGCCAACTAAAATTATTTAAATATAAGGAAGATATGCATCTGAGTGCTGTTATGGTTAATAAAACATTATCAAATTGAATTCATACAATTTTGTTGATTTTGATCATTTCCCATTTCACCTTTGCTTTTAAGTTTATGAATAGTCGAATACCATAAAATCATAAAAGAGAGAGAATCAAGAAATCTAAAGGTATGTTGAACGAATATCACGAAGTAATCTCGAATCCAATCTAACCAAAAACAGACAAAGTGAAAGATCGATTCAACACAACAGGCATTTACGAAATTACACCAAAAACCTAATTCAATTTTAGCACCAAAATAATCGAGGATAAATCATACAGTTTAAGCATATAGAACCTGGAAAATTGCACGTATATGCACACATATATTCGGGTAAATTGTGCGTATGATTAGAGAAATAGTTTTTGTTACCTTCTTCAGGGGTAAGTTTAGAGGTGGGTTCAGCAGAGAAGCCATGGATGGAGCTTAAACTGGGAAAGTATTTACTAAATTTTTTCTATATAATTAGTGTGATCTCTACGTTTGATTCTGGATTGAGATATGAAATAGTGGTTCAAAGATCAGGCAACGCCAAAAATAATTCCACGGCTGAGGAGTATTGGTGGAAGAGGACCACTAGTTCATGTTAATATGAAGATATGTACAAGTATAGCCCTTCTAATGCTTCACGCTAGTGTTCGTGGAGTCGGATCATTGATAAGATTAGCTTGACCACCAGTTCAAAGTATCGTGATCGGATCGATTAATTAAAATTGAACAATAATTTCTTAAATTTTATAATATTATGTCGGTTCCATTGATAAAATGAAATTGAATAATGTTCTTTTAAATTTTATCATATTATATTATGGAGTATGACTGTTGTACACTTGGTGTACATATAATGCGGGTCGATCCGGATCCGCACACTTTTGTTTTTTTTTTTTTTGATTTTTTTATTTCAGGACAAAACCTTTATGTACAAAGTTGATGACCTTTATATACAAATTATGTGACCTTTATATATAAAATATGTGACCTTTATGTTAAATAACTTAGAAAAAATGAAGAATTTCAGCAAAATTTGTACATAGATACCTTTATGTTATATTCATATGACCCTTATGTATGTTTGTGTGACCTTTATGTATAAATATTCATACATTTATATATTATATAAATGTATGAATATTTGTACATAAAAGTCATATGAATATATATAAAAGGTCACATGAATATTACATAAAGGTATTTATGTATAAATTTTGCTGAAATTCTTCCTTTTTTTTCTAAGTTACAATACATAAAGGTCATAGCATTTATACATAAAAGTCACAACATTTGTACATAAAGGTCACCAAATTTGTACATAAAGGTCAAAGTATAAAATTTATAAAAAAATAAAAAAAAAATTCGCTGGATCCGGGTCGGATCGACCCGGATTGCACAGATCTTAGATCCGTGCACCAGGTGCACACGATAATTTGTGTATATTATGATGTACCGAGTTATACATCAAATAAATCAAATATAAATTAAGTAAAATATAGTTTAGAAACGATCAGATATTAATTAAGTAAAACAAAGCTTGAAAACAAACAAATAACACAAGATTAGGGTTTTGGTCGGACGATTTTGGCCGATCAAAACTTATTTTATTGTTTTTTAGAGGAATATTAGTATATTGCTATAATATCATGAATTTTGCATGCTTTTGAATGATAATTGAAGATACTAAAGCCCAAATTTTAGATTATATAATTTAGGAAAGTATATCGAAAGTTCGATATGGTGATTTAGAGATTTGATTCAATCTCAACCAAATTTTATCTTATTCAGATAGGATTTGATTTGATTTGATTTTAAATTTATTTAATTTTTTAGATGTCTTAGCTTGAAGAACTCTAGTTAGAATAAATTTCTCAACACTTAGAGTGAGGTCGAGACAAGCTCCCAATCCCATTTCTTTCATTTTTTTAGGGTTGACAAAAATGACTGACCAAACTAGATTGTCCGACTAATTCTGAATGAAATTGATTTTTTTTATAACTTCGAGTATGAAATTATAGAAATTTAAACTTTTTAATAAAATCAAAATTTTCTAATAAAACTAAATTGCAAAAAGTCGTTTCAAAGGTTGTGTATTATAGTATGACTAATTGGTGAATACAAATAGCGACCCATCGAAGAAATAGACTTTCGCACCGGGGTACACAAATTTTATATTTTATTTCCAAAAATAGCAAGGGGAAAAAGGAGAACAAATCTCCCTTTCCTTAAATGCAAAGTTGCCCCTGAAACTTCCAAAATGGTCTACAGTGATAGCAATCAAAATCCAACGATGAAACTACATATTTACCCTTGGGCAGAGTCCACAGAGTTTCCTCCTCCTTTCCCCAATTCATAAACGCGCCTTTACAACAAAACCCCAATTGCGAACCGCGTAAAAGAAGCTGATTATAATATTCATCGTCCAATTCGAAACCATAACTCCTCCGAAAACACTACTCTCACCGTCCAGAATCTTCCTCCTCGCCGTGTCTCACGCGTCTCCTCGGTCCTATTCACTGTATTTATGCTTCTGTAACTCTCTACTCGTGTTCACATTCCCCCCTCGTTCATACTTCTTTTAAATATTTCGTCAAACACTTTCAGACCATTATTAATTCATGGGCATTCAGTCTTCTCCATTTCCAGAAGATATTTTCGCTTATTTCCTCCAAGATTCCCACCCCTTATCTCTCCCCAAACGGCCCAGGTGTGATAATTTTGATGGTATTCAGAGCGAGAATGATTTATCAGTTCAAAAATTACTAAGCAATTTCTTGGAATTCAATACCCAGAACCCAATTCCATCCTCGCCTTCTCCAGTTATGGCAAAAGACAAACGAAGCAAGCAAGAAATCGACGAGGTGGACTGCTACTTCGCAGATTCCGGGGAGACATCGTATCCAAAGAGGTCGCGGTCGGAGTACGAGAATGTCGCGATCACAGCATCGGATGAGTCGACGAGTGGAGCAATCGGGGCGGGGCAGCGTAGGCTGTGGGTGAAGAACCGTTCAAAGGCGTGGTGGGAGCAGGTGATCAGCCCCGATTTTCCAGAAGAGGAGTTCAGAAAAGCCTTCCGAATGAGCAGATCAACCTTCGACATGATCTGCGAAGAGCTCGAATCCGTCGTCACCAAGAAAGACACAATGCTGCGGCTAGCAATCCCCGTCCGGCAGCGCGTGGCGGTGTGCATATGGCGGCTCGCCACCGGCGAGGCCCTCCGCGAAGTGTCGAAGCGTTTCGGCCTCGGCATTTCCACTTGCCACAAGCTGGTTCTTGAGGTCTGCACTGCCATAAGGAGCGTGCTAATGCCCAAGTTCCTGCAATGGCCGGACGAGGGAAGAATGAGAGAAATAAAGAGGGAATTCGAGCTCTATTCGGGGATTCCCAAAGTGGGAGGATCGATATACACTACTCACATCCCAATCATAGCACCAAAGGTGAGTGTAGCTGCCTACTTCAACAAGAGACACACAGAGAGGAACCAGAAGACGACGTACTCGATCACGGTGCAAGGAGTGGTCGACCCAAACGGTGTTTTCACGGACATATGTGTCGGGTGGCCCGGCTCGATGACAGACGAGCAGGTGCTCGAAAAATCAGCTCTTTTCCAGAGGGCAAGCCAGGGAGCTCTGAATGGGACATGGATAGTAGGGAATTCAGGGCTGCCATTAATGGACAGTCTTCTGGTTCCCTACACTCATCACAATCTGACGTGGACTCAGCACGCCTTGAACGAGAAGATCGAGGAGGTTCAGCGGGTGGCGAAGGAGTCGTTCATGCGGTTGAAGGCCCGATGGAGCTGCTTGCAGAAGAGAACAGAGATGAAGCTGCAGGATTTGCCAGTGGTTCTTGGAGCCTGCTGTGTGTTGCATAACATATGTGAGATGAGGAATGAGGGGTTGAATGAGGAGTTGAGGTTTGAGCTATTTGATGATGAGATGGTGCCTGAGAACAGTGTGAGATCTGCCAATGCCATGCGTGATAGAGATCAGATTGCTCATCAGCTCCTGCATCATAATCTTGCAGGCACTGGTTTCATGTTTTGATAGAGTCTTTGGTTTGTTGTTAGGTGTTAGTGGATTCAATTCTTTGATGGCTTTTAGTCATGTGGGAGAATAAATTTTATTTGATTGATTTGTTATAGAAGATGATAGATTTTGCTTAGTGTTAGTAGCAAGTTTATATTTGGAGTTTGCTTATGATATAGTTTACAAGATGAATAGAAGCAGAGGAATAGATAGCATTCTTGATTGGGCTAGTTTCGAATGGAAATCGAGCTCGGTTTATAATAGATATAATCATCTCATTTATCATTGCGTTGTTCCCATATACGTGAGAGTTTATTTAATTTTATTATCTTAGCTTTGTATTTGTAGGTGTGATATTTTCATCTAAGCTTAAATGTAAACTTTATGTATATTCTATATTAATATTCATTAATTTGATGATTTAGTTTAATTTGTGTTAATAGAATGATTGTTGTGTTATTAGTGGATGAATCTTGAAGAAGATAAACTGAGTAGTATATTGGAGAAGATCAAAAGAGATTACAAGAGTATGAAAGCATCTAAGATAGCCATTCTTAACTAAACAAATAAGTAAGAAGCCAACCAAATAAACTAACATAACTAACTAACAACTTCTATAGCGTATTAAATTATTATTTTCTTTTAAATCTTGCATTGATTAAGGTTGTAAATTTAACAAAAAATATCATATAATTGCTCTTATTTTTAGCCTCCTTCCTAAAACTCAGCTTGAAACCCAGCTTTTCTATAATTAAATTAATTTTAGATTTAATTAATTAATAAGTTTCATTACGTTATTATTTTATTTTAGCTTTAAATTGATTATAACAAAAACATCATATAATTGTTCTTATTTTTAGTAATTTTTAATAGCAATAAAACATTAATAGTAAGTACGTTGAAAATAATTATTAATATTCTTCCAAAATAATAAAAAAGATAATAATTATTTTAGATGAAAAAATTGATATTACTCCGTACAATAAGTGCAGATTGAGGTTTCAAAGTTTACGAGGGTATGAAATTTGAATATCCTTCGTTCGTAAAACCCCCAAAATCGCCCAATCTTTCTTCCCGCCGCAACTCCGCCGCCGCCGCCATCCAGACTGATGTCTCCACCTTGACTGTTTCAATAATGTCTCTCTCTGCGCTCATAATCCAGCTTTCCTCGAAAAATTTGCCGAATCGCGCCTTTTATTCTGCCCCTCAAAAGGGTTACTAATGTCGCCGATCAGAAATTACCTTCCTCGCCTCGATTCTTCTTGGGCCTCTCGGAGGAACAGGAGCGACTCGCGTCGCGCGTGGAACAACTCGTCCAGTCCCTATGCCCGAGCATGGTCTCGCTCGCCACGTTCGTCTCTCCCTCCGATCATCGGATGATCTACAACTCCTGCCGCGGCGGACGCATCTGCACTTGTCCTGGACTCGAGAGGTACTCGATGATTCACACGGCCAGCATCGGCAGAACTGCCGCCCTCACTCGCGATGGAAAAGAAATGAGGACGTGACCTCTCGCTGTTAGCTTCTCCGACGACGTAGCCGTTCTGGTATTGGTCGATTCCAATGGGGCTTCACTTTCTCATCGCCCGCTGGCGAGATCTCCACCGGAGAAGGAGACCGGATTGGAGGCAATGGCCTACGATCGAGACTTCAACTTCGCTCTGTTCCTGGGGAATGTGAGGGGCGGGGTGAAGCAGAGAACCGTCGCAACCAAGGCGCCGTGGCCGAGGGACGATTCGTCGGAGTGGATGGAGCACAACTGGTACCTGATTCCTCCTCATTAATTAAATCGACCCGTGTCGGGTACAACAAGTTTCATTAATTAAATCCAAATTTAAATAGTTATTCTAAGTTTCATTACCTTATTATCACCTCGTATATTTGCATGGATTAAAAAATAGCGAATTAAATGAAAATATCATGTAAATTTTATTATTTTAGTAATTTTTAATAGTAATAAAACTTTAATAAGTAGTGCGTTGATAATATATACATTATTATAATTCTCCAAAGAAAAATAAAAGATAATAAATTTTTTAGATGAAAAAATTGTTATTTCTCCGTACAATAGAGTGGGTTTCGAAGTTTCCTAGGGTTTTGAAATTTGAATATCCTTATTCCTAAAAATCCCCCAAAATCTCCCGGCGCCAATTCCGCCGCCGTCGTCTTACGACTGACTGCTATCTCCCCACCTTCACTGTTTCGATAATGTCTTACCCGCTCTGCTCAAAATCCAGCATTCCTCGGAAGATTCTAACGTCTTCTATACTTCCCCTCAAAACGGTTAATAATGTCGCTGATCAGAAATGCACTTCCTCGCCCCGATTCTTCTGCAGCCGCGCGGAGTTATACGAGCAAGTTTGCTCGCGCGCGGAAGCACTTGCCAGGTCCATAAGTCCGAGCATGGTGTCACTCGCAACATTTTTCTGTCCCTCTACTGACCGCAGGATCTATCATTCTTGCCGCGGCGGCTCCGGCGTTTTCGTGGACCCCACCCTCATCGTGACGTCAGCTCACGTGGTCGGACGCCTCTTCACTTGGTACGAGTCCCCATCGGATAGAGTCGAGAGGTGTTCAATGATCTACACCGCGAGCATCGGTAGAACGGCTGCCTTAACCGGCGACGGAATAGAACTGAGGACGAGGCCGTTGGCTGTCAACTTTTCCAACGACGTTGCGGTGTTGGAACTGTTGGATTCCGAGAGGGCTTCGCTTTCTCATCGCCCGTTGGCCAGCTCTCCACCGGAGAAGGGGACTCGATTGATGGCGGCTGGATTGATTATGTTGCCTGATAAACGAGGCTCTCACCTTTTCATGGGGAATGCGAGGCGTGGAGTGAAAAGCTCCGTCGGAGCAAAGGCGCCGTGGCCGAGGGACGATGATTTGGAGTGGATTGAGCACGATTGGCATATGAACCACCCTGGTGGTGTCGTCAATCCTCCGGCGGAAGTGAGTGGTTCGATTACTAGGAATCCTGGGGCGCCATGGTTCGACCTCGAGGGTATGGTGGTTGGAATCTCTTCGTGGGAGGTGAATGATGACGATCCATGTCTTTCGGTGGGATTTGCAGCACCTCCTTCCTCCATCAGCTCAATGTTGAACTATGCCAAAACAAAAGGGCCCGAGGACCCGGTTGTCACGGACCGTTGGATCAGTTCTCATGTCATCGATGGAGAATAAGATGACTTGCTGGTATGATGTCTAATTGCTTACTTGTAAATCCTGATGGTACCATAGCCTTGTGGTAATGAATGATGACCATTTTGCGTAGAATTTAGATCTTAACCTGACCATTTTTGCAATTTAATCTTGTTGACAAGATTGAAAACTTCTTCTGTGGTTTATGAAATATTAGGACCAATGAAAACATGGACTGCTATTTACTAGTCTTTGGATGGTAGTCAAACATGGAGCGATGTCTCTCAATCTTGAATTCCTTAAACTTAGAAATTATAGCATGATATAGCTTGAGAATGTGTGTTCAAATGGAACTATGTGGTTATTGGTTCCAAAAGAACTTGGATCAGAAGATAAGAGGACTGTTCTTGGTGTTAATTTACAAGGTTTATTCTCACTTCTAATAGTATTTTTGTTTGATCACTTTTGTAGTTAATCTCTGATTATATATAATCTGTTATTGTGTCAAATCATATATAGTTAATCAAATGCCCCTGCTCTTCCTCACTAAGTAAAACTTTAAGAGTATTGTTTTGGTGCCAGCTCTAAGTTTTTATGATTATATCTTCGATTGCAATTATGGGCTTTGGTGGATGTATTGAAAGCCTCTGGAAACAAGAAATAAAAATCTGGTAATTGGACTTCCTCTAAATATGTTAGAATGAGGATTCTCACCAAAAAACAGAATAGTTATTATAACTTTCTTCTTTCAAATTCGACTGGAGGAGATGTTTATCATTTCCAATCTTTGTTTAGGCATGGAAAATACCATGGATTGATTGCTCTTGAGTGCAGAAAGTTGGAAATAATAATTGATAATTGAAACAATAATTCGATTCTGTTTGTAGCAATTTTTGTGCTGCTTTCACCTAACATGCCCTTTCTTTCACAATATCTTTGGCCATAATAATATTATTATCCTAGCATCGTATTTGTAGGTGTAATATATTTAGTGTGCTTATTCACTGGCTTGACAATGGTGAATGAATTGTGTTTTAAATTCAAATTTTGATTAGTTGCTCTTATTATATATATGTCTAATTTTATCCCAAATATTAATGTTTATCACTCATCTTGATCAATAGTCAAGCTCCAAGTAATTGTTACTGCTATCTTAATTAGCTTTTTTTAAGTCGGTCATTTATTCTAGGGTGGGAATCAGCAACCCCACCCTTTTCTAAACACCCCTACATTTTAATATTTTAATTATAAAAATATTTAATTTACAATTATACCCTTAAAATTTTGAAATAAAAAAATTTGAAAAATTTCTCATTTCCTCTCTCCCTTCCATCAAGTTGCCCAACCTCTTTTATTTATTTATTTTTCTTCTTCTTCTCTTTTCTTCTTGAAATTTTGAGAAATAAAAAAATAATATAATAAAAATCATTTCATAAATTGACAAAATATGTAAATATCATATGAAAATTATATAAAAATTATATAAAAAAATAAAAAAATTAATAATACAAAATAGTTTCGTTTGACTCTGGTATATCGAACATATCATAGTATATTCGACGTCTGGTGGCCAAACACACTTCTATGTGTTTGACTTACGTGGATCGAACAGAATTATTCTGTTTTATTGATTTTTAGCATAGTGTATTCGACGTCTGATGACCGAATATACCTTTATGTGTTCGATTCAGATGAGCTGAACACATATCTAATAGTCAAACATACCTTTATGTGTTTGACGTTTGGTGGTCGAACACACCATTATGTGTTCTGCCTATCAAGGTCGAATGGAACTGTTCTATTTTATTGATTTTTAACATTTTTTAAATAATTTTTATACGATGTTTACGTATTTAGTTAATTTATGAAATGATTTCATTGTATTGTTGTATTATTTTTAAAAAATATTGAAGAACATGGAAAAGAAAAGGAAAGAGAACAGTGGATGAGAAGGGATGGGATGGGGAGGGGGTTTTTTTTTTGTTAAAGAGTAATATGGGAATTTGTGTATTTTGAAACTTTTTAATTAAAAATTAAAAATGCTAAGAAAAGTTAAGTTTGGTTTGTGAATAGTCACACTCTTATTTTAAGGAGTTTAGTTGAATTTGAAAATTTGGATTAAAAGTTTTTATTGTTACTGCTAAAATTGCTACAATCACATCTGCCATTTACTTGATCGCGCAAGGGAATATATTAGCAAACCGAGTGGCTGTTTGTGCTATTTATTCCCCTAAAAAAAAAAAATTCAATTAAATTAATGATACAAGATGAAAATAAAAAAACTCTTAAATAAATTTCATAATTTATTCTGAAACACGTGTTCAGGAAGTTATTTAATTTTATTAATTAGTAAGTTCGAAAAGTTTGAATAATACTTTTTAATTAGCTCACCTTTTGTTTACTTATTCATTTATATTTTTATCTAAAATTTTAAATTAAACATTTTTACACATGATTTCTATATTTGAAGTCTAATATGTGTTATTTTAACAAATGTAGTTAAAATTTCTATATTATTTACTAGTGTTTTATTATCAAAATTAAATTTGATATTATTAAATAGTCATTTAATTAGCTTTAAAATTCTGTTTATTATAGATCAAATTTGTAAAATTAAAACATAAATCAAAACAAAAGATTATAGGTTTGTCATATGGTATGTGGTTTTTATTGTGTATATATATAAAGATATGCGTGGGATGGTTGTTTTTTTTTGTGAAAAGAAAAAAGAAAAAAAAAGAAAAAAGAAACACACCAATCGGACAATGGTTTTGTACTAAATGGGCCATGATTGGGTTTTCTGAATTATTGCCGTCGTGGCCCAGTTCTATAACACTTATTTTCTCACATAATTTAGGCTCAATCACATTTCATAATTTCCCATGTTTTGAAATGGTTTGCACTTTGCATAGGTCCATTTATGGATTCTAATACTAACTGTCAAATCTAAAGTGCTAGAATATCCCTCCAAAATGTTTTTAATATTTTTTAATATATTCATGGATAATATATTCTTCATATTTAATATATTAATTATGGGCACAAATTAATATATTGAGGATCGATATAACAGTATGACTTAAAGGCTTCAGGCAGATTTTACTCGTAGCAATTTTCTTTATTGCTGGAGTACTGTCAAATTGGATTACTTTTTTTTGCTATTAAGTTCTAACTTGCCTCTTGAATAAGTCAATTATTTAGAGAATTTATTGACAGTTCGTGCTGTTTCTTCCCCTCAAAGTTTCTTCTCAATTGAATGATAAAATAACGAAAAAAAAAAATCTCAAATAATTTAAGAGTTTATTTTAAAATATTTATTTACAAAAATTATTTAATTTCATTAGTTAATAAGTTTGATTAATCCTTTTTAATCCACCTTTGATTTTGTTTTTCTTTTTTATTTATTTATAATTTTTCCCTAAATTTTTTTAATTAAACGAATTTCAATTTTTTAAATAATATTTATATTTGAAGTCTAGAGTATGTGTCAACAAATTTTATTAAATTTTTTATACTATTTAACAATGTTTATTAGCCGTTTGGTATCATTATATAGTCGTATTAATTAGCTTAAAATTATATTTATTATTGATTTAGTTTGAAAAAAAATTAAGATGAAAAACTGTAGGCTTTTCATGTGGAACATGTCGCCCTTTTTTTATTTATATTTGTTTTTTTTTTTTTTTAAAGAAAAAAGAAAAGAAACATACTAATGGGTTAATGGTTTTGTACTAAATTGGCCTTCTCGGAATCTTATTTAGAGATCTGGCTGGATCGGTTAAGTGCCTTTCTTTTTAATTAAGTATATTATCCATGTGGCCCAATCCACATTACTTTTATTTTTTCTCAAACAATTTAGGCCCAAATATATTTCCTAATTTTCCATGTTTTGAAATAATTGGGCCAATATAGAGTTTCCTATTTTGATAGTTTGTTGTTATAGGGTGAAAATGGCAAAATGTATGATGTTGATAATTTTTAATATATTTATTGATGATTTATAATGATTATATTTTTTAATTATAAAAAAAGTAAAATTAATAGATATATTTAATATATGATACATTAGAGTATATATTAATATGTCCACGAGGAGTTGGATCGTAAAATTGTGTTGGTGAGTTCAATTCTTTAATTGCTTTTAGTCATGCAGTAAAGTAAATTGATTGATTCATTTTATATTATTTTTTCATTAATAGATGGAGGATTTTGATTAGTATTAATAACAACTAGCAAGTTTACCACATATATAATATGTATCAACTATAATAATTGTATAAATTTGGAGTACCAAATATTGTATTCTTCGGGGCTTTTGTAGTCAAACGTGATATAATTTAAAATATTTAGCTTTTTGTGCATTTCCTAAACTCTACTAAGCCTGCCACTAAGGGAATGGAAAATACAGTATAGCTACCTAATTGGTTATCTAAATATGTCCAAGATATATTTAAGTTTTTAATTGATTTCAGAATTGTTTTTTCAGGTGTAATATTTGTTGTGTTACATTGTATCTAAAATGGACTTCCTCTCAACTCAAATTTAAACTTTATGTATATTCTATACTAAATTACTAATATTAATTAATTTGATGACTCAATCTCAATTTCACTAATCGATTTTTTTGCACTTGGGATATCAGTATACCTGATATTTGATAAGTCTGAATGAAGTTCAATCAATTTTTCACTCTTTGACTAACTAAATAATAAAAGCATATGTATTTGAAACCTATTGCATAGGTTAATTAACAAAATAATGCAACAACTTTTTGTTAAAATCCTTCAATGATTCCTCAAATTTAGTAATGAGAGTTTATAACTAATGATAGATTTTCTATCAACATTTGTATTTATTTTAAACCAGATTATTGTAATATTCAATTCAAATTTATATTTTATTTTGTATGCGATATGTGGTTTGAATTAATATTGTGTTTGGTTTGACGTTGATATTTCATCAAAATTCTCGGTGAATTTTGACAGGAAAATATGTCAAAAATTGAGTTCGATGTAGCAATCGAAAATTTTCGAAGAAAATTACTAATGATTGGAAAATGTTTTGAGTTTATATACCTATTAAAAAAAACACAATAATTCAGGCAGCAAATTGATATCAACCCTATTATAATTAATAATAACCAATTTATTTTGTTGATTTGACACCCATAACTAGAAAATAATACTATACTATAATATATAATAAAATAATGAATTATTAAAAAATCTTGTCTGATGTCTAGTAAATTCAATGAGACTACATCTCATGTCCTAAAAAATTTTAATTTTTAATTTTTTAGAAATCTAATTCTGTGATATGAATTAATCCAGAATCCACGTTTATGAAAATGTCTGATAAAATGTATATGTGAAAAAAAGAAAAAAGAAAAGAAAAGTGAAAACACAGTATTGGGATAATGGTTTTGTACTAAATGGGCTAAGAGTAGATTTTATTATTGCCCGCGTGGCCCAATTCTACAAAACATTTTTTTTTTTATATTTAAAATAGATTAGGTCCAAATATATTTCATAATTTGCTGAGGCCCATTTGTGGATTCTAATACTAATAATACTTTGTACAACAGTGCCTAATAATTCATTCGGGCTCAACACCGGGCCGGAATCAGGTGAAAATAAATTTTATTAAAAAATCAGACTTTCGTTTAATTCTCGACCGACCTCTCCTTTACCGATCAACGACCCGCTGTCGACGGTGGTTCTGAAGAATTTTGTTATTGATTTCGATATTCAGGTACCTTCTTCAATTATGATTTTTCGTAATTTGATTTATTTTTTTATTTTTTTTTGGCGTTAATTTTCCATGCGTATGTGATTTTATGTCTTTGTTTTTTATGTATACAAAAATTATGTGATTCTTCAAAACCCTAATCGAACCCTTGTTGGATGATCGATTATTTACGATGTTGTTTTTGATCATGCCACAGATTACGAGTTGGAGCTTTGTAGATCAAACGTGTTTGTTGAGATATTGGCTGTAATTCTAAAAAAGTTTACAAGTTTACATGCCTGATTCTTTAGGTAATTGTTACGGAAAAGATTAGTGCTGGTTTTGTAATTTGTTCAACTGTTGAAATAGTAGGTTTTGGCAACTTACTTTTTGAATCTGAGCATTTGGTGTCAAGTTCATTGAATGCAATGAAGTTTGCTGGTTTTGGTTTGATCACGCTGGTGTAATTGATTGCTTTCTGTTGGGAGTTGAAGTGGGCTGTTATGAATACTTGTATTATTTGCATGGAAAAGTGGTGATAAATATGTAACACTTTTAGAAGCAGCATCTAGCTTTTGTGCATAGTGAAGCTGAACAATTGTGGTCGGCTTCGCTTTTAAAATTTGATGAAGGTATAATGAATAATCCGAGAAGAAATTTGACTAAATGGGTGCTTTAATTATAAATACAAGTTATAGCAAGTTAAGGAATAATGTTGTGAGGGAGCATAAATGAACTTTAATTTTTGAATGTGAGAGCTCTGTAATTAGACTTATTGTACAAGCAAGAGTTAAAAAATTTAGGGAACCTGAGATAGTTGTTGGTGCTAGAGATATAAGTTAAAATAGAATTTCCAATTTTATAAATGGTGTATCGTTTGGGTATAGAGTTGTAGATGATGTTGGTAATATTTAGTTTACTTGATTTATCATTAATCCATTCTCTTTGACAGACATCTGTGATGTGATCTTTGAAGGAGCTTTATCCTGTTACATTGAATGATAGTATCTGTAGAAAAGTTAATGATTAAAACTTCCTGCTTAGGCACTTGTACACAACCGAATAAAGAACTATCTGGTGATAGACTCTTGCCTGATGTAATTGTCATCCGTTCTTCTATATTCGCTTTGAGATGTTTGTTCTTGTGATACTTGTTTTTCTTACATTACCTTTGGTCAATGTTTTTGTCTGGGTCTTGCTATATATTTGTGAATTAATTTTAGGTTTGGGCTGAATCTTAGATAACATGCATCTGGGTTCTGTTTTAGGAACGAGTCTGTCACTTTCCTGTCGTCATATTCAACCCCTTGAGCAGTGGTTTGGAGCGTATACAGTGTGGTAATACAACATTGCCATGCACGATTGTGTTAACTGGTTTTTCAAAACAGATGGTGTGTGGAAACTGATGCCATGTCAGTATCTAGCAAATTTGATCTCTCTTCTGGTAGCCCTGATAGGCCATTATATACATCTGGCAACCGTGGATCCTATGGCGCCTCTTCACTGGACAGATCAGGTAGCTTTCGGGAAAACATGGAGAACCCCCTTTTATCAAGTCTGCCAAATATGACAAGAAGCAATTCATCCGTAACTCAAGGGGATGTACTCAACTTCTTCCAATGTGTACGTGTTGATCCAAAGTCTATGGTTGTTGAGCATAAGTTGAATCGACCAGCAGAATTCAAGCGGCTGGCAAATGCTGCCGTTGGCATTCCCCTGGAAGATTCTCTTCCTGCATCTTCGAAAAGCAAACTCTCTACTCCTTCACTTGAGGATCTTAGACGCCTCAAATCTGGTGTGCGGGAAAGTGGTACTAAAGCTAGGTAACTGTCACCTGTCATTAAATTTACTCGCCTCCCCCTCTTCTTTTATATTGCTTTCCCTTCTAAAGTGGGCTGCATATGATAATTTCTCACCCCATTAGGGAACGCGTGAAGATATTCAATGACTGTTTGTCAGTAATTAACAAGTGTTTCCCAACTATTCCGTCGAGGAAGAGATCCCGACTGGATGCATTGTCTAATGATCGATCCAACACATTGTTGTCAATTGATCGGTCGGCTTCTGGAATGGGCACTGGAAAAATAGGATTGCAAAGCCATGCTACTACGAGTTGTTTTGAACTGGAGCAACAAAAGTCTGAAGAGAGGATGAAGAATTCTATTCCAAGCAAGCGTACACGAACTTCTATGGTTGATTCTAGGGTTTGTTTCTTTTCATTTGGTCTATCCCCTTTGTTACTTTTTCTTCTTTTTTATTTGTCTATTTCTTCTATATTCTCTTAAGATTCTATACGCTTTTCTGAATTTATGTGATGACTATTTCTTGTCGTATTTTTCTTAGTTTTGTGGTCGCTCATACTAATATATTCTAAGAGAAGTTACTTATACGATATCTTTAATGAGCTGCAAGCTTCTGTCAATTTGGACTTTTGCCCAACTATATGGTAGTAGCTAAAAAAAGAATAAAAAATTATGAAACTGAACATGCTTTAGATCATGTGTACTTTCATTCTTACTTGATTGTAACTGAGCATCAAAACCTTTATTATGAAGATCTGATTGTATTATGTTTGTTAACTATTAGATGGATGCACGTTCAAATAATCTAACAAGACCACCTGGAACTATGGATAAGGACAAGGATGTAGTAAGACTCTCTAATTCGAGTGCAGTTCAGGGTGAGGATCGATCTTTATCCATTGCTGTTGATGGTTGGGAGAATTCTAAAATGAAGAAAAAGCGCACAGGTATAAAACTAGATGGTACTTCTAGTTCTTGTTCATTGACAACAAAACCAGGTGATGGTTATAGAGAACCAAAACAAGGAGCACATCCACGTCTTCCTCCTGAAGCCCGTTCAAGGTTGGCTGATGCTCATGGCTTCAGGTATCCTTGTGACTTAGTTACTCTGTGTTGTAGATTATTTTGCTCCCAGGACTGATTATGTCTCTTAAAGTTTTTGACGCTTCAAGTTGATTATCTGGTTGATGATTAGTCAAATCTCTTGCATAAAAAAGGTTGGGCACGGGAACGTTTTCTTTTATTTCTAATGAGTGCATATGTAGTATCTAGTTTGCTGCAAGGTCTTGTCATATTAGGTGCAAATTTATTGCACAATTTCAATGGTACATTTAAACCATAGTCTTTTCATTTAAACCTGTGTCCTTACTTTTGCATGAAGGTAGACAATTACTTTGTTTATCTTGAGAAATGTCAATATGTACTAAGGCTTAATTTTATTTTATTTTTAAATTGTTTAATTAGAGAATCTGCTTTTCTTGTCCTGGAAAAAGGAAGCAATTTTTAAGAAATTTATAGATATGTTTTGTTTTCAATGCGAAAGGAGTACTAGAAACGGGATACCATGCATTACAACTTTATTGAATGATTGGTGAATATGACTCGTTTACTGAAATGTTACCATAAATTGATGTTCTGAACTTTTGATAGACATTGACCATCAAATTTAGAAGATAGCTGTTCATTTTAGAAAAAAAAAAAATTGGTTACTTGATCGACTTTATTATTCTGGTAATTCTGTTGCTGACCTCAAGGTTGAGTTTATATTGAGAATATATGGAAGATCCATTTTTTCTGATATAGACGGTACAAGTATCCATTATTAAGCTATTTATGGGATCCTTTGATGAATCATATAGAAAAGAATATATGCTTGAGCCAGCATTAAATGTTGCTCATTTCTTGGATTGATACAAGGTGAATAGTTAGCATTATTTTTGTTTTGTTCATGTAGATTAACATTTAATGCTACTTATATATGCTTCATGCAATATTCTCTTCTTAAACTCTATTGGTGTGCATATTAATTATTGAACAGGGGAAAAGTATTCCTACATAAAAGACTTCAACCAGAGTTCTTTTTTTTTCTGCGTATGAATAGCCTTAAGATCATAGATATGATAATTTATTTTCTATGTGCTTTGCTAGTTGTATGCTTGGTATAGATACAGAAATCAATGGGCGCAAGTAAAGGAGATCAAGGATGGGCTTTGATATTTGATTGTTACCAAAACTTCCTTTGGCTTTATTTGTTGGGACATGAATGACTATGTGACTGAGATAAGGAAATATGTTCTCAGGATCTATTCACATTTTGCTGCCTGCTAATTCTTGATATGCGTATATTATAGCCATAGTGTTAGATAAAAAGATAAAGGTTTTGAACTGCTTTTTGCATAAAAATGCCTCTTTCATGGAAGATTAATAACTGAGCACATAAGATCTAGTTTTTTTCCCCCTTCTATTCTTACATTATCTTATGTTGCTTGGTTATAATGTTTATAATTGTTTTATATTAATTAGTCCATATGACTGTTTTCGTCCTTTGTAATCGATATTCACCTTGACATAGATCTGGCACTGTTAATGGAGGCATGGGATTGGGAAAAGCTGAGGCTACCTCACAAACCAGCTCAGGCATGCGCTCATCTATGTCTAGGACTGATTCTGAGAACAGTTCCCTTCTCCATGAGAGGAGAGAGCGTTCAAATGGTCAAGAGAAAGAAAGGGTGAATCTGAAAGCTGTAAACAAGTATGGAAATATCTTTATCTCAGTTTTTATAATTACTTGTTAAGTTTTACTAACAGTGTAACCTTACAAATTTATGATGCTCTGCCTTTACTGTTGTAAAAAATATGAAACATGAGGACTCTGTAGGCAATGTGAAGTGCAAGGATAGACAGAATCGGCCGCTATGTGTGTTTTATTAAATCCCGAAAATCACTCCAATTTTGAGTTACAACAGATTGATTGCAAAATTCACCGACTTCAGTGAATGGCAGACAGTTGTTCATCAAAATATTGCATGATAAAAAATACGCCTTTTTATGTTTTTTGTCACTATGGAAATATGAGGTGCCTTCTCTTGGAGTCTTGGTGAAGCAAATTTTTGGCTTTTTGTAAGCACACTTTGAAGACTTGGCTGTCTAGTTACTATAGTTGTTGAATTGAACTGATCCAAGAATATAATCTACAACCTCAATTTAATTAGATAATTATGCCCCAAGGAGGATGCATTTAGTGAGATGAGTGGACAGAATCTGCAAAGTGGTTTCATTGCTGCTTATATTGCTTTTGGAGCTTTTGGGTTTCTATGGACATTCTAGGAATTATTATCGTTTACTTAAAACCCTTGCTGGAGATAAGTTAGGAATTATGTCTCATTTAGGTAATATAATAGTAGACCGTATCTTATCCTATATCTGGCTTTAATGGGATTACTTAAATTTTACTTGTTAGCTTTATAGAAGGAAACCGAAAAATTGGAACTAGCTGCAGCAAATTTGAGACCTGGAAGCCTGCTTGAGATAGCAGCAGTTTTTCTCTGCTCTTTTGATGAGTAATTCAGAGCCATCCATTTCAACTAATTAAATCTGAAAATATTGAACAAGTTATATGTGAGGGAAAGAAAAACTTATCCCTTAGGTCTTGTGCATGAAAAAAATTCTGTTTTTAGTATTACTTATGTTGGGTAACTTCTTATTTTGTCTGTTCACTTTTAAAGGGCAAATTCACGAGAAGATTTCAGTTCCGGAAGTCCTACTTCAGGCTCAAAGTTGAATGCAAATGTCCGTGCCCCGCGCTCAGGTTTGGTGGGCGTTGTGTCCAAGTTGTCTCAAGCAGTGCAACGGTCTGTATCATCCAATGATTGGGATCTTTCTAATTGTACAAACAAGATACCTGGTGGCCTTGGGGCTAACAGTCGTAAACGGACACCTTCTGCACGGTCTTCATCCCCTGTCGCCAATTGGGTTCAGAGGCCACAGAAGATTTCTCGAACTGCAAGACGAACTAATATATCACCCATTGTTCCTGGCAATGATGACTGCCCTGTTGTGGATGCAACATCTGATATGATCGTAAATGAAAGATGTTATCCTGCTCATTCTCCTCAGCAAGCAAAAATGAAAAGTGACAATATCTCTCCAGCTGCATTATCAGAAAGCGAGGAATCAGGTGTTGCTGAAGTTAAGTCAAGAGACAAGAATAAGAAATGTGATATGATGAATGAAAAAAGTGGTCAGAATGTTCAGAAAATGTCAACCCTGCTGCTACCACCAAGAAAAAATAAGGCAGTCAGTGGGGATAGCCATGGAGATGGTGTTAGGAGGCAAGGCAGAACTGGTCGAGGATTTACTTCCTCAAGGTCCCTCTTACCCTTGTCTGTGGAAAAGCTTGGGAATGTGGGAACAACCAAACAAATTCGGAGTTCTAGACTTGGTCTTGACAAGGCTGAAAGGTGTTCTATTTTTACCTTTTTTTTGGGGGGTTTTGTGCTCCTTGTTTTCCTGAGTGTTGGTTCCTGCTAATACGTAGGATTGTGGATCAGCATATGAATTTATTGACATTGTGAAATATTCTTTCCAGCAGAGTGGGGCGGCCACCTACAAGAAAGCTCTCTGATAGGAAGGCTTATACACGGCAAAAGCATATTACAATCAATACAGGAGCAGATTTCCTTGGTAAATACTAATGTCAGAACGGATATGATAACACTTGATTTTCGTATTTACCATATTTGTTTGCTAAACATATTTAAATTATGAGATGTTACATCTTATAAGATATTTTTAGAGTTTGTAAATGTGATATCTTATTTTGAAAATAAGATGATGGAGCTTTTAAGTTATTAGTATTGACAATTTGGTCATTTAAGTAATTAAATCTTAAGGAGTTTGTGAAAATAGATCTTATTCCTGACACACACACACACATGCAGTTGGTTCTGATGATGGTCATGAAGAGCTCTTGGCTGCTGCAAATGCTGTTACAAACACTGGTATTATTCATTTGGAGCTTTAAACTTTCTCTCTCTCTCTCTCTCTCTCTCATTGTATATTGTTTTATTGGCAATAATTGGCCTTTGTTAATGCAGCCCAAGCCCTTTCTAGCCCATTCTGGAAGAAAATGGAGCCTCTATTTCGTTTTATTTCTGATGTGGACATATCCTATTTGAAAGAGCAGGTCAAGTCTATTTATTTTGATTTATCTATTATTTTCCAAAACTCTAGCAAGAAGCAACTTGTTTCAAATTACTGATAATGCTGCCATATGTTAACGTAACTTTTGGATGTTAATATAAAGTAGTTTGCTCCAATTTTGTGCTCTGTAGATTTCCATATTGACTGGGAAAATCTTAAATTTCTTTTGAAACTTTGAACTATCTGAGTATGAGTTTTCCCTTTTTCCATCTTTTCAATTTCTTTCATTTTGTCGTTCTTTTTTTGGGGTAAAATAAAGGTCTGGTCTTCTTGAGTATGCATCTATAAAGATAGTCAGAGGCCCTTAAGCTAACAAATCAGTCTAAGTCCCCCCCCCCCCTTTTCTCTCTACGCCAATGTTTTTTCTTTTTGGGTTTTTTCTGTTCCTCTCAGTTCTTTTTGTCATTTGGAGGAAGAGAGACATGTAGTGATTATTATCTCTTGACAAATATAGTAATATATTAAGATTCATCTTACTTAAGTTTCTCTTCAAACAGAAAATGCTAAAAACATCTGTTGGGACCTATACTGTGGTTCGGCTAGCGCATGCTAATCTAGAATCATTGATTTACTTTAGGCCTCTTTTTGATGTTTTGCCCGTATGCTTTAACTTTTACACTAATGCGGGGACCACTGTATCATTCTCTGATCTAACTGTTGAACTACATATTACCTCATCTATTAATCATAAATAATTCAGAGGTCTTGATGCTAATAAATATGATTTGAAGCATACTCTTTGATTTACATCTATCCATTTTTAATTCTGTCTGTCTTGTCAGGTGATAAAACTTTGGATTATAGAATTCCTCGAATTGTTTTATTGCAGACTGCTACATACGTTATAGTGAACTATATGAATTTTAAACCGTGTCGTTTTCCCTTATTGTCATGTATACATGTACAAGTGTGCCATATATGTGCATATAATGAGTGATAAGTTTTAGTGAATTTTACAGACCGTATAATTAACTGAAGATTTGAGTGATTCTGAACTTGTGGTGATGACTGAAGCTCACTTTATGTTATGCCGGTTTTTTTTACTGACCCATCGAGTTATTTGTATCCTAAAGTCATCTTTGTAATTTATTTCCTTCCAGGTTAATTCTGGTTTAGCTGTGGAGACTCCGGCTCCAATTTCTCTTGACACAGGTAGCTGCAATTTAGTACCTGAGTGTGGGTCAAATGAATGTGGAGAGGAGATTGGAGCAAGAAGTGTGGAACTTAGCCCAGAATATTTGACTCCAGGAGCTAAAAAACCAAATGAGATTTCTCTGTACCAGAGAATAATTGCTGCTTTGATCCCTGAAGAAGGAGATGAGGGGCTTTTCTGTAGTGGGAAAGAGGATTTTAGGTACAATATGTACGAATCTCAGTTTGAGATTGAGAAAGATATGGGATCAGATACTTTCTGCTATCAGATGTCACCAAATTGTGAACCGTCTGGATGTCCTACATCAAATGGTTATGATATAAAATCGAATGGAAGATCATATTATGAATTGGAGCGCAATATTATGTCAATTCCTGACACAGGGATTCCAAGCTATGATCATTTACAAAATGGTTCACATTCAGACCTATTGATACCGGGCGCAGTATGTACTGAGTATCAATATCACAATATGTCAATAAATGAAAAACTTCTCATGGAGGTTCAGAGCATAGGAATCTACCCAGATTTTGTGGTATGTTGTATTTTCTTTCCAGAAAGGTGTCTAATCTAATGCATTGCTTCTGTTCTCTACTTTTTGAAACTTTAGCATTACTTCTAGGGATTATACTCTTTTGATCAGTTTGATTTGGCACAGAGTGGAGACGAAGAAATAAGTGGAGATATTATTCGGTTGGATGAGAAGATCCAGGAACAGGTACAACAACCCCGTCCATCACGAACCCATTTCGGATTACACATCCTATTCGAACTTTACTTCCTACTTGTTGTCGAATGAGATTCCCATATTTGTCGAATTCACTTAGCATTAAAGTTTAGCTTTGGTATCTTAAAATATATTTTTAATATATATTCTTTTTGCCTCTTTCTGTTATTTTTTTGGTAATATATTTTGTTCTTCATAGTTTCATGTCACGAAAAATGTAAGCTAGGGTAATTTTCCAAATTTGGGTCCGAGCCTGAAGGGTGTGTTCGGACTAGAGATAGGTTTTGAAATACGGACTTTAAAATGCTAGGATTTTGAAGTATTGATAAACTGTGTTTATTTTTTTTTCTTTCTTTTTTGTTTTGTTTTATGGGTATGGTAGGATGATAGTTGAAATGTTGCATCATGATGAAAAAAAATGGTTTTGGTTATATTATTATATTGTGAAAAGTTGTTTGGATAGGGTATGTTATAGTTAAGATGCCACTTCAGGCTTAAAAAGTTGAAAAAAGATCTTTACATTGTGAAAAATTGGTTTTGTAATAATTGCTTGAACACACCAGGGATAGGCAGCTAACAACTATAAAATTATTAATAAATCGCCAACACAAATATTGATGGGGATTTGAAGTCCCCCATCCAGATGGGGAAGTTCTTGTCTAAAAACACCCAGGGAATAGTCAGCTAACCACTATGATACGTGCTCATCTCTCTCTGGAAGAAAAATTAATTAAGGAATAGTTAAATTTATTATAAAGGAACGTGAAAAAAAAAAAAAAAAAACTGGGGTGGTATTCCTTCTTGTGCTTGTGTATCTGTAATGTTGATTTAAGATCTCCAACCACACACCCTTGTTCTTTTGATGTAGGTAGAATTTGTCATTAACTGTTCCATAAAATTTACTGAAAACCAGCATTTGAGTTATATTAGACAGGATTCATCATGAAACCATTAGGTGTTGAGAATATCTGCTTTTGTGCTTTTGAATTTTTTTGTTTGTTAGGAATCCAAACAATTTAGACCAGGAATTAATATGATGTTGATTTGGATGCTGTAGTTTATTGTGGAGTTTTCCTTGGGAATATTAGGAATCTTTCTTACTGTTATGTCTAGGTTTCGCGGAAGAAAAGCTTGCTGCGCAAGCTTCTATGTTCTGCTTCTGAGGCTAAAGACATCCAGGAAAAGTAAGGATTTTGTTATTTCTTTTTATTTACAAACCTTTAGTATGATCTATGGACAGCGCCTCTGGCCTAATAATAATTTAAGCATCTTCATCTACTACAGGGAGTTTGAAGAGCGTGCTCTCGACAAACTTGTGGGAATCGCCTATGAGAAGTATATGGTAATTATCCCTGTCATCTGAAGACTCTTCCTCTATCTTGTAATAATTGGATGTACAAACTTCCTTTTAGTGCACAAATTGACTGTTTGTTAGCATCAATACCAGCAAAGCTATACCTTATCTCTGTTAGGTTTACTTGATTATGAATTCCTAAAACAATCAATTTCTAGGCTTGGATACTTTGGATACTGTTCTATTTAAACAGAAGAATTTTTTAAAATGAATTTTTTAAGTC
Source organism: Scutellaria barbata (assembly GCA_028654395.1). NCBI lineage: Eukaryota > Viridiplantae > Streptophyta > Magnoliopsida > Lamiales > Lamiaceae > Scutellaria > Scutellaria barbata. The sequence goes on along the minus strand of CM053646.1, from coordinate 11,286,684 downwards.
CTTTCAAGTATCAGCTATATTGGAAATCTAAGATGTTAAAACAGCTTGCTTATGTAAAATCTGGACTTTATAGGCCTCATGTCCATGGTCGACGGTTGACATGAATAAATTTCTTGTTAAATGCTCTAGTGGATATGGAAAGGAGATGATAAACGCATCCCCCCCCCCCTCCAAAAAAAAAAGGAAGAACAAAACTTCCCTCCGTGTTCTGAATCCATGCTTGTCATAGAACTTAACTTTTAAATTTTCCGAATTCCCTCTCTTTGGGCCCCACCACCCAACTCCCTCCCCCTCTCACAGCCCAAACACACCATTGTCTATTGTATAAGTTGTCTGTGCTATGCTATTCTGTGTATCTATCTTAGAAATCCCATATAATGATTTTATGAAGTAAAAATGAGGATAACAAAGCCAGCACTTGGTAACTTCTGTTGAAGTAGTGGAGCAATCCTAGTATCAAGTTGCCTTTATCTTGGATTGTTTCTAGAAATCTGGTTTATCTATGTTACTGAATGGTGTGATAACTTTGTCATGCTTTCAATCGGATCCATTGATCACGTTTTGCAATAGCCAAATATGTACTCTCTTAGGTGAGCTTTCTAATTTATTATCCCCTACAGAGTTGCTGGGGTCCTAATGCTAATGCGATGAAAAGTGCCAGTGGTAAAATGGCAAAGCAAGCAGCTTTAACTTTTGTTAAGCGGGCAATGGAACGATGCCATGAATTTGAGGAGACAGGAAAGAGCTGCTTCGATGATCCTTTGTATAAGGACATGTTCCTTTCTGGAGTATTGCGCCTCATTGATGGACAGCCGTTGAACTCCAGCACTGACAATGATTCTGGAAAACTTCTTGGTGCATCTGGATGCTCTGTGGAAGTTAGAACTTCAGGTATGTAGTAGAGTAAAATTCATGGTGCTTATCAACAATCAACATATATTTCCATCAAATTGGATGGGGCTCTCTCAATTTATCTTTTTTCTTTCCAGCAAATGTTCTCACTCTAATGGATATGTCTGTTTTCTGGATGTTAATTATCGTGCAGCTCCTGTGGGCACACTGCAGAGTCCTATTTCAAACAATCAGGATTTATATTCTGCTGAAGGATTCCTATCAACAGATCTGGGATCTGAACAAGTTACTGGTAAAGAAGACGGCTGGTCAAATAGAGTGAAAAGGAGGGAATTGTTACTTGATGATGTAGGTGGTATTATGAGCACTCCAGGTGTTGCATCAGCACTTGGTGGTTCTCTTTCATGCAGTGCGAAAGGAAAAAGGAGTGAGAGGGACAGAGAAGGAAAGGGAAACAACAGGGAGGCCCTGTCCAGAAGTGGAACAACTAAAATTAGCCGCACTGTCTCGACCTCTGCCAAAGGAGAGAGAAAATCTAAGGCAAAACCTAAGCAGAAGACCACTCATTTATCTGCTTCGGTCAATGGTCCTCTGGGAAAGATGGCAGAACAAGCTAAAGGAATGTTCTCATCAACACTTAAATCAAGTGAAATTAGCAGGACTAACAGCGGCACAGATAGAAATGAATATACCACTGACATATTGGAGGAACCCATAGATTTATCTGGTCTGCAACTCCCTGATATGGATGATTTAGGTGTTCCCGATGATCTAGGTGGTCAAGGAGAGGATATAGGATCCTGGTTGATGAATATTGAGGATGACGGATTACACGATAATGATTGTATGGGTGGTCTTGGAATCCCAATGGACGACCTCACAGAATTAAATATGATGGTCTGAGAGTGCAATGTTGTACATACCTGTGCCTTACACAATTACGAAAGGAAAAAAAGAAAGAAGTGTTGTCATGGATTGGCCCATGACATGGAGTTCATGCAATTATCCGAATCATAATCAGGCTATATATTCTTTAGGTTAAGCTCTGCACAAGTTGATTATGGAATTTCTGTTTTTCCTTATGGATTATGTTCGTATTCAAGTTGTTGACAGTTGACTGTAAAGGTCTTTTTGTTCGACTTATAATCTCGTATATTAGCTCTTAAGATCTTAGCAAAAACTACTTTGTTGTAGCAGTTATAGATCAGGAACAATCTCCCGTGTACATAAATTTTATATTTCAATAAAATCATGCTTTTGCTAAATTAGCATTCCTGTACATGTAGGACTGTTTTAATTTTTAAATGAGTGCATCCTTTGATAGCACATGTTGTCTCTCTATTCGTGAATTTATTACTTTCCATCTAGAAAGTTTTTTTTTTTTTGCCCAGTTCAGTTTCTAAACTCTTGCAGGTGTGACTCTTAGGGCTTTGAGGTTCGCTCTGAGTTTGAAGTGTACATCATGGTGGTCAAGTTGATGCTTGGGCTGGGAGATATCTAAAGGAGCCTTTTGAGTTATCCACCTTCTTCAGGCAAGATTCTTGTTGTCAACTTGTTTTACAGACCTATAATTCAAGTTCATTTACAATTTTACATGACAATCAAGTTAGGCTTAGTCATCCTTAGTAATTTGTTTATTTTATGGTTGAGTGAGACTTGTGCACTTCACTATTTAGAATTATAACTCGTATGCTTCTCAAGCTCTAAACTGATCTGAAATCCTATCCAATGCAACCACTGAGATATAATGCTTTCATGTTGCAGATGTCATATGGGATTTGGTACAGGTTTTACGTTCTAATGTAAAGCAACATGTTACCTCTTCTGAAGCAATAATTTGATCTGCATCCCTTCCCCCCGAAGCATTTGTTACTAGGCTCTCACTTTGTGGGACTAGCTGTATTGATGTGTTCTAACTTGTACTTGATGGGTTATTAGCAAAGGTATGATACTTTGTAGTTATGATAATTCCAAAATTTTTCTACATCTTGACTTAATCTTAGTATAATGGTTCTAACTGACTTCATCATGCTTGCTATTGTGATAACTGATTTAATATTAGTATAATGGTTCTAAGTGACATAATCTTAGATAACTTCTCATCAGGCTTTTGTTGGAGGCACTTTTATGAATGGTGTTTGTTAATTTTCATCAGCTTTACTTACATGCCGTTCACTACTCATTGATAAGCTTGGTTTGGTTCCTTATCACCTGAAAGTTTAATTGACATGTCATTGGCTTTCATTCTGAAGTACACGCTGCAAATCGGTCTCGTCTGAGAAATTTCAATGCATATGAGTATCTCCATTATGAGCTCTTATTTTATGATGATAAATCCTAAACATTGGTTATGGTAGTGTGCTACCTGTTTCTTGTAGAGCTTCCTTTTGTCATCTGGAACTCGTGTATTGAAGCATCCAGCTTGATCTCTTTCTCCAACCTGTAATAGCTTAAGATTATCTACAAAAGCTGTTCAGGATTGTTGATACACCTTTGTTTGTCAATTATAAAGCTGTTGACACGGCCCCAGGTATTGGACTCAATTTCATATTACTATTTCATCTACTTAATCAATCATTAGATGTACCTGTTTCTGCTTGATGTAACTACTAAATACTAATGTTCTTCCCCTGAATGGTGAAATCAAAATGTAAAGAAAAGGTTATCATTTATATTGGGCTTTCAAGATTTATTTGCATTTCTTCGTTCTTAACACTTTGAATATCTTTTACTGCATTGTTCATCATTAGATATTTTAGGAAAGTGGTAATAAACAAATCATACTTAAAGTTGTGAGTAGGTGGCTTTCCATATTAAGGTTCAAGAATGACTGTTTGTATTGTGCTTCATTCATCTCTAGCTGTGCTGCTGTGTGTCTTTGTACAATTGTAGTTTGAGGCTTGTGTACTGAGTATCTATTTGGATTCCCTCCCCTTTGCTAAGCAAAATCCTTCCTATTAGATGCAAAAGTAATCTCAAACTATTTTGTAGCTAGTATTTTTTGTTTTACTATCCGTTTTGCAGCACCAGTGGGGAAAATATCCTGATTTCACATTGTGGCATAAATACCGAACCTTTTGCTCTTGCTTTTCGACCATTTTGAAATGATTGATTCCGTATACATTGCTGGTTGATGTTGGCTTTGAGAAGATTGATTGGAGAACATGTGCGAGGAACATGTTGCTTTGGAACATGCTAGAGTTTCATGATTTATTGATTAATCTCCACTATTCTCAGCTGCCATTCACTGCAGCAGTAAACTGCTTTTCTCTACCACAATTTCAGCACCAATTCTGTGAAATCAGAGTGGGATCATAAGGATTGAAGAGAAAAGTTATGACTATAAATGGTTTGTTGTGAAAAGAGAAGATTTTGCCAATTCCACTCTATTATGTTTTATATGTACCTCTTATTTGTTCTTTGGTTTCCTTTTACCTTTTCTTGGAGAGGTGATGATGTTGGTGACTACCTGGATTTATGATACCAGGAATTGAATAATTGGATGCTCTTTAGCATTTGTAACTTATGAAATCATGGAATGATTGAGCACATGTGTTCTCATCCGCTTTGAACTTGCTATGAAATGATTAGAATTTGTTTGAAGCAAAAACATCTACACCTGCAAAAAGATGTAGTAAAATCGGATATAATTTTATGCAACTAAATTTCTTTCATTTTTCATGTCCCTAATTTTCTTTCATTTCTTCTTCTTTCTTCCCTTGTTCGCTTGTCATTGTTCTGTCATTCACAATTTGTCTAATGGTTCTCGTGGTTCTCCAATTTCTGAATTAAATTTGTATACATTTCCACATTGAGGCTACGTGGGATTTACTTGGAGATGAATTGCCTGAATATGTGGAATTAATTATTCATGGTGTTGATAGTTAATTTTTTATTCTACATTTGGATATCTGTGGGAGCATTTATGCATAAAAATCATATCCGAAATTACGACAATTGATAAAAATCGTGATTTGTTTTGTTGAATTCAAATGATTATAATAAAATTGTAATTTAAAAAGAAATGCTGATTTTATTAATATTATATTATATACTAAAAATGTTTAGATATGTCACAAAAAACAATAAAAATTTCAACGTTTTGTTAATACTTAATGTTCAATATATAATATTTTGCTTTTAAGAGAGAATATAATCCTCTAACACACTTACATGCAAAATAATTTTTATGAAATGAAAATATAAATGTGATCTAGCCGGTTATTTTAGTTGGTCGAAGTGATTATTTCTAAACTATTTTCTATTTCGAATACAGACGTATATTTATGTGTAAGCTATCTATTATTTTGTATATTATCGTTTACATTCTAAATTTTTAATATGAACAAATACACTTATCTGAAATGACGCTCATTTAAGTTAAAATATTTAGATTTTATTTAATATAAATTTTAAACACATTATACACTTTATGTTAATTATACTAGCGATGCACCTGTGCGATGCATGAGGATAAATATAAAAAGTGTATATTATATTAATATTAAGTTTAAATTAATTTTATCATTATTTAAAGTTATTATTTCGATTGAATTGACAATTAAACAAAATAAATAAATTATCAAAATAAAGTTAATGTAATTTTCACATTGTTTACAAATTTTAAAATATTTTTTTGTAAACTACATTGGTAGCTCTATTATTTTAGCTTGTATCTTTATCACATATCAAAACCTTAAGTCCGTACGGTTGGTTACTCTATAAATTACAACATACAATTAATAAAAAAAATTAATTGTATAATCATTACCTCTCTCAATATTTAATTTTTTTCACATTTGCATTCCCGTTGGAGAACTCATTTGATGGAATTTGCTGAATAAGACCATGTGCTTGTTATAGGACCAACAAAATGTTCATTCATCCTAACACATATGTATAGATTATAAGACTAACTTTATAAATTAATTATTGTATTGTAAAATGTAATAGACAAATAAATGTATTGCTAAATACATTTTTCTAAATTCAGTAAAGTCAGAATTTTGAGGATCGAAGCGTGTTTTTTGAGGATATAAATTTTAATATTGATGTAAATTTGATTTTTTTTAGATGAATGATAGTTATATTGCAACATAATTTTGCGGATATAAATCTTAATATCAATGTAAATATTAATTTTGCTTATGGATATGAATAATAGTTATATTGCGAGCTATTTTTGGGGATATAAATCTTAATATCAATATATATATTAATTTTGAAGATTTAAATATAAATTTTATTTATTGAAATAAATGGTAGTTATATCGAAGCGTATTTTTTGAGGATATAAATCTTAGTATTGATGTAAATTTAAAGTTTGAGCATGTAAATATTAATTTTGCTTATGGAGATGAATGATAGTTATATTGCAACATATTTTTTGGGATATAAATCTTAATATCAATGTAAATATTAATTTTGAAGATGTAAATTTAATTTTCTAACATATTTTTGGGATATAAATCTTAATATCAATGTAAATATTAATTTTGAAGATGTAAATTTTTTTTTTTTATCGAGATGAATAGTAGTTATATTAAAGCAATGCTTTTTTTTTTTAGGATATAAACTTATCAATACAAACGCAAAATAGTATTAATCAAAGTTAATAAGGAATAAGAGAAGACGCAAAATAGTATTAATCAAAAAGGAATAAGAGAAGAAAATAAGTAGGTGATTTCTATTTAACAACCTAAAAACAAATGGATATGATTTTGTGTATAATTGTTTTGTATAGGTAGTTGATGATAGTGGATATGAGTAGTTTTTTTCATGTTAATTTATATATTTATATATTGAGCAGTTATACGTTGATGGTATATTAATTTCTATAATTTTATTGAATATTATTGGAAGGAATGAGCGATTAGCAGTTACTTTTTATCAATAGTGGTGGAAGGAAGTTTTTTTATTCAATAATGGTTGAAGGAAGTTGGTGATAAATGTAATTAGCAGTTATTTTTTGCGTATTTGGATTACATTTTTTTTAAAGATGTTTAAAAAAAAAACGATTATTGAGCGACTTCTGTTATATATGTATTGTGTATAGTGCTTGTTATTTAATAAATATCCTTAATAAATTTTGTTGATTTAATAAGTATTTAATAAATTATCGATTTAATAAATATTGCATTAATAAAAAAAAAGACACAAATCCGGGTTAAACCGGATCCGACCCGACCCGTGTGCCCAATTACAAGGATCATAACCCATGCAACTGGTGCACACAAACACTACTCATATATAAATATAGATTATAGTCTAGTGTAACAAATCAAATTGGTTTGTATATCGGTGGAACATTATTCAAAGTGTATCTTAGAATTTGCCTCCCCTAATATATGAAGAAAAAAAGAAAAAGAAAACATAAAGGGGGCAATTGAACAAATTAGGGTTGAAAAATGAAATATCCACGGCGATTAGGGATCCCAAAACCCACTATTCAAATCCCACGCGCAGAATTGAAAAAAAAAAGAAAAAGAAAAAGACATCAGCAATGAAGCGTCACAGATGTCGCACCCACCACCCTTGCTTCGCTAGGACCCAAAATATCTCAGGCCCGGCGTGGAGCAATCCCATTGGCTGCGGGCCCACCTGCTTAAAAGCCCGAAACCCGAATATGAAAATATCATCCTCATTATAGTTGCTGTGAAAGCGACCATTGAGCAAAAGCCTTCCAGCATATCGTTTTTGGACAGCGGGCTGGACACACGTCCCTCCGTGGGCCCCAGCTATCGTGGAAATTTAATGTAAACTTTGATTTCCGAACATGGGATCAGCATCATTTGATCGACACGTTATTGTTTCTGCTTCTTTACGGGTCTTTACTTTCTTTCTGCAAGAAATTAAGAAAGGAGGAACCCCTTTTAGGTATCTCTATTCTGTGTACTGTGTGATTGAGTTATTGGTTTTTTCTACTTTCTGGGTTTCAACGTATGGCTCTTTGACAGCAAAAACAGTAGGTGTCATAAGCCCTGAACCTATCTTTTTCAAATCGGGACATGTGCTCGTCTAATGTTTACATTTGGAGGTTGGAATTAATTAAGGGCTGAAATGGGATTTCGTTTCTCGGTGGCATTTTATATTTAAGTTTAAGTATGTGTGTTTCTTGGTGGGCGCCATTGCTGGGAATTATGGAACTTTTTTTGAGTTCCTCTGTGTGTCTGTGTGTGTAGGTTAAGAAGATTCTAATGTTCAAGAAAATGCTCTATGGTGTTTGGGTTTTTTCTTGCATGTCTTTTAAGTATTGATGATTTCCCTTTTTCTTGAATGCTGTTTTAGTTAATGATTATTTTTTAGTTCTGTTTGTACTAAATCTCTTGTATGTGAATTTAGGTCTCAATTATGAACATATCTGTGGAGTTCACATTCACCGTGTTCTGTTTAAGCTGGAAATTTTGACAACTGTGGAATTTGATAAGTTATGTTGGCATAACCCCTGATTTAGTTAATAGGATTGGAAGAAATTGGTGATCATATCCACCAATGACCAAGCTGCCCCTAGTGCCTCTTGCACTGGAAACTAGAGCTCCACAGAAAGGAATCATCTTCAAAATAGAGTCAAATTATGACCAATCCAATGAAGATGAATCCGATCTTTTGGTGGAGAGTGTACAAACAGAAACCAGTTTGATATTTAGTGAGAATGTTGATCATCATCAACCCAAGGAAGATGATTGCATTGACTGCATTAAAGAGTCGAAAACCGAGTCTAAATTAGGTGAAGATTTAGTTGCTTCTGTTGAACAACAGAATGGTGAGGCTAAAGAATCCAAAAGAACATTCCCAGGCTCCCTTTGTGAAGAAAATAAGAGAAATAAGCAAAATTTTGCTTCAAATGCTCAACCTCTATGGGGCCTAACATCTATGTGTGGAAGAAGGAAAGAAATGGAAGACACAGTTGTAGCTTTATCAGAGTTCTTGAGAATTCCATCTTACATGTTGAGTGACATCCCTGGTTTTAGCAAACAAGACTTAACTGCCCATGTTTTCGGAGTTTTTGACGGACATGGAGGTTGTCAGGTAACCATTCTTGATTAAGTTTCATATCGAACTCGCAACGTGTTTCTTTTAGTATTTGTGATTAGAAAATGTTGTGTGAATGCATAGGTTGCTAATTATTGTCGAGAACGATTGCATCTAGTTTTAGCTGAAGAGATTGGCATTGCAAAAGAGAGTTGGCAGGTTGAACATGGTGAGTGTAATTGGGAGGAACAATGGTTGAATATATTTCTCAACTGCTTTCGTAAATTGGACGATGAAGTCGGGGGATTCTCTGTGATCGATGGAGATATGGCTTCTATTGCCCCTGATTCTGTGGGGTCCACGGCTGTAGTTGCCGTTGTTTGTTCAACACATATCATTGTTGCCAATTGTGGTGATTCGAGAGCTGTGTTGAATAGAGGGAAAGTGTCCGTGCCCTTATCTGTCGACCATAAGGTACGGATGGGGTCGAGTTGATCGAATTCAATGGTATTTGGTACATATATTGGTCAATCTAATCTTGATCATTAAAAATGTAATCTTTTTTTGCAGCCAAATAGAGAAGATGAATGCATGAGGATAGAGGCTGCAGGTGGTAGGGTCATTAATTGGGATGGATATCGCGTTTCGGGTTTTCTTGCAGTGTCGAGGTCCATCGGTACGTTGGTCTTGACGTAGTTCTTAAGACAAGCTGTGCTACTGATTGTAAGATTGATGTTTTTTGTTAATGAAGATGGTCTCTACATAAGTAGTTTGCTAGATGACTAAAAGGTGAATTCAATTTTCATTTCATCCCGGAAATGCCATCTTTTTCTTAAATACTGGTAGGGTCCATAGTCGTCATTTGATCCAATAGGGTTCCATTACATGGGAACAGAGTATTTATGGAACAGAGTTGATAAATACTGATAACTCTCGAATAGTGTTAGAATGGAAAGATCCATTAGATAGCCATCTCTACGATTAATCAACAATTTGAAGTCCTTTTCTTGATAAACCAGCATTTATATATAATATATATAGAGAGAGAGAGATTTATTAATTTAACATATAATCAATCCAATACACTTCAAATCTGGAAGTAAACGAGCTCTTGGTATGTCTTTTGTTTGGGAATGAAGGTTTGTATTTTTTTTCGTGAGCAGGGGATAGATACTTGAGGCCATACGTGGTTGCGGATCCGGAAGTGATGTTCGTCCCTCGAGCAAAAGAAGACGAGTGCCTCATTCTAGCTAGTGACGGTCTATGGGATGTGATGACAAACGAGGAGGCATGTGATTTGGCACGAAGGCGCATTTTGCTATGGCACAAAAAGAACGGTTTGATGTCCAAAGAAACAGGAAAGGAGATTGACGCAGCGGCACAAGATGCAGCGGATTACCTCATACAGCTGGCACTGCAAAGAGGAAGCAGAGACAATATCTCCGTGATAGTGTTAGATTTGAAAGCTCAAAGGAAATTTAGAAAGAAGACTTAATGCTGTTCTCTCACTAACACTGTCTGTATTGTAATGCAGATTAACCATCATTCAGTATTCAGAGCTTAATTAAGAGATGTTCTTACTCAACCTTATGTTCATCTTCCTAATAAGATCCTCTATTTCGTTACTGTCTTGTGATCCATGACATGAATTTTGCTGCATTTGTTGTATGCATCACGAAATTGTGGAGTCCATTTATGCTGCACCAAGTCCATCATTTTCTTCGGGGATGTAATTAGATTTCAACTTTGAGTTTGGTTTATTTAGTTATCGAATGAATTTGAGCTTAATTTATTAAATGCATTCATGGTTTACGAGTTTAATTGAGTCTTAACGAACTTAATAAATATCAATAATAAATTATATTACTCATCAAACTTATTAATGAAGTAATTATATATTCTTAAAATATATAATATATTATCTAAAATTTATAATTAATTATAAAAAACATATATAATTACATATTAATATAATAATTATAAGTAAAAATATGAAAATTATATATCAAAATGTAAAATATTGATATTATATTTTATGAATTAGTTGAATTTATTCACGAACTAACGAATCGAATATCACAAATTTAAATTTATTTGTTTACTTTCACAAATCACAAAAAATGAATTTGGTTAATTTATGTTCCTGAATTTTCAAAATAGTATCGAAGTCTGCTAAAGTCTAACTGCTTATTTAATGGATGAAACTTCAAACTATTTATGGGGTACGACTCTACATGTTGGTGATTATATTCTTCTTCAAGGAGCCTGGTCTTTTTTCTTTTTCAAGTTGTAAACGTGTTGAATTTGAAGGTTTAATGGTATATAACATTTATATTTTATAACAAAAAAAGTATTTATGATTTAAACCGGTTAATTTAAATTTACTGATTTTTTTCCTCCTATAATTATTATTAATTTATTTTAAAGACTTTTGAGTCGAAAATAATGTTTCAACTTCTAAATGGCCACAATTGCAAATTGATGATAACGAATCGATATGAAAATTATTGATTGAAAAGTCGCTTGATCTATGGGTAAGCTCGTCAAAAGCCCACCCAACTACGGGCCAACCCATATAGGAGCAACTTTTAAAGAACTCCTAATTACTTAACTCAATTTTTTTTTTAACGATGTTGATTGGTCATCTCATTTTAAAGGTTCTATTTTTCAATCATTTATCCTCACTAAATATGAAATACATCACTAACTAGTTTTTTTTTTTTTTTTTTTCTTGAGGAATTAATATCTAGTTTTTATTAAATTGAGAGGATTTATTCATTATTAAATATAGATTTGATAGTTGACAATATATCAAAAAATTATTATGACATATAGCACTTTTTACTATCTATCTTTTAATGTATGGCCCACCGATTTAATCTTTAGTTTGGCCTTCCCACTTAGCAGACCTGTATAAAATTTTATTTATATATATATATATAATGGAACATATAAGTGAAAAATAACATATATTAGATAATAAATAAATCATTGATTAATAAAATTACAACATGAATTTTTTTATGCATAAAGTTTTAGTCCAAAATCGTTTGATTAATATAAAATTTGATGAACTCATTTTAGTTCAAAATCAAGTTAGTCTAATTAATGAAACAATAAACTATTTAGTTTTTTTTTTTTTGGTACCAAAAAAAAAAAACTATTTAGTTATATAAACATACAGAGATAGCATTCCAATCAAAGCAAAATATAACATAATTTTCTACGCTTGACTAACAAAGGTTATAATTAACTACATCAATCAATATATATATATATACATATATATATAATTTTGATTAACAAACGATCCAATTTTATTAAAAATTACTATTACAATAGACAAATGCAATAGTATATAACAATATTTATAGTTAACAAAATAACATAAGACTCGGCAGATCCTCAAATCCCAGAAATAAAAAGTCACACGAATTTTTTTATATACCAAAATATATATATATATAGAAATTTATTTATTCTTACATTTTATTTTAAGTAGAATTGTCAAATAAGTAGTGGGCCAGTAGGTACATAAAAGGCCCAGCTAGAAGTCGGTGAGAGGGGCCCAATAAGTTTCACTATATAAATGGTGCCACCTACTCCCCTTTCTATTTTTACGGTTTTACCTCTGTTTCTCTCTTCTCAAGAACTGATTCAGCTGACTCTGCAATAACATTAGTCCAAGGTTTTTTTCTTCCTATTATGCGATTTTTGTTATTTTTTTGGTAATTTTTTATTAGATTGATTCGTTAGTGTTCTTATGTGTGCCGTGATGGCAAATTATAGGATGCTATTTTTGATTTTCTTTTCCTTTCTGCATTTCTGAGCAAGTTGGTGGTTTTTCAGATTCTTCGTGTCGCTTAAATTTATTGATTTTATATAAATTAGGTCTCCAGGCATCAGTGTTGATGATCTTCGTTTTAAGTATTTGCACATGCATTTCTCTGTTTGAATTTTACTGTATTGTATTTATGCCTTTGTTTTCCCCATGGATCTGAATTTCTATTTGTTTTCACTGTTTTCAGAATTGTTTTTGATAGAAAGTGGTGTTTTTGATCTGTTTGTGGTAATTTCAGCAATTCAAAAATGGCGACTATGGCTCAGCTTCGCTACTCTCCTCTTGCTGGTCATTATTGCCGCAATGCCAGTGCTCCTGAAGTTTCCAATTTTGCCCCCATATTTTCTGATAATTCCTTCCCTACTAATGCTGTCTCCTTTCCCTCATTAAGATGCACTGGAAATCTAATACTGAATCGTGATCTAGAAACCAAATTTCACCAACCCTGTGCTGGCGGCAATGGTGATATTGGTGTTGGTGGTGGAGGCGGTGGTGGTGATGGAGGGTGGAGCGGTGGAGGAGATTCCAATGAATCCAAGTCTTCAGGGGGTGGATTTGGACCCGTTGGGGCTTTTCTTAGTGGATGGAGATCGAGGGTTGCTGCTGATCCACAGTTCCCTTTCAAGGTTCTCATGGAAGAGTTGGTGGGTGTTAGTTCTTGTGTTATTGGAGACATGGCTTCACGCCCGAATTTTGGCCTTAACGAGCTTGATTTCGTGTTTTCAACGCTTGTTGTTGGTTCGATTATGAATTTTGTGCTAATGTATCTCTTGGCCCCGACCATGTTATCTTCGAGCCAAACTCTACCCGCCATTTTTGTGAGCTGTCCTACGAGTCATATGTTTGAGCCGGGGGCGTATAGTTTGTTGAGTAGATTAGGCACATTTGTTTACAAAGGCACTCTGTTTGCAGCTGTTGGATTTGCAGCTGGACTTGCTGGGACTGCTTTATCCAATGGGTTAATTAAGATGAAGAAGAGGATGGATCCTAGCTTTGAGACACCGAACAAAGCTCCCCCAACAGTTCTAAATGCGACTACTTGGGCAATTCACATGGGGTTAAGCAGCAATTTCAGATACCAAACCTTGAATGGGATTGAATATGTTTTAGCCAAGGGGTTTCCTCCGGTTCTTTTCAAGAGCTCAGTGGTGGTTTTGAGATGCTTGAACAATATTCTTGGAGGGATGTCTTTTGTGGTGTTGGCCAGATTGACGGGGTCACAAAGTGTCGATGGAGGAGGGAAGGCGAGTTCTGTTGAGGTAGTGAGCGATGCTGAGGAATTGCTGTCTAAATGATTGCAAGTCGTAAATGGTGGCATTCTCTTTGAATGGGTGGACATTTTCTTGGGCTGCTGGATCAGCTATTCATCCCATCTACTTGGGTGGGTCTCTTCTCTTCTCTTCTCATGACTTGTATAATCAACTAGTGCTTGAATATCTAGTCTTGGTGGTTTCTTTGTTTGCTGCTTCAATTCTACTGTTGGTTGGTTGATTTCTCCTCGACTACTTCTCGTATTCTCCGAAACAGAGTTAGGTCACTAATAAATTTCTCTCTCTTCTCTCATTCATTAATTCAACTTATACTATAATTCATTTAGTGAATTAATGATAATATACTCAGGGTGAACAAAACTTATTATCCATCCATGTGTTTGTTATGATGGTTAGGTATATAAATTGAATTTTTTTACAAAAAAAAAAATCTAAAAAAGTATTTAAATATTAGTTTAGTTGAGTATGCATAAACATACTCATCAAAACTAACCTTAAATATAATTTACTTTGTTAAATTTGGAACAAGTATCAAATTTTAATTCTAAAACGAGATAGATACACTCTCATAAATTTTTGTCTCACAATGCTTTAATTATCTCATCAATCTAATCAAGAACTATTATATTCACAGCCAAAAATTTCTCATACAACCCATCACACACACAATTTCTCCATATCATACCCTTCAAAACAAAGTACTGGTTTGTAGCTCATGAAAAGATGAGGCTTTAATTTATGTTTACGTGTCTAGCCCAAGTAGCATTTTGACAATGAAAGTTGGAACGCCACCAGCCCACCAATAAATCAATTAAAAGAAAAAAAATTTAAAATCCCAAATGGGCCAGCCCAGCTTGCTCACATAACCCGCTTCGTCTGGGCCCAACACAACCTCAGTAATAAAATGATTAATTAATTAGTTTACCCAACTATCATTTTGTATGAAATATAAAAATACATCAATGTTAATCATATCATAATACAATCGGCAATTGAACACAGTTGTTTTCTAGATTCTTCAGCCTCGAGATATTCGTAGCAAACATAATATAATTAGGTATGGAATAATTAGCAAAAATTAATCTCACTGTCAACTTAGTGGTTATAATCTAAATTGCACCCATTTGGAGCATCTGTTTCAAACTTAGATATCATCCATATTGTATTAATTTGTGGGAAAACTTCATAAGAATGTTACACTACTTGTTGGTTTTCAATTATATGCTTAAATTATGAGATTTTTCAATTCACAGTCCAAAACAATCTTATTTCTCAATTAGAGAATTTAAAATGATTTTTTTTTTCTCCATTTAAGAATAGAAATGGATGCCAACTACAGAGACCTCACTTTTTTTTTTTTTTTTATATATATTTCTAATAAGATTGAATAGTGAAAAATTACTCCATATCTCTCTTTTATTCACGTGAGAAGGTAAGAGAAGAAAAATACCCGTCTAGTCAACTATTCTGCATCAAGTCCTAATTTTAATTAATCGAATTTTCTTCTTTCTATAATCGATTTCATCTTAGTTTGATCATTCAATTGTCTACTTCCTTTGTTCAACTAATGAAGAACTCAAAGTATGAAAGTTAAAGTAAATTTTTATGATGCCTAAATAATTTATCTATATGATTGTAAGGTTTCATCCGTGTTCATTTGTCTGGATGCCTCTATTAAGTATTTTGTGTTTACTTTGATATAAGATTTGTTAAGAAAATTGCAGAATAAGGAACACATAAATAGAAAATTGGAAAAAAAGTAAGTTGAAATAATAATTTTAATCCGGATAAATAAAATAAAATTAAACGGTAAGAAAATGGAACTCCATCGCCTTTGTTAGTGAGAACTCATTTTAATTTAAAACATCAAATTGAAAAATAAGATTAAATTGTGATTTGAATCTCAAAATCTCAAAATTTGGATCTAGAAAGTTTTATCCATTAATTTCAACATATGAAGAATAGAATATAAATATTATCACATAATTATATTTTGAATGTCATGATGTAAATGGATTAATATATCAATGTTATCGAAATTGGTACAAATTTACAATTTTATTTTCAAAAGTGATGTACACCAATTATTTCATTTTATGCTCTTTTTAATCAAACCATTCTAAATAAATTTTCTACAAGAAAGTGCATTTGCATCATGACAAAAAAAGTTGAGTAGCCTTTAATTTTCAAAAATAGAACTTAAAGATGGCTTGAAGAGGCTCTCTAATGATTGATGCTTGCATTGCATGGTGTGACTTCATACAATTTTGATATTTTTCAACCCTTATGGGAATGGATCATTAAATCTCTCAAAATTTGTTAATAATTACTAATAATAGTATGTCATTATATTATTAATAGTATAAAAGAAAGTTGGGTTAGTGTGGCAAAACTAACAATGAATGGCTAGTTGTAATGTTGTACAACACATTTATTTTATTTTATTGATAAAGATTTGGTAAGGTACATAAGCTCTGATAAATGCACACGCTTCATACATCTGATCTTTCCTTCAAATTAATGATTACACTGCCCCACAAGTAATATATATACTATTATGAAATTTGCCTAAAACCAAAAAATTGGAGAATTTTTGTACCTTGTACTAAAATGAAATCTTTGAATTTGGATTAGATTATAGAGTCCCTCCAAAGAACAAAATAAAACTAGCTGTCATTATTTTGTGTAGTCGTGGCCATATCCCAGCCACACAATCATCACTGCTTTCACTTTTGTTCCTAATTTAAAAATTTGTAGAATGATCACTTGAAAATATAAAATTTGCATTTTGCACACTTAGAATAGCTCAAATAGGACTTTGAACCCCCAACTCCACTCCAAATAAAAGTTTGCATTTTGCAAATCGAAACATATTTTATTTACAAATTGTTTTTTTTTCTTTCGAATTAAACCATCCATAAATAGGAGGATTAAGGTGTATTTACAAATTGTTGGAGTATCCCACCTTGTGCATCAGCAACTTCATTTCATTGGCACAATTCGATTTTTCTCTTTTCTTTTTGGTGTATCTTTAATTTAAAGTTGTTAACTCTAATACATTGTATGTTATGAGAATGGTACAATAAAATAAGGACTTCCATAAATTCGGAGCAAAAAAGTGCTTAATTATCAATTCAAAATCTAAAAGTTAAAGCTATCAATTAAAATATTTTTAAATTATAATCATAAAATATAACCGATGAACTTCACGTACAAAAATAAAAATAATAATAATAATAATAATAATAACAATAACAACGATGATGGTGTTAAAAATTGGAAATGACAAACCTGACCTTATTTTATAAGTCGTAAAGTGATAATTTCATTTTCCATGTCCTAAATTTATAGTTATTTTTATAATTAAGACTCAAATTGATAATTAATCTATCTTTCATTTTCCATGTCCTAAATTTATAGTTATTTTTATAATTAAGACTCAAATTGATAATTAATCTATCTTTCGATTCTTAAATTGATCAAACTCATTTACTTGAAAATAATTATGGTAATAATATTACTTTATTAATTAGCATACAAATTAAGAAGCATAACAAAAAGTTAGGGTGTAAGAGATATTATAAATTATATTCAATGTAGTATCTTATTTTATATTTCAAATTTTGAGGTGCAAAGAGCAAAGTGTTTGTTGAGGGCCTATATAGCAAATAACTCGAAAATGGGAAGATGAGCATGCTTGGTCACAATTTTATTTTCCCATCACTACTTATCACCAATCAATCAATTATTTAATTAGCTGGATAGGTCACAATTTTATTTTCCCATCACTACTTATCACCAATCAATCAATTATTTAATTAGCTGGATAGCTCCACGTCCACCCCATTAATCATTTTCATTTTTTAATTTCCCTTATCCATGATTTTTTCATATCTATGGCTTTAAAGTGAAACTGGAATTTGGGTAAAGGCCTAAACTTTCGACATTGAAATAATTGTTTCTACCATTTTTATGGACGATTTTATTATATCTTTATCAATTGTATATCAACGTTGATAAATGCATGTACAACATGTGTCACACAATTCACAAATTCAAATAAATTTATCAATTTCAGGTCATTAATTAATTCTTGTCCAAATTGCCTGAGTAAATGAAGAATGGTGGTGATGGTAAAATTTAAATAAAAATTATTTTTTATTATTAAAAATAATTGAAGGATTCAATTTATTTATATTTTAGAAATGTAAATGATAAAATGGTATGTGAAAATTACGTTGATTATTTCTCACCAGAAATATTGAACCTTATAAAATTCGCATCTCAATCCTATCTTGAAAACAAAACTTCGAGTGACACGCAATCTTTAGAAAATCAATCTTTAAACCAATTAATTATATTTGACTTATATATTAGAATAACATTGTTACGTGATGAAATCAATTTAATAGCGGTATATATATATATATATATATATATATATATATATATATATATATATATATATATATAAACTTTTGTGTAACTGATACAAAATATTTAGATATAATTAAAACAACATAAAAATTAATGAAAAAAAAAAAACATGTGCAGATCCGGGACCGACCCAATTCGCATTATATGAATCTAAGATTCATAATCATATATATATATAGATTACTTTTAATATCCTACCCATCATAGATATATTATTGTTGATTTGTTAGATATTCAACATATATATAAATTTCATTTTTTATATAATTAGACTATGAGATCATTAGACTGGATATATTAAAAGTTGTTCATTATTGATAATTTATTATTTTTCATATATAAATAGAGAGAGACAAGAAAATGTTATAAACGAGAGTTTATATGTAACTAAGTAGATTAGTTAATGGTTAATAATTGAAGTGGAAATTGAATAGTCACGTGAGTATGGACATGTCCAGCTGTCTTTTTCCAACCTGTCCCCTTCATTTTTTTCATTCTCATTAACTTAATCTCTTTTCTCCCTCTCAACTTTAAGTTATTTCGCTAAACTCATACACTTTTATTTATTCAACTAAACCCTGAAATTTTAAAATTTGTTTCACTAAAATTCTTATATAATTATTTTGACTGAATCTTTTACACTTTTAAATCTTGTTTTAATGAGTGTTCTTGTATTATAAAAAACGTTCATTACTTTACTAAATAGATTTAGTAAAAAACATGTTGTGAAGATGATGTTGAAATTTGAAAAGCCCAACCATATTTCAAATTTTTAGGAGTTATACAATGTTAACATTCAAAATTCTTATTGCAATTGGAAATATGATTCTAAAGTCATAGATTTTTTATATAATCAAAAAAAAGTTAATATCAATTTTGATCTCGTATATAAGACATTTTCAATTTTTTTGACAACAAAATATTTGTTTTTAAATTTTTTGTCCTCTATATTTTAATTTTTTTTTCAATTTCAATCTTTTTTGATCAAATTTACAAAGTTGCTGATATGTTGTTGGAATTTGAATGTCACATCAGATTTTTCGACGGCTAAAAATTTGATTAGATGAGATTGAAATTGAAAACAAAAAAAACATAAAGAATCAAAATTATAAAACAGATAATTGGTTGTAAAAAAAACAAAACATACCTTACATGTAGAACCAATATTAAATTATCCCCATAAAAGAATAAAATAAAAAACCTATTTTTTCTCTAAATTCTCTTGACCTTGGGCGTAAATATTCTCCATGAACAATTAGTGGCGATGATGATCTTAAGTCAAAGTTGATGTTATTCATATTAAAATATGTCGTGCACAGAATGGTAGATACGTGAATATTTTTCAATTGATTTATATTCCAGAGAAATAGTAAAACACGTTAAATAAAACCCGATATATGCTGCAATTGGTTTTTTTAATCAAAAAAATTCGATGCATTTGGTATAAATGCAGTACAAATTGCTAATTTAAAAACAAAACTCTCCGCCTAATTTAAATTTAGTAACAAAACTAATTGTAATTCTTTAAATAAGGATACTACCTTTAAATATATATATATATATATTAAATTAAAAAAAATATCCCGCTGCATTTGTTATTTTTTATTTTTCTAGGTGTGATAGCTGAAGGCGATTTTAAGTTTTCTAATGGCTTATTTTTCTGTTTCATATTTCAAGTGGAAGTCATGTGAGCTATTCGGAGTATTAAAGGTAAGGACTATATATTTCATTCGGTTTAAGTTGATATTATTTTATTGTTTTCAAATTTTTTAGTTATATAATAACTATTGAATAATATATATATACATATTATGATCATACTTAACAATATTTATATATCTGAAATTTTTGTATGTAATGTAGGTGTTATTCCTGATGAGTTGGATTTCAGGACTTACATGAATAATTACTAAAAAAAAAAAAGATGCAATTGACTTCTTTTTGGAGTTTGACCCAATGAATATTTCCGAGTTTTGAACCGCAATGGTAAGAATTTGTTCTAATATTCGTAATGCTAGTTAAGCAAAACAACATAAGATTTTGGTTGTTCTGTGATTTAAAAAAAAAAAAAAAACTTATAGTTTTCGGGATATATAGTGGTTTAGATTCAATCAATAATGCGAGAAGACAATTGATTTTGTGGAAAAAAAAGTATCCAAACCAAGTAAATTAGAAAATTGATTTTATATATAAGGTAATTCTGCTATACACCAGTTTTTTTTACTGTGGTAAACAAAATCAAGATAAGTGGTAAACAAAATCAAGATAACTTTTGACTTTTGAGCTGGACTGTTAATTGTGGTCTTGTGGATTGTATTGGGTCTTTTACTAGGTTCAAATGTACATAGGTCATTTCTTGTTATATGTATTTGATTTTAATTAAATCACATGACACCAACAATTGTGAGTATTAAATTAAATCACACAATTAATTTTATATTTGTGTAATTAAATATTTTTAAATTAGTATTTAATTTAAATCAATAGTGTTATCAAGATAATTAATAATTGTAATTAGTACTTAAATAATTAATCAACATGATTAATTTTAATACTAATATTAAATATGAAATTAAATTAATACTTGTAATCTAATATTTAATTAATTAATCACACTCTCCTTTTAATTTAAATAGTAATATCAAATGTGAAATTAAATTACACTGTAACGTAAAAATTTATTTCAATATTTAATATTAACATTTAAATGGAAACATATTTTTTTTTTGTTAATGTTAATTGTGTATTAAGACATCACATCAAATTTAAAAATTACTTAACATACGAAAGTCCATCTAAATCGAAATGATTTATTTATATCAAAATTCATCCAATCGACTACATATAAATGAAGAGATACGTGAAATCGATCAAAATGCCTACCACATTAAATCTTATACAATGGATGAAGATATATCCAAATCGTAATCTTTATAATCAAAAGATTGTGATATTACTAATTAATCATATGCAAGTAGAATGTAACTAATATCCAATTAAATAGCATGCAACCAACCAATTTTGATGACATGCAATGAAATAACATTCAACTAACCAATATCGATGATCCAACATGTTGTCGATATAGTGACCTAGTATGACAAGTCAATTAATAATAAACATTATCAAGTAACCAGACAACACCAACCAACCAACCAATATCTATAACATAACATGCAATCAATTGAATTAAAAATAATTATCACACAACACCGTAATAGGATGTAAATAATATACAATTAAATAACATTTAATATTTGTTTTGGCTGTAAATTAAATATTTTATAATTTAGTATTTATTTAAAACTAGTGACATGATCAAAATAATTAATATTTATTTTGGCTAAAATTAATATTTGTAATATAGTATTTAATTAAATTAATATTTGTAATGTAGTATTTAATTAAATTAAGCAATATGATTAATTTAAATATTAATATAAAATATAAAATTAAATTAAACTGAAACATTAAAATTTATTTGAATATTTAATGTTAGTATTTAAATCGAAATGTATATATATATTTTAATGTTAATCGTGTATTAAGACATCACATCAAATTAAAAAATGACTTCACATATGAAATTTCATCTAAATTATACAATGGTGCTATAAATTAAATATTTTATAATTTAGTATTTACTTTAAATTAGTGGTGTGATCAAGATAATTAATATTTGTTTCGGCTAAAATTAATATTTGTAATGTAGTATTTAATTAAATTAAACAACATGATTAATTTAAATACTAATATTAAATATGAAATTAAATTAAACATAAATGTTATAATTTATTTTAATATTTAATATTATTATTTAAATCGAAATGCACATTTTTTCTTAAAGTTAATTGTGCATACAAAACCATGGCTGCAATGACTTTAGATGTTATGTTCATGACAATTTTGCTAATAAGAGAATTACATCTACACAAAATAAAACATATTGAATATGAGTCTCAAATGATTCGTCATCACATGCTCTATAATACAAGAAGATTTAATTGTGTTTTTATGGTTGTTATTGACGGATAAATATAATTATTGGAGAATGTGAATATAGACTCATTATCTTGTGAAATTAGACTATTTGGGGGAATTTTTATAATTTACTACAATAACTTTTCAAGTAAGGTAAAAAGGTAAATTGAAAATGAAAGGTTAAGATACAATGACAGAAGATCTAATGGTTAAGGGCACTTGTATATTAATATCACTGGTGTACTATAGAATGAAACTTATATATATATATATATATTCAATAATGATAGATTAAAAATTCATTACTAAAACATTTTTTTATGGAGTAGATAGATATGTCGTTTTTTGTATTAAGATTGATAAAAGTACATCACATTTAAAATTTATTTGTTGTTGAATATAAATATGTAAACATATATGTATATATATATATTTTTTTTTTTTTTTTGTTTTTGATATAATGTTGTAGTTACCCAATATATATTTACTTTTTATTTTATTGTTGTCATATAATTTCTTATGCAACATTAAGATCATTAATGCATTTTTTTTTCTCATTAGAAAATTTTAGAAATGAATCGTGGTTGGTGCCTTAATTAATTTAAATGTTGAGGTAAAAACAAGAAAATTTGAAGATGGTTGGTATTGGTCTTGGTTTTAATATGTTCAAGGAACATTACGATACCAAGAATCGCAAATTTATAACTTTCACCAAGATTTGAGAAAATTTTCTATATGTTATTTCAATACTAATACTAATAGATATCTTAAGGATATTATATGTTAGAATTTTCAATACTGATAGATATCTTAACGATATTAAATTAAAATATAAAATTCTAGAAAATTTGTATTCCTAATATGTATATCCCTTACACCTGTAATAATATAAAATGAATGATCAGTGTTGATTTAGTATTATAAACTTATTGATGATGAAATAAAATTAAAATTTTATACATACATTTCAATGTCGGATTTTCAATATCCTCAAGATATTCATTAGTATTGAAAACTCTTAATATATAAAAAAAATTCTCTAATTTAAATTTGCCAATAATCTTTGAACATATTAAAGTCAAGACCAAAATACCAACAAGTTACCTTGTTTTTACCTCAAAATTTAAATTAGCCGATTTCTTTCAACGAAACAGACTGAAATTTTCTAATGAAATAAAAAAAATGCATTAATGATGTTAATGTTGTATAAGAATTTATTTTGACAATAAATTGACAAGTAGATATATATTGGTACCTATAAATTTATATTCAACAACAAATAAATATTAAATACGAGATTGTTTTGCTTAAGTAGCATTTTAAATATCAGAATAAATTCTTACCATTTCGGTTGGGAACTCAGAGACATTCATTGGGTCAAACTTTAAAAAGAAGTCAATTGCATTTTCTTTGTAGTATTTATTGATGTAAGTACTACAATCTAACTCATCAAATAACACCTACATTACATACAAAAAAATTCAAATATAAATATTATTAAGTATGATCATTATATGGATATATATAGATTATTAAATAGTTTTTATATAACTAAAAAAATTGAAAACAATAAAATAAATTCAACCTGAATGGAATGAAATCTACAGTCCTTACCTTTTAAGAGCATCCACATTCATTCATTTTGGTGTGTTTTTAATTCATTTTGATGTGTTTTTAATTAAAATAAAAGATGTGTTAATTAATATATGTGTTTTTAAGTGTGTATTTTTGTGTAGGTAATGTATATGTTGAGCTCTAAGAATGCATTCTTGTCTCATTTTTAATGATTGACTAATGATTGTAATTAATGTGATCTAATTTGCAATCAATAAAAAAAATATCTTTTTTTAAAATAAAATAATATAATAAAAATTAGTGGATAATGGGACCCATATGTAATGATTGTGTTTGAGATAAAATTGATGTAGATTTATATTAAATTGATGTAGATATGTGTTTTAAAAAAATAGATGTTTTTAGTTAACGTGTTGGTATGTATATCCCACACTAAAATGGTGTGCTAAAAATGAATGAACGTGAATGCTCTAACAGTTGAAATAGGTGGCATGACTTCCACTTGAAATATGAAAGTGGAAAATAAGTTATTAGAAAACTTAAAATCACTTCAGTTATTAGTGGAAGTGATTGATGATGGGATGAATAACAACACAACATGCACACTACACTAAAAGAGGAGAAAGTTACTTTTGATGGCTGTGTGAACAATGAATGAGCATTTTTTTTCTACGCAGATTGAATAACATAAATGCAAAAGGTTCGGGTTATGCATATTTATAAATAATTTGAACAAAATATTTCAAATGAGACTTTTAATGAATTTAATCTCTATCCAAATAAATATAGGATATTTAGTTATTGAGTATAAAATATATATTTGATATTGTTAAATACTATGAGATAAATATCTATGATGTATGCTATGTACAGATGTAATCCTAAATTTAGGTGAATTAATTATTATTGAATAAACATCACATAGCTGTTTAATATGATAAAGATGCCGGTTAAATATTTAATCTATACCGTAGCAGTGCAGATATAATAATAAATATAGGATATTTAGTTATTGAGTATAAAATATATATCTGATATTGTTAAATATCTATGATGTATTTTATTTATAATCCTAAATTTAGGTGATTTAGTTATTAAATAAACATTACATATCTGATATATCTGCAGATGTAATCCTAAATTTAGGTGATTTAGTTAGTGAATAAATAATATATTTGTAGATGTAATTTTAAATTTAGGTGATTTAGTTATTGAATAAACATCGCATATCTGATATTATGTAATATGATAAACATGCCAGGTAATGTTTACTAAGTGGGGTAATGCTTACATTCTTTTTAATAACTCAATTTTAAATTATCTCCAATTAATTTAAAGATCACAATTTATTTAATTTAAATTGTTATCATACTCTAACCTATAATATAATTATTCACCATGCTTATCATTCAGCTCGTGAGCAACAAAATAATAATAATAATAATAATAATAATAATAATAATAATAATAATAATAATAATAATAATAATAATAATAATAATAATAATAATAATAATAATAATAATAATAAAACAATGTCTTTCAGCTCTATTTTAAAAAACAATTATGAATTCGTACACATTGCTTAGATCTTCTTGATGATTGTATAGTATTAAATATTGTATCCACTTAATAAATTAGGATGTGTAAATTCGGACGTCAAATTAATGTATATCTTACTTGACTTGATTGAGTATATATGTATTATATAGATTATATTTAAAAAGATTTGTATTATAAGCTGCCTTGCTTTTGAATAAGTAGTAGTTCGTGCCTCAAAATCGTGGGACCTTTCTTTCTTTTCTTTTTTCTTTTTTTAAATATTTTTTTCTCTTTTATGTATAATAAAAAACGTGTGTGGGGCTCTTCAAAATGAATGAGATGGTGGTTATATTTTATGGTCCTCATAGCTATATAGCTTTCCGCCTAATTTTGCTTATTTTTATGCCAAATTTGGGGTATTAACAAAATTGATATCACTATTGTATTTTTGGATACTTAACAAAGACGTTTTAGGAAATAATAAAACATATAAACGTATATGTGATGTGTTCCCATTTGTAGGAGTGCTCAACTTTTATATATATATATATACACAAAATATGATAAAATATCTACCGTTGCAATTCTTAATATGTATAATGTGTAATGATCTCATTTCTTGATTAAGTGGAAAGTGAAATTAATAGGTATACTGGATATTTGATACATCAACGATGACACATGTTAATATACTTACCGTGGATAGAATAACAAAATTGTATTTATATAATATATATATGTTTAATGTAGTATCTATTTTATTGATGTTTCATTTTATATTTTCAAATAATCATCTCATATTATATATATAATAACATTACTAATTATCACAAAAATACAAATTAAAAATGATGATGGAATTCTTATGAAACACAAGTGAATATAGGGGATCTCAATAGGATCCTTATACCCTATTCTTCTTCTTTAAAAATAAAAATAATAAAAATTTCTAGACAACAATAGTTATAATATAATATATTTAGAAAGGATAATAATAATCATTGATCACGCGATCAACTGTGCAATATAAAAGATGGTTGAATGAACACGTAACTTTCACTATGTAAAGGTACTACAAACCTTTGCTTATTTAGGTCAATTTTTGTAATGTGATGCGGGGAATAAATGATTTTCACTAGGATAAAGCCTAAAGTACACTTAATAATGTACCACTGAATCTAACTACGACATAAAATTAATTATTTTCTACAATTTTAATTAAATAAAAAGTAAATCAACCCAAAAAAAAACTAAGTTGGGTTTGTTGCGAAATCCACACAACAAGCAAAAACAAGATTGCTGGTGCCTTTTGACACTGCCATTTCAAGATTAAAGCTCCCACCAAATGAATAGGTTCAACTTCAAATTAATTTAATCGATTTTAATCTAAAGTTGAAAATAAATAAATTAGGTACAATAGGGTGATAGGTGGATATACAGGGAAAGAATGTGTGGTAATATGTATATATATATATATTACAAATCATGAAATCCTATACAAGATTATATGACGAATATATATCTTAATATTTATTTTTGTGATTGTTTTAAATTAGGAGGAAATATGAACGAGACCAAATACTAGTAGAAGATAAACAATTTCTGTAAGAAAGGGAAAACTAATATAATTCAAAATAAAATATCCACAAATGCGATTACAAGCAAAGAAGGTCGTATATAAAGGCCAAACCACTAAAAGGAAAAAAACAAAATAAAAGGAAAAAATAGAAAATATTAGTTAAAATAGAAAAGGATCAAACGGGCTGTCAACACTAGAATTTGGGCGGCTTAGGACCACATAGGTCAATTTGAATCGTGGTATCACTTTCAAAATTATATTATAATTGTATTTTTGAGTTCAATTCTAAAAATTACATTAGTTTCGATTTTAACCAACGATTCTTCTTTACTCGATCCTCGATTGTCAAAAACACATCCTCAAGATGTTTCATATTAAATAAATAATAAAAAGAAAGTGATTATAAGAAGTTTAGAGAAAGTTGAATGATATAAAGGTGTGAATTGGTGTTATTTCTTTATCTTTATTTGGATGCAAAAGCGTTGAGGCTTCAATCATTTCAACCACGCTCCAATCATACAAACTGCTGCACTGTCTTAACTATGGCCCTATATACTAAGTCTTGGTCTACTTGTTTCCTCTTTCTTGTAAAATTTAATTAGTGGAATTTTTTTGCTTTACCAAAATCTATATTTAATTTGATGAAGTGTAGTAATTAAATCTTTGTTTATCATATATATTGCTCAAATATTATCAATGCACATACATACATATGGGGTGGGGTGTACTATGTATGTATGTAATCAACAATTTATCTACGTCTAGTGGAACTTCTTCATCGGGTATAGTAAAAATTAATCAATTGGTGAGTACTCTTGATTACAATTATTAATGAAACCCTAAAAATTCTTAAGCTGTTGACTTTGAAAATTAAATTTACAAAAGAAGGTATAATTATTGTTGTTTTATAGGATTTTTTTTTTAATTATTTGAAGATAGATTTTGAGCTAATGATTATTAAAACATTGATAAGGCCAGCTAATAAAAACTCTACTCTATTGATTAAAGTATTTACAGGCCAACCCCTCCAACAATTATCTGCTAATCTATTTGTTGGGGGTAATGAATTAGCAACTTCAATGCAATTCTCACCAATATTTTAATACATTTAAAATATAATAAAAGCTTTGGCTGCAACAACCAAAAATATCATATTTACTGCCTGCTTCAATATTATATTTTCGCATCCATCTTGTCCTTAGATAGAGTATATATATAAATGATATTTCAATTACATACTTATATATAACAAACCATGAATAAAGCATTATAAATCTTATTTATCATTCAATAATAAATTATTTCAATTGAACAAGTATACAATATTTTGTCACAAATTCTATTAATTTCAATATGTATTATATTTTAAAATGAGATTGTTATAACCTCTCTTTTATTTTTTTGAAATAAAATTTAATTAATGATGAGAATAAAAAAAAAAATTAGACAAATAAAGCAAGTAAGAATGGTTATCTAACATTAGCAACATTTTTAGCTTTTGGAAGAATATGACGAGCTATTAAAACGTTATTACTTAGAACGATATTAGTCTTGCATGAGAAGATGATAGATTCAAGTTATGTGATCTAAACCTCAAATATATTGACTACTTAATTAGGACATTATCGATATCATTCAATATTGAAATATTGATAATCTCTCAATAATGAATTAGGGTAGACATCTATCTTAGCATGCATCATCTGATTACAATACTTTCTTATTATGATTTTTTTAATATATAGTATTTTTACAATATAAAATAGTATGATAATAAATGACATACATGTGTTAAAAGTACATATTATGTTGTTGAACACTATATATAAAACACTATTTAGTTGTGTTCGTTTTTCACTTCTATGACATCATAAAAGGCATGTTTGACGACTCATTACCACACGATACTTTTAAAAATCATAATAATTTTTTTAAATAGTTTACGATAATATCTAATGAAGTAACAAAACTATTCTGGACTAGCAATAAATAATCCATTGTGTTTTCGAATGGAGGGCATAAAATGTACGGTTTAGATTCAACTTTGGAAGTCCTTTATTCAATGCTTGTCGTTTGCTTATAATTGGAATTTGGGGACATAGTATTTGATAGATTTAATATTATGTAGAGTAATTTGTCTCAAATATACTTGGCCATGTAGAGTAATATTATGTATATGGTGGTGGAATATAAATGTTTGTTTCTCTATTATAGCACAATAATGGAGTCGAAATAGACTGAAAACTAATTTTTGTTATAACGAGTACTTGTTCAAAATAATTCTAGTTGTCCCTGTGGACCAGGTCTGGGAAATGTTAATTAATGAGGTCTATTAAAAATTTCACTTTTTTTTTTTTTTTTAAGGAAACAATTTCTTGTAGTTGAAAACTTTAATGTGTGAATGTAGCCATGCAAAAAATGGCATTTTAGTGTAAATGCACTTTGATATATAGTGATGCAAGAAATATATGATTAATATGAATTAAATATCTATCGGCACAATAAAATTTATGATTATGTGGGGAGAAGTTTTTTGTCAATGTAGATTCAAATATCGTGTAGTGGAGATTTGTCATGAAATTTGATTATGTTAACTTTCTTTCAAAAAATTTTACAACTCAATTTTCAATTAAATATGTATATCTTACTGGCTTTCTCTCACATATAGATATTTTATTTGTTTTACAGTTTGTATTTTATTGTCCATTTTTCATAAATATCTGACACTTAAGCATATATTTCGATTTAAATTCACCCAATTGTAGATTATGAGATGAGTGGGGAAGTTTTTTCATCGCTTTCTAATAAAAAATATATGATTAAAACTAGAAAACGGTAGCATTTATTTTAAAAACCGACGCATTTATTCTATTATCTTAGGAACACAATTCCTTGCTGTCAAACATCAAATAAATGAATGAAAACTTGAATTTTTGATTTATGACATTTTAATGTCCATCAAATCAAATCAAATAAAATTGGAAACCTATAATAGCTATACATTATAATATAATATATGTTCTGTCATGCATTGTTGAGTCCAAGTCTTCCTCCCCACCAAAATGAAGCTTTAAAAACCCTCTCAAAAGCAACAACACAACCACAATAACCCCCACTCACCTACCCCCATGGAGCCCGACGGACCACCCTTCTGGTCTCAACCCCCCACCGGCAGCCTCCCCCGGCGCCGCCGTGCTCCGCCCACTCCGCTCATCAATCCGGTGGCTCTAATCCTGGCTATCCCTATTCTCATTCTGCTCATCCTGTTTTTCTTACTCCCTCCATTTCTATCGCACACTAATCAACTTCTCAGGCCTAATTCTGTTAAGAAAAGCTGGGATTCTTTCAATATTTTGTTGGTCTTGTTCGCCATTATCTGCGGCGTGTTTGCCCGGTGGAACGATGAAGCTCCAACGTCTGATGCTGCTGCTGCTGATGGTGATCGACGAATCGTGGTCGGTGTTGATAATGTCTCGAGTTTTGTTAACAGGCCTAGGCAGTCTGTTTCGACCTGGATGGATTTTCCGGATCGGAGGGAATACAGCAGCGTCGGTAATGGTAATGGTGGCGGCGGCGGTTTGAGGAGGAGTAGCAGTTCTTATCCCGATCTCCGCCAGGAGTCATTGTGGGAAGGCGGTGGCAGCGGAAATAGGTCGAGGTTTTTCGATGATTTTGAGGTGAACTTTTACAGGACGCCGCCGCCGGAGAATTTCGAGCTCCGGCCACGGCGGAGTCATGAGGCGGAGAGAGAAGATGACGCTCAGACCTTTGTTAAGGAAATTCCTGTGGATAAATTTGAAGTTAGTTCAGCGCCGCCGCTTCCGACAACTCCTCCACCGCCGCCGCCGCCTCCGCCGGCGGCGGCCACTTTGAAGCGGAGACGATCGGTTCATAGTGTCCCACGTAAGGGAAACATTGAAAGGCGAAGAGATGAATCTGAAATCAGTAAAAGCCAACGGCCAGTTCCTCCTCCAGCGCCGCCTCCGCCTCCACCAGCGGTGGACGCACCGGAGTTTCAGTCACCTGAGGAAGTGAGTGTGAAGATTCACCGGAAAAAGAGTGGTACCAGGGAATTTGCAACGGTGATGGCTTCGTTGAGAATCAAGAGAAAGAAGAGAATGAAAAGCAGAAATATCTACAATAGCGCCGCCGAGAATTCTTCTGCACCTTCCATTATAGAACCACAATCAGCTCCTCCGCCACCACCTCCGCCGCCTCCGCCAGCGCCGCCTCCTCCGGCATCTAAGGTGTTGCAAAACCTGTTCAAGAAAAGCAGCAAAAGCAAACGTGTACATTCCGTTCCCCCCACCGGAGCCCCGCCTCCACCCCCTCCTCCGCCGCCTCCGAACTCCATTTTCAACAACCTATTCAAAACAGGCAGCAAAAGTAAGAGGTTCCAACACTCATCCACAGCGCCGCCACCACCTCCACCTCCACCACCGCCTTCATCAATTCTCAATTCTTTATTGAAACAAGGAAGCAAAAGCCGGCGTTTCAAAAACGTCACTACTAGCCCACCACAGGCGCCTCCACCACCAGCAGAACCACCGCGCCGCCGCCAGCTCAACGCCGGCAAGCCCCCAAAACCCACGAAGTCGAACGTGACCATTGCCCCACCTTCGCCGCTGATCCCACTGCCACCACCTCCGCCTCCGCCACCATTCAGAATGCCGGAAGTCAACTTTGTGGCCCGAGGAGATTACGTGAGCATCCGCAGCGAGCACAGCTCCCGTTGCAGCTCACCGGAGCTGGAAGACGTTGACGTCATGTCAGTAAAATCGGACGGTGGAGATTCAGTCGGGCTTGGGCCTTCAATCTCTTGTCCCAGCCCGGATGTGAACTCGAAGGCCGACTCTTTCATAGCGAGGCTCCGAGATGAGTGGAGGCTGGAGAAAATGAATTCCATGAAAGAGAAACGAAGGTTGGGCTGAAAATAACCCGGACCGGCCCAATATCTTTCATATGCGTGTTTATTTTTTAAAAAATTTCTAATTTTTTTTTGGGGGTGTTACTTATTACTGAGAGAAAAAAGAGATGATGGTAGAGTATATAGAAACTTAGAAAGAATGATGAAAGTGGCTCCATTTGTGTTTTTTGATGTGAAAATGGAGCCCACCTGAGGATGTCTCATCATATTTACTACTATGTTTGGATTGTTTCTCTTGTACACTTCTTACACAAGAAATCTCTACTTAACACATCAATCATTATATATATATATAAATAATTTTTTTTTTCACTCTCCTAAAAAATGCGTTATGATCTAAAGATATTCTTATTAAGGGTTAATACCCTAAAATA
Source organism: Scutellaria barbata (assembly GCA_028654395.1). NCBI lineage: Eukaryota > Viridiplantae > Streptophyta > Magnoliopsida > Lamiales > Lamiaceae > Scutellaria > Scutellaria barbata. Next base: position 11,254,334 of record CM053646.1, on the reverse strand, counting down.
TCCATTTAATTATAACAACTTTCAAAAATACCCATTGATATAATAAATAACCCAAAATATCTATTTTTGGTGAAAAGAATTAAATGCCCTTTGACATCCCAAAAGAAATGATTATTTTAATTTTGAAAATTACTCTTTCCAATCCAAATTTATTATTGTCAAACCTAAGTTGCTTTGTTATAATTAAAACCCGGATATAATTGTTTTGGTATATCGATTGGAAACCTTTCTCGTGCCCCAAACAACACTCGTATTTATACTTGTGAATCTGATCTGAAAGGTATAACAAAACCACGTACAGGATAATTTCATCTGGATAAAAGAATTTATTTGAGTTTTTCCACGATTTATATTTATTGAGATCCGATGCCAGAATTGGTATCAGAGCCAAGTTTTATTGAAAAAATAAATTAAATTATACAATATTATTTTCTTATGCCTAACGGAGGAGAAAATCAAGAAAAAATGTATCCGAAAATATTTCGAGATAACACAAGTGCAGGATATCTGTAATGACATCCAGCGAAGATTGGAACATAATTGTTTCAGACACATTTAAGGTCACTCAAGACCTTAGGGAGATCCAAAAGACCATCATTTATTATGGTGGACAGATGGAGAAGATAGTCCGATCTCTAACTGAGATCCAAGGAAAAGTTTTAGATCTAAAACAAGAAGTATTAGATTTGAAAAGAAGATTACCAAAGGGGACCGGTAGATCGATGAACGAACGATACAAAGATACGTTCGGAGATAAACCAAAAATCCCAAAAGGAAAGGCTACGGAAGTCCCGAAATCTAAAAGCTACGATGAACTCTTACTTGACATCATACGAAAAGTCTGATGGAAGTCTCAAGAGTTGATCTTGTAGAATTAACCGAATCACTTTCCAATCTGGGAATTGTGGATCTGGTTAATCTCAGGATGAATGAACCCATTCCAAAGGAGGAAGTAGGGAGTACAAGTACTAGAGTACCTAAAACACGAGTACCTGATGCACCCGTTTTCCAACAAACATGGAAACAGGATGAAGTTGTCTACGGTACCCATGCAGCTCGACAACACAAGAGACGACCAGGATGGGAGAAAGCAGCATCCAATAGCCCTTGGGCGAAAACGATGCTTGATCCAACACACCCGTTCGGGTTGACACTTACAACAGATATCATCGATTTTAGGAACATGGAAACCTTAATCGATGAATGGATGGCGTCCATGAAGGTCTCGTCATCAGCATTGGATATCGATAAGAAGCATTTTTGCCAACTTATCGTAAACAGCTTGACAGGTTCAGTTAAGAGAATGTGGGATTCCACGGAAGACCATATTAAAGAAGAAATCCGATCTGTAGATAATATTTTTGAAATTATCGAAAAGATCGGGAACCTGATCAAACTATATTTCATCGGAGATGGATACTTTGATGAAAGAAAAGAAGAAAAGAAGAGAGAATACACACAAGCCTTGTATGCTCTCGAGTTACGAAGTATTGGTCATGTGGACGAATATATATATTGGTTCCGCAAATATTACTTCGAGGCAGAGATACCACTGAAAGTTGCAACAGAATTATTCTTTGCAAGAATATGCAGCCCATGGAGAGAAATGTTGATACAAACATATCAGGTACCTCCAGGGAGAATTGATTCAGTGGCTCGTAGGATGTCTTTCCTTAAAGACAGCCTAAGAGAGTGGTGTCGACAGGCAACACTACAAAAGAACAAGAAGAAACTAAGAGGGATGATGAAAAAGACTCCTCTTTGTTGCGACAACAATGATTTTTCGAGTATTATCGGAGAACCACAACGAGAAAGACACGGAAAGAGAAAGAAACACTTCAAAAGAGGGTTTCAATCTAAGTTCGGAGGATCATACCGGAGACCTTCCAGACAAGGGAGATCTTGGTGGTCCAAATCAAAGGCTAGATCTTACAAATTTGGTCAAAGGTCTGGTCCTTCTAGATTTTCTTCACAAGGATCTAAATCCACAGGGAAGACAATAAGAGGAACAACCAGGAGAAGAACTTTCAAACGAGCTCACATTCGAAATAATGAAAGTTTCAAGAATTGCAACTGCTGGACGTGCGGTGCGAGAGGCCATATTTCGCCTGATTGCCCACAAAAGGAGAAGGATGTGCGCCAGTTCGAAACTACAGAAGACATCCGTGATACTGTCTTTTATGGTGATTTGGTGCCAGTTTACAAGTTCGAGGACATCTCTTCAGATGAAAGCATCTATGAAGAAGAGTTCGAATCTGATTCAGAAGGATCCGATGGATCATCCACAGAATCAGACGGGTAGCTTAGGCGAACAGGAAGATAGACTCTAGACGACGGACAGTCTATCAGGATTCTTCTCAAAAATGACCATCTCTAAAAAGACGATGGAAAAGATTATGAGACAGGATTCAACATTAGGTCCATATGATGGATTTAAGAAAGGGAGTCTTAATCGATTTTGTGACAAGATAGGGATAAGACAGCGCAAGCACCATATCATTTACCGGGTGAACTCAGGTGAGTTTTCTCTTCCAATAGACCTAACCGGTAATAAAGTTGAGATGCAACTTATTCCAAAAGAAGAAATTCTTGAGGAACTGAGTCATCTCAAGGAAGAAGTAGCGGTCACAATGAAATGGATCCATATTGGAACTATTGAAGTAGTGATTAAAGCTACCTTCAAAGAAGGAATTGATTCTGAATTGCATTTATCTGTAATGGATAAAAGAATCAATGATTTAAGAGAAAGTTGTCTTGGTACAATGGTAGGAAATTTTTATGCGGGCAAACTTATGTTTGACATTCATCCTAGGATTGCATATAACCTAGCTGACCAAGATTTTAGCAGAGTATTAACCCTTCATCAGGATTTTAAAAGACCTGATCTTATGAAAGAAGGAAAATAGTCCATATTCTATCACGTATAGAATTGCATATGCGCTTTCCAACACACATCATTCAGATATGTTTCTTAAGAAAGAGTATATAGAAATTCCTATAATTTTTAAGGAATTCGCAAAGGTTAGAACACCAGATCCAATCCAAATACCAAGGTTAGGGGTGTTAATTTACTAATTAAGGATCAACCTATTTTAAACAATAGATCATTAAGGTTTGATTCGGAAATTAGTAACAGGTTGTCCTTTTCCGAAGGTAGGATTCTAAGTCTAAAAGGAAAAGAACCATGTGAGGATTTGTATCCACAAAAAATTAGGGTAAGAAATGTTAAAATCAAATGCCCTAATGATGAATGGAAATAAATCCATATTGTTTTTGATATATCTAAAACTGATAATTTGTTTCCTTGTGAGGAGATATATCATTTACAACAACCAAGTATTAATAGATACGAAGGCATGTTAGAAATAGCAGGCTATCATGTATCTGTTACAGGAAGTGCAGGCATAACCAAAGGAGTTATGACCCTAGGGTTAAGTTTCCTTGAGGAACATAAGCCCTGGAGAAGAGAAGAAAAATGGATGGAGTTCGACCTTGATGGACATACAATTAGGGTAGAATAAAACCATTATACCAGGAATCAAGCTGGACCAAGAGATCAGTGATCTCATGATATAAAGAACCCAGGTGAGAACTTTGTTAAGATCTTTGCGAGAGCAAAATCCACCAGAACAAAGAAGTATTCAAGAAGTCATAAGGATACAAGAGGCTGCGTTAAAAATAAATCAAATAAACGCACGAATAGACATGCTAGAACGCTGGAGAAGAGGGATTTATCCAAACAATCCAGAAGGGTTCTAAACTATGCCAAGGAGGTGTATTGATGATGAGATCCAGGATCTCAGAAAAGAGAAAGATGAGTTGACAGAACGCATAAGGGGGATGCGAGATAATGGACAAACTCATCAAATAAGGTTTCTAGAGTTAATCCGTGAGCATAATATTAGAAGCTCAAGGATAAACTTGTTAGAATCATGGAAAAGAGGAATCTATCCAGACGATTCTTAATGACAAGTATTTTCTCTATATATATATCTGTAGGGATATTATATGATCAATATAAGACGGAATATTTTGCAGCTTATATTGACTCAGGTTCAGACATTTGCACAGCAAAGCCAGGTGTTTTCCCCAGCGAAGCAGTGGAAAAACTACCTATTATTGCAGGAAGGGATTTTTCCCAGAAAATCCTAATACTCAATAGAGGTATTCGGGAATCATGAATAATGATTGGAGGCGCATTCGATACCCCTTGGTATAAAGTAAGAATGTCACCTATCTATATTCATGATACAAATGCTGATATTTTGCTTGGTAATAATTTTATCCAAACTTTTGTAAAATATGAGCAGGATAATCACAAGAACCTGTTAACCTTTACTACTAACTGTGGTAGTTTGATACAGGTTTTGCGGCGAGAGAAAGCCTTTAATAGAATCATGCCTATTAATTTTCGCAGCAAACGTGGTGATAATGAAGCCAAATTAACTCATCCTAAAATGCAGGATAAGAGGAAATTTGGTGAAACTCTTTTGTCTTATAGACAAAGAGGAATGAAGAAGGCACACGAAGAAGCTATTCAATTTCTGAAAAATGTCTTACAAGAAGGACCACCCCAAATTGACATTGATGAGGAAAGTCTACTTTCCCTTGAAAATGTTAAGAGGCTAATTAAGAGGAACTACAATGAAAATCCTTTAGCCTGGTGGGATAAAAACCAGATCGAAGCAACGTTGAAGGTAAAAGAACAATACCGATACGAGTTGGTTCGATACAAGCCGATTCAAATGAACCTTGAGGATCGAAAGGATATGCAAAAGATTATCAAAGAGCATATCGATCTCAAGCTGATCGAAGCAGGTATTTCTCCTTATAGTAGCCCAGGGTTTTTGGTAAGAAACCATGGTGAAATAAAGAGAGGAAAAGCAAGGTTAGTAATTAACTATCAAGGTATTAATAAGATTACCGAATTTGATGGTTATTATATCCCAAGTAGAGAACACCTAATTGATTGCATTAAAGGATCAAAAGTGTTTTCAAAGTTTGATTGCAAGTCTGAGTTTTACCAGATTAAGTTAGAAAAAGAGTCTAAGAAATTAACTGTTTTTTCTACACCACAAGGTCAGTATATCTGGAACGTAATGCCTATGGGGCTTGCGAATGCACCTCAGATATACCAACGAAAGATGGATAATCTATTTAAAGATTATTTTGAATTTATGTTTGTTTACATAGACGATATCTTAATTGCCTCTAAAAATATGAAAGATCGTCTAAAGCATCTTGAAATATTTTCAGAAGCATGTCATAAAGAAGGATTAGTGCTCTCTGAAAAGAAAGCAATAATCGCGGTTAATAGAATCGAGTTTCTCGGTGTTATTATTGACCATGCAGGAATGGAACTACAGGAACATATTATGGAGAAAATCTGCAATTTTCCAGATGTTCTTAGAGATAAGAAGCACCTTCAAAGCTTCTTAGAAGTAATTAATTTTGCAGGTTCATTTATTAAGGACTTGGCAAAATATCGCAAGGATTTCCGTCCTTTATTACAAAAGGATGAGAAGACCAAATGGAAATGGGAAGATATTCATTCCCAAAGAGTTCGTGAGTTAAAACAGGTTTGTAGTAACTTGCCAAAACTCGCGATTCCTCAAGATGAAGATTAGTTAGTTGTCTACACAGACGCTAATGATTTCAGATGGGCAGCAGTGCTCATGAGAAAGACTTCTACGGATGAAGAACCATGTAGATATACAGGAGGGTTGTTTACCGAACAACAAGCCAGAGTCTGGCATATTAACGAGAAAGAATTTTTTGCAGTTTGGAAGGCTTTTAAAAAATGGTTTTTATTTTTATTAGCCAAAGAATTTATATTAAAAGTTGATAATACTAACGTTAAAGCTTTTTTGAAAAACAAACTTGAATCAAAGATTGAAAAAACACGTATTATCAGATGGCAAGCAGAATGTCAATATTATTTATTTGATATTGTTATTGTGAAATCTAATGAGAATATTCTTGCAGATTTCTTAACAAGAGATGGATATCCTTGAAGCAGATTCCATCACAATACGAGCAAGGCACCTTAGGGAAAACCTTGAGGAGCTATACAAGGCATTTGAGGTGCTAAGGGTAAGAGCCGAAGCAACATCTTATGTCCAGAAAGCTGATTTGGACAAAGTCCAAATGACCATACGTGCAGCCATAACTTCAAATAATGATTTATGGAATGCATTAGTGGAACCTGTAAACAAGGCTTGTTCACCATCGGTGATGCAGAAAGAGGTACACGAGAGGAGTTCATCATTAATGAACAAACAGGGTACCTTTATACCCGAAGCAGGACATCCTGCTGATAAAAGTTTTTCATCAGATTCTGGTGAAAAGGCTGATAAGGTGGAAACAAGTGTTTTATCGGATTCCGATAAAAATATTAGATCGGAAGGTCAGGAAGCAATTCCAAACAAACCGAGTCAACCCAGCACCTCTGGGGTAAAAGAGGGAGAGGTTAACCTAAGGCCCCAGACTGGCCCTAGACAGGTTAACACTAACCAAGCTATTTCTCCTCTGCAGGTTTACCAAAGAACATGAGAGAAATTGGTTACAAGAAATGGGATCAATCCGAACAGAATTACTGCCGATTGGTCTGGCAAGTATCCAAGACTTTGGATGCTCCCGGGGGTAAACCCTCATGATGTGCGGGAATGGTTTGATTTTGGAACAATTGCTTCAGTTTTTACTACCGCACCCAATTTTCCGAAAATTTCCAAACTACCGGACTGGATAGCCACTGCTGTGCACGATTCATGGCAGAACAACCCATACTTGGGTCGAGGAGATATATTGGAGCTAAAATTTATCTCGGCAGCCCCAGAAATCACAGGAAAAGGATCTCATCCAGTTTTTCAATTCATAAAACTACAGAGATCTGAGATGGGGGCGATAAACCGCGCCAAAACACCCCCAGAAAACAGCCCTTTGGTAGTCGCCCTGACTGAAAATGATATATCAACCAGGCGAGCATGGGGACTCTGGGTCTGTCTCACCGAGATGGACAAAGTGAAGTATCCATTCAAAATATTTCATAATTCTGTGAATGGATCATTTCTGTTAAATTCTATGACAGGAACAACTACCGGATTTGCTGAGAACCTCTTTGAAAATAAGAGAAAATTAATTTGGGAAAATAAGGTTCCAGCAACGGAACAAACTAGGAAGAAGATATGTAATATGATACATATCGGAAGATGGGAAGAACGGATATGCTCTTACTGTCAAACACAAGAGAAACCACTGTTTGGATAGGGTTTCAACGTAAAAAAGGACAAACCTGATTACCCAAAAAAAAAGGGAAAAAGGAAAGGTTTTTAGAAAATAAAAACCAAAAATGTAATAAAAGGAAGCGGGTCTAATTCGACTCGATTGTAAACAAGCTGTATTGTATTCCAAACAATGTAATAGGATAGAAATACAGTATTATCCAGCATTGGATGCTAATTCAGACATGGGATAGTGGCAGGACCCGCCATCTTTGAAGAATCATGATCTAGACAAAAGTGGATGACCCCTCTACTCAAAAGAGATTCGTTGCCGACGCAAGAAGACAACGAAGGAGGTGGATGCACTTACCAAACGGTAGGTGGGAATTAAAGAAGGTTGGCTCATTCCCACTAACCAAGTGGAAAGCAAGCTGGCAAGACAATAATGGACTCCTATAAGAGCATATTGATGCCTATAAAAGGAGGCCTTTAGCCTCAGAAAAAGATCATTGAAAATACACAACACTTCTCTCTTCATAAGCTTTTCGAAATCTTCTCTCTAAGTTTTGTAATAGTTTAGCTTTCAAGCTTTTCTGTTCATGGGGGTTTCCCCTTCTCGAGTATTAGTCATGATTGGCTAATTCAAGTTTCTCTTCCAATGGCAGAGAAAATTTATATTGTAAAATAGTTTAGTTTATTTTCTTCAATAAACAAGGCTTTTTGCTTTCCAACATTCTGTCCAAAAATTTATAATTTTGAGTGAAATTCATCCAGCAGTGAGTCTCCCCGTAATCTCCTTGAAGGCAGGTGGCCATTAAGAAGGATTGCGATCTGGGTTCCAAAGGAATTGGTTTTAGAACCATAGATTGCGGGTGAGTGGTTGGATCTTTGATCCGTAAAACCTGAACCGTATTCTAAGGGAATTTAAGAGACAAATGCTAGGTATGTTTCAAACTCAATTTTATTTATTTACGGAAGCATGTTGGGCCTGATATTGATTAGTGGACTAATCCGGATTGATAAATATAAGTGTGGAAGAATGAAAAAATGGCTAATGGCAATCAAAGTTTTTTGATGAATAATGAAAGTTAACAAGGTTAGGATAGTAATTTTCCAAGAAAAATGGGTAGAAAGGGATATTTTGTTATAGTTATGAATATAATGGATTGATTATTATATTGATGGGTATAAAAGAAAGATGGTATAGGAAAATGGGTAATATAGAATAGTATCCCTTTTTATTAATTGTAAGGTTAGAAGTTGGAATATTTCTCATTGTACATTGAAAAACTAACATAAAAATGATGCATTAACTTGTGAAAAGTGACAACTATTTTATAATTCTATAAAAACATCTAATCATGTGAAATACTTGAGGCAGCTTGTTATTTATTTATTGCTATAGAATAGTCCATTTAAAGCAGGAAAGAGGCTCCTTATAATGAAGCTGTCAGTGCACACGAGTTTTACAAGGCAATAACAACAATATGAGCTGGACTTTGAATTTTCAAACACGCATATGGCTAAATATATATTATTGGATGGGACTAAAGACGCCCAAGCACATTTAAATATATATGATTTTCAATTAATAAAATAAATTAAATAAAAAATATCAATTTTACTTTTAGAAAATAAAAAGATAAATCCTAGTAACCTCGTTTGGTCAATTAAAACCGGACAGAGCTCATGAGTTTGATTGATTTTTTCACATTTTTTTGTGCAATTTTCACACAATTTTCATATAACAAATTTGTGAAATGTTTATTATTATATGAAATTTTATTCATCAATAAATTACTAAACCCTAATCCTTCAAAAAATGAACTTAGAAAAATCAAGAAAGTAGAAAAGGAGAGAGAGAAAGTAAAGGGGAGGAGAGAGGATATAGTTTAATTTTTACTTTTTATTTCTAAAAGCTCAAAATTAATAACCTTTTATTTTATATATTTTTTAATTGAAATATATGAATTGGGGTGCAATTAATAAAGAGTGGGGTAAAAAGATGGGAAGTCTTTAATCCCACCCTAAATTATTATTAGTTTACTAAAATAAAAACAAAAATCTTCAAAAAATTAAAAAAAAACAAAAAAACACACAGACCTTAAATGGCTCAAAAAGTGTTGGCCTCATTTTTTAACCTGTCTAGTGAGTTGTGGGCCTAGTGTTGTTGCTTTTATCCTAAGGCCAGGGCCGACCTCCATTTTCGTGTCTGTCATCATAACATAACCCAAAAAATTAAGGAATTTGTTCATCTATTTCAACACTCTATTTACTCTTAATCTAGAAGACTAAACAACCATTTTCAATTTGATTTTCCAAAGCTTGGCAGTAATCACAAGAAAAGAAGATTTATGTATTACAGGGTGTAACAACAAGATCAGACAAAACGTAAACATGGTAAGCATAGAACAAACAAACAAAGCCCCAATGCACTCTATGGAGCCCTCTTGTCTGACGCGTATTGTAAGACTTGCAACTCGGGCATTTATGGGCAATATACCTTGAAACATCTGACATTAATCTACACTACAAGATGATAAGAAACAGAGAAGCATTTGAGAGGATAGTGAGAGTGATAAGAAGAATTTGAGAGGAGGCAAGTGACTGATAATTTTGCGTGCCCCATTCCATAATCCCATGATTATATATAATAGTCTTACAATGATAGAAAGCAACAAACAACGCTAAAAAAGAAGGAACAAAACCACCACACTATCTTTGACTATTTCTACTAGCATAAGAAGTGGAACAAACTCAAACTAGTGAAGACAAACAACTCAAACAAGTGAAGACTAATTCTCCAGCTTAACTATTAAAGAAATAATGCTAACTCCTAGAAACAAATGATAAAAGTGGACCCAAAGTGAACTGCAGCAAGCCAGCAACACCAATTGTATCAGAGATCACAGTGATTCCAAACACACCATATGACATCACTTAGATGCACAATATTCTTAGCATTGCAATTGGATAAAACTTTACTATGATATAAGTGATCTAACAAATAGTGTGAATGAATTTTCAAACTTTTTGGTCAAGGAACATTATAACAAGATTCAAGAATTGTGAAACAAAGAGTTCACTAGCCAGCAATGGCAGTGACAATAAAGATTCCAAGATCAGATTTGTGCTGTGGTTTTTAAACCTTTGAAGACAGTCAAAGAAAGCACACATATGGATGTATAAAAAACAACTCTTCCTCACAATGACAAGGGATAGAAAGCAACAGAGAAACCATCAGGCCAAGCTTTGATTAAACGAGACTGTAAATAGCAAACAGCCACTCAAGTAGATATTTCTATGAACAAATGGAATGTATCTCTCAAGTGTAACAACTCATCCCCTTACTACTTATCTACCAGCAAAAAAAGAGATGATCATGTAGTGAGCTATACTATTTCACCAGTAACCAATCCAATTTTTCGAATTCAACTCAATTCCTCAACTATATCGCTTGTTCAAGCTTATACAGCAAGTTAGAACTCAATAACAAGATGAGTTATCCAAATTGACAGTGCTCCAGAATATAAAGATTGTTACAAATTATAATTGCATGGAGTTTGACTAGACCAATCATGTTAAACATTTTAAACACTAACTCTACCAGATGATATTCCAACTTACTTAATCCAGCTATCCATGACAATGGGGTCCGAAGCTTGTTTCGCCTTGGCATACTCCAACACGGCTCGGATGCCTGTCGAAGAAGCAGCATAACCGACCCCAAAGATAGCTGGCTCATCCATCACCTCCCATGATGCCATCCCAACGACCTCCCCCTCAAGATTGAACCAAGGGCTTCCGGTGATCTTCGAAACAGAGCCGCAAACCTTCTTCTCTCGAGACGTAGCCAAATCACAGTCAGGAGGCAGCCCAGCCCCACCATAGAAGTTCCAATCGTGCTCCACCCATCCCAATGCATCGTCCCTCGGCAACGGAGCCACCACTCCAACAGTTTTCTCTCCAACGGCAGCCCTAACATTGCCCAGAAGCATGGTGTAACCAACCTCGCCATCATCGTTAACAATAGCCGTCAGAATATTCTCCTTCTCCGGCGGAGAGCTCGCCAACGCGCAGTGGGAAAGCATGATCCCTTCTGGATCCACCAACTGCAGCACAGCAACATCGTTTCCAAAATTCACCGCCAAGGGCTTCGTCATCAGTTTCTTGCCCTGAGTAGTGAGGGCAGCAGTGGTGCCGATGTAAACCGAACCCTCGTTCTTCTGAGCATCTGCGACCACATACGCCGAGGTGACAATCAATTTCGGCGCGAGAAGGAAGCCGGTGCCCTGGCGGCTGAATGGCTCACTGAAACCGGAGTAGCGGGTCGAGAGAGAGAAGAGGCAGGGAGATAGATGGTTGAATGTGTGGAGGTGAGAAACGAGCTCCTCCACCGGATAGCGAGAGGAGAAATACCGGAGCGATGAAATCCCCCTTTTGAGGGACAGTATAGAAGGCGCCATTCTGCAAACCTTCTAAAGAGAGCTCAGAGAGAAAGACCTAGCGACGTGGTGGCGGGGAGCTGTGACGACGGCGGTGTCCGGTGAGTAGAGTCGGCGCAGAGAGTTTGGGGGTATTTTCAAAAAATTTGTCGAAGCCTAGTAAAATAATGACTGTACAAAGTATTCTTAAATTAAAAAATAATAAATCGTGTAACACATTTGTTAAAATATTAATTTTATAAAATCAGTACGGAAAGAGTTTATCTCATGTCTATGGGGATCCTTTAGAATGCAATTTGGCCTAACTAGGGATGGAGATAGGAACGGAAATTTCCGATATCTGTCGAATTCGATTCGAAATTTTTCGATTTTGAAATGAATATTTTTAATCCGAAAATATTTTTAATCAGAAAATCCGAATTCCGATTTTTCCGAAAATTCGGAATTAGTTTTGAAATTTTTGGAAATTCCGAAATCCGATCCGAAATTTTTGGAAATTCCGAAATATTTCAGAATTCCGATTTTGAAATGAATATTTTTAATCCGAAAATCTAGTTTTGAAATTTTTTTTCGAAATCCGATCCGAAATATTTCCGAATTCCGATTTTGAAATGAATATTTTTAATCCGAAAATCCGAAAATATTTTTAATCCGAAAATTCGAATTTTCGGAATTAGTTTTGAAATTTTTGGAAATTCCGAAATCCGATCTGAAATATTTCCGAAATTCGGATTTTCGATCCGAAATTTCCGATTTATTTTTCCGATTTTGAAATGAATATTTTTAATCCGAAAATCCGAAAATATTTTTAATCCGAAAATCCGAATTTTCGGAATTAGTTTTGAAATTTTTGGAAATTCCGAAATCCGATCCGAAATATTTCCGAAATTCGAATTTTCGATCCGAAATTTCCGATTTATTTTCGAAAATTTATAAAATGGCATTTGAGAATCGAACACACGACCTCTCACACTCAAAGTGTGAAACTTACCATGAAACCAATAGTAATTGTTAAAAATAATTCAAACATTTTATACTATATACTATTTTCTATAGAAGAATACTATATATAATAATATACTATATATAATATAATATATTTTATATACATTTACTAAATGTAAATATAAATATACATATTATAGTATACTTTATAATACTATATTCTATATAATACATTTTATATACTTTATATTATGTGTAACTATAAATATACATATTATAATATACTTTATAATATTATATACTATATAATATATTTTATATACTTTATACTATATGATAGTATATAAATATATTATATACTATAGTCTATAGTTTATACTAGAGTTTTTTAGTATTATTTTATAATATATATAGTATATATTATAGTTTATACTATAGTTTTTTAATTATATTATATTATATACTTTATGCTATATATAATATATACTTTATGTATATAGTACAGTTTATACTATAATTTTATTTTATACTATATACTATAATTTATACTGTAATTTTAGAATTATACTATATTATATACGGCATACTATATACTACATACTATATACTATATACTTTATACTATATACTATAAAAGAATACTTTATACTATATACCATATATTATATATTATATACTATATATTATATAAAATAAAAAGTGAATATCTAATTTCAAAGGTAAATATATTATAAATTTCATTAAAAATGATAACATGTTATATAATAGGAATAATGACAAAGAAAATTATACAAATTATAAAACAAGTATTTTAAATATCGAAAAATTTCGAACAAAGCATTATCATAAATCATAATATAGATTCAAATATTCATTTGATTTGAGCTTCCTAAAAGAAAAAATAACTTAATAAATATGAATTAATAAGTATAATTACTTACAAAATGATAATATAGTTTATAATATAGTTTTATAGTTTTATTTTATACTATTAATATATACTATTCATATAAATTTTATAGTTTTATTTTATACTATAGTATACTATAGTATATATTAAATATAAAATATGATTCAAAAACTAAAAAAATTTATATGAATATGTATTTATCTACTGTCAATGATTCTTAGTATGATTTGTTAACTTTTACTACTAACAGGGCTGCATTTTTGTGTATTGTCTATCATGTGTTTTATATGAATATTGTACATTAACATAATAATTAATCTCTCATGTCTTTGGTAGATATTATATTGATGTTAAATGCTTGGAATATCAGATTCGAGGTCGTATTATTTCTTAGGATATTAGAAAATGCTATATAGCTAATAGACCAACTAATTAATTTCGAAAATTTATGAATTTTTTAATTTTTGAAAATTCCGAAAAAAATTCCGAAAAATTCTAAAAATTTCCGAATTTTTTTTGAAAATTTCCGAAAATTTCTGAATTTTTTAATTTTTGAAAATTCCGAAAAAAAATTCGAAAAATTCTGAAAAAAATTCCGAAAAATTCCGAAAATTCCAAAATTTCGGAATTCCGAAATTTCCGAAATCGGATTGGATTTCACATTTCCGAAATTTTTTGGATGGAAATTGGAATTGGTTTTTCATTTCCGAAATTTTTTAGAATTTTTCCGAAACACCTTATTTCCGATTCGATTCGTCCGATCTCCACCCCTAGGTCTAACCCATCTAATCGGCTCACGACCCATATGTGTAATAAAATTCGACTTTTAAAAGATATTAGTTTATAATGCAAATATAGTTACAAAACTAAAAGATATTACTTCATTAATTAAAACATATTATCAATATATATATATATAACAAAAAATTTATTCTTTTTACAAATTTGATGTCGATAAATTCGTGAGTCTAGAAATTCATATATATATATATATATATTTGTTTGTGTGTGTGTTGATGTGTAAATTTGTGCGAGACGAATTATGTCACACAACAAATAATTGAATAAGAAATTAATGGAATATAATAAGAATTCAAATGAATTATGACTTAAAAGCTCATGTTCCGTTGAAGGGATTTGAGTGATTCTAGTTGGTCTAGAGGTGTTCCGCCGGTTCCGATTTGTCGGTTTGGAACTGGCGGTTTTTGGAACCGTAAGCTTCAAATCGGAACCGAACCGTGGGAAATTCGATTCTGATTCCGATTTGGAAACCGTCGATTTTCCGAATTTTTTTTTTTTTTTTTTGAAATCAAGTCTGCCCAATTGACGACCGTGCCCATTGGGCAGACTTGATTTTCCTTAAAAAATAAGCGTACACGTGGCCTGATTTTTTTTTTTTTTTTTGCACCGGTTCAAACCGTCGGTTTGCAACGGCAACTTGATCTTGGCCGTTGATCATCAATGGTCAAGCGATCCCGAGCGTACATGTGTCTTGTTTGAAAATGCAAAAAAAAAAAAAAAAGCGCAAACCGACGGTTCCCGATTTTTGGAGAGGCCAAACCGAAACCGAATCTTACTTCAACGGTTCACGATTCCGATTCGGAACCGGAATCAGGTCAACGGTTCCCGGAACCGTTGACCAATTGTTCGAACCGTCCCGGATCCGATTTTTCGAACCGTTTGGACACGTCTAAGTTGGTGATCTTTATTCGTTTGATATTTGTTTAAATTGAACTTGAATTGAATGAAAGATAGAAATTTAATTTGAGATTTTCGTTTGGTTGGAGGTGTGGGTATTTTGACATATTTTATATATTTTGATTAAAAAATTTAGATTTTTTTAATCTGAAAAAGTGATCAGAAAATGGCCTAAATTACATAGTATATTGATTATATTGAATGCTATATTGAACTAGCTTTTCTATAATTTAATATAATATGTGGGTAAATTTAGAATATTTTTTTTTAATTTTAATGAATTATTTCAAAAATATTTAAAAATAAAAATATGCTGCTAGCATTACTTATTATCTAATTTTTTTATTAAAAACGTGTAACTAATTCAATATAAAATTGTAAAGTATAAATAAAATAAAGAATAGTGTGTGTATATTAATATAAAAGAATAATCAACATGATTAGTCATTCATGTACATATATAAATATCCAGAAAAAGGGATGAATTAACCAAATCTCTAATCTTGGTATCAAATTAAACAATAGTTTTAGTGATTGCCTACATTATCAATGGATAATTATAAAAACATGGACAATACTTGTAAGAAAGCATGGAATTTCACTTCAAAGATTGTTTTACTTGGAATGTTGATTTTTTTTTTTTTTTTTTAACTTTTTCATATCCTCTTTGAAAATGAAAAAAAAAAAAAAAAGGCCTTCTATCTGTACTGTAGAGATTTTTTTTTTTTTTTTCCCTTTTTTAAGTTGTTGACTTTGAATGGCTTTTATTATTTTGAATCTTAGACTTCTAATTTCTATATAAACTATGAACCTCATACACATTTTTTATTTAAAAATCTTAAAATTAAACATGTATCAACTTGTTTGATTTAGAGATGGGTAGTTATTAATTAAACTTTGGATGGGTTACACACCATTTTATTGTTTAAATTAAATTGAAGAGTTTATGATCCAAAATGAATTTAACTCAGGACTCATTAATGCTGATCCTTATCTATCGGGTTAACGCAATTAACATTCCAATATTTATAGTGAAGAAATACATTGATTCAACATTCAATATTTATCTTTAAATGATCTCATGATATATAATACATGTGGAAGCATGCAGTAGATATGATTACCCAAATCTCAAAGCTAATTATATCATGATCATATCTACCCAAAGCTCAAAGCTAATCATATCATCAAAGCTAATTATATCATGATCAAGTGTTTTTTTACCACAATAATCAAGCAATGAAATGAGATAAGATATACACATTCTATCACATTGAGGAGAGGTGATTGTATATCACCAAAATCAGATATTAAAACAAGAATTTGGATTCAATAAAATACGTCATACTTAAAATTTATCAAGATTTATCCCATAACATAAAACGAATGAGCATAAACATTGATATTTAAATACATTTCAGATATATTTAAACAACAAGACTTCCTTACAAATTGAATACTAGCTTGTTGATAATGATTGAATCCATGGCCATGCACTTAATTAATTGCTAATGAGAATCAAGTGAGATTATGAAAACAATCATCAACCAATGATACTTTTAAATATTTTTTCAACTCTATCCTTGTAGGTAAAAAATTCCCATGTTATAATTTAAAATCTTGTGAATATTACATTCGGTGAAACGGATTAAAATCTTGTATTCCAAGTTGGTGTTTCATCTTATATTTCATGACTTTTAATTTATGCCATGTGTAAATTGATGATGTTATCTTTACATTGGGTAGACACATGCCATGAATTAAAAGTTATGAAATATAAAATAAAACATCAACTTAGAATAAAAAATCCTAATCCCGATGAAACATCCTCTACACGGCTCTTATCGTTCAAATTCAAATGAGAAGTGAGTTACGTTCCGAACTCAAACTGGGGGCAGATCCGTAATTTCATCATTTCAAACGGGACCAGGGGCAGATTAGTAACGTCGGTTTAGTGTTAATTGCGTTTTAATCTCGTACTTTGTCTCTGCCCGGGACTCCATACTCGAGCACCTCACCTGTCTAAACGACGAAGAATTATCAGGAAGACAAAAAACAAAAAAAAAACCTTGAGAGAGAGTAAAACTGAAGTAAATTGCTTACGAGACAACACTCTGGTATCCAGGCGGAAATTTTCTAGAGAGAGAAACAGATACAACTACACCAACAAATTCCCACCACTCTATTTCATTTGTTTAGTTTGATTTTGGTGGAGGCGGTAGCAAAAGGACGGAGCATTTGAGGTTGTTGAGTTAACCATCGGAAGAGGAGAAGTTGTTCGTGCTTGCTTTGTATTTTTAAATTTTTCCTGCGGCGGGGATTGCCGGCGGTGCTGCTCGGAGTTGGCGCCGATCTGACTCACTGAGTCAAAGCCCGGTATCCCTTGGTTTTGATGAGCTGGACGCCGAGTCGTTGAGTTTTCAACTATGGTATGTTTGCTGCCTCAAACGACCCCACATGCTCTTGCCGTTTGGATGTGCTTTGCTGCAGACTAGCTTTGATTTTATTCTGACCTTAAGAGAATATGTATTTTCGAGGTGTTGCGTTGCAGAAAAGGGGAAATTATTGTGCGATGGGTTTGATAAGTTGGAATTTTATTTGAATTTAGTTGTGATAGATTATATTGATCAATTTCAGTTTGCATTTTTGATTGCTGAATAGGAGTTATGGTATTGTTTGGTGTGGAAATAAGTTGGTTCAATGGGGTAATTAACTGTGATTTTTTCCCTCTTTTTTACTGCAATTCCATGCTCTTCGAAATTTTAGTTTCATTGTTTTGTCAGCCAAACTTGTATATGGTATTTTCTAAATCTTTAAACATATAGTCCTTTAGCTTCGACTAAGGATTCCTTAGATATGCCTCCTTTCTTAGTAATGGTTGTTATTAAACCTCCCGTTAGCCATTAGTAATAGCTGAACCTTTTACCTTTTTGGTTTTTGTGTGTCTTCGCGCTAAGGAAGTGAGACATCATTTAACTCATAATGCATAGTAGCCAGAAGTACATCTAACGTGAAAACGGCTATAAAAAAGATTAACGAAGTAAGCTACCAATTTTTAGGTTGTATTTTGGATCGAAGTATTTGAATTTTAGGAAAGATTTGGAGCTAATATTTTGAAGGGCTCCAGTCTAGAGTGGACCAAGAATTCATTGCATTGAATTCAAAAATTGCTCAAAATGGTTTCAGAATTATTTGAAATATATAGCTATTAAAGATTTTGCAGATGTGTGGACTAAAATGAATACGACAGATTTGAAACTTTAAGTTTTTCTGGATTGGAAAATCTAACTCTTAAATCATTTAGTCGAAAGTCGGAACAAAACCTAGAACACACAACCTAAAAGCAGCTAGTAGTTCCTGTAATTTTTGGGACTTAGATGTGAGACTAGTTGTGTAGAGTCAAATATTGCAATGGTACTAATAAGGTTGTCATCAACTGATCCAAGAGGGTTATGGACTGTTAAGTTCCATATTGTGGTATCGGCATTTTGCTTTATGAGATAATCATATTCATAAAATCACTTAGCTATTACACGTGTGGCCGACCATTCTATGTTGTGTATGTGACTTTGAATGACAAGGTGCCAAATAGTGGAAAAGAAGGTGATGTTGCCACCACAAGTAGAATAAATATAAAAAAGAAAGAAAAAATAAACAGTTCAACCTTGCCGGTGCAATCATCTCTCAAAAATGACTTCTAGAGAAGTCAGCTTCCACCAAGCTGTTTGCCTTTACTTCCTTGCTTCTTCTGTCCCTGAACTAAGTTTGCATCCTTCACACCTGTAGATAACACAGTCTAGCCCAGCCAAAGTTGCTGCTCCAGCCACTACTTACAAGCGTTTGTTCTTAATTTTACACTATTCTCCACAGTCTTCGTCAACCTCCCATCTCGCACAAACTGATATATTATTGGTTCTTCTCTTGATTTCATTGTCTCTAATTTCCTTTTTGTTCAACCATAATCATCCGCAGCAACCTTTTTCTTGTATGCAACCTCCCCCCCCTTTGGTTCTTTCTTCATGATATGTCCTCCTCTTCCTTCCTCAGGGACAATAAGTGAACTAGGGAACTGCAAAATAAAAATAGCAAACAGATTCGTTTGTTTAGTTTGCTATTTTGCCATTTGCTTTTTTTTTTTGTTTTTGTTTTTGTTTGACATTGATCTGGTACTATATTTGGTGGGGTGCTTATGGAAATGAGAACCTTGTGGTTGTGGAAGTATCTTTGTATTGTTTTGTTTCTATCCGAAATGTAGGCACACTAGGTACATCGTCAAGTGATACCAGTGATCCTGAGTTGAATCCAAATTACAACGTAATTAACACGTCTATTAATTCCTGTATTCTTTTTGCAGGCATCGTCAGTTAACATCATAGTTGGTTCTCATGTGTGGGTTGAGGATCCAGTCTTGGCATGGATTGATGGAGAAGTAAACCGGATAGATGGGCAAACTGTTCATGTTCAAACTCCAAATGGGAAAAAAGTGAGTGATGAGAAAGGATCATGTTGATATGAAACCTTCACCCACGTGCATGTATTAACTACTTAATAATGTAATATAATTGCATTTAGTTATTGGTAGACCGTAATTCCTCATCTCTATTATTCTGTTTCTATTTTTGGAAATTAATCTGTCTTTCCTCAATTCATGAGTGAAGTCTAATTTATGCTTCACTAACAGATATTCAACCATTAGATTTAGAAAATTTTCTTCTGCATAATTTATAGTGGTAGGATTTCTACATTGTTGACCTCATGGCAGTTATTGCTGATGTTGCTCAAACTCTGTAGGGGGTTTGTACTATACATGCCGATGAATGTTATTGAGATTGTTGGGAGAATATATTTTTAACTAAACTACTGAGAGTGCGAATATTGTTGTATCCAAACTCTTTTAATATCTATCTGCAAATCACCTAATAGAATAGAGAAACTCGTTTTTGTAACATTTCTTTATTTAGTAGCTTTATTAAAACTCGTGGTTCTAAAATTATTTTCATTCGGTAGCTTTGAAATCTCAATGCCTTCAAATTGCAGGTTGTCGCAAATATCTCAAAAGTGTTTCCAAAGGATACTGAAGCTGCACCTGGGGGTGTAGATGATATGACCAAGCTCTCCTATTTGCACGAACCTGGTGTTTTGCAAAACCTGGCTACTAGATATGAACTGAATGAAATTTATGTAAGCTGTGTAATGTCCCTCCTAAAGTAAAGAAGGATTTATTTACTCAGATAATCATACTGTCCAAAATTGATATACCTATTGTCATATCTTTTGCAGACATACACGGGAAATATTCTGATTGCAATAAACCCTTTCCAAAGATTACCTCATCTATATGATACTCACATGATGGAACAGTACAAAGGGGCTGCACTTGGAGAGCTCAGTCCCCATGTTTTTGCAATAGCAGATGTTGCTTACAGGTGATATTCTGGAACAAGCTGCATGAATTATTAGTATTACTGTATGGTTGGTTAGGGGATGTAGGGTGACTGGTGTTTGGATTGGACCGGATATTGTCAACTAGTTACTTATTAGTTTTTGCAATCAGGGCAATGATCAATGAGGAAAAGAGCAACTCCATTTTGGTTAGTGGAGAAAGCGGTGCCGGTAAAACTGAAACAACCAAAATGCTGATGCGATATCTTGCATATTTGGGTGGTCGGACTGGAGTAGAAGGACGAACTGTTGAACAACAAGTTTTAGAAGTAAGTCGAAACTTACATCAATGTGGCGTGCATTGAACCTTTTTTTTTTCTATTTTTGCTCCAAGTCATATAATCTAATAACAGTCACAAGTTCTAATGATGACAAAACTGTTATCCCAATTGGTATTCATTTTGGTAATGATTGACAGTCAAATCCAGTTCTTGAAGCATTTGGAAATGCAAAAACTGTCAGGAACAACAACTCTAGGTGAGTTGGTGTGTTAACTAAGTGCATCTTTTGTTGATCACACTGTGCAATTAATGTCATTTTGGTCTTTAGTGCTTCAATTCATATTTGTTTGAGAAATTAGCTATAAGTTTGACTGTTTGCTTTGTGCAGTCGTTTCGGAAAATTTGTTGAAATTCAATTTGATAAAAGTGGGAGGATATCTGGAGCAGCAATTAGAACTTACTTGTTGGAGAGATCTCGGGTTTGCCAAATATCTGATCCTGAAAGAAACTACCATTGCTTTTATCATCTTTGTGCAGCACCTCCTGAGGTATTGTAGTCTGATTTCTAATTTCCTTGAAGCTCTGGCATTAGACCGTAACTGGAGTTGCTTTAGCCGTGGAAGTTATTGAGAATTATCTGTATCTGCAGGAAAAGGAGAAGTATAAGCTAGGAAACCCAGAATCTTTCCATTATCTTAACCAGTCGAAGTGTTATAAACTTGATGGAGTAAGTGATTCTGAGGAATACCTTGCAACCAGGAGGGCCATGGATATAGTTGGAATCAGTGAGGAAGAGCAGGTATGCCTTTCCATGAACCACTGTAAAGCAAATTTTGGCATTTATCATTTTATTGGCATGTTTAACAATATAATGGTTTTTCAGGAAGCAATATTTAGGGTGGTTGCTGCAATTCTTCATCTTGGAAATATTGATTTCTCTAAGGGAAAGGAGATTGATTCGTCTGTTATCAAGAATGAGAAGTCAAGGTTTCATCTGAATACGACTGCTGAATTGCTCAAGTATGATTGTTTTCTTTTTTCCTTCCCCCCCCCCCCCCCCCCAACCTCTTTGTGCATTTGAATAGATGTCCCTATCTAGATGTACAAGGAGTTGTGACAAGTTCGATTTAATAGGTGTGATCCCAAGAGCTTGGAAGATGCACTAATTAAGCGTGTGATGGTGACACCTGAGGAAGTTATTACAAGGACTCTTGATCCAGAAGCTGCACTGAGTAGCAGGGATGCTTTAGCAAAGACTATATATTCTAGGCTATTTGACTGGTATGAATGTACTAAGCTATTCTATGGTTTATCTTGTATAAACATATTCATCTGTAATTTAAAAAAAACTAACTTTCGTACTTTCATTTTGCATTCCTATTTTTCTTGTTCCCAGGATAGTGGAAAAGATAAATACATCCATAGGGCAGGATCCACACTCAAAAGCAATAATTGGAGTTCTTGACATATATGGTTTTGAAAGTTTTAAGCACAACAGGCAAGCTCTGACCCTGAAATCTCATTTGCATTTACAGTGAAGATATTGAGTTGGTTTTGACCCTTGCATATATCACAGTTTTGAGCAGTTCTGTATAAATTTCACCAATGAAAAACTGCAGCAGCATTTTAATCAGGTCATTCCCATTCTAATGAAATCCTACTCAATGCTTCCTGTATAATGACTCAATTTGCTGATTGAAGGTTTTAAATTCTAATTTCAGCATGTCTTTAAGATGGAACAAGAAGACTATGAAAAAGAACAGATAAACTGGAGCTACATAGAGTTTGTTGATAACCAAGATGTTCTTGATCTAATTGAGAAGGTCTGATGTCATGAAACATTACTTATCTGTTTATTTGATTATTCTATGCATGTATACTCTTGGCTGTGTTTTTCTTGAATGGTAGATATATATATTTCATTTTTGTCATTTATGACACAATTTCTAAATTCATATTTTTGCAGAAACCAGGAGGAATAATTGCACTGCTAGATGAAGCCTGGTATTCCTTCCAATAATTTTTCCTCAATTCTTTCCTAGCATTATAGATTATCATCTTTGGTGTATCTTTTCTCTGTCTTGATAGTTTTTTCACTCTTATCTTTAAGATGGTTGAATTTTCATGATCCTGCATACGCATATGCATTGTTTTTTTTATTTTTATTTTTTATAGATTGATGAATATATGAAAAATAACTTTAAATATACATTCTCCTTTCATTCATCTAGTGCTTAGGTTTATATATTAAATGTTGATACTTTCTTTTGTGGCAGTATGTTTCCTAAATCTACCCATGAGACATTTGCTCAGAAGTTGTATCAGACCTTTGCAAAAAATAAGCGCTTTATCGAACCCAAGCTCTCACGTACCAATTTTACAATATCTCACTATGCTGGGGAGGTAATGATTTGATTTTTGGTTTAAATATCTGATTTGCCTTGGATAGAGGAAGGAAAAGGGGGACTGAAGGCGTATGTAGATCTTTGTTATGGAACCATCGTCTATGGTTGCAGGTAACTTATATGGCAGATATGTTTCTGGATAAGAACAAAGATTATGTTGTTGCTGAACATCAAGACTTATTGACAGCTTCAAAGTGCTCTTTTGTTGCTGGTTTATTTCCTCCTCTTCCTGAAGATTCATCTAAATCCTCCAAATTTTCTTCTATAGGATCACGCTTTAAGGTTATCTATGATCTCTCTACTTCAAAATCCTCTCTTTAGTAATTGCTCTCTGTTAATATTGGATGCCCTTGTACAAGACTGGCAGCTGTGGTGAAATGAAATATTTTCCTGTTGAATATATCCTTGAACCTTTATGATCAGTTTTGATTTGTAGTTTGTTGCCACGTCCTGCCTATCATTTGCTATCTTAAGCTACTATGAGCCATATGGGTGGGATTTAATTCATTTGTATCATAATGCACACATGATTACTTGTTTTGCACCTAGGTCAAATTGTTTTACAAGACCATAATTCGTGATTCTGTACCTGACCAGATGTCTGTCTTCGTGATTTGTCGGTATGGCTTGGTGAATGATGATATTTTTCTACTTGTATGGCAACATATGGACATCAGATATTTTGATGTCAATGCACATTGCCCTTGCATATTAACATCTGGATAACATACACCAGGATGCTCTGTGGTCCATTATTATCTATGATAGAACTATAGAGCCACAAACTCCAAATCAAAATGTGGTTATCTTCATCCACAGTTAAATATATGTAGTGATTTGATTGATTGCCTATACCTGCCTGAGATGATGATAATGTGCCGAAGAGGAAATACTGAGGGTGGTCAACTTACTAGGATATTACAATTGAATTGTTTGCTTTGTTAATATTGATGTCTTTAAGTTCGTTACTCTTAGTTTATAATTCTTGAGTCTTTTTATGCTTGCAGCTGCAACTACAATCTTTAATGGAAACCTTAAGTTCGACTGAGCCTCACTACATCAGATGTGTGAAACCAAATAACGTTCTGAAGCCTGCCATTTTTGAGAATATTAATATAATTCAGCAACTGCGATGTGGTGTAAGTATTTTGGAGCTTAATACTCGTTAAGAATGTTGCTTTGATACTTAATAACAGTTTGTGTCAAATTATATGGTAAAATTTCACTATCATATAGGGTGTTCTTGAAGCTATCAGAATTAGCTGCGCTGGGTACCCCACCAGGCGTACATTTTATGAATTTCTTCTCCGATTTGGTGTTCTTGCTCCTGAAGCTTTGGAAGGAAAGTAAGTCTCTAACTGGGTGCATATATCTCCTTACATCCGGCAATTGTTCTCCCAGTTATTATTTTTGTCTTCCTCCTCTGAAGTAGAGTCAATCTTTATCCTGCAGTTCTGATGACAAGATTGCATGTCAGATGATTTTGGAGAAAATGGGATTAAAGAACTATCAGGTAAATCTATACGTATATTTATTAAATGATACTGCATAAGTATGCAGCCAAAAAAAAAAAAAAAAAGGGTCTTGCTCTCTAAAAAAACTCCTGATTCCCCATAGTTAATTAACATTTTATTTTTGGTCAATTTAATATACCATTTATAAGCCACCAATTCTCACATATACCTCTCCATTTGTTTGCCGGTTTAACTTTTTTTACTCACATTTAACTTATTTGGGTTTTGCCATAAGGGCATACAGAAATTTCAATGAAAAATTAAGTTTACTTTTGAACCAGGACTTTCTTTGGAACAGAGTTTTTGAGAAGGAACACATTTTCTGGGACAAAAAAGTTTTAAAAACAGGACTCTTTTTTCTTCCAGATGGAGGGAGTCTATTATATACACTTATATGACTATTATCTCCCATATTGGAGTCCTTATATTGTATTTCGGGCATTTCATGTATTCATGTGCATTATATTATCTGTGGAATGCCACCTGGCTATTTTTGTGGGCTAATATATAGTAGTTATGCATCAATATTGTATACTCATACTTGGAGTTCCATGAACGGAATCCTTTTCTTTTCTATTTCTTGGTCCACAATTCTGTACACATGAAGTAGTGTATAATGTCTCTGTTATGCTTGCATGCAGTTAGGTAAGACAAAAGTGTTCCTACGAGCTGGTCAGATGGCTGAGCTTGATGCAAGGAGAGCAGTGGTACTTGGAAATGCAGCCAGAACTATTCAAAGGCAAATCCGTACTTATATTGCTAGGAAAGAGTTCATTTCATTGCGTCAAGCTGCCATCCAATTGCAATCTTGTTGGCGAGGTAACTCTTAATAATGTCCCATTAGGTGAATTTTCAAATTATCTTTACTTATTTAAGGAAAAAAATAATAGGAGAGTATGTAAATCTTTTGTCAGAAAGAAACTATTTATGATTTCGTAGAGAAAATGAAGTTTCAGTATCTTAAGATACTCTATGCTGTGGATTACATCACACATTAACACTGGAGAGAATGTTTATAAACTCAATGCTCTCAGTTCCATTTGACCGATGGGCATTGTTATTCTTATACTCAGATAGCAATATGATCGTGTTCGTATGACTTGTTCACTAAGCATGAACATGTGCTACATGGTTCCTAGAAATTCAGTTTTAACTTGATATTTCTTTCAACTGTTTATGTAGTTGTTTAGCAATTACTGGAAATAAAAACTTTTTTCTTGTAATTTGTAGCTATTTCTGCTTGCAAACTTTATGAGGAGTTGCGACGTGAAGCTGCCTCGGTGAAGATTCAGAAGAACTTCAGGTGTCACATTGCTCGAAAATCCTATGTTACTTTACTGGATTCTGGCATAATAGTGCAGACTGGCATGAGAGCAATGACTGCTCGCAGTGAATTCAGATTCAGGAAGCAGACTAAAGCTGCAATCAAGATTCAGGTCTTCTTTACTTCATACTGAAAATTCCAACAAAATATATTCATGAACCTGGAGACTTGAGGAAGTGTTTTCTTGGTGGCTATCTGTGCATAATTTTCTTGCTCTTTATGCAGGCTCACTTGCGTTGTCACAGAGAATATTCATATTACTGGAGTCTCCAGAAGGCTGCTATTGTTACACAATGTGGTTGGAGGCGACGAGTAGCTCGGAAAGAGCTTCGGAAGCTCAGAATGGTTCTGCTTTATTTTATTGATGTGATTCAGTTCGTTTCCAGAAATACGTTTCTTCGTGCAGTTTGCATAACCCTTTCATTTACACAGGCTGCAAGGGAAACAGGAGCCCTGAAAGAAGCCAAAGACAAGCTTGAAAAGAAAGTAGAGGAGCTTACATGGCGCTTGCAGTTTGAAAAACGTTTGAGGGTAATCATTTTGGCATTTTTAAATGATCCCTCCTATTAATGTAATGAACTTGATGGCCTCTGCCTCCTATCTTTTTCTCGATAAGTGCAGACTGAGTTGGAAGAGACAAAAGCACAAGAAATTGCGAAACTACAGGAGGT
The DNA here is from genome assembly GCA_028654395.1 of Scutellaria barbata. Lineage (NCBI taxonomy): Eukaryota > Viridiplantae > Streptophyta > Magnoliopsida > Lamiales > Lamiaceae > Scutellaria > Scutellaria barbata. The sequence goes on along the minus strand of CM053646.1, from coordinate 11,227,539 downwards.
TTTGCATTCCATGCAAATTCAGGTAGAAGAAGCAAATGCTAGAGCAATAAAAGAACGGGAGGCAGCACGAAAAGCAATTGAAGAAGCTCCTCCGGTCATTAAAGAAACCCCAGTTATGGTCCAAGACACAGCAAAGGTTGATGCATTGACAGCTGAAATAGAGACTCTGAAGGTAAAGAACTTACTCCGAGCAAGGATAATTGCCTTCAGAATATCAACACAGACTAGCGGAATTCTTATTTCTATCTTGCTAAGACTGGAGTTGGTTGACTTAGGCCAAGCTTCATAATATAACAATTTCTTTGCTCATTTGGATAAGTCTTTCACAGTGACTGTTTCTTACTGAGGCAATGACTTCATATTGAGGGGAAATTTTATACTTAGAAAAAGAATTCTTATTAGACTGAAATCGAATTTTTGTATGAAATCTTTGTAAATCCTGTATTTTCCTACCTTCACCATGCAATTTGTCTTTCAGTAGCTTAAAGAATGGACATGTGAAACTGCTTTTGTAACCAGCTTTATTAATTGTACAGGCCTCACTGCAATCAGAAAAAGAGGCTGCGGAAGAGTCCAAGAAGGGTCGTGCAGATGCTGAGACTAGAAATATGGATTTGGCTAAAAGGCTTGAGGAAGCAGACGGAAAAGTGGACCAGCTTCAAGATTCCATACAGAGGTACTTTAATAAAAAAGAAGGTTGGAGCTTCATGCGTGTTGACTTTGATCAATAATCCATGAAACACAGCTTTCTTTCTCCTGTTTTTTTTTTTTTTCCCTCAATTATTCCCCTTCTGTTTTCTGGGGACCCTCCTGGGGGTGGGGGATGGTAGGCAGGTATAGTTTCATATATGTTCTTGCATTTTTTCTGTTGATCGTGCAGACATAATTTTGCGAGTGTGCCTGTTGTGTAGACTGAGAAAGTACTGACTTTTGAAAAGTTTCTTCTGCTGTCCTGTCTGCAATTTTAACGTCCTATTACAGTTTCTTACTATGGTTGACGACCATCTCTAAGTGATATCTGTTTGAGATTAAGTCATACGTCAACAAATGCCGCCTTCTCTCGATACCAAACAAAATAATAAATCAATTAAGGACTCCTATATTAAAAGCAATAACTGCCACCATAATGTCTGGCATGTAATATGTGTTTTATCAACTTCTAATATCAGTTTCTTCCTATACAGGCTTGAAGAGAAGCTATCGAACTCTGAGTCAGAGAACCAAGTGCTTCGTCAACAAGCTCTGACCATGTCACCTACCGGGAAGGCCATATCTGCAAGACCCAGGACAACCATACTTCAGGTACTTATATTTGACTTATTTTCATCTTATTATTTGCTGTTGCAATATTCTTATTGTTCCTTATGATACTACAGAGAACTCCAGAGAAAGGAAATATTCTCAATGGTGAAGTAAAACCTACACATGTAAGAATACATCTTCATTGTAATTTGTAAATGTACTATGGGCTCATTAATGTGAAGTTACATTTTGTTTTAGGAACTCTTTAGTGCTTAAATCTGTTGATTGTTATAGGAAATGACCCTTACTGTGGTGAACCCCAAGGAACCTGAATCTGAGGAGAAACCCCAGAAGTCTCTTAATGAGAAGCAACAAGTAAGTAAATGCATAGATGTGTATATGAGAGTTACAGTCGTTGGAGATGCCTAATACCTGTCCTATTTCCTATTGCCACACTAAGAATGAGGAAAAATGTGTATATGACGTACATTATCCATATCTTTTACCTGTCCCCTTTAAATCTTTTGGCTTCCACAGGAGAACCAGGATCTCCTGATAACATGTATCTCTCAAGATTTGGGATTTTCTGATGGCAAACCTGTCGCTGCTTGTATCATTTACAAATCCCTTCTTCATTGGAGGTCATTTGAGGTTGAGAGGACTAGTGTCTTTGATCGTATAATTCAATCCATCGCCTCATCAATTGAGGTAAAGTAATTATATGTTGATGCATTTCTGTGATTGCTACTTGTTTTATAATTTCATATTGATTCCGGGATACATTTTTTTAAATCAACATTCTGCTTGATGGGTTCTTTTGCAATAAATATGCATCCTGAAAATGCTAATTTATAAATTCTATTGAAGGTTGCTGATAATAATGACGTGCTAGCCTATTGGGTGTGTAATACATCCACTTTGCTGATGCTGCTACAACATACACTCAAAGCAAGTGGGGCGGCTAGCTTGACCCCCCAAAGGCGAAGGTCATCATCTACTTCTCTTTTCGGGAGGATGTCTCAGGTATGTGCTTACCCTTAAGTTTCACTTACTTCTCATGTGACATGCTACCTAAGTATTCTAAAATCTTCTTCAAATTTTTATTTTTAAGGGATTGAGGGCATCCCCTCAGAGTGGCAGCCTTTCATTCCTCAATAGTCGGATGCTTGGTAGACTCGATGACTTGAAGCAAGTTGATGCCAAATATCCTGCGTTGTTGTTCAAGCAGCAGCTTACTGCTTACTTGGAGAAGATATATGGAATGATCAGGGACAATCTAAAGAAAGAGATCTCCCCTTTGCTTGGCTTATGTATCCAGGTCGGTCCAAAATTTCATTTTGAGCATGTTATTAAGGCATTAGTAACTGAGTTTTAAATACTGGATTTGCTTCTATTTGTCTTCTGTATATCTTCCACGTGATTACCAGGTTTTAGTAGTTATTTTGTCCTAGAAGAAAGAATGTGACTATTTTGAGTTATATAATTATAAGGAATGAGCTTCTGAGTTTGTACTGCATTTTGGTTGCTCTACATTAAATGTTCCATCCTTCCCTTTTTGTTTAGTATAATTGAATTAATGGTATAATGATCCAATGCGAAGATTGATAGATGGCATCTTTTGTTTTATCTTTATTTTACTGGAAAAAATTCCAATGCAGGCACCGAGAACGTCTCGTACGAGTTTACTAAAAGGTCGTTCCCAAGCTAACGCTGTTGCTCAACAAGCGCTTATTGCTCACTGGCAGAGCATTATAAAGAGCCTAAATAATTACTTGAAGACAATGAAAGCGAACCATGTAAGATCCAGAGTTCGCTTAAAAAGGACACTTAGACTTGCTTTCTCTTTTTCACCTTTTTACATATTCAATTTTTATTTATTTTTCTCTCTTTGGTGATACCATTATAGGTTCCTGCATTCCTTGTCCGGAATGTCTTTACTCAAACATTCTCGTTCATCAACGTCCAATTATTCAACAGGTAAGTCCATTTGTTTAGTGATCTTTTTTCTCCTCATGTCCTCTGTACTATCATTTGGGGTTTGGATTATATATCCTAGGAAACATTTCCTGACTATGTGGTGTTATGCATACCTTTTATTCAATTTTTTTCAGTCTTCTGTTGCGGCGAGAGTGTTGTTCATTTAGCAACGGCGAATATGTGAAAGCTGGGCTGGCTGAATTGGAACAATGGTGTTGTTATGCAACCAAGGAAGTAAGGTTTCATTTGGTAGTTTTCTGTTATTTACTCATCTCGTATAATTGCTTCACCCTTATCTTCTTGTATGCAGTATGTCGGCTCAGCTTGGGATGAATTGAAGCATATTAGACAGGCTGTTGGATTTTTGGTAGGAATCAGATTCACCATCTTAAAAAAAATTTAAAGAAAAATTTAAAATTAGCTTTCTGATCTAAAGTTCTTTACCATGTTTTCTGACCTAATTTATTCCTCTTTGATTCGTATATTGTAGGTTATACATCAGAAGCCCAAGAAGACCTTAAATGAAATCACAAATGAACTTTGCCCGGTCTGTTGGGAGCTCGTTTGCCCCCTCTTTTATTGAATTAATTTTTTTTTCCTCAGCATAATGAAATTTTGGCATTCCATCACTTTTCCAGGTGTTAAGCATACAACAAATATACAGGATTAGTACAATGTATTGGGATGACAAATATGGCACTCACAGTGTTTCTCCAGATGTAAGTTATTTTTTTAACACAAGTTTACCTCACCAGTGATAAGTCGCTTCACATTATGCGTAATTCTGGTACTCTTGGTGTATTTCTCGTATTCAGATCATTTCAAGTATGAGAGTTATGATGGCAGAGGAATCGAACAATGCAGTGAGCACTTCATTTCTCTTAGACGACGACTCAAGGTAAAATTCTTTCCAGAGCAGTGAATTTTTAATAAAGACTAATGTTATACGATCGAGAATGTTGACAACATTTTTGAAATTTCAAGAAGCTACTTATTGATATGATTTATGCAATCTTCACTTCAAAAAAGGGAAAAAGGGAGGTTTAAAATCCGATTACTATGTGGTTCCGATTATAAATTCATCCAATTATAGAAGGATAGAGAATTATAATGTGCCCTGCTAATATTATTTGACATATCCTGAGTGCATCATTGCAGCATTCCATTCTCGGTGGACGACCTCTCAAAATCTATGCAAACCGTAGAAGTAGCTGACGTGGAACCTCCCCCTTTAATCCGTGAACATTCAGGCTTTGTTTTCTTACATCAACGATCCGATTGATGATGGCTGCAAGATGTTCGGTTTATGAAGATGTTTGTGCATATATTCGATCAATAGTATTATTATCTATGTCCATGTCAATTGTACATTTCATTACAGTTTGCTTGGACAATTTAAATTGTCCCTCGCGCCTTTTCAACTGTGAGGAGACAACATCAGAAAATAGTAGGGTACGAGTTTCGAGTTTCCATAATTTGCAGTACCAGGAATGTTTTTTAGGTGTATATTGATAGAAGTTGAGGATGTTAGCTTTTTATCTGTTGTAGTGTGAATCTTTATGTAATGGTGCTATTTTATTTTTTATTTATTTAATTTTTTTTTTTTTTGGGAATTTTGATGTATGCACAAGTGTCCCATTACATTGTCTACATGTGAAAACATGATTACTATTTTAATTTCTTTTCTAGTTTTAGTCTTTTGTTTGCAAATATGATGTTCAGTCAATGGTTAATGCTATTATTTTCTTTTATTGTAAAGAAAATACTAGTGATATATTTATATAACACTAGTGATATTATTTTCTTTTATTGTAAAGAAAATACTAGTGATATATTTATATAACACTAGTGATACTTTTATGTAATGGAAAAAATTCATTTTTAGTCATGTCTTAGTGCTATAGTTTCTTTTTAGTTCTCTTAAAATTCAATTTTTAATTTTAGTCCTATAATTGAAAAAATTGTTCAATTTAAGTCCTTTTTTTAGCTGAACCTCGATTTTTCGATCACATTTTGGCAAGTGTGCTACACTTGTCCCCAATCTAAATATTTCATCTAACTTATATTGATGTGATCTTTTTTTTCACATGTGGAATTTCGTTTTAATATCATTTCATAATCATTATATACACCTCAATTGTAACATCATATTTTCGCTTATAAAAAATAATTTGATCATATATGTAAATGATATATCATTTTAAGACGAAACTAATGATCATATACAATGCAATTTGATATAAAAAAATATAAATTTGAATACTTAATCTCATTAAAATTAATGTTTTGTATCGCATTATTACAAATAATCGTAAATTTAGTACTCATTTTAATACTGATAATACTTCCACCAATCCCAATTAAATATCATTTTAGAGGTTAAATTTTATTTTTGATTATTTGTCTTTTTTAGAAATTTATACAATTTTATTCGAACATTTTCCTTATTTGCCAAAATTTCAGGAATTTGATAGGACCGCTTTTTAATTAATTTAATGTTTTTATATTTTGGATCCTAAATTTTTTGTTTAATTACAAGTATATTTATCTAACTTTTATGTTTCTTAACTAAAATAAAAAAAATATAGAACTGTACTTAATTGAGATTGAAGTGAGTAATTTTTTTTTAAAGAAAAACTAATATTAGACACAAGTGGCGTACTATTGTAGGTTGGGTCTATCATTCTACATACAATAAATATGTTTTATATTTATGCATATAATTTTCTATTTATCATTTTGACAAACATACTCTGTAATTCAAATTAAACAAATATAATGAAAATTATATAAATTGAGTGTGCTTAGTAATTTATGGAGTATCTCTAGGCCCACCTTCTATAACGCCATCTATTTTATATAAAATGGATATAGTTTCTTAAATTATTAAATAAATAAAATGTTTTCTCGAAGATGAAAATAACCAATATTTGGCTATAGTTCATGCCACAGTATGCACCCCACCAGCTCCCATTTTGAGCTGATTTGAGATCTGCAACTCCATCTGAAATCATCTTCTCTAAATTGTATCATCCATTCTTGTGCCTTTTGTTTTCATCGATGCATGCAGAAGCAACAGATTTCACGAAGATGACTCAAGTGGTTTCAAATCAACCAGTAAACACTTTCCTCTTTCGCTTTTGTTGTTTTCCATTATCAATTTTTCTTCATATGGAATGTGATCGGCTTATATAAATAGAAATGGCATGTTAAATGGGGACATTGTATGCGTAGGTTGAGGTAAATAATAGGCGGAGACATTTGTTGGATTTAGGAGCGTTTGTTGGCGAATTGACTGTTGAAGATGATGCAGAGAGGTTCCAGTTTCTCCAGATATTGTCCGTGTATATATATTCGTAGGACATTTTCTGAATTTTTGAATATGGGGTCTATTGTCTTTTCTCCGTTAGTGATGACTTCTCACTGGAGGGACTGGAGGAAGAGCTTCAAGATTGTAAAACCGATGATGTATGTATTCACCAAATTTCTCTATGTTTTACGATGATAAACCAGTCACAATACACCCAATATCCAAAAATACACAAATACGTACCTGTCAACGTGTATCTTTGTGTATACATGCAGATGGTTGGTGAATACTATATTTGGTTTATTTATTTCACCAGGTGTAGTATGGATTTGAATCCTTCACTGTGCACAACAGCTGTTTGTGGTATTTTTCACAACAGATGTTTGTACCTAAAATTACCACAAGAACTGTTTGCACAACACATGATCAATGTGTAGTATCTGGAGGACCTATCCTGCTCTCTACAATTTGATGGTTTTTATAATTTACCCCCATTTTATGTTCTTTTTTGGGTTTTGTTTTGGTTGTCTTGAAGGTAGTTGCTACGATACTTTCAAAAGGTACAAAATTGCGAGACTACACGAAGGATGTTGAGAACAATCTAAGGCAAATTGAACTCAACGACATTGAGGTAGAGTTTGATGATTAGTTCTTGATATTATCAGACACGGATAGTGATGCTTACCTATTTCTTTCATTAATATTTAACCCATCTTGGAACTTCTTGTCATGTATAAGGATTTTTTGTGACTAAATTTTTGGTAGTTTCTAGGGAAAACTATCAGCAAAATACACGATCTTTCATAATTTATAATGTCAATGTTCACAAGTGGTAGTATTGATGGTTTGTAACCTCTCGAAGTGATATATCTATACATCTAGGACAACGTTGTATGTGCAAGTTCATGAGTCATTTGAGCTTTGCTTACTTTGTGTCACTTTTTGTCCCTTTTGGGTTGGTGTCAGGATTATATCAAAGAAAGTGACAATCTAATCTCACTTCATGATCAAATTCATGATTGTGACAAAATCCTGTCACAAATGGAAAAGCTTCTTAGTGGATTTCAGGTATCAAATCTTATATTCAATTACTGTTCCGCTGCTTCTAATTTTCATAGACACTATTACCTGAGTCATAGGAATGCCAAATTCATATATTTTTAAATCTTAACAAGTGTTCCCTGATTTAACTGTGATTTAAGGCGAAGCCATCTGTGGGAATTATGTAGGTTATATTGCAAAAAAAAAAAAAGTTAGGTGATGATGCTTCATTTTTGGGGGGTTTGTTCTGCTTTTTCCTGAGAAGTTTCTGGACAAACCTCCTTGTTTAAGCTGTAACATTATAGTGTATGCTTTGAATAAATAGCCTTTTAATCAATAATTTCAATTTTCCTATGTTAATATCTTTAGAAGTTGCAACAGAAAGATCATACACTTCTACTATCATTTGGTAGGCCGAGATTGGTTCAATAAGCTCAGATATTAAGATTCTTCAAGAAAAGTCTATGGATATGGGGCTCAAGCTGAAGAATCGCAAGGTAATGTTATTCACCACACCTCTTGAAAAGATGCTATACAGATGCCCTGTTCCTCAGTATATGTTAATGTTGCATATAAAAAGTATATCAGAAGACCTGTTTCCAGTATTTTCTTTGTGTGCTTTTAAAAGAAATTTTGGCATGCACAAAGAAGTTAGGTGATGAAACAATCTTGCTTCTTTTAAAAAGTTAGGTGATGATGCTTCATTGGTTGGATGAAGAAGCAAGATTGTTTCATGAATATCTAAAAGAAGTAGTAATATGAATCTCAATAACCAAACTAAAGTTTCCTGGATCACGAACGGAGATTTTCCCAAATGACACTCTTATAACTGGTATTCATGCAATCCTAATCTGCAGCATGCATCTTCCGTCCAAGTTACTACATATTTGTATCTATTACTTACTCTGTTTGATGTTTATGCTTCTCTTGGTTTTAGTTATTTGTGCAGTTCAATTTTGTATGTTTTATCTATGTTGAATGCATCTCAAACTCAGTCATTCAGCTTGAATCCTCACTCCATCTTTTGTTGTTACAGCCTGGATTATTCTCTAATCTACTCCCAAACTCTCTTTCAAATTCTCTTGCCAAATTTACTGTATCAAAAATCTCCACTGCATCCAAAAGCCATCATATCCAATGAAGGGAAACACTCTATGCAAACCATGGCTAATGTCTCCTTGGTTTTTTCTGCACGTACTGGATCCAAAATTGCTTTTCAACCTTGTTACCATCCACACTATAGGTCACTCCCATTCAAATTAGGGAGCTCAACCCATTTTGTTGATAGATGTGGATCTCTGACAGTAGGAGTGTGAAAACTTTGGTTGCCGACTGCTCCACTGGAGAATTGTTTATTCTCCATTATGAGTCAAACTTGTGTGATACCATCACTCTCATAGACTGGCCTTTCCCTTCATTAATGCCACAATAACCCTAAAACCACCCAATGCTGGATATCCAAATGTCTGAACAACTATTTGCATGCTATATGCACTTCCGCTGTCCAAGTGAGTGCGAGAATTTCCCATTGCAGTGCCAGTAACTCTGCACTTGGTTTTAGTTTTCATGCAGAGAGTTTTTCTTTATACGGTTGCCCAAATTCTTTCAAAACCGTATTTGAAAATTCCAATTCCTTTGTTATGTGTTTATATTTGATGCCAGTGTAAACACTTATTCATGTATTCATCAGGCAGCAGAATCAAAACTGGCTAAATTTGTTGAGGATATTATCGTGCCACCAAGGATGATAGACATAATAGTCGATGGAGAGGTACTTCTGGCTTTTGGTGGTGCAGTTTTCACAACCCTCTTTTCTAGCTTTGACATTTCATCAATAAAAGTCACAATAATTTGATTTTGAGTTGGTTCATACATTTCTGTTTTGTAAAGGAGATATTTTTCCTTACATCTTTAGTGTCAATGAAATAATTAAATGTAATTACTTACAGAAGTAATATAGATTGATGTTTTCAATTTTTAATAAATGAAGGTGGAGTGCAATATCCTTCAGAAAATGTCTTTCCTTTCTGTCTTATGCATGATGGATGAAGCTAGAAAAGATCTGTTCTTTTATGAGAAATATGGTTCCACCTGTTTCAGCAAGTTCAAATAATTTTTGACATCCGTCCTGATGTCAAAATATTAGGTTACTGTTTCTTTTAAATGCAAAATGTTTTGGCTCTATATCGCTTCTGGGGGTATGGTTTCTTGCTGCAACTTGTAATATTAACTCTAGACAGATCATCTTGCTGTGATTTGAGTCATGCTCTGTAGATTAGATTGGTAGTTCACGATCCTTTTGCCCACATTTCAATTCTCAACCAGTGATAGATGATGCTGGATGCTTTGCTTGATCACATTGTTGCATTACGCCATGGTTAAAAACTAGTGTCTTGATAAATTACTGTAGGTGAATGAGGAATACACGAGAACTCTTGAGATTCTTAGTAAAAAGATAAAGTATGTTGAAATTGATGCCATGGTGAAGACTTCCAAGGCTCTAACTGATGTTCAGCCTGAACTAGGAAAGCTTCGCCAAAAAGCAGTTTCAAAGGTATGTTCAAATTAAAAACTTATCAAGTATGGACTTAAGTGAAGTTAGAACTTATCTGGCACTTGTATTGTACATAGTTATCATGCATTTTACTTCATGTCTTTTTGGTTCCTCCTGGATTTGCTGAATGGCAGGAATGTTAAAATATTGGAGATGCTCAAATGCACTATCCAAACCTATTCTCATAGAAAACAGTTTTTCTGCATTATCTTTCAAAATTGCCCGCCTCTCTAGATAGCTTTAGGTATGGTTTGAGGAAAAAGCCTTAAATGGTTCATTTATTTGTTGATAGTATATATGGTTCAACAATAAAATTGTGCAACCATGAGTGGCATTTTGTGCAAAAATTATGATGGGTGGCTTTTTTGCACAAGTGTTAATTTTAGGTGCCCTTAAAAAAGCTGTGTTTAGTTTCTTGTTTTTGTGTTTTTGCATAATGTTATTACGTGACATTATCTTCACCAATAAAGACATTCTTCGACCTCCAAGTTACCAACTTTACCCAATAAGGTGCCGGAATTTAAACTGGGGAATCTAATTGATATCTTTTTTAAGTTCATAAACAACAATGTAACAAATAGAACTTTGTGTTGCAAATGAAAAATCAACCCAAAGTTCATGAACGTTTTTAATGAACCCTTGAAAAATGTATTGAAGTCTTTGGACAGATTAAGGGGGTGTTTGGCTAAGCTTATTTTTAGAGTTTATAAGCTCTTGCATCTAAGATGTTTAATACTTTAATATAAGTTAGAAATGAGTTGTTGAAGTGTTTGGATAAATAAGATGGCGGTGCTTATAAGATGTTAGTAATAGCATTTGTGTAATTTCAATGATCAAATTTGAAGGTGTTTTAAAAAATAAGTTGGATACATTTCAAAAAAGAGCTTATAAGTTTCTTATATCTTATAAGCTACTAAAATAAGATCTTATTTTAAAAATTTAGCCAGACACTTTTGAGGAGCTTATAAGCTCACCTACACCCTCTAAGATCATGACCTTATGACAATTGATAATTAAAATAACCAAATTTAAGGGATGTCTCAAAATAAGATTTTATCAATACTAAGTTAAAATCTTCTTGCTTTTTAAGAACTACTTATTAGCTCCGAACATCTAATTTTAAGAGCTTATAAGCTTTATATATTTATATAAACACACACACACCAGAATACTCTTTAAGGAACTTATAATTCCAAACTTTTTATAAGACATTGTAAGAAAAGACAGGCACCCTCTTAGCTGATGCCTTGTTCCCAACAATGAGTATAATTACTATTGTGCACTAACTCATTTCAGGTCATATTGTTTACTTATCTAAGTTCCTTTTGAAGTTTCACGAGTTCATTGTCATCTGTAAATATATTTTCTTGTTTGGATTAGCCATTATATGATTAACTTCTTCAATATTTGGGAACTCCTTGAATATACACCTCCACCTGATATTTTATTTTCTTTCCCTCCAAGAGGTATTTGACTTCATGATTCAGAAACTTATTGCACTAAGGAAACCCAAGACAAATATTCAGATCCTTCAACAAAGTGTTCTTCTGAAATACAAGTAAGTTATGTTGAATAGAAATATGACAGATGCATCTCCCATATTATTTCTCTTTACCACTTTGATCGGTTCGTTTCTCTGTGATCGTCATAGTTGCTTAGCTTAAATACGGACATTTTTAGGTTTGTTTGATTTGTTACTACTTCATATCATGTATCATCAAACTGACATTGTTGCCTGGAGTAAGAAATCGTTAGGGAACAATCTGGTTCCGTCTTTTATAGTGGTATCTGTTCAAAAAGCACACACACAAAAATATACATGTGTGCGAACTTTGTGTCCTGAGCCTGTACTTTTTATCATTGCAGCTTTAACCTATGTATACATTCTCTTCGTATAGGTTGATACTACAAGCTTCATTTAAATAGCTTGAAGTAGTTTGTCATTCTAAATTGAAGTTTCATTTACCAGGAGTATTCTGGTTTCTGTATTTAGATTTACTCCAATTATATTGTATATTTACAGAGTGGAACTACTTGATTAGTGATGTGCTTATTCTGAATGAATAAGATAACTATGGGTAACTTTTCTGAACAATTTGCTTCAATGATATAAATATCTTGGTGTTGATCATTTACCTTTAACAATTCACAGGGCACTTCAACTAATGCAAAATGTGGAAGAATGAATCTCTAAATACGTAATGATTTTTTTACTGTTCTTGTGCCATGAAAAATACATGTTTAATTATTATTTATTAGTCATCATCTGAATTTATTTGAAAAGTAAAAGTTCTTTGTCCTTGGTTGGATAAATCTGTATTTATCTTACGCAACCTTGGTAAAATAATCAGTTGTCTAGCAATTTTCTGAGTATTCCTGACCTATTGAAAATTTGCTCTGGTACTTGAAAAATACTAGGAGGTGGTTGGGTGGAGTAAGTACTATATTGTCTATTTTGTTGGATCATGCTATCATTATTGTACCAAACCTCTTCTAGTTTTATGAGCTCCTGGTTTTTCTATATTACAGTATAGAGATACAACCTTCAATCTTATCACACATGCAGATACGTAATTTTGTTTCTTAAGGAGCATGGAAAAGAGGTCTATCTTGAGGTTCGTGCCGCATATATTGACACTATGAATAAGGTAAAATGCCGTTTAATGACTCACAACTCTTGGTAATAGTTTGATGAATATTAACTACAATGCTAGTGCTTTCTTGAAGTGATTGTGAAAATCTGATATTAATATATATTGGCAAGTGTCATTCTCTGCTATTGTCCCTATTTACTCCATTCAGTGAACTTCCTTGTCATCTTTGTTCTTGTTTTTCATTAAATATAGATATTCCATGCCCACTTAAAACATAAACCAAACATCATTCAGTGGGCTGTAACACTGATCTTTTCTTCATTTATTGGCTTAATTAGTTGATGTTCCCTCATGTCTTCATTTCTCTTACTTGTAATCTCTGCTTTAACTTTCAATTATCACTTGTTGAAAAAGGTGGTAATATAGTAAGTCTCACTACTTCTTTTTATGGTTGTACCACTCCCAAAACATTTAGATGGACTTTGAAAAATAGAAACTCACACTGAAGAGTTGTTATCTGAAGACCATTGAAACCATGGCAGATTCATGAGGAATCTGCAATTCTCCATCCATTGACCCAATAATTATTTTTATTACTTAACGTTGGCCTTCTCTGGCTCGTGTTGGATGCCTTCCTTTGGATAAGTAGTGAGATGTCCAAGAGCACATAATCTCTTTTCCCTTTTTATACTAGTTCTGGTCCACTTGTCCTTTTGCAGAAACCATATTCTTATACATGCAGTTTGTTATTTCTGTTTTGCAGGTTTTAAGTACAAAGATCCGAGCTTATATTCAGGCCTTAGAGAAGTTGCAATTAGATATAGCAACATCCAGTGATTTAATTGGTGTTGACACCAGAAGTACTAGTCTTTTCTTTAGAGGAGGAGAACCTTTAAAGAACCGATCAGCTGTCTTCGCATTGGGAGAACGAATAAATATTATCAAGGTGTAACTGAATGAAATGCAAAATTTCATCTTCTCTTTAAAAACTAGTTAATGGTATTTCATGTAAGTGTATGAATTCTTATGCAGTAAAATCACAACTCCTTTAATAGTGTGCAATGTTAACGTAACTTGAACTAAGAATCAACTGGGACTTGAATGGAACTGACAAAAAGTCGATGACAGTGGGAGAAAAAAGAGGTTTGAACCATATTTTACCAATGATAGAGCGAGGAAACATAAAAGAAAATGAGCCTTAAATGTTAAAAATCGTAGATCACTTCTCTGTATAATGTTCCACATATAGTTCATGCTCTTGTATGCTCGTGTGCTGTCATAGACATCCTCTATATACATAACAAGAACTTGATATTATATAATCTTACTATATATCTCACCCTGCCTCTTCAATTCTTTTTTTTTTTTTTAAATAGGAAATTGATGAGCCCGCTTTGATTCCACATATTGCTGAAGCCAGCTCCAAAAAGTATCCTTATGAAGTTCTATTCAGGAGTTTGCACAAGCTGCTTACAGATACTGCTGCTTCTGAGTACTGCCAGGCTTTTTTATTGAATTTTACTTTGAAAAGATATGACCACATATCTCTTACTTAATATGTTGGATTTACCTGGTGTCATCTTTCAGATATCTTTTCTGCGATGAATTCTTTGGAGAACAATGTGTGTTTCATGACATATTTGCAGGTATCTACATTCTATCTTCAATCTTATGTTTCTCTAACCACTATCTCAAACATTCCGATAGATCTCATATTGAGTGATTGTAATGAATCTTTTGACTTGATAGAGAAATTATAGTCAATGTTGATCCCGACAATATTTCAAATAAGTCGTTCCATAATATGATATTGAAATACTTCACTTGTTAAATTGTCAGGTCCCTTCTTAGTAATTGACGAACACCTGAATACCATTCTTCCAAATTGTTTTGATGCAATTGGTTTGATGCTAATGATTCGCATTATACACCAACACCAGCTAATAATCTCAAGGTGGCGACTACCATGTCTAGATTCGTATTTTGATAAGGTATGTGTAATTAATTTTTCTAAGTGAACATCTGCATAATGGATCTAATTGTGGTATCCCTTATATGCCAGGTTTTTTGTCTTGTAATCTGGGCTGGGTACATGGGTTATGTATCTATTTTGTAGTTGTCACGTATGACCATGTCAACCTATGTTTGCATATGCTGCCGACAAAGGAATGCTGGGTATGGGTTCCATATTAAGTTAGTAGCTTCAACTTTTAAACATATCAACTCCAAATAAACTTTATTTTACCAAATCTCTTGATGATAGGCTGACATTTGTTTGAGGTATTGTTCTTGTAGAGGATTGCTGATGGAAGTAGGCGGTTTTAATTATTTAACAGACAAACTGAAGGAAATAATAAAGAAAGAATGCCTAGAAATCTCAAGTCTGTTTTTGTGACCAGGCTTCAATGCTTACAGAAAATTGATCTGAACTAGGTTTTGATAGCCAACATGAAGATGTATTTTTCAGACAATGTGGAATAACTGTCTTAAATTAACAATGGAGGCATCCTCTGTTCAGTGGGAGGTAATTTAGATTTATTAAATTAATGTGCTGAATCTTGTTATACTTCAGGCATTCATTCATGCTATAAGCTTGCTGTTTTACTACATGCATATGTTTTATGTCTCTAAAAGTGTTATAGGCTCCAATCTATCAGCATATATTCTGAAGACCAACTGTAATAAATCCCCTTGAAATATTTGGTGTTTACTCCAAACGAATTTTTGTTTGGTTCTTGACTTTAAATTATCATTTGGCATGAATCAGTCAACTCATTCTTCAATGAATCTGAGCAGGTCAACATTTCCTTATGGCCACGATTTAAGATGGTATTTGACATGCACCTCAACAGCCTACGGAATGCCGATGTCCGAACTTTGTGGGAAGTTGATGTGCATCCACATTATGTCATGAGACGTTATGCAGAATTTACGGCCTCGCTAATTCAGCTTAATGTTGATTATGGGGATGGTCAGGTCAGATATAAATGATATGCATTGACAATTAGACTTACAACTTTATTCTCATGTTTTATATAAAACTGGCTAAATTTCACAGCTTGAACTCAACTTGGAAAGATTGCGGATGGCTATGGATGATTTACTTGTCAAGCTTGCGAAATTGTTCCAGAAACCAAAGTTGCAGACTGTGTTTTTGATAAATAATTATGACATGACAATTGCTGTTTTGAAGGTAAATTCAGGCTTCTAGTACTGTGATCCAAAAGGTGCTGGTGGATCCTGAACTTTTAGCAGATTGATATTACAAGTGTGATAGACTCGTTAAGGAATGAATGCAATAATATGCCTACACATATACATGGCTGGAGCCATAAGGGGAACTTACATAAACATTTCTTGTAGATTAAGGAAACAGCTTTCATATCCTTCCCACCCACCCCCCCAAAAAAAAAAAAAAAAAAAAAAAACCAGAAAAACTGAAATTCATACTCCATTGCTACTTTTATACATCAAAAGTTCGTATGTGCAGGAACACTAGCTCAAATGTGTTGACAGCTTCATATTTGAATGTGATTGTTTGCACCCCAAATGCAAAATGTGTCTGTGCTCTCTAAATCCAAATGTTAAATGTTGGTTCTGAGCTTGCCATGTATGCTTCAGGAAGCTGGTGCGGAAAGGGGGCAAATTCAGATGCACTTTGAAGATTTGCTGAAGAGCAACACGGCCATTTATGTGGTAACTCTGATATGATATCTTATTAAGAAACCTACTTAAGCTACAGGATTTCACACTTGTCAAACAATAGTTGGGAAGTTTCAGTTCATTTATCTGCTTTTCCTTAAACCTTATCTATGAAAAATGCTCTTTATTTCATGGGAACCAACCTTTCTAGGTTAAATGATCATGCCATAAGTGGCTTATCAGAAAAAATATAATTCAATGGAGGGCCATAAAGATCTCAAATCTATGCTTGTCTAATTGAATATTAACCCAATCCAAGTGGCATAATCTGAACTTAGCTGAACATATTATTGGTGCAGGAGGAAGAACTCGCAGAGCACTTCAGCGACCTAATCAAGTTTGTAAAGACTAGAGCATGTATGGGTGGTTATATATATATTGATATTTAAATTTCAATTTATGTAACTACGTATGAGTTATTCTCAAGTAATCGGTTGATTTCTTCCTTGTGTTTGTTAGCTGAGGACCCAAGTTCCGGTCCAGAGCACTCGATTACTGTGACTGAGGTCGAACCTATCATCAAGGACTTTGCAAGCAGATGGAAAGCTGCGATAGAGCTGATGCACAACGATGTCATTACTTCATTTAGCAACTTTCTATGTGGTATGGATATTCTAAGAGCTGCATTGACTCAGCTATTGCTTTATTACACCAGGCTCTCAGACTGCATGAAGAGAATTGCTGGTGGATCTGCCTTGAATAAGGATTTGGTTTCGATATCTTCAATAATGTACGAAATTAGGAAATACTCGAGGACTTTCTAATACATGTGTAGTATAGTTGTAGGGCGTCCGAAGGATAATCGTTTCCATTATCATCAGCTTAATGGAAACAGAAAACTATAGTTTTCATTTTTAGCATATGCACTGATGCACTTTGTCTTTGCAACATGTCTCAAAAATTTATTGTTTTTTTAGATTGTGTATGAGTTATTTCTATATATGCCATTGGTTTCTGTAGTTAATCAAGAGACAATGCTTCATTAGTGGCATTTTCATTCCTTGCCCACTATATAGTTTATATTACACAATAGATTCCATTGAGAGCAGTATATTACATATTACACGCACATACTTGTATGAAACTAGGAGCACTTAAACTCAGAAGATGATCCACCAAATGTAGAATCTACAAGATGCCTTTGTAGACCAATAGAAATACACACACACTTATATTTTCAATAGATACCACCCTTAATAGAAGATACTTGATATGATCCACAGTAACAGAAATATAATTTCAAACGTATTTTGACCTTACCAAGTATTGAAGTTCTTAGGAACATCACTACAGTTTCAATTGGAGACAAATAGCATAGAATAGTCAGAAGAAAAATATAACTGATTGCAGAAATATATTTAGAACTAGTTATCTGGTTCAGGTCCTGCTGAGAAGTTACCATCTGCCAATTCTACTTCTACTGCATAAAGAAAAAGAAGAAGATAGTTCCCATATATTTTCTGTTAATCTACTATATACAGTAACAAATGAACAGTGAAAAGTCTTCAACACTTGTACAAGTCCCTATATGCTACTGGGATCCCACTACATGACATGATGACAAGTCTTAGTTGGTTTTATCGAATCTTCAGGTACGGATTGATCTACTGACCATCGATCGGGTGCATCTCCATTTTCTTTTTCTCTTTCTGTATAACCTGTCTTGGCATCACTTCTAGCAAGAAGTTTCCTCCATTCCATACAGATGCTGAGACCTTGAGTAGCTGGAAAATGACGTGTAACTCGTACGACAAGAAAATGGGGACAGTAAGTGCTGTAGTTGCCACAGTAAACATAGCCTGAAGCAGAATATACATAAACAAACGATTGTGATCCCCCAGCATTCCACTTAGGCGCCACCATTGGTTGTTTGCTTTCTGTGCTTTTTTCGAGAGCTCTCTATGAGGTAGAAAATATGAAGGCATATCACATGGTAAATTCCACACACACACACACATGGAGGAAGAGAGAGAGAGATGGAAACCTGTAGGAAGTCATAACTTCTGGATCTCGAAGTAGTCTTTGTCTACGCAGGACATCTACAATGAGAAAATAAAGAAGCTGCCAGATGATATAAACTACTAAAGGAACGAAGAAAAGCCATGTCCAGAGATATGATTTGTTTTCGACATAGGGCCACGTAGCTCTACTGACGGAGCCCTCAGGATGCATGGCCTCAAAGAACACTGGGTCCCACCATCTTATTGTGAAAAAAACTAATCCTGAAAGTAATATCAGCACTGGATTCATTAGGCTCAATCAACAAGGAACAAAAGAGTTCATGTTGATAAATTTTCAAAAAAGATCAAGAAAGTCTTAGAAACAATGAAAATCACGAAGTTCAAGAAGTAGATCATAGAATTGTAGCAACTACTAACTGATTAACCGAGCAGTGTGCAGAAAAGGATTTTCTCTCATCAAATTTAAGTATGAACTATTGCTCCATAGATGGAAAAGCATAACCATTGGACTTGATTCTAAGAAACAGAAAAGCACTATGTCTTACCAGGCAAGAGATGTATGAAGACGCTAACGATTTTGTCCACGGAATTGAAAACTAAGCTACAGCGCCAAACAATCAGTGCCCATGCCAATGGACCCTGCACTCAAGTTTAAATGACCGTTAAAAAAAACAGGTATAAGAATTTATGTGCAAAACAGAACAGAAATAGAGTTGATTGCATTGCTTACCTCTGCAAATGAGAAACAAACCATGAAAAGTTTCTCATTTCTCGGATAAAACAAAAGCATGATCAAGAAGATTGTATTGGCATAGTAACAAAAATCCTGTATTACAAGAATTCAAGTGAGTCCCAACGTCGTTTAATATCATTCTGAGACTAAGAGATAGTGAAAAACTGGAAATCTAAAACCAAGCATGCCATCAGGAATTTAAAGTTTAAACTCAAGATAATCAGCATTCCACAGCATAAGAATTATGACATCTTGCAAATAAAGTTCCAAATTATTTATTTTTGGCAAACTACGCAACTCACTAAGCTCAAATACCTACTTCAGCTGTCACACTAACTTGGCATCATTTCTCATATATGCTATCCATTTAAAGGCCTCAAAACTAAACTTTGATTTAAGGCAAAATAATCGTCAAATATTATGATCAGCTTATATCATTACCAGTGATTTAAAAAAAGGTGGAAACTTTCTTTACCAAGACAAATAAATTGAACCAAGGAATTGAACTTACCAAAAGATAATAGTGCCATTTCTTGTATCTGTAATATATCCATCGAAGCGGAACAAAGATTACATAGAATAAACAATATAAATAACGAACATCCTGTGGCCCTGTTACATAAACCAACCAAAGAGCCAGATCATTTCACAAATGTAAATCATATCAGCAATCAGTACTAACACGACAAAATTTTGAGGCAAGAGCTGTTTTACTCACTTGCACCCAATATAAAGCAGAAGCCTCCAAAGCCAAGAACACCTATCAAGTGAGTCACCTGCATGATACCATCAACAATCATCGACACCTCTTCAAATCAAACATTCACAATACTCTGCATATACAATTGCTTCCAAAATTATGGATCACTATTCACCTAATCAATTTAAGAAAATTCACACTAACACACATTTTTTCCTGTCCATATGGAAGCAAAGCCGCAATTCCCCCAACAAATCCCCATATATATAATAATCTCATACCTTGTTGATGAATCTTTCGTGCTCCTCAGCCTGCTTGGCGATCTTAACGGCTTGTTTGGACAAGATCTGCTTTGTCTGAACTGCTTGTTTCGACAACATTTCTTTGGTCTGAGCCACTTTCTACACACACACACAAAAAGCCCCAGACCCACATCAGAAAACAACCAAAAGCGCCTTAGAAGCATCAAAAATCAAGAAAAGCATGCAAACAACTCAATAAAAATTCTATCTTTATTTTCTTTTGCAAATCATATTTCAGACATAAATAAACAGCAAGAAAACTCAACCTTAGATGGATCTTTGAACCTCATCTTAATCTTGCCATGTGAATCCCCATTGGTATCGTCCACCTCCACCGTATCTTCATAGCTCGTCATTTTCCTCTAGAACAATCCACTCACCTTGTTCGTTCTTCTCCTTTAAGAAGGTGATGATTGCGTTGGGTTTGGGTCAATTTAATATATTATTTTCTGCTGCGTGCTTATAAAGGAATGGATTGTCCCTCTCTATTGTTCAATGGATTCATAAAATATTGTAAGAAAAAAGATGATGTTTCTGATCGCTGTGATGTTGGTTATGGCTCTCTCTATTTATATTCCTTCAACATCTCTCTGACTCGGATTTCTTCGTCAATATTAAATGTATTTTAAGGCCCTAATTTTATATTGACTTTATGAAGCCCTTAGAAAAATTAGGATGTTGTTTTTTATTATTATTATTTTATTAGGGAAATGTTATATATATTATAATTATTAAGCTAATACATTTTTGTAATACTACTGGGCTCTGGTCAGGCATTTATTTGGTACATATAGAATATAAAGAGAAATACATGTTGAACTCATTAAAACAAAATAAATATATCTTGTAAAAATACCAAAATAAATATGAGGACTCAATAAAAATGATAATATAAATAAGAGGAAAAGGGTTACTAAAATGAGAGGATAATCTTTGACAATACATGTGAGTAAATTATCGTCAATTAAAATCTAAATAAAAATAATATAATGTACAAAATATGAATCTACATCACATTAAAAGTTTAAACAGATGAGTTAGTATTAAGTACACCAACAGTCCTTCCTCTAATCTTTTCCTTAAGTTTAGAGGCTTGTGCATTTTGCAAAATATTTATAATTTGACATATAAATTTAAAATGGTTCAAGGAAATTATAATTTTAAGTCATTGATTATGAATTAATAATACTTTGATTTTTATAAAGAATTTTAATATTATTTTACAATTCCAATGATTAATAATTAATGCAACATTCTCTTCGTTATAAGCTATCTAAAAATTAGAATCAAAGACTGTGCATGTCTGCATGGTTTTGTAGTGGTTCAATAAAAATTATTACAAAAACTTTTTTTTTTTCAATTGTTTTACCGAACTTTTAGGCAAATTTTATTGTTATTAATATCTTAATATTAATTTTATTTATAATTTTTGGGATTCTAAGTTATATTATTATAAATAGGAGTGATTTTTATTATTCTAAACAATTGAATGATTTATGAAATAATTTTCTTCAAAATTATTATTATTTTCTGGATATTCTCAAAAGATTGTAATTATCTTGATCACCCACTGCATCAATTTTAGGAATCTAATTATGTGAAAGACGGGAATCCACCGTCCATTTATTTGGTTCAAATAAAACCCTTGCATCATAAAGTTATGTTGAGGAATACTGGATTCCTAAATAAATTGTTGTATTTACATTTATTATATTAAAAATAAATAAATAGTGAATGACAAAAAAGAGTACTTTACTGTGAGGTTACGTGGAAGGAGATTATTGGACCAAGTGTCCTAATTGGGATCGAGTAATCTTATGGATAATGACGGTTTACAGTGCCGACAATGGAGATTTCTTTGACCACTCCCAGAAGCTTCTCCACGTATATTTTTTTATGGAATCTTTTTGATACTCTTATTTTATTGGAACTTTTATTGTTTATATATCATACCTTTCGAATTTTTGTTACATCCATTTTTGTACACCAAATATAAAGGTGAATAGAACTACTATCCTCAAAGTTTGGTTAAGTTACAAAACTGACCATGTTATTTATTAAAATTACAATTAAATTCATGCAAGATCAATTTTCAACTTATGCTAAATATTATTATATAATATATGATTTGTTCCAATTAAATTCTTCATAGAAACCAGTTGAAATATTGTGGTGAGGTTTTAAATTTTTTCATAGCTAAAGAGTCGGTCGGTTATTTTCACAAACTTACATATATATATATATATTTTATAATTTAACTAAATCTTGAAGGTAAATGATGTAATTCACCCAAAATTAAAGACATATTGTATTAGTTAAGTGGATCAAAAAAATGAGTCCTTTTAAATATAAAAAACTAAAACACCAATAATCAAAGATAAATGATTAAAAAAAATCAATAAAAAAATTAAAAGGCCTTTTTTTTTCCTTTTATTATTATTGTTTTTTTAATGAATAAAGTTGAAAAAAGCCTTTGAAATCTCAAAACATGACCAAAAGTAATTTAGTTATTAAAATGATCAAATTATGACGAGTTCAAACAATAAAATCAATTTAGTTATAATTTAGGTGTTACTAAAAATACTTGGAAATATTAAATAAATTAAGAGTAGAAAAGACCTATCAAAATCAAGAATAATTTATTGTATTAAAAGTTTGTGTACTGCACAAAGTTCTCACTTCTCACCTATACACTTAATACCAAATTACAAAAAATTTATTCAATAATATATTTAAGAACATAAGTAGCAGTCTATTTGGATGATTTCATGGTGATCACTCACATAGAATTATGTGAATTGAGAATAAAAATAATCTGAAAATATAAGTAATACAAGATTAATGTTGGATTTTTGGCCCAACTGAACCTAATAGGCCCACTTACGCAGCCTTCTTTATTCCCAAGCCCATAGCCCACTTGTGTGTTGACTTTTCTAAGTTATACCCAACTAACTTATATGACAAACACCCCCTTAGACTTAAAGCGAGAACAACTCGTATATTAAGTTTATTATACCTTAAATTTGATCTCAAATATAGATAAACCTTTAATTTTGAGGTAATAATTGTTGTTGCTTGTAATAAGAGGTGAGCAGAAGAACATGCGTCATCAAATCCAAAGGAGACAGCTAACTTTAGCAGCATAATTTTTTTGTTAATAATAGAGAGTAGAGACAAAATGTTTATTCCTATCAACATGGCTCATCTCATTGGGCTCTTGCTGTATTTCAGTTGTATCAGTATTGAGTTCGTGCCACGCTTCACATCGACCGCCTTGTGCTCAGCTTTGGTCGCCTCAACCCACCGGATTGATTTCTCGATTTCGGTAGTATCCAGTCGGTG
The DNA here is from genome assembly GCA_028654395.1 of Scutellaria barbata. Classification (NCBI taxonomy): domain Eukaryota; kingdom Viridiplantae; phylum Streptophyta; class Magnoliopsida; order Lamiales; family Lamiaceae; genus Scutellaria; species Scutellaria barbata. The sequence goes on along the minus strand of CM053646.1, from coordinate 11,204,081 downwards.
ACATTATTACAATTTAAATCACGATTATATTTTATGGAGATTACAATTTTAATATTTTAAACATTAAAAAAAAAATCACAACTTTAACACACTGTTATTATTTGCTTTAACATGTTAATTTGAGTGATAAGTGGTACTATTTTATGCTTCAAATTGCAAGAGTGAGTTAGAATTCGTTCATTATTTATTATTATTATTATTATTATTATTATTATTATTATTATTATTATTATTTTGCTAAATTAAAAAAATTCAAGCTTATTTTGTTTTGTTAAATTTGAAAAATCAAGATTAAATTTGTTTTAAAAAATCTAATTACTTTTTTTTTAAAAATTGATTCATTTATTACATTTGATATCATATCTCATATTTCATAATATTCAATATCAGACATGCTAATGATATTAAATATGAGTGATGGACGATAATTATTTTGAAATATAATATATAACATGGAATGTAATAGATTTTTTTTTTTTTTGGCAATAAGGATTTATAAAATGAAGAATATCATTGTTTTTTTTGGTAGGAACAAATTGTGGTACTTTTGCACTTTGGTCATCAACCACTGAAAAAGAGTAGACGAATCTAATGAAGCCATGAAGGTTGGTTTTGTGACTTGTGAAATCATAAAGAGAGAAGATGGGGAGAAAAACAAGGAAAAGTTAAAGAAGAGGAAAGTCGCAAAAGTAAAATTAATTATGGGGCGAAAGTGATAGTTTCAGGAAATTGAGGGGCACCAACCCAAACTATTATTTCTTCCTTGTTATCTCAGCTTCAAAACTTTCGAATATTGAATACGCGAGTCAGAGAAGAGAGAGAGAGAGAGAATCTTCAAACACAATATTTGTAAGAGCGGAAGGTCCGCCCCAACTATTGAATGATCTTATTGGTAAGATTCTCCATCTTGTCGTCTCAGTTATGTTTAGTATTCTCGATGATATATGCTATGATGTACATGAAATCTGCTTGTAGTTGATTTTTTGTATTGTGCTGCGGCGGTAAAGCCTATGATCAATATTGGGGTTTTCACTTAGATTTTCTGCTCATTTATGTGAACTCAATTCCCCAAATTGAATTCTCAGTACTGTTGCTTTGAGTTTTGCTAAGATAGTTCCATGTTTAGAAATTCAAATGTTTAGATAACAAACAGTGGATTTTAACACTTTGGACTTGGGGGCCCTTTTTTTACCGGGTTGTTTGCATAGTAGTGATAAGATTTATCTTCTGTATGGATTTGAAATTGTGAGAATTTTTGTTACTTATGTAGTTTGCGAGGTGATAATGTTGTCAAGAGCAGATAGCAGAAAGAAGGGCAGTGGGGTTTCAGGAAATGGGAAGCTTTTAAGTGACCTTGAAACATTGAGTAAAGCCTTTTATGCAGACAAAAAGGTGTCGAGGCTTGCAAGTTCTACAGCGAGTAGTCGAGCCAAGTCTGTGGGAAAATCTCATGCACAGGAGTCGAAAATGAAGCCGGAGGATGCTAAGAATTATGTGAAAGATTCATTTGAAAAAGATAAGAAATCATCTATTTGGAGCTGGAAGGGTCTAAAGGCCTTGACAAATGTCCGAAACCGTAGGTTTAATTGTTGTTTCTCACTCCAAGTCCATTCTGTCAGTGGCTTACCAGCTTTGTTTGATGATGTTTGCCTTGTCGTGCACTGGAAGAGGCGGGATGGGGAGCAGATAACATGCCCGATTAGGGTTTGTAATGGAGTAGCTGAATTTGAGGAACAATTGACTCATTCTTGTTCTGTATCTGGTAGTAGAAGTGGCTCCCACCATTCTGCAAAGTATGAGACCAAGCATTCCTTGTTATATGTTTCTGTTTATGATGCCCCTGAACTTGATTTGGGGAAGCATCGAATTGATCTGACTAGATTGCTTCCTGTAACTTTTGAGGAACTGGATGAGGAGAAGAGCTCCGGGAAGTGGTCAACAAGTTTCAGGTTATCAGGTAAAGCAAGAGGTGCAACAATAAATGTCAGCTTTGGATATGTTATTGAGAATAATAACAGTGAGCTGCCTTTTGAAAAAAATGTTCCTGAGATTGTAAGTGTGCATCAGAATAGTACAAGGACAGGAAAACTGATGGGGCCTTCTTATAAAATAGACGACCTAAACATTTGTCGAGCAGGAAGTCTTCCTGTAAGGTCGTCTGCCTCAGAACAGTATGTAGAAGACATAAAGGATCTTCATGAAGTTTTGCCAATGCCAAGGTCAGAACTGCGTGAGTCAGTGAATATACTCTTTCAGAAACTGGATGAAGAGATGTCTAATACTTCAATTGAAAACAAAATGGAGCCTGATTCTTTATCTTCACTAATTGCTAACCCTCATAAAGTGGGTTTGTTCGAACATCTGGATGCCGGTGAAAAGAATTGTGGAACTGAATGTGGAATCTCTGAGTTTTCTGTCATAGACAAAGGGATAGAAGAGTTGATTGAAGAACATGTGAAACCAAAAGATGATATGCTGAAGATTGCTCATGCATCTGGAGAAGGTCTTGAAGCTGACTTTTCTGTTGGGGTGGCCCTTAATTCAGCTGCCTCTCTTCAACCCTCAGCTGTGGAAGTTTTTCCTCAAAATGATGAGCAATCAGTCTATACCTGCAAGGATATAGAGCAAGAAACTGGCACGTACTCTGAAGAATCCCCAATGCAAGAACTGGAATTCCCACTTAGCTGTACCACAGATCTGGTTGATGAAAAAATAAATTCGCAAAATGATGAAATTGATGCTTTAAACTCAGAAAATTCTTTCGAGGTTAATTCTAATTACAGAGATCACAGGAAGGGGAAATCACTCAGTTTGGATGATGTTACAGACTCAGTCGCTAGTGATTTCTTGAACATGCTGGGTATGGAGCATAGTACATTTAACTTTAGTTCTGAAAGTGAGTCTGAGTCTCCAAGAGGGTGCCTACTCAGGCAATTTGAAAAAGATGCTCTTGCCAATGGAGGTTTACTTAACTTTGATTTTGAGACTGATCATGCAGAATCTGTTAGCGACATTCCTATGGGATCTGTCTGGGGAACTATCTCTGAGGATTTCCATCATCCAATATCAGTTGAAGGTTTTGATGAGATGTCTCAGATAGAAAATGATGCATTTGGTGCCAAAACAAGGGCCTCAAGGATGGAAGATTTGGAAACTGAAGCTTTGATGCATGAGTGGGGCTTAAACGAGAAGGCATTTCAACATTCCCCACGTGGTGGTACCATTGGATTTGGCAGTCCAATTGACATACCTCCCGAGGAACCTCAGCCACTGCCTCCTCTGGCAGAAGGTTTGGGTCCCTTTGTGCAGACTAAAGATGGAGGATTTCTGCGCTCCATGAATCCTGAACTTTTCAGTAATGCTAAGAGTTGTGGGAGCTTGATTATGCAGGTATCCAATCCTGTGGTAGTGCCTGCAGAAATGGGCTCTGGTGTAATGGACATACTTCAGGGTCTGGCATCTGTTGGAATTGAGAAGCTTTCCATGCAAGCTAAAAAACTAATGCCCTTGCAAGATATTACTGGGAAGACAATGCAACAAATAGCATGGGAAGGTTTACCAAGTCTAGATGGACCCGAAAGGTTAGCTTTTATTAACTTATTTTTGAGCATTGATAGGATAATATATTATTATGTATTCATGCTCCAATTCTTTTTTTTTTTTTTTAAGGTGAATTAGTTATTGTCATTTTGACATGTTTGTTTCTGTCTCAGGCAAGATTTATCGCTTCAGGAATCTGAAATAAGGCAGAACATACATTATGAGCAGAAGAGTGCGAAAGGAATATCCTCTGCCCCAAGGTCAAGTAAGTTCGATTCAAGTTCAAGTTCCCTTGCTGGTAATGCGGAATACGTGTCTTTAGAAGACCTTGCTCCTCTAGCCATGGATAAAATAGAGGCTATTTCAATTGAGGGCTTGAGAATACAATCTGGTATGTCAGATGAGGATGCACCTTCAAATATTAGTGCGCAATCTATAGGTGAATTCTCAGCTCTAAAGGGAAAGACAGTCGATGTTAGTGGGTCCATAGGTCTCGATGGGACTTGTGGATTGCAGCTTATGGATGTGAAAGATAATGGTGAGGATGTTGATGGACTGATGGGTCTGTCTCTGACACTAGATGAATGGATGAAATTGGATTCTGGTGAAATTGATGATGATGATCTTGTAAGCGAGCGAACCTCCAAAATACTTGCAGCCCATCATGCTACTTCACTAGACCAGTTTCTAGGAAGATCAAAGGGTGAGAAGAGACGAGGCAGGAGTAGGAAGTATGGTTTGTTAGGTAATAATTTCACTGTTGCTTTGATGGTACAGCTCCGTGACCCTTTGCGGGACTATGAGCCAGTTGGTACTCCAATGCTCGCTCTCATCCAAGTGGAGAGAGTGTTTGTTCCACCTAAACCTAGAATCTACAACACAGTTTCTATGGTAAGGAACTCTGATGAAGATGACAAAGATGAAACAGCCAAGGGTGCTGAAGAGGAAAGCATTGTTGAAAAGCCAATAGAAGAGAAGATTCAAGAAGAAGAATTGATTCCCCAATACAAAATTACTGAGGTGCATGTTGCTGGTTTGAAGCAAGAGCAGAGTAAAAAGAAGTTATGGGGTTCCACGAATCAACAACAGTCTGGGTCCCGTTGGTTGCTTGCCAATGGAATGGGGAAGAAGAATAAGCATCCGATGGTGAAGTCAAAGGCCGTCTCCAAATCTTCTGCTCCCGCTTCTGCATCAATGACAACGACTGTACGCCCTGGAGAGACATTGTGGAGCATCTCTTCTCGAGTCCATGGAACAGGGGATAAATGGAAGGAACTGGCAGCACTTAATCCTCATATTAGGAATCCAAACGTTATTTTCCCAAATGAAACTATCAGATTATGCTAGATTGGAAGAAGGTTAAAATTGTTCTGTTGAATGATTGGGTTTGAATTGTTATTAACTTGATTTACTGTACATGTTTCAATATTAGTATATATAGCCCAGAGTAAAACTCTTGAAACACTCGAGCTTGAAGAGCAACGTTGAGTGAAGAAAGTAATTTTGATCAATGTAAGCATGTGCCTTGACTGTTTTGATGTGTCATTAGTATACATTGTTTTCTATATCCTTTCCTCGTTATTTCAGTTCATTCTCATCTGCATCCTTTGCTCATCAATTCCTAATGCAGAGTGCCTATTATAGGCAGCATACCATGCCTGCCCATGAAGCTTTTCAGCTTATAAAACCAACCACAACTAATGACGACCATACTTGTGTACTTCAACATTTTCTCGTCAAGAATCAAGGCATGTCCCAACAACAAAAGATCTTGATCCTGAGGTTTGGGATTTATGTGCACTAATGTTACAATAATACCACATCCCAGTGTTGTATTTCAATCGAATTTGGCAGGAAAAAAATAGAGAAAACTGTGAAAAATTTAAATATTACCAACAATTGATTAAGTTGCTAACTGAGCACCATCAGTTGTAAACTGGATAAATAAATGTTAATGATAGAAGAGTGCAACATTTCAAGCACGCAGACCTCTACAACGAACAAATATGAAATTACATCTAAATAAAAGAGACATGCAAGAGTAGCTATAACTATCACGATAAATAGGACCATCGAACATTTTGCTCAACAAAGAAGGTACCCAAGACGAGGACTAGGACTACTAGATGGTTAGCTGCAGCGATGAAGATACAATCAGAAGAAATGACAAACCGAGCGCAGCTAAGAAATTTTATCAAGGTCGTGCTCTTTTATTAGAACACGATGGGCATTTGTACTGCTTGATGTGCTCAGCCCTTGCAGGAGTGATCTTAACGCACTTTCCATGGAACCATCTCTCACATAAGTCACAACAGATCCAGAACTCATCTGATGCGTAGTTTTCCCCACATGCTCCACACAAGGTGTCACCATGCTCCTCGTCTTCCTCCTCAACTTCTTCTTCTGCATCTACTCCCTCTTCCTCATCCTCCACTGGGGGCTTGGACAATTTTCCCTATGTTACAGAAAGGTTTCATATCACAAGTCATCGGTTAGTTAAGGAGAAAGCATTTAAGGTGGGGAACTGATTGCATATTCAGACGAGAAATAAGTTATCATTCTGGACTGAAGGGGTTGGTTCACACAACAAACATTTAATTGCTACCATGAGGAAAATAGATTTCAAACGCATCCAAATTAGAGTGGATTTCAAGTACATCCATTTGATTTGAAAATTAAATCAAATAAGAGTGCTGGATTTTAAATCTATTATCAAGCAAACAACAGCCAATGGATATACCATGATGGATTTTGTATCGGATCCTTCAATTCAAATGCAACCTTAGAGGAAAATAAACCACCATTTGAGAGATACATGACTTCCACACTAGTGTGGAACATATGTTTACTAGTTTGCACCAGATAAGCGGATCTCACACTCAGGCCACAGTTAGACTCGTAATAAGTGAGCACAGCAACCAAAAAGAAAATTTTATGTACTTAATTTGATAATAGTTCAGTAACATCAATGTCCACCAGAATGATATAAAATGATAGTTTCAGTTACCGCTTTTGAGTTTGACTTGGATTTGCTGCCACTGTGGTTTGAGACAGAAGATTTATCCTTGAATTGCTTTATGGCATCCCCAGTCACGACTTCAAAAATTGTAGGAAGTTCATTTATCATGTTGAATAGGCGTTTCCTGCATCCAGAGACTATTAAAAAGAAACCAAAACCAAAGGAAAGGTGCTCGAACGAAATTTCAACAAGTTATAATTCCATTATCCTATAGCAAAAGCAGACAGTCAAAGTACCATGAGAAGGAAATCTAACAGAATATACCATATGCACTTTATACAACCCAAAACCAGGTAGATGTTTATCTCAACAATAAACATCCCTTCAAACCCCTTGTTCAAAAGAATGGCACCTCAGAAGACAATATTACAACCTCAAAACAGAAGGATTCTTTTACACTGCAAAACCAATTGTATATCAGAAGATCGAACAGCCTATACTTTATGTCACACAAGCAATTACCAAAGCATTTCATTTTAAAAGAACAAATCAGGGTGCAAAATAAACAGGAATCTCAATATGCTTAGAGCAAGGGATATGCACTTTTAGACCCCAACAGTTTGGTCAAATGCACAGTTGTACCCTAAAATAATCATAGTAAATTTACCCTAATTCGTCATTTATACAGTGAAGTGATTTGAATGTGAACATAGTAAGTTACCCAAATGACTATCTTTATCAAGTGCAAAATCACAATATAAAATTCACCTAGATTGCATATAAAAGTTACAATTTAAATGGGGGTAAATAAATAAATCATGGTAAATTTTGGTATTCTATAAACTACTCCCTTTGATGCCATATAAATGACTTTTTTTAGAAGCCCAATCTTATTTTCAATATTATTTGCCTTAATAGTAATAATCCACTTTTCTTCCAAATTTACACCAATCAGGCTATCCCTATCCAAAATGATCTCTTTTTTTGCACCTTATCATATTTGGTATCTCTCATTCTTTATCACACACCCTAGATCAGGAACTGAGGTGGAGAGAGAGCGAGGGAGGTATTGCTTAAGGGCATTTTTGTCTAATTCCAGTGTTCCTAAATCTATGAAAAACTTTAAAAAGACATTTATACAGGATCGCAGGGGGTAAATTCAAAAAATTCAAACATTTGTAATATCCATTACCTTAGCCCTTAGAAGCAAAGTTATCAAAAAGAGGGGGCGGGGGGAGCTCACAAAAGAGGGATAGAAGTGAATGTGAACAAAAAAATGGAACACAAAGAAATCTTTTAATCATATTAGACACTAGAGATAACAGCTCTTAAGGAATTGAGAATGCATGCATAACTAAATTATGATTGATCAAGTCATAGCAAGGGAACATCCTTGGGTAAAAGTTAGCCTGACAATGATGATAGATCAAAAGAATTCAAAACAGGAAATAAAAGGATAATTAGCCAAACAAAACAAAAAAAAAAAAGACACTATAAAAAGTTCATAACTTACAAACAAGCCTACCTATCAGCTTTATCAAAACCAAATCTCGCACCGAAGTAGAAAGAAACAGAAAGTAGCCATGCATCACTGTGGACAGCAACCAGAGCCAACCAGTCCTTTTCTTGCATCCCATCTCTGGCAAAGTTTATACCTAAAGCAGGTTCCGGAAGCTCTGGAGGCACCTCTTCAGCAGGTAAATTGACCTCCCACTGCTCGGTTGGAAATCCATAAAGGCATAGATTTTCCTTCTCTATAAAATTTCCATGTTTTGACAAAAGCAACACAGTTAGAGTTTATATTCAAATGCTTCCACAGAGAAGCATCTTTTATGGACAGTTTATTACAGAAAATACTACAGATACGTTTTTTTAAGAAGCAACTCAAATGAACACTAATTAGTGATAAACAAGAAGTAGAAAAGATTGAAAACCATGAGGACAAAACAGATTTTCTTTGGGCTGCAACTAGAAAAGAGGAAAACTGGAAAAATATCCTTAAAATTGCATTCAATAATCACTTCTCGTAATTAATTTATCAGTATGTATATATTTTAAACAGCTAATTCCCAACATTTAATCATCATTAGCAAGCTAAACATTTATAATAATCAATCGAAGCTATTAGCCTCAGTTAAACGTAACCATGTGACTGCCTTTCTGTAAACTTTATTCTGCTGTCAGCTAGAAGTTGTAAAGGCATCAATTAGAGAAAATACATAAGCATAGGATGTCAACCCTTTGGAGACACTCGAGATTCATTATATGGGCATTTGAACAAATGGCCATCCAAGTGAGGTCACGTTGCAGAAAGACAAAGTCCAAAATTTTATTAGCCTACTAAGTCAAATATATGATAGACATTACTCTTTCAAGGAAATACTTTTGTCACATGTTATCTCACAACAACACAATTATTATCAAATAATTCTAATTAATGCTATAAATACTTACTTTTTCCAAAGTTCAAAACTTATAAATGTTGATAAAGTGAGCGCAACTTATACCACCTTCTCCACATAATTGAAAGGAAAATTCAATAATTATCCACTAAATAAACAAACAGCCAATAAATTCAACCAGAACAGAGTATCTTAAACAATTAATCCAATTAAGCACACCAAATACCACTCCGAAACTCACCAGGATCACACCGTCGAAAAAATTCTTCAACATCTGAAAAGGGGGAAAAAAAACAAATCCAAATTCAGTAAAACTAAGCCGCACAGAAAGCCCACACATATAGAAACCCTAAAGCTCGAACAAAAAACGGACAAGTCTATAGCCAATTCAATAGACAAAACCACAGAAAATTGGACATAATATACAAGAGGAAAAAATTACCGGTGGTGAGAGCTTTGATCAAGCCATTACGCCTGCCCATGAAATCCCTGAAAACCTCCTCGACCGTACGGGGATTACTGTGTGCTCCGACGTCCATAGTTACTCGGTTAACCTCACGCACAAACACGCACAAGTGTGTGTTCTTGGTTTAAAAAATGTAACTTGGGAGTGAGGAGAGGAGAGGGAGGACAAAAGAAGGGGGAAAGTTGAGGGCATTGATGGGAATTTCGGGATTTAGTGGGGGCTTTTCGGGGATGGCGAGTGGATAGAGTTTTGACTCTATTTCACTCTGAACCTTCAACTTAATTTTCTCTGCACTTTGCCCCTATAACTATAAAAACGTTGTAAATTTAGTCCCTGACCAACTAAGACGGTATTATATAGTCCTTGTTAAAAATGACTATTTCATTTGTGGCTTCAGTTTGTACTTGGTATAATTTATTGGATGGAAAATTATACACATAATAGTTTTCGTTTTAGAAGCATAAAATATTTTCAGCAAAATGAAATTTCTTTAAGCAAAATAATAATACAAAGTAGAGATACTTTAGTATAAAAGTTTGTACTGGTTAACAATACCTTTTCAAATTTAAAAGTAATATATTGAATACGTCTTTTATAAAAACAATAAGTAGTTCTTTAAAAATGGTAAATACTGTAAGTGAAAATTAATACGTTGAGTTAGTTTTAAAAGAAATAATAAATAATATATATAATAATTTTCCAATACTTGTCGAAGTATTTAGTAACCTTTTAGTAAAAAATTAGAATATGTTGATTAGATTATTATTCACTGTGGTTTGTATTGGCCTGTTCATTGATGGTGTTGATTCATTGCCACAAAATAGATCAATTCTATATTAATTAAGGGTTGTGAAAGAATATGATGCAGTTGCCAATTATCAAGTAAGTAATTAAATCAAACAGGGACAAATTAATGATCTCTACCACTGATCAAGTACTGGTTAAGTTTCCATTCACCATTTCTATCTGAAACCATAAACCCTAGAATTCATGAATAAGAGATTTCTGTTGATATATGATCACAGAAATGGGACCAAACCCTAGTCATCATCCACATGGGAAACCCTAATTCTGGCCCAAGAGGGGAATTTATTTGAGAAATGTAATTTGATATATTTATTATTTAAGTTAAAATATAATTATTGAGAAACTTTATATTCAGTGAATAAGATACATAAAATATTTAAAACATATATAATTATGTCTAGATAAATATATATATATATATATATATTTATATTTATATTCTAATTTTTTTCTCTAGCTAGAGGTGTTAACACTTTCTAATATAGATAATGTATATACTTCATATATTGAAACTCAATAAATTATAAAACACAATGATTTGGTCAAAAATTAAAATTTGTAATATAATTTTTTTAATTATAACAATTACGGCTCCCTTTGTTTCAATATATATGATAGTTTTGTTGGACTTTTCACACGGATTAAAAAAAAAATTATAGGAAAAGTCTATTTCCTATTTATATCATAATTCTCTAATGTACCATTTAATTTAATAATTAATTAATGTTGTTTTATATTTTCAAGACCAAAAAGATTAAATTAAATAGAGATAAACTAGTAAATGAATTAAATAAATATTAGGAACCTTATATAAAAAGTGTACTATAATGTTTCATATTTGTAACATCCTAAATAAGATAATAATATGAGATGAATGGAGGGATCATTTACAAATACTGACTTTTTCCTTTGTTAGTTACAATTAAGGGGTGAGGAGTCTTGAAACTGTAATTTTATTTAGGGCCCGGCTATCCACACCCCGGGCCCTTCTAAACACACCCCAAAAAATAATGAAAAAAGAAATATAATAGGAAATGTCCACAATGTCCTTACAATATCTAATTATTAATAAATTATCTAAACACACCACAATATGTAATTTCTAAACACACCCCACTATCCTAGGTTATGTTTGGAGAGACACTACACACACCCATTTCCTTCTTCTTCTTCTTCTTCACCAATTGAATCCAAGATTTGTACAAAAACCCCACCCAAACCCCTACTACATTTGTGCAAAAAAGCTCATGGATCAAGATAGAGCACGGGAAATGGATAATATAAGTGATTTTACATAATTTAACCGATTTATTTTTCAGTATTCGTCGAAGAAAAAAAATTCGCGCAGTTCCCGATCGACCAATACAGGCCGAACAATTAATAGTGTGTTCGACCTGTATTGGCCGAACATATATGGAAGTGTTCGATCATTGTGAGTCGAACATTTGACCTACGTTCGACGAAGTGTCGAACAAACACCTATTGTTCGACTGGTGATCGAACATTGCCTATATGTTCGACTAGTTGTTGTCGAACATTCTTCATTTCGTTCGGCCAACCAGGGCCGAACCAGTCCCGTCGCGATCGCCCATTTTCGAACAAAACCCACGCCCAACACAATGCAATTTCAACAAATTATCCATCATTTTACATCAATAACCGTTCTAAACAACAATCCTAAGCATTTAAAGTGTATTTCACACAAATCTACTACATGAAAATCATAATTTCATAATCAAAATTGAAAACTTCACTTACTTGGCATCTCACTTTCTTGATTTCGATCCATGGTAGATTTCTTGTTTGTAGATCGAACTTGCAATACAATGTTCGGTTGAAGGTTGAACTCTTGCCAAATTATGGAAGCTTAAAGCTTGGAGGTGGAGATGAGTGGTGTGTGTTAGGGTTTGTGTTGTGTTTGGGGTGTGGGGGAGTTGGGGGTGTGTTTAGTAAATTATATCTTTTTTCATTTTCTTTTATTAAATTTATTACTAAGGGTATTTTAGTACTTTTTGGGGTGTGTTTAGTATTATATTAGTTGTTTTTTAATTATGTGGGGTGTGTTTAGACTTTGGGGTGTGTTTAGAAGAAATGGGGGTGTGGATAGTCGAACCCTTTTATTTAAGGTAAAAGATGTATCTATTATTAGGTTAAACCTATCGTACAAATATTAATTTTTCGAATTCTCATATTGAATACAAGATGACATTAAATATCATAAATATTCATGAAATATACACGACCCAATATGAATATTTGTATATTAATTCAAAAGTAGAGTACGTTCAAATCAACAAAACCTTAAAAAGGCCAGTTGTTAGTTTTGCATGCACTAACCCACACTACCACTCCTATTTTAATAATTGGCATCTTCATTTTTACTCCCTCGTGCTAATAATTATATATTTAGTTATACATTTGAGACAAAAACTTAGTTCATACATTATTATTAAATCAAAACATGTCATTTACATTTAAATTTTCTATATATATATATATATATATATATATATATATTCTTGTATAATAAATCAAAACAAGTCATTTACATCTAAATTTTCGAAATAGATTCTGTTTCACAACTCTACAAATTAAAATTGAAATCATACCAACTTCATCAACCCATGCAATCAAAATTCAAATCGTACCTCTCTATTTCATACTAATAAAATCAAGTAGTTCCATCGAGAGTCCATATAAATTAAATGATTCCATGATAAATCATTACTAAGAGCTAAGTTTATTTATTTCGGGTTTCACAAGTTTGGATTGGAGATTTTAAAATCTCAATTCCTTGTTTGTTTATGAATTTTTGTCAAGAATTATCAAATCTATCAAAAACCTATTATATTACCATTACATCAACTTATAACCTATCAACATAACAAATTAATCATTATCATTACATCAACTAACAATATAATATTACACATACATACTTTTTCTTCCAACATTAATTTGATATCTACAGTAGTAATTCTACCTATAAAATCTCATAACAAATACAAATTTTAAATATTCACCTTTATTTACAAATCCCAAGATTTCAAAATCGAATTTCCCCAATCCTACATATCCTGAAACAAACATACAAAAAAACTACTGATTTTTTTTTTTTTTTTTGTGTGTAATAAGTGGCCAACTAAAACTAATTATTTGCAAACCAATCCAATCATCCAACTGGGAAACACAGAGAGAGAAGTGAATTCCACATAATAAACCACAAAAGCCAAACTTACAACACTAAAAACAAAGTTTTTCTCCTACCAGTGCATGCAGGATCCAATATCTATTAGGCGGAGAATTTTGAGTACAAGTTGGCACTTTGTAATGTTCTTGAAAAGCCAGTAAATTAAACCTAAAGTGACAAAGCCAAGGATGAATTGCCCGGCCGGTGCGGAGTCGTTTCCGACTCCTCACCGGACGATCGAAGCATAATGCCGATTTCCATTGTACACAAGGCCGCCACTGCCTTGCATCGGAACAGCCATGTGAGACTGTAAAATAGCATCACCAGTCGAAACCCCTACCCCTTCAACACTCGAGAAGCCACCATACTTGTTAGCTTCACTCAGGCGCTCACCATAATTCAAATGAAACGAGTCTTGATTAGTACTCTGATGAGAGTTCGCTGGGGGGTGAGAATCAGATTGCTGCTTCTTTGTGCTCAGAAAACGCCCGCCCGAACCTCTTACTCGATTTAGGGCATGTTGGTGTCGAGACTCGTGCAGATAGGGCTGCAGTTGATCGAGTTTGAACATAATCATTCATGTGTTTGTTCTAACAAATCATGAGAGAGATAGGTGCAGAGTTCTTACTTTCCTAGTTTTGACTAGTTTGTTCTGAGCCTCAAGCTTGGCTCGTGTTTGTCTCCTTCTGAGAATACCGTGATACTGCTTTGCATTGACGTAAATGGGACCGTCCTCAGGAAGATCAACAGGTAGTGGGACCCGTCCAGAGGCGGCTGCCATCATCTGGGGTTGTATCTGATCGAGTATTTCAGGAACAATGAACAAGATAATCAAGAATAACAAAGTATGAGGACCATTTAAAAGCCAGCAAATAGAAGAATATAATCATAGCTTGAGGAATTAACTTCAAGATTGAAGCTTTCATATTTTACAAGGTTTGGAAAAACTTCAAGTCCTCACATTGAGCATCATAATATTCAGTAAATAACCAAAAAATTTGGGGGAGAGAGAGAGAGAGACTCAACAAAGGATAGAAAATAGCAGTTATGATGAGTCATTTAATATCTCTGATCAAGAACACCAAGTGACATTCTCTATCTAATTTTGAGAAAGATGGACAACAGGAAGGAAGCAAGAAAATCGTCCTTTAATATATATAAGCAAAGCTACAGTTTTAATGTTCGAAAAAAGAAGTTAACGCCAATGTTAAGAAAACGGGGGGACTGGTGACACAGATGACACTCACCATATTATGAGGTCCATAGGCAGTGAATAATCCACTGTAGTAGGGATCAGAGTAAGCATATGGGAAATGAACCTGAGATGAGGATTACGACAAATCAAATCTGAATGCAACGAGAAAAAAATGTACAGGAATATACTGAGACAATAACTTACAATAGGTTGGTTTGTTTCCGCTTGTGAAGCATTGACCGAGAGCTCTGGATTGCACAGAAACAAAGCAGCCTTCATATCCTGTCCATGCTGAACATAGCTTTCTTCATGTACTAAATCGAGCCAAAACAAAAGGCATTCAATTTCCATCAGACAGTGAGAAATATGAAAAAGGAACCAATTTAAGAGTTGATTAATCAAAAAATACATTCACAATATCTGCCATGGCATTGTGCCCTATATTTGCATAAAGTTGTCTTTAGAAATATGGAATCGAGGAGTTATTACCAGAGTCAGATGAAGCACATTGATCTTGAGAAGTTGTCTTTCCCATGGCAGTCAATTCCAGATGAGATGGACTAGTCGATTCACTTGAGGAACAATGCTGGTCTTGTAGCTAAATGCCTTGATGCTTCTTCACCTCCTGCCCACGACTTGCTGAATAATCTACTTCAAAACTGAGATTTTTGGATATTGTCTGAGGAATATGTTGATCATGTAAATTCTGACGAGAAAAAAAAAATCAAAATTGGAATTGGAACCGAACGTAATTTTGTCCAACACATTCTTTGAGTAAGTTTTGAAGTCATACAGCCATTACTCAGTGAAGTAGCTGAATCCGGATGCATTACTGGTAACCTTTTGAAAATAATGAATAGTTCTTGGGATTCACTTTAACTGCCTGAGGAAAATACAAGATTAGTTAAGCTAAATCACATAATAAAATAGAAATGAATAGTTATAAGTGACTGCAAATTATATTGTTTTTTTTTTAGAGAAAAATGACAGTTTCCACTTTGAATATTTTCAAGCTCTATGGCCTTTACAGAACTCAACCATGTATAATGTACCACTTGATAGATATTTCAAGAGAGAGGGAGTCATAGACAAATTGGTTATTCATTGAACCCAATATATAAATGATCCAACGTATAAATTCATTGTGCCTAGAAATTATCATGAAGTTGTGAGACGAGTTACTCAATTGTCTCGTTTTACCTCGTTTAATGAAAAATGAGTTCTCACCTGATATGGTATGTGAGAGTAATGTTAACCAAAAACGAAAAAAAATTGATGCAATCGACATGTTTGGTTTGATCATGTGTTCAATTTGATGCAATCAACATGGTTGGTTTGATCATGTGTTCCTTTTGGTCTGTCTTTCTTTCCTTGTGATTGGTTTCTTCTTCATTATAATGTCCCAAATGAGGTATAAGAAACTAAATAAACTTCTTATACATTCTAAAAAAAATTATAACAGGCAAGTAAAGCTAGAACTAAACCCGAAAATGAAAGGATACCATGAACACTTTTATTCTTTGGCATTGAATTCCAGGTTGAGAATCTATCCACTCAGTCAAAGCTAAACTCTTAATTTTGATTGCCGATATAATCAGAGTTAACTAGGCATCATTATTAACTTGTTCTCACACTTCAAGATAGAGATTCAACATCAAAAGGACAGAGAGAGAAAGGGAATATCATTATTATGCAGCTTCAACTTATGTTCCTAGTCGTCATGGGAAAGAAAGGCAGAAATAAGAAATAGATTATTCCCTGAGAGCTTGTCCAATACTACCAGTACCAGAAATGCATCTCCTTCGCCCGCGCGAGAAAACACATATTAAAGAATTACCACAATAATCAAATCCGGGATAATGACAACGTATGTGAGGCATAAACAGATCATAAATCGATCGGTCCAACGTTATATTTATTCAATTGATTGAATACAAAAGTTGGTGAGCTTTCTATGTACATTGTTAGCATGCAATTAATGAGAGCATTCACCTAACAATAACATATGACCTACTAAGAAGGTCATATACTGCAATAGAGAAAGGAAATCAGACAACAAACCTAATTTACAACAAAACCCCACAATTCAGATTAAACACCTTAAACACTAATGAAAGGAAACAGCACTGTAATATATGATCACGAACGCATTCACAAAAATAACACTTTAATTTAAAAAAGAAAAAGAAAAAAAGACAAATCCCATCTGCTCAATTCCCATATGTGTTCAAGAATCATACCTTTACTAAATTATAGAAACTCCCAGAATACCAAATCTGTACAAAAAAAACTAATAAGCAGAAGGAAAGTCAACAGGTTGACTAAAATCATTAGAGCACCAACACTAGCAACCATTCAAACATTAATCCAAAAAAAAAAAACATTCAAACCTCAAACTCCACATGCATCCAGAGAAATCCATGGACCCAACAAATATTTGGCATATCCACATAACAGTAAAGATGAATCAAACACAAACCCTTCACAAAGGCATCATCTTTTTCTCAAGAACAGTAAGTAAAAGCCCAGAAACCTCTACAATATCCAAATATGCACACACACGAAATTCAGAAAGGCCCATGTGTGTCAATATATATAGTATAGAGTATAAAGATAGAGAGAGAGAGAGAGAGAGAGAGAGAGAGAGAGAGAGAGAGAGAGAGAGAGACCTTTAGGATCTGGTGTCAATAGTTGGAGGAACAAAGAACACAACTGTAGGGATGAAATTGGGCATGTTTCCCTTCCCTTAAAACTAATACTTTCCTACACTATTCATCCAAAGAGATTCTATATTGGATTCTTTAACACTATTTCGAGGTTATAAAATATATAGATACATACACACCAAGATATATACTAGTACCTGTACAAGTAACAATAAAGACGCACGCTACCACCCACCAGCACCATTGATGACATTATAATATCATATGACCTTCCTTTTTCTTTTTCTTTTTTCCTTTTTTTCTTGAGAGTTTTCTCTTGAGAGTTTTCTTTTCTTTCGTAGCTTGTTTTGTTTTCTAGCAGTGAATGTCCTTTTCTACCCAAGTTGGGGCCCATTGGCTCAATTGTTACTTGGAGGCTTCTTTGTGTTTGTGAATCACTTCCAATTCTCTCATCACTACTGATTTTCTGGATCAGTCTTACTACTTTTCCTACTTAAGTCGATATTCTTGATTTTAATCTTATATTTCTATTCCAATTTGTATGTATTTTTATTTATTTCTAATGCATGCAATGTGCATATTAGTTATGTCACATATCATTAATTAATATATTGATACATTTCTATTGCAAACATGTTAAATATTTAGTTTAATATTTTCAGCAATTATGAATGTGATGGTAAAAATTATGATATATGAAATATCCTATTTAAAATGGATGATGGGTATGTGTGTTGATATTTTAATGTATCGAGTCAAGTTGAATGTATTATTATTCAAACTTGTTGAAATATTGTGAAGTTTCAAGATTTATGTTTGAGTTTATTTCATAATTAATTGAGAATCAAATTTTAGATTTTATTAACAATAAAAATAATTTAAATATTATTGATTTATATATCGAATTGAGCTTAAATAAAATTTAAACGGATAACTTCAAATCGAGTATCTACTAACCTGATATGAATTTCAACCCTATTAGCTATTACAATTTTATTGGAAACTTGAGATAAAGGCCAAATGGTAGAGACATTTTCTTTCCCCCACGGGAGAGTAGAGAGAATAGGTTTTTGAGATAAATGATATAAAGAAATTAAATAATAGGTTGAGTGTTGATAATACGACCAAACATTTAAAATACTATATGAAAAAACAAGAACGCAAGTGGGATACACGTTTAAAAAAGTTTTAGTAACAAGAGGAGTGATTTAAAATTATGAATTTGAAGTTCGTCTAAATTATTAAAAAATTAATCTAAAATAAAATTTATAAATTTTAAATATATATCTATTCAAATATCATTAATTGATTTGTTATTATAAATTACAAAATCATATCTAAAATCCATCTATCTAAATGAACTTTTATTGAACTTCATACTTTTTTTTAACGAAAATCAATTCAACTTTTGTACTTTTCTTTAAAAAATAAAATTTTGTATTTTCTTCTAAAGTAGTTCCATTCCATGTAATTTCATTTGCATTTATTTTCAAAAATATATTTTTTTATTCAAATACATTATGCAGTTTACATGATAATAATTCAAAGCAAAACATTCAATATTTATAGAAAAAACACGACCTAAATTAAAAAGGTGGAGTTATAAAAAATTAAAAAAAAAACATAAAAAAAATTCAATGAAAGATATAAAAATATATTTGGATAGCCCAGCCAAATTAAAATAATTAAAGCACAATTTGATTATTTTAATTTTTAAAGTCGAAATTTTTTATATTAGATACCAAATAGTATCCACATAGCCCTACTACCATTTATATTCATTTATTCTTAGCCGCCCTTTCAGTCTCTTCACACTGTGACACTCTTCTGCCACGCGCTCTCACGTCATCTTGATGACGTAGCGCCCACACGGGCTTACTCCATTGGTGTGTAACACACGCGCCGGTCTAACGAGAGTGGGAATACTGGTAGTTGTTTAATTTAATAGTTTGAACCCTTGGAAATTGGTTTATTTTCAAAAGTGCCCCTGGCGAGGTTTTCTGTGCTGGCGGGTGGCCTTTTTGGCAGAGGAGAATTTGGTCATAAATAATAATAAATGGAAAAGAGACGTGCAAACAAACCAACTGATTTCAATATCTCATTATTATTATTACTGAAAAACTTAATAAAGAGGAAAACGACAAGCTCTGTGTAAATGGACAGAAGTTTTGTTTTATTTTCTGATGTGCCACTCTGTTTCTGTAAGGATCTTTGACTGATCAAACTCATGAATGATAGTGAGTTGGAACTTGGACACATGGGATTTTTGAAATAGGATTTAATTTTTTTTTTGGTGGGTATGGACAATGATTAATTCGATGATATATTAATTGTTATTAATATTGATGCTACGAATGGTGTAATTGGATAGGGGCAATCATAAAATTATTGATCTAGCTGTGAATATCGTAATCGTTATGAATATGGATGTATATAACTAGTTATATGGTATTGCAAAAAAAAAAAAAAAAGAGGTTGAAACTTTATTACATATTTTAAAATTGAAGATTAGAATTGAACAATTATTATGACAAAATGTCAAAAAACAAATAAAAGAAATGTTTATAACAAACGTATAGGTAATAAAATTTATAAATATTATTTAACATTCAACAAGATTCGAAACTATATGATATAATTGAATTCGTATCAAAATGATGACATATGAGCTTCAAATATATCGGATTAAATGTCATTTTTATCAAATAGTATCGGTATTAGTTTATTGGTATGTTAGATGAGTGTTTGTGGAATCAGATTGATTCAAGATTGAGTTTTTCAGAAGAGTTTGATCGATTGGTCCAATCAGTCAAAGAAAATTTAATAATATCCTTTTTTTTTTTAAATTTATCATATTATGTAATTTTATATAGAATATGATGATAATAATAATATTAGACAAATAAAATTCGATATTTTTGGCAAGCCATGTAAAGACTTCTGCACATCCATTTTGTTTTTTTTTTATTGATGGTGTGGGTGAATCTTGGAATCTACAATCGGATTAAGTTCAAGAATCTTCTTCAACTTCTTTAAAGCATATAAATTGTTTGAATTTATCAGGGAGATCTTTAATGATTTCAAATTTGTAGATAAATTTATACTTTTAATCGAAATTTGATTCTTACCATAAACATGTGAAAATGTAAGAGTCCAATCTTAATATAAATAAAATTACACATGCTCAATTTCATAAAATTCAAATCATATCAAAATTTATTGCAAATAAATTCCAACGAGTCAACGTTTATGATTAAAAGAGCAATTAACCAATCCCAAGAAAGTTTATGACCAAGGGTTTGCCTCTTCTTTGTTAGGTGCTCATATTTGTACTATGACCAATAAGAATACAGTGTAGACCAAATTTTGGTGAGTTTGAGGTTGACAAATCTTTCTTAAAACATATTTAAAATGTATATTTCTTACTTTAAAACATTTATTGAGCTAATTGTTCACATCTTAAGTTATTTTCACTCTAACAATGTGTTAGATTATCACAGTAAATCATCTCAACGATCATTCTTGCGCTAGATCCAACATAAGTCAAATTTTGTGTTAGTTTTTTTTCTTTTATTTTTATGGAGTATGATGAAATATTCATTTTTAGTGTGAATAAAAGTGCACTATTTTTTTATATACCATTAGAAATATCACATAAGTAACTCTCAAATTAGGTTAATTTTAATTTGATTCATGCTTGATTTGAACAAAAAATCAAATTAATTTTCATAAGAGTCTGAATCACACGTACTATACATGAGATTTAGTCCGAACCTTGAGATTTAAGACTAATTTTTCCTAAATCGATCCAAATTAAAAACTTTCTAAAAGTTAGTATTCGTAAATTAGTCATTATGTTAAAATTACAGTTTTACCCTAATAACTGTATAACCTCTCATCTGCTCTCCGATGTTAGTATTGAATCTTTCTCAAACCTGTGAAAAGTCACATCTCTCAGAGATATATCCTTCTTCAAAATCAAGAGCAAAAGAAAAATGAACATAATATATTTCTCTTTCATACAAATTCTGCCACATTTCAATCATGTGTCATTCAACTTTGGGCTCATTTCTGCAAACAAATATTCCTCAAAAACTAACTTGCCTAACATGCAAAATAAATAAATAAATTAAATAAAATAGGGTCTAGACAGGAAAAACAGACACCACGATTAAATACCCTAACGATAGGAAATGTGGTTGAGATTTTAGCTTTTGTTTAGATGGCCTTCAATGTTTGTGTGAGTAATGTGGATATAATACATGCATATGTGCTAGGTGTTGGTAACGATAACAAAATCAGAAATCTTGTTCAAGGATCTATTTGATAATGGTATAAAAATTAAGTATATGTGTATATAGATTATATATTATTTAGATACATTTTCATTTTATAATATATACATACTAATTTTGGATCTTTAATATTTTTTTAACAAATTTGTATTAATGGTTTGATTATTAAAATGATAAAACTCAAATGTTAGATATTTAAAATAAGTGACCACAAATATAATTTATTCATTTTAATTGTTTGGAAAATTTACACCAACATTATATTATTTGGGTTTAATATCTAAAGTGATTTTAAAAAATAATTAAGGTTGAATAAAAAATAAAAAATTAGTAAAATATGCGATAGAGAAATAATGTATATTAACTCAATAAAATACATAATCACAATTTCAAAAATTATAACTCAATTACACCCTAACATTATATATATATATATATATATATATATATATAATTTTAAAATTACTATATAATATTAAAAAAAATTAAATTTAAGGGGGCCACTGCACCTTGCCCTTATGTGACATGTCACTAGTTAGAAAGAGACTTGTTGGAAAAGTATGTGACGTACCTGAAAACGACGTAAACAAATAAAATGAGGGAAAGTCGAGGTAAAGATCGAGTTAGACTTTTTTTCCATAAGATGAAATTATTCATTATTCAATGTTTTACGATTTACGATAAACGTTCCCAAAATACAATAACTTGTCAATTTAAGGATCACAGTATAATGAATCAAAAAGTTTTTCGATGAATAAAATACTATTTATAACTACTTAAGACAAGAAGAAAAGAGTACTACAATTGTCAAAATACTATAAAAATTATAATGGAACGAATGAGATAAATGAATCTGGTTTGTATTTATAGAATCCGAAGAATTGTGGTGTCTTTTCCAAATTAGACAAATTTTGGGTAGTATCAATATGGTTTACATTCGTTGAGCTTGGTTGTACCATTTCAAATTGCCTTGCACTAGTTCCGGTTCAAACATACACCTTCCCATCTGCCTTCTAATAAGTATTATTTATAGATTTGAATTAAAATTGAATATTTCACTCTAATTATATATAATCCCCACATGAATGCATATTTGTGTTTCACAGATAGCAAATTATAACCATAAATATCTGTTGAATATAATTATGATGATGAAATCATTTATAATTTGACAAATTAATTTTTTCATTAAAAAGAGAACCAAATAAATTGCATTTATTGCTACACATCAGTTTTTTTGAATTATACTATCGTATTAATATATTTATTGACACGATAACAAAAATCATACGTCTTAAATTTATTATTAAAAATTTAAAAGTTAAATATGAATTATTCACATATATCACGTATTTCCATAATATTACCACGATCATATTTTATTGACTCGATTAACTTATATCTCTTAAAAGAAAAGAAAAAATTTGATTCGTATTTTTCCAAAAAGGAGTTACTTTTGAATATGTGGCACAGAGAAACGAAAACCTAGTCTTTCTTATGTATAATAATGCATGTACACTTCTGTGTCAGAGAGTGTGCCTATCTTATAGCAAATATAAAAGGGACAAAGAGAGGTCGTAGGAATGGGAATATGCGAATCATATATTGTTTTTCTTTATAAATTTCCTTCTATATTTAGAATATGAGATGTATAGATCCGATATAAATTAATCGAGTATTTCTTAGCTTGAGTTTGAATTCGATTATAAAATTTAAGGTTTGAACTTGATGGAACTTAAATTTTTTTTAATCCTCAATCTTGACCTGACATGTAACTCAATAAATTCAAGTTCAATTATATTCAACACGATATTTGAATTATATTTGTAAAATAACCTAAATTCTTAACAACATATTCAAAATGATTTTTTTTAAAAGTATCTTTATAAATATATAAACTATCAATGAAAAATAGTAGTGGTGTATAAAGAGGAGAAAAATGTTTGTTTGATCTCAAAAAAAGAAAAAAGAAAAAAAAGCTAGTAGGAGAAGAAAACAACATTAGAAAATAGAGGAGGGTAAAAGCGGTAAATGAATAAGACAAAAGAAAGAGCGCAGTAGTTATAGTTGTCGTTTAGTGATCAGACAAAAAGCTGTGGGGCTATGAATCTAGAGTAGTAGAATAGGTCTCATCGTCACGTGAATCTCACGTGCTTCTCCCTTTTTTTTTTAAATTTTGTTGTTTAAAATAACCAAATTCCAAATTTACTTTCTATTGATTTAGGATAACAACTGAATACAACTTTGGGCTTGTAGCCCAATTTAATTAGTTCGACATAATGGGTTGAGTTTGATCTCATTACCCATTACCATGGGCCCATAGCATATGTCTTAACCCTTTGCATCTCTTTAATTTCATCGTGTTTTAATATTATAATGTATTTAATGAAACAATGATGTATAATCATAATAAAAAATTGATAAATTACTATAAGAAATAGAAATTTCAAATGACATTCTCTCGATGTAAATCACAACAAAATGCAACATGACATTTGAATTTTGTGCCATTGCCTTAAAGTAATTACTTACTATTTTTTAAAACAATTGATTCAAAATCTTATGTTTTATTTTGAATAGGTACTATTTTTGTAAAAAAAATTCAAAACAATATCTTTGACTTGAAAATTAGTTATTTTACGTAAACATGGTATGGTATGCAATCTCATGTATGTAATGATTAGTTCGTTTCCTCCAAAATAAAACATGAATTAATCGTACGTGAATCATAATATTTTTACTTAAATAAAACCATAACAATAATCAACTGCAAAACAAAGCTTTGTACGAGCTTAGTTGGTCCTGTGTAGATCGATTAGATTCTCTCTGGGTTTGTGTCTAAATAAGATGCCTTTATGTATATTTGAATTTGTATAAGAGTTACCTGTTTTGTAAATAAACAATAATTAATGAAGTTTGTTGTCAAAAACATGAATAGAGCGAATTAGAGGAATTATTTCACCTTGAATCATTATAAATGTTTGTGTATTTATTTTTACCATGCATTTACTGCACAAATACTTGCATACAAATTGCACTTGATAAAATCATATTTGCAAAAGTCTGCTTTTAAAAGAACTCTCCAATAAACTCTAAAAAAAATTAAGTTAAATTAACTCAATTTTCAACCAATGATGATATTACGACAACTTTTACGTCAGGTTTCTATTTCAAATAAATTATGTTGTAATTATGCAACAAAAGCCCACATTTTTTTTTACAGTTTTCAATATTCGATCAATTTTATGACCATTTTTTTTCAACAGAAGCTGGTATTTTTGCATGAAATATGAAAATAATCTCATTTTCATTACAAAATTCATAAAACAATTGCAAAATCCTAATTTCAGTCCCCTAAATCCTAAATTTAATATTAAACTAAATAAACCTCTACATTAAGTATGTTACAATAACGGAAATAACGCACACCCAAATATTGTAATTATTAGAACATGCAAATTTCTCAATTTGATAAGCAATCAACAAATTCTTAATTTTTTTAAAACTAAATTTGACCATTTTAATTTTAATACTCAAGTAGAACCAGTAATATAACAGAGATACATTAAAGCAGTGACATGAGCTACATAAATTCTGAAGAATGAACAGCAAACAATGTACACAACTATATTCT
Source organism: Scutellaria barbata (assembly GCA_028654395.1). Taxonomy (NCBI): domain Eukaryota; kingdom Viridiplantae; phylum Streptophyta; class Magnoliopsida; order Lamiales; family Lamiaceae; genus Scutellaria; species Scutellaria barbata. The sequence continues at coordinate 11,178,927 of CM053646.1, read as the reverse complement.
ACAGTTTTAGATTAATCCTCTCTGACCATTCAAATATATTAGAATGCACTTGATTTCCTCCTATTTCTTCTCCAGTTGCACCTGCTGCTACTCTTATAATATCCTCTATTAGATTAAAGTTTCCCAAAATATCAACATGAGAACCGCTTTGAGTTCCTCTTCCTTCAAGAAGTGTTGAAGGAGGAGAATGACTATACTCCCTTATGTACGATTGTATGCCCGATGGATTGAATCTCGTCTTTCCTCGCCAAGCCTTAGCAGACATGAATCCAGCACTTAGAACCGGCACTGTTTCATCTCCATCTACGGAGTATACCCCGCCTTTCAGGCAACGACCATCGACTTCACCATCAGCTGAGGTGTCAATTTTGAAAGGAATAAAGCATTCTGAACTAGGGTTCAGTTTATATATGTATGCTCTTTCAGTACGGATGCCTACTCCATACATTGAAAAGATTTCCATCTCTGGGGCGTTTGGTAATCTGCACGAGGATTATTAAGATGAAGGAATACAGCTAACAAATATGAGTTTTTTGCATGCAAAGTAGGAGTGTTACTTTGTTTCAAGAGGATTTGACCAGTATTTGTAATGATCGTATTTTTTGTCTTCAAGATCATCAGCGATTCCATATGAAAAATGAGCACCACCACGTTTCATCATCTTTGGGGCAACAAATTGAAGCAGATCCAACACTGAATCGGCCGTGTAGACTTTGTAATCAGTGATTACTTTGATCCCATTGATGCTCATCTCATGGTACTCTGTCCACACATCACCACATGTGTTTGACAGATTATTTTGCTTAACAGCAGCCTATAAAGATCATCATAAAAACTAGACGTTAGTTTAGAGATTTTCTTGAGTGCAAGGTAGACATTTATTTATAGCATGAAAAAATTCTAAGATACCATCTGTCTTTGTCTAAATCACATCCAAAATTATAGAGGGGCCACAACCATCTATGATATACATGCAGAGTTGTATCATAGATTATGCAAATGGCTTCCCAAAGCAAACAAGTAAATAGTCAAAAAGTTACCCCAAAATTAGAACTCTCAATCTTTGAGGAATCCAGATTAGTCGCATCCTTTCCAAATGATAACAGTCTGCCATACTTCACACTACCAGAATTAGCTAAATCCAGTGTCCTGTTATGATCCCCTGTCTGATCATTGTTGTTCTTCTTTGAATTACACTCGTAGCCCTCTTCTGGGGACCAATCAAGTCCACCCCAGATAGTCTCCCCACCCTTTGGTAATAGCGACATGGTAGAATCCCAAGTACGAATCATTCGCAGCACATGCTCTAACATTTGGAAGCCAAAAAAATCCTTATCCAAAATATTTGGTGCAACAGCCCTGCACAATCAGTGGAAATTAAATCCAAACCTCAACTTAAAACAAAAAAACTTGACAGTATGGACTCTCTCTCAACTCTACGAATGACATGTAACACAAAGAACAAACCATCAAGTTTTTTCAGGCTCATCCTCAAAGCAAAGAAATTCCAAATCTGTGTGTGTGTTAGCCAAGTGACAAGTTATACTTATTGGAGGAAAAAAAAAATGCAATATGGTGAAAGAGGTGCAGATTGCTTGACAATCATCTAAAACCAATCAATCAAAAAGTAAAGATAAAACCTTGCAACTGCTATATCCTTGACTTCAGCAGAAAACAATCCTGTAACTATTTTAGGAAGGCCTAGAAAAGGTCCAGCAATGTTCATTATAGCCTTTATATGCTTCGCGCACCAATTTGGTCCACCACCACCTCCCACTGGTGCAGGTGCCTCTACCCATTTCATGAAATGCAAGAAATATAGAGAACCCATTGAATGTGGTACAACCACCACCTTTTTACCACTAGTAGCAACCATAAGCTCTATGTTACTTTTAATCCTGCTGAGAGTTTGGTCTCGAACCTGATGATTTAACATAAAGGAAAAGAGAACTAGAATATGATATTGCAATAAAATATGAGAAAATTTATCGAGGAACAGAGAGAGATTTTTAAGTGAAAATATCATATCAATAAACTATCAATAAGGTCATCTTCATCCATATAAAACAATCAAACTTCATTGTACTTCATCTTCATCCATATAAATCAATCAAACTTCATTGTACAACCAAACTAGTATTCTTGACATAGATGTAGAAGAGCCAAAACTGTGAAAATTGTTGCATTGGTAAAAAGGTATAACTAACTATATAGTATTTAACTGGTTGCTGCTATATTAGATTGTTCAAAGGATTATAAGCATCCTAAGTAAGAAAGTGGCACACCTCAGTATTTTGAAATGAAAGCCTCCAATCATAGGCTGCCATATACATATTTTTGTCCTCATATCCTATATGAGCCAGGTTGGCAATTAAAACTGCCCAAACAAAATAACCAGGTGCGAAATAATCAGCTGCTACAAGGCCAGAAACAGGCCTAATCTTTATGCCAGGAGGATCTAGTCCAGTTTCATTATCCAGTGATATGTGCTCAATCCAGCATAACGGTCTGCAAGATAGCATAACTATTGAGTAGAAAACATGAAGAACATGCTCAAGCTACATAAGATAACTTTGGTGACTTAAAAGGCATCAAACATGTGACTATATACGAAGATCCTTAAACCTCTTAAAACAAGACTTCAAAGAGATAAAAGATTACAAATGAAAGAAAGCACAATTTATTCCATTTCCAGAGAATAATTAAGAGGATTAAACACATATCTGATGTAGTCACTAGTCATATACTTTGCACGGCTAATATGAAAAATGGTTTCAAGAAAGCACATGAATATGATCTTCCTTTTTTAGCAATTCTTAGATTCAAATCATCTATGAATTGAATCAACTAAAGAATGGAAGCAAGACAGAGGCCCCAGAGGCTAGAACACCAGCTGCTTACATCGAATTGCCAGACACATCATTTGTTGGTTGATTTGCCAGTTAATTATTTCACCAATTTCTATCACGGGAAGGAATGCTTTCTCCAGAGAAACCTTATGGCAGACTACAGAATATCAATCAACACTTAAGTCTTCCAATATGATAACTCCTCATTTACTTTAGTAGTTTCATCTTCCTCATAATAATCTCAGAAAGTGAATTGCATAAACAAGTGTTTTCTCAAATTAAATTTGATACCAAGCTTAGTAGCAGAACTCTTCTCAGTCTCCTTTTAAAAATGGTGGCACAAAAATCATTTATGTATTTATATTCTTCACAACAATCAATATGATCACTATTGATATTTCTTTCCAGCCGGAAAGCTGACAAATATGAAGATCCAGGGCACTGGATGATGGTAATCAATGGCTTTAAGTATACCAAAGGTCATCCCAGAAAGCATGCTAATTAAATTAGTACAAAGCAAATTACATTCTTCAGCATTGAAACATTTATCTACTGAAAAAAGCTATCCAACATCATTTGCTGCAACTGGGAAGCTAAATTCATTTCACAGTCCCACAAAGGGAAAGGGAAAACATAACCTTGTATGTCTAAAATAGCATGCAAAAAAATTTCACTCATTTTCTAGGAAAAGTTAGCCAATTGTATTATCATGTCACAATATAGAAGCATCCTTCAGAATGAAGAATTTCATAAACATTATTACCTGATATTGGAAGATTAGCTTAAATCGACTTTCAATATACTAATCATTTCACAGTAATAACTTTGCATTCATATAGACACGTCACCATCAACAGAGTCAATATTCACATTACAAGTTCATAATTTATCCTCTTTCCATCAAAATATATATTCAGAGTGCACCTAAATTATGAGATGCAACAACACTTTGGAAACAAGGATAATTCAAAATGCATGGAAAGGTTTAAGAGTTGATTGATAGTGATACCTTCTGTAAATTTCACCAAATGTACCACCCCAAAGCCTCTTTCTAAACAAGTCCTCTGCACAAGCATGCCCCTCCCACAGCTCGAGCCCCCCGGTTACTATCCCGGGGACAAAAACTACTGGATGCTTCGCTTCCAAGCCCTCCTTGGCCAACTTCACCCCCGGCGGATCCGGCAGCGGCCCGGTGATCGCCTCCGTCACGTATTGCGGAAGCGACGCTGGCATTGCGTTGTAAAGGAACAACAAAAACCACCACATCGAGCATAGGCATCCAATAAACCAGCAACAACTATCGATGCAACTCCACTTATACCTCGATTTCCCCGCCGCCGCAGGTGGCGGCAGACTGAGCTTCGAATTGACATTTAATTTCGTAGAATTCAAATTCGATTTTCCCTCCGATCCCTTGGTCTCCTTGCTTTCATCCGATTGCGACTCCGAATTTTGAGGCTTTTTGCCTTTTCTACGACGCTGCATCGCCATTTATATGCCTCTATGCGTATTGTATCACTCTGTACAGCATGCAGAAGCATGTATGCATCTGAACCCGTGAGCTGTATCTTCTCTGTATATCGTCAGTGACTGAAAATTTATTTTCCTAATTTTCTTTGCATTTATCACCACCAAAATAGTTTTCTCAGAAACTTAATTAATCATTGAACAACAGATCAAAAAAAAAAAGCACAATTCTCACCAACGAAGAGTGGTTTTCTGCAGATTTACAATCTAATATCTATATACGTATACAAGAGTTTGAGAGAGAGGGAGGACGAGATGACAGAATATTCTAACGAATGAGATTAAATTTTAATTATATTTATTATATATGAAGGCTTCTTAGATGCAATCCGTTGGTACAGAGGAGCATGCAGAGTAATGAACACCCATGCTTCCAGGTGTTGTACATTTTGTATAGGGTTAAAATTGTCAACATAAACACAAATGTACAACTTGGTAGAATGAGTTGAAAATGTGGAGAAAATGTGACTACTAACACGTGAGTTTTGATCTTGCCAAAAATGTAGGGCTCTGAATCGTTAAATGTTTGGGCCGTTGAAATTTACGGTGGATTGGGAGAATCCTACGGTGAAGATGTGGTGATGGAAGATTTAAGAAAAAACCAAGCAAAATGTACAAAAGAAAATTTTAAAGTAGAAATTCACTCTATTTTAAGAGTTGCATAATTATGGACAAGCCTTTTGTTAAAAACAAAGAAAGTATTTTGTTTTCAAATTTGTAACAAAATTAAATTGTGGGTCTAAATTGTTGGATGTGTCATACACGAAAGCTAGTATGTGTGTGAGCATACAATATGATGATCATGTTTAAAAAATTGGAAGATAAAAATTAATAAAACGTAATAGTTACCTATCATGTTTATAATTTTTTTTTTTTACTTTTTAAATTTCATTTAATGTTAATTCCATATTATTTGGCAGTAAGGACGAAAATATCGGTGTCGGTGTAAATATCGATATCCTGATTTTATGGAAATATCAATGTCGGTATCGGTTTCGATGGAAATATCGGACATTTTTAAAAAAATATGAAAACTTTCTAAAAAAATTGAAAAATTATATCTATTAGTTTATAAATTATTATAACTGATAAGTGCTAATTTTCACCTATTTTTGCGTATGTTTATGAATTCATTTGAATATGTGAGCTACGTTTTTATGATAATTATTGAGATTATTCGTGTATAAGATGCATTTGATGAGTTTATACTTAGTTTCATGATTTTAATGAGGAAACATGTAAGTTCCGCATGGAAAATCAAGGCTGCCCAGTGGGGCACGACCAGTGCCGTGTAGCACTGTCGTGACAGTGCCGTGGGGCACGACCGTGCCAGAATGTGCCACAAATATGGATTCGAGGCTGGAGGATGGGGCACGACCGTGCCCGGGCGCGCAGCAATTTCAGTTATTCTTGCGATTTCTTCTCCTACTTGATAGAGAGACTCGAAGAAGCGAAAGAAAAAGAGGGAGATTGGCGAAAAGAGGCAGAGAGAAGAAGCACGGAGAGAGAAGAACAAGAATTCAAGAACCGAAGCAAGCACGAGATCATCGTCGCTAAGATTTCAATCTTTCCTCTTTTATTAGTTTTAGTGGATATGATATTTTCAATCTTGTTTATGAGTTTGTTGATAATTATGTCTAGCTAATTTTCTAGGGTTTTTAGGACTTGTTAGTAATCTGATTTGAATCTTGATGGATCTTTAATTTAATTCAATGTTCATAATCATTCATCGTATTTGTGTGTTTATGAATTGATTGTTTGTTTGATTATCTGGCCAATAATTGAGCATGTTTTAATAATTGAATCAAAATTCGGGAGATGAGATTTAATTATGGAAGAATAAACACATGACACATAAAGATACTTAGATCGGGAAATTAAGGAATTTATGTGATGAGATATCAATCTTGGGTATTTTGGGAGTTGTTATGTTTCTATCATATAGAGTAGGGATACCTCTGATGGCATAATAATCAACTGATTAATTGACTCGGGAGAGCTATTAATTATTATATATGATTGCTTATATAGAATGATTGGTTAATGAACTTGGATTGATTAAAGTGATATCTTAATGAGAATTAGATGAAAGCATGTCCTAAAACCTGTTTTATATCCCTGTGATTCTTGAGTTAATTTATTTACATAATTATTGCTTTGTGTTGAATAAATCTGAAATTGATGAGATTTGATTTACCTAGATAAATTTGAGAATCGGATTTGAGTAGTTAATTAGTGCCTAGGTAGATAGTCTCTGTGGGATCGACCTTGCTCACCATTCCTATAATTTACACTGTACACTTGCATTCCTATAATTTACACTGTACACTTGCGGGTGTAGCTAAAATAAATTAGTGAACAATAACTAACATTAATACATATATTGAACTTATAATTTTAAATAAAATGATATATTTTCAACAAATATATAGATAACATACTATATAAATGTTATCTGCTATAATAACATGACAAATTTTGTACAAAGCTAATATATGGACTAGTAGTAACTTGAACTCCTATGAGGTTCAAATGAATAAGATGACATGTCATTTAGATTCATACAAATCAACTCATGATATTAGGACTAGTAGTAACTTGAACTCCTATGAGGTTCAAATGAATAAGATGACATATCATTTAGATTCATACAAATCAACTCATGATATTAGACAAATTTAGAGTATAATCACGAAGATGCAATTCATATGTACTTACAAAAAATTGTATTACACAAAATTAATATTCATCTATCCCATAAAAATAGTATAATATATATTTCTATCTATCCAATATTATAATTATTTTCTTTATTTGTAGAATTAATTTCTCTAAAATATCCTTAATTAATACTAGAAACATATGTAATGATATATAAATGTTGGTGGTTGTTTTTTTTCACATTTTCTCCAATAAGTGAATAAACATTCTATGTACTATAAAATAAATAAATAAACATAATATCAATGAAGGAGAATTGATTAGATATAAACTCCAAAATATTACAAGTAACAAAAAGAGGCAAAAAAATAGAAAAAATAGAAAAAAATCACATTTCCACCGATTTTTTACCGACAACGACATTATATCGATATTTCCCGACATTTCGTCGATATATCGACTACACGCTACGATATTTGTCCATTTTTTACCGACAACGACATCGGCACTGATATTTCCGACATTTCGCCGACATTTTACAGACATTTTGACGAAAAAAAATTGCACCCGTCGGGACACTCCAAAAACCGAAATTTCAGCGATAAAAACCGAAATTTCGATGACATTTTTATCCATGTTTGGCAGCGAGACAAAAAGAAAAAAAAGCTCGCTATCACCTAATTAAATTTAAAAGCCTCGAACGGATAATTGGGTGAAACTCAATACTCATGGAGCGTTAAAAGAGAATGGGTTGTGAGAAATACGCTAGGTTTAATTTTTGTAAATTTCTGAATATTATTGATACACTAACTGCTGAGTTTGTAGATATTTTTTAGCACGGGTTTTTGTTAAGTTTGGTTAGAAATTGATTTTTTAATGGTTATGTATTTGCTTTAACGACGTTATCTACGGAATTTAAAATGCTCAAAAGTTGCTTTCTTTTCATATTTGAGAATATGGGGAAAATTAACTGTTTGAACTTCCATAAAGAGGAAAACAAAAAAAGGAAAACAAAGTTGCTGATTGTATGGTTAATTTAGCTGTGGAAATTAAAAAGCATTATGTGTTTCACAATCTTGAACTTTGGTCTTCCTAATTTTAGGTTTAAATGGTTGTTTTTTATGGTTATTTTGTATTTTTATTTGGATATTGCAGATCTTTGTAATTTGTGGGATTTGTAAATCTTTCTTTGGACCTAATTATTAATCAGGTTGAAGTTCTGCCTTAATCCTCCCATCATGGATGGTTTTCATCGAAAAAAAATTAAATTAAAAAAAAATTGAAAGTTATAAGTAAGATATATAACTATGATGATTTAATTAATTTTAGATTTTTTTTTAAAAATAATATGAGGTTCGCATAAGTTGTCAACTAAACCAAAGCTGCCAAGTTATGAAAAATTCAACGTTGTTAGGAAAATAGGTTAATTCTTTTAAAAAAATAAAATCACATACCTTCTTTTGTTGAAAAAAAAAAACATATTTAAATTTACTAATTCTTGAACTATAATATAGTTTTTCATACTTTTCACAAATTAACAATTGATGAGGTTTGTTAATAAGCTATTTGTTTAGTACAAAATAGTCAAATAGGATAAGAAACCATCATGTTAACCAACACATAAAAAAATATCACTTTCTAAATAAATAAAAAGAAGATATTTTAACACAAATATCCCTCCACTTTAATTTGGATGATTTAGACCCTCCATTTTCACTTATTTCCTCTTCTTTCTCAGGATTATGTGAATCGTATGAGTTGTATTGTCGTCCATTTCACACGAAATATAAAAGAGGGTTGTGAATAATGAAGTACTTAATTTTATTAAAGGTATAATCATTACTTTGGCTAATTTTTTTTTTTATTAACAGAAAAAAAAGAGGTTTTTTTTATCCAAAATGCTATTTTATAGAACATGTCTAATTAATGTTTTATATTAATAATAAGGATCTCGGTTATTGCACAACTCTACGTACAAAAGAATAGTTGTATCATTTGTATCCTGGTTTTAAAATGATTTTTATGTTTATTTGATTTTAAATCAAAGCCTGTCGTAATAATTTGAGGGTCTTTGGGTAACAACAAAAAATGAGTTTCTAGGCAAAGAAAAAAATACATATGCACAATTCTTGAAAATATTGTCAAGTTACTTTACTATCCAAATTCTAAGTTTTGGACCATATGTACGATGTTGGAAAAGTACATCACTTACGAAAAAAAGAAGTCCAAATAAATAGTAAAAGTATTATTAAAAATATCTAGATCTCCTATCATTTTGAGAAACAAGTACAACACTCACGAAAAAAAGAAGTTCAAATAGATAGTAAAAGTATTATTGAAAATATATAGATCTGCTAGCATTTTGAGAAACAAAATCATTATCAGTCAAACACTCAACAACTACAATCAAAGATGATGTGAGGATGGAGGAAATTTAATATCTAGATCTGCTAGCATTTTAAGAAACAAAATCATCAGCACCTCAGCACTCAACAACGACAATTAAAGATGATGTGAGGATGAATGAAATTTGTGAGTGATTGGTGAGTGGTAAACAACGACAATCAAAGATGATGTGAGGATGGGGAAAATTTGTGAGTGATTGGTGAGTGGTAATTGTGAAAGGGCCGTTTGTTTATGTGGCATAAAAAGTAGTAATAACTTTTCATCTTCAATTTACTAATTCATTTTTTTTTTAGTTTTATAATTAATTTGATGGGGTTGAAGTTGAAAAATATTATATATAGTGGACCTACAACTTAAAATATAACTAGTTTTATTTTCAATGATTAGGTCATTGGACCATTGTACATTAAGAAAAAAAAAAAAAATATATATATATATATATATATATATATATATATATATATATATATACCTAAAATTTGAGGCCTTAGGCCGTCGCTCTTCCGACATGAAATCAGGATCATTCCTGTTTTGAACGATAGATAAATATATTGATATATTTTTATTATTAGGATATATATAAAAACAAAACCACACCAAAAATAACAATAACTCATTTTGAACCCGCAACCTTTACTATAAAAGGAGGTTAGAAAAAAAAAAAAACTAAAAAAGATACTACGTTTTTTTTGGTGTTTAAGCAAAAAGCTGGTTGTTTGCATTGGAGGGTATATAAATCATAAATTTCAATTAAATTTCTTCATTTAAAAAGTAGTTGTTGTTGATGTATAATTTATCAAATTTATAATCATTTTTAAAACCATAAGTTTAGAGTAATTTCATTAAAATTCATTTTAAATGCATGATGATGTACCAAATTTATTGTTAGGATGGGCTATACAAACCCCATCTATTACTAGACACACCACATTTAAAATAAATCAAAATAAATATATATTAAAAAAAAGTCTTTACTATTTACTATTTATTTAATATATATTATAAAATTAAAATATTAGAATGGTAATGTTGTGAGGTGTGTGTAGAAATTTAATAATATTAAATTATTTCAAAGTGAGTGTTTTTAGTAATTATGGTATGATTAGGAATGAGTGTGGTGTTTACGGTCCCATCCTTATTTTATTATTTAAAATTTTATTCATTAGTTAAAAAGTTTAAATTTAAATAAATTCTTCATTAAAAATTCATTTTTAATAAATAATATATCATATTTATCATTCTTAATTGTAATTTTAATTACCATATTACGTTTTTTTGTAATTTTTAAGGGTGAGGGTGATCGATTCTGTTAAAACAAACCATAATTTAAAATTTTAAAACTACTATAAATGAAAAAAGAAAAAAGTTAGAAAATAAAAAACTATAAAAGACAAAACATTTTGTTTTTCAAGTAAAATGTTGTTTGTTTGCATTGGGGTGGGGTGGGGACTGGGTTGGGTTGGGAGTTTTCTTTTTCTTTTCTTTTATATATAAATCATAATTCTACATTTAAAATTTGTTTTTCATTTATGATGTATGAAGTTTGTCTTTTTAGATCATATTTTGAAATTTTCAAATTAAATTCATCTGAAGTTCATTTTTAATTTTTGCATGGTGTGTCGAATTTATCATATTTTTTTTAAATTTTTTTTATAAATTAGAGGTTTTAAATTTAATAATGTCTTCATTTAAAATTCATTTTTAATACATGATATATCGAATTATCATTTATATTGTAATTTTATTTATTTTTAGTTTTATTTCATATTTGTAATTTTGAGAGGATGATGATGATAATTTTTTTAAAACAAATCATAATTTCAAATTATAATTTATTTATTTAAATTTTTACTTTCAATGAATGATATATCAAATTTATTATTTTTATAATTTTTAATTTATTATATACATTGTATATATAAAAACAAAATATCAAAACCACAACGTTTAAATGTTGGTGCATTTTAGTTTTTAATTGATTTGTAATAGTTTTGATATACTAAAATATTGAAGTTAAAAATTACATGTTTTAAGTAAAAATTATACTTTAAAAACCTACAAATATGAAATAAGATGACAATAAATAAAAGGATGGAATCAAAAACACCACACTTTACTTAGCACACTTCAATTATACAAATTTAAATTAGAAAAAACATAAACAAAAAAATATATATTTAAAACTCTATCCTCTCTATTTCCCTTCACTTTCTCCTTCTTTTTCATCTTTCTTGATTTGTTTAGATTATTTTTTTGAATTTATTGATGACTAAAATGCCAACATAATAATGAATATTTCACAAATTAGTTAAATATATGAAAATCATTTGAAAAAACGTAAGAAAATCGATTAAAATCCAACTTGTTCCATTCGGTCCCACTACAAGAAATTTTGCATACAACAAAGCCCATTTAACAACGCTTTTCATGAATTTGTGTTGGCTTTTGGAATTTACAACGCTTTTTTCCGAAAAGCGTTGTCTGTTTTAAAAAAATTCACCATACGACAACCCTTTTTTAGGAAACGACAACGCTTTTTAGTAGTGTTGTCGTATGACTTTTTTAAAAAAGGCAACGCTTTTGTGCAACGCTTTTGATGCGTTGTCGTAGAGCGAATTTTTATTTCAAAACGACAACCCTTTATGCAACGCTTTTTGGCGTTGTCGTTTCTTAATACTTTTTTTACAATTTTACAACCCTTTATGCAACGCTTTTTGGCGTTGTCGTTTCTTAGTACTTTTTTTTTTCAATTTTACAACCCTTTATGTAACGCTTTTTGGCATTGTCGTTTCTTAGTACTTTTTTTTTACAATTTTACAACTCATTAATTATAAAATAATTATTTTTTAATTAACTTAAATTTAATTAATATGTAATGTTATCTTGTATTACATTATTTGCATTAATATTATCTTATATGAACAAACTCATAATTTTAGAAAATAATATTTTTATAAAATACTATTTTGAATTAATTAAGAAATTAACTACACCTAATTAAATATTACTCTCACCCTTTGAAATAATAATACAAAATTGGTATATGATTTTAAAACATAATTCGAAAATTGTGTTTTATAATTTATAATTCATAAATTACGAATGCTTTTCTTAAAAAAAGATAAAGATAAAATTATTGTGTTTTAAAATTAATACAAAAAACATAAAAAAAAGATATATATATATATATATCATATCAATTAATTAAGAATATATAAAAAATTTAATTATACAACAATAAAAAAATATACATGTATTTATTTGAAAAATAAAAAAATTTGTATTACATAATAATATAAAAATTATATATTATTATTTTAGAAAATACAGATAAAATGAATTTGGTTTTAATTTGAACCAAAAATTATTTTACAACAAAAAAAAAACAATACATACATTAATTTGAAAAATATAAAAATTTGTATTACATAATAATATAAAAATTATATATTATTATTTTAGAAAGTAAAGATAAAATGAGTTTGGTTTTAATTTGAACCAAAAATTATTTTACAAAAAAAAAAAACAATACATATATTAATTTGAAAAATATAAAAATTTGTATTACATAATAATATAAAAATTATATATTATTATTTTAGAAAGTAAAGATAAAATGAGTTTGGTTTTAATTTGAACCAAAAATTATTTTACAAAAAAAAAAAAAACAATACATACATTAATTTGAAAAATATAAAAATTTGTATTACATAATAATATAAAAACTATATATTATTATTTTAGAAAGTAAAGATAAAATGAGTTTGGTTTTAATTTGAACCAAAAATTATTTTACAAAAAAAAAAAAACAATACATACATTAATTTGAAAAATATAAAAATTTGTATTACATAATAATATAAAAATTATATATTATTATTTTAGAAAGTAAATATAAAATGAGTTTGGTTTAATTTGAACCAAAAATTATTTTACAAAAAAAAAAAAAAACAATCCATATATTAATTTGAAAAATAAAAAAATTTGTATTACATAATAATATAAAAATTATATATTATTATTTTAGAAAATAAATATAAATTAGTTTGGTTTTAAAATTAATACCAAAAACATAAATTATTTGAAAAAATTATTTTATAAAATAAAAAAAGATATAAAAATGATTTATTAAAAGAATAATATGAAAAAAAACTTAAATATGTTAATTCAACCATAAACTATTTTTCAAAATAAAAAAACATACATATATTAATTGGTCAATACAATTTTTTTTATATAATAATACAAAAATTATATATTATTTTAATTAAATTAAAGTTGAAAAGTTTAATTATTTTATGATGTTATTTTATATTATTTGCATTAATATTATCTTATATATATGAACAAACTCATAATTTTAAAAAATTAGTATGTTTATAATATATATTAAAAATATGCACTAGTATACTTTATAATTGTCTTAATATGAAATTAGATTAAATATTATTAAACATATTAATTAGTCATTAATCTTCCAATTATATATTAATTAGTCATTAATTATATATGTATATATATATAATTAGTTAATAAAAGAAATACATATATAATATAAACACATAAAGCACTAGTAGCCTAGTAGTTCAAGATCCAACAAAGGGCACGAGTTTGAATCCCAGACAACGCACATTTATTTCTCATGATGTGGAAGATGATGTGGCAATGACGTGTTCAAAATATGCTGATGATGTGTCACTTTTTTGATTTTTTTCAGATACGACAACGCTTTTTACAACGCACCAAAAAACGTTGTAAAATAGGAAAAGACAACGCTTTTTAAGCGTTGTAAAAAGCGTTGTAAAATAGTTCCAGAAAATAAGAAAAGACAACCCTTTTTCTTGCAACGCACCAAAAAGCGTTGTCGTATCTATTTGACTAGGTATATGAACTTTGGTGTGTTGTCGTATGGCGAATTTTTTTTTACAACACTCGATACGACAACGCTTAAAAATTGGATTTAACGACGCGGAAAAACCGTTGTCGTAGGACATTTTTCTTGTAGTGTCCTGGTTAGTCGAACACTCTTTTAATTGTTCGGCCGACGTGGGTGAATGGAACTAGTAGGGTTTTTTTAAATTTCCTAAAGAATAAAATCGGTATTTTTTATTTATTATTATTTTAATTGAAAATCATATAAGTTGGGATGTGCTTAATAATTTATGGGGATGTTTTTAGTCCCATCTTAAATAAAATTTGAAAATTAATAAAATAATTTTTTGAAATATAAATTTTAGATTATTTGAATTTTTTTGTTATAATTTTTGAATATCATGATTAAAATCTAACTACAAATATGACAATTCCTACAATCTCACAACAAATATACTTGCTAAATATTAACTCATCAACTGAACTTTCAAGTTCATATCATAATTCTCCTACTTTAAAATGATTTGATTTGATACATGGGTAGACATTAAGGACTTCAAATTACACCTCCAAATCCAGAAAACAAAAACTCATACATCATTCACACCAACCTTTCATATCCTGAAAGTGCTTTAAAACTCTAAAATGTAGTCAAAATCCCGCCACCATCGCAAACCTATTGTCTACAACCACCATCAGAATTGACGCTATTCCTCAAAATTTTGAACCAAAATGAAAACTCTCAACAACCGATATATACGTGCAATTATTGAATTGGATTCTAAGACTTATGTGGAGGCCATCAACTCATCTTTAGTCGATTACAATCAATTTGATTTAATTGTTTTTTCATGTCCAAGTATCCTTGATCAAAATTAATCGTTTATAGTCGTGTTCCAGAAGAAGCAAGCAAATAAAGTTGAGCACAACTCTATCTAATCCTTGTCCTATTATTTCTTTTACTGCTCCTAATTTCAATGGTGATTATTTGTAGAGACAACCTTTTATTTGATTAATCTATTGTGATTGGCCTTGAATAAAAAAAAAAAAAACCGACTCTTCTATATGAAGTCAACTTGTAGAAATAGACACAAAATAACTTTCACTTTATCAATTAAAGTTCCACGTTAACAATTGAAATCTGAAATGTTGTCTATGTATTACATTGAATGATTTCAAAATTGATGTGCCGTGGTTGTAATTTTCAAAGTTCATATACCTAGTCAAATCTTATTTTTAAGAATAAAATAACACCTTCATTTTTAATAAAAAAGACTTGTCTTGAAGTTACAAGTTGGAATAACATTTGAGATTTCAACAGCATAACTTGTTATGAAGACAAAAATGAGTTGAGTCATCATATAGGTTTTTTTCCCCCAAAATAAGTGTAGAAAACATATTTTGTGATGAGAAAATGGTAGTTTCTAACAATTTGAAATAAACAAATTAGAAGTTTCACATGTTAAATAAATACTAAATTATTTATAAACAATAGAAACTTATACTTTTACATAAATTGTTATAAAAAATTGTCATTTAATGTTGTGGCAATGACCAAAATTACCATTCTGAAAAAAACATCAAAATTATGGTTTCTATTAAGAATAAACCAGGTCTGCTTCTCCCCACTTTAATAGTTCCATCCTATTGTACAAACAATTGCTATTTTATTCTCACAGTTATATAACAATTAAGGGGTTGGTGATACTATGGTATGCATAATCAACATGTTGGTAGGTCTAACATCTAATTTATGTAAGTTGCTCACTATTGAAATGGACTCACACCATATTTGGGACAAATATTACATTTTAAAAGTTAACTTGCCACTCTATATATTGAATAAAATATGAAAATTATGAAACTATTTTATGGTGTATTTGTAAGACGAATCAACCTATATTTATAATTTACAATATAAGTTGTAAATACGAGTTTAAGTTGTGGGATTCCGAGTATTTTCGTGAGATAATCTTATGTAGTTATTTTTTTAATTTAATGGGTGAATATTAGTTTGTCTGCATTCTTTTTCATAACAAATTTCTTTTAGTAGCAGCAAGAGGTTACTGTAGAAATCAATACATCATATATTTCAAGCCAAAAACACTAAAATGAAATGGAAAAAAAAAAAAAAAAAAACTTCCTATATTTAACCCTATAAATGGGCCTGGATCAATGAAGCCCAAACTAAAGGTTATGCGCAACAAGACTCAGTTAAAGCACTCAAGTATTAATTGAGAAATGATTAAAATATGGAATAAATATTTAAACATGTTACACATTTAGATCGTTGAATATTTGGAATTTAAACTATATAACTAGGAGAAATAAATTCGTTAACACATGGTTTTTACTCTTCAATAATCCATCTTCTTTTGAATATGACGCTAAAGTCGGCATTGATATTTATAATAATAGAATAAATAAGAAATGAGACGCGTTTGAAACATAATGGAAATGAGAAATTAATGATAATACTATAATCGTTACACGCTCACTACATGTGCAATGAAATAATAAAATAGTACTTTTTATCTTGATTTTATTTCATGATTTATAATAAGCATATTAAATGATTGTATTTATAGTAATTAAATCATCTTTAAACTGATTTTTTAAATAACTTTTTAGTGAATTATAAATTTATATTGATATTTAAAAAATTAAACGAGATATTTTTATTATGATTAAATGATCTTAGCACAGCAATTAAATTATTTTATCACGACTTGATAATTAATTTTTCTATAAAAGTAAATGAAATAATTACAAATATAATTAATGAAATTATTTTAAACATATACAAAATATAGATTATTGGAGCATAAGTTATATCCAAGGAAATTTAAACCACTAATTATGTTATTATTAAAAAGTCAATATAATTCTAGTTACATTTATTTTCATCCCTACCAAAGTAACCCAGCAAAGTGAAAAAGAGGGAAAAAAAAAAAACCCATTAATTATCTCCCTTTCTTGGGATTGAGAAAATTTCTCTCTCTCTCTTTTTTTTTTTCCATTTCAAATAACAAAAACCAGTAATCAATTAATCATAGGCACTTCTCTGAAACTAAAATTTATAAAAAGAAGCCGAAAAAAGGAAGAAAAGATAAAAATAGAAAAAAAAGAAGGGCTTAAAAGTAAAAGGGTAGATTATAAAAATTGCAATTCATCTACTTTTCTTCCCAGTTTCCTTCTCCACCAAGCACCCATTTACTCTTTTCCCACTCATTCCTCAATATTCTCTAGTATCTAAAAAAAAAAAATTTAATTCCTTTTTTTGTTTTTCCTTAAAACTCAAAAAAACATTCTTGTTTAGGCGATTTTTTTATAATTAATTTGTATAGTATAATCAATGATGAAGAGGAATGAGTGGGAAGACGCAAATTAAGGGAGAGCATTAAATTTGTCTCATCACCATCCAACACTACTCAATACTCTTCTCTCTACTTTCCTCCATTTCTGAATATCTCTATTCTCTTTCTTACTTTCTCTATGTTTATACTACACTATACTGTACTGCAATTCTCTCTCAACTCTCTTTCTACATATATATGATTTTCAGATTTTGATTGAATTTTGTTTTGATTGCACATTCACCAAAACGAAAATGCTTACATGCATAGCACGTCCAAAGCAAGGGAGCGATGCCTCGCACTCCATTGATCATCATAATCAGGAAAAACTCAATTCCAATGCTATACCTACTAAACACGCCATCAAATCCCTCTCTTCTCAGGTAACTCATCGTTGCTTCCTAGAATTTCAATTATTTTTGTAATTTATGCTCTGAAATAGGGTTTAAAACAATTTCGTAGATCAAGGACATGGCGCTGAAGGCGTCGGGTGCGTACCGCCACTGTGCGCCGTGTGCGAACCAGCCTGTTGCTCAGCAGGGGAGGAACGGCGGCGGAGTAGAGTCGGATCCGGCGGCGCTGGAGAAGTTCCGTTGGTCGTACCGGCGGACGGGGAGCTCCAACTCGAGCTCGACGGCGGGAAGGCGGGAGCTTGAGGCAAGGCTGAAGGGGATTTCGAGCGGGGAGGGGACGCCGGCGTCGGCGAGTGGACGGAGAATTGATCCCATCGTCTTCGTGGAGGAGAGTGAGCCCAAAGAGTGGGTGGCTCAGGTGGAACCCGGCGTCTTAATTACGTTTCTGTCCTTGCCAGCCGGCGGGAATGATCTTAAGCGGATTCGATTCAGGTACCCTGTTTTGCAATTTCATTGGTTGAAAAGCTTTAATGATTTTTTATTTTATTTTTTTCTTTCTAAATTGCTAATTTTTCATCTTGTAGAGTAGTACAAAAATGTGAAGCATGCGAACCACTAACATGATTAGCCAAACTTACCTACTACAAATGCTAAAATAATATTTATGGAAACATTGCAAGCCCAATAATCATTTGTTCCTTAAAAAATCATTTGATTGCGACATAAAGTCTATCACGTTCTGAGGTTGTTTTATCTTTTTGGGAAAATATCACTAAAAATTAGTATATATATATATATATATATTATAATTGCATCCAATTAAAATTAGAACAACTTCTATTTCTATTTATATCGTGTTTTGTTTCTTATTTCAGTACTTCTAATACGTATTATATATCTTGATGTTATTTTATATATTTAGCATATGTTGACAACGATGATCACAAAAGTTAAAAGTCAATATTAGACTTTAATT
Source organism: Scutellaria barbata (assembly GCA_028654395.1). Classification (NCBI taxonomy): domain Eukaryota; kingdom Viridiplantae; phylum Streptophyta; class Magnoliopsida; order Lamiales; family Lamiaceae; genus Scutellaria; species Scutellaria barbata. The sequence continues at coordinate 11,159,927 of CM053646.1, read as the reverse complement.
GTGTAATGTCATTATTAAAAAATATCCATTCCACAAAAAAAAATAAAAATCAATATGATCATAAAACAAGTTTTGTATGTATTATGATATTTGAAAAAAAATAAAAAATTGTAAGTGGAGACTATAATTTGTCATGGTTGGTATAGTTTAATTGGCATCATTGAGGGCTCTAAGGTGTTGAAAACATCTTGTCTGTGGCCCTCTAGATAATTAATTCAATTGGCTTTAGAGTGCTTTAAGACCATTTGGTGAAAAGTTTGCATGCTTAATTAGAAATTCTTTCACTATAATCATTAGATACATGATACATCCAACTCAATAGTTTACTTCCAAGACCTCTTTTAAATGATTGAGTCTATTTATTATTTGAACCATATGAAAGTCTTGCACGTATACTTGGGAAATTTTTGACTAAACATAGTTAGATAATCAGACATTTTAATTGGGTCTCCTCAAATTCATCATTCAGGAATTGCCATATTATAAGAACAGAATGATGTAATTAATGAATTAACGGTTGTTGAGAAGATCAATTGCTTGTTTATGGTGTTTTGCTGATGCTACACGTCATGTGCAGTATATAACTATTATCCCTAAATGAACATACACATAGTAGATGGACATTTGATACTATAATTAGTATATTAAAAGTAAATTAGTAGAACATATCAATATCTGCTTAGTCCATGCAAGAGTGGCTACTTTTGCAGTTATGACAAAAAACAACAGCCTCAAAAAAGTAAATCTATTGTCCGATGGTGATTAAAGTAAAATTAATTAGGAGGTGCATGCAATCAAGCAAAAATCTTTCAAAGAATTTCTGCCCTTGGTTCATGTGTAAAAACCAGCTCAAATTCGACACTAATTATGCCTATCATAATGGAAAAGAAAACTAAGGATTTCCTTTTCAGAAGAGCAGAAGTCATCGAAACACATTGGTGGGCCCGTTTTCATCATGTTGGGAAATCTTTTACTAATCGTTGTTTGCTTGTCGGGGGATTCTACATTGCTTTCGTTTTCGATATTCATCACGCGCTATTCTTTAGTTTGTCATCTTGTGTGAACTATATCTTGTTGCATTAGTCAAGAAAATGTATACATATCCTATGTGATGACAAGATAGGCATCTGAAACTGGCTTTTCAAACAAGAAGCAAGTTCATGTTGCTTCTCACTTTCTCGTTCTTTTCCGAGTGCGAATTGGGTAAGAAAGTTTAACAGATTGTAGGAAAGAAACATGGTGTTTTTAACTTTTGTCGAGATTATGTTGACTATATGTTTATTTGCCGTATATTTGGGGTGCGTGAATTGAATTGTTGTTTAGTGGTCCACCATCAAGATTTTCGCATAGGTATGTATGATGAAACATCATTTGCAGAAGAGAAAAGCTAATTAATATGCAAGATTTTGTCATAGGCATGATAGCCAACACATGCCTTTGAACAGGAATAGGAATAATGATATCTGGTTTTGTTGGTTCTTAAAATGGATCGTGAGTCACAATCCATTCCCATGACAATATTTAATCATTGGTTCTTTGTTTGCTTCCATGGCATGCTCCTTTTTTCTCTCATTATTTTGTGGGAGAGTTGGATGCTCTCCAAGCAAAGGGAAAAATAAATATAATTTCCAGATGTATTTAATTTTGATTTAAGTTTCTGGATATATTTTAGAAATCCAACATTTGATTTTCAACTATGCAGCACTAATCTTAAAGTAGCCTATGTAGGGTCCAAGTTAGTGGTTTGCCATAATATACAACAGTTCCACAGGGCATTATTGAAGATGTCGCTTTCATTAGTTGGAATGATGTATAATCAACTTAGTCTTTTGACCAACCAAACTTATGTTATCAATGCTTGCATATTTTAATTTTAAGAAAACTAAAATTCTTTCAACTGTTTACAATTGTATAATGCTTCATTTTCCATACTCGTTTCATTAATTCGTATTCTGATAAACATTTGGATTTGTTTGATTAGCCGAGAAATGTTCAACAAATGGCAAGCTCAACGGTGGTGGGCTGAGAATTCTGAAAAGGTGTTGGAACTGTACAATGTGCAAAGGCTAAACCTTCAAGGTTGCCCTCTCCCAACAACTCCAAGATCAGAAGATGAGAGCAGTTCAAAGATGGAATCTGTTGAAAACAGCCCCGTGACACCGCCTCTTGGTAGAGAGCCATTACCTCCTCGTGCATTTCAACGACCAACTGGAACGGTGAAGGGATACTCATCATCCGATTCATTTGACCTAACCTCGAACAATTCCAGGTCCAATTATGATTCTTGCGGAGTTGCCTCAACTCCCAAACTGTCAAGCATAAGTGGTGCAAAAACAGAAACATCATCAATGGATGCCTCGATGAGAACAAGCTCGTCCCGAGATGCTGATCGGTCTGGGGAGATATCAATGAGCAATGCCAGTGATTTGGAGAGCGAATGGGTGGAACAGGATGAGGCTGGTGTATACATTACCATCAGGGCCCTGCCTGATGGTCGAAGAGAACTCAGACGCGTCAGATTCAGGTTAGGCTTCTATCATTAACTTTTGTTCAATAAAATGTATAATAGATTGATTGAGTGTGCTGAGTTGAGATTGAACTGATTTCAGCCGGGAGAAATTTGGAGAGATACATGCTCGATTATGGTGGGAAGAAAATAGAGGAAGGATACATAAACAATACTTGTGATTGGATTCAAACAACTCCTGCCAACCAAGCTGTGATCATCATTATGAGAACCAAAGTTCAGTAATACATCAACAGTCACACCCTTCTTAGCCTTGTCTCTCTCTGGTATTTGATTACATGGAATTGTGGCATATTATGGGGATTTTGAATATATATGATATCTTTTGCTCTAAGATTTTAAGTGTAAATCTCGCATGAAAACAGAAACAACCACACAACAATCTAGTGTTAAAAAAGTGTGGAAGAAATTCCATTCTTGGATAGGGTGTAAGTAATATCCGATGGGTAAACAACACCTACGGATAAACGAATTATCCATTTAATATGTCCGACCTTGCCCTATCCATTCCATAAAAATGTCTTTTTTGGGAAATAAAAATGCACTTTCATCAATAATCACAAATTAACATCAAAAAACATTAGATTAATATAAAGGAAAAATACTTTTACCTACAGTAAGAAAAAGAAAAAAATACGTACAAGTCATAACATAAAACAATCACTTCATTCAATAGCTTCCACAGGCAAAAAGTAAAACAAGTAGTAGTTATGATTGTAAGTTTGAAGATTGAATTATATATGTGGACTTGGAAATCAAATAGAATATATTTCTTTTCATTCCTTGTGTATAATAAAATTAATATATTATACAATAAATTATTATGAGATTTTGGGATCCACACAAATTGTGTGTGGTTTTTTGTATTATATATAATGTGTAAGCAAAACTGTAGCAGCCAGTATTTTGGAAAAAAAAAAGAAAAAAAAAATTAATAGCAACTAAGATAAAATTTTAATTAATGATTTTACAAAATGAATTAGGTAATATTAAGAAAATTGCAAATTAAAACCTAAGCCTACTGATTAACCTAATCTAATTACGCTAATCAAACTAACAGCAAGATTACACCTCATGCTTATTTGCAGCACACCTGGCAAGATTTGGAGAGTGAGCATTTTGGTTAGAATAGATTTGGGGAAATAATTTAAGCAAAAGAAAAAAAAAAAAAAAAACTCTCTCTCTCCCTCACCTATCGTCTTCTTCACAACCTGCACCGCCATTTTCTTTCACCATCAGCGGAGTTTTTTTTTAGGCAAGGTAAATAGGTTATCATCTAATATTCTTTAAGCCCGTCATAATTTTATGGTCATTTCTACGAATTGGTTGTTGCCTATTCCTCGTACTCTGCTGCCATTTGCCACCTTAGTTGTTTTGAAGCCGGTGCTCGGTCGCGCCGGCGAGCTGGGAAATAAGAGTGGTGGCAGCGCCGGCGTGCTTGGTTGAGAGCCGCCGCTGCAGCGGCGGCGATTTTGGTATATATGTATTTGGGCTGTGTGTATATATATATATATACATATATATGTATGTTTTTGAGTGATGTTGCGGTTTGTGTGTGTTGGATGGTGTAGCGCGGTCGCCGGCGACAAGGGTCGCCGGCAGTGTGGCAGCAGGCGGCAGGGAGGCGGTGGCAGGATGGCAGGTGAGGCAGAGGGGAGTGATTTGGGACTAGGGGTGTAATTGGGAATTTATTAAACCTAGGGACTTGACTGCAAATCCCTGGATTTAGGTGAAATAACATTGTAGTCCCTGAGCCATTAGATATTCACTGATTAGTCCTTAAATTTATGAAAAATCTTCAGATTAATCCCTGAAATTTATGAACATTAACAGGATGACCCCAGAACTTATCTGAGATAGTAGATTGACTCCAAAACTTCTATAAAATAGTAATCTAACCCCTATAACTCTCAGCAGTTATATTATGACCCCAGGATACGATAATTTCGATATTTAATGTCCTACGATGATATAAAATAATATAAGACAAGACAAACGGACCCTTTAAGCAAGAAAACCCTAATTTTAGGGGCGAAATCAACAAACCCTGATTTTCAGTAAATCCTAAATTTAGAACCCCCGTCTATTGATTTTCTCCAGGATTTATTCTTTTATAGATTTTATTAGTCTTAAGCTATTTTAAATCAGATAATAAGTCAGTTTCTATTCCCTGTAGGAAGTTCACGCGGGAAACCAAATTAAGTCGGTTATCGAAGGCTTTTGAGCAGGATTCGGTGATAAGTCCAAGGTGGGGGTAAAACTTTATTTATGGTTTTAAATCGTACAGTTTTAAGGAAAACTACGTGACTAAGTGATTTAATTTCCGTCATTATGTGCTGTTGGTTTCAATGGAAATGTTTTTATTACGTGAACAGTATTTCAAGTAAATTACATGAATTTGAGAGCTATGGATTTTCAAGTTACGCAAATGAAAAGGATTTCAAATGATGATAAGTCGGGATAATACCCGCTAAAAAGGGGTTTCTTTAGAAACCAACACATGTCAAAAGTTTTTCTGTACTTATGTGTTATGTGAATTATGTGGCCAACGTGAACGTGCTCAATGTGTATTATGTGAATATGTGGAACCATTATGTGAACTTACTTGCGCATGCGCCTTCACGCCAAGTAGGGTATTCCTTTTTGGAAACCCATCTACAGGGGATATTCTTCGGAATTCCCAACGCTATAGGGGTGTAACAGCCCAAATTCGGGTCGGCTTGGGGCCCTGATAGGTATTCTTCGGAAACCTATCTAGAGTTCATTGGGACTACTTGGGAGTCCACAACGTGTATTTTATGTATAATATGCAAATAATTGTATGTGTATATTTTTATTATTATGAATTCCCCTACCCCACTAAGTGTCCTTTTGGCACTTACCCCTTTTATGTAAAATGTTTTCAGTTTAAAGAATTTAGAGCGTGGCGCTGGAGCGATGGATGCTGGTAGCCAACGATTAAAAGTTGACGAAAATTTTAATTCAAAAATGTATGTTTTATAATAATTTTTCTTGAATTTATTTATCTTTAATTTCTTAAATGAGTGAATTTTATTTGTAAATAACGCCTCGATCAAAGATTATCAGTTTAAGGAAACGGGGCGTTAAAGGTGGTATCAGAGCAGGTCTATGATTCTGTAGACTTGCTAAAATATTTTTGTTTTTCGAAAAAAAAAAAAAATTCTTGTCATATTATGAATTCAATAAGTAATAAAAGTATATCTTTTCTTTGAAAGAAAAATTCTTATTTGCTACCGGCATCTACATCTAACCTTCTGCTCCGTCTTCGCTAAGGTATGCTACGTTCAGATGTTTAATTATTTTATGACCCTGAAATTATGTGGAAAAAGATGGTCGTATAGACATTTTCTTAGGATTGCTTTAATACATGATTTGTGATTATGTGGTGATGGATCACTGTTATCAACACACTGCTTGCTGGACGCCGCCACTGAGTCGCTGACTGCAGCAGCATGAGCTCGTGTGCGTAAATAACCGCGGCAGGAGTTGGTACAGTGTTATGTGATTGGTTAAGTCATGTTAAGCTATGTTATATGTGAAATAATGTTATGATGACAACGATGATAGAGAAATTTACAGATATATTTATATGATCAAGGGAAGCAGGTTATGAGTTGAATGAAATGATTCTCATGGGTATTACTATCACATAGACTTTAATGCAAGATATAGTCTTCGTAGAATATGACAATAGCTAGAAGAAAATAGATGCTCAGAATGGACTTCACATGCTTTAGACATCAGGGATAGAACTACGTTGAAAATTTCATGATAAGTTCTTTAGGCTTACGTTCGTGCTACTAAAACATTTTGGCCTTACTACCAGTTAATCACCGGAGATAATCTTGGAAGAAAATCGGCGATCACGAATGTTCTAAAATATATTATTAAATGTTGAAGCCTGGCAACTTTCTTTTCTTCACCGAGAAATATTCATAAGAATAAGAAGCCGATTTCACCCTCTTTGCTTGGGGAAAAACTAGCGCTACCACATCATAGTGATTCAACCATGGCAGATATTTACTCAACTGCGGTTATACCAAGAACTCTTATACGAAAAAGTTTCAATGGTAAAAGACGAATTAGAGAAAATAAGAGTATATTGGAGGCACTTTCTCGACCAATAGCTCAGCTCGCTTTCTTCATTTTTCGAATGGGAGATGAAGTCAGAAAAAAAAAAAGAAAAAAAAACGCGCTTTCTCTTTCTACTTTACGAGGAGCGTTTCGAACGTAGAGGATATCATCACGACTTCTCTTTTCGTACCGCTAGGAATGCTTAACGTCACTTCGCCAACTGACGGTACATGCGTATAAACTGAAACCATTCTACGTGCGACCTTCGCCAAAGATGAAGAAAATAAAGTCAAGGAAAGGAATTTCAATTTATCGCTCAAAGACCGGCTCCCGAACTAAAACTCTCTTTCTTCTTCCGCCGAAATCAGACTGGAGAAATGATTAACAGAACGACAGTGATTCATATGAATAATAGATTTTAAACAATTAAGATTTAAATCAAATCGAAAACACACTATCTTTAATCTTCTTTTATCAAATAATTTGGATTATTTAATCCGTCAATCTTCAGTGGAAGAGGATAACTTGCAGATGCGGAAGAATAGTTGATGGCCCCAGATAAACTTTCTACTCACCTAATCCGTACCGACGGGCATAAAATTTCATGCGCTATTTTCAATTCATCGAGGAGACGAGTTTCTTGCGAAAATTATATGATAAAATTTTATCCTAAAAAGAAGAACTGTAATGACGTGGACGAACTTTAAAGAAGTGATCAGGTAAAATTTCCTGCAAAAATTTTACTGTGGTAAGAAGGAAATGAAATTTCTACATCTCTGTCAAGGGTTGCTGACGAGTAGAGAATATTAAAGAAAGTTTAAATTAACTAAGTAGGTATGTGATATATTTAGTCAGTACCGATACAAGAAAACGCTAGACGCTATAGTAGGAGCCTACATTTGAAGATTTGCGCTATTCTGGCTGGACATGAAGGAATGACGTACACCGAGATCATTAAGAGAGCTCAAGAAGTCGCCTCGTATACGTGTTTGGACTACGTAATTCCTTGAAAAAAAAAAAAAACCTTCGAGGACGTCTGGGAAAAAGAAATGAGATGATCGAAATCAAGAATAAGTTACACCTTTCAAACCAAATAAAACGACTGATGGTGAATGACGCTCTGAACACCTCTATTCTCAGAATGGGAGCCGTCTGTTCCAGATACGAAAGAATTCACATCGGACAGTACCGCTGGAGGACTGGACATTGCCATCGATGCTAGGAACCTGATCATAGTTCGAACGCTAGTCTTAACAGTAGGAACGTTAGACCAGACTTCAAACTAAGACACGAAGCAGGAAAAGCTCGAGTTGTTGCTCTCACACGAAGCGAGGCCACTGAAGAGCTAAAGACCACGACAGACGATCAAGATGCTTAAGAAGTGAGAATGTGAAACGTTTTCGATAAATATTGTAAATCTCGAGTAGAAAACGAACTCTATCGAAATAGTGTCGATAATAATGGAGTACGTGGATGTTTTCCCAGAAGATTTATTTGGACCATCGCCTGATCGATAAGCTGAGTTCGGCATAGATTTGGTTCTCGGGTCGGCACTAGTGTCTAAAGCGTCATATCGAACGTCGTCAAATGAGTTAGAAGAATTGAAGATGCAATTACAAGAGCTTTAAAAAAAAACTTTATACGTCCCATCGTATCTCCTTGGGAAGCTCCAGTGTTATTCGCGAAGAAAAGATGATGGAACATTTCAAATGTGTGCTGGCTATCGCGAACTAAATAAAAGAACTATCAAGAATAAATATCCGCTACCTCGAATAGAAAATTTAATTTTTAACTAATTAAGAGGCGCAAACGTGTTCTCGAAAATAGATTGGAGATCGGGACATTGTCAAGTGAAGATCAAGAAGAATATATAACTAAGACAAATTTCAGAACGAGAGAAGATCATTTCGAATTCGTAGTTGTGCCTTCTAGACTTAGTAATGCACCAATAAATTTATGGATATGCTGAATCGAGGCTTTCATCCATACCTCGATCGTTTCGTTGTAGTTTCTAAAAGATGACATTCTAGTATGCTCGTACGATAAACTCCAACAGGAAGAACAATAGAGAATTGCGTTGGAAACTTTGAGAAATGAAAAGTTATATACAAAGTTTAAGAAGATTGAGTTTTGGCTGGATAAAATTTCGTTCCTTAGACATATCATCGCTTCAAAAAGAATTAAAGTAGATTTGGCTAAAGTGGAAGTCTTTGGTAATTGAAAAACGCCAACTAATACAAACGAGGCACGAAAATATATAAGGAAAAAAAAAATATATATATATATAATAAGTAAATAAATAAATTTTCAAGCGCAGCGGAAGCATAGTGGAGAAATATGAAGAGGAGCATTGAATTTCTTTGTCAAGAGATGTCTCGTTTTCCAGTAAGTAAAAAAAAAAAAAAACCATGCCGTATAAGTTATAGTGGACAAACTAACCAAGTCTGCTCACTTTCTGTCTATCAAAATGACGTTCGACGTGGATAGATTGGCCCGAATTGATATGCAGGAAATAGTCAGGCTCCATGGAGTGCCAGTCTCGATTGTATCGGATAGAGATCCCCGCTTTACTTCCAGATTTTGGCAGTGCTTACAAAAGGAGTTGGGCACTAAATTAGCTTTCAGCACCGCTTTTCATCCACAGACTGACGGTCAAACAGAGCGAACAATACAAATTCTAGAAGACATGTTGAGAGCCAGCGTTTTGGATTTGCAGGGAAGTTGGGAAGATCACTTATATCTGGTAGAGTTCGCATATAATAACAGCTATCAGTCGACGATTGGAATGGCACCATATGAAGCACTGTATGGAAGAAGGTGCCGATCACCTTTATATTGGGATGAAGTTGGTGAAAGATAAGTTTTGGGGCCGGAGTTGGTCGAACAGGCTGTAGTGATAATAAGAAAAATCCGAGAAAGAATCAAAGCAACTCAGGATCGACAGAAATCTTATGCCGATAAGAGAAGGAGGGAGCTAAAATTTGAAGTGGGTGATAAAGTTTTCCTGAAAGTGTCACCTACTAAAGGAGTCTACCGATTTGGAAAGAGAGGTAAACTGAAACCCAGGTACATTGGACCTTATGAAATATTGGAACGGGTCGGTGAAGTAGCGTATCGATTAGCGCTACCACCTGATTTCGCAGGCATTCACAACGTATTCCATGTGTCCATGCTGCAAAAGTACGTGTTTGACCTGAGTCACGTGATCCACCAAGAAGATATTGGACTTGACGAGGACCTATCTTATGAAGAATTTCCTGTTGCGATTATCAATAGAAAGGTCCATAAACTGAGGAATCAAGATGTAAACTTGGTAAAGGTCCAATGGAGTCAGCATAGCGCGAAGGAAGCGACTTGGGAAAAAGAAGAAGAAATTCTTGCAAAATATCCGAGTCTATTGATTTTAGGTACGTTTGTAAATTTCGAGGACGAAATTTCTTGTAGGAGGGAAGGATATAGCAGCCAGTATTTTGGAAAAAAAAAAGAAAAAAAAATTAATAGCAACTAAGATAAAATTTTAATTAATGATTTTACAAAATGAATTAGGTAATATTAAGAAAATTGCAAATTAAAACCTAAGCCTACTGATTAACCTAATCTAATTACGCTAATCAAACTAACAGCAAGATTACACCTCATGCTTATTTGCAGCACACCTGGCAAGATTTGGAGAGTGAGCATTTTGGTTAGAATAGATTTGGGGAAATAATTTAAGCAAAAGAAAAAAAAAAAACTCTCTCTCTCCCTCACCTATCGTCTTCTTCACAACCTGCACCGCCATTTTCTTTCACCATCAGCGGAGTTTTTTTTTAGGCAAGGTAAATAGGTTATCATCTAATATTCTTTAAGCCCGTCATAATTTTATGGTCATTTCTACGAATTGGTTGTTGCCTATTCCTCGTACTCTGCTGCCATTTGCCACCTTAGTTGTTTTGAAGCCGGCGCTCGGTCGCGCTGGCGAGCTGGGAAATAAGAGTGGTGGCAGCGCCGGCGTGCTTGGTTGAGAGCCGCCGCTGCAGCGGCGGCGATTTTGGTATATATGTATTTGGGCTGTGTGTATATATATATACATATATATGTATGTTTTTGAGTGATGTTGCGGTTTGTGTGTGTTGGATGGTGCAGCGCGGTCGCCGGCGACAAGGGTCGCCGGCAGTGTGGCAGCAGGCGGCAGGGAGGCGGTGGCAGGATGGCAGGTGAGACAGAGGGGAGTGATTTGGGACTAGGGGTGTAATTGGGAATTTATTAAACCTAGGGACTTGACTGCAAATCCCTGGATTTAGGTGAAATAACATTGTAGTCCCTGAGCCATTAGATATTCACTGATTAGTCCTTAAATTTATGAAAAATCTTCAGATTAATCCCTGAAATTTATGAACATTAACAGGATGACCCCAGAACTTATCTGAGATAGTAGATTGACTCCAAAACTTCTATAAAATAGTAATCTAACCCCTAGAACTCGCAGCAGTTATATTATGACCCCAGGATACGATAATTTCGATATTTAATGTCCTACGATGATATAAAATAATATAAGACAAGACAAACGGACCCTTTAAGCAAGAAAACCCTAATTTTAGGGGCGAAATCAACAAACCCTGATTTTCAGTAAATCCTAAATTTAGAACCCCCGTCTATCGATTTTCTCCAGGATTTATTCTTTTATAGATTTTATTAGTCTTAAGCTATTTTAAATCAGATAATAAGTCCGTTTCTATTCCCTGTAGGAAGTTCACGCGGGAAACCAAATTAAGTCGGTTATCGAAGGCTTTTGAGCAGGATTCGGTGATAAGTCCAAGGTGGGGGCAAAACTTTATTTATGGTTTTAAATCGTACAGTTTTAAGGAAAACTACGTGACTAAGTGATTTAATTTCCGTCATTATGTGCTATTGGTTTCAATGGAAATGTTTTTATTACGTGAACAGTATTTCAAGTAAATTACATGAATTTGAGAGCTATGGATTTTCAAGTTACGCAAATGCAAAGGATTTCAAATGATGATAAGTCGGGATAATACCCGTTAAAAAGGGGTTTCTTTAGAAACCAACACATGTCAAAGGTTTTTCTGTACTTATGTGAATTATGTGGCCAACGTGAACGTGCTCAATGTGTATTATGTGAATATGTGGAACCATTATGTGAACTTACTTGCGCATGCGCCTTCACACCAAGTAGGGTATTCCTTTTTGGAAACCCATCTACAGGGGATATTCTTCGGAATTCCCAACGCTATAGGGGTGTAACAGCCCAAATTCGGGTCGGCTTGGGGCCCTGATATGTATTCTTCGGAAACCTATCTAGAGTTCATTGGGACTATTTGGGAGTCCACAACGTGTATTTTATGTATAATATGCAAATAATTGTATGTGTATATTTTTATTATTATAAATCCCCCTACCCCACTAAGTGTCCTTTTGGCACTTACCCCTTTTATGTAAAATATTTTCAGTTTAAAGAATTTAGAGCGTGGCGCTGGAGCGATGGATGCTGGTAGCCAACGATTAAAAGTTGACGAAAATTTTAATTCAAAAATGTATGTTTTATAATAATTTTTCTTGAATTTATTTATCTTTAATTTCTTAAATGAGTGAATTTTATTTGTAAATAACGCCTCGATCAAAGATTATCAGTTTAAGGAAACGGGGCGTTACAAAAACATGTACAAGATATGCAAGATCACAAAAGATACATACAAAATAGGAAAATATACACATTCAAAAACTAATTCCTTAATTTACGTTGATATCCCCCCGTAAGCGAAGCGTGGGGTTCGCCAAAACGCGAAGCTTGGATCGTAGAAGAAGATATGGACTCGTCGGAAGGTTTTTTGTAAAAATGTCAGCAATGTTGTGAGCGCTGGAAATAAATCTTGTGCAGAGACGACCATTAGCAACAAGCTCACGCGTGAAATGATAGTCCAGATCAATATGTTTGGCACGTTTGTGGGAAATCGGGTTATCGCTAATAAAAAGAGCTCCTTTGTTGTCACACAGATGGACTGGAAAGGAGGACATGGAAACATGCAGCTCTCGCAATAGATTTGATAGCCATATCATATCAGCAGCAGCATTAGCAAGAGCCCGATATTCGGACTCACAACTAGAACGGGAGACTGTGGGCTGTTTCTTAGAGCTCCAAAGGACAAGATTTGAGCCAAGGAAGATTGAGTGGCCTGAAACAGAGCGTCGAGTATCCGGACAAGCAGCCCAATCAGCATCAGAGTATGCAAGAATAGTGGGCGGAGAACGATCAATAGTAAGACCGAAGTGAGTAGTACCCTAGAGATACCGTAAGATACGCTTAACGGCTAGAAAATGATCGGTTGTCAGAGCATGCATGAACTGACTGACAGAGTTTACAGCATATGAAATATTTGGGCGTGTAATTGTTAGGTATTGAAGAGCCCCAACAAGCAAACGATAAAGAGTGGGATCATGAAATGGAGAGCCATCAAGATTGAGGTGCTGATGCGCAACCATAGGTGTGGAAACCGGCTTGCTGCTGTCCATTTGAGCTCGAGATAGTATGTCAGCAACATATTTTGCTTGACTAAGAAAAATCCCTGAAGATGTGTAAGATACTTCTAAGCCTAAAAAATAATTTGGCTTGCCTAGATCTTTGATTGCAAATTCCGAATGAATGGTGGAAACAAAAGTAGAGATGAGAGCATCATTATTGCCAGTGGCATATACTAAGAGATATAAAATAGAAGAACCACGACAATACACAAAAAGAGAAGTATCAGACCTGGTGCAAGTAAAGCCGTGATGAAGAAGAAAATTACTAAACCAAGAAAACCATGCCAATGGTGCTTGCTTCAAACCATATATAGCCTTTTTAAGACGACACACATGATTAGGATAGCGAGAATCCACATATCCTGGAGGTTGTTCCATAAAAATTTGCTCCCGTAAAAAACCATTCAAAAAAGCATTTTTTACATCGAGTTGACGCAAAGACCATTTCCTCATGATAGCAAGAGAAAAAATAACTCTCACCGTGGAAGCTTTAACCACAGGGCTAAAAGTAGCATGGTAATCCGATCCTGGAAGCTGAGTAAAGCCTTGGGCAACAAGACGAGCTTTAAGCCTTTCAACAGAGCTATCAGCGTGATACTTGGTTCCGTAGACCCATTTAGACCCAACAATATTCGTAATTGCAGGACGGGGAACTAAGTCCCATGTATCATTGGCAAGGAGTGCGCGCATTTCATCATCCATAGCTGCAACCCACTCAGGATGTTTCAAAGCAGTCTTATAGCCACGCGGCTCGATATTTGTAAGAAGAGCCGATATAAGACCATCACCAGAGATAGAGTGAAAAAGTCCCGGGTATTTTGGTTTAAATATGCCAGCACGAGACCGAGTTATCATGTGGTGGGTCGGCCTAGGAGCCGAAACAATAGGAGAAGATGGCGAGTCAGAAACCGATGGTAACAACTGTGGTGAAGAGATTGTAGGAGAAGCTGGTGCTGTTTGCTGAATAGGAGCAGCTGGCGGTGATGAGGGAGAGTCCAAACAAATAGAGCATGGCGGCGGACTTGGCGAAGCAGTAGGCACAACTACTGATGGCGTGACCAAAGAATGTGATGAAGGAATAGGGTCATTGAACCTCTGCAGAACTGCATCAGTAAGAGATGCAGGAGTGGTGCCCGTGACAAGAGGAAATGTAAGGTCGGCAAAGCGCGCATGACGAGAAATATAAATTCTATTGATGGAAGAGTCAAGACACAAGAAGCCCTTATGGTTGGAAGAATACCCAAGAAAAATACATGGTGCGCTGCGCGGAGCTAATTTATGAGCAGCGTAGTCACGAAGATAAGGATACACGAGACATCCAAACGGGTGAAAATTAGAGTAATTCGGAACCATGCCATATAAGAGTGTAAAAGGCGACACATTATCAAGAAGTGGAGTGGGTAGCCGGTTAATTATGTATACAGCAGTAGCAAAATCATGTACCCAATAAGAAGTAGAAACTCCAGACTGAAAAAGCATAGCAAGATCAGTCTCAGTTATGTGTCGATGTTTTCTCTCGGCCCTTCCATTTTGCGCCGGTGTATATGGACATGAGTTTTGATGGAAAATACTATGTTGACGGAAATGTGCAGCAAATTTTTGATTAACAAACTCTGTTCCACCATCACTTTAGAAAATTTTTATTTTGCAAGAGAACTGATTTTCCACAAGAGTTTGAAAGGCACAAAAAGCAGCATAAACATCAGACTTAAGACGCAGTGGATATAGCCAACAAAAACGTGAGAAATCATCAATAAAGATCACATAATAACGGAATCCATCAACAGAAGTGATAGGAGCAGGTCCCCAAACATCACAATGTATCAAATGTAAAACAGAAGAAGCACGTTTCTCATTACGAAGAAATGGTAAACGACTGCTTTTGCCTAATTGGCAAGCAGAACACAACGTAGGATCCGGAAGAATCGAAGAGACAGACAAATGTCCTTGCTTATTTAATAAAGAAATAATAGCATGGCCAACATAGCCTAAACGTAAATGCCAAAACGTAAAGGAACCCGTAGGTTTGGAGGAGGCAGCCGCCAAAAAAGCAGAATCAACTTGATGCAGCACGTAGAGACCATCTTTACGAGTGCCGCGAGATAGAATTAGGCCTGTCTTTCGATTCTGAATCAGAAAATGATCATTAGAGAAAACCACATCAACAGGATAATCAGATGTAAGCCGACTAATAGATAAAAGATTTCGTTTGAGATTAGGCACAACGAGTACGTCTTGCAAAGATAAAGTGGATGATAAATTACAAGAGCCAATATGAGATACATATAAGGTATTACCATCGCCCACAACAACACGTGCCTTACCATTGTACTCAGTTGCCGAATCTAGATAATGAGGCGATGGAGTCATATGAGCACTCGCACCTGTGTCAACTAACCAATCTGGAAAGTCAGATGAAGAAAGAGCTGCTGGAATAGCATGAGAAGCAGCAACATTGGCAAATGAGGGAACAAGATCTTTATCACAGCGCTTCGGACAAATCGGCGCAGCATGGCCCTCCTCTTGGCATATCTGGCATTTGCCAAGATAAGGTCTACGACCTGATCCTCGACTAGAGGAAGCACCGCGAGCAGGAGAAAAAGAATTACCACGTCCAGAAGAATTACGCCCAGAAAAATTACTGCGGGCAAAGAAGTTGCGAGAGCCACGACCAGAATAGTTGGAGGAGCCACGCCCTCTAGACGAGAGAGCAGAATAAAAGGCGGCCTGAGGAGAGTGAGAACCTTCAATTGACTGCTGAAAAATCTCGAAACTCATCACCTTTGGAACGAGATCAGCGAAGGAAGACAATGGAGTTTGAGAAATTTGACTAGCGTAAAAAGAATGAAAAACAGGTCCTAATCCACGTAAGAACCAGTGGACCTTATCGGTGTCATCTACCGAAGAGCCAATTGCCGACAATTGATCGCAAAGGGATTTAAAGGTCCGAGAATATTCAGCAACAGACTTGGAACCTTTGCGAAGAGACTGGAGTTCGTCTTTAAGACTGGTTTCACGCGCCTTTGATTCATGACGAAAGGCGGCGGCTAGAGCAAGCCAAACCTGTCGAGAAGTGGAGCAACCAACCACAGCAGCCATGGCTTCTGGAGTAAGAGAGGATTGAAGAAGCGTTCGGAGTTTCTGATCAGCTAAACGCCAGACGGCATATTCGGGATTGGGAGATGTAACTCCATTTGCATCAGAGTTGTGCGGAGGTGGAGGAGGGGTGGTGCCATCAATGAGATGCATCTGATTTGCGCACTCTAACAAAGGTTCAATTTGAGAGTGCCAAAGTAGATAATTAGAAGAATCAAGTTTAATGGTGAGAAGATGAATAAGAGTAGAGAAAGGGAGAAATCCATCAGACGGAGAAAAAGAAGATTGCGTGAGAGCAGCAGCAGTGGCAGAAGATTCAGCGGTGGTTTCTGGAGAATTGGCCATAGGATCGATAAAGGTGTTAACCGGAGGAGTGTGATACCATATGAGATTTTGGGATCCACACAAATTGTGTGTGGTTTTTTGTATTATATATAATGTGTAAGCAAAACATGTACACGATATGCAAGATCACAAAAGATACATACAAAATAGGAAAATATACACATTCTAAAACTAATTCCTTAATTTACGTTGATAATTATTTATTTCTGTAAACATAATTATATTGTACAATATATTTATTTCTGTAAACATAATTATACATTAATATAATATTTGAAATGTCATTTTAATAATCATAAAAATAAGAACGAGATAAATATGAAAATATTTATTTTTTATAAATATTGGTAATCTATAAACTAGTGTTTGTGGAACCGAATCGGTGGTCCAACTGGCTGAGCCACCAATTCAGGTTCAACCACTAGTCCAACCGTTTGAATACATATTTACTACTTTTTAAGAATATATATTACTTTTTTGTATCTTATTCTTATATTTATATATTAATATTATATATATATATATGAAATATTAAATGACTGTAATTATTGATTAACATATTTTAGTGACTATTGTTTTTTTAAGTTGCTAATATTATTACAATAATTTTCTTAACATAGGGTAATAGAATAATTATGTTCTATTTGATTGAGTAAAATATAAGTACACTCAAATAATACATATGATAAATTTATAGTAGCATAGTGTTATCATAAAGAAATATATTAACATGATAAATTGACATACAAGTTTCCAGAATTAACACCTCTTTCAATGAAACTTTTTATTCTCTCCAGTGTATTAATAATTTGAATTCTTAAATTATCTCTCATCTCTCTCCCCAAAATTGTCTCCACCCCACACGTTTCCTCTCTCATCTCTTCATCTCCTCAAAATTCTTATATATTTTCAAAATTTATCAACAGTGGCTTTGGAATTAACAAAGAAGAGATTAGCGATGATAAGCAACAAATGTAGTCAACAACGGTTGCATTCAGATCTGAACAGAAACAATTTTCGATCTCTTTTCCTTTTTCTTTTCAACCTTTTCTTCCTCATCTCTGACAATAGTGGCTGTTTTTTCCGGTTTCATACCCATTTTTCCTGTTCTAGCCGGTTTTTTGCGATTCTTTACGATTTAACCACAAATCCGGATATTGAACCGAAAAAATCAACCGGAAGTGGAGTGATTGATATAGGCCCCACAATTGTGATTCTTTAAAATAGAATGAATGATGGTAGATATGAACATCAACATAAAATTGAGAATCGTAGAAATAAGAATTTTATAAATTGAGAATCCTAGAAATAAGAATTTAAAATGATGAATAAAATAACATAAAAATTCATGTATAATCATTTCATATGTGATGATATTGTGTACGGTTGTGCTCCGAAACATGGTCAATTATACGTAATAATATATAAGTATATATTTTTCAGTTATAAATATATGATTTTTTTTTTCCTCACACACAATTATGCCTTAGAATACAGTTCGATCATATGCGACGACAAGTGGCATGTGTATCGCGTGAAGCTATGTTTTGGGGCACTGTCGATCGTGCGTGACATAAATATGTGATTTTCAACTATAAGTATGCCTTTTAGAGCTCTAAGATAATGTTTTTTTTATATCTTGCAGGTCGATCGTATCCCGGGGTAAGACCTTGTGCGGTCCCGTCGCGTGTGAGAGGTCTCACAAAAGACCAATTCATAAAAAAATACATTAATTATGCAAGATAATTAAACAATTGCATTAGAGAAAAAAATATGAGTGGTACCAAAAATATGAGAAATGAATAACACATTTAAAATAGTTTAAAATGTGCTTAAGAAACTTTTAGATGTTATTAAGTATAAATATAAGACAAACACAAAATCTTTTGAAATAACTTTATAAAATATTTGACATTAAAAAAGGATATAAGGATATTTACAAATTAATAATGATAGAAAATAAAATAAGATATTTAACTCAAATTAAGTATATAATAAGAGTATACATATTTTAATTCATGATGAAATAATAAAGGTAAAGGGATCCGTGAGATGAAGCAAGTCGAACTAGTCAATATGACATCATGTAATACTTTTGGGTCACTTAATAATGAGATAACCTAAATGTAATACATAAGATGTCACCTTAGTAATTATAGAAGTAAGTGAAAATCAATAATAATTAATGAAATACATATATCTAATATTTTTAATATATTAATTTATATTTTATTGAAGAATATGTGCATATTATTTAAAATGTTGCACGTATATTTAAGCAGATATGATGTGTTTTCTATACTTTATTAAACTACCTTTAAAATTGAAAGGAAAGTTTTGTAAAACAATCATTATACATGTTATATGGTAGGAAGTAGAGCGTTTGGTAGTAATATGACAATGAACATAAAGTAAGCATAGCATAAAAAAGAATGTTAAGATGGTACATTATGCATGTTAAAAATAACTGTTACATTACATAGAATATCGTGGGTACTATTAAAGAACGGGAAAATTTGGATGATACGCTTAAAATGGTTGAAACATGTATCTAAAACGCTTTTAGATGCCCTTATTAAGTATAAAAAAAATTAAACTCAAATTAAAAGAAAAGGTAGAGGACCTAAAAGGAATTGAAAAAAAAAAAGGTTGAAATTGACTATTATGAATGCACGTATCTAGATAAAACACGATGACGTGTCTATAATTCATATAGCTTATACAAATTACAAAATAAATATTTAGTTTGATATTGACTATTATTATTGTATACACAAGGTTGATTTATTTAAATTTATTTTTTTCTATATGATAAAATAATATTTAGGTGCAATGCGAGTTAGGTATCACCATATCAACTATAAACTAGATTTTTTACTAATTTCATTTGTTTTAAAGAAAGTGTAATGTTTTAAATAAAGAAATTGTGAAAAAGAAAAAAAAAAGGTTGCACTTGAACGATGGACTTAATGAAGAAACAAAGGAATATAAATGACACTTCATACATAACAAAAGATTGTAAATTGTAAAAAAAAAAATATATATATATTGTACATTGGAGAGACATGGTTTTCAGAAAATGTTGGCATGAATCCAAAATTACAATGATGGAAATTGCCATCTCTTGTTTCTCATATCTTGAAGTTCCGATCACCAATCAACAATCTTGCTATCCTACCTATCCATTGTGGACATGTTAAGATATGTTCACGACTTATGTATCAAAAATCCAAAATACCTATTAATTTCACTTTCTATAGAGTGAGAAATATGATCATTACACGTCATTGATGTGTATATTAAAAGCTGTCTGCAGTGGACATTTTAACAGTTTTCCATCAATCAATATTTCGAGCATCTCAAGAATACCTATTAATTTCACTTTCCATGTAGTGAGAGATATAGCCATTACACGTCATTGATGTGTATATTAAAAGTTATCCACGGTGGACATTTTAACATTTTCCCATCAATCAATATTTCGAGCACATTAAGAATTGGCAATCTCCCAACTGCCTCCTTCATCTCAAGAATTGGCAATCTCCCAGCTGCCTCCATCATCTTGACCCAAGACAAGTGTAAGCTGCTCAGAGTCAGCTCTTTGATATTTGGTGGGAAATTGATGTCCAAAGACATGTCATTGTCGTCGTCATCATATCCATAACCACTAGATGATCTCATGTTGAGCGACTCGAGCTGAGTGGTGAAGCTGATATCAGGATATTGATATGCACCCTTCTCTCCGTCCCATAATACCTTAATTTGAGAGCTTGCTTGATATTGAGATTTTGGATACTAATAGTTGAAACAAGCTGTAGGGTGTTGTGGCAATCTGCATTGGCATCCTTCAACATCTGAAGGTGTCGCAACTTCTTCAAAGTTTGTGAGGTGGGTATAACAATCTGGGAGTCTAATGTCTCCAGAAGAAGAAATTGAAAGTTAACAAGGTTTAAGATGATATGTGGCAATCTCTCAACTACGTCCATCATCTTCTTATAAGTGGAGGCTGATAGTCATAATGTGAGCATTTTGATTTTTCCAGGGAATATGGTCTCCGAAAACTTATCAGATTTGTATTTAAGGAGGTCCATGTTGCGCAACTCAAGCTGCGTGAAGAAACAAAACAACAAATGTTTATTGAAAAAAGAAAAGGAAAACCTTGGGGTTTATTTGGCAATTTGACAAAACCTCAAGTATGATACATGTAATTCACCAAAATTTAAAAACATTTACATGTTGTCTGTAGAAGGTGAATGTACAAGAAAATGAACTTTTTCACAAACTTAAAAGGACCAATAAACATATAAAAAAATAGAGTGAGAGAAAATGAAAAGGTTTTAGAAGTCAGAAGCTGGTAGTGATCTTACCTTATTGAAGATGACCCTAAGCTCTTCATTTCCCATTTCAGATTGTTTGTGTTGGATTATCTTGTCAGACTCCACGATTGACTTCTGGCAGAGCTTATGTACCTCAATTAACTCCAACGTTGCAATTTCTCCGATTTCAGTGGGAATCTCAAGCAGAATGTGGCAGTCAATCAATACCAACCGTTCAAGCCTTGGGAAATGTTGGCTGAAAGAGACATTCCATCGTGTGATATGAACACGTTTCATTTTCAAGAATCTGAGCTGCTGGAATTCGCCATCTCTTGTTTCCCATGTTTCCTTGAAGTTAACACAATGCAACTTGAGGACCTCAAGTCTTGGCAGTCTTCCAACTGCCTTCATCATCTTTTCCCAAGGCAGCAAGCTACTTAGAGTCAGCTTCCTGATATTTAGAGGGAAATTAATCTTATAATGTGATCCATAACCAAGGCATTTCATCTTGAGTGACTCAAGCTGAGTGAGGAAGCTGAGATCAGGATATCGATATGCCCCCTTCTCTTCATCCCACAACGCCTTAAAATTGCATTTGAGTTCACGAAGATGGGGTGAAGTTTTCAACATCTTTTCATCCTTCATACATTCAATATCAATGGTCGAAAGAAACTGCAGGTTGTTTGTTTGGGAGGTGTTGCAATCTGAACCATACTTTGTACCCTCCAACACGTGCATTACTCGCAACTTTTTCATTTTCGAAATCACTGAGGGTATAACTAGTGATGTCTCCGTAAAAAAAAGTTCTAAGTTGACAAGGTTTAAGATGATATCTGGCAATCTCCTACCTGCCTCCATCATCTTCTCATGAGTGGAGCCTGATAGACATAATTCGAGCACTTTGATTTTTCCAGGGAATATGATCTCCGAAAACTTATCAGATTTGTATTTAAGGAATTCCATGTTGCGCGACTCAAGCTGAGTGAAGAAACAAAACAACAATTTTTATTGAAAAAAGAAAAAGGAGAAAACCTCAAGTATGATACATGTAATTCACCAAAATTTAAAAACATCTACATGTTGTCTGTAGAAGGTAAATGAACAAGAAAATGAATTTTTTCAAAAACTTAAAGGATCAATAAACATGAAAAGAGAGAGAGAGAGAGAGAGAGAGAGAGAGAGAGAGAGAGAGAGAGAGAGAGAGAGAGAGAGAGAGAGAGAGAGAGAGAGAGAGAGAGAGAGAGAAAAGGTTTTAGAAGTCAGAAGCTGGTAGTGATCTTACCTTATTGAAGATTACCCTAAGCTCTTCATTTCCAATTTCAGATTGTTCCTGTTGAATTATCTTGACAGATTCCACGAGTGAATTTCGGCAGAACTTATGTACCTCAATCAACTCCAACGTTGCAATTTCTCCGATTACAGAGGGAATCTCAAGCAGATTGTAGCAGTCAATCAATACCAACCGTTCAAGCCTTGGGAAATGTTGGCTGAAAGAGACATTCCATCGTGTGATATGAACACATTCCATTTTCAAGAATCTGAGCTGCTGGAATTCGCCATCTCTTGTTTCCCATGTTTCCTTGAAGTTTCCCACACAATGCAACTTGAGGACCTCAAGTCTTGGCAGTCTCCCAACTGCCTTCATCATCTTTTCCCATGGCAATAGCAAGCTACTTAGAGTCAGCTTTTTGATATTCGGAGGGAAATTAATCTCATCATCTGATCCATAACCAAGGCATTTCATGTTGAGTGACTCAAGCTGAGTGAGGAAGCTAAGATCAGGATTTCGATATGCTCCCTTCTCTTCATCCCACAACGCCTTAAAACTGCATTTGAGTTTACGAAGATGGGGTGAAGTTTTCAACATCTTTTCATCCTTCATACATTCAATATCAATGGTCGAAAGAAACTGCAGGTTGTTTGTTTGGGAGGTGTTGCAATCCGGACCATACTTTGTACCCCCCAACACCCGAAGGAATCGCAACTTTTTCATTTTCAAAATCACTGAGGTTATAACTAGTGATGTCTCCACAACAAGATATTCTAAGTTCACTAGGTTACCTATAGACTTGGGCAATTTCTCAGTACACAAATATTTCAAGCAAACCAGAAACTCAATTCCAAACGAATAATCAGGTGCAAATGCCTGTCTATCAAAGTTGAGCACTCTGAGTAGCCTCATATTGCTAGCATATATGGTTGAGAATGAGATGGCATGAAAAGAGCGAAGATTCTGAGCATAGTTGAAAATAGAGAGACTGCCATCATCCACAAGTCGTCGAGATTTTGAGAGCACACTCCGATTGGTTGACCTTTAGACAGAGAAGCATCAGATTATCATCATCAGTGAGCTAAAACAGAGTTATACACAAACACAAACTTCAAATAGTTACATATTTAGATAGTCAATGAAGTCATTACTGTTTAACAAATTTGAGGAAGTTATCATCTTCACATTTTCTCAAGCACAAGTTGTTCAACAAATCATGAATAACACAGGTTCTGACTCCACCATCTGATCTTCTTCTGGAGACTATAACCATGTTTCTATCAATTAGCTCCATTAGATATTCTTCTGCAACTCTTTCTGCACTCTTCTTCCATTTCTCAAGCATGATTATGAAGCCTTCAGCAATCCAGAGTCTCATCAACTCTTGAACAGGGATTTCTTTGCACTCTGAAAAAACTCCTAAGTAAAGAAAACAACGTTTCAAATGCTGTGGCAAGTGCCAATAGCTAAGTTCCAATATCTGCATCACTGTATCATCCCCACAATCAGAAATAAATGAGACAAGATTTTCTTCCACTTTTGCCCATTCACATATTTCCTTATCCATGGTTGAAAGTACTCCAGCTACAGCAACTACCGCAAGTGGAAGCCCACTGCAACGTGAGGCTATTTTCTTTCCTATTCTTAGCAATTCATGAGAGCAAAGTTCACCATTGAATACCTTCTTCTCCAATAGTTCCCAGCATTCATCATTGGTCAAAGGGGGAAGCTCATAAATTATGGCATTAAATGGAGCAACACGTGTAATCCTACTAGTGATCAATATTCGGCTTCCATTTTTATCATCTGGGAAACATCTCTTTAAACCATCCCATACATTTGAGTCCCATAT
This sequence comes from Scutellaria barbata, assembly GCA_028654395.1. Lineage (NCBI taxonomy): Eukaryota > Viridiplantae > Streptophyta > Magnoliopsida > Lamiales > Lamiaceae > Scutellaria > Scutellaria barbata. Next base: position 11,135,904 of record CM053646.1, on the reverse strand, counting down.
ATCATCCATTACAATAAGGTATCTTCTTCCTTTCAAACTTTTGTAAAGGCGTTCAACTAAACATTCTTCTTCCATATCCAACATCTCACTCGGATTGTTAAGAATGTCGAGCAATACCCTTTTCTTCTTATACGATTGAGAAATGACACAAAACGAGAATATATCAAACTGATAATTAACTGAGGGATGATTATACAGTTTTTTAGCAAACGTTGACTTACCAACTCCTGGCATCCCAGTGATGGAAATAATCTGCAAATTCCGAGTTCCACCCACCAGATGCTCTAAAATGCATATCTCCTTCTTCTTCAAACCAACTGTAATATCCTCCACCTTAGAACTTCTCTTAACTTGTTCACAATGCTCCGCAACTTTTAAGATTTGAATGTCGTGTTTCTTTTTGATCTCTTGGAGCTGTGTCCCCATAAGCTCAATCTTAGTGATAACTAAAGAGAGCCTAGTGATGAGATACAGAGGAGGAGCATCTCCAACCACAAAAGAGATGATCAGATACTCAGCTTCACATGCCATATCTCCGATTCGCATCATTAGTTGTTTCAGTTCTCCGATGTCTGGACGTTGAGGTGCTCCTATATCCTTGATGGATGATTGAAGAACACCTAGCCTCTGATGGAGTACTATGATTTGATCCTTCACATCTGAAGCTTGATCATCTTCCCTCTTGATTAAAACCTCCAGATCAAATAGTAGAGAATTGACAATGAGGAGCGAATCCAACGCGGAAGTCCTTGGAGTTGTAGCTCTGCTGCTCCTAATTGATGGCAGAAGATCTATGAATCTGATTATATCAGCTTTCAAGAGATCCACACGATCATCGAATTTTTCGAATAGAAGATCATCAGTGGAGAATAATAAGGAGTGCACTAAACCTCCAGCTTCATTGGCTACTGCTTCAAAATCTGGCAAGAGATTATCGATGCCTTGGTCGTGTTCATCATACAGAAACGATGCATCGCCTAGAACTGTGCGAAGAAATCTGAGATTCTTCTCGAGATGGCCGATTTTTTCCTTTAATGGATCATCAATCCCTCTTATTTCAGAACAGAGTAACTGGAGAAGGAAGCTGATAAAAACTTCGACGGCTTGATATTTTCTGATCCAGCCATCCTTGTTTAGCATGGGTACCATGAAGAATTGGTGAAGCTCTTGCGTGAAGCACACCACTAGGGCTAGGGTTTCTAATTTAGTCACCACTAACTTGGCTAGTTTATCATACAACATTTCTGCAGAGTGCAGTGGAGAAAATTGGCAGTTGGAATCGGTGATGAGCCTGACATAGTGGAGAACAATTTCGAGATGTAACTCCGTCCACCGGAATCCCACCGGAATCGTGTGGTAATTCTTCCTCAGGTGTAGGAGAACTTCAATCAGGATCCGGCGAGAGTCTAAGTTCTCTATTTCGCGCATTTCAGAATTAAACTGAAGAATATTATCGAAAGTCTGTAAAACCAGTTGAGTGGTGTATCAATGGTGGAATATTGTTAGAGATGGAGATCAATCAGCAATATTTTAGATGCATATATTCAAAAATTATATTTTAAATTAACCTAGCAGCCGGTGAATTGCATCGGTTTTTGTTTTTTGTACCAAAAAAATACACTATTAGCAAGCTGCCAGCCGCTTCCGAGTTCCGAGTAATGTTTGAACTTTAACGTACGTTGCACAAATAATTAAATCGCAACTAGTGCCCATAATGTGTCCTTGTATGGATCACTGTTGGAGTTTTATCAAAAGTATTGTTTTTGTGCATGCTTACGTCACAAGTCTAATTTGATAAGTAAACATTTAAAATAGTCAAAATAAAAAAATATGCGTTACTTTGTCATTCTTCATACATTTTTTTGTTGTTATTTGGATGTGAACTGGATTTTCAAGGTTTTTGGGTAAACTTTTAATTAAAAAATATATCTAATTTGGATAGCAATTTTGGAAATTTTGAAAAAAAAAAAGCTAATAAAAAAATGTAACAGTTCAGAAACAAATTGATATTAACTCTTTATTTTATCATTGGAATTTATTTTTATTATTTTTTTGGCTACTTTTTTTATGCATACTTCTTTTTACTTTGCTCCTTGTGTTGTACAAGTTGTTGCATTTTATTATGTCAAACAATTTCAACTATAAACCTTTTTAGTAAGCGTTCGGTGGCCACAATTTATATAAAAGATTACTTTTTTTACTATAATTCAGGAAATTTCACAACATTGTCCTTATAAAAAAAATAAACAAAATTTGTTTTATATCGAAGTTTACACAATAAGTTTTTTCATATGGTTATTCGATATAATAATATCATTATATTTTAATATTTTTCATAGGATTACACTACATGATTATTTCATATAACCCTACTGAAATCAAACAATATGATCATGTAACCTAGTAAAAATATCGGACATAAAATTAACAATTTTCAAAAGGATAATTTTATTTATTTTTCTAATTATTTTATGGATAAAATTATTTTTTATGGTAAAAAGAAAAATTCACTCGTATAAAATGTGGCATTTTAGGGTATGATACATTTGTAGCAATCAACAACCAACATATGAACAAAGTACAACTTTTGTAAAAGTTAGGGAATAAAGTGTTAAAAAAAAAATTACATACTAGAGTTAAAAAGAACCAAAACAAGTTGCAATTGGTTAGTATTATTTATATCAAAAAACATGAGCTAATTTAATCTAACCTAGAAATAAAAAACATGAGCTAGCTCGTGGCATGTAATGATGCTGCTGGTGGATGCTCTAACTACTAACCTAATTTAATCTACTGTCAGTACTCAGCAGAGTACAAAGAGTTATAATATTAAAGTGTCATTAATGGGATTAAATATATCGGTAATTTTACGTGGGCAGATTCTGCCCAGGCGGAAAAGGGCAGCGCATTAATTGAAAATTAAAATGGTGTGTTAAATGACGATTATACCCTTAATGAAAATATATCCAATTAAATTTTCAAATTGAAACCCAAACAATATTTCTCTCTCCACTCATTAATGAAACAATATTTTCTCCACTAATTCATGATTTATTGTCATAAATTACATTAAAAAAAAACTAAGATATCTATTTGAGGAGATATAAAATTTGACTTGATAAATATTTTAAAATTATTGATTATTGTACAAATATTTGTTTGATGATGAAGAATATTTGACTTGAAAAATATTTTAAATTATTAATTATCTTACCAATATTTGTTTAATATATGAAGATTCGAGTTGATAAATATTTTAAAATTATTGATTAACTTATAAATATTTTTGAATTACGAAGAAGAAGATTTGACTTGATAAATATTTTAAAATTATTGATTATTTTATAAATATTTGTTTGATAAGGAAAAGATTCGAATTAATAAATATTTATTAAATAGAAAATTATTATTTTATTAAATACTAATGAATTAATATTCAAAAGTTAATATGCATTTTCAAAAATTAATGCATTAATTTTTTGATAAGAAAAATTATAAAAATCTTTTAGAACAATTTATATATAGTGTAATGAAAATATGGACAAGTTCTCCCTTTCAACTCCATTATTCTTATTTTAAAAGTTTTTTCATAATTTTTTTGTTAACCCATATCTGAATTTCAAAATTGTTCTAAAAGATTTTTATAATTTTTCTTATCAAAATTTCATAATTATTCTTATTTTAAAAGTTTTTCCATAATTTTTTTGTTAACCCATATCTGAATTTCAAAATTGTTCTAAAAGATTTTTATAATTTTTTTTATCAAAATTTCATAATTATTCTAGAAGTTATTGGAGGAGTAACAGTTTGAAAGGTATGCAAATAATAATGAAATAAAGATTAATTTAATTGAAAATGTAAATAATAATTAAATAAATACTAACTTAATTAAAGTATGCAAATAATAATTAAAATAAAGAGCAAGTTTTTTTTCTTGTTAATTTAGCTGTTGTTTTAACAGTTCTATTTGAATGGGTGGGAATGAGCAGAAAATAGACGTCATCTCCATTATCATGAAGCCAAATTATATTAGGGATAGAATAGTCATTTAATAATATTAATAATATTTCTATTTTTTTTTTCTTTCTGCCATGACAGAATCTGCCCACATAGCACGTCCCCACTAACCTAATTTAATCTACTGTCAGTACTCAGCAGAGTACAAAGAGTTATAATATTAAAGTGTCATTAATGGGATTAAATATATTGTATGAATGTTGAGCAATTAATGAAAAAAACAGGGTTGATGTGTGTGGTTGAAAACAACAGAAAGCAGTAGTACACGTGGGTTTTAGTTCAGACACCATCTGAGAACTCACACATCCACCCTGGTTTTGTTTTGTAGGAATTAATACTACTTCTTCGTGGTTTCTCTGTCTGCTTAACTTTCCTTTTTCTTTAAGTTCTCACCAAAACAAAACAACACATTCAATCATTTAAAAAACATCATCAAATTGAGTTGAATACACCAATATTCAAGTTTTATAAAATATTTTACGATTAAAATAGTTCAAACTTAGTCTCGGGCAACCATAAAAGTAGGTAAATGAGAGAAAAATTATATTAGTCAAAATATAACAAAACAGTTTTATAATTATATAGATTGAACTATTCTTAACGAAATGTATTACAAGCATTATTACATATAAATATAGTAATGTGCGTGCTATTGTATCACATTCCACTTGATATGAGTTGCACGATATATACGATACGACTCACACGATTCATGTAGTATGAGTCACACACACATATATATACATGGGGTCGTCGTCGTTCATTAAGACCGATTATGTTAAATAACTTTTTTATTTTATTTTAAATATAAGAACTTTTTTATTATTTGATTTGGCTATTTGTAGCCATTGTTTATAAACGTACACCTTTCCCACCCACTCGTCATTGTTTATAAATAGCTTTGATTGTTAAGTTAGCATCAACTACAGTCAGTCTCAGTCTCAGTCATGATTTGAGGGCAAGATCTAAGGCGTGGCATTTGGCTTTTTTCTCTTCTCATTCAACTCTCTACTTCCCTTCAAAACATCCAACAAAACTAAACTCTCTTCTGTTTCATTGCAATGAAATAAAACTCTCCTCTTTCTTCAGTTCATCACCACACATCTCCTCACCTATAGCCACAGGTCCAATGGCTGTGGGAGAGAGGCCAACACAAAAGCCGCAACGGCGCAAAACGGCGTCGTTTTCATCGTCCCTCCTCGACGCTATCTACCACTCCCTCGACGAGCCCAGAGACGAAGAAGAAGAAGAAGAGTTGCGAAGAAACAATGCTGCTCATGTCGAAGATGAAGTCCAAAGCCTTCGACGAGCAATCATGGTTGAAAAATGGATCCAAAACTACTCCCATTTCTCCAAATCAAACCACAATTCATCCAACTCCGGTTCATCATCTGAAACCGATTCCTCTAGTGCTTCACGACCAAAATGTGAAGGCCGATTCACCAGATCAAAGTCCAAGGCAATCAAGATATATGAAGATTTGAAGAAGGTGAAAGAGCCCATTTCACCTGGTGCTAAAATAGCCAACTTCTTGAACTCCATTTTCAGTCCAAGAAACTTGAAGAAGAATAATGGGGTTTTGGAGGAATGGAGGAAATCAAGATCAATGAAGGAGGACAAAACGACAACAACAAGATCTTGCTTGAGCAAAAACCCCACCAATTCTTCAAGAGGTAATAAGTCCAAGAGATCTGTTAGGTTCTGCCCTGCAGTTAGTGTCATTGTGGATGAAGATCATAGCCACCACCATCTGGTTGGGAGCCAGTTTATCAAGAAAAATATTGACAGTTTTGATCATGAATTCAGAAGAGAGTTTTATGAGAGTGAGAAGGATGTTGATGATAAGAGCTGTGCAAGTTCTGACCTTTTTGAGCTTGAGAATATTGGGAGAAGATATGAAGAAGAATTGCCAGTATTTGGAACCACAACTTTTAAGATCAATCAATCTATTGCTACTGTTAACTTGTATGATTATTAAGCATTTGCCAATGTTTATCCTCATTAATTTCCATTTTTCTTTAACATGTTTTTGACATTTTGGTTTTAGATTTTGTTTCTTCCACATTTTTTAAAACGTTAACTTTTTTAAGTCGTGTATCAAAATGATGTCGTTTTTTAGCAAAAACATGTCATAAGCATAGCCCCGGATTCTGATCCAAATTAATCTCCATCAATGGGAAACTTTTAGGTTTGATAAATTGTGAATCACAAAATTTCTATAGAGTGATTAAAAATGTATATTGATTGATTACTTCTTTGCTTCTAGTGAGTAGTCATTTTCAGTGAGAAAGTCATAAACTATGTCGAGAGAAATGAATAAGAGAGAGAAAGAAAAAAAAGATGAAATTGGCATGATGGTGATGAGTAATAGTTTCTTTGAATTGAAGAAAATATGATTTGGTTTAGAGAGATGTCGCAATGTGGGCTTGGCTTGGATTACAAATACATGTGTTTATGATCACCTTATTCATGTGTGACTACATGAATTATTATTATTTAAGATTGGGATTCAAGTGTCGAAGTTTTATATTGTACTTTTGGACATGTTCAAAAGGTGACATCTTTTGAGGAAGAGCAAAAGTCTTTGTAGCAAAGTGAATTTGCATCATGTTGTCTACTAGAAATTTGAAGTTCAAGAAAAGCCTACAAGTAGGCATTTTCAAAGCAACACACATGTAACATAAAGTGAACAAGGGAGTGGTAGTAGAACTAGCAATAAAGGAAGAAGATGAATACGAGTCTTCCACTTCTTTGTTTTTAAGATTAAATTCATTAATATCCAACAATTCTTTGGAATTGAGAATTATTTAATTTTCTTGACCAATCTTATACAAGGTCTTAATTTTGGAAGAAAAATAAAAGATAATGTTGCTTTCAAATAATGATCTTCCGAAATTACTGAATGGGCTTGGTTCCAATTATTCTATAAAATAGGAAAGTTCAATTTGTACAACAGTAAGCAATATCCTCAAGTAAGGGGTACAGTCCAGCCAAGGACAAAAATATCCGTGTTTGCGGATATATCCGTATCTTGATTTTACGGATATATCGACGGATATATCGATATCGGTGGAAATATCGGTAATTTCGCGAAAAAAATAAAAAAATTGAATTTTTTTTTTGAAAAATGTATCTAACACTTTACATAATATTACAATGAATATTAATATATATTGAAGTTAAATTTCAAACAAAAATATATGTTTACAACTAACATTAAAAGATAAACTATTATATAAATGTTGTCTCATATTGGTTTACATGTCAAATTATCATTGACAATTAATACATGACCTAGTAATAACTTGAACTCCTATGGGTTCAAATGTATAAGATGACATGTCATCTTGAGTCAAACAATATTGATACCAACTTAAGCTAATCATGGAGATAACTTTCATATATTTCTTTACTTCTTTCAACTGTGTTTCCATGAATTTGGTAATGTGAATTGACCCAATATGATTGACTATGTTGATGCATACTTGAACTTCCATATAGTGGGTTATAAAATGGATTTTGACTAGACCAATCAAGTATGTCTGCCGTGAGAATACGACGATCATTACTCATATTCATTGAATCAAAACTCATAGAAAGTGAAAAAAAAAAACTAACAAAAACTAGTCCACGGATATATCCGGGATAAATTGGCGATATATCCTGGATATATCCGGATATATCGGAGATATATTGTAGAATAGGTGTACTATTTACCGATAAGGATATATCTTCGATATATCGCGGATATATCCAGATATATCGGGAATATTACAACGGATTATTTTGTCAGCCCATATCGATATCCATAAGTTGATTTTACGGATATATCGGGGATATATCGCGGATATATCCGGATATTTTCGTCCTTGAGTCCAGCTGATAAAGTTTGTGGTGATATGGGGAGAATTATCCTGTAACACAAATTCATATTTTGTAGGAGACAAATTTTCACTGAAATATTATAGAATTTTATCATACGATTTAAATTATATTGGCTCTCTTACATATGCTCGAATATATAACATCTCACCCGATTGAAGGGTATATGATAACGGTGGAGAGAGTTCTATATCTCCTTCTAATTAAAAAAAAATATTAAAAAAAAAAAAATATATATATATATATATATATATAACACTTGATATATACCACGTATCTACAAAATCAATTCAAGAAGAATTCGCCCTGTTGTTTTGCTTCCATCTCTCTCCATACAAGAAATATAATTGAAAAACTATACCCCTTTTTACTCATAATTCTCCACTTGAAGTCCAACATTGACCTCAATAATTGCAAGTGAAGTAAAATATCACATCTTCCATTTCAACATTGTCGATACACTTATTTTTATCATTCATATCAAATAACATCATAATTAATATATTCACGTATATTAAATATAATAAAACACAAAATAAAACATGAAATATTCCATATGAATTTGGTTGGGGTAAGATATGTCTGCTAGTGAGCAACAAAGGAAAAGGGGGAAATATAAACTTGATCGATCGTATTAGAAGAAGAGTTAGTGGGCATAGAAAGAGGCCCATAAGGAATCTCACAAGTCAAAATATGCGCATCATAGCGCACATGCAATCCTCTACTTTTTCACCTAATTATTGTTTCAACTATTCTTGCACACTTTTCAAGCTTAATAATACTATTCTCACTTATTTTGAACTCTTCATTCAGATAAGAAAAAAAAAGTGATTCAATTTACATTTGAGGAATTATATCTCATAATACATTTTGTGTGTTTTTTTTTTAAGCACATGTTATACTAATTATAAGTAAATAAATTATTAATACTATTATGTTAGGAGGGTTTGCATGATTGTGTATGTCACTCTCCAATCATTAACTTTTGGGCCCGCCTATCCACACATCGGGCCCTTCTAAACACACCCCAAATTCTAAACACACCCCATGAAATTATAATTCAACTCAAATTACACTAAACACACTCCACAAGATTACCAAAATACCCTTATGAAATTAAACAATTAAAAAACAAAAACATAATCTAAACACACCCACACAAACTCACACACCCCATCAACTCCAACCTTCTTCCAAAAAAGCAAGAGGCAAACCCTTCACCCCACAAGAGCCGTCCCCTTCTCAAGCTGAAATTTGGGCATTTGTTCGACCATCAACCGAACAAGGGTTAGCAAGGTACAATTCATAGCTCAAACACTACAATGGAGCATCAAAGAGAAGAAGAAATGCCAAGTAAGTAAAGTTATGAATTTTGAGTATAAATTTGTAATTTTGATGGGTTAGATGTGTGTAATGTAGTTTAAAACACAATATTAGTGTTTAGGATTCGTTAATTTGTGGAGAATGCATGAAATCCGTTCGGTTTTGGCATGAATTAGTTGTTGTTGGGCGGGCTGTGTTCGACCATCGGCGGTCGAACGGGGAAGGCACTGTTCGACACTGGTTAGTCGAACAATAGGGCTATGTTCGACCAATAGAGGTCGAACGTTTTGAATTATGTTCGGTTTTGTCCTGTCTAACATTCTAACTATGTTCGACTCCCCTCGGTCGAACTTATACAAATTGTTCGGTTGATTTCAGTCGAACATGTGTGGATGTGTTTGGTTGAGTGTGGTCGAACATAGCCGACATGATCGGTTTTTAATTGGTAGATTCTATGTTGCAACATTGTAGTCGATTTATTTAGGGATTGGTCACTCCTCCTAATGATTGAACTTGATTGAATTTAGAAATTGTATGTATAGATGAATTGATTAAATTGCTGGGGTTGATCGTAGTGTAGTATTAGGAATATTTGGCCTACGTGTAATGTATATGAATCTGAGCATATATGTATACGTTTATTGAACTTAATCGTTGATGAATATTGCAGGTGGGGATATTCTTTACACTAGGAGGAGGACACGACCTACTGCTTCGAACCGAAGGCGTCGGGTCGAAGAGGCCGCCACGATTGATCCACCGATGGCTTCTTCATCTGCCCTCCCTCTGATAGAATACGAAGCACCAGCAGAGGAAGCAGAAATTGATGATGCTGATGATGAGGAAGCGGTGCCTGAGGAGGCCGAATGAGAGGCTGATGATGATGATATTTTGAGAGGCCCTTACCCTGGTGGACCGATCGATCCACAGCTGATTTCGAGCTTCAAATCGCACATCGCCTATGCGATCTGGAACGGTGAGGAACGACCTATCCTGAGGTGTTGGTGCCACACCACAAAGATGGAGACGTGGCAGTTCGAGGGACAGAATCCGGCTTGGATACAGCTGCTACAACGCAGTCCCATCCCAGATTTGAGGTGGGTGTCTTATAAGACGCCCAATAAAAACCTCATATGTGCATTCGTCGAGCGCTGGCAGCCGGAGACAAACACTTTTCACATGCCCTGGGGTGAGATAACTATCACCCTAGATGACGTATTATGTTTGACTGGCTTGTCGGTTAGTGGCCGATCGGTCATGATTCCGGACAGTAGAACCAGGCCGAAGCCAGCGAACGAGCTCATTAGTCGGTTGTTGGGTGTTTCGGAAAAAAGCTGCAAAGTCGGGACTCGAAGGCCTTCGAGGAGCATCCGTCAAAATGGAATGGCTTCGAGCTCAATTTGAAGCTGATACGAGTTCTCAGAATCCACTCGTCTTGGAGCGTGCTGCCCGTGCATATCAGCTTTTTGTGTTGGGGTGTACACTTTTCGCGGACAAGACCGGCACTAGGGCATCGTCCAAGATCATTCGACTATTGGAGCACTTGAACCGTGTCCATGAATACGCTTGGGGCACAGCGGCTTTGGCCTTCTTGTACCGACAGTTGGGGTTGGCCTCTCGAGTTGGTGTTCGGCAGATGAGTGGATATCTGACATTACTTGAGGTATGTGCATAACATTCATACTGTCTGTATATGCTCTAAATGTACTTTGTTTTATTTTTCTAACCATTGCGTTTTCAATTGTCTTAGGCTTGGATCTACGAATATTTCTCTGCATTCCGACCAACATATAATGTTGGTTTTCGAATGGGTGAGCCACTTGCACGGAGATGGGTGCAACGCTCTCATGGCGGAGGAACACAGGCCCGATTACTTGCTATCAGAGAGAGTTTGGATACCATGTCTCCACACGACGTGAGTAACATTTGTCAAATTCTTTTCCATATGTTGATATTTCATCTCTCATAACAAATGTGTCGTGTACTCCAACTGGTTTTTTTGCAGGTGAACTGGAATCCGTACTCCGAGCTTCGTGATCATTATCCTCTGAACCCAGTGGCTTTCTACCAGGGATGCATTCGAGCCTTCGACATAGTGGAGCCTTATCATCCGGACCGTGTTCTGAGGCAGTTCGGATTCGTTCAGAGGATTCCGGATGAGCCATTGATTCCCATTCTCGCCCGGAGGGATAAACAGGGGGCCGCATACAAGATCACTTGGGATGCACTAGGTGCATACTTTAGAGTATGGTGGAACCATGTTCTGTCCGCCGAAGCACTTGGGAGACGTGCATATCCTGCCTGGAAGTGCTCCGAGGACTACCTCGAGTGGTACTCTAGGGTGTCACATCCATTCATCCAAAATCCGGATGAACTTCATACTGGACATGTCCCCTAGAGCAGACACAGAGGCCCCCAACCGTGGGACATGATCACTTCGGCACTCGGTCACCTAGAGCTCGTGTACCAGCAGTGGCAGACTGACGAACAAGGCTTGGACGTGTCGATGGTGGTTCCAGCCCTAGTTGGCGCATATAGGGCCCTGAAGATTGACACTGAGGATCCAGCCGAGTCGTCGAGACGAGCTTCCAGCAGCCGGCAGCGTAGACCTCGGAGATCTTAGTCTACTCTCTTTGTCTTTGATTTTATAACTGATCCTTTATGTATTTTCCATTTCGCATTCGAACAATTTTTGATGTAACACTTGCTCCTATCCCGACTTTGTAATTGACGTTTTTGATGCATTTAAACATGTTACGTTGTATTTTATGTACCTTTGATATCTGGATTGGTTACATGTTGAATTGGTAGTAGGTTGGGATCGTACGAAGTCGGCTTGTGGGAATCATAGGATGTTCGATTAACACTAGCCGAACTCGCTGCATCATGTTCGATCATTCAAGGTCGAACTATCTGGCCATGTTCAATCTATGGCCGAACACAATCGCAATGTTCGATTATGTGTCGAACTCAGCTGAATAGTGGAAATCGAGCCTGTTCGACCATCATTGGTCGAACTATGTTCACACTGTTCGATCTATAGTCGAACGAATCCTGGTTGTTCGATTTATAGTCGAATTTTTGTTAAATGTTCGACTCATGGTCGAACTTTCTAATTTTTCTCGGCCATAGTTGGTTGAGCAGGCTCGTTTTCCCCTACATTCGTTTAGTTGGCCTGTGCATACTAGTCGAATTATTCACATACTCAACCGTACACTATCATTCACATCGTTATACACTAGCCGACAAATGTTCATACTCATAGTAAATGTAGGGGAATCGAAAATTCATACAAACATTGTGAGTTAGTAAAATAGTCCGAATTATACATCCAAACAAATCAATCATCGACGATCTGGATCGTTTCTTGTCCAACAGAAGAACTTTCACTACGACTGTCGGCCGCGTACTGCATGATGTGTCTCCTATACACCTCGGACCATCCACTTGCACAAGGAAGACGATGTTCGAACCACCGGTCTATGATGGGCGGTAACGGCGCTTCGTCGGCCAGTTTGACCTACAACAAGGCGAAGTCAGTAAGCATATAAATTTGGATGGGTATCATTCAATAAGACAAACACGTGCATACCAGAATGTAATGGTTTCCGTGAACGAACTCCATGCAAACAAGCATAGGCTTCGTGGGAACTTGAGCCCGCAAAGGTAGCACCGTAACGCACATCTGAGGGGAGAGATGGACGATGGCCATGTTATAGGCATTAGCGGCCAGATAGGTCATTTCAGGGAAAGTCCACCAGTAATTCATGCTTGGCGTAGGTCGTTGGTAGCAACTCAAATTGGAGACCAACTCATCGTGACGATCCTTCATGCCATATATATTGGAATACAAATCTTGGAAGTCTTTGAGCCCCTGGATAAGATCGCTACGGACTTGACCCCATGAATTCTCCCCCAACCCGATTGCATGGGCAATCGATCGTAAACCGCAGTGGCCGTCTCCCAATGGATTTTTGATACTTAAAACATGCGGCTGCAATAGAGCAGGTAGCAAGCCTACAAACACCTCATCCCCTGCCTTCCGAACTGATCGTCGCTTGATCGGCATCATCTTGCGCTTAAGTGTGGTAAAGATAGGGGTGGACTTGGCCGCCGTTTGTATGGGGGTTGTTTGATCCTCCTCGAACGAACAACTATTGTGGAATGATTGCACATACTCGAACTTGCTTGGGTTGTGTTTGGTAGATGTATCATTTTTCGCCTTCGCTTTGCTAGGCCTACCATGGGTACGTGTGGTGGCTACCGGCTCCTGCAACTAAGAGGTCGAAGGTATAGATATCTCACGCAACCGCTTCAGCAACAACAGTTTCTGAGCCTCCGAAGCCGATCCGAACATATTGTTAATATCCCCGACTGTTTCTTCCCAACGGTTACCAACATCCACATTGATGGTACCCTCATCCACAACTGGTTCGCAGTCCAACTTCCTCCAAAATGGGTGGATCATCTCAAGTTGGATAACTTGACCATCTCGTTCCAGCTCGTGCACACAAGGCAACCCACACGTCCGCCTTAAAACACATCCACAAAGCAGAGGATCAGCACCACAGCTGCCAACACCACTCATCTCCTCGAAAATCTTACTCAGGGCCTGATGAGAGACTAAACCTCGAATAAGCTTGAACAAAGGAATCGCGAACCGGTGAGGTGTGACATTCAAACTTTGTTCGAACGAGGCCAAAATGTGGGTATGCGACGTGATGAGGAGATGGTGTATTCGTTCCCACGATGTCTCGAAATTTGATTGAGAGGATGCCAACTGCTTTTTCAACTTGGCATGTGCACTCTCGGCCCTACAAGTCAAGCGTGTATGTCAGTAGTGGCAGGTAACACCCTATTCCAACGGAAATAATGCTGACATAATTTACAAAAAAACAATGTTACCTGCTGCTCGTAGTGTTGTCGAAGTGCATGACATTGTTAGTCCAGCACGAGACGAATCTCTCCTTATATGGCGCGATCCAATTTTTAAGGGCATAAGCCACAGCCCTAGGATGATCATGGTAGTCATCCTCTAACCTCCTCAGCAATTCATTGAACCTCGGTTCATCCTCAGCAAAAATCATTATATTCCATGCATGATTGAACTGTTCCCTTTTCTCCGCTCGTCCAAACAAATTCTTGCAGTTGCTCAAGATGTTCTTATTGATATGCCACCGGCACAGCAAGTGTGTACAGTTGGGAAATGTAACACTGATGGCATTCATCAAGGCCAACTCGCGGTCAGTTACAATCACCGAAGGAAGCCGGTTGTCGGACATTAACCCTTTCAAGGTGGTCAGAGCCCACCTATAATTGTCTTCAAGCTCTTGGGACATGTACACGCAGGCAACAGAAAAAGTGATGTTGGTTGATGTCACACCAACCACCTCCAAAAGTGGCATCCGGTACCTATTAGTCTTATAGGTACAATCCATTAGGAGCACGCTCGGAAATGCACGTAACAGATCAACAGATCTCGGATGGGCATAAAACAGATCTGTGACTCGATTTGTTTGCTCATCTCTCCGGTCCAAGAAGTAGTAGCTCTCCAACTTCAACTTTCCCAACAAAAATTGCATTTGGGTTCGGCCTCTATGCTCGACCACTCTATGCTTTTGCCGAGCATTGTATATAGTCTTCAGGGTGGACTCATTGTTGGGAAAAGAAAGTTTAACAGTGCTCAAAATATCCTTCGACTTCGTGTTATTCAAAGACAGGTCCCGCACTAGCCGATCTTCATCAGTCGTTAGTCGACCGGCGAAGGAATGTCCCACCAAATGCAGCCCCATTGGATGATTATGGGACCCACATACAACCATTAAACACCACTGTCCAGTCTCTTTCACCTCAACTCCTTTTAGCATGAAAGGACAATCACACTTTTTTAATTCACTCCGGCGTCCTTTAGCAGGCTTCTTTTCCGGGTTAGCAGAGGTACCTCCCACAACCTTTGCTTTCGGCGGACGATACTTACCACCACGCTCACATCCTAAAAATACCCGTGCTCGTCTTCCAGTGTCTCCACTATCAGATCGTCTAACCAAAACAACCATGTTAAGACGATTCCCAACAATACTGGCCCAATTCACCATATCTTCCCGACTATCGAATAGCTCGTTTGTTCGAAAATCCTCCGAAAAATCTATTTGCTCATACCTCGGGTCTTCAACGTTCACAACACTCAATCACGATTCATTGGAGCCATACTCCTATAAAAAATAGCATGTGTAAATACATTGATCCACAAAAAAAAACCTAAATTCATTCAACTATGTAAAACATATGCAATATGTTCGACCATTACTATACGAAAACATAGCATATGTTCGAACAGAACCAGCCGAACACATTGCACAACGTTCGACGCATACTGATCGAACATGTCTATGTATGTTCGGCCAATACAGGTCGAACACACTGCAAAATGTTCGGTCTGTAATGGCCGATCGGGAACTGCGCGATTTTTTTTTTCGAACAATACTGAAAAATCAATCGATTAAACTATGTAACATCACTTACATTGTCCATTTCCTGTGCTCTATCTTGATTCATGATCTTTTTCCAACAAATGTAGTAGGGTTTTTGGTGGAGTTTTTGCACTTTTTAAAGTTTGGATTTGTGAGGAAGAAGAAGAGGGAAGGAAGTGGGGTGTGTGTAATGTTAACCTAGATAGTGAGGTGTGTTTAACAATTGGTTGGAGTGAGTGTATTTAGATAATTAGTTGATTGTGTTTTTTTTTTTTTTTATGTTAAAGGTATTTTGAACATTTCACCCTATATTTATTTTTCCTTTTTTTGTGGGGTGTGTTTAGAAGGGTCCGGGGTGTGGATAGTCGGGCCCTTAACTTTTACCCATCTTTAAATTGTTAGAAATAGTCATACAACATAATACATATTTTTTATAGCCAAAAAGATGAATGACACTATAGAAACAAACTTATTGAAACGTGAATAGATATCATCAAGTACCAAGATGTGGGATGATACTATTTTTTATTCGTCTGCCGTATATATATTGGAATTTTTTCTATGCAAACCCTTAAAAGTAGTTTAAAGGTTATGAAAGATAAATTTTATCCATTCAAAAAGTTTAAAAGATTACAGTTAAATTATCATTTTATAATCGAACATGGTTAATATTTTTTTATTACTAGTTATCTCATTCTTTCTTATTCTCTTTTCGTAGCAATCGTGCTTGCCGAATGATGTGGTTTATCAATTAAAAAGTAAAAATTAAATTTAGGGCCTAAAACTTTAAATTATTGTTTTATTAGCTACATAGTTGTCTATTGTATATTCATCTATAATATTTGATAAAATATCCAATTATATATAAAATTTATGTTTTTTTATATATATTTTAATATAAACTCCACTTTATTTACAATTAAATATATTTAAACAAATATTAATCAAACACAAAAATATTATGCGAATCATCAATATATATTATATGATATTATAAAAATATTAATATCAATATTATCGACAGATTATTGAAATATATATATATATATATATATATATATATATATATATATATATATATATATCTCGATATATTAACAATATTATCCTCCAAACTATGAACGTCGGATTTTGGAATGTTAATTTGATGGGAGAAAAATTAATTATCTATTTTTGTTGGTGATAACTAATAATTTAGTTGAAGCAAGCGGTTTCTGTAGAAAACAATACCTCATATGTTTAACCCTATGGGCCTGGATTAATGAAGCCCAAATTAGAGAGGCCAAGGGCAACAAGACTAACTGAGTTTTTAAATATGTCACACATCTAGAACCAAGACACTAAAAAAAGAAAAAGAAAAAAAAAATCAATCGAGGAACCACTAAAGTATTGAATGTGTATTTAAACATGTCACACATCTGGATCATTGAATATTTGGAATGTAAATTATAAAGAAATTTAATTCGTCAACACCAAATGAAAAGTGATGTTGTATACGCTCATGATTTAGTCGATTATTTTCTTTTGAATTAGATATTAAGTTCTCCTCATCATACATGCATGGACAAAATAGAATAAATAAGGAACGAGACGAATTGAAATATAATATAGATGAGAAATGATAATATTATCATCTATGAAAGCTCAGTTTGTGTGCAATAAATAATAAAATAGTAGTTTGTATCTTGAGTTTTCATGATTTATAATAAGCATGTTAAATGATTGTATTTGTATTAATTAAATTATCTTTTAACTGATTTTTAAAAATAGTTTATCACTATATAATAATTTGCTATTGATAAATCTAAAACTTAATGAGATATTTATAATGATTAAATTATCTTAGCAATTCAACTGTTTTAATCGATTCAACTTGAACATTAAATTTTTAGTAAAAGTAAATGAAATAATTACAAATATAATTTAAAACTATATAATAAAACATATACAAAATATAGATTATTGGAGCATGAGTTATATTCGAGGAGATTAAAACCAATAATCGCACCCCTAGTAAAGTAACCAGCAAAGGTGAAAAAAAAAAAGAAAAAAAAATAAAAAAAACAAAAAAAGAGCCCTTGAATTATCATCTTCTTTATTGGAATTGAGAAAATATAAAAATTCCATATTTAATAACAAAAACAAGAAATCATAGGCACTTCTTGTTCGTTTTCTCTGAACTAAAATTTACAAAAAGAAACAGAAAAAAGGAAGAAAAGATAGAAATAGAAAAAAGAAGGGGTTAAAAAGTAAAAAGGGATAGCCTCAGGTCCTCGGAGTCAAAATAAAATAAAATTATAATTCTTATTCATCTACTTTTCTTCTCAGTTTCCTTCTCCACCAAGTACCCATCGGCCCTTTCCCACTCCTTTCTCAATATTCTCTATTTAATTACGCGTTCGAAAGGAGTTCAATCAAAAACCCCTTTCCAGTGACGATAATTCCTTCATATTTCATATCTTTCAGCTGCAATTGAACGAAGAAATCATCTTATTTCGACGATCTGAATTGTTTGCCGAAATTTAATCTGTTCATCGATCGCCATGAGTTTCCTTTTTGGGAAGAGGAAGACTCCCGCAGGTATGTTCCTAATGATTTTCAGATAGTTTTTTTGGGGGGTATTTTTGAATTGCTTCGGGTAGGGCTGTAGTTTGGTTAATTGAATTCGGATTTGTGATCAAAGAGTTTGCAGGTTTATGATCGATCTCTATGATTGAGATATTATGTCATGGTTATGATCAGATGGCAGATACGTTTCTATTTGTTTAAGAGAATTTTGCGTTTGTATTTTGGTAAATATTATAAGAGGATTGCATTATGAATGAAGATGATAGGTTTTTGGTGACTGGAGAATTTATCGCATGATTGGAACTCTTATATGTTGATTGGGGTTGTATTTTGCATATAATTAAGATTTTGTTATTCAGGGTTATACATTATAATTTGTTGCTTAGATGAATAATTGAATGAGATTCTTACGTTCATGGATTACTAATAAAATTGTTCGAAGTATTCATAAGGTGGATAAGTCGATGTGAAACAACTATGGAGGCTGAGGTTTTAAAGGAGTTTTAGCATGTCTTGCTTCAATGTAACAACTGTTTTAAGAATTCAAATTGCTTGAGACTAGTTGCCTTTATGTACATGTACATCTAAGGTTTCTTACATATGCTTTTGCATCTTGCAGAACTCCTGCGGGAGAATAAGAGAATGCTTGATAAATCAATTAGAGAAATAGAAAGGGAGAGGCAGGGTTTACAGACTCAGGAAAAAAAACTTATTACCGAGATAAAGAAAAGCGCCAAGCAAGGGCAGATGGTATGTCATTTTTATATCTATAAGCATCTATGAGGTGGCTCATTTTCCTCTATTTGCATGCTATTTATTCAACCTTTTTCTTTAATTATTGTGATGCACCTCTGGGTGCATGAATATTGCCTTGTTCAAGCTCTTATTTTTGTTAATGTGTATTGCTGGTGGAGCACTACGATGTTCCAGTATATTAATTTAGCATTCAAGTAGCTAGTCAAGTTCCTCAAACGAGTCACTTACATGATTTCTGGGTTTTTTCCTCAAACTTTATGTGATTGGTATTCTTTTCTTCAGACATTGTAATTAGACCTGCTCCTTTGTTTATTTTTCTTCTAATTTTGCTTATAGAACATTATTTATATGTAATAGGTAACCCTTTTTTTTTTTTTTTTTTTGTTTCTGACTGATGCTTTGATGCTGCCCAGTCCCAATACAAGTTATAAGAGCCAAATTACTTGAATCTATGTCTGATTTCAAGTGTATTTGTTACAGGGAGCTGTTAAGGTGATGGCCAAAGATCTTATCAGGACCAGGCATCAGATTGAAAAGTTTTATAAGCTGAAATCTCAACTTCAAGGCGTATCTCTCAGAATCCAGGTATATTACTGGAAGTTATTTCTGAATGTCCCCAAACGTTTTTAGATGGTTTTATATGGATGCACTTAATGTTTCAGTGGATATTTTGTATCTTTAGAATTATATATTTCTTTACTTCACTTTGCATTTTGTGTCTGGATTTGATCTTACGATTAGGAAATTGAAATGCCTCAATAGAACTTATTAGATACATGGCCCTGCTAAAGTGGCATGTGCCCCTCTCGGAGATGGTGAAAAGGATAAACATGAATTTGAATAAATTGTATGATTCTGCTACCACTGCTACTTTCAGTCATCCTAATTTTGCCTCCTGCAATATCTGTTGAAGATCTGTATGAAAGTTTGCTAACCAATTGCCTTTTTGAATTTATTATATATATATAGAGCTTGTTTTGACCTCATCACCATATGACCTAGACATTTTTATATAATATAATCGATTTAAACATCTTTTGATCGTGGCTGCTAATTCTGTTTCATTTGGTATGAAGTGCATGAATATAATTTTGTCCAATACTCTATTGCTCATTCTCTGTGTATCTTATGATATTAGTTTTCTGTAATAGTTTCTATAATCTGCTGTTGCACAGTTCTCATGATTGCAATTTCTCATTTAGACATTAAAATCGACACAAGCAATGGGAGAGGCAATGAAGGGTGTTACAAAGGCCATGGGGCAAATGAATAGGCAGATGAACCTGCCATCACTGCAGAAAATAATGCAAGAATTTGAAAGGCAGAATGAGAAGATGGAACTAACCAGTGAGGTCATGGCAGATGCCATTGATGATGCATTGGAAGGCGATGAGGAAGAAGAAGAGACGGAGGAGTTGGTCAGCCAGGTTCTTGATGAGATTGGCATTGACATTAACTCAGAGGTATAATTTCACCTCCCTTGCTTCTCTTGTTTTCCGGACTTTCAAGTATTTCTGTACCATTGACGAATTCATGGTTTCCTCTTAATGCAGCTTGTAAATGCACCTTCCGCAACAGTAGCTGCCCCAGCTGCAAGTAAGGTTCCACAAGCAGAGGCAACAACGGGAAATGATGACGGTGCGGGTGGGATAGACAGTGACCTCCAGGCGAGGTTAGACAATTTGAGGAGGATGTAATTTACTCGTACTATAAGATTGTTGAGGTGAGACCTGATATACTATGTGGCCTTGTAACATTTATGAAGATCCTAAATACATGGTTTGGTACAGCTTTAATTTATCAATAATCTTGCAATCAGTGCCTTCAATTGTGTAGTTTTATACAGTTTGTTTGCGTTCTTGAACATTGAATCAACTCAAGACTATATTGTCAAATCTGTGCTACCAAGTTGGGTGAATGCATACAGAGTAATGTGTGCATTCATCCTTAAGCTTCTGTAGGGATAGTTGTGCCATATTGTTGCTTATTTATTTTTTAGGATTGACATTTGCTTCTTATAAGTAAAACAAAACATATATAGTTCCCAAAATTAGCTCATTTTTGGGGCTTTCAAAATTCAAGGCATTAATCAACTCAATATAGTCAAAATGAATGGAGCCTTTTTTTTATTCTAGAAAAATAAGAACGGGGATTGATTTAGAAAGATCTCCTTTTTATTATAGGATCGTGATTGGATTTTCATATGTTTGGTAAATAGAATAATCGAAATGGGAAGTGAACGGAAACGTGATTAAATTGGTCTTAGTCACTCTTGCATTGAATGAGGAGTGATACAAGGTGAAAATCTCATGTAGGTTCTGTTTGTATTGATTATTAACCATGCTAAAACCTCAAAACCTGCAAATCAGTTCACTATCACTATTATGAAATCAACTATGTACAATATATGTTGCGTATATCATCTGACCTCTTCCCCAGGCTTTGCAAACTAGTCAATAGGCATTATGAACAAAAAGAATATTAACTATAGCTCTACACTAACATGCCTGGATCTAACAATCCTTCACGGGAATGCTCCGACTGCTCCGTGGCGGCATGGTGGCGGAGAACCCGAGAACGACAGATGGGACAGTCCATGTGGGAGTAGAGCCACATATCAATACAAGGAGCATGAAAATAGTGCTTACACTTGGGCAGTTGCCTTATTTCTTCACCTTCTTCAAACACTGAAAGACAAACAATGCACTCAGAATCTCCATCTCCATCTCCATCTCCCTTGTACTTGAAAGACGAGACAAAGTTTATGTCGAAGTTAAGGGTCCTCTGGCTTGAGGTTGAGCCATGGCTGCGCCTGGCTCTTTGTTGGAGCTGTTGGTTGGTGATATCAGCGTACCATCTTACTATGACGAGATTGTAGAGTACGAGTACGAGAGCTGCTGTTCCAACGACAACGAGGCCATAGTACAACACGGGCAAGTTTGATCTTGCTGGTGAAGGTGGTGGTTCCATTTGTGAAGAGGGGTTCAGAGGCTCTCCCATGGTGATTTTTTCTCTTCTTTTTGTTTTCTCTACTTTTTTAAGCAATGGCAATAGATTCCCATCTAGTTAACAAATATATTACTGAAGATGTGTTGAGAATTTTATTGGTGAAATTGTGGGATCTCTAAAGGGTAGGCAATCAAGACAAGTAACAAGACAAAGTTGCATTACACAATTATAATTATAATTATATAATATGATTGAGAGAATCAGATTAAGATGGTTCTCTCTCGATTTTTAATGATGTTGCCATCGGAGAAGAAGTCATCTGTGGTAACGATTCGTAACTTCTTGCACGTATTTGCTACACAACAAATATACAATTCTTTGTGGTCCATTGATTTGATATTTGATGTTTAAATAACATAAGGAATCAGAGAGTTTTAAATAATCATATTTGTCATTACTTTTTTCTGAAAATAAAAATAACGCAAGACAATGACATTAAATAAAGTTGTACTCCATTCTTTAAAAAAAATAAAAATGATATTCTTAAAAATTGAAGTTAGTTTTATATTGAGAAATTTATATTACTTTCGTAACTCAGTTGTCATCAATTATAACAAATTTTGATTGATGAGTTTATTGGTTGAATAGAGAGGTATAAGTGTATTTTATGCCACAGAAAAGTAAGTATATCCTAAAAAAATAAAAATAAAAATTATACATTGATGAAAAGCTATTTTTTTAAGATAATAGGACTACGTTATGAGTTATCATTTCATCTTATATACAAGGCTAGAAATGCCATACATAATTAAGTTCAAGACCAGCCTTTAGTTAGGGTATGAAAGTCCACGGCCTAGTGCTCATTTTTCAAGGGTCTTAAATTTTCATTAAATACTAGGTTCATATTATTATAATATATTTTCTTAAAAAAACATAAAATTTATAGGAAGAAACTATTTGATAGAGATTGACATGACGAAAATTCATAATATGCTTTTTTTTTTTAAATCAATTATTTTCTTATTATAATTGACATAACTATTTATCTCTAAAAAGTAGATTTGAACAATTGAAAGTTTTTTAAAAATATTTTTTGATTTTTGTTTAATCTTAAAAAGTGATTTTTATTAAATGATAAGAGATTACAATGAGTGTTGTATTAATATTCAAGTTGATCTAACACATCATAAAGAGAAATACCCAATATACCATCTTTTTTTAAATTTTTTGCCAATTTATCACAAAATTTAGTGATTAGGCTCCATGTATCACTTTTCTTATAAGTTGAGCACCAAATACCACAATTTGATTAGGTCAAATGTGTAAGTTTGATGAGATATGACTGCTCAATAACACATATATCATACATTCAATTGTTACACGAAATTTCCTTACACGAAATTCCCCAACTATTTATAAACTCTAGCTTCCTTCCATGACTCAAATGATGAATAGATAAATAAATTCCTCATGAAAGAATCTAACCAATGATATGAGGTTTGACTTTGGCCACTTGACATCAATGTTAATGATAGATGACTTTTTGGTAATAAATAAATAAAAATAATTCATAAGATCTTAAATAAATTTGATATTTATAATCTGCGATAAAAATTAGTTGATACTTGATAGCCTATTAATTGGTTGACAAAAAATAGACAAGTAGGCATGGACGAAGCCAAGTGAGTGCAAGGGGGCGGGGGGCCCTCCCCTTCAATATATATATATTTTTTTTTTGTAATTATAAT
Organism: Scutellaria barbata; assembly: GCA_028654395.1. Lineage (NCBI taxonomy): Eukaryota > Viridiplantae > Streptophyta > Magnoliopsida > Lamiales > Lamiaceae > Scutellaria > Scutellaria barbata. Next base: position 11,112,191 of record CM053646.1, on the reverse strand, counting down.
ATATTTTAGTTATTATGAAATTATTTATGAAAAAATACATAGAAAAAATGGTACTAAATCATACATTATTTATTCTTAGTGTTGAGGTGTAATTGAGCTATAATATCATTTTTTTTTCTTAAGTTAATATTATTTCTCTTAATTATGCATGAGTCACATATATTTCTATTTTGCAATAAGTTGATATTCAACCTTTAATTTTAAAAAAAATAGATACAAAATTTAAATTAATATAGGATGTCGGTGTGAGTTTTTTAGAAAATAGAAATTGATAAATTATAATTGTGATTACCTATCTCTATCTCTTAAGTATCAAACATTTGAGTTTTATTTAATCATCAGACATTTAATACAAATTTTTCAAAAAATTGGATAGGTTGGTTAGTAAAATACAGTTGTTTCAAAAGTTGATAAAGTAACAATGATCTATATTTTGAAGTTTGTGAAAAGATAATATTAAACTAAAAAATTAACATAACTTTGTTGTATAATGGTCTATTAGATCCCTGAATAGAAATTTTGGCTTCGATCGAAACAAAAGAATTCCATTTGAATTATATGTTTATTATTATTAATATTTATTTATTTATTATTTTTATTTTGTTTTTGGTGAGCTCCCATGGCAACTATCCCAAATAGTTTGTAGGTCAATTTTTGTAGCTGTATTTAGGGAGCTCGATGCAAAACACTTATAATTAGAGGTGTCTAAACAAATTAGCCCAAACCCAAACCCAAGCCCAAGCCCAAGCCCAAGCCCAATCCAATTAAAACCAACATAAACAACACGTGCTCGAGCAAAAGACAACAACCACATCTGCGTTGTTAAAGGTACTATTGTTTTAATTCGTATTAATAGCCATTTCATGTTTTATCAGCAATATATATACCAAGCCAACTAATGTCCATTATCAAAATTCATATATGAAAATCTATTTATTGTTATAGTTATTTCTTGTATTGATGAGCTTCAACCCATATATGTATTTCCCTCTTAAATCACTCTATTTATTCGGTTTTATTGTACACTGTTTGATTTGATATCTGTATTTATTGAGATTTTATTTGTTTATTTTTAACTTTTTAAATGGATTCATTGAACGCATTTACAAGAAATACTATTGTAGATTGTTTGATCTGGCCTCTGTATTTAGTGAGATTTTATTTGTTTATTTTTAATTTTTTAAATGGGTCCATTGAACACATTTTACAAGGAATACTAAACTCTTCGCATTTAATTCTTAAAAATGATTTAAAATATCTAAAATAAGAAAGAAAAATAAAATTAACGTCTAAACTTGTCTCATCCATTGAGCAGGACAATTTTGTCTCCATTGAGCAGGACAATTTTGAGCAGGACAATTTTTTTTGGTTGGTTGATTGTATTTTAAAATCAAGTTTTTATTATGATATAAATATTATATGTTACAGTGGTCAATCAAGATTTATATTAGAAGTTCCAACTAATAAAAATTATAAAAAAATTTAAATTAAAAGTATAAATTTTTAACAATTCAGATGATGAAGAGCTTAAGAGAGAGGAGGGAGAATGTTAAAAAAAAAAAGAACTAAATCTTTTTTTGATTGTGAGAGAAAAATGAGAAATTGAAAAATACATGAATTTATTCTTATTTTTATTTTTTTAATTAAAATAGAAAATTAAAAAAGTACCCCTTATTCTTTTTTACAATTTTTGAGGGCCCCAACGGCTCACGGTTTTTTTTTTTTTTTTGACGTAGGAATTTAGACAACATTTGTAATTCTATTCTGACTAACTTCTAGTTCCTTTTGTCTTATTGTACGAAAGTTGCAGTGGATTTGCTCATAGTAAGCCAGCATACATGGTAATAAGCCAGCATACATGTACTTGTTTTCTTAACAATGAAACGTACGGTCTTTGCTCCTTAATTTGCCTCTGTCTCTTTCAACTAATAAAGTTAGCCTAGGAAACCTAGGGCCTTTTACGGCCCTTTCTCTCTTAACCCGCCTCTTTCGACTAAAGTCAGTCTACCCGTCCCTTTCGACTAGCAAAGCCTAATGTAAAACCAGCCTACCTCAGCCTAACGTTCCCTTTCGACTAGTGAAGTCAACCTAGCAAAGTTAGCCTAACTTAGAACGATATTGTGAGTGAAGTATGGGAAATTGGTTAACTAGGAGAGTTTAAGAGAGTATTCGGCTAGTAAAGTCAACCTAGCAAAGTCAACCTAAGAAAATTTGGCTAACTAGGAGAGTTTAAGAGAGTATAAGAGAACGTAGAACGATATTGTGAGATGGCTAACTAGGAGAGTTTAAGAGAGTATAAGAGAACGTAAAACGATATTGTGAGAGTATAAGAGAACGTAGGAGAGTTTAAGAGAATATAAGAGAACGTAGAACGATATTGTGAGAGTATAAGAGAACGTAGGAGAGTTTAAGAAAGTATAAAAGTATAAGAGAACGTAGAACGATATTATGAGAGTATAAGAGAACGATGAGAGTAGGAGAGTTTAAGAAAGTATAAGAGAACGTAGAACGATATTGTGAGAGTATAAGAGAACTGTGAGAATATAAAAGAACAATGAGAGTAGGAGAATTTAAGAGAGTATAAGAGAACGTAGAACCATATTGTCAGAGTATAAGAGAACGGTGGAAATATAAGAGAACGTAGTATACGAGAACGGTGAGAGTATAAGAGAATGTAGGAGAGTTTAAGAGAGTGTGTTTAAGAGAGTATAAGAGAACGTAGAACGAACGATATTGTGAGTGAAATGTAGAATGTAGGAGAGTTTAAGAGAGTATAAGAGAGCGTAGAACGATATTGTGAGAGTATAAGAGAACGTAGAACGAACGATATTGTGAGTGAAATGTAGGAAATTGGCTAACTAGGAGAGTTTAAGAAAGTATAAGAGAACTTTGGAAGTGAAATGTAGGAAATTTGCTAACTAGGAGAGTTTAAGAAAGTATAAGAGAATTTTGGAAGGGAGCACTTAAGTAATGTTTGTAAATACTTTTATTTGCTTGATAATTACAAATGAGGGATCACCCCCTTTATATACTACTCCACCTCCTTAATGGATGATGAAGATTGATTTAATTCAATGGTTAGGAGAGCTTCTCTAGATCTCTTTAAAAATATTCCTATGAATATGCTTTATGATATTTATAAAGGAAACTTGTTAGAAGTTTCGTACATTCTCTATACATTCTAGAAACATTTTAGAGTTCTCTAACTACAATTCGGCTTCTTATTGAGTCAAATCAAATAATGGGTTGATTCTTAATCTCTTAACCCAAATTTGTATGATCGTTTTTAATTGGTCGTGACAATAGGCCCATACATATCAATATGGAATATGCTTTTCCATTTTCTTTTAAGAGATTATACATAATAGCATAGTTTTTTTTTAAAGTAATTGGATAGCAAATTAATGTATTTATTCTTTTAACCGAAAATGAAAGGCAAAACAGATATGAGAAAATGTTTGATTTCTGTTAAGAGTCTTAAGATCCGATACATAAAGTGTATTTATAATTGACGAATTATGAATCTTATTTCATGAGACAGAGTCTCAAAATATAATTAAATACTTAGTCAATATGGTTCAGTATTATATACACGATTAACATAGCAGAAAAAAACCACATACTATCTATATAGAATATATTAAAATATTACTTGTTATATAGTAAATAATGACTTAATATATATTAAGATATGACATCAAATATATCACGTTGAAATTGTACTAAAATAACACTTAGTTATACATTAATTATCATTTACTATATAATATGAAGTATCACTTGTTATATATCAAAATATACTACATCTTACATAGTATCACTTAATACATGTTGAAATATCACTTTTACATGCTAGAGTATCACTTAGTACGTTGAAATTATAAAAATTGTGAAACACAATTTTTGCTTTTTTGTTTTTATTTCATTTAGAAAAAAAACATGGATGGTATTACTATTTATTTTGAAATAACTTCACTTTTAAGACAACTAAATTAGAAAGTTGAAACAACACAAATGTGGCGTAAGAGCCGATGCTTGAACAAATAAAAATTCTCATATATTCCAAAGAACAAATTAAAATTGTTACATTGATCGGCAATAACAATAGAGACTGACATTTTAATGCTCCAAATCTTTCACTCTCTATCGAAACTGCATTTTTTCTAACATTCAATTACAAATCATCACCAATACATAATATTACACTAATTTGAAAGTGTCCGGATGCTCAAACGCTAAGATAAAACAAACAGTATCACAATGTTGTCTCGGATGTCGACAACACTAGAGATAACACAGCGGAATAAAAGATTATAAATGAACACAAGGAAATATCCACAAGTATATAAAATACTTGTGGGATGCCAGCAGGGCAAAAGATCTTATTAAATGTATATTTGAAGTACAAAGCAAACACTCATAAAATCCAGACTCTAAATGTTACACCGAATGTTGTTAACATCAATGACAACATTACGAAAACTGATAAGTCTGGAAAACAGAAACTATGTATGCTCTTGTATTCTTTTTCACTCGATTCATATCTTCATGAAGTCCAACTCCTTTTAAAGATATCCAAGCATGATCATAATCTCCTCCATTATGCACGTTCTCCACACAAGAGTGCTCCATGACCTCTTCCACTTCTCTTGTCCACTAATCATGCACCTTGTAACAAACATTCCTATAAAATAGGAATGTCTTCTACTCTATCTGCAAATCACGTGGAAACAAAACAAGAAGAGAAAAGATAATATCCTACACAACTAAATCCCTAGAATATCTCAACAATAAAATCCAAATAGATTTAGTGTTTAAGAAATAAGGAAAAATTATAAGTGTTGAAAATTCAACACTAACAATCTCCCCCTTTTTTGCTTTTTCTGCTCAAAACACTAAATCATATATCTCCCCCTCAAACCTGCAAGAACAACAATCAAATCATGAACAAGATAGAGTCAACCAAGAATAAACGTGATTAAGGATAGAATAAACCAAGAAATTAAAATCCATCATCACAGACTTAAAAACACCACAAGCTCACAATCATCCTGAAAATAAAAAAAGTCAATAAAATAAATAAAAAAAATCTCCCCCTAAAAACGAAAGATCAAAACATCAAAACATCTCGGCCTCCCCCTAAGCATTGCCTTCAGCCGAACCGCCTTCGCCCGAACCACCACTAGCACCATCTCCCCCTTTTTGAGCAGAAAGAATCAAACCATCGATATGGTCATCGAGCTGGCGCAAATAATGATGAAGAGTGCTGACAGGAATGCTGGGCGGAATGTTGCGCGGAATGTTGCCAACCGAAGGGGCAACATTCGGCCGATAGGGCAGATCGAGCACCCTATTTTCAGAGAGTAGAGCCTTAGCAATCGTCAGTGGGGGAACCTCTGGACTGAGAACATCCGTCTTCCTTCTCTGAAATCCTTGGGACTGAAGCACAAGGTATACAAGCGATGGATAGGGTAGAATCCCATTCTCTCCAAACTTGCCTGTAAAACGCACCATAGTCATCAGAATTAAACGACCAAAATTAACAGGGAGCCGTTTACCAATGCGATACAGAAGTGCGGCTTGCTCCTCAGTGACCGAAGTGGAATTGGTGGTTGGAAGCCAATTGTTCACAACCACTTTGTGAAGAACCGAATACAGAGACGTAAGGGAGGAAGCCTGAAATTTTTTGGTCCATGTCTGCTGTAAACCACCTGTAATCTCAGAAGCTACTGCATCCATATCCATTACAACTGCTTCCTCATCATAATCCTCTAGCCCAAGCACAGAATTGATATCGGAAGATTTGAACGAATAAACCCTCCCCCTCACAAACATATTCCCAAATTTCCTATCACAAGCAACAACCAAGGATTTGTGCATGTTGGCATAAAATTCATAAATCACAGTGGTAGGAAAGGGTTGGGCATAAGAAACAGACTGCATCAACTGGCGATCATCCAAGTATTCAATAAGATGAAATTCAGCAAAAATACCCATATGAATCTTCTTTTCCGGCAGAATCGTACGATTGCATAAGGAGGTCCAAGAAGTAGGTGATATGCCGAAGTAAAATTTGGGAGTTTTGGCCGAATTTACCTGGAAATGAGAACCTTTTGGAGTGGTAACCAGGTCAGTATCAGAATCAGAAGCAACTCGTTTACCAGACGGGAAAGTCTTCTGTTTGGGTGATGGGGTAGCCCTTTTTGTCGACCGTGTGCCCACTGATGTTGCCCCTTCGGTGGCAACATCAGCGCCAACATCGCGCTGCTGCTTCAAGGATTCAAGGACTTCAGAAATAGTCCTATCTTCCTCATCTTCAGAGTCAGACTCTACGGCGTCTTTCTCACCAGCGAAATCTTCGTCTGATTCATCATCAAATTCGGTACTTGAGTCCGATGCTTCTTGTGGTTGAAGTGGTTCTTCATCGGACTCATCAATCAGATGCCGGCTTTCCTGGGGAACTGAAGGTGCCACTGGAGGCTCGACTAACGCTGGCGGAATGGGTAGAGATGGCTTCGACTTCTTTGGAGCCGGTGAAGACAAGTGTTGGAGCACCCGCTTGGATCGGCGAACAGAACCAGAAGCTCCCTGAGCCGGAGCCGCCGACGACGGGTCTGGGTAATCGTCGACGGAGATGGGATTCACTGGACGAAATTCCGGTGGGTAAACTGTCTTCAGAGAAACGGGAGAAATCAAGGATGTGCCCTCTTCAGCGGCAACATCGGGAAGCACATCCCCATGCTCAGTCGGATCAGCGGCTGGAAGTTCATGTTCAGAATCAGGAGCAGAGGAGTCAGGTTCGGTCATCGGAGTGTCAGATGATGGTTTTTCCGATTGGGGAATTTCAGAGCTAGGGTTTTCAGATTGGGGGTTTTCAGACGGAGGATTTTGTGTAGGTGATGGAGATGAAGTCGGAGCTCCCAAAGCCGGGAGAAGGGTCTGGAGTTGGCTTAGGAGATCGGTGAGTTTTTGCTGGTTTGGATCCATGGTTTCGGAATGAAAGATATGCTGCAAGAAAGATGGGAGAGTGGAGAAGAGATAGTGCACGCAAAACGAGGAAGGTGGAGTGTGAAGTGCTTTCTCACCTTGGAAGACGTGGGTCTTTTATGAGAGAAACTTAATCTTTATCCCCTATACATTAGGAACAAACTCACCCAAATCTTGCAACAAATAATCTTAAAAAAAATAAGGAGTCAAATTTATTCGAAATTTTCAAGAGAGATTCAACACCAATTCGTTTAAAATTCTGTATCCACGAAGATCATTATCAAAATTTTATCCACGCAAGAAAATAGAACAAACACATGTATGCAGATTTTCTGGAAAATGTTTTCTACGATGTTGAGAACATTTGAGGCACCATATCCAATCTTATGTATATGAACAGTGTACAGCTTATGTTAATCCCAACCAACCTTTTGAAAAGAGAGCATCGTCGTAGCGAGCGCCGTGCTTCTGGTTACTCAGTTGTGGGACTAACTTTTTATGGTGGTTTGTGGTATCTCCCTTCACTTTTTGACAAGGAAGCATCGTCATAGCGAGTGCCGTGCCCCGAGTACTTAGTGTTAGGTCACACAAACCTTTTTATTTCACAATACATTACTAGGCTGCCTGAAAAGCATCGTCGCCGCGAACGCCGTGCTCCAAGTGCTTCGTAATATTAACAAATGTACACTTTTAAAAACAAGAACCAATTTCAGATCTCAAGACATGTTTTAGTCAAATGTTCTCGTAAAGTATTACCTTTTTCCAGTCTATTTGCACATGAAAAACACTGTACGAAGACAGTAACTATGGATGTTATGGACAATGTGAACAACATGAGGCGCAACATCCGTAAACTGCATAAAGGCGATCAAACAACACACAGCCCGAGAGACTTTTTCAAGGAGGAAAATCTCTCAAAGTCTAAAGCCTTAGTAAAAATGTCAGCATACTGATTTTCAGTGGATACATATTCAATACGAACAATGTTTTTCTCAACCAAATCGCGAATAAAGTGATGCCTAATATCTATGTGTTTAGTTCGTGAGTGCTGAATAGGATTTTTGGAAATATTAATAGCACTTGAATTATCACAATATAGGCACAAAGATTCAGATTCAAACCCATAATCACTCAACATTTGTCTTAACCAAAGTAATTGAGTACATCCACTACCTGCCGCAACGTATTCGGACTCGGCTGTAGAAAGAGAGACACAATTTTGTTTTCGACTATGCCAAGAGACAAGATTATTACCCAAATAAAAACAGCCACCACTTGTGCTTTTTCGATCATCGACGTCTCCAGCCCAATCCGAGTCAGAATATCCAACCAAGGTCAAGTTTGTGTCCTTTGTGTACCAAATTCCTAGATCAACCGTACCCGCTACATACCTAATTATGCGTTTCACAGCTTGAAGATGTGATGTCTTCAGTTGAGATTGATACCTTGCACAAACACCTACACTAAACAAGATGTCAGGACGACTTGCTGTTAAGTAAAGAAGATTACCTATCATAGACCTATATAGAGTGTCGTCGACGATGTTGCCAACATCGTCTCTACACATCTTTTGAGTCGTCCCCATAGGTGTCCTCATTGGTTTTGCATCCTTCAATCCAAAGCGTGACACCAAATTCCTAGCATACTTGCTTTGAGAGACAAAGATTCCATCATTGAGTTGTTTTACCTGCAAACCTAAGAAATATGTTAATTCACCAATCATGCTCATTTCAAAAGTAGAAGACATAACATTTACAAATTCATCAAGGTCCACTTTTGAAGTAGCACCAAAGACAATGTCATCTACATAAATTTGAGCAATCACAAAATCATGTTCATTTGATTTATAAAGAGAGTACGATCGGCTTCTCCTCTTATAAAACCAAATTCAAGCAAAAATGTCGTCAAGCGACCATACCAAGCTCGAGGAGCTTGTTTTAAACCATACAAAGCCTTTTTAAGTTTGTAAACATGATTTGGAAAGAATGGATCCTCAAACCCTTTAGGTTGTTCAACGTAAGCCTCTTCATTCAAAATACCATTCAAGAAAGCTCATTTCACATCCATTTGATGCAAGGTAATTTTGAGATGGCAAGCAATAGCTAAGAGCAACCGAATTGATTCAATTCTAGCAACGGGTGCAAACGTTTCATCATAGTCGATTCCTTCGACTTGTGTGTACCCTTGCGCTACTAGACGTGCTTTGTTCCTTATCACATTCCCGGACTCATCCGATTTATTTTTGAAAATCCATTTTGTACCAATAACATTTGTATCGGATGGTCTAGGGACAAGGAACCAAACATCGTTTCTAGTGAATTGTTCAAGTTCCTCATGCATTGCTTGTATCCAAAAATTATCTTTTAAGGCTTCATTTACGTTCTTAGGCTCAATGAAAGACACAAAACAGTAAGAATTTACCTGAGCGTACGTAGTTGACATACATACGTGCCTTACCATTTCTTTGTAGTTTATTGGCTCTTTCTTACGTGTTCGAATACCTTCGTTCACTCCCCCTATCACCTGAGTGGTAGGGTGATTCTTCCTTATGCGAGAAGGTGGGTCTCTCCTTACTGGATTCTGAGCTTCATCACAGCTGTCTTCAGAATCTGTCTCAACTGCAGATGTTCCCTCGGATGTGCCAACATTCGGGACAACATCGTCTGTTCTGGAATCGGTGACAGGCTGATCCACCAAATCAGATGTAGCATCCTTGTAGGTTTTACCTGTAAGATCAGAAAAATCATCAAACACTACATTTACAGATTCTTGAATATTTCTCTTTCTCAAGTTATATAATCGATACGCTCGACTATTTGAGGAATATCCAAGAAAAACAGCCTTATCACTTTTTGAATCAAACTTTGCAAGTTGGTCACGATCATTTAAAACATAGCAAATGCAACCAAATACATGAAAATATTTCAGATTTGGTTTTCTTCCCTTTATTATTTCGTACGGAGTCATTTTGCTACCGGGTCTAAGGTAGACTCGATTGCCAATATAACATGCCGTATTCAATGCCTCAGCCCAAAAACGTTTAGACAAATGTTTTGAGCTTAGCATGACCCTAGCCATTTCTTGCAAAGTGCGATTTTTCCTTTCGGCAATCCCATTTTGTTGAGGAGTTTTGGGAGCCGAATACTCATGAAAAATACCTTTCTTCTCACAAAAGGAATCGAACAAATTATTTTCAAATTCCCTGCCATGGTCAGTTCTAATCCCCAAAATTTTCGAATCAAAAGAGGTTTTAATTCTTGTGTATAGAATTTTGAAATATGCAAATGTTTCCGATTTTTCACTTAAGAAATAAATCCATGTAAATCTTGAAAAATCATCAACAATCACGAAAGAATACCTCTTACCTCCCATGCTTTCAACCTCTACTGGACCCATAAGATCCATGTGTAAAAGCTGAAAACAATGGGTTGTGCCCGAATGTTGTCCCTGATGTGAGACAACATTATAGGGAACACGGGTCTGTTTACCTTTCAAACACTCCTCACAGACCACCTTACCCTTATGATTTAACAATGGTAAGCCTTTAACTGCTTCATACTTGTTCAGCTTCTCAAGAGATCGAAAGTTCACATGTCCTAATTTTTGATGCCACAAAATCGTGTCATCAAATTGAGTTTTATTGCATGTGACTTTTTCTCCCACAAGGTAGCAATTATCATGTGATCGAGTACCTGTCATAACGCACACGTTAGATTTATCAAAGACTTCACACGAATCTTTATTAAATTTTACCTCCAAGTCATCATTACACAATTGGCTTATGCTAATTAGATTAGCCATAAGTCCATCCACAAGGAGTACATTCTTCAGTTTTGGAAAACCATGGACATTTAAGATACCCTTACCAATGATTTTACCCTTTGCTCCTCCTCCGTAAGTCACACATCCTTCACTAAGTGGTACAAAGTCCTTAAGTACGCTTTTGGTTCCCGTCATGTGACGTGAACACCCACTATCAAAGTACCATGAGCCTGCAGTGTTAGTCTTTAAAGCAGTGTAAACAACATTACAGAGAATAGGCGTTTTTGGAACCCAAATTTGTTTCTGAATTTTCCTGGGCCGAATGTTGTCTCCAATGTTGGGCAACATTGGCGGCAACATTTCGCTACTGGAATTTTCACTTTTCAATTTATGGCAAAATGGTCGGATATGTCCAGGTTTAAAACAGTAGTGGCACACATACTTCCGTTTTCTTGGACTTTTCTTGGAAGATTCAGAAGACTCTTTAACAAAAACGGTTTTTGATTTTTCATCAAAAATATTTGGAAAAGCAGTTTCAGCAGATTTGACAAATCCAATACCTGTTTTCCCCATATTACCTGCATTCACTGACTCATTCATTTTGGTTGAACTTGTATTCCATTTGTCAATGATTGCTTTGTTCACGTCAAATTGATGTTGAGTCTTCTCAAGTTCCACGTCCTTTTGTGTGAGTGCTGTTTCTAGCTTTGCCATTGAGAATTTCAGAAGATCATTTTCTTTGGACAGGATTTCCACTTGCTTGCATTGCTTCTTCCATTCTTTAAGGAGCGCCGTATATAAGTCTTGAAGTTCTTCAATTACTGCATCCTTGTCCAAATCATCATCATCTCTTGACTCTGCATCATCATCAACCACAGCATTTAAACAAGTTAATGAAATGAAATTGAACAGATCATACTGTTCTGATGTGTCGGTCAATGTTGCCACATCGTCGACCACATCGTCGACAACATCAGAATCAATATTTGCAAACAGCAAGGTTTGATTTTCAGTTTCTTCGGCTGTTTCTTCAGTCTCGTCCTCGTCGTCGCTCATGGATACCCAGAAGTTCTTCTTCCCATACTTCCTCAGGGTATTGGCACACTCGTTCGCATAATGGTCCCATCCCGAGCAAGCACGACATTGAATAGAGTCAAGATGTTTGGGGTCGTTCCTTCCACGATCAGAACTTGATCTTCCCAGTGGTTTTGATGTATTTCCAGGGGGTTTCCACTAAGGACGATCAGCTACCTTAAACTGCTCCTTGTCTTTTGTAACAAACTTTTTCTTGTTTATTTTTCTCACCATTGAATTGAATTTCTTTGTGATTAAAGCAACGTCCAATCCTTCTTGAATCTCCTCCAGTGGTTCATCATTGTCGGAGCTATCACCGTCGGGTTGAGCTTGAAAAGCAATGTTCTTCTCCTTTTGGACAACCTTTTGATTTAATAAATTCAACTCGAAGGTTTGAAGAATGCTTTGGAGCGTATCAAAATCCATGGTAGCTAAGTTGTGAGCTTCCTCGACCGCCGAAACTTTCATGTTATACTTCGGAGTTAGCGTACGAATTGTCTTAGACACCATTTGTTTCCTACTAATTGGATCACCAAGAACTTCACTTTGGTTAGAAATATCACGTAGCCTTTCAAAGTAGGTTCCAATGTCTTCATTTTCTTCCATTCGCATAGTCTCGAATTGAGACATAATGAGACGAAGCTTTGCTTCCCTTACGCAGCTATCTCCTTCGAATTGCCTCTCAAGAATTTCCCAAGCTTGTTTGGCTGTTGTGCATGTCTGGATCAGCTTGAAAATCTTGATATCTACAGCACCAAAAATAACGTTAATCGCCCTCTCATTGAAGTTGGAATTGGAAATTTCATCGGCCGTCCATTCGCTCGGTGGTTTAAGAACAACGTCTCCATCTGAGATCTTCTTCGGGGGATCAAATCCTCTGACCACGACTTCCCATGCTCGTGAATCAATGGACTTGATTTGTGTGCGTGTACGGATCTTCCAATAAGCGTAATTCGATCCATCAAGGACATGTAACTTTCCTTGAGGATTGCACCAATCCATGCCTAGCATGAGCAACAGAACCAACCATTTTGTATCAAGTGGGAGGCTCTGATACCAATTGAAAGTGTCCGGATGCTCAAACGCTAAGATAAAACAAACAGTATCACAATGTTGTCTCGGATGTCGACAACACTAGAGATAACACAGCGGAATAAAAGATTATAAATGAACACAAGGAAATATCCACAAGTATATAAAATACTTGTGGGATGCCAGCAGGGCAAAAGATCTTATTAAATGTATATTTGAAGTACAAAGCAAACACTCATAAAATCCAGACTCTAAATGTTACACCGAATGTTGTTAACATCAATGACAACATTACGAAAACTGATAAGTCTGGAAAACAGAAACTATGTATGCTCTTGTATTCTTTTTCACTCGATTCATATCTTCATGAAGTCCAACTCCTTTTAAAGATATCCAAGCATGATCATGATCTCCTCCATTATGCACGTTCTCCACACAAGAGTGCTCCATGACCTCTTCCACTTCTCTTGTCCACTAATCATGCACCTTGTAACAAACATTCCTATTTTATAGGAATGTCCTCTACTCTATCTGCAAATCACGTGGAAACAAAACAAGAAGAGAAAAGATAATATCCTACACAACTAAATCCCTAGAATATCTCAACAATAAAATCCAAATAGATTTAGTGTTTAAGAAATAAGGAAAAATTATAAGTGTTGAAAATTCAACACTAACAATGATTTCGAATAATTAGGGCATGATTTTCAAATTAATATTTGAAATTTGAATTTTAGGGCATGTGAGGGAGATGATTGTGAACCGTAACGAGGATGACCCATATATGAACAGTTGAAATGAAGTTGAAGAAAAAGAAATAAATTTCAATTCATAAATATAAGAGAAGAAGAGGAGAAAAAATATTTACATATTTTTTGAATAAGCTTGATTAGAAGTGGTGGCAGATTGAATATTTTAAAAATGGGATACAAGTAAATAAACAATATGTAAAAAAAAAAAAAATTCGCACATAAGAATTGTTTAATATTTTAGAACGTACAACCAAAATATGCAAACACATAACATATTACAAATATTCAAGTAGTTATTTTATAAATTTTCAAGTAAAAGTTACAATCATAAACTAAATTTGGTCAGACTAGTTTTTGTTTTTTACTAACAAAATATTTCTTGATTTTGTTTTTTTAAACATATATTGCTGATCATCGAATTACATTTATTTTGATTTTCTTTAATTTGGAAGTATCATTCCTCATTTTCTAATTAAAGTATTAATGAATAATAAAAAACAATCATACAAAAATAAGTAAGATCATGGATTCTATAACAAATTCACATTTACAATAAGAACCCACAACCCACAAACACTTTAAAAGAAATTCATAACAAATTTCACACATAAAGGAAAACACAAATTCGTATTTATCAACAAACATCAAATAAAATAATTAATAACTAACTCAAACAATGAATATTAATAATACTTAAGAAGTTTTTTGTGGGCAAGATTCGAAAGCAAAAGAAAATAATAATAATAATAATAATAATAATAATAATAATAATAATAATAATAATAATAATAATAATAATAATAATAATAATAATAATAATAATAATAATAATAATAATAATAATAAAGAAGAAACCATGCTGCCAAATTAAATGAAGGATGAATTTTTATAATTATGAGAATTTTTTTTTTTTTTCCAAATTGAGGTACAGTTGTATCTTGTACCATGCTCCTCCATCGCTAATTAGAAGTCTGGAGAGAGAGTAGAAAATAGTTTGGCCTTTCTGTTTTTCTTGTTTTTTTTCCTATTTTGATTAATTAATTAATGTTGAATATAATATTATGGATGAATTCATCTCACTTAAGATGATCTGAGTCATCTAACTCGTCTAACTGAATGAAATCCATAATATGAGAGACTATTTTATGAGAATTTAAACGGAAAAGAATTGGTGAATTGACTAATATAATATCATTATTTAATTAGTCTGTAACATGTGGGGGATTAATTAAATATTATCAAGTAGAGAACGCAAGTTGAAGTTCTTGGAATTAGGAGAAAGATTCTTCTTATAAATTCAACCATATTTAATTACTTTCCTTAAATAAAATATTAATAGTAATTGTTTTGTTTAAGTGAAACATAATTTCAACTGGCTGCTGCCGACCGTTGCCATCTCAATCCAACAAAATAAAAATCCTTATAATCCTTAGATAATTGTTTTAATTTCAAAAAAAAAGATAATTGTTTTGGGAGTAAACTAGAATTTGTAATTTGAGTTATGCTAATTTTGGTATTTTATCATACTAAGGTTTTTATGGTTATACTTTAATCATCGACAATATGTTTTGATATACCCTATTATCTTAAATAGCCCAAAAGTTAGACACGTGTGTAAGATGTAATATACATATCATGTAGCTAGCTAGAAAATAGTTTTCGAATTTCAAATTGTAATAAATTGTGTAGTTTAACAAGTAAAATCAAATAAATTTCTTTGTAAAAATTATTTATGAGCGAGTGCTGTAGAATTTTAAAATTTTAAATTAAATGACAAAGTCTAATCTAGCCTTTATTTTGAGCAGGTCTGGCTTATGATCAGTATATATTACCTCTTATTTGCTATTTTGATCCATATTATTTGTGGAATCACAAGATTTAGCATTCTTCTAATTTAGATAAAGGGACTTTTTTTATTTTAATATATCAATATTTTAATGAATAATATATATTTTTTAGCAGCTTGAAAGTCCATCATATAAGATAATGGTGAACCAAAATTAAGTATATAAAGTAGATGGATTAGAGCTTTGTTGATTCTGACATTTAGAATTTGGTCAATTTAAGTAGGTCTGGTAATGGTGGTGGTTTTTGGTGAGATTAATAAAATAATAACTTTGTTAAGTGATGAGTGTTTACCACAATTAATGAATGATCCACATGCATCAAACTATTTGCTATTTTTTTTTATTTAATTATGAGAGCAGCATAAATAATCATACAATTGAGAGCCATTTCTTGTTTTTACCTCACACTTCAGCATACCTTTTTGGAACCCACATGTTGCCGACTTCCCTATTTACCTAATAAATAATTGATCTTATACATATATAAGTATCGTTTTAGTGTTTTAAATATTGATTAATTTTTTTTTTGATAAAGTACGGAATACTTATATTTAAATACGTTTATTATAGATTCATTTTTATAATTATCATTTTTGTATGTCATTTAATTTGAAAATAGTAAATAAGAACAATTTTAGTAAAATAAGAGTAAATATTTCTTGAAATTCTATCCTTTATATTTATTTTGAAACATATTTTTAATCAAAACCACGTTTATTTTGTGATGAGTGTATTATATATATATATATATATGTTTCTTTTTTCTTTTTTTGACTTTTAAGGATTTTGATTAGAAATGCATCATACATGAAAAAGAATAACGTCATTTTGCAGTCTATTTTAGATTTATTTTATTTTATTTTATTTTAATATAATTCAACGTGGAAATGGTGGCATTGGTGGTGGCTAGAGAAGATTATAGGAAGAGTTGAAAAGGCAAATGTGTCTCATTTATTCTCCTATTATTTCATCTCTTTCTTTTCTTTTCTTTTAAAGTTTTAAAGTTTTTGCACAAATCTTTCTATTGAATTGGAACTCAAAATTACATTTTATTTCCACCTATTTAAATATATATATATATATATATACTGGAAGGTGTGTGTCAGCACATATTGATCATATAAATGCTAAGTTATCAATACAATCACACAATGGTAGTATGAGAAATTTATTTTTTAGCCACGAGTTTTAGATCTCTTAAACTCTTCAAATGAACCACTAAATTTTGGAGTGCATAAAATTATGTTTCCTTAAAAAAAAAAAAGTATTATTATTGTGTTCAACTCTGATGTCTTTTACTATTCTTTAGAATCCTCATACCAAAAGGGAAATCAGCGCAAAACTGAATTTTTTATTTAAGAAAATTATTACATCCCCAGCCTGTAATGAATTTATTATGAAGGATAATTATTTTAAATTATCTGTGCAAATGGGATGAATTGGACTCATTTGTCATTGGCATACAACTTGCCTTTATTTTATTTATTTATATTGTTATGGTTGGTTTGAAAGACTACTCTTTCTTATAATTATTTTTTCTGCAATTTTCGGAATTTCATAAAATTCTGATCTATATCGATTATCGACGTGTTTACATCACAAAGCGGGGATTCTGTTTATTTTAAGAATAAGTTTAGTCATAGAAAAAGGTTACATCTCCTTCATGGAAATTGTGAAACATCTTCAAATCTTTGAAAAATTGCATCTGTGTCTCCAAGAACTTTTATGGCTTTCTGCTAGGGGCGGGATCGGGTCGGGTACCCGGAAAATACTTATTTTTTTTTTTTTTCCGGGTGCCCGTCGGGTCGGGTAGAGAGAATTTCACTTTGTACAAGATAACTCTATTATCGTTCAAAGTAAGAGAAATGAGAATCTAAATAGAGAAGGTAGGACAAAATTTTAAACTTTATTCGGGTACCCAAACCCTGATCGGATGGTACCCGTCCCGACTCGAACTTTGCGGGTACCCAACCCGAAATACCCAAAAATTTACGAAATTATAATGAAATCCGACCCGATCGGATAATACACGTATGGGTCGGGTCGGGTACCCGATACCAGAAAGAAAATTCCCACCCCTACTTTCTGCCAACGGTAACTATAAAAGGTTAATTGCTAAAATTACTAACTTTGTTAATTATAATATGGACTTTCGAAGTTGACAACTTCTATCACAAACTTGGGTTTTTTTTTTTTTTTAAATCAATCATTAATCCCAAGTCCAGCCATTTTCAAGGTTTTATTTCACAAATTTTGTTTGGAGGATTTTGGAGGGTTAACAAAAGGTAAAGCAGTCAATTAATTTTATTAATTAAAAAAAATTGTTGGACTCCTGAAAGATAATTAAAAATTGCAAAATATCTATATATATATATATATATATATATATATATATATTCGTTATAAAAATTGCTAATAAAGTATAATATTAAGGAAAATCAAGCTACATTTTTTTGTTTTTCACATCGGGATTGTTCTCAAATTCGTTTGTCTAAAAGAAATCTGTGAGTTACTAATATAAAAAATAAATGAAATAGTTTTTAATTTCTTCATGGTGATAAAATAAAATAAAAAAATATCATCCAAAATTGTTATTTAGTCATGATTACCACAATACATATTGACTTTCACTGAAGAAAAATAATAAGAACCCAGTATAACTCAAATATGGGTCATAAAAATAAAAATAAAATTATAAGACACCAATACATTTAAAAAAAAAAAACTATTCCCGAGGTAACGAATATATATTGAAGCCCATAAACACAAAACTGAAATAAGAAAAAACTATGACTTAACTAACTGCTTAATCATCATGCATCTCTTTCCTCAACTGGTCAACCCTCAAAACCTTTATACTCTCTTTTAATGATAAGAGAAATTAATTTCCCAGATGAAAATAATGATTAATGCACAATTATTTGTCTCGACTTGCTCAATACTATATATATAATAGATTGAAGGTGCTACCTAATCCAAAAAGAAAAGTGGAAATCACACAGTAAATGTTGAACTGTGTTTTCTTGACTAGCATCAAATGTCAATGTTTTTGTGCTGAATATTTTGTTTGGTTTCTGTCCGATTCTTGCATTA
The DNA here is from genome assembly GCA_028654395.1 of Scutellaria barbata. Taxonomy (NCBI): domain Eukaryota; kingdom Viridiplantae; phylum Streptophyta; class Magnoliopsida; order Lamiales; family Lamiaceae; genus Scutellaria; species Scutellaria barbata. Next base: position 11,093,644 of record CM053646.1, on the reverse strand, counting down.
TATCGCAGTGTCAATTGCAAGAATTTCAAACTAAGTGGTAAAGTTGTGATCCAATTTAGGATCAAGATTCCATTTTTGCAGTGATATTGAGAGGTGGGTTGATTAGGTTTCGATGGAAGGTGACATCTCGTTAAGGCAAAAGGGAGGAAACTATGATGTTGTCGTGGAGATTCAAGCTCCCATGTCTGATCAAAGATCAGAAGAAAATGGTGGCTCTGAAACTAAGAAGACTGAGGAGTTTCCAAATGATGAAATCTCTATGCAAATGAAAATGAATTTATTCACTGCCACTCCTTCACAAATCCCACCTCCACCTCCACCCGCACCCGCACCCGCACCTGCACAGCTCATCATTCCTTCTCCCATGCCAAGCCCCTCCGCCGCCTCAAAGCCGCCAGTGGGGCCCGCCATGCGGCGGAGGAGCCTGACCAAGTCAGCTTATTCTAAGCCCAAATCAAGAATTGTGGAGCCTCCATATCCCACCACCTCAAAGCCAGCTGACCAGAATTCCCAACCTGCCCCTCCAAAGTCACCGTTCATGGCTTCCTCTCCCTTGAAGGCCACTCCCAAAACATCGACCCCCATCACGCCAAGGACGCCCCTGGTGGCCTCCGTTGGAGACGATGACGATGATGATGACGACAATGACTTGTACAAGGCTGGGAGCCTTAAGCCTGCGAAAGTAAAGCGAGGTAAGAAAGTGAAAGCAATGGCTATCATTGAATTGGCTGCATTTGTGTGCATATTGGCTGTCTTGATTGTTAGCGCGACTGTTGATAAGATAAGGGATAAAACACACATTTGGCATTTGGAATTGTGGAAATGGAGTGTGTTTGTGTTGGTGATTTTCTGTGGACGTTTGTTTACAGAATGGCTAACAAACATACTTGTTTTCTTGATTGAAAAGAACTTTATACTCAAGAAGAAGGTTCTCTACTTTCTATTCGGAATGAAGAAGAGTGTTCGTGTAGTCATTTGGTTATCATTGATTCTTCTAGCTTGGGCCTTGTTGATTAACCGGGGTGTTAAGAGAGCAGAGAATACTTCTAAAGTTCTAAACTATATAACCAGAGGCATTGTGTCTACTCTTGTTGCGGCATTCATGTGGATGGTGAAGACATTGCTAGTTAAGCTCGTTGCTTCGACTTTTCATGTTAAAACATACTTCGATAGAATTCAAGAATCCATATTCCATCAGTATATCCTGCAGGCCCTTTCAGGGGCACCTATGATCGAAAATGTTGGTGGGATTGAAAGCTCTAGACAGTTGAGTTTCAACAAAGTTAGATTAGGCAAAGAAGAGAGCAAAGGGGAGGTGATCAATGTGGATAAACTCCACAAGATAAAGAGGGAGAAAGTCTCTGCTTGGACCATGGGAGGGTTGATCAAAGTGATAAGAAACTCGGAGTTGCCATCCATCTCTGAGGTGCTCGATGAGAGCGTTGAAGAGGAGTCCGAAGAGCCCAAAGTAATCACAAGTGAAGTCGAAGCAAGAGATGCTGCCACAAGGATATTCAAGAAAGTGGTTAAGCATGGTCACAAGTAAGAAAGACTACATATATATCTGATTATCAATGTTCTTGTTTTGTTCTTTGTTTAATAGTTTGTGTTTATAACTATAGGTATATTGATGAAGATGATCTCTTACATTACATGCCTAAGGAAGAAGTTGATAACGCCATTCCATTGTTCGAAGGGGCTGCAGAGTCTAAACGAATCAAGAAATCGGCCTTTAGAAATTGGGTGGTGAAGGCTTATAATGAACGAAAATGCTTAGCTGTGTCATTGAAAGATGCAAAGACGGCTATAGAAGAGCTGAACAAGATTGCTTCAGGGTTTGTTCTGCTTGTGATATTTATAGTTTGGATACTTTTGATGGAGATCACAACCACCAAAGTCTTGGTCTTCATTTCGTCTCAGTGTTTGCTTGTTGTTTTCATGTTTGGAAACACTGCTAAAACGGTGTTTGAAGCTATCATATTCGTATTTGTGGTGCATCCCTTTGATGTTGGGGATCGGTGTGTCATTGATGGCGTGCAGGTGATTTGTTCTTCGTTTTTTCAAACATTTGTTCTGTTTAGCCTTTTCTTCGGTCGCTTAATTCTTGAACGTTTTGTAGATGGTGGTTGATGAGATGAACATTTTGACCACAATATTTCTGAAAGCGGACAATGAGAAGGTGTACTATCCTAACTCGATTTTGGCTCTCAAACCAATCAGCAATTTCAATCGAAGCCCAGAGATGATGGGTGATGCTGTCGAGTTTGCTATTGATTTCTCAACTTCTGCAGAGAGCATAGCAGCTTTGAAAGCTAAAGTGAAAGGGTATGTTTTGTTTCTCTATCTTTTTCTCTATAGAAACGTGAAGAGCCAATGTGTGATTGTAAGATCAAAATCAAGAATTTGGATGTAAAAAAAAAGAAAACTGATTTTGTGTAGGAAACCTGGGGTGAAGCTTGATGTGTTGGGAAGTGATAGTGTTGGCAAAATTTCTGCTCTAACTTATGGATGGGATTCTGCTCCCAAGGTGTGTCATTTGACATTAAAAATCTTATCGAAAACTACAAGAACAACATATAATCATGTCATAATATAAGGGGTGTCTTTGATTCGTTCTTTTTATTCGTTCAAATGGTCTAGTTGAGATGCCAACGTCTCGTTTTTCTGATTTGCAGATACTTGGAGAGTAAGCCTCAGCAATGGAATCCCAGTCATAGTTTGCAAGTTAAGGAAATTGTGGATGTGAACAAGATGATAATGGCCCTCTATGTTACTCATACTATAAACTTCCAAAATTCCGGGGAGAGAGGAATCAGAAGATCTGATCTAGTCTTTGAACTCAAGAGAATTTTTGAAGAGCTTGGAATTAACTACCGTCTTCTGCCTCAGGAAGTGCAGATCAGTTACGTTGGAACGGAGATGCCAGGGCCGTTAATTGGTGCAAGGTGATGAAATTTTCTTACGAGTTAGACACACCCTTTGAAGCATTTTCTCTCTTGTGCATACTTGCCCCGTTGATTCCCTTGTTCCATAATCCGAATCCTAATTGTATCTTTAGTCTTTTTGACCTTTTCGGGTTTTCCCTGTATATGCTGCAACCTCATTGAGTTAGAAAGTTTGTAGCTTTCATTTTTTTATATTTGATTCATTAAGGAATAAGAGATGATGCTAGATGCTTGATTCAGGAATAAATCAATGCTTGCTTGATTGAGGTCGTTTGTCTTGCGAGCAAAGCCAACTTGATGAAAATGTATTCAAGATTTGGCTAGATATTTGTAGGATAGAGCTAATACTTAAAATACTTATATGTTCTTGTTGGAAGTCTAACTTTCCATTGCAATTTTGATTGAGATTTAACCGTTTAATATATCAGCTTTTAACTTAAGAACAAATATGAGATGATGTTCGTTCAACACAATCCACTCAGATTGAAGAATAATAGTTATATATACTATTGATATCATGTGGCAATGATATAAAAATAACAAATAAAATAATGTTGGAATAAAAGATCTTGCATGCCAAGTCGTTTAAATCGAAGAAATACAGTATTCGATTGAATTTTTCTGACTCATTTGAAACTAGCCCGTTTGTCATGGTCTAAACGAGCTATCCTGGTGATTAACTGGTTAGTATGCTAGTTCGCAAATTTTTTAGAATATATCAATAAATTACAATACAAATTTCCAATTATGTATATCCTAAAGTTTGATATCTTCAATTTTAATTTATAAAAAATCGATATATGAAATAGTAGTCTACTATTTATATATATCAAGCATATAAATAACATAACAAGTGTATTCACATTGTATTATAATTTATTACCAATTTTATAATTAATTTAATTCACTAAATTTCCTTGAAGCAATATAAATTTTCAATACCAATCTAGTTTTAATGATACCGATAATACAATTTATTGTCAATTTTATAATTGATTTAATTCACTAAATTTCTTTGAAGCAACATAAAATTTCAATGTCAATCTAGTTTTAATGATACTGATTGTAAAAAAAGAATGGAAAGTCAAATAGTTGTATTGTACAGTTATTTTTATAATCTAGAGATTAAACATTGAAATATTTCAATTTTTGTTATTGTAATGAAATGATAAACTATATGTAATTCTGTTATTATTAATTATTCAATTTATATGTTTAGTTGGAATGGTGTATATATTGATTCAAAATTTTACATTTAAAATATAGTTGTTCCTTTTTTACTAATAATCCGATAGTAACTCACATAGCCTAAAAGTAGGATAAGGTTAGAATTAGATTCAAAATATTAAGCTCTTTCAACAAAAAACGTTGAGCATATCCGTGGGCTTAGTGGGCTTAATTTGGATTGGCAATAGTAAAAGTAGCAGAAGTGATGGGATAAGGTTATCCATCACAAGTCATAGGAGAAGCTGCCACCTCGGATGAGACCCTCAATTCTGCACCTCCCATTGGATCCTTTTCCAACTCCCACAATCCAATTTCCTCATTCATATGAATATCCACCATCAAAACATCCACTCACCACCATTACCATTACCATACCCAACCAACACACTTCCCTCTGATTCTGAAATGGCCTCCACCTCAGCAGTGTCCATGGCCCTGCCGCTCCCACACGCCACCCACAAGAAGCTCCTCAACCCATTGCCGGTGAGGCCGTCCAAGGTGGTGTCGAGGCCTGTCGGAAAGTTTGAAGTCAAAGCTTCATTGAAGGAGAAGGCCGTGACTGGATTGGCAGCTGCTGCATTGACTGCCTCCATGATCGTGCCAGACGTGGCTGAGGCCGCCGTCTCCCCCTCTCTCAAGAACTTCTTGCTCAGCATTGGAGCTGGCGGCGTCGTGGTCACCGCCATCATTGTTGCCGTCATTGGTGTCTCCAACTTCGATCCTGTCAAGCGGGGCTGAGAACATTCTGCTTTCTGTATTTTGATCTGTTTCCATTTCTGTATCTATCACAAGTATCCACCCCTGTGTAACTTTTGCTTAATAGACTGATTCTTGCTTCTCAACTTCAATTCTTATAGAAACCTCGGTGGCTTCTTGGTTGTTCCTGGACCTTGAAATAAGATCAAGAAACAATGAAATAAAAGAAAGAAGTGTATTCTGTATAAACCAACATACATACCTTGCACACACTGCAAACAATATTCCACAGCTGCATTCTCTTTCCTTCATGTGGATACTCTGTTGTGCATAAAACAAAGCAACAATTGTTGCAACCCAGTAAACAGGAAGAATATTCTTATTTCTGATCATTAATAAAAAGAACATGCACACTGGGATTGGAGTTCAAATGGCACGAATTACATGTGTTCGTGGTACATACATACAACTGTTGTCAGCAATTAATCGAAAAAGTCTTTAACAAATTTGAACTGACCTTCAAATGCTAATGCTTGAAAAATGCCTAGTAAGATATTAAAATAGAAAAACACTTGCATGCATTATTCCATCATTCAGTATAAACGGAACTTTGAGATCCCATCAAGTAGAAATCTACTCTCTTCAGGATAGTTCAACTTTTCTGCCTTGACTACTGTGATCTTCAGCTTCTGTTCATCGCCATAGGTCTCCTCCTTAATTTTAAGCTTAAGGAGAAACTCCGTGAAGAGACAGTTTCGAAGAACTTCAACGAACCTGAGGTCATCTGGTGCTTCATATTTCGATATGTACAACTCCTTGGCAGAGCAACCCAAGATCTCTTCACCGGCTTCCTGGAAAGCCGTCATCCATGTCACACCAGTGTGATCCTGAACCTGAACTTGAAGAAGGTATCTGTAATCACACTCTTCGAACTCTTGATTACACCTATCACATTGCCATCTAGAGTTCCCTGACTTGGTCACTTTCTTGTTACACTGCCTATCACCAATCATCAAAGGGCAGGCCGTGTAACAGAAAGTGTCTGTTCTGATAAAAGATATGGTTGCCTTAACTGAAATCCAGTCTGGCTTGTCTGACCTTCCAAGCCCTTCATCTTTTATTTGTGCTAAATTCTTGCGTACATCATTCTTCCTTGCCCCAGGGATAAATTCCTTGGATATAGAATGAGAAGAAGTGTCTTTCCCTCCTCGATCAAACCAGACTCTTAAGCTGTTAGCCTCTGGAAAGTCGGGATTAATGAATAGCTGAGTAGCAGATATGGTACTGATGGATTTCCCACTGAAGTCGTTGACTTTTCCAGCTTTGACAGCCAAAATTGGGAAAATTCCAGTTTCTACCATTTCATGTAATTGTTGCCCTTCCCTATTGCAAAAATCTCCCCATAATGTTAACTCAACAGTTCGCCCAGATTGATCCTTCAGATGCAGAATTCTCCTTTGTGTTTCCATTCCATTCTTTCTCAAGATAGGCACAGAAGGGTTCACGGTTACTACAACACCAATTATATCCAGTATAGAATTGCTTTCAGCAGTCTCAATTTCACTAATAGGTCTAAATGAAAATTGTTGCTTAGGTATCGAAGTGTCTTCATCTGTACAAAGATCTACTGATGATGTTGTATCCAGAAAAATTTCCCACTCATTCTTCAAATGGTTGAAATTCTTCTGGGCAGGTTTCAAGCTGCCTTTTGATATCACATAAACTTTACCAACTTCAATAGTATCGTAAAAACGATCAACCACAGCATTGAAGCATGTTACCCGGATTTCCCCTCCATCTGAATCAAGAAGATCAAAGTGGAATAGTTTCCCATCTCCTCTTGCATTATTGTAACGCCGTAGATCGCCTTTTGCTGTTACCCGTGCCTTGATAGCCCATCGACCTTGATAAGGATTCAAAGCAGCAATACTGATAATGCGTGCTGGGGCATCATTCCTCATGATTGCTCCATGATTCTTATAATTTGGAGGAGGCTGGTATGGAGGCTGAACAGTAGGACGGAAACTCTGCATGTTACTGCCTTGATTTTGAGAGCTTGGAGTTCTACCATTGCTGAAGCTTGTCCGTGCTGAATTCTGAGCACCAACATTATTATTGTTTATTGAAGGTGGAAGTCCAGAAGTGGTTGGCTTTTGAGGCACTGAATCAAAATCAGGGAGCCCTTTCGGGTTACCGATTACTTCATAGTCTGGAATGATGGTTTCCATGTTAAGTACCACAATAATCCTGCAAGAAGAAAGCAAGGCTATAAGTATCCAACCAACAAAACTTGAGAATACACCCACATCAATCACAGTTCAGTATTGTTGGCTTTTGAGCAAAGGTGTTTAACACCTCACTTTCACTTTAATATTGACTCTGCATTAACCTTGAAGTTATAAAGTTGTATTTGAAGTCCTTTCCAGCCACCTTAAACTGGACCAACAAAAAAAGATCTAAGGAACTGAAACTGAGTTAGAGCATGGAATGGGGACATGACAGCACTAGAAAATTCACACTCATACCCATGGGCCAAATTTTTAATGACAAACATATATCCACACCTTAATGTTGGACCAGCAGTGGGGACATTTGATCAGCAGAAATATTCAGTTTCATAAACGTACCATCAACCAATAATTATTGATTAAAAGTATCAAGTACAAGTAAAACTCAGGAGACAAAAAATATTCAAAAATGAGTGAGCTCATTTTATGAAAATAATACTAATAAATTGCTATTGTGGTGGATGACTTTCTGTGTTCAGTAATTAAAGCAACTCTTAAATATTTAATTTACAGTTTTGTTAGAAAATCCTGTCTCAATGAAAAATAATATGCTATTTCTACAATGCACATAAGACCAATAATTAGCAACATAACGCCTGCAAATTCAACCAGCAGTTCTTTATCCAAATTTTTTTATTCAAGACAAAAGGAGAATAGTCTTAATATTCACACTCACAGTTAGCAAATTCGTAAAGCATCAAACAACCTTTATATCTCAAACATTCATAAACTTCAGTTATCTTCTACCTCAAATACCAATACTCCACTATGCTGAATCAAAAACATGTACAATATATAACATCTACAAGTTTTGTCTGATCTTATCTCCATTTTACTCCTAATTGCTGTCCAAACTCCAAATAACATCAATAACAGCATTGATATTATTCACATTCAAAGTAAGATAACAGAAAAACATTTTACCACAACTGAAAATATAACCTATGCATAGTCAAACACTGGAACAATTTTCAAGGAGGCATTTCGCACCCTAAAATCTACTCATTATACAAACAAAATGCAAAAACAACAATAAACTCATGATTAATCATAACAGATATATTCAAATTCTCCGATATCCTAAAACCTAATCAAAAAACGTATAGGTCACACTACATCTAATTATATGTGTATATGAGGCGAATGCATAAACACTATGTACAAAATTACACTGGGTGATTAAAAATGGCGAAATTGGAGCGAAGAAGTTACTTGCGGTTTTGGACGGTGCTGCAGATGTAATCGATGAGCTGAATGACGGATCCCTTGCGAACTTGGCCGGTCTTGACTCGGTCATTAAGTTGAGTAGCGAGCATGGCGTGCTGAGTCGCCACCGAGTCCGAGAGAAGAAGGCGGTAGCGCTCCTGCGTGGAGCCAATTAGCTTGATATCCAACACCTGTACCAGAGGCTTCGAGTTAACATCGCCGCCATTTATTGCCGAGATAGCGTTCGCCGTAAGATTCACCGGCATTCCTTCGATTTTCTTTTGTTTTTTGAAGCGTAAATTTAATTGGGAATTCGCAGGGGGAGAAAACTGAATTGGGTGTGGGTGATGATGAAGGGAGTGTGCGTTCGTTTATATACCTAGAGTTTGAGGGTAATTTGGGAAATTAATTAAATGGCGGGTAGATGTATTGTCGACTGACTTTGATGATATATGGTCCTTGGAATTGTTTTTATTTTCCTAGTCAAACTGTGAATTTTATTTATTTCACGAAAATTTATATAAAATAATATAACGAATGTAATTTCATCAAATTGATCTAAAACCATTTTCAAATATCAATTTCTAATGTATATGTTGTGAATTATAACTCTTACAAATCAAATATGTAAGTCGATCTTACAATATCCAATTTTTAGTTTTACCTCTTTTCTCCAAATGTTAGAGAGAACAAATGAAATTGATTGGAGAACACTTGACAAAACTTAGTGCAAGTAATTAAATGATCAAAGCTCATATGAAATGAATTAATTGAATTACACACTTGATTTTCAATATCACATTATAGACATTATCTACTTAGTCATAGTTTAATTGATTGTTTAATAATATACTAGTGATCGTTGAAACAATAATTCAATTTTAATTCTGAAATAATTACTTTTAAGTTCCAACAGCCAAAAATGCAAACTTATAACAAGTAGAAATCTTTTTTTTTTTTTCGTTGATTGAGTATACAGTCAAGTTACGACATTTTATAGCTGGATTTTGTTCGAATTAGATATTTATCATAAGGGCATTGGATTGATAAATACAAGTGAGATTTCATAGAAGTCGTATATAACAAATAAAAAAAGCAATTTTTGACTAGAGAATCAAAATGCCAAAATTCATCGTGAAGTGGATGCTCAATTACTTCAGATTTGAGCATAGATTGGTGACAACAGACGAGAAAGCACCCTCCCTAACATTGAAGTAATAACATCAGACTGAAATTAATTTCAATAGGTTTCATAGAACAAACTGAAGAAGATGATAAACCAAAATAATTAGTTCAACATAACAAAACTGGATTGAGAAACGGCAGCAGCAACTTTCATGTTCTCATCTACCAAAAGGTTGTAAAGACACTCAGAAATATAAAAATCTGTCTTTTCAGAATCTAACAAATATCATGAGGCGCCTTTCTATGCTTGCACCTCAACTTCAGTTGGCAGCAACGAAGGACGGATAAATTCCTCTTCCTTGGGAGGGTGAATCGTGACAAGATCTGGTAGAGGGGTTGTGGGGCCCTGCTTTCCTTTTGGATCCCAGTCGAGCATGATCTTGACCTTGATACCAAGCACTCCCTGAGCAGATGCATAAAAAAACAGAACGTAAGCACAAAAACAGACAAGGGACACAACAATGTGGTATCCATGTCATTACAAAATCGGGAAAAGGAGAAAAACCTGTCTGAGTAGAACATGTCTAACAGCAGCATCAATATATTCCTTCACTGGTTGACCAGAAGAAATCATGTACCCATCCTTGAACTTCATGGACTTGGCTCGTTGAGCCCTAAGTTTTCCACTAACAATCACCTATATACCAAATTTCGTAACAAGTTAATCGGAAATGCAGCATGAAAAAATTATAAGTTGAAAGCAACAGCTTTGCATAAGGACAATACCTCACAACCCTTGGCTCCGCTCTCCATAACAAATCTCAAAACACCATAGCATGCCCTGGAAAACAAACAATTTTAATCAAATAAATCATACAAAGAATAACCAAATTGATAAGTAATATTCATTCTCCAGATAAAGATAACGATTATTCAAAAACACATGATAGTTTAAATAATTATAAATGTGTCTTCACCATGGATACAACATGAACACAAGTAAATTTCACAAAGGTTGAAATCATGGAGGAAGACAATTACTCTAGTCATCATCCGACACAGAAATTGGTATTAAAGCACCAAAGTTGCTTTGTGGATGACATGGTAATGTTAGAGAAGCTAATTCATAGTAAACAGCATGACCCAATTATCAACACAAGTAATTACAGCAAATTTCAAAATCATCTCCCTTCAAATTATCATTGGATACCCCAGTCATTTAGCAAATTGGGCAGATGTAGGCAAAACTTCCAAAATAAATATATTTTGGATTCTTGATATTTAGTAGGGCATCACTAGAACCAATCAACAGAAAAGCTAAACAGCATATATCAGCAATAAGAAGATATATCATTATCATTTTATGCATCAATTACGAAGGTAAGCATTCCAATAACTGTCCCCAAAATGAATGGTCACAAGACAGCAATATCAATTTATAATATTAAGCATGTATCTTCACCAAGGATCCAGCGTGAATACAAACATTCTTCATGGGAATTTAGATCATGGAGGAAAATAATTTCTCTAGTCATCATCCGACACAAAATTTGATATTAATGCACCAAAATTATTTTATGGATGACATGGCTAGCAATATAATGTCACATACATGAAGAAAAGTTCATTGACCAGAAAGCAACTAAAATAATACATTAATTTATTTGATTAAAGCAGTAGAAATATCTAGATGCATATATTGCAATGAACCATACTCAAGCAACAAAACAAGGATCAGTATAAAATACATCATACATGGAGTTTCATTTCAACAGCAGATCTTAAAAAATGCATGATCAACGGTAACAGTAGTTTCAGTTTCTATGATTCAAACATGTGTCTTCACCAAGAATCCAGAATGAGCACCAGCATGCTTCACGAGGATTAGATTATGGATGAAGATAATTTCTATAGTCATCATCCGACACAAAATTCGGTATGGATAAACCAAAAATTGTTTTATGGATGACATTGTAGGCAATTGTGATAGCTAACACATGGTAAGTAGTGCACTAAACAGTAGCCAGAAAGATAATCCACCAATCTTACAAATTCAAGTAGATATGTTATAGCATATTTCTCAAATATACTTCTTTAACTCATATAGCCAGATTGTGTTGGGTTGTTGGCAAGTACCATTATGTGTCAGTTTGAGTAAAAACCAATCAAATTCACAGTTTATACAGCCATAATAATCTTTCATGACATCTAAGCAGTAAATATTAACAAATAATATTTGATGCAACAAAAAAAAAAAACAGCAATTCAATATTTCATGTCAGTATTTCCAGCAATAAAAAAATAAGAAAAAAGTTAACAATTACCTTCTAACTGCAAGACCACCAAGAAGCTTGTAACGAAGGGACTCAGCTTGGGCAATGGCACAAAGACCCCTGTTGTTAACCTTCTCAGCATACAACTCAACACTGTTCTCTGGGAACTTGAACCTCTTCTGCACCACCGAAGTGAGCTCCCTAATTCTCCTTCCCTTCTCCCCTAATGCAATAAATCCGAAAAATCCAACAAAAATTACGACAAAATAGGAAAGTAAACAAATCATATCACTGCATACGTTTAACTGAAAACACTCAGTAAACTCTATAGACGCCGAATCATTAACCAAGTCAGTAATCTATCAGAAATCGAAATTTGAGAATTAATGCAATACATTTTTAATCGACGGAGAAAAGAGAGAGAGAGAGAGAGAGAGAGAGAGAGAAAGAGAGATTCTAACCAAGAACGTTCTGAGTGCGGGTAGCGCGGATAATGATCTCAGTCCTCATCGGAGTTACCCTGACCTCGACGCCGGAATATCCATCCTCTGCCAACTCACGCGTCAATACCTCGTTCAACTCCGCGAAAAATACTCCATCAGCCACAAACTGTCGCACGTTCAATTCATCAATAAAATGAAACATCAACGCGATGTATATGAGAATACACATACATTTAACTATTTACATATATAAGAAAATAAGGTAAAAACCTTTCGCTTTTTGCTCATCTGAGTCGCCATTGTCGAGTTTGTTGAGAGAGTGGAGGGAGATCTGAGAATTTGTTTTCCGTGCGATTATGCAAACCCTAGATAGAAATTAGGGTTTTGAGTTTGTGAGAGGTTTTATAGCGTGTTGGGAAATTGAATCCACGGTTCATAAGGGTGGTAGGCTCTGGTGTTTACGGCTGAGATGAGCTTTCAGTTTTACATAAAGCTGGGCTCATTTTGAGCTTTCCTACGTCACTCATTCAGTGGCCCAATAATGCTTATTGATCCAAAAACATATTGGAAGATGTTTGGAGCCCAGCCCATGTTGGAAGTGGATTAAAGAAAATAAACAGTGAGCTATGGTCCAATAAAGCTGTCGAGCCCAAAATATTTAAACGCATTTTCAAGGGGTCTAATTTTTTGAGCTTCTACTTCCTTAAAGGCCCATAATTCTTTTCTTTTTTTTTTTTTTGAACCCAAAACTCAGATACCAAAATTCTTCGAAAAATAGTTCAGATGCAATTTTTGCATTATAGTAGTAATTAGTATTTTGCACGAATTATAATATTTATAATTGATTTTAAAAATTATGATATTAATAGATTCAAAATTTTATATTCTCTAAGTTAGAAAAAAAAATCAACATAATATAAAATAAATAATGTCTACAATAATAACTAAAATATAATAATTACAAAACTCACAAAACTTCTTTATATACAACATTAATTGATACATAAATAAAGTTATGAATATAGTTAATGTTAATACATAAATATAAAACTAAGAAACAACAATAATAAATAATTGGACCATAATTTTTTAATTTCATTATGTCTCAAGGATTTAAGTTTTTGTAAAACTTTTTTAAGATTTCACTTATTTATGTATAGATATTTAAAATAACTTTTTTGATTATTTATTATGAAAATTTTAATGCTTATTTTAATTCTTTTATAATTTTGATATGTAAACCTTACAATTTAATTATATGAAATTGTTATATTTAAAAAAGAGTTATTCAAATTATTATGGTCTTTTTCATTAAAATTATGTCTAATTAAGAGGATATGAAATTTTATCAATTACTATTAAAGCTCAATTATTCAAGGCAAACTCAATTAACTCTTTTATTAAATATATACATAAATAAGCTCAATTATTCATGGCAAGCCCAATTTTCATGAATACATAATATATAATTTTTTAATATTTTATTATGATAATGGCAGATTTGGAAGGAAAAATAACATTTTTATAATTTTTCTCAACTGTCTTTCTTTTATATTAGTATAGATTCTTTATAGAAGAAGAAAAAAAGTTATATCAAATAAATAATGTTCACCTATCCACTATTGACATGTTTTAATATATCACAGCTGATATGCTTTTATTTTAACCCTTTAAATATTGTGATTTGAAATTAATAATGTTATTAGATTGATAACACATCAGCTGTGAGCACAATAATATGTGCTCAGGTGGCACAACCATATATGTCAACCATAGAGATTATAGAACCCAATATTCCGTTTTAACGGCTTTTATGGAATAAATTTAGCATCAATTTGTGTCAAGTTAGGTCAAAGTACAATTCTTTGCATTGAGTTGCCTTCATTAAAAAAGCACAATGTTAACTTCTATGTTATTATTTATTAATATATAGCATAAAGACCAAAAGAATGAAGAAAAATAGGTGCTGCGACTTTAGAGCTGATTATAAACTTGTCATATTTTTTTATGGGTCTTTATGTTATAAATTATATGTAAAAATTTATTTTAATAGATAAGAAATAATTAAATTATTAAAATTTAGTAATTTTTCATATACAATATTTATATATATAGTGACTGAAAACTGATCTTATATAAATTTATATTAATTATATTGACAAAATTTGTTGTTTACATGAGAATTTTCTCGCCCAAAAAGAATACCAAATACCAATAAAACTGTATTTCGCATACAAAAAGTAGATATATTATTTATCCCAATTTATAATTTGCTTTAAGAAATTATAAATTACGTAATCTTATTTTAATGATAAATAGTTAACATCATACGTAATATATATGGAAAATAAAAGAAATATGATGGTTCTAAAAAAACATCAAAGCCATGAATGATTATATGTACAATGGGAAAGAGAGTCGGATCATAAGTCTATTTTCAAGAAGAATTGGTAATAATGAAATAATACATGGAATGTAAGGAATCAATCTAGCTAACAAAATAGACCAAATTTTATAATAAGCATAAACCTGTTCCAACAACTAGGATGCATGATGAATTAAGAATTAATAGTGATCACACATTAATGATTATTGTATCCAAATAAAAAATTAGAAAGTATAAGATGGGATAAGATGATGGATTATTAAATTGAAGAGACATGTGTGTGGATCCACCTATTGATGTAGGAAGCTAAAGATTCATGATTAAATCATTCATATATAAAAACTAGCTATTTGAAAACCCTAATATTGCTACTACTTCAAGAAACAAAAAGGAAAAGCAGATTCCCACTTATTATTCACATGTGATGCTATGGTTTTTTTAGCATGTTTTAATTTTGTCTTGGCTCCCCATTTGGGTCCAACTCATCTCATCTTTCTATTCTTTACCTATATGAGTTTGTATTTGGCTTCAAAGCCAAGCCAATGTAATGTTTCTTGATATTACCATATAGCTTTATTTGGCTCCATAAGAGATATTTTTGTTACCGTGTATGTTTTATCTGATATTTTGAAATACTTACACATAATATGGTGAATATATAATGTGTAGTAAATGTAATGAAATTGAATGAAACATCGAAATATAATAGAGGATAATTTTGATCGGTTTGATTTGATGTGTTACTAAGATTTTTTTTTTCTTTTCAGTATCATAAATTTTCATTTTTTTTTCAAATTTTAAAACATTCTAACATTTATACCGATGGAAGATAGGAACATAAATAGCTTGAAACGCCGACATATTCTACTCCTATTACACCTAACATGATTACAACTTGCAAGAATTAGTAACCAAAAAAAGAAGAGATAGAGAGAATTGAAGGAAGAAATAAAAATGAGAAATAGTTTTGTGGTTACATCATTCAATTTGGAGTTGCATCTATAGTTGTATTGAAGTCAAACGCACCAAATTAACTCAAAAATAACAATAGAACATAATTATTTAAAATTTATTATGACATATATATCATCTCAATAAATTGATTATTATGAACATGAGATTCTTGAATTCAAATTAATTTCATTACAAGCTCTAGAACCTAATTTTTGTATTTAATAATTTGTTATAAATATCACATGAGAATTCATTTTTCAAATTTTGTATTTCATCTTATATACCATAATACCATATCAGCTTCTTCGCTACAATATCATATATGCTAAATGAAATAATTAACGGACAAAATAACATTTTTAAAACAAATCATATATTAATGAATTTGATACATGAGATGAAATATAATTCAAAACACGTAATCCAAAATTGAATGATTGCAATAAAAGATTAAATTTAGATATGATATATAAGCAGAATTAAGGTAGAAAGTGATTTCTTCAACCTACTGATTTGATTAGAGAAATAATGAAGGTGGATGACACGATATAATTGTAGTTGTAATTAGCAAATCAATAATAAAATGATGACATAATTGGTGGAGTTTGAGGGTAGACATTCCAGACCCTCTGCCTAATAAGGCAAAATAAACAATCATATCACTCAATTGGAAATGTGACAACAACAATTAATATATTATACATTTATTCAACTTTCTACACTTATAAAATTCGACCCATTTTCAGTAATCAATCATCTATGTTGCCCTTGTTTTTTTCCCTATGATCAGGAAATTAGGAGCCAATTTATAAGCCCTACCAACAAAACATATGTGAAATAATAGAGTTCATGGGGTATTTATTATTATCCAATCTTTACTCACATGTAATTATATGTATTTAAATATGAAAAAAAATTTGAGTATGTTTACTTATAATTATCATTGTCGCTTAATATATATACATATAAAAGATAATCAATATACTTTTAATAGTTTAAGAACATTAAATTAATTATGATGTGGTTTTTGGTGATTCAAAATTTTGAATATTTGATTTAATTTTCAGGGAAATTTAAAAGGAAAATTGAAATGAAAACATTCGGAAACAAATCCATATGAGCAACACTTTTAGTTAGAATTAGTTATTCATGGATGGAAAAGATATCAATATAGTAAATTAGCATATTAATATGACGGCAACATAAAATAATAAATAAATATTTATTGAATGAATAAAATCCTTGAAAATGAAAAGAAACACATTACATATGAAAACAAAATCAAACGATGACATGAGATAATAACATAATCTGAAAGAAGATGAGCAAAGACAATAGAAGTAAGCTAAAAGAAGAAAGAAAAGAAGGCAAGTAGAGAGAGAGATGGGGATAAGCATGTAGTGAATAAGTAGAGTTCAAATTGTCAAGTTGTTGGGGGTCACTGTTCACTCTAAACTATAGTGCTTTGTTTTTTGAACTACTCAAGCTCCTAAATATTTGATTTCTTTATATTTATTTCCCCTGTCAATAGCATCCAAGAGTTTGGCATTGCATGAAACAAACAAAATAAACACAAATAAATAAATAAATAAATAAATAAATAAATAAGAAGAAAAAGCAATTCAAAGGGTCAAAAGACCATCATCTCCTCTCTTATCTGAGATTCTGTTTCCTGTGGTGGAGTGTGATTGGGAACTCTAAAGATTATCTAAAGCTGCATTTCCATCAATTATTTCAAAGCATCTTTCCAAACTCTTTTTTTTCATGTGTTTTCACTTCAATTCTCCACATACAATTCCTCGTCACTTTTTTTTCTTTTCATTTTCATTAGAATCAAAAGCAAATCTTTGAATTCTGTAAAGTAACTTATAAAAAAAATGCAGCAGTAGTAGTAATAGCTGGAGTAGAAGAAAAAACACCATTGAAAAGGAGAATCTAATGATCGAGAAAAATAGTAAAGACCCATTATTCATGATAATAACCTTTTTGACAAACACAAAAAGCAAAAGCTTTTAACATTTTCAAGGCTAGCTTTCATGAGAACTAACACAAATGGGGCCAATTCATTAGAGACTTGGATCAACACATAACTCTTACAAACTCGACTATATGGATCATATCTCGTCATCACCAAACTCAAGCAAATTACACATGTACGGCAAAAGTAAAGTGAGTCGATAGACAACAGAGACATTCTTGATTCAATTAGATCAGAGGTACAAAGTTACAAAGCAAGTGCAATAGATATAAAGCCACTATTATTTTTCTATAAGAAACTTCGCTACAACCTCTCAAGAATTAAACAGGCCTATACCTCTTTTGACCGCCTTTTCCGTCCGATTTGAAGGCCCCGCTCGAATCCCCCTCGGACGAGCCATCCATCGACTTAGTAAACGAAGTTGAAAGATCAGAGTAAAGATCAACTACTCTTCTGATATTGTTGTTAAGCTCTCTAATCAGCCCCACATTTCTGCTCAAATTATCCGGGATTTTCGACTCGTGGTTCTGATTAATCTGGTTGATAAGCAACCGATTCTGATCGAGAATATTTTGAACTTGGACGAAGCTTTTCTGAAAACTCTGCATCATCTTTCCATCCATCTGGCTGCCATTATTACCAAGGCCAGAAAATGTATCCCCCTCCATTTTCTGGTTGAATCAAATCTCTGCAAGAAAGGAATTATTGGGAGAAAGTGAGATGATTGTGAGAGCAAAAAGGAACATAACAAGAAGAGACAAGTCTATATAGTATTCAAAATTGTTTGAGTGTTTTTAAGGAATGCTTTCATTATCATATCTTCCCATCTGTACTTTGTTTATATTAACAAATAGCCCAGACAAAACATGATAAGATTTGAAATCTTTAAGGGCAATTCGGGCATAAGGGACAAGGTCTGAACTTTGATATCATGCTCACAAAATTAAAGGAGGATCAATCAAGAAACATGTCAAAACTAGTATTTTTAGTACATAAGAATTGCTACTATTAATTAGTTTTTTATTATATTAGTTCAAGTATAATAATTACTATTTTTATTTAGGGATGATGAGATGTGAAAAAGCAGATCCTATTTCCAGAAAAGGGAACCTTTTTACAATGTAATCAGAAACACACCCAGCCAAAGGCTATGCCCAGAATTTCAAAAGAGAGAATCTCCAGACAAAACAACAGTCAATCATGGCAATAAGTAACTCTCATATGGAGAAATAAATAATCACAAAATTTGATTAATTAAATAAGCAGAAATAATGGGTAGTGAAAAAGCTAATTGTTGAAAGAATTGGAAAAGAGAAAAGGGAAAATGAAACCATATATGGAAAGAAAATGGGGGTTTGATTAAATGAGTGAAAAGCAGAAAAGAAGGACGAATGGGGAATTCAAATGTTGGTACCGTACAGCAAAAGATTTGAGTTGCAGAGAGAGGCATATATATATAATCCAATTCCTTAAATAGAAACACAACAAAGAACCAATATAAAACCATTCCTGTTGTGACCCATTTATGAGAGCATTGAATCAAAGCCATGAAGCCCACTAAAGATCTCAGATTCATGTATCAAAATTCACCACAAAATCAAGAAATTCAATTCTCTCTCTCTCTCTCTCTCTCTCTCGCTCTCTCTCTCTCTCTCATCTCTTCTCTTCACACAAGCAGACATACATATATACATATATATACACACACATATACAGAGAGAGAGAAGGGGCAAAGTTTGATAAAATCCAGAGAACCCAGAGATAACAGAACAAGAAACAAGAGAATTTTGTTTCACAGAATCTGTGGAGATGGAAATATATGTGTGGGGAGATATAAATATAACATGTATAGAGATAGATATATGGATATAATATATTTGTTTTTCACGTACCTTGGAAAACTGGGAGCATTATTACGGAGGAGAGAAGGAGAGGAGAGAGAATGGTGTTGGAAAGATCGGCGATGAATCGAATCTCGGAAGAGAGAGAGAGAGAGAGAGAGAGAGAATATGTAGATATGACAGTCAGGCTCCGACCCACCCTCACTCTGTCTAAATACTATACAATACTATGTAGTAGTAGTAACTACTATTTTTTATTTTTTTTTATTTTTTTTCATCCCTATTCTCTCTCCTCTAATCTTCTCTCTCCATCTGTCTACTTTTTTATTTTATTTTATTCTGCAATTTTTCCAACTCTTTTATTCAATTAATTCATTATTTTGATTTTCTTTCCTATAATTTATTACCCTTTTTCTTTTTTGACCCACGCTATTTTTTATTTGTTGAGCAAGAGGGATAGAGATTTATGGTGTAAATTTAGACTTTGGATAAAAAAATAAAAACAGATTTGTCTTTCCTCAATTAAAAAAATAAAAATTTGCATTAAGGGATTTAGGTTTTGTGTAATTTGTGTATAACTATATGTTTTGGAGGTAAATTGAGCAAATTTATTCTATGTTCGATTCTATTTAAAGATTTTTTAGAGTTTTTTTTTTCATAAATTAAGTAACGATAAAATTTGGTCAAAAAAGCAATAGATTTTTTTTCCCAGATAATTAGGAGGGAATAGACTTGAAAGAGATGTTGGATATTAGCTAAAAAGACTAATAATTAAAATTAAAATTTTACATCTAGGTACAAAATCATTAAATTTTTTGAAAATGTTATAGAAAACACTGATAACTACAACAATTTGAGGCTTACAAAATGAATATCAGATATTAGAATTTTGAAGAAAATAATTGAATCTTTTAATTTTTTTTTTTTCTGAGACACATATAATTCAATAAAGAAAGAAATGTCTGTCTCAAGTTAAAAAAATATAAATAGTAATTGCTTCAGTCAATTTATATAGCTTTTGCGGAGGGGAAGTACCGAATCTTTTTTTTGTGTTTTTTTTTAACAGAAAAGGTTGACAACGCACAGTTTCATTATAACTCAAGCTTATCTTAATTTACGAATTTCTCTCAGGAAAGACAAACTATAAAATCATTTTTTTCGAGTTAGATAAAATTATTGTAATTTTTAGAGTTAAAAATATTTTTCAATCTGAATTATACGATAATTTTATATTTTTTTATAAAAATTTTGAAATATCTCACATTATCGCATGAATTTTAAATTTTATGTATTTTACAGTATCAAATAAATTCTAACTTCTAATTTCGAACACTTGTATGACTAAAATTTGTCTTAATTTTTACATTTTGTTAAGATTTTGTTGGAAAATAAAAGTTCCAATTAATCATGACAAAAACTATGGATTAATAATTACGAAAATGTATTTTTATACACACCACATAAGTTTAGACTTGATATGTAGTTTAGGAGAGCTTCGTATAAGTTATAACGTGTGAATAGTAGGTATATAGAATGTGTTTAGATCATAATACAAAATATATTATCAAGTAACCTAAACATAACATTTTTTGATATTTTAAAGATCTTTAGAAACAAATTGCTATCTTGTGGAGATTTCAAAGTAAGTGTTATTAATAGTTTTCTTGAGTGCTTAATGATCAATGGATCAAAAAGTGTCATGTTTAGATTTCTATGATGAAAGTTGACATAAGATCAATATATTATCAAGGGGACTCAATATAACATTATTTAATAATTCAGAACATTTAGATATAGTAATTTTGTCTTTTTTTTCTCAATTTTAAAATTCCAACGCTAGGTAGACATGTCTTCTTTCAACTAGTTTTCTGATTTCTTACATTATAATATATATTATTATATTAGATGTCTCTATTATAAGCTCATTAAAATATCTTATAAGATTGAATTAAAAACTTTTGAATAGTGTTTGCCAGATCATAAGAATAAGTAAAATTGAACCTAAATTAAGATTTTTGAAGCAATGTTTCTAGAATAATCAGACTGCCCAATTGAACTGAGAACTAGGTCTTATCAGATCCAAATACTATAAAGATCAGAAATGAGGCTAATTATCATTTTGGATCGGAAAATTTTGGAAAAACCGTCGGATCTTTGTTATTAAATTTTATGATTTTCTAATATTTTTTATATTTTCTAAATGCTTTTTTTTATTACCCTCGTTTAAAAAAAAAATTAAGATTTTAAACTCTACTTATATTTTTTTATTAATAACGACTTGTGCGAAAATTTTGGTTTTGTTGTCCAAAATCTAGTTATATTATTAATTAATTAAGAATGGATAACATCAATTTGCTATCCACATTATTGCACTTTTTTTTCCAAAGTGGGTTAGAGTCTTAACTCAAAATTTTCCGGTCATTATCTTCGAAATTTTTTGACTGCCATCCAAAATCAATTTTTTATACATTTTTCGAACAACAACATCCATTAGAAAACTCGACAACGTAATAGACCTCCAAACATCAACTAAACTGCATGAGTCACGCAACAAAATGATTCACTTTCGAAGTCAAATTACAACTCTAATACAATTCAATGATTCTCGTTCAATTCCAACTTGAACAAAACAAAAATCATTCAATACCCTTATAATGATCATAATGTTTTTTGTTTGATTAGTGTTCTCAAATCGAATGCGAATTGTAAATTCGACTGGAGGTTATAGTTTCATTTAGAATAAGTGTCATTGTGGCATATGACTCAAGATTTTTATACTAATATTTGGAGGTGAGTAACATTTTCAAGTTTCTAGTGAATTTTTGGATGGAAAATATTGTCAAAATTTGAGTTCAGTAGCAAACAAATTTTTTTAAAGAGAATTGACTAGTGATTGGAAAAGTTTTTAAGTTTAGAGAAATTCACCAGAAAAATGTGATAATGGTTCACATAGCAAAATTGACATCAAACCTATTTAAAAACAAACTATTTTAATAAGAATATTTTTATATTAAACACTTCAATTATTTAATAATAATATTTTCTTTTTTTCGAAAATTTTGACATCTTCTACAAGATTTTGTCTAATATTTTCATCTAAAGTCTTATTATGAGTCTTCATATTTTATTATAAATATTCTAGTATTTATGAGTTACGACATACAATGTAGTGTTTCTTAATTTTGATGTTGCCTTTATTAGATTTATTTTTAAGAAATTATCCTTTATATCATGCATAGCATCTCATGTTAAATAAGTAATATAATACATGAGGAATATAAATATATATTATTTGTCATTCAACCGGTTGAATCTTCTTATGCCCACCACATTGGACCATTAAGAAATCAATTGTTTTGGTCATCTGGAAATTCGTCTTTTAAAAGGGAAAGATATATGAACTTTATAATAAAATTAGAAAAGTTAGATGTAAAGTTATATTTAAACACACTCTGCATTACTTTATATATGTTCCAAAATTATTTATTATAAATATTTTATTATATTATTAATTATTATTTTTATGAGATTTTAAAATTATAATAGCATTAAATATATTGTAATATTAAATATATAATATTAAAATTCAATCAAATTTGTAACTAATTCAATATTATAATTATAAAGAAAATAAATTAAATAAATATATATAAATTTGTATGTAGTTATTTCCTTGAAATTGATTCTACTTTTAATTTGACAAAAAAAAAATAAAAAATGAAGCAATACAATCTTAATAAAGACAAGCAGTCAACAAATATTTATCCATTTAAAATGATTTTGCACTTACATTATTGATTAGACGCCCATACCTCAAACCCCATTTATTGAGTACATGTTAAATTTTCCATTATATACATTTATCTGCAACATTTATTTCCCATTGGTTCCATTATATACATTTATCTGCAACATTTATTTCCCAATTGTAACCAACATTGCAATTTTTTTTAACTACTTATTATATTCTAAAACACTAATAAACTTTTTATCTAGAAAGGAACCAAAAATATCCCAAAATATAGAATATATAAGAACGATGTGTCGAAAAAGAAAAGAAAAAAAAACTTGCAGTACAATATTAATACAAGGGTATATTAACTTATCAAGTTACATTAAATGAGGTGGTACTTTGATTTTCTCTATTAAATAGATATGACTGTTCAAATCATTCCAGGCTCATTTTAAATCTGTAAAATTAATTGATTGTTTATTTAAGTTTTAAAAGAAAAAGGGCATTAACCTTATTTGGTTATTAGTCTTTATCAATTATTGGCAGTTCAAAGTTTGGAAAACTACATGGAAAAATATCAACCATCTATCACAACTGGCAATTTTGTATTCAACTAAATAAGCATCATAAATGACAAAATATCACAATCCATACTCATTGCTAACTTTTAGATGTGGTATGCAAATTTTTCCTCATGGAAGTTATGTCATGGAAAATCAATAGATTATCATAATCCATACTCATTGCTAATTTTTAGATGTGGTATGCAAATTTTTCCTCATGGAAGTTATGTCATGGAAAATCAATACATTATCAAGGTCTCATTAAGTTATTTGATTTTATTCATAGTTTTTTTGTACACTTGATGTTGAGATATGATATATAACTGAGGATACGTTGACAATGCAAATTTAGCTGGAAAATTCAATCAAAACTAGCTCATTATTCAATTTTGTTTAGGTGTCCCATTCCGAGGAGGGCTCGATTGTCATTTAGGATAATTTTTCAATCAAAAACTTATATGTAAACCGTTTAATGGATCTTTTTATATTCGATGGAGCATCATATGGATCGGTCAGAGCTTAGTTAATGTGCATCAACATAGACAACAATATTGATTAACGAGGGCCAAGGGGTCAAGTCATACCAATCCACAAATCAAACGGTTATAAAAGTATTAATAATGCGTGCTATAATTAAAAATATTACTTTAATGTAACAATTTTAACCATAAAACTCATACTTATACATGTATTCATAATATTTTTATAAAATTGCAAATAATTATCATCTCAATATTTTAAAAACTTATAAATATTTATTTGAAATTTTGTAAAAATATTAATAATACATGTATCAGCATACTTTTAGCCATAAACTATAACTCATACATGTGTTATTAATACTTTTATAAATTTTGGAATGATTCATAGTTTAAAATTAGTGTCAAGAGATAAGGTGGGAAAAAAACATATATATATATATATATTCATATATATATATATATAATATAAATAATTATCCACTACTCATGATGAATATATTTTAATATGTCAACTATTAATATATAAACACTTCATCCCTTCAAATATTATAATTTAAAATTAATAATTGTGTTAGACTTATATTATATAGCAATCACACATTAATTTGTATCTCGGGTGGTAGACTAACCAACCTCTATATAAAATATAATATATTCTATTAATTTATATTTGACGATATTATTTATTACATTTGAGCATTTCAGTTGAGCCTCGGCCCACATTCTATTTGAAAGGTTTGTTTGATTATAAATAATTGAAACTCCCATATTTAAAAAATAAAAATAATATTACTCCAACGTTTGAATATTTTTTCTCCTTTTGATGTGAAATAAGGATATATATTGTCCTAATAAGATTCCACATGCTGCATGGTATGGACCGTTTTGGCCATATCTGCCAATTTAAACTAAAAATGTTTCATTATCAATGGGGTGTGGGTGGAGGGCAAATTGGACAATCCCTACCTATCCTGTGGAGTTTCCATTCCCTGATTTTTTTTCTAACAATAAAAAATGTGACAAAATTCCTATTTAGTTACTCAATTTTGAACAAAAACGAATCACAAATTTCATTCAATTTTCATAAATTTAGGAATCTAGCTATTTATAACAATTTATTTTCAAATATTTATAATGAAAAGCATATTCGTGATGAACAAAACCAAATATTGCAAACACAATTTTTTTTTTCATAATTTCCGAGATTAAATAAGAAAATATGTAACACAAATTTAAAATTTATACTTTACTCAAGGTATGTACTAATATGATTTTTTTCTCCCAATTTCAATTTTGGTCAAACGACTTCAAGTTTACCAACAAAATATTAGAGATAGTTAATAACAACAACAAAGCAACTACTACAAATTTACATTTTTCACAAAAACAATTACTATTTAAGAGACAAAATTTTACTGTCCACAAATCAAATTCATTTTTCATAAATTCATATTTAAATATGAATTGTGAATTATAAATTGAACAATGTGACAAAATCATAATTATGAGAAAATCTCATAAAAATCAATTAAATATGAGAATGCAATCCAAGCTAATTAAGAAACACAAACATAAATGACCTGAATAACAGAGTAAGACAAGTTTGTGGTGTTATAGACTAGGTAGGTATGAAGTATTTGAAAATAAAAGAGAACAATAGCACACACATATGCTATATCTATATCTATAAATAAATAAATATACATAGGAGTTGTGTGTATAGTAACTATGTAGTTGTGGTCCTCATTCCTAATTCCTCGTGATAACTGATCACTCCAGCTATACACATCAATATAAATGTCCAATTATTGTTATTGTTTGGATTTTTTCCTATGTTTGTTTGTTTTTATTTAGATTTTTTGTGTGTTCAATTGTTTTTAGGGTTAGGACTACATTTTTAGATCACCCTTCCACTTAACTCTTAAAGTAATTTCTTTTTATAGTATTTGATGCGATAATAATTTGTTCTTGACGAATTCAAAATTTGAATGTGTTAGTGTGTTTATAATAACAAATTTTAATTTTCACTTCATGAGTAGATAGCAAAATTGAATGCAGAAATCAAGTATGATAAAATATTGAGACTATTATGAAGCTTCAAAATTTATATCATTATTTACTTCTTCCAAGAAACCACCAATATTAAAATTAATTGAATTCTCTGTACGTAAATGTATTTATAAAATACACGTTACTTCTATTTTCCCCTTGTCTAATTAATGTTTGTTATTTATTCTATTTAAATTTCAAAATATAATTATATTTGCCTGACTTCATGATGGGGATTAGATAGATATTCGTGATCATTTATTTAACTAAACTAAACTAAACTATTTGGTTCCTTTTATATTATTGATGTTTATATATCTATACTCACAAAAATTATTGACATTGTTGACAAATATAACCTTAATTTGTGGAATGTAAGTTCATTCGTTTTATAAAATTAAATTTGTTAAACGATTTCACAAAAGTTTTACTGTTTTATGGTATATGAATGGTTTAAGTATGCATTGACCTTTTTCGAAAACTCATATTTTTCAAAACGGAACTATGCACACTTCAAAAATACTAAATACATTTTATTTTTAAAAAATGAAAAATATAAAAGAGGAAATACCCCAAAATAACCAAAAACACTTAATTTTAAATCGAAATGCCCAAAAATATTTAAACTATCCTCAAATCTACCAGAATCACTATAATTTTACCCCAATATACTCAAAGTACACATGCAAGTCAACCACAGCTCTGTTTGATGGGATGTGTCTGAATTATGTCAGATGTAGGACTACACGAAATAATGACTATAGGACTGTAAGGTTACACGAATTTTTTTTTATAGGGCTACACGAAATTAGGAGTATAGGGCTACACGAAATTCTAAAATAGGGCTACATGAAATAATTGTTGTAGGCCTATAGGGCTATACGAAATATCCTCTATAGGACTACACGAAATTTCCAATATAGGGCTATACGAATTTAGGCTTGAAGACGCTGGACTTATTTCGTGTAAGTCTAATTAAAGTGATATTTCGTGTAAGGCCAAAAAATAAGATATTTCGTGTAAGGTTCAATTTTGATATTTCGTGTAAGGTTCTGGTTTGTTATTTCGTGTAAGGTTCAATTTTGCTATTTTGTGTAAGGTTCTAGTTCGCTATTTCGTGTAAGCCTAGAACTATCAATTTCGTGTAAGCTTGAACATGAAGGTGTCATTTTCATGTAGGGTCTAACTTAATTACAGAGCTTAATTCGTGTAAATTTACCCATATACGACATGAAAACAGACACAAAATAGGGCTAGACAAATTTGTAGTCAAAAAAGACAATTAATGAGTTCATTAACTTTAATGGACAATAAGATGTTGATAGGTGTTAGTGGAGGGGAGTGATTTCACAAAAAAAATAGGTAATTTGGACATTTAATATATACAATTAGGTAAATTAGAGATACTTATACTCAATTTGGATATAATGTGTACCCACTATTTCAAAATGGGTAATTTTGGTTGCTCCCCAATATAAAAATACAAGACACATATAGGTTATTCTACATCTACATTTTTTGTTATTCTTCTTGAATTAGCGGACTATGATAGTGTAGTATTGGCGCGTTCTAATTATACTTTTGTATGTATCACTTTATATCAAATCAACGGCTAACGAGTTGATTCGTCAAACTATGAAATAAGCTCCAATATATATAAGTTTAATTCATCTTTAATTAATTTATTTAAGTTGATAAATCAAGTAAATAATAGGTTAATTTTAAAAGTAAAATTTAAAAATAAAAGATGGCTGGCAAGTTCATTGATTTAGACGCCACATGCTTGAGCACTTATTGATCTTAATATACACATTTCTTTCATTATTCTCAAACTTTCCAATCAATAACTTTTCAACGAGATTCTCCGATTTAATTAATATTTTGTTTTTTTATTCTTGAATTATTATCACAAGTCATATATATTATAATCATATCGTTAATATATTTGTAAGTCTATTGAAATCATAATAAGAACACGAAATGAAAGAGCATTTGGGACAAAGGAATCAAATTTATTAAATTAGGGTTAAAACATAACAGGTTGCAGATAGGAATTTATAGCTAACAGTACTTATAAGTTCACTCAATTTTGATGTAGCTATAAATAATATTGACAGCCAAAGTACAGCTTAGAAAAATGTCCTGATCACAATGTTTGTACTTTTATTTAATTATTGTGACAGCCTCATCAAGTGTAACTAATGTTTCACTCATAGACCCTATACCATAGCAACAACCATGCCTAACATTTGTTTTATTTCATTTAAGTCTCTTGAAATTGTGTTACGGATTTTATTTTATGAAATAGATCAGTTTACATAATCCACAACCTACAATTCAAATAAGTTGAGAAAATTGAATTGGTTTGTAGCTCTGTCTCACGAAATATATCTCTGTGACCATCTTATATAAGTTTTTAGTATATTTCATTTTACTAACTGACGAAGTTTTACGTGAGACCTTCTCATGGAACTTATTCCATAAGACGGATTGGGTCGACGTGGGGTCACGTGATATTTTTGTATGTATTAAATAATATTTTTATGTATATCATGTAATACTTGTAAAATATTATAATTATGATAAATAATATTATGTAGTATATGTATATAATACAAAAATATTATTAATTGGTATACAAAAAAATATAACCTAATACACACAAAATTATTACATGTTATATGATCACCCACGAGTAAGGATAATGTAGGATCCGCGTGTTTTTGAAGGTCCGACCCGTCTCATGGATCTCATAA
Organism: Scutellaria barbata; assembly: GCA_028654395.1. Lineage (NCBI taxonomy): Eukaryota > Viridiplantae > Streptophyta > Magnoliopsida > Lamiales > Lamiaceae > Scutellaria > Scutellaria barbata. The sequence continues at coordinate 11,064,699 of CM053646.1, read as the reverse complement.
TAAAAAAATATTAGTTGATGTATATAAATATCTATATCTATATAAAGAATACCACAAACAAATATATCATAACTAATTTCCCACCTAAAAATAGTTACTAGAAATTAAAAGTAGGAACTTGAATGATGTTGTTGATGAATATAGATCATGGTATGAGATTATGCAATGTACCCGATATATATGGTGAAACGAAAACTTTTAAAATTCATATAACAAAATGCTAAATTTAAATGCACTTAAACAATCTTCCGATGAGATTTTATAACGTGGCAGACGAAAATGTAGTAACTTGCAAAATTCATATATTTTATATAGCGAATAAAAATATTTATAAATGATATAACAACGTGTTAAATTACATATAGTTGATATGAATTTTTAATTTTTTTACCCTTATAACTAAGTAGCATAAATGTAAGTATCGCATTATACATATATTACATGTTTAAGTTGAAATGATGTTAAATATAAAATGAAAAATAAATTACTCGAAATTGTAAATGTCATAATTTGGATATATGTATGCACTTTACAAAATTTAAAATGCATCATTATAAGATCGCTGATTAAGATTCATTTACACCCAGATCAAGTTAAGTATTTGGATGGATCCGTGTGTGGTTCACCCTTCCCACTATTATATGTTATTTGATATATAACTAACAAAAACTATTGATTACATTATGCGGAAATTTTCATTTTTAAATGGATTTATCTACATATCCATAAAAAAGTAACTATTTCCAATTGTTTTATGTAAAACATCATTAAAATTGGATCGAACAAGTCTCAATGTATGCGTCCAATTGTCGAATTTATAATTTTTTATTTAAAATATAAAAAAAAAGGCTGAATTATTCTCAGTTATATATCCAATTAATTGTCTAGTATATTTGATAAATAATGGCATGTTTCTACACTAATTCCAAGAAAATGCAACGCTATATGTCGAAGATAATTGTCGATTGAACATTGAATGCATTTGAAAAATCAAATAAGAACGAATGAAAAAGATAAATAAATAAAATCACAATTTTTTTTAATTTCCTAGATTTAAATTTTGGTCAAACTTTTTAATATTAGCAAATATATATATATATAGATACAATTTTAATATTTTACAGTTTTTCAATATTTTTCCCTTATTAAACTATCATGCAATGTTCGATTAAGTTTCTTGTGTTAAGATATCCTGACAATTGTCTATATGATCGTTTAATCACGAGGAAATTATTTTTGAAAAATGTCAAAAATGAATCTTTATGTATTCAATGTCGTTTTATATTTACCAATATTAAATTTTTTTATTAAATTACAATTTAGAAAAATATCATGATTTGATCCACACTATATCTTTTTAATATTGGTTTACATTTGACCAAATTGATGGAATTCCAAATTGTCAAAGCATGTATAGTTAAACTTAATCAACTTTATTGAGTGATAAAATAAGAAGTTGTTAGAAAGATTTTTACTATGGTCCATGTCTACCAAAAAAATCTAACCTAGATAACTCTGTCGAGTCATTTTCCATCATTTCTTGATTAGTTCATTTGACTTTTTATTTTTATTTTTTATTTTTAAATACGCTAATGTAAATATGATAAGAGTATTTATTTGAAGAAAATTTGGTGATACTGATAATATGTTGGGCTTGACAAATTAAAGTGCAACTGTAACCATATTAGACATTCTATTTATTAAGCCCAAAAGGTCCATTTGTGATTAGGTCATTAAATTTAATTTAATTCAATTCATCTAATTGTTTAATTAAGGCACTCACCAATTATAACCTCTGCAGCAATCCTCTTGAGGACACTTAAGAGACATAGATAATTTGGTTAATATACAAAATCAAATTGCAATCTAAACCTTTTTCTTTTTCAATTTTACTCAAAAGTTCACAAATTCTTCAAACTTAAAATATATATATATATATATATATATATATATATATATATATATATATATATATTCATTTGAGTTTTGCTCAACTTGAGTTTGAACAAATGAAATCAAAAAATTGGTTGAAGCTTTCATTTGGTTTGAAAATATAGAATGTTTTGATATGAGTTCATGTATTTTGGTAAAAGAAACCAGGACATTAAATTCAATAGTGGCCAATAAGTGATCGGAAAATAACTTCACACTACAATTTAAAAAAAAAATCATGAACTTTGTACCACTTTGTAAATAAATAAATAAAAATCGATTGCAAATTTAAAAATAAAGAATCATACTTTCGATTTTTAATATTATCCCTAATTTCAACCCGACCCGTGGGATCCCATCTTGTTTGGGTTACTTCCTTCAATTGGGTAGGGTAGGAAGGATTTGGGCACGAAGGTTACTAGTCAGGCTCGGATCCAAGCCTAGCCCCATCCATTCATCCAGGCTCCACCCCCACAAGCTCAGATCCAAGCAAGTCCACACCGCAGGGTCGGATCCAAGCCTAGCTCCGTTCGAACATCCACCCAACATTTAAAAGGCAATACAATGACAAAATGTATAAAAATATGATAGACAAATAATTTATTTAGAGCAACAAAAGTGTGTCCAAGTAAGAGCAACATTTGCATTCAAGAATGTGCATTTATGAAAAGCGATAGAAAGGCAGATATATAGAAGCATTGCACATCTCTAGAGACTTAGCATTCACTTCTTAATTGGAATCTCAAGCCTCTTGCGAAAATCGTCCTCCATGAGAGGAATGCCGTCACGCAGCTTCACCTTCGGTTCCCAGCCCAGCAATTCCTTCGCCTTCGTTATGTCTGGCTTTCTTTGTCGAGGATCATCCGGTGTGTTCTCCACCGTTATGATCTTCACTTCCGGGTTTATCATCTCTTTCACCGTCTCAGCTAGTTCCATCATTGTGAATTCACCTGTGAGAGAGAGAGACAACATCGACTGGTTCAAGAATTGTATATCAGTGCCAAAAAAACCTGAGACTGGAAATCGAGTGAGTATAAACCTGGATTTCCAATGTTGATTGGCCCTGTATTTTCTCCCTCCATTAGCCGAATAAGACCATCAACCTAAAGGTGTCAAAGTGAAAATAAATTAGTTTGTTATTGAAACTTAACATCCAAAACAAGAGGTGTTATTGCTTACCATGTCTGAAACGAAACAAAAGCTTCTAGTTTGTGTTCCGGGTAACTGAACTGTCAAGGGTTCATTGCTGTAGTGTAAAGGTTTTCATTATCAGTTCATAACAAATAATAGTAGTTTAGATCATAATGGTATGGCGTAGGAATGAAAATACCGTATTGCTTGGGCTATGAAATTACTGACAACACGACCATCATCAATATTCATGCGAGGTCCATAAGTGTTGAAGATCCTAGCAATCCTGATTTCTGTTCAAGATTTATTATTTCAAGACAGTTAAAAACTCGGTATGGATTTACCATACACACACACAGTCAATGGCAGAGCTAAAATTACCAATTCCATGCTGCCTATGATAATCAAACATCAAAGTTTCAGCCACTCTTTTTCCCTCATCGTAACAGCTCCTAACTCCTGCAAATACCACATCGGATGATTATAAGACACATATATATCAGCGATAAGTGATAAGTGAAAGGTATATAGATATATTGAGTCAAATCATAATACCTATAGGGTTGACATTGCCCCAGTAGCTTTCATCCTGAGGATGCACTAGTGGATCACCATAAACCTCTGATGTTGAGGTCAGCAAAATCCTATTCAAATGGCACAAGGTTATTAACAGATCCACAAAGAAATTAATTGGATAAACGAAAATAACGTATGGTGAGTTGGCGAACCTTGCCCCCACTCGCTTTGCAAGTCCTAGCATGTTTAGTGTCCCAATTACATTTGTCTTTATGGTCTGTTCAGTATATCATCACAAGGGAAACGAGAATATTTCAAAATCAAATATCACTCTTTTATTTTCTAAACAAAAAAGATCCTATTTAACATGATGATGAATGTGTATAATATATCCAAACAAAGTAAGAAAAACCATTCTCCATACACTGACCTTCACAGGGTTGTATTTGTAGAAAATTGGGGATGCAGGACAAGCAAGATGATAGATTTGATCAACTTCAATCAATAACGTCTCCGTCACGTCTGGAAAAATATGCAAAGAAAACATAGGATTATCTAACCAGCAAATGTCTACCACAGTCATATAATCTTGATTTACAGTTAGAATGCGTTAATGCCAGAATCAATTAGAATGCAAATACGAAAACCTGAAAGAAATGATCGAGAAATGAAGCATACCGTGTCGAATAAGCTCAAAACGTGGATGACCGATCCACTGCTTTAAGTTGTCCTTTGTTCCAGTAAAGTAGTTGTCTACAACAACTACCTGAATGAGAAAGGTAAAGTTCATCTAAGTATCTTCTAACATAATATAAGTTCCATATGTGCAAGTATACGATTTGTATGTTCTCACCTCATTCTTCTCATTTTGCATCAGCCTATCAACTAAGTGAGACCCAATGAATCCAGCTCCACCGGTAACCAAGATTCTCATGTTTGCCTGTCATCCAGATGCTATTAGTGTGCCATTTTTCATTCAAATAAAAACAGAGAGAGAACAAATGGCAGAAATGTCCACAATCTATGGCAAAAACTGAGACAACACAAACTATCAAGAAATTCTGTTTATACACCTAAACAATAAGACAAAGCCAAACCATTGACTAGTGGCTGAAGTAAATTCGACCCCGTTTGAAAATATAAAGAAAATACAAAACGCAATTTACTAAGATTCTATATCAAGCATCCACAAAAATACAGCAGCATCCACAAAAGAAACCAGAAAGTTTTCTTAAACTTAATTTTCCCTGCACACATTATAAGTTTGAACACTGCAATTATTTACTCATCATTGGCTTTCTTGTATTTAGTTCAATAAAGGTTTAAACAATACAGAACTAAACAAAATAAGTAGCCCATTGGAACCAGTAAAGTTTGAAAATAACAAATTTGTAAGGAGAAAAAATATCTCATACCTGAAAAAACTTAGCACTTCTCAATGGTGAAGGTTCAGGAGGAGGCTTTACACCAGCATGATTTTCTCCATGTGATGCTTCCGTTGCCATTTTAGGATCCGTTTAAAGTTCTATTTTCATACCAATAAATCAAAATAATCATCATATCCAAAAATGACGATAGAAAATTTACAGTCATATTAAAAGTCTAGATTAATTTCACCACAAATAAATCACCATTGTTAAATTAACTAAGCCCCAATACTTTCCAAGCAAACAAAATGAACCGCCAACCAAATATTCTAAACTACTCACAACAAAAGATTAAGTTTACCATTCAAAATCTCAAAAGAGCATGAAATAGATCACAACAGAATAAATGACTAAGTTTTGCTAAGTTCAAAGTAGATCCATCACCCCAGGCTACAAATTGCAACAACCCAATTATGAAACTATGATTCACTGATGAAAAATACTCGGAAAAAAAAAAATCAAATCTTGTATGACAAAATTAGCAGAAAATCAACCTTTAATCCCTTGAATTGTACCAAATTACTCAACAACATTAGCATGCAAATGAAAATATTGACCTTTCAGAAACAAGAACCCAAAAACAAGAACGAAAAAAGATTCATTCTTTCCAATTAACATCTGCACACGCCACCCACGAATCCACCAGAATACAGCAAAATTGACACAGATCTTTTGACACAACTATTTAAATCAAAACAAACTATATTAGATCGAATCCCACCAAATTGATTAGCCCACACAGTGATAAGAATTGCAAAGATCAGAGCTTTAAACACTATCAAACAATGCTTGAGACCCAGAAATTTTAAAACAAATCAGAATAGAATATGGGAGAAAAGCCCACCTTAGCAAGAGAGAGATCGTGCAGGGTTTGATGATTTACGATGAGGTGAGATGAAGATGATTAGTTTTACTACCAGAAGAAGACGAGATTGATGTTAAGTCCTGCTAAGTTGGTGGTCATTATATAGAGGAAAAGGCGTACAAGAAAGAGAGTGTTAAATCTCAGTTTTCTATTCACATTGAATTCATCATAAAATCCACGTTCGATTTTTCCATATACCATTTGGAAAGATATTTTATATTACACTTAATATCCACGTAGGTCTGATCACTAATTTTTATCCAAATTGAGTGGGAAATGGTATTAGGAATTACATTTTTTTTGCCTTAATTTAATTAAATTTTTTTATTATCTTTTATACATAATTTTTATCATATATTAACTAGCATAATGCTCTTGTATTACAGGTTTAAATAAATTGAATTTAGTAGAATTAAAAATATATATATTATATATATAGAAATAATATTTATGATTTTGTGTTTCAATTATCATTAAGTTAATATTAAATATAATGTTATTTTAATTAATATATTATTTAATTATTGAAATAAAAAAAATTAATATGTGTGAGTAAATAATATTTCATACATATTAAATATATTTTTTTTAATTTTATTTGTTGATTTAAATTTTTAGATTTAGTATTATAACCTTACTAATAATAACAAAATAATTATCAAGTCCTATATTTTATTTTTGATTTTTAGGTAAAAGTAACTTTGAAATTGTTTAAACATTTTCATCATATATTTAGTTTATATTTTTATTAGTATTTATCTAAGATGTTAAATTATTTTGTATTAAAAGTCTTCTATTTTTTCTTATATTTAATTAATTCTTATATTGAAAGTTATTTACTAGTCCACCATTTATAATTGTTGCATTTTTTAAACTTTATTTTTAAATTTATATTTTAAAATAGATCTAATTAAACAAAGAAAATAAGATTAAATGTGAAACATTAATAGTTTGGCCACATGACTATCGTACTAACTTTAAAGATAAGACAATAGGCACCACTAAACTACATAGAGTCATCACACCATATCTAATAAAACTTTCACAAATTTGATAAGATTTGAAATTGTATACAAGCCACACACATTAGGCTAAAAGTGTAAACACACCACCTCACTATCAACATCACATTGGATTTAGAGTTTATAAATTGTTTTTAGAATTTATAATATATTGGTTCTAATGTTAAAAGTATTAGGACAAAGTAAAATGATGAAGGTTTTCAAATGTAAGTGTTCATAATTCTAAAAAACAAAAAAAAAAACAAAAAAAAAAAAAAACAACATTTGTGAGATGTTTCTACATATATTTGCTAATTAAAAATCTAAAATTTAGCTCTACTTTGTCGATTAAGTGGAATTTTTGTCGATTAAGTGGAATTTTGATTGACATGTGAGATGAAATGAATGTGAAATTCTGTCGTGTGTTGGGTTAGTTAGATTGGTTCGGTTATTGTGGATTTGCATTGTTAGGTTTAGATTGAGTTTAATATTTGTGTATTTGGTTTGAATGTTAAGTATTTAGTTTGAATTAATACTGTGTTTTGGTTTGGTGTTTTCTTATATTTTGAAATGAGTTTATCAAAAAAATCTTTATTTGGATCAAGTATTTTTGTAGGTTTAATATTAACTCGACCAAAATATCCAAAACATTTTTCCCAATAAAATTAATTCTAAATTCCAAAATTAAAGTAGTACAATTTTTTTGGTGGGTTAATGCTTGGTGAAATTCTATTATATAAACTTTAATTACAAACAAACATGCATAGGAAAATCAATGTCCATTAATTAGATAACTTTGATAATTAAATTTTCAACAATGCTCCATCCATTCTTTGAAATGAAAATTCATAAGTTTTATCGAAAAACAACAACACATTTGGTGGAGGAAACTAGGTTACAAAAAATATCGTCTCATTTATTTTATAATGAAATTAAGAAAATACTTGAAAAACAAAGGATTGCGTTGTTATTAATAATTGAATTGTAAAAATAGAGATGATATTGTATTTCCTTCTTGAAAATTGGTTTACATTGAGTTAAATAAACTCACCAATTAACCCACATGACACCCACTTTTGTCTGAATTGACTTTAAACTTATATTTAATTTAGATCATAAATCAACAAATCAAACACAGAGTTGTTCAGGTTAAATAGTCCTAACTCACCCAAATACAAGCTTAATGTACATAGTTGTTTGACCACTTAAAATATTGTTTTGAATTAAAAGATATATATTAGTGTTCATCTCATATTGACGATTGATTAATATTTATTTAAACATATATGTGGAAATATGGTGAATTGAACTTTAACTTTAAAAGGTTTAATGAATGGGAAAAATTGTAAAATAAATTATATTAGAAATTTGGAGTTCCCAAATATCTTTTAATCAATTCATTGATGGTCGAAAAATACTTTATTACAGTCCAACAATGCTTTGTGTGAAGACTGCAACTCGCAGTCCAAAGCCTAATGTAAAAAAATTGAGTTCTTATATTATAGATAAATAATGAGCTCCTTGGATGTGCCCAATTAGTCTTTAACTCATTTATAAATAAATTCTTAACTTTAAAAATAACGAGATTCCAACTTATTTTTAAAATAAAATTTTATCTTTTATAAATATTTTCAAATTTAACCATTTAAATTACACTATTATCATTCCAACATCTTATAAACTTCATCTTCATATTCATCCAAATACTTTAAGAACTTATTTTTAAATAATATTATAAAATATGAGAATTTATAAAGGCTTCCAAATAAGCATAGCCAAACAGGTCTTAATTTCAGTGGGAGTATACTAATCACACTCCAAGAAGTACAACAATGCTCTGTGTCAAGACTGCAGCTCGTACTCATTCGGTTGCCCTCCACGCTTCGCCCTTACTCCGCCGCAAACCCCTCAACTTCTCCGTCAGAATGTCTTCTTCCGCCGCTCCCAACCAAATCATCGAACACATCGTGCTTTTCAAGGCCAAGCCCGACGCCGACCCTTCCGCCGTCAACGCCATGCTCACCAACCTCAACGCCCTCGTATCCCTCGATTCAGTGCTCCACCTCTCCGCCGGCCCCGTTTCCCGCTGCCGCTCCAAATCCCTCACCTTCACCCACATGCTCCATTCTCGTTACCGATCCAAGCCCGATTTGGTTTCCTACACAGATAACCCTAGCCACGTCAGCGTCGTCGCGAATTACGTTAAGCCCGTAGTCGATGACATCATGGCGGTGGATTGGGTCGCCGATGAATTCTCGGGTTCGCCGGTGGTTGCTCCCGGGTGGGCTCTGCGACTGACCGTTCTGAAGCTGAAGGAAGGGGCGGGGGAGAGTGGGAAGAGCGAGGTATTGGAGGTTGTGGGAGGGGTGAAAGGCAAATTCCCCTCAATCGAGCAGTTGACAGTAGGGGAGAACTTCTCGCCGGCGAGGGCTAAGGGTTTCTCGATCGGTTCGATTGCTGTGTTGAAGGAGATGAAGGAATTGGAGGCATTGGATTCAGAGACAGAGCTTGTGAATGAGCAGAAGGATAAAGCTCGGGAGTTCCTCGATGGTGTTTTGGTGGTCGATTATGTTGTCGGGGCAGCTGTTTTATCTCCGGCGAGCCTGTAGACGCGGTGCAGCTTCATTAATAAGAGATGTTGAAAGAGATGAAGTTGAATGAAGGGTAATGTTTTCTTGAAATAATAGAACCCAGCTTGGGGTTGAAAGATGATGTGTTGAACTTGTTATCAGTGTCGCGTTAATGTGATTCAGTTTCTTTTCAATTGTAGACGAGATATCAGCATGGCATGGTGATCCATCCGTTTGTTTTTAATGATGGATGGATGCATCATGTCATTTTACGAACATTGAAGACTAATAAATCTGGATTACATTCAAGAGTGGTTGGTGTTGTTTGTTTGAAATAGATACAGATACTCTTATGTTTCTCTTACATAAGTTTCTTGTGAGCCCAAAGTAGCTGTTTTTACGAAGACAACTCACTGCTCTATTGCCTCGTAGGCGGATTCCACACAATGCCTAATACTTATTCTTCCTCACTTGCAAATTTTTCAAATAGCAATTTTCCCAAACATCCTCATGGATTGTGCCATTTCCACACCATTTGAAACCCCATCAGGGTATTTAATCATCCAAAATCATGAAATGGAGACCATGTTATTCTCAAGTATATGTAGCATGACGCATTTTTACATAGGGTACAGGTTCACGTTTTGTCACAGTAACAAGACTTCACAAAGTACAGCAAACTGAAACCACACAATTATGAGTTAGTCCAACTCATTTCACCACTGACCACTTACCTAGTAAGGTAATATACAACAAGAAAAACAACCACAAAAGATGCCACAAGCGAAAACATCCTCCTACTTGATTTGGTCTCGAACACCTGGAACAAAAGTAAGAATTTCATGTGGAGAACTCAAATCACGAAGAAGGGGAAAGGTTATTGCAGAAGAGGTCGAGTCATGAATACCATCTTAAACTTATCCATGGTCCCAGATAAAACACCTCTTGAGGAGTCCATGTCATTGCCCTAAATTCAAAAGTTCAGAATCAGAAGCATTTTAACAGTCACATTATAATTACTGAATATGATTCAGTGTATAGGATACAAATATGTACAAACCATTCTGTCCAGCATGCGGTTATGAGAATCCACTTCCTCGTGTATATCACCAGACAGCTGTTCAAATAAAGCATCATTTTCACATTAGCAATTAAATTAAGCATACTAAATCTTAACAAAAATCGAGTGATCCACATTGCCGTTGTACTATATTCAACCATTGTCTCCTCAATCTTTCAATGACTCTTTAAAAGGAAACAGGAGGAAAAACTATTCCTCAGTTTGCTAAACGCACCAAGGCACATTTGATGCTGGGCCTGGGCGAGTCTACGAGTTTCTCTACCCACCACTTGAATGTCAAAATAAGACCTACACTACGAACAGTTTAGAAGAGACTCAGAAAGCTTGAATGACATGACACGGATTGGGTGGTTCCGAGTACATCTAAAAGCATTTTATCAGTATCAAATTTTCTGATTTTGAAAAATATAAAATAAACAACTCTCGAGGCACTGAATTTATCTATTCTCTGCATTACTTGAGGCCATGTATTTCTCCCCAAAGCATTAATATAGCAGATAAAATTTCCAATTATTGTTTGTTATTTTTAAACTAAAAATCTCATGACATTTAGAAATCATCATTCTACTAACCAGTTTTGGCTTAGATAAACAGGTCTCTGGAGGTCCTTTTATAATTTGTTTCAGAAAACTCATGAAAAGAGAGGTCGTGATGAAGGTGGGTGTGGAGGCTACAACGAAAAACTACCCAAAGATGGACACATCTCAAACGTAAAAATAACATCATCCAATGGTCAGAGGACACATCTTTCAGCAAGATCTAGACTGACACAGAAAAATACACAGCCAAATCATGACAGACAAGCAAAAGTAAAAAACAGACTAATAAGAGAAATAATATGATATTTCTTCATGAAAAAGCACCAACTCACTCTTTTCAGCAGATTAACTCGATCTTGTAGTCCATCCACTGCTCGATCATTCTCTTGCTCGTCAATCTCATGAGAGGAGTAAGACGATGATGCCCTTATACCCCCTTCCTCAATACCATCAAAAAGGGCAACTCTAGCATTTCGATCCCTGAACCCAACATTGCTCATAAACTTAAGAACACTGCCTAAAAATAAGCTAACTCACAAAAAGAAATAAAAAAATAAAAGCCCAAAAGATAAAAGCAAATTCTAATGAGAAGCATAAAAGTTAAGATGCTATAAGTTTCACATAAATCTAGCAAATGATGACCCTTATCCAGAAGAGCAGTAACTGAAGTATGCAGTTTCAAGAATATGATAACATTTTATATCTTTTTTGAAACAATGCTTTTGATTTCACCTTTTTATGTTTCAACAATCACACCTTAATTGTACATTTGATGACATTAAATATTTAAACTATGATTCATATAAGTAATTCCTTGAATGATAAACAATTACACTTAAGTGGTTAGGTAATCCAACCAAACACAATTGACCTGAACCTAGATTTTTCTCAATTATAAAACGATACAGTAAATTAAAAGATATTATGGCAAAGGAAATCCCCAAAAACTCAGTGGATGTACAAGATTTGAAATATATGAAAACTTGTATATAATTCATCAGTTAATACGGCCTTGTGTAAAGCTAAACAAAGTTTTATAAATCAAAATGGATGATAGTCATGTAAATGGATCACATAACCACACACTTTCAATCATTTGAACTTACATTTAGGCCATATTATACCTACTAAAGCCTACCGTATGATGTGCAGAAATTGACCTGGCCAGGTTTTTAGGGCCAATATTAGATTTCAGATATGGATTATTCTATTTCAGAGGTTCCACCCAAGTCCAGGACCCATATATAGAAAGAGATGAAATAATATTGACACTTATCAGATATCAGTTGGCAGTATTTATGTTCACAGTACTTTGCCAAATTTCAAAGCAAGGGGTTCTGTACGTAGCATGAAGTTTTTCATGGTTTAGGGAAAAACAGCAAATACTACATTTTACATTCATCCTCTGTGTTAAAGAAGTAGGATATGGCTTATTGTGTTAAAGGTAGGAATAAATGTAACATCTATTGTTGCCACTCAATTACAAATGACTCTAATATGTATAGTTCTGAACAATTGAGGGCTGCTAGTCAACACTGGAAACAGGAGTCTCGGTGAATGACAATGCAGTATCAGATCATTTGGCCTTGCATAAACTTCGCTTACACAAGCACTTGCCGCATCAGTCTCTGGCATGTGGATCAAAGGAGTGACAGGGTTTTATAGAAAGGACTAGGAGGATATTTCTTGGAAATGATTGATCCAGGGGAACATCAACAAACAAGAACCTCCAAATCCCAAACAGCCCGAAAATAGAAAATCTTGATCAGATTCACTCCTCCATGAACAAAATTTAGATGAAATCTCAATATTCAGTGCCAGTGGTAGAGAGAATCTCCAACACAGTTTAAAAAAAAAAAAAAAAAACTATTCTCCCTTTTCCATGTACTAAGAAGTCATATTAAACCTGATATAAAACGACCTCCTGCGATTTAGCTCAAACAACAAAATACATATTCAGCACGATTGCGGTACAGGACTGAAGATCGACCTCAAATTAATCTATAAGCGATACAAATAGCATTGATTGCACTCAAAATTTTATACCTCCAATCTCTCAATCAACATTATCAAACACAAGATGATAAACATAACATGCAAGAATTCACCAACACACAAAGAGGATACGGGAAACAAAGTGACAGAGAGCTAAACCTTCTAGGATTCATGATTTAGGAGATGGAAATATATGAACGATCTCCAACACGCTGCAGCTGAATTAAATTCTGCGAAAAAAAAAAATCAAAATTCACATCAAGTAACAGCAAATTGATCCATAACTGAAAAGAAAAACTCAAAATTAGGGTTTTACAATGTTAAACCGCTAAATTATCGGATAAAAACTTGAAGAAGTATCGAATATGATGAAATTCCGATGGGATGTAGATCTGAATGAAATCAAGTAATCAAGAACAGAGCGTTGGCCCACCTCAAGAAGTAGAATTGTTGATAGTAGTGAAACGGAAACATCAGAACTATTAGAACAGAGAAAAGGAAAATAATGCAATAGCTAAATTAATACCCGGTGCTATAAATTGGGCCTGAATTTTGGGCCTTTTGCAATCAAAGTTTTGATTCCATAAACTTTATTTTGGGCTTCATGATTTGATTTTTATTTGAGCCCATTAAGATCCATAATTCATATTGTGTGAAACGATAAATCACGCAGCTACAAGAAAAAATAAGATTTAATTTTCTCCAAAAATAAGACTTTGGAGGCTATAAGTTGTTTTTTTTTTTTTTTTTTGCAATAAGTTGTTATATTAAAAGTGAGAAAACTCTATCTTATTTCAATTTAATAAGATACCATTTTGACAAACTCCATTAATTAAATTCTTTAAAGTCAATAATTGTGAATTTTTGTTTTCACAAAAAAAAGTTAGTAATTATTATTACTAACATTTTATAAGCTCCATCATCTTATTTTATCCAAACATTTTAATAAACCAAATTTAAAATAAGATGAAATATTTTATATAATATAAGAACTTATAAGATTTTTTTAAATAAGTTTAGTCATACACCCTCTTAATCGGATGAAACTTAAATATTAGAACAATCAAAAAAAATAGAAACAACTACAACAATTTCATTTTTATTACAATAACATATTTATTTAGGTTTTTCCCATTTGATTTTTGTATATGAGAAGGCCAATCTTAGGTTATTGGCCATCTGTCGGCCTTCTCAATCTTTTTCTTTACAACTCTATTTCTTGTTTTTGGTATGGAACAGCAAAGAGAGGCTTACTTTTCCTCATAACAATCCCAAAATTCTCAGAAAGGTCAACACTGGTTTGACCAAGAGGCAACCTCCATCGAAAAGAATGAAGCAGTGTAGCCAGCAAATACATCACCATTCTCTCAGCCAATGGAAGGCCAGGACAGACCCTTCTCCCTGACCCAAATGGCAGATACTTAAAACTGTTGCCATTCAACTCCACATCTTTATTGTCATTCACAAACCTATCTGGCTCGAACTGGGAAGGTTTGTCCCAGAGGTGTGGGTCCATGCAGAGTGACCACATGTTCAAGAAGACCCTTGAGCCCTTTGGGACACTGTACCCCCCAATGGTGGTGGCCTGGCTCGGAACCCTGGGGACGATCAGCGGAAGAGGAGGGTGTAGCCGCATCGTTTCCTTCACCACTGCATCCAGATATGGTAGATTAGACAAGTCGGATTCTTCGACTATCTTGTTCTTTCCGACCACTTCTGTTAGTTCCTGCTCGACCTTCTCCATTACGCTTGGGTTGTTCAAAAGCTCGGCCATCGCCCACTCTACCGTTGTCGCTGTAGTATCCGTTCCGCCTACAATGATGTCCTGTGTCGTACAAATGCATGTGTTTGTTTGTCAGCTATACAAGTGCAAATAAATTGTAATTTGATAAGTAATACTATAATAAATTTAAAAAAAAAAAAAAAAATTGTACATTTTTATAAGAAGAATTACTTTTCGGCCCATGTTTGTAATAAATAATTGTACCTCCATTTTAGGGCAAAATTACTATTCACTAATGGTATTTTGGACATTTAATCGTATAGAATGGGTAAAGAGAAATTATTTATTATAACAATTAGTAGAAAAAGTGATCAATCTGTCTCATAAAGTAAATCAAACAATTCATTTTGAAATTAATTTTGTTTACTGTAATTATGTAAATGAGATAGATACTTATTATTGGCTTATATATTTTTCACATTTGAAATAAATAAAAAATGTAAAATCAAGTTTAAATATATAGGTTTAAATATATATATATATATATATATATGTGTGTGTGTTTAATTGCCCATATATAATTTTTTTGTATCCTATTAAATACCAATAATTTCAACTATAATAGTTAATTCGTAGGTGAAATGTCGGGCAACCTAAAAACTCTAGTACAGAAACATATCAACTATAATAAGTTTTTGTTGCTAATTAATTTCTATTGATATCCAACTTTTTATTTTGGTACCACTGTTTAATGAATAATGAAAATGGATGTGTTCTTTGACATGAAATAACACACATTAACATTATTATTTGACATGCCGTCTATTAAATGCTATAAAACATGATGTATTAGAAAAAAATCCATAATTATAATAATCTCAAAAGGTTTGATTACGTAGTCAACATGAATAATTTGCATGACATGCATAAAAATATTCAGTGATGAAAAGATTTATATACAATGAAGTAAGTACTCACCATTAGTACAGCCTTTATCTGAGTCAACCCAAACGACGATTCATCACCAACTTTTCGGCCCTTGAGCTCCAAAAGAATTTCCAAAAAATCCTTTTTCCTTTCTTCATCTTCTTCTTCTTCATCATCATCCTCAATCATCTTTGTTCTGGCATCGATGAGAGAATCAAGAATTTGTTCGATTCCAGGCATGACATCCCTGAGTTCCTTCTCGATCCCCTGCAAATCAAGCTTGGCCAAAATTGGAAAGAAATCGGAAATATTAGGCTTTCCCAACAAATCGACGAATCTGGAGGCCTTGTCTCTGAAGTCCATCCCCACCCTCTCTCTCTCGTCCCCTTGGACCTTCCCGCCCCAAACCAAGCTCATTATCACGCGAACCTCCGTCACGAATATCATCTCACCTATTTCAATCTTTTCCCCAATTTTACCATTAACGTCTCTCACCAGTTTCCTCACTTCCTCGATTCGCAGCGCGTGGGACGCCATCAGGTTCCTGCTGCTCAGCATCTCGCGCACGAACAGTTTCCGCAGGTCTCTCCAGTACGCGCCGTTGGGGGACCAGAAGATGTCCAGGCCGCCGTGGGCGGCGATGGCGGTCACCGGCGGATCTCGGTTGGCGAAGACGGAATCGTGATCGCGAACCACCTGTTTTATCAGCGAAGGGGAGCTGAGTACTATGCAGAGCTTGCTGCCGAGCCGGAGCTTGTAAATCGGGCCGTATTTTTGAGCCAACTGGGCGAATTGGTGGTGCAGGTTGGGGTTGAGGAATGGGAGGTACCCTACGATTGGGAGGCCGTGGGGCCCGGGTGGAAGTGGAGGAGGAGGAGGAGTTTCTGATTTCGACCTTTTCAATATCCAAACAATGGAGGTTATAAGAAGGAGGGTCAGAGCAGCTGAGCACGGAAGAGAGAGCTCCTCCATTTTTCTGCTTGAAAGTGGCAATGCCTACTGTAGAGATTCTCTCAAGGTTTATATTCATGGATTCTTGGATATGGTCCAATTACTTATATTTATTTACATACAATTTTAGAATGATTTGATATTATCGATTCATAATATTATTATTTTATTTTATCAATTATACATCTTTTGTAATTTTAACCATTATGTAGATTTTGAGAATGTTTGAAAATAACTCTTACCATTTTGAAAAATAACTATGATATTGTATGTTAAATCATTGTCATATTTTGAAAGACTAATTTCCAAAATAAAAATATATGAAATCCGTTTGTTTGGTTAAAGTTGTAAAATATATGAAGTTTATGTTTTATTTAGTGATATTAAAAAGTGTGTTGGTTAAAATTACAAATTAAATAATGTTCGAAATTTTCTAACAATTAATCTTAAAATTAAATATATAGTAAAGAGTAGGAATATCTATTTTTAATCCATATTTATTTTAGATATATTTTAAAGAAGTATGTGTAGTGATGGAAGGGGTGAGGATGCTTTAAATGAGTGGCGTAACAACATTTAAAAAAAAAAAAAAGAGATAAAAGGGAATTTAAATGTATGGTTGTACATGGTTCCCTAGACTACACGGATTGAATTGAAGGAAATAACATGATTATATAAAACAACAATTTGGTCTAGTTTGGTATTGATTTTTGACAAACAACAGGACAACCAATTGGGTATCAATTTTTTGTTCTCCAGTGTGATGTGAATGTGATATTTGCAATTTTGTTTTTCAATGTTAATTTACCAAAAATGAAGTATGAAAGTATTACATTATGCATGATTTCTTTGTGTATTATTTTGTTATGGAAAATAATAAAAAAAATTATATAAAATAATTTGATATATAATATTTTTATGTGCATCATATAATTTGTTCAATTTGTTTACGCTATTATATAGTACGTATGAAAGTATTACATGATGCACACAAAAAAAATAGTACCTAATACGCACAAAAGTGTTATCCTATACAAATAAAATTATTTCATAATATTACTCATTAAATTATAATTTTCAAAAATATTATATAAGACAGACAAAAATTATAACACCACGAATTAATTTAACTGCTTAATATATAACAAGAATTTTTTATTATTAATAGAAGACTCAAACAATAATATAATTTTAAAACCTCAAGTTCGGACCCAACTTTTATTTGGATAATAAGAAATTAGATGTAAGCCAAATTCATGGTGGGTTAAAATCTCATTCCATTAATTAACATTTAAAGTTTTATCTAGATATCCATGAAATTAGGAAGTTAACAATATCACGTATGTAATATCCAGGCTAATACCTAAACTAAAAAAATAAATAAAATATGTAAATAAATAATGGATGCATTGATAATAATTAAGACAGGTTCTTCACCATGTTACACGTATGATTCTAAAACATTAAAATTCACCCTCCACTTTAATAAACAAGGAGCAAAAGAATTAATTGAAAAAATTAAAGAAGAAGAGGAAAACATAAAGAAACATACCAGACGGGAGGAGAGGTAAAGAATTTTGCTAAGCTAATCTATATATTTTATTTTTCTTCCATTATATACTCTTAATCAAATATGCACTTGTTAATAGATTGGAATCTGTGTTAGTTACAAATAATTATTTAATTAGCATCAAGAGCTTGAAACATTATGGCAGTGTTTTTCAAATGAATTAAATTATGAAACTTTCTGTAATTAAGCTTGCACATTATGCTAATATTTGAAAACTTAATAATATACATATTTTCTTGGAATTATTTTATAGAAATTAACAAATGTTTAATTGAATTTATACTTATATTAAAGTCTAAACAATTTCTAAGCTAAATTAGTTATATGGTTATACAAGATTAATTAAATTTAGTTGTTGATGCTGAACAGATTTCTGGACTCAATTATATATATAAACTTCTTTTAGGATAATCATTTAGATAAACTAACTTTTATATGAATTAGGTCTAATTTTAAAATGAGAATAGTTCTTAATTTCTCGTGCTGATTAACTTAATGTAAATTGAAAGGTTAGGAAATACCAAACATGAGTTTTACTATATTATATAAGAAAATATATTGTTTTCTTATTATATGATATGCTTTAAATGTCTTATAAAATGTTAAAGAATGAGATTTAAATCAAATTAAGATTCAATACTTATTATTATTATTATCATTTAAAATGTTAGTCAGTTATGTTGTGTTCAACTAAGATATGTGATTTGATTCATAAGTTAATTTATTATAGAAATTGTTAGGCATTTAAACTTGTTCGACAACCTATGAATCGATATTCCAACTTTTCTTAAGGTGGGGTAACTTCTTTAAATTTGTATTTATGATTTTTAGGTGATTTTAATTTGTGAAATCTATTATGCATATGTGAAACAAGATATGTTCTATTATATGAACATTGTACTGTGGCTAAGTAATGTAATGTGATGAATGATGTGGTTGAATGTTTGTTGTACGTAAGGTGTGTATGTGATAATAAAATATAATCTATGACGCCTAAAAACCATAATCTATGATGATAAAGATATCTATAACGGTTAAGAATCGAAGAACCGTACTATGATGGCGAAGAACTGTATCTATGATGGCTAAGAATCGTATTTATGACCCTCTATGACGATAAAGATATCTATGACGGTTAAGAATCGAGAACCGTATTTATGACAGCGAAGAACCGTATCTATGATGACTAAGAAGCGAAGAACCGTATCTATGATGACTAAGAATCGTATCTATGACCCTCTATGAGAGTTAAGAACCGCAAGGATCGTATCTATGATGGCTAAGAATTGTATCTATGACCCTCTATGATGGCTAAGAACTGTAAGGATCGTATCTATGATACTCTATGACGGCTAAGAACAGTAAAAATCGTATCTATGATGGTGAAGAATCGATTTAAGAATCGAAGAACCGTATCTATGACGATAAAAAACGTATCTATGATGATTAAGAATCGTATTTAAGAACCGTAAGAATCGTATCTATAGCAGCAAAGAATTGATTTAAGAATCGAAGAACCATATCTATGATAGTGAAGAACCGTATCTATGACGACTATGATCCCGTAAGAATCATATCTATGGCGACGAACAAAGGCGATGAAGAACCGACTAAGAACTGTAACTACATATCTATGATGGTGAAGAACCGTATCTATGACGACTATAACCCCGTAAGAATCATATCTATGGCGACGAACAAAGGCGATGAAGAACCAACTAAGAACCATAACTAAGTGTTTTGTTTGATTGTTATGATTTTAAAATGTACCAATTAAAAACCATAACTAAGTGTTTTATTTGATTGTTATGATGTGTTTTGTTTAAGGGCCCGGCTATACACACCCCGGGCCCTTCTAAACACACCTCAAAAAAATAATGGAAAAAGAAATATAAGAAAAAATGTCCAAAATGCCCTTATCATTTAAAAAAAAACATAATCAAACTAATTATCTAAACACACCCACCAAATGTGATTGCTAAACACACCCCACTTCTCTATTCTTCTTCACCAACCAAAAAAAAAAATTTGTGCAAAAACCCTACCCAAAACCCTACTACATTTGTGCAAAAAAAGATCATGGATCAAGATAGAGCATGGGAAATGGATAATGTAAGTCATTTAACATAGTTTTACCTATTTATTTTTCGGTGTTGTTCGAAAAAAAAAATCGCGCAGTTCCCGATCGGCCAATACAGGCCGAACAATGTGCAGTGTGTTCGACCTGTATTGGCCGAACATGTAGTATAATGTTCATTCAGCACTGGTCGAACATCTAGGTAATGTTCGACTGACTCTGGTCGAACGTTATGCAATGTGTTCGGTTGGTTCTGGTCGAACATATGCAAAATGTTTGTCTAGTAATGGTCGAACATATTGCATATGTTTTAAATAGTCGAATGAATTTAGGTTTTTTTGTTGTGGATCAATGTATTTACACATGCTCTTTTTTGATAGGAATATAACTCCAACGAAACGCAATTGGTAGATTTTATGTTGCAACATTGTAGTCCATTTGTTTAGGGATTGGTCGATTGTTCGGTGATTGAACTAGATTGAATTGACTACTACATATATAGGCGAATTGATTAAATTGTTCATGAATATTGTAAGATAGGATATTCTTTACACTAGGAGGACACGTCCGACCGCATCGAACCAACGGGCTGAGGAGGCTTGCACCACTCATCCTCCGATCGCTTCGACATCTATTAAAGAACTGTCTCTTTTTGTATTACACATTTCACATTTGAACAACTTTTGTCGAACGGTTACGCATGTTATCTTTTATTTTGTGTTTTTGATTAATTTAAACCAAGTTCTTGTGTGCATTACAAGTTGTTTTTCACAGCAATATCGAATTGGTTTCTGTTAGGGATAGTAAGAACTCCGAATGTTGTCAAATCGAACTTGCTCATACATCGGGTCAATAACGTTCACAACACTAAATCGTGTTTCATTGGAGCCATATTCCTATAAAAAAAGAGCATGCGTAAATACATTGACCACATCAAAAAACCTAAATTCAATCGACTATTTACTCCCGCAATACCTCAAACATATGCAATATGTTCGACCATTACTAGACAAACATTTTGTATATGTTCGAC
The DNA here is from genome assembly GCA_028654395.1 of Scutellaria barbata. Taxonomy (NCBI): domain Eukaryota; kingdom Viridiplantae; phylum Streptophyta; class Magnoliopsida; order Lamiales; family Lamiaceae; genus Scutellaria; species Scutellaria barbata. The sequence continues at coordinate 11,043,361 of CM053646.1, read as the reverse complement.
CAGAACCAACCGAACACATTGCATAACGTTCGACCAGAGTCAGTCGAACATTACCTAGATGTTCGACCAGTGCTGAATGAACATTATACTACATGTTCGGCCAATACAGGTCGAACACACTGCACATTGTTCGGCCTGTATTGGCCGATCGGGAACTGCGTGATTTTTTTTTTTTTGAACAACACTGAAAAATAAATCGGTAAAACTATGTTAAATGACTTACATTATCCATTTCCCGTGCTCTATCTTGATCCATGATCTTTTTTTGCACAAATGTAGTAGGGTTTTGGGTAGGGTTTTTGCACAATTTTTTTTTTTTTGTTGGTGAAGAAGAAGAGAGAAGTGGGGTGTGTTTAGCAATCATATTTGGTGGGTGTGTTTAGATAATTAGTTTGATTATGTTTTTTTTTTTAAATGGTAAGGACATTTTGGACATTTCTCCTTATATTTCTTTTTCCATTATTTTTTTGGGGTGTGTTTAGAAGGGCCCGGGGTGTGTATAGCCGGGCCCTTTGTTTAATTGTTATGATTTTAAAATGTACCAGCTAAGAACTATAACTAAGTATTTTATTTGATTGTTATGATTTTAAAATGTTTTCGGCACAAACCTGATAGTCAATATTCAAATGTTGCAGATGAATTTATTTAAAGCGTTTTACTTCATTAATCATTAATTTAAGAATAATAAAAATAAATAAAATTATTTTAAAAATAATAAAGATAAATAAAATCACCAGTAATTATGAATTACATGATTCTAAAATTTATGAAGTAAAACACTTTAAATAAATTCATCTGCAACCTTTGAATATTGACTATCATATTTGTAAAAACATTATGTATTTCATGTTAGAGATAATATACTATTGAATTATAAAAAAAATTAAGATTATTAAGTTTAATATAACAAGTCACGGATACATAACCAATATGGTAAAAAGGATAAGAAAGTTGAAATTTATGATCCAAATTGAATGCTGGTTGATCCAAGGGCTGAGATCTCAGATGTATTATAGGATCCCAAAATTTATTTTAAATTTAGATGTTACAAATTCATGTGTCATAATTTATAGGAAACTCTCATGTCACCCCTATATAATGGTATCAAAACTTGAACACAAGATAGCTTCTCATGCAAAATAAAGTGATTATCATCAAGAAATGTGCCTTCACATACTTTAGAAGGGAACTCAAAGCAAAAGATTTCCAGTGCATTTATTTACTTTAAAAATAAATTTAACAGGTGAAAGAGGAGCAAACAGAACAAGAATTGCACTCAACTCTGCCAGATAGAGTAAATCATGAATCAAAATTTCAGAATTAACGAACAAAAGAATGATCATAAATCATCGAAATCATCTAAGATACTGTCTATATCAGGAGTTACCACTGCGCATTTGTTGAGTTCTCCCAAATTGCAACATTGTTTATGTTCTTTGTCTATGACGAAGACATCTTGAGCCATCGTTGTGGTCACTCCTGCAGATACCTGCAAAATACACACCGAAATTATTGTATCTTCCCACATATATCACCATCTCCATAGCTAGTTTAAAGCTAGTGATTGATCATAGCTAAAAATTATTTGAAATATTTTTTTCTGCATTGTTAATTCTATGAAATACTAGAAAAGGCAGATTAGCATGTAAAAGATAGATATGATTGAGTTTGCAATACTTACATCGAATACTGTATCACCAAGCTTCAACTTTACAGCACCACTCTTGTATACTAACATTTTGCCCATCAAGCCTTCGGGTAGTGATTCCAAATTACAAAGCTGTTGAGATGTCCCTGAACCCGTTGCAGCTTTTCCATTATTTGCTGGATCAGGAACTTCTGAATTAGCTGATTGTATTATCGAAGGCAAAGATGGAGGAAACTGAAAGAAGATCATATTATTCTCTGTATCATCATCCTGCAATAACCATTAACATCTCAATGCAATTTCAAGTATGTTGTAGGTGTTTCACATTTCATCCTAAAAGAATACCAACCAATAGGCCAAGCTCTTCAACTGAATTTATTTCATTTTCATCAAATTTCACAGGATGTCCAAATTCTTCTTCATCAAGAAGTTCTGCAAGTAAAAAAAAAACAAAGCAGAGAGAGTTCATTTTCACGATGATATCTGATAATAATAACAATAACAGCTAGTTAACATGAGAAATACCTGGATTTCCTGAGTATGGCCTTCTCATGGGAAGCGTTATGGGATAATTCGTGTAGTAATCCTACAACAAGGGTCAAAGAAGCTCAAGAATATCATTGAGAATATATTCACACTTAAGTCAAATATTTGTTCGTTTTCCTTACCCATGGTTCCTTGTATTCTTTCTCCACTCCTTGCTCAGCACCACCTGCATGTGAAATAATAATGTCAAATGTGTGGCAAAACACCATTTTCATACTGCGACAATTACAAAATGAACTTGCCATTAGAAGATGAGCCCTGATTTCCATTGATGCCCTTGTGAGAACTATATGATCTGTTGGAATTAGATGACCCTTTGAAACCAAATGCAACTTGAACGGGTGCAGCTGGAATTGTGAAGACAGTTTTCAAAATAAGCAATAATGAACATATCACCATTCATAACTCTTTTCAGAAAAGATGAGAGGATCAACACACTAGTAATTTCCATGCATCCTTGTATCATTTCCACTATGATTGATAAATTCCAAGATAAATATACTAACATCAGACTTTTCAAGACGTAAAACTAAGGAAATACCATCTGACAAAGTGAGTTTAGACATAATAATAAAAGAATATAAATGATATATAACAACACCATGAGACCTAAAGAAATGCCTAATTACCTTTCTTCTCAACTTTCTCCTTTCCTATTGACGACGTTTCCTACAATATATGAAAATAAGAATACAATCAACCAAAATGTTGATCAAGAAGAGTCTACTATCCAAGATTCAAAACGAAAAATTGGAAGTTGGGAATACATTCAAGCGATGAAGAAGATGTTCTGCCTTGGCATCATCACGGTCAATTTCACTTTTTTCACTGAAATATGAACAAACAAAGCAATTATATAAACAAGATACAATTGAATCATGTTAAGAATTGAGATTAATACGAATATTCAAGTTAAAAGTAGAGTAAGACGAATACGTTTTAGGAAGGACAAGTTTTTGTTCTCTCTTCGGAGGAGCTTTTGGTGCAAATTTCATCTAAAACAAGCCAACCACATCAATGCATCTTCTAAACAAAAAATCACCATTCTATTAAGTATTTGAATATGGAGATGATCGGATAACACAAATACCTTTCTCGGTGGTTTGGCGGTTGCACCGTCCAACGACTTCCGATCCATGATACTCACAAATTTGATCTTCTATGATTCTGAATAAGATCAAAAAGCAGAAATCAATCCAATTTAAAATAAATAAATAAATAACAATAACGTTTCTCCACGTCCACATTCATATTGTATCCAACATGAACTCCAAATTGCAATGGCCACGAGAAAATGATCAACGAGCAGTTTGAAGAGACACACAAAGAGACACACAAATCAACGAGCAGAATCTATTCAATTTACACACAAGAGGTTGCGAGCAGAATCTATTCAATTTACACACAAGAGGTTGCGAAGAAAGCAATAAGCATATTGAATTGGGGCTTTTAGATTGAATTGGGGCTTTCAGTACCTTTAGAGATATCAGTACCTTTAGAGATGGTGATATGATAATCTGGTTGGGCAAAACTTGTATATACAGATATGATCATATGAAGTGCAGAATGTAGATATATGTATATATATATATATATATTGAGAGTGGCGCGGCTGACTGCCTAGTAGGGTTTTAGAGGTTTTAAAATGAAGGATGCAATGCTAATTTGATGCACGTGTCTTTTTTACTTAATCCTTCCTCTAAATATATCATGATTTTTTTTTTTTTGGGAATATTTTTCTAAATATATCATGATTTTTTTCCTCAATTCTACTTTTTTTTTTTCGTAGAATATTTTTCTAAATATATCATGATTTTTTTCCTCAATTCTAGGGTAGAATATTTGAAGAACGTATTTGGCTTGTTCCTCAATTCTAGGGTAGAATATTTGAAGGACGTGTTTGGCTTCTGGATTAAATCTATAAAGCTTTTAGATTATTTCACCCGATAAGTTTCTGGATTATTTCACCCGATTTTACGGTGTTTGGTAGTTGTATCATAACCAATTTAATATGTTATTATAGCTTATAATTTTTTTTGATACAATTTGATATGTTATTATAGGTTATAATTTTTTTAGGTTTTGTATCACAACCAATTTGATATGTTATTATATATTATAATTTTTTAAGGTTTTGTAGTTTAAGTTAAAATACATATGTTATTATATATTATAATTTTTTAAGGTTTTGTAGTTTAAGTTAAAATACGGTATGCTTGGTTGGTTGTTTTAGGTTGGTTATGGTCAATGATAAAAAAATTTGATTTTGATGAAAATATTGATATTTTAAGTTTACGAAAATATATCGATGGAAATATCAGTATATTATATTTATTTATATTTTTATTTACTAATATTTTTTCAATATTCAACCAAAATTTATCGATATATCCTCATATTTCTCCGATTTTCTTATAATTTATATTATAAAATCATGTCCATATTTTACCGATATTTTGCCATATATTACCATATTCCTCCAATTTATACCTGATTTATACCGTAAAACTACAAATATTGAAATGATACCGATAATTGTCGATATTTTACCATATTTATCGATATTTTCCCATATATCACTTATATTCCTCAAATTTATACCATTATACAATAAAAGCAACGATATTTGTGGATATTTTTCCCATATACCATCTATATTATTTGTCGATATTTTTCTCATATATCATCTATATTCTTTCAATTTATACCATGAAGTCATTTCATATCAAAATCGATACATGATATTTATTGCTATTTTACCCATATCTTAATAAAATTTTAAAAAATGAAAATATCGAAAATAAATCGCTGTAAACCATTTTTATATCAGTCACATGAAAAAATGAAAATATCAAATATATTTTCGAATATTTTATTTTCATCCATGAATATTTTCATTCTTGAATATCCACCTTGGTTATGGCCCGAGTTACAGCTCGATTCAAATTGAATGAATTTAACCAACTATTGGTGATTTATTTTACCCACATCACCATCGATCAAATTACCTAATTTAACCGGGTGATTTATTTTACCCACATCTCCATCACAATAAAATTGATCAAATTACCTTGAAGTTATAGGGTAATATTTTCATAAATATGGAAACATCTTTTAAAATATCATTTTATGGAAACATCATTTCAAATATCTAGTTTTGATTAGCGTTGTATCAAATTATTTGTCCATGTCTTTTCAAATATATGGATATTATTAATCAAAAATCAATTTGAATTTGAACTCGATATAAATGCAATAGACTATAAATAATGAGCAATTTAATTGATACAGAGTATAATGAGTAATTTATTTGATACAGAGTTTCAAAGTGTTTATATTAGCACAGAATCCATTTGAAAATTATGTTAGCACAGTGTTAGCACAGAAGCACCTTCAGTGCCACTACCCATTTGAAAAAAAATTATGTTAGCACAGAAGCATACTCTCAATGCCAAATTATGTTAACACAGAAGCACTCTCAATGTCACTACTCATTTGAAAATTATGTTAGCACAGAAGTGTTACGTTAGCACAGAAGCACACTCTCAATGCCACTACCCATTTGAAAATTATGTTAGCATAGAAGCACACTCTCAATGTCAAATTATGTTAGCACAGAAGCACTCTCAATGCCACATTTGAAAATTATGTTAGCACAGAAGCACTCTCAATGCCACTACCCATTTGAAAATTATGTTAGCACAGAAGCACACTCTCAATGCCAAATTATATTAGCACAGAAGCACTCTCAATGCCACTACCCATTTGAAAATTATGAAAATTGTGTTAGCACAGAAGCACACTCTCAATGCCAAATTATGTTAGCACAGAAGCACTCTCAATGCCACTACTCATTTGAAAATTATGTTAGCACAGAAGCACACTCTCAATGTCAAATTATGTTAGCACAGAAGCACTCTCAATACCATTACCCATTTGAAAATTATGTTAGCACAGAAGCACACTTTCAATGTCACTTTAATCAAGTGATCATACTATTTTATTTATTATTTTTTATTATTATTTTTTTTTATTTTTATGCGATCAAAATTGATTTAAACAAAAAAAAATCAGCTTTTTTAATAGAATATTATAACATCAAATTTTTATTAAGAAAATATAATATAAAAAATGAAATTTAATAAAATAAATGAAGTCACTATCACCGCTAGCGACTTCTATTTTGACAAATCTTATTTTTTAATTAATTTTTAATAAAAATTGCCACTGTAACTTATGACAAATTTCATTTAATTAATAATTTTATTAAACTTCATTTTTTACATTATATTTTCTTAATAAAAATTTGAATTTGCAATATTCCATTAAAAAGCCAAAAAATTCCCAAACCTGCAGAATATCACAAATCACATATGATCAACATGACACTATGATGTCTCCTTTCCCAATTCCATGATGTTGAAAGTAGTTGAATAACTAAAATCACCAATCACCTACCCACTTTTTTCATTGACCTAAAAGTTTGTTAAATATATGATCATGGATAATTCATATTCTAAATAAGAGATGAAAGGATAGCTTAATGTAACGATAGTGTGGAAACCAATATTAGTTAGCAACCCGATTTCCCAATGAATTTAGGAGCTTCAGAGACATAAGCAACGGAATGGCGAGCCTCAACATGGAAAAATCTAGTTTCTGGTGGCCTGTACGGCCTGAGAGGTGGCAATCATCTGAGCGGTGATACTTGCATACTGAACTGCTGTGTGCTGCAAAGAATATTGATCGGGGAGGCCATACTCTGTAAAGTTAGGTTCAATGTGTACGAAATGACCTGGTAACGATCTTTTTGAAAGAGCTTCCTGCCACACATCAAAGAACTCCCCCATTATTTGATGAGATTTTTCCCATGATGAAATCGGCACATACTCCATCTGCAACGGAAAAATGATAAGAAGTCTTCATTCTAGTTGTATCGTTGAAGATTTCGAAATAAAGATAAAAGAATCCTCAGTGTAAAAAGAGCACATCTCTATCCTGTCAACTCAGCAAGGAACAAAATAATAGATAAGACATTATCGATTTTATGATAAAAGTTAAGGATAATTACAAAACCTACCCATGAGGTTTAGTTTGAGTACAAAAAGAAACATGAAATTTTTATTTCGTTAACCCAGGGGGAAAGAAACAATCTTCGTTGGGTTCTTTGTAATTAGGCTAAACTTTTAGGATAGTTTTTATAGATATCCCTAGAAGTTATTTTGTAGGACCATTGCTGAAATAACCAGAGGTTTCATGGTCACTTTCATCTTACAAAATTATGAATGCGATAACACTATATAACTCATCATTATGCAATTAAAGCAAGGCCAACATGCTGCTACATTAGCACAAACCAAAACTGTTACATAAAGATTTTAAGTCGAGACTGAAGGTAATTAAGAAAATCCACCCAAGCAAAGCAAGCAGGGAGTAAGAATTAGAGTATAGATATGAATATTACTACCACTCAAAATGTTCCAAAGGAAAAATAAAGGATGTGATCAAATAAAGGATGTCTAGAAAATTTAACAGGGTCAAGTAACAGAAGGATTTAGCACATTCTGTAAGATGGTGCTTCTTTCTCAGGTCTCAAACAGAAATGCAGTGGAAATAGCTTTAGATCATGTAGTAGTTATTAGTAACAGAACTCAAACAAACGCTCTTTCAGGTTCAAGACCACCATTAGAACATCATCTAAAGCCAAACAAGTTGGTGCAGCACAAACACATCAGAATTAACAACACACCGCCTACAAGCCTTGCAACGAAGAAAGGAATCCCAGCAACAGGACGAACTCCATAAAAAAGAGAAACATTACTTTCTTAGATATCCATTTCAGCACAATCCTATAACCAAGTGAATTCACTATACTCCCAATGTCATCCAGTAAAAAAATGGTTGAGCAGAAACCCGTAGTTCCAGAATAAGAAAGTAAGACAAGACAAATATATAATGGAAAATTAGGCAGATCAAAATATATGATAAGAGCTAGTTTCATTACTAGGACTGAAAGTGATATTCAGGGATATCTTTCGTTAGTTTAATGTAAACCCGAATGGACCAATGACTATGAAAAAAATAACTTAATTAGTGATGGTGGTTGAAGTGGCAAATAACAATGGAAAGAGTAATAAAAAGGGAGAAGGCTGACTCCTCACTCAACACCCATCTGAATATCTACAAGGATAGGCTGAAGATCCGTGTAGCAATCTGGTTTTTTTATAATATTCCGACTTAAAAAGTACATGACCAATCCTATAACATACAAAACCAAACAAATAAGATGTGAAGAGAAAAGTAAAAGACAACTTCTTACTTAAACGAATGAAACACTATTAAGTTCCTTTCTCATAATTTACAGTCTACCAACAAAAAATCCAATTTACAGTTATAGATTTTAAAACACAAGCTGTAAATTGATTTTTGAAACATATCATAGATTGCCTACATGTCACTCTCTATTTATACTTAGATCATTCATGCTATACCGAGTGCCACAGGCTACCTCTTCCACAACTAAATTTTCAATTCTCTTTGAATGCAGGTCTAGGCATTTCCCCTGAATTTCATAGAAGGGAAAGACTAAAGTATCATGCATAGAACAATTACAAGAATCATACCCAGAAAATTCCTTTTCATACCTCTTTTAACAATTTATCATTAGAATAACTATCTCAGACAATTACCACCTTCTATAAAGCTTTCTTAATCAATTGGGATACACGTGGCAGAAGTTCTTAGGTAATGGCAAACTTTTACAGCTGTAGACATTCTATGAACTTTTTGTTCCTAATTTTAAAAGTATTGGTCTTGACTTTGTTTATAATCCAAAATTTCATAAAACTCTCCAAAATAAGGTATCAACTTCTCTTTTAACATATTTATCATTTTCAAGAATGCACTATCTCGGACATGTAACGATTTCTTTAGTGTTGTCGTAACAATTGGGATACATGCAGCCAACGGTTCACAGGTAATGACAAGCGCTATCAACCATAGACATTCGATGTATTTTATTTTGAAAGCATACAGCTTAATCTGACAGCTTCCATTTAGAATCCAAATTTGTATTATCCTCCAAAAAAGCAAGTGATCAAAGAGTTGAACAACCTAGAAGTTTCACAAAATAGTTACTTTACCTAACTTGCAGAAGTTATCACTTTTAAGCATCATTATATTTGGTCCCTAGAGGTGTAAATCAATATTGATATCAGATTTGCAGCTGTGGTATGATATTGAATCTCAAATAAATCATGGTCCCTGGGGAAGAAAGTTCTAAAAGCATCCTCCCAAACCGTTACAGAAAACCTTTCATGTTCTACATACGGGTCTAGTATAACAAGTAGCATATATCATCTCCAAATCTGAGGAAGCGCCTCCTGATGAAAGTTTGGTATATATGCTCCAATGAGTAATAATAGGACTAAAAGGAATGTGTTTCTTACCAATTCAAATATCCTCCTTTTTTTGAAATTCTATTCTCAAACTCTGTTCTTTTAATTAGACAAGATAGAAGTATATACTAAAGCTACAGTTCTCCAGTCTGCAGATGCTATATAGCAAAATAATTATGAACTAAAAAGTTTTTTGATGCAGAGAAATATTTCATATAAAAGACCAAAAAGTTCTATAGAAAAGCAAAACTTAGGATTTTTTTTTTTTAATCTCAAAACCTAAAGCATACGTCCTAGGTACGTATGTACATCAAAGTTAACCACGAGTGCCTATTTATTACCTCCATAACTATGCCCCTCAAACTTTCCGAGTGCATCGGAACCACCTTTCCCACTCGCAGCTGAAAGTCACCGAGTTGATATTGGTTCCCCTGCAAATTGCAATAAATGAACTTCCCCATGAACAATGCTAGCAAAGAAATCATTATTTCCATTACATATTTCCATTCATCAATTTTAGCAAAGATAAAACGAAATTGGGTCCATAACCTATTGACATTATTAAAACATGAACAAATATAAGCTTCTGTTTCAAACACCACTAACCTCGAAATTAAGAGCAACCCGCGTTTTATAAGATTGCAGTTTATCCATTATCATCTGAATGCCTGATTCAGCCTCCACCACAAGACGCTGACCTCTGATAACTAAGAAATATTTACTCTGCTGCTCCGCAAGCGAAATCCCCACAAAATCACGAGGAAATTCACTCCCAGCAGTTTGTTCTTACAATCCATAAACCATCAACATTTAGGGTTTAGGTGGAAAGTTCAAACTCAAACAAATTCAATTCAGTAGAGAAATTACCAATACAATAGTAAACTAACACCAAATTTCTATCAATACACACATCAAAAAAAAACAAAAGAGAATACCTCTAACCATGGCTTTGTAGAAACTGAGAGTAGTCTTCCATCGTCCTTCTTTGACGCCATTGATGCTCTCAGCGCACTGAGACACTTCAGAGAGGATTTGAGTGTTCACTGTTGTACCCGGGTTTGGCTGCCAGTGTAAAATCCTACACGCATCAACACATCATCATGCATATGGAGATGGGATGTTTGTTGAAGGTGAAGAAATCATAATGGAATTTCGAAATTAATCAGGTAACAAAAAGGGAATTAGGGTTCGTAATTTACTAGTTACCATTTGATGGGCATTCTGAGTCTTGTAGAAGAATTCCCTTTTCTTTGTTTCGTCCAAACAGGTCCCTAACAAAGTGTCTATATATCTTGCAATTGCAATTTTAATTTTGGACCCTCTCAAATTGAGAAATTTTTAGTATACCTCCTATTAAGTGGGGTTGTAAATATAATAAAATAAAAGTGTAAAGAACATATTAGATTGTTATAATTTGGATGACGATTTGAGGGTTGATTTAAAATTTATAGCACCTTCAATTATTCTTTAGAATTCATTCATTATGTTGACTCAAAACTTTTTCATCTTTCTTTATCAAGTTTGACTTTTACATTCCTATAGTAATTCAAAGTAAAATATATTGATGGAACTGTATGAAAGATAAATTTAAAATCCATATTATTGTTTAGATTGAATCATTATCTCGAATATTATCATTTTAAACCATTGTGAATTAGGGAGGATTTGAAAATTGCTTTAATTTGAATGAATTTGAAATCATTCCTAACTATTTAATTTGAAAAAACAAAAAATCATCATGGGCTTGGTAGCATCTCATTATTATTTTTCTTTAAATTGAAGTATTAAACTAGTTCCAGAAATTTGGGTCCAGCATTTAGGCTAGTATTTTTCATCATTGGAATGACTGACTTGGTAAGACAACTTTTTCTGTAAAGAATAATGATACGTGGTCTATGCTTATCCATTTAACTAAGTTCTTAAATATTTGTAAATAGATTATATTTGATTTCTTAGTTGTAGATTTCTAGTTTATTAGAATTTTATCCGTGTATGTCTCTATCATTGTTGTATTATAACTACTGTAATATGTTTATGAATATAAATAAGTTTTTCCGTCTTTATAAACGGTACAATCATCCATCGATTAGTTGTTGGTTTTAATGCTAGTTTTTTTTTTTTTTTAATTTTCTAATCATATCAGATTAAATATAAAGTGTAAAAAGATTTAATGTGTCATTGATTGCTTCAAGCTAGTCATTAACTGTATTGAAAATAAAGTTGATATATTTGTGAACTCATTCGAAACATTTATGTTTCTAAAATTTAAAATAAGTTACGATCATATTGTTCGTGAAGAACTATAAACCTACACTTTAAGTTCCATAAGATTGAGATAATCTTAATCTAGTGACTATTACATTCTATCCCTACTAGATCAAGACTGTAATTTCTTAAATGATTAATGAAATTATTTCTTTTACCTAAAAAAGAAAAAATTCCTACCTTAAAATAAAATTTATTGCAAAGTTAGTTGTGGAATTTTTTTTGGTCCGTTGCAAATTATAATCAACTAGTGTTACAACATGATTGATGCAGAAAATTGCATATTCTGGACTTGATTATATACAAAACTCAAATGCAGAGTGCATAACCAAATAGTCCACTTTTAATGTTACAGTTTGGAAAATCATGCAAATCTAGTACCAAAGTTTCACCTTTTATCAAGAAAACAGTTTATTCGATTTTAGTCTTTTCACTCAAATTATGATAGAAAAGTAATAAAACTATATATTGGAGTAAAAAAGTTAGCTTTATTCGATTTTGTGGTATATACTTATAATAATAATTCTATTATGGCCATCATTTCTCATCTTGAAATTAAAAGCAGTTGTGAAAAGAAAACAGAAGTGAAGCAACAAGAAAAAGCATTAAGAACATACAAGGTAATGATGTTTGAGGACTGATCAAAATCAGATGAAAATTGTTTCTTTGTTCATCAATCTTATGGTTTCTAATCTCATTCTTGAGATGTTACTTTCCATCACGAAACTGAAAGGTGATGTACTTTCACTGCTCTTTTCCACTTCTTGATTCCTGATCCAGATCATTTACTTAGTTTTTCTTCCTCGAATATATTATTTTGGCTAGATTCGATCACATTAGTTTCACTATTTCTTTCAAAAAATAAATAGCAGTGACAAGAAATGTTTTTTTCTATTCCAAATCTTGATTCTATCATCCATCTATATATTAAGTTGCTTTAAGATGAAAACCTTCAAATATGAGGCCATGACGAACATGGTCTAAATCAGATGATGAGTGTGAGCCGTTGCAGGGCGTGCCGGGATGGATGTATTTTGAATCCATCACTATTATTTTAAACTAATTTCTTAAAAATATTAGTGAAAAATTGACTAATTGCTAATTTGGTCCTGGTTTAGTTTGCCTATTAGGGGGTGTATCCTCTCTTTATCCCCCAAAATTTTTGAAAATTTGCACTATACGTGTATTGTAAAAATATTGATTTTTAGCATTTAAATAATGATTTTATATTGATTTAGCCCCCGAAATTCAATTAGCACCCCTACATTTCTTGTTTGACAAATGCCACAACTAATACTTGTGACTCATACATCCCACATTCTGTGTATTTCACTAGGTATAAATCTCCATCGAGTGTGCATTCACACTCGTTTTCACAAACAACAGCTCGTTCCAAATCACATCCGCATGAATGTGCACGGAACAGAGTGGTGGACAATACACTGGGCGGGATACATGAACAGAAATGACAGTGATAAGCAATAGAAAAGTGAGAGAAAGAGTGGAGTTAGTGGGGTTGAGATAGGGTACAGTTATTAGAAAAGTTAGAGAGCTACAGAAATATGAAGGTGGTGAAAAGCCTGCAAAAGACACTGATAACACTTGAAAAAACATCAGTGTAGCATGCCATAATATTCCGCCCTTTTTTCTTCTTCTTTTTACTCCTATATTTCTTCTTTTATATTCAGTAATTTTGATTTCTTGGGTACTTAATAATAATTAAAGATGATATTATAAAGTGTGATGAGAGGAGATAATTAGGTTGGTGCTTTAAATGAAATGATGACAGAAAGAGTCAGGTGACAGTCAAGGGGGGTGTATGATATCAATATCTTCTTCTGATAAAAAAAAAAAAGTACATAACATGTGGCAAAAATGGCAGATGCCTTTCAGACAAGAAATACTACTAGTAGTAATATAGGAAACAAATACAAGGTAGAAAACCAAAATCCAAGGGATTCCCAGTTACCATAGAGGACTCAGTCCCACACAAATACAAGAAAAAGAACAGTTTCCATTTCCACACCAGGCCAAAATACACATGTATACTGATACCTCAAACAGGAAATCACTGTCCCACCATCATTTCATTTTTACTCTCTCTCTCTCTCACACAACAAAAATAATAGCTTTTTCTTTTCTTTTTTTTTTGAAGAAAATTCTGCAAGAAAAAAACAAGAAGATTTGTGAGTATGTATGTATGTGTGATGTAAAAGGGATTAATAAGTGTGGTGATATTGTGGATGGGAAAATGTTACCATTTTTGGGTGATGAAGAAATCATGCAAAGAGTTGGGAATGGAAATAGAGAGCTGGGTCCTATGGCTTGGCATTTTATCCTCAGAGTTTGTCCAAGAATCTTTGTCTTTTGGTGACCATTCATCAAGAAAATGGTGCATCACTTTCTTGTGCTGATGATCATCTCTCTCAACAACATTCAACCCCATGTGATGATTATTATCATAGTAGCCATGATCATGTTGATCATGTTTATTATGTTGCCTGTATGCAATGTGGGACTGGGATGAATACATTGTGAGTGGTGCGAGCTCATCATGTCCATAGCTACCACCATTTCTACAATCACAAACACACTCACACACATATAAGCAGATATATATACAAGGACATAAATGAATGATTCAGAGTACAGACATGAACTTGGACCTGCAATCTTTGAGGAAGAAGTTAGTGGTAGATTCTTGAGAAGACAAGGGTGTGTGAGAGTGAGGATAGAGAAAGTGGGAGTGAGAGGTGGAGGGGGGTGGGGTGGGGGTGGGGGTGGGGGTGGGAGTGGGTGAGGAGAGAATTTCCACAGGCTTTCTTGAACGGTTTCTGCCTCTATGCATGTGTCTTTCACAGTATTTGGAATCAGGATAAGCCTCTTTAGAGCATCTCCATTTCTTCCCATCTGTTCTTCTGCACCTCCCTGGCTCTGGGTCTACCTTTCTCCCAAATCCCATCTGAAAGCTATTCCAACCCACTGCAAATCAATATCCATTATCAATACATGAATAAAAACATAAAAGAAGAAGAAGAAGAAGAAGAAGAAGAAAGAATGGATGATTACAAGAGTGTTGGGGGTGGAAGTTGGAGGAGAGAGAAGAAGAGTCAAGAGATCTTCTAATGGTGAAGAGGAGATCTGGGGGAATAGGCATCCCAGAAACCATGTACTTGAAAATAAGAGCTTGGTGCTCAAGCTCTTGCCATTGGGAGGCTGTGAAAGGGAATCTGTTATTACTACTTCTCATCATCATCATACTTTTTCCTTTCCTTTCCTTTCCTTTCTTCAATGGAGAAGAGAAAGAAGAGAGAGAGAGAGAAGGATGGTTCTTGAATGCTGTTAGAGAGGTAAATGCAAATGCATAGGGAGAGTAGGTATATTTATTTCAGGGACCATTTGAGTTGCAGAATCTTCTGTACATGGATAAAACTAATGGTTCTGATCACACTGCACCTGCTGCTGCTGCTCTCTCTCTCCTCTCTCTTTCTCTCTCCTCCTGTTTCATAATGGTTAAGCAGAGGGGTCTGTGGGCATCTGCTGACACTGCTGCTCTCTGCAACTATGCTGCCTTTATGGCAGCTCCTGCCTCTGACACATACACGGAAATCTATAACCTTAAGCTTAAACTCTTTCTTCTTTTTTCATTTTTATTTTAATCACTACATATTTCTAATAATAATTATTATTATATTTGCTTAGATGACTGTGGATGTGATGGGTAGAACATGAGAGAACTTTGTACGGCTACTGCCACCTCCTATCTCCACTCTTCTTTTTACTACTTTTACTTTTCCCCTTTCTCTCTCTCTTCAGATGAGGAGCACTAGGGTTTAAGTAACATAGTTTAGGATTTGTGTTAGTTATGAGAATCTAATTGGAAACACTAATGCAGTAAAGATGGAATCAATACAAAGCATATATAATGTGCAGAGAGTGTGATTTTTGTAGTGAAGAATGTAGACATGATTTGTTGTGACTAATCAAATCATTGTTGGAAGTGGGCATCACACTTTTTTTCTAACAGCAAAGATGTTTTTTTCTCCTGCCAAAATAGACCCCCCTCTTCATCTTGCAACAAATACATACACAAATAGACAAATTTTGTGACTCCACTTTATGTGTGTTTTTCCTTCTAAATTCACAACAAACTTATTGAATTTAAATGCATGGATAACATCTCTTTTTACCACAATTAGAATTGTGAGTTATTTTTCTACCACAATAGATAATGTATAATTTTTTTTATCATAAATATAAGAAAATAATAATTTTATCCTTGTTGATAAGATATAAATAACATCTTATATCATATCAGTCAATAATCATACAATATACATATGTGAGTGCAAGAGTTATTTTAAACTTTTCAGTTAAATTATGGTAGAAAAGTATTAAAACTATATGTTGTGGTAGAAAAGTTAATCTAATTTGATTTTGTGGTATAAAAAGATTATTTTATCTTTTAATGTATATAGGTAAAAAAAAAAAAAAGAATCCCCTAAAAAATTATTTAGGTTATGTGAAGTAAGTAAATTGAATATCATTGCACCCACCCACTTTAATCATAACTATCAATCCACAACAAATCTGCCTGTAAATTCTGTCCCCCTGCATTTATCCATGTAACAATATGTTCTGAAATCTTGACTGGTCATTAATGTAATATACAAATAAAATAAAAATAATGTGTGTGAATATATGTCCATGGGAATTATTTGGGGGAGTGGAAATAACTAATTATAATGTTCATTTATCAGACTATGGTATACCGAAGTAATAACCAATTTACACTACTTTGATTTTGAAAAAGACTAAAGGGGCGACCTAAAAAAACAAATAAAAATGAATTGACAAAATCAATTTTTTTGCCAGAATTTATTGTTTGAAATATCCCTTACAAATTCATTGTACTTTTATTATGATTCGGTGTTCACATTTACTCATTTAGTATACTTTTGGACACCTCACATTGTTGTGTCAAAACTAAATGTGAACAATACAACTGAAATATAAGGGTTTTAATGATTTAAACAAATAAATGTAGCACTTTATAAAATACAATTTTAGAATTAAGCGCTTAACAAAATGTAAAATTTAGCTACCCAATACATCTCAGCATCATGAACATTTTTTTTTTTTTTTGGAAAGTAGATATAATAATAAATTTGTCAGATTTTCAGTAGAGCAAACTTCTCCATAATAATTTTGTTGCTTATTTGTGCAACACACCTTGCATTGTCCTCATAAATGATTGTGGGAGATTTATCATTTGTGAAAATGGCACACGAATCACAAACATATTGTATTTTGATCATACACATTATCGTAACCTCATATCATGTTAAAATCTGTGAGTGATTTGAATAAATAGTTGGGTTTTAATGTTCAATTGTTTTACATAAAATTACAGCACCACTACAAAGAAAAACAAAAATCAGTTTGGGATCTAGCATTAAGATCTTAATCTCTTCTATAAAATAAACAAGATCTTGAACCTTGAAGATACCAAAATAATATTTAATATCATTTTAATATCTTCTTGTAGAAGAAGCACTAAGCCGTTCCAGCAAGTACAACTAATGCAATATCTGGTTTGATGTAATTTGCAAGATAAAGCATTGCATCTATTGCATTTAAATAATGAACTTCTAATCTTAACATTTCTTCTCGATATCTTCTTTATATCTAAACAAATTTTTATTCACTTTAAACAAATTTTAATTGACTTATTAAAATGGATAAAATTTATCCATATAAAATCTATTGAAAACCATCTATGGATAGATTCTAGTGTACAAGAAAGGTAAATTACAAAAATCAAGCCAAATTATAGGTCTTTTTGTTTAAGGTATCCAAATTTTAAAACTTTAATATACCACCGTTAACCTTTGTGATGATACTAATTGAAATATTCCTTCGGAGATGCTTACTCTCGAGGATATTTTTGTCTTTTAAAAGAGTTGGAGTGGAAAATCAAAATTCCAAAAATTTGGGGTGGAGGTTGTGATTTCATAAAATATATATAAATTGCATATAAGTCCTTATAATATTTTGAATTCTCAAAATCATGTCCTTCAATTCAAAAATAAACGAGAGAAATTGAGCCATAAAAAGATAATAAAAATAACAAAAGTTCACAGGAAATGATGCTCAAAACATGAGAATTAAAACTCCAAACCAATTTATGTAAAAATGTACGAAAAAGAGTTCAAGAAATGTAGTTTGATTTGAGTTTTTATTCCATTTTTGCTCGATTGGAGCTTTAATTGAATTAGAACTACAACTTAAGTTGGGGCTTTGATTTTGCTTGCGAAGAGAATTAATTTGAAGTAGATTTTGTGCATTTTGATTAGGATTTGTGCATTTTGATTAGGATTTGAAGGAAATTCAATTTTGAGCTTGAGGGGCAGCCATGAAGTTTTACGGCCACTATGGTGGAGGTTCTTTGATGATTGGTGTGTTTTTTGTCATGTTTTTTCTATAAAAAAAAAAGGAAGGAAAAGTGATGTCCGATTGAATTTGAACCAAAACATGAGGATTGAGTCGAAAATTGGAGTTTTGGAGCATTTTCTGATAGGGTGGTGTCGTGGCCGACTGCAAGCTAGTGGTTGGAGGAGAAAGATGCAGGAATAAATGAAAATTTAATTATTTAATTAAAAGACGTAAATACCCTCAAGAATAAGCATCTCTGAAAAAATATTCCATGATAGGGAGATAGCGGCCTATTAATAACATTCATAAATAATGGTGATTATACAATAAAATCTGAAAATTTAGATACCTTAATACAAAATGGGTCATGATATAATTTTTGTAATTTAACAATAAAAACATCTCTTTCAGTGAATTTTTATTAAACCTTAGTAGCATACAACACCCACTATAATTTCACAACCTGAAGTCAGGATTGTGGCTATTGACAACAGATCCTTTGGTCACCACACATAGGCTGTTGTTGAAATTCCTGAACACTATTTATAATCATTTTCGTATTTTCTAATAAATAGTTTAATTTGCAATATGTTTTTGCTTTTCATGTTATGGTTTGATGTATGATTATATATATTTTTGTTGGACGTATATGAATCCAATTTAGCTGCCTATGTCAGTTACAAGTTACAACAATAACAATAACAATTAACTACAAATCATTATTGCATCACTATTTTTCCCAACCAAATTAAGTATTTGACCTCTAAACGTGAGCGTGAACAAGAAAAATTCCTGAGGTATTGAAATTCAAATGCTTTTGGACATTTTCTTATTTTTATTGGTAAATATTATTTTTCTACTACAAAATTTAAATTAGTGAAAATGTCTCCAACTACCTTTCTACCCATTATTATGATAAATAATTTTTCTTCCAATTTTATAGGATTAGAGGTCTAAATTAAAGGTAAATAGTGATTTTGCCCTAAAGTGGGTAGACATATTTATTTTTATAAAGGCTTTTTTTGAAAGTGAATAACGATTTTGCTTAAAATGGGTAGAAAAGTAAATAACTTTTTAAAAGGGTACAAAAACTTTGCACATTGAATTTTTTTGTTTTCCCCAAACAGAAGACAACAAATTAGCAACCAATAAGCTTCACCCCTTTTATTTTATTTTTTCCTCAAAATTTGCTGACGATCGATGTGATCATGCACTATATCACAGACAAATTTTAAAAATAAATTTTAAAAATAACATCTATAGAAAAACAAAATTACCATTACACTCTATTTTATCCATTTTGCTCTTTAGAATTGCCTCAATTGTGTGCGTGCGTGTATTGTGCATAGAATAAAAAAATTAATAATAATAAAATAAAGAAACATAATTTTCATCCTCAATAAATAATTGTCAGTGTTGCTGATAATATTGATGACATAGATAGCACTACCAATTACCCCTTCAATCTTCTGAGACCCCACTCTCACTCTTAACACCTATCTGCCTTCCCAACCATACCTGAAATCAACTTTAACATTCATTTTGTTCTTCATCTCCTCTCTACAATAATGCAGACAATAAAAGCCATTGATCCCAATGGTTAACATTTGTTGCGTTTTTTTCCAGTTCGATTCCAAGTCTCGAGTACATAACGAGTCTCTCAAATCTAAGTTATCTGCTGCTATGAGTACAAGGGAGGTAGATGATAAGTTAAAAGAAGTCACCCTCCTCCTCTATAAGAAACACGCCATTTGTAACGAACAAAAGTGTGCACGTTTTAGTAAGTTACAGAGAACTTGCGTTCCAAGAATCTCGTTGCCATGCACTATTCCTTTTGGAAGAAAGAGAGTACAAAATCCGTATGTACAGAGAAGAGCTGTGTGTCCAAGAAATGCTGTTGTTCCAATACACAACAACCAAAATCATACAAACCATTGGATTAAATAATGTAACATCAGAATGGAAATGCTGAATTTAAAAGGAAAAGATAAGAGATTAGACAATGATACCTTCATGAAAGGTCGATTGCGACTTGGAAATGATTCAATGAAGCTCTCCTTTAACAGCAAAGATACCTAGAAGTCAATGGGCATATTCTTGGTGATTATTCTAGTGAAGGTGTCAGATGAGGAAAACCGTAGTTATAAATCCATGTTTTCACCAAAATATAATACCAGACAGAGGAGATGCGTGTATATACCAAGAATAGATTAAGAAATACTCATGATGTGACAAAATTATTGCTAGTGATATCATAGCTTATCTGCTCTATTCATATTGAGCACCAGCAGGATTAGAGAAACGAGGAATCAAGTCCATGCTCCGTCATTTGGTAGTTAACAATAAGCTACCTCATAGTTGCATGTAAAAAACAAGTATATTCTAAAGTGTATAAATTATGATAAACATGTAGGTTGGTCATGCCTAAAGCTTGAGCATCATACGGTTAGGTAGGAAGGGTATCATTCTTCAGCAGTCGTTATATTTGTGGTATTGAAGAAAACAGACCTTATCGTCATTTGATTGAACATTGGTAATTGTGTGAGAACGAAGGTTAGAACAGAGAGAGTCCAAGTAAGACCGCAGCACTCCCAAGAATCCTTTGGCAGCTTCAACCTACAATATTTGCAAGTAAAGAAGTGCATCAAACATATGGAAGCCACAAAGAAATCAAACAATAATTGCCAACTCTACTATAGATTGTTCAAACAATATATACTCAAGTTACACAAATATAGAATTGCGTTCAAAATATAAATAAGAACATGTGTTTCAATCAAATACGATGGAAAAATGTATATTAGATTCCCTCATCACCAACTGCCAAAAGATATATGGATCACATTTTTTGTTAGATCCATCTACTAAAGAAATCATCTTATGTATATATGTTATGTCTAGGACTAGCATTATGTTCATGCTAGATAAAAGCATATCCACCCAGTCAACAAGAACCAAGTTTAATAAGGAGATAAATTTTAACAACGGGAAATTTAAACTTATATGACTACCACCTGCACGTCGGTACATTCATAAACTGGTCTTTTCTTCCCCAAAAAACTTTCTCCCACCAGTTTTTCATGGTAAGGGCTGAGGCAAGAGTACAGTTCTTTATATTGAGGTAGCTGTGGTATTGTTGATGATTTCACCTGTTGAAGAAAATAAAATAATGAGGATCAGGAACAAGCAGCAATTGCGAAGTAAGAAGATCCATATGCAATTAGGTGATGGTGTTAAAAGAAGACATGCCAGCTGTCAGGGAATCTACTGCTCAAAAGAGCGTGCAGTTGTAACTTGTTATTTGTCTTGGTCGTGGACTCATGCATATAAAACCAAAAAAAAATTATGAAGGAATTGCTTTGTTGTGTATATATGACCAAAGGTAGCAAAGGGGAAAAAGAGGTTCAAATGAGAATGCTCATAGCATCAGAGTTGCCTCTTGAAGAACGAAATCACATGATTTCACCGAATGCACGACTATAATAAAACTCATTTCAGCACTTGTCAACTGGAATCTTACATGTCCATTCCTCCATCTCTTTCAATTTAACTTAAAAAATAAAAGATCTTTGAATACATCTCCAATTGTATTCATCTGGAGAAGGTATCAAGTCTAATGAGCATCTGGTATAGCAATTTGTTTAGTACATGCAGCAGATGCAGAAATTCAATGAAGGAAGATCACAAGCCCAATTAGCATCATGTATAGAAATTAGTTTACAACATGCAGATGTGAAGAGATTCATATTATCCCCATGTTGATAGATTTTATAGTAGAGCATAGCACAGGCAATGGATACCACCAATAATCATTTTTGACAAGACAATCTCAAATTAACATTACATTTTACCTGGTTTCTATTTGCATCCACTAGAATGGCATTTGTTAACTTCGCCTGCATTTCAGTCGTCTTGTTCTTTACGCCTACCTGCTCAAGAGTCAAAACATATTTGACTTGAGAGGAAATCACAATAAAACAAGACCATTGAGTAAATGGAGATGTAACCCAAGCACATCAGAATGAAACATCTAGATATTAAGGCTTAAAAAAATTTGACCTAAACGCAGGAAATATCAAATTGCAACAATTATGAATGGAAAATTCAGAACTCTCAGAAGCAAAAGACCCTTAAAAGGGAACATGCAAAAACTAAAATAAAAAATGCATCTTCAAGTTGATCAGTCAATAAAAATAATTTAATTATGATGAGAGTTGTATCTGACAGTGGTTAGCTCTATCTTGTCAATATCACGCGTTCAAGTATATGTGCATTAAGGAATTTCTGCCTCAAAAGTGGAATACTTAAATGACGTAGAAATGATGATATGACTGGTGGTCTGCGATCTAAGAAGAGTGGTCAAGTGGTGATCAAAAATTATAAATAACAAACTCCAGAGAGTACTCGTTGCAGCAGCAATACCACAACTTATATCAACATTACTTTCAATGCAGGGCATAAATATGAAGTATACATCCCCACAACAGAAAGCACAGTCATGAGAATTGGGCTGCAATTTATATTATTGTGCCTAAACAGACTTCAGAGTAGTGGCTTCGATTGGATCATCACAAAAAGGATAGGGCTCTTTGCCAGTTCAGTAACCAATCCTAAGGTTATTTAGAGATGAAATAAGTAGAAAAGGTTTAAACAGAATGGTTAAGGCCAGAAAAGAGTGTACAAAATGAAACAGGACCTTTCGCTGGCAGTATTCAGCAACTCCTCACAATCAAAAGTAAAATTTTCATAACAACTCTATTCTGCATTTTAAAATATACACTTATTCAAAGTAGATTCCTACTTAGCAACTAATTAACAGAGGCCCTCGGAAATTGTTCTCAGGAAACATAAAAAGGCTTTGTTTGACAACTATATCCTAGATTATTTTCAGCTATTCTAAGTACCAAATTCCCAACATAATCAAAAGAACCAAGTCATGTTTGGCACTGTCTATACCAAAAATTTTCTAACAGCAGATTAACACAGAGACATAAAATAAGCACCATAAACTTCAATTGATCTATCCTCATCCTCTGCAGAAGACACGACAAATTTGCATCGTCAGTTTATCAGATGCCAAGGTTAATGTTGACAAATTCTCACAGAAATTTAGTTAAAGATAAGGAAAGTGCATCTGCTCAAAATTAAATAAGAAAGTTTGATTTGGGAAAGTCAGATTGTAAATAGGCAGTTGGGTTCAACCTGCAAAACTATATTCTTGGTATAAATTGTAGCAAAGACTTTAAAAAGCTTTGATAATTAGCAGCATATAAGCCTTAGCCTTTAGTTACTAGGGAAACTAGATCTAAATAACAGCTCAATCACCATTCAATTCCAGGAACGTACATATTAAAAATCTGTAATTTTGTAAATCAGCACATGATGGGAAAACAAATTGTTATCCATTTCCTGATAGGGTGATTATCTTTCAAACTGAAGTAATAAGAATTGCTTTGAAAATAAGCAAATGCTTTGGTTGAACATCAGAATGTACGGAAATCACAACTACGGAAAATATTACCTTACATACTCAAGCATAAGCATGCAAGCAGTAACAAGTCCAAATTGTGGTTTTTGGTCTTAACAAGTTTGACAGATAAGATGCAAATATGCATAGCAGAAGAACAAGAACTTCAATCATCAATCAAGACAAAATCATTTACATAACAAAAATTTAAAAATGTGTATAAGGAAAGCAAACTGAAGAGCATGGCATACCAACAAACGAACCCTACTGAAATTTTACTATTGAGAAATAATCTGAGAGACAATATAATATGTAAACCCAAGATGTAAATGCATAAACCAGATACAAGGAAAACTTACTATGTAAGGGACAGGGGCTTCCAGAAATTCCAGCATATCATTTGGCAAAACCTGCAAATGGTTATTTTTAAATAATACAACCATGAAATATCTGCAAAAATATAGCTAAATGATTTTTAAGAAACAACAACCCAGCAAAAGAAACAGGAAATTACTGGCATTAACAAGCTTTGCCACTGATAAGGTCGAATCAGGGGGATAACTGACAGAACCAAAGCAGACAATATACCCTGCCATGAAAACCAAAATATATATATATATATATATATCAAATTAGCATCATAACCTGTTTTCCAATATCCATCTAATGGTGTACAAATGATAAAGAAATGTAAAAGCAAACAGATGCAAATTTAAGCATAGTAAAAGTTAATGACAGAATTCTGAAAAACAATCAAAATGAAGGTACAGAAAACAAATTTAAGCATAGTAAAGTTATACTTCAACATTTACCCACTTACCAAATTTGAACAAATGATGACAATCTGTTTCTCCAGCAGAGCTCCTGCAAATAATGTTAATACCTGTGAAACACAACCACGGTAAATATTTTAAGTAGCATAAGGTTGCCCATTGACAGAACTAAACAATCCAGTAACTCTAAAAGATTATGATTGTGGACTATTTATAGACATGCCTAATGCATCCATCGCCAAACTCACATGCATGTGGTTGCACGCCTACTAAGTCTCCGACACAGTCCATAGAACACATCGCAAATTATGCAAATTGCTAAGGAGCACACTAGTAATAACGTCAACTGTAAATAAGTATATCAATGCCCCCTAAGTGACGTGCTACTGTCCAATAGATGATGAACTTACATGCTCCAGTCGTAGAGAACCACATAGGCAAGCAACAGCCCATACTGATAAAGCAGCTGCCTCTTCTTCCACCATGAGTGCACAATGAACCTGTAAAGGAGGAATATGTACAACAATAAATGAGAATTTTCCTACAATAATTTTTGGATAATGCTGAAACTTCCATAGAACAGTGAACAACCCTGATTGCATTCAGTCAAAGGTTAAAAGTTAAATCTCTTTTAATGTAAAAGGGATGGTCAAAATAAATGATGCAATAACACCACCCACGTATACCTCTGCCAATTCCAAGCTTGTGTTGCAAGATGTCAAATCAATTGTTGAACCAGCAACATGTAAAACTGTTTCATCAGGTCTATGATATTCTAGAGGATGCAGGTGATCCAGAGGGTGGAACTTGATTGTTGAGCCACGTATTGGGCAAGATAGTTTGTAATATTCACAAATTATTTGCAAAGATCCAAGGTTGTTTGCCTGCAAACAGGAGGGTTGATGGGAAAGAGCTTCAGGGGCATACTTAATCATATGGCACAAGTGAAAAAACGTTTGTATTTCAGATTTTAACCTTTGCCCACTCAAGGATATCACTTTCTTCACTGAAGATATCTCGGCCAGATGAAGATGCCTCTTCTGTATCTGCCTCATCAGAATCAAATCTGAAATGTCTATCCTCGCATGATGAATCTTGAAAACTGCTGTAACAGATCACAAAACCTT
Source organism: Scutellaria barbata (assembly GCA_028654395.1). Taxonomy (NCBI): domain Eukaryota; kingdom Viridiplantae; phylum Streptophyta; class Magnoliopsida; order Lamiales; family Lamiaceae; genus Scutellaria; species Scutellaria barbata. Next base: position 11,017,703 of record CM053646.1, on the reverse strand, counting down.
CCTTAACATTTGGCTATAAAAACATGGATGACATAATTACAAGAAAATGTGGCAAGATTTGGTCAGGAAGTACGAAGGTTTCAATTTGGGGCTTAACAGAAAACAGCTCCATTATAGCACACCAGGATATCGGCAAGATAATGATGCATACTGGCAGGTCAAGTTACCACATAGATAGAATATCTCTGAGTAGACACGTGCGACTTCCCAACCAACCCTTAACAAATTATACAGCTTAACAAAAATTTATAGGGATTCCAAAATTATTGACAACAAGACAAAGATGGCCTAAGCCACTTTAAGGATTGGCTAAAGCACATTACATAACCAAACATCATGTTCAAACCCCTCAAGAAAATGATTAAATTATGAATATTGCTGATCATTTTATATGCTTTACTACAGCAGATAAAATGTAAGCTAGATAACCTAATATCCTTATAAACAAGTAGACTATAAATGCAGGAAAAAGAAATAATGAAAATCAAGGGCCCAACAACAGATAAGATCTACCTGGGGGAAGACTCAGAGCTCTCACATCGTTGATACCGTAGCAATGGTAAGACGGCATTTGGTAAACACCTTTCTGATGATTGCTTGGTGGTAGAATTGTCACCAAAACAAGAGTCAAGTTCAGGTTTTTCCAGAGAAGCCAGTTTATCTATCTCAGGATCAAGTGGGACAAAATGGCCATTTGATTCTTTCATTGAGTAGCTGTCGCTATCTAAATTCTGAATTTCAGACTGAGATATGTTGCCAGTCAGGCTCCCTGAGATAGAGTCACTCATGCTTGATTGAGAAGCTTCAATTGCTCCATTTTGTTTGTTGAGTGCTCCATCCTGCGTTGATAAGCTATTAGCTTTCTCTTCATCCACTGTTGATAAGCTATTAGCTTTCTCATCATCTACCATCGGTAAGCTATTAGCTTTCTCTTCTAATGTTTCAACCATATCACACCCCACAGGTGAGTCAAAATCCAAATTATTTATCTGCTTCGTTAACCTTTCCAACCTCTCTTCAGTAAAGATGCTAAAGCACAAAACAAAGGTCAAACAATTAAGTATGAGCGTTGGGAAGAGAGATCATAAAAACAAATATGTCAATAGTGTTTAAAAGGTAAAAGACCAAGCAACTAAATCCTAAGATGGCGTGAAGACAAGATTTTTTTGGGAAAAACTCCATCTTATTTACAGATTGAAGATCTATTTCTGAAGTCAAAAAAATAGTCAATTCAACCTAAAACTGTCACCCACTTCCACCAAAAAAAAAAGAAGCGGGAACAATATAAATATGCCTTTGCACATAAACCCAGTAATAAGCAACAATTTAGTCATGTAACTGCAGCATCATGTGAGAACTTGTTCAAATATAAAAAATAAGATTGGAGTTTAACATACTTTCAATCAGGGAAGAAATTAAACATAGCAAACAAGAAAAAGTACTCAGAGACCTATTCAACACTCCAAAATGCAGCTCAAAGAATGGAAGCCTGGAAAGAATGCAATAACAACGCCGAGTGGTTAAAATATGGCGGCTTATTTTTGAGCATGTTGGTTGCCCATCAGAAATAGTGGAGATCAATCCTGACGGCTTTTGAATCATTTCTTCAACCAAAACACAGCAACCATAAAGAGTTGAAGAATCAGCTACCTGGATGCAGAATATAAAGTTAGAACCTGGAACACTGAGTTGAAGAATCGGCTAAAATGTGTCAGAAGAATAGAGAAATAAAATCCACAGAGAGCTAAAATGACTCCTCATAAATCATAAGCATGTCATGTCATAGATGAATTGCATTTTACACAATAAGAAAGCAAAATTTCAGAAGCCCTCGGTGGAAGACAAAATCATTGCACCATACAATGAAGACAACTTGATTGGGCTGAGGCAAAGATATTGGAGAAAATTGTGCCTCTGAATATGCAAGGTCCATACAATCAAATTCAAGAAGATAATGGAACTGTTCCATTGAGTTCACATGAGGATGCAAGTGTAATTTATGAGTAACAAAGTCAGCAACCTAAAACAGAAACTTTTTAAGACCACATTACTGCAACTAGAAGCAGCCATTAGATTATGTGGTCCGCCAACAAAGTATCCTTACACACCAAAGAAATCAGAAAACTTACAGGAAAATAAGAATGTCAAGAACCCAAGTTCAATGCTTTCATGGGATAAACATCAAAAACAATAAACAATTAGACATTTTTCAGCATACCTGCAACCTGAAGACAAATGACAGGTCACTCTGTTTGAGATGCTCCTGTAAATATAGCACCAAAGCAATCAAAAGACATTCAAAGTAGAAAAATGACTGAAATCATGACCCACAATACCACAGAAGAATCTAGTCTCGTGATTATTGCAATAACAAAAAAACTATAAGGAGAAAGCTAGAAACAAAAAAATATATTCCTTAACCAAATTTATCTTCTTTCCCTTTCCTTCTTTTTATTTTTTATTTTCGGCTTTTTTTGGGTGTTGGGGGGGGGGGGGGGGGTATTAAGGCCACTGAAAGAGGATAAAAAGACAGGATAAACTCAAAATGGAAAAAGGAAAGAGGATAAAAACCAAAAAGGTATGGAGAGAGAGAAGCGGATAACATATTAGGTAGGCTTCCACAGAAATCTGCAATTGTCTTTCTCCCAACTACCCAGGCTTGAGCTTTGGATTTGTGATGATGAAGTGAATAAAGTAGTCAAACAAACAAATCAATCACGAGTTTGATAATTCAACATAAAATCCCTATTCAGCTGATAGAGACAATTTCAAATGGTAATGGAAGGATCACTGAATGAATTGTTGATGTAGTAATTTTTCCATCCATAGGTAACCCAATATGCATAACTCAAGCACAAAGCAGTCCCTTAAACTACCTGTCCAAGAAGTATCTCGTTCAACTCACTCATTGATGGAGTTCTCTCGACAGCATTCACCTGTGATATCAAGAGTCGAATTTTCAAAATCAAATCAATAGAGAAACAGGTGGGCATAGACTCTAGATACTTATGATCCTCTCGAAAAGCGAATTTAGATGGTTACTATAATTCCAATCTTTCAGACAAGTGATTGAGTTGATTCTGAAGTAGAGTCTTACAGAAACTGTAGTAGAATGATCTGCTACTCGCAACAAACTTTGACAACACTTCATTTATCATGCAACTACCACACAGAAAATGCCTTTACAGATGCACTAGAACAAAGAACAACTAACAAACATGAGATTTTAAGCTAGTCCATCAACAACTATCATAAAGATGCTGAAATCTTAACAGTAAATTAATGTAGCTTAGGACGACATTCAGACATTTTAGTAACTGGAAATGGTTACTTAAACTTTCAGGCTAGCCTATAAAATGCTACCTAAATCTCACTGAAAAACGAAGTACCCAGGGGAAAGAACAAGAATAGAAAGAAAAAAATAAACAAACGAATTTGCAAGTTAGCCTATAAAATGCTACCTACATCTCTCTGAAAAACAAAGTAATCAGGGGAAAGAACAAGAATAGAAAGAAAAATAAAATAATAAACAAACATATTTGCAAGTTAAACAGACTCACAAACCAAAAATGAGAGACAAATAAGCATTTCACTTCACCCCACCTCTACTCCGGCAGGAAAACAGAAAGAAAGGAGATCCCTGTACTTGAGTGGCAGTTGTTTTTCTGGAGGATACACAAATAAAACCTGAAATCCAGAAAAGAAGTTTGATTGCATAAATACATCAGTAATTAGTTATTACTTATTAATCATGGTCCAAAATTATGGCTAGCATGAGGAAAATAAATAAATGGACCAATTCAACACCTGGGGCTCGAGGTTAGGTTCTATACGGCATTGATGCTGTGCATTTCGGAATCTCCCTGAACCTTCAAATTTTCGAGCAAAGTACAGATTTTGAAGTGCTTGAATGTCAGAATTAGGAGGAAGTCCGAGAACTACCATGCTTTCAAAAAGCTTCGATGGCTCTTTCCAAACTCTGTGATCCTGCAAACTTTAGAAATATAAAAATACACGAAAACCTCAAGGGAAAACATTTTAAATTTACATGATAGCAGCACCAATTCAAAATTTTGGGCTAAGAAACCTATTTGACCTTTGGTTTAGGAGAATCAGCAAATTGATTGGATATGGAGAATTGCAAGCATGCAAACTATAGAATAATAATTTCCAAAAAAAATTGGGGGGGGGGGGGGGAGTTGCTACATAGTTGCTACTTTCTACTCATCCAACGGATATGATTGTGTATTTCTTTATTATAGCATAGCCTTTTTTATCCCAACAGATATTCTAATGAAACATAACTACAGAATTTGCATACAATGAAACAGTGTATTAATGAAAGGAGAACAGACCAGTAATTGCACTTGAAAGTTAGCCCACTGACGTTTTTGGCTAGTTAGTACTTCAGGATTGTAAGAACCACTTTGCACTTCAGAAGGACCAGATAGGCCCTTTAGTAATCTTGAGACCTGGTGTTGAAGTTTTTGGAGCTGGCCACCGCTGTCATCTTTTGATGAATATACCACAGATGGTCGTGGTGAGCGAACAGCTGCTGCTGCTGCAGCAACAGCCCTAGCAACATCTTCAGTTGTTTGCATGAAGAATGATGCACTCCAACTAGGACTACCTGATTCTTCCTCTTTTTCCATCTATTTAAACTCCCCTGCACAACTACATGATAATTGAAATTTTGAAAATCAAGGCATGAAGATAAACATCGATTAGTGACTTGGAAAACCCGAAAATTTATAAAAGAGGAGCTCTTTTTTTCTGCCAAATTAAAGAATCCAAACATCATCATGTTGCAAATAAGACTGAGAGGAAGGAAGAAAAGGACTAGGAAATTTTTTTCTTCATCTTCTTCTGATTCTTCTCCACTTCAGAAAATGCATATATACTTTAACCCGAAGTTTACCATTGATCATAATTGCAACACTTTTTTCCTTGGGGGTGGGCAACAGGCATACCAAGCCAGACCAACCAACTAATGCCTTTCCAACATTATTTTATCTTTTTCTACAGCATACACTTTATAAACAAGAAATCCAGATTGAGAGTATTAATTTTCTGAAACCTAATTTCACCTTTCTTATCGGTTTCCTGTTTTTCTGCCACCATAACATCTCATACTTAACCCCACAAAAAATCAAAACGAAAAAGGGGGGAAAAAAAAAAAGTCACTCCGTAGAGAAAGAGAAATTACTGGAAAGTGAAAACAGAAAAACATTTAATTCACTGATACTCACCTGAATTTATATCGATGCAAACAGATTATAACTCCAAAGAAAACGACAACCTTCGGAAGTGACTCCCAAAATTCACAAAAGATCACAACTTTTCGACCTCAAATACGCGAATATACTTCCAAATTCCACGAGATTCGAGCTTAAGCCTCCGTTTTAAACTGTATTGCACAAAAACACCAGAGTAAAATCAACCTGTGACCAAAAAAAAATAAAAATTGCGAATAATTATAAAGTGATACCAAAAACAAAAGTAAAAGAGAGAATCACAAGAAAGGTAAGAAATCGGCAGAAACAGTTATTAATTGATAGCAAAACGAGGAGAGCGAAAGAATTCACCTTTATCATTAACGTTAATTTTTCATTAGAGCGACGATGTTAAGGGAGAAAGAGGAGTATCCAATCGGTGTTGTATTGTATATGATGTGTGTGGAGTATAGGTTGGGGGTCGAGAGAGAGAGAGAGACAACAAAGAAGGAAAGAGAGAGAAAAGCTATGTTCCTTGTTGGTTTTCAGGAAATAAGATGAAAATAGAAGAAAAGTTGGAAAAGAAACAAACAAGGAGACTGCATGAACAATTATATTTAATTATAATCCCTACTTTTCACATCAATTAATTTCATGTGTTTAATCGTTTAACTGAATACCTTATTGGGGGTTTTCCTTTTTCTTGGAAAGAGCCAGAAAATTGATAATCAAAAAAATATGTACATATTAATATATTATGAGTGTTAGTATCAATTTCCTATCTGAATAATTACATTTTTTTTTAAATTAAAAAAGTTTTGTGATCACGGGTTATTCTTTTTCTAAAAATTAACTTGCTATCTAAGTTCAATTTTTGATACATTTTTTGGTTAAAAACAGTCACCAAAAACATCAATCAAAATACACGAGTCATATATCAAAATGATCTCCTTTCAAATGTAAATTAAAACTCTAAGTCAATTTAACAATTCCCGATCGATTCAAACTTGAATCGAACAAAAATAGTTTAAACTCTTGGAATGATTTATGTTCAATTCGCACTTAAATCGGATGGAAATCATGAAATTGACTTGAGGCTATAATTGGACTTCTATTAAGAATCATTTCGATATATAACTCATATTTTTTATTGATATTTGGAGATGAATTGTATTTTCAAATTTTTTGATGAACATTTTATCGAAAAATTTATCAAAAATTGAGTTTGAGTAGCAATTGAAAATTTTCAAAAAGAATGGCTAGTGATCGAAATTTTCTTAAATTTAGACTACCATTCAAAAAAATGCAATAGTTTAGACAACAAATTCATATTAATTTTATATATAATATAATATACAATTCTACCGATTGAATTATTAATTATTCTTCAAATGAATGAATATACATAATAATATATGTTTAACACTTAATTCATTCAATTACATTTAATTTATTTAAGTTGGTGAACTATAGAAATGTATGTACGGAGCATGATATAATACTAGAAGGTGAGGGGTGGGGGACATGGGGTGGGGGTGGGGGCATCTTGGGAATTGGAGTTGTGGTGTATTACGAAAAAGTCCTCATTGGGGGGTTATGTTTGGAGATTAAGAATGTGTTTAATTGGTTGGTATCATGCCAAGACAAGAAGTGCTTATTAGGTTTATCACTACTAAAGTTATGTTTGCAAATGCATTGCAAGTCTTTCAACTCATTCACGAATCACGATAGCCTTTGATAATGATAACTATAAACAATATCATGGTCGAAATTGAGTTGTTATTTGGATAAGGAAATATTTGCATAATCAAAGATAATAATATATATTTTTTAACTAAAGTGATATCAATATTTTTAATGATGTGGGCTTCAAAACTCAGACGATCCACTCGACACGACAATGTATTATATCGAACCATAAAATCCACGAGACAAATAACACGGATAATATAAAGAAGTAAAAATATATCCTGGGAATTTAAATATCTAAAGTTTTATTGTGTTAAAAAGTCACTTCTATAATTAAGAGCCGAGGATTTCTAATGTGTTAGCTAAAAAAAAAAAAAAATTGTTTTCTTATCTTATTTAACTATCTTGGTCATATTCACGAGTTATAATTGTAATTTTACAGTAGAATATATTGCAAGTTGTATAACTAAGAATAAGATGTTGCATTTATAATATTCTTATAATAATAAGGATATTATTAGAAAATCCCTCAATAATATATTTTAAAAAATGAAATAAATTGGTTTTTATTAAAAGAATATGTATATGGAACAGAGAAGCACTTATGTGCCCGGGGGCATGGATCCTGCCCGCTCCAGACCTGGATCCTATACATTGTATATATAATTTTTTTTTGTTTTTTTTTTATTCTCTCTTTCTCTCTAGCGTTGTCCTGTCGTTCTTCTTCTTCTTTTTTCCTATTTTTCTCTCTTCTCTAATTTCCTCTTTGAAAGCTCAATGATTTCTCTAAATAATTAACACCTTTAAATTGATAATTAACAACAGCATACTATCTTCGTCGTCGTCCTACAATTACTTTCTCTCTCTTGACGAGGTTGTGACGATAATAGTTGAGTTTTCTAAACTTTTGAATCGGGTATTGAGATATCAAACGATGTCTTGAAGGGGCGATTCGGATGGCATCTGAATCGGACTAGGTCAGATGCAACCGGTCAATTCGCAGCAATGGCATTGCCGCTTCTTGCTGTCTCTTCTCTACCATAAATCTGAGCCTCCATTTTCATTTCCTCTTATTTTCCTCTATTTTTATTTTTATTATTGGATTTTTCTCTATTTGAAATTCTTGATTTAGTTTTAAATTTTGTGTCTTCTTTTCGCTTGTGAAGAAATTGAATTTCTTGATTTAGTTTTTAATTTTCTGTTTTATTTTCGCTTGTGAAGAGATGCAGGACCTTTGTTATTTAACTGGTAATTCCACATTGGCCTACTAAGGTATAAATTTAATTTAAATAAAACAAAAAATGTGATACCTGAAAGGGACCTGTGTAATATTTGTAAGGTAAATATGTAATACCTTAAACGGAATATGTGTTTATGTAATACTTGAAATAAACATGTGTAATACATGTAATGTATTTAAGTAATATTTGAAAGGAACATGTGTAATACATGTAATGCATTTAAGTAATACTTGAAAGGAACATGTATAATACCTGTAAGGTATCTATATAATATTTGAAAGAAATATCTGTAATACCCTATAAAATACTTATATAATACCTGAAATGAACACGTGTAATACTTGAAAGAAACATGTTTAATACCTATAAGGTACTTATGTAATACTAATACTTATTTTATGTAATACTTGAAAGGAATATGTATAATACCTATAAGGTATCTATATAATACTTGAAAGAAACATCTGTAATACCCTATAAAATACTTATATAATACCTGAAATGAACACGTATAATACTTGAAAGAAACATGTTTAATACCTATAAGGTACTTATATAATATTAATACTTATTTTATGTAATACTTGAAATGAACATGTGTAATATCTATAAGGTATGTATGTGATACTTGAAATGAACATGTGTAATACATATAAAGTGTTTATGTAATACCTTGAGAACATACAACTAATATCCATTGAAAATCTTAAAATTTCAAATGTTTCATCATCTCCTTCCTCAAAATGTGCAAATCATGATTTATATCGATTGAAATAATTAATTTTCAATGTTTTAAAATTATTTTAATAAATTTTGATTTGAAATCAATTATCTAAATCTATGAAAATGAATAAAAGAGAGAAGGGGGAAGAAAAAACCTCATAAATAACTCCTTGGAGATTTGAAGAAGAGTAAGAATAAGAAGATAGAGAAGAAGAATAAAAACATGAAGATAGAGAAGAAAAAGAATGTACAAAACAAAAAAGAAGAATAACAAATTGATGAGAAAAGAGATTAAGAAGAAGAATGAGAGAAAAGGAAAAAAAAAAAAAAAGCAATGTTGTTTTTACAGTAATACCTGAAAGGGTAACAATGTGATACCTTAAGAGTAAATGTGTGATACCTTAAAATATAAAAATTCAGATAGTGCGCGGTGCACACCAACTATTATGTGGCAGCGCGTGAGGCACGTGGATGCACGTGAAAGTAACCCACGCACCGAATCAGATTGGAGGTACGGATCTAAATTCATGCCCCTAGTGCATATAAGTTGTGGCCTAAGAATAACTAGGATTCTAATTATAACTTGGCTTGGATTATAATGATATCCTAAAAGTAAAGTTTGATTTTGCTGTACTTTCCTTCCCTTTTCCATTATTTTACTTCCAAGCCAAAGTAAAATAAATTAAAATTCTATTTGAATGTAGAAATTTGAAATTCGAGAGTTAAAAATTTATAGATTTGAAGTTCACTAAATAGTTTTAAATTCATATTGACAAATACAGTACATTCTCATATTGTACATTATATAGTATTTTAATTAAAAATAATAACTTCTATATGAATCCAAAAAAAAAACCCATTTTAATGTATTTATTTTTCAATATTACAGACTTCAAACACATGTAATAATGGAGTAAGATGCAATTCTTATTCGCAAACTCTTCCTCAAAGCAAACGAAAATAATTCATGTTATGAAAAAAAAATTAACAACTTATTGACACAAATCTGCAAAAATAAAACATTTATGATGTTTAAAAGCCACTAAACAAGAACTTAGTTAAGTTTAAGGAAATTCATGATTTAGTACATTTGATGATAAACAATTAATAATTAATAAGGTTTTGCCAAATACCAGCTGATCTAATCTTAGGCCTTGACAGTTAGTTAATGGTTGTGCCAAACAGACCCTTTTTACTATTTGTTTTCAGGTGATTGACTGTATTATTTAATTTCATTTTAAATTTTCAGTCTAGGACTTATTTCTATTGCATACATATCCAATTTACTTTTTAAATGTAATTTTTAAAAATATCATTATTCTGACTGATTGATAATTTATATTTAAAATACCTAAATTTTCATTTCAGTATCAAATAGTTCACATCAAACTTCATTAAGAAATATATTCATATACAAAATCATTAACACTGCACTAGTTAAAGTCGAATAAGATAAAAGATTATGTATCCGAATGTCATTGCCATCCAGAACCATCTTCTATCTTACTACGTATTGTCAAATTATATTATATAAAACATAAAGAAATGAAATTAATGGAGATTAATGCATGTCAACAAATTCAATAGAAAGATGTGGGGAGAAATTACTAATTAGTTCAATGTTTGGTAGAGCAAGTTGGGCAATTAGTCAAATGTAGTTAATTAATATTAGTAGTAGAAAAGAAGAGATGAAGTCATGAAGGTTTGGTGACAAATGTGATCCCAAATATAATATTAATTAAGCACTTTTTTTTTTTTGAGATATAATAATAATAATTAAATGAAAAGAGTTAGCTTGCCGGCGGAAGTGGCTTTCTGCAACTTGCCTCCCATGCCTCAATTTGACCGCAATCACGTGGCTCATTACACTTCCGTTGACTAATACTACTTTTATCTTAAGATATCTACCCTTTTTTCACACTACATATTATACATTGAATATTACCAAGTAAACCAATTCAGGTAATATATATATATATATATATATATATTTTTTTTTTTTATTTATTTATTTATTTATTTATTTTTTATTTTTATTTTTTGGTTTTTTCATGATGTGAAAGATTGATTGGTTTTTAAATGAAAAATGCAATTTCAAGTTTTTCACTTTACAATCTAATTTTAGTTTTTATAAAAATGCAAACTAAATTATTTTTCAATCACTTTTTCAATATATGATCTAATTATTTCACTTATTTTTTTTAAAAATCTAATTGCGATATTTGATTAAGGACCATTTGATAAAATACAAAAATTGAAGTTGCAAAAGAAAGTTTAGGTTATAATGTGAAAAAATTAAATCACGTGCGAGACACGTGATTTTCAGTTTGTCAGAAAAGTGATTTAAATTGCAATTTAATAAACTTTAGAACTTCAAAGTTATAATCGGATAAAAAAAAGGTTAGCTTACAAAATTAAAATAAAGAAAACTTATTCTTTAAGTTAATTTTTGCATTTAACCCAATTTGATTTATCATCAAACATGAAATTTAATGGGTGGATGAATTAATCTTTTATTACATTTTTTCTTTGAATATGTTAAACTTCTACACACAAAATTTTACATTTAATTGTTTTACTTTCTCATAAAATCTTGTGATGTTGATTTATTTTTAGAATGGAGGCTGATTTTAAAATGTGAAAGTAATTTCAAATGATTTGTATGAAAAGAAACCAAACTCAAGTACATGAAAAAAGAAAAAAGATTTTTATAGTTGATCACTATTGTAAAAATGATCACCTAACTTCACTTAAACATCACAGATTGTTGATTTCACACCTCTACTTTGACCCTAACTAGGCCTTGCCCAACCCCAGCCCCTCTAACTGCTAGGGCACAACCTTCTATCACTGATCTAGTGCCTAATTGCCTATGCAATTACACTAGAAATGTCACATAGTAGGACATTTCCAATCACTCTCTATTTAGACTATTTTGGAGAATAATCAAAACATACAAGGGAATAGGCTCCCAACTACTCTCTAAGTGCACGTTCTATTTTGGAGATTCTTATGATGAATATCTAATTTTATTCTTTCAATATAAGTTGGAAAATTCTAAAAAAAAAAAAAAAAGCATTTCCTTGTCTAACTAGTTTTTAATAAAAAGGAAGGTCACGTGATGGGTAGCGTGGAAGGAGTATGAGGTGTGTAGGGATGGTAATTTTGATTTTGTTGGAAATTAAACGGATCTCGAGTCGAATTCTCGTTGAATAAAATTTACCTTTTCGATCTAATCTAACGATAGCGGAAATAATGGATTTAAAAAATCACTTTGAATTGAAGAACATATCATGAATATTAACTATTTAAAGCTAAAGAAACGAAAAGAAATATACCTTCGATGATTTTTTTTTCTCTTTTATTTTGACCAATGTCCAACGGTTGAATTCATGAATTGTTAAACACACTACGATCTTTCGATTCAATCCTCCATTTCAACAGTAGTATGTAGGTACCCTAAATATCGTATAATTTTTTAATTTGATTATTCTTACAATGTACGGAAACTCATGAGATTATAGGATTTGGCTAATTGAATTGTAATTGATATAAAATTATTTTATTATATAAACCACAAAATAAAATTGAGATTCGTGTTTCTCTAAAAGAAATAGGAGTGTGTTTTGATGTTTTCTGTTCTGATACAGCATGCATATATATATATATATTAGAGAGAGAAATTGTATCTTTCTTTTATAGTCTCAATTTTATTAATTACGTATCCAGTTGAAATTCTAATCTCTATTTTATTGATGTTTATCTCAACTAAAAATCTAATCTTATTAAGATTTCTAATCTTAATCTAATTAGCAATTAATTAAGAGTCATAATCTTAATATAATTATAGTTGATATAATCTTATAATATCAATTCTATTGATTATATTTATATCAAAAATAAATATCAAAATACTTATTTAATTTCTAATACAATCATTACTATAGAATATCAAATATTCCTCAAATTTAATGATATTATATAATTGCCAAAATCACATGAAAAACTATTTCTCATATTTCAGTAAAAATATATAAACTTATATTTAACCGGTTTTATTTAGAAAGGCGAACCGGGGATCATGAACCGTAATCATAAGCTCCAATAAATTGAATAAACAATTAACTCTTTAATTAGTTCATTCGACTTATTAATTTCGTTATTATTCCACTAAATATATGGAATTGCGCTCTAACGATATAGAATATTTTACCCTTTGAAATTGAGTCGTCCACTAATATAACAATTACATATAGATTAATCTTATGTAGATAATTTGTAATTAAAGTGAGTATTATCCGTGAACCTCTTCAATGACCTATTTTCCTCATTTACCATTAATTTACTAGTGAATGGTTAATCTATAATCCAATTATAAATTAGAGATCTCAAACCATTGAGTTCCAAAATTAACAAATTGAGAGAATTATCTCTACTTAGGAATTGATTCCCTATCCATAAATTTATATTCCCAACTATTTAATTTTATATGAATCTAAAATGCAAGTACTGCGAAAGTTCATAGACAAATAAATAAATAACAAGTAAAATTAAATAGGAGTCTATATATAATCACTCACGATTAAGATTTATCTATATATAACCATCTTATAATTTAATTTGGATTTCCATATCTAAACGAAATTTGTAGGAAAAATACAAATTAAATATGTTTGTGTCTTATATGATCAAATCATATATAAATGCCCCACTCAAATGTCTCCACATCGATGGTTCAGATAAGACAGTCACATCTTATGTTTTGGGCCACATTAATGATGTTTTAATTAAACATCCATAATTTAATTAATTTCATCATAAACTTAATTAAGTTTATTATCCATAATCTTAATCCTCTATATATAACACTTATATACTAAAATCATGATTACATCAAACAAATTGGTGATTTTCTATGATATTTATGAAATGCATATAATAAGCATATAAGTTTGAAAATAAATGTCGCATTTATTAATAATTAAAAAATAATTTATAATTGTTTTAAGGGCACTATTCCTAACAAATTTAAGGTTCGATTGAATGTGAATCATGAAATTGACTTAAAGTTATAATTCGATTTTGAAAGGGGATTAATTTGGCATATGACTAATGTATTTTGGTGATTGATATTATTTAATTGATTTATATATTAAATTTTATTATTGAAATTAATAAATAGATGTAAATACAACTCATTAATTTCAACTTTCACTAGCTCAACGGGCTACATGAATTATCTGTGAAAATAAAAGTTTATGTGTAGATTCAGATTAGTGACACTTTGATAAAAAGATCGATTGAGTTTGAGTTTTCACATTTTTTGCAATCACCATGCAACATCCCAGCTCACATTGCCACCCAATTAAAATTAGTTATTCCACACAAATTGATATATAATCAAAATCTAATTTTTTATAGAGACAATTTCAATAAAAAAATCAACATTTTATTATATAACAAAATACTAGTTTTTTTTTTGTGAAGTAGCAAAATACTAGCTAGTACTGCAAGGACGAAAATATCGGTGTCGGTGTAAATATCGGTATCCTGATTTTACTGAAATATTGATGTGGGTATAGATTTCGGTGAAATTATCGGACATTTTTAAAACAATATGAAAACTTTCTAAAAAAATTGAAAAATTATATCTATTAGTTTATAAATTATTATAATTGACATTAATACATATATTGAACTTATAATTTTAAATAAAATGATATATTTTCAACAAATATATAGATAAAATACTATATAAAACTATGATAACATGACAAATTTTGTACACAATTAATATATGGACTAGTAGTAACTTGAACTCCTAAGAGGTTCAAATGAATAAGATGACATGCCATCTAGATTCATACAAATCAATTCATGATATTAGACCAATTTAGAGTATAATCACGAAGATGCAAAAAATTGTATTATACAAAATTAATATTTATTTATCCTATAAAAACAGTATAATATATATTTCTATCTATCAAATATTATAGTTATTTTCTTTATTTGTAAAATTAATTTCTCTAAAATATCTTTAATTAATATTAGAAACATGTGTAATGATATATAAATGTTGGTGGTTTTTTTTTCTTCACATTTTCTCCAATAAAATCTCTTAATTATTTACACATTCTGTGTACTATAAAATAATTATATAAACATAATATCAATGAAGGAAAATTGATTAGATACGGACTCCAAAATATTGCAAGTAACAAAAAAAGGCAAAAAAATAGAAAAAAAATCATATTTCCATCGAAATTTTGCCGACAACAACATTATACCGATATTTTTCGACATTTCGCCGATATATCGTCGACACGCTACGATATTTGTCCATTTTTTACAGACAACGATATTATACTGATATTTTCCGATATTTTATCGAGAAAAAAATTACATGCATATTAATATCGGGACACTTCAAAAATGAAAATTTCGATGACATTTTTATCCGATGGCTAGTAGTTAGACAAATTGTGATATATTAATACTTAGTGATGCAATAAAACTCCATAAAAAATCCTTATATAAGTATGTGTGTCAGTCTTATTAATTCCGTGGCCGCTTCATTTTGGTAGGGTTACAGATATAGACTAAAGACTAGAGTTAAGAATTGAAATAAATCAATGGTTGGTCAAATATTGCAATATATAAGAAATTCAATATGTATATGTATACAAGTACTAATTATTGAAATAAATTATTGGCATCATATCGATATGGACTTTAGGTCCATGCTTTGTCCGAAAAAGAAGGGCTAAGTGATGGCATAAAACTGGTGCACATCAATAATATTATTATATCAAAATCAAATGTAATATAATACACTTTCTACTATACCCCATTTCATCATCATCATCATCATGTGTTTTGTGCTTTACCACAATCTTCAACACCACTCATCAACAACAAAGAAAATTAAAATTCAGTAATTAGAGACCACATTTTCTGGTGTTTATCCAAAGCTCTGGCCTATTAAATTAAGAATATATACTGTTTTTCTTAGATTGTTTTATTAATTTAATTTCATATATAAAATCCAAATTTCACATTCCATAGTGTATTTTTCATTTTTTATATTTATATATTCCTTGCCATTTAGTATATTGTATACATGATTATGTCAATGAATGACGATGACTATGGTTTTTACCTTCTTGAAAATAAATAAATGATGAATGTTATTTCAATTCATTAGAAAAAAGGGTGTGTTATGAAATTTAATTTATGATAAATTTAAAACATTATTTATCGAACAAATTCTATAATTTGAAAATCTTACCCTTGAATTAATATGACTGTTTGGAATTAATAGCAGTAAATTAACCCGATCAGGACTGAAATAATTAAACCACGAGCAAGACCTGGAGAGCATGTGATGTGAGGGTAAAAAGTCATTTCACACAAAGAAAGTGAGAAAAACCAATATAGTGCAATGATGGGATTTACTCTTGAATAAACTATACAAGTCATAAGAATTTAGGCTTCTAGAAAAAAATTGCATTTAATGTAGCTGATAATTGTTTTGTATTTAGCTATATGTAGGAAAAGTGGGAATTACAATAACGTCCCTGAAATAATTGCAAATCAAACCTTAAAGACACCAACAATTTAGAAAGTATCTAAAACTGAATGATACAGAAACCAATAAATAAGTTTATGCTCAAAAACGAATTGTGTAATCATGAATGGTCAATGTTTATAGATATTTCTAGCCAGAGATGATCAAAGTTCTGATTGACATGAAATTGTCAAATACACCCCAAACCTGCACAATGACAAAATATGAAAGGAAAACTTGAAAACTAAACTTAAATTTAATTAGAGGCCCATTTTCTTGCCCAAATTTAATATGGGCCATGTCTAAAAAGATTAAAAGGGCCAAGGGCAACCCAAAATTCAAAAGCATTTTAATTATAATGGCCTGGAAAATGTTTCGCAAGCATATTAGATTATTAATTCCAGCGTTGTAAATTGAATTGAACCGAAGTCATAATTGAGTTGGGACTTCTAAATGTTGACAATTTAATGTGTCGTTCTTTATAGTTATTCGAATAGGGTATATTCCTAATCTTAGTTCTATTTAATTTCTTTTTAAGCAAATGATATGCTAGTGCAGGCTACTGTTGTGTACAACTTTGAATAATATATATTTAATGCTCCTTTACTATTGTACAAACACATATAATTTGACCTGTTTTGGATAGTTCAAATCCTCAACTTTATAATTTGACCTGTTTTGGATAGTTCAAATCCTCAATTTTATTGGATTTTATTATCTTTGATGCAATGACACAACATATGATGGTTAGTTAGACAAAATGAAACACAAAGTTGTTGAACAAAAGATTTCATGGCACGTAGCATTATAAACTTTTTATAATATATTTCTACTTAAAAATTTAAATGAAAAAAATATATTTAAGTAATTAAAAATTATTATAATCAATATTCTAAAATTTGCTAGGCATAGTTATACGCTTGACTTGCACCTAAGATGCCCAGTCGAAACACAAATGGTATCTAGGTACTGTATCTAAAGTAAATATATATTTTATTATTTAATTTTTTTTAACAATATTTTTGGAAATGCTATATTAGTTTGTTTTTTGATGTTGGCCGACAAGTAAAAATTTGATATCTTAATTGAATTACATTTATATATGACTTATTTAATGATTATGAAATTATCTTTATTTCTATTTTTCTATTTGTGATTTTTTTATTTATATTTAATTAAACAATAATAATTTGATAAAAGTTTATATTACATTAAGAACATCATCGATTTGCTAAAAAGTTAATTTTTTTTTATGCATAGTGCTGAATTGTTCCACCTAGCAGTATCTACTGTGTGTAAGCTGCACGAACAGGTAATAATCGATGTAGTTAGAAACTACCTAATTGATTATTGAAGTCGATTTTTAGAACACTATTAGGGCTCGTTTGGATTGGGGGATAGGAAAAGAAACCCACAAAAAATAATGAATTTTTGTGTTTGGATTCCGGGATAGTTGCTTGGTTTGATTATGAGCCCGAGTTGTATAAATGGGTTAAAACATTGGATTAGATGGGTTTGCAAGATGGACAACTCAACCCACCAACAAATGTGAGTTAATACAATCCTACCTAAAAAATAACGCATTTATCTCTGCTCACCCTTTTATTTATGAAATACCCTCATATAAATACACATATGAATTTCTCCTTTGAAAGGATAGTTTGGTAATTATCATTTTTTTTTTAAATTCTAACCGATATACCAAACAAAATTTTATAAACAAACCTACTTTAATATACTCATAATCATTTAAACCAAACATATTATTTACTAAAATTTACTACAAAACCTACATATCAAACACTCAAATAACATATTTTTTATCTTTTCTATGAAAAATACAATCCCATGTAACTTATTAATTTTATCAAACTCATTATTCAAAATAAGCGAAACAAGTGAGCTCTTATAATGCAAAGAAATGTGAAAGTGAGTCATCGGTCAATCATTCATTGATTCCATTCACACTAAAAAAAAAATAAAAAAAATGAAAGCATCCATTTCATATGAAAATCGTGCGCATTTGCAATGGAGCTCCGAAAATAAATCTACTCGAATTATGATCGAACCCATTTCCTCTTCCACCTCCGCCACCGTCCACAGGACCACAGCAGCCTCCTTTAAGAACCCAATTTTGTTTCACGTATAAAACCCTATCATCATCTTCAAGCAGTAGAGAGAGAGAGAGAGAAACTCAGCAATGGCGGAAACCAGCCCATCTCTCTTCTCCCCTTACAAGATGGGCAACTTCCAACTCTCCCACAGGTGCTTCTCTTCCCCCTTATTGCCTAATTTCATAGTTAGATCGCTATTTCTTCTTCTGCGAGTTAGATAACACTTTCTGTAACTAAAAATTCGATTCAAATCGAGATCTGACACGATTTCTGCAGGGTGGTGCTAGCTCCGATGACGAGATGCAGAGCACCAGATGCAATGCCCAACTCTGCCCTAGTTGAGTACTACGCTCAGAGAGCCACCAATGGCGGATTCCTCATCACAGAAGGCACTATGATCTCCCCCTATGCTGCAGGGTAATCTCGTAATTTCAGTGCACTAATTAATTATTGTTGCAGTAGGGACCTAATCCCCTTTTCGTTGGGTGGAAATTGGGACCCACAGGTTTCCACGTGTACCGGGCATTTTCAACAAGGATCAAGTGGAGGAATGGAAGAAGGTGGTGGCTGCTGTTCATGCTAAGGGCGCGGTTATTTTCTGTCAGCTCTGGCATGTGGGCCGGGCTTCCCACCCAGGTACTCTACTCCTCCATTTTATCGGGCTGGTCCGAGAAAATGGGCCAATCTAACAGTGCCGAATAGGCTTATATGCTTTGAATTTATAATTTTTATTTTTACATTAAAATTAAATAAAATTTTGGAATAATATTGTTTTTATTAGATGATTTCTTCTTTGGACAAGAAACATGCAGAAAGACAAATGAGTACAATGAGAATTATAACTATGATAAAAGTAGTATGATCAAAAAACTTTTGACGATGAGTTCAAAATTTATTATTTATATTCTTTAATATTTAAAGTAATAATTTTTTCAAATTAAAATCATTTAAATCTGAAAGATACTTTATCATCATAAGTGGTACCATGAATACAGGAGGACCATGACTAATTAGAGGGAATATAGGTTTATAGTGACAATTTTTTTCCTACCCTAAATTAAATCATAAGCATATACAAATTGACTTATTCTAAGAAATAAATTTAAGTTCTTTATCTTTATGCATATATTACTTATGATAAAATCCAGTTGTCGAAATATTAAATTTTAATCACCAGTGAAACATCAGGGATGATTATGCAAATGGTCACATGCTACAAGCACTTTCATATCTATTTTATTTTTGGCACTTTTTATTCCTCTAGCTAATTAAATATCTTGTCCTTAAATGAATTTTCTTGATCATTAGCATTAATCTATTAGATTTTTGTTGCTAGAGACCATGGTTAATTTTATGATTGATGGATGCTACCAAACTTGTAAGCTTAATCTTATTCATTTCTGCAAGTGTTGAATCTGAAATTTTCTAAGTCAGTTGGCTTCCAAAGCCATTTTTCATGAGAAAAATTCATGTTCTTAGCAGTCAAGAAGCATTGCACTTTTCATTCTTTATTGTTTACAAATTTAATGAGTTGTTGGTGACACTAACAGTTATGCAGCCCGGTGGAATTGCGCCAATATCGTCCACGGACAAGCCAATATCCAAGAGATGGAGAGTGCTTCTTCCAGATGGGAGCTATGGTATTTATCCGAAGCCACGCAAATTGGAGACCTACGAATTACCTGAGATCGTTCAACAATATCGCCAGGCAGCCATATATGCCATTGAAGCAGGTCAGTCAAATTTATATGAGGAAAAATGATGTACATTCTTTTTGAACGAGATGTGAGCAACTGTAAACACAAGAATGCAAATGAAAGTAAATTGTTTCCTTGTCTGATCGTACATCCTCACCATAAATTTTCTTGCAATAACTTACATTCTAATAGAACTGGCAAGCTTTACATAGTCTGAATGCGATTGTCAACAATTACAGAATAAATAATAGGAGACTAACTTTCAAGTTAAAAAATTCTATGTATAAGGCTAACCATCAAGTAATTATTGAGGGGCCAGCTATTTTTTGCAGTTTTGGTCCATAGAATATACCGTTTCTCAGGAAATTCGCAGTGGAAGATAAATAGATAGTCACGGTATTGCTGATTTGTCTCCCCTATTTTCTTCATCTAAGTCTTGGAGTGACTATCAAATATATACACAGGGCATAATGTCTCAGGGATATATAAAAATGAAGTAGGATTGAAAGATGAAACATTTTCATAAAATTGCACTTTTTGGATACCGAAGAGATTGACATTCCTTTAAGTCAAATTGTTCTTTGTTACGATGATTCATCTGCATGGAGTTTATTACTCAGACGATACCTCAAATTTTACTTATTGACCGAACAGAAGCAATGACAATTTGACTCTTTGGGATGGAAGGATTTGAGGATATATTTGGAATCCATAGTTTGAAAATCCACAGTGGTTATTTGAATTGAAATCAAATTGATATCTATCATTTCCTTTCTTAACTATTTTTTGAGGGATTTTGTTGGATTTGAAATCCCTTGATTTTGAATCCTTGCACCTAAATGAATGAAACATGACAAATGCAATTTATTTCCAGAAAAAAATGGTTTACTTGCTTAAATTTTTTAAGTTGCCCTCTAATATAAGTAACAATAAAAACAGGATTTGATGGCATTGAGATCCATGGAGCTCATGGTTACCTCCTCGATCAATTTATGAAGGACGGGATCAATGACCGGATAGATGAGTATGGCGGATCTCTCAACAACCGCTGTAAGTTCACTATGCAGGTGGTTCAGGCTGTTGTTTCTGCCATTGGTGCTGACCGAGTTGGTCTCCGAATTTCACCAGCAATTGACCATCTTGACGCAATGGACTCTGATCCACTCAACCTAGGCCTAGCTGTAATAGAGAGACTCAACAAATTCCAAATAGACCGTGGCACCAAACTCACTTATCTCCACGTTACTCAACCACGATACACAGCCTACGGGCAGACAGAGTCGGGCAGTCATGGGAGTGCAGATGAGGAGGCACAGCTTATGAGGGCTTTGAAAAATGCTTATCAGGGAACCTTCATTTGTAGTGGTGGGTTCACTAGACAGCTAGGGATACAAGCTGTGGCTGAGGGCGATGCTGATTTGGTAGCGTATGGCCGGCTATTCATTTCAAACCCGGATTTAGTTTTGAGACTCAAGCTCGATGCACCTTTAAATAAGTACGTCAGAGCTACCTTTTATACTCGCGATCCTGTTGTGGGTTATACTGATTACACTTTCCTTGAAAATGATACTAAAAGCGGTGCACCAATATCTCGCCTTTAAATGAGCATGTTATCCTTAGCTCCCATATCAGTTTGGAATTAAATAGAGGTAACTATGTATTCTTCTGTTGTATTGTAGTGTTCTGCAATTGGCCATAATATGTACACCTTAACAATGCCTATTGCTTATGTGCTACAGTACTCGTAAAGATTGCTACCATTGATGAACTTTAAGGTTTTGTGGTAGATGTTTGTGTATCCCTTGTGAGGCATAGATTGCACTAATCTTCAGCATCTGGTCCTCTGATCCTCTCCTTCCATCCTTCTGGTACTTGTAATATTTCAAACTTACAAGAATGTAATAGGGCTACAAATAATCCGGGTTGAGCATGTTTGCTGTCTATTTTAGGATTGTTTGAACTTTTTTGAATGTATATTTGTACTCGGTTTGGACAAATTTAAGTATATTTAAGTTCGCTTATTTAACGTTTCAAATAATCTTGGATAACCTGTGTGCTTGCTCGTTAATATTGGCCACGAACTATGATATATATTTTTTCAATTACAATATGAACATGATTTTTCGGAACCTAATTGTGATACCATTACCATCATTGGATATGTCTCTATTTCAATTATATATGTTATGTCCTGAGTGAGAAATGCTACAAAAACTAATTCTTAGATTGATAAGCATGTTCTCATTATGATGCAATGTAAGACGCATGAATGCAATGCACACATTAATTTATTCTCTCTCTCATGAAATATCCAATTCCATTTGTGTTTTCATTCCCAAAAAATAAAAGAAAAATAATAAAAAAATAAGGGACGTAGAGCAACCAAGGAATTAGTTCATAAAAATAAAAATAAAAATAAATAAAAAGTTAGGAAGTCCAAATTAAAAATAGCTTAGCTAGAAAAGATGCAATCCAATGATGGAGGTGGAGAGAATATGAGTAATGAAAATGGCGTAGAAGATAGGGATGCAACTAGCTCCACTCATTACTCTTCAAGATTTAACCTTCTCCAAAACTCAAAAGACAAGTTGACTTGCAGAGACCAAATATCCTATTATACCCCCACACCTTTTTCATCTTTTTATTTTATTTTTCTTTCACTATAAAACAATATATATTTTGGACCACACTCACATGCTGAGAATTTTAAGTCGAAATATCTAAAGGTTGGTTTGTATTTTTCTACCTAATTTAGGTAAAAAATATCTAATTGGAAATATCTTTGAGGAAATATGAATTAGTTTACATCATATCTAAGAAATTTCACTTGCAGTTGAGATATTTTTCTTATTTGCTTTTACAAAATTTCACTTGCAGTGTGGCTATTTTGACTCTGATATATAACCAATATTATATTAGAGATCAGACCTATAGATAAAACAGTTCTATTATATATATATATATATCTATATATCATATACATATATATATATACATATTTTTAAATTATAAGAACTCCATTGAGGTTTTTGTATATAGTTTACCATTTTACAATTACCCTCTGATCAATAGTTGCAATGTATATAATATAATCAAAAATTACATATACTACATTTATAAATTTAATTGAAAACTTCATATGACATCATTAATTAACATGTGGTGTTGATTAAATGTTATGTAGCACGGGGTGTAACATCAAATGTAATGGAAGATCCAAACTTAATTTTAATTGTAATGTTAATATATAAGTCTTTGAATACATGAGATCTTCTATTACATTCAATGTTACATAATTTATTTTGAATTAATCACCTTACACCTTACACACGTATCAAATAACATCATTAATTAACACATATCATATATTAAATGCCACAAAACATAAAATGTGATACTAAATATAATACAACATTCAAACTCGTTTTGAACATTAATTAACACGAGCAAAACTACAAAAATCAGTTGCTATCTTTTGATCCTTCAAACATGGTCTTGTGCTGCTTTCCTTATTTATAACTCAACATTAGCAAATGGCGACATGCCATATGTGTGGGTATGGGTATATCATGAGAATAAAATACTTGACTAATTTTTTTTTTTTTTTTGTATTAAACAATAAATTAAATTATAGTCGCTGCGTATATATATATTTTTTGTCAGTCTCAGAATTATAGTTTACTTTCTATATTAAATTTTCTGTCTTAATATGCATGTACTTGGTGTTTTTTAAATCCAAAATTTATACTACTTTATGCAAGAAATGATGATTTTCGTCACCTATTCAAAAATAGGTTTAATGACAAAAAAATCCAAAATTTTAAAGTTTATTTTTAAAATTTTAGTTAGTTATTTCAAAATTATCAATTTTAATCATGAATTGATGAATTAATTTCAAGTTGAACCAATTCATGATTTATGTTAAATTTGAATTATGTGTGTTGTGATGTGGATGTCACGTAAATATTTATATAATACATCATGATTTAAGTCTAATTATTTACGACTTAACATACATTAATTTAAATAAATGAAATTAATAAGAAAGAAAAATTAATAAAACAAAATCACACATACAACAAAAACAACAACTTCAAAATATTGTCAATAACATCTTTATATATCAAAATTTCGCCCTTGAACAACAAATGATATGAACTCCTCCACTACACAATCACGGAGCTTCAAAATTTCTTTATCTTTTTTATTAATTTAGGATTTTGATTTTATAGAAGAGTTTTATTTTTTTTATTTTTTTATTATAGGATTTGAATTTTATAAAAAGGATTCTTTTTCAGTTATTTATATTTAAATTATTGTTCACCTTTTCTTTTTCATCTATATTTTTAAAATGTAATTGCTTTGGAATTTGTATTATTTTTCTATTAAAATTTTGGATTTGTTTGTATAAGTGAATAAAGCTATAGTTAATTTTTTGCTTTAAATTTATGTTATATAATGTTGTTTTCCTAAATTATTTTCTCTATATTTTTTCTTTCAGTTGTCTAGGTAACAATGGTTTAATTCATAATTAATTATATTTAATGAATTTTAAGTGATACATCATTCATATATTATCTATGTGGCACCCTCATCACCACACACATAATTTAATTTTGACTAGAATCATGTATTTGTTAAAATTGAAATCAATTGATAAATTCATGATTAAATTGATAATTTTAAAAAATATTGGTTAAAATAGAAAAAAATTGTTTTTTTTTTTTTTGGGATGCTAAGCCTTAAAAAATAACACATTTGAAGGAGTAAATGGAGATACAAAGATCAATGTTGCTCAAATTTAAGAACAAGATTTATTTCCCAACTCATTAGCTTTGAGATCAATGAGCTTCGGGACTTATGTCTCAAACCTAATGATCTTAAGGACAACATTTCTAATTTTAACAAGAAGTTTCGGTCACTTTAGGGCAGTATAGTTTGGATAAACTGTAACTTTATGTCCCATAATTTAGGTATTGTTCACTTTTTTTACTACAAAATTTATATATTTTATCAAATCTAGTTCTCTAAATGTCCCTTTCTTTCAACTATTGGCATCCGATTTGCTCAAAATTTTGATTTTTTCATATAGTACTTCACTCATCATATTTATCATCCATAAGTGGTAAAAAAAAAAAAAAATCTTTTAGATATTTTTATTAAAAGTGGAATGATGTGTGAGAAACATATTTTTGGACATATTGCATATTTTCTCTATCAATAATATCTTAATAATTCCAAATTTCCACCTATAAAAAATTCACAATTTTTTTTAAAAAAAAAGCAATAATATTTAAAAGTTGGTTGGAAAAACCTAACACATACCCATCGGTCAATATCAATTTTCCTATATATTGTTGACAAACTCTCATAGATTATGATCAGGATTGACAAATTTTCAAGTTTCTCAATCATGTGCGGAATTAAATTTGTGAAAATAAAAAAGATGCAAAGTTAAATTGCCAATCTTTGTGAGATGAAATTTACGTATTTATCCGAAGGTGAAGTACATAGATGATACAACATAGTAAGTTTAGGCAGTAAATTAATGTGGTAAAAGAAAAGATAGAAATAGAAAAGAGGGTTTTTGTTTTATCCTTGGCTGTAGATCACATGCATCACAGCCCAGAACAAAAGTGTCTTTATCTCCCAACCCACACTACATCTGCATGCCTCCATCTTCGTTGCATGTCAAAATTCCTTCACAACCATTGAATTTCTGCTTCAAATATCCACACCCACTCTATATAAACCCTATCACCAATTCCATCCATTCACCCAACAATTAACAACAATATATCCACAATGCAGCTTCCTTACCTGTTCCTCTTCTCTCTCCTCCTCCTCGCCGCCGTCTCCGACGGCCTCGTCCAGGACTTCTGCGTGGCGGACCTCTCCCTACCCGCGGGCCCCGCCGGCTACCCCTGCAAGAAATCCGTCACCGAGAAGGACTTCGTCTTCCACGGCCTCGGCGTCCCCGGGAACACCTCCAACATCATCAAAGCCGCCGTGACCCCAGCCTTTGACGGCCAGTTTCCGGCGGTCAACGGCCTCGGCATCTCCCTGGCTCGGCTCGACCTGGCCGTCGGCGGCGTCATCCCCATCCACACCCACCCCGCCGGCTCGGAGATCCTGATCGTGATCGAGGGGACCATATGCGTGGGATTTATCTCCTCCTTCGCGAATACGGTGTACCTGGAGACTCTGAACAAGGGAGACGTGTTTGTCTTCCCACAGGGTCTGCTCCATTTCCAGATCAACTCCGGCAACGGTCCGGCGTTGGCGTTCGTCAGCTTCAGTACGCAGAACCCTGGCCTGCAAATTACCGATTTTGCCCTATTCAAGAATGACTTCCCCACTGAGCTGGTGGCCAAGACTACTTTCCTCGACGTGGCCCAGATCAAGAAGCTCAAGGGCGTGCTTGGTGGCACTAATTAGCTACATTCATTTGCAGTAGAAGCATTGATCTAGTTTGGTTTGCTTTTGTTGTGTTCTAATTTCTAGTGTTGGGTGTTTCACTCCAGCAATGTTGGTTGTCTTTTGATTCATTTCTTTAGATTTGGTTCTTTTGCCATATTTCGAGGCTGATTTGTTTGTCATTTAACCATGTTCTTGCTATCTTCTTTTGCTCACAATGTTCTCTTTAGTTTGTTGTCTTCTCAGCTATTTTTAAAAAAATATTTTTCAACAAATATCTGCTTAAATTTGAATGATACTCGCATATATAAGTAAAACGAATAGGAACTATCAATTTATAAGATGGTACGTAGCTAATGGTATGACCTGACTTGCATTGGTTTTAGTTAATATGTAAGTTCAATGATTTGATTTTGTTGGTAGGAGAGATATAATGGTACAACCTGAATTTTAATGACGTTGAAGAAAAGGGTAAAAATATCAAAAATTAACTAATGAATACCCAACTAGGTGAAGACAAAAAAAAAAAAAAAAAAGACCTATTATTGTAAATGCATGTTATAAAATGCATGCATATGTTACATGATATATAAGTTAATTAAGTAGAAGAACTTGGACAGCCATTACTTTTAGAACATGCATTTTGAAGCTGATAAAGACTCAAAAATTCATTCCTATATAACAAGAAGTTAGTGATGTATAGAACGTTATCTGAGGAGGGATATTGATTTTTAATCACTGAGCAAAACTTGGAATTATTTTCCATTGACAACAAAAAGAGCCAATTGAGCCAAGGGGGTTTCACGGAGATATCTAATCGAGCAGATTTTGAGGGAATGAGAGCTCACAAGAGGAAATCATAATAGAAACCATGTACAATTACTACAACCTTTTAACATTATTTAATTTTATAAAAATAACACGTAACTCCCAATATTTTTTTACAGTTTGCAACCTGTTGCGAGCCATACTATCCAGAACTCTCTTATGACAATATACACGATGATTGATATATAGATTAAATTGATAAATAATCGACTTCTTTTATGGATGTTGTACAGACATATCCCAATATTGTTTAATGTTATTGTGAGATATGAGTTATTGTTGTGTAGAAGATTTTTTAATTAAATTGGTGACAATTTATTGTTTTGACATAATAGGAAAAATTCCGCGAATTGATGAGCTCACATGTGATCCACATGCAATTTAAGCCTAATTAAAATATTCAAATTGAAATCGGGTAAAATTTGCGAAGTTCAAAGACTTATTGTTCTAAATTATCGGCCTGAAGACTTAAAATTCAAAATTATTAGTCCTTCTAATTTATTGAGGAAAAAAAACTCAATATTTTTAAAATATTTTCATAATTATGGACCATTTTTACGATTTTTCTTCAATAATATTCTACTATTCACCATAGATATATTTTAACCATAGATATATTTTAATATAATTACAATTAATGTGTAAAGATCTCATCTTTTATATATTATAATTCACAATATCCACGATGAATACGCTAGTGTTCCGTTTTACCCAATTCCTTAACTTCCCATTTGCAAAAGTGAAGTTCATTATAAAGAAGCCGAGATTACGTAAGTCAATGGCCCAACACGAAATAAAGCCCACTTATCAAATGGATAAAGCCCAAAAAGGATTGAACCCGCCACCATATTACAGATACGGCCCAATTTTCTCATAAAATACATTTGATTTCTTTTTTGCCTTCTTTGAATTACTAACACATTATATTTCGATTGGATAAGTCATCGGAAAAATGATAATAAATTGGAAAGTGAAAAATTATAGGTTCTAAACCTTTACCCTGTCCATTAAACTTGTACAAAATCACATTATTAACTCACATAAGTCTTGCCAAAAAAATTGTCCCAAAAGAGTACTATTTAATTCAAAATTAAAGGTTAGTTTTTAGTTAAATTTCTATAATTTCATCATAACAAACTTGTAATTAGTTAAAATCAAATTTGGACAATGAATAAGAACACCCAGAGTGGTGCATTTTACATCATTTAAATGATGAAGGGATTGAGTTTGATCCAACGTGACTCAATCCAAATAGAGAAATTTCATTTTATTTTCTTTCATTTGATTCATCACAGTCTATATATGGTGTCTTAATATAATACATTCACTATTGGATATATATCTTTAAATGACATCAAAATAAAAATACCTTTTTTTATAAGAAACCTCACACATTTATTCTATTTCTGGAGGTACGTACCATATCCAATCCAGCAGTGTGTATCTATTTATTATGGTGTGGTGACACCTGCAAATTAAGTCATGACAATAATCTTTATATACATATAAAAGTAAGATCATTTATATCACGAGTCAAGTCCACAATTTTTTTCATAATATTAATTTTTAAAAATAAAATTTATAATATAATTTTTTTAAATACAATAGTAATTAATGACTTTAAATTTATAAAAAAAACATTACTAAATAATATAAAAATTTTATTTAATTTTTTTAAAATAGCTCATGTTATACTTCAAATATAGAAACTATTCATATATTTGAAATTTGTTTAATTTAATGTTTTAAAAAAATATATAAATAAAATAAAATAAAATAAAATGAAGATGGGTTGATTAACGAAATTGAATAATTTGTGGGAGCGTATGTTTTAAATAAATTTTATATTTTATTTGGAAATTTTAACTTTTTATTTTTTTTATCATGTAATTGAAAAGGAAATTCGAGAACTATTCTAGACTTTATATTCATTTACAAATACAACATTCCAACAATCAACAATTAAATAATATGGTACGCACATTATGTCATATTTAATGCTAGATTAAGTGATATATGTTGAACAAAATCATAAATTTATTTTTCCTACATAAATTGTATTTCAAATTTTCAAATTTTAATTACAACAACGATTTTTTGAGTGATCAAAGAACAAACACATTCTGTATGAGTTACCATAATTCTCTTACAACAACTAGAAGAAGAGCACTAACCTAAGAGTATTGTTTTCTTTCCTCCTCTCGGCTTTACACTCGACAGCCGAGGGTGATCCTCTTGGCCGACGACACTCATTTCGAAGATCCAAATGGCTATTCACCACCCCAAGTATTACTAGTAACAAGAAAATGATATTGAACCTCAATGATTTTTCCAGTTTCAATATATATCATAACCTTCAAAGATGTGGTTACTCCCTAACACCTTAGGGACTATATTGTTATTTGTGTATTGGTTTTGTTTTGGTGGAGTGGATTAGTTGGAATCAATGAGTGACATCTAGCTAGGTTTAGCAAATCTGACTTTTTAAAAGATATGGCGTTCTTATATTTAAATTTGGGATTGAATTAATATTTACATCCATGCATCAATCGTATCGTCTCATTTCAATATTTATGTTGCGACCATCACATGTAGATCTCCAATATTTTAAACAAAAAAACAATTTTAAAGCAATAATATTTCTCACTTCCATAACATTAGTTAATTAGATCTTGGATCTCCAATATTTTAAACTAATAACAATTTAAAGCAATAATATTTCTCACTTCCATAACTTTAATTAACTATATCTTTGATGTCAATGTATGTTTCATTCAGTGTTTTCAATAATTATAATATATGATATGTATAAATGAGTAAATGAGATCACTAATTAATGTTAATAATGATCAAGCAAAATAATATACGACAAGCATCTAATAAAATTGAGTTTCAAAGCTAAAGAAATTAAACTTTGCATCCCATAAGAAATATGAGAATTGTTTTTATTTTTTATGGGCCTGAGTAAGAATACTCTCCAATAAATAAAAACATCAAATAAAGAAGCCCAAGCCCACAAATAAACAAGGGCTGCCAGAAATGACCATCAAATCCCTGTATAATTATCTGGATTTAAAACATTTTATTTGAAGTATATGTAATTTGATTTTTTTTTTACAAATTTTAATATTTTTAATATATTGTATCAACTTTAAATTTAATTTAATTTATTATATCAGAAAAATCCTAATTGTTGATTTTAATATATGCATGATCAGGATTTGTCGGATACGGATACGGATACGTAATAAACTATATCAAATTTAAAGTTCATACGAAAAATTTAAATATTTTAAAATTTAAAAAAAATAATAATATCAATTCGATGGGAAAATGTATTTCACGATAATCATTATTAGGATTAAAGATATATGATCAATTCATTTACTTCTCATAAGCAGTTAATTTAGTATTCATAATTTTCCTTTTATTCACGTTTTCAATAGTTAATATGTTTTTTTTGGTCACGACGTGACATCTATTCAACCACGTTTAAAATTTTGCAGAGTTTTATTAACTTGAATTATTTGAAGCATCTTCACAAATCAAGTCCAAGAAGCTACCACATAACATTCAAAAGAAATCAATAAAGGCTACACATAATTAAATTATATTAAAGATTAATTTTGTGAGATGGATTTATTCATAATTTAAAATCCATAAATTGAAGATTAATTTATGAAAATGAATTGAGATTACAGATAGTGTGTAGAACTTCATCTCAATAAATTATATTAATAACACGAAATTGTATTTGATGTAAATTATATTAATCAGAATTAGGAAATATAATTCTTCTAGAAATTGAACACTATATTTTTATTTCAAACGATTCCCTAAATGCTATTAGGCTGCCAAATTTGATAAGGAACACGTACGGTACTCCTTCAGAATCGTTGCTCTAATTAAGGAAATTTTAATTTGTAGTATTTCATGAACCCAATTATAGATTTTTTTTCAATAAAAGTTATTACCGAATCCGTAACTATGGAAAAAATAAAAAATTCACAATGCTTCAATTAAATTCTAAAATATTATAATTTGAACTCACTCATTTTTTATCGATTTCAGATTATATATATATATATATATATATATATATATATATATATATATATTATCATACTTAAATTTAAACCTAAAACTTCTTAGGCCCAAAACAAATAATCTTGAGGGTTTTTTTTTTTTTAATTAACTCGAGTTTGAATTGATAAAAGAATTGTTAGCATTGATCTCATTTAACATGGTCAATTTTAAAGTATAACAAGTTGAGTAGAGTTTAATTTGCTCAAAACTAACTCATCTATCATCCGTTTAAATTTTAGTTGACCTTTGATTAAATTAAAGATTGACATGAGTCCACACAAACTTAATGAATATATCTTAGGGTGTAGCTATTCACACCTCGTACTTTATTTAATATACTTTCATCATTTTAATTTTAGACTTAAATTTTAAATTTGTCATTTTCTTGTAAAAATCTTTTTAATCATTTTAACTCTTTCATCTTTTCTACTCATACACACCTTCACTTCCTTCTCTCTATTTCACCTCATTTCGTTGTAACCATCATTACAATTACTGTCGATTGTTACTATTGAAATATAATAAATTTTCTTTTCACAAAGAATTACATAAATAGTAACCCTCCATATATAAGATAACTACAAGTTTTTTCAGGCCAACATAATTGCTTGTTACCACTAATACTATTGTTTATATAGTAAACAATTAAAAAAAATGAGGGAATTAAAAAAAAATTGTTTATAGAAGTTTTTGTCAAATAAAAAGATGGAGGGTATATTAAGTAAAGTTGAGGGTGTGAATATATGAACCCTATAACTTATAGGAAATATTACTTGTTTTGCAAATAATTTACGAGGTCTCTTTGTTTAGATCTCTAATTTATTTTAGGATTAATATCAATTTATTATTTGAGCTATTGCAATTTTTTTTAGTGGGTGTCCAAATTCAAAAGATTTTTAATCACTAGTCGTTCTTTTCCAAAATAAAATAAAATTAAGTACACATATTTTTTGCCAAAATTTGCCAAAAAACTTGAAAACGCAATTCACCTTCAAATATTAGTCAAAAAATGCATGATTCATATGCCAAAATGACATTCTTTCAAAGTCAAACTATAACTCTAAGTTAATTTAACAATTCTAGTTTGATTTAAATTTGAATCGAACAAAAATTGTTCAAAACCATAAAATGATTTTCATTTGATTAGTGATCGAATCGAATGAGAATCATGAAATTGATTTGGGTCTATAATTTGATTTCGAATATGGGTCATTTTGACAAATGAATCATGCATTTTTGACTGATATTTGGAGGTGAATTGTATTTTTAAGTTTTTTGGCTAATTTGGATCGAAAAATATGTTAAAAATTGAGTTGTAGTAGCAACTAAAAAATTGATAAAACTTTTTAAGTTTAGACATCAACTAAAGAAAGTACAATAGTTCACGTGGTAAATTAATATTGTCTATTTATCTTATAATGAAGTTATAATTTTTTGTGAACACAAAAAATTATAGCCTGAACGTTCCAATTAGGCTGAAATGTCTAATGAGAGCCCAATTTCAAGCATCTAAATTCCCTGACTTGGGCGTCGCATAAATGACTTTAATCCACATATTGATGATTGCATAATATTTTTTTCCTAAAATAGTAATAAAAAATATAAATTATTTAAAAACCTACAAAATATAATCAAATAAAATATTATTTAATCTGAATATTCATTTAATAAACATGGAAATAGTAAAAGGAAATCTAACACTAATAACTTCGCAAATAAGATTAAATTTACTGAAATAACCAAATAAATTTCTACCTATCCAACAAACTACCTCTAAGAGTATAATAAAAATATTTAAAATGTATAAATTATTATTAACAACTGTAGAATATAGTTAATTCATGAAACTAGAAATCAATTAAGCGATTAAAGTATTAAAATTCTGTATATTCAATATTATTAAGATCTCCCCTATCCATCTTGGTAGAACCAGTGCCATTGCTACTTTCAAATTTCAAAACATGAATAACGATAGAAATTGACCATGTCCACCCGTTAAAAGGTTGAAAGCAAAATCATAATAAGATTTGAGTCTTTTACGAGACTCTCTCATGGAGATGGGACACCCACACCCACACCTCACCTATAAAGATATGAATAAAAGTTTTATTTGTCAATAATAAACATTCATTTCATGATAATTATTCGCGAGACTGTCTCATATAAGTTTTTATGTAATAACAAAACTGAAATGAATCATTTTAACAATCTAAATTTGTTTGTGAATAATAAGAATGATATGAGTTCATTTAACTATCTAGAACTAGCGCTATGAGTCTTGTAACTCAAGTGATGTGATATCTCACCTTTATAAAAATGTAGATTTTTTATGATTAGAATTTGATAGAACTAACAAATTGTACATGCAACAATTTATGAACGTTTTCAATGACACATCACACATCCACCAATAGAGTTGCATGGAATCACCCACAAACAATGTTTGTTGTATATCATTAGAGAACACCGTGTATCCTTTAAGTAATAATACGGAAAATAAAAGAAAAGGAAAAAGTGTGACGTACACTAATATTTGACACATATTTCGGTCAAAAAGTTAAACCTCCATCACCAAAATGCCCAACTTTAAAAACAATAAATCAATTGATAAATGAAATAAAGATCATTTTAAGATTTTGAATGATTATTGTTTGATTTGGGCTCCAATCGAATGAAAATAATGAAATTAACTAAGAATCATAATTTGACTTCAAAATACGGTCATTTTGATATATGTCTTATGTATTTTGATCAATTATTTGAAGATGAATTGTATTTTTTAAATTTTCGATAACATTTTATAGTAAAAAATAAAAAGTGTGTCAGAAGTTAAGTTTGAGTAACAATCTAAAAAGTTCGTAATGTATATTTCGAATAGCAATCTAATATATTTTTAGGCTCCAAATATCTAAAAGTGCTAAAGTACATATTAATATTAATCATAATATTTTTTAAGTACCGCTAAGGGTTATTAAGAGAACTAGTACAACAAATTTGTGATGGATGAATTATATACAATATAATGAAATTTATATTAAATTAAAGAGACAATAAGTTTTTTGATCTTTTAAATTTATCTTTTTGGATTCTTCAACATTTATTTTTTATCTTTTAATTTTTAATCCTCTATGTTCAAGATTTTCGATTTTTTAGTCCTCTTATTTGTTAAAACAGATAATATTTTAATTTTTTTAATTAAAATTCATCTTCAACATTAAAAGAAATATTCTTTTAATTGAGCTAAGTTAATAATAAAAATTTAAAAATATTTTTTTATTAATATATCTAAGTTCGGGATACTCAAATTATTAGTATTGATATTTAATAACAAAAATCTAATTCATGTATTGGAATGAAAAATAATATCAATTTTGGCATGTAATTAAATGAATATTACAAATTTATAATTTTAAAAAAATAACGTTGTCTCAATTACAAAAAAATTGATGTTATACTTAAATTTATTTTAAAAAAAAAAAAAAAGCAGTTACCTGCTATATAAATTAGAGAGCTAAAAAATAATATTTCTTAAATATAGAAGATTAAAAATCAAAATTTGAAAAATAAAGGATGCAAAATCCAGTAAAATAAACTTACAGTAACAAAAAACTTATTTTTTCCCTAAATTAAAATAATGGTCATATAAATCATTATATAATCATATGTTACACATGTACAATAATTTAAGTAAAAAGATTAAAAGACATTTGACTGAACTTATAAATCATTTGAATATGGTGTTTAAAATCTTATAAACCATTTACAAATGTTTGATTAACATTTTTTAATTTTTTTTATTGTTATTGAGAACTTATAAAATGTTTTTTTTAGGAGGGAGACTCTCCATCTTATTAATGCAATAAGATGTTACTTTTAAAACATACCTTAAATTTAATTATTTTAGTTGACAAAATCATCCTAATACTTCAAAAATTCCTTTTTTTTTATTTCCCCTAGGTAATTTAATAATTTATTTTCAAAATAAGATCATAAGCATTTAAAAGTATACATATTCTTTACAAATATAAATTTATTTAATGATAATTGTACAAAATAAATATATCTTATTCATTATTTATGAATATATTAAAATATTTTTAATAAGAATTCTGTAACGCCCCGTTTCTTTTATCAGTAAATCTTGACTGAGACGTTACTCATGCATAAAACTTGCTCTTTCAAGAAAAATAAAGGTAAATAATTTCAAGAAAATTTATTATAAAACATATACATTTTCGAAATTCCTGAAATAAATCATCTTAAATTTAAACCTTTTTCAACCTTTGATTATCGGCTGCCAGCATCCACTGCTCGCGCACCACGCTCTAAACTCTTTAAACTGAAAACATTTTACATAGAAGGGGTGAGCGTACAAAGACACTCAGTGGGGTTGATCTACGGGAATACTCATAATAATATCATCCAATAACATCTTTTTGTTTACGGTCTTTAGCCGTCATGAAAACACGGATTTTAACCGCCATGAAAAACATTTGCTTAACATAAACATATTACACGTTGTGGACTCCCAAGTAGTCCCAATGAACTCTAGATAGGTTTCCGAAGAATACCTATCAAGGCCCCAAGCTGACCCGATTTGGGTTATTACACCCCCTCGTGCTGGGTTTTCGAAGAATACCCCGCTCTGATGGGTTTCCGACAAGGAATACCCTACTTGGCGTGAAGGCGCATGCGCAGTTAAAAATCACATAGTGATTCCACATAAACACATAGTGCACATTAATCACGTTCACGTTGGCCACATAACTCACATAACACGTAAGTACAGAAAACTTTAGCATATGTTGGTTTCTAATGAAACCCTTTTGATGCGGGTATTTCCCGTCTTTTCATTTCATGGAACCAGTCTCATTTTTGTCTCTTGAAATCAATAACTTCCGAAGTCGTATAATTTGCTCGAATAAAATTCATGTAGTGAAAACATTTCACTTTAAAAAGACGTCACGTAACAACAGAATTTAAATCACATAGTCACGTAGTTTTTTGGTAAAATTGTACAACTTAAAACATAAATAAGATTTTACCCCCACCTTGGATTTTTCACAGAATCCTGTCCAAAAAGCGTTCGATCCTGTTCTTAGTTCGGTCCCGTACGTGTATTTCCTACAGAGAATAGAAACGGGCTTATCACCTGATTTAAATAGCTTAAGACTAGTGAAATCTATAAAGGAATAAACCCTAGAGAAGATCGATAGACGGGGTTCAAAATTTAGGGTTTACTGAAAATCAGGGTTTGTGGACTTCGCCCCTAAAATTAGGGTTTTCTTGCTTAAAGGGTTCGTGTGTCCTGTCTTATATCATTTTATAACATCGTAGGACATAAAATACATAATTTATTAAATTCTGAGGTCATGCTATAATCTCTGTAAAGTTTAGGGTTTGCAATTTAGTCCCTAGACTAAATCAAATTCTCAAAAACAATCCCTAGGACACAAACCCAACGCACAGCCAACTCAAACATACGCAGAATACAAAACATATATACATATGCATAGCGACAGAGAATAGAAAAGAGAATGAAAGGCTACCCCTTCCCGTGGTTATTCGTGGCGAAGACGGCGATCGAGTCAAAAATCGAGACCGTACTTGAGATGAGTTCAGTGAGTACTACATATGGGTGGGTCCGATTACTTTATCGGACAAACTTCGACGGGGTTGTCGTCTCTTCCCACGATCGTTCGTGGTGGAGAAAGTGGCCGATTCAAATTTCGAGACCGTAGTTATGACTGGCTCGGCGAGAACTATAAATTAACCAGTTTACTTTGCCGAAAAACGTTGGCCGACGGTGGTGGAAATTGGACGGCAATGGTGAAACTGGCGGCAGATGGTAATGGAGAAAGAGGGAGCCTTTTCTTTTATTTATTTTTCTTCCTTAGTCAATTTTTAATCAATTCCTCACATATCCTAATACTGTCAGGTGTAAAAATATTAAGCAAGAGGTGTAATATCTATACAAATTCATGAATTTTGATTTACTAGGTTAACCATAAGATTAAGGTAAATACTAAGATTTATCATTATTATTATTATTATTATTATTATTATTATTATTATTATTATTATTATTATTATTATTATTATTATTATTATTATTATTATATATATATATATATATTTTAAAAGAAAATGTGGGTGCTACAAATTCATTAGTCCGATTATTTAGTAAAATAATATACTACAATTATTAAGTAGTTGGTTATACAATTTTTTAACATTTGTATTATAATAATGTTCTACAATCATATAATATATTATAAATTGGGTTTTATTTTTTTCCAATTTTTCATATCTAAACTTTGTTTTTATATATAATATAACTAATATTTAAAATGCTTATAATAAATTGAAATATCGTTTTTTCTTAAAAAAAAAATTTAAAATTTTAAAAGAATCTAATTTTGTTTCTCTATAACATATCTTTTTTTTTTTTGCTCAGTAAAAGGGGAATATATTTCTAATGAAGGGCAAGAGAATTATTATCCGTACTCTATTTATATACAAAATCTATGAATTATAATTTTTTATTATATATTTTCATCTGTATTTTTTAATCTCTACATTTTTATCTCAATCTATCATAAAAATCATGTAAACCCCCGAAAAATACATTTCAGAATTTATATTTTGTACATTCAATAAGATATCAAACAAAAAATCACTAAAAATAAATAATTTGATATATTATATGTTAAAATAAATTTAAAACGAGATAATTATTGTAATTTAAAAAATTAAAGTTTAAAAATCACTCCACCCCACCTAGAAAAGGAGCTCCCTGATCCCCTCCCCAATCTCGTCTTGGCAGCATTTGCCAAAAGCTCTTTACCCTTTTCTTTCTATTTTGGAAAGTGAATTTGTGATTATTTATATATGGAGATTGTCACTTACATTTATATTTACTTTCATTTTGGTAAGTATTTCCTACCAGCACATTTATAATCAATATTCTACTTACTATCTTTGGTTGTGATTATTTTATATATCTATATTAATTATTACTTTCATTTAAAATTATTTTCATTTTGGTAAGTACTTCAAACGAGCACATTTCTAATCAATGTTAATTTCTCAGCATAATTACCATCTCAGTAGTGTTATATTTCATTTTGGTAAGTATATTCAACTAGCATTGTCACATTAATTTTCAATTAGTGTCAACTCATCGGTCTAGTCATCATCTCATTTAAAATCATAGTATTTCATTTTGGTAAGTTATTCCGACAAATACATTATTTTTATTTTATTTTTAGCCAATGCCAGCTCATCATCAAGATTATTTTCAAAATTTAACCTAAAAAAATTCCTTGAATTCGAACGCAGGACTTGCAAATGATATTCTGGAGTTAGCTCCAACCATATAATCAGGAGAATTAATTCTTAAATAGAATACGAAAAATATATAAATTTATTCACCAATAATTAATTTTAAGAAAACTAAATAAAAAGAACTATGGAAAGTAAAGTTCATAGGCGAAGATTTTAAAATCAATTAATTCGAGGAATTTAGTTTTCTTTAGTTTTTTTAAACCAACATAGAATTTAGCAAAATTCAGACATAAATAAGATTTGAGCTTGGGACCTCAAAATTTGGATCTAGGTTCTTCTCTTTATGAGTAGGATAATGTCTCATCCACTGGTAAAAGATGTTTAGTTCCATTGAAATATTATTGTACTAATTATCTATAACAACGAAACACAGCATTATAAATATTAGGCCTTCCAATGTTATTATTGTACTCTGCATAACAAACTGCACTAAAGCTCATTGGTATTAGGTCTTTTATGTTGTCAATTAATTTTTTAGACATTTTAACTACTTTCTTCATAACGTAATTTTTTTTCTACAATCTTTTTAGAAACTATAAAATCTCACTCATATTCCTCCATTTATTAATTTCGTTATATATATAGCTAATTAATAACAAGTTTGAAATAAGAGAATCTAAAATTAAATTTCAATTTAATAGAGAATATATTAATAAATCTTGTTAATGTCTATTTATTGTGTTAGCAGCAGTTGCTGCAAAACATGTTGAGTAATGTTAGATATTATTTATTTATTTTTGTTCTATATTGGCTTGTTGAGTTTTTCAGTGTTCAAAATTTCAGAAAACATTTTTACACCAGCGATGATTCCAAAACTGATTTCATTATCCTCAAGTTTTGAAATAACATTTTACACCTACTATGTTTTTTTTTCTCTCCAAAATGTTGTATTAATAATTTTTACTGGCTAATTCTAATTATATTTAAATTATTTAAGATGACAACTCAACATCAATTAATTTGTATCAAATAAGGTAATTATCATTGAATATACCTTTTCACCTCATATAATTTCTGTTAAAATCAACTTTAACTAGTGAAAATTATCGGTTGCAATAAAATAAAAAAATCAATTTCCGCATTTTCAAATATAGGAGATGAAATTAAAGTGTTTTTCTACAACTTGAAACTAATTAAAAAACTCAATAGTAAAACATAAAGGTCTAATTTTTTTATTTCTCATTATAAATACAAGTTCCTCATTCCTTAAATTAAACATTTTAGGTGTGTATTTGACAAATTTTCCCCAAAAAAATCCCATCCAATGTATATATATATATATATATATATATATGATAAAAGAAATGCAAGAGTTTGAAAGTGTAATGTATGTATAGGTGAAAGAAGTCCAATAAATAGAGAGCAACTAGCATTCATTCAGTGAGATACGAGTAAGAGCTATTTGCGTTGGCTATGCCAAATTACTTGTCTTCTTTTACCCACTGCTTACGTATGCATCCCATATATTTAGGGAGAGAGAGAGAGAGAGATTTGCATACGTGCAAAGAAAAGAAGAGAGAGAAGGGCAAGTCTGGATACCGCCTGAACTCCTCATTGCCAGTCTGTCTCTTACACACACGCACCCCCCACCCCGCCTCTCTTGTGCCTATATATACCAGTTAGCATACATGCATTAGTGCAAAAAACCCTTCTTCGACTGCAGCTTTTGAATTGCTACACTAAGGGCTTTTCAATTCTCTGCTTAATCATGAGTTTCCTTGGCCTTGGAAGCAGGTTAAATCACTTTTCTTTCACTTTTTAATCCTCTCCTTTTGCTTTAATTCATTTGATTGCATGCATGGTAATTGTTTCTTCATTTTAATCACTTTCTTTTCGAGCTTATTTTTGTTTATGTTTATGGTTAATTGATGCTTTCTTCTTGCTTATGCTACAATTGAGTTTTTGTCTGTGCCAATCTCACTTCACAGATCTTTTTTATCTTCTCAAGTTTTACTCAATTTTGTTTTGAATTACAGTGGTTTGCTTTAAGATGTTGTTGTTGTGATGTATTAGATAAGCTTTATTGGATTTATTTCTGGATCTGATTTTTCATGACATTTAAAATAAATGCAGAAAGCAGAAAACAATTCGCTCCAGAAAAGGTTCTGCTTCTGGAAGCAAGGTCAGTAATTAATCTGTTTTTTTTTTATGTTGTGAAGTTGTGACTTTTTTTTTTTGGTTATATTAATGATTTTGTCTGAGTCTGAGTGAAAATCAAAGCTCTAACTGTTAAAAAAAAGTGTGTATATATTTAAAAAAAAAAAGTGTTTTTTATCACTTGCATGCAGTGGCTATTCTGTGCATTGAATTTCTTTTATTAATGTTTTCAATTGGTGCATTTTATCAATGTTTTTAATTGATTCATGTATAGAAGGTAAAAATTCATTAATTCGGATTAAAATAGGAAGATCTAAAGAACTTGGAAAGAATTTATTAAAACAGACATGTTTATGCTTAAATAAAATGACAACATGTATCTGGACCGAGCAAGATGGTGAGATGCAATCTGTATATTTTTTGCTGTTGTATTAAATTGCTAGTGTGACGCCATGTATTTTGATGTATGCAGGGATGGAAACTTAAGAGGTACATCGATGCTACTTTGGCTAGTGGCAACTTGAGGGAAGCTGTAAGGCTTCCCCCCGGAGAGGATGTTAATGAGTGGTGGGCAGTAAATAGTAAGCTTTGCTCCTCTTTTGTTACTCGTTGATTCATTTGCGTTTATCAGAATGGATCCCTTTTTGTATGCTTCCAGAAATGTGATATGCTAATGACTTAAATAGTGAAATAAACAGTGAATGAATGGTATTGGTTCCATAACATATGCATATTCATAAGGTGTATGGTAAAATGAACTCTTTTCTTTGTGAACTTGTTGACGTTGTGATTTTTCATTAATTGGTATTTGATTAATATTACTATATGAACTAATTTGTAGCATGAGTAACGAAAAATAAAATGATAGGTTTCAATTCCGTGCTTTATAAGTAGTCACTGAAGTGAGGCATTTGCATATTGATTAGATAAAGATCATGTATGGTTGATAAGGTTGTCATTTTCCTTGTAATTAAATACGATTGACACGTTTCTGTTCATTCATTTGTGGCGCAATAGTTGAATGTGTTTATCTGCTTTCGTCATTTGTATGATATGCTATGAGTTTTGTCATAACTGATTCCGTACATTGATTCTGTTATTTGTGCAGCTGTCGACTTTTTTAATCATGTGAACGTTCTTTATGGTACTCTAACTGAGTTCTGCACACAATCAACTTGTCCGACTATGTCGGCTGGCCCAAGGTACGCTCTTCTTTAATTGCAGATAAGATTGCTACGACTAATTTGACACGTAGACACTTTCCATATCCCCTGCCCTACCATGTATTAAGTGGGGCGAGGGAGGGAGAGTGTTTGTCACTCTCTCAGTGTATATGTGTCTAGCCTCGTTTGATTATATGTAGAAACTATAAATGGTTAAGAATGCCATAGTTAAAGTCTGTTACATCATAATACAAATTGTATCTATCCTATGGGATTGAATGCGGTTTTGGACTAATGATAGATAGGTGAAAATGAAAACCTCGTTTCTTCCTGTGCAGGTATGAGTACAGATGGGCTGATGGAGTTGCTGTAAAGAAACCAATACTGGTTTCTGCTCCGAGATATGTTGATTATTTAATGGATTGGATTGAAGCTCAGCTTGATAACGAGGCTGTTTTCCCTCAGAGTCTTGGTAAGTGATGGTTTGCTATATCCATTTGAAATTTCTTTGTTGATCAAAACCATTTTGAAACGCCACTCTCGTTTGCTTCAGGGGTACCATTTCCACCCAACTTTCGGGACGTTATGAAGACCATAATGAAGAGGATGTTTCGAGTTTATGCTCACATCTACCATTCACATTTCGAGAAGATTGTGAGTCTCAAAGAAGAAGCTCATCTCAACACTTGCTTTAAGCACTTTGTGCTCTTTGCAATGGTAAGCTTATTAATCGCACGCCTAAGTCTATTCAGATATGTCTTAGTTTGTGTTGTGCAATGATTTGAACGAAAACTTGTTTCGATTAACTGATAATCTGTTTGATCTAATGCAGGAATTTGGGTTGATTGAGCAGGCAGAGCTTGCACCTCTTGATGATATCATTGAGACTATCTTGAGGAACTAGAAAAAGTTGAGCTCATGATAAATTAAGTCCTTGGTAGCATGATAGACAATCATGGATCTATTTTGAAGATTATTGCTTTGTTTAAGTCTCTATTTCTTCTGTTTTAGTGGCAATCCTGAAACCATTTCAACTATCTTTTGGTTAATTGAGATGTTATTTTTGACATTTTACTCCTCTCTCAGGCTCCTCGTGATTTTGTTTTTGGTATATCGTATTTTTGCTGCTTTCTATGGTGTCGTAAATCTGAGTCTACTTGGCAATATGAGCGTCTTCTTTCAAGTATTGATGCTTCATAGGGTGAGCAAAACCGAACAGGAACCAAAAGACCTAATAGAGCCTAGTGATCAGTTCAAGTTTTGTGTGGATGCGGGTTTGGATTGTTCTTAAATTTGAGAACCAAACCGGTTCAGTTAGGTTTAATGAAATAGAGGACTACGATACTCGGTTTGTTTTGGTTCGATTTCGACCAAATCGACTAAATTGCACTAGAGGTGAGCAATACCGAATTGAATCGAGTGATTCAATATAATTCCGTTTCTATATGGATGTCAAGTCGGTTCGGTATTAGATTTCAATTCGGTTTCTATATGGATGTCAAGTCCGTTTAGTATTAGATTTCAAAACCGAAATATTAAATTAGTTTGGTTCGGTTTTTATATGGATGTCCGGTCGGTTCTATATCAAATTTCAGAACTGAAATATAAACTAGTTTGATTATGTTTACTAAAATACAGGATTTCGATATTCGGCTTGTTATTGTTTGGGTTAGACCAAATCTACTAAATTTGAACTTGAGATGAGGAAAACCAAATTGAATCGAATCGGTCTCTGTATGGATGTCAAATCGGTTCAATTTTAAACTTCAGAACCGAAATAAATTAGATTGATTCGGTTTACTAAAATATAGATTTCTGACTTTTTTGGTTTGAAATGTGAGGAGCTACTAAGTGTTAGAACTTAGAACTACATCTTCCTACATATTAAAAGAGTGTTTTCATTCAAATCCTGACAAAGTTTCCTTTTACCTGACAACGATAAGGACAACTTATTATGTCCACTACTGATAAGGGAAATAATTTGCTCACTAATGATTGTGGGGTGAGAAGATATTAAATCACCTACCTATGTGGCATTGCCACGTCAGCAGTAATTGTGTCCGTGGGTAGGGAAGTGGGATTAGGTGATCCTATTAGAAAGGGATGATACAGAAGATCAACATATCAGGTGTTAGATTTCCTTAAAAAAATAAGCACCAATTGTGGGATTCTGGAATTAAAAAGAGTGATTGATTAGAGTTTAAACTACAATGATACAAAGAGATGGAAAATTATGACAGAAATAGCTGTATGGTATGTTCATTCCAGAGTTTCATTCCTATTCCATATAATATTTGTAAATACATCATATATGTTGTATGGTACTTTT
Source organism: Scutellaria barbata (assembly GCA_028654395.1). Lineage (NCBI taxonomy): Eukaryota > Viridiplantae > Streptophyta > Magnoliopsida > Lamiales > Lamiaceae > Scutellaria > Scutellaria barbata. Next base: position 10,973,189 of record CM053646.1, on the reverse strand, counting down.
TACTCCTCATAACAAAATCAGTGGAAAGTTTTCCAATTAACTAAATGCAAGTATGTATATTAATCAGTAAACTTGATCAATCTTCAGCAACCCCTGTTTGTACACTAGCTGTAGAGACTTCATGCCTTGCTCGGCCCAACGTCTGCAAAAATACAGCCCGGTTCTTGATTGTGTACCGAGCTTTCACTATCGATCCCTACATTTCTAAATCAGTTGAACCATAGACCGAAGTAAGGAAAAACTCGACTAATTTGAGCTTCCATCTTGAGGGGTCCTCTCACAAATACAGCCAGGGAGCGGATTTGCATAAAAACTCTCTTCGAGCTTTGGGAACTCACCCGGTTCCCGCATATATGGCCCTCCAATACGATCTTTAAGAAGTTTTTTCGCTTTGGACTTGAATTTCTTCCAAGTAATCTTTCCCTCATCCAACTCATCAACCAGTTTGACAAAATTCATCCTGAATAATAAAACAGCAAAAAAAAACATAATCACAAACCTTATTCCAACAAGCACTAATACTTTCATAGAGGGCTTGTACCTGTCTGGATTAATAGTTTTCTTGAAGCCCTCAAAACGCCTATGACCTTGAACTGCCTTGGCCATATTCCCATCGTAAGTATAAACAAAAACATCGCTCTGAAGAGCAACGACATAATCCAAACCAGCTAGCATGTTTTGATGGTTTTTGAACGGACTTAACTCTTCCTCGGTTGAGAGAGACGAGTGGGAAAAGATATTAGGGTAACTTTGAATAAGATACTGCATGCTTCCGTTGCCATAAGCTTCACCGGCCACCAAGTAGATTCTGGTGGTGGATGGGAAGCCAAGTGCTTGAAGCAAGAGGGCAGTCTCCCTAGGAGTCATAGGGCAGCCACCGAGCTTTCTTCGTTCGGCCCCATCGATGTCCTTCTCCTTCCAATGGCTGACCTCATACCTCATCTGTCGGAGTTCTTCGTTTTCTTCACTAGTCAAATTGTGGCTGCATCCCGTAAAAGCAAGCATGTCCTTCTCGTATCTGCAAGGTTATAAATTACGAGCTCAAGTCAAATACCGTAAAAAACCAACGTACATATTTTTCTGTCTAGCAAAAACATAGACATCATTTGAGGTCAATCAGCATAAGTAGTTTGTTTGCATGAATTAATGAGCATAAGAGCAACTAAGGTGTTATTTTGCAATATAGATAAGTGTGTTATAATTTTCAAACATGAAATTATGGATGATCAGGTCAAGGTGAGACCTCAAATGAAGTGCAAGATAAGGGCTACCATCTAGTCGCATTCTTGATACCAAGATTTTGCCAAGATCTTCAATTGGGGCAGAATACTTTAATGCTCTGTAGTTGACATGGCATCTTAACTTCTGGATAGAAGGGGGGACTCCATTGTTGGCCAGCCTGGAATCGGTATGAGTAAAGTAGACCACTTTATGCTGCTTCAAATGTGGAAGAACTTCGGATTTATAGTAGCTTACCTGCAGATATCAAATCAGAAAGGTAGTAATGTTATGATGGAGAGAACATTGAGATGCCAGTTCATTATAATAATACCAATCACACCACATTAGAAATAATTTTCCAGTCATAAAACCTTTCTTGTATATGATGTATGTTTAAAACGTTAGATATTCCTTTCCAACAGCTCAATAGAAGAGGTGGTCCTTCACTATCCTATCAGAGTAAGGTCAAACACAAGGGTGTTGCATTTAAACCTCACCGTCACCTGTTTTTAAAGAAAATATCCATGCTTAAGCCATCATTACGTTTATCAACAAGGGTTCAATACATTTATCAGTAAAATGTTCAAATGTAAGGTTTCGACACAAAAAAAAAAAAGTTCTGGTGAATTAAATAAAAGCACTTACATGAGGGCATTACAGAAATTTCAGTTAAGAACTAATCCTGACTTTTCAAACAATACTCTTTTCTGGGGACCAATAGTTCCCGGAAAACTTGACTTTTTCTTCGGGACAAACAGAATATCAAAATGATATTTCACTTGGTATAGAGCTTTTAGAAGAAGTGTTCGTTCAACTCTTTAGAGTATTTCTCCATTTCTTCGGTGATATCGAGTTTTGTATGACTTAGAAAAACATCTTCAAGGAACTTGGTATAACTTGGGATAATCCTAAACGCTTTGTAGGTGTACTATCATGGAAATAACCGGTTTTGAAACACCAAGGATGTACCTCAGCAGGTTGGAGCCATTAGCAATCCAAATAGGCTTTCTGTGAGTGTCTGTTTGAGATATACATAAAACATATCTATTACCTATATAAAAGTGTGAATGTTTCTTACAAAATATGAATCGCCTAATATATCTCTATTAAAGATTATTATTTAAGGTTAACTATAATTTAAGATTTTCATACTTAAATAATTTTATATTAAAATCCTAGCTAATTCAAAATCTTATAGGATCTCATTATTTTAATATAAAAGTGTTATATATAAGGTATTTATATTATTTCTTTCCTTAATTTGATTTGATTTCCACGTGCGTTACACGTGATCTAAAACTCGTATTTCTAGAAGGCATCTACAAAGTGAGTTGTCAGTAGTCAGTAAAGAAGAATTGTTTCAAATTGTTAAGTCTTCCTTTTCTTTTTAAGTCTAAAGAAGAATCCACTCAAAAAAACAGCAGCTACACTACACTAGAATCTCAATTACAGAATAGGCGTTCTTGAGATCCATACCTTGGACCAAGATATTGGAGTTTTTGAGAAAGGTTCGATTCCGGAATATTCAGGTGGCAATGCATCAACTATGTGAACATCGCCTTGCAGTGACTCGATGAAGTATTGCCAATCAAACAGATCTTTGAAACCACTAAACATCAAGAAAAAAAAATTCCAGAATTAAATAGTGTGAAAGATAACAACAAATCATCTTAAATAGAAAGAGCATTGATTAGATTAAATAATCGCATCAATGCCAAGTTTTATACATCCACATATCTTCCAAAATGAGTTAAATTTCCCACAGATAAATTTTATCCTTTTAGATAGTACATCATCAATGAAGCAAAAGTAGAACCTCACCTCTCATCAGCCCAATATGAAGTGTGATCAAGAGAGGGCAGGACAAGAGTGGCCTTCATAACTTTAGCAACGGCAACCATATCACAAATCTGCACTCTAAAAATATTGGTTCATCAGATTACCAAAAAAAAAAAAAAAAAAAAGGAGTTTTAAAAAAGGATCTACTCAATCATCAGAATTTATGACAACCAGACCCCAAATCTCATCTGGTTTAAGCCACCATTTGCATTTATCAGAAGGTAACCGTTGGTGTTCAAATTCAGCTCTGACAGAAAAAGACGAAGTCAGGAAAAGAACCAAATGTAAGCACATAAAATGTCAATGGGCTCACAGATCTCACTTTTGTGACTTTTTGGTTGATCAAGACACTGAGTGAAATTCTCACTATCTGGATTGGCCCATATCTCTGGATGCTGTCAAAGAAATCCCATTTAAAAAGATAGTAAAAAACTGCTGTATTGAGTTTTAATCCCTATATCACTAGGAAAAATTAGAACTTAAAGCTTACGTCAGCCTTGCCATCATGAGCATCGACCACATCTGAGGCTATCAATGTTACGGTTTGTTCCACCTTGATTTCTCTTCTACCATGATCACTTCCTTTCTCAATATACTCAAAGTCATGAGAGCCTTGATCCTGTTGATTTAGATGACTTGCTGCGGAGTCATACATGTCCTGGTTGAGTTACACAAAATGATGAATAAATAGTACACTATACCAACATGAGTATGATAATGTGTCAAGAGATTAACTAGATCTATGAGGACTGATATGCATAGATAATCAAATCTAAAAAGCCATAAAGTCATGGAAAAACATTAAAAAAGGAGTCAATCTTCACATAGACTCAAAAAGGAGTCAACCTTCACAATGATATTTGTAAACTTCTCTTTACAAATTAAGTATGAAATTCCAGCAGACAGAAGGAAAATTTTACTAATGGAATTGTAAAGAAACGTATACCAGTCCAGTAATAGCAGAAATGTTCATGAGAATGTGTTAGGTGGAGGTTATATAATTAATGGCAATTTGAGTATTATATTTTGGAGAAATACATTTTTTTCTGAAGTAACAGTTAACTAAAGACAAATCACTCTCAATAAAATATAAGAGATTTTTGAAAGTGAGTGTTCTGGTCATTATGAGATAATTCAGTTACAAGTTTCATATATGTTTATGAGGCATATTAATTATTGACATGTTGCAGTAACTTTTCAAGATTGAATTGTGCTTAAATAACATCAATCAACATGGTCAAAATGCCAATATAAACTTTCAGAATAAATCACTTTTTCATTGTTTGTATCAAGGTGAAACATTCTTTGAGCTATGTTCTCAGCTAAAACTCACATTATCTCTACTTTTTTTTTTTTAAAGAGCATTTTTTTTCAAAACCAAAGAAGTGCTTGCAAACTTTCTGATAATCCATCATTTAATAATTGCATTACTGCTCCACCATACACAACTATCACCATAATAAGCCATTCATCACTTAAAGACCGTAATTAAGCAGGCAAATCAAAAGGACATCATCTGGATAAAGGAATATTAGAACAATCAGAAATATCCCATATTTCTTCCGCCCAATCCATTTATGAATCCATACCATTTATGTTCAAGAACAAACCAAGAATTATAACACACTTCTTTTCCTTTGGTCCTCCCACAACAATCATAATCATTCAGTTACAAAGGTAAGAGTAGTATATGCACAGTGATACAAGACAAAGCTAAAAAGGGACAATCGCAAAACTAGAGCATCCTTTTTTCTCCCTAAATCCACTACAAACAATACAAGCAATTAGTCTATTGTTATCATACTGATGCCAAAAATCCAAGCAAGCAAACGTAAACTAAAATGCCGATTAAGTGACCACACTTTGAAACCTTATCTATTTCAAGTAACTGAAACTGAAAAATAACTACCACATCAGATTTAATAAAATCACCATGAGTGAACATCACAATCAGCACCTAAAGAAAGTTTCCATACAGCGAGATTATTTCCCAGAAAACATCAACAAGAAATGGCAACAAGGAACAAGATCAAAACTTAATTCCATCAAAACAATTACCTGATTGCTTCCAAGTCTATCAATGGCGGATCCAAACCAACCAGTGGCACAAATCTTGAAAACACCCAGAAACAAACACAGCCCACAAAACATGAGGAACATCCAGTGCCCGAACTTCCTCCTCCCTTTCAACTCCAACCCAAATTCTCCCAAGTCCACACTCAAAGATGAAATCTTTCTCCTCAAGTGGACCCTCTGGGCCACGCTACTGACGTGGGCCGGCCTCAAAGGCTCAGGCCCATCTCCAGAAACTGGGGTTTCAGATCTGGGGGAGTTGAGTTGAAGATCAATGACCTCATGATTATGGCTGCCGCTGTTACTATTGCTATTGTGAGTGTTCTGCGAAGAGTTATTGTTGTTGCCACTATTGCTCTGGTTGTTGCTTCGCTTGAAGGAGTGTGCTCTGCGGGTCACTGAGCCTGTAAACCTGGGGCTGTTGACACGCTGAGACAGGCCGCCGCCTGCGCCGTCGGTGGCGGTGGCGTGCTGGTGGTTGTGGCTGTTATGATGATGCCCCATTTTTCTTATATACACCCCATGAATAGGTGAGAATCTGCTTAGATTGTGGTGTGTTTGAGGCTGCAGAGATTGTATTGTGATTGATGAGCGGATTCAATGGAGAAGAAAGGGGTAGATGGGTTGTGTGTGTAAAGACAAAGACTTTAACAATCCTTTTCTTTGGAGTTTGGACTGTGAATCATTACATTCATTTGTAAAAATTAAAGGACCGAATTAAAATTAGTAATATTTTGATCGGCTATTTTAGGAACGATATCTTTTTTTGTGTGGAAATTATAGGAACAATATTAAAAAGCATAAATGGTAGTAGTAAATTTCGTAAGCTGATTAATACATGTTTAGTGGATTGAGATCATCTAATGTGAATCAGTTAATAAGGTCTTTTTTTTTTTTTTTTTTTTGTCTATCAATAATTTAATTGTAAAATTTTTAAAAATACTCATATAATTTAATCAGTTAAAATAATTTTGACAAAAATAAATAAGGAAATACGTAAAAAATTAAGAGATATTTAATATGTTTATCTGCACTTGATTACATACTAAATTTTTAAAATTCGGATAATTGAAAAAATCAAAATTTTATTCATCTTTACAAAAATAATCTTTGTACTACACAGGTCTTAATAAGATTCTCACAAACACATAATAAAAATTTCACAAATGAGCATTTCTGTTAAAGTCCACCTCAAATGGGTTACCAGCTCTTTGTTTTCCTGGGTTGTTTAAATCATTTTATTTTTTGTGTATAAAACATTAAATATGAGATTAAAATAAGATGATTTTTCTAATATAATAATATTTGTTATTTTATAAAACTAGAATTCAATGGAAATACTAAATAGTTAGATTTGGCATATGCATACATACACACACATATATATATATATATATATATATATATATATATATATATATATATGGGCTTTGGAATATTTTTACTTTTTAATCTAGCTACTCTTTAATAATTGAATTTTCTTCAAGGTTCCATTAGATACTTCGATTTTAAAAAAATATTCTAATATTTTCAGGATATGTTTATTTTGGACAATTATTATTATATAATTTTATAATTTTAATAAATCATGAATATATTTCAATTCTTATGATGTATTAACATGAAACATATGGGTTTCCAAACTTCTGTCAACAAAAAAAGATTAATGATAGTGAATTAGGTAATACAAAAGAGTAATTGATATAAAATGAATTTAATGACAATTAATTTGAATAACCCAAAATTAGAGCTTGAAATTTACAGATCATACATTCATACCCTTTGCTTTTTATCCAGTTGATGAGTTACTCATAACATATTTTAAGTTGGAACAGAAAAAAAAATCTGAATAATGTTATATAATTCGCTGGATAAAAACCATTAACCATTTTAGATTATGTCTTTTGAAAAATACATTATTTCACATATATAAAATGATTAATAAAGCACATAATTATTTTTTATTTAATATATAAAATTTATGTATTAAAATTCATGCATCACGTGAGTAATACATGACTTAGTCCATTTAGAATGAGTAAATTTACTATGCAATATTAGGGCTTCAAATAGACCGGATTTTATAGTTGAGTGCAAAACCACTACTTTAACAAAAAAAGCACTGAAATGTAACTAAAAAATAATAAAATTGTGAGAAATAAGAGTCTAAGGTCAATTCCATGGATAAAATATGTAATTTAATTCCAACAACATTAAAATAACAGTTTGGGAAGTAGTCCAAGTTGAAGTTATTACTTATCAGTATATTTGACGTTTTTTTAATTATAAAAAATAAAATAAAGCTATATCTAACCTTTTGCAGTTTGGAATTTTCTCTAAATTTGAATATAATTTTTGTCACTGTCATCAGATTCAGATCTAACAAAGGCTTCTTATGTAATTCTGCGACTTGTGAGTTGTGGTTGACGTTTAATGTTTGTTTAACATAACTGTGTCTCGATTTTTATTTTTATTTTCTTGTCAAAATGTCTCAATTATTGATTATCACCTTAATATGGTACAGACTCAAATAATCAATTCATGAATTTATTTTGATTTATGTAATATTTTGTTTGAAATTTAAAAATATCTATAAGATTGATATTATATAACATATGTACTAACTTGAATTCTCAGTTTAGTTTGTCCTCCATAATAATTTTTTAAATTAAATTAATTGATTCAGAAAAATCTGAAATCATTAATTTATATACATGCAGTATAATAAGTTCTTTACTAAAGTCGAAAAGATTTAGTTGAAGATATTGCAAGGATCTAGTCAAAGTACAGAATTTAAGATTCCAAATGTTTGTGTGAAATCATGAAATTTGTATTAGGAAAATAAATTTATTTATTTGAGAAAAGTTTTTTTTTTTTTCGCTAATTCAATTGCCTTTATTTTTTAAATTGCGTGCTTGTCTACATTAAAAAATTGCTATTTATGGTATTGTGGTTGATGTGTTTTCACATAATAATTTGACATGTTCTATTAAGGTCGTTAGTTAAAAAGAAATTACTTTTTTAGTCGTAATTTAAATTTCGTTCTTTATAACCACGAGAATTTATTTTCTTTTGGAAACATATTATTTTTATTGCTTGTATTTCTTATATAAATTCATAGTATCATAATGGTCATTATATTATCAACTAGGAATAGAAGCATAGTGTCATATACTGATGTACATTAACTTGTAGCCTTGTATCACTAAAACTCTAAACAACTTGTTAACAAGCAGTCATCAGAGTCCCATGCTTCACCCTACTGAAGATAGGTCGCCAAACTACGACTCCTTCGGATCCTCGGTTCCACAATCAATCCCAGATTCATCTATTTGAGGGAGGTGAATTGCAACAGTGCCTGTTTTCTTGGAAACTTGGCTGCAAACCCGTGGAACCTGCTTGCCCGTTGGTTAGCTGCATCTGTTCTTTGAACATGGATGGGACCTTGACCAAGCTAAAGACTCGGCCAAATGGACTCATTCAAGCACTTGGAAAGATTACTTCAAAGGTAGGGAGACTTTTTGGCATGATTGGAAGATTTTCAAGTGAGCCTAGTCTTAGTCGAATGGCTTTAAGCTCCTCTGGGGCTTGGCCTTGGAACCCTACTTATCTACATTCTCGATATCGGACTTGGACACCTACTATATCACCGATTTCTTAGCTCTAGTCGATTGTCCCAACATGGGAGGTAAGTCGATCATGAGACTTTTCAATGACCAGAAGAGGGAGTCCTACCATCACGAGGAATCGGGAAAGAACCCTTGCACAATTCAATCCCTAAAATGGAGTGATAACCCTACTAATCCACTCTACGTTTGGATTTTCCAACTTAATAATTTTTCCTTTTTCATTATTTTTAAAATCATTTATTTTATTTAAATTGAGATTTGTTAAGGTTTTGAGTGTTTATAGGATTTGGTTGTTATTTAATTCCTTATCTTAAAGATTATTTTATCTAACCATTTATTCCTATCTTTTAGGATTTGTTTCTTTTCTTTTTATTTTATTTGTTATAGAATTTAAGAAAAAGAAAAGAACGTGATTTCAAGAACGTGGAAAAGAACGTCAGAAGAAGAACGTGGAGAGAGAAAGGAGATGGACGTGAAATGAAGATTATGGAGTTGATTTCAAGAAAGTTGACACGTGAAGGAGATGGACGTGAAGTGAAGATTATGAAGTTGATTTCAAGAGAGTGGATACGTGAAGATCATGGAAGATCATGAAGTCTTCAACCATCTCTATAAATAGAAGGAAGCTCTTGAAGATTCAGACATTAAGAAAAACCGAGATTGAAGAGCATAGATAAGAGAGCTTTCGAGTTTTATTATTTGAGTCTTCTTATATCACATATTGTAATCTTTTAATTCTTTGTATACGTCCAATTGATTATAGTATTAGAACATATTGTTTTTCCTTCTCCTTGTACCAAAATTCTTATTATAAAGAAGCTTTTCGCCATGTGGCAGTCCACGAATATATTTGTACTTGTGGATAAAATCTATCTCTGTTCGTTTTCGTTTTTAATATTTATTCCGCTGTGTTTTCCCGGTGTTGCCCAACACTACGACAACACCAGGTTCTCTGATCGAATTTTTTCAGTTATATAGAATTTTTTCAGTTATATAATCCACGCAGGACTTTCACAACTTAATTACAAAAATTGGTTAAAATTAAAAACAAATGTAGCTTAAGATGTGATTAAAATTAACCTTTTCCATTCTCAGATGGCTAACTTTGTGGTTTCGGTTATAAGAATAAAATAGTTCTAATAAAAATAAAACTTTAAGAGTTTAATTTGTATAAGTAAAAGTATAAAAAATTGATTTTATGCAAATAAAAATAGAAGTACTTAACATCAATAGTTAAAAGTATGAACATAAGTACAAGAATCAAATATGATTGTCTCTTCTACTACATTATATGATAGGGATTATTGTGAGATAGTCTTGTAAATCTAAATTGAAGATAAGTCAATCCACTAAGTGAAAATCAAGATGTAAAAATTAATTTATGATGTGAATAATTAACTCGATTCATCTATTAAAATGTACACATAAAATGATTTTACATAAGTTTATCATATTAAATTTCATGCAAAACAAAAGTTGGGGCCTACAATGTTGTAACATGAACTCGTTTCGAAGTAACCTGTTTGTATATACTATTTTCTATTTATTTAGAATAAACCTTTTTACTAATTATCCTTTTTTTATTCTAATTCATGTTATGTTCAATGATTGGTGTTTAGTGTCATGTTCCAATTCCATGAGAATATCATGTGCTTCCACACAATCCACGCGCAAAATGGGCCCATCTGAGACTTTTATTTTTTATATAATAACAAAATAACATCATTATATATTATAAGTGAGTATATTAAGAATTGGTAAACATTTTAATATTTTCCTTCCAAAGAAAAGAAATTGAGAAAGTAATGTTTCTATATTATTTATGAATCAACCGAATAATATTGTGTAAATCAATTTTTTGATTATTTTCTTTATAAAGTTAATGAAAGGTTAAATGTAATAATAAATGATAAATAAATGGAGGGACATAAGTCAAAATTGATGGCTTATAATTGGTTCTACCTATAGTTAGTTAACTAAATTAGAAAATAAAAGTACTTGTATAAACGTTTTTTATCTTTTTGATAAAGTTTTTTCATTTTGGATGGAGAGTATCATTCATTATCTTATCTCTTACTAATAAATTATTATTACAAATTTTTATTTTATAATGAGATGGAAATTTCCCATCCAAAGTAAAAGCCTGGTAATGCTACAATACAAATTTGCATTTAATTGTATTCGTATAACTTTAATCTTTAGAGTACTAAACTATGAACCAAATCTTGTGTGGATCAAAGACCGTCAAGTATAACCATGAGTTGGTGTAGTTAATTGGAAAATTGCATTTTTGGTTTCACAACTTTAAAGATGTTGATTTTTCAATCCAATAAATTTAGATGATAGCAATTTTAACTCTAAAAATTGTGTGGTTTAAGGATAAAAGTTAGTCGAAATTACAAGTTTCTTTAAAATGACTAATAAATTTGAAATTTTTATGGGATTTCAAGAAATTTATAATTTTAATTATGTAACTTTGAGGTGATATACTTTTCAATCAAGTATAATAATATTTCTCTACATTTTTAGAATCATCTGTTACTGTGTATGTAAGATATATATAAATTAAATAAAGAGGATATATTTTTATTGAAAAATAATTTGAATTCTATTATTGGAAGGTATTATGTAATTATTAGTTGATATATTAAATACATTTGTTTAGGAAAACATGAATTAATAGTTAAAGTGTCTAAATTTTTATTAAAATAAATATTTAAGTATAATATATTTCATGTTAAGACTATGTTTATCGGCTCTTTCCACAACCTGGGCGTAGCAAGAGTCCAAAAAAAAAAATTCAATTAAATTCCATGACCATGGTTGTGGCATGACCATGGTCATGGATTTTGGTTGTGCAATTATGTTAGACACGTGTCATTGTATGATTCGTCGAGTGGATTTTATTTAGATAATTACGGATTTCGATTTATCCATTTAAAAAAAAATTATATACCAAAATTCATAAAATAAAATTCTCTATAAATAGATACCAATATTGATATATTTTGAATCACAATCTCATACTCTATTTTCTCTTCTAATTTGTGCCAAATCTCTTTTCTCTTCCAACTTGTGTTAAAAAGCTAAATTTTTATCACTTTCTACATGGATCCAAATCAGCCCAATTATTCTCACTACTCCCAAAATCATCTAAATTTTCAAAATGATCAAAATGATGAATCATTTTTTAATACTATTGATTCCCAATTTTCTCAATATTATCAGAATTCTCAATTTTCTCCAAATTTTAACCAAGTTCCTATCTCTGAACAAATTCAAAGATCGGAAAATATCTCTTGCAATTTGTTCGGAGAAAAAAAGAAAAAGGTGACAAAAATAGGGTGGTCTGTTAAAGAAGATGTTGCATTAATGTCGTCTTGGTGTTTCATCAGTGAAGATAGTACGGTTGGCAAAAATCAAAAGATCTCAAAAGTGTGGGAACGAGTACATGCTATGTACGAAGAAACTCGAAAAGAAAATCCGAAGGAGATAAATGAAAGAAATATAGAAATGATGAGAAATCGTTTTAGACGAATTAATGAAAGTTGCAACAAGTGGTTGGAAGCATCCAAGGAAGCACATAGACGATATAGAAGCGGAATGAGCCAAGGGGATATTGAGAAAGAAGCTCATGAAATTTATTGTGTTGAACATAAACACAAGTTTACAGATTTGGTTGTGTTTAATGAAGTTCTGAGTAAACATGTGAAGTGGCAAATAAATTTCGAACGTGCTCCAACTCGTCCCCGTGCTGAAGATGAAGAAGGTAATGAAGAAAGTGGTGGCAGCTCAAAGAGATCAAGAACCAGTGAAGAAGGGCATTATTCCAACCACACTGATCAAGAAACTCCAGGCAGCGGCAATTCAACTATCTCACGTCCTATAGGTAGAGATAAGGCGAAAAAAAAAGGAAAATGTAAGGTGGTGTCAGATGAATTTGCTGAACAAATTCGTGCAATGAGAATCACTAGAGAAACTGAAGTTGAAGTGGTTAGAGAACGAATCAATTTACAAAGAGAAAGATAACAAAGGAAGAAAGCGGAGAAGAAAATGGAGCTGCAACTTTCTCTTTTATCCCAATTGATGGCGAAAGATCATTTATCACCAGTCGAGTAAGAGATGAAAGACTATTTATTGACATTGTTCAAATAATCAATGTCATTTATTTCACGTACTTTTACTTTATGTTTTTTTTTGTCTTGTAAGTTTGCTTAATTTGTGTGATTTTATTTTATTTCATGTAACTTAATTAGTTGTTTCAATTATTTCATGTAATGATACTACTGTGTTGTTGCTGCTTGTTCTTTTGACTATTTCAATATAATAAATGTTTCAATTATTTCATGTAATTATTTCAACTCATCCCCATGTCTCAATTAATGCTGATGCTTTACTTGCTTTCACTTTTGACTATTAGTGCAATGTCATTTACTTCACTTTTGACTATTAGTGTTGCTGCTTTACCTGCTTTCACGTTTATACATAAATTCATTCACATGCTTTACCTGTTTTACATAAATTCATTCACATACATTAATTTATACATTAAAGTTTTTTTTTTGTCTTGTAATTTATTTTTTTTCACATGCATATCCCAAGTGGAAATCAAATCACATGTCAAGTTGTATCCCTCCATTATTAAAATTATTTTTTTTCACATGCATATCCCAAATGGGAATCAAACCACATGACAAGTTGTACCCCTCCATTATTAAAGTTATTTTTTTCACATGCATATCCTAAGTGGGGATCAAACCACATGACAAGTTATATCAAACCACATGACAAATTATTTCCTATAAATCATACTTGAAACAACATCATACTTACACCAAACTCCTTATCTTTACTCCTCTCAAATATAATTACTACCCATTTGTTTTACCTATTTCAGTTTACAAATGTCTCTCAATGAAAATACCTCGGTAGATTCAGATTCAAACTCAAGTTCAGATTCATTAAATTTGAATGATTTTGATGAATGGCAAGAACGGAATGCTCGGTAAAATTTCGAAATAGATCGCATGATCGAGGATATGGTCTTAAGCAATCTTAATATGATCGGAGGAAATTCCACCCCTAGAGCTACAAGAAGGTATTGTGAAAGGGAACGCGAGCTTGGTGAGGAACGCTTGATGAATGACTATTTTGTCGATAGGCCAACGTATACTCCCGAGATGTTCCGACGCAGATTTCGCATGAGAAAATCTGTCTTCCTTCGTATAGTGGAGGCTGTCACTGTCAATGACGAATATTTTCAACAAAGACCGGATGCCACGGGTCGACTAAGTCTTTCCCCATTACAAAAATGTACTGGTGCTATGAGGGTGTTGGCTTATGGGACATCCACTGATGCAGTTGATGAATATTTACGTATGAGTGCAGCAGTAACAAGACAATCTTTCAATCATTTCGTTGAAGCCATCATTTCCTGCTTCGGTGAAGAGTACCTTAGAAAGCCTTCCGACTCAGATTTGGCAAGACTACTCTATGTTGGTGAACAACGTGGATTTCCGGGTATGATAGGCAGTATTGACTGTATGCATTGGGAATGGAAAAATTGTCCTGCTGCGTGGGCTGGACAATATGCAGGGAGAAGTGAAAAACCAACCATCATTTTGGAAGTCGTTGCATCATATGACTTGTGGATATGGCATGCTTTCTTTGGAACTCCAGGTACGTGCAATGATATTAATGTACTCCAACGCTCTCCAATTTTTACAGATGTCTTGGAAGGTCGAGCTCCAAATGTTAGTTATGTCGTTAATGGTCGGGAAAATAATAGAGCTTATTATCTAACGGATGACATATATCCTTCATGGGCTGTATTTGTTAAGTCAATTACTTCTCCACTAACCCAAAAGCACAAATTGTTTGCTCAACACCAAGAGGCTGTACGAAAAGATGTTGAGCGAGCATTTGGAGTTCTACAAGCTCGTTTCGCATTTCTTAAACGTCCATGTCTTGTTTGGGATAAAATTTCGATGGGAAAAATTATGATGGCTTGTATCATCATGCACAATATGATAGTGGATGATGAACGAGACACATACCAAAATTATTATGATCCCACAGAATTTTTAATGGATTGTCCCGTAAATGATGATCAGGCCTTTAATTACTCTACTGAACGTATTGCAAGTTTATCCACTTATATGACTAATAGAGAACAACTTCGCAATAGAGAAGCTCATGCCGCTCTGAAGAACGATTTGATTGAACATATATGGCAAAAATTCGGCACTATTAATTAAATATGTAATTTGCATCTTTTGTTTTGTTGTAATTTATGCATGTATTTTTAGCTCGATTTATTTATTTTTTTTGTATTTCAATTCTTGTAATTTTAATTTTTTTATTGGATGTTGTAATTTATTTTAACTGTATTCCCAATTTTTTTTTATAATTATGATTTTTTAAATATTGAATAATTGTATATATTTTTTAAATATTTAAAATATAATAAAAAATAATTATAGATATAATTGTTAATTATAAAAGAAATAATTTATTAAAGGTTGGTTGTGGTTGTGGGTGGTCATTGATAAAGTATGAAAAAGATGAGAATTGGTTATAGGGTAAAATATGTATGTGGAGAAGAGAGAAATGAATTGTTTATTAGTTGATTGTGGGTATAGTTGGGTATGGATAAAGATAGTCTAACATGAGATATATCATTACATTATTAGTAAATAATATAAAATTATAAGATATGATAAATCGTGTAATGTAACGTGTACATTACTATAGCATTTGTAAGAGTCTTCCTCTCAACCAACCCAGTGGACCTTCTTCTACTTGTATATTTTCTTTAATATATTGTGTTTAATTTCATATGATTAATTTAGTATGTGTATATTAAATAATTTTCTCATAAAAATCGTATACACCTTATCTATAAAGATACTGGTTCTATGACCATCACTTTATGTAACAGTGATATGTCCAGTTGGATAATTTATTTGATAATTGATAGTGCTACGACCTACTTTAAATTTTATATAAAAATAAAGATTGACTTAAAAATAATTACGAGTGAAAATAAATAAAAAAATTATTGAGTTGTTGAAATATTTGGTATTTTCATTTGAGATGAAAACCAAAAGTGGCATAAATTACAGTACAGAAGGGTTCCATGAATACAAACATAAGCAATTTCAAAGACACAAACACAGACTATAAAATCACAAAACAACGATTTGGCCCCTGAATTTATACACAAATAAATTAGGGTTGGAAATCATTATTATTGTTGATCAAAACCCATACTTAATCTTCATCTTCTCCTCCAACTCCTTGTTGTTCACCTCTGCAATTCTGGCTGAATTACCCATCGACTCCTCCTCCACTCTCGCAATATTCCGCCGCCTCTTCTCGGCGGTGGCGTCCCGTTCCGCCTCCAGTTCCTCGTACTCTCTCACCCAACTCCTGTGCGCCGAGCAACAGAGTACCATAACCCCCAACTGCATAGCAAACATTGCCATCAAAACCCCGCACTCTAACCGCACCAGAAGCTTCGCCTCTCTCGGATCCCTCGGAGATTTGAGCATCGAAAGGCTCGATTTCTCTTTGGTGAATAGGGCTAAGATCCCGAGCAATTGGCCCGTGGAAGAGGCGAGGAGGAGGGATATGTGCGTCATGTAGCAGAAATGGTTCAGCTGAGAGTAGAATCCGATGAAGGAAGAGAGAATTGAGAGGGATGAGATGAGTAGAAATGCGTAACCTAGAGAAGACGGTGGCGTTTTGAGAGCGATTGTTGGAGCTAGCGATGCTGCAGAGAGGATGAAGAGGATGAAGCTGAAGAATGAGATGAGTAGGTGAAGGAAAGAGCAGGACCTTCTGATTTTGATGTTGGAAGAAGCCATTCCTGATTCTCTATGTGAAGATGAAGAAGATGGAGGAGAGTGTTACAAATTTTATAGGCAAGATTTTGGACGTTTGAAGTGAGAGGGAGGAGTTTGTAACGGCTACTCTTGCTTTTTCGGTTTGAATTGTTTGGGCTCCATAATTTGTGGGCCTCTTCATCAACACATTCATGATCCAACATAGCCAGTTAATTATGGCTATTATCAAAGTATTCGACCCTTGTTTTTTTTTTTTTTTTTTTCAAAATAACTATTTCCAAGTTTCCTCCTTGTCCCAAATTATGCAAAATGGGATCCCCTTGTTTATATTTTTAATTTTTTTAAAAATCATTTGGGTTTGCTTAAATGACTATTAATTTTTCATACCGAAAATTTTAATTATTTAAGTTTAAATAATCTCGTATAATTTAAGATTTTTATTTTGTGGTTTTAGTTAAATTAATAAGTATCATATTTTGATAATAATTCTTAAATTTGTTTAATAGAATAAGAAATTTGATTTGAAGAATTTTCAGATTTAATTTCTTAAGAAAGATTTATTAGATATCTTCACATTTTCATTTTACTTTTTAAGCTTATTGAGCTTCTTTCAGATTTTTATTTTTATTTTCTAGGCAAATTACAAGCTATCAAATTCAATCCTACCCATTTTCGTATTACCCTCTTTTTTATATTTTTTTTATTTTTTAAATACTAATTAAGATCATATATACAAGAATTATCGAGAAGAAAAAAAAATCACAAAAACTTTCGAACTCTCCAATCCACACAGGAGCTCATGTGCCGGTCCACATGAGCCCACATGATTTGTGGACTTGAGATACAATATACATGTATATATATGTCCAATTACGTATAGCTTATACCTTTTATTTACAAAACTTGACCAATTATTTTTTTCCTTGTACACAAATTTTTATTTTAAAAATATCCAAACTAAAAATTGTAGATTTTTTCTCTTATTTTATAGGAGATCAAATACTACTTTATATGGTAAAATTTCAAGGAAATTAAACATTAATATGTATTGTAATTATAATTTTTTTAAAATCTAATATATACATATTTATTTGAGAAAAAAAAAAGTATCTAAATAAAATTCTCTACTCCCTCTAGCTCATAAAAAAAAAAAAAAAAATCCTTTACTCATCAAAATTAAAATCGATTTAGAATTGTACATATTTCTTATTATGTGTCTGATGAAGAGTTAGAAGGATTTGATGGAATGATGAATTCTAAAGACTGTATCTGCATGGCCTGCTTATGTATTTACTATACTATAATTAACCATAAGTTAGTACTTATTTCCTTTCCATCAGCTATTCTGAGTATTGATACCATTTAAATCTTTCAAATATTCTCCCAAAACAATTAAGTAAAGAAAGCATTACATTATTTATCATGTGTGTTATTCTACTAATCCTTTATACACACTTGCTAATGTGGTATAATGTAGACGAACCTCTTATAATTATATATGATGTGAAACTAATCATTATGTGTAAACACATTTTTTATAATCATATACAATGTAAAATTAATTATTATATATCGATTACATATTAAGATGTGTACATAATGAGAAAGGTGAGATAATGCATGTCATAATTGCTATAATCATCTATATTAAAACTCACTTTTTATTTCTTCCATTATAATGATTGTAAATTGCCACATTATTGTTTAAAAAAACAAAACCCAACAAACATCAATAAATAAATATACACATACAGACACTGACATTTATACATTTATTTAGAATAACATGAATGGAAAGTTAAAATATCTAAATTTTTATTAATATAAATATTAAAAGCATTATATATTTCATGGAAATATGAGATATATCTTATTTAAAAATTATAAGATATTATGCTATAAATCGTATAATGTATATGTACATTACTAGTATATTTTCAATATACTGTCCTCAAATATATTGGGTTTAATTTAATGTGTGTATACTAAATAATTTTCTCTTAATTTTTATACGTATATATACCTTATCTATAAAGATATGGTTCTATGTAACAGTGATATCTCCAATTGAATCATTTATTAGATAATTATTGACAAAGTGATTGTGCTATGAGCTATTTTAAATATTTAATCTAAAAATAAAGATTGGCTTAAAATAGTTACGAGTGAAAATAAACAATATGTTTATTGAGATGGTGAAATATTTGATATTTTCATTTGAGATGAAATTACAGTACAGAAGGGTTCCATGAATACAAACATAAGCAATCTCAAAGACGCAAACACAGAATATAAAATCACAAAACTACGATTTGGCACCTGTATTTATACACAAATAAATCAGGGTTGAAAATCATTATTATTGTTGATCAAAACCCCATAATCTTCATCTTCTCCTCCAACTCCTTTTTTCTGACCTCTGCAAAATTAGGGTTGAAAATCATTATTCTCGTCTCCCTCGTACCAAATCCGCCAACTGCATCACCAACATCGCCAGGAAAACCACGCACTCTATCCGCACCAGAAGCTTCGCCTCTCTCGGATCCCTCGGAGATCTGAACATTGAAAGGCTGGATTTCTCTTTGGTGAATAGGAGTAAGAAGGCGAGCAATTGGCTCGCGGAAGAGGAGAGGAGGAGGGATATGTGCGTCTTGTAGCAGAAATGAGAGTAGAATCCGATTAAGGAAGAGAGAATTGAGATGAATGAGATGAGTAGAAACGCGTAACCGAGAGAAGACGGCGGCGTTTTGAGAGCGATTGTTAGAGCTAGAGACGCTGCAGAGAGGATGAAGAGGATGAATGAGATGAGAATGTGAAGGCAAGAGCACGATCTTCTTGTTGTTTTGATGTTGGAAGAAGCCATTTCTCTAGATCATGAAGAAGATGATGTGTTCCCTGCTTTTTCTGTGTTTCAATTGTTTGGCCTCGATAATCACTGTTCATCAACGTATTCATGATCCAACGTACCCAGGTTACTATGCCATTTATCAAAGTATTTCATTGTTTTCTATAAAAAATAAAACAACATTAATTTTTCTCCTAATTATTGAGTGACTATCAGTCTCCCATATCTCTTCCATAAGATCGTTCAACCCGATGGCAATGGTCAATGCGGCCAATGATTAATAGCCGATCAATACCGTTAACCAAGAAGCATTATAAATATACATGAAAATATTATTAATACTTTTATTTGTATCATGTGATACATAGGAATGATCATTTGCTTCGAAAATCGGAATCGAGTCGGTTTAAATCGACGGTCAACAATTCCGAAAATCATTGACTCGATTCTGATTCTGGACCGGAACTGTAAACCGTATGTATTTAGTTAGGTTTCGGTTCGAGTCTTCAAAAATCGTGAACAACCCTTTTTTGGATTTTTTTTTCAGAGATGCCACGTAGACGACTCAGATGAGTCGATCGTTGATGATTAAAGTTTGAGATTTGTCGATCGTTGCCAACAGTCGGTTCGAATCGGCCAACCCAATTTTATTTTATTTTTTAAATATGGATGATCCACCTCTATAAATACCCACACTTCATTTTTCATTTTCATACAATTTTTCAATCTCTCCCTCAAATCTCAAGCTCCAATTCATATTATTTTTGTGCTAATTGTTATTTCAATTTCATAAAATTATAATTAGTATTTAATTAATATTTTTTCATTTCATTTCAAACTCCATTTCAATTTGCAAAAAAAAAAAAAAAAAATAGAGAAAAAAACAGAAAACTATTTGGAGTTAGGTGTGGTGACACCTAACTCCAACTATTCTCTAAATATGAATTATTATGAAAAAATGAAATTAATTTTAATCTATCCTGTGTTTTTATGTTACAAGATTTGAACAAACTTTTATGTCATGATGATAAAATAAATAAATAAAAATACAAAAAAAAAAATCGATCAAACTGTAAATAAATAAATAAATAAAGGAAAAAAAAACCGGACAATCAGGAGTTCAATACATTTGTACCATGTAATATTTTCAAACAATATTACGTGATATAAATAAAAGTGTTATATATACATAAAAATATTACATTATGATATAAAAATATAACTTATCAAATAACAATTTCTCAAATTTATCATTGATTTAAATTATAGAACCAAAAACAGTACTAGTTATATATAAAAGTATTACATAAATTTATCAAATATAATTTTTCAAAATTAATACATGTTATACATAAAAGTATCACATTGTCATAATAAAAATATTATTTATCAAATTACAATTTCCTAAACTAATAATGGATTTAAAATCTTGAAAGCAAAAATATTACTTGATATGCATGATAAAAGTATTACATAATTTAAATAAAAATATTACATGATACACATAAAGTATGCATAGTATTACTTGTCAAATTATAATTTTTCAAAAGTATTACTTTATACATTTATCATTACATGATTCGAATAAAGTATTATATGATACATACAAAAGATTTGTATATGTATAGTATTAGTGGTCAAATTATAATTTTTCAAAAGTATTACCTCTTACACAAAAAATATTGCATAATACGCAAACATTACGAAATTTGCATAACAATATTATCTAATGTAACAAAATAATACCTTCGACTTGGTGAATCGAACATTAACTTTGACTGTTGATCGATGTACAACTCCGATATTTTCCTTTGTTATGTTTAAATACTTCCTATTTTTAGATTCATGTTTTTAATTTTTAGGTTAACTTAATGACTATTAATTTTCATACTCAAGTTTTAATTATTTAAGTTTAAATAATCTCGAATAATTTAAGATTTTGATTTTATTTAAATTTAATAAGTAGCTATAGTTTGATAATAATTACTCCTTCCATTCCTTAACACTTTGCACACTTTTTTTTTTAGTTTGTCCCCAAACACTTTGCACACTCAAAAATGGCAAAATTTTAACATAATTAACACTCTCATAATACACATTTATTTACAAAGAATGCCATTACTTTTTCTCACACAATACCATTTAATATTCAAATTTTTTCTTAAAAATTGTGCCCAATTTGACCATTATACCCTCAATCAAAAAGCAAATATTCACTTTTTCTTAAAAATTGTGTCCAATTTGATGTGCAAAGTAATTCGGGACGGAGGGAGTATTAAATTTGTTTAATAAAATTAAAAAGTTAATTTGTAGATTTTTCAGATTTAATTTCTTAACAAAGATTATTAGATCATCTTCACATTTTCATTATACACTTTTTAGGCTTATTGAGCTTTTTTTTTTAGATTTTTCGTTTTTTTTTATCTAGGCAAAATGCAAGCTAGCAAATTCTTTTTTTTTTTTTTTCCTTTTTGGTGATTAAATCTATGTAAAAATTTATACGAAATTGTCTTACAAATCTCATTACGTGAGACAGAGCATCATATAGATCAGTTCAAAGACAAGTCAACATGGGTCAACCCTAATCACCTGGCTCAATATCGGTCAATAGATCATTTTACAGGTTAACAAAGTCATAAATATAATACTTAGGGATGTAAATGAACCAACCCATTCGTGAATTATTTGGAGCTCGATTCAATAAATGCTTATTCAAAATTGTTTCTTGTAATTCGTTAAAGTACACAAACAAATTCAGATTGAAAATTTAAAAAAAAAATTAATTTTAATATAATTTGAATTGGATTTTTATTCGTTATTTTCTAGGCAAAATACAAGCTGGGAAATTCAATCACACCAACTTTGATACAACCATCATCCTTTTTTTTTTATCTCTTTACTGGAAAATACTAAGTTCGTTCAAAAATTATGCAAGGGAAAAATCTTATACTTATTATAATTGAATCTATATAAATTCACCTGTCAATTTTTGACAGTCATATGAGCGGGAGTGGCCATGAAATTTCGTCGGAGTACTATTGCTCAAAAAAAAAAAAAAGTTCATATATATATATTAAAGTTGGTGCTACATTTGTTAAAATGGCTCAAATTGGTGGTTTTCTGATAATTAAATATGTTATTTGTGAAGGATAAACAAAAATTTCTCAAGGAAATATTATATACATAACTAGTTATATATGTGTGTTTGTTCACTGATGGAAGTTCGATAAGTTTTACGGTTAGTTTACGATGCATATGAGGTATCAATAATCTTGTCAATTAAACATGTTATGGTAGGTTAATAATTTTTTAAGTGGGTCTCAATTATAATTTATGTAGAGATTTTAATGTTTTGGACATTTGTATTTTGGGCTGTGTATATTAATTTTTTGGACTTGTGATACGCATACGTGTATAAATCCAATTACTTATAGCTTATACCTTTTATTTAGAAAACCTACCCAATTATTGTTTTTCCTTTTACGCAAGTTTTTCTTTTAAAATCGCACACTAAAAATTGTAGGTTTTTTTCTCTTTATTTCATAGAAGACCAAATACTAATTTATATGGTAAAATTTCAATGAAATTACACATTGATATGTATTGTAAATATATTATGATTCAAAAAAAAAAGATCTAATATATACTTATTTATATGAGAAAATAATTAATGTATCTAACGAAAGTCCTTTATTCAACAAAATTATAATCCATGGAGACTGTACATATTTCTTAGTATTTGTCTGATGAAGAGTTAGAAGGATTTGATGGGATGATGAATTATCAAGACTGTATAAACTATAATTTATAACCATAAGTTTATAATTATTTCCTTTCATCAGCTCTGAGTATTCATACCATAGAAATCATTCAAATATTACTCCCAAAACAATTAAATAAAGAAAGCATTACATTGTTTATCATGTGCGTTATTTTACGTATCTTTATACACACTTGCTAATGTGGTAATGTCTCAGCAACAACCATATATATGAAAATTTATTCACACATATCTAAGTATGAGGAGATCTTAATGTACGTTTGGCACGTTTCTTATAATCATATTTGATGTGAAATTAATAATTATGTGCAAACACATTTCTTATAATCATATCCAACGTGAAATTAATCGTTATAGTGGACAACACATCGTTGATGAATATATTAAAATGTAAGCAATAAATAAGTAGTTCTGTATAGTTATATACACGAGAGAGAGCGAGAGACTATTGCTTTAATCATCCTTATTAGTTAACTCTTTTGTTTTTCTCTTACAATTATAATGAATGAAAATTGCCACAATATTCTTTAAAAGAACAAAACCCAACAAACATCAATAAATAAATATATATATATATATATATATATATATATACATGATACATAGATTAGATATGATATATAACCACAAGAAAGGTGACCGTAACGTATGAGCACAAGCAAACAAATTTCAACCTTATCCATGAATCCAAAGGTTTCACCAACCTTTCGAAAAAAGAGAAAACAAACTCTCAAAACCTGGAGAGCATCAGAATTCTCATCCACAGTTACTTAACTTTTTATGCAACTGCCATTTTCCGAAGCTTTTATGGATGAAGAAAAAACAAAGATGAGGTTTGAATTCAAGAATTGAATTCCAAATTAGAGATAATTTGTAAATCCATCTTCAAATCCTTCCATCCAAATGCTCAATAAATATTGCTTTCTAATACATTGTTCTCCATTTATTGACCAGATATTATTCCATTGACATTCACCAAGGTTTAAAATAAAGATAAATTTCATTAACTGATAAAGGGCAAATGCCAATTAACAAGCAGCTTAGGTACAATGTCCATCACTGGACGTAGGAGGTACAGACTACTAACACAGACTGTTATGCTGCTTGAAGCCTAAAACACAAGAAAAACAAAACATGAAACGCGAAATGACATAACAGACTCATAGTTCACTGCGGATAGATGCGGAAAGCAGAAACGAGATGACACAGATCACATTTTAGGATACATCAGTAGAGGCGGATATAGGCTAGCTGCTGTTCTTGGGCATGATCAATTATTCTTCACCACGAACTTACGCATCCAAACATGCTTCCCATTGATGGTAAATTTGGCCTTGGGAGAACCATTGAGAATAGCACGGATGACGGATGTCCTAAAGAAGACAATTTTAGCATAAAGGGATTGCTGATCGTTCTTTGAGCCTTGCATGTGGAACGAGTCTATGCAGTGCCCAAACAGCCTTAAGAAGAACCTCCTCACTTCATCTTCTGTCACCGGATAGCCCTTGGAGAATGTAACAAACATGGTCCTATCATTCTCGGATACCTTGTTAGCTCGAGCCTGAGCCTGAGCCTGAGCCTGAGCCCGAGCCCGAGCCCGAGCCTGAGCCTGAGCCCAAGCCCGAGCCTGAGTCTGAGCCTGAGCCCTACCTCGAGAAGTGGAGGAATCTCCACCAACTCCCAAGCTAGTGATGCTTTGAGTTGAGGAGTTACCAAAGGTAGGTGGGCCCCGCATCTGGTTCTTAGACGAAGTTGATGCACCATGACTGGGCACCACCGTCGAAGTCTGAGTCTCAGTTGAATTGTTGCCAATGACCCACTCCAGTATATCGGACACTAAAGGTACACAGACTCCAGTTACCAAGCTTTGAATTTCATCAGAAGCAGTAACCCGGTTATCATCGAAGAACTGCAAAAATATCTCTCTTTTAACGAGACAACGGGTCCTTGGAATATCAGCTGATTTAGGAGAGAACGGGAACTCAACATTGACACACTTGATGCATGCCACAGCCTCATCAGCAAGCTCGTTGATCAAGTATCCAGGAAGAGGTAAGATCTTACCTATTAAATTATAAAACCCTGCACGTTCCATCCACAGCCACAAGGCTAGTACATACAAGCACTCCAGAGGATGGCGTGCTAGGTCCCTCATAAGAATAACATAGAGTGCTCTGTCAATCCCATGAAAAAGCTTGAAGTCATCCACTGTCGCCGTATACTTTGTACTATCCATGATAACGTGCACAGCTGGGAGATGCTACAGCCTGAGAACATCAAAACTATTCAGATAGTATAATTGCAAAGGAAAATTAAAGGGTTCTATAATAAATAAGTACATTAATTAATTGACTAAAACAAACAAAAGAATATTTAGTGGAGCCTGAGTGAATGAAGCAACCATGAAAAAGCAGCAGTAATTGGTTAGAGTTTGAATTGACAGAAACAAAGTGAATTAACTTGTGGTGCTTCAGATCTTTAGCATATAACAGAAAACCCAAACAGAAAATTAGCACAGAAAGAAGTTAAGGAACATACCAAAAAAAAATATAAAAAAAGAATCTTTATACAAAATAAAAAATAAAAACGAAGAAGAACATCATGATATAAAATTTGAAGCCTGATTTAAAATGTATCCTGTTAAAAAATAAGAAGGAACACAACTGGTGTCCAAATCTTAATTCATAACAGTGCCTTCAGTTTGGGGACATTCATCACAAGAAGATAAATCCCCATGCATTTGCCTGTCAATGAGCCTAAAAGGAAAAGAGATCAACCACAGTTCAAAAGAACCGAGTAAAAAGAGAAAACCTGAAGGAGAACAACTGGGGGAATGTGAGAATATCTTCCTATGAGAAAAATACTACAACCCAATCCCCATTTATATAAGCTGTTGAGGAGAACTAAGCACCCTAAATATGAGATGAGGTCATTAAAGTGTTCTTATCACAGTTACACAAAAAAACACAGGCCATAATTATGATTAGGTGAATCACCTCAAGAGAGAAATTATCTTTGGTAGGTAGTAATTAATGTATAAGTTGGATTACAGCGATGAGTCCTGGAAACCTGCCTGATTTTGGGTTTAAGTGAATTTGCCTCGGAGAAATCGGTACACATGTCATACATGAAGAAAGGCGCTGGTATAAAGTAAAAAATAAAAGCAATTGAATAAAAACTCTAACTTGTAACCTACACAGCCATAATTCCAGGAATTACAGAACCCTGCTATCATAATAAGTTAAAGGTAGTAAAGCCAACCTACCTTCCGGTCAAGTCTCATTTCCACACCTAAGGCTACCCTAAAGAGAATGGCATCATTTCATACATGATTTGTTGCAATGTTCTAGCAATCTGAGGCATTGCAGAGTAATTTGTAATTCGTAATCACAATTTCCAGTTCACATAAAAGTATATAGCCTTAAGAGACTATATATTATCCACATAAAGAAAGTTGACATTTCTCATTGATAAGTAAACAATTTTTCATTTTTCTAATTAGTTCTCAGCCTCCCACAAAAAGAGAGAGGTATTATAACAATAATAACCTTATCATAATGAAATCCAGGCGCAAATAAAATTTCAAAATATTCAGCTTTTTTATCTTTTGCTATAAGATTATGTTTGAAAAACATCATCTACAACTCACAAAATTTTGATGAGAAAAAACATCATCTACGACTCACAAATTTTTGAGGAAAAAAGACATCATGTTCAAACAAAAATAGAGTCCTTATATGATATTAGGAAGCATACCATTAAATAATCAATAAAAAAAGGTCAAACACATCGCTATGATGCAGATAAAACTTGTAGCACAGCAAGCCACTTGAGCCAGAGTTGTTATTTGATCAGAAAAACTTTTATAGTCGAAAAACTTAACATGTGGACATGTTAAGAATAAGGTTAAAATGCAATAGCATCACTAATTCTGTTTAGGTTCAGTAATCGCAGAACCCAAATATGGACACATCAACATTAGGGTTTGAAAAGCCGCATTGAGCTCTTGATTCTGCCGTCATCAAACTCTCATTATGCAGGGGGAGAAATTCCCCAAAAAATGCCTTTTTACTGCACGGTATGCCAGCGATATTGATAATTATTTCTATGTACTTAAAAACTAATGGATAACTATGGTAAGCACAAAATGCAAGCTCACACTACTGAGCATCTAGAACTCCTGTCGCTTTTTCACTCTACGTAAAATCTTATGTACATGATCTCTCTGACTAAATTTGCCATCTATATACGTTATCAGCAAACTTTTTGAGTTGAAAAACCCAACACGTGTGCTCACCAAGCATAGTATCATAAATTGAGCTTTTGATTCTGATCATCCGCATCTTACTTTCATTATGCAGGGGGAGAACATTCCAAGATATGTCTCTTGGTGCACGGTATGTCAGAGATATTCATAATTATTTGTGTACTTAGAAAACACAGATAACTATGGTAGGAACAAAATGCAGGCTTGTTCTCACACAACCAAGTATCTATGAATCTGTCGTTATTCAACTCAGTATAGGATCTTATGTATGTAATCAGCCTAACTCAATTTGGCATCTTATGTACGTCATCAGAAAAACTTTTTTTTTGTCACAAAACCCAACACATGGACACCTCAAGCATAAGCACATTATGTGGGTTTGCACTATTGAGTATCTACGGCTTTGTCGTTTTTCACTCTACATAGAATCTCATGTACGTAAGACAACTTTCCATCTTATGTACGTCACCAGAAAAACTTTTTTGTCATAAAACCCAACATAAGGACACGTCGAGCATAAGGTTGAAATGCAGTATAGCATCATTAATACTGTTTAGGTTCAAGAATTTCAGAACCCAAAATGTGGACACATCATTATTAGGGTGAAAAGCGGTGTTGAGCATTTGATTCAGATCATTAGCATCATAATTCTATTATGCCAGGTTGGGGGGTTGACTTCCCAAAACGTGCCATTTTACAGCACGGTATGTCAAAGATATTGATAATTATTGGTGTGTACTTAAAATACGGTAGCTATGATTAGCATAAAATGCGGGATCACACTAATTGGTATCTGTGACTTGGACCTTTTTTTTGCTCTACAAAGGATCCTACGTACTCAATCTGTCATATGTATGTCATCAGAGAACTTTGTAGTCATAAAGTTCGACACGTACATGACAAGCAGCAATCAAAATGATTGCGGTATTTCAACCTTATGCTTGTCGTTTACGTGTCGGATTTATGGACAGTTGGAAAAGTCACGTTGAGCTCTTGATTCTGATAATTGAGATCATACTTTCATTATGCATGGGAACAAACTTCCCATAAGATGCCTTTTTACAGCACAGTATGTCAGTAATTGTTGCTATGTACTTTTAGAAACTACAAGGAATTATGGTAAGCACAAAATCCGGGCGTGTTCTCATACTACCAAGTACCTGCAACTTTGTCGTTTTTTCACTTTACATGGGACCTTATGTACGTCATCAGTCTGACTCAATTTGCCATTATAGTGTCTGTTATTTATGCTCAATTAATGATCTAACAAACTATGAAATAAGGTTCAATATTTCCGTTATTTATACATTGAAAGCCACAGGCATCAATGTAATATTTCGTAGAGAGGAAGTATGACTTCAAGTTCATACTATATATACTAACAACATAATAGTTCCATTAACTCATAACCAACCCCTACACATGAAAAAATTAAAATTTTCAGTTCACCCACAAAACTCATTGACTAAAAATGCAATACTAGCACTGTTCCCTGTTCTTTCAGAAGAGGATTTGCACAATTTAATCGCAAAAAGATAGTTATTCACAGCATGAGTATGCAATCAAGCTAACAAGACGAGTGTGAATCAAAATGCGTAGAATATTAAAATATGATCTGATAAGACTAACTAAGCTGACCATAATCTAACTCAAATACTTATCAAAAGCTAGGCAGCAAAAGAAGACCTTGGGGATGTCAACCGGAAATCTGTACTTGTGACTCGAACACTTTGTCAACAACTTCATTAATGGATTCCTTTTGTTGCGCTGCAGCCCTTGCCGCTACAAATAGTCAACCAATTCTGGCAGAAAACAGAAAAAATCTGAAGCTGATTTAGAATATTGAAATCAACTGAAGAAATATAAAAGATTCTCATTAACCCAAAATGTGAAAATTTAAGAGATCTGGTAAAAGAATACGACTTCCCTATGATCAAGCAGGCTTCACATGTCAAGCCACAGAAGAACCTAGATCAATTTTACCACTGTTGGGCTCAGGCAACACATTTTTGAGAATTCTGCACTAAGGGAAGTCCAACTTCTCTCAGGCAAAAGCACAGTTCCTGTCTAAGGAGCATTTCAGGAGCATTCACATGGTAGTTAGAAAATATTATAGTTTCCCTCTACGAATTTAGGAATTTTATTCAGACATGTAAAAAAGTAGATCAAAGCAAACTCTAGTTATATATTTCAGCAAGTACATTCTGAAAATGTAAGGGAACATGTGATGCCTAAACAACTATGACGCAAAAGCATGAGCACATAGCAAGAAGATGGTACAAATGTCTCCACCTCCATGAACATCCATCATAATTTAGATTCATAGGGTGACATAAAAATTGAAGGCACGGTTTATATATGGCCAGCAATGCTTGGAGTGGAGGTTTCAGCAGCAGCAGCAGCAGCACCTTGCAGATCAGACAAGGAGAAACACCGCCATGAGGAGAATCCGTCAACAGGAGGCGATGATGACAGTTTATTGTTTATATTTCTTCTGGCATGTGGTGGTAAAGGAGGAAGGCAGCGACTAGGTGATGATGAATTCGAGTTTGAGGTATCACCACTATTGCTTTCAGAGCAGTTTACATTTGCTGCAAGAACCAGCATACTTCTAGAGTTGGTTGGTCTTTTTGATATTCCACCGCTACGATTCCTTGAAATGCTATTACGGTTCTTATCCAATAAGTTATTGAAGGCAAGCAAGTTCTTACGTTTCCTGGTATAAGCATTCTCTGGTTTCGTGATGTCTTGAATTGTGGGAATTGATGCAGCATCAGATAGACTTGAAAATGACTTGGATTTACCACAATAGAACTTTGATATGCTTTTCCTAAAAAAGAAATAAAGTAAGTAAGATTTCCAGGATATCATCAAATGATTATCACCTAAACGAGAAAGAAAATATAGAGCTGCAGTTTGACAGTCCAATGACATCTAATTCAAATGACATCAAATAAAATCCTAGAAGAATACATAAGAAGCACACAGTCGACATTCAAATGAAAAGGTATTCACATAAGGTGGAAAGATAGTGTACAAAACAATGTAATGCACTTTTTACCATTGTGTCTTCATTGGAGAGAACAACAAAGAAACAATACATAGAGATTCTTTCTTTCTTATCGTTTAGTTTGGCTAGAGGTTTTCTAGCATGTAATAGTCTTCTAGTTACCTTTCTTTACACACATTGTTAAAGTGGCATCAATCAATAACCAACAAACTATAAACCACAATACAAAACATAATTACTTCCTTCCACTCTCATTTCCAGACCACAATAAACATTCATTGGTAAGATCTGAGAAGATTTCAAACATAGATGAAGAGAAACAAGAAGCATCAAAATAAAGCCCCTATAAAAGTATTCATGTCACATACTGCTAAAATGTCTCTATCAACTCGAAGATGATAGTTGCAAAATATATATTTCCATCCGCAACCAATCAAAGAACTCATTAAAGGCTTCTATGTAAATTGCAAATACTTGTGGATGAAGACATTTTACCTTGCAATTGCCAAACCAACCAACCCCCCCCCCCCCTCCCCAACCGTTTGCAAAAACTTCAAAGACGGAGACCACAAAATTTCAGTTCAAGTTAAATAACACTGTATGACACAAGCATATTTAACAAATAACCTTAAGCTGCAAAAATCCAAAGCCCTAAACCACAAAACTACAGTTTAAGTTAACGCAAATATATTAATCTACCAACTTATAAATTTAAAAAAAATAAAAAAATAAAGGGTGAACTTAATAAAAGACAAACAAAATCACTTACTTTTCAGGTAAAACTTCCTCCAGACAATCCAAACTATCCAACGGTCCTCCTTTATATATACTCTGCACCTCTTCCTCATCACTGCCGCTGCCACATCCCTGATTCTCGTCGCTGTTTTTTCCGATGGAAGAAGAGGATGAAGACGACAACGAGCCGCTCCGATCGTCCTCCTCCACCTCCTCCGACCGCCGATCTGATGCCGATAACTCCGACGAGTCGTACAAAGACGACACGCAAGCCATATCCCGGTGAACAAACCCTGGTCCTTCGATCCGGCCACCGCCGCCTGAATTATTCCTCTCCAACGCTATCGACATCTCAGCTTGTAGAGAAGCTTCTTCTATAGATACAATGGCACGTGTATGTAAAGACGAAGAGAGACTAAGGGTTAGTAAACAAAGCGAGAGGGGAGATATTGATCGTGAAAGGGCTTATCTTTATCCAAGACAAAAGCAACACAATTTCCAAATTGGATAATTAACAATATTATCTTTTTCAAATTTTTTATATTAAATAGGAGGTTGTATTAGGGTGTTGGAATATGTACTGTAACTTGATATTTGCCGGGTTTTATACATGATCTCAGCCGTGATTAAGATTATCTACTTTTAAAATTTTGAGGCTATTTGTTTGTAATTAAGATTATATATTTTATAATTCTGCGAGAGGATAAAATTACAATATTCTCCTTCAAAGTATTGCACGTAATAAGTGGGTATCATTTAACAATTTCAAAATATTGAAAGAAGTGAAAAATCGAAAAGGTTCAAAAAGTTTTATATGTAAATTTCAAAGTCTTCTATGAAACTTATTGCTACTGGTCGTAATTGTTTGATGAAAGATTATCCTTGATTTGATGAAATTTTTTATAATCGTTTGTCAAAAATTATCATTGATTTATATTAGCTAATTAATACTTAAAAATTACCTTTGATTTACACTTTGACCGGTTAAATAAGAAAAAAAAAAAAGATTATGTTGTGATTTTTCCAACAATCAATTTTTATATTAAATGAGTTTTATTTTATAAATTATACAATTAAAAGTTATGAATATTGATATGTTTTAATAAATATTTCAATACATCCTCAATATTTATCTCAATACATTCTCGATATTTTTCAATATGAATGATTATGATTATCATATAGATGATAAGTATATTTTTCTTAAATATTCATAAAATATTAAAAATATTTGTATCAGTATATATATTTTTTATTTTTTCTTAAATATTTATAAAATATTAAAAATATTTGTATCAGTATATATATTTTTTTTTTATTTTAAAGTATAAATTTTACCAAATGTCAAAAAAATTGAAAAAATATAAATATTCATAAAATATTTTTTAAAAAAAATTGTATCTATATATATTTTTTATTTTAAAGTACAAATTTGACCAAATGTAGGAAAATCGATAAAATATGTCTTTTTTTTTTACAGAAAATATACTACCCATATTAAAAAAGTTAATACATATTCTTAAGTTGAAAGCATAAAACTAAAATCCGTCTCTTAGAAGCTGACAGAACAAATATTCAACAGTAACTTTTCCATAACCTCCTCAATAACTTTTTCATAACCTCTATCCCAGAAAACCTTCTCAATAACTTTTTCATAACCTCTATCCCACCAACTCTATGCATAGAGTTTTGAAAGATCAATACCTTTATATTTTTGTATTGAAACCATAATTATCCCCTCTATTTATATTTGGAAACAGGAGATAATTTATTTTTATACAAATATTTTTCAAATCATATTTATCTCTATTTATATTTATAATCAAGATTATTGAAGTTTTAAACAAAATATCCACAAATTTTAAACCACAACAACCATTTAGAAATTTACATTACATCATTATGATAAATTACCATTTAAAATTGACATTATCTCAAATCAAATTCATAATCACGAATATTAAAAAAATTTGAGAAAATATCGACAAACTTTAAAACCATAAAAACTATATTCTAAAAAATCGTTATTTATATAATAAAGTAAGAATGCAAGAAAAGAAATCAAATTTTATTTATATGATAAAGAAAAGAAAAGTTCACCCTGTAAATATAATAAACATTTAAAATTGGCATTATCTAATTATCATAAATTGTTATTTAAAATTGATAATATCTCTATTGATTTTTAAAATCATAAATATTGAAATTTTTAAAAAAATGTTTGACAATTTTCAAAAGCCTAAAGATATAGTTTAAAAATCAATTTTATTATATAAAACAATTAAGTTTATCTTATAAATGTAATATTAGATATTTAAAATTAATATTATTAAATATATAATACAAATATAAAATATAAATGTAGAATTGACATTATCCAATTTACCCACATTAATGTTTTAATATCATGTTGTTGACATATTTAATAGTGAAAAATTATAAATTTAATATCAAAAATTTAGATCTGTCCAATTATTTCAGAAGAATCATATTAAAGTACTGTCATATCACATATTCTCCTTTTCAAATTCTCAACGTAGATTGTGAGTTTTTACATAAAATTCAAATAACATTATTTCACAATACAATATTGAATTTTTGTGGATTGTGTTAGTTTTTACATAAAATTCAAATAATATTATCTCAAATATCATATGTTGTTTACCAGATTTGAAGAATTGACAAAAACAACCATCTTTGAAATTTTAGTGTCACAAGAATTTACATCTTTCAAATAAATTAAGTCTATACAATAGTATATCCATCTGGATAGTGTGCAAACAGTGTCTCAAATCTCATTTGAAGGATTGACAAAAATAAAAAAATCTCAGTAGAATTATAATTTAATAAAATGACGGTTGACTCTTGTCTCTATTAATTTCTCTGTCATCCTTTTCATTTTCCCACCGTATTCTTATAACTCTCATTCACAAAATCTATGCAGATTGTGTGAGTTTAAATAAAAAAAATTAAAATTT
Source organism: Scutellaria barbata (assembly GCA_028654395.1). Classification (NCBI taxonomy): domain Eukaryota; kingdom Viridiplantae; phylum Streptophyta; class Magnoliopsida; order Lamiales; family Lamiaceae; genus Scutellaria; species Scutellaria barbata. The sequence continues at coordinate 10,938,964 of CM053646.1, read as the reverse complement.
AAAAAAAAAATCAAATAATATTATCTCAAATCTGATCTGTTGTTTACATGATTTGAAGAATGACAAAAACAAGTGTCTTGGCCCAATGTTTTCCACTCAAATTCTCATAATCCAAACACACAATTATGGATTTCATATCCCAAAGTTAATCCACAAACAGTTAAAGTTTCTACACTCTAATCTCATATTATAAATACAATCTAGTTAAACACAAACAACAATACACTCTAATCTCATTTGAAACCAATATTAGTAGACATGCAACGAGGAAGAAATGAAGAAAATCCACTGCAAGTAGAGAGATCGGAGATGGCGAACCACCAACCTCCACAGGCACAAAAATGCCCACGTTGTGATTCTTTCAACACTAAGTTTTGTTATTACAATAACTATAGTCTCTCTCAGCCTCGCCACTTCTGTAAGACTTGTCGGAGGTATTGGACTCAAGGCGGAACCCTAAGGAATGTACCTGTTGGCGGAGGTTGTCGGAAGAGCAAAAGAGGCAGAACGATGTCGATGTCATCCAACAGTTTGGCTGCAGGAGCAACTCAAGGTTTGCCACCAGCTATAAGGACTCAGAGTTTCACCAGAATGACTTCCAACCAACCGTCGGGACATGTGGCCCCGCTAATTGATAATTCTTTCTTCACCGGTGGGTCATTTTTGTCTTCCTTAGCTGCCATGCACACTTTACCGACTAATCATGGGGTGGTGCCAGTAAATATCGACGGTAACAGCGGCCAATTCGAAGGAAATATGACCATTTTGCAAGGAGGGGTAAGTCTCCATTTCTAAAATCTCCAACGAGTTTACATTAGTATTCACCATCCTCGATCCATTATTTTCAGCCACAACAAAGCTTAGTTCGGCCGGGGACTTTCAATTCTTGGAATCAAGGCTTAATCAACAAAGGTGGCGCCTCCAGTTCCTCTATCACCTCCACCTCCAGTTTTTTGAGTGGCAACGATCAGTCTTTATTCGCTCCAAATCAATGGTCTTATACTCATTCAGAATTCAATCCTTTTTAATGATGATGTTTAAAATTATATATATACAAATATAAAATAAAAAACTTAAAATCAAGATTTAGATGTAATTTCTTTTTCGCATACAAATTCACTCCAGTGATATTTTCTTTTTGTTTCTTTGCGAATTAGAGATGAATTGTATAAGAGACATTATTTCTGTCTTTTTCATCATTGAAAATGTAAAAATGCAATTTGTTTGTCTAGTTACAATTAAACTTACTATTATTTATTTATTAATGTTCATAGATTAATCTGCACAAAATTTTAACTTGGATACAATTCAATGGCCATAGTCTGCTCAACAACAATTCAATCCAATTTCTATGAGTTAATTAATGTAGTATCTTAAAATTCAGCATTTAGAATTGTCTTTATTTCATTGAGCCGTATTCATAAAATTAATCCAAGATCAGTACAATTTGAATCAAATATTAATTTTGTAATAGAATTGACATTATCTCATTTGTCTAAATTTTGTTATTTTAACAAAGCATTTTGTTCCAATTTATATTAAAAATTAGAATGTTGAATTTACGAGTCATTTTAACAAACTAACTTTTATTTTGCAATTCAAACTATAACTTAATAAGTTGGATATCAACCTCTATCAAATTATTATATTCATTGTTTTCGACTCAAGTATTAATATGTATTCTGTAACAAAATATTATTATGGATTCCTTTTTAGCATAATCTGCTATTATTATTTTCTCACATCATATGACTAATAAAGAATATGGTTTTACGTCTAGACTTAAACCATTGAGTTCTCTCAAAATGCTTCCATAATAACACATTAATTTATCTTTTCACTAATATATGTATGCTAATAATTTTCAACATGTTATATATTAATGTTTTTTTATATATGTTATATAGTCAAATAACACATTTGGCTGAAATTACAGGAGAATGTGATGAGAAGGCGTGGAAGCAGATAAAGTCAAATTGCATGAATTATTGATTTGTGTATCAAAGATACATAATTTTGACTAAATTTAGGATTCAACTATTCACATCCCACCCTTTTTTAAACACATCCACAATTAAATATAATTGAAAACACTAATCTACCCTTCTAATAATGAAAGATAAAGTTTTACCTCTATTGCATTTCTTTGCTCATCATCTTCTTCTTTATTTGTACTCTAACCTAAAAAACTTATCATTCTAACCTTATTTTGTGAAGAAAAAAAATTACAATTGAGCATGAAAATATATTTGCAACAGACAATATATATAATTTTTATTTTTTTATTATTTTTCATATATATATATAATTTATTTTTTTATTATTTTTTATAACGTAGTTAATATTTTGTAAATAAAAATATTAAAATCAAAAATCGATTGGAAAACACGACATCAACATTGATAGATCGAACATACTTATAAATACTAGTCGAAACACACATAAGATTGTTTTACTTAGCGCCTTCTTCAACCTTGTTCGGCCAATGCTAGTCCAACATATTAAGATGTCTGATCTAGATTAGTTGATGTTGTATTTTTCAATGGGATTTTTAGATCTGACATTTTATTTACATAATATTTAATTGCACTATATAAAACCATAAATACATCATAAACCTTATATTGTTTATTGTACATATATTTACATGCTCCATTGTGATTTTGTATTCGCAAAACATGTGGTAATATGACACTCAACGATGGCGATAACCTATAGAACAAGTTGAAAACAAACAAAACAAACAACTATAACATGACTTATAACAAAGCCTAATATATAACAATGAGAAACAACAAGAAGTCGAGTTGAGGAAATCCTTCTTTCCTTAAGATAAGATATGCCCAAGGTAGTGCTCACTGGATCATGCGTATTGTTTTTCAACGATAAAATGACTTCGTCTCCAAACATAGCAGCACTGCAAACCTCGAGAGTTCTAATGAACTTTAGTGCTTGAGAACTGAGGTTTGATGCAAGTGTGAAAAATGTATGCAAGCTTTCGTATGGTGTCTGGTTAGAAGTGTATTAAAGTAGTGCATGATAACCTCTATATATGGGTCTCCAACATGAGGTTAAACCTGAGAATTGATGGGAATTTACCACTCAATAACGAGTCTCTTAACACAAGCTAATGACTTATTCAAAAATTGAAATGCCAAGAAAACATGTGCTGCAACCTGACGCTGCATGCTGCAGGGCTCTGGCACTGCACGTTGTATACATTTGGCGTTATATGCTACATGCTCCCGTTGCACACTACAGGGTTCCAGCGCTACAATCACGAACCAAATATATAAAACAGATGTTGCGTGCCCTAGCGCTGCACGTTGAATGCATCTGGTGCTATATGCTACATTCTCCCGATGCACACTGTAGGGTCTAAGCGCTGCAATCACGACAAAAAAAAGGAGTTGGGTAAAACCCATGCCCCATCCGCCCATAATTCAATTGGGTCTACAATCCAATTGTCAAGGATTAAGGCCCACAATCGAGGTCGGGTTTGGGACCGGACTTAGTCATGCTAAGTCCCATCCGTCCACGGTCCAATTGTCAAGGACTAAGGCCCATAATCGAGACGGAATTGGGTCGGGCTTAGTCGTGCCAAGTCCCATCCGCCCACAATCCAATTGTTAGGGACTAAGCTCACGATTGAGGTTAGGTTTGGGCCGAACTTAGTCTTGCCTAGCCCCATCCGCCCACAATCCAATTGTCAAGGACTAAGGCCCAAAGTTGAGGTTCGATTTGAGACCGTGCTTAGTTGTGCCAAGCCGAGCCCCACACACGCGTTTGTGTTGTACAAACAAACCACTCCAAAAGTGTATTAATTACTAATCTCTTTCACAAATTTTTTTTAATACTTACATTTACAAGGTCTAACTTTCTATGTAGGATACTTAAGAACCCCACCCATCCAACACATTTACATTTTCATTTAAAGTGGTCATTTTTAACGATTAATTTCTCACTCATTATAAATTAGTTTTGAACATTCAACATGTTTCTATCATTTACTCCAAACGTAGATAAATTTTTTGACATTCATTCCTTAAAAAAATTAACTTTTAACTATTTAACTATTAATATTAAACCAATTTCCAACAAAACAATGTTAGAATGATAATTTTTTTTAAGTTAGCGTTAAAAAGAACAAAAAGAATACAAAATGTATCTTTTATTATTCGAATAGTATTTTAGTCTTTCAAATTGTATTTACTTTTAACTTTTTTTTTTTTATATTTGAAATGTGTTTAGAAAAAAGTTGCACTACGTGTTGCAAAAAAAGAAACTGTCTATAATCACACACATCTTTTAAATTTGAATGTGAATATTAATATAAATAGAATTTTTATCTTTATAAAAGAATGACCACATTTAGTCATTTACATGTACCACGTCAAGTATACAAATTTTCATATTAATTTTACTTTTTTACAAATTAAATCTATAATAAATAAAATTTCGAAGCTAATTAGTATAATTAAATATCATTGTAATTATCTCGATAGTAGACATTAATAAATAATATATAAATTTTAATTAAATTTATAATAAAATATTCTAGATTTTAAATATAGAAATCATTTAAGAAATTATTTATAAATTTGAAATTTGTTTAATTTAAATTTTTTAGATAAAATAAAAATTAAAAGGAAAACTAAAAAAAAAAAACGAGCTCATTAAAAAAAATTATTCAAATTTATTAATGAAATTGAATAATTCTTGTGAATATGTATTTAAAATAAATTACAAAATATTTGAGAAGTTTTGATACCCTTTTCTCTCATAATTTCACTCGAAATAAAATTTTCGTGATTGAAATTAAATTAAAAAAAGTTCATTTTCAAAAATGAATAATTCCTTGTGAAGTAAAACCCCATCCCCAAGAGTCAAAACCCTGAGCTTTCTAATTGCGAAAATGCCCACCGCCGTCGCCGGAATTGTTGGCTACGAGGATTTCGTGAAGGTTCACGGCGTCCTTCTGGCGGCGTCGGGTCTCCCGCAGCCGCTGCATCGGAAGCTCTTTCAGAAGCTCACGGCGGAGACTTTCGACGGCGGGAATTATTTCCAGGTTGAGCCCCTGGAGGATGGCAGACAGAGGAGGCTTGTGCTCACTGCTGATACTCTTCGAAATGATTCTGATGTCTTTCTAGTGGACCATGCTTGGACTTTTCGCCTTTCCGATGCTTATAAGCAGGTATTAACGAAATTATTTGTTAATTACCTCTCCTTCTGGAAGAGGCTTTCTGTTGCTCTTGATTGATTTTTTGTGAAATTGACACATCCTTGATTCATTGATTGATATTATTTGCATAAAGTTTCTGATAGTTGAGTTATATTGCAGTTGCAGGAGGTTCCTGGATTGGTGGAAAGGATGGCTTCATTAATGTGTGTGGACGCTGATTTGAATTCTGAGGATGACGGCGATGAAGATGAGGCTAAAATTAGTGCTTTAGAAATGGTTGAGAGAGAGTTTCTTAAAGTTAAAGAAGAAGGCCATCATTCTGTCAGGTGGTTGGAGCTTGAGGATCTTGAAATCGATGATTCTATGCTCGTTTCTCTTGATTTGCCGAATAAATTTCCTGTAAGTATTCTATTATGTGAGTGTGTTTTTATCACAGCTGGAGGCGGTGCATTAGTTGTTTTGACTTGCAGCTAAGCCGAACTAAGAAGTGATTCTTTCTGTTATTTTGTCATCCTTTTGCTTTTAATTGATCGTTTTTAACTTTTGTGCTGATTCTATTGCATTAGCACTTGCTTGCACTAAGCCTCCGTGGCAACAAGCTTGAGAATTCAGAGGTTGTGTTAAAGGTGGTGGCTCAATTTAAATCTCTTAGAGCTCTATGGTTGAACTATAATCCTATTTTGGAAACCGGGTGAGTCTTCGTGTTCTTGATAAACTGATTAAGATAATTTAAGGGCCGACATGCTTGAGTTTTCACAAGGGTTTAAAGGTTTTTTGACAGAAGCTTTCCTTTTCAGTGTAAATTACTTGGAAGATCATATTCCAATGAGCTGCCCTGAACTGGAAATTTATAATTCCTGTTTCACCCCTAAGTATGGTAAGTGGGCCTTAGGATTTTGTGGAGGACTATATGAGAAAGACGATCCTGGAGATTCTGATCAAAGTGATCATCGGCTGCAGAATGTCACATCTCTTGACCTTTCAAATAGGTGCATCAAAAATCTTATCACTAAGGTGAGTGTATTCTTCTAACTCTAATCTCTCTCATGTGCTTTTACCATCCAACTTCCTCCATATTTATCTGCAAATTTGTTCAACTATTTCTAGGTTAGTTCTTCGTTGACTTTATTGTTGATACCCTTTTTAGGTCTTTTCTCCAATTGAAATTCCCAAGCTTTCATACTTGAATCTTCGTGGAAATCCATTAAATGAGAACTCAGTTGGCGAACTGCTAAAGCATCTTAGAGGATTCATCAATCTAACATCTTTGGAGGTAACTTTCTCAAATTAAAATGTATAAATTTCCCTATAAAATTGCGATTATGTTGACATGAGCATCAGAATAGGTGGATATTCCTGGACCTCTTGGAGAGAATGCTGTAGATATTATTGAAACTCTGCCTACCCTCTCTCTATTGAATGGGGCCAGTACATCCAAAATCATGGAATCTGAGAAGAGCATTGTTGATTCAGTATTAAAACCTCGCCTCCCTGAGTTGAATGCTGGAGAATCTCTCACTGATCGTGTTATAAATGCTATGTGGTTGTACCTGATGACATATCGACTTGCTAATGAAGAGAAGCTTGATGAAACTTCTGTTTGGTATGCACTCAGTTCTTATTGTTCAAGTGCTTTTTTGGGTTTTAATGGGTGTTTTGAAATATTCCAGTTATGGACTGAGATGCAGTTAGTCGATTAGAAGAGAATTTATGTATGTATAATTGAACTACTAAAGTGGTGAAAGATCTTTGTTACCAAAACATAATAAATTCAGTAAACACGTGTAGAGAAGACTGATTACTCGTTGGGTCATTGTTAAAATTTCTCTAAAACTAAAACCACCAGGAAAGGTAAATGCCTATACCAATGTGATTCTGAAACTTTTTGCAGAAAAATTCTGTCTTGCTTTTAGAACTCTACCATATGGTATGGGTGAAATTGATAATGTGGGGGTAGTGTCTGCAGTTTGCATCTAAAAGGAAGACAATTTCCTCCTCTCCTCTTCTTCATTTTGATCGCTTGGAAAATTAATTTTAAATTTGTCCCTTCTTAAGTGAGAGACGACCTGTCCCTTTGTCTATTACTTACCAAAATTAAGTAAATTTTCTTGTTTTTTTTCAAATTATAACCAATATTACATATATATAAATATATATAAAATATTGTTTCTTATCATAGAATAAAGATTATGAAGTGTTATCAATGGATGCAAGATATGTAAGGTTATCTAGAGGGTTTTGTTTGAAAGTTATGTCAATTAGATCTTGTATGGAGCTCAGACTGCTGCATTATGTTGGAATGCTTATAATGTAAGATCTCAGTTTGTATGAAAGTGATATGCCATTAGGATAACATGCCTTCCTTGAGAAGTGGCATCTGGATTTTCTAATACATTCTCTGCTTCATCTCATGTTTCATTGCATTAATAAACACCACATATGCAAATGATACACAAGATGAAACCCCATTTTGTAACAGAAGATCTAATATGATAAAGTTGTGCATCTACAACTACACTATAGTTGCTGACTTTGATTGAGGCAATGATCTTGCTCATTGTTTGTTTTGATTGGCTGATTAGTGAAATGTGACATTGAGATTTTCAAATTTATCATTAGACAGAGAAAATTAAATGCACAAGTGGACATCATCTAGTTCTTTATGAGTTAGATTTTGAAGCATTCACTGGGTTGGTATTTTACAGAGTACCATTCATTTTCACTTTGGTACGTATTGAATGGATCTTGTGTACATTTACCTTGATATCAATGCTTGAAAAGCCTGATGGATCATAGTTTAAGTGGGAAGCTATTTGTAATATTTTATGTGAATGCAGCTTTTTTCTTTTAAACAACCTGTGGTGCCTCATTGATAAAGATGAGGGGGTGCATACTAGTTAACAGACTCGTTTGTTTCTGTTGGTACTTGTCCCTGGCTGGTGGTGGTGAAAGCTCAAAGGATGCTTCTGAATGAAATTTTATTATTATTATTGTTATTATTTATTTATTTGTTTATTTTTTATCAATGTTCTCTGATTTATTCATCTCCAGTACATGTATAATCTTTAGTTTTGTTTGGCATTTTTCTCAGGTATGTTATGGATGAACTAGGTTCCGCATTACGGCATAGTGATGAAGCTAATTTCAGGGTCTCACCTTTTCTCTACATGCCTGAGGGTAAACTGGAGTCAGCTATGAGGTTTTTTCATTGAACTATTTATTATGTTGCCTTCTTTTATGTTTAAAGCATCCTCATAATCCACGTTTTTATTGCTCGCCTAATCTCTCATATCTATAACCACTGATCCACCTTGAGGAGACTGTCTTTTTTTGTTGTTTATTCGTGAATGAACTGGATCTTTTGAAAAGTTAACTCTCATTGAGATAAAGTTTTGCAGTTACTCAATCCTTTGGCCTACAAAAAATGTACAAAGAGGTGATGAATGCACTAGGGATTACTTGTTTGGCATCGGGGAGGAGCGACAACGCTCTGCTAGGCTTACTGCCTGGTTCCATACCCCTCAAAATTATTTTATTGGAGTACGTCTTTCTTATCGGGTTTGTTATTATGGTAAATTTCTGTGATTATGGATGTTCATTTAAAATTTTAATGTTGTTGATTCTTTTCTGTAGGAGTATGAAAAATACAGCATGAAATTGCATTCAAGAAGGTTTTCTACAGATCCAGCAAAGTTATCTGCAACTGCAACCAATTCTTTGCTTCATAGTGATAAAAGTGTACTGCAAGTTTACACCGATATACATTCGGTGGAGGAATTTTTGACACGTCCAGAATTTTCGATCAGTATGTAATAGAGCTCACAACCACCAGAACTTTTGGATTCAGATTATTGAGATACTATGCCCTGCACCATGGTTTTTGAATGAAATGTGTGTCTTCTCATATTCAAGTCCAACATGTCTTACCATAATGATTTGGTTGTAATAAACTCACCTACATCAAGCACATGAAGATTGTGTGAGTGAGGTTTTATTGCTTGTGGAAAATTTACTTGGCAAAGATGATACAATTTTTTTTTTCCCTAGTTGTTTTAATTCAAGTCACCTTAGCGAAGTACTTGACCTTTGTGCCCCCTGTTTCTTGTAGCTTATGATGTGAAAATCTTTTATGATACAGTATTGACTTTCTAAATATTGTAACTTATTCTCTTCCCAATTGTTCCACCTGCAGCAACTGAACCAAAGAACGCAGATATTATATGGACTGGTGAGCAAGTGGATGATGAGATGAAGAAGACAGTTGGACTAAATGATCAGCAATGTGTAAATCAGTTTCCTTTTGAGGCGTGCCTTGTAATGAAACATCATTTGGCTCAGACTGTTCAGAAGGTTTGTTGTGCTAATGTTATTATGTACAATTCAATTAATAAATTGCTCCACTATTATTTGACTTCTTATTGACAACCATGCTTTTGGACTCATTCCCGGTTTGGAATAGGCTCATGGTTCTCCTCAGTGGCTTCAGCCAACATATAATCTTGAAACACATCTAACTCAACTTATAGGGGACTATTTCGCACGCCAAAGGGATGGAGTTAATAACTTGTGGATCTTAAAACCATGGAATATGGCAAGAACTATTGATACGACTGTTACGCAAAATTTATCAGCAATTATTCGTCTCATGGAGACTGGCCCAAAAATATGTCAGAAGTATATTGAACACCCTGCCTTATTCAGAGGGAGAAAGTTTGATTTGCGTTACATTGTTCTAGTGCGCAGCATGAACCCATTGGAGATATTCCTGACAGATATTTTTTGGGTATGTTCGCTCTCTTTTTTTCATACACATATGAATGCGGTGAAAACTGTACCTATACACATGTGTGTTTATTTCTTTTAGCTATATGTGTTCAGAATATATCCTATCTTTTCCAGGTTAGGTTGGCAAACAATGCTTACTCTTTGGAAAAGCACAGTTTTTTTGAATATGAAACACATTTCACTGTTATGGTAAGTACATCTACCAGTGACCTCCAGAGTTCAATAGTGTCTGTATGTTCTTTTGATGTTACCACCTAGTCTGTGAGAAGATCGAGATGCGATAGAGCACACTTCTCGATCACTACTTGCTTTCACTTATAACATTAAATCAAATTATGTACTCATGTTTGGTTATCATTTCTCTGCTCTTCTTTAGAATTACAGGGGAACATTGAATCACATGAACACACCAGAGTTTGTTAAAGAATTTGAACAAGAACATCAGGGTACTAATTCCTTCCTATTTCCATATGTTTCAACTGTCCATAAAGTATTATTATCTTTATTCTCATGATCCTCATGCTTAATGTTACAGTTCGATGGTTGGATATCCATCTCAGAATTAAACAAATGATGAGATCTGTTTTTGAGGCTGCTGCTGCAGTGCATCCAGAAATGCATAGTCCAACATCTAGAGCCATGTATGGTGTCGATGTCATGATTGACAGCCATTATCAGCCTAAGTTATTGGAGGTGACGAAAACATTTATTTTCACTTCTTGAAATATGATTATGTAAATAATTAATGAGAGAGAGAGAGAGAGAGAGAGAGAGAGAGAGAGAGGAAAAATGAGTGATCTTTGCATCACTTATATATTTGTCGGTTGTTCTTGTAGGTAACGTATTGCCCTGATTGTACTCGTGCGTGCAAGTATGATACTGAAGCCGTGACTGGAGGAGGAGGCATTGTCAAAGGAAGTGATTTCTACAACTATGTGTTTGGCTGTCTCTTCTTAAATGAAACCACTCATGTTTCCCCATTATAATTGGAGTGGATTGGAGGTTGTTTGTGATGATTTTGCCTGCATGAACTGGAGAAGATAATGTTCGATGATATATGATTTTGTTTCTTTGCTTTGGTTTCAATGGTTTTGCAGATTTCTATATTTCATTGTTGGGTTTCTGTTTGTGATAAATCATCGAGGAACTAGCTGGTAAATTGGAATGCTAAATTGTCGTGGGCCTTGGTATTACAGGTGATACTATATTCGTGGTGTTAATAAAAATGGGAGAAACTGGTTGAATTCATGTTACATCCTGAATTTTTAAATAAAAATAGGATTCTAACTCATCGTATTGTTGAAGTTGTACATGTTGAAATAATATAATCTATTATTGAAGAGATATAAATGTTTAAATATCGATGTGTGTATGGGTAGATTTTAATCAAACTTTCCAGGTGCAATATCTCTTCAAAGTTTGCGTCTTATTAATAGAAATCTGATTTAGATGATGGTTTTGAAATCAACAAATAAATGTACAGTCGTGTTTGGATTGTGTACTATGAAATGAATATATTTCAAATCTGACCGATTAAAGTGTATTCAAAATCCATCAAGCTTAAATTTCAATTGAACATTAAAGTGATGGATCTAATCTATCAATCCAAGCACACAAATGAATTTGTAAATATAAATTTCAAATCTTTCTTGATCCTTTAATCCAAACACATTCCTTTATTTTTGATTACTTGATTAGCAAAAATTTGATAATTTTCAGCGAAAAGATATTTATGCCCATCTTTCTTTCTTGACAAACATCAAATTCTCTCATATTCCATTGTTATGATCGTTGCCAATACATTCCTCACAATTCTTACCATTAACTGTAAAAAACTTCCACATATTTATATGTTTTTCCCAGCAGAACTTAAATTATATATTTATGATGAATCAATTATCAATGTGCGCTTTAAGATGATTTTTTTAACATAATAGAAGAAAGCCATCTCCAAACTTGCTGATAACCCCAATCAAATGATTATAGTTCACAACATTCACAATCTTTTTTCCCTCCCTTTGGTCACAACTCAAATTCCTGTACAGTTTCTTTATCATCAACTCTTAAACAGTAAACTTCCATCCATCTTTGTCTATATTCTTCTATAGAAGGAAACATAACAAAGAATGTAAGCACAGAAGAATCAGTGAAAGCACCTCACAACATCACAAAACAGAGATTCAATGAGACTGAAATCACTGGTTCAGCTGCAGCGCAAGTTCTTCTTGTTCTTGAGTTGTCTGAGATTTCATTGCAACTTTCTTCTGCAATTCCAAGTTCATCAGCCGTTCGGACTCCAACACACGTTCCAGCTTTCATCCATCCAGCAAAATTAGTTGGTCAGCAAATAGGGAGACAGGATGAAATCCTCCATTTCAAAATTATGTGCCATCTCCTATTCCAACCTCTATAGACCGTGGCCACTTGTATATTGAAAATCTTACACTTTTAATAATCAGCCATATATAGGGGGTTAAGTGAAATTCTTTGAAAACACGTGGCGGCAATCCAATGACCAGAATAGGAAATGAAACATATTTTTGAAATAAAGAATCCTGTTGTGGACGAGCCATGTTTCAAAACTGAAGAAAGAAATGCGTTGCACTACCTTAGCTGCTCTGGTACTCCACTCGCCGAGTATAGCTCTAAGCCTTTCGTTCTCTTCAACATACTGTTCATCATTGCAATATGTGTCAAGAATTGATACAAGAACTTGTATGTATACGTACAGAATAACTTTGCCTTTCAAGCATCAAGCATATCTGGAATATAGCCTAAACAACCTCTGTAAGCAAGAATTCAGACTCTCTAGCCTAGCACAACTTTCTATTCTAATCTTACTATTTCTTTTGCTGATAGATTGAATCTTGCAGTGGAGGAGTGTTTTGTTTTTCCCACAGAAGGAAAAGTGAAATGAGCAGACTTAAAGAGATTGAATACATCCAAATTGACGATGTACAGCTAAGGATAAGGACTCTATGCAACCTGGTAATGTATTTAGCTAAGTACTGTAGGCCAAAAAGAAGAGAGGGTGGGGCTCCATGCCTTGTTAGGCTCATATAAAAACAAACTTTAAAATAGATGTAGACAAGATTACTATGAGTTTTTATGCTGCATCTTTTCACGTCTTCATAAGGCTTTTTTACCCCTCATGTTTCTCCTTTCCGTTCTTCTGGTTTAGCTATTTGTGGTTAAAAAAACAGAAACTGAAGATGCCAGTATCTACCTGACTGTTAGTATTCCGAACACGTAGAATCTCTGAGTCCCTCTCAGCAATCAGAGATCGAGCAAGTCTTAATTCAGACTGCAATTGATTCATCTGCAACACAGAAACTTTTCAGCATATGGGAATAGCTTTAGTAAAACTCTCCAAATATCAAGATCCATTAAAAATAGTGACTTATCTGACTATCCTGTACATCTAGATCAAGCACGAGAGATAAATCATGAACCTTGAGGTATTGCTCAAGTAATTAGGTCCACCATAAGTTAAGCACACAAGAAAATTAATGCAGAGATAATAAGCCTAGATTTCTCTTAATCCCCACGTAGGATACTCAAGCTTTAGGAAATGCAATTTTCAATCAGTTCAGTTGCATGCTTAATCACAACAGTAATTAAAGGCCCATAACAAAAAATGAACAGTTGGAAAAGCCACAGTTGCATCTCAGAGCTGAATAAAGTATATTCTATCTCTTCAACTATTCATTCAAAAAGGTCCGAGCAATATCTGCACATTCATCAATGCAAAATTGGGTTATGATATTTTCAACTTGCCGCTTAAGAACAATAAAATCGGGTTAAGCCATGGGAGTTTTCCACACATACAAATGGTGTAAAGGCCTGAAAAATAGGCAAATATTTACAGGGGTTGAACGGAAAAAAAATTAAATCAGAAATAATTGTGTAGACTCCCGTACAAATTAATTCAGGATGGCCCCAAACATAAACACCTTACTTATTAGTAGCACAATTATATGACGTGACACATTTTCCATCAACATGCCCAATAAAAGTTTCCTGGCTAGTGTAGGATAAGAAGGTAAAGGGAGATGAAATGCCAAAATCTTTTCCAGGAAACAATCTTTACATGCATTATTCAACAGAAAATCATTTGTAATACAGTAAAAACACTTGGCATGGACAAGAGCTAAGGTATTACCTCTGCTGAAAGTGTACGTAGTTCCTGGTCACGAGTTGCTAACAAATGTGCAAGATCAACCTACATGATCCCACAGAAATTATAATGATTTAATATCGCAAACACTGTCAAAGCCTACTGGTGAAATGATGCAATCCTAGGAATGCTGACATAAACAGAAACATTTTATGTTTTGAGAGGCTAAACAGACATGCATCAGAAAAACTAAGGGGAATCAGATAATAATGATTTTACCCTGTGAGCATCTCAAACTCTGGTGACTAACATTATGAGGTCTTGAGTTAATAACATTAGCAACTATAAGAGAAGGCAAGCCAGCAAGCCAGCAATCCTTTTGTAGGCGAAAATAATACCATCACTCCCATCAATGCAGAAAGACAATTCAGATACACAATGACATCTTGAAGCAATTAGTCTCATTTCTGAGAGGGAACTACTTGAAACATTTACAATCACCACATAAAAAGCCAACCCAATGTCCAAACCTCAACCTCACCAATTTATCTAGATACCAGGATTGGAAAAAGATTAAATGCAGTATTTGCTTCTGCAAAATGAGACAACAAACCTAATGAACAATGCCACAAAAAAGAACAATGTAACTTTTGACAGGCTGTTTGTAAGGGAAGTGGAAAGATCAGGAAACTAATTAGCTATGCCCAAAAACAGTGGCTGATTGCATTTTCATAAGATCCAGGAAATGTTTGTATTTTTTCTATGTTCTGGAAATGTGTTATCTTAGTGGTTGTTCTGGGAAGATGGATTAAGAATGTTTCTAGATAAATTAATGTCTGGTTTTGTTCTAGTGGGAGCAACAATTTATAAAATGTTAGCATGGTCATTTTCTGTTGGGTAAGTGAGGTGAAATAATATTGAAATAAAATGCTGTATTTTGAAGAAATATGAGGCGAAGAAAGTATTAAATACAAATAGGTGTACTGAGAATGAAAATAGAAGCTAGGTTTTTTTTTGATAGGGAACAAAATCTCTGTAGATGTCAAATCAAATACATCACACACTTGCAAATCTATTTATCAAGGATAATGATTACCTGAGGCGTGCTCCCATCATCAGCTCTCTCATATTTGCTCAAGCTATCTTGCAATCTAAGAATCTATAGGAAATTCACAATAATCAGAAGATGGACACACAATATCCTAATAGTTGGTATGTTACAAAGTGCTGCATGTACCAAGAACAGGCAATCAGAAAGAAATGCATAAAGAAATACTCGGCCATCACAGACTTGTATGAAGCCTTATTTTAAAAAAATAAAATAAAACGTTCTACACAAATTAATCACCAATTTCCATCTCAATGCATGATAGAGAGGGGGGGGGGGGGATCCAATAGAATTTGTTGCATTTTATCAGTTATAGTTTACCTCCTCACTAAGAAAGTGAAGGTTTTCTCTCTGATATTGCAATAACGCCATCTGCTGATCTGATAGCCGCCCCCCATCATGGTACCTACAAAAAGTCATAAAAATCATTCCATCACAAGTACTAATCAAAGTATTAACTTTACTAGCTTGACTGAAGACTAATTTTTACTTCCACCTGAATGCAATACAATCATTTTATACACATAATTATACATATTCAATGTTTTCTTAATCTTAACGACAAATGTTTTGAAAGAGAGGGAGTATCAGTTGCTAAAAGCTGCCTCTGCTCTTCCGCCTCTTCAATAGTTCATGTTCATCCTCCCCAAAATATCAGATCCATAATATGCTATTCTATATTTTTGTGTTTATTTTGTTATTTAATTGGACACCACATCTTAAAAAACACACTTTTTTTCTTGAAGTAATATTAAAATTATATGATTTCATGGGTTTCTATTATCAATCAAAACGTATTTTTCAACTGTACCGCAACACAAAATTGCACACAAACTAGGCCAACCGCTTTGCACCACAATCAGCCAAGTGCCGCTCTATGTACCTGTACCCATTCCACAACCTAATCATACTGTGATCTACCTAACAATGGATGTAACCATATTGCAGACCTTTCTCCATTCTAGTCAACAGAACAATTACGTGCCCAGAGATCACACTCCTAATTGTTCACAAGAACTAATATTTTTAAAATAATTAAGACATCAGTCTCATATGTGGTATAAGAAGTAATCCCAAAGCACTTCCAGTTTTCTTGTGTCTCTGACTTCATAGGTCCAAGATTTTACATTCACCAAGGGCACAATATGGATATTAAGTGAAACAATGTAAATTTTAATTGGGGGAAAACATGCTATAAGAAATCAAACTAGTTATGTTTGTCCACCTACCATTACATTGATAATAAATGAACACATAAAATTTGTCTTTCAACTCATTACCTCAATCCTTCTAAAGGACTTGATTGTTGCAGTGGAGAGTATAGTGAGTTCAAAACATCAGGCTGGGAATCCAATGAATTGTACTGGTGTACATAACCTACAGGTACCAAAATGCTTTTGAGCAATAACTAATAAGTTGACCTCAATACAATGTCTCATAGCTTCTCAAGTAACAAACCCAAGCTTTAATATTCCATATTAAAGTAGAGATAGTATCGCGTTTAAACTTTTCATGGATTCCTAATTCTGAACTATTTTCTAAGACAATGCATCTTCAATTCTACAACATAATTCTAAAACCAAACTCACCAATATAGATGCTCATGAAAAAACCAGCACATATTGCTTCAACCAGCATAATGATTCTGCAGATATTAACAAGCAAGCCATAAATTCTTCAGGATCATAACCACCTTTGAAATTATTGAACAGCAACTTAATACATCAAATAGGACAAAAATGTATTCTTTATTGACATTCTTATATGAATTGTCGAATATGCGCAGTGAGCTACTTGTTTCTGTTTAACCAAAAAAAGACAAGTACAACCTGCAAATAATACAGTCACTGAACCAAGGACAACTGACAATATCTTCAAAGAATATCATGTAAGGAAATGAACCAAATTTTATTTTGGTTATGCATGATCATCATGCTTTATTTTCATTTTCTTCTTTGCATTAGGTTCCTAATGTTTCACTACCATCTGCAATGCAAAAGCATCACGCAAATGAGTGTAGAATTTGCTGCAGTTCATTCGCAATCACATCTACAAATGTTTTTACAGTTTCAATCATGCATATATGGCAGACTTCACCATTACTCATCCTTAAATAAGCAGAAATCTAAAGAGAAATCAAGCTATCTTTGAAACTTAAGGCTGACCCAACAGTATCAGTTTTGATTATTGACCTTTAAATGAAAATTGATGGGGACACCAAAAATGATGTTACGACAAAGCTATAACAGAGAACTTGTCAGGATACAACAAAAATTGATTATGCCTGAGGGGGGTTAGAAACTCTCCAGAACTATATAACTGGAGTAAGTACTAATCCATTTTAGTAACACCTGAGTAGCACAGAAATTGAAAGAAGTACTGATCAGGGGTTTCGTGAAATAGATCATTAGAGTAAGTGTTGTTTCATTTTAGTATGTTGACCTGAGTAGCATAGAAATTGATAGAATACTGAAATGGGGTTTCCAGGCCATGACAAGGAGCATTGCAGCAGTTCCTGCATTTAAATAATTCAGATAGTCATAATTCAACAAAGATCAAAGATGTTTTACCATGCCCAATCTTAATCATGTATGGATAAGAAAAGATTTGCAAGAGACCACTTGGAACTTCAAAACAATAGGTCTAGATAGATATTGGAGTAAAAGGTATTAGCATATTGGATGCAAAACTTTGTAACCTGTGATGTGGCTAAAACAATTAAAACTACAAACAACATATCCATCAGCCGTAAAGATTGCTCAATTGGAGAAAGTTAAATGCAAAATGTAAAGCAGCTCCAGTTCTGAAATCAACATATTTTAGATAAGCTAGTAAGAAGGAATGTAGGCAGTCATACTCGAGATATTTTCTGTTAGGCTAAAATCAAAATCATCAAACTAAACACAAAAGAAGGTTAAACTGTTCCACCTTTGCAGCAGAGGCACTAATGGTTCAAACTAGTTACGAACATTTAAAAATATATATATATATAAATAAATGGTAAACAGGGGTGCTTACACTCAAGTTCAGTTATTCATCTGTGTCCCTAGAAGATTAACAACATAAACCTCAACCCGATAGACAAATGCAGGTGGTCAAAAGCTTTGACAAAGAGACACTCGAATATCACAAAAAGTAGTAAATTGAGAAAATAAATCATATGGGAATTGGATATCGTCTAAAGCTGTAATTAATGTAGAGTAAGAAGCTACAATGTATTTGATTGGAAACCTCTTTCTCCCAAAAATACATGTTTCCAAGAGCAAACCTGAAACATAAGACTTAGGACTAACTTCAATTTTTGATTTTTTGCTTACGGGTGTTTACTTTATTAATTAAACAAGTTTTCAGGTTTCTGCCTCCCCTAAAAGAAAAAGAAAAAAAAAGGAAATGATCAATTTCCTATAAGAAGGTAAACGAACTTCATGTTCTGTTCATGTCATGTGTTTCGTCGTATATAATATCGGCATAAGAAAGATATGATTCAATTTCACACAGACAAGGAAGAAAGTCAAATTCAATGAATTGTTTACTGTAAGGATATCTTCCAAATAGAATAATTGTTTTTAGAAAGTCAATTGTATTAACTCAACAATTTTAAGAAATTGTAGTTTTTGAATTTTTATCAACCAGATATGTATGATATAATTACAGAATTATCTGCAAATAAAGAACTCAATGTGAAAATGAACAAGCAAGAAAAATATGCTTACCATATGCAACAGTGGCAAATGGTAGTCGAATTAAATGCTTCAACTTTTGGCTAAAACTATAATAGCCCTACAAAATTGGAAGTGTATCTCAGGTTATCCAACAAAATAATGAACTGAGAAAAGGCATAAATTGTGGAAAGGTAGACTCAGCAATGCTTTAGATGCTGAAGTCAAGATTCAGAGTTTAGGTAATTACTTTTGAATGTTTTATTACCATAAATATCTGAGATAAGGTCCCACTGAGTTAGTTAAGACATGAAATCTGTCTCCATAAAAATGGAAGCCCATATTTCCAACATAAATTTTTGTGTAAGAGTGTTGCAGTCAGAATTTCATTCCTATATGTCTTCCATATATTTCTCTCCCAATTTCTCAATCCTGATATCTTTGAAACACATATTACACTCAATCAAGCTTTGCAAGTTTCAAAGCCCTCTCCATCCACATCCCAATTGATGAAACTTAAGACTTCAGTCACTAATAGCATCATTTACATAGCCGCTCAACAGATTCACCGCTTGGGTCCACTTCATTTGGAAATGTGTTTCTAAATTAGAGCTTTAAAACAATGAACAAAAAATTATTTTTAGTTTCAAAATTTGTCTCAGTTACAAGTAAAAGTTTGTAGCCAACAAACCCATGAGAACTAAGAGGATAATGAGAGCAGTTCTTTGGAAAAAGGATAGCTAAATACCTGTAAGCGTATTTTCTTGACTTGATAAACCAGGTATTGTTGAAATATGCCTGTATATAATCGCAAGCTATGTTTAGTGAATAAAAGAGTTCGTTGAAGTTCATTTACAGTAATAGCTACATCATGGAAACAAATCAAAAACAATTTATGCTTCTAGCTATAATTGGTCCAGAAAATATAACCATATTAAATCACACTTATGTCCCACATGACATTCATGGAAGCATCTTCAAGATGACAAAGATGTCTTAATAGTTAATTAATAGAAATACAGATATTGGACAGTGTCCCAGAAACATATCAAATGAGCCAAAAAGTATGTTTGTACATAAACATCAAATCAGAACACGTGCGGCAGAAAATATATTGAATATTGTACCAGTTTAATTTAAATTTTCTGCTTAACCAAAATCATTCCTAGGTGATGCACTTTTGATTTAAAAATGAGCTCTATCTCTTCATTATATGTGGTTAGTACCCAATAATCTTGCTTACTTTAATTGAAGTAACTATAGATAGTATGGTCTTCTCTATATTTTTCTATCTCTCCATCTTACTTGTATTGAAGTTTCTCTAGTGTCACAAAGGATGCATGCAACATATTCAATAAGGTGACATAGTTTCAGATCATCAATCATAGCAGATAATATAACTACTAAATGAACTGCACATCCGGAACAATGAGAAAACATAATTAGCCTAAATCTAGAAAATAGGAAACAAAATGAAATGGATAATTTGGAGCAAAGACATTAAGGACACCCTCCATATTCACCGAGTTTAAGTTAAGGTATTTGAAAATTGGGTGCCAGGATTAAATAAGAAATTCAGAGTCTTTTGAAATATAGTTTAATATACAAGTTGCAATCAGAAGTTGTAGATTAAATTAACACTAGTTTATCAGATGAGGAATAGCAGAAGAGCCAACAGGGAAATTTCATAAAGAAAAAGTAAAAACAGATTGAAAAAAATTTATAGTCTTCAACTAATGCTCCTTCTGCAACCAACGAAAACCAACTCTCTTTCTTATAAGACATCATAATTTAGTTTGTGATCTAGTCATGTCAAAAAACTATTTAGATTGGGGTTAATTCAGTATTTGCTAAATTGCAGTGCATGTGTCTTACATTAGGATTTCAGTTGAAATTAAGCAAAATGACAGTAAAAAGAAATTTCTTGCATCACATGATTAAGTGGTGTAGGATTAAAGATCCAATAGATTTGATCAGGATTATGTGCTCTTCAGATCAATCTCAGATTCAATGGAGCAGATTGGAACTCTTTCAAGGGTCAAGCACTCTATTCTCTTCTCATTATTTTCTCTTCTGTTCTTAATGTGGCAAAATTGCAGTACATCCTTCTTCTACAATTAAACACTCAAATTCTTGTTTGCAACAACTGATTCCTGCCTCATAAATCTCATAAATGGAATTTACCCATGAACTTATGCCAACTCTTTCCAGGGTCATGCGCTCTCCTCTCTCCTCTTTTCTTTTTTTCTTGTGTTCTTAATTTGCTACAATTGCATGGAATCCTTCTACAATTTCAACACTCAAACTCTTGTTGAAACAACTGACTCCGGCCTCATATGACTCATAGATTGGTGCACAATCCAATCCAGTCACAGCTTAATCTTATCAGGTCAACATCACAAATTAACTTGCATCAACTTGATTTTATATTGACAGTCATCATTCACATTAATATTAGTCTGTGATTGATATTATTTTTACATAGTAACCTTTGCGAAATTATGCTATCAGGAGTGATGCAAGAATTTATGAAAACAAAACTTCATCAGAGGTCATGCATATTCAAACTAGAATTCTAATCAAGTGTATAATAAAGAAGGCACACAAAGCAAAGTGAATAAAGACTTCCACTAATGACCTGTTGTGACCAAAAGAATAATATCACAGCTACAGAGTAGCAAGACAATCAATTCATGTAACGACGGAAGTATCCATGTAGCTCCCACAGCAAAAATCGCATAACCTGCCTACAGTGGAATGGGAATCAGATTTCATCAATTATGTTGATATCTATCACGATCAAAGTTTCAATCAAGAGAAAAACTTGCCAATAAAATGCAATAAAAGATGCTTCCAACTATCCTTGTTCGCTTTCGGTGACCAAACAAAGGAGCCTCTTGCAGTATGTCAAGGAACCTACAGAGCAGGTAGCTATATAACGTAAGGAAAAGAGACTACACACTAGCTCATGGTGTCATTATATAAATGCACATACTTGCTGCTCTCAAGAAGACAACAACACACTGAGCTAAGAAACAAAAGTAAAACGTGCAATTCCCTCAACTTACTGAACCACAAGAAACCAACTAATGTAAGACTAGTCGTGAGAAGAAGAACAAGAGAGATAAACATGAATTTTTTTTTCTGCAATTTGGTTTAGCTTTTGGTATATTTTCAATGTATCATCAAAATAAACTACACATCAAATACATTGCACAATTTGGATCAAGCCCATGTTACATTTTCAATCACGCTTACAAAAGTAGAAATTTATGCCAGGAATTGGATACTAACGGAACAGGCGAATACAATTATCAATTGACACTATAATTAAACAACCTTTTCAATAATTCTTAAGAGTAAAACACATATTCCAAATGGAAGACCAACAATTCTGATGATTCCCGTTTCAATTAAGGAAGAAATCATGAACTCCACTCCAGCAAGCTCAGCGAAATCAGCGTAAAATTAAACGGAGTGATGAATCCCAATTCTAGTGGTAGGCCTGTGATCCTTGAAGAGATGAAAACTTACAGGTTGGTTTCTTCGGGAGATGCAGCATAGGAAGAAGCGTGCCTCTCCGTTGACATTTTGTGAAGAGAGATGTTGTACTTTCTCTCACTTCGTTTGGCTAATTCATGGTTTTCTCGGCGGCGCTTCCGCTGGATTCGAAGCTTATTCTCTTCTACCTTCTGTTACTCTCAGGCAGAAACTGTCTCCCACTTGCAGACATTGTTTTCACAACCAATCGAGTGAGATTGATTAGTTCAAAAGGGCAAAACTGAAAATTTTCTACATATCTCTGCTTCATTCTTAAAGATAATCATTTAAGAATTTTATTTTTATTTTTTGAAAATAAAGTTTTACAAAGTTATTGCCAAAGGAAAAAAAAAATTATATTTGATTTGAGATTGTTTGTTTAAACTTGATTTGATAGATATAGTAAATAAGTCTAAACATATTTTATGTTTGATAAATCTAAAGATTGGCTTGAGTTCAAAGCCATAAATATAAATTGATAAAATAAATGTAAAAATATTTAAGAACTCGAGTCCTACTCATATTCTACTGAATTGGAGTTTGATTAGATTAGTTACCAATAAATCTAAGCATAATTTATGAAACTAAATAACATTTCAAACAAATTTAAACATATAGCACGATTTAATTCATTCACACCGTTGTACAAAGTGTTATTATATTAGTGTTAAATATAAAAATCAACCTAAAATATGATAAATTCTCAATTTGCAATTTTTTTTTTTTTAATCCTGTTGCAACTTGAAGTTTAGTAGTTTTTTAAATTGCAACCTAAACATATTTTTCCAACAACTTTTTCGCGAAATGCACAACACGTTATTTTTACAAAGATAAATTTGTTATTTAAAAAAATTATAATTTAGATTGTAATTTGAAAAACGATCATAGTTCAGATTGTTTTTATCCTTCTGAAAATTGAAAATTTACCTAAAAAAAAGTTTAGATTACACTTTAAAAAACTTTTAAATTTCAGATTGCAACATGATAAAAATAATAATTTAGGTTACAAATTGAAAACTAATCAAACTTTACGTTGATTCTTACATCTAACCAAATATAATATTTGAACAGACCAATTATGTTAGTATTTTACAAATTGAAAATTATTGCTAGAAAATAGGAAATAACACAATAAGATACTGTTTTACGATTTTCATATTAATAATAATAAATTAATTAAAAGTTTAATCATTACAAGATATTTAATTGTGGTCAAATTTCGATGAAACACTAACAATTTATTTTAATATTCTTTTTGGTTTTTAATTTACAAATTACATCATTCTTAGCTTTGCTTTAATTTGGTCAAATATCAAGCATTTTACAATTTTCATTTTTATTGCTTACTTATTATTCGTAACATGATACTTCATAGTGATACATACAGTTTTGATAAGTATCATTTACCGCAAAATACTCCATAAAATCAAGAATGCATTTGGTCCTAAAGCGTCACATCCTTACTACATGGAGAAAGAAAGAATGCTGCTTTGTTTTTTAATTAGCTGATGAAAATTCCAATCCCCATTACTTCTAGTGAAATGCATCCCAATAATTATACACACCAGCAGCAATCAAATTAACAAGTTGAACAGTTATTGGCAGTTGATAGTGCTATATAAGACATTAATGTTCTAATTTACAAAGGGTCTTGGTATACTTGAAATTTCTCATGCATACTTCACCATTTAAACCTTAAATCTTATTCTGTACAACAATCTGAAACCAAATTCTGAACACCACCACCACCCTCTCAAGTAACCTTGGACGACTTACTTTATAATCCTTAAAGTGCCTCCACCTTTCCTCAACAATGCTTAAGCAACTACAGGGTATGATGCACAGGTTGCAACACCTGCAATGTAGATAGCATATTAGTTCAAAATCTTCGATTTGAATTGATTTTCAGAATGAAATAATTATGGGGGGGAAACGGAACGATAAAAACAGTTCAAAACTTACCACACATGTTCTTGCCCATCTCCATTTTGAAGTACCCATTGTCACCCCAATAGTCTCCCCATGAATTCTTGATGAGCCAATATGGAACACCGTTTTCAACTCCGTAACCAACAGCAACAACGGCATGGTTAACATCCTACAAACATTGCAATTAAGGTGAGACAATCATCACCAATGGAGATGAGTTTTTCTACTGTATGAGTATCTTACAAATGTTTATATGGATTTTTTTTTTAGGGCCAGTTCCACTAAATTAGTTTGGAAAGCTTCCTTTTTCCACTAACTCCTTCATTTTTGGATAAACTCACCATCGGAGTCTTGCCACAAGTAGTGCTGGTGTAGACTCCACTTTTGTATGCTCTAAATCCATCAACAACCTCAAAAGCCACGCTTACTGGCCGAACAAATGCTACAGCATGCTTAAGTTCATCTTCAGCACCCTATGAATTCATGAAATTATCAGGAAAACAAATAAAAGCATCTCAGCAGTGCATGTCTACAGCTATTATATGGCCTTGTATTGTATATAAACTGAAAGTACAATATCTTAATCTTAAAACACCATTACAACAGGGCAGAAACATTGATATTAAGCACAAACTATGAATCATTTTGACACATTGAGCTGATATATACTTAATAGGATAGGAAGCTAAGCAATACATAATTTCAGTCATATCCAGTATCTTGGAACATGAACAAGTGGAAATAACAAGTTCAGTTTGAACATGTTAGAATAGATGATATAAGACCCACTTAGAGTTGTTCAGGAAAAGACAATTGAGATGCAAATAACTCTCAGTTCTAATATCATTACAGGAATAAAATGAATTAGGGAGCTTACCAGTGTGATATTGACAGATTCCAGTACTCGTACACCAACATTTTCAGATGAATACTTGCAAACTCCATCCTTTCCAGTATATGGATATGCATCCTCAGTGTCGAGCCCACCATTGTATCTGATATATTCAAAGGCCTGAGAGGGCAAGCCACCATTGCAGCCAAAGTTGTTGAACGCTCCAGCACAATCAACCAGCTGCTGCTCGGACAGAGAAATGCTCTTATTAAATGCTTGAGTGTAAGCTGCTTCTAGTGCTCCTGTTGTGCTGTAAACATCACAAACATTAAGAGCCAATGTCATGTATTGTATTTCAGTCATTCTGAGATTCGGATACAATCAGATATAGTTAGAGATTAGGAATTAACTGTCTTTTAGTTTGAATGTGTCCATCATTATATAAGTGACTATTCTTTTTGTACTGTTCTAATATTCTAAAATATAACATACATGTGGGTGTGTGTAAAAGTTTCCAATTTCAGGTCTAAACGAAAATTGATCTTACCTGAATGTCCAGCAAGATCCACAACTACCTTGATCTTTTACCGGGCTAACAATGCCAGCTTCCCTCCAATCTTTCTGTAATCCATTACAACCAAGTCAAATGCTAGTAGTAGGCTGAAGGTTTAAGAGAATAATTTGAAAAATTAGAATCTTCTTAAAATTTAATTCAATGTACATCATGCCAGTCCTGGACTGTTACAGCATTACATGTGCTTATAAGGCCTCAAATTTGGATATTACTGATTATTATTATCTGCTGCATGAATAGAAACTACCAAAAAGGGGGGGGGGGGGGGGGGGGGAGCTTTCAACATCAGGCACCAACAACTATAGTGAGAATAGAAAGAAAAGTAAGTACCGATTCAGGAAGGGGAGCATCTGTGAGCTTATGACTACCCCTTGTGGTAGCAGAACAATTTTGAGCAGCTCCCAATCTATGCTTACGGAACTCGTCCCATGTCATATCAGAAAACTCTGTTCATTTTATTGAAAAGAAATCAACATTTCAAGGCAACTTATATGTCGATGATATGTCTCTAATCAATCAAGATAATACTATTTGTACACATCCTGAAGGAGAAGATGAATCAACTTATACATCATATCCACTTTTAGGAACTTTTGACATGGTAGTACCTTCAAACTTTGATAGAGAAATACTATTTTCCTCAAGTTTTCAGTAATTACATTAAAACAAGTTAACCAGTCAACACAACCAACTCGCCATCTAGTCGTAAACGGAAGTGTCGCAAATTAAATCAAGAGTTCAATGATCGAGCAACTGATTCAAAAATAATATTAAAAGAACACACACAGTGAAAAGCTTTAGAAATCACAGTTGATCCAGAAATCAAAGTTCGGTGAGTCAACGCACTCGATAGTGAAGACCATAACGAAGAAGATACTAGCTAACTAAGAACACGCAAAACACAATACTGAAAAGATCAGCTCTACGATAATCTCATAGAAAATGAAGAACGATATACGATTGAATAAGCAATAGAAATAATGTTATTCACCATTAACACCCATAGTGTAGGAGAGTCCTTTCTTGTTATGCGATCTGATCATCCTCAAATTCTCCGAGAAAATCTCGAACCTCTTCTTAATCTCCTCAGCACTCTCGTACCTCTTCCCATGCCTTTTTTCACGACAGAAGAGAACTTAAATGACGAGAAAAGAACAATAACATAACATTAAATCAAATGACAAATTACCTATGAGCAAAGCGGGCGAAGGAGAAGGCGCGTCGCGAGTTCCCGACTATTTGGAGAATGGAAGACTCGAGTTCGTGTAAACCGTCGACAACTTGCCTGATCGGATTGTCCTCGGAGATGAATTCCGATCCGGCTCGTGCACCGGCGATGCAGGCGATCAGAACTCCGGCGATTAGAAGCAGAAGACGAGCCATGATTTCCTTATCCTCCGACGAGGAGAGTAGAAGCAAGGAGTGCTGAGTGAGTAGATATGGCAATGGCGAGAATGGGCGTATAATAGGACATATTTATTGTATCGCCGTCGCTTGGATGGGGCCCAGCAGTACAAATATCGGCCTGGTAGTGGGCCCGAATGGTAGGATGAACGACGGTGATTGGCTTAGAGTGTCGTAGACAATTTGATTTTTTTTTAAATGAGAACCGAGTGATGACATGGGAAGGAAAGCTATTGATGATTGACTCATTTTTATTACATTTTGGTGTAGTTTTGCATTTCATTATTTTTTTAGGGTAAAATGTACAAACTCGTTTTTTAATTTGTAATCTAAATATATTTTATTTGATTGCAATTTAAAGTTTAAGAGTTTTTGGAAGTGTAATTTAAATTTTTTTCAGGTAACTTTTCTCATAAATGCACATCACGTACTTATATGTGATTTTAAGAAGAATAAAAACAATTTGAAGTCTAATTGTTTTTAATTCACAATATGAAATATGACCTTTTTTTTTTTTTTTTGAAACCTAAACTTTGAAATGATAAATTTATCCTTATGAAAAATATATGTGTTGTGTATTTCGTTGAAAAAGTTGTAGATAAAATAATTTAGGTTGCGGTTTGAAAAACTTTTAAAATTTGGATTGCAATTGAAACATTTAGATTATAAATTGAAAAACAGTTCTACTTTAAGTTGATTTTTACATTCAATCCTATTTTTTATTATATGATATATGTTAATTAATAATGTTGCTGATTATTTCAAAATATGGTGAAAATCAAAATGCAATTTGAATTTGATTTTTATTTTTATTGGTGCCTAAATTAAAAGGTTTTTAATTTATTTTATGACTTTTTTTAGATTGTTATCTGAAATGATTTTTGTTGGATTCAAATTTAAATCGAAAGATAATCATAACATTAATTTTTAATTATAATTTGACTTTTTGGTATATGTCTCATGTATTTTGGCTGATATTTAGATATAATATATGATATTTTGAAAATTTTTGATGACTTTTTTTATTGAAAAATGTGTGATTCATTCTCTCATAGATTATAGATTAATGGCCTAAAATTAAGAAAGCAAAGTTAGTGGACTAAAATCTTCTTCTTTTTAGCTTGAAATTTCAGCTTGATGGTTTATTTTTCAGAAGCATCTTTTAAATTTTATATAGTAAGAAATTGAACATATAACCAAACCAATAAGACCAGATTGTCAATAAATTTGTAGCCTGTCATCTGTTTAAATTTTTGAACATCAATTTTTATGTGGAGTTGCAACCAATTATATATTGATCAAATCGAGAGTTTTTTTATAAAGATTTGAAATTTGAATGGTATATATATACTTGGTCTGTTTTTTTCTTTTGTTTTCCCTTCTCTTATTTAATTATTTCAAAATTGTGAAGGATTTTTAGTGATGAAACTTTTTTTAATTTTTTGAGAAAGATACAGTATGTTGATTTTTTAACTATCAATCGTGTAGAATTATGCATAAAAGATGATAATAATAATAATAATAATAATAATAATAATAATAATAATAATAATAATAATAATAATAATAATAATAATAATAATAATAATATTTAACAACACATCCACAAGAACTTTCTTGAGAGTGGGTCCCCCCTCTTCTATCATTTTCCACAACAAAAGTCTCCAAACTTCTTTCAATCGTGGGCCTTCCTAGTTTGTCATTTGATTATCTTCATTCTTTTTCGTTTTTGTTCTCTCCGCTTTGTGAGATATATGTTGATTGGATTTTTATATAAAGTTTGGTTTTTCATCTTTATATAGGAGTTGTTTGATTACTTGTTTTTTCTTTCTGGTTTATATATATATATATACTAAAAATGGGGCAATTCTTAATATGCAATTGTTAGTGTCAATATATACCAATAGGATTTACTCATTTAGAAGTCTTTTTTAGACGATATCCTGATTCATAAGTGGGTACTCAATTAACCGACCTCATTGAGATTAATAAAAATCATCATGCATAAATTATCATCAAGTAGAAAATGAAGGTGAAAATCAAAAGATTAACGGCCACATCATCCAGGTTGGTCATGTCTACAAACGTTATAATCTAAAATTTCAAACAAATCTCCAAAGCTCGGTATATTACGAATCACCCAAATACATAAATAATATAATAGTCAGGCAAAGAAAATCCTCTTATCAACTTTCACCAACTTCCACCAAACAAGCATGAAATTCATGACATCAACATCCAATCAACATCTTAAGCACGATTGCTTTCCTAAAATCATAGGATTACATCCATAAATATTTACAATCATCTACCTCTATAAATAACACTTCAAAAGTAATAAAAAGAGTTAACAAATTTGAATTGCAATTTGGATTCCAATTTGAATTCGAGTAAATTTGCTGGACCAGAACGAACGGATCTTGATATAATATAAGCAAAATGTCATGAGCCATTTTCCTTGCATATTTACACTTGTATACTTAACTTGATATTCATCTTAGTCACCTCATTTATCTCTTAAACATACTTAATTGTTTGACAAAGTTAATTTACAAATTTTATACATTGGTCGGGAACTTTTTATGGTAATATAATAACAATCTTATTTATCTATGAATAAAAGTTATAAATTGTTGGTTGTTAAAGTAGTGGTAATAAAGTAATAACAATAATAACGTACACAATAATGGTTTAATTGGACTCCAGGACTCCGATATGAATTTGTTATTTCTATCCTATCATTTTAAGATTATTTTTTAAACATATTCGTTTATATATATATAATATAATTTGCTACCGAAAATTTTATACCTCAAACATATCTTTAATTATAATTGTCAGTGTAACAGTTTCCATGCTCAAATATATTATAAAATGAGAATAAACAGAAAATAAAGAATAATTTCATACTAGAATAAACAAATGTTATATCGAATAAGTGAACTTTAGAGTATCAGACTAATAATAAAAACACTACTACTACCACTTGAGAACGAAACCCAAGAAGGGTCAAGGGATTAATTTTGTCACCATCAAATTATACAAATTATATTCGAATATACAAATTATACAAAATTATTTTTCCGTACTTATATATATATAATATTATATATTGCCCTCGCATTTTAAATTGTACATTTTTTTCTTCTTATATATAGTTTCATTTTTTAGCATTTGTCCATCCACTTTATTTTCTACAATTTGCTTCCTGCACTCTGTTTATAATAACCTGCCACTTCAGCCTACAAAAATGAAACGAAAAAAAATAAAAAATCTGTCACTTTATTAACAAGACAGAGTAAAAGTAAAATTGGGTTAAAATGAATTAAAATATAAGTATATAAAAACAAAGTATAAGCAGCAAAAGTAAAAAAAAAGGGAAGAAAGTAATACCAACGTACAAAAGCCAAAAGAAAAATATTTATTGAAAAAATGAAGGGTTTTCAGAAAGATTCTATGTTTTAATTCAAAAAAAAGAAAAATGTAAAGAAAGATTCTATTTCAATTTAATTTAGTAGAAAACAAAAATATATTATGACATCACTGTTTGTCCTTTTTTCGCAATGTTTGAAACTTAAGATTGCGGCATGAGACATTGAGACTTGCACGGCTTGATTAGCTAACCATATTTTGTTTGCCAATAATGGGCTCTTAACTACCTTATCACTTTATTTATGTTCACATTTTATAAAATTATAAGAGAATGTCTTAGATAAAATTTCATAAATCTTTATATTTAGAATTATAAATGTAAATGAACTCATCTCATAAATTGAGATTTATGAGATTTATATTTAGAATTATAAATGTAAATGAACTCATCTCATAAATTGAGATTTATGAGATAATCTTATAAAAACTATACTAAAAAATGGTGGCTGTGGTTTTTCGATTGTATGTAAAGATCACGATTTTGCAAATTGTGTTCGCACGTATCCCCACATGTTTGGATGAATGTGTTCAAACTCACTTAAATTCACTCTCAAATGTTATATATTTATGTTATGTTAAATATACTTTTAAGGTATGTTAAACATACATTTATATTATATAAGTCATATATTTAGCGTCGTTATATATACTAAACATACTTTTATATTATGTTAGTCATACTTTTTAATTATATTAGTTGTACTTTTATGTATTATATAAAGATATGAGTAATACCACATAAAGGTATATATGTACAAATTATGGTTTTTTGTGCTAAAATTAGGATTTTTTTTACCGAAATTATGTTTTTTTTAATTGAAGTATTACATAAAAGTATGCTTAACATAACATATATGTATAGTTAAAACAAGTCCAAAACAAAAAAAAAAAATGCATAAATCCGGATTGGATTCAACCCTACCCAACCTACAAACTATGGATTTAGGATCGATACAACAATAATTACAATTCTTTCATTCAAAACATTCTTAGCTATTTTACCCATCAAAGTAAAAATTATTTCACACTTTGTCGCTTTACTATTTAAAATTAAAAGATACTTCATTCAAAATAAAATGCTTGTTTTACATTATCCATTTGGAGAAAATAAATAAAATTTAATTATTATTTAGACATTACATGTCATCGGTGGACATGCTAAAGGTTGTTCATGGTGGACATTTTAGCATTTTCCTTTTATTAATATCTTTATTGATCATACATTTAAATTACCTCTCTGCTCTTATAGGTGTTTCTTCTTGGAAAAATTTAAGCAGTACAGCTCCAAAAAAATCAAATAAGAAAACATATTTCAAACTCTAGCTTTACTTTGTTAAAAAATAGAAATGAGATATTGTTATTGCATACTTTGATGATATTTTATTTATTTATTTATTTAAAGGATCAGTCTGTCCTCATTTTCTCAATTCTCAACATTTTGGAAGAAAAAATCAGTGAACAATAAAAAGTGAAGGAAGAAGTTAAATCGATGTCATTCTGTTTAATCGGTTGTTCTTAGGAGGTTGCGCAATAATTCATTATATTTTGTTCATGACGTCATTATGACGTGCTGATACAAAATAATATCACCACTTATTTGGTACTTAAAAAGGTGTCAATTATTTACTTAAAAGAAAATAGAAAAGATCATTTATTCCCTGAATCTGAGTAGTCTCAGGAGTGGGCCGGTCCAGTACATTTGGTCTCTGAAGGATTGGATTGTTGTGGGCTTAGGTGGTTCAATTGATTAATGTTGAAAACTCATAGCGAGGCCCAAGCCCAATATAGGCATCTAATACTGGGCTATTATATCTGGGCCGTCTGGCAATCTTAGTTGACTCTTCCATTAATAATTGATTTATTTCTCATTTTTTCTTTTTCACTGGTACTCTAGATTTGAAATTATAGATGAATGATTCTTATATAAATAACTTTGGTGTGTGAAGAGTTTGGAGTTTGAATCGTTGACGAATCCAAATCGTTGACTTCATCCCTCATGTTGGTTGCATTAATTGCAAAGAAAATTGCATGCTATCTGCATCCTCACCTTCAAAAAGATACAAAATCTATCTCTCTCTCTCTCTCTCTCTCTCTCTATATAAAAGCGATTTTCATTCTAGAAATTAGAAGCGTAGAGTTTAGAACCCGAGAAAATGTCTGTTCTTTTTATTGTTTTTCTTTTTTATATTATTTTTGGCTTACACAATGGCGAATTTAGGATTGTAAAAATGGGATACAGATAAATAAATAATAGATAATCATAAAAAAAATCTACACAAACATTATTTAATATGTAAAGTAGTATAATAAAAATATACAAATACATAAAATATAACAAAACATTCAAGTAAAAGTTATAATTACCGGTTATCTACATTTTTCTGAAAGTGCTCAACATTATATTAGAAATTTATGAGAACGATCATTTTCAATAAAATAAACCAAATAATTATTTAATAATTGAAAGAACAAAAAGTTTGTTAAGATTTCGTCTTCTTATATATAAATTGTCAAGGATAATATTGTTTTTCTATTGCCTTGAGTTGGTTTTTTGGATTTAGAAGTATTATTCTTCATTTTCTCATTGAATTTGTAGTAAACAATTATGAATACAATCATACAAAAATAAATAACTTCAATCATATAACAAATTCACACTTACATGAATGATAACTCAATAACTTCAAAAAAAAAAAAAAAAAAACCACTACACATTTCCCATAAAATCAATAAATTTCACACATAAAATAACACAAACCTTAATTTATTTCTAGTTCAAGTGATATAATTATTTTATCTTTTGGTTTTGTATTTAAACTTACTATGTCTTAGATTTATTATCGTCTTTTTATAGGTATAATTGTTTGATGTCGTGTTTGGATAGAAAATTTTAAAATTTATAATAGCAAATTCATTATTATATTTTTATAGGTATAATTGTTTGATGTCGTGTTTGGATAGAAAATTTTAAAATTTATAATAGCAAATTCATTATGATATTTGAATAGATGTATATCTAAAATTTATCACTTCTATTTTAAATTAATTTTTAAGTAATTCTAATAAATTTCAAAATTAATAATTTAAAATTCAAGATTTCAAAATTAATAATTTCAAATTCAAGATTTCAAATTACAATCACCCAACACAACTTAAGATTAAACTGCATTGCTTTAACACAAAAACTCAACAAGAAATAATATAATGCCAATTACACTCGGTTAAGGATTTTTTTGGGTGTCATATTCAATATCTTCACCTTTTTAATTATTATTTTTCTAGAATTTTGTGGAATAGTCAAATTACATTTTTAAATCTGAAAGAGGAAAAGAAAAAAGATGAGTCCAATTCGACTCAGCACATTAATTGCAGCAAGAAAAAGAAACTGTTTGAATGACAAAATAAATTTGACCTTATAAGTTGATGATCATGAGCATTGTAAAGAAACATAGTGGGCCTCGATTTCATTCGAGTTAACCCGGGGCTAGATATTGGTCGATCAGGGCTGACCGAATTTAAGAACTAACATATTAAATTGAACCGAACAGGTAGTTAAAAAATTAAATTCGAAAATAAGCCGAGTCGGCCAAGTCTGGTACACGGAAATTGTTGTTGATACAAACCGAGCCGACCATATAATATGCCGAGGCAATCAAGTTATAATTCAATTAATTGAAACACAGACCGAGTTGGTCAGGTAATATGTTGAGCTGAATAAGTTATGAATTGTTGGTCTCAAGTGGTGTCAAAGGTTCAGAGGGGATGAATGAACCTTGATCGATTTTGCAATCTTTAAACAATCCGTTATACTCTGCAAGTTACTTGAACTTGCAGCGTCAGATAGTTACTGCTTACAGCACTAGGATACTGTGCTGCACGCTGTAACTTGGAGTTTTATGCACAGCGGAAATTTACTTTAAAACACAAGGCTGATTTTCTCTAAGATGCTTCTATCAGAAAACATTTTATGCAAATGATACAGATAAGAAACAGAAGGTAAAAGCACAGATAAGTAAAGTAGTAAACACTTATGGCTTATAATGGTTCGAAGATGGTGTAATCCTTCTACGTCCACTTTACTGCTCCTCGAGCAGGAACTTTGTTAAGTAAGATTGGTTTACAGGGCACTCCTAACAATCTATCAATTTTACAAAGTAACCACCTACTGAAGTCCAGCGTACACACAGCAACTGCAAACTTTAAAGGCTCACTCACACAGGGTTCCACACTCCCACACAGGGAAGCTGCCTAACTCTAGACAACTATACGAACAACAAGGATCTCTTCTATCAACTGTTCGACACCACTAAAACAACCTAAACACACAACAATAAGGTTAAAAAGATAAAAAAGTTTTTCTTCAACTGGTGCTTCGAAGTGAGTTTCTGAATCCTTGAAGAAACTTTCAGCTTGAACTTGCTTCACTTCGGGAGGTTGAGTGATTGAAACTGATCGTAGACTTGAATACTTGGATCTTGTAAGCTTTGTGAATTGTTTGGTTAATCAGTAGTTTCAGTAAACAGCTTCAGTGTATCTCTTCCTCTATTTATACTTGTAGGAGAAGATGTCCGTTTAAGGAGACATCTCTCTTTTAAATTTGAAGAAGTCTGACCAAAGGCATGGTTCGCATTTAATGCGACTTGACCTTTTCTTTCGGAGCATTTAATGCGACAGTTGCGGCTCGCAGCTTTCTGCAGCGCGTCAGTCCACGTGGCATCTTCGTATTGGCTCCGTGTCTGCAACTTTGATCTTCTCTGGAACGACTCTATTTATTCTTGCATGAGTCTTCGTTCCTCGTACTGCATTTATCCTTCCTAGGATTGTAGGATACTCCTTGTTGTAAGTTGCGCTTATTGACTTGATTGGACTGTAAGCTTAGCGCGGTATCCTAGGTCTTCGTGCAGCTTATACTTTCTTGCAGTGTTGCTGTAACTTAAACCTGGTTGCATTATCTTCTGGTAGTCCTGCTGTATACTTTCCTTCTTGCAGCAGTACTCCTGTACCCTTTTTTTACAGCGATGCTGCACGCCGTTCTTTCTTTCTTTGCTTTAGAGATGCTCTGTCTTGTTGCGGCGTTGCTGTATCTTCCTTTTCGCAGCTGTGCTGTATTCTGCCTTCATGCAGCAATACTGTATCCTGCCTTCTTGCAGCGATATCTTTCTTTAAGAGCATAGATGCAGCTTTATCCTTGTTCAACCTCCATTTTATCTTTTAACACAAGACTCAATTCTAGTCTATGTATTCACTTAAATATCGTGAAAAATGGGGTACTTAAAACTTACTATTACATAAGTGATTTGTTTCATCAAAATCTAAATATTGAAATCCTAACATGGATTAACCATTGTTTTGACATAAGACGAGCTGGCCAGATAACATAACTGAGCTGAGCAAGTTCTAAGTCCATTGTATAACATTGAAAAATATACAAGTGTGAAAATATGCAAGTATGAAACAAAATGAATCCGAGCTAAGTAAGATAAAATGTCAATTGTATTAAAATGAAAGCTGGTTTGGAGGCCAACACCTCGTATAAAAAAAGGCCAACTGGCCCGAACAAAAAAAAAGGAACAAAGTAAAAAATATACAGGTATCAATGGTCGATTTTGACCACCTCCTCGTCAGCTGCCTCGTCCGCCGCCACAATCTCCTGCCCGGCATCAGGACCGGCCTCCATCACGTTGTTCAGGTCGGACATAAGACGAATAGGTGGGGCCGGTTTCAAGAGGTGTCCCGAACCAAAAGGCAGATACCCTGGGAGGTCGGGCATCATCCTCATGAATTAGGCCGAGAGGGGATTCTTCTCCATATAACTGGCCAGAGCCGTCATCAGAGGCCGCTCATCGATTTTGTCTCTCTTCACCACGTCAATGACATCGATAAAGACAAAAAGATAGCCGAGGATGTTTTCATACTTGCACTCCTCGAACTCCTTGTACCTAGCAACGACGGTCTTCTCATCGATCGGAACGACACGGACAGCTTCAAGCTCGGCCTTTAGGTCCTCCATCCTGGCCAGGAGTCGGACATTCTCCACTGTCAGGTCGGCCACTTTCTACCTGCCCAGTTGGGTGGCCCTGGTTGTGTCCGCCAAGGTTTTTTGGAAGGAGGCCAGCTGAGTCTGAAGAGTCTCATTCTCCTCAGCGACGGCGCTTAGCTGGTTGGCCTTCTCACGCAGCTCGACCTTTTGAGTACGGAGCTTCTTCAACCTTTCCTGGTGTTGGAAGTGAGCCCGTCAGGCCAAGACGGATGCCTGCGCCAGGAGAACATTGATGCAGACATCCATGTCCACGCCGTTATCCTGCTGGCATACCCCTCCAGCTCTTCCATCCGGGCCTTCATAGGCGCCCCGGCAGCAACCACCACCCCGTCTGGAAGGTGGCTTAGGATCTTCTTGGATGGGGATTGGGCTCGGGAATAGCTGATCTGAAAGGGAGGCCGACGACCTAGATACTCCTTGGACCCCTCGACGGCGGTGGGGTCTCACCCGCAGATGCAGACCGAGCCGGCTAGCGGGCTTTCAGCGGTCCAGACACTGGGCAGAGCAGCAATAGTAACTTCAAGAGTTCCTGAGTTGCCACTTGCATCGGGACTAGACCTCTTGGCCGGTGGGGATCGTGGAGTCGTTTTCTTCGGGATGGGGGCTGGGACAGACATGACGGAGACTGGGTGCTTGAGATCCCAGCCTTTTTCTAGGCCCCTGATCGGAGCTCTCTTCGCCTGCTCGGTCCTTTGTTGGATGCGCTCTTGTGGGTTCATTCTGCATTGCAGTCCTTCTCGGGGGAGGATGGCTGAAAAAAAAAGTTTTAAGTACAAAGGCATTGTGCCGAGCAGGATACAAAGGAAAAAATCTCACCGAGGAAGTTGTTAGGGGCAGGACGGGATGGGAAGATAAGACCAGCTAGGCTAAGTCGGTCTTCGGTGATGAGAACCTTGAATGTTCGGCGACTCTCCTCGACGCTATCCCGCAGAAATACGATCTTCTGGAAAAAGGTATTACTGATCACAAGGTTCTGGACGGGTACTTCTGCAAAATGAAAGGACGATTAATTCTTCACAGGCGATCCTGCTCAGTTAATACTGTTCGGAAAATTTACGAATTTCTCTAAGGGTTCAAAGTCTGTGAAGGTCAAAATGAATGGAAGACGACCCTATTTATAAGGAGAGCGCGACCCTTTGACTTCCATCCTGCCAGAGTTTGATGTGTGGCCGATTCGATAGTTAGGATTTGACGACGCTTCACTTTTCTTCGCACCAGATGACGACACGTGTCCGATAGATGAGCGGATTATGCTTCACCATGCCCGACCAACATCAAGCTCAGCTCGCCTGGTATAATTTGGTTAGATCTCGACAGAATATTTTCTCTTACAACCTAAGGGGCTATTGTTGGACCCCCGACCCGAGCTGGTCAATGCATCAACTCTGAACGGTTCGAAGAAAAGACCTTCAAAAAAACACATTTCATTGAGTTGACGGGTGAGCCGATCAGGATGTGTCACACCTGGACATCTCCTCGGCGACCCGGCCAGGACCATTACTGAATGGGCATGGCCGATTCGGGCAGGACTTGCCGAGTTGGAAGTCCCCAACTGCTAAGAGATCATGGGGAATTAAACCGCCCACTACCGTAGAAATAGGCAAAAATCAAGGAGTGATGAGCACGATCCCCACTACTTGGGCTCCTTTCTAGCTATAAATAAGTGTAATTTCAACTTGTAAAGGGTCCGAACACTTTGTATTCAAGCACGGGAGAGCTGATTTCTCTCATATAAATTAAATTAAATTCTGGCCCGCTACATAAAACCGTCCAGGATCAGCCGATCAAATTCTTCCGAGTAGGCTCCGGGCATAGTATTTTCCGCACTTCTTTACATATTTTTACTCTATTTTTGATCCGACTGACTTCATTTAAACCCAAATTTTTCTAATTTAAGTGTTTAACTAAAAATTAATTAATTGTAAATTTCGACGTCAAGATAGTAGAATAGTCAAATTACGTTTTTAAATCTGAAAGAGGAAAAGAAAAAAGATGAGTCAAATTCGACTCAAGCACATTAATTGCAGCAAGAAAAAGAAACTGTTGGCATGACAAAATAAATTTGACCTTATATGTTGATGATCATGAGCATTGTAAATAGCATTAGTTAGGGAAAGTAGTGAAATATGTGTGAAATGAATTAATCCCTACCCATCCTAAGTCATTTATGTAATGATTTCGAGAAGTTTTAGTCTTTATCACCCTTTAGTTTGATAATTAAATGTTTTCTAGATTGATATTTTATTCGACATATTGTTTAAATTTTGTAAAGTTCTTGAATCCCCAATTAAGTTCAACATAAGAACACTACTCATTAGGGTAGGTGACATTCTCCCATAATAAAAGTTTTTCCACCAAAAGTTTTTATATATTTTTTACTTTTAAGTATACTTATGCAAAGTGGCTGATTTTATTATCATGGAAA
This sequence comes from Scutellaria barbata, assembly GCA_028654395.1. NCBI lineage: Eukaryota > Viridiplantae > Streptophyta > Magnoliopsida > Lamiales > Lamiaceae > Scutellaria > Scutellaria barbata. Next base: position 10,899,937 of record CM053646.1, on the reverse strand, counting down.
ATGAGGGTCGATTATATATATATATATATATATATATATATATATATATATATATATATATATATATATATATATATATAACTCTTCAAAATATATGCAAATTGCACTATTGTAATATTATATGATATGTAATAATACATTATTATGTAAAAATTTGTATTTATATTATGTAATATATTACAATATCATCCTCACATTTATTTAAAAAAAAATAATATTTCCAAATATATATAATATATTATTTATCATCCTTAAATATTTACTTTTTTACGTACGTTGTATAAAAAATCAATATATTTTTTATGCATCGTCATTGAGAAGATTATGTTAAGGATAGTTTCAATCCAAATTAGCAAAAGGTATATAATTTAGAGTTTGAATTTGTTAATAGGTAAGATTATATTGTTTATAAGCTTGATAAATTGAGTATTAAGTTATAATGTTTAATCAAAAATAAATATCCTGATGTTTGTGATATTCTGGAAACTAAAAAGATAAGCTTGATATGTTTTTTTGTCAAGTCTCTGGGGTATTCTAATGTGGTGGCAAATACAAATTCCAAAATTTGGATCATGTGGAGATTTTTGTTGGTTTTTGTTCTTCTCCAATGATTGATGTTAAAAATGTTGATAAAAAATGTAATGTTTCTTTTTTCTTTTCTTTTTTCTTTTTTCCCTGTGGTGTGACTCCTGTGATAGAAAAGATAGACTATTTTTGTGGGATGATTTGAAAGCTCGTAATTATGCTAATGCACCATGGATTGTTTGTGGATTTTAATGTGATTATGCTTTAAAGTTGAAATTTATGGATGAATTTGCTAGTACGATGATTGATTGTGGTTTGGAAGATGCTAGATTTGTTGGTAATCCATTTACTTGGCATGGTAATAAAGTTTTTGAAATGTTGGATAGAGCCTCAATATCCTGCTAATCAATTTGAAGTGTAGCATTTAAGTAGAGGATCCTCCCATCATTCTCCTTTGTTGATTTCTTTTAATAATTCCAAGTTCGTTTGAAAGTCTTCTTTAGATTTCTGCATGCCTGGACTAAGCATCCTTCTTTCTTGTCTACTATGGAGCAAAATTGGACTAATCCCACTGGTAAGGTGGGTATGATTAATCTGCAACAAAAACTTTTTAGGTTAAAACTTGTTTAAAAGAATGGAATTAAGATGTGTTTGCTAATGTTTTTTAGTAAGTTGAAATTTTTGAGAATGTGCTTGATACACCTGTTTGGTCTCTTTCATCTAATGAGACTTTTCTTTTAAAAGTGTATTGAAGCATTGAGAATTAAAAAGCCTAATCAACAATATTTTTACTCTTGATGAGAACCTAAATGCTAGATGTTTTGATATTGCGCCTATTTGTCATTTGTGCAAACCTATTGTTGATACTCTCCATATGTTTATACATTGTCTTTTTTTCCAAATAGGTGTTGAACATTTTTTATATTTCATATTCAAATCCATGAAAATTGTGGTATACATGTGTTGTTGGTTGTTTGGTTTTAAAAGAGAAGACAACTCAATCACATTCGGGTTGTTTTACCTTTGTTGATTTTTTTTTCTTTGGAAGGCTCAAAATTTGGGTAAGTTTGAGAATGTTGTATGGTTTAATTAAAAAAAAAAAAAAAAGAGATATAATATTTAAAGAAAATAATTAAAACTTTTCATTTATATACCATATAGTAATCAGTTCACATGCTTGAATTAGGCCAGGACAGGGCGGGGGACTGAAACCCATCCCCATCTCATCTTTATTATTGTTTATGTTTTTTTGTTTCTTTCTTTATTTGTTTTTACCTTAGTTCATATAATTGCTTTACAGCATCCGTGATAATTTTGAATGTCCAATTTGTTTCAGTGTAAATATTGAATTGCATTATATGTGTTGACCCGTTTAGTTATTATATATAAAAAATTTGATGCATGCATTACATTTTTATTAAAAAATAATAATAACTATTTTGATTTGAAGGAAGTGGGGAACAGGTAATAAAGACATGGTTAGGAACTTATCTGCAGGCTTCGAGCTGTACTATATCATCACACTTTTGAATAAAAAGAGAACAAGAAATTAAATTTTCTCAATTTATGTACTCAAAAAACAGGTCCATAATTGTAGTTGCCAATTTTCTTTTAATCTTTAAATTTAGCTACTTTCAAAAAAAAAATAAAAAAATGTTTGGATGAATCTAGTTAAAGCGAATTCCCATATATTTGTACAACCTTGAATGACAACAACTTTTGCACTAATTGAATTCCGTGTGGAAATCTCGTACGAGGTTTATTTTTATTTTCTATTTTTTTGCCAGTTTTAATTAATGAGTCTTTGGTTGGTAAACGGACTTGCTAATATTTTCGTCAATCATTTTACTTTGTTCCCAAATAATTATTCAAAAAAAGCGGAAAGCATATACTATGGAAATATATATATATATACACACGAGAGTGAATTGGATTTTTTTTCTACATGAAATTAATTATAATTCAATTCGATCGACCAAATGTGTAGTTATTAAATAATGAATGTTATTTCTGTGAAATCAGTTTAAAAGGTTATAAAAAATTGTTTTGAATACAAAAATTGCTAGAAAGACAAAAAAGTTGAAGTTTATCTTTTATTCTCATAGTTTTAAAACTTTCATTTATTTTATTTTTTTCTTCCTTCCTGATTATTTAGCTAGTATACTTTATATAAATTCTACTATTTTATTGTGTGATATTCTGAATAACAATAATACACCATTACATATTACATGATATTACGAATTGACACTTATCGTGTTTTAATGATTATAAATTAAGAGATGAAATAAAAATGTGAGCAAAATTGAAGTTTGCACCTTGCAATTTAAATTCTGTTCATTTTTTACCATCAATTTTACGTATTTTAATTTTGGTCATTTAATTACTTTTTTTTTTTTTTTCTGAATTCTAATCCTATTTTGTCAGAAATGTCAATTTCTGTCTATATGAATGTTAAGATTGTTAATGTGAATTTTCAATTTCAATGTCCGCTTGGTAGAAATTGACATTTTAAGTAAAATCGGATCAATATTAAAAAAATGAAAAAAAAAAAACAAAATTAAATAACATAAAATTAATAATAAATTAAAGCATAGATAAAACCTAAATTAGGGAATGAAAATTGAGATTTAGGGGATCTGGACTAAATATACGATTGTGAAATTGTTGGTCAACTTATTGAGACTTGTGCTAAATTAAGAGAAAAATTGGACGCTACATAAAATAAATGTCAAACTTGTGCAAATAATTAAAATGGCGAAGAGTTACCTCATCTGAAATAGAAAAGACAATCAATATATCAACTCTTTTAATACAATTAATTGATTTATTAACAGTTTTTCAAAAGACCCATGCTTAAAGTCCGTTTCAGTACTCTTATTAAATTTACTTCCAGACAAACCCTAACTTTTCTCGTTATTATATATTTGCGAGCCTAAATATTTTTTAAAGCAAAATGTAATATAAAAATTGATTTATTTTATCTTGTACTGTTTTTTTAAAGAAAAAGGAGAAATGTTGGCAAACATTAGAATTATATATATATATATATATATATATATATATATATATATATATATATATATATATATATATATATATATATATATAAACACATCAGTTTGTTTCTGTTTTCAGGATAATAATTGGGACATAATCACAAACACAGCCATCTAATAAGTTCATTGAAATAAAATTAATTTCCATAAAGTATAAATAAATTTTGAAGGATAATTTGTTAATTACATGTTCAATATGTCATAATACTTAACAGGCATGCATGGGTGATTATACATTTATTTACTTGAATCTTTTGTAATATCTTATGTATTTACATATTTTAGTTGTATCATGACTTTAAATATTAAGTAATATTGTTTATGTGTGAATTTTTTTTCTATTATCTATTATTTATTTCTTCTTATCCCAATTTAAAAAATTGGAATCTGCTACGGCATATATGTATGAATAATCTTGTGTTTGTTTTGAGATTTTATATGATATTATTATAGTTATAATGTCACACTATATATATGGGAGTAAATGTTCACAAAGTAGATGTAATTGTATTTATTTTATTGTGAGTTGTTTGAATAATGTGTTGATAAATGATATTAAGACTTATGAGGAACGAGAGAAAATGTGATTAGAATTCGGTATGAGTGTATGAATTGTGTATCATATGTTAGGACTATGAAAATTTCATTCCAAACACTAAACTCGAAGTGATATATCCTAAATTTGGATGGGCAAACTGGGTACACAAATAGCCTATAAAATACAAAAAATTGTTTTGTAGAAGAGTCATTCCTACATAAAACAGTTGGTTTAGCTAATAAGGATGTAATGAGATTTTTCATTTTGTATATTACATCTAATGATATCGAACTAATTTCTTTTGAAGTTTTATGTTAAAAAGGGATTCGAAATGGTGCAATGACTTATATGATCTTTAATTTGGAACATTATATATGTTATTTTACATGCTAAATAATTGAAAGTATTCATGTACTATTGATATTATTATTTTCAATATTTTATATGAACACAAGGGTCCTTCGGGGCTAATTCGAATTATGTTTTCAACCAATGTGACATAATTTTATTTAATTACTTCCAAAATTTTCTTAAATGACGGGTTTAAAAAAAATTCAGAGTTTGGTTAAACTCCACTGAGAAGGTAAGGGTAGTTGTACTTTGATTTCTTTGTCATCCTGATTATTTTGACCTCTTGTGCAATAATTTTTCAAACTTCTGCTATAAAATAGAAATAAAAACTAAAATATCATTCATGTACATATACATTTTATGGATAATTAAGAATTTGGTGTTTTATATATATATATATATATATATATATATATATATATATATATATATATATATATAGTTAGAAGTTTCTAAAAGTTAAATCAGAAATGTCATTTTCATGACTTGTGAACAAAAATTGGACAATTAGGCTTCTTGTTTATTCAACAAGTAATCCTACATGACATAACTTGCCATAGCCCAAAGTCGTTTGTATACAAAAATTCAAACATATGAATATGCAAAATGAATATATCATGTTTAGAACATGCACGAAAAATGAATTAATCTGTATGTTAATTAACCAATCAAAATCAGACTAGCTAGATGGAGACAAAGTCATAAATCTTAATTATGAAGCGATCGAAATAAATATTTTATTAATGTGGAAAGGCAGTTTAATTAGGGATTTTTTTTTCTTTGTTTTATTAGTGGACTTAAAATGTATTCTAACTATTGGAGTCGTTTCAAGTAATTTCCCATTGTAATTGTCCTTCAAATAAATAATATAAAATTGATCACAATTAATTTATCCAAAATTTTAGCTAGCTTAATGATATTCTGAGGTACTTAACTGGTTGTATTGCATCATGCTTATGAGGATATATTTTGGAATTTTTTGTGTCATGATGATATAAGTCTTCATATATTGTTAATGCAATGCTATTTTTTTCTAACAAATTGTCGGTTAGATAAAAAGATAATTTGTTGACTAGATAGTCTAGACTTAGGTTTCATGCATGCATTCAAAATTAACTCGTTTTCTCATATATCAATTATCTAAACCTAGAACAATCAGGCTTTTTTTAAATAAATATATAGCCAACGCTATAAAAGATTTAATTAGTACTTAAGTCGAGCATTTTGATATTCATTTTATTTTAGGTTTTCATTGAGCTATCAAAGTTTTATTTAAACTTACTTTTATTATTAATCAAATGAAGTTTTAGTTAAAGAGTTTTGTCGATTTAAGATTCGAAAAGTTTATTAAAGTAACTATTAATTTAGGGCTTAATAGAAAGAAAATAAAACTATCAATTCGGGGTCTAGAATATAAAATTATCAATTAAAGACTCAAAAAATAAAGTCATGTTTGGTATATTTCAATTTTATATATACATATATATTTTTATTTTATCCCTTTTCCTTGCATTATAATTCAACCAATCATATTTTTGGGATTATTAGTTTTAATTTTTTATAAATAATAAGGAATTTCAAGATGCCAACATAATTTCATTTTGGAGTCTTTAATTGATGATTTTACATTGATAGTTTTAATTTTTAAACTATATATAAATCTATAAAAGTCCTTTAATTAATTAATTAGTTCATATATTATAAAGCTTGAATGCTTTAATATTTTCCACATATTTTATATTATATATAGCGGATTTTATTGAGTGGAGAAATGTGCTCAACTTAATTTATTTACTTATAAAATCAAGATTAAATAATAAGTACTTTTTAAAAGAACTAATCTCATTAATACTGAGCGCATAATTAGTAGGTGAGTTAACTAATTATGCAATTTCAAGCTTCATTAATTATAATTGACCGATCAGTCATTAATTTAAATGAGTTTAATTTAATCACTCAAGGAAGATATTATCTAGAATTAAAAGTCTATAAATACCTACCCCTGTATTCAAGTCTTGGTAGTGACAACAAAAATTATTCCCAGGCCTCAATATTAATATGTAAATTAAATGAAAAGCCTTATCTCAACTTTAATAAGTTTAATTGTTGTGAAATAATTCCTTAAAATATCATTGCTAAGAAATAATTACAAAATCGTTCTTCCTCAAAATCATTATATATAATATAAGATGTAGGCAATTTAGATCTAAATATTGGTATAATATTTCTCAGTTTTAATTTTGTTTTTATACTTACCTAAAAATCTTATTCAAAAAAGAAAAAAATGATAGAATTTTTATGAAACCGTTTTATGAATCTAATTTCGTGAAATATTTCTACCCATATTTTATAAAATGAAGATTGATTTGTGAATAGTATAATTAACTCATCTGGTACTTTTTCATATATAAGTTTTTGTTTGAAAGAAGTTGTCAAGACTTGGGAGTTTTATTTGCACTACTAGAGACAGGCAAATTGAATTTTTTGAATAATTAATTATTAAAATTAAATTAAATAAAAAATAAAAAAAGAAATTATATATATAATCTTTTTTTTTTCTTTTGCCTTCAAAATGAGTAAAAAGAAAAAAAATATATATAAAAGTTAAATAAGTGAATCTTATGTGAGACCATCTCACGAATCTAATTACATAAGATAAACCAATAAACAATTCATATTTTATAATTTATGAAAAAGAATTTTATTTATAAGTAACAAATATCCAACTCACAATATCTATTCTAATGGTTGTCACATAAAGTGTACGGGAAATTAAATTTAAAAAAAAAAAACAGAGCATAAGTGCAGTCTGCAGGCAGATCGGATTTGTACAATAATTAAGTAGTGTTATTGGAAGAAACAAAGGAAATGGAGAATATTGGATGAAATGACGAAAAAGCCCATTTGACTTGGGTAGGTAGAAGACAAATATAGTATAGTTCCTTGCCAGCCCCTCCTACCTACCACTACCCTTGTAATCCAAAATCATCCACCATGCATGCATCGTTCATCATTCTCTTCTCTGCATATTTCATATTTATTTTTCCCCACTTGCAATTACTTTTTCCTTTTTTAATATTTTTTTTTTACAATCACTAAAAATTAATCAAAGACACTTTCTTTCTTTCTTTGAATAGATCTTCATTTTCTCTCTCTCTACTACTCACCATATCCATTCATACCAATACCATCATATATATCTCATACCAACATAATCAAAATTCAGTTGATGCCATCAAAAAAAATAAGTAAATAAATAATTGACAAAAAAGACTAATAAAAAAATGAAAATCAAGTTGTGGCCAAAGAATTTTATTTTTCCCACTGAATATGCTCAAAGTATTGAGGTTTTCACTTCATAATTGTGTGTGGGGAAGAAGTCAATTATATGACCAATTCAAAAGGAGTTGACATCACATTTTGAGGAAGAGCTTTTAGCACGAACACAGCCTGTAATTAAATTGCTAGTTTTGTTCTATTACTGAACTCATTGAATAAGGTAACAAATCAGTGTTTGAAAATTGAAAGTCATATTACCCATGCATATTTAAAGCACGTAAGGATTTATTAAATTAAGCCCATATTTTTGCCCAATCTTGGAGTCCACGCACTTTAGCTGTAATTTTACAACTTGATTCTTCTAAAATAACTATTAATGCTCTTATAAATTTTAGCATTCTTTCTTCATTATTAAAATAACATTCTAGACTTATTAATATTTGTTATTTGACATCGAAGATTTAAACCGAGACAATCCATATTTCGTTTGACAAGAACTTGTATACACATGATGTTTGAATTTAGAATCTATACATCTCGACTTGCCATCATGCACTCACGCGTTCATTCATGCCCTTTCAAACATGTAATATATGCATTTTAATTATATAAATAATATAATTTAGTTATACGATTAATAACTTCAATAATGTCTTTTAAGTAATACGAACATTATATTTGAATGAGACAAGTAATACATTAACAGTATAGTGGTATTACCTTTTAGTTATATGATTAATGTATTTCAATTAATTGTAATATTACTTATTTCATTCAAAGATATTATTTATACAATCGAAAGTTATTGCTTGTTTTAGTGTAAACTTATAGAATTTACTTATTTTATTGTTACTTAGTTGTATATTCAACAAATATTAAATTTATAATTGAAATTTTTATTTATACAAATAAAATGTATTACTTGTTCACCTAAAACTAAAAAGGAAGAAGGTACATTTGTTGTGCGGAAAAAAATAAACTCACAAATGAAGTAATACATTTGATCAATGCATTAATACAGTTTAATTATATGACTAATATATTTCAGTTATAATATTAATAACTTTCACAATTCATATCCTATTTTCAAGGATTTGGTATGAAAATAAGATCTCTGAACCTTTATATTAGATCTTCTATTACATCAAATATTACATTTTTTATTTTAAAATAATCATTACAAATTACATGTATTAAATAACATTATTAATTACGATTTCACGTCCACATCTATTAAATATTATAAAATATGAGATGTAATTAAATGATTCAAACTGCTAAATTTTGATACCTATCAAATTTTATTAAGTGTAACACAAAACCTCCTTTGCAATTAGTGCACGATTTTAAATCCTGTACAATCCGGATCACTCAACTCGGCACGGGTCTCCATGTGTCGGCACGATTCTAGAGGGAACATCACACACTTAGTTTATTTTCTGAAAAAATATGTATATCTTTTAGTTACAATTTTCATACATTTATGTTATAACATTCATACATTTACATTTTTTTAGGCATACATTAATACCTTTCATACCTTTTAGTTAAGTTAGTCATACATTTTAGTTATGTTAAATGTATATTTATATATTATATAAAGGTATGACTATTGATATAAAGGTGTAAATAATATCACATAAATATATAAGTAATATCATATAAATTTATATATATACAAATATGCTGCAATTCTTTTTCCTTTTTAAAGTTAGAGTGTACTTGTACATAATATCATATTAATATAATATAAATGTGATTGTAACACATATATTAATAAAAAAAGCAAAAAATAAAAAAGTACATAAATTCAAGTTGATCATCGACTAGTGCTTCTCTCCACAACGAATAAAATGTGTGTGCGCGCACATTTCGAATAAAAAAGAAGTAATTAATTTATATGTTGGCATAACTCCCCCACCTACTGCCTTCAGTTCCATGCCTCATACATCGGTTTCCATTACATATATCAATCATAAAACATAATCATTAATAAGATATATAATGGAAAATGCATTCATGTCCCTATCCATATGTTTATCCATAACTTTTTACTAATTCATTTGTAATTATTGAAATATACACTTTAATTCTTTTCCATATCAAACAAATGCAATTAAATGTACAAGGACTGATCAATTTTCACAAACGAAAGTGCTTGAACCTAATTCAAACAAAGTGAAGTATAATGATCAATTGTTATAAATGACTGAATAAACAAAATAAATATAAAAAATATTTACGAATGAAATTAGTATAAGACCAAATTTTAAAAAATAAGAAATACCTAAATATGCTTTATTCCTATTTTACTTGTACATTTGTAAATTACAGAAAAATTGAAAAAAAAATATTATGAAAAAAATAGCATATAAATATAGAACTTCTAGAACATCCATGTAACAACAAATTGCTGAGAAATCCTCCTACTCCCTGACCCAATCATTTGCGTGTGGAGGGCCAAAAATTTAGTTGTTGTTTTGACAAAATTTGAATAAGTTAAATTCAATTAAATAGATTTTTCCTATATAAGTTAAAAAATATGTGTATTACATAAAATAAATGACGTTGAAAGATCAAAGCAAAGGTCCCGCCCGCGTGAAACTAAACAAGAAACACGCAGTAGCAAAGACCCAATAAAGAAAGAATTTATCAAAAATAATATAAAGTCGCGTTTTTTGAAATAAAACCGCTTTTAGAAGGTCATGGTTATGGTAAACAGCGTTTCTTGCCCACCCAACAAAGTCAAGAGGGGCAGCCAAGTCTTTTTCTATTCAACCAATTTTCTATGACTTTTTTCCCCCCTTTTTTTATACACTTTTTTTATTTCCAACATCCACACCTACGCGTACATACATGTACATGAAATGGCCAATACATGATTGCATATTACTGATTAACCCTCCACAGAGTTTATTATTTACTATTTATCATCATATTTCTACCTAATAAAAGATATTTGATTTGTATTTATAATTAACTTTATTTTTAACTAAAGCAAAACTGAACATTACTGATACACATTTTCTTTGATATGTTTCTTTATATTTATTACAAAATAAAATTGAAGTTAAAAACTATTATTTTAATCCAATCTTCCAACAAAAATAATTAATTTGACATATGCAATAAAAATGATCCCACGTACCTTCCCCTCAATTCATTATTACAATACAATTTCTCGCTAAGTCAAACAATTTGAATGTTATGTTATATTAGATGTTTTGTCTCGTAATTCATTATCTTTAAAATAATATGTAAAATGTTGATATCAATATTATTTAATATATATATATAAGACAAAATAATATTTATTTAAATTAATGGAGAATCTTGTGTACAATAAAATGTGCATTATAGTCTAGAATTAATAATTATCCTAGTTTATCTTTTTCAATACTCTAAATAGTTTTTATTTAAGAAATTATGTGACAGTAAAGGCAAATCCTCAATTTTTACGAATATCCAACCTAATGGGATAAAGATTTAGGGCGGTTGAGTTTGAAATATTGTAAAATCATTCACTTTATTAGTTTCACCTAAAAGGTTGTATATGTCAAACTGGCTACGTATGTTAGGACATGAGTGTACAAATATATGTAGTATCGCTGTCTGTGTACAAATCACTAATTTAGACCAAACAAAACAATTTCTATATTTATTTAATTTTAAAAAATTAAAATAATAAAATAAAGCGAATACTAAGTCTTATAAATAGGAGCTGCAAAGTTCCACATGTCTCCATGTCTGGTAGAGGAAGCAATTGGATATTTGAATAATATCAGCTCTCAATTTCTCCATATAATTATAGACCTTCTAAAACCTCCACACATTATTCTCATCATTCTATTCTTCATTGTTCCCATCAAATTAAACACCACTCTTGATTTTGTATAGCCAATTAATGGCAGTGACGAGGAAGACGAAGTTGCAAGATTATTTCCACAGATGTTTCAAGCCCGACAGCCCGACCCGGGAGACGAAGAAGCCCGTTTCCAATCAAACCTCGTATCCGAGGATCCCTGCCGATTTAAGCAGCTCGTTTGCGATATCCGATGATCAGTCTCTCTCTCTTGCGGGCTCTAATCTGCATATCTTCACTCTTCAAGAACTGAAGGTGATCACCCAGCACTTCTCGTCCAGCAACTTTTTAGGTGAAGGCGGGTTCGGGCCGGTCCACAAGGGCTTCATTGATGACAAGCTTAGGCCCGGCTTGAAGGCCCAGCCCGTCGCCGTCAAGCTTCTCGATTTGGATGGCTCTCAAGGCCATAGAGAATGGCTGGTAAGAATTCATTGCTTTTGAATCACTCTTTATGGTATGAAACTATTTGTTTTGGTTATTTATTATTATTATTATTATTTCCTCTACAGACAGAAGTGATATTTCTGGGTCAATTAAGACATGCACATTTGGTGAAGCTGATCGGGTACTGCTGCGAAGAAGAACACAGGCTTTTGGTATACGAGTACATGCCACGTGGCAGCCTCGAAAATCAACTCTTTAGAAGTATGTTTTATTTTTTCTTATCCAAGTTATTATTTGGTGAAATGGGTTCCAATTAAATTTTTGAAATTTTGAGAACTGAAGTTGGAGATTTTCTGTAATTTTTGAATGTCGCGTGAAAAGCTGTAATCAGTAATGATTTATTCATATAAGTGGGCTTGTTCAAAAGATGTGAATTTAAATGTAGAAGGAGTTTTGAAAAGTCAATTAGTTGGGTTCTGTTGGCTTTGAAGTTGACATTTGAATTTCCACTGTTTATTCACTAACTTGTTGATTTAAACCAAGAAAATATAATTGTTTAGACTATGCTTGTCTGTATAACTGTCACGTTGAACAAATCAATCTTTCTTGGCAGGTGACAACTGCCATAGAATTTCATTTTAAATATTCCTAATCATTGCGACTATTGGCTCCTAATAATGTGTTAAACGATTCTTGATTTTTATTGGTGATTTGGAGATAGAGTTTGGTGCGTTGGAAAATGCATTTGGAGAAAGTAATTAAACTACCTTTACCTATTCATAACCACAATTGATGTATAATTTTAAATGAAGCAATGAGTAATTAACTAACAGTGTCTGTGTGTATACAGGATTTTCAGTTTCATTGCCATGGTTGACAAGAATGAAGATTGCTCTTGGAGCAGCAAAAGGACTTGCCTTCCTCCATGAAGCTCAAAAGCCTGTTATATATCGCGATTTTAAAGCCTCAAATATTTTGTTGGATTCGGATTACACTGCTAAGCTCTCCGACTTTGGACTTGCTAAAGACGGCCCAGAAGGAGACGATACACACGTTTCAACACGAGTTATGGGCACACAAGGCTATGCTGCACCCGAATACGTCATGACAGGTCATTTGACAGCAGCGAGTGACGTATACAGCTTTGGAGTAGTACTCATGGAGCTCTTGACAGGGCGGAAATCAGTAGATAAGAGCCGTCCTCATAGAGAACAGAACCTAGTCGAGTGGGCTAGGCCGGTGCTCAAGAATCCCCGGAAGCTGAACCGGGTGATGGATCCAAGGCTAGAAGGGCAGTACTCCGAACAAGGGGCTCAGAAAGCAGCAGCATTAGCTTATCAATGCCTAAGCCATCGCCCCAAACTCCGACCAACCATGAGTGAAGTCATCAAAATCTTGGAGCCCCTCCAAGATCTCGACGACATCCAAATAGGCACATTCGTGTTCGTTTCCACAGACAGTGATTATTCACAAAAAGAAGTGTCGAGCAACAGCGAAAAGCACAAGGAGACGAAGAAGGACAACGTGCAATACCACCAACGACACAAGCTCCACGAAGGCCATAACAAGTACAGGGCCAAATCTCCCAAATCACCACTTTCCTTCACAGAAACAGCTCTGCAACAAGACTTGAGGAAAGGCCTCAATTCACCAGTTCATCATGGGTTGAATAGATAAACATTATGGATCAGTTGAAAATCTAAACTATTGTACATACAGATTCAACCAGAGTTACTGCTGGTTGGTGTAGAGCTATATATGCATTTGATCAGGCCAAGTGTAAGCAGTTTGTGATCACCATACACATTTTTTTCTTCTTGTTTGATTCATTTACACTTTGTAATTCACCTCTCATCTATAATTGGAATGTGATAATTCATTCATAAACAGAGGGTCCCTAAATTAGGGAAGATTGGTTAGTTTAGATAATTTTTTGACATGTATCCTTCCCAATAATCAGATATATCAAATAGATTTTTTGAATGTTATCAAGTGTTTTTTTTATGGGTCGTTTGACCCTACAATAATATTACATTGAGATAAACTACAAATACCTGAAATCAAGAATTTCGGGCCAAATTATATCAACAAGAACCTTCAAATCTAATGCAATTGGACCCAAAAATTCATGATTTTTAGATTTTTTGTTCCAATTTGGGATCAGAAAAGTTAATGTCATTAGTGTTTAAAATTTGTAATTTCCCTTAACTTTGTTTTTGCTATTCCAATATTATATATATATATATATTATATTTTCAAGAGATTAATTGTATGATTACATCAAGATATTGATTGAAATTCAAAAAAATAAAATTGTATCAATAAATAAATCCATTGTAATAAATATAGAATTTATACAAGTGAGCCAACTAATTGAAGACTAAAGGCAAAACTGGGCATCAAATCCCTAGTTTTGAGTGATGATTTGACTTTGGTGGAGTCATAATCAGTGAAACCAACTAAAAAAGAATAATTCCGTACCATTAATGAAATACATTATATGCTGGAAATACATCAAGAAATTAGACTTGAGAATTGGTAAAACAATAATATAGTTTTTAGGAGCATGACGTTCTGGAATCCTATTAAGCTTTGTGTGTACGAAAGAAATTCTTCTTTCCTTTTTCTTTTATTTATTTATTTTGAAATTGACAGAAATTGAAACGAATATTTAGTATTTACTTAGCTGAATTAAAAATGTTAGATGGTTGGTACAATTGTAGAACAAGCATGATCAATGAATTTCATCGAGTGTAATACAATTATTGCTGTATAGTTAAATACTTAAATGTATAGTCGTATTTCTAATTGGCTGTCAAGTTGCCCACAAGGCCACAAACCACGATATTTTTTAAAATTTTCCATGAAATATCCCCCAATTATAATTAAATTGTGTTTGAATTTTTTATTTTTTTTTGTAGAAAAATTAAAAAATTATAAGGCATTTTTCTTTTAAATGTGGCACTGCTGTTATATCCCTTGGTTGATGCTGGACAGGTAATTGCATATAAAGTTTGGTCAAAGTCTAAGATGGGTATTGCTCAATCTTCCTCTTTTATGAAATAATTTTCTTTCTATAATAAATGGGTTCTTACAATTATTATGTTGTGTAGAAGGGAATATTGAAAATGAGGTTAAAGCCACTATATTTTCGAACATTCTATTTAAAGTTTAGAATGGATGTTCATATTGTCTCCATTATGCTACCACCTACTATAATAATTATTAAGACTCAGGTTGTTAGATTAGGTCTGTCTTAACTTTTCTATTATAGTAATGCTACATTGGGTGATAGCCTGTAGAAACGCGCAACGTTCAAGAATGTAAGTAACATATTACAGTTATTTAATATGTTAGACAATTGTTAAAACTTATTTGAAATATTGTCGAGTTTCAAAATTTATGTTTGAACTTGTTTGATAATTAATCGAGTCGAGTTTGAACGAGCTTTAATCTAGTCGAATATTAGTTGAGCTCAAGTAATTTGATAGTTTTACACTCGTTCTATCTTTTTATAATAATCGAGCTCGAGATCGAGTTCGAGTCGAACCTTAAATTTTATTAACGTCAAAAAATGTCAAGCTTGGTTGATATATTTGTTGAATCGAATTCAAATGAAATTTCTAACAAACAATCTTGTATCCAGTATCAAATAGTTTGTTTGATTTTCAGCTCTAATTATGTTGCTAAATAATTTATTTTCACTTGTTAACCATTTAAGATATCTCTAGCATTGCATTAACATATTCGGATTTGATATTTTTCTACTTTTGCAGTTTTGTAAAAGTTGGTTGTGCTCACTTTTTTCAACTACCAACTCTACACCAGGTTAAGTGGTTAAAGCTGTGACTTTTTTTTTTTTATATTCATTTTCCTATCATTTTCTTTTATTTTCATTCTTTATTTAATAATAATAAAAAATATTATGAAATATTATTTTTAGTAAAAAAAAAGTGCAGGACAAGATGAATAATAAGTTTTACATTAAAATAATATAAAATTTATAATAAAATATTGTATAATGATGAAAAACCCTTAATTACTTTTATGATATAAGTGATTATATTTTTGGACCTTGTGGAATTGTTGACATGATTCCTCATGAGTGGAAATTTTCTCAAGTGCGGTTGTAATAGGGTATGGTTATACACACCTCAATCATTACTAAAAATATTTTATTAAAAATAAATATATATTAAAAGTATAAATATTCTTATTATTTATTTAATTCTATGTTGTATAATTATAAAAATAAAATGATAATATTGTAAAGTGTGTTTAGAAATCTGATAATATTAAATATTTTAGGGTAGACGTGTTTAGTAACGAAGAGCTGTGTTTGCAAACATTTTTCCATAAGTCTGTAGGTGGATGGATATTATTTCCTTCAAGTTGTATATTCTTAAAATGGATAGCCAAAATAAACTTCTTCTCTAAATGGGCTTTAAGGATAAGGCTTTCAGACCAAGCCCAATAAGAATTTGGGTCGAAATCTATTAAATGAGACTTGAGGCTGTCCTTATTGTGATAGTTATTAGGTAGGATTTTTAGAATTTTTTGGAACTGTAAGTGGTTACAAATAAATTTAGCATATATTTTAAGAACATTTAACAATATATTTAGTTTCATATATTTAAATTTTTCTAAGAATATATTATTAACTAGTATATTTAAGAGTATATTCATTTAATCCATACTTTAGTAATGTAGCATATTTAGTTCAACAAAAATATTCAAACAATCAAGAATAGAAAAAAGACATTTGAAAATGTCAAAAATAAATTAAATTCTTTATGAACAATGTAATAATGATGACTTAAAAATATATAGAGGAACAGTAATTCAAATGTCTTGAGATATTCTTCCAAAGACATGTATTCATAACTTTCCAAGTACGCTATCACAGTGTCATGGTGAACCTGTTTTTATCTTGAGATTTCAATTTATTTAGCCAAAAAGAGATTTGATACCCGATAATAATATATTAAATAATGCAGTTAATGGTATATTTATAATATAATTTACTATAATATAATTTACTATTTAATAATATATTTGAGAGTTTTTTTTTTTTAATTGCATGTAATGTAATAAAAATATTCAAACAATCATGATTATGAATATAAAACACGAATAATAAAGAAACCCTGAACGTTCCATACACACACATAAAAGTTGCTCGGATTTTTTACATAATTAAAATATCATTAAAATATTTACATATAATGTGTAACTAGAAGATGGGTATGACCAGATATTTATAACATATAATAATAGCCCACTAGATAAGGCCCATTAAACTGCATAAATTGGTAGTGGGCCTTGACCATAGAAATACCCTTGCGGTCTTCTTCCTTATTCAAAGCATAGAAACGAATCTGCAAATAATTTCACAGCTTCGTTGAAGAGAAAAGATGGCGTCACTCGACTCCGACGTGACTATGGTTCCCGCCGGCGAGGGGTCCTCCGGGGCTGGCCCTTCCAACGCTGGTACGACGCCGTTGCCGTCTCAGTCCTCCAAAAAAGCGAAGCGATTTGAGATCAAAAAGTGGAACGCTGTCTCTCTTTGGGCTTGGGGTATTACTCTCTCGCATAATATCTTACTTCTGTTTTCTATCTCGTACGTGTTATTGCGATTATATGCGGGTACAAATTTCTTTCCATTTTTAGTGATTGCTTGAGACTGATTGCCCTAATTCTTGATTTTCAGATATTGTTGTCGATAATTGTGCTATTTGCAGAAACCATATCATGGATCTCTGTGAGTGTCGTTTATTCTCTCTTTAAGAAAAATTAAAATAGTTTTGGTTCGGATTGTTTGTTTAATTTGGTGATGTTGTAATTAGGCATTGAGTGCCAGGCTAATCAAGCTAGCGCAACCAGCGAGGAGTGTACTGTTGCTTGGGGTATGTTGCTGAGATGCATTCCTAATAATCTTTTATTTTCTGTAATTCCTTTATTTTGCAGTGTGTTGTTTGGTTTTTCTTATGTGATTGAATTCGCTGCAAACGATCCAGGACATGGTGGTATTTTGACTTTTATTCTTCTATTATTAATGATGAATAGCTGTTCTTCTACTCTATAATTTTTCCATTGACAGTGCCCCAATGATATTACTTCCAAGTTCGAGTAGAACTGTTTTGTTCTACATTTAGTTGTGTTTACATGATACTTGCTGCCCCTACACACTTACACTATTGTGGGTTAAAATCGTGATAAGTTTTAGTATAGTCTTTGTTGTGTGTGTGTGTGGGGGGCGGGGTGGGGTGGAATAGGACTATATTTTGATACTATTGCCATTTTATGAGATTATGATGATAAAACTAGAGGATGCTGGGGGGTGGGTCAAATTTATGGTAGTAATTTGATGGTGATTTAATCCTATGGCAACTCTTTTCAAATATTTTGTAGAAACAAGGTCTACATGAAAATTCTAAGTTTACATGCAACGACTTGGTTACAGAATCATGTATTGGCTCTCCTTCGCAGTCAGACTTGTGAGAAAGCTAGATCAATCAATCCTAGAGTGTTGATCAAAACAAGTGTTATCTTACCTAAAGCTTGAGACTCCTCCGATGACAAAATTGAACGTTTAGAAACAGTCAACTTGATTATACTCTTAAGTTCTCACAATTTTCTGACTGCTCTTTATTATAGGAACTTTTGCCCTTTTGCTCAGAGCGGAAGCCTTTTCCTTGTATTCTGTTTTGTGTTTGCCCAGTTCTCCAGCTGCTAATCTATGCCTTTAATCATTCTCTCTTTCATGTTTTCTTCAAATTTCTTCATCATTTGCACACCCGAGATAGTATGTGAATCTTAGCTCTAGGTCTTACTGCCCTTTCCTTGGTTGAATTCTTTCCCTTTTACTTTCCTGGATTTTGGTGACACTCATTAGTACTATTGAATACTACTTACAGCATTGAGCATCACTCATGACAATTCACATCTGTCTTTATTCAACTAAATGTTTAACCCAGATAAACTCTTCACTTTGATATTGAACTATTGCTGGCTTGTTCTTGCGGCCGTCCCCTCTCCTTTTTTTGCTCTAAAGGGTTATATTGTCTTATGCTTAACTGCTGATGAGCTCAGTTGTGCTCAGGCTTGGTCTTCTACTCCACTGTAATCTGCTCTGCTATCCATATGATCTTTCTCTAGTTTTGCTCCTCTCTTTTTATATTATTTCCCAGTCATCTGATCTGATCTACTCCTTACATTTGTTGTGTTGACCTGAAATTATCTCTTAGAATTTCAAAAGTTTAGCAATTATATACATCTATCCTACATTCCTACTCACCATCAAAACCTAAAATATAAATCCAACAATGTTATCGTTTCCATCAAAACCTAGAAAGATAAATCCTAACAATGTTGTTTTATATATAATCATTCCGTTATGAATGTTTAACTAGTCCTTGGTTTGCTATAAATTAGAAGCGTTAGTTTTCCATCTTGGGTGGTTCTAGCAACTTTATATGCGGTTTGTTGTCGAGGTTTTGATAAACATGTATGATATGATGCAAGAAATGCTTAAGCTATCTTGTTGCTTAATAGATGTCTTGGATTTGGAAAGTTTTTGTCTATAAAGTCAGAATTTCAGCAGTGCTATTTCTACACAACCTCATCATCGTGGATCTTATTTGTTATCATTTGGCTGTCCAATATTTGTTATGTAAATCTTATTTTACTATTTTTCCTTAAATAATATATCTGCAGGGGTTTGCAACCATGCCTTCCACTTCCATTGCATTAGCAGGTGGCTAAAGACTCGCCAAGTTTGCCCTCTAGGCAAGTGTTTTGCCATGTTGCAAACTAAATATAATCATATCATTTTTATGCCATATTTATATCTCCTCTTTTAACGTTGTTTTACAGATAACAGCGAGTGGGAGTTTCAGAAGTATGGTCACTAGAATTGCTTCCCGATTAGACATCGGGCATTCCCATTTTGTCAACAATATTGTTGGACAAATTCGAACCACCTTATTGCTTTACAGTGTTCCTATTGATTCTACTGTGGTGAGTGTTAGACATGGGAAGCTTTGAAACATATCGTATGTATATTTTCGGTTTTAGAACCCTTCTGCATCGCTAAGATACCTCTCGACTGCTGGTTATTTCTTTTAATGCGTGACAATTTGTAGTAACAAGTTTCTCACAGTGTGTTGAGTTTTCTCTATCTTTTATACATAGCTCTGAAATGGTTGTGCTTTTGAGTTTTTTTAAGTTTAGTCATTAGTGGTGGTTTTGTTTTAAACATAATTTTTTCTCTTTTATTTTCAGTATAAAATATTGGGAGTTTACAAGCTGTCTTTTTTAGGAAGCAAAAAGATCTCTTATCTTAATTCTGAAATATTACCATATTTTGATAAATTCATTTAAAAATTATCAGTTGAATTACAAAGTTGTTATTACTAATGTTCAAACTCTCTATTATCATATTTTATTCAAACATTTCAACAAATTATTTTCAAAATAAAATGCAGCCACCGTGAAAGGTAGAAGCAACATTGAACAAGTTAGATGAATATTACCTTTCTCAACATTCAGATTAGATGGAAAGTTTGAGACATTAGATGAGGAAAATTATAATTTGTGCATGAAATCTAAATGGGTTAATTTTCAATCATTCAAAGATGAATTATTCTCTACTGCATTATAACAAATTAATGACACTTGTAGGTTGCAATTATTCTAACTTGATAATTATATTGTTTTTCTATAAAAAGTGATAAACTTCTTCAGGTTTAATAAATTTCGTTTTCCGGCTCTCTCTGCATGATTTTCGGACTCTACTACACAACTACTTCTAGTTCTAGTCCGGTGGTCCATTTCTTTTTGAGTTTTTTTTTTTTTTTTTCCTCCAAACCTCCTACTGTGTTGTGCTACTTTTGAGTATGATAGGAAAAGAAAAAAAAAAAAAAAAAAAAAAAATATATATATATATATATATATATATATATATATATCGATAGAATTAGTAGTTCAGGTTTTATAACATGAATCGAATCTTACAAGTTTTTAAGTTTTTATTTCCCCTTCTCATTTCTCTGACTTATTTAAAAAAACAAAATTTCAGGTTTTATGTTATGCTTATGCTTTTATATTTTATGGCAAACATTTTTTTGATAAGTTTAACACTTTCTTATTATATTGAAAACAATAAATCATTTAGTTAAACATGATTGGTACAAAATTTAAAACTAACCAAATCAACCTAAAAACATTGATTTTGCCAGTATTTACTCCCTCCATCCTAAAATAAATGTCGTTTTAGATATTTTACATGGATTAAAGAATATAATATAAAGAGTGATCTACCCCTATTTAAGTATAATTATTGTTAGAGTTTTATATTCTTTCCTATTAACAATCTACTTAAATTTAATAGAAGTAAATGAAAATATTTTTGGTAGATTATTAATAAATATGTATTAAAATCCTAAAATATCACTTATTTTGAAATAAATTTATTTTGCTAAAATGTTATTTATTTTGAAAAGACTACTATTTAGTTTTGATTTCGTTATTTCTCAAATCGATTTAGTTTGGCATATGTCTTCCAATAAATAAAATATATGTATTCTAATGAAAAGTAATAATAATAAGGCTTTGAAGTGGGTGGTTAATTCCATGAATGTATTTATTTTTTTTGAATGAACTAATACAAAAAATTCTAGAAGATTTGAAGTGGTCAAATTCATTCGCATGGCACTTTTAATTTTGTTTATTTTAAATCTAAGGAATTATTTATTTACCTCTAAAATATTTTAGCAATCTCTTTTTATCTCAAAATTAGTGAATGAAATTATGGCTCCAATATAAAAGTGAAAACCACTGATCGATATAATTGGTAATGAAATTTTTATGTCATTATCGGTATGATTATTGTCACAATTTCATCATCAAGTTTTGTCTCTAATCTAAAAGTTTCTTAAGGTTGGCTTTAATAAAATTTGAAGTGTTCCAAGAGAAAATTTATTTCTTGAATCATAGAACCTTGTATTGAGAAAATCTCATAAATATAACGAAGTTTTGGTACTATAAACAACCAAAAATCATTTAAACAATCCATATATATTTTCTTGGTTAACCAGTCTCACTAAATTAGTTTCACAATAGTCTTATTCTTCTTCTTAAAAAAAAAAGAGTGATATCATTAAATGAAATATTTTGTGAACTAAGTGCGGTTATGATTTTTTTCCCTTTTTCTTAATTTAATCATCTTAAATTTGGTAATTTAGGATTTAGATCATGTTCCACATCTTTTAATTAAAGCTATAGCCAAAATAGAGAAAGTCATATAAACTATTATCTACCTTAATAAATAGCTCATAATTGAACTCATTTCTAATAGTCAAACTTAAGCGAGGGGGAAAAAACAGTATTCCAAGTTTTTTATATTGTAAAATGGAGTATATTTCATTTCACTTTTAGCAATAGATGCATGCATATATTATCATTAATGTAGCTTATAGTGCTAAGGGATATTGAATAAATTAATTATCGATTTGTTTAAATGAAAAAAATAAAATTAAATTAAATAAAAATAAAACGTCGCCTGAGAGATTCGAACTCTCGCGGGGAAACCCCATGTACTTAGCAGGCACACGCCTTAACCACTCGGCCAAAGCGACTTCTTATTGTTTTTATTATAATTTATATTATTTGTATCTTTCTTTTTTGAAAAATTTAAAAACATTATAAAAGAATTATGGTAGAAATAAATGAGAGCTTTAAATTCCTCTCTGATTTTTGAACTTAACATGCTTATTATTATTTTTTTTTTAAACAAGAATTCCTTTTCTTATTAAAATTATCTACATAGTTTATAGCAATGATTTAAAGAAACCTCTTAGATCATTGTGACATCATTCCTTTCACGTTTGTTTTATTTTTCCTTATATTATTAAATATATATTTATAGTATGTGGATATAGAAGAATCATATGTGCAGTAGTGCACATATAATGGTCATCATTGCTTGGACTCCTTGTGGGAATGAACATATTGTTTTTAGAGACCTTTATTTCTAATTCATCTTTTTTTCACTAATTTTTAATTGATCAAAATCATAACATTTCACATGCAATTATTGGTAATTGGGACCTCTTTTCCTTTATTTTGCTGCGTTGTTAGGTTTTAATGACCATTTCTAGTGAGTGATGATATATTTTCACATGATGTTCAGAAATAATTGATTGTTAATTTGTTATAAGGAGACATGTATAGTTGTGTAAATTTACTTTTGAGTTTTCATAAACTAACATTTATTTTGTAAATACTGAATTTTCGTTTTTTTTTTAACCTATGTGTAGTCATTGACTCATTATAGTCAAAAGTTAGTACTTATATATTTTACTTGCAGTAAATTTGATCATTATGTTAGTCACTTAATGAGTTGTAAATTTATGTGGACATGAAATTTGTGGCTCATAATAAGTTGACATTTGTTTGAGGCCTTATAGATTGATAACACGTAACATGGGAGCCTAATATTTACGAAATCATTTGCCACTATTTGATTAACTATGTCAAAGTTCTCACCCAAATCATGTGAAATGCTGAAATTAAATGAGTCTAATGTACACAATTTACAAAGAAAAAAAAAAGTGGGAATTATAATTGGTCATGTTATTTTATCTCTCTCTTGATAATATATATATTACAAGAATAAATACAGAGAAACATTTCTATAATCTAATAGTTTTTGGACCACATATATCAACATTAAAAAAATTATCTAGTAATTTATCGTTTCAGTTTCAAGTTGGGAACATAACAAACTATTATATAACTGGGGTTTATTAATTTATTTCATATCTCCTAAAATAATTTATTTTCGAATTCAAAACGTTTCTCTCCAAATTTTCTATTACATTTTAGTATACACCTCATATTTTTTGATATTTAATATATGTATATTTTAATTAATAATATCATTGATACATCAAAATCATTTTAATGTAGTCATAATATCATTTAATATAAAATGTAATATAAATATAATAAAAGATCTAATGTAATAATGTTGGAAAAGTTGACGTTAAACAGAAGATAAGAGCAGGATTTTCTAAAAACAGAATTTGAGAATTAATACATCTAATACATCTAAAAATTTCATTTCTGAAAGGAGTTGGAGAATTTGAAATTGAATTTAATACATCTAATTTTAAACATTATTATTATTTTTTCAAAACATATTTCACCTAAATAAGAAATTACTGTTTAAAATACGCTACTAAACATGTTAAATTTCACCTTATAAATAAATTTCTATAATGGAACTAATAGTGTTTTTTGTGTTAATCCTTAGGCCTCCGAGGTGGCAATAAATCATTCCATTCACTCTAATATAATAAGAAATTAATCATTTCATTCACTTTACTTATGAATAGATTGGAACTGAACCAAATACCACAACTCTTCATAAAACTATAGACCCTAAATTCAGAAAATTAATCATTTCATTCAACATCCATTAATATTTTAACCTAATTGAATACCAAACTCTTCACAAAATTATCTTCATTCATAGATTTAACAATTGTACTGCGCCAAAAAGTATCAAATTATATATTCAACAATATTATTCTCTTATTGTGCGTATACATGTAAAAAAGTTATAGAAAATATAGATATTAATGTGTTCATCAATAATGTGTCACGTATCTCGTCTATCAATTAATTTCACACTACATGATTTAATGAGATGATCATATTAAAATAAGAGTACCATGGACATGTAAACATTTTCTTTAGATTAATTATCTTAACAACAGTAATTGAGAGTAAATTGTATATTTGGTACAAGTGAGAATATAAAAATCATATATGATATTTAGAACTTAATTTTCTTGGTGGGTAGCATAGACTGCCACTTCTATCTTGTCATCCAAAAAAAAAAAAAAGCAATAAATTCAGGAAAGAAGAACTCTAAATAGATAGGTAGAAACTAAGAGGCAAAAGTGCAGGGAAAGAAAAATCAGAGAATCCCATCCCCACACCCCTCACTTGTTTTCTTCTTCTTTTTCTTTTATATATATATATATATATATATAAAATACACTTTGAAAAGAAAAGTAAAAAAAATTCAAAATGGATGTCACACATTATATAATATTACGGAAATACTCGTATAAATACAATAGAATTAGCCGATTATAACCACATACTCTTCCCATGGCCGATTTGAAGTGCAACACAACACAATAGTTGTGTTTTTTCTTTGAAAAAGTGAAGTTCGTTTTAGCTTGATGATAAGGACATGTCGGCTTCATGACCTTTTTGCAATCAAACATTTTTATTGGATTCCATTATAATGGAAACTAGTAGTTTTTTGACAAAAGGTACTGTGTAATATTTTTATATATTTTTAAATAATATTTTTGTATTATATTATATAGTATATGTATATCATACAAAGTATTATATGATATATAAAAAAATATAACCTAATATATACAAAAATATTACATGTTGCACGAGGAGAAGAGCACCTAGAAGTCCTAGGATTCACGCTCGATTTTTTAAAACCCGACCTACCCAATTCGGGTCATGTATCATATAATACATAAGTATTACCTTATACATATAAAAATATTATATATTTTTTTATATTTTGACTTAATTTTAAACAAAAGTATTATTTGATATATATAAAAGTATCACTACACTAAAAATATTATATATTTTTCTTATAATACAACTCAACTCAAAACACATCTTATAATACAAAGTATTACCTAATATACATAAAAACATTATTAAATACATATAAAAGTATTATATAATTTGATATCACCCAAAACTTTATCTTTTTGGACTATCCTATTATAAGATATTACAAAATTTAATTTTACCAGAACATAATTCATAATTAATACTTCAGATCTTGACTTGTGAATGTATATTTGGATTGCAGGTAGTGGAGATTCTTCTCGTAAAATATATCTCTAAGACAATTTCGTATAAATTTTAATGTAGTTATAAAATTTAAAGCAAACAAATTATTAACGATTCTGCATATAAACCACCAATTTTTTTATGACACCAATATATATATAAACTATATGAATTTAACATTTAAACTATCAAAGTAACTTTTTAGTATATAAACTATATGAATTTAACATTTAAACCATCAAAGTAATTTTTTAGTCATTTTTCATCGAATTTAGCACATGACTTGCACTTAACATTTTTAAGGTTTTTTTTTGTCGAAACAACTGAGTCGTTGCATTCTCTCTAAATACTTAATGATCTTTTTTTATGCAATTGTTCAAATATTTGAACAAAAAAGTCTTTAAAAATATGTAACACATGTGCCAAAATTTTCGATAAATAATATCAATAGTTTAAGTATCAAATCTGGAAAATTTATATTTATCGATTCCATAATTTAAAAAAAATTGATAATTTATATGCAAAATAAGTAATAATTTGTCATAGAAATGCTAATTCAAACCGTGGGGCGAGGGGTGGGGAAAGAAAGGACAAAAAGTGGAGTAAAATTATTGAGAAATAAGGAAGCGCGTTGAAGAAATAATAAGAAAAAAACAAAAATTATAATGAGAAAATACGAAACGCGAGCATGCGTATTTTGTGGCCGATTTTCTCCGAGTCAAAGGAAAACGCGTGATCCACTGTGGTACAGTTAAAAATGCTGCAGTTGGCTACAATTCCGCCACTATCTGCGCTCCCATTAATTTACTCCCACATCTAAATAACACCCTTTTATCTATTTATTTATTTTACTCTAATTTCCATCATTACTCATCATTAATATTTGTGATCACATATTTGAATGTTTGAGATCTCACCATGAAGATAGAAAAAAATTATCTCGCTTTTCTAACTCAATTATGATTTACAACTACCCACTTTGCTATTTAATTATATCCCGTGACACATTATTTTGTTACTTGTTACTTTATTTTCAGGTTGATTTATAATTTCATTCTGCTAAATCGAGTTGTAATTAGTATTGTACTTATTTATGAAATAAAACGAAAGGTTTAAGTATTCAAGCTCTTAGATCTGGAATGTTTTTAATGCAGGAGTTCCCTTTTTTTTTTTGGGACAGTTGAAATTAATTTCTATTATATTAAGTGGTTTGACGTAGCTTAGACGACAAGAGTTGTATTTGATTCAAGAAAGGACCTTTGTCTGTTTGTTCCTAATTTTATATATTCATCTTCGTCGTGATAATAATAAAATTGAATTCAATGCTTATTAAAATGATATTTGTAGGATCTTGACATGACAGTTTGTAATTGACGACAAAATATAAATAATGTATCTTCAATATAGGTGACTATTTAATTTAAAAATCATATTTTATTAATTCCAAAATAAATTCAATCTAATATTATATATACTATGGTACATGGTGTGATCAAATTGAGCATCAGAATTGGTGTATCTACAATATGTTATCTCCAGTGTATAGAAATTATGATTATCAATTGGTTAGAAAAAATCTATATGTTTTTTTGAGTTACTATTAAGGAACGGGAAATCCAACATGAGATATTGTTTAAGGTGAGCAATCTACAAGCGGTTGTCGTTAGGCTAAATCTATAAGTATATATATATATATATATATATATATGTTTGTAAAAAAGGAGATTGGGGTTATGACCTTATATGTATGTGTTTATATAGGAAATAGTAATTTTATCCACTCATAGCATTATCTTATAACTTTCCTACACGTGTTTATCCATAATCCATCTCATGGGTCGATGAATCCTATTGGCTATTGTAATATTGTTAGCAATCGTACTGAATTTTTTTTATATGATTTATTACATTTATGTTTGGATAAATATGATTAGGAAGAGATGAAGAATTTCTCCATTCGATCGTAAATCTTTCAATCGAATTAAATGTAAATGAGGAATGTACTCCGAATCCTTAAGACGAAACGAGCTAACTTGATATAAATTTCAAGAGAAACCTTTATATTTTTCATAATATTTCAGTGAAAACCTTCACCATGTGAGGTTTGAACCTGCATTTTCAAAGCATTTCTCCTTTCATAATTTCATGTCTTATCAACTCAACTATGTTCTTGAGAATTGTATTTAAGGTCCATTTGGATGGAGATATTTGAGAAGAAATTTGACAGTGTTAGTAATAAATCTTTTAATGGTGTTTTGGATAAACGTTAATTTAAATTTCATTATTTTTATTTTAATTAATTTTTAAATAATATAGATAAATTTTAAATCTTGAATTTCAAATTATTATACCAAAACAAACCTGAGTGAAATGCAGTTATGTTTGAATTAAAAATAATATATATATATATATATATATATATATATATATATATATATATATATATATATATATATATATTGTCAGGACTTATGTTTGCTAAAATGTAACTTTTGGTATTTAGAGTAAGTGAAAATGGTGGAAAATATCATTTTCATTTTCAATTTCTTTTTCATTTTAACATATTCTCTATATGGGAATATAACAATTTACAGAAAACAAAGCTAAGCAAACCCTAAAATTGTTGATAAGATTAAACATTTTTTTTTTAAACCCAGAATAAACAGTTTAATTAATAAGGCTAAACATTAAAAAAATTAATAAGACTAAAAAGTTTCTTAAGTTTGAAATTATAGAACTTCCAATATTAAAATAAAGGGTAAATTAACCAAACAATTCTCCAACTCTTGTGAAAAACCTTAATTAAACCCTTCAACGATTAAATATACAAATATACTCATAACGAATAAAATAGCTCAAATGGCTCATTTTTAGGGTACTTAGACAAGTACTCTTAACTATTAAGCAGCTTTCAATAATCAATCCAAAAAATCGAATTTTTTTAGGGGAGTGACCGATTGATATGCTACATGTGTAGAAGTATACAGAAAGATTGAAAAAAATGAAATTACAACTAAATGAATTGGGTAAGTATAATTTTCTTGTCAAACTTTCATGAAAAAATAGGAAATGAAAAATGGATGTTTAACTGGAAAAATAATCATGTCAAACCAAAAAAGGGTGGGTCACGATATACTAATTAAGTAAGCATTATAGATAATAATAATTTCACATAAATTCCTACTGATAATTTGGTATTTTGGTAGTTATTAGTTAGTTCGCATTTAAAATTGCATTCAAATAGATGGGTCATTTATGTTGGTTGCTGTACTATGTACCTCAGCTAAGAATATAGTGGACTTTTGTTTTAACTTTTATAATATCTCAAATAAAATATTTTATATTTAATCTTTTTCTTCTTGTGTAGTTAAATTTTTCATTTTTACTTCTAAAAATCTATTTTTAAATCGTTTCCATTAAAAAATATATATAAATTCTCAATTTCATTCCAAAATAGAGAAAATTGCATTTTGGAACAATATATTGATTAAGCTACAATTGTACAAACAATAACATCACTTACAGTTTGTTAATTATTATGCATTTAGATTGTACCAAAAGATGTACATGGTACTATGTTCACCTTATTAGCCAAGAGGATAGGAATGTTACTTCTCATTCACATATGATATATATACGTGGGTTTTATTGTCTTTTAAATTAAATGTTTCGATATGCATATTATAATCATGGAAATGACAACGTCGAATATTTTAGAGATATTTTATTATTAAATCGTCTTACAAATCTTAATAATTTTATTAAGACCCGATTATAAATAGATCAATCAATGTGATCA
Organism: Scutellaria barbata; assembly: GCA_028654395.1. Classification (NCBI taxonomy): domain Eukaryota; kingdom Viridiplantae; phylum Streptophyta; class Magnoliopsida; order Lamiales; family Lamiaceae; genus Scutellaria; species Scutellaria barbata. The sequence continues at coordinate 10,870,235 of CM053646.1, read as the reverse complement.
AGCTTACACAATGTGAAACGGTAAACAAGATCAATTTACAATCAACAAAGTTAATATAATAGATTATAAAATTCAAATATATTAAATCTTCATAGGCTTTATATCTTTGTGCGATCAGTAGTGGTAGATCCTCTACCACATTGATTGGCACCCAAAGTTAGGTTAATTATGATCAAATTAATTATCACTACTAAATGCTTCACTACCAAACTCTCATAATCTTACAACATTTCAAATCTTTCCAATTATATTGATACAACTTTTTTTTCCTTTTTGCAAAAACTCACATGAAACCATCTCACATAAAAACTTACGTGAAATAGAATTTTTTATTATTATATGTGATATCGATATTGAATGAGTTGACTCGCTTTACATAAGATTTCAAGTAAGACCTACTTTTTTTCCTTTTCTTTTTTGTTTTTAATTCAGTTACAAACTCAAGTTTAATCAACCAAGAAAAAAATTACACTTTTTATGAGATATTAATAGGACTTAAAAATGAAGATGATGTTGTAAAAATTAAATCTATATACGGTACCATGAGAGTCATACCCTTCAAGTTTTTCCAAAGACAAAGAAAATTCACTTTTATAAAATACTCTATTTTGTCTCAAATAAAAGTCGTCTTAGAATTTTATACACAAATTAAGAAATTTGATATAAATTGATCTACCTTGATATAAGTATAATCTTTCTAAGTAAAATTTTCATAATTACTTTGTATCTCTTTAATCTAAGAATAGTAAATGATGGTAATTTTCGCAAAATATGGGCATATGTTTGTTGAAAACGTATAATAACACTTAATTTAGTAAAAACAAGCTTGATAAAATAACATTTATTTTGGGACTAAATATTGATAAAATAATACATATAAAAAAATCAGATAAGATAATTGACTTTTCACTCCAAATATAGAAGTATGATTAATTATGAGAGGACAAAGACAACCCATACTTAGATACAATTAACGACCTCTAACTTTAACAAGAAAAACATGGTGATATATACCATCCCATGCATGTCCCAAATTATGTATATGACCAAAAAACAAATAAAAATGAAATAAAACTAATATTAAAGAATTAATAATTGAAATAAAAAAGGAATGAGTCAACCTAACCCAAGTCCCATCCCACTACCATTAGTGGCTGAGTGAGTTGAGCACCCAAACAAAAACCACCCAAAACAACTCTCTCTGAGTTGGCATCCCATTTCATGCTATTCTTTTTATTTCTATATACTAACTCAATAAGAGATATGATATTTTTCAGAGAAATTTAATCACCGTACCACAAAATATACGAGAGGACGTCCTTTCTACACCTCAAGATAATAAAATACTCAAAATATCATAATTTGACGAATTTTTTATGTAGGTGATTTTTCAGCTTTAAACGATTTTTCATCTCTTTTATAACAATCGACTTTTGATCTTCCAAGTTCAAGTGCTTGTAACTGTTCTGGAGTGACTACATAATGAGTTAGCCTCCACTTCGAAAGATATAAAATTCAACTTTTCTTCATATATCTTTTTGTTTTGTTCTCTCTTCGTTTCATTGGTTTTCTGTTGATACTAATCGGATGTACTTCCAGTTCGTTGTTGATGGAAGTTGTGTGTTCGACTCGCCATCTTATAATAGTTGTATTCTAAAAAACGAACGTTCTTGTATTCCTCTAACTGTTCCTCAATTGCTTATTACTAACACTACACACATTTTTACCCCTACTTCTCGGAATTTTCAACAAATTGTAATGTAAGCTCACTTATATCAAAATTCTGATAAAATTTCTTGAAAACTTTCATTATTGTATGCATTATCTCGACCCATAACATATACTATCATATACTACCTTCTTCTAAAATAAATATACTTTTAACATAAAAAAATCCCAAAATAAATGCCGTGATTCAAGAAATATTTGATTATATTGTATCAAAACTCTAAAATTAAATAAATATAAAAGTGATATTTTTAAACTTAACTATATTAAATGTACTTAAATACGAATGTACCTGTTTTCTTATCAAATTGCTTAATATGCGAACAGAATATTAAAACTAAAATTTATCAAAGGTAGCAATGTAGCGTAACATTTCCCAAAAAAATCAAAAATAAAATAAAAGGGGGCCAAGAATAATTAACTTCTCCCCCTTTAAAATCCCAACACGCACAACACAATACTCCCACTGACAGTCACTACACTGTCTCTCTCTCTATCTCTCTCTCTTCCCCACGCAGTTGCAGTGTTGTGGGTGGAATATATATTTCTTCCTTCTGTTCTGTTAGATATATTTAAGCTTTGTAACAATGGGGGTGGCCTCTGCGATCTGGGTCTGTGCAATTGCCTTTCTTCTCCAATCATGTTTCCTTCTTGTTTCTTCCAAGCAAGCTTACATTGTCCACATGAAACACTTCCAAAAGCCCGCGTCCTACGCCACCCACAGCGACTGGTATGCCGATCACTTCCAAACCCTCACTTCCGCCGCTGATGACTCCCTCCTCTACACCTACGACGCCGCCTTCCACGGCTACGCTGCTGCGCTGTCGCCGGAGGAGGCTGAGTCCCTCCGCCAGTCTGACTCCGTCGTCGGAGTCTACGAGGATACGCTCTATACCCTCCATACCACTCGCACTCCTGAGTTTCTGGGCCTTGAATCGGAGGTCGGCAAGTGGGGCGGCCATAGCCTCCAAGAGCTCAACCAGGCCTCTCAAGATGTGATAATTGGAGTTCTGGACACCGGGGTTTGGCCCGAATCTAAGTCTTTCAGCGATGTGAACATGCCCGATGTGCCGGCTCGGTGGCGCGGCGAGTGTGAGAAAGGGGACAATTTTGATCCCAAAATTCACTGCAACAAGAAATTAATCGGCGCTAGATTCTTCTCCAGAGGGTACAACATGGCGGCCGGCGACAAGGAGTCCCAGTCCCCCCGCGACGACGACGGCCACGGCACTCACACGGCAAGCACCGCCGCTGGGTCTCCGGTGGGGAATGCAAGCCTCTTAGGGTACGCCAGTGGAAATGCCCGAGGAATGGCCCCCCACGCCAGAGTGGCGGCCTATAGGGTTTGCTGGAAATCGGGTTGCCTTGGTACGGATATACTTGCAGCGATGGATCGTGCAATTCATGATGGGGTCGATGTGTTATCCCTGTCCCTCGGCGGTGGATCTGCGCCTTACCCTCGCGATACGATTGCTATCGGAGCTTTTGCAGCGATGGAGAGAGGAATCGTGGTTTCCTGCTCAGCGGGGAACAGCGGACCCACTAGAGATTCGTTGGCGAATGTTGCTCCGTGGATAATGACGGTTGGAGCAGGTACAATTGACAGGGATTTCCCGGCGTATGCTACGCTGGGCAACGGCCAGAAATACAGCGGTGTATCGTTGTACAGTGGAGAAGGAATGGGGAGCAATCTGGTGGAATTGGTGTACAGCAAGGGCAGCAACAGCTCCAGCAACCTCTGCTTAGCGGGTTCACTGGACCCCACCGTCGTGCGTGGGAAAGTGGTGGTTTGCGATAGAGGGATCAATGCCAGGGTGGAGAAGGGTCAGGTGGTGAAGGACGCCGGCGGGGTGGGGATGATTCTAGCGAACACAGCGGCGAGTGGGGAGGAGCTGGTGGCGGACAGCCACCTGTTGCCGGCAGTGGCTGTGGGGAGGAAGGTGGGCGACGCAATAAGGCAGTACGTGAAGACGGCTAAGAAGCCGACGGCGGCGTTGAGCTTCGGAGGAACGGTGGTGAACGTGAAGCCGTCGCCGGTGGTGGCGGCCTTCAGCTCGAGGGGGCCAAACACGGTGACGCCGCAGATCCTGAAGCCGGACGTGATCGGGCCGGGGGTGAATATCTTGGCAGCATGGTCGAAGGCGGTGGGTCCCACCGGCCTCGAGAAGGACACTCGGAAGACACCCTTCAACATCATGTCTGGTAAATTCCTCGATAACGGCTACTTTTTTAATCATGCGTCTTTTATTTTATCATTTAATGCTTCAACTTTGTCCTAATCTTGGGACCTGCAATTTGGTCGTGCCAGTAGTATATGCTATTCAATCATATTATATCTAATCTGAACTAAACTTATCTTATATAAACATGAGATATGTGTGTGATTTTGAGCATTTATTTAGATAAAGAATACTACACTTTAGAGATCTTGCTCTTTTATGATCGACAGAAACTAGGATATAGTAGTTATTGAAGATTGGAATTTGATTGAAGTTTTGATAGGCATTGGTGACTCCACAAGTTGAAGGGTCTTAAACTGTGTAGTGATGTTGTAGCTGGTTCCAAGATAAAAGCTTGAACTTTTGGAAAGCTGGTGAAGAATTGTTTGTTTATTGCACTTTGCGTTCACATTTGAATATTGTGTTTGAATTGCTCTGTCTAGTGAAAGTTGACACAGTAGGCCCCCCTTTGAACTACTTTATGGGTCACTTAGACCCTTTCACCAGGTTATACATGCTTGATTTGCACACACACACACACCTATTTGGTGTGTGAAATTATGGTGGAAACTGCACATACTACTACTAGTGCAGAACAGTGTTCCCGATTCTTCCTAAAATCTTGTTGGAGGTATGGGGTTTTTGAATCCTATAATCCATCCTATACATGTTGAGCACCATTAACACACAAAGAATCTTGATTTCAATTAGGGGTAATACCTGCAGAAAAAGTATCTTAATCATACAGCAGAATGAGTTGTAAAGAAGACCTCTCAATATATCTAAACAAAAAAGGGTGTATCTTGAAAATGACATTAATTGATGGTCCTTTTCTGATAAAAGGTATTGAGAGACCCATTCTTTGTCTATTCTGGGGCCCTTCTGCATTTCTTAAGTTTATCAGTGCACTTCAATTAATTTCTATAATTGTTGATATTTTTAGGTACATCAATGTCTTGCCCACACATAAGCGGTTTAGCCGCATTGTTAAAGGCAGCCCACCCGGAATGGAGCCCCAGTGCAATAAAATCGGCATTGATGACCACAGCCTACACGGTCGATAACACCAACTCCCCTCTTCGTGATGCTGCTGACTTTTCGATATCCACTCCATGGGCGCACGGAGCTGGCCACGTGGACCCCCACAAGGCACTCTCACCTGGGCTCGTCTATGATGCTACACCAGAAGACTACATTGCGTTCCTCTGCTCCTTGGACTATACCACTGAGATGATACAGATTGTTGTGAAGCGCCCCAATGTGACTTGTGCTAGGAAATTCCGTGATCCTGGCCAGCTCAACTACCCCTCGTTCTCTGTGGTGTTTGGGAAGTCTAGGGTTGTACGGTACACCCGAGAGCTGACCAATGTGGACACTGCAGGGGGTGTTTACAAGGTTTCTGTGGAAGCACCCACGTCTGTGGTGGTGACTGTGAAGCCATCGAGCCTTGTTTTCAGAAATTCTGGTGATAAGCAACACTACACAGTTACATTTGTATCCAAGAAAGGTGTGAGTCCTTCAAGGAACGAATTTGGTTCTGTTACATGGAAGAACGAACAGCATCAAGTGAAGAGCCCGGTTTCTTACTCGTGGGGGCGGATATAAGTTGTTAGAACTAGGAACAGAATGAGTAGTTTTAGAAATCGGCCTTTAGAAAAAGCACTCGAAGGTTGATTTCTCGTGTTGTAACTTTGGCAGAATTACCCTACTATGGTTTGTTGGATGGTGCTTTAACTAAATTTTCAGTATCATAACTATGCAGAGTTACTTTACTGTGTTGAAAATCTGAATTGTGTTTGTTGGGAGACGGATGGGCGGGACCAGGGATTGGTGGGAAGGTTTTGGACCTCATTGTGTTGTGCTTGTATTTAAGGAAAGGATTTAATGGTTGGTTTTCAATTGATTCCAATCGAGTTTAATTTTAATGAGATCAAAAAATAAAAATTTGAAAGTAGGTTCAATAAATTAACCATTTGAGTAGATAATATATTAGATTTCAGAAGTTATTCTACCTATTGAACACACATTAATTTAATATATCTATTAATTTTATTTTTCATAATTTTAAGGTGTTTCTAACATATCTATTAATTTCACTCTTCATAATTTTAGAGTACAAGGTGATTACAAATTCACAATTTCAAAGCACGAGACTATTATAAATCATTTATCAACATATAAATAGTTGTTTAGACTTTTTAACGTTTTCCTATTAGATTTAAACATAAGCGTGTTTAGATTGACTATAGATTGTAACTTCTTTATTATTCATCGAAAATAGTGCTTATATTTACTAATGCTACACATTTTACCCATGATACAATCCAAAATAAAATTTAGGAGTTAATTCTAAGGATATCAATGGGGCGAGGTAAATTGGCTAAGTTGAATTTGTCTCATGCTCTGTTCCATCGGATTATTTTTATTTTTTTCTCCAAAAAATATTAAAATGTTGAAAAGATAATCCTTTCTACACTGTACAATCTAAACATTTTTCTTCTCCAATTGCACCCCAAACATTTCAATTAGTAATCTAAGCCCATTTTCTAATTATTTTCCTGCTAAAATTGAAAATCTCGTATAGTAATCAATAAATTGATTTGAGATTTTGAGATTTTCATTTGATTTGAGACGAGGAATGTTTGATATAGATTTCATGAATTTTGATAAAAAAAAATCAGAAGTATTAAAGTTTGGTTATATTTTGTTTTCAATTGTATGCAAAGTGTACTAAAATTAAGAGTTTATGCTAATAACAAAAGCAACAAGAGTAGCAACAGTTTTTATTACAAGAACACATATTTAGCTCAACACAGTTACATCTACACCTTATGGTAGAACAAGCTAAGCAGGAAAGAGAGTTGGGAATACAACAATTCCAGCTGCATTTGGACTTGCTCAACCACTGGGTGTTCCAGCAGGATGAACAGCTGCACTCCCGCATTTGGGCGCTCCCACATGAGTTGCTGCAAGTGCAGTTCATGCATTTGCAGCACTGTGGCTTCTCGAGATCAGAGGAGCAACAGCAACGGCAAATCCACGAGACGTTTAAACAGGATAATCCGCTGCAACAAGAGGCAACAACGTTAAATCATGGATAGATATTAGACAGAAGAACTAGGGTCTAATCTCATTGGTTCAAGTCCTAGCTCTTAAATTTATTGAAAATGAGAAATTGTAATATTGAAACTCTTAAATAGAATATAGAGTTCAGAGTCAAGTACCAGAGCCATTTCCATAAGCAATGAGATTTACGGATCTTCTTGCCTTTGCTTTGAGCAGAAGAAAAGGAATATAGGAAGAATGAGAACTAATTTAATGCAATAGGATGTAAAGAAACAACAAAAACGAATGAATTTTTTTCTTACATCGGTACAAGAGGATCTGCATTGCTCGTCACAAAATCCACTACCCTGTGAAGTTCAAATATATGTGAAGATTCGTCACTAACTGACAAGAAGATGAGCGCATGATTGGCAAAATTTAAGGAAATTAAAAGCTACATTTGAAGTTGCGTTTTAGCAAGAACTTACTCTTTACATGATCTTGAAGCTGGTTGAAGGACTTCCGCTGATTTCACTTCTTCCTGTGAACAACAATATTCAATGAATTCCAGTATTGAGATTTGTTTAGAATTTAGAATTTCACATCGTCTTCAATGTAATGAAAGCAAAAAAAAAAATGATGAACATGATCAGAAGAAATAATTTTGAGCCAAAAGAAGCGCACAGGCTCATACATCTTGATTTCACAGAATGAAAAGAACATTTGATCTTTAGGGAATGAAATCTGAAGGATTTGAAATTGGTGCAGGTGAAGAAACTCAAAATGAGAAGGAGTGAAAGTTACAAGGATAGATCAATCAATAATTTAGAGTGATATATATCAATGGTCATGACTCAGAAAAGTTGGAAAGAGTTTAAAAATGAAACCAATGAAATGTAGCAATGTTTTTATATATGCATGAAGTGCTTGATTAAGGTTGTATCAAATTATGAAAGTTGATCTAGACTTATCGCTACTATGTTTCAAACAAAATATATTGAAATCAGGATTTTACTGAGTAAAATCGACACAGTGACAGAATCTGATTATCAGGCAAGCTACAAGATAGCTTTAAGCACTTTCTGAAACTAGTGATTATTAACTTTAGACATGGACAGACTGCTTGCTATGAACATGAAAAATACAAAGGATTGGATGATCAAACTAAGGCCGTAAATTGATCACTAAACTTATTGAAGTAAACACATTACCTCAAGTTGCACAACAAAATTATAAATTGTCTTTTTTGGGCCGCTAGGTCAGTGTCAGAAGAGAAACTCCGAAAAATAATAAACTCAAGACGTGACCCTGTGTTTGATTTCATCACCACCACCTTATTTTCGTTCTCCAGAGACTAAAAATGTTAGGTCATTTTATTTCTCAAAAATTGTATTCTCGTTCTCCCAACTAACAAAACAAAACAAAATTGACAAAACATCTACAGTTGAAAACATTTACTACTAACCAACATTTTTTTTCAAACAAAACATTCAACTATATCGTATTCTGTATACGTTCTACAATTCCACTACCAACATATTCTCCAAGAATAATCTCCCAAGAATGAGAGGAAATAAAACTGAACAATAGATTTCCCCAACTAATCAACAGTCATAGTCATCAAATTGCTATCAACTAACGTATCATCCAAGTCCCTTCCCAACCAACCTTCATACTCAAAAGAATCCAAAATTAATCATTATTCAACAATCACAGGTAAATGTAAAGCTAACAAGTATGATAAAAATTTCTGTAGAATTTCTACCAAGGATCAAAACAGCCAGATGTAATTACAGGTAAAATGAGCACATTCAACATGAATCATCCGCAAATTAGCATACTCTTAACAGAATTTAAGCATGGAGAATAGATAGAGCATTATAACTTAACGAAAATCAACAGAAATGGAACAATTCTGAATGTAAAATTGGGCATATTCATGAGGCTTAAAGTGACCTGAAGAAATCCAATTTCCCTCTCGAGCACCTGAATCCTGGCCAACTCACGGCGTTTCCCGTACAAATCAGGATACTCCGGCGGCGATTTAGGGCGCGGCGGTGGAAGAGACGGCGCCGAATCATTTGCCCTCACAGCATGCATTAGAGAGAGAGAGAGAGCGCTATGTACGTATGGATTGAATATATATATATATAGAGAGAGAGAGAGAGAGAGAGAGAGAGAGGAGAAGAAAAGAAAGGAGAGAGAGAGATAATAATTAGAGAGGATGCAGAGAGGGGGCCAGTGCAGAGGCGAAAAGTTCTGTCACACAACAACTACCATCAGAAGGCATTCACAGAAAAAACGTAGCAGACTCACTATTGGCACTGTACACACACACATGCTCCACTGTTTCATCATCTGTCAATGCTTTCATTATAACGACCACACACCTTCGTCCCCATCTATTCAATCATCCATCTCAACACTCTCTAACAAACAAACAAAATCCAGAGAAAGAGAGAGTGAGAGTGAGTTGTGTTAGTGTAAATATTTGAGGGTTTGAAACTCCATTGTTGTTGCAGAGAGGTCACGTGAGTGATGATGCTTATGATGAAGAGATGAGATTAAATTGACGTTACTGTTAACTCTTATAATACTTCCTCCTCGTATTCGTATTTATTTGGGTAATTTTTTTACCTAGATTTGCTTCCGTCATCTCACGCCTCTCCATTTCATTTTCAATTTTTGGCAACTCTTTCTTTTCCCACTATTAAATACTACTTTACCTTATTTCACTCAAAATAATGGTTTTATTTATTTTAGTAAAATATATTAATTGTATGAATAAATGTATTTGGTGTGTTGCTTAGAAATATTACCTCATTTGTGTAAACTAGTATTTCTTCCTTGCGTCCCACCGGTTGTATTATTTATTATTGATTTTTACTATATTATATTTATTAAGATGGTTTCAAAATTATATTAATTTATTTTAATTTTTGTAAAATATAAATATATATTGAAATATAAATAAATATATAAATAAAAATAAAAAAATTGAATTTTATTTTGAATTGAGAACTCAATCTAATTTTCGAGTCTTAAATTGAGTTTCTTATTGAGAATCTTTAAAATTTAGGTTTAGAATTGAGAACTAATTTGTAAATTGGGTCTTATTATGAATTTTATCCTAATTTTTCAATGATTATGTTATTATATATATAAATGTATCACTTGATTTTACTAAAATAAAAACTGAAATTATTATTGCCCTATTATATAAATGTATTGACCATATAAAGTAAATGTATTAGTACATCAACTTAAATGTTTTATGTTAAAAAAATGATTTTATTATTTTACTAAAAGGAAACAATTATAAAAATAGTCTAATAAGATAAGGAAAATTTTTAAATAGTCAAAAGATGACAAAATATTGTAACAATATTGTAACCAAAATCGACATTTTTATCCTTAATAAAATGAGATATACCTCCTAAGGAAATTGAGGTAAGAGGAGGAGTATTTATGTCCAAAACACATATTTTTGACTAAAAAAATAAATTTTTTATGGACTTGAACTGGAATTTTTTTTTTTTAATTTTATTTGACTATTCCCACCTATTATTACAATTTATTAACCGTATAAAAAAGGAAATACAGAACACGATGGCGCCTGAAATATCTGGAAGTATGTATCTAAATAAGTTGTATGATACTTCAACTACATAAACATATTTGTATTTTCTTTTATATATCAGTTTCAAGTCTACATTTGCTTAATTTAGATATAAGAATCTCATTTCCTTAAGTTGCTATACTAACAAAATCCTACTTAAAAGGGAATAACGTTTTTTCTTCCCAATCACGTGACACTTGAAAGACACAATGAGTATTAATCTTCAACTTCCCGTACCTAATTTTTTAATTATTTTAAGGTGAACATCAAGATTAAAAATATTCTTATTATCTTTCTAGATATATATTTTCTATATTTCTAATACATGTAATCACTTTAATGATGGTAAAACTTTACATTTAGGATTAATTTTTTTATTTTTAATCTAAATGAACTTCATCAATATTGGTAGAACAATCCTTGGTTCAATTATTTCAATAACGTTATAAAAAATTTAAAAATTGAAGACATTATGGGAGAGTTTATGAAGCCTTCGATTTATTTTTTCACTTTGAAAAGATAATTTGATGATGTTCAATGAATCGAAGAAGCTAATGATTAGTAGAGATAATAAGTCTCATTTCAAAAATATTCTTTTGATATTATGGTATAAGAGATGGTTCATCTTTTAACTAGGATTGATAAAATGTATGAAAAATGATGAGATATGAATAACTTTCAAATAAGTAGTCATTATTTATTATCTTAGATTCAAAGTGAGTATGAGATACCATTCATCCATATCGAATTACTTTGACATATAAAATTCAGAATTAAATTTCTTAAATGCTCATACAAATATATATTAACGGATATAATATTTAATATTATAAGATTAATACTTGATTAGATTATAAGATAAATAAACTGTGTTTACCTGAGCTCCGGACTCATTTTGCTCGAACAAGCCTAGCCCACGCCTTCCTCTTGTCGACATTTACCCACGTGGCAAAACTACCAAATAAACCACACCACCACCTCTATCTATGTACCGATCGGCGGCGAGGCGGCTGCTACCGGCGCTGTGCCGGCGGCCTGCTCACTATCCTCACCAAGCCTATCCTGTTCGTTTCTCAGCCCCTATCGTAAATCAGTCGGAGTTTTCAACGGCTGCCGCCTCCGAAAACGCTCAAAATCCTAAGCCTCATAATTTCGACCCTTCGAATTCGTCGTCTTCGTCGTCATCATCAAATGAACGGAGGAGCCCTAGAGACACCGCTCGCCCTAAAGCTCACTGGCAGGAAGAACAGGCGCGTGTTCTTCAGGCCTCCCTCCGCCACGTGGTCCGCTCTCTTCACCAAAATTTCTCAGCTCTCGTTATACAGTTTATCTCTTAATTACATTGATTGCATCGGTATTTTTGCATCTGTGCGTGTTTGTGATTTCTGAGCGTCTAATCACTTGTAAGTACGTTATAATGGTGATTTTGTCGGTATTGTGGATTTAGAATTAGATGGATTTATTTGCAATCCATTTTCAGTTCCTGTTTTTTGTGCTATAAACTGAAGCTAGCCACAATGCACCAAAAGAGTCCATGGTGGTGAAGTACGAAAGCATGATTGCTGCTATTTGTTTCATTTTCTTAGGGTTGGGATTTGGAGTGATACAATTAGTTAATCTGTTTCTTATAATTGGATGGTTCAATGGATATGTGTGAATTCAATACGTGTAGCCAAATCACAGTGGAGGTCACTTACTGCTTGGTTGTGATGGTCTGTTGAATTTCCGTGGACAGAATAGTTTAGGATGGACTGATGCTGCTATGATTGCTGGAGCTAGAGAGGTTGGAATCTCTCCTTCTATTGTAGGATCTTTATCTCGGAAAGAAGCAGCGCTAGTTGAGGTATAAACTTTATCTTTGCACTTGTTTGCTTTTAGTGCGTTAAAACAAAGTCAACTGGAAACTGCAACCAGAATGTATTGACCGTGATTTCATTTTGCATTACCAAAAATCAAATTGGCTAGTTGGAGCACATGCTGATGTAGGAACCCAAATGCTTAAATGTTCAATAGACTGTATTGCATGTTTTTCAATCTGTGCATTTTGGGTGTTTTCTAAACAGCTGAGTTTTTTTTTTACGGATCATGAATGATAATGTTCTATTAGCACAACATCTGCATTGCCTTATCTTTTGTCTGAATGGATATTAGATATAGTCTATTAGTCGACAAACTTTCTACTCAACGTTTGTGCTTTTCTGTGATCGAATGTCCCTTGAAATTCTAAGTTTCTAACTAAGTGAATAACATTCGGTATATTAAACACTTATGTAATTGTGTGAAATCTGCTATGTCTGGTTTCTCCCTGGTTTTCTTGGAATTTTATCTTCTCACTTAGTGTTTGTAGGGGCAGTTAATTTGCTGCACGCCAAAGCTTTTGTTTAGCATAACGAAGTTAGTATATGCCACCTCCAACTAGCCTTTGATAATGGTATTTCACCAAGTTCTGATTTGTTTGGTCCAGTTTTTCATGGATGATTGTCTGCAAAGGTTAATCGACATAATTGACCAAGAGGATATGAGTAATTTAATTCCTAGCCATCGTGTGGCCAAGCTCTTTAGAATTCGCTTAGAGATGCAGGCTCCGTACATTGCAAAGTGGCCTCAAGCACTTAGCATACAGGTATTATTGTCATTATTATTATTTTTTCAATTTGGTTATTTGTTGGGTTTTTTAGCTAGCTTCGTCCCCAAATTCTTTCTTTAAATGTGTTATATTGTAGGCACAACCATTAAATATTTCCACAAGTTTCAAGCAGAGAGCAATGCTTGTTGATGAGATCTCGCATGCTGCTGGTGATGAGACCACTGATGTTGATTGGTATGTGAAGCGCACAGTCCTTGGTGGAATATACTCCACAACTGAATTATACATGCTGACTGATACTTCCCCGGGTTAGCATCTACCTTATGTATTTCTATTTTTGTACATCATACTCTATTGTCATACTCACCTTGCCAGCGTTTGGGTGTCACAGCCCTAACTCTGAAGCTAGAGTTATTTGATGTATGGCTTGATTTCTGCCTTGGCTCTTTATAGGATTACTTTTTAGCTTAATTATTAGACCATCAGATCTTAGGTTGCTTCTTCCTCAAACACCCCCTCCTCAACCCACCTTTTCCCTTCCAACCCTGCATAACATTTTTTTTCGGTGGTTTATATGATTTTTGATGCCAGGCTTTCATTCATCCAATTAATATTCAAAACCTCAAAGACATCAAATTGATTCTATATTTCTCTGGCCTTTGGAGTAACTATATTTCATGTTTTTATGTGATTCATTCTTAAGCAGTCCTTTTGAATAACAGAATTGTGTAACAAAATGCAGTTATTTAGTTGAATAATGCAAACACTTGATCCACTTAATTTTGTTTTATTCAGCTGGATTGGCTGAGAGAGTGGTTAATATAGTTTGTCTATTTATTTCCAGCAAAGGGTTTGATCACTTGCTTTCTTTCTGTTGATAGATTTTCAGGATACATGGGCCTACTTGGATGGACGAGTTAGAGATGCATTTAATCTGAAAACGACAGTTCAAGAGGTGATCATACTGTCCTAGTAACTGAGTGATTTAATCTTTTAAAGAATTTCTCCATTTCTTGCCTAACATTTCTGTAGCTCTCTGTTTCTTTTCCTATCTGATGTGGTTTTAAGGTCATTTCTTGCACAATGTGATTTAATCTTGCAAGAGTTTGTGGGTTCTGTTGTAAGTGAATGGACAGTGTTCAATATGATATATGTGATACCCTAGTTTGAGTATATCTTCTTAATTGTCTTCCTGTTATTTGGCATCACATCCTGAATGAAAACAATGGTGATTCAGTTATACTGTATATCACCTCAGTGTCCTGTGCTGCATCCTCTACAAATTCTGAAAAAAGATTTGAGGCATTGAACATCAGCAATACAGTCTATGCCAGCCATTGTTAAACCAATTGATCGTATTTCTCTTATGTCACTGTCCTTGATCTTCCATCACACTGAATCTTGTACTTTTTGATTAAAGAGGTTCAGTCAGGGGTTGCAGACACAACTTAATTGGGTATACAGAGTAAATGGATTGACATCTGCTTCATTTGAAAGTTCTACATGGTTTGTGCATGAATCTATAATCTGAGTGTAATAAATTTTGTGTACATGCAACTTCATCTCCATGAGCATACCTGCATGCTTGTCACGTTTGTCAAGTGAGTTTGGAGGATCCCTGTCATGTATTTAGGCTTACTGGGAAAGAGTTATGCAGTCACCTGGAGAAAATCTTTGAGTACGTGTGAGAGAGGGAGGGGAAGCGAGTCAAGAGTATTAACATCTTCAATTTGTCGATATCAATTGATTTATGTCTCTCTCTCTCTCTCTATATATATATATATATATATACACACACACACACATATGCATATAGATATATATTAAATTCCATACAAGAGGTATGATTTATCTTTTTTTGTCATATATGTATCTTATTTCTCTGAGTTGTCATGGGACAGGAATATTCCTGCATGATTGCTCATTTTATCCTCAAGACATGGCTAGTTCTATAAGACTATATTTATCATATATATGTATATGTACAAACAATTACATATGTATACATGTAGACTATTTATCATATATATGTATATGTACAAACTATTACATATGTATACATGTAGACACAGAATAATAGAGTGAGGAACAATAGTGCAGTGCAAGATTAGGAACATCTGTCTGTGAGGACTAGATTAAGATATAAGAACTTTTGCTGACAAAGCCACACTTTCATTATTGATTTAAAAGAAAAGGCAACGTTGGTGAACGTCAGAGATACCCAAAGCAACCTTTAAGAAGGTAGAAGCAACAATTTAGTAAAAACACTAGGTTTATTTAATTTCATGAAATAAAATAAACTGGCTGGTTCTTCAAGAATATCTTGCCTGAAATCCAATTTCCCAACAGCACATTAGCCCCAGATAGTACTGCTGTATATTGCTGTTGTTGTCCTACATTTTAATCAAGTATCATTTTCCTCGCGGTCATTAGTAGTGGCTGAGATTGATTACTGTTGGTGGTGTGCTTTGTTTCATGAATCTTACTGCATTAGTTAAATGAAAGCGAATCTGCTGTTTTTGAAAATACATTTGATCTTCCATCTGTCCGCATCACAATAAGATCAGGATTATGTATAGCATCGGTATCTTTGGAGTGGCACATACATTAGTGTCCTTCATAAAAGACAGACTTCAACATATCTATAAGTTAGATTATGACTGGTCTCTTTTGATGCCTAAATGCTGACTGTGTGACTTGAATTAAGTTTAATGCGGCTGAGCTGGAAATTTACCTCTCACCAGTTTCTTGAATTTACATAAAAAATAGTTATCAGTTAACTAATCTTGCAGTAATCATAGTGGACTCACTTTGTGTTGACATTATATTAGCATTCTATATACTGGTGCACAAGTTTTTTGCATTAAACATATTTCTCTACCAAAAAGTGGAGGAATTGTCCTTTTCTTTTCTTTTCCTTCTTTTTTCTTATTGTTATATTTTTCCAGGGAAATCTGATAATTTTCTTAACCCCCCCCCCCCCCCCCCCCAAGAATGCCATATCAATATAAGGTCTTTTCTTTCAGCAATTGATGAGTTACAGTGCATCTAAATCTGTCATCTGAAGTTTACTGTGTCACACTTCCAATTTGCAGATCAAATATTTGGCTGAAGCAGTGGGAGCTGGGATGGGAGGTCCTGTGCCAGGATTGGTGAAGAGAATTTTTCAAAATATTTAGAATGGTGATAGGAATAATTTTATGGCTTTTGAAACCCAAAGTGGATCGATTAGAACTATTCTCCGACTCCGGTGGAGCTACATCTGTGTGAACTCTCTCTTCAACTGAAGGAGGCATATTGTATGTATTAATAAGAACGTTGTGAGGTGCCTTTTGCCCTGTGTAGAATGGTTGCTCAGACATGAATATTAATCCTCCATCTGGGAAACTCTACTTTTGGTTGGAAGAATTAACTTCCTCATTTCCATCCAATGTTTCTACTGTGGATGCATCATATATAGTTCATGCACCTTACTATTAGTGGGAGCATGGTAGTGTTCATGCACCTTACTCTAGTATGTCACGTGAATCTCTGACTGCTTATATTACATTTATATCCTTCGATATTTTGTTCAATTATCAATAAATTCTGAAAACTATAATCATATATGTTAATTTGGCATGCAGACTGAATTGAACGAAACAACACTTGAAATGGGAAAAAAAGTGTTAGATGGTTATTTTTGTGTAAATTCGATGTAGATTCCAAAGGAAAATTGTTTTAAACCTTGTTCATATCGTTCTCATATTACATTATTCTATCATCTTTCCAATCTTATAGCCCCTAGAATGTAATTGGTATTGGTCAGGCTTGTGGGTCAATAACCAATATGCATCATTTGTGTGTGCATGCACGCGCTTGAATGGTGATGTTCAGCATCTCAGATAAGAAGTAAAAAAAAAACTTATATAAAGTGCTCTTTGATCTAAAAACATTTAACCTCTACAAGAAGATCGAAAAATTACATAATAAAACGATCATCCAACCATAGCAAAAATGAGATTTCACTGTGCAGTAAAGACAGCAGTTAGCCATGGCAAAAATATGCTCAGAGCATTGATGACATCACATTTAATCAAATTTCGATCTTCTTCAACCATTTTCTGACCAAACCTCCTCAATACAAATCATATCTCTAGAACAATATCTGCATCAACAACAAACAAAATATAATCAATATTTCTTGTGCATAGATAATACTGCAAACAAACATGTTATATGTACTCACATTCAGAATCTGTTTTCACCCATTTGCTCTCATGATTTCCCTCATCATCATCGTCATCGCCATTGATCTCTGGCATATCCAAACATTTCCTGGGAGTGGTTGGCCTTTGAGGGTATATCTTCTTGTGCAGCATAGCCCTCGATATCTACAGCATAATCTCATGTCAAAATGTAGAAGCAAAGTGTCTAAACATAGAATATTAGCATGTAATAAGGTTGAAACCTTGTCGATTCTTGAGTGGTCCAATTTGGGATCAGGAAGTGGATCTCTTAAGACAGGAGCTGCTGGGTTGAACCCACCTCTGCAAAGGAAGGCCTTCTTGATTAGAAAAGACAGTGATTTTTTTCCTATGCCTTTTTTATGGCTATCCTTTTTCAATTCTCTTCTTCCTCTATGGACTATGCTGGTGGCCCTTTGAAGATCATGATCTTTCTCTTTGTTTTCAGATGCATCGACATCATCTTCATACACACAGTCTAACAGTACCTCAACTGCTGGATTATGATCAACAGAAATCATGTGTTTATTTAGTAGTACTCTCAACTCCTTATCATTAGCATCCAATTCTTGATCTGAGGTGGTGTTGTCAATATCATGATCATCATCTTCTTGTTTAAGGTTGTTGTCGTTGTTTCCGAATGTACCAATGGCTAGCAACCCATTGGGCCAATAGGAGAATTCTTCTTTGCAGGATTCATGCACGTAATGATCTGTAATTTATATATATCAGTAAACACACACACAAACAAATATATATATGATTATATTTTCTTGGCCATAATTAAAAAGAACTTACAAGAAGATGGTTTTGAATGGGGTTTGTTGGCAACTTCATTCCCATTACGTTTGTTTCGTATCCAGCTAAAGATCTGAATATTCAAGAGTCATAATACATGTAATCCATTAAACTCTGATCATATATACCAAAAGAGCAACACCAGCACAAAGGGACATATATTAGTTACCTTCATTCTTGAGTGTGTTTGATAAAAGAAGAATATCTGTAATAATGGGGGATGAAGTGTGTGTGTGAGGTGGGAATGGAGGATTAAGTAGATATTGTGTGTAATAGAATCCCCACAACACAAGCATGAGGAAATAAGGTTGATAAGGTATAAATAGACAAGAATAGAAATAAGTAGCCAAGCTGGAATGTATGTAATGGTTCAAGTTCCAAAGTAGTTGCTCATGCTGCCTGCTTTTCAATTTCTCGTACCTTAACTTTTTGTTATTTACTTTGAAACTCACACTAATGTGCTTTTGATCTAGGGTTAATTAATTATTTTTTCATTACACCTCAAATCCACAAATTTTCACCTTATAATCTTTTTCTTCAAAGTTGAAAATTTTGTTTAATTTTTGATCAATTTAAGATTGAATCGAATAGGAAATTATGTTCTTGGATTTTCCTTTGATTTAAGTTGTGAAGTGTCTTGTGTAGGTTTTATGAGTTGAAGTAGTCAACTCATTTAAGCTATACATTCACAAATCACAACTAATTGGTTTCTACATTCAAGATAAATAGGTAAGAGGACTTACAATGTTATTAAATTTGTTGTTAAAGGAAAATAGTTAAATAATTCTAACTAGGAACTATTGTAGTACTGTAGGAACTATATGAATCTAAGACTACTCTTATTGGTGATATTTGGTGGATGTCACCACATATATTAATTGTTTAATAGGAGAAATAAGGAAAATATACTTATTCTGTGTACAATTTATACACATGTCATTTTTTTATTGGTCTCGGTTAATTTTTTTCTGATATAATTTAAAGTATTAATATTGAAAATAATTTTTATTTAAAAAAAATTAAAAAATATCAAATTTCATAAAAAAAAATTCTCTATAAATAGAGTCCAATATTGACATATTTACTCACCAATCCAAAATTCATTCTCATTTGTCTCACAATCTCAAGTTCTCTTTTTTTTTTTTTTTTTTTATTATGGATCCTAATTATTTTTCAAATTCCCAAAATTACCTAAACTTTCAATCTTTTTTGAATTCTGAAAATTTTCCAAACTCTCAATATTTTGAAACCTCTCAATTTTCTCCAAATCTCAATCAAGTTCCTAGTCAAACACCACAAAATATTGTAATTTCTTATTTCAATTATTGTAATTTCGATTTCGTATTTCAATTATTGTAATTTCTATTTCGTATTTTAATTATTGTAATTTCGATTTACTTTATTGTGAAATATAATAAAAAATATGCTCACAAAATAATATATAATTATTAAATATTGAGAAAAAATATTGAGTTGAGTTGGGTTGGTGTCACTAATAAACTATGAAAATGTTTGAATTAGGTTGAGCTGTGGATTGTGTAGGTGGAAAAAAGAGAAATTAATATTTTATTGTTGGATTGGATTGAATGGGTGTCACCAATAAAAGTAGTCTAAGATCCATGCAATTCAAATCGATCCAACCTGAATTCGCAAGTTTTATTATTTTATTTAATTTTGTGTTCACCTTTATATACAAATTCTGTAACCTTACAAATGTTGTGACTTTTATTTTATGTAAAAGTATGAATATTTATATATAAATGTCACATGAATATACATAAGTTCATATTAATATCCTATAAATGTATATGTTTGCCGAATTTTTTTTTTCCTAAATTATTATATATAAAAATTACAACAATATAATATAAAAATCACATTAAATACAATATAAAGATTTTAACCTGAAAAAAAAAAAAATTCAGATCAATTCAGATAAACCCCAATTATATCTGCATCAGTCGCACGATAGGGACACTCTTGTAATATTGGGATGTTGACATCTGCATAACTGGAGCGTGTCAGTGGGTTATGCTGGGCTAAACCAAAAAAAATGTGGGCCCAACTAGTCATGCATCAGCTTTTACTTTATTATGTAATATTGTTCTCTTATTTATTCATATTTTGTATTGCTAATTTTAACTAATACGTTGATTTATTGCACATGTGTGATTTAAAATGAATTCTTTACAACTTTTTTTCTATCGATTTAATTAATATGTTGAAAATTAAAAAATTTATGACACGTTGAAATATAATTTAATTAATAATTTATTACTTTTTCTATTTATTTTTTCTTTCTATAATTTGGCGGATAAAATGAAAAACTTAATACAAAATTGAATATAATATATTGGAAAAAAATGAAATTTTAAAAAATTGAAATTTACTTTTTTTCAAAGTATTTTATAATAATAACATGAAATTATTTTAGTCAACAAATACTTTCAAAATCAAAATAATAATATTTTGTGTTCCAAAAAATTTAGTAGTATCAAAATAATGAATTTATTTAATATAATATATGAATAAAAGTGGTGATTACCAAGAAAATGATTAGAAAAGTTAAAAAGAGTAGGTTATAGTTAGTAGAATAATGAGGAGGAGTGTAGGTGGAGAAGAAGAGTGAATTGTAACCTACACCATTGTAAATCTTCTTGGATATTGAAGTTGTTCAGATATATGAGGCTGTCTCACATATATATTTTGTGAGATGAAGTCCTATTATCCATTAATAAAATTAATTTTCACAAAGTTATATGAATTGTAGATTGTTAAATATATCGATTGATTCGTCTCACATAAAAATATCCGTAAAATGGTGTTACAAGAGTCCTAATCTAACATCTGAAATCCGTCCGGAGAAACTTAGAATCATGAAAACTAGAAACACACACATGGATGATATAGAATAATACTTGTTGATCCCAAGTGGCTTAGAGATTCAGAAGGTGATAAATGAACTTCTATCGATTTTTAAAATTTTTGAACTTTCTGCGTTGTAACCTACTATTCAAGTTTACAACCCAAGATGCAATTTAGCTTACAACACTAGTATGCAATGCTACTTACTGTAACTATCAGAGTTTTTGCAGCGGAATAATACTTTTGATGGATATAATGTAATGAATATATATACAACATGATATGAAAATTGTAAATAAATACATAAGATCTCTTGTAGTAATTCGAAGGTGGTGCAATCCTTCTACATCCACGCTATTCCTTGTCAATGAAGAACTTTGTTAAACTTGTTTGAATTACATAACTCTTTCCTAAAAAACTTTAAACTCAAGTTACATCTACTAGAACTAAACTTCCACTCAAGTTGTTGTAAGTTTTAAAGGCTAACTCACACAGGATTTTTACAACCCACACAGGGTTATTGTCAAGACTTTGACAATATAACACTCAACAAAGAACACGCTTCCTAACAACTCAGGACACCTTTAAAACAATCAAGCACATAACAAATGATTAAAGTATATAATGGGGTCTTCAACTGGTGTGAGAAATAGTCTTTAGATTTCTGAATCTTTACTTTAATACTTGATTGCTTCAAGAGATTGAGTTTCTGAAACTTATTTGCATTTGAACACTATGAGAGCTCATAGATTTCTTGCTTAAGACTTAGAGAATTATAGTTTCAGTACTTGTTCCAATCTTCTCTTTCTCAATTTATAGATGTATAACTATACCTGTTGAAAGGAACATAAAATCCTTTGAATTTGAATTCTCTTCTGGGGTTAAACCTTGCATTAAATGCTTTTTGGGTTATGCATTTATGGTCTTTGTCTTACACGTCAGGTCATTAAAACTATTCGTATTAGGTTGCAGCTTTTGTGCAGTCTGTTAGGCCAGGTGTATGTTGTTCATTGACTCTTTATACTGCATCTTCCAGTTTGATCCATTAATGTGACCGAAACTCGAACTAATATTAATCTTCCTTATATTGCATCACTTTCAAATTTGCATGATGTTATTCATCTTGTTTCTTCATTGTTCAGTATGCAGTGTTCAATTCCTGCAACTTTAATCTTCTTGCAGAACTTACAACTCTTCTACTGTAACTTACTACTTTTAGTATGTTGTGTTGTATCCCTTCTAGCTTGCAACAACTGTTTCTTTTCTTCACTGCTTACAACAGATCTTCACTTATTTTTCACCATTTTTTATCATATACTATAGACTCAAGATCTAGTATAATTTTATTTAAATATCGTGAAAAATGAGATACTCTAATTTCCTATTATATATGTGTTTTGTTTTATCAAAATTTAAACATAAGTTTCCTAACAGGAGTATTTGCAAAAACTTTAAAAAAGTGAGATTCTATATTTTAACTTATACCAAGCTACTTCAGATTCTACTTAAATAAAATATTAAGTATGTCTAATATACTATAAAAGGTCAATAAAAAAAAAAAAACAAAACAAAATGATATGGATCCAAATCGGATCTGAGCCGATCCGATTGTATGGTGCACCAAGTGCTTCTCGTACCTTAATAGCAGGTACATTTCTCTTAATTCAATTATTTTTTTTAAATTGTCCATACTTTTTCGCAAACCTGAAAATAGAGCCCATGGATTTGATCTTAGAAAGTTGGGTATCGATTAAGGTCTAAATCTCATATAAAATATACAACTATATACAAGCACACTTTAATATCTTTCTCCCAAAATTCTTGTGTCCAACAGCATAATTAAAATTATTGAAAAAACAATTTGAAACGTGACACTTTTTGACTGTACAACATGAATTTGTTTTTTCCGACTGCACTCCAAAACCAAGGTATATTTTACTTTACAATCTTAACACATTCTCGGATTGGTCAAAATAAAAAAAAAATCATTAGATTTTTGCTTTAATTAAACTTGGATTGAATGAAAATTAAAAATTAATTTAAGCTAATTTATTTACTTTTGAGATGGTGAGTGTTTTTGTGTAGGCTTCTAGTTAGTATTATGACTGAAAAGTGAAAAACAAAAACTGGCTTCGTTACCAAATGAATATTTGTGAACTTTTATATTGTAATTGAAGAAAAAAAAAAAAAAAAAAAATATATATATATATATATATATATATATATATATATATATATGTTCTTCAAATTGTTTTAATTTCTTGATGTTAACCCTAAATACATGTGTTTTACAGATTATCATGGAGGTTAAACGAATCTCAAACTCTAATTTTTTGTGACATAAACATCCAATCCTCATCTCAAAGTTATTACCTTCTTTTAGAAAGAAAGATGTGGAAATGTTTGAATTACAGCATATTTATAAGTCACATCAACAAAATTTACATAGTGTAAGTTAAAGAAGAAACTAGTACAATAATTGGCCCAAATCAATCAAGTCGGTTTTAATAATATAGTTGTCCACGTTCATCCAAGAAGTGAAAACCATAGAGTACCCTCTTCTTGTCCCCTCCTCATTTGTGTTATTGGAAGGTGAGAAATGTGTGACCTAATTTAGTGAATAGAGTCTCCTATATTTAGCAATTTATTATAATTTAGTGAACAAAGTTTGATTAGTGATAAGGTTTTGTGAACCCTTTATTTAGTGAATCCTTCAGTTCATTTAACTTATTACTATACATATAATATTTAAATTAAATACTTATAAAGTAAACAATAAAATTTCATAATTCTGCATGAACTCACTCTTGACCATCTTTTATAACATTTTTAGAAATGGAAGCTGAAATTATTGACCAATGAAGACTCTCCACTTGCAGTCTAGGGGCAAAGAATGACTGGAAAAAAGGAGGTGCTCATATATTTGGGAAATGATCGAATATATCTATTTTGATATAAGTGCATCATTTTTACCTATAAATATAATAATTGGTTTCAAAATATTTATTTCTTAGTTCAAGTTAATGGTATAATTGATTGAAATGGTCCTCCAATCTTCTTTATTCCAATCAATTTTATCACCGTAAAGAATCACACTCATCCACTTCATTTAACCTAAACTTCACAAATTTTTTTTTTTTTACCTCAAAGGAAAAGGTAAATTTTCACTGCTTCATCCATCCATCCACTTCAATTTCGGCCACTCATTCTAAAATAATTAATAAATAAAAAAATAGTATAAACCACTCATTATTAATATAAAAATAAAAAAATTTGGTGTATAAAAAAAGTTTGGGAGCCTAAAACATTTTAATTTTTATATTGTAGTGTAGTAAAAAATTGAAATGTTTTAGGCCACTCATACGAAAAATAATGGCCATTCATACAAACATTTCAACTTCAAAAAAATTTGGGAGGCTAAAAAATTTCGGCCACTCAAATGAAAGATAGTGTAGTAAAAAATTTAGTATAAAAATACTTCAATTTCGTGTAGTATATATATATATATATTTTTTTTTTGTATAGTATGAAAAACCATTTATCGTTAGTATAAGAAAAATAAAAATTCATGTAGAGTTGTATTAATTACTATGAGTCTAAAATCTAAAATTTCATGTAAGTTTATATTAACACTATTTTCGTGTAAGACCATTATATGATATTTTTGTTTACAGGCATAATTATGCTACAATTATATCATATGAACTACAAAACAAAAATATATTATTTACTATTCATCTTAATTATTATATAATCCAACATTTCAATGACATATTCATCTAAATTATTATATAATCCAAGATTTTAAAGACATATTCATCTCAATTATTATATAATCCAAGATTTTGAAGACAAATTTCCGTAGACCGCCTACAAGTCTACAACTAGAAACAAACGTGCTAGCCATAGTTTGGCAGCCTGCTACATTAATTAAATAAGTATTATTAATAAGAGGGTTCTTGAGTTTGCGAGTAGGGGGTTAATTGCGCGCAATTATCCTTTTGTAAAATTAGTGTGAAACCTTCTTGTGCTATGGAAAATTGTGTAATATTTTTTTATGGTTTCCTAAATACAGTTTCAGATTCTCAAGTTCATTAATAATAATAAATGGAAATATGATGCGGGTGCTCTTTATGTGTTTTTTAATTTTTTTTTCCCACTTTTTAATTATATAATAACATATTTATTATTCTTTGACTATATTAAAAGACTCATTCTTTTATGGAGATTGAGGTTCTTTCAATTGCAAACATTTTCTTCAAATTTAATTTCTACATTAACACCTATTTTTTATTTGTTTTTGTTATTTTCAATTAATTTTTTATTTAGCTATTTATTTTATTTTTAGTAATGCCAACGGTTGATACATATATTTTCTTTTTACGTTCATTTTCTTCTGTTCATTTTTTTTTCAATTTTAATTTTTTATCTAACTGTTTATTTTATTGTCTTTAATGACAATGGTTGCTAAGCATATTTCTTTTTTTTTTTTTTTGGTTTTTTCAGTTTATTCCTTTACAATGTCAATTTTTTTTATATAATATGTTTATTTTATTGTTATTAATGTCAATGATTGATGAGGAGGGTGTGGAAATATTCAATAATATATTATTTTCACCTTAAATTAATCCTAAAATGTAATTAAAAAATCCTAAGTATAATTAATGTACTATTTTTCTTTAAAAAAAGTTATTTGGTATCCATACAAAAAAGAATTAAAAATCACTCGTTGCGGCGAATCTACTCTTAGTTAGAAAGAATAGGTTGGAACTCTTGTTGCATGATATGGTGTTTTGGTTAGAGAATTGCTCTTAGCTAGAAAGAATAGGTTGGAACTCTTGTTCCATGATATGGTGTAACGCCCCGTTTCCCTTTTTATTAAAAATAGGTCGTCACTCTTTACTCACATAAAACGAAAGAATTCATGAGATACATTATAATGAAAGTCTAAAACGAAAACACGAGATTCTTTTTTTTTTTTTTAAACTTGACATAATTTATTTAGAAATGAGAGGAATTATAATTATTTTCTAATATACAGCAGAAGACTTAAAATGAAGACACGAGAGCTTTATACATATTTTTATTTTTAAACCGTAACATATACAAATTTATATATATCCAAAACTAGATCGTGTCTTACCCACATTTCTAGGTAAAATGTTCATACCAAAAGTCTATCTGAAATTTCACGACAAACAAATATATAAGACAGAATACAAGTCTAAGCCCATAGTTTATCATACTATACATATTTAACAACTTATTGTTCTGAAAATGAATCATTATTCTAGTATAATTTTATAAGTACAGTGAGAAGTCAGCCCAACCTACTACACGTCCACGTCATCATCTGCCGAACCTGAAAATATAAAAAACAACATCATGAGACACCTCCGGAGAGGGATCCCAGTGGGATAACTGTACACTCTAATATATACTGAAGCAATTAAATTAATTAGCACATACTACATGTCCTTCGGGCACGCTCACCCTGGACCATACATAACATAAAGGAATGTGGGAGTCGCTCGCCCACTAAACCTTACTTTCATAGACCAGACATTTTCGCCCATATGATCGTCGCCCGATAGCGAAACAACTATCGGTTATAGCTACGGAGCTTCAGCCGTAGATTTTCATACATAACATATTAATTTAATTATCAACACATAGTAAAGTGTAGAAGTTACCCACTTGAAAGCTAAGGGTGCAAGGATTCCTTATTGGATGCACCGATCGTCCCGACTGCGCTCGACACACTTAACCGATTAGCCTTTTATGTCATATAACACAATCTTTTGTATTTTATATTAGATTTCTTTAGTCTAAAGCATAATTATACTTCATTTAATACATACTTGTGATATAAAAAATTTAGACACTTAAATTAGTGATTCTAGTCCTAAAATGACACATATAGTCATAAAATTTTTAATAATTCATAGGTAATTCCAAAAATGACAAGAATATTTACATAGTCACATAATAGTGTTAGATATCATATTCTGAAAATTCACAATTTTTCATCATCTACATATATAAATGAAATTAATTCTATAAACTAGTTTTTCACTTCAATTTCAACTCAAAATCAGTCTATATTGAAAAATTTATCAAACATTATAGGTTCCATAAAACAATTTCATATTTTCACAGAATTTAAGCAACATGTTGAAGTATAACATATAAAAATATCAACTAAAACTAAGCTTTACATAATTAGTTATGAATTTTTGAAGTTTGCTGAAAACAGGGTACTTTATAAGGTGAAAACATGTTTTCTTGTAAAACTTCTCATAAATGGTACAAGGCTTCAAAATTTACAAGGTAAATTTCTACATCTCTATAAGAACTGGTACTACAACATAGTAAAATATGACATATATATATATATATGGTTGCAATAATTAGTTATGATATTTAGAACAAGACCGAAAATAGGACATGACTAACACAGAAAACCAACTATATTGTAAAATTCGGAATAAATCGTAAAAAACTCCAAAAATTTCATACTAAATTTCTGTACGTACCTAAGAAATATTTCTAAAACATAGTAAAAGATCATATATAAATTCGAAGTATACAGTTCAGAAACATAATTTGATTCGGACTCAAAAACAAGACAAAAACTGTCTCTGAACAGCTTATCTTAGAAAAATCATATAAAATCGATTTTAATTCCAAATCTTCTGAAATTTGACACATATTATACACTTCATATAATATATTATGTTAAAAGGGTTTAGCTTAATTCAATTCCTACATCACCCAGAATATTTCGGAACAGAGATGCAGAACATAACCGAAATTACAGCATAGCAACCTATTTTGTTTCATTCAAGAAAAACAATTTATTCTCAACCCTAACTCCAAAGAACATCTTTGGACTTCATAATATATGCTAAAAGTAAGAAAACATGAAATTTCAAAGAAGGAATTAAAAGGTTTAAGCCAAATACCTTCAAAATCAAGAGAAGAAGGGGTGTTCTTCCTCTATGAAATGGTTTTTTTTCCTCTTCTTCTAATTTGGCTGCAAGATGCCTTCGTTTTTCCTCTTCTTCTTCTTGATTCATTCATCATATTATGTATTATAAGGTTAGCACATATATTAGAAGTTATCTTGAGATTAGTAGGATGATGAGGTGGCTAGTCTAACCTATAGATTGCCTAGTCATTCCTTATCATTGAAGTTTCAAATTGATATGTTGTGAGAATCTCATATGTATGTATATTTCATGATTTAGTATGTATGATCTAATTATGCATTATTGTGAAAATAATAAGCTTGTCCATTCATTCTTAAGTTATACGTACATAATTATTATTGTATTGATATAATCATGTACTTATCATGCTTGCGTTTGCATGCAATAATATAAGCTAATATTTTTAATTAGTTACTCATAACTAATACACATTTATGTTGATCATAATTTTCATAAAAAAAGACACATATAAAAATTATAAGTAAAATTTTATAAAAGAAAACATTCAAAAACGGAACGGATAAAATTAGCATATGAGTTTAATATCCTATAACTTATTTAAAATTAACTAACATCTTATCTTTTACTTCTGTTCATATGTGTCGAGTGAGTTGGGATCGAGCTCGGTTTCTTCCAAAAGTTATCCTGCAAAATCCTTAAATTCTTGAAAGAAATATTAGATCATAAAGATTTTAAAATCATCGATCATACTATGATTTGTAAATCATAAATTAAATAATATAAGAAATTGCACTTAAATCATTTATGCTTAAACGATAAAAGAAATTTTATAAAATATGCAATGCAAGGTTTTCTTAAAAATGGGGTGTTACATATGGTGTTTTGGTTAGAGAATAAGCGTATGAAGTAGAGTTTCTAGGCATTTTCCAAAGGATCTCCTTCTCAAGAAGGAAAGAAGTACGCACCATTAAATTTTCTAGTGAAATCTAGATAATTAGGGCAAGAACAACTAAGGTATGTTTTAAGTTTTTCTCTATAATCTTTTCTATGTTGGTTTGTCTCTTATATGTTTTGAGTGTTTTTGTATAATTTTTATTATCCGTTATTTGTTTATGATAAATTGATATGTTAATTGTTGTTTGTTATGGTTAATTTTACTTGTACCTTATAATTCTTACGTATGGAATTTTTATTTATTTATTTTATATTTTCCTTAATACATAGTTTCATCGTTTTAATCTAATTTTAATGAATATTAGTTGACATTAATAACAATAAAATAAATAAAAAAATAAATTAACTGTGTAAAACAATAAACTGAAAAAGCAAATTAAGAAAAAAGTATAAATATCAAATGTTGGCATTAATAGTAATAAAATAAATAAATAATTAATATTGTAAAAAAAGTTAACTGAAAACACAAAAGTAAATAAACAAACATCATTTATAACAATAATATAAATAACTAAATTAAAATTAATATTGAAAAAATGAATTGAAATAAACGAAAACAAACATACCTACCAACAATTGACATTAATAAAAATAAAATAAATAATTAAATAAAAGATTAATTTTGGAAAAAATTAATTGAAAATGACAAAAGCAAAATTTATAAACTTAGAAGGGGTTTTACGCATTTTTAAAGCATAAAGTGGTTTTACGCCAATCTTCCAAATCATAAAAAGATTTTGTACAATTATCCTGATATGATAGGATATTTTTTTTTTTCTCATGTGATGTCCCATATATGCTCACCCAACCTATTATGCAGTTGATCTATACTAGAATTAAAATCATTTTTCGCCTCATAACTATGATGTTTTTGGATTTTGATCTTATAATTATTACGATTTTTAATTTAGTCTCACAATTAAATAATTTTTTTGATTTTAATCCAAATTTAATCGAAAAATTTGAATTTCATCGGAAAATGTCATGTGTCATGCATGTGATTCCCAAATTGGGAATTTCCGATAACCTAAATATGACATAATGATAGGTGTCAAATTACTATTAATTATCCTTATTAAAAAAATTCGAAAATTAAGAAGAAATTTCATATCACTAAAATACCAATTAAAATAAAGGAAATGAAAAAAAATCACTAAAACATTAATTTGACTCAAATAAAGAAACCACCGTCCATCACCCTTTCCCTCCAAGCGCCGCCGCGCATCTGCCCCTTCCGGCGAATGTCGCACCCCCACCTCCATCTTCTCTCTTCTCCGGCTAGAGCCGCTGCCTTCGCTCAGCCCTGCTCGACCGCCGTCCACCATCTCTCTCCACCGCTCCCGCGCCGGCGATCCACACCACCTGCCGCCAATCTGAGTCCACACACCACCACTGCAACTCCATCAAACCCCCTTCCATTCACACCCTAAATCCAATCAATTAACAAAACACTGCAAATTCAATTTCTTAGCTTACACAATTTGATTTAGGAATCTCCCCTTAAACCAATAGTAAGTTAACACTTGTCGTCATGTCATATTTAGATTGTCGGAAATCCCAAATTGAGGGTTATCCGTCATGTTATATTTAGATTGTCGGAAATTCTCAAATTGATCAATCAAATTTAGATTAAAATCGGACAAATTGTTTAGTTACGAGACTAAATTAAAAATCATAATAATTATAAAACAATAATTGAAAGACATTATAATTATGGGTGAAAATGATTTTAACCCGTGCATACTATATATGTAAACCCTAGTCCCCACACTCCTTTTCTGTCCCTGAATTGAATTCTTCATTTGTTGCACATTCATTAATGTTGCATCGTTTTCTCTCATATATATATATATATATATATATATATATATATATATTCATTGATTTTTAATCTTGTGGTAGGTTTGCATATTTAGACAAGGTTGTGGTATCGAGTGGGACCCAAAGGAGAGATTACAAATCTTAGAAACCTCACTTCAACTGTTCATATTGTATTTCACAGTGCTAGTAGCATTAATTGCCTACATAAATTATTTGAAGGGAGATACTCGACGATTATTCGGCCAGTAATGTAACTTTTTCGAAAATTATGGTAAATTTAAGTGAGTTCATTTGATATCGTTTAAATTGTGATTATGTCAACATTTTGTAGGTTGTTTGGACTCCTTATGCTGGAATACGGGATGTCTACCCCCGGCCAGATGTTACGTTCTACATCGGATGCATTCGTGCCTACATGTAGTTGAGTCTTACCATCCCGATCAGAATCCAACTTACGCTTCTCAAGAAAATGCACATGCCTCCAGCGCAACCCAAGGTGCTCAACCTTGGGAAATGATTCATATGGCACGCGCTCATATCAACCCATTGGTCGCAAAGATCGTGAATCGTAGTTGATTGAGTTATATGTACTTACTACTTGTTTTCAAAACAATTTGCTTCCAAATTGTGATGTCTTCTCTATGTACTCAAATTGACAATTTGCTAGGTTTTTTTCTTTCAAGTTATTCTCGTTTATCTATTCAAAACATTAATAGTGTTTTCTCCAAAAGCTATTCAAAACCAATGTTATTATCTTGAGTTGTGAATGTGTTTACGATTGTCTTTTCATTCGTTTATTCTCGTATTGCTATGCCGACATAATATTTTTGGATTGGGGTAACCTCGTTTATACCGCTAAGACACTGTTCGAACCTCGGGGCCGAATATTTTACAGCCAGTTCGATCCTACTGACCGAACAAAATAAGGCTCGTTCGGCCATAAGCAACATGTTACCAACTACTCAACATAACATTTTGCTTCAAAATAAATATACAGGTAAAATTTATGGTAAAACAAATATACATAATTTATGGTAAAATTTAAGCAACATGTCCATTTTGCAATCGACAAACTAGAGGCTCCTCATGTCAATCATCGTCAAGTGGATCCATCACCTCTACCGTATAATCAACTTATTCATACAGTGGATTTATTACCTCCACATCATGAACGTATTCCTCCCCGGCATTTACCACACTCAATTCTGTAGATTTCGAATCATTTTCCTATTAATCAATGAACAAGTAAAATGTCAAATGTTAAATTATACATCAAAAATACTCTGAACAGATCACATCCCGTTCGACCAAAACGGCTAAGCGAAGCATGACCCGTTCGACCAAAACGAAAGAAATATATAGGGCTTGTTCGACCATTTCATTCGAACACTGTAGGATTCGTTCTACCGACGTGGTTGAACACTTAGTGCTGCGTTCAACCGACATGGTCGAACACAAAGTGCTGCGTTCAACCGAATCGGTCGAACGATGCATGTAATGTTCGAATAAGAGAGTCGAACGGCTAGTGATGTGTTCGGCCGCTTCAGGTCGAACACTCTTTGTTTTGTTCGATCTGAATCGGTCGAACACGACTTCCAGCGGGAATTTTCAACCTAAACTCTAAAGTTCGTTTTCTCAAATAAAATTGCTAAAAACTGTAACAAATGAACTTATCAACTTACATTGCTCATTTCGCAAGTCTCTTCACGTTTCATTGACATTATCTATGGTAAAATCTGCTTGCTCCACCAAATTTTTTTGTTTCAAGCTTTGCAAATGGAAGGGAAAATGGAGATGAGAGTTGAGTGGGTGTGAGATATGCAAATGAGGTGTATTTAGAAAGTACGGGGTGTGCTTAGAAATATTTATCTTCATATTAGTATACAAGGGTTTTTTAGACATTTTATAAATAATTACTTTTCATTCATTTAATTGTGGGGTGTGCTTAGAAAAGGGTGGGGTGCGGATAGTCCCACCCAAATCATTTTTAATCTCATAATTTTTTTTCATTTTTTACAAATATTTCCATCATTGGTGACTTTTTTTTTTTTTTTTTCTTCTATAACTTATTGATTTTGGTTCAAGCTTAGTTGAAATTTGACATGTGATGTTGAATTTGGTGGATTTTTGGTTGTAGTTTCAAAACTCAAATTTCGATATTTTTTTAACTTCAACCAAAATACATGTTTTATATATCAAAATATTCTCATTTTCAAGGTCATTTCAAATCATTTTAAGCTTCAATTGAACTCGATTCCTTGAATTGTCAAGAGGTTTAGAAGACTATGGCAGATGTTGGCAGGGTGAGGCGACGGTTTTTGGTGATTTATGAAGTATTGATAAATGAA
The DNA here is from genome assembly GCA_028654395.1 of Scutellaria barbata. Classification (NCBI taxonomy): domain Eukaryota; kingdom Viridiplantae; phylum Streptophyta; class Magnoliopsida; order Lamiales; family Lamiaceae; genus Scutellaria; species Scutellaria barbata. The sequence goes on along the minus strand of CM053646.1, from coordinate 10,837,072 downwards.
TACTTGTTGGTTGCTTTCAATTCATAAGGTGAGGATTATTATGTTTGAAATGAGTGGTTTAGGAAGAAAATAGAGCATTTCCAGTGATGAGTTAACATTGCAAAATTTTGGAGGAATTTTTCAAATTCGACATTACATGATTTCTCACATATTCTCAAACTTGAACGAAATTGGAACATTTAAATGATAATGAAGTTGCACTATATTTTAGAATAGTTAATTACATGTCTCATTAATCTTTTTATTTTTTAGGGCATTCACCTCTTTCTCACATTGTCCATATGAGATTAAAGTGTTATGGTAATGTATGCAGTAATTAATTTATATTCAATAACAACTCCAAGCCATCTACGTAAAGTTTAGAAAATAAATGACATAATTTGATGAATTGTTTAGTTATTCAGATAGGGCCTATCTTCAATTAGTAGACCATATATTCAATCATTTATTAGTTTTCAGGAAAAGAATATTATAGATCATATAGATATGAGTACTGAAGGGAAAGAGGAGAAAGAAATGGTTGCCAATTTCACCAACTTAGGCCTTGTCCACTTATTTACCATTAAGGCATTAACTTTACATATTTCAATTTTGATATTCTAACTATCATTTTTTTTTTTTTGGTCTGGTTTTCATCAAAATACCAATTTTGATCAATGTGGATATCGGAATCGGAGAGTCTACTTAACCTATCAAACAATTGACATAGACAAAAATCTAAAATCAAATCAAAAATGGAAAAAATAATGATGGCTAGAGGATCAAATTTGAAATGTGTAAAATGAGTTTGGATTTTCTATTATATTTGGTGTTACATCTCGTATTACATAATATTTAACGCATGTCACGTATTAATTAGTGATGTAATTGAATACACATGACATATGGTGAATGATTTGAAATAGGAGATGTAACATCAAGTGTAATAGAAAATTTCACTCAATGTAAAATTGATGATAAAAGGTGGAAAATGCCTAAATTACAAGACAAAAATCATAGTTTATACATATCAGATAGAGCAAGGAAAATTTACATGTATTGTGACATTTTCTTTTTTTAGAATCCTAGTATTTAGAACCCTTACAAAAGGAAAATGACATATAAATCTTAGCCTTGCAGGTAACAACTCCACATGTCATATATAATTATACATCATTGAAGATTGACCCATATTATTTTTGGACATAACAATATATAATATTCCAACTGCCCCCCATTCCCATCTATCTATCTCCATCCTATTTGTTGTGTACTTCTAGCCTAGTTTGAACACCAATCATATTATTTTATTAAACCTTATTTTACTTGGAATCTTGTTAACACCTACCAATTCTATTTTGGACTACCCATAAGTCTCATTCAATTCAAATAGTATTCACACTTATTATTTTTCTAAAACACAATGTATCTACTAATTAAACCTCCCCATCTAGATAAATTCCCTTTAAACAAATATAGAATTTTCCATAAGCCTCAAATGAAGTTCCACCATTACACGAAATAAAGCATTTAGTGACACTAATATATCCTTTTATCTAGTAATTAATGTTACGAAGCTACCCACATTTGTAAAGTATTACAACTTTCATAGTTAAGTTAGTGTCAATATAAACCTTTTTTCTTGTACTGTATTGAACGTAAGAACAAATGGAGTTCAACATCTTCGTATGATACTGAAAAATCTCTCCACAAAGTTAGAATTGAAATAAGGTTTTGATATCCTTATCGATCAGATTCCATGTAACATTTTCCTAAATACTTTTATTAATTGAGCTCTTCTCAAAACATCTCAGTCCCATTTATATATTCCAATATATCATTCTCACGTCCATGCAACATAAAACTTTAATCACACAGTCAACATAAATCAAGAATATATATATACAGTCCTGCTCACCTACCCACCGTGGGCACAGTGACGTGTCAAAAATCCAAAATATCTATTAATTTTACTTTTTATATAACAAAGGGATATAATCATTACACGTCATCGATGGACATATTAAGAGTTGTCCGTGATGGCATTTGAACATTTTCTTATATATATATAAAAGTATATATGTGATGGATTCTTGAAAATCCCTAAAATTCATGGGTGTAGCCCACAACATATTTCTCACATTCAACCCTCATGCACGTGAACTTGTCCATCCCCACATGGGCTCTTCTCCATTGCTACACCAAGAATAAAGAACAAATTGTATTGCATAAAAAACTTAATTAATCTCCATACATACGCACATATATTGTAGTGATCAAGTTGTCATAGCCTTGCCGGGGCTTCACCCCACGCGTCGAATCATGGTACCTTGATTAAAGCCAATCGTACAACACCAAACCAACACGTGTGTCCCCAAGACAAACCCCCTTGCTCGATTCTCCGAGGTCGGAAATCATTGCAAGACATCCATTTTTTTATTACATTTAATTTCTTTAACAATATATATGAGAGCCCTTTTCACCCCTTTTCACTTCTCTTCTACCCATGCAACTGTTTTGCATACATCCCAATTAGTACATATCTCCTAAAATAACATCTCATGTACCCTTTTCAATGCCTCGGAAATTCGTTTTTGACTAAATGAGAAAAGATTAAAAATTAGTGGGGATTTGGTATTAGGGTTTTTTAGATTTCAAGTGATTACTGAATAGTTTTGATTAGAAGCTCCAATCATCCTGTAGCATATGTTGCTTGGAGCATATAATCAGTTTGTGGTCCCTTTAAACCAAAAGAAGTAATGTGTTATTGGTGTAGGATAGTTAATTAACACTTAATTGATTTTGAGGTTTAATTTGGTTTCATCAGTTGATTCTGTGGTCCAATTCAACATTCTCGTATCAATTGCGATTGTGATGCTATAAGTTATAATTCTTTCTTGGAACTAAACCCACGTTGGCGAATTAAGATTCACAAATCTCAATTTCTATCTTAAACCATTAGCATAAATCACAATTTCATTATTTTATTTAATAATCTTGATTTCCTAATGAAAGGTTATTAATTACTAAATTAAGCATACTTTTGTCCAAGAATTATAGATCCACGTACTGAAAACTGATATTGAAACAAACAGTTATATTTAATGTTTGACACTTCTTATATACATATATATATATATATATATATATTAATGGAGGGTGTAGAATATATCAGTTTTTGACAAATAAATTGTACAGAAATTATAACAGTTTATGAAAAACCAAAATACCCTTCATGATATGTGTGAGTTAAAGAATATGGAAGTTATTTAGATCATAGCTCGTGACAATCAAAGCTAGCAATGTCCTTTAACATATCATTTAGGCTATTTATTCTCATTTTTCTTTTAAAATCTGGTTGTTTTCCATTTTTTCTCATTTTTAATTGTTAGAAAACTTTCTGCCTGATATATATATATATATATATATATATATATATATATATATATATATTTTTTTTTTTTTCTCTTTCTCTCTCTAACATGCGTGGAATAAATAAGGTGTCATGTTAGATATTCGGATAATTTATTGAAAAATGGTTTTGTTTTATTTTTCATTATAAACTGGATTCTCATAATTATACACCAAACATAATTAATATAATAAATACGATTTTACAGGTAGAAAGTTTAAAGATTTTTTATTGGACGCCTAAGTGGAGTCCGGTTTTATGAAATGTTGAAGTTGGCCCATTGGTGTCCATTAAGTAATTGTTAAAGACCGGGAAAATTTAAGCTGTCAAACCCTTGAAGCCCAATTGTTTCTCCAGAATTTGGGCCCATCTGTTTTATTAGTGGTCCATTAAGATTGAATCCCCAAAATTATTAAACACACCTAGGGTGGAAATTGGAACGGAAATTTTCGATATCCGTCGAATCCGATCCGAAATTTTCCAATTTTGAAATGAATATTTTTAATCTGAAATTCGAAAATCCGAATTCTGATTTTTTCGAAAATTTTCGGATGGAAATCGGAATTAGTTTTGAAATTTTTTGAAATTCCGAAATTCGATCCGAAATATTTCCGAAATTCAATTTTCGAAATTTCCGATTTCCAATCCGATCCGATATAATAGTATATAGTATTTTCTATAGCAAATAGTATATAGTATAAAATGTTTGAATTATATAATATAATATAATATATTTTATATACATTTACTATATGTAAATATAAATATACATATTATAGTATACTTTATAATACTATATACTATATAATATATTTTATATACTTTATACTATGTGTAAATATAAATATACATATTATAATATACTTTATAATACTATATACTATATAATATATTTTATATACTTTATACTATATGATAGTTATATAAATATATTATATACTATATGTATATAGTATAGTTTATACTATAGTTTTATTTTATACTCTATACTATAGTCTATAGTTTATACTGTAGTTTTTTAATATTATTTTATACTATATATTATAGTTTATACTATCGTATTTGTAGTTGTTTAGTATTATTAATTTCGAAAATTTTTGAATTTCTGAATTTTTGAATTTCTGAAAATTTCGAAAAATTTCCGAAAAAAATTCCAAAAATTCGGAAATTTTCAAAATCGGATTGGATTTCACATTTTCGAAAATTTTTGGATAAAAATTGGAATTGGTTTTTCTTGTCCGAAATTTTTTGAAATTTTTCCGAAATACCCTATTTCCAATTCGATTCGTCCGATTTCCACCCCTAAACACACCCCAAACAATGAATTTTATACTTTTAATTTTTTAAAATTGTGATGTATTTAGTAGTTTATGAAGTGACTTCTCACCCACCCAAAATTATATAATATGACGACAATAAAATTTAAGTGATATATATATATGTATATAATCTAAAATACAATAAGATTTAAAATGCAAAAACAACAAAATTAGAATTTGAAATTGAAATTGGACAAAAAAAATTTAAGGATGAGGATATTAACATTGTCATTTCTTATTAATACACTCACCAAAATATTTAGATAAAACGTTACCCCTTGTAGATTGTCTAAAATATTCTTATTTATAAAAATTAAAATTAAAACATTTTTTTAAGATTTCTTACTCTTTTGAAAATTAAAGGGGTTAGAGTGATAATTTTTAGTTATAAAAAAAGCCCTAAATATAATGTAATTCTCATTTTTCGTTCATAAATCTGAAAACCCTAAAACACTAATCTATCGCTGATCCTCCACCTTAACAATAGAAAAGAAACCTAATTTTAACAATTTGTTGCACACCAAAACAAGCTATACCAAAGTTATGCGCCAAGCCGCCAACATTATACTAATTAGTAGAATAAGATTTTAAATTATCAGCAGAAACCATATTAATTACAATAAACATATCATCCTATTTTAGAAGAAATTTTAGCAGCATAAGATTGAATCATCTGCTTAAAATGACCTTTCACCATGTTTTGAATTTATACATACATGAGGCGATGCAGTCACACACACCAACACAGAAAAAAGGTGGAAGTTAGACATTCACAATGGAGTTGATTAGTTCTTGTAAACACAAGGATAAAATAGGTAGTTTAGGGATATGTATTTAGTAAAGAAAGAAACTGAAAAATATTAAAAGGGGTGTAAAAAGTAAAGGGGCAATTAATAGGTTAAAGAAGTATTTCCTCTCTCCACCCTCACATTTTTCCATATTCTTGATGTAAAACACACTAAAATATACACTTTAAAACACACTCACATTAATTAACACAAATTTGTTTTAGTGAATCACACCCACTAAGACATTGTTGTGGGTGATCTAATGAAATTGAAAATAAACCAGAAAAAACAAGGACAAAAATGCAGATAATAATTTCATCAACTTTATATATATAGCAGAAAAAAGAATGTTACAGTAAAATATAATATGTGTGAGAAATATTACACAGCATCCCCCCCTCCCCAGGCTTCGAAGAGGCCATGGACTACGTATACATATACAATTCTCATCAGTTCAATACATCTTTCAAAGAAACATATACATGGCGACGATTCCTTCTTCAATCCTCATCATTCACCTCCACAGCATGCTTCGCAACAGCTATAACAGCCTAAACAAGCCATCGCTCCACATAACTGAGTGAACAAGATTGCACATTGATCATTCATCTTCGAAAACACCCTTATACAGCAGAAGCAACAGCAATGGCCACAAAGCCTCCCACAGCAGTCCGAAGCTGCCTTTGCAAAAACTTCTGCACCATCGGGGGATTTCAGAACACCAAATCCTGGAGTAATGTTTTCAGCAGTGGCATTTATATTCCCAAAACCAAGTCTCATGTTGTGCAGCATTAACATCTTTTGAGGTTTTGATTCTTCTCTCTGATGATTGATGACTTTGCTTGAGGCCTGCAATGATGATTTGCTTTTAAATTAGATCAGGCAAGCAATACCATGTCATGTCAAATGAGGAAATGCAATGTACCTTTTGGGCAGTGGTTGAATCAGCATTTGGTTTCAGTCTCTCAGTCTCGAGCAAGACCATATTTGTATATTCAGAAACAATGGTGTGTTGGACACTCATTTTTTTTATCTGTCAATAACGAAAATAGCTCCTCAATATCTATAATCTTGTAGGCCAGACACAGACATGTTTTCATTTGTCTCCAACTATATTGAATGATGGGAAGAAAGTAATTTCAAATCTGAGCTGGATGAACCAATTGGACAGCGTAATATTGCCGTTTGATATCCTCAACTCATTGTTCAAACATTTTTATATACTCTTAATAGTAATGTTTTGGATTGAAGAATTTGAAAAATCAAGGATTTAAAAATGAATGGATATAAAACCACCCCCAATTCACTCAAAAGATTGGTTGAAAATTGGAGTGTTCAAATCCATATCAATCCAAACAACCAATTATGATTTGCTACTTGGATTTCAAATCCATCTTCAAATGCTTCAATCCAAACACATATTTACTGTTTAATGTTTACATTAACAATAGCAGATTTTTGATCTCGTGCATCTGGGATGGGAGCCATTTACCATATAACAGCTCCTATGTTTCTTGAGTAAATAAATTCTCAAATATCTGGAAAATTATCTGCATATCTACTGTAACTCTATGATGAATAATACAGGGACCTTGATTGTTCGAAATTTTCAATACTAATAGCAAATGAATTCGGATTACCTTCTCCTCAAGCTCCTGATTCTCTGAATACCAGGTCTGAGCTGTAAGTAGTTCAATCTGACTCTTGGCTACCATCTGTGTAGTATGAAATAAAAGGACAAGATTAATCTTGGACTAACTTCAAAGATATATCTTCGAAGTAACTTCAACATGAGCAAGATCATTCAAGTATATTCTTTTGACTTGCACAGATTCCATTGCACATAGAAGTTTCAGCATTCAAGTTTGTTATATACTTAAAATGCATAACCCTTGAAATAGCAGATGATCATAAAAGAAAATATATCAGCCATTGTGACCAGCAAGGATCTTCAATAAATATTAAAATATAATTTATTTTGTTTGAGAGGTAACTAACAAAAGTACTTGTTTTCTGAATCAGGATTAACAAGGAAAGAATGTTGACATCCTTAAAATGTTACAAACAAGAAACTGCATAGCCATAAGTTTCATGTCCAATGACAAACATATAAATATAAATGCATTATTGCAACAAAGAAGAGAAGGTTTTACATCCTAAATGCATTTATGAACCGTTTACCTTCCCAATGGGTATCTCCTTTGCGTGTTCCACCTTCAGTTCTAGAGGAAAACTGCTCATATCTGCAAGGGTACCATTAACAGTAAGGGTATTTGGAAACCTTCCACGGTATCTGCCTGACACAATCAAGGGGCTTTCAGATGAAAGGTCTGGAATTTGGGAAGGAAACACCTATCATGCACATCAAATCTTTGTTAAATATGTGAGGACTTGAGAAGTACATATAAAATGCCAATGGAATCAAGTACAAAAACAAAGCATAAGAAATGACTTGGAATAAAAGAAACATTATCGAAGAAGCATTGTTTTCGTATAAGCCAGTAATATAGGATTCTTTTCAAACAAACAGAGAAAGGTCAGAAGACTGGCACATGCTACACTCTAGCATCATGCAGGTTTTAACCATTCAATAGATAATATTGAGAAATTTTAACTCCACATCATATCATAACTCAGACAACAGTCAATTGAAAAGGACTCGCTGCAATCTAAATGCCAGTGGAAGAAAAGAACATTAAAGTTTACCACTGACAAATGGAAATGGAGACATGTAACAATACCTCAAGATCATCAAGTTCGTCAAGGTTTTGAAAAGCGATATCTGCAAGAAAGATAGACGATGCTCTAGCAAATAGTCTTCCCATTCGAACCTCAAGAGAATCTGCCATATCATAGTAAAATTAGGGGAAAGAAAACCTTGGATTTCCTGAGGTAAACTATATATATCCAAAGGCAAAACAGGTGCGTCTTCTTTTTTGCCTTTTTTATTTTTGTGTGCGTGTGTGTGTGGATTTCCTGAGGCAACTATATATATCCAATGGCAAAACAGGTACTTCTTTTTTTGCCTTTTTTATTTTTGTGTGTTTGTGTGTGTGTGTGTTGGGGGAGGGGGGGGGGGGAGTTTAAGAATGTAAATGAATCAAACAGCTCGCAAGCAATTCAGATCTGGGCTCAAAGTGAGTTCGTAAGAGATAGACCATTAAGTTTAACAAGCTCAAGAACTCTAATGAGTCGAGCACTTGATAGTATTTGGTTATTTAGCACGCGAACCTACTTCTTTTTACAATGTCACAAGCTCATGCCCGACTCATTTGTATGTTTGAGAGCCTGTTCAAAAGCTTGATTCATTAATTTATATACAAATAAAAATATTAATATATGCATATATTATTTTATAAGCATGTATATATTATTTTGACAATTGAGCTTGAGCTCAAACTATGCAGCTTGTTTAAGATATCAAACGAGCCACTTACAAATCAAGCTCGAGCCGCTCACGAGCTTAATAAATTAAACCAAACCAAGCTCAAGCTTAATTATCAATTAAACAGGTTCAAAACAGCTCCCACTAACTTCCCAACTAGCCCAAATAATCAACCACTTTTTGGAAGACGCGTGACTATGGTTAACCAAGTCTAAATGGGGCAGAACGAACATGCAACCAAACACAATTACAACTTATGAGCCCGTTTATTTAATTTGCCCATGGGATCTTACTATTTTACTAAATGAGATTGAGAACATCTGTTTTTTAACATTTTCATCAGAAAATATAATAGATATTCAGTTATAAAACCTATCCTTAGACCTGACTAGCATTAACATGTTTCCATATGCCTATCAAAGCAGTTTTTCTATATCTAATTTTTTTCAAGTTTTTCATGCAAAAATTAGTACAACACACAAACATTTATTTTGTCATATTTAAACCTATATAATCCATATACAAATGTAACTAATCAAAACCCATTTAAATTATACCTGAAACCCTAGTGAATGTTTACAATCCTAGAAATGTTGGAAACAGGAAAATGAGTTAGAAAAAGAAGTGCTTTGTTTCTTTTCAACTGGATGTCATCATCTAGTGAATTGTATAGTAGACATATATTAAGTGAGGCAAAGACAACACTCCAGCTTTTTTTTTAATTGGATTCCTATTTGTTGCCCAACCACAATCTCTGATTAATGAAAGAATATGTCATGATATTAAGTGAGAGGCAAAGCACTCCAGCTTTTTTTTAATTGGATTCCTATTTGTTGCCAACCACAATCTACCTTGCTCTGATTAATGAAATAAATGCCATGCTGCACCACCTTCTTAAGCAGTTGGAATTCTTTTATTTCAAAAGAATTGTTCTAATAGCGCTGATTCTACTACACTGAAAGAGATGCTTACGCATTACTTACTACAAAAAAAAAAAAAAAAGGGACTGATTCTGCACTAAACTTTTAACCAGATGACTTCTTCATCATAAGACAGACAACCACATCAGCAAGATCATTAAAAGAGTAAAGATGTTCATTATAAAAAGAAAAGCTTACCCACATCAGTGGCCGCATCATGATATCCCCGACTGATCATTGCAAGCATCCGAAGAAAATAATGATTACAGAATGTACCTAACAAATTAAATTGCTAGTTCAGCAAACACTGGCAAATAAGCAACGTGATAGACAGTGCAGGATTTACATTTTGAGACTATAAGAGGGAGAGTAATCTCAAAATGATACATCATGAGTATGTCTAATGTTACCCTAAAAGCTGAAAGGCCAGAAAGAATCAAAGGGACTTCCAGTCCAGTAATACCCAGCTGTTAATATTATCTGAAATAAGCCAGCTGGCATCTAAATGCTTAATTTGAAAACCACATTAATAACTGAACAGTTCTGAACAGACATCTTTCTTAGTTAATTATGAACTTGCACTCAGGCACACTTTATTAACCGTGTGCATTAATATTTACAAAATATATATATATATATATATATATATATATATATATATATATCAATAGGCTGCACCTGCCTCTTCACAATTGTTCAGGCATATATTAATTCGAAAATTACAAATACAGAGAATTACATACCTATACCCAGTGTGTATATTCTTGGGCGAACATTTTTATGGTTTGTCAACTCATTTCTCATGGTATCACAAATATCCCTCTCATTTTCCACAGCCCCATCAGTAACGAGGAAGATGATTGGGATCGAGTTGAAACTATCAGATACCAACCTTAAGGCCTGAAAGGAAATCGATTACTGTTAGAGTTGTCAAGAAATATATTTCGTAAAATAATACATTGATATTTAATAGTTCCAATAATTGTAAGAACAGCCCTATTTCTCACTATCTTTAACAATCTTTTCTGCAGAGTCAACAGAGAGATACAATTGACATAGGTAATGAACCAATTTATAATGCAGAAACCCCACATAACTATGTTTTTCTCCACCTAGAACCAATTTATAATGCAGGAAAAAACACCAGGAGGTCAAAGATACTTGGTGAAGTTAAATCATTAAACTATATTTTCACAAGCAACTCTCCTCAAACATCTCATTACGGGCATGATGCAAGTGACATAGGTAATGAACCAGTTCAAAGTGCAGATACCACATAAAGTAAGCCATTCGTCCAACCAATAACTAGAACATCTGGGATGACAATGAATGCAGAGAAAAAAAAAACACCAGAACGTCCAGCATAATGAGTGGCTGAACATTAAGCTATCTTTTTTCGTCAGAGCTAAAGCACATTAACATTTCAGAACCCAACCCCATGAAAAAGTATAGCAATCTAGACATTTCCAAACATTAAGACAAGCATGAAGGCAGATTTATATTTGCCCTATAGCAACATCACACATGGGCTATGTAAATAAAACTTCAGATATTAAAAATCCCAGAAGAAATTGAATGCAAGGAATATATTCCCTTCAACGAAGAAACTTCCAAGTAAAAGCATGGCCGTGGGAAATAAAACAAGCAGGTGGGACTCAATCACCTCCCTCAGGTACCACAAACATCTTTGCCTCACTATTAAATATACAAGTAAAAAATAACAACATAAAAATAACAATGATTCATATTTAATTTACTTCTTCATCATCAATGAACTAGGTAACGGATATCATAGTATTCACTTCAGGAAAAGGAATAATTGGACCTCAATTCAGACCCAAAAGGAAAGGCTCCACATGTCAAGTTAGCAGGCAAGAGAAATGATATGAGGATCCACCACATATGGTGCCAAAGAATGAAAGATACCATTGTGTATTCAGGAAAAGGCATAATTTGACCTCAATCCAGACTCAAAAGAAAAAAGCTCTACATGTCTTGTTAGCATGTGGAGAAGGTGAAAAGAGAAATTATATGAGGATCCACATAGAGTTTCAATGAATGAAAGTCACCTGATTTAGCGGAAGCAGAATATTTGTGCCACCACCAGCTACAAAATTCGTATTAATCCACAGATTGGCATTTTCAATCACTTCTGCAGTTGCTGGCTCCAGAGTAGAGGAAAATAGATAAGTTTCACCATTGAATGCAATGATATTAAACATGTCTTTGGGATCAAGCTTGGCTAGTGCAGCAAATAGAGCATTTTTTGTATCTTCAAGTGGTTTACCCCTCATACTCCCACTTATGTCAACAACAAACACCACTTCCTTCCTGAAAACCTTTATAATACAGAAAATGGAACTCAGCCAGTATTATTAAGCCCAAAGAAAAAGAACTCTAAATGCTCACAATGGCAAAGATCCAAGGAGAAGGTTATCAGATTACCAAGGATTTAAAATGCTCAAACTGCACTCCTTCACAATACAGGATATGCAAGCAATATTTGCAGGAAATTTCAGAATTTTGTAATGATATGAGAGGATTGGGTGCTCAGTTTACCTTTCCACTCTGCTGCTTTCCTGGGAAAAGGTAGCAACAAAACATATCTCTAAGATCTACATCGGTTAACAATGGAGGACTCAAAAGTACAGAACCACATGTATGACTTGAAGATACCTGCAAAACACAAAAGTTAGAATGGTACACAGATTTCTATCAGGACAAGTTGAGAAAGATTCTTAAATGCAGACATATATGTATCTAGAATATTCAGATTCTGGTTTCATAACATGACAGCATGTTTTTTCTTGTATTTCTTTCAAAATAAAGTACAAGATCATTTGCTGTCTTCTGGGTGTTTTAGTGTTTAATCAAATTGTACAAAGAGTATGCACATGGAACCTTACAGTGTATGTGAACATGAAATCACAGCTTGACCATGAAAGAACTTCAGAGTCATATACGAAACCCAATTTTCCTGCTTGTCGTAGTCGCTCCTAAAATATCCCCAGACAATGAAAAATCAATAAATAAAAGGGAAATTCATAGAGAACCTTAATATCCTTCTTACATAATCCATAACAACTATCACAACCTGAAATCAGTGGTACCTTCAAAGGATGACTAGTTGTTTTGCACAGAACCTCCATTTCAGGACCAGCATTAACATTCAACTCTATCTTTTCCCGTTTAGAGATCTTTTTTGCAGCCGGTGTTACATATTCAGGAAAATTAAATGGAATGTTCAAGGTGAATTGGCCATCATGAAACAATAATTTTTGGGACCACCTAATTTTAACAGAAATATTGCTTCCTCCATCAATCTGAAATGATAATCACATAAATTTCAAAAGATGCATGGAAATCCAGAATGCACCAAAGATAAAGAAAATAATAATCACAGAAAGGAAGTACGAAACTTACCTGTGGGACTGTGAGAGTGAATATATTGGCATTCAAGAAGCCTCCGCCTTCAACTTTTGCAACTTTTTCTATAGCTTTTTCATTGTCCATGGCAATGAATTCAGTACTATATGATTTCCTGGGTACCTCAATCTCCACACCTAGAATTGAACCCTGTTAGCCAAATAATATCCACCTTCAGAATCAAGAAAACATCAAATTACTTTGGTAAAGCAAGGACGAGTATAGTATATTTTACAACCGCCAACATGATGAGAATGAAATGCAATCAAAATAAAACATGCATGCATAAATACATTCTTGGTGTCATCTCCATTCTCCAGTAGAAAAGCTATTACAGATTTCCAACTATAAATTCACTCTATGAGAGCGGCAGATTGTTGGAGGTAAATCCAATGCTTCCATGATTGACCAAATCCAAGTCACACTGAAAACCATCCACACTTTATTTCTAACTTCACTACGAATCATCCTAAAATTCCCAACAACGTGAAGCATGCCTGAGCTATGTGTGGACCGACAGTAATCATTAGGCCACAAACCATCCACTCAGTCAACACAGAATATATAACTTGAAGTTATTCAAGTAAAACTGCAGTGCCATAGAACTGTTCAACTTCAACCGAGTAAAGCTATTCTTCTCCATACATCAAGGTTGGTAGATATTCCAATCATTAAATGAAAGCATATAAAAAGAAATTGAACATCAGAAAATCAAGGAAAACCCAAAGATTTCTTATAACTTAAAGCTACCTGTTCGCCCATGGGAACAGCAATGCAGCAATCACAGTTGCGGCTGCCCATGACGCAGTGCAAGCGCCACGTGCCGCTCACGGTGACAAACGCCGTGTCGAGATAACAATCAACCTCGAGCGCAATAGTATTCATCTGGAGCGGGATCAAGGCCGGGGGATCGCACCTCCCGTGCACGTGCGGCTGGTAACTCGGCATATCCGGATTGTCGACGATCGCCGGGTCGATGATGACGGCGTAGAGCATTGGAGAGTCGGGCAGGTAGGAGTATCCAGCGGCCCTCTCCATCGCTGTCGGCGGCTTGGGCGGCGCAACCGCCCTGTCCTTGCCGAAGTATATCCTCTTGGAGAGGCGTAGCCCGTCCTCCACCGCTGCCTCGAAATCCTCCGCCATAGGGGTAGATAATTTCTACGAAAACGGGGGATGCAAAAGGGAATCCGAGTAATATCAACGAAAATGTGATCGTTAAGCAGATAATTTCTTCTCTTGAAGCTTGGAGCCGACAATTTTAGGTTATGGCGTTTGTTAAACGAAGTTTTGGGAGAAAGAGATGGCCGTTGGCAATGTGGGCCCCCACCCACCAATGATTTAGTGCTCCGAGATTTTTTGTATTTCACTCGCGATTCTCTCTCCAATGTACAAGTCGCCCAAGCTGTCCATTAAACCGCGATGCAGAGGATCTGGTCACTTTCAATCGATTCCTCCAATGGTTCTTTTCTTTGCGTAGCCATTAGATAAAGGTTGCCAGCTCAGCAGCCAGCTCAGCACTTGTTTAAGAAGCCGGCCTCGAGTATTTCAAGGCAATTGTCCGTTAATTCTCTTCACTCTAAAATGTGGTCCCCACACGTTACGTAAATTAATAAACTTGACACAGATATAAGTACAAATGCTATTGTACTCGTTTGATACACGAATTTAAAAGGGATTATAAATGAATTTTATGAAATAATATTTATAACAATTAGAATAAACCTTTTTAGATATTATTTATACTTAAATAAAATATATGTATAGTTTTGCTATGGCCTGTAATCTATAACAATCAAATATGATATAGCTTGATTTATATATTATTTTATTGTTGAGATATATGTTATGTGTGTTAAATGTATTGGTCAGGTCCCGTTTATTAAAAATTGTTCCATGTAATGTACCATGACTTGTGAATGAGAATTCATATCGACCGACCACAAAATACATGTCAGTCATTTCTTTTTAAGGTAGTATTTTTAAAAGAGAAGAAGTCTAAAAATGAATTCGAGTGACTAGGGTCGGGAAACCAATAATTTCCATAAGCATCACCATTCAATATATTCACTAAGGCCTAATTAATCGATACACTACGAAGCTGCCGAGTTCCAAGACCAGTGACAAGGACGACTTAGTAGAGATCCTTCCAACCACTCTCACCTAACATAATAGTGTAAATATCCGTGACAAGATCTAATCAAAATGTAAAGTAGGGATTCATATCCCTAAATCATAAGATTATGTACTTTGATACCTTAAAAGCTACTATTATAAACAGGAGATCAAATGTAATATCAAAACTTGAAAAATTTGTACCAAAAGCTCTTAGAACTAGACAGACTTACCTCTTGAGTCTTGACCGAGCTATTTTAGATGCACAGTCCTTAACATAATTAAGCAAAAGACTTCCGAACCAAATTACTTGCACATTTCTACACTTGTCTTACATATTTAACCCATTTTAGTTTGATTATTTACAAAATACACTTTAGTTGTTTGACAAGGTCCACTTAACGGATTTACACATACATGTTACAACTTACATGTAAGGTTTCAATTTATAATATATTAACATGTATTCTAACCTTTTTTTCATTGCAAAATAAATTTATTTTTTCTTGAATAGCAAAATCCATAACTTTAATTTTCAATTCATAACTCCGATCAATTTTCCATCATTTTTTCCACCATATTTAAAATGTTTTTATTTTTTTGCAACCTTAATTCCACAGGATTTTAGTTTGCAACATTTGATAATTTTTCTTGTCCACTTTCTTTGTCGAAATCTAATTTTAAAGGAATTTTTTGTTGGTGATTTGATATGATATATGTGGAGGAAAATCGTTAATTTTAAAGAAATTTATGTTTTCGTGACCAAAAAAATAATTAAAAAATCATCAAGGCCAATAGTGAAAACCTCAAATTTGGCATTCTCAATCATAAATTTAACATGAAACAAACAAATATTGTATATTTAAAAAAAAAAAAAGCTCCATGAAAATTTTAGGTCATGATCAATGACAAAAATGTTATGGGTGAGATTATACACACCTAATACTTAGTAAATACATTCCATTTTTCTAAAAGTAAAAGGTATAAAACATAACTTTTAGGATGTATTTTAGTATTTTTGGTTGTGTTGGATCAAGATATCCGAACTGTGTTATACCGAGCTATCCATGCTGCACAGGTCATACACTTGGTCGATAAAGGTTGTCAACTCGGGAGCTGAAACCGGTCAGGCACCTCGGTCAGGTACTTACCCTGGACAACGCCCAGGCCATCCACTCCAAAGATGGCCGAGGTGAGCAAATGGCCGAGCTAAGCAGGTTATTCCGAGTAGGGACAACCGAGCAAGATTAAGCCAACCGTTAAGAGATCGTGGGTGATAAAACCGCCGCATAACACCGAACGAATAGGCGAAAAATAAGGGGGAAATGGGTGTAACTTCCACACTCCCCCACGATCCCCACTACTTACCTTTTTCTGTCTATAAATAGTTATAATTTTAACTTGTAAAGGATCCGATCCTCATTCTGTAAACAGCACTAGAGAGCTCATTTCTCTAAATTAATACGATAAGGTCCTGCTCGGTCACAAAAATCGTCCAGGATCAGCCGAGCTAAAATTGCCCGAGTAGGCTCCGGGTACAGTGTTTGCTACTCACACACACTTTGAAACTCATTTCTTCGTTCAATCTTATCTCTTTTTGTATCAATTTGGATGTTCGACTAGGAATAATTCGCATACATATTCCGACGTCAACAGATTGCATATAAGCCTACCCAAACCTTATTTTGATCACTTCAATCCTAAATTCAATACTAAAAAAAAAAAACAAAACAAAAAAGTGTGTATTTAAGGAACAATATGTTGCATGAAAGGCCTATGCCAAACATTATTACCTACTATTCATAGAGTATGCAATTCAATCCTTTGTTGTGATTTTTAAGGTTTTGATATTACTTTTTGATCAATTTTTATGATGGAATGAAATAATTTTTCCAAATTCATGTAAAAATACAATAAAAAAACTTTATTAAAAAGTAGATTTCCATGAGTAAATAGTAAAAACAAATTAATTAGAGATTGCAAAATGAAGAAATATAAAATATAAGTTGCAAATTGAAAAAAAAAAAAAAAAAGGTCGATATATGCCACAAAAATACCTAAAAGTATTTAAAATTTGTAGTTTCCCTGAAATTAATTGGAAATTGCAATCTAAAAAACTATTTAAACTATAGGTGCGATCCGAGGGAAAAATAAAATTTCAATGTGCAAAAAACACTATATTACATGTTGCAGATTGAAATTAATCAATGCGTTTATGATGGGACATAATTTTTATAGGTTGATTAGTAGATTCTTTAATTTCCTTTTAATTTATATCATGTTCAAAAGTGCAACGAAAAGTTTCTCAAGTAAATTTTGTAGTATATTTTAAATACACGTTTGCAAATATCATTATATTTAATTTTCATTAACAAATACTTTTGAAAGTCTGACTATTCGTTTCTATCAATGCACCTTTATTTTTATTTTTTTGTGTTTTTAAATTTTAAATAAATATTTAAAATCAAATAACTATCTAAAATATAATAATTTTTCATTTTGTAATCTAAATTTTGTTTCCATCCACCCAGATGTCAATGGATTTTTTTCTCTACAAACTATGCCCATTTTTAGCTAACTTGTCTGTCCAAAATTGAAATTTTCATTCAAATTTTGCTCATTATTTGTTTTTTAATTTTTTATTCACCACCTGTTACAACAAGTACATAAATATAGGCCACTCAAATCTCAAAATTTTAAAGGTATGTAGTATTTTATGTATATTAGGTAAAAAATATATAAATGTCATCAGATGCCATCCACAATCATATTCATCCGCGGCTACTTCTTGTTCAAATTCTTACAATTTGAGGTAAATACTATAACTTTGTTTAAAATATATAATTTAATTTTGATATTCTTTAATTGTTTAATGATCAAAACCTTCTTAAACTCATGTATTTATAATATTAAATGATAGGTTATCTTCAATGCATCGTCTAAATATCACTTCTCATATTAATAGATCTATAAATCCTATAGGAATATCATTAACTCTATAAAATTTTTAAGATTGTCTAACTTTTCTAGGATACATCTTTTCTAAAAATTTGGTTTTTCCATAAAATGGTTCAAACATATATTAACTTCCCCAGTTATATAGGAATAGTCCAATAGTGAAACCCTATGAAATTTGAGACTTCATCCTTGGATTGAACTAATGATTAAACTATATGATTAGTTGAATCATAAACCTGATTTGGCCGCCAATCCATTTATGAAACAAATGAAAAATAATAAACTTGTCTTTCTAACGAGGTATTTTTAAAATTTCATAATATATATATATATATATATATATATGAGGATATATTATAACTTGTGTTATTACTGAGGTATTTTCAAAATATCACACACACATATTTAATCTAATACCTAATAAGTAAATAAATAATTATATATATATATACACACACATTATTGTAAAAGCGCCTTAGTTATGATCAATTTTTGTGATATCTATAATAACCCTATAATTATTAAATTTTAAGAATAATAATTTTTTTTATAATTATTTACTTTTTATTTCACTATAAAAGGTAAGATGTCTTCTATATTCGAAACTCTTCGTAATGTATCTTTTACATATTCTGATTATTCTTCTTCTAAACTGTTTTAATCATCTCCCATATAATTTAATTTAATTAAGAAAATTATTAGTGTTTTCAAATTCAATTACAACTCTATTTTCGTAATGGAAAAGAATAAGAAAAATAAAAAGGTTGAGTTGGATTGGAGTTCTGCTCGTATTGGGCCGTGGCCCAATACTCCTCATTCTTCACTGCCGGCGTCAAAGCTCTAGCCTCCGCTAATCCGCCGGCCGCCGCCGCCGCCACCGCCGCCGTTCCTCACCGAGTTCAATGATAACAGCAATTGCTTCACTCTTCTCCACTAGGTTAGCTTTGTGTTCTGTGGTGACCATCATATGGTTGAAGATAAGCACCAAATAATCTGGCGACTCATTGTTTGACGAAGATGCTCACGCTCAGATACGCGAGGCAAACCAGAGTCTTCCTTTCCCCTTCTTCCGCCACCGCCACAACCTCCGCAACTCACTTTTCCACCGCCGTCACCCGCCCATATCCATTATCATCCGCCTATCCTTTCTCCCCTTCCTCCAACAGTACCACCTCTAATGGATCCAATCCCGTTGCGCACCATTCTGATCTAGTCCACTACTTCAGAGATTGGTTTATGTCGCGAAAGAACCCTCTATTTGAACGTATCTTCGAAATCCTCCGCACTCAGGATGGCTCCTCCGTCGATTCAGCGCTTTCATGTTTCAATCTCCGTCTCTCGGAGAGTTTAGTTCTCGATGTTTTGAATTATGAGAAGAGAGATGTCCTCCCTTGCTTGAAGTTCTTCGATTGGGCAGGTCGGCAGCCTGGTTTTCACCACACGGGAGCCACCTTCCATGCCATTTTCCGGATGTTACCCAAGGAAAAGTTGGTGAACTTAATGTCAGACTTGTTGCAGAACTTTAGGCAGAGGTATGATAGGGGAATGTATTACACTACCTTGGTCTTTGGTTACGCTGTAGCGGGCAAACCCGAGATTGCCCTCCAGATGTTTGGTAGAATGCGGTTTGGGGGTCATGATATGGATGCATTCGCTTACCATTTACTTATGAATTCCCTTGTTGAGGAGGGTCATTTTGATTTTGTGGAGACTGTGGCAAAACAGATCAGAGACAGGGGATTTCAGAACCATGTTACTCATTCGATTTTGATGAAAAGTTTCTGTAAGCAGAATGAGTTGGAACGAGGTGAGGTCTATTTGCGTGGTCTTCTGGTAGGCAATGTGGCAGAGCTGGATGGAATTGCTCTGGCTACCTTTGTGGCTGCGTTGTGTACGAACAAGCAATTCGAGAGAGCATCGTTGTTGATTGAGGAGTTCCAGAAAATGGGCTTGGATTTAATGGACCATGCATATGGTGTATGGATTAATGAGCTTGTTAAGGCTGGGAAGTTGGACAATGCGTTAGAGTTTTTGAAGGATAAGCAGACAGTAGATGAGTATATTCCAAGTATCTTTCGTTGCAACACATTGATTTGCAGGCTTTTGAAGGAGAATAGACTTGAGGAGGTGTATGATTTGTTGGTAGAGATGAAAGAGAAGGGGACTTTACCTGATGAAGTCACCATGAATGCTGTGTTGTGCTTTTTATGTAAGGCGGGTATGATAGACATTGCAATGGGCTTGTATAACTCAAGGGTGGATATTGGCCTCTCTGTTAATTGTATGGCTTATAATTATCTTATAAATGCTCTCATGGGGGACTTTAGTGCTGAAGAAGCATTCCGTGTCTTCAGAAATTCCCTGGAACAGGGTCGTTTCCTTGGGGAAAAGACATTTTTAATTCTTGGTGATGCTCTTTGTAGAGAAGGGAAGCTTGATAAGTTGAAGGAGTTGGTTCTTTTCATCTTAGACAAGAAAATCGTGCCCAATAGCTTCGTATGTGATAAGTTTATATCAGCTTTTTGTAAGGCCGGCAGAGTCGAAGAAGGTTACTTGTTACACGACCTGTTGAACAGAGTGAATAAAGCATCTCAGGGGAGTGCTTACAAGAGCCTGATTAGTGGATTTAGTAAGTCATGCAGAGGAGATATAGCAGCTAGATTACTCATTGAAATGCAAGATAGTGGGTATTGCCCAAGCAGGAGATTGTTTAGAGAGGTAATTTGTTGCTTATGTAAAATGGATAACACAGAAAAGCAGTTCATGGGATTGCTTGAGATGCAGCTGGCTCGCAATCAGTTGTCTGCGCCTCTTAGTTACCACTACTTCATTGATGGAGCTGGACATGCAGGGAAGCCTGAACTTGCCATGCAAGCTTATGAAATGATGAGAAGAACTGGTCTAGTACCAGGCTTGAAGTCTGACATTCTGTTATTGCAAAGTTATCTGAAAAGCAAAAGAATTGCTCATGCTATGCAGCTATTTAATAATTTGTCCATGACACGAAGGAGTAGAAAACTTTGGCATATCATGATTATTGGTCTTTGCAAAGTAAAAGAACCGGAGTATGCATCACATACATTGCAGAATATGATGACAAACAAATTAACTCCAAGTATCGAATGTTATGAGGAACTTATTAAGTTGTATTGTGATTTGGGGCAATATCATAAAGCTGTAGATCTTTTCAATGATATGACTGGAATTGGTCGTCAGATTTCTTCCTTTATAGGCAATGTATTTTTATTGCATGCATTGAAAACTAGGAATCTATATGATGCTTGGGTTTCTTCAAGTTTGAAGCTAAGTTTAACACCTGCCAGTTGGATGTTGGGCCACATGATTGGTATATTTTCTGGTTGTGTTGAAGGAAATAATGATGATGAGGATATGGAAGCAGTGATCCAGAAATGCTTCAGAATCAATATTTATACAAATAATATGCTGTTGAGAAGATTAAGCATTAAAGGAATTGACTTTGCTTGTGAATTTTTTAACAGACTACGTGAAAAAGGGTATGAACCCAATAGATGGAGTTATGACATAATTGTCCGTGGTTTAGCCAAAGATGGTCGGAACACAGAAGCTAGAATATTGATGGAAGAGATGCTCCGTAAGGGGTTTGGTCCAACTGAGGCAACCCATAGGCTGGTCTAGGATGAATAGGTCAACTTTTTTTGTGACAGGAAGTTACTGACAGGTGTGCACCTCCAACTTGTTTTGTGCATAAACTGCTTTTTTTTTTGGTTGGGGGGGGGGGGGGGGACAGATCATAATACCTGGTATTTTCCAAGTTGTCTTTTTTATGTCCTTTTTGCTTCTTTATATCCCTCAATGATTATTATGTGTAACAACTTAATCTGTATCTGCTCAGCTGAATTTCCTTGGATGATATACTTAGCTCCTGATATTATGATTTCTTTTGATTCTAAAGTTAGCTTCTGAAATTTGATTTCTGGTATCATATTATGATAGGTGCTATCATAGTTTTTTTTGTGATTATGTGTGCAGCATTCTTACTTGTTGTTTTTAAGATTTGCAACTGCATATGCCATCTTCTAAGAGTATGCTGAAGATGATACAGATATTGTGATGAGAGATGATATATAATACTGTAATTCTGTTGCTTGTAGATGAAAATACTAAGAGGAGCTTTGGACTTATAATTATATATGTAATTCTTGTAAATTGGTACCTATTGATATGCAGTGGAGATTATCCGATCTGTGTGGTCAAGGGTTTTTCCTTCTTGGGGAAATAAGTGGATACTTGATAAGTTTGTCACTTAAAGTTAAAACAGTTGCATGCTAAGAATGTCAAACTTTCCCTTTGTAGTTCCTTGCTGCAGAAGTTAAACAATTAAAATCAACTAGAATTTCCATAGACTATATATAATTTTTGACAGTGGAAACTGTACCCGGACAGCTTGGATAAAGAATATATCTATTTATATTGAAAAAAAAAGGAAAAACTAGGGATGTGATTTTAAAGATGACGAGGTTTATCTGGTTGGAGGTTTAAATTGTATGGTTTCAGTTGTGTTGTGATTTCATGAATGTTAAAAAAGACTTGAAAGTTCCAGTAATACCTAATTAGTATTCAGCATTCTCACTTGCATCTTACTGCTTTAGCTGGGGGGTAATCAAATCTTCATTTTCTTTTCTTCAATTGATCATGATGCTTGGAAACCTAAATAATTCTCAAGCATTAAAAGTTTTCTTTCGTTTCGCTTGAGGGGAAATATTAGCTTTTCTTCTTATGGCCTAAACTTCTCCAATATTATCATTTTTTTTCGGGTATTCTTAGAATCAACAGACTGTAATTTTGTGATTCCTTCTTTTCATGCTTTTGCTTACATCACTATGTTTTACCTTTGGATCTTAGCACGTAATATCATTGATGCTTCTGGGGTCTCTGAAAATCTTGCAATGTTTCTCAACAATATGTTTATAGCATCACATCATCGAGGACATTTACTTAGGGCATGTTTGGATTAGGCTTAATTGGGTTGTGGGGATATATTGTCTTTAAAATCTTGATATTAATAAATCTAGATAAATAGTGAAATTATGTATTTGTTATAAGACTATATATGGTAAGATTGTCTTGTACATCTCTCAATACTAGAAAATGTGGATGATTGTAGTATTATGTTGTGGTAAGATATGTTAGGAAATGTGGAATAAGAGGGGATGGATGAAAATTTATTGAAAATATAATATAAGTGTAGGTAGTTATAATAGGATAGGATTTTATTGGATTGAGAAATTCAGGTTTACATCTTGAAACAAATCAGAATAGAGTATTTAGATATCCGAAATCTATCCGTATGAAATTAAAGCAAATATGGCCTAAAGAATAGACATGAAACCATTGTAGACGTCGTGCCAGGATCCTTTTCGTGAATAACTTGAATGAGTTGCCACTTTTTCTAATCCTTTAGGCTCATTATATTCATAAGACATTAAGAACAGAGAGAAGCACAGAATGAGTACGTTCTCTCTTCCCTAGAGTATCCTACAGTGAGGAAAGCAAGCTGAGAACTTTGGCTCTGCGTCCTTTTTAACTTTGTAGGTTTTGAGAAATAGGAAATGGGTCTCCAAACAGAATAACTCTTAGATAGTTGATCAAAATTGAAGATTTAATACAATACCTGTGAATCCTGGGTGAGACTACGAAAATCTAAAAAGTAGCTCATGGTTATTGAGAAAATGGATGCATTAGAACAGTTGTCTGAAGGTTATCGAGAATTTGGTTAATCTGGTTCAGAAGGTGAATGGCTTCGATCTACTCTTTCTCGAGCGATGTGATTTGTCTGTAACACAGTTAAAATCAGTAACCTTGAGGCACATGAGGAAGAAGTAGGAAATGCAACCATGTAGTAAAACTTAATTCAGATTATCTGGCATAATTTGGCGAGCAGTAAAGACAATAATCAAGGAAAGCCAATTCTGTCCATTACCCATTGTATTCTCTTCCGAAAACCAAGTCTAAAACATCAGCCTATAACGAAGATCCTCTCTATGTTCATTCTTAAAGAATTATACATGTTTTCATGCATTATTGGTGTTTTTTTATATACATGTTTTCGTGACTACAGTAGACGGTATTGTATTACTGTTCTGGACTTGTCTTTTGTCATTACTAGGTTTGAACCCGTGCAAGCCTAACTCGTGTAATTTACATCTGTTGTTTATTTATATTTTATATATTTGTTATTCTATGTATATATATATATATATATATATATATATTGTAATTTTTTGTTTAGTCAATTTATTATTTTGGTAGATTTCTGTATTTTTTATAAAAATGATTAAATAGTTTATCATAGATAAAGTTTATTTAATTTAATTATCGTGGTAGTTTTTCATAAATGTCTTGCAAAAGTAATGAGTAATTTTTTTATATTTTGCTCCCGTCGTACCTTTCGTGATGAGTATGTTTTAGTTTATTTCCTATTAGGTATCCATTTCTCTTCCCTTTTTACATCATGATTAAAGTTTGCGCACTTCCATAAGATTAATTTTTTTTTCTCATTGATAAATTAATCTGTATATTGTGGAGAAAGTAATTATTGTCTATGATGATATTATTGTTGTTACTTAATATAAGTAAATTTGATGATGTTATCCCACAATGTTAAAGATGTCAAATCATATATTCAATATTGATCAATGAATTTATTTGGTACAATTACAAATACACATTACATTTTAGAAGAGAAGATTTTTTTTTCATTCATGGTCCATCCATGAGTGTCATATCTTAATCTGTCTACCCTAAACTTTCATTTATCTATGCAAGATACAACTGAACAACAATATGACTCAAACATGTAAACCTTATAATTTTAAAATTATCATTTAAATCCCTATAAATTGTCCATATATTGATCTTTTAATATAATTAAATTTGAACTTTAAATCCAAAAAGAGTAGAAGAGCATCATAATATTTATATAAATATAAAAATGTTGAAAATCAAAGATGTGTTTGTTAATTTCATCTTTCAATTCACAATATTCATACCGCAGTGTGATCATATAATACTAAGTTATATAATTGTAAAAAATTATATTTTGATATGTTTAGCTATAGATACTCTTAATATTTAATGAAGACACATACGCATGTCTTTGAAAATATTTATTGTATAATAAATAATTTTCCAATGCCTTCAAATGATAAATTAATTATATGTTTTCAATTTAATTGGTTTTGCTATTTTTAATTTACTCCTATTGTTTTGTCTTCATATAATTTTCTTCTTACTTTGAAAAGATTAAATTTGAATGAAAATTAAAATAATGTGATTACAAATTTAAAAATATCGTGCTTTGTGAAATCCAAATTTGGAAAAATTGGGAGTAAAATTAAACTTAATGTATTATTTAATGTATCAAAATAAATCTAAAATTTGGGTTTAGATTTATTAATAAGTTACAAGTTATAATCTGGTATGTGATATCATAATCTGTGAGTTGATATGTAAAGTTTAAATCACATTTAAATTTTATTAATTTATTTTAAAATATACGTAAAAAAATTATCTCATAAATATTTATTTTTATTAGATAACTTCTTAAAAGTTTGTTTTTTATTTTACTGTAGTTAAATAAATATCATATTTTACTTTTGGTGATGAATTATTTTTCAAAATTTCATAATTGTAATATATATCGATGGATTTCTTTTTTCATTTATTATTGATGTATGTGTCTATGAATTTTGAGGTGGCATTTTTGGAGAGTGCCACTTGTCAACATTTAAGAATGTCACTTGTCAACATTTAAGAGAACCAAACCCAACTTTTATATATATATATATAAATTGGACTTATTCCTTGGAAACTAGATCAGGAGATTTAGTATTATTCACCCTTCATGGTCCTCAGTTTTGACAAAATGTAAGTATTAAACCCGGTTTTGGCAGTTGGCTCGATGGTGATGAGTTGGGATTTTGTCTTCTCTTCCAGAATACGTTGTTCGCCTTCGCTCCTGAGCTGGCCAATCAGTTCTTAAGAGGTGATCGAGATTGAAGAGAACCACTTCCGAGAAGCCTAAAAACAAGTTGAGGTGCGGCTTTAAACGAAGAGCAACGGCATCTCTCAAATTACTGCTGTGATCCTTCGTTGTATACTTGCAAAACCCAGCTTTGAGAATGTCTTCCATAAATAGGGTTAAGTATGAAATCAAGAAATGAGGAGAAAGATTCTTCAAGGGACAAAGGCCCAGGCACAGGCACGTGGGAAGAACCTACAATGAGTAAAACTTAATGGGTATAGATTGGAGTATTGAAGTGGATAATTAGAGAAGAAAACGTTGCATATTTTTTCACCATTGTACAGCATGTGATGAAGCATATTTCACTGTTATTTTGTTACTTTGTAAAATTATTCTGAATTATTTCAGTCACCTTGTATGGTGCACTGGATGATAACATTGTATAATGTATGTGAAAGAAAGTTCCTAATCAAATTTTATTCTCAAACAAATACCCCCTTTTCTGAAAGACGCATAATTGGGTATGCTACATATAAAAGAATCAAATAAATCTGAGATCACACAAATAATCTAAATACTATCTAAAATAATAAAATAAAGTTGAAAATTATTGTAAAAAGCATCTGAATATTATTTTGATGAAATAAAAAATGTAATAAAATTTAGATTTTCTTGATAATAAATTTCACATATGTTTGATTGGTTCAGATAATTTTCTGATTTATTTAAATAATTTTTAGATTTTAATGGATAATAATTTCTGATTTATTTGATTATTTTATATAACTTTTATATTTTATAAATTTATTTTCTTATTAATTGAAATATTGTTTTAGATTTCTTCATAATAATTTCCAGTTTCGTATGGTTAATTTATATAAAGTTTAAAGTGTTTTTGGTTTCGGGGTGGTAATTTGGATTTCTTTGTATTTTGCTTCAAATCAATTTCAGGAAATATATATAAAAGTTTAATAATTTCGTTGTGCGCGCTTTTATCATTTGTGAATTAGGTTTTCATTAAGAGAATTAGTGATTATCCCCGTACATTGTACGGTTTTTATATAATATGTAGTACATTATAATTATAATTAATTATAAACATTTTAAAAAGATGAAGTATTTTAACAATTAAAAAATATAAATTTACTTAATTGTATATAATATATCTATCTAATTCAAAATAATCTTATTTATGGACAATATGTACTTAATAACACTAAAAATATCAATTATGAATTTCAAATTAAACCCAATTATATATATATATATATATATATATATATATATATATATATATATGAACTAATAAAATAATTATAATACTAAATCAAATGACCAAACACTACATAAATTAAAAAACCTATATAATATTGCAATTCCTAATACAATTAATTCATTTATGGAAAAAAAAAAACACATTACATTTGATGGTCACTGATATACCCCAAAACTTTAGACACTAGATTCACAAAAATGATATCAAGACTAGATTACTTCAGATCAAATATGGTACTTGGACTTTAATTTCCTATAAATCTAAAATCATATTCTGGGACTTGGTGGACTTAAAAATACCAAATAAAAATGAATGTGCTAATAAAAACCATTAAAAAAAAAGGGTGAAATACAAAAATAGAATCGAGTGAAAATGAGCTGAGAATCAAACCAAAGTTACTTGAGCTTGAGCTCAAATGTATTGAAGCTCTAGTCGAAGCTCAGCTTGATCAAAAATAGAACAAAGTCAAACATAATTTTTGAACCCTAATTGACAAATAGAGGTCCCTCAGAAATGCCTATTTTCTACCTGACAATGGTTCCTCCACCTCCTGAAACAGAGGGAGCACCAATTATGCACTGTTTCAGATTACTAAATAGTTCATCCATGGGACTTCATCCAATTTTGCCAACAAACAAAAAAAAAAAAAAACAAAAAAAAACAACTAAGTGATATTCACCAAAATTTTCAGTTTTCAAAGAATTGGTTGATTAGTTTACAAGTAAAATACACACCTCATGTACATACACACAAGTTTAGCATTAATATATGCACAAATAATATCGAATATCGATCAAGGAAAATTAAAGAAACAAAGATATGGAAGAAGTTCGAATTTAAACGACACAAAATTGATAGTCAAGTATTTCCAAGATTCAGCAGTACTACTACTTAAGATAGCAACATATCACAATCAATTCTGTCTAGAAAGAAGTTCAACTTGAAACCAAGCTTGAAAGACAAACAAGATATCTAATTTCTCCTTCAATTTTGATATGAGCTTCACTTCAATTCTTCAACCTGAATGCATCATCAGCGGTACTGAAATTTACAAATGAAAATCAACATCAGCATAAAATGCGCATTGCAGACCTTCAGATACGTATTCATTTAATGCATTTTTAAACAAAATTTAAAATTTAAAAGTGAGATGACTATTTGAATTGGAGCATCAACATCAACTCCACATGAGTGAACAAAACAAGGGGACAGAAGGCCCTACTATCACACAAATAATGATGCACTTTTATATGATACAAGAGATGGTAAAACCAAAATCCAAAAGCGGCAAAACGCGATATTGACAAACATATATTCTCCGATTTCTAGTTTCTATCTGTCTTTAGTGAGATAAACTGCACTTTCATATGATTCAAGAACTGACAGAAACCCAAAATCTGAATGCCTAAACATTACATTGACAAACATCAATTGCTATTTTCTATATTCAATCTATCATTTGTGTGTTAAACACATGCTGCTATGCTTTGAAATTTTAAAAAAAAAAGTGTATTTGGGGAAAAAATGTAGCCACATATTTGACACAGATTGGCTGTGGAAGTATTGGTACAGAGTGACCAATCTGCAACACTAAACAGCAATTTTATAGCACGTGCTTTGGGGCTTCATTTGTCAGCTGTGAATTGTCAGAGGAGTCCAGGGTAGCGACATGCAATACCATGCTTTGAAAATATAAGAACTTTCAACTCAAAGAAAATAATTCAAAAACAATGAATCTAACTTTAAGGTTGTTGGGCACAAAACAGCCAATCTTTAAGGTTACATTTGAAATAAAAGAATATAGACTTGAGCAAAGATTTCAAACACATAATATGAAATAACTCCAATCATAGGAGTAAACAGCCACTAAAAATTGACCATTAAAGGATCTAACTTGATCACAATCAATCAATTGTAACAATTAGCTACCAAATCCATAAACAACCTAAAAATTATTTCAAATTGATAGTCCGTACACCTTCAAAACCAGATTACATCCAACAGATACACAAGGAAGGCTTTCACATACATTCATACAAGCAATTTAAAAAGGAAAAAGAAGGAACCTTGATAAAGCCAATTTCCTTGGCGTTGCTGCGGAAGCATTGCCGGCAACACATCAGACCATATTTCCGGATCAACCCATGCGGGTTTCCACAAACCCGGCTGAATCAAACTCAAATCCAAATAAGAATTTGCTAAAATCACACGAAAATAATATTTCCCAGTTATTGAAATAGAAAAGGAAAAACAAATTAAGCATACCAAGTGCGTGAGCCGGGGCCATAGCTCTTGGGATGCGAGTTCCAGATGTTTGAATGACCCATTGCGCTGAATCTCTCTCTCTCTCTCTCTCTCTCTCTCTCTCTCTCGAGCTGGGATTAACAGTAAAAGAGGCGCTGATTGTGTGAAACCCTAATTGGTGACCTCGCGTATGCACAACTCAACAACTTTATAAGAGCGCCTTAATTGTGGGAAAATGTCCGATATGCCCCCAAGATTTCTTCTCCTTATTGGACTTGTTAAATAAATATTTAAATTTGATATTTTTTTATAAGACAAAAACTCCTATGAACTAAGGTTGGTTGGGTTGATTGGAACGCGCCTCCATGTGTTGGTTAAGCACCCCAAAGCTTCTTAGAAGAGGCACCACACACTCGTTTATTTTTTAAGATTTTTAAAAATATATATATATATATTTTTAGTTATAATTTTCATATATGTATGCTATGATATTCTCACTTTTATGTTATAATAATCATAACTTCATATTTTTTAAGATGTACATTAATACATCATATATTTTAGTTATGTAGTCATATTTTTTAGGTAATTGTACTTTTATATATTACATATAACTATATCATATAAAACTATGAATAATAGCACATAAATGTATATATGTACAAATTATGTTGATTTTTTTAAATTAAATTATTATAAAAAAGATAAGAATATTTATATATAAATATCTCACTAATATAATATAAAGATAACATATGAATTAAAAAAAAAAAAAACTTGCGAATCTGAATCCATCCAAATTAATCTGATTACACATGAACATTTGGTGTGCAGGAGAGTGACTCCTTTTGTAATTAATTAGGCCATGTATATTTCATGTAAAATGGTAATTGAGTTTGATTACATTGGCTAAAAAAAAAAACACTGTGGAACAATGGCCCTATAATTTATTTTATAGGTGTAAATATAATTCTAAACTTATTTTTTGTGCTAACCATGGTATTTGTTTTTAGGTGCAAAGATGATTTATTTTTTTTTTGTTTTTTTGTTTTTTTGTCTTTTGTTTTTTTTGGGCAAAAAGCCTAAAAAGTTTCATTTACTTAGGTTGGATGTATACTAATCAAGTTATTTAATTTGTTTGTTTGGCCCTTAATCTCAATTTAGTTTTATTTCGAGATAATCAAAAAATTATTAAATAGGTAAACGGAAAGTTGAGAAAAAAAAAAAAAAAACTTTGCCATGGAGAATCTCAAAACATTCAACGGTATTATTTTATTTCTTACATACAACTATGAATTTGTCCACCATTTATAACGATGTTCGTCTTACTATTATTCTATCAATCAATGTTTGAGGTGTCTAAAATTTATTTGAATTTATGGATGAAAAATATTGAAAGTGAATGAAAGATGATAAGTGATATGTGGTAACTAAATTGTGTTAAATGTTGTATTATTGTAGGTTTAGAAACTAAAGAAAACATTATGGTTGTTTGGAGGTATTTATATGATAGTTTTCGCTCTTCCATAACTCATAAGGAGTAACATCCTTAGTCTTGTGTAGAATTTTATTCATATGGAAAGCTGCCATCAAACATTATCTTAATCGAAAGAAAAATATCATTCACAACCTCAAGCTTCCCAAACTCGAGAGCCTAAGATTGAACCGAACTCAATTTCATAAAATAAACATATCATATAAAAAATCAAGCATAAACTCGATTTCTTTATCTTGAATCTATGCATGCGTGGTTTGGAATTACTTAAGGGATTAATAATCCTTCTTTGTTGAGAAGTATTTTGCATAATTAATTTACGCTTCTATTTAGGTTGGTTATTCGATCGATATGTTTTCTTTTGTCTTCTTCATACTTAATTTTCCAATTTTTTTTTTTTTTTTTTGAAATCGTCTTCAATTCAAATTCGATTCTTTTAATTGGTTTATGATATGAAATGAGTTTGAGAAGAGAAGTTTATTGGGTTAAATTTCATGTATTTTTAGATTTTTTCCAGCAACCAAGGTGGCGGCCAATGGTGGGTTTTTACTTGCACAACTTATAATAATAAACAACTGAAATTCGAAATGTATATTTATATATGAAATTGACATGATTCAGAATCGATGATTTCTGATGTTAATATTTAAAATTCACCTGGTATATTAAAATTTCATATTTATTATGTAATTGAACTTTTAAAAAACTATTATAAGTACTATTGGTATTTATGATCATCTATCCAACAATCAAATATAATATATTATTTAATATTGCATTTAACAAATTATTAAATTTCATTTTTATCTATATTTAAAATATGTAAGTTCATGTTTCTCAAATAAATTTCATACGATATCTTAAATTCATATTTGCCAACTAAGTCATTCAAATTCATATTTGCTAAAATCATGCAATTTTTATTAACTATTGATCTCATCTTTATAATATCCTTTTTCTATTTTTTTCCATGTGAAATTTTGATATTTAAAGTATAATAAACTTAAAAATGTAAATAATTTTGAAGATTATTGGCCACATATTCTAACGATAATACTTTTAAAGTAAAGATGTAAAAGATAAAATATTTCATCTTGTTTATTACTATTTTAAATATTAACACTTTTCATGATTAATAATATCATTTAATATAAATAATATGTAATTGAATCATGAAATACAAAATTGTAATGGAGAATTTCATGTGACTATAAAATAGGTAAATATATTTTGATGAAAATAATAATAATTGGCATCATTAAACCAAACCAAGTTTCAAGATTTACTTTCCTTCATAACACACACAATTTAAGGATGATCCTTCATTTGACAACTCGAAAATGAAAACCCAATACTCATTCAACGACACATAAAAAGGTTACAAAGTGTACGAAATTACGACTTTTTTATGTTTGTTGTGGGGTCGTCTCCATCTATTTTATGTATAAGCCGTTCTGTGTAATGTAATCGATTACTTCGTCTGCTGTTAAATACTTCACTGATAATCCTCTTGAAATGCAATCCCTAAAATCAAGAATTTGACAAACTAAGCTCATGCTATCTACATTCTATTTTGTTCTTTTCTTTTATTTCAGATTATTGAATTATACTCAAAAGACACAACTATTAGTTGAACTGAATGCTCTCACCTCAATCCAGTTGAACTGATCCCATTTGGTACTACTTCATCTACAATTATAATATTGTTCTGCAATAAAAGACATAAAAACAAGAAAATGTATATCCTTTTACTTTGGAACAAATCAATTTCAGATGAAAATTTGATGTTCAAAAAGAGTTAAGAGTCACCTTGTATTCGGTCAAAATATCATCCTTAGATATGATATTTTCAACATCTTGGCCACCCCTTCGTATACAAACCAACCCGAAGTCTCTACAAATAGTCATGACCTAGAATGAGAAAATACATGGATGATCAATTGAAATCTTGATCACCAATTATTTTATACAATTTATTTAAGATATCTCAGGTTCAAGTATACTTCAACTTCATAAGCTTAGGACACAATTAAATGTCTATGCTAGAAGATAACAAGAAGCCTAATTCCTTTCTAAAGTTATAAAAAAAAAAGGACATTATGGGTATCTAAATTCTTAGAGTATCAACAGTAAAGATATATTTGAGTTCTCTAGGTTAAACGGCTACTATGTCATCATAGAGTAGGTACAAAAATATTGTCGTCTGGTGAATACAACTCTGAATGCGACTTTACCTGCTCAGGGATCCAAATTCCGGGAATAATGAAAGATTCTAACAGATCAGAACCACAGACGAGCAAGACTTTAAGTGACTCTACAAAGAAAAGAAAGCTCATAAGCTTCCTTTTGTAATGATACTTAGCACAATGTAACTTCAAAACAGGGAGCTTCGCTTAAAAAAGTGTCATAACTAATATGTGTGTTATTGTTATAGTACAAGTATGTGATGTATTCTAAACCTCGGCACTTACTGACAAAACAAAGACAACATTTTAAGCAGCGAGTTACTTCAAAACTTACCACAGGATACAACTCCATTCTCGAGTAATGAATTCTTAACTCTAGACAGAACTGTCAACGTGCGCTGATAGGTGCTCTGTCTTGCCTGTTGAGAGTCAATATAAATGTATCATATAATCATTACCAGGGCCAAAGAACTAAATAAATACTAAATACATTATTAGAAAGACAGAGGCACTAGTTCAAGACTTTTGAACTATAGATGTTTTAATGAAATATCAATAGTCAATAATACTCGCATTTGTAATTTGTGATTTGTGATGTACGTATGCATGCGTCTATTACATGAGAGAGAGAGATACCTCCCATGGATCTACCATAACAAAGTCAGAGCTTCTGCAAGCAAGATTACACATAGCAACGCGATGTTCCGCACAGATGAGACTCTGAGAAAGTGGGTAAAAAATGTTTACAAAAGAAATGTAGCTTCGATATCATCAGATGAGACTATAACTTTCTACCAAACGTAATGTGATGAATCGAGGAACACAAGTACCAAGCTACATTTGCTTAAACAAAGAGCTGAAAAAGGGAACACAAATTTCTCATGCTACATAACAAGACAATTCGTTATAAGTAGAAAAAACCAAAAACCATTTCTGCGTCATTAAATCCCTGAGAAAAGCCAAAGATCATTCACCCTCAACCAACACCATCCTCCTCCGCTCAAGGATTGTAATCATTATCTCCTTAAAAAAAATTGATCTTGATTTAATGTTTTCAAAGCAATTTACAGAACAAATATGTTGACATCATCATCCCTACATACTCATAATATACTAAATACCCCTTTTGGTTTGAATCCATACACCATATGTGGCACACTCATAACATCCTAAGTACCTTCTTTTTGTATGAATCGTTTACAGGCGATATGTAACCTCCAATGACACAAAACCCTTGTGAATTCACAGCATCTCTCGCCAACTCTGAGAATCAAAACAGCAACCAGTAGAACTTCAATGAGAAAGATAAACACAACACAGGTGAACAACTTATTAGCAATTTATCAACTTCACATTCATGCATCTAGCATTCCATTGAGCTAAACAGCATAAAATGTCATGAGACAGTTTATAATGAGCAGAGTATAACAACATAACATTGATCATCATTTCTGAATCAAAATAAATGAAAAATGGATGATTATTCAGGGTAATACACGCTCACCGAAACAACGCAGATGCATGTATGTAGGAGGGTTAAAACTTCCAGTTGATACCAATACTACATAAATCTTTCCCCTGCTTGGAAAAAGCAAAACAAAAATTCCATATTCAATATCACGAGTTACACTTTCAAGAAAAACTCAAATTAATTCTGAAGAATGCAGACACCAAAACTGAATAAGAAAAAGAAAAGCCAACACAGAATTGCAAGAAAAGAGTAAACAACGGAACACTTACTTGCTCTCTGAGCATGATACACCATCTTTAGTAATATTTTGCAATGATAGTTTCTCCATTGGCAGCGGTACATCTATGTTAATGCAAAACAATTTTCACCATTTTCAAGCAAAGCTCATATTTTAATGCGTAAATAAATTTGATTTCTCAAATTCAGAAAAGGGAAATGGATTGATTGCGCAAGCAAGAAGCAATTTCACCTGGGCTTGAAGTTGTCATTCTCTTTGGCAAAAACTCAAAACAGTTAATATTCAAGTAAGAAAATTTCAGAGAATCACTTCAATCACTCCTAATTTCGGAATTCCAGATTCATGGGCATTCAGGATGTCCGTTGAGAAACAAAAGATCTTGTTCTTGTAAGAAATTGTCGGTTTTGAAGCGTGGAATTGCTGCTACCATCGAAAACCTATTGCATAAAGAGTGAAGAGGGTCAGAGTCTTGTTTATAGATTGAGTGCTTGTAATTCAATTCTGTTTCATCTCTTTTATGATTTTTTTTAGATTAATCTTCAGAAAAATCACAATTTTACTTAATTTATAATTTTAACCAAGCTTTTGAATATCTCCAAATATAACATGAATTTTCATATTTTTTGCAATTTTAACCAATTTGAGTACGTTTATTTTGAAAATAACTCTCACTATTTGAAAATAGTTATCATTGTCACTGTTCTACCTTGAAATGGTGAGAGTTATTTCAAAAATAAACATACCCAAAATCAATCCACTGGTTAAATTCACAACATATATGAAGGTTAAATTTGCAACAGATATGAAAGTTCATATTATATTTGGTGACATTCAAAAAAGTTGGTTAACATTGCAACTTAAGTAGAGTTCGTGTTTTTTTTTTTTTTTTTTTGGCAATTGACCTTTTTTTTTTGTTTTGGTTTTGTTTTTGGTGAAGAATTAACTTTTTTCCCCTTAAATGTTTCATTCTCTAGAGATTATTACTAAATTAATATATGCTTCTTTAAACTCAATTTAATTGGATTTCTTTTAATTGAAAGTGGTCGATTTTTTTAAATTCAAAGATTTAAACTCATGAAGAGTTATCAAAAGGTGGTGGGCAATTATTTTTTGTTTAAAATCAGTCAATCATAAATTTTCACAATTGTTTTAGTGTGTTATGCTATATGAAGTTGAGAGTCTATGCTTAAAATTTGGTAATTTTTGGAGTAGTGTATGAATTAAAATGATTTTTCAAAGATAATCCAGTTTCGAATTAAAAAATTCTGCAGTTTTAGACCTCAGAAATATAATTGTATAAAATTAATCAATTACAAATTTTCAATCAAAATTAGTCGTATATAACATGTGAAAATTAGTATTTTCTGAAGCTCAAAGTGCCCAAAAAAAGAAAAAAAAGATTTAGCTTCATTTTGCTTTTATCATTTTGTTTATCGAATAGAAGTTTTCAGATCGAGTATCTTTCACCAGTTCTTTTTTATATAGTCAGGTGACAAATGAAAAAGCAAATTGCCAAACCTCCAAACTCACTGCTACATTGAGAAACACATATATAAAGAAGCCAAAACTTCCCCAACAGTGACTCAGCTCAACTTGCCTCACCCAAATCTCCACTAGCTAATGAATTCGTGTGTACGTAGAAATATATTTATGCATCTGCAATGTGAGTAAGCTGTTGTGTGATGTTTTAGCTATCTCTCATACCCCAAATAGGACTTTTCTGAAAGATTAATCTAATTAACAATAATATAAGAGAAACCCACTGGGCTAAGTGATATGAAGGCTGATCCAGAAGTAGATAAGAAAAGAACTCTAAAGTGTTACCTTTCCCCTCCTTCCAAAAAGAATAGTATGCAGCAATTTGAAAGTATCATCAGTCTTCTTTCTCGATAACTTGTATGCAACTGGAATAAAAGTACAGGTCACACATGAGACCAAATCCATTCACATACCAAGGTAGCGAAATTGTTTTTTTGAAAATATAAATACCATTAACAAAATCTTTTTAACAGCACAAAGATAAACTTCTAATTAAATTTGCAAGGTCATGCGTGTGAGATAGAGACCCAAATTTTTATCCGTACTTAAACCAAGAATAAAATAGGCAACACTTTACTCATACACAAGAGCTGACTCATTTCACATATTATACAGACACAAACACATGTAAACAACCAAGCATGCAATGCAGTCATGCTTACTGTTTCAGCATCCTCTGGTGAACCATTTGCAGAAGCAAAATCAATAGCCATCAGCAAATATAAGCACAGAAACAGACCATTTGGGAGGTAAAATTGATAAGTCTAAGGCTCCACTATATTCAAGTTGTGATTGTGTGACATACAATTCAACCTATCATTTTACCATATTCATCTATGATTGCAGAACCCAATCATGATGCTTCTTCCCTAGATTCATGCATCACTCTTCCCTCTTCAATTATAGCTAATAGAAGAAAGAACCGTGACCACCATCTCTTTAACATATACATGCGTTGAGTAAGCAAAAAAAAAAAAAAAAATCTTCAAATACATTTAAGCAAGAATAACACAAAAGGCAAGTACATTGTGCCCAAAAACAGAATGAAAATATTTCAAATATGAGAAAGATCTCATCATCACATCCATTATTAAATCCACTCTTACATGCAAATTGATTTCAATTGTGGATATGGTTTCGTAGTGGAAGAGGTATCAAAATTAAGACATTTATCCAGACTGTGCGTCTCAACTTCACAACACAGAATCATCACAAATCCCTTCCGCGCACTAACCTCTTCCGCAGAAGAACAAAAATAGCCAATTGTTATAAAGCGAAAGATTTAATCCTTCCACCTCAACACCAGCATCCAGATTTCCCAATCAACAAAAGGGAAAAATAATTTAAAAAAATTGCAGATATAGAAATCAAAACGCTAATTAACAATCTATTCCTCTTTTTAAAAAAAAAAATTATACTGAAACTGTGCATATATACTGAAACTTATAATGCTTCATCTATTAGGAGATAGACTGACAAACCTATATTATATACGAGAATATGCCTCTAGTAGTGTAGCCGACGTGTAGGGATGGGAAGAGATTTGGGCCGGCGACGACGATGGATGAGAAATGACGGCTAGCGAGAGAGGGGGTTGGGACGGTAGGAATGATGACGACTACGCCGATGGTTGTACGAGATCGGGGCTGGAGAAGGAGATTAAAGGACGACGGCGAGGGATTGGCCTGGCGGGTCTGGGTCGGCGGTTGATTTAGGGCTGGGCGGCGGTGGAAAAAGTCACGTGAGGCTCACCACTCATGTAACCTTAGACTTTCAGCCTAAATCCTATGTTTTGGAGACTTTAGGAGTTAGGACTCAATTGATAATCACTTGGAAGTTAAAAGATAAGATAGCTCATACTGTAAAATTAGATGTATTTATTTTATTTTTTGACAGACTAATTAGTAATTATAGAGGACCCTCTTTTGATTTGGCCAATTTTGCAATTATTCATTTATAAACCCTAGTATCGAACTGATCTAAAATGCTTGGGTTACCTCTAATAATGCGATCCAGTAGGAGCCATCTGGAACAGGATTTATGTTATCAGGTCTTCCAGGAAGATTATCTATGAATATCTCAGTTTCTCCTTTCTTCTTCCCTTTTAGCCAGTATTTCAGACATCTAAATCTGCTCCAATTTAAGAATCTACATTTAATAGAAGCAACATTTGATTGAAGAGAAACCGCAAGAACTGATGCACAACCCTACTTCCATGTTTCACAGACAACTAAGTAATCTTGTTTTGCAGATAAGGCAACACCATTTGCAAATGCAAGACCTTCTAGAACAACTGAAGTAGTATTTGAATAAGGATCGTATAACGGTTTCGTCTCCAGTATATCAAGTTGCCAATTCCGAAAGCCAAATTTCGTGCCTGCATCGCTGAAATACAACAGACCATCTGATGATTCGATCACATCATCTGCAAACCTAGCAAAGATTAAGGATATCCCATTAGTTTTTCAAACTAAAGATACCGCAACAAGATTATTATATAATTGAGCATAAAAAATAATAACATATGTAGGCATTTATAGTCTCGCCTAATTTTGGCACCATTAACATGTGATGTAAGAACCCTCACACCCTCTTCACTATCCTTTAGTTAACCCTGTCGAACATTCACAAACTCAAACCTCGACCAACAAAAAACTTGATTAAATATTTCAATAATATTCCACCCACGATCACATTTAGTTTTTGTTTAGTACAATTCGTAAAGGTTGGCATTGTACAATAAAACTACAAAATTCGGTTACCTTAATGGAAAAGTGGATATAATTTTGCTTGGTTATAATGCTGTCATGAATTTTTTGATTTATATATTGTTAAAATATGGATTTTATAGTAATTTAGCCCTCAAAATCAATTAACCCTTAATGTATGATATCTGATTTCGTCCCTGCGAAGTGGATCCTCTAATCCAATCTGATATTTCATCTTTATTTTATTATTTTTAATTTAAATCATGTGTAAATTAGTGATATAATCTTTACACTTGATTAGTAATATCATTTTTACATTGTCGTATGATGTTTATTTTGAAATACCAGATAAAACACTAATATTGGAATATATTATACAAAATCTTGTTTGCAGCCCCTATATATATATATGTGTGTGTGACATTATATAATAGTGGTTACAGTGGTCGCTTCCTTGGAAAGTACTGCAGAAGCAGAACTACAACGTGCATATAAGTTAGAGAATATATATATAATGTGAATCAATGATGAATTAAATAATAACGAGGGACAGTGGGTTCACAAATATAAATATCAATTATCTGCACATATGTACCATATGTTATTGATTGGATCTGGTTGGATTGTCGCCCACTTGCAGCTTGGAAAAGTAAAAGTAAGTGATAATTCTAATATGAGGTAAATTTATCCTTGTGTTTGAATAATGGATGGATATAAAATACAAAATTTCAAGTGATTGGATCTCAAATTTATTATTTCAATTAAATTGAATTCAAAAGTCATCAAACTTGCTAATAAATTAGTAAAAAAATTGGAAATGATAAATTTCAAATTCATATGATCAACTCAAACATCATCAATGTATTTATTACGATTAATCTCAAAATATTTCTCAAATTCTTCAATCTAAACACAATCCAAGTGAAAAGATAAAGATATCCAGAACTTGGAAATAGCAACATACTAGACAATTTTCTGCACATCATATATATATATATATATATATATATATATATATATATATATATATATATATATATATATATATATATACAAGAGGCATAACGGTTTCTTTTATATATACTTTAATTATATCATTATATTTCGTAAAAGAGTATAATCAGACAATAGAAAAAACTTGTTCCATGGGAATTTGTTAGAGTGAGTCACCACTTTATTTTATCACTTGTATTAAGAAATCGCTACTAAATTTCGAAATGGACACTCACATACAATAGTTTGCAAATCACATAAACAAGGAAAATGGCACTAAACAAAGCCCGTGCAATAGAGTCGACATAATTACACAATCTGAGACATTATTGTGTTGCACCAACACCAAACTTCACCAAAACCCCCTATATATTGTTTTATCGGCTAGAATGATGTGGCTGGTAATGGTAATTTTCCTACAAAGTCACTTTCAAGACTCCCAAAGTAAAGATTTCCGTCAAACTCAACCGCCGAGGTTACGAATCTCATGACTTTTCCAGTTGGATCATCGAAGCTTTTGAT
Organism: Scutellaria barbata; assembly: GCA_028654395.1. Classification (NCBI taxonomy): domain Eukaryota; kingdom Viridiplantae; phylum Streptophyta; class Magnoliopsida; order Lamiales; family Lamiaceae; genus Scutellaria; species Scutellaria barbata. The sequence goes on along the minus strand of CM053646.1, from coordinate 10,796,096 downwards.
AATCTTGCCATTGCTTCCAACATTCACAACAACTGTTTTATTTCCAACCACAACAATCGGATTCCTCGATTTATGAGAAGTCCACTTAGGTAATACCTGCATCCAATAGTCAATTTGTTTTAAAGTAGATAAAATTCATTCGAATTTTTCCTTCAAAAAATCCAGAAACCATAGTTTGCTTCAATCATTTAAACAGACCGATTTTGCAATTATCTATTTATTAACCCAGTTATCCAATTACTCTGAGATTTACCTCCAATAATGCGATCCAGAATGAGCCATCTGTGGCAAGATTTATGTTGTCTGGTCTTCCAGGAAGTTTATCTATGAATATGTTTGTTTTACCTTTCTTCTTGCCTTTTAGCCAGTATTTCAGACATCTATATCTGCACCAATTCAAGAAATCAAACACAAGTTTAATCTGATTCAAGTGCAATTTAGTATAAATAGTGATGTAGAGTACATACTTCCATGTTTCACAGACAACTAAGTAATCTTGGTTTGCAGATAAGGCAACACCATTTGCAAATGCAAGACCTTCTAGAACAACAGATGTAGTATTCGAATATGGGTCGTATTTTAGGAGACGTCCGTGAGGCTTCGTTTCTAGTATATCAAGTTGCCAATTCTGAAACCCAAATTTTGTGCTTGCATCACTAAAATATAACATTCCGTCTGATGATTCGATCACGTCATCTGCAAACCTTGTCGATATTAAGGATATAACATTAGTTTGTCAAAATTAAGGGTACTAGCAAGATGATAATTTAATGTGATCATGAGAAATACTAATATACGTAGGATTTGTATAGTCTCACCTAATAATGGAACCATTAACATGTGATGTAAGAATCGTCACACCCTTCTCACTAACCTTAAACAAACCCTGTCAATCATTCACAAATTCAAACCTCAGACCCACAAAATACTTGATTAAAATTCAGAGTATAATTAGTTATTGTGTCCTTATTCAATTCAGAGTGAATCAAAGGCTCCTCACGATGATGAACACACTTGATTACTTCCTACTAAAGTGCTGCTACTAATAAGTAATAAGGTAAATGATTTTTCCTTACTTTCCCAATGTCATAATCCATATTCCCATTGCTTTAAATTATCGATTCTAAGCATTAATTTCTCATTTATTCTAAATTTGACTCGAGAAACTTAATATAACAAAGTTATCTACAAAGTTATCTACTCAGAACTCAGATTCTAATTATGCAACCCGTTTACAGTTTAATCAAAGGAAACACCGCGTAATAGTTAGTCAAAGATTGATGAACACCAGCTTTTTCTAAACCAATTTCCAACAAAATTTAGTGGCACTTACATAACAAGTAAAAGTTGAGAACAGATCACCCAAAAATTAATGGTATATATCAAACAAGTTACCTTATCTCCATCACAGACAATTAAATCACCAGCTTTTGTAATACATACTCCTAATATACTCTCACTCTCAATTTGCTTCCAATCTTCCCACGTTCCATTTTTGTGCAACCTTTTCACACTACCATCTCTCGTGACTGTATACAGAACTCCATTTTTGTCGAAGGCGAGATCCTCTGGTTTTTTCACATGTCCTTCTCCCAGTTTGATCACTTTCTGTTAAGACAAAAGTATGTAATAAAAAAATATATAATTCACAAAAAACATGCATCAAATGATATCTTGTTTTTTTGAATTAGTGAACCTGTAATTTAGAGTTCGATGGCAAAGGGGGCGATGGAGGGGGAATATCGATGTAAGCGGAAGATGATGGTGATGATAAAAACACTAGTTGAAAGGCAACTGCTGCTAAGCAAACTTTTAAAATTCTAGAACATTTTATCAAGGCCATGTTGATTGATATTATAGAATGGATAGTATAGAAAACTGAATCCACTATATAATCTAAGATATTTGGCTCTTGGTGGTAGTGTTTGAAATTTTTGGTGAGATCATATAATTAATGAAGATATGATGAGATCGAGTGGTCGCTTTCTTGCAAGGTGAGTACATTGTATTAATGTTGTCGTCTAGCTAAGCTTGTCCTAAGCTCATCTTCACTTCCCCAAGACAAACGCAACTATTTTATGTGATACTTATAAATAGGATGGCAATTTGATTTAGTATTCCAAAAATTGGTATCTACTATATTGATATTGATATAGTCTATATCATTCAGTGTCTATTTCATATTAATGTAGAATTGTGGAGGTTTCATATTGACTATAATAAGTTCTTGTGTTGACAGATTTGATTTTTTCTTGTTTTTAACTCATGATAAAATATGAAAATCTTTTAAAATTAGATTGCAGTTGATAATATGGACCCCACCTATGAGGAGCCTTGGTCCAAAGCCAACGAGTTTGAGTTTTCTTTATACCCCTCTGTATAGTAGTTATATTATATACATGTATATTTAGAAATATAAAAGTAAGTTATTTATAATGATGTTAATTTTATCTTATTTGAAATGATTATTATGATTAAGGATTTTGATTGCATTAAAAAAAACATGTTCGGTTTCATTGTCATTACTAATCTTGAAAGGAAAAAAAACATGAATTATAGGTTGCTAACTATAAAAAAAAAGTGGATTAGTGGTATCAAGGCCATGTTGATTAATATAGAAACTGAACCAACTATATAGTCTCTCATACGGTGAGAAAGGATAGAGTGGTCGCTTTCTTGAAGGTGCAAAATGATATCGTGTAGCTTATAAGCTTATGATAAATTCATCTATACTTGCGTACCCAACACAAACGCAACTACTTTATGTAATTAATAGGAGGCATTAGAATATATGATAAAGTATTTCAAGAATTGGTATTTCTACATATTGATAAATTATATATCATTCAATCTCTATTTCATATTGAATGTAGAATTGTCGTCATCAAAACTGAGGTTTCGTATTGATTATAATAAATTCTTGTAATGAAAGATTTGTTTTGTTTTTTTGAATTCAAGGAAAAATATAAAGATCTTTTAAAACCTCCTTCAACATATTTGTAAAAGTATTGAAGCTAAGAACTTAATGATGTTAAAAAGTATATGATTCACTGCACTTAAAAAATCAAGTAACATATACATACAACCAGAATTAAGTACCATATACGTTGTACACTTTGTAGCTAGATTAGCTAATAATTGATTCAAGACAAAACGTCTCATGGATTGTGAATTTGTGAGATGATATCGTTCACTCAATTTATTCCACCTTTATTATTAAGTCAAAACGTCTCATTTCACGAATTGGTCTCACACAAGAGTGACGGCTCTTGATTCAGTTACAATTTCTTCACTACATTTCCAATAGGACCAATGCTTTCTTTTCTGATTTTATATTTTACCATATATTTCTCAAGTTCCATGAACTTTCTGTAAATAGACGTGTTTTTCTTTCTTCCTTTCCGCCTTAATTCACCATTTGTTTAATTTAGAACAAATAATTGCATATGGTCAAGGCATAAAATAGTACAAATGGGTTAGTAGGGGTAAATATGAACCCAAAACAGTAATTGCAGGCCACTTCTTTAGGGTCAATGGCGGCTTCGGCAATAGAAATTTATACATGCCTAATAATGATGTATCCGGTGCTTAAATAAATAAATATAAAATATATATTAAAGCATATCTATTATCTATTATTATCCATATAAAAGTATAAATGTTTCTTATAAAATATGAATTATTGAATATATTTCTATTAAAAATTATTATTTAAAATTATAATAGTAATTAGAATTTTCATACTTAAATAATTTTATATTAGAATTCTAACTAATTTAAAATCTTATAAAATTTTATTATAATTAAAATTTTAATATAAAAGTGATATATAAAATATTTATATTAATTTGAATTGATCTTCACGTTACACGCACATGATCAAAAACTTGTAATATAATAATAATATAAATAGTATGTACTTATTAAGCAATCTATATATATATATATATATATATATATATATATATATATAATGGATTTATTATTCGATATGCAGGCTGGATTATGGGATGAATATAGATTGGACTTTGACAAAACCTTCTTACAAAATATGGACTGCCGAATATATCTCTAGTATGATTATTATTTAAGGTTAAAATAGTAATTTAGGATTTTTATACTTAAATAATTTTATATTAGAATTATAACTAATTCAAAATCCTATAAAATTCTGTTATAATTAAAATTCTAATATAAAAATGTATATATAAGATATTTGTATTAATTAACTAATTTAAAATCCTATAGAATTCTATTATAATTAAAATCTAATATAAAAGTATTATATATAAGATATTTGTATTAATTTGAATTGATCTCCACATACAATGCATGTGATCTAAAATTCATATATATATATATATGTATATATATATATAATGTGAATTAATGATGAATTAAATAATAACGAGGGACAGTGGGTTCACAAATATAAATATCAATTATCTGCACATATGTACCATATGTTATTGATTGGATCTGGTTGGATTGTCGCTACTTGAAGCTTGGAAATAGTAAAAATAAGTGATAATCCTAATATGAGGTAATTGTGTTTGAATAATGGATGGATTTAAAATACAAAATTTCAAGTGATTGGATCTCAAATATTCCATTTCAATTAAATTGAATTCAAAAGTCATCAAAATTGCTAATAAATTAGTATAAAATTGAAAGTGATAACGAACTTTATAGATGGAAACTGAAGAAGACTGGACCTTTTTTTTCTTTCCCCCTTTAACTCTTCAAAGAAGAAGTGCTTATGGGGTCAAATCAATACGTTCTAAAAAGAAATATTTGAGTATCAATCTCATCGATATCATCGATCTCATACCAAATCCCAGAATTTCAAATTCATATGATCAACTCAAACATTGTCAATGTATTTTATTACTATTAATCTCAAAATATTTCCCAAATTCCTCAATTTAAACACAATGCAAGTGAAAAGATAAAGATATCCAGAACTTGGAAATAGCAACATACCAGAGAATTTTCTGCACATCATATATATACATCAGTGGCATAATCGTTGTTTCTTTTATATATACTTTGATTATATCATTATATTTCGTAAAAGAGTATAATCAGGCAATCTCATGGGAATTTGTTAGAGTGAGTCACCACTTTATTTTATCACTTCTACAACTTCACGATCAAATTGTGGGTAATGTTGATATGTAAGAATTACTTGAGATACTAAATTTCATAATGGACACTCACATACAATAGTTTGCAAATTGTTGGAAAATATATGGTGCATGTGGTGTATTTGAAGATGACTAAAAATAACAAATGAGGAAAGTCGAGGTAAGAGTTAGATTCTTTCTCCATAAGACAATTTTTACCCTGTATTCAGTGTTTTACGGTTTACGACAAACGTCCCCAAGATACAACGACTTCCTAAATTAACGATCGCAGCACAACGACTCCAAAAATTCTCTGACGAACGAAAACAATATTTGGAACTTTCTTAAACAAGATGATGAGAGACTACAATTGTTAGAATGCTAATAATGCAAGATTGAATGTGGAGTCTATTTATAGAAGTACAAGAAGTGTGATATCTTTCCATAATAGACACCTTTGAATTTGAAATGATATCTTTTCATAATTAGACACTTTTTTATTTGAATTGAAATATTTCCACAATTAGACACCTTTTGGAATGAAATAAAGTGTCTCAGTTTTGGATTAGTTGCATCCTTTTTGTCAGTAGTTAATCACAAGATCACCAAAAACAAAATCCAAAACGCACTACACAAACAAGAAAGGAAATCTTGAATGCAAAGCAAAGAAAAACCGAGAAAGAACAAGGAACACCAAGGTTTAGAGTGGTTCGACTCAAGAATGAGCCTACATCCACTATAGGTCTTTCCACTAATCAACTCGAATCAGAAACACAAGATTACAGCATGAAAACCATGAAAACGAAGAACAAACTATCACTAAATTCTGCTCTCCGTTTCTTGTTATCTCTCTCTCTGTACAATGCTCAACTCTCAAAATGTACAACTAATGAAATAAACTACGTATTATATAGAGCTTGTAGCAACTTGAATCACCGGATTTGGTGGAGAATTGACTGAGATATGAGCCCCGAAAAACGAACTATCCAACCTGCAAACTGAAATCAAGAAACTGAACAATTCAAATAACTGAAAAAACCGAACTTGAAATCGCGTTTTCCGAAAACGATTTTACAAGTAAAACAGCAACTTTTCCTATACTTAGCAAATTTAGCCAAAACTTTGCAAAACTGATTTCCCTTAATTTTCCTCTTCTTCATGCATGAAATCGATTGTGTTCATGCTATATACTTAACACTTTTAAATTGGATTGCATTAATTCAATTCAAATTTACACATTTTTACAAATTTACATCTCTTCAAACTTCACATCTTTTCAATTTAAATTGTCAATTTCAAGTATTAATTTCTCATTCATTCGAAATTGGATTTGAGAAAATAAATACTCTAAATTTATCTCCTCAAAACGTAGATTTCAAATTTGCAAATTATTTTCATTTCAAACAAACGGAACACCATGAAAAAATTGGTCAAAGATTGGTCAACACCAACTTTTCCAAACCAATTTCCAACACAAATCACATAAACAAGGAAAATCGCACTAAACAAAGCCCGTGCAATTGGGTCGACATAATAGACACAATCTAAGACATTATTGTGTTGCACCAACACCAAACTTCACTAAAACCACCTATATATTGTTTTATCTGCTAGAATGATGTGGCTGGTAATGGTAATTTTCCTACAAAGTCATTTTCAAGACTCCCAAAGTAAAGATTTCCGTCAAACTCAACTGCAGAGCTTACGGATCTCATGACTTTTCCAGTTGGATCATCGAAGCTTTTGATAATCTTGCCATTGCTTCCAACATTCACAACAACTGTTTTATTTCCAAACACAGGAATCCTCGATTTATTAAGTACTACCTGCATCCAATAGTCAATTTGTTGTGAAGTAGATAAAATTCATTCGAATTTTTCCTTCAAAAAATCCAGAAACCATAGTTTGCTACATTTCTGTCAATCATTTAAACAGACCGATTTTGCAATTATCTATTTATTAACCCAGTTATCCAATTACTCTGAGATTTACCTCCTGTAATGCGATCCAGAATGAGCCATCTGGGGCAAGATTTACGTTGTCGGGTCTTCCAGGAAGTTTATCTATGAATATGTTTGTTTTACCTTTCTTCTTCCCTTTTAGCCAGTATTTCAGACATCTATATCTGCACCATTTCAAGAAATCAAACACAAGTTTAATCTGATTCAACTACAATTTAGTATAAATAGAGTGATGTAGAGTACATACTCCCATGATTCACAAACAACTAAATAATTTTGGTTTGCAGATAAGGCAACACCATTTGCAAATGCAAGACCTTCTAGAACAACAGATGTAGTATTTGAATATGGGTCGTATTTTAGGAGACGTCCGTGAGGCTTCGTTTCTAGTATATCAAGTTGCCAATTCTGAAACCCGAATTTTGTGCTTGCATCACTAAAATATAACATTCCATCTGATGATTCAATCACGTCATCTGCAAACCTTGTCGATATTAAGGAAATAACATTAGTTTGTCAAAATTAAGGGTACTAGCAAGATGATAATTTAATGTGATCATGAGAAATAATAATATACGTCGGCTTTGTATGGTCTCACCTAATAATGGAACCATTAACATGTGATGTAAGAATCTTCACACCCTTCTCACTAACCTTAGACAAACCCTGTCAATCATTCACAAATTCAAACCTCAGACCCACAAAATACTTGATTAAAATTCAGAGTATAATTAGTTATTGTGTCCCTATTCAATTCAGAGTAAATCAAAGGCTCCTCACGATGATGAACACACTTGATTACTTCCTACTAAAGTGCTGCTACTAATAAGTAATAAGGTAAACGATTTTTCCTTACTTTCCCAATGTCATAATCCATATTCCCATTGCTTTAAATTATCTACTTTAAGCATTAATTTCTCATTTATTCTAAATTTGACTTGAGAAACTTAATATAACAAAGTTATCTACTCAGAACTCAGATTCTAACTATCCAACTCGATTACAGTTTAATCAAACGAAACACCACATAATAATTAGTCAAAGATTGATGAACACCAACTTTTTCTAAACCAATTTCCAACAAAATTACTGGCACTTACATAACAAGTAAAAGTTGGGAACAGATCACCCAAAAATTAATGGTATATATAAAACAAGTTACCTTATCTCCATCACAGACAATTAAATCACCAGCTTTTGTAATACATACTCCTAATATACTCTCACTCTCAATTTGCTTCCAATCTTCCCACGTTCCATTTTTGTGCAACCTTTTCACAATACCATCTCTCGTGACTGTATACAAAACTCCATTTTTGTCGAAGGCGAGATCCTCTGGTTTTTTAACATGTCCTTCTCCCAGTTTGATCACTTTCTGTTAAGACAAAAGTATGTAATAAAAAAATATATAATTCACAAAAAGCATGCATCAAATGATATCTTGTTTTGAATTAGTGAACCTGTAATTTAGAGTTCGATGGCAATGGGGGCGATGGAGGGGGAATATCAATGTAAGCGGAAGATGATGGTGATGATAAAAACACTAGTTGAAAGGCAACTGCTGCTAAGCAAACTTTTAAAATTCTAGAACATTTTATCAAGGCCATGTTGATTGATATTATAGAATGGATAGTATAGATACTGAATCCACTATATAATCTAAGATATTTGGTTCTTGGTAGTAATGATTGAAATTTTTGGTGAGATCATATAATTAATGAAGATATGATGAGATCGAGTATCCGCTTTCTTGAAAGGTGAGTACATTATATTATATTTAAGGAAAAATGAACTTTTATATCAATTTTTATAAAATTTGATTCTTTTTTATTTATTAATATAACAATTGATTCTTAAATACCTCTAAATATAATAATTATTTTTAAAATGCTTATTTGTGAGTCAAGTCAACTGTCTACCCCACGTGTCCAATCAACCCATGATTCACACTCATCCACTTCATTTAATAGTTATTTATCCTATTATTATTTTATTAAATAGAAAATTATTGTTTTGTTAAATACTAATAATAACATGAGAAAATGGCCAAATACTATTTTCGAATATTATATTTAATACTATTTTCAAACATTAAGTTTAATACTATTTTATAACTAATACTATTTTATGTTAGTAATTTATAATTTTCAAAAATTTAATGTTAGTGTTAGTAATTTAATGTTCGAACATTAAATGTGAATGTAAGAAAATTTTCGAAAATTTTATATTAGTGATTTATAATTTTCGAAAATACTATGTTTAATTTTAGTAATTTAATTTTCGAACATTAAATGTGAGTGTAAGAAAATTTTTGAATTTTTTTTGAAAATTTTCAAAAATTATAAATTACTAACGTAAAATAGTATTAGTTATAAAATAGTATTAAACTTAATGTTCGAAAATAGTTTTAGATTTAATGTTCTAAAATAGTATTTGACCATTTTCCTATGTTATTATTAGTATTTAACAAAATAATAATAGGATAAATAACTATTAAAAGAAGTGGATATGTTAGAATTATGGGGTTGATTGGACTCGTGGAGCCCATTGGACAGTTGACTTAACTTAAAAATTGGTATTTTAAGATCAATTGTTATATTTAGAGGTATTTAGGGATTAATTATTATATTCATGGATAAAAGGAGATCAAATTTTATAAAAATGGATGTAAAGGATCATTTTCCCTTATATTTAATGTTGTCGTCTAGCTAAGCTTGTCCTAATAGTGTAAGATCATGTTTATCGGCAGTATTGATGCCCAGGTCATAGGAAGAGTCTAAAAAAAAAAAGTGGAAACGTAATTAAAATCCATGACCATGGTTGTGGCATAACCATGGTCATAAGATTTTGGTTACTCAATTATGATGACACGTGTCATCGTATGATTCGTCGAGTGTATTTTATTTAGATAATTACAAATTTTGATTTATCCACTTTAAAAAAAAAAAAATTATACACCAAAATTCATAAAATAAAATTCTCTATAAATAGATACTAATATTGATATATTTTGGATCACAATCTCATACACTCTCTTTTCTTTTCTAGCTTGTGTCAAATCTCTTTTCTCTTCCAACTTGTGTTAAAAATCTAAATTTTTATCATTTTCTACATAGATCCAAATTAGCTCAATTATTCACACTACTCCCAAAATCATCCACATTCTCAAAATGATCAAAATGATGAAAATTCTCAAAATATAATAAAAATTAATTATAGATATAATTATCAATATTTAATAATCGTATATATTTCTTAAATATTTAAAATATAATAAAAATTAATTATATATATAATTGTTAAATTATAAAAGAAATAATTTATTAAAGGTTGGTTGTGGTTGTGGGTGATTATTGATAAAGTATGAAAAAGATGAAATTTGATTGTAGTGTAGAATGTGTATGTGGAGGAGAGAGAAATGAATTGTTTATTAATTAATTGTGGATATAATTGGGCATGAATAAACATAGCCTAAGCTAATCTTCACTTACCCAAGACAAACCCAACTATAGTATTAAATTAATAATTCTTTAAATATTAAATCAATTCATATTACATAACCTACAAAATATAATTTCACTTAAGAAAACGAGTCTAAATAGTGGGAGCTATTAAACAACCTCATATAAATTTTGTGTAATTATAGCAGCAGCCCTTAAGAATTGACTATGTAATTTTTGTGTAATTATAGCAGCAGCCCTTAAGAATTGACTATATAAGTATTTAAAGCAGCGTTCGAAATATTTAAAGGTAACAACCTTTTGTTTTTTATCCTAATAGGTTTTCTTTTTCACTATTAATTTATTTAGTTGGTAACCATCTAACTCATGGTCGTTCAAGCATGTCTAAAATACCATCCATTTGATTTTATTTTTTTAAAATGAGTTTGATAGCTGTTTGACATTTGCAATGTTAGTAATTGTTCATTAGTATTCTACAATCTTATGTTTATTTTCATCAATTCAAATTAACATAAATATTTTATATATAACACTTTTATATTAAAATTTTAATTATAATAGAATTCTAAAGAATTTTGAATTAATTATAATTCTAATATAAAATTATTTTATATTTAAGTACGAAAATCATAAATTACTATTTTAAACTTAAATAATAATCATTAATAGGAATATATTCGGCAATCTATATTTTGTAAGAAATATCCACACTTTTATATAAGTAATAATATATATTGTAATATGAAAATAAATTAATTATAATCATTTTAATTTTATCTTATTTAAAATGTTTTAAAGATTTTGATTGTGCTACAATAATTAAAATGATTTCATAATCAATCTCATAAGGGTTAACCTATTATCTTAATTTTGGTGTTGATTATTAGTATCAATCAAGGAGTAAAAAACTGCGATATTTCGGCGATAAATTGGAGGGACAATATTATAATACCCCACAGTTTTATATATGTAAACATATCGCGATATTTCGTCGATATATCGCCGATTTATCGTTTTCGATGATATATCACTATATATAGGTAAAATATCGCGATATTTTGACTGTGAACAGTAACATTGACCGCACTACAGTGCTCTTTCCTGTTTTTTTTCCTTTTTTTTTCCTTATTTTCTTGTCTTTTTTTTATTATAATTTTTTTATATATATTTAAAAAATATCTATCAAACTTAAGTTCTATATCTATATTTTTATCTATGATTAGAACAAATAATAATTTTAATTAAATTGTTGAAATAAATTAACACACTAGCATTTAGGTTTTTCTCATAATTTAATTAAGTTTAGTTAATTTTTTTTATTTTAAGAAAAGAATTATGATGTATATATTATATACTATATAATAATAGTTTATCTCTATATTTATTGTAAATATATCATTTGATTTGAAATTTTAAATTCAATATACGTATTAATATTAGTTATATGAAGACACTTCTTGAAAAATAAGTTAAAATGCCTTGGTATTGCTTAGGTATTAAGCATGTGCAAAAATTATTAAATTATTCTATTTATTAATATCTTTTTATACAAAATTTGTCATGTTATCATAGTAGACAACGTTTATATAGTATTTTATCTATATATTTGTTGAAAATATATCATTTTATTTGAAATTATAAGTTCAATATATATATATATATATATATATATATATATATATATATTAATGTCAGTTATAATGATATTATAACTAGTAGATATATTTTTCAATTTTTTTAGAAAGTTTTAATATTTTTTTTAAAAATGTCCGATATTTCCACCGATACCGATATATCCGTAAAATCAAGATACCGATATTTTCACCGATAGCTATTTTTTTGTCCTTGGTATCAATGTATAAAGTTTTTGAGATAAAATAATTTTTTTAATCATTTTGACATTTAAAAAAAAAAAAAAAAGAAACTCATAGAATGTGGCGGGATGCAGGTTAGCGTAGGTGGTATAAGAGTGGGGTTGGGGTTTTCAACTATGCACCCTATCTTATCCCATAGCCATCTCTAATTTTTTGATAGAAAAAAAAATAAAATTAACTATAGTTTGCAAACTATAAAAAGATGTAGACCATAGGTGGTAAAACTACAGGAAAAAAAAAAAAAAAAAAGAAGCCCCTTAGAATAGGAAGTCGTCAAAAAAAAAAAAAAGGTCCGTTAGTTGCAATTGGAGAATATTTTTTCTTTTAGGTTGCTATGTGAGAAAAACAAAATTTGTAGTACATATTACACACTGAAAGTTACTGGATACAGATTAAATGTATGAGGCCACTTAGCATCGCTATTATCCTTTTGCTCTCAAAAGGTCTCACACGAAGAGTTATGGATACTTTGAATTAAAAAAAAAACAGATTATGGATTGTTGATAAAGCTTAAACTGTGGCTTAGTGATGAATTAAATGAATTTAATAATCTGGACATCATATGTTATCAATCAACCTACTTGCTCGACTCAAATCGAACACACTGGATCTTGGAAGTAGTAGTAACAATAATGTGATAATATATGTGTGAAAAATAAAGTGTTCTTATCTTGGAAATAGTAAAAATATTTGACATATTATGCGCATTTATCCTCAATTCGATTGCCAATTCAACAAACTTATAAAGACAAAGCATGGTAGCCCAATAATAAAATGTGAAATCTTCTAATCCAATAAATGTACAAGAAAAGGGAGAGAACAAAATTCAACAAGGTTATGATTTACGTTGTAAGATCAAATTTAACTCAAACAACTTTGAATAATAATAAAAGAGTTTATCGTTCTAAAAATAGATCATAATTTTATGTTCCAAAGATAAACTATCAATGCATGACCCGAAAAATTATCTCACATATGGGAATAAAAGGGATTAAGTGTCACACCCCGTTTTCATAGAGAGTAAAAGCGCGGATAATTCTTTTTTTTTTTTTTTTAAACAGAGTGTATACGCAGCCTTTTCATAGGGCGTCCAGCAAAAATCCCAAAACTGAAGAGATCTTAAAAACAAACAAAGTCTAGAAGATAACCATTGGATTGCAACAGATTTATATCATTACAGCGGAGAAAATGATCATGTTTAGATCAAAACACATAGCTATTGTTTTATACATAACTAGGGTTTCAGAAATGCTGATCACACATATACATTCATATATACTTGCAAAAAGAACAGACATTTCTATTCATCCCTCATTGCCTTCAGAATTTTCTGTAAAATAAAACATGGAAGGGGTAAGTGTCAAAAGAACACTTAGTGGGGTCCACTTTGTACATTAAAAGGGGTACACATAATATTTATTTGATAATATAAACATAAAACACGATGTGGACTCCCAAGTAGTCTCAATGCATTCTCTGGATAATTTCCCTCAGGAAGCCTATCCGGGTCCCAAGCCGACCCTATGGGTTATTACACCCCTTTCATGTTGGGATTCCGTAGAATACCCTCTTGCTGGGTTTCCATCGAGGAAGACCCTACTTGGCGTGCAGTCGCATGCGCAATTAATTTTATCACATAATAGTTCTCACATAACACAGAGTACACGTTGGACACATTCATGTTGGCCACATAAATCACATAACACATATGTAAAGAAAATCCTTTGTCATTTGTTGGTTTCTAAAGAAACCCCTGTTGTAATGGTAGTTCCCTGACTTATCATCATATGAAACCATTTACATTTGTATCACCTGAAATCAATAGCTTTCAAAACCATATAATTTCCTCGAATAATGTTCATGTAGTGAAAACATTTCACTTTAAATCGACGCCACATAATAACGGAATTCAAATCATATAGTCACGTAATTTTTCGTAAAACTGTACAATTTAAAACATAAATAAGATTTTACCCCCACCTTGGATTTTTCACAAAATCCTGTCCAAAAAAGCGTTCAATCATGTCCTTAGTTCGGTCCCGTACATGTATTTCCTACAGAGAATAGAAACGAGCTTATTTTCTGATTTAAATAGCTTAAGACTAATGAAATCTATAAAGGAATAAACCCTAGAGAAGATCGATAGATGAGGTTCTTAATTTAGGGTTTACCGAAAATCAGGGTTTGTGGATTTCGCCCCTAAAATTAGGGTTTTCTTGCTTAAAGAGTCCGTTTGTCTTGTCTTATATTATTTTATATCATCGTAGGACATTAAATACAGAATTTATGAAATTCTGGGGTCATAATATAATCGTTCGGTCAATTCATCAAAGTCTGGGGGTGATTCTCTAATTTATGCAAAGTTTAAGGTCTATTTTGTAATTTCTAGAAATTTTGAGGACTATTCTGCAATTTCAGAAGGTTCTGAGGTCAAATTGTTAATGTTCTTAAATTCAGGGACTAATCTGGAAGTTTTCTCAAGTTTGAGGACTAATTGGTGAATACCTAATAGTCCAGGGACTAGAATGCTATTTCTTCTAAATCCATAATTTGCAGCTAAGTCCCTAAGTTAATTAAATTCCTAATTGCACCCCCAAAACCCAAAACACCTCCCCTGTTCCAAAACCTCCCAAACTGCCGCCTCTATCTCGCCCCTGCGCCGCTGCCGTTCCGCCGCCTCCACTGCCGGCGACCTCCCGTCGCCGGCGACACCCCCCTTCAACACATACGCACCTAACAACACACTCAATAACATATATACACACAATTACATACATCCATATATATACATACATTCCAGCTTCGCCGCCGCTGCAAGCGGCGGCTCTCCCTATCAGACACGCCGGCGCAACTCCGGCGCCGGCTCCTCCCCCAAACACCAACCCAAGAACACACACACTCCATTACACATATATATCTCCAATCAAGCATACAAACATAGATATATGTATATATATATTTCCCAGCTCTGCCGCCGCTAACTGCGGCGGCCCTCAATCGACCTCGCCGGCGCTTATAGCGCCGGCCACCACACCTAACACATAGCCCGCCGGCGCGACCGAGCGCCGGCAAGGAAAACGGTAGAAAACAACGGCGGCGGCAGCAGTACGAGAGAGAGATGGACGGCGAAAAAAATGGCGACCGATTCACACTCCGAACCCAAATTCGTAACTATCTCAACACGAATTACAAATTAAACGGAAAAATTTAAAGTAAACCTTGCCGGTTGAGAGTGGAGAATGGGCGGTGATGGTGGCGGTGGAAGAAGTATTTGAGAGAGAGAGATGTGAAAATGGAGATGCAGATTTTCTTTTCCTATTTTTTCCTTACAATTGCTTCATTAATTAAATCTCTTCATTTCTTCATTTTACAAAAACTTGCCAAGTGTATACAATTTTAGCAAGAGGAGTCATGCTATCCTTTAATTTAATTAGTATGCATTAATTAAGACTAAGGTTTAGGTTTGTTAATGTAAATAATTTACGGATACTACATTAAGATCAGAAGTTTTCAAATTTAAATCTAATGTTGAGCAAACCATCTAGCAATAACAGTACTTACCAAAATCCAGAAAAACAAAAACAATGAAACAATTCCAAAAAAAAAAAAAAAACCAACATGCATGAACCCTAACTAGTCCTAATCGAAACAACAAAGAGGGCTCTTGTAAAACTTAAACCAAGCTGCTAGGCTCTTCATTCGGATACCAGAATCTGTTATAGAACCAAGTCGAATCCGCTACGGTTCGTACATCATCCTGGTTTCGATGCCACGCGTAATACGCATGAGTTCTGTTCTTTAACTCAAGAATAGCATGTCCAAAACTGGCTTCACGAAACGCTGAGTAACTTGGCTGTGGCTCTGTGAAGCTATTGGCAAGGCCTTCAATGTTTCCACCATCACCAATTGTAATATAAACTGGAGCTGAAGCATCTTTAACAGGTGCACTTAGTCCATCAGTGATGTTGTACTTGATGTTCGATATACGTTCACTGCGCTCGTACGAGTGGACATGTCCGGATAACACGAGGTCCACCTTGTGTTGAACGAACCACTCTTCGAACTCGACTCTCATGCTTTCACCCTCCATGTAGTGGTAGTTATTGCTGTTGTACAATGGTGAGTGGACCATGACAATAAGCCATGGTGTCTCACTTCTGTTCACCTTTGCCAGCTCTTCTTTAAGCCACCTGTATTGCGGGGTATATTTACCTAATTCATCACAAATATTTGTCCATCAATCTTGAAACATTATTGAACTAATAAAAGCAGAGCATTGTGTTATGGTATTACCATAAGCTGAATAAGATGATAGCACTATTATTTGGGCTGATGCTCGTTTAACCGAGTACCAAAGTGGCGATGTACTGTTGGATGCTTTGAACGGGACATGGTATCGATGCATAAAAGGCTTGAACGGAATGTTTTCATCCTAAAAAAATCGCAACAATTAGGACCATAATACAACATAGCAACAAGTGTCAAGTTTTTGTTATATATTTTCATAAAATTTGAACAAATAGACCCTTAACTAATCAAAAAATTTATGATTAGAAATTTTAGGGAATGAATATTCATTAGGATAAATTGAGGATAAAATCATATAAAAGTTTAAGACATTTAATGTGAAACAAAATTTAGACTTCAGAATAGTATTCTTACAATCTCAGGTGCAAAGTCGAGTTCGTGGTTGCCAGCTGTCCAAATCCAGGGTTGATAGGCAGTGCTCTTCTCCACGAATCGACCCCAAGTGTCCCACCTCACGTTGTCGTGGAAAGGATGATTATCCGCATAAGAAAGGTCGCCTACGTAGAGCACGGCCTGGCTGTTCGTGTTGGCTAAGTAATGCTCCAATGTTTGGTTCGAGTCGTAGGTTTGTCCCAAATCCCCTGCACAAAAGATACATATATGTTTGACCACTATGATATGATCGTATGATTTATTGAATCGTTTAGAGGACTACTCACCCATTACACCAAATGTGTAAGGAACATCAGGCCCAACTTTAGGAGGGGTTGTGAAAGAAAATCTTCTAGTAGCACTGTGCTTGCCAACTTCATAAATGTACTTTGTGTCATGCTGCAAATTTAGTCATGGCATTAGATGAATATAACTGGGATCAAATATGACGTAAGAAAAGAGTGAGTGGACCTTAAGGTGTTGAATTGTGGCGTGATGAATGTAACCAGAAGTGTAGTTGTAGTATCGATAGGTGGTGGTAATAGCATGAGCCCTGTGGCTATGTTTGGAGCCATGTTGCCAGTAGGTCACCACATTCGGGTGGTGGTGCAGTGGTGTCACCCATGATATAATCATGCTTTCTCCCTCATTATCTCCCTGTGTTATATGAACCTGTGCGCATGCAAATCAAACGTGGTTTACCTCCTAAGGAAATCAAGTCAAGGAAAAGAGAATGAAGAGTATTTTTGTTTTTTTTTTTTTAAATTGGGTTTGGGGGAGTGGAAGGGAGATAAACAATAATAATTAGAAAACTTACACGGGTTATCACAATCTACACCTTTATAAAGGTGATATACCACTTGAACTATAAGGCTCGTGGTGAAGAGTATTTTTGTTCAAAACTTATTTTTGTGGCTAAAAAAACATGCTTATTATAAATTTAACTAGATCCAATATATTTTGGGTCTATCTTATTTGGATTATATTCCAACCCATTATCACTAATATTTATTTTGAGATCCAAAGGATCAATTGCCCAAGGGAAAAGGTGACCTGTGGATTAGTATTAATTAAAAAAAAAAAAAAACCTAGTTCGATCTTCATCGAACCTATTCTATTCTTTAGACTAGATAGAGACCCTTTGGGTTTTCTATCACGCTACACAAAGTCAAGCTCGACAACAAAAGACAAAGGCAAATCACAGATATTTCATATCAGATTAAAAAACTAATACTACTTGCACACTAGCTTATAGATAACTAGACCAATCATGTCATATTATTCAAAGCAAAGAAAAAACGTAATAATCAAGATTTGAGATTTGTAATGTTGACCTGCTCGGGTGCGTTGAAACCAGGAGGAGATGGGAAAGACTCAACAGGCATGTCAACTGAAGCATCAACTTTTCTGACAAAACTACTCGTGGCACCACCATTGCACAATGCACAACATTGTAGCAAATACAAACAAACTATTGTCAAGAACAAGTTTTTCATGGTTTTCATTGTGTGAGAAACTTGGAGAGAAATATCTTGAGAGATGATGGGTTATGATTAATTATAAACGTCAGATTAGACGTTATATATACCTATATATAAGGGCTTGTAGTGATTCTATTAACTAAGAGTTCGAGATTATGTATAAGTTTGTAGTGATTCTATTAACTAAGGAGACCATATATATTGGTAGTTTGTTATGTTAAACTAGTGAATATTCGTTATGGATTAACTTTTTTCCACTTTCATCCTTAATTAATCTATGTATATTAATATATATACCCATGATTTTTGTTTCGTTTTAGGACTATATAGAGTCCTACAATTTGTGAATACATAACATGGTGTCTTTTTTTTTTTTTTTTTTTATAAACTTAAAAGGTATTTTATTTAGCTGGGTGATATATTAATGGTATATCTTCATTATCGAAAACGACCAAATCCCAATTCCCAAAAAAATGTGTTTTAAGATTAGTTAATAGTATATTGGTGGTGTATGTCTTATTTATTATCAAAACTATCAATAATGTGAAATTGGAATCTTGAAGAAGAAAGATTAGGTATATCGATCTTATCGTGAAAAGATTACAGTAATTATGAATAACTTACGGCTTTAGTTTTACCAACGAGATATTCCTTAAAAATTTATTTATCTACTCTATTGATAGTTGAACATTGACTACAAGCTACAAATATATCATTTTCATAATATCAATATTTAAATATAGTTTAGTGATACTTTTGAAAAATATGTTACCCTTCTCCCTAAATATCGATAATGATGAGTACTTTCAAGTTGAAATCATAATTGAATTGTGGTCCCCACATGCAAGAGAGAGACTCTATACCAATTATTTTTATTTCCAACAAAAGAGAAAAATAATATAAACCAATGAAATTAGTTTTATTTTCCTTATGTGGGACAAGATACTTCTAAATTCTCAAATATTTCAGAAAGGATCCAAAATCACTTTGACTCATAATTTCTTATTCACTCATTAAATAATTTTGGACAAGCTATTTACCGTCTTGAACCTCTCTCAAAAGAAAACACATTCTATTGACTTGTTTCTTAATTTGGATACGAGACCCACATGCAAAATTGCCTCAAAGTGAGCAAAAATTGCAGATTTTTCCAATACATGTTACTGACATTAGTTTCTTCGTTTCACAGTACTATCACACAATGATTAAATTATACAAATAATATATACTAAGCACCAAATCATTATAAGAACATGAACTTTAAGATTCACATATCCACCATGCATGCACATCAATTTTATTTCACCGAACACTTACAACTAAAGTTTAAGATTCAAATCAAGCATGTTCGAAGTAGACGATTTGTGCTCCGTTTGTTTATGATCAAATCTGAAACATGAAGGCAACATGAAATCTGCATCCTCGTAGAGGAGAGCAGAGGGCTTCGATGCCAATCCGAATCCGGATGACATGGCAATTTCATCTCTAGTGTGATTCAGTGTTGTGATCATCACATTATTGTGTGTGTATGATCTTAATAAATCTCTTTCTCTTTTATGAGCATTTTGGTGCCCTCCCAATGCTTGGGAGCTTTGGAACTTACGTCTACAGATTTTGCACGAATGTATCTTGATCGTCGTTTTGAGTGATTTGGGTGGATTATTTCTTCCCAGCCTCAAATTCAACCACTCTTCTTCTTGATCACTATTACTTTCTTGACCTTGCTTCATTTTCTAGCTACCTAGCTCTCTTAAACAAGGAACTAGATGAAGTATCTCAAACTTGCAAGATGAAGTTGTAATGACTGATATTTTGTTTACATATGTTTGTTCATTATATAATGCTTAATTTGGTTTCCTAATTGGAGGATGCTTACGTCATCTTTCCTTATTCGCATCTATTCAACCTTTGAGTTGGGAGTACTTCTTTCATCCCAAAAAATAGTTCATTCTCAATTTTCACACGGAATAAGAAAACATTTTTATTTACTCGGGAAAACAAATTTTACCCACAAATTCCCTTTTAAACCTTATTTATTTAATTAAAAAAAAATTAATAACAAAAGATAGTAAAAGCCACCTACACAAATTTAAAGAATTTTAAGCAAGGGTATTTTAGAAAAATTATACATTTCTAATAAGAAAATTGATTATATATAATTTAAGCTGGACCAAAAAGAAATAATGAATTATTTTTACGGACGGAGAGATCAGTACATCTACTTCTCCTGATGTTAGGAAAAAGATAAAAGGTCAAGCATTTTTTGTATTACATCTACCATTAAATATTGTGGTAAAAAAGAGGTGTTATCCCTTAAATTTATTATCGTAAATGAATCGAATGGACTCAAATATATTGTTTTTCAAATTTATTTATATTGTTACTAATGATATTTACGAATTATGATTTAACCTTGTTTGATTGTTCAAGTCATATTTGAATGAGTTTTAATCAAGTTGAATGTACAAGTCAAACTTTAATTAAATTAATTTTATTAAATCTAAACTATATCAAATTTATATGTTTTTAGAATTTGTAAGTTATGGAATCGCAATCTATATAGAATTATCATAATTATGATGCAAAAGTCTCGATTAACCCTAGTCTAATAAATTTAGACTTATCAATCATTTGATTCGTTCTAGTGTTCACTCCACTAAACTAAATGAACTCTCAGCAAATAATTTCGAGTCAATTATAAAATAATTTTGATTTTTGTTTTCTTATGCCAGGATGGGTCCCTGCCAACTAATGATAGGTACTTGTTTTTGCACATGGTTTTCTGAGTCAGCAACTGACCTATTGGGAGATCCACGTGTCTTTCTAAAGCGTAAATAATTCTTGTATACATAAATTTAAAGATACAAACAACTGGTGTACCACTAGTCAGTCTTGTATTTTAGCACTTTATAAAAATATAAATAATAATAATTAGTAAAGTTGTTAAAATGGATTGAGTCCGTTGGATCAACCCGTCCCGCCATATACATAAAGGATGGGTTAGGTTAGAGATTGAGCCCGTTGGACCAATCCGTCCAGCCATATGCATAAAGGATGGGTTAGACCAAAGATTTAACAGTCTGGCCTGTTAAAAGGCAGGCCTAAATAGACTGGTTCATTTGGGCCGCAGGTTGAGGCGAGACAGGTTAAGACAGGAGGCGAGACAGGTTGAGGCGAGACAGGTTAAGACAGGAGGCGAGACAGGTTAAGACAGGACGGGCTAGCTTGTCTAATATTCCCAATAATTAATATTAATTAAATTAATATTAGTATTCTCATTTCTTTTCTCGTCTTTTTTCTAAACTTATCTTTTTTTTTTCTACTGAAATGTCAAACCCTAGTCTAGTTCATCAAATCAACTCACATTGCTACTCTCCTTGGACATCAATCGCTTCTAGTTCCAATCGCTGTGGCAAAGACAGATAAATCAAATTCATATTGTAATTTCATTTTTCATATTTGAAGTAAAACAAATGGAGGCTAGCAAAAATAGGTAAATCAAATTCATATTTTAATTTCATTTTGCAAATTTGAAGATAAACAAATGGAGTTTAGCACTTTAAACGAAAATATTAATTTGAATGATAATGAAGGTGGAAGTGAAAACACTAAGTCTGATGGGAAAGGTAAGATTAGAGAATATTTTAATGTTTGGAATTATTTTGATGATCTAAATGTTGATGAATCATAATTTTCAAGGAACTTACCTGTTGTATTTCAGATTTGTTATTCAAACTATTTGCTAGACTATTTAAAATTATTTGTTATCCAATTGAACTTTAATGTTTAGTTTTTGTGTTTTATATCATTGTATATTTATTTTATCTCGCATTTGGTTAGAGATTATATTTTTTCATTATTTTAATTTTATGATCTTTAAGAGTTGAACTAGATTTTACATTGATACATAATTTGAGTTGGGGTGTTTATTGTTTAAATATGATATATTTCTTCTAGATCAATCTCAAAGGCTCAATTATCTAAGAAACTACCTAAATATTTTAGAATTATCCAAGAAATTATATTAATGTTCAACAATCTAAAAAACTACCTAAATATTTTAGATTTATATAGAAACTACATAAATATTTTAGAATTATCCAAGAAATTATATCAATGTTCAACAAGTTGCCAAGTTCACAAATTAATGTAATCATAACTAAAAAGTTGTATGTTGGTTTTTATGTGAAATTATTTAATTGTAAAAATTCCTGTAAAAATCTATAAATATATTTTAAAAAAAAGTGGGTTGGCCCGCCTAACCGCAACCCACAATAGGTTGGGCTGGGTTGGGATTTTATAGGCCCGTCACAGCCCGCCCCGCCAAATTATAGTTTTTGGCGGGTTATGGGCCAGCCCGCCCCGTTAACCCGTCTTGACAGTACTAATAATTAGAAGTTGAATTTAGAATATATGAGTTTTAAATTTTATTTTTTTTCATTCCTTCCAGCTTATTAAAACAACTTAAATTTAAAGATACAAAAACTTAAATGCTTTCAGATAGTTATAGTGAGACGATCCATGATACAAATCTACATTACTTATAAACAAAATTTATTTTCACAAATTTATATATATATATATATATATATATATATATATATATATATTGTGAAGTATGAATCGCATTACTTATAAACAAAATTTATTTTCACAAATTCATATATATATATATATATATATATATATATTGTGAAGTATGAATTGTAGGTTCACATGTCTATTTCACATAAAACCTAATCATTTAAAAATAAACTATTCTACCCATGTGATAGGTAGAAACAGATAAAATGGGTTTATCCTAAACAAGATTGGTTGATCATCTTTGTATGCACTATAAAATTATAAAAGAATATCCGTTTGATATACTTGTTTGAAATGCCCACATAAGTTCTCATTAAAAAAACAATTAATCATTATTGAACGGATACAGATTATGATAGTAGTGGTGATTAGATTCGGGGATTGAGCACAAATAATATATTTAAAAGTTTAAATGAGAATGAGATATATATAGGGTAGAGATTGGAACGGAAATTTTCGATATTCGTTCGATTCGAAATTTTTCGATTTTGAAACGAATATTTTTATTCCGAAATCCGAAAATCCAAATTCCGATTTTTTCTGAAAATTTTCGGATGCAAATCGGAATTAGTTTTGAAATTTTTGAAAATTCCGAAATTCGATCTTAAATATTTCCGAAATTCAATTTTCGAAAATTCCGATTTCCGATCCGATTTCCGATTTATTTTCGAAATAATATAATATATTTTATATACATTTACTAAATGTAAATATATATATATATATTATAGTATACTTTATTATACTATATACTATATAATATATTTTATATACTTTATACTATATAATAGTATATAAATATATTATATACTATATGTATATAGTATAGTTTATACTATAGTTTTAATTTATAATATCTACTATAGTCTATAATTTATACAGTAGTTTTTTAGTACTATTTTATAATATATATTATATACTATAGTCTATACTGTAGTATATGTAGTTGTTTAGTATTATTTTATAATATATACTATATATTATAGTTTATACTATAGTTTTTTTTAATTATATTATATTATATACTACATATTATATACTATATGTTATATGCTATAGAAGAATACTATATATTATATATTATATACTTTATTACAATTTACATATAGTATAGTTTATAATATATAGTTTTATTTTATTTTATTACATATTATATACTTTAATTTAATCTCTCATATCTTTGGTAGATATTATATTGATGTTAAATGTTTGGAATATCAAATTCGAGGTCGTATTATTTCTTAAGATATTAGAAAATGTTATATAACTAATAGACCAACTAATTAATTTCGAAAATTTCTAAATTTTTTAATTTTTGAATTTCTGAAAATTCCGAAAAAAAATTCGAAAATTTCAAAAAATTTCAAAATTTCGAAATTTCAAAATTTCCGAAATCGGATTGGATTTCACATTTTTGAAAATTTTTGGATGGAAATTAAAATTGATTTTTCATTTCTGAAATTTTTTGGAATTTTTTCCGAAACACCCTATTTTCGATTCGATCCGTCCGATCTTCATCCCGAGATATATATATATATATATATATATATATATATATATATATATATATATATATATATATAATATTTTTTATTAGGTGATGATTTGGATGGACAAAAATGGGTGGTTACGCAACCTTGGCCATATCTAATAGGGCAATAATGGTAATGATAAATAGCTAGCTTAGCTACACATGCCTATGAAGGTAAATATTGTAGATGTCATAAGCAGTTTTGTGTAGGCCTTTTTATGGAAACGTCTAGGATCCACATACTTTCTCTTCATAATGTCTTTTATAGAAACATTAGGATCCACATATTTCGTCTTTTATCTTCATCATGGGGTCACTTCTCTACCTATCCTCTTTCACTTATTTGAATCTTGATTACCATATATTCATTTTTAAAATGACTGACTTTGTTTTTTTTACATGGATTCACCAAAAATATTTACATCATGCTAAAATCTCAATAATATTTAAGGTGAAGATAACACTCCAAATTTTTCTAAATACTTACCATTTTTTTAGGTGTACGTATCCAAATAGAATTGATCCAATATTTTTTTGCACTATATCATTGATAACATAAAATCTCATCCAAAATGATTTTGATTTTGATAATCTCCACTGCTGGGAAGAAACATAGTTTTTTTTTTTCTTGTGGTCTCTACACTATTTAATATAAAAGATTTTCTTTCTACTATCAAATGTAGTTTTATATTTTTTTTCTACCATTAATTAGAAACTTTGACAATATTTTATACACAATTTTTAGTTGACTTACCGACATACACAATTTTCATGTAATCTTATGTTTAATAGGATTACACGAAAAATTGAAAAAAAAAAAAACATATAATCTTATGTTTCATAACATTACACAAAAATTGATTAGTTTTCATGTAAAAAATAAAATAAAATAAATTATTTTTACACGAAAAGTGTGTGTTAGTGAATGCCATTATTTTAACTTTTTTTATAAGGGTAATTTTGTCAAAATTTTAGATTTATGGTAGAAAATGAACAAAACTATCTTTGGTGATAGAAATAAAATCTCTTATATCAAATTGTGTATTATGGGCTATTATCTCTTTTTTCTTGTTGTCACGAATGTTTTGATTTTGGTAAAATTTGGTGATTTTTTCCGTTGTTAATATAGTTGTCAATACGGATGGATCGACTTACAATTCATCATAACCTACCATTAGATGGGGGTGGTGTGGGTTTTTTTTTGTGTCGGACACCAAAATCTCAACTTTTGATGGGTCAATCCATCGATTTTTTATTTTTTTATTTTTTTAAAAGGAAAAAAAAGTATATATATAATATGCATTATTCAATTACATATAATATATGAAAAAAAAATTAAAATAGTTCTTTCACTACTTTTTTTTAATTCACATAATTAAATACAAAAAGTTATATAAAATGGTCTCACGGATAGTTACCCTAAGAATGATCTTCATTATCCATAAATAAAACTTATTTTCACAAATTTATATGTGAATTGTGAAATGTGGGTTGTGGGTTGATTCGTCTCAGGTAGAGGCGAAGCCTCTAAAGCCGCCCAAAATTTTTAAATTATCTATGTATATTATGTTGATTTTTTTATTTATTTTGAATGTTAAAATACTCATTTTATGGTAATTTAACCCTTCAAAGCCAATGAACCCCTTAACATTAGTTGTTTAACTCCATCCTTAGTCTCAGGTAATTAGATACGTGAAACGGTCTCACACAAAACTCACTCATAAATTAACAGCTCATATTAATATTTTTATTAATCATTACGGAAATTTTTTCTATCATTATTATTCAATTCTTATTTATATTTTCAATGATAAAAATTAAAAAAATATAAAAAAAAATAGAGATGTGGGCCAACCACTAGTCCACGAGCCATCCCTCCACGAATTAAACCCATTTATGCCCATCTTTTCATGAACCTATAATTACTTAACTCAATCCACTATTTTAGCGAAATGGGTTAGGTCTGCGCGACAAATCCACCTACAAACCTGACCCATTTTGACCGGTTTATGTTGTAAGCAGAGTTAACACCTTTTAAATTCTATGAATAAGAACATGTATCCATCATCTACTTCATAATAGACTACTAACCAGGGATGAACCCATCCCCATAATAGGGAAAGTTACATAAAAGATAAAGAACCTCAAGAGAATCTCCAAATATGTCGTTTCTGGGAATTGTGAAATCTATTTCACGTAATGGAAAGTGACCCAAAATTTTAAGGTGTGGGAGCTTACAAGATCTTGACTTAATACAACATTTTATGATGCTCTACACAGTGCTAATTTTAGTCATTATAATAATATTAATGCGTTAGAGGTATTGGTATTGTGATTTTGATGAAATATTGCCCTCATTTCAAATATCATATCATAAGAATCAACTTCAACTAAAAATAGATTCTATTTACACTCCTTTTATCATTTGAATACTGAATTTGCAACAATTAAACTGGAGACGAGTTATGTTTCTCTCTAATATTTTAACCACCTTTATTTGTGTTTTTTATGGAAACATGAAGATCTTCATATACGATGTTTACTGTCTCACTTCATTATGTAATGATCATTAAATTAAAAATTTCTTCTCATACTTTATGCTATGAAATGGGTTATAATCCCACTATTAACACCAATATTGGATCAACTGCTTTCTTCTGTAGTTAGTGATACTAATGCTATGTTGGATTTTGGAGTTTAGCCAATGTGAGCATTTCTTTCAATTGAAAATAATTGTATCATGGACTTAAATAAATTAAATGTTTATAGACAAAGTATGGTGCTTTTGAAAGGTAAACTATTCAAGGGTGGTCAAATATGTATACCTTGTGACTAAATTAAGTACAATTTGAAAACGATTAGGGAAGAAGGTGATGACTATTAATGATTATTGATACACTAAAAAACTTAGATACTGTTTGGCTAAAATTTATTTCAAAGTTTATAATTAAGTTTTTGCATTTTATTAAATGTTTTTAGAATTTATAAAATGATTTATTTTATTTTAAAAATAAGTTGTTGAAGTGTTTGGATAAATAAGATTGTAGAGCTTATAAGATGTTAGTAGTGATAATTGTGTAATTTAAATGATCAAATTTGTAGATTAAAAAAAAAAAGATATTATTTTGGAAATAAATTGAAATCCTCTCATGTTTCAAAAATGAATTTATAAGCTCCTTATTTTTAAAATTTTACCAAATATTTTTAAACAGTTTATAAATTTATAATAACTTATAAAATATTTTAAGGAGTTTGTAAATTCACACAAACACCCTCTTAGCCACTAGATCAACTTAACACTCAATCTGAATTCATTTCTGTTTTTATCTCTTTGGACCATTCGTACAATTTTACTATTGTAATTTTTTTCCTCATGCATAGTTTAAAACATTTTTTTTTTAAATTCATTGCTTCCTTTCGCATCCATGACGTAAATACATGATTAAGATTCAATTTAATTGATAAAATCTTAATGCAATATTATTATAATGTTCATTTTTAACTAACGATTTTATTGAGATCAATTCACCTATTTTTTGTTGTATCAATAATGACTAAAATAAATATCTATTTTCTTGTTTTATTGAGGAAACTCTACAACTTACTTTATAAAAAAAAAAAAAATTAAAAAGTGATCCAAATGTATATTTTTTAATGAGTTTGGGGAGTGGAAGAGCGTGACAATAAACACTAGAAAACTTGTGTGATCGGTGTTCGAACCATGATTATCACTATCTGCAATTTTATAAATGTGAAATACCAATTAAACTACAACATTCATTGTGAAGTGATCCAAATATCGATATTAATATATTTTTTTATCTTCTTTTCAGAAATACAGTAATCCAATTATAAAGTGTTATAAGTAAATACCTAATTCTCATTATAATATTTTATCTAAACATCTTGAAGGTTAAGTTTTGTCCAAATTGCATACAAATTTAGTCATATTTTATAAAAATGGTATAAATGTAGATATATATATATATATATATATATATATATATATATATATATATATATATATATATATATATATATATTAAGTGAGTATCTTATATTCTTGGGATATGGATTTTAGGATCTGTGCCCCAACTCAACTTGTCTCACCCATACACTCACTTTTTTTTTTTTTTCCTTTTTTCCCTCAAAATCTTAATTTTCTCTCATTCTCCACAAAATGCTGCAACTCCTCTTCTTCTTCTCAAATGCAAAGCAAAAATGGAGCTTGATTATTGTTTTTTTTGGTATGGCAATAGTATTGCTTCTTTGCATAACTCCTTTTCTTCTTTCATATCTTTTTCTCCTTTGATTGTCAATTTCAAATTTTGTGATTTTTCTTCAAATCATGAAATCATCATTCTTACTTTCATTCCTATGGAATCATCATTCTTACATTTATTCCTATTTATTTGATTGGTATGTATTATAAATGAAAATGGTGATTTCCACAGAAATTGGTGTTAACATGAATGAGGGATTAGTCATTCATTCCAACCCCATAATATTATGTATTTCAGTTTACCAAGAAATAAACTTGTTTTATTAATTTTTTAAATTATCATTATTTATTTTATTATTTCACAAGTTAGCTTTCTTAAGTTAATTTTTATATAAAATTGAGTAAATAATTAAAAGAAAAAAAAAGTAATTAAATTAAATTATAATTAAAAGAAAAAAATGCTACCTGCTACAGCAGGTTAAAGGACCAAAAATTGATATATTTCAAAAATAGAGGACTAAAAATCAAAAGATGAAATATAGAGGACTAAAAATCTAATGAAGCAAATATAAAGGATTAAAAAACTTTTTTTCCTTAATTATATTATAGTTGTAAGTTTATCAGGGGAAAAAAAGAAAAAAAAAGGGGAAATAACTTTAAGAATTAATAGATTCATAATCATAAATAAATAAAAAGTAAAGTATTTACAGCATAAATCTTTGTTGCAATGAAATGTTTATACATTAAAATTGAGAATTTTGTTAGGTCGTAGAGTTGATCATTATAATTTAGTCTGACCCATTTATGACTTTTGAGTGCACCATTGTTCATTAAATTTACTTCTTATTTGTAGTTTAAAATTTTACAATATCTGATGAAGCTATACTGAGTGTAGATCCATTATTTGTTTTCTTATTGATGAAGTTACTTATACTTATCTCTTATTAATTTAGGATAACAGTCTGATCTTTTCTTATTGATGAAGTTACTTATATTTGTCTCTTAATAATTTAGAATAACAGTTTAATCTTTTCAAATTGCTATCACGTAAATCATGATAATATCTAAATAATTTGATTTTGAGTATGAATTCACTAACATTGTCAACAAAGCGACCAAAAGAAGGAACAATTTTGAATATAATTAAATCATTAAATGAGTATATCAATCAAAAGGGCATCTATGCGATAAACAAATATTCGATTCCTCCCCCACAATACATGCATAGTACACATCTTTTTCTCTTATCTTTTTTAAGAGAGAAATGTGTATACTTT
Organism: Scutellaria barbata; assembly: GCA_028654395.1. NCBI lineage: Eukaryota > Viridiplantae > Streptophyta > Magnoliopsida > Lamiales > Lamiaceae > Scutellaria > Scutellaria barbata. The sequence goes on along the minus strand of CM053646.1, from coordinate 10,765,899 downwards.
TCGAAGAAGAAAGAAAAAGAGGGGTTGTTTTATCTCAAAAATAAAAAATAAAATCAATTTATATACTAAAAAAATGTTGGCTCTAAAAATCAGATCAGGTAATGTATTTACCGTGAACATAATTAATGTATCATAAACTTAATACAATCATTAATTTCAAATCATAATATTTAGAAAAAAATTAAATTTTTAAACATTAGTATGAATATATTAAGACATGTCACATCGGACCGAGAATCATTATTTCCTCTAAAAATTATTTTGTTTCCTACTCCCAAACAAAGAAACATTTCTCTGTTTACGAAAATGGAAATATGCGTAATTTGAGATTGATGTATTTGCTACGTTAAATAAAACTGGATATTCAGACAATAACCCACCAATCCTTTAAACAAAGAATTTCCTTTTCCAAAATAAATGTGGAATAATTTGTATGAGAACGATGCCATAAATATAAATTATAAATTTGAGAGATGGAGTTTTACTATCTATAAATCATATTCAAGTGGATTTCGAATTATGTACCATAAACTGATCCGTATCATGAATCAAATCCATTTTCACATATTCAAATGTGATTTTTGAATTATGAATTATGGATTGAATATCCTTACCTATAACATGATTAGTCATATTCCTATATATATAGTTATATACTCACAAGTGGATTACATGCATATGAAATAAAAGAAAAAAAGAAATTGCGTGGCGTGGCTGAACTAATATATATTCAATTAATCACGTTTGGGCTTTTTTCATCCCATACTTACTTTTTTTATATGTTACGTATATTAAAATATGTACAAAATAAAAATATACCAAACGTGGATTGATAGAACAAAACATAATAAGAAACACAAAATCTGGAGTACTAACTTGAATCAAATACATCAACTTGAAAGTGAAATGTAAATGGAATATGAATATATCCTGAAATTGGATTGCAACAAGAGATATTGATCAATTATTGAAGTAATATTAAAAATGTTGTGATGAATTGATTATGATGTGATTCTAGCATCTGGTGGATCCATCATATATGTAATCAAGAACAGCAATAACCCCAAAAACAAAGGCTTGATCGAACCCTGCTTTGATTTCAACATGGTACAAATCCCTGCTTGTCATTACTTGCTGCATCTCCTTCTTAACACCAATCTGCATTTCCATCACCACCAATTTCAAAACAAGGAAAAGTAATAATAAATAACAAAGGCTGTCTCAGGACAGAGTGATTGAAAATCCACCTATATTGTTCAAAAATTAATTCGAATTAAATGAAAGTGGTTGTGTTTGTATAGATACGAATAATAGATTTCAAATCTCTATTCAAATGGAGCCTCAACGAATTTAATAAATTACCAGGGCTACGACATCTCCTTTGGATGAGCTAACAATGCTGCAAGACCGCCCCGGAAAATCTCCTCGTACTTCAAAATTGCCATAAGTACTTGAACATTCCTTCGATGAGATTATGATCGGATTCTTGGTCGGAAAACACGAATTCGGCTCTTTTAAAGTGAACACAAGCTTATGGGATCCCAAGAAGTCATGGCTGAAGCCTTTCCACTTTCGTGTCATGCTTAGTGCTTCAACTATAGATCCCTGCAATTATTAATTTCATCGTTTTCATGTACTTCTTAGAAATTAGTAATAATACTACTCATAGACTTAGCCTAACAGAAGGTACATTTCTATCTGGAAACATGATAATAATGGTAATAAATGAGAAAAGGTACTTTTCGACGGATTAGGAGCAAAGGGTTGGCTTCAGCGTCCCGGAGAATGAGCTCTTCTTTTCTGCCGATGATTCCGCAGCCGTCGACGGTGAAAACGAGCCGCTGAGTGCAATCGGCCACCACAAAGCCGCCGCCATTGGCCACGTTCGGCCGCCGCCTCACCACCAGAATCACCTCCGATGGTGAGCAATACACTTTGCTCACAATTGGCAGGATAATGCCTGATTTTCCAGCCATTAATTGATTTCTAGGTTTTTTTTTTTTTTTAAATATGAATGTTGGCTTTGAAAAAGTTTCCATGATTCTCAACGCAATTGGTCCAATTTATAGAGTAGATAAATTGTTGCAAAGGGAATCTAGGTACTACGTTGAATTTAAGAGTTGGGCAACTTGTTTCTTTTTCCTTTTTCCTTTTTGACTATTTACATTTTACGCTGTTATATATAAATGACTCTGGAATTACACTTTATTCTTAGGACTTTTCGTGATTTCACAATTTTTCATATAACTTTGAATTTTTAGTAATTTTTCGATTGAATTTTATGATTTATTACATTTTGTTATTTCGAAATATAAAAAAGCTGGCGCAATCAACTGTAGACAAGGCAAAGTGTAGTGAATTGTAGAAGTGAAAAATTGTAAAAATTCAATTTATATGACGAAATACTAAAATTGGAAATGTTTAGAAGAAAAAAGTATAAATTAGCCCAAATGTGATGTTGATTGTAATTGTACAGCAAGAACTGGGGCACGTGTATGCATATCATGTAGCGCCCAAATACTGTACTTTGCTCTTATTTCCAAACTCAAATATCCTAGTTGTCATTACTATTTTTATTATTTATCATTACTAATACACAATCTTTGAGGGAGAGAAAAATATGAAAATAATTAAGGTTGCGTTTGGAGAAAAGAATTTGAGAAAATATTTGAAATTCATAACAGTAAATTTATTGGTGAAATTTGAATAGATTTGAATTTGAAAATAAGATTATTTTTAATTAATTTTAATAATATGAGTGAATTTCAAATTCACTTTAACTCGAGATAATTTAAAATTCACGAAGATTCTATATATAATATATTTTATAATATTTAAAATAACTTATTAAATATATAAAATATTATTGATATGATTAAATTGTTTTAAATACACAACAAAATGATTTGTTTAAGTATCATTAAAAATATTTATAAGGATTTTATTAGGTATTGTTCTAAAAAAAACCTTTTTTTTTTGAAAAATTAACAAAATTAAGTTGAAGGAATCCCGGTAGGAATGGAGCCCCATCCCGTTGTCATCTCTGCTCTTTAATTTTACTTTTTCTGTACTTAAATTCGTATTATTAATTTCCTACATGATTTGTAATTACTTCATTTATCATTCATTTATATCCAGAACACTCTATCATTTCATTTTTAGCTTTATCTAAAGTTTGAATTGGTCAAACTCAAGTCATGAAATTTGGAGTGTATGAAATATTATTATAAAGTAAATTGCCTCTTACAGAAATTTTCTAAAGGGGATGGATGTCCGCCTTTAGAAATTTGGCAGCCTAATAGCTTTTAGGAGGAATAGTTTGAACTAAAAAGTAGTCTTAGAAGCTGCTAAACAATCTCCTAATAATGATTAACACTAATTTGCAGTTGACCTTTTGATAAACTTGGATAGCTTCTTGGAGTTGCTTTGTGAGGAAATGCTATAAATAATTATCACAATTAATTAATGTGAAGAAAAACTCTATTAATTAATTACAATTATAAACGTGATTTGAATGGATATCACGTCACGCCATCCTACGAATGCATTTAAACAATATTAAGATCTTGAAGGATGATAATAAAAATTAATTAATTTATCATAAGAAACAATTAGATGATAATAATTAACAAAGCTTGCATGGCTAATATGAGATTAAAAGTATGGTTACAATTGTACGCAATTTAATGCATGAGCAAAGCCAAGCTGGCAGTGACTCATCCGATCAATAGCTTATTGTACAAGCATTAAGTCTCATTACCTTACATAACAGATACAATGTAATATGGTATGTATAACATTTGAAAAAATAAATGGCCCACTTTACCTTTAAAAAAAAAAAATTTGATTCGAACTTTTAATTTAAGTTTCAGTTTACTCAAGTAATTTATTACCCAACAATTTATTTTATTTTTTGTCAAAATAGAAAGTTCATTTTAAATTTGTAAATCATGTAAGTTGTTATCTTTTTATTTTGTATTTAACGTTATATGATATGATAAAAACATATATGTACGTAGTATGATGTTATTTTTGTATTAATTGTACGTACATATTGACAATTACTAAAATATACTCTATAATTGTGTGTCTAATGAGTGTGAGTGGTTATCTATCATAAATGATTATCAAGAATATGAATTAACGAAAAGTATATGGGCCCTACAGCCTTGAGATGGTTTTACTACCCCATTCAAGATGCATAGAATAAAGGCATCATGATATTTCAAAACGCCTCAAGATGTCTCCTAGATAGGATTTTCAGTTTTATTAGTTTTCAATTTTTTTGGATTTTAATCTTAAAATGTACCTTTTGTTTATAAAATAACCAACTCATAATTTAAATCGATCATGAAATATGATTGCAGTCGCAGGAAAATTACAATAATATCACATATTTCTAAAGAACAAGAGAAGAAAGGAAATTAAAATATATAAAAAACAAAAAAACATGATTTTCCAATTTTAGTGAAAAAAAGCATTATTCATATCCATTACATCTAATCTGTACACTTCACTTTTTTCTCATTATACCTTACATTATTTTGTTGCTCTCATTATACGCAACCATCGATTTATAAACTGGAATCGAAACCGACAGCCCCATAGTTTAGTTTTGGTTTGTCTTCAACCAGTTCATCAAATTGGTGGTTCACACTAGTTGACCATCTACAAGTAGGGTTGCAAATCATTTTAGTCAAGAAAAAATGAGTACAAATAATGATACTACAATATATATATATATATATATATGCAATTAATTATTTTTGGATTTTGAAAGTTGTAAAAAAAGGTCCATTTTTTTTATACCACATTGTTGCAAAAACTGATGACATAGATTAAGAACAAGTTCTCACAAATGTGTATAGGTTATTTGACTTGGTGTCATGTGAAGAATATGCTAACACATCTAAGCAATGAGAAGTACATTCAATATAATTTTTATTTTTGTGAAATTTTCTTACAAATGTAATTTAGTGTGGCGAATCAACTACAATGTGACATAAGACATAAAATAAATATTAATTAATTTTGTAAAATGGATACTTTAATTTGTTCTCTCGAATTTGCAAAGATGTGTAAGCATAACATGTACAATTGGGTGGGTCAATATTACACTGCCTAAACTGTTGATGACACTATAGATTAGAACAACACACATCATTCCCTGTCCAAATATCCATCTTATCTCCAACAAATGTTCATACTCTCTCATCAACATTCAACCAATGCTAAAGTCTTGGGTGTTCAATATTTTCTTGTAGATTTTTGGACTCATTTGAATAGAGAGATTTGAAATTTAAAATTTATAATAAAAGAATTTTGTTGAATGATTTGAAATCCATCCATATTGCTCAAAAATTAGTTCAAAATGAAAGCGATAGAATTTAAATTTGTATTTATCTAGACACCATCGATGGATTTAAAAGTAGAAATTTCAAATCTCTTCTCAAATACTTCAATCCAAATAGAGTCTTATATTATTTTGGTTGTGAACTTAAATGGTGGTTTTGACAAGTATGGATTTCAGATTTAATTAGATTTAGATAGTTTTGATTTTGAAAATTTTGTATTTGTATTAGGATTTTGTGTAGAGTATTATTATAGTTAATATTTCATTTTCATTTTAGGAATTGATGAAAAAAAATTGTTAAAAATAAGATGTAATTAAGAATTATAGACAAAGTAATAAAAGGTATGGTAAGATTATATGATATTGTAAATTTTAAAACAAACATGATTCTAGTTGAGCTCATCAATAATGCAGATGGATCTAGTAGGGCTGGGGGAAATACGAAAAATATCGGTATATCGCATTTGCCATACCAGAAAAAGCTAAAAAATTTGATACGATATGGAATTGTTGATATGGTAATTTAAAATTTTAATATTAATTAAAATATATGTAGTTCATATTAATAAATTGAAGAAAACAAATTCATTTAGATAAATATATTTTAATAACTGTATTTTCAGCATATCAAAAATTTGTGTACCCCAAAATTTCCATAAATTATATGACATGAAATTTCCTTAAAGTCGAAGTACAACCCAAACATCCCCCAAGTGTCCAACGATATTTTTATGCTACTTTGATTTAATTAATTCCTCTAAACATCATTTAACGCAAAGCAAAAAAACAAAATATTTGACACGGTTTAGAATGAATGTGACGTAATTTTTCTGTTAGGCTCATTGGGCCTTAACTAATAATTACAGGCATCCTCTTTCTACTGCAACATTTAACTCAGCCTAGATCTTATTGGGCTTATTGGGCCAAATATAGCCCAAGCTTTTTAGTATAATTATATGCCATGGTCCAAAAACTTGCATCAATGTGTTATTCGGCACATTGATGAATATATATGATTGAAAATGTTATAAAAATGTTGACCGTGAACATATTAATTAACACTAACACGAATAACAATCTGAGCTCTTGAATTTATAAAAAATAAAACTAATAGATATTCTATATATCTAATCAACACATCAAAAGTGGATAGGATTACAAGATTGTATATGTGATGCTAGAATTAATTCGTACAAGTTTCCAAATAGTAGCAGGTAATGAGAGATATCAAACTTCACAAAATTACATGAGATAGTGTTACAATCCACACTTAAAAGTGATATTGACAAATCAAACTTTATTTTTTCATACAATCAATTTCACAGAATTAGATTTGTTGGACAATCTTAGAAAATTATATACAACACATATAATAATGCTTTAGTAAGGCCTAGTAAGTAGTCAAAAGATGTAATAGTTTATTGAATGGAAGAAGAGAAGCATATAAAAATTCCTCGAGTGAATGAAAAAGAGGTGCCATCCACTATCTGGATTATTGGAGATTGAAGAATCAGAATCCATCCCCTTTTCTTCAAACCTTTTTTCTTTCCATCACCTGATATCAAGTCATGAAGTTTATTATGATCATTATACATCATCATTATTCAATTGCCCCATATACTGCTGCAAGTTTAACATAGCATATGACAAACGAAAAAACATGCATGTAACAACAAAAGATGAATTCAGTCCTTGTGGCGGCGGCCGCCATTTGGCTTCCTAACCAGACTCAGATGGATGCCGGGATCATTCTGGTGACACGTGGCGTTGAACACTATGGAGTTGTTCACTCCCTGGATATTGCTGTTCAAGAATGTGGTCCTGGCTTGTGTCTGCATTGTCCTTGCCTTCTCTGCTGCCTCCTTGCTCGTTCCTTTGTCATCTTCTCCGCTCTTGCTCTGAAGGCTGTGGGGGTTGCCACGTGGCAGCTTTTGGGAGAAGGAGGAGCTGAGTTCCATTACTGATCCTTTGTTGTCACCTGCAATGGTGATGATCCTTATTCCCTGCCCTTCTGAATCGGTTGACAGTTTTCTGCTCCTGTTTGTGTTCGAGCTTGTGCCTTTGTCTTTGGCTGCTGGTGATCTCTTATTTGCGTGGCTATGGGAGTTGCTCGTTGTCATTGGTTTTTCTATGGTTTCTTGCATGAGCACGTTTTTCTGCTCGACTTTTGGGTTGTAGTGATTGGTTTCTGGTGTTTTGATTTGTGCAGGTGGTAGGGTTAGAGGGGAGGGTGGGTGGGATACTGGCCTGAGTTTTGGAGATTCTTGTGCTTGAGCTGTTTCCGGCCATGGTTTCTTTGGAGATGTCGGTGGTGTCGCCGCCTTGCCATTGGCTGAGGCTGCGGTGGTGGAAGGCTTTTGGACCGGAGAATTTGGTTTTTGAAAGTTAGTTGAAGTTGTTAGGGTTGATTTCGTCACCGGAGATGGTGGTGGTGGCGTTGGTGGAGATGGTTGAGGAGACTGTGGCGCCACTGAAGACCGCGGTGGCGGAGCTGCTTGCGGTGCCGGTGGTGGTGCAACCGGGGACCTTGGAGGCGGTGGAGTTGCCACAGGCGCGGGTGGTGGTGCAATCGGAGACCTTGGCGGCGGAGCAGGAGACCTTGGTGGCGGTGGTGCAACAGGGGATCTTGGTGCGGGTGCAGGGGTGGAAACAGGAGAGGCAGGAGGGGGTGGGGTGGGTGCAGGCGGAGGCGGAGGCGGAGGCGATGGTGGAGCAGTGGGAGGAAGTGACGGCGGCGGAGGAGGCCTGATTGGAATCGCCGGCCGAACGACAGGCGGAGGACGAGGCGCCACTGTGGGGCGAGGTGGAGGCGGCGCGGGCGCGGGCGCGGGTGCGGGTGCAGGTGGAGGCGCAGCCGCACGCATAGAGGATAACCGAAACCATGCTGGACGCTGGCTTGCCATTTGCGTTCAGAAAATAGAATAATATAATATAATAATCAATGCATATAAAATCTGATACTCAAAACGCAAATATATAGGGAAAAAAAACAAGCATGAATCATGCTATTTAGAAAAGAAGATCGTAAGAAAAGTATCGGATTCATCAGACAAAAATAAAAAAGACAACTAAGAGAAAATAAACTTGTCATAGTTAGGAAGGTATCATTTCAAGAATTAAAAGTGCAACAATGCATTAACATGTCTCTCTTCTCCTTTAAGCGTTCCAATAACATGAACATGCAATCATGTTCAACCATTTAATCGCCCCCTTTTTATACCAAATTAAATTATAGTCAGTATCGTTGATTTGGAGGTCCCACATAAGAAGCGTAAACAAGACAAATGAAACATAAATATTGCTCTTTGTGACATGACTTGAGATACAAGGCATTACCTTTGCTTGTTTACATGTAGATTCTGTCTGCTTTACTGCCTTTACATGTTTGGGCTCACATGCCTTCAAATTCCTCCTCAAATTTTCTTGCAACTCTTTTATTTTATTTTATTATTACTTATTTATGTTATTTCGGCTTTCTGTAGAGAATACGGAAAGGACTCATCACTGTTTAACCTAGTGTTGACACAATTTCAATTAATATTCTGCTCAACACCCTCTATTCCTTCTCCACCAAACTTTAAGCATAATCTTCGTTTTCTTTGCACAGTATTAGGTTAATTAACTATGGTTATAATATGTCAACCTTAGCTAAACAACTTCATGTGGGATAAAGAGATTGAGATCTTTTATTACATTTCATATTACATTTTATATTTAAATTGATCATTATACACCACGTGTTTCAAATAATATTTAATTAATTAATATATAAATATATTTTAAATATCATATAATATGAAATTTAACATCAATTATAATAGAAGATTATAATCTGTCATCGATCCAAATAGGAAGGGGGATCACGGACAAATACAAAGCCCTATCGGCCGATTCTCATAAATATAAATGTAGATAGGACTAAAGCCCATTAAAAGCCCAACAAAACGCATGCACTCTTCAAACATTAAAGAACATAAATTTTTGGGAAAAGAAGTTTTTAGGTCTTCTAAATTTATTTTAATGGATTTTTCATTTTTCATTTTTTACCTTTTGTTTTTTAATTCACCATATTTAAGAAATGTCAATTCGTTAGCCTTTAACCTGCTATAGTAAGTAAATTTAATTCTAACACCAAAAAGATTTTTTTTTAGAGGACACCGAAAATATATATATATATATATATATATATATATATATATAACATAAAATAAAGGACGATACATCATATTACTGAAAACTCAAACTCTAAAAATAGACCTAATCCCCAAATTAAATCGAAACCAAAACTGTATAATTTGTAAATCATAAAATGCAAAAAAAATAATAATAAAACCGGTCAAATCGTCGGTTCCAGTTGAACCGCCGATTTATAAATCGAAACCAAAACTGACAGCCCCACGATTCGATTCTGATTTATCTTCAATCAATTCGCCGAACCATCGATTTAGAACCAAAACCGACGGTTTGCACTGATTGACCATCTCTAGATATACAAAAAACAATTGAAAATTTTCTTGGTCTTTTCTATGTACACTAGATTGGCTCCAAGGGAAAAATAAAAAAAGGTATTCTTAATGAGTAGCCAATTTTACCTTCTTTCATTCTTGTCCCTCAAGCTGTCAATGTGAGGTGAAAGCCTGAAAAAAAAAATCATTTTCAGTATAGATTTCCTCTCGATTGCATTACCACAATTGACGAGAAATTGTTCTGCATTTGATTGACTGAGGGCATAGTAGGAAACGAGGAGACGAAAAAAAAAAACCTATTTTGATTAGTGAAACATATTTTCAGGCAAATATTAAATAAATGTGTCCATCTTTATAAAAAGAAATAAAATTATAAGTAAACATGAAGAAGGGTGGGTATGATCATACCGAAAAAATGTTGCAATGGCCAGGATCTGCAATGTGGGCCATCAAGTTTTCAATGGGACCCTGTCCAGTGTAAACAGCTTGAAAGCAAAAGCCAAGAAAAGCAAGCATAGCAAGTCTCCCATTCTTGATCTCCTTAGTCCTCAATGTCATGACAGGCTCAGGCGATCCTCGACCCCACATTAGGGGATCGAAAAATAAGCCTCCGGGGTAACCCACATCGGGCTTCGGCTTCTTCCTATTCGGGAAGGTGGGCTCAATGTCAACACATCCAGGGTTGACAAAATCGGCCCATCTCCGCCCCTCGACCCAACCCATCAGGGCTAATTGCACCACAAATAGGGTGGTTGGATCCGCAAAGTATTCTCTAGCACCAGCATCGTACCATGAGAAGTTTTCGATGAATCCAAGCCCTTCTAGCCATTCAGGGATGAGGATTCCGGAGACAGCTAGCATAGCCCATCTGGCATGCATCAATTCAGCCTGTGCAAACCATCTTAAAAGTTCCGGATCGGATCCTGTATTTGAATTTTTTTGTAATATAATAGATCACAGGTGACTGACAATCTTAAAACATGATTTAAATGATCCAGTAGTGATTGTTGAATTGCATACCTAATCCAAGCGGGTCGAACCCAAAATCTCCTGGAAGACTACCATATAAAAAAATGTTGATTTTAGTATTTTGATGAAAAAATTTAAGCAAAAACATTGCCATAAATACTGATTCTCAACTTTTCATCATATCTAGAAAGAAATCTCGGTAGTCAAAATTCAGCTAAAAACACTATGTTGCATTAAAAGTTTTTACCCTGTTCTTTTTTTTTTTTTAAATACCACATAAATTTCACATCAAAGGTTAAAGCTTCACATTCTACATAAACATGCCAACCATGTTTTTGTAGGGACTATCCATAAATTCATAATCATCAATCATACTTCCATTTACCTTTATTTTATTTTATTTAATATTTATACAGATATGTATTTATTTAATTAATTTATATGTTTGAAGATAAATTGTAGTTTTACATTAATTCACACCACATATATACACTCAGTTTATTTAGGATAGATCTAGAAAAAGAACACTATGATCAAAATATTATTAAATTTGTCAAAAGTGCCACCATTTGTTGATGAAAAAAAAAAAAAAAAAAAAGAGCATAATGCTAAACTTTCATACCACATTTTCACCCAAAACATGGATTATATATCCACACCTTCCACCTACATTCCAATTACATGATTATATGCTTCCACCAAGCTAAGACAAGACAATATATGGCAATAAAAATGTTTGGTAATAAATATGATAATGGAAGAGGTAATAAATAAGGAAGAACCTGCCATCAAGCCATGGTGGAGGAGAAGAACCAGGGAACCATAGAGGCCTGTCTGGAGGAAGAGGTTTACAAACACTCGATGGCCCTTTTGTCGCTTTCATTATTACATCACTTCTTCTTCTTCCTCCTCCTCCTATGTCCCTGCAGAGGGGTATTACTGACTTTTCACTGCACCTGGGGAAGCTTCGAAATCCAGCAGCAATGGTTAGAGCCATATTATATGGGATACTCCCTTTTTGTATCTTAATAAAGGAATTGCGTCTTTAACTAACTCTCAACTGCTTTATATTGGCTTATCCACAAGTATGGAGTGGAGTGGAATTTATGGATCTTTCTATCATTTAAAAGATACAATCCCAGATGGGCCAATGCCCACCCCAACTTCAACAACACTATCCTTACAATTCTTACTGGATTTCAAATTACAAAGATGGGTACACTAGGGGTCCGTTTGGATTGCAGCGTAATTAGATTTTCAAAGTTTGAATTTGAAATTTAAGTGGATTTTGATATTTATGTATTCATTTTAGGATTTTATAAGATATGATTATGATTAAAATATTCCATCATATTGATAATTATAGGAAAAATATAAAATAAAATTATAGAATTATGTAAATCTCATGATAAATATGATTATCATCCCACATCCCCAGTCCAAATATCCTCAAGTCATTGGTGATTTCATGTTACCTCATTGATTGTATATTTAGTAAAAATACTCATGAATTGTGATCATACATTTTGAAAAAAAATAGAAAAAGATTTAATTATTGGATTTTTTTTGTTTTGAGCTAATTAACATATACTATCACATATGAATACGTAACCAATGGAATAACATTGAAAAAACATCCCAACAATTGAGAAATGCTTTAAATTTTGTAATGTCAACTTTGTACATCTAGTCAATGTTACTCTTTACCTATCTCACTAACCACTCTGCACCCATGAAATAGACATCTAAGCTGCCAAATTTTTTTAGATGTTTGATTTTCTTATTAGACTACTTTTATTGGTGACACTCATCCAACCCAACCCAACAATAAAATATTAATTTCTCTCTTTTCCACCTATATAATCCACAACTCAACCTAATTCCAACATTTTCATAGTTTATTAATGACACCAACCCAACTCAATATTTTTTTCTCAATATTTAATAATTATATATTATTTTGTGAGCATATTTTTTATTATATTTCACAATAAATTAAATCGAAATTACAATAATTAAAATACGAAATCGATTTTACAATAATTGAAATACGAAATAGAAATTACAATAATTGAAATACGAAATCGAAATTACAATAATCAAACTACAAATTATTTATTTAATTATCAATACCAAATTGTGAGACAAATGAGAATGAATTTTGGATTGGTGAGTAAATATGTCAATATTGGACTCTATTTATAGAGAATTTTTTTTTATGAATTTTGATATTTTTTAATTTTCTTTAAATAAAAATTATTTTCAATATTAATACTTTAAATTATATCCGAAAAAAATAATCGAGATCAATAGAAAAATGGCACGTGTATAGATTATACATAAAATGAGTGTCATGACATTGGTCACCATGTGACCAATGTCATGACATTTTCATTCTCTCTCTTATTAAAATATTAATATAATTGGTGACATTTGGTGGTGAACCAATAAGAGTAGCCTTACTAATGTATCCTATGTATATGTCTTTGCCACGTGGCAAAAAATTGCAACGGTTTTGAAATGAACAAGGAAAATGAAAAATATGGGTTGGCTTCCTTAGTTTTGAAACTAAATTTAAAACCACTTGCATCTATAACTTCTGAGAGAGACATTTTTGCCAAGGCCAGATGGAAGCCTTGAGTCAAAACAAATCTAATTTTCTTAACCCTAATTTTCCACGTACATTTCTAAAATTGATTGAGGGATTTATTTCCCGTAATCCAATAGAAAGAAGATGTAGAAGTTTCAAACTCGAAGTTAGCAATTTGATTTCAAAATGTCAAATAATGTATCAAATTGTTAAAAAAAAAAAAAGTGGTGATCAATTATCTATTATGATAGAGTTGAAAGGTCATATCGTAAATGTAAAAAAAAATTGGTAACCTATGGTGTAATTAACTATTATTAATGTTGTCCGGTTTTGCTAATCTACCATGTACAAAAACTTTTAAACAAATTTTTATTTAATGGAAACATCATTTTTTTTTAATTTTTATGAAAGAAGTGTTTCTTTTCAGTTCCAAAGTTTTATTCTAAGAATTAAGGGGAAAAAAAATCGAAATAGGCTTGCAAAACAGAGTTTGAATCTGACAATAGATTGAGACTTCCCTTGCACTGTACTTCACCATCTCCATCCCTCCAACAAAATCAATCCCACTTCCCTCTCTCGATTCCGATTGATCGTCGCCTTCCACCCTCCATTGTCATTTCTTGCTATTCTATTCCATTCTTCGGAGTTTCCTTCATCGATTCACACCATTCATATGCTGCACCATCCCAATTCCACCCTCCCAACCCCACCCACTGAAATCTCTCTAAACCTCGGCCACCGGAATAACCAAACAACTTGATTAGATGGTGGAGACGTCGACCCCTACATCGAGCCCAGCTTGCTGTGGCCGGAGGTCGTGGACCTCATTATACAACCACCAGCGCCGTTGGATCCCCTCCGCCACCGCTTTCTTCTCTGCCCGTAAGACGCTTTTCACGGCTTTCTGCCTGGCGTTATTCGTTACACTCTATTACTGGCAGCGGGCCGCCGCCGCCGCCGGTGGGCTGTTGATTTTCCGGCGGGAATTTCCCCTTACGCGGTTCCCGAAGCTACGGCCGGTGGCTTTCAACTTGACCGAGTTTGGAGGGGTCGGCGATGGGGTGACGCTGAACACGGCGGCGTTTGAAAGGGCGGTGACTGCGATTTCCAGGCTTGGGAAAAAGGGTGGCGGTCAGCTCAATGTGCCGGCGGGGGATTGGCTGACGGCGCCGTTTAATCTCACTAGCCATATGACTCTGTTCCTTGCTGAGGGTGCTGTTATTCTCGGCATTGATGTGAGTGCTTCTTTTATCTTTTGGAAATTTGAAATTCCTTTTCTGGCTGAAGATTAGAGCTTTGTTTATAGTTGGATGCAACATTTTTCTTCCTTCTTTATGAGATGGGACATGATTCTTGCTAATTCAGTTTGAGTGACAAGAATTTGCCCTTGATCCTGGGTCTAAGATGATAAGTGCATTTAGGAGATGGATTATGAAGAACTTAAGAATGCATTTTGTCCTCTAAACATTTACAAGCGTCCATATAAATATTTGGAGGTTGTCAATCGCAGAAATATATTACTTTATAGCTGAATAAGTATCTATATAAGAATGTCAATACACTATTGATCTTCATTGGATATCATCCTGGAAGGAAATACATTGGGCATTAAGAGTTATCAATGGAGATATTGGTCATAGGCACATTTTTCATTGTACTGGTTACATCTTTTCCTTTATTTAATCTTTAAATATAAAAATGAAATCAAAGCTCTATCTGATCCAAGGATTTTGATGAGAAAAAGATATAGTAGGAATTTAAAAAAAAAAAAGTGATTATAAGTTACAGCTTGTTTTGTTGTGTGCCAAAACATTAAGTAAAAAAAATAGGAAGGAGGAAGGCAGTGAACATTAATTCTTTCTTTAGGCTTTTCCAGTTACATGAAAATTTTCCTCAAAGATTCTTTTACTCGGTATTTCCGGCAGCAAGAAACAATCAAAACCGAGACTATCCTAATTCTACTTGCCATTTTCTTTCATATACTTACCAAAAACCATTTTAGAACAGGTTGTAGAAGTATTTGCTTTTGGACTATTGCACTTATATATGTGCTTAATTCATTTTCTCTCTTCAATTGAACCTTTGTCGAAGACAAGTCATATAATGATGTAGCACATGCTATTACATTGTAATTAGGAAAATTTACCAAAACTTCCCAATTTTCAATCAGAATGTGGATATCTTTGAAATACCATTTTTTACTCTCTTCTTCTAATTGCTATCTTCCATTTCTGTGTACTTGGTTACTCTATATGAAGCTGAATTTTCAACAGAGTTTCTTTTAATTGAAAAGAGTGTCCATATGCATAATACATGTATGTAATTTGTGATTGTATAATATGATTTTCTTCTATTACTTTTAATTGTAAACTTCTATGTACCATTCTCTACTCATGGTCATTTCTTTTTCTAGCTCTAAATATGTTATTATCTTATATATTCCTTCCATATATTCATCATTATAGGAAGTAGTTAGCATTCTGGGGATACTTCATTCAATTATAACATTTTTACTTTGGTTTATCATTCTTTCTAGATAATATCAAATCTATTAGTTGATTTGGATGACAGCAAGTACTCCCATTGAGCATACTAAGTTTATTACACCTATTAATTCCTTGGGATTACAAATATGACAAACCATTACCTTAAATTTACAGTTTCTTCTGAAAATTTCCTCTACTTAGTGTAATGAAATCATCCTGCATGCTCTCAAGCACTACTTCTAAAGTCAATGTGTAAAGAGATTTAAATCTTTTTGGTTTTCTCAATTCTCATTTAAATATCTGGGTATGGATTAAAATGGGACTATATATATTTGATAGAGGAAATATTTTTACATGTAGTGTCAGTGTTTTTTTGTGAATACTTTGTCACTTTACCTCTTGATGGTCTGACTAATACAAGTTTTATCTCAAATGTTTGGACAAATATGGTCTAAAGCAATATAAATTAGAAACCTGACTAACTTATGTTATTAAATTTGCTTGCATCCAAGAGGTGAGAAATCATTTTGAACTTTAAGTTCCTCTCTGAGGTTCCAAATGTAATTCATGTATTTGAACTTTTAGACTGATTGAGGCCAACTATGGCATGTGAACAAAGTACTATTGGGCTTTTCATTCCAGTTTAGCTTAGAATTGTGTTGGATTTACGGCATAACAAAAATTTAAAGAATATCAAGCTAGAAGATTTGATATTCAACCAAAGTGACTAGGTCGTCGACAATGTAGTAAAAGTGATACAGCTCATATTTGCCAGCAATTTTAAAAAGAAGTTTACTGAGATGTAAATGAGAGATGCTCAAAAATCAGAAGAAAAAAAAAAAATATATATATATATATATATATATATCTGCTGTTGAACTTCAGAGATTGGCCCACATGGAGTTGATTGGATCAGTAGGAGGAGAGAGTTTTGGTAGATGAGTCACATAACTTAATTTATATAAGTTGGCTTGTTAAGTATCCCACTTCACTGCCTTCAACACATGCATGGCTAGATTAGTATCTCAAATCACTTCCATCAGTGCATGCATCCCCAAACCCAGAAGCCTATGTCCACTATGGTAGAGCCACCATTGACCACTGTTGCAGACAGGTGGCTTAGAGATGGAAAGACTGAGCATATATTGTGTTGTTGTGCATGTCTGAGTTGTATGTATGGGAGGCTTCTAGTCTAGTCTGTAGGATTAATAGCCAAGGGGAAATTATCCACTTTGGTTCTTGTAATTTATTTAAACTCACAAAATATTGGTAACATTCTTTTGAACAACTTAAAAAATGTCTGGGAACCCATGTGGTGAGAGAGCTCCATTCCTATAAATGAGTGAAAAATGCCTTGGGAGTTTTCTTTCTTTTCCCTTTCAGCCAGTTTAGACCTGCATAGAGCTCTTGTAAAGTGCCAAGTATTCATTAGTATTGTACCTTATCCAAATGGCTATTGACTAAACTTAGGATCTTATTGTATTTCATTGAAAAATGATCCCTTACACTTCAAAATATACACGTAGGTTTGCCAAATCCAAAAAAGAGGAAAGTGAGAAAGAAAAGAGAGTTGGTGCAAGATGAATGTCATATAGTGCAAACATTTATTGTTTAGTTCTCAAAATAATTTGATTAAGGAAAATAAAATGTAATGTTTGGATGAAATCCCATCAGTTAGCGTAATACTTAAGATCTACTTAGCATATCTGCAATGCTCAAATATAATTTGTATAGATGTTAAAATGCTTAACCAAGATGGTATTATCATAGAACAGATAATGTTAAGCATGTTAAATAGCTTATTTTCAGAAAATTTAGTATCATCTAACCTCCTTGATGCACCTATTTCCACCCTCTACTTGACAAGTTTCCATATTCTATTTACATGTCCATTATCTTTTTCCAGCATTGCTTGAAAACTCGAAAAACCTTGCATGTCTCAATAATCTATTACTCCCATAGTTGATCTTATTGCTGCCTTTTTTTTTTTTTTTATGTAGGATGAAAATAAGTGGCCTCTTATGCCTCCATTGCCTTCTTATGGATATGGGAGAGAGCATCCTGGACCACGATATGGAAGTTTAATCCATGGTCAGCATCTCAAAGATGTTATAATTACAGGTTAGAATTTTAATTTCATGGTCGACATCTCAGAGATATTATACTTACAGGTTAGCATTTTAATCAGGATTACTAGTTCCATTCTTGTGAATGAAAAGAAGAGATTGAGGTGTAAGTGTTCCTGTGTGTTCTTCGAGCAGTTGTTGGAAATAACCGTGGTACTTTTTGTTTCATCCCCGTGCATAATAGGTGACAGTACAATGTTGTCCTCAACATGCTTCAGTTTAAAGGATTTAATTGGTGGTTCATTTAAGTCTGTGGAATTCTAGTCTCAAAATCACCAGATCTGTCCAATTATACTACAGCTATTTCCTACCAAAAACTATAAAACATGGAATCCATTGCCAGCATGGGCTGTTGTACAGCAGGGAAAAGTACCGGTAGCCAATAAAAAATGGGGAGAAGAGCCTAACTCTGCATCACCTCATTTTGATAGGATATCTTGTGCTATTTAACTAATTGAGGGTAATTCAACTGTGCATAGAAAAAGACAGAATTCTACTGAAAATTAGTACCAATATAACTTGTGAACTTTATGTTAAGGACTTATTAAGGCTTTTATGTTTCTGGTTAAATTTTAAGTCATTGAGAGCTGTTGGGGCCAAATACATGTTTATACACCTTCATGTTCCTTTTAAAGAACTTTTGCATACCTATGCATGCCTCTTTCATCTATATTTCTCCCTGCCTTGTGTGCAATGTGGCAACTCAGCTTACTTTAATTGGGAGAAATGCTCATGTTTAACGAGAAAGAGTTTTTTGGTTCTTACTTCTTAATGTTTGTATGAGTACCTTAATTTTTGTACTACAAGAAGTCCATAATTGAAAAATGATTTGTGGTTATGCATAATAAGCATGTGATATTGTTTACCTTTTTAGATCTATTTGTGGATAGGTTGACTGTCATGTGACTAATATTCATTTAAATGTAAATATACACTTTGATCTGAATACCCAAATGCCATTCCTTATAACAGGGCACAACGGCACCATTAATGGCCAGGGTCAAGCATGGTGGAAGAAGTACAAACAGAAGCTTCTTAACCACACAAGAGGACCGCTTGTGCAGATAATGTGGTCTAGCGACATTTTGATATCTAACATAACATTACGTGATTCTCCTTTTTGGACCCTTCATCCATACGACTGCAAGAACGTGACGATAAAGAATTTAACTATCCTTGCACCTGTCTTTCATGCTCCAAATACTGATGGCATAGATCCTGGTAAGTTTCCTCTTTTATTTTGTCATTCCTATCTGGTCCTGGATACTCAGGATGGACAGGATCTTTTGGTTTGATAGATGGTGGGGAAGGGACCATGTTTGTGATCTCCTTGAGGAGGATAATAAGCAAGTATTATTTTGAGGGTTTCAGATGTCATTGACTCCATGAAAAACTAGAATCCTCTGATCAACACCAACATACCTTAATATGTATTAATATTAGATGTAAAATACAAGTTTGTCCTTGACCTTAGAAGGACTGTACAATTTGTTTTGCAAGCCTGAAATTGTTTTTTCTCCTGTAACTCTGCCTGTAAGTATCTCCTGGAGAATGATATTACCATTGAAGTTGACCAGGAATTGGTTCAGATTTGGAGTATCAAAGTCCCTGTAAAGTTAACATTCCAAATTTGCTTCAGACCTTCACCCAAAAGATATCATGCAGAGGGAGACCATTGTTCATGCTTTGAGAAATTGTCCACCATCTGGAAAAATTATGGAGTTATCAATTGCCATTTAACAGTTACTTACCTTCCCATGGTCTCAGATCAGTGGATTCTGGAAAACCTTAACCATAACTTCTGTGGCGTCTTATTTCCTGATGTGGAAAGTCCAACTGTATATATTGCTCTACTATGACTGGTCTGGGAAGCTGGAAACATGGCCATAATTTGAAAATTGTGGAGGCAAAATGTGAGGGAGGTGTTGACTGATGTGTGAAACCGGATAGGCCTGAGAAGGGTTGGCATATATTGAAGAAGGATGAAATCTTCTTTACACCATGGAATACTGCAGTAGCATTGAGGTTTCATAGGCATGATCAAGCAAAGTGGATTGTGGGTTTAATTTGCATGTTGCTGAATTGGAATACTCTAAAGCAGAAGATTCGCAGTGAGGAGTGGACTATGCATTTCATGGTAGAGACATGCAGACTCAGTTAATGATGGTGGCAAAACTGAATCATTAACTGAGTCTCCAAGGAAATATTGTTGAGGACTTCAGAAGACTAAACCACTGAAGCATAGTTAATTGGTAATCTTCTGGGATGTTACCTGAAGAACATGGGATATTGTCCCTGTTTATGCTGGATGAAGATGGCAGTTAATATATGAATGTCCTTGCACCCAAAAACTAAAAGCTGATTAGAGTTGATGGAAAATCAAGCCAAACTTTATTTCATGGGAATGAAAGAACTTTACTACTTGATATATAATCATGCTATTCTAAATATTGAGATTCAAATTGATTTTATAGACTTCATATCTGTTAACTTATTCTTACTTTTATCTGAATAAAGCTAATGAAACTGGGCCAAAACAGATTCATGTGAAGATATGGTGATCGAGGACTGTTACATAAGTGTCGGAGATGATGCTATTGCAATAAAGAGTGGTTGGGATCAATATGGGATTGCTTATGGACGACCATCAAAGAATATACTCATTAGAAACCTTATCGTTCGCTCTAATGTCAGGTAACATATCCTTCACTTTCATAGTTTTCCAATGAGACTGAAAGGGCATTAACTAGTTTCCTTAAAAGCGCACAGAACTCCACGTTTCTTGACATTCAGTCGAATTTCCCATCCATAACAACTCTTGAAATGATTTTTCTTGAACAACAGTGCTGGTATATCAATAGGCAGCGAGATGTCCGGTGGAGTATCAAATATCACCATAGAGAACATTCATATATGGAACTCAAGGCGAGCTGTTCGCATCAAGACAGCCCCTGGAAGAGGAGGATATGTTCGAGACATAACCTATAGAAATATTACATTTGAAAATGTCCGTGTGGGGATTGTCATAAAAACGGACTACAACGAGCATGCAGACGGGGGGTTCGACCCCAATGCTTTTCCAATCTTAGAAGACATAAGTTACACCTCAATACACGGTGAAGCTGTTCGAGTGCCAGTTCGTATTCAAGGGAGCTCAGAAATCCCAGTGCACAATGTCACTTTCAAAGATATGTCAGTGGGAATTACAAATAAAAAGAAACACATATTCCAGTGTGCTTATGTAGAAGGTCGCGTAATTGGGACCATTTTTCCAGCTCCCTGTGACAACCTTGATCTGTACGACGAGCAGGGGAGGTTGATCAGTCGATCTTCGTCTCAAAATAGCTCAGATATAGATTACGATGTTTGAAATGATTGGATCATTTTCTTCCTCAACGGCTAGTTTTCTGGTGGTTTCTTGAATTTCATAACAGTTTGAAGAACAGGGTGATGATGTGTGAGAAGATCAGTTAATGTGATTCCCTGTTAGGCTGTTATTTGTAAATTTTTTAGCCCATTTTCTTGATGTGATATTTTCTCTATGCAAATTCTGTAAATACAAAAGGATATAAGTTTGCTGAGTTTACAATATTATGAACGTGCATCATTTGCTACAGTTTTTTTATGTAACGCAAAAATTTGGCAACTGTTAATAATAATTAAAAGACAAATCCTTGGATAAAATCTTTTTGTGAGATGGGATAAGTTTGATTTGGTTATGCAGGTCAAAACCCCCAATCAATGGTCAATGATATGGATGACAAGGTCAACGTTTCGTCAACAAAGTTAAATGTAATAATTTTTATGTGTATTAGGTATTATTTTTTAAAAATTATAATTTAAGTAATATTATATGATATTTTTATTTATAAGATTCTAAATTCATGATTAATTTGGTAAATTGTAATTTTAAAGGTATTTAATATTTGTGTGTGCATCATGTAATATTTTTGAAAAAATATAATTTGATAAATATTACTAGAGTGAGGCTAGAGTGAGGGTTGGGCCGAATTCGACCCGAATCCGCTCATATTTTTTATCCTGATCTTTATATTATGTTAGATATACATTTATATTATGTTAAACATTTTTTTATATTATATTAAGTATACATTTACATAATACTTTAACTTTTAAAAAAACCTAATTTTGACGAAAAAACTATAATTTCAACAAAAAAAACTCTATTTTGTACATATATACATTTATTTAAATATTACACATACCTATAATTAATATTAGTCATACTTTTATATAATACATAAAGGTACAACTAACATAATTAAAAGATATGACTAACATAACATAAATGTATGCTTAATATAACATAAAAACCTTAAAGGTATGCTTAACATAACATAAAACCATAAAGATATGTTTAACATAACATAAAGATATGTTTAACGTTACATAAAAGTGTGCTTAATATAATATAAAAATTCTAAAGGTATGCTTAACATAACATAAAACCATAAATGTATGCTTAATATAATATAAATGTATGTTTTACGTTGCATAAAGGTATGTTTAATATAATATAAAGGCCCTAAAGGTATGACTAACATAACATAAAGGTATGCTTAACATAACATAAAAGTTTAGCACCTGGAGCGAATTTAGGTGGGTTTGAGCGCACCCACCCAAACGTGTGGGCGCGTGCACGCGCGTGAAGAGCACGTGGGTCAAGTCGGGATCCGTGCACCAATTGTATAAAAAAAATTGTGATATTACTATATAATACTTTTATATGTAACAAATAATAATTTTGATTTCATTACCTCAAATCAATGAATAATTTAAAAATGTGTGTTTTGATAAACAAATATTTACATTATCATAATATAATATTTTATGTATATTTTGGGTCAATGACATGGTCGATCAATCAACATTGTAACCCACTCCCACAACCAAATCGGGTTAGCCCTTCTTACAAAATAAAATCCATGTAATGATCTCACGCAAGACTTATCCTAATTAAAATTTCCTCCTTTTTAAAGTTAGTGTCGTTCTAGAATTTAAGTTTTATTTCAAATTAAATGTTGTTTTAGATTTTTATATAATTTTATTTCAAAATTATCTCTATTAATTCTTTAATTAAAATTTAGGAATTTAATACAATATTTTTTATGAAATTAATTTGATTCTCTTTCCAATTTTGAATCCAAAAGTCCATAACTAGTTAAGGATATATTTATCTAATTTTTATATTTCTTGTCTATAATAAATTTTAAAACAACACTTATTTTAGAACGATTAGAGTATATTACCTATAGAGTTTGAGTTCATTGTCTACAAAATGGATCAGCAAAGGCTTGTTCTCCCCATTAGAAACAAGTCAACTTTATAAATATCGAGTCCAAACACATTTTCAATTCAGTAGTCTAATATGTTACCCCACTATAACTAATACCAATTAATATTTATATTAAATTTGCTTTAAATAAGATGGGAAATTTCCTAGGAAGCTATTAAAAGGCCGTTTAACTTAAACAACCAAAAAAAAAAAAAATCGAGAGTATTGAATACTTCCAGTATTAGTTATGGGAACAATATTTATAATAATCATAGAAGAAAGTCATGAGAAGTACACTCACACCAATCGTAATTCTCTTGCATGCATTAATACAACTCCATGATTAATCTTATGTGCTTCCTTGAAATTCAAAATACAATATTTTACATTTTTTTTAGATTAAGAGGATAAAAAAACAAATCATGATAAATAAGGACTAGTGCAGTGGTTGAGTGTAGGGAATATTATGTGTTAGTTGAGTGTCTCATACATAATAGTATGAATTTTGTAGAAATTCTTTATTATAAAATTCTTATTTAATTAAGTCGAGGACTTCGACACTTGATAGATTACAATTGCTATAATTTTCACTATTTATTTTGTATACATCTACATGAACATGTATATGATTGTGTAAAAAAATAATAAAATACTATATCGGTCACATGTGACACATTCATTATAAGATTTACTAAATGGACTCCAAATAGTGTGCATTATGCAATGTTAGTGAAATATGCTACTAAACAGCATGAAGGATTTTTCTCTATAGTCACGTCACTTGAAAGGGTCCAAAAGTAGTTGACACTTAAATACACAATAATGAAAAACGTTGCAAGTCGTCGAGGCTCGTAAATTAAATTAAAATAAATAATGCATGTATTATCTTAAGTACCCATCCGCTCAAGAAATAATGAAAGCAACCGACGCATATATATAAATATATATATGGAAATATAGTTTTTAATCTTAAATATTAAAATAACAAAACTAACTTCTAGTTATTTATTCCGTTCACTTTTATATTTTAGTTTTATAAGTTTAAAATTTTCTAATTTAGTCATATTAGCTATTGGTGAATTAATATTCTTTAATTATCAATGAAATTTTGTAGTGATTTTGAAATTTATTTTTATTATTATTATTATTATTATTATTATTATTATTATTATTATTATTATATATATATATGTATGTATGCGCACGCACATACAGAGTTTGGACAATAAGTAAACAGTACTAAATCTCGTTAATTTATGTAATTAATTTGAAATTCCGTATGTTAAATTCATTCAAGTTGGTGCAGATTTGAAATCCATCAAAATGGTTCTAAAATTAATTTGAAATAAAAGCGATGAATTCAAATTCACATATATTCAAACATTACCGATAAATTTGTTTCATGATTTCAAATCTCTCTGATAAATATAAATGATTAAAAATTAAAAAAACAAAGTTAGAAAATTAAAATAAATTATATGTGAGTGATGGAAATGTGGAATAGTTCAAACTCGAACACATGAATATCATCACGTGTTGTTGACGGGGGAAGCTCCTTCGATGCTAATTGATACCAACTTCCATTAAATAATCTTCTTATGATCCCCTTGATTTTTTGTTCTAGGATTAAAAAAATTCAACAACAAGAATAATAATTAAGGTTTTCTATTAGTCAAATAAGTCCTCATCGAAAATCAAACAAACAAGCCTTTATTTTAATGCACAATATTTATATATTTTTTATTTGATGTGACTCTACATATATCTGTTTTACTATCAATTAAAAAATTAAATTATTTTTTATCTAAACCCAATATCATAAACATTTATAACAGTTTTCACAAGAAATTAACATGACAAAATATTTATTTTGTAAGGGCAATACGTCGATTATATTATTAGATTTATCCATATTTTATTTATATAGTGTTATATCACGTTAGTATCTAAATATTGATTACATATCTATATATTTTTCTTTGATAAGGGTAAAATAATAAAAAAGGTTATGTTCAATAAAAGAGGAATATGTCTTATGTGAGAGGTCTCACATGAGATTTTATATAAAACAGAGTTCATATGTATAAATAAAAACAGTTTAATCCATTTAATACGATTAATATCGATCTATGTTTTATGTAAAATCTTATATGAGACAATTTCAAGAATAACGTGGATGAAAATAACATCTACTAACTCCGAAAATAAGAGAGTGGACTAGCCATTTGTTTGGATATATATATATATATATATATATATATATATATATATATATATATAAATATAAGATTTACTTTTCAAATTATTTTTAATATCTAAATTTACTATAATTTTGTCATTATATAATGAAACGACTACTTTTATTAAGAGGAAAAGTACAATTTAAAGTTTAACTAAATTTCATATAAAAAGACACAAATCTATCAGGATGAAATTAATTTAACAGGATCCATTTCAGTGTTACAAAAGAAATGAAGATTAAATTAGTTATAAGATGCATTATTTTATCCAAAATGTAATAATAATGAGATTTTATTTATTTTAAATATTTTGAGAGAAGAACAGTGAGATATATATTATGAAATGAAAAGCATGTAAGATATTAATAAGTATGAATTTAAGTGGGGTCCGAGAGTGTGAAGGGGGGGGGGGTGAATCGACATTCTCACGCGGAAAAGAACACGTGGCACCGCGTCGTTGGCTGGGCCCAACGTGCTCTTCCCGTTTCCTTTCTTTTCTTTTCAGCCAAGTTTCACCTTATTTCTACTCGCATCTTTTTATTTCTTTTTTTTTTTTTTTACTTTTTCTATATGTCGATATATCAAATTTAAATTATGAATATTATCAATTTAGTCATACAAAAATACTAAAATATCAGTTTGAAACTTTATGAAAATAAAGTGGAATGCTTTTTTTCTAGATCTCCCCTTCACGGAAATAAGAACAAAGAGATTTCTTATACACATCTAATTTTTGATATGCTTAGGAACATCCCTATTAAAAATGATTTAGGAAAGGTCGATATTATATATATGGAAAAATCATCCGATAGAAAATATTTCGATTGAAAAAATTTCTATTTTTTTATTAGACAAAAAATTGGTATTGAGGCCTCAATCATAATCGATACCAATAGAAATCAAAATACTCAAATTCGTATTAATAATTCTCAAATAATTTCTAAAAAAAGATCTTTTTTATCTTATGATTCCAAAAAGATCATAACTATTATTTCTAAATTTAAAAGATCTCATCCTCTTCTTCTTTTCTCTGATTGTCTTCTTCCTAACATTTTAATGATTTCATACTTTAAGTTGTGACTTCATGTCTCTCACTTCACAATGTTCTTGATCTCCTTTTTCATGTCACATCAGTTACTTACCTAAAAATCCCCAATTAAATTGGTCATGTGTGTCTCAAATATCAAAATTCGACGACTTAAATGGTCGATGAAGCCCAAAATTCTTAAATTTGATATGTTATTATGCATATAGGACCAAAATTGAAAATATTAAACTTACAAAATATTTTAGAAACAAAAGCCTAAATTATGAGACTTAAAAAACAATTTTCCCAGTTTTCTATCTTCTTTATCACAGTAGTGGTTTTTTGGAATGAATGAAGACATCCTATAAATACTACGATTGAATCCTTGCATAATAACATAAAATATGGATTGTGTCGCAAGATTTTCTACAAATATAATAAAAGTTTATTGAATTTCTAACATACAATAATAATATACCATAATGACATAGATATCATTATTTTATCATTATCTTGTAACAGATTCTATTTGTTACTAGATTTTGTCACTGATCTACAAATTGGATCAAGTTTATTGTGGAGGATATAATCTAATATCATTATTAATTCAGCTGCGACTTAGATATTATTTAATTTATGAAGGCAAGTAGATTTCCACTACTTAAAACATGTTTTTACTTTAACAGTTTTTTAAGTTGAAGCAGCCCTTAAACAGTAATAATCCATCGCCCAATATATAGGTTGCCATTACAGAAACTCGTGTCAAGAATTTGTTCATGGAATTTGACTATTTTGGTACACACATATGTTTTGCGTGTGTGGGAAAATAATTGCTTAACCACGCACTTACGATGTGGTCTAATGTTGAATGAGTAAAAACTCTAGAAGACTATAATTGTAAGGGATAAGGGCTCAAAATGCCCATTTTTATAAAATCTAAACCCAAAATACCCACAAATATAACATATAAGCCCAAAATGTCCATTTTTGGTAAAAAGACCAAAAAACCCTTTGACATCCCATAAAAAATGAATTTTTTATTATTGAAATTTATTTTGCCACTCCAAAATTAAGTTTACCAAACCAATTTGCTATAGCCACATTTGTGAAACCCCGGATATAATTATCTTGGTATATCGGTTGGAAACCTTTCCCGTGCCCCAAAAAACATTAGTATTTATACTAGTGATCTGGTCAGAAAGGTATAACAAAGCCACGTACTAAGGAATTATTATTTGGATGAAAAATATGTTGATATTTTCACTATTTATAGTTATTGAGATCCGATGCGTAGAATGGTATCAGAGCCTGGTTTTATTGAAGAAATAAATTAAATTATGTTATACAATATTATTTTCTTGTGCCTAACGGAGGAGAAAATCAAGAAAATGTATCCGAAAATATTTCGAGATAACACAAGTGCAGGATATCAGTAATGACATCCAGCTCAGAATGGAACATAATTGTTCCAGACACATCTAAGGTCACACAAGACCTTAGGGAGATCCAGAAGACCATCATTTATTATGGTGGACAGATGGAGAAGATAGCCCGATCTCTATCAGAGATCCAAAAAGAAGTTTCAGATCTGAAACAAGAAATTGTAGATCTGAAGAAAAGATCATCCAGAGGAACGGGAAGATCAATGAACGAACGTATGAAAAATTCGTTCGGAGATATTCCAATCATTTCCAAAGGAAAGGCTACGGAAGTTTCGAAGCCTAAAAGCAACGACGAACTCCTACTTGATCTCATAAGACAAGTTGGATGGAAGTCTCAAGAGTAGATCTTGCAGAATTAACCGAATCCCTTTCCAATCTCGGAATTGTGGATCTGGTAAATCTAAGGATGAACGAGCCGATTCCGCCGATTCCAAAGAAGGAAGAGGAAAGCACAAGTACGCCAGTACCGGAAGCACCAGTACCTGAAGTACTGGTTCCTCCCGAACCAAGGTGGTGGCAGGACGGGGTTGAGTATGAGGAGTACATAGCTCGACAAGCCAAAACCCGACCGGGAAGGTTTAAAGGAGTATCCAAAAGCCCTTGGGCAAAAACGATGCTTGAACCAACCCATCCGTTTGGAGTGATGCTCACAACAGACATCATCGATTTCAGAAATATGGAAGTTTTGATCGATGAATGGATGTCATCCATGAAAGTAGCCTCATCAACACTGGATGTGGATAACGATCATTTTTGCCAGATATTGGTAAATAGTTTGCAAGGTTCAGCCAAGAAGGCATGGGAGATGACCGAAGCCTCTCTCCAAAAAGAGATCCTATCCAACGAGAATGTTATAACAATTGTCGAAAGGATGGGTCACCTGCTCAAAATATGTTTCCTCGGGGACGGATATTTTGAGGAAAGAAAAGACGAGAAGAAAAGAGAGTACACGCAAGCTCTGTTTGCTCTCGAATTGAGAAATATATGTTATGCGGATGAATATATATATTGGTTCCGCAAATATTATTTCCAAGCAGATGTACCATGGAATGTGGCAACAGATTTATTCTTTGCAAAAATATGCAGTCCATGGAGGGAAATGCTAATGCAAACCTACAAGGTACCTACAGGCCGAGTCGATTCAGTGGCCAGGAGGATGTCCTTTTTTAAGGACAGTATACGAGAATGGTGTCAACAGGCGACACTACAAAGGAACAAGAAGAAACTAAGAGGAATGGTAAAAAAGACCCCTCTTTGTTGCGACAACAATGATTTTCCGAGTATAATCGGAGAACCACAACGCGAAAGACACGAAAAGAGAAAGAAACACTTCAAGGGAAGGTTTCAATCTAAGTACGGAGGATCATACAGGAGACCTTCCAAACAGGGAAGATCATGGTGGTCCAAATCAAAGGCTAGATCTTACAAATCTGGTCAAAAGTCTGGTCCTTCCAGGTTTTCTTCACAGGGATCTAGATCCACAGGAAAGCCAACAGGAGGAACAACCAGGAAAAGAACTTTCAAACGAGCTCACACTCGTACAAATGAAAGTTTCAAGGATTGTAACTGTTGGACGTGCGGCGCGAGAGGCCATATTTCGCCCGATTGCCCAAAAAAGCAAAAAGATGTGCGCCAGTTCGAGTACACAGACGACATCAGAGATGCTGTCTTCTATGGTGATTTGGTGCCAGTTTACAAGTTCGAGGACATCTCTTCAGATGAAAGCATCTATGAAGAAGAATTGGAATCTGTTTCAGAAGGATCCGATGGATCATCTACAGAATCAGACGAGTAGCTCAGGCAAACCAGAAGATAGACTCCAGACGACGGACAGTCTATCAGGATTCTTTTCAAAAATGACCATCTCAAACAAGACGATGGAAAGAATCATGCAACAAGATTCAGCTTTGGGTCCGTACGACGGATTTAAGATTGGAAGTCTTAATCGATTTTGTGACAAAATCGGAATAAGACAGCGCAAGCATCACATCATCTACCGGGTGAACTCAGGTGAGTTCTCTATTCCAATAGGGTTAACCGGTAATAACATTGAGATGCAACTTATTCCAAAAGAAGAAATTCTTGAGGAATTGAGTCGTATCAAAGAAGAAGTAGCGGTCACAATGAAATGGATTCATATTGGAACCATTGAAGTAGTGATTAAAGCTACCTTCAAAGAAGGAATTGATTCTGAATTACATCTATCTGTGATGGATAAAAGAATCAATAATTTAAGCGAAAGTTGTCTTGGTACAATGGTAGGTAATTTATATGCTGGCAAACTTATGTTTGACATACATCCTAGGATTGCATATAACCTAGCAGACCAAGATTTTAGTAGAGTCTTAACCCTTCATCAGGATTTTAAAAGACCTGATCTTATGAAAGAAGGAAATAGACCATATTCTATCACGTATAGAATTGCATATGCTCTTTCTAATACACATCATTCGGATATGTTTCTTAGGAAAGAGTATATAGAAATTCCTAGAATTTTTAAGGAATTCGCCAAAGTTATGACACCTGACCCAATTAAAATACCAAGGTTAGGAGGTGTCAACTTGCTAATCAAAGATCAACCTATTCTAAACAGTAGATCATTAAGGTTTGATTCTGAAATTAGTAACAGGTTGTCCTTTTCCGAGGGTAGAATTTTAAGCCTAAAAGGAAAAGAACCAAGTGAGGATTTGTATCCACAAAAGATTAGGGTAAGAAATGTAAAAATCAAATGCCCTAATAATGAATGGAAAGAAATCCATATTGTTTTTGATATATCTAAAACTGATAATTTGTTTCCTTGTGAGGAGATATATCATTTACAACAACCAAGTATTAACAGATATGAAGGCATGTTAGAAATAGCAGGATATCATGTATCTGTTACAGGAAGTGCAGGCATAACTAAAGGAGTTATGACTCTAGGGTTAAGTTTCCTTGAAGAACATAAGCCCTGGAGAAGAGATGAGAAATGGATGGAGTTCGACCTTGATGGACATACAATCAGGGTAGAATAAAACCATTATGCCAGGAATCAAGTTAGATCAAGAGATCATTGATCTCACGATACAACGAGATCAGGTGATAGCTTTGTTAAGATCTTTGCGAGAGCAAAATCTACCAGAACAAAGAAGTATCCAAGATGTCATAAGGATACAAGAGGCTGCGTTAGAAATAAGTCAAATTAACGCACGAATAGACATGCTAGAACGCTGGAGGAGAAGGATTTATCCAAACAATCCAGATATGTTCTAAATTATGCCAGGAAGGTATATTGATGAAGAGATCCAGGATCTCAGAAAAGAGAAAGATGAGTTGACGGAACGCATTAGAGAAATGCGGGATAATGAACAGACTCATCAAATAAGGTTTCAAGAGTTGATCCGTGAGCATAATGTTAGAAGCTCAAGGATAAACTTGTTAGAATCTTGGAAAAGAGGAATCTATCCAGACGATTCTGAATGACAAGTATTTTCTCTATATATATATCTGTAGGGATATTATATGACCAATATAAGACGGAATATTTTGCAGCTTATATTGACTCAGGTTCAGGCATTTGCACAGCAAAGCCAGGAGTTTTTCCCAGCGAAGCAGTGGAAAAATTACCTCTTATTGCAGGAAGAGACTTCTCACAGAAGATCCTTATACTCAATAAAGGTATTCGAGAAACACGAATAATGATCGGAGGCGCATTCGATACCCCTTGGTATAAAGTAAGAATGCCACCAATCTATATTCATGATACAGGTGCTGATATTTTGCTTGGTAACAATTTTATCCAAACTTTTGCAAAATATGAGCAGGATAATCACAAGAACCTGTTAACCTTTACTACTAACTGTGGTAGTATGATACAGGTTTTGCGGCGAGAAAAGGCTTTTAATAGGATTATGCCTATTGATTTTCGCAGCAAACGTGGTGATAATGAAGCCAAGTTAACTCATCCAAAAATGCAGGATAAGAGAAAATTTGGTGAAGCTCTTTTGTCATACAGACAAGAGGGAATGGAGGAGGCACATGAAGAAGCTATTAAGTTTCTGAAAAATGCCTTACAAGAAGGACCACCCCAGATTGACATTAATGAGGAAAGTCTACTTTCTCTCGAAAATGTAAAAAGGCTAATTCAGAGGAACTACAATGAAAATCCTTTAGCCTGGTGGGACAAAAACCAGATCGAAGCAACGTTGAAGGTAAAAGAACAACACAGATATGAGTTGGTTCGATACAAGCCGATACAGATGAATCTTGAAGATCGAAAAGATATGCAAAAGATTATCAAAGAGCATATCGATCTCAAGCTGATCGAAGCAGGTATTTCTCCTTATAGTAGCCCAGGGTTTTTGGTAAGAAACCATGGCGAAATAAAGAGAGGAAAAGCAAGGTTAGTAATTAACTATCAAGGTATTAATAAGATTACCGAATTTGATGGTTATTACATTCCAAGTAGAGAACATTTAATTGATTGTATTAAAGGGTCAAAAGTGTTTTCAAAATTTGATTGCAAGTCTGGATTTTACCAGATTAAGTTAGAAAAAGAGTCTAAGAAATTAACTGCTTTTTCTACACCACAAGGTCAGTATATCTGGAACGTAATGCCTATGGGTCTTGCGAATGCACCTCAGATATACCAACGAAAGATGGATAATCTATTTAAAGATTATTTTGAGTTTATGTTTGTTTACATAGACGATATATTAATTGCCTCTAAGAATATGAAAGATCATTTAAAGCATCTTGAAATATTTTCAGAAGCATGTCATAAAGAAGGATTAGTGCTCTCTGAAAAGAAGGCAATAATCGCGGTTAATAGAATCGAGTTTCTCGGTGTTATTATTGACCATGCAGGAATGAAACTACAGGAACATATTGTGGAAAAAATCTGCAATTTTCCAGATGTTCTTAGAGATAAGAAGCACCTTCAAAGCTTCTTAGGAGTGATTAATTTTGCAGGTTCATTCATTAAGGACTTGGCAAAATATAGAAAGGATTTCCGTCCTTTATTACAAAAGGATGAGAAGACCAAATGGAAATGGGAAGATATTCATTCTCAAAGAGTTCGTGAGCTAAAACAGGTTTGTAGTAACTTGCCAAAACTCGCGATTCCTCAAGATGAGGATCAATTAGTCGTCTACACAGACGCAAATGATTTCAGATGGGCAGCAGTGCTCATGCGAAAGACATCTACGGGTGAAGAACCATGTAGATACACTGGAGGGTTGTTTACAGAACAACAGGCCAGAGTTTGGCATATTAACGAGAAAGAATTCTTTGCTGTTTGGAAGGCCTTTAAAAAATGGCCTTTATTTTTATTAGCTAAAGAATTTATATTAAAAGTTGATAATACTAACGTTAAAGCTTTTTTGAAAAACAAACTTGAATCCAAGATCGAAAAAGCACGTATTATCAGGTGGCAAGCAGAATGCCAATATTATCTTTTTGATATTGTCATTGTGAAATCTAATGAGAATGTTCTTGCAGATTTCTTAACAAGAGATGGATATCCTTGAAGCAGATTCCATCACAATACGAGCAAGGCATCTTAGGGAAAACCTTGAGATGCATTACAAGGCCTTTGAGGAATTAAGGGTAAGAGCCGAAGCGGCATCTTATGTCCAGAAAGCTGATTTGGACAAAGTCCAAAAGACTCTACGTGCAACCATAACTTCAAATAATGATTTGTGGTATGCATTAGTAGATCCTGTAAACAAGGCATGTTCACCATCGGTGATGCAGAAAGAAATATACGAGAGAAGTTCATCATCAATGAACAAACAGGGTACTTTTATACCCGAAGCAGGACATCCTGCTGATAAAAGTTTTTCATCGGATATCGGTGAAAAGGCTGATAAGGCCGAACCAAGTGTTTTATCGGATTCCGATAAAATTATTAATTCGGAAGGTCAGGAAGTAATTCCAGACAACCCGAGTCAACCCAGCACCTCTGGGGTAAAAGAGGGAGAGGTTAACCTAAGGCCCCAGACTGGCCCTAGACAGGTTAACACTAATCAAGCTATTTCTCCTCTGCAGGTTTACCAAAGAATGTGGGAGAAATTGATGACAAGAAATGGGATCAATCCAAACAAAATTACGGCTGATTGGTCTGGCAAGTATCCAAGACTTTGGATGCTCCCGGGGGTAAACCCTCATGATGTGCGGGAATGGTTCGATTTTGGAGCAATTGCTTCAATCTTTACTACCGCACCCAGCTTTCCGGAAATTTCCAAATTACCGGATTGGATTTCCACTGCTGTGCACGATTCATGGCAGAACAACCCATACTTGGGTCGAGGAGATATACTGGAGCTAAAATTTATCTCTGCTGCTCCAGAAATTACAGGAAAAGGGTCTCATCTAGTTTTTCAATTCATAAAACTACAGAGACCTGAGATGGGGGCGATTAACCGAGCCAAAACACCCCCAGAAAACAGCCCTTTGGTAGTCGCCTTGACTGAAAATGATATATCTACGAGGCGAGCTTGGGGTCTTTGGGTCTGTCTCACCGAGATGGACAAAGTGAAGTATCCATTCAAAATATTTCATAATTCTGTGAATGGATCATTCCTGTTAAATTCCATGACAGGAACAACTACCGGATTTGCTGAAAACCTCTTTGAAAATAAGAGAAAATTAATCTGGGAAAACAAGGTTCCAGCCACGGAACAAACAAGGAAGAAGATATGTAATATGATACATATCGGGAGATGGGGAGAGCGGATATGCTCTTACTGTCAAACACAAGAGAAACCACTGTTTGGACAGGGTTTCAAAATAAAAAAGGATAAGCCCGAATACCCAAAGAAAAAGGGAAAAGGGAAGGGTTTTTAGAAATTAAAAACCAAAAATGTAATAAGAGGAAACGGGTCTAAATTAGACTCGATTGTAAACAAGCTGAACATGTATTCTACTAATGTAATAGTATAGGAATACAGTGAAAAAAGCATAGGATGCCAATTTCAGACAAAAGATAGTGGCCGGTCCCCGCCACCATTGAAGAATCTGCATCCTATACCAAAAAGACAAAGGTGGAGGACCCTCCACTAAAGAAAAACTCGTTGCCGACACAAGAAGACAACGAAGATAGTAGATGCACCTACCAAGTGGTGGGTGAGAAATAAAGAAGGCTGGCCCATTACCCACTCATCAAGTGGAAAGCAAGCTGGCAAGGCAATAATGGACTCTTACAGGAGGAGATTGATGCCTATAAAAGGAGGCCTTCAGCCTCAGAAGAAGATCATCGAAAATACACAACCCTTCTCTCTTGATAAGCTTTTCGAAATTTTCTCTCTAGTTTTGTAATAGTTTAGCTTTCAAGCTTTCCTGTTCATGGGGGTTTCCCCTTCACGAGTCTTAGCCATGATAGGCTAATTCAAGTTTCTCTTCCAATGGCGGAGAAAATTTATATTGTAAAATAGTTTAGTTTATTTTCTTCAATAAACAAGGCTTTTGCTTTCCGACATTCTGTCCAAAAATTTTATAATTCTGAGTGAAATATCATCCAGTAGTGCGTCTCCCTGTGATCTCCTTAAAGGCAGGTGGCCGTTGAAAAGGAGGGCGATCAGGGTTCCCAAGAAAATCGGTTTTAGAACCATAGACTGCGGGCGAGTGGTTGGATCCTTGATCCATAAAACCTGAGCCGAGGACCAAGGGAACTTAAGAGACAAAGACGAGGTATGATTTAAACTCAGCTTTATTTTATTTACGGAAGCATGTTGGGCCTGATATTGATCAGTGGATTAATCCGGATCTAATAAATATAAGAGTGGAAATAGAAAATGGCTAATGGCAAATTTGGCATTTTGGTTAATAACTAAAGTCAAAAGGGGTAGCATAGTAATTTTCTATGAAAAATGGGCATAAAGGGATGTTTTGTTATATTTATGGGTATATTGGGATGTGTTGTTATATTAATGGGTAAAAAGGGAGAAGGTTTATATAAATGGGTAATATGGGCAAGTATCCCATAATTGTAATAACAATGTGTTTCCGTATAAGCCATCTATTCTTATTTTCTGGGTCATCTATTCATAAAAGTTAGTGTGTAATCATTAACCACGTGATATATGACATATCACATAATTTGAAAATATTAAAAGAATAGAATTTTTTTTTTTTCTTTTCAAATCTGCCAAGAGATGTAAGTAGCTTTGGTTGGAATCGGATTCTACGCATGTGGTTGGTTTGCTTGAGACAAGATTGGAGTTAGTTTTTTGGTATTACATAATTGGATAATCATGTGTGCTTAATATGCTTCGCAGTATGGAGTTTCGTGTTTTCCACATTTCCAGGAAGAAGAATCAAGCAGTTGATAAGTTTTCTGGCTTGGACGTTGATAAGATCATGTATATGGATTTTTCAGGACAAAAACACTTTCGTTTTCACTAAGTCTTTGAATCATGCATGGTATTTCTTTTTTTCGATACGGATTTTACCATTAAGTTTTCTTGTATTGGGATTTTAACAAGTTCTGCATTTTCTAATGATTAGTTGACTTGTGACTAGCTCTTATTTCTTGTTTTGCATGAACGGTTAATACTTTTTTTTTTTAATAACATCACTTCATTTATTTATTTAAAAAAAAACTTATTTATTATTAACTTGTATTGAACAATTTGAAATTGACACAAATTTAATTAAACGTAATAAATATAGATTATAAATTGACAAAACATTTATTTAATGATGACCTAGGGAGAATTATTTATATAAAAAAATATGATTAATAAAAACATAATTTTAATCAAGTAAATAACTTATAAAAGATATTTCTTTATTGATCAAGTAAAAAGATGAGGAAAATATTATACGCTTTCTATTTCAATTGTTGTCATAGATTAAGGAATATAAAAATTGAACAAATGTACTCT
The DNA here is from genome assembly GCA_028654395.1 of Scutellaria barbata. Classification (NCBI taxonomy): domain Eukaryota; kingdom Viridiplantae; phylum Streptophyta; class Magnoliopsida; order Lamiales; family Lamiaceae; genus Scutellaria; species Scutellaria barbata. Next base: position 10,729,040 of record CM053646.1, on the reverse strand, counting down.
TAACTTATTAAAAAATTAAGGATTCAAAATTTGGGAAAAGAATCAAATTAATTATATAAAATTTTCATATTAAATCCCAACTTTTTAGCTAAGAAATATTGTAGAGATAATTTGGGGATAGCTTACATAATTTAAAACGATACTTTTTTTGAAATGGATAGAGTATCAAAATTTGAAAATTTATTGTATTATATTAGTGTATGAGTATTGACATCACAAACTTAGATGAGTCTTGTGTGAGACCGTCTCACAGATCCTATTTCGTGAAACGGGTTGGGTTGAACATAATAATTAAGTAATATTTTTTTATATTTCAGATAATACTTTATATTATATTATTTAGTATATATGCAAAATACAAAAATATTACATGATATATAGAAAAATATTACATAATATATACAAAAGTATTACATGTTGCACGAGGAGAAGAGAGCACCTAAAAGCCCTAGGATCCGCGTGTTTTTTAAAACCCGATCCAATCCAATTCGAATCATATATCTTATAATACAAAAGTATTACCTGATACACATAAAAATATTACATATTTTCTTATGATCTGACTCAACTCAAAACAAAAGTATTATTTAATATATATAAAAGTATCACTACACTAAAAGTATTATATATTTTTCTTATAATACAACTCAACTCAAAACACATCTTATAATACAAAGTATTACCTAATATACATAAAAGCATTATTAAATACATATAAAAGTATTATATAATTTCTTATGTTCAATCAAAACCGACCCATGTCATGAAATGATATCATATAAAAATATTACCTAATACACATAAAAGTATTACATATTTTTCGTATGGTCCAACTCAACTCAAAACACATCTTATAATACAAAGTATTATCTAATATACAGAAAAGTATTACGTAATACACGCAAAAATATTATATAATTTCTTATATTCGACTCGACTCATCCGTCTCACAACATGAAATCCATGAGACTGTTTCACCCAAGACTTTGCCAACTTAGATTTGTTGTTTCTTTTGGGTTTTTTTTCTTCCTTTTTTATTTTATTTTTTAATCTTCTTAACCTTTTCGAGAAGGAATCTTATATTTGTAAATAGTATATTTAAGTTTCAAAATATGAATGATTGACAATTTGACATAATATAATCAACACAGTGATCATTGAGAATATCCAATAATATCAATTTTGAATTAAAACACAATCTACTAATTTCGGAAATGGTGGAAAGCTGAAATTATATCTAACATCGAAGATAGAATAGATTTTTAAGATACTTAGGTTTAGCCGCTAATTAGCACTAATAACAAATCGGGGACCCAATTTAGTAGGTTTGATCAAAGCTTACGCGTTGATTACATTAGGTTAAGATTGATAAATATTCCAACCAAATATAATTTATTTTGCTAAAAAGTTAATTTTATCTCATTTCATTGAGAATCTTTCCGTTTCAAAATAAATATAGTTATGAAATTTTTGTCATAAATTAAGTAATATAAAAATTAGATAAATATATAATTTTAACTAATAAAAAAAATTATGATTTAAAATCGAAAAATGCTGGATGTATTTATAGAGATTACCAGTCAGGTATTTACAATGCTGGATGTATAATATTTAAACAAAATTGAATTATGACCAATGTTATTTGAAATTGATAATAAAAGGTTAGAATCTCGAGTTTTAGGTAAATTCACTCCATTCTGATTCCTAATTTGCCCATGGCTTAAGTTTCTGTTTATTAAGAAAACAGGTACTTTAATAGTCTCTTTGAGGATAATAATTAACTTTACATTAGATGCAAGCAAGGGATAACGGTAACGGGGAAGAGGCAGACGGCGTTAGATGAAAAGGGGACACGGAACGTACACCACTTTTCAGGATGCAAATAACACGTGTTGAAATTCAACAACCTATCTTAGAAAGTTATTTAAAAAAATAATAGTAAAGAATAGATAAATGAAAATAAAAAGGCTCGAAAGTCACACGGTCGTTTGGAACAGAGCAGCTACTTGTCGGGTGTACTGTTTTCGATTAACACCACATATTCCTCGTGCTCTCTCTCTCTCTCTCTCTCTCTCTAAAAGTTGATTGCCCCCACGTTATGATTATATAAACCGCCACTCTCTCCCCTCATTTCATATCATCCCGATTTTAAATGCAAATATACCTAAACACCATAGACTTCTTCATCATTTGATTCTTCGCCTCTTGTCGCCGGAGAGAGATGGGTCCCTCTGAATTCGTTGATTCCGGTAGGTTTTCTAGCGGAAGGTCTAATTTCTCTCAGACGTGTAGCCTTTTGAGCCAATACTTGAAGGAGAAGGGCAGTTTTGGAGAACTTAGCCTTGGTTTAACTCACTGCTCCGAACCCAAAGGTATGTTTAATTTCTCTCTCTCTTTCCTTTTTCGATGATATTTCGAATCTAATCATCTGATTCCTCTTCCTCGTCGCTGGATTTTGTTCCTAATTTGTCCAATTTTGGAGTGATTTTTTATTGATCGGATTTTGAATCTGTGAAGCAGGTGCTCCGACGGAGACGATGAATTTATTGTCGACGATTGAGAAATCGAGTCAGAATCCGAATAGCAGAAACCCTATCCCGCCGGCGGCGGCCGCCGTGTTTCAACAGCAGATTGACGGTAGAGGTGAAGCGCAGAATAAATCGGATCTCAGGTGAATAATGAGAGTTAATTCCTTCATGCACGTGAATCTCACCTCCTCCGCACAAAATGGGGATAATAATTTTTCCTTTTTTAGTTTCTTTTTCACTATTTGGCTAACTGTTGGTGTATTTGTAACAGTGGTGCGGAAACTGCGCCGATGACCATATTTTACGGCGGCCATGTCGTGGTTTTCAACGATTTTCCAGCGGATAAGGCCAAAGAGATCATGATGCTAGCCAGCAAGTCCGGCGCCACCCACAACCACCCCAACGTCGCCTTCGCTCCGCCTGGCGCGGCCCAGAGCCCCGGGGAATCCACCACCTACATTCCTAACATCGTTCCTCCCCAGTCTGCTCAGTCCTCTCTTGCTTCTGGTAAGCCCTAGAACATCAATTAATGTTCAATTCGGTGAAATTGTATCCTAATTGATGTCAATTAACATTTCCCCTTCTTTGCCTGCAGATTTACCCATTGCAAGGAAAAACTCGTTAGCCCGATTTTTGGAGAAAAGAAGAGATAGAATCACAGCACATGCACCGTACCCGGCGAACAAACAGGCGGCGCCGCCGATTAGGGAGATAAAGACGGAGGCGTGGCTGGGATTGGCAGCCCCGCAGCTTCCTCTCCAGATTCAACGCCGTTAGTCATTATAATTAATGATTATATATTTGTTTATTTTGGGTTCATTAATTAGGAGGATATAGTGCTCTATTTATTGACTCTTTTTAACTTCAATTAGAAGGCATTTAGCCTTTAGTATATTATTATTAGTTCTAGTCAGTTCAAATTCAATGGATTGAACCATTTATTATAGTGATAAATATATCCGTCTCCTAAATAGTTTTCATCAATTATTTCTGGGATGTATCAATTTTTATTTGTAAATCGTGGTTGTAATGTGTTGATTGATAATATGTTTTTCCTTGATTCACGTTGAATTGTCTGAAGACTATTATTATAATGAGATATTTATTATCCATGTGGGTTAATTATTGATCTGCCCCTTTGACTATAATTGTTCCATTTTGTACTGATTCATTTGGTTTTCATGTACTATAAAATATGGGTCCATGTTTCTTGAAGAGATAAATGTTGATTTGTCTTTTAAAAAAAAAGTGTATTTGGGCTATGTACTTTTATCTATAGATATCTGGTCTATACTCGTTCATTTAATCAGAAATTGATTTAAGGACCTTTTAGCTCGGTTTTTGTAAATAAAAATGCAGGACTTCAATTATAATACAAATGATAATGATAATATGAAGTCTGTAACACTAAAAAAATGAAAGTTCAAGATCTTAAAGATTACAAATGAAGGTGCAAAAATTCAATTCAACATAAAAGGGAACAAGAGTATGAAGATTATACCACTTTTCTTTGATTCTTACTGAATAAAAATAATTAAATAAACAATGAAATAGTAGAAATGAAAAGATGATTCCTACTAGTTAAGATGGTTTAATTTATTTTGTTAAGACAGATTAACTTACAAATAACATATGAATTTAAAAAATGATTTGTTTTGTTAATAGTAAAGATCTTCCTCACTTATGTATATTTGCTAATTTGTGACACAATCTCAAATAAATTTTATTGAAATTTGAATGGTAGGTGTTGGTGTAAGTTGGCATGATTGAAATATGGGAACATGGTTTATTATTTTAGGAGCAACAATCTAAAGTTATGGAAACGTTTTTGATAAATTTTCCTAGGGGGGGAACCAATCATTACTTCCAATTTTACCCCTCACATTTTTTTCAAAAGATCAAAGAGGAATATCTTAAAAGAAATTATTCGCTTCTTCCCACGAAACTTGACCATAGATAAATTAAGGAATGCCATACTATGATTTATATTCACAAGTTGTATATTTTTATTATTTAATCCATAGTTGACTTCATTAATAAGGGTTCCAACTAAAGTTTTTCTTAACAAAAAGAGAAGATAAAACCTAAAAAACATCAACTATTTGAAATAAAGTTTATATAAGAAAATGAAGTAGTGAGAGAGAGTGTGATCTTCTATTATATTTTTTATTATATTTTTTATTTTAAATTAATTACCATATATCACATATATTTAATAATATCATTAATTAATATATAATATATATTAAATATTATATAATATTAAATATAATAAAAGATCCGGATGACTAGGGAGTGAATGGATTGGAATTTTAGTAAAGTTGAAAGCTTAATTTCAAAGGTAGCCATTAATGCGACCAAATTTCTTGAATTTCTCTCTCTCTCCTCTGACAAAGACACGTAGCACGCGGTTTGGAAAAATGAAAACGCGGAAATGGGTTTATCTATTTCGAGGGCTTCACGAGATTCATGTGTAGCTTTTCAATCCCACGTGCTCTATTTTTTATTTTATTGTTTTTTGACTATTCTCCTCTCATTACTCACACCATCCAACAAATGCTTCTTTTTCTTTTCAAAATCTTTATTTAAAAAATTATACAAATGTCAAAATGAGTTTTGATTTAAATTTTAGCTACTCCACCCAGCGGTTTATTATTTACTGATAAATGTGAATATTTATAAATGATATGTTATTTATAACATTTTTTTAATTTCAAATATGCATAATATATAAATGATTTTTCATATTTATCATGTGCATTACATACATTGTCATATAACTTTAATAATTATGATAAATTTTTCCTTCTAATTAAAAAACAATACACATTTTAATCATTTTACATTTCACTTTATAATTCAATCATCATTGTTTTCTTTCTTTATTTCTCTTTCACAAAATTACTTGATCAATTTGTGTTTATTGTACAAAGACAATTTGGTGGGATCTCTGTAAAGATGAAGATATAATACAATAGGATTTGGAGGAATTTTTCTAGCGAATCTTGTAATCTTCATTTGTTTTAGTTTTATGTAGATTTGAGAAATCATTATATTTACTGTTTTTTATTGCTCTTTTTTTTTTCATTCTTTGTGCATCTTTCTTTTCTTTTGTTGAGAAATCACTATTTTTTCTCCATTTCTTAGTCTTACATGGATTGGAGAAATCAATGTATCATTTTCTTTCATTTTTTAGCTACAGTAAGATTAATCTTTTTTTTTTTTTATTATAGAATATAGCTAATGAAGTAAGATTTACTATTATTATTATTTTCTATTGACAAGACATTTTAGACGGTAAAATAATATTCTTATAATTTTGACCAACCTTTTTGCTTTAATATATAATATAGATTATTTTTATCACATTTTTTAAGTCAGTATAACAAACTTTAAATAATAGTTTTTGTGAATAGATTGAGATGTAACCAGAAATATTACTTTTTCCTCCATTTCGAAATATGTATCTTTTTAAAGTTTAAATTTGCGAACTAGGTATCTTTTAGTTTAAATTTGTATAAAGTTAAGTATTTATTTAGATCTTTGTGTAATTTTGTTCTTAAATTATCTCTATAAATATTTTTTTTCCTAAATTAATGTATTTAATGATATTTTTTTATAAAATTAATTTGATTCTTTTTTAATTTTGAATTATAAATTTTTGGATTAGTTAAGATTTAGGAGTACATTTATTCAAACTTCAAAACCAAGGATGAAAATATCGATATCGCATGTCGTATCGCAACTTTGATTTTACGGATATATCGATGGATATATCGATATCGCATATCGATATCGCAAAAAAATTGAAAAAACAACGGAAATTATATTAAAATTTTGGAAATTTAATATAAAATTTTAGGGATTATTTTTACACATCATTACACAATTATTCCACTCAAAATCACATTAAAATAATATATTTAAAATTAACATATGGATAATAAGCATTATAAATACTGTATTTCGAATGAAAATTGACAATATATTACATAATACAAGACAAAATTACTAAAATTACATCACACAATACATTAATACCAAAATGATGACCTATGAGGTTCAAACATAGTAGATGAAATGTCATCTTGATCCAAACAGTATTGATATTAACTCATCACATTAGAGTACTTATTAGGGAAAATGTTCAAATAAGCCACTAATATTTACTCTCAAGTTCATATATCTCACTAAAGTATGTTTAGGTACAAAAACATCATTAATATTTATTCTCAGGTTCATAAAACTCATTGAAATATTTTAAGGTACAAAAATACAACTAATGTTTACCTCTAAATACATATAATCCACTTAAAATTTATTTATAATATAATACACCAATAATGTTGTAAAATTAAAATATATATTTACACATTTTAATTTTTATTTCTTATTTAGACCTCATGTTTTTTTTACATATTTTAGAACAAAAATCTATTAATGAAAACATAATATAATAGCTTATTATATATATGTGTGAATATAAATATTATTAATAATTATTATTATTATTTACACTTTTTAATTTTGAAGACTAAAACTATTAAACAACTAGATTTATTTGAAATAATAATTTCACTATGATATTATTTTTTAATTTAAATACAAATTAACCTCTATATTTTATGAAATGTCATATGAAAGAAAATATCATAGTTAATTTTTTTATATTTCAAATCAACCTAATTGTTTATTTAGTCTTTAAAAGTAAAAAAAACATATATATAAATAATAATAATATAATAACAATTAATGGTAATAATAATAATAATAATATATTTATATATATAATAAGATATTATATTAATATTTTCATGACTAGTTTTTTGTTATAAAATATGTAAAAGATATGATGTCTAAATAAGAAATAAAAATTAAAATGTGTAAATAAATATTTTAATTTTACAATATTATTGGTGTATTATATTATAAATAAATCTTAAGTGAGTTATATGTATTTAGAGGTAAACATTAGTGGTGTTTTTGTACCTTAAAATAATTTAGTGGGATTTTTGAACTTGAGAATAAACATTAATGGTGTTTTTGTACCTAAACATATTTTTAGTGGGATATATGAACCCGAAAGTAAACATTAGTGGCTTATTTGAACGTTTTCCCTACTTATTAATATAGTTATGCACATGTCATTCATAAGTTGTTCTATCTCATCCAACTGCTTCATCATGAATTGGATAGTGTATACTAATCCAATCATATTGTTGATATTCATTTTAACCTTTATAGGATATTTGAGGATGTGGGTGATCAAAAACATCTCTAGTAGTCCAACCAAATTGTGAACTTTTATAAATATCAAGAACATATGAATTTTGAGACATATCACTATGATTATTGCTATTCATATTAAGAAAATAATGACAAAATCAACTTTTTTTCATCAAAAATGCGATTTTTGATGTTGTTGCGATATTTCGCGATATATCCGCGATATATCGCGATTTCCGTCCAATTTTGTTCTACACCGAACCGATATCAATAGCGATATCGATACTCTGCGATATATCCGCGATACGCGGGAAAAAAACATTACCCCCCAATATCCATATCGCAATATCCGTATCCGCGATATATCCGCGATATATCGCGATATTTTCATCCCTGTTCAAAACTAACACTTATTTTAAATTAATAAGTAATGAATTTCAAACTTAAAGCTAAAATTAAAAAAGAATTAGAATAATATTATGTGAGGCCACATTAGACGTGTCCAAACGGTTCGAAAAATCGGAATCGGGCCGGTTCGAACCGGCGGTCAACGGTTCTGGTTCCGATTCCAAACCGGAACCGTGAACCGTCAAGGTAAGGTTCGGTTTCGGTTTGGCCTCTCCAAAAACCGGTAACCGGTGGTTTGTGCTATTTTTTGTATTTTTTGTATTTTCAAACGTGACATGTGGAGGGCTGACATCATTTGCCCGTTGATGATCAGAAGAGCACAACCGTGCTGCATAGCACGGCCAGACCGTGCGAGATGAAAAATTAAGGCTGGTCAATGGGGCACGACCGTGCCCTACTTGACAGAACTGTGCCTTACTTGATAGAAAAAATCAAAAAAAAAAGAAAAAAATCAGAAAACCGGCGGTTTGAACCGTCGGTTTCGATTAACCGCCGGTTTCCAAACCAGAACCTAAACCGAACCCCTCACGATTTGATTCCGATTTGATGCTTACGGTTCCAAGAACCGCCGGTTCCGAATCGGCAAACCGGAACCGGCGGAGCACCTCTAGGCCACATTGGGTAACCGTCTCAACTGACACCCTCGTCGGAAATGAAAGGCATTTATTAATTATAGTGATAAATATCCAAATTACCACAATTCATATAATAAATGTGTTTTTCTACCATAATACATATAATATGTATATTTTATATCACAAAGTTCAATTGGACCCAGTAACAGTACACATAATTAACATTCTGACTTGTAATCAAAATTAATTTCCACGAGCCTTAATTTTGAGTAAAGTTGTTTGACATTTAGTGCCACATTTACTAGGATGAACTACCTTAATTAGCCGTGTAACCTTGTATTAAAAAAAAAATTCCTATCTGAATTTTTTTCCCAAAGTTGTGTAATTTATTCATTAAATTAGGGCTGCAATTGTGTTTTATTTTTCTACAATTTTTGTGATGAATTAGGACTGCAAGTTTATGAATGAATGTGTTGCAAGTTGTGTAGTAAACAACAATTTAAACATATGTATACATGTAATTTTAGGGTTAATCGACATTTAAAGGTATTTTGAAGAACAAATTCGAAGTTAAAAGGGTTAAACGACAATTATAAGGGGTAAACGGCAATTAACCAAAATTGCCGTTTACCCCTATAATTGCCATTTACCCCCATAAACTTCGAATTTGCGCCTCAAATTGCCATTTAAGGGTTAAACGGCAATTATAGGGGGTAAATGGCAATTTTATAGGGGGTAAACGGTAATTTTGGTAAATTGCCGTTTACCCCCTATAATTGCCGTTAACAATTAAACAATTCAAAGTGATTAATAAAGTGCATCCATACAATTAACACGTCTTATTTCTCTTTTCCTATAATTTTCATGTGTAGTATCCGTAATATGTTTTAAACAAAAAAAAAATGTTAGTAATAATAAATTTTATAATCCATCTTAGTTAAAAAAAAATTAATTAATTAAAAATTATTAATGACTTAGTATAGATATGGCACCTCCTGCTTGACTCATTTACACCTGTCAAATTTTTAGAATATAAGGACAAGTTAATTAAAGAAAATTGAAAGAAAAAAATAAGAAATTCTTTTCCATGTCTCCCTCTCTCCAGTCATCACCGTCACTTTCTTTCCACCACCATCTTCATTTTGCTTTCTCCAGACAATTATCTTCAGCACCGTCATCACCGGCGAAGAAATTTTCCGGTAATCCTTCCGTTATGGTGTATTTCTTGTCAAGGCCCGTTTTTCTTTTTCCTCTCTTTCCCCATTTCCCTCGCTGCGCTGCTACCTCGTTTCTGCTGTTTTGCCGCCGTGAGTGAGCCGACGCTCGGTTGCGTCGGCGAGATGTGTGGAGGTGTGTGGGGCCGGCGCTGCTAGCGTCGGCGATTTTCAATCGAGAGCCACCGCTGGATTGAGTGTATATATGTGTGTTTTAGTTTAAAAATTCTGCAATATATATATGTATGTAATTGTGTGCTGTTGTGTGGAGGATGTGATGGGAAGAAGTCGGCGTCGGTTGCGCCGGCGTGGCTGATGGAGAAGGCCGCCGCGGCTAGCGACGGCAGGGGCGGTGGATATATATATATGTATGAATGTGCGTGGAATATTATGTATATATGTTGTTTTGTGTGTGATTTTGGGTGTTGTTGGTGGCGTAGCCGGCGACAGGAAGTCGCCGGAAGTGGAGGCGGCGAGCGGCAGTGGGCAGCGGCAGAGACGGGGAGGCAGGGGGGAGCTGATTTGGATTTTTGGGGGTGAAATTAGAAATTTGTTTTAGTTTAGGACTTAATTGCAAATCTCAGATTTAGGGTAAATAACAGGCTAGTCCCTGAATTTATGACATGTACGAATTTAACCCCAGAACCTTCTAAAAATTCAGAATAGTCCCCAAATTTTATAGAAGTTACAAGATGAACCCCAGACTTTGATAAATTGATCGAACGATTATTTTATGACCCCAAAATTTCATAAATTCTGTATTTAATGTCCTACGATGATATAAAATAATATAAGACAAGACAAACTGACTCTTTAAGCAAGAAAACCCTAATTTTAGGGGCGAAATCCACAAACCCTGATTTTCGGTAAACCCTAAATTAAGAACCTCATCTATCGATCTTCTCTAGGGTTTATTCCTTTATAGATTTCATTAGTCTTAAGCTATTTAAATCAGATAATAAGTCCGTTTCTATTCTCTGTAGGAAATACACGTACGGGACCGAACTAAGAACAGGATCGAACGCTTTTTTGGACAGGATTCTGTGAAAATCCAAGGTGGGGGTAAGATCTTATTTATGTTTAAAATTGTACAATTTTACGAAAAATTATGTGATTATGTGATTTCAATTCCGTTATTATGTGGCGTCGATTTAAAGTGAAATGTTTTCACTACATGAACATTATTCGAGGAAATTATATGGTTTTGAAAGCTATTGATTTCAGGTGATACAAATGCAAATGGTTTCATATGATGATAAGTCGGGGAACTACCCGTACAACAGGGGTTTCTTTAGAAACCAACAAATGACAAAAGATTTTCTTTACCTATGTGTTATGTGATTTATGTGGCCAACATGAATGTGTCCAACGTGTACTATGTGTTATGTGAGAACTATTATGTGATAAAATTAATTGCGCATACGACTGCATGCCAAGTAGGGTCTTCCTCGACGGAAACCCAGCAAGAAGATATTCTATGGAATCGGGTGTAATAACAAATAGGGTCAGCTTGGGGTCCGGATAGGCTTCCTGGGGGAAACTATCCAGATGATGCATTGGGACTACTTGGGAGTCCACATCGTGATTTATGTTTTTATTATCAAATAAATGTTATGTGTACCCCTTTTAATGTACAAAGTGGACCCCACTAAGTGTTCTTTTGACACTTACCCCTTCCATGTTTTATTTTACAGAAAATTCCGAAGGCAAGGAGGGATGAATAGAAATGTCTGTTCTTTTTGCAAGTATATATGAATGTATATGTGTGATCAGCATTTCTAAAACCTTAGTTATGTATAAAACAATAGCTATGTGTTTTGATCTAAACATGATCGTTTTCTCCGCTGTAATGATATAAATCTTTTACAATCCAATGGTTATCTTCTAAACTTTGTTTGTTTTTAAGATCTCTTCAGTTTTGGGATTTTTGCTGGACGCCCTATGAAAAGACTGCGTATACACTCTGTTTAAAAAAAAAAAAAAATTATCCGCGCTTTTACTCTCTATGGAAACGGGGCGTGACACCATGACAGCATTATAATTTATAACTTTAAATATGTGTCAAGTAAACGGCAATTTTAAAAAAAAATTTGTGGGCTACACGGTAATTATTGTAAAATTGTCGTGTACCCCACAATTTTTTTTCAAAATTACCGTTTAGCCCTCAAATCTTTGTAAAAATTGCCGTTTTCCATGAAATTTATTACAAACATACTTTGCTCCAAAATAGTGTAAACGGTATTTTTTAGAAGAAAAATGGGGGGTACACGGCAATTTTACAAAAATTGCCGTGTACCCTACAATTTTTTTAAAAATTGCCATTTACCCCTAAATTTCATTTTCCAACATATTTTTTCACATTATAGGACTAAAGGGCAATTTTAGCATATTTGTCTTATAAATTGATTAAGTAAACGACATTTTCTATCAACAAAACCCTAAACTGTAAACATATAATTTACTAAATAATTGTGAGGGAAAAAATATTACCTTAAATCTGTGTTTGTTCACGGCAATTTTTTTTTACAAACCCTAGAGAATTTCACTTATATGTGGAGATGAAAAATGAAAGAATTCAAATTACTTTTCATTAAAAAGACTAAAAAATATATATTATTCACAAGTCTATTAGTCAATTATGCACAAATACAAATCATCTACTATTCACATCACCACAAATCACAAAAAAAGATAAAAAACAACTTAATTTATCTTTTTTATGACAGAAAAGGTCAAAGTTATCTCAATTATAATAGAAAAGAAACACACCATACAAATTGTGATATTATGGGCCCGGACCCTTAATTATATTTAAATTAAGTTTGACTTGACTTGAAATTGTCACGTTGTTCACGTCGTCGTCTTCTTCTACGGTCTACCGAATCATCTTTCAAAATATTACTAAATTGTTCTCCTAAAAAATCGCATCAAATTAAGGACATCACATCCACATAAACAAAACCTACTTCAATTTCATAATTTAATAAATTGGCCTCACATGTAATGCTTTAATAATAATAATAATATATTAATAATAATAATAATAATAATAATATATTATTATTATTATTATTATTATTATTATTATTATTATTATTATTTAATTATTTATTAGTAGGTTAGGTTCTGCGAACTTTCATTCACCCACCTACTATACGTTCAGTTTTTCCAAATGCTTTTGCAAGATTAAATATACCATCAATAGCTTTCATGTAAAATTCATCTCTATTTAGATATTATATATAAATTATAAATTTTATTTTTCATGCGTCATCCATCTTTATAAATATGTGTAGTATGATGACTATAGTTTCTTAATATTATAGAAGGTAAAGGGGTGGTTGCAATTTGTAATTTATACTACTTTGTAATTTACATTTGATTGTAATCTATAATTCTTTTTTTTTTTTTAACTATGCAATATGTAATGCACGTTTCATATAGTTCGTAATCTACGGTCAATTATCCAACAACTTTTTGTTGAATTCAAATTTTTTAAGTGTTTGGTTTTGGGTTCTTTCGCAATCCAAAGTCCATCCTTTCTTTTAGGTTGCAAACCTCAAATCAAGTTTCTAACCATTTTTCGTTGGAATATGATTTCAAAGTTTTTTTTTTCTTTTTTGGCTTGAATTATGAAATTTCCTAATATCGAAATAAAAACTAATCAAAAATAAAAGTAAAAACCTTAACTTCGGTCATCCAACTCCATTAAACATAGAATGACAATTTTATATATTTACAGGGAATGAGAACCTAAGTTGAAATTTTGATCAAAATCAATAGTGAAAACCATAATTTTGGCCACTTTAATTCTAAATCTAACATTAAAAGAAAAGACAGTTGTATATTTACAAGCAACGGTAAGTTGTATAAAAAGTTATATGTAACTAAATGTTATCCATCATCATTGATAGAAGTATATATGGTTGAACGGTATGATAATTTTTATAGTATTGCGTTGACCGAAATTAAGGTTTTTTGCTTTGATTGTGATTGATTTTTATGATGAAATGATCAAGGTTTTTTTTCTTTAATTGCAGATTGAAATTAATCTTAAGTTATATATATATATATCTCTCTATATATATATAAATCAACAAGTCAAGCAGTTAAGTGTAAATCACTTCAGAGAATGACTAATCACTATAATGGAGAATTATTTAATTAATCAAGATGGGCTTTGTTTTTCTGATTCAAGAGGTTCTTGTAATATTAGTAGATGGGCTCTGTTTTTCTATTTCAAGAGGTATTTGCAATACAAGTGTCCATAGACTTATAGTGAAACTTAAACCCATTTACATTGAACTATACAACGATAAAATGTGGGCTCAAACGAGCTACAATCTCAATCACTTCAATACATTCAACAAAAATTTCTCAAACCAACAAAACCAATTCAATTGATCAAATCAAACTAAATTAAAAAAAGTCTGATTTTATTATTATGTTGGGTTAATTTTGGCTAAACTGTCCTTTTGGTTTATTTTTTTAGTCATGAGCAATAAAAAACCAACACAACTCTAACCATGTTTAGAAATTGTTGTTTTTATGTGTGTTGTATGAGTTTTGGAAGAACAACAGTTCCATCAGTTAAATTTTAATACAAGTTCAGGTTAAAAAAATTGGTCTATTGGTCCTTGACCTATTTGAACATATTTGGTATTTACAAGCAACCAGAAAACAATCATAATATTTGGGTTCAGGGAAAAATTGGAGAATATACATATATGTAGAGTGAATTATGACCATTATCCTCAAAATTCTGATTAAATTATTGAATGGTTTCGAAGTTTATGAAAATTAGAACTAAACATTTAATTATGAAAAAAAACTAAAAATCTATGTAATGTTTCAACTGATTTCTAATAATAAGTTAATTCAAATTCATTCCACATTGTGTACTTTATTATTCCATCCTAAAAGAAGTCATGTTTCAAATACATCGTATTACCCAACAACCACTATTAGTAAATTCATATGTGTCCACTGTTGATATATTAGATGTTTATTAATTTTATTTTTTATAATTTTAAGGAATGAGACCACTACATATCATCGATGCTTATATTAATGGTTGTTCATGATGGACAATAAATGATTAATGAATAAATATATAGTATAAGGGGTGTTTAAACTGGGATGTGTCAATTTGGATTTGGGATGAACAAATTCGTAGTCATATTTGCTATGAGATATGTAGAATTTCTATTTTATATATTTTTTACAACCCTCAATTAAAACATTTGTCTTTTCAAGATAAAATTATATAACATCATCTATTTTGTACAATTCTCAAAATATGATATAATGTTTTAACTATAATCATACTTTATAAAATCTCAAAACAAATATAAAATTATTAAAATCCACCTCAATTCCAAATTTAAACTTACAAAATCCATCTACATCCCAATCCAAATATACCAACGTGATTTCATACTTTACAAAATGTTGTACACTTTTAAAAATAAAAATATGTTGTATATTAAATGAACATGATCCCTTTTTTATTTCCTTTATATAATTGATAAATTTTCACATTTTATGTTTTGACAGACCCGTTTATTTGAAAACTATTGTAAAAGGTATCTAAACAATTTTTTTTTGCAAATCTTAAAATTTGATAATTCAATCAAATCTCAGACATGATTCACCCTTAATAATATACATCTATATCTATATAAAAAGAAAATCTTTGAATTTTTTTACAATCTTGCCATTTTCCTCCCCAAATCAAGGATATTTTCGGAAATAAAAATTTAGGAAGAAAATAAAATAAACAAGATAAAAAATAAAAATTCAAGAAGATAGAAGCAATCATTATGATAGCCTTTGTAGACTTGCAGCAAAAGTTGTACAATTGAGAGGAGGAGGTGGTTGGAGGGGGTAATTATGATAAGGTTATTTTTTTCTCCCTTCATTGAATTATATGTCAATCATAATTGAAGGGAAAAGTGTGTAGATTTTTATTAATATATATAAATCATAATTTTCAATAATGCAATCTCTTTACTTAAAATTGATTTTTGATACATGATATATTAAATTTCTCTTTTTTATATGTGTAATATTATTTATTAACATTTTTATATATATCTCGATATGTTCATAAAAAAATATATTTTTTATATTGTTTTAAATAAAGAATATATAATTATATAATTCTTATAAAAAGATATATATGATTTTAAATTTCAATTTTAATTTATATCTTTTAACATTAATATATAATATTTACAAAGTCCATTTTAGATTCTCTAGAAAAAAAAAAAACCAAAACAAAAAAAACATTGTTTTCAAGTGTTTCATATACAATTTTTAATTTTTAAGAGAAAATATTATTCTCGAACACAAAAAAAGAGAGTCTTAAATGAAAATGTGGGAATTAATGTTAAAGTAATCAAATTGATCACTTCTAACTTCTAACCATCTCATATTTGGAATATAAATCTGTTAAATTGCTATTTGAGTAATCTATAAAATTTTATTTTATTGATTGAATTTTAAATCTCTAATATTGTTAAATACACCTATTTAACTTGGTGTAAATTTAAAGTTAAAATATGTGAGTTTTTATTAATATAAATAATAAAAACATTATATATCTCTATATTATGTTATCAAAAGATTAATATTATTAAACATCATATAACATTCCGTGCAAGAGAAATACTAATATCTTGATAACCCAAAATTTATTGGAATAAAAAAAATCGAAAATAAAAATTCCTCGGATGAAGATCGTGTGGTCCAAAAAGGCGGGAGCAGGAATGGAGCATGAGAAAGAGGAGCAGCGAATCAGAGCCTCACCCCCAGTGGAAAAGGAAAAGATGAGCGTAGGTGTAGATACACGCACATCATCTTCTCATTTTTCCTCTCTACTCTCTTCCTCCCTCTCTCTCTGAGGGTTCTTTTCTTTTTCTTTCTCTTTTCCTTTTTTTCTTTTTTCTTTATTTCTTAAATTATTTCATTTTTAATTTTCCTCTTCAATTTCAGCCTCTCCGGTTATCGTTCTCCATTTTTCGTCTCTCCTTTTTTTTTTTTTTTTTTTTTTTTTTTTCTGCATTTTTTTCCGTCGTTTGTACGGAATAAAGAGGAAGATGCAGCAGCAGCAGCAGAGGTTGAAGCAACAACAGCAGCAAGCACTGATGCAGCAGTCTCTTTACCATCCCGGTCTCCTCGCTCCTCCTCAGGTTTCTTTGTATTTCACTTTTTTTTTTAATGCTGTTTTTTTCGTGTGATTTATGTCCTTTTTGCGCGAATATTTTTTGTTGAATTTATCGTTCAATTTAGGTTGTTTTTGGAGGTTGTGTAACTTTTGTTTTGTTCTATGAGTGAATTTACCCTTTTATGTATGCTTTGAATAATCAAGGCCAAGGCCAGGGGTTTATGCTACTTTGGTCGATCATTGGTTAGACTCGTGCATTTCTATATTGAATCCATTTATCGTTTGATTAACTGCATTTCTATATTGATTTCGCTATGGGAATGCTGTTATGAAATTGTTGGTAACAATAAGTCGACCGACCCTGTTAGGGCTGCTAAATAGAGAAGGCAATGAATGTAATATTATTCTGTCAGCTGTGTCATCGAAGAAATTGCACCGAAAAGCTCTTTCTCTGTTGAAGAAGTAACTATTTATTCGAAATGTTAGTTGGTTGTGCATTATTAGGTGGCTTCTCGTTTTGTTCGCCTGACTCGCATGCTTTACCATCCTTTCTTATATGAGTCACAATGGGAGTTGGAGAGGATTGCCTTACAATTCTAGTTGTGTATGCTACAAGTATTTCTTTTCTTGAAACCCAAGCACGCAGTTGTTTGTTTCCTTGCTCTTTTGTCTTCATGATGGTTTGCATATTCCTTTTGACATGATGTTACTATGACAAGTATACTACATAGTCCAGGATGCATCCATCAACAAGTTTTTTCTCTTTGCTCTTAAGTTGAATTTTTTTTTTTTTTTGGGGTCGAATGCATCGAATGCTTATTTTGTCTTTTCTGTTAGTGAAACAGGGAAATTCTGAATATACATTCTTACTTTTCATTAAGGAAATTATGAGATGAGTGTATTTTTGCTTGGAACAAACTTTAAGTGAGTAACAAATTATTAGAGATTTAATGTAACTCACTGCTTGTTCTCACTTTAAACAAAAATTGATTGTCGCTTCTACATAAATTTAAATATTGAGATGGATGTGCGGTCATGATTCAGATAGGATAATTAGTGTATTCATTAGAAAGAAAGAAAGGCTCTCCCCAGTAGATGAGAAAATGAGTGAAGTGTGCTTTAGATTGTTTGGACATGTTGAAAGAGTACTTTATGCCCTTATACAACATCTATAAAATAGAAAATCATAACTCAAATTAAAAGAGGAAGGAGAAACCTAAATAAAATTGGAAAGACACTATTAATAACGACATATATTTAAATGACACTTGTGTTTTATGCAATACATTATTAAAATGTAATCCATATAGCCGACCCCAAATAGTGGGATAAAGGCTTAGTCATTGTTGTTACTTTCTAAAGGTGTGCAGTAGGCCAAGTTTCCAACTGTACTTTAGCTTTTATTCATGTTCCAACTGAGAGCCTAGTTTTCTATTTAATCTGAATGCTTGTGGATTTTTAATTTGTATGCAGATAGAGCCTATCTTGAGTGGAAATTTGCCACCTGGATTCGATTCAAGTACATGCCGCAGTGTGTGAGTGCTTATGAATATTTGACTTATTTATGTTCACTCCTTTTTCCAATTTCTCATTTCCGTTTTAAGTCTTATCATTCTAACATCTCATTTTAAAAAATTATGATCACTTAGATTGATGTTTCCGTTGTTAGCAAATGCTTGAATGATATCTCCAATATGAGATATCCAGTTGTGTCATCATATGTTCCGCAGCTTTTTTTTGCAAATTGACTTTTAATAGTTGTTCTAGTTGGTTCTGTATCTGCTGGAAATATATTTTGGAATAATTTTGATGTACCTTTTAGTTGTCCTTTGCTGTAGAAGTGGTGGATGCTTGCCATTAATGATTTTGTGAGAAGGCAAAATGGAGACCATATTTAGATCAAGATTGCTATGTAGTCCCTATAGATGTGCATAATACGATCTAGCTTCAAGACTTGTGTACTTTGGGGACTCCTTTGGTGGTATATAGGAAATATACTATAAGATCAGAGGTGGGGTCTGAAAAAATTTCAGTACTTCATCCAATAACTTACTTTCTCATTGAGCACCATAAATCATAACTATTAAATTACATAATTTAAGATTTCATCCCATTAACATCATAGATGAAGAGTGATTTTGAACCCGCAGGGTCTTCATAGCTGTTCTCTCATATCCAATTGTTTTGCATTTATTTTGGGTGGGTGTGGAGGTGTATGGCTTTTTTCCCATTTATATGAAAAAAGAAAAAACAGTTAAAAGCTTATTGGTGCTTAATTTCCTTTAAAGACATCTCCTGCAACTCCTGAGATATTTTAGAAACTAATCATTTCTATACATATTTGGGCATCTTTTGTCTACCATGTATTTAAATGCAAACACATAGACCAGTTGAAGCAATATATAAATGTAAGTTACTCAAATCTTTATCTTGAACTTGATTTTTATTTTTAGTCATTATACCAATATAACAACAACATATAAAAATATAAAAGCTCAATGGGGCCACTAATTAGTTGAAAGCTTACTTGGAAGGAAAAATAAACAAGCACAACTTGTCCAGATATATTTCACATCAACTAAAATAAGAAATTCTAAGTACGTAAGGACCATAACACGTGCAACTAAGATTGTTTTATGGTTTAGTAGGTCCTTGGACCAACTCATATGAAGGTGACTTCTTTGATGAGGTATCAAATTCTAGTCTTGAGTCAAGCTACATTCTCTATCATCTTAAGGCATCATACTAACATATTTGATGATTATTTTTTTCTTTTGACCTCTACCTTTTATTTCTTTGTTTATGTTTGTTTGCTTGGTTTTTTTTTTTTTTTGGATGCAGAAGATTATAAAAACACAAATAAAATCATAGATTCAAAGAAGAATGTTAGAATACTTGAGTACTTGAGAGAAATGTAACAGTTTAAACTACCTTAAAAATCCAAAGGGAAACAGAGTATGTTACTTGACTCCAAGAGAAATTAGTAAATAGGTTCTTGCCACCAATGCTAGGTAAACAAAACAAAAAAAACAAGAACAAACTTGCATTTATATTGGCGCTCTTTTTTTAACCAACAAATTTATGTTTAGTTCTTTGTTCTAGTATCGTGCTTGCCTTGCTACCAACTAATGCAGTGGATTATAGCAGAACAAATAAGCTGAATCAAAGAAGAATGCCAGAATGCCTGAGAGACAACTCGACAAGTAACAAGTTTTTATTTTAACTTCAAGAAATCTTAAAGTAAAGCCAATGCTACTTTGTAACTACCTTAAAAAGTCAAAGAAAAACCAAATACTGCACTTGACTCCAAAACAAATAAGTATTATGTTTTGCCAGAAAACAATTTTGAAAACAAAGCTAAGAAGTAGCATTTTAGCGATGGTGTAGTGTGCCAAGCAATCCAAAGCTATTACATCTGCATCACTTACTTGTGAATCTTTTCTGGGATGC
The DNA here is from genome assembly GCA_028654395.1 of Scutellaria barbata. Taxonomy (NCBI): domain Eukaryota; kingdom Viridiplantae; phylum Streptophyta; class Magnoliopsida; order Lamiales; family Lamiaceae; genus Scutellaria; species Scutellaria barbata. Next base: position 10,708,471 of record CM053646.1, on the reverse strand, counting down.
TAGATAGGCAGTCAACATGTTATGTTGTTGAACGTTTCTAATTTCTGTGTATTATCATTTTCTAATTCAATGCAGGTATGTTGGAAACATCCACCCACAGGTTACTGAACCTCTTCTTCAGGAGGTTTTCTCAGGTACTGGTCCTCTTGAAGGTTGCAAGCTCATCCGGAAAGAGAAGGTATGACTTTAACTCAAGGCTGCTCACATATTTAATCTTTTTGCTTACTTTTGGACTCAGTATCATGCTCGTCTATTCTCTTGAAAAGTTTATCTTTACTCTTGGCATAGATGCTTCCTAGGCTCTTTGCCTTCTATTCTTTACAGGCATTGATAATTTGATATACTTAAAAGTTTGGTTTAATATCCATTTTTGACCTATTCTATGAACACATGTTCAGGCAGTAATAGAAGAGAATGTAGATTGTTGTTGAAATGCTAATACAAGGGCTAATATTGAAATGTTATGCTCCAGTGTTTTTAATACTCAATAGTTGCCAGGGGCTCATGTTCTCATCTCAAGTAAATTACCTTGATTTGTAATGAAAGATATACATATAAAAACACACCAGACCTCCCTTTATTTTTTTCATGCTTTCTATTGCTTGTTATGAGTTTTCCACCTCTAAGCTTTATTTTTGCTTCAGCTCTATTTATGGCTCTGAGCAAGATTTACTTTTGCGAAAAGTTTCTCCTTGAAAGTTATTATAACTTGGAGAAGAATTGCTTCTATAAAGTTATTTATCACGCTGTTATCAATTCTTGGCAATTAACTTTTATGTCACTTCAGATTAATAGGATACCTATATCCTCTCCTACTTTATTTTTCTAGTTTGCAAAAGAAAAAAGAAATTGAGTGATCAAATTGGCTCCATTATCTAATATTAGATAGTGAAAAAAATAAGATTGTTTTATAGTATATTTCTTAGGTTTTCCTTTGACAATGAGCTAATAAGGGATTTCAATATCTTTGAATTATGAGATGAAATTGGTATACAGTTGAGGCTTCCATGGTCAGTTATTCTCTATGAAGAAAATTGCGTAGTGAACTTTTTTCCTTTATTATAATGCATGTTTTACACTTGTGATGCAGTCATCCTATGGGTTTGTGGATTATTTTGATCGTCGATCAGCTACCCTGGCCATTGTCACTCTGAATGGCAGGCAGTTGTAAGTAGAAGTCTGGTTGATAATATTATTGAGATTTCAGCAGTTTCTTGTTATCTAATGTGCAATTTGCAGGTTTGGACAGTCTATAAAAGTCAATTGGGCATATGCTAGTGCTCAGCGAGAGGACACATCAAGTGTGTATATTTTTATTCTGTATATTTCACCCATTCCCCTTTATTTTCATAATTTCTGCTCTTAACTTTGATAGCTTGGACTTTGCTTTGCAGGTCATTTCAACATTTTCGTTGGTGATCTTAGCCCAGAGGTTACTGATGCTACCTTATATGCATGCTTCTCTGTCTATCCTAGTTGCTCGTAAGTTCAATTTTTCTGCTTGTTTATTAGAGCTGCAACTCGATGGCTTTTTGAATGGAATTTATTTGAGAACAAACTTAACATTACTCATTATTTCTGTTCATGCAGAGATGCAAGAGTCATGTGGGATCAGAAGACCGGCCGTTCAAGGGGTTTTGGTTTTGTTTCTTTTCGCAGTCAGCAGGTCTGATTATATTTTTTTGTCTTACCTTTTCTTGTTTCATTTACTGATGAAGATGAAGATATTTTATCAATGACACTCCTTATGTAAATTTTCAGGAGGCTCAAAGTGCGATAAATGACTTGAATGGTGAGAATTTTAGCCCTCGTTTCATTATCCTATCTGTTAAATGTCAGTAAATCTATAGTTACATCCCTTTCTGCTAGCATATCTCTCTTACTTTCTCCATTATATTTTTTATTGTCTTCTTTTTTCAGAATATTTTAGTATTTTTTCTGAGTATGGTGGGAGGCATAATTAGTTTCAGCTCTAGAGGCTTATTACATTCATGGTTAGAGTGATCCACAACAATGTTTACTATATTCCTCCAATATGTGAATGGTGAACTAAACAACTCAACTTTTTTGTCTTGGTGGAAAATTTCATGTGAATCTTAGAGTGTTACTCTGTTATCTTCTACCCATTTCCAAAGTTCAAAAACATTAAACTAGATTTTTGTGTAAATGAAATTTTGTGAATTAGATATGTCTCTATATGAATATGGAGAGTTTAAAAATGAAAATATATTTGTTTTATAGTGTTTTCAAATAAGTTGTGAAAATGTATACCTGTTGAATGATACATTTGGTTGGTGTACCTGAAAGGCATAAGGTGTTAGTAGGCTTCAGAGTAATTTTGATGAAAGGTAATTGTGTTTCTGATGAAAATAAGTGCGATAAGTGTAATTCTCATTTTGAAATTGTGAAAAATGGGGATTCCAAATCAAAATGAACTGAAAGGTGCTTTTGGGCCTATGTGAAGGAGTGAAAGATTTACTTCCAAAGTTGATAGACATATAATACAGTCCATAGGGTAGATGGATGAGTGAGGGAGGGATGCATAAATATATGATGAACTTCCTAAGGGTCTTTTAATGCTACCATAACCTAGTTGTTCCGTCTTCTTAACTTGTTACAAAACTTAAAATTAATGAAACATGAGTTTACTCAGATAACCACATTTTTGGGAACTGCAGCTTGAGTGGTGGTGATGTTATAGAGTATGCTACAAGTGTTGAATTGTGATTATATCTTGGTTTTATTGTTATTCTTACTTGTTAAAAATATCAGGGAAGTGGCTTGGCAGTAGACAAATTCGCTGCAATTGGGCCACTAAAAGTGCTGGTGGCGATGACCAACAGAGTTCTGATTCAAAGAATGTTGTGGAACTAACTAATGGAACATCAGGTTTGTTCTTTGATAATATAGTTCATTGGTGTAAATTTGGCTCATCATTGAAATTCTTTTGAATGTGAAGTTGGCGAGTTAGTTTTTTTGTGCATTAATGACTAACTATTAGTTCTGATGTAAATGAATGTAATAATTAGAAGACTGCATGTCTCATTTTCAAATCTTAAAAGTGTGATTTTTTGACAGGTGAGACATGATTGGAACTATTATATGATTTAAGTTCTCATGGTATAGATAGTATTTATGGAGTAGAGAAAATCTTTTCTGAACCAGATTAATCTTAGATAATCTGTTATTGTAGATGATGGTCAAGAAAAGAGGAATGAAGATGCTCCAGAAAACAATCCACAGTACACCACTGTCTATGTTGGCAATCTTGCTCCTGAAGTAAGTATTTTTAACCTAATCATGCTCTTTCTTGTCTAATGAAAGTACAAAACCTTAAAACTTTGGCGGATACCAGTCTCACAATCAGCCCTTATTTCTGACAAAGATAGCTGAATATTCGTTCATTTTTATTGTGGACAAACAATGAACTTGGAAATGTCTGAACTCTGAATTATTTCAGAAGTTTCAACCTCAATGCATGAGCACATGCTTATCGGTATCATATTCTTGGCTTTAGATATCCTATAGTTCTGTTCGAAATGCAATGTGCATTGATTTTCATCATAGCCTCCTTTAGGCTTCAGATTTCTTGGCAAGTGAACCAAAGTTATTGTCTTTAAACAAAGCGGCACAATTTTTTTTTTTGTTTAATTATTTAATTATCATTTCTTGTTGCAGGTTACATCAGTTGATCTCCATCGTCATTTCCATGCTCTCGGGGTCGGAGTAATTGAAGACGTTCGCATTCAAAGAGACAAAGGTTTTGGTTTCATAAGGTACAGCAGCCATGCTGAAGCTGCCCGTGCTATCCAGATGGGAAATGCTCGACTTCTTTTTGGCAAGGCCGTTAAGGTACACTTATTTTTATTTCAGTTTGTTACTTTGCAGTGAAATGTTATTTTGGGTAGAAGAATGATTAAATTTTGTCGCATGCATGTAATTTTAATCTTGAGTAGAGTGCAGAACATAAAAGCTCATGTCTATTATTCTTAGGTTTTAACACTCTAGTTACATGGATTGTGGCACAATCTGGGTCACGGGATGGGTACTGGGTATGTGAAGGTAGCGATGATTACCAAGCTGTGTTTTGGATTCATGGGTTAGGTTGAGACATGGGTATTATACATTTTACATGAAGCAGAACATGACATGTATGACATGACATTGCTCATAGAATTTAGGAAGGTATATAATTAAACACGAAGCATATTTAACATGTCACAAGACTACCAAAAAGATGTGTAAAATTTACAAGACACCCAGAAAAACTTGGAGATTATCCAAATCCCTAAGGGTATGCTTGTTTTGGGATTATGTAGAATTGGGGAAATTCGGATTTTGAAATCCTGGGATTTGGTAATAAAGGTGAATAGTTAAAATTTGTGTTTGTTATGAGATTTATAGGTAGAATTATTACTGTAGATGTCAAATCAATGCTGGAAAAAGTAGGGGTGTGTAATATTATATTGTTAGTTGATGTGTAATAGGTTTTAGGTATAGGGTTAATTATAGTGTTTTTTTTTTTGGATAGAATAGGTTTTAGATGGATTTGATAATTCTTGATGAAATCTTCTAAACAAAAACACGGATTTGGGATTTTAAAATCCCAAATCTGGTGGGGTGAATCTCAAAACAAACATACCCTAAATTACCTATAAAATGCACCCAATACTTTGTCCAACACGTATGTCAGTGTTGTATAAGATCATCGTGGAGTTGGAGTTAAGTTAGATTAGGCAATTAGAATGAGAAAGAGGTGTGAATTATAGTTGTGGGGTTTATTTGTGTTCTATTTACAAAAATAGCCTTTGGTAATATTTGATATTCCTAAATGGGTTGACTCTGACCTGTATATCTTGTGCATTTTCGTGTATGACTGATTTTGGTCCGGACTTGCAAAGGGGTGTACTCGCACCTGTTAGGTTTGTGCAGTGCAGCGGTGTGAGGTGTCACAAAATGCCACCCCTACATGGAGGGGCACTTGGTCTGTGTGTGGTACTGAGTGGGTAAGCTTGGTTAGTAAAGCAGTTTTGATCATAGTGTGGTTGAAAAATGTGTTTCGGTAGATTTTAATAAATGCATAAGATTATAAAGTTTTAGTATTATTTAAAAAGAAAGTTCTAAAATTATCACAAGAATATCAAAAGTTTCAGTGACTTAAATGAACATGCAATGTTTCATATTTCAATGACTCAATTAGTGGATAGCAGCCCATGCATGATTCTTGAGAAGGTGGGACCGTTCCTAATCCACCCACCCATTGTCCTCCACCATCTCTTTTTTCAAATCTATCTAAACCTTACACCCAAGGCATCTCTAATGATGCCAACGTCCAATTATTACATGACCAAATCACAATTGTGGTTTGATTGAAAATCTTGTTGACAATAATATGTTATTTGCAAGACGAGTAAATAGGTGGAAATAATCTTTCTTCACTTTCTGAAAATTTTTCACCACCCATTTTCACTGATTGTCTACCCAAATGATTTGGTCACTAATGACCCACATTTTGTTATGTGTGACCTGATATGTTGGTTGTTCGTTTGTGTGTGGCCTCTGTGTGTGTGGGGGGGGGGGGGATTCAACATATTCCTGTTCATATATCATGAATCATGTGATTAACAGGCATGATTGGATTGTGCCTTGTATTATTAGATGCAGTCTGCAGTACAATGCTCTAACAATTATTTACTTGATCAAGTAGTGTAAACTAGTTGGATGTTAGTTGTTTTGCTGAAAATGAGAGATTAGTTGGTTTTGCGATGAATGCCACTTCATCAACCTCAATATGCTGTATGGATGCACCTGTCCCCTTTTGTAAGGAGAATTCCTAGAAATCCAGATTGTGCTTACTCTTCCCATTGGTTGCACAGAACTGAAAACAATTGATACTACCCAATTCATCATTTTTTTTTTCTTACTCGACCCAATAACATGCTTTAATTTCATCCAAGCCCCATAACATCCTCTCTTTTTTGTGTGGTAGATTTCTTTTAATGGTCTTCAAATTCAATACAAAAGCAGGTCTTTCAAATTGACTTGACTCTTAACATCATGTATACTTTGGCTACCTGCATGTAATTTTAATTATAAATTCTTGTAGAAATCAACCAACGGTTTATTTTCTTACTCTCCTCACGCTTGAAACTTACTTCGTCAACTATTCTTATTTATTGTACTTGATGAGAATGAAAAGATTTAAGAGTTCATTATTTCAAGGATTAGGTTCTAATTTCATGTGTAGTTATGGATGCAAGAGTTTATGATGCTTCATTTGTGCTATATGACTTTTTGGATGTACTTTTGTATGAGAGGACTTGTTTTCTTGAGACCCCTACGAGAAATGACCTGAAATTTTGGACCCTACATTTCTTGTTTTTTCTTTTTGAAACCTCCCCCCCCCCCCCCCCCCCCCCCCCTTCTCTCTTTCCTAACAAGACAAGTCACTGTTTATCTGTAGTGCTCATGGGGTAGTAAGCCAACTCCTCCGGGGACGAGTTCGACCCCTCTGCCTCCACCAGCTGCAGTTCATATACCCGGTTTTACAGTTGCTGATCTTGCGGCCTACGAAAGACAGCTGGCATTGAGTAAACTTAGTGCTGCACAAGCTCTGATGAATCATCCACAGGGTCAGCGTCTTGGGGCTGTTAGTCAACCAATCTATGAGGGTGGATATCCAGGCATTGCCACAACCCAGCCACCTTTGTATTACCAGTAATATACCAACCCTGCTGCTTTGCATTACCTATTTCATTATTAACCTTGCCTTTTTTTTTTTCTCTCACTTTTCATATCTATTTTTACTGCTTCGTATCTTCTTTATTTATATGTAATTGCAGCTCGTATGACAATGTAGCCTGTATCCTAGATTCGGATTAGGATGATCATTTTCTGCCTTTCTACTACTTTGCTTTCATCATCTTTTTTCTGATTTTATTTTTCAGCCATAGAAAGTCTGGAAAGCTGATGTTTAACTCTCTCTCTCTCTCTCTCTCTAATAATTGGTATGCTGCCATATATATTAGCAATTGTGCTTCTCTTCCGGACTAAAATGCTGTTTCCCAATGGTTAAGCAAGCACAATCTTCTATTTTATTTGAGTGTTTCATTTGATATTTTAAAATAATCACATGTCAAGTATAAAGATAAAATCATTAATTAATGCATGATATGAATTAAAAGTAATAGAATATAAGATGAAACACCAAATTGAAACAAAAGATTTAGATGGTTATGTGGTTAAGCGGATTTATTTTGAAGGGACTTTTGGTAAAGTTACATCCTCAACTTTCATTTTGAAGGGACTTTTGGTAAAGTTACATCCTCAACTTTCATTCTGGTGAAGAATACAAATTGTGGCATCTTAAATAGTTTTGGTGAGTGGATCTCCAAGTGCCAATATCATTAAATTAGTGCTGGAAATTGAATTTCACAAAGTTTTGGTAAGACCATCAATTTAGAACTAAAAATGCAATATATTAAAGTTTTCGAACTCAAGTGCGAAAAATGATTTATATGAGATTGAAATCGTTAAGACTATATATATGAGATATGTTTTTAATTTTCTCATAAAAATCAAACAAAACCGTCAATTTATAACTCAGATTGCAAAGTTCTAAAATAATTGAACTAAACTGTGAGACTGATTAGTATAGGACTGAAATTGTCAAAACCTAATAATTGTGACTCTTTTTTGCAAATTTCCTCCAACAATCGAAAGTCAAATTCTTAGATGGGCCCTATCTCGAAAATATCTTCAAACAAGCATTATAATAAAGATTCTAGCTAGGCCTTGCATTATAATAACAATCCTATAATTATAATATAAAAAATTTAAAATATAATCTTGTTTCAAGGATAATTTAGGTTTTTCTTTTGTTTCTTGACAATTTATATACTCTTAGTATCTTATTTTAAAAACATATAATTTTTTTATAAGTTTTATTCTTCAAAAAATAATCGTATTAGCTAGTATTTTGGTGGACCATATGAATTCCGAAATATTAAAAAATATTTTAAGTGAAGATATTATTTAGGGAAGATATTTTATCCGTTATATAGTTGATGGTTATAGTTTCTTTCTTCCAATCAATGATGTGGCCATTGTTCAATCGTATTTTGTACAAAAAGATATTATATATATATGGCAAAAAAGAAAAAGTGATTCAGTACAGCATTTTCATCTCCATATTAATTGCTACAAGTAAAATTAGAAGATGTTAACGTAACAATGTATTTTATAAATTGATAAAATTAATTTACACACAGGTAATTTAAAGATAATACCACGGCCCAAAGTTATATATCTTCTAGAACTATCTTTTTAAAACTTCTTCAATACAATATAATGGTTGTGTAGATATTATATTTGGTGGATTAAATTGAATGCAATATCTACCATCCACTATCCACTATATATATGTGTAAATTATGTATAAATGAACGTAGATATTACACCCATTAAGATCAATCAATATAGCATGAATTATGAAGGATATAAATATGGGTGTTTTATTAAATTGCAATATGTTAAAATTGGACCACCCTTTCCTTTCTTTTAAAGTTGACAAATGATTTTATTCCTGACTAAAATATCTGAATTTGATTTATATTGAAATTTTAAATATTATTCATTCTGATAATGTTGATTGTATAACAAATTGAGAGGAACTGGTATGTAGAGGTGGTCCATCGGTTCGATCCATTGGTTTTGATTTTGAATCAGCTGTTTGATAAATCAATTGAAGACAAATCGAAATCGAATCGTGGGGATGTCGATTTCGGTTCTGGTTTGTAAACTGACGATTTGAATCGCCAGTTTGTTTTTTTTTTTTTTTTGCATTTTCCTTTATTTATTTCATCATCCATAACATAAAAGTTTATTCAAATTTTATAATCTATAAACACCAAACTCCTAAGTGGATTTTAAATTGGAAAAATGCTATAATATCTATTATGGATCCAAAATAGATTTATGAATTAAGTTGGAAAAAATCATTAATTCTTATTGGTAAAAAAAAAAAAAGATAGATTATAATTAATTTTATTTTTTGAAATTATTTTATATTTAAAGACTAGCTGGAGTTAGGCGTAACCATGCCTAACTTAAAAGAGTCTTCTGTTTTTTTAGAGATCATTCAATATTTGGGAAAAAAATTTGAATTGGCCGGTTTGAATTGTCGGTCCCGATTTAGTTCAAATCGTTGATTCACAATAGTCAAATGATCAACGGTCGACTCATCTCTGTCGTTCACATGGCACAACTCCAAAATTTATAAAAAGAAAAAAAAGAAAAAACCGACGGTTCATGATTAGATTATATGCCGAATCCAAATTGAATCGGTGAACTACAATTCATGATTTCGGTTTGAAATCAGAATCGGGTCAATAATTTTCTGAACCGTTGACCACCAATTCAGTTTTTTGAACATGTTGACCATGTATAATGGTATGTATGAAATAAGTGACATAACTTTCATGGTAAAAAAAAAAAAGGAAAAAGACAACCATTTATATCCTATGAAAAATTGATACATGTATCTATAACTTTGTAACTCAATATATATATATATATATATATATATATATATATATATATATAATGATGCATTAAATTAAGAATCTCTAACCCAACCTCTCACTCAACCCAGCACTTCATTACCAAGTTAAAATGAATTATTCACAATCAAATTATTAAATAAGGTTTGTCTCATAATCTTAGTTTATGAGATGATGTCATAAGATTGAAAAAGACCACATTTAAATTATTGCATGATTCTTCTTTGTTTTCCCCAATGAGGTCCACAAAGACAAATCTCGCAAGAATTTAAAATAGTACTCATTATTAGAGATTCAAGAATGGAATACCATATGGCCCATTTCATTAATATATTGACAATTTTCTTGGCTTTGAGCATTTTAATGAAAAAGAAAACATATTAAAGTTTTTTTTTTTTTTTTTGTGGCTACGTTTTTACATGTTTATTATGTTTTGCTTAACCCTTAAGTTTTTCGGATTATATTTTATCAAATTCTTATTCATTGTACTGTTTTATTTATAAAGCCTTTCAATTTTCAAATTTTGTTTAACTTTCAATATTTGCTTGATTAATCTCTGCAAAGTAGTAATGTCAACAACAACAAAAAGTACAAGAGTTTACTAAAGCAAAATTTTTGAAAGCTTAGCAAAATAGCATTCAAAATTTAAGAATTTAATAAAACACAATAAATATTTGCCCAACATATACGCGTGGCTTTAGCTCCTCCAACATTACATAGATTATCATCCCTATTATAAATTAATGTTTTCTTAAACTCGCCACTCATATATATCGAGTAACATCTTTATTCATCCATGTTTCTATCAACTATCTACTAATCAATTGACGAAAATATTTAGTCGTTAATAGTCACCTGAATTATTACTCGAATAATTAGCAACTTAATAAAGTGTTGATTTTCAACATCAACGTGATCAGTATAGTTATGTTTTTTTCCCCTTCAATGGAGAAGGATTTGTTAAAGTTGCAGATGCCTCCAATGGAGCTCACATCATTACATCACCAAAAACACTGCACATATTAAATTACATGAAAATCAATCACTATGTTACCTTATTTAATTCGATAATGAATTTGAAATTCATGATCTCGTGTTAATTGACTATAATTCTCGAAGTGATTTGAATATAACTGCAATCGTTACGAACAACAGGAAATTAACCACGAACACAGTTCAGAAATCTCGTACATATCAAAGAGATTCTCCCTCGTATTAAAACAAAATTGGTACGAACACCAAATTAAAAAGAAAAAGAAAAAAAGAGAAGCTCGTTTTCTCATACGTATAGAAGTTCATATATATTTACTGTAGCATATTCTTATTCATGTGCTAGAACTCTATATTGCCAGAATCCCAGTCGTGAAGACGCCGCCGCCGTTAGTGTACGGTGATCCGGCGGCTTCGGTGGCCGACCTCGCCACCTCGGCGCCGCATTTTTCTTTCCGATCATCCGCCACCATTTGCCTGTATCTACACTCTGTACTGCAGAATGCTTTCTCTCCCCTGAAATTCCATCCACAAACCATCATCAGTTGTGATTCATAATATTCATCTAAAAAAATTGGATAATCTTTGTATTGTGTGGTGTTAGAAAAGTACAAGTGATTATAGGTGTTTTGAATGTAGCCAGTTAATTAATATACCTGTACATGTATATGTCTTTGCCATGGAGTTTCTTGTGGCACAAATTGCAGGAGCTGAGAAAATCCGGCGCCGGAGCATCGTATCCGCCGCCGTGTCTCGCCGGAGATATGTGGAAGACGCTGGGCCGATTGCTGCTGCTTTGTATTCTGAAGGGAGTCCTGTCGTCGCCCTTTCTGCCACTCTCCGTCGGCGGCGCGTGGGGGTACACCTTGGTGGTGTAAGTCTTGTTTGGGCCATGGCAGGTTACTATTGTGTACTCCTCTAAGCTCTCCATCTCCATTTCCTCTCTTTTTCTCCACGAATTCTTGGTCGAACTTACCGGAATTGGGCTCGACCCCATTATGTTCCGGCCAAACAGGGTCTTGTTGGCCGGAATATCGCTTCGGCCACCCCCTGACCTTTCTAGGGCCGCCACTATACCTAATCCCACCCCACCAAAATCAAAGTTTTTTAGTCCTCTAGGAGATGTCCCCACCACGTCTCGGCTAGCGGAAACCAACGATCCGGTGAGGATTTCGATCACCGGTTTCGATGTTTTCCCTAACATGGCTAATGATTCTCTGTAATTACAATGAAATTGAAATGAAAATCACAAAATTTTAGTAGAGAGAATGATTGAGCTCTCTTAAGAAGAACTCTTTATGAGGCTTCACAATTTATGTTTGATGGAGCAGTTAGACTAAGCCCATAGTTTGGTTTGAACATAGAAATTATATAGTAACATATGATATGATGGTTTTTCATATTTAACTTAGTTGAATTATTGAGCCACTTTATTCTATTATTAAATTGGATTCCAAAGTAGTTTTTAAATATGTCACTTGTCAGTGGGCAATATTTTAAGAAATGTCCTTGTCCAATGATTGGGACCCAATCCCAAGAATGGGACCCACAATGCCGATTTCTGAGTCAGCTCAAGATTCCGGTGAGTTGACGTTGCCGGAGACGACAGGTGGCGGTTCACAAGAGGGTGCCATTATTACTGGGCCCTACTGTGTGGGTGGTGGTGGGCCCCTTTCTTTATTTTTTTTTCCTTGGGTTCTTTGGACTATTAGACCAAGCCCACTTGCGGTGGGCCCTACAGAGAGTGATGTATGGTGCCCCTGAATTCACACTCACAGTATTGAGCTGTTCGCGTCTGCATTTACCGATTTGCCCCTTGTATACTTTTTTTACCAAATCCAACCTACTCTTTTAGAGATATTATTCTTTTGCCAAAAGGAAAAGATGGGAGATCTTATTATTTTATTAGGAAAAAATAAATGAATGATTTTCAACAGCTTTCTTCTCCAATCTCTAGGTATAAAGTTTAATATATTTTTTTCCCACCCACTTTCAGGAAAATAACTTTTATTTTATTTTATAGGGGTTTGGTTCAATGAGCCACCAACACTTTATAACAAATTAAAGAATATTTTCTACATTAAAATTTGTAAAGACATCACACAAATGTAATCAAGATTAAGGTCTCCTCTTCTTTATTAAAATAAAGTTATACAAAAAGATGAGAAATAAAGAATTATAATAATTAACCTTGTACTAATATAATCAAATGAATTTGCGTCCTAAAGCTTCTTGGACAAATTATCATGGCGCAATGTTTCAGTTATAACTCTCACCATGTGAACTAAATACATATCCAATTAGTTTTTTATTTTTATTTTTTAAATTTATTCAGTATTTTATTTGTATTTATGGCAATATTGTTGATATGGCTTTCATTATTTTTGAGTGAATTATACTTTTATAAACATGGCCTCATGGGCACTTTGAAGAGCTCTTGAGCTGATCAAGCTCAAAAACTTTTGGAGTTCTATCTCTTTTTTAAATCTATTGAATTCTTAAAGCAAATAAACATAATTCCAAGAACCTATAAGTTAGGAGTCAACTAAATAACCCATTTTTCTGTAATTTAAAATATTTTCATGTTACATTTAGACCCCCAAGAATTATTAGAATGGACTTGAAAGTCAAGCACATAATAACACGACAAATACTGCGAAGTTTCTAGAAATCATTCTATATTCTAACTCAAAACATCTTATAGGATTTACCAAATCATAGAAATGGATAATTAAAAAAATATAAAGAAAAAATAAAAAATTACCACCAGATAAAATGGTGAATGAAAATGTATAATATTACTGCGGTATGTTAAGTGGCATTATTTGAATGCATGAGTGGTCCCCACAAAAGAGAGTTTAGTATTTTCACCCGTTGTTCACTCTTTTAGCAGCAATCAGAATCCAAGGGTCTTCAGTGGCTGTTCCTATCATGGGGTCCACCACACGCCAGCTCCAAACTCCCACGCGTTACACCACTACTACTTTTCATGTCTTAAGCCCCTCAACTCCTGTGCTTTTCACTTCCGCCCCAGATATTTTATATTCTTTTTCTACTTTTTTGTTTCTCTATAAGTTTATTTATATTGTCACGTTTGGAAAAACAAACGGTGTAACTTTTGCAGTTATATTATACTAAAATTGGTTAATTGATCGATTTTTTTTTAGGATGTAGTATTAGGAGAAAAAAATATTTGTTATTTTAATTATTGATGTATTTGAATATTACCATCTACATTGGTTTTTCTTTTTGGAGCTCATCATCAAAATTAATTATTTTTTTATTTATTTAGTATTAAATTTTCCACCATACGTGAAATTGTGAAGTGCGTTCATAATATATATATATATATATATATATATATATATATATATATATATATATATAAATTGGAGTCTTAGTTCAGCGCAGTTAAGATATTTGTGTCTTAATTTAATTTAAACTAATAGATGAAGTTCATTAAAATTGTTTACACTTTTTTTTTCTCCAAGAAAAGATTATATAATCAAGATTTATTGAAGAATAAATCTCTTTTTAACACCATCTTATGAATTACCTAATCCAAAACATACAAAATAAAAAATAAATAACAAATTTAAATCCTTTCCGACACAATCAGTAATTCTAGAAACACATGGCAATACATATTGATTTGTATTTGATTGGACATTTTTTATGCCCCAATAAATAATGTCAAATTAATAATCACGTCCTGTTTTATATTGCCAATTGACTTGATCTTTAATGCAATACTATTTTCGCAGTTTGGCACTAGTATATTAGTTTAATCGTTCATTTGTTTATGGAATCAGCCAATTCAGTGGAATTTTTTAAAAGCCAAATAATTGAATGGAATCCTTTTTATTTTATTTTATTTTGAGGAAATTGAACGGAATTCTTTAATAAGTGAATTTAGTACTGTGGCTGCTATATTATATGTTAATTCCACTCATATCCCTGCTTTATCCCACGGATTTTAAGGTCGTCGTGTGACATTTTTATTTTCCCTTGTAATATAAATATATCTAATTCTTTTTAAATTAATATTGGTACCAGACCAATTAGTATGTTCAATAAAATACACTCATTAATAATAGATTGTTATGATTTTTATCTGCTAACAAATTCTGAATTAATGGTCTACTAACTTTTAGATTTTTGCACCTTCAAAAAAATAAAATAAAATATATATATATATATATATATATATATTATGGAAATTCTAATTTTTGTCAGTAATTGCTAGCTCAACTCTTGAGTGGTAGATGGATATCATAAATTACTGGAAAATTAGTTTAATTTATACCAATTGAGTGAAAATCACTTCTAATCAAATCACCTAAATTACATCTAATTTACAGTATTTCTGTCTTAAGATTAAGCTTTTAATTATGTATCATAAATTTAATAAATTGTAAAATATTAACTAAAGCTCATGTGTAAGAAAACAGAAATTAACAAAGTGCGTAATCACTAGTTAACTTAATTAATATATCTTTTAAGATATAATTAAATTTTATTTAATTTAAATCGTGTATGTATTATTATCTTCTTCAATCACTGCTCGCTGCCACTCTGATAATTTAAGTAATTGATTTTATAATACAAAAATCATAAACAACTGTTTCATATAAGACATCACGTATGATGAAAATTTAGATGATTTTATGTAAGATCCACATTAATTATATTAAATCAATTGATCCATTTTTATTAGTTTATAATAACTCCATTTTATATAAAATTTCACATAACATTATATTAAATCGATTGATCCATTTTTATTAATTTATATTACCTTCATTTTATATAAAACTTCACGTAACATCAGGAACACCTACTCAATTTGTATAAAGCAATAAAAAATCCACTGATGGGCCGATCGGTCATTTACTACTTCACAAAATACTTTTTTCTTAATCTTTGAAAGGGAGCTACAAAATTGATGTAACTCAATTATTTCGCAACTGCTCCTTTTTTTTTAAATATATTGGTCTCAAAAAATATGTTGCAACTTGCATTATACAAGATATTTCTCAATTCACGATGATAGATTTACAGTTATTTTCACATAAATTAAAAAATGATAGTTTAATGCTCAGTTATAATTGGATGACAAATGAGATGAGTTTGAATTCTCAAGAAAAAATATTAAAAAAGTTTTTGCTCTCTTCATCTAATATGGAATATTGATAGTGATATCATTAAATCCAACTTTAAAATCGAGTTATTCAAATACATATATGATTTACAGATGGCAAATTAAAGATTATCCCCAGAATGATATCAATGAGTTAACCTTAATATCCGATCATGCAAACTCATCTCACAGTTTACATAATAATAAGATCTAAAATAAGAAATGTTGTGTATATAGTTATTTATTTATTTATTTTAAGGTAGTGCATATAGTTACGAGATTAAAGTTACATATATTACCGTTATCTTTTATTTATTGTTTAAATTGCAGTAAAATAAAGTATCGTGAATGGAGTGTATAAATGACCTTGTTTGTCCCAAATTTGCATTGTCTTCCACTTTCAGAGAAGATAAGCAAACAAAATATGTGATGAAAGGTTTCATTCAAATTTGGAAAACGAAATATAATTTAAAATTTCACCAATTTTTTAAACTACGTATTCTTTTAATTGCTAGAACATTGTTACAAAAATTCCAATTTACCCATATTTTGTTGGAGACGTGATTTTAAATTGTTGATACTTTACGTTAAATTCGAGTATATGCTTATTCTTCCTTATAATTTATATGTGGTAAAATCCAACATTTCTCACCTATGAATATTTTGCTGTACTGTTATGTTCCTATATTAGCACCAAACCTATTTCGATGAGCTTTTAATGAAAGCTAGGTATACATAATGGTTATGAATCTTCATCCATTCTTAAATACCTAAAGCCTATAATTGTAAATCAATTCAAAATTCTGACTAAATCCTTTACGAAGACCATTTCCGACATTAGGGGATAAGAGTTTAAAATAAAAAAAAAAAAATTGATGAGAAATTACATGAATATTTATTTTTTTACACTAGACCTACACATTAGTCAGACTAAACTAGAAGTTAAGAAAAATGATCAACTCACAATATAAGTAAATTTACCCTCACAATTGGTCTTACTATTTCAAATGTCCTTATAAACTTATTCCCAAATAATATCTTATAGTAAGTTTTAACATTTTCTAAAATTTATTTGAGGCATACTAATAGTTTAATTAAACTCGTACCAATAAATTCTTCAATTTCAAATTGTTAAGACATTTCAAACTGATACCAATGTGTTATCAATCTTATTTTGTTAGATATTTTATATTTATAATATAATGTCTTCCATAATGCACATAATTTATACATGTCAATGAGTTATTTAATTTAAATTTGTACATAATGTAATTTCTCTACTTACTGAGATATTGGTTAGAATTACTTATCGCTAATTAAAAATGATGCAAGTATGTGTAGCACAATATGCTTATATAGATACAAATAGAAACTAGATTCACCTCATGCTTTATAGAAAGCAAAATCATTTAAAATTAGGTAAAATAGTGGGGATAAATTATTTCGCACTCTCATTTGTAAATTTGTAACGAGCTCACAATATTCACATCTTACCTATAAATCAAAGCCTATAAATCCTTTTGGGCTATTTCTTTGGATCACTATTATAATAGCCTAATTTGTAGTCCCAGTTCAGGGCCCAAAATTAAATTAGACCTGCCAATTGGAGAAGATTAGGCCCTTCTAAATGCTCGGAGATTAAAAGGAAAAAAAATATAATAATAATAATAAAAGAAAATGTGCCATTTTACTGATATATTGGGTCTGAATGAAAATGTGAATTCAGGCACATATTGCATATTTCCAAACTCCTGTGTATCTCAGATTCTCAAATGTGAAATTGAATTGAAATTAGATAATTTTTTAAGTTGTTAAGCTAAAATTGAACTGAATTATTGCAAGTTAGTGATTCATCTTATATTTTATTACTTTTAATTCATTTCGTGTGAGTTTTGGGAATATCTCCATTCATAGGTCTGAGATCTATATCTATGAATTGAAAGGTCTGAATGATCAACTCTGCAATCATTTGTTAGAATCAATAGGTCTTCAAAATTGGTGATGTCATCTTTACACTTGATGTATGATAATTATTTTAAAATATCGATAAAACACCAATGTAAAATAAAGGATGTTGTTTGCACTATCTTAGGACAAAAGTCCTCAATTGACGGAAAAATGAAATTTTCCTTAAATAAATATCAGTGTGCTGATCTTTTGTTATCTTTAATGAATATGTTAAGTTCTACTATAAACAATTTATACGTATTTTTTTCTTTCAATTATTGTAAGATTAAGTTTTCTACAAACAATTTCTCCATTGAATCTCATGGTTTAGTTATGAACAATTTTTTTAATTATATATATATATATATAAAAGACCATGTGTGCCACATGTCAAGCTTACAAAATTTTCATAATAAATATTTATTTAAAAACTTAAATCTATATTAAATAGACTTTTAAAGCAAATTAATATAACTAATTAATACACGACATTAAAAAACAATGAATTAATTAAACTTAGTAAAATTTGAGAAATGTAAATATTATTTATTAAAGAAAAATATATGTTTATGATGTTGTGCAATATACATCATCTAAGTTAGTATTAAATATAACCCAACCTGATTGATATATTATATAATTATTGAAATATATGTTATATTTGTAAAGGAACATAAATAAATTTTTATTTATTACTTAAAAAAATATGTATTATTATGCCTATTATATTATTGAACCCTCCCACCATTTTCTTAGTTTAAGTTTATTGTTAACGTTTAATTAGAATGACCCTTAAATTTTATTTTCAATTAAAATGATGAAGCCATGATATAATCTTTTAAAACCAATTTACTTCAAAGCCCACCAAAATCAACTCCTACATATAAAAATGTTAAAATCTATCAATTAAGCACAATTGGACTTGGTATAATTGTGATGATAAAATATATATAATCATATCCATTGTTTTGTCATTAAATTTTTGTGTTTTTATAATGATCCAATAAATTTAAAATTTTCAAATTCTATTTCAGTTTTAATCAAAATTCAATTTGAGATGATAATTATTGACATGAATATGAATGAAGTTGATGTAATACTCTAAATTTAAAAAATTTATTGTACGGAAAGAAAATTGATCTATGTGGCAGTTAATAGAGCGAAAATTACTCCGAAATGACGATCTCCTAAATACAAGGACAAAAATATCCGTGTTTGTGGATATATCGGTATCTTGATTTTACGGATATATCGATATCGGTAGAAATATCGGTAATTTCGCGAAAAAAATAAAAAAATTGAATTTTTTTTTTTGAAAAATGTATCTAACACTTTACATAATATTACAATGAATATTAATATATATTGAAGTTAAATTTCAAACAAAAATATATGTTTACAACTAACATTAAAAGATAAACTATTATATAAATGTTGTCTCATATTGGTTTACATGTCAAATTATTATTGACAATTAATACATGACCTAGTAATAACTTGAACTCCTATGAGTTCAAATGTATAAGATGACATGTCATCTTGAGTCAAACAATATTGATACCAACTTAAGATACTTTGCTAATCATGGAGATAACTTTCATATATTTCATATATATTTTTACTTCTTTCAACTGTGTTTCCATGAATTTGGTAATGTGAATTGACCCAATATGATTGACTATGTTGATGCATGCTTGAACCTCCATAGGACATTTCAGGTAGTGGGTTATAAAATGGATTTTAACTAGACCAATCAAGCTGTGAAGTGATATGTCTGCCGTGAGAATACGACGATCATTACTCATATTCATTGAATCAAGACTCATAGAAAGTGAAAAAAAAAAAAATCAACAAAAACTAGTCCACGGATATATTTGGGATAAATTGGCGATATATCCTGGATATATTCGGATATATCGGAGATATATTGCAGAATAGGTGTACTATTTACCGATAAGGATATATGTTCGATATATCGCGGATATATCCAGATATATCGGGGATATTACAACAGATTATTTTGTCAGCCCATATCGATATCCATAAGTTGATTTTACGAATATATCGGGGATATATCGCGGATATATCCGGATATTTTCGTCCTTGCCTAAATATGAATCAAATTTTCTTGTACAATCAAAATTCTTTTAGGAGTGGTCACATTAACATTATTGACATTCTTCTCAGCCATTATACTAAAACTCGAAATTTCAATTAAAATTTTACTAAAATTAAAAAAAAAAAAGAAAACTGAATGGACTTCTACAAAAATTAATGTTTTAAAAATGGATAGGATCAAATTATATCCTTTAAAAAAAAAAAAAGGATCAAAATTATAGGAGAAAATTGTTATTTTCCCACGTTATTAGTTTGATGCATTTAATAAATTATAAAGTTAAATTCATAAAACAAGATCTCACAAGACTCATACACTTTAACAATATTTGATGCATATAATTAATTACAAAGTTAAATATCATAAAACAAGATCTCAAAAGACTGATACAATTTTTAATTTTTATCCTTTATTAATTTATCAAAGAAGAAAAATCTTTGATTACATATTCGCCTTTCCTACTAGTTAGAACAAACAAGAAAATAAAAGATAATGCCATTTCCCAAAATTCTTGATATGTATCACGTTCAAACTTCTATACATGTTAATTTCTTTTTTCACTCAAACCCTAGAAATTCTTTGACACGTTCAAACTTCTATATATGTTAATCCGAATCGAAATCTTATCCATTAATGAGCAGATTTATTGATTATATAAATGCATAATCAAAAGAATTATTCCATACGCGCAAATCATTCAAACCAAAATGATGAATTACTCTTTGAGAATCTCCAACTTTCTTTGCATTTCTGTATTTCTGCTAATAATTTCAATTGCATCTACTTTGGCCACTGAAGTGTCTCACGATGGAAGGGCTATCAAGATCAATGGTCAACGCAGAATCATCCTTTCTGGCTCTATTCACTATCCACGAAGCACTGTTCATGTCTCTCTCTCCCCCCTCTTTCTCTCTCATCCGATAATATGCTATATTATTAGTTTTTATTTTTTTAAATTTTGGATTAATGATGATCAGATGTGGCCTAGTTTGATCAAGAAAGCAAAGGAAGGTGGACTAGATGCCATTGAGACATATGTTTTCTGGAATGCTCATGAGCCAGTTCGTCGCCACTATGATTTTGCTGGAAATTTGGATTTAATAAGGTTTATTAAGACGATTCAAGATGAAGGCCTTTACGTTGTTCTTCGTATTGGACCATATGTTTGTGCTGAATGGAATTATGGGTACGTGTTAATATGAACACTTTTTGTATTATTGACATGTATGTAGTTAAACATAGAATCTCAATTTTTTACATATGTAATTTTTTTAATTTGTGGTGTTAGGTGTTAACATTGTCTTTTTAATATTTATTTCTAGAGGGTTTCCTGTTTGGCTGCACAACCTACCCGGTATTGAACTTCGCACGATAAATGATGTTTTCATGGTAAAAATTTGGAAATTAATTATAGGTTTTTTTTAATTTAATTTTAATTTTAATTTATGGAACATGTATTTTGCAGAATGAAATGCAGAACTTCACTACTTTAATAGTGAATATGCTAAAACAAGAGAAGCTATTTGCTTCACAAGGAGGTCCTATTATCCTTGCACAGGTTTGTGCTTAAACATATTAACGAAAATTATTGCCTATTTTTCGCATTATCCTTTTTTTTTCCCTATGCAAATTTACTTGAAAAAAAACATATTTTATTGTAGATTGAGAATGAATATGGAAATGTAATGGAGCCATATGGAGATGCTGGAAAAACCTACATAGATTGGTGTGCAAATATGGCTGAATCGTTTCATATAGGTGTTCCATGGATCATGTGCCAACAACCAGATGCCCCACAACCAATGGTTAACTTTTCTCAATTATTCATATACTAATTCTTTTAGTTATTTTTTAAATTATACTTCATATTGAATAACATTATTGATTTTTATTGATTGAACAGCTAAATACGTGCAATGGCTTTTACTGTGACAATTTCACACCAAACAACCCAAATACCCCTAAAATGTGGACAGAATTATGGCTTGGATGGTTAGTGTTCTCAAGAAATAAAACAATGTATTTTAATGTTATTGATTATTGATTAATGATTTAAATGATTATTTATGATTATATCTCAGGTTTAAGTATTGGGGTGGAAAGGATCCATATAGACCAACAGAGGATGTAGCATACAGCGTTGCTCGATTTATCCAGAATGGAGGCAGTTTTATCAACTATTACATGGTATGTGTATAAATTAAAATTCCCTCTAATATTCATTGATATTTGCTACCTTTTGAGAATAATAATAATAATAATAATAATAATAATAATAATAATAATAATAATAATATCATATAATTGTTTTGTAATTATGATCTAGTACCATGGTGGAACAAATTTTGGAAGAACTGCTGGTGGGTACATCACAACAACGTATGACTATGATGCCCCACTTAATGAATATGGTAATTAATACTAATTAATTACTATTTAATATCAAAGTTAATATTTTTTAAAAATTGTAGTCTTGATTTCGTTTTGTACAATTATGTTTTATGCAGGCAGTTTGAACCAACCAAAATATGGACACTTGAAGGAGCTCCACCATGTGTTGCATTCCATTGAGAAAACTCTCACTTATGGAAATGTTTCAACAATTGATTTTGGAAATTCTGTCTACGTATGTTCTAATTAAATTAATATATTTATTTAGAGAAATTTTTTCCCAAAAAGTTGTTATAATTGTTAGGGTTTTTAATTGGCAGGCAACTAAATATGCACTAGATCATGGCAATGCAAGTTGTTTCTTTGGCAACACGAATTCGACTTCCGATATTACAATAAGCTATGAAGGAGTTGAGTACACAATTCCAGCATGGTCTGTTAGCATACTCCCAGATTGTAAGAAAGAAACTTACAACACTGCCAAGGTACAAATTTCTCTAAATTATTCTAACATGTAATAATATTTGAGATAAATTCAATAACATTAAAGCGATTATTCAGGTGAACACTCAGACATCAGTAATTGTAAAAAAGTCTAACTATGCTGAAAATGACAAGACTTCATTGAAGTGGGAATGGAGGGCTGAAGAAATTGATGAAACTGTTGTGTTTGGAAAAGGGAATTTTTGTGCTAGCAAACTTTTAGACCAGAAACTCATGAATGATGCTAGTGATTATTTGTGGTACATGACAAGGTATGGCTTTATAACTATTTTATTTAAATTATTTATTATTATTGTTACATGCTTATTTTTTATTCTATTCTAGTGTGACTCTGAAGAAGGATGATTATATATGGAGTCTTAATATGAGTCTTCGCGTCAATGGAACTGGACAAATATTGCATGCTTATGTCAATGGCAAGCATATTGGTGTGTCTTTTTTTCCAACTAATTTTTTTTTGCATTTAATAATGATTTTTTATCATATAAATGATATATTGAATTTGATAATTCCATAGGTTCTCAGTGGGGTGCATATGATGCCACTAAAAATTATGTTTTTGAGAAGAACATCAAATTTAAACCTGGTAAAAATCAAATTACATTGCTTAGTGCTACCGTTGGACTGCTGGTATGTAATCGTTCATCTTTAATAAATGCTTCATTCATTTTTTAAAATATTAAATTAAAATATTGTCCATGTCTTGAACAGAATTATGGTTCTTATTTTGATCTGGTACAAGCTGGTCTACCTGGACCGGTTGAGATAATTGGAAGGAAAGGTGATGAGAGTATTATTAAGGACCTATCTAAGCATAAATGGTGGTACAAGGTTGGATTGCAGGGATTGGACAACAAGAAATTTGGTTCCAAATGGCAATCTCAAGATCTTCCTATTAATAGAATGATGACTTGGTACAAGGTACGCATGAATAAATAACTAAGTTTTAGCTCAATTTATTTCCAATAGTTCATGATTTATTTATTTATATATTTCTAGGCAAGTTTCAAGGCACCATTAGGAGAAGATCCCATAGTTGTGGACTTGCTAGGGTTGGGAAAAGGGCTTGTTTGGGTCAATGGCAATAGTCTTGGAAGGTATTGGCCAAGCTACATTGCTAAAGATGATGGTAATTGTTTCATCGAGTCGTGCGACTATCGTGGTGCATACACGAGTGAGAAATGCAACACCAATTGCGGTCAACCCACTCAAAGATGGTGAGGACCTTATGTAGATCGATGTCATGATTTTTTTAATTTGATGAATGTTATTTCAATTTTGTGACAAAAACTACGTTCTAGGTACCATGTACCGCATTCTTTCATCAACGATGGTGTTAATGAATTGATCATATTCGAAGAGTTTGGAGGCAATCCAACCTCGGTTAACTTCCAATCGATTCGAGTTGGCAGTGCTTGTGGCAATGCATATGAAAATAAGAGTATGGAAGTCTCTTGTGTGGGCAAGAATATCACCTCCATTAAATTTGCTAGTTTTGGTGATGTACAAGGGACTTGTGGCTCCTTCCAAAAGGGCACTTGTGAATCCAAGAACGACGCCGTTTCCATTCTTCAGGTATATATGTCATGCATTTACAATTTGTATTGTATTTCATTACGTTAAATGTTTTTTTGTTGATTTTAGTTTAATGTGTTAGGCATGTGTTGGGAAAGAAACTTGTAAGGTGTTGGCTTCAGAAAGTGTGTTTGGATCAGCAAATTGCGACAGTGGGGTTCCGAAGAGACTAGTGGTGGAAGTTATTTGCTAGATTTATATTTAATTTGTTATTATTTGTACCTTGCTTTCAATTATTCAAGTTAAAAGTCATCATCTATTCATCGCATGTTTATAATAAGGACATATTCTTTCCGAGTATACTTTGCAAGCCTACTTTTCCAGTTCTTTAATAGTAGATCATGATTATAAAAATAAGCTTCAACTTTAGTGTTAACTTTTAGAATATTATTAAAAATACCGCACTGATTTGATGGTAAAAATGGTCAAATACGAGTTTAGAAAGACCATTCTTCAGTCGTCGAGTTGGATTTTTTATTTTTATACCATCGTGAATTGAACTTTTTTTTTTTTTTTTTCCAAATTGATTGTGAAACTCTATTTTTACAAAAATAATTATACTAATTTTTCCATACTTCATATCTCAGACACACGTAGATAGTATGTCAAATGACACCCAAAGTTTAGCTTTCACCTTGGAGACCTAGACATGCTGTTTGGGGCTAAAAAGAACAGAAAGTAAATAAAGTTCTTTTTTATTTAAAGCAACACCAAATTATATAAACCATAGAGTTCAAAAATTGAAAACGAAAAATTCGTTTGGCAGCAAATAGTTTGAGCGTTAGCATTATTACAATTTAGTCCTTCTAATCCAAAAAAACATTCAAAACCTCCATCAAACTTCAACTAACTATCCTTCTCTCCCAAAAAAAGAAAAAAAGAAAAACTATTCTATATTTATAAATATCAGTAAAGCCCAGTCAAAAGAGGATCCTTCAAAAATTCCACATACGCGATGGATCAAAATATACACCGCCGCCGATGCCGTCATCGCGGCCTCGCCCACTTTCCTCCGACGCCAGAAACCCTTCTCCGGCCTCAAATTCACCAAAAGACGAGCCGCCGGCCAACTCCGCCGCCTCCGCGAAGAAAAGGTTCTCCACCACCGGTTGCTTCAATTGATCCCCCGCCGCCGCCTGAGCTCCACTCGCCGATGTCCGAGCATGCTTCGAAGCCGCAACCTGTATCTGCGACGGCGACAATTCGTCCGCGGATAGTATATCTGGTGGATCGGCGGGAAAATTCAGGATCGCCGAGGGGCCACGCAAGCAGAAGACGGCGGCGTCATAAGCCCTAGCCGCCTGCTCCGCCGTATCGTAGGAGCCAAGCCAGATCCTGTCGCGGCTGTTGGGCTGGCGGACCTCCGCCACCCACTTGCCCCATTTCCTCATCCTGACGCCCTTGTAACGGCCATCACGCCGCTCTGATCTACTGGATTGAGGTCTCACCATTCTGATAATATACAATCTCTAGATTCTTTCTCTGCGTACTGGCCCTAAGTTTACTTAAACAAGTGTGGTAGGGGCACGTGGCGTGGTGTACATGCGCCACCAGTAGCGTAGTATGGTGGTTAAAGTGACAGCGGGTGCTTTAATGTTGGGATCACGGCCTAACGACAAGTGTGGCGGTGACAAGGTTTGGGCTGTGCTCCAGGAGGACACGTGTACTTCCCTAGTGTTCTAGAAGGTTAGACATGTTTAGTATCTGGTCTTGGATATTTTGACTTTTGTTTATCCTATCTATATGGATAAATGTGAAATAAGAGTATGAGGAATTTGCGGGAAAATGGCCCTTTTTACCCATTTTTTTAAATTTTAATTCCATTATACCCATTGATATAATAGATGACTCTTAAATGACATTAAATATAGTTTTTGAGTCTAAAATATCCATTTTTGCTCAAGTCAATGGATAAATGTGGGCCCATGTCAGGCTGACCATATTGATATTGAAATTTAATATTCGAATACACCATTTTCAATTATTTATGAATTTTGACATTTGATCACTGTTTTGAAATACATTATTATTAATTAATTATTAATTTATTCATAGTTTGTTATTTATTTTCGAAGATTATGTGTTAGATTAATATATTAATTAATATATATGACACCATTTTTAATTAATTATTGTCGAAGATTGGCCACTATTAATTTTTGAAAATTATGTATTCCTAATCTTCGAAAACTGTTATTTAATGTTTGAATTATTTTGACATGCACTGTTAATAATATTTTATTTATTTAAACCTATTATTAATTAATTATTTATTAATTAATTAGGCATGATTTATTTTCGAAAATTAGCAAAATTGACTTAATTTTCGAAAATTTGAATTTGTTAATCTTCGAAAATAGAGACATGCACTTGTAATAATATTTTATTCATTTGACACGTATTAGTAATTAATTATTTATTTATTAATTAATTTAAGCATCAAGTTGCATGACTTATTTTCGACAATTAACTAATGTTCGAAAACTCTACTTGCTTAATTTTCGAAAATTAGGTTTTCTTAATGTTCGAAAATGAAGACATGCACTTGTAATTATATTTTATTTTATTCATTGATTTTAATTATTTATTTATTAATTAATTACTTTGGAAATGCCATGACTTATTTTCGACAATTAACTAATGTTCGAAAACTACTTGCTTAATTTTCGAAAAGTTGGTTTTCTTAATGTTCGAAAATGAAGACATGCACTTGTAATTATATTTTATTTTATTCATTGATTTTAATTATTTATTTATTAATTAATTACTTTGGAAATACCATGACTTATTTTCGAGAATTAGCAAAGTTGAATAATTTTCGAAAATTAGTGAATTGATAGAATTTTCGAAAACTATGATTTGTTAATCTTCGAAAATAAAGACATGCACTTTTAATAATATTTTATTCATTTTCCTTTATTACTTAATTAATTAATTTAGGTTGGTTTTTTCGAAAATTAGTGAATTGGCCTAAATTTTCGAATATATGATTTTTTTATTGTTCGAAAATCCTAATTTGTTAATTTTCGAAAACTTTGTCTGGCACTTTATTACTTTAATAATATTTTATTCATTTCCCCTTACTAATTATTTATTTATTTAGGCTGGTTTTTTCGACAATTAGTGAATTGGCCTAAATTTTCGAAAATATGATTTTTTTATTGTTCGAAAATCCTAATTTGTTAATTGTCGAAAACCATGTCTTGCACTTTATTACTTTAATAATATTTTAGTCATTCTTCCCTATTATTTATTATTTATGTATTTATTTATTTTTCAAAACATTGTTATTAATTTTTGACAAATTGCATAATTAATTTTCGAAAATACATTTTTTCGAAAATAATAATGTTCGAAAACATGTATAATAATATTAATAATTTTCGAAAACATTGTTATTAATTTTCTATATTGCATAATTAAGTTTCGAAGATTATTTTTTTGAAAATATTAATGTTCGAAAACATTAATAATAATATTATAAATTTTCGAAACCATTGTTATTAATTTTCGATATTGCATAATTAATTTTCGAAAACATTTTTTTTAATTTTCGAACATTACTTATTGGAGAAATAATGAAAATTAAAATTATTAAAATTATTATGAATATTTTCGAATATGAATATTAAAATTATTGGAGAAATAACAAAAATGAAAATTAATGTTTTCGAAAATGTTTTTGATATTGCCTAATTATGAAAATAACTAGTGGGGTTGAAATGATTTCCAACAATATGACATTTTCGATATTTCGAACATTATGAAATGAAATAACAAAAATGAAAATTAATGTTTTCCCTAATTATGTTTGTGTTATTTTCGTAAATTACTAACTAATGGGGTTGACATGGTTTTCGAACAAATGTTTTCGAACAAATATAATTAGGTAATAATTGTTTTATATTTGTTCGAAAATTAGTAATAATTGTCGAAACATTTATTATAGTATTGGCCATGCATAATAATTATGTTTTCGAAAATTATGTGTCATACTAATCTTATGTTTTCGAAAACAATAAAATATTAGTAAAAGTCTTGTGTCCATTTTTCAACAGTATTGTTATATAATAGTGTTTTCGAACATAATATAATTTTCGAAAATTAATAGAACTATTAATCTTCGAAAACTAAAGCCGAATATTCGAAAATGTTGGACATGACCTTTTAATAATATTCTATTGTTTTTTTTGGAAAACACTATTATTATTTAATTATTAATTTTCGAACATATTTTAGCTACAACATTTTCGACAATTCCAATAAAATATAGTGAGTGCAGTATGTTATTAATAATTGCATTATTAATTAATTAATTAATAAAAATATAGTGAGCTAATTGTCGAAAATTACATTATTAATTAATTAAAATATAGTAAGCTAATTGTCGAAAATTGCATTATTAATAATTGAAACATTAACAAAACCTAATTGTCGAACATTAACAAAATCAGTTTTGGAAAATAAATAAATACATAAATAATAAATAATAGGGAAGAATGACTAAAATATTATTAAAGTAATAAAGTGCAAGACATGGTTTTCGACAATTAATAAATTAGGATTTTCGAACAATAAAAAAATCATATTTTCGAAAATTTAGGCCAATTCACTAATTGTCGAAAAAACCAGCCTAAATAAATAAACAATTAATAAGGGGAAATGAATAAAATATTATTAAAGTAATAAAGTGCCAGACAAAGTTTTCGAAAATTAACAAATTAGGATTTTCGAACAATAAAAAAATCATATATTCGAAAATTTAGGCCAATTCACTAATTTTCGAAAAAACCAGCCTAAATTAATTAATTAATTAATAAAGGAAAATGAATAAAATATTATTAAAAGTGCATGTCTTTATTTTCGAAGATTAACAAATCATAATTTTCGAAAATTCTATCAATTCACTAATTTTCGAAAATTAGTCAACTTTGCTAATTATCGAAAATAAGTCATGGCATTTCCAAAGTAATTAATTAATAAATAAATAATTAAAATCAATGAATAAAATAAAATATAATTACAAGTGCATGTCTTCATTTTCGAACATTAAGAAAACCAACTTTTCGAAAATTAAGCAAGTAGTTTTCGAACATTAGTTAATTGTCGAAAATAAGTCATGGCATTTCCAAAGTAATTAATTAATAAATAAATAATTAAAATCAATGAATAAAATAAAATATAATTACAAGTGCATGTCTTCATTTTCGAACATTAAGAAAACCTAATTTTCGAAAATTAAGCAAGTAGAGTTTTCGAACATTAGTTAATTGTCGAAAATAAGTCATGCAACTTGATGCTTAAATTAATTAATAAATAAATAATTAATTACTAATACGTGTCAAATGAATAAAATATTATTACAAGTGCATGTCTCTATTTTCGAAGATTAACAAATTCAAGTTTTCGAAAATTAAGTCAATTTTGCTAATTTTCGAAAATAAATCATGCCTAATTAATTAATAAATAAATAATTAATTAATAATAGGTTTAAATGAATAAAATATTATTAACAGTGCATGTCAAAATAATTCGAACATTAAATAACAGTTTTCGAAGATTAGGAATACATAATTTTCGAAAATTAATAGTGGCTAATCTTCGACAATAATTAATTAAAAATGGTGTCATATATATTAATTAATATATTAATCTAACACATAATCTTCGAAAATAAATAACAAACTATGAATAAATTAATAATTAATTAATAATAATGTATTTCAAAACAGTGATCAAATGTCAAAATTCATAAATAATTGAAAATGGTGTATTCGAATATTAAACTTCAATGTCAATGTGGTCAGCCTGACATGGGCCCACATTTATCCATTGACTTGAGCAAAAATGGGTATTTTGGGCTCAAAAACTATATTTAGTGTCATTTAGGGGTCATCTATTATATCAATGGGTATAATGGGATTAAAATTTAAAAAAATGGGTAAAAAGGGCCATTTTCCCAGGAATTTGCCCTGGTTTTGGCCCACTCTTTAGTCTGTCAGGTAGAAACCATAGGACCATATTTGGGCTTAGAGCATGTACATTGTAAGGTGGGTTATAATTCATAATTCTTATTTTTTATTATTATTTTTTAATTATAATCAATTCTCTTAATTTTTACATTTCATCATCTTGGTTATATCTCATTTTTTTGGATCCCATCATTATTTATTTATTTTTTCCATATATTTTATTAAATAAATATATGTTTCAATTATTTAATTATTATAAGATTTTTGAAACACAAAAATGGTTTTGAAAAAAAAAACTAATTTTTCAAATAAAATAATCTAATATTATTTTTTCATTAATATGAATAAATTAAAATAATTTTCTTTTACAATTTTTTGGAATATATATATATTTTTTACTTAAATTCGATAATACAATTTTGTGACAAATTTTCATAAGTTTAAAGAGATAGTACAACATAATCAACAACAAAAAAAAAATTTCATTTAATCAAAAATACAAAATAATAAAAAGCTATAGATAAACCATTATTGTTGATGGTTATTAGATCGTGCCCAATATGCTCAACTAAGTCGGCACGAAGTTGATGATGAACTTGGTTGGATTGAAGTGCGGAGTTGATCCGAATATATTCTTAAAAATCTCGTGTAGCGCCTTGTGTTACTTGAGCGGGATCATCACTTTCATCATTATTCCAATGCAAAACCATTTCTCTTTCATTTTCGACTATCATGTTATGCAAAATAATGCAAGTTAACATTATTGCCTTTAACTTTTTTCTATACCAAAAACGAGCTGGACCTCTAACAATTGTCCATCGTGCTTGGAGTACCCCAAATGCTCGTTCAACATCCTTTCTTGCATCTTCTTGTCTTTCCTTAAACAATCGTCTTTTTGGATCCTGTGGACATGAAAAAGCCTTTACAAAAGCAGACCATTCCGGATAGATACCATCTGTTAGATAGTATTCATGATTATATTGTGTGACGTTCACAGTATAATGAATATTTGGTGCTTCCCCCAAGAAAACATGATTAAACAAAGTCGACTCCTTTAGAACGTTGATGTCATTACGAGAACCTGCAACCCCAAAAAATGAATGCCATATCCAAAGGTCTTGTGATGCGACTGCTTCAAGCACTATAGTAGGTGACCCATGACCTCTGGTAAATTGACCTTTCCAAGCAACTGGACAATTTTTCCACTCCCAGTGCATGCAATCAAGACTACCCAACATACCAGGAAAACCATGTCTTAACTCGTAAAGTTGTAGTAGATGTTGAACGTCATGGGTATTTGGTCTTCTCAAATATTGATCTCCAAATACTTCAATCACATTCTCACAAAACTTGAAAAGACACTTTATAGCAGTTGAATTCCCCATACATAGGTACTTGTCAAGATTGTCCGCTGGGACTCCGTAAGCCAATTGACGAATTGCAGCAGTACATTTCTGTAAGGGAGACAAACCTTGTCTTCCAAGTACGTCGGGTATTTGTTGGAAGTATAGTGAGTGGTTCTCCAATCTGTTAACTATGCGAAGGAATAAATCCCTTTGCATCCGAAATCGTCGTCGAAACATGTGGTCGGGATACACCGGATTTGCAGAGAAATAATCATGAAAGAGTCTATCATGGCCTTTTTCACGATTTCTCTCGACGAACCTTCTTCTCACATTATTGTTGTTGTTGATGTCATCTTCCATAAACTTAAGAAGTTTCAACATCATGCGTTCACCTGGCGAACCAGTTGATCGTCGGACTCATCGTCTGTGCTGGAGTTAGAGTAATTTTGAGAATGAGACATTTTAGTGTGATTGATAAAATCTTTTTCTTTCACAAATTTGATGTGAATAATAAAATAACTTAATACTACTATATATATATTGAAAACAACTATTCTCATACAACTATTCATTCAACTATTCATATAACTATTTATACAACTATTGAAAGCAACTATTCTCAAACAACTATTCATACAACTGTTCATATTAGCTATTTTCATATGTAGCTTTCATTTCAACTTCATTGCCAATTAAATGCAAAAAAGCCAAATAGATGACTGTTTATAATTGAACACTTTATTCTTGATATGTGTTCATGTATCGTCTAGTCATTGCCAGCTAATTTTTTGGACATAAATATAGGATTGTGACTTCACTGAGAATCTTATTTTCAAGATATGTGTTTCTGTAACATCAAGTCATTGCCAACTATTTTTTTAACACAAGCATCTCCTTTATTTTGATCAAACGATTGTTGAACTTATACTTCAAAGAGGTAGTATGTAATATTTATGCAAAAGAAGACAGATTTAAGAAGACAAAATTAAATTAATTACTTAAAAGCTTATGGAAATTACATATAAAATAAATTATACCAAACTAAATAAGTAAAAAATATTTCAAGAGCAACAATTAAGTGTACTTTGCTCTAATGTTAGCACATATATGCTCATGCATCGCTCGTTGCTCAGGAGTCATACTCGAAGTGTCTTGAGACACAAATTCGAATTCTCTCATTTGTAGTTCACGCTCTTTGAGCAAATTATGTTGTTTTTGTAATTCAATAGCTTCTTGTTGTTTCCCTAAATACTCAGAGAACTTTTTCAAACATTCTTCGTATCCTTCAATTTTTTTATCTTGCGATGTGACTTTTGCCTTGCCTTTTGCTTTTCTTTTCGCAGCCTTCTGTCCAATGGGTCTTGCATCGTCTATGTTTAGATCAAAATCCAAACATTTTCCTTGTGAAGTAGAATTGTTGCTCGTATCCGAGTCTGATGTCTTTACCTTTTTTGAAGAATCACGTGAATCTTCATATTGTGCAGCAGAAAGTGCTCGATCTTTTGTAATCCTCCAAACATGTTCATAATTGAAAGCAACATTATTATTTTCGGATTGATATTTGGCATATGTCATACTCAATAGGTCTGCATCACTATGATCGCTTCTGTAAGCACTTTCAACACTATTATAGTTAGCGTTGAAATGATTTACTTTCTTTTGAACTGTATTATACCAATGTGACTTCATCTGATTGATTTCTCTTTTGCACATACGAGCAGAACAATTTGCATTATAATACTTTGCAATTCTTCCCCAAAATGCATCTCATTTTTTATCATTGCCGACAATGGGATCCTCACTTACCATGATAAAAGAGTTTGCAAGGAGCTCGTCTTCCTCTTTTGTCCATCTTACTGGCCTTCTATCTTTGACGGTGACATAATCGTGATCCGAACTATTGTCATCAATTGGATTTGAAGGTTCAGATTGTTGTGTCTCCGAAACGAATGACGAAGTTGTTGGCTCCCTAAGTATGTGTGACCTCGACCCTATACTAGTTGCTCGTGGAGTAGAAAACCTTTGAGATGGAGATTGCATAGGAAATTGCCCTAACGATTGTTGCCAAAATTCGGACATTGGTGCTTGAAAATTTGAAGTGGGAGTTTTCAAGATTTTCAAGATTTTCATAGTCTTGAAAATTTTGAGCTAAACTAGGAGGATGGGGCGAATTTGAGAAGTTGGATGAAAATGGGACATTCAAATTTTCTTCTGGAAATTGATGGAAAAGATTGTTGAGAAAATCTCAATTGTTTTCGACCATTTCGGCGAAAAGATTGAGGATGAAGTTTCCTAAAATTTAGTAGAAAGAAAAATTATTTAGATGTTGAGTTGATGAAAATATTGATAAGGTATGTTGTATATTTATAACCAAATTTTGTAAGGGCTAAAAAGGGTAAAAAAAAAATTATCCATACAATCATATTTCACCAAATATGTGATAAAATATATATGTGATAAAATTAATTACTTTAGCAATAAACAAATAAATAATAAATAAAATAAATACCAAAGAAAAAGAAAAAAATGGTGGCTGCACATGCAATTCATACCACCACACTTTTTTTTCCACTCTCAATGCGCCACATCAAGGTAGGTATATATATTTTTTAAGCAAAGATGAGTTCAAGCAGGTTAACTCCCAGGAAATTTTCCATGGGTGGTAAGGGGGTGGGTTGGGTTATATCTCAAGCCTACATTGTAAGAGAAATGGTTAAATGAGATATAACCCATTTTTTGAGTATGCAATGTACATGCTCTTAGCCAGTCACTAAATTGGATGGCCAAATTGTAAATCTAATGTTAATACATTTACTGTTGGATTTCTACTTATAGGTGGCTTGTTAAGGGCTCATTTGGTTGTCTATTAAGGGGTGATTTAAGATTCAATATTATCATCCATCTTCCTTTATTTGTAAGCCATATTAC
Source organism: Scutellaria barbata (assembly GCA_028654395.1). Taxonomy (NCBI): domain Eukaryota; kingdom Viridiplantae; phylum Streptophyta; class Magnoliopsida; order Lamiales; family Lamiaceae; genus Scutellaria; species Scutellaria barbata. The sequence continues at coordinate 10,674,002 of CM053646.1, read as the reverse complement.
ACATAATTGAGGATCAAATTCACATATATGTAAGTTGTTTTTAATTATTTTTTCTATTCTTTTGATATCAAAATCAGCATGCAGACAATCTTCGACTCCCAATTTAACACGGATTTGGATTAATAATTCTAGAATTGAAAGATATATGATTCAAAAGCCATGATAATTATAGGAATTGCTAGTACATCACAAGCTATTTTTGAAAAGATTCTAAATTTCAAGTTGTTCGTGTAATTCGACATCAAAATCAATATCATCTTCACAAATAACAACTCCTTCAATCCAAGTACATTGCTAGTTCTAACTTCACTTTCTCAACACTATCAAACATTCTTAACATAAACTAGAAAATTCAACCCTCACTTTAATTATCTTTTCTTCTTCCAGTATTATTGCTCTTGCTATTGAATCAAATTTGAGTACGTAACCTTTTGAACATTGCTTTTAACATTAACTTTAGGATACACAACATATTCGTCGTACAACATTTGTAATGTCTCACTTACCATGCAATGTGCTCAATTACATCACCTCAAGAATATTACAAACATTTTGAATCTTTTGTTCCTTATCTTAATGGATAACATAATAAAATAAAATGATAAATTTCATAACAAGACCCAATTTATAGATTAGTTCTCAATTCTAAACTCAAATTTTAAACATTCTTAATAAGGAGCTCAATTTTACATTTTTTCTCAATTTAAGGCTTAAAATTTAGATTGAGTTCTCAATTCAAGACAAAATTTCATATTCTTTTTATTTATATTTATATTGATAGATTTATTAATATTTCAATATGTATTAATATTTTGGATAAATTAAGGCAAGTTAGTGCTCTTTAAAAACAATTTTCATTCAACTTATCTTAATTTATATGAAAAAAAGAAAGAAAGAAAAATATAGTTAATTCAATTCATAAAATATAAATTATATCAAACTGGTTAATACTAAAATCGATTATATATATTTTTATTCATAAAATTAAGAAAATAAAGCAATCTTAATTTTTTGAATTGTATTTATTATATATATATATATAAATTAATACAAGTCGGATGAAAATCATTCTAAAATTGCATGAACTTATCTTAATTTATCTAAACTATAAATATATATTAAAATATAAATAAATCTATAAATATAAATAAAAAGAAAAAGAAAATAGAATTTTGTCTTAAATTGAGAACTCAATCTAAATTTCAAATTTTAAATTAAGAAAAAAGAATATAAAATTAAGCCCCTTATTAAAAAATTTTAAAATTTAAATTTAGAATTGAGAACTAATTTATAAATTAGGTTTGGTTATAAAATTTATATTAAAATAAAATACAAATGAAAGGGGGGGGGGGGGGGACGAAGCTAGAATTTTAAAGATATGGGGTTCATTTACTTTTTGGGCATTTAATCTAAATAAAATCAATATTTAATGAACACTAAAAAATCAATACTTTTGCAATCGATCAATTTTTCATATATACTAGAGTAATAACTACTAAAGACACTTGTCCAATTTGTGTTCAATCATTTCCCTCCTAAAAGAAAATAATAATCTTAACCATACATGTGTCAATTTTTAATCCCATTAATTTAATTCTTAATTAAGAAAAAAAAATTCTATTTCAAAACCTCCTCATTTCTTAAATAATAATAATAATAATAATAATAATAATAATAATAATAATTGAATATTAAAATCTCTAGATACATGCATCAATATCTTGTCATATATTTATTCATAAAATTATCAGCTCTATTAATTTAAATGGTACATAACAATTTATTCTTCTATAAATTAACTTGTTTTAACTTATTATTTTTAATTATTTAAAATTAACCACGAGACTTCATTTTTGTTATTGTACAAAAAAATCTTCTATTTATATTCATTTTGTAAAATATTAATATTGAAGTATCATTTGTCATACACAACTATATTGACAAAGATAATATATATATATATATATATATATATATATTAGTTTATATTGTATTCAAATAGTAAATGAGATTATACTAATATTTGTTAATTACTTCTATTTCTTAATAATAATTTTATTCAATTTTCTTACAAAATTAATATTTTTTAAATAAAAATATGTGTATTACATGATGTTTACTAGTACTCTATTAACGTTGTTTTAGAAAAAAAAATAATAATAAAAAATTGGGAGCCTCATGAGCATAAGAATGAAACGTCCTGTATATAAATTCCAAAATCACAATGTGTGTGTATAAATATAGACACACAAATCATTGATAACTTGATAATATGTTGATAATGTTTGAATAGAACGTGATAAATGCTTTCAATAGATGAACCCCACAGGTGGTGATGTGATGTTGACAGTAGGCAATTATATAGTATAGTATCGCTTATTTCACCCACTTTGTTGATATTTTATAAATTTAGTACAAATCATTCAAATTAAATGATGTAATGTAACATTCTTGAACTCAGAGGTGGTCCTCCTAAACCTAACTACATTAATATAATCTGATTTTCATTATCCATTGCTCTTTTCCTTTTTTTTTAATTAATATATATATATAATTAACAATTACTTCTTTCTTTTTAATTGTTTATCTAACCTCATGAATAAAAGATAAAATATTAATGAACGTGGATCCAACATAAAAATACACAATATTATTCTTCTTGATACAAAATTTAACATAAAACCATTTTACTGGTGTATATTCATGAGATGACTGTCTTCGATACTAGAAAAATAACCCAAGCGGTCTAACCCCCGGGGCGGACCCCAACCAACTCAAACTCTATCTCACAAATCAATATCTATTTTTATGAATTAAGTATCATAAATTAATTAGTATCACCATATTAAATCTGTGACTCGATCTCTCAATAATGTTACCTTCATAAAATATATGGGTACTAGATTTTGTAGTTTCTTACACTAAAGAATGTCGAAAAAGTGCAAAAGAAATGGATGGTCACACATAAAAATTGTTTCATCCACTCTTATCTTTTTTTTTTTTTTTAATTAAGAAAATAGAAAATGGAAAAAAATAAAAAAAGGGGGTTCATCCTCTTAATTTACTTAATATTCCGAATTTGGTAAGAGAGAAGTCAGAAATTCCAGTAGCAAAAATTCCCAGAAATTCTGACGACAAAAAATAATCAAATAAACCAATTGATTTAATGGCTCAAAAATTCCAAAGGAATGAACCCTGTGACGAAAATTCCTCATTATTATTATCAGGCCAGTAATAATCGGCGCTTGGTAATAACGGTGGCGACATAGAATAACCCGACAAATCATCAAATCCCGGAAATAACCCGAAATCAGGGATGTTATTCTCGGATCCCATGTTCAGAAACTGGTCTAAAAACGCAGTGTCCAGTGGTATTTCCGTAAATTCACTCTCCCGCTGAGCCGCCCCATCGGATACGGAAGCACAAGGTGACTCGGCTTTCTGTAGTACCTCGGAAGAAGACCGGGAATCCGACATCGAGTCCAGGTCTTCGACCCGACCCGAAGATCCGGCGGCGGCGGAGTGGGCGAATCGGGCGGCGGCGACCTGGATCTCGGCGGGGGTCATGGAGCGGCCGTTGAGAATATCAGGAGGGTTGTCGGGGAAGTTGAACTTGGCGTTGTGGCCGCGGAGGCAGAAGAGGGCGGCGTCGAAGGCACGCGCCGCCTTCTCGGCGGTGTCGTAGGAGCCCAACCAGATCCTCTCCCTGCAATTGGGAAGCCTGATTTCGGAGACGTATTTGCCCCACTTACGCTTCCTCACACCCTTGTACTTGCAGGAGGAGGAGAAGGTTTCCTTGATCACGCCGTCTAAAGCGGCGGCGGCGGCGGCGGTGGAGGAGGATTGTTTCTTGAGGTCAGGTGATTTCACCATATCAAGTGTGAAATTCGTGTGTTTGTGAGGGGAGTGGAAATAGCCGATATGGAGGTGGAAATAAAGAGAAAAGAAGAATAGGCGAGTGTTGTTGTTTAGAATTAGAAATGGCGGCTTGGGTATATATATAAACGGGTAGAAAGCGAGTATGGAAGTGGAGTAGAGGTCAAAGAGAAGTGTAAAAGACACGTGGGATTGAAGAATAAGGAAATGTTTGGATATATTACGCGGTCCTAAGGAGCACATGGGGATTATTAGTTCCTCGTGGACTTATTTCCGATGGGTCGACGAAGGACCATTACCTTTCACTTTTTCCTCAAATTACTCTATCCATACTTCGTTTTTTTTGTTTTTTTTTTTTTTTAATTTAGTACAACATTCTTATTAATTCATTTAATACATCTAATTTTTTGAGATATATCAATCCACATGTATGAATATGAATTTGAGTTATGAATACATAAAAATGTCGATGTATATGATAGTTTTCCTTAATTTACTTGTGTTGTGCATTTTCAATACATTTAATTAGTAATTATTACCAAATATGTTCCAACTGATACAGTTTAGTTGATAAGGTCTATGGCGATATGAGAAAAAATTCTTCGATAATGCAAGTTCAAACCTCATGTAGGAACAAATTTCATTGAAATATTGAAAAAATTTGTTCTAGATTGATAGCATGTTGGCTTTCTCCCATAAATATCTATCACTGGAATATATCTCTCAATTTAGATCTCGTTCAATTAAAAACCTATAATTGAATGGGGAGTTATTCACCTCTCTAATCAAATTATTACCAAATGTTAGGTGGGGACATGGGGTTCATTATTTTCCTATTTCTAAGCAAAAATAGTGGTTTACAAAAAACAAAAACAAAAATAGTGGCTTGAGTAAAAATATATTTAAATATACATGTCACAAAGAAATTAATAACTAAAATAAAAGAGTGAATATTTTTTATTTTTCTGATGATTAAATAACCATTCAGATAGCATGAAAAATCCGGCAGGGGTTCATCAGAAAGATGAGCTAATGCCTATCACTAGTTAAAGAGGCAATCATCATCAAAATCAGAAAAATAACATAATTTTAAAATATAGATGTCCCTAATAATATATTTCTCATTTACTAAAGTTTTATTTAGTTTGATATTGGGTCCGTGTACTTAAGTATGATATAATTGGCTACTAAATTCCTAATTTGAGTTGCTCATTTTCATAGTTTATTTATATATTATCTTCACTATGATTCTTCACAGTTCTCTTAAGTACAACAATGTTCTTTTTCCTTTTGTTCTTTTGTTTTGCCAAAATTAGTTTCTGGATATATATGCCTACGTTTTCTTTTCTTTTTTTAGATCCTACCAAGACATTATTAATTCGGAATCTGTTTTTAAAAAATCCGCAGTTGCATATTAGGATAAATCCTACGAGTTTTAGATCGCGCTTTTAGGCGACGAAATTATCAATTTACGTCTTTTTTTAAAAAAATTAAACTAAATTATTTTAATTTAAACTCATTTTAAATGATGTAATTTTTATGTAAATCCCAAATAAATAAAAAATGTTTTATGAATTTGATGAATGTTTTGAAAATTTTATTTAAATTTTTTAAAACTTATATATTATAGTAAAGATAACTTTAGGTACATACATATAAAACTCCATATGATCAAAAAACATAAAACTCAAAAATGCTCTAAGGCCAAAATATTATAATCTACTCACACATTCTAAATTATAAGCATTATTTTATCAAGTAAGATATTTAGAAGACGGATCAATTCACAATCAATATATAAACATGTAAAGTTTATTTGTTTTATGGATATTGAACTCCTCATCTTATATAATTTTTCTAATGATAATTGTGGTAAAAATCACGAATTTTTCAAAAATTATAAGTTTAACATGACTTAAAATCTCATATATCTATAACTAACAGACATATTTCAAACATTTTAAAAATATCCAAATTTTCAAAAAATTATGAAAAACCCTCTTAATTGATGCTATTGCATATAATAAATATATATTAATTGATCTAAAAATATAAATTTATAAAATAAAATATATTTGAAATCGATCTATTTGTTGGTTACAAATATGCAGAATTCTGAAATCATGTTAAATTTACTAATAAAAAAAATCATATTAAATTTACAATTTCAAGAAAATACATGATTATCACAGCAATTGTCTCATATTTTTATGAATTATATGTGTGATTATTTTGGATAACGTTAGAGTTTGAGAAATTTAGACTGGATTGTGGACCCATGCATGTATAGCAGTGGAACTATTTGAAAGGGCATTTTATAAAGTGGGGAAAAGTGTTACATAATGCTGCCAAATTCCACTTATAACAATCTATTTTTTCGCATACATCATCATCATCATCTCGACGTCTAAATCTATTCCACCATGTAAAATATAATTATTAGAAAATAGTACCCTTGGAAGGGAAAAATAATTTTGCAAGTTTGAAATTAAACTTATAAAACTGTTATTTTAGATGTCTAAATCTATTCCACCATGTAAAATATAATTATTAGAAAATAGTACTCTTGCAAGGGAAAAATAATTTTGCAAGTTTGAAATTAAACTTTTAAAACTGTTATTTTAGAAAAAGTCTAACTTAATTAACTTATATTTTACACGTACGTAAGTAATACTAGTCCAAATGGAATGCTAAAAAAAAAAAAAAAGCCAAAATGGATTTCTCTTATTAAATTCTTACTCGCTTAATTATTTCAACTTTTCAAACTAGCTACCTTAAATCCTTCATAATATATATCTATTACCTATATATATATATATATATACATATATTATACATATATTATATATTGCATATATATATATATATATATATATATATGTTTCAAACACCTAGACTCTAATACGTATATCATTCATCAAGAGCTATTTAGAGACGTTTTTGAATTTGTAATGGGTCTACAAATTAGGTCTGGACTAATAAGGAAAAAAAAAACAGTTGAGCAAAATAAATGACACTGTTATGTTCTTGTCCTATAAAAGTAAAATTTTCAAAACTTGATGATCATATAAGAGTCCATTTGGTTTGTAGTTGAGCAAATTAAATAAAATACATTGTTATGTTCCTTTCCTATAAAAGCAAAATTTCGAAACTTGTAGATCATAAGAGTCCATTTGGTTAGTTTTTTTAATTTCATAGTTTAGTCTGAATCTTCTATTACATTTCATATTTCATCTCACGTTCTATGATATTTAAAATACATCATATGTTAATTAGTGATGTCATTGATATATGTAGGGTATGAAGATTATTTTAAAATAAAAGATGAAACACAAAGTGTAATAAAAAATCACACGTGTTTGTTGTTACATTACACGACCTAGCTAAAACCAAACAAAGACGTAAAATCATATAAATACAAATATCTTAAATACCATATAAAATTTAAAACTTAAAATTCATAATATATATATATATATATATATATATATATATATGACTATTACCAAAATAAAATATAGAATTTATATGGTAAATCTTAATAAGTTTTGGATTTGTTAAAAATAGATTCTACTTTTTGTTTGGTAATTTTTATATATCATATGGTTGGTTTTAGACTTAATAGTTAATTTTCAATCTTCATTTCAAATAGTTCTAGATTTATGTAAATTATGTTCATATTTCAATTTTTATTATTTTTCCGATTGTATTTAATTCTCATATTTATTTAAAGAATTATCATATTTTATTATAGGAATTTTGGAAAATTCAGCTTTCTCTTGGATATTCAAGATCTACTGAATATGTTTTTTAGATTTGTTTCACAATTTTTTGAATCATGTATATAATTCTTGATTCTTGTTTTCTAACGTTTAATCTCTTATAAGTGTCATTATTTTAAATATATATGTATATATAGATTTTTTTTTTTTTTTTTACATTTTAACAAAAAAATCATTCATACCATTTAAGATTTTCTACTAGATAAATTTCAAAATAAGACCTAATTTATATGTTAATTCTCAATTCTAAATTCAAATTTTGAAATTTTTCAATAAGGATCAAAACATAAAATTATTTCTCAATTTTGGGCTTCAAATTATATTAAGTTCTCAATTCAAGATAAAATGTCATTTTCTTTTTCTTTTTTTTTTATTTTTTATTTATATTTATAGATTTAATTATATTTCAATATGTATTTATATTTTAAATAAATTAAGACCAGTTAATGTAATTTTGGGATAATTTTCCTCTGGCCTCGTCTTAATTTATTTAAGGAACAAAAGAAAAAAAGAAAAATATAATTAATTAAATTAATTAAATTAAAATTCCTTTATTTTCTTAATTTTATGATCTAAAGCATGCATAAAAAACCAATTTATACAAATCAATTTAATATAAATATTTTATGACTTGAATTTGTTAAAAGGCGGATGATGATCGTTAAAAAAATGCATTAACTTATCTTAATTTATCTAAAATATAAATACATATTAAAATATAAATAATAAATAAAAAAAAGAAAATTTTATCTTGAATTGAGAATTCAATATAATTTGAAGTCTTAAACTGAAAAAAATGTTAAATTGAGCCAATAATTGAAAATTTTCAAAATTTGGATCTAAAATTAAAAACTAATGTATAAATTGAATATTATGAAATTTATCCCTTTCTACAATTTCCTTATATTTTTCTTTTTTGTAATTCTTATTTTAACTCAAAAGCTGTGATCTCAATTTTATTTCCTATTTATTACACTTTCAAAATTAGTTCAAATGTCTTGAGATTAAATGATCAACCTAAAACTAAATCAAAGAGTCCAATGAGGTTTACCCTGTGTAAACCATTCGTGCGTCTTCAAGTAGTGGTTGCGAATCCTTTTTGTGAAGAATTTATTAAATAAATTGTTGAATGAAAAAAAAAAAAAAAACAAATCAAATAGAAAGAAAAAAAACGAAGCTATATTTTTTTTTTAATAAATGATTTTTATGAAAAGTAAATTTATACATATCAAAAGCATTATACTGTTAATTACATTATATTACATAAATTCAAAAGAAACTAAAATCTTGATAACTTATTACTTTTTACTTATGGGACCAAAAGTAAAAGCTTTAACAAAAAACATCAACATAATGTTATCTTAATGTTAGTTTCAACGGAGTTGCCCTGAAGTTGTTAGAATAATCAAAATTAGATGACTTGTGTTTATGAATAAAAGCTATTATATTAAATATATTTCATTTATTATAATATCGTTATACCATTTTATATCTTTAAAATTAGATTTGTGTGCTTACCTCATGAATATACAATCAACTTAATTACACTGACAAATTACTATCATTAAATTGATTTTTTTTTTTAAAAATAAAAACGTGATTGGATGAATGAAAAGAAAAAACTCCGAGATATATAGTTATAATCAATTATATATATAGAGAAAATGGCCCCATTTCCCATTTCCTCCTATTTTTATGCCCCATATACCCTTAAATATAGATTTTAGTCCACAATTGTCCATTTCCTTATAATTTGAGCTCCAAATGCCTTTTTTTTTTTGGTCTGGTTAACTTTTTTTAATATTAGTCAACCGTAGGCCTGACAAGTACAGTGTAAAATAACGATCACTTCTGAATAAAAGGTCACCATATTGCTGAAAAAAAAAACTTACACGAAATTTAAGTTAATACAAATATATATATACACGAATTTACAGCAATGTGGAGGCTCTTTTTTTCATAAGTGATCGCTGCTTTACACTGTATTTGTTAGGGTTGCGGTTGACTAATATTAAAAAAAGTTTGAACAGAACAAAAAAAAGGATATTTAGGGCTCAAATGATAAGGAAATGAGTAATTAAGGACTAAAATCTATATTTAAAGGTATATGAGATATAAAAATAGAAAAAAAATGATAAATGATACCATTTTATATATATATATATATATATATCATTATTCATGAAATGAAAACATTTAGTATTACCAACAAAGGAAATCACGCGTAGTTCCACAAAAACTCTGACCCGTCTCAGACTCTGGAGAGGAGTGTGACTTTGACTTATAAAAATTAATTAGTTAAACATTTGAGAGAGAGATTCAAAGTGGGGTCCATGCTACCTACCTTAAGAATATTCTTGTTTTATGTCTTCAAGAATCAAACATAATGGGTACAAAGTTTTTCTAGAAACTTTGTACCCTAAGTCCTCCACATTATAACTAGCTCCGTCCATTCTTTCCATATGGATATCATCATAATTTCGATGTGTGATCCTTTTAAAACATTTAAAAAATATATTAATTATTGATGTTTTTCAAATATGTCATGTATCATATATTATGTGTTATATGATGGAAATTAGTGTTGGAAAATCATGTTTTTTTTACCTTTTTTGGGGCAATATTATCATGCGGCGCATACTCAAATGAGGAAATTAAAAGTTGATCATGTTCTCCTTTGAAAGATGTTCGAAACGTTATATTATTTGTCCAAAATGATTGATGAATGAATGAAAAATTGAAAACCAATGTAAAATTGAATCATGATTGAAAGAAGTATAAGTTTGTGTTGAACTCACTACTTGTTTTTCCATCATTGTATCTTGAGAAATAGAGGTCCATCGTATCCTCTAACGTATGAGGGGATAAATCTTTTTTAAGTGAACTGTATACATCACAAGTCTTAGTTTCCTCATTTTTCCATTCCGATCCAAACCCATTTTTGACATACTGCATCCAACAATTAGTCTTTTTATCATAAATGGGTTATCCTACGTGTATTTCTTATTTGTAAATAGGCTCGAATCTTCGATTTTTTTTTTTAAAAAGGGTATAATTTTAACATTATTATTGTATGGTAGATGACGAAAATGATCATGGTGGACAATTTTTAATATACCCACTTATAATGTGTAATGATCTTATTCACTGAAATTATAGAAAATGAAATTAATAGATAAATTCGATATCTGATACATTATAACTAAACAAATATTAATACGTTTACGGTGTAGGATAATCGGACTGCGGTAGATGAAGTGTCTATGACAAGATAGTTGGGTTATTAAATCCTTAATTTCCTCACATGTACTTCCAATTTGGAGGCAGATTTGAACAAGAAAAACAAAGATGGAAATAACTTAGTCATTTATTTATTTCTCCTTTTCTTTATCCTACGTGCAAATGAAGCTTACCTGAAATTACACTTTTGTCGAATCACTGTCTGCATAAAGGAGTACAGTAATTTGGTGGAGACCTTTGTTCTTATATGCTAATTTAATACATTAATATCTCGTTTTCAATTCAGTCAAACATGGTTAATTTATTTCAGCATCCCTATTTTTAACAATTGAATCTTAGCAGTCTATCTACTGTAATGTGATTTCTCTCCACTTTCCTTTTATTTTAGTGTTGATATATGAGCATATAGATGATACTGGATAATCTTATTTAACTGTCGTTAGATTATTGTATTCATTGGTTAGGTTTTCTATCATTCAATGCAACTACGTGGATTTTATGCATACTTAATTGATGATTTTTATATAAACGTCTCTACATTAAATACTTATAATTCAAGATGATTTGAGTGATATATATATATATATATATTTTTTTTTTTTTCTTTTCATGAATTCACACGTGATGCCTTATGGTCATCGAAGTCTTATAATTTGTTGATCATGTGGTTATTAGCCCTGTTCAAGAGAGAGAGAGAGAGCTAGAGTAATTTATGCATTTAATTGTTAAATTGAAATTAATTAATTGGATCATCATTAACAAATAAGTTGTACTAACATCAACTGATAAAATTAATATACAAATAGGGAAAAACTAACTGAATAATTTTTAATATACTCACCGATGACGTATAGTGATCCTATCCACTCATTATATGGGAGGTGAAATTAACAGGTTTATTAAATATTTTACACATCAGCCATTAACACATATTAATGTGACCACGGTGGGTTGGGTAGCACAGTTGTAATACAATGTACTCTAAAATATAATTACAATTTTTTTTCTTATAGATATTTGATGATTGATAGTTTAATACAATTTATTTATTAATGATGACCCCATTGGTTGATTTAAATTTAAGTTTTTTTAAATTAAAAAAATTGTCCGTGAATTTAACATTAGTTTTTGACAGATTATTGACCTATGTTTTAGGGTTGATAAACATTAGGTGTTGTCTTTGGACGAGGATAAATTTGAAAATTTTGATGGATCCGATCCTAAATATTTGACAAACCCAACCTTGAGATAATGATTATTCAAATAAGCCAATTGGGCTTTAGATATTTGAAAATTTTGACGGATCCGAACCCAAATTCGGACATGCCCAACTTAGAAGTGATTAATCAAATAGGCACATTGGGCTTTCCGTAAAAAACGTGCCGAGGAAAAAGCCTAAATAAGATTAGGCTTAGCCCAGAAACTCTGCATTAAGCAGTCCAATTGCGAATTAAGAATTTCATTTCATCCAAATAATTCTAGAACCCTCTTATATTTTGCTTAAAACCCCCTCACTGGCTGAACCTTCTAGGGCTTCGTTATCCTCTTTCTCAACCAATCCGTCATTTTATCAAACAACCCACCTCCCATATACTGTCTCTGCACGCTTCTCTTCTTCTTCTTCTCATTTAAGGTATTATTATCTATTTTCATTCATTTCATGTCTTCCTTCTTTTCTATTTCTGGGTAGTGTTTCTTGATTCTTTCAATATGATGATGATGATGGATTTTAATTGTTTTTCAGTTTTTGAGCTAGAAAATGGCGGCTGCACAGTTGACTTCAGCTGCATCGTCAATTTCAACTAAAGGATTTGCCTCATTTGAGGGCCTGAGGGCTTCGCAATCAGTGAAGATTTCATCGTTTTCACCGCTGAAGAGGAGTGGCCTCTCATTCCGCGGCCTTGTTGTCAAGGCTGCCACAACTGTTGCCCCTAAGGTACAATTGTCACTCAATTTCCCTCATTTTATATTTGAGTTTTATTTTATGTATAAATTATATAACTCTTTTTTTATTAACGGTCTTGGTATAGGTAGTCATGTTTACAATAGTGTTAGCTGTATGGACTATGGATTCTTACTAATTTAGGATTGGATTCTGGTGTTTTTGTTGTTCTCTGGTTTGAGTTCAATTATTGAGTGCTGTTAATTTGTTCTGCTTTTCCAATGAAAGCTGATAGATGTGTTTTTGTTCTAACTTAGGGGATTCTCTTGTCATTGTTATTTTGCTGGTTTAAACTCAGTACAGTGTGATGTAAAATTGCTTCCTACATAAGTTTTCAGTTAAAGTTAATGGATAAGAAATTAGGTGTTTTTTGATTCAATTGATGATAAAGGAATGTCTTTGATACAATATGTAATGGTTGAGTTTCAGAACTGTCTCATTGGAGCTTCGATGTCATTAATAGGTCCTCTAAATAAATTCTTTTTGTAAGTAATTAGTTCAAATGAGTAATAGCATTAGCTTGTTTGCTTTGTAATCAAGTGATCGGACTTGATTATTGTGTGGTCTGTGTAAGTGCGAGCATCTTATATACTCATCCAATGTGCTTTGAACTCTTCAGTATACAACCCTGAAGCCATTGGGTGATAGATTGTTGGTGAAAATCAAGACAGCTGAGGAGAAGACTTCAGGTGGCATCTTACTACCAACAGTAGCACAATCGAAATCTCAAGGGGGTGAGGTTGTGGCTGTTGGTGAAGGTCGCACTATTGGAAAGAATAAGGTCGACATTAGTGTGCAGGTATCATCACTGTTGAAACTTATTGTGGTTTTCATGTTCATAACTATGATGGTTTCTTCTGCTTACTAAATGTGTGATATTGATGCCTCTGTCAAGACTGGCACCCAAGTGGTGTACTCAAAGTATGCTGGGACAGAAGTTGAGTTCAATGGAACAAACCATCTCATCTTGAAGGAGGATGATATTGTTGGTATTCTTGAAACTGATGATGTAAAAGATTTGAAGCCTCTAAATGACAGAGTTCTTATTAAGGTAGCCCATCCATTTCATTCTGTGGTAATTCATTGTAGCCCTCATGATTTGGCTTCTGATGGGTAAAGCCAATGAGCTAAAAATTCTTCATAGTGATACTTCATGCTCTCATTGCCCATTTTGAGAGGGACGTTTATTACATATAGATTGTAGTCTTGAAAGCAATTATCATTTTCAGGTAGCCGTGGCTGAGGACAAAACTGCCGGTGGTTTGTACCTAACTGACGCGAGCAAGGAGAAGCCTTCAATTGGCACAGTAAGTATTTTTCATTGTGACCTCAATTGATAAGAGGCATATTGCATGACGTCTGGAAAACCCTCTCTGGCATGCCCTTAACAGTTGCCATTTTGCTGAGTTACAGGTTGTTGCAGTGGGGCCCGGCCCTCTTGATGAGGAGGGCAACAGGAAGCCCTTGACGGTTGCTCCAGGGAACACAGTATTGTACTCAAAATATGCAGGCAATGATTTCAAAGGCAGTGATGGCTCGGAATACATAGCATTGAGGGCAACGGAAGTGATGGCTATCCTCTCATAAGCGGTTCAAGTCTGCGTTTAGTTCAGCAATTTAAATGTAATCGGGAAATGTTATAAATGAAAACAGATGTAATTCAGGCTTGGATACAACTTTTTTTGCAGCAAGATAAAGGTATTCAAGTGTTGTGAGTTTGGATTTCATGAAAATTTGATTAAGCATCTTTATGACTTGCAGAGCCTCTGTTTTGCTCAAACGCTAGAGTTTTCATTTAAGATTCATAGTATGTTGGCCTAGTATGGCACTATCTCTGCGTTTTGGTTGTTGGGCTACTTATTAAGATTATTACACCCCAAAAACAAATGTAAAGATTTTACTAACCCGGGTGAAAATCTAAACAAATGTAGTAATGGTACATAGTCTAATACGGTAGTAATCCAGTATCATTACAATCACAAAACATACAAACATCAATTAGTATAAGTGCAATTTAGCATTGCACAAAAGCACCAAAAACAAACTTGAGAAAACAAGAACATGGACAGGGCGATCACAGTATAAAACCATTGCAATCTGATGTGCCCTTCAAAAGAAATTGGGGCCAGGTTTACATGTCAGTGGAACAGAACATGATGTAGTAAAACTAGAATCCTCGATTGAATTTACGAAGCTATACACCGTTACTTGGAAGTCTTGTCTTCAAGAACACATCAGGTCATGATAAACCTATAGTGGAAATTCTCTTATAACCTATGTATCTAGCCTAAACACGTCAAATTTACACCAATCGGCCCGTTACACTTCATGCTCGGGCAAAAAGGGCTACCATGTACAATGCACAGTCAGAAAAGTCAATTGGTAGGATGCAAGAACACTATACTTAGCTGTGTAGTCTTTGAACGAGCTTTAGCGGTTGAATGAGGTGGCAGAGTTGTCATCGTAATGTACTCTCCATGCATTGCCGCTATCCGTTCCACTGCAAGCTTGATTTGGGACAGGCAGTTGAGCTAGGTCTCCCTCCAAGCTCATCTGTTGTACCTCTGCAGATGAGAGTATCTTTATGCTCTGGACACAGCTCACGAACTCTCTGGGAGTATGAAGAGAAGATACTGTTTCAGTATTGTTTGTTGATATTTAAACAAGTGAAAGTTGAATGAATGGTAGCGTATAACACTTACTCCCAGGGATCGTCTCCAACAAGTAATATGTCATTCTCGTGGTCTACATACACAAGCTTCCATTCAGTTCGTTGTGGGTCCTCCAGTAGCCCTTCGATGCCAAACATACGGGCAAGATCTTGCCTAAGCTCGTCATACCCTTTGTACCGAGTGACATCTATGGTTCTCCCCACAGAACCACGTTTTTGAACCTTCACATTTTCGAACAGTATTTGAGAACTAGTAATGAT
Organism: Scutellaria barbata; assembly: GCA_028654395.1. Taxonomy (NCBI): domain Eukaryota; kingdom Viridiplantae; phylum Streptophyta; class Magnoliopsida; order Lamiales; family Lamiaceae; genus Scutellaria; species Scutellaria barbata. The sequence continues at coordinate 10,658,230 of CM053646.1, read as the reverse complement.
GCAAACATAACATGATACACTCTCTAGATTCATAAGTCAACTATAGAGTAAAGAGAGAGAGATATACACCTTTGTATAAGTTCGCATGCGTTGAGTCTGGTTAGGGCCGTTAGGCCACAACCCACCATTCAGAATGCCTGTGTCATTGAGAGCAGCATCATTTGAAGACCCCGGTTTAAAAGACATATTCGGTACTCCAAATGACTGAGAATTGATACCAGATGATAAATCTGTCTCGAGATCCCTAGGTGTACCACTGTAATTAGAAAGCAAGTTCTGGATATCTTTTCCAGAATCAAAGCCCCTAGATAGCAACGCATCAGGTGCTAATCCATCAATCCCAGCCGTGAATGTAAGACCTTTTCTAGCATGTGATTGAACATCTCCATCCAAGCCAGTCAATGGAAAATTCTGTTGGAGACCACCAGCATCCAAGCAATACGAGGTCGCAGATGACGTGGCGTCCATGTGGTCAGCAGCAGTAATCTTGTGTTTGGACTGCTCAGGTGGTTTAGAGTTGGGCAACTCATGTTTCGTTTGAGCATCCAGTTTTCCATGACTCTCTGGCACCAAATTAGAAGGATGAACCATTGTATTATCTAGCATTGCAGGTACTCCTGTTTGATTTCTCAGGAAGTTCGGTTGTGAAGCCTGTAAATTGTTCTTAGAAGGCGATGTAGAACAAGAAGGAGCATCGGCATCAGTACGGCCAGAATGCGCCCTAACTAAAGGCGGAGTCTTTTGCTGGCATTGAAACTGATTGACAGGAAATTGAGGTGATTGGACGAGTGAAGTTGCGGAAAAACAATTACCGTTCAACTGGTGCTTAGGTAGAGAGAGATGTTGGCTTTGTTGAACTTGCTGCTTCTGCAAAAACTGAGGCTCCATTAATGAGTTTGATGGGGATGACATTTGTTGCTGCTGCTGTTGCTGTTGGAGTTTCTGAAGAAGTTGCAATTGGATCTGCTGTTCAGCCAGGTTTTGAGGCAATGTCTGTTGCACTATAGGCCTCTGAGACAAGCTTTGCTGTAGCTGCTGCTCTTGGGGTCTGTGTTCGACATGCTGTTGGAAAGCCATGTCCTGATTCAGGGGCGTTATGGGAAACATAGACCTGTTAGTCGAGAGATCATTTTGCTGTACATGTGCATTGCCCGTCAACACCTGCTGCTGGTGGAGTTGAGAGTACATTCCTGTTTGCTGCAAAGTCCGGTTCGTAGTCTGGTCAGAAGATACACCACTCGTTGCAGGAGGTTGCAGCATTGACTGTTGCTGCTGATGCAGTTGCTGTTGCGTTTGTGGAAGAAGCTGGGGTTGCGGTTGCTGCATCGGCAACTGCTGTCGTTGCTGCGGCTGTTGAGTGTGCGTAGGAGACTGCAACATTTGCTGGAGGTGTTGCTGTTGTGACCACGATAAATTCGACTGCTGCATTAGCTGACCAACCTGTTGGTTTTGAAGAATCGGCTTGCTCGATTGAAGATTCGGAGCCGCTAAGCCTGGTGATTGGAAGTTGAGCAGTTTCGAATGATCATCGGTGCCAAGGTTACTCTGTACAGCAGTTGAAGAAACCATGTTATTGAATATGGCTGATTGATTAGCTGACAACTGATGATTCTGTTGCATATTCATCCACTGCACTAAACTCAGCCCAGGAAATATTGAGCTCGATGCATCTTTTAACCCAAAGTCATCTGCTAGCCATGGCATACCTCGCTTAAACATACCATCTATATCTGAATCATCTGCAACAAAACACTTGTGTGTGTGAGAGAGAGAAGAAGAAGAAGAAGACGACGACGAAGAAGAAGAAGGATCACAAGAACGTTTGCAGTATTCGATTAATGCTTAATATATACTCGTTATCATATTTAAAGAATAGCCATTTTTCTACCTGTGAAGCCAGGATGTTTGGGGAACTTGGGTCTGAAAAACGGAGGCGGACATATGTAGAAGGGAGTCACGACAGGTTCGACTTCCCAAATCGAGACTCGGGTAGGACGCTCCCCAGCTGTCGATTCGTCCCATCCAACCTAATGACAAGGAAAAATTAAACAATGGCCTAATAATAACCAATGTACTTGTCGATTTCGAGTAAGAAGAAACGGGGCATCGAGAGCTAAAACAATAGTATTACCTGAAGATTGCGCCATTGGGAGTTTTTCCATCTTACAGAATCCAAATCACTAATACTAGTAATCGTGCCCATGTACCTCCGCACTCCAGACTCTTCGGTCTCAAACATCATCCTAAACCGCATGCCCAGTGAAACTTGTGTATACATTGCTTTATTATACTTAGCAAGTGGAATCACAAACTCTGAAGGACTAGCCCTGTCAGTATCACACATAAATACCGTTTCTTTTCTCCAAGATTATCGGAATCAAGATTCTAAATATAATGGCATCATAATATTTACCTTGGATTGTAGAATATGGTAAACGGGCTGTTATTTGCAGCAGCATGAGCTGCAGCAGCAAGAATTCCGATATGCATGCTATCGCTAGATATGACAGATGATGAAAGAGCAGGCTGCTGTCTATTCGCTCGTCGTATACCCAGAAGAAGCTGAGACTTTTCATCCCTAAATAATCAAGTGTTCTAAGTAATGGAAATGACAAAATTGTTTTAAAATTTTGTTCTAATATCTTTCATACCTTATGAAAAGGACAGCATCACCAGCTACTAGTCTTTTAGAGCTCACAAAAACACTCCAACCTGTAGTCAATAGGTGTCTTTTTGGCTGACCTGAAATCGAGCCATGCTTCTTTAGTAAACCTAGAAACAAAATAACATTGCAGGATCATTAACAGAATACCTCTGTAAATATGTCTGAATGTCCATGTTTGGTCATGCAAGTCTCTAGCTGTCAGCTCCTGAGCAGGAGGTTGCATTGAGAAATCCTACACAACAATTCTCTTGTAAGCAACGGAGATTTAACACCGCATGAAAATTAATAACCTGATGACAGATAATAAACAAATATACCAAAGGTGGAAAGATCTTTTCAGCTGCTCGGCGAGGAACCGAAAAGCCACCATGAGTGCTCGTGTCACTTGCTGTAAGAGTTTTACAGAAAAATTCGGCAGGTTGCCTGCTGTGCTTAAGTCCAATATCAGATACAAGTAGCGCTTCTTGGTCATACTGTCGGATTAATAAGTTAAATATTAGTTTTAAACAGTTATGTTCTAGCAAATAACCTTCCAAAAGACTATCATTTTCCAAGATTTTGACAAATTACCTTGGTCACAGGTTGAAGAGTCATTTGAGCATAGACCTCATCAGTTTCAAGATCAGCCTGATGAAATAATTACATCATCAAGAGTTCAATTTAAGACAACAAAAATAGAGTTATCCCAATTATGGGCATGAATGTGTGACACCTAAATTTAATGCATGACGACATTAATTTTAGATTTCTATATTGACACCAGAATTGCCGTACATGTAAGGTGACATTGTGGAGCATGCAAATCAACTTTGAAGGAAGATTGGGATAGCTTGGAATGCAGTCGGCCTCTTTCTGCATGGATGCTGCCACCTATACATAGAAAAAGATCTTTCAGATATCATTCAACTGATAGCGATGCCATTTTGCAATATTTCAGCCTCTTAGGAGAAAATAACGTACTTGTTCACTGTGACCCTGAGGAAAATAGACGACAAGACTTCCTACAGGTGGCAAAGAAACCAACGGGCCAGCACAAGCATGCCATAACTCTGAATTGATCAGCTTCTTTTCTCCTGTATCGGATATAATGCACTATTTTATTATAGAACAGAAACATTGAAATTCATCAAGCATTTCCTTCCATATTGGGATTTCGAGTTTCTCAATAGAAACTTATTAAATTTTCTAAACTATTTTCTCTATCACAATCTTAATGTTTGCGTTGTCAATGAATTTGGCAATAATCATAACACAGAAAGTTCCAATGCTAGGACTCATTACAAAAGCCTCTGTTGAAGCTTTCAATTTAACTTTTGGCGATTCAATAACTTCCAGATGAAATAAAAAGTCTGATTTTTATCATGAATTACTTCAACCCCCAAATATATAAAATCTAATACATGTGAATTAGAATCAATCATGAAGACAAGATCCAAAATTCACACACAAGTGAGTTACTTCCAATCTAGCTGTCTTAAAAGTTTACAAGAAGCTCTACTAAGAATCACAAAGCCCCAACCATTGCATTCTTCTAAAACAAACCGAAGAAAAACATCAGCAAATTTGTGAGAGCAAGGATGACAAGTTTATCCATTATAGCATAAAAGAAAAAATGGGATCAGCTGGGAAATACTCATGCTTTTCACCATGATAGCGATGGAAAAACATAAAAGGATAAAGAAATAAGTGGAATGAACAAACCTTCAGCTGAATTTCCCAAAAACCCATTTGATGGAATCTTCATTGCACCTTTTCACTCTGCAATTCAACCTCCTTTCACCCAAATTTTCTTCCTTCATAAACCACACTTCATCTCCACCCAAAAAAAAACACTTCCTTCTTTCAAAACCTCAATAAAACTTCTCTTTAATGCTAATCAATCCAACAAAACAATCAGATTAAATTGAAGCAACATTCCCCAAACACCAACTGAAGAACACTTGGTCTTCATCTCCACACAATTCCAGAGCCCTCCTTTCACATTCAACAAAACAAACCCTTTACCATCTTAAATTTCAAGAAAACACAAAATCTTGCAAGCTTCAGCTCCCAAGCCACGTTCTTGTACGCATAAACCTCGAAAGCAGCCAAAAATGAGATGGCCCAACAAACTCTATATCCTCAAAACTCCAGCTGAAAGAACTTGCTAAAAATGGAAGATATAGCCCACGTGGGTACAAGGGAAATGGCGGGGAATATCCAGAAGCGGCGGAGCAGCCGGGATCAAGGCGGCGGTGGAGGAGGAAGGAATCTTGGAACTCGCCGGAAAACCCGACACCAATGGAAGCCTGGTTTCTTTATAGCATAGGCGTTTCGTAAGGAAGCGAGTTAATTATCATTCCATCATCGTATAGTTGTAAGAATATTAGTATAAAATCGATAACTATATTTATATATTATATGTGTGTGTATATGTATATTTGGTATACGTATATATGTGTGGGTGTATGAGAGAGAGAGCCGACATAGAACCAACCCGAGGAGATTAAACAAAGTAGGAAACTACATTGCGTGTTTCGCTCTTTCATTACATTTTTCTGTATACCTTAATTTTACATATTTAAGTTCGATAATGTTTGGTTTGGAATCTCACTGTTTTATGTGAATAATTCGTTTGTAAGTTCGTAGGATGTCTTTCGACTGGTAAGACTATATCAATGTGGAATTTTTTACTTTGCTGTTTTATCTTATATTCATTTATATTTTGTATTTTTTACTTTATATTTTATTAAATTTAATGATTATTTTGAAATTATTTTAAGATGAAAGGTATTTTAAAATAGATGATCTCATGCATACTAAACATGCATCATAATTTATTATATATATCTCAATTATTAAATATACCCATCAAAAATTGAAATACCATTTCATTTTTAATGTTAGAAGTACCACTTTTTCTACAACTTTTATCTCACAACTCAAAAGGCACTAAATTTAGAAAGGAAAGTAACATGAAAATACATATATATATATATATATATATATATATATATATATATATATATATATATATATATATCCATTGGTCATAGACTAGCCTAAGCGTATACATATTTCTCAATTTGTACAGTGACTTAGGTGCAACCGCAAATCTTCTCATTCCAAAAAATACATAAATAATTAAATATAATTTCAGCAAAAGTTAACAAACAATACATAATGTTTTCAATCTGTAATATTCGAATATCATTAACAATGTTTGACTTGAAGCAACCAAACAATTGTAGAAGTGTTCGGCAATTGAACACCTATTCATTGTTGATCATCATTCTACAATAAGTATCATAAAATAAATTATGCAAAATATTGAAGGTATAAATGTCTAAAACAGCTTATTATTTATCTCCCATGAATCTTGGTGTCCTATATATAATTTAATTAGTTTTCAATGATTTGTTATTGTGAGATGATTTTTAGGGTGAAAATGAAAGTTAGGAAGAAGAGAGAGTGAGATGCCCGAAAATATGGAGAATTTTGTTTTTTTGTTTTTGATATATATATATATATATATATATATATATATATATATATATATATATATATATAATGGGGTGTGTTTTGTCTGTATCTTTAGACTATTTGATTTACTTAGTTTTAGATTGGAGATTTGAGTTAATTAACAAAACCACTTCCTTAGGCTATGTTTAGAGGGGGGAATTTAAATTGGATCGAAATGGGTTGATTTAAATCAACAAAATTAAAATAGATTTTAGATTCATCTTATTCTCTCATAAGATAATTTAAATCAAAACACTATTAGAATTTAATTTTATCATATAATTATTACTATTATTATTATATATGTTTCATCCAAACAACACGAACTGATTTTTTATTATTATGAATTTATGTTTCATCCTCCAACTTTTCAGTCAAAACCTAACCTTGAAAAATAGTGCAAAATGAGAATATATGAAACCGGTGAAAGAGTTCGAGACCTTAATGAGCACACGGACAAAACAGGACAAAACAAAATCAAGTTTGTGGAACCTAAATTGTAGATCAAAGTATTTTAGTTTTTTATTGTCTTTAACTTCCTAATTTCTCAATTCATTAAAAAAAAAAGTTGATAGTCGAGAAAGCCCCAACTTTTATTCAAATTGTCATTTTAACCAAAATTTTTACTATTTTTCAAAATAATATAACATTATATATGTAGATTTTTATTTCTTTTTGACTAAGAAATCAATTTTAGAAAAATTGTATATTTTTTAATAAATTTGGGGGAGTAGTTAGGAGGGGATGGAGAAAAAAAAAACTAAAAAACTTAATGAAAAATTGTGATTTTGATCAATAGTGAATAGTGAAAAATTTCATTAAAATGATAATTCGATTAAAGTTTGTGATTTTTCCTACAATTAAAAAAAAAAACAGTTTGTGTCTAATAATTTATATGCTCCATAATAGAATTTATAAGTTTTCCTTCTTAACAACATAATACATACATACAACACGCATCATACATCTTCTCGTAAAATTAAGGGTTTAATTTCAATTTATTATCTGAACTATTGCATTTTTTCCAGTGGGTGTTGAAAATTAAAAAAAAAATTCGATCATTAGTCAATCTCTTCAAAATTTTCCGATTGTTACCTCAAATACACACTTTCCCATCAAAATTTGTCGGAAAATTTGAAAATGCAATTCACTTCCAAATATCAGTCAAATATGCATGATTTATACGCCAAAATAACCTTTATTTGAAACCAAATTATAATTTCACATCAATTTCATGATTCTCATTCGATCCAATCACGAATCGAACAAAAATCATTTTAGGATTTTGAACATTTTTTGTTTGATTTAAACTTAAATCAAACAAGAATCGTTAAATTAATTTAGGATTATAATTTGACTTTGAAATTGGATCATTTTGACATATGAATCAAAAAAATTTAATTTTTTAATGAATTTTGACCGGAAAATATATATTTGATAAAACAATCGAAAATTTTTGAAGAGACTAACTAGTGATTGGAAAATCTTTTGAATTTATACACATATCAAAAAAGAGTACAAGGTTGTAAATTAAAAGTAATTCTAAAATTAATTATGATTATAAGTAACAGGGTTGTCATATATTGTCTTGATTCTCGTATTAAGATTTCCTCTCTCTTCAATCAGATTTACACGTCAACAAGGTTTACTTCATTTTCTCTTGAATGATTTCCAAAAAAAAAACAAAAAAGAAAAAAAATCCAAAATTACCTAATTATTTAGAAACTGAAGGGCGGCATTTACTTATTTTAATTTCAATAAACTGCAATATGAGACCATTGTTACTTGTTAGGCAGACCAGAAGCTTCCAAAATATTTATCCATTTGTCAAGCAAGATTTGTTCCTTGTAAATTAGTTTAATTGTGAAGGAAGATTTTATTTTATGTTTTTTTTATTTTTTATAATTCAAAGAAAATAGGGACGAGAAATGATTACAAGCATCGAATAAACTCATCTCTAATTGAATATATTATGTATCACCTCATTTTATTTAGTACAAATTGACTTTATCAGAAAGTAAGATGATTATAATTTCTTAAAAAATATATTAAGTGCTTAATAAAAATAAAGTGTTTTTTAGATGTCTTTTAGAAGAACATCCAAGCATGTGCATCAAACTGTACAACATGTATATAAAAATGGTCTGGCAATAATGTCATGCCCTTTTGTACTTATACACTTCATCTCAGTCTAATTAAATATAAGTGTTTAACACAAATGGTTAGATGACTCGATTGGGTTATTTTAATTACCTTATTATTATTATTATTATTATTATTATTATTATTATTATTATTATTATTATTAGTTTGAGGGAGACGATGGGGTTTTACAAAAATTATGGAATGTAAATAGACCCACTTTGTTCTTATGTATTATTTACCATATTCTAAATTTCTACCAAATAAGTAGTTGTGGATTTAAATCCGATGAGACGTATGTTTGAGAAATGTTGAGTTTTAATTCTAAATGAAATAAATAGTTATTTAATTTAGAAAGTATATTCCAAACAAATACTGAACCAAATTCTGTAAATGCACTTTTCTAATTATGAACATTGTCAGTTGAGAAGCAGAATATATTATTAAAATGGCTGGTGCGGATGGGGCCACTAAAAGCATATTTACAGTTCAACTCCAATAAGAAAAAAAAAAGGTCAAAGTTAAAATAGCCAACAAACTTCTCATTATATGTATACAAAAAAAAAAAAAAATCTCCAAAATAAATGTATACTAAAATTAATTAAATTTGCTTCTATTATAAACTTTAATTATAATGATAGATTGGCCGTCACTTCTTGCATGGAGTCCTTAATAAATGGCTGGTTTTTTGTAAATAAACTAAGAATAAAGTAAATAAACTACTTAATAAAGGAAATGTCATTAAGTTATAAATTAATAACACTAGATTTTTAACACCTATAAATTATAATTTAACTCATATTTGACTTTATATTTTATTCTATATTGATGGCTTTACTAATCATACAACTTAACACCTAAACTACAAATTTAATATATTCTCCAAAATTAATTTTGGTCCCATTGTTATGGACTGAATCAACTGATCCAAAGTTTGACAAAATTGGTCACATCCATTAAATATTGGATGCAAGTTGTTAGCTATTTCATCTTTAAAGGAAATGCATGTACTTCTGCGCTTGATTTTTTTTTTTTTTTTTATGAAGTGACTTAAGCATATTTTAATATAAAAACTTATCTAATAAATCCAAACGATAAACTTAAAATTTATATAATTTAAACTGCATCTTAAAAATAGCAATAGAATCCAAACCTAAGAAAGTAAAATCCAAACATTATTTAAATATATTTGAATATTACAGAGATGAAATCTAAAAATTAAGTAGCAAATATGATTAAGTGTCGAAATTATATAAGTATTTTTTCTTTTAATTTTATAATTATTATTTTTTATTGGTTACTTTCGGATACATTAATTAATTTTCAAAAAAGAATGCTAGATTTATTTATTTATTTTCAAATTTCATTTGAGAATTCTTTGATATATTTAGACAAGTTTCATATTTTATTACCTAACTTTTAGATTTAATACTTTGAAATAAAGGATTTATTAAGTAATTTTTAAGTTTTCATTTCACAAAATTTTATTCATGTTATAATTCTTGTTTGCTAAATTTCAGAAATGTTTATTCCGAATACTAAAAGTATTGTATTTACTACTTATTAAATTTGCAAAATTGTCAGCAATAATTTTTTTTTTAAGATTTCAACCTATATCTCAGATCAAACGTGATAAGATTGAGTAGTGTTTGTGTGCACCAAGTGTATGGGTCATGATCAATGCAACTTGGCACGCGAGTTGGGTCCGATCCGGTTTAATCCGGATTCACGCCTTTTTTTTTTTATAATTTATGTCATAACCTTTATGTTGTAATAATATAACTTTTATGTTGTAATAGTGTAATCTTTATGTTGTAATAATATAAACTTTATGTTGTAATAGTATAGCCTTTATGTACAAATTTCATAACATTTTCAGTGCATAACTTATACTTTTTTTACTATAAAAATTCATGTAATATAGCCAAAACTTTTATGTTGTAATAGTATAACCTTTATATACAGATTTCATAATCTTTTCAATAAATAACTAATAGTTTTTTCACTATAAAAATTCAATATAGCCGAAACCTTTATGTTGTAATGATATAACTTTTACGTTGTAATACTATAACTTTTATGTACAAATTTCATAACATTTTCAGTGAATAACTTATACTTTTTTCACTACTCAGCACTGCAAAATGTTATGTGCATATAACTAAAAGGTTATAAGGATAGAACTAAAATGTTAAGTTCGTTAAACTAAAAGGTTATGTCAATATACAGCAAAACTAGAGTTTGAGTTAGAGTTTGAGATAGGGTTTGGGCGCGTGGGCCGGGTGAAAGGCACTTTCGGGTCGGGTTGACCTAATTACACGGATCTAGAATCCGTGCACTTGGTGTATAGAAACAATTGTGGATAAGATTTAACCAAAAAAATTAAACAAATGTTAACCATGGACTATGCTAAGTCTATCCTCAGTGCTGCATGAAATTTACAGAGTTGGTTCTTTATGAACTTCTTTTCTTAGATTTATAGGAGAAAAATGCAAAATTAATTGGTATCATAGTATATGAGTGAATCAATTTTGCATCCTTTTGCTGTTCTACATGTTCAGTAAATTTATTTTATTTTTGTTTAAATTGAGAAAGTTCGTTAAGTGTGATTTATAAATTGATAATTTAGAAAAAAAGTATTGTGATAATAATTAATTAAATTCAATAGTTATTAGTTGATCATGTTTCAATAAACTGCTTGCAAAGAACAAGAATTTGATTAGCAAGCTCAATAGACCAATAAGCCGAAAAAACCGGAGAATTTTAGCACATGCCACAGACTTAAGTAGTTATTAATTATTTAATTATGATGTTTAATGTTAACAAATACAAAAACGTTAATAAATGCAAAGTGTTTCTTTCTTTGCAAACAACCATGCATTTGACACCATGTTCACATTCATATCACCTTCATTTAAAAAAATAAAATAAAAATTACAAAACCCACTTTCATCAACTTTTAATTTTATTTTCTTTCACTTAACATTTAATATCTATTTCATACTCTGAACACTACCTATCAATTACTCTTAGTCATGTGTGACTTGTATTGGTATCTCAAAATTAGAGAAAATGTAATATTTTGAATAGAAGATCTAATATGACATTTACCTAAATGTATACTTGAGGTGAAAAGTTATACTAGATACTTTTTTTTTTTTTCTCATCACAAAATTAATGTTTGTTTCCTCATTAAAAGTAATATATAACCTTCATCAATTAATACACAATTAATTGGTAATCTATGTAATATTATAATTTTCTCCCGTCCTGACTTTAGCCAAATAGAATAGATTAACATTTTTTATAATATACGTACATGTGTGATATTGTCACCGACATATAATGATTATTTTAAAATAAAAAATATAATATAAAATATAGTAAAAAATATCATGTGATAAATATATGTACTTAGTTGCAATAAAAGTGATAAGACATACATACATGTTACATTTGTCTTTAATCTTAACTGTGTAAGGAAGGTTTCAATATCCGTATTATTTATTTATTTTCAAATTTCATATTGAGAATTCTTTGATATATTTAGATAAGTTTCATATTTTATTACCTAACTGTTAGATTTAATACTTTGAAATTAAGGATTTATTAAGTAATTTCTAAGTTTGTATTACACAAAACTTGTATTCATGTAGTAATTTTTGTTTGCTAAATTTTATGAAATGTTTATTCATGAATACTAAAAGTATTGTACTACTTATTAAATTTGCAAAAATGTCGGGAAAAAAAATTATATAAAAATTGAAATTCGAGGGAATATTTTAACAAAATTTAATACTGAATTTACATCAAAAATACCGTAATCTATATGTTCATGATAAACATATTTAGATTATACACTGTACAAACAATATTTACCGTTACAATAATTCTTCATTACAAATCTATGTCTGTGGTTAAAATATAGAATATGAGAAGTCATCCAGAACATAATTTGTTGTTTAGTTCAAAATGGACTATCAAATTTGATTTTAATTAAATAGAAATGATATTCCTTTTTTTTTATAACAAATACCGATTTAATCCGTATAGATTTTTATTTTTTTTCCCTAACAATGGTTTTCAACCACAACATTCGTAGTTAAGAACATTACTTCTAGTCTCTCTCTCTCTCTTATTTATGCTTCTATATTTCTTTCATTATAAAGTTGTTAATTTACGAACAATTTTTATTTGAATATCAAATACTATAGTTAATTTATTAGTGGGGGGGGGGGGGGGGGGGGACAGAATTAAAAAGTCTGGCCCCGTCACTGAAGTTATTGTATAGCTCGACTAAAAATATATCCACGATCGACATAGAATAGAATGATAGATGGAATAATTATTAAAATAAATTTTGAAATATAGCCCACATCTTTCTAAGGTTGTCGGTGCATTGCATATGGCTACCCCAAATTATTAAACTAAATAAAATAATTCAAACAATTAATTTTGAATGATTTGTTTCGATTGTTGTTTTCTTGTTTAAGTAAAGAATTTCTTTTTAGTTTTAGTTTTTTCATAGTTCTAGTGTTCAAGTTTTGTCTGATTAAAATTAGATGAAAAGTATAATTCTTCCTATACATGCTCTAAATGTTTTTTTTATTAGATTACACTTTATGTGCACATGTAACATGAATATGACGAGGATTGATCTTCAATTCTTCATATCAAGTTAAAATACAAATAAGCTCATAAGCATTAAATTTCTGTTTTTGTATAAACTCTCATACATGTATTTTACTATTATTTTGAGTTTTTAAAAATTATTTTACTGGCACAGTAAAATCATATTTTCCTCAATATAAATAATTATAAAAGTGGTACTATGATAACATTTTTATAAATCAAAAGAACATGTTCGAATGATAGATTCCGTAGAAAAGAGTCAACCAAATTTAAATTTTGAGGCAAACCTTCATAATATTTTAATACATCGGACAGATTCTTAATTGGATGAAATGTAACTTGATAGATAAACTTAAATGCCCTATAAACCCTTCAATCAAATGAAATGTAAATAAATGAATATATACAAATGACAAACGTTTATAAAACTCCCCCACATGATCCAAATCTCAGAATGACCTTCAAGTTTGAACTTTGGTTGGTGAAGGATTTTCCCCCCTATTATCACATTTATATAGCTTATTATTGAGAGAGAGAGAGAGAGAGAGAGAGAGAGAGAGAGAGTGGAGAGCATGCATGTATATTGCAGAGAAACTGAAACTGAAACTGAAACTGAGAGAGAGAGAGAGAGCGGTAGGGTAGTAGGGTAGGCCACACTTTTGTCGCCCCTTCACTATCTTTATCTTTATTACTTTGTTTATCTTTTATTAGTAGTACACTATTCCCAATTTTTAAAAATTTGTTTAATAAATCTGGAGATATCAAAAGGATTTTGTATTTAATAATTTTTAATATCTATATTAATAAAAAATGTGGATATTGCAATTTTAAAATTATGTTATTTATAAATAATTATATTTCATAAAATTAGAAATTTGAAATACAAATATTTTTGAAATCCATACATTTAAATTTGATGTAATGCTATAGGCAATGTAAATAATAAATTATGAATTTTAAAATAAATATGAATTTGATATAATGTCATTAAAAATGAAATTTAAATGAAATTACAAATATAATTTTTTGTTTCAATATTTCAAGAATTTATTTTTTCATAAATTTAATTTTTGGGATATATTTGATCTTACTATTTATTGCATGATCACAAAATTTTATAGATTTAAGTTATTTAACATCATTGTTAGATTTTTTAAATAATTTTTTTAGCTTTAAGATTTACATTTAGATTTTTAAAATAATTATTAAAATTAAAACAATTTAAGATTTTTTTAGCAATTTGTAGATTAATTGTATCTTTTTTTTTATTATATTTTTTTAAATTACCTATCATTGTCAGTATTAAATTTTATTGATTTTTATAATTATTTTCGACTAATAATATATTTTTATTATTAAAAAACTATCTATTATTATTATTGTTAAACATCTTGTAGATTCTATAAGTTGATTTGTATACCTATTTCATAATTAATATTTTATACATATATGTATAATGTATATAAATTTTAAAATTAATATTATTCTATTTTACATTATTAGATTTAACTTATAAGTTATGAACTTATTATTTCAAACTCCTATATATAAATTATAAGATAATTTATTATGTAACATATATTTAGAGCTTATTATGTAAGATATGTGTGAAGCTCATTTTGTAAGATACATATAATTATTTTTCCATTTTTCCTACTGTATGATAGTTTGGACGAAAAACTGAATCAGCAATTTTTGTCAACATTCTCTATTTTTATATATAAATAAATATAATCTTAATTAATAGTTAATTCTTCTCCATATAACTATTTTATTTTCATATTTTAGTGCTACTAAATTTTGTAAATCATTTAAATTAGGGAGGGCCCACATCGAGGAGGAGGCAGAGCCGACTCACCATCTGTAGTTCGGTACGGTTCCCAATTTTTTTATTCAATCATTTTTGTTTATTTATGAGATTCCAGTCTGCCCCTTTTTTTTTAAATAATATTTATAAAACCGACCAACTTTGTAAAGATTTTTAAAATCAGTCAGTAAATATCTCAGCCATACTTTTCTTTTCTGTTCTTTAGTTTCATTTGATTTCAGTAGATGCTGTTCCATTATAAATCTCAAAAAATGCCAAAATCATCATACATCACACCATCTTTTGTCAAAATTAAAAAAAAAAAAAATATATATATATATATATATATTTATGTATATATTTATAGTATGATTTTGTTTTTCTTGATCAAGTAAATGAATGTATATATCAATTTAGACGAAATGACCAAAAATAACCAAAAACATTTAACTTTATACCAAAATATCCAAAAATATTTAGATGTCCCTCAAATATACCAAAAACACTATAATTTTATTTTAAATTATCAAAATAGTACACATTTCAGTCAATGAGCCAAAACACTATAATTTTATTTTAAATTATCCAAATAGTACACATTTCAGTCAATGAGCCACATGTTGATGGGATGACGTCTGAAAAAGTTTGAAAATGGAAGGAATCTCAATTCAGTCAAATAGGTTCAATTCAGTCAGACATAAGGCTACACGAAATAATGAGTATATATGGCTATAAGACTACACGAAATTTTATTTATAGACCTACATGAAATTAGGGGTATAGGGCTATACGAAATTCCAAAATAGGGCTACATGAAATAAATGTTGTAGGATTATAGGGTTACATGAAATTTCCTTTATAGGGCTACACGAAATAAGAGTTATAGGATTATAAGACTACACGAAATTAGAGTTATAAGGTTACACAAAATTTCCTTTATAGAACTACACGAAATTAGGGTTATAGGGCTACACGAAATTAGGACTATAGAACTACACGAAATTAGGATTAAAGGGCTATACGAATTTCATGTAAGGATGAATGAAATACATAGGACTACACGAATTCAGTGATTTCAAGTGTGTATTTTGACTTCATTATAAATTTAATTATATTAATTGTGATAATAATGTTGAAATGTGTCTACATCAAGGGGGTGGTTGATCAAAAAAATGAGTAATTTGGGGTATTATTATTTGAAATTGAATATAATGAATACAGTTAAATTAATATTGGATATAAATAGTATCCACTATTTCAAATTGGGTAGTTTTGGTTGCTACCCCTATCAATTTATAAGTTATCCGATCTTACTTATGCCCTCACGTTTATTTATTAAATCTATTATTTGATTTTTTTTATATCTAATCACTAATTATTTGCTAGGTAATACTATAGAAATTTCACTTATCACTTAATTTACTTTTCAATTATGACTATTTTTTCAAACACGTTTTTCAATTAAAACTTATTTTTTGAGATTGATGGAATACAAATTAGCCTACATATTGAGTATATTGTCTTTCAAGAAAGATTGGCCTTTGAAAAAATTTCAAAGAGGCCTTGGCTCAATCTCAATTAAAGAAAAAATAAATACGCATTATCGATTTAAAAATAAAAAATATATGTTAACTGAATCAATTCGGGCCAAATAAATATTATCAATTAAAGTCACTAAAGTGAAGCAATGTTTAGATGTTATTATTATCGTTGTTGTTCATATACATAAAACTAATCATATTTTTTAGGAACTATCATTTGAAAAGCATTTTAAATAATTAAGAATTTCAAGATAAACAAAAGTCTTACACTTATGAGTCTTTAATTGATATATTATTTTAATCTTTCAAATCCCAAAGTGAAGTCTTTATGTTTCAGGCTTTGTTAGTACAATTTTCACTTTTCAACTATATATTTTTTTTCTTTTTCTTTTGATCTTCCCATCATCATAGCTCTGATTAACAGATCAAATGTTTTGATTCTTAAATGATTTTTGTTTATTTATTCAATGATCTTTGTAAAGTGTTGTCAAAATGGAAGAACAAGTAGATCAAATATCATTTGGTAGACATGGTGTAAAGAAGTATTTTCATTTTGTATATAAACGTTGAATTAATGCTATTGAGTCTCAATAATAGTTAATTAGTATCAGTATTGTACAAACTGATTTCACCGTTTTATACATAGCATATACAGCCTTTTGCAACCATAATTTGGATCAAAATCCTCTCTTAAAATGAATTGAAGTATTAACAAACTATATACATAATCAAACAGTTATAATATAAATAAAAATTGTTGTTTATGTCTATTAACAGACATATATTTAGTGTGTAATTGATTTAATAATAGATATTGTAACATACACTAAAAAATCAAGCACGTGTGGGTATAATATATATGAAAATGTTACTTTCTATATAAGTAATTTGGAGGTACCTACTGATGTAACAGTTGTGAATATATTATTGTATGATTACAAAAGTATGTTAGTTTTTTAGTGTTTATTTTTTTAACAAGAAATCTTTAAGTTTAAAGACACATTCTGAACTCTTCGAACAGGTAAGCTACTTTCAATATTTAGTAAATATGAGCTTTCCAAAAAGTTAAAAAAAATGTGATTTATTTATGTATAAAAGATGCTTGAAGTTGGTGATTGTTTATAATCCCTCCATCTTTCTATATATTTATATATATCTAGTTTCTATATTAAGTAATATTTATTTAGCTCATTTGTAATTATACCTTCGTTTAATTTAATATTTTCAGTCTTGAATGTATAAAAAGTATTAACAAACATTAAATATTATAATAGAGAGTATATATAGTACTCATTAAATATGAATACATAGGACATTAACTGATTTAATTTGTTTTCCAAAAAAAATCTTAATCTTCATAAAATATCAAAGAAGTATGTATATATGAGACGGAGGAATTAATATTGGTCATGTCTATATTTCACGTAATATTGTATAAATTAAACCTTATATTCATGGTTTGTTTGTTTAAAGTTTTGTGTATAAAAAGAAAATTAATGTTTATATATGTATTATTAATATTTTTATGAACTTTCAATTAAACTTGATATATTGATTTGTATTTATCAGCATTGACCAATCTAAATAAAACTTCGTCTTACTTACGTAAGAAGATTTGTGAGACGTTGTTAATTAATACTTTCTATATTATAAAGTTAGAAAGCATTGGAAAAGCGTATGAAATTGCAAGTAGTGCTATTCCTTTACACTTTGACACATAATATTTGACATAAAGCAGGATTCATAGCTCAACTCAAGCAGACAATAAATGACCAGTGCTTTCATGTTACTAATATATTATTCCCACGCCAACCACTAATTACTGATACTCTACTTAGTCTACTATAAATTGATATATAATCTCATATTTTGTTCTCTTTTTTTAAATAGTGACATTACTATATGAGCAAAGGTGTCAATTATGTGGCAATTGCCATAAGCCCTCAAATTTATAGGTCCCATATATTATTTAGGTATATATGTATTTGTATTATATATAATTTAAAGAGTGATTAATATTTTTTCCTTTTGAGATAATTGAATTTAAAATTTAAGTGAATTAGTAGTTTATGAAAGAGCCCAAGAAAAGAAGCTAACGTTGCATTGGAATTAGTGGACCTTAATGGCTAATAAACAGCCTAAAAGTTGGAAGTTCGTTAGACATTTATTATTTAGCCAATGTTCCTATTCTTCCTTTTCTTTTACTAAAACTGTCAGGTACCATACCACGATATCTTATACACTCGAGTGTATGTGATAATAATATGAAAGATGCGTTTTTTAATTTAAATATGTGTTTTTATTTTATTCATGTACAATCATATTCTGAAACACAATCCGACCTTATACGATAATAATATATGAGTATTAATTTTTCAATAATAAAGATGCATTTTTATTATTATCGTGCACGATCGATCATATGCCGAAACACAAAAGAAGTGCATGATTATGTCACACGTGATAAGGTCTCACAGAAGATTACTCCTTTCTTTTGGTAAAACTACATTATGTCTTTCAACTACTCATAGTCATATCTAGATTTAGATCTTTTATCAATGATTTAACCCCATTTTCTTTTCGTAGTGTCAATTCATTCCATCGTTGTTTATATAATCTATTCGGGCTTTGCAACTGAAAAAACAAGAAAGTTAATTGATATCTTTTCTAAATTATGTTTAATGGTTTTTCTAACTTAGGGCTCATTTGAAATTATGTCGCATACTTTTTTGTCTTTTCTTTTCTTTTTTGTGTTTTTAAATATATAAATATATATGGTCCTACATATATATGTGATAATATATGGGCACGAACATGAGGGAATGCTATTGAATGTCAAAAATTGACATATATTTATGACTGGCTATCTAGTTTATTTTTTCTTTTTTTCCTTTTCTTTATGTTATAGTTTGTTTTACTAATTCACCTGATGCACAATAGTTATTAAAATGATATTATTAATGTAAGATCCATATAAATATATAATATACTGATTTCTTTTAAAAACAATATATCTTAGATTAGGTTTTATATATTAATTTGATTTTTTTCTTCATGAAATTAGAGGGAAATCGTGGTGATTGATTAGCGAATACCATGATTGTTTGACATGTTTATTACAAATCATCTTCAAATTGTTATATATACCTTTTAGTTTATTTTGAATTTCGATTTCTTTAAAACATTCTTTTTGTTTTTTTTTTTTCCGTAGTATATGAATTTTTTTTTATAAAATTTAATTTTGAATTATTCACGTCGTACCAATTTCCACATATTTTCAGCGGTGTTACTTTGATTATAGTAAAAATTATACGTACCACATATTAATAAAACAAAATATTAGGTCTGTTGTTTAATTCACATGAATACATATTAATATGTTCATCGTTTATGCGTCACAAATCCAATATCATATTAATTTCAAATCATAATATTTAAAAAAGATAAAAACTTCACACATCAACAATAGGCATATAAAGTATGTACAAGGTAAATAGAGGAACATTATTTAACTAAAAAATAGAGTTTAGAAGATATGATATAAAAGCATATAATATACAAAATTAGAATATGGCAAAAATATCAAATTGGGGTAGCAAATTTGAGAAAAGCAAGATATGAATGATATCAGTGATGATTTTTTTATTTTTTTTTGTGTGTGTGTAGATTCCATACTTATCCTAATAAATCTACATAAAAAAGAGAAGAGCTTTTCACAAATGGAGAGATGGATAAAGGAAAGAAAGAGGCCAATTTTGAGAAATAAATAAATATTGGGTGGCCACTTTGACATGCCACTCAAATGATGTCGGGTTAGGTATGCACATGCTCATCAATATGGTCATTAAAGTGAAGTAAAATAATTGATTAATTAAGGAGGAAAAAAAAAACGAAGCTGCTAGACAATAAATCATTTGATGCATTTAATGATGATTAAAAAGTTAATCATGAGATAATTCCTTTCTTAACTACCTTAAAAATAGTTATTATTTTCATTTGATCAAGACATTGGACAAGATGCGAATAATTAAATTATGGATGAAATAGAAACATTAATTCTCATCTCCAATATTTGATTACAATTCATATTTAAAGCAGTCTATTCTCCCATTATCAAAAATTAAAGCAAGAAATTGTTCTTGCATGAATATTTCCCAATACTGCTCAACTAAAAAATAAAAGAAATCATACATTGAAGTGTGATAGTGTTGTGCATATATATGAGTGTGAGATGAAGAAAGAGCTAGGTGTCAACATCCAGGTGATTTAACAATATCTCTGAGCTGTTTTAGAAGATGAAATCATGTCTCTCTCTCTCTCATCATCTCTCTCTCCACCACGAAGAGAGAGAGAGGAGAGAGAATGGAGGTGGGTCAATCCTATTTAATTAATTAAATAGCAGCATTATAAGGGTGGGGTTGAATCAATCATCTTCCCACTCTGTCCAACTTGGTCCATCCATACATCTATTCTATATGCACCATTTTTTTTCTCCTCTTTTCCTGCTACTTTATGCTATAATACCCAAAAATAACATAATTCATATAAAGAATTACTTATCCACTACTAAAGAAATTTTTATTATTTTTCTACCACAATTCAAAAAAATTAATAAAAATTATCCTTCTTGATAATTTTTTTTACAAAAAATAGTCATTTTTGTCGGAGTTTATGCACGTGTTTTTCCATAGAATTACTTGATATGTGTTTCTTCAAAATAATTATATTGTATATCGTGTAATCCTGTAAAAAAAAAAAAATCATAAAATTCCGATATATTGATTTTTTTACTTTAATAAAAGTACAATTTTATCTAATTTTTCGAATTGTGATAAATAAATAAATAAATAAAATATATATATATATATATAGTTTATTGTTCTGTTTATTTAATTCCTAATAGGTCAAAAAGAGATGGAGATGATAGTCAGATGACCAAATTTATATTTGGGTGGGAGTATACTTACCCAATAAAATATTAAACATGCCCCAATTTTAAAAAAAAAAAAAAGTATAAAATTTATTTTTTGGGATGTATTTAGTATTTTTATAATTTTAATTTATAATTGAATTAGTTATAGGTGTAGCCAAATTTGGTGGAAAGAAAGTAATCACTCGATTGCGCCCAGAAGAAGCAGCGTGGCTTCGAAATAATCATCTTCCTTTCTCTCACATCTTTCATTACTGCCTTTTTTCAAGTAAAAGTTACCAGAGAGAGAGAGGAAGAGGAGGAATAATTTTTTATTTATTTAATATTTAATATGTGTTTTTTTATGATATAAGTGTAGGAATCAAACATAAAATTTTGTTTTAGACTATCAAACTAAGTCTATAGGTACATAAAATTTGAAGATCTCTTAAGAGTTAGCAATATAATCGTGACTGCAGCCTAATGTTTAGGCTATATGTAATCTCTTATGTAATCATGCTTTTATTTTCAATTTTGTCTATTAAATGGGTTTGATATATAGTTCACATGAGATCCATCAAGCATATAATGTAGTTTAGTATAGATACTCAATTTGAGGATCAGAGTGGGATGATGAGACTAATTATATGCTCAATAAGCCTTTGTGATGATTGGGATAATTTTTTATTCTGAAAGATTACATATCGCAACATAAAACATTATTCTATAAAAGAATATTTTTATAATATTATAAACAGACGCTGTAAAAACATGAAAGGGTATAAAGAAAAATAAAAAAACTATAGGTAAGAAACAAGAATCCAATTTCACGGCATAAATAAGGGGTGCAGGAGAAATAAAGTTGTTTCTTTTTACAAGCCACGTCACCCTTAATTTCTTCCTCTATGCAAACCCCAAATTCACTCCCACCATTCATTTACTCTCTCTAAAATACATCAACTCAATTATTTTGACAAAAATATCCTTCAAAATATGATACATATTAGTTTGATGGTTTAAATATCAAATTCATATAATTTATATCAATCATGTTACTCTACTCATCGTGGTGGTTTGTGTCTACCATTGACGTGTCGGAGATCTAATATATTTATTAATTTCACATTCCATAATTTAAAAGGATGAGATCATTACACATCATCAATTTGCATATTAAGAATTATTTATTGTAACATTTTAACATTTTCATAATTATATATATATATATATATATATATATAATGCCACAAAAAAAAGTCGATTATATATGTATAAAATCATTGATAGTTTGACGAAGTTGCTGCAATTAACCTTAAAAAACATATCAACACACTCTTACACAATCAAATGCCTAACTTCAAAAAATAGAAAGTACTTTGCAACAAGATTTAACCTTTGAAAAAAATTATTAGTGAATCACATATTAATTGATGATATCATTTAATTTACATAATATGCAACTATTATTTTAAAATATCAAATCAAACATATAGAAAAATGAGTGGTATGCTTTCGATATGCACAAAGGTTGCATGCACTATTTTATGAAGAGTTTGTTAAGGAAAAGAAAAATATAGTATTAGAATGGTGTAACACCGACATGTACAACATATGTAATGTAGAAATATAGCTACTAATTAATATATTCTTGACTGCTTCAGTTTCATCTCATAACTCCCACTTTCCTATCAATATGCTATTATTGCTCTCCATGTGAGAAGATGCAATCACTTCATTTTAAAAATATAAAAAATAATAATACAATTAATTGCTTCTTTTAGATTTACTTATATAATATATTATGTACGTCAACTTACATTCAATCCCTTCATCTTTTATTATTTGTTTTCGTATAGTTATATTATTGATGCATGTATAATACTCCATCTAATCTCATTATGTATGATACGATTAATTTTGAAATAAAGTTACATAAAAGTTTAAAGAGACAAATAATTGAAAATAAAATTGTTCCATTAAAATGATACTTAAATAGGATTGAATTTATTATATAATAAGAAAATTATAAAATAAAACAAGAAATAATACCATCTCTTATATTTAATTGTTAAATTACTAGATTCAATTATAAGAAAAGGTACGTATATACATACACACACACCTTTTCTTTTTCACTATTGTACTTTTTTCTTTTTGTACTTTGTTGCCGCTTGTACATCATTTTTCTGGCTTTCGCCTACACCTTACAATTTTTATTATTTTTAACTTTCAAATGACAAAGAAAGAAAAAGCAAAAAAAAAAATTATTATTATTATTATTATTATTATTATTATTAAAGGAGAATGCAGTATATCCTTTTAGAAATTCGTAGAAGGCAAAGAAAAGGTAAGGTGGGCCAAATCACGAGGTCATGGCCTGCTATTTAATGGGCGGTAGGCCCACTTTTGACTATTTTACACGACCACATTTTGAACCCAATGCTAAATTTACCTGACGTGGATCAATTTAAGCCTCACCCTTCATTTATGGACCTCCAATTTCATATCTAAAACCACACCAATCCTTTTTTTTTTTTTTGGATCTACTCACCTTTCACTGGATAAATAGGGTTTTTTTTTTTTGATAGATATGATTATGAGATAATATTATTTTTTGAACAATAACTGTATAATGATAATATTTAGATTGAGCCATGATCACTGTCTTCATTTGTCAATGATCATTTATGTAGTCCGAAATCCTCAAAAAAAAAAAAATTTAAAAAGTCAAGTGTTACTGTAGGGAATATTTCGGGACTATTATAGGGATATAATTGTCTGGAATAGAAATATAGAACACACCCCATAATTTATCAAATAATTTTTAATAATATTTGGATAAAAATAGATATGTATGAAATAATTAAATTGATCAGAACTCACTAACCAACTGTCAAAACATTGATTAGAAGTAGTCGAACATTTCTAGAAGGCCAAATGGTAAAGAAATTTTAAATCTTTTCTATTTTTTTGTTATTTTAGTCAATTCTTTAAAATTATTAATTTAATTATATTATAGCTGTAATTTTAATCAAATTTTAATTTTAGTTAAAACTAAATTATATATGCCCTATGTGACAGACACATGAATAAAGAAATTATTTACATCTTATCAAAAATAAAAAAATAAAAAATTAAAGAAAGTAAATACATTATCTTGAATTTATAGATTAAAGAAATAAAAAGAATTGGACTTGAATATTGTGGAGATTAAAATAAAAGACAATTGATTATATGTTTATTTATTTTTATTTTTTATCATTTTTGATGAAATGTAAATGATTTATTTATCTATGTATCCATCGCGTAGGACATATAATTTAATTTTAACTAAGATTGAAATTTGACTAAAATTGAAATTAATTTACTATAATATGACTAAATTGACGACTTTTAAAAAATGAGCTAAAATAATAAAAACTCAAAAAAGTTTAGATTTTTTTTTGGCTATTTGGCATTTCTAGAAATATCCGGTTCCTTGAAATCGAACATCATCTATCATGTTCAACTACTTCACATCAAACGTTTTGAAAGTTGGTTAGCGAGTTCTGATCAAACGGCCTTTAAACTTCTTGGTTCAACTTTTTTTCTTCCATTTCTTCATTTTTTAAAACGCAATTTGACTTATTTTAGTCACCACAGATCATCATACAGGTCCATACTCTCCCATCTCCTTCAAATTATTCATCTCATATTCATGTTTGGTAGTAGTTTTCAATGAAAGGATACTATTCCTTCATTCATCAATCGAATGTTTGGGTTCAAGAATTAGTTGAGCTGATTAACATCAGAGGTCCAAAATGGCTTTAATATCAACATTACATTTACACTAGGGCCAACATCCCCCTGGACCGCATCCAATCATCATCACTCTATCACGTGTTCACAGATTCATTCTAATTTTCAATGATTCAATCTACTTCACCTTATTCAATGTCTTAAAATACATAAACATTGAATCACACAATTTCATCATTTGACCAAGCTAAGGTTTTTGGAGTTGAAGATCATAGTTTTATATGCACCATGTTGAATGCCTTAAAATACGTAAGCAGATGCTCAAACAATGCCCTCTTTTGACT
The DNA here is from genome assembly GCA_028654395.1 of Scutellaria barbata. Taxonomy (NCBI): domain Eukaryota; kingdom Viridiplantae; phylum Streptophyta; class Magnoliopsida; order Lamiales; family Lamiaceae; genus Scutellaria; species Scutellaria barbata. Next base: position 10,632,951 of record CM053646.1, on the reverse strand, counting down.
TAAAGCTATTTCGTATCGATATTCATCTTTCAAACTATGGAGTTCATTTGTAGTTTTAAGCTTTACCCTATAGCGAAAGAGAGTTTGACTACATTGATACAAACTGAAAAGGCAGCTAAATAATAAATTGATGTGTATCAAAAAGAGTAGCATACGTACGCATCAAATGAGGCTCCCTATGCACGTTCAAGACTGTCGAAACTTTTCTGCTTAGCCTTCTCCTCATGCACATTTATACCCATCTCATCAGCAGTATCTCTATTAGGCAGCTTTTCATTTGTTATTACTGCTAATCCTCCTCTGTTTAGATCTGACATTCGGTTTATCATTCCTTTTTCTTTTCTTTATTTGTTTTTGGATTGATTTGTTAACCACTGAAGGTTGTTCCTTCAATGCAAAACTTTTAGCCACATGCCCCAAATGAAGTTTCTTCACCATAAAAATCTGTTTCAGCTCACCACGATGGGCGGTGTATGCACGGATCCATGAGGAAAATGCATCCTTGGCCAAATTCCTCATCTTTGACTGATAGCAAGCAGCATAAATTATTAACATTAATCATCTTATAATTGGAAAAAAAAAACTGAACATGCAAACGACAATGAAACCTTGAGACATATGGCTAAGCATTGCTTCTCTTCTCTTCAAAGCATACATATATAAAATGACAGAGCAAGTCAAAGACGTACCTGTGCTGAAACAAAGGACTCTAACGCTCTCTGCAAAGCAACTAACCATGGATGCATCTCTATTGAAAAAAACTTGTTTGCCTGGTGCTTCAGATTGTACAAAGGAAAGCTACTCAGTAATTTAAGAAGGGGATAATCCATTAGCATCACTCCATGTTTTTCCAGGTCTTTCAAATAATCTATCTCAGATGGTTGCAGGAAAAGTAAAGAATCTCCCTTCTCACCCAACCTGGCAGTTCTTCCAACCCTGTATTTGGGTAGCAGAATAGCACAAGATCAACAAGTTGAGTCCATAAATAGCAGAGGCTTTTAGCCATTAACTGGTCTGATTAGTAAAATGCATGCCAGCTAAACTAATAAGCTAAGCAATTATGATAACAGGTGATGAAGTGGCAACAACAAAATGATGGGAGATTTCATGAAATAAAGCCTTTACTCTAGCACTAGTTTAAGAAATCAAGCTAAGAAGTAATCAGATCTCAGTAACATGTGATAAGAAGACAATATGATGGAATAAGGCAACCTTATCGGGATATAAATAATTTGTGACACAGATATACATGTATCTGTTGATAAGAAATTTTCATTGATAACAAGTAATCAAATAATTTCAAGCTAATGGCTAAAGAATTGTGAAGATACTGTGAGGACATATCTAAAACTAGGAAAATACAATCAATTGATAATGGAATAATCATCTAAACCATTATTGATTGAGCCCCTAAATGTAGGAAGGTGCAACAAACATGGTGGAAAAGATGCAGACAGGATTACAAGACCAATTACAGCAAATGGTGGAAAAGATATACCTGTGAACATATTCAGTTGCCTCGCCAGGAGAATCATATTGTATGATGCATCTCACTTTTGGGAAATCCAGACCTCTAGCAGAAACATCTGTGGATAACAAAAGGGATGATTTATCCGTTTTGAATGTCTGGAATGTTGTTTTACGGTCATTGTGATCCATGTTCCCATGTAGCCGCAAAGTTTTGCATGTCAAAAATAACTGCTTTTTTTCTTTTTCTGATTGCAACATAGCAGGCCATTGAAATTCAGTAAGCAGAGAGTAATGAAAATCTACTGCATCACAAGTCGAAAAAAATACCACAACCTGTAAAACAATATGTATAGTTAATGGTGACAAAAAATTAAATACATAAAAGCTAGTTAATGTAGTTAGCTAAGACCAGGCAGGAGGGAAGATAGATTTACATCCCAGGAAAGGTGTTCTACACGCTATCAGAACCACACATAAATAAGTGACTGATGGGCAATGGGAATGAAGGATTGAGACTTGCATCGTAGAAAAGGTGTTCAATACATAATCAGAACCAAAAAAAACATAAGCGATTGATGGGTAATGGGAAGGAAGGATTGTGACTCGTTCTGAAGGGAGGTAGAGTGAATTGTCTATGATTCATTGACAGATCAACTTGAAAAACAATATATCTGCCTAGCTCTACCAGAAGAACAAATTATGTTTTGAAGTTCTTGAACATTACAATATAGAGACATGGTGTAAACATCAATTCAATCTTAACTCTGGCAGTATATCACTCACCTTTTGCGAAGCTCCTGTCTCAAAGAGATGTTTCAAAATGGAAAGGAGTACCACAAGTCGAGAACCACATGGAACTGCCAAGAGATGAAGTATCAGAATCTAAACATAGAAAAAGATTTGGTTGTTGATTAACAAATTCAACTAATTCATCAATACCTTTGACATACTTCTGAACTAACTGAGCAGGAAGTCTATATTCCTCATTTGAAGAACTCAACACTTTTCTGGGTTCTTTTACTATATCAGCCACGTCAGACTCAGCTGAAACATGATTATGATTTCTATTGGACATCTTCTTGTTATCAAGACCTATCATCACTGGATTTGCTAAACTAATATTAGCAAGATGATTTACTTTATCATTCAAGGTAGCTGATAGCAGCAAATTCTGCCTCTGATCTTCAGGATTCACAGATTTAAGGTTTCTTGTGCCCAAACAATTGAGTATATCTTCAATATCTTGTCCATACCCTAGTTCCAGAATTCTACAAGGTAAAAAAGCATATTAGGTCTTGAAAAGTTGTTACTTATGGCAAGTGTATAAACACAAGACGGATATGGAAACCTGTCAGCTTCATCAAATATTATCCAGCGAAGATATTTGTGTATAAATGAAGAAGTATTTTTCAAGTGGTCCAAAAGACGCCCAGGAGTTGCAACAAGGATAGATACACCTGCAAACAACTCCAATCAGCCGTGTTGAGCAGTCTAGAAATGAAACATTAGTAGATACAAGAAAGATTACAAATAGCTAGTTTGAAAATGTCTGAAGGTACACACTTGCTGCATACTTGACTGATAACTTGGGGAATGAATACAATTATTTTGGCTACTTTTTAGATAATTTCAACATGCTCAACTAACCACTTTTTGTGGCTCGGGACAGCATTGTAGGTTTCTGGGAAGTGGGAACAGCATTCACAGTAGATAGATTTTATCAGAAGTCTTACTGCTTCCAACATGATGACAGGCATAAATCATGAACGTAGAAAGTTTTGTGCTTCAGAAGATATAAATTTGACCACTAAATATTAGCACCCATCCCGCCAGATATTAGCTAGTTTCTGGAATTACACACAGATATTTCCATTTTTGGCATGCAAGAGTTCACCCATATAACATCCGACTGAAATCAACAACATGAAGCTTGTATTGAAATTAAAAATAATAATAATAATAATAATAATAAGTTCATCAAAATTTAAGTTCTGAAATAAGTAAACTAAAAACATAGAAGCAAGTTCCTGACCTTTCCTTAACCTAGCTTTTTCCTTCGACCTGTTTTCACCACCCATTATATAGCCAGGAACCATCCAATGAAACCGGTGTAGCAACTTCTGCAAAATTTCATATACCTGCGTGCATAATTCGCGCGTTGGTACAAGAACCAACGCTAATTACGAAGATGCTATTACATTAGAACTTTTCTTAAGTGGACAAGAGAGCTGTCAATGCTAAGAAGAAGATGCATTCATCGCCAATCAAGCAAATATATGTTACATAACCTCCGTACACATGAATTACTCAAGAATCAAAGCATAAAAAACAAGCAGAAAGCACTTCCAAGTTCCAGCCCAAGCCTCTGGAGGTAATAATCTAAAGCATAACCAACACATGTCACATGCAAGTGTGGAGTCTCGAGTCTTAAATCCTAAATGTGACTAACAAATACGCTACATTTTCCATTCCAAGAAGTAAAAACTGCTTTAAAATTTTAAAAACTCCACTCTGGATCCATATTCCATACAAAATGCAAGAAGCGGAAGAATAATCATATTTCCTAATGGAATGTAGAAAATGAACACAACTATAGTAAAAATTAAAGAAACAAATGAAACCATACCAAAAGTACCATCTGAACGCTGAATTCGTTCATCGTAACTTTGCAACATATGAATGATCGGAGCCAAATACGCTACCGTTTTCCCAGTGCCTGTCGCCGCATTCACAAGCCTAATTTCGCAATTCGAACAAAAATATCAACCACAATCACACAATAAATATCTAACATTAACAAAAATAGGTTGAAAAGGCTACACGTGTCGGCCGGATAGTATGACCGGAATTGCCTCCGCCTGCACCTGTGTCGGCGCTTCGAACCCCAGCCTCTCTGTTAAACATGAAAAACAACAATAACAAAATTTTGAGCTTAGTTTTCAGCTAACTGTTAACTATCAAAGTTACAGAAACAATAAATCACCTTTGAGCTGATCGCATAATGTGGAGTGGAGGCCGAGACTAGAGAATGAGCAGGAAGCGAATACCTCCGATGAATTATTGCTTTCTGCCTTTTTTCTTCCACCATTAATCTTGCTATTTTGCTCCATTCTTCAACTCACAAATTGGGGTTTGATTGAGTTATTAGGGTTTAAGGAGATGGGCTTCGACTGGACAACTTTATTTGAAAGCCGTTTGAATATGGGCTTCGACTGGACAGCTTTTTGACGCTAATGAAATATCCAGCTTCATATGATGATTTATATAAATATTTCCCCCCAAAAGATAAATATTAAAATTAGGAATTGCCGTAAAAGTCATGAACTTTTTTAAAATTGTAATTTTAATGTGATTTTTAATGTTTTGTGGATTCAAAATTTATACAGATTTTGAATATTTCAGAAATACTTAGATTTTCAGAAATTATGAAAAAATTTGAATCGATACTACCATATATTATAAACATATATATATATATATATTTGATCAAGCTAATTTCTATTTATAACACGTCATTTCTTTAAATGAGAACTTTTATGCTCTAAATCATGTTTATTTCTTTGTTTCCATGTTTCATGTGGAATATTTTGGGATTAGCATTTACAATAACATGTAACTATGTGTTTCTTGTAAATCAATGACGTTATAAGTTTGTTGATATCAAAAAATAAATAAAATTTATTACATGTAGTAGTATCAATTTGGGGTTTTCTTCATTTGATGTTACTGTATGTATAAGATATGTAGTAATTAAAAGATGTTCGAAATTTGTTTATTAGTTAGGAATACACAAATTATTGTAAATTATTTTAAAATGCTAATAATCAAAAGTTTATGTTAAATTTATTTGGAGAAATTTAGTGATTTTTACGGTAATTATCTCTTTAAAATAATTATTATGATTAAAATATTTGAGGTTTTGTACAATTGCATCACAACAATAGTAAAGTTAAATTATAAGAATTACATCACAATCTTACTTCATTGATTAACAAGAAGTCAGCAACCGAAACAAAATCAATGTCACTAATTACAACACAGCGAAAACATAAATTAATTAATAAAAATAAAAACATGTACAAAGAAAATATATGGACCTACGAAAGTAAAATACAATTGTTTATAAACTCAGAAGCTAAGAAAAATATCTTCTAAAAAATCATTATAAAAATATAATATGTATAATGTTTAGTTTTTATATGTGAATCTTGAACTAAAAAAAAGTGGCAAGCTACACATAATTATTATTTATTATTAATTTGGAGAAAAATATGTTTTATACTTATATCGTGTGTGATAATTTTGAGTTTTGGCATTATTTTGTTTAGTACATGAGTAAAACATCAAATTCACATGCCTATAATTAGAATATCCAATTAAAATATAAGTCATATGATTATGCCTCAATTAATCTCATATAATTCTAATTCAACTGCAAAAAGCCATCATGTGGAAATTAAGGTATCTGTTGTAATGATATATTTTTAATAGATCCTTGGAATCTTTTGACAGATATATTTTGTTTTATGTCAAGTATCTGTTTCATAGGTGACGCATATACAAGCATATACTGTTAATATATATATATACTATTTATTTATTTATTCATATTATATTATACTATCATAAAAAATGGCTTTTTTCATGCAATATCTACTCAGTTTAAATAAATATATTTACTTGGTTGTAGTATTATTCCCTGTAATATCCTTATTCCTTCGCAATATGTACTTAGTTTATATAATTAATATATTTACTTAGCTATAGTATTGTTATTCCCTGTAATGTCCTTATCCCCATCAATGTTCACTTTGTTCATATAAATATAAGTCTGGGGGAATAGTTTGTATATATATAATGTTGTCTCATATCGAAATTAAGACTCAATTACCAATAAGATATCCTGAATTTCATGAAATATTCTATTAAATGAATAATTAATTTAAAACGATTTTAAGGATACAAATACATATATCTAAACTAAACCAATTCATACACAATCTTGTAAATGAACAATGCTACACCTGCAGAAAAAATCTAATATATTGTTTACAATAAATCTATGAGGATCAATTGATCCGGATCAATTGATATAGTATTGTAATATTAATAAAATTCAATATGTATGCCAACTATGCTGATTTGTAAAATATATTATGTTAGTTATAAAATTAATCTTATATCTTAACTTATGTTTTTTACTTGACATATAACAATAATGTTTATAAGTGACTTATAGATTTTTTTAAATAGATGTGGAAGAGTACAAAATTTATATAACAATAATGTGGTAGAGTACAAAATTTAAATAGATTTTTTAGAGAAAGAAATATAGTATTTTTGTTATAAACATGTGAGCATATCTTATTTTACTATACTTTAATTGTCTAAATCTAAAACACGAGTAAACATTTTTTGATAAATTTTAATTAATTCTTGATTTAAATTTTTTAAAGAATATTGTAATCAATAAAAATTTTATATGTATCTTAAAAAATAGTATTTAATAATAAATCATATAATTGTAATATCTCACGTGCAACATAGGTGTATTATACTAATGTGTATGTATATACACTTGATTTGGGTTTTTAAAAGATTATGAATATTAATATTTTTATTTCGATAATCACTATTATTATGGACATTTTCTATCTAAATTTCTTGAAAACATGACGTGAATTGGTGGTCAGATTGATGTATTATTTAGAAACATGATTTAGGTGAAATTAATAGATGATTATAGATTTAGATAAATGTAAAGTCAAAATATTAGAAGAGTAATTATAATGAGGATGCAGATACGATGGGCCATTTCATAATGCCTCAAGAAGTTTAATTCAATTTTGAAACATGTTAAAAAAATTGACGGAAATTATTTCACTTTAATTTTTTTAGAATTAAATATATCTAAAGGGTACAATAGAAATATTAATTTGATAAAACTATCATTAATAGTATTTATTCGGATCAATCCATTTAGTACTACTCTATTGTTTATATGATATGAATTGAATGTATATCATATGTGTTACTCTATCCACCATAAGTTTTGATATGTATTCACATCATGGATATATATTTGTTTATTAATTGTGACTTTTGAACACTAATAAAGTTGATAATCTTATTTGTTCTTAACTATCTTTATTTATATTTATATATATAAAGTAACAATGGTGACACATATAACTCTCTCAATAAAAAAAATTCTGCTCATTTCTTATAGTGATATTAATTTTTTATTATTGTTACTAATATATACATTATTTTTGCCATATATATGAAATAAATGTATTGCAATTTATTCTGATTTTCTAATTCATCACATAAATAGTATAATATTCTAATTAATTTTCTTATAGTAAGCTAAATCTAAAACATTAATATTAACAAATAATATTTTAAAAAATAAGTAAATATGAATATTAAATCCTAAAAATAACTTAATTTTATAAAAATTCAAACATCTCATGTAATACCAAATAATAATAATAATAATAATAATAATAATAATAATAATAATAATAATAATAATAATAATAATAATAATAATAATACAATATGCTCTTAATTATACATAACCACAATCTTTCTCAAAATTCTTTAAATGATGACATAAAAATATATTTTGTTGATTTTAGTTTATGCTCACAAGTCAGAACTATATATATATATATATATATATATATATATATATATATATATATATATATATATATATATATCAGTCCTACTACCCTATCCATTATGAGCACATTACAATCTTTTTCAAAATTCTTTAAATGATGATATAAAAATATATTTTGTTGATTTCAGTTTATGCTCACAAATTACAACTATATATATATATCAGTCCTACTACCATATCCATCAGAAGCACATTAATATGTATCAATGACTGATATATCAAAAATTTCATAAATTTATTAATTTCACTTTCCATATAACGAGAATATGAGATCATTGCACGTTATCGATGGATATATTAAGAATTGTTCTAGCATTTTTCATATATGAATATATAGTAGCTCACAATGTTTCCGTATTCTCACAATATTTGCTAACATAAAAATATATTCACATGGTAAATATATATATATATATATATATATATTAAATGATGATCTTTATATGTAATCCAAACCGTGTCATCTAACTAGATGATTATGAATGATTTTGTTAAATGTTTCAATCATGTATTACTTTTAAATTAAAATAATAATGAAAAATAAAACATTAAAAACAAAACACTTACATACAGAGTGTTTGAGCGATTGTATAATTTTTTTAAAACATTTTATAAAAGTATATCGTAAGGACTCTTAAAATAAAATCGTATTTCATCTTATAAGCTTTTTTCTTAAAAGTAAGGGAATCTCAACTTATTTTTAAAATAAAATTATATTTTTTACAAATTCCATCAAATTTAATCATTTAAATTACATAATTGTCATTGTTAACATCTTATAAGCTCTATCATCTTATCCATCTAAAATTTCATCAACTTATTTTTAAATCAAAATTAAATATTTTATAAACTTTAAAAATAACTTATAAGATGTAATTAAGAACTTATAAGTTATTTCAAATAAAAATTAATTAGCCAAACACCTTCTTAGTCAACTGTTCCCATATCTGCAAAGCACACTAAAAAAAGAAGTCTATTTAGTCTTTAAAATCATATTACGCATTGGGTTCTGTAGTTGGGCCACACTAGCTTTCAATGAATAATTATGATTTGAAGCCATTTTCAAAGCTTTTGGTGAGACTAAGACCTAGACATGCACTGCCTATTCCTTAAAGAAACAAACATTATAAATTTTGATATAATGTGGTAATTAATATTTGATACTTTTTGTTAGTTTTATCTTTATTTAACATTACACCAAATGTCCTTGTTATTATTTATGGAGCACTCACTAATTAAAAAGGACATGCACAGATAGAAAAGAATGGTGTATAAATGTAGAAAAATGTGATTAAAAAAAAATAGTGGTGTATTAAATAGATGTGGTGTGCTGAGTAGATTTTGTTGTGCAGATACATAGTACATCACTTTATTTGGAAAAAAATTATATAATAACCTTTTTTTTTTTTTAGGTTTAATTCACTTTCCCTTCCTACACTTATTCAATCTCATTTTACACATTTCTATTCTCATTTTAAATGTTTTACATCAATATTCAACGTCAAACATAAATTATCTTATCAAGTTTAATTATTTACAATTCGTTGGAGTACATACGGAATTCTTTAATAATATTATCTTGAGAAAAACATCAATATTTTTTACTATTCATTTTATTGTAAAATAGCAAAATATTCTCCAAAAATAAGCAAGCAAGCCTTGTCCACGTTGTCATAGCTGGGAAGTAGAACTAACAATTGCATTATTTTCATCCTTTTGCCTCTTTTAATATGATATCTGGTATTTATTAAAAAAAAAAATTGCATTATTTTCAAACATAGATTAAGTAACTAGTTGTTAGCTTAAGTCGTTGCTATGTGACATTATTGAGTGTAAGGTTGCTTATTTATAATGTGCTAGGCCATAGTAGTTGCAAAAAAAATGGCTTCATCTTTGATACAATCAAAAGCTAAAAGTGGAAAGCTACCATTTGGGCCACCTCTGTTCTACCAAACAATAGTTGACGTTAGAACCACAATAGATATTCTATTTTAATATTTTTTTCATTTTAAAATAAATATTATTATAGAATTTATATAAACATTTGTACATATTCTACGAAAATTATCTTTATTTACTAATCTCAAGTTTAATGATCTACAAAGTGATTTTTGAAATTTGCATATAAATTAATATTTTTATCAAGACTATATTTATTTTTAGACGGAGGGAATAAATATTTCATTTGATATTTTAAAATGATCACACATAACAGTATGTATTGAGATGACTAATTTAGCAGATCGATTTATATTAAAGATACTAAACCACCAGATGAAACAGCTAGAGAATGTAAACTGCACTAGAATTGTTATTCGTAAAGGTTAAATCAATCGCAAGGTTAGTTGGACCATCATATCATATAATTAATAGTCTTAATAGCAAGTCATGGACTTTAAAAATACAAGAATTTGACCATACTTTCTGGGCATGAGCGGTGAGCGGCGTGAGCCACACAAAATTTGAATTATTATATATTAAGATAATATATTGATAATTATATAGTTTTGATAATAATGTTATAGTATATTATCTTAAATATATAACATTTTTAGTGTTTAAATAGAAATTTATATATTTCAAAATTCACTATATATATTATTCTAAATTATTGCAGTGAATAATATTATATATTTGAAATACAAATAAAATAAAAAATTAAAAATAATATATTTTATAAAGAAGAATAAATAATAATAATAATAATAATAATAATAATAAAAGAATTATAATAAAAATTGTATATGTTTAAATTTTTGTAATAAAAAATAATATTTCAATTATTGTTTAAGTAAATATAAAATATAAAAATTTACCTATAAAAATAATTATTATAATGATAATTACATTGGACAGTGTTATTTACACTTGGTATCTTGGTCATAAAATGTAGTTTTATAGATGACCTTGAGATAAATGAAACATTCAAATAATTATTATTTTTTACTCAAAAGTCCAATTGAAAACCCATCATTAAAAAAAAAAAAAAACCAACAACTAATTAATAGAAGAATTTTAATATTACACAAATAGCTTGCAAATAAAGTTTTATTTTCCATTTTTGTAATCTTTTTTTGACACGATATTTTTTAATAAGAAAGTGGTATTTTTGTTTTTTTTTCTAATTTTTTTTGCTATGATATCAGTATAGGATGACTAGGATGAGGATGTGGATCTTTAGGTCCTTGATGTATTAGTTTGAGTTTGAGATTGAGTTTGATTATAGAAAATGGGGAAGGTGCCTTGGTCCCAAAAAAAAAAAACTTGATTGGTATATCATACACAATTGTTTTCTGCCAATGTATGGTTATATTCATGTTGGTTATTGTTGGAATTTTTTCCTTTTTGTTTTAATTAGAATTCAATTCATTATTTTAGTAAAGAGTTGTTTTTTTAATTTTTTTTCCCTACATATAGCATCACGCTAGTCTGTACTTTCAAATTTCAAGTTGCATTATATCTTGTACCAACAAATCTAAGCATGTCTGTTTGAATTATCGCATTAAATTCTAGTCATTTTAATTAACACACCTTATAAAAAAATAAATAAATAAATAAAATTGGAACGAAAAAAATAAAAAAAAAAGTTTGTTGGTCCTTTGAATTTATCTCATTGGACTTTTCATTTCCATCAGTTATCTTTCACATTTTGATTTTCAGTCCTCCATATATAAGAAATGTCATTTTTAGTCTTTTAACTTGTTAGAACCAGTAATTTTTTTTTTTCTAAATCATAGATGTAATCTTAATACAAAAAAATTTAATTGATTGAAAGAACACAAAAAAAAAAAAAAAAAAAAAAAATCAAAGAAAAGAGGATAAAGTCATGTTTTACAAAATAACAAATAATAGTATGAAATGTCGTTTTTATTTATATTTTTTTTCTAAATAAATACGAACTATATTAAAAGAAATGAAAAAAAAAGAGTATATCAGCAAATGCATCAAAAGAAATGTAGCTACAAACCAGCTACTTTAATAAAGTGTGGACCTCACTGAAAATCTTATATAGAAAAACCCAGTGGAAAAAACTCATATAAGGAAAAAAAGAATACCATGCATCATAGAAAACAAAGTTAAGAAATTTTGAAAAACTCCTAACCAAAGAAATCCAAAAACATAGAGTGAGTGATCGATCTTGGGGAGAGTCCCACCAACTAAACTTCACTCACAGCTTGGATAAAGTATAAATAGCTTGATTTCCTTCACAAAAAATATGAGACGCCTGGAACTCCATGACATCCAACATGCCCAACATTCTATGAAATTTGTTTTGAAAGTAGCATGGAACCGCTTCGAAACAATTCTAAAGAAGACACACCACAAACATCGAAATCACAACTGGTTCCACCCTTCGACATAAGTGGTCTTTATGACATACATAACTTCAACTAATTTAGCATCAAAGACATACTCCAAGCCACAATGAAAGAATAACATCCTAAACAAGACTCCTCAAAAATTCTTGAAAACACCACTTACCTGCAAACGTTCCGGAGAGCAGCAACACCACCATCCGTTCACCTTAATCCACCCAAACAACGGTGCATACGAACATAACGGCGTTATGCACGGCGCTCTTCCCCTTTTGCCTGGCAATCGAAGACCGCAAGACGAAGAAGATCATCTTGAGAATTTAACATTACCTCCGATCTAATGGAATCTGCTTCCCTAATGGAAGTGCATATCATAATCATCAACGAATTAGGCGACGCACTTTTATTGTCAAAAACCATGTTGTTAGAGCAGTCTTTTATTGTCAAAAGCCAACATACTTTTATTTCTGTTGAAAATTCAATTTTGTGATTTAAAATAAGCCACCGAATCAAATATGCTATCAACAAGTGACATTTATCTATTATAGCAAGTTAAATGACTAAAACTGATATTTTTTAAATATGGTGAAATAAAAATTAAAAGATGATAGATAAATGATGATAAATTCAATAATACAAACTTAAAATAACAAACCTTTAAAGAAAAAAAAAAACTTAAGTTAATGCTAATTTTTTTTCCATAAATGGTAGAATTTTCCACTATGAAAATCTTACCTGCTCTACTATATTTGGTACACTAAAACTTATATGCCCCAGGGGCATGGATCTTAGATTCGTGTCCCCAACTCGACCCAGTTAGAAAACGGGTCTGTATATATATTTTTTGATTTTTTTTTTCATTTTTCTCTTATTATCTCCTTCAATGCGGTTACAATTATTCTCTCTCTTTCTTTCTATATCTCTTCCAAAGTTGGAAGCGCAGAAATTGATGGTTGTGACGAAGGTGTCGGGATGCACCATCGAAGGTTTTCAACTCAGCAGATTTCCAAGAGGCACCACAGATCTTTCACTTATCGAAGAGAAGGGTGCTGAGGGCGGCGGTGGCCTTGCCATAGCCCTTCTTTTCTAGGTCGTCGTAGCCGTAGGCACCACCGACGACGTCGATAGGGTTAGCGGCGGCGTAGTAGGTTGGGCGAGCAGAAATCTTATCGGAGTGTTAAACAGCGACGGCGAAAGGGGTGGAGGGGAAGTAGTGGGAGCTTGCGAGGAGGAGTGTTCTTGGATCTTAATCTTGCATATTATTTGATTGTGATCTTCTGATGTTTGGCTTTAATAGGTGGACCATAGATCTTCCTCATGTTCAATTCTTTGAAGCTTTCAGTTATGCTCTGTTTTACTTTGCTTAGAAATTAACAGAATTTTAAGCTCTTATGGATATTTCATATGTGGGGTGAATTTGAAATCCAGTTTTCTAGTCTTTGTATTAGTTTGGTTTTTCTAGTTTTGCAGCTACTTTGGATGATTCCCAGTTCTTGGTTTCTTACAATGTTGAATAATTGTTAATATTGTTTCTTTGTTTGGAATTCTTAGGTTGTTGTATAGTAGAGTTGATGACTCGTGTTTTGATTTTACTGTGAATAATGGGAGACTTGAATTGTGAGTTCTTGATTTGAGTAAACTCATTCAATTCTGTTTTTCTTTGAAAGAAAATGGAAGTCGTTTGACCCTTTTCAGTTCAAATGGTCGATTGTGATAAGAATATTGTTAGTCAACCCTTACTTCATAATTATTAGATGAACTTTCCCACTTCTGCAAATGCTTATTAATTTAATTTTCTCAAGTAGCAAATGGAGTGATTAAACTGCTAATGATTCGTAAGAAGCCTTACATATTCAACTAAATGAAGTATTTCAATTCATCATAAACTTAAATCCACAAGCAATCGAAATTCATTTATTGGAGAATTTCATATTCACAATTAACACACCCTTCTATCACATTATTTTTAAAGGTATCACATACATACCTTTAAATGTATCACATAAATACATTAAAGGTATCACATACATATATACCTTTAATTAAGATATTACATAGTTTCATTTGAAAGAATTACATATTTACTTTTAAGGTATTTCAAACAACATAAAATCATGATTTGCAGAAAATTTGATAAAAAAGATGATGAAATCGTGATTTGCAGAAAATTTTAAGGTATTACATATCTACCTTTCAAGTATTACATAAGTACCTTATAAGTATTACATATGTTTCTTTCAAGTATTACAAATTAGTAATACCTCAAAAGTATTTTCATAATATCTTGAAGATATTACTTACATATCATTCAAGCATGTAATTTTGTAATACCTGTAAAGTATATGCCAAATATCTATAAAACAAATAAATAATACCTCAAAAGTATTACTTATGGTTTTTTTTTCTTCCTCTTCTTTTTTACTCATTTTCATAAATTTAGATAATTGATTTCAAATTACAATTTATTACAATAACTTTAAAACATTGAAAATCAATTATTTCAAACAAATATGAAACCTTGATTTGCTAATTTTGAGAAAGAAGATGAAACATTTGAAATTTTAAAAATTTCAATGAAGATATTAGTTTTATACTCTTAAGATATTACATAAATATCTTACAGGTATTACACATATTCATTTCAGGTATTACATAAATACCTTACATGTATTACACATATTCAATTCAAGTATTACACTTACTTTACAGGTATAACACATGTAATTTTATAATACCTGGAGCGTATATATCTAATACTTATTGATCATATCAGTAATATTTTAAAAGTATCACTAATGTCATGAATAATCATATATCAATGTTTTGGGGTAATTCTGACTTATAACATCATGAACAATCATAATTTTTGTAATACCTGTAGAACATATATGTAATACCTATAGAATAAACCAATAATACCTCAAACTATTTTTTCATATATCTTAAAGGTTTTACTTACATATAATTGAACCATGTAATTTTATAATACCTGAAGAGTATATATTTAGTACTTATAGATCATATCAGTAATACTTGAAAAATATCACTGATCATATATCAATGTTTTGGGGTAATTCTGATTTATAACATCATGAACAGTCATAATTTTAATAACACCTACAAAACATATATAAAATACCTATAGAATAAACCGGTAATACTCCAATTCAAATAATATTTATCTAAATCAAAGATCAAGATTATCTCAGATCCAAAATACGAATAAATTTGATGCAAAAGTAGAATAAGTAAACAGATTGAAACTAGGCGGCAGAAAGCCACTCAATACTACTAACTGTTGAAAATCAAAAAGACATAAAAAAATTCAACTGTAAAACCAAACTATTAATTTCTATTTGAAAAAAATCTCTCAAACTAATTAAATATCAATTTTTAAAAACAAAAGAGATTTATAAAAAAAATAGAAAAATTTGAGATGAAATTAATAGATAAGCACTATAGAGAAAGCGATGGAAATCAGTGGATCCATCCCAACGGTTGTCTGGCCGTCGCGTTGAGTAGAAGCTCGATTTTCGATTTCTGCACTACTTCCATGAAACTTTATCTTGCTAATTGTTGATATCATTCTCCATTGTTGATAGGGTAGTGTTAAGAATTCGAGCAAGACAAGTCGAACCCTAGATCTTTAAACACATTAGGAAGAAAAGAACTCTAAATTTGTAGTAGTGTTGATCTTTAAACATATTGTGAAGTAATTGAGGAGAAATTGTAAAAGATTTGAAGAAATTAAGATAGAGAGAGGTAGGAAGAAGGAGAATTGGTGTCTCTCAGATCACGTTTTACTTTCCCACTCACTTCTTAATTACAGTGCAGAATTAAAAAAAAAAAAACTATATATATGTTGGTGTAAAGCGGGTCGGAGGCATGAATCCTAGATTCATGCCCGTGGTGCACATAAGTCCTTCTCTATTTGGTAATGCTACAAATGTATTATATATATATACACACATGCATACGATTGTAGTACATATATATGTGTGCGTCTATATGTGTATTGTACGATGAATATTTTATTTGGTGCAGATCACCAAGATTATTTATACAAACGTGCTCGGTTGAATTTGTCATTTTAAGATGGCCAAACAAACCTATATAATGTAATAAACTTCCGAATTTGTGCTATTTTTGGCCTTTTCTTAAAATATGTTAATTTAGAATCGATTTTTTTTTTAACTTGATGTAATTCTGGCATTAGATTCTTTCTAAATAATTGTAGTAGGATCCTTACAGATAAATCAATCATTAGTGAATTTTACACTCATCTCACAATGGGCTAAAATGATATACAATCCGTTAAATAATGATACAAACGATCATTAAAAAAAATTTTTTTGCAAACATTCGGATTTTTAACAACTAACCTTTTGAAATAATGTTATATCATTGAATTCGTCAGATTTGGTTTTCTCCCAAACTAGAACTTTAATTAAATTATGTGTAATTTTATTGTATATCAATTTATGCCAAATAAAATAAATTATTAACTATTAACTTATTAATTTTCAATCAATCTATAATCAATTTTGACTTATTTTAATTATTGTATGTATATGACATACCTTTTACCTTCTTTATGTTGAAAAAAAATATATTGTTTATTATTTTATTCATTAATATAATTTCATTTGTTATGTATAAATTAAAGAAGAATTGAAAATTAAAATAAATAAAATTAGGGAAATCGAATTTTAAGAGAACTCACATTTTTATCTTAATTGGAAAAATATTTTAATTGGAAATCAATTGAGATGCACACAATAAAATTTTATATATTTAATCGTTAAAGATAGAAAAAATAATATTCAGACACACTATGAATATGAAAATTATGTATACAAATCGACATTACAAACACTTTTATTGCCATAAGATTATAAAAATATTTTTTAAAGAAAAACTAAAATTCAAGCAAAAAATAATTTGTTGTATATATGATAATTACCAATAATTTTAATTGTCGACTTAATTTATCAGGAATTATTTTATTAATACATAAAAGAAAATATATACTAACTAAAAAATGTTATGTTAATTAATGTTAATACAGATTAACAAAAAAAACCTAGATATATTATATTTTATGTCTTATTATTATATGAATTTTGATTTTAACTTAATTTTAAATATAGTTAACGTATATGTACTACAAACTCTAAAAAAAAATGTTAAAGATCTTTAATAAAATGTTATAATATTATTCTCTAAAAAAATTTGAATACCAAAAGTCATTTACTTTACATAAATCATTGTTATTCTCCAATCCATTTGTTTATTTTTTACTCAAAATACATTACATTTTATATTAATTTCTTAAATATTTGTTTTGAAAACTCGATCTATACTAAAAACTGATTAATTTCATGCTGCCTTAAATATAATTAGGCTAAGAGGTTCAAGCAATTCGCCACCTATGCTAAAAATCTACAGAATTATTTTGAATAATGTAACAAATTGAGGTAATAACCAAGAATGAAATAAATTAAACTACCAACTCTCACTGCTTTTAGAAAAGAAAAAAATAAAAATAAAATGAAGAAAAAAAAAACACTAAGTCAAAGTTAGGTAATCTCATGATATGATTAATTTATAATTTTAAAAGAATTAACTTGTAAATTCGAGTTTTGAATAATGATCTCTCTGTCAGATATATA
Source organism: Scutellaria barbata (assembly GCA_028654395.1). Classification (NCBI taxonomy): domain Eukaryota; kingdom Viridiplantae; phylum Streptophyta; class Magnoliopsida; order Lamiales; family Lamiaceae; genus Scutellaria; species Scutellaria barbata. The sequence goes on along the minus strand of CM053646.1, from coordinate 10,614,802 downwards.
AAATTTTATTAATGAGATAATTTTATATAAATGTTTATATTGATAAATATTTGTTCGTAAATATTGCATTATGCTTGTATGTTAATACCACAAGACACACACTGATGAAATATTTAAAAAACAAAGACAAAAAGGGGAAAATAACTCGCATATAATAAATAAGCACTTAATATATGTATAGGAACACCGAAATGTATGTATATCTATAAAGTTTAGACTTAAGTTGAAAATTTACCCATAGCTTCGTGTAAATTTCTTAAACCAAATTAGGTTTTGAATTTGAGTTTCCCAACACATTTGTCACTTCGAAAGAAAAAAGAAACTGAAAATTTTATAAATTGTGATTTATCTGTAATTACTATTGCTTTAAATTAGTGTATTAAAGCAGCTACGCAAATATGTGAATTTGAATGAATCTGTTGCAAAACGTTAATTAATTAATTTTGTCCAACTTAACTAATCATTACTCAACATTGTTGACCTGTATTTCAATTTGATTTTCTTAGGGTTTTTTTTTTCTCCCTTCATGTAAGAATTGATTTCTCCTCTTTATAGGAGTTGTTTGCTCTCATTGTTGATAGTTTGATTACATATTTATTTGACTTTGAGTACAATCTTATTTGTTTAAATTTTATTTTTTTGATTTTTAATCAAAAAATCGACGTCTGATTCATAACCAAATTATATGAAAGTTTTGGGTGGGACTATTTTTCGTATCACGATTAAGGTGTATTTAAAGAAGGAGGAACAACTTCAAGAATTAGCCTTTGAATGAAATCTCAAAGTTTATATTTTAATAGGTGTTTTCATAGTCTAGTATTAGTGAAAGCAGTCACAAATTAAATTGAGAAAATTTTCCTCTATGTTTCATGCATTTTGTCCCTTTTTCTTCTTGTTGATTAGGGAAAGGAGGGAGTCTTTTTATGTATGATTTCGTGTAACTTTATCCATCAGTATAAGTTATGAGTTGGTTGTTGTTGTTGTCAAACAATAAAAAAATTAAATAATTAATTAATTAAGGAATTAGTTTTTCTTTCCAGGTAACGAGTGGAACATGATATGTTGCATGAGTAACTATATTTTGTTCATTCAAATTTACGAATTTTTACTCTACATACACATATATTATTTGGAAATCACTACAGAGACTATTTCATCAAGATTCCATATGCGAAAGCCGTGTAATGTGTTGTTATTGTCAAGAAGTATTTTTTTTTTATCTAATTTAAACATACTTTAAATATTAACATTTGTTAATTTAATCATAAAAAACCGAATTATACAAGAAGAGACAAAAAAAATCCTCACAACATGTCACATATATATTCCATGAAGAAATTATGCTTGATCTCAATGAGTAAGGGTAATTTAAAATACTTTGGATGATTAAATGTAAAGAAAAAATTGAAGGATAAATAAATAAAATTAATAAATGTTGATGACAAAATATAAATATCCCAATTAATTAAATGGATAGGAAAGAATTTATGATAAAATCATGTGGGGGAGGGGCAGATAAATTAATGGCATAGAAACAATTTTTCTGGTGAGAGATGCTTGGCCCAAATTTGTTGGGATGTACACGTAAGCAACCCCCCACTCCACGACCCCCACCCCACCCTGCTAGAGAGATTAATCATCGTCATGTGTGGACTCAAAACTCAGATATTGCGGCATTGCCCCTATACAATTTTTTTATTTTATTATTATATTGGATTAAAAAAAAATTTAAAAATCTCAAGCATGCCTTTATTATATTTTACAATTGTACCTTTTTTTTTTCTGAGCATTTTGAGGTGGGGAGAGGTGAGAGTGGCTAAAGTGAAAAGTTCATGGACTTTGAAATGCAAACAAAAAAAAATGAAATTAAGTAAATGAAATCCGTACTTGGAACTTGTTTTTTTGATCTTAAACTATTTCGTTGTTAATAAAAATTACTAATAATAAAAAAATGGTAATATAAACAAAACATGGCGTGTGCAGCAACATTAGCGAAAATATCAAATAAACGACATTTCAATCGCATCAGCTCTCTCTCTCTCTCTCTAGTTACTCACTGGGTCTCTCTCTCCTCTCTCTCTCCCTCTCAGATTCAATCAACAGAATAGCCCTCTCGTTATTTTCACCACCCTCATTCAGAAGCCTCTCCCCAGATACACAGTCTAGTCTCTGCACCCCCACACTGGTCCCGTTGTTCTGGATTCTTCATAGAAATTACCGCTACAATTAATCACAAATCATCATTTTCTTGGTACAGATACACATATACACATACATTTTTTTGTTCGCAGTTGAGGTGTGTGGGTAATAAAGTATTCACCTGCGATGGCGGCGACATCGGTGGTCTGCTCGTGGCTAATGGCCGCATGCATGTCAGTCGCTTGTGAAAAGGATTCTGCCATTTCCATGCTGTCGACGACGTCGTCCAATTCATCCCGCCTCGGCAGATGGGCGGGGCGCCGCAGGAAAAGGGCGATTGCCAGGTGTGCGCCCCAGCTCTCTGGCATTCGCAATCTCATGAGCTCCTGCCTGGCCTTCGAGCCCTGCGATCACTTTTATAAATCCTCGTACGCCTCTGAATTCTTCTTCGGATTCGGATCGAAGAATGCCCCCGCGCATCGAAGGCGCAGGAAACTCCATGCCCGTTCTGGTAATTTTTTGTGTATTGCTCTGATGTGTGATTCAGCTTTCGTGTCGTGTTTGATGCCTTGTCGTCGCGTGTCTCGAGAAGCTGACTGTTGGTAATTTTATTTTAATTTTTCTAATTTGATTTCAGTTTTAATTTCGATTTTAATTGAATGTTTCTCCGGATAGGTTTAATTAACTTTTGGATACACTTAATTTCAGTGTTTAGATTTATTGACATAATTATCCGGAACCAGGTTTTATAATTACTGTTCACTACTCTGCTATTTGAGCTGCTGCTTGAGGATTGATTGCTGTGTTTCTGCTCTTGGTTTCTCCATGAAGCATTCTCAACAGCCTTACTTGACTGGATGTTTATTCTGGTAGAGTGGTAGCACTATGTACCTGGCTAACTTGTGCTTCTGTCTTTCATTTGTTATGAGTATGAATGTGGATTGAGGTGTCCGAGACATAAGATTTTGTACTCCCTTTTAGTTCCTCTGAAGGATGGGCAAGATTTGTTTCCAATGGGTTTTGCAGTCTCGATGCTTTTATGTGCTAGCTTTTGTTTTTATTCTACAGTGTTTTTTCTAGCAAAGATCATGTTAAAGATAAATGTGTACTGAATTTGTTTTGACCTGATTTTCTGCAACTAGTTCTGATTTTTGACATTTCTGAGGCCACATGGTTGACTAATATTTGATCAGTGATGCATGACTAATATTTGATCAGTGATTGCATCATATGATATATTGGAATGTTGTCACTAAACCATTAAGTGTAATGTGCTTTCTCTGGGTTCCCATGTAAATTTTAGGAGAAGCAATGGCCATAGCTGTAGAACCTGCCATGGAAGCTACTCCCAAAAACAAACCTCCGACCCAGCAAAGGCGAGTGGTTGTGACCGGTATGGGCGTGGAGACACCATTGGGTCATGATCCAGATGTCTTCTACAACAACCTGCTTGAAGGAGTCAGTGGAATTAGTGAGATAGAAGCTTTTGATTGTTCTCAGTATCCAACAGTAAGTTTTGCTTGTGATTTTCTTTACATTTTCAACGCCATTTGTTCTTATTTTGACTCTTAAGGGCTTCAATTGCAGAGAATTGCTGGAGAGATCAAGTCATTCTCGACAGATGGCTGGGTTGCTCCCAAACTTTCCAAAAGAATGGACAAGTTCATGCTTTACATGCTGACTGCTGGCAAGAAGGCTTTGGCTGATGCAGGAATTACGGAAGATGTCATGGATGAATTAGACAAAGCAAGATGTGGAGTGCTGATCGGTTCTGCTCTGGGTGGTATGAAGGTATGCAAATTTCTTTCATTGCACAAAAATAAGAGAAAGGGGGTTGGAGGTGAAATCATGACTGAATATGCAAGGTATTGCGCTGGCTACTTCAAGGTTATGTGCATGTCAGACAGGAATGTGGCTGTTTATCATTTCTTTTGTCATTTATTTCTCCTCTGTTAGCACGACTAAACATGGGTGCCTAAATATCGTTAGCACATTGTCCCTGGATTACTTTGTTGAACCATTTCTGAGCCTATGATTCTTTGCATGAAACCTAAGAGTAAGAGTTTCTTAAGTTGATCCTCTGATGTTAGGCCTCATAATAGATTTCAGAAGTTCTATTGTGGTTTAACAATTTCTAATTGTTCTGGTGAAGATATTCAGTATGCAGATAGTTTTATTTGGAGATAATTTTTTATTGCCACCTCTGTTATTGGACAGGTCTTCAATGATGCAATTGAAGCTTTGAGAATCTCATATAGAAAGATGAATCCATTTTGTGTACCATTTGCAACTACCAATATGGGTTCTGCCATTCTTGCCATGGATCTGGTTAGTAGATTACTTCTTTTGACCAGAACAGCTTGATTAATGCATAACCTACGACAACATTCTAAGTTTGATTAGCTTTGTATTGCAGGGATGGATGGGCCCTAACTACTCAATATCTACTGCATGTGCAACAAGCAACTTCTGTATATTGAATGCTGCTAACCACATCATCAGAGGTGAAGCTGTAAGTCTCGCCCTCTTCTTTCAAGCTCAGACTGGAGCTTCATAATGTATTTGATTTTCTTCCATATTCTTTCAAGAGTCAATTAGAAAATATCCAAGTATGGACCTATCTCTAGTTCATTTTTGCATGCTGGTGCTTGTTGAGATTTTGCAGGACTTGATGCTCTGTGGAGGCTCAGATGCAGCAATCATTCCCATTGGTACTATTCTTTTCTTGCTTTACATTTGTTCTGAGTGCCCCTATCTTCAGTTCCAATCATAGACTGTGGTGCAGGATTGGGAGGCTTTGTGGCATGCCGAGCACTGTCACAGAGGAACACTGATCCTACTAAAGCCTCACGTCCCTGGGATAGTGTAATGCTCTATATTATTTCTGACCTTAATTGAAGGGATTTTGTGCAAAACTTAGCTGAAAGATTGGATAATATCTCATATATGTCATCTTTCAATACAAGAAATTCCCCTGCCCCATATTCCCATTGTTTTCCTATATTTGCTAGGACCTAGAGTGCAAAGTGAAAATGTCAAATTATTCCTTAAATGACATGTTATTTCAACATTATGGTTGTCAATTATTAACTACCATTCCACAGGAAAATTTATTGTTTACTGGTATACAACAGTGTTTAGGACGAACAGTAGCAATTTGTGCTTGTATTGAGATTCTTGCTCTCTTTGACAGCTTCAGTGTCTAAATACTGTCATTTTTATCTTCCATGTGATTATGTTTCATTCGTCATTGATGATATGCTTCTAGGTTTGTGTTTCCAGACAGTTTAGATTTTAATTCTTTGTGTATGGGAAGACAACAACACTTAAAATAACCACCAAATAGAGTCTTATGATTACTAGGTTGAAAAATGGGGGCTAGTGAAAGTCCCATGGTCGTCTAATTTTACCTGTCAATTCCCCTAAGACTTTATTCTGGTCTTTGACAGGGTCGTGATGGATTTGTTATGGGAGAAGGGGCTGGAGTATTACTTTTGGAAGAACTTGAGCATGCTAAGGTATCGAGAAACTTCAACTGGTCACGTGTTAATACTTCAACGTACATGCTGATGAATTACCTGGTGGCTTTCTTCTTGAATATAATATTTGTTATGATATATGAATAATCAGAGAAGAGGTGCAACTATCTATGCTGAATTTCTTGGTGGAAGCTTCACATGTGATGCTTATCACATGACAGAACCTCATCCAGAAGGTACAACCCTTGTTTTTCGTATCCAAGAATTAACATAGGGTGAAGTCAAGATCAGAGTTTTTGATGAGTGCAATTGTCGATTCATATATAATTGCTATTGAATAAGAGAGAAGAACTTGTATGTCTTGTCTCTGTTGTTAGTAAGCTGCCACATGCTCAGAAGTTGCCTTGAGTGAAAGAGTGGTCTCACCCTAATCCATCTTACCTACTTCCACAATTTCATGATCCTTTGATAAGTTTTTAGCCTCATGCTAGGATTAGCATAATAGTTTAGTGAATTCTATTTAACTAGGCATTTTTCCTTAACACAACTGGTAAGTATACGAGTGTGTCTATATATATATATATATATGAATACTAAGGATAATACAACTTAGATATGCATCAGTTGAGATTTTGGAAGATTTATCAGTAGATTACATTTGTAGGGATTATTCTTCCTTTTTTCTCTTTTGTCCTTGAAGCTTTTGGAATGTTATGCTCCATCAAAGGTTTGATCTTCTTTCACACAATCAAATTGTTCTATGTTGTTTTTTCCAAGCTTTAGAATTTACATGATAATCCCTATAGATATTCTCTTATAGTGGCCAAAAGAGAGAAAATTTGACCAAAGATAAAGAAGAATCTCAATACAATCTCTAAACATATGAAATGACTATCCAAGCAGTCCATTTAAGTATATCTTTTCGTAATCAGCTTGGGTCAGCTGGAGCATCCATTTCGGACTAGGGTAGAACTAATTTCAATTGATAATTATGAGATTTTTGCATTTTATGTACTGATAACTGAATAGATATCAGATTCGGCGAATTTATTTGCCGAACTTTTGGCACTTTTTATTAGAATACCAATGAGTGGATTATGATGTGATCATGATGTTTGTATAGCTCAACAATAGTTCAGTGTAAAATTTTAGTTGCGTGGAGATTCCCTTATATTAGTACTATAAACTTGAAGTGGTTTGCCCATCAAATGAGCAAGAACCCTTGAGATGCTTTTTCAAGATTTTCAACCTGTAATTTCCTGGCATTATGTGACTATGAGTACACTTCTCATTTTGTTTAGTTGCTTGCCATAATTTTATTATTGAACCGATGATGTTCTTTATTTACTCATGCTATGCTTTTTTTCTTAATTGATGATCTTGTGAACATCCAGCAGCTTTGGACAATTTATTCTGCTATTCTCAAAACTGTCCCACTCCCAAGTAATTTAGGCCTTTATATTTGACCCTTGGATCATTTCCACAAGCAGGAACCGGTGTTATTCTGTGTGTAGAGAAAGCTCTTGCTCAGTCAGGAGTATCTAAGAGTGATGTGAACTATATAAATGCACATGCAACATCTACTCCAGCCGGTGACATCAAGGAATATCAAGCGCTTATTCGTTGTTTTGGGCAGAATCCAGAGGTTGCTCAACACAAGTTTCCTTGCAGTTCATATTTTACATGTAGTTTATTGCAAAAGATTTTATGTGCAATTTGTGCTAATGTAGCTATTTTTCAGTTGAGAGTGAACTCCACAAAATCAATGATAGGGCACCTACTTGGCGCAGCTGGTGCTGTGGAGGCTGTTGCAACTGTGCAGGTGTGTTGTCTATGTACATGTTTGCAATAATTTTAAGATATGTTGTTGACTTAGCATTTGCACAAGTCCTTTTATTTGCCACCTAAAAATAAAAAAAAATAAAAAAACCAAAAAAAAAAGAGAGAGAAAACAATGATAGGAATCAGAGTAGGCGAGGTGCAGTTTTGGCCTTCTCAGCTTCCAGGTGTTCATATTTGGAGTGACTAGCATTTAATGAATGTACATAAGCAAAAAATTATAGGACCACTTCTTTTATGTGGAGAAAAAAAATAATTTATTTAGCTGAAGTAAATGCTTATTTTTTAGGGTTGCCTACTTGGCTGGTCGGATAATGCTTTCAGTTTTTTTAAATTAATGCTCATCCTTTTCATCTGTTTAGTGGTTATAATCATGTGAATAACTGTTCCTTTAATGACTTTAATTATGTGAATTTATCAATTCAGAAAAAGCCCATACTGAAGTTCGAGTAAACACTACGTTGTCGTTTGTCTTAAGTTCATGTGCAGTTCCTACTTTTGTTGTTATGCATATTAATATGATTAGCTAATTGGTGTTTAGTGATGATGTATAATTGTAGGCTAAAGTAGATGTTATCTTCTTGTAGGCGATTCGGACAGGCTGGGTTCATCCAAATATCAACCTTGAAAATCCAGATGGTGATGTGGTAATGTTTTTTTGGCTCCTGATCTCCACTAATTTGATGTGCACATATGATAATTTTATTGCATTGTAGGTTATTTTTCTTTTTTTTTGAATCTTTCAGTTATTTGAAAGGGTAAAAAAAATTGTGCTTCTTACTGTAAGAACGGTAGTGATCACTTACAATGTATAATGTGCATACTACAGAAGTGTCAAAATCACCTAGTAGGGAGTTAATTCTCTTATCTCAAATCTATTGATGTGATTTTGACACTTTAGTGGTGAGTGCATTAACATGTGTCCTCGATAGTAGTTGATCATTCCTATAAGGTAGAAAATTTTCAAATGCAGCTTAACATTTTTTGTAGTAGCTGCAATTCTTACATCAAAAGCATCTGGACAAACTTAACGTTCGCAGTAAATATATATATATATATATATATATATATATATATATATATATATATATTACCTATATAAAAGTGTGGATGTTTCTTACAAAATATGGATTGCCGAATATATCCCTATTATAGATTATAATTAAAGGTTATAACAGTAATTTAAGATTTTCATATTTAAATAATTTTATATTATAATTCTAATTAATTCAAAATCTTATAAAATCCTATTATAATTAGAACTCTAATATAACAATGTTATATATACGATATTTATATTATTTATTTCCTTAATTTGAATTGATATCCACGTGCAACGCACATGATTTAAAACTCGTATATATATATATATATCAAATACAAGAAATATGCATGAATTGTACCATGTATCTATTGGCATTTATTTCCAACCTCTTTCTGTAGTGACCTACGAGTGCACTTGTGCAATTTAATTTGTTTCAGGCACTTAATTAGTCACGGGAATCTGCGTAGCATTTATTGATGAACAAGAATGATGTAGCTAGTTGGATACCATTATTGTTTCTGTAAAACTGTACATCATTTACTGATACAGGATACAAAAGTGCTGGTGGGACCAATAAAAGAAAGACTGAAAGTTAAGGTGGCCTTGTCTAATTCATTTGGCTTTGGTGGCCATAATTCATCAATTTTATTCGCTCCATTTCAGTAGATTTGTCGGTGCTTAGTTCAAAAAGATCAACGACAGAGGTATGTAAATGCGCTTATTTTGACCTCTACTCTTCAATGCTTTTAGGAAGAATGCTGTTAATTGAGCACCAAGAGCGCAAACTCTATTTATTTTCCAATTGCTTATATAATTGATTTTATATTCCTCCACAATTTGAATTTTGTGCATTTTATTTTCTTTATGATGTATAATCTTATTTAGAAAGGATATCTTATGTTGCTTTTTTTGTGCAAAAGAAGTATGAAAAAGGTTGCATTCTTATACTTGTTTGAATTTGGACCCTATAATCTGCATAATCATAATTTGAGTTGTAAAAAGTAAAACCACCACAACAGCTGTTATAATAAGGATCCAAATCCGCACTTGTTTAGGACCATAGTCAGAAATATTCTCTGATGCGATCCTATTGTTCTGTTCTTGTGCAGTATGTTTAGGTGGGTTCGATTCTTATGTCCATCTGAGATGATCGTGACAAAGAGAGAGAAATGTTGGTTCCTCCAGATTGTAGCTCTGATAGAGACCAATTTCTCTGTAATCACTAACCCTGGGATTTGATTAAAATTAGCTGCTTTGAAGTTTGAATATCCTAGTATGACCAAAATTTCTGTTTTGTATGATTAAATTTTGACAGAATTTTATGAATTTTATGCCATCATGAACCAATCAGAAAGATGTTGCCTCTGCAATCTACTGCATTGATGGTTTTGTGTTGGCTTTTAAGACATGAAATGTTGCATGATTAGGTGAACCTTCATTGAATGTTGCATGACTTAAATAAGGAAAAAAAAAAATCTGAAATTCATTGAAATCTGGAAACACTAAACTGGGAAATATAAATAATAGTACTTATTTTCAAGATATAATAAGGTACAACATTTTATCATTTTTGTACTACAAGTCTAGTGGTTCAACAGAATTGGTTCATACCCCAAAATAATAGTAAACTAAATGATATTAGGCACGTGCTTTCTTGCCACAAATTTGATGCAGTTGGAAAAAACATCTCAAGATTAAGGCAAAAATTGATCTAGTATATTTATGTTTTGATTTATTAAGCTCTTCTATTTTATTTGGTCACATTGAGTTTTTGAAGTGTTAAATTTTGTTTTATTAAGCTCATATACTATTATTTGGTCGTATGAATTCTTAAACCGTGATATTGACCACATTAAGTATATTTCTGACGGTTCAAAGAGAATGTAACTCATTTATTTTATTTCTAACTTTTTAATCTCAGTATATATAAGTAGATTTACCATTCAGATACAATATTTGATTTAAATAATTGGAAGTTAGATTGTTATCCTAAACTATGTAAAAATTGGGTTTATGAAAAGAAAAAAAAATTCAATGTCCAAGAAGAAGAAAATGCCCATATGAAAAAAATGTTACATACTTTTAACAAAAATAAAAAGGATGTCTGAGCCCGGGTTCGAACCGGGGACCTCTAGTGTGTGAGACTAGCGTGATAACCAACTACACCACCCAGACACTTATGAATAAATTACCACTCTTATTTAATTTTGTTTTAAAATCTTTATGTCCATCTGTTTAATTCATATAAATACGTTATCATTCAGTGCATGGACATTTACATTTTGTTTGATAAGTTCTTGTAATTTCTTTTAAAATGTGTAACCACAGACAGAATTGTCAAATAGTGTTGAGCCCTACAAATTTTCTAATCCCTTCAACAATCTTTTTATCAAAGCCCCTCTATTTTTTAAAATTTTGCTTTTGCCGAAGTCTTCTGTGAAAGTGCTTAATGCAAAGAATTGTACGGACAAAAAAGGTCTGGTACAACAAAGTTTTGAAAAGTTAGATATCGAAAGTTTTGGGGCGTGGTAAAGACAAGAAATCAGTAGATTAGATTACAAGAGAAGAGGGTCAAAATCAAGGCTTCATATCACCTTCGAATCCTCAGATACAAATGAATTGAAAGTATAAAACCTTATGCCCACAAGACAACTTCTTTTCAAAAATGACACCCTATAAATCATCCTATAAAATAAATCTTTAAGGTCAACCATATTTTTAGCAGAGAAACTCAGAAGACCAAAACCATCCAACCAAAAATGGCTACAACTACAGATTTCACACTCAATATACAACAAAACTATGCATTTATCCACTCAGAAATGAACCATAGGCATCATGCTTTCTTTTGGTTCCCTTTCTTTTTGCCCTTTTTAATCACTGCTCCCTTGATTGAGAGTGCGTGTGAGACACTTTTCCCTTCTAGCTTCCTTGTCAACTTCACTACACTTGCCATACCTTTTCGTGCAGCAGCCCGATGCTCTGGCCTTCGGCTCACCATTTTCCGATCGAGTGGCCAATACGCGTAAGGTTCGAGCTTGTCCTTTCTCTTCAAATCACCACCTGCCTTTTTGCTTTTATACTCCTTGCCTGTGTAGGCCCACCCAGTCTCTGATGTCTTCCTTCGCTTTTGAGTTTTCCGTGAACTAGCGGACAAATGGCTTCCAGCTTCACTCCTTCCATCTACCTCAATATTGGATGTCACCTCTCCTTTATGTTTCCTATCAAACTTTTTGTTCTTGCCATCTTCTTGAATAATTAGACGGCCATCAGAATCTATGCAGGGTTCATCATCTGAATCCGACTTCCTATCTACTGGCTGTGATGATCGGATAGCAGACCTCATCTTCTGACCATCCAGCAAATCAAGAGGTTCATCATCTAATTGGTCAAATGAGTCTTCTTGCAAGCTCCTTGCTGCTTTACGTGTTCGCTTGGATCTGATCATGTGATGCTGATTGTTAGTTCGAAAATAAATATAGCTACAGCTCCCAACATATGAATTTCTGTGGTAGTTTATATGAATAACAAACAAAGCCATACAAATGTCTATCAACTGACCGTAACTGAGATGCTTTGGATTGTGAAAATTTGCTCTGCCGACCCGAGATACTCCTTTGGTTCCCAAATTCATCATCACCATTCATTGTTTCCTCATCCTTGAAATCAGAAAATATTTTTGTATGATTCCATCTGCTTATCCTGTAAAACAAATGAAGAGTTGAAATCTGGTTTGTAACAGAAATTAGAGCATTCATGGTGAAGCAATTGTGGCTCGCTCATTCACAAGTAAATATTACAATGGCCCTGAGGACCCACTTCCTTAATAGTCTATTCAAGTCCAATCCCAAGTTTCTAGAGAAGAATGGATCTATAAAATGTAGGGTCAGCATTAAATGGTTCAAACAGAAAAAACAAACTGATACAGTTTAGAATTATGGTTCGGTTTATAATTTATTTTCAACACATCACTTTGGTTCAATTTTGAAATTCAAACACCAAATCAACCGAATTATTAGACCTTTAAAATCAAAAGGCCTTCATCTCGTTTTCAGTCACACGTCAACTCCATCTTCGAAGTGCCACTTCTTCATTGATGTTAAAACACAGAAGCTATATCTTGAAAGGATGTCTGCAATTTTCAGCCTAGTTTAGCAGTTTTGGTATGCAGCCATCATGTTTCTCAGACCTTTTTTCTTCTTTAATTCTGCAACCAAATCCAAGATGGCTGGTCCAAACAAGGGTTTTTGCTTCTGGAGTTGACAACAAGGTCGTGGGATCCCTCCCTTTCTTCAGATTTTCTTCCCTCAAAGGTTCAAAAGATGGCCTAGACACTCGGTTTGTTTGGAGAAATTCGAAGATGTTGAGATCCTTAAGGCAAAAATGCCTTCCACATGGATTGCAACTACGACTGAATTTCGGTGCGGTTGAAATTCAGTGCCATGAGCTATCCGGTTTGGTTTGCATTTTTACTTTCATGCCATATCAGTTTTCCTAATTCAACTCGGTTAGGAAACAGAGTTGACAGATGCTCACATAGGTTGCTTGAATACAAAAGGTTATCTCTCCAAATTAGAATAAATGCAGGGAGATGGAAACTGTTAAAGATGAGATCTTAAACTATCAGTATTGTCTCGTCAAAAATTTATTGACAAATGCATCTTAAAGTCTGTCTTAAGTATTAATGTTCGTTTTGAAAGGTACCTACAATATCACTTTGTTTCAAAAGGTCCCTAAAGTATCAAAAAGTGTTGTAATCAGGTCTCTCAGCAATGGAAATTAACGGAACCTATCACCAAGGGACCTAAACATAACAACTTTTTTACACTTCATGGAATCTTTTGCAACAATCGCTAATAGTTTCTAAAGATCCCCAAAAATATTGAGAAGTGTCATGTTTCCTTTGGTGATGGAAGTTAACGGATTCTGTTATCTATGGACTTGAACATAAAACTTTTTGGATACTTCAGAAGCCTTTGGAAGCAAAGTGATACTTTAGGAACCCTTTGGAACTAACATTAATATTAATAGTCTAGGGACTGTAAGATGCATTTCACCAAGTTTGTAAGAGCGTGCAATGGTCGTTAGATATGATAATGCTACCATTTTCAGAATATAAAATTCTTCTCCAACTTTTATTTATAAAGTAGCACCTTCTCTCTGTGAAGAGACACAACCCTCCTCTCAAAATGAAAAAGGCTTTATCAAAATCATGGTTTGAAACACAAATGTGGTCCTCGTCGTCATATGGAATAATTAAATAAATTTGAAGAACTTGGTGGGATTTAGATTCTATCTCAAGTATCTTAAGTATTTAGGTAATAGGAATTGAGAATACCTGGATGTTGTTGCTTTCGATAGAATGGACCTGCTTTCTATAGACTTGGCAGTTTGGTTCCTCTCTTTCCGCTCCTTGAGCTGCATTTAAGGGGAAAAATATGAGGATCTAGCAAACAAAGATATCCTCTGGTAAAAGTTAAAAAATCATTATTGTGTATTGAATAATCAAAAACCTTTCTTATGTTAGTTAGGAGTTTCATATGCTCTTCGGGCATGACTTCCTTCACAGCATCCAGACCGCATTTCTTCACAAGCATTTCAAGAAGCAGTTTAACCTACAGAAATACATAAAAACAAGAAGAGGTTACAACTCATGCCCAACTAAGAATTCAGTGCATAAAGGAGACAATCTTAACATACAACTCCATCTTCTAAAGGAAAGCATTTTTGAGCTTAATGCATATAATTCAAACACAGAATGTAAATTACAAGAAACAACCAAAAATCCAAGAACCTTACTTTTGCTTTAAAATGGTTTTTGGTGTTATCTTGCCAGTTCAGCAACCCTTCCACCATGCTTCGCAAGTGTGCTTGCAGGCTTTCAGCTTGCGATTTGGCTACCAATACCTTCAGCAGTCCTAAATTAGCCTGCAAAAAATGCAACAATATAGAGCAAAAGAGTCAAACAGCAGAGAGCTGGCTCTGACAAATTGAGTTGGCACCATTCTGAAGGAGAAAATGGACCTTGACTATTTCTTTGTTCTTTCTTTGCAAGAGAAGATATGTTGATGGAAGAACACTGTAAGCAGCAGAAACAAGATCCGAGAATTCATAAGCCAAGCGAGCTAAGCCTTTCATTGCAGCACTAATCGTATGAGGGGTCTCACCTGCCAGGCCCCCAGCAACCTATCATGATGAAGACAATAGAGGATTATAGATATGAAAATTGCAGATATGTCAAGAAGTGTCAGCTCAAGTACCATGTTAAAGAATTGGTGCAATTTCTCCGAGCCACCTTTCTCCTCATCTTCATATGCATGACCAATCTGGACAAGAATATCATATGCTCTATTTCTTGTTTTCTTGTTAGCCTAGAAGATAAGTAACCACTGAGTTAGAGACTTCAAAACCATACTATAAAGGTATATTAGCATATGACTAAAACCCACGGACATAAAACAATGTACAATAGACGTTTCATAGGTGCATCAGAAATCCCACCAAATCATTAGATTCCCATACACAAGTTTTTAACTGTAATGACCAAGAGAACTTCAGTTTGGTGAAAAATTTACAGCAGAAGATCAAAATTCAAATATCGAAGGGTGACAGATTTTAACACAAAAGATACCCATATTAGAGCCTAGGGCTACATGTTCTCATAGCAAATTTTCAAGCCGTATAAGAAACTCCAAATCAACTCCAAGTACTCGTAACAAAACAAGAAATTGATCAGTAATAACTGCCGGTGCATCTAGAAATGACTGCTCTACCTCTTTTAGGGCTAGTATAATTTCAGTAAGGAAAGAAGAAATCATGTTGTGCTTCCTCTGATCAGATCCTTCCTGCAGTCATAGGCAAGCAAAATTAAACTCCTCCCAAGAGTGATTTATATGAGAGAGTGCAATATAATAGTACAACCTTCTATTCAAATTGAGCAAACAAGGAATCTTAATAGATTGCTACTTACCTTAGAAACGTGAACAATCAGGAAGTATAAACAGTCAAGTCTGTGACGTTTAGCTGAAAAATGACAAGAGGGCAGCACTTCAATCATCAACTTAAGCAGCACTTCAAGATTTCTTGAAATAAAGTCATCAGAGTACTGTCCATTGAAAATTATTCATGTTGTCAGTCAAATGTCAAGAAACTTAAAATAATGACTATACAATAATAAAACCATTGTTGCACCTCAAGTAGAGTGACTTTACTTGCTAGTAGTTATACTAATATTACTATTAGATTTATTATTACTGCTAGAAACAATTACATTACTACCAATAGAAGAAGACACAGGAAGCAGATAAGTAAATGACAGGGACAAGAGAAGTAGGATTATTCATGACATAAGTAACTCACTATTATCTCTAGATCCAGCATAAAGTTATTGATAATTCATAATCAAATAATGAGTAGGATTATTCATAAAGATGTTTGTAAACCATCTCAGACAATACTGGTAAAGTGGAGCTCAGCAAGAAAAAGACCATGAGATCTTAGATAATCAGATCAACTCTAATCATTATTGATAATTATAGGCTGCAATGCTCTGACATCAATTATTAGATCCCAGTATATTGTTTATGGGTAGCCTTAAGTACTACCTGTAATTGCAGAATGATAATCAGGAATTTAATTTCCCAAGAGAAATATACGTTTTATACATTAAATAGGACATCATATCACAAAAGTTAGTAGAAACAAAAGAAAAGGACAATCAAAATGTACCAAGAGAATTGTTCCAAGGAAAAAATCATGAGCTGTTAGAAAATTTTGTTTTTTTTCTTTCAATCATTATATTACCATTTTTTCAGTATATTATGGACAATTTTGGCATCAGATTGAGCAGAAGGACAATGTTTAATAGCCATACCAAACCTACTGACTCATAAGAAATTGGAAAATCTCAACAGCATTACTAATTTACTATTTCCCAGATAAGTAGTTTCAATCACTTGTTTATCAAATTGTTGATTGTAGAAAAAAGAAATGAGTTGCAGCAGCATTTTGCATAAGTTTGTAATTAACTTGCGCAAGTACAAACATAAGATTTAAATATATTTTCAAGACAAGTTAAAAACATGTTCACCAATAAACCATAAAAATGACCACATTTCTACCAAAGCTAATTTTTCTTGGAAGGGATCATATTTAAGCACCTGAAATATCAAGGATAGTACTCTATAGGCCTTTTTCTGGATCAAGCCATCAACATCCTGGAACATGGAAAATATATACTTGAATTTAGTTGACGATTTCTCATAGTAATAAAAGTATCTCCCATCACATAAATATACTAATAATATAGTATAATAATGGTGAACCTTAAGTACAGGTTGTAAAGCGCCAAATAGAACATCAATTTCCTTCGAATCTAAGCCAGGTAAAAGGGAAACTGCAATGTCAAATAACTGTGCCCTGTACACAAGAAAGACAGTATTATAACACCATCAGAGTACTTTATAAATATCAGTCTTTCTAGTTTATGCATGAAAGCTGCAGCTAAACATACTAAAAAGAGTTATACCAACAGATATACACCCAAACAGCTCACCTGGCTGCTGACAGTGAACCTTCATTTGATGAGTTGTCAACCTGCATGAGATTTGAATTTTTTGATCCTCTTGATTTGCTAGCTTCCTTAGTAACCGTCAGAAGATTTTTCATGGCTATCACGAAAAATGATGTGACCACCTTCTTATCTGATATTGAAGCAAGTTCATGAATTGTAGACTGCAGGATGTAAGTAAACAAGTCGTGAGACACTAACTAAAAGCTAGCATGTTGGAGGGTCAAAATATGTAAGAATCATTTATCTAAGTCATTTGACTAAACATGATAAATATTTAGCATCAGAAGATAATTCTTATTTCTAGTTCCATCTTAGGTTGCATTTGGATAGAAGAATTTGAGAAAAGAATTTGGAAGAGGGTTTCTAATACAGAAAAGCCACTCAGAAAACAGTTTAAGATACATTTAAAATGCACTAGGAATATCAAACTGCAGCCTGCCTGTAAAAGTGGTCCCGTAGCATGTCTACATTTAAAATGCACTAGGAATATCAAACAGTTTGGTTTTCTTTTACATCTCCATTTCCAGTTTTCAGTGTTTCAGACATCGTTTACAAGATTTTATGGATTTTTGCATAGGAAAAGAGACAACAAGGGCCGATACTCTGTATGTGTTAGTGAGAAAAAATATTTATTTTGAATAGTATGTAAGTGGTGGGTCCTATTAATAATGTCGTTCAAGCATATTATATTAGATGGATTTGATGGCGATGGGTACCATAGAATGATTTATTTTTAAACTGTTAAATTGTATTAAATGGATTTGATAGTGATGGAACCTAATTTAAATATTCAATTTTTTATTATTATGACTGATTTTAAAATAGATGTTAGGCGAAAATGGGGTAAGAAACATGATTTTGGCGTTTGACAGAAATTTTGGAAAGATTCCTTCAAAAAGAGAAAAAAAAAAAAAAAAAACTGTCCTACAGTTCTACAAAGACCACAAGAATATATAATAGAATGTTTCAAGGACCAAGTTAAAAGAGATGGAAAAACATCAAGAATCAAACTTACCTGCAAAACACCAGCAGTATCTTTAGAGGATTGGGCATATACTCTAATAAGAACAGACAACAACTCCGGAGCAGAGGATTTCAACGTGCTCAAGTTAGAACCAGCAACATTTTCAGTATAGAAGGCAATAGCCTGTTGTTCAGCAATGCCTACTTCGGCATCCAGACCATCCCCTTTCCCTTCCAGAATTCTCTTATTCTGCTGAATAAGAATTTGCAAGCTGGAACATATTATACCACAAACCTCAGGTTCTTCTTGGAGAGCAGTGCATAGTGCTCTCTCCAGACCCTTAAAACTTTTGGCAGTATCAACAGGATAGTTGCAAAATGAGGGTAGCAGTGACCACAAGGAATACACAATTCCATCGACACTCCTTGCTGAATATAATTTTCCTTCTTGCTCAAGCTGGATTTAATGTTGTTTATTTAGTAAACACCATAGGAAACAATATGTGAATAAAGTACTCTGGAAAAATGTTTATACCACTGCTGACTTCAGCTTCATTTCTCCGACCTTAGGTAAGATTGACTTGGTAAAGAAATTCAGGTGAGCACCAACAATATACTGTTTCAGAATTGGAAAAAGCCAAAGATTGCTCTCTGATAGATCTGGAAATTCCAAGTTAAGAGGTAGAAGACTCAAAAAATTCTCAGGTCCCATAGCGCCAAGAGCTGCTCCCATACACTCATGCAACTGCAACAAATATTACAGTACTCTTTCAACCCCGAAAATTGATTAGAAAAAGGAAAGGAAGATTTCTCCTCAGATAAAATACCACACAACAAATTAGTCTACAAATAACAGCACTGATTACTTCAAACTACATCTTGTCAAGAATTTCTTTAAACAAAAATAAATAAATTATAAAACCATTACAGCTCCAAATACAGTTCCAGATGCATTAAAGGAAAGCTGCTTTAGTATGTATGAACAGTGTACACATACAATTTTTATAACTGTGGCATGTAAAATCCATGTGAGGAAGCAACATCATCCACAGTGCCTAAAACAGAGATTAAATCATTAAACCCATTTCATCAGAACTCAGAACCAGACATCAACTTCACGAAATCCTACAAATGCTCAATCCTAAGGATTCTAAGAAAGTTTTGTCAATAGTCCACTGATGAAACAACCAAGGACTTCAATCCTTGAAAAAAAAATCTCACTCTTCTTAACTCTTAAACAAGTTACTATATAAGTCAATCGTTCAGCATATCAAGTTAGCAATGCAGCCAATGTACCAGACCAAGATTTCAAATCAAGGATGGTGCAACAATAAGGCACCAATTAACCCTATTACGTAAAAACTGTAAATACGCAAATAATCCGCAATTATTTGTTTGAATGGTGTCCTATTTTCAGATATGGTCTGCCTTATACAACTAGGCCCACACTGGTGGAGCAGACTGCCATAAATTCATATATACAGATGAAGCGGACAATACTAAATAGATTTCAATGAATATGGCAGTAGATTATCTAGAAAATTCTGCGAACAAGATATTTCTAAAATGTATCTCAAGCATGAATGTGTGCATATAACTGTTTGGGTTGCAAACATAGTGCTACATTAGAGTTCACGTTGTTTGTCGATTCTCCAAAACCTGATAGAAGAAAAAACTTAGTTTCGGTACAAAGAAGCTCCATGTACGGATGTTTAGCATCTTTCGGTCTCTTGAAGAGTGACGACCTTCATTGTACATAATCAATTTTCAAAAAGCCACATAGCTGCTCGTTGACTTGGCAAAGAGTTGTTCACTTATACTTCATAAGCAACATAACAGGACGGTACTTTGCTGTGTGGTTCTAATAACATAAACTTAAAGTTCAATATCATGCATACCCTCGGAGCCACATCTATAGAAATATCCCAGTACAGATTCAGAGGAAGCCCATTTTATCATGCATGGAAATATCAGAAAAGAGGAACAATTTTGCTACATAAAACTGGAACATGTTGCTTCAGAAAAGCAATATGAGAGCTTTACAAAATCAAAACAAAAGCAAGAAATAGCAACCAGAATGATTAGAAATCCAAGTTATTTGCTATTATATATACCTGTTTCCTGAGAGCAAATTCTCCATCTGGCAATTTTTGCATCTCAGATAAATTAGCCAGTGTTCCCTTCAGGAAGTAAAAAGAATGTTTACCTGCAAGGCCAACCAGTAAGGGTCTTAATATAATAGTTACTTAAGATCCTCTTCTTACAAAAATGACAGGAACAAAAATTCATAAGAAAAAATCAAAAATTGTCTCATAATCTTATTGAGTATATAAATGAATGGACATGTGACGGTCGAAGCTTATTTGTTTGCAAAAAAGATCCTGGAAGATTTTGTATGTGTTCAAAATTTGTCGAAGCATTAGCAATAACAGTCTATATGGCTGCACATACTGTTTATGTAACACAGTTATAACAAGAAGACCCTAATGCAACTACCTAATTTGTGAAACATGGCAGAAACAATCTGAAATGACACGTCCCAGACTGCTTCATGATGGTAATCAAGCAGGCTCTCAATAGTTGCACAAACTTTTTCGATAACAGTTGGGCCAGATTTCCTTGAGGCTGAATTGACACTGATTGTAATCTGATCAACACCCTGTTTGATTAAAATATCATCAATACATGAATGTATTAAGCTCTTGAATGTTGCCAAAGCTGCTACCAAGGATTCTTCATGTCCAGAATCCAAAACATCTGAGAAATCCCAAAAGAAAATTTCAGTACACAATGTATGGAAACACTTCAACTTAAGCCCATAATATAAAAGGAAAGGTACAAAATTAGATAAATTGAATTTGTTAAGAATGTTCCCTTTCATAGTTCTCTGAGAAAGAGATGTTGAGTAAAGAATAGAACAATGAAATACTTAACCTTTTAGCGCATTGAAAACAATAGGAAGCTTGACCACGCAAATTTGCCTGTTGAGTGAATAAACTCTCTTCATCCCAGTATCTAACAAGCGAGCAGTGAATGTCATGCTATCAGCAGAGGACTCATGCTGGGAGACTGAGGTAGCTAAAGAGCATAACAGATCAAGCAGAACTTCTGCAGAAATTTCTCCACTAGAATGAAGACACAGGGCATTCAGACCATCTGAGATGCGTCTGTTAACAAGGGAATGTCTAAGTTCCAATAGAGACTTGAAGTACTTCAAGATGTTTGTTGAGGATTTCGACGACATATAAGGAAGGCAAGTCTTAAGAGCATCCAGAATGTAAAGGACCTCCTGTGCTGCTTTGGGCCCTTCTGAGACAGTTGCATTTGATCCACCAGCAAGAAGAAGAAACCTCTCAAAGACATTTGTAATGGCTTCACTCGCAGGTGGCAGTAATGGAGCAAGAGCTGGTACTAACTGAAAATACTCCAGGACTTCTCGTAAACATGAATGTGATTGTTTCCTTACCTGTGTTTCACCATCCAACCCATGGCTCAGAGAGGTCAATAATAGAATATAGGAAAAGTAGTTAACATAATAAGTGATTTGTATAAGTTCTTCAGCAAAATCATTACAGAAACCATTTTTTTCTTTCTGTCTGTTTCTCATGTTACTGAATTGATATCATAGTAGGAACCTCATTCACTGAATTGAATTATGTTCTGGTACTCATATGAACTATTTTATTCTCTCAAAATTATGGAAGCTAGCAATGTACAAAAGCAGATAGAATATGGCTAGTTTGAGAATAGTAGAAATAGCTATTATAATTTATTTTTTAAAATTAAGTAATTAACATGAAATAGTTATATCAAATGGCAGAAATGTCTCTCAAGTCTCATTGATTACAAAATTCAAAATAAAGCTGCCCAACTTCAGAAACAAGAATTCGTCCTCAAAACTTAAATTTCATACCAGCATCATAAATAGTACCAATTGAATGAATTCAATTGCATAGAAAGGAAGCAACCGATAAGGAAATTATTATAATTACACCTATATCTTAATGCTAGCAACACCAAAAATATCTCAATTTAATAAAGCAACATTATCTTTCTTCAAGTGGCATTACTGAAGTCCAGATTGTGAAAAAAAAAAAACACCAAGAAGATCTGAAAATCACACTTACGCTTTAGATATAGGTGTAATGACACCAAAAGGAAAAACATTTTACTAAAAAATCTTATGCATATCTGCATTGAGTTTGCATGGATAAGGAACCTAATGTTGGTGTTCATTTCAAGTCCTATATGCATACACATATATATAACTTATAAACCCAAAAAAAAAAAAAAATTTGCTTAAAACCCCGTAAAACAGAAACATTTAAAAAAAAACGAAAATTTCCAGACCTTAGGGCGATCGTCAGTTATGTAAGTGATGAGAACACCGTACAACTGCACTACATCTCTCCACTCCACCTTCTCCCTTACGATTAGCAATCGTGAAACACACTTTAAGCCAGGGACAACGCCGTTAATTCCGACGGATTTAACTCCAAGAATCCGAACAAGAAGCTCGGAGAGATAAGTGTGTTTCGTTTTCAGGACACCTGGGGAAATTTTCTCGACAACAAGGGACAGAATCGTAATTAGAGCGTCAATCAGGTGTCCCGGGGGGTCGACGCTTGATGAGAGGCGATCAAGGGAGGAGCATGTGGCACCGAAGTAGATGACGGGCGTCAGAGGAAGGTTTTGGTCTATGAGTTCCTGTGACATGGCGCCGATAGAGGCGCAGATGTGGAGGTGGTGCTCATTATCGGAATTGCTGAACTGGGAGAGCAAGACGGATGAGAAGTCCTCGTTGGAAGATTGTATCGACGGAGCCACCTCCATTTCGACGCCTTCCATGATTGCCGGAAAAGTGGGCGGCGGCGGTGATGGGAGGAGTTTAGTTAGGGTTCTGGCTTTCAGGGGAGAAGGGTTTTGCAAAGTGGTTTATTCCTGGACTATATTTGAACCGGAATAGCTTCATCCGGATTTGGAAAGCTCACGTTTAATTTAATGTTTGAAATATAATTTAGATAATTTTAAAGTACCAAATTTAAACTGAGGACATATTTTTCTTCATTTTCTTACAAATTCAAATGAAGTATCGAATATCAACAATAATCAACATATTATTCGAATTTTTTATATAGGTATACCACACATCCAACATTTTTTCTCCTATTTTATCTTGGATATTTACATTAAAAATATTGAATACATAATATTACTTGTCGTGTATAAAAAAATAAAAATAACTCATTGAAAAAACGAAAAATAATTAAACAAACTTATTTATTTTGTATAAATTTGAAACGATGGGTACAAAAAAAAAAAAAAAAAAGACATGTATAAAACTAGAGAGAGGATAATCAAATTCAAAATTGAGTGATTGTAATGTTATTGCGTGCCCAATCATGCTCAATTAAATGTCTAAATCACATAAAATTGACAATGTACTTGATTATTACGTATCGTTATGATATTTTTAAAATATTTTAAAACTTCTCGATTTGGGTATTAAACGTGTTGTACAATGTCATCATTTTCATTGTTGTATCAATTTATAATAATATTCTTCATCTTCATGATATGTAAAATACAAGTTAACATTTTTTTTCTTATGCTAAAATCAACTAGGATATTTGATAATTGTCCATCTTGAAGTACCTCAAAGCATGGAAATGCTTTAACGAATTAAAGTAGCATATTTTAGATAGATTTCAATATTTGGATAGTACCTCTACATATTGAGTAGTGTTTGTGTGCACCAGTTGCATGGGTCATGATCCATGCAACTGGGCACGCGGGTTGGGTCCTGTCCGGTTTAACCCGGATCCGCGCCCTTTTTTTTTTTTATAATTTATGTCATAACCTTTATGTTGTAATAATATAACATTTATGTTGTAATATAGTAACATTTATGTACAAATTTCATAACATTTTCACTGAATGACTTATACTTTTTTCACTATAAAAATTCATGCAATATAACACAAACCTTTATATTGTAATAATATAACCTTTATGTTGTAATAGTATAACCTTTTATGTACAGATTTCATAACATTTTCAATAAATAACTTATAGTTTTTTCACTATAAAAATTCAATATAGCCGAAACATTTATGTTGTAATGATATAACCTTTATACTGTAATACTATAACCTTTATGTACAAATTTCATAACCTTTTCAGTAAATAACTTATAATTTTTTTACTACTCAGCACTGCAAAAGGTTATGTGCATATAACTAAAAGGTTGAGTTCGCTAAACTAAAAGGTTAAGTTCGCTAAACTAAAAGGTTATGCCAATATACAGCAGAACTAGAATTTGAGTTAGGATTTGGGCGCGTGAAAGACATTTTTGGGCGGATTGACCCGGTTGTACGGATTTAGGATCCGTGCACCTGGTGTATAGAAACAATTGTGCTACATATTAGATGTGTCATGACACAATTACTTCATGGACGATTGTAGGGGATTAATGTCTTCTTGTAAAATTGTATTATCAAACAACTGATTTTTTCTCAATTATCGATGTATAAAGCCAAGGCATTCTGATGAAAATTAGACATGTTTGATGGAGATTTAGATAATTTTATTGTTATTAATATTTTTATGTTAATTTTATGCTTGTCATTTAATTAAGGTTTTAAGTTTATATAATATAAATAGAAGTTTGATTTATTGTTTTAAATGGTTGATTGATTTATGAAATAAGAAAAAAGTGTTTTTTCTAAAATTATAATTACTTCCATTTATTTTCAAAATTAACAATTTGTAATTATATTTTATCATGTTTCTATCTGCATTAGTTTTCAATTAACAACCTTTAATAATCTATGTCAGGCCTTCCAAACAAGTAACAATTTTTAATAATATACGCATATCTCTCCTCATGCATTTGAAGCAGACATTGTACATCATCTCTAGTTAGTATCATCAAGATGTTGTAGAGTGTTCTAGTAAGAGCACAATTGTACGATTGATGGCAAATTTGGGAGATCGAACAGTTTGAATTTCAAGTAAATGTTTTTTATAAATTCATGTGTTGTCCGAAACTTTCGAATTAATGCTATCAAATGAAGCTACACTACATGTGATGCAGGCAAAGCGTGATAATAAATAATTACCATATTTTCAGAATACTAGATGTAACAATAATAATTTTAAAGAAAATCATTTTTCTTAATTTCATAAATCAATCAACTATCTACAATAATAATAACAATTCATGATTATACCAATGCAACTTAAAATCTTAAATAGATAAAGTTACATAAAATCTATGAAAAAATATCAATCACAATAAAATCTGTTAAATATCAATCAAATCTGTAACACATATGATCTTCATCAACAGGTAGGTTGAATTTTAAGCAATTGTGTTTTATGTGATGTCCAAAACTTTTGATGTTGTTGAACGAAAGTACATTGAAAGTAAATCATACTCTCTATATATTTGTTATATGAAAAATAAAAAGTGGATAATGGAGCAAAAATGTTAGACATACAAACATGTATTTGACATTTAGTCGGTCTTATTTTTATATTTCGTCTAAAAACAGTAAACAAAAATGATCGACGATATGAATTTATATGTTACCCATTACAATTTTGTAAGTCAAGATTTTGAAAATTTTGTATCTGTTTTTGGATTTCATAGAATACAATCACATCATATTGGAAGTATTAAAAAAGTAGATATAGTTGTATTATTTTACAATTAAAGTGAATGAAAATGTGAATAATATGTTGATAATTTGAAATTTTGAATACTTGATCAAGATTTACAACGGTGAATTGAGTATCTTAGAATGATTTAAGTTCTATTTAAGTTTTATTCTAAATACAAGATTGAAAGCGACTCATTCCAAATTCAAATAGATCAACCTCAATTCAAACACGACATAATATAAATAATTACTCCCCAGTTTTCATTTCTGATTATTTCATTTCTAAAAAGTGAGTTGATGCTTGATAATTATTGATAAAGGTCAATTCATATAGAACTGTGACTTAATTGAATCAAACAGGAGTACCCATTAAACCAAAATAAGATGAATTGAGTGTGACAAGCCCTCAAATTATCGCGCAACTATTCCTCAACTTATAAAAAGCCATTCTCTTGTCCAATAAATATGGTAGGATTGAAATTTCTGAATTATGGAGACATTGATGTAAGCAACTAAAAGGGGTCATAATTAAGTAGGACCAAAATGCATTTTCTTAGGAGAATGTAGTCTACATATGAACTACTTATGCCAATACTAAATGCGACTTAGCTTAGCTAATCACGTGATTTTTCATTTATAAAATTCGGCTTACAATTGCCTGACAGATTCGTCAACTAACTCAATTAATGTCGAATCAACCCCATTTATTATATAAAAGTACTCCCACCAAATTTTCTGTTGTTTTCTAATTTTATTTGTACAAACAACATAAGTATCATGTCTTAAAAAAATATTAGTTCATTAAAAATTCATCCAAGTGAATTAATTGCAGCAGTGTCGTTATTATGAGGTGGGAGCTGGAATAATAATGGATTAATTAGTGAAAATGTCTTCTATTACCCGAATTAAATGTCTGAATTACCCCTAAAAATTAGTGATCATGTCCTAAAATGGACAGAAAAGTTACTTTTTACAAGTGCATTTTGAAAAAAATGAATAGTAATTTTTATCTTTAAATGGATAGAAAACTTATTTTTCATAAACATATGGGTAGAAAAGTAAATCTACACATGAAAATGGGTAAAGAGTTTATTTTGGTTGTTTTTTTTATGTTTTTCATTTCATATAGGATTCAAATCCAAATCTTAGATAAAGTGATACACTATTGGTCGAGATATCAGCAAAATTATGGGAAGAAGTTGACAGGCATAATTATGCACATATAATTGCTTGCAGAATTAACAAAAGATGAAGAGTATTACTATTACACATTATAGATTATGTGGATCTTATAATATATATAAAGGAGAGAGAGAGAGAGAAAGAGAGAGATGAATGATAAGTTGAGGCAATACTAATTAATTAATCTTGGATGAGATTGATGAGATAAAGGGCGTTACTGGTAACCCTAGCGACGTTGGTGATTTTCCGATGGACATCGGAGCGTACTTTACCGTCGATCTCCTTAAAGCCGTCGAGGCAGGTGTCCTCATTGGTCAAGGCGGCGCTGACCCAGGTCTCGGCATTGCTCATCTGCCACCGGAAGTCGGCTCCGCGGCGGAGATGCTCCAACGCCGACAGCGTCTTGCTCAGCTCCTCCACCGAGTCTCCCATTTGCTCCACGCAGTCGTTGAGGGCCCCCTGCTCCCTCCGCCCGCTCACCTTCAGATCCGACAGAAACTCCGTGGCTCTGCGCACGCGCTCCAGGCTGACTCTCACCGCTGCCTGGGCCAGATTGCGGGGGCTGCTGGCTGCGCCGCCGTACGAGGAGAGCGTCCGCAGGCAGATTTCCGGATAGCTGGCGTGGACGCACGACTGGCGCACGAGGTCGTGTTTTGGTGCATTGGCGGCGGTGGTGGTTGAAAGCAGCGGCGAGAGGAGGAGGATGAGGAGGAGGCAGGCCGTCATGTCTTGTGATGGATAATTAGGTGGAAGAGATCGATTGAAATGCTGCGGCGGCGGCGGTGGCACGGCGGGGATGGGGATGGGCGAATTATTTAGGGGAGTGAGTAATTGATAGACAGAAACACTCCAACAGTAATAAGGGGAGAGGTATGGCCATATGGGCAGTTGGGATGTTTTTATAGGGCTTCATCTTTTTTATTTTTTTAATGCCTCTCAACTACACACATTACATTTGGTCGTTAAATTGGAGGAATTTACGGGACCAAACTTTAAAATTGTTTTTTTTTTACTGTTTTTTTCAATTATTTATTATAGGATAGTGTTTATTTACAACAAGTGTATAGATCATGATCTATATAATTTGGCGTGCGGGTTGAGTTGGGTTCGGTTCGGTTTAATCCAGATCCGCGTTTAATTTTTTTTTTTAAATTTATATCATAATTTTTATATTGTAATAATATAACTTTTATATTGTAATAGTATAACCTTTATATATAGATTTCATAATATTTTCAATGCATAACTTATACTTTTTTCACTATAAAAATTCATGTAATATAACCGAAATTTTTATATTATAATAATATAACCTTTATATTTTAATTATGTACATATAATTAAAAGATTGTGAGTACAGAATTAAAATGCTAAGTTCCTTAAATTAAAAAGATTATATCAATATAATAGTAGAACTAGGGTTTGAGTTTGAGTTTGGACTATAGTTTGAGCACGTGTGGATGTATAAGGTGCGCGTGAAATACACTCTCGGGTCGGGTCGACCCAATTGCACGAATTTAAGATTCATACACTTAGAATATCGAAGTAGTTGTGTTTATTATATTATTAATCTATAAGGGCCCGCCTTCTTAATTTTACAAATTTATCAATTATTTCACAAAATTTAACCCCTAATCTACTTTATATTATATTATGAAATGATTTCGTTCATTTAAAACTACATTTTAGATTGACCTCTTTGGAACTATTTTATCATATATAAAAGTTAAATGTCTAAACATTTTATTTTAGGAAAGTATGATTAAATTGTGATTTGCTACTATTAAATACATTATTTCAGCTTTCATGACAGTTTTTTTATATCTTTTATATCCAAAGCATCCTTCATGTGAATCAAACTACCAAGATGTAATGTATTATATTAAATCATTGATTCTGTGATGTAGTGATTATATTATTGAAATAGTGATTTACGGTATAGTTGTTATATATATATATATATATATATATATATATATCAGTATCACGAATCATATTTCATCCAATTAAGCACCTTGTGCATGGTAATCTTCATACTTAGCATGTTATCAATTTTATTCTTCTTCATTTAACCCGAGTTTGATATCTTATTCTTTTTCGTTTAATTTTGGATGATGCATGCAAATATGGATGAAACAATCTTATGTATGAACTAGTGTAGACAGTATATAAAAAAAAGATGAAATTATTGAAATCTGATTAAAAATAATAATAACAGTAATAATTACTTTATGACTTGTGACCAAAAAAGTTAAAAATTCCAGCACAAATGGCTGGAAAAGAAAACGCCACACTCTAAAATTTGACCAAATAAGCCTAAACTATTAAAATTGAAACAAATTGTCCCTCAAAATTAAATATTCAAGTTTTGATCACTATTTTTGGATCTATAAACCAACAAACAAAGATTACATGAAAACATGAGATGATACTTTGCATCTTAACCAATATAATGTTGGGGTATGACCTTTTTCATCTTCTTCTATAATTCATGTCTGAGACTAATCCTGTTGAAATAAAAAAAAAACATGTTTTCTCTTATAATTAAAAAAAAGAATAAATTTCATAACAATATCTAATTTATAAAATAGTTCTCAATTCTAAACTTAAATTTTAAAGTTTTTCAATAAGGGACACAATTTTACATTTTCTCTCTCTCAATTTTTAAGGTTTGAAAATTAAATTGAGTTCTCAATTTAAAACAAATTTTCATTTTTCATTTTTTTTTTCATTTTATTTATATTTATAATTTATTTATATTTTAATATGTACTTATAGTTTAAATAAATTAAGACAAGTTCGTGTAATTTTGGAACGATCTTCATCCGACTTATATTAATGCAATTCAAAAAGTTAAGATTTCTTTATTTTCTTAATTTTATGAATAAAAGTATAGAAAATCAATTTTAATATTAATCAATTTAATATAAATTATATTTTATGAATGAAATTAATTATATTTTTTCTTTCTTTGTTTCATATAAATTAAGATAAGTTAGATGAAAATTGTTCTTAAAGCATACTAATATGTCTCAAAAATATGAATATATATTGAAATATAAATAAATTTATAAATATAAACAAAAATGAATATGAAATTTTGTTTTAAATTGACAACTCAATCTAAATTTCAAACATTAAATTTAGAAAAAATGTTAAATTGACTCCCTTATTGAGAAACTTTAAAATATGAGTTCAGAATTGAGAACTAATTTATAAATTGAGTCTTGTTATGAAATTTATTTATTAAAAAAATTGTTTGATTTTAATCTTTTTTTACTAGAATTTTCTAATTTCAATCGACTTTTTTACTCGTGAATCATGCATAAGCCCAAATCAATCTTTTTCCGATTGAAGATGGTGATGCCGCAAGTTTTACTGATTTGGAAATGAATTCATTTTTTCAATTCCAAAAATGCCATATAATATATATATGATTAATACAAAAAAGATCTACAAATTAATTAAAAAGGAAAATAAAGACATATCTCCCTCTCTCTTTGCACTCTGTTTTTCTTCTCTCACTATCTCTCCTTTTTCGATGTGGAGATGCTGCTACAATTTTGTGTGTTTGTGTGTGTAGCCAAATATGGTTGATTGAAGGCCTCACATTAAAAAAAGATGATGGGATTGTCAATCTGACATTTTTAGGGTTTTTAAAAAAAAAAGGAATTCATTTCCATATCATCAAAACTTGCTACATCACTAACTTTGATCGGAAAAAGATTAATTAGGTGTGTGTGATCACACACAAAAGATTCACCCAAATTTCATATAATTGCAAAAATGACGAAGATTTGATGTTTCTTTTATGAGTTAATTACAAAAAACTAAGCGGAATTATAACCAATTTTGTACTATGGAATTCAAACTTTGAGTCATTATTATACACAGTCGTAGATCTATGTGAATATTGCAAAATATCTGCTTAATATTTTACCAACGTGAAGGAATATTCGATGAATATGCAACCACCGATTGCATCAATCGATCATCTTATAACATTCACAAAAATCGACGATTTATCAGTAATAATCCAAAGTTCAAGTACCTTAGTGCAAAAGTGGTCATAATCTGACTTTTTTTTTTTTTTTTTGTAATTTACCCTTATTTCGATTGCAAAACTTCAAATTGATTTTTTGAATTATGCAAAACTTGTTTCAAACACAAATTCAATGGTAGAATAAAAAATGAAAAATTTCCATAATTCTGGTATATTTAATTTCAAATATAATTTTAGAGAAAATCGATTATGATATCAACAACTTTGCAATACGTGTCGAGTGACGGTATAATTCATTTAGCCATCAATAAATTTATATTAGATATTGTCCTACATAAATGTTAAAAAAAAAAAAACAAAAAAAAAATCGTTTATATAGAATCTATGTACACAGTTGTAAATTCCATCACGTTTTATAGTTTGAATATTATACACACTTTATCTCATATTTTATATGCATTTCATTTATATGCATGATCTTATCTACCAATTCACCGTAAAGTATATTCTATATAACATAATAATGTATATTAGTGCCATGTAAGTATGATGTTGAGAATATATATATAGACGTACTGTGAATAGCATTTTTATATGGAAGATTGAAACTTCTCAATCTCCAACTCCATAATTTGGCATGGATTTTCAACTTGGATTCTTAAAATGGTAAATTCAAAGGTAAGACGGTCAAGTTAATGTTGGTGAATCGATGATCAAATAATATTTATCTACATATTAGATAATATTTTTTTATGGATCATGCATGTATATATTTTTTTTTGTTTTTTGTTATTAGACAATATTTTTAACAAATTAGAATTTGACAAGTATTACTATGTAATATTTTAATATGTAGCGGGTAAGTTTTTTATGAATATCGATAATATTTTTGATTCTAAGACCTTCATATTCTATAATTAAAGTGAAAAAATTATAATTTGACAAGTAATATTTTTAATCTCACCTAGGATACTTTTATGTGTATTATGTAGTATTTTTGAGAAATTACAAATTGACAAGTAATCTAATACTTTTATATTTATCAAACAATACTTTTGAGAATTATTTTGAAAAATAATATTATGTAATATTTTTGTGTGTATCTGAAAATATTTTTATATATATACATCGAAAAATGCTTTTAGAAAACTATAAATTCACAAATAATATTACGTAATGTTTTTGTGTATACCATATAATTAATATTTTAATATGCATCAGATAGTAATTTTAATTCCAAGACTCCAAATTCATGATTAATAGGAGAAATTGTAATCTGATAAGTAATTCATAGAAATATTATTTAATACACACAAAAGTATTACCTAATATAATTAATTGATCACGAGATCTATGTTTACCCAACCCAAACGGTATGACTGTCTCACACAAGATCTGCTTTTTTTAAAAATGTTTGTTTTATATCAATATTGTTTGTATTTTTCATATAGATATTTAATTGATAACAGTTCGCTCTTTCTACGATAAAAGTTGGACCATTTTCTTCCTAAAATTTAACCTCAATAGATTCATTTATATCCTAAAATTTAACCTCAATAGATTCATTTATAATATGAAATATTTTATTTTCTTGAGACCAAATACTAGATTCGTTACCTAAATTTAGGGGCCATTTACCTCGATGAACTGTTTAATTAAATATTTTGAAGTGAATAAATGAGTTTGTTGAATTTAAGGACAGTTGAGAATGCAATGCTCTTTAATAGACCATACCAGCTAGGTTTCTACTTTAGGTAGGCCATAGGGGTTTCGTGTTGTCCTTTTAACTTCACATGATGTTTTAGATTTTGCTTAATGTTGAAATAGTTATAAGGCTACATTTATTGAATCAAATGTAACTATAAATAATAATATAATATTAAGAAAGATAAGGTGGGTGTGTAATATTATAACACTCACTTTTGATTCAAAAAAAACACGTGTCATTATTCTATTGATTTTGATTAATTTTTTTTGAATATAATTTAAATTGTTGATATTGAAAATAATTTTTATTTAAAAATCAAAATTTATAAAAAAAGTTTCTCTACAAATAGAGTCCAATATTAATATATTTTCTCATATATCCAAAATTCATTCTCACTTGTCTTATAATTTCAAGTTTTCCTTTTCCTCATCAAATTTCTATCATTTCTTATTATGGATCTTAACAATTCAAATTATTTTTTAAACTCCCAAAATTACCAAAACTTTCAATCTTTTGTAAACTTTGAAGATTATCTAAACCCTCAATATTATGAAAACTCTCAATTTTCTATAAATTTCAATCAAGTTTCTAGCCAAACACCATAAAATATTCGAGAGACAAACACAAATCAAAAGGGGGGAATTAGTTATTGTATTTGTATGTTATTTTATATATAAAAAAAATGAAAATGTGTCATTAATAAAAAATAGTTTATTGCGTAATTAATAAATATATAAAAAACATATATACAAAGGTTGCGGAATTATATATCAAAAATAAATAATTTCCATTTATATATTACGAGATTAGTAAATATATCAAAAAATAGTATACAATTATTAAATAATGAGAAAAAAATATTGGATTTGGTTGATGCCACTAATAAATTATGAAAATATTGAAATTGTGTTGGGTTGTGGATAGTGTAGATGGAAGAGAAAAAATTAATATTTTATTTTTGGGTTGGTTTGTAAATAGTATAGATAGAAGCAAGAAAGATTAATATTTTATTTTTGGATTGTGTTTGATTAAATGTCATTAATAAATATAGTCTAAAATTTTGGATATAAGCAATTGCGTTTCAAGAAAAAAAAAAAAGAGAATAATACATTTTGCAAGAAACAAACGGTCATCTCATCACTTTGTCGGCATAGGATTTTCATAATTATAAATATTGCAACTAATATAAATATATATATATATATATATATATATATTCACACACATTATATAAGAAAATATGTTATATAGTGTGATGTAGATCCAATATTAAATCCATTTGTATATATTTAGAAACATAATAAAACTACACGTGTTTAATAGGTGTAGACCGTGTAGCAATTAGAAGAACGACCTAAATTTGGTATGGTTATAACTTTTCATGATATTTAAATTACAAGAAAATCAATCAATAATGACAAAAGGTTAATAACGATATGAAAAAAATCATCATTACAAGTGGGATTCTATGATAGGAGAATGAGGAAGTATATAGTTAAAAAATGTATCTTATTAATTAAATAAATCATCAATATCATTATTTGCAATTTGGATTA
The DNA here is from genome assembly GCA_028654395.1 of Scutellaria barbata. Taxonomy (NCBI): domain Eukaryota; kingdom Viridiplantae; phylum Streptophyta; class Magnoliopsida; order Lamiales; family Lamiaceae; genus Scutellaria; species Scutellaria barbata. Next base: position 10,580,652 of record CM053646.1, on the reverse strand, counting down.
TCTGTTTAATTTTTTTTGTCTCACTTGTATCTAATCTCAAAACTATATAATTTAGAAGAAACACGAGTTTTCTCTCTCATTTAACTGTTAATTCAATTATTATTAATTTTGTTTAATTCAAATTATGTTGTTTTGATATGAGATGTCAGAGTTATATAAGAATTTCTAGGACATATATAGGATTTGTGAAATAACTAGCCGTTATTTTGAATCATTTGACTATTAAACTCCCTTCTGTCAACATTGATGAGAATGACATAAGATTTTGCAATCCTTGACATTGGTTTCGTAATTAAGCTTATTTCCCTCAAATATATTTTATATTAATTATTGATTAAAATTAAATTCTTCATCTGCATTTAAGTGGATTTTTTTGGATAAGTTGTTATCGCTTCAATCCATCAAGTTGTGATATTATATCATTTTTGTGCAAATGATATTATATTATTTTAACAGTGTTATATTAGGTCTTGATCATAACAAATATATAAATAAGATTTATGGTAAGAAATTATCATTTAAGGAGAAAAAAGTTTAAATTCTAAAGTTTGGGAGGTAAAAATGCAAAATAAAAGTGAACTTAAGGAGGTAAAGTTTAACAAATATATAAACATCACATACTATATATACATGTATAATGTAATATCGGATTGAATATTATATGGTACATAATAGCTAACAAAAATCACATAGTTCAAACAATGATTCACAAATAAATGTTCGATAATTGAGTTCTGATACAAAACACAATCAATTTAATTAATATTAAAGATAATTCAATATCTATCCATCAAGTGGAACATCCATGTTGACACATGTTTTGCATACATGAAATTGAAAATAATTAGGGAAGAATGGGGCAAAAATTGTTGATGCTCCTTGAAATGGCCAGCATACATGACAAGTCTACAACTATACATCAATTCTTGTTGCTGCCATTAATGACAACTTAACTTCCCTTTTCTTTTTCTTTATTTTTGTGAAGAAGAAATTTGACAGCCCACAGCCAACTAAAAGATGGGAAAGTTTGAGGTTGGAGTGTGAAAATTCATAGATTTGATGATAATTTTCTTAGCTCTTGAAGAAATAGATGTGAAGAGAAAGTAATTGTGGTAGTAAAAGGGTCCCATATGCATACTAAATGTGGAAGCAAGACATGTGGTAGATGCAGAGGGAAAATGGTCCAAATTCCCTACCCTTCTTTTAAATCTTTCTTGTCATGGATTCTTATTGGAAACTAATACCATCTCTCTCTCTCTCTCTCATATTATTTGTCAAGGGATGAGATACTACTGTTTATGCTACCGAGGTGAAATTGTGTGCACTCACTGTATATGCTTGAACTAGATTAAATTTTAGATAATGGGCCAGGATGGGCCTTGCAATTTCTGGAATGGGCTTTCCTGAGAAGAATAAGGTGGTCCCAAGGAAGAGAAAATTATTGGCATTGGGCTTCGGCTCAAGTACCAAATTGGATGGAACATTACCACTATAATAAATCCTTCCCGAATATGGTGGACGAAGAATTGGATGAGTTTGGTATGTTTGATGGGCCAGATTTCGGCCTTTTTATTTTTATTCTTTTATCTATTTTTTGATGTTAGAAAGTGGGCTGCTTGTTGGGTTCTTGTATAATATTTGGGTCTTTATTTTGTTTGAACTGTAGGCCTTCATGGGCTATTTTGAGTTGAGGTCTTTTATTTTTTAAATTATTCATCACAATGTATTTTGGTCAAGTTTATATAAACTCACAATAAACACTTGATCTAAATAAATTTTTTATACATTTCTTTATTGCGAGAAAACTTTATTGCAAATAACACAACACTCAAATCAAATACAATATTAAGTGAAACTAATATTTTTAACGAAATTTAACATGACATGCCCTTAGATGTTAATGTGATAACAAAGATCCTGACCCACCAAATACCAAATTTAACATAAATATTGTTGGCATGGTGATAATGAACGACAACAATGACGTTAGTGGTCCTCTATGTTTGTTTCATTAGATTTTTAGTTATTTATTTTTAATCTACATATTTAAAAAAAATGTTATTTTTTTAATCTTTTTACCTGCAATAATATGTTATTTAATGAGAAGAGTTTATTATTGTCAAGACGGGAAGTTATATGTGTAATTAGAAGGTTTCTGACATTGTTTTTTGACATACTCTATTTTTGAGGTAGCTTGTTACTAGTAATCATGGTGATGTGTCCTACATTAAATATCTTTTGTTTTGATACAATGAGATGATTGACTGTAACATGTTTTATTTTGATAAATTGATGTAATTTGAAAACTAGCACAATATAATTAATGTCATTTTTTTTAGTTTTATATGATTTGTTTCTAGTACAAAATGTATATAATTTATGCAAATAAATTTGTTAATTGCTTAGTATCAATTTTAATGTTAAAATATTTTATTTCTCATAATTATAAAACTCTAACTCACTCATATCGGATGGAAAAATAATTTTTTCAATTATTAATAATAATTTAAACATGTTAGATGAAGAAAAAAATTAGATGTTAAAATCAAACTGTAATTGAAAAGAAAAAAAAGTAAGATATCATATAAGGTAAACAGGAAAAAAAAAAAAAAGAGATTTTTTTTTTTGGGACATGACAGTAGAGAGAAATAAAAGAGAAAAAAGTTTTATGAGAAAAGGGGTAAATTTGGAATTTTAAGTCTAAAATTAAAATTGTGTGGGTGTATCAAGTAAAGTAGGGGGTGTGAACAGCCGCACCTAGAGAAATAACAGTTCCCACATTTTTATTTTATATATTTTTCAATGGTTACTCCTTGATACAAATATTTACGAACGATTTTATCTATCAAATTTTTTAAAAATTCACATTCACACAATTTATGTAAAGTAAACCACAAAGGACTTTATCTCTCTTTTTTTTTTTTTTCAATACCCGTCTAATTGAGCTATGAATCTTTGATGAGGATGTTGAAGAAATCAAATTTGTAAGGTCCCTTTGATGAAGATGTATTGAGATATAATAAGTATTGATATTGAAAATATTGAAGATGTATTATGATTTTTTAAATATTGATAAATATTTATAAAAAGTTATAAATATTATTAACTTCTAAGAATTATTCCAGTGTAAAAAATTTCAGATACGGCGTTGATTATTAGAACATCCACATTGGTTAGTTATTAGCACACCATTTTAGTGTGGGGCCTACATGCCACCACACTAATTAAAAACATCTATTTTTTTAAAACACACCTCTACATCAATTTAACACAAATTTCAATCAATTTAACACAAATACAATCATTACACGTGGGTCCCATAATTCACAAATTTTTATTCTTTATCTTTATTTATATCAATTTAAAGTAATTATTTATTACTTGTATGTTGGATTAATTAATTATAATATTAATAATTTTCAATTCACATTAAAATATAATTAATAATATTTAAATATTATTTTAAAAAATTAATTATCTAAAAAAAGACATAGATATAGCTAGCAATTAATTGAAAATAAGCAATTGACATTATAATAGATTGAACATACAATTAATACATTGATCCAATTGATTAAGGTAGTTAGATTTAAAATAATAATGCTTGAAATATTCATTTCATTATATTTATCAAGAACTTACATTTTAGTGGTCTAAATTGAAAACATTTAACTAAAACACTTGAAGAATCATATCGGTAGTAAAATTCTAAGGAATGGTGGTTACTATCCACCATTTTTATGAATTGAAAATTAGGTGTATTTACAATTGGAAATTAGGTGTATCTACAATTTAACTTGAGAAAGTGGAGTAATAAATTTGATCAATTGAATTACCTTTTGTAGTTTGAACCACAATTTCAATTTCTACCAAATTCAAAGAAATGGTGATTACTATATATCTACCATTCTTATTCTATTATTTATATCAATTCAAATTAATTCTTTATTTGTTGTATTAATTTTAGTGTAAATTGTATAGAGAATTTTTTAATTATTACATTAAAAAATTTCAACTTACATTAAAATGTATAAATAATACAAAAATGATAAATTGTTTGTATAGGAAAGAAAAGAAAATAATTTATTTGTATAGAAAAAGTAAAGAAAATAAATATATTAAGATGAGATGAGAAAAAAAAAAGTAAAAGATATTAATTGATGATGTGTCATTATATTAATCATTGACCAATTATTAAAGTAGGGGACAAAAATGCATTATTCAAACTTAACACACACACTAACTACACAAAAACACACACTTAAAAATACACCTACATTAATTAATACACCTTTTATTTTAATTAATAACACACTAAAATGAATTGATGCACATGCCCTTAAGGCTGTCTCTGAAGAATGATGCAAGTAGTGGTGTTTAGAGATCACAGAAATAATCATTGGATGTCAGAGTACTCCAGCAGTTTTATTATTCACTAAGTTTTCATTCAAAGTTTTTACGAAAATATAAATTGTTATAATTAAATTCTTTAAAATATGATTCAGTAACACTAATGTTAAAGAAAATATCATTCAAAATGGAAAATCGTGTTTTATACTTATATAAGACTAGTTTACCACCGTGCAATGCACGTGTTATAATATAATGAAATTTTGTTAAACTAATGATAATTATATACTTTTATCTTTTTTGTTATACTTTTGAAATTATGTTTTTGAAAAGTCGGTTAGTGAGCTCTTTAAACATTTTGTAATATATTTATGAACTTATTATTTTTCTAGTGTTTGACAAATATTTTTAAAATAAAATTTTATTTCATTTCATAATAAAATGTTAACAGATTATAAGATATAATATCTTCTAAAACCCCAAAAAATCTTATTGGACATATTAACTTATAAGATGTTTTTAAGGGGTTTAGCTAAACATTTTGTTCTTTATTGTCTAGTGTAATATTATTATTTTCATTACAATTTTTGTTAAAAAAATGTGAATATAAGAGACATATTTTATACTTTTGATATAAATAGAACATAATTAAACCTGAACTAACCTCATTAAACTAAAACTAACATTGCATTAACATAAAATATAAAATTAATATAATTAACCTAAACTAATCTAACCAACATTAACATTAAAATAAAACATAATATAACATAATTGAACATAAACTAATCTGTCAATTGAATGAACACATTGAAATATTCTTTAATAAAAGTAATACAACACAGTTATCTAAAAGTGCTAATTACCAATTTATGACCTAATTAAATGGAATAAAGTGAATCTACAAAGTTAGGAAAATTGTAAATTTAGAACAGTAATTTTTGGCTATTCACCATTTAGGAATATTATCTTTTCGACCTTTGAATTAAGACATTATTTTTTAAGAATAGATGAATTTAGGACAAATCAATTCAAATCAATGAATTTGGGCTATTTGGCACGAAAAATGCACGTGACTTCCTTATTTTGGCCCTCTTGTTGATGTGGACTCACTATCAATAAATTAATTCTAATTCTAAATTCCACTTGGTTAAATAAAATGCCACATCATCAAATAATCCAAGTGTACACCTTTAAAGAGCAAAAACACCTTCTTCTCCCCAAACTAAAAAAACTCTGCACTAAAGTTTATACTTTGTACTCATTAATAATCCAAGTGTACACACTCTGCACAAATATATACTTTGTATTTTGAATGTGATGATATAAATGTACAAAAATTATAATTAAAAGATATATATATATATTTTTAGAAAATATAGAAAATAAATTACGTGTTTGGCAATCTCTTTAAAGTGCGCGAAGAATGTGTCGGTGTGTAGGGGCGTGTGTTGAATCGGGTCGATCCAAAGTGTATGAACTCTAAATCCACACATCAATTACACATGAGTTTTTATGATATTTTAAAGCGAACAGTGTAATAATATTTGGCTCTCATTAGCTAATGAATGGACTTACTTAGCATGTGAGCTAATTAAAATATAAACTAATAGATTGGTATTTATTAATCTATACTTTTTAAAAGTTTAATTTACACATGATAAATACAAATATATCTAACTAAACTTATTTATTAAATGAAGTTATAAATCTTAACAAATATAATGCACTTTTTATATATATAATAATATATTTCTTAAAAGAATTGAGCTCGTTTAGAGTGAGCTCATGAGTAATTGACTAATAAAATATAATGAATTAAATTTGAATTGAACACGATAATAGTTAAATTAAACTAAGTATTAAAACTATTAAAAACTCGGTCCAAAAATGCCCAGTAACCATAAGTACTGGAGTTGTAAGTATAGATAATTTTAATCCATATTTAAGATTATATGCAGTAAAGTGTTGTATAAAAAAGCAACAAAAAAGCACCAAATATATCATTCTCTCGTGGAGCAAAACCAACATTGACACAAAATATTGTTTGATTGTACTAAGAGGGTGTATGTTGATGTTATAAACTCTTTAAAATATATTATTAGATGTTTAAGAATTTTTTTCTTTTTAATTAAAAGTATTTGGTAAAATTTTAAGGATATTTTTATGTTAGGTATGTGTATGCTTTTTCCTAATTTTGAATGTCCCAAATATATAATCCAGTTTCTATTTACAATAAGATTTCCTTAATTCATTTATTAATATATTTCTATTCTATTTAATTTTCTCAGTTTTGAAAACATAAAAAAAACATTAAACATTAAATGATGTATTAGAAAATATAGTATTTATTAAATATAGACTTAGTAGGAAAGAGAAGTACGATGTTATTTGATATTAAAATAAGAAGGTATTAACTCATAAATTGTTTTTTAAAAAATTATAAGGAGATCCCATCTTCTTTTTTCTATAAGATCTTAGTTCTTACAAACTCATTGAAACTTCATCATTTAAAATTAAATAAACACTATTAATATCTAAGCTCAATTATTTTATGAGATAAGATCCAATTTACCACAATTTTTTATAATTTTACCCAAATATTACAATTTATAACAATTGATCCTTACATACCACAATTATTAAAACTTATGCCCAAAATACCACTTTTTTTATTAGGTCAAATGTGCAAGTGACGATGAGACATGACTATGAAGAAAATGTAAGTGTCTATAATAAGACATACATGAAAATACACATATGTTGTTATTTTAATATAGTTAGTCTTATACGAAAATACATATTTTTTTGTCATACATGAAAATTCACAAAAAAAAAAAAAAAGTTTGTCTAAGTTTTATTTATTACTTTCATATTTAATATTAACTTTTTTTGGACTTACACAAAAACAACATAACATCATGAAAAAAAAAAAAAAAAAGCTCTTACACGAAATTAAAGAGCTTAAAAAAAATACAAAAAATTTGAACTTACACGAAAACAACCCTACATCATGAAAAAAAATAAAAAAAAACTTACACAAAATTAATTTAATTTCATGTAAGGGTATATATATATATATATATATATATATATATATATATATATATATATATATATATATATATATATGTGGGGTTGTTCTTGTGTAAGCCAAAAAAAATTATGGTATTTCGTGTATGTTTTATTACAAATATTGAGATTTTTCTTACAGTCATGTTTTATCGTTACTTACATCTTTGACCTAGTAAAAAATGTGGTATTTAGAGTATAAATTTTAAAAATTATGACATATGAGAATCAATTGTTATAAATATAGTATTTTAAGCAAAATTATAAAAAAATATAATAAATTGAACTCTTACCTTATTATTTAATCTATCCAAACACTTTAACAGATAAAATATAATTTCATTATTAATAAAAATAAAATATGTAGAGAGCAAAAGAAAACAATAAAGAAAGAGAGAATTGTCGCATTGCGGTATGAAAAAAACAAAATGTATTTACAATTTTGTTTTAAAAATTTAATAACATGACAACTATGTCATCTACACGGAATCATCAGCAAATCATCATTATTCCCTCCAACCCCATCTAATTATATTATCATACTCTTCACGCCACCGTCCACAACCACCGCCGCCGCCCTCCGCCGTGGCACCTCCCACAACCGCACCACGCTGCCGTCCAGCACTGCCGTATCCTGCCACTTGTACCACCCCATATCCCCCATTCTCACCACCATCATTCTCTCCCACTCGTCGCACCACCTCTCCACCTTCCGGCGACTAATCGCCGCCGCCGACCCGCCGCCGCCGTCCTCTCTCTCGCCGCCGTCTCCAAAACCACCCTCCGTGTAATACAAACTGAACTTCATTTTCGTGCTGCCTTCTCTCTCCAATATGCGAAACGACGTCGTAGCATTTGGCGTCGATGAAACAGTAGCCGCCTTCTCCCCCGCCGTCTCCGCTACTTCTGGCGGCGAGGAGGATTTTAAGGCAGCATCTAATGGCGGCGATGATGTAGCTCTCAATCTCCAGAAGCTAACGGCGGCCGTTATGACAGCGACCCACGCCCATATGTTGTTGACGGCGGTGAAGAAGCCGTAGGTTAAGTACTTGAGAGCTAGAGCTTCAAGCGGAGTTTCCAATGCGTTCATTCTCACAAACTTTCTCTCTCTAAGTCTTCTCTCTCAAGGTTTTCTGTAAGAGAGAGAGGGTTGTGTGGGATTATATGGGGGATAGAGGGGAAATCTGGACCGTTGATCTGACGGCACGAGCGGATCTGAGGGAAGATGCTGAGAATCAAGAATGGAGATGCTAATTAGGCTAAGGTAGATCCAATATTGTTCCTAATATATTCTCACATGGGGACACGTGTCTTGATAGTAGTGGCTCTTGTGGATATACTGAACTCATCTCCGCTACCACAATATTTTCCAGTCATAGTCATCACTGTCATGCATCATGCATGCTAGCTAATTGACCTTAATTAGGAGTTCTATTCTATATTTGATTCATTCTTTTATTTTACATGCAATACATAATCCTTATGTCATATATATGTTTCTTCATATGATACATTGTATTCAGAAATTAAATACAAAATTGTAATGAAAACCCAAATTCATAGTTAGCAAAAACAAAAATCAGATATGAAAGAGTTAATACTGTAATGGTTGTGGGACCTGATTGGATCGGTTGATTGGAGCATGAAACAGGTGTTGGTCAGATTCAATTAGATATAAAACCGCTTTTCATAGTCAAAATCGAAAAACTTAGTAGATTTTTTTATTTTTATTACCTTCATGATAGCAATCATAACTACGATACTAGACATCAACATCATATACGGTGCATTGCTTCATTATCATTTAGTTTACTAGTTAATATGGGATAAACTCATATAAATACTAACACCATTTATTGTGCATCACTTTAATGTCGCTACATTATCAATGTGAGACAAGTTATATACTTAATTTATCCTATATTTTCTTTGATTTTTGTCCATTGTTGAAACAACTTTTAAAATTATATTGTGTATACATTATGAGGATATATTCATATGTACTCTTAAGGAGAAATTTATGTTTATTTAGGAAGAATTCATATTATATTAAACTTAGTATTTTTTACTTTTTAAAAAAACTGAGGAGATATAGTGTTGATATTCTATATTATATATATATATATATATATATATATATATTGTCTTATGTGATATGTTGTAAATTTAAGATTGATCTATATTTTCAACTTTTCTAAAAATGATTTTGGATATCATGATGATGATAATAACAAATATAAATATAAAATAATACTTAGATTACATAATATGATAAAATTTTAGAAGAATATTGTTCAATTTTCTTTAACCTTCAGATGATTTGGTTGAATAGTTTCGATTGATTGAAACGTGAACAGGTAACAAAATTGTACTCATCACCGATCCAATTTCATAAACATTTGTATAAATCTATATATACGGTTAATTAGAATGATTCTGTTGTATCAGATATTAAATTAAATATAAGAACATTAATATTACAAGGTATTTATAGTAAGAGGGCCACAAATTATGGGCTTTTAAAAATTCACGAGTATCCTGACCTTATAAATGGGTGAATATGATATATTAAACACATAATGCATTTTTGGAAGCAGCTGCAATATGTTTGGACTAGTTCTCATAGTCCAATTTAAGAACCCTCAATTGCGAGTCCATTGCTTTTGTGAGGTTTAAGAAGATCAATAGGCCTTAAGACTTCTCGTTAAATATTTAAGCTTACTTCATTATTTTCAATTATAAACACACAATTATTATTATCGGGTTAATTGTCACCCAATACATGGTGTGTGATGATTATTATGAAATAAAAAATATAACAGAAGTGTAATAAAATATTTCATGTGCTATTATCACTCTATAGATAACAATATATTTTATTTGATTCATTTTCTATAAAAGCATTTTAGGATTTTGTTAAAAACTAAGAAACATAAAATCTTGACTAATATATCCTTAACTAATCAAGAAAATTATGATCTAGAATTCGAAAGATAATTAAGTTACAATGGACTTTTTAAGTATGGATTTTTTAAAAAGTTTTATAAATATTGCTAGATGCTTGATATTATGGCTTGGTAGAATAGATCGTCTAGCTTGAGAAATTGGATCTATTTTGATGGCTCAAAGTAAGTTGGGCCAATTTGACATGATTTAATTGGGTTGAAGAAAATAAATTGGCCTAATTTTTAGACCAACCTGATAGAACACTAGTTTTAATTTAAAAAACGATTTTGGCTACTTAGAATATTGGCCCAATTAATGCAAGTTTATCCCTTTCCTCAAGAGCGTTGGTCTCCGCCGTTTTTATTTTTATTTTTTATATTTAATTTTTTTTTATTTTACCATTATCTGGTACTGATACTATTATGATTGTATGTTATTTTTATGTCACATACAATCAGAACACAAATACGACACGATCGATACAAAATTAAGGTCGTATTATAGAAAAAGGTGATCGAAGACCTATTTACAAAACGAGAGAAATATTTTAGTTCAAATTAATTGAAGTAGTCTGAAATCAATGGATAAATTAAGTGACAAAAACCAAGACTTAAAAATGTGTTAAATTCATTAATTTTCATCAAGTCCCTTGGCTTGTGTCCAAAACTAGTCATTTATCAATTAAATAATTAATTTTAGTTCCAAAATTGAATAAAAATGTCCTAATTTATCCTTTTTTCACCAGAAATTTCAAACTGTGTTGGTTTCTTCCCAATTCCCGTGCACGAGAAACCATCGGAGTTCGATAATTTCAGTGGAAAAAAGATTGAAATTGCAATTTTTTTTTTTAATTACAAAACTAAAATCGATTGCATTAGATATACAGGACTAGCAAGTTTGATCTTTTAATGAATTTAGTTATCCCTTGTAAGAATATATATATTATGATGAAGTGAGAAATCTTGTTGAGGGGAATCCAACTAAGTGATATAACATGTATGTATTTAGATACTTTATCATTCACAATGAATATATGTTAAACTTTAAATTTTTAATATGCCTTTAACAAGTTTTTTTTAATGCTTCGATTACTAAAATGATAAAACTCAAATGTTGGATATTTAAAAAAAATATAAAGATAGGTCACAAATATAATTTACTCATTTCAATTGTTTAGAAAACTCACATCAATATTATATTATTATAAATTTGATACCTAAAGTGATTTTTTAAAATCAAATATCTTATTACAAATTATAAAATTATGTGAATAATGTATAATTAATAAAAATAATATATATTGATTCAATAAAAAAATAAAATTACAATCAGTGACAATTGTAACTCATAACAACATTAAAAATTTCTTGTATATTTCTTCATAAATAATTTCAAATTAATATAATATATAATTAATTTTCAAAATTTGAGGGGCCCCACTTCCCCTTGCCCTAGTGTGGCTTCGTGTTTGTATATATATATATATATATATTTCAACAAATCCGGAATTTTCTCTTCAACGCTTACAAGGTAATTGCTGGAATGAGTATGCCATTTGACAATCCAATAAATCCATGCATATGCTTTATATTTGAATAATTTCTGCATATACATGCAATGTATCTTCGACTGGATCTTCTAGCGACGATATAGACATATTCTTTGAACCAAATTTGTCTTAGTCCACACAATTAATATGTTCTGTCTTTTTAATTGGGAAAATTAATAAACCTCACAAGAGATTACACGACATCATGAGTTTTCCACTTCTATTTATGAACAACCCATATAGAAATTTTTATTGAAGGAGAAAATTGAATGATGGAAAAGAACAAACATATTAACTTTTACAAGGAAAAAAAGACTTGAAAAGTTTAACAATTAAGGTCGACATTAATCTTACATTGAAGTCGACAAAAAACTTTTAACAAAAATAAAATTGAATATTGAATACTTGACCTTGTAGTACACTTCTAACATTCCAATTGTCCATTAATATTATGTAAGCAAATCATTAATCTTTATACAAATAAAGTAAAAAAAAAACCCATTCTTATCAGTTTATTTGTTTTTTTTTCTGACACAAAAGCATTCATGTTATTATTTGAAAAGGGTGATAGTGAAATAGTTGGATACTATAAGGTTTCGAGGAAACCCCAGAATTTATGGATTTCTGACAACATATTCCACAGCAGCTGATCATGTTTGGTGGCAATAATAGTTAGTCAAGTTAGGCAGAAAATGATCTCCTTATCAACATGCATGTTTTTCTTTCTCTTTTACACTTTTAACTTCATTATGGATTTTGTGTTGCAACTAAAATTAGAAAGAGGTAGGAATAATAGATTCTAGACCAACTTTAATTGGCATTATCCTAGCTTTACTTAATTGTTGAAAATTCTTGCTCAAATGATTTCCCAACTATTCACGTACCAATTGCAATAATACACCTTAATTGCTGCACTATCCTTCAATTAGGTATTAATCCTCCATTTCAATTATATATATTTTCTAATAGGGTTATTGCAGCAACCCGACTATAAAACTATCAATGATTTTTCATATAAACCATTGAATTTTTTTTTGGCACCTATATATATATATATATATATATATATATATATATATATATTCGGCAAATTATCAAATTAATTTTTTAATGATTTTTAATAAAATTTTGACACATGACTTACACGTGACATATTTTAATGGTTTTTTGCCCAAATAATTGAGTCACTGTATTCCGTTACATACTTAAGAGCTTTTATGAATACAACTCAAATATTTAGTCAAAAAAAATCCTTAAAAATATATTATGGACAAATCACTAAAATTAATTTGATGAAATGTCAAATAACTATAGTTTATATATATCATTGAAAAAAATGGTGGGTTTTATGCAAAATCGATAGTAATTAACCCTTACTAATATCAATTTGTTGGATTGATTAGTTAGTTTTGAGGGAATCTGAGAATGCAAAACTTTCCAAAACTAACCCGAATTTCAGGGATTTTAAAATTGAATCTCCTGAACCATCAGAAATATTTGAGATGTAATAAGGGCATAAAACAAAAATAATTATTTGCAGTCCTGATAGATATATAAAAATAATATTAGATATATGTTAATGTATCTATGTGAATTATTTATGTTTACAAATACTTAAAATAAAAATAATTTTACTCGATAAAACTAAGGGTATTTGAGTCTTCATGGACAGCTCAAATGAAACTGCTTTTTTATCAAACCCTCTTAATTTTTTTTTATTCTTGCAGTTTCACTACTTGTTCAGAAGTCACAATCTCCAAATGTTAGCTATTTGTTTAAAAACACAAGTCTTTTACCAATACTACTATAAATGAGCAACTCAACATGTTATTCTTTCGCATAAATACAAAAATTTATATGGATGATCTTACAAATATTATCATGAGACGGAGCTTCATTATTCATAAACAATATATGAACTGTAGGATATGAATTATAAGTTAACCCGTTCCAAATAATTAGATTCGTGAAATAGTCTCACAAGAGTTTCAAATAAATACCTATTTTCTAAAATTATGGTTGTAGACGAAAAAAATATTATATTTGATCAATAAAAAGATAATAAAATGACTGATGTATTTATTGAAAATTATTAATAATGATAAATGGCGATAAATGATTTATAGTCTCGAACTCAAAACAAATAAAGGAATTTGAAAATTCATAAATTGGACTTTAAAACCCAACACATGAGAAACTTGGACTTAGAGTACCACAAGTTTTCTCTTGATTTGACGATCCAATGGAAAATGTTACTATTCAATATGTTAAGTATCAGATTTTTTTTTCCATATGACGTAAATAAATAATTATATTAGATATATAATACATTAAATGTGAACACAATAAAATATACAAACTATATAAAAAGTCTTGTTAATTAATCAAATATTTTCAATTAAAAGTGTCATTTTACTCTGAATCATTCCCTTCAAACACCAGTTCCAACCTTTTAAAACTCATTGATAAGATGACACTTACAAACCGAGAATAATTATTGCTACTTGATTAATATAATATGAAACCAATTTAGATTCATATTTTATGTTATGACTCCATTGGACCTACATGAAGCACCACTAGAGCATTAATTGTCAAAGCCCAGATAATTAAAAATTTAATAATAAGAACCAAACTCATATAGTGACTTAGGGGTTGACAACTTGAGTCGAGAAATTAAATAAAGCATTAATTATATATGTGTAAACAGGAAGCCAGATTGCCCAAGTCTAAACCTTTGACCATATAATTATCAGTAATGAAAACAAGGGACGGATTTAGTCATGAGGGTCCTTCCAAAATTTTATATGTTTTTTAATATAGTTGATTTTTTTCACTTGTGAAGTACTTGACATTTTAATGTATGAATTTTATATCATTTCATTTTGAATTTGATATATTTTATTGAATTAAATAAATCCTAATTGTACAAAGTATCATAAATCTTAATCATTGAATAAGATTTCTCTTCTATGTATTAAATTTAAAATAATTATGCAGAAAAATTAACGATTCAAAACTATATCCAAAAAAAGAAAAAAAAGAAGCTATATCGTAATTTTTGGTATAGTATAACCAAAATAACTAAAAAGAAGAAAAGTTAAGTAATTTTTTTCCCCCAGAATATCCTACTAATCAAAATATTAAACTATAAGCATAATCAGAAGTCAGATATATTAAGCATAACATGATAAATAAATGCATGAAATAGTAAAATTATTTAAATAGAGAGCCAATTAATGTTGAAGTGGTTATTTTACTGCTTTTCAAAGTCCATAATTTATGTACAAAAAATGAGCAAGAGGCCATTGGAGGGACAATAATGATCACATACTACTGCTGCTATTGTTTCATCAGAATTCAAATATTTCAAATATTTCTCCATGTCCCTGTCAATATTTTAACTGCAACACTTGGTGATAATATTCAACCAACGTGCTACCTTGGACTTAGAAGTGTCTCGATCTTGAATTTTATGTCAAAATTGTGTGTAGCTAACATTGATGAATGAATACAAAACATGTACATAATTGTTGTGTTGTGTATTTAGGAAGGGAAACTTGAGTATCATACTGAAATAGGTAAAAATGATAGCAAGAAACTAGAAAACATTTTGGATGAAAATATGTAATACCCCAAATTTTTAATTATATCTATTTTTATGAGTAATATTTTTTTATTAATTATCATGATTTAATAGTATCTTATAGAGAAATTAATTAGGTGTTATTTGAAATATATCTATTTTTACGAGTAATATTTTTTTATTAATTATCATGATTTAATAGTATCTTATAGAGAAATTAATTATGTGTTATTTGAAATATTACGTCTGATGTGATTGAGATTTCAATTAATGTCGATAATATCGACAAGTCTAGATAAGTTAAACATTGATATATAAATATTTAATATCGACAAGTTTTATGGTTCTGTTTATAATTATATTTAACTAGATATTCTGGTATGGAATAATTGTTTAGACGAAAGCGGTGAATAACTGTGGTGAATAACTAGAGGTATCCAAGTATCCATTATAGCTTGGATTCGTTTTACATCCATAATTTCTGGTATGGAATAATTGTTTAGTTTAGTCACGTAATGTATGATTTTGTAAAATGAATTGAGAAAAATAAATAAATAAATCAATTGAATTGTTAGTGGAAAAATCCTTCTATAGTGTTTCTGAATTGTAAATAATCATCTAAATTGACCAATCCATGTATGATTTAGAATTTAGGTTAATTTTTGCAGTTTATTGCTCAGTCATTAGGTGGAAGAGTTTTCTATTTATTTGGTTAAGTTAGTTTGTAATTATTCTTCTCGATATTTGATATAGAATATATTATTTATGAGTTACAATTAAACTACATGTATTAAAATTATAATAATAATAATAAGTAGCAGTATCAGTCTTTCATGTTAAGATAGTAGTCATACATGTTTAATTATTATTTATTCATTAGTTATTGATTTGCAAAATTCAAACACCTTCTGTTAATGCATGACATTAATTAAATAAATGAATAAATACCTCAATGATAATAAGGATATTTATTCATTAGTTATTGATTTGCAGAATTCAAACACCTTCTGTTAATGCATGACATTAATTAAATAAATGAATAAATACCTCAATGATAACAAGTTTTGCATGGTTAATTCTTTCTGTAGTGTTCAGCCCATTACATAGTAATTAATATTAGTAATTAATATGAGACGCACGTCAGTATGTATAATAAAATTGATGTTTTATAATTAAATGGATTAATTAATTAGTTATAGAAATTTCCGTGCAGGTATTATACTAATTAAAATTAGAATTTTTTTTAAGGAAGTGGAAATATTAAGGAATTGATAGTGAATTAACAAGATAAAAACTTTTATGTGATTAATGATTTGATTTAAAAATCTCAATATTAAAAGATTATAGTTTTAGCGTGTATTATGTAGGTGCATTCCACTAAATAAATAACTATCGATACATCGACAAAAGAAGAAAACCAAATAACTACCTAAAATATAAAGATATATACAAAGAAATATTAGGATACGTTATTATCTTCCTTAACATATTATATTGATAGATTCTAAGTTATCAATTAATTATATTTTAGATTTGGGTTGAGAAAGCTTAAAGGTTTGTGAGGATTGTGAGATATGGAAGTTTTGAGTGAGTTTCACTTATGTTTTCTATCTATGAATATGAAGAGATGATTTGAGTAGTTTTGTTTTATTTGTTTAATGTTTGGTGCCCACTAGAAGAGTTTAAGGGTTTCGAAACCGCCCTATGAGTATTGAGTTGCTCCGTTTGAATTCGGTGGCTAGCTACCCCGGGTTCTTCGGAGTTGAGTATTGAGTTGCTCCGTTTGAATTCGGTGACCGGCTAGCTACCCCGAATTCTTCGGAGTTGCGCGCATTGATACCATATTTGGGCCCATAGTATAATATTTTCAAATATAAGAGAATTTATATTGTTTTTATTAGTTAATTTCTTGTTTTTTCAAAAGTTGAGAGAAAATGTTTTTGTGAGATTAGGTGATGTACTTGCTAAGCATTTTGCTTATAGTATTTAGGCAAAGGCAAAGGTAAGATGTGATGCAAGGGTAGCAGTGCTGAAGTGTGATTGGTGGTGACGGCCTCGGAATTGGTTAAAGAAATATTATTTTTAGCATTCATACTAAGAAGACTTTATTTCTGATTTCCTTGAGGAGAACTTTTCTCAAACGATTTAATTCCTTTTCAAATGCCGTTTTAAAACTTTAGCATGTTTCTTATAAAGTTTAATTTCGTTACTTTAATAAAAAAATCTTATGAGAATTTTTAAAAGTGCTGAAGTGTGATTGGTGGTGACGGCCTCGGAATTGGTTAAAGAAATATTATTTTTAGCATTCATACTAAGAAGACTTTATTTCTGATTTCCTTGAGGAGAACTTTTCTCAAACGATTTAATTCCTTTTCAAATGCCGTTTTAAAACTTTAGCATGTTTCTTATAAAGTTTAATTTCGTTACTTTAATAAAAAAATCTTATGAGAATTTTTAAAAGTTTAGAAAGTTATGGTAATTTAGTAAACGTAAATATCCTAAGAAGAGGGGGTGTTACACAATATTAGATTTATTTAAAACTAAGAAATGAAAATAAAATTATCTATTTTCCTTTTCTTTTGCTTTTACTTGTATTCAACATTTGAATTCATGCATGAATGGTTGAAGACACTGATCGACAATTTTCTGATTCTTTCCTACATTTCAACTGTGGTGAGTACATCCAAAATATTAATTATAATATATCAACTCATGAGATTATATGAATGAGCTAACTGAGTTGGAAAGAACTATTTCATAAATTAAACTACATAACAAACAACACTTAAGATTTGTTTGTAAAGAAATTGGCCTCTCCATCTTTTATGTGGGAGAGAAAATGTGGCTTTTACTCCAATGGCGCACCTGAGTTGGTAAGTTTGTGGTTGATGTAGGGAGAAATCCTCTGATTACGCAAGTATAAGTCCTGTGTGGTTTGTGGTTGATGTAGGGAGAAATCCTCTGATTACGCAAGTATAAGTCCTGTGTGGGATAAATTTTCATTGAAATATTGTGATTTATTTTGGGGTTTGTATCATATTGATGTAGGGAGAAATCCTTTGATTATTCATTGAAATATTGTGATTTATTTTGGGGTTTGCATCATATTTGCTCTCTTTCACAGATGTCCGCCACTCGTACATATACATATCCCTTAATTTACATCTTATGTCTATTATTCGAACATATCTTTCGATTTACATCTTATATCTCCCATTGGGTCGGGAATTTCTCCATCTCCCGACCCCTAATCTAGTGTGGCTTTTTTTTTATTTTATAAATTCAATTATCTTAGTTTCCTCATCTAATTAGAGTTTTAATTTTAATCTAATTAAGATTCTTATCCTATTAAAATTCTAATCCCAATCTAATTAAAATTTACATCCAGTTAAAATTCTAATGCTTATCTAATTAGATTCCTTTACAAACTAGGTTTCTAATTCAATGACGATTCATAATCTATATCGAATTAGAATCATTATCCAACCGAGATTCCAAATACTATCCAATTAATTAAGATTCTTTTTTTTTTGATATAATTAGAATATATATATATATATATATATATATATATATATATATATCGTATAATTTCAACTTTAGTTATTATAACGATATCGTAAATAAATGTTTCATATTTATTTAATTTCTAATATAACCACTACCGTAAAATTTCAAATATTCCTAAAATTTAATGACATTTATATAATTTTCTAATTCTCAACTATTAATTCCCATTAAACTTTTAGAAACTACAAACTTATATTCAACCCATTATACTTAGGAATGTGAATTGGAGACGATGAAGCTATTATAAACTGCAATAAATCTGAATTGGAGACGATGAAGCTATTATAAACTGCAATAAATCGACTAAATACTTAAACTCTTTAATTAATTACCTGGCCTATTAATTTCAATATTACTCCTCTAAAAATATAAAATTACACTTTTATAATTATAGATTATTTTACTTTTTAAAATTGAGTTGTTCATTGATATAATAATTACAATATATTAATCCTTCAAAGACAATTCCTAATTGAAGCTAAATATTATTAGTCAACCTCTTCAATTACCTATTTTCCTTATTTACCATTAGTTTACTAGCTGATGGTTAATTTATAATTCAATTATAATTTAGAGATCTCAAACCATTGAATTGAACATCCAAAATTAACAAAATCGTCTTACTATACTCACTGCATTAATGATATTTTTATTAAAAAACTCATACATTAATTAATTTCATCACAAATTTGATTTGAGTTATTACCCATTATATATATATATATATATATATATATATTAATATTATGACTAAATCAAATAAACTAGAGATTTCATTGATGTTCATAAAATGCATGCAATAAATATAAATATTCAAAAATAAATATCACATTCATTAATACCCAAAACAATTCATAATTATTTTAAGAACATCATTCTAACAATGCGTACACAGAAGGGAAACAAGTATCATACCAAAATGGGTAAAAATGATGGATAAATTTCATAACAAAACCCAATTTATAGATTAATTCTCAATTCTAGATTTAGATTTTAAAGTTTCTCAATAAGGGGCTCAATTTAACATTTTTCTCAATTCAAGGCTTGAAATTTAGATTAAGTTCTCAATTGAAGACAAAATTTCATTTTCTTTTTTATTTATATTTATAAATTTATTTATATTTCAATATGTATTCATATTTTGGATAAATTAAATCAAGTTAGTGTGCTTTAAGAACAATTTTCATCCGACTTATTTTAATTTATACGAAAAAAAGAAAGAAAAAAATAATTAATTTAATTCATAAAATATAATTTATATTAAATATTAAAATCGATTTTCTATACTTTTATTCATAAAATTAAGAAAATAAAAGAATCTTCATTTTTTTAATTGTATTTATTATATATATAAAAATTAATATATATATATATAAATTAATAAAAGTCGGATGAACATCGTTCCAAAATTGCACGGACTTGTCTTAATTTATCTAAATTATAAATACATATTAAAATATAAATAAATTATAAATATAATAAAAAAGAAAAAAAATGAAAGTTTGTCTTGAATTGAGAACTCAATCTAAATTTCAAGCCTTAAATTGAGAAAAAATGTTAAATTGAGCCTCTTATTGAGAAACTTTAAAATCTGGATCCAGAATTGAAAATTAATTTATAAATTAAGTTTTGTTATGAAATTTATCCTATAAGTAACTAATATATATATAACGGACCACATAAAGAAAAAAAACTATTTTAGTTAAATATCTGCAGCTGTTTTGATTTTTTAATCACAAATAAACCTTTTTTTATTATCAATTATATAAAAAAAAATTGGACAACAAATATTTTATTATTAATTATATGGTACATTGATTAATTATAATAAATAGGTTATGATTTTATAAAATTTTGGACTGCTTAAAAAATGGAATCCTAAACTGTGACCCTTTTCGTCGAACAGGATCTTCTATTTTAAGTTGGTGTTTCATCTTATATTTCATTATATTTAATTCATATTATGTGTAAATTATTGATGTCATTTTTATACTTAACACACACACACATGAATTAAAAATAATAAAATATAAGATAAAACATCAACTTGAAATAGAGATTCTATTTGCGTCCTATCATATGAATGTCCCTGAACGTGACGACTCTGACTGAATATCTTCTGCTATGCTTTCATTTGCATCGCTTTACCCTTTATATTTTCATTTTATATGATTTCTTAACGATCTCCTTAGATTATTATATTACCTCTTAATAATTTTTCTAATGACCCAGTTGTTCTCATCATTAGCTTTCCTTATATCATATATGACCTAATTAAAATAATATACTCTTGTAACTTGTCTGTATGCCCTATTAATTTAACTAAGTCAATTTTTATTTTTTTAACTAAGTCAATTAAAAATTGACTTATGATTATTAATCATGGAACTCGGAGTTTCAATTAATTTAATTTTTATTCGAATAGATTGTATCTACCATTTTAATTTATTCATGATAAGCTTTAAAACTTTATCATATCTAAAGACTAGGTTGCATTATATATATATATATATATATATATATATATATATATATATATATATATATATATAGGAGTAATTAAATTTGGTAAGGCACTTTTCATTTTTTTACAACTAAATATCCATTTTTCATTTTTCATTCTTTATATTTCAATTCAATTTTCATCGGAATTTCCAAAATTGTTGATGTGGCAGCCGGAATTTGACTGCCACGTTAAAATTTTCAATGTTGAAGTCAATAATTTTAAAAATTCCAACCAAATTTTAATTGAAATTAGAAAAATTAAAAGATAGAGAATTAAAATTGAAAAATAAATACTTATTGATAAAAAATAAAATATATCTTCCATGCATGAACAAATTGAACTCAGTTTAGGCACATAAAAGTACTAATTTATTAAAATTTGAACGTTCAACGGTCAACAGAGAATAGAGTGCACTCCTTAGTCCTTTTTACGTGTGTCCACAAATAATTCTTATGCACTCATACATATATATATTCGACAAATAGTGAGACACCTAATGTGTAAAAGGTACGGTCATAAATATTATATCATAATATCTCTGATTAATATTTTGTGAAACATTCAAAATATTTGATTAAAAAAAAAACCACCTACGCAGCTCTTAAATTAAGATGCATGCTACTTGTCTTATATGTTCTTATTTCTTTTAATAAAGTAGGGGGCCTAATATGTTGTTTAATAGACAAGGTGAGGATTCGAAGTATATATATCTTAAGGTGTGTTTGGTTGAGGTGTTCGGGGGTGGGTTACGATGTTTGGGTTTAAATTGGGTCTGAACTTAAAAGGTCTAAATTGAGCTTATGATGGGTTAAATAAACCCACAAACCATAATCAATTATTTATTATAGCACAAAATGTCATCTCTATCCTTACTATTCAATTATTAAGGAAAACTTAATCCTTTATTTTTCAAATATTTACTCAATATCACCAAGTATTAACCCACTAAAAAAATTGTACTACTCTAGTTTTGGATATTAGAATTAATTTTCATTGAAAAAAATGTTAGGGGTATTTTGGTCAAATTAATATTAAACCCACAAAAAAGTTGTACTACTTTAGTTTTGGATTTTAGAATTAATTTTGGAATTTAGAATTAATTTTTATTGGGCATTTTGGTAAAGTTAATATTAAACCCGCAAAAAAATTATACTACTTTATTTTGGATTTTAGAATTAATTTTTATTGGGAAAAATGCTAGGGTATTTTGGTCAAGTTAATATTAAAACTACAAAAACACTTGATTCAAACAAAAATTTGTTTGATAAACTCATTTCAAAATCAATACTTAACATTACCAAACACACAAATATTAAAAACAATCTAAACCAAATAGTACAAACCCACCATAATCCATTAACCTAATTAACGCAACACACGAACCAAACATGCCCTTAGAATTTTCTTTTTATTCTATTATAATACTTTTAAAAATTATTATTAGTAATTAAATTTAAAGTTTAGTGGTCTTAACGACTTATCCAAATATCTAGTCTATATTATTTTACTAGAAAAGTTCAAACAACTTGTTATAAGCTCCAGAAATAAATACAAGATCTGAAAATTTATTATATTTCAATACTATAAGCTTGCCAAACGCCTTCTAGATGAGGAAATGAAGGAGAAAATTAATTTCATATTGAAAATGCATCAAAATTTATATATGTTTATATATATAATATATATATCTTGAAAGTTCTGGATTTAATTTAAAATATTTCAAATAATTAGGAATTGCAAGGTGCCAAACAAATCATAATTTTGTGAGTTTTTAATTGGATGCTCTTATTTTTCAAGCGTCAAATAGATAATATGCTAATTTTTGTGCCCTAAATTGATTAAACTTAAAAACCCTTAAATTAACTATAATATTTACGTATATAATTTGATCTCTTGCATTTTAGAATATTTTCTGATGAATTTATTAAGAAAAAAAAAATCAACAATGAATTATTATATACCCAAAGGAAATTCTAGTTTTTAAGTCCAATTAAATTAATTTGGTCGTGATCATGTGAACATTGAAATTCTAAAACTTGAGGAATAAAATGTGGTTCAGAAGTAGGTTTGATTAAATAATTGCATTTGTTCGTTTATATTCTATGGGTAAATCTATTTTTTATTATATCTGTAAGTTTCAGCCTAAAGTCGCATATATTTACCCTATAATGTACTCTAATTAATTAATCTTAACTAGCTCAAATTTTGGTTGGTTGACTTCTTACAGTTTCAAATGTTTGAACAATATTTTGACTCCAGCCTCCAAGTCAAAGTGTTTAGATTGAAGCACTGAAGTCACGGTCAAAGCAAATAATCTTGTGGCAATTTCATCTAAATTCATGGGAAAAATAGGCTGCACTTGCATAAAATTGTAAGAAAACAATGCTTTATTTTACTCCTTATTTTATTAATTATTTATTAATTCTTCTAGATTAATTTCAATTTTGGTCTTGTATATAAGATTTTTTTTTGATAATTAAGTATTTATTTTCCAATTAATTTCGGTCTTTTATATTTTAAATTTCAATTCAATTTAATCGAAATTTTCAAAATCGTTGACATAACAGCCAAATTTCAGTCTGGCATTAGTGCTTTTAAAATTTTTGACCAAAATTGAAAAAAATGATATTTGATTATAATTAACAAAATGACAAAATATTATACATACATGATCAAAATTGAAATTATTCATATTTTTTATAAGGATAAATTTTATAACAAGACTCAATTTATAGATTAGTTCCTAATTTTGAACTCAAGTTTTAAAATTTCTCAATAAGAGGCTCAATTTAACATTTTTTTTCTCAATTCAAGGCTTGAAATTTAGATTGAGTTCTCAATTTAAGACAAAATTTCATATATT
The DNA here is from genome assembly GCA_028654395.1 of Scutellaria barbata. Taxonomy (NCBI): domain Eukaryota; kingdom Viridiplantae; phylum Streptophyta; class Magnoliopsida; order Lamiales; family Lamiaceae; genus Scutellaria; species Scutellaria barbata. The sequence continues at coordinate 10,556,210 of CM053646.1, read as the reverse complement.
TTTTTCTTTTTTATTTATATTTATAGATTTATATTTCAATATGTATTCATATTTTGAATAAATTAAGACAAGTTAGTGTGTTTTAGAACAATTTTCATCCGACTTATCTTAATTTATATGAAAAAAGAAAGAAAAAAACATAATTAAATTTAATTTATAAAATATAAAATATATTAAACTTATAATTATTAAAATCAATTTTATATATTTTTATTCATAAAATTAAGAAAAAATAAAGGAATTTTAATTTTTTTAAATTGCAATTTATTATATATATATATATTCATGGAACAGTGTAATTTATAAATCATATAAATGTCCAAATATGGATAGGAGAAAATGTGATTGGAAAACTTCCATTTGAATTCAGCTCAGTCAAGAGTCCATTGTAAATGCGACTCTGACATATATGTTTAAAAAACCCTACAAAGAAGCATGCAAGAATAGTGCATTCATACGATAGTTTTTTTTTTTTTTGGAATAATAAGAAGACATTGTAATTTTGAATAAGTGAATATTTTCTAGAAACAATTTGGAAGAACTACGTACGAAAATAGAATGATTATTAATTCTTAACGTTCCTTTGTTGAGTAATTTAATGTATGATAAAGCTATTGATTAATTTGGCAATTTGGTCACATGTGGTTTGCACTTTGCCCTTCTAATTAATTAATTTCATATTGTTAGTTTTAATTATATATTTTCAAAAAATTTGTGTTGTACATTTATAAAAAAGCCAATATTTCTTTTAGCAGAACTCATAACAATATTTAGTAAATTTATAGTGAGCTTACAACCTATTACAAGTTAGTTATAGATGGTTATGACAACTTGGAATTAGGCAACGGAATATGTAAACAGTTTGCAGAGTTTCTTACAACGATGAGTGAATATAGTTTGTCTGTAAAATGTACTTGATGCCATGTGTGTAATGAAACAATAATCACAATAATGCACAAACACTTATAGTTTTTGTTATCATATGCCATTCCACCTTAACACAAAACTAAGAAGTTTATAGTCAAGTCTAGTACTTATAGTAACGTCATTTAACTCTTCACGCAAATAGCTAAAGTAATTAATTTGATTATCTATCAAAATTAAGTTATTAGATGAAAGGAACTTGTAAGTTATTTTTAAAGAAGGGGTTGTAGCTAGCTAGCTAATTTTGAAATTGGGTTTAATTTGATAAACTAATTTTTAAAATTTAATCATTGTAATTACAAAAATTGTCACTAATAATATTTTACGATTCATAACTATTCAGAATACTTCTTCACATGTAAAATACTCCATTAATGCCTGGATTAGTATATTCCAACGAAATTTAACCAAATTAAACAATATGAGACAGGAAGTTGCAGAAGAACTCCTGCGCGTATTATCAACTGAAAATCTTGAAATCAACAAGAATTACAACGTGGTAAAGAGTTTTGTTAAATACATTATTTAATTTTTTTCTTAACATAAATATTTTCTGCAATCTCAAAACTTTAGATAATTAACAAATTATAATTCATATATATTTGTATTATTATTTCATAATGAATTTCATCTTATTTTCTTGGATGGTTCCTTTTAATTCCACGTACCTTCACATGGGCTGCACCAAAACATTCAAAGTTGAGAAGGAGATTCTATTTACATTACTTGTATGAGTTGTGCTGTACATGTGTGTATGTGAGTGAGTTTCCTATGAATTTACACAAAACGTGGAAATTCAAGATTATGACTTATAATTATTTGAGATAATACAAGAAAATCACGAATATTATATGATTTTACAAGATCATATAAATTTCTAACTATATATAGATAAATCCATCATTTTTTAAAATTAATATATGTACATGAATGTATATATATACACACACGGAAAACTAGATAGTAGTTTCTAATTAATTGTCCACAGATTATACTAATTACTAGAACCCCATAAAAGAGGACCATAAATACGATTAATTCCAACATTTTGTTGGTTCCAACTTTCAAGTAATTTCAATATTAGGACTAAGATTATATGTCAAGTACTTGATCATATTTATTTTATACATTGCATGATATAACAAGAAATAAAACATCATTAAAAATAGACCATCATCTCATACGAAAGTTAGTTACTCGTTCAAGAATAATAGACGTATTTTTACTATTTAGTATTTGCAGCTTAATTAAATCTACATTATTCTACCCTTTTCTGAAATCTCACTCATGTTGTTTTAATTTACCTTTTTTTTTTTTTTACGTGTACAATATATTATTTATTGGGAAATATAAATAGTGGAACCCCATTTTTCCATCTCTACTTCTATTTTTTTTTTCAAATTATTAAATTTTATTCTTTTTTAGTCAATAAAAATGATTTTTTCCCAACTATATGCCCTTCTAATATTTGTGGTGTTATATGATGGTACAAACTACATTAATAATGATATGAAGTGTAATGTAGTTGTACAAATTACATTAATAATAGTACAACGGTGTAATATAGTGATACATACCATATTCATTATGGTACGAGACTATTGGATGAATTTCACTAAGAATACAATGGTTCAAAAAAATATTCTTTTCACTAAATATGAAAAGTTTCAAACTCTTGATTAAAAAAGAACGTCTCTTTTATGGTTAGCTATTTATAAAATTTCACTGTGTATTATCAATAATATATAGACTAATTTAAAAAAAAAAATTAATAATATATATAAGATTGTATTATTTTTGACATTTGAGTTCTTTACAAAATGTTATATGAAGATTAGTTACTAAAGATGCTGGAAGTTCAACGACTATCCTTTTTTTTTACTGATAACACAACATATATATATATATATATATATATATATATATTTTTTTTTTTTTTAAATAAAGATAATTTAACTATCCTTTTTTTACTGATAACACTATATATATATATATATATATATATATATATATATATATATTAAAAATAAAGATAATTTGATAGACGTGAATTGTTATGTTATCAACACATATATATATATTTTCTAAAAATAATGATAATTTTGATAGACGTGGATTGTTATATAAAAACTCAATTACATTAACTAAAGGCACACAAAGTTGCCTTTTACTAACTATAACTAGTTTATGAAAATAAGTAAGGTACGTATATATCATCATTTAAAATAAAATCTTATATATTCTTCAACTCTGCATTTGTGATGATTTTTTATTATACACAACATTTAAAGATCTCACTCCGAAGATCAAGACCCAAACCCCCTTGTCCCTACAAGAAGAAAATAAATACATATAATTAGAAAATATAAAAACCCCAATAAATAAATAATAATAACAATAATAAATCAAGTGGCATTTCTAAAAACGACGACATTTTCTTTCCGCCATCTAAACCCTACCATAGTCCACTCACGTGCTCTCATATGACCCCGAAACCCCACAACCCGACCCGGTTTAACCACATACAAGAAAATCATGTGGCCCACCCCATGCACCTTAAGCCTATAAATACATGAAACCCTCTTCCTCCAAAATGCACCACCTCAAACAAAACACATACACACAGACTACACTTATAGCATACACACATGGCAACCCGGTCCCACAAAATCGGCATCATCGGCGCGGGCATCAGCGGCATCGCCGCCGCCAAGCAACTGTCAGAGCACGAGCCGGTGGTGTTCGAGGCGACGGACTCCATCGGAGGGGTGTGGAAGCACTGCTCTTACAGGTCCACCAAACTGCAAACCCCTCGTTGTGATTACGAGTTCTCCGATTTTCCTTGGACTCAAAGGGACAACGACAGTTTCCCTTCTTACCAAGAAATATTGGTCTATTTGGAATCCTACGCCACCCATTTTGATGTCCTGAAATTCGTCAAGTTCAACTCCAAGGTGGTCGAGCTTCGCTTTGTCGGCGATCATGGAATGTCCGGTGGCGACTACGGAACCCTACTGCCCGGCCACCCTGTCTGGGAAGTTGCCGTTCAGACAGGCCCATCCCAAACTATTGAGGTTCTTTTTTCTATTTCATTTCAAATTAACCAACATATTTTCTGAGAAATTTTTTTTTTAATTGGTATGAATTTTCCAGGTATTAGAAATCAGGGTTAAAATCTTTTTTTTTTTTTTATAATTATCATGATTTTCAATTTATCCCTCACTTTAAGAATTTGTTTGATTGCAGTCTGTAAATTTCATCAGCAAATGTTACGTATTAAATTCTTATTGATATAATCGTATCAAAATTATAATAAGAATTTGACACGCAACATTTTCCTACAAAATTTCAATTTTTTGAGTTAAATTGAATTTAAATCAGATAAATTTTTAAATTATAAAATTAAATTAAAAATCTTAATACCAAAATATATAGAAAGACACCAAAGTTATGAGATCAAAAATGATTTTAACTCTAGAAGTCATAGTTGGGAGTTACAGGACTAAATCATTTAACTATTTATGGTTAAAAAAAGAAGAAATTAAGTGATTGTGTGATATTTAACGAAAAATGCATGCATGTATAAATATACACGTAATAAATTTTAACAATTGACAGCCTCAAAAAAGAGCTTTAATTCATCACGAATGGTATTTAATCTCTATGTGGTAATAACTGTATAATGAAAGTTGACACAAATTAAATGAAAACAATTGAAACAATATATATGCATAATAATTTAAATGGTGGCTGATTATATTTCCTTATTTAAACTGAAGTGGTTCTCTTTCGAGTTTCTGGTGATCTGCACCGGAAAGTATGGGGATATTCCGGCGATACCAAAATTTCCACATAACAAAGGGCCTGAAATTTTCGACGGAAAAGTTCTGCATACTATCGACTACTGCAAACTTAATGAAGACGAATCGACTCAGTTGTTCAAAGGAAAGAAAGTTGTCATATTTGGGTACAAGAAATCCGCCATTGACTTGGCTGTTGAATGTGCTGAAGCAAACCAAGGTATAATAATAATAAAAATAAAAATAAAAATAATCAAAACTTGGATTTTATTGGATTTGTTGTGGTCATGTGTTTTGATGTCCATATTTAATTAAGTAATAATGTGAACGTAAATTTGGACTTAGTATTTTATTGTTTCGATGTCAATTAATAAAGAAAGCAAGACTAGCTCCCAACAACTAATCAATATTTGTCTTCATTAAACTTTTCACAAGAATTTCTTGATAGCATAGTTGATAGATGATGAGTCAAACTTTGGTATTTTTTGTTAAATTCTTGGTTAAATTATTGAGACCAAAAATGATATAGTTAATCACTTCAATTTATTGGTTAAATAATAGCAAGAAAGTGATGGATCATAGTTTATATATGCTTCTTAAATATTTCATCAATTATTTGCATGTTTAGAACTGCTCTACAAATTTTCTTTCAAATCTTTTTGATCAGTTGAATTGGAGTTTGAACACCTCCAACTTTGAATTAAATCTTGAAAAATAAATTAATTTGATCTAAAATCAAGATTTATATATTGATGTTTTAGGAGAAGAAGGAGAAGCATGCACCATGGTTGTAAGAACCTTACATTGGACAGTTCCACATTATTCAGTTTGGGGATTGCCTTTTTACATGTTCTATTCGACTCGAGCATCCCAATTCCTCCACGAACGACCCAACCAGAGCTTCCTTCGAAGCCTCCTATGCCACACTCTGTCTCCAATGGTAAACTAAACACAACATAACATAGTATACTATGAGTTTTCAGACAAGTTTTGAGTGTCTTTTTGATCATCTGATGGCCTTTGCAGAGAAAAGCAGTTTCAAGGATCATAGAATCCTACTTAACATGGAAACTTCCATTGGAGAAGTATGGTCTGAAACCGGACCACCCATTCGAGGAGGACTATGCCTCGTGCCAGATGGCCATCTTGCCTGAAAACTTCTTCTCAGAGGCAGACAAAGGCAAAATCACGATAAAAAGAACTTCTAATAAATGGTGGTTTTGGGAGGGTGGAGTTGAGTTCGATGATGGAACCAAACTGGATGCTGACGTGGTGGTTCTTGCAACCGGTTTTAACGGCAAACAGAAGCTCAAGACCATAATCCCAGACCCCTTTCGCAGCCTGCTCGAATCCCCTTCAAGCTTAATGCCCTTATACAGGTATTTCATCTCAGAACATCAATTCTTGAACGATATATATATATATATATAAATATATATATGTTTGCAAACAATAATGGGCTTGTTTGGTTGCAGGGGTACGATCAATCCTTTGATTCCAAACATGGCGTTCGTTGGCTACATTGAGAGCGTCTCAAATCTACACACGGCTGAGATAAGGTGCAAGTGGCTGTCCCAATTGGTGGACCAACAATTCAAGCTCCCGAGTGTGGAGAAGATGCTCGAGCAAGTAACGAATGAGCTCGAGATCATGAAGAGAACCACGAGGTTCTACAAAAGAAGCTGCATTTCGACATTCAGCATTAATCACAGTGATGAGATCTGTGAAGAGATGGGATGGCGATCATGGAGGAAGAACAACTGGATTTCTGAATTCTTCAGCCCCTATAGCAGCCAAGACTATGAAGACAAGAAATAAATTATAAGCCATAATGTTTCATTAAAACAACACCTTTTCCTGCTATATACTAACTATTCATATATACATCAAATAATGGAATATCAAACATGTAACCCTGTTTGAATGAAATAAAATGTTCCCAAATTCTACTCCTGATTCACTTGTTTGAGTTTGTGTTTTTTTCAGAACAATTAAAGGCCTTGCTTCAAATTGAGAATATGCAATTGTACTATAAATATAAATTTAAGGTTAATTACAAATAACCATTCAAACTATATTTGTTTTTGCACTCAAGTATCTAAACTTTTTTTCAATTGCAACTAACCATCTCAACTTTATACAAATTGCAATTTATCATCCGAGACCACCGAATCTTCATTTTCCGGCCAATTATAGTCACATGCCTCGCACTCCTTTTACTATTAAAGGTATTTATATTTTTAAAATTGTTTCAAGTTGCAACTAACCAATTTCACTCTATAAGAGTTTTAATTTACCTTCTCAATGTTACGCGAGTTGCAATTTACCATCTAAAATCCGAGATGTTCATTTTTCGATCAATATTAATCATGTGTCTTGCAAACCCTTTACAATCCGAGACCACCGAATGTACATTTTTCTTCCAATTTTAGACACGTGTTTCACACGTCCTTTACTATTGTGGTTATGCATTATTTTATTTGGAAGCGAAATAAAAATTCATATAGAATTGATTACATTTTCTCTAATTTAACTACCAAAATCATTCAAAAATAATTTAGTAATTTATTCATCTCTAAGATTATCTTTTCCCAATAATTGAACATTTAAATTCATAATCATGAACTCAATATTCAATTCAAGCAACACTATCACATTTTGATATCAAAGCAAGTCACAAATCACTCCCTTAAATAAATTTAAATAATCCAAAAACATTTCCATTTAAAATAAAAGTATTCATCTGGATTCAAGTTTCTCTCAACGAAATTTTAAAATTGAATTTGCAAGTAAATATTAGTTGCTTGACATTCTCGTACACTTGAAAAATCCGTGGGGTGCACTTTGGTTTCTCGTCAAACAAGAAAATTAATCCTAATCTACTTGATCTAGACATTGAAATGAGATTTTCAATTCGATCTACCACTCAAACTAATTCATTCTTTTTGAATCACGAGATTGTCCATATTATGGAGCATACTTTTCCAATCCAATTACACCATAACGCAATTGAGAAGTTTCTTAAATTCAAAAATTCCTAATTAGGATTTTTATTTCTCCCCCTTTATTTCCCCCAAGATTAAACTTTACAAGACAGATATACCCTCAATAGTAAAGTAAAGGATGTCCAAGATGCGTGCATAATTAAAATTGAGTAGAAAATGAATATTTGGGATCTGAAATGGTAAATTGCAATTCGCGTATAGTTGAGATGGTAAATTGCAACACATGAAAAGTTGAGATGGTTAGTTGTAACTTGATAAAATTGAGAAGATAAATATACCCTTAAAATTAAAAGGTGTGCGAGGCACATGACTAAAATTGACTGGAAAATGAAGAATTGTTGGTCTCAGATGGTAAATTGCAACTCGCGCAAATGTGAAATGATTAGTTGTACATCAAAAAAGTTTAGTTATTTAAGTGTTAAAATAGGTATAATTTGGATGGTTATTTGTAATTATACCTACTTCAGATCACTTCCTCAAAAGCACATTTTTTTTGCAAACACTGTAAATAATTAAGCAAGAATATAGAGGTTACATTGTTCTGGTCTTAAATTAATTTTGACAACTCTAAATTTGAGATTTAGTAAGATTTAGATAGTCTATATTTTGAAAGTTTTGTGTTTGTATAAGATTTTATAGAGTAAAATATAATTGGTATATCATTTTCATCCCGAGAATTGTATGAAAGTAAAAAAAGTAAAGTAGAATTAAGATTTGGATTGAAGCCATCCAAAATCCGAAAAAGCCAAATCAAAGTCCAAACATCTCCAAACAGACAAAAGTCCCATTTGATTGAAGTTGAAATGGAAGTTTAATTCTCAGAAAATAGTCATAACAATGCAACATCACATTCAGTAAGAAAAGTATCTACATGGAAGTATGTATAAATTCCACAGAGAGAGAGAGAGAAATGGAAAAAGGGGAAGTTAGATAGGGGTCGATTTCAAACACTTTTGAGAAACTTCAAGGTCTCATCGATATGCTTCTCTGGTTGGAACTGGTTGTTGTATACAAGTCGACAAACTCCATTTTTGTCAAGAACATACGTCTGCCTTCCAGGTAATGCCCCGAAAAGGTCCGATGGGACACCCCACTCTTTTCTCACCTTGTTACCCTCGTCACTAAGCAGAGTAAATGGAAGTCTGTATTTCTCAGCAAACGCCTACATCAATACACCAACTTTGGTCAATTTCCATTTTGCATCAAGACAATCGCAATTTGTTTTTCATTTTGTTGAGATTGGAAAGTGACGGGACAGTATCATCAAGACAGTTGAGTGGAAAAAAATGACAAAGACTCCAAATCTTGGTAACTTGGAACATGATTTCAATGGTCATATAGCCAATTCATGAGCAGCCAAACAAGGAAGATAGCTAGGCGAATAGTACCACAAACTGAGACTTTGATAACTGACTAACGAGCTCCGTCTTTCTAGAATTTAAATTTTTTGCATATCAGATGGTCTCCATATCAAATTAACTATTCGAACTAGTTACTATAATATACATGAAGGAAACAAATATCAAGAAAGAATTTCAAAGCTCTAAGGTAAATAAAAATATTGATGAGATGCAAAATGTCACAAGCTTTCAAAACAGAGAAAAGAAGTGATAATACCTTGTGGGATGTGGTATCATCCCCACTGATCCCGATAACCTCAGCTCCCGCTTTCTTAAATTTTTCATAAGAGTCCCTGAAGGCACACGCCTGTAAACATCATGGAATCATCAACGAGCGCATCATTTTCATGAAATTCCGCTGTCTGTAATATCAGGGAGCTCAATACAATCCTGAAAACTGGAGGTAATCTATCTGTTTATAGATCAAATTAATGGAAAATTTTGTAACCCCATTATATATGAGATTCTTTTTTTGTCTTAGTGGCCTTAGCTTTTATATCAGGGTGGTCTTGTATACTTCGATATACTTTTCTCCAATCACATATAATTGTATGAGACCATGCTCTAGCTGCCTATCAGGTGGACATGATAAATGCCAAAATGCATTACCCGAAACTTCATACGAATCGAAATACTGTCCACACTTATAAGCAAGATAATTCCCATGTCTAAACAACACCAAACTTTGGTTAAACAACAAATGCAGTTACAGTCAGGGGCGAAGCTACTTGGGGGGCCAGGGGCACCTCAAATTTTAACTTTTTTAGGGGAATAAAAAAGAAATATATCAATTAAAAATATCTTTAATATTCTAACAATATCATTCACATTCTATTACTTACTTAAATTGAGTTTATCCACAATCCAACAATTTTATTCATCCTCTACTATCTACTCAAATTTGATAAATATATTAAAAATATATCTAAATCTATCTCATCCACCCTTTAATACCCACTTAAATTCAATAATAATATCTGAATAAATCTCATTCACAATCCCACAATCTCATTCATTTATATTAGAATAAATCTCATTTATAGTCCCATAATTTCATTCATCCTCTACTATCTATACAAATTAACATACGCACACTATCACATCTCATTCAATCTCTACCACCTACTCAAAATTGAATAAATAATCTCATTCACCCTCTAATACCTACTCAAATTCTATGAATATATCAAAAAAAAATTCTATCATAGACAAATATTAGCTACAAGTTTGATATAAATCTTTATAGTTTTTTTTTCCGTATTAAATGATTGCTTAGTAACATATATTAAAAAAGATGTGTTTTAAAGTGTTAATTATGAAGTTATTATGCAGCGGTTTTAAAGAGGAATAGAAGAGAAATGCTATGATGTAATTATTTAGTTTTCTATTATAGTTACATTAATATTTTGAGTTCATCAAAATTAGTACTAATTTTTTATTTTATTACTAATATTTATTTAAATTATTTTGTTTTATAATATTGTCAACTCAGCCCCTCACAAAAAATCCTGACTTGTCACTGGTTATAGTAATTATCATCAAGTTCAGTTAGTCCTTTGAAAGAGCAAAGAATCAATCTTTCAAGCAAATTTTTTTATTTTTTTTCAAGAAATACGTAGTTCCCAATCAATTAAAGCAGAAATTAGGAATCAAATTGAGAAAAAAACAAACCTGTTTGGTGCAACCAGGGGTTTCATCTGCAGGGTAGAAATAAACAATAACAGGTTTCCCTTTGTATTTGGAAAGGCTCACAGGCTTCCCATTTTGATCTCTCAATGTGAATGATGGCACTTGAGTCCCTTCTGTCACCTTCAAACTCAAATACACAAACCAAGTAAAACAGTTAAATCAAATTTCAAAAAAAAAAAAAAAAAAAGAGAAAGAAATCTTGGTAAATGTACCTTAGCAACAATGGCAAATTTCCCAGAAACAGGAAAAGGGATTGAAGTGTGGGGTGGATTGGAGATCTTGAGGCCATGAAATTGAGATTGAGAAGATTTTGGGAGAAGTGAGAGATTGTGAGAAAATGCTGGTTTTGGGGTTTGGGCATACAACAGAGAAGGAAGAGTGTGATTTGTATGGAGAGAAATTGAAGCCATTTTTGTAGCTAAAATGCAAAGGAAATGCAGTTAGCTAACAGAGAAGCAGCTTGCAAGAATCTATGTTAATTTAGTTTATTTATTTTCTGGTATTTAGACAAAGATAAGGGAGAGATGGAACAAATGGTCGGATTGGGGAAGGTAAGAGATGAGTTCTGTGCGTGGACAATTGGTGACCCAGCATTATTTTTTCTTTTTTTTCAAATTTTATAAGAAATATTTTTTTTTCTAAATTATTTTGGTCAACTATATTCTTCATATAGTCTGAATTTAAGTGATATTTAACTGATAAAAATAGAAAATGATCCGATTTATGTTGGTATGAAATAAGGTAGTACCAACTAGATTTTTAACAGAATGGAAAGTGTAAGAAATATTGATAAGAAGGGTAAACATCAGCTAAAAAATTGAACTAATAAATATTAAGTCGTGGTTGGAATGATTTTTTTATTTTTTTACAGTTGTTAGAAATGAACTTGTCGGGATTAACAATAAATAAATCATGTAAACTTTGATTTTTAACACTTTTTAAATAAACTTTACAACTCACTATACTTTTGTAAGTCTATTTTCAATGTATGTATATTTCACCTACTAGATAGTTCATACATATATGTTTTTGATATTGTAGATGATGACATGCAATGAATGATATTGAGAAAATAAAGTGCTAAAATTTAAAGTTTGAATGATATATTAGATCTCGAAAGGTTCAAAATTCTCTTTTATCATTTTTGTATTAGTAATATATAATTTTTTTTTAGAACAAAAAATATTTGTATTCTTTTTTCCAGTTTTTGTTTAAGCTATTGTTGAGATACAAAAGTTTTGCAACAAAAAAAAAAAAAAAAAAAGTCTATTCATTCACATGGTATCATATATATAAACTTATGTTAGGTGTAATGTAACATGATCAGGTGTAAGCAAAAATTTAACGTCATCCGTGATTTGAACACAACATTTTAAAAAACTTTTTAGCCCGTCACAGTTTTTGTTCACACATCACACAAAATAAATATATCTGTTATCTTAATTACAATTTAAAAAAAAAAATCTCCCAGAGATATAATTATTTGATTTTAAATATATTAGTTATCAATATTATTTTGTATTATATTTTAAATAAATCAATTTATAATATGATTACTTATTAAAATTATTTCAAATTATTCTTATTCAGGACAATATTTTTACATAAAAAATTATTCATTCAATTTAAAATTGACTACTACAACATAGGAAAAAAAAACAAATAATCAATAAAAAGGTATAAAACCATTTCGGAACATGTGGCAAAAAAAAAAAAGCAATTTGAAGTTAATCTGTTTCAAACAGGGACGAAAAAGTGGTCGAAATTTTGGAAAAAATCGTTAATATTTCTGAAATTTGGAGGATCCGATATTATATACGCACGCAATTTTTTTCGGACAAAATGACGGTAAAATATCGGCGAAATGTTGGAAAATATCGTGTAATTGTCTTTGTCGGTAAGAAATGAGCAAATATCGCAGTGTGTCGCCGATATATCAGTAATATATCGATGAAATATCGACCAAATGCAGGTGTCGGTGGGTTGTCGGTGTGAATGTGAGTTTAATTTTTTTATTTATTTTTTGACTCTTTTTGACATTTTTTTTAATTAATTAGCTTTGAAATTCTAATTATTATAGATTTAATTTATAAAATTAAAATAAAATTAATATGAAAATTGTATGTTTGACATGTGCCACATGGGGTCTTACTTTTATATATATAAAATTAAAGATAAATGTATGTTTACTAAATTTAAAATCACATATAACTAATGTATATTTCATTATTGAATTTGATAAATAAATTAAAAAAATCGATTAAATATATATTTTGCTATTCGTAAATACAATCAATATTTTATACCTCTTTCAATTAAATAAATTTTATAATTCAAATATTATTAATTTATAGAAATTTTTATTGTATCCAAATAAATCAAACAATGAAATAATACGATTATCTTATTTCTCAAAAAAAAAAATTACGATTATCTTTCTTAAGAAAACAATATTATTACTTATCAAAAAGAAAAACTCAAATAATATTTTGTAATGTTATCATAGTAGAAAACATTTATATAGCATTTTATCTATATATTTGTTGAAAATATCATTTTATTTGAAATTATAAGTTTAATATATGTATTAATGTTAGTTATAATAATTTATAAACTAATAGATATAATTTTTCAACTTTTTTAGAAAGTTTTCATATTTTTTTTAAAAAGATTCGATATTTCCACCTCCACCGAAACCAATACCGACACCGATAGTTCCGTAAAATCAGAGTATCGATATTTTCACCGAAATCTATATTTTCGTTCTTGGTTTTAAATTATTAAAAATCATACGATACCAAACAATACATACCCCTAATTTACGTAAACACCCCCGAGGATGAAAGCCCTAAATCCTAATCCATCAAATTCCGAAATTTCATTTTCTGAAAGCTCAGAATTTGAATGAATATGGAGGGATTGCATAAAGCTTACAACAGCGCAGTGTCACAGGCACATGAATCTGCAGCAAAGCTCAGTTCCTATGCTACCGCTGCTGCTGTGAAAACTAAATCCATTGATTCTTCTTCTTCTTCTGGAATTGGATCATCATCTATCTATGCTTCTGATCAGCCTCAATTGTTGCTCACCCGCCCCCCAAGGTACGGAAGGACGATTTTGTAGTCTAACTAAGTATTCAGATGGTTTTGTACTGATTGAAGGTGTTTATGCTGTCTAATTGCGTTTAGGTTTGGTGAAGTACTCCTCCGCTAATGTAATTTGGGAGGATTTGAAGATTTTTGTTGATATTGTTGTTTGAAAGTATGCTTTAGTTTTCCCCTCCGAAAGAGTGAAGGAGATTCGATATTGATCTCTCTAAAAATTTGTATTTGCTAATATTTCTGGATTAGTTACCAATTTTTTTTTTATTAAACTTGTAAGTTGCTTGTTCTACTTGATATGTATGTCTAAAATCATAAATTCATTCTCTTCAGATCTCGTAAACATATCATTAATTCAACACGAGTATATAAATATTTGGAGTTACAGAATATGATCATTGAGTTATTTAACTAGACACCGGTGCTTGAATTTGATTTATGGCTCTCTAAAATACACAGTTCCTCATGCTTGCTGGTTAAGTATGACTCTCCAGTAATGTGAAAGGAACAGGTTCTAGGTTTCTTGATGCAGCTTACGTATTTCTGGTCTTTAAATTTGATTTAGGGTAGTTTATTTATTCTGAATTTTGGAATTTTAAGTTTCTAATGTGGACCTTTCTGTATTTTTTGATGATTGTTTTCCCAGCTTGACAAAAAAGTTAGGTCAAATTCTCTTCTCAGTTATAAATCTGATTCCCTAGTGTAATGGTGGTCATCTTTAAATCGGTATTATCCGTTATCTTCAAATCTGGTTTGAGCTTCATGATGAATTTCTTAATGCAGAAGTATGTCAATAGGGACTTGCTCAAAGCTTTGTGCTATTTGCTTTGTTGCTGGAGCTTTTTTTGGTTACACTCTCAAGCGACGTGTCCGGCGCTGGGCCTCAAAACTTCTGAAGAAGTTTAAAGATGATTGAATGGTAACAGAGGGTGAATATCTGAATATTGTCTCAAGTACTTCATACTTTAGAGAAAGTTATTTTTGAAAATTAGAAATGTGCATAACTGGTGGAATTTTTGAACACTGTTATGTAGATAAATTGAATTCTTGTCAATTGCTGCATGTTACACAACATACTCCCTTACGTTTTAGTTGTTGACATTGCTTGAATATGAACTTGCATGAGCATATGTTTCAATGTTTTTCTCCTTTATATTTGCTACTGTTATCAAGTAAAATATATCTTTATAAACATTTGTAAATATGTCATTTGAGCATTCCATGCAGGATGAAAGTTGGTGCTAGTTAGTTAGCCTGTCTATTCTTGCTGAGCATGAAATACTCGAGGTCTCCTTTGCCTCTGTATTTTGGCAATTACCTTTGCATTGTCACTGTGAGTTTTCTGATTTAGTGGTCTTCAATGTGATTGAGGCATAGAAGCCTAATGTGAATTCTTGTAGAGGCACACTTCATAGATTTATGTGCAGTATTAGTTGTTTATTTCACATATACATGTAGGTATGTATGTATGTGTGTGTTTCTGAGATACTGTCCAACTAAAATACATAAGAATTCTTTCTATAGTTGCAGCTCAGCACTCAGTTTTCAACAGATGGCTAACTTTGTCTTGTAGATTACTAGATTATGTGGACCTTTTGCCTTACACTAATGAATAATATTAGTCTATTATCTTATTACATCAGTTAAAATGATTTTTAACATATGCAATTTAAACTATTCTTGGTTTTGCAAGTTTTTTTGAGCAACAAGGAATAAACACATATAAACGAAAAAACACATGTTGGACATTTATTAAAAATGTTGTAAATACATAAAAACAATATTGTCTTTTTTTTTTTTTCCTTCGCTAAAATACAAAAATATTGTTATACAAAAATGATCTACACCCAAAAATATATATAACAATGATTTTATAATCCAGCTAAGCAAAAGTAATAAAAAATACAAAAATGGAGATGCGGGGGATCGAACCCCGTGCCTCTCGCATGCAAAGCGAGCGCTCTACCATTTGAGCTACATCCCCTGGTGATTAAATTCATTGTATTATTTTATATAAATGAATTACTATTAATTAATAAAGTAAAATAGAAATGAGGCATATTGTGAATATCAAAATATGTTCATTCATTCTGTGTACTTTATTTTAAACTAAATATTTGAGGTTTACTCCACTAATTTGAGAGCTTATACATACATGATATGAAAATATGTATTTTTTTTTTCAATAGATCCATAAACTTCATATTATTTAATCATATAGTTTATTATTGTGATGTTCTCATTTCGAAAGTTACTAGTCCAGCTTCCTTATATGGTAGAATTTTTTTAGGAAAAGTCTAATATTTACACATGATTTTATGCGAATTAACGCAAAAGTTAAGGAACAAATAAAATTCTTGAATTGTTATGATTGTACTCCAAACACCCTTGGAATCCCATTAGAACCCAATGAAGAGGATTCTTGGATATCTTAGAACAACAATAGATTATGGCCTATATTTAACCAAATGTTGTGGCTTCAACTTAAGTGGGGTTTTTCAAATGTCGATCCAGTAGCTTGTGATTATAGAAGTTTTATAACAAGATATTGTCCTTTTTTTTTTTTTTAGGAAATATTATCTTGTAGCTTGTTGTGAATTTTGTGATAATCAACGTACATTTCACTTTGCTCAAATCCTCTTCTACATGTTCGAGCATAGCACGTTAAATCCTCTTTTAGGCATATTTAATTAATTTTGTGAGAGAAAGATTATGGCCTCGTAATTAATTTAATTTAATGTCATAAAACAAGTATCCTAAATAAATATGCAATATCAGTTTAAAAAAAATACAATATAGTGGGGGTGTAAGAAGTTGAGTTTGGAAAGAAAGTAGGAGAAGGTAGAGAAAGAAAGACCGCGACAAGAAATGGAGGCCCTAAAAACCAGATCAGTGATCCTTACACTACTCTCTTTTACTATTATTATTATTATTATTATTATTATTACCACTACTGCTACTACATATCTTTTTTCTATTCTTATTTTTACATATAATTATTAAATTTTTATTTTAATTACTCTTCTTATTTTCTTTTCTTTTTTTTTTCTCAGGAAAAAAAATAGTTAGGGGCCAATCCCCTCTCTCTCCCTCCTCCGTAGCTCCACATGATATGATCTAATGCTTACTTATCATAATTATGTTTTCTCCTTTTCTCATCATGGACTGCTGCAAATCGCCTACTCCCCTTCGCGGCCACCGCATTATGGTACATTTTTTTACACATATGCATGTCTCTTTTCTATGCATAATGGCATGTGACTGATTTCCATTTCATTTTCTGCATGTTGTTTCTATAACCCTCGGATTTGCTTGTAGGCGTAGAAGAAAAAATCTTGGAAATTTTGGTTTTCCTTTTCTGCTACTTTTGATGTTCTTTATCCCTGGTTTTGATCAGATCTCCGTTTCTGCACGTGATAATGTATTTCAGGGAATAATTCTAACATGCATGTGGATCCTGCGAAAAATGCTGGATTCGAATCTATTTTCCAGATTCTGTTGAGAATTAAACCCTTATTAATGATTCATGATTTTCTGATATTGATTTATCCATGTTGCCATTGTTTATTCAACTTTGAAAGCATAAAGACAAAATTATTATGGTGGATACTTGAAACACTATGAGGAGATCAGGTGTTCGATGAAATGTCTAGGTTAAAAACCTTTGTTTTGCTTTAGTTGGGGATTAGCCTTTTGACTTTGCAAAAGAGAAAAGAGGAGGTGGGGTGATGCTTGCAATCATCGATCATAATTTTATGTAATTAACAATGATTTTATTCACCTATCTCCATGTGAAGTCCTCTTTTCCAATTGCCCACTACCACATTGTCAAAAGTAGCATTCCACATGGAGTTATTATTCTAAGAATAGTGATCAATTATGAGACAGAATATGGTATATATAAGTAGCAGAGTAACTCTTAACTGTTTGATGCATTCAAATCAACAGTGATCAAAGATTTCCAAAAATCTGATTCCTCTATGTGAATGATCAATGTGGATCTATAATGGCAGTGAGAGCATGATCTGTTGAGACAAACTCATGTGAAGAGATCAAATTAAAAGCATCAAACATCAAAACTGAGCATTATCATCACTCCTTCTGTTAAAGCTTAGAGCAATGGATGACATGGGGGGAAGCAAGGTGACAGGCATAAGGCATATAGTTAACCTCAAGGGGTTCCTTCGAAAATGGCAAAGCGTGACTCTTGGCCCCAAGGGCAGCCATAGCCCTCGATCTGGAGAGATCCCCCGAGGCATTTCACCTGCAGTTAGTAGACGGCTAATGAATTTGAACTTACAGACTGACTCAGACGAGGAAAATTGTCAGAGCCCTGATCCACCGATGGATGTCCCAAGAGGTTACCTAGCTGTATACGTAGTCCCTGAGCTTCGCAGGTTTATCATCCCGACTACCTACCTTAGTGATCCTCTGTTCAAGGTGCTGCTAGAAAAGGCTGAGGAGGAGTTTGGATTTGATCATGGTGGTGGGCTAACGATCCCATGTGAGATCGAGACCTTCAAGTATCTCTTGCAGTGCATGGAGAATCACAGGAAAGAGCAAAGCTAAAGATGATCAGGTTTTCTCGTTACTCATTTCTTTTTATTTAAAGTGATGAGTGAAAATGTTGTGAATGCAAAAGCAAGAAACATGTTTTTTAGGTTATATACATATGAGCTCTGCTTGCTGCATTTATCTTGCAATGACATCATGTGTCCGTTTATCGATGATCGAATTATACCTGTTGGCATGGGATAGTTACTTCACTTATCATATCAATTTGGAAAATCCAACCATATTTCAAGCTGAATATTCATTGCCAATTCAAACCATTTTTCAAGCTATTCATTTATTGCCAATTGCAGTGGTAAAATGGTATCAGATTAGATGTTTGATTTTCATTTGCAAATGCATGCTATTACTATGTTCATATTGATGATGTCATCATTGTATATGCTATTATTATCCTTTCTTCTTGAGAGTTGATTGACATGATATTGCTTGTATAGAGCTAATTAAGCATTGCATACATTAATTAGTTAATTTCCTCAAATTTTCACAGTAGTTAACTTTAACCAGATATTTGAGTTCTCTCAAACACTTTTTCTTATCATTTTATTTTCAATCCTCTGATTGTCAAATTTAATTATATTGTGTTATGAACTTCTAGTTCTTGTTGTTGTCATTAGAAAAAATCTGTAATACTGATTGTAATACTATATTGGGCTGAGTGCATTAGAATATAATGATAAAAATATTAGGATTTTATATTTTATTATTAATATTATATATAAAAGTAATATTCTAGAGTCACATTAAAAAAAACAAAATTCGCGAATTTTGTTGTATATTTTGCTTGTAATAAATAAATAAGGTAGTACCTATAAGAATAGTGAATATATATATACACATTAGTTTGGTAGCAGCTATAGCCTATAAGTACACAAGCAAAGTTATCCCATATTTGATCTATCCTCACGCACACACCGACACATAAAAGTGTATTCTCTTCAATCTCAGTTTTCAAGTTGTCAAAATTAAGAAACAAAGTAACTAATCAAAGAATTTAGCATTCAAAATTTGAAAGAGAATCAAATTTATTTCAAAATTTCAAAATTTTAGTTAAAAGTTTACATGTTATGTTAAAAATTAGCAAAGTTGAGAGTAATCTTGGAATAAGGTTGGATAAGAGTAAAAGAACGAATACTTGGAAACTAAATTAAATCTTTAAAACGAACCTTTAATATCCGATGGGGTATTATTTTCAAAATTATAAATACTATCTTGACAAATTTTCTCTCTTAAGATTTATATTTTTCTCACGACTGCTACCACTCAAAGATTATTGCTAAATTGCAATTTAGAGTTTACATTGAATTATTTATAAATAAAGTAAATAAGCCATATAAGACTAGATGATGTTGAGAATCAAATCTAATAATATAAAATTCAATTTGAATTTGAGCTACAGTGATCTTTAAGAAGAAAAAGGGTAAACTAATGTCATTAGAATTTAGAAGTACGATTGAATATAGCTTATAACAAACTCTACATTTCTTACACTAAAATTGTAGGATGGTAGAACCCAATTCATTAGTATTGGGCTCCAGCCCATTCTAGCGAATTGGGCCTTCATATATGACTAAGTCTGCCAAACGGGCCTCTAATTTTACACACTATGAATTATGAATCTGTACCTAAAAGAACTCAGATCAAATACTGAAGCCCAACATAAGAGAGAATATTTGGACAAAAAGAAAAGAAAAACCCAGAGAGAGAAATTTATGTTCAGTGCAACGAATGTTTAGATATATTTATTAAAAATGAGATATTAATTAACCACAAATATTATAAATCATATATTGAATCAAATATAAATATTTATCTCATTAACGTCATATCAAATCAAAATTCAAACTATTGATAATTCATGGGTGAAGATAAAAAGATAAGATTAATTTTATTTTATGGATTTCAACCTAAAATATTTTAAATATTGATATGATCCATATAAATTGTTATATTTAGTGATATGGTATACTTTTAGTATTAATTACTATTATATTTTATTGAAATGTGCAGACTAATTCCATTTTAAAGTATAACAAATGTATAGATACTTAATTACGTTTATATAAATTAGTTCTTTCGAAATGGGTTAAACAGAGGTTAACCTAATCATTATTTTTTGAAAAGAAAATCCAATTATTAAAAACTCTAACAATTAATAAAGAAGAAAACTGACTTTTATCATTGTCAGAATTCTTTTAGTACAGATCAGATGTGTTACGTACAATTTAATACTGCAAAAGTAAAGTCGAAAAATAATCAAAACAATCAAGTAGAAAGAAATTATGCAAAATAGATATGTTAAATAATACTACAAATTTAAAGTTTATTACTAAAAAAATTCAGAAAGTAGACATATCACACGTGGAATATAGTGTCAGTGCAGTGTAAAAGTTCGTCTAGTTTAGGAAAATAAAATGTAAAAAAGAAAAAAGGAAAAAAGTTAATGATATATACAAATGTTGATAATTCGAAAGGAGGCCTAACTGTAAATTAATCCAATTTGCTACTATGGCCCATGTGTTATATCATGAAAAGGTGCCATGATGAATAATGTGATCACTATGTCTTAGTTAGCAATATTACTTAGCATCCTTTCTTGTTTTTTAAAGCCCTAATCTATAATTTAATTTCACACCATCGAATCATGATATTTTAATTGTAAATCATTTGAGATTTTATCTTAATTGCACATTTCTCATTAACATTTATGTTATCATATGATCGATATGTATGTATACATCTATTATTACCTATATAAAAGTGTGGATGTTTCTTACAAAATATGAATTATCAAATATATTCCTATCAAGAATTATTATTTATAGTTATAATAGTAATTTAGGATTTTCATATAATTACAACTCTAATATAAAATGTTATACATAAAGTATTTGTATAATTTCTTTTCTTAATTTGAATTACGTGATCTATGTGTTAATTTATTTGAATCAATTTTGGGGGAAATGTTAATCTTGGTTCTCCCTCCAAGTACATTTGGGAAAAACTATGATTGCAATTTATCTTAAATAAGATGAAGGCAGTATAAAATATCTGTTAGATTCTTGATGAGAAAGTATAGTTATCCAACCCTACTATCACACTTTCAACATCAAACTATTGATTGCAATAAAATAAAAACACAAAGGGAATCTTGGTACCCAATAGGCAAAGTCTAAAATTACCTAATTTGGGAAAAGGGTCATGAATAAATGATTTTGATGTAGCTTTTGCAAACAAGAAAGTATATTATTGTATTTGAAGAAGTTGAAAAATATAGGGTGGAATAAATTAGGAGTAAATAAATAAAAAAGTGGATAAATTAGGAAGTATATATAGATAGCTATCTATATCCCGAAAGTGGCGGTAAGAGCACATGCATCTTCTTTTGGCCTCTCTCTCTCTCTCTACTGAAAATGCATGTTTGAGTGTCAATATATGTCTATAATAGGCAAATAGATGTAGATGACTGGATATATATATATATATAATCATGTTTTGTTGACTCAAAGCTAGCTTTAATCCTTTGTGAGATAAAAAGAGTATATAAATTAAAACAGCCCATAGATAATGGAGGATTGCAGTGGGATTCTTTCACATGTCATGTTTCTTTTGTTTTTCTCTTCTTGGACTTTTCTCACTTATACCTATTCTACTCTAATTTTCACTTTCTTAATTATCTACTTCTATTCATCTGAAATCAAGAATTTTTATTATTATTAATAAATAAATAACATTTGCCATGTATTCCTATTCCCCCTATGTTGCTTTTACAATTATCCTCTTTCTTCCTCACAAAATAAGAAAATCAAAAATAAAATTTAATATCTAAATTAAATAGACCAGGTCACTTAGCTAGCTTCAAATTACGTTATCTTTAGACCCCCATCAGCTATAACAATGTCAGAGCTCTAGCTACAAGGTAATAATGGAGACAACCTCTATTCAAATAATAAATGTTTTTATAATAAGGATGAACGTAAAACATGCTCATATATATATATATATGTGGGTAAAAAACCAACAACCCTTTGTTACTATGAAGAAAATTAAGATTGAACAACAATATTTAATTTTCTATTCTGATATTACCATTACATGTTGCATATGTATATATCGTGTGCATGCAGTAGTATAGTGAGGAAGATAGATTGGAGAAAAATGGTTAGGACAGAGACAACACAAAATAAACGGGCTCCATTTACTTGTACGTTAAACAATATTGTCCACACACTTTACAAATTATTAGATTTCCTTTGGATTTTGATTCTAAATTAATGCACCAATACCATGTTTTCAATCCTAAGGTTCATTTTTCTGTTGCAATTATTTTTACCAAATTTGTCCCAAATGATTGCATATATATATATATATATATATATAGTGAAGTATATTTTTGTTATATATATAATATGCTTATATTGTCTAAAAATATTGAGTTAAAACTAATCTAATTACAGTAGCGAAAAAGAAAACGATAAAGGAAACTGCTTGTCGTGTAAACCGAAGTTAAATAAGGTAATGGCTACTTGAGAGTATTGAAATCACTTTTAGATTATTCAAAGAAATAATCTTGGTGATTATTTTAATTAATTCGAAAGATTCGACTAAAGATTTCTGATAAATATGATGGATAAAAAGCACATGCATACGGTTCTCTGAATTAGACATTTATATTAACTATAATGGCTTTCACGAATAAAATGCATATATACGTGTGTGTGTGGGGAAAAGAAAATATGAGAATCCGAAAAAAGGGCCTACATTTTGAAGCTTTATTCCAACATAACATTATTGAGTTTCAAAAACAAATGATTATGAAGGTTACATTTTAATCCCTTTAGAGGTGTCATTTCAAGAATTTATGGTCATGTTTTTAAGTGATGATGATGATGATATATATATATCAATAATATCATACAGATAATTGACATGACATGACATCTGATATTGATTGTTTTATGAAGTTAATTTCAATGTAGATTACTAGTACTTACAAATTACAAACATTTGTTAATTATTTTGTAAAACAAAATAGTATTTTAATTGTATGAAAATAAATATAGTTTTAATAATAAAAAATTCAGCAATGAGTGTTATTGTATGATTTCAAGAAACATTTATTCATATTCTACCAAAATTGTTCTTATTTATATATAAAAGTAAGAACTCACGTGTCACATGTCAACCCTACATTCTTTTCATATTAATTTCAAATTTTTACAAAGTAAATTTATAGTAAATAGAATTTTAAAACTAATTAATATTACTATTTAATGATATCAAATTTAAGTTGGTAATAAATATTACTCCCTCCGTCCCTTAACACTTTGCACACTTTCCTTTTTAATTTATCCCCAAACACTTTGCACACCCAAAAATGGTAAAATTTATCATAATTCTTACCCTCACAATAAACACTTATTTACACACAATGCCATTACTTTTTCTCACACAATACCATTTAATATTAAACTAATCACTCCACTAGAAAAAGTAAATTTGACCATTATATCCTCAATTAAAAAGCAAATATTCACTTTTTCTTAAAAATTGTGCCCAATTTGATGTGTAAAGTAATTCGGGACGGAGGGAGTAGTAAATAATATTGAAATTTTAAATAAATTTGTTAAAATAACACATGCTAGATTCAACTATGGAAATCATTTATAAATTTGAAAATTATTTAATTTAAAAAAAATTAAAAGATATATAATTAAATAAAAATGAAACAAGGTGGGGTGATTAAAAAAGATTATTCATACTTTTCAAACTTATTAATGCAATGTAATAGTTTTTGCAAATATGTATTTTATATTAATCTATGAAATTTATGTGAGAAAATTATTGCACAACCCCATAAATATATATTTTTCTTATATAATTAATATTTAAATTTTTCTAATTTTAGTAAGTTGAATTTTTTTTAACCCAGTGCACGGGCCCTATACTATATAAAAGTAGTTATTTGAAATTTATCAATAATTAATGTACTTGAATGTGTGTAGATGAATCTATTATCAGGTTTCTTTAATCTGTGTAAAATATTAAAATAAATTTATAATGAAATGCATGAAGTGATAGTCTGTATTGAAATTGACTACATTGTTGAAGAATAGATGAATAGATTGGAAAGAGGAATTGCTGTCTCCCTTGAGAATCCAGTGGGCTCAACCTGCCTTATTTTCTTCCTGTTGGCTTCTACTACCCTTCACATATTCATGCATTTATTTAACTTGTCTTTTTTTTTTTTTAATTATTTTATCCCACAAAAATCCTTTCATTGAAGGATTCATATGGGTCAAACTTATGTTTTGTCTATCCTATTTAGGTGTGTGGTATCATAATATATATGTATGTATTTATCTGAATTAAATTGTCGTTATTAGATAGATTTAGAGCAAATTGGGAAATGTAATTAAGGAAAGATAATTAATTGGTAGCTAGCATTAGAAAGCATTGTTTCTTAGGAGGTGTTTGTGTGTTTTGGCTTTCTCCATACATTAAAATTACTAAAGACAAACCAAAATTGTTAGCCGCACGAGGCTGCTTCAAAGGGCCCACACACATGCCTGCTCCATTTCTATTCAACTTATCTAACTCTATATTTCAAGTTTTAAATAATTTAATTCTTTTCAACTACCAATTTAGAATTTCAAAATGAAATATATTTCCATATCTTGTTCAATTTTCTATAACATATAGGTACTTTCGTATTTCAGCTTTGAGCTTCTAATCCACTCCATCACTAGTTTTTGGATCAACTATTGACAAGAAAAAATTGTGAGTTTTTGCTCATCGTAGGAGCAATAATGTATTGTTTTCATATTCAATTTTGTAATAAACTCGTTTTAGACTGAATTGATTGAAATATGGCTAGATATATTATCAATTAGATACATATCGAATTAAAGTATATTTTAAGCGGGTTAACAAATTTTAACTTGCTTCTTGTATAATTAAAGTTTATACAATAATATTTAATATTAGATTACTGTGCTTAAAGTTCATTTTATTAAAATAATATTATCCTTTAATTGTTTCAGAAAAAAAAAATATAAAAAAGACGGAAAACTTAAAAAAAAAAAAAAGGTTCATTATAATTTAAATAAATTAAATTGACGGGTCAAAATGGGTTGGACAGTGGACAAACTAGAATCCTTGACGGGGTAAGATGACTTCCTGCTTTCAATTTTTATCCACTTCAAATTAGGCCAATTCCACTATTAATTTATTCTGTTTAATTCAACTTGTAAAAGCCTTTAGAACGAGAGGTTCGCCTAATCTTCCAATCCTACAGCCCAATTAAAAGGAATTAAATTATATTTAACAATGAACAAAAAAAAGAAAGAGGAAAACAGAATCAAGAAAATTATATATTATATCTATCACAAATAAATAAATTACTTGGGTTTCAAATCAATCTTAAGAATATCTACACTATATGATTACATAGATCAAGTAGCAAAGGTGATTGATCATAATACAAATGTTCGGAACTAACAATCCACATCAATATATATATATATATATATAAAAGATTCTTGTTCAATCGCTTTATATATGTAATTTCATAAAAGAACAACCTATAATTCATAACTCATTAAACATAAACGTGCTTATAAAAATGAGTTGTTACTTGTTAGTTATGTATAGCAGGACTCTATTTTATGGAATTGTATCTATAAGATATAATATAAATTAGTATAATTAAAAAAAAAAAAATTGAAAGGAGAGGACAAGGCTGCCGCCAGAGGAAAGGAAGGGATGGAAAAAAGAAAAAAGAAAAAATAAAAAAATAATAAAGAAAAAGAAAAGACATGGGTTGGGTTGGGTTGGGTTGGGTTGTCTTGACTTCACAAAGCCGAGAAATGCGGTCGTCTTCTTCCTTCCTACCATTGCATTGTCTTTTACATTACTTATTTTACTTCTTTTTATTTTATTATTCTAATTCTGTTTTATTCTCCTCACTCTTCTATATTTTTTTTTCTTTTACTTTTTTTCTCATTAACAAATATTGTCGCTTCTTGCATGCAAAACTTTAATTATTGTATGTGTTTTTCTATAAATTTGACAATATTTCATGTTTGGTCTCTTTTTGAAAAAACAATGTGCATTTGTTATTTGTAAAAATTATTTTCTGATTCCCAATGACTGTAATATTCTAACATTTTTATCGACTAATGCTGATTTAGGTCATACTACAAAAGATGATAGATTAGTAATTTGATCAAATTATGTAATTACCATCTCTGTAATAAATAGTTGTCTATAATTATCTGCCGGTAAAAATTATTGTTGTAGCCTCATGACCTAAACAACTCAATAACACATATATGACCATAACAAATAGAAGAATTTTAGGCCATTACACTATATGTCACAAGACAACCCTCTAAAATTAGATCTTGTTGTTGCCTTTGAAACACCATCCTTTTCAAACAATTCTAGACTTCTAGTTTCTGAAAAATAAATTTTTACATGAAACTCAATTTTAATCTAATTTCTTCCTCTTCACATCAATTGTTGTTTAGATGCGAAATTTGACTTATATATTTGATATGAATAGTCTTCACATGGGCTTGAGGCTCAATTGAGTAACGAGATGTGTCGAGTAAAAAAAAAAAGAGCAGAAGATATTTTCAAAAATAACCAAAAGTCCATTTTGAGGAGGTTTGAATCTTGTTTTAAGAGACCAAACTAAAAGATTTGGACTCGGTAGGCCTAACTATCTTAGTGTAATTAGAGCTTTGTCATTGAAAAGAGATTATCATCTTTATTCTTACAATATTGTAAAATGGATATAATTAGTTAAAATGTGGAATTTTTTCTTCAAGGTATTCAATTTTCAAGAAATAATATATCATTCTTTACTTCTCTATTTCTTAATCTTCTATCCAACACTCTTATGTAATTTATTAATTTGTGAATAATATTTTTCATATACTCATCAATATCAAATCTCAAAATTTTAAAAAATCTAGTAATGAGAAGAGCACTTGATACGGAGAACATAAAATAGACAATGCTTAGGTAATGTCTTTGAGACATTAATTGCTTGATATGACTTTTGGCATAAGTAATTAATCTCCTATTACTCGATATATCCTTTTGCCAAATCTACGTTTGGTGTTACCTATTAACTTCTTTACACATCATTGATACCGATGCATAAATAATGTTTAATTTCACTCTAATTTTTAAGGAAAATAAAGAATCGATGAAAGATGGAAATGTGATTGGATATTAATTTAGTTAGAAAAATACTATAGCATATGATCGAATTTCACATATATTTGCTAATGTTATTTCATTTCACTAAAGTATGTCACATGTACAATTATTGTAATATTGCACTATAACATGGCAAATTATGCTTCGAAATAAAACTTGATAGACATAATAGTGGATTCAAATTGTATTTATAATTGCAACTACCGGCGATCAAAAAATACATTTCTTGACATTAAATCAAGGTACAACTATTGTATTATTAACCCATCTTAGCATATTAATTATTATTTCTAAGAACTGTATTAATTGATCTAACGAGACCAAACGAATAGATTATGTGACAAAGACATGGAAAAGTGTGTACTAAAAAATGCATAAATAATCAACAACTCTTCAGTTATATTATAAAATAATATGTACTTCTTTTAATATTATATAGAACATTCGGGGTTAGAAAAATAAAATATGATTCTCAGAGTACAAGTGTCAAAATTGTGTTAACTAGGTAGGGAATATGAAACTCAAAATGAAATAAAAATATAATAAAATATAGTGTTTAGGCATTAACATTGGAATTAAAGGCACGACTTTAG
Source organism: Scutellaria barbata (assembly GCA_028654395.1). Classification (NCBI taxonomy): domain Eukaryota; kingdom Viridiplantae; phylum Streptophyta; class Magnoliopsida; order Lamiales; family Lamiaceae; genus Scutellaria; species Scutellaria barbata. The sequence goes on along the minus strand of CM053646.1, from coordinate 10,527,895 downwards.
TGGGGTTTAGAGGCAGCTTGGAATAAACGCGTTACAGATAATGATTTACCAAATGCGTTTACTCAACAAACCTCTCTTGTCTTCCACTAAGCTCAACTATTTATCTTTATTTATTAATTTATTATAAAATTCCTACACATAGTGTCTTCTAAAAGTTGTGTCCAACAAACATAACAAGTTTAAAGGTCGCTCTAACAACCTAATCATTACTGTATAAAATTGCGTTAATTATCATAATTGATCCAACATAAATACCAGTATATAAGTAGAGGGACAAAAGACTATGTATTAATTATAATAATGTTAACTTTTGTTTGACTTGTTGTTTGAGTTTGAAGATTGAGAAAAAGTTAATGATGTCTTTAATTTTTTTTTTTTTTTAGATTAAGGTTATTAGGCAGAATGCAGATACTCCAAATGATGCTGGCTAAAGTGAAGATTACAAAGAGATAATTAGTTGGATTAAATTATGTAAATGATTAACCTAATTTCTAATTACCAACTTATTAATGTTGTAAACCATTGTTAGTAATGTTAATTACTATAGTAGGAATCAATTTAACTGTTCAAATTATTTGGGAAAATTGATATAACTAATAGCAGATCAAAAATTTTATCAGTTTTGAGGGCTATAAACTAATTTTGGGTCAGTTAACTTTAACTAGGATGTTTTACTATTATACACTTTGTAAATATCAGTACTAATTTTTAAATTAAGAAATATTTTAAGACTTATGAGAATGTTGGACTTTGTGGATGTCATGAACTCATGGCTTAAATTAATTGTTAATTTATACAATTAAAAAAAAAAACATTTTCTACTTTGTATCTGCCAAAAAGTCATACATACAAATAATTAATTCTCCATTTAAATAAACACTAAGAGCTAGCTTACAATAATTTTTAAGTTAATCCGATTTATGAGAGAATTGTAAGTAATTTTGTGAATAAATTTGGTCAATTCTTTTTTCAAACAATTAAAAAAACTTAATTTCAAATTAAAGAATATATGTCATATATATGCAGCTCTATTACCCTCCTAAACATTATTTAACAGATTATTATGAATTTGCAAGTTGTCAAACACTTTAATTGTTGAATAAACTATATGTTGTTCCAATATCATCTGACCAATAATATATTTTATAAGTCAGCCGAATTTGTTAGAATTTTTAGGTGAAGGAAAAAATCATTTTTAAGTGAAACCTGTTAAATTAAAAGATATTTGTAAGTACGTACAAGTTATGTCTAATAAACTTAAATTTAAGCTTCATCTCATAAAATAGCGATGACATAATTTTCAAATTCATGTAATAACAATAAAAATGCTGTCCATTAATTTAGAATCATATAAATGATAGAACATTTAGATTCATAATTAGACATTAGACTTATGTACATTATTATATATTCGACTGTAGTAGTATCCATTTTATAACATCATAAAATATTATAACATTATATTTATGATATACCACATCAACATTCAATGTACATGATTTGGTGCACAATACACAGTGAAATGCAAACTAAATGAAAAGGATATTTGTCTTCTTGTAGTGTTTGGACATAGCAAACTGATGTGGTCTCCATTAATTATTATGCTTCTTATTTCAAATTATACATTCTTCCTCTCAAAGTCTACATTATATCTTTCGTGAAATTCAAACACTACAGCATTAATTATGCGATCGAGAATGTCTCACTTCTTAGGTGTTTTTTTTTTTTTTTTTTCTTAATACTAAATTCGCAGGGATGAGAATTCTCTACATTATTATCATATAAATTGCGGAATATGTCTTAATAATTAAGTTTGAGATTTGGATCACCGATGAGGAAAATTACTAATTTCCTTCCATTAATTCAAATTCACACTACTATCCTCCACCATAACTTGTAAGCACTCTGAGGTGGCTTTTTTTTATCTTACTAAAGCAACTTGTTAGAGTTATTTTGCACAAAATAGAGGTTTTTGTAATGAATGAGACTATACACACGGCATGAAATACCAAACATATTTTAATTTTTAAATAATCAAAAGTAATATTCATTTTTTTGGGTGTATTTAGTGATGTAGAATTTTTGGATAGTAGTTGTTGGTATGTTTGTTAAAAGAAAACATAACTTTTTTTTTTTTTTTTTTAATGAATTAGGACAATGAAAGAAAGTGAGACAATAAAAATTATAAAACTTACCTGATACTCAATGTGACAAGTTGTTATTTTTGTTTTTATTAACTATATAGAAAAAGATATTCACACAAAATAAACAATTTGGATCGTTGAAAAAAAAAAACATTATCAAGAAAGAATGTGAAGAAGAAAGAGAAAATGAATATAACTACAACTTGAATAACTTGGAAAAGAATTAATAACAAGAATTACAATTACAAAGACAGAAAAATATTAGTGCAAATACCCATTAGGCCCTTTCTCGATTCAAGATTAGCCGTGTAAAATGGGTTAAAATCATCTCTCTCTTCAATGTATATATTCTAGACCGCTAATCACCACATTATTAACATTTGCGCGAAAATTAAAATTTCAAAAATATACAGCTATACACCAATATATGGGGACGACCACACAGGATCACCCCCGCTCTTCCGTTACTTTCTCAGTTACCGTGGCTTTTTTTATCAACCGTCACCGCCGCCTTCAACAGGCGTAGAATTCTACGAGTTCATCCAGCGACTCAGGCTGGGGATCGGCATTCTCCAGCATCCATAGGAGGTGCTCGAACAGCACCACCTCACAGCCGATGGTGACGGAGGCGTCGTCGTCGGAGCGGCGGTCGACGAGCTCTCGGAATAGCGGATTGTCCATGACGTCGGAGGTGATGAGGTAGCGCCGGCGTGACTTTCCGACGAAGACAGGGTGGAGGTCCTGGGCGGCGTCGTAGGAGTCGTCGTCGGGAGAAGAGTTGGCGGCGGCGATGGAGCTTGAGTTGGTGCGGGTGAGCTTGAAGGACTGCATTTTCTTCAGGACGGACTTGATTTTGGTGAGCTTGCCTCCCTTCGCCATAGTAGAATGTAGAGGAAGGGAGAGAGAGAGAATTGTGAGTGTGGAAAATAGGGTGGTTGTTCAATTGGGGGTTTTCAGGAGTTTGAGAAATGTAGAGGAAGGTTCCATATATAAAGGGGTGGAGGGGGAAGGTGGGTGGGTTGGGGGGGGGGTCCGGGCGGAGTAAAACAGAGAGAAGAGAGGAGAGAGAAGTGTTGCATTAAATGAGTAGAAGGGGGTGGGACCCATGTAAACCCAAGGTTTTTGGTCTGCTCTGTGTCCACCAAAACCATCTGCGCCCTTTTCACCTATTTTAACCAATTCAACTTCCCTTCTCTCTTTACTTTTCTAATTTTATTCTTTTTAATTTAAATAACACCATCAAATTTAATTAATTGAATGACAATTCCTTTTTTCTCTGTTGGAACAAATCTATTTTCTTGGATCGATCTTGTTTAGGAGTCATGTCATCAACTTTATCCATCAGAGCAGTCTTGTTTAGGAGTTACCAACTTAATCCATGAGAATCACATGATGCTCATTCTTAATTTTTAAAATACATTGCAGGAGAATCCATGCACAATCGTTCTCGATCATGAAGTGACAAACATCTTGTCGTCTCCATTCCTAATTGAAAATCGTCTACTACAACTATAAATATCAAGTAAAATAAGTTTACAATTATCAAGTAAATATCAAAAAAGTTAATTAAATAAAACTACAAGTTCATAACTAAAATATAATATTGTTGTGTAAAATATAAGAATTACGTAGTAAAATAAAAAAAATCACAGATTAAAAGTAAAATTTTGTATAATTATATCTCATTATAAAAGCTAAATGTTTATTTTCTAGAATACAAATAAATAAATATTCTAATTTATTTTGTTATAAAAAAACATAAACTATCTAGTATTATAATTGTCAGCATACAATAAAAAAATATAAATTATAAATTATTTTTAAGTCAACTTCTACTATTTTCAAAATATAAAACTATATCTCTTGAAGTTGATAATCATTGTATTGAAATATAAAAGTAATTAACATATTAAAATAGCACATGAGATCTCAAATATAAATTCGAAATTTCGAATTATATAATTGAGGAATATATTTGACATTAAACTAAACGTTGGACTCAAAATTACTAGATTACCCTTTAGGGCGCGGTCAGAAATTGAGCAGTTAGCATGATGTTCAAATAAAATGGAGGACCGAGGATATACGTATTTTACAAGTTTACGGAAATATTATGTGAATTAACAGACGATCATGTAATATTATATATTATGTAATATTATTTATGGGACAAGTAATATTTATTTTTTGATGATATAATTCTTATATATATATCATATAATAAATATTATGTAAATATAATAATCACAAATAATATTATGTAATAATTATGTATATTAGGTAATAATTTAATGCACCGTGGAACCTAAGCTCAGGAGTCACTCAAATATAAAATATTCAAAAATAATTGAAAATCATGTTAGGTGAGCACGTATTAAATTAACTTTTTTTATTAGATTGGAGATGGGAATATGGACTTCCTCACCCATATATTCCATTTATTAAAAAATAAATAAAAAGTGAATTTTTAAAAGGTCATAAAAAAAAAAAAAAAAAAAAAGAAGAAGAAGAGACAATTAAAATTATTTGAAGCCGTGCATTGATATAATCTGGATCTCTGTTACACTTTCGTATTTCATTATATTTGATTTTAAGTCATATCTTTTCTACATATAATGAATATTTTGAATATTAGATAAAAATACACATTGAATTAATGAAAGGATTGCAATTCTTAGAATATAAATATACTAGCATCTTACATAATGAGCTAGGTCTAAAAATTCCAAAATATTTTAACTAATTAAATATTTAATTGAAAGTCTAATTGACGAATCTAAATATATAATTTTCGGTGCTTGGGACCGACCCATATTTAAATAAAAATATTGACGAGCTTATTTCTTTTCGCATTTTTAAATTAATAATTAAAGAGTTTGGTATGTAATTTATATCTCTTCCGAATCAGACAATGTCACTGATAGCGACAGACATGTGCTGGGAAACTTACCCATCATCATTAATTTATCAGTTTATTTCCAACCATAATTTCTTCTCATACTTTAATAACTAATCTGAATTTTATATTATACTTTTTATACGATACAATAAAATAAACTAAATTGATTAATTCAATGAAAATACAATAATCCACCCAAGTATACAAAAGTGTGCAAAAAAATTGTATGTCAAGACAAAAAAAGCAAAAGCCCCACAACTCTAAGCTTCGAACAAATTACAACAACATAATAGGGGCAATTTCGTCATTAAAAATATAGGCATCATACGGTGGAGAAGGATCGTATTCAAAACGGTATGCCATAGTTAATTAAAATACACTTAAGATAAAGAAGAAATTAAAACATTGATCGATTTTAATTCGTGGCATTCTTACAACCCTCAATAAATATATAAAACTTTACTATCCAAACAAACAACTTTGGATAATATTAAAACATTGATACATTAAATCAATATAATGAATGCGTATAATATAATGTCATCATCATACATCAAACATTTGTTAGTAAAATGGACCAAGCGGAGGTATAGTATTAATGGACAGGGAGAATTCGTCTTAATTGAAAATAATATATGATAACTACTTTTTTTTTTCTTCCTTAAATTCTTGTTTCAAAAAATCAATCACCACCACAGCAACCAAAAAAAAAAAAAAATTCAAATTATATTCACGCAACTAACTTATATTTGCACATTAAGTACTGTTTGTGGAAATTACACTAAATTAACTGTCGATGGCTAACGTGATTAATGTTTAGACTATCTGAATTAATAAATAATGTTTTAAAATGAGAGATAAGTGCAAAATAACAGATGGCTAATTAATGAATTAAAAATGCGTAAAATGAGTAATATTTAATGGTTTTCCGTAGTTATTTTTAATTACTACATGTTCCAAAATATCATTTACAAGCCAGCAATTTTAATTTCACTTGATGCTGTGAATAAAAAATTGAATGTGGGATAAAAGATTAGTGATAGGTTAAATTAATGTACGTTTGAGTGTATAAATATCAAAAATTCTGTTTGATACAATAATCTATTCAATCTAAGTCAAATAATATATTAAATTAAATTGCATGTTTTCTTTAAAAAGAGGACGAGTTTCAAAAAAATTCTATATTGATCGAAAAATAATGAACATAGTTTTCAAGTATCCAAGATTCAAAGTCATTAGCAACTTTAAAAGATGTGAAAAATATAAGAGGAGGAAATTTCAACAGATGGTTATACCACGAGCTATACAAAAAGGTCCAACTATTGATTGATACTTATCACAAAACATGGGTGAAGACATGTTTTGCCAGAATTCATATTTAGTGATACAAAATTGAATTTATTTAGTTGTCACTTCATACCATTAACATCCTCATGACAATGTACCATTTTTATGGAATCAAATTTTTTATATATAATTAAAAAAAAAATTAAACTTCCATTATTTGGTTACTATCTTAATTACATTGTGTGATCATGACTAGTTTATACAAAATTGTCATCTTAAATGATACTATATTTTATCTTTGGAGGGCATTCAAAAACATTATAGGATATTGTCAATGCTACATTTCTTGAGCAAATTTATAGATGCTACGTAGAGTATTATAAAATCTACCATATACATTTATTCTCTTGAAAAAGAGAATATCCATTTTGTCATTGGATAGTAGAGACATGTATGTCCCATTTTCAAGAATCTATATATATCCTTAATATATGTGAACATTTGTGAGTGGAATCCACCGAATTCAGAAAGGATTATCTTACCAAACTTTAGGTATAATAATGTGAAAGCTAGATAAAAAAATATTACATGAAATTCTAAATAATTTGCAAACTAAACCTATATAACCAGACAATTGTAAAATGGTCCTAAGTTACATATATAGGCAGGTTGTGTATGAATTGGATATATGAATAATGTGGTCCTTTAGAGTGATGGGAAAAGCACGCAAGTTGAGAAGGTAGTGATCAGTTTGGACAAAGAAAAACATTAGAAGAACAATAATTAATTAATTAGTTCGTATGTGTTGAGAATCATGGGATCATCAAATTCAATTTGTATCCAACAGTATTATAATTGAAAACGAAATAAAAATGGGCAATGCCATGTGACCTAAACATGGTCACTTCATGTTCCTAACTTTGAACCATGTAAACTTAAATAAATGCCAATAATTATAATTAAAATAAATCCCAGATGTATATATGCCCATACCATTACCATCCCATGTGTCTCACGTAATAATTAATTAAATCATGATATTAATTCGTATGTAATATTTAGCCAAAATTATAAGAATTGGTCCATGTTTTTCCTATATGGTAGATTAATTACAAATAATTGATTAACATGCCAGGTTAATTAATTATCTTATTGTATTATATATAGTTTTTCTATATAATATTATCTTGTGATCAATAACATATATGAGCCTCTATATTTATGTTTATTGTTGTTAAACATGGTGCCCTTGAATTGAAGCTAGCTAAATAAATGAGATTATTTTTTGATAATTAGGAAAAACAAAAAATCAATTGAGATATATATTTGTTATTGAATAATTACTTTATTTTATTTGTGTGTGTATATAGATGTCCTGGACATATCAGCGCTATATACATGGCATATATTTTTTAAATGAAAGACTTATAATATATATATATATATATATATATATATAAACACTTCAGAAAAATGTAAATTTAGGACCCCTTTACATTTATTTTATTTTCATTGAATCCTTGAATATAATAATTGAAATTTCTACCAAACTATTTAGTAGCAAATCTATATATATATATATATATATATATATATATATATATACTATTGTATTAACATAAATTCTCTCTTGTACACCAGGTGCATGAATCTAAAATTCGTGTAATTCAGGTCAACCTGTTCTAGATCCGTGTATTTACTTTTTTATTTTTTTATTTTTTTATGTCTTGATCTTAATGTATAACTCGACGATCTTTATGTACAAATGTTGTGACCTTTATGCATTGTAACTTAGAAAAAAAAGATGAAGAATTTTAGTAAAATTTGTACATAAATACTTTTATGTGATATTTATATGACCCTTATGTATATTCATTTGACTTTTATATATAAATATTCATACATTTATGTAATATATAAAGGTATATAAAGATATGAATATTTGTACATAAAAGTTACATGAATATACATAAGGATCATATGAATATAACATACAGGTGTTTATATACAAATTTTGCTGAAATTCTTCCTTTTTTTTCTAAGTTACTGAACATAAATGTTACAGAATTTATACATAAATGTCACATAATTTATATATAAAGGTTTTGACTTGAAGAAAAAAAAACACATAAATTTGGATTGACCCGAATTGTATGTACAATTGGTGCACATTAGACACAATCTTGTATTAAAGCGAATTAACATACAAAACCCCAATTGATGAGCTCTTAATTCCCTTGGGTAAAAACGTGCTTTATATATTTTTAGAAATTAGGTGAACGACGCCAATTAATCGATAACAAAACAGACCAAAATATAAAGGTTGGATACTTGACGAAATGAACAAACCAATACTTAGTGTAAGATTAAGGTATACTTAATGAATAAGAAAGCAAATTAGGACAAGATATATGTATACGATCTTGTGTAGATTGAATTAATCTGTCACTAAATAATGTGCAGGAAAACGTCAAAACCATGATTAATGCTGTGCTAAGTTCATTAATTTCCACAAAAGTCGGCGCTTTGTTCCCCTGTCACACAAATTAATGATATAATGATACTGGCAAATAATTAATTTTCTCATCAATTATTTTATTCACTACCACATCCCAAAAAAAAGTTGACAAGATCGACTTAAGTATTCAAAACTACTCCATTCTAAAATAAATATCGAGTTTTAAGAAGAAAAACTAAGATGGTATTTATTTTGAATAGGATGGAGTGTGTATTCCCCAATATTCATTAAAAGTTAAAAAAACTTGCCCAAACTAGTACGAACATCATGCAAATTAACAAAATTCTCTTCTATTTCGGTGAGAATTTATTTTAATAGTTAATACTCTATTTGTTTTAAATTAAATGTCATTTTAGAGTTTAATTTTTATTTTAAATTAAGTATCATTTTAAAAGTTTATGCAATTTTATTAAAAAATCTTCCATATTAATATTTTTTAGTTAAAATTCAGGGATTTTATATGATACTTTTTATGTAATTAATTGATTCCCTTTCAAAATTTGAATCCCAAATTTCTTGATTAGTTAACATATATTATTCAATTTTTATATTCCTTAAACAAAATTAAAAAAGACACTTATTTGAAACGAAATAAATACGTATCATATATTAATTGAAATTAAATACGAATGAAATATCAAAATATAATAGATGATTGTCATGGGTGATAGAGTATGAGTACTATAGGAGTGATGAAGTTTAATTGAGATTTTATGAAGATATGATTCTTGAGTAGTGGACAGGAAGCATAATCCGATTTTATATGAGGATTTGTGCTGACACCACTCCTGAGTTACTTTTACCAGATTCGTTTAATCATTGGCTAATTATGTTAATTAATTTACTAATACCTCAATAGTAGCACTAATTCGATTTAGCTAGCTAGGCTCATAGCCTAGACATGTGATCGATGAATAATTGTCATCAATCTTTAAGATATAATAAATTTTAATGGATTCTGTCATGTGCTTCTGTCACAGAACAATGTGAATAAACCAGTACTGTAGCTATCACCTTGGTGATTAAGAGTACTAGCTAGAAATTAAATACTTACATTTAATAATTTCTCTAAATTAATGTACATATATACATTGATTATATGCATGTTGATTGGTAAAATTCTTCCCTATTTAATGCCTAGTTGTAGACTTCTGAGTCTCAAATTTATTACATGACATTTCATCGTAAGAATGAAATTATAAATAAGTGGGTTATCTACTTTTGAAAATCCAATCGTCAATAAAATTTAATCTCATAATTTTCTTAAATCTAGATAAAATTAAGAAATGCACAAAAGCCTCAAATTTAAGTGAAATAAAGTGTGTGACTATCACCAAGTCACCAACTTTATATTGATCAGTTGTAATTTTATTCCATACTCATAATTTCATGGGAGTAAAATAAAAAATATATAAATGATATTTCTTAGTTTATCCTTTACTATTGCACTATGTTCTTATTATATTTTCTGAAAGACCTAACTCATGGGCTTGTCAAAAAGTTAGTGGGCTGGACATATGTTTCGTCAACAAAAAGGCCCAGCCCAATATATAGCAATAATAGTATTGCACTAAGTTTGCTTCATTGACTTACAACTTTGTGTCGATTGAGCCTTTTATTTTGTCATTCACTCCACCTCTCTCAATTATTAATCTACCTCAACTCTTCTTTATCGATCTTGATCTTTATTTTTCAGATTTGAGCTGAAATGGGCTTCACACTGGGTCATTTAGTGAGACTCTGCTGAGGTCTTTGAAATTTAGTCCCAACGGCCCAATACTCGTTCCTTTTGGCCCAAAACTACTCTAATACCCTTGAAATAAACAAGAAAAACAATACTTGGAGTATTCGAAGCCAATGACGTGATAAGTAGAAAATACATCATGAAGAGAATAAAACCCGTCAAAAACTCATTTTTATCAAATTAAATGATGCACATTTTTCGACTTATAAGCATCCAACATCTTTAGTTGGGAAACATTCGCATAACACAATTTTACGAATATCATTTTGTGAAAGAGTTGAATTCGGATAAAAATCATTCAAAATATGAGTAGAACCCAACTCATCAACCATTCAACCTACCATAATCCATCCTTCTCCATCTTCTCCTTATTTGAATCTTCCCGCAGTTACCTTTTTTGTTTTCTTTCCACAAGAATAATTATTTTAACATATAGAAAATAATATTTTAATATATAACAAGTGATATTTAAATTAAATATACAATGATATATAAAATTGATATACTTTAACAAACATATATCAAGTAATAATATTTTAACATAGATGAAGTGATACTTTAACATACAATTCAAATGCGATTCTTTTTTACCATATTGATGGTAAGGTCTGTGTTGAATGATCCATTTAACTGTAATCTGTATGCTCTATCACTCTTGAAATAAGATATGTGTGACTGTATCGTATGAGAATTTATCTTGTTTAATATATTTTCTTTCATAAATATATATTTACTTTAAAGAATATTTATCTAAAAATGTTATATATAAAGATTCGAGGGTAAAAAATTTAATTTATAATAAAGATAATCGGTAAGAAGTTGAATTAAAAATATTATATATAAAGGTTTGTTTTAAAATTAGTAATGTTGATTACTCAAATTAGTCACCTCTAATCATCTCATACTTATAGACTTACTTTCCAATTCATTGTTTAATTATTCAATTAATTTTTTTATGTCATTATTTGTATTCTAAATTTCTATACTATTAAATACAATTATTTAGAATAACATGTATAAATTAAAACTAAAATATCGAAGTTTTTAGTAATAATAAATAGTGAAAATATTGTATTTCATGTTGAAATATATACAAGTACATAATATTAAAAAAAAATTAAAACTATTAAATGTTACAAGTGAAAGGTAGACTACATACAATAACATTATGTAAAAAGTTAAAATTATAAAATATTACATGGCAAATCAAAGGTACACGTATATTATTGATTTAATTAAAATAGAAATTAGTGAATAAAAGAAATAGAAAGAAAAGTGTGGTATGGAAGACTCTGGTGGACACTAGATCCAAGGCAGCTTTGGCCGTTGAGCTCCACACACAAGGAATCTCGGATTAAGGATTGTATATTTGATGCAACGCATGAACCGTACATAACATAACCGCAGAGAGCCTCCCCACCGACTTTGGTATGAATGAACTATGAAGAACCCTTTTTCAACCGTCTTAACCGCAACGCTCATGCATTTTTATCCCTTCTCCGATGTTCTCTTCCGCCGCCGCTGATATGGTAGGCCTGGCTTTCCGGCAGACCGACTTCCTGCTCCCACCATCTACTCTCCACCGCCGGACCATCCCTTCCCGCCACCACCGTACCTGGAAACGGCGTCGTCTTAAGCCCCTCACTCTCCGCTGCGGTTTAAATCCTACGCCATCACCTTTTGATTACCTTTTCCATAGCTTGCTTTCCCAATTTCCTTCTCGAAATTCCCTCAATTACATTGCCCCCACCCTGGGCTTGGCCTCAGCCCTCGCCCTCTTTTTCTCTTCTAGTCCCCAGAGATTTCTTCCGAACCCTAAAGGGGTCGATAATTCGGCGTCTGATATTGGGGAATGGATCTTGTTCACCTCCCCCACTCCTTTCAATCGGTTCGTGACGCTGCGGTGCCCTTCCATTCATTTCCCTGGGAACGAATCGTTGGAGAATGTTAGTGAAAAGCTTGTCAAAGAGGACAGGCATTATGTGAAGTTGAACAGTGGGAGAATTATTCATCCAGTTAAGAGTTATGATAGTGCTGATGAGAATATGGTGTATCAGAGGCTCTGTGTTCCCACTGAGGATGGTGGAGTCCTGGCGTTGGATTGGCCGGCGAATTTGCACTTGGAGGAGGAACACGGGTTGGATACAACAGTGTTGATTATTCCGGGGACTGTGGAAGGGAGTAACGAGAGGAAAATCAGAGCTTTTGTGCGCGATTGCTTGAGGAGAGGGGTTTTTCCGGTCGTCATGAATCCAAGAGGATGTGCTGGCTCCCCTTTAACCACTCCTCGGTTAGTAAACTCAAATACCATTTCGAATTATATTATTATTTGTCGATTACATCTTTCTATATTTATTAGTGTGTATCAAATACGAAAGGAAAGGGAGCACCTTTGTGGTTTAAGGCCAAGTTTAATCAATACTGACTTGGTAGCTTTTCCTTTTAAACTGTAAACTCTGTGCAGTGTGTGGATTGTTTTACTAAAATTGATTATCTTGTTAAACCTTTTGTTCTTTTCTGAGCCTACTTGGTCCACATGAGTGTAGCTAATGAATCATCTGAGCACGAGCTGTTCTGCTTGATTGGTTGTATGGGCTCGAGTAGGAAGATAAAAAGGCATAACTGCAATTGTAAAGAGGACAGAGTAGTTCAAAACTATATCGTTCTTTTTTTTTTTTGGTTATACATGACATTCTTATTGGCCTCTTTATTCCTTCTCTTTTTATCTTTTCTTCCATAAGTTATGAGCTTGGAGTATTTCTGCAGCCCACCACTGATGCTATTTAGTGCTGGTAGTCAATGTTTTATTTAGTACAAATGATCAAATTACTTGATATTTGTCCATCTGCACCTCATAAGTTCTCTTGCCTCAACTGTTGATGATGATGATTAAATTGATTCGGCTAATATGCTAGCTAAATGGTAGTTTGTCTTATGATTTAGTTAGGACCTATGTATCTTGGCAAATTCCTACCATTACTACAACTATCCATCAGAGACAAGGTCGAGAAATAAAGTGGTAGAGGATTCAAATAAATCTTGTGAATCACCGTAAAGCTGCCATGTTCTCACTTAAAAGACTTCATCTTGAGAACATGAGTCATAACAATATTGTGTGATCAGGTAATGATAAGAAAATGGAATCTTTTAACTCTTTGCACTCTCTCAGCTGTCAATTGGTTCTGTCCATCTCATTATGTAACTTTGCATATGAAAGATATAATGCCTTTATTGTTAGGCAGCAGTCTGAGATGGACCTGCTTCCTTCCTTCATCCATGTTGGCAGTGAAGTTTTTGTTGATCTTCACTTTCATAATGCATGTGTTCCAAATAGTGATTTCCCTTAAAACATGACTTGCTACAGTTTTAGTCCTACACCATATGCCATAATTAGAATGAACGTAAATTGATCCTTGCCTTGCTTCTTTTCTTTGAAGCATATTGTACTAGACAGGACCTTGATATGTTGTCTTTGCCTTCAGAAGTGCTGCTGTTAAACAATTCTAGTACATGGATCTTTTCTAATTCATTCAGGGACGTAAAACAGACTTTTTTGAGATGTGATTTGATTGTTGACTTTTGCATCAAATTTCTATCTAACTCATTGAATGTCCTGATTCTCATATCAGAATAACGGTTTGATCATTTTCCCCTATGCTTTTTGTTGGTTAAATTTAAAATGCTCTGGAAAGGCCAAATAGGATCAAGAATCTGATCAAGTCAATGTATATTTATTTAGCTGCCAAATTTAATTTCTTTTCCCTTTTATTGTTTCCAAAAAACTGAAGTATCTGTACTCTTATGAAGCCTGAGAAGCCTAAAAGTGACATTTTATTCCCTCATTGCTTAAATTTTCATGTGCAGTTTTATGAAAAGTTATTCGCAGCTTTGTGTGAAACCCATTCCGGATGGACTTATGGTCAAATAAATCCATTTGTGAAAATATCACATGTTTGGTGGTTATTTTTATATGAACTTTTAGAATAAGTGACTTCTCTAGACGTTTATTTGGCAAAAGTGCAAATTTGTGGCTTCTGAGATTTTCTCATTGTGCTTATAATAGATAGATATTGAAGTGCTCCAAACTTGCATTTAGTTATTGTGGAAGAAGTTGTATCTAAAATAAATTTGTTGCTTTTGATGGATGTAATTGGGTGAAGTGGAAAGAAATATGTTAATCATTTAGTTTCATGGTGAGGTTTCTAATTGAGAAGATCCTTTCATTTATGGACTGGCAGTACAAGCTGATAGTAGGACACTATAACTCCTTCATTTATGTAGGTTATTTACAGCTGCTGACAGCGATGATATCTCCACAGCTGTTCACTGTATAACCAAGAAAAGGCCATGGACAACATTAACGGCAGTTGGTTGGGAATATGGTGCAAACATGGTGACGAAGTACTTGGCAGAACATGGGGAGAGAACACCTCTTACTGCTGCAACATGCATCGACAATCCTTTTGACTTAGAGGAAGCTACGAGGTCATCTGTCTATCATACAAATTTCGATCAGAGGCATACAGATGGCCTCATCAAGATACTTCTGTGTAACAAGGTTGTTTCTACCAACCATTTTTTAATGCTCTTTAACCCAAGAGTACAACTGTGTGATCATGCTTTTCATAGAAAATAATTGTCATGCCAATAAATGAGAAATTTCTACAGTCACTTTCTGCCTGTTGAGATTTGGTTGTGCTACTGTATCTTCATGGTTTTAAATTCATGTCTCTGATGCATGCATTCTTTTTAACCTCAAAAGTAATCTGTAAGAATCATTGTCAGTTCCTTCATCTGTTCTAATAGTGCTTTGAGAAAGTAAATCACAATCCTTGGAACTTGGAAGGTAGGATTATTTTGGATATCATAAAGAAATGATATTGGAGCAGCCAAACATGGACTGATTTTAATACAACAGTTTGAATCGACATATTTATTTCTTATTTCTCTGACTCTGTAACTTTCAGGAATTATTTCAAGGTCGAGATAAAGGATTTGATGTTGAAAGAGCTCTGTCTGCATTGTCCATTCGGGATTTTGAGAGAGCAATTTCCATGGTGTCTTATGGATTCGATACTATTGATGAATTTTATGCAAAATCTAGCACGCGAGATGTGGTTGACAAAGTGAAAATTCCTCTCCTATTTATACAGGTTTTATTTCCTTACCATGATACAATTCTGGCTTTATGTTTCCAGTGTAGGCTCTTTGGGATTGTACTAGTGGTATTTCGTTATGTTTTAGCAAATCTATGATGCACCTATGTTCTTACAACATCTGATACTAGTAAATACAGGTGAAATATGGATTGGGTACTTGCGCATAAATTTCTTGGAGTATCTGAATTTAAGAGGGTTAAAATTGGGGATATCAAGTATCCTGTATTTTTTTTGTCCCAAGAGGGTATCTCTTAATATTATGTAAAAGATTGTGGTAAAGATAAAACTAAAAAGTTAACCCAAATTTAGTGGATTATATTATTATCTTTTATCATTGATGATATATTTATTATTTCTTCATTAAAATCTAAAATATGAATCTACAATGATAAAAATTAATTGTATTAAGACTATTTAGTTATTAGAAATTGTATAATATAAGATCTTGTAATATTGTATTTCATTCACGATATTAGTGTTTTAACTTTTTCTAGAATTTTGTCAACACATGTATATTTGACATGTATGTTTATCAGTTTTTAGTTGCTTAAATGTACTTTGCTTTCACTGTATCTGAAGAAGTATATCATCTTTACATATGAACAAGACGAATTGTATTGAGAAGTTTAATTAATGATTTGAATAAGTGATAGCTTTGACATTGCTTTTCATTATCTGATAATTGATTGATAATTCTCAAATGCAGACTCAATGAAACACGCACAGATATCTGTGTCAGACTCATGCCATCTCGTACTTTTGTACAATATGATATTTTTATTCTTGTAACCTGGTAGTTTTGGATTACAATAATTAGGGCAAGGTAGGTTTAGTAGAGTAAGAGAAATATCTTACGCTGCCATTTTCATTTTTTTTTTCCTCTTTTGTTTTTCAAAAGAGGAAAAAAAATATTTTCTTCGATCACTCTCCTGATGGTGGTAACCTGGTTACCACAATGATGCTGTGATGATCTGGCTTTTTCACTTGATTTTTCCGTTGTTGACTTAATCATATATTCTGGCTAGTGCTCTTCCAAGCTATGCATGTGGAACTTATAGTGATTTTATTAGACATTACATTTATTAATTCGTTTCTGGCTCTTGTTGTTTGGAGAGCTACATTTTTTTACTGTAGTGTGTATGAAGAACCTGTAAAGGAGATCTGACACTTGTTTAAATAACAGAAACATCTAAGTAGTTGCAACCAAAATGTGTTTCAGAAGTATATGAGATTTATTAATTTTTTCCATCTATGTTTCTACAATTTAAAATTTGACGTGCCTGATACTTGGACTTGCTTTGAACCAAGGCCATATCTTGAGCCCAGGTAGCATAATTGAGCTAACACTGATCAATCAAAAAGTGGTTGTCATCAACATCTGTTTGCTTGTGCTGGAAATAAATTCTGTGAAATGTATTGATGATGCAAATTAAATATATACATTATTGCTGTAAAGTTTGACTGTAGTGCTTGATTGATTCATAGAATGATGATCGGAAAGTTCCGTTTTTCTCTATTCCACGGAGTTTGATAGCAGAGAACCCATATACAAGCTTACTTCTGTGTTCTTACAAGCCATCTAGCATTTTGGATGAGAAATTAGTGTTCTCTTGGTCCCATCACCTCACACTGGAGGTAAATATTACCGAGTTTTGTGATCTACATGATATTATAATAATATGCACCAACATGATGGTATGCACTAACATGATCGGAAAAATGCTCACCTGCAGTGGCTAACAGCTGTAGAGCTTGGACTTCTAAAGGGTCGGCATCCACTTTTGAAAGATGTTGATGTCACTATAAATCCTTCAAAGGGTTTAGCACTGGTGGAAAGTAGAACATCTAGTAAAAGGGGAAAAGTTAACAAGTTCTTGAATCTTACTAATGGGAGTCCTACAAATAACCATTTGGAGATGTTTCAGGCAAATGATTCAGCTAAGATCATTCAATCAAGATCTACAAAAGATAAAGGGGAACCACCTCCTAAAACCAAAAGACTGCAGCAAGAGGACAACAGTGTAGCAACACAATCTAATGTCTCTATTGATGCAATAGTAGATGAAGGAATCAACCCTTTAGATAGTGAAAGAGGACAAGTTGTTCAGACTGCACAAGTGGTCTTGAATATGCTTGATGTTACTATGCCTGATGCTTTGCCAGATGAACAGAAGAAGAAGGTAATGCTAATGTATTTCCTTCATTATTTAAGCTGATTTACTTCAAAAGTAGCCTTTGTCTTGAACTTAGCCTGCGCATAGAGTTCTTTTTAAAAAAATTTTTTTGAAATGTATATATAGTGATTACATACTGAGTTAATCATCAATCTATGCTACCTTGTTTACACGTTTCTGTGAGAAGTTTCTCTGCAAAGCTCTTATTGTGGTTTTATAAACTTGAAATTCAATGACCACTTATTAAGTATGGAGATGGTTTTCCAAGGTATTTAGTTCTGGAAATATTGAAGAAGATATAAAGATAATTTGGATTATGAACAGGTCCTTAATGCTGTGGGTCAAGGTGAAACACTAATCAAAGCTTTGCAAGATGCTGTTCCTGAAGATGTTCGAGGAAAGCTTACAACTGCCGTTTCTGGAATTTTACAGTCTCACAGGACTGATCTGAAATTTGATAAACTTCTAAGTTTAGACCATATTCCTGAGGTGGCATCAGAACTGAACTCGAAAGTTCTAGAAAAAGCTGAACCATCAAAAGCGGACCATGATGAAGATGTTCACTCTTTAGACCAAAAGAGGAGGATTAGTGGACCTGAAGATGGTTCATCTAAAGTTGATCATAATACTAACAAGCCTCCTGGGGATATGAAAGTAGAGAAACAGTCATCGGAGATTCCCGAGAAACAGAATGATGCTGTTGCCAATCAATCTAAGAGTAACCATGAAAGCAACAGTCCTGATATACAAAAGGTGGACCTGAATGACACAGGAAATTCTAATGAAATGGAAGAATCATCAGGAGGTAGTACTGCCCAAATTTCTGATAAGGAAATTGTGTCCGAGATAAATTCTAATCATGAGTTCTCAAACACACCTGATGGGTCTGAAGATGTTCCCATCCAAAAGAAAGTGGAGAGTGAAACTGGTGGAAGTCAATCAGACTCAATGGAGGAAAATAGTAAGCACAATAACGATTTTTCAAATGATCAGGATAAGATATCTGAACCCCAGACAGAGGAAAATGCTTCAGCTTCATCCTCTACTTCTGAGGCTCAAGTTGTGGAACATGAAACAAAGAAGGAAGAAAAAGTTTCAATGCCTGTCTTAAGCCAAAATATCAGTGACCCACCACGCTTCAGTGTCTCTCAGGCGTTAGATGCCTTAACAGGATTTGATGATTCTACCCAAGTTGCTGTTAACAGTGTATTCCATGTAATTGAGGGCATGATTGATCAGTTGGAGGTGGACAAGAACAATGTAAATGAAGTGAAGAAAGAAAATGATTCAACTGAAGTTAATGGAATTGAGGAGGTAGAGGGCTCTATATCTAAGAATCAACTGATTCAGAATGACCTTAAACCTACAGGAACAGTAGATCTCAGGACTAATGCAAGCACAGAGTCTGGAAATTCAGATGATCCAGTAAGGTCTGGGTACGATCATCAACAACAGCATCATGCAGATGGCGAATATAACAGTTCAGGTACAAATTATACGAGGAGCCAGGCTGGTAGCAAAAGTGAAATCAGTCTTGTGCCTGAAGCTGGAGAACTTCCTAAGAGGGATTCTGTGAAATGTTTGAATAATAATTCAGAAAAGGTTCCAAGCAATTTCAACACTTTTCCATATGGAGACCCGCTTTACAAGGAATACCTAAAGACATATCTGTCTCTGAAGATGAAAAACGCAAAGTTTTTAAATATGGATAATAATTCTGTAGTATATTTAGACTACATTCCGGAAGAAGGTCAGTGGAAGCTCTTAAAGCAGACAGAAGATAATATTGCTTCGGTTGATGAATATGCAGCTCATGGAGGTTATAGAGAAGACCAGGCCAACAGCCAGCCAAGATCTAAGCATAGTGACCATATTATTGAACCATCTTATGTAATACTGGATTCTGATGAACCCCAGGACCAAAATGAGGAACTTAAGAAGGATAAGGTCAATGACCGTTTTGAATTTGAAGATTCCACGCTTTTCATCAAAGATCTCATATTAGAATGTTTAAAAGTTGAAGTTGGACGCAGGGCCAGTGGGGCTGATATGGAAGATTTTGAGCTCAAACTTGCTAGAGAAATAGAACACGTTGCCAATGCTGTATCCATGGCAGCATGCGAAGGAAAGCATCATAGGCATAACAGGAATGAAAACCTTCAGGGGGAACTTGGTATCCTTGATGGGGAGAATATAATAAGAGCTATTTCTTCTGCTGTTCAGGAAACAGAATGTTTAAGAACAGTATTGCCTATAGGCGTTGTTGTGGGCTCTTGTTTAGCTACACTTAGAAAGTTCTTTAATGTTGCTTCGGTGGATGGTGACGATGAACAAAATTCAGCCCTTGAACAGGGTGATAAATCGAGACTTATACAAGTTGGTGAAAAGGAGAACAGTCAGAGGCCCTCGAGCAGAAAAGAAAATGAGGATAATTTTACCAGTTCAATTGATGCAGAAGAGGATGACGTTGATCTTGAAATTTCTATGAACAACAAAATTATGGTTGGTGCTGTGACAGCTGCTCTGGGGGCATCTGCCTTACTTGCTCATCAAACGGTAAAATAAATATTTTCATTTTTCATTATTTAATCAATATTTTATTAACATCATAAATTTCTTCTTTTGAGTGAATTGTGGGCTGATCTTTTTTGGCTTGGCATACCTTCAATTCTGCTAAATTCTTCATTGGCATCAACTGTCTTTCACCTAGTAGATGCTAGTTGAACTCTTCCCATGTTCCAACATGATACCCAAAATGATTGGTAAAAATAGAAAATTGATGGGTCTGGATCCAATGCATGACCACCAGATGCTACCACTTACATTGGATTTATGTTGCTTCATATTGTTTTACTAGTTGTTTGGTCCCTAATATTCTATTTTGGAGTTTTCCATTGTCTAGAAAAAACCAAATGGTGCTTCTTTTTTTATTTAATTGCACGGCCTATCATGAGACGAATATTGCTGTATTATGTGTATTGATACCTCTATTCAAGTCATATAATTTGTGCATGCGTGAGTTTATTAAGTGGGTGCTTTCAGTTTTATCCTTTGAGCTGCCTAAAATTTCAAACAATGTGCTTGTAGACTACTGAAACTGCTGAACCTATGAATGAGCCCCTGAAAGAGAAAGAACTCAGTAAGGCAGACAAGCTAGATGAAATGCCTAATAAAACTCAGCACAACTTAGTAACAAGCCTTGCAGAGAAAGCTATGTCTGTTGCTAGTCCTGTGGTGCCTACAAAGGAAGATGGCGGAGTGGATCATGAAAGGTCCGATAGTATTTTATCTGTTTTTGCAAGTTATTTTCTTACTTGAGAAGCTGTTGAACTGTTGGCTCTCTGAAATAGGCTGGTAGCCATGCTTGCGGAACTGGGACAGAAGGGAGGAATTTTGAGGCTTGTTGGCAAAGTTGCTTTACTTTGGGGTGGAGTACGTGGTGCTATGAGTTTAATTGACAAGCTCTTCTCATTTCTGCACATTGCCGAACGTCCATTGGTACAGAGGTAACTGAAATACTGAATGTTCTTTTTTTTGTAATTCACTGCTGGGATAAATATGGTCAAATGCTGTTGAAAAATAAATGGAACAACATTATATATTTTTGTAATAATTTGCACTAAATGTATTTGTGTGTTAAGTTCTTCAATCAGCAACAGTTTCTTTGAGTTATATAATTTTCCAGGATTCTAAAGCAGTTCAATTTTTTCAAAGTAGCCTTTTAATGTTTCTTTGGTACTGTATCTGGAAAAACTGTCCAAAGCTGATCCTTACGGAGCCAAACTCAAAAAAATTACTATTAATTTGGTACCTAAGTACTGGTTTTTTCTTGAGTTTGGCTCCATTAGAATCAACTTTTGGTTCCATATCAATTCCTATATATATGTACATATTTGTTGCAAGTTAAAAAAAATTCGAAAGAAAAGAATAAAGAAATATATTTTTGGGAATGCTACGTTTTCTTCATTTGATTTTGTGTAACGATATCCCACATCGGTTCCACATGAAAGTGTGGAAAGGTATATAAGTGGGAGTCAACCCTTTACCTTTGGCTATGGTTTTGGGTTAAGTTAGGGCTCCCTAGCTTATATGTCTACATTTTCATTTCCTTCTAGGCAAGACAAGAGTGCTAAGTTGTCTGATACTTGACATTCATACTCATGACTCCATTGTTTTCCATGCAAGGTTGAATTATGTGCATGTACCTGTGGGGTTCTATCACATTTAACTATGTTATGATTACTGATCATAACTATACATTTAAGAATCAATATTGTGACTCTAGTTCTGGCATGATTGAGAAAGTTGCCAATGGACCTTAAACTTGCTGCATGAAGTCTATATATGATATCATGCATGTACAACGACAGAGGATGAAATCACTCAGCATTTACTAGTCTTCGTGAACTAAGTATTAAATAAAATGTTATCATTATTAGATACTTAAAGATTTTTGTCTCTCTTCATCCACCATATATTACATTAAAGAGCAAGTTTACCAAATAGGTAACTAGAATTCTCCCCTCCTGTAATACAGGATCCCTGGCTTTGTCTTCATGGTGCTTCTTCTTTGGTCACCTTTAGTTCTTCCATTGCTTCCAACACTAATGCAAAGCTGGGCTACTGGTAACCCCTTAAAAATTGTTGAGTTTGCTTGCATCACTGGCCTTTACGTCTCCATTGTGGCAATGATTACACTTTGGGGCAAAAGAATTCGCAAGTATGATGATCCTCTACGAGAATATGGGCTCGATTTGGCTTCAGTCTCCAGGGTATGGACTTAAATAGTGCAAGCATGGCCACTATATTATCAATATGCTAATTACCTAACACTGCAGATAAGTGCAAGCATTTATGATTTGTTTATTTATTTATTTATTTATTTTTATTATTATTATTTTTGGGTTGGGGGGGGGGGGGGTCTTGACAGTTTACCAATGTCATAAAGCTAAAGAGTTAGCATCTTGTGATGGGGTTATTTTATTGACTGCTTCCTTTTAAGTTACAAGCTTCAAGAATTCCTTGACTTCCTATTCTGTTACTTTTTCTCAAGAGGATGCCACATATAAAGGAAAAGGTAACCTTGTATCAGCATTCTCAAATAGGGTGCTCTTCTTTTGCCTGATGACTCTCTGGAGATTCCTCTAACCCACCACAACCACAAACTCCACTTCATGCCACGATAGGGGTGGGAGGAAGTAAGAGGGAATGGGGCAGTGTCTAGTCCAAGCATGCTTGAAATTTTTTCCTGCAGTTCTTCCTCAGTAGTCATTTCGAGATTGAGTTTTGTGTTGAATATTTTCATTTTGAGATTAAAGCTTTTTTGGCTGAGTAATGTCTAGTGCACGGTAATCTAACTTTGCATATATGGTGATTTTTGTGCCCGCAGTTGCAGAATTATCTGAAGGGTTTGGTTGGAGGAACCATCTTTGTTATGTTGATACATACTGTCAATTCATCACTTGGCTGTGCACATCCATGTTGGCCAATCACTCCATTTTCATCTTCTTTAGAACCATTAGCGTTGATGAAATCATACGGGCGGCTGCTTATGCTAATTATTCAAGGAATTGCTACGGCAACTGTTGTTGCAGTAGTGGAGGAATTGTTCTTCCGGTCATGGTTGCCTCAAGAAGTTTCTGTTGACTTTGGAAATCATCGTGGAGTAATTATCTCAGGACTTTTATTTGCTTTGTTTCAAAGGTAGATGCTTTCATGCTTCATGCTGCACACCCTCTATTGTTGCTTTACAAACCTCTCATAGAATTTCTATAGAAACGTATGTTAATTATGCTTGTGAATGTGTTCTAAAAGAAGGAGTTGTGTTTTTATTTCCTTGCTCCACATAGTCATCAGATCTCTGATTATGAGCCTACTTGTAGAACCCATGGCATCCTATTTGCCACTCCAAACTAAAAAAAATTGAACAGCTATTTACAGTAATATGTATTCTCTAACTCAAAATTTCTTATGCAGTTATGCTTGATAATTTTTGGTGTTTCTTATGTTGTTGATGAATTGATTCTTAGGTCAATCTGGGAAATTCCAGGGTTATGGTTGCTATCTCTGGGTTTATCTGGAGCTCGGCAAAGAAGCCAAGGAAGTCTCTTGCTACCAATAGGGCTCCGTGCAGGGATACTGGCTTCTAATTTCATCTTAAAAATGGGTGGCTTTCTGACATATCAGCAGAATCTTCCTCCATGGGTTACTGGTGGCCACCCTTTTCATCCATTTAGTGGAGTGGTTGGTGTCGGGTTTTCTTTGATTTTGGCAGTTATATTTTATCTAAGACCGCCCCTTTTGAAAAAAGCAACCAGAGTTATCCGAGATTAAATCCAATCTACTTCGACTCATCCACCAAGCTATTCTTGAAAGTCTGCTGCTCTCTGTAAGCCAATGAGCAAATATATGTATCTGAATTATGCTGAAAACACAGGTGATAGGACACTCTGGAAGCTGCTGCATATTTTCAAAGTTTTCCGAGTGTGCAGCTTAGATTTTGAGAATTCTAAATTCAGCCAATTTTGATCAGGAAAAGGACATGTGAATAAGTGTATTATGTAAAGAAAGTGTAACTTTATGTTGTAGATAGCCTTTCGAAGTATGTAAATTTCACAGTCTTTTTCTTTTCCATATACACCCTTCGGTAGCTAGTTTTGGGCTGAGCTCTATTTGTATATTCACAGTTGTATGTATTATTATATACGAAAGGGCTCTTTTCTTTTCTCTTCTATTTTATACAGTTGTATTCTTCCTTGTAATTCAAGAGATTCAGGATATAGCATAAATGAAATTTGTATTACTTGCTTTCACACATTTTCTCATATATGAACTAACATATTACAAAGTAAGTTCTCTCTCTCTCTCTCCCCTCAGGAACTACGAAAGAGTGGGAGAACGGTGGATTCTAACCAGCCATCTCCTCCATGCAAGAATTCTTCAACTTGGAATTGCTTCACTACATCTTCACTGCAGTTGTTCCTATACCCTCCCCATGAAATCCTACGTCTCGTATCAGCACCTGGCCCTGAGTTCATGTACTCAATGTACTCCACTGTATCTGCCCCACTGTACTCATTCCACTCCAACCACCCTCGAGGGTGTATCAGATCACCCAGATAGCTGTTCACCACAATCGTCCTCGAGTAGTTCCTCCACGGCCTCCCCAAGTAAGTCGAAAAGTTCCTCCTCTCTCTCGGATCAAATTCCTTTGCAGCCTCAATGGTGCAATTCTGTAAGCTAATCCCTGTGTTCTGATTCGGATCTTCTCTCCCTTGAGCTGTGATTGTATTCCTCTGACCTGTGATCGGTTTCCGTGCTAGAATCAAGCTGTTCTGGAAAACAGCTGCTGCATTTCCAAAGATGAAGTCCACTGTTCCTTGGATTACACAATCATGGTAGAACTGATGCAGTGAATGCGCGTAAAGGGTGTCTTGATGTGATACAATCTCACAACGAGAAAAGGCTGCATTGGAAGTTACCAATAGAGCCACAGCTTGATGCTTCTCTGGGCCTGCAGTGTTTTCTATGGTTAAGTCCCTTGCCAAGAATTTATCTCCCATCACAGCTGATCAAAAGATGATAACAAAAAAAAAAAAGGTTAGTTTGGTTTTGAATATGCATTGTTATATTAGTAACAGATATGAATCTTACTTAGTGTAGCTGATTCGAATGTCGAAAAGCCATCAACAAAATTTCTTGATCCTGTGATGATTGTTCTGTTCATCCCATCTCCAACCAACATTATATTGATCTTCTCTCTCGGAATCACGACATTTTCTTTATAAATCCCTGCTTTGATCTTGATGATATAAGCAATCTTGCTCATATTTGGAGCCACTGCGATGGCCTCTCGTATGAATGTGTAGTTCCCACTTCCATCAGTTGCTACGATCACATTTGGCCTTAAACCCATCATCTTTTTCTTCTTTCTTCCACCAACACTTGCCAAACCGATCATTATCTTCGGTTTCTTGATGATTTCTTGAAATCTTGTCTTCTCCACATGCTTGATGAGTGCAAGTGTATTGCTGATCATGTGAGTTATTGGAGTTAGCAGATTCTGAAGATGTCGGCTGTTACCTTTCCGATTATCCAAATCCAGTTTTTCCAAATAAAAGAAACCATCAATGCAGGTGTTTCCATTAGTCATGGCTGCACTGAGAAGAGTCTTGATGTTGCCATATGAAGAAGGAGAAGAGCCCAACTCATCCATGGCTCGTTCGAGTTCGTACAGAGTCATATCCAGCATTTCCATGCAATCTTGCAGGGCATTCTTCTCCTGTGTGTTCAAATCTTGATTCTTGAAATGTGTTGCAATGTTGATTCGAGCATTGGTTGCATGGTTCGCAGTTCGATTGACTGCGAATTGGAGAATGTTGTTGAGGAAGGTTGTGGTGTTGGAGAAAGTGGAGTAGAGAGCATCTGAGGAATCTTTCTTGATGAATGAATGGAGGGGAGAGGAGAGAGAAGGGGTTGAAGATGGTGAATTGTTGAGTAATAAAGAAACAAGAATTGCAGAGAAGGTTAGAGAGAGAAAAAGAGAGATGGATTTTCTGCTGAGTTTCTTCATCCTTTCTGTGGATTCCATAGCTCAACCAATCTAAACTATATTAGTAAACCGCCTATAACGTACTATATATATCTGATTAACTGATTATGTTATATCTGAAACAGTATTTGCTGTTTATATACGCACATGTTTGTGTATATACGTATACGTATGTATATATAAATTGACAGCATTTGCGAAGTGGAACGAATGCATTACATAAAGACGAATCTATATAATCTATCAATGTATGTAGTATATAGCATGCATCAAGTTAAAATTTTCTTTAATTGCATAAATTGAATCACATCCTAGAATATGAATTGTGAAAACTGTTTTTTTTAATTAACAAATTAAAATCAAAGTATATGAGATAAAAGGAAATAACGATGAAGAAAACAGAATAAAAATACAAGGAACAAAAGTATGGGAAACTAAATTACGGGTTGCAAAAGTTAAAATAATTTATTTAACCATAGGATGCTAAATGAGTTTCCCATTAAAATAGTGTTGTCGCTCGCTTTTATGTGTTTGGGGGAGTGATGGGATGAATTTGAATTCAGTTAGACAATAAATATTAAGATTTTTGGTAACTTGAGGCCTATAATTGCCTAAATGTACAGGAATTAAATGAAAACAATCCAGGAGAAATTTTCCCATAAAAACTAATACAATTGGAACATTTTTCGTAAGAGATGTAAAAAGGAAAATGAAAATGCTTCAAACATTATACAATCTCCACTTAATTAGTACGTATTTTAAATGAGTTTCATTTATTTTATATGTGATGTATTTTACTTGTTTTAAGTGCAAAAATACAATTTCATTTTATTAATTTTATAAATTATTAATCAAAGTCTAATAATAACTATCCAAAACAACTATAAACGAAACTCGATCTTTTATTATAATCATATCCAAATGTCAAAATGACATATTTTGATACAAAAAAGTATAAAATGCCAAACAAAAATTACAAAAAAAAGGAAAAAGAAAAAAAATACAGTTCATGGGTCACAGCCCAATAACACATTCAATTCAAAGACAGAAAAATATTAGAAATCAAAAGCCTTTGTTCTTCCAACAAATCTCAATTGTCTTTTATTTGAGCAAACTTCGTTCTATTCACTCAACAGCCTTTGGAACAGCTTCTGCCTGAAACACAACAAACCAAATTCTGTCAGCATTTTCTTGCTTTTTTTTTTTTACCGTAGTTCCTTTAATTATTGATATGATATTGTTGGTTTTGGGCTCTTGGTATGATAGTAATAGAGATAGTAATAAACACTGGATTATGGAGCAGTAATAAACTCACCAGCTTACGATACTTGAGCGCGTAAAACATTTCAAGATAACGCCTGATCTCCTGGCGATCGAGCTTGGACACGTATTTCCAGAACCCGTAAACCCCAGCCAATGTCAACAACCTGTCAGAATAAATCTGCCACGTGTACCTACACAAGACGAGCAAACAATCATCAGCCAAGATCACAACAACAACAAACCACCCGTGAGATGGACTCACTTCTCCTGGATACGTTGGAGCCCACCGGCTGAGATGGCGTCCCAATGCGAAGGCTCCGTCTTGCACTTCTCGAAGAAGCTAACAAGAATCTCGGCAACATGATCACCATTGTAGGGATCAATGTGGAAACCCGACTTTCCATTGACAATGATCTCGGCCGGACCACCATGGAGCGTTGCGAAAGTCGGCAAACCGCAAGTCATGGCCTCAACGACAGTTAAACCGAAGGCCTCGTAGAATGCTGGCTGCACAAATGCGCCTCTCGTGTCTGCAATGTAGCGGTAGAGTTCACCGTTCCTCACTCGGTTCATTTGGGAAGAAATCCATCTGAATTGGCCATTCAACTTGTAGGTCTCTATTAGGCTATACATCTTCTTCAACTCGGCTTGTTCTTCCAAATCTTTCGATTCTTTTCTCCTATCGCCACCAACCACGACCAGGTTAGCCAGTTCCCTCAGTTTTGGGCTCTTTGCGTACAGTTCAACGAGCCCTGTCAAGTTCTTCACACGGTCCAATCTTGCCATGGTGAATATGATTGGCTTTTTCTTGTCTTTCAGCACACATCTACCAAATAACAACACATCAGTTCGATCTCACTGATCATCATCGATCGAGACAAGTGAGTACTAGATTAAGCAATGAGACGGGAAGCTTACAGATGCTCGTCATTTTCAACGTCACTGAAAAGAAGCTCCTCGAGTTCAGGGTGGAAGGCGGTGAGCCTCTTTTCCTTCTCCGTATATGGGAAGTAGAGGTTCATATCGGCTCCTGGAGAGACGATGTTGAACTTGGGGTCGAACACATCTATTCCGTGGACGACACGGTATAATCCTGGCATTGTGAATGCCTGGTGGCTCTCGTATTGTCCAACCGTGTCCTTACTGATAACAAAAAAACGAAACAGAAAAGATCAGCCTCACATGGTGTATTACATTATATATCTAATAGCTAACAATTCATCGAGCTGAAAATAGAACCTTCCAGCGATCTCTTGGAAGGTGCTCGTGATGATGAAATCAGTGTGATTCATCGCGTATAGATCAGCTGTGAACTGGCATGAGAAGTGATACTTTTCATCGAAATTCTTCAAGTAAATATCGGAATCAGGATACTTCGTCTTCTCCAACGCATGAGCAATGGTACACTGTAAGGAAAATATCAACAATAAGCAAACTAAAAATCATAACGAAAAACAAATGACTGCAGATTTCACATAAAAAGACCATACCTGAGTCACTCCCAATTTGTGAGCCAACAAGGAGGCGGCGAGGTTTCCCTCACTATAGTTTCCGATGATCAAATCGGGCTTACCCTGCAACTCTGCACCAAGTTCTTTTGCAACATCCTAGAAAACAAGATACTAAAACTTCAGTATATATATATACCAATGTCTAATGGATATGCAATGTAAAGACAAGAGTAGTCATATCTCACCTCAGTGAAGGTCTCCATGTATGGCCAAACCTCGAAACGAGAAATCCATTTACGAACAATTCCCTTCTCCGTTCTAAAGGGAACTCGAAGAATGTGAGAATGCTCCGCCCCAAAAACCTTTTCAAGCCGTTGGCCACAAGTGGTTCCAACAGCATCCGGAAGCAGTCGAGTCACCTATATTCAAAGACAAAATCAAGCATTACAAAATGAACAATTAGACAGTGTAAAAGCGTACAAGGAACAAGATCTAACGATGAGAATCCGGGGCGTAATATCCAGTCCTTGCTCCTTGATCCGTTTGAGCATCTCGCGCTCTAAAGCAGGGACTTGATCCAAAATGTAGACAACCTTAAAATTTAAGAAAACGACGAGACATGTAAGTACATTCTAAATCATAATCAGAACGAAAAAACGGAATCAAGATCAACTCTATATTTACCTGGCCTCCAGTATCGGGATAGCCCAAGACATTTTCTTGAGCAAAGTAGCCATGAGGTGAAAGAATAACGACATTGAACACCATGGGAATTCTGCCAAGGAATTTCTCAAGAGTGCAGGAATCCGGGGCCTCAAGGAGCTCAAGGAGCATCGAGATCATCTCCGAGACACGTTCAGCAGTGTCACCCCATCCTCTCTCCAGTCCGATTTCTTGAAACTTATGTTCAAAATCATCGTATGGTGTGTCTGAAGGAAGTGTAGATAGATACTCCTCAGCTTTCCTCAGAACACCTTGAAGAGATTTCAGGTTTTGTATTCTATCATTCAGCATCATCGTCTGCGCATAGAATCGATCATCAGCTCACATGGTTAAGTGACAAATGCAAGGCTATTACATGAAAGGTTTCGTACTGACCTTGCCCTTGTAGTTGTGCATACGAAGGAAGTCGAGAAGAGGGGTCATGCTATCCCTGTCGTGGAACATCTTTGCAGAGAGGTGTCGGTTGAGAAACTCGACTCCATTGCCAATGGACTTTGTGAGAGTAGGCTTGGGGAAAGATGCTGTGAAGGGTTCGAAATCCAGCTCAAGAACAAAGTTGCCATTAGCACTGAAACAACATAATGAAGAGTATATGTTAAGACATTTGGACAAGGTGAGCAATCCAATCAATTAATAGACAAAACATGTAAGGAAGGACAACTAAAGACATACGTTCCATTCACAAGCTCTTCTTTGAAATGTAGATATTCAGAGACAGTGAGTTCCTCAACTATGAGGGCGTTGACATTGACTCGAACGTACTCCCAAACACCAGGTCTCAATCGAATTGCAAGTGCAACCCATGGAGGCAACACAATTGCTTCCTACATGACCAAAAACAGACATGGACCAAGGATGAAAATTTCACGAAATTTTGCCTTTTGTTTTTTTAAAGTTCTGATATTGAAATCAGCTGGTAAATATCAGTATCGATGTTGATATCGGTTGTTTCACAATATAAATTGTTGGAAAATCAGTAAAATATCACTATAAAGAAAATTCATTTTTTAAAGAAAATAGTTGATTTATCTTGTATTAAAATTTTAGTATCAATGACCTTTACTTTTTATAGAAAAAAAATGGATTTTGTACTCTAATAATATATAATTTAGTCATTAAATTGTAACAAATTGTTTGTATCATTTATTTGGCCAATTGATTTTCGAATATACTAAGTTTCCACAAACTGATTATCATGAAATGAACGTATCAATTTATCTGTTTTTTAAGTTAAATTTTAACAAAAGTTTGTAATAAAATTCCCTAAAATCTCATATTAGAAATATAAAACAAGAAAAACACAATACCTGGGTGCTGTTGAGGACTTCTTTAAAGGCATGATCCTGCAATTTTTTCTTGTCAGCTTGGCAAATTGCTTCAAACTCAGCAAGAAGCTGGTGGGGTTTCAGAATTCCTTTTCCATGCCCTTCAATCCTACATTAACCATTTAAATTTAACCCATTCAAATAAAATAAAGTGATCATAATTAAACTCATTTCAACCAAAAAAAAAAATTTCAACATTACTTCATACCTTGATAAAAAAAGCAGGATCTCATTGCGATGAGCTGCGAGAGTGGCATCCAAGCGCTCACGGAGGCTGTGGACGCGAGTGAGAACGCGCTCCGCCATTGATTCTTGATCAACCAAAATACTAATCTTCTTCTTGGACAAGGTTTTTCAACTGTAAGGGAATCAAACCAAAGAAAACTGGTTTAAATAGGCCTTATCCAAAAGACAGGACAATTAAATTTAAATAGAGAACGGGTCCGAAATTAGTCAATGAGCCACCTAGGTAGATGAATCTAGAAGAATGCTTAAAAATCAATATACCTAACACCATGCCCACATGTTGAATTTTAAGAGCTCCAGCAATGGAAATAAGGAAAATAATATATGCGTGAACAAGAAGAAAATTAAATGGCCCATTAATCCCATTTCTAACAAGGATCATTATAGCACAAGTACTTTCACTGTTTAATACATTAAATTGCAAGAAATCAAGATCTTAGTTCTCATAAAGTAAACAAAAAAAACAAAGTTTCGTTATCTACCTTAGAAAACAAACAGAGAAAAAAGAGGCAATCAAAGCTCAGAAAATAGTGCGAGGAAATGAAAGAGAAATAGGTGTGAACGATGGTGGAGAATGGAGAACAAGAAGGGCCTATATATACACACAAAAAGGGGGAGATATTCGAAAACCATTGACATCTAAAAACTGTATATACAAATAGTTTATGAGAATATGATGGTTTTGGATTAGTGTATAAAGCTAGTGGACGGTCGGATGGCTATTTCCTGTTCCCTCATACTCAAAATTCTCTCTTGTTGTCCTTTTTTTATATTTTAATAAATAATTATATTAATCAAACATTTGTACAGGTAAAACCACTACTCATTATCATTACCAGTAACCAAACCACTGGTTGGGTGGTGGTTTTAGAATCAACAGTAGATAATCCAGTGGACCGGACCCATTTGTTTAATCATCACTTTCTCCTCTTCTTCCTCTTCTTCTTTCATTTTGTGATTTTAAGTTTTAAATTATGGGGTATTTTATTTAATTGTCAAGATGGAATTGTTTAGCATTTTCCCAGTTACGAGGTTGGATGTACAAGTATTGTAAAAATACGTAGAAGTGAGAGTTTTTTTTCGATGCAGTTTCTGCTGGGTACAGTATTGGCGCGTATTTTGGTGACTAGAACGGTATACTTTGTCATTACAGCTAATTCAGTTTCAATTTTATATTTGTATGATTTCTCATTTTCTTTTCTCCGCATAAAAAGTATTGGTTGAAAATAAGATTAAATACCCAACTTTTGGTGTGACTCAGCATAAGATTACAGAGGGAATATTTTATTTATATTTTCTCCTTTTATACAAATTTCTAATTGAATATTTATAATATTTATTTCTTACCTCAATAGAAACTAAACATTTATATATGATACTTTATCTTGGTATACAACTTTAATTATAGTATTTGTTATTCACCATCGAAGTAAGAGTGCGCCAAAATGGTAACATAAAGTTGAGTAACTTTTTATTTAAAGTGTATTTATAATTGGATTAATGTAAACTTTTCCTCAAATAGCAGTACATAAATTTTGGAATTGCTCATTCGAATAAAAAGAGTAGGTTAAATACGCGTCTTCTTCAAATAATTCGAGAAGTGTGCTTAGATATTTATTCAAGGAATACAATTGACTAATAAGGAGATTTCTTACTTTGACCAATAGCAATTCTTTATTCTTTTTAATACACGTGGATAACAAGTCTTTCCAGAAAACTATTTTATAATATGTTTTCTTATTCCTCATTAACGAAAAGAACAAAAAAAAAA
Organism: Scutellaria barbata; assembly: GCA_028654395.1. Taxonomy (NCBI): domain Eukaryota; kingdom Viridiplantae; phylum Streptophyta; class Magnoliopsida; order Lamiales; family Lamiaceae; genus Scutellaria; species Scutellaria barbata. Next base: position 10,494,640 of record CM053646.1, on the reverse strand, counting down.
AGAGAGAGAGAGAAGAAAAAATTTCTTCTTACAAAGCCGTGTGGGGGTAATGAGTTTGATCCAAAGACAAAAACTCTTTTTGTTGAATCTGGATTGTTGGATTTTATTTGAGAAGAAGATTTAGTAAAATATAAATTTTAAATTTATGAAAATAAATAACTCAATCAATTGCATAGATTTTAACTCTTTGATAAGTCACCTCTAAACAAACCAAATTAAATGTGTTCAGATTTAAAATACATGACAAGAAATGAACCCATATCGGGTCACATTTTGTGAGATGGGGTCTCATTCAATTTTTTTCATTTTATTATTCAATGAAATTAATTAAAATTTGTTGGACAATTTCATAAGGAAATGTAACTTCAAAAAATTAGTTATTTGTGAAATCAAAAACAAATAAGGAGAATTCACATATAGATATTTTCCTTTCTACAATTATTTTAATGCACCAATTATATGGGTTATAATTCATGTAATTTGATATTGAAAACGCACAACCACAAACTTTTGGGTTTGCTCTCAAATCCTAACTCTCGCGTCCAAATTTAATACACAAAAACTTTTATTTAATTACCCGGTCCACATGCCGCTCCATGCGCTCGCGCGCGTCCCTATGCGCCTGGGTGGATGCGCTCAAACCCACCCAAATTCACTTCAAATGTTAACTTTTATGTTATGTTAAACATACATTTATGTTATGTTAGTCATACATTTAGGGCTCTTTTATTATATTAAGCATACCTTTGTGTAACGTTAAACATATATTTATGTTATGTTAAGCATATCTTTATGATTGTATGTTATGTTAAGCATATTTTTAGGGTTTTTATGCTTTATTAAGCATACCTTTAGGATTTTTATTTTATATTAATCATACATTTATGTTACATTAAGCATACTTTTATGTAATGTTAAACATACTTTTATATTATGTTTAGCATAGTTTTACATTTTTATGTTATGTTAGTCTTACATTTTAATTATGTTAGTTGTACCTTTATGAATTAAATAAATGCATGACTAATATTACTTAAAGGTATGCATAATATTACATAAATGTATATATGTACAAATTAGGATTTTTTTGTACTGAAATTAGAGTGTTTTTGTTGACATTAGGATTTTTTTTGGCTAAAATTAAGGTATTTTTTTAAATTAAAGTATTACACAAATGTATGTTTAACATAATATAAATGTATGACTAACACAACATAAAAGTAGGGGTAAAAAACAAAAAAAAAAGTGTACGAATCCCGGTCGAATTCGGCCAGATCCAACCCACGTTATATGAATTTAAGATTCATACAACAATTGCATACAAATACAGTTCATTTTAATAATTAAATTTAAGTAGATTTTAAGAAGTGACAAGACCCTACTTTACTGCTACTTTGCTAATAAATGCAATTTACTTACATCTCTAACTTTATTTATTTTCAATTTTTTTTCTTTTCATAAGGAAAATAACCAAGATTCAATCCTTATGACAAACATATTTTGGTGAAAATCTATCTTACGAGAAGATTTAATAATTTATTTTTCTTTTTTTGAGTAAAGTCATGTTAGCATTTCACTACAATTGCTAAAAATTGATTATTCAGCCAACACTGCAACTTCTGAAATTTTACCTAAAATATATTGTTATTCTGAAACATCGTTTACTTTAGATAAATAATTATTCATACATTAATCATTCATTTTAAAAACAAAATCAATTTCATTTGATATATAGACCGCATTACTCATTTAAATAAAAGTTGAGGATGAAATTGAGGATAAAAAAAAAGTTGTGTTTCAAGAAATATTAAGATTTTAGGTGAAAGTTGTATACCTATACTGTGAAATTCCTAACATGACATGCGACTTTTCACCTAAATATACTTATAGTATTATTTTTTCCCCTTTTTCTTTTTACTAAAATCGCGAACACTACATACAACTTTGTTCTGGTCCTGTGTTAAATTGACAAACATCAGATATTTTGTGAAACAAATTTAGCATAAAGTCACACATGATAACAATAACAATGATGTTTATCTAAAATATTCAGAAGTCGTTATGCTTATAGATGACTTAAGAATTGTTTTTAATTAAATAATATGAATGAAGTCCCATCCCTTCCACAAAGTAACAGCCACAGAGTGCAACTTTGTGTTTAATTTAAATATAAAAAAATAGATGTTTCAGGACTAAAGAACCAAAATACTAGTTAAGTTGCAATCACAATGCGACTTTAGTAGAAAAAATAAAATTGTGTGATTGTCAGGTTGAAGCAGTTGATGTGCCTAAAAGATTAAATTATAAAAATTATAAAGATAATTGTGGTATATCTTGAGATATGTGTACGAGTTTCAATATACTAGTCTTTCTTTCCGACAAATTTACCTAAAATCTTACTCCATTAATTACCATACTTTTTATTGATTAATTATTTTACAATTTTCTGTTAAAATTGTCTAAAAAAAAAGAACTGCATGATTTGTTTGTTCGTTTTACATCTTTCGTATTTAGAAATAAACCTAACACATTCATATTTTATAATGCACCTTTTCTTACCGAACATTTTCGATCTATCACAATATCATCAAATTTACTGCCATGATGAGTGGATATAGTACCAATTTGTTTATCACATTTCCTTTTGGAAAGGTACATCTACCCACCCATATTCGATTTTTCTTACCTAAATAGCTTACTATTACCAGAGATATTTGTGAAGATGAATTGATATTGTGAGCGAATATGAATTGATGTGATTGGTCCTTGTTAAAACTTGGCAAACACTTGAACAGAAACTTATCGTTCTTGTCTTTTAAGGCATGAAAATTGGATTTTTACAATGTATGTCTAAACTTATTTAATTAAAGATATTATAAGCTCTTAATTGTGTTTTATAAAATATTTTTAGAGTTCCTAAAAAGTTCTATTTTATTTCAAAAACTTAATTTATTTAAATAAAAGAAGATTGAGTTTATAAGATGTAAGTGATGATAAGTTCGTAATTTAAACTATAATTAAAATTGAAAGAAGTTGTCAAAATAAGATCTTGTTTTAAAAATAAGATGAGGTTTAATTAATTTTAAAAAACAGTTTATTATAAACTTTTGATATCTTATTAATAAGTTTTTATTTGTAGAATTTAACGAAACACATCTTTTGAAACTTTTTTCTTTCTTATTTTCTTCACTTCATTTTGAATTTTACTTGACTCAAGATACTAATGGGAAAAGTAGGTCGCAGTTTCATTATAATAAAGTTCCATTGTTGGTTAAATTTGTTTGGTTGATTGAATGATGATGCACATCCACTTATATGGAGCTATTTATGTCATAATTCTAATTATATTACTATTAATTTTGCTTATCTGTGAGATAACAATATAATTTATGCTTCTGCTGGCTCTTAATTAAAGTGATCTCCAATGGTATTTGTCAATTTAATAAAATCAAAATTATTTATGGTTAATTATGATTTATAGTGTCCCCTAAAAAAACTCATGATTCTTATTACATGCTATAATTATGTTTTTAGGAATTATCTCATGCATTTACAATATCGTACCAGTCTACTTGTTGATCTAAATTTAAAATCATGATGGATAATATAATTATGAAATATGATTAGTTTCCTTTTAAAAAATATATATACCATTTTGTAGCTTGATTAATTCATTGAATTATTATTTAATCAAACCAAATATGTGAAAATCATGTTATGATATTTTCAAATTTCGATTCCATTTTTTAAGATGAAAACAATCTTAAAATGATCATGAATGCATGTTAACATGATAGCACAATATATTTTAAGGTTAATTTTCAATAACATCACAAATTTTATTCGAAATTTTCGAAAAGTTTAATTAAATTTGCAATAAAAAAAATGTTGTTATTTAATTATCGGCAACGAACCCTATTTCTTATTATGTCCAAAATACATGGAAATGCACAACTTTAGAATAATTATCCAAGCACGGGTACGACCTAATTAATATATAAAATATTAAGGTTGATTATTAAATATGATATGACAAGTTTTGTCAACTAATTAATCATACTTAATATATTATTATTATTTTTACTAAGTTATGTAATTATAAAGGGTGATAGGATTGGTTCGCTTTTAGAATCTCACCACCGAAAGCATAATAATAAGTATATGTGTGTGTCTATTTTGCAACAGTTGAAGAATATGGGCAGCTTACATTTGTAATATTGTTGTAAGGCGGAAAGGAAACCACAATATTCAAACTCCAGATTCGAACATCTATGGATAAATTAAATAATAAACAGTCAAATTGGTATATCTAATCTGGGATTGATTCAAAGGATAAAAATATTCCAGATTTTACTGTTTTTCTTTTTATTTTTGGATATTTATGCCTCTAGAGAATTTCCAGGAATAACTTATTAATACTCACGTTAAGTATCGTAATAGATTCTTAATTAGATTAAGAAATATAAAACAAGGACAAATATATCTTTAATTGATTCAGAAATTTAGAATTAATTAATCAAAAATTCGAACGCCAAAAAATAGTTTCTATCAATTCTTCATTCTTAGTTTTTAGTTAAAGAATGGTAATGTATATGAATAATTCTGAAATAAACTTTTATAAATTAAATTCTAAAAAAATATAAAATTGGAAACAAAAATTCACTTCTAAACCTGCAACAAACATATATATGTGTATCAGTTTTTTTTTTTGTAAGAGGTAGAAAGATTAAGAATTCTTTTTTCTGGACTTATTAGTAGTTCATACGTACTTTTCTTTTTCCTCATCGATATTGCAAGCCAAAAACTTAAAAAAGTTTATTAAATAAATGTTGGAATCCCCATAATGTGGCTTGTGTTAGGGAAAAAAAAAAAAAAACTACTTTTAGACTATATGTGTAGGTTTTATTTTATTTAGATTATGAAAATATATCAGAGTCAATTATATTCTTTCAAGTTTTGGTGGTTAGTGTTGAGTAAAATGGTTTGGTTTTTCATGATATGCACTGGGACTGGGTAGATGAAATGACTTAATTTCTATTCAAACTGATTGAGATTGAATTAATTCAATGAAACACAACGGATATTAATGATATGAGTTGATGGTACAAACATGAGTAATATAGATATTTAAAAAAATGTTGGAAACTTAAGTTGTGATAGAAAAAGATACGTTTTCTTTCATGCGTGAATAAGAACGAATTTGTTTTTCGAAGAGATTAATTCATTAATAATTGAATTTCAGAAAACGTGAAGTTAATGTTGCCTTTTGGGAAAGCACAAGAAAATGGTAGAAGGATTATTTGTTGCTACTCTTTATATTCTGAAAGATAGGGTTTCTTGTTTTTTTTTGTTCATAAACGAAAGGGGTGGTTTCTTTCTTTAATGCAGACACATCAATCTTAAAGTCTACGCACGTATCTAAGCCATATCTTATTTATTTTGTTTTGTGGAGAAAAAAAAAACTTTTTAAGGATCTTATTATGTTATTTTTTTTCAGATATAATTAGTACACTCTCTCATCATTTTAGGTGACTTTTTGAAATTTGGTATATATATCAAATTATAATTATTAAAATTTGACTACTTAGCCATTTAGCAATTTCTAATCTTCATTCCCTAATTTATGCAAGAGATTAGGGAAATTAAAAGGTCTACGATGTTGAATAAAGATTGTAACAGGTCAAAATGAGGTAAGTTGATCAAAAATAAAAGATCATTTTGGTATAAGGATTAGGAATAAAGTTGGAAGAATAGTTGGATTATTATAGATAAAAACATAAATAATTTGAAATAAAATTAAACCTCTAAAGGACATTTATTTTGAATTGAAGAGTAAGTAGATATAATTGATAGCTCTCCCTCTATATATCATAATTACAAATCTAATAATTTGAATCAAAATCACACTACATATCTTACACAACTTGTGCTTTTATTCAAAATTATAAAACATAGTGTATTAGTATGGACAATGCGTTGTAATCTTCATAGTATTTAATATTTTTCAACTATCAATATAAGAAAAAAAATGTTTTCACTCACATTTCATCTAAAAACAGAAATATCCGAAGAAAGTGGCTACAATCATTTTTCCATATATTTGTGGGTAAAATACAATTTTACTATATATAAAGTGGTAAAAAAATCCTCAAAACTCTTCTTAATTTATCATATTTATTCATCTCATGTTTTAGCATTAGATCATCCCGCAATTTGAGGTAAAATTAAGCAAGTTTTTAGTTAAACTTTTGTTGTCTGTAGTAGGCATGATCACCCTACAAGATGGAGCCATAAAATCTTTTGTGGGTTGTGAAAAAATGTTAAGGTTTGTCATTCTTGGAAGAAACGTTAAAATTATTTACCAACAATTAGGAAAGAGATCCTATTTATATAATTATTAGTATTAGTACTATTATTATTGCACAAGTGACTTACTTTTGGACATCCAATTATTATGAATGTAGCCCTCACCAACTATTTAAAAAAAAGAATGAAATGCTTATCAATTTGCTAGTATATACCAATAGAATTTTATTTTTTCTTTATGGACTATCCTATATTCTCTTTATCAAATTTAAACAAAAGGACAATAAGTGTGTATATATGTATATATATATATATAAAGAGTGAAATGGATGGTGTAGGTTTCATGGGAGGAAAAATGTATTAATTGACTAAAAATGGTGTGTGGGGACACAAATTTCTTTCTTTAATTATAAGTCATTGGTGGGACGCAAAAGTTGTTTTCGTAAGATTGTGGTTAGGGAATAGAGATTGAGGCCATCAATTCAACTATTTTTGCTTATTGGTCCTCCACCTTTCTTTCCTTCTTTTTTTGGACTCATACCAAACATCACAACTTGTCTTCATTAAATAATGAGACCTTTTAAAAAAAATAATGAGCCTTGTTTCTCTCAACATCCACTTCAAATATTTTAAGGGTGATTACTTTTGTTAAAATTACATAAATTTAATTGTGTGAGATGAGTTCATTTTAATATATTAATAAAATTGATATTGTGAAATTAATCGATTTGAGTTCATTTTAATATATTAATAAAATTGATATTGAAAATTGATATTGTGAAATTAATCGATTTGAGTTCATTTTAATATATTAATAAAATTGATATTGTGAAATTAATCGATTTGAGTTGTAGATGATGGTATAGTTTCTTCTCACTAAATTATAGCTATAAATTTTTTTCATTCAAGTTTTTATAAATATTCAATCTTCATATTCTACCTATATAATCCAAATACAGAACTATAGTTTCTAGTTTTTTATTTATTTATACTTCTAAACATACATTATAAATTTATGAAGTGAGTTCATGATTGATGTATTAAATAAAATGATATTGTAAAATTAATAGATTTGAGTTGTGTATGACGGTATAGTTTCATCTACCTGCATTATAACTGTGAAATTGTCTAATTTAAGTTTTTGTAAATATTCTATATTCATGCTCCACCTATATAACCCAATTACAAAACTACAGTTTCCAATTTTTTTTATTCATACCTCTAAACATACACTATAAATAATTCTATCTTATAAAATTTTGATTATTATATTTTAAGAAGTTTTAAATTTTTACTATAAAACATATACATATACATATATATATATATATATATATATATATAATTTTAAAACGAAAATCTAACGGTAATATCAATTCATTGCAAAAATGTGTTGTCTATATATTAGAAGAATCTATCCTTGCCAATTTATGAAAAGGGTTTCGAATTGTCAACTTCCAACAAGAATGAGCCAATCGAGAAACAGTACATATATTATTTAAATATAAATTCAATGAATTTGTACGCGTAAATGTATTATAGTTTATATGTACGAACATTAATCGCCCAATTCAACCAATCAAAATTGTATGGGATGTGACACATTTTTCCTTGGTAAAAAGTGAATAAATTAATTATAGTAAAATATATTGTAATAAATTAGTGGTAGGCTAGTGCTTGATGCATCATGGAATGTGATGGCAAGTCATACCAAATATTATTATCATGTGTCATCAAATATAGGAAAAAATTAATTGGTGAAGAGCTCTATATACATATATTTACATGAAAATAGCTGCAAAGCATTTATCAACTCATGGGAGCCCCATGCATGTCCAACGAATTTTAAACACATGTGACTCTCCTCCAATTGATTTTGCTTAAATGTGCATCGTGGACAACTCTTAATATGCTCATCAATAACATAAAATTATCACATCTCCTCATTATATAAAAAATAAAATTAATAGATGTTATGAATTTTTGACACATCAACCATAATATATATTAGTGTGCCCACAGTGGATGTGTGAGCAGGACTGCTCCTCCAACTCCATTTTAAATTGGTTGGATGTATTTATTTGGGTCCAATCTTTTAGGGCTTGTATTTGGATTGAATTAAATATTTGGTCAAATATATTAATACTGTTTGAATCAAACTTGCCAAAATTAGTCTTGTGGTTTTATGAAAATTGATTAAATTAATTCTTTTTTTTTTTTTTTGGAGTTTGTCGTCTTAAAAAATTCTCTCAAAAAAAAAAAGTTAATAAAAGATCGAGACCATATTTCTATGCTACGTTTATTATTTACTGCATTTGATATGTTCATTATTAATTTATAATTTACGTATTAGAAAAGATAGAGGGAAATATTAAAATTAACACCGAGGATTTAGAAAAAAAAAAAATTACCTTTCGTAAACACTCTATAGAACCCAAAATAATATGGTTAAGCTCCTCATTTATAGGATAGATTAAATAGTGGTATGAAATACTAGATTTTGTTAGTAAAAATGAATGCATGCTTATTTCTGAAAATAACAATAATTAAAATTCTAGAATCAGAAAATGTTTGTTTTTTTCCCAAACACAAATCATCCACAAGATCCCACAATGACAGAGTTACAGATGTAAACTATGTAGCAGATCTGACACCAGTTAATCTGCATTTTATATTATAATAAAAGTAGCCAACGTGTCGCTAATAGGTAGATTTGGATAATGCCAAAAGTGCCTTAAGCAAACCAGTCATTATTTTAGAGCAATTAGATCAATGGTTGCATTCATGCCAAGTCATCGAAAATGAAGCATGAAGAAAACAATTGACGGCTTTGATGGTTTCTCGGACACGGTTTTCTAATTACTATTCATGCATGTTTGGAAAACTTTTCTTCAACTTCAAGTGTTATCGATTTTTAATGTATTTTTTTAGTTACATGAATGAATATTTTGAGATCTGAAATGTGGATTCCAATTTGTACTATTTTTTTATGCTTTTATATACAGTATTGTCTTTCAAAATCTCTCATTTTCACAAAAAAGATTTAGTAAGATTATTAGGATTTGAAACAACAATCTATATTATTATTAGATCGAAATATTTTTTTTATTTTGTAATCCCAGCCTTTAAAAAATAAAATTGGAACTCTTGAAGTTGTTTGGTGTAGACTTGTAGTTTTTGAAGCTAACAAATAGTTTGTAAGTTTACACTATAATAATTAGGCTCATGGTTGTAGGTTTGGGTAATGGATTTTGGGCTTTAAAAATTGGGCTTTGACTGCTAGCATTTGGGCTGAACGATGAAATGAGGACTGGACCAGATTGGGTATCATGGTTCATAACTCCCTAATGTGAAACATAATATTTTAGTTGGTCTCCATTTCAGATTGTGATGGAATAAAAAAAAAAAAGACGATTCTGACACAAAACTAGCTCATACATATACTTACATAACTAGTATATTAAATACAATACTAATATTATATATTTCATCAATATAGTTTTTTTAAGGATATAGACATCGGTATTTCATATTATTAAACGATGTATGTTTTATATTGCACTATGGGGAGTATTTATGGTTTTCTTTCTTTCTAATGTTTAGTGTATTATTAGTGATTTACATGGTTTGGAATATAAATTTGGGTTTTAATAAGTTAGACTAAATCCTTCCAAAAATAAAAAAAAGTTTAGACAAAATGGGGTTTGGGATGAAGCAACCCATCAGGGTTGGTAGGTTTAACACTATCATCTACCATCTATTGTAAGTTGTAGCACAAATGAATTTTCTAATATATTTTCAAAATTTATTCTGAAATTAAAAATTAAAAATTTAAGTGGGAAGGTATTTTGGTAATATAACAATCAAGAACATATAAGCATACAAGTCAAACAAAAAATTTTGTTTGAATTATTACACAAATAATTTTGTGCCAGCAAATACGCGCTTCCACACGTTCAAACATGTACTCACCCTCTCTTTGTTCTGAAAAATATGTATACCTTTAAATTATAACATTCATACTTTTATATTATAACATTTATATATTTATATTATATTACACGAATATGTAATATCTTATTTAAAAAATATTTATGTTGATATAAATATATAAATAATATTCACATAAAGCTATGATTATGTTGATATAAAGTTATAATTAATATCATATAAATGTATGAAAAATATCACATATAGATTATAGGTATGTTGATACAAGTGTTGATTTTTTTTTTTTGAAAGTTATAGTATTACATAAAAGTTATGATATTTGTATATAAATGTTATACTAATATAACATAAAAACCATTGTATGAATAAAAAAAAAAAACAAAAGGAGTGTGTAGATACGGGTTGCGGCTAATTACATTGTACAACTAATGCACAAAAATATGACCATAAACTCACTCCAAAATATTATCAATACTCTTTCCAAAGATAAAAATATAACCAAACCAATAACTTCAAACATTCACTCTGAACAAAAATTACACCAAACTACTCATAATAAACAACTATAGTTAACTCCTTTAACCAGCCCAACCCATAATTCAAAATTCTAAAAATAAACTAGACCTCAATAATATATTATTTTGTAATTTTTTTTTTTTTTGAGGAAACAAGTGGGGGTATATTGGTCATTTGACTGTATAGTCTTCTAAACCGAAGCCCTAATTCAACAAAACGCTTCACTTCGTCTCTCCCACTCATCCTCTGTTCTTCATCGGCTAAGCAGTGATCTGAATATCGATTACAGGCGAATCCGTACTATTTGAAGATATGGGAAGAGAGTTGAGCAGTACGACGCCGAATCAAAAGCAGCAATCGGAGATGTCGTACACGGTGGAGCAGCTCATCGCCGTCAATCCCTACAACCCCGACATCCTACATGATCTCGAAAAATACGTCAACGAACAAGTATACTGCTCACCCTTTAATTCCTTGCTTGTTTCGTGTTTGTGTGCCTTCATTTGTTCCCTTTTGTTTTTTATTGCAAGGGATTTGTGTGTTAATCGATTTTTTTTGTTCCTAATTTGTTTTGCTTTGCTATTGTAATTGTAGGTGTCGTCGCAAACTTACAGTGTGAACGCAAATCTTTGCCTTCTGCGTCTTTACCAGGTTTCCTCTTTTTTTTTTTTTTTTTTTTCCTTCACTGATATTTGCCTGGGTAGTATTTGTTATTGAAATTGTTGTTCTATATTCCTTTTTTGATTAAGTTTGAGCCGGAGAGGATGAGTACCCAGATTGTTGCTCGTATTTTGATCAAGGTAAGCTAATTGTATCACTGAAACAGAAAAATTCACCCCCTCCTCCATGTTTTTTTTTCCTTAGGGTTTTCTTTTACTTGACTTTATGTTGTGATGTGTGTAAACAATATTTTCTCCAGGCTCTAATGGCAATGCCAGCCCCTGATTTCAGCCTGTGCCTCTTTCTGATTCCTGAAAGAGTGGTAATTTTCTCTTCCTTTTTAATCTCAATCATGGCTGCTTACTCCTTTTTCCTAACATCAAGAGCTTAAAGCTATAAGCTATTAACATGCATTCCTACAATATTTGTGGTCTGTTTTGAATGTTTCTTCCCTTTCTCATGTTATAAAGTATCACATGACGAGACACCAATTATTGTTAGGAAATGCAGACATGTAATGCAGCTTGGGCTTGGCAATTGCACAATATATATTTCTTTCTAAAGCTAAAATGCTATTTAATGAATTCCAGTTTGGAACTTATTAATCTATCTCAACATTTGGATGGCACTTATAAACTAAGTTTTCCTTTGGATGACTGGTAATTGGTCATTACTTTGAATTTCCAGCTGGGTGGTCTTATTTATTTGGTGGGTAGGTTACATTGTTGGCTACGGTGCTGTGGATTAGCCTTCATTTTTCCTTTTTCTAGCTTTAGCCTTGGCCCAATTGCTATGTACTAGTAAATACTAATTACAGGGTTCATGATCTCTGGACTGGTTCCTCAGAAGAGAGATTTGAAGTTTTTGCATCTGAATGCATGATTTATCTTGTAATGTCTTTTACATCCATGAACCAGGAACCAAGGTATCATCTTGTTTTAACCATGTGGATGAGTAGTTCAGTATAGCAAGGAAACTTGTGAATTGAACTTTTAAGATGAGAATAAATACATAATTGGGTTTCAGGAGAAGTCTGGGTCCACACTTATATATAAACACAAAGGGACTCAAGAAGCATGATTCAGATTTTTTCTTCACTGACCATGTTGTCAATGTTAAACAAGTGCATCTCTACTGCTGTTTGTTGTTTGGAAGTTAATGATATGCATATGGTTACACTTTTTTTTTTTTAATTAATGTTACATCCATTATTCCTTTATTGCCATTATCATTTGTGAGAGAGGCTTTCAACCATTTTAGCTAACAAGTCCAATATGCTTTCCATTATTTGGGGTTTTGTGCTTCTATGAGATTTAATTATTCTAACTGGTTATCATTTCCTTTTTCAATTGCAAACATTAGCAAATGGAGGAACAATTCAAGACTCTCATTGTTCTCTCTCACTACTTGGAGGTATGTTTAGCATCTTCTCTCCTTTCTAGATGTCATGAAACACACTCTTTGGTTCTATACCTTAATTAGTGGACCGAAGTAAAGAATATGTCTCATTTTGCCCCTCTATTTCACGTACAGACTGCCAGATTTCGTCAATTTTGGGATGAAGCTGCTAAGAGCCGGCACATATTTGAGGTTGTGCCAGGTATGTAGAGTCAGCCACTGTTGTCCATTTTGGTTCCCATAATACAATATTATGGTTTTTTATGTTCTTCCATGTGTACTCTTTACATCATATGTTTGTGGAAACACTCTTGGCTGAGAAATATTTGTGAGACAGACTACCCTGATTTGCTTGAATTTTTGCTTTATTAGTTTACTAGAGCTCACATTTTTGTAAGATGTGTGTCCATGGAAGGAACAAAGATAGTTAAGAATGTCCAAAAAGCAAATCTTCCATATGGTGTCGTTCTGTCTCTGACTCATTTGATATACTGATTTATTTCATCTTTGATTGTAACCTGCAATGAGAGCTTGAGCCATCGTAGGAGAGGCTGTCTAGTATGTATGGTGATTGTAATAGGAACCTTTTACCAGTAAAATTGGTTAATATTCAAAGACTAAACATTTAGTAGTTGTAGGTATTATTGAAAATGTACCTTTTTTCCCCCCCTTGTTGAGCTTGTATTTTAATTAGTTGTATGCAACTTGTAATTTGCATTCTTTTCTTATAGTTTGAAATTGAAATAAAGTAGTCTAATTTGTACATGTTAAGAGTTGATCATAAGTTAAATTCTGAATAACTCCTGAAAATATTATTGCTGATTTGAGGAAGAATTCCAAATTACTCCATATGGAGTGGATTTCAAATCCCCAACAGTAACTAACAAATTAACTGAACAAAAGTTATAGTTGTCAAATCCATATAAAATAAGTATCCAAGCAAACATCAATGGAGTTATATTATGGTGTGTGCCAGCATGAAGACCTTAAATTATTATAGAAGTTCATGTGCGCACGCGCACACACACTTTTTGTTTTTAAGTTTATTGCTTCATATAATTGTAAATGGATGAGTCTGTTGAAGAATGCGCATGAATTTGAATTATTACTCCTGTTTTGTATTGGATAATTTGTCGCTTAAGTCTTCCATATTGAAAAACTGCTTAAATTTTGAACTTTTTGACTTGAAAATAACTTTTCTTTGTGACCTTGAACAATTAATTTAGTTTTGTATATACTCTCATATGCATATCTTTTACTTTCTGATGAAGTATTGACTGCATGCAACTTTTGGGTAGGATTTCTAGAATGCTTGTGCATATGAATTACTATGGTTCAAATCCGATTATGTTTGTAATAGGAAATTTGTCACTGGACTTCTATCTATGAAAATAGCAAAAGTATTTTACCATAAAGTTGGACAAATTTTGCTCTGTGCTCCATATTGTCTTCCAACTCTTTTTATAGTTGGGAGGATCATTTTCTCATTTTCAATAGAATATGTGAAGGCATCACTTCATAATAAAAAAAAAATTAAACCTTAGAGACTTTTGTTTTTTGTTACCTTTTCCATCTGATTTCTGTTCCTCAGTGTATTTTTTTTCACATCCAACTGACGTGCATAGCTTAATCAGGTTTTGAGCAAGCAATTCAAGCATATGCAATCCATGTCCTTTCACTCACTTATCAAAAAGTTGCAAGGCCCATCATCGCAGAGGTATGGTTCTTAGCCTGGCAGTTCTTTTTGCCATTTTGGAGACACTTTCCAGCTTTATGGCTTTAATAGAAACATGTTAGGTTCTTCTTTTAAGTAGTCTTTTGAATTTATTATTTCACAGGCGATGAACATTGAAGGTCTATCTCTAGACAAGTTCATTGAGCACCATGTTGCTAATTCTGGTTGGGCTATAGAGAAGAATCAGAATAAGGGCCAAATTATCGTCCTTCCTCGTAATGAGTTTAATGATCCGGAGCTTAAGAAAAGCTCTACAGATGACATTCCATTGGAGCACATCACCCGGATCCTTCCAATTCTTGGTTGATTCCTTCTATGAAGATACATGATTCCGCAATGATGAGTTGGACTAAATTTTGACTTCTTTGTGATGGGATGCGTATTTAAAAATTCCTGGAATGTGTACTTTAAACTTGATGAGGCTAGACTCTTTGAGCTCGCTTGCTATTGGCGTAAAATTTACTAGCCTCCTTTGTTTCCTTTTCTTTATATATTTTGTCAGGTTAGTAGTGTTTTTATTCATGTTCGTGCACATATATTTGCCACAATTTAGGGACTATTGATTTCTGGTGATATTTGCCACAATATTTGTCACTGGGCATATGAAATAGCAAAACAATGAAGTTGACAAGAATTGACAGTTCATGATGGAATACCTTTCAGTCATTGTAAATATAATTAATACCAAGATTTATAGCACGATTCAAGGACCATTTGCATCAAACTAGGGAAACAGATTATATCTAGAGGAGTTTCAAAGACATTTTAAAATTTACTAAAAATACTCGCAGGGATCTCGTGCA
The DNA here is from genome assembly GCA_028654395.1 of Scutellaria barbata. Lineage (NCBI taxonomy): Eukaryota > Viridiplantae > Streptophyta > Magnoliopsida > Lamiales > Lamiaceae > Scutellaria > Scutellaria barbata. Next base: position 10,479,271 of record CM053646.1, on the reverse strand, counting down.
ATCAGAATCCATTGTAGACAAAAGTCAATAAACAGCACGAGCAAAAAATCAATAATGGCACGAGGAGTTTGAATCCCAGAGCAGCAAAATATGCAAGTGGTCACAGATGTTGTTGAGAAACTTATTGGCAATGTCAATTGTTTCGAAGAAAGTTAAAACCACAAATAAATGTAAAGAATCAATATAGCCTAGTGCCTACAAGCGTGGAGCTCCCAAGTCCCACCATATTTGTTCATATATACACATATAGAGAAGGACCCCCCCCCCCATTGCATCCATTAGCTAGGTGACGAAGAACTAAATCTTAAAACACCAAAAATTCAAAAAAATAAAAATAAAATAAAGAGAAAAGGAAAAGGGAAGAGCTCCAAAAGAATCTTAAAACTGTTGTCTATTTACTCTTTTAAACTAAATTATCAGGATAAGATATGTCCCAGGTTTCCAGGATCGAGTGTTGCAAATCACATGGCAGAATACAGGGTCCCTCTCCATATATTGAACCAAAGAATGCCGCTACGTCTGTCTCTCTCCTCTTTCACCATTTCACCATACCTATCACCACTCCTATGTAAATAGGCACCAAGAGGATCGGGAGCCTACAGCTATCGGTGCTGGAGACAACTAAAAAACTCTCAATGACAAAGTGTTTCCCCATATGTCACCCAACTCACAAAACTATCCGAGAATTCTTCAAGAACTTCACAATTTTGGGCTTCACCATAGCCTACATCGGTACCAGTGTGCTCTCTTCCCTACAATAAACCAACAAAGTAATTATCAGGATGATGTGTTCTGAAAGTAAACATAGGCTGAGTTCTTAATAAATGAAACCCCAGGAAAAATATACTTACCCTCCTGCTAGATCCACATTCACTGGTGGATGGTGTTGTTTCCCCAACTATTTCATTAACAACAGTTTCTGATGACAGTGTAACAGTCGGAGAGATCATCAGCATTGACCTGAGGCATAAATAAAGAGTGGTAATATTTCACCTCTCAATAACCTGTTGTGCCCAAGTCCCTCTCAACTAACAATTTACATTTCAATGGTACGTTTAGATATGTGAAAATGGTCCTCGAAATATTAATTAAAGCATTTAAATGGCAAGCAGAGTGAGGTCCCGAGCAGAATATTGTGTATGTGGCACATATTTGATTCATTAAATTGGCTCAGAAAGTTAAAAATAAATTGCAAGGATAATGATTGAAGAATGACTGAAACCAAAATTGAGATCCAGACAACCCATGAAAAAAAAAAATCTGTAAGATTTTGGGATGAGATATAGAAACAAAAGCACGTTAGACTTAGAAATAACAACAGAAGGGTTAATAACAACCGTTGTTTTAAATGTTCAAAGGAAGGGAACAACATTTGCCAGTTTATCTTTGATGTACAAGAGTCTCACCCATGAAGCATTAGGTTGTTAGCTGCTAGTACAGGTTGAAAACTAAAGACTGTTTCTACCAATGACAATACTTAGGTGCTGGTTCCTCAGTGCCACAATATGCTAGCGTCAAGGAAAAAAGAGGGAAATTTTGTTTTTTAATCCTCTAAATTTACCATCTTAGATTTTTTACACCCAAACTTATGTGTTCGCAATTTCCTTATTTACATAGTGCCCATTTGAAATTTGCGAAATTTCAAAATAAAAAGGTTATAATTATAATAATATAATTATCATTATTTATTTATTTATTAAAAGCAAAAGGGTTATCTTGAATAATACGTAGGCTTTTTTATATTTTTGCTACTCGGGAATTAAACAAATTTTACTTATCAATAAGTTTTTTGTATTTTTTTCGAAATTTATTCTTCTATAATTCGTAGTTTGGATATCAAATAAACAACAGCTGCATGTAGCAGTTAATCGAACTAAAAATTATGAGTTTTAAAAATTGTAGGACTCAAAAAAATTGGATTGATAAAGGTTAGGACAAAAAAAACTTTTTTCCCCAAAAAAAAATCATAACTTCTCAGCATACGTACCTCTCCAACAACTCTTCCTCACATGAATTTCCAGAGGATGAGAGCCAATCTAAGTCAACAAAATTCGAGCAGTCAATTGCATCCCCATTCTCACGTTCAAGGTATCTCTCTCTTTGTATTTCAGCAAATAGTTCTCTATTAGGCATTGGAGAAGAACAGCTGCAAATAAAGGAAAAGTGAGATACAAGACAAAGAAACAAATGCACCAACAAGGGAAGAGAGATAACAAAATGAAATAAAAATTTTAATAAAAAAATGACTTTTTCTTAACCAGTTGAACCACAAAATGCTTCAGATGACATCAGAGCATGCCGACCTACAGATGTTGATGTATAGACGTCGAAGGAAATTCAAAAAATTACTAAGATATCTATTAGAAAACCATTGTTCAAAAGCAAGATCACAGTTTTAAACAAACTGGGTTGAACCCCTGAACTTATCAGCATACCTGGGAATCAGGCAATCAGCCATACAACGCAAGTTTTTACAAAAAGAAGCTACCAAAGAGTTTTCAAGCCACACACATAATCCACGGTCCAGGACCAGTACAAGAATTTTGGAGACACTACTGGAGGGCACTGATCGAGCTCCAACGACACTTTACAGAGTGGATTGGGTCATCCAAAGTACTAAAACCATTTCTGATCAGTTATTCTAGACCATACCTATCAAATTCATTATCCTCACACCTGAAGCATTTTTCCTCTTTCTGTGTGTGTGTTCGTTTTTGGATGGGTGGTGGGGGGGGGGGGTGCAGTGAGCATTTTGCTATATTTCAAAAGGAGATGAAACAAAGTATCAAATAGCCTACACCGATAATCTACATGTCACAAAACACATTATATCGAATTAACCTACAAAATACAAGCTTTAAACACCTCAAACAAAAAACATCTTCCTATCATTTAGAAAAGTCGCTACAAAAAATCTTCAATCGATCTCTAATACTTGAAAAGCCATCTCCAGCATTGAGTGATAGGCTTATGCCTAGGCTATGAAAATTAACTATTATCCATAAAAAAAAGCACTCCTTTAATATGTGTCTTTACTCAATTGACTTAATACTCTCAATAGCGGGCAAAGCACAATCCAGCACTGTTCCATCCTATGATAGAAACAAAAATGATGAACTCCTGGTTCAACTAAAAGCAAGAGATCCTGAACGTGTGTGTGAGATTTGACAACAAGAAGTACAAATGGTAAATGGGCTGCGCTACTCCAATGCGCAACTAGGCCAACTCCAGACAAAGGCATTGGCCTGGTGTTATAGAGTTCTCAGATTCAGGCCCTAATAATCACAGGATACTGCCTCCAGATAGTCTGTTACCTAGATCTAACCACAATATGCAGGGGAGTGGGGGGCAAACCATCAAGATATTTAGAGCAACATCAACTGTTTGAATATGGGCTGGAATTTTTAAAACTAAACAAATCATTCAATCATCAGAAAAGTAAAGCACCTTGAATATGCAAACTCGCTTTCTGACGTAGACATGTTTGGTGTTGATTCACAGAGCATTTTGCTAGCTCTTTTTGACTCATTGGAGAAATCAGCACTAGGGAAATGTTGATTGACGTTTGGAGTAGATGACGGTGACTGCCTTTCACGAAGAATGTTCCCATCTGACCATGATCGTTTGAAAAGTGACCTAGAAATGCAAACCAAGAGTGTAAACATTAACATGTTAATGACCAGCATCACATCACACATCCAGATTGTCATAACAACTCTATGCAGAGTACTTCTAGAAAATTGAAAATTTATTTGTGAATTGGAAAGTCACCATCTTGTGGTTTTTGACATCAACTCATCACGTCATTCTGACAAGCATAAATCTTTCCTTGTGATGTCAATCCTTCTAATTAAAACCATGGCATACTCAATGAATGATATACCATTCTTTGAGCATCACAATCAACATAAAATGAAATTAAGGAAAGAATAAATCATGTGCCCATTTTAACATCAAGAACCAATTCAAATGCAATTACAAAGACAGTGTTATGGAATATTAACAACCACTAGCAAATAAAAATATTCCTTAGAGAATCAACTACAGTCAACACCCTATGGTTGATGCTCATGATGAAAAGTACACTTGGTTTCATTTTTGTTTTTTAAAAACCAAAAATGTGAAAATGTGTTTTCGTTCACTCATTTCAAATAGCACATCCTAAATATCTTATGAAAACACGTCCTAGAAATCTTAGAGAAGTACATAATCATCTTTGATGACTATCCAAAGCCAGTACCATTTGAAATCCTTAGAAGGGTAGCTCTCTTTCATCATTTTGTCAATAAAGAACAAAGAATAGAGTTTTTATCAATTGGAATGCATGTGGCTAGTCAGTGAGTAGTTGGTCTGGAGAATTCATGAAAGGGTGATGTGCTTGTTGTTTATGAAGTGGGCACTTCAAATGACAAAAGGTTCGTCCGCAGAAATTTTCTTAAAGTAGGTGGTGTTTATCAGGTGTATGAGATAAGGCATAGCTATATTCTAGTAGATAAAAAGCTATCATTATTGGTTTTACCTTCCATGATCCATATTTGGCTGTCCATTTCTTCCCACATTGTAATGTTGGTCCGAATCAAGCTCCCACACATCAGGTTTATCTGGTTGAGGTTGGAAATGCCCCAAAAACCTGCTCAAATATCATATCATGCAATCGGTAAATAAATTGAGAATTTGACCAGACTACGAAAAGTACACTAGAAGATATCTAATTCAAGAAACAGCTTAGGGGAATTGAATGATGGGGCATGTTAGAGATGGAGAAACTATCTAGTCTGATACGGAAAGAAATTTCCAATTTTCTCCACCATCTCATAACCCTATTTAAATTCTAAAAATGTGTAAAATTTTGATAAGTCATCTAAAAATGTAATAACTATCAACTCACACATTAATGGCGTTTTGTTTATCTGCATCCACGTATGCATTGCTATAATATCTCTGTAGCGTACGAAAAAATTCCTGCGACTGTGTTGCTGCTTTCCACTGGCCTCTTCTCTCAGAGAAAATCTATCATACACAAAAATCTAAGAAAGGTCAATAGGTGAACTATTTAATTCCTTACTGAGGTGGCAATAAGAGAAGAACGACACAACTATATTTTCCTTGCAGACGATTTTAGATTTCAAAAATACAAAGTTGAAGACAAATATACAGTCAACTCAAGTTAAACATCACAACATCAACTCTTACAGATATTACATAATGCACTATTCTTTTCACTAATAAGAGAATACATAATTACTGCCTACTGAATCACATCTATAATTAAAACTTAAAAATTTTCTTTTAATATCATGAATAACCTTGTTGAAAAGAATACTTCTGGCATTTTGATACTATTTTGGGGGAAAAAGCTAGATTCCGTGTCGGTAAGCCAAGGTAGCCTGTGTATTCAACCTTAAAGCAGATACCTATATATTTATGGACAAATGCCACATAAAGGTAATTCAGTAAATATCAAGTCATTTGCCCATATATTAAATTCTATACCTCGCCTCTACTTCAAATACTACCCAACCATTTTAAACAAGATATTTAATTTTCAATATAAGCGCCCAACACTATTGTGTCAAAGTAAAAAAAAAAAAAAATCTTACCTTGTTGTGTGCAGCAGATCCACCATATTGGTGTGCAAGAGTATCACCCATTCTCTCATAAAATCCCATCAATTCTTCAGCTAACGGATCATCAAGGTCCATCTTTGTCGAGGTTGTTGCTCCTAAGGCGCGCAGCTGATTCCCTAAAGCAGCCAATCCATAAGCATACTGTGCAACATTAGTGCGATCCAGACAATCTATGCAATTAGTCCGAAGCACTCCTTTTTGGACCATCGGTGGCTTGACAAAAGGGTTGCTGTTAGCAATGCCACTGCCTCCATTGGATTTTCTGTCTGAGTTATCTGAATCCTCAGTCTCATCATCATTATGCTTTTCGCTATCAGTATGAGAACATGATGAGGTAGGCATGCCAGGAGCAACAATATTCCTGAAAAGCATTTAAATTTACACTTAGATATTATTATTCTTATTAACACAATGAATGTAAGCTTTTCGTCGGTGATTATTGTCAAACTATTCTGTTTACTGTGTTTGGACTTTAACCTTTTCTTCACACACCAATAAACCATCAAGGAATGCCTATTTCTGAGTACAAATCTGATTGAATACAATTACTTTTATTCGACAAGCAAATGAAACAACATCAACATTACATTGGCCAATGTACTCCAACTATTTGCTTAATGTGAAAAAATAATTCTCAATATTGTTTTACCTAAAGTACGGTCGTATTGGCAATAACCAATAAGCTGACAAACTGAAGGTGTCCTAGATCATTGTCACGACATTCCAATAATATATGTGCTTGATTGCTTAGCAGAAAAGAAATTGCTAAAGAGATCAGTTTAGATTTGGTTTACATGGCATAAGAAACTTACTCAAAACTAGGCCATTTAAGATGCCCCTCCGATAGCATCTCCGGTGTGGCTTGACAATAGAAAAAACCTGTCAGTGTCAACGCATATGCTGCCACCTTCCCCAACAGTAGCAAAACATTTGTAGCTTTGCTGATGAAAAATCAGGACAGTGTAAACACAAACCAGATCTTTTACAAACATAACCAGAAGAAATATAAAAGATAAACATTAGATACCTCCGAGAATGTTTGTGCAAATCCCAGTGGAGAAATTTAAGACGGTTCTCCTCGGATAGATCTTTATTGATTACTTCTATTGCATTAGCAAACTCAGTGCGAAGAATGGATTCTCGAGGCTTCTTTTCATTTGTCTGCCAACCAAAAATTTCAATCTCATTGTTCTTATAATTGCTCCTTCAGAAGAAGGTTTATAAGGGCAAAAAAGAACTTCTCAGACAATTCAGGCAGTTCTTACAATTTTCCTTTAGAATTCACATATTTCAAAAAAAGTTGACACATTTTGAATTTCGTCAAAACATATGAAAGTGAGACTCATAATATTCTCTTACCTTAATCAAATTCAAAATAATGATGGGATTCCCATATCTCATGACAAGATTTTCAAAATGAAGCCTGGTAGCCTCATATGTTTGGTCCCTCTTTGACACTGAAACACAGAAGTACAGCAAACAGCTCAGATGGATATGTCAATTTTTTTAGACATGAGAAATGAAAAGGATATGAATATGCTTGAACGCACATATAATATCTGGTTTAATATTTAGGCGTGAGGTCTCCTGTGACCAGAAGAGTGGTATTGACCCACGATTTTGAACCACGGAACTAATTTGCATCGGCAGACCATCAGGAACATCCTCAATTAAAATTTGCTCAGTCTCAACATCATTTGCTACTCTCCCCTTCTCATTGACACCTCGTTTCAGATATCTACATTAATAGAATTAAAATATTAGCTTGCATGTGTAAGAAAAAAGGTAAATGGACAATTTTCAGGGGGAAAAAGGAGGAAAAAGAATACCAAACAAAAAATAAACAGAATGCACCAATCACCTAACCTAGCCAAAAAGGTAAATCTAGAGGTGGATAAACTAAGCAATGGAGCAAAATTGTATCAATTATCAATATTAGGTACAGTCGAGTAAAGCAATACTCTACAAGCTGAAAACAGTGGTAGTTCCAAAATTCATTGTGTTCATTGTATCTCAACAGATTATATCGATCTACCACATATATTGGCACTATCTTTCAATATGGACCTCCAGGCTTTATAAGATTCCAGAGAGAAAATAATAATTAATATTCTTAGAACAGTTCTTGGACCAGATACTCATGTTGCGCAGCTCAAATATTGATGATATAAGATGCCTTCAATAAAATACGCTATCGAATCCTCAAGCAGTAGGCGCATACATCTTGCTGTATTTACATTGGCATACCATAGACAAAGTTTGCATTGTGAAGATAAAATTTACAGGCAAGGGCATTTACAGAATAAACAAGATTCAGACCATAAGATCAACCAAATTGATACGATGTCCAATACTTTAAAGCAACTAAAAGATGAGAAATCATGTTTTATACTCATTTTAAGTTAAAACTTGATAAAAAACCAAGTACATGCCGTCTTCGAAGGCAGGCAGTTGATCAGGTACAGATTAATCTAATTCCTGTAATGTTTTCAACAGTGTCCTTACCTAGTACCAGCATAATGGCGTGAACGCCTAGCAATTAGAGTCAGTGTGAGATCCCTCCCTGATATAGAAAGTGTAGCCTGGATTCGTCAAGAACAAGCAATCAAAATCAGATTCCTAATACTCAGAGAAAGCATTGAGCTGGAAAGAATACAAAAAATTAACACAAAATAATTTTGACAGATCAAAGTGAAAAAGAAACAAATAAGAGACGATTAATGAAATACAAAACAAATGATAGATATTTTAAGGATAAATTGCATTAACAGTTGAATGTTAAACTACTCACCTGCTTAAAAAAACCATATACCAAGGCAACTGTCCATATAGTATTCTGTAGAATATTTCGTATTCCACGTGTAAGAAATTCATTCCAGACAAACATAGTTTCATACAAGACTTGCCCAGTCTCATTGTCACACATGTTCTTCTGGAGACTTCTCATCACATGGTAGGAGTAACTAAAGTAGAAGTCCTTGGTAAGATCCACCATGCATAAAAGCTTCTTGTATCTATGTCACCATAAAAATTATAATATTCAATTAATAATGAAGCAAAAAAATTCCTGCCAAGCAGATTAGAAATAAAAAGTTGCAAAGAAGTACAAATGTGGGTAACACCCACTTTTCGTAAGAAAAATGTTTTATAAACACTCCTTCATAAAAACATGACCCATACTCACTTTGACCAATAAAACACTAAAACACCATTAATGACTTAAATTCTCTCCTATCGATAATTCAAGTTATGGATTACTAGTCAGTTAATAGGAGATGAACAAAAGAGTGAAGTAGTGAAACTGCAGTGCTTTACTAGACCATTGTTTGCAGGACAGCACACATTTCAAGGTGACAGAGTGCAGTGTTTGAACCTGTTCTCATTCTTATAATTAACCATGCTGGCTCTGACTGCTGAATTTGGTAGGGGAATTATCTCACTTTTGGCAATAGCATATACATTGTGACCACAAATTACACCAATCTGCCTCCTTTTTGTTATAAGCAACATGTAATAGGGCCCCAGAAATTTAATAAACCCTGAAAAAGGAATGGAAACAGGATGAGATGATGGGAACAATCAGCCTTTCCCTGAATAGGACACTACTAGCACTTGATAATATACACACCAACAATGCCATAGCAAGTAGTAACAAATTTAAGTCCTCCTGTAACCCTGTTTCCTTCATGAATCCTTCTTAATAGATCAGAGCACTCCCTTTCGGTATATGTCGTAGAATCTTCACGAATATTAAGCTCTGATGGTTCCAACCTATCGATTTTCAAGATTTTCCAGAATGTTCTGCTCTTGTCCCTTCCTACCATATAAAATTTCTGCAACCAAAATCAGATGCAACCAAATAAAAATGAAAATCTGTAGGTGAAAAAGTAGGGCAAAGTAACAAATTCTTCAGTTTGTAAATGACAGCATATATCAAAATGTATTTAGCAGTTACTAAGATGTACAATATTTATTATATTTTAGATGACAGATGTAGAAAACTTAACATAGTGTGCCCAAGAAAACAGTATATTTAATATGCCACACGAAAAAAAAAGTATTTAAATATGTGGTCCATAGGGACACCAATTCATATAATACATCAGAAGCAAACATTGATCAGATCAAAAGAAGAGATGATGAATACACAAAGTGCACCTCCTAGCCTGAAAAGAGCAGGCATTGACTATGCTATAAACCACATAGTTTAGAAGGGTTTCAGTCGTTTATACCCATTAATTCTAGATATTTTGCAGAGCAACGAAAGTTATTTGTCTAACTCCTAAAAACCTAACACGTGGAAGATATTGTGTCTCCGCATTTTATTTATCAAATTAAGCTCCAGGTGTAGATTTTTAGTAAGGAAAAAGAAGTAAGTTCAATCATCGTGAAACCCCAAGTCCATTTTCTCATTAATCAAGTATTAGGTTAAATATTGAATTGATCACTACATGCTAAATTCAAACCTGCCATTTCTGGAAAGTGAAAACAAAAAACCATGCAGCACAAAAAGAATTTATGACATACTCTTGATCAATAAAGCAAGCAATCATAAGAATTAACCGTACAGACATATGCTTTAAATGTTATCTCAGGCTATTCCAGAGGAATGTCTTGACATCCCTTGTTCCAAAATCAATAAAAGAAATATCACATCTTTCAACCATCAATGAGAAAGACAATCATATACCGATCGAGTCTCATAGAGTCTGAATTTCTGCATAAACCCCACAGATGGTGGAGCAGGTGGAGAATCAGGCTGAACTTCTTGCTGTTGTTGCTGTACATTTTCTAACGCATCTTCCATTGCTTTTGATCAATCTTCACGATCCCCGAGCCTCGGCTCGGGAATCAATCACTCTGGCATTCAATTTCAACCCACAATTGGTTTCACTCCCTCTCCGAACTTCTAAACCCCATAACCACCACCATAGGTTGCTTCAGATATAGCATTCCCCGAGAAAATCAAAATTGAAAACACCTTTGACTTTTTTCCCTGGCTTTCCTTTTATCAAAACCCTAAATTCAACAACTGTAGAAACGTAAATTACAAAACACGGCAGCTGATCTTCTACCGAAGTTATCAAAGGTTAGAACTCGAAAGAGAATTCAACAAAATCAAACATTATTTTCCGCAGAAATCCAAAACCTAAAAAAGTTAAAATAGTTGAATTAAAAGGCGCCCGTGACAATTGCGGTACAGAAACAGAGGTTTCGAGAAGGAAGATGGAAAAGGAGAGTGGAAAATAAGGAAAGCAGATGAAAATAGCTTTGCTGTTTGATGGAGATGATGATGACGATGATGTGCAGAGAGAGTGGTTATAGTTTTTGATTGATTCAAATGAAATTAAGAGAGAGAAGGGAATAAGAGAGAGAGAGGAACAGCTCGGATCTGCAGAGGCAAAACGAAAACCACAACTTATTCTGTTGATGAATAAAAGAAGAATATGCCTTTCCTTTTATCTTTCCAAACTTTGCTTCTTCCTGCCATTTCTTCCCAACTCTTTTTTTACCTTTTTTTTTTTTTTTTAACTCAATTTCATATTTTTGACTAATTTAAAAAAACAATTTAATTAAACCCTTCTAAATTATCTAATTTATAATCACTTCATTTATAAACTATCATACAACTATATTCATTATTAACAATAATAAATTTATTATTATATTTGGAGTAACTATTACAAAGTTTGTTCAATTCTTTTATGAACAATGTAGGGGGTTATCACATATAGGGTAGCTACATCATAAGCTACAAAATGGACTTAACTGGGAAGTGCCTTTATTTTTTAAGATAAAAACAGTTGAAAATGAGCTACTTTGTAATAAATGTTGCAGAATCATATGTTGGTTTTTTTTTTAAATAAGCTCTACAAATTGTTACTTAACCTCTCTTTTTTTTTTTTAAGAAGAAAAAATATTTTAAAAAAAGTTCTAATTATTTTTAAAAAAGAAAGTGAAGATAAGGAATTGATATTCAAATCTCAAGTTTTCCCTAATTGATAGTTGTGCAATCCAATGAAATATAATGAAAAATTTACAAAAAATATTTTAGTGAATGTAATAATTGTATATGGTAAAACTTTACTTTGCTCACCTTCATTAAAAGCTAAAATAAAACTATAATTATTCGATATTCATTACCATTATTTTACATGTGTTATTTTCACTTAAAATCAAACAAAATATTAAAACTACATTATATTCGTCAAGGTCCAATTTCAAATAACTTAGATGCATTTTCATTCTACTTATTTATATCTACACTTAAAATTATACCTACCAAACCAAGTACATATTATCCATGTTATTTCCCCTAAAAAATCATCCATATTTCTTCGTGGACAAGTTTATTTGTACAAAAAACTTGTATTTCTTACGACTAATATGTTCTAGATTTTAATTAAGTTTCTTGTGACAACTCATGGTATACGACACCCTTGTCCACTGTCATTAAGAAATAGTCAGACAAATTACTCAATTAATTCATGGAAACGTGTTGATATTTCCAATTGATAATAGACCATCCAACTATTTCTAATTTCTTAAAATCAAGATCCAACAAAAATAAATATTATTATTATGGAGGTCAAGGGCCGACCATTCGCACCAGTGTAACACGTACATATGGGAAATTTTAGGTTTTCATTTAAAAACAGGGGTGGGGGGGTTTGGTTTTGAACAATATATAAAATTAATTTTCAATGATTGAGGTTTTCTTTCTTTAATTTGGCAGTGGTAATGGGAACAAGATCAAGATGTGAACTTGAGCCCACGTCTTGAAACTATGTTTTTTGGCCTGTTTTTTTTCTCTTGATTGTTGCATTTCTCTATTTGCATGTTGCAAAATGTATTACATATAATATTTATTGTTAGAAAAAATGTTTACATATTTATTTAATTTCTTATTCATTTTATTTCATTGTTGTAAACACGTTGTGTTGGAAATTTATTTGACTGTATTTGACTATTATTTAGGTATCTTATATGATTTTAGAGATTATGTTTTGAGTTCAAGCAATATCAATTTACATTTGAGTAATTCTAATCGATCATAATTTTAATCAAGTAATAGATAATGTAGTATTCTTTCAAGTATTATATTATTCTTTCGAGTACTATATTATTTAGAGTTGTTAGCCCACAAAGTTTTATGACTATTGTGTCTATCAAGTTTATTTCGTCCATCAACCCATGAAAAATGTCAATGTTTTCTTGTTGAGGAGAAACTTGAGTATATTACCATATTCGGAAGATTTTGAAAAATTAATGTAAGATTCGACCACTTGGATAATAATTGGAACTGAATACTTACCATATAATCAAGATTTTTGCACCATTTGATCAATGTCAAGAAGCAAAGAAGGAAATTATATCACCATCAATTGCAATAGATTAGGTTGGAACCATAACTTGTCCTGCAAACATTAGGATTTGAAACCTAAATATATATGAATGTTGATTGAAGGTCGTTTAATTATTCTTACGAGGGTTATGATTTCATGAGGTATACCATTCGTGTATGGTGTAAGCATAATATATAATATTTAAAAGAAAGAAGGTCAATGTTGTCAATCACACTCTAATAGTCATAATATCAATATTACATTTTTCTCAATATTATATGTATGGTATCGCACGTGTTTTTTTATATTTAATAATGACCTACATTTCACACTAATATTAGTGATTAATATGGTAAAAAAATCATAAATTTATATTATATTTGATACTTTTAATTTACATCGATTCATGGGTTGTTCTATGACTTTTGTTTTTAATTACGTTGAATTTAATATTCAATTTTCAAATAATTTTTTCGTGTTAAACAATTTGACACAATCATTTTTTTCAAGTTAATAGTTTTGGATATATAATAACTTAAGAAATGTTGCAAATCACAGTCAATATTCAATTTGAATGATTCAATTCAATCTAAATTATATGTAAATTGCATATGGTCGTCTGAATTCCGATATCTTACACCAAATCACTAATGTCGACTAATCAACATCCTATATAACATCACCTCAGATGAAGACACCTATTTAAATGTATTATAACAATTTGATGGATATATATCAAATTTATCAATGACATAGATAGTTCTTCAATTTGAATAAGAAGCCATGTTATCACTTTCTTTCTAAATTTTATTATGTTACATGATCATGCATGTTACCCTATATGTCATACAAGAGAACATAATTATAATTTTTTTTTGTCTCACATTCGATTTTCCTCTAATACAAATCGTACTTCATCTCATATTCAACATCATCAACATCATCGCTGATAATGAGATGATGGAAGAAGAGATGTCGAAGATTGAACGGGCCGACAGACGGTTGTGGACCATCCCAAAGATCTCGGGCAAAGTGTCGATGAATGGTATCGGTAGGATGAAAAGAATCCCACCAAACATAGTCATCAGCATTGTCGCAAAGACTATAAGTTGTCATTTTCTTTGTGCCTCCGCAGGTGTATACTCCCCCATATGGTCCTGATCCACAGCATGCCTCTTTCCCTTCTTTCAAACCTATCAAAATCATGCATATAACATTTCATTTTCTAATATCCATATTATTAATTAATTGAGTACATATATATGACTTTTATGACAATAGTTTTACAGTCTGTGAAACGGGTCAATCCACAATTCACAATTAACATATGATCAGTTTGTGAAAATGAGTTTAGTTTGTGGATAGTAAAATTTCGTCTCATGAATCTATATCAGTGAGATCGAGTTTTTGTGAAGTAGAAAATGATAAAATTGAAAACAATTAGTACTTACCATAGTCGATTGGATTGTTGATTCGATGTTGAAGCCAATCATAGAAATCGGAGTTGCAATATTTAAAATCTTTGAGTAGAAATTCAAGATTAGTTAGTACAGTTTTGAGGGCATTGTTATGTGCCAAGGCTAAAGAATTGGCTTCTTCAAAACAGCCTCCTTCCATTGCCTTGTTTGGATTCATAGCTCTCATTACTGGCAAGCACCCCAGAGGTGATAAACTCAGAAACCCAAATTTTCTTGCACCTTTTTCATACAATTCCTAACCAAATAATGTAATAGTTATAATATGGAGTAAATGTCCCTATACGTATGTGACGTATACATTTAAAAAATATTGGAATAGATGATGTAACACTTACTTGAATTGTCTTCGTCAAGTTTCCTATAACCATCCCAACATATTGTTCGGGGTGATGGAGTTGTTGCATCATTGGATTGGCAAGATAACCACCCAAGTAGTCGTTGCTTCCAATACTAAAGAAATAAACTGCATTTGACATCAATTCTTCTGCTTCTAAACCTCCCAATTTCTCTCTCAACTGCTTCTCCACTTCTTCAAAGTATTTCACTTGTGTCTTAAGATCAATGGCCTTTTACAAATCAAATCAAATCAAAGAGATTTTCAGGCATTGGTTATATTTGTAGCTCTCACTTCAAATTAGACTTAGTTATGTCTTCTCTTCAAAGTATTTCAGTTGTCTCTTAAGATCTTTTTTTTTTTTTTCTGTTCGATTCAACCTCAATTTGAATAAAATAGTATGAAATTTCATTTTTTACTCAAAAAAATGATTAAAAAAATAAAAAAGAGCATGGTTGCAAAGTGAAAACCTGCAAATTACTTTGGATTATAGTTGGAGGGGAATTAAAAAAAATATTTTGATCGCAACAAAGAAAAATAATCATACTTTAAAGTTGTCGTTTTTAATTTTTTTAATAATTTCAATTTTGGTCATATGTAAGATAATTTTCATTTTTGATAACTAAATATTTGTTATCCAATTATTGCCTTTATATTTTAATTTTTTTAATTTTATTTTTTTGTTAGAATTTTCAAAATCGTTAATGTGACTATTGAAATTTGGCTACCACATTAGATTTTTCTGCGGCCACGTTAGAGTTTCCGATGATCATATTAGCAATTTTGAAAGGTCTGATAAAAATATATTAAAATTAGAAAATATAAATGATCAAAATTGAAAAACGGATGATGTTTGATTGTCAAAAAAGGAAAATTTTCTTGCCTAAAGGACGGAAATTGAAACTATCTCAATAATAAACTAATCTTTAATTATCACTCACCTGACCCTCATTGGTAGTAGAAAGAATTCCAGCTCCACCAGAGGCAAAGTTAACTCCATGACTATAATCAGCAGATGGATCCAAGTATGGAGGAATTATAGGCAACTTTGCATATTCAGCTGTGTATGAAATATTAATCAATACCATCAAGACAAGAATTCCTCATGCGTATATCTATCCATAAATACAATGAAATCGAAATTAATTAAATAATACCAAGGTAATCTACAATGATACGTCCATCTGAGAATCGACCAGTGGGTTTCTTGAAGAAGCCATTCTGACCATAAGGCTCGTAATCCGCTCGATTCTCCGGTTTTGTTTCGATGTAGTTGTTGTTGCCAGGATCAACAGAGGAATCACCAAATATGAAGAATGCACTATATTTTTCTGCTGAAACTCCATTTGAAATCATGTGTAGGATCACAATTATTGCTACAAGGCTCATGGCATAATAAACTCCCATTCTGGTAAGTTTTGAATATGCTTAGTTGATCAGATGTTGGTCTCAACTTTTTTTAGATTATATGGTTTATCCTTAATTAATAACAAACTTATAAAGATTAAGGAAATGACGTATCAACCAATGCAATGCTTCAAACGCTTTGCTATCCAACTTTGAAGTTTTCAGCACAGCAACATTGTTTTATTGTCCATTTTCAACCGCTTTCTTGTTTGTATCATATACTATTTCTCTTTATGTTAAAATAATACATTTATATATATTATGTAGTACGATTGATTACAAAACTTCTACTTCATGATTAATTTGAAAAACTGTGATACAATAAATGATATTACTTGAGTTCTTATTAAATAATATTTTTATTCTTTGACAACTCGTTTATGCATGTTAGATAATACTTTTGATAAATTATACTTTTGATAAGTAAAAATATGTATTATTTTTGTATGTATATTTAATAATACTTTTAAAAAATTATAATTTTCACTAGTAATATTATTCATTACATTATAAAGAAGTATTACATGATATAAAAATATTACTTTATTAACATCCATGGTGACCCACTATTCTCTATTTACTTTTTATATAGTCATGTACACATTGTTCATGTATAATATATTTAATGTATTTAGTAATTGGTATATTATATGATTTAAGGAAATAAAATTTTTAGTTGGCACAGCATCAATGGGAGTGTGAGCAATTTTTTTAAAATTTCTAATTTCACTTAAATTGGGACCTTAAATTGTGTTGATCCGTATCTGAGGGTACATTTGTAAAATTATCAAACGGCGAGCACATCTTTCTCCCCCTCAACGAATTCCAGTACCAAAATTTCCTGTTCAAAAGCCCTAACGGCGAAAAATCAATCGAATTGAATTATCCTTTTATCAGTTAATCTGCTCTTCGTGCTTACTCACTCATGTCGTCGAAGCGTAATCACAAAGAAAAAACAATTCGCCGCCCCTAGTACGTGTCTCCTTCATTACCTCGTTTTCTTTGTTGCAGTTTTAATGCTTGTCTTGTTGTACATTTTTTTATGCATTCATTTTCAAATGATTCTACTCAAGATTCGGTACTCAGGTTTTTTGAGTTTTGTTTTGATGGAAAAGTCGAACTCTTTTAATGTCTGTCTTGTATTTATGTATTATGTGTTTCATTATGCTTCATATATACGGTTAGTAGATGCAGTGATTGATTAATGGACGAGCGGAGGTGTTGTGTTTTACTTTCTATGATATATAATTGTTTTGAGACTGTTGTGTCAAATTTTCAGTAAAGAGGAGAAGCCGGAAGAGCCCGAGCTTCCGAAATATAGGGACCGAGCCAAAGAACGGCGAGAAGATCAGAATCCGGATTATGAGATTACTGAGTTGACGTCGTTTCATGCTGTTGCCCCTCCGGGAACTGTTGATCTCCTGTGAGATTTTGCAACATGACTGACATCAGTTTTTATTATCCATTCTCTTGGTATTTCTATGCATTTTTTTTTCTATGTCTAATTACTGTCGTATTTGGGTGTTACATAGGTCTGCTGATGCACACAAGTTATCTATTGAGAAGAGCAAATATCTTGGAGGTAGGAGTTCTTAGATGATCAGCTAGTTAATAAAGCCACCCAGTTATTATGGGAGGTTCTGTTGATAGTTGTAGTATGGTTGATCCTTTTGGTTGTTGCTGGTGAATATTATCTTAAATAATGCTATCTTCTCAAGTTAATTCAAGTAGAAGGGCATGCGAATAAGGGTACTGCTATCAAAGAACTCACCCTGCGTTCTTCCATTTCCCTAAATACAGTATATTATTTGACAGCGCCTTGTTTCCAACTAGTTCTCAGTATTACAAACGCTAATCATTTTCCCAACTTAGCCCTTATTAGTACATTTCTCCCCTTGACATCCCATGTCATTATTCTTGGCCACTAGTGGTCTTAATGGTTGATCTTCATAAATATGGAGTTTTTGTTAATAGTTAATAAATTAATTATCTGTTCTTGTTATCTTCAGTTTTCCTAGTTCCAATAGTCATTTCTTATGGGTGGCTCTTTATGTTATTCAGGTGATGTTGAACACACACATTTGGTCAAAGGGCTGGATTATGCTTTGCTTAATAAAGTTCGAAGTGAAATAGTAAAGAAGCCTGATGCTGGAGAAGAGAGTGAGGGGAAATCTATGTATGTAGCTCTCTCCGTGTGTGTTTCTTCTTCTATTTTATTATTAATTTATTTATTGTTTTTTAGTGGATAGAAATATGAGTTTACATGTTCTTAGATTTCTTTCTGCTTGTTGCTCTGCCTGTATCGTATATGCTAATCTATTTGTACATGTCAAAGGATATTTCAGTACTCGGATGATATCGCCTTGGTAATTTTGAGTTTTCTTGATCCTGTGCATTAATAACATTAATTTCTGTGTACAGAGCTCCAAAAGATGACCAACCAGTAACTTTCCGCACTGCATCAGCAAAGGTGTGTTCTCTTTGTGGGAATTCTTATAGACTGATGCATGATATTTGTTCTTTTGAAATAACTGTAATGTTATTATTGCAGTCAGTTTATCAATGGATAGTCAAGCCCCAAACTGTTGTCAAGACCAATGAAATGTTCCTTCCTGGAAGAATGGCTTTTGTTTTTAATATGGTAAGAGTTCTTACTTCCCTATTTTTAGGTCCTTTTAGTTTGTTCTGTATTTGTTCTAAATCTTTTATCATATGAACACCAACTCTCATTAGGAGACTTGATATTTGCTCTCATCTATTGGTGGTGAGGTTCAAAACTTTTTTATCCCCAGTTTCCCCCTGTGACGAGATTTAATCCCTTAAATATATATTAAAAAAAGAAAAACTCAATATATGCAAGTTTAACTAGCACCAGCTTACTAATACTGTTGAACAATAAAGAGGAAAATAATTTGTCTCCTTAAACATTCACATATCACCCATAGCCGGCATTGCAGGCTTGCAGCTGACTGCTCGATCAGAATATGTTATGATGTTAAAAACATGAACTATTTTGTCAGCTCCCTCTTCCTTTTCCAATTATTTGTGTTTGATCGTTCATCCTACATTCCTACTTGCATCATGGCAGAGTGTGTGAACTTGATTCCTACTGCCTAAATTATTTAAAAAATTAAAGAAGAAGTTAGCCTTATGTTGAATCAGCCAATCAGGTATTAGATGGATTGTTATTTACCTTCCATTGTATCATTGCTTTCTGGTTAAATGGATGATGGTCTATTCACCCATCATACACTGGTTTGGCATCACTTCTGCAGAGTACATGCTTATATTTTCTGTTTCTCGTCCTTATTGAAAAAAGTTGCTCTCCCAGCTATGTTATGAAAAATTATATTGCATTTATGCCAGGAAAATGGGTTCTCTCATGACATTCCAACGACTGTCCATAGAAGTAAAGCTGATTGTCCTGTTCCTGAGGTATTTGACTATTTTCATCATTTTCTTATGTTATTTTTTGTTCGTTTCATTGTTCATTTGTATGGTTGTGTATGAGAATAATTTTCCCTCTCTTTCCAGGAAATGGTTACTGTGAGTGTTGATGGTTCAGTTCTTGATCGAATAGCAAAAATCATGTCATATCTTCGCCTTGGTTCATCGGGGAAAGTACTGAAAAAGAAGAAGAAAGACAAAGATATAAAAGGTTTGTATGCATTTGTAGGGCATGGTCTCAGTTTGTTATTTTTTGACTTCTCTTTCTAGTGGAATGATCCTTCAACTTGGTTATTCAGCATTTTCATTCTTGAAATGCTTAAAAATTAATGTGCCATTTTGATACTTAAAATAGACTAAAGCTGATTGAGAGCCTGATTGCTAAAAGGAGGTAGTAATTCTCAGACAATCTAGTGGAATACATTTCCTTATTTACCTCACGTTTTCTCTTTAAGTTTTCTTATCTTGTTATATCTTGATTGCGATATCCATTTTTAGAACTCTTCTAGTGGCCTTCTCATTTTTACATATGTTAATATGCTGTTCAAATCTGGCATTAAATTTTTACAGGAAAGAATTTATCTGTTTCTAATGGATTTGAGGAAGATGAGAGGATTTTGAAATCTGATTCCCTGAAAAATCAAAATGGTGGGGAAATCCTACCACCACCTCCCCCACTTCCCAAAAAGAACCTTCCTGACCCAAAAGAGAAGCAGATATCAAGTATTAGGAAAGAAGAGGAGGATATTTTCGTCGGTGAAGGTGTAGACTACTCCATTCCCAGTAAAGATATGAGCCAAAGCCCAATATCAGAGGACATGGAGGAATCTCCACGAAATAAAGAGAAACATCCTTACTTTGCTGAACCTGCCTATGGCCCAGTTCCACCCACTGAACTGTCTCAAGGTTGGCAACAAGCAGTAAGTGCATATCAGATATATCTTTAGATGTAAATAATTATCTTATCTGATTGAAATCTTCCTTTTTCTTTTACTAAATCCTCTTTTCTTTATCTTAACGATTCATCTTATTGCTATACACTTTTAGCTTTCGATTTCATTGCTCCATGTTTTTTAAGACCTTTTCTTTTCAGAATGGATATGAAGCTCTGCAAGCACAAGCATTGGCTAGTGGCTACCAGGGAGAGTGGCAGAATTATCAATATTCTGACCAACTTGCTTACCCCGAGCAATACCTCCAGCCAGACATTCAGGCTTATGATTTGCAAGCTGG
Source organism: Scutellaria barbata (assembly GCA_028654395.1). Lineage (NCBI taxonomy): Eukaryota > Viridiplantae > Streptophyta > Magnoliopsida > Lamiales > Lamiaceae > Scutellaria > Scutellaria barbata. The sequence goes on along the minus strand of CM053646.1, from coordinate 10,458,399 downwards.
TGCAAATGTGCTGCAGGATCCACGGTTTATGACTCAAGAAGAGAAGGATAGGGGCTTAGGATCTGTATTCAAGAGAGATGATGAAAGGCTTCTACAACTAAGGGAGAAGGATGCGCGGGAGAAGGATCCCAATTTCATATCTGAGAGCTACTCCGAATGCTATCCTGGTTACCAAGAATATAACCGTGAGATTGTCGACAGCGATGGTGAAGGTGATTTGTCGAAAATGGACATGGGTGGACGGGTGAGTAGTTCCTCTGATATTTCCTTATGTTAAGAGTCTGAAAAAGCTTATTTGGGATGTTTGGACTGGCACTCAAGAGTCTTGGGTTCTGTTCTGAGTCTCACCCACCCTACTCCAACCCCCCCACTCAATATAATATTACAGCAACATAGTTTCTTAAACATGATTTGATGTATATTGTTAAAGTCCCCAACTCTTAATCCAACAACAGACCAGGATTTTTTTTATTCACCAGTACTCCCAAATCCAGAGAACTTGTTTAATGGACATAGTGAAGAGTAAGAACCATGAAAGAATCACTACATTCTGTGGATTATAGTGCACAATTTATCATCTCATTGTGTGGTAAAATAACGTTTTGACCTGTATATTATCCTACAGGCAAAGGGACGTCTCCACCGATGGGATTTTGAGACAGAAGAAGAATGGGCTAAATACAATGAGCAGAAAGAAGCAATGCCCAAAGCAGCATTCCAGTTTGGTGTGAAAATGCAAGATGGTCGGAAAACTCGCAAACAGAACAGAGAACAGAAACTCACAAATGATCTGCACAAGATAAACAGGATACTTGCTAGAAAGAAGGGTGAGGGTGGGGACAAAAATGATGATGGCAAGATGCATGATGATGAACCACATCCTGGAAAGAAGATAAGGATATGATATGATGATCTCCCTTAAATCACCTTCTTGCAAAGCTTATATTCTATGTATCTAAAGTTTACTCTCAGTGGCAATAGGCCATATTTGATTTCCTCATGTATTCTCTAGTTTTCTAGCTGAATTTTGAATTTATAAATCATGGTTATAAATGGTGGTTAGTTCTTTTTCTCCTCAGTAGAAGTCTTATAAAGTCATTGAAATGTATTAATGGAAATTAACATCAAGTTCTGGACAGAGTAATTGTTACTAAAATTAATGAATTGATACTTATATGTGTTAATTATATATCAAATATGGTGTCTTATTACTACATCTTTACTTAATCATTGTTTCTCTTACGAGATATTTCAGCATCTTATTTAATTCCAAAAGGTACTAGAAGATTACATTTGCTAGGATCTTTGCAATACTTTTCAATTTTTATTTCTTACAAATTTCAGCTCAACAATTGTTGTTTAATCTTCTTAACTTGATAAAATTACAGTTACATCTAAGCTTGGAACTATAAATACTAGTTAGAAAGTTTGCAACTTTTTTAAAAGGAATATGAAGAATAATGCTTAATCTACTCTTTATGAGTATTTCCTTTACTTAAGATATGGAGTCGGAAGAATAAAGCTGTGCAATTTTTATTTTTATTTTTTCATATATAAGATGCAACTCTTATTTGTTAAGATTCATGCTACTGGTGTATATGTTTTCTTATATGAATTAGCATATGATAAAAGTATATGTAGTAATAATTATCTATTAAATTTAATATGAAAATCATGTCATATATTGACACTAAAAAATTCCAATCTATCTATATCTATAATAACAAAATCACCAAAAATTCATTCCTACAATGACAAAATACTGTCAAAGTCAAAAAAATCAACTTTCAATTTCAATATTATTTTATTTAAGTTAAAAGGAAATCTATATCTTTTAAACAATTCAAATTTCCTATAAAATCTATCCATTATATCCTAAATGAATAGATTTAAAATTCTTTTATTAAGGATATTGAGATATGTACGGATATTAATTTAGAATATCTTCTAAAATCTTATAATATATATTATTTATCAAAAGAAAAACAATCACAGTTTTTTTGACCAAAAAATAGAATATTTTGTTTAGTATGTATTACAAATCGGCAATGATGATGATCTCAAATTATTTAATTAATCCTAATTAAATAAAACTGATTTAATATTAAATTTTAAATCAAACATATCTACTACATTTTGGAGAAAATCTAAAATCTGAATTCACTCGAACAAATTAATCCACAATGGATGTATTGCTAATTATCTAATTACATATTTAAATAAAAAAAATCTTAAATCTTAAATTGAATAGTGGAACATTAAAAAAAATCATACAAAGTTGGTTTCCCACCCATTTCTACATACTAAAAATTTATTAATCAACTTTTTATTGAGTAAAAAAGATTATCTACCTTTTATTTTGGTTACCAATCAAAATTAAGTAATAAAGATTACGGAATTGATTTGTCCTCACCAAACTATTGTCTCTAATTTGAGAAAAATCCTTAAAAATCTTAATGTATTCAAAAATATGAAATGAATTATCGCTTGTTTTTGTTTTCAAACGATAATTAAGAAAAATTTGTTATGGAACAGACTTATTCTCACCCAAAATTTGATTTCCAAACTACGATTGAGATGGTTAAAGAAAACGTTATTATATAAAAGTGTAAATAGACGATTAAAAATCTCATCTAAAAAAAAAGGAAGAAAAAACAAAACTATAACTATTGTAATTTGTATAGAGGTTGATATACCCATAAATTATTCTATATTATACAAGTAATATAAGTCAAAACAAAATCTCCACATATTTTAAAATTGTAAATTATTTTAAAATATAAATAACTCGTGCATTGTGTGATGATATACAAGTTTAAGAAAAGGGTAATTGAAGAGAAAATAGGGAAATTCGTTTTTTGGGATATATTTTAATTTAATATACATATAAATTTAGATTAGGATTTAGGAAAGATTGAAGCTTGAGAGACCCCCAAAAAAAAAAAAAAAGACGTGTCGTTTCAGTTTCTCAGGTAAATAAGGTCTTATCATTTCCAATCGTCTTCACAAACGCATATATCAAAACCTCTCTAAAATATGCCTAATCTCAATTATTTTAAGCTTAATCCTATTCATTGATTTGCCCTTCTTTGTTATCATTTGATTCCGAAACCTTTCTTGTTGGCGATCCTTTTCAGTTGTTTCCTATTGATTTTTCTTGCATCTCGTAACCCTAGAACTCAAGTTTTGCAATTACGAGCTGGTCTCTTTGTCTCCGTAAGTGATTATACTTCTGTTTTCAGATTCAGATATTTTTATGCGCTATATTTTTTTAATTTATTTTTAAGTATTGGTTTATGTATGCAGTATGAATATTGTTTATCTTGGTTGGTTGTTGATTTAAGGCTTTTGAATTTTCAATTCAGTTAAATTTAATTGTTACGCCTTGATATTAGCCTCTTTTATGTTGAATTTTTCCTTTTCATTTTCATAGTTTGATTGTTTTTAGTAATAATCACGGCTCGACATTTTATTTTCTTAAATTTGTCCGGATTAAGTTTGCTTGATTAAATTTGGTGATGATGTTTATATATTTGGTTAAGCTATTTTTTGTTAAGATTATTATTAGAGGTTACATGGAAATCTAAGCTTGTCTTCAATGAATTAAGATGTATTGCTTTGTAAGATGTCTTACATCAGGATACACTCTTTGCGCATCCAGGTGGGTTATTGTGTATCTTAATGGCTGCTTCAGAAGGGAAAGTTTCATATGCCTCACTTTCTCATTTGGAAAAGGAGAATAGCAAGTTCACCTACGTAGATGAATTTGATGACACTGCTTGGCCTGTGCAAGAAGGCCAGGATTCTGAGGTGTTGAATCAAAAAGTATCATATCCATTTTCTGAAGATCTTATGGATGGAGGATACGACTCTGGTGAGGATCAGTATACTCCTGTAGTCCGAAATGGTCCCCCTGAGGTGAACTTAAAGAATGTGCTGAATGGGATATTTGCAATTGTGACTGGATGTAATAAAGGTCCTACTGATCTAAGTAATCTTCCCCAGTTGCCAAGTTCTAATGTCTCATTCCTGGGATCTGCAAAGAATGGCGAAACTTTTTTGCACTCCTCAGTTTATACTCCGAGTGCTCCCCCCCTCCTGGAGCCTAATGCCTTCAACTATAATACCTACAAAGAGGTATTGGAAGCTGAACCACCAGAATGGCTTCCAGACAGTTCAACAAAAGTTTGCATGCAGTGCAATGCTCCCTTCACAGCTTTGACTCGTGGAAGACACCATTGCCGCTTTTGTGGCGGTATCTTTTGTAGGTTGTGCTCTAAAGGAAGGTGTTTGTTACCTGCTAAGTTTAGGGAGAGAAATCCTCAGAGGGTGTGTGACACCTGCTATGATAGGCTTGATCCACTGCAAGCTGTACTGATCAATACCATCAGCAATGCTGCACAGATTGCAAAGCATGATGTGATGGATTGGACTTGTTCTAGAGGATGGTTGAATCTTCCTGTGGGTTTGTCCATGGAGCATGAAATATACAAGTCAGCCAATACATTGAGGAGTTTTAGTCAGGTCCACGTCTTACTCATCTATTTAGATGATTTTTAAATTTTTAGAGCTACCTCGACTTATTACATATTTTTCTTATTATTTGATTATTTGATTTGAATTGATGCAAAGAACACACTGAAGGCTTTCTTCTATGAGCCTTTAGAACTCTATCAATAGTTGATAAGGCTTTGGTTGAGGGTCCTCTGGAATTTTGGTCATTGTTAATGAATGAGAACTTAATCTTTGTTGACCAAAAGTTATTGTGATCTGTTCAAAATGAAATGTAAAGAGTTTGCAGTGCAGGTAGCTAGGTTGAACCCTGAGAAGTCTATACCTGCTGCTGTTTTAAAAGGAGCTAGAGGTTTAGCAATCTTGACAGTCGCTAAAGCTGGTGTGCTACTTTCTTATAAACTGGGAACTGGCTTGGTGGTTGCCCGGAAATCAGATGGGTCATGGTCTGCACCATCTGCCATACTCTCTTTTGGTTTGGGATGGGGTGCCCAGGTATGGGATTATTTTCAGGATTGCATTTATATTGCTTATTTTATGCTAACTGTATATTTGTATATATCTTCCAACTAGGGGACTAAGTCATTTTCTCCAGTTTTTGAGTTCCCCCCTTTTTACTGAATACGTCGAATCAAAGATTGTTATGCTTCTCGAACATCTCTATCACACTATAGATAGGTAGAGGAGTAGATGAGTTGTTATACTATACTGTTTTTTTGTTGCTTGAACTTACTGTAGGAACATAATGTCATCATTTGGAAGTTAACATTGGTGGCATACATGTCTGCTCTATAGTTGTTTGATAGGTTACAAATTTGTGCTTGCTTTGTAATGATTTACTATTATGTACATGTGACTGTTTTAATTGAAATGTGGTTTAACTTGTGTTTTCTGAGCACAGGTCGGGGGTGAACTCATGGATTTCATAATTGTGCTGCATAATACCAAAGCGGTAAAAACATTTTGCAGTCGTATGCATTTTTCTCTTGGTGCGGGTTGCAGTGCTGCAGCTGGACCAATTGGGAGAGTTGTAGAGGCAGATTTGCGAGCTGGAGAAAAGGGTTCAGGCATGTGCTACACCTACAGCTGCAGTAAAGGTATGATTATTAGATAATATTCTTGTCCATCCCTGCAGTAGCTTTACTATTGGTGATGCCTTTTTATTTGTGATTTTTTAATAAACAATTTAGAAGTTGGAAACTGGGAACTCCTAGGAATAATTTGACTCAATGAATTTGTCTGCATATACGATGCATATGCAGATGTGTTTGGACATAGATGATGCGTGTAATGTTACACTGACATAAGATTTCTAAATGGCTACTTTAAATTGAATAATTTATGACCATTTATTGGATGTCGGACTAAATAGATAATTTTCTTCTGTTGTCCAGATGAGTTTAAAAGGTGATGTTTAGTTCTTTATACAGTTTCCCTCTTAACTAGTTAGTAGTGTCAGACTAATACTTAATGTGATAAGGTATTTCTATTTAGTTTTCTTTTTAATTACTTATTAAAGTGATGTTTTCTTTGATCAAGAAGTTCTTTTTTTTTTTTTTCTTTAAAGCTAGATATTTATTAATAGAGATGTTCTATCAGTTCTGACAAATTTGTATCTGTTTTTCTTTTATTTTATGTGATTATTCTGGTATTTTCATCTAATCAATTCATTATATGTTTTCAATACATTCGAATTTTTTTTATTTTTTTGAAGATTTGTTAACTCAATGGTTGATTAAATTCAATTATTTGTGTGGAAAAGTTTTCTCGTGGAATGGAACCTTAATTTTGTGACATGCCAAGAAGGAAGTATCTATACTTAGAGAAAAGGAATATTGTTTATTATATTATTTTCTTGTGTACAAGTCTTCTGTGCACTAACAGGCAATAGTGAGCCATTTCTTCTCCAAGTATAGTGGCATGCAGCCTATTTTGGGTCTTGATGTGGCATTGGCTTTAAACAAACCACCGATTGTTTTATTCAGTGGAAAAATACTAGGTAGAATTGGATAGGGACCATCATTGGAATTGTTTTTATGAATAACATTTATGCTTGTCTTACAGCATAGATCAAGTTCTTCCATGATTCCATTTGTGAAATGGGCAAAATGACAAATGTTCAAGAATATTGGTAGCCTATTAGTAGATATTTGTAATGTTCAAAACGATGTTCGAGTCAAGCATGAATGTTATCATGCTAATCCTGGAAAATATAGTTTGGTGGTTCAGATATTTTAATTATCTATTACAATATTAGAGATCTTTCTTTACAGCAGATATAGAACATCAGATGAAGAATCAGAATATGACTTGAATTGTTTGGCTCAACTAACATTGTTGGTCGTCTAAAGATTAGAAAAAATCTCTAGCTGAGAGCTAAATAACAAAATGAATTTCAGAGAATATATGCATTCTAGCGTAAATTCCCTGACTATTTGCATACATGCTAATAATCACGATTTATTTTCATATGATATCCCAGGTGCATTTGTTGGAGTGTCACTGGAAGGGAATATTGTTGCCACAAGAATGGATTCAAATCTTCGTTTTTATGGTGATCCTTACCTAACAACAGCCGATATCCTTCTTGGAACTGTCGATAGACCAAAGGCTGCTGACCCATTGTACGTTGCTCTCAGAGATCTCTACTCCAAATTGCGGTGCTAGTTCTAGCAGAGGCTAACATGCTTTGTTCAATGGGTTTGGAAAAGTCTGTTGAACTTGTAAAAGAGTATGTATATTTCTGATGCTGGTATTTGATTGATGTGCATATTGATAGTTGTCCTTGCAACAATAATCTGAATCAGGTTATTTAGTGGCAATAGGTTGGTACACTTGTATATAAACGTGACAATATTATTTAATAAAAGAAAAGTCTCGTAGTATTAGTACAAACATCCTCAATGTCTATATGAAAAATTAACTTGTGCAAATCAGAGTGGTCATAATGTGTTGGTGGATCCTACATTAAATGGATTTGTTTTAAACAACAGAAATGACAATGATATTTTGACTGGATTTTCTATTTCAAATTGGTATTTCATTTAGTCTCGGGTATTTAAGTGAGATTAAGAGATTACACAATGACAACAATCTATACACTAATCAGACTCATGTTTGCTGCCACGACGTCGTTTAAGTAGAGATCAACTTTTTCTTTTCCCTGTGTTGCTTGCATAGCCATTTAGGCAGGGAGTATAACTCTTGTGAATTTTTTCATTGTGTTCCTTACATAACCATTTAGGCGGGGAGTATAACTCTAGTAAGACTGTTTCATGAATTTGTGAAAATTGATTTTGTTGATTAGTAATGGAGCTTCTCATAATATATTCATAAAATTTTCTCATATAAATTTTTGGTGTTAAACAGATATGTAGATTCAAATTTCAAAATTTTAAAAGTTTTGAGTATGTGTTAGTTCCGAATATCTAAAAGAAAAATTGAATTTAATAATTAGAGATATAAGCCTGAGAGACAGGTGGCGTTAGTTGTAGAAAGCAAAGCGGCGGTTTGTGGCATAAATAAGAAGGCACTATGAAAATTGTAAACGGCAGTTGGTTGGGTTACCATACTCTCCCATTAATGCAACTCACCATATACATATATTTCTTCCCTTTTTTTTTTTTTTTTCCCTTTTGCCTTTCTACTACTGCCAATAATAATTCCACGCTATATGTTTAGAATAGGTTTTGTGGAAGATCGGACTAAGATCCCATTTGGTAGAATATAATAAATTTAATAATATTTTTGTGTGTATTTAATAATATTTTTTTATATTTCAAATAGTACTTTTATATTCTATTACGTAGTATTAATAATGAATTCATATTTTAGGTTTTATTTTGTTTAGATGATCTACACCATATATTATTGATGTTTTTAGTTGCACTATAAACACTTATTAGAGAAAAACTTAAATTTTGGAATACATGCATATTGACTTGATTTATAAAAGGGAAACTTGCCCCTTACTCAAGCACGATCACTTATTTATCGATTGTAAATTTGAATTTGAATTGATAATCGTAACTTAAATAGAATCAGAATAATTTTGTCGAAAACACAACAATATGTCTTATATGGGAGAACAAACAGAAAAAATAAAAAATGTAACATGTGGAACAACATGAGAGAAGAATGATTTTTGTTTTTAATTAATTGAATGAGTTTAATCAATTTTAATGGATTCTAATCGTCTTATAGATTTCACAATAGAGCAGAGACCATCATTCGACTTTGGTGTTTAAGAAAGGGAGGGGTAATTCTACACTTGGTTTAAAAAAGAGAGACCACCATCAATAAAAGCAAATCATGCATATTTTATTTGTGCATGAGACCATACACATAAGATAGAACCCTAAAAAACAGTTGATGAGTGATTTAGTTTGATTTTAAAAATAAATTAAGGACTTGCTTGTTCCGTTTAAAAAATATAAACGATCTAATTGAACAAGAAAAAAAGAGAGGAAACATTAAGTTTCTTACTTGGTATTGGAGCAATAGTTTAGGGGCTTGGATACACATTTTCCTTCGAAACAAAGTTAAAAAAAAAAAACTCAATTTTAATAAATAACCGTATTAGTCTAAAACTGCCCAATAATACTTGCAAACGTACTCAAATATATATATATATATATATATATATTATCAGTACATAAAAAAAAAATTATATATATATATAATTGATTTTGGATAATAACTATGTAATAATGTTTACTCAACCCTACCAAAACCCTAATAAATATTTAATAATTTTCTCAAACTCATCACAATCCATTTAGAATTATCCAAACCATCCTCTTAAGATTTGGATTGGACACCAAAAAAATCACATGAAATTGTTATCTCTACACATGTGACAATTATCATTATCATTATCGATATTATAAACTTTTTTTTTTCTTTCAAAAATAATGCTTGTGAAATTATTCATTTGACTAGAACCACTTAAAATTTGAAAGAACATAATTTTCCTTAAAATCCTATATGGTTTATACTTTATACGTAAAAAAAGTGTCAAAGAATGTTAAACAAATCTCACATAATAAGAAAAACATGGCAAATATCAGAAAATATTCAACTTTGGTATTTGAATATCCAAAACCAAATCCAAAAGATCATGAGCATATAACGGAGAAAATATTACATTTTTGTATTATTCATTTGAAGCGCATCGAAAAAGAAAAAGAAAAGTCATTTAATATTTTAATGGAAATACACGTGGAGGTGAAAGGGGACGTAAATTTTCATAACGTATATATATAAAAGCATAATTATCAATAATAATATTAAAGTCGAAGAGCAGTCATTCCATTTTAATATTTTAAGTATCACGACTTTCCCTTTCACCTCTCTCTCTCTCATCACTCATACCATTTTCGTGACTCTCTCACTTACCACCACTCTTCTCTCTCTCTCTCTATTTCTATTTTCGTCGTTTTTTTTTTTGAATATCAATTTATCTTTCAGTTTCAGCCACCCCCTCCATAACCCGCCAAATTTACCACCAAAAACTTCACCCATTTTTTTCTTCTTGAATTTCTGAAACTCCTCAACCACAAATTTCATCAATTTCTTGCATTTCTTTCTTGCAAAAAAAAATCTTCAGTTTATCATTTTGTGTTTTGTTCTTGGTTGGATTGTATAGATGCGCGGATAGATACGTATATAATTGGGGTTCTCACAGGCGATTGTTTGAAGAGTCTCGCAAGATTTCACGGTGAATAAGTTAGCAAAGTTGCGGAGGGTGTCTGTTGAGTTCAGTAAGGATTCAGAATAAGGTACAACCTTTTTCATCAGTATAAGAACTTGTGAAGAATTGACATCGAGTGTTGGCTTTCAGTTGTTGTTTATTGACAGTTTGTAAATTAGTGGCAGTTGTTGGTATTGGAAATTCTGGAATCTGTGCTTTTGGCCCATTTCACTTGCATTATTTCCTGGTGTCTGTTTAATTAACAAGCTTATTGGACTTCAGTTTGGTAGCTCTAATTAGTGAGGAAGTTGGGTGATTTTGTTTTATTTGATTATTTTGATTTAAATGTTTTCTCTGTTTTGATTACATGGTTTGTAATTGTTTTTTTAATGAAAGATTAATTCTGATGTCATTGTCATGGTTTTCTTTTTGATTTTTCTTTATGATGTTTTAGGAAATCATACAACTAGAGTGGGAGGAGCAGATGATCGATTCCTAACTATGAGCATTGATGTTTATATCCGTTCATGGACAGTAGTGATAGTAATAAATTGTCTGAGGTTGTTGACAAATTGAAATCATGGATTCCAACGAGGGCAGAACCTGCAAAAATGTCAAGAGATTTCTGGATGCCCGATGAGAGCTGCAGGGTGTGCTACGAGTGTGATTCCCTCTTTACTATTTTCAACCGCAAGCATCACTGTCGATTGTGCGGAAGAGTTTTCTGTGCCAGGTGCACTGCAAACACTGTCCCCACGCTTCTGGATGAGCCCGACAGTGGGCAGGAAGACAGGGATAGAATTAGGGTCTGCAATTACTGCTTCAAGCAATGGAAGCAACAGTCAGCTACCAGTAGTAATGTGATGTTTGTATCAAGTCCTGGACTCAGTCCGTCTCCCTCATCATCAAGTTTGGTGAGCACTCCATCTAGTTGCTACACAAGTAATAGTGGCAGTAGTGCTGGTTCAACTGGATTTTCTACAGGGTCTTTCCAGCATGTTTCACGTTCTATTGGTCAGAGCCCTAGTCAGTCTGCACAGATGGATTTGAAGTCACCAAAGCAAGACCAGGGAAGGAGCCCTGGTAAACTAGATTATCTTGATGCTAGGGATCATCCTTTCAGTGATCAGTTAGGATCTTGCAGCAGGTATTTGTGGAAACATCCTACTGTTCCGCTTGAGATGATGAAAAAATGACATTACTCTTTTGTTTGATTCTCTTGCTGCTTCTAGATTAGATCCTGTTTTATAATAGCATTGTATTTTATTTTATGTTCTCTTTCTTTTCTTTTTTCTTTGGGTAGAGGGGGCGGGGGGTGGGAGGGGGGATGGAGTTCTTGAATGATTTTTCTGTTGGTTTAATAAGCATTGTAGCAAAATGAAGCTGCATAAGACTCTTTATGGGTTTATTGGTCTTGTTGATAGTATGTGATAGCTATTTACCGACATACATGCTTGTTTGTTTTTTTTGTGTCAAGTAATAAGGATCAACTTTTTAGTCTCATTACACATTCTATTTGAGGTTTTGGATGTCTGCTCATGCATAATATTTTCCAGATTGAATTTTCTGACTATGGATGGAGTATTTTTCAGTTGGCTATTCACTATTCATTATATTTTAGCCTGACTGCCTGGGAGGTTGAGCTATGTGAAGGTGTATCTGAATAGTTAGCAAATGTTTCTTGAATGTTTGTTTGTATATTAAAAAAAGAATGCATGAAAGATGAGTTTCCAACAAATGTATTTTCTCAGCCATCAGCCTTCTGTTTTGGTTTCATTCTGTGACCTATCTTCTATTTACACTTTATCTGGCCATAGTATACATTGCTGCTCCATTATTTTCATAGATTTTATTTTTGTCCAACATTAAGCATCTTTATTTAAAACTGTTGTTTGTGCATTTTTGTCTAAGCATGCATTTGTTGAAACTTTTGGTATAGTTCATGAATACAGTTTCTTTACTGATTCTCCTGTTGAATATCATCTCATGCTCATTTGCCATTGGCGATCCCAGGAGTGATGACGATGATGAAGACTACCCCATAGGTAGAACACATTCTGAAGTTCCTCCGGAAAATCCCGATGATATAAGCTATGAAACAATCAATTACTGTCAGATTGATGACATCTATGAGCCGCATGAAGCACAACCTAATGAGGAAAGCAAACAGACAAGTTACCATTCAACTCAGCCGCCTAAAGATTTTGAGACACAAGGATTGGATTATGGAAAAAGGGAAGAACCAGATCTTCAAAATAATCATGTTCAATCTGGATCTCCTCCTTTAGATGAGGTGAATGGTACAGATGTTGCTGTAGATTATGAAAACAATTGTCTTATCTGGATTCCACCAGAGCCTGAAGATGAAGAAGATGAGAGGGAAGTCCTTATGTCTGATGAAGATGATGATGCTGGTGAGGATGCCACAGGAGAGTGGGGTTACCTACGTTCGAGCAGCTTTGTGGTTGGAGAATATCGAAGTAGGGATAGATCAAATGAGGAACACCGGAAGGCCATGAAAAGAGTTGTTGATGGGCATTTCAGAGCTCTTATAACTCAACTTTTGCAAGCTGAGAACCTCCCTGTAACAGATCCTGAGAGTTGGTTAGATATTATTACAACATTATCCTGGGAAGCTGCTACTCTTCTAAAGCCAGATACAAGCAGGGGTGGAGGAATGGATCCTGGTGGATATGTTAAAGTTAAGTGCGTAGCTTCTGGAAATCGAAATGAGAGGTATATTTTTTGATTTTGTGAATCTGTTCAGTTTGGAGTTACACCCTTGTTTAACCTATGTAACTAACCATGTTATGGAAGTGGAAAAGTATTGGGTTGCTTTGTTAATCCAAATACCTGTTAATTTATTCACATTATAGTTGTTTACTGTGATCCATATGGTTGCTATAGATTATGTTTGATCCCATTGTATAGTAGACTCTCCACATCAAACATGGTAATTTTTTGCTTGGCTACGGAATTAGAAGTGATTTTTTTTAATTTCGTTGTGAGTACTCCGTCATATGCTTTTCCCCCAGTTCCCAATCTTTGTTTGTTCTAGAACTTAATTCTCTTAATTATCTGTTTTTCCATATGGGCTCCACCATCCAACTCCCTCCCTCTCTCTCATACATACACAATTAAATATTATGTCCATAATATATGAATACAACCACATCCACCTTTCTAACATATATAATAAACCACATCCACCTTCTCAGACATGAAATGAAATTTACAGTGAAGTTCAACCCTCCCAATTCTACAACAAACAAAAACTCCTACAATTATTCAAAACTCCCCAAATCAATTCTCCCAATTCTCAAACAATAAAGTTCTCCCAGTTCAAGAACATACAGGGATTTCATGTGCTGGCTGACATTTTGAGCAAATATAATGGTATGAAGGAACATTACTAGACCTTCTGCTGGATTCAAAGGTGTTGAAAGGGTTATTGATGAGACTTGGTTTCTTTGTCTTTTTATTTATTTATTTAAAATTTATTTTAAGTTTTAGCTTTCATATTTCCTGAAGACACGAACCTCATATGAGAACTATGAAGAAAACACTCAAGTTTCTGATGGACAGTTGAGATGATTGCTTATCTTATGTAATGCATGTTCAGCTGGTGTCATCTAGTATCATCTAGTATTTTACATTTCTGATGAGGTTCTCATTGCTTTCTCACCAGTACGGTGATTAAAGGGATTGTATGCAAAAAAAATGTGGCTCATCGGAGGATGAATTCAAAAATTGATAAAGCACGACTGCTGCTACTTGGGGGTGCCTTGGAGTACCAAAGGGTTGCTAATCACTTATCGAGCTTCGATACTTTATTACAGCAGGTAGCATCTACGGCTCTTTACTTTTCTAGATCTTTTAAATACTATCACCCAAGAGTCCAATTACATTTCCTTTCATGAGGAAATATACCTTCGATTACTTGGCAACCATTTTACTATCTACATTGTGATTATTTAGCTACTGGTCTTATGAGCCCTTTTCCGGTTGTTTGGGTTGTTGTAGGAAATGGACCATTTGAAAATGGCTGTTGCCAGAATTGATGCACACCACCCAAACGTTCTTTTGGTGGAAAAATCAGTATCAAGATATGCACAAGAATATCTTCTTGCCAAGAACATATCTCTGGTTCTTAACATCAAGAGACCCCTTTTAGAGCGCATAGCTCGCTGCAGTGGTGCACAAATAGTTCCTTCAATTGATAACCTTTCTGCACCAAAACTAGGATATTGTGAATCGTTTCGTGTGGAGAAGTTTCTGGAAGTTCTTGGAACTGCTGGCCAAGGAGGAAAAAGGTTAACAAAGACACTGATGTTTTTTGAAGATTGTCCTCGGCCATTGGGATGTACTGTAAGTTTATGATACATTATTGGATTACAAGTTCTTACGGAATATTCGATTTATAGAAATTTTTGAAAAAGATAAGAGAGGGTTTTCTACTTTTCTTTTTTAGCTTTTATGTGTCCTGGACTTTGGAACTTTTAAGGTACCTAGCAAAACTGTTCTTAATGTTAATATCCTCACAATTTATGCCAAATATATGTTCAAATATTTGAATTATCAGCAGTAATGGTAATGCAATATTTAGGTTATATTTGATCTATCTGTTTGTCTAGTACATTAAATTTGATGACAACTAGTTCATCTAATTGTGTATGAACTCGAATTGTATATTAAAATTTTCCATCTGAATGATAAAAATAATGAGTATTGTGAATGAGAAATAGCTTCATGTGCAATAAATGTCAAATTGTGGATGAATTCAGAAATTTGACATCTATAGTAAAAAAGATGGACAACATCAGCTTAACTTTCTCAGGATTGCCTCTATTGGGTAATATATATGTAATCTAATTTGTGTGTGTGTGCTCCATTTAACTATATACTGGATACAATATTAACAGTGATGTCCCAACTTTTTTCTGTATGTTTTGATTTAGTGACTGATAACTATAATATGGATGTCATCTGTAATTTGATATTTGGACATTTGTTTGCTTTACTTTTCTACATTCCAAAATAACAGGGCTTCGGTATATTGAGAAAGCAAAAAGAAAAAAAAAAGGGACATTAATTTCCCTACAGCTTTTTCTCTCTGGCCATTAGTAAATGCTATAGGTCCAATCAATTGATCGATCTTAAAATTTGGAACCTCTCAGGCGCTTCTTGCATTTATATGTTTAACTGTCCCTTGAAGTTTTCAGTTGATTGCTAATTATATTTCATTTCGGGATCAGATTCTGCTCAAGGGTGCCAGTGGGGATGAGCTGAAGAAAGTTAAGCATGTAGTTCATTATGGTGTTTTTGCTGCTTATCATTTGGCACTAGAGACCTCATTTCTTGCTGATGAAGGTGCTTCTCTGCCAGTACTCCCTTTGACATCTCCCATAAAAGTTGCTCTGCCTGATAAGCCCTCTAGCATAGATAGGTCCATCTCCATGATACCTGGCTATAGAGCTCCTTCCATTGAAAAGCCTGAAGTGCTACAGCAGCCCCGTAATGCATGTCAGTCTAGAAATGACCTTTTTCTCGATATCAGACAGTCATCAGCAGTAGGTCCAAGGTCTGAGGCAGATAATTTTTTTTCTGAAGGTCCTATAGCTCAAACTTCAAATGCTGACTCTGCAATTAGAAATGTGGATGGTACCAATTCTGGTGCTGACTTATCAGGTCCTCAGTGGGAGCAGCTCTCCGATGTTCAGTACTCTAAGGGTAAAAGTAGGCCGGATCTCGGTGGAGGCTGTGTTCCTAAATCATTAGATTATCTGGATGGTAATGATAGTGTAGACTCCAATCATTTTTTTGAGTCAAAGTCTTTAAGACAAGATTTTACTCTTCCCAGCACTTTTGAGTCTGGATCCTTGGGACAGCATGAAATGTGTCACCCTGGGGAGTTAGGAACATTGAAAGATGAGTTTCCTCCATCACCATCGGATCATCAAAGCATCTTGGTCTCTCTTTCAACAAGATGTGTGTGGAAAGGAAGTGTATGCGAGCGTTCTCATCTCTTTCGAATAAAATACTATGGAAATTTTGATAAACCTTTAGGTCGATTTCTTAGGGACCATTTGTTTGATCAGGTATCTAATTTCCCTCTGCGTGTACACATCATACTTATATATATTGAAATATTACTATATATATAGGATGAAGATTTCAGATATTGGTCTATGAATCTTTTGGCATCTGTAATATTTTGACAGGGGTACCGGTGTCACTCATGTGAAATGCCATCACAAGCACATGTACATTGCTACACTCATCAACAAGGCAGCCTTACAATTTCCGTAAAAAACCTTGAAGAATTCATTTTGCCAGGTGAGAGGGAAGGAAAAATTTGGATGTGGCATCGATGCCTACTATGTCCAAGAACCAATGGTTTTCCTCCAGCCACAAAAAGAGTTGTAATGTCAGAAGCTGCCTGGGGTTTATCTTTTGGAAAATTTTTGGAACTCAGCTTCTCAAACCATGCTGCTGCAAGCAGGGTTGCGAGCTGTGGTCATTCCCTTCACAGAGATTGCCTCCGGTTTTATGGGTATGAGTTTTCCTTCACAATTTATGTATTCCCTAAAAAAATTCTCTTTCATGATTGAATTCTTTTGACATCATGTCAGCATAAAGTCTGGTTGGGATTTCACGTCTGCACATTACTGTAAAGGGATTGACTCTTTCAATCCATATTCATATCTTCTTTCTTCATCTTATTTATTTATTATTATATTTTTATTTCTTTAAACTGTTGAGCGTTATTAGAATCTTATGTGAGTGCTATCTTTACACAAGGAGTTGGAATTCTTTTGTTTTTACGTAGAAATCATTTTATGAGAGCGAAGAATAACTTATCATTCAGTAAAAGCTCCAACTGTTTTATCCAATGCGCAAATGGTGCGTTTGTCTCACTAACTTAGATTGTTTTGATAGTTCTCATCTACTTCATCCTATATGGTTGTGTTATATGCAGTTTTGGGAAAATGATTGCATGTTTCCGCTATGCTCCAATCAATGTCCATTCTGTGTATCTCCCACCCTCGAAGCTTGAATTTAACTATTGTAAAGCGGATTGGCTACAGGAAGAATTTGATGAGGTAAGAATATACATAAAACCTGCTTATTTTTCATCTGATTTCTGAAATGTACAGTTCTCATGGCTGGTTCGATATTACTATAGGTCAGCAGCAGGGCAGATCTCCTTTTCAATGAGGTTTCGGGAGTGCTTCATCAGATTTCAGATAAAAGCAAGGATGACACTGGCAAGAAGGCAATTGAATTTTGTAAACAGATTGCTGAACTGGAGTTGATGCTTCAGAAGGAAAAAAAAGAATTTGAGGTGATTCTTCTTAATATTAGTTGTCTTCCCTAGATATGGACTACTTCTCTTTCCATAAATTAGATAAATGCAATGGCGTGTGCCCTTAATTTTTAGGAAGTCAATAATCCCTTTCAACCAAGTTGTTTGTGCTAGTTTGGTGATTATTTTTACTGTTTAACACCTACATTGCATCAAAACAATAATATGTGATATCCTTTCATATCTATTACCTATATAAAAGTGTGGATGTTTCTTACAAAATATAGATTGCCGAATATATCCCTATTAATGGTTATTATTTAAGGTTAAAATAGTAATTTAGGATTTTCATACTTAAATAATTTTATATTAGAATTATAACTAATTCAAAGTCCTATAGAATTCTATTAGAATTAAAACTCTAATATAAAAGTGTTATATATAAGATATTTGTATTAATTTGAATTGATCTCCGTGCGACGCACGTGATCTAAAACTCAACAATGCCTAAAGATGGATTCATTTGCAAGTGCTACAGAATCAGATTTGCTTTCTTTCTATGTCGCTGACCAAGTAGACTTTGTTTAGGATTCATTGCGGCACATGGTTAAAAAGGAAGTTAAATGTGGTCAGCCTGAGATTGACATTCTTGAGGTCAACAGAATAAAAAGGCAGCTAGTTTTTCATTCTTATGTATGGGACCAGCGCTTGACACATGTTTGCAGATATAATGTTCAAAATTTGAGCAGTCGAAAGGAGAAGCCTCCCAGTTCTAGGGAGAAGGTGGATATGGTTTCCAGGTCTGTTAGAGGGTTCAGCAGCTGGGATTCTTCTTTTGTTAATATGATGACTGATATAGTGCTGACCGAGGGAGAAGATTGCACAATCGACTCTCCAGGTGGGATTTATAAAGGTACAGACATAGATCGGACGTCAAGCAATATAGAGAATACCAACTGTTGTCATTCTCCTGGAACAAATTTGAGTAAGCAATCAGACATCCTGGAATTTGGAAAAACAGTACGAAGGGCTCGATCAGAGGGGCATTTTCCGTCAATGGAAAATCTCTCTGATAATCTGGATGCTGCTTGGACAGGGAATCACCAGCCAGAAACTGTATCTTCTAATGACAAGGTCATTTCATCTCCTAATGCACTCCCACAAGAGTCTTCTTCTGGCATGATTCCAACCACAGCTGGCAGCCCTACTAATGATAAACTTGTGGCTGAAGAGACCAACTCGTTACAATGCGCATTACCTGCAAAAGGGTCGAATGATATGGAAAATCCAAGGAATTGGTTGAGGATACCCTTTTCAGTTCTGTATCGGTCATTCAACAAGAACACTTCAATAGATGCGCTGAAGCTTCGCAAAATAAGTGATTATAATCCTGTTTATATCTCATCATTGAGAGAACTGGTACATCAGGGTGGTGCTCGGATGCTTCTACCTATGGCTTGTGGTGACATTATTGTGCCTATTTATGATGATGAGCCAACTAGCATCATTTCATACACCTTGGTGTCACCACATTACCAAAACTTTATGGCAGAGGAACCTGATAAACAGAAAAGTCCTATTGAATCCTCATCTTCTTTTTCATTATTGGACACAGTTAAATTACTTTCACTTCATTCTTTTGACGAGTCAAGTTCTGAATTCATGAGGAATCTTGGTTCTGCTGATGAAAGCATCTTGTCCTCTGCTTCTCGGAGTTTTACGGGATTGGACCCTCTTCTATATCCAAGTGCTCTGCATGCCAGAATATCTTTCACTGATGATGGTCCTCCTGGAAAGGTGAAGTACTCAGTGACCTGTTATTTTGCGAAGCAGTTTGAGGCATTGAGGAAAACTTGCTGTGCAAGTGAGTTGGATTTCATCCGCTCTCTTAGTCGCTGTAAGAAGTGGGGTGCTCAGGGTGGTAAAAGCAATGTCTTTTTCGCCAAAACATTGGATGACAGATTTATAATCAAACAAGTGACGAAGACAGAGCTAGAGTCATTCATTAAGTTTGCACCATCTTATTTCAAGTACTTGTCTGAATCAATAGATATTGGATGCCCGACTTGCCTTGCAAAGATTTTAGGCATTTACCAGGTATGGCTGTGAT
Organism: Scutellaria barbata; assembly: GCA_028654395.1. NCBI lineage: Eukaryota > Viridiplantae > Streptophyta > Magnoliopsida > Lamiales > Lamiaceae > Scutellaria > Scutellaria barbata. The sequence goes on along the minus strand of CM053646.1, from coordinate 10,438,779 downwards.
CTACATGCTAAGTGGTATCTTTCAGATAATCTCTCCCATGAACACACACACACACACCTTTTATTGCTTCCTTGGGTTCTTTTCGGAACTTTCAGATGACATTTCTTATGCTTACTCCTACAGAGTTATTCTGTTATAAATTGTGTTAGCTTATCTTTTGGTTGGTTGTTGGCATGAAGGTCACCTCAAAGCATTTGAAAGGAGGAAAAGAATCAAGGATGGATGTATTGGTGATGGAGAATCTTCTCTTCCGACGCAACATCACCCGACTCTATGACCTTAAAGGATCCTCTAGATCACGATACAATCCAGACTCAAGTGGAAGCAATAAAGTTCTGCTTGATCAGAATCTGATAGAGGCTATGCCAACTTCTCCCATCTTCTTGGGAACTAAAGCAAAACGTCTGTTGGAGAGAGCCGTATGGAATGACACTTCGTTTCTTGCTGTAAGCTTCAACTGATTTCCTATTCTAGTAAACTTACTTAAAAGTACTTTTTTCACTTGCTGATATACACAAAACCTGTTATAGTTGCACATAATAATTTGTTATCCCTTCTTTGCTGCTCTAGTCAATAGATGTGATGGACTACTCTCTGCTTGTTGGCATGGATGAGGAAAAGCACGAGCTGGTGCTTGGGATCATTGATTTCATGAGGCAGTATACATGGGACAAGCATCTTGAAACGTGGGTGAAGGCATCAGGCATTCTAGGAGGGCCCAAGAATGCTTCTCCAACAGTAATTTCTCCAAAACAGTACAAGAAAAGGTTTAGGAAAGCTATGTCCGCTTATTTTCTTATGGTTCCTGATCTGTGGTCTACCACGATTATTCCTTCCAGTATTTCCAATTCAGAGCAATGTGAAGAAAACTTGCAAGAAAAAGGTCTGTAAACAATGATGCTACGGATTTTCATGCCTGCCATTTCTTCGTTTTCGTTTGAATTCTTTCCATAGATGCAGAAGGCTACTTTCTCTGCCAAGAAAATTTTCATGTACATACGTTTCAGAATCTCAGTAGAAATCAAGTGTAAAGTGCATCACTCCTGCTTCATTTGTCTCATACTTCTCAGGCGTTGAAGAAATGTCATTTTCCAAATATTTCATGTCAAACAAATCTCATTTGGATAGAATGAGCGATTATGCACATGTCAAACCATCTTTTAATTTAAAAGCTTTGCATTATACACTGCAGATTTAAAAGCCCAGTACCATATTCAGAAGGGTTACATCAAGCCAAATTATTGATTGTTCAAGTTTTTTATTTTTTTTGTCATGCTTTAAAAACTTCCTTGATTAACATTTGAATCTAGCTTAAATCAAGCCAAACATTAACTAAGCTTGAGAGGTTCAATCTTTTGTTTATTTAACTTGAGTTTGAGCATCAAGCTTTGTATCAATGAAAGATATAATTAACGTGTCTGATGTTATTTTTCAAACCAATGAGTTAGTTTGGAAATGACCCAACAAATTACAGCCAAATATAAATTTCTAAATTAACAAAGTAACAAAAAGGATCATTTCAAGAATGGAAAATGGATATCACTCCAAAACTTTCAAGTTTCAACTTAGGGAGAAAAAAAAAAAAAAAAAAAAAAAGAAAGGAAGAAAAAAAAGTGATTCCCATTTGTTTAAGAGAGCAGACATTAATCCTTTACATCAGTTACTCCATCTGTACATATCTGAAATCTTGCTTCAGCTTCAGCCAAACATGGTGAACTCACGACTTTACATATACGCTCCTCTCCTCTTCCTTTCCTCAAAGCTAATCTGTAATCACAAATCAATTTGTTTATAAAATAATCACACGATACAAAAACTAAGCAAGATTCAATGTAAACCAAACCTCGTTGTTGTAGCATGAGCCATAATGTTACCACCAATAGGTTTGATTTGAGGCCCGGCAAACATGGCAGAACCATCGACTTGAGCTACAACCTGATTAGTTATAACAACAGCAACACCAAACTGCAAACAAGAGAGAATAAATTTATAGCATAGTGATGCTATGAAGTTCATTAGTAGTACAATCATGAATGGACCACTAAGCTCGGAAGCCTAAATGGATAGAGAAACAACCTCGTCAGCTAGCTTTTGAAGGCTCCTCAAGAACTTTGCAAGGTGCATTTGTCTAGCTGACAATTCCCCTCTTCCTGAAAAATCTGTTCTATACAGAGCAGTAGCACTATCTACAATCATGAGTGCGAACCTGGATGATCACAATGTTTGTTTCAATGTATTAAATTCAAGCAATGAGATTTAAGACAATTAAAGTGTGCAAAATTGTAGCATTATGCAGCTTAGTGGTGCCAAAGGGCAGAGATAGAAGCAGTTTTAAGTTGTCAATGTAGAAAAAGATATGTTCTTGGATACAGATGGAATGTAAACTTTATACAGGCTCTGGCTTAATACCTGGTTTCCACCATCATTGATGCAGCTTCAAGCAGAAGCCTAGATTGATGGTCAGTGTTGTATGCTCGAGCATAGGCCACATTCTCCAAAACATCAGCACCATTCAGTCCAAACCTGCATATTTAGAGCAATTGCATCTCGTTCAAGAATACAAAATTGGATTATATAGCATTTAAGATTAAATAAATCAGTACTCACCTGTCAGCTATTTGAAGAAGCCTCTGTGGCCTGAATGTCCCTTCAGCATCAATATACATCGCTTTCCCCTCACCACCACCTTGATCTAATGGAAGCTGAGATTACAGGAAAAATGAGCCCAAAAAGACAGATGAATACTGATGGCAAAGGGTGTCTTTACAGACTGACTTGTAAACATAGAATGTGTAACATGGAGTTTTAAAAGCACAAACCACAGGGTTACATAAATCAACTTAATCAGTGTCCTTTAGTTGATGAATCAACACATTTGTTGCTAAACAGTGTTTAGTTGACATGATCTTACTTGGCATGTGACACAAAGTGTATGGCATAGTTGAGTCTTCCCAGAGCGAAACTCTCCATATAATTCAGTTATAGAGCCTGTTTCAATCCCTCCTGTAGAAAGATGAATCATATGAGGATGTGCAGGTGAAAGACAATACTGTTTACGTTATGGTCACTGGAAACCCACCCTCTAAGATTTTGTCAAGTTCTTTAGATCCAGAAGTTATTTGGATTATTTCAAGCCTCTGAGCATGTAGTTGGGTGGCACTTGTAAATCCCAATGGCACCAGTTTTGAAGCTGTTAAATATTCACCAAAATGAGTATAACAAAGCTGCTGATTGCAAAGAAAGATGAGATTTGTTGACCTATGCAGTTTAATGCACAATGCAATTGATGCAGTAAAAAGATGGAAGAGGCATGAGTCACAAAACATCGCATTCTGAACTAGAAAACATGCCTGCTTCAATGATCTTATCAACCTTTGCATCACTGATTCCTTTAATTTGAAGAAGCTCCTTTCTTGGAGAGTATGCCACTGATTCCACAGTGCACAGTCCTGCATCCTTGAGCTTTTTAATGTCTATGGCCGCAATGCCTGATGCCTTATATGAGAACATGAAGTAACAATAAGAGCCCAACACATACTTACAAATATTTTAATGATCAAAGTTATTTATATAGCAACGTAGTTTATTAAAAGCTTGGGAATTGACAAATAACCGAAATATAAGCAATACAAAGAAGAGAAAGTTGCTATGCATGTCCCTTATTGCAACATATCGTGTGTAAGATTATGTTTCGCATTGTCACAGCCATTGATGAAGACAAAGGTGGGAAAGATTATAAGGGCTCATCCTCCTTGTATGTATTAAAGCACTTTCTTGCTTATAACAGATATAATATACATCTATACTATATAGATCAAAACTGAACTTTTTTGATTGCATAAAACCTAATTAGATAAAATAATCCAACAGATGTTCAAAGTAGTTTTATTGTATTCGGAAAATAAACAACGAACCAAAGCAATCAACCTTCCTATCATGCTCCCAACAAAAGAAGAAAATGAAATTGAAAGAAGCTATTATTCAAATTCAATTTATTGAAATCCAATCAAGATTTTTAAACAGCAAGCTAAGAATTTTCAATCTAATAATTTTTTAAGAAATCCTTTTCTTGAAAACCATAGCATGGAGAGCCGAAAACTAAAAAACAGAAATGGGAAAACCACCCAATTCAGACCAACATTCTAGAAGATCGGAGCAAAAAGATGAGAACTTCGAATTTTCTACTTTTAATAAAAACCCATAGCTCAGATGTCGCCAAGAATCACAAGAATACAAGAAAACAAAAAAAAAATGTAGAGAACATTAAAAAAAAAAAAATAGAAGTATGTAAATGGTGTACCTGGAGTTGCTCAACCGGAAAAGGGACTTGACGAATGTCTTCCAGTTCTTCTGCTTGTTCTTGCTGCATTACCTTGTTCCTTCCCTGCTGTTCCATGGGGGGGGGGGGGGGGGGAGAGAGAGAGAGAGAGAGAGAGAGAGAGAGAGAGAGGGTGTTTAAAACGTTCGGAGAGGCGCCAAAAGTAGAGGGGGAGGGAAATCAAATATAAGAAAATGCAGAAGCTTCTTGGGTAAGCCTGGATCTTTTGGATTCGATTTGGGCTTCGATAATGGGCCTAATATTGGGTTTTATTTTAAGTCATTATCTGTTTAAATGGATAACAAAGTGGGCTATAACAAGTCGACCCAAATACAAGTTGGGCCGCCATACCAGGAAAGTAAGTGGGTGTTCCAATACAAATTCAATACTATTATTTTGGCCTGCTTAAACAAAAATATTATCAAGTATGAACAACGATTTCCTGTTTCTTTATATTTATTACTTAAATCATACAAGTTTTTGTCTTTTTATTGTTCAAATGATACGAGTACAACTTATGTAAAACCGTTTTATTGACTCAACCTCACTACCTACAACTTAAATTCACTTTAATAAACCATTACTGTTTCTTACCAAAGTCTTACTCGTACAAATTTTCTTGTTAAAGATATTCATGAATGCTTTTTTTTTGGTCCTTTAAATTTTTATTCTTTTTTACCCGGCTATTTTCGGTATGAAGAGAAAAAGAAGTATTCAAGTGTTATTTGAAAATTGAAATTTAGGTGTAAATTAGAAAGGGTAAAATTAACAATTTATATGACATTTTTATTTTATTAAAAGTGTCAAATGGTGGTTGTGTAGATAGCATGAATAAAAGCATTGTTTGGACAAAAGCTACAATTACAAGCATCCAGCTAAGCGCATTAATAATTAATAATGCTTTGATAAGACCCTAATTTTGCTTGTATCCCAAGATTAAATTTGTGAACATTATTTTGACCCAATTATCTCTTAATTACGTTCAAATTATCGACATATGTCATCACATGCAGTACCACCTGCCTACAAAAACGTCATGTGTGGAAGTTATATAAAATAATTTTAAAAAGGAAATACATTTAACAAAAATGTCGAATTTATGAAAACAAAATTTCTAATTACTTCTCAAGTAAATTCGTAAATAATTTCAGAACTAAAAATATTAAATTTATTTAATAATATAAAACAATTTAATAAAATCTCAAATGTTTATAAAACCTTTTACTTATTTAAACAATATTTTTGATGATAATATTTTCATCTTTATTTTATTATTTTAGCTAATGTTTAAATTTTATTTAAATTTCTGATTTGGGATGAGAATTGGGAAAAAGGTCTATATTGATGTGTGTGATGCGAATTGTTAAGAAGATTTATGTTGATGAGAGGTTAGGTGTATGTTAAATATGAAAATTGTTAAGAAAGTTTGTATATGAATGAAGTGATAATGTGAGATTTTCTTTTTTTGTATAATATAACTTATACTTTTTTTCACTATTTACACTGTAAAAGGTTATGTTAATATAACAGCAGAACTACAGTTTGAGTTACGGTTTGGGCTAGGGTGTGGGCGTGGGGCGAGTATGGAACGCGTGAAATACACTCTCGGGTTGGGTCAACCCAATTGCACGGATTTAGGATCCGTACACTTAGTGTATAGAAATAATTGTGTTAATATATAAAAGAATGTTCATTTAATTTGATCATTTCTCAAATATATTTCACTAATAAGCGATATTATAGCTAATTGATTGATAAACCTACATCCTAAGGCTAATCTGCAAAATATTCTCCTCTCGGACAAATTTTTAGAGGACCCACGAGGGTTGTTACAAGGAAAATCGCCAAATATCTTCAATAAATAAATAAATAAATAAAATATATATATACTATCATATATTTATATTTTATTATCATGAAGAAAATTCACACACGAAATAATTACAAAATGTTTCGTAAAGTGAAAAGTAAAATAAAAACCTAATTTATGAAACAATTAGCAATAGGGAAAATAAAATTTTAATAAAACAAAACCAAATTTGTGAAACAATTAGCATATGGAGAAAGTAAAATTTTAGTCTAATTAAAAATGAGCTGTCCAAAACTAGTCCCATAAAAATAAAAATATCAATTTTAGTTCTGCAACTAAAAAAATAGTTCAATTTCAATAAAATTTTAATTTTATTAAAATTGGTACTTATCTTATCTTTTAACAGGACAAAGTCAAACAGCTTATTTTAAGATTAAAATTTAAATTTCGCTTTGTTCACTTGCAAGTTCCAAAATATGTGTAGCATTTAAAATAATTATGCATTTGATCAATTATTGTTAACTAGTCTTTTGGTTAAATAGCTTATTAGTTTAATTATGAACCAATCATATCAAGCATCTTAAAGATTGATAAGAAACTTTTAAAAAATAGCACGTCATTGGCCAAACTAATGGTCCCCTTATTTATGAACGTATTACTTAAGGGTCTACTATTTGATAATGAAAGCTCAAATATTGTGACAAATGTCTTATAAATTATGGAAATATACATTATTATGAATTGATATTTTTTATATATAAAAAAAAAAAAAAAAAAAGTCACCTGGGTCTAGAAAGACCACGGCTTCTAATTCTCGTCGCTGGTATGTTATAATTTTCAACAGATTTTTCTTTTTAAAAAATAAGTGTTATTTGAACTCCAAAAGTACATCTAATTACTTCCAAACAGATACTTATTATTTTTACTTATAATTTCTTATATCAAAATATATATGAAATAAATATGTATGTATTTTCAATCTTGGAATTACTGAAAACATATTATAAAGAAAATTGAAATTAAAGCCAAACGAACTCTTAATGAAATCTCAACCAGGTAGCTTTTTTGATAAAGAAAGCTCAACAAGCTCTCACATTTTTGATAAAGAAATCTCAACCAGCTGCCATTATTAGCTCATAATTGGGGACGTTAATTCATGATTAAGATAAGTGATTAAGGAAAAAAGTTCTTTAAACATATGTGGATTAGATTGGTGGAATTTGTGATGGAGACACCATTACATACACTTTACATGACCTTAACAATATTCATGATAATGATAATTACAATAACCTCTGTACTAATGTCCAAATTTAGTCATTAATTTGTGAAAATTAAAATCATTTAATAGAAGCCACTACTTAATTTTTTTCATTTTAAGTCAATATAAACAATTCTTGCCAGTTATAAGCTCTTCTAAAATTACGGTGGTTTCGGATACACTTTACAATTTTTGTTTTTTGTTTTGTTTTATAATATGGGTTGATGTAAGCTGAATAACCTTTTTCTTTTATGTTGACAAGGCTGCAAGGTGTAGAGTGAAATTGTATGGATTTCAATGGGATGTTGTAGTTAATCTTGTTTGATTTTTTTAGAGATAAGTTAATTTTTGGTTAATGAAAAGATTAAGATATCTAGAACACAATTCTCTAATTTATAAATATGTTCCTTTCACATTTGACTAAAAAAATTAAATTGACCTTTCTCACTTCATAATTATATGATAAAAAATTATTGCAAATCATATTAGAAATTAAAAGTGTGGGTTCTATCAAATCCTAAGATCTGGGGAGCAAAATAAACTTGCTACCTTTTGGAGTAGGACTTTAGTTAGTTATAGTATATCAAAACTTGAATATTAAGATATATTCAATCGGTTTACATGATTGTAATTAAAGAGATATTGATTTATCAATAGATTAGTTACTTTAAATTAGGTTATACTTGAAGATTAAGGGTTGGACAAACGTGTAAAAGATATTATTGTCATATGCTTCTATTGGAATACAATAATAAACTGCAATTAAATTGGAATACAATAATAAACTGCAATTGAAATTAAGTACATGTAGATATATTTACACTTTTGATAGATCACACATACTTCTAGTAAGATTCATTGTAACTAAATATTTCAAACTTTTAAACCAAGAAAAGCTTCTTAGTCTTATCCATTATAGCTATACATCACAGTCTTGCTTTTCCAATAATAAACCAGGATTTAAATGCAGTGATTAATCCTTCATTAAAGCCCCGAAATGAAAGTGACCCCTGTAGAAGGCAACCACGAATTGCCACCAATAAAATTCGCCACCGTGAACTTCGTCGCCTCCGCCGTCCCCAAAACATGAAATCCCGGCCACGTCGCCCTGCCGGAGGTCCCCGATCCCGCGCCCATATTTTCGTACTCAGCAAAATACAGTGTTTTGTAGGTGGACCCACTCGACCCCGGCCACTCGATCCACCCCCGCGACGCAACCCCGCCGTCGATGTTCGATTGCATGATCACCGCCCTCGAATACTGTTTCCATGGCCGCCCAAGGTAGAATTTGTTCGAATTTGAGAATTGATCCGACCCGATCGTGATTTTACAGTTCTGGATGGAGAACCCGGTGTTCTGACCCGGATCCGTGCGGCCGTTGGCGAGGATGACGTTGTAGCCGCCGCTGCGAGGCCGGCGGACGACGAGAGTGCAGCTCTGGAATAGGGCCGCCGCGTTGCCGAAGATGAAGTCGACGGTGCCGTAGATGTCGCACTCGCGGTAGAATTGGCGGAGGGAGAGCGCGTATAGTGTGTCTTGGTAGCCGGCGATGCTGCACCGGTATAGGACCGACTTGTCGGAGGAGATGGTCAGCGCCACCGCTTGCTCCGCCCCTGCCCCAGCTGTGTTCTGGAATCCGATGTCCCGGGCGATGAACCCGTCGCCGGTTATTGCTGATCAAGGATTTGGATATTCTCCGTTAATTCCAAATTAACTAATTTCACTCTTAATTTAAAAAAAAATTATATTCAAGTTTCAATTCTGACACTTGACCTAACATATTAACAAAAAGTATTTTAAATTCATGATAATTTAATTATACTCCTTTCCATCTCATTCAACTGTTGTATTAGAATTTTGTTAAAACTTAAGGAATACAAAATTTTGAATAATATATTTATAATTAATCTAGAAATTTAGAATCTAAAATTTGAAAAAGAATCAACTTTATTTGAATAAAGAATCATATCAAATTCCTAAATTTGAACTAATGATAATGAAATAAATTAGAATAAAGTTGTATAAAAGTTTACGCACATAAATTATTGAAAACAATATTAATTAACCTTTAAAATGATACTTAAATGAAATTAAATGAAGTGTGGTTTTACGTGTGTGTCATGTATTAGAACAAAAACTTAACATATCTATAAAAAGAAAAAAGATCAAATTGTACTTTTGAACAAATATAATGGCCAAATCAATATTAAATCATTGGAAAATATAGCCATGGAGACGGTGATCAAGACATGTCTCTATCACTCACAAAAAAAAAAAAAAAAAAAAATGATTTTACGCAAATGTGCGTTTCTTGTTTCAACATAGCACGATTATTTGTCCTTACATTAACAAACATGTTCGTTCCAACAAGTAGATTACAAAAGTGTAGAGAGAGAGGACTTACTAAAAGTTGCAGAACCACGAAGGGAAGATCCCTTGCCGACGCTACTACCAGCAGTGATAACAGTAGAGTATTTACCATCTCCAATCAACGTAATCCCATCCTTATTAGTATTAATCTTTTCGTTATAAGTCCCTGCTTTCACATATATTACGAATCGACCACCACTCGCCGCTGCTATTGCCTCCGACACCGTCTTATAATTCCCACTCCCATCTTTCGCAACGATCGCATTGGCTTTTATCGTCGTTGTCTGAAGCAGTTTTCTGTCGCCAGCTGTCACCCAACTAGGGAAGCCGTCGTCTCCGAGAAGCCGGCGGCCCTTTGGAGTTATTTTCTCCTTCGGGTTTCCGGTGATCCGATTGGCCAGAGCCAAAGGGTTGCTGGCCAGTTCAGAAAGATAACCCATTTTCCTGTAGATTTCAGCAATGTACACATTTGACGACACGTGTCCCTCCACTGCATCCTTGCATGTTTGCTGGAATGTTAGAGCAGCACTCAGCCATGTCTGGATGTCGGCTTTGTGCTTTGTCGGAGATTTCTGAAGTGCCTCGAAGGCCTGGTTCAGTCTTCTCACAGACATGCTCGTGAGTTCGTGGCAGTAATCTTATCACACACAAAATAATTAAAACTACGTCATTTACATTATTACAAGCTATAATAACAGTTAATACCACAAAATCAAATAAAATTAACTTTTCTATCAAAATACATAGTTTTGTTTTTTTTCCCCATAATTTGAGTGAAAAATTCAAAATAATTATTACACTCACACATGTGTATCGTGTAAAGTTGTTAGTAGATGGCCGATATGATGAAATGTTATTCATATTTTATCAAAAGGGTAACATTATCTTTTTTTTTTATATTTATGGTAAAAGAAATATTATCTATTGTAGTAGATAAGTAAATTTATTATCTTAATTGTGGTGGAAATGAGGGTTATCCATTATTATAATGTGAGCGACAATATTTTCAAGAAAATTTGCAATTTTACCCCTATAATATAGTTATTGTTTTTTTTTTTTTTACCACCAATTTTATGTGGTTCAATTTTACTCCTCTAGCTATCAATTTTTCCAATTTTCATCCGATTTATTCAAATTGTTTATTTTTTTGCCTTTGTGAAAATCATAATTGTTGATATGGATTTTTTAAATTCAAATTGTTTATTTTTTTGCCTTTGTGAAAATCATAATTGTTGATATGGATTTTTTAAATTCGACGTTTACATAGATCAAAAATTGACATTTCAAGCAAGTGGGACAAATATTAGAAAAAGAAAATGATAGATATGTAAAATTAATGATAAAAAAAAGTTAAGATCGTATGAGCTAAAATCCTACTTATATAATATAACATATTAGTACTTTGTGCTGAAATTGATTGCAAGAAAAAGTTGTCAAGTACATGAATAAAAGAGCTCGACATAAAATATGTACATATATCGTAGGTACGTACCCATGGCGAGTCGGGCTTGTTTGGCTTGGGGGGAGACAAAGCGGGCGCTGAGGATCTCGAAATTGGAATCAGGCAATTTGGATTGGGATATAGTCGAGTTGATAAGTAAAGACACAAAATCATGATTTGGATATGCCGAGGTTAAACCTCTTAAGGTTTGGGCACACAAGGTTGGGTATGTAGTGAACCCACATTGAGTTGTGACTTCATCTTTAAAGGTAGCACTTGTTGCCCAGCTAAAACTGCATAATATAATTACAAACAACCAAAGAGTAGTGCATTTTAGGGAGGCCATTAACAAAGCTGAAAAAAAGGTTTGAAATTTTGGTACTTTTGTTGCTCTATAGCTAAATATATAGATGATTATAGGTTTATATGAATGAATATTGAGTTTAGGAAGATGGGTTTTTATAGGGGGGTGACAGGCATGCATGTAAAGCCTTTTTAAGAGTTAGTTCAGAGGTCTATTTATTTTAGAATGCTACGTACTAATCATCATCATCACACCTTTCCATTTTGGCAAAACCCCTTTGTCATTGCTTCTTTGTGTTTTTTTAATTATTATTATTTATTATTTTAGTGTTGTGTTTGTCATTATCATTTTTAGTCACTTGTAATACAAAATGTTTGTTTTTTTTTAACAATAATTTATGACTCCTTTTCATGATTTGAAATTTAAAATGAATGAATTTTAAATTCACTCGAGTGAATTTGAAAATTATTTTAAAAAAATTGTTTAAAATTAAAATAATGAATTTTAAATTTGTATCTATTCAAACATAATCGATAGATTTACGGTTAAGAATTTCAAATCTCTTTTAAAATCCTTCTATCCAAATGGAGCCTAATATTCATTATTTTCTAGTCAAATTCTGATAATTTATCATCCTTTACCCATATCATAAAAGTTGGATCGTACCTACTTAAATATTTAATTTCATTTACATCAACCAACATCTAAACTTATATCGTAACACGTATTACGTATGAACAAAATTATATCATACGATTTTCATGAGTTTGTACCATGATCATCCAAACTTATGTAATATCATCATACATCATATAAATGGTATAATTAATCAAAATAATTAAAAAGGAACGAAAGTACTTAAGAAAGCAACAACTTTTTTATTTCAGAAAGTTGGCTAAGAATTGGGCCGGGTTCCAACAAATATTTTCGTCTACTTGTATTAATCTACATTAGTGAATAAAGATTAATAAAATTTATTAAATGTACAAAACTGTCTCATTCTTGATAATTGATGAAAACATATGGTCCTGTACGTGGTAAGCAAATCAATCTGGTTTATATATTTTTTTAATATATTAAACTATATAACCCGTCTTAAAACAAAAAAATAAATATTTATTTATTTACGGATAATGATAGGGCACATGCTTATGGCATCTTGACTTGCTTAGTCAAGAAACAAATCAACTATTGGACTCTGGGACCTATTGTACCATCGCTTTTTAAATCCAAAGGGTCCAACTTGCTTTAAATTTATGTTTTATTTAACTTATTAAAGGGAAACTATTTTCCCCCTTTTGCAACATCATTTAATTTACAAAAGGGTCTAACTTGCTTGAAATTTATGTTTAATTTAATATAATTAAAAAAAGTTATTTTCCCCTTTTCCAACATCATGTGAAATTAAATAATTCTTATAAGTTAAAGATTGAAATTGAATGAATTTAAATAATTCTTATAAGTTAAAAGATTAAAACTGATATTTTTATTTTAACAGAATTGATTTTGGACAACTCATATTCAGTAGGATTAAAATTGAATTTAATCCAGTATTAGTGGGTGCTGTTTAAAAAATAAATAAAATAATTGTGGGTGAAACATCGTTTTCTAGAAGCCTTCATTTTCAGCATACTGTACCGCAACAGTATGAACATCTAATAAATGATTTTATATAAAACCCGTGTTAAGAGTTACCTTCAAAATCCACAACAAAGATTCTTACCAACTGTTGTAGTACGTACTCCTGTTGAACTAGAATTATATTGTTTCAAAAAAATTATTTTATATTTTGTTTCAAAACTATTATATATTTACTAAACTATTACTTTATATACACGTTGTACATTGATAAAATTGAAATATATACGATATAAAATAAAACTGAAAATTGATCGATCCCTTTTATTAAATACATCCCTATTGACGGAATAGTTTTATTTCAACAAAATAACACTTTTTTTTTGGTACACCAATTGAAATACACATGAATGATGTATAAATTCTGGTACCCTGTAGGGATTTTTACACAACAATTTCGTTCTTATTCTTCTTTGGCATCATCTATAAAGTAATTTCTTTTATTTATTCATTAAAAGATAGCAGATTTTTATGTGTTGATTGATTAATCTAAGTACATAATATCTTGCCTATTCTACAACAATCTGGTGTGGTGATGCTGGTCCAGTACGCAGTATATATGATCTCTCTGTCTCCGGAATTGTATGCACCCTGGTACCACTTACTAATTGTGTTGTCTATCCTACATACAATATTGAGTCATATAAATGAATGTTTTTAAATTAATAATGTTTAATCTTACATGTATGATATACATGTATGTCAACTAATTACATCTTAATTAATTCAACCATCTATACTATATATAAAATGAAAAAAGTTGGCAAAAATTACTGATTTGTCATTAATTATCTAATTGACAAAAATTACTGATTTGCCACTAATCACCTAAATTTATCTGATTTATTATTTTTGGTTTGGATTCAGGGGAAAATTGTTATAATTTATTTAATTTAATTTCATGATTGCAGAAAATGGTTTCAGAAGTGTGCAAATGTGGGTCAGCTTTTTGATTATTTCTATATAGTTTTGAAGCTAAAATTTTTAAACATAAACTAAATTTTGGAATAAATTAAATTATTTTTTTTTTTGGACAAATCCATCTAAAAACAATGCAGAAAATTATCTACACATCTAAAATATAAAAGAACAAAAATATGAACAAAATATATTAGCAAGTTTAGTAAATGACTTTTGAATTATTCAGAAATTAAAACTCACAAACACAAAACTATTATTATTATTTTATATTGTGTTCAATTTTATTTTCAGATTGAATTGTTGAATATTGATTTTATATTTATTATTTTATTATTTTTTAATATTGATGTTCAATTTATTATTCAAATTTTTTTATTTTATATTGTATTGTGTTATATTTATGAATTAATTATATTCGTAATTTGATTTAGATTTCTTTTTTAATGCATGTTATATCAAATTCATATCTATTTTAAAATTCATAATCTACTATTTACATAGCATATATAATTATATCAAATTTAAAATGTTGAGTTTCAAAATTGTTTGCATTCAAAAAATTTAATTATATCAAATACAATTATTTAAAATAAAATAATTTTAAAGTTAAAATATTAACATTTTTAATTAATATAGATATTAAAAGCAATATATATATATATATATATTTTATATATTACATTTAAATGATATATTATTATATTATGTCATCAATATTAAAAAATATAGATTTTATATCACAAACCGCACATCGCGCGGGTGTAATGCTAATTAGTACAAATAAGTACTCACTAATTATTTGATTTATGTGGATTAATAAATAAATATAATCATATATATTAATCTCAATTTGTAACAGCTAGGACTCAAACTAACTTGAGGGTACGTTTGGTAACAGGCAGCCCTCCAACTTTAAAGCCTAGCCAAATGCTCTCTTCGTTGATATATTATGGGTATCGTATTAGTGGTCAAATTTTATTTTTAATTAAGTGTTGTCTTAAATTTTTATATAATGTTACTTTCAAATTATTCCTATTTAATTTAGGTACTCAAACTCCATGATTAGTTAATTAGGGGTATAATTATTTAATTTGCCTTAATCTATAATAAAAACCTTAGAATGATACTTAATTGAGATTTGAGTGAGTATAAAATAACTACATTAATTACCTGTTTTAGAAAGAGTACTAATTAAAGTAGTGAATTAGTTAGTTGACTTCCATAAAGTAGAGAAGACCCACTTTAGAAAATTAGAATCACATATAATTAAGTAAAATTAAAATTAAATAAAAAAAGAAAAAAAATCCCAGTAGTTGCCAATTAATCAGCATGGGCTTCATGGCCCCAGCTGGACCCTGGAAATACTGCATCAGTGGAAACTTTAGCACTTAAACTGGTGACTGGACCATTTTAGCATCATTTGATCAGTTTTATTGGTCGATTTAATTTCATCCCAGCTGGCGCCCAATTCTTCAACATATATTGTCCTACCAATTTTTATCATTTTATGTATCTAATTAATATTAGTCAGCTTTTAATTTCATTTATTATGTCAAAATACTGGGTTTCTAATTAAAAGTAATTATGGTTATTTAGTATACTACACTAATGAAATACTTCATTATATATTAGCCAGGCCAGTGAGATATATTACTATTGCCTCATATATTTATAAAAAAGGGGGAAAATACTCGTCCGAATTGTAAGTCATTTGATAATTTTTGTAAATTTTGAATCATTTCATTTTATTGTATGCACTTTAAATATCAAAGCATTTTATCGTATCAAACAAATCTCAACCATACATGTGTTAGAAATCAAGGGTTATAATGTGTTTGATTCAATAAAATGCATCAAAATTAAATAATTATAAATTTATATTAAAAAAATCATATATAGTTCCGAAAAAATTACTGCAATTAACCTTATAGAAGTTTACTAAACTTGTTGAACATTTTGCACAGTTAACCCTCACACTTAGATAAATTGGGAAATAAAATAAATCAAATTTTAAATCAAAATAATCATTTTAGTTTCAAAAGATTATTTGAAAATGGAGACAAACACTTACCTAATTGAAATGAATTAGAAATTTGACACAATTTTTTTCCCACATAACTAGTGTAATTGAAATTATGGTATCAAACTATAAATAAATATCAAACACTTACACTCCTCCTCATATATAAGAACAAATTAATAACATATTGTTGTCATATGATTATATTTTGATAAAAAATGATTTATGTATGTATATAAGATACTAAAGATTTATTAAATTAATATATATTATTCAAAATTTCGAATCGAAGATCATATTTGGATAATATTCGGATCATAAATATTTGATCACAAATATAAAATGCAATAAAAAAATATTTCATTCATTTACATCCACGTAGAACTGGACGGTGTTCAAATTTGATACATTTAAGCCACAAAATGTAAAATCGGGTCCCATCCGTTGACATGACATAAAGTAATCGACACTTTTGTAAAAGTGCAAAACCTTTGATGTGTTAAAAAGAGAATGTCATGATGAGTGGTTATCTTTATTTTATGTCAATATCAGATGAGGGGGGGGGGGGGGGGTGTAAACTTAATTGAGACTTATCATATAGTTTGCACCATGTGATACCAACGATTCAATTCATTGCATGCAATTAAGTTATAGTGACTTATCAATATTTAATAAGATGAGTCAACCAATTTATGTGTTGTCATGATATTTAAATATGAGAGCAAAAGTGTCATTTTAGTGTATTGTAGTAAAATATATATATATATATATATATAGAAAAATAAATCATTATATTAACGGTGGTATCTTGAATTGCTAAAATCATTAATTTCAAATAATAAGATTTTAAAAAAATGATATATTAATATATTAAAATGGACATGTGAACATTATTTAATTTTGTAGAATAAACAAATACTATTTATTAACAGGGAAAGTTCATCAATTGGGCCATGACTTTAAGAAAAAGTAGCTCCAACTTCCCCGTGGGGGTGCGGAAATTGAAAATGATTATTACTATTATGCAATATAATTTTCTTTATTATAAACTTAATTATTAGTACTGAATTTTTTGGGTCAACAAAAGGATTTGATTAACTTATAATCTTTATATATTTAATTTATTTTCTCACTAAGTATAAATGCAATCAAAATTAAACTACAAAATCCAAATATGAGTTATATTTTATTTAGTCATATGATTGTTTGGTTTGAATTAAATCAAAATAGTTGTGGAATCAAATAATCACGTTTTAGCATTTGCACTTTAGTTAATACACAATGATAAATAAAAGTTATCAAACACAGTTGATGTAGTTCCTGATTGCAAAATATATTTACACTAATATATATTTTTTAAAATCCAAACATTAAATTAAATTATATTATTATATAATTTGAAGACATGTTATATTATTTAATATTATATACTCCCTCCATCCCGAATTACTTTGCACATCAAATTGGGCACAATTTTTAAGAAAAAGTGAATATTTGCTTTTTGATTGAGGGTGTAATGGACAAATTTACTTTTTTTAGTGGAGTGATTAGTTTAATATTAAATGACATTGTGTGAGAAAAAGTAATGGCATTGTGTGTAAATAAGTGTGTATTGTGAGGGTAAGAATTATGATAAATTTTACCATTTTTGGGTGTGCAAAGTGTTTGGGGACAAACTAAAAAGAAAAGTGTGCAAAGTGTTAAGGGAATGAGGGAGTATTAATTATATACTCAAAATATAATATCCTTAAAAATATTTTAAGAAATTTCTTTTTATGTTATGGAGAATATATATATATTTTTTTGGTCACTTTGGTGACTGGCTTGGCCCGAATTTCCAAAAGTGTGAGTAACTCCTGAAGTTGAAGAATATCAATCTGCCATATTAAATAATCATATGTTTTTATGTTGTAGTTCCTCCAATTCCAGTCATTTTAGATGTCAATTTTTTTTTTTTTCAATTGGTGTTTTGTTTTAGATATTTATATAAGTTTATTCTCAAATAATCTATTAATATTCCTTAGTTAAATTTTAGAAATTTGATATGGTTATTTTTATGAAATTATTTTTATTCTCTAACCAATTTTTAATTATAAATTCCTAATTGATTAATTAAGAGTATATTAGTAAATATTAAGTGCAATAAGTTAGACAATACCAATAACCAATATCAATTATGGAAAAAATTTCCACCACTCACTGCAATATATAATTAAAAAGATATATAAGAACAATCCCATGGAAAATAACTTTCAAGTGTCGTATCAGATGTATTAATTTGACCTATGACCTACTCAGCTATATATAATGTGGATAAGGAAGTATTTTTTATCAACTCGCTTTTCAATTTATAGGCGTGTTTCAATTATAGAAGAAATGAAAAGTATTACATCCCAAACACTATTTAAATGCTGTTTTAGAATTTTATTAAAAATAAATAGTGATGTTTTTATTAGATTAATCTTAACAAAAGAAATTTAGGATCAAATTAATTCAAAAAAGGAGTTACTATCAAGTTCACAAAGTTTAGCTAAGTAATGATAATATCATGAATAAGTTTGAAATAAAGTTTTATAAACGATTAAAAAACAAATAATTGGAAACGAAATATCTAAAACGACATTGAAATAGGATTGGGAGAGTATTTCCTTAATTAACACTTTTTTTTCTCCTAATATAAAATGTATTTCCTGATGAGATATAATAAGTATATAATATAAATAAATAAATAAATATATATATATATAGGAAGAGGGCAAACTTTATTCATGATTTAGTATTGAAAAAAATTAATATTAAGGCGTGTCCGACACTTTCAGCGGTGGGGATGGGGATTAAGACTATAATTATTTTTAAAGAATAATAATAAGTCTCTATCATAGCAACATAATTTCATTCTCTTGACAAAAATGCATTTCTTTAAAAACAATTCTCAGAATATTAATTAACACCAAATAAAAACACAATTAGTTAGGAACTATTGAAATGGATTATTAGGCCATTGTTTAAAAACCAATGTGATTGGGAGACATGGTGGTTAAGCTATTAAAGTGTCACGTTGAATATTAATCGAAAAGATAATGATGCTCTAACCTGCAGCCAACTATATAGTGGCAATTAATTAGAAGAATTATAAAATTAAATATTATTAGTGTTACATTATTGGTTGCTTACATAAAAAAAAAGGTGTATGAATTATAATCCTTTCACATCTTAATAATGATTTTTAATTCTTGCAATACTGTTGCATATATACGCAATTTAAAAATTTAGAACAATTCGACTCATGTACAATAATTTTTTTCTAAAAGCATTACAATTTTAAACTTTTGAACATGAAATTTTAGAAAATTTCTTTGTTAGATAATTTAATTTGTCCTTGTATAATTACATAAGCATGGACATTAACATTTGCGATCTATTAATGGCTAGAAATAGTTAAATAAAATAACAACAAATTAAACTCGCTAACTTATAAGAAAAATGATTTTTAGCAAAAAAATAAAAAAAATATTTGATCAAAACTTCCTCATTAAAATGAAGGCGGTTCCTGTGCATATATGTATATGTATGTGAGGTTCTTGGAATATGGGTCGTGCGGCTCATGCTCCAAAACCTATATCAAGATATTGACGGGCAAATGGATCGTGTGGATCATGTTATGGATGTGTACACATCTCTACTATATTTGTGTATTATGTAATGATTCAAACACATTTCATTTTGTTAATAACATTTCAGTAAAAAACTGTTTCATTATATTATGACTCATTTTTAATCCTATTTAGCTACTTTTGTTGTTGTCCCTTAACATTTTGTGTGAATTCATACTACAAACTTGTATTATGTACTCCCGGCTATAAGCTGACTTTACAGTAGTTTGAATTCTCCACCCCTTTCTAATTACATATATACTCTGATTTTTACTCTGTAACAATATTATATAGTATAAACACTTCAAAAAAGAGAGAGTATGATGCTATTATTGTTGTTCGTACTAATCAATTGTATAAAAATTCACATAAAACTATCTTATAAATAAAATTTTATAAATCAAATCCATTTCACAAATTTATAAATATATTGTAGATTAACCACGTGACAAAATTAAATTGATAATATAATGCAGTCCTGCTCAGATGATTTACGTTTAAACACTTACCAATGCTTAATTCGTACCAAAGATAAAAATATCAGTTTTGATGGAAATATTTGTTATGGTCGAACTAAATGCAATAATCGAACCGAACTATTTTCCGACCTGGTTGAATCGAATCGGGTTTCGTACCTTGCTTTGGTCGTTATAAACGAACTATTCTTTTGAGCGAGCTATGCCTGTCCCGGCGAACTACATTAGCTCGGAGTGTATCGACGAATTGACCGATTGGATGAGAACGAATTAATCCTAAGCCGGGAACCCCTCCCGGTGTTTGTTTTGCAGGTTCGTTGGATTCGAGCGTTCAAGATTTCGAGTTTTGACTCCGGGAAGACGTACATCAAACCGAAGCAACATCAATATTGATATCTTAATTTTATGAAAATATTGAAGAAATATCAATAAATACTGGAAAAATATACAAACCGTCATTATATCAATTATGTAAAAAAATAAATATATTAAAGATATTTTTGAATATTTTCATCCCGATTCTTACGTTATGTGGCTACATATCATCTGAAGTGCATTATATATAAAACGACATGGATTTCATTAATTGAATTAGTATAGTATTAAATGTGGAAGAAACGAGAGTTGAGTATACGTGGTACGCAAAAGCATGTTGTGCAACAGGATTTGCCGATTTGACTTTCTCCAAATGTGCCAAGTGGATATGCACATCCAGCATTGTCACATGTAGATGTACTCAAAAATCTTGATTCATCAATAATATGTGACATTTGTGTTCAACTTTTCCTAACCTCATCACATAATAATTTTCACAATATTTTATGTTTGAATCAATGGTTTATATTCATAAAATAAATTAATGATTTATACGAATACTAAAATTACAAATAATTTTGAGAGACAGTTTTGTTACTAACATAAAAGGTAGGTTTTTTTGATAGAAATTATGCCAGGTTTTATTTCTCTAATTTAATTCGAGAATGACTGCTGACAATTTTAAATTTGGAATTCTGATAAATTTATATATTATTAAGTTAGATATTTATAAACTGAAATTCATTTCAACAAAAATAAATTTCAGTCTCATTTATTCAATATTATAAATAAAGGTCTAGTTTCCACACAAAAAGTAAAAAATCTAAGCATGTTCAAGATTGTGTCATTCTGACAGATCTCTAAAAATTATCGATTTAGCCATAATTTTGTTAATTTGATGCTATTTTCACTATCTTCTGAGATGAGTGCAAAATTTGTCGGCCACATATATTTCGAGTGCCTGTACATCATGTAGAAATAACTGAAATTAATTTAAATAATGATCTATATATCTAATACATGCATGTATATATATACACATATTATGATAAAAATGTCTTAAATTTCGGCCACATTTTGTAATGACTACAATAAACCTATAAATATTACATAGTAAGGATGGAAAAAATAATTCAATATTTTTTTTAAATTTCATTATGAAAATGTAAGTGTCCTTTATTTGAACTATTTATAATTTTATTATTATTATTTGTTACATATTTTGATTCATCTTCTTCAAAACTTTAGATCTTTTACCGGAATTAGTTTCATATTAATAAATATTAAATAACTTTTCAATAATATATTATAAGCATATATAAAGAAAATCGCACATGATAATTTTTTTATTCAAAATATGATATTATATAAAATTGTTTCTTATGTTTTTGATTTTTTTTCAAAATCTTATCAATACTTGATTTTTTTTATAACCATGTCTAAGCTAATTTTCTAGGGTTTTAAGGATATATTAGTAGTTTAATTTAAATCGTTATGGATTTTTGATTTTAATTTTAATTTTTAAACTCTATTCGTGTATTTATGTTTTGATTGCTTATTTGATTAGATGACCACTAGCTAAGCATATTTAAATAATCCATTTTAAGAGTTAATTGATTTATCAAATCGAGTACAGAGGAGATACCTTTGATAACCTTTAATCCACCAATTAACTAACTAGCTTGAGAGTGGTTAATAGATATTTGTAATTATTCATATAAAAGGCAATAATTAATGCACTTGAACGGATGAAAATGATATTTTGATAAGAATTAAATTAAAACATATACTAGAACATACCTTCTTTATATTGATTTATTGTGTTTATTCATTGTTTTGTTTTTATTATATCGACTCCAAGTTGTGATTCGTGTTTTATGGACGGAAATCTCCCAACAATCTCTTGTAGCAATTCTTATGGAAGGTATGGCAAAGTTGTGTTCAACCACATTTATACACCATGTGGGCCAATTACTATTGGGACCTGAGATAAACACAAAATTACTTTCAAGTTTCAACCCAGGGTAAAAATTATATCAATAAGACAAGAGGAAGAGGGAATAAAAAGATATATTCTCCAAAATAGAATAATAACCCTCCTATTTTCAATTATTTTTAGAGTGATTGTGGTATAATTTGAGATCCATTTTATATTGTATCATATGAAATACTTCCATTAAATCAAATTAATCATTCAATATAAATGCAATCTATCTGCTTTTATGCATCTATAACTTCTTAATAAAATAACAAATGATACAAACATATCGTATATTATAATGTCAAGAATATAGAAGTTTGGTGTTTGGAACCTTTTGAGAGCAAAAGACTAATGGCGCAATTTTCAATACCAAGTATATATAAGTTATAATTGCATACAAATTTATTTGTAGGATAAAATAAAAAATTTAATTCAACTTTGGAATATCTGAATTATTTTAAAACCAAAAAACCAAAATAAAAAGTGTTACAATGATATATGGACCCAGTCAGTTGAATGATTTGACTCACAATAGGTAGTCTGGGAGAGACAAAAGCCCACAATTATTTATATGGGCCGGCGTTAATGGCATGACCTATTCTATATTTTAAAATCCAATGATATTTTTATTTTTTATAGGAGTTAAGTCATGTCCTTAGTATATGTCACTTAAGTAATAATATATCATTAATATAAATCTGTAGACTCAAATTTAAAAAAAAAAAAAAAGGACCAAAATAATTTTAGAATATATACATACTAATTTGTATGAGCTATCAAATGGTTTGAGTTTCAAATAAAAATAGATTAATAATTATCTCACTTAAATTTGAAACATCGTAATTTGGAGAATTAAGCTGCTTTTTAATAATTCATCTAAAATAATTTTTAAGGTATAATTGAATGTTAAATGAGTTAGGTGATTGTAAATTATTTTGGGTGAGCAAAACAATATTTGTTTCCTCTTAAATAATAGGATTTTGATAGTAATATCAATAGACATGTTATCCCCAATATTATCACACATTTTTATTGATGGAATTATTTGGACACACTAGCTTGGTATTTCTCCGTCGTCTTATGATCTTTTAAATCGATTATGGATGTTAAATTACAATGATTTATAGAACTAATACGTTAAGTTTCTCAAACAATTTACAAAACGAAAACAAATGTGAAGTAATTTCTGAAAACTTGACTTTTAAGAACAAATAAATGCATTGAATAAAAGTAAGTTTGATTTAATTTGATTTAGATGCATTAAACTAAAAAAAATTGTTAACAGTCTAAATTTTATTGGGGAAATAAAACAATGTCAAATATGTGTCCCATACTCTATATTCGCTTCAGTCAGCCATTTGGTTCCCTGGATAAACTTGTCTACAGAAAACTTATCAGCCTCCTCTTCACCAATATCGGGCCTGAATCCGATCCACAATACCCTCCCATCCAGGACTGATCCAGGCCCTGTATTCTTGTACTCGGCGTAGAATATTGTATCAGGGGCTTCAGCTGGGGGCTCCCACGAAATCCAGCCCGCGGGATCTATAATCCCCTGGATCTCCGATTCCATGATCACAGTGGTTGAGTAAACATTCCAGGGCCTGCCTAGGAATGTTTGGGCCGTCAAATTGCCATGCGGGCCTAGCCTACATTGCTGGATTGAGAACCCTGTGTTCTGATTCGGGTCTGATTTGCTTTGTGCCGTGACAGTGTTGTACTGGCCCGGCCCGGGTTGCCTTGGCTGAATACTGCAGTTCTGGAAAACCACGGCTGCATTTCCGAATATGAAATCAATGGTCCCTGTAACTATGCATTCTCGATAAAATTGGCGATTCGTGTGCGTATAGAGTGTGTCCTGATATGCATCGAAGCTGCATCGATAGAAAATTGATTGGTCTGATGAAGACCGGACAGCTACTGCCTGGAGTTTTTTCGGGCCGGCCGTGTTCTTGAACCCCATGTCTTTTGCTATGAAGCCTCTCCCTTCAGCTACTGCATGTTTTTAACGAACTATATATCAGAAAGAGAGAGCTATCTTTTGATATACTGAATATTTTTCGTTTCAATCATTTCCAACCTGTTTTTGACCGACCGAGCCTACAAAGGTTCTTACATGTACGTACCTAGTCACTATACGTATATAATAGAAAAAACCTGTGTAGGATATGGGAGCGAGAGTGAACTTACTTAAGGTGCCACTGTCGTAAGTACCAACACCATCAGCATAGTTCAAGTTGCTTGAAACTATTGTCTTGTTCATTCCATCTCCATATATCATAAGATTCCACGAATCTGAATCAACCACCACGTTTTCATAGTATTCCCCTTTTTTAACGTAGATAAAGAATCTATCCTTGCTTCTTTTAGGCATAGCTTTCACAGCCTCGCTTATACTCTCATAATCCCCACTCCCATCTTTTGCCACTGTCACATGAGCCCTCAATTTCACCTCCAGCAATCTCCGGTGCACCCATCCCGTCTCCGGCACTACTTTTCTGCCTGTCGACATCTTAGAAATGATCGCCAGGCTGTTGCTTGTAAAGATCCTCGCATTCTCCATCGACAACTTCACATCTGTCTGGAATGACGAAGAGATCTTCTTAAACTCATCCAGGCACGTATCTTGATCTGTAATCGCAGTGCTAAGCCATGTCCTAAGATCATCAACGTCGTATTGTTGCAAAGAAGACATCGACATGTTAACATGGTCAATAGCATCCTGGATGAGGTGTTCGCAAGCAGTTTGCCTTCTGAATGCAAATGATTTCAGTCCCACAAGCGCATTCAACGCGACCTGTAAAGAGAGCACGATGATCTCCATTGGAGTAGTGTTTGAGGTTTTCTTAGTAGTGGACATCTTGAGTGAGAGTATGCTAGAATAGCATGAATCTGGATACAAAGTGGTGTTGCAAACAGTTTTGATTGAATCTCCATGCAGAGATGATAAGCTGTTCTTTGCTCGGATCGGAATAAGAATTCCGATGATTGCACTGAGTATGAGGAGCACCAAGATGATGGAGCTAATTCCAATGGTGATCAAACGTCTACGCGTCTCTCTCTTGTACTCTTCATCGTCAAATGCATCATGATCTTTTCCACCCTCAATTATGTCTACTGATTCACAAGCTTGCTTCTTCTCTTGTTCGTCTAACTTGGCGCGCTTATAAGCATCTTCTGATGAATCCATTTCTGCGCTTTTTTCGTCGAATCACTCCACTTTTTGTAGCATCTAGCTATAGATGATCAACGGAGGGAGAAGGGAAATATTTGGTTTCTTGAAATTTTGCAATGTGTTTTGTCTAAGACAACTGTATATGCATTATTAAATTAGCATTGGAGAGGCAATTGGGTTTTCTGTTATCGCCAAGTGCCAATCGAATCTTGTTCCTCTCTTAGTAAACTATTGATTAGATTACATGAGAAATCTTATCCCTTATCGATCGGCAGTTGAAGTTTTTATCTGATTATATAACTGAAGCAGTTTTAACACAAAATGACAAAACATCGATATTTTCAAAGTTCCATTTTTTTTGTTTTTTTGAAGAGAATAGTCCTATTGGCAAAATGGAACTTAGATACATGTCCCTGTATTTCAAAAAATCAAGTTATATTTCTATAAAATATAATATATATATATATGTATATGTATATGTGTTTTTAATTAAATAAATTGAATGATAGTACTGCATTTATAATTAAGCCATGGATTTTCTTATACTCATATTATTTGTTTGCCTGTTTAACTTAGTAATATTTATCTTGATTTGGTTTCATTATAAGAGAATTATTTTTAAAAAAACCAATTTTATAACTTTTGGAACAAGATTTTTGTTTTTATATTGTTTTGGCAAGAAAGGATTTGAGAAATAAAAGGAACGGAGATAATATAAAATTCAAGGCTGGCCGGCAAATGTTGGTGATTTCTAAATACTTCTTGTTGACTTAGATCAATTAAATAGTAATTCTTGATGTAACCAATTATATGCTTCTTCATGGTATGATGATAGTTTATATCATATTTAATTCAAAATGTTATATATAATATATTTATATTATTTCTTTTTATAATTTAAATTAATATAACATATATACGTTTTACGTGGATATTACATTTTAAAGAAACAAATAAGATTTCGAAAAAAAAAAAGAAAATCAAAACATTTAATAATAACATACTTTTTAATAAGAATATTAATTTTTAATTTTTTTAATATGTTTATAATATATCATTGAAAAGCTCTTCAAATATGTAGTAGTTTGGAATTAATTTTAGTGAATTCAAAATATTTAAGATTACAGAAGAAAAATAATCAAAATAATTAATTCTTTCATAAAGAGTCCTAATAAAATTATAACAAAATAAGATAACTAATTATGATTTTTATTTAATTTAATTTAATCATATGAGGGTTAAAATTAACATTATGAAAAATAGACTGAAGATTCATACTTCTGTATAGTAAAATAATAAGAAAACAATGTAATATATATATATATAATATTTCAATTAATAAAAGATTAAATAGAAATTAAATAATCATGAATTCGTTTTAGAAAATACAATTATTTTTAATACGAATCAGAATTACCAATTAATTAAGTTAAGTTAATAAACGTAATGAGTCCTATTTACGAAAAGTATATATTTAATGAGTATAGCTAGATTATGTTTGATGAACAAAAAGTCGGCTAGAACGAATCCCCTAACATCCATCCTTTTAGCCCTCATGTTTTCTGAAAAAAAAAAGGTGAATCAATCTAAAAACAAATATATATACAAGCATTCGAGCTATGATAATTTACTTCAATTTCTCAACTATTTAACCACAAAATATTATTAAAAATCATTCTCAGATGTACAAACCAAAACGGACAGGAATATTGGCATTCTTGAGCCAGCTATCACCCTGCAAGAATGGACCAACTGTGTATTTCATGGCCTCATCATTGCTTATGATCTTTTTGTACCCTTCCCATTTCACTCTCCCCTCCGTCTTGGCCCCGATGCCTTCGTTCTCAAACTCGGCATAGTAAAGGGTTTTGAGCGCGAAATCCCCGTCCCATTCCAACCACCCCTCTGGTTGGATCAGATCACCTATCTGCGTCTCCATGATAACGGTCCTGGAATATTCCTTCCAGGGCCTTCCGAGATAGCTCTTGAATTTGTCCTTTTCCTTTTCGAGATCACTGTCTGCCAGGATGTGACTGTTTTGAATCACAATGCCTGTGGTTTGTCGCTTGTCGATCCTGCCTTGAGCTGTCACGATGTTCTGCTGGTTTTCGAGGGGCTTTCTGACGTAGATCAGGCAGTTCTGGAAGACAGCAGCTGCGTCTCCGAAGATGAAATCAATGGTGCCTGTGATGTAGCAGGATCTGTAGAACTGTCTGTGTGTTTGGGCGTAGAGAGTGTCTTGGTAGCCTTCCATTCTGCAGTTTACGAAGATGGAACGATCCGCTTGGACTCTGAGGGCCACTGCTTGATGCTTTTCGGGCCCTGCTGTGTTTCTGAACCCCATTGATTGTGCCATGAATCCCTCTCCCAGAACAGCTGCATCCATTTTTTTTATGTAATTGCCATATCCTTTTTACTCATGCAATGCAGTGTAAACCCTTATTTCACTTATGATATTGGGGGGTTTTGCGACTTTCAGAATTGGTACTCAATGTTTGAAACTGTATCATGGTTGGTGCCTTTCATCTACTTACGATCCAAATCTATACACAATGTTTGGAGTTGTAGTCAGGTTTGGTACATTATAATTTGGGGGGAGGCATATTCAAACCGATATATATACAATTTCGAACATTGGCGTATCAATTAATACTGGAAGTCGCAAAAAATGTGGAGTATCACAATTGAAATAGGGGTTTAGTAGGGTAGGAAAATTGAACTGAATTTTGACGATGGTTGTAAGTACCAAAAGTAGCCGTCTGAAATGTTGGTACTCCATCCACGTAATTCTTGCTTCCAGTGACAACGCTTTTCTGCGATCCATCACCGTACATTGTAACATTTACCATTGTCTTGCTAACCACAACACTCTCTTCGTAGATGCCTTGTTTCACGTATATTACATATCTGTTTCATCATATAATCAAATCGAATCAAATCATGAAACGAAAAGGTACATTTTAGAAACAGGTAGTGAAATCGCCACCCTGAAACAGGTATTAAGATTGAGTGTAAAACAGGAAGATCATACCTTTCAGTGTAAGTCTTAGGCATGGCATTCAAAGCAGCAGAGATGGTAGTGAAATCCCCACTTCCATCTTTAGCCACAGTGACATTTGGAGTGAACTTGGATGGATCAGCCTTCAACAATCTCCTGTTAATCCAAGATGGAAACCCTTGTTGATCCAAGCTCAACAGGTTTCTCTTAATTTGCAGTAAATCATCAAAAGCCGAAAACATAGAGAGCACTTTGGAGACCAAAGCAAGAGTATTACTGCTAAGTTCCTTAGACCTCTCCAACACCCTTTCCATGGCGGCTTTCTCCTCCCCCTCAGGGAACCCATCAATGCACGTCTGCTGATACGACAACACTGCACTCAGCCAGTTATTCAGCTCAGGCAGTTTAGACGACATCTGCGCCAATTCCATGCCCTGAATACTCGAAACAGACGCATTCAATTCCTCCACAGCATCATTCAGCAGCACCAGGCAATCATCCAGGGCAGCCCGTTTCATTGGGGTGTCAAAGCTGAAGCCTGAGACATTCTTGATGACATTGCTGATCTCTTCTGAGGTGATAACGAACGAATCGTGGAGGATATCTTTAGGCTGTGTAGAGCCATTGCCTTGCACGGCTTTCAACAGAGTTTCCTGGCAAATCTGCTTGTAATCAGTAAAAGCACACAGCATCCTCACCTGTTTCTCAGAAGTGCTTATCGTTTTCGGGCCAGGAGAAGAAAGAGTGGTTTCTTGATCATCAGAAGGTGAATTCTGATTCTGATTGTTTCTGTAGGAGACGAGACAGACGACAGCAGCAGCAGCTAAGAGCACGACAGCGACAGTGGAGACGACTCCGATTATGATCCTCTTACGGAGCTTCTGTTTGCGCTCTTCCTGTCGGCGTCGTGAGATGAGGTCGAAATCCTGGAAAGCCATTGCGGGCCGGAGAAGTAGGCCCGCTTTGCCTTCCAGTTAAAAGCAAGATTGTGATTGTATGGATGAATTTCAAATATTTGCGTTTGTTCTCAGCTGAATTGCCATTGCCTTCTCATACATAGAATGTTTTGTTTGGATTAGAGAAAATCGAGGGGATTCTTAGATGGTGAGAAACTTGATGATCAAGATTGCATTAATCAGCGTAATTTGTTCTCCTCCTTAATTGTTTCTCTCAATGTGGATTGTGGTCAATATGTTTACATTTTTCACCCACTCAATCACCTTTTTTTATTTTACCAGTCCACAGGAGTCCTCTGTTAGTATAATATTTCATTTCATGTTATGATTTTATTGATATATATTATATGGTTAATTATTGGAAAAAATTTCTTTTTTCTTAAATTTTCATTATAATTAATTTTTTCACTATTTATGAAAATAATATAATCTTAAATAGGTTTTATAGTATTTTTTTCTACCTCAATCAGCTTTGAAAACTAAAATTTGCTGCTGACTGCACACATCAGCTACCAAATATGACAATTGCACAGAGTTGAACGTTAAAAAATTCTTCTTTAAGAATTTTTTATTTTTAAATCGGATGTGCAATTTTTTATTTTTCAAAATTGTCCCTAACTAAAAATATACTATATATATAAAGATATGATATTTTGATTAATAATGAAAATTTGATTAAAATGTATATTTTTCAAAATTGTCCCTAGTCAAAAATAAACTATATATAAAGTTATGATATTTTGATTAATAATGAAAAGGTTGTAATTTTTCAAATAATTAACCCTATTTTACATGGGTATAAAGTTCATGATCATAAATGCATAATATATATAATTAAAATTTGAACAGGATATAGAATAGAGGAATAAACTACATTTTTTTCCCCACGAATTTAGTTGCCTCAATCTCGCAAAAAATATTATACTAGAAATCAACTTTTTTTTTTAATACAAACTTTTTTTTAAATTTTAAATACAATATCTTTAACACATGAATAGTGTTATTTTATATGCATGCATCATGATTATATGAGATGATAATGAAAAAACTTATTGATGATTTTGCTTTTGAAGATCAAAATATTTTCAATGATAGTTTGAAAATTATTTTTGTTTTTATAGATATTAGCAAAACATGATCTACGTGCTTTTCTGAATAAGGAGTTTTTTTTTTCAGGTTTTTAAAAATATTTATTTTTCTTTCAAAGGCCCATTTTTTTAATTTCATCATCAGCGGAGCCTCCTATGCTATGGGGCTTTAGCCCCAAATTTTTTTTAATTTTTAATATTTTATATATATTTGTTTGATTTTTTTATATTTTAAATGTTAAAATATCAATTTTATGATAATTCAGTTGCCTAAAGTCAACAAACCCCCTCAACATAAGTTGTCTACCTCTGCATTTATTCATTATTCAACCCAAAATGTGAATCTCTGCTCATATATAGTATGGGAGAAATGGCATGTCAACTCCAGATTACTACTTTTTAATAATGGTTAAGACATTGTTATACATATGATATAGAATGATGAAATAAATTATCGAACCAGGTATTATTCTGCAAAAGATTATCGCTTATGAATTCATAAACGAAATCAATTGTATAATATTATATTTCCACGATTAATTAAGAAAACAATACACTTAATTTATGAAATTTTCTGTAATTAATGAATTTGACGTATCTTAATGGGTTGAATTATCAAATAGGCTCTCAATGGGCTAATACATGATTAAAGCCCATTGGGTTCTATTATAACACAATAAATACTCTGGTAGGGAACAATAAAATGATAAGATAAAAATGCAAATGCTAAAATCAATATTTAATATGTCCACCAACAATTTTATCCATTTATTATATGAAAAGTGATTTTTATTATATAAAAAATAAAATTAATAATTTTATTAATTTTTTAACGCATCAATCATAAATATATATATATATCAATGTGTCAATGGTGAATGGGTAAATACCCAAACATGAATAGACACCTATGACCTAACACATTATTTGTGCATATATTTTTGGTTATAGTATCTAAAATTCTCTTATACTAAAATAAATCCAATTCCTTTATCATTATGATCAAAGTTCAGTTTCGCTACTTTAGAATTTTCTATGAGGATACATGTCCTACAAATTCATATTATATTATGTAAATTATGATAGATAAGTATTTATGAACTTTCTTAAATAATATTCAAAATTCTAAACTAATACTTATTTTTAAGACAGGGGAATAACTAATTAACTTTATTGAAGTTCTCAATTAGTTAACCCTCCTACACCTTTCACTAACTTATCAATGTAAAATTTATATTAGAGGCATTATATCATAGGATATATAAGATTAAGAACCATGTGGACAACTGCTGCAAATATATATTTAAGGTATGGCAAAATCGTGGGGTTGGGTTGACCTAATGAAATCATGTACAAATTGAACTGATTTGGTAATCCAATAGAGAAGTATAAATACCAATTAGCATTAGTCATGTATCTATAATTGCAACTATTTTTTAGGATAGAATACATAAATGAAGGTATTTGTTTATATTTTAATTCTTCATTGTTAACTTATTGTTAATGTATAATGGGCATTGCGTGATCGATTAGTTTGAAAAACTAGTCTAATTAAAGACGAGCCAGAAAGTTGTTCTAGCAATAATTTATTTCAGGTCATATTATTACAGGAAAACAATGTTCTTTATTTTAATTTGAGGGATTTTCATGAGCATATTTTGAGGGATTTGGAGCATGTTACTCCAATTCATTAATTGATGTTGGTGTAATTTGGCTGTTCACCAGTCATTGGCGATCCAAACGAGTTAATTGAAAATTATGATAAAAATTAAGATTATTATGTTAAATAGATTAACTATCATTATAAAAATTAATATAATAAATTATATATATATAATATAATCGTAAAATATATTTTAATAAACTTTTGAATTAAACAATTTTAGGATTCATAAAAAAACAACCTAGCTAAATAAGTAAAATACAACAACAAAAGCTTCATTTAGGAACCTAAAAATTAGAAACAATAATAAAACAATTTTAAAGTTCTTTTTAATTTGTTCCTGATAAAACTGGTTAAAATCCGATTGGGAGAAGAAAAACCAAATATATTATTTTTTCTAGTTAAAATAAAGATATATTATTATAACTGACATGTGATGTATATTAAAAATAATAAAATTTGAAATAATATAATAAATGTAATAGAAGATTTGAGTTGAGACGCATGAAAAAATTATATTTGAGAAATTAATAGTGCAGCAAACATTGCCAAATTAAAAAATATTCCATGTAATTTAATAATAGATTGGCAAGGGGTCATTAACCAATATTAATGAAAAGTATTTAACTTAACAAATTATAATATTAAATCTATATATATAGGAATCAACACTTGAACATTCTTCCATTAAGCTCAAGTTTTCCTTCAATGGCTTCCACCACCCTTGTCAAATCTCTCCTCCTACTCTCTTCTCTCTTTCTCTCCACACCCCCTTCTTCTTCTTCTTCTTCTTCTTCTTCTTCTTCTTCTTCTTCTTCTTCTTCTTCTTCTTCTTCAACCACCACAGTTTCTCTCTCTATCGACATTCTCTCTCCAAACATTCTCACCTCCCTCCTCCAGCCACTCCAAACCGCTCTATCCGATGGCCTAAAGCTCTCATCTCTCTTCTCCATTGCCAACTTCACCAACCTTCTCGAGACCCAGAAAGGCTCCATTCAAGACTGCACAGAACTGCACCAAATCACTCTCTCTTCCCTCCAAAAATGCGTGTTCATCGTCACCGCCGGTGACCCTAGCAAGCTGGCTGATGCCAGAGCTCTTCTGAGCGCAGCCATGACCAACAAAGTCACGTGCTTGGAGGGCCTGGATTCAGCCACTGGGCTTCTAAAATCACCTCTCATCAGCGCCTTGACTGTTTTTTATACTCATGTCAGTAATTCACTGTCAATGCTGCCCAAGCCTGACTCACCCACATGCGGCGGTGAAAAGGGGCGGCGCCGCCTCCTCGGCTTTCCGCGGTGGCTGTCAGGGAATGCGCGACGAGTTCTGCTGAGTTCTGGCGAATGGAGTGAGGCGCTTAAGGTGGCTCAAGATGGGAGTGGCAACTTCACTACTATTACTGATGCTATAAACTTTGCACCCAATAACAGCATTGACAGAGTAGTTGTACGTATTAAAACGGGGGTTTACGAAGAAAATGTGGAGATTCCAAGCTGGAAAACAAATATTGTGTTGGTTGGAGATGGAAGTGATGCTACTGTGATTAGTGGGAAAAGAAGTGCTGGTGATGGTTGGTCCACTTTTAGATCTGCCACAGTTGGTAAGTATAACGAAATCATTACTACTCGATAATATTGCTCAGATGAGATTTTCCACTTTATGTCTTTTGTTCGTGTTAAAATTTGCACCAAAAAAATGCTTAATTTCATGAAGTTATATATATATATCAACGTTGATCTGAGTAATACAACAAATTTCAGCTGTCTCCGGTGAAGGATTTCTAGCACGTGACATAAAGTTCGAGAACACAGCAGGACCAGAGAAGTTCCAGGCCGTAGCTCTTCGCATCAACGCTGACAAAGCCGCGGTGTACAGGTGCAGCATGACAGGCTACCAAGATACCCTATACGTCCACTCTTTCAGACAGTTCTATAGAGAATGCAACATCTATGGAACCATAGACTACATCTTCGGAAATGCGGCTGTTGTGTTCCAGGCCTGCAACATCGTCTCAAAAATGCCGATGAAGGGCCAGTTCAACGTGATCACAGCCCAGTCGAGGGATTCCCCCGATGAGGAAACCGGAATTTCAATCCAGAACTGCAAAATCTTGGCCATGGATGACCTGTCGACCACTGTCAGGAGCTACCTGGGAAGGCCATGGAAGAACTACTCGACCACGGTGTATATGGGCTCGTACATTGGTGGATTTATCGAGCCCGAGGGGTGGAGCGTTTGGGACGGGGATCAAGGGCTGAGCACCTTGTATTATGGAGAGTATGAGAATTACGGGCCGGGTTCGGACACTGGTCATCGTGTTTCTTGGCCCGGTTACCATGTTATGAACCGTGATGAAGCATGTAACTTTACAGTTTATGCGCTTATCGATGGACAACAATGGCTGGATTCCACTTCTGTTCCTTATGATGATGGGATTTGATTAGAGACTTCTGTAATCGTACAAAGAATTATGTCTTAATTTATGTTATATCACGTCGTACGTGTGTTGAGGA
Organism: Scutellaria barbata; assembly: GCA_028654395.1. Taxonomy (NCBI): domain Eukaryota; kingdom Viridiplantae; phylum Streptophyta; class Magnoliopsida; order Lamiales; family Lamiaceae; genus Scutellaria; species Scutellaria barbata. The sequence continues at coordinate 10,403,878 of CM053646.1, read as the reverse complement.
GATCTGAGAGTATATATGTTTTTTAATAAGTGAATTCATTTTTAGACTGGGTGAAAATTGTAATTTACACCCTTTGAATTGTCATTTTTCTTACCACATATTAGTTTTATATATTTCAATTTTAGTTTTCAAAACTATCATATTTTTTTTCTATTTTCATCCAACTTTAATTTTTGTCTATATGGATATTAGAATGGTTGATGTGAATTTTGTAATTCTAACATCCATATAAATAGAAATTGACATTCTAAGCAAAATTTTAAATAAAAAAAAAGTTAAAGAATTAAAATTAAAATACATAATATTGTGATAAAATGGACAAAATTTAAATCATTCGATGAAAATTCAGATTTTTCTTAAAAACTCATACTTATATCTATAAAAAATATCTATTACCTATATAAAAGTGTGGATATTTCTTATAAAATATGGATTGTCCAATATATCCCTATTATAAATTATTATTTAAGATTATAACAGTAATTTAAAATTTTCATACTTAAATAATTTTATATTAGAATTCTAGCTAATTTAAAATTTTATAAAATTATATTATAATTAGAACTCTAATATAAAAGTGTTATACATACAATATTTATATTCTTTTTCTTTCTTTAATTTGAATTAATTTCTACGTGCAATACACGTGCTTTAAAACTCGTATTTATAAAAGACATACTTATATATGCAAAAAACATATTTGAATCACATTGCAGTTTTGCAGATGAGACGGTCTTACAAAAGACCAACTCTAAACTAATTTGGCTTGGGGCACATATTCACATCTTAACAGCATAATTAATAATAAATTCCACAGATATTCAAGAACATTGTATAAAATCACGATGCTTCAATGCTTATTAGAATAACTGCAAAAACGAGAAGGCAATTTTTACAATTATGGTTAATTTCATCTGCTAAATTAACTAGTCCCCTCCTTGTACATATCCTTAGAATTCATCCAACATTATATCATGAACTCTAATCACAATTCACACCCCATCATCATAAGGAAACGAAGTAGAATCCAGCCACTCCTCTCCAGTGATAAACACCGATACCGTAAAATTAGACGCGTCATCATAGCTCATCACGTGATGACCGGGCCAAGAAACCCGATTATCAGTGGTTGAGCCCGGCCCGTAATTCTCGTACTCTCCATAATACAACGTGTTCAGGCCTTGATCCCCGTCCCAAACAGTCCACCCCTGGGGCCTGATAAAGCCATCAATATACGACTCCATGACCACCGTCCTCGAGTAGTTCCTCCACGGCCTTCCTAAGTAGCTCTTAACAGTGGTCGAATTGGAGTACAACTCTTCTGTTGCTAAAATTGTGCAATTCTGGATCGAGATTCCGGTGTCCTCATCTGGGCTGTCCCTGGATTGGGCCGTGATCACGGTGAACTGGCCCGGCATTGGCATCATCGAGACAATGGTACAGGCCTGGAACACAACTGCTGCATTTCCGAAGATGTAGTCTATGGTTCCATAGATGTTGCACTCTCTATAGAACTGTCTGAAAGAGTGGACGTATAGGGTGTCTTGGTAGCCCATTATGGTGCACCTATACACCGCGGCTAGATCTGCGTTGATGCGAAGGGCTACGGCTTGGTGTTTTTCTGCTCCAGCAGTGTTCTCGATCGTTATGTCACGTGCTAGGAATCCTTCACCGGAGACAGCTGAAATCAATCACATTATCCCCATTAGGACAATCAAATAAGCTAGTAACATCCTCTAGAATATATTAATTCTTGATGAAACTATTTTGTCTAGGTAAAAATTTCAAATCTTGATCATCTAATTGACAAATTACAAAGTTAGCCAGCTACTTTCGATTGTGGACCTTTTTTTGTCGGAAATTGCCGACTCAGCTGCCACATTTTAGAGGCTCCGCACGTCAGCAATTTCTTGCAAAAGGGACCATATGTGCAAAATTTCTGCGGTCAAAGGACTAAATTTGTAAATCATGAACTATAGAGGGCCAAAAGCAAATAGAGCCTTAATTAGATCAAATTGTATCTATCATTCCTTTCCATACAAAAGGTTTGATCAATTTTTGGGAAAAAATGGAGGTCAATTCGACCGAGGTTGGTATATTCGATTTGGGTGCCAATTTAGCTTGAGAAGATGAACGCTTTGTCATACGTATTGGGTACTTGGATTGAGGATTGAAGTATTTTGAATTTTTTAGCAAACAACCATCATTTATGGTAGAAATTGATGGGCGGAGGTGATTGTTTAGTGGTTTTAATTGGTGGTCAATTTATGGTCGGTTCAAGATGATAAGTTGATGTCTTCCCCAATTAGAATGTGAATGGAATAGTCATGTTCATGAATAGGTTGAAGAAGATGCATGCATGATTACTATTATTATTATACATCAATAAATAGAATGAAAATCAAAATTTGTCAAGTAATTCAAATTGCACAAGATATTTAAACTAAAAATAATGATTAAGATTTGAAGAAACAAAGAATAATTGAGTGATACATATAATACGATTCATACCAAGAGTAGCAGATCTGAAAGTGGTCCAACCATCAGCAACACTTCTACTGCCACTAATCACAGTAACATCACTTCCATCTCCGACCAACACTATGTTCGGTTTCCAGCTCGGAATCTCCACGTTTTCTTCATAAAACCCACTTTTCACATAAATAATTACTCTATCAATGCTGTTATTCGGTGCAAAATTCACAGCATCAGAAATGGTGCTGAAGTTGCCACTCCCATCCGCTGCCACCGTCAGCACCTCACTCGGATCATACTCCTCGCCGGCGCTCTGCAAAACCCGCCGCGCTTTTCTCGACAGCCACCGCGGAAACCCCAGCAGCCGCCGCCTGTTTCCGCCGCCCGGCTTTGACAGCAGCGACAGTGAATTGCTCACGTGCATATAAGCAGTGATCACGGAGTTAACCAGCGATGATTTCGCGGAGCCGGTGGCTAAATCGAGGCCCTCCAAACACGTGTTCTTGTTGGTCAGTGCAGCACTGAGAAAGGCTCTGGCGTCGGCCAGGTTTCTCGAGTCGGGTTTCGTGACCCGAGACATTGACTTCTGCAGTGAGGATAATGTGATTTGCTGCAGTTCCGTGCAGTCCTGAATGGTGCCTCTCTGTTTCTCGATTAGATTTGCATTGAGGAAAAGAGATGAGAGCTTGATGCCTTGGGACATGGCGGTTTTGAGGGACTGGAGGAGGAAGGTGAGGATGGTGGGAGAGATGGTGATGGAGAGAGAGAGCTTCAGAGAGTCGAAACAGACCTCGGGATAAGGTGTGGATTTGCAGACTGCTTTGGCTGTGGAGAGATGGGATTCTGTGGAAGAGTTGTGGAGAGGGGAAGATGTGGAGAGAGAAAGGGAGAGAGAGAAGAGAATGAGGAGAGAGAGAAGAATGGTGGAAGCCATGGCAGGGGAGGGAACAGGGGAAGTGAATGTGAAAGAATTAAGTAGGGTTGTTTGTGATGAACTAGTTGAGTTTAAATGAGTGTTTGTGACATTTGTGCAATAGAATCTGTGAAATTTAATCAGAGCTTTACTACTACTGTCTTTCAATAGTCAGTACCATATTTAGTGTATATGTGATTTTCATGACTTGAGTTGATTATATAATATTAAAGTAAAATTTTATAGTATCTTTTGTAACTATTGGATAGAATTAAATATCTAAATTGCCCTTCGTACAGAAAGAAAGTCAAGTATGATGGGTATAAAAATAATTACTCTTTGTAAGAGTTTTTTGGGAAATAAAAATTAAGTTTGCGCTAAAATTGACGAAAAGTATTTTTTTTTAAGGTTTGATGAAAAAATATTTTCTCTTATGAGAAGGGGTTTAAAAAACTTGGTTCAAACTACAATGTTACGATTGAATACAATTTTATAATATTTTCATTAACTCAAAAATATTTCATTCGAAATAAGCAGATAAAAGACTTCCTGAGTTATGAAAAGAGAATCTATAGAAAAAGACTTCGGAGCCCGCAAAAGACAGGAAAGAAAGCTCATCGATTTTTTGCATTGCATTAACTCATGGATTTAATGCCCTAGAGATGATAAATTTTTGGGTGTAAATTCAATGAATGAATTACCTTTTGGCAATTTGTCCAACAATTCACTATCCATTCCATTCTAAGTGTGAGCCCATGTGATTACGAATGTTCAAGGCTTAAGAGTACCTAGCTAGTGTGTTTAATTTGTAATTTACTAATTATGTTGATAAATACCTAGGTTATTCAAAATAAAATGGGAAACTAGTTAGCATTTGAAGCGTATTTTTTTTTTTTATATGTCAGATTTTATTGGTATTAGAAAATGTGACGCAACAACATAAATTTTAATGGTCCGATCTAGTGAATGTAAGTTGTATGGGTAAGAAAGGTGAAAATATCTAATTGTAATTAAAAAATTAAGTTATGGATGAAGAAGAATTTTTGTTTTTTTTTAATCACAAGTGTCTTAAAAAAACGTTTACAAAATAATTATAAGGTGAAAGTCTTCATTCTTATTCAACTCCAATATGTAATATATTTTTTTGTTGTTTTCTTAACTATTTCTTTGTTTTGTTTTTTGATTTTATTTATTTATTTATTTGTCATTTTTGATATGTACGAAATATGATCACACGATTTGAATATTAACGATATAGCTGTTACAATCCACAGTTAAAAAATATAAAATAAATAAATAAAAGTAAAAACATCCAAAATTGATTACAAAACTATTTTACGTGTTTACAAGTAAAATGTATAAAACTAGTAGCTAAAAGACATACTTATGACTTGAAATTTAGAGTATTTTTATAAGTATTAACTAGAATCCGTGACTGATTGATGAATAAAAGCATTATCTTGGAAATCATGGTGCATGAGATTCTCCATCACAGTCTATATAGATTGATGGGCCACAACACTTGGAAATGGCATGCCAATCACCTTTAATTGCTATTTGTTTTAACCTTTAATTATTATTTGTTTTAATCATATTTTAATTCTATTACTATATATCACGTGAATATTGAATAGTGGATAATACCGTATTGTACTTTTTTTTTTTTAAATACTTACTACATAGATAAAATTCAAGATTCAAACACCAGCAAGATTATAATTTTGAGAGATGGAAATGATGGGTCTGTAACATTCAAAGAAATCCGAAATTATTCATAATTAATTATTTTATCGTCAAATTTGCTTGTCGGTGTTTAAATTTAACTTCTCTAATTTATTATTTATTATTTTTTAGATTTGGTTCCATGTGTAAATGAATATGTTTGATTAGGTAAAAGTGAGGGAATTTTCCTATTAAAGATAAATCTCTACATAAACTGCCAAATCTTTAGCATGAAACATATGAAGACCAGATTCAAAGTGCTTTTATCCTCTTGTTCGCTTCTCCAGTATTAATGTATTATTAATACTGTCGGTAACTATTGCTCTGCAAAAAGCGATACTATTTTTTTAATTAAGTATTTTTGAGGGAATACATGTTTAAAATAATTATTAAATTGGGAAGCAATAATATTTGTTTGGCTTTCAATCGGTACTTTAAATGATGTTAGTATCTACTAGCGTAGTTATCATTTGATGTCTTAATAACTATCACTAAGATCCGATCAATTTTTTTATTTTATTTTTATTTTTTTTGTGAAATTGAATCAGATCCAAGACGAGTTCGTGGTGAATCCAATTGAAACAACATATATAATTCTACAACTATTTTCTGTAGTATAACATAGCTTCAAGGGAAGTGATATTATTAAAGTAAATTTTTGGATTGAGATAGACTATTTTCAAGATATCAATTATTATTAATTAATGGGGTAAGGACTCTTTTTACTTGAATTTTTTTTTCTTAGATGTAGGAGACATTTTGAGATGGAGCCCTAAAATAATTAAAATGGTGTAAGCTAAACTCTAGAAGAGGTCCATAATGGACAATATGGTGCAACATACAGACTAGACTAGAAACCAATGTCTTTCAATGAGAACAAAAATATCTTCAATCATGTGATGCACGTTATAGAGGCAGGATACATCAATAGTTTTTTCAACTTATACTCACATTAATTTGATAATTATATTTCTCCGCTATCTAAGTCCATGTTTCTACCTAAATAGTCACCTTAGAGAACACATCATAAGCCACGTAATAAAAAACAAAAAAATGAAATTTTGATTTTTATCAAAGTGACATTTTTACATGAATTAAAATTTATTTCTAAAATTTAAATCACTTAAAGCCACATCAATATTATAAATATCAAAATTTTATTTGTTTTTCAAAAAATGTGATGTGATAACTATTTTTCTTGACAGATGAACTAAGATGGTTGCATCTAAATTGCAATAGTGATTAAAGTCTTGATTCTATTCCAAGTTCAAAAAGTAAGGATCAAATTGTAAATTTTTATAAAAATTGGTATTTTTTTTGTCTTAATAAAAAAATTGGGATTAAAATTAATTATAATTTGCGACAAGACACCAAGTGTGCAACGTTCATTATAGTACACACGAAGAGTGAATACCCGTTTTAGTTAATTTATTTGTTCTAAAATAAGAGTAATTACAGGATTTCAAGAATCATTTTCTCATATTCTATCCAACATTGCTCATTTATTATTATTAAATTAAATGACGTACAAAATGGTTAATTGAAATCTGTCTATAATAAATGTATTCACATGATTCAAGTTCTATATATAATCTTTGCAAAATCCTAATAAATGATGAATTATTTTGAGATGAAAGAGTAGATTATGCATACAAGAATGCGATACATGGTGAAAGAGAAAGAAGAAGGTGTGATTAACAAAACAAGAGGCTGTAAAAATTGAAAGAAAGGGGTGGAATTATATGGCCCATAGAATTGCAATTTGCAGTATTGAATTGAATTGAATAAAAACAAAGGAATTAAAGCGCGTGAATTGACCTGTCACTGCAAAAAGCCCAAGTCAACGGAACCACCTTGTTTTGCAAGTTGCACTTAATGGAACGTATATGAATATTTATGAAAAAGAAAATCAAAATTAAATTTAGGGTATTTGTACATTATTTGTGCATCAACAGTATATAAGCTATCTCCTTTGCTATTCAATACAAGTGTTATTTCTCCAAATACAATTTTTTCAATCAGTGAGAGAGGACCTTATCATATGTAATTCACAATAATTGGGTCTACCTTAGAATATATCTTTGTAACATAATGATTCATATCAATAAAAAAAAAAAAAAATTGTTCATACCAGCGAACTTATTTTTCCTTAGTCACAGTTCAAACAAATTTTAGCAAATCAAACAAATAGTAATGACATCATGAAAATACGATACATTAAATTTAAATTAAAACTTAATTTCATATACAAAAGACATTTATCAATAAAAGTAATTCCAAATCTCAATTCGCCAATCCAGCAGTGTACCTGACCCCTGTTTCCGGCAACCATGAGTTTCCTGTAATAAACTCAGCCACGGTGAACTCACTCGCTTGAGCACTATCATTAATCACACGGTAACCGGGCCATTTAACCCGGGCCCCCAATCCAGCTCCAGGCCCGTAATTCAAGTACTCACCATAAAACAAAGTATCCAGCGCGAAATCTCCATTCCATTCTAGCCATCCCTCGGGCCTAATCGCATTGCTAATGTAGGACTGCATGATAACGGTCCGGGAATAGAGTTTCCAGGGCCTGCCAAGATACGTGGGAGTCGAACCCAATGAACCCAATGAAGCTAGCACATCAGGCTCAGCTGAGATGTTACAAAACTGGATCGAAAAGCCCGTTTCTTCGGTGGGATCCTTCCGACCCTGAGCCGTGATGGTGTTCTTTTGGTTAGGGAGGCCTTTTCGGGCCAAAATCAGAGAGTTCTGGAAATGGGCCTTTGCATCGCCAAAAATGAAGTCAATAGTGCCAGTGATTTTGCATTCCCTGTAGAAGTGGCGCATGGAATGAGCATACAGAGTGTCTTGGTATCCTCTAATCTCACAACGGTACAGCACTGATCGGTCCGAATCTGATCGGTATGCTACGGCTTGGTGCTTTCCCGGGCCTGCCGTGTTCTCGAATGTGATATCCCGAGCTATGAATCCTTGCCCCTTAACACCTGCATTTGTATACAAATGATGATTTCAAAAAATTGCTGATTATGTATCATAGGATTAAGGGAAAATGTAAAATTGGTCTCATAATTACAGAGGTGCGACAAAATCGGTCGTTTTATTTTCTTTTAAAATTGATAGAATTAGTTTCTTTCATTTTAATCACATTTTTATCATGTGAAATCCAAAATTTAGTGAGATTCGTACATACTATACTAATTTATATAACGTGATAGATCCCAATATAATATATTTGATGTGGTCAAACTAAATGGACTCCTACTTTAACTGAAATTGGGACTCCTATTCCAACTACAACTAAGACTCCTACTTCAACTACAACTGAGATTCCTATTTCTACTACAACAAGTATCAGGGAGTATATATATATCCTTATTCTGTTCACTTTTGAGAGACAATTTATGATAAATACATAATTCATTGAGAGATCTATTTGAGCAATCTGACTGACTTGAGCGTCGGGTTCCCTTCTCCGGGAACCCCTCCCGGTGTCTGTTTTGCAGGTTTTTGGACCCAAGATTTCCGGGAACCCCTCCCGGTGTCTGTTTTGCAGGTTTTTGGACCCAAGATTTCGAGTTACCCCGACGGGATTTCGAGTTACCCCGACGGGAACCCCTCCCGGTGTCTGTTTTGCAGGTTTTGATTTCGAGTTACCCCTCCCGGTGTCTGTTTTGCAGGTTTTTGGACCCAAGATTTCGAGTTTCAGCTCCAAAAGGAGAACGGTAAATCGGAACCACATCAATATTAATATGGCGCCACATAAATGACTGAATATTTGATTGCGGGTAATTGTATTATTACATTAATTTTTTAGATCTTTATCTAATGAAGAGTAATGTCAGTTTCATGTCATTTCTAATCGTGACGGCATCGTCTAAAATTATTCATAGTACATAAAATGTTGACTGATCTTGAGACAAAAAAATTCCATAATTAAATTAAATGGACCAGCTTGGATCATATATATTTAAAATGAAATACTGTTAAAATGAAATCCACGTCGTGTTGATTGTGAAACATGACCTGACATGCATTTAAATCTATATTCCTTGACAAATTATTTCAATAAAGAAACATAAAAACATGGTGCCCATTTAGAACATGCATAGACATGTGATATATATGCAAATGTATGTGATGTTTCTATTTCATAGCAAGTTATCCATCCATGAAGTCAACAAAATATCATAGATATGTGACACACAAATCATAGTACTAGTGATTACTGACGTGACGTCATCAATATATAAACTTTTAATTTTTATTGCGAGATATTCTGAATGGTCGACAGTTAATTAAAGCAAATATTAAATTAGTTACCAAATGTTGCAGAGCGGTAAGTAGTCCATCCATCAATGAAGCTGCGATAGCCTGAAATGACTGTATTGCCCATGCCATCTCCAATCATCATTATGTTCCATTTCTTCTTTCCAATATCCACATATTCCTCGTACACACCTTTCTTCACATATATAACATATCTTTTGTTGCTGTGTTCAGGAGCTGCTCCCACAGCTTCCTCGATGCTCGTATAATTTCCGGTGCCGTCAGCAGCAACCACTGCATCAGCTGCCACGTCACCGGAAGCTTGGAGGAGTTTCCGGTCACGGGGTTTCAGCCAATGTGGAAATTGATCATTAGTTGTCATTAGTTTTCTACTTGGTTTGGATGGATTAGGTTTTACCATCGAAAGAAGGTTATGGACTAATGAAGTAACCCGGTCCAAGCTGCCGGAAACTAGGCCTTTGAGATGGCTGTTTGTACCTTCAAAGCCTTCGATACAAGTGTCTTGATTGATCAATGCTGCACTCAACACTGTCTTTATGTCATCTCCCGTGCTGTTGTCTTTGCCTGAGCACAACTTTTATCGTATTTCAGTTTATCATGAATATTGATCATTTCTTATTGGGCATAAAACATGCACAGATAAAATAATATATGATCATGTTAACATGATACATGTTGTGATTACTATCTCATACACAAGTAAAAGTATCACTACATAAGTAGATAATGATAAAGGCAAATGGGAGATAGAAAACGTACCATTTGGATTCAGAGAAGCAGAGAGAGCGAAGCTCAAGTGGTCCATAGAAAGGTCCATGAGTTGAAGACAATCAGCTACGGCGTTGCTAAGCCGGAATTCGCGTATTTTTCCGGTGAAGGGCGATACAATGGATATGACCTTCTCGACGACTTTTACAGTAGACCGTACAGTCCCTGCAAATTCCGACGCCGGAACCTTCAAACATGCCGATTCACCCAACTCCGAATGGCCACCACTCACAAGCCACAAAACTGTCACCAAAAACACAAGTCTCGCAGCCATGTCAGCTTTCAGGCTAGTTTATTTCAATAACTCTGCATGGACACATGGACTCATTCATCACCAACCTTCTCCTTCCACTATTTATTCCACATTCTGAAAGCCTTCTACTTCAATGGTCTAATTGTTTAAAAATAATAATAATCAATGGAAATTCTCATTTTTAACCAACTTTTACAAAAAAAAAATCATTCTTTTTTGTTAAGTTATTAAATTTTGTTCTTTTTTTTTTTTTTGTTAAGAGTAATAACTTTTTGTTCAATTATATCCTTTCAACATTTTATGGTGCGGGCTTAAATATATGATTGTACATGCTTAAATATGATGTTAATGATACAACGGGAAGCGTAACATATATGATAGCACTAACTACACTGACGATGGTACAAGATGTAATATTGTGATATAGGTTGAAATATATAGTGGTACAGGGCTAACTTCATTAAGGATACAATATTCAAAGAAAGTATTCTCTTGACTAAAAAATATTAATTTCAAATTTTAGTATTTTTTTTTTCTTTTCATACTAGATTATTTATAGTTTCATCCTAATAATCACCACTTTTTCGAAATTTTACCACGATCTTTTATATACAGGAAAAGAAATAAATAAATTGTGACTTTAACTTACTCTCTATTACAATGTGTAGCATATTTATATTTTCTGCCGATATGAGTTCATGTGTCTCACTAAATTGCATATCATAAGTTAAATAGTTTTAGAAAATGAAACAGTAATATTTTGATATCCAATACTAAAACCAGGACTTATTTAGATTGAATTTAAATTCAAACGCTCTTCTTGCATTTGGGGAAAATTGCAACTCCCAATCTCTATATATTCATCATTATATATTTGAAAAGGGCTGCTATTTTATGTTGCTTATGATGTGGTGTTTAATTAATATAGTTATTTAGTGGACACAAAATCATGAACAAATATAATTGAGATTCAAATTGTAATAATAAATAAACGTTGTGAGGTCTTTTAACTAATAATAATTCGAATTAAAATTTTAAAATGCAATTTTTGAGAAATTTGTAATTTATTTTATAGTAGACTATTCTAATGTATGAAATAAAAAATAAAAAATAAAAAATAAAAAGATTCGAAAGAAATGATTAAGCTGATGCTGATTCCTTTTTTCTAGCAGCTAAAAAGTGGGTGCCAGCAGAAACTCACCTTTTCCTTTTGATGAGGCCTTTCCAGGTTTCAGAACTTGTTCTGCTGTTTCCTTCTTATACAAGTACTCTTGTTTACGAAATTGTGAATACATGTGTGTTTATTTAATTTTTTTTATTTTTTTTATTAATATTCATTTATAATTTGTGTATTTATAATTCAATAAATTTACACTTAATCGATTGAGATTCCATCGTATTAAAATTTACATTAATTTAAAAAACCATCAGGGGGATGAGCATATTTAAATAGAGTACTCTATGATTATTAATTATGATTTTAATAATTATTAGTTATTGATAATGTGGTATGAATGCAACCCCGATACTGCTAATGGGCTTTGAGTTACCTCTGCACGATTGAGTATATGAATAATTCTATTCAATCTTTCTGTTAATAATCAAATTTCACCTCTGTACACCTTAGCCATCTGTATAATAATATCATGTTACACAAATTGAGACACATTATAATATAGGAGTATTATATAATTGGATCCATATATATACATATATATACTGACTCAATATCAACGAAAAATTAAATAAAAATTTATATAAAACAATATTACGAATAGTTATCATGAGATGCAGTTATATTATCCATAAATAATATATGAATTGTAGGGTGTGGATTGTGGAATGACCCACTTCATTTATTAAACTTCGTGAGATAATCTCATAAGAGACTCATCTAAAATTAAATTTAGATATGGAGGTTTTACTTGTTCATATAAGCTAGTACAAACAGTAACATGAGATTGTGAAAAAAAGCAACTAATTAACCTCTAAATTATTGGGGAGAACATGCATGCAAGATGCATTGACAACTTTAGGATGCATTACTTTTTTTTTTCCTATATATATCACATTTATATAGAGTGGAAAAGGCATCATAATTGACCATAAATGAAATTAAGGGATATTAGAAAATGAAAGGGGATAAGGAATCACATGCAATTTGCAACGCGGAGACATTAAAGAATTGTCTTTTTCTTTTCCAAAGTAAAATTGAATATTGAAACCCTAAAAATGGATTGCCAAATATCAAAGGCCCCCATAAAGCGCGTTTAACACCTCACTTTCTTATATGTTGTAATTCACACACAAAATTAGCAATTTAATTGCTTTTCTAGTAATCTTTTTAATGGTAAAAAAAGGTTAAATTATAACAATTAATGTTTTTCTCTAAATACATATAATATATTTAAAGGTTTTTCGATCACAATTAAAATATTTATATCTCATATGTGCACTTTAGCTTTCCTTATCTTTTTCCTGTTTTTGACCTCATATTTTTTCATTATTTAGAGCCAAAAAAAAATATATATATATTTCATGAAAAATATTAATAATATTAACTTATTGATATTATTAATACTACTACCACCACCAGTACTATTAAATCTTTCTTTTTTTTTGTTTTTTTTTTTTGAAAACCAGAACTATTAAACAATTAGGTTTATTTGAAATAATATTTTCATTATGAAATTTCGGACATTATATTTGAATTTAAATAAAATTTAAACATCTATGTTTATATTTATATTAATTTAATGTGGCTATAAATCAAAATTAAGTACGAGATTGAGGGGTTGATTAGGTTTTGGAATTTGGGAATTGGACATTTTAATTATGTAACTAAACCCACTGTAAAAGAAAAAGAAAACAAAAATGCAACCGGGAGTTGCTACAAAACTTTTTTGGGCCATTCATTGGGTTTTGGAATTTGGGGATTTAGACATCTTAATGAAACTAAGCCCACTCAAAACTCCATATGGGCTTAGTCATTAGAGAAATGTATTTACATGTACCCATTCAGCGCCATAATTTTTAGACTACTAAAAAGTTAGTAGCCGAATGTGAACTATTTTCTTGCCCAAAATATTCACCACGAATAGATGACATCTTTTACAAAAGAGAACACGAAAAGGGAAAATTGTATAGTGCACCGTGTGTACATGTGGTTTGGTTGGAGTCCTAGGACTAATTCATATATTTTGTGTCATATATTTTGAAAAAAAAATTTAATTATCGTTGATTTTCTTCAGCATATGCTACAGATTATGTGAGTACAAAATCCAGAATATGATGGATCTTGAAAAACATCAACGGTAATTCTTTAACTTTAATTTTTTCTTGATGAAATATAATAGTATGGTGGTAAAAAACATTTACTACCTAGATATAGGTACTGAGTTAGAGTCATAAGAGGGATTGGAGTTGAAAGTCGAGTTAACGAGATTTTTTCCATAAAAAATGAACACAAAGCATCCAAGTGGATGCACTAGATTGCACACTTCTATATGCTTAAAATACAATTTGATTTGTAAAAAATGCTATGAGAAAAACGACTTTGCTATGAAGATTTTTGAACTCTGAAAATTGTACAGATGTTTAAAACATTGTCTTATTTATAGGCACATTCAGCCATGTGAAGGGACATTTATACCCATTATGTTAGCAACATTTCCATGAATCTTTTATACCTTTACGAGGATTTGGAAGATCATCAGCCACATAAACCTTGAAATGAACCTCCTCATATGAGCTTCATACACACAAAATGTGCTACATCATGTCGTGACATGAGGCACGATATTGGGCCTCCAGCTTCGTGCATCAATTTTCCATTCACCAAAAATCGATTTTACGAACATAAACACTACTCTTATCAACTCGAAACATAGATTGATTAATTATCCTTTAATTTCACATTTACCGGACTATAAACCCTCAATTTAATGATTAATTAAAGATGTATAATCAAAACTTCCTACAAAAATCAATAATTAACTCACACTTCTAATTGACTCAAAACCAAATTTATCCAACAACAATAATGTCATATACAAACACGTTGAACACATCCCAAAATTGATGAATCACTCAAAATAGATAGAATTCTAAGAAAGAGTTGCCAACTCATACAAATGCCAAAAGAAAGCGACCCTTGCTTCAAGCGTCATGTATCTATCTATACTAACGTATTTAATATCGTATCTGTTTACATCCAAATTCCTTTAATAGCTATCTTTACTTTATTTTATTTAATTCTCTATCCTCCTCACATCTAGCATACGTTAAATCCACGACATTAAACGAAGTATTTAATTATTCTGATCAAATTAACGAGTATTGCTTGAAATGTTTAAGGATGATTATATTATAGTACATCCTGGCTTTTGTTAATAAAAGAGATAAATTCACTATTCACTTTGTATATTCCTAATGATTTGAATCTTTTATTTCCTTCGCAATCAGTGATGCTCTAACATTTTGATTTGATGCTTCTCTTTTGCGTCTAGAAATATATATTCTGTTGGATGCGACACCTTAATGTAAGTACTCACTATATATTTTATCAATGCATTTTTTGTTTAAGAAAAAAAAAAAAAGAATATTGTTCTATCTGTTAAATTCAATTTGTGCCTCTTATTATTAATTCTGTCCAATTTAGATTATTTTATTTAAGGAGAAAACAATTTTTTAGTTCCTATTAACATGTTAAAGGAGGCCAAAGCTACATGATGTTTATTTAATATTCAAATTTATGTGTTTACAATTTTCTTATCTACTCATACGCGAATTATGTAAGGGCAGCATGCTCCAGTCCAGTGCAAGCTTAAAATATTTTCTTAAACATATATATAGACTTAAAATTATATTTTATGTGATCTCGGTTTAAAAATTGCACTAGCCTAATTAAAAAGTAAAGTTCACCTTCAAATTTAAAACCCTTTATAAACTATATCTAGATCTTCTTCTTTTTTTCTTTTCCAAACATAAAATATAAATTTTGGAAGACAATGAGAATTTTCATCAACAACAAAGTTCAATTTTCTTACAATTTTAGATGCGAGTTTCTTGAAATATCCCACCACGTTAAAGGTAATGTTTTTTTTTAATTCATTTAATATTCTTATGAACTATATATGAATAAAGTATAAATAGTATGAATAATGTCCTATGCCTCATCGTCTTGAAATATGTATTGATGATATATTTTTTATTTATTATATCCTTTGAATTTATTAGTAATTTAACTAGTTATTCAATTATTATTTTTAGTTATATTGAGATTTGGTTTGAACTTTGAATTTAATTAGATCAATAAACTTTGAATTCTTTGAATTTAATTAAATAATTCATTTAGTTAATTAGTTATTAAATCAACATATGGCTACCTGTACCACTTCATTTAAATTAAGATGCGAGGAATTAAATTCGATAGACGATCATTTAAATTAGTAGTTAATTTCTATTTTCATATGGTTGTAGTCTTGTAGAAACTTAAATTTAAGCCTTTAGTGTATTTCTCGTAGGCATAACTTAAGTGAACATCGAAATATTTTGTTATGTATAAATTTTACTGTGTCGAAGTATTTACTTTTCAATCCACCCCATTATTAAATCCTATTGTATCTACTTGTTGTCTATTTGGAATTTAGAATAATAAAAAATATATATAATTATCTATTTTTACTTTTAAAAGTTAATAAGGCGTTTAAAGGAACATTTAGGTTCTATTTATTTATTTCGCTAATGGCAAATTTTATTTATTAATTATGTACAAATTTACCTGTCGCAATCTATTATGCATGTTTATGGAGTAAAATTCAAATGTTTTAATAATTATAGAGTTGTAATATAAAAACTGGATTGATAAATGACTAAAAACTCCTTATACATTTTTTTTGTAAAGATTTAATTATTAGAAAAATCACAACTTTTACTTGAATTGTCATTTTAATTGAATTTTTTTATTATTAATCAAAATAATATAATCCTTATATATATATATATATATATATTGAGCTTGATTATTTTGAAAATAAAAAATTTGTTTTTGTGTTCGGGTTTAACTTCAAGCACTACAAGAAAACAATATAATACCAACGAAAAATTCCAACAGCACAATATTATTTATATTTACATCGAGGTAAAAAAATATACTACATATATAATTATAATATTTTAACAAATAGTGAAAAAATTGATTAAAATGATAATTCGAATAAAGATTGTGATTTTTTTCCAATAATAAATTTATTTTTAAATATCATAAAGCATAATTAGATGATGTAATATCAATGTGTTATTAAATTGCATGATGGAATCTTATAATAATATATTTAATTTGTTATTGGATGAGATGAGTAGTTAAGAAAAATGTTGAAGAAAGTGGTTGGTCCATCTCATTCTTATCATAATGCCAACGTCGCCCATTATGAGCAACCCTTTTCCGTGTTGCACTTGATCTACTATCTTCTTATCATTGTCATTTTGATTTTTTCTATCCTAAATAGGTTTTTATTTAATGTTAATAACTGGTCATTTAACAATTATTCATGTTTGTATGTGTATAATAAATATTATTTTATATATAGCCTATTATTGTAATATATGAAAGTAAAAATTGTTATTCATAAATTTGGAGATTGTTTACCTTATTTGTTCTACAACTTGGCAGAACAAATTATTTGTCCTAGTTTGCAATATTCTATTCTCCATTTTTCTGTGTGCCTAATCAAACAAAATTTTATATAAAAATATGACCACATCCACTTTTTTCTAAAATAATAATACTAGCCTATGTAATTTTTGAAATAAGAACATCAAGAATTAAGTTTTAAATTAAATATCACATGAATCGTAATTTAAAATGTGGTCAATTATCGTAAAAATCACAATCTTTTGTTTGGATTCTCATTTTAACCAAAATTTTTATTATTTTTTAAAATAAATAGCTTTATATGTGTAGTATGTTTTTTTATTCTCGATCGATTTTTTAATCACATTCGAACAGTTGTATAAGTCATCATTTTTTTATTTTCAAAATTGACTAAAATTGAAAAATTTACTACATATATAAGTATATTGTTTTGACAAATAGTGTAAAGTTTGATAAAAAACAATTCAAATAAAAACTGTAATTTTGTCTAACAATAAACCCTATAAAATATTCGGAAATTAATAATACACTTTCAAGTAAACAAATAAGATAAAATAAATTGAATGAAAACAGCATGTAATCAAGTCTTCACTCAAATCTTTCCTTTATCCAAATCTTGCAAAAACAATTCCGATCAAACAGTAAAGTTCTTTCCCTTCCCCGCGCAAATAGTAAGGTTGTCTTCATTTCTACAAAAGAAATTAGTAATTTGAAAGTAGATGTAGTTGGCCCCATGTTTTAAATAGAGAATCTCCATGGAATTCTCCCACTTTGAATCCCAAATTTTTGGCAATCGTATTACGAGAAAATAATGATAAACTTCACGTGTCCCCTGCTCATCAATACACTATCATAAGTCCTTTTTTTGCTCGCATTTTCACGTTTTCTTGTCGTATAAAAGTGACCGATACATACATTTTACAGACACATAACTGCGCGAACTTCAAGGTTGCGATCAAAGCTCAAAAGGGGTTTCACTTTTTTGAAGAAAGGCGACACTTACGATAAAGGCAGGTTTCACTTCTTGCCCATGAATATGATCAACCCTTTCTGTTTTCTTGGTTTTCTTTACTGCTTTGAACGGAACAGTTATCTCTGATTGTGGGTTTGGGAGTTGCCTTTGTTGTGATCATCGAAAGAACGCAGAGGAAAGGGGTTTTGTTGCCAAATTCCCACGTCCCTACAGAATTTTTGTTGATTGTGTTTGTTGACTGGTCTTTCTTGATGTTCATGCATATTTGATTGACTGGTGCATTGTGTTTCCTTTTAACTAATTGTAGTGATTCTGTAATTTTTGTGTTTCTGTTATGATACTCTGGTTTTGCAGTTTTTATTTTCATCTTGTATGGTTGTGTGGCCTGTAAGGTGATCAGGGAGGAGGTGCTCTGGATAATGGATCAATTATGTAGTATATAGAGGTGTTTTGTAGCTCCTTTACTAACTGGCATAACTTTTAGAATAGTAACCGATAAGCTTACTTCTACAATAGGTATGGGAACGAGGCATATGGACACGATAATAATGCACAAGGCATATGAAATCGTGCATTATGAAATCGTCACTTAGTTGATTTCAGCTTTCAATGGCATTATATCTGCCTAGAGTAAGTAAAGACTTGGAGCAACAATTGTGTTGTGAGATTCTTATTTATTCTATCATTTTATGACAATTATGACAGTGAGGTAGAGGTACACAATGCTTGGCAATGGAGTAGTTGGAATCCTCTCTGAGTCCACAAATAAGTGGGAGAGGAGGGCTCCCTTGACCCCTGCACACTGTGCACGGCTTCTTCATGGAGGCAGTGGAAAAACTGGAGTATCCCGTATCATTGTGCAGCCATCGACAAAGCGTATTCATCATGATGCACTCTATGAGGATGTTGGCTGTGAGATTTCAGAGGACTTGTCAGAGTGTGGCTTCATTTTGGGTATCAAACAGCCTAAGGTGGTTAAATTGGTATTGCTTTTGACATCCTTCAAGGTAAGAACTATTAATGAGTGTTTATATTTTGTGCAGTTGGGGATGATACTTCCTGATCGGGCCTATGCTTTTTTCTCCCATACTCACAAGGCACAAAAAGAGAATATGCCGCTTCTTGACAAGGTGTGTTTTCGTGCAATACACAATAATATCTTTTCGCCAAATCTATATTTTTAGCTTCAGCATTTTCTTTTTCAGGTTATAGCTGAAAGGGCTACTTTATTCGATTATGAACTTATAACTGGAGACCATGGTTATAGGTTACTGGCATTTGGGAAATTTGCTGGAAGAGCAGGAATGATTGATCTCTTAAGTGGCCTAGGACAACGTAAGCTATCTATCTCTTCCTGGCTGGATTACTTTTGGAGTTGTTGATTCTGGTGTGTTTATTTTGGAAAATTAGTGTGTTTTCTTCCCATTTACATCTATTTCAGAATGTCATTTATTTCCTAAGCCATGTATATGTCGCACTTGTTGCTATCAAGAACTAAAAACTTACTTAGTGGGAGGGGTCAAATGGCATGATTGCTTGCAGGATTCCTTAGTCTTGGATATTCAACACCCCTTCTCTCTTTGGGTGCATCTTACATGTATTCTTCATTGGCTGCTGCAAAGGCTGCTGTAATTTCCGTGGGAGAAGAGATAGCTACAATGGGACTTCCATCAAGAATCTGTCCCCTAGTCTTTGTCTTTACTGGTACAGGAAATGGTATGATTCTTTAGATGATATCTTTCATTACTTTTGCATATTTTCTTGAGTTATGTAGTAAATATGTATTCCTTTAATAGGGATCTATCTATCTCCTACACTGCTTCTCTGATTATGAATACTATATTTTGAAGTTGGAGAACTCAAATGATGAGATATTTAATTTTGCAAATACATTTATAATTGTGCAGTCTCCCAAGGAGCACGTGAAATATTTAAGCTTCTTCCTCACACTTTCGTGGACCCAAGCAGACTTCCTAATCTATTTGTGACGGTAATTTCATTGAATATTCATTCCAGACTGTTTACTTGGTTTACTCGTATAAATTCCACTGCTCATATGCTTCTCTTGCCACTCCAACTTGGAATGTTCATTATACGTTACTAGTGAAATCTAATTCTTGTTTCTAGGCCAGAGATCATACTCAAACAGGACAAAGTTCAAAAAGAGTCTTCCAAGTCTATGGATGTGTTGTGACAAGTCAAGATATGGTGGTGCACAAAGACCCTTCCAAGTTCTTTGATAAGGTGAGTACTTATGATGTTGGTCTTCCATTCTTGGACTTTGTTGAAGATGGATACTGTATTAGATGGTCATCTATTTGTTAGTTTTTGTACTAAGAAAATTAACAAGAACTTTAATTTGTCTTTTGAGTGAATGATGAAATTAGTTTTAGAGGCTGGACCGCTGGAGTCTAATGCAAGAACCGTAGGCTAGGAACTGGAACGTGATATATTTCAAATATGGATCTGACTTCAGTTTTATCTTTTGCTTTTAGTTTTATGTTTTGTCAATTCGAACTCCTCAATGAGGTATAAATGCTATTTTTTGATGAGCCATGAGTTTAAGGATTAGAGAATGTGCACATTGATATATTAGATGTGACAAAATTTGAGAAGGAAATACAGTTTCTGATCTGTGATTTAAGTTTCTTTGTCATCTTTCTCCTATTCTTGTTCATTTGCAGGTGAAGCAAAGAGCTTGGACATCTTAACCTTACGAACATTTTCTTCTTTCAGGCTGACTACTATGCACATCCAGAAAATTATAGACCCGTTTTCCATGAAAAAATAGCTCCATTTGCGTCTGTACTAGGTCAGTATCTTTTACTCTCGGTGCACATATTATAAGTTGTGACCACGTATTGTTATTTTACTCTCTGGATGCACCTTCAATTCCTTTTGCATCAGTTTAACTGAACCAATTGCTCTTGTATTTTATTAATTAAAAAATTCAATCTCCAAGTATTGTTCTGGTTAAAGTATATGAATAACGTGTAGTATTTAATTTTCAATGGCAGTTAATTGCATGTATTGGGAAACAAGATTTCCTCGATTACTAACTACTACACAGCTGCAAGATCTGATAAGGGAAGGAAGTCCTCTTGTCGGAATCTCAGATATAACTTGTGATGTTGGTGGCTCAATAGAATTTGTACAGCAAACTACAACTATTGACTCACCTTTCCTAAGGTAGAGTTTTAGTGCTCTATTGTGCAGTTCTTTTTCTTTTATTTTTTATTTATTTTTATTTTTATTTTTATTTTTATTTATTATTTTTTATTTATTTTTTATTTTATTTTTATTTTTATTATTATTATTTTTTTAATCTGGTGAATATGGTATTTAGATATGATCCTGATGATAACTCGTACCATCTTGACATGGATGGTAATGGCATTATCTGTTCAGCTGTCGACATTCTTCCAACGGAGTTTGCAAGAGAGGTAAAAGTGACCTACACTTTGAGCTTTCATCAATTTCGTTTTGCTAAATTTGTCGTGGATGTCATGAACATTAAGCTAACTGTGACTTTGTTAGGTTTGTGTTTTGCATGCTAACATAATGTTTGAATTCAATATAGGCTTCGCAACACTTTGGTGATATTCTATCCCAGTTTATTGGAAGCTTAGCCTCGTCATCATTGCTTGATACATTACCTGCACACTTGAAGAGAGCTTGCATAGTCCACGCTGGATCACTGACCTCCTTATTTGAATATATTCCTAGAATGCGGAAGTCTGACGTTGAGTGAGTTGTTCATATCATCTTAATTCCTTTGATTTAATCTTTTCTTGTACCACTTTCTGCCTTATTTTGTTTTCGCACTCTTAAAGCTCCATATTTTTCTATTTATTTGAATTATAGCTCATTTATGGCTCAATTGCCAAAAAAATGCATATCTTTTATGTATTGTCATTTTAACCAAACTCTATATGAATTGCTAAAAAAAGGCAGAACATTTAGGTCATGTTGCAAATCGATGGACAAGTAGATTTTCCAATGGTCAAAAGCCAAACTTCTTTGTGAACAATATATAATTGCCAAGGAAAAATCTCAGCTAAACTAATTTATAAGCCGTTTCATTTGTTACTTTACAAGGGTGGATGAGACATGAAATGTAGCCTAACAGTATGATATATGTTAACATTCTTGGTGTTTCACCATTTCGAATTGATATATAACTCGCCCTAATCACATTCTTTCCAAGTCTCAAATAATCTCAGATTCAGCTTATTGCAAATTTATTTATTCTTTTTCTTTCCTTGGCAGAGACAATTCCTCACAAACTCTGCAACCTTTGCAGCCTGCAAAAATGAAATACACACAGATGGTATATTTTCTCTTGATTATGCATGTGTGATCAACCTTTTTATTAAATCCAGCTCTTCATAGGATTAAGATCATAGAGAAAAAGGATGGTGATGTTTTTCCTTGGTCCACCAACATTTGAATTTTTTATGATTGGACTGGAGAAATTTTTAAACTAGTTATTTTGCTGAATAATCATTTGTCTTTATTTTTAAGTTACTCTTAGATAACATCAATTCTGCTGATTTGATCTTGTAGATTTCTCTGAGTGGTCACTTGTTCGACAAATTCCTTATAAATGAGGCTTTGGATATCATTGAAGCAGCTGGTGGTTCCTTCCATTTGGTGAAATGTCAAGTTGGTCAAAGCACAAATGCTATGTCTTACTCAGAACTTGAAGTAAGCAAGAAGTTATTGATACATAAAGAAATCATGCAGCAACCTTTTTTTCTCATTCATTCTTCTACCCACTTAATGAATAGAAAGAATCGTAACCAATGTATGGTTTGAGTCGAAGTTGAAACAACCCCTTGAAGTAACCAAAAAGGATTTATCGCCATTAAAGCCAAACTAATGCAACGCAATTGTAGGCATTGTAATTCTTTAGTTTTCTTGCATGTGTAGCAGCTTAGGTGAAAAAAGTGAAAAGAAAGAACTGCTAGTTTTATCACATTAATTATCATATCAAGGTTTTATGAGTTTCACTCTCGTCACTTCCTATAATTGATAATTTCCTTGTCTGAACAGATTGGTGCAGGTGATAAAGCTGTCCTGGATAAAATTATAGATTCTTTGACTTCACTAGCTAATCCAAGAGAGGGTCTTGTCGACAGTAAAAACGATGTAACATCCATTACAGTTGGGAAATTCGAAGAGAATAACATTGAGAATGAAAATGAGATAAGTGAAGCTGTCGTCCTGATTTTAGGGGCTGGCCGAGTCTGTCGGCCAGCTGCAGAATTTCTAACGTCAATTGGTCATAATTCATCAAACAAATGGTTAAACTCATATATCACAAAAGACACGAATGAAAAGACTTCTGTTCGTGTTATTGTTGCTTCTCTTTTCCTGAAAGATGCAGAAGAGGTTAGTCTGATATATTGACTTTCCAATTCAATTTTGATTTTGCCCCTCTTGCTTAAAGACAATAATGAATATAAAATGGAGCAGATCACTGAAGGAATTCCAAATGCGACACCAGTTCAGCTTGATATCATGAATACTGAAAAACTCTGCAATTACATATTGCAGGTAATTACTGGCTCAATTACATAATTTTAATTTTTATTTCCTAATTTAAAATGATCGGCATGTTTTCCTTTTGTTTGCAGGTTGATGTTGTCATCAGCTTACTGCCTCCAAGTTGCCACAGTATCATAGCAAGTGCATGTATTCAGGTTCCGATTTTTATATCATAGATCTAACTAGCATAGACATTGTACTTATGGTTCCATAGATAAATCCAGCAATACAGCATCGATCATGACCAAAGATTCCATGTTGGATGCAGTTTTAGGTCATAAATGATCACTTTTACTAGAAAGCGCAAGCACGTTGTACATGGGCTATTTCTTTTTTCGATGAATTGCATAATGCACCGATTTTTCACAAAGCTTGTATATGATTCATGTAGAATGGGAAACATCTTGTCACTGCTAGCTATGTGGATGACTCCATGTCCAAGCTGGACGAATTAGCAAGAAGTTCCGGTGTTACAATTCTATGTGAGATGGGCTTGGACCCTGGAATAGGTAACATTTTGACACTTGCATTTTGATGTTTAAATAGTAGTGCACAAAAATTGAGCTGGGGTGTCGGATCGAAGATAAGTTGACCAATTAAACAACCTCATGCAGATCACATGATGGCAATGAGGATGATCAACGATGCCCACTTACGAGGGGGTACGATCAAGTCTTTCAATTCTTACTGTGGTGGTCTTCCATCTCCAGATGCTGCAAACAACACATTAGCTTACAAATTTAGGTATGCATTTAAGTTGTGTAATATTGATATATGATTTCTTTTGTCCCCAGGTAAAAAATGATAATGCATATTTTCCCTTTACTATTTCAGTTGGAGTCCAGCTGGCGCTATTAGGGCCGGGCGCAATCCAGCTGTGTATAAATATAATGGAGAAGTTGTGCATGTTGGTGGTAAGCTATGTCAAAGCATGAACACATTCATAAGTGCATTGCTAGATTATATTTCATTGTTATTTTATAATGAAATAATTTGAACGTTAACACCGTAGAAATGACTGGCTTTATGAGTAAAACTGCAAGGAATTTTTTAAAAATCCGGTTTGAATGGTGGTAAATGCAGGGGACAAACTCTATGACTCAGCTTCAAGGATTCGGATACCCGATTTTCCAGCTTTTGCTTTGGAATGTCTTCCAAATCGGAACTCCTTGGTTTATGGAGACCTTTATGGTATTAAGAATGAAGCCTCGACTATTTTTCGTGGAACCCTCAGATATGAAGGCAATATCTCCTTTTCTTCTATATAATTCATTCAAACAAAAAATTAGTGCTCTTGAAGATCCAGATTGAACCTACCCTTTCATGTGACCTTGAAAAACTAAGTTGATATCTTGTTGCAGGTTTTGGAGGGATAATGGGAACTTTAGCAAGAATCGGATTCTTCAATACTGAACCAACTCCTATTCTCAAAAATGAGACAAGGCCAACATATAGAACCTTTTTACTAGAACTTTTCAATCATCATACTGAAGAATTGGAAGCATTAGACGGAAGTGAGAAATGGATTGCAGATCGTATTAATGCCCTTGGTCTATGCAACAAGAAAGATACCGCACTCAGAACTGCCAAAACCATCATGTAAGTTCATATGATCTTCGTTGGAGGGTGTTTTTTTACATGTATGTACTTATCTGTGTATTAAATTAGATCTTTGGGGTTCAACGAGGAGGTAGAAATTCCAACACCATGCCAATGTGCATTTGATGTTAGCTGCCTTCGGATGGAAGAAAGGTTGGCATATTGTGGCACTGAGAAGGTAACTTGCAGAATCTTGTTCTCTGTGAACAGATCATAAAAATACATGGTTCAGTTAGAGATGGCGTAATCAATGTCTCTTTCTATTATTGTGAGCAGGACATGGTTCTTTTGCACCATGAAGTGGAAGTGGAGTACCCAGACAACAAACCTACTGAACATCACAGAGCAACGCTACTTGAATTTGGAAGAACCGAAGGAGCGAGATCTTACACTGCCATGGCTTTAACTGTTGGAATTCCTGCAGCCATTGGAGCACTGGTATGTTCTTCTTTTGCTTCTGTTTTGCATATACAAAACTAGACTTCACATGAATGGTGCTTTATGTTCACAGCTCTTACTCGGGAAAAATGTCGAAGCAAAGGGTGTTATAAGGCCTATGGATCAAGAAATCTATGAACCAGGTAACTCTCGATGTTACAATTTTCCAATGTTTTCATTCAGTCATTTATTTTGTGTGCTTGTTTTGCAGCTCTACACATTCTAGAGGCTTATGGTTTCAAGTTGGTGGAGAAGATCGATTGATGTCAAATATGAGATTAATGTATATAGTAAATAAAACAATTGTAAATAAACCAGCTTGTTGAAAGGCTTATATATTCAGTTACCATTCTAAGCATATCACCCAAAAAGCGGCCAAAACTGACACCTTCATCACACTTGGTGAAATGCACTACTGTGATATCTATAGTCTATCTACACACAAATATATATGCATGCAGATAAATACCAATGTATTTCACCAAGTGCTAGTCAACCAACCAATATATAATGATCCTTCCAAAAGTAATCAGATACTGCAATATCCTCAACGGATTAAGATTTGCACAGAAACAAGCTATCTCGAGCTATTTAATGTTGTAGGAGCTTTCCCTACATAATTCGTGAGATTAATGATGCATATCTGTGTTTCTCTTTTTACTTTCCTGGACAACATAATGAAAGCAGATCGAACAATAGGTACTAGCAGCAATGACCTTCATTGAGCTACTTTTTATGTTCATCATAATATGTTTGTGAAAATACCTTTTGCAATTTTGATTGAATAGCAAAAAAAAAAAAAAAAAAAAAAACAAAACAAAAAGGTTAAGTCATTAACCAATGTTTAGGAAACAACCCAAGAGGCTAATTGATGTTCTACCTCCTCCCAATTGTGAACCTTGGTTACAAGAGGATGTTGAGGAACATACTCTCCCTTGCACCAAGGATATGAATTCTGATAATCAAAAAGAAGAACCTTTATCCCAACTGCCGCACACTCAACCGCATATCTTGGATTATCATCGATCAATACCTTTGCTCCCAAGGACCTGACAAAACAGATGACCATAGATTTTGCTTGTGTTAACTGGAAACTACTGTGATATACACGAGGAAAGGTAAAAGAGATAAAGTAGAGTCCATAAGTACATACTTGCAAATGTCAGATTTAGGTCTGGACTGCCCATCTAAAGCAAAGTGATTGCCAAAATGCATTTCCTCAAAGAGCCCTGGATAGTGTTTCTCGATCCATTCAATCGTGTGCTCCTTAATAACATTCTGTCTGGAACTATACGTGGAAAAAAAAAAAAAAAGATAAAAAAAAACTAATTATCTTACTCACAAATGAAGAATGTCAATTAGAAAGGACCAGGACACATACGTGACGATGGACAAGTTATAAGTTTCGGACAACTTTTCAAGTGTTTTTCGAGCACCAGGAATTGGATGTATCCCTTTCTTGAAGTAAGGTGTCTTAAAGAACTCATGAACACGACGATCAGCTTCCACAAGAAAAACAAAAATACTTGCTCAATCCAAATCCATCTAATCATGGAATGCAAGAAAACATGTATCAACCACTTATGCCTAGTACAATTCAATTTACTTGCACCTTATTTTCAAAAACAAAAAAAATGCAAAGAAATCAAATCAATCAAACAAAAAAATATATGGAAAAATCTCTCTGTTTGACATCTAAGGAATATATTAAAAAATATCCCCCACTTAAAATTGACTGAAAGATAGGTTGCATGAACACTAGTTAGTAGAATTGATATAAGAACTTTTGAAAACAACAGAATACGAACTCTCTTTCATTTTAAAAGGAAAAGAAATAGAAGCATCTGTCTTAAATAATACTAGAAGAACTCGTTTATTAAAGCAACCTCCTACCATGAATTCCAAATTTCCAATTATCAATTCCAAAAAAAAAAGTTTACAAAAGAAGCATATTTATGATACCTTCATCACGTGAACAATTCCATATCTGCAAGAAAAATAACAAGTGAATCAGAAGATAGAATGGATAAACGAGATAATCAGAGTTATTCTGTCTAACCTTAAGAAAACACATTTAAGGAATACTAGTCCTTCTCTGTTGGAGGAACTGGTAACCCTGTTAATCAGAAGCATCATGATAAATTGCCCACACATGCCTACATATGAGGGCTCACTCGAAGGAAATTGAGTACTTCATAATAGATAGTCTGTCTCCAAATTCCTCCTAAGTATTTTTACATCAGGACTGTTACCAGTCGGGATATGCTGATTTGTACGAGATGGAGAGTAGAGTTCAAGTCCATTTAATAAAAGCATGGAGTGACAGATGAGAAATGGAGAACATGTGAATATGAAACAATCATTTCAATAGGAAAAAGATTGACCAACAAAGAAAAGTGACAACAAATTGCTTCAACTCAACAAGGAAGAAACGATATCATGAAAGGCACCAAAAGATTACCATATCAACTATTTTCTCACTTTTTTATTGTTGTTTTCCATACAGCTGAATATGGATAATCCTCTATGATGAAACAGGGTTTATTAACACAAAATATGCGCCTCGCCTTGTGATAAATTTTAACCAAAGGAAAATATCAATTTAATGTATTTTACAAGAGGTAAAGTAATCAAGACTACATAATTATTAAGCATATTCTGTTAAAGCTATTGGGTGTTACCTTGAAGAATTCATAGACATGGTATTCAGAAACCGAGAGATTATGGGAGTAGCGATCTGCAATGAATTGATTGAGAGCTGATACGAAGTTCCCAAGAACTGCCAACAAATCCATAAAGTAATCAATATTCATGAAGAAAACAATTAACTCTAGACTTTTTAAAGCAATATCAGCAAGTCAAACAAAAGTACAACTGTACAACAAGCCATTTGAGATTATCATAAAGTGTTCAACATATGAAGAAACATAAGCAACTGCAATAGCCTCTATCATTTCAACTCCAAAAACATGATCTAAATTATGGTACTTGCAGTCAGCAAGGCTAAATACTTCTGATTTGACCAGAGTCCAGATAATAATTAGTAGAACAAAAAAAGGTGACTATTTCACAAAAATGTGGTCATAACCCAGAAAGTCAATAATTCTTTAATAATACAAGTAGATGTTTTTCAAGATTATTAATCTTTGCACCTTATTGTTACATCAGTGGGGCAAAACATCGAACAAAATACAAACAAATACTTAATATCTCTCCATAGCATATAAATCATATACCTTCATCAACATCAACCGCAACCATGATTTTCTCCAGCGAGGGATGGTCCAATACACCAGCGAAGCTTCCACGATTAGCAGCACCACCACCACCATTAACAGCCCTAGAATTAAGACTCTTCTGCTGCTCCTCCGCCTTCACAATCTCCTCCGAAACACGCATCAATTGCGGTAAACAAGGGCCATACGCCCTCGCCTTCTTCACCCCATTACAATTAACATGATCGATCTTCAAGTCATTACTATTATTCAATACATTGCCATAGTTTTCAGAGCAGCAGCCCTTGAGCCTGAATCCATTTGTGAAAATCCCCCCATTACTCAAACCAATCACTGATGAAGTAGAGACATTGGAGGAAAACCTTGTGAGAGACATCTGACAATCCCTTTGCCCCAACAAAAAATTTGAGCCCGCCGCCATAAAGCAATTCCCCAAACGGCGGAATCGAAAAAATCGATTGTTATTGGACGAAATTGCTAGCCAATAACGCCTCTGTATCATGCCGATTCCTCACACATTGACAGACTGCATCAACCTCGTTATTTCGCAACGAACCCACCAACCCTAACATGTAATTTAGGAAAGAGGAGAAGTGAATCCTATAATTAGAGAAGGATCGGAGTGGAATCAATGGCCATGGCGGATCAATTTCCCAAACTTTTTCAAATGAATATTTAACACATAAAAAGAAAATAATAATAATTAATGAAACAAATGTTTTTCGAGTTTCGAGCAAAAGGAGAGAGGCGCCGACTGCAATTTAATGTGGGACAAAAAAATATTCAAAAAATAAATAAATACAGAAATTCAATATTTTTTAAGCAACATTTTGTAAGTCTAGTCTCATTTATCTTCATAACTTGCAAATATACATTTTGAAAATAAGTTTGCATTGAGTAGCTCATCCTGTCTCATGAATCTTATTTCATGAGATGAGTTGATTTGGTTGGATCAACAATTATTATTGTCAAAAATTTATTGATCAATTTATTTTGTGAGATGAACTATTTGATTCGATCAATATCATCAATGTCATGTATTGGTCAGCAATCGATCCATTATTGATCCAAAAATATTACATTAACATATATAAAAATATTATTAATATTATATCATATATATAAAATATTTCATTATGAAAATATTCTTTTTTAATTACAATTTTTCAAATTAATTATTATTTGAAGTCATGTAACTAAAAGTAATATCTGTTATATATAAAGATATTATTTCATACAAATAAAAGTATTATATAATACTATTTAATAATTATAATTTTTAAAAGTATTACATGTTGGACACGAAAATATGTAATGCACGAGTTGAAAATGACTTATGTTACATGGGAGGTCATATGTGGTGTTCAAATGGCTTGATTTTATGATTTGATTAAAAATATGAAACAATTAAAAAAATTAAAGATTATTTTGAATATTTTAAATTGTCAAAATAATTTTTAAATGACCAAAATATTATTTGCAAATGGATATAATCTAAAAGTTAATTTAAAACATCTGATAATAGTCTAAAATAATTTTAAGAATGGTTTGTATGGCTTGTATCACACCATATTCAAGTACTCACTTCGTGGGCACCCCAGATCTTCTCAAAGTTATAATGCTATCATTATTTTATTATATAATTTCCTGATCTTTTTATATCCAATCCATGCAATCCCTTCGTTTCAAAAAGAGAGATACTTTTAAATTCTGAACACAAATTTAAAAAATATATATATTTCTTTATTTAAGTACATTTATTGCAGGTAAAAAATGTTGCTAATTATTTCACATCTAATCATTTAATTTGTGAATAATAAATGGTGATTATTCTAGTATAATATAGAAAAATATTTTTTGAAATTCTATATTTTACTTATTTTAGGACATAAATATTTGTCTAAAATAAAATTTTCGAAACAGATGAATGAAGTATTAGAGTAAAAGCTAAATTATCCAAATCGAATTGAACTTTTTATTTCATTTTCATTTGGTGTTTCATTTTATATTCATTATTTTTAATTTATAACTTAGTGATTTCATTTTTACATTTGACTTGATCTTTAGATTAGATTGTATGGTGATAAGTTTAGGAGAAACATCCAACATGAAACATGGAATCAACTAACATGGTATAACATGATGAACTAAGTTGGAGTGGAAAAAATGGTTTGACGAGGAAAGAAAAAGGAGAAGGAAATTTACAAGTATACACAAGGTTATCCATCTTTCTAATCAACTAACGATTAAATAACGAGAAGCCACCATGGCCACCACCCAGCCAGCAACAGAAGCAGCCATCTTTGCGGCCGACGACGTCTGCGGTTTCCTGGCCACCTCATGCCTTCCGGTGTCGATCATGATCTCATACCTACACGAACTGCCACGGTAACTAGGGTCGATTCTCGTGATAATCGACAGATTATGGAACCTCTCACACGCCCCTTTCTGCTGATTCATCGTCTGATAATACATGTTAAACGCATACGAAGCATTGCCACGAGCATCCACGTCCCCACACGACGAACCCAACCCCAGGCTCGTGCAATCTGCATAAGTACAAGCGGTGCTCAAACTCTCCGGCAAATTCGGGTCCATGACGTCAGCATCTGGCGCCATGACGCACCACTGCCTGTCCAGATACCTCACCCCCTTCGCCGCCGTAAGGTTCCTCCCACCGCCCAGATCCAGCGGGTACTTTATGGTTCCATCGAAGTTGAAAACCCCCCAATGGCGCTCGAAATTACCTGGATCGATGCTCTTCATATCTTCATCCATCAGCGAGAACAGATAAATTTCCGGCAACGTCGGCCTCCTCGGAGTTCCCTGCCGCCGATTGATCCGATTCAGCAGTCCCTGGTTGAATCTGCGAGCCAATTGGGGATTCGCGTTGAAATTCCCGTCCGTCGGCCACCCGATTTCTCCGATGATGATCGGAATCGACGGAAAGCCGTTTTTCTCTAGGGCAGAAATTAATGTATCGTAATTGGCGTCGAAGACGTTGGTGTAGGTGGTGGCACCGTCGACGACGGGGCTGGAGGTGCCGTCGAAGAAGGCGAAGTCGACGGGGAAATGAGGATCGGCGTAGAGGCTGAGGAAAGGGTAGATGTTGATGGTTAGGGGGGCGCCGTTGTCGCTGTGGAACTTGACGATGGAGACCATGAGATCGTGGATGTCGGTCCTGAAGTTTCCGGCGGAGGGTGCGCCGGAATCGGACTGGTAAACGTCGGCGTTGAGTGGAACGGTGGCCTTGACGTCGCGGCCTAAGCCGGCCTTGATCAAGGCGGCTTGGATGTTCTCGAGAGCTGGATATGTTAGTTGTGTGAATCTGTTATTGTACGTTTTCAGAAACGGTTCGTTTCCAACTGCAACGTATCTGCAATAACATTCAACTCTAATTACTACACAACATTATATAACCATAATGCATGGACATTACGTTTCATGGCTACGTCACTTATAGGTTATCGAAAAGTTCTCATTTGGGTTCACATTTGACATTTTCCGGAAAAATAGTAAGAAGAAGCAATATAATATTATATATATATATATATATATATATATATATGTGTACCTTATATCGACTCCCCTATTGGACAAATAGTAAGAAACATTTCGCGAGACCCAATCTTCAGCAACTCGAACACTATTAGCAATGGGTGCTAACATATCATTAGGTATTCCAACCATGACCTGAATACCAGATCTTCCCAGGGCTTCCATGGCCCCTGGATCTGCTTCGAACAGCTTCACTTTGTTGATCCCATTGTCTTTCATCAACTTCACTACGATGTCCGGTTGGAGAGGGTGTGATGCCTGCAGTCCCCAGTTGCAGGCAAGGCCCTCCACCCGTGTACCTTCGAGCAACATACAGAACAACAAAATGGCTAACAAGTATTCATAATCCATCTTCTTCTATGTGTTGCTAATTCTGTGCATGTCATAAGTTAATCATGCAATTGGAATATAAACAAGAAAGATGGTGGCTTTTTCCTCATATTTTAGGGTTGGTTCTTTATGGGGGGTAAAAGCAAAGAATGAATACTTATGTGTTGTAAAATTAACATATGTAATTATTTGTTTGTGTGTGATTATGTTTGTGAGAAGAAAGGAATAGAGTGAATGTGTAGGTGGTGGTTGGCGCCAAGTTTTCCCTTCAATTCAGTTTACATGTAGGACAAGTTAAGCACTTTTTCAGGTTCCATATGCTATATTTCTTCCTAGGATACGATTCTATGACAAACCGTCTCCAGGGCCGGCCCTCAGCCTGTGCCGGAAGGGCGACGGCCTAGGGCCCTAAATTTTAGGGAGCCTCAAAATTTTAGGTATGTAGTATATATATATATATATATATATATATTTATATTAGTAATTTTTTTTTCTTATTGTACAATGGTTTAATGGTCCAATTATTGGAAATAAGACTAGTTATATTTTTAAGTTGTAAGCCCACTATATATAATATTTTCCAACTTCAAGCCCATCAAATTAATTATAGAACTAAAAAAAATAAAAATTAATAAATTAGTGAATTGAAGATGAAAAATCATTACTACTTTTTAAGTCATATAAACAAACGGCTCTTTCACAATTACCACCCACCAAGCACTCACAAATTTCTTCCATTCTCACATCATTTTTTGTTATCGTTGTTGAGTGTTTGACTGCTAATGATTTTACTTCTCAAAATGTTAGGAAATCTGGATATTTTCAATAATACTTTTGTTAATTATTTGTGTACTTTTCCAACATCGTACATATGGCCCGAAACTTAGAATTTGGATAGTGAAGCAACTTGACAATAATTTCAAGGATTGTACATATCCATTTTTTTTTTTTGTTTAGGGGTCTTTTTTTTTTTTTTTGTCCAAGGACCCTCAAATTGTTAGGGCCGACCCTGACCGTCTCTCGAACTTAGTTTCTTAAGACGAGTTAATTTGCAACTCATTACCTATAAATACATATGATATATATATTGGCATTTGAAAATGAATTTGAGTTATATATGATGGAGCGACGTCCATCTAAATTAAGATCAAGTACACAATTTTATGAGTTTTTTGTGATATTTCTCTTTTTAGATTTAATTATGAAAATATTTATATTTTTTAAATGTGTTTTCCACTAATGTAATATATATCTAATAATAAATAATATCCTCGACCTAAACATGAACTATTAGTCAACAACTTTGGCCAAGAATATTGCACTATTTGACCGCAGAAAAGGTGTTTACAAGACAGAAGGAAAATTAAGAAGAATATTATAGTACCAAATTTATATTATTCTAGGAGTTGAGTTTCAATTTCACGCTAGTTAATTTTATGGTTCAAGTGTCTTTAATTAATGTTTAATACTATACTGTTTAATTAAACCACGATGAGAATAATAGTTGGTGTGGCAAATCGCTCTCCACACATTAATAAGAGTGCGATACAACAAAGAACACATATTACAATTAAACACTATACGACAAGTTTAATTAACAAACATAAAATGTAAATTTGCTAAAAGCATGGTGATATGACAATTAATTCAGTAAAAAATATTATTATTATTATTACATTTATTGATTATCATCACTTATGTGGCCCATTAGGCCATTAAACATGTTAAGGCCGTTAGCCGTTTATTAATATAATAATTATTTTTCCTCATATTTTCATTACACACATATCGAAACAAATTTTGGTAAATTTTTAGTGTTCGCTAACTATCAAAATCGTCAATTACAATATTCACCTCTTCTTTCAACATCTAATATATTTATGTAATTTTCTCTTCTTAGAAAAATCCAAAAATATTTTGACAATCAGGATAAATTGTAATTTTAAATTTTTTATCTGTTTATGACTTAAATTTCATGAGTGCTTTTTGTTATAATCCCTATATCACAGACTTTTTTCCAAATAACTCTTTTTCAGAAAGAATTAAACAACTTTGTTAAGACAATCGTGATGGCTGCAATGGCTTACAGTGTCCAGTTTACCTATAAGTTTTACTTCCCCTTAAAGCAATCAACTTGTTCTTTGTTTCATTTATTATATTAATAATGCACATACGTAATCAAAGCCCAAATAAATTAAATAACAAAATAGTACAATACAACAATTATCTAAAATTAATACAAATAACTTCAGTAAAATAGTCACATAATCTAATTTTGTGAGATCACTCAACTTAGACCTATAATCTTAAAATTTAAAACTGATTTTTAAAAATATATTCATAAGATAACCGCTCGTAAATTTTGTAATATTTAATTACTTGATTATTTGCTTCATATAACTCTATTCAATTGGTTTTTCCTTTTCAACCTAACTCAGTAGAATTTATTTAAATCCATATTTCCATAAATGAAGTTAATTGGTCAAGGGTGCACTTATATAAAGTCGGTTCATTTATTTATTTATTTTCTCTACTTTTCTTTTTGTCTTTGCTTTCTTTCTCTTTCCATCATGACAACACGATGATAAAAAGGATGGAATAACAAAAGCAGATAAATCTGTAATAAAAATATATTATCTCATGCATAGCAAACTTTAATTTTAATTCCAACCAAGACTCAAATATTCAATTATAGTCAAATCAAACTCAAGACCCTTTATTGAATTAAACAGTACAGAGATTAAATGATGTAATGAGTGATCACACTTCTTGTTGCTTAACCACCTTTTTCGATTTCAACTTATGTCACTTAAGCATCAAAGAATTTTAATTGAGGAGCACCAAAGCAATCCTATGTTTCTTTTTCCTTTTTTTATTTTTATTTTTATCATTACGATTCTAGTTACAAACTCGAAAATCATTTGAAATCAGATTTGGATATCGAACTCAATAGAATTAATGAGAAATGTAAATAGGGACTAGAACAATCAATAAAAGGAACCCTTGATGATTCAATTGGGAAAAGAATTGCATCACTTCCCAATAAAGAAAATGCTGATAATATATATATGTATCTTCCCATGGGTCGGCAAATGTGCAACCCAAACAATCATCTCTATGTACAAATCTAATCTACCAACTGCTGAATAAATAACCTACCAAATGGCCTAGTTGGATGGACATTGCCAGAAAGAAAAAATCTATCTTTCATATGATCAAGAATCAAGAAAGTAAATCAAGGAAGCAGATCATCTCCAAACAAGTAAAGCATCCTCTCCACCGCCCAGCTAGGCGGCTCCGGCTGCCTAGCAGGCGGCAGAGGCATCGCCTCGAGCAGGGAGGCCCGGCAAAGTGGGCAAGTAAACCTGTTATCATAACACAACCATCTCTCAAGACACTGTTTGTGGAACACATGGGAGCAGTTGTTCAGCTCCCAAACCTGGCTGGTCTTCTTCAGCCTATTCAAGCATACGGCGCACGACACGTCGTGGCTTTCGGGGAGACGGGGCTCGATATCTCCGTACGTTGTAAGGGAAAGGGTGTCTCTCAGGATCCTCAAATTGGGTGGTGAAGATGATGAAGTGGAGCAACATGATGAAGGCTGAGTGGCAGAATCTGAGGGTGATGATGAGAATAGGCCTATTGAAGAGGTTATGAGATTGAGTGCAAAGGACAATAGGCATCTTGTTACTGCAAATATGAGAGCTGCTTTACAAAGCACAAACTGATCACTCACAACCATGGTTACAGATTCTTGAAAACCTTAAAGAGAATTGCAAGTTAAGGAAATGGGGGGAAGATTTCAATAGCTACAGCTAGTGTATATATACAAAATTGTGGAGGTTCTATAGCTTTACAAAGTGGGTGACGCTTGCTTTATGACGCCCAGTAAGAATAAAAAGAGAGGTGTAGCTGACATGGAAATGGGCAAATTTAGACAAGTAAAGATGACAACTTTACAACCAAATCTTGATCATGGGAGGTGTGGTAATGACACCCACAATACCAATTGCTAAAAAAGATGCCATTTTTCCACATCGGAATGGCCTCACACTCCACCTTTTGGAAAGACTTTCTGATGCCAGCTATTTAAAACCTGAGTTTATCCTACGTGTCCGTGTAAACGAAGGAAATAAAGTAGGAAACAATCTTATCCAACCATAAAGTAGCTTTAGGCTGACGATTTTAGCTAAAGTAAAAAACAGAGAAAGAGGGGGGGGGGGGGGGGGTACCTGAATTTTGACATGGGAATAACTTATCACTTATCAGAGTCTATATCCAAGTGATTTGGTATTGACAATTTGATACCCTTATATGCTCTTTTTGAATCCCAAACCATTGAATTCATTTCAACAAACACCGTAAAAGCACATATGATGATAGTGGTTTGCTCGTAATCCAAGGGAATCATGGTTCAAGCAGCAACACTTGTGAGCTGGAATGAATTCATCCAAACATACCCAATGTTTTGTCTTGGTGCAGTGACGCATCAGAGATACCGTGCAAATCACATACTGGTAGAGTGAATAAAAAAATTGCATTACTTCAAACTCTAAAAGTAAGATGAACAAAGCACAAACTATCACATGATCTTGCTGGGAAACATGGAGATATCATACCACATTTCATGTGCAAATATCAGCCCCACCTTATGCGCTATAAAGGTATGCATGCACATGCACGAACATGAAAAAGACGATAGCAATTGCATATCAGAAAAATAATGTACTGTTCACAACATGGTAGGTAAATTCTTGTTATTCAGTTTGCATAATTCTGTTAACTGTTTGTGCAAATTTCAGGGAACAATTGGAATCGAAAAGAAGACAGAAATGAAAAACATTATTCAATCTGGGAATGGCTCTTCTACACCAATATCTGATTGTACATGGACAGAATGGTAATTTACAGTAATATTAAGAAAGGTCAATTCTTGTGGTGTTTTGCCCCATCTCGATACCAAATACACGAAACCACAGAAACAGTTCAAGATATCCGAGGAAGGATACCAGCATTTAACAGTTTAACTTAGGGATATGGTGTTATTCATGCATCACATGTGGGGATGATTGAGCATCTTCTTTCATCTTTGTTTTCATCTTGTACTGTAATGTAGCAGGAGCACATTCAATCGGTGTTTCACCTGAATAAAAACAGTACAGCAAAAGTAGTTATTGCATCAAACTGAATCCTGCTCTTTGTCCCTCAGTTGAAACAATGTGCTTCCAAATGACAATGTATAGCCTAACAACACTAATCGAGTGATGCAAAATCACCACTAACTTAGTCAGCACTTTCTTGATAAAATTCTCTAACTCCAACACAGAAAATCATGTTTAGTTTCATATTGGATATAACAAATACATGGTCATATTTGATTGCTTGAATCCTAGTCCTGCTCTAGAAATGACTAGTTATCTAGTATGACTACCATTCCCCTTTCTTTTCTCTGGAACAACATATATGATTTGTTATTCCAAATTATTGTCATTTTACAAATCCAAAATAATAATAATAATAATAATAATAATAATAATAATAATAATAATAATAATAATAATAATAATAATAAATAATAATAATGGAAACACAAAACTTATTGAAACCATTTACCTTGTGCATTCTTGCAGTCCAAACTTGCTCCATGGTCCATGAGGGCAAAAGCTATCTCAGTATGATTGAACACTGCTGCCTGACAGGTAATTTAGATGCACATAACCAGCATTTTAATACAGATAATGAGAGAGGGTGAACTTAACTTGCATCTTAATACAGATAATGAGAGAATGTTTATCTTTTCTTTTTTTTTTTCTTTTTTTGTGGGGGGGGGGGGGAGGGGGAGCGGAAGAGTACCAAATGTAATAAAGACGACCCCTGCTTATCACGATAGTTAGCATCCACTCCCTAAAAATATGATGGTTTCAATATCACATTAGTAAAGAGAAAGGCTCAACCTACCATTGAGAGTAAAAGGGAAAAGAAAAACAAAGGTACCTGACTCAAAAGCTTCTTAGTAGCAGCTGTATCACCATTTTTTATTGCTTCTCTTAAGCCCTAAGAGTTAAGCAATAGTTAGCAAATGGCATAAAAATCAGGAATAAAACAGTCCTGATTCCCTTATTCTAAGCATGCTAAGCTTTGCATACCTCTCCAGTAATTTCATAGTCGATGGATGATATATCAACAGAATTGTTGGCAATTTGACCAGGATTGAAAAGATTACTGCAAGAGTATCACTTGTTTATGCTAAAGTTTTAAGAATGTAAATAATGTTTGAGACATACAGAAGCAGAAATTTCCTAATATTCAACTTAGATGGTATCATCCATTACCTTTGCCTACTGTTTGACGTAGAACCCCTGCTCTTGGGAGTTGGTTCTGCCGTTTTCAGTTTTGGGATTGATTGGAGGGGAGTATTTGAGGTTGTAGTTGATGGCTGTATTGCAACAAAATGTGTAAGGAATATCAAGAAAATACCAAAATCACTAAAGACGAATATACACAAGACATTTCTTGCCTGTGGTGTCATAAGATCCTTCGGAGGAGCTGGTGCTTCACAAATGCACAAAGGCATCCCACACTTGCATTCTGAAACACTAGGAAAATGAGATTTTTCGGCACTAGCTACAGGTTTGGTACCTGAAACTTCACTGATGTCTAATCTTGAAACTGAATCCGTTACAGCATTAATCTGATGCGTAGCACCTGGCATGCCAT
The DNA here is from genome assembly GCA_028654395.1 of Scutellaria barbata. Classification (NCBI taxonomy): domain Eukaryota; kingdom Viridiplantae; phylum Streptophyta; class Magnoliopsida; order Lamiales; family Lamiaceae; genus Scutellaria; species Scutellaria barbata. Next base: position 10,364,398 of record CM053646.1, on the reverse strand, counting down.
CCTTCTTCAATCTAGAGTAAACTTTGAACTGTGTGAGATACTTAAAACTCGCAAAGGAAAGGTACTTGTGCTGCTATTAAAGATAGTAGCAAATATTTGAACTTGACCAGTTCAGTGCCATGCCATAATTACATAGAAGGCATTGGAAACAAAACACCGTCAGCATAGGCAATGGCATGAAGAACTATGCCAGCTCGAAACACATGACAGACACATTTAAGCAGTCATCTTTCAATGGGAATTCCAGGAAGAATTAATAACTTCTAAAGCCCTCAGTTAACCCTAGTTTCGAGAATCAAGCAAGACAGCCAGCTAACAACATAAAGTAGAAAGCAAATTGGAAAAAGAAGAATATGAAGGAGTACAATTTATGATTTACAAAGTCAAAGTATATAGGCTTTAAGATTTATGTTTGTGAACAAATGAAATTACCTAGAGCCATCATTGAAACAATCAGCGCATACTCGTACATTTGAGTGAATACCAAACTGTGGCAGGGTCTGAAATGAGGGGTGGGGTTAAGAATCTTTCATATGTTTTGACAGACCAAGATGTAATTGTACAGAGCATACCATTTGATTTGATGAATGGTCAGCGCATAACGTTCGGCCACAACATCGACAATGATGCTGCAAATACAAAATTATGGTGAATAATTAGATAATGTGGAATCTAATCTAATGAACTCCTAAATTAAATCGGCACTTTATCGGACGTAATAAAATCTCACATAATTTTGAATGTAACAGGCTTGTGGATGTTTCCAATTTAAGCAAAAAGAATGGCCATTCATCTGGAGCCGTAAATAGAAGGCATTATAATATAACATACAAACATAACGATAAAGCAACACTCTTACTGAACAAAGGCCTATCTATTTAGAAAGTGGGAAATTTTCTCCGAGTCTCCGACTCCTAAAGTTGAGAAATTCTTAAGACCTATGAAATAAAGACAAATTTTGTATAGATAAAGCAACACTCTCACTGAACAAAGGCCCGTATTTAGAAGTGGGGCATCGCTCCTAGTCTCCAAAACCCTAAAGTTGAGAATTTCTTAAGACCTATGAAATATAGACAAATTTTGTATAGGTGTTGTTTGGGCCAATCCATTAAAATTATCAAACTAATAACAACACAGATACAGCATGGGCTGAACATGATTGATTGGATAGGCAAAGGTAAACTATTGGCTCATCAATTTAATTAAATTGGAATTGCAGCTAATACTAGCTGGGCTGGATAATTGAGGAAGAAATTACAAGTGATACAATAAACCTATAAGAGATCACAACCACTATTTTTCCACCATGTGTTGATAAATTTTAGGCAATAAAAATGCCAAAAAACAAATTTAAATTATTTTAACACTTTTATTTTGACCCATAAATACAGAAGACTTTTGGGCATCATAGTACAACAATCGATGAAGCAACACTCTCACTTAAAAAAACAGAACAGAGGCCTGTATTTAGAAAGTCGAACATTGTCTCCAACCCCTAAAGTTGAGAATCTCTTAATACCTATAAAATATAGACAGGTTCTGTATATCTGTTGTTTGGACCAAACCATTGAAATTTTCAAACTACTAACAGCACAGGTAAGGCATGGCCAACTGAACATGGTTGATTTAACAGGCCAGGGAAAATCATTGGCTCAACAATATAATTAAATTGGAAGGTGCAGTTAATTAGTAGATGGACTTGGATGGTTGAGGAAGAAATCACCAAGTGATTCAACAAACCTATAAGAGATCACAACCACTATTTTTCCACCATGAGCTAATAATTTCAGGCAACATAAATGCCCAGAAACAAATTAAATAATTTCAAGAGCTGAAGGAAGAAAGCATTCATCTGCAAGAAGAAGCTCAAAGTGCAACAAAATTTGGCAAGCCCCAAGTGAGTTAAAATTGGTCAGTATCAAGAGAAGGCAGCCCCAGTCTATCCCCCAGTATGCTACAATAAACCATAAACCAACAAGTTCACAGCTTCTTCAGTTCATCTTAATTTTTCAATGTCGTTGTTCCTCAAATATGCACAATTGTTTCAATCTCATTTCAAATTCAAGAACCTGCACTAGTTCTAACCTTTATTATCATTTTAGTGGACTTTCTTTCTACAGTTGATCCCTTTAAACTGTATATTTAACTTTTCAACATGCACCGGTAGGTAAGTTTTCTTTTTCACACTTCACTTATTTTTCCATCTCAATAAGTTTGGATGTTTGAGTTACCAACAACAGCTGTCAGCAACAGTCCTACTAATCTTGAAACCAGAACAAAAGAGGTGTTTATTCAACTTCAGTCATTGGTTTGGTTTGAAGACAGTAGTAACTTGACATAAAAAAATTACATGCATTCAACGATCTCAGCACACCCCTAGATCAACCTAAATTGCGGATTTAAGGTGCTAAATACCAATATTAAAACATTCTACTTATCCCATCAGTAAAGTTCTGCACCAAGACCAAACTTGCAACTTAGTCCTTGAATATATTTTAACCCTGATATGCTGAAGGCATGTAGTATTTTCCACAAATCAACTAGCAAGAGAATTCTGAAACCATCACAATCTTCATTGTTAAATTCTTACTTAATCTACCCCAACAGATATTTGTAATTTGTACGCACAGACCAGAAAACATCCTACATATCCCAGATTACTCAAATAAAACAATGCTATTTAACATAGAAGATTAAGGCATTGTAACAACCATGTAAACACAATTACGTGATCTGATTATTAACCATACGCGTTTCCATTTTTTTAAAATCGACCAGATTAAAATCAATTACTAAGTCTGCAATCACACAATTTTCTTCGAGTAAGATGACCTACAGATCCTCCATATTAAACGCACTCAATCCGCAAGTTCTACAACGATATTAGAATCTCATTCAACAACTGGTCGAGAGAAACACGAGCGATTAAATACTGGACGACAATAAGAAGTAACTCGAACTTCATTTAGACATAGAACTCGGAGAATTACCCGCCGACGAAAGGTGGAGAAGCTACATTTGCAGACATCGCAGCGAGAGGCTTCCTGGAAAGACGGGGGTTCCATCGCCAATTTCACCACTCCAGCCCTCTTTCTCTCACTCACACGCTCTCTTTCTCCCCCTCAGTGGCGACTTCAATTTTGCTTGATCGGAAAAAATTTCACCCGAATTTTCATTGTTAAATTTTATCCAAAAAAAAGAGAGAGAGAGAGAGAGAGAGAGAGACAGAAACTTGTAAATAATTTATCTTTTCCCCGTGCCGTTGATTCCATCTCGGCTGGTTCCAATTTCAACCGTCCACGTGGCGATGCCGCTCAATATATTTTGGTTTCGTTCAGATCATGGAATGATTTTATATTTTTAACCAGTTCGAGGCTTATATAAGTAATAATGTTTTTTCTCAAAATAAGAAAAAAGGAAAAAAAAAAAAAAAAAGGTGAAGATGTTTGCTTCAATTCAATTTTAGTAATGATAAATATTTATCAGCCAAAATATTTATCATCACACTTTTTCAAACTTAAAAATACTTACAATCTATAAGATAATATAAGGTTAAGTTTAAAAACATTGTAATGGTTTAGGTCTTTCTCTTCAGATTTTAACTAATTATATAATATTGGTGCTCAAATTATTTGATAAAATAATAATAAATTAAGATATATTTGGGTACAAAATTTTCTTATAAGGTATGATTTCATCTTACCAGGTTAGAGTAAAAATATCATTATCTTTGCTAATATATATGCATTAACCTAATATTTAGACACGATTAAAGCACATTAGGTATGATATATCTTATCATAATGAGATTATACTTTAGCGAATAACAACATTTATTTAAGCTAGTGTGAGTTCGAAAAAAAAAAAAAAGAGAGAGAGAGAATAAAAGATGGAAGCATTAGTACTATTCTGAATTCATAGTTGTTTTTCCTTTACAAGGATGACACTTATTTATTGAAGACAATGAGATTTATGAGTGTTGCATTGTTCTTGGTTTTGGATTTTGTTACAGTTTCTTGTTGTGTCAGCTTGTGTCTATTTGAAAAGAGAAGAGAAGGACTTATGTGCATCGAGGGCATGGATCCTGGGCACGGATTTAGGATCCATGCCTCCAACCCACTCCGCTAATTCATGGATCATTTTTTTTTTTTTCCTTTCCAGCCCCTTTCTTCTTCTTTTTTTTTTCTCTCTCTTCCTTCCTCCCATGCGTACTATTCTCTCCCTTCTTTTTCTTTTTTTTTTCTTTTTTTCTCTCCATTTTCAATTTATTTATATGATTGATTTTTAATTTTTACTTAATTTCTTTTCAATTTTTACCCTTAATCAACAATACTACAAATTTATCCTTGTAAATATCTAGAATTCTTATCATTCTAATATTTAGATTCATTTTATCTTGCAATCAAAAGTACTCAATCACCAATATAGGAGATTTGAACAATGAGTAAGGTAAAATATTTCGATGAAAACACTTTCAAGAATTTATAACATCAACTTTTTTAAATTATATTGTTGAGATAATAAATTAATGTAATAGACTGATTTTGTTTCATTTCAGTGATTTTTTGAAATTTTATTGACTTTACTTTTGAGGTATTATTGATTTGTTCAACAAGTATTACGCATATGATTTACAAGTATTGCAAAATTACATGCTTGAAAGTAATACCTTCAAGATATTATAAAAATACTTTTGAGGTATTATTGATTTGTTCAACAGGTATTACACTTATGCCCTACAAGTATTATAAAATTACATGCTTGAATGCTATATAAATAATACCTTCAAGATATTATGAAAGTATTTTTGATGTATTACTAATTTGTTCAACATGTATTAGACATAGCTCTACAGTTATTATAAAATTACATGCTTGAATGATATGTAAATAATACCTTCAATATATTATGAAATTACTTTTGAGGTATTACTAATTTGTAATACCTAAAAGGAACATATGTAATACCTATAAGATACTTATGTAATACCCCATAAATGAGTTCATGGAAATTTGAAGAAGAATAAGAGCAAGAAGATAGAGAAGAAGAATAATGTACAAAACAAATAAGAAGAATAACAAATTGATAAGAAAAGAGATTAAGAAGAAGAAGGAGAGAGAAGAAAAAAAAACGAGGAAAAAAAAGAAAGCAACGCTGTTTTTACATTAATACCTGAAGGGTAACAGTGTGATACCTTAAGAGTAAATGAGTGATACCTTAAAGTATAAAATTCAGCTGGTACGCGGCGCACACCAACTATGGTGTGGTCGCGCGTGGGGGCGCGTGGATGCGCGTAAAAACGGTCCACGCGCCGGTTCGGGTTGGGGCACGGATTTAAGATCCATGCCCCTGGTGCATATAAGTTTTAGCCATTTGAAAATGGTAGTATTTGTGTAAATCAAGTGCATAAGTTATGATCCATGTAAATTAAGATACGTATCGGGTCGAGTTCAGTTTAACCCGGATCCGCACCCATTTTATTTTATTTTAATTTATGTAATAATTTTTATATTGTAATAATATAATATTTATATTATAATAGTGTAACTTTTATATATAGATTTCATAACATTTTCAGTGAATAACTTATATTTTTCACTATAAAAATTTAATATAGCCGAAATCTTTATTTTGTAATGATATAACATTTATGTTGTAATAATATAACATTTATTTACAAATTTCATAACTTTTTCATTAAATAACTTATATTTTTTTTCACTATATGCACACAGCAAAATGTTATATGCATATAATTAAAAGATTATAAGTATAGACTAAAAAGTTAAGTTCGTAAACTAAAAGGTTATGTCAATATAATAGCAGAATTATGATTTGAGTTAGAGTTTGGACTAGAGTTTGGGCACGTGCAGGCAAATGAGGTGCGTGTGGGACGTGTAAAATATACTCTCAGATCGGATCGATCCAATTATAAAAATTTAGGATTCGTACACTTGATATATAAAAATAATTGTGTTTGAAAATTGAGTTTTCTTTCATTTATATTCTTGGACTGGGAATCTAGCTCAATACACTTTTTGTGTTTTTGCTTATATGTTGTCCAACAATGACTTACAAATATGAAATGCAAGATTACTATTTTGATCAGGTACGTATTGTGCGCACTTTTTTAAGATTTTTTTTTTATTTTTTATATTTTATATTATAAAAAAAAAAAAAAATTACGCTACACTTCACTCATAACCATTCATCAACATAAACATTTTTAACAATTCGCATCTCACATATACACCTTCTTCGTAATTTCCATCCATACATATAATACCATGAAAGATATTGAATTAATCAATATTCTTCCAATTATCATTCACACACAAAAGTTACCATGAAAAATATTAAAAATCAATTAAATGAAACAATAAAAAATATTCAATTAATCAATTCTCAAGAAATCCTAAATTCTAATCAATATTCGACATAAAAATTAAAATACAAATTGAGCAACAAGAGAATACATTCTCAACAAATCTTCAAAATCAACAAATCATATCCTCCAACTTAATCATTAATTATCAAAAAGTGTTAATCAATCCTTCAAAATCAACAAATCATATCCTCCAACTCAATCATTAATTATCAAAAAGTCTTCAATCAATCCTCCAAATACCAAGTCATCAATTATCAAGAAATCTTCAATCAATCCTCAAAATACTGTTTTTTTTTATCTCAAATATAATGAATCTACACATGTGAAAAAAAATGAAGTAATGAAAAATATTTAATTAATCAATTCTCAACAAATCGTAAATCCTAATCAATATTTGAGAAATTTTCAAAATTAACCATAAAAATTAAAATACCAAAAAATCATAATCAATATTCGAGAAATTCTCAAAATTAATCATAAAAATTAAAATACAAATTGAGAAAAAAAAATAATTCTCAACAAATTTTAAAAATCAACAAATCATATCCTCCAACTCAATTATCAATAAGTCTTCAATCAATCATCAAAATCTCCAAGAAGTCTTCAATCAATCCTCAAAATCCACAATTTTTTTTTATCGTCAAATATAATAAATTTACATGTGAAAAAAATAAAATTAGTACTATAATTTTTTTAATGTAAAAACTTTTAGAAAAGAAAAAAGATAAGAAAATATTATATCATTCCAATGATGTGCAATAATTTTTCCTATCATGCCCATTAATGTCACAACCACGACAAACTATAATGAATCTATACATGTGAAAAAAATTAAAAAAAAATCAGTATTATAATTTTTTAAATGTAAAAAATTTCAAAAAAGAAAAAAGATAAGAAAATATTATACAATTCCAATGATGTGGAACAATTTCTATAAACAATTCATTTGAACTCAAATTATAAGCAACTACATGTTAATGCATCTGAACTCTTGGTGTATATAAGCTCTCGTTGTCTTAATATTAAACTCGTATCAGTCCTAAATATAGTATAGATTGTGTTAGGATTTTGATAACAATTATAGAGAATTTGATATGAACAAAAATAAGAGACAACAGATTGTGTTAGGATTTTGAAAACAATTATAGAGAATTTGATATGAACAAAAATAAGAGACAACGATTTGTTCACCCAATTCGTCAATTGACTACGCACTACCAAGCCAGGAGAATTTACTAATTTTCTTGTGTTATCAAATACAATTAGTCAAATGGTTATTTATAGGGAAGAGTTCTAATGCATTTATAACTATGAATCCCAATTTTAATCTGACTGGGAGTCCTAAGTCTTATTTGATCAGGAGTTCTAAAGTCTATCTAACTCAAACTCCATATCCCAACAGATTGTTTGCAACTCATCATCACATTTCAAATTCACAATATAAGTATGAACTCTTGGTGTATATAAGCTATGTTGTCTTAATGTTGAACTTGTATCAATTTTGAATATAGTATAAATTGTTTGCAACTCATCATCACATGTCAAATTCACAATATAAGCATAAACTCTTGGTGTATATAAGTTATGTTGTCTTAATGTTGAACTTGTATCAATTTTGAATATAGTATAGATTGTTTGCAACTCATCATCACATTTCAAATTTACAAAATAAGCATAACTATGAAACATTTTTTCCTGAAAAAATTTCCTTGTGTATATCTTTGTCATTTATGTTTTCATTGGCCAAATGATTGTTTGGCCATAGTAGTTATATGTTATGTCAAGTATTATAACATCATCAAAAAAACTACGTGAATTGATTAATTGAATATTTTTCATTACTTCATTTAATTGATTTTTAATATTGATTAATTAAATATGTGAATTGTTGATAAGGGGTTATGAGTGAAGTGTAGCGTGAAAAAAAGATTTTGTGTATAATATTGAAAAATTAAAAAAAAAAAAAGTGCATTCTTCAGGTTTGTGCCTGATCAAAACTGTGCAAGATTAAATTTTGAATTACCTAAAATTTCTTGCTAAAAGATACAATTCAAATTCAAATTCGGTAATTTCAAGAATTATGATGAATTTTGATATTTCAAAAGGTATTCGAAGAAATTTGAGTATTTGACAAATGTTTTCGTGTACATATAATATTTGTTCCTATATAATTCGGGTCAACTTATTCTTGTAAATTTAGCAAATTCAATTAATTGTTATGAATTCAAAATATTAGTTTGTTTTAGTTACAATTAAAGTGGATGACTCGAATTTAAGATATTGCTCAAGATGAGTGATCTCTCCATCCTTAGGTTATAGATGCTGAAAATGTTGTTTAGATGTTAAGAAATTTGAATTATGAATTATTAAAACTTTTATTAAATATATAAAGGAAATTACAAAAAGCATGCGAGTCAAACACAAAGACACGCTTTGAATTAGTCAACCAACTTTAATCCATTCTTGGGCCCCCACTTCACACATCCTCACCAATAATACAAAAATATACAATCAATAACCATTCCATTACCCAAAGAAAAAAAAAAAAGCTAAAAATTGCAAACACAAACAAAGGGATCAACGAAATTTCCATGAATCTTCTTGAAATTCCACCCTCAGACTAAACTGTTTCCTTTTCACATAGTACCAAGACTTGGGACACAGTCTTTGCTCTTTGTCAAAAAAAGGAAATAATTCAGTTCAAGCAATCGCTCTTCGCGTTCTTCTTCCTTTTAATTTTCGTCTATTTTTCTTTTTTTCTTTAATCAAGAAGCTTTTTTTATATGTTGTATTGTTATGTTTTTGTTGTATAATTAAGATTTGTTAGCTCTAGATTTTAGAGATGGAGAGAAAGCGCCCTTCTCAAGGCTTCAGTGTTCTTGGCGTGATCAAGGTACTTTCTTGAAACTCTTTGCTAATAAAATGAATTGTAATTGTTCTAAATAGAATTCAATTATAAAAAGATTTGTTACTGATGTGGTTGAGGGTTTTACCATGTAATTAGGGGAAATAGTTTGTATATGATGCTTATGATTATTTGATTCTAGGGGGGGTTTAATTCTCGAGTTCTAATTGTTCAATCTTGCTTGTGTGGTATAGTCAACGATCTAATTACAGTTAATAGAGAGGGTTGTGACCCTTTAAGTCTTGTTTCATAATCTTGAGGAAAATTTGTATGGATTTGTAGAAAGTGGCTTGTTTAGATGGATCGTCACCGGATACTGGGAAAGGGAAGAGCCATTTTAAGTCGTCTACGGTGACGAATAAATTGAGTCATGGGTTCCACTTGGTGGAAGGGCAATCTGGTCATGATATGGAGGATTACCATGTGGCTGAGTACCGGAAAAAGAAGGGCCACGGGCTTGGTTTGTTTGCGATTTTTGATGGGCATCTAGGCGATCGTGTTCCCACTTATCTAAAGGAAAATCTCTTCGACAATATACTTGAGGAGGTTCGTTTCACCTTATACTTGTTTATCTCTGTTTTTTGAATCATTGCTAGTTTTGTAACTCAACTTCATGGCCTTTGATATAGTGTTAGAAGACTATGTATTGTGTGACTTTTAGCTTCATCCTTGATTCTTGCTTGATGTTACACATTCTATTTGATGAAATTAAGTGCCAAATAATGGTAAATTGGAGGTGAAGATGCAGTAGTACCTTATCATGTTAGTAGTGGTCATATGTATAGCCAACACGTAAAGCTTCAAGTGCCGTGTTGTTTTTCTGGAAAGTTACATCAAATGTAAGGGATGTAGGTGATGTGGACATTCATGTTTGATGCGGATAATTTGAAAACGGCTCAGCTAGTATGAAATAGGTTGAGATTTCTCCATAGGATTACATAAAGCTTGACAGAATGTCCACAATAAGCAATTAGTTACTCGTTGAAGTAGAAGATAGAGTTACGGATAATAAGTGTAAATGGTTTTTATTGAGAAACTCACTTCATTCACGGTAGGTAGGTAGCAGCGTAATAACATATAAATTTGTTTGAAAAATATTTTTATTATTTAAATTTTAATATCTTGAATAAAATATTTTATAAACAATTTGTATTTCTAATTAAATTGAACTTTTGTAAAATATTTTGGGTTAAATACCGTAGAATGCAACAAATTTAAAGGTCATACGACAAAGTGCAACATTTCAAAGTTTACACAAAAAAAAGTCTAAAATCACGTATAGTTCGGATGGAAAAATATTATTAACCCAAATATTTTTATAATTTTAGTTTCAATATTTTGACCATAGTAGAATTTTTTCTTAATTTTTTTTATAATTACAACTTTATTATTGTAAGTAAAATATATTTTTAAATGGTATATTAGGAAATTTGAGATTTGAATGAGCAATGCACAACAATTTACACAATTTGGTAGGTTATTTCTTATTTGCAACCCAAAAAAAAAAAAAAAAAAACTCTGGTGGCTAAAGTGCAAAACCTTGAATAGTTTAGAGGTTTTAGTGTAATTATTCTTTCATTATATTCTTCTAGTTTTAAAACAAGCATTGCCATTGGATTAACTGTTCTTTTTTTTTTTTTATAGCTAAAAGCGGTCGTGAAAAAAGTCAAAATTCTATTAAGGGCAATGATCCTAGGACCACAAAATTAATTGTGTAGTGTACTAAGTTTCAGCTGCAATTATTGACTTTCTTTTTAGCCTCAATTCGAATAATTGAAAAGATGAACTAAATGCTCTCTAACGACGAACATTAATATCACAATGTGCTCCAGATTTCATTGATAATGTGTGACCCTTACGACCCTTATTATACCTAATCCTTCTAATTTCTTACCTTATGTATATGCTTTAACAACTCAGCTCTCTGTGTAATCATGGTTCGAGGCTGAGGTTTAATTCGTGGAGATTTCCTCCTATTCTTGCATCGTTCTTTTCTCTGAAGAAATCACTTTTATGAACTTGTTGCAGCCTAATTTTTGGGAGGACCCTAAGACTGCTATAAGAAATGCTTACCATTCAACTGATAAACTTATCCTAGAGAAATCCATGCAATTAGGGCCAGGTGGCTCCACTGCAGTGACTGCAATCGTTATTGACGGAAAAGATCTATGGGTCGCGAACATTGGAGATTCCAGGGCCGTCATTTGTAGGAACGGAAAAGCTGATCAACTTACGGTGGATCACGAGCCTCAGGGTGAGAGGAGGAGGATTGAGAAGCAGGGCGGTTTTGTAACAACCCTTCCCGGTAATAATTTATCTTGATATCTAACTTTAGTACGTTGCATGTCTTTCGATTTTGATGCCATTGAAATTAAGACATCTTTTTCAGGAGACGTGCCTCGCGTTAATGGCCAACTTGCAGTTGCACGAGCCTTTGGAGATGAAAACCTTAAAGCCCATCTGAGTTCAGAGCCTGATGTACGTAATATACGCATTGACTCGAGTATGCAGTTCGCCATATTGGCAAGTGACGGCTTGTGGAAGGTCAGTTTTTGATACTTTTTGTGAAGAATCGATTCTTGTATTTTGTTGCACAATATGCTTATGAAGATGAATGATGGCTTTTTGAATTTTCCATTTCCAGGTGATAAACAACCAAGAAGCTGTAGACATAGTAAAAGGCATTAAGGATCCTCAATCTGCTGCGAAGCGTTTGACCACAGAGGCTTTGGCCAGAAAAAGTAAAGATGATATATCATGCATTGTCATACGGTTTGGATGACGACGATAGTGAATGTAAAACACAGAGAAGATAAGGAGCGACTTACTCGTATGCTCTATCTTAAACATGTCTTGCTTTGAAAATTGTTCTTGTTTAAATAATTTGCGTTGTTTGGAACGAAAATTGAGGTAAAAGAATCAAAGTAGTTAGTTTTTATTTTCTTCATTTTAAAAAAATTATTGGGAGATAGGGAAAACTTGGGTGCATAGTGTTTCTTGAGTTAGATGTGAATAATGGCAATGTTATCCAATTTGCTCTGTGTATATATAGTAAGTATATTTATGGGATTTAAAAATATTCAATTATGTTTAGACTTGGTCCAAAAATGGTATCTTGGATTTGTACTTGCTACTTGATTTTGGGTTGTGACAGAGATCTTGAAACAGATCGTGATTTTGGGATAACTTTCCAGCTCCTGTTTTTGGATTGATCTTAAGAGGCATTTCCATTCGTATCGGTTGCAAATTGTGTTACCAGAAAAGGAAATGAAACACTGATTGTCTCTCTTAAATCTTGGCCTTTGACATATAATAGAGGTATTGGCTATTCCGTACTAACATAATTTAATTATGTCCTTCTATTTTCTTGAACATGTCGTGTAATTTATCGTAATATTTAGAAAGAAATTAAAGTTAAGAAAGCAAGATAAGACTTAAAATTGGATTTCCACCTAAACCACCAGGTTGACTACTAATTTTTTTTCAATATGTATCGTCTTACACTATTTCATTTAACTATATCTATATTGTCACCAAACCTATACCTTTCCATACATTAAGAATTTTTTATTTGACAAGTGACCGTTTGAAGTGAAAAGCAGACCTTATAGATTTGAATAATATAATATATGTATATAAAGGAAGATGAAGAAAAAACTTATCTTATACACAATGAAAAGTTTGTATGAAAATGAACTGATTATGTTCCAAGACCTGAATCACTCATTCTCTTCAAAATACACTTGAGTTATTTGACCGCCAATAAGTTCATTTTACAAAAAAAATAAAAATGAAGAAACAAATCCATGAAATAATTGAAACAAGAAACTAAGACTATACTAATTGTAGATCATTGGAAGAAACACCAATTTAACAGCTGAGGGCATTGCGTGGGAGCACTGAGAGAGATCAGTAGTATGGAATGACAGGCGGTGGTGGAGATGCGTATGAGACTCCAACTATTGGAGGCAGCGGAATGTGTTCCGGGGGAGGTGGTGGTGATGAATAAACGTATGGTGGTCGCGGCGCTGGTGGGGGAGGTGGTGGTGATGAGTAAACGTATGGCGGTGGCGGCGATGGTGAGGGAGGTGGTGGTGATGAATAAACGTATGGCGGTGGCGGAGATGGTGAGGGAGGTGGTGGTGATGAGTAGACGTATGGCGGTGGCGGAGATGGTGAGGGAGGTGGTGGTGATGAGTAGATGTATGGCGGTGGTGGAGATGGTGAGGGGGGTGGGGGAGACGAGTATTTGTATGGTGGAGATGTTGGCGGTGAATGTGTGTAAGGCGCAGGTGACGGTGAGGGGAGTGGTGGTGCGCATTCCGGAGTGTGTGGTGGTGGTGGTGGTGATGAATATGTATATGGTGGTGGTGGCGATGAATACGTGTATGGTGGAGGAGGCGATGGTGGTGGCGGCGGAGGTGAGGAATACGAATATGGCGGAGGTGGGGAAGGTGAAGGTGGCGGCGGCGATGAGTAAACGTATGGTGGAGGAGGAGAAGGTGAAGGTGGCGGCGGTGGAGGAGATGAATATACGTAGGATGGTGATGGTGATGGTGGTGGAGGTGATGAATAAACATATGGCGACGGAGGCGGACTTGATGGCGCATAATGAACTGGTGGCGGAGGCGGACTTATGGGCGCGTAATGAACTGGTGGTGGTGGAGGTGGCGGTGATTTATGGCGTGTCGAGGGTGACGACTTATGCTGAGGTGGCGGTGGTGGAGAATGGTGGTACTCGGTCGTAGGTGGCGGCGGAGGCCGCAAATGAGTTCCCGGAGATATTTTGTGAGTAGGCGGCGGTGGTGGTGGGAGGAAAGCCGTCGCCGGAGGTGGAGGGTGAGACCTACTACTCGGCGAAGACTTCGAGGTGGGCGGAGGCGGTGGAGACCGCCTAGCAATGGGCCTCGGCGTCTGAGCAGGCTTAGGCGATCCCGGCACCGGCACCGGCGGTCTCCTAGCAGAACCTCCGCCTCCGCCAAAGCACTTAGACTTGCTGCAATCATAGGGCTTAGCAGCATCGGAAGAACACTCCTTAGCCGACCTCTGACCACTCTTATTCGGAATACAATTCTCCCGCCCATCCGCCACCGTGTCGCCGCCGAATCTGCTACACTGCGCCGCCTCACTCGTGAAGTAGTTAAACGAATAGGTAAAATTCTGCAGCCGCGGCAGCGCACACACGGCGGCGGGCACCTCCCCGGTCAGGCGGTTGTGCGCCACGTCGAGCTGTTCCAGGCTCCTCATACGGCTGATCTCCGCCGGCAAGGGCCCCTGCAAGCTGTTAAAGCTGACGTCAAACACCGTCAGCTTCTTCAACAACCCAATCTGCGGCGGCAAACAGCCCGTCAGATTATCATTCATCAAAATCAGCTCATTCAGAGTCTTCCCCATCTTCCCAATACTGCCCGGAATACACCCTCCCAGATTGTTGTTCGCCAACACCAGCACCGACACGGGCGAGTTCCCCAGGTTCTCCGGTATGCCAAACCGGAATCTGTTGTCGTTCAAAAACAGAGCATCCAAATCCTTGTCGAAAATCTGCGAAGGCACTCCCCCCTCGAAATCGTTGAACCGAAGGTCCAGAAACTTGAGAGCCGGCAACGACAGAACCACCGTCGGAAACCCTCCGACGAACCGATTGTTACTCAAATCCAGCTCGAACAGCAGCTTCAACTTCTTGAAGCTGGTAGGCACAACGCCGCAGAATCTGTTGGAGTTGATGTGGAAGAGAGCGAGATCGGTGAGCAAGCCGAGCTCGTCGGGGAGGTACCCGGCGATGTCGAGGTGGTTCAGGTCAATGCCGGCGACCACCCTGGAGGAGGCGTTGGAGACGGAGAAGGAACAGAAAACACCGCTGTAGGAGCAGACATTGGGGCCCACCCAGTTGGAAGTGAAGTTGAAGGGATCAGAGAAGATAGCCTGCTTCCATGCCTGCAACGCAATGTAGGCACTGCGAAGACTGGGATTCTCGAAGGTCAAGCTTTTGGCGCCGTTGCTAATGGCGCTCAGGTTTATATCGTTGTCTCCGGCGGCGACATTGAGGATGAGGGAGAGGAGGAGGAAGAGGATTGAGGGGCGGCGCCACCGTAGCATGGTGGTGGAAGGAATCTAAGATTGCAATGAGAAGAGAGAAAATGGCAATCAGAGCATAATAAATTGGAACAGAGAAGAGTCGTTTGCGCTGACAAAGGTAATAATGT
The DNA here is from genome assembly GCA_028654395.1 of Scutellaria barbata. Classification (NCBI taxonomy): domain Eukaryota; kingdom Viridiplantae; phylum Streptophyta; class Magnoliopsida; order Lamiales; family Lamiaceae; genus Scutellaria; species Scutellaria barbata. Next base: position 10,348,902 of record CM053646.1, on the reverse strand, counting down.
AATGTGTTGTTGCTCTGCTCCTTCTATTAATATCATCTACTTCCTGTTGCCTCTATTTATTCCTTTTTTTTTTTTTGTGATTTTAATTAATTTGGTTCCATGCCCAACTGGCACATGCACTCTGTCTCCAGTTTTCTAAATTATATTTGTTTGAATGCTAAAACTATGTTTCTCTCTCTACTTACTGCTCTCCCAATACCTAATTTGACTTGCAATTCAAACCCCAATTTGTCCCAATTGAATATATTGAACATCACTTTTCTTTTTTTGTTATTTCATATATATTTACACATTCATGCTTAATTTATCTAATTTAACTAAACTACATCTTCTATTACACTTGATGTTACTTTTTTTATTTCAAAATAATCACATTTATCAAATAATATAACTGATTAATACATGATGTATATTAAATATAATGAAATATAAGATATAATATTATATTCTAACAGAATTTTTGCAAAGATCACTAACTTTTTTAAACCTACAATTTTAACATGACTTTTGGCTATTAATGACTTTTAATATCTTATGCATTCGTAAGCAAGAAGTAGATTTTGAACATCTTTTGACTTTATAAATTCGTGTTTTAATGTCAATTGATATATATTTATTACATGTAGTAGTATCAAGTAAGAGTTTTCTTCATAATTTCTAAAATTGGACCTATTAGTTAGGAATGCACAAAATCTTGAAAGTTATGTTAAAATTGTCCAAACCATGTTAAAATTATATTTTTTGAAAAAAATCCAAAAATCATATTAAAATTATATTTTTTGGGAAAAGTAATGATTTTTGCGACAATTACAATGAGTTTTCATTAATTTAGGTACAAAAAGTATGATCATATCGAATTTCAGCAATCAATCTCGAATTAATTAAGCATGACTTAAATTAATTGGGGATTTCTTATGATTATATTATGATGTTGATAGTTCATTTATAAAAGAGAAAATTGTAAATGAAGAAAAGAAAAGTAAACAAGAAAAAAGAGAAGAGAATCATGGTGACAGGGAAGCACGTTGCACGTATTTAAAAGAGGGGACAGACATGTAAAAGCCCAAGGACTACCCTTCATAAATATTTGTTGGACACCACCTAATTATTATTATTATCATTATTATTGCTACTATTATTTTTATTATTGCTATGTTTGATATGCTCCTCGTAACTTTTTGGACATTTATAGGTCTCCATATTATTTCTTTACCGACATCAATTCACTCATTTAATTATCTAATGTTCAACTTAGGTACGAGATTATTTAAATTTTGGAAACCCAGCTCATATTACTTAATTTCAAGTCCACATTTGACTAATTTGATATACATAATTATTTTTATACACTAAATGTACGGATTGTAGATTCATACAACTTAATCGACTCAATTCGAGAGTGCATTTCACGCATCACACGCCCAAACCCCAGTTCTACAGTTATATTGACATAACTTTTTAATTTAGCAAACTTAATATTTTAATTTTATCCTCATAACCTTTTGCAATGTATGTGGTGGAAAAAATATAAATTATTCACTGAAAAAGTTATAAAATCTGTACATAAAAACTATATTATTACAATATAAATGTTATATTATTATAATATAAATATTTCGCCTATATTGAATTTTTATAATGAAAAAATATAAGTTATTCACTGAAAAATTTATGAAATCTATACATAAACGTTATACTATTACAACATAAAAGTTTCGACTATATTACATGAAATTTTATAGTAAAAAAAATATATAAGTTATTCACTAAAAAAGTTATGAATTATACATAAAGGTTATACTATTACAATATAAAAGTTTTGGCTATATAACATGAATTTTTATAGTGAAAAAGTATAAGTTATACACTGAAAAAGTTATAAAATCTGTACATAAATGTTATACTAATACAACATAAAAATTATATTATTACAATATAAATGTTATGAATATAAATTAAAAAAAAAAAAACTGAGCACAAATTTGGTTAAACCGGACCCAACCCGCACACTCAATTATATGAATCATAACTCATACACTTGATGCACACAAACACTACTCTGTGAGATAACATATATCATATTAATCCGTTGGATATGTTTGAATAAGCCAATTTTACTCGATTAAAGTGCTTCTGATCAATCAGGGTTTCATTAGTAGAAGTATTAAATGTTTTTTTCTTCCCTGGTTGGCTCCTTAATTCAAATTTGATCCACAATCAATTCATCTGTTTCTTCAGTTGGTTTAATAGTTTTACATGGTCTTGATCAGCTAATTCTGATCGAGTATTTTGTATCTTCGATTCATGACTTATGTTGGATCAGACACTTAAATCGAATTGGTGGTATAACAACAATCGTGGAATTAAATTAATAAACCAACAAACCAACCAATCAATTAGCAAATAAAGCAAATAACCAACCAAATCAATATAAAATTTGACCAAGGATTTGAACTACTGTATGTCTCATCTGTATTATTAAGTGAAAATCTCACTAGTTTTTAAATAAGACGAAATCCAACTAGAACTCGGGACCTTAGGATGTCCTACAACTGTATTACTTTTTCTTTTAGTGATTTTTAAGCCCTTGAACTTTCGTGTGTTCTTCTAATTGCACTTTCATATTTTCATTTTATCTTATTCAATCCCTTAGTTTTTCTTTATTTTGGTTTACATGTAGGACTAAAAGTCGAAGTTTGATGATTTGATGAATTAATATATAAACATACAATGGATTTCTTCAAATAAATGCAACAACGTAAGAACTAAAAAAAAAAAAAAATGAAAATACACCACCTCAAAGTCCAAAGGCATGTTTGAACTATATAGATTTTGCAAGCTTAAAAATCAAAATCTTATGTTTATTTTGTAATTTTGACATTTTATATGCTAAGATTATAATTAAGATGACATATTCATTAAAGTTGATTAAAAAGGCTAATTTGATTGTATTATTTTATCCATAACATTATTGCACAGTGAGTTGATGATTAAAAACAATGTATAAATTTCATAACAAGATACAATTTATAAATTAATTTTTAATTTTGAATCCGAATTTTAAAATTTCTCAATAAGGAGCGTAATTTAATATTTTTTCTCAATTCAAGCCTTAAAATTTAGATTGAATTCTCAATTCAAGACAAAATTTCATTTTTTATTATATTTATTATTCATTTATATTTTAATATGTATTTATAATTTAGATAAATTAAGACAAGTTCATGCAATGTCGGAACGATCTTCATCCTACTTATATTAATTTATATATATATATATATTAATATATATATATATATATAATAAATGCAATTAAAAAAATAAAAATTCTTTTATTTTCTTAATTTTATGAATAAAAGTATAGAAAATCGATTTTAATATTTAATATAAATTATATTTTATGAATTAAATTAATTATATTTTTTCTTTCTTTTTTTCCTATAAATTAAGATAAGTCGGATGAAAATTATTCTTAAAACATATTAACTTGACTTAATTTATCCAAAATATGAATACATATTGAAATAAAAATAAAAATAAAAATAAAATTTTATCGATAACTCAATCTAAATTTCAAACCTTAAATTGAAAAAAATATGTTAAATTGAATCTCTTATTGAAAAATTTTAAAATCGAACTTTAAAATTGAGAACTAATTTATAAATTAAATCTTATTATGAAATTTATCCATTAAACAATACATTTATCTTCATATTTTATAAATCTTCATCAAAACATTTAACTAGACTAAATTTATCCTGAATTCGAATCAATGGATTATGCACGTCTCATCATTTACTTCACACACACCAAATGTTAAATATATCTAAATTTAAATAATTTACAAGTTTTCACAATATTATCACTGTACTCTTGAGTATTCTAAACTATTTATGCCTTTTAATATTTATTTTTAATCTAATTTACAAACTGTGTTAAGGGTGAAATAAAGCCCCAGCCTCTCTCTCTCTCTCTAACCTACTACCCCATTCAATTATTTTTTAGGCAAAAAGATTGAAGTAAGAGAGAAAAACAAAAACACGGAAAAGACTTTTGTTGTTGCCAGAGCAGAGAGGGGTCCCACTTATTACACTCTTCTCACGTTGTTCCTTCTCTCTCCTCTCGCTCTCTCTCTCTCAACACCAAAATTTCGAACGCAAACCGCGTTGCTTTGGGTCAATTAATATTACTTGTTTTTTCAAAATAAAAGCCTTTTTTTTTTTTTTTCTTTTTCGAAGGTTTACCTTTTTGGAGGTTGTACAGGTTTTTTCGAATATCGAACATTCAAAGTTAGGAGAACATACTTGCTTATTTTACAGGCCAGTTTATTATATTATTCGACCTGTGACATTCACAAAATAAAAATTGAAAATCTATTTTCACACATTATTTATTTTTGTCACGATCGGAAATATTTTCGATATATTTTTGATATTTTCATTTTTTCACGTAATCAATATAATAATTGTATATTTTTTCAATATTCTCCCGATATTTTCATAAAATAAGGATATCGATATTTACACCGATATCGATATTATCTTCCTTAAAAAACATTTTTGTAAGGTCAAATAATGTAAAGAATATATTAAACAAATCACCGCTCTCCTTTCCTCAACCTCTCTTCCTTCTTGGACAGCCTGTCCATATTTCTTGCATCATTCATCTTTATTTTTTTTGTTATTGCTAAATTGCTAATCATAATTTATCCATATATTTTTTCTAAAGTAACGAAAAAGACAAAGAAAACACAAATCTTTGCTTTTTGATTGATATATATATTCCATCATTTCTTTGGACCGCCACAACCTAGGAATGTAAATAAGTCGCCGACTTAAGTATTATCGGACTCAATCTCAAAATAAATTCTAAAATTAAAAGCTTTAGCTCAACTCAAATTTGATTGGACTTACTTTTTTAATGTTCGATAAATAACTTGACAAATTCGAGCTCAATTCGATACTTGAAAATATTTATGAAAATTTTAAAATTCCTTTAAAAAAATTGAAAAAAAAATTTATTAGGGATAAATTTGTAAATTTAACATATGTTCGTTATACTTGATTAGAATAACAAGCTTATCACGATAATTATTAATAGGCTCAGGCTTGAGATTGAAAGCTCCTAAAACTCGACTCGATTATTTTCTAACCATATTTAATTTTTTTTTCGAGTTAATCATGAGTAGCTCATGAATTGTATTATCCCATTTACATTGATGACAATAACACACCTACATTTACATACAAAAGTGAGTAATATCCATTACCCTTGAAAATTTGTAAAATCGTTAAATAGATTCAAAATTTATGAAAATTACAATACAATATTTCCAATAGTCAATTTTCAGCATATGATCTTTGTACCAATGTCTCCAGCAGTGCATCAAAACACTGAATTTTTTTGGCGTGTCAAAAAACTTGATTGTCTTCAAAACTTTATTTTAATATTTTAATTGGAGAAATTTTTAAATTTACTTTGCGTCAAAATGCCTCCTTCATTAATATTATTTATTGGGAAACAGTGTTTATTTATTGTGATATTTATCCATCTATCAATTTCCTGATTTTATGTTATGTGATATGATTTTTTTCTTCTAATTGTCCACATCTACTATCTTGATAGGTTCTCCTATATCTTTATAAGTGTGTTTACCTGCAGTACTTATGACCAAGCTCATCTAAATGTTATAATTGAAAGATTAAAGAATTATCTAAAGAATACAATCCATCTACAACAAAATGTTATTTTTAATATAATTATATTTGTTCAATTTTTTATCTGATCTTTTTCCATATATTTGAGATGTTTCATTGTCATATATTTTAGATAATCATTTATTTGTCGTTCTATTGATATTTCCCTTTCCTCAAGATATATAGTTTGGTCCCTCTTTGATGTTGTAAATGGCATAACTTAATGCACGAAAATGCTTACTATTTTTATGTACACCATCCCTTAATTGCTTTTCTTTTTTCGTATTAATCTTTTTTTTTTTAAATCAAATTCCTTATGTTTTCAATTTGGTGTGAGAGATTAAATCCATCAAATTTTTGCAGTCGATGAAGCCTATTTATGAAAGTAGAAATTAAATATGCAACTATGAATGCATTTTCATATTTATATGGAGAATAGAATACAAAATATATTTATTTGAGATTTAATTTATGTTTTCGTTATATATCTAAATCATTTTTAAAACATGCAAAATACAGGAAATACCAGTTCAAGTGGTTATTACCAAATTGATCCATCGATTATAGAGTAGGGTAGAAAGGTAAGATTCAACCTACTAATTTTATTTTTTAAAAATCCGAAAATAAGAGTACAGATCAAGCCAACACTAATCTTTTAGTAAGTTTATGAATACTTTTATAAATAACACAAAAAAATTAAGTAAACAATTCATATACAAATTAACTAACAATTTAGATACTAAATAGAATATGCAGAATACAAATTTAAATAAATTAGAAAATAAATAAAAATACGAATAATAAAGTTAGGTTACATAAATAAACATTTAAGTTAGTTCTCATATAATGAGAATGCTATAAGATTAAATGATTACTCCACTTTAATTAATTTGAAGAAATAAGAACATTAACGATTTATTAAATAAAACTTCATTAATTCCTAGATATATAAACTACGATGATAATTAAGATTTAGTAAATTAATTCCTGAGATAATTCATAAAAAAGTGAATTCAGGTATTACTAATTTAGTGGAATCAAAGAGAATTAACGAATAAATTTAGAATAGTTAAATAAACCTTAAGATACTATTTTATAATAGAAAATCAAATTTTCGAATTATCAAAATTAATATTAAACTCGATTTATCATGAATAGTTCTTCAAATTTGATTGTTTCGACTTGTTTTTTGTTTCCTAATTTTGTCCATTCCATTCTTGAAATGATACGTAATTACATTTGTTTGGGCCTTACTTCAATGCTTTCATATAACGTACAAGGGCCCCAGCCCAATAAAAGCCTTTGGAGCTCATCATTTACATCTCATTCATTTCACTATATATTTATTTATTAATGTTCCATAAATGATTTACCAGCAACGATATTGTTGAACTTGGATCAAACCAATGGATTAATATAAAATACTCAGAGTTCTATTAAAAAAAAAACAATTTTAATAAACAGTTCAATTCAACTAGAAACCAATAGTATTTGATGTGTAGTTATTCAGACATATTTTATCATCTTGATTATCCTTGATTATAGTTCATTTATGTTTTAATTAGTTGCTGGATAATTTGTACGTTACCAATTCGATTATGCTTTCGGGTCAATTAACTGTTTTTATTTACATACTTGGATATATTATGTATTTTAACTTTTTTTTTTTGCTCGAAAATATTGTTATTTAAGGAAAATATTTCCTATTTTTATTTTTGCTGCTGCATTGAGGTTTTTGTTGCGTCATGAGTGTCGAATGCCTTGCATTGCCTTTTGAAAATTTTAGTCCATTTTTTTATTTTATATTTTTTAGTAAACTTTCAATTATTTTACTTAGTTAATTACTACTAATAATAAAAATAAAAGGTAAAGTTAATGGATGAAAAAAAAAAAACTGTGTTTGCATATCTTTTATCTGTTAATGAAATTTATAGTAAAAGTAAATTGCAGAAAGAAGAATGAGCATGAGCTGCTACGTGAATCCATGGAAGTATATCCACTGAAACCTAATTTGATTAACCACGAACAATCATAACTACTACCATTGGTTTTGTTAGTATTCAAGTTTAAAAAATAGAAAATTCAATTAGTAATTAAATGCATTTTATTGGATTGATAATTAACGTATAAGTTCTGCAGATGTCTTGGTAAGGTGCATACAGTGCACCACCACCTCTCCGGCCTTATGATGCACCATCATCTCCTACAGCTTCATCCACGCCCATGGATAAATATTATGTTAAGCCTTTATTGCAAAAATATTCACCACCTTTAATAAGTTCAACTCAAACAGTATATAAATTTTTTTGAGATAGCAAAAATCAGGATTTTAACACATTATTTTGTTTGACATGTGAACCCGAATCCTCGGAGAAAACATATGTGCCTTAAATTACAATGTGAGTTAAAGTCAGGTACTTCAAATCTCTCCATCCAAATGGAGTTTAAGAAAATTCTAAAATCAAACCATTTTTTCCTCCCTTAATGTTTCTAGATGTCTGTGTTGCAATTAAGGTATTTTGTATATGTTGAATTGGGTGAAAAAAAAAAAAACTCATTATCCTCATTCTATGAAAGCTCCTCATTAATTCTTAAATTACCGATGAATTTATTTTTGTAGGTATTTAATTGTTTTTTTTCCCTTGTAATAAGATATTTACTACATGTTTTCTCCAAGAAAGTAATAGATAGACCGAGTGGATATATAAGTAACACTTCATTGCTAATAAAAAAACTCATTAAAAAACGTCATATATGTTTGTTGTGTGAAAATGTAAGGTAAAGATTCTTTTAGAATTTTTTTTTCCCCCAAACATCAAATGGACTGAGAATTTTTTAAAAATTTCAACATTGAGCTTTAGTAGGAGGTTCTATGCTTTTTAAGATAAGTATCGGAGAACTTAGTACGTTGCATGAGTTTGTATTGTAGTTTTGATTGATTTAATGTTGAGTTCGAGGTCTACTGTTGTTACTTAGAGCGGTTAGACATCAAATTAGTGAATTATAGTATAATTATTTCATTTGGTGTGAATTTTTACCGTTGATATTGATTCTTTTATGTTTTCGATACTTTATTCTAAAAATAATTAATAAATATGGCTGGACTTTTAAAATTCTATTGCCATTCCATTTATATACTGTACATGCTTAAATCTGAATGGTAACTCCACTAACCCGCTCCCATATATTAAAATTAAAATTTAATAAAAATAGAATAAGATATCACGTTTTTTTCTTTAGTTCAAATTTAGTTCATGAGTGTGATTATCAGGAAATGGGAAGTGAAAATACACTTTGAAATGTCTTGCACGATAATGCAATACAATCATAGACAAATAGATAATGCACGAAAATGTCAGTGTCACTATACCATGAAAATAAGCCAACTATGAAAATTAAACACAGTAGTACTAAGCAAGAACAAGAACTTTGAAAAATAAGCCAACTATTAAAAAAACAAGAACAAATTATACGAAACAATGAAGAACTTTCCCAACAACCACCAACAAATAATACTTTTAATATGTACAATGGATATTTTCCAGATTTCGGAGGGTCGGGAAGTAATCTCGGAAATTATTAATTAGGACATTTAAATTCTCGTATTGTACTTTTTCAAGCTTAATCATAATTTAGATGTTTTATGTTTATTTTAATTTAGTTATTTTAGCATAATTGTCTTGATGTATTTTGTGATTTATATATTTTAATTTAATATACTTTGTGATTGAATGTATTATGTTTACTTTTATATTATACACATGTAGTAAATAATAATTTTTTCATAAACAATAATATTGTTTCATGAAATAATGAAATACAAATTATATTAAAAATAAATTGTGAAATTAAAATTATATTAAAAAAAATCATAAAGTAAAAATAAAAATGTAGTGTAGTGCAATAGTGACCACTACATGTAGTGGTACACTATTTATTTCTGTAGTGTAGTGTGAAATGTAGTAATACTGCTAAAGCAAAATCTCACACTACATATAGTGTAGTGTGTAGTGTGAGATTTTTGCCCACGGTATGGATGCTCTTAGTACTAGTGTGTTTAATTTTCATAGTTGGCTTATTTTCATGGTATAGTGACACTGACATTTTCGTGCATTATCTATTTGTCTATGATTGTATTGCATTATCGTGCAAGACATTTCAAGGTGTCTTTTCACTTCCCATTTCCTGGTAATCACACTCATGAACTAAATTTGAACTAAAAAAAAAACGTGATATCTTATTCTATTTTTATTAAATTTTAATTTTAATATATGGGAGCGGGTTAGTGGAGTTACCATTCAGATTTAAGCATGTACAGTATATAAATGGAATGGCAATAGAATTTTAAAAGTCCAGCCATATTTATTAATTATTTTTAAAATTCATTAGACGTTAGTTGGATATTTGAGTGGCGTCTATCGCTTAAAATGTCTAGTTGGAGTTTTGGCAATGTTAATGTATCGTATCTAAAGTAAATAGATAGTTTTGTTATTTTAACTTTTTTATTCAATTTTTTTATTTTTCAAAAATATTTCTGAAACACTTATATATTAGTTTAAGCTGAAGGAGAAGTAAATATTTAATATCTCATTAGAATTAAATTTATTATAGGTGCATGACTTTCTCAAATACATATATGGTGCGACAGAATCTACATTCATGGGTTCTAGAGTCTTCTTAAGTTTGCCACGTAAGATTTTCATGATTTCCATGTCATCTTTTCTTTATGGTTTGTTATAGGTAGTTGAAGATATTTTGAGAAAATCTTTTCTTCCTATATATAATGTTGTATTTTTTTTTTTCAACATTAGAAAATCACTTTTGTATTCTCGCTCTTCATTTCATAATATATATGACTTATTCAATGATTACACAATTATCTTTTATTTTTATTTTTCAGTTCGTTAATTTTCTATATATATATATATCTTATTGAATAATAGTAATGATTAGATAGAAGTTTATAATACATTAAAAACACCATCGTTTTACTTAAAAAAAAAAAAGAAACAAAAAAGTTGTTTGACGTCCTATCTAGCCCCAACTAGGGCCGCCCAGCATAGACAAAAATTGGTACGGTTAGAAACCATTTGACGCCTAAATCGATTTTTTAGAACACTGCTGGTGGGAGACTTTAGCTCGAGTGGAAGACTTCAGTTCAGTCAAAGATTGACGACATGATTGGTATGATGGAATGAGGTGAGAATAAAATCACCATTCCTACCTCTATTCTTATTTCCTTGATTAATTTATAAGAGAGAATGATCATTTCCCAAGAAATTTTTAATACCATAGATACATGTAGAATTGATCATTCCTTCATAATCTCATGATATTATGTATTCATGCCAACAAGGGAATGAATTATTTTTATTAATTTTGACAATTTCATCATTATTTATTTTATTTTCTTACGGGTTAACTTCCCAAAATTAAATTATTATATAAAACTGTGTAAATAATATTAAAGTAATTTATAAATAATATAAATATAAAATTAATAAAAAAATAAAATAAAATAATAAAATTTATAAATACATAAATAGTATAAGATAATTTATAAATATTAAAATGTTAAAACATAAAGATGATATGACTATAATATTAATAATAATAATTTTAGTCTAGTGTAAGATATCTATTTTTTAAATATATATATATATAATAAGATAAATGAATATTAGAATAAATAATAGTTTATATAAAAATAATTAAATAAATTATAACTAATTAAAATATTGTTTTGATAATATATAAAATTTATTTTAATAATATAAAACCATATAAATATTTAATAAAAATCATGATAAATATTATATAATTAATTACTTTAAGAATATATATAATAAAAAATTATTAAACTAATATAAAATTAAAAATAAACTATTTAAATATAAATATATAATACATCTCAATATTAGTGCAATGATTAATTTTTTGTAATTTTTTAAAATTTAGAGGAAAAAGAAACGGACAAAAACGTTGTTGTAGAACTGGTCATTATTATTAGTAGTATTTATTTATAATTGTTTGATATATTTATTTCTCTATTATATATTATTCATTATTTAATCAGATAATAATAATATTATCTAATTAATATAACTAACAGTTACATATTTAAAGTACATGGAATATGTTAGCTAAAATACATATCGGGTGCGATTTATATTAAATTTAATGGCGACTTATATTAAATATATTATTAAAAATTTAATACTAGTATTAGAAACAATTAAAATAATTAAGGTCGCCAACGATGGTGACGAAGTATTAAATAATATTAAAATAATTATGATCGTCACCATCTGTGATGACTAATGAATGATTATGTAATTATGTTAGTAGTCACCACTAGCGATGACGACTTCACCTATTATATTAACAACTTCATTTTCCACTACATTTATTTAAAAAAATAATTAAACTACAATATTTTGTTAAAAACAGCCGAAAAACCGCAAACTGAAAGATGAATAAGAATATTTAGGTTAATCTGAGTTTTTCTCTTCACATTAAAAAAAAAAAAAAAACCCACCAAACAAATGATATGTCAAAAAAAAAAAAGTATTTAAACGGGACAAATTGTAAACTTATTAAAAAGGACCAAACAATTGAAAAACAAAACAAAATAGACAAAACCAAAAACCATGATCATTTTGCTACGTACTACTAAAAATGTACGTCTTGTGATTTTTTTAAATAGTTTATTCAATTTTATTGCTATTGTTATTGCTTGTGTTGTAAAATAAATGAACACAATGTGGTGTTTGGATGAAGTGATGTAATGATGAATGATTCACAATTCATAATAATAAATCATATCATGGTTTTTGAGTCTGATATGAATTTAAATCAGTTACATTTAATTTTAATTTGACCAATGTTTTTAGTAATATAGATGACTTTTAAATCTATTTTAATATGCATCCATATCAATCCAAACACTATCAATAAATTTATTATTATAAATTTTAAAATAATTAATTTCTCAAATCCCAACATCCAAACGCTGTTAATAAATTTAGTATAATAAACTCCAAAATCATTTCCCAAATCCCAGCATCCAATCACAACCTCACACACTCACTATATGCAAACAAGTCTACATCATTTGGTGAGCTGCTACTTTTCTTCACACACTGCTCAAACTACTATAATTCTACAAATACCTATTCTGATTTTCATCTCTCATATAATTCCTTTGCAAACTAAAGAAAGAAAAAACCAGTGAGCATGGAATATTCCGGCGGCTTTCAGGTGACAGTGAGGCGGCGAGAGGTGGTGGCGGCGGTGCTGCCTTTGCAGGAGCACTGGCTGGCCATGTCGAACCTCGACTTGCTTCTTCCGCCCCTCGACTTCGGAATCTTCTTCTGCTACTCCAAAACCAGTCACAAGATCTCGCCGGAAAATATGGTGGCGGTGCTGAAGAAGTCCCTCGCCCAAGTGCTCGTCTCCTTCTACCCCTTCGCCGGAGAAATCACGCAGAACGGCGACGGCGAGCCCGAGATTCTCTGCAACAACCGTGGGGTGGATTTTACACATGCTTATGCTGATGTTGAGCTAAAAGACATCGATTTTTATCGTGCAGATGAAAGTTTTCATGGGAAACTCGTTCCTGTTAAGATGCATGGTGTGCTTTCTGTCCAGGTAATTTATTTCAATTTGGCATAAATTAAGTGACATTTAAGCCTTTTTTTTTCCTGCTTTAATTCACCTTTTATCCCATAATTATGGTATCTTCGATTTTGATCTAAAAAACATTGAGTTTTCAATATAGTTCCACAATTAAAAAATCTGCCTAATTTCAATTTAATATTGACTTGATTGTATTAATAAATACTATATATTATGTTTATGATGATGAACCATAATATAAATATGGTAGCGTGTATATTGATAAATAAGCCACAATATTAAATTATAAAGATTAAGAATAGATATCAAAACTAAGTTACAAGAATAGGATTTGAATAAAAAATGGGAGACAATCAATTCTAGCTATTTGTTATTAAAAAAAGAAAAGAATATTTAGACATAATTTCACAGTCATTTCTCTAGCAAATTATGGATATTTTTATCCTCGTCTCCACCGTTCACACCCACGCATTTCATCAAGGCTTGTAGAATTCTATCTTGTACAAATATATTTGATCTGTTTTATTTACATTAGCTTATATCATTCAAAATTATAATCATACTAATTTATCTTATTCCAAAAGAATCACGTTGCTTCACTTCAGTTCATCGTATTATTCAAACTTAAGTTGTAGTGTATCTCATCCTATACCAAAAATAATATTAGAAAAAAATTCAAAAAGAAGATAAGATTGAGACTTTTGCTAAAAATGAGTAATAATTTCCATGTAAAATAATTACAAAAGGTCAGCCATATAAGATATTTCTTCTTAATTAGTTTTGTTTAAGAAAATGACCGATCTTTACTTTTAAAATTGATGTAATTATGTTAAACCTAGTGGTTTCGACCTATTCTCCTACACTCTCACTCAAAAGTCATAAGTGGATACCTTTTCCATGTATGACATTATTCAAACAAATAAAATTCCTACCTAATATGGTTTTTTTTTTTGGCTTTTTCTGAATTCAGATACGGTCCCATTTTCTCTACTTGTCCATGTAATCATTTTCCTTATTTTTGTCAACCAAGTTTTTGAAAGTCAATCCTACTACAACCCATCATAACTTCTCCCACAATGTTACCAAAACCATTGAAAATGAAACAATGATAAAAATAATGGCTAGTAAAATTATTGACTTGGAATTGTCTTTCTTCCAGAGAGTAATACACTAATTTAACCCACCATCACTTTATTTAATTGATCCTGATTTCTCATATATCAATTATATTATTTTACAATGCAGTATATCTTTTTGGATTAGATTTGACATCTTGGAGAAATTCAAAGTTTAACCAATCATTAAAAACAAAACATTATATAACTTGATTTCATGGATAGTTAATGAAAGACATATCGTTTTTATTCATAAATAAAATTATTTATACAAATTCATATATAAATTGTGAATTTTTTTTTTATTTTGTTGACAATTACAATTTTTATATCGGCGAGGTCTAATTAAATTATCAAATGATCCCCAAAATTTGTGAAAATCACAATTAAACCCTTCTAACTATGAAAGAATTGAAAATGGCACCCAACATTTATACCAATATTTATGAGTAATTTGATTCAAAATCACTCATTTTCATCAATATCATATCATCGGTATCTCAGGTAACGGAGCTGAAATGCGGTGGATTATTCGTCGGATGCAGTCTGGACCACCGGGCGGCGGACGCCCACTCCGCCAACATGTTTCTCACCGCGTGGGCTAACACCGCCCAAGCTAACCCCAGAAAGCTTCTCCCCTCTTTCCGCCGCTCCATTTTCAACCCCCGCCGCCCTCCACAGCCGCACTACTCTCTCGACAAACTCTATGCGCCGCTGCTCTCCGCGCCACCTCCTGCATCCACCGCCGCCCTAACTAGTCGGATCTACTATATCACATCCGACAAAATCGATCTCCTCCAATCTCAAGCCAGCTGCAATGGCACCAGGAGAAGCAAAATCGAGTCCTTCTCCGCATTTCTATGGAAAACCATAGCCAACGTCGGCGAGGATCGCTCCAGGACGGTCAAATTAGGCGTCGTGGTCGACGGAAGAGCGAGGCTAGGCGGCCAAACGACGTCGCTAGAGTGCTATTTCGGAAATGTCCTCTCCGTTCCGTACGTGGAAGCAAGCGTCGGCGATCTCCAAACGACATCGCTCGCGATGGTGGCGGAGATCGTCCATGAATGCGTGGCATCGGCGTCCACGGCGGAGCATTTCCTGGCGTTGATAGACTGGGTGGAGATGCGAAGGCCGAATCCGGCGGTGGTGAAGGTTTACTGCAAAGATGAAAACGCAGAGGCGGCGGTAGTGGTGTCGTCGGGGCAAAGGTTTCCCGTGCAGAAGCTGGACTTCGGGTGGGGCGGGCCGGGTTTCGGGTCGTACCAATTTCCATGGGGAGGTGAAACCGGGTACGTAATGCCAGTGCCTAGCGCGAAGGGGAATGGGGATTGGATCGTGTACATGCATCTACAGAAAAAGCACCTGGATCTGGTTGAGGCACGTGCTGCTCACGTGTTCAGCCCGATCAATTCTGACTATTTGAGACTTGCTTAGTACTAGTGTGTTTAATTTTCATAGTTGGCTTATTTTCATGGTATAGTGACACTGACATTTTCGTGCATTATCTATTTGTCTATGATTGTATTGCATTATCGTGCAAGACATTTCAAGGTGTCTTTTCACTTCCCATTTCCTGGTAATCACACTCATGAACTAAATTTGAACTAAAAAAAAAACGTGATATCTTATTCTATTTTTATTAAATTTTAATTTTAATATATGGGAGCGGGTTAGTGGAGTTACCATTCAGATTTAAGCATGTACAGTATATAAATGGAATGGCAATAGAATTTTAAAAGTCCAGCCATATTTATTAATTATTTTTAGAATAAAGTATCGAAAACATAAAAGAATCAATAAGTGTTTCAGAAATATTTTTGAAAAATAAAAAAATTGAATAAAAAAGTTAAAATAACAAAACTTTCTATTTACTTTAGATACGATACATTAACACGGCCAAAACTCCAACTAGACATTTTAAGCGATAGACGCCACTCAAATATCCAACTAACATCTAATGAATTTTAAAACATTACTCATCAAAATATATTAATGTTTAGCCAAATTGAAGTCTCTCCCACTCGAACCGACAACCTCAAAATATATATGTTTAGAGATAAGAGATTAGATTCATCACATTATTTATTCTTCTTCAATGAGACGATATATTATTTTCAACGTTTTGTGGGTTTTGTAGTTGTATGATTGTTTTGAAGAGCAAGGGTATTTTTGGGTTTTGAGGTTGAAGTATAAATTTTAGAATATGTAAAAAAAAAAGAATAAAATAGGAGCTTGTATTTTTAAGGTGGGTTGTACGGAAGACAAAAGTCTCATGTACATCTAATGCACCATGATCGATTTGGATCCGACATGAATCTGTCCTTTTTTTTTTTTAATTTTACATTAATTTTTATAATATATTAGTTATACATTTATATTATAATAATTAAATCTCATAACCTTAATATAATATTTTAACATAAAAAAAATTCAATTTGAGTACAATTTGTACATATATACTTTTAGGGATAGCAACCCAATTTAACACAATTACTATTAAATATGACTTAAAATAGCACCAAAAATAAAATTGACCTTTTTTTACCATCAAAAATAAAAGTGGGATAGTTTATACCATCAAATTTAAAAGTATGACAAAAAATACCACCATTGTTGATTGACTTTGATGATAAAATTATTACCCAATAATAATTGGTCAAAGGAATCTTTTAGTCAACAAAAATGACTTTCTCTCACCTCCCCCACCCCCAAACCCTTCCCTCTCACCTCTCGCACTTACAGCCGCTCCCCACCTCCATTTTCCCCCATTTTTGAGCTCAAAAATTGACCTCAAATTCACGTGTAAAGCTTAGATTTTTTGGTGAAAATTCACGTGTAAGACGAAGATGTCAAACCAAGGAGAGGTTAGTGATTTATCCCTCGTTTTTTCAGAAAATTGTAGAAATTAAGTTTCGAATTTGTTGAAATTTCTTGAGAATTTGTTGAACTTTTGTTGAATTTGTTGGAAATATGTCTTAATATTTCGAATTTGTTGAGTATTAGTTGAACAAACGGAGGGTTAAACGTGGATTTGAATTCCAATTGAACCCTAAATTATTTGGGGATTAGGTTTAATTTCTTTTCAAATATACTTGAATTCATATTTGGAATGGTTAATTGAGTTTAAATTTGAATTTGATAGGGTTAATTTGTTTGAATATGTGCTTGAATTGATGCTTGAAAGGGTTAAACGGGCATAATCGAAAATAATCACGTTTAATTGAAAATATGCATGTTTAATCACGTGTAATTATAGGGAATAATTCATGTTAAACACTGTAATTATAATGTTAAACGTGAATTCTCAATGAATTCACGTTTAAACCTATAATTGAAGTGTTTTAAGTTTGAGGGGTATTTTGGTAATTTGGTCAAAAGGTTGACTTTGACCGGGACCCACGACCCCCGGTCAACGGCATGTCATTGGCGACGACTCGATGATAAAGTATGATGAAAAGAAATGGGATAGAAAACGAATCGAAAATTCACGGTCGGGAATTTTTCTCGACGACGGGAGAAAAAATCCCGTCGTCTCCCCACAGCTGCCGAGAAATCAAGGCAACGGGAGAACCCGTGGACGGGAGCTGTCGAGTTTTCTCGACAGCGGGGGCCGAGGCTCCCGGCAGCTGCCGAGTTTTCTCGACGGGAGGGGCTACACGTGAATTTTGTGGGCTACACGTGATTTTTGAAAAATTCACGTGTAGCCCACAAAATTCACGTGTAGCCCGTCTCCTTGTCCCCCATCGGGCGCGCGCTACCGTCCCCCGGCCCCCGTCGGGCGTGCGCTCCCGTCCCCCGTCGGGCGTGCGCTCCAGTCCCCGTCGGGCGCGTGCTCCCGTCCCCCGTCGGGCGCATGGTCCCCCGTCCCCCGTCGAGTGCACGCGCCCCTGTCCCCCATCCCCCGTCGGCAGCGCGCTCCCGTCCCCCATCCCCCGTCGGGCGTGCGCTCCCTTCCCCCGTCGGGCGCGTGCTCCCGTCCCGCGGCCCCCGTCGGGCGCGCCCGCTCCCGTTCCCGTCCCCCGTCGGGAGTGCGCTTCCGTCCCCTGTCCCCCGTCCCCGTCGGGCACGCGCTCCCGTCAGGCACGCCCACTCCCGTTCCCGT
This sequence comes from Scutellaria barbata, assembly GCA_028654395.1. Taxonomy (NCBI): domain Eukaryota; kingdom Viridiplantae; phylum Streptophyta; class Magnoliopsida; order Lamiales; family Lamiaceae; genus Scutellaria; species Scutellaria barbata. The sequence continues at coordinate 10,330,351 of CM053646.1, read as the reverse complement.
CCCCCGTCGGGAGTGCGCTTCCGTCCCCTGTCCCCCGTCCCCGTCGGGCACGCGCTCCCGTCGGGCGCGTGCTCCCGTCCCCCGTCGGGCGCGCGCTCCCGTCCCCCGACCCCCGTCGAGCGCTCGCGCTCCCGTCCCCTGTCCCCCATCCCCGTCGGGCGCGTGCTCCCGTCCCCCGTCGGGCGCGCGGTCCCCCGTCCCCCGTCGGGTGCATGCGCTCCCGTCGGGCGCGTGCTCCCGTCCCCCGTCCCCCATCGGGCGCACGGTCCCCCGTCCCCCGTCGGGTGCACGCGCCCCTGTCCCCCATCCCCCGTCGGCAGCGCGCTCCCGTCCCCCATCCCCCGTCGGCACCGCGACCCGTTTTTTAAAATTCAGTTTAAAAAATTTAATAATTATAATAGGACAATTAAATATCATATTTGATTAATTCCCCTTTAATAAATTTTTTTAATCTCCGTTCAATACTCAGCACTTAATAAAAATAATTTCTTAATCCGCCTTACATAATAGATATACAATTTGAATTAAAAAATTAATAATCCCAATTTCATAATTAAAGTAACATAATATCCACACATTTTTTTAATATTTGTACAAATTTTTTTAATATCCGTTTATTAATCAACCCTTAATTTTGAATTAATTTCCTAATCCATCGTAAATATTATCCACATACTCAAAAAAAATCCTCTTTGATACGCCCCATTTCAAAATTACAACAACATATGTTTCCTCGACCCGTTACGATTTTTTAGATCCATTTTTTTAGTCTCCTTTCAATATTCAACTCCTCACTCGGGGATTTTTTTTTTGTCAAATCCCGTTTTAAAAATTTAATAATTATAATTGGACAATTAAATATCATATTTGATTAATTCCCCTTTAATAAATTTTTGTTATCTCCGTTAATAATCAACACGTAGTAAAAATAATTTCTTCATCCGTCTTGCATAATAGATACATAATTTGGATTTAAAATTTAATAATCCCAATTTCATAGTTAAAGTAACATAATATCCTAATCGATTTTAAATATTTTTACTAATTGTTTTAATATCCGTTCATTAATGAACACTTAATTTTGAAATAATTTCTTAATTCTTCGCAAATATTATCCACATACTCAAAAATTAACCTCTGTAATAATCCTCATTTCATAACTATAACAACATAGTTTCGTCGACCCGTTTCGATTCTTTAGATCCATTTTTTTTAGTCTTCTTTCAATATTCGACTCCTCACTCGGGGATTATTTTCTAAGACATCCTAAATAATACGTAGATAATTTTAATAATCCACTCTCATAATCCCCATTTCGTAATTAAATTAACATAATATCCGTACCACCGTTAAATATTTTTTATAATTAAATAAGTTCTCCGTTTAATAATCAACACTTAATGACGAATAATTTCTTTATGTCTCGAGGACAATAGGTAGATTCATCTGCTCTTAAAAATCCGATGTAATGATTAAAACAACACACTTTCCAGATGGCCGGATGATTTAAAGTTGCTCCATACTAGATTTTCAACACGAAAGATAATTAATTGTTTGCGAAGTATATCAAATATCAACAACTAATGTTGGTTTAACTTAGATTAGGGCGGGCGCTCCCGACAGGGGAAAGGGGAGGCGTGGGCCCGACGGGGGGAGGTGCGCGCCGGACGGGGGACGGGTGCGCCTGACGGGATACGGGGGAAGGGCACGCCCGACGGGGGACGGGGGAGGCACGCGCCCGACGGGGGAACGAGGACGGGGGAGGTGCGCGCCCGACGGGGGATGGGGGACGGGCGCGCCCGACGGGGGAACGGGGGAACGGGCGCGCCCGACGGGGAACGGGGGACGGGCATGCCCGACCGGGGACGGGGGATGGGGGAGGTGCGCGCCCGACGGGGGACGGGTGATGGGCGCGCCCGACGGGGGAAGGGGGACGGATGAGGCGCGCGCCCGACGGGGGACGGGTGATGAGGGATGGGCGCGCCCGACGGTGGAACGGGGACGGATGAGGCGCGCGCCCGACGGGGGACGGGTGATGAAGGATGGGCGCGCCCGAAGGGGGAACGGGGACGGGGGACGGGCACGCCCGACGGGGGAACGGGGGACGGGGGACGGGCGCGCCCGACGGGGAACAAGGGACGGGCATGCCCGACCGGGGACGGGGGATGGGGGGGTGCGCGCCCGACGGGGGACCGGTGATGGGCGCGCCCGACGGGGGAAGGGGGACGGGGGAGGCGCGCGCCCGACGGGGAACGGGTGATGAGGGATGGGCGCGCCCGACGGGGGAACGGGGACGGGGGACGGGCGCGCCCGACGGGGGACGGGGGACGGGAGCGCGCGCATCCGACGGGGGACGGGGGACGGGAGCGCGCGCGCCCGACGGGGGAGGCGCGCCACCGACGGGGACGGGGGACGGGAGCGCGCGCCCCCGACGGGGAACGGGGGCCGGGGCTCCCGGCGGCTGCCGAGAAAACTCGACGGGACAGGGCAACACGTGAATTTTGTGGGCTACACGTGAATTTTTCAAAATTCACGTGTAGCCCACAAAATTCACGTGTAGCCCTGTCCCGTCGAGTTTTCTCGACAGCGGGGGTGGGGGCTCCCGGCGGCTGCCGGGAAAACTCGACGGGAGACGGGTTACACGTGAATTTTATGGGCTACACGTGAATTTTTCAAAATTCACGTGTAGCCCACAAAATTCACGTGTAGCCCTGTCCCGTCGAGTTTTCTCGACAGCGGGGGCGGGGGCTCCCGGCGGCTGCCGGGAAAACTCGACGGGAGACGGGTTACACGTGAATTTTATGGGCTACACGTGAATTTTTCAAAATTCACGTGTAGCCCACAAAATTCACGTGTAGCCCTGTCCCGTCGAGTTTTCTCGGCAGCCGCCGGGAGCCCCGGCCCCCGTTCCCCGTCGGGGGCGCGCGCTCCCGTCCCCCGTCCCCCGTCGGTGGCGCGCCTCCCCCGTCCCCCGTCGGATGCGCCCGCTCCCGTCCCCCGTTCCCCGTCGGGCGCACGCCTCCCCCATCCCCCGTTCCCCGTCGGGCGCGCCCGTCCCCCGTTCCCCCGTCGGGTGCGCGCCTCCCACGTCCCCCGTCGGGCGCGCGCCTCCCACGTCCCCCTTCCCCCGTCGGGCGCGCCCATCACCCGTCCCCCGTCGGGCGCGCACCTCCCCCATCCCCCGTCCCCGGTCGGGCATGCCCGTCCCCCTCCCCCGTTCCCCGTCGGGCGCGCCCGTCCCCCATCCCCCGTCCCCCGTCGGGCGTGCCCTTCCCCCGTATCCTGTCGGGCGCACCCGTCCCCCGTCCGGCGCGCACCTCCCCCGTCCCCCATCGGGCGCGCGCCTCCCCTTTCCCCTGTCGGGAGCGCCCGCCCACCTCGACCCGTTTTTTAAAATCCCTTTTAAAAAATTTAATAATTTTAATCAGACAATTAAATATCATATTTCATTAATTCCCCTCTAATAATTTTTTTTAATTTACGTTCAATACTCAGCACGTAATAAAAATAATTTCTTAATCCGCCTTGCATAAAAATAATACTCAACACATCAATTCAAGCATATATGAAAGCAAATTAAACCTAATTTCTCAAAAAATAGGGTTAAATGAGGATTATTAACTAGTAAACATACCTTTCTTATTTCAGCAATAATATTTCCACTCTTCCAAGAGCCAAAATGTCGGAAAAAAAAATCGAAAATTTTGTTCTTCAAAATGTTGTCTGATAATTTCGTACTGAAATTACCAACCTATATAGAAGAACAAACGGAAGAAAATTACATGTGATTTCACAGTATAAAGTGAATTCACACTTAATAATGAGAAGGAAAAAACAAAAAAATTGGTGCACTATCATCAATCGAATTAATTGACGTGCATGGCCAAATTCAATGAAGACAATAATGAATAATGAGAACAAAACAAAACAAAAAATTTGGTGTAATAGTCATGCCCAAATTAATTGTTGCTCCCCTATTACTACACGTGCCTCATATCCAAAATTTTAAAAAAAATTAAACAATAATTAATGACTTTATATTTGTCACCATTGACCAATTAATAAAATATATTAATTGTCCAATCATCCAAGTTGACTTCAACAAAAATGGTGGTAGAAAGTGACATACTATTATATTTGGTGGTAGAAAGTGGAATACTATTATATGTTATGGTAATTTGAATATATGATTATATTTTTTATGCTAAAATGAATACTTTCCTCTATAGTTTTATGTGATATTACTCATATATTTATGTGATATTATATATATTTTTATATCAACATAATCATACTTTTATATAATATATAAAATGATAACTAACATAACTATAATGTATGACTAACATAACTAAAAGGAACAAAAATATTAATGTCCGTCTAAAAAAAATATTAAAGTACATCTAACATTACATAAATTTTAACTAATAAAATATAAATGTATGACTAACACTACTAAAAGATATGAGGTTTGACTACCAATAATATGGGGTAATTCTGCTATACAACAGTGGAATTGATACACCAGCATTTTTAACTGTGGTTAAAAAAATGAAGATAACTTTTGAGTTTTGGGCTGGTTCTTAGTTGTGGGCTGCATTGGGCCTCTTGAAATGCACATGAGCCTTCTTCACATTATACCCATATAATTAATTCTACATTTATGTTAATTAATTAATTTTTAAATAGTATTTAATTGAAACCAATACTGTTATGAAGATAATTAATATTGGTAATTTAGTATTTAATTAATTAATTCACATGGTTAATTTTAATACAAATATTACATATGAAATTAAATTAATACTTGTAATGTAGTATTATATTTAATATTTAATACTTGTAATGTAGTTACAATTTTCTTTGGTGACACAATGCAATATAAGTTTTTCTTTTTTTGACATATTTTTAATTATTGAAGATAAATCTTTAATATTGAACGACAGAGAACTCAAGTAATTTAAGATTAAATAGGGTTGCAACGCATACAATAACGTGAGGCTTAAAGGCAAGAACATTAATTGTAAGTATAACATAACTCCATGTAATTAATTAACTGAATCTTTTTGGATATCATTTTTCCAATATTGTTTGAAATTAGTTAATTGTATAATTTATTCATATTTTAAATTTAAAAATAAATTTAAAAAAGAAAAATGTTAAAAATAGTTGAACTTTATTTACAAAATTTGATAATTTGTATAACAAGAAAATATTGATCAAGACAAGATTTAAAAAATATTATAGAAAAATAACTAAAATATTTGTAAGCGGATTGAATTCAAATTAATATATATATATATATAATAACATAATAAAAAATATACTAATACTTTTATGTTAAAAAAATTAAATTATTTACATTAAAATATAATGAATCTAACCAAAAAGAAATTAAATCATAATAACCATTCAAAAAAAAAGATTCAGATAATTAAATAGCATTTCATAATTTTTTATTTCATGTATTTTCTAGAAATAACAACTTATGTATTACATGACTCTTACGTTGGTATGTTGTATTTACAAATGATATTATCTTACGCATCACAAACATCAGTATAAAATTTAATATGAGATGAAACATTAATGATATATTGAGAATGATTATTATAATCATGTGGTTCTATTTAACGTAGAAATAATTATGCTTTGTCTCTAAACATATTAAAATTTGACAATTCAATATCAGAAATTTCTTTTAATGTTAAGTGCTACAATTTGCTAATATTAGACATTCAAATGATTTTTTTATATTTTCAAACAGAATTCTGAAAAGCTCAGTATCTCATTGGCTCAGTTCCACAAGACTTAATATTTAATACTTATAATGTAGTATTAAATTAATTAATTAATTTAATTAATTAGCAAAAATATCATTATTGTTATTAAATTAAATTAATACTTGCACTATTAAATTAATTAATCACACTCTCCTTTTAATTTAAATAGTAATATTAAATATGAAAATAAATTATATTGTAATGGAAAAATGTAATTCAATATCTATTATTATTATTTGAATGAATACTTATTGATTTTGTTAATATTAATTGTGTACTTTTCTCATCAATATTGCATACAAAACCATGGATGCAATCACCTTGGGTGTTAGGTTCATAACACTTTTGTTAATACGAGAATTACATATAAACTAAATAAAACATATCGAATATGGGTCTCAAATCATTCGTCATCACAAGCTCTATAATACAAGAAGATTTAATAGTGCTTTTGTGATTGCTATTGACGGATAAATATAATTGTTTGAGAAGGTAGATATAGACTCATTGACATGTGAAATTAGACTTTTGGGAGAATTTTTATGATTTACTGCAATACCTTTTGAACCAAGGTAAAAAGGATAAATTGAAAATGAATGGTTATGATGCAATGATGGAAGATCTAATGCTAAAACCAATGATGTATCAATACCATTGGTGTACTACAGCGTGACCCAATAATATGAATATATTACACAAGAGAGCAAGTTTGTGCATGGATTCCCAAGCATGTGGCGGCACGTGGTAGGTCGAGTCAACCCGACCGTGTGCATGAATCTATTCATGAACCAGGTGTATAAAAATTTTGATGTGGAGAAATTTTGAGGTTATAATTTTTAATTTAGAATATAATCTTATGATGAGTTATCATTTCGAAATTTTCTTTGTATATTAGATTCTAAAAGGCAGACTCATCAAGGCAAAATAAGTAAAACTTGCAAACCAGAACAGATGTTTAAAAAGTAGTAATAACTAATAATTTAGTAGGTCTCTAGAATACTTTCTGTAGTTTACCAGACAATGCAAAATAACCACATAAGCACTCAAGCTCCATTGTATTATCACATGAAATTTAAAAGGCATAACTGTCTATTTTGTGATGTGAAGTTACATCAAACTAAAGTTACATTTCAGTACAATCAAATAAAATTGTGATAGAAGCCATAGAGTCATAGACTATCAAACCACCATAGAAATTGGAACGAAATATTCGTTATTCGTCCCTACCTAGCTTTGAGTTCCTCCTCAAAGCTAAGCAACTTCTCTCTAAGAGGCTGCAAAAATAACTTAAGGTCCTGAATGATCTGCTGCTTATCTTGTGGTGAAAAGTCCTTATCATCACCAAGCTTCACTTGAATCTGCAAAGTATATACACAAATCAAAATCTAGTTTAGCGAGGCTTATAAGAATGCCGAGCTAGAGTTGACGCAAGAAAAACTCTGACTCCAATCTTTAGAGAACATGTAACACATCCAAAGGAAACTTCAAGAAATCATATATATTATACCTCCAAGTCATCTAGCTCACCAAAGGAGAACTCTGGTACATCTATGTTGCCTTTAATCTTCTTCTTCTCACCTCCAATATGCCATTCCCCTAGTTTTTGTATTGAGGTACGTGAAAAAATGAGTGAGGATGAGATGAGGAAAAATGGAATGAATTATCTTAGTAGTACTGGAAAACTAGATAGTTTTTTACCTTTCACTTTTAATGTTAACTCATAGGTGTAGCCAACCCGTTTTTTGTTTCGAACAATAACCAAAAATGCCTACAAGAAAATGCACAGAGATTCCAGATCAATAAGAAACTTCCTTGGATGGTAATCGAGCATATACAGTAATCGAGCATATACAGTCTAAATATCAAATCTCAGACAATTATGCTGCTGTGTTCAAATATAATTGGTTTACTCTATCTGTCGCCTCTTCTCTCTACTTTCTCATTGTTTCTTTGCTGAGAAAATTTAAATGCCACTAGAAAGAGATCTGATTTGTTTGAATGAACATCCAAATCTCCAAAACATCAAACATCTTGCACAGAAAATATATTATCTTTGACAGCTAATGTATAGAAGTTACTCACATCTCCAGAACATCTCGTAACTTCTGCAATTTCTGCCTTACCACCAGAGAACTCCAGGGATCCCATAGACACAAGCAACTCCTGCAATGGAAGACCAAAACCAAAAAAGTAAATACGAACAAATGTCAGCACATAATATCATACCAGAACATTCACTCAAATGCACAAACAAGTCAGAAAGTAATATGATAGGGCTTTACAGAATAGTACTTGATTCAGAATATACCATTGGAGGAACATCTTAGATTTGTCTTCTGATGAAAGAAGTTAATCTTTAACTCAGCTCATGCCTAAGTACATAAAAACTAAAATCATATTGTCTATTCTATTGCCTGTTTTCCAAGGACAATGAGGTTCAAAATTGTGTTAAATTCTTTCCCCTTGGTTTGTATTATCCTCTTTCTTCTTTCTTTCATCCCTAACCACCAAACTGCAACCTTATACAGGGTCTCAAATCAGATTTCTAGGATTGCACCAATCAGAAAAATTACAAGAAAGTTTGAATGTATAGACCCAAACCTTAATCCTATCAGTTGCCCATTTATTTAAATTTTTTTCCTCCCATGTTCCAGCCTGCAAAAAGGAGCAAAATAAGGTTAGAAAGGTGAAAATAATAAAACACCTCAATATCCTAAAAACATGAAAGTAAATCATAAGTTTAAACAACCAAAACTAAAACTCAACAAAAAGTGGTAGAATTTATAAAAATTTAGAATCTAAATCAGTGAAACAATAACACACTCCTTTTTTCCCCTTTTATTCTACAATAACACACTCATGTGTATGAGAAATACACACTAAATAGTTTGTATTTAGTACCATTACAGATGCAGCAAACAAAAACTGAAGTAGTACAAAGAGCAGACCATATTATGTCAAAAATAACACATCAAAGATGGCAACCAAATTTACAAGAGCTACAACACAGACATTAACCTTCTTTATCGTTAAAGTTATGGGTTGGGTGGCACTAGATAGTAAAACTCCATGCATCATCCCCAAGGCTTACTAGACCAAATTAATTTCAGGTTCACAATGATCATCAACCTTCTAATTGCCAACAAGATACGATGGCATACTTATCTTCTTACGAGAAAAGAAAGAGATGCTTCATTTCATGGTAATGATTCAAAAGACGTCCACAATTGTAGGGGAAAATGTAATCTGGTTTAAAATATCTACTTCTAACTTTTTTAGTCTTTGCTTTATCCACACAAAGCAGGGATCCAAGGAAACATGATAGGATTTATATACCTTAGAGTTGGTCTCCAAGCAGTTCAAACAAGTAAGACCTATTTTCCAATTTAAAAAAAAAAAACAGATTTCAAACCAATTTCAGGAGATATTTTCATTTATCACAAGCAACATTGATAAAGTAAGTTATCACTTTCTATAGCTTGATATAAGTTCATTTTCATTCTCTATAGATAAAAACGTACGGACAATCCCCTCTAAAACTTCAATGGAAAAGGCCCTTTTTTCTCTTCATTAACCCAAGTGTTCTATCTATCTTGCATTCCCAAATGTCATACATAATCGTCATACATCATTCAAAAGTACATCTTCTTATAGCTGAAAGCACTAATTGCATCCAATGATATTCCACCTTAAATCTTTCAGATGACTTCATCCAAACCTGAATAACTTGAAATCCGAATACAGTTCAAGGCAATAGACCACTCTAGTCCAAAAGGAATCAGTTGAAGAACAAATTCAAAAAAAAAAGTTATTTTTTTCAATTAAACAAAGGAAAAAAACACAAACATCTCCTTCAAAATTGCATACCCGATTCCAAGCGGAGCCGAGGTGGGTTGGGTTAGATTGATTGGTCAGATCCGCAGGGTCAATCTTCTTGGGGACCGGTAACGGTGCCGCATCACAGCTCACATCACGGACCCAATAGGTGTAGGAAGCAGATTCCGCCGCCTTTTCCGGCGATACAGCTGCACCTCCCTCCATTTCTTGCAATTCAGATCCGGAAGCTAATGAGAACAACAAGATACAGAAGGGAGGGAATTGAAGGCAACAAAAAATTGATAGTGCAATCTATGAATTCTTCGAGATTTGAAAATGGAGGATATGGGGTTTGCTGTGATTCGAGAAACTTCGCAGCGCTTCAACTGATACACAAATTTTGTGGTTCATTTTTGACTCATTGAAATTAGTAAGACCGTTAATTACTATTATTATTTTTTAATGTAATTATTTTAATAATTAAAAACTAAATATAATGTTGAAGACTTTTTGGAAGTTTCCATCAATTTGAACTGGCGGCCCAAACTTTCTAAAACCTCGTTAGTTATGATGAATCTTTATTACTCCAGGATTATTTATATGTATTAGATGTATAGAATTAGCATTAGATGGACTTGATTTGAGGTCTGAAATATGTATGAATTTAGGATTTATGTAATTAGATCGATTCAATTTGGGTATTTGGATCGATTTGATTTGAGATGTGAAATGTGTGTGAATTTAGAATTCATGTAATTATATCAATTCAATTTAGGGGTGTATTTCACGCTCTCAAATCTAAGCTCAAACTTTAGCTTAGACCTTAATTTTACATTTATATTGGTCTAACCAACCTTTTAGTTATGTCAACAAAATCATAGTACCTTTCAAAATTTTTATGTTGTAATAACATAACTTTTATGTTGTAATATTATAATTTTTATGTTGTAATAATATAACCTTATATTATTCTTTAAGTACATAAATGTTATGATATTTGTACATAAAAGTTATATTAGTATAATATAAATGTTAAATTATTATAACATAAAAGTTTCAGCTAAACTACACAAATTTTTATAGTGAATAAAATCTAAGTTATTCACTGAAAATTTATGAAATCTAAACATAAATGTTATACTATTACAAAATAAAGGTTATGACATAAATTTAAAAAAAATTGGGCGTGAATTTGAGCTGAATCGAACCCGACCCGCACACCTAGTTACATGGATCATCTGATTCACACAAACACTACTCTTATTATCCACTATCAAAATCCGTTTTTAGTGAATTATAAAGTTTGGATTGTAGATTGACCGGTCTTACGTAACTAGATTTATAAAACAGTCTCATATAAAACTCAATATATATAATCTTATTGTAAACTCATCCCAGATCTTTCGTTTAGATGAAAGACCATTAATTTATTCTTTCAGAAAAATTTATATAAGACAGTCTCATGAATAGTTACCATGAAACAAAGATTCATTATCTAGACACAACATGATAATTATAATATAGATTGTGGTAATCTATCTCACATAATAAGATTTATAAAACAGTCGTATAAAAGAGGATATATTTTATAACAAGACCCAATTTATAAATTAGTTCTCAATTTTGAACCCAAATTTTAAAGTTTCTCAATAAGGGGCTCAATTTTACATTTTTTCTCAATTTGAGGCGTGAAAATTAGATTGAGTTCTCAATTTAAAACATAATTTCATTTTCATTTTCTTTTTATTTACATTTTAATATATATTTATAGTTTAGATAAATTAAGGCAATTTCGTGCAATTTTGGAACGATCTTCATCCGACTTATATTAATTTATATATATATATATAATTAATATAATTCAAAAAATTAAGATTCCTTTATTTTCTTAATGAGTGAGGCTTGTGTATAACTGTTGTATGAATCTTAGATCCATACAACATGGGTCGGGTCGGGCTGAATCCGACTCGGATCCGCACATTTTCTTTTTGTATCCTAACCTTTATGTTGTGTTAGTCATACTTTTATATTATGTTAAGCATACCTTTATGTAATAGTTTAATTTTTAAAAAAAACCCTAATTTTGGCAAAAAAATCCTAATTTTGACGAAAAAATTATAATTTCAGCACAAAAAAACCCTAATTTGTACATATATACCTTTATATAAATATTACGCATACCTTTAATTAATATTAGTCATACTTTTATATAATACGTAAAGATACAATTAACATAATTAAAAGGTATGACTAATATAACATAAAGATATGTTTAATATAACATTATAACCCTAAAAGTATGCTTAACATAACATAAAATCATAAAAGTATGCTTAACATAACATAAATGTATGTTTAACATTGCGTAAAGGTATGCTTAACGTTGCATAAATGTATGCTTAATATAATATAAAAGGCCATAAAGGTATGACTAACATAACATAAAAGTATGTTTAACATAACATAAAAGTATGCTTAATATAACATAAAAGTCTAGCATCTGAAGCGAATTTTTAGTGGGTTTGAGCGCACCCACCCGGCGCGTGGAGGCCGGGTCGGGTCAGTTGTATAAAAGTTTTTGTGTTTCTTAATTTGATGAATTAAAGTATGAAAAATTGATTTTAATATTAATCAATTGAATATAAATTATATTTTATGAATAGAATTAATTATTTTTTTCTCTTTCTTTTTTTTATGTAAATTAAGATAAGTCGGACAAAATTTGTTCTTAAAGCGCACTAACTTGTCTTAATTTATCCAAAATATGAATATATATTGAAATATAAATAAATTTATAAATATAAATGAAAAAAGAATATGAAATTTTCTCTTGAATTGAGAACTCAATTTAAATTTCAAGCCTTAAATTGAAAAAAATTGATAAATTGAGCCCCTTATTAAGAAGTTTTAACATTTGGATCCAAAATTAAAATTGAGAACTAATTTATAAATTGAATCTTGTTATTTAGTAATGGGATGAACTAAACCCACCCCATCAAGTACTAAGAGCACCCCATTTACTTAGGGCACCCCAATAAGTAAAATAAGTGATACATGAAATACTAAGGGCACCCCAATTATTTCCCACACTACCCTTGCATCAAATTCCCTCATTCTCTCCCTCCCACCTTGGCAAAACCGTCGGCCACTTTGCAATTGGAAGGAAATCTCCAAATTTCGGCCAGCTTGATCGATTGTTGTTGCTACAGCTTTGGCAAGCTTCGGTTCACCCTAATGGAACGACGTAGAAAAGCTTTCGGATATGAACATACGGAGCAAAACTTTACCGGTAAGTTGATTTGAAAGATGTCATATAGTTTCATTTTTTCTTCGTATTTTGGTTAGAGCCATCTAGTATTAGGAATGAGTTAGTGAAATTTGATGTAATTTGCTGAAAATTTGTATAATTGTCGAAGAAATTGCGTTTTTCCCGCCCTTGCGCCGTTGGCCCTGGTTGGCCGACATGGTTTGTTGGTGTTCGGCTATCATGGCCGAACGGTTGAGGGTGGTGTCGGCTATACAGGCCGAACGGATGGGAAAGGTGTCGGCCTCCTCTAACCGAAATGATGGTCTGGCTGTCGGCCAGCTTGGCCGAACGGGTTGCTAGGCTGTCGGCCAGCTTGGCCGAACGCATGGTAGGGATGTCGGCCATCTCGGCCGAACGGGTGGGAGGGCTGTCGGTCAGTTCGGCCGAACGGGGTGTGTATTTTTTTGTGCATTTTGTATTTGTTTTGTTTCTCGTACTGATTTTTCTTTGTAATCCAGGTAAGACGTATGAGAGAGTGAGACCGACAGCCTCGGCAAGAAAGCGTTGGGGTGAAGAGGCAGAATCGGGAGTTGGATGTTCGGGCACTGATTACCCGACCGAAGTTCCGCTCCCAGTGTTTCAGTTGGAGATTGGAGGGCATGACATTCCTGCGCCCGACTATGTTGAGTGGGGTGAAGCTCGTGTTCAGCATGAGCAACAGGAGGAGGTGGAGGATCAGATGGATGAGGCACCGATTCAGGAGGATGCCGAGGATCATGTTGACCCTGATACAGAGGGAGATGTACTGACCGGGCCATTCCTTGGGGGCCCCACTGATGTCCATCTCATACCGAGTTTCAAGACGCACGTGGCTGTGATGATTTGGTGCGGTGAGGAAAGAGGCATTCTGAAATGCCTTTGCCACACGACGAAGATGGATTCGTGGAGGACAGAGGGTGACTTGGGCGAGTGGTTTCGTCTGCTTCGGAGGTCTAGGATAGCAGACTTACGGGAGATATCATACAAGAGCCCGAACAAGAACTTGATTTGTGCGTTCGTCGAGCGGTGGCATCCGGAGACGAATACCTTCCATATGCCCTGGGGCGAGATGACGATCACCCTCGATGATGTCTACTGCATCACCGGGCTTCCTATCACCGGTCGACCCGTTGTCCAATGGGAAGACGAAGACGAGGCCCCGAGTGTTATGATAGCTCGACTGCTAGGTTTGAGCCGCCGGGATGCAGAGACGGCAGTACGAGGACTCAGGGGTAGCTCAGTGAAGTTGGAGTGGCTACGCTCTACATTTGCCAATGATGCGACGTCTGACGATCCTGAGAGGAGAGTGTGTGCCGCTCGGGCCTATTTGTGGTTCGTGCTGGGCTGTACCCTGTTTTCAGATAAGACAGGCACTAGAGTGAGCACACACATTCTCCCACTGCTTGAGAATGTTACACGAGTGCACAAGTACGCATGGGGAGCCGCCACACTTGCGTACTTGTACCGACAGCTGGGTCTTGCATCTCGGCATGGGGTGAGACAGATGTCTGGTTACCTGACATTATTAGAGGTAAAGCTTGTTTTTTAAATTTTAAAATGTTTCATATCGCTTATTTATGTTTATGTCATCGTACTTACATAATTGTGTTTTTTCAGGCGTGGATATACGAGTACTTTCCACAGACCAGGCCCACGCATAACGTGAACTACAGGGAAGGAGCACCGCTTGCCTTACGATGGGCACAACAAGCCGCCCCTGGTGGTTCACTTGATCGTCTAGTGGCATGGAGGGAGATGCTCGATGCCATGTCGGTGAATAATGTAAGTCTGTTGACGACTAGCTCATATGTTTGAATTTAGCACTGATTGTGATGTTCGACACCTTATTATTATGTGTGCCCTACTAGGTGGTGTGGACTCCGTACGCCGGGATGCGAGATCTGTTTCCTCGACATGAGGTGACCTTCTACCACGGCTGCATTCGGGCCTTTGATGTGGTAGAGCCATATCATCCAGATCGCGTGCTTCGACAGTTTGGGTATGTACAGACGATCCCGGAGGCACCGTTGGTACCGGTCAAAGTGCGTCGGGGAAATACGGGTGCTCAGTAAGAGTTGTGTTCGAGTTCATGAGCTCATACTTCCGGATGTGGAGCTCCCATGTGCTGTCCGACGAGGCTCGGGGTCGGATCGCACATCCCCCATTTGAGTGTTCTCGAGGGTATCTTGACTGGTACTTCACGGTCTCCCATCCGATGATTCAGAACCCGGAGAACAGGTCGTCGGCCGGCGGTGCTACGCATGTTCCCCAGCAGTCCTGGGATATTATCCACACGGCCCGAGGTCATATTGCACCGGTCGTGGAGCAGTGGTTGCAGCATGATCCCACGATGACCATCGAGTACGTCATGCCGTACGTTCAGAGGGCGTACGAGGCGTTGTCGGTCGAGGACAGTGCCCCGTCTGAGCCCACCACTCGTGCCTCGTCCAGCCGGTCTCGTAGCCGTCGTAGGTGATAGATGTGGTCGATTTAGATTGTATTTGACATTGGCATCTCATTGTACATTTACCTGACTTAAAGGATTGAAAACATTCTTATCTCATCTTTTTGTTATTTTTGTTGTGTGTTGTGTTGAACAGTTGTGAAATTTTTATTATAGTACTTCAGTTCATTTTTGCCACTCGATTATGTTATGAAAATACACTTAACACATAGATGTGATGAGCTACGCACAATTCGAACATGACAAAGCGAACCTACACCCGTTCGGCCGCATCGGCCGAACACTCACACTAATTGTCGGCCACCTCAGCCGAACACTCCTCCAGCCGTTCGGCCATCCTGACCGAATCCTGCCAAAGACGTTCGGCCACCCTGGCCGAAATTCCCTATGTATTGTCGGCCGACTCGGCCGAAAGTTGTGAGACCCGTTCGGCCGACTCAGTCGAACAGGGGCAAAATCCGCAGACGAGGGAAACCAAAAATCGATCGCAACCTATAGATGCACGGAAAATTCAGAAAATGCCCTGAAAATGAGTTGAAATAGATAAAAAATGAATAGTTTACAAGTACGTTGTCCCCGAATATATACATGTCATTGTCATGAATCAATCATCATCTAAACTAATCGATTCCACTCCTAACGAGAATCTAGCCGCAGCAACCATTTCGCTGTACTTGGCGATCTGTTGTTGGAATACGACACTCCACCCGACAACACAATCTAACCTGCACGCGAACCACATATTTATGATTGGAGGAATAGGTGCACTGTCTACTAGGTTCACCTACAAACAGTATAGAGTAAAAACCGGTCACAAATGTAATAAATAAAGAAATTGAAAGCTACGTTAAGAGACAAAAGATAATAGTCCATACCCGGATGAAGTGATTGTTCCCAACTAATGTCATTGTCATGCAACGAGGGTTCACCGGCACTTGTGTCCGTAAGGGAAGAAATAAGACACTTATCTCGGGCGATATGTGAACTATCGCCATATTGTATGCAGAAGCGGCCAAGTAATAGATCTCTGGAAACACGAACCAATACTTCACGTCCCACACCTCCGTTTGGAAACAGTTCAATGTTTCTAGAATCTCGTCCACCGTATGTGTGGAGTTATGCCACACCGAAGCATACAAGGCCCTGAAGTTTTGCAACTCCTGGATTAGATCGCTACGAATCTGGGGCCAGGAATCCTCGCCCATACCAAGTGCGTCGGCTAAACACCGGAAGCCACAATGACCGTCTCCCTTTACATTCTTTGTGGAAGTCACAAACTCTCGAAAACACTTCGGCAACTGATCAATAAATGGAACACCGAATGTTGTACGGGCGGAACGACGCACAACCTGTTGCTTTGGCCGCTTCTTCGACACCACCTTCTCGGTACTTGAGGGTTCCCCACTAACATGTGCATCCTCGGTTCGGGGGGAGTTACTATCATGAAAGGACTCCACGTATTCGAAATCACTCTTCTCACGCTTAGTGGACTTGTCTATTCGAAGTTTTGGCTTCCCTGATCGTCCACGTGTGCGTGTTTGAACTTCCGGTTCAATAAGTGAGGTGGTGGACACGTTCTGGATCTCACGCAGTCTCTTGAGCATCAACAGCCTCTGTGACTCATTGGCCGAATCGAACATTACATTGATGTCACTCACTGTCTCGGTCCATCGACACCCAAGGTCTTCGGCTACACTGACATCCGACTTCACGGGTTCGCTGTCCAATTTCCTCCAAAACCTGTCAATACTTTCTAGTTGGATTGGTTCGTTGAGACGCAATAATTCACTAAGTTCATGAGCACACGGTAGACCACAGGTCTTTCTCAGCACACAACCACAAAGTAACGGATCTATCCCGACCGTATTCACTCCTTGCATCTCCTGATAAATCTTATGAATAGCCGCATGAGACACGAATCCACGTATATTCCTGAACAGGGGAGACCTGTATTTATGGTGCACTTTATGTCGGGATTGTTCGAATGAAGCCTTGATTATGCTGTGGCTTGTGATCAACAATCCATGTATCCTCTCCCAAGACATTTCAAAATTTGACAAGCTAGTGCCCACTTGTTTCTTCAACTTCGAATGTGCACTCTCGGCCCTGTTCACATTAATGCATGTCTTTCATTACAACAAGGTCAAATACGAACCAACAAATAAAATGCGTTCTATAAAAAACAACTTATACGTACCGACTAGTTGTGGTGTTCTCGAAATGCATAAGCTTGTTCGTCCAACACGAGACAAATCTTTCTTTATATGGATTAAGCCAGTTTGACAGAACATAATCCACGGCAACAGGATAGTCGCTGAAATCGTCCTTCAATCTTCTAAGTAGCTCGTTGAAGCTCACTTCATCCTCGGCAAGAATCAATGCATTCCACGAATAATTAAACGAATCCCATTTCGCCTTGGTGTGAAATTCTTTCTTGCACTTGGTAAGCACATTTTTGCTAATATGCCATCTACACAACAAGTGTTTCGCCCCTGGAAATGTGACCTCCACAGCATTCATCAATGCGATCTCACGATCAGTCATAATGACTTCTGGTTGAAAGGATTGGTCCATCAACCCTTTCAAAGTCGTGAGAGCCCATCTATAGTTCTCCTCACGCTCGGCCTCCAAGTAGATGCAAGCAACGGAGAAAGTGATATCCGTAGATGTGATGCCAACCACTTCCATCAGTGGCATCTTGTATCTATTAGTCTTGTATGTACAATCCATCAACAAGACTCTCGGAAAGGCACGCAACAAGTCCACACTCATTGGGTGGGCATAAAAGAGGTCCTTCACCCTTTCCGTTTTCTCACATCTACGAACAAGGAAATAGTAGTCATGTGACTTCAACTTCTCCAATAGGTATTGCATTTGAGACCGACCGCCGTGCTCCACAACTCTGTGTTTATGTCTTGCATTGTAGATGGTCTTCAAAGTTGATGCATTCTGAACGAAGGTCTCCTTTAAAGTACTTAGAATGTCTTTCGGTTTTGCCTTATTCTTTGTCAAATCTGCGACAAACCGATCTTCAGCCGGTGTTAGTCGACCGGCATAGGAGTGACCCTCCAGATGTCGTCCCATCGGGTGGTTATGAACGCCGGATACAACACTTATTGACCACTGTCCATCATCATTCAATTCAGTAGCTTTAAGAAAAAACAGACAATCACATTTTTTGGTGGCCGTACGTCTGCCCCGTTTCTTCCCACCACTCGTTTCATCATCACCAACACTCACCATTTCTGATTTCGCCTTATTACGCCGACGATAGGTGCCACCTCGTTCGCAACCCAATAACACTCGACCTCGCCGACCACTACTTCCACTATCAGACCGACGAACTAATATGACCATATTATGCTCGTGCGCTACAGCATTCACCCACTGCATCATCAGGTAGCGAGACTCAAATACTTCTTCTGTCGTAAAGTAGATAGTGAAGTCTATTTGCATGTACTCAGGAGCAATTTCTTCCTCGACCAATTGTTCATCGTCCGATTTGTTAATGTAACTGACTTCGTCCGAATACAAGGCCCCGTTCTGTAACGCAAGCAAATACAATCATTAACATAGAATAAGAAAAAAAACAGAAAAATCGAGTGTTAGGTGAAATGTCGGCTGCCCTGGCCGAACGGGAAGAGAGCATGTCGGCCAGGGCTGGCCGAACGGGGAAGAATGGTGTCGGCCGAGATGGCCGAACGGACTTGGGAGATGTCGGCCAACCTGGCCGAACGGAACAGAGGCGTGTCGGCTGTCATGGCCGAAATCCTTCAGCCGCGTTCGGTCTGTATTGGCCGAACGCGAACAGATGCGAGAATTTTTGTATATTTTCAAAAACGAAACTTCAACTACATAAACTATGAAAAATGCATGCGAATACTTACATTGTGTGCTCCGAATGAATCTTCGTTCGTCATTTGATGAAATTTGAGGGAAAAAGGGGCAAAAACAAGGAAACAAATGCAAAACTTGGATGAAGAATCAATGCTTTGGTGGGTGAAGAAGACAACAATGGAGATTTTGTGTGTTTTGAAAGCTTGGGGTGCCCTTAGAAATTATCAACACATTACGTGGGTGCCCTTAGAAATTACATTCATTAAGGGTATTTTGGTCTTTTTATATTCATTTTAATTTCAATTTTTTTTAATGGGGTGCCCTAAGTAGTTGATGGGGTGGGTTTAGACCCACCCTTTAGTAATTTTGATTTTTTTATTTTAATAATTGTGGGGTGTGTTAGCTTAAGGATGAAAATTTTGGTATTGATGGATATATTGATATTTTAGAAATATTTATATCGGTGGAAATATCAGTATTGGATATTTATTGATAGTTTCCCTATATTCTACCAAATTTTCTGAACATTTTTAGCGATATTCACCGATTTTCCAACCATTAAGGCACTGACCACCGATATTAAAATCAATATCAATATTTATCTATATTTTATAGATATTTTGATGAAATATTTTATTTCTATACCAGTTATGTGTAAAAATGTAAAATATGGAAGAAATGTCATGACAATCTGTTTTGTATTGGTCCCGTAAAAAATGAAATATTGGGAATCACAACCCATTTTCGTACTGATCACATAAAAAATGGAATATTAGGAAATGAGTATTAAAATTACAATCCCATTTTTATATTGGTTAAAAAAAAAGGAAATATTGAAAAAAAAAATCAATGATATTTCTTGATAGTTTCATCCATTTGTATTAGTCAATGAATTAGGCGTGAATCCCAGTCCAGGAATAAATATAGTCATGAGCTACCCACAAAACTTGTGGAGTGCGTTGGTCAATGTATTACGTGTGAATCTCATCTTAAGAAATAAATGGTTCTAAGCTACTTACAAAACAAGAGCAAGATGTGAAATTCATCAAAATTCTAATAATTTCAAAAAGTATATCCCAGTCACTAAACACATCTTAATTATCAAATAATTTTATTTTAAAATGATTTTAATATTATCAAATTTCTAATCACATGCCAACAACATTATCATTAATATTATCATTCTACTATTTCAATCATATAGCATAAATGAAAATAAATGATGAAAATATTTATTAATATATATATTTTTTACATTTTAAATGAGGCGTGTTTTAGAAAACTCGGGTCCCACACTACTAATAAATTCAAGAAAGCAACATCACACCTGCTCTCTAAACCTATTTGTTTTCTGTACGTATGCATAAATATAGCACTATCATCCACTGATCAAGAACTTCTGGCCCAGAATCAAGATCATCAACATGAACTCTGAGGTATGTATCAGAATTTCTACACTCAATCACTCATCTTCTCTTGATGCTCTTTTTTCTGGAGAAAGGTATTCTTGCTTTCTTGATCGTAGGAAAGAAATTCTTGAAGAATTGAGAAAAGGGGTCTTCATAGTTTAGTTGATTTCATGTTACTAGAGGATAAATCTTAAATTTCAGTTTAACTTAACAATATGTATATATTGGGGCTACACAGCTTTCATAATCTTGGATTTCTTGGTTGGGAATTCACAGGTGGTGCATAATCATGATGTTGAGCTTTTTTACACGCTGGATGAAGCTCTTGCAGTGGTGGGGTTTGGGAAATTTCAAGCTCTGGTGCTTTTTTATGCTGGGCTTGGGTCAATGACTGAGGCCATGGAAGTGATGATACTATCTTTTATAGGAACCTCTGTTAAAGATGAGTGGGGGATTTCATCTGGGGAACAAAGCTTGATAACCACTATGGTTTTTGCCGGCATGTTAGTTGGAGCTTATCTGTGGGGCCTCATATCTGATAACTATGGAAGAAGGCAAGTTCTTTGAGTTCAGATTCTCAAGCATGTTGATTCTTTTCTGAATATGCCTTTTGTTGAGAGCAATAGGATATGACTTATGGTGTGCTTTTGCTATCATTTATCAAGTTTGTGTTCCCATGATTACTAGCTCCAATTCAAGAAATTTGTCTCAAAACCTCTAGTGTGATGAGTCAATACAAGGTTCCAATTGAATGTTTGTGCTAAGGTTGAAGAGTTTGAAATTACAGATATTTTCTTGTCCTGGAAAATACAAGGTTGCAATTGAACTCACTACTCCAATTTATATGCTGAAACATTGTAATCTCTCTCCAAGAATGAAGATATTGTAACTGACTTAAACAATATTTGGTGACCAGGATAGGCCTTCTAAGTGTTGCTGTGGTGACTAGCGTATTTGCTTTTCTTAGTGTCTTCTCCCCGAACTATATCTCATTGGTCCTATCTCGTATGGTAGTTGGTATAGGTATCGGTGGTGGGCCTGTGTACACATCCTGGTTTCTTGAGTTTGTGCCTCTGAGCAACCGGGGCAAATGGATGGTTCTCTTTTCCACTTTCTGGTCACTTGGAACAATACTCGAGGCTTCATTGGCATGGGTACGTCTTGAAACAGTCCATAAGATTACTCTACATTCACTATAGTGTCTACAAGCGAAGCTACTAACGTTGAGTTTATAATCTAAAATAGTGTTAATTCAAAAGCCTATAGTTTGCTGTATCTGAAATATGACTAGAGATTTTCTTGCAACGATATTCAAAGTTAAGTTTGTTTTTAAAAATCGATATCAATCCAATTATTTATTTCTGTAATCTCCCTCTTTACCTTTTCCACAGATCGTTATTCCAAGACTAGGATGGAGATGGCTGCTTGCACTATCATCCGTACCCTGTTTTGTGGCATTTATCTTGTATTTTCTTACAATCGAGACTCCGAGGTACCTTTGTCTGAAAGGGAACATCACTGATGCACATACTGTTTTAAAGAAAATGGCCACAATCAACAAAACAGAACTTCCTTCTGGCACACTCGTTTCTGATCGAATGAGTGATCTTAATGAGGAAGATACACATTTACTTTCTAACCAAGAACACACCACCGATATTTCTAAAACAGGATTCTCACTATTATTCACACTTTTATCACCAAGTTTAGTGAAAACAACTCTTCTCATGTGGGTGGTCTACTTTGGAAACGCGTTTTCATACTATGGTGTTGTGTTGATGACTTCAGAGTTCAGCAGTGACCAAACTAAATGTTGGCCAAATGTGTTGCACTCAAAACAGTCAACAGATTCTAGCCTCTATAGAGACGTTTTTGTCACCAGCTTTGCAGGTATATATATATATATATATCAAGTTAAATCCATTTCTTTACATTCATCGTCATTTGACATATTGATATGTGTCCAGAGCTTCCTGGGCTCGTTTTATCAGCAGTGCTTGTTGATAAAATCGGTCGCAGAATGTCAATGGTGCTTATGTACTTGTGCGGCTTCATATGTCTCTTACCACTGATGTTCCACCAAAACGAAGTAATAGCCATGTCGCTTCTGTTTGGGGCCCGCATGTTCATCATCGGGAACTACACGGTGACTGGCATCTACTGTCCAGAGGTAAATCGCCCTTTGTCAGTTGTGTTTGGATTGAATGATTTGAAATGTGGATTTTAATGTCGTTGTTTTACATTGTCTGGTTTCAGTTCTATCCGACATCTGTGAGAACAACGGGGGTTGGTGTTGCGACCAGCGTGGGAAGAGTTGCAGGCATGATATGCCCTCTTGTGGCTGTGGAGTTGGTCTCTGGTTGCCATCAAATGGCAGCCATTAGTTTATTTGAGATTGCAATAATTCTTTCTGCAATTAGTGTGCTTCTCTTTCCTATTGAAACCAAGGGAAGAAGACTGAGTGATATTGTTGCTGCAAATAATTAGACTTGGATAGATGCAAATCAATATTGTTACTTAGAAATGAATATGTGTCCGGTCTTTTTTGCTCAATTTATAAACATTTTATGTAAAACATTTCAGAATCCATAATTCATCATTAGTTTAGACTATCTTATATTTGAAAAATACAAAAATATGGCCAAAGGAGATGTTTAAACTAAATGTAATATTTAGAGTGATGAATATATTAAGATGTGTTTACGGTGAGCATTATTTATATCCAATATGATTATTCTTGAAAATATTTTGAAGTAAAGAACAACCTCTTTGGTGAGCATTATTTATATCCAATATGATTATTCTTGAAAATATTTTGAAGTAAAGAACAACCTCTTTCATGTTTGTTCGGTTTTCAACATATCTTATATTTATAAATAACACTTGCACAAAAATATTTGGTTTTAGGAAATTGGTTTTTTTAATATTAATAAGGTTAATGAATAATAATAAAATCAATTCTAAGTCAGTATTTTATCTTTAACGTGTACAGTAATCTGAAAAAAAATTCACTTGTAGTTCTTTCTATTAAAAAAAAAAAAACACATCGTGGTTCTTAAATATTTTCAGAAATTATAAATATTTAAAATAGCATAATGATAGTTCTTGTAATGAAAATAATAAGATATGTAAGACCTATTAAAGTGGAGTACAATTTTTTTTAATATACATAAATTAAGTTAAAGATAAGATAATCAAACAAATACAAATTAAGATATTGAAATGTGTTAATGCTAATTATATAACATTGGAAGACTGAATACATTTTCCTACAACTTAATAAGATGAGTAAAGAAAAAAACAATTAAAGATGCATAATTGAAAACACAAATTGACGGAATTAATCTATGATATGACAAATTTAATGTTTGACTTTAATTTCCTCACATTTGTTGATGTAAAATAAATTCTTCTGAAGTGCATTGATTTGTATTTTTCGTAAGAATCTTGTATTCCCTCATGCAAATTTTGGAGTTATCATGTTCCAGCTCTTGTTTTTTCAAGATAGTAAATAACGATAATTCAACAATTAATTTTTTTATTCCATTTTTAATTCATCAATGGTAGATGTTAGATGTTGTAGCACTGCACTTCCTCTTCCTTTCCTTTTTTTGTTGTCTTTTGTCATATTGGACGAATCTATTCTTCATTTAATCCCAAATCAATGTGTATCAAGATTTGATGAGATATTGCTTGCTCTTGAATAATCAATTGTTGCCTTCTTCATTCCAATAAATAATTGGAGGATTATGGAGAATTATTAGAATAATTCATAATACTTCTAAAACCTGATAAATTTTGAGAATATTGTTGATCGAATGAAAATTTATAGGATAATTGTGGTATAACTTGATTAGAAAAATTGAATTTTGAATATAGAAGGTTATGAGGGTTTGAGAATTTTGTGGAACATTATTTACATCTTTCACATTTTAAGAATTGAAGAAATCTTTTAACATTTTCCTAATATTTACATTTATTTATATAAAAATTTAAAAAAGATTGGTGCTACAAATTAGAAAAAGAAGTGTAGAGGAAAAAATAGAGAAGAAATGTATTTGTAAAAAATGATTAATTTATTAGAAGATAAAAAATTTAGGTGAAATATTTATTTTGAAATAAAATTTTAAAATTGTTGATTTGAAAAAGTATTGGTCAACATATTCAAATTCAATGCTACTTTTAATGAGAATTCACAATACAATGTTATCAAATATTAAAAAAAAAAAAAATTGACAACACAATGCTAGTGCAAGTTAACATTATAATTAACAGCACAAATTGAGACTCAACATGTAACACAATCTTCTTAGAGATTCTCTTATAATTTATATGCTTTAAAATATTTTAAAAATAAATTAAAGTCTAATTTTTTAATATTATAGTTAATTATCATTTTTATTAAAGATACATCAATGAATAATGAGATAATATATGAATGTACAATTATAACCAAACCATGATTATAGAGAATTAAAAATATAAATTTTCTTCATAGTATATACACTATTTAGTTAAAATTCTAAAATTATAAAATTTGCAGTTGAATAAAATACAATTTTGAATTTTTTTAAAATAAAATAAAAACAAAACATAAAAGAGGCAAACGAACCGATAAAACATGAAAAAAAGTCAAAAATTGAAAATAATCATCTGAAAATTTAAAGAGAAAAAAATTTAATAACATACAAGCAGTAGGACCCAAATATCGAGTCTCTGATTCGTTTTTCTAGGTTTTTTTTTTTTTTTTTTTTTTTTTTTTTTTTTTTTTTTACTTTTTTGGAATGAATCGAATTTGATTCACTGGATCCAATCCCTTCTCTCCTCAGTGATAGATAAAATCTCTCATCCATGAACCATAATACTTCACATGGATTTGGATCCCAAATTTTTCTCCCACCGTTGGTAGTTATTAGTATATGTAATAAACAACCAACTTCAATGATTGAATAATCCTGTCTTAGTAGTGAAAAAAAAAATGCGGGATTCAAACACGTTTAGTTTTTATTTTGTTTTTCTTTGAAAACTATTTTAAGGAAACACGTGCCACAATTTTATTGGTCCATCTGCAGTGTCGCTGAAGTTTATTTTACTGCTGTAACTGAAAAATATTCTGACGAATAGACTAGACGACAATGTGACCCCCAACCTCCACCCCACCATCACCTACCCTCACCCAGATTTAGTTTCAGTTATGTTTCATCCCCCTCAATTACTTTTCATCCCTAACGTTACACTTTTGTCCTCTTCAATTGGAGTACTTTGTTTCATCACCTCGCCGGCGGCGGTGTGGCGGTAGTAGCGGCAGCCTCCAATTCGAAGGTACGAATTCCTTTTTTTTTTTTTTTTTTTCTTTTTTTACTTGTTGAAATGATTGATTGCATTGGTAGTTGTATTTCTATGGAGTATTTTGCTGTACAACGTGACAATAATTTTGTGATTCTGATCGTATCACTTGTTTTGCCGGAGAATTCTGCCTTTCGATATTGTAAGAGGAGCTTTGAATTTTAAGAATATCATAGATTCACAGTTTCTTTTTATCTTTTTTATGAGCATTATTCTTAATATTTCCTTTTCTAATTCCTTTTTTTTTTAATTGGTTGTCGCAGGTTTGACAATTTGAATAGTTTTTCTAGGTATTCAAGTGTTAAAGAGTGAAGTTCAGATATAAGCTCATGCTGTATTGACGGGACTGAGAATGGCTCGTTAGCTTTATACTTTTAGATGCGTATGTAATAACCAAGTTCTGATGTGAAATTGACATCCTCACGAATCATTCCACGATTATCAGATTTTGTCTTGGAAAGATTGTATTTGAATTAGGTAAAGATGATAATACAGAAAAGAGAGTATTCATACTATATCAGTATTCTTATTTGCAATTAATATGATAGATACACATTGAATGTTTCCACATTTGGAGGAAGATAACACTTTTAGTAACATCAGTTTCAGTTAGACTGTCATATGAGACTTCCATATTGGTTTACCCTGACTTTTCTCAATGATGTTGTCTTCAGTTTTACTTTTACTTTTTTTTCTTTCTAAGGATCGATCCTTTTACATGTTAGATCATATATTTTGCTGAATGAATTGATTGATAAAATGTTCAGCATAAGTTATATTAGTTCTTAATTTGCACACTCCACATCGCATGAAGCAGGTTTCGGTTTGTAATTGTAAGCTCCAACACATGCAAGTTTTTGATCTTCACTTATTTGGTTGTCCAGATGGGAGATTCTGACCATGTGTACACACTGGATGAATCACTTTCCATTGTTGGCTTTGGTAAATACCAAGGTCTTTTGCTTGCTTATGGAGCACTTGGTTGGATTTCTGAAGCTATGGAGATGATGATTCTCTCATTTATCGGATCAGCAGTTCAATCTCAGTGGCATCTGTCTCCTGCTCAGAAGAGTTTAATATCAACTGTGGTCTTTGCGGGCATGTTGGTTGGAGCTTTAGTGGGGGGTGTCATATCTGATAGATTTGGACGGAAGTGAGACACTTGGACTCACCTCCTCAAGTCTATTTGGCCTATTCTTTACCATTTATGTTCAGATTTGCCTTCATATTGTTCTGACAAATTATATTTTGCTCCTTTTCCATCATTTCAGGAAGGCAATTCTATGTGCCTCCACTATTTCAGCTGTTGCTGGGCTATTGGGTGCTTTCTCTCCAAATTATGTATCACTGCTCATACTTCGTTGCATGGCTGGAGTTGGTCTTGGGGGTGGCCATATCTTCAACGCGTGGTTTTTGGAATTTGTCCCCATTCTAAATAGAGGTGCTTGGATGATTGTCTTTTCAAGCTTTTGGACACTTGGAACAATTTTTGAGGCTGCTCTAGCATGGGTATGTTATTATGATGCTTCTGTAAGATAATTAAATAGATAATTTGACTAGGTAGTCTATATCTTTGGTCTCTTGTTTATATCTTGTGTCTCCAGTTCTTAGTGTGGCAGCCTATCCTGTGACAGCTTAATGCTTGCTTAATATTTGAGTGTTACATTTCTGCTGATACTTCTGAGAATTTTGATGGCCGTGATGAAGTCTTTTCTACAGCTGAACATAGACATGCAGATATTTTACTAGGTTGAAAAGCATCAGGATTATTACTGTTGTTAGAAGTGTAGATTAGAAAAACTGAAATGGGGCTGGATTTATCATAAGGGAACCGTTGTAATGCTACTGAAGACTTCATATTTAATTGCAATGTGTCTGGAAAATGCATCGACTTGCTCATGTGTGGATAGTTGCAGACTTATATTGATGCCTCTTGGTTTTGATAATGCTCAGCAACTGGTCTTTGAAAAACTTATGCTGAGATTTGAGCAATTGCATTGCAAAAAATGTTGCTATCAACCTTCATGTGTTTTTAGGCAGTTCTGCCCCTTACACTTACAAGAAGAGTATTGGAACCTAAGCACTTCAATGCTCCTTTTTCACAGATTGTCATGCCCGGTTTAGGCTGGAGGTGGTTACTCATATTTTCTTCTGGACCTTCTTTCATTGTGTTTCTCTTCAACAGTCTGATACCAGAATCTCCAAGGTTTCTATGCATGAAAGGAAGATTTAATGAGGCACGTAATATTCTGGAAAAAGCAGCATCACTTAATGGAACAACACTCCATGTTAGAAAGCTTGTTTCTGATCATATTCAGGATGACAGTCATGAGTCAGCAGCATTAGAAGATACCCATTTGGTCTCTCCAAGAGCGTCAAATTATAATGGCAGACCCTCATTACTCTTTGTGCTTTTTTCTCCGAAATTAATTAGAACAAACCTTCTGCTATGGTTCTTATATTTCGGGAATACATTTTCATACTATGGTATTATATTGCTGACCTCCGAACTGAGCGGTGATCAAAGTAAATGTGGAACAATGCCATTGAAATCAGAGCAAAGCCAAAACGCAAGCCTCTACATAGACGTGTTTATTACCAGTTTGGCAGGTAATTCCAAAGAGGTTGTGATAAGAAGTTTGACATTATTCTTACTGGTTTTCTTTAGAACTTAGCTGACTCCAATCTTTCAATCAGAGGTTCCTGGCATGATCTTAGCAGGCTTCATTGTTGACAAAGTAGGTCGCAAGCTTTCCATGATAATCATGTTTGTGATATCCTCAGTCCTACTGATTCCACTGTTAACACATCAAAATGAGATTATCACTACAACTCTGTTGTTTGGAGCGCGTGCATTAGTTTCAGCAACTTTCCTTGTTGCCTGTATATATGCCCCAGAGGTAAGTCTTTCTTTAAATTTTGCTTTGGTGAAAATTAATCCTGGCGTTATGGATGTCAAAAGCTCTTTTCTGGAGTTAATATATGCCATTTGTTGTTTTCTTCATGAAAGATGAACTAAATATCCTATAAACCATGAGTGATTTTTAAACTTTGGGACCACAAGTGTGTGTTGGGACCATTTTGAAACCGGCCTTCGTCTTGTGGGACCAAAAGTGCAGTTTTTCTGCAATGCGACTCTTAAAAGTGCTCATGGATTATCAACTTATTTCATATTGTCAACCTTGTTGGTTGAAGAGTGATAACCCTCCACACACTTGTATATTTATTTCACATATACTGTATCAACTTTGGTATCTTCATTTGTTGTCAGGTTTATCCGACTAATGTAAGGGGAACTGCTGTTGGAGTAGCATCTTCGATTGGGAGAGTTGGTGGTATGATATGCCCACTCGTAGCAGTTGGGTTGGTTGATAGTTGCCAGCAGACATATGCTGTAATTCTTTTCCAGGCTATGGTTCTTCTATCGGCACTCAGCGTCTTGCTCTCCCCGTTTGAGACGCGAGGGAGAAACTTGACTGATGTTATACTGAGTTGAATGACGACTAGGGATCCTTACAGCATCATCCATCTTCTTTCATTTTAGGACAAGAAAAAAACAATATTTCCACTCAAAGGAGTGGTAGGCTTTACCAATGATAATACAACTTTCTTCTCATTGGAAGCAAAAATGCATTTATCTTAACGTGTTTGATTGCTTTTTAGCCAACTGCAGAGTCATACAGAATCTACCTATTGTTTATACCAATTTTTTTACTTCTTGTAATTATTCTTGCAAAAATTGACCTAGTAAATTACGTAGGATAGCACTTACTTTACTATCTATCGAATACTTGGTAATGCATCATCTTCTAATCAAACGTTGTCTATCAACTTCTTCAGGCTCCCTTACATCATTTGACTGCAAAATCAAACAATTAATCTCAGAAGGATTATATGAGCAAGCACTTACATTCTACGCGCAGCATATCCACCCTTTTCAATTAAACGCAAACACAGCCTTCATTGTCCCATCAATCATCAAACTATGTGCTCATTCCCGACCCCACCAATTTCTTGGCCTTCAGATTCACTGCAACGTGATGAAAAGCGGGTTCAATGCAGAATTCACTGTGTCCAATTCTGTGCTCACAATGTATGCCAAGCTTTCCGACACAGGGAGTGCAGAGAAGGTGTTCGATGAAATGCCTAGTAGAGACACCATTTCTTGGAATTCCATGATCAATTGCTATACCCAAAATGGGTCCCTCTGGGAAGCTCTCAAGATGTTCAGGGACATGTACGTGCACGGATTGGTGCCTAAGCCTGAGTTAGTTGCCAGTTGTATTGCTTCTTGCGGTAAGACTGAGAATTGGAGATTGGGAAGAGCGGTTCATGCTCTTTTATGCCTTGATGAAAGGATGGGGTATTGTACATTTGTGGCAACAGCATTAGTAAATTTTTACTGGAGGTATGATGATCCGGATATGGCATTTCATGTTTTTAACGGAATCTTGGAGAAAAATGAGGTGTCTTGGACTGCCATGATCTGTGGATGCATTGAGAGCTGTGATTATGTTAGGGCATTTCATTGCGTACGAGCAATGCAGTGTGAGAATGTAAAACCAAACAGGGTGACATTGGTTAGCCTTTTACCAGCATGCAATGAGCTACACTCGATAAAATCTGGGAAAGAGATTCATGGTTATGCTGTTCGGCGTGGCTATGATTTGGATGCTCAGTTCCCATCAGCACTTCTGCATATGTATTGTAAAAGTGGACGAGCAGTGGACATCGCAAGGGTTATATTTGATAGGTCTGTTAAGAAAGAAATTGTTATGTGGAGTTGTATGATTGCAGGGTATTCTCAGAGTATAGATAGTACTAGAGAAGCTATCAGACTGTTCAACGAAATGCAGATGGAAGGGATTCTACCTAATAATGCCACAATCTTGGCAGTGATTTCTGCATGTGCAACCATGTTATCTCTAAGCGATAGCTATGGAGTTCATGGATACAGTTTGAAATCGGGGTTGGGTACTGATTTATTCGTTCAAAATGCCCTTATCAACATGTATTCAAAGTGTGGTAGCCTTAAAGATTCCGTGCTAGTATTCAGTGAAATGAGTACTAGAGATTGCATTTCTTGGAGTGCTCTTATTAGTGCATATGGGCTATTTGGCCATGCAGAGGAAGCTTTGCGGCTCTTTGACGAAATGCAAGAGAGTGGAATAAAGGCTGATGGGGTGACATATCTTGCAGTCTTATCGACATGCAACCACGCTGGTCTTTTGGACAAGGGCCAGTGCCTGTTTGATCGAGCAATGAAAGATACAAACGTGGTTTTGAGCATGCAACACTATGCTTGCTATGTAGACCTTCTTGGCAGGGGAGGGAAGGTGGATTCTGCGTACGAAGTTGTGTGTAGAATGCCGATGAATCCAAGTTCAAGAATATTGAGTTCTTTGGTTTCTGCTTGTAGGCTTTATGGGAGATTGGAATTAGCAGAAAGTGTGGGGCATATACTAGTGAGAATGGAGCCAGAGAATGCTGCTAATTATGCTCTGCTAAGTATGGTGTATGCTGAATCTGGTAACTGGTGTGGGGTAGAAGAGGTTAGGAGATACATGAAGGAAAGAAGATTAAGGAAGAACACTAGTTTCAGCAAAATATAGCTGGATTTGGAGAATTTAAACTTCTATTTGGTGGTATTCATAATTTTATAATTTTAGATAGATAAAACTTCAACTGTAGCTTTTGTATGCTAAATTATTTCTGCATTTCAAACTAGAAAATTATAGTGGTCCTGAAACATAATGAAGTTGGGTTGTGAATTACACCACTTGCAGTATTTACCTTAATTCATATACATGTAGGTCGATAAATATTTGTAAACCCATCTGCAATTAGTTGTAAGTGTAACCCATGAATTATGGCAGATCAACTCCACCTAGAACAAAATAAATCTATTTGTTATTATATATAAGTATGGAATGAAAATAGTTTAATAATATTTGTTAGGTTAACTCGACATGCGAATATTAAAGTTTTCTAATTTTTTTAATTTAAAAGTGAATTAAAGGAATAATATATTTTATGAAAACCTTGGTAATTTCAAATTTCTGGTATACGAATCTAATATTATTTTTTCAATTTTCCATGCATTTTGTGACACCACACCATTTTTTTTTTTTTTTAATTTTTGTAAAACGTTGCTCGATTGTGTACAATAATATCATGTATGATTGAGCAACATTTTTTTGTAGATATCTATTTTCTTTCAAGGTTTTTATTCCTTTATTTCAAATTAATTTATCCTGTAATTCCTATATTAACCCTATAAATATTTGTTTTTCATGAAAATATACTAATTCAATAATTATTCTGTTTATTCTATTGACTACAAAATGTAAGAGTCAATTATATTCCAAACCCTTCTTGATAAATAATATGTCATCTTCTTATATGCTCTTGAATAATTTGAATGTTGGATTAAACTAGTTTTGAGAGCTTTTAAAGATAATATACGAATTAAATGTGCTGAGAAAATTTGGTTCAAGCAATTCCTCAAACACAGAAAATTAGCACATACTGTATGTATATTTTGTCTCGCACAATGATGATTAAAAAAAAAACCAATTTAAGGATAACAAAGTAATTCAATTTATTATTATTTTTTTCTATTTGATTATTTTTGTGATTTTTTTTCTTTTTAAAGATTTTATTTTGCTATTATTAGTGGAAATCATTAAATCAAATTCTACTCCCATTATGTGATTCTATTTTTTCTTGGGACGTGTCTTATCCATCATCATACGTAGATTAAAAAGGCTGTCAAGAAGATGATGAACAACTAGAGAAAAAAAAGTTATATCGAAATTGAAACGGTGGAATTCCCATTTTTGTACTCAAGATTTGCAAGAAATCACAAGAAAACCCATAACGAAAGCCATATTCAAAGAGGTAAAGTGGCTGTGGAAAGAGGTTTATCTAAAGAGAATGGAAAACCAAAACCGTTATCCTCTCTAGATAGAACCCACAAAATATTTTTGTTGTCTTTCAATTTATTTACTATCTTTTCAGTCCAGCTTCAGAGGATCAGGTTTCCACATTTTGTTTTGAGTTGCTATTCTCTAGCTTTATCTTTGATTAAGTTGGGTATGAACATTGATGATGCATTTGTGGGGTTTGCATAATTGATTTTATTGAATGGTTATTTTTGCGAGTTTGCTGGGTTTCTTTTAGCAAGATTGCATCTTTATGGCTTTATGAGATTGATGAAAAATGTGGAGGTTTTTACATGTTCTTCATGAGCTCTTCAGTGGTGTTATGTCAAAATCTAATCTTATCCAAGAAAAGTAGCTCGGATTACATATTTCCATCCGGCAATACATTGTGTCCTGCCTTTCAATTGCGTTGTGGGAGGAGAAAATCTCGTGGGCTCGTTCCGAATGCAAAGAAAAGGCATAAAAAGAGGAGTTGGTGGCAGAGATTCTTCTTTGATGAAGATGGGAATTGGCTTGGTTTGAAGGATGAAGATGTGCTTGAAGTGTTGGATTCGGAGGAGGATTCCAGTGATGGTGAATTGTCAGAGAACGAGAAGTTTGAGGCATGGAAAAGACGGGCGGAGGCGATTGTAGATTTGAGGGAAGCACAAGAAGATGTGAAGAATGAGGAGAATAGGAGGTGGGAGGATTGGCTTGCGGATGGGTCTTTTAATGATGTTGGTAATGGTGCATCGTGGTCTGAAAACTCGAATGGTGCGATTGGAAATCCGGGAAGTGATGTAGGGGATGATATTACTGAGTTTTTTTCTAGTAGAGGATTGGTTAAGTCTGTGAGGGATGTGATTCTTGGTAGAGAAGATGATGATGATATTCTTTATGAAGATAGAGTTTTCCGTTATGCTTCATTAAATTCAGTGAGTGGTTTTTAAGAGTTCGATTTATTGCTCATAGTTATTCCATTAAATTGTCTCTTGACAAGTCTATAAAATGTATTTAGCTGCATTTTTTTTTTTTTTGGGATTTAATTTCAAGAATTCATATGTAAGCTTCTTGAGGTCATGCTTTTTTAATTCTTTACCTGCAGTGACATTTCTAATGTTTGAATTTGAATTAAAATGTAACAGAAGAACCTATTCCTTGTAGAAGAAAATGCATTCAAGCATTATTTGTATTAGCTAATAGACTAACTATTATACCACTTTCTGCACATCAATATTATGTCTTACAATCCAATGCAAATGTGCTTAGATGAATATTGCATATGTGCTTCTCCAATTGCTTTTACCGAGCACATGTGTTAGTCAAAAACTTGCTTTAAAGTGTAAGAGTGTCCTTCGTATTCTACATATTTCTTCCTTCACAGATCTTTAGCAAATCATAGATTAAATGAATGTGAAGTAGGATGAAGTTATTGACTCCAAATAACCTGATTTTAAGTTTCTCTGAATAATAATCTCAAATTGTCTTGACGAGTATTTTTTAATGTATAATCAAACATTTAATTTTCATCGTGTAAGTGCTTCTTATGTATTCAAATTCGTTGCTTCCTTTCTTATTTCAGGCTAAATTTTTGGCAGTCCTGGTCATTGTTCCATTGGCTCTGGATTTCTTGGTTCATGATTATGTCCTTTTGCCTTTTCTGGACAGGTACTTATTACCATAAAACACACAAGAAGTCCTCTCATTCTTTGGTTAATGACAAACTAGCATTTTATAATTTCTGTAGAATGTCAACCACCTTTTAGAAGTATACTCCTGAGTTATATGACTTGGTTTCGATTCATGAGCTTCAGGTAGTTGTTCTCCTGTATGTCAGCTCTACCCAAGCCTAAATTCTTAGGGAGAACGAACTATGGAAATTTTAGATATTAGATGATGCAAAATAATTAGTATACTTCTTTAACTTTGAAAAATGTCTACTTCCACATTAGTAGCTTATATGAGTATTGCTAAACTCTTTGCAAAGTAGCCGTTTCTAGAAAGATAGTTTCTGCTGAAAACGGCTGTCTTCTGATATTTTATGTTGAATTTTTTTATTTGGAATTGATTGAGTACTACGATTTCCTGAGCAGATATGTTCAAAAAGTACAACTTGCAGCACAGGTGCTTGATGTTAGGAGGAGTCAAAAGCTTGAAATGGTCAAGGCTTTAAATGTTGAGAAAGCGCGGTATCGGCTTGAAGTAGAGATCGGTAAATCTCCTCCAATTTCTGACGAAGAGCTTTACTTGGAGTTGCGGCACAAAGCGTAAGTTTGTTGGAGTAATTTTATATTCAAAATGTTTTGCTATTACACTCATTTCTAATTTCTTATCAGAGAGAAAGTTAACTTGGTTAATGAAATAGATGACTTTGCAGAACGTTTTTGTTATTTACTATTTTAAGATATTTAATATGGTGTATTTCATGATTCTTTTGTTTTGAAAGTTTAATCTTACAAGCCACTCTTCGAGGAAAGCTCTCCTGGTGGTTTATCACACTACTGGATATGATTATCACTGTCTTCATTGTTTCTTGACAGGTTAGATCTGCGAGAGGAATATAGATTAGAGAACCGAAAAGCATTTGCCAACATTTGGTCGGATATGATCTTCGGGGTCTCGTTATTCATTCTTCTATACTTCAATCGGAGTCAAGTGAGTTATAATAATATAATCTACTCTCTTCTTTTCAATTTTGAAGCACTCGAGGCTAATCTTAGTGTTTCACATTGTTCATCAATGTATCGTACAATCTGCTCTATTATTTTCACTTCTGTCACAAGCTCTTATCTGCTTTCGTCTTTTAAATACACGAGGAGTCAAGGATGACAATGGACAATTGAATGGTTGCTAGTAGTAGTGTCCAAAGTACTAGAGACAGAAGACTTTTATTTATTACGGTAACTGTTGAGACTTTTACGGCACAGAAGAACCAAGCAGAATAAACAGAAGTCACATGGAATTTTCTGCTTTATCACTTTCCAATCACTACATTTACATGGCATCATATTGGATAGAATCAATTAGTTTATAGTAAACTAATTGGCATTTTTTACTATAACACGGTTATATTTCACCATGCTGTAACATATTAAAACAAGATTTCACTTGTGCTCTATCTTAAATGATTTTTATTTATTTTCTGATGATATCATGTACTTTCAAACCTGCACTCTTGCAGGTAGCTTTGCTGAAATTTACGGGTTATAAGATACTGAATAACATCACAGACACTGGCAAGGCCTTCCTTATAATCCTTATCACCGATATTTTTTTAGGGTAATATTTTTTACACACTTTTTGGCCATATGATGAGTTCTTTATCTCAAAGTAGAATTTGACTAAAATCATTTTAAATTGAAGATTGTGTTACATTTATGGCATGAGTACTATCTTTATTGAAATCAATCACACTCTTCGATTTGATATTATTTCTTTCTAGTTTAAGCTCATAAATTCCATCTTGCAGATATCATTCTGAATCAGGTTGGCAGACATTGTTAGAGGTCATGGTAGAACATTATGGGCTTGAGGTGGATCAAGCTTCCATAACAATCTTCGTATGCCTGATTCCTGTTGTAATTGATGCTTGTGTGAAGCTTTGGGTACGCTTTTTCCGATTTATTTCCTATCAAAGTTTCTTAGAGATACTACTTTTTTCTCTTTATGAAAACGTGAATCTTATTTTGGGATATATGGAATATTATTTAATATTTGTCGATTGCATGATATTTTACTTGGTCGATGATTTGTACCTTGTTCGGTTTAGTACTCAAGGAAATTACCGTTTACTTTCATGTTTTGATTTACTTTCATGATTTGATTTACTTTCAAATATGAAATTAGTGGGACCTACAAACTCAAAACACCTTAACCATTTTCCATTTTTGAATGCTCTTGTGCTAACTCATGCTTCTAATGTTTATGTTTCAGATGTTTAAATTTCTGCCAAGATTATCACCAAAGGTGGCAAATATTTTCCAGGAAATGAAGCGACATTAGCAACAACGATTTTTTCAACATGGGTTCTCTCTCCTCTTTGCACTCTCGCATTCTTTTCTGTATTCATAAGAATAATTTTTGGCTTTCCATTTTCCTATATCTCGTAGAACGCCAATCACACACATTCTGTTCGTACTAGGTGAAACATAATCATACTGTGCACCGTAGAAAATCTTTCTCAATTTCTTTGACCAATACTGATGCTGAGATTTGAATAAAATCTTCCTCATATATTCACATTGAACTCTTCTGGTGGCATATTACAACTTTAAGGATCCTTCAAGCGAACATTTACTCGTTTGTTTGTTTGTCGTTTTTCTTTGAATGACGAGGCGGGTTTTAGACCGTGTAAAATTATGGCTGATGTTGTGGTTATTACTTGCATTGCTCATCTTACTGTCATAAAAAGGCTTGTAGGGTCTCTTGCATTAAAGCTGCAGATGCAGAGGAACACATGCTATGGTAGCTTGAAATCAAGACTCT
The DNA here is from genome assembly GCA_028654395.1 of Scutellaria barbata. NCBI lineage: Eukaryota > Viridiplantae > Streptophyta > Magnoliopsida > Lamiales > Lamiaceae > Scutellaria > Scutellaria barbata. The sequence continues at coordinate 10,293,002 of CM053646.1, read as the reverse complement.
ACATTTATTATCTTGTATTCTCAGATTCATCTTATTGTTGTTTTTCCCATGAATCATTATATGTGTTTATGAAGTTTATTGTTTCTATAGTCTAGAAGCCACAACTATATTATCAACTGAGTTGTGCAACCCTAGCCACTATATGGAACAAGTTGATCAAAGGATGGATATTGTGTTTCTTTGTTTTGTGGATATTGTGTTTCTTTGTTTTGTGGTTGTTTAAGGTGTGACTTGAAAGTATATAGGTAAGAAAAGATTTGATTAAATTTATGAAATTGGTATTAAAACTTGAGATAAACCATCAATGGTCCAAAATTTAAGTATAGTTTCCTATTTTGATTAAGGGTTAATTGTAGCAACCTTATCAAACTATTAGCGATTTTGCACATAAATCACCGAATTTTTTCTTGTGGCACTGCTATATATCTATACGGATTTGATACTTAAATCACCAAACTAACGTTCCAGCCATTTTTCACTGGATTTGTCATATGACTTACGCGTGATATATCTTAAAGAGCTTTTTTTTTTTTTTATCCAACAATTGAGTTGATTTATTATTGCTATGTAATTAAGGGTCTTTTTGAATACAATGACTTGAATGTATGAACAAAAAAATCCTTAAAAAATATGCCACACTCAAGTAATGCACCAAAATCAAATAAAAATTGGCCGGAAAATTAGTTTTGTTGTTAAAGTGTCAAATCTGCATAATTTATATGTCGGGTATTGAAACCTGAGATGAAACAATCAATGGTACAAAAGTATGAGTTTGTTCCTATTTTGAGTACTGTTGGTACTCAATTTGATATTGAACTACAAGTTTAGTACTCATTTTGAATGATCTAATGTTTGTACCAAATTCAGTACAAAAGTGTAGATGACTATTAATTTAATACAAATTGATATTTAATGAGATATTTGTTGCATTATTTCTGAGTTGTGGCAGAAATAATTAATATATCAGAAAAATAAAAAATGTTTTAATGGTGATGGCAAAGTTACAATATTATTATTGCTACCTGTATATATTAAATGGGATGAATATCTCTTCAATTCTTCCACATCCTTTTGGGACTCATGTTATTATGCCAACACTGCTGCTATCTACTGTCAACTAAATGCTCCATTAATTATTTATTTATTATTTTTATCAAATTAAATCAATGCAACCACGATTTGATATGAATTTATTATATTATGATCCTGAATTGATTTATTTGAGTTACGGTTTTCTAATTTCATAACAACTGTTATTTGCATATGTTTATTCCCAAAATTCATATTAGACGACGGTTTGATGAATATTACAAAACTATACAATTTATAAATTAACCTCATTTTACAAAAAAAAAAATGTGAATTATGGATTACAAGTTGATCTTATGAAATTAAATTCATTAAGTGATCTTGCAAAAGTCCTAGTCATGAAATTTATTTTATGATAGGGTTCTGAATCTTGAGTTTTTATTATTTGTCTTTTCTTAGTGACTTTAATGGATAATCCATATAATTAATGTGAAGCCATTTGAAGTACATTTCTAAATTTCTACTTATCAAATCAAATTATTTGACCTTATATGCACAACCACCCAAGCGTAATTGAAAGCCATTGCATATATGTAATCAACTAAAAGTGCACTATTGAATTAACTCACTGAATATTCTGTTTCTACTAAAAGTTCTTTGCATTCTAATCAGTTGATTACGAATCATGTCACATTAACTAAAAATAGGTCTGTTACTATTTCATTAATATATTCTATGTATTAAATACTTTAAAAAAATTGGAAGGATGGTTTTATTTGGAGATATTTGGCTTATACTGGTGATTATAATTTATAGATCTAAAAGTACTAATCACAGATTTCTAATCATAATTTGTTATGAATATTCTAACCATAACATATATATTAATTAAGTAGACAAATCATTACTGAATTGTAATTATGTAATTAAACCCATTAAATTTGTAAAATTGTAACTTTAGCCAAAAAAATAAATAAATAAATAAAGAAAAGATGTAAGGGGGCCATAAAGTAATGACAAAAATTCTACTTATATATTAAAATTGTTGATTTAACCGTTGAATCAATTAGTCGGAAATATATATATATATATATATATATATATATATATATATATATAGTTTTGATCAGGTATGCAACTGAAAAATGCACATCATGCGTATTTCTTTAAAATTTCTTTTTTTAATATTTAGTATTTTATATTACACAAATAGTTCTTTTTTCACGCGATCAATTTATATACGAATTTCTTATCAATTCTCATCTCAAACACCTAACTTCTCATTAACATCTTTATATACAGACTCTTTTATCAATTTTCATTTCAAATATAGACCTAACCCCCCATCAACATAAACTTTTTTTATAATTTGCATCTCACATCACACAGACGTTACACCATGAAACATATTGAATTAATCAATTAAATGAAACAATGAAAAACACTATGAAAAATATTGAATTAATCACTTAATTGAAACAATGAAAAATATTCAATTAATCAATTTTTAAGAAATCCTAAATTCTAATCAATGTTCGAGAAATCCTCAAAATTAATTCAATCATTAATTAACAAATCCCCAAATCATATCCTCCAATTAAATATCTAGCCCAAGTAAACGAAAGTTTATGTGCACTAGCGGGTGCAGAAAGCAAGAGATTCTCATTATAGCGAAGAAGCGTCCAATCAATCCTCAAAATCCCCAAGTCTATTTAATTTTTTTTTTGTATCGTCAAATATAATAAATCTACACATGTAAAAGAACATTTAAAAAAATCAGTACCATAATTTTTTTAATGTAAAAACTTCCAAAAAAAAAAATAATAAGAAAATATTATTTCAGAAAAGAAAAAAGATAAAAAAATATTATAGTATTGATTAGTACAATTTCTTCTGTCATCTCACTAATGCCACAAGCAACCACAACTATTAATGAGAATTTATTTTCTTTATTGTTCAATTCATATTTTAATTTTTATGATTAATTTCAAGAATTTCTCGAATATTGATTAGGATTTAGGATTTTTTTTAAATTAATTAATTGAGTATTTTCCATTATTTCAATTAATTGATTAATTCAATAATTTTCATTATTTCAATTAATTGAATTCAATATTTGGTGTGAGATGCGAATTGTTAAAAGGTCTATGTTGATGAGGGGTTATGTTTATATTTGATATAAGAATTGATAATAGAGGCTGTATATAAAGTGGTAACGTAAAAAAAGAATTATATGCATAACATAAAATACTAAATATTAAAAAAAAAATGTGCAGGTACGCATTCTTCAGTTGTGTGTCTGATCAAAACTATATATATATATATATATATATATATATATTCAAATAACATAAATTATTGATTTATGAACAATTAATTCGAAAAAGAAAAGCATGGAATCTTATTTCAAATCAAAGAACAAAATCTGTTGGAAAATCAAAATTAGTTTTTATTAAATTTTGTTAATAGTACACATATAATAATCTTTTGATTACTTATAACAAATTTATGATGATAACAATATGATGAGTATATGGCATACGTGAGATTTGACTGCCTATAAAAGATTGGACTTTCATTTAATTGATTAAAAAAAAATTTGTATTTAGTTAAAACATGATTTTGTTTGATGGGTGGAGAGTGGAGACTAAAATTTTTATGGCTCAATATCAAATTTTTTTTTTGATAAAACTTACAAAATTGTACTTATCATCAAATCGTAATATCGTATCATATAAAATATAGAGAAGAAGTTCCCATCAAATAATAAAATTTTGATATGGTGCACGTTCGATAATGTTCTTTTCATATTCATGGAGTTATTTTCAGAAATCCAAAATTAAGATTCAATTCAAACAAGACTTCAAACCCCTTAATTAATGTTATTCTAGTTTAATTCAAATACGGAGAAAATCTTATTGAAATTTCGACTCCAAAGTCCAAGTGAAGCTTTTGATCGAAGAGAAGATTCAGATATCTAATTTTGTTTAAAATTCAATTTTATTTTTTTCTCAGACACGAATTTTGTTGCTACAATAACATATATACATATACCCACATATATACATACATGCATAAATGGAAAGTGCCTATATAGCATATATAAAACAAACAAGGGTTGGCTACAAAGTGTAATAAACATACTAACAAGGAATTAAAACATATTATCATAAATAATAATAACCTAGTAATTAGATACAAGGGTGGCTTCTTCTAGCTAGTTGTTGAAAAAAGGAAATATAATATATAGCAATAAGATGCTAAGCAAATTGCAGCCAGCTATACTATATATTAATTTCTAGCTAGATATCTAATTGCACTCATTTTTTTCACTCTTATTTAAACTTCCTATCTTACCCCTAACACAACTTATAATTCATCTAAAAATCAGATTGTTGATTTACATAAAAACCCTTCAGACCTTGCACCTTATTGTGTTATCGATTGGATCTAAATATGTGCCATTTTTTTTTTCAATCCTTATCAGAGTCTAATATGAATAACTTTTAGTTCAAAACAAACTTATAAAAAAAAAAATTGTGCAATTCAATCCTACTAGATAATAAATTAAAGTGCAGTTTAGTCTTCTTTGTAACATTTAATTTGAGTAGTGCATAAGTTGTAACCATGAAGTTGTGACAAAAGAAACCATGTGCCAAGCATGTAATGCATGTAAAGTTTTTCTTTTAGTCTCATATATGTTGCAAGTACACTTATGATTTTGGTATCAAAATTAAAAGGCTTAAAACAAGTAAAGTGTGACATTCGTTGCAATTGTGCCTGTCTTTAAGTAAATTAATAGAAAATTTTCAATTTTTGGTTCCATATATTTTAATTTTTTTTTCAATTTCAATTTAATTTTGGTCGAATAGTCGTCGGGAAATCTCACCTGACATCAAAGATTTTGAAAATTTCGATGAAAATTGAAAAACATATACTTGATTGTGAAAAAATGAAAACAATCTTACATACAAGATCAAAATTGAACTTAACCCACAAATTTATTATTATGAATTTCAAATTTTTTGTCAAAATCACTGCATTCAAATACAACCTTTAATTTGGCTGAAAAGTCTATTTTATGTATTGGACAACTCCATGTACTTTTTATTATTATTATTATTATTATTTTTTTTTTCCACTTACTCAATTGTTATGATCACTGTTAAAGAATTATATTAAAAGAAAATAGTTTTACTGATTGATTGATATGCTGTGGAATGTACGTATAGATTTATAAATTGCAATTGTGAGTGAAGTTAATTCCAATTAATTTGGCTTTTTTCCCCTTTCTTGAACATGGGATGAATAGGTGAAACTAAGATGAGCAATAATGTCTAGCAATTTAGTAAAAGTTGGTGGTTATTTAAGAGTGGGAGACTTTCCAATTTGAAATTTATGCATATATTTGTCAAAATGGCGTAGAGATTTAATTACCCATCTAGGAACTACTAATGATACTAGCATGTTTTCAAGTGATGTTGGATGGGGATCTTGGGAAATTGATGTTTTTATTTCATACCAGGTTTAATAGGAAATTTTTTTGCTATCTTTCTAAAACATTTTAATTTTAATTTTTTTAAATTTGGCCAAAAAAAGAAATTATAATTATAACTTATTATTATAATTCAAACCATAATTATATATTCCAGCGATTTATATCTACATGCATGTCCGGTTATATAATCACGTTGGACGCCACGTCATAAAACACATAATATCAACACTAAATGATTTAACTTTTTATATTCTTAAAAAGATGTGACTTTAGGTGAATTTAAATTTTAAAAAAATCATTTTTCTTTCAATTTAAATCCACCTAATTAAAATGACATTGTTTTGATCAAGATCGAAATTTATATTAAAAAGTTTGTGGTCTATGATGCAGTTGGCGTCCAATATGGCTATTCAACATGTCATACTCAAATCATCCGAAAATAAAATTGTAATTCGTATTCCATTATTGTGTACCTTTTAATTGTGAATATGTCCAACCAAAAATGGTATATATGTGCTAGTATGTATGTAGTCGGAATAATTTGATTCTATTGTATGATTATTATCAAACAACTTGAATTTTGATGATAATTAAAACTAATATATGTTGTGTCACATATCAAAACTTTTGGCACTCCACGTGAACGTATTGATAACAAAAACAAGTATACGAGTTGTGAATAATAGAAGTATTTAGTTAATTAAAATAAAATAAATATCGAAGACTTGGAGAAACATATGTTGAAAATTGATGGATGTAGTAAAAAACCATAAAGTAGGTACGAACCCCCAATCTTTATTTTATTTTTTTTATTTTTTTGGGTCTTGGTACTTCAAATTAGTGTTGTATCTTATTCTTATTTAATTAATATATACTATTTACATAACAAGACATGTACTATATTTGTACTTGGAATTTTCAAGCAAATTAGTGTTTATCTTATATACTTTATGTAATTAATATACTATCCATATACCAAGATATGTACTAATGAAATGAACGTGTATGTAGAACTCTTGTGAGATCTCTACTTGTGAATCTACAACTTATAGCATATAAAAATAAAAATTGATTTGTGAAAATGGAGATAAATTTTAAATAGAATTATATTAGTAATACGATCTTATATAAATTTCTATGTAATGAAATAGTGTGTGACATAAAATATCTATTGAATTTTGTGATGAAATATTAAATAGGGTAAATTTTAATTTTGATCATGTATGTAAGACACTTTCCATTTTTTAACAACGAGATATTCATTTTTCAATTTTGGTCCTTTATACTTTAATTTTTTTCAATTTTAATCCTATTGTAGTGGAAATTTTTAAAATCGCTGACGTGATCGCAAAAAATTTTGACATGCAACCAAATTTCAGTGACCACGTCAGCAATTTTGAAAATTCCGTATCATAAAATGATTTTGAGTTGAATTGGACTATAAAAAAATATGTAATATTTTTATGTGTATCGGGTAATACTTTTCTATATATCAGGTAATACTTTTATATTATAGGAAACATGATCCGAATTGGATTGGATCGGGTTGCTAAAAAAACACGAGGATCCTAATTGTTTAGGTGCTCTTTTCTTTCGTGCAATATGTAATACTTTTGTATATATTAGGTAATGTTTTTTTATATATCATGTAATACTTTTGTATTATGTACGTATCCTATATAACATAGTACAAAAATATTATCTAATTTATTATGTCTAATCCGACCCAACCCGTCTTATGGATTCCTCACAAGACCTACTCAAAACCAGATAATTAGTTGTTAAAAATTAGAAAAATAGATCAAGATTGAATTTATCCCAAATCTTAAATATTTAATGGGTTAAATAACTTAGTTGGTACATGGCACATCAATTTGGAAGTGGGATGCTGAAGGGGCATTGTTGTCCAGGAAAATAATTTATACCCTAGTGGGGGCAGATAGAAATTATTGGTTATAATTTAGCTAAGGTAGATTATTGCTAGGATGTTGTCTTAACATAACCAACGTCTGATTTCTTGCGCCACCTTAGTTATTGTTTAGCCTTACTTTCATTAGTTTTGTCATTGTCAACTTAATTTTTGATTAAATATGAGCTCTGAGTTTTTAGTGACTCTCATCTATCATTATCAACCAACCATAAGCATTTAAATTTAGGGCAAATCAAGACATAAAGAAAACAAATGCCTTTAATTTATTTCTAACGTACATTTATAGCCTGCCTCTTGCAAAAAAGCTTCTATACCCTTTATTATGTTTAATTTTATGTTTCATTTTATTAGTACATGGGTCACGATTATAATCTGTAAAATGTTATGCATATGCTGGGTATTAATGGAATGAAAATAGTACTGAAACCTTGTAAAAAAATAGTAGATTTCGTGTAACAATTTACTCGATCGTTGACCCTTGAGAACCAACCAATAAGATATATTTGGATGGAATTCATAAGAGCTATTGAAATTTTTAATGATGGTGAAAATCTTGTAAGAAAAGGGTGTTGAGGGTTATGATCACACGTGCAAAATTTGTACTTTAACCTGGTGAGACTCATTTAAAATCTTAAAATATCACAACATTTATAATAGTGATTGAGCATGATCATAACCATGTATAACTTAACATTAGAGACATCTTCGACGATGATTCGAATTGAGTTTTTAGGTCATTTATTTTGTATACAACACAATGCTCGCATTAAAATATTATTTTAAATCTTCAAATCGGCACGCGTAACGATCCATTTTAGATTCCAAAAAAGGGACTTTAGGATTATCTACTTTAAGTCTAATTAAGTTAGTGCCCCTTCTACAATATCGACTTGCTCTAATAACAATTTTAACAATCCTCGCGATACAACTTATTTCCATATATATATATATATATATATATATATATATATATCTTATAGGCAAAGGTGGTTCAGGTTGCATGTTACAAGCTAGCCTAGCTAAACCCCAAATGCTAACCCCACATTTCAACAAAGATGACAATCCAAAAGTTGGAAAAGAATATTCATAATTCAAAGTGTAGTCTTGATACCATATACATGTGAATTTAAGAATCCATCCAACAAGAAAGAAAGAAGAAGTTTGATAAGGTGATTGAATATAGAGTAAAAAGCAGTTAAAAAGTGGTGCACGTTTGACAGTGAATTCACTTCTCCATACCCTACAATGCAGTAGAATTATCGGCCTCTTCGATCCGTCAACGTTAAACTATGGAGTTTTTATTTATTGGACTCCATAGCTGTCAACAGGGTAAATATATGTGCTTTAATGCTTCTTCAACAACCCTTTTCTGCCCCAGCCATTATTATCATCATTATTATTGTTTCAAGGATAGATAGAGATCACAGAGATTGATTTTTCCACAATCCTGGGAGCTAAATTATTGAATAATAAAAGAGTAAATTAAAAAAAAAAAAAAAAGACAAGATTAAAAAGTAAATAACAAGTTTTGATAAATGCTCCTATTTATACTTGTGGTTGTAAGAGCACACAACCCTTGTATCATTCAGTGATTGCTTGTGCTCGAATGAATTTTGTCGTGTCCGAAGTAGAAAGTGTAGAATCCACATGTGCAGATTCTGACATACTTTGGTAATATATATATGTATGAACTCCATTGCTCTCTCTCTCTCTCTCTCTCTCTCTCTCCCCTTCAAGTCTGTGGGTCTCCCTAGCAACCTATCTAGCTTGTTTTCCTAGAGGGAACACCCAACCATTCTGCCCTTCAAGTCTGTGGGTCTCCCTAGCAACCTATCTAGCTTGTTTTCCTAGAGGGAACACCCAACCATTCTGCTACCTACCTTATAAGATTACTACCCCTTTCTCTCTCTCTCTCTGCAAGCATGACGAAGATTAGCTAGAATGGAGAGCACCTCTGCAAACTCAGCTTCCACTGGCTTAGAATGGGAGAATTTAGTTGCCTACAATAATGCCAAGCCCGTTGATTCACAATTCGCCATGAACGATTTCGGATCTGATCAATCCAGCTTCGAGGGTTTTGCTAAGGTGCATCAGCCGTATAGTAAGAACGCGTACGACCCAATAATCGGCCTCAGGCTTGGAACACAGCAGAGAGAATATGGACACGCCTTTCTGCAGCTTCCTAGTACTGAGACTAGCTCAGTTCCTGTTTCATCCATGCCTGCTAAAAGATCTAGAGCTTCGTACCAGAATATGCAGAATCCTTGTTGCCAAGTTGAGGGTTGCAATCTTGACCTTAAATCTGCTAAGGATTATCATCGAAGACATCGAATCTGTGAGAGCCATTCTAAGAGCCCTAAGGTTATCGTTGCTGGGAACGAACGTCGTTTCTGCCAACAATGCAGCAGGTACTGTGTAAATTTCCAGTGTTTGTTATTGTATAAATATTGATGGTGATTATGAACACGATTTGTTTGTTGAAAGGTTTCATGACTTGTCGGAGTTTGATGATAAGAAGCGGAGCTGTAGAAGGCGTCTCTCCGATCACAATGCCAGACGGCGGAGGGTGCAGCCGGAGTCTATGCAATTCGGCTCCACAGGATTATCTCCTGCTTTATATGGTGTTTTTTGTTTTTCTATCTTCAAATTACCTAAGTTTCTGTTTCTTTGGAGGGTTGAATTGTCGATGAAATCACAACTTTTTTCCTAATTAAATTGCAATTTTTTCAGTTTTTCATAATGTTTTTCATTTGTGAGTACACTGCCATTCGGTGTTGAAGGTAATTTTTGTTGTGTTAAGAGTGCTGCCGGAGACTATATGCCAGTTTAATCACCAAGGGAAAAAAAAAATCATTGAAAAACTGAAAAAAATTGGTCAAAAGTACAAGTTATGAGTGATTTTATATATGGGCAATTAACCATTTGTTTTATGTGTTGTATAACTGTTTCTTTTGTGAAGCAGATCAGAGAAAGCAGAATATACTACTGAGTGGACTCCCCATATCTCTGACGAATCCAACCTGGGAAAACGTTAGCAATTGTATGTCGAGATCCCATGAAAATAATATTCATAAGTCCATCTCCAATCTACACATGGAGTCGGAGAGATTTTCCACTATCCATGCCTCAAATCATCGAGGCCTTGATCAATGTAAGCTGGATCACAATTTTCTTACAATCCTCGACCAATTGTCATATCTCTTACACACTCACTCGATGATCATATGATAGGTTTACAAGTACCAAGCACTTCTAATTCTTCGATTGCTCCGGATCTAGTGAGTGCTCACTCTCTTCTGTCATCTAACATTTGGAGCTACAACGAGGGCGAACCCACCTCGATGGATGGCTTGGTAAGCTTTAGGCATTCTGAGCCGGAGTCGCACCACATGTCGTTGTTTCAATCGGGCAATGTTCCGGTGGAACAAGGGCGTTCCGTTTCGATGGGCCACTCGGGGGATTTGAACAATGGAGGCTCATCACACCACCAAGAATATCAGTTGTTTAAGGCCCAGGCCCCTTATGATTCCGGTGGTTTTTATTCCAGTCAAAGGTATCTATGATTGGATCCAAGATATAACCATTTTGGACCCTCTCTTTTCATGTTAAGGTGAAATTTCAGTTATTTGTTTTGTATTCGTTGTAGACTCATTTGTGTTGTCAATAAATCCGTTTACGTTTGGCTATATACGTATATGTTGATAAGTTGTATTCACGTTGGGTAGCAGAGGAATATTTGAGTGATTGGGAAGTAGAGAAAGAGAAATCAATTTCATTAGTAACTTTTCCTTAAATGAACGTGAAATCCGAGTGTGTAATTTACCCATTTAAGGGATATTTGAATATTGATAATAATGGTTAAGTCATTTCAGCATTCACTTGGCATTAGAGAATAGTTAACTTTTTTTTTCCCTTCCAAGGCAGGGTGGTAAGTCTGGGAGAAAATATTGTGAACCTTTGTCCTAAAGTACATGGTTTGTCCTAGGTTTTGTATCATGTTCAATTCTCTTTTATTCTTCAATTTACATCTCATCCGACTAAGGGGCCTACAATTGAGAGGGAGTTAGTATTCGTCTGTCCTAGTAAAGGAGATTAGTACATTTAAGTTGGCAAAGTTGATGCATTGATGGCCTCAAGGCCCTCAACCTTTAAGGCACTGCAAAGTGCAAATATGAAAAAGGAAACAAACAAACCCACTTCAATTTTTAGTTCTTTTCTAACTCCTATTCTCATAATAACAATTTACAATGCCTGTGTCTTTTTTTTTTATTTTTTTTTATTTGGAGTTTCTTCTTGTATATTATATGAATGATTCGATCCGCAAGGATCATGATTGAGAATTGTTTGATCGTCTTTCTCTGAGAAAGAGGGTTTGTATGGTCTAATCATTGATTTGAAAATTTATACAATAAATTGGGCAGGTTGCTATTCGGCAAAAATATATATATACATTTATGTGATATTATATATACCTTTAAGTAATATTAGTCATACCTTTATATAATACATAAAGATATAATTAACATAATTAAAAAGTATGACAATATAACATAAATGTATACTTGATATAACATAAATGTATATTTAACATAATATAAAAATCCTAAGGGCATGCTTAACATAACATAAATGCATGTTTAACATAACATAAATGTATGTTTAATATAACATAAAGACCCTAAATGTATAATTAACATAATAAAATGGTATGTTTAATATAATACAAAGATATCTTTAACATAACTTAAATATATGTTTAATATAATATAAAAACCCTAAATATATGACTAATATAACATAAATGTATGTTTAACATAACATAAATGTATAGCACCTGAAGCGAATTTGGGTGGGTTTAAGTGCACCCACCCAAGCGCGTGGGGCACATGAGAGCGTATGGAGCAGTACGTGAGTTGAATCGGGTCGGTTACACAGATTTAGAATCCGTGTATCAATTACATAAATTTTTTTATGTTATTTATAGTATTATAAATGTAATTAATTGGCTTTCTAAATGTCATAAATAGCTTGAAAACCCTTGTCCGACCAACTAATTTTTTCACCATTTTGGCTGCCTCTTATGCAAAACATGTATCCCCCATTTAGAAATAAAATCATTATTTAGAAAACAAAAATGGGAGGTAAAACATAATTATCTATATAAAGAATCAGTAAATTTGAATTAACAAAATTAAAAGGAAATAAAAATAAATAATCATGGAGGGTTAAATATTGGAAGATGAAATTTTGGTTCAAATACTTTATCAAACTAAGAAAATTAATTATAATACATATAGATTTAGTTAGACATGTCATGAATAAATATGAAGACTATGATACATATATTATATTTTAAGGATAATAAAATAATTGATATTCTTTTTATTTTTCTATTTGATTATAAAAGATAAAGTTTAGTTATATTTCAAATTTTTCTTAAAAAATTACATGTTTTGATTATTTTTATTTTTTAAATTTTGAATATTTTAGATCTACCGTAATTAATATAGATTTAAAGAACATCATTATTTGAAAAGTAAGACACAAAGTTGACAACAAAATATAATTGTTTATATTAGAAAATTACTAAAACAATATTAACATGATCAAATGGAAATAAGAATAAATAACCATGGAAGTAGAATTAGAAACAATCCCAAAAAAATTAAAACTAAAAAGGAATAATTTGTAGAAGTCGTACATCGATGAAAATTTTAAAAATATAAAATTTTTAAGAATCAAATGGGAAAGGTAATAAATAAGACAATAACAAACTAGAAAGTGGTGTATATGATGATATTTATAAAATAACAAATGATAAAAATAAAATTAGGCACTTAACACAAATTAAGTATATAATTATAAAAGTGCAAACTTGTTAATTATATTGAAATAACAAAATAATGGTAAAATTGTTGGATTAAATATTTCTAATTTTTTTAAGAAATATCATATTCGATCCCCAAAATATTATCCATTATATTTATAACATAGAAGTGTCTTGAGGAAAATACTAATATATGAATATGTAATCTAATTCTATATTGATAATTAACAAAATTTCTAAATCTATTGTTCTTTAATTTTAAGATTTTTTTTAATTTTCAGATTTTTGTTGCATTTGCTTAACAATATTCACATTTATATTTTTATTTTAAATTTTTAAGAATTATTCAAATTATTCTTTGATTTCTGGATTTTTTTTTATTTTCTGTACATGTATTTTTGTATTTAGTTTATAATAATGAGATTTGTTTTTATATAATTTTTCAAATCTTAGTTGGGTTCATTTAAATCTTTTACGATTTTCATATTTCAATTTAATTTGGAATTTTAAGATTTATTAAAACTATTCTTATTTCATGAAAAATATTATATATCTATATATATTGTAATTTTCGTATTTTGTTAGTAAATTTACTATTTTTTTGTAATTTTATTAATTTAAATTTTTTTATATTTATTTGATTTTTTTAAGATTTTAAGAATATTTAAATTTTAATTTTGTAAATAATTCAAATTGTCAATTTTTATGTTATAGTTTCTAAGATTTATTTTGTTATTTTTTGAAGTTTATTGAGAAATAGATTATGTATATATGAAGTTTAAAAGAAGTTAAATCAAATGAAAAATATTAAGAGTATAGATTCATATTTAAATTAAGATTGCAAATATTCAAAAAAAGAAAAAATAATAAATATTAAAATATTCTGAAAGGGGTGAAAAATGTCATAATTGTAAAAAAAAAAAAAAAAACCTCAATTTTTTTATAATTTTTGCACTACTAGTGCATGCAAAAGTAGCTATTAGCTTAGTTTAGAGGAAAACATGTAATATTTAAAGTACACACGTAAGTTATGAATTTTTTTAAGACATGGGAAAAGACAGAAAAATAGTATATTATAAAGGAGTTTTTACGCATTTTACCCTAAATCAATCCATTGATTTGAAAATAACTTAAAATGAAAATATTATCAATTACTTAACAAATAATATATAAGTCATTCTTAATATATAAGTCATTCTCATGTGTAATTGGTGCACAGTGCAATCGGATCGACCCAGATTCACAAGTTTTTTTTTCCTTTTTCTAATTAATATGTTACATTTATATATTATATTAGTGTAATCTTTATATACAAATATCCTTATTCTTATGTAAAATTTTAACTTCAATGAAAATAATAATTTTAGCATAATTTGTACATATTATATGATATTACTCATACATTTATGTGATATTACTTATACATTTATATTAATATAGTCATACATTTATGTAATATATAAAGGTACAATTAACATAATTAAAAGATACAACCAACATAACTAAAAAATATGATATGTATTAATGTTTGTTTAAAAAAATGTAAAGGTATGAATGTTATAACATAAAAGTAGGAATGCCATAACATAAATGTATAAAAATTATAATTAAAAGGAATACATATTTTTCTAAAATATGCAGAAAATAAACTAAGTTTGTGGCGCCCCTTCTAGGATGTGTGGGGATCCCTTTTAGGAATAGTTTGGTTTGACATAAAAAAAAAAATTCGGAGCGTTTTGGCTCGGATAAAATCAAATAGTCAACGATTCTTTATCGATTCAAAGTATTTCGATTCGGATTTCTCCATAGTTAGATAAGATTATCTCCAAAATCTAAGCTCACCCCTAATATATATATATATATATATATATATATATATATATATATATATATATAAAATAACTGATATTATAAGAAAAGATTTATAATTTATAATATCAGTGTACCTAACTTGAATGTGATTAGCTATACTTAAGTTTGATATATGAACAACTGTATAAGTGAGATCGATTTGCTATCCCACAGAATATTGTATATTCTAAAAAGTAAAAAGGGTATACATTTATATCATTTTCTTATAATGAAAGAGCAACAATTTTAGAACAGTATAACATCGATCCAAAGTATACATTTTCCAAAATGTGGCTACAATAGTACTGATGATAAGAAATTTGACACTACCACACTAGTAGTCAGTAGAGAGCAAATTAGGTAGTAAAATGTTTCTTCTTTTTAATTCGTTTATCATATTTTTTTACGTAGGCCTTTATTTATAGGCATAATAAGGTCTATTTCATATAATAATATAGGGTATAAAACTCCAAATAAAGGCTACATTATTATATATAATAATGTGGAAGATTTTAGACTTAAATATGTTCATTCACTTTATTCTCAAGCAAGATATCTAAAGATGATTCTTCCTTGAGTTCATTTACAAGATAAGATGGTTGGATAAGCAATATACTGGTAAGACTACATATTTTGAAATGTTGATTCAGAGTCAATTGTCGAGATATGGAACCGATGTTGAGTTCCTTATCAAGTTCATTTTAATGCAGGATATTAGTACTTTATGTTAATTATGACAAAATATGTTATTTTTCTTAAAACAAAAATTACGAATAATTTACATTTATACTAACATCCCAAAAAATCTAATATTGGATTTCAAATAATTATGTTTTTAGGTGTGTTTGGATGAAGGTATTTGAAGAATGATTTGAAGATAATAATAGTAAATTCATTTGCGATATGTTGATTAATAAAAGTTTTAAATGCATCACTATTATTCCTAAAAACTTGTACAAAATTGTCTCAACAAACTTTTTTTTATGTGAATCGGATTTTCATATAAATCAATCAAATACGGGTCAACCTAGTTTACTAGCAACACAATCAACTGACTAGATTGTAGGTCAACACAATTAATGTATCAGTCCACATATTAGTTTTTATTTTAAAGTATTATTTTTACTCTAAAAATGTTTTTCTTTAAGAAATATAGTTTACTATTTATTTTAAAATTAATTCGAAGTACTATTTTTAACTTGAAAAATTATGTTTGGATGTAGAGATTGAAATTGAATTCAAAATTTATAATAGTAAATTCAATGATAGTGTGAATTGGTAGAATTTATAATTTATAACTTTTATTTTGAACTTATTTCTAAATTTGTTCACGAAAATTTATATGAGATATCGTTTCACCACTCATAACTTAGGTTCGTTTTTATAAGTTAATCATTATTTTATAGATTTTGAGTTTCTATCTCATGATATGAAATTCGTGAAAATATCTCATAATAGTTTTAGTCAAAATTTTGTGCGGCTCTATATATACTACACATTGAACTAACTTAGATAAATTAAATAGAGCCTCACAAAATTTATTCAAAATAAAAATACAGTAGATTAAATCTCAAAATCAGGTTATTTATATATAAATATCTTATGATTCAATTTGTATAGTATTAATTTTTTAAAATCATGTTATTATTCCAAAATTAATCACAAATAAATTTGGAACCGGGTTATAAAAACAAACATAAAAATTAAAAGGAAAATAATTAAAAAAGGAAATAGTATATATTATTAAGCAACAGCCAACAAAAGAAGGCAAAGTTCATTATATGAATATATATATATATATATATATATATATATATATATATATATATATATATATATATATATATATGCATGCATTTTATGTATGTATATATGGCTGTCTAAAACCCTTTGGTGTCTGTTTAATTTCAAACCCTCCCGCGAAGCAATTTTTTGCTTTTCTCCATACCCTCGCAGCTTGAACAAATTTCAATTTTTTGGGGGAAAAAGGGGGTTTTTTTCCCATACACAAACGTATACTCGATTCGAGTAATTCGATTGGTTCAATTGGATCTCCGATTGGGTTTTCACTTCCGGTAGATCTGAATTTTCAGTGGCTGACTTTTCTGATTTGTGGTTTGATTGCTCGAAGCTAATTTAATTTAGTTCAATGGAAGAGGGGAATCAACAGAGTCTCGATCATTTTGCCCCCATTCAGGCTCCTGGTTTGTCCCCAGCTTGTATTTATTTGAATTTTACTTAAATTTGATCAAATTTCGTGTATATCGTGTTTGATGTTACTGAATTGGATTTAATCGCATTGCCCGGGCAGTATATAGGAATCTGAATTTAATTGAACACACACCTTTTTAATTTTGCTTCAACCAATTTTGATTAGCACTCAGTTTCTTAATTAGACATTCAGTGTTTAGGGTTTGTCGATTTGCACTCATTAGTCATTTCTGTTTTGTTAGAAAATTCATGGTTCAGGAAGAAGCCTGAGTTGAGCTATAACAGAAAAGTTTAATTTTTGAACAAAAAGAAAAAAATTGGTCAGCCAGCATTAGTTACTGCTTTGGGAACTGAAAGGGCTAATAAGTGAAAAATATATTTGAAATTTGTATGAATGAGTTTGATGCCTATTCAGATTAAAGAAAACTTCTATAGCCTCTTGTTTTAAGTATTGTTTGCAGATGTCTTATCATGAGCTTGCTTATCATGCTCTCTTTTTTTTTTTTTTTCCTTTTCATTTCATTTCTGCCTTAGTTTAAACATATTTTTGGCATAAACTCATACCTTGCTTTTGCTGCAGACCCTTTTAGATCCTATGATGGCATATATGATCTGTACCAATCTCTAAATTAAAGTTTTAAGCATTGATTAAGTTCTTAAGGTGGAAAAGCCTTTTCTTTATGTTTCCTTTTCTGGTTGTTCTTTTTCTTGTTTTCCCCACTTATCAATGTTTTTGATTTAGTGGTAGGGTCCTATAATTATCTGGCTTCTGCAATATCATTTATCATAAGGATCAGTTTTTGAAGTTCTGTTATTCGTTGTTCTTAGCTTCATAAGCTTCATGCTGTGGATGTTGCTAGTAAATTTTCTGTTTCTATAGTAACAATTGCCATTGTGGATCCAGGTGACAGAGCTGTTGAGCTACATAATTTGACCGAACAGGTCTGTATGAGTAGTCTATT
This sequence comes from Scutellaria barbata, assembly GCA_028654395.1. Lineage (NCBI taxonomy): Eukaryota > Viridiplantae > Streptophyta > Magnoliopsida > Lamiales > Lamiaceae > Scutellaria > Scutellaria barbata. The sequence continues at coordinate 10,274,694 of CM053646.1, read as the reverse complement.
CTTTTACTAGGTTTTGTGCCTGTAAATGTTTTAAATAGCTTGGCTAATGTACTTCATTTGTGCTTCTCTTTAAAACCTGTTATTAGCCATCCCCTCCGAAAGATGAAAGGATTACTACAAATCCTTCTCCAGATTCAGCCATTTCAGGCGCTCCAAGAAACACTAAAGATCAGCCTGCAACTTCAGAAGCGAGTGGAGTTCTGACTGCAGTGCATCCATTCAATGCATATGCCCCTCAAGAACAAGGTTATTATTTCGGAGGTAGTTTTCTATACACTATCTGTTGGTTAACTTTGTCTCTATATCAATTTCAGAAAATTAGATGCTACCATATAGAATCAAGCCATTCTATCTATAAGAACACCGTTTTTTTTTCCTTGCACTAACTCTTGTGCATAAAAAGAACTGTTTGTTTACTGATAATGGTTGCCTTTTTTTTTTTTTTAGCTGGATATTTGTACAAGCTTTCTGAGGGGTTGGAAAAATATGATATTTATATGATCATTACATGGACAATCCATTGTCTGTTACCTGATCCATTGTGCATTTGAACTTTTTAACTTAAGAAACTTCTACTAAGCACCTCATCTTTCAAAATTGCAGTCGTGTTGATTCTTTGCTATATGGCTGTCAAAAATCATTGTTTCCAAAGTACATAGTTTCTGCATGCATATAGAACCTCATGGAAAGAAAAATTGGCAGGGTCATATTTGTGAGAGAATTAGTAACCATGTATTTTTCCCTGTAACATCCTATCCCCACCCTGAAAAAATGAATAGAAAGGCATAGTTGAGACATCTATATCTTATTGTCACTTGTATATTGGTTAAAAAAGTGTTAGCATCTGAAGAATGGTGACACACTTTTCTGGTTAATATTGACATAGAATGTGAGTTTAGAGAATGAAGTAATCCTACTCAGGAATTAGTTAGGTGCTATCTATTTAAAGTCAATTATGCATAGTTATGCTTGTTGTGTGTCCTTTAATTTGAAGTTGATCTGACCTTGCTTTGCTCAGGTTATGAAAATGGCGGTGGTAACTGGGATGAACATTCTAACTATGTCAATGCCAACAACTTGCATGTCATACCTCCGGTGAGTATTGATACTTATGTTGTGCATGTATGGTTTTCTTGCATAGAGCCTGTGGATGCTAATTCCTGTTGTTGATCTTGTTAAAGGCAATGTACAATGATAGTTCTTCGCTCTTCTTTCCTCCGGGATATGGCTTTGACTCCCAGATGGCATATGGGCAGTTCTCCCCACTTGCTAGCCCTCTATCTCCAATCATGATTGATGGTCAGCTGTTCTCTCCACATCAAATGCCTGTGACGCCTCCTTACTATCCGCCAGCAGTTTCACCTGGCCCACCACATAATACTTCAACACTTTCTGCTTCACAGAGTGATTTACTTCCATCAGGAAATAGCAGTCAAGAAAATCTTATTGACAATGCATTTTTTGGGCCAGGATCAGGTTACTATCTACCATTTGGATCTTTTAGTGGAGGCGATATATCTGGGAGTAGTGGCCATGGGCTTTACAATTTCCCTGGCGAGTTTGGATCCAATGAACCAATGCCAAGTCGATCGAGTTCCTTAGATACTAGCAGGTTCATGTCTCCATTATCTTCTGGAACTGTATACCCACAACCGATTGGCATTCTTGGATCGTATGAGCAAAATGTTGCACAGGTTTGTTAAATATTTTTAACAAAATATAAACAATGTGTAGAGAAAAGGATACATTCTTGCTCAGCCACCCACTTACACTGATGGAAAATGAGAAGGTCCCATTTATTTCACATTTTCTTTAATTATGCTTGAGCAGTGACCATGATACATGCTTAGAAACTTCTAAAAACTTGACTGTCTTCTGAAAAAGATAACTAGTTTATTACCTTGTGGGAAAAGAGTGCAGTCATGAACTTTCTGTCAAGAATATGAAGTGCAAGAGAAATATCCCATCCTCTTCCTGCTTTTTGATATTTTGTTGCTAGCCAATTGTCTCACCCGTAGTCCATATTAATAAAACGGTTGTCTCCTATCCTACTCCCTTTTTGGTAACTCCCTCATTGCAGGCTTTCTGCACCCTGTTTTCCCTTTTTCTATTGTTCCTTGAATATTTAATGCTAGTATCACTTGTAGAACATAGAAATTGTAGTTATTGTTTATTAAGGAAAATGTTGTCTTTAAACCAGTTTTAGGCACTCACTAATCAAACTCTTTGCTTTCTTGATTGCTCATACTGTAATGGCAGGCACAATTTCAGGGTTATGGGTTGACAATGAATTCCTCAGGTAGACATTTTGGCCAAGGTGGTTCTTACCAAAGTACCTTTGGGTCTAGTTCTAACCGGCCTCGGTTTGCTGGTGACAAGGGTGGACGGCGTGAAAGGGATCGGGACACTGTCAATATTTCTACGGATACACTAGGTATCTCAAGTGACCGGAACCGAGGACCTAGGGCTTCGAAGCCCACAAGCAAGAGTTTCCCTGAAGAGGGGTCTTCTGGTAGCATTAAAGATGTTGAAGCCACTTCTAGGTTTCATGTCCAACATTTCAACTCGCCAGATTTCGTGACAGATTATGAACATGCAAAGTTTTTTGTTATTAAGTCTTTCAGCGAAGATAATATCCATAAAAGTATAAAATATAATGTATGGGCAAGCACACCACTTGGAAACCGAAAATTGGATGCTGCCTATCGTGAATCAAAGGAAATGGAAGGCACTTGTCCGGTCTTCCTCTTTTTCTCGGTAAGATCCATGTGTTTCTAATCAATGTTAATAGGTCCGTCAAGACTCAAGAGCCTGAGTTGCATATTCTTAGTTTCCTAGACTAATTAACTGCCATTATGTGTGTAAGATTTACTTCTTGCAACCTCGTAGAACTTTGGCCATTTGAAAGATCTAGAACATATTCTGCTGAATAATCGGATGTTTCTTTCAATAAATGTACTGGCATTACTATGAGTTGGGACTTCTTGGTGATTGGAACATGTATTGCTAATTGACAGCTTTCAGCATATTCGTTAAAAGGATATCTAGCCCCTTTTGCGTATTGCAGAAGCACAGCAAGGTTATTTGCTAGGTGCTCTTCTGGTGTCAAGGACACAAGGAGCAGTCCATGAGATTTGAAAAATTACCTCTTTTTTCTGTATTAATATTTATATTGGCTGCTGAACTTGGATCAGTTGCTGAAATTCATATCTTTAAGAGAATTGTAAGGCATAAGAAAGAAATATCAGCTATAAATTGATTAAGTTGGGTGACAATTTCTGCCATATGAGGAAAATTTTCAAGTAAGGAGCAATCTGAATTGTCCGAGGCTTGCTAAAAAGATTTTGCATCTCATGCTTTCCTTTCTTATTTATAGTATCGAATTATAATTAGGTGTCTCTTGCTTTGTTGTTAACACTTTGTGCATAATCACATGGTTCTTGCCACCTTGCTCATATAGCTGCTGCTGATTTGGGCGATCTCTTAGGAAAAAAAAAAACTAGGCAACTGTGTTGTTTGAGACAGCGCTAACTCTTATCACATGTTTTTTTTATATTTTTCTTATAAAAATTATGCACGTCATGCTTTCCTTTCCTAGTTTGTTTTCCCTAGTGTGATGGGATATACTTTGTGGTATCATCCTATACTTTCCGGGTGGTGCATTTTAATTACATTACTGAGTTGTTAACTCAATTGCATTTAATTAATAATTTCTTTGACTCACATCATCTGTCTATTGAAGTTCACTTTTGTGATTTCTGCTATTGCTAATTGGTATGTGTTTATGTTTTGATACTGGTCTGTTTTGACAATTGTAATCATCTTCAGGTCAATGCTAGTGGACAGTTTTGTGGTGTAGCTGAGATGGTTGGGGCTGTTGACTTTGATAATGATGCTGATTACTGGCAGCAAGATAGGTGGAGCGGTCAGTTTCCTGTCAAATGGCATATCATCAAAGATGTACCCAACAGTCGCTTCCGCCACATAGTTCTGGAAAATAATGACAACAAGCCTGTTACGCACAGTCGAGATTCGCAAGAGGTTTGGCTATCTTTGGAATTATTTTGTTAAAGTGATTTACTGTTTATCAGACTTTTGTAATTAATAAATTGAATCAGAAATCGTTGGCCAATGAAGGTTTATTAAGCCAAAATAATATTTGACTCCAATATGTTGAAAGGCATGAGAGATTAGGTTTTTCAGTTGTTTTGAGTCAACTAGTATATGTTTCCTTCCAAAATTTCCCTTAAAGTTGCTAAAGATTCATGAAGAATGATAAATTGGTTAGTCTGGAGTCTATTATCTACTCAATGACTTCCACTGAGAAGAAGGATTTGACAGCCATTTGTTCGACTCATGATATAAGAGGGATACACTTGGAAGAATATTAGCAAGCTTCTCACTTTTACAATTTGTGGGTTCTTTCGCATGTGGGAGTGGGCAGCATATTAGGTTTCAGGTTTGGTAGCTCACGTTGGTTCCATACACCAACCCGATGTACTTGGACCAACATATTAGTTATCCGAGTTACCTCGAGTTTTTCTTTTCTTTTTTTTTTTTTTTTTGGTTTTTTGATTAACAAATAGTTTTTTTTTTATTCAACTTTTTCAAGAAATTGGGGCAGTCTAAAGCTAACAGGCAGTGAACCCTCAGCATCTTTTCCTCTTCCCTTTTTATTTGCTTTCTTCTCTTGTTGGGGCCTCCACTTCCTTTGAATCCTACCTTTAAACCAAAAATCCAAACTCAAGCTCTCAACTGTGAAGGAATGTTGGGAATTTAGAGTTTGGGGGAACATGCCTGTGAGCCTGCAAGAATTTGGGAATTTGGTTTGGTCGCAATTGCTTCTGAACTTGAATTGCATTCTTTTGACATTTCTTATGAAGCTGCTCTATTTCATTCTACCAACATGTACACCCCTATCATAGATATTACCTACATGCCCACACCTATAATGAAGATTGCAGGTTTAATTACCATTTAATTCACCTGGTTTCCTTTGTTTGTAAGTTCTTTTTTCTATTATAGTTTAACCAACACTCAGGCATGTTTGACTTGTTTATGATGGTTGATTCTCTGGTTTAGGTGAAACTGGAACATGGAATTGAAATGTTAAAAATTTTCAAGAATCATGATGCTGAAACCTCCCTTCTTGATGATTTCAACTTTTACGATGAGCGAGAGAAAACCTTGCTGGAGAGGAAGTCAAAACATCGAGCAAGTCCTATTGGAAATACAGCAGCTGCTATTACTACTGAATCACTAAATCAACTGTCAGATAACTTGGCTGACACTCTCCGTCTAGATGGTGTTAAAAACCTTCCAAAGAAGGATTTGGAGTAGCACGGATCTCGGGGATGATAGCAGACTGCAACTTCTTGTAGTAGTTGAGAAATGTCATAGAAAGTTGCTGATTGGGATCATTGAGGTGATATTTAATTCATCCCATACTTTTACCATCATTGCTCGCTCCATCTCTACCGCTTCTTATTATCTAGTTTTTCTGTGTGTCTGGTGTCTTGTTATTTGCAACTCTTAGTTAAGACAGCTGGCTGAAATCTTGAGACAGTTCTCATACTTCTTCTCTCCCCCTATTCACCTTCTTCATTTGTTGCTTATTTCTTGTTAAGATGGTGCTAGGCATGTAGGAGGATTACAGTTCTCATATGCCTGATACTTCTCGTTTTGTACCTTTTTCCAATTCAAGCGCAGGTCGATTATTTTCAGCTGCTGGGCAGTAGCAATTCGTATAAGCCTGAAAATAGGTGGCAGTTTATTGAAGGAAATACTGCTAGATATTACAGCAATTAATGAATAGTTGTCCATTTTGTTAAAATAACCGATATTCTAAATGACAGCTTGAAATATGAATTGCTTTTATCTATAGTTTCTCATGTGGTGCCTTGATCAGGAACGGTGTGAATTTGTATTTTATGTCGATTGCTTACTTTCTCCAGAGTTTTGTGTATAATTAACATCCTCTTGTTTGTCCAATTATCGTGTTGCTAATGTGCTATCATGTTCGGTATCTATCCATACTATCGTGATTTGATTCAAGGGGACGTGCTAAATTGCTATAGCTCGAAGAACTGGAGATGTTTCCGAGAAAAAATGTACATGCAAGTTGTCATGTAGCATCTCCAGATTTGTAGATGGATTAAAGCTGAGGTCGAAGTGTTTACAGCACATAAGTACCCTCTAACATCTTTAGCCTGATGTCTTTCTTGACCTTGAATTATCGTTTTTAAGTAATGGATTTATTTCAGTGCAGTATGATTTAACTCTCGCAATAGCGTGCCAGCTAGCAACTATTCTGTGTCATGGTGGTGTTGGAAAGTTAATTGAACCAAATTAATCTGATTATAAAAGTTGAATAAATATTTATTGTTTATACAAGTTGGTCTTCATTCATTTTGTTTTTGAGAACAAGATTTTGGGCAAACTTAGACCAACTTAAAACCGTTGGTTTACCTTATTGCTGACTTAGCTTTAATTTTAGTTTTTCATTCAGATATCAACTCATGAACATCACTACTTTTGAAGTTGGCATATTAGAGAGAGAGAGAGAGAGAGAGAGAGAGAATTAAGTGAGAATGATTGGATTAGGGACATGATACAAATGGTAAAAGAGAGGAGAATTAGATGAAGATTGTGGGTCAATGATGTTTGACTCTGATGTTGTTGTAGACATCAATGTACTTCCCTGCAGTGTTGTTCCAGCTATTGTCCATCTGCATAATCTTCTTCACTATGCCCCTCCATTCATCTCCTTCTGCACCAAAACAAAACCATCTACATTATTATCATTCAACATTTCTTTACATTATGAGCCCTATTAATACACCACCATTCGTACCAACACCTTAATTGGCATTTAGCCTCCTTGATTATCGACTAGACCAAGGATTCGAATCTTCATCCACCCACACGACACAAGAGTTCACAGGAACTTCGTCATTAATTATCCAGGAATTGGTTATTTTTTAATTTCGATACTCAAATCCCAACAATTAAGCTATCGCAAACTTGGTTTGTAGTAACACCTCCTTAGAGAACGCAAGCAAGTCACCATTTACCTTCTACAACCCAGATAAGAAAACTACGAGATGAGAACAGCTAAGCGAGGGACAACACTGTAAGTGATCATAATAGAAAGTACGCGCATTTAATAAATGAGCTGACATCAATGGGAACTGCTATTAGTTAAGGGCGAAAGTCGAAACATGGTGATTCCATCTAAATTATGTTTTTGCCTATTTGAAGTAAGCATCGATGAAAAAGATTTTTTTTTAATGGAATAAAGAGATGATAATATTGTAACATATGTTCAGACTCCAAAAGCAATCCACTTACTTTCTCGGTAGTAAGAAAAAGCACGATCCAGAGCCCGGTTCAAGGATCCTTCATCAATTCCCTCAAAAACAAAACTGCACAAATAATAAAGAAAATGCCAGGCAAAGATCTTTAGTGTATAACTAAAATATCCAAAGAACTCAAATCAAACACATTCATGTAAACAATATGTCTTTGATAATATTGCCAAAAGACAAAACACAATTTTTCAATACCAAGTCAATTATATGTTTGAAGTATTCGAAGTATCAAATTTATAGCCTTATAGGTAACATTGTGTTACCCATTCGCAATTTCAGGATGCAACTGATCATCCATGTCGAAAACAGTGTCTGCAAGGCCACCAGTCTTTCGGACTACGGGAACCTGATATCAACGAAAAAATGCCTCATGAGATTATATTTTGTTTCAGTTGCTATTATGTACTCAAAAGTGTTAGCATATTCTGATAGCTTTTTTGTAGCTTATGCACGTACAGCTCCGTAGCGCATTCCAATCAGTTGAGAAAGTCCACATGGCTCATATATAGATGGAACCAACACTATGTCAGCAGCTGCATAGAGCATGTGGGACAGCTCCTCGCTGCATGTACACCACAATGTGAAGTAGGTTCTTTGCAATTTTATTCAAGTATTGCTCTGATTGCTAAATTCGACATCTCAAATGACAAATTACAAGGACCATTACAGATGTCTCGATTACCTATACATAAGCAGTATTCGGATGCTAGAACCTCGGTTATGCTACAAGAAGAAGTGAAGTCAGCCTGGTACAGAGGATCTTGCGTTGTAATTATAGAAAGAACTGTGAACAAGTTGTTTCCTCGGAAATTAGTTTAATTTGAACCATACAAAAATACCCCTTATTTTCTCACTTTACTCGAATATAGATAGAGAATAGTAAAATCTGCATTACCAACTGAGCAAGACCTTCGAATTCTCTTCCAACCCCAGCATCTGGAGCAGTCCCCAAAATAATCATTTGTCCACCCTAGAACACACCCAAATCAACATGTCTTCAGTGGATGTTAAATCTCACGATTGCTAACATAAGAACACATGGTTATTTTTATAAGGGTTAATTGCTGGAAAACTCACAATCTTTTACTCGGATTGTCAATTTAACCAATTTTTTCACTATTGGCCAAAATAACAATTGCTTATATATGTAGATGTTTTTTGACCTCGGTCAGTTTTGAATTCCTTTTTTTTTTGCTAACTTGTCTGGCTATCCGGACAAGTTAGCTGTTAAAAAACAGCAGTTTCCCAGAGTTCTTCGAATTTTTATTTTTTTTTAAAATCAGATGTGCAAAATATTGTTTTGAAATTGACATAAATAAGGTTATAATATTTTGACAAACAGTGAAAAGTTTGGTTAAAATGACAATCCGAGTAAAGATTGTCATTTTTCTGACAATTAACCCTTTATATAACGAGGAAAAAACTCATATTTCCATGTTCAACGAGCACAACAAATAGTATGAAAGAAGATTCTAAATTAGATCACCAAATTCTGTTCACTGAGAAGTTAAAATCACATGAAGTATCTGATTGTCCCAAAACTCATGGCCGGCAATGAAAATATATCCTACATTACAAAATGCTCACATTTACAGCAAAATGGAAATGTAATGTACAGTAAAGGAACGATAATTAGGTATTACATTATAAGGCATAACACCGGATATAGTAATAAACAAATTATGTAAAATTAAAGGTATGCACTCTAACCCAATATGTCTTCCAAGTCCTTCTATAGTTTAGATTTTTGTTATCTAAATGATCATATAAGTTAAGGACCTAAAGGCTGGATGGTGAAAATTAAAATCCAAGATATGAAATTATTCTTTTCCCTTGGGATGTCAAGAGAGAGAGAGAGAGAGAGAGAGAGAGAGACTTACAAGTACTTCTGCATGTCTGATTGCATTGATAATCAAATGCAGACCCTTCTGAGCAACTAATCTAGTAATGCAGACAACAAGTGGCCCCTTAGAAGAATCCAACGGAAGCCCTTCTGGAGCCAAACCAAGCCCTCTTTGAACAAAAAGCTTGCATATTTTTTTCCCCTCAACTTGGTTAGCTGCCAAAAAACAGAAGGCGATATAAACCACAAAATAATGCAACAGTCATTTTGTTTTCTTAAGTGTAACTTTGTATATAAATCTAACCTAAAGTTAATTCCTTAATCTGACTCAACACAATTAGGGAAATCTCACCATTCTTTCACCAACCTTTTCTTTTTCTCTGATAACTTTAGTTTATTTTGCAAATGAATATTGCATAACAAACACACAAGTAGATATGAAAAGTATTGCCTCTTCAAAGTCTATGGTAAAAAGATTAAAAAATCATTAATTAGGTCAGAGGACAAGAGAGAAAATTCAGAATGCATACTTATGAATTCCTCAACTGAAAAAAAATGCCGTTCTGTTAAACTTGGTAATGTCCCACAGATTTTGTTAAACTTATGTGTTCGTTATGTTCCTTGCACTGCACAATGCATATCCAACATAATATGTGTGTTAAATCTAATTCTTCTTCCATCATTTGCAGCATCTGCAATTTGAATTTAACCAGATCTCTAGACCTAATCCACACAAGAAAGAGAAAATCTCACCATATTAGTCCAGATTTATATAACCTAATAGTCCATAAAGTGCTGCAAAATTCAGGTTTCAACCGCCTATACATATATGATGAAGTTCTGCTACAATATTGTTAGTTCCTTCCGAATGCTCACTAACAGAATGCAGCACGACCAAGCTTATTACTGGCAATACATGCAAAATATGGGCAATTAGGAAATCTAGACTCTTCCTTTATAATCATCATCTCCACTGCCTAAGTATAGAAGTGTCTACACATAATATCATAGAAGACATGTAAGGATATGCCATGGTATAGAATGGAATGTCAACAATCTTTTGGGAGAAAATAATTACCATCAAATTTAGCAGGCAACAGTGCATCCGTAGCGGGGTTCCAAATTGCAATATCTATCCCGTTCAAAATACCAAAGTACCTAAAAAGTGTTTGAGATGATGTCTAATCATTGATGAGGAAGTTAAATTTCTCATGCAAAAAAAAAAAAAAACATAATAAAGACTAGTTTAATCAAGGTCAAATGCGGAATACACCATGCTCGTTGCTCATCCTACCTACATATGGTATGGTAAACCAGACATTCTTCAGCAATAAAAGAGAACAGGACATACTTCTTTCCAAAAGCATAAGACAGCCCTTTTAATCATTGTTTACTATTGAGACATGCGTATTGTTTGTGACCAATGATTTTGAGCAACATGTAAGGTGAGCATTCACATATCTTGGGGGGGGGGGGGGGCTACAGCACAAGTTGTGGACATATGCCACATAAAATTTCATATTTTAACATTAAAAAAAAAAAACAAATTGTATTAAGAACTTCAGAAAATACGCTAAGACATAACGTACTATCAATAAGAACGAACTAAATGAATGACATTTTGTAGATTACATTCTTTTAGGAAAATCTTATTGTCAAAACCATGGTATAGATCCTTGCCCCCCCCCCCAAAAAAAAAACGATGAGATAGGCATATCTTTTTAAGGAATTTTATAACAAATTTTAGATCATTCAATCCATCTAAAGTTGTAAGAAACCATTTTAATGACATGCCTTTCCAGGCATGTGCCTTACTGACTTTAAGAACATTGTTTTGAGACATATTCATTCTGCAAAAGGTCAGATTTTAGTCGAAAAAATGCAATAAAATGGATGACAATTTTCTAATCAAATATTAAATCAACAGACATTAAAAAACTGAAAACTGATTTATGAGAATATATGAAAATGTTCGCTCGCACTGACAATGTGAATGTATCTTCTGCTTCAAAACCTAGCCCCAGTGATTAGTGAAAGAAAATCCTAGTCCAGAATAGAAGCTGTTAGAGCAAAAGCAGTTTCAACACCCAAAATATTTGTTATTTAAGGACTAAAATGTTTGCTAAAACGAATAGAACTCAACATAGTCAAAATCAATTACTAAAAAAGGCAATATCAATTAGTACTTCTTGGTATTTTACGAGAGCAACATATACTGTTACTCGAACAACTTAGCTTAAAGTAGGTGTGGCTAAAATTTCACTTGAAAGGTATAATTAGATGTGCTCACTTGTCACGGTGTCTTATCAGCGTTCCAGCAAGCCATCCTGAGCAAAGTGTTTCCTTGAGATATGTTGGAGAAACTGTACTGGAATTACAAAAAAAAATTAGAAGCCGAGCAAATTACTTTCCTATTCTGAATTTACTATGCATGAGTCAGGATAAAGGTGATAATGGTCCTTTTATCTAGTCATTAACATTCTATACCAGTAGTCATTTCTCCAATTATAAGTATATTCTCCAGCAAGATAAAAATACACTTATCTGCATCTATTACGAGAAAAATATTAAAGCGTTTAGAAGCACAATAACTTACACTACTGCATTGCTGTATACAATGCCTCCTTTCAGTAAACTTAACCTCTCAGGGTTATGCCCAACAGTCCGATCATCCATAGCCTGCCAGTTTGAATAAAAAGATGAGTGTACTTTCACAGTCAGTTCAAAAATATCTGATATAAAAGATGTTGCATAAATAGCCTTAGTGATATGTTAACCATATACATGTTTCAGTTAGAAAATTTAATCTTTTTTTTTTTTTTTTGCCTTCTGATTTTATCATAATAATGACGCTTAAGACATAGTGCATCACTCTATTATATTGGGAAACCACAGTATAATCAGCCTAACATTTATGACAGTATTGCTTATAAATTAATCTATGCATGGTATTTCTAGTATTAGAACGTGTTGGAATTCACAGAGGCTATAAAATCCCACACGTGTATTACATGCAAAACATGTTAAAGGCTAACCTTCTCTTCAGAGGCATATATAGAACCATCGAGACCACACTTGCTAAGCTGCTCTTGCCTTCCAAAGAACCACAGGAACAGGTTAAAATAGAAAGGAAAGTCTTTCTACTATTATCAACAAAAACTGGCTCAACATTAACTCAGATTAAGTAGTTAGTTGCACAACGTTGTGACAAGTCCTTCATGTCATCATTTTCACTCAGAATTGTGCATCTGATTTGTGATAAGAGTCGGTGAAGTGATGAAGTGAGTGTATTACAAGAAAAGAGTTGATTCAATAGGGTGATACGACTCAGAGCACACAAGAGAGGATTGCAAGCATCAACAAAAAAGAGAAACGGAAATGATATGGTAGTATACCTGCATTCTCCATAATGCTCCATATTATGTATTGTCAACACAATCCGTGGTTTCTACAAGGCATAAGATGTCAGAACCATAATCCAAAATGCAAATCCTCCTAATGATGGTTTTTGCACAATACTGCTACCATAAATAATAAATATGAAATCATTTTTTCACCTTAAGGGAAAGATAATGATACATATCCCAATAGAGCAATGGCAAACTACCAATCTGCCACTCATGGACATGAATAATGTCAGGCTGGGTTCCGGAGACCTATAAAAAGGTTGGCCACGGTGAAACATATCCACAGTTTTCTTTGAGAAGAAAACTTTAATGACTTTCAACTCAAAAACGTACTTTGACAAGAGCTAAGACAAATAGCAGAACCAAGCAAATCATAGTAATTGAGGTTCTTTAACAATTTGATTTTAGAAGTATGCAGCCAAAAAAACAAACCTGCAGCCATTCAAGGCAAGCACGGCTGAAGAATAAATATGCCTCCAGCTCGTTGTATGAACCTCCATACACACTCTGCCCCTTGAAAAGGTGGTTGGATGGTTCGATAAGTACGACAGGGATGCCAAAAACGACTCCCCGGTAGACATTAGTAGGGATCCATCTTCCGTCGTAATATGAATTATATGTACTGGTCAATGCCAGTTCTTTGATATGCTGATTTTTGATACATTCATAGAAAGGTAGAAAGACCTCCACTGCATGGCCACGCATCAAGCATGCACGGGCTAGCCCAGTCACGACATCACCAAGGCCTCCTACCTTAGCTATGGGTGCCATTTCAGCTGTTACGTGAACAATGTGCATAAGATCAGAATCCTTTTGAATATCAACAGGGCCGCCTGTGGTGATGTCCCAAGAAGGAAATTCCCTCTTCCAAAAAGGGATTTCATCATGAGGAGAAGGCCATATAAGCTCATCATTCTGTGACTTTGTTCTTGAACCTTCTGTTAATGAGCCATCCAACTGTTAAATATGATGTCAGACCAAGCAATGAGATATAAACCAATGAAGCATATTTTTTTATTCAATCCCACCATACTTAGAACAGGCAATATGAAGGTGAATGAAGAATAAGGATAAAGATAAACCTAAGGCCTTCATATTTGTAACTTCTATAGCAATTCTCTTACAAGAAACACTCAAAATGAGCACATAAATCATGGATTTGCAGCAAATGACTTATACAACGAGACAACTATCTGAAGCCTTTCAAGTACTATTTATTCTCCAACTTCAAAGATGTAAATAAAAACTTAATTACTCTCATCCAACAAATAAATTGTTACCTTCAATTTCACAAAGATTTAAAAAATTCATAGTGTCTAAACCAATGGGGATTTGGGTCTCAAAATCTTGAAATCTAATACCTGATTGGCATCAGTCTCAAGAGCCTCAATCTTGAAATTGCTAGAGAGTGGCTTCAGTCGGCTGTTGCTATCCAATTCATGCTTCAAAATGGAAGCCCTTTTTCTGAAATTGTATTTCTTGAAATGTGGCACCAGGAATGAGTTGGAGAAGCAGTTTCCGTGACTTGAAGTGGGCGGCGGGGAACAACTTTGGATAATCATCGTACAAGTGTAAAGACAATGTCAGTAACTTGTGTATAATCCATGGCCTCAGAGATTTCCTGTTCCTCTTTCGGACTGCATATTGCAACAAATGGGGGTACAAAATGCTCAGGATCTTTTAGTTTGTATTTTAAAAGGATGGGGCTAAGCGCACAACCTTTCACTTTAACACGCCTTATAATTAATAATAAAAGGTTTAAAAAACAAATTTAAATTAATAAAAATATTAAAATATATAAATGGGTGCATCTTTTTCTAAACACAATTCAATTTTTTTATTAAAAAATTAAAAAATAATATAATTCCAATTTTACCCTTCAATAATAGAAGAAATAAAACATGAAAAACCCTCCCCTCCTCTTCTTCATCTCAGCTGTCCTTCCTCCCTTTCTTTCCCTTTCGGTCTTTCAACTATTTAGATTTTTCTCTTAAATAGTTAAGAAATGAAAAAATAATATAATGAAGTTGTTAACTGAATATGTAAAAATTGTATGTAAATTATATCGAAAGAATTGAAAAAAAAAATCAAATTTGACAATGTCGTTCGACTTTGATTGGCCGAAGACATCTTTTTATGTTCAATCATCAGTGATCAAACACTATGTAATATGTAATATATTTATCTATATAGTGCAATACTTTTGAATCAATATTGATCGATCGTTGACCAATCATTGATTTTTGATTTTTAACTGTTGTGTGAATCACATAATAATATATGTGTGATGGTCTCAAACAAAACTCATTTTATATTAAAAATCATGCAATAAGAATAATTTTTATGAATATTTGTGCATAATTCGTAAGTAATCAGATTTAACTGGTTGATCCAGTGAGAAACAATGAATAATTAAATAGGATTTTTTTTTTCTTATCATAACACACATGATGCATGAAAAAGAATTAATAATAATAACTGATTTTTTTAAAATGTAAAATAATGTCATGGGAATACCCAAATAGATATAATATAATTAACCAAGATGTGATTAGTCTGCACATCTTAATAAATCTAAATTTTGATCAAAATGGAATGAGATAGTTTTAGAGAATTGACAATGCAGAACTGCATGAGCGAAAATGATCGAATGGTAAAAAATCTCAAATATAATAAAATTATTTTAAAGAATAAACATGTCATGAGGCGACATGCTAACATGGTAAAAAGAAATTGTACTTTATCTAGGTTAAGATGCTAAATTATTCATCTGCTTTTATATATTAATATATATATACACACTTCTTTTCTTTTTTTGATTTTTTATAATTCATTGTTAGGTTTACATTTGACTAACACGTGTTACGATGACGAATAACGTTAAATTAAAACTTTACGAAACTGATCACATACTTAATGCGAGTACATAATTGTTGATGTATTAAATTTTAAAATAGAAAAAATAAATTTTTTTATTTAAATTTTGTACATGTATATCACATTGATCCATCAAACAAATTCAGTCATTGATTTTTGAGAGAATATAGATAAGTTTTGTCGAGAAAAGAGCTCTCAATTATTCTATTTTATTAAATTCGGTATATAAAATCCTAGTTCCCGAGAATATATAACAATTTTAGAAAAGAACAATTTTAATTTTACTCCAAACAATGAAAAAAATTACGGACACTTGTAAAAATAAATAACTAGTGGTTGAAAACAACAAAATAAATAAATAAAAACCTAAACATGATTTTGTTAATCCATATTATCCAAATACACCAAGTGAAGGCGTTCTACATTATCTCCACCTAGGTTAGAAGGATTGGCCTTCAAATCTATGAGCTCATCATCAGAAGAGGAGTTGCTAACATAATGAATGAGATGTTCACCATCAATGTGTTTAATAAATATATTGTGTAGATGTGTAACATACAATAGTGGCAAAAAAGGACCATGGGGTATAAATTCCAAGACAATCAGGAAATAGTTTGTAAAGTTAGTCAAACAATTAATATATCATTTGATTATGGTAAACTTAGCATGTGCTAACTAAGAATTCCCAAAACATATTATTGTGATGTCACAAAGACAAAAATAAAAAATAAAAAAATCACAAAACGATTTTAAAGATGCAAATGCAATCACAACCAACATGTCTCAAACTTTTGTGAGAGTACTTGCAAACAGAGACTACAATTTGAAATAAGAAGTTAAACTTCATACAAAAGATACAAATTGAACCTTCAAAAATTGACGATTGTCACTACACCTTACTTTTTTAAAATGCATATTATTTAATTATTTTAGATTTATTTCTTTTCAAACTTAAAAAACAATAAGTGTTCCAATATTAAAATGAAACTTACTAATGTAAAAAAACTATAATTTATGTGGCAATTGATTATAATCTATCCATTTTAAGGTGCATGTTAGACATCTAAAAGTAATATTAAAATTGTAAACCACGAGTGTTCTTTTGTAGCAAAACTTATTGTTTTTGGCTCCGAGACTTTCACTATTTCACTATTTGCTTTGTTTCATCAAACCATTAAACTTTCAAAACTATTTTACTAATATTTTTGTATATTCATTTTATTCTCTAAACTCTTACTTTTTATTGGAGTTCGTATGAACCTATTTTCCTTTTGGAGTTGTCATATAAGTGTTGAGGAAAACTTAATGGGACTAATAATAAAAAGAAAAATTAAATAGGTATAAAAATATTAGCAGAAGTTTAAAAAAGTCGAGGCTCCGTTAAAATTGTTTGGGCCATGAAATTTTGCCTTCTAGACGATGTATCTATTGTATTCTCCAATTCACAGTCAAACTGACCATGCGAGTGGGTCCTACACGCTCAGTAGACCTATTGACCGGCGCGTGTCTGTAAGTCGTCAATTCCATATGTGGGTCCCGTAAAAGTTGCAACCCTTTTGTCTTAGGATCTGTGGCTAAGATGAGGCTTCCTGCCACGTGGACCCCATAGAACAGCGTTAGTCCACAAACCCAGTGTGTGAGCGATACACCAGATGCGAGCCCGTTTAGTTTTAGTGAAAAGTAGTAAAATAAATAAAAATAAAATATAAAAGAGAGAGACCAAAGACTAGGAGCTCTGCTTAGACCTCCATTCATTTTCATCTTCTCTCTCTTCGTCCCCTGCTGATTTTTTCTCTCTCTAGAACTGTCCCTTTCGCACGTCGTCGTTTCCTCTCCACCTTCGCGTGTTTCTTGTGTGCAGGTGAAGTCTTGTGAGGAGTTGGCGGAGGAGGGGCATAGCTGGAAATTCAGTAAGCTCCATTAGAGTGTTGTCGGGTTTATCTGAAGCCGTCGAAAAAGTAAAGGCTCTAGCCTCTCGATCCAGTAGTGAATTTGTCTTCATTTTCCAATCCTGCCCTCGGATCACTGAATATGTTTATGAATTCTAGGGTTTATGAAGTATTTCATTACTGTATTTAGTTTTACGCGGTTTTATTTATGGTAGAAAATTTTAGCAACGTTATTTTCCTGCTAAGGTTTTGATTTTTTCTGGTTTCTCGGCTGAAGTTTTGAGTACCTATCCATCTGAATTTTCGAAAGTGATGTTTGATTTTGAAATTACTTCTGTTGGCTGTAACTATAGTCAACACAATAGAATGAAAATAAATGATTGGTAAATGAAAGAACTAGGGCTTGATCATTCACTTCATTGAAACTTCTAATTGTTTCCTGGAGTTTCATCAAGCTGAACAGGTACAATTGAGTTTTAACTCTTCATCTGTAGTTTTTGATTTTAGGAAGCTTTATTTGTAGATTCAAGGTCTTGTTTGAGAAGCTCATTCTTGGTTTTTTCTTTTTTGACTTTTCATTGAGTGCTTCTTTGATTGACAGTAAAAGATTCTGGATAATGAAGTGCATAAACAAAATTTCTTTGATTGATATTATTTTTCTTGTTTTTATTTTTGTTGTAAGGTTTTGGTCTGCGAGGTTGAGGTTGAAAATAGTGATGCAGAAGATATAAGAAGATTTCCGAGGTTCTGAGCTGCAGACTGCATTGACATAAACTGAAAATGTTGGAGGGTCCAAAGTTTACTGGAATTATAGGCTTAAACAATAATCATGACAATTATGATTTCTCTCATTTCTATCACAAGCTCAATGAAGGATCAAATATGTCAACCGATAGTTTTGGGAGTTTGCAGATGAGCAATGGTGGAGGTTCTGTTGCCATGTCAGTGGACAATAGTAGTGTTGGATCCAATGATTCCCACACTCGTATCTTGGGCCACCAGGGCCTCAAGCATGTCAATAACTATTCTGTCGCTGCTAGTGTCAATCATGGAAGAGTTTCTCATGGGTTGAGTGATGATGCCCTAGCTCAAGCTTTGGTAGACCCTCGATTTCCTACTGAAGGACTTGGTAATTATGATGAGTGGACAATTGACTTGAGGAGGCTCAACATGGGACCTGCTTTTGCTCAGGGGGCTTTTGGAAAACTCTATAAAGGTACATATAATGGTGAGGATGTTGCAATTAAGCTTTTGGAGAGGCCGGAAAATGATGCAGAGAGGGCACTCTTGATGGAGCAGCAGTTTCAACAAGAAGTAATGATGTTGGCAAGGTTGAAACACCCAAATATCGTCCGATTTATTGGTGCATGCCGCAAACCCATGGTGTGGTGTATTGTTACGGAATACGCCAAAGGGGGTTCGGTGCGTCAATTTTTGACAAAGCGCCAGAATCGCTCAGTGCCCCTGAAATTGGCTGTAAAGCAGGCCCTAGATGTGGCAAGAGGGATGGAATATGTGCATGGGTTAAATTTGATTCATCGAGACTTGAAGTCTGACAATCTTCTAATTGCTGCTGATAAGTCAATCAAGATTGCAGATTTCGGGGTAGCTCGCATTGAGGTTCAGACGGAAGGAATGACACCAGAGACAGGAACATACAGATGGATGGCCCCGTAAGTCTTTTCCTACTTTCTTCTAACATCCTCTTTTCATTTGATTATTACATAATATTGTATCTAGGAACAGTGTTAACTTTTCCCTTAACCTATTAACTTCCTTTGAATTCATTAACAATCATAATTAATTTTCTTAGCCTTACCATATCTTTCTTTTCTCTCTCTCTTTCTATTTTAAACTTGTAATGCAAATGTATAGTGAAAGCCCTTTATTTATGTAATTACAAGTATTCCGCTGATAGCATGGATACTGATTTTTGTTAAATTATAATGTGAATTTTGTTTTTTGAATATTATTATGTACTTATGTATTGTATGAAAAAAATAAATAATGTGTTTTTATTATAGAACATTTTATGCAAAATTTGTTTTTATTTTTAAATTTTATAGGACAAAATAAAATTTTAAAACAACACAAATATATTTGTTGTTTTTATGAGCTCAATTAAAACTGTTTTATTTACATGTATACATTAAAAATCAGTTTTAGTAAAACCCAATTGTAGTTGATAAAAGAGAATGAAGAAAACAGCATACTCCCTCTGCAAAACAGGAAAAAATGCATTTTTTTCTTTCTGCATTTTCAAATTTTAACTTTTACCCCCTGCATTTTATCTTCTACTGTTTTTGCCCCTTGCACTTTAATTTTTTTTGGAATAATTTAAACAAATATTAACTACTGCACGGGAGTCATTCAATTTATAGTAGCATTTATTTTTGAACTTGTCGTAGTAAAAAATCCAGTTGTCTTTGCTGTCAAAGTCAAACCCCTATTCTGAATGCTGCTTTGGTAACAATTTTTGAAAAATGCACAATGGTCATAGAAGAAATATTGTCAATGAGCTGATAACTTTAATATTATCTGCCATGCTGCCTTTCCATTTTGGCTAGTGCATTTTGGGCAAGAAAACAGCTACTTTCCGTTTTGGCTTGCATTCTTGCTTGTGTGTGTGTGTGTTTTGTCATTCCATATTATTAGAAAACCTGACTCTTTTTTGGGGTATTCATGGTATGTTTTAAGATGATGATATTATTTTAAGAGTTTCATTTATATACCAATGACATCCTGCCCTAGCCGCAATCAGTTTCTTTACATGACACTAATGTCCATCTGCATGCTTTGTATTTCCAATGTGGTATAACCAATATTTTTGCTGCCATCTGTAAATAAAGTAGTTTTTGGTATGCGTCTTTTTCTATGAACTCTATAAGGTCTTGAAGCCAACAATCAAACATTTATTTTTAATCTTGTGTATTCGAGGACACTTGTATGTTGAGGATGTGGGAAAAAAAATATGCCTTTGACTGCAAGGTGCAATTAGTTATTTGTGCTCGGTTGATAAATATGATAAGTACTCCCCCCTTCCCACCAAATTGCTGCAGTCAAAAAGAAATTCTCATACTATCTTTATATATGCCAATACTTAGTTGGTATATTAAGGCAATCAGATGAATAGGAATTATCGTGCCTTGACATGTCTAGGGCTGCAAAGAGATGGCCAACTGCGGAATTAAAAGCACTGGGAAATTCTTAATTTTCAGCACAGTCTGTCTCTCTATCTGGGTTTCATCAGAATGTGCTGCTAGTGAGGACTGTTGAAATAGCTTAGTGGAGCTTTTAATTGTTCATTTTTTTGGCAGGGTTTATAACATCAGATTGAATCTAAAAGTTTCTGTGTTTAGCTGAATCGTTTTAAAGCATATTTATAGTACTGCAGTTTCTTGGAGGAGTTATCATTTCTTTTGTTCATCGTTCCTCTGCCCATTCTCACTCTTCAAAAAACTAACTAATTAATTAAGTGATTTACCCTCTTTGACAAAGTTTACTGGTGCTGATTGATGGTCTTGATATGTGTCTGTCTGCTTGGTGTGTGTTCTTTAGATAGTGAACTATTCTAATTTCACAGTACAATGCTGTGTCGTACAGTTGCTACTGGGGTATTATCCATAATGTGAGATAAGTTTGTTATTCGTTCCTATCTTGTTCGGTGAACTTGAGCTGAGCTTTATTGATTCATTCAATATTGTTGGAAAACAATCACAAACATGTGAAGCTCTGGCAACTCTCTCCAGTGGTTCTGTTCAGATGATAATGTGGTGAATTTAGCGTCTTTGCAGATGGAAATTCAAGGTTTGTTGTGTTACTGAAGAAGTTATTAGTGGCATCAGGAAGTGACTTGTGAGGAAGGCACCAAAGTGCATAGTGAGCTTCTGGTGTCTGAGGATCTAGGATATTCCATCATGAATTAGGTGGAGATGGTTGACTTTATGTGACAATAGTGCATATCTTGCATCTCCTGGAGATATTTATATGTGGGAATCTCTTAAAAAAATTAGGGTCGTAGCACCATATCTTGTTATTATCTAATTGAAAATGTAGAACTAATATTAATTTATATAGACCTGTGAGCCTTTCATTAGTTTTGTGAAGATTCAAGGCTAATGATGTCCTTTAGACCAATGCTTTGAATCTTAAGCCTTGTTTGTCGGAAATTAGTAAAGCAATATGAATTTTTTGGTGGTGAACTTGCTATTTATGCAGCTTTAGTTCAAAATAGTGATTATGATAGTTATTTATGCCTATTTTTGCATTTGGAATTGGTTGGAACACTGTTTAAAATTGTCATCATGGTTACTGTTCTTTTATTATGAGAAACTGTTCTTGTGTTTTACCTTTAGCTGTGAAACTGCAGAGAGATGATCCAGCATAGGCCTTACACCCAGAAAGTCGACGTATATAGCTTTGGCATCGTACTGTGGGAACTCATCACGGGGATGCTTCCTTTCCAGAATATGACAGCTGTCCAAGCAGCATTTGCTGTTGTCAACAAAGGTGTTAGGCCAACCATCCCCAACGACTGTCTTCCTGCTCTCAGTCAGATCATGACGCTGTGCTGGGATGGTAATCCTGATGTTCGGCCCTCCTTCAGTGTGGTGGTCAGAATGCTCGAGGCTGCAGAGAATGAGATCTTGACAACTGTCAGAAAGGCTCGTTTCCGGTGCTGTATGAGCCAACCAATGACTACAGATTGATGAGGACGAGAAATAGAAGCATTGACATCAGATTAAAGAATTTGCAAAGGAGAAAGTAAGAAACTGATTTTGTGTCAGCTTTGTGTATGTATCAGGCTTAATTTCTTTCCTCGGATAGAGAGGAGAGAATGTTTATGATAATAACTGCTTGTTTCAAATTCTTTTTTCCTTTTACTTTTTTTCTTAAATTCTGGATTTAAGATTCTGAATTAGTGGTAATAGAGGAGAATTTGATATGTATTTATGCATTCTGTTGTGTTGTGTCAAAATTTGCCTCTTTAGTTTAGTTTCTGTTTATCACCTCCTACTATAGGCATCAAGAAGAGTGGGGAAACAATGAACACTCGGGTTGATAACAGGTGCAGAAATTAAATTTCTAGGAAAATATATTTAAATTGGATCCTTATACTATAATTTGTAAAATAAAATAGTGACGTATTGCATTTTTATTTATATTAACATCAGTATATGCTGTTTTATTTTGTAAAAGTTGAGTCGTAATTTTTTTTTTTTTTTTTTGGGTTTATTAAAGTGCATTAACAAATTAAAATATGAGGATTTATAATTTTTGTCCAAAAAAAAAATAATGATTTTTTTTTAACTGCAGATAAAAGTGCAATATGCTTAACTATGTTAAGACCATTAAAAAAAAATACTATGCCAAGTATACATTTCTCCCTTAAAAAATAAAATAAAATTGTGGAGCTATCTCAAAGCATGCTTCCTCATGATTCTTGTTTTTCGGAAACCATTACTTAAAATAATTGGCGATGGTTTTTTAATTATAATTTTTAACATATTTAATCATTTACATTCTTTTATAAAAAAGTAAAACGAAAACATTTGTTTTAGATTTAAAAGATTAAATGGAATATTTTATGCACACAACGAAGTTTAAGGAAACCATCGTAGTTAATTTATTGAGAATCACATCTTAATGGTGATTGATTACTATATTTTTGATAAATTTATTTAAAAATCATTTAAAATTACATAATTATCATTATCAACATTTTTATAAGTTAGGCCATTCTATTTATCCAAACATTAAAAAAAGAAGAAGAAATTCAGGGTTTAAAAAAATTTGAGGTATCTAATCATGTATTATAAATTATCACTAAAAAAAAAAAAAACCATATTTTCCATTTATGTTTGGTTTTGTTTTTGCAACGGTGGAACTGAGTTAACGTAGGAGAAAGTTACTAATTCTAGCATTCCTGAGTTGATACAACTAAGCTAAATTTTGATTAATTTCATAATAAATGTAATTATTATTAATTTAGAAATCGTTAATGGTTATTAGAAAAACCCAACCGCAAACACATTGAAGCATATTGATCAACTCAATTCCATTTCCACCATCTTCAGCGAAGCACCATGGCAGTAATTTCTCTTCATTTCTCCATTCTCATTAGCGTCAGGTGGCTGAATCAAATACTGGAAATGATTGTGGTTTTCTTTTCTTACTGGATTTTAGGATCCTTCGGGTCTCATGGATCTCATAACGTCGAGCGGTTCGTCGTCGAAGCCGAGGGAGGCTTCATCGGCCACGGCGCCACCGCCGACTGACTCGGCTGGTGGTGGCGGTGGGGGGTCGGTGCCTGTGGTGGTGGAGCGGAAGTCGAGAAAGGGGACACTGATGCAGATCCAGAGTGACACTGTATCTGCTGCTAAGGTTGTTTCCAACCCTGTTCGCGCCAATTTTATGCCCCATAGGCAAAGGACAATGGTAGTTATTATATTTATATTTATATTTTTAGTTTCTATTCATAGAGTGGATATGAAATGTGCATGGTTATCTGGATTGAAATCTGCAATTTCGGTATTACTTGAATTCTTCCATTTGTTCATTTTCTAGTTTGAGAGGACTAGCAGTTTTTCATTTTGTTGTATATAGTATGCGTAGATTTTCTTCCAAGCTTATCTGCATTAGAATGTATTATTGCTTTCATAAAAATATTTCATTTGCATCTTTCTTCAAGACAGCGTTCAATTTCATTTTGTTGTCGAAATTCTTTATCCAATTTACTTGTTGATTTTGAATTTGAGAGAGCTTACTAGAGTTCAAATTTGACAAAGCTCACTCTAATTATTGTCTCTTAAGTCTATCAGCCTCAATTCCTTTATTTCCTCTGTGATGGTAACTTCTGTAATTAGATACTGTTGAGTATGCGATTCATAGGTTATTTTCAGTATAGATCCCAACAAAATCTCTAGTAGGGATCTTTTAGTTTCAGCTATTGATTGTATATGTCTTGTTATTCACAGCCGGTATCTTATGCTCAACTTGCAAGGAGTATTCATGAGCTTGCAGCCACATCAGATCAAGTAATATAACTGTTTCTGGTTATTTGCTTTTTGCTAACTAATGAATAATCCTTAGTGATTTCTCCCTTTTGATGATTATATGTAGAAAAAATCACAAAGGCAATTGGTGCATAATGTATTCCCGAAGCTCGCTGTGTACAATTCTGTTGACCCATCTTTAGCTCCGTCTCTTCTGATGGTATGTTTTCCTTTGCCAGTCGCCTATGATTCCTGTTCTACCCGTTGAATTAATTCACTTTGCTTTGTTAACGTATGGAGCATTATGAATTTTTTGGATGTGCTTTGATGTATTTGAATATGTGTCTTAAGGGCGCACAAGCAGTATGAGTTTACTTTGACTGTTTCACTGAAACATGGAGCAGAGGGTATGACATGTTGGTCTGTTGAGGATCTAGTATCGAATTTTGGAGCTGGGAACTACACAAAAACTGGTTGCATTGTTGCTATTAATATGCTTGTGTCCATGTAATGGTCTTTGTGGACTATTGCTAAACCATTACCCAAAGAGATAAACCATGACCATTTCTTAGATGTTGAAGCAGCTGTTAGTGTGAGCAGACATAATTTACCTATCATACTAGCCATTTGAACTGTAACATAACCAGAAACTGTGTCAAATGAAAAGTTAATTTATAGAGAATAGTCATGAAAGTGAGATGATATCATGATAGCAATGGTAGTCTTTGATGGCCGAAGCTCATTGGCGGAAAAAAAGAAAAAGAAAAGAAAAACCTATAAAAAAAGGAAAAATGGATGACATTTTTTGAGTTGCAAATGGTTATTATCATGCTCTCATTGGAAAATGACATCCATCTGGAGGTAGCTACAAGATTTTATTTAACTGATAAAGCAATGCTTTGGATATGCAACTCCTGATTTTAACTCAAACTGGTCTGGAAGACTATCAAGCCTGGAATGGACTAGCACAGTTACCAAAAAATTATTCCATAGATAAGTAGATCAAATAAATAAAAATAATGGGACAATATAAGATTTATTATTGAAATAAGTAATTCATTTATTAATAAATGAACAATTTATTAATATATGGAGTGTATCTAAGATTAATATATATCCTTTTTTTTGAAGTTGATACTCTTTTCTGAATTGGGAAGTAGGGTGGGAAAGGTTTGAACTCCCATAGAGGAGGTAAGGTACCAACATTTCTAACAAGAGTTGGTTATCAATTTATCAATTGAATATGAATTAACCCAAGTTTATTTACACTTCAATAAACATACTTCTGATTAGTTTAAGTAATCATGTTTGATTAATTTAATTATTTAATTTCATGTACTAAATATTTATTAAGTTAAGTGAAATTAAATTCACTGTTATTGAATTTACCTATCTGAATATTTAAATATTTTGAATTTTATATTAATTTATAAATATTT
Source organism: Scutellaria barbata (assembly GCA_028654395.1). Classification (NCBI taxonomy): domain Eukaryota; kingdom Viridiplantae; phylum Streptophyta; class Magnoliopsida; order Lamiales; family Lamiaceae; genus Scutellaria; species Scutellaria barbata. The sequence goes on along the minus strand of CM053646.1, from coordinate 10,248,874 downwards.
GATCTAATAGAAGGTGGTACACTTGGTAAGTTACTGTTGGATGTTATTGAGAGTTATGACAATCACAAACTTATAAGATCGTGATTTGGTAACTTCATGCAATCTATAATTAGGTAACAAGAACCATAATTTTTAAAAAAAAAGTTACTCCAGTTAAATATATTTATAATCTTAAGTAATTTCTTAATATATAATATGAATGGGACAATTATAATTATATCATTTTTTTAGAGATATCTTATTATTTCATAACAAATTATTAGCTTGCCCATTGACGCAAGTTGAGACTATAAAAATTATTATGTAATAAAGTTATTAATTCATTGATCATTAATCTATAAAGGTTTCTTCAAAAGAAGAAATGCTCGATTAATTTGTAAATGAACCTGTTATTTAAAATTCTTCAGTGAAAATTGCAGCAAATATTGTAAAATGTTATTTGGTTCTTATGTTTAGGAAGAAGAGGTGAAAAAGAAAAGATGAAAAATTTGGAGTCTACAATGTGGCACTCTGGCTTGCCCTGATGGTGGTGAGTGTGGTGGCCCCGTCACCTGTGTACCTTTGATAATTTAGTTCTGGTTACATTGTTTTGGAATGTTTTGTTTTAAGGCTTTTATAGAGATATTTACATGCATTTTTGGATTCATTTTTCATAATCAAATGCCTTTGATAGCTGGATGCTCAACAAAATCCTGTATTATTCCGTGTAGTGCTTTGTTACATTATTTCTGATTTTAAATATTTCAAGTTTCTTATACTGATTCACCTTTTCTCCTTAAATAATGATTTGTATTATTTTTTGCTCCTGTAAGTCTAGCTTGACCAGCAATGTGAGGATCGGACTGTACTCCGGTATGTTTATTATTACTTGGCCAGAATTCTATTAGATTCTGGTTCACAAGGACTAAGCTCAGGCGGTGGGATACCAACTCCAAATTGGGATGCTTTGGCTGACATTGAGGCTGTTGGAGGGGTAACAAGAGCTGATGTTGTCCCTATAATAGTAGAGCGGTTATCATCAGAGGCTGTAAATGAAGACATTGAATGTGAGTTGTAAGCCTATTCACATATTTAACAATCATTCTTATATTTTGTAGCTTTAACTTTTGCCCGATCCATATTTTCACAAGTGCAATGACATACTTTGTTCAACAAGAAAATGGAATTGCCTGAGCTGTATAAAGATGTGGAAATTGGGGAGTCGGTTGACCTTTCATTTTTAATGAATAATATTCCATTCCTGATTCAGAAGATTATTGAAAATGCTTTAAGTTAAGCACTACAACCTTGTTTTTACCAAGATATTAAAGTCAAACTCGTTTAATAATTCTATTTAATAGTTCTCAGCCAAATTCCTTTTATATCGCTAATCAGCTGTAGCTGACTAGCATGTCTTCTTAGTATATCCTGTTCCAACCAAAATTAAGTTTGTCACTTGACTCTGGGGTTATTTGACAAAGATTATGCTTCCCACCATCCATGAAAATGCTGTTTGTCTAGACAAATAGAAACTTGGTTTTCCATTCTTGCTTTCTTTCAATATTTCAATAAAATGGAAATATAATGAAATGGACTGAAATATTGTAATGTCTTTTTTCAAGCAGTGAGATTATTCGTACTAAATTCCTTAAATTTGATGAAAACTTCTAGTCAAAGCTGAAGACTAATGATTGCTTTTCTTTATCCATTTCTAAGTTCATCCACGGAGACTGCAAGCATTGAAGGCTCTTACTTATGCGCCTACTACCAACTTGGAGATTCTATCAAGGTTATACGAAATTGTCTTCGGCATTCTGGATAAGGTTTGTTAACTCTAAATTGCCTTTTTCTACATACATGTGATAAGTTATCAATGTCATATATTACTTAGTGTTTTAAAATGTAAGATAACTATTGGTTGCTTGCTTCTCTGTTGACATCATCTTTTATTTGGAGATCATTGGTATTGAAAATTTGCACCGCTTATTATCATACTCGTCTTAGTAATGCCAGAATATACTAAGATCTATTTTGCTCGCATGTCATTGAGTAAATCGTCAAGGAGCATAGGTTTAGGTTTTTGATCCATTTACAGGGGCATTAATTAAGAAAAAAACAAAAATTCTATTGGTCAGTTTTATTTTGTCCCATTTCTATGTGTTGCCTACTCTGTTTGGCAGGTAGTGTCAGCCTATATTCTTTCTACTTGCCCCTTTCCTATTATCAAATTATATCGAATCCTGTCTGATTTATTTACTTCCCGTGATTAATAAAGTTATCTCTTTGGCATTCTTTGAAAACAGTTGTCACTTTGGCATGGATAAAATCTTGTTCTTCATGCTGAATGAAAAATAAAGAAGTGGGGTTAAGTTTTTTTGAATCATGTAAATTTGTTGTGACATGACTTTTATAAGTTGCTCGCATGCTCATTATTCTTATCTGGCAATAATTGAGGCATTGATAATTCTGTTACAAATACAATTGCTGCTGCTGTTACTATAAATTACAACTATTTACTGCTTGTATTGCTCTCCTATCATGATATTCATAATTGACAAGTGAGATGGTATTCTGATGCCTTTTCCAATTAATACAATATAAGCATAAAACAAAACCTTTATTTCTTAATTCATTTAACATTAAAATTCCAGGTTGCTGACCCACAGAAACGGAAGAAAGGTATATTTGGAACGAAGGGAGGTGGTAAGGAGGTATACACTTTGAATTACAGAATATTTTAATTTAGAGTTCTGTATTTTTAATTTATTGGTGCACTGCCCCATCATGCTCTTGTTATCCTAAAACTTTGCTATATGTCGACTTACAAGTTGAAGCAGTGATACATTTTTTCTTATCATACTTGTAACATGATATTAGTTTTAGAGCCTTTTTCCCCCTTGTTTTGTCTTCATTAAATTGGTCAGAATAGCTGCTGAAACCTCACATTTTCCCTTACCAGTCTCATTTCTTCTTTCAAATGGATTGAGCAGATTGGGTCCTTTTCAACCATTGTGCAAATAAGACTAAAGTGATGTATAAATTATTGACGTCTTCATTCGAAACATACTGAACTTGATATAAACCTAAATGGAAAGTGAGCTCCAATTAAATGGAAAGCGGTCCTGAAACCTTCATTTTCCTTTCATCCAATCCACGATCATTATATTATGCTCCAAATTGTCTTTATCTAATTTGATAAAGGTTTCCATTAGTGCTTGAGTTTCTTTGTGTTTCATCTCAATGCAAAAGGTAAAATCAGTGGATGGTTAATCACACCCCATACTTAGATGCTCTATTCTTCATGTAAAGGCTACTAATTCTTTTAGGTAGAGTAAATTTCAACACTTCCGTATTTCTTTCTCCTCAATGCATTACTGAAGAAGTATTTATTAGCCATATTTTTATTTTTCAAAAAAGAACTATATTTGGCCTATCTTTGCCTCTGTAACTGTAGCAACAATTTGATCTCTGATGTCATATCTATGTGCTGCTGTGTTATCTCTTATCAGTGCCATCATGAACATTGTAAGTAATGTTTCTATTTGTTTTACATTTCTGTGCATGGCAATGCATCAGTCTGTTATTCGGAGCAATTTGCAATATGCAGCCATAAGTGCTTTAAGAAGACTCCCACTAGATCCAGGAAATCCAGCATTTCTTCACCGTGCTGTTCAAGGGTTAGCTCAATATCTTTCTCTTGATGCTTTAATTATGAAAAGTATCTAATGTTTTGAAAGGTTTCGGATTTTGGTGGCATGTTGCCTTCTTAATTCCCATTTCAGAAGCTTTATGCTATCTTTAATTTGAGTTGGGCGATCTGTCTGGTAAAATAAAACCAATAACATATAAATGAGGCTAATGATTTCAGTATACATAATCTGTCAAACCTTTGCAACTGATGAAGGAACCAAAATTTTAGTTCCAGAATGCTAGAAAAAAACGCTCCTCATTATGACGAATATTTGCTCTCCAACATAATATCTCCTATACACCAAGATGACAAAATATATTAGCTTTTGCTCCATTTCATTATTTGTCATCAATTATACATGAGTCTCTTGTAATCTAACTCAAAAGCAACTCATCCATCCAATAACACTCTTTCCTTATGGGATGGTTAAGCTTTATGGTGCACAGAGCATTTATATTTGTTGAACATCATATCTAATGAACGAGCACTTATATTTGTTAAATATCATATCCAATGAACTGCTATTCAAAACTAAGGCAGAAAATTAGAAATAGTCTATGTTTGGACATGTAACCTACACATTTAAACATCTTTTTGATGTATGACGTTTTAGATATCTAAATTAGAAAAACAAGCTAAAGTAGAACCTTCATGTAGATTAGCCCGATAAGAGAAATGCTGAAAATTACGCTGAAAATTAATTCTTGTCTCATTGCCTCTCTGTTCTTCTCTTATGCAGAACTTTTGTTGAATATTTCTGTTTCTGCCTCTGTCATTTTCTTTACTTAACAGAACAAAAGTTTCGTTGATTATTTATATATACGATTCTCTTAGCTCTTATTTTTGACTGCATATTTCTGTTGGTTATTATGGGCTCTCTGGAAGTGGTTGCAGACTACCGATTTAAAGATGCAATATTTATTGGCCTTTTTTATTATATTAAGCGTCGTTAATGAAGCTCACTGCTGATTGGGAAAGTCTGGTCATTCCCCCTCTGCAGTTGTCTTCTTATGCTTCTAGTCTAGATGGTTTTCAGCTAAAATCCTTGTAATATTCTTTAGTGCTACAGTAGGTATGACAAGTTAATGTTTTACAAAATGAATACTGTACAAGACTTCTAAAAGGTCCTGCCAAATCTTCATCATCCGAAGAATCAAATAATTAAAGTCTCTATGGTACTTCCAGACCTCCACTTGACCAATCATGTAAGATCTAAACATCCTTGATTGGACAAAGAGTAGTTCACACTGGAATTTTTTGTACTATTAGGAATTATGGGGCTTTTCATGTTGTTCAAACAGAAGAGTTTTTTTGATAGTTTCCATGGTTTTCCTATGATTTACTCGGATTAGTTCAGACATGATAGAGTGAGAACACTTTCAGTTCTAAAATGGCAGTCAATATAATTGAAGATGGGTTTCCGTGAAAATTGGATTTCCTTCCATTGGTTTTAAGCTTTTCGAATTTAGTGGAAATTAATGAACTGTTTGATTTCTTAGGCAATAAAAGTGTAGTTTAAAAATAATATAGTTAACAGTTTCCTTATTAATTTACTGGTCATAAGTGTCCAGGTCTTGCTTTTTTTTTTTCTAGATGTGGTCTTTCAGGGGCAGAGAGCGGAATACAATGTTACAATAATCCTATGCCATGTTCAGTTTGTGTGTATCCTTTGGCACCAACCCTGAAGCTGTTTCCTATCTATGACAGCGTTTCATTCTCTGACCCAGTAGCAGTGAGGCATTCACTGGAAATTCTATCTGAATTAGCCTCTAAAGATCCCTATGCAGTTGCAATGGCACTAGGTAATGTGATCTCTCTGAAGTTTGTAGCACCTTATTCATTATTTTCTCTGTTTTGTTGCCTGTCACTGCAAGATTGAACTCTTGCATGTTTTATCTGGGCTATGATTATCAAGCAGTTGAACACCCTTACAATCACGTGTTCTTGTAAAGATTTTAGACGCATCGATTCAGTGTTCTGTTTCTTGAAATTCTCAAGAAACATGTCTTTGTAATTAAATTATGTTTATTTCTCAAGAAAACAATATTGGCAGAAAATCACATCCTTACTAAGAATAAGAATGTCAAAAACTAAGCTAAATCAGGCTGTAAATTACTGAATCAAGCTGGAATAATCAAGCAAGAATCACTCTTATTGTGCTTTCCATATGCCTTGCCCACAAATGTTTCCATAACATTGCTCCCCTCCCAAAGAAAAGTTTTGCCCTCAAGCTTGAAAGATGGATAAGCTTCACATTAACCTCCTGGTTCTAAGGTCATATCTTCTGAATCATCCAGCTTAATATTTTTGCATTAATGGTTTGCAGAATATGTCTCATCATAGTTGTAGCATAACCCTTTAGCTCTACAGTCTGTCATTTCAGCTTGGAATAACTTTTTGATTAAATGAAAAGTTGTACCTCCTCTTGTAGAACTGCTATTAAGATCAAAAGTTGCGGTTGAGGTACTATTTGCTGCCATTTTGTTGCTGCAAACACTGTTTTGTGGTGTTATAGCTGTTCTTGCTAAGAGCACCCACTTGGTGGGTGTTATTAAGACCCATTAATGTGGGTTCATGTGCCAAATTACCATTTCATTAACATTCACATTCTATTAAAACACACTCACACCCTTTTACATTAATAATCATTATATGTGGGTCCTATTACCAACCAACTCATCTTTATTTATATTTATATCAACTAAATATTTAATTTACAATTTAAAATAATTGATTATTCAAAATATTAACTTATTAAATTATTTTTACTAATTAGTATATATATTTAAAAAGGGTCGAAAATTAAAATTATGCATATTATTGTTTCATCAAAATTATATTTACATGTTAAAAAGATCATTTCAATATATTTTTACATGTATTAAACATACACAAATACATATTAAATATTTAAAGGCATAGTTTTAAATAAATCAATTCAAATAACTGTTATCCAGATAATATTAATTATATTCAAATAACTTTTATCCAAATAATATCAAATATATGAAAATATCTATTATCCAAATAAATATATCAGTTTTAAATATATACAATTATGTCAAAAAATAGATAACTATTTTCAAAATATTTAAAGGCATGATTAATGGATGTAGAGAAATCTGAAAAACTATTTAAAGGTAAATTTTGAAAAATAAATAAATAAATAAATGCAGAGGAGCAGCCTGTGGACGCCGGCCTCAGTGTCGGCCACCGCCACATGCCTTCCCAGCGCGTGCGGTGCATGCGTCCACCATGCTGCTATTTGTTTTTTTCTTTATGCATTAGCTCTATTAATGCAGATTAATTTCCATTTGGGCCAATGCATTATTAATGTGTCCTTCCACTTCCTTATGACGTGCTTGTTTGATGTCAGCAACAACTTGAAACTGAAGTGCTAGTTGTAGTACTTGGCTGCCCAACCACTCAATACTTGCTGCCATGGGAGAGTCGGTGCTTGTACTCGTGACTCTGTGGAACTCTGTACTTCCTGAATTAAGGACTTCACATCTGCTATTGCAATTGAATCACCCATGGTTATTGGCTTTGGTACCAAGTTGTGATTGTGGACCAGAACAAAATCTTTTGTTGGGGACAGATTGTTGTCTTTGTTGCTTTTCTTTGAGCAACCTATGATGACAGTAATTCATTAAGCTCATTATAGGGAGCTTAGACCTTAAGGCTCAAGAGAGAGACCCAAATCTCATATAACTTGAATAACGTTTACTTATTTTTATTCATCACCCAAGATCCCTTTATGTAAAGATTACTTGAGATTTGGGGAAATGAAACCTAGAATTATGGCAGCTACAATCAATTAACAATACTCCTAAGATATTCCTAAGATATTGTAATCTAATATTGGCAGAAAATCACATAATTACTAACAATAAAAATGTCAAGAACTATGCTAAATCAAGTTGTAAGTTCCAAAAATCAAGCCCAAAATCAAGCTGGAAACAATCAAGCAAGAATCACTCATGATTGTGCTTTCCACGTGCCTTGGCCACATATGCATCCATAATAAACAGACTAGTAAGTTGGGCATGTGCACTGTCCTCCAAGGTATTAAGAATTTGTGAACCAAGAATTTCTACTATTAGTTATCAGAATATATGTTTTGGAATGGATATTTTATATCCTAGACTTGAGAGGGATGATCTTGAACTTCCTAAGGAGGCATCGTACTTGCCTTGTAATTTTCTTATGTCCATCAATACCGAAATTGTTCTGATATGTATTGCCTAGCCACTTAATCACATATATATAACTTGAATGGTTAATTTATAGTTTTAAATTCAAATATTCCAAGGATAGATTACTTTTTTCACAATTTTGTTTTGTGTTTTCTTTTCAGGAAACAAAGAACAACCTGGTGGTATAGTTGCTATAGCATTTTTTTTTAATTTATAATTTTTATTTTTTATAATTTGGTTAAAACCGATCTGATTTCCTTATACATCTATCTTTATCAATGTCTCTATAAATCAGGGGCTCTGTATGATGTTCTCCACTTGCATGATGTTTTTGCAAGAGTCGCACTTGCTAAATTGTGTCATACCTTGTCTAGAGCTCGAGCACTAAAAGGTACTAATTTTTGTGTTCGAAGATGAAGAACCCATTTTCCAGAGACTTTTATGTTTATGATAAAATGAATCTTAATGGGCTTGAATTGTTTTGGGTACAGATCACCCTGATATCAAGTCTCAGCTCTATTTTATTCTTTATCAACTTCTTTTGGATCCCAATGAAAGAGTTTGTTTTGAGGCTATCATTTGTGTACTGGGTAAATTTGATAATTCCGACAGGTATCATGCATGAATTTTATCTGTATAAATGTAGGCAGTTATGCTTTAGTCAATTCATATTCATCTATGTATGAAGAAAAAGTGCAATATGACCCTAATGTTTGTGCCAAGGTACAGATACATCCCTAAACAATTTTTTTTTTGTGCAATACGATCTTAACATTCTATTGAGGTGCATATATATACCTGTAACATTTTTGCTGAAGTGTAGATATTCTCCTCAAAAAAATTTCTGATGCAAATAAACATTGGAGTCACCTTTTATTGGTATTTTAACCCTTCATGTATCAGTAGATAAGAGGAATTGACTCCTGTTTTGGCCCCTCACTTGAGATTGTAACAAAATTAGTAACTGGATTGTTTATGGATCTTAGAGTGTATGGTTAAATTTTGTTCTATATTTATCTTATTAGTTTGTCTGCACATAAATGAAGCAAACCTGTAGCCAGCCTTGCCTCGAGGATTTAAAACCTAAGCAATTTTGAAGTTTTTCAAGAAAATGAGGATTTGTGAAACTGGCCACATAGTAGATATTAAGCACTATGTCAAGGCCGAAATTATGAGTTAATGTTGAAGCTTGTTTCCATTTGATTTTTGTTGTACATACATTACTCTCTTGGTAATGGGCCTAGTTTCTCTTGAAAACCTTATAGTTATTTGGATTGGGAGTTTTATTCAATAATAATAACATGAATAACCAAGAGAAAAAAGAATCACTTTTCATGTGTATAATCTAAAAAAAAGATTAAGTTACAAAGTATACTTATTGATTTCAGAGTTGTGATTTGTTAGATTACTTTCAAGTTTTAGCATTATAAAATAAAATCAACAGCATAATTTTAATTTTAATCGAGAGACTAATATGGATGCCGATTCTCTTTACCTACTCCATTACATGGGGGCCAAAATAACAACAAAAGATGATTCTTCTGAGCAAACTATTTGTTTAGGGGAATCTCTGCACCTTGACACAAACATTAGGGGCATAGCTGCACTTTAGCACAAAAGTTAGGGTCATATTTGAACCAAAAGCTACATAGGGGCATATTTGCACCTTGGCACAAATGTTATGGTCATATTCGCACATTTTCTTTGTATATATGTACGCATATACAGACAAATCTGAATTAAACTGCCATAGGTTGTTTTTCACTTTTTTGTGATTTAACCTTGATGCAGCAGGTTAATGTGCAAGTTTCGATTTCTACACTTCTACCTTTTCACCTTTCCTTTTGTTGAATTCAGGACTGAGGACAGAGCTTCTGGGTGGTATCGTTTAAGTACAGAAATTCTCAAAGTTCCAGATGCTCCTTCAATAAAGAACTCAAGTTCTTCCAGAAAGACTAAGCGCCCACAACCCCTGATCAAACTTGTCTTGCGAAGGTCATCAGTCTTCCTCCTTCATGCTTTCATGCATGCACAAATCCCTCAAGAGATGACCTATTTTCCTGTGTGCATATATTAGCATCAGACTTCTATAGGGTAATTCAGGATGAGCTTTGAGCATTTCTTGGCCTCTTTGCTCTTTTTATAGGTTGGAAGGTTCTTTTCGTAGTATCTCGAGGCCTGTTTTGCATGCAGCAGCAAGGGTTGTACAGGAGATGGGCAAAAGTCGTGCTGCCGCTATTGGATTGGGTTTACATGATATTGATGAAGGAGCTGATGTTAATACGTTTGCTGAGAACAATGATTCATATGATCCTGATATAAATCCTACCGCACCATCTGAAGGTAATGTTAATAATTTCTGAAACCCTGCTAATAAAATTTTCATCTTGTCTTCTCGAAAGTGGTGCTTTCCTTTGATTTCACGATGAAGTGGTTCCTTGCACATAGAGAATTACTTATGAGATTTTTCTGATTAATAACTTTCCAAATCCTTAATAACCTTCTTTAATGACATTATAATTTCTTTGATTGTATATCAACACCATAGAGGTTAAGAACATCACTTATGTGATACTCATTGCATTTTGAAATTCTTGTGGTTGGGTATGCATTCTTTGGAGGCATTTATTAGAAAGGTGTGGTCATGTATATGCTATAAATGATGGCAACTCACTGCCGCTGAACCACAAGAACCTTGAAAATGGTATAAATAAATTATGGGCAGGGATAGAGTGGAAGTTTTCATCTTTAGTTTGCAGACAAAAAACTGGTGGCATAGAATATTAGTTTTGTAAGTTGGTATGGTTAGGTAGAGCATTGTAATCGTCAAAGCATACAAGTAAATTTCTATTCATGAATACTACGCACCATTGTTATATCTGCTGGAATCCTTTCTTGCATATAGGCAGAGCCAGAGTAAAGCTCTCATCAAGTAGATGGATCAATGTAGTTGAAAACACATTCTAAATATGTGTTATAGTGTAGTTGCCCTTAAAATTTTACCTTGGACATCACCATTTTACAAGTTTATAATGCTGAATGTGCCTAAATAATTTACTGCATAAGCCTAACAAGTGGAGTGATTACACCAAGGAATTTTGTTTTGTAGTCCTGTTGGGTGACCAAGAGAATTCCATGAGAAACATGCATGAGAAGAGGAATTCCTATATGAGAATCATTTTAAAGTTTATGACTTCTGGATGTTGATACTTGGAGAGGATCCAAGTCTGGAATGCATTAATAGGGACGTATCTGCACTAGTTTCTGATTTTGAATTATGTGTGACCAGTGTAGGAGTTGTATTACATTAGATGAACCAGTGCAAGTATGAGCTTTTCTTTAACCTGCTGAGAGTTGAGTATCTCTGTTCAGAGTTTGTTTTTAGTCGTTGTTAGAAAGATAGAGGAACTCTATAATACTGCTACTTTGTGACAGATCTTGTGGTGTTCTTGATCTGATTGTATTGCCAAAGAATAAATTTACTGGTTCAGGATTATTTTTTAAAGAAAGAGCTTAGATGAGATTTACTCTGCAGTTCCTATTGACATGCTGGATTGCATAGGGAGAAATGAAAAATTATTCTAATTTCTAAAGAAGGGAAATAAGAGAATCTGAAGCAGAAGGTAGATATAGGTCATGTATTTCCTTTGAATAAGGGAAAGTGATGTAAGTGATTACTTGTGCAGGAAAAGCAATCCCTTCTTTCCCATCCTTCCTCTTAAACTATACTGTAACATGATTGTGCTGAATTTCTTTCCCTGCATTTAGGATTGTATTTTTCTTGTGTTTTGAGCATTGATTAGGGATTAATTTATTTATGCCCTTTTTCTTATGACTGAAAGCTGTGATTATCTTGATTATTAAATCTGTTACTCTAGACTTGGTGAGGCTGGTATCTAATGAGTAATGGTTATCATTATCAATCAAATTTTGCATCCAGTATTATTGCTGCTTGTGCAAATAAATGAGTTTCTGCTGGTGGTTCTGCTTTTAGCTGCAAAAGTTTCATAATTGAATTATGGCATATCAGTATTTATGAGGAACACTTTACTTTCCTGCTTGTGTGGTGTGTGTAACCATCACTCCCTTCTAAAGAAATATCTACTTTTACCTCCGCACTGATGCATGTATGCATATTTTAGTTCACTTTCAGTTCCTATGTCACACTGGATGATTCTGCGTTAAAAGGGTATGCTTTTTTCTGTCATCGATCTTATGTTTTATCTTTGTATCTTTTGGTGATAGGTAGTCGTAAAGTTTCCTCTGTAAGTAGTGGAATGGGTGGGATGGACACTATTGCAAGTTTGTTAGCTTCACTAATGGAGGCTGTTCGAACAGCTGTTGCCTGTGAATGCGTTTATGTCCGTGCAATGGCCATAAAAGCGCTTATATGGATGCAAAGTCCATATGAATCTTTTGATGAACTGGAATCCATCATTGCATCCGAGCTTATAGATCCATCATGGCCAGCAACTCTATTAGATGATGTATTGCTCACACTCCATGCTCGTTTTAAGGTATGCAGGAACTGAACTGAAGAAAGTAGTAATGATCCCTCATTTTCCTTTTACAGCTGTGAGTTGAATCTGTTGTTGGCACTCATATTTTCTTCCTTATATTCTATATTAAGGTAATGGCGCTCCTTGCATTGTGTGAATTTGGGTAGGCAAGTGGAAAATTTATTAGAGAATGCCTTTATCTAGTTTCCTAGATCTAGGATCCAGGTTATTTATTCTTGAATGATTTGGGATTTCAATTCGCAGCAATTTTATAATCTTGCTGATCTTGAGTAGTGAAGGTAATTCATGGAGATGAAAATCCTTCAATACTATAATATTGTACTTAGATTGCATCCTTTCATGTTTTTCATAACAATTATTGTCTTATAGTCTGGATCGCTTGTTTCAGCATCACATCTTTGTGCTGCACAAAAGATATGACTCAGGAAAAATAGTTTTAGATAAATTTGTTATGAGTTTCTTGTAGTACGCTCCATTTTTCATTCAGTTGTTTTGCTTTACTTGCATCATTAGACAGCTGTAGATGTGGTGTACATATTCTCATCTAAGATGGGCTGCTACTAGACATTCAAACTTTGGTATAGTGTTGTCTAATCAACTTATGTTAATAAGTTAATAAGAGCACATGAATAGATGTTGGGTAAGAATGTGAAAGATAGCTGATCAATTCACTATGAAATAAAAACATGGACAGATGTTGGGTAAGAATGTGAATGGCTGTTGATAATCAATCACTATGAAATGAAAAATTGGAGCTACTTTTCTGACATTCAGGAAACTTGGATGGAGATGCTCTAGAAAGTATATGTTAGGGTGATGTTGATATAATTCCTTAGGTTTGCTTTTGCAGCAAGCATGATTGATGAATACATGCACACCACCAATTTGCCACATGCATAGGAACTCGTACGTGTGTAAACATAATTCATGTAGTCTTGGCTCTGGGTTTTCCTGTGAGAGAGTTAAACTTTTTTTTTTGGTTTCTTTTCTTAAGGTAAATTTTGTATTGAACAGTGGATTATTTTCTGTTAATCTTTCTCTCTTTGTAGTACAGTCATCGCTGGCTTTGCTTTTGATTGTTGCCTCATTGTATTGGAACAGATTGCTATATAAACTCATTTTTCTAACCTACGAGCTGGATGATGTAGGACTTAACATTCCTGAATTTAGCTTAGTCTTCTTTTCCTCATTTAAATGCACATGTTGTGTTCTAACCTTCTTATTTATGGTGTTGCCTTATTAGGCTACCCCAGATATGGCAGTCACTCTTCTTGAAATTGCCAGAATATTTACAACTAAAGTTCCAGGGAAGATCGACGCGGATGTCCTTCAGCTTCTCTGGAAAGTAGGTATAATCTACCCAGTCGTATAACTAAATGTAATCTCTTTTCTTACTTCATTTTCTAATAGCTGTGTTTTTTCTAGACTTGTTTGGTAGGAGCTGGACCTGATGGAAAGCACACAGCTCTGGAAGCTGTTACCATAGTTCTCGATTTGCCACCTCCCCAACCTGACTCAACCTTGAAACTTACCTCAATTGATAAGGTTTCTGCATCTGATCCGAAATCAGCACTTGCCTTGCAGAGATTAGTTCAAGCTGCTGTAAGTAATCTGCTTGTTCTTGTATGTTAACCTTAACTTGTGGTAGTATAACTTCCAAGGTATCCATTCACCACATGCAGGTTTGGTTCCTTGGGGAAAATGCAAATTATGCTGCTTCTGAATATGCTTGGGAGTCAGCAACTCCACCAGGTACTGCATTAATGATGTTGGATGCAGACAAAATGGTTTCAGCTGCCAGCTCTCGTAACCCTACACTAGCTGGTGCTCTGACTCGACTTCAAAGGTGTACTTTCAGTGGCAGCTGGGAGGTATATAATTTCTATCTTGTCCTTTTATGCCTCATTATGCACTTAAGAAATTTGTCAATATTTTGAGATCATTTTCAACTAGATACGTACATGTTGACTTATGAAGCATATGCTGCTTGAGCTTATCATTCTGAACTGGTTCTTGGAGGTTTTCATTGATGTGCAATCTAAGCATGTACAATTTAGGTGATGAAGACAGTTATAGGATCTTAAATATATTCAAAATAAGACTTTTTTTTGATCAGAAACAAGATATTTTATTAATTAAAAAAAATTCAAAGGGTTGAGAAATCCCCAAATGAGAGAAAAGCTACAGCTAAAGTACATAATTTAAATCTCGATAAGCATCTGATTAAAAAAAACCTTAAGCTCTTGTGTGCCCTGAAATCCACCACACAACCCTAAGCTTGAATTTTTCCCATGCTTCATCTAGAGACTCCATATTTTCAGATACTCATATTCCTTTCCAACCCAAGAGATCAACATAGAGCTTGTACAATGATTCCCCTAAGCGCCTTAGCTATTTTTCTATTGAAAACAACCAAATTTGACAGAAAACATTCCTTAATGGGCTGTTCCATAATGAAAGAGAAAAGGGGCAATACAGGAAAGTATGGTCCAAATTCTCATGGGTTAAACTGGATTGACTTGGAATTGAAGCATATCGAGTCTACGTTCTCCCATAAAGCTAATAATTATTTAACATTAAGATTTGGTCAAGCCTGGTCAAAACTGGCAAAATAGTGATCCAGCGATCTGCGACCCAGAAAAGAATGCTTTGGTCTCCTGACTTTGAGCGAGGTCTGAATAAGTGGACAATAAATTTAAAGGAAGCACTCTTTTTTTTTTTTTTTTGCTTTCTTTATTTTCTCCATGCCATCATGTCCTTCAGGCTCTCTACCAGCTTTAGCTTATGCCACATAATAAATATTGAACACCATGTTAATAGAAAGATGACCTTATCACAAACCATTCAGTTCTTTGATAAAGCACAGCTACTTTCCAATGAGCTAAGTAAAGTAGCGACAACTGAGTTTATGGGCTTAAGTTAATGAGGGAGGGAGGAGCCTAGAATTGTCTCTCTTTAATCTTTACGAACTGGACATGAATGCTGTTTCTGGTTTTCTCAGTGTTCTTATTGACAATTGATAAGTAGTTCTGCAATGTGGGTAGATTTTGATTTACAGAATCATTAACTTTTTTTTTTTTTTTTTAAGGAACCAAGAATTTTATTAATAATAAAGGAAATATTCAAAGGGATGAGATGTCCCCAATTATGGAGAAGATCTATCTAAAGTACAAACTTTAAATCTTGATAAGCATCAGATACACATGAGCCCCTAAAACATTTATGTCCAGCATTCCACCAAGCAATCCTAAACTTAAATTTACCCCACACTTCATCTAGTGATTCCTCAACATCTTCAATAACTCTCATATTCCTTTCCAACCAGATAGACCAACATAAGCCTTGGACTATAATACCCCTCAAAATCTTAGCTTTTTTACTAATGAAGATCCCCAAATTCAGCATAAAACATTCCTTGATGGATTGAGGAACGACTCAATTTAAGTTAAGCTCCTGTAATGTCTTGTCCCACAGTGCATGAGAAAAACGACAATGCAAGAAAGTGTGATCCAAGCTCTCGGAATTTCATTTACAAAGCACACACCAATTAGGGGATAGAGAAACATTTGGAAAACGCTTCTGCTTTTAATTATATAAAATGTTAGAATGAGATCTGGTGACACAATCCAGTTTGATCGTTGAACTCACTGCTCTGACTTGTTAATAAACCCACAGGCAAGGTGGTTGTTTAATCACACATCCTATATAAAAAACGTTGTTTGGTATTTTGACTCATCTGTTGCAGTTGTAATGACTAATGTTGTGCTTGATTCGTCAACTTTCCTACAGTATTAAGTCTAACTTTGAGATTCTTTCTACTTTTGGGTGTTTTATCTCCCAGATGCGCATTACTGCTGTTCAAGCTCTGACTACCATCGCAATTAGATCAGGTGAACCATATCGGTTACAGATCTATGAATTTTTGCTTGCTTTGTCCCAAGGTGGTGTACAGTCTCAGTTTTCAGATATTCGTACTAGTAATGGTGAAAATCAAGGAGCAAGTGGTACAGGCCTTGGGATTCTAATAAGCCCTATGCTGAAAGTCCTCGATGAAATGTATAGTGTACAAGACGAAGTTATTAAGTAAGAAAAAGTTTTCATTACGTTGTTAAGCGTTTTATATCTTGTAGAAATTCATTCCGTACTTCAATAAGATTTCTTCACTTCAATATTCAGGGAGATGCGCAATCATGACAATGCCAAAAAGGAATGGACAGATGACGAACTTAAGAAGCTTTATGAAACTCATGAGAGATTGTTAGATCTTGTCTTGCTATTTTGTTTTGTACCCAGAGAAAAATATCTTCCCCTTGGGCCAACAAGGTACCACCTTCCACTTCACTATTTAACTGAGAGCTTGATTTTTAAATTTTTTCTTGATAAATATGGTAGTACAATACTACAATGTGTGGAAATGAATCATTTTTTTGGACCCGAAATAAAAAGAACCAATACTTCTACGGGTCTCTTCTTCTTTTTTTTTAAAAGAAACAAAATTTATATAAAAGTAGAGAAAAAGAGGGATGAGACATCCTTTTAAAAAGAATACACAACTCAACAAGTTCAGCAGAGAAGACCTAAAACACCAACGACCACATCTAAAAAAAACACCATGTAGACAAGAGCCCAACCCTTACAAAATCAGTCCCCAATCCCTCAAAATATCCGAAAAACAAAAACCTTTAAAAGAGCTATGGCTAGACGCCAAGAAACTAACTCTAAACTTCACCCTACTCCAAATATCCTCCAAAGATTCACAGTTATCCTGAAAAATCACGATAATCCTCCAAAGCAGTTTGCCCCTCTTGCTAATCAAGCCCCCCAAATTCGCTTGAAATAATTCTATCACCGAGTGAGGAGGAACCCATAGAAAGCCCAGCTCTCCAATTACCCCGCACAACAGACGATACGTGAAAGAGCAATGGATGAACAAGTGGTTTTGGTCTTGTTTTATGGTGTCTCTTTCTCTCACTGTATTTTATGATTTTGGTCTTGTTGCCTTGAATGGAGTTGTACTTATGATTAAGTTCAGAAACACATTGAATGTTGGTGAAGGCGAAAGATGAAGGCATGAAACAGACACCCAACATTTTGGGTGAGCTTGTGCCAACTCCCACCCATTGCACCAAATTCTGTACAACTTTTACACCAAGATTAATGTTTCTGTGCAAACTATCACAAATCCAATTCCATCTCACCAAATTTAGAGTTTCTGTATAAAACCACCTGTAGTCCATTTTTTGTTCTTACTGATTGCTTATTAATCACTATCCATCTAGATTTACAACAGTTATTTAATCTCTATATTTTATTTCTATTAAATGATTGTTAATTTGTTTTGTATAATTAAAGTTGTAAGTTTAAGTATATTAATATATTTACGTTATAATTATGCCACATCTAAGGTCACAAAATTTAAAGAAATTACATATAATAATGTATACACTTATCTAAATTTGAGTTTGGTTCAATTAGTTTATTTTAGTGTATTTAATTATTATTAATAATTATTAATTCAATTTATGAAAAATGAATAAAAGTAATAACTTAATTAAATAATCAATTAACTAAATAATAAAATGGGATGTAATGGAATAAAACTTAAGGTGTAAAACTTATAGGGTTAAAATGGGGATAAACATTTTACTTTGAATTTAATTTGGTGGAAATGAATATTGTCACTCTAAAGTAAAACTATATTTCTACACCAAATTTGGAGTTTGTTGGGAGTGATCCAACTCTGAATTTAACTCCAAAATGTAGTTTATGGAGTAGAAACAGGATGCAATTCTAATACAACTGTGTATATGCACATGTGGCATGGACTTTGTTTTACCTGCAAAATTAAATGTTAATTGAAGGTAATTGACAGATGCAAATTCACAAGGGCAAAGTACTAAGAGTAGAATTTATTATTATTATTATTAATATTTGAAACTGATCTTGACACCATACAATGCTGTTATCATAAGGATCTAATGTCAATTGTGTGAGATAATAGATGCATATTTTCTTCAATGTCATCTGTTGTGTGTGATCGCTGATCTGCTGTGCACTTTCATTATAGTGAGCTGTTGATTAAAAATGCTTATTCTGTGTGGTAAACTTTAATTCCTCAAATGTGTTTCATAAGTATGCTGAGATGAATGATGATAATGATGGTGGATTGTCTGTTTATATTTGTTATTGACAGAAATGTTAGCTTGTATAAGAAATTGATGTCACTTTTGTTTCACTATCGCAACAGTGCAAAACTTATTGACATCTACCGAACTCGGCATAACATAAGTGCATCAACAGGCCTCAGCGATCCTGCTGTTGCCACAGGGATATCTGAGCTTATTTATGAGAGTACTAAAGTGAGCATTCCTGATCACATATATGAAAATAGTAAACCAAAATCAGCTAAATCAGATGCAATTGATGATGATCTAGTCAATTTTTGGGCTGCTGGCCTTGGTGATGATGGATTATTGGGAAATAATGCATCTGCCATGAACAAGGTAAAAATCTATTCATGTGCTTTAAATCATTTTGTAAACTTCACAATTCATGTCAAAAGATCTGCTCTATGGCTTTTAAAGAATGGTATGGGCACCAACCCTCTAAGTAGTTCTTTTGTGTATCATGTAGCTCACAGGAGCTATTTTGTGGTGAATGTGCTGGCATATGTTTTCCATAATTTTTGAAAAAAAAAAAAAATGGATGCAGTAAATGATGATGAATTTTGTTAGGATAAATTGCTTTATCAGGTTGGGAGAAAAACATTGTTCGCTCTATTATATGTCCAAGGTGGTGACCTATCTTAGTGTGCTTAATTGTACTTAAGAAATGGAGTATATGTTGTTTAAAGTTTCTTTCTAGAACAATATTCCATTGCAGAGTTTATAAGGAATATTTAGATGGATGATGTAATGAGCTGCCATATATTTTCTCTATCATGGGTGGAACAGGATAAAGGACTGGTATGAGCCATGCCACTTTTCTTTGACGTCCTTAACCCAAAGAAATCACACATGGCAGAAACTTTGCTTATGCATATAAAAAATAATCTTAATTTGTTTACTCTAATTTCATTATTTATTTTGTTAAGTTGATTTCATTTGCCAGTATTCTTTAATAATCTTATTGCTTGAACCATTTCTGATTTGATTGAAATAATATTTCTCTGCTAGTCAAATTTCTTTCATGCCTTTCTTTGTTTGGGTATTTCAATTATCGTGATATAACTCTACTCTTCTTTGTTTTCATGCTTCAAATTCCTTTGTTTGCTCTTATGAATTACTTGATTTCTTTTATGCATTGATCTTTTAATATTTCCAACTACCCCACCTTACGCAAAGGTCAAGTTTTATTTGCATTATTTGACAATTATAATGGTTATTTCCATGTCATTAGAAGAAATAATCAGTGTCCCTTTTAACTGCTTAAGTTGGCTGCTTCTAGCCTTCTTGTCATTCTGTTTACTGAAACTATAATTTTTTAGGAACATTTTACTCTTTAGTTCTAATAATAGTCAAGACAGGAATTGTTATCAATCTGTTCCTTTCAGAATGAATTTTGTTTGTTATAATTTAAATGGTTACTACTCAAGTTCCATGTGGATCAAAAAACTATTATTTTCCTTTTGTAACTTCTCATGTTGGTTGCTCTTAGTTGTGTTCTAGTTTCTATCAAAACTGTTCTTACTGAAATTAATGGAAAAGCCAACAAAGGAAATTCTAATAAATATCTAAATTGCACTTTAGCTATTTTGTTAGGAAGGAATTGAGTCAAGGGAAATTGGAACCTTACTTCATTAATTTCATTGATGCAAATTGATTTCTGACTTTACCCTTTTTTCTGAATGTATTTCCAAGCATTCTTCCACCTTATATCTGCATTGCAATTGATACTAACACCACTTTTTTAGTCGTGTCTAACAGTTCTATATATTTACTTCACATAAGGTCAATGAATTTCTAGCTGGTGCTGGTACTGGTACTGATGCCCCTGAAGTTGAGGAAGAAAACATTATATCTAGACCTTCCATGAGTTATAATGATATGTGGGCAAAGACTCTTTTGGAAACAACTGAATTGGTTAGAATCCTCATCTGTTGCATGGGCTTGTTTTCATAAATCAACTGCAAGTAACTTAGTTTCTTGAACTGTGTGGTCACTTCTGCAGGAAGATGATGGACGATCATCTGGGTCTTCATCGCCTGATTCAATAGGATCTGTTGGGACAT
Source organism: Scutellaria barbata (assembly GCA_028654395.1). NCBI lineage: Eukaryota > Viridiplantae > Streptophyta > Magnoliopsida > Lamiales > Lamiaceae > Scutellaria > Scutellaria barbata. The sequence goes on along the minus strand of CM053646.1, from coordinate 10,228,258 downwards.
CCATATCCTCTCACTTTGGAGGAATGAACTACCCATCCCTGTTCGGTTCAAAGACCTCTTCTTCTGGATCTTCGCAGTCCAAGGTATGCAAATTATATGCCTTGAATCCTATGTTGCTTGGACTAGGATATGGGTGTTGGACAAGTGCATGCTATCCCATTAGTTATGTATTTAATGTTGGTGGATGTGTGACACATGTCAAATTAAAAAAAATCTAACAACTATGTCTTTTTCTACTTGTTTTCAAATGGACACATGTCACAGATTGACTAATTTCAATACACAACCTGTAGGGATAGCATAAAATCACTACTAAAAGTCTGACTCATAAGTTTTCAAACTTTAGGATACTTGGATATAGATAGAAAGGACCCAAAATTAGGATACAGGTCTGGGAATATGTTTTTGCATATACATTAAAATATACTCATAATTTTTTCATGTAAAGTAATTTATATTAAAGATTGTCAAATTTATAACATTTAAATTATACTAAATAGAAACAAAATATCATTACTTCATTACGTTTTAGTTCAAAATGTAACCCCAAACCTAGTTCTATTATGCCCGCAAAACTGCTGCCGCTGCTTCCTAGTTACTTCCACTTTTCTGCAGCAGTGGAAATTTCACTCTGTTCTCTTCTCTCCGAACTGTGATTGCCCCAATCCAAAATTCTAGCACCATCAATAGCCAAGTCTGAGAACATAGATTAATTCTCATCTGCTTCCACAATAATACAATATGTCACTTGGACTATGTGAAATGGTTTTAAAAAGTTTGATAGAAAAAGGAAAGAAGAAAGACGAAGGTATAATCCCAATAACCATAACCTAAATCACCATAGATAGTAAAGACCAACTATGCTTTTATTCCTTTGATGAATACTGTTGCTTAAGGTGCTCGAGCCTTTAATCTATCTTCCTTACATCTCTAACAGTGGCCAAAATTTATTCAAGTTTAGTTGACCTTTGAAGACTATGCTCTTATTATAATGCATAGAAACTTTGGTCTTCATTATTCTCTTATTCTATTTATACAACTTTTCTTCTGATATTATAAGAATAATCACACCGGATTAGTATTGACATGATGATGATCAACCAAAAAAAAAACCATAAATAGCGTATATATATTAACGGCTGTTAGAGCACCTACGGGGCACCTGCTGATGTGGCAGTGAGGTATAGATGCCATGTTGATTCTGCATAGGGCCATACATATCAATGCATTAATGTTCAAACCATTGTGGGGGTGTTAATAATACATGGGACCCACTATTAACATCCCCACGTGTTAATAATTATTGACATCATTAATATGAATAAAAAAATATTATTTAAAGATTGTGCATAAAAAATAATGTATTTATTTGTAAAATATAAATAAAGTTCAGTTGATGGAAAGTTAGACCCAAATAGATAGTAATGTTAGAAATGGATGTGAGAGTGTTTTAATAGAAGGGAGATGTCAGTGAATGGAGATATGGCTCATTAGACCCACATTGATTAACACCCACCAATGTGAATGCCCTCAGTAGATGCTCACAGAGGTGTGCAAGTAACATTTCCCTATCAACATTCAGCAACTGATAATTAGAAGAAGGTAAATAAATTGAAGAATGAGGGTAGTATTGAGTTATGTCGTTTGGGGTGAAGTTTCTATAGTAACTACAAACCACCGGCTTGTATTTGGGTTTAAGAACTCTGCAAAACCACTTCAGATCTGCACTTTTAACTCATTTCTCTGCATACGGGCTTTCTCCCACAAAAGAGATTGTAACATACAGAACTTCACCGGGGAACAATTTCTATCCTTAGGAGCCGGATGGTGTACAAATTTACAATTTTTTATTTGCTGGAAGAAATGCTTAGGATTGAGGTTTACTTTTGTCCTGCAAAAGATTTTGCCTTTTAAGTTAGTTGATAGACCTATGTTCGATCTACTACATTAATTTAATGTCTAAGGTTGAGTTGATTCCTCTATTTACTTGATTTGTGCATTAGATCCTACCTTTGTGAAAATCACTAATCACCCAATTGTACTGATATTGATATGTATGAAATTGGATAATGGCATTTTGAACTCAGACGATCTACAAATACATTCATACAAATATGTACACATGTATATAGTTATGTATATATATAGAGCTAGAGTATCTTTTACTACCAAAAATGAAATCCTAGTTAAGAAACTAATATCTTTACTTGAGGACTATTATGTATTTTGGATTGTATGTGTACCCATCCATTATGGTCAAATGTTCTTTTCCCCCAAAGCAAAGTGATGTCTGAGAAAAGCACACTAGCACTGGCCAGGCAGCGTTCTACCCAAGAAATATGGGGATCTCTGTTGCCTGTGCTAAAGAGTTGAATAATTTTCTTAAACAAGGTTACACTTTGGAGTTAATTATACAGGAAAGACCAGGTGGAAGCAGATATAGCACCTATCAGGGTGCTTGTTCGCCTGCTGATATTCTGAACCTGTTTTTTTTTTTTGGGTTGTTGTTACTGTTTATATGTAAAAATGAAGGCAAAATCTATATGTCTCCCCTCCTGTAGATAAGGGAAGAGTTTCCTTCATATTCATCACCCGTTCATCAGAGATACGAGTCATTTGAGAATCCATTAGCTGTCCCTGGTTCTCACAGTTTTGACGAAGGACGAGCTTCTTCAGGAAATCCACAGCTTGGTTCAGCACTTTATGACTTCACTGCTGGTGGCGATGATGAGGTGAATTCAATATAGCTCTGCCTAGTTGTCAACTTTATGTTCTCATGTGGTGGTCTGTTCATAAATCTCTGATAAATTAAGTAGGGGCTGTAACAACACCTTGTAGGCATCAGTTTTTTATTTTAGCTTGTGATAATTTGAGCTTTATTGTTTTTGCAGCTTAATCTTACTGCTGGAGATGAACTTGAGATTGAATATGAAGTAGATGGATGGTACTATGTAAGTATAATGCAAGTCGATACATTCTACGACTGGAATTTACTTAAATAATGTGGTGGAGTGTATATTCTCTTTTTTACTTCCTAAAACTTTGAGCCTCGTGATTATTGTTTGTTGAACATCTAGATTTCTTTGGCTTATGAATGTCGCCAGAATTTCATTCTTCACTCCTATATTTCTGCAGGCATTGTGTGGCTGTGTTTCTTTATCCATTAAAAATCAATTATAAAGTATGTACCAGTAGTTAGAATTGTTAAGGTTTTCTGATGTCTTAAAATTTTCAACCATGATAACTTAAGGAGATCCTTTAGGTTTGGCTTGAGGTTATGAGTCGAGCTTGAAATCTAGTGGTTCATTTATGCATCCTATCCAATCTTGAGCATCCCAAGGCTTGAGATAACTGATTTTAAACCAGATCTGGAATTTAATATATTTCCAATTATTATGGTAAACTTGATGGGATTTCACTTTATCAGTTGCTGAATCAGTTTTATTGCTTTTAGGTAATACACTTGTAGTGTTAATATGACTAAATAGTGCAACAAATGGTTCAGTTTACCTTTATTTATACACATCAGAAGATAGTGTTGCTTGAAATTGACAAGTTATTTTTTACATTGACACGAGTGGATCAGAATGAAGGGTGCTGGCATGTGGTTTTCTAATGTGTTATTTATTGCAGGTGAAGAAGAAACGCCCTGGGAGGGATGGGAAAACGGCTGGACTTGTTCCTGTGCTCTATGTCAGCCAATCTTGATGCTAATACCCTTTATCAAGTATCAAGACTTTTCATCCTGGGTCTTGCACCAAAGAGCACCCCTGCAGAGTTTATGAAGTTCTCCTTGCTGTAAAAAATGTTAGAATTACATGAAGCTGTCTGCTGAGTGTTGTAAGTCCTGGTTGCTGTGAGAAGTTGCTGGAAATATGAGCACGCCACTTAGTGGAAGAACCTAATGTTTTCTGAGTTACTCAAATTGATGTGTAAATTTTTAGCCTACATCACTTTACCAGGTTATTTGATTACAATGGAGATTTTTCCATTGTCCTCAATTTATTTTATTATAATCTGAGTTGTTGGTCTCTGGTGCTGCTTGCTTAAGCTACATTTTCAGCATCAGCTTCTTTACAATAAGATTTTGATCCACTACTTTTGGTCTCTGTCTCCTGTAAACTTTTGAAGAGTACAATAACAGAAGCTTCATAGTTCTTAATCACCATGCTGCTTCTTGATTATACCTTCTTGGCATCTTATTTACCCCAAGTATGCTGTAGAGTTCTCCCTCTCACCCAGTTTTGCTAGGGGACCATAATTACATACCGTATATGTTAACACTGATGTGGACGAGCACTTTTCTGTCCATCTAGAAATAATGCGAAATTTCTTTACTCGTTTGGGTTCTTCTTTAAATAAATTGCTGTGAATATGAGGTTATTGCATTTGGTTCTTCAGGAAAACCACAAATTGCAGCATCCCATGTTAGTCTCTTCCTCTTTTTTTTGCTAATAATCATGCTAGTCGTTACGTGATTGATGGAGAGATTGTTTTTTCAGGTGAGGTACTTTCGAAGGCAAGTAATCTGCCGAGTGAATCATGGTAAGCTGGGAAGAAGATTGTGTCATTTACAACCCAGAAAGAAGGCTTGAAAATTGAAGATGACTATTAACAGGTAACCTCACTAATTTAGCTGATGATGTTTTTCTGAATGTGTTTTTCAACCTTCCTTAATTGTCAATATGTTTTCAATTGGATATCTGTGTTTCTATTTCGTTAATTCATTTGAGATCTACCATGTATTGAATATCTTAATGCTGTTTGCTTTTATATGTATGAATTTGGTGATTCCCCAAAATGGCGTAAGTCCATATTTCTCTTATTTTTGTGAAATTGTGATACTTCATTCTTTGCATTTGCAAATATTTAGAGATTCTCACCACGTTTGGTTCATTTCCCTACTTCATTGAAGTTAGAAACTTATACAACTTAAATTATTTTAATGAAATGGATATATATTATATGAGTTTAACCATACAATTCCAGATTTAATAACAGGGGAAAGTGATGTGTTGTTGTGATGAATAGATATCTAAAATTTTGAAGAAATTCATTGATAAGAAAATATTGTATTAATTTATTACTTTAGAGGAAAGCCAAAAATTGCTAATAACGGAGCATGATCTGCAGATGGAATTAATTATTTCTCCCAAACTTAGTTTCCAATACGTAAAGAAAGGCATCATCATGATTCATGTACTAGAAACATCAACGTGGAATAAAAGATTTTGTTTGCTCTTTATGTACACTCTTTATGTACAAACATTCTAATCGATAACAATTTTCATTTATTTAAATTGGACTAATTAATGGAGAGAACTAAGAATGGATTCAAAATTGTTGGTAGGTGCAAATGCATATGGTAGATTGGCAGAGTTGCTTATTCAGTCGAATCCTTGTTTTCTTTTTTTGGCTTATTTTAAATGAATGGGTGGGCCAAACCATTAGAAAACAAAACTCAACGTGAGAAATAGTATTCATATCAAGAGATTATTGTGGAGGAATCTAAAGATGCACAAACATATGTTGTATCAAGAGATTATTGGAGGAATCTAGATGAATTTGAGGAATGACATATTTCTAGTGGATCTTGCATTTTCCTATGAAAATCATATCAAAGTCGAGTAATTAATCGAGTTATGAGACTACATATTGAAAAAAAAGAAAAAAAAAAAAAAATATATATATATATATATATATATATATTGTTGCGGTTATGGGAAAACTCAAAATCACGTGATATGAAATAATTGCAGATTGATTCAAATATTATTAAATTGCAATGGGACAAAACTCCCATATTGTCAATATTAAGAAAATAAAATAACATATGCACATCAAAACTTAAACTGCTAACTCAATAATTATCTGATGTTTTCACTCATAATAATCGGTCGCAAGACAATTTGGAAAAAAATAAATAAAAATTTACAGTATTAAATTCATAATATGTAAAGTTATAAGACAAAATACAAAAAATGTGAAAATTATACGGAGAAAAAAAAACTTTTTTCCCTGATATGTAATAGCAATTTCGTATTATAAAATAAAATATGAAATATGTATAAGATTAAAATTGGGAATTAGATAGACATAAGAAAATTTCTGGTTATCATGATGACACATTCGAACATGAATTTGAGTGTCGTTTGTGATTCTTTTTCCAATTATTTTCAAACCTATCAACTTCGCATCAATATCTCATGCAAATTTAATTTCAAGAATTCATGATACACCATCCACTCATTTTTTTCCCTAGAAGTTTAATTACTTTCTGAAGATTGCAAAACAATTCATCTGTGCACAATTAATTGTTAATAGCTAGATCAAAACACTTTCAAATCAAGACAAGGTGGGATATACATATATATTAGAAATATTACTAGAAATTGGTAAAAAAAAAAAACACTTTAACAATATTCATTGGCCGATATTACAGAAGGAAAAACAATAGCAATACCCCAAAGTTTACAGGAGAAGTGCTACATGTGCACATGTCCAAGGCACAAATTTAAGACAAGTTTATATATTTATGACAATTAACAAAAGAAATTAAGATATAAGCAATTAATTAAGCTTTTTGTGAGGATAAAGACGAATTGGCAGCCCCTTAGCAGGAATAGGCATTGGATTAACAACAATCTTCTCATCAGTAATGATTTTCTCCCACTTAAATCTCTTAACAAGGTGGTGCATGAACACCAGGATTTCCAATCTTGCATACTCTTTTCCAGGGCACATTCTTGGGCCCCCACCAAATGGAACAAATGTGTATGGAGCTGGCCCTGTTCCTTCGAATCGAGACGGGTCGAATTTCACTGGATCTGGGAAGCATTCTGGGTTTCTATGTGTTGAATTCGCGCTCCAATATATCTGTAGAATCGAGTTCAGAATTAGGTTAATACGTTAGTTCCGATAAGTCTAATTCTTGCGACGACATATTAAATTGATAATATAAATTGACAACAACTTGTCGTAAAAACAATTAAATTTTTTATTTACAGCAAAATCATGTTTTCGCTAATAACATCATTGTTGCAAAAAAAAAAAAAAAAAAAAAAGACATTTGCAAGAAGATTTTGACGATAATAACTTAGTGACAAAATGTTGTTGCAAAATGTTTTTTGCAACAACATTTTATTGTCGTTGATAAGCCTTTTTGTTGTCGTGGTTGGTTCCATAAAAAACCGGATTTTATTATTTAAATATTAAATTTACCTTCCAGCCTTTTGGGATAGAGAAGCCATTGAAGATGAAATCAGTAAGAGCTTCTCTAAAAGCACCCTGTAGAGGTGGTGCAAGTCTTAGAACTTCACAAGCAACATTCCATGAATATTTCATCTTCTGTATGTCTTCCCAGTTCAATAGTTCACCAGCTTTCTTTGAATTTGCAATTTCCATTTGCTCTGTACAATATCACAATTAATCCATCTTTTTTATTTAAATTTATGGTAAATCTTATACATGGTAAAACATAACATTGTTACTATATATTGGCCACTAATAATATGTGATTTTATGCCGTATTTCTCTTTTCACCTTAAGACAGAATATTATAAGTATGTATTATGCAATAATCTTATGTAAGTTAGTTACATTTATGATATTAAAATGGATAAATTAGTCCATGCAAGATATAGTGTAAACAGGAGAAAATAAAATAAAATAAATTGACCAATCGACTTTTGGAAACTGACACAAAATACCAAAATGTCATGCTGTCTACTTTTGACATTAAAATATTCTCTTTCAGGACAAAAAAAAAACATTGGATAAAATTGTTTGACAATTTAATGATTTTGTACTCTCTTTTTTGAATTTTATATAATTGACTTGATCAGATGTATTTCAATTTCTTACATAATATATTATTATAACGATACAATATTTATGACTAGTAGTCTATTACTTATTTAAACAATTAAAATAAATATCACGTACGTATCAGATCTTGCATGCGTGTATAGAAACGGCCGTTTATCAATGTTTGGGATTTGTTTGACTTTAAGACCAAGAATGTTTAGCTTGGAATACATTAAACTTAAAAGTCAACAAAATATTTCAGACCATATTTTAAATGATAAAAACAAAAATAACTAAAAGTAATCGGAAGGATTGTCATGTTTCAACAGATGATGTCACTAGGAGAAATTTGCAGATTAGAAATTATTATGCATCACTGAATGGTAACAAAACACAGATGGAGATAAAAATAGGCATATCTATTAGCATCAAATCGTTAATGAATTTTGTAGGTTACTTGTTTTTCAGTTTTATATTAAAGATGTAAATTATGTCACTAAATTTAAAGATAGAATGTAAATTTTAGTAACCTCATAAATATTTATTAGATTAATGTCACTTTTACTGTTTTACATGCAAAAAAGATGATTTTTTTTTTAATTGCTAATATGAAAAAACTGTTTTACTGTTTTTTTGTTTTTATGTTGTAGACTAATCTTTGTACCATATGTATATATTGTGTTGCTATTTAAAAAGGAAAAAAAAAAAAAAAGGAGTTAATTGCATGCTTATAATAGAAGCTAGGTTTACCCTTGTAGACTCCATCGTAGATTTCAGGCAACTCAGCAAGATACTTGACGATAAAAGTGCATGCAGAGCTCGCAGTATCATGCCCTCCAATAAGCAATCCCAATATCTTATCTGCAATATCCAATTCTTGCATGAATTTCCCATCCTCATCACTTGTCAACAACATGTGTGACAATATATCCTGCGTTGGCGATGCCTTCCCCTCCCCGAGATCGATCTTTCGTTGTTTGATAATCGAAACGAGCTCTTTCCTGATGAAGTTGGAGGCCTTGATCGCCTTGTAAAATGGGGTCCCCGGAAAATCCACCGGAATCGAGATCAATCCCGATGCCAACAGATTGAAAGGCTCTGCAAATCTGTTCACATGGTTGGGATCCTCTACGCTCACGAACAGGCGACAGGCCAGCCAGAATGTGTAGTTCTTGGCCAGTGGGTAAACCTCGATTTCCTCGTTGTTGTCCCATCCATCTGCGAAGTGTCTCTGGGCAATATGGTCCATGATCCCCACGTAGCGATGGAGGGCTTCTGGCTTGAGGAAATTGGGAAGCATTTTCCTCATTTTAATGGCTTCTTCCTTGGAGGAAGTCTGGGTGGAAGATGGGAAGATCTTGTCGACGGAAGAGGGCCACCATGCTTGGACGAGCTTTGTCTCGTTGGAGAACAAGAACTTGTTGCTGGTGGCTCCGCAGAAGACGGTGGCTCGTTCTCCGAACAAGTGGGTTTTGAAAACGGTGGATGAGTATCTGGAAATGCGGTCGAAGATGAATTTTTCGGGGTGGCCTTTCCAGCCGTTGGAGAGGAAGTCGAGGCTCTCTCCAACGATGGGCCACCCGGTTCTACCAGGCGGGAAGGGGGCGGTGCCCGTGGCGGGCTTGTGCTTGTAGAAGAGGAAGTGGAGGGAGAGGGAGACTAGGGTCACGAAGATGGAGAGGAGAGAGACATAGAATAGTTCCATGTGTGTAAGTAGCTATAGTGTGTATCTATTGCTTTTACACCACCCAAGGCCAAGATTGTGGGGGAATGGAATGGAGAATGCTTTTCGTGTGAGGTGGTGTGTGTACAAGTTTGGTATAATATTTACCCTATTTATAGGCACACACAAACGTGGTGAAACGGGTAGGATTATTGGACATCAAACCGTTGTTTTCATAATCGGATCGAACCGGTCGCTTATTCAATCTGAATAAAACCGCTTTTAGGGTTAAATCGATCAAAATCGATTAAAAAAAAACTGATTTGAATTTTTTTTTTGGGAACTTTTGGCTTTTTTGTTTTTACTTTAATGATAGTACAAAAGATATTTGGAATAAGTACACCACTAGCTAGATATTATCTCATTTATAATAATAATTTTAATGATAGTACAAAAGATATTTGGAATAAGTACACCACTAGCTAGATATTATCTCATTTATAATAATAATTTCAATTTTAGTAATTAACCAATGTGAATAAACTTATCTCAACTAGTATTATTTATAGTGAATGATTATTTTGTCACTTTAGTAACTAACCAATGTGAGATAAATTCATTCCACACTACATTATTGATCATAGTGCATAGCTCAATCTCATATTAGTTTGTTAACCAACGTGAAACAAACTCATACAATCTTTTATACTTTAATTTTTGATAAATGTATTCTTTGATAAACGTGAGATAACTTATAAATTTCCTAATTTTTGATAAATGTATTCTTTAGATATCTTGACATGGGAGTAAAACGTAGAAGACACACGCACTTCGCACGAGAGATAACAAGATGTTTTATTAAGCCAATATGTAATGTAATACATCTCAAATTGACAAGAGTCTTATTTAAAGGTGCAAAAACAAATCCTAGTTTCAAAAAAAAAAAAAAATCAAAAGAAAGCACAATAAAAAAAGATAGCAAAAATAATAAAATTTCCAAACGAACCTGAACACGTCTGAATCTGGGCATCGGACCCCCTACATCACTGCTCAGAAAATTATCTTATTAGTCTCACCTTTGCGCTTCCAAAAAGGTATTATAATAGGACATCCGAGTTCGGATTCAAAAGTTGTGTCCTTTTCAAATCCTACGGACAACCACACTTTTTTTTTTTAATCTTTGAACATCAAATATGCTTCAATAATTTGTTCCACATCATATTCTCTTCAATTTCATCTAACCGGTCTAACCATCAGTTAAACCGATTCGATCGATTGATCTTGAATCGATAGTCAAAACAGTTTGATCATCGATAGTCAAATTGGTTTGATCACTAATCTGATTATAAAAACACTATGGAAGCCCACCATGCGTCAACATTTGTATATACGAGACTATATCGAAAATATCTAAGTATAGAATAAGACTTTGTAATGGAAATCCAACTCTAATAATTGTGTTGATAGTGAGGTTGGGGTAGGTAGTGGGAGTAAGAGTGGAAGGTTATATGAGAGGTCAATTTGGGGTTGCTAAAAATATTAGTAGAATAATCAAGTTATATTCTCATGACTATTTGTCTATATTAGTGAGCTTGATTGGGTGGGAAACGAAGAAGTGTTATTTTCTTAATTATGTGCGTCACATTCCCATTATGGTAGCACAAATACTTTTTAGATAGAATTTGGAAGTGGTCATGGAACTGTACGTAGTCGTGTGAAATGTGAATGAACATCACAATTTTGAAATACATCAATGTGGAAACCTTAAAGTAATTTCTGTCATGCTAGATACATTTAAATAATTAATTTGGAGTTAACTTAAAAGAAGTAAAATAATTTGACGATCTAGAGTCAACAACTTTAATTTATTTTCGGTAGGAGATCTTCATTTTCTATTTTATGTAATATTACATGCATGTCACGCGTAGAAAAATATGATTTTGGTTAAAATTGCGTTGAAGAGTACGAAATGGCATAAGAAAGATAATCATAGATATAAATAATTTACTACTCATTTCATAAATTCATGACCCAAAAACTACAAACTGATGCTTTGCTGTATTTCCTAATTACAAAATCCCATATTCAATTTCAGAAATTAGCATATTTTCGTGTACATCCACAAAGTTAAAATCATTTTCTATTTAATTATGGTATATTTGGTCTCATAAATATCGTTATATTCAATATAATCTCATCATTTAAAAATATGATCGATTTCAGTCCAATTTTCACCATAATTGTTTTTTACATATAAAAATAAAGTGACGACACATGTTCAATTAAGAACCTATTTGATTTCATTCTAATTTTGACCAAAAATTCAAATTTCATTGGAAAATGACTTTTCGATGATTTGGAAGTAACGTGGCGATATATGTCAATCAATATGAATTCGATACGTGTTGCCACGTCATTATTAGGTCATCAGTAAATCTCATGCATGTTTGGTGAAATCGGACTAAAATCAGACATATTTTTAAATTGTAAAACTAAATTATAGGATAAAAATTAAAAAAAAATAATAATTTTGAGACGAAAAAGAATTTAAGCCCTTGCCATTCTTTAACTTACAACCGGGGGATATTCTGAAGAATGAATAAGGGAAACTAGCTTTTTTTTTTTTCGGCTACTGTATGTTTCAGTACTACTTATATATATTTTTTCAATAATTTACTTATATTGAATTTAGACATGTAATTTGTGCTTTCTTTTTTCAAATTATCAGTAAGTAACGAGTTGACAATATTAATTTGATATGAGATTTTTGTTACACTTGACGCTTTTAGTTGGATACATTTAATCCACGTGGCATGTAATCATGCCAACTTGCACTACAACAAAACAAGTATGACGTATTTTTCCAAGAGAAAAAATCCAAATGGAGCAAAAAATCGTTAGATGGTTCTACAATTTCATAAAATATTCCAATGGTTTATAAGTAACTTGTTGGAAAATCCAACATAGAACAAAATCGTAGAAAATAGCGTTTGCAATCAGGTATATAATCCAATTATAATTTTCAAAATCTCTCCCTCAAATTATTCGTTTCTGATTGTGGGTCCTATAAATAAACATTCAATCAGTTTTTTTTGTTTTTTTTTGTGAAAAATGAAAATACAAAGTGACATCATTTAATGAATGTAGGAATGACTAATGAGGGATTCAAACCAATAATAACATTTTATTTGACGTGAAAAAATAAATCTAAATCATGCTTAAAAAATGTATACAATAATTTTACTTGAAAAGAAAAGTTGGTATAATCGAAACAGGGATGGCAACTTCCCCGTGGAAAATCATCCCCACCGGGTATCGAATTTAGTGGACAAGGATTTCCATGTCGAATCAGGAAATTAATGAAGTGGAGACGATAATTTTCCATTTATAATAATTTTCCATTTATCGAATTGATAGGTTAGTGTTTCATCTTATATTTCATTGTTTTTAGTTCATATCATGTGTAAATTGATGATATCATTTAACGTGTGGAGGTTATTTTAAAATACCAATGAAACACGAAATAGAAAATCTTGTTTGAAATAATATATTTATATGCCCACCCAATCTCTGACCCCATAACTGGCCACATTCATATAAAAAGGGGCTCTTCATTCCCCTATTTTTTAATATTATATATATATATATATATATATATATTAATATTTAATTACTTATCATAGAATTTTCAAATAATTTATGATCTCATGATATTTGACGTTTGATTGTTCTTGAATTTTAATTTACGAGTTTTTTTATTGTTGTTTTAGTATTTATTTCTTGAGAATTGTTTAAAAAAATGATAGATAAAACTTGTAAAAATATAAACTTGGGGAGAATCCGTTCCCCAAATGGAGAATATCCGTTTCCATACCAGATTCTTAAATTGAAAATAATAATAAAAATCCATTTCAAACCCAGGATACACGAATACTAAAGGCGTAAGGATATCTAACAATTATTTTCAGAATTTGGTATTGTTACACCACATCGATCCCCTATACAAGAGTATAACAATGGATACCCAGGGTTTCCAATCAAAACTTTGAATAATTATATGTGATATATTTTTACCAAACATTTAAACTCTTAGGAATTTACTGAGCATTTAAGACTTATATGTATTATCAAATCCCCTTCAACCCACAAGTGCCTCAAACGCCTTCCTGGCTAAAACGGCTAAAAGGGTGAACATTAGGATTGTATAATACATCGTAGTACTTAAGCTTCAAATCTGAGTGTCTTAACCTTTCATTAGTATCCATATTTCCATAAATCTAAAAATAAACAGACATGCTTAAAAGATCAAACAGTATTTATCTAACACATAATTATCTAGCCTATCATTGATAGGTCTTTCATAAACATATAAAATAAAAAACTTAAAACAGAAATATTAAATACTTACAGAGTTTGGAGAACACCAAGAACACAAAAGATTTATATATATTACAAGATTAAAGAGGAAGGATTAGAGAGAAAAAACTAGAGAGAAGGGAGAGAGAATTGGCGAGTACTTTACTCAAGCATGCCCTTACAAGTGAAAAACAAGCCCTATAAATAGGGGAAAAGAAAGACTATTATAATAATTGCTTTATAAAAGCAAATAGTAAAGATTCTTTTTATTGGACTTTATTGTCCATTCCAATAATATGAGGGGTCCACTAAGTGGAGAACATCTTTATCTTCTTTGTCTCTTTTATCCTGCAAGAATTGAGCTTTGGGTTTTGAACGCCTTGAGTGATTCTTTGAGCCTCCATATGTCAAGTAATAAATCATTATTTTCATTATTTTAAAAATATGGATAAAAAATAAGAAGTTCTTTTACTTCTTTTATCTTTCTTTCAATAATTTTTATTTTTCCTTTGATTGTTGAAACTCTATTCCAGCTTCCTTGTCCTTCATAGAAGATCGGATTAAAAAATGGTAGCCATAGTGTGTGTGGATAATTCCTCTGAATGAAATATAAATCCGAATTTATGTCTTGCATTTTAATCTTTGAATTTTTTAATCAGAGATTCTCTGAGAATGTCGAATGACACACTTAACTCAGGATTTTTTTCTTCCTGATCTTGGCCTTCTTATTCAGAAAATAATTTTTCTGTTTCTTCCCTGCTGCTAGAGTCAGAAAGTATTGAAGTATCAGATTTTGAACCTGAACATCCAGTATTTTGTAAATTCTTAAAAAGATCATTTTTCATCTCTTCAAGATATATATCTATCATTTTTTGTCTGGAAAATGTTCCAGCATATTTCTGAGAAATTCTTTTGAAATGACTATTTAAATCCTTTATCTCTTCTTTTTTCTTTTCTTTTAGTGTTTTATAACACTTTATTTTTTCCTTGATATTATCAATAGTAGATTAAGAATATAATTCTCCTATTTCGGGATCAATTCTGGTCATTTTATCCCACATCTATTCTGGTCATTTTATCCCACATCTTGGTATGACCAAGTGTCTATAAGCAAGGAGTTCCATTATCGGTATAACCGAATTCTGGTGTCCATTTCCATATCCATGGAATACCTGATTTTATAAAGAATTGACAAGGGGTTTGACCCTTTATTGAATTATTTTCAACTGAAGGTGCACACATAGTCCATTCTTCCATCAGATTTTTATAATTATCTGGTAAAATATCTATGGTGGTACCAAATATTTTCCACCAGTCATAGAACCAGTTATTAACTGGATGTTTTGAGCAATTGCTACAAATTTTTATCAACCAAGTATGTTTCTTTTTCTTATTTTCAAAGAAAAGGGCTTTATGAAAGCCATCAACATAATCCCAAAAATTAAATTTATAGAAATTTCTTTGATTAGGATGTATTACTTCATTTTCAATCAAGGGAGATAATCCTCATTCTTCAAGAGATATAATCTTCTTGATAATGAATTTTGAATATGCATGTAATCTCCATTCTTCAAGAGATATAATCTTCTTGATAATGAATTTTGAATATGCATGTTCATTTATCTGGTTATTTTCAGTACCAAAGTGTTCAATGTCAACACTTTCTAATGCTTTAAGCATTTCTTCATAGAATCCTCTTGATTTATATGAACCACTTATAATGGTCCACTAGGAACATATCTATCCATAATAGTTCATCGACTATCTTTCCATTGGATATCTTTTTCTTCTATTAGAAGAATTAGATCTCTGTATTCAGATTTTTTAAAGAGTATATTACTCTTTTCCTCAAAAGTAATGCTGGCATAGGAAGATTCTTCCTTTTCTTCAGAACTATGTTTCTGTGATTTCTTTTTTAAAAATTCTTGAAAATCTCCATATAATGGATGATTTTTGTCAGGAATATTTCCTGATACACTTCCAGAAATATTTTGGGAAATGAGCTTTTGTTTGCCATGTTGAACTAAGATTTGGTGGGAACTTCTTCCCCTTTCTCTTCCCCTATTAGGGAAATAGGATCCTCGTCCTTGTTGACTCATATTTGAAATCATAAAAGAAATTCTCTTGTTAAATAGTCAGACAAATTATTGTCCTTTCCTTGTTTATAAATTATCTCAAAATCAAAAGGAACCAAATAAGCTTGCCATCTTGCAAACATTTGTTTGGAAATATCATGTTTGAAATCTTTTTTGAAAAGACCTTTTGCTGCTTGGCAATCTGTTTTTATAATAAATTTTTGATTATATAAATTATCTTGAAATTTTATAATACATTTTACTATGACAAGAATTTCTTTAGCCACCGTAGCATAATTTTTATGTGCAGGATTCCATTTTCTTGAATAAAATCTAACAAGAATTTCTTGTTTATCTTTTGGATTTATTTGTTTTAAAATTCCTCCAAATCCCAAATCTGAAGCATTTGTTTCAATAATTTTTTTTCATTGGGGATTTGCAAGCATAGGAGAAGAGATATTTTTTACCTTTATTTAATGTGATAGTTTGGTATGAAAATAAAATTGTTAATACAATTGTTAAAGTGACGATTGTGATCCCTAAATAACTGCCACACCAAGAAATGTGGTGGGGGGAATATGTTGGGAAAAGAGAAGAAATACTTAATAGGCCCACATTGTCGTTATAGAATGACATTTTTATCACTCCAAATAAGGCAAACAGGATTTGCAATATTGTTGAAAGGATTAGTTTTTTCCCATACAAAGAATAACAACGTGAAACTGAACGCACCGAATAATCTATCCATCAAACCATTACTTACATACGGTGACAGAAGCTAGAAATTTTGTTTACTGATGCAATTTAGAATACTAAATTATTTGAAATATGTTTGAATTATATGTATTATACAGTGAATATATGTTAAAATTTTGAATTTTAATATTTTTATAACAAATTTGTATTATGGTTTGATATTAAAATAATAAAATTCAAGTGTTGAATACTAAAATAATACAAATATAGGTAACCAAAAGTATAATTTACACATTGAAATTATCTAAAAAACTCACACCATCAATATCCTATTTTTATTATGAATTTATGAATTTGTTATGTAAAATGATTAGAGAAAAATAAGGTTGAATAACAATTTATTGCAAAGTGTGAATATATGAATTTTTTTTTAAATCACTAATATATATTTAATGATTAATTCTAAAATAAATATAATATAGAATATAATTTTTAAAATATTGCCCCCTTGATCCTCACGTGCCTACGTCCCTACTTACATCTAGTCAAAAAATAAAATATATAGATAGAAATCCAATATTTTGGAACGGAAAGAACGTAAAAGCCAACAACCAAGTTTTATAGGACAATAACCATCTTGATAATAAGCTTTTGATATTTAGCAATCTCAGTTATACAAATAATCGTAAAAATCCAAACATTTATTTATCCAGTTATGAGGTAGATCAGCAGCAACTCCTTCGATACGAAAATAGGATGAAAATTTCGATTTCGATAGAATTTTCGATAACACTGATTTTATGAAAATTTCAATGAAAATTTCAGTGAAAATTTCAATATTTTAGTAGAATTTCGTTATTTTGATGAAATTTCGGTGGAAATATTATTTCGAAAGCTAAAATATAGTGAAATTTTGCGAAATTGTAATACTTGCATACATCTTAATGAAAATGAGATTTCAAATACAATTATGTTTGATTTGATATTTCAAAAGGGAAAATTGTAATTTTAGTCATGTTAATACAGGCCATTTACATGTTTTTACCAGCACTAGTTATATGTACTTTAATCTTGGTCTTTTAAATTATAAATTTTTTCAATTTTAATTTGGTTTTAATTGAAAACCCCCAAATTATAGAGATTAAATTGAGCTGATTTGTCAAAAATTTTATCATATCGTTAAAATATGAATAAACAAAATGCAAAAATAAAAATAAAAATATAACAAATTGTAAATTAAAAATGGAAAATGAAAAAAGTAATTAAGCCTTCATCTTCTCCCGATCGCCTCCCCCGTGTCCTGCCGCTGAAAAACATCATTACAACACCTTTTTTTTTTTTTTTTTTAAATTGAGGTTTTTCAATGATTCAAATATTGAATATTTAAAATTGGACATTGACCAATATAGATTGAGATCTTGATCAAATTCATTCTAATTCATCTTGCGAAATGAGTTTTATGAGACGATATCCTATAAAACCTACTCAATTATGTACACACAAAATTTATATAAAATTATTTCATGAATCCAATAATTTTTGAATCCAATAATTTTATAAAACAAAAATTAATTTTTAAAATACAATTAATCTAAAGATTTTGGATTCACCTCTCAAACAAAATTAAATTTATAACACAATTTCACATGAAAATATTAAATAAATAGTCGATTAAGCTTTGTGTAGGCTTTATTTTTTCCATCAAATGCCACTACATTCAGTCAACGGCTCTGACTAGATTTGGTGTTTTTGGTCCAAAATTGGTTGGTTAGGTTAATTAGTTATTTCCCATTAACTCTCCGCGCACTAATCATCACACTAACCCCAATCCATCCGAGGTAGATAGATCCATTATCTTATTGTTCTTCTCTAGCTATATATTTATCAAACAATTACTAAAGTTTTTTTTTTTTTTTAAAGAAACAATCCCTAAAGTTTCTTGCAAAACACCCGGTAATACAACTACATAATTCATGGAAAGAAATTTGTAAATTGGCTGCCAAAATTTCCAATATCTCTAACCATCATAAAATCGTTATCAAAATAATTAATAAGTGGCAAAAGTTTCGTTTTGAATGTTCATTATAAGACTTTTTGCGGAAAAAACAAAGTTTTTTACAGCAAGGTAATCAATTTAGCTTCGAAAATTTGGATATTTCGCAGTAAAATAATTCATTTAACAGAAATATTATAAATTATTTTTGACGCTATAATTTTAGGCTATTTTCCCTTTTTTTTCTTTTACTGGGCCAAATCTGATCTTGCATCCAAAATCTAAACCTGTCGGAGAAACATGTGCATTCTTAAAAAGAAAAAATTATGACACCTTTTATCAAGTTAATTAGGTTGATTGCCACACAATTATATATGTAGTTTTGATAAGAAATGATTTTAGTTAGCTGCTTCAGTTAACTATTAAAATTATATAGTTTTTCATATATATTTGGACCAGGGCAAAATACCAAGTATAGAATATTTATATACGTTATAAGATCAGCCATGAGAATCTGTGGATTAATTAAATGTAAAATAAGATGTGACATTAAGTATTTTATGATATATATCAGACGCCTTTTGATGTCTCATATATAATTGTGACGTGCTATCTTATCTTATTGAGACTTACAAATGTATACCCTTTCACTAGTTGATTTTGACACTATCTTTAATTAAGTCATCAATCAATTTACAAATTGATGCTACGAGTAGCAAATATATTAATGCATTGGGACGGGGATCCCCATGATTTTATATTTTTTTAAATCTTTAATGTAATTTAATATTCGCCTTAATTAGTTATCAGTGATTAGATGATAGGATAATTTGTCATTATTTCATGAATTTTTACTTCATCAAAATAGGCTGCCCCAGCAATAAGAAAATTAACAAGAATTTTCATGGAATTTCATTACATGATTATTATATTGTATTAATGGTAATCCCATATAGGCAGCCAATTTTGAAAAATAAGAAAAATACTTTTAATTTCTTTTGATATTTTTATTTATGATTGACTTTAATTTAACAATTGGAGTGGAATTAGTTATTGACTTTAATCTCTCAATTTGAGTGAAAGTATTAGTTTCCTGCACCATTTGGCAGGATTCAGAAAACGATCAATTCTATCAATCTCTCCAAATTACTATTTTTTTTGTCCTATCATGCAAATTGATATTTTATAAATTTTAATTATATATTTAGATGGTTACAATGATCTATTGTCCGCAAGCAAAGTCCAGGAAAAAAAAAAAATTATACATAGGATTGAAAGCTTCTTTTCTTAACTTGCAGATTAATATTAACCAATATGGAACAGCAAATTCTTAACTTTTGGATTTCTCAAATAGTTTACTGATTTTTTAAATAATATTTTTGTTTTTTTTCTTAAATATAGTTATCAGATTTATTAATATAGTTTTTTGATTTTTTGAGTATAATACTTTGAATATTTAAATAATATTTTGACATTTTAACAACAGTGCAAAAGTTACAGAATATTTTCAAAAACTCATAAAATTAGTGGATATTTTCATAATTACGATTTACTTATGTGATATTCTTACCAGTTTTCCTGGAGGCGCATATAAATTGTTGAAGACAAAAACTGGGATAGGATGATGATTTTGGTCTTCTGGTTATTTATAAATGACACCTGAACCCAATTCATGGGGGAAAACAAAATCTTTGGTTTATAAATTAGGTACTTTTGATATTATCAAATTTCTAAAAAGATTATCTTGATAGAATACTTCAGCATTCAAATCCAGTTTACCTAACAAATAATATTAAGTCTTGATATATTTGTTACATCATAATATGTCAATTTAGAAATATATAATCATTTTTTGATACAATAAATACATCATTTATGAAAATGCATATGAGATTTAATTATTCCATTCCGAGCACCATACCAACATTACACTGTAATATATATATATATATATATATATATATATATATATAAATCAACAATAGATAAAATATGAAGACTTTGGCATACTATTATAATTAAATAGAAAAAAATAAATATTGACTTGTTTTACTATTCTTTAATATAATATTTTATAATTAAAATATAGACATTACGAAAATTGATTAAACTTGAGTGTGAAACAAATCAAAGATATATACCTACCCGTGAGATGAGTACGATAAAATTAGATACAGTATGGAAACACAAGACAAGACCTGGAAAAAGATGATAACATTTTATTCTTCTTTTCCAAAGAAAAACTATTAATTAAACAATATTACAACGTAATGCAAACAGTACTAAAGCAAGAAACAAAAACAATATTTTAAATTTATCTTGTGTGGAAAAAGGATCCTCTTATGTGGTGTGCTTGACTTTATACAAGGAAATTAAGATTTGCTTAAGCTTTGTGAGGAAATAGACGAACTGGTAGACCCTTTGCAGGAATTGGCATTGGATCCACAACTATTTTCTCATCAGGAATCATCTTCTCCCACTTGAACCTCTTCACTAGATGGTGCATGAACACCAGAATTTCGAGACGTGCATACTCTTTCCCTGGGCACATTCTTGGTCCTCCTCCGAATGGCACAAACGTGTATGGAGCTGGCCCTGATCCTTCGAATCGAGACGGGTCGAACTTCATGGGCTCTGGGAAGAATTCTGGGTTCTTGTGTGTTGAATTTGCGCTCCAGTATAGCTGCAAGTAATGAAATATTCATCAGAAAATTTAACTTTACTAACATAATATATAGTTTTGTTATTTTTCTACCATAATTTAAATAAAAAGTCTAAAATAACTCTTTCTCACACACATATATAGCACAATATTGTTGCCTGATGTAATGGATGCTGTTATTTATGTTTTTTAATAAGGGGTCAAATTGTCATTTTATATATTTATGGTAAAAAAACAATTAAATTGTATTTGAATAGAGTGATTTGAAATTCAGGATTTGAAATGAATAGATTTCAAATCCATTCAAGTTGGAATGGATTTGAAATCCATCAAAATGACTCCAAAATTAGACTCTTAGGGTTTTGAGTGGGGTGGGTTGGGTAGGGGTATCTTACCTTCCAGCCTTTAGGAATGGAGAAACCATTGTATACAAAGTCAGTAATGGCTTCTCTGAAAGCTCCTTGAAGTGGAGATGCAAGCCTGAGTACTTCACATGCAACGTTCCATGAATACTTCATCTTTTGCAGATCTTCCCAGCACAGCTTCTCACCTGGGGCTTTCGATTTCGCGATTTCCATTTGTTCTGCACATATGTTAAAGATGAGCAAATTATATATAAACATAAATTTAAGATTCAAGATTCACATACGTACCATCATAGACTTTGGCGTAGATTTCAGGCAGTTCAGCAAGATACTTAACAATAAAAGCACAAGCAGAGCTAGCAGTGTCATGTCCTCCAATAAGCAACCCCAAAATCTTATCTGCAATGTCCAATTCTTGCATGAATTTTCCATTCTCATCAGTAGCGAGCAGCATGTGTGAGAGAATATCCTGCGTGGGCGATGCCTTGCCCTCAGCCAGGTCGATTTTCCTCTGTTTGATGATTGAGACAAGCTTCTTCCTGACGAAATTCGAGGCCTTGATGCCCTTGTTGAAGGGGGTCCCAGGCAAGTCTATTGGGATTGATATCAAACCAGAGGCTAAACGATTGAAAGGCTCAGCTAATTCAGCAACCTGATCAGGGTCCTCGATGCTGACAAAGAGCTTACAGGCCAACCAGAAGGTGTAGTTCTTGGCAAGAGGGAAAACCACGACTTCTGTCTTGTTGTCCCACCCATCTGCGAAGTGTCTCTGGGCAATATGGTCCATCATCCCCACGTAGCGATGAAGGGCTTCTGGTTTGAAAAAGTTGGGGAGCATTTTCCTCATTTTAATGGCTTCTTCTTTGGAGGAAGTCTGGGTCGAAGATGGGAAGATCTTGTCCACAGAAGCAGGCCACCATGCCTGCACCAGCTTGTTCTCGTTCGAGAACAAGAACTTGTTGCCAGCAGAGCCGCAGAAAACCGCTGCTTTCTCCCCCAGAAGGTGGGTTCGGAAAACCGTGGAGGAGAACTTAGTCATGCGATCGAATATGAACTTCTCGGGGTGGCCCTTCCACCCCGTCGAGAGAAACTCCAGGCTTTCTCCGATCACGGGCCACCCTGTTTTGCCGGGAGGAAGGACTGCTGATCCAGACTTATTCTTGTAGAAGAAGAGCAAGTGGAGGACTACGAAGATAGAAGAGACAAAGAGCCCAAAAAGGGAGACATAGAAAACCTCCATTGCTATATGTATTTCGAAGTAATATTCTCTCTCTCTCTCTCTCTCTCGATATGTGTGTGTTTGATGAAAGTTGGACAAGGAGAAGTGAGTATATATAGAGGGAGTAAATTTGGTAAAGAGATGGAAGAGTTAGGAGTTGGAATATTTGATATTATTAATTAAAATGGGAGTTATTTAAGCAGTATTTGAAATGATGATTAGTCTAAAGGGGTCGGCTTATTTCATGGTTTTGTTAGGTAATAAATAATAAAATGTGTGCCGAACTTGAAAAGATTCTAACTTTGAGCACTTTTCTGTGTGTGAAAACTCATTCATGACAAAATTGAATGATTCAAATATGGGAAATTTGTTGCCATGAGGAAGACAAAAAACCGCATATGTGGCCAATTTCACCTATTTTTAATTTTATGTAAATATAGTCGTCTTACACGATATATTATGTACTTTAGCAAACCAGATATATTTTTTTTTTATAAGTTTAATAAGTCTTATTACTATTAGCTAGCGTTGCCGCGTTAAATATGAATCCTAATAAAAAGTTAATCTATATTTTATGCTTTATAGTTTGTCCTGTGTCATGAAATTAAATTTATGAGGCGATCTCACTAGAATCATACTCTTATATTAGTTAGTTTTAAGAAATTAATAAAAATAGAATTATTATCTAAATGATATCGGATGAAGTTGTGTTTAAAGACTAAAGTAGGTCCTTGGGTCAGATCTAGTTCTAACAACTTTTCTTAGCTTAATTCTAATTTGATTATGGTTAAGCATTTCATATTTTATTTAATACGCATTTATATGCATACATCCTGCAGATTAATCTAAGAGACGGAAAAAAATAAATTAAAAAATTCAAATGTATTAAGAATTTGTTTCTCTTGGAAGGGAAAATCAAGAAGAAGAAGAATAATTCCTTTTTTCAGAAATTCTGAATTGTAATTGTCTAAATTGTGGCTGTCCTTTTCAGTTAATTTCTTTATATACGCACTCAAAATTAAATTAGTTAAGAGACCCATTTAGTGTGTGTGGAACCAAATTCAGTTATTATTATTTTATTTTTTAAATAATTCTAATCAGATCGTACTGTTCGTATTTGAATTTCATATTTTATTTTATAATTACATTCCATATAAATTGACCAAAATTGAAAACGTGTTTAGTTTGTGTTCTTTAAACACTTGCATGTTTTCATACAAAAACTGAATGAAAGTGACGACTTGGAGGGTGTGGAGTGAGATCCTCATTTGAAAATTAATGTATTTCATTTTTTAGTCAAACATTATTAATTATATATATATATATATATAATATAAAAATTAATATCATAAATATTTACTCGATATAAATACTGCGTGTAACTAAAAAAACGTCGATTATCCTAGTGGAGAGTTACTTTATAGCAGAGTGCATTCATAACATATATAATGGTAGGCCAATTTTCTTGTAATATTTGATAATGTTCTAAAATGGTGGCTCAAATGTTTCAAAAACCAAGGCTAATTATTCCGCGTTTATGTCGGTGATTGAGCTAATGGTTTATACTATTTTAATTTATTATAATGATAATCTTCGTTGACACCATCTTTTTGTTGATAATTGATCAGTAAAGGAAAAATGTCAGCACCATAAAAATTTAGAATAATAATCAGTTTTAATTTATTACTAATTTTTAAAAAAACTCAAGAAAATTATAAAATGGATTGTAGCGACAAATAATGCATTTGAAACATCAAACAAAAGATCATAGGTATACAGAGACCACGTTTGGTTTAATTGAAGTCTAACTATCTTAATTAAAGAATTTGATTACCTACGTTTACCCCAGACAATATGTTAATTTTACTTGTTCATTTGATGAAAAATATGAAGTATGCCTGTAATGACTTAAACCTTAAATATGAGTGGGTCTATATATGTCCAAAAAATACTATTGTAAACCGAATTTGACTCAGAAAACCGAGATATTCAAGAAACCGGAATCGGTTTGTCCAGAACCGGACTCTAAGGCATCGAATCGGAAGAAACTAACCCGGATCGGTAGTTGGAAACTGGAAACTGGAATTGCTTGAGTTTGTTAGGGATTAGCTATAGTGTTTGTTTCAATTCTTGCTAATGTTGTGCAGTTCTGGTAGTTTTTAGGCAAAATTGGTTGAGGGGAAATGTTATATATATCCTCTCGCTCAATTGATCTTGGTTGAGAGTCAATTTACTGAGAGAATTAGAAAGCCCCAATTTCTAGGGTTCTTGAGAAATAGGTGTGAGGTTTTCGTGATCAATTCTTGTAAATTGTGCGTTTGATTCTGAAATAAAAGTGTTCGATTTGTTTTCCCATGGATGTAAATCAATCTAATTGATCGAACCACGTAAATTTCGTGTTCATCTTCTTCCTTGTGTTCATTTCCAGAAAAGCGTTGTCTATCACTGAAAAACTGTTGTCGTATACCCTTTTTAATTTCTTCATATTTCAATCTGCATTGGTCGGAGCTCGATTCTTGGCTACTAAACTTACAACTATCATACCCTAAAAATTATGTTTTTATACCATCCATTTAAAAAAAAAAGTGTGTGTATAGTCACACCCCTTAAATATAGATGAATATATATATATATATATATATATATATATATATATATATATATATATTTATATTATGAATACCTTGCACATAGTAATTGAGTCATGTTAGTTGTTAAAAAAGTATGACATGTTTCTTAATCCAATAAATAGATGACTCAAATTAATATTTTATACATCAATACTTAGTATTAGATAAAGATTTTTATCATTATTACTCATATCATATCTATATTTTTAAGAATAAGAAAAAGCTGAACAAAAGATTAAAAAAAAAAAAAACTAGAAGTGGATCAACCCAATAAAAGCCCACGTTTTAACGGGTGCACTTAACCCAACCCATAATTTTGGTAATGAAAGAATGGGCCAATCCAACTAGCCCAAAACCATCACCTAAATTAGTCAATCTAGAGTGCAAGCTTGTTAATATTGCGCTTCGGTTATGGCGTAGAACTAATTAAAGTACAATTACTATTATTTGCAACACAATAAGATATGATAGAAACAGAAGAAAAAGAAGAAATGATGACCATGTGTTTTTCATCATTCAAATGAATTACACAGGATGATTATTTCATTAAGCTTTATGTGGGACTAGACGAATAGGAAGACCCTTAGAAAGAAGTGGCAATGGATCCACAATTAGTTTCTCATTAGGAATCGACTTCTCCCACTTGAACCTCTTTACAAGATGGTGCATGAACACCAATATTTCGAGGCGTGCATACTCTTTTCCTGGACACATTCTTGGTCCTCCTCCGAATGGCACATATGTGTATGGAGCTGGACCCGATCCTTGGAATCTAGACGGGTCGAATTTTTCGGGCTCTGGGAAGAATTCTGGGTTCTTGTGTGTTGAATAAATGCTCCAATATACCTGCACCAAAACGTTTGAGTTTTTTGGTTTTTTTTTGTAAGTTGTATTTGGTAATTTGCTCTTTAATTTCTTACCTTCCAACCCTTAGGAATGGAGAATCCATGGTACACAAAATCAGTAATGGCTTCTCTAAAAAATCCATGGATAGGTGGTGCAAGTCTCATAACTTCACAAGCAACATTCCATGAATATCTCATCTTCTGTATGTCCTCCCACTTCAGCAACTCTCCTCGACCTTTCGACTTCGCAATTCCCATTTGTTCTATACACATATTTCACAACTAAAAATTATATATAAAACTGCCAAAAAAAAATAAAAAATGTAATTATGATATATACTTACCATTATAAACATGCTCATAGATTTCAGGAAGCTCAGCAAGATACTTAACAATAAAAGCACATGCAGAGCTAGCAGTATCACGTCCTCCAATAAGCAACCCCAAAATCTTATCAGCAATATCAAACTCTTGCATGAATTTGCCGTTTTCATCACTAGTTACCAGCATATGTGACAGTATATCCTGACTTGGCAATGCCTTCCCCTCCACCAAATCAATTCTTCGTTGTTTGATAATGGCAACAAGCTTTTCTCTAACGATGTTTGAGGCCTTGATAGCCTTGTTGAAGCTAGTTCCAGGCAAGTCTATGGGGATCGAATACACACCAGCAGCCAAAAGATCGAAAGGCTCTGCAAGTTTTTCGATCTCAGTACGATCCTCCATGCTCACAAACAACTTACAAGCCAACCAAAATGTGTATTTCTTGGCAAGAGGGAAAACCACGACCTGGTTCTTGTTTTCCCATCCATCTGCAAAGTGTCTCTGAGCTATATCATCCATGGTGCCAATGAAGCGATGAAGGGCGTTGAGATTGAGGAAATTGGGAAGCATCTTTCTGAGCTTGATGCCTTCTTCTTTGTTGGAAGAGTGAGGGTTGGATGGGAACAATTTGTCGATCGAAGAAGGAAACCATATGTGGACTAGCTTGTTCTCATTGGAGAATAAGAATTTGCTGCCATTTGCACCGCAGAAAACTGCTACTTTTTCACCTAAAAGATGGGTCCTGAAAACGCAGGATGAGTACTTGGCAATGCGATCAAAGATGAACTTTTCAGGCTGGCCTTTCCGGCCGGTGGAGACGAACTCGAGGGTTTCTCCGATCACCGGCCACCCCGTTTTTCCCGGAGGAAGGGCGGCCAGTTTTGGCTTGTTCTTGTAGATGAAGAGTAGGTGGAGAGATAGGAATACAATGGAGATCAAGAGGCAGAAGAGAGGCACAAAGGGGGAGTCCATTTTCTTTTTTGTGTGTGAATTAAGATGGAGACCATATATATATATATATATATATATATATATATATGTATAGGGAATATATTGTCAGATCAAAATAAGGAAAAAGCCGATTTTGGTCCACTTTATCTATTTTTTACTATCTCAATTTTAGTTTGCAACTATTACTTTTTTTAATTTTATTTTAATTTTACTCAAAATGTTAATTTCTGCTTTTGTGTGAATGTCAGGATTGAAAATATCATCAAGAATTTTTGTGTTCAAATTAGCATAAATTTACATTGCAAGCATAATCCCACTAGAATTGGAAAAAAAAAAAAAAGTGAAGGTTATACCACCAAAATTGAATTATATAAAATTAGTGGTAATATATAGGTTACCGAACAGAAATTGCGATTTTCTCTACAATTAATCTATATATTTTTGCAATTTTACTTAACATTAATATATTATGTAATATATAGTATATTTTGTACATAATACTAAAAAATAATTAAAAAGATATAAGTAGAGAAACTTTCTTTTCTAATGATCTTAAAGCATAATTAAAATCCTATTTCAATTTTTTTGCCTTTCGTTTTTTTTTTTTGTTTTTTTTTTTTTGAAGAGTGTAAAATTTCGGATTTTATTGATTCTCAATTTATTGGTTTTATCGACTCTAATTTTTTTTTTAATTACAACATGCAAGTTTTTTCGACTCAGGAACCATCATCTTCAAATTTGTTACAAGTCAACACATGATCAACTAATTCAAACTTCAGTAGTTTTTCACTTAATTTTTAAGAAGATTTTCGTAAAAAAAAAATGATAAATATATTAGAGATGAAACTCATAAAATATCAAATCGTATAAAACATGAATTTTGAATCCCTAAATAAAAATTCCCTCTCAACATCAGCAATTTAAACTTTAAAAAATGAATTATAACTAATTTAATCCAACAACGTTTCATTTTATAAATCTTGAACTTTTTTTTCCCTGTAATTGTAAGGGTCTAACATTTTGAGCATAACATGTCTTTTCACTGGCAAATTGGGGACTCTAATTAATAAGAGTTTGTGAATAGGGCAAAGTTTTGGCTTGATCCCACTAATTTGGCCGATTTTTTTTTTTTTTTTTTCATTTAGTACCAAATGCACCATTTTGATTACTTAATCTTAAAATTGTGGAAACCTGTAAAAAGAAAAGGACAAATATTAATAAATAAATAAAAAGGAAATTTATTAAAGCAATTCTGAAATTATATCTAATTGAAATGAACTGGGCTAAAAACTTATGGACCAAACTAGTTATGAAAACTACATAAGAAATAAATGGCAAGCCCACCCTTAAATCTAGCTCTTTACGTCGCTTAATTAAACATCCATTATTGTAGAAATTTGAAGAAAATTTGTACACGAAATGAATAAACGGAGCAGACTCACTTTTTTTTTTCAAAATTAATTGGCCTTAAGAAAATCAATGCTTCCCCTCGAAAAAGAACACACTATAACAAGCAAGATTGTTAAAATCGTATTGAATCATAAAATTATTTTGAATCTTAAAATTATGTATAATCTAATAGTAAAATTTTACAAATTATGGTATAAAATTATTTTGAATCGCAAAATTATGGTATAATCGAATCGTAAAATGTTTACAAACATTATGTAAATATTAATTTGTGATTAAAAGTGTAAATGTTTTTGAAGAATTTTTAATTAATGAAGAAAATATAAAATATTTAAAAATTAATTAGACAAATGAAAAATACAATTTATAATATTTCTATAAATGATTAAAGTGATTAATTGGACTTTAGAAAGTGGAAAAATTAATCTATGTCTAAGTTATAGTTTTAACAATGTACTTTTAAAAAAAAATCAACTTTAATATGAGATAATTATACAAAAAAAAAAAGTGATAGATATAGTTATTTTTAAAATGTGATATACGTACATGGTTTAGGGGTTTGAGGTTTGGCAATTTGAAGTTGTGCTTCAAATTATATTTCGTGTGATTCCAATTGGACACAATTTTTTTTTTTTTTTTGTTGAATAGTTTATTCATGAAATCTTAAATTAAGAAATCAATAATTTTAACAATTTTATATATGATTCACTCATAATTTTACTTAGATCCAATCAAAACTCGATCTTATATATACATGTCTTGAGTTAATAGATAATTAAAAGTTTATAAACTCGTAAAATAAGACAACCCGACACAAATTTAACAATCATAGTTACAAGCACTAATATTTTTTTTAACATGATGAACTCCATTTTTTAATGCCTCCATTGTCTTGCATGTCCCCAAGCTAGCTAGCATTCTTCTCTAGTTAATTTTGACAATGTATATGCAACGTCTAGTTAAAGACTCATTAATATGTGCATGCATACAATATAAAATACCATAAAAAAATAATCTATAATCTATTCTAATAAGAAAGTAAAAAAAAAAAAAAAAGTTGACAAAAAATACAACTATATCACTTTACCACTCAAAAGAATGTCATGTCAAAAAAAAAAAAAGGAAAATAAAACTTTATTTGCAAGCTATTTGTATATAATTAAAATTCTTCTAATATTAGTTTTTTTTTTTGGGTCTTTTAATTGAACTTTTTGAGTAAAAAGATAATAATAATTTGTTTCATTTTATTTGTAAGTCATTTTATAAAATTATATTTTATGACTCAAATACTAAGTGTAAATAACATTGACCAATGTAATCAGCACTATACTTATTATTTTTATTGGTAGTTTTTTATATTTATTTGTTGATGGATAGATATTTAAAAATAATTTTAAAATTCTCAAGTTAATAATTTCGATTTATTATATTTTTATATTTACTTAAATATATAATATTTCAAATTTTATTTTTTATTTCAAAATTATAAACATATACAATTTCCATTATAATTCTTCTTCTTCTTCATTATTAAATACGTTTCTTAAATTTTTATGTTGTTTGTATTCCAAATTTGTGATATTATTAAATATAGTAATTTAAAGTATATAATATATAATGAATTTTGAAATATATAAATTTCTATTAATATAAATATTAATAATATTATATATTTAAATTAAAGTACTCTATTATTATATTATATTTTCAAAACTACATCAAATAATGCGGGTCATGTGAGTGCAAGTAATAAATATGTTCTTCATTATTGTTGGAACTGTCCGTCACTAATTAATTAAAACCATGTTGCAGATTTATACGTCTTGTCCAAAAAGATTCATGAGCCTCTCAAATTAATTTGATTAATTTATTGGCCGGTCACGTAATTTTCCTTCACTTACTAATTAATTTTGCTGAGTAATTTATAAACTCTAATGGCATGTTTGGTTTGGAGGTTTAGAAGGGTTAGAGTTAATTAATCCGGATAATATTCCTGTGTTTGGTTTGAAGATTGAAAAACCCGTGTTTATTTCGGGTTTGGGTTAAAAATGACTTTTATGGTCTTATGGTGGGTTTATTTGGGTTAAATAAACCCATCAAAAATGGTTGATTTAGATAGGTTTATAAGAGCATTTAGGTTTTTTAATACATAAATCTAACTCAATAAATATCATAACATTCAAACCAAACACAAAATTGAGTCAAACCTATCATTAAACATTCAAAGCAAAAATATCAAAAAATTAATCCAAATAGTACAAACCCCTCACAACCCAACTAACCTAACTAATCCAACATACGAACCAAACATGCCCTAAACAGATATAATGTATAATTATGTCATGATGATGATGATTTAATATATATGATTAGATGACGGAAAATAGTTTTTCTGCTCTTAGAAAAATCGTACATATATTCTCATGAAATAATTTATTAAATGGTGATCATGAATTAATGGTAATTTAGTATAACGGTTGTCTAGTAAGAAAAAAGAGGGGGGGGGGGGGGGGGGGGGGATTTGAAGCATCTTACATCTGTACTAAAAATAAATAACACAATGTTCATCATGATCATACCATCTGAAATTGGTGTCTCTATAATGAACCATGAACTCCAAATAGAGACAAAAACATGTAAAACAAATACTTCGAAGCTTGAGTTTGTGGATGATAAAAGAAAAACAAGTGAAAATACGATGTTGTAATTTTTGTCTCTTTTTTATTTTTTGATGAAAAACAAGAAAAAATAAGATGATATCATTTTTATCTATCACTAGCTTATCTTTTTTGAAGGAAAATATCTTTATTCTTATTGAATTACAAAAAAATAAAATAATAATAATTGCCACAAAATCATAAATTTTCCCCAAAATTGTAATTTAACATGACTTTTAATGTCTTGCGCATCTGTAACTAATGAATAGATTTGGGGTATCTTAGAATTCCCAAAATTTTCAGCAATATGAAGAAAAGCCTCAATCGATACTTTTATATATATTATATTAATATTAATTGGTCTAGAAACATAAGTTATATAGTTAAAAGATGTGTGAAATCTGTTAATTGATTAGGAATGCATGAAATATTGAAAATCGTGTTAAATTTGTAAATAACCAAAAATTATATTAAAATTGTAATTTTGAAGAAAAATTGTTATTTACACTATAATTACCTAAAAAATAATCTGATGAAATTTAGTACTTGACTTGTTGAGATAAAATAATTTGGCTTTTAATTGTTGCAAATTTATAATTATTATCTAGATTGGGGGAAGTGTGGGGGAGAGGGGATGTTATGGTTGATCGCTGATTATATGCCTAACTTGTTCGTAAAGAAAGTTATTATTATTTTTTGGGATTTTTTTAAAATTATCTAAGTTAGTTTTATTGGATTATTTTCATCACTATCTTTTATATTTTAATTTTTAATTCTTTATATTTAAAAATAATTATTTTTTTAGATTTTTTATCTATCGGATCTTCAATTCATCTTTGTCCAGCCAATTCATGACAAAATGTTTGAGCAATGCACAACCGAATTGGTTGAGAAAAGGAAACCCCAGCAACAAAGCACTCCCACACCCCAAAAGAGTGTCCTTTAAGTTTACCACTCCACCTACTAATGGACTGTGAGAGGTAGGTGAACGGGAGCCGACTGCAAACCCGAACCGCTGACCGATCCCTTTATAATCCATTCATCGGGGTTTAAGATGAATGAAACCAATCAGAATACATGTAACTTTTTTTTAAAATAACATTTAACACTAAAAAAAACTATTTTTTAATGAGAAAACACTATATTAATATTAATCATTAAAAAATGAACTTTTTTCTATAATATGTTTAAGTTTAGCATGCTCAAATTATTAATATTAAAATAATTAAAAAGAAAATTCTAATTCATGTATTGGGATGAAAAATAAATTTTTATTTATTAATATTTATTTAGGATGAAGAATATAAATTTTTGATTAAAATAAAATTTATGTTCTCTCAATTTAAAAAAAAATGTTAAAAATTAAATTTAATTTAGAAAAAACAGTTACCTACTATAGCAGGTTAGAGGATTGAAAAATAAAATTTTTAAAATATAAAAAATTAAAAAATTTCATAGATAAAATATAAATGATGAAAAATTCAATAAGTAAATTTAGAGGAAAGAAAATTATTTCCTTTTTAAATTGTCGGAACATACTTGTATGAAACGAAAGAACATTTCCATTCATAAATGCATTTTGAGTTATTCAAATTTATCGATATCCAAAGAAATGAAAATTTTCATTCTTGATACCTTAGCTATATATGTTAAGCATAGTATCACGAAAGCTTAATTATATGAGGCGATGTTAATGACATGTTTTCTATGATAGATGACAAGAGCCTCATTTTTCGTCAATCAAATCAATTTTACAAACTAATGTGAGTTGTGGATTGTGTTTACAAACTAATGTGAGTTGTGGATTGTGGATTGTATGAGTGACCGTTTCACGAAAAAATTTATAAGATGGTTTCACAAAAGTCTTACTCAGAATCATAAATCTGTATAAGACGATATTACGAATAATTATCTTGAAATTAATCTTTTACTATCCACAAATAAAATTTATTTTCATAAATTTATAAGTAAATTATGAAATGTTAATTAACCCATATCATATAATCAAACTCATGAAACGGTTCAAATAAAACGGTGCCATCAAGACCATTCTTAAAAGAGTAGCCTTTTAAAAATCTATTTTGTTACCTGAAAAATATTTTGGACTTTCACATATAACCAATGGCTCATAGAATACTGTTTGTAACGTGTATGAATTCAACCTGCCCATCATTAAATAAAAATCACGCTTGTACTATAAATATGGTACGTTGTTTTCACTTTTAGTTGGTGAATGCACCACTGTAAGGAATTCGATCTCAATGCACTGCAACTGATATCACATGCAGAAACCCAATGCAAATTCATGCAACTCAAGAAAACAAGAAGAAAACGCAATCACACCAAGAACACGCGATCTTTACGTGGTTCGGAGATTTGAAGCTCCTGCATCCACGGCCAATTAGACGATTTTATACTCAATTCAATCAAAGAAACGAATTACATCAGAATCCCAAGATTAGGGTTCTTAAAGAAGAAGAAAATGACCTAAACTCTCTGAACTCTCGAATCTATTAACCAATCGAACTGATACTTAGACTGAAGGAAGAACACTCTATATATAGTAAAACCCCCTAAGCTAATTTCATCTAACTATCGCTATATAACCGCAATTTTAGGCCTAACTAATTAGGGTTCGCGCTGATAACCCTAATTAGCTGCTAACTGCCCTGAACCGTCTCCTAACTCCCAAGCTTCGGTTTGTTGCTTTCTCCACCGGTTATGAAGCTTCTCGATCCGGTTCCAGAATCAGCTACCTCTGCCACGTGTCAGCAAGCCATGCAAAGTCCACGCAAACTCCATGCAAAGTCCATGCAAAATTCATGCAGTTTGATTTACATATTACAACCACAATACCCTTATTTGAAGAAAACTTAATGTAACATTATGTCAATCTCTACTTGTGAGTTAAAAATTACCACATTCTCTTGCAAAAATAAGTTGTAGAATTAATTTTAAAATAATGGAAGTGATCTAATAAAAATATTTGAAACTATCAAATTAAATCATGAAACAAATAAATTTATAGATGCCAAAACTTTTGAATTAATATAGCTAAAATGCAAATAATTATCCTCACTCTAGTCAAGTTAAGAGGGATTGTGGTTGTTATTCTTAAAATTAGTTAGATGTAAGTTTGGAATGATGTGTTAAAAAGAGAACTTAATTCTACTATAAAATGCTAATTGAGATTCAGGTACACAATATTCTTATAAAACTGGTGTATGGATCTTAAATTCATGTAATTCGGGTAGACCCAATTCGAGATCATCTTCCATATACTCTCACGCCCTTTCATGCGTCCCCACGTGTCTAGATCTTCGTGCTCACACACTCTTCAATATGATCATATTTTAACAAATATGTAATACATTTTAATTATAACATTCATACATTTATGTTATAATATTCATATATTTACATTATATTACACAGACATGTATATCTTATTTAAATTTTTATGTTATATTAGGTGAACATTTATTTTGATATAAATCTATAAGTAATATTACATAAAAATATAACTATATTAATATAAAGATATAAGTAATATCACATAAAAATGTATTGATACATATTATGCTGAAATTATCTTTTATTAAGTTAAAATATTATATAAAAAACATGATAGTATATTATAAAATTTATATTAATATAATATAAAAGTCAGCACATGAATTTTAAAAAAAATCACTATAATATTCTAATGAATTCGCATCGACCAATTACACGTTGCAATTGGTGTTAATCTGAAAGTGACTCTTCTGGATAATATTTCAAAATGGATCTTCAATTTGAAATCATGATTTTATATTACATACATTCGCATGATTGATACAGTGTGCGTTTAAAAATCTCGCTTAATATGCTCTATTAATGATAACTAACAACTTTTTTATTTCTTTATTTTTTATGAAGATGACCTACACCAATAAATTAGTTCTCAATTTTAAATTAAAATTTTAAAATTTACTAATAAAGAAAATAATTTAAAAAAAATTCAATTTAAAACTTGAAAATTAAATTGAATTCTCAATTTAAGTCAAAATATTAATTTTTTTTCTTTTTTTTTCTTTTATTATATTTATATTTATAAATTTATTTATATTTGAATATGGATTCATATTTTGGATAAATTAAGAGAAGTTAGTGCATTTTAAGAATAATCTTCATCCGATTTGTCTTAATTTATATAAAAAAAAAAAAAATATATATATATATATAATTACTTCAATTCGTAAAATATAATTTATATTTTACTAATTAATATTAAAATTAATTTTCTTTAATTTTATTCATAAAATTAAGAAAATAAAGGAATTTTAATTTTATGAATTAGATTAATTATTAAGACAAGTCGAATGAACATCATTCTAAAATTACACAAACTTGTCTTAATTTATCTAAAACTAGCAATAGTCCCGCGAGACGCGTGATTTATTATTTATCATGATAAAATTTAATTTGAAATATATAATGAGTTTATGTTTTGAGTTCAAACATGTATTATAAAACATGTAAGATAAAAAAAAAAACAAGTTTTTTTTTCATTTTTTTAATTGTTAAATAATTTGGGCAAAAAAATGGCATATCAATAATTTCTCCAACTTTTTTGTTTTTATATATAGCTAGATATAAATACATACTTAAATATAAATAAATTTATAAATATAAATAAAAAGAAAGAGAAAAAAAAGTTTAAATTTTGTCTTGAATTGAGAATTCAATCTAATTTTCAAACCTTAAATTGAGAAAAGTGATTAAATTGAATTTCCTATTGAGAAATTTAAAAATTTGAGTTTATAATTGACAATTAATCTATAAATTGGATCTTGTTATGATATTTATCCAACCAAAATATAGATATTTTAGCACATATAGAAGTAATTGTTCAATCACAATTGTTTTTTAACCATGTACATGAGTTATGATCCATACAATTATGGCATGATTGGTATGGTGGAATGAAATAAGGTGTGAATGGAATGAATTTAAGAATGAAATGGTGATGGGAATGAAATGATATTAAAATGTTTATTCTTCTGATTGGTATCGCAGAGGAATAGGAAATGAGTGAAATAATTATTATAATTATATTTCATAATTGATAACTACAAATAAAACATTAAATCAATTTTTATTTGATCAAATTATCATTCACTATAATTTTATTTTAATATTCTTATTTCATTTAATTTAAATAATATAATACATTTAATTTATTAAAAAATTATAAAAAATTAATCATTGCACTAATTATAGGTTATACCTACCTTCAAATTTTACTATAAATTTTACTATAAAACGTATATTTATTTCACTTTTTAAATGAATAATTTCTAATGATCATTTATGAGATGTAGATTAAAAAGATTTTGAAAAATAAAATTTGAAAAAAATTTGAATATAATTTATTATTTTCGAAAAAAGACGACTACTTTAGTAAATTATCCAATTTATTTTATTAGTTTATGACTTGTTTGAACAAATATTTATTTTATATTATAAAGCTCTTAATTTCCAAAATCTGAATTGATCTGATCCGTAATACCTGAATTTTTGAAGGAACCGAACCAATATGATGGAGCAAGTCTGGAGATATTTTTTGCAATTTTCCAAAAATCTCTGAACTTTGAAGCAATTTCAGAGATTATCTTATCATCAACTTGTTCTGAACCGTGCTCACTCTTATCACTAATATTAAGGTACATCATATTTAGATATTTTATTTTTTATTTTATTATTAATATATTAATGTTTTATTATTTATATATTCTTATAGTAGTTAATTATATTATATTTTATGATAATTTTATTAATTATTTTATATGATTTTGTGCTATTAAAATAATACTTTATATTATTTAAAAAATATTTTAGTTAGTTATAATTTATTTATATATTTTTATATAAACTAGACTACACTTATTTGTACTAATATTATATTCAAATTATCTCTATATTTTTTAAAAATTTATATTCTTTATTTTTATTTTTATTTTATTTATCAACTTAATTTTATTATTTATTTGATATTTTCATTTTTTTTATTTTATATTAAATTTATATATTATATTTTTTTATAAATAATTTTATATTATTATACAATTTTATATAATAATTTAATTTTGGGAAGTCAACTTGTAAAAAAATAAATTAAATAATGATAAATAATCAAATTAATAAATATAATTCATTCATTTGTAGGTGAGGAATACATAATACCATGGGGGTAGGAAGGAATGACCATTCCCTCATCCATGGTAATGACAATTTCTGAAGGAATGGTGATTCCCACTTATAAACCATACAAATCAAAGGAATGAGAATGAAGGTAAAAATGATGATTCCATTCCTCACTCATTCCATCATACCAATCATGCCATAAAGGGTCATATGATTAGAAAGGTGATTTTCAGGCATCACATGCGTGCTCAAGCGCACCCATATTCACGCCCACACTCTTACCCTACGTGTTTAACCTTTATGTTATGTTAACGTAACTTTTATATAGTAATAGTTTAATATTTTATATTATATTACAGATATATAAATATATATTGCATTTTAAACCTCTATATATAATAATATAACATTTATGTTATGATAATATAACTTTTAGTACTACATAATAATATAACTTTTAGTACTTTCAAATATAAAGATTATATATTCGTACATAAATATTATATTAATATAACATAAAAATTAAAATTTTATAATATAAAGGTACAACCATACTACATAAACTTTTATACTGAAAAAAAATTAAGTAATATCACTTAAATATTATATTAATATAACATAAATATAATCATATAAATTGAAAAAAAAATTAATTTAAGCACGAATTCAAGTAGGATTGAGTCCAACCCAATTCACATATATCTAATTACCGATGCACAGAAATACACTCTAATTCAATGAATTAGTTGAGAAATTATTTTTGCAATAACTCTTTATTCAACGAGAAGTTGAGAATTCATTTTTGCAATAACTCTTTATTCATGATAAATGTCATGTCTAGTACTACCTATGGTTGACCAATATCATTATATTAATTTCAAAATAGCCATTGTTAGGGATGTAAACGAGCCGAATCGAGCCGAACAGTACTGGGCTCGAGTTCGACTCGTTCGAGTTCGGTTCGGGCTCGAGTTCGATTCGAGCCTTAGAAATGAAGCTCGAGCTCGGCTTGTTTGAAAAATATTGGGCTCGGTATTCGTTCGAGTTCGGCTCGAATAAGGCTCGTTAATAGGACAAACGAGCCCAGTTCGAGTTCGGCTCGATAAAAGCTCGAAAGAGTTCGGTTACAAACTCGAATTCGAGCTTGATTTTTCGAGCTCGAGTTCGAATTCGGGCTCGAGTTCGTTAACAAGCTCGAGTTTGTTTGGCTCGATTAGTTTTTTAAAAATGCTAATTGTGCAGATATTGATAATTAATACATATTTTATTTTAAAAATTGCTAATTGTGCATTATATCTTTTATATAAAGATAATATATACTCACTAAATTGTATCATTAATAATTTAATATCAAAATTTTAAAGATATTCAAATGACAATACAATCAATATATTAGAAATAAGTAGATTGTAATGAATTTTATTAGTTAGTATGTTTATAAAATGAATATGTTTAATTTAATCATGTAATATTTGTGTTAAGAATTTTTTAATTTATATACATATTTATTTAAATTTTAAACTCTAATACTATTATAAAATATATAAATAAACTAGCCCACAAACACTAAACGAATATGTTAACGAACTCTTCACGAACCTAACGAACATGTTCGCGAACCTGCTTAACGAACCTGTTCGCGAGCCTACTTAACGAACCTGTTCGCGAGCTTTCGAATCAAACATGTCCAGGCTCGAGTTCGGCTCGTTAAGTATTTGAGCTCGAAATTCGGACTCGAGTTCGACTCGTTAAGCTTCACAAACGAACTCGAACAAATATTTATCGAGTCGAGCCGCGAATAGTTCACGAATAGTTAAATAGTTCATCATCAATGGTTCATAAAGATTAAGATATCATTTAATATGTATTACTATATATGAAATGAACATATAACCTACCATTTAACTTTTTTAATAAACATGATTAATATAAAAGCAATAAATGAACAAAATTGAAAGAAAAAAAAATTAATTAATTATTTTTTATAATTAAAAAAAGACAAAATTAAAAAAAAAATCAACGTTTTAATAATTATTTTAAATAGACCTGTTAACCTATCTATCATGGGTGCACTTATAGACCTAACCTAACATCATATACATCTCTCAACTTGAGCAAAATTCCATCTTTAAGGCCTCATCCTCATTTGTAATTCAAAAAAAAAAAAAAATTCCATTATGAATACATCAATACGTGTCAATTGATGATTTGTCAAATATCTATAATATATAT
The DNA here is from genome assembly GCA_028654395.1 of Scutellaria barbata. Classification (NCBI taxonomy): domain Eukaryota; kingdom Viridiplantae; phylum Streptophyta; class Magnoliopsida; order Lamiales; family Lamiaceae; genus Scutellaria; species Scutellaria barbata. The sequence continues at coordinate 10,188,188 of CM053646.1, read as the reverse complement.
ACATTTTTAATTTTAAAGAATAAAACATTACACATCAATTGAATTTTTCTCCACAATCTTTTTAATCAATTTCTAGAAGAAAATTCAGTGTGTACCATTTCCACACAACTTGCAATAATATTATAGGATAAACTTGCATTATTTTGGTATAGAAAAAAGTTAATCGCAATAATGTTAACTTGCATTATTTTGTATAACTGACAGTTGAAAATGAAGGAGAAGTGATTTTGGAATAATGATGAAAGTGATGATCCCGCTCAAATAATACAAGGTGCTACACGAGATTTTCAAGAATATATTCAGATTAACTCCTCACTTCAATCCAATCAAGTTCACCACTAACCTCGTGTTGACTTAGTTGAGCATTTTTTAACACAATCTAATAACTTTCAACAATAATGGTTTATCTATAGCTTCTTATTATTTGGTATTTTTATTAATTATATATCTTTTTTTGTTGATTATGTTATACTATCTCAATTTATGAAAATTTGTCACAAAATTGTATTGTCTTAAATTTAAGTAAAAAACAAATTATTTTAAAATTGGTAAAATAAAAATATTCTAGTTTATTCATATTAATTAGAAAAATAATATTACATCATTTTATTTGAAAAAATTATTGTTTTTTTTTCTCAATCATTTTTATGTTTCAAAATTTTCATAATAATTAAATAGTTGAAACATGTATTTATATAATGAAATATATGGAGAAAAAAAAGTGAGTAAATGATGGTGAAACCCAAAAAATTCGATGTAATCAAGATGATGGATGTAGAAATTAAGAAGAATTGATTATAATTAAAAAAATAATGATAAAAAAATAGGAATCATGAGTTATAACCCAACACGTGGTAATCCGCATGTTCGAGCATGTGTTTTCTGACATTTCTCTACATTTACCAATGTTCAATGTCAGACAACCTTGGAAGGAGCAAACCTTAAATATCATTTCGTAAATTTTGCACTACCCAAAACATTCTCTATTAATAGTCTAGTCCCTCAACGGCTCCATCCACCAAAGATAGACCATTATTTCTTTTTGTATTTATCTACAATTATAGTTATTTTCTTTATTTATAAAGTATAATTTCTCTAAAATGTTTTCAACTAATGTTTGAAATTTGTGTATGAATGTATAAATGTTGATGTTTTTTATTTAGTTAATAATGTATATAAATAAGGGTATAAAATGAAGTTTATAAGTTAAATTTTTTTTTAAGTAAATTAAATAAATATTTTTTTAATCTTTATAAAATATAAATACGACTCTATAGATTGACGGTAGTATTTGAATTCGTTATGCCACATATCTTAACAAAGTTCAAGAATATTAGAAGAATTGTCAATGTGGAGCAGTCCATCCACTATAACCACTATTTTGCGGGATAGGGTGGATTGAGCTATATATTATCATGTGTGTCAAAAATTTCAATTTATTATTCGAAATTTTGATTTAATTTGTTTTAAAGAAAAAAGTTGTGATATATATAATATCTTATATATTTTACTAAAATATTGCATATGCATTCCGTATATTATATAAAATACGAAAGAAACTTTTGATATAGTTCTTGTATTATAGTTTTAATTCATTTATGTAAATAAATGACTCACATCAATATTTTATACATCATTACTCATATTTTATATCAAGTTTTATCATTATTACTCATGTTTCATCTATATCTTTAAGAAAAAAGTACAAAATAAGAGAAAATATAGAAGCGGAGAACACATAAGATGTCCGCCCCACCTTTTTTTTAATTATTTTATTTTTATTTAATGTGATATAGATTGTATTCTTTTAAGAGGGGTAGAAAATACTTTTGAATGAGTGTGGTTAATTAGTTTATTCAATAGTATTTTCTATAGATAAATTTCATAACAAAATCTAATTTATAAATTAATTTTTAATTTTGAACTCAAATTTTAAAGTTTCTTAATAAAAGGTTTAATTTATCATTTTTTCTCAATTTAAAACTTGAAATTTAGATTGAGTTTTCAATTTAAGATAAAATTTTATATTCTTTTTATTTATATTTATAAATTTATTTATATTTCAATATGGATTCAAATTTTGGATAAATTACGATAAGTTAGTACGCTTTAAGAATAATTTTCGTCCGACTTATCTTAATTAATATGAAAAAGAGAAAGAGAAAAAATATATTTAATTTCATTCATAAAATATAATTTATATTAAACTAATTAATATTAAAATCAATTTTTTATACTTTTATTCATAAAATTAAGAAAATAAAGGAATCTTAATTTTTTGAATTGCATTTATTATATATATAAATTAATATAAGTCGGATGAAAATCGTTCCAAAATTGCACGAAGTTGTTTTAATTTATCTAAACTATAAATATATATTAAAATATAAATAAAATGAAAATGAAATTTTATTTTAAATTGAGAACTAAATCTAATTTTTAAATTTTAAATTGAGAAAAAATGTAAAATTAAGCCCACTTTATTAAAATTTTTTAAAATTTGAATTCAAAATTATAAATTAATTTATAAATTGGGTCTTATTACAAAATTTATACCTTCCCATATTGTATCCCTATACAATCAATTTATCATAGTACTACTCTTAATCACCACCTGCACCAGGCTACTGCAAGAGTGCACTCTGTATTTCCATATATAAATTAGTGTCTAGTAAGCATCAAAGAGATCCTTAAACTTTCTTAATTTCACCCGCATTCTTCAATCATCCTCTGAGCAATTTCTGGAAAGGTCTGCTTTTTTTTTTTTTACTTTTATGGCTCCATCACTTTCCTCTAGGCTTGATTTCTTGATCTGTTCTCAATTTTAGTAACGTTGTATATTTTTTGGTGAATATTTTGGTGTTGTGGTAAGGAAAAAAGTGTATGTAAATTGATGCAGAGAAAATGTGGAAGTTGAAGATTGCAGACGGCGGTGGCGACGGCGGTGAGAGGTGGCTGACGACGACAAACAACCACCTCGGAAGACAGCGGTGGGAATTCGATGCCAAGGGTGGAACTCCAGAAGAACGAGCTCAAGTTGAAGAATTCAGACAAGAATTCAAGAAACATAGATTTCGATTCAGACAAAGTGCTGATCTCTTCATGCGCATGCAGGTCTTATATTAGTTGAATCATATCATGAATCTTGATCCATCTATAAAACATGATATATATCATGATCACGTGTAATAATAAAATATAGAAAAAACAAAATGTCCCTTCAACATTAATTTTATTCAAAAATATTAATTACTTATAGTTGTGAGTATAGTCATTTATAATTGATCATTGATACTTTTTTTTTAGTAGAAAATTATCAAATGGTTATTTCTGCATATAGAAGATGTAGAAGCCACATTTATCTTTTTATTTTTCATAATTTATAACAAAAAAATTTAGAACGATATTTATTTTAAAGGGGTAATTGCTGAAAAACATAAAAAAAAATTCTCAAAAATTGTAATTATAACATGCAAATTTAACAAGACTTTCAAAGTTCTGTGCATCTATAACCAACGAATAGATTACAAGTATCTTTTAACTGTATAAATTCGTATTTCTAAGTCAATTAATATATAATAGTATCAATTGAGGATTTTCTTCATAATTTCTAAAAATTTAAGAATTTTTAAAATGTTCGAAATCCCTCAGTTAGTTAATTACAAGTGCACAAGATTTAGACATTTGGTTGATATTTGATAAAAATATAAATTGCAGCTTAGAAAAGAGAATGGATGTGGTGAGATTGCAAGAGGCATAAAAGTGGAAGAAAGAGAGGACATAAGAGAAGAGGCAATAATGACTACACTTAAAAGGGGCATTAGCTTCTACTCAACAATCCAAGCCCATGATGGACACTGGCCTGCTGAATCTGCTGGCCCTTTGTTTTTCCTCCCTCCCATGGTTAATCATCATCACTCTTCAATTACCACATCTACAATTATATATGTACTAAGTTACTATGATTTAGGTGATGGTACTGTACATCACTGGAGACCTGGACAACATACTTTCAATCGACCACAAGAGGGAAATACTTCGCTACACCTACAACCATCAAGTACGTACTAACTTTATGATTGATATTCAAATTTGTTGATGAGTGCTTATATTTGTTGTGTGGTTGGGATGATTATAGAATGAGGATGGAGGGTGGGGATTGCATGTGGAGGGCCATAGCACCATGTTTGGTTCCATTCTGAATTATGTTGCGTTGAGGTTGCTCGGAGAGGAAGCCGACCAACGGGCCATGGCCCGAGCTCGGAAATGGATTCTTGACCATGGTGGCGCCGTCGCAATACCCTCATGGGGTAAATTTTGGCTCACGGTAACTTTTATTGTACTAATTATATAAAGGCTTAATTTTAATTTTGTTACTTAAACTATATCACTTTTCAGTTGTGGTGCCCCTCTTTATTTGTATAGTTGATATCTAAATATTTGAAATGATAACCAAACTTCAGTATTTGGTGGGAAAATTCATGGGAATAATGTCAAACTTTAAACCGCAAATTCATTTCACCAGTTTTAATTTTGCCCTAACTTCACTCTTCCCCTCTAAAATTCTCTCAAGTTCTTACATTTCTCTTTAAATAATTATGGCCAAACTTTTGTCGAAATCAAGTGGGGAAACGAAATTGGGGATTTGAGATAATACAGGTGAATTTTCCCTCACAAATATTAGGGTTTGGTATATTTCTACGACAAAATGTATTAATATGATTTCAAAAATTGGGTATCAACTTTGGCGGTGGCATACAAGATATCAAAGCTAAAAAGTGGTGAAATTTATGTACCAAAATAGAAATCAATCTCTAATAATATATTATAGAACATAACTAGTTGATAGTGCGTAATTTTTGATAAATTTTCGATATTTATTGAAGGTGCTTGGAGTGCATGAGTGGGAAGGGTGCAACCCTGTTCCACCAGAATTATGGTTGTTTCCTTCTAACCTTCCTATAAATCCAGGTATAATGCTTTGCTATGCAAGATTAGTTTATATGCCAATGTCGTATTTGTATGGTAAGAGATTTGTCGGCCCCAAAACCGGGCTACTACTATCGCTAAGGCAAGAGCTCTATACACAATCTTACGACAAAATTGACTGGAATAAAGCAAGGAAGAGTTGTGCAAAGGTTGGTCCAATTTAACTCGGCAAATTTAATTAATAATGCATATTTCGAAGTAATTAATGATGCATTGTGTGTAATAATTATGTGTTTATGTAGGAGGATATTTACTACCCACACCCTCTAATACAAGATGTGTTGTGGGAATTCCTGCACAATTTCGTGGAGCCATTCTTGACTAGATGGCCCTTTTCTAAATTGAGAGAAAAGGCCATGAAAGTTGCAATGGATCATGTTCATTACGAGGATGAAAATAGTCGATATTTTTCCATTGCATGTATAGAAAAGGTACGAAAAATACCTACAAATTATATGCCAACTATATGTGTATGCAATGATTAATCCAAATGAATTTTTGTAAGTAGGAGATTAGCCTCCTGGCTTGTTGGGTGGAATCTCCGAATTCAGAAGCTTATAAACGACATCTTGCACGAATACCAGATTTCTTTTGGGTAGCTGAAGATGGAATGAAACTTCAGGTAGATATTATCTCTCTAGCTTAGTTTTCACTTGATTTCATTATTAGTCATGCTATGACACAAGTGTCTGAAATTATTCCCGTTAATTTTGGAAAAAATCAATTTAGTCTTCCATTTAAAAAAATAGTGTAATATCAATACTTTTTTTCCGTCGAAATTTTCCAACTTTGATGGTTTTTTTTTTTTTTTTTTCGCATGAGTCACACGCACCTTAAAATTAACATGACTCTGGAATTTGAAATTCTTGTGGAAAAAAAAAAGGGACGGATCAAGTTGGACAACTTTTCAATTTCATGACTGATATTGAATATTCAAATTAGCGAGACTAGTTTCGAGCACACCTCTTGACTCCTAAGGCAGGATTGACAATGAATTTAACTGCTCAGCTAATTGGGTACAACTCTATTTAATTACACAGACATTTGGTTGTCAAACATGGGATACATCGTTTGCCGTCCAAGCAATATTATGTAGTAATCTTGCTAAAGAATATGGACCAACATTGAGGAAAGCGCACAACTTTTTGAAAGCTTCACAGGTTTCTATTTTTTTATCTCTTCATCCAACATTAACTAATTTGCAAAATTGGTACAATGTCGAGTCTAATGATTCGTGTTACGTACCTTAAGGTTCGTAATAACCCATCTGGAGATTTTCGCAAAATGTATCGCCACATAAGTAAAGGTTTTTGGACATTTTCAATGCAAGATCATGGTTGGCAAGTCTCAGATTCCACAGCTGAAGCACTCAAAGTAAGTTATATATTGCATTTTTTATTATATACTCTTCAATCTTCATGAGGTTTAAGTATTGGAGAATAGATCTCTAGAATTAAAATTTCCATTTTATTTCTACAGGCTGTACTTCTATGCTCTCAACTGCCTCAAGAACTCGTAGGTGAAGAAATCGAAACAGAACGATTATATGATGCTGTAAATGTTATTATGTACCTACAGGTAATTAAAGACATAAATCCATATATATATATCATGATAATAAATCTTAAGTGAGATAATCTCTTTCGAAAATATTGACACAGAGTGCTAGTGGAGGATTTCCAGTATGGGAGCCTACACAAGGGCCACGATGGTTGGAGGTAATTAAACGACAATTATTCAGACTTGAATAGTTCATCATATATATACATCTCATATTTCAAAATAACTATTGTTTTATATTTTGCAGAAGTTCAATCCTATAGAGTTCTTCGAAGATGCTCTGATTGAAAGAGAGTGAGTCGATATATAGTCCAAAATTTGTACAACTTTATGACCAATCATATCTGCAATTAGTTAATAATAAGAACAATTTTGATTATCTTTCAACTAGCTATGTGGAATGCACTTCTTCAGCAATCCAAGGGCTAGCCCTTTTCATGAAGCTGCATCCGGGTTACAGACAGAAAGAAATCGAAGGGTGCATCTCAAAAGCAATACAATACATAGAGAACACTCAAGAACCTGATGGTTCTTGGTAAAAATTGCAACAATTATTGATCATAATCTAATTTATTATAAGTATTACAAATATGTTAGAATTGATCTATAAACTTTGTGTGTAGGTATGGTTCTTGGGGTATATGTTATACCTATGGGACATGGTTTGCAGTGAAGGGATTGGTAGCTTGTGGAAAGAATTGCCAAAATTCAGACATTGTGAGAAAAGGGTGTCAATTTCTAGTGTCAAAGCAATTAGATGATGGTGGATGGGGTGAGAGTTATCTTTCAAGCTCTAACAAGGTTGTTCTTCAATTTCTTTTCTAAGCAACATTAAAATAAATGATTAATGGAAAATTTGAATTATTTATGTCTATGTTATAATAAATCTTGATCATATGGTGTAGGTATACACTAATCTTGAAGGTAACAGATCAAACTTGGTGCAAACTTCATGGGCTTTGTTGTCGCTCATTGATGCTGGGCAGGTTAGCTAGCAAACATGATTCATTGGATGATTAAAATTTGATAACATTTAATAATTCAACAATTTTGCATATATTTTGAAAGTTTTTAGCCTCTTATAATTGGGGTTAATTTTAATTTTGGTATTGTATGTATGACATTTTTCCTTTTTTGACAACTAAGTATTCGTTTCTCAATTTTGGTCTTTTTTTATTATTTTTTTCAAATTCAATCTAATTTTAATTGGAATTTTCAAAATCATGTGACCGCATAGTAAAAATTCAAGCGGCCACATAGATAATTTTAAAAATTCTAATTAAAATTGGACAAGAATTGAAAAAAAATTAAAATATAAATAATCAAAAATAAAAAATAAATACTTAATTATCAAAAATTGAAAAACATCTTATATACATGACCAAAATTAAAATTACCCTTACAAATTACAATAATCCATAAAATTATTATTTATTGTGAACCAGGCTGAGATTGATCCAACGCCTATACACCGTGGAATAAAATTATTAATAAATTCACAGATGGAAGATGGTGACTTTCCTCAACAGGTAATAATACTTAATAATCATACATCTTTTATCTTTTATCCTTTTTTTTTTTTACATTCGCAAGCACACAATAAATCCATAAACAATTTTAATCATTGATTTTATTTACTTTTTTTTAATTTGGAGCAGGATATCACAGGAGCATTCATGAAGAATTGTATTCTCAATTATTCTTCATATCGAAATATCTTCCCAATATGGGCTCTTGGTGAATATCGTCGATGCATCCTGTGAGTTTAGTCAATGAATTCATGTACAAATTAAGATGCACCAAGTACAAACTATCAATGCTACGTTATGTCTACTTGTGTTGAATCTACTTGTGTTGAATGTAAAATGAACTTTCTTTTCTAAATGAGTTTTTTTTTTTAAAATATATATATAATTGAAATAAGGGGAAAAAATTATGTTAAGAACATACTATTTTGGGTTGAGAGGTGTCTTATTATTGATATCATCTTGTAAACTCATTTAAAAGTGTGTTGCTTTCTATGAATATATATGAATATAGTGGAATATTTTCTATTCGAAATTTAAAAAATTAATTGTTGTAATTTTTTGAAAGACTCGGACTAAGATTAATTTTAAAAGACTATGAGTGAACATATACAGCCTTTGAAAGCCTGTGTTTAATAAGAATAAATTTTATGTGTTTATTATTATATGAATTCTTATTTTTATTCTTATTTCATTACAACAATATATCTATAGCTGAAATTTATATATTAGAAATCTAGCTAAAAACCTTTTTAATCTGTTATAAACGTTAAAAGGAAAATTAGTTATATTTCATAAGTAACCTGATGATATAATATGTCACTCGTTTTCTAAATTTTTTAAATACTAAAAATTATAAAAAATTAATAAAAACATGTTCGACAAAATCTCAAATGAAAAATCATCTTCATTTACCTCTGTATAAATGAATGGGTCTTTTTATCCAATGACATGATATGATCGGATGAGGAAAAAGGGATGACGTGGCCAGAAAATGGAGGAAAAACACTCGTGTTATTTCGGTTGAAAGAAGTGTTTTTAAAAAAGTTTACTCACCTCCTCTATACGTATTTGAGTCTTATCGGGACATACACAATATTTATTAAATCATCAGGTGTATTCTTTTAACACGGGAGAAACACAAAGAATTGTTATATCATTAGGTGAATATTTGACACATTTTACCCAAAATCAATCACTTGATTTGAAAATGACTTAAATTATAAATATTATCAGCTATTTAACAAAAAATATAGAAATAATTTCCCTTAATATTATGATAAAATAGAAATAAAATGTTTTTAAAATGTGAGTAAATATTTTTTTAATTATTACTAATTCTTGATTGAACTTTAAAGAAATTATTGTAATCAATGATATCTTAAAAACAATATTTAATGTCTTAAAAAAATACTCAATAATAAATCATGTAATTGACATGTATTTTTCTAAACACTATTTAGTGAGTGTACTAAGGTGGTGCATATTAAGTAAGTGACCAAGTTAAATTATCGATACTCGGAATTAAGGATTAGTGTAGCCTTAGGGTCATGTGTTGTCACGAAATTATAGTGTAAATTAATCATGTTTAAAGTAGTGAGTTCAAGAAACCAATTAACTGAGAATAAGAAATTAAAATAAGCAAATAAGCAATAAGAGACGAAATAAAACAAATAATATAAACACAATTAAACTAGGATCGAGAGACAAGAAGGGGGAAAGCATGTTCGGATGTTCTTCTCTACACGAGATCAATTACATGGGTAATTAGCTAACTATCACTATTAGTGGTTGATTAATAAGAGCAATCACAAGCGAAATATTACACAAATTCGTACTTGATAAGCCTAGAAAGTGTGCATCGTTAAGCCCTCAAATTTAGAGGAAAGAACATAGTTTCTCACTCGAATAATCACACAAAGTAGGAGCCTCTAGACTAACTAAACAAAAACAAATCCCTATATGCTTTCCCACTTATATACTAAGATACGAACTCCTATAATTTTCTCATTAATCACTCAATTGATAATTCAAGTAATTAGTGTGAACTTATGGGGTTCTAATGAAATTACCCACCTCTCGGTTGTGATAAATCATAACAAATTTAATTCAATCGATCAAATCTCAATTCTATATATCTAAGCACGATTCCAACTCTCGTCAAAATAAATCATGCATCAATATATATATAAATCGAATCAATCGTCAAATTGAAAAATACAAAATCTCATAACTTCAATTAATCAATCCAATAGCAATAGATAGTCTAATTACACCAATAAATCAATTACCCATAAAAATTGAAGCACCCAAACACTATTGATTTAACCAATAATACTCATCATCCAAGCAAAAAAAGAAAAATAAGCAATAACCCAAAATTAAAGTCATAAACAAAATTATAAACAATAAAAAGATAAATATCACTTTTTAAACTTGAAGTCTTACATCACCCACTTGTTATATATTTTGAAAATCAAGAAAAACAAAGAAAGAGAAAAGAAAAAAAAAATCCTCACTCACGATTAACCCCTCTCTGTATGTCTCCCTTTTTTATCCCTCTATCTCTCTATCCCTCCCCCACTGCCCTCTATATCTCTCCTCTTTTATTTTTCAGAAAAATTCCTCCAATTGGGCCCTTCAAGTTTAGCCTTCGAGTTGGGCTTCAGTTTTGGCTTTCAATTTGGGCCTTAAATTTGGGTCTTTCATTCGATTTAATTTTTTCCTTTTCGTATTTTCTTCGTTCGATCTTGATAAAAATAATAGGTATGTATTTGTTTCAAAAATCTCATTTTTACCTATAAAAATAGCAAACGTAACCTATTTCGACAATTAAATACAATTAGTAAAATTAGTGTATAAATATACATAAAATCCTACAAAAAATAATACGAATATGCACATGAATTTCACACAATTTTCACACTAATCAATAATTTTAATATGTCATATGCAACGCAATTGTGCTATACTAGTATATATATATTCTAATCCTATTATGAATTAAATATAATTTTCATATGAGATATAGATGTTAGATGTTAATCAGGTTAGCAATTTTTCAACAAACACCTTTATCATCAAAAACACAATCACACAATTGGATTAAACTCTATTTCGAGATGAATAAAATTGAAAGTATTAGGGAAAAAAGTATAGAAATTAAAATAATTTTTTTAACTCTTAAAGGTTCACTTTGTCCCTCAAATATGTGAAAGAATTGCCTAATTCATGTCATACCTCGAAAACTTTGACATGTTTAGGCTCCCATTTTTTTGTTTGGTTATGAAAGAATGCATTGGACACAGATATTCTTACAGAGGTTCAAATGTATATTTTCCCTGAAAAAATGAACTTTAATTTTAAAAAAAAAAAATTAATTTGAACATCCCAAAAAAAAAAAAAAAAAAAAGTAGAATATATCGTACTTGCTTTCCCATGGAGAAAAATATATTGCACAATATTTACATATTTATAAAATAAAAACATTCCTGTTTCTTATGACAAATTAATGATTATAACAGCCAACCATAAACTGCACCTTTTCATTGTACGAGCATCGTATTTCTTAGCATTTATTGATGTCTCAGCATTTTAGCTGATGTGTCAATTTATTTTTCTAAACCCCACTAGAAATTTAATAGTTACGTGAACAAGTGTGCGAAAGTTTTATTTGAAATACATAAGATAAAGTTTTTATAAATCAGTAAAAGCGGGTGTTGTGTTTCAAACAAGATTTGTTAAAAAAAAAAATCATATTTTAAATAAATTATAGATTATAAATTAACAATCAGAAAATTAATTGAATACATAATTCGTTTCTATAACGTACAAGAGAATTTTGAAAAGAAAATATATTTTTAAGAATTATAATTAAATCTGAAAATGTGTTCAATAAATCTGTAATTATTCAAAGAGAATCTGAAATTTATTATTATAGCTAAAATAAATTTTGATTTCTTTTTTTATAACCCAGTTCCAGGTTGGGATAACAACTCAACTCCTTGAAATTGCTATGATGTGATAATGATCTGAAGTTGAGACTAAGGTTCATTGATATCATTAACAAAACTCAAACCCCAAACATAAACATAACCTAATTTTATATGATTAATTGCCCCTCCTTTTCCATCAGACTTATTATACCCATAGACAAGGTATTAATTGCAGATGTAGATGTTGGAAGTGACATGCATGAGTCATTAACTTATCATATTAAATATTACAGTTGGGAGTTCTCCCAAACATTATCAACCCCTATCACGGGTAAATTAATTAAAAACGAATTCACACACATTTCTAATGAAGTACTGTCCAAAACAATATCAATAAGTTTTCAAATCAAGGTTAAATCTAATTATTTATCTTATTTATATTATAATTTAGTTTTTACTTAATGACTTACATAATCAGGACCCAAATTTAATGAAGATCGTTGTATAATAACCCAATTTTGCTTAATTTATAATTTTAATCAACAAACAGATTTTAGATATGTTTATTTTAAAAATAACTCTCACTATTTCAAAATGAAAACGATGAGAATAAAATTACAAATTAAGTGAAGTTCATGATTTCTCTCATGATTAACCTTTTTTACAAAAGAAAAATACATGCATAAATATAATTCAAATAAAATTAAAAATATGTATTGAACCAATTCAAAATAGTAGGATGTATTTATTTCACTGGAAGTTCATATTTATAAATAAAAAGTGAAGCTTATTAGTAAAAACATGAAAGTAGAAGACAAGTATACCTTTTTACAATAATAAAAATATAAAACATATTTAATAGGATTAATATCAATTTTCTATTTAAACTATGATACATTTTTCAACTTGGTGTCTAAATCTAAAAAAATTGCGAGCACTAACTATATTTTACTATTTTTTCCGTTTGAGCCCCGAATTCAGTTTTTGATACATATTTTCGAAAAATAAAAACAATTACAAGAAAACTAAAAAATGCAATCTACTTTCAAACATTAATGAAAAGGCATGAGCCATATGCTAGAATGATCCACTTTTGAAGTAAAATTATAATTCTAAGTCAATTTCATAAATCTCGTTCGATTAGAATGCAAATCGAACAAATATATATTATTCTAAAATTTTGAACAATTTTTATTCGATTCAAATTCAAATTGAACATGAATCATGATGACATTGACTTAGAATTATAATTCCCTTCAAAAATATAACTCATTCAATTTGGCTGATATTTAAAGACAGTGATGCATTTTTCAGTTTTCTGACAATTATTTAATTAGAAAATATATTTTTAAAACAATGGAGTTGGACAGCAATCAGGAAGTTTTATGAAGTATTCTAATGATAAAAATTTAAACACCAAAACTAGCAAATTGATATTACCTTATTTAATATAAACTTACACTATATGATAAATTTGTCACATGCATTTCACGATCACAACCTACACCTGCCAGCACGTGTTTTTAATTATTATTGCAATGGAACTCAAAATATTGTAAAACCTAGACGATATCTTCTATTTTATTTTCTGATTTATGTTATATTTAAAAATAATAAAATAAATGGTTACTCTTATTCTTATTTATCTTTATTTATAAAAAAATTTAATAAATTATTGAAAAAAAATAATTAAGAGAAATTCTTTTTGCCCAATTATACATTTTTAACATTTGTGGTGCAATATAATGGTACGGGCTACGTTAATGGTGGTATGGGAGGTGTAATATGGTGATATGAACTATATTAATAATGGTACGAATATTTAATATGATAATACAAATCACATTTATTATGGTACGGGGTGTACTATGATTATACGAGCAAGTACGAGATGAAATAAGTTTTGATACGAATTGGTATAGAGTGAAATATTATAGTATGGACCAATACGAGGTCAATTTCATTAAAAATACAATGGTCAAGAAAAATATTCTCTTAACTAATAATAAATTTAAATTTTTAATTAAAAAATAAATGTTTCTTTTTATAATTCACTACCTATAATTTCATGTCCTAATCATCATATAACTCATGTAATAGTGAAAGACTAAATGTAATAAATGATTGGTACCGCAGAAGATGCATGTGTTTTTCTATATATATATATATATATATATATATGTGTGTGAAGTTTCTAGGATTCAAGAAACAGAGAGGCACGTAGTTTCTTTTTTGTACAACCATGAATTAAATAAAGATCTTTGCAGCTTTAATTCTCCGTCCCAAATCTTGAAGGTAAATCATCTAAGCAGACTCATAGCTTGGTTTGTATATAAATCATGTTATGTTGGGTTTTCTTCGATCTGTTATTGTTGCTAAGCAAGTGAAGGTGATCATCATATTCATGTATTGATGCAGGCAGTGAAAAATAATGTGGAAGTTGAAGATTGCAGACGGCGGTGAGAGGTGGCTGACAACAACGAACAACCATGTCGGAAGGCAGCGGTGGGAATTCGATGCCGAGGCTGGAAGTCCAGAGGAAAGAGCTCAAGTTGAAGAATTCAGACAAGAATTCAAGAAAAAGAGATTTCGATTCAGACAAAGTGCTGATCTCTTCATCCGCGCTCAGGTCCCTTCTTTCTCTTTCTACCCAACATGCATGTAGGATTGTAAACAAATTCAATCGATTCGAATATTATGATATTCTATTCTTATTCGTTTAACTATTCGAATATTTACCACGAGCGTTATAGCTCAAGTGGTATCCCACCTTTATAAAGATGCAAATTGTGATGACCCGGGTTCGAATCCGGATCACGCAAATTTTCTAATTCTTATTGTTCCCCTCCCTTCCACTCCCCAAACCCATTAAAATTATTGTTCCACTCCTTTCCACTCCCCAAACCCATTAAAAAAAAAACTAATTGTTCCACTCCCCAAACCCATTAAAAAAAAAAACTAATTGTTCCACTCCCCAAACCCATTAAAATTATTGTTTCACTCATTTCCACTCCCCAAACCCATTATCATTTCCACTCCCCAAACCCATTAAAAAAAAAACTATTCGAATGTTCCACTCATTTCCACTCCCCAAACCCATTAAAAAAAAAACTATTCGAATATAAAATCACGCAAGTTTTCTAATTTTTATTATTCCCCTCCCTTCCACTCCCAAACCCATTAAAAAAAAACTATGGGAAATATTCATATTCGTATTCGTTTATTATTCGAATTACAAAACCAAATCGTATTCGATTCGAATATATTTGAGAATACTCGAATATTCGTATTCGAAAATTTTAAACTTAAAATTTCAAAAAAAAATTCAAAAATATATTTATTTTGGGAAATATTCATATTCGTATTCGTTTATTATTCGAATCACAAAACCAAATCGTATTCGATTCGAATATATTTGAGAATACTCGAATATTCGTATTCGAAAATTTTAAACTTAAAATTTCAAAAAAAAATTCAAAAATATATTTATTTCCAAATTAATATACCTACATACATAGTACTTAATAAATAATAAAATTCATCAACTCTACTTTTATATATATATATATATATATAATAAAAAAATTATATATAGTTATATTTATTTTAATATATTCGCGAATACTCGAATCAAATATGGTCATATTCGTATTCGTATTCAAATAATATTTGAATTTGAAAAGGTATTCTTATTCAAATTCTTATTCGTATTTTTCGAATTTGAATATCGAATCGAATCAAAAAGTTCGATTTTTTTACAACTCTACTGATGCATGTGTGTTTATGTAGGGTTAAATGTAAAAATCAATTTTAAGTATAATTATTTTTTAATTTATAATTTAAATTTTTTTTTCATTTGATTCCAATCTAAAGTTTAATTTTTTTTTTAAAATACAATCTAAATTTTTTTCCAATAATATTTTTTCAAGACAAAAAGAAATAAAAATCTTAGATACTAATTAACAACATATTGATGCTATCGAATCACCTTATCTATAAAACCAAACACCACCATAAGAATTTAATTTGTACATCATTTTCCACACAACAAAGCCGTTTCTTTATCAATCTTGATTTTGAAACAAAAAAAGAAAAAAGACATCTACCAATTTAAGCCCAGGTATGAATGACATTTGACACAATTATAATAATCAATCATTTTGTTTTGGGAAAATCTCATTATTAGTCCTAAAATTTAGGAATTGTCTACTTCTTATCATCAAATTTGGTCATTTAACTAGCATTTTGTTTGTCAATTTTAGTCGGAGGCAGTGCTGAAAATGTCTATCTCTACCTATGTTAATGTTTGAAAGTGAAATATCCATATTAACAATTTTGATAATTAGAAGCCCAAAATTGAAATATATAAAATTGATGGTAAAAATTTGAAACAGACCTACCTAAATAATAGAACAAAAATTACAATTTTCCTATTTGTTTTTCATCATGTTTCTCTCTTGTATTTTATTTCACCGAGTAGATGTCATAAATAGTGATTATTAGTGTAAGAACTAAGATCGATATATATAATATGTGAGTTATTTATTTTCTAGAATTTTCTTGATTTTTTGATATATTAGAAATTTTAAAAAGTACAATAAATAATATTAATTGTCATATATCAATTTGTTGTGCAACGTCCCAAATGGTTTTATTATACAAAAAAAATTAAAAATTATACTGCTTTCATTTAAAACAATATATGGAATAAAAAAAGTTATTTGCCACAATCTAAAATTCTTTTCTTTTGAAGTCAATATTGTCATTTTTATCCTTCTGACCCGTGCCACATACATAAGTTCATAATTACCATCAAATTTAGTGTGTGTGACTTTATTCCGTACCAATAGAATTTGATATTTATATTTATATCATTCTATATTATTCGAAATCGATTCATCCAAAACACAATTCACAACATGTATCAATAGAATTAGGTCATTTCATTTTCATTAATCTGTACCATTAACAGTTTAGCAATAACACTGTGTCATAGCAACACTATAATTGACCAAAATAGCTAAAAGAAGATAAAAGTAAAAAACAAAAAAAATCTCACAAAAGTTAGTTAAGAATGATGTAATTACAACAACAAAAATAGGGTTAGAATAATTTTTTATCCTAAAATATGGTGACTTTCAATTTTGATTGCATAAGTATTAAGATTTTCAATTTAGTCTCATAATTTAAAAATCTATTATATTTCAGTTCATTTTTATCAAAAAATTTAATTTTCACCAAAAATTGATTTTCGGATGACTTAGAAGTAATGTGGCTACATCTGTCAATTAATAAGAATTTGATTCATGTCGTCACGTCGTTTTTAGGTTACTAGAATGTCCCAACTCATAAAAATTGGACTAAAATCGAATAGATTCTTATATTGTAAGATTAAATTGAAAATTGTAACAATTATAGGATCAAGATCGAAAGTCACTGCAATTATGAGATAAAAAATAATTTTCACCAAAAAAACTAAAAAACTAAAAAAAAAAATATCATTCATGCAAGAATACAAATTAAATAAAAATGAATAACAAAATCTGGGCTTCATGTTAGTATATACGCAAATTAATGATATCATATCAATGGCAACCATGCATAAACTGCCTACTAACTGCAACTTATTAATTGTACGATGAACAGAACAATTATATGTCACAATCCACAATCAATATGCTACATTGATCAATTGATTTTTATGCACCCACCACAATTTTAGTAGCTAGTCAGACGACTGTTACAATCATGATGGGAAATTTGTGTATCATACGAACTCACCTCAATCATCATATCATCATTAATTCTTCAACTTCATCTGATTGATTGTCGAATAATATTGGGGTAAAGAATTTACTTTTAAGAAAGAAGAAGATTCTCGAAACTAATTTTACTTCTTAATAGATTTGAGTGCAAAATTAGTGACATTGGTCAAAAAATGTTCGCTCACATGTTTTGAATAATATTTAAATTTTGATTTTTTAGAGTGAAAGTTGAAAATTTTCAAATTTAGATTGAGTTAGTGACGGTGTAAATAAAGACTCAATCTTTTAAATATTTTAAAAACTCAATCTTTTAAAGCATGAGGAGGAGAGAGAGAAAGAATCATGTTTTCACAATTTATTTTTCTTAATTTATAACAAAAACTTTAAAATGACATTTAATTTAAATCAGAGGAGTATGAAATATCTTTTCAAGTTGTTTTAACATATAAAATTTAGACAATTAGTTGATATTTGATGACATTATATTGCATCTTAGAAAGGAGAATGGATGTGGTGAGATTGCAAGAAGCATAAAAGTGGAAGAAAGAGAGGACATAAGAGAAGAAGCAGTAATCACTACACTTAAAAGGGGCATTAGTTACTATTCAACAATCCAAGCCCATGATGGACACTGGCCCGCTGAATCTGCTGGCCCTTTGTTTTTCCTCCCTCCCTTGGTATATTTTATTTTATTACCACTTACAAAGGCTGAGCTAAATATTTACAGTTAGAATTAAAAAATATATATATATATTAGGAAGCGAGTTCAGGTTACAAAGTACTAGCTAGTGAAATATATGTGGACTTTATAGTGCAAGATTTAGGTTGTAAAGGGCAAAAATATCAGAGTTGAGGTGTTCTTTAATACATTTTAACCCTAATATTTATGACATTTTTCAAATTATCATCATATATAGCCAGGTTGCGACAAAATTTAAATATTAAAAGAATAAACACAAACTGTAACATAACTACACTGCAGGTGTTTGCCTTGTATATCACTGGAGAGATAAATGTTATTCTATCTCCTCAACATCAAGAGGAGATCATACGTTACATACACAATCATCAGGTATATACATTCTGTCAATTTAATTTATATCCTCAAAATTGTCAAACTAAAAATGAACTTTTGATTGGTATTAAAGCTGGTTTTCGATTAAATTTGTTTAATTGTGGAGCAGAATGAAGATGGGGGGTGGGGAATACATATAGAGGGCCACAGCACAATCTTTGGCTCAGTTCTTAGCTATATTACACTGAGATTGCTTGGAGAAGATGGCGAAAACGGGGTGGCGGGTCGAGGCCGGAAATGGATACTTCATCACGGTGGCGCCGTTTGTATACCATCGTGGGGAAAATTCTGGCTAACTGTGAGAAAACATGCATGCACACTAATCTTAATTTTCTTTGACAAAAATTATGTTGTAATAAGATATATCTATGATATATATACATATATATTTATTTATTTATTTATATATATTTCTGTTTTTTTTAAGGTTTTGGGAGTTTACGAGTGGGATGGTTGCAATCCAATGCCCCCAGAGTTTTGGTTGCTTCCCAAATTCTCCCCTATTCATCCAGGTTTTTGTGTTCTACTCGCGTGCATGTAAAACACTACAACAAATGCAAAGTTTGTTTCATAATTACATGAGTGTGGAAAAACTAGTAATTTCATTTTAATTATTATATGTTTGGAAATTTGCAATTTTTATCATGTAATATGGGTCTGTTAGTTCCATTTTTTACCACCAAATTTACGTATTTTGGTTATCTAACTTGTTTTTCCAATTTTTTGTTTGATTTGCTCAGAATTTCGTCTACTTACATGAATGTCAGAAATGCTGATATAGATTTTTCAGTTTAGGTGTCCAAAAAAGCAGGAATTGACATTTCGAGATTCTTTTAAAAGAAAAATATAGTTGGATAATCAAAATTGATGGTAAAAAAATAGAGATATATCCAAGTTATAGGACGAAAATTGAGATTTTTCTGTTTGTCCCAAAATTAGTCAAAGTTTTATATATTACAAATATTTTAGATGGAGTGATTGAATCACTATGATATTAAGTTGATATATACGATGCACAAATAGCTAACAAATTAGTGTGAAATTATAATTATCAATTATCGCTTGTGTGTGATATCAAGTTTATATCATGCTTTAGGTCTGCTACGTCATCTAAATTAATCGTAGCATGTAGAATTCCAACTAAATTAAGAATTTTTTAACAAAAATGCAAACATTAAAATGAAGGGAACTAGTTTTGTCACTCATCTACAGTTATGGGACCAGTTTTGCATTTCTCATAATTAACGCTAAATTTTTATTAGTTTCCACATTAGGCGTTAATAGGTTGACGCGAAAGCTTCAAATGACTTATTTGCATCAAAACCCATCAAATTAATATATATTTTACCTCGGCGCAAATATTATTCCTTTATTTTTATATTTTTTTAATAGTAGTGCAAGTCCAAAATTAACATAATAGTGTATAAAGTGTGTTTGTTGTTCAATTTGGTTGCAGGGAAAATGCTGTGCTATTGTCGTTTAGTATATATGCCAATGTCGTATTTGTATGGAAAGAGGTTTGTTGGACCTATCTCCGGGTTGGTGCAATCCTTAAGACAGGAGATTTATAGCCAGCCTTATCATGAAATCAATTGGAATAAAGCAAGAAACGCATGTGCAAAGGTTGTAAATATATACTAACTTTATACAAAATTAAAAATTTTGGAAATTATATTAAGTATTTTTATGTAATTAATCTCAGGAAGACCTTTATTATCCACACCCTTTTGTACAAGATCTGCTGTGGGGATTCCTTCACCATTTTGCAGAGCCACTGCTGAAACGATGGCCATTTTGCAAATTGAGAGAAAAGTCATTAGGAATAGCCATGGAACATGTTCATTATGAGGATGAGAATAGCAGATACCTATGCATCGGATGTGTCGAGAAGGTACGTGTTGTTTATTAAATTATTGTTCTAAATTATCAGCCTGAACTTCTCGTGCTAATTAACATGTTGATGTTTTAGGTGTTGTGCCTTCTTGCGTGCTGGGTGGAGGATCCCAAATCCGAAGCATACCAACGCCATCTTGCTCGTATACCCGACTACTTTTGGGTAGCTGAAGATGGCATGAAAATGCAGGTAATTTTTCTAAAAATTCCCAATCGATCTGTAATAGAAAAATCTTCGTCAGCAATTCCAGTGTCCATATAGCAATACTCGAAATTCTGAGTAAAATTCAGATGAAATTGAAAGAAGAAAAAAAGATAGAAGACTAAAATTGACATACGATAAAATTAGTAGTAAAATTGTGTAATGCCAAAATTACAAGATGGAAAATTGCATATACTCTAAACTAACTATTTTGCAAATGGGTAATGCATCTGAGACATGTTTCTTTATTTACTTTTTCTGAAGAGTTTTGGTTCTCAAATGTGGGATGCTGCCTTTTCCATTCAAGCCATTTTATCTGCTAATGTTTCTGAAGAATATGGATCAACCCTGAGGAAAGCACACAGCTTTGTGAAAGCTTCACAGGTTCTTTTTAATCTCATCATTTGGTTGTCATGATCATCTACATCTTGCACGGCAACAAAAAAAGATTATTAGCGACAACAAACTATTGTCGTAAAATCATTGATAATTATCGTAAATACATTTTACGACAACATTCTGTTGCTGAATTATTATCTCAAAAGCCTTCTCGCAAGTTATCTTTTTGCGACAACGTCGCTGTCGCAAAATAATTGTTTTTTGTGACAGCTTGTTGACAATTCATATTATCAATTTTTGCAACAATAAAAATTCATCGCAAATACTCATTTATGTTGTAATGTTGTCTAATGTTTTGTGTTAATTAAGGTCCGCGACAACCCATCTGGAGATTTTGGCAAGATGTATCGCCACATATCTAAAGGTGGCTGGACATTTTCTATCCAAGATCATGGCTGGCAAGTCTCAGATTGCACAGCTGAAGGACTCAAAGTAGGTTCATTGCTTTTATTACCATTTCCTTAAGTACAGTACGGGGGTTCTTGCTATTTAATTGTTTTTCTCTTTTTTTGGACAGGCTGTACTTTTGCTCTCTGAAATGCCAGAAGAAGTGGTGGGAGAACACATTCAAACAGAGCGTTTATATG
This sequence comes from Scutellaria barbata, assembly GCA_028654395.1. Classification (NCBI taxonomy): domain Eukaryota; kingdom Viridiplantae; phylum Streptophyta; class Magnoliopsida; order Lamiales; family Lamiaceae; genus Scutellaria; species Scutellaria barbata. Next base: position 10,166,257 of record CM053646.1, on the reverse strand, counting down.
ATGCTGTAAATCTCATCTTATCCCTTCAGGTATTGGCTATGTATTCTCAGTGAATCCAAACATTTGCTCTTCGTCATGTAAATATTATAAATGAGACTGTGTTTCTGAATTATGTGTACAGAGTGTGAGTGGAGGATTTCCAGCTTGGGAGCCCCAACGAGCTATGGGATGGATAGAGGTTCATCGTTATAATTTAAACGGGATAATTGCAAATTGAGGACAATACTTTTGATTGCTCGTTATTTAGGGCCATTAACTTTTAATTTGATCGATTTTGGACAAATTAGCCTGAAATTCGGATATTCAAGTTGCCATAAACTTTTGACCATATCATTCGATTTTTCTTTTCAATCGAGCTTGGATCAAATTGAAATTAATAAATTGATATGGCGTTATGACTTGAAAAGTTGAGTATGTTAGCATACGATAAATACGTTTTGGTTAAGTTTTGCGGGATGTCCACCATAACCACCCTTGGAATTTGTTATAACCACCATCAAGCTCACTCTAAATTTATCATCCCTTGAAACTTAACCAGAACGTATGTTTCTTATGTCAAACACCCATCTTCTTAAGTTATAGCACAGCTTCAAATTAATTTACCAACTCTTACTCGATGAAGCTTAATTTGTTCGGAAATTGAATGAAATTATCGAAAAGTCCGAATTTCAGGATTTCGGGATAACTTGTCAGTATTTTGCCCAAAATTGCAAAATTAGTGCTCATATTTCAGAACCGTGAGTTAATGTACCTAAATGATGAATGCCAAAAATTATTGCCATGAATTAACGATTTTCCCTATTTTATACCTTATTGTAAATCGCAAACTCCATTGTGATTCGAAATCTATGTTTTTTCAGAAGTTCAATCCTACAGAGTTCTTTGAAGATGTCCTGATTGAACGAGAGTAAGTCCAATTTTTTTCTTTTTTTTTTTAATCCAACATTGGCTCATTTTCATATATATTAAGAGACCTATTTCAAGAACAATTTTGTTTCTCTTAATTAGCTATGTGGAATGCACATCTTCAGCAATCCAGAGTCTAGCACTTTTCAAGAAGCTGCATCCAGGATATAGACACAAGGAAATCGAAGGATGCATCTCAAGAGCAATACGCTACATAGAGATCGCTCAAGAACGCGATGGTTCTTGGCACGTATACGAGTCCAATATTCATATTCTAACTTATAAAGTCAAAATTTGATCATATGTAACAAAAAAAAAAAACTTGGATCATTTTGTGTGTAGGTATGGTTGCTGGGGTATATGTTATACCTATGGGACATGGTTTGCAATGAAGGGATTGATAGATTGTGGAAAGAATTGCAAAAACTCACACATTGTGAGAAAAGGGTGTGAATTTCTATTGTCAAAACAATTAGATGATGGTGGATGGGGTGAGAGTCATCTTTCAAGCTCTAACAAGGTTATTCTTTTATTTCTTTTCTAAGCAATATTAAAATAAATGATTTATGGAAAATTTGAATTATTTATGTCTGTTTTTATAAATCTTGATCATATGGTGTAGGTATACACTAATCTTGAAGGTAACAGATCAAACTTGGTGCAAACTTCATGGGCTTTGTTGTCTCTCATCGATGCTGGGCAGGTTAGCTAGCAAGCATGATTCATTGGATGATTAAAATTTGATAATATTTAATAATTCAACAATTTTGCATGTATTTTGAAAGTATTCTAGCCTCTTATAATTAGGGTTAATTTTAATTTTGATAGTGTATGTAAGACACTCTCCATTTTTTGACAACTAAGTATTTGTTTTTCAACTTTGGTCTTCTATGTTTTAATTTTTTTGAAATTTTCAAAATCATACGATCGTATCGAAAATTCTAAAGTGGCAATCAAATTACAACAGCCACTTAGGTAATTTTGAAAATTCTAACTAACATTGGATTGGAATTGGAAAGAATTAAAATATAGATAATTAAAAATAAAAAATAAATAACTTACATACGTAACAAAATTGAAATTACCCTTATAATTTACAATAATCCATAAAATTATTATTTATTGTGAACCAGGCTGAGATTGATCCAACGCCTATACATCGTGGAATAAAATTATTAATAAATTCACAGATGGAAGATGGTGACTTTCCTCAACAGGTAATAATATTTAATAATCATATATCTTTTATCTATACTTTTTTTACATTCACAAGCACACCATAAATCCAAAAACAATTTTAATCATTGATTTTATTTTACTTGTTTTAATTTGGAGCAGGATATAACAGGAGTATTCATGAAGAATTGTACTCTCAATTATTCTTCATATCGGAATATCTTTCCAATATGGGTTCTGGGTGAATATCGTCGATGCATCCTGCGAGTTTAGTCAATAAATTCATGTACAAATTAAGATGCACCAAGTACAAACTATCAATGCTACGTCATGTTTATTCGTGTTGAATGTAAAATGAACTTTCTTTTCTAAATGAGTTTTTTTTTAATATATATATATATATATAATTGAAATAAGGGGAACAGAAAGATATTATTTTGGGTCGAGAGGTGTCTTATTATTGATATCATCTGGTAAACTCATTTAAAAGTGTGTTGCTTTCCATGAATATATATGAATATAGTGGAATCATTTTCTATTGGAAATTTAAAAAATTAATTGTTGTAATTTTTTGAAAGACTCGGACTTTGATTAATTTTAAAAGACTACGAGTGAGCATATACAGCCTTTGAAAGCCTGTGGTTAATAAGAATAAATTTTATGTGTTTATTATTATATGAATTCTTATTTTTATTCTTATTTCATTACAACAATATATCTATAGCTGAAATTTATATATTAGAAAAATCTAGCTAAAAACCTTTTTATCTGTTATACAACGTTAAAAGGAAAATTAGTTATATTTCATAAGTAACCTATGATATAATATGTCACTCGTTGTCTAAATTTTTTAAATACTACACATTATAAAAAATTAATAAAAACATATGCAACAAAATCTCAAATGAAAAATCATCTTCATTACAATGAATGGGTTTTTTTAATCAATGACATGATATGCATGGAGGAGGAAAAACGGATGACGTGGCCAGAAAATGGAGGAAAACATGACTTGGGGGTATATTAGTCCTTTCAATATTTTGGCCCCACCCAAAATTATTTCTTTCTTTATTTATTTATTTGCATTAATCTTATTTGTCAAATTCGTAAATAGGTTTTTCTTTCAAGTCTCTGTCTATTATATCCAGGCAAGAATTGCAATAACAACAAAAGATGGCAACTCGCAATGTTTTCGTCAGACCCTTATATCACAATATCACAAAATTGTCCAATATTGTCAGCATTCATTCTCTCTGCAATCTCTTCCAAAGGTATGGCTCTCCGCCTTCTGATTTCCTCAAAAAGAATGAGTTTTTGCAGAATTCACACCCTTCAGAGATCGATAAATCTTTCAACCCATCTCAAGAATTTCTTGTTTCTACTGTAACTGGGTGTCCCAGAGCTCTGGAGTTTGAGTTCTTGGAAAAATGGCAATTGGGTATTCAACAGTTGGGTATTTATGGCATTTCATCGATGGCAATTAGGAATATTCTTGAAATTGCAAGAAAAAATGGGTTAGCCCCAAAGGATGTATCTAGGTGTGTAAATAGTTTGAAAGGTTTAGGATTTAGTGAGGGCACAATCACTAGGGTTTTAGAATCTGAGCCTATGGTAATTATGTCGAACGAGGATGAAATTCGCGGCAAAGTTGAGTTCTTGATGGGAATAGGAGTTCGTAGAAGAGAAATTGATAGGGTATTAGGTTTGTTTCCTGGGATTTTGGCATTTAAATTGGAAAACAGATTGAAACCTTTGCTTGATGAGTTTGTTGATTTGGGTTTCAGCTTAAGTGATGTGAGGAGAGAGGTTGTTAGAGAACCTAAAGTTCTTAGGTTTGAAAATGGAGAGCTTTCACAGTGTTTGGAAATGTTGAGGAGTTTAAAATGCAGAGTGGCGATTAAAGAGAGTATTTTTAGAGATGGAGAGTTTAGGGCAGGTTACGAAGCGAAAATGAGGGTCGATTGCTTAAGGAAACATGGATTGATATATAGAGATGCATTTACAGTGTTATGGAAGGAGCCAAGGGTGATACTCTATGAATTAGAGGATATAGAGAAGAAGATCGAGTTCTTGGTTCGTGAGATGAAGTTTGATGTTCAATGCTTGTCTGAAGTGCCAGAATACTTGGGGGTGAATTTTGATAAACAGATTGTTCCTCGGTTTAATGTGATCAAATATTTACAGTGTAACGGTGGACTTGGAGACGAGGTGGGATTGAGAAATTTAGTGAAGATGAGTAGATTGAGATTCTACAATTTGTATGTGAAGCCATATCCGGAATGTGAGATGATGTATGGAAGGTTTAGTAGAGTTGATATGGTTCAGAGTCGAATTGGTCATCCCGTGGGGATGTGGAAGCTTTTCAGGCCACAAAAATGTCCGAAGTCGGGTGATGACGTGGCAAATATCAAGGGGTTCATGAAATCATTGCCCTGAACAACTCTAGGTGATGAAGAGATTTGTGTATGTGTGTTTACTAATTGAAGAAGATCCGGTGCTCGAATAGTTCATTTTCATTCATGCTCGTTTCATTGTTTCGTCGTATTTCTTTCTCTCTTGCAGTTGGCACAGTTCCATTCGGATTAAACATGGTGTTTGTTGCATATGAAGCTGATGATATTGTGTCTCTGAGATTTTGTATCCCCTTTTGCAGATGCAAGTTCATGCAAAGTGGTTGCTATTGAATTATGATTGAATGCATTTGATTTTGATCCAGAAGAACACACATCCATTTCAGAAAAAGAATGAACATAGTTTGGATCCTTCACCTTGATGATGATCATTGCTACAGAATATGCCTTTTAACAAAATTGTGCAGAATATATACCATAGATCTGATTATAAGAGATACATTCATTTTATGCTATGAATTCTTCTGTCTCTAAGTATCAACTTGCTTGATAAATTGCATGTTGCAGATACTTCAATGTCCTTTGATGGTTAATGAAGCCCCATGAACCAGAAATCAAGGACTTTGTTTCCATCTTTATGCTAAATTATGAAGATTTAATGAAGATAGTGATTCACAATATCCACATTATAACCACCACTTGATGACTTTTGTATTTTCTTTTCAAAATCATGTGAATTTCTAATTTTTTTTAAATTAATGCATATATTGATAAGGTATAGTATCCCTTTATACCACAGAGCGTTATTTTTCTATCATAAATAATAGATTTGCTACTTTTCTACCATTAATCAGGAAAATGAAAATTATCCTTTTGATAAAAATAAAAAAATTAGCACACTCAATGAAAATCAATGATATGTCTACATTGTGTAACATCCATACAAAAGTGACTTTTTTACTTTTACAAAAATGATATTTTATCAATTTTTTTGTTTTTTGGTAAAAACAAAAAAAAAAAAAAAGAATAAAATTATCATCTGTAGTTAAAAAAAATATATATTCTTATATAAAATGTGGTATAAAAAAAAGTCAAACTTATATATATGCATGCAATGAGACCAAAAGTCAATAAAATGAACGACTAATACATGCAAAATAGATGTCTCATGTATGTCACAAGTCAAAATCAGTAGCAGATTTAGGGTTCTTCCTTTGAGGGGCAGGAAGCATCATATATAATTAAATAAAAAATGGATCGACTTTATAAATTTGAATTGAGATATATATCCACATAAATAATAGCTATGATTATTCATTACAATTTTATTTTTTTTATAGCAATTCATGCGTGCACAAACATATTTATGTGTTGACACGAAGACCTACAAATCATTTATTTTCAAGATTTGACTCCCTAGAAAAGGTTTATTTATAAAATAAGTGGGCTCAAAATTAAGTTCATTCATTACCAACTTTGTAGTACAAAGTGGAAGAATAATAAATCAAAATTGGAGAAAAGGAGTGCAGTATAATTGAATATCTAACCTGATCATATGTATTTATTATTTAGCTTACTAAATATAATTAATTCGACACAATTCAGTTTGAGAGAAAAATCACCAAACTAACTTAACCCAACCGAAAATTAGATTATATTTATGGATTTAAATTTAATACTACACGGAACTAGTGATGCATGATTGAAAAATTAAGATTTGACCTCAAAAAATATTACTATTATGCCCAAATCGACTAATGTCATTCATTTGATGTTCGATTTTGCACATATTTTCAATTATGTTTCTAACAATAACTACACTTCGGTTATCGATTCGATATACAAATCGACCGGTATAACACTCCTAGCTAAAATAACCGTATTTTACATTTTATATGTTTCAAATTATATCCTATAATATTAGATTGTTTTTATGGTTGACTGAAATGCCTTAATTTTTTTTTAATTCAGTTTCTTTTAATCATTTAGTAATACGGTTTAAAACTCAAAATGTATTTAATAACTCCTCCTCTTAATATAAAAAATCCAATTAAATCGACTCATTTTATTTTCTTTAATTTGTTTTAAAAAATAACGGAATTGACTTGTTTGCCTTACGAAACTATAAATAGAAGACAACGGTACAATCATAATTCCCTCTCTTTTCTCTTCGCTCAGTGTCTCTCACTCTCACTCTCACTCTCTCTCTCTCTCTCTCTCTCTCTCTCTCTCTCTCACTCTCTCGCTCTTCAGTTGATCGCGTTAGGGAATATTCCGGCGACCCTGATCAGATTCCGACGTCCTCTTTCCATCCACCGCCGGCCCAGTTGGGATTCGTACTCATTTTAATCCAGTCTTGCTATTAGTTCTTGGAAGATGAATTTCAAGAAAATAGTTTCTTGTTTCATTTTTAAAAGGAGAGAACGGCAACAGAGAGACAACGCTTCTCCTAGTCCTAGAAGAGCAGGTCCAATTTCTATACTCTCACATTCTTTGTTGTTTGATTTCTGATTCTTGGTTCTTCATTTGTGAACGAAGGTTTTTTACTATCTTCTTGGATGAATCTGAGGTTTTAGATGATTGCATAATGACATTTCGATGATCTTCTTGTGTACTCATCGATTTTGTCAAAGGGTTTTGGTTATAGAATGTTGATCACAAGGGTAATGTGTTCTTGAAACACATTGATGATGATGGAACAGAGAAATGAATCCTTGTGGTATGATCTTGTGCAGGTGGGCATGCAGAATCTTCAACTGCAGTGGAGGGATCAGGCTCAGGGAGGTCGATTACTCGGAGAAGTTTAAGTCAAGTACGTCGAAATCCTGTGAATCAGGATGTTGACGTGTTCACATACGCGGAGATGAAGCGGGCCACGCACAACTTCAGCAAAAAACTGATCATTGGGGAAGGAGGGTTCGGTTATGTGTATGAAGGGCTTCTAGATGAGCATGTGAGATCTGGTTACAAGAAAACTGTAGTTGCCATTAAAGTGCTTGATCCTGAGAGTGTACAAGGGGATACTGAATGGCTGGTGAGATTTATATTTCATTCAGTGTAGTGTGTGTTTATTTATGATGTTCCATATACTAAAAGAAAACAAGTGGGGTTTGCAGGCAGAAGTGAATGTGTTGGGGCAACTTCGACATCCAAATCTAGTGAGACTTGTCGGCTACTGTTGCCAGGGTAAACATAGGCTGTTGGTCTATGAATTTATGGCAAAAGGGAGCTTGGAGAAACAGCTTTTCTTGAGTAAGTGCCACTCTTTTGCTTATGCAATGCAGAGGTGCAATTGAGTTCACTAATATTCTGTTTTTTGGCTTCTAGTAAGTGTCCCTATACCATGGAATGACAGAGTGAAGATTGCTTTGGATGCTGCAAGAGGCCTTGCTTTTCTACATGGTCTTGATGCTCCTATCATATACAGGGATTTTAAGGCTTCTAATATTTTGCTAGATGAGGTTAGTTAACTCCAAATCAATCACGTTGTCGTCTCGATCAATCGTTCAATGACTAAAGTGTATGAGAAACCGAACAGGATTATAAGGGAAAGCTTTCTGATTTCGGACTGGCCACAATGACTGGGCCCATGGGAGATCCAACTCATGACCCAACTCGGATTTTGGGCACTTTTGGTTATGCTGCTCCTGAGTACGTTACGACTGGTGAGTCTTACAGTTGTGTCCAAATCTTTACATCTTTGATTACCATAATGTATGGCTACTGATTGAACCAATATCATTGTTTAGGAAACTTAACTACAAAATGTGATGTTTATGGGTTTGGAGTGGTTTTGCTTGAGATGCTTATTGGAATGCGAGCTATAGATGAGAACAGGCATGTGAACATGCATAATCTTATTACCTCGTCCCGTCCAATGTTAAACAACATTAAGAAGGTTATGAGAATATTGGATCCTAATACACAGAGCAGATGCTCCGAAAGATCTGCTAAGAAGTTGGCCAATCTGGTATATAATTGTCTCAGTGAGAACCCAGCAGAAAGGCCTGACATGAGCCGAGTAGTTGAGATACTCAAACCTCTTGTGGCACTAGAACCGATCCCAGAAGAGCCAGGTGAACCGAGTAGTAGAGGAGCGGGTGCAGCTGCTGCTGCTGGTATAACCATTAATGAGGGAGGGAGTCAGAGTCAGAGTCAACACGAAAGAGAGCAAAGAAGGCATGGTAAGGACCCAATATAAGCTACTAATCGAAGGAGCAAAAGCGAGCTTCCAAAGGAAAAAACCTTTTTCATTCTTCTTTCTCTAGTTAGTAGTTGTTGATAGTTAGACTTTGCGATTGAGATTTTTGTTCAAAAGCTTGAAAAGAATGCATCAATTGCATTGCGCCTTTTTGTAAATATTACTAGAAGTTGAACTCTGTTCTCCTTAAATGTGAAGATGAATGTGAATAGGAATTTGAGATTGCTAAGTTAGCAAATTAGCATATTTGACTAGATGTATGCACAGTATCATCCATTCATAACAAGCTTTCACATTGATATATGCTAGAGTTGAAAGAAGGCTCAAGATACAATTCTAGAGAACCAAGATTAACATTTTTTATGTTTTTGGCCTTCTACATCCAGAGCTTAGCAAAAGATCTCGTGCCTTGTACAATCCCATGGTCTACAAGCATTCTAACAGAACCCGTTTCCTGCACAAAGCGAAACAAGTGAGATCATTTAATTCAGATAGTATGTTGCAAGTCTCTATCGCTCTGTTTTGTACAACGGATAGGTTTGAAAGAAATAGCATTGTTGAACTCAACTGCATAGACAAGTTGTTTGCAGACACAAACATTTATGAACTTTCTTATGCTTCTTGCAGTACAATTATGAAATGATTACTCTGAGTCCTAAACTTTGATAGACATCTTCAAAGTTATTACAAAGTTGTGCAATAGATTGTACTGCAAGAACCTTTAGGCAGTCTGGAATTTCAAACCCCAACCATAAGATTGCAAGCCATCGTATTTAACAACTTCACCTATAACAAGCTTTCTGAGTTGAATTACACTATGCAAATGAAAAAAAAAGACTAACCCCAAAACTGGCACAACACTTTGCCAATTTCAGTGAGGCATCTTCTCTCCGCAGGATTAAAGATGTCCAATTTGGTAGCTTCCTGGATTCCATATAAGAATTCTTGCTTTGCTTTTGGAGAGAGAACCAGGTAAGCTGGTCCATGGATGTTACTAAGGTCCACAAACTGAACAAAGCAGAACAAAATAAGTGGATGCTTTGGAGAATCATGATAATCATTTGTAAGAAAGATATGAAATATAGCAGAATGGTAGATAAATAGAAACCCAAAAAACTTGCCTGCTGTAACCAAGGAATTATAGAGTTCACAAATCTTTGCTCCATTAAGTACGAAGCTAAATTGCCTAATAAGTCACTCGCAGTTTTTTTTGACAAATTTTGGAGAGCAGGTCCTGTTCTATCCAGAAGCTCAAACAAAAGTGGCTCATTCCTTGAAGACAAAGCTTCAGCATATGCGGAGTCCAGATCCCCGTTGCCCAAACAATCTTTCACAACTTTCCATGGGCTGTTACTTTCCAGTTTATTAACCCTTGCCTTGGTAGGGGGAACTGAATCAAATACACCGGTGTTTCTTATTTGTTCTTCATGAATCTCTGGACAAAAACTTGAACGGTTTGCCTTCCCTAAAGATCCTTTGCCTAGCTTCAGAGTCGCATCAGCCCACATATCAGGGTTTTGTTTCCTCAAACTGTTTGTTCGACTTCTAGTCAATGTGTCCTCCCAAACTCCTGCATGTTTAGATGGCAGTAGCCTGGATTGTTTGCTGCTATCTATGGACGTCCTTGGAGTGCACGAGGAAAGTCTAGGAGAAGCAATGCTAGGACTTCTCTTCAGAAGTTTGGTTGCCAATACATCTGAATATCTTTCCCCTTGAACAAGCTCTTGTGCCATTTTGTCAACGACGACTTCAAGATTTGAGACCTTCAAATGGACCATTGACACACTATCCATCATAGAAGTTGTAAACGCCTGAAAATAGAAAAGCGGAAGTTTTTTATCCAGTCGCCTGCATAATATTGAATTTCTTGAAAACTATATAAATCCATTACATGTGGGTTTAAGTTTAACCATAAATCCACAGAGAATATGACTTCCTCTTGAAAACTATATAAATCCATTACATGTGGGTTTAAGTTTAACCATAAATCCACAGAGAATATGAAATCCCCTGTAAACGGATACAGAAATAATGTAAGTGAAAAAGCATATGCTCATGCTCCTACATTTTAACAGACAAAGAATCTTTCCTATTTCAACAGTAATTAACCATCATAGGATGTAATAAATTTAGTTCCATATGATTAAGTCTTGTTGCAAGTTTGTAATGATAAATGAAACATTTTGTTCATAACTTAACAGGATTTCTCTCCATTGTTTATAAATTTGTAGTTTTATATTGAGATTATCACATGCAATTGAAGATCAAGTTACTAGGCAACACAGCAATTGTACAAGATCTACAACATACAAATAAAAATTCAAATGAATGAGTGGTCACAAAAACAAAAACAAAAAAAAAGATGTCAGTTACCTTTAGCATATCCATCAGACTAGATTGCTTATTCTCAATCTCCAAAAGGTGCTTCCTAATTGACACAATCTCCTGCTCTGTTTGTGAACAACACACATGCATAGTTTGCGAAGTTGATTCTGTAATGGTTGAATCTAAGCTTCTACGGTCATGCATTTTAGCCAAGTATCTTTGCTCTTCAATGCTGACTTCATCTGCTGCAAACCTTCTGCTAGTTCCAGTTGACTTCACCAAACTGGCATCATCAAAAGCATCACATTGGGCTGTGACAACCTTCGATTTGATGCTTTCAGTGAAGAGATCAGAAACAGATGAATATTCCTGCTTGTCATCCACTTCTACATATCCATATCCGCTATTACTGATACTTCTGGAATTAGAATTTATTCTTTCACATCTCTTGATAACAGAACTACCCTCAGATTCATCATTTGGGTTATCTGCTGACAATATATCACAACTCTTAGGAATTGCAATTTCTATTTTCCAGTCAGTTGTTCCAGACTGCTGAGATTTCTCAATATAAGTTCTTCCAGATTTTCTAGAAGAGAGAAGAACCCTTTTATTAGCTAATTCATTACCAAATTTCATCAGTGTATTATCCTTCGATGTTGAGTCATTGGCACTGGTCATATCAGTATACTCATCTCTATAGGATGTTTCTGCAGAAGGTGAACTACGTTTACATATACCAGAAAATCCTCTAATCCAATGAATGAGAACACAGCTAAGGAGACAGCAGGCGGATGTTAAAATCACATTTAATAGAGCGTATCTACAAGATTACATGCTACCTTTCATGAATATGCATGTGAAACTTGATTGTAGACTTTATAAATTCAGAAGGGCTACTCTAGAATTCATCCACACTCACCTGTGTCGATAGACAGATCAGCATCAATATTAATCTACTGGCAATTGTATCCAGTTCTTCCTATTACATGATCTATTCTTCATAAACCATGAACTACCATCTATTGTATTTGCCGCAAGTTATGAAATATGTGGACCTACATCCGCTAATGAATATCAATAAGATTTCAGCATTATCAGTGGAAGGAGTTAGATACACAGGTGATACAAAATTTGTTTAAAGCCTACAGCCCCAGTTATAAAATGTGATTGGTCAGGGAAAGAATTTAAATATGGTAAGATCATTCTTTTTATATTGTAATGCAATTAGCCATCATCAACTTTTTCATCTCCTCACAACTCACATGCAGAGATCCTAAAAGACACATCAAATTGAAGGAATAATGCAGTCCACAGACTGCATATTAATGGTGGAGAAATTCAATTTGATTCCACTCAAAGAAATATTTATTCAAACTATTTAATCTGATGCGGTAAATGGATCCTATTAAAGTATTTATAAGCCAACGAAGAAAAACAATATCCCGGAATGAACTTTTAGGGATGGCATCCAATATGTGCTTCTGGCAGTTTTGTACGTACCAAAGAACAGGGCATTTATGACAATACCTTTGACAGAAGATCCAGCTTCAGAAGGTTCAGCTGTATTGGACCCGGGGAGATTTCTCCACAGCTGTAAGGCTTGCAAAGCTATGTCCCTAACTGGTTTCACCTATTGAGATTTAAATAATAACAAATCAAGCATTTACAAAACTAAGCTTCTAGAGTAATGAATTATTGAGAACAGTGTAAACCTTGTCGAACCGACATGATTCAAGACTGCGAATACAAGATGTGCGATATGAGCCAAGGCATGCTGCACCCCAAGAAGCAAAATCTCCAAGTGCAGCACAGGCAGCTTTACGTGTTGCCCAGTCACTGTTCTTCAGTGAATCCTGAATGCTTGTCAGCGCAGCAGTTAAAGTACTATGCATCAGTGCCCCACCAGCCTAAAACATTGCACAAGAAACGAAGTTTAATTACTTTGAAGCACAAATGCACAGCTGACTGACATCAGTATATGTGCATTGATTTTCAAAATGCATAATCAGCAGTTTCCACTATGACCTATATATAGGCCAATTATTGCATCCTAATGGTTAGCCATATAATAAGTGCAAATTAAGGAAATAATAAAAGGAGCCTAACGCAATATTCAAAGTGAGTGACTTTTAAGGTTAAAGCATTGGATTTGTGGGTTCAAGAGGAACTGAGCTTCCAACCATTGCTTGATTATTCCAAATAAATACTTCTATAACCTAGAACACAGAGTCATATTCCAAGTGGTCAAGGCAGAAACAGAGAGAACTTAACCAGAATGATGCTCCTATTCAACTCGATGACTGCTGGTTTTGCGATGAAATGAGGATTCTTTAGAAACTTATTTGTTTTTGCCAACATCTTCTGCAGAACCAGTGGTGGAGGGTCGTGAATATTGTCAATGACCTGCGACAAACACAATGCAGAACCAGTCTGCACTTGCTTGTTCTGCTCACCCAGTGCTTCAAAAAGTGGTTTCACAAGTGTGACAAAAACACCATCCGCCTCTATTCTACCACTACTCAATTTCGAAGCCAAGACACCAACTGTTTCTATACAGGCATCTCTTACAATGGAGTCTGAATCCTTTAGGCGCTTAACAATGCTAGTTATCATCTTTCCAAGATAAGGTCCAATCAGCCCCTCATAAAAAGTTGCCAATGTACCCATCAATCGAATGCATTCTTTGCGAACTGCGCTTTTCTTCTCAGAATCTGTATCCAATAAGCAAGACAAAAAAGGAGCAATCCCATCAGGCGTCAAGCATTCAATGGTTTTCTCAAGCTCCTCCACCCCAAGTTGGTAAGTGTCCCTATCTGCAAGCTTGTTCAGTGCAAGAACGACACGTTGCTTCAGCTGAAAAACAGCTTGTTGATTACTCACCCGTGAACTTGCTTTTCCTTTCACCATATTGACTTGTGTTTTCATTTTCATCGATTTTAAGCTAAACTCTCATCAATAAAGGTCCGACCCCAGCATGAAAATTCACGGCTCCAACTTTCCACGACGTCCCTTCAAATGTAGAAATATGTTCTAATCAAACATCAGAGTAGATATAACTTCATAACATTTGTAAAAGAAAAAGGAAATCACTAATTTAACCATGAAATTGCACGTCATCTGATTTCAAAAATAAATCGTTAATCACAATCCAGGATTTAATAAACAAATCACAAAATATCAAACCGAATAATCAAGATACAGTACGGCTACCATAGACACACATAACCTAAAACGAAATTACCCTCGAGCATGCGGAATAATACAAGCATTTTTTAACAATAACAACCCCTCAAAAAGCGCAAAATCTTCTATAAGAATCCAACCATTTTCATTCTCATCTTCATCCTTCACTGGAGGCGAGTAATACAATGCAGCATCGATAAAATGCATTGCATCGAGATTGAAGACCAAAAGTAAAATACTGAACTCATCTGTGCATAAAATAAGCTAGATAATGGTACTGTTATGCCATGAAACAACTTTAATTTCGAATTCAAATATACAATAATGACAGGTAAATTCAAAGAGAACGAATCTCAGAACAGAGGACAAAAAGAAAAACGGAGTTCGAGACTATCTTACCCGTCCGTACGCACAGAGACGATGGAGTGTGTGTGAGAGAGAGAGAGAGAGAGAGAGAGAGTGAGTTTTGGCGCTTTAGCTTTGGTTTTCGAAATTATATGAGAGGAGCGTTTTTGGTGTGTGGGGCCGCCTTCTTAACTCACGATTTTAAAACAAGTCTTGGATTTTAGCTTTTGTTTTGTTTTTTATTATTATTTTCAAATTTCAAATTTTCTAATATTAATTGATATTTCTTTGGGAATCCATAGTTTTTTCTCCTGTCTTTTTTCACATGACTTGATTAAATGTTGGAGATTTATGTAACACAAAATGAATTTTTATTTTCTTTTGTTAAGAATAAAGTACACACCTATGTGAGAATTCGAATTGGTCAAGCACATGGAGCACACACATACTTTGAAATCAATTAATACTAAACAAAGTATAAAAAAGGTTGTCCAAAGATGCATAGTTTTGATCGCTTTCATAACTTAAGTTGAAAATTGTATAGATCAGGATTCGAACCAATTATTTGGTTAGTTTGATTTGATTTTTACCTATATATCAATTCGGTTTATTAAAATTAGCTTATTTTAGTTTCGCTTTTGTTCAATTCGATTTGGTTTTAGACCGAATCGCGAAATTGCACTAGAAATAAAGAAAATTGAACTGAACCGAGTACTTCAGTTCGGTTTTTTTTGTGTATAAATTAATTTGATTCGGTTTTGAACAAATACAAGTTTCGATTTTTTATTTTTTCCGATTCTGTTTGGTTTTCAACTGAACCTACCGATTGCTAGTCCCTACAAAGTTAGAAACTCAATTTGATAAATTTACACCACATTGTTAAACTAAGCACACCACTTTTACTCCCAAATTCCAATAAATAATGTCCATATATGTAGGTAGCAAGCTCTTTCTCCTCAAATATCTTAAGTGGTGCAATGCCCACATTTAATTATTTGTTTAGCTTATGTTGTGCAATGTATAACAATTTCATGTAATGACTCATCACTTAAATCTCTCAATAATTAGCTTCATACTTGTAAGTTAGAACCCCAATCCTCCATAGATTTTATCTCTATTTTACCATTGCATCATGCTGAGCTATATGTAATTGTTATCACTAGAATCATTACAAGTTCAAGAAACAGAGAAGCTCTAAAGGTAACATAATAAAGCATTGTCATAAGAAGCTGAAACAGAGTTCATCCTAAAACCAACGAGGATCGAAGATCAGCCACAACATTTGTCTGAAGCTCGTTCATTTGGCGTTCAGAACCCTAGTACGATATTCTCCTAAAGCCCATATCGGGAATATGTTCCTGTATGCAGCATATGTGATCATGCAATTCCTATTGAACACCCCCATGATCTCCTGAAAAATCAAAGCCAGCAATGATCATGCTTTGAACATTTTATTAAGTAAATGAAAAATCTAATAAATTGTCGGAGTAAGGGCATGGCGTTCAGCATGAAGATACGATCCCAAAGATAGTTTTTTCGACTCTTCTCTCTAAGAATTAAATAGAAGATAGAACAAGAAGACTAGGTTGTCTACAGTATGGAATATATGATCTAGTTTCGTTGAATGTAATCAAGAGACGTGCAACACACATGCTTTAAAAACGTATCGAAATTATTCAGATTCCGTTCTTAAGAAACGGCAATTTAACGCAATTACCTGTTGCGGGTAATCTCCATCTTCACATTGAGAATTTATGAGGACTTTTGCTGCACGGTGCAATGGCAGAGGATCTCTCTCAGCCTGTGGTACAGAAACAGAACCGAGGAAAAAATTGCTTTATATTTGACCGTCTTCTAATATCAACTCGTGTAATTGGCAGTCGAGTAAACAATCTACATTATCACATTTAGATATGTTCTTGTAGGTGCTATAATCATACACCAATAGTTGAAAGTATAAATTGATAAAGCATATAGTAACAAAAAGCATTATATAAAAACAACAGGAAGAACTTAAAAGGTTATTAACACTGCAATGTATAATGAAGTCGTTTCCCAAAAAAAAAAATTACCTGCCCAGCATCAATGAGAGCCATCAAACACCAACCCGTATTGACCACATGAGACCTGTTGCCCTCTAGATTTGTATACACCTGAACAGGTAAAATATTATCTTATTATCTCAGCTTCATTATTAAGATATAGAAGGACGCAATATGTATATCATAAAATAAAATAAAAAACAATTTGTAAAACTGAAAAAAGTATGTTATTCTAGAAAGGGTTTCCAACAATGGTCCACAACAGTAGAACTTTTTTATCATAACGTGTATACTATATTCTATAAAACTTCTCGCATGATGAGCCATAAAAGGTGAAATCTTAGTTTTTATAATATGCATGAGAAAACACAATTTCTCCACAATGATGTCCAAGAGTTGAACATATGCATGAATTTGAAGCATTACTACAGCTCTTTAAGTTAAAATTCATATCTGGGTTCCAAAACTGTACTAGAGTTGTCATGGATGGCACCCATTTAAACTCAGTGTTTGTTCTTCCAACATGAATCAATCACATTGTCTATATTTTGACTTTAGGCAATAATCATGGGATATAACCAGAAAAGACATAAAAAAGTTTAAAATCCTGGACACTGGTCACACATTCAATCATCACCATACAAGGACAGATAAAAAGCTAAGGTAAAACTTCTCAACCTTGTTTTGACATGAAAGATAGCTTTCTCCCCAACCACCACAAGGAAGCTGTTTAGACAACATAAAATCACAAGCCTTCCGAATGGTAGAGCTATTGCTGAAGTTTCGTCCAGCTGCCACCAGGCCTTTTACCCCAAACCATGTTCCATAAGTGTAGCAAACTGCCCAAGAACCGTACCTGCAACAAAATTTTGATCCAACTATTATTGATTGCTAGATTATAAAGGAATTAAAGGAAAACCAAGTTGAGAACTAAAAAATCTGAACAAGCAGAGCTATCTATTAATTAGGAAGAATCAAAATATGCATCTCATATGTTACCAAATTTAGCTCATGCTCCAGCATATATTAGAAAGAGGAAAGCAACATACACAAAAACAAAAACAAAAAAAAAGAAAACTGACCAGGAGCCATCTGCTTCTTGAATCTTTTCAATGAATTTTGCACTTTTCTCAATACATAGCTCGACTTCTATTCTTCGATGTCCAGGATATAATCTCTTAAATGCAGTTAATGCTTGGATAGCAGCCGAGGTGCATTCGACATAGCTACAAAGTCAGTGAAGTTCAAATTGATTAAAAGTTTGCTATCATGTTTAGTCTGTTATGTCATCTTACAAAATCTTATATCAAAAGCATTAGAATATTCAAATTAGAGACATAGGCTAAGCTACTCAAATCAATAAACATTATGCATGTTTCTAGAGCCTTGGACTCTGCAACAAAAAAAAAACGCAAAAAGGTTGTTAAGTACATAGACAAAGAAGCAGAGAGGTATCTTACGGATAATCAATGACAATGTCACCGAAGGTTTCAGCAGGGTTGATTAGCTGCGAGAAAACATACAGAATCACATCAATGGTGATTTTCGAGTTTATATATAATATATTATGCCAAACGAATAAGAACAAATAAATTGTTTTTTTACCACAATCATAAAATAAGACATGTAATGCTATGATCTGATGACCTAATCACGTTATAGATACTAGCATAATCATCTTCCACATGCTACCTAAATTATCTACAAATCATATCAATTAAAGAAACTGCATGGCAAATAAATTTCTCAGCAAGAATAGTCAAGAGCCATCTAAGATAGACCGTGATGATTTTTTGTTTTATTTATAAGAGTCATAACTGAATCACTATGGCAATAACCAACAGTTGAGCCTTAAATTCAGTTATTTCAGATTCAGTTCCAACTAATGTGTTGTTTTTTTTTTTTTTTTTTGAGAAAGAAACGAAATTGTATTACTATTAAAGAAAAAGGAAGGGATGAGAAATCCCTCAGAAATGTTACATAGCTCAAAAGAGCACACACCAATCAGCCAACAACTACATTACCCAACTAGGAACACGTCTCAAGGCCCTTACAAAACTGTTCCAACTAATGTTGCTCAAAACAACCAATGCATGGACAAAAAATGTCAAGTGCATAAACCATTTTTTAAAGATCCTGGAAGTACACACACACACACAAAGAAACAATCTTGCCAACCTCCAACCAACTATAGGATCTTGTCAGTTCATATGTTGCAAAGCCTCCATCTGCATTCTGCAAAATATTCCAGAAATTTTTGCCTCAGCTTTGTGATATGTTATAGATAAAAATTTGGTAGATGTGATACTTAAGATGCAGCCAGGAAGGATAATAAAATTGTTAAAATTCACATGACCCAGAAGAAGGCATCCCAAGATCCATAAAATAAATTTTATGTTACTTTACAGCTGATCACTGTTTGATGTCATGGAAGTTTGTAAATTCGAAAAATATCAGTTACTAGAAGTGTTCTCCCCGATTATAATATCTCTATTTATGAGAAACCCAAAATAGTACATATTTCATCACTTAAAGCTTATATGAAAGCTAGATTTCTAGAATTAGCATGATGACAAGTACAAAGAACACCAGGACAATGAAATTCCAATTCTTCACTGAAATAATTTTAATAAATTAGCTAGGATTATATTCAACCTCAACAGCACTTTGTCTCAATGGTTTCAGTAACTCAACATCATCCACATTTCCAGTATAGTATACCTAAATCACTGCCGTTTATCCATTCATATTATTGAAAGTGAGGTCTTCTGAATAACAGGTTCGAGGCAGAGCAATAAGACAACTGATTAAATCTACAACCTTCATTCCATATTGAATGATCTAATGCATTTTCTTGGATATGTCAGAAGTTTATAGCTGCTTTAAGTGATCTATGTGAAGTATTGCAAGATAGCAGTCATGCTATTTCAGTAGGTTTTGTCAAAAATAAATTCAATGTTCCTAAATGTAAAAGTTTCACACCATAATGCAGATCAGCGTACTCCATGATATCCCACAACTTGATTTTCTACTAAATCCACAATAAATTTTAATGCTCAATTCAGTAGTTGAAAGACTAAATTCATATCTGACATTATCTGTCCCTTTGGTTTTCTGAATAATATTAAAAAAAGAATAAGATTTCAACTGAATTAAATTACATGGGTTGCATGTTTAAACTTGTATTTGAATGAAGTCCAATCAGAGATGTGCAATACCTGTAGTGAAAGAATAACATTCACAGCATCATACAAACGCTTAGCATCCAGAGGTTCACCGACTGTTTCTGCTGGTAACTTGGACAGTAATAGTACTGACTGCATACATATACATGTGTTATCAGGATAGGCATACTACTTTACACAATTTTTGGGTGGGGGAAAAATATTTAAATGAACTGAAAAACTATTCAGATTGAACTTATTACTTTGAGTCCCTCAGCAGTGCAATCCGAAATTGGCCAACCGTGGTCTGCAGTTGAAAATGGCCAGGCTCCTTTGGAAATGTGACGATACCAAAAACTTAGATCGCCTGGGCAATCATCAGACACCTTTAAAGCCGAAAAAAAAAAATTAAGATAATAACCGTGGAATATATAACAGTAAAAGTAACAAAATATAACAAAGGGACAAGGAAAACTCAGGGTTAACCTGGGAATTCTTAATGTATGTATGTGCTTTTCTTAAAGTTGAGCCAAACTCTTCAACAAGATTTGTTGAAATTATGGCTTGAACAGCAAAAGCAGTGTCCCATGACTGACTTCCATTGTATCCCTGAAATGTAATATTTGCCTAGTGTTATATCTGCTAAAGCTAAATAGAAGAAAAAACTCACTGCAACAATCATAAAAAATAACTGGAGCAACTCAATAGAGTCATTGAAACAGGAGTATCTTCCATATCTTAAATCTGCTAACTGAAGCATATTTGGACAAAGATGGCTATAGATCTAGGCTAAACCCATCCACAATCTCTGAAGCAGACCTCATATGTATATTCATGGTAGTCGGGCAAGTGTCTGGGAGTTCCATACTGATTAGGTATGGGTCATGTCGCAGGTTTTTATTTTGTCCTCTCTTCCCCCTTCTTGTTTGTCCTCTTCCTGTTTTCTTTATTCACTTGGTTCCTTGCATTTTTTTTATTATATCATGATTCTCTTTTTCCTTTTCTTATTTTGGTTTCAATCTTTTCCCCAGGACCATCTTTTACTTCCAACTGCAGATTTTAAAGCAAAACCTCATGGCTTCTTCTCTCTTTCAGAATTTAAATGGAGCCTCATTAATTTTTTATGTCTCTCACTTTCCAATTTTTTAAGGTATTAGAAGCTACAGATTCTGTATAAGTTCACATTCTGTGTCTAAAAAAGAATGTAGAGCTTGGTGAATGGAAATACAAGATAAAGGACTATAGGCAGTTAATGTCTCTGCCAAATGAAAAGACATTAAATTATGTTCACATCATACGAACAGCTACATCTTTAGATGTGGTGTGTGTAAACACATGCTACAAGTAAAAAATTCTTTTAGCAGAAGGTAAACTGTAAACCTACCTTAAAATTAACTTTGTAATCTATATCCAATGACCCACAGCATACCATATTTCCTATCTATGGCTCTAAGGCAAGAAGTTCTCATAGATGGAACATGGAAAGATTTGAAGAAAAATAACATTTCGTTAGGGATTTATATATAGACAAAACTCAACCTGCATCTTCATGCCATCTTCCGCAAGCCACAGGTAATCATATATTCTTGGAAGATGTAACTTGAAAGCTTCTGAATTTTGATCTTCCACCCAACAGCAAAGCATATTTAGAACCTAATATCATTTTAAAAGAAGACATGTGAGGAAGTAGATGGAATATTTTAGCAATTGTAAAAAAATTGGATTGCACTCGATTAGGTAAAATCAACAAAGAAAACAACCAAGACGCGATATGGACTCCTATCAACAAAGAAAGTGTCAATCATTATGGGAAAAAAGATATGTGAATCGTCAATGTGACAGTAATAGAAGCAGGCCATTGAAATCAGGAACACTAGTGTGGAAGAAACACAAGTACCTCCATCATATATGCACCTATAACATACATCTATAGATGTCCTCCTAGATCTTTCTGCTTAGATCATTTATTATTTGAGTTTACAATTTTCAATTTTCTGACATTTAAGCTTCTCAAGCAACTACGAATACTAAATGTTTTGATTGTACCTTGTTTACAGGGCCTATGCATAAGTAGCGAGTATTTTCATCCTCATAATGTATATGCTCCATAACACTCTTTAAAGCCTTTTCCCTCAACTTCTTCCCAGGCCAGTGCAACAAAACAGGTTCCACAGCCTTGTGAAGCGTTGCCCAGAGTATATCCTGTACAACAGGGTGAGGGTAGTATAGATCTTCCTGCAGTGAAGACACACAATGAGATTATATTTATCACACACAGAAAACTCTGCACAAGAACAGAAAGATGACATTTTTGAAACCTATGAGTTCCTCTCAAATTTACTCTTAATTGTGATTATAAACTATCACACCAGTCAGTAGGAATACATATATGAATGTTACCAACCTTTGCACATTCATTGCGAGCTCTATTCCAATCTATTTCATGATACGGAACAGTAAAAAGCTCCTTCCTCAGAGAAAGAACTGTGGGTGTGATAGGGCCAACAAACCTTTTCCCATACAAATAGGACATAGGGAGGTAAACCATTCGACAATGACACCACATCCTTCCTGCAAAGTAAATGAGAGAATAGTATATCACTAATGGAAAAGAATACGCATCACATATCAGAATGAAACACTTTCTGTTGAACCAAACAAACTCTTTAAAGGACATCTTGCATTATTGCAAGATATTAGTGCAGAATGATTTCACTAGGTAATAAATTCTTCCTTACACAATGACATCGAATTTTAAGAGAGCAGAGTACATTTTCCAATTCATAATTATAGATATCCTGGGAAAACGTGTTGTGGAGTAATTCAGTTGCCATTTCATATTATTATATTTGCATGGACTGGACATATAATACTAATAACATGCTTAAAAGATGTTCTGAATATCTATCTCAGCTCTACAGTTTCAAGTCCCCAATCATAAAGAAAATGTAAAGCTTGTATCCTATTAGATAACCATCAGTTTCCCCCAACCAAAACCAGCGTAAAAGATTAGCCTGCCAAGTAAAGATCAATAGTACCTCCATACTAATGAGTAAAAAAAGTTCAATAGTATATATATCTTTGATCTTCTCAGAGTAAACAAGATTAAGGCCAGACATAATGCAAAAAGCAAGCACTCTTGATCATTTATGTTGTTGTTTCTCTTAAATGAATTGGGAAATATTCAGACAAGTTGTATTACCAGTTACAACTTATATAGAAAGAAAGAAGAGCAATGGTTACAAAATTACCTGGATGGAACGGAAGAGCATATGGAAGAAGCCATATCTCAGGTGGCAGCGGATTGTTTCCAGTCCATTCAAAGGCCCCAAGTACCTAAACCATCAAAGAAAAAGAAAAAAGGAAAAAAAAAAATCAAAAGTTCCCATACATACGCTTGGAGCAAATCACATAAACAGCAATATAAGGGATGAGTTCTGAACCGAAAGCCACATCTTCCCCCATGATGTTATTGCAGTGGCCCCACCATGAGACAAAATCCAATCTCTGCCTTTCTCCATTGATCCATCACCATCATTTGCTCCTTCACCAAGTAATCTCAAAGTAACATAGGTCAAAACAGAACCAAACATGGTGCTTGGCCCCTCAATGTGTAGGCCCCATCCACCATCTCTATTCTGCATATTACCAGTAAACACATGTTCATTAGAGGCACAGGAAATCACTAAAGTAATACATAGCTTTAACACACTCCAGAAGCAAGTCACCATAAATGTACTCGCTGAACATAGTCTTCACCTGATGATTGTAAAGATAGCGACAAATCTCATGTTTGTGCTCTTTCGAAATTATTGCATTTAACGCCCCAGTAATAGATAATGTAATTACCTGATCCAAAAAAAATCATAGAAAAGAGAGTAACACAGAGTTTAGTAACAATGTTATTGCAACAGTTAACCCAAAAATTCCCAATCTGACTTTAACTGTCCAATTCAGAAATGGTTCTATTGAGTTCAGTATCGAGAATTTCAAGGTCTTTCATTTGGATCCAAATAAGGTGTATGTATAATTGATGGAAGCATATAATAACCACAAGATTTATTTCAGAACATTCTTCAAGTTGCAGATTTGTTTACAACATTTATGAATTTTAATTTTTGAATTCATCTTGCAGACAGATAATAGGATGGACGCAAGTTGTCCCACTTTTCAGTCTTTCTATTCAGACATTTAGGATCCAAATTGCGCCTAGAAAGGATGAATGGCAGAAATCAACACTCACCAGGCCAGGCATTAGAAACATGGGACCTCCATAGTCTCCTGGCCAATGACCGTCCTTACCCATCAGAGTTGAATGGAAACTGATCGCCCTCCTCAATGTATTGGTTACTTTATCTTCTGTAATTTCTTCTACATCCTTTACTTTTACTGGGGGCAAATTTGAGGCACTTGGGTTCTCCTTCGAAAACTAACATTTAAAATGAATGAAACTTAAAAAGTTAGTCACATAGTTAGCTTCATTCAGCATCACCAACTGAATAGTTGCCTTACATAATTTATACATGGGTAAAGATGAAACTTGAATACTGAACTAGGCAAGCGATTTCAACTTCATTCAGATGCATCATTAACTTTCATTTCTTTAAAATCTGAAATTTGATCCTCCTATTGTCGTACACCAGAAAGGTATAAATATACTTGAGTTCATCATAATGTCATCTAGTGCTTGGCAATGCTAAAACAGATTTAGAAACATCTCTTACACCCAAAATGCTAAAACACAAGTAGCAACTGAAAAGGCTCCTTAAAAACCTATGAAATTTGCGCAACCTATTAGACACTGTCACTACATTAAAACAAGTACAAGTGTCAATGAACAAACTAGCACTGCTTAAGATTCCCACAGGTGTTGTTTCAATTTCGCTCACAAAACAAGACCTAGAAAACACAACTTAAGATCATTTACTGGTAACGGAGCTAAGCTGCTATGTTGTTTACTTCGCATTCCATACAAGAAAAATCTCTATAAACCCATAGTATTTCTTTCCCAAAGATTACATATCCACAAGTGTAAGCAATTGGCATCCAAATGATGAAACCCCAACAGGAAATTTCAGGCAAATATAACTAAAAATGTGTCTCACTGAACTTGAAGTCTCATGAGAAGATCTGAAGAGTGCTTCTTCTCAAACCGATGATCACGATACTGCTCTCGGAGCTTCTCAATCTCGGCCAGCTCTTCCGGCGAACCAAGACTGGGATCAAACTCCCAGATTTGGCGGCCAACGTGTCCATTCAATGAGCGCAACCAGGGGCTTGATCCCTCCGCGATTTTCAACTTCCACATTCTACTAATCCTCTTCTCTCCCAATATGCTATTTCTTCAATTCAGTGCAGTAGAAGAGCATGAATGTAGGTGAATAAGCCTACGTTACAACCGAGGAGACAGTCAAAGTGAACAGCATCTCTGAACAGATCTGTGAAGGGGAAGGGAGCGTTGCCGTGTGGCGCATTTAAATCAGTGGAAAATCACTCAAAATTTTGTAAGAAAACGACAATTGTTTCTACGACAAAATTGGTAGTTTTTGAAAAAAAATATGGTAATCACTCGCTTTCATGAAGTCACGGACCCATGATTTTCACTCCACGAACATCACCTAGTAAAAATAGAGTGAGGGTTGTATATAAGTGTTGTATGGATTTTAAATTCATATAATGTAGATTGGATTAGATTGAATTCACGTTTTCTTTTTTATCGTAACTTTTATATTGTATTAGTCATACATTTATCTTATATTAAGCATACCTTTATATTATGTTAAGTATATCTTTATATAATATTTTAATTTTAAAAAAAATCCTAATTTTGGTAAAAAAAATTCTAATTTGTACATATATACCTTTATGTAAATATTATGCATGTCTTTAATTAATATTAATCATATTTTTATATAATATATAAAGATACAACTAACATAATTAAAAAATGTATGACTAACATAACATAAAAGCATGCTTAACATAACATAAAAACCCTAAAGGTATGCTTAACATAATATAAAACCATAAAGGTATGTTTAGTATAATATAAAAGTATGTTTAATGTTATATAAAGGTATACTTAATATAACATAAAAATTCTAAAGATATGTTTAACATAAAATTATAAAAGTATATTTATTAAAAGTATGTTTAACATAACATAAAAATATGTTTAACATTGCATAAAGGTATGCTTAATATAATATAAAAGCTCTAAAGGTATGACCACCATAACATAAAGGTATGTTTAACATAATATAAAAGTACGTTTAACATAACATAAAGGTCTAGCATTTAGAGCGAATTTGGGTGGGTTTAAACGTATCCACCAAGCGCGTAAGGACGCGTGTGTGCACTTGAGTCGAGTCGGATCAGATACACTGATCCTAAATTCGTGCACCAGTTATATAAAAAAAATTGTGATAAAAATATATAAATTTCATCCACTTTCAAATCTTATTTTAATGCAGTGGATCCAAGATTTTTAAATTAAAACAAATAGATAATAGATTATAAAAAAATATTCAACTATAAACATTGTTTATTATTTAAATTTATATAATCAAAATATATAAATATATATAATTATATTATAAACTCAAGTAAAAGTTATAATTACAATCTAAAATTTGATCAGTGAGTCTTCAATTTTTGTAAGTGATCAATGACATTATTACCGAAAAATTGTAAGAGCACGTTTTTCTCAATAAAAGTGACCAAACAATCATTTAATGTCTCACAACAAATTTAAAAAAATATTCACAACACACTTATCATAAAATCAATAAATTCCACACATACATGAAAACATAAAACTCTAATTTATGAACAAATAATATCAAATTAACTAATTAATAAACTACTCCAAATAATAAATATGAAAAATACTAATACTTTAATAAAGAAAAAAAAGACGCCGAATCAAAAAGAGATCGAGAACTTATTGTGAGTTTGCTTGAAGTTGATTAAATTGGGTTTGCAATCTTATATTTGTTTACTACGTATTTAAGTTAAGAGCTAATGGCACTATTTGTAATTTTCAATTAAAAATAGGTATTATTATAATATAATACATATATATATAGGTTTTTATTTATTTGGGGTACAAATGTACGCCTTGTACCATGCTAAATCCACCGATGTTTCTAATCAATTATTTTGATTGAAAGATACAAAATTATCAAATTAAAATATTTAAAAGAAAATATTTATGTTGATATTATAGTGGGATTATTGATATATATATATTACACAATATCATAAAATATCAATAAAATGTTAGTATTGGATATTTATACATATTATTATTAATATTTTAATATACATATTTATATATGGGGCGTGAAAGGTACTTTCGAGTCGGGTTGACCCGGTTGCACGGATTTAGGATCCGTGCATTTCATGTATAGAAACAATTGTGCTGTATTAAATAATGGAGTATTTCGTATCAAAACTTGCACCAAAATGTTAATTAATTTGTACCATATTATATACTAAATCTATCTTTTCGTATCAAATTAGAAATTAAAAATGGTATCTCAAATTTTAGTAAAATATCATAAAGTTGGAGTTTCTTTTGTCCTTTTCAATCAAAATTTCTACCCCCATGATTTCATCTCCACTACCACAACCAAAGATAGAGTTCAGATGGAACTCCAATTGTCATATAAAATATATTTTTGTTTTAATATTGATAATATAAAATATATGTTTAGTTCCAATTTTTATACAAATTAATATGAGTTTGTACTCATTTTGGTATACATGAGTATTTACTGTTTGGTACTCAATATCATAAAATTGACAAAGTTTAGTGACCGTTTATGCTATTAAACCTAACTTGGGGTATCGATCCCCCAAACTAAACTTTGAAATTTGTTTATCATAATTCCATAGGATTCATATATACTAAATTAATTTGGTAAATTATAGCTTGTTTGAAAGTATAAATATTTCTTAAGACTTTGCCCATGGAACTTTATTTGCAATTAGGTTGATATTATGTAAATGAAATACAAAGGATGCATATAGAATCATGACATGTGACATGACAATATATGATTATCACTCTCATCTGTTTAGGTTGGTACAATATATTGATTTTCTAGGAAAAGAATTAGGTCATGTACTTTGTTTATCATGACAAATGATGTGCTAGGATTATGATCATATAGGTCACAAAAAACCATTAACGTACATGCAGAATTTCTTGTGAGATCGATCAATTGTAATATCAGGTACGATCAACTGGAGTTACGTCTTAATGTAGAACGTGGGAACGATATTCTCCTAGTGCCCAAATCGGGAATATATTCCTATAGGCAGCATATGTGATCGTGCAATTCACATTGATGACCCCAACAATCTCCTGCAAATCAAAGGTACTATAAGAGTGTCCAAAACCAAATAACCTATTGTAGAAAAACTATTTGGATTGATGGATTGAGAATTACCTGTTGTGGGAAGTCTCCATTTTCACATTGAGAATTGATTAGGAGTTTTGCTGCTCGGTGCAATGGCAACGGATCTCTATCATCCTGCATTACATCATCGAATAGGGAACACATAGCTTCGGAAGTTAAATAGGTTACATTTTGTTATAATGTCAACTCATTCGTGGTAGAAAGACAATCCTTTTCATGAAAAGTGTTGTAAAATGTTAAAAAACAACAAAAGTTTAACTAGAGCATTGTCTTTAAGCATTTTTCTTGTAGTGCAGTGTGTGTATTACCTGCCGAGCATCAATCAGAGCCAGCAAAGCCCATGCCGTATTTACCACATGAGACCTATTGCCTTGTAGATTTGTATACACCTGATAAAAAATAAGGTATTGTTTTATTAATGCAGCTTCATCTGAGCCAATGGATGCTTTAGAAGTTTGACAAGAAGATAATCAAACTTGGTTATCTTGCCTAGTCTCAAGATTGTCATGGTAACACATATCAGTCCCTTGTTTTAACAATATCAATCGAATATAATGAAAAAGCATGATGAAGAACTAGTGAATAACTAGAATTGTCAACCTTATTTTGACATGAAAGATAACTTTCTCCCCAACCGCCGCATGGAAGCTGTTTAGACAACAGAAAATCACAAGCCTTGCGAATCGTAGAGCTATTACTGAAGCTTCGTCCAGCACCCACCAGACCTTTTACACCAAACCATGTCCCATAAGTGAAGCAAACTCCCCAAGAACCATACCTATAACAAAATCAACTTTAATCATCACTCAATAGTTGATTGCTAGCTTAAATAAAAATCAAAATCAAACCATGTTGAGAACTACTAACCAGGAGCCATCTGCTCCTTGAATCTTTTCGATGAATTTAGCACTTTTCTCAATACAGAGCTCGACTTCTTTTCTTCTGTGCTCAGGGTATAATTTCTTAAATTTTGCTAGTGCTTGAATAGCAGACGAGGTGCATTCAACATAGCTACAAAGTCAGTAAAGTTCAAATTGATTGAAAGGTTGTAGGAAACTAAAGCTAGTTAGTATTAAATCTTTTGGGAATCTATGGTTGAGATATTGGCAACTATGGCCACAAAACTTTATGTATTACAAAGAAGTTAGAGTATTCAAGAAAAATTAAAAGGTTGTTTACAAAATGCGAAACAAAGGTATCTTACGGATAATCAATGACAGCACGGTCAGCCAATTCAGAAGGGTTGATTAGCTGTAAGAAAAACATACAACAAATCACTACAAAATTAATCAAAAAGATGCTAAAAGCAATTGAAACTAATGTGTGTACTCCATAATAATGTCAAACAGATTAGAATGATATCTAAATAATGTTAAATTATCTATTAGCTATGAAAGATCCTATCAGAAAATGAGAACATATTCCTCAGCATGTAAACAAGAACGGTCTAGGTAGACCTTGATTGAATCATTCTGTCAGCAAACAAACATAAAAACCTTAAAACTCAGTAAACACAGGTTCAGTTTCAAGTTATGCTACTGTTCATAGCGACAAGTATATGGAAAATAAAAGTAAGTGTATAAACCAATTTTTTAAATTGTTGAAAGTATTAGAGAAAATTAAATACATTGAATAATCTACCTCCAACCAACTGTAGGATCTTGTCAGTTCATATGATGCAAAGCTTCCATCTGCATTCTGCAACACCAATAAATCGCCTCAACTTTGTAAATATGTTCAACCAATATTCTATTAGATCGATAATTAGATGCAATTGAGAAGAAAGGATACATAAGCAACAAGATTCAGAAAAAGGCATTGTGATATTCATAAACATCAATTATTCTGTTTTTTACTATTGATCATAATTTGAACTCTATAGATTTTTCAGGTTCTCAGATTCAAAATATTTCGATAACTAGAACTTATCCATATTAACATCATTTTATATGATTAATGTAGAATGGCATGGTTTTCATCACATAAAGTTTATATGATTACTGGTTATGCATTGTTATTAAATTATTAAGGAAAAAAAATGTACGATGAGAGATTCATAGGACCTGTAATGAAAGAATCACATTCACTGCATCATATAACCGCTCTGCATCCAGTGGTTCACCAACGGTTTCTGTTGGTAACTTAGACAGCAACAAAACTGCCTGAAATAATATGCATGTTGCTAGGATAGTTGTACTAATCAAACCAAGTGGGGGAAAAAAACAAAATCAAATAAACTTATAAAATTCTCTTCAGATTAAACTTGTTACTTCTAATCCCATGGTAGTGCAATCTGAAGCTGGCCAACCATGGTCTGCTGTTGAAAATGTCCAGGAACCTTTGGAAATGTGACGATACCGAAAATCGAGATTGCCTGGGCAATCATCTAATATCTATAACGCCAAACATAAGGAATTTAAAAGATAATTAACATGGAATATGAAGTTTTACAATATTATAAGTAAAAAAAATGTAACAAATGACATAAAGAAAACTCAAGGTTAACCTGTGAATTCTTTATATATGTATGTGCTTTTTTCAAAGTAGGGCCAAATTCTTCAACAAGATTTGTTGAAACTATGGCTTGAACAGCAAAGACGGTGTCCCATAATTGACTTCCATTGTATCCCTGAAAAGTAATATATTTCCTAATTGAGTTCCATCTTCAATTACTTAATTTGTTAACTAACACACATGTACACAGAATTGTTGTGTATGTAAAAGGTAAAAGGTAAAAGGTAAGTGTTACAAGATCTTTAAGCAAAAGGTAAAATGTGTATCAACATCTGATGTACACGGGCCTATCGTGGTTCCAAGTTTGAAGACAATTGATTCTTGTAGATGAAACATTAAAACGTTACCAAAAAAAACTCAAACCTGCATCTTCAAGCCATCTTCTGCAAGCCACAGGTAATCGTAGATTCTTGGAAGATGTAAATTGAAAGCTTCTGAGTTTGGATCTTCCACCCAACAACAAAGCATATTTAGCACCTTTCACATGCAAGAAAAGTTAATAGAAGCAAAAACCACTTATCACAAGATATATCTTGCTAAATTTATTTGCTCACATCACTTACTATTTCCTGATTTTCACAATTGAAATTCTTCATGAACTTGAATATGAATGTTTTAATTATACCTTGTCTAAAGGGCCTAAGCATACATAGTGAGTGTTTTCATTCTCATAATGTATATGCTCCATTACAACCCGTAGAGCCTTATCTCTCAACTTCTTCCCGGGCCAATGTATCAAAACAGGTTCGACAAATTTGTGAAGGGTTGTCCAAAGTATATCATGTACAACAGGGCGTGGGTGGTATAGATCTTCCTGTAATAAAGACACAATATACACGTATATATGTCACCAACACAGAAAGCTTCCATGAGAAGATAAAGATTGGACATTATTTTACAACCTATGACTTCAACTTTAATTCTATTTTCGATTGTTATTACGCACTACCTTCGCACATGCATTGCGAGCCTTATTCCAGTCTATTTCATGATACGGAACTGTATAAAGCTCCTTCCTCAAAGAAACAACTATGGGTGTAATTTGGCCAACAAACCTTTTCCCATACAAATAGGACAAAGGGAGATAAACCATTCGATAATGACACCACATCCTTCCTGCAAAAGTAATCATATGACACTCATATTTCTTTGATCTTTGAGAGCCAAAAAGTTGGGGGTCAAATATAATGCAGAATGCAATCAATCTTGATCATCAAGTATATCATTGTTACTCCTAAATGAGTAAATAAACAATTAGATATACAAAAATAATGAAACAAAGAGGAAAATATTACCAGGATGAAATGGAAAAATATAGGGAAGTAGCCATATCTCAGGTGGCAGAGGATTGCTTCCACACCAATCAAAGGCCCCAAGTATCTAAACAGTAAAAGAATGATAGCGAAAGAAAAAACACAAAAGTTATTGCAAGCATGAAGAACGAAGCACGCACATAAACAACAATACAAGAGATGAGTTTTGAACCGATAGCAGCATCTTTCCTTCAAATGGTACTGCAGTTGCCCCACCGTGATCCAAAATCCATTTTCGTGCTTTCTCCATTGATCCATCACCATCATTTGCTCCTTCACCAACCAATCTCAAAGTAACATAGCTCAAAACAGAACCATACATGCAGCTTGGCCCCTCGATGTGAATACCCCATCCACCATCTCTCTTCTGTTATATAGCATACTCAGCACTCATTGAACACATAACTTCAGCACACTCTATAACCAACTCGTACATGTATATACTCAGTACACTTTTCACCTGATGATTATAAAGATAACGACATATCTCACGTTTGTGCTCTTTTGACAATACGATATTTAACTCCCCAGTAATGGATAATACAATCACCTGTTCCAAAATATATATATATATATATATCACCACTGAAGCATACAAATATATGACCAAAAAATTAATAACTAGACATTTATCAACACCATTCTTCAGGTAATTCGACCATGTTTGAGCATTCTAGGGTTTGACTAACCATATATATAACCTATCACAAAGTGTTTAGATCCCGATTTCTATACGTATTCACATGAAAAATAAAAAACCAATACACAAACGAAAAATCTCGAAATTCATGACTGACCAAAGCAGGCAGGAGATGCATTGGGCCTCCACAGTCGCCGGGCCAATGACCATCGCTAGACTGCAGAGTTGAGAAGAAACCAACAGCCCTTCTCAGAGTGTTGGCTACTTCACCATGAGTAATTTCTTCAACATCCTTCGCTTTCACTTGCTCCAGTTTTGTGTTGCTATTGCCCTCATTCTCCTTCCATAACTAACATTTCATATTTTTTTATTTCTAAACTTAGTAAAAAAAATCATTGTTTAATTGAAAATTGATAAAAATATCTAATTAGTTACAATTTATACATTAAAAGGGTGTATAAGAAAAAATAAATTAATACATCTTTAACAATGATTTGGACTATAAATTTGGATAGACTGGATATCAAAGGTGAATTATCTTTAAGAGATGAACGAGTAATACAACTAAACTCATAGTACTGATCCATCTGTTTCAAAAAAAAAAAAAAAAAAAAAAAAATATATATATATATATATATAAATTTTTTTTTTAAATACAACTTTTTTCATTTTATATTGTATGGAATCACATTTATAATTTTCTATTTATTTGTAAAGTCCATCATTCAAAGTTGATTATCATTAATCATATTTAAGTTAGTTATGACAATATTATAGATGTTTCGAACAAAATCTAATCAAACATAATTCTTTTTTTGGGACAAATTTTTTTTTTTTTGAAACATGATTATATTTTGTGTAACGGATACGGTAAATGATAATAGAGTTACTCATTTTTTCTAATATTATATTTTCCAATGTGTTTGACATGTACATTAATTTTTTTTTATTCTACAACAAATACTAACATCTTTTTTTCCTTTCCTGATGCTAAAACAGTCTTAAGAGAGGGGTCCCGTGACCATTTTATCATATTAATATAGTATATTCATTTTATACCACTCACTATAAATTACATATTTTTTAATCACAAGCCACTACAATGCCACGTTTAATATGCAACCATTGTAACTTCCTTAAAACATCAAGTGATATATCTGTTTGGTTTTATTGAAATATCTACTGTGAGTAACTCTTAATATACCCATCGACAACATGTAATCATTTCATTTCCTCGTTATATGGAAAGTAAAATTAATAGATATTCTAAATTTTTAACACATCAACAAACACATATTAATGTGCCTACTGTGGATAGGTGAGTAGAACTGTATATTTATTATACACGCAATGTAAAATTCAATCTAACTATTGCTTACTAAACTTGAAGTCTCATGATCAAATCAGAAGAATGGTTCTTCTCAAAACGATGACAATGAAATTCATCTCGAAGCTTCTCGATCTCCATTAGCTCTTCCAATGTCCCGGCAGTGGGTTCAAACTCCCAAATTTGACGTCCCAAACATCCATTTACTGATCGAATCAACCCTTTAGAGGATGATAACGATGCCTCCCCAACCTTCAACTTCCACATTTCTCTCTAAATTTTTCTAAATTATATAATATGACTTAGATGAAGGTATTTATAAGCACCGTTATGAAATAAATCGTGTCACGTATTTGATTTTTATAAATCTTAAGTCGGCACAAGAATTGATTGCAGGTTTGTGGATGTCAAAATTCTGATTTTATTTCAATAATCATTTATGTGGTTCCTGATAAATTTGCTTCCTGATACATCACATTACTGTTTGTCATTTCTTTTATTCTAAAGTTTGTTGTTTTTAGTGTGTTGCATGGGGATATAGATATTTTTGCTCATAATTAAATACTAAATAAATTTTGTACTTATTTGCTGAATATAAAATTAATTAACTTACGTCTCTGGAATGTATTTATCTTTTGAAAATATATACCAAAACAGTTATTGGAAAATTGTATATAATAAAATGGGTGAACTAATAATAACTGTTAATGGCTCTATTCTATTTAAAATTTGGATATTTTGAGAAAAGTTTCAAGTGAAAATAATGTTAAAAAAACTATCAATAAAATTACAACAAATTTCTAATTAAAATATTAATCAAACGTTTCAATATTAGTAAAAGTAACACGATTTTATACATACATGTATATCTACGTGTGTGTAAGTTTCACTTTTTTTTTAGTTTAATTTTTTTCCTTTATGATTAAACTTGTTTTAAATAAATAAATATCAAATATTACAAATAAATAAAAAGAAAAAAGTATACAAACTCAAAGGGAAATAAAGATACTCCAAAAACTCCTATATGTGGGCTCATTAAAAATTTAAAACCCCAATATAAAAATTAAAAAAAAAAGGAAAAAACTTGTATTAAGAAAAAGAGTAATAGCATACATCAATGAAATCTATAAAAATCTGAGCCCAAAAAAGTAAAAATAGATGCAAGCAGGAGCAGTATTCCACCGACAATAATTGACCTCCATTTTCGATAATAAATCTGCCGACTGTCATATAATTTATAGGGTATAACTTAACACAAGAAAGCTTACCATAATATATATATATATATATATATATATATATATATATATAGGAAATTTAATCATAGAGGAAAAAACATTAAAAAGGGGGGAAAATGCTAAAATATATATATATATTTATTTATTTATACATTAAAGATTGTTAATTTTTGTTATAATAAATTTCATAACACCACCAATTAATAAATTAACTCTCAATTTTAGATTTAAATTTTAAATTTCTCAATAAATGGTTTAATTTAATCTTTTTTTCTCAAATTAAGTTTGAAAATTATATTGAGTTCTCAATTTAAGACAAATTTTAATTTTTATTTATTTATTTATATAGATAAATTTATTTATATTTTAATATTTATTTATATTTTAGATAAATTTATGATAAATTAGTACAATTTTGAAATGATTTTCATCCGACTTATATTAATTTATATATATATATATATATATTATGTAATTCATAAAATTAAGATTCCTTCAAGTATTAGAAACTTGATTTTAATATTAATTAGTTTAATATAAATT
The DNA here is from genome assembly GCA_028654395.1 of Scutellaria barbata. Classification (NCBI taxonomy): domain Eukaryota; kingdom Viridiplantae; phylum Streptophyta; class Magnoliopsida; order Lamiales; family Lamiaceae; genus Scutellaria; species Scutellaria barbata. The sequence continues at coordinate 10,130,560 of CM053646.1, read as the reverse complement.
ATATTTTATGAATTGAATCTATTATATTTTTTTTCGTTCTTTCTTTTTCTATATAAATAAAATAAGTCGGATGAAAATTGTTCTTAAAGTGCATTAACTTGTCTTAATTTATCCAAAATATGAATACATATTGAAATATAAAAAAAAAAGTAAAATATAATTTTATGTTAAATTGAGAATTCAATCTAATTTTTAAAATTTAAATTTAAATTGTGAAAAATATTAAATTGAACTATTATTAATTTGAGCTCAGAATTAAAAAGCAATTTATGAACTGGGTTTTGTTATGATTTTTTTGTTATTGAAAATTTTGATTAAAATTTGAAAATGTTCTTAATCTATTGACGATTAATTGAAAAAAAAAAAAAAAACTATTTAGGCGCAATAGTGAAAGGCATAAAAAATGGTAAAACAGGCGGCGGCGGTCCGGCAGCTGAGAAATCTGATGGAAGGCAGTGCGTCTCCGCCGCTGCATTCGAAGGGCTACATTCACTACCTACACACTGATGCTTGCAGTCCCTACAGATGGACTGCCAAGTAAGTTAATTCACGCTAACACCCTTCCCCCCCACCTTTTTGTTTTCCCAATTTTTCCTTTTCGTTGAGCAATTTTGCTTTCTCGATTTGAGTTTTTGATTTGTGATTCAGTTTAGTTGGTGTTTATGTACCATCTAAATCATTCTAAATCCGGTTTGATCACTATCATCCAGATTCAGTAATGCTTATGTTTGCGATCAGTGGTATATGAAGTGATACCTACAATTTTTTTTTGTCGAATATGTGATAATTCCATATGCTATGTACTAATAAGCTCGATTTTTTTGTTAATGAAATGCTGCTGTAATAATGAGGTAAGATGCTTGGTTGTGGCAGGGAATGTTACGAGTTCATGTATGCAAGGCCGTGGCAAAAAGTGTGTGAGTTTTATTTCGATGTGGTGAATGGTCGCCAGTCATTGTCTCAATTGTTTGGCAAAGAGGTGGGCTTTTTTTTGTTAATGTTTTGAAGTTTGATTGTTTTCTAAAATCTTACTATTGATGTTTTTGTTTTAAGATTAATTTCATAAGAAATCATGTTGTGGACCATCAGAAATTATCTGCATCCTGTCTATTATGAGGAACATAAGGTTATTTCTAAGCAATGGTTGGCAAATCCTAGTAGGATACAGGATTTATTTTATTCCTAATGGAATAACTCGGTTATGTATTTCTCCTATACTTGATATATTAGTTTTGTTAATTATGTTGCCACCGTGAATGATCCTTTGGTGATGTTTGCTATCTGTCAAAATAATGCCTCATGAAATACAACCCTGTTGCAGTAACTTTTACTTAGAGGGCTCCAATATATTCTTCAGTATCTTGGGAGTCTTCGAGTCTTCATCAGTGGTTTGTACACATCAGTGAAAGTCTTGACCTTATTCTATCTATCGTTTCCATCCAGTCTTTGACAGGTTAAATAAGAGGGGTTCTTGTCGAGGTCCTTTTCGGATATGCAAGTGGCAGTATATGATAGCATACAAAATGATGAGAGGATATGTATTTTCCCTCTTGTTAGCCAACCATGCTGTCAGTTTTTTTAATCAGTCAAGTACAATTCCTATGATCAACATTTAGATACACAAAATAATAGATTTATTATTGGGAAGGGGATATTTATTGTCATCCTGCTGCCTCCCTGAACTTTTTGTTTCATCCTTCTAGATATATTGTAAGAGTCAATTGAAAAGGACAAATCTTTTTTTTGGTGAAACTGCAGTAGAAATTCCTATGCCATTTTTCCTGATTGAAGAACAGCAGGGACATATCAGTTTGGCAGTTTGCTTTACAAATCTTGTTTGTTTTTTTCTTTTGGGATCAGGAAAGTGATAAACTGCAAAGTGAGTTTTTGGAAGTTACTAGTTAAAGCAGTTAAAAGAAAAACTAGCAAAGAGACATTACAACCATATAAAAAATGAATTTAAAGCAAACACTGCAAAAGCATCAAAATTATTAATTGAAAACTTTAAATTGGTGGAAAATTTCATACTAATTTGACATATAGTATTTAAAAACATAATGCTTACTCTAATTAGTGAACATAAAAAACTAATGAAAGTAGAAAATTAGATTATGTTGAAAATACTTGTAAGGTCATATCTGTCTTTGCTTGGTTTGGCTAACGGGGATGAACAATCTAAACAGAACTGAATGCTGTATTTTTCAAAAACTAAAAAAACCATTTGGTACAATATGATATCTATTAAGAGTTTTATGTCTTATAGTTGACAGGGAGGGAAGAATGTCTTGATGAGGATGCAATACCCTGAAAATAATTATTCTGTATAACTTGAAGGAGAAAGAGAAATTACTTTAGGCTTTGTTGATTTACTTTTTGTGTATCCTAATACAAGAATGAGAAGGAAAATGTTGTGACATTGGGTATAGAGAAAGAATGGGAAGGAAAATGTCTTGACCTTGGGTATAGATTAAGACTTCTAAAATATTTTTCATTGTTTCTTTCTGAAATTTAAACTAGTTATATGAGAAGTTCCCTATCTCTTAATAAGCTTCTAAATCTTAAGATATATACATCTCCTTCAGTGTTCTGTAACTGTAACCAATAGCTGTTCCCTCTTTTTGAGCAATCTTGTTTTTTTGATATTTCAAGGATCTTAAATGTTTGTTTTGTAATCCAAAGATTGTCTTGTTGTGTTTATTCAAAGTTAACATTTACACAGGCATACGCTGTACATGATGGTACTGACCTAGAAGATTGTGATAAACCTGATTTGGCGAGTGTTCCATCTAAGGATAGGACTGGAAGATGGGCGAGAGCATCATTTAAAATACTTATCTCATACCACGGAAGTTCTTTTGATGGGTGGCAGAAACAGCCTGGCCTAAATACTGTCCAAGGGTAGGTACTCTCCTAGTTTCCAATTAGTGCTTTCTGTTTAAATTCTAATCTTAAATCATATGGTTGAATTAAAAGAGAAAGAAGAGAACAAAGATATAACATGCATCAGTCGTTATAAGACTTTCTTTTCGCTCTTATCAATACAAGTGCAAACTATATCTAGTTACACACGTATACACTTTCTGTGCAGATTGGTTGAAGAATCTCTTGGGAAATTTGTGGATGAAAAAAAAGTAGAACTGTTGAAAGAAAAGAATTTACCTATAGAAGCTTGTGCTTTAGTGGCTGGGCGCACAGATAAAGGGGTGACAGCTCTAGAACAAGTCTGTTCTTTCTGTATGTTAGCCAGTTCAATCTCCTTCTATTTGTCCTAGCATCTCTTGAGTTAACGTTATTATAATATTCTTGCATATAAAAAAGCGAATTTAATTGTCTGTTTTGGTATGAATGTGTATGGTTATCTGTCAGATTCATCTTGGGATGGTATTGCTTCTCAGATGAACTCAGTTTAAAAAAATGTTTTTTTGTCTGAGAGTTTCTTCAGATCTCTGTTCAAGTAATCAAGTAAATTACAACTGATTATCTCTATGCCACCATTCTTCAAGAAAAGGGTTTAGTCAGGTGTACTAACTTGAAAAATATTTAAGTTTCCTATGAAGCATGTTCAGAAGTATTTCCCTCAGTTCTATTAGGTTAGATGATGTTACAAAAATGCCCCCCGATATGCGTTCCAAAGCCTACTCAGTGATCTTCGTGTAAATGTCTTCTTCTACATAAGTTGAATTGCTCATCCAACATTTCATGCTCAGATACATGGAGAAAAGATGTTAAAGCTCGAGAGGTTGAGGATGCAATAAATGCTGCAGCACCAGAGAAGATGAGGGTCACTTCTGTTTCTCAGGTTAGGTATCACTTCAGTTGAAGATTATAGCCACAATTTGTAGGCTCTTTAATCATTCTCATAAAGCAGTCCATGATGTCAAGAACTTGTGGAACAGTACAATTGCATGCTGAAGTCCGCATGATATATTTTAGGTCTCACGTGATTTTCATCCTAATTTCTCTGCAAAGTGGAGACGTTATTTCTATATATTTCCTTTCAATGATGAGAACATGGATGGTAGAGCCAGTCAATGCAAAAACATCATTTTGGATTCTGCTATTGGCCAAGATGGTCAATATGGTGAAGGCTTAGTTGAGGAAATTTGTGAGGATGAACTTGATGATTATGACCGGACTGAACTGCAAACAGGAAACAAACCACTCAGTTTTGATGTAAGCCGTGTTAACCATCTATTACATCAGCTGGAAGGAAAAACACTTTCCTTCAGGATGTTTGCAAGGGATACTAAGGCCTCCAGGAGCATGTAAGATTGATAAATTTTTATCTTTATTATTGTTTGAAATCGAATCTCCTCGGATTGATACTATAATTATACCCAGTGTCCGTCAGGCTCAGGTCATGACCAACCCAAATCTGGACCTGTTGGGGCCAGGCCTTCATCATGTGTCATTTAGATTTTTTATATCTAGTTTTGTTCTCTGTATGTGGTCGTTGTTCATATTTCAGGTGACACAATTGAATTTGGCTTCCTATTAGGGTATTGTATCACATTGGCATCTGCAGGATTGCCTTTTTCTTCACCTTGCTTAATGAAGAAGAACTATATATCTGTGAATTTGTATTGGATGTCTTCCAGGAGGACTCATTTATGATTTCTTTTTCTTGCATAAAAATGTGTTATACATTGGAACCCAAGTTATGCATGTTCATTTTTTCAGTTATTTATTCGACTCTTCTGCTGAACGTAAATATAACCTGTTCTCAAAGTGGACAGATCACTTTCTAACTGTAAAGACATCACCTTGCAGTGGTCCACCAACAGAGTGCTTTGTCTTCCATGCCCGAGCTGCTGAAGCATATTTACCCTGTCCCAAGGTTAATAACACTAACACATTCTTAAGTCTGCATTCTATTTTCTCTGTAATCAATATAATCCTGCATGAAACTAGGGTGGTTTTTCCTAAAATATAGTTTTTCTGCATCTTTACATCTAAACAATTAAGCTTGTGTAATTATGTTGATGATCGTTTCATATGGTATAAAGTGAAAAGAAGATATGTATAATAGCTACAGAATAAATTATTATTTTAAATGTTTGGATTACCACGTGTTTAAGCAGTTATAGAGATGGTGCTTCAGTGTTAGATAGAACAAAGTCACATCCTTAACAAGAACATCAAGGGATAGTTGAGGTTTGCTAGAAAATTAATATTAAATGTGATGTTTATTGGGATCCTCAATTTCCTCGGAAATGGATGTACAGGAAGCTCTTTATTGGGTTTGATGAATAACTATCACTCGAAAGATCAATTAACAAAGTAAGATGAAAATAGGAGGAGCTTATGTAGAAAAGTATTTTCCAAACTTTTCATGAGTTAGTTAACATTGCCCAACAGAAGTGGATGCATATTTACTTTAATTTTGCAGACCTTACCACTAAGATTAATGATTGTTGGGACATAATGAATATGCCTCTGGTGAAGCTGCTGAGTGAAGTGTTTCATGTATTGCTAACAACCAATTCTAATATGTTTTCAGTATTATGATTATATTGGAAGATAGGGGTCTATCATGGGAATATTTTGGTTTAGGGATGTGTGTGTGTGTGTGTGTTTTGGTGGGGGACTGATTATTTAACGGAATAAATACGGATTATTAGTTAACAGACAGGTTAAAGAATCCTAATGGAGCGGCTGATACTTGACTCTAAATGCAAGTGTTACGGACACCTGGAAAGGCTTTCATCCTGTTTGAACAAAGCCATAGTTGTTTCATTAATTATCATTTTATTGATGGGATGAGGCTACATGCTCTGCTTGTAGACCTAATCATGATCATGTCCTACACTTGCTTTGACTTCATATTATCTTTTTTACTGTTGGTTGCTTTTGATTCTTTTGTATAATGATTGCATATATAAAAGGGTGGAACCAGCGTGAAGACAATGTGCATTGAGTTGGTCGCTAATCGCTTCTTGCGAAAGGTAGCTACTTCTTTGAGCTTCCTGCGTGAGAAACTTGCATGTGATCTTGCAGATATATTTACAAGTGACTTTAATTAAAACTGCTTAATGTGGCTGCACAATCAGCCTAATAATCTGAATTTAACTCTTTGAAACAAAAATAAAAATCCAATCTGAATTTTATTTAGTTTCATTTTTCCTCTTTTTTCAAACTGCTTTATTTTCTTTATTTGATAAAATGCAAGCATAGAATAAGTATGATGAAATCCCAGTACATGACCATAACTGCATAACATATGAGAATTGGAAATAGGCAACACGCATTGCAGTTTTATCACAATATTTTATCTATAAAGAGGTTTGAGTTCTTATTAATTTCAGATAAGAAATCATTTGCTACTGCAGTTGATTTAGTGGCTCCTAGAACAACCCAAAGCTTGAGAGAGGACATTCTTTTAGTAATTTATACGAGTGAAGAACATCTCAAAATATGCTCGTGGAGAAGGGGACTTCATTTACTTAGGCTCTCAAAGCCTTTTCAAAGACAAAGATCTTGAGAAAGAATAAGATTGTTTTAAGTGATTACATAAACCAACTCCAATTTTTCTCTAATGTGATCATCCTGTGGGTTTTCTTGCGCTTTTCAGATGGTTCGAGTTCTTGTAGCAACCGTAATTAGGGAAGCAGCTGCTGGTGCAGAAGATGACGCATTGCTAAAGCTGATGGATGCGCCATGTAGGCGTGCCACAGCCCCACCAGCACCACCAGATGGGCTTTGCCTTGTCAATGTAGGATATGCAGATTTTGAGAGGAAAACTTGCTTAATCCCTTGAGGTTATCTCATTCCCATTTTTTGCTTTGAAATTGAGATCATCCTTACAGACATGATGAAACTTTAGTTGATAGCATCTCGAAAATTTTGAGCTATAGTTAGTACAAATTGAAAATGACACCCATTTTCACTTTCCGCCATTATAGTTTCATTTCAATTGCATTATAGTCTTTACATTATTGCAATCTGGTTTGGTTTCAATGAAGAACTACCTGGTACAAATTTTACAGTGTTCTTGTTTAGATGAAAGAAATGAGGTCCCAGTATTGGATCTTTACTTCCAAAACTATGTCTCACCTTGTTGCCACTTATATATATTTAAAAAGAGTAGAAATCATGTGCATCAGCTTCACAGATCATATGATCTACAACTCGATTTGATTCGACCCGGGTTGGGATCCTACTTATGATTGTTTTAGATCTTTTCTTTTCACCTCTGCCTCTCAATGTGCTTCTTTAACTTTTGAATCTAGCAACTTGCTTCTTCTGTATAATACTCTTCTTTTTCCGTACTTGCATTTTCATATTTTCCAAGATATTACTTCTAATTAATGAAAAATCGTATGAAAAATAATGCTTAATTTTTTTTTTGTTACAACAATCTTAAGCACTAAATGTCAAATCATTCAATAAGATGACACATAATAATCATCTAAAAAAAGGAAATATGTTCAATGTAAACATATTAATCATTTGCAGAAAATAGAGATCTCTGTTCTATGTGATATTGAAGAAGCCAATGGTGAATTTGTAAATTCTATTTTTTACATTTTCGTTTAATATTTTTCAATATGCAGAATGATATTCTTTTAGTTATATGAGTATTACATTTTATGTAAACAAGTAATGCATTATTGGAGAATAAGTAATACTCAATCCATTTTAAAATAAGTGTTGTTCTGGAGTTTAAATTTTATTTCATATTAAATGTTGTTTTAGACTTTTATGCAATTTTATTTCTAAATTATCCATGTTCATATTCCTCAATTAAGCTTTAGAGATTGTATATGATATTTTTATGGAATTAATTTGATTCTCTTTTCTATTTTGAATTATTCACTCCTTAATTAATTAAGGATATATTTGTCATATATATATATATATTCTTTAATTTATGACAATAATTTCAGACCGACATTTATTTAAAAATAGAGATATATATATATATTCTTTAATTTATGACAATAACTTCAGACTGACATTTATTTAAAAATAGAGAGAATATCATTTAGTTATATGGATATTATATTTTGATTATACAAATAATATCTTTTAGTGAAACCAATAGCAACATTCAGAAGTCAAATAATAAGTTTCGATTATTCAAGTAATATGATAAGTAATGTTTTTTTAACCAAATAAGTTTTATGTATAGTATAAGAATTTTAATAATCCAATATAAGATAAAGTCATGTAACATGAGTATATAAGATAAAGTCATGTAACATAAGTAATTCATTAACTGGATTAATTGGATAATGTTATTTCCATAAGAATCGTATCCTTAAAAATTGGGCAGAGACCCTACCCAACCCCTTCCCCTCCCAAGAATATATGCATGGCCGACCCTAAGAAAAAAATACAAAAAAATGACTAAGAAAAAAAAGGCCTATTTTTATCTTTAAAAAATAAAATTTTACCATAATTTTTTATTATCAATTATATAATGCATTGGACCAAACACAATACGTACAACAAATATAAAAAAATGTATATAATTATATATGGGGAAGAAAATGAAAGTATATTAAAAAGAAAAATTAATATGGATAATTGCATGCAATATATATATATATATATATATATATATATATATATATATATAAAGGCTGAGCGCATGGGTCTGATGCACGAACGTCTCCACAGACATCGCAAACAAGAGAGAAGGTTTTTTTGCCCAAAATTAAAATTAAAAATAAAATTAGAAATAAAAAAGAAAGTTGGCAATAGAGTTGGCGGTGGTGCATGCCAAGGTTTCGTCATCTGATTCTCCTCCGCCACCACCACCACCCCTTGGCCGCCGGCAGGAAGCGGTGTTCCTTCTCAGGGCGCGCGCCACCCTCTTGTGCGCGCCGCTCCTCCGCCATTGCAATGGCTCCCAATTGCATCCTCCTTGTCCCCATTCTCATCTTCTTCCTCCAATTCCCGCCGCCATCCTCCGCCACGTCGGAAACCGCTCTCCTTCTCAAGTTCAGGGACGCCCTCACCATCCCCGGCAAATTGTCCACTTGGAATAACACCATGCCGCCGTGCAGCAGCGATCACGAGAACTGGATGGGGGTTTTCTGCGACAAGGGATCCGTGTGGGGCCTCCAGCTCTACAATCTAGGGTTGAAGGGAGAAATCAATGTCGAGGCTCTCTCAGGATTGCCGAATCTGAAGACGATTAGCCTTATGAACAACGAATTCGATGGGGCATTGCCCAATTTCACGCAGCTTCCGACGCTGAAAACCCTGTATCTGTCGAATAACAAGTTTTCCGGGGAAATTCCGTCGAGCACCTTCGTTGGAATGCTGGGGTTGAAGAAGCTTCATATGGCTAACAACCAGTTTAGTGGTGCCATTCCTGCATCTCTAGCGGCGTTGCCTAAGCTGATGGAGTTGATGGTGGAGAACAATCTGTTTGAAGGTGATATCCCCATGTTTCCTTCAGATAGGATCAAGAATTTCAATGCCTCCTTCAATTTATTGGACGGCCAGGTCCCATCCTCCCTCGCTCATTTCCCTGCTTCTGCTTTTCAAGGTCTCTCTCTCTCTCTCTCTCTCTCTCTCTCTCTCTGGCACTCTAGCTGACAATGGCGTCCATAAACAGGAAACAGACACCTATGTGGGGAGCCACTGGAATCATGCGCCTCTCCACAGCGCCTTTCCCTGATAACAATAATCAACGTATCAATGCTCGTGGCGATGGCAATCGCTTCGCTTATAGCCGTATTCATCATCCTCCACCGCCGCAGGCCACCACCGGAGCTACCAGTGGTGCCACCAGCTATCCCCGCCCCTGCCCCGAGGGATTTAGACAGAGTGGAACAAGGACAGCTAGTGGCTGCTGAGTTGTTGTCACCGGTCAAATCAGGCCACAACCGGAAGAAATCCGAGCCCAGCGTCAAGATCACATTCCTCAGAGACGGCATACCCGAGTTCGACATGGCGGATTTGCTCAAGGCCTCAGCCGAGATTCTTGGCAGCGGGGTGTTCGGATCGACCTACAAAGCCGTTCTGAGCGACAAGCAGGCTATGGTTGTGAAGAGATTCAGACACATGAACAATGTGAACAAGCAAGAATTCCATGAACACATGAGGAGGCTGGGGAGATTGCACCATCCCAATGTGCTTCCTTTGGTGGGCTTTTACTATAGAAAAGAAGAGAAGCTTTTGGTTACTGATTATGTGGAGAGAGTGAGCTTAGCTTCTCATCTCCATGGCAATAGATCTCGGAGCCACGACAGCCTGGACTGGCCCACAAGGTTAAAGATAGTGAAAGGAATAGCCAATGGCCTGTTATACCTCTACCATGAGCTCCCAAGCCTAACTGCACCCCATGGCCACCTTAAGTCCTCCAATGTCCTCCTTGATGCTTCCTACACTCCGTTCCTCACCGATTATGGGCTAGTGCCCGTTGTCAATCAAGAACATGCGGAGCAACACATGATCTCGTACAAGAGCCCGGAGTTCAAGCTCAGTGGCCGTATCACCAAGAAAACAGACACTTGGAGCCTCGGAATCTTGATAGTGGAGATCCTGACAGGGAGGTTTCCTTTCAACTTCCTGCAGCAGGGGAAGAGTGGGGACATGGACATCGGATCGTGGGTGGAGTCGGTGATCCGGGATGAAGAGAACGACGTGGATGTGTTCGATGTGGAGATGGAGAGGGATAAGAAGTGTGAAGGCGAGATGATGAAGCTCTTGAAAATAGGGTTTGATTGCTGCCAAGTGGATGTGGATATGAGGCCAGATATTAAAGCAGCAGTGGAGAAGATTGAGGAAGTAAAGGAGATAGAGAGTTGAGATGAAATGGAAGAGATATTATATTGCAAGGTTACTGTCAATTTATATAGCTTAGATTGTTTGCAGCTTCCACAAAGATGAATTAGCTTTAGAAATATATACATCGCTCATTCCTCATCATACAATTTGTTGTTTGAGATTGATTCTAGGTCTTGTGTGAGACCACCTCACGGATCCCATTCCGTGAGATGGGTCGGATCAGGTCGGGTCGAATATAATAATTAAATAATACTTTTATGTGTATTAGGTAATATTTTAATATATTTCAAGTAATACTTTGTATTATATTATTTATTATATATGCAAAATACAAAAGTATTACATAATACATAGAAAAATATTACATAATATACACAAAAGTATTACATGTTACATGAGGAGAAGAGAGCACCGAGAAGCTCTAGGATCCGCATGTTTTTTAAGATCCGCATGTTTTGGTAGATTGAGCTAAGGATTGGAAACCAGTTCATTACATATGAAGTTGGATTCCTATGAAGATGATCATGATCATTTAATACAATCTAACTCTGTTCTTTGGTCTGTTTTCTTTTGTAACAGACAACATTCCATTTTACCTGATGGTGTCTAAAATGGATGTCGGATGATCTATTACATCTGTTAATACATCTCATATTTCATGAGATTTAATACACGTCACGTGCTAATTAGTGTTGTCATTTGATAAATATGATGTGTAGTGATTATTTTGAAATAGGAGATGCAATATCAAATGTAATAGAAGATCTCGTATATGACCTGCTCCTCTCTCTCCCATAAAAAAAAAGTAAATACTTTTCAAATATATGGTTTTTTTTTTTTTTTGTAACGAACCTTGGGCACTACAAGAGAGGGCTAACATGAAAATTTCCCACACATGGACATGTTTGGAAGGAAAAAACACCAAGATGGAAATTGAGATGCCATTTTTGAAGACATTATGTGGAATGATAAAGAAGTAGGCTGGTAATAGGTTTTTGATTCATTAATTTCTGCCAAGTTAATGTGGGACTAATATGATATGCTATTCAAGAATCGAGTACATTTTCAATGTTACGATATTATCTTTATCCTGATCACAATAATATTGAGATAATATCCATTAAACGTATCACACTTTTAATTATACATCTTACGGACAAAAAAAATTAACCTTGAAAATATAAACTGAAAATTGATGAAAAGTGACACCAATTGAAGTTTGTAGATAATTTTGAAATTATAGATCTGTGTGTAATAAGTACATATTATAAAATTTTTGTGAAGAAAAAAAAAATCTACATCATTTTAGAATTTATATTTTTAATGTGAACTTTTAAACAACTCCTATTAAGAATACATGATTCCTATTATGTCACTAACTCGGCCATCTCAGCCAGCTTCATTCCTCCACATCCCCTTTTTTTATGATATGTTTGTTTATTTAGTTCTTCCTAAATAAGACTAGATATAGATGACATGAATATCGATACTATACCAATATGAATATATATATATATATATATATATATATATATATATATATATATATGAAAAAAAAAATAACGAGTGAATTTGATAAATACTAATCCCAAAAACATAAAGAAAATCAGGTGGACGTAATTCGATAGTATAACAATGAATGATAATACACGTTGCAATATTGATGAAATGAAAGCAGAGTACTAAAATTAGGCATGGTTTATATATCGATTATGAACCATTGAAGAGAGATATCAAGTAGAGATAAGAATGGATGGTTCATAGGAAATGCAAATTATTAGGAGGGGCTTTGTGGGCTATGAATCAAAACAAGTAACAAAGAAAATCTTGAGCTTCCATTGCTGTCTCAATGAAGCTCAAACCAAATCCATCATTGTCTGAAACAAAGAGAAGAAGTTGAACAAAGTTTTTGAGGGAGAAGAGAAACCTTTTGTCTTAATTCTGCAAAATCCATTTCCTTGTTTGGCTAAATATATAATTAATTAATAGGGCAAATGACGAGCCAAAAAGGGAATGGAGAGAAGAAGCAAGAGATGGTAGCAGTAGCCATTGATAAAGATAAAGGAAGCCAGGTTGCATTGAAATGGGCTGTTGATAATCTCTTGGGCAAGGGCAAATGTGTCACTCTCCTCCATGTCAAACTCAGAAACTCTTCTTCTGCTCCATGTATTTTCTGTCTCTCTCCATCCATGCAACCATTTTACTCCTCTTTAATTCTTATAATATAATTTCTTGTGTTTTTTTGGAATCCAAGAAACAATCATCTCCAATAGTTATTCATCAATAATGTTGATGACAAATATTTGAGAATACAGTAGAAAATAGATGATCTCGTATGATATGACTCATTGTAACACCCAAGTTCAAAGCAAGAAATCTGAATTTTAGTCGGCATTATACAACTTTTTACATAACGTTGAAGAAATCATCTTCATCGTCGTCGTCTTCTTCTTAAAATAAACATTTTTACCTGATTTTTTTCTCATGGATTTAGTTGGGAGCCATGCTTCTTTCTCTGACAATGAGGTCAGGGTTTCAGTGGATAGCCAAGCCAAGGAACTCTTCCTTCCTTTCCGTTGCTTCTGCACCCGAAAAGATGTAAGAAGACCTACTGTCTTTTTTTGAATAACAGAGCAATAAAACCAAATCAGTATAAATAGTAACTGAAGAAATATGCAACAATTTTGGTACAGATACAAGTCACAGAAGTAGTAATTGAAGATGTAGACATAGCAAAGGCCATCTGTGACTATGTGAAGAACAACATGATTGAGACCTTGGTGGTTGGTTCCTCGGTTAAGAATGGATTTGTAAGGTAATGAATTACCTGTGTTCAGATTATGTCTGTTCTTTCCACTTCAACATATGGAGCTCTTACAAATGTCTGGGCACAGAAGATTCAAGACGGTTGATATCCCTGGAAGCGTTAACAAAATGGCACCGGATTTTTGCGCTGTTTATGTCATTTCCAAAGGGAAAGTAGCCTCTTGCAGATCTTCATCACATTCAGCTTCAAAAGAAGCTACTCCTCGTTCTTCGTTGCAGGGTGCAAGCAACTCTTCTTTAGGTCCAGCTGATGCACGCTTTGCCCAAAGCATTGGATCACGAGGTCTGTCTGTTTAATCTTCTTTTGATTTCCATTTATTTGTCGTGTCGCACCATGGTAAAGAAAACGGAATGGCTCCATGTTTGTAGGTGGTTCGACGTTGTCAGCTAAGCCACTCCCGATGGAGGACTTGGACACAATCAGGTAAGCTGAATCTTGCTGTTAATATGGCATTCTGAGGGTGGACACCATTTATCCATTCTGCATTTTTAACTGTTGCTTAAACCCAGAACCATCTGAGGGTGGTTGTTGTTGATTGAGAGAGACGATCATCCTGTACACGAAACAAAAGGCATTTAGAAACAGAGTACTCTTTCTTGAATTGAATAGCAAGAAGATAGATGAGACAACTAATAAACAGTCTTTATATAAACAGGTCACCATTCACCAGAGGCAAAGCTAACAGATCATATGGAGAGCTTTCAATGATTGACAGTGACATATCCTTTGTGGGCTCAGCCAGGCCAAGTAATGATCGCATGATGTTTCCATTAGATCATGATGGGATGCCCCCTCGTCTGTCAAACGGCTCAGACCCAGAGAGCCGATTGAGTTTTGGATCTCAATTCTCTAATGCTAGGTCATCTGATGCAAATAGCAGCTTCGGAGTTTACTCTTCAAGCTCACAGGAAAGTGGAAACGTTTCATGGTCAGGAGCCCAAAGCCTGGTATGAAAACACGTGCCCTGAAAAGAGCTTTGATTCATGGATATCACAAAGAAAATACAATGTCAAATATCATCACTTTATTTAGTTGATGCACAAAGTATGTTCTACTGTCGTTTGCTAGCTGGTTTCCCCTCATAGGCATCTCAATATGACTCTCAAACTATGTAGTTTCCTATAACTATGCTACTGAAGTTAACAGTCTATGTACATGCAGGAAGATGTAGAAGCAGAGATGAGAAGGCTAAAGCAGGAGCTCAAACAGACAATGGATATGTACAGCAACGCTTGCAAGGAAGCACTCACAGCAAAACAGAAAGTATTGTTCCCAATTTTAAGTAATAGATTACACTAAGCATAAGTTCTATCATCACAATAGACAGACAGATATAGCATCTAAATATTTTCACTGAAAGATCATAAAATACAGTGTTTTGAATGCCTTTCTAGGCTCTAGAGCTTCACCGTTGGAAAGTGGAAGAACAACAAAGACTTGAGGAGGCGCGGCAAGCTGAGGAAGCGGCATTGGCAATTGCAGAGATGGAAAAAGAGAAATGCAGGGTCGCTATTGAGAAAGCTGAAACGGCTCAAAGAATAGCTGAACTTGAAGCTCAGAAAAGAATCTATGCTGAAAAGAAAGCACTCAAAGAAGCAGAGGAGAGGAAGAAGATTGTTGATAAGATGGCAAATAATGATGTTAGATATCGCAAGTACTCAATTGAGGAGATTGAAACAGCTACAGAGTTCTTCGCACAATCTCGTAAAATTGGAGAAGGTGGATATGGGCCAGTTTACAAGTGCTACCTGGATCATACACCAGTTGCAGTAAAGGTTCTTCGCCCCGATGCAGCCCAAGGAAAATCCCAATTTCAGCAAGAGGTGGAAAACTTCCAAACACTGAATTCATCATATAAAGTCTCAATCAGTAGTTCTCTATGGACCAATACTTTAATATTCTGAAATGAGAAAGTGTGCCCTCATGCTTAGTCACAGACATAATGCAAGTTATGTATTCTCTAGAAAAGTAAAGAAGCCAAACTAGATTAACAAATACAAGAGAAACATATCTTACGTGCTGCATAGCGGATTATGAGAACTTGAAAATTAAAGAAACATGCCTGATTTCAAAGAAAAATGGTATAGGCCCTTGTTCTTGCTTAGCATTATACACAACTCCTCATATATAATTCTTTCTTGTGAACACCATGATGCAGGTTGAAGTTTTGAGTTGCATTCGTCATCCCAACATGGTTCTCCTTCTTGGAGCGTGCCCGGAGTATGGCTGCCTAGTCTATGAGTACATGGCTAATGGTAGCTTGGACGATCGTCTATTCAGGCGAGGAAACACTCCAGTGCTCCCTTGGCAACTCAGATTCCGAATAGCTGCAGAAATAGCCACTGGCCTACTTTTCCTCCACCAAGCTAAGCCAGAACCACTTGTACACAGAGACCTAAAACCAGGCAACATTTTGCTTGACCGCAACTTCGTGAGCAAGATCAGTGACGTAGGGTTGGCAAGACTCGTTCCTCCTTCAGTAGCTGACACCGTTACACAATATCGAATGACATCCACTGCTGGAACTTTCTGCTACATAGATCCTGAATATCAGCAAACAGGCATGCTTGGTATAAAGTCTGACATATACTCACTTGGAGTAATGCTGCTTCAAATCATAACAGCAAGGTCCCCGATGGGTTTGACTCATCACGTTGAGAGGTCTATCGAGAAGGGGACCTTTAGTGAGATGCTTGACTCTGAAGTTCATGATTGGCCTGTAGAAGAGGCCTTGACATTTGCCAAGCTATCACTTAAATGCACTGAATTGAGGAGGAAAGACAGGCCTGATCTTGGAACGGTGATTTTACCTGAACTCAACAGATTGCGGGTACTCGCTGAAGAATCAATGCCCAACTATTCAATAGCTACAAGTTCAGAGAAACCTCCAATTTACAACAATTCTCATTCTCATGTGAGTTGATCCTGTCAATTAGTAACAAATTTCTAATGTGTAACAAAACAATGTTGATTCGCTTTTGCCCTCTCCTGGCATATGACAGATTGTTGATCTACCCTTTTCAGGTCATTGAAACTAAGAAGCTATTCTCTGGTGAAAAAGGCGGGAAAGGCCATTCAGTGGCTGGATCCATCCCATTATGAAGAGTGGAGAGAATCACCTCTTAATATTTTTGTTGATTAAAGGACAGCCAAATTCTTGGCATCTAACTCTGGTTCAGGTTCTCGAGCATATTGTTTTACAGACTACAAACCAAGATGCATTCCTAGCAAATGGTTGAGTATATCCTGCAACCTTGCAGCTATACATTAGTTGTTAGGTCAAACAGAATATGCACATTTCCATGTATAAACATTGTGATATGTTTGCAATAGACACTTGTATCAAGTACAGTATTATTCTTTTGATATTACTATGTTTTGGAATTCATACTTTCTTAACTTATATATTGAGAGGAAATATTTGTTTCACTTAAAGTATATTAGGTGCAATATAGATGCTACACCAAACTGAAACAAACGATTTAGATTGAAACTCTAAGGTTCACATAATGTGGCTGTTATGTGTATCCATTCCATTTTCTTTTCTCTCTATGTTGTATGGGAGCATATTTTGTGGGTGTCAAACTTCCATAGAAGTTGGTCGGAGTAGATTTTCTTTGTACAACAAAAATTCGCTCTAGAAAATGTTAGAACAGGTATGTGTTTTGTCATTTAAACTACGCAAATAAATAAGTATTGCGTATTGAGTGTGTGTGTAGAGATCCATACCCAGTATATATTATTGAGCATGTTGAAGACTACTTTTTCATAAAGAGTAACTCAAATGACCCTTTATTTTCCTTCCCACTCATTAAATTTGCTATTTTGATATAAAATTAAATTCTCCTCAGTGAGAATAGAGTCAAGAAAAGACTTTCTTATGTACTTCACAAACTCCATAACTATTAAAGCTACAGAATTAAGCTGTTAGTTTGAAACTTATCATCCTTGGTTGATTTATAGAATAGAACTTGAAGATACACATCCTAAACTGTTAGGGAGACCATTTGCCCAATCTATATACAACTAAAACAAAACTAAGGAGGTCATAGAAACAGTTACGATTGTCTTGGAACATACAACACACTGTATAGAATACCATGTGTAATATTCAAATTTATTTATTAAAAAACAAACTAAATAAGTATGCTGATGGTGCATTACACCCAATTTAAAAAATATATATAGCACTGATCAGCTTTTATATAGCATTGCCGGGAAATAATCAGGCTAGAGCAGCACAGAAGTCAATTTTATGTATCAACTTTACTCTGAAAAGCAACAAGATAATGAGCATTCTGTAATTCTAGAGTTCTTTAAGATTATATTTCTACACAAGCAATGGAGGTGTCACTTCTAGATCTACAAAAGTTAAAAGTTTTTTTCGAATAATTGGATTATGGTTTGTCGCAACTTTACACATGGTAACACTATGCTCTGCTCAACTACAAAAATATAATCCAACTAGAGGGGGGATGTTATCATCCTTTGAAAAATATATAAATGGGAGAAAAATCTGCAGCACTGAGATTACAGATACTTGAATTGTACCTGACAAAGGGTTCCCATGGAGCCTCCTTTTGTCTGCTGGGTTCATCATGTGAAGGGCTATATGAGCACTTCATCAATCATGTCAGGGAGCACCAAAGCAAACCTCAAAACATACAGCTTCTGCAAATTCTGTTGGGAGTCTTTCAAGTTATCTACCCACCATCCTATGCATACACCACGGCCTCCTTAATGGACCACCATATAACAATGTTTATCTACAAAGAATGTCGCCATCTTAGCCGATTCAGTGCATGATGCTTCAATGGCATGTCCTGTTTGTTCAATATAGAGCACCAATGGTGAAGAATAGAGAACCTTAATAATCCTCAAAAAATTTAATTGTCGGACTATCAGAATATAATTGTTCCATATGATGATTATAGTTACTCATCACTTTCATCAGTAATTCCAAAAGATTTGATTACTCCGGAACTTTTTCTTAAGATAGATGGAAATAAGAATTTTGTAGGTCCAATCCTTTCTCTTTATGTACTCCAAAATTACTTCTGAGTTCATGTGAAAGTCCCCTTTTCCCATAACCTCAAAAACAAGTGGATCTGTCAATACTGAGACAGAATCATTCCAGTCGAGTTTACTCAAGGCAAATTTTAAATTTCTTCCCAGCTTTTTATCCAGGTATGCATCAACAACACAGCCATAAGTCACAAGATCAGGAACCACAGCTTCATGCTTCATATGCTCAAGGCTCAAATGGAGATCCCATAGCAAAGACATTCTGGAGAATGCAAGGGATCTTATATTGAATGTATTCAGATCAGGACTAAATCCTGCTTCCACCATTCTCACAAATTCCCTCTGCAAGCTTTTCATTTTGAACTTTGCAGCATAAGATAATAGCAGAAGGTTCCAAAGAAGATTGCCAACATTTCTCCTACCAAGACCTACATCATGAACGAAACGACCTAAATCATAAAACTTATTTTCCTTTATATAAGTAAATGAAATAGCCCTAATGGCTTCTTCTTCTATCAGAATCCTTGACCTCTTGAGACGACCATAAGCAGCTTCAGTATCAGCCAACGAACCAAAAGCACTATAATACAATACATAAGCATTCCCAGTGGCTGAATCTACAGGATATCCCATTGAAACCATGTCCTTAATCATAATTTCCATGCCGTCCAGCTGTCCACTCTTGCCAAAATAAGAGATAGCCAGACTGAATATATCACGCACTAGTTCAACATCTTTCACTCGTATTTGGTGCAGAATTTTGGTTACCATATTAAAATCCCGCATGCTACCATAGATAAAGATTAATTGAGAAACTACTTCAGCTTCAGGCACATACGAACTATTCATCATTTCATCCCAAATTCCCAATGCTTCAGAGAACAAACCATTGCGGGCATAGAGTAGCAGCAAGGTTGATAGTGTAGAGTCTTCATGCAATAGCCCTCTTGATTTCTTCTCACGAACAATTTTTTCAGGAACCACGTGCAATGTTTCTCCACTTAATCCATGGGTTACTAAACCAGAACGGCAAGCACCACGTCCATCGACGTAATCCTCATATTTCCCCTGCAATCTCCATTCTAAGAATACCCACAACTTGCATTTCTGATATGCTAACACATACAATGGCAACACAACGAATAATGCACCTTATACATTGACACACCTAACATGGTACTTATCCATCCATGGGAAAGCCAACTAACAAGTCTAATCCATTTAAATTTCAAACCAACATTTGATTGTAGATGGTAACCACATTGCTTCAGCATAAAAAAAAAATTTAATTTAGTGCCAGATAAGAAAAACTCTGAACTAGATAACTTTAACATATAGTATGAGAATACCATTTTCCACCACCAAGAAGGAAGATGGTGCGTCTTGCAATGAAAAAAACACAAACCAATCCAACAGCCATAGCAGAAAAGGGAAAAAATCAAAGCCAAAAAACAATTACCTTTAGACAATATGGTTGGTTCGAACCCCAATTCATCGTGGAGAACTGAAAACGCCGCCGTTTCAGAGTACTCGAGGTAGGAGGAGCAGACACCAGTATCACAGATTCCATTTTCGGTTGGAGAAAAATATAATAATAACCATAAGAACTAAGCTTTTACAGTTGGTGGGTGAGGAAGATAAGATTGCCAAAATGGTCCCTAAACTAATTTAATATTGTATTTTTTACCAATTCATTGTCGTAAATCGTAATTAAGTTCTATTAGTTTTAGAGGACTTGTAAGTCTACTCCTAAATATTTCTATTACGCCAATTCTAGTCCCTAATTTATTTATTTTAAGCGAACTTTATAAGAAAATAAAAATAGTGATTTACGATTATAGAAAATTTAATATATACATACATATATATATAATCTGAATATTAGACAGTAATTTTTTCCACATAATATCTAAAACATTTTAAATATTTACAAGTAATAGGGCATTTCAGATCAACTTCATTCAAAAGGTCCTTCAACAAACTACATCATAATCATGGTTTGTTTCATAATTTAGATTAATAAAACAATACCTAAAATTGCAATATTACTGTCTACTGAAATATTTGTGTCTATTTGGAATCTACTATTGGAAATGTCCTTTTTTTTTTTATACAATTAAAATTGCTTCTTGTTAAAAGTTATGGAATTGAAATTGTAATATGTGTTTTTATGGAACTAGAGTGCACAATCCTTCCATTGTTATGGACATTTGGGGCTCAAGGAGATTAGAGATTTTGGGCCATAATATGAGCATGGTTCTGAAGTTCTAAACCTTTAAATCATTCAAGTTTTTTTACTTTATTTATCCCATTTTCTTTTGTTGCATAATACCCACCTAATTATACTCCAATTATTACATTTTATTTTTCAAACTCTCAACTCTCAACTTTCCCAAATACCGTTCCAAAAAAATATGAAATTAATATGAATCACATGAATATTTAACATTAATTTATATTATTCTAATTTTTATATTTAAAAATTTATTCGAAATATTAGAATATAATTATTACCAAAAAAAAATCAAGGTATTAAATTTAAATAATAGTTGGATTATTAAAATTTATTTACATTTTTTAAAACTATTTTATTCCAAATATTAAATCGAATTATAAAATATTTCAAAATAAAAAATTTGATATTTACTCACAATAATTATCAGGAATTTCTTTAAAAATATTTTTGTATAATTTTAATTTTTACATTTCTAATAAAATAGATTTAACAAATTTTGTATAGTTTTGATTTCAATAAATAGATCTAATAATATATCGGTTCTGAACTTCTGATGGGCTCAAGGCCCATGACAACTCACGTCCTTTTTTGCCTCAAACCAATTATTTGGATTTTTTTTTTTTTTTTTGGAGGAATGAGAAATCTTATTAATAATCAAGGCTAGAAACTTTTGAAATTATTTGGTTTAGCTTTTAAAGAAAGAAATCTAATCCAAAATCATTGTAAATCATATACTAGTAAAATAGTATTTGGTATAAATAACATATGTTGTATTATACTATCTAAATACAAAAAAAAAAGTAAAAATATTGAATAACTATGTGTTTTGAAAATTTTGCATATATCCCGTTCATTATCAGAATAGCAACACTTACACGTGAGATTTAATAAAAATATTATATACTTTTTCTTTTGTAACACCCCATTTTCATAAAACTTCCATAACATATATTTTTATATAAAAATTTACTTTTGTCATAAAATAATTTATAATGTATGATATTTTCAAATTAAGAATAATTTTATTATTTATCAAGAATGTATGATCTAATGTTTCTTTAAGTTTAAAAGTCTTGCAGGATAGCTCTCCGAAGAGATTGAGTTCGATCGTAATGCACTCAAGATGCACGAGTAATGGAATAATCGAAAAAAAAGGGGAGATAAGTTATATATAAAATAATTTTAATAATTAATATGACTTATGTGTTTAATTATAATTATGTAGATTTTTTATTATATAGTTTATGTGCAATAAGGTATGTAACCATTATGATATGTTAGATTAAATATATTTTTTTTCAAACATTTATGTGACTTAAGTGATGTGCTAATTTAATCACATTTTCATGCAAAATTGTCATGATTAAAAGTCTCTTCTGCATGCTATTTTAGATAGGACTACACTCAATCCTCATGCCTCCATCAAATCCACCACAAATCTCAATGTTGCTAATCATTACATATCAAGTTGCTAAACACTACAAATTATGATTTAATTACATGTATCATTGTGTATTATATTGTGATCTATATACATGTTATGTATCATATTAGAATTGTATAAATATATATACATATAATTAGTAATGTATTATATCATATAAATTGCTCATCACTTTGCAAATGTCATAGTATATATACCTTTCTCCTTCCTCTTCCTCTTCATTTGGAAGCTCTCCCTCTCTCTCTAGCATTTCCATCTTCTCTCTACAACCCTCCCCACCTAAAAGCCCTCATATCCATCTTCAACAAAGTTGGAAATTCAAGAGTGAAGAAAGGATAAGGAATCCCTCAAGACAAGGAGTTAGGTAGAGTTCAAGGACTCTTTGGTGTACAACTCCAAAGGTATTTTGCCTTTTTTCTCACTCATCTTCTTCCTTAGGAGCATGATTAGGACCTAACTTTGAATTGCATGTTTGATTTCTTTACCCCAAACACATTGCATGTATAATCTAAGAGTGATTTTCTACTAATATGAAGATATTTGTTCAAAGTCTTGATTTTATATGGTTGATCCTTAAAATATGTTACATTTTGGTGTTGATTGAACAAATGCATGTTGATTTAGTCATTGCATGTTTGATTTCTTTACCCAAATACATTGCATGTATGATCTAAGAGTGATTTTCTATTAATGTGAAGATATTTGTTCAAAGTATTGATTTTATATGGTTGATCCTTAAAAGATGTTATATTTTGGTGTTGATTGAGCAAATGCATGTTGATTTAGTCATTGCATGTTTGATTATCTTATCTAAACTCATTGCATGTGTGATAAATTGAGTTAAGATGGTTTATTTGATGTTGATAGAGTTATAAAAGTTAAACCTTCATTTTAATTATGAAAATAGGTTGGTTAATCAAGTTGTGAAAATTTTCAAAAATGTCAGTCCACTTTGTCGATTTTTATAAAAATATATACTTGGAGTTTTTCAAAACTGTTTTAGTATGTGTTACTACATGAAGTTTTGAGTTTATGGTTAAATTTTGGTAATATTTGGAGTAGTTTACGAATTATTATGATTTTTCAAAAATAGACCAGTCCAAGTTGAAATTATCCAGTTTCGGACCCTAGAAAAATAATTTTATAAATTCAGCCGATCACAATTTTTCAAAACTGTTTTAGTATGTTATACTACATGATGTTTTTAGTTTATGGTTAAAATTTGGTAATATTTGGAGTAGTTTATGAATTATTATAATTTTTCAAAGATAGTCTAGTTCAAGTTGAAATTATCCAGTTTCAGACCTCAGAAATATAATTTTATAAATTTATTCAATTATAATTTTTCAAAACTGTTTTATGATTAAAATTTGGTAATATTTGGAGTAGTTTATGAATTATAATGATATTTCAAAATAAGTCCAGTTTCGAATTTGAGATTCTGCAGTTTTGGACCTTAGAAAATTAATTATATAAAATCGGTCCATTATGACTTTTCAAAACTGTTTTACTATGTTTAAGTACATGATGCTAGAAGTTTAAATTATTAATTTCAGAAGATTTCAATAAATATACAATTTACGGTGAATTTTATAATACAGACTGGTTATAGAGCATTTTCGAACAAAATTTTGATTATAGTTAATGATTTATTAAAACTTTTGTGATTCGAATTTATTCTTAATATTTTAGCATGAATAACTAAGGGTTGTTATGTAAATGTTTGCTTATTTTCATGAATTTTGGATGATCGATTAGATTATGAAAAATTATTGTGATATACATATGTTATATGTACGATAAGCATGTTAAGTTAGTTAAGTATGATACAATTGAGATGCAATTTAAAGGCTAAGAAATTATGAACGTGTCGAGTGCAGTACGAGCGACCAGATTCTTTAGGAGCTATCCCAACTTTCAAATCAACGTCAAAAGTGGGTAACATTTATTTACATTTACATTAATTAGAATAACTCCTATGTTGAGTATGATGAAATGAAATGATACCTTCGGGTGAAGTACCAGGTTGACGAACCTTGGATGTCAGGTCTTCGGACCTTGGATGTTTATGCCAGGTTTTCGGACCTTGGAAGATGATGTTTCAGTGTTTTGGTTAATCTTTTTAACGTAATCGTTTATAAACGTTATCCACTACGATTTCTCAAATCTTAAGTTGCTATGTTTTAAATATTTTCAGGATCCCCTTACAACAAAGCGGATGGGTAGCCAGCTGTACGGACCCCTCTCTAGAAGCCTATATATTATATGTTTTTAATATATGTTAATATGTATGAAGTTAATATGCTTAATGCCTCTTTTGAACTTACGATGTTAGTTTAAGTAACTTTTAAAATGTTTTAAAATATATATATATATATATATATATATATATATATATATATATATCAAGGTTTTGATTTACATATGTGGGTAGAACACGAGTTAAGTTCCTGCATGCTAAGCTTTTCGTTTTACAATAGAAAGAAAAAAAAATGCTCGTGTTTAGTGAAGTCTTCCACCGAGATTATTTACGAAAATTATTTAAAATGAAAAACTATTATTTACTTTATAAATATTTTAAGCAATTAAAGTCTTAGTGGTGTCTCAATCGTGCAAAGATGGGTTGGGATGCTACATCTTTCCATCAAATGAGTGTAATAATATGAATTTCTATACTAAATTTCCAATTATACTCTTATATATCAAATAATTCATAATTCATATCTTGTTACCTTTATTTATTACAATGTAATAACCCACAACGTAAAATTACCCAAAACATACAAAGCTAGGGTAGCTAGCAATCAGCTTTGCATTAGCTTTTTCTTCTCAAGCGCTTTTTCTTTCTCTTGTTTATTTTCTCCAAATAATTAATTCTCAATTGAATTTCAAGATTAGGCCAAAAATTGATAAAAGTAATAGAGGGCCCTAAAGTCAATGGCGGGCATTAGAGTGAGTGTGTGTTAGCCAGATTGGTGACAAAGGCCAAGAAACATGAGGGGCCTCCTCTATTTAATCAATTTATATTTTCTCTTTAATCAAATAAATAAATTTGCTTTTAAAAGTGCAAGACCTAAGGCCGAGCAATAGTGATTGGATTCTTTTGGACCAATTTAATTGTCACCCTGCTTACGTGTCCTCATGCCCCATTTATTTTCTCTTCATCTTTATATAGTGTGTGCTTTTATGTAATACTATTATATTTAGCTTCCAAATAAGTTAAAAAGTTATTTTCGTGACATCAAGATCTGATTTGATTTCATGTTGGATTCAACTCGAGATCTCCACCATAAATCTGTCCATTGAATTTGTATCGTTCTTGGGGAATGTTTGTAAACTATTAGGTTTGTACATATATATATATATATGTCACATTTATGTTATATTCATGTCGCATTTATGTTATATTAGTTTGATCTTTATATACAAATATTCTTATTTTTATATCTTTATGTATATAATAGTAAGAATATTTGTACATAAATATCACATAAAAGTATATATATACAAATTTTACCTAATTTTTTTTTAAGTTACAGCACATAAAAGTCAAGACATTTGTATATAAAGGTCACAACAATACAATGTAAAGATCACATCAATACAACATAAAAGATTTTGCCTGAAGCGAAAAAAAGAAAAAGGAAAACTCACGAATTCGAGTCGACCCGAATTATATCTGCACTAATTGCACATCAGACTTACTATGTTGACCAATGTAACAATAAATATTATTTATATCTTATTAATAAGAGTAAAATTGTCATTTTTATATATGGTAAAAAAAATATTGTGATACAAAAATATTTCACTATCCTAATTGTAGTAGAAAATGGTGCTATCGTTTTTGAATAATTGCTTTAAAGTGTATAACTCTTGTTAGACTATATTACAAATTTAATTTTGTGAGATGAACTCACAACAATGAAGCTTAATTTGTGAATATAAATTTGAATTATTGATAGCGAGATTTTTGTATTATGAAATAATTACATAACATGACCTCATATAAAGATAATTGCCAACTAACATATATAAATTATAGCATAAAATGATTTTGAAGTAGACTTCTTAATTCTTACTATTTCTGAAATTCCTGCTTCTTGATTAAAATAAATAGTAATATTTTTGTCTGACCGTCCGCATAAAATTTTATTTAAAATATAAAAAAAGGGTCTCATATACAGTATTTTAAAAAATCTCACTAAGTGGTGAAATTTACATACCAATCTAAAATTCAACAATCTACTTGATTGTATGCCACTCAAGAATTTGTAGACTTTGAAAAAATTTGTGATTATGTTACCCTTTTTTAATGTCACGTGATTTTGATGAATTCAAAACATGACTATTTTGCTCCTTTTTTTTAATATTTATTTATTTATTTTTGTGATTTTCATGACAAATCATAACCTTTTCTTTTAGCTTTTGGCAAGTTGCATTGAACTTGCACCCCTTTGGGATTACGATCCAAAAAAGAGGGGACAAGAAATCAGCATAGTGCCATTTTCCATTTCCTCCTTTTGAGAGCTTCAAAGTGATTCACAGATCTCAATTTTTACAGATATGTATAAATAGAGAGTGCTTTTTAATTAACCAAAAAGAAAGACCAAGCCCCTTTAATTGGAAACAAGACCACATATTGTTTCTGAGTAAAAAAATATAGAATATGACTCTTGTGACATGTGGGAACGTGGGAGCGTGTTACAGATTGAATATTATGAGACATGTTGACCTACAATTCATAACTTAAAAAATAGTTATTGACTTATGAAAATGTGATTTAGAAAGGAAATATAAAAGTTATTGACTTATAAAAGTAGACCTAATTAAATTGTGGAATATTAAGACGGATCTTACGAATATAATTTCGTGTAATACAAGTTTTAGTTTTGGGATAATATCTCTTTCTATTATAATTAATATTATTGTTTACTTTTCTACCACACATATGATAAATAACTTTTTTTTTTACCACATCCAATGAATTACAAATCTACCCTTAAATTTAAAACATTAATGAAAGGTATTTGTGGTGGAAAAGTAAGAAAATTATATAGTATGGTAAGAAATTCTTCTTTGAAACATTTATTGGTATTTTGAGGTATTTTGTATAAAAGTTTTTTTGATTGTATAAAGTAAATCAGAAGAGTTAATGAGTTGTTTTTTTATGAATTCTTTTTTCTTTCTAAAATGATAAAGAAAATGTGTATCTTTAATGATGATAAGGAAAAACAAATAAATGTTTTTCATTTTACTGTTAGAATTAGTCATAAATGTCCAAACATGATGCTAAAAATGTAAACTTTCTGTGCTTAAATTTAGTCTAAAAACGATTTGATCTACAAAGATCTTATTTGGTAACCTATTTGAGATGGACTTTTGGACCAAAAAGTCAATTTGTGAAAATTGCATGTGTCATGTGAATAAATGTAATTGGATTTTTAGAATAACTGACTTATCTAGAATTTCATTTGGAGAGTATATTTACAATGATATATATATGTTTTCTTATTAACCAAAAACATGAATATATATTATATTTGTAATATAAATTTCAATATTCTATATTATTAATATATTATGAAAGATAATGTTGTGACCATATGGAAACAATAGTGTTGAAAAAACTAATCTAAACATCGATAAAATAATGTAAATACATTTTTCCGTCACAACAATGAGATGATTATATAAAAACAAAGGCTAATCGCAATAAACCCTCTAAATTTGTTTGAGTCTCTACCTTTTTTTTTTCTACACATAACCCACAAAATTATATAAATTGTTGCAACTCGTCTTATAACTCTAAAATTTCAGAAAATATCTTCGAATTATATTCTAATTCAAAATATTAAAATCTAATTTATTATTGTATACATTAAAAATCAATAATTATTAAATGAGACGGTATATCATTATATTACTATATACATATATGTAGACAAACTATTTTTTTTAATATTATTTGTTTCATCAGACAAGATTTTCTATTTTACCTTATGTTTGATAACAAATTCATATATAATCGATATACCAAATTAAGGTGTGAACTGAATTTAAAAATAATAAAATATGAGATAAGCCAGAAAATTGAAAGTGTTAATTAATATTCTCCTTTCATTTTCTGCATTATTATTATTATTATTATTATTATTATTATTATTAATTTATTTAAAGATATCTCACCTTCTTATATTCTTCGCTCTCATGCCTCAAAGCTCAGACAGATTGAGGAGAGAGGAGCAGAGGGGTGAAAGAAGATCGATTAGCAGACTATCTCTCTCTCTCCTTCTGATCTCTCTCTCTCTGAAGGGTCTTTTCCCGGGAGGACATAATCTGTGTATGTCACCTCAAAACTCCAACAGAAATAATTTCTGGGTTTGTATGTCCAATACAGAAATGTTGGAAATGAAAGGGAACAAGAAGAGACTACCCATAAGCCTCTCCTTTCTGACCCTCACTGACTCCAAAAAGCAAACCAGTGCCCACAAATCTCCCCGGAATTTCGAGGAGCCAAACGGCGTCGTCGGGCTCGGCATTCTCGCCGCCATGAATGATGATCGCCATCATCATCAAGATCCAATTTGCAACAACGGTAGCAGAACTGCAGTCCTCGCAATCTCTCCCAAATCGGCATCGAACCCCATCCCTATACTCCGAAACAAAAATGCGTCTGAAAATAAGACTAATGAGAAGCTCATGAGTGTGGAGAAAATGGAGTTCTGCGAGGAGTACACCTGCGTGATATCTCACGTTGGGAAGAATCTCGTCGAGAAACGAGAGTATTTTGAGGCTGACATTTTGGGAAACCGTGGTTGTCCTGCCGCGATATTGGT
The DNA here is from genome assembly GCA_028654395.1 of Scutellaria barbata. Classification (NCBI taxonomy): domain Eukaryota; kingdom Viridiplantae; phylum Streptophyta; class Magnoliopsida; order Lamiales; family Lamiaceae; genus Scutellaria; species Scutellaria barbata. Next base: position 10,101,446 of record CM053646.1, on the reverse strand, counting down.
TTCTCCGGTGAGCAGCGGTGGTGGTGAAACTGCCGCCTTCAGGACGGCGGATTTTCTGAGTTCTTGCTTTCTTTGCCAGAAGATGCTTCAGGGTTTGGATGTTTTCATGTACAGGTAAATTTTCATGATTAATTTTTGTTGTTGATCAGCATATGAGTGAAGATGATCCATCATGTAGTATTTAACTTTACTGCTATTTATTTATGATTTACTTATGCTGTGGATCATTTTTTATGTTGGGATTATTTCACAATTTGAAGAAATCAAGGCATTTTTTTAGTTGATTTTTGGCATTGATGCAAACTTTATGCTCATTTCATGTTTTAGATTAGATATCTATTGGGAAATTACTCAAGAGTTTTTTTGATAATCTCAGTTCATTTCTGCATCATACATCTGGCTTTGAAACAGAGAAAATAAGAAAATATGAAAAATGAAAAGAAATTTATATTCCAGATTTAGTGAATAATAAAAAGTAATTTGATTCAGATATGAGTTAGAAAACACTTTGGTTTGCTGTTGGAGATAAATAGATGTTGTCTTGCCTAGTTACTGTTCTGGGAGCTCGATTTTGAGCTGGAGATTGAATAACGAATATATGGCTAGGCTGAATCTTTTATGCATAGCTATACTATTATGAATAACGAGGAGCCTTTGCTGCCATTGATTTCTGATCATATGTTTTCAAGAATGCTCAGGTTGCTCATACATGCCTTCTAGAGAAAAGACTTTGAAAATATTACAACTAGAAACCGAGTATGTAGTTTACTTGGAAGATGCAGTTGGTCGAGATGTTTTTTTTTTTTAATTAAAAATATCTAAGATGTGTTGTTAAAATGTTCCTTTCATATTAATTATTTCTACAAGTCCCAAAGGCTCAACTTGTTGTTTTAATGATTTGAAGTTGATGCTAACCTGCTTTGCTTGTAGTGCAAAAAATGCTAGTTTATTCCTGGAAGTAAGATGTTGATCATACAAGAAAACACCGGGTTTTCTGTGATGCTTCGAGTAAATGAAAATCGATTTAAATTATAGGCAAATATGTCGTATATGTGGCCGTATACTTCATTGCTTCTGTTTTGCTTCTCCCATTCCAAGATGACTATAAAGCTCACTTGCAGGTCAAGCTAAACCATCTGTCATTGTTTTCTCCTCAATTGCATGTGGATTCATTTTTGTCTTTGTTCACAAATAGCTTGCAAACCTCAATGATATATTGCTGTTCTTGAAAGGGAATCGAAAAGAGAACATCAATGTGGACCAACATAACATGTTCGAGACATTGATATCTCTAATATCTATTGTTCGTATTATGGATTTTTCTGAGTAAATTTTTCAGGGGGGATAAGGCATTTTGTAGTGCAGAATGTCGATACAGGCAAATCTGCATCGATGAGCAGAAAGAGAAGCGTCGTTCTGGGGCTAGGAAATCAATGGCGATGGTGAAGTTCTCCGTCTCGCCTTGCTCCGTTGCTGCGGCCTGAGTCGATAAATTTTTGCTTTCGTATATATATACATATATACAGATTACAGATGAATAAAAGCTTATCACAGATGGTTATCTATATGACAAGTTTCTTGCTATATGGTGCTGTGGGGGTTATTTTCTTTAAATATTCCGTGTGTATTAAAGAAAGAAAATGTCATAGTTTTGGTCTGAAACTATGGTCAATGTCAATGATAACAGCTAAGACGAGATGATATATGAGAGAAAGCAAAGTTAAAAGAGTTGATAATAATTATATTCTTACCAGTTTGTCTTATTCTTTAGCACATGCTAATTGCTTGTTGCCACTTTATTATGATTATGATTCCTGGCCTAAAAACTCTGTTTTTATAATGGGTTGTTACTGTTACGATCATTTAGCGGATTTAATTTTTGTGAACTTAATGATAAAATATACGACATCAATATTTTTATAAAATATTCATTATATTCTTAAGGAATCTTGATCCAACAATCAACAACAATCAAAACCAGTAGTTGTCTCAAATTTTCTTTCTAAATTGATGAGGACTCTGTGCAATTTGTTTTTAACTTTTTATACAAATTTTTTTTTTGGCAGTTTGCAGAAAATTATTTACTCTCTCAATTAGATCAAGTATATCGCGCTTAAAAAATAATTTAGTCAATCAATAAAAAAGGTCAATGACTTTGAAACTATTCTATAGATCAAGTGTATTGCTCAAAAAACATAAATTGACAAAATAATTGATGTGTGTACATATATTGAGGACAAAGAGATTTATAAATTTGGTAATCAAATTGAATTTTTAATAATAAATTATTTTAGAAGAAGTATAAAACATTTCTTAAGAATATATATATATATATATATATATATATATATATATATATTATAGTATCACACATATAAATAATTGAATATAAAGATGTGTAACCATGTAATTTTCTTGTGGGCCTTTTTATTTTGATTGTGGGCTTAGTCCTAAGATTTTCTGGTAAAGCCCATGTAGCCACATCAAATTAATAGACCAAAATTAGGGCAAAAAATGTCCTAATTAGGGCAAGAACAATTGACATTTGACAGCAAACCGTGCGCGAACGAACTTGAAGAAGGTAAGTCTTTGTGTTCTTATTTTTTTCTTCCTTTGCCTTTTCCTCCCTTTTTTTGGAATTCCGGCTGCGAGATAGATTACCGGCAATGTTCGCCGGAAAACCGACTACATAAATTGAATTGCTTATCTACACCAACAAATTAATTCGTTATTAATTCATAATGAAGGCTGCAAGGACAGTGATTTGACCGAAAGGACTTGAACATATTGTGTCCAGTTCGAATATATTACATAATGTTGTTAGAATAGTGAGCCTAAACAGAGGAGCTTTTTTTGTCATGAATGAATAATATTCTGTTTTCTTGTTGCTATATTAGATAAAATACCCTTAAGCAGGGAGGCTATATTGTTAGGATTTTCATATGGGTGAATCTCCTACATCCATGAAAAGGAAACAGCCGGAAGAGGATTTAAAGGATAAACCGGAAGGTCTGGGACAAGAATCTGCCTCTAAGAGGCGTAATTTATATCGGACATGTGTGCATGAGGTTGCAGTGCCAAGCGAATATGTATTGACCAAGGATGAAGCAATTCATGGCACCCTTGCAGATCCTGTTTATAATGGGGAAAGGGCGAAAACCTATGCATTTAAGCTTGATCCTTTTCAGGAGATATCAGTGTCATGTTTGGAAAGAAATGAGTCGGTCTTAGTTTCGGCACACACCTCAGCTGGGAAAACTGCAGTGGCTGAGTATGCCATCGCCATGGCATTTAGAGATAAACAGAGAGTCATATATACTTCTCCATTAAAAGCTTTGAGCAATCAGAAGTACAGGGAGTTGAGTCAGGAGTTTTCAGATGTTGGATTGATGACAGGTGATGTGACACTCTCACCTAATGCTAGTTGTTTGGTGATGACAACAGAGATTCTCAGAGGTATGCTTTATAGGGGTTCTGAGGTGTTGAAGGAAGTTGCTTGGGTCATATTTGACGAGATACATTACATGAAGGATCGTGAAAGAGGTGTTGTTTGGGAAGAAAGTATTATCTTCTTGCCCCCAGCCATTAAGATGGTTTTTCTTTCAGCAACAATGTCAAATGCAACCGAGTTTGCTGAATGGATATGTAAATTACATAAACAGCCCTGTCATGTGGTCTATACAGATTTTAGGCCCACGCCTCTGCAACACTATGTGTTCCCGATGGGTGGGTCTGGTTTGTATCTTGTAGTTGATGAAAACGAGCAGTTTAGAGAGGACAACTTCTTGAAGCTACAAGACACTTTCGTAAGGCAAAATCCCACTGATGGGAACAAGAGTGCAAATGGCAAGGGCGGTGGTAGAATTGCTAAAGGCGGAAATGCTTCTGGTGGTGGTGGTTCTGACATATACAAAATTGTCAAGGTCAGCTACTTAGATAAGATGTTGCCACTTTAAACTTAATTTCGGTTATTCTTTCTACTTGAATTTTGTTATTCGTTTGATTATATTCCTTATATTAGCATAAACAATGTTGTGTCTGTATGTTGTATTGCCTTAGGCAAGGGCTTTATGATGCTCAATTTGAAAGTGCTGACTTTGCAGATGATAATGGAGCGGAAATTCCAACCAGTCATAATATTTAGTTTTAGCAGAAGGGAGTGTGAACAGCATGCCATGTCAATGTCCAAGCTTGATTTTAATACGCAAGAAGAGAAAGATGTTGTGGAGCAAGTGTTCAGAAATGCAATCCTATGCTTGAGTGAGGAGGATAGAAGTTTGCCCGCCATTGAATTGATGTTGCCATTGCTCCAACGAGGCATTGCTGTTCACCATTCCGGTTTGCTTCCTATTATCAAAGAACTTGTAGAACTTCTTTTTCAAGAAGGGCTTGTTAAGGCTCTATTTGCCACAGAAACGGTATTATATTTCAAAGCAATTTGATTTTTAGATACTAAAATTCAAATGAAGTTTTGCATGAGCCATCTAGGCTATGACTGTATGATTTTAAAAGTATAAAAAAAATCTGTTTTTTTCATATTTGACAATTGATTTTGTCTATAAATTTTGCAAGACATTATTTCTATGTATATGTCGTGAGATTTTACCATATATTAACTGTCATAATTCTACAGTTTGCCATGGGGTTGAACATGCCTGCAAAAACTGTTGTTTTCACAAGTGTCAAAAAATGGGATGGTGATAGTCATCGCTATGTTGGATCTGGTGAGTATATACAGGTGAGTTTTTTGATCTTAAATCAATTTTATTATAGTATCTGCTACCTATGTATGTTGACATATAACATTCTCTTGTAGATGAGCGGTAGAGCTGGACGTCGTGGTAAAGATGAGCGGGGCATTTGTATAATAATGATTGATGACAAGGTAAGGTCTGCACCTTTTTGGCTTGATTAGGAAACATTTCAACTGTTGGATATAACTCCCCCCTAAAGATATTTTGGAGAGAGAGTTACTTTATGCCACATTGCCTTCTTGGTTTGATTGCAGAACATTTCAATTTTCAGAAATAAACCCCTATAAGCTGTTTTGGAGAGAGTTACTTTATATGATTGTAGCCACTCAATTGTAATCTATATTCATCCATATATATTTGTTTATTTGAACTATGCCGAACAATGACCAATACCGATTTGAACCTCTGTAATAATTCTATTCACAATTTACATTGCCTAAACTCCTTTAACCAAAACTATGGATATTGTAATATGTAACCTAAAAGGCCAAATGCTAGATATTTAATGAGAAATAGAATTTGTGCAATTCCTGCAGTATCTCGCATTGGATCATATCTTGATAAGCAAGCATCATATGATGCCTCACAAGCCAAAAAGTTATTCAAGTCTTTAGTTGCTAGTGTAGACTGTAGCATCTGTGTAATGCACAGGATTTTTAAAAAAAATATATATTTTGTGTTAATGGCCTAATAGATTATTTTCTTTTAATGTTTAATTCTTTTGTTCTGACATCAGATGGAGATGAATACCCTTAAGGACATGGTTTTGGGCAAACCAGCACCTTTGGTCAGTACCTTCAGGTTAAGCTACTATTCAATTCTGAATCTAATGAGTCGTGCTGAAGGACAATTCACCGCTGAGCATGTTATCAAAAATTCCTTCCACCAATTTCAATATGAGAAGGTTGTACCTATAATCTAAATTCTCTTTTGTTGATAAATTATTCACAGTGGCTGAAGTTATGCAACTTTTGTTTCTTTAGGCTTTACCCGACATTGGGAAAAAGGTCTCACAGCTTGAAGAAGAAGCTGCTGTCCTTGATGCTTCTGGGGAGGTAGACTTATCCTTAAGCTTGGATGTGTTGTTAGGTTTATATCAATCTAACGAAGTTCTATTGTTTGCAACTTCCAGGCTGAGGTTGCTGAATATCATAGACTAAAGATTGAGATGGCTCAACTTGAAAAGAAAATGATGGCAGAAATAACACAGCCCGAACGAGTTCTCTCTTTTCTTCTACCTGGTAGGCTGGTAAGTGAGGTGTAATTGCTGTTTCTTTTTCTTGCTCTGGTTGGCGGCTTGGCCCTACTTCCTCATTGTTATTTGTCTTGTATTTTACTTCATTTATTGCTTTTGTCATATTGCTGAAGTTTATGAGTTCTGTTTCATGTTTGCCTTTTGGTGTTTCAAATAGTGTTTCTTAACATTATTGCAATAAAACATGTTGGAAGTGCTTTTTTATTATAACCATTGATTTACTCAGGTTTCATGCCTGTCCATCTTTATTATGTCTCATTTCTGTTTCTCTTATTTGTTTTTATGTGGTATTGTTTTTTATTGACGACATCGTCAACTGGTTAGATTGAGTTTGGCCTTGTTTTTTTTTTTTTTTTTGGGGGGGCAGGTTTATTGATCCTCCACTTCTGTAACTTTGCAGGTTAAGATAAGGGAAGGTGGAACAGATTGGGGTTGGGGAGTTGTAGTCAATGTGGTGAAAAGACCCCCTGCTATATCAAGTTCTTTACCAGCTGCACTTGCTTCTTCTCGTGGTAACAGTTATATTGTGGATGCCCTGCTCCATTGCTCTCTTGGCACAACTGAAAATGGTTCTCAACCAAAACCTTGTCCTCCTCGTCCTGGAGAAAAAGGTGAAATGCATGTGGTAAGTTAATATCTTTTAATGGGAAATTGATTATGGCAAAATCATTGTACATTTCTTACTGCAGCTGGCATGCATGATAAAGAATATCCTTGCGAATTATGAACTTCCTTTACTTGTCAGGTTCCTGTTCAGTTGCCTCTTCTTTCTGCACTTAGCAAGCTTAGAATATCTGTTCCTACGGACTTGCGGCCAAAGGAGGAGCGAGAAAAAATTCTCCTTGCTGTGCAAGAGCTTGAGAAGCGTTTTCCACAAGGCCTGCCGAAGCTTAATCCAGTGAAGGTGTGCAGTTGTTAATCTTGTGCTGGTTTGTTGATTAACATTATTGCACCATGGTTTCACTGAGAATATCATGCTATTTGCTGTGATCAGAACATATATGCCCTCTGTCATGAGCCACCCCTTGTTAGTGCTTGATCTGTATGTGACACATTTGCTCTCCAACAGTTGACGTGAAACAAGGATCCTGTATCTTACTGTGCAACAAATTAATTTTTTTTTTTTTTAATCTTATCTTTCAGAACCAAGTCCATGAAAAATTTATGTGAATGTAATGGGTCTAGACTACTCGTTTATATCTTTGCCAAAAATGGTGAATTTTGTGAATTAGGCGTGTAATCATTTTTAAACTAGAATTTGGTGTTAACTTAGGCAAGTATCAAGAGAACCAATATGCAAGAATAGGAACTGGCTGGTAAAAGGAATAGTTAAGTATTGGTCAATGAGGCACAATCCTTTTTGATTGTTATTTTGCATCATCATGGACCACATAGTACGATCATCAATCTGCTCCTTTTATGTCCATTCAGTTTGTGAATTGATTGATATGTTTTTTCATACTCCTTCTGAAACTGTCAATCATCATTTGCGTCATGGCTGTATTTCCAACATGGTGTATCCTTGTGTTCCTAATTTATTCGACTGAGAATCCCAAGTGTGTATTTTAAATATATGTGAACTTTTGACAGGATATGGGAATTGAAGATCTAGAATTTGTTGAGTTGGCCAACCAAATTGAGGAACTTGAACAGAAATTGTTTTGTCACCCATTACACAAGGTATGCAAAAGTGTCCTTTTTTCTCTTGTTTAGTATATGTTTTCATTGTGAGAGTATTCCTATGTATCAAACACAAACGATTACCTGGCTCTGGCAGTCTTAAATGTATGCAATTCAGCACTTTTACTAGACGTGTTTCTGATTCTTTTTGTTTCTTGCATTAACTCTGTGTAGTCTCAAGATGAGCTTCAGATAAGAAGTTTCCAGAGAAAAGCAGAAGTCAATCATGAAATTCAACAGCTAAAGTCAAAAATGCGTGATTCTCAGGTATCTCTCTCATGGTAGACATGCTCCTGCATTGTACTTGCCTGTAGGCCTCACTCAAGTTTGATTAACAGTCATAGTGCACTCCTTTGATATGTTTATCTTCACTGATTAGCCAAAGTCCCTTCATTTATATACATCTCTTTCATGGTCATTTTGTAAAGCCTGTTGTTTGTGTTGTCAATCAAAGTTCTGTTAGTATTCTTAATATATAGCTACCGCCTTGTACATCTCTAATGTTAATGATGAGTGTAAGAATTCTTTTTTTTTTTTTTGGGGGTTTCTAATTAGATTCTTACCTCTTATTTTCAGCTTCAAAAATTTCGCGATGAACTTAAGAATCGGTCACGGGTTCTTAAAAAGCTGGGTCATATTGATGCTGATGGTGTTGTTCAGTTGAAGGGACGTGCAGCCTGTTTGATAGATACTGGAGATGAGCTTCTTGTCACGGAACTGATGTTCAATGGTTAGCTCTCTAGTGATATATCAAATTTCATGTCTACTTGTTTCTATTGAATGACTAGCATAGGGTGCAATTATCTTTTCTGATTTTATTGGCATGCCCCAATAGCAGATAATGCAGTTTTCATTAGTTATCCGTCATGTCTGTGTTTGCTGACAAGTTTTTTTTTTTTTTTTTTTAAAGTGTAACAATGGTTTTCTATTCTACCAATTTGCCTTGTAATTGCTTGATTTTAGAATATTCTCTTACAATTATACCCTCCTCGATGTATTAGTTTGTTAAGTTGGAAATAACTCAAACTTATAGGCTTACAGTGTTGAGTGTGTTCCTTTTGCCTGTTTCGCAATCATGGAGATGCACTGTTCATCTTTTTTCACCTAAAACTAAATTGGAGGGCTTGTTTTAGCTGTATAATGATAAACAATATATTTGGTCAACAACTTCATACTGAATTCTGTATGAGCAGGTACCTTCAATGATCTTGATCATCATCAAGTGGCAGCTCTGGCTAGTTGCTTTATTCCGGGGGACAGATCGGGTGAACAGATACATTTAAGAGCTGAACTTGCTAAACCATTACAACAACTCCAAGACAGTGCTAGAAGGATCGCTGAGGTGTTTTGAGTTAACAATCTGATTATTGTTTTTCCTTTTTTGGTTTCTTCATTAAGGATTAATCCTCCCACCAAATGAAATAAATTTTGCAAGCAGAGTTAATAACTTGGGGATAAATTATATTGTCGCAGATACAACGCGAGTGTAAACTCGAAATAAATGTGGATGAATATGTTGAAGCATCAATTAGACCATTCTTGATGGATGTGATTTACTGTTGGTCAAAGGTCAGTTTTTTTTTTTTTTTAATAATTTGACTGTTTAGCTTACCATCTAAACTCTAAACTACACGGCATGTCAAAACTGCAAATGATATTGAGAATTAAAATGTGTTACAATCATGTTGAGCATGAATGCCTGATTATGATTCAGATTTATTTATTTTTAATATATGGTCAGCATAGAGATAGTCCCATTAAATGCAGTTAGGTTCTTGTATTCATCTCATTGGGTTCTCATGTACATATCCTTATATTTTGTTTTTCAGGGAGCATCGTTTGCAGATGTTATCCAGATGACCGATATTTTTGAAGGCAGCATCATACGGCTGGCTAGACGGCTCGATGAATTCTTAAACCAGGTAACTGTTCAGTTTCTCCCAAAAAGTCGAGAACAAACTTTATCATTTTACCTTTGCTACCACAATTATAATTGCAGTTACATTTCATAGATGGCTTCTTCTCTGAGATAGCTTTTGGTCTTGTATATGGAGATCAAAACAAAACCTCTTATCTTCCAAATATCAATAGAATTATGCAATTAGTCATGGAATTTGACAATTCAAGTGCCAATAGGAACTACATAAGCTAGTTTTTTCTGCTAGTAGCATATTATCAGTTTTATTTAGTATATATATTCATTGATTTGTGAGTTTGCAGTTGAAAGCTGCTGCTCATGCTGTTGGAGAAGCTAGTTTAGAGGACAAATTTGGAGCAGCTAGTGATAGCCTTCGCCGGGGGATAATGTTCGCAAATTCATTATATCTCTGAAGCTATCCAATGAGTATGATCGTGTTTCATCTTATAGTCCAATATCTTGTTTGCCATTGTTTTTCTAATATCAGATAAGTTATTTCTTTGCTATTGGCAAACCATTGTATACACACAGATGCAACGTGGAAAGTAAAAGGGTGTGGCTAAAAGAGTCTTTTAACAAAGATTTGAAAGATGTGAAATTCTAACATATGTAAAAGTAAACATTTCCATTCTTAATGTATCTTCACTTTTATCAATATGTATAAATATTTATTTTCTCATCTGAAATATGTTGTACTTACACTTTGCATCTATAATTTTTTCTTCAAACATTTTGCCAAATGGAACATATAAATTTTTGCACTTTGTCATCTTACTGAGAAAAGCTTTTGTATTATTTCCTTAACTAAAAAACTAATAATCAGATAATAAAATATTTTTCAAGCCTCACATGAGTAGTTGAATTTCATTTATTTTTTAAATTTACATATATATATATATATATATATATGTATATTGGAGAACTAAAGGCGGTAACCTGAATTTGGCTTGAGCTTGTAGATTGGTAGAGTCATGGTAATAAACTAATATGGTTTTGCTAAAATGCCCACCGTGGGCACTCTTAATATGCCCTCCGATGACATGTAATCATCTCATCACCTGGTTAGATGGAAAGTAAAATTAATAGATGCTCTGAATTTTAACACATCAACCGTGGGCACATACATGTGCCCACGGTGAGTAGGTTAGCAGGACTGTAAACTAATAACAATAAATTTAGAACCGAAATTCAACTCGTCTGTCAACATAGTTAATAGGTAAAAGTTGAAAATTATATTTATCATAGTGGAATGAATTTAAAAAATTCAATCACTATGAAAACAACATTCTTATGAATTGATTCGATTTTTCGATTCCGGTTTGACTCACCCTAATTGTCACCCCTAGGAGAAATTTAGTTGATTTTGTGAAAGAGGTTAGAATTGGCAAATTTTTAAAGGATGGGGTCATTTTATAATATTTAAACTAAAACGGGGCCAATTCACAATTATTGAAAATTGAGGGGTCAAACGTTGATTTGCCAACGTCAAATGCTTCTTCAGCTGCACGAAACTCCCTTTTTATTCATTTCTGCTCCTCCTTTCTTTATCCCCAATTCACTGAGCCTTGAGCTCTCTGTTGTTGATTAATTTACCACAGTTTTAGCCTATTCTAATCGATCTCCAATCTCAGCATCATGGACGGGATTTCTGGCGATCTCAACCAACCACACTCGATGGGAACCACCATCATCGGAGTCACTTACGACGGCGGTGTTGTTCTCGGCGCCGACTCACGCACTAGCACCGGTACCTCCTTTAGCCCTAATTTTTTTCTTTATAGCATTATATACGATTTTTTCGTAATTAAACTTCGTTGTTTTTTTTTTTTTAATATTTTTTAAAATAAACAGCGATGCTTCTTGGTATTATGATTTTGATTAATGTAATTTGTAGGAATGTATGTGGCGAATAGGGCATCTGATAAAATCACTCAGTTAACCGATAATGTCTACATCTGCCGGTCTGGTTCGGTAAGAATTTACACAATTGCTTAGGGTTTTGCGTCCCCCCCCCCCCAGCCATCTGTTATAAGAATATAAATAGTCAGTTTCAACTAGCATCGAGTATAATTGCATTCTAATTTCTAAGTCTTGTAATATAATACATCTCATAAACTGAACATATGAAGTTAGTCAAAGAAGGGACTTTTGGGTTAGGGTGTTTCTCCCTAAGCTATATTGTAGCAGTACTCAGTGAGTATTCCTGGATGGAATTATACTGGAATAAGAGTTGCTTTGTTTGCAGTTTTACATGGTTTTACATGGGCCGTTCTTTGGCCCTGCCACAGCTTCCATTCCACATCTCTTCTAAACCTTTCCATTTCCTCTTGACTCCGCACTTCTATGCTAACCTGTTCTGCTAGTTCATATGCACTTTAGTTGCCTTTTAAATCATTAAAAAAACTATTTTATCAATTTGTATGGTCTTGATGGTGACACCCATTTCACAATAATTAGGTAACTGCACTTCTAGATAATATTTTCACTCCATATGTTATCACTCCATAATTAGGTAACTGCACTACTAGATAATATTTTCGATCCTTCCTCTTGAATGACACTTTCTGTCTTGTCTTTTAATCAGGCAGCAGATTCTCAGATTGTTTCAGATTATGTTCGCTACTATCTCCATCAACATACGTAAGTGTAAACAATAAATCATCCTGTACTGGCATTTGATTTTCTGTTCGTATGCTGTTGTGCAATGCAATTGATCAGTCCAAAAGGCCAGATCTTTTCTTTTTCCTAAATATCAATATTGTTTATGTTGAAGATCACTATCTGTTTGGGGTTTATTTGGGGGTTTACAGTGGTTAAGAAGCCACTTCTGTGTCTTCTCCAGTAAAGATATAAGATAGATGAACTACCTTTTTTGTTACTCTTGTCGGCGAATCTATTTCTCCAGAAGAAAGTTCCCAAAAAACAAATAATTTAAGCTGTGTTCTGCCTTTTATGCTATAGTTAAGGTTTTCATCCATGGTTCACTTGATAGTATTTGGCTGTTGTTTGTTTTTCCAGTATTATTTATTTACATATACCGCAGAAAGGAAGTTAAGCCAGGCACTTTGGAGTTACATGGTTTGACTCTGTTGCTTCTCATTGAGGCAAGAAATTTAACAACTATTACTGTCTTCTAAAGATTGTCTGGTGAAGATATGTATGCCAGTTTAATGGCTGGTAGACACTTATTCATCTAGTAATATACCTAAGCTTAGATGACTGATCGATGGGCATTAAATTGATTGCGCCTCCTAGTGATTTACGATTTCTCTCAATTGTTAATGAAAAGGATTTTTTTTATTTGCTCATGGATGCAGGATACAGCTGGGGCAGCCTGCTACTGTAAAAGTTGCTGCAAACCTTGTGAGATTAATATCTTACAATAACAAGGTTTGTTACCAATCTCTTATATAGGAGAATTAAGTTGCTTTTGAAAAAAAAAAAAAAAATCAAGAAACCTTTCAAATTGAGAAGTTCTAATTTTTAATTTCTACAAATTTCATTTAATGTCTTGTTCTTTTTTTTTTTTTGTTTTGTTTAAGAGCATGCCAAGCCATATTCAAATTTTCAATTAGACCAATTGAAATTTCATAACATTATAAAAATAAACTGCATTGTTTTTGGTGTAAGGTATTTAAAGAACAAAAATGAAGTCCTTAGAGTTTCTTGGCAGAACAAATATTCCCTTCTCCTCTGAACCTTATTGGAAAAGTTAACATTTTGCTCGGACCATTCAAAATTACCTAATATTCTTCATATTGGAATATATTAGACCTGAAATATTTTTGTTTGTGGAGACTTATGTGAACACAAGCAAGTATTCTTTTGTAAATTAGCTTTGGATTCTGCTGTTAACGATATCAATCATATCATTGCTGGAGCCATGATTTTTGGCAAATTTCAATTTTAAAAGTTTACTATTTTTTTCTAATACATGTATCTATATCATTTGTTTCTAATGATTAATACAAAATAAATACAAATATAAATATGATGTCATATTTATACATAAATTTTCCACCTCTGTTATATGTGTATTAAAATGTCAGGAAAAAACACTTCCACACAAAATGAAAGAGGATTGAGTCTCCCCACCAATCCCTTGGGTTATATCAGTGAATCATATGATATTGCATTTCTCCTTGCTCATTTTTGTTTAGGCTTGCTATTTTTTCTTAGCTATTTGTTGGAGTTTGTGGCATATTTGTATTTGGTCTTAAGTTCATTTTAATTTGCTTCAGAACATGTTGCAAACTGGCCTTATTGTTGGTGGATGGGATAAGTACGAAGGTGGCAAAATTTATGGAATACCTCTAGGAGGAACTATATTGGAGCAGCCTTTCACAATTGGAGGTGATTTACCCCTTTTTACCAAATAGTCTTGTCTGGTTTTTCAATTATTTCTGAGATGTTTGCATGTCCCCATATGGTCATGTCTCCTCTATGAATGGATACCAAACTAATTTAGGGTGGTAAATTGTTATTGAATGTTGTTTTTGTAACCTAAAGTCCAGTTGCTTGTTACCAATACTAGTATCTTGAGGATGGACTACGGAAATTGGTGAGCATTGGTCTGAATATTATGATAAAACTAATTCAACAATTCATTAACTTGAGCTATAACATTTTAAAGCCTTTATTTACTGGTAGCTTATAATTTAACTGGATGTGTGATTCCAATCCAACTAATTCCATAGGTAGTATTGTTACTTGATACATCTCATATGATGCATAAAGGTGATGCCTATTTGTTTCAGCACTATGTTGATTAATTGATCATGATATAAGGGTTGTGTCTCAGATCTGTACTTACCCCAATTCCGAGACAGACATATAGATCCTGATTCCTTTCTAGAGTTTCTTGGGAGAACCTTTGATCTGTATTCATTTACTGTTAATGGTTTAACATATGATGGGACTACAATTTTTCCAGTTTTCACTTGCTGAATTCTTCAATTGTTGTGGCCTTGGCTTGTTGGTGTCAATTCACATGTCAGGTGCAATATTTGCCACTTAAGAGGCTAACTTAACATGGCAATTTTTTCTTGTATCCCAGGGTCTGGCTCTTCATATTTGTACGGTTTCTTTGACCAAGAATGGAAGGATGGGATGACTCAAGAAGAAGCTGAGGTATGTATTGTGTCTTGATATCTGTGCTATACGTGAGTTAAGAGGGAATTTATCTTGAGAAATAGTTTTTGAAACTTTCTGTGCTTAAGGGCTATAACAGATTTTCACAAAAAAACTTATAAAATGTACAAGAGAGATTTGCATGCCAGTCTCGATTTCACCCAGTTTCACTTATTGCATGCTTGGTGCATTTTATAACAACTCTCTCAAAGATGTTGCTAAATTTTCTGTATCTCTTTGATCTTCTTCCCTCAGAAATTAGTTGTCAAAGCTGTCTCTCTTGCTATTGCTCGGGATGGTGCAAGTGGTGGTGTTGTTCGAACTGTGACTGTGAGTTCTTATTTCTTATTCTGATGATGAACAATGCTTTCTTGTTAAATAGTGATCCCACCTTTTAAGTTGGAAATGTAAATTACCAGGTTACTAGTGTATAGTACTTTCTATGCTTGTATTATTCTCAGTTGCAGTGTTTTCACTACAAATAATATAGTAGTTGGATACCAGCATTTTTGCACAAAGCTTATTCACTCAATATTGCAGATTAACAAAGACGGGGCAACAAGGAAATTCTACCCAGGTGACACCCTTCCTCTATGGCATGAAGAGATTGAAGCCAAAGATTCCCTGTTGGATATTTTGTCAGCAGGGAGTCCTGATCCAATGGTCAGCTAGACGAGACCAAACTCTAGTTAATCTGCTTGTCAACGAACCATTGTATGCGCACAACTCTTGTCCCATCTCAGTTGTGCATTCAGAATTTTATCGTTTTCTTGTTTGTCATAGTTGAACTTTGATTTCTCCATTAGACCTTTTATTATCAGCCAGCTCCTCTTTTTATTACTGCTGTGTAAACTTTTGGGCTCTGCTTATTTAAATAGTCCTACTGAATTAATTTACACCAACTATGTTTGGTTGTTACTCTCTGTCCTGACAACTCCTCTCTATAAGAAGTGTATTTGATGTACTCGGATATTTCTCTAAAGTAATGAACCAATCTAAATCTGTTCAAACTAAATTATATTAAAATCGGTTTACAAGGTGTTGCCATGGAATAATTCAGACATCCACCAAACTAGTGAAGTCCAAGATTGGCGTTGAAATTTTAGAATCTTTTAAAACTTAATCCTCATGCGTAGACTTTGATCATAATTCAGCAGTTTCCTTCAATTAGTTCATCACTTCCTCCCATTCATATTTAAAAAGTTGAACAGTGTCATCAAGAAGTGAAGGTAGAAATATCTAAAAGTCTATACAATTGGAAACTATATTCATGCATTCAGAGTTAAAAACTCTTTCTTTCTACAGAAAATAAGTTTTCAATGATGGCAAATTGTGGAAAGATTTCCTAACAAGGCCTTGTTGGCTTTAGTCTAGGCTTCATGGCTTGTCCTAAAGTACGCGGCAGAGCTCTCGTGCCTGAAAAAAATCTCGGCTAAGACTCTTTGCCTCTCATCTACCCCTAATAAGCCACTTTTTTCACACTCGTGGTTTTTGAGGTCAATGCTGGCCATAGCTGCTGCTTCATCATATTTATACCCCACATTGGTAAGAACCGGGAACCTGGGATGGGGTGTTTTTTGCCACAGTTGAGGTATAGGGCAACAGGGTTGTGTTGATAAGCCACTGGTAAGCTTTCCATGTGGAGAGAAGAATGTTTTTTCAATAAGCTTTATCCAACTAATTCACACCATTATCAGAGCTACTACAAGCTTGGTTTGGAAGGACACTGTTTCCAAAGTCTCCATCCAAGCTCATTTGCTGGACTTCTTGGGGAGAAAGGATCTTTATGCAACGAACACAGCTGACGAATTCCCTGAACATAACATGTTGAAATTAGTATTGTTGATGAAGAATACTGACATTGTAAATGATAACGACATTGTGTAGAGTGTGAAGACATACTCCCAAGGATCATCGCCAACTAGCAAGACATCGTTCTCATGATCCACATAGACGAGTTTCCAGCCAATTCTCTGCCTGTCCTCCAGTTGTCCCTCTATACCAAATCTACGAGCCAGATCTTGTTTAAGCTCATCATATCCTGAGTAACGAGTAATGTCAATTGATCTCCCAACAGCTCCTCGTTTGTACACCTTCAGGAAGAAAACATTTGAAAAGTTGGACTCAAGAAGTTGAACATATATAGAAGAGACCATAATGAATCCACTAAACAATGACTACAGTCTACCAACCTTTGTGTATGTCCTCATCCTTGGTATCTGCGGTGGTGGAGCCCAAGCACCTCTATTCATGAAGCTACCATCGTTAATTGTGGAATCAATGGAATTGAACGTCATATCTGGAACTCCAAACGATTGGGAAACCAATGATGAAGAAAGTTCAGGTTGAGCTTCCTTGGGGTTGTCGAAGCTGGAAAGCATACCTCCTCCAGACGAGACATTAGTTGCAAAGTCTTTATCCGATCCCACCATGTTTTTAGTGATCAACGTTTCGGGCATCATGGGAATCCCCAACTGATTGTCGATGTTAACCCCAAATGGGGCATTGCTCCTTGGATCACCCTGATCTTCCCCATCCTGGCTCGCATCTCTGAACAACAATGACTGAGAATTGAAAGACATGGAGTTGTTGGTTGGTGGAATCTGGACTTCATTCTGTGAAAGAACCGATGTTGCTGAAGACGAACTGTCCAAATAGTCTACATGGGTTCCAGTACCATTAAGGTATGGTTGTGATGCAAAGAAGCCTTGGCTCTGGCTCTTGGATACATTCAACGAGGGCTTAACATCCGCTTTTTGCTGCATATCTTTAACTAAGTTACCACTAGAAGGAGGCATAGTCTCAAAATTACTGGGATTCAATAAATTCACTGAAGACTGAGCAATCTCATCCCCAATAAAGGCAGCACGGTGATTTCTGTTATTCATAATTGTCTGGATTCCATTAGGACAGTTATTTGTGGACGGTGAAGTCGAACACGATGGAACATCATCAGTAACTGCAGACTGCCCTCCACCAGCAGGTCCTGTCAAAAAACAGTTGCTACTAGCTGAAAGCTGATTGTTAATGGGGTTTAACGTATGGCCCACATGACCAGGCAATTCTGGTAGCATCCTAGATTGCTGAGGCTTTTGTTGCTGAGGTGGCTGGGCAAAACGAAGATTTGTTTGGCTATTATCTCTAGTCATCTGTTGGGAAATAGCATGAGACTGAGGGATCATACTGGATGTCGTTTGAGACGCATCCATCATTTGGCTTGTTGACATAGGCTTGGAGTGATCTTGGAGCTGTGTCAGATGAGAAGGCTGTTGCATTGTAGACTGCTGAGCCAACATCGACTGCTGTTGCTGATGAAGCTTCTGTAGAAGTTGCATCTGAATTTGGTTCTCCGGCACATGTAACTGTTGGTTCATGTGATCAGACGGCTGAGATGGGGGCATCAGATTTTGCTGTTGAGAGTGACTCAGAATCTGCTGCTGTTGTTGCTGTTGAGGCAGATTCTGTGAGACATTTCTCTGAAATTGATGGTTTAGAAGAGATTGTTGCTGGTGAATAACATTTTGAGGTTGCATAGAGCTCAGTGAAGGCAACATCTGGGACTGAACATTTTGTCTCGACTGAGTCATGTCAACCAATGGCTGCTGTGGCTGCATAACCGAGCCCAAAGGGTTCAACGTGGAGGATGGCAGCTTTTGGAGCTGATCGAGCTGTTGTGGCGGTTGAGGTTGCCTCTGAGCATTGAACTGCAAGTTGTTCTGCTGAGGAATTTGAGAAGCCGGCAAACCCAGTTGACGTGAGATATCACTGCCAGCAAGGTTTTGCAGCATAGAACCCGGCATTGAACTCATATAGTTGGGTTGAATCGAGTTGGGCATAGACTGATTTTGCTGCATGTTCATCCATTGGACTAAGCTCAGGCCAGGGAGAGCTTGGTGGTCTTTCATGCCAAAGTCATCTCCGATCCATGGCATCGTCCTCCTAAATAAGTTGTCTAGATCAGACGGGTCATCATCTGCAAGAACAAACACAACAAATATATCATCTCTTCAATATCCAAGTCATCATGGGGATGAATCTGGAATTAGCATCTTTCAAGGGGCAGTGTGATCGAGCTTTTTACCTGGCATTCCGGGTTGCCTTGGGCGCTTAGAGCGGAAGAAAGGAGGTGTAGGGCAAATAAAAAACGGAGCAGTAACAGGTTCAATCTCCCAAATAGAGACACGGTTACGCCTTTCACCCGCAGTCGACTCATCCCACCCAACCTGCTCATAGAATGCAAAACAGATTAATTTTGATTACAGATCTTATGTGGTGAAAGAAAAATGATTCATGATGTTACCTGCAAGTTTCGCCACTGGGAGTTCTTCCATCTAACAGGATCCAGGTCACTGATTCCCGTTATTGTACCCATATACCTGCAGCACACACGACTTGACCTTAAGTATACAACGTACGTATCCCAAAACATTAGCTGTGTTGTTATTACAAAAGCTTAAGATTTAGGGGTTTGACAATACCTTCTTGTCCCTGATTCTTCAGTTTCAAACATCATGCGGAACCGCATACCAAGAGATATTTGGTTACTACAAACAGCTTTGTAGTACTTGGCCAATGGGATGACAAACTCCGATGGACTAGCCCTGCTCAGTTCCAACAATTTGTAAGCACACAGTGGATGTAAAAGACGATAAACGTCCATACAAGATAAAAACAACTTACCTAGGATTGTAAAACACTGTAAAAGGGCTGTTGTTAGCAGCAGCATGGGCAGCTGCTGCAAGGATTCCGATATGCATACTGTCACTCGATAACACTGATGATGATAAGTTGGTTGGTTGTCTGTTGGCCCGTCTTATGCCCAAAAGAAGCTGCTGTTTCTCGTCCCTGTTTTCAAGAACGCTTATCATGTGGGATGGCTGAACTGTGTAGTAATTCATAGACAAGCAAAAAAATTGCATCATACCTGATAAACAGCACCGAGTCACCAGCAAATAACCTCTTTCCACTGACAAAAAGGCTCCAACCAGTCGTAAGCAAGTGCCGTTTTGGTTGTCCTAAATTGCAATAAATCGAGTTTCAAGAGTCAGATCGAAACATGCTATTATGTCGAGTCAAGAGTGCTCTTGAAAAGCATACCCCGGTAAATATGGCGAAACGTCCACACATTATCATGTAAATCCCTTGAAACAAGCTCTTGTGCAGGTGGTTGCATGGTGAAGTCCTATAATAACATCACTGTTAGATTCTTTTGGATAAAATCAACGATAAATTAAGCAAAAATCAGACAAAGAATCTCTTACTAACCAAAGGAGGGAAAATCTTCTCTGCAGCGCGACGAGGTACTGAAAATCCTCCATGAGTGCTAGTATCACTTGCAGTCAAGGTCTTACAGAAAAACTCCGTTTGGGGTTTATTTGCTTTCATTGACAGATCAGACCTCAACAAAGCATCCTTGTCAAACTGTATATCAATGAAATCAAGACCTTTTATTATTGGCGAAATAAACAGCACAAAAACTTTCGTTAAGTAGTTTTCAATCATGTCAGAAAATTACTGAAGACACTGGTTGCAGTGTCATCTGTGCATATACTTCATCCGTTTCTGGATCGGCCTAATACATAACAAGAAGCAATGGAATCATTATTCACATTACAAAAACATATACATTAAAAAATAAAAATAAAACTAGCCATGTTGTGAACAAGAGATAATAAAAGCCATCATACATGCAGTGTGACATTGTGAAGGAGACATAGTAGTTTCGATGGAAGATTCGAGTAGTTTGGGATTTGAGCATCAACATCCTTTTTCATAGACGCAGCAACCTGAAATACGCAATAAGAACTATAAGAACAACCAAATGTGTTGATGAAAAGAATAGACATACAAATAATAGACTCATATAATCATTGCAGAAACTAACAGTGACCACATTGTACTTTTGGCTTCCACAATGACAAGTTCATAGTTAGAATAATAGCTGGATCTTCACCATGATGATAAAGATACAGGCAATACCAACCTAAAACCAAGATAAGCTTCGATCCAAAATTACAATCACATCTTCTCCATAAGATGTTGAATCAACACCAAGTAGTCTCAAACTATTTTATGATTTCTCCTTCTCGTTCTTCGTATCCGTCTATGCAACAGTTGATTTTTTTATTATTATTTGGGGAGACATGAGAGTTGATATGTGAAATTTCTTATGTACATTTTACAGTAATTTTCTCAAAACATTAAATGAGAGGGGTGTTCTTCCAGTTAAAAAGATTTCTATTTTTGGAAGGAGAGTTTTGTATTGGAATGTCCAGAGTAAGGGATGTAGAATGAATAAATAAGCTATTTGTGAGTTAAACATTTCACATGTGGCTAAAAATATTACATCTTAATAGATGACAATAATTACCATGATAGTGGAAAAATTGACATAAAGTAACCTTGATATAAGTATGCATATAACACCCACCCCACCCTCCCCCAAAAAATGATCCCACAAAAGCTTACATGTGAAACATGAATATAATGGATTCTTTAATGAATTATGAATTAACCCGTATAACAGAAATTAGAAATTAGATCCACAAGATGATCTTACAAGAATCATATCCAAAAAGATATACACATACACCAACCAAACCCCATCATAACTGCGCACATTAGCATGGTCCACTAAGCATTGTCTCAATTATTACTCTTTTATCTTTTTTAAGATCTCAACCCATTTTTTAACCATGGATATTAATAAATATATTATAACCCACTTCTATTTTCTGAAAACTACCCACCCATATTCTCACATCTCATACTCCATTTAATTATTCTTAACACCAGCTCACAATAGCCAGGATAAATCCACACAATCATTTACTTATCAAATTAAAATTAATTATGAAAAAGATCATGGAATCCTTGCATGTGACCAAATCATGCTGCACTGACACAAGGAGCGCAGGATAACCAGATGGAACCATAGCCGCGCACGTTAGCAGTAGTCTCAGAGCGAATTAACAGTGGATGCATACAAGTAAATACAGAATGTACGCTTCAATCCCCAGAAGAGAGAGAGAGAGAGATATGTATGGAGAGAGAGAGAGAGAGAGAGACCTGCTCACTGTGACCCTGAGGAAAGTATACGACGTGGGTCCCAGCCGCCGGCAGGTTCACCAGAGGACCGGCGCACGCCTGCCATAGCTCACTGTTTATATTCTTCTTCTCTACTGCCATTACAAAATCACCAACCACAATTTTACCATATATAATAATGATGGGTATAATCAAAATCAAATCTTTTTTTTTTTTTTGGAGAAAATGCCTACCTTCAACGGCGGCGGGCGGCGGAGCTCCGGCGCCGATGGTGGTCTTCATTTCGGTGCTTATATCTAGCTGCCCCCTGAAACCCTTTACCCAGCTCAAGCAAATGGCCGGAGTTTCTCACCGGAATCTCATCCCTCCGGAGAATATTCAGGCGAAAAGTATGGCAACAAAAGTCAAAAAGTTGGGAAAAATCCGATCTTTAACCTTTTGAAGTGATCAAACAGGTGTCCCCTTTCTGTGAATACATTAGAAGGAAAAAGAATCGAAACCCAGAAAAGGGTTGGCCTTTTACAAGTGGTAAAGAAGAGGTGGATCGGCGAATCCGGTGGCGCCGGAGATGATTTTTTCCGGCGAGGTAGAGAGAGAAAGTGGGTTTCTAAAAGTAAGGGGGAGACAAGGAGAGCTTTGGAAAAGGAGGGGATGTTAAGGATTGCGCAGACCAAATGCTGCAGTTTTACTTTTAATTGCCCCCTTTTACACACTACACCGTTCAGACACACAAACAACTACACGCTTTCTCTCTCTATATATATTATTATATATATACATACACCTTTTCTTTCTCTCTTGTTCTTCTCAAGAAACACCTTTTGCAGGCTTCGTTTTTAACCTCTCTTATTCCTGTGTTTCACGCACAAAAATACACTCTCTCTCTCTCTCTAGTTCCTAGGCTTTCAAATTTCTTCCTCTCTGTTTATCTCTCTACTCAAAGTTGTCACCTTTACCTCTCTCATTATTTTTGGTTATTTATATGTAATGAAGAGAGATGGATGGTTGTGTGCATTGGTTGTACGTATGCATCCATCATTTTCTATTCTATACCTTGTTCCTATCTCTCTCTAAGAATATTTTATTCCTCTTTCTCTCTCTTCTGAAGATGAAGAGTATGACTGTGGCTCTCCAGCGTTGACTGCTGAGGTTAAATGAGTAACTTCTCCACTTGAGTGTTTGCCATGCCCCTCGCATGTGACCTCATTTCGTGCTCAATTACTTTGGAAATATATATTATTTTTTCCCCTTTTTTCCGCTTTTCAGGATTAATTCCTGGGAATTGGTGCATAATATAATAATAATAAATCATAAAACTCTTTATTTTAAAATTTCATAGTTATAATAAATATTGTTAGAAAATTTATTGCAAATAATGAGTATTGTTTAGTTTTTTCAGGGATTCGATAAAGACGGGAATAAATAGTTTTTCTTGAATCAAATGTCCTAAAATATCATATTAAGTTATAGCATTAAATTCCAGTAATATCTCATGTATGTTGTAAAGTGTTTATATTTAACTAAAATTTAGAGATATTTAAAAAAAAATTATATAAGATAATCCCACATATCTTAATTCATAAGATGAAGCCTTATTTTTCAAATGAGCCAACTAATGCAATCAATAGGCGGAACAACTCAAAACACATTCCACATTTCTTTCTTTACGTGTAAAATATTGACAAATTTTTTACGTTAACTTCAAAAAAGCATCATATTTAACTTGTGTACTATCCTTTTCCTTTAAAGTATTATTTACTATTTTTTTATAACTAATTATTATAAAACTTATTCAAAGTATTATAGTTTACTTAAAAAGTATTTTACTTTTTAATTCATGTAAAAGTATTCAAACTATTAATTTTTACCTGAAAAGTAGCTCTTTTATTTAAAAAATATACTATTTAAATTTATTTGGAAATAACAGTATGTTATTCTTAAAAATAATATTTTTTTTATGTTCTATTATATCTCTTTCGAAAAGAAATGTAGTTACTCACACGATCAAATGATATATATAATTATATATATGAATATTTATCTATAAATATCAATGAAATGATATATATAATTATATATATGAATATTTATCTATAAATATCAATGAAAAGTATTGATTTTAACATTGATGATTGTTGTAGAAAAATTAACGATGTGACTTCAAATTTGAAAGACTATATTAGTGTGGATCAATTTCATCTAAAAAAACTTCAATAAACCTAAGTATATGACTTTGATGTTATTTCTGGTGTCATATGATTTCTACATATTCCATGTCTCTAAAACCCATCTAAAATTTAAAAAAGATTCGAATAGATTTTTCTCGAAATTTCATTTTAAGAGATAGAAGAACAATGTTCTTAATATAAATCAGTAATCTATTTATATTTTATTTCCTTTTATTTTTAATACGATACAATTTTATAACTCAATGTTACAACAACAACGTAACAACACGGAGATGACAAGATTTTTCTTTTAAAACTTTTGTGAGCTAAAGAGTTCATATAATGCTTCAATCACCATTTCTCTAGCTTTCTCCCACATTGCCTCTAAGTAAATTACAAGGAATTATATATATTCGATCAATATTGATAATATCATAATTTACTTGACATGTGACAAAATATGTCATACATTACATAAGTTATCTATTTCAACATGTGTTTAAAAGAAATGCAAAGTGAAAGCAAACAAAAGAGAGTATGACAACTCACATGATAAATAAAAAATGACATGTTATAAAGTGAAGAGATTTGACTTATTTTAAAGTGTAAGAAGAGAAGAAGAGGAAAATAAGCATAATAGCCTATGTAAAAGAAGCAGACCGTAATATGTGCTACTCTGAATCAAGAGACGAGCTATGGATTTGGATTAGGAGGCGTTTCAGAATTATAAAAAAAAAAAACAAAAACAAAAAACAAACCAAAACAAAACTATTTGTATATGGATCATGAGTTGCGGGTCGGATTAAGAACAAGACTTATTCTTAAAAAAATAGTTAAAATAGAAATATCTTGCAAAGCTTCTCTAAAATCCTTTAAAAATAAGATGATCATTTATTTACAATGACGTCATTTATTAAGTGAGAGTGAGAATAATTATAGTATTTATATACCTCGTAAGGAAACTACAAAATTATTATAATTATGGAGTATTTAGTAGTATTAATATTGAATTATATAAAAAAGAAAAAGAAATGGATGTGGGGTGGGGGTTGCATTTAATAGGGTAGCAACAAACTTTTGAGTCTTGACCATCCATTGACCCATCATCACGTTCTCTTTTTCTGACAATATTACCCTCATTAATTTTGACATTGACTAAAGAGTTTATATATATATATATATATTGGTGATAATTTTTTATTTATTTATGAGGATTAGTTTTTGATAGGGCCAAATTGGGGTGAATTAATGTGACACTTGGAATTGAACCGTTTTATCATTTGTAAAAATATAAACATTCTTGCAATGATGGTGAAACAATATATGTATGCACAAAGCTCATAAATAATGCTTCATTTATTGATACATCATTATTACCTTGTTTTCCTTGTTAAGAATAATTCTTTCTCCCTTTTTGTTTCCTTATTTATTTATATTGATTATTTTTAATACTTAATTTTTTATGTAAAGAAGACATCAGTCAACTTAGATAAAATAATTAACACAACTAAGTTATATTAGATCGGCTTAATTAACAAACTATCTCTATCCCCCTTTTAATTATATATTCAATTTGTTTTAGGAGGAAAATTAGGTTGGTGGCATTCATACGTTTGTTATTTTTTTCTTAGGTGATCTCATTGGTTACCCTTTTTACTTAAAAATAGTCTCAAAGATGCAGATTACAAACCTCATTCCCTCATCTCGTTGGAGATTTTTTAAACAGGTACACATTTCACCATTAATATAAAATTTACATTTTATTCAAAAAAAACTTTATTTCATAGCATGAGATATAGTAACATAGACAAAGTCTAAGATTTATAATACAACATTATGCATCAATCTCATGTTTGCTATACACAAATATCATAGTATGGTATCGCATGTTGATATGCAATATTATATTTGGTTGATGTGATTAAACTTGAACAAAAAAATCATATTGACTATTATACACCCACTAATAGATAGCAAATTACCTCCTACCTCTTGCAAAAAATTAAAATAAAAAAAATTGGAGTACTTTTAGTAGTTTCAAATTCAATGTCCATTGATATTTTTGAAGGATTTTAGATAGTAACCATGAAGTTGGATCCATAATCAAACATTTTGATATTATGGAAAAATAGTTTTCTTCTTTTTCCAAGACTAAAGAGATTAAATATACTAATAAGATAAATGTAGATATATTACGATATGGAATCAATCAAGTCTCAGTAGTATGAGGCTAATGAGCCTTAATGGATATAAGTTGTGTAATGACTATACTACATGTCATTTAATGACGGTTATTTATAACACTAAATAAAAGTTCAGTAAAATAAAATAATTAGTGCAATATGTTAGAAAAACATTACTCTTGTCAATTTGAAGTGATTAATAAGTTGACACAAATTCAATTTACTAACGAAAAAACTTATTCTTTTGCAATTTTTGGTAACTTTTACCAAACATAGCATTTACCAGTTTAATTTACATGTTTCCATTTGATATTATATATATATATATATATATATATATATGAAATCGATTGTATGTAAGTTAAATGATGTGTACTATTTTTGTTGTAGTGTATACGAAACCTTTTATCATTTTCAATCATGATCTTATTATTACACACCAAATATGTAAGGGAAAATAGTCTTTTTTACCCATCAATATAATAATTGATCCTTAAATACCCCTAAATATAATAATTGATCCCAAAATACCTATTTTTGAGTTAAATCAACTTTTAAATGGACCCTACAAGTCCAATTAAATCCATGATTTAGTTATTGAGAGAATGACCTCATTTACCATTTTTTTCCTATTTTGTAACCCCATATACCATCAAATATAAAAATTATGATTTGTGTTCACGTATTAAACTTGTACGTGTACACGTATAAGTTTAATACGTGAACACAATCCTAATACGTGTACACGTAGTAATATTCCACAAGAATGCATTTCTATACATGTACACGTATTAACCATATACGTGTACACGTATATGAGTAATATGTGTACAT
The DNA here is from genome assembly GCA_028654395.1 of Scutellaria barbata. NCBI lineage: Eukaryota > Viridiplantae > Streptophyta > Magnoliopsida > Lamiales > Lamiaceae > Scutellaria > Scutellaria barbata. Next base: position 10,074,477 of record CM053646.1, on the reverse strand, counting down.
TTATATATTATTAATAATAATTAAAAATAATATATTCGAAAACAGTCACCAATGACAATATGTCTCAGTCTGACATGGGCCCACACATATCAGTTGACTTGGGAAAAAATTGGTATTTTGGAATCAAAAACTATATTTATGGTCATTTAGGCGTGTACTATTATATTAATGGGTAAAATGGGATCAAAATTTAAAAAAATAGGTATTTTGGGCCATTCTCCCAAATATGTAATAACATAAGAAAATAATAAATATACACATATATTATTATATATATGGAAAAATATAGAAAATAAAAGAAAGTTTATTTCTAGACTTCCAAATGTTGTGTTCAATAATCACAGCTTATGAAGACACGTCCTTTATACTAATTATATCTTTTGATTTAAGAGCTCCTTTTAACCAAAAATGTTACGTCTCTCTTTTTTATTTACATACATATATATCTTAGTAACTAATTTATTGTTATCAGGTTCCATGTTAATACACATATACACTCACACACACACACACATATATATATATATATATATTATACACAACATCAAGAAAGCCTGATTGTATACTTGTCTTAACCTCCTAAGATGAAATGGCTCATATTATTAAAGGCTCACCATCTAAAGGGTGTGAATCATGTGATTGTAGATCTAATAAGAGGCTACAACTAAAATACTAATTAATTTGGACAAATTATAGTCCAAAAAAAAAAAAAGACATAATTAGTTTGGAAATGGGTTCATCCTTGTTGAAACAAAAAACGTTACCAATGCAGTAATTATGTTTATTTCTTTAAATGCAGTGATTATGTTTGACATGCTTTGATAACAAAATTACCTGAGCTCATCACTAATGATGGTCAAAATTAGATAAACTGTATGGAAAATGTAAAATGACGTGTGGTTCTAAAAAGTGAACGAGGTGTAATCATGTCATTGGTCGAAACTAGCCCATCATATTGCAAATCTAAGTTATCTTCTATAGTAGATGTAATAATACATAAATAATATTATCAGCATATATATACTAGCATACATTAATTTTTTTAAAGCTTGACTCTTATGAGATCGTTGCGTATATCTATGGCCGTTAATATACTCATGCACGGACACTGAATATTTACATGATCATAAATGACATATTTTATGCATTGGTAAAATAACAAAAAATATCCAAATCTTTTCGAGTTTTTGTTATTTTTGTTAATGTTTTAAAAGTTGTCAATTTAGCTATATTATATCAAATTAGTAGCAATTTTAATCAAATTTCAATTTTAGCCAAAACTAAATTGTATATTTTCTACTTGGCGGACATATAGATAAACAAATTATTTATACTTCATAAAAATTATAAAAAAATAAACACCTTATCAGTTGTTTTTATTTTACTTTCCACAACACTCAAGTCCAATTCATTTTATTTTCTTTAATCTGTAAATTCAAGATAATGTGTTTATATTCTTTTTTTTTTTCTTAATAAGGTGTAATTTTTTTATTCATATATCCGCCACTTAAGACATATATAATTTAATTTTAACTAAAATAGTAAAAATTTGAAAATGTTTGAATATTTTTGACTATTTGATCTTATGGATTTGATGATACTCTTGTACAAATTCTATATTTATGTGTTTTTTTTTTTAAGATAATCATTTTCAAGAGAATAAATACTTTTTCTTAAAGATTGAAAATAATCATAGATATAGAGCTAGAGTTCAATAATTATAGTTGACTGGTGGGCGGCTCGGCTTCTCTTTTTGTTCGAATAGGTAAAGAACCCATTCCTCTATACTATTGGATTTTCTCTTTTTTGACCACACAATTCTGTCACATTGCACTAACAAATCCCTTCCACTTTCTTATTTTACACCTCCTTTTTCATGTATTTATTGTGCTCCAATTCTTTTCCTTTTCATGGAACTGGGCCAAGCTAAATGCTAATTGCTTGTATGAATTATGGAATATTGATATAATTTTGTAATTCGTGTCATAATTACGGATTTAAAATATTAAATATTTTTATTTATTTCTTATATTTTTTAAATATAATAAAAAATATGTAAAAAGTATGAATTGTAGATCCTGTATGTAAATTAAAAAGAAATTATTTTTTTATTAAAAGATTAGGTTGACTCGAATTAGGTTCAGTTGTTGATAAATACAATCTAATATTGATGGGGCTTAGAACGAGGATGAGTATCCATTATATATATAATCTTTGAAAATTTTCGTTTAAATCTATATAATTGTTATATATATTTTTATCAATATATATATGTTAATTATCTTTCTTTATATTATATTTATAAGAAACTTTTAAAATTAATAAATAGAGTAATAAATTATAATTACTTTAGAAAACAATTATATTATATAATTGTTTTATATATTATATTATTTATAGTTCCTTTAGGCTATGTTAGAAATGGAGTCACCTGACATAATATTCAACTTCAAAATTTTAATATATATTTATTTTTAATATTTAAATACCGATACAATTATTATTATCTATATTCCAATTATTTAATCATTATCAAATATACTATTTTACAATAATATATCACATCAATCTATTTTTTTATTATAAAAAATTATATAAACTCACATTTTCATAATATTATATTACATGAACTTATTTTTAACATCATTGATTTGATATTTAAAATCCCAAATCCCATATAATTTTAGCAAATACCAATATCTATAGCAACATATTATTAAAAACAACACACACACACACAAAGCAGTAGTGGAGAGGGAATCAAAGATAGAGTAGTAGGGTTTCACCTGAGTTCACGCATTAGTGGGGCCCCCAATAGAGTGGACCACGTGTGAGAGATGGATGACGTGGATCAATAAAGGATGTTGATTAATGTCTGACTTGGCAGAGGAATGGAATCTTGGCCCTACTTCTTGGGTCGGCGCCGCTGCTCATCCCTCCCCTCCCCCCCTCCCCACCCCCCAAAAAAAGGGCCTATTTTTCCAATTTTGACTTTTTTTAAATGCATGTGTTTCACATTCATCACTTTAACATTTTTGCCCATTCCAAGTAATTTCTATAATAATCGTGGAAAATAGAACTAGATTTAACAATATACTCATTATTTTATTTATTTATGGCATAATAATTACATGTAATATATCCCTTTATCAAATATTTTAATTGATGGAGATGAAGAACTCCCCACCATCTTATTGTAGGTCCTTCAGTCAGGTGAGATATAAACTTATATGTATAATATAAAATGAATTGTTATATTAAATCATATATATCTGCCAACAAAATACACATCCCGACACATCTTATAATATTTGAGACATTTCGAAAAATTCTTTCCTACATCATTACATATCTTACAAACTTAATTGCAATCTTGAAACCATTGTATCAAATTTTAGGCTATGTTTTGATTAGACTTATTTCATACGAATTTTGAATGTGCTCCGTCCATCTATGTTTGGATAAGTATTTGTAAAATCCTCCAATCTCATTATACTCTTTCTACAATTTTTTTAAAAAATATTTATTTTATTTTTCATTTTTTCTAAAAATCCCAACAAACTTTCAATATGAAAATGATATCTTAATTATAATTTTGCACATTAAAATCTTAAAATAAACACAATTTTTTAAAATCCATACTCATAAAATCATAGTATCAAAACCAAATTTACAAAAATCAACTTTAAGTTCAAAACAAAAATAATCCTAGGAAAGGGAAAAAAAAAATGTGGTTGGTGGTGAAAGCAGTAGAAAAGGAAAGAATAGTTAATGAAAGAGAATTGGGAATAGTGTAAAATAAAAAAATAAATAAAAGTAAATAGGAGGAGTTGGTGAAGCGTGGCTTATAGCAGCCGAAAATCCGGCCTTTTTGACGGACCTGCCCCTCCCACTCTTTTTTAATTACCCTACTATACCTACTACGCTAACCTCTGTCACCAACATTCCTCTATTTATTCCACTTTTTTTTTTTTCCTATTTATTACTCCATTACTTGCATTCCACATTCTAATTTCCCTTTCATCTTCAAATTATTACTTCATTCATACCATTAATGTTTTATTGGATGCAAATTCATTTGATTTTCGTCTATGATATCAACTTTAAAAATTAACATACAATTTATCAACTTTTAATTGTAAAATTATTTTTTATTTGGTAGATGGACAAATATTTGGGGATCTTATTGTTGTCCTAAAGGAGAACTCAATGAATTGAAGGTTGATTTTTGAGCTTATATCTATTTTTTTTAATGAGTTGGATGGAAGTGAGGGGACAATAAAAACTAGAAAATTTGCGTGAATCAAATTCAAATTCTGATCGTTATACAATTTTTATTTTTATAAAGATGAAATACTACTTAAGTTACAAGACTCGTTGTGATAATCGATGATAAAAAATTGGGGACGATAATTATTTTAAAACGAAGAGAGAGTATTAATTGTAATTGGGAACATAAGAATTATAGAGGTTTAGTATAGTAAATGTAAGATGGTTTAAATAGATCACCTATATAATTAATTTAAAATTTTAAAGGTGTTGGATATTAGATGGATGGTTGATTGGAGCCTACCAACCAAACCGGGTCTGATATTAATTAATACACGATATATTAATTAATACATAATAAAGGGGATATCATAAAACTACACGAAATTGTCAATTCAAGAAAAGATTAAGTTTGCTTTTGAATAAACTAAAAAAAAAAATTGAGTTTGGAAGTGCTGTTTACTTCATAAAAATTTGAAAGACAAAAATATGATTTTGGATGAAAGAAAATATTTTATAGCATAAAAGTCTTCCAATAAAATTGATTTGTCATATAAAATCAAAATATTATGTCTCAAATACAAAAGAATTGTTTCTTTGAAAAACCACCTATTCTCAGTCCTTTTGCAAACACAATTTAATTAGCTGGTTATGAGAATAACAAATATCTACTTGTTGTTAGGGCACCAACTAGAGGTTGGATCCACATTGATTCCATTAAATAATAAATCTATTACATAAGTTTTTTTGGCAAATAATTGGAAGAATTCGTCTTCAGATCACATTTTGTAAATGAAGCCTCGTCGATTTATTTAGCCTTATTATTATTATTATTATTATTATTATTATTATTAATAAGTTAAAACGATTGATTTACATTCAGATCTTTTGCAAATCAAAATTTATAAAATAATTTCACGTTATAATGTTTCTTCATCTTATTTATTATATACCCTATCGAACACCATATAGATTATACCCAATTACCAATGCTCCAATAGGTCCAAATTCTTGAGATTTTCAAATAACCAGATAGACTTTACCCTATATATTCTGGATTTGTTTAATGCAACTATAATGTGATTAATCTATTAGAAATTAATCAATAATGCATATCCTTTCTGTCTTAGACAACCATGCATATATATAAGCTAGTTATTGTTCCTTTTCCTTTTAAATATAATTAACTTATTTTTTTAAAATAAATATGTGAATCATGGTTTGGATTTAGCATAGTTAAAATTGGGCTTATGGGGCATGTGGGAGCCAGGGTGGGGTGCGTGAAACTCACATTCGGGTTGGGTGATCCAAATTGCAAAGATTTCTAGTCCATACATCTGGTATAGGAAAATATTTGTGATATATATATATATATATATATGATTTTGCTCAAACGTCCACCATGAACAACTCTTAATATTTTCACCGAAAACGTGTAATCATCTCATCTTCTCATTATATATTATATATAAGTATATTTATAATACTCAAAATAAAGTGTGTGGACTAGATGTAAAATACTTTTTAAATAAAATACTTAGATATACTTTACCTTTTTATACTCTCTTACTAAAAGAAAAAAATTATACGTTATTTAAAAATAATATCGTGCCAATTGTGATAGAGATGAAACCAAATATATTAACATTAAAAATTAATTATATTAATATATTATAAATTATTGTTGCATATTTGAGTAGAATATGTAGATGGAGCTGCTGCAATAGGAGCTCCACTCAGACATCACATGCTATTTCACACCCATATAACATTTTTTAGTAACTAAAAAATAATTGGAAAATGGAATGTATATATATATATATATATATATATATACACGTATATAATGTGGTTTAGGTAAATTAACATATCTGTCCATAACTTACAAACAAATAACAGTTATTATAAAAAACATGTATCAAATCATCAACTCGCCATTATTAATTTCGAAAATTATTATTATTATTATTATTATCATTATTATTATTATTATAGATGTAAGTAAATAATTTGCACCGGCCATCCTTTTTATTTTATTTTATTTATTTATTTCTCAGTCACCGGCAATGTCACCATGTGCATCTGAATCCCAATGATAATATACTTAAAATCTCGCCTGAAACCAAGATACCCCAGCTATTATATTTAATGGATTATATATTGAGTACAATTAATAATTTTCTTATCCTTATTTATACATGATGGAATGCAATTCTTTGTACTTATTAGTAACATTTTATTACATATTTATACATAACTATACTTATAGTATACATAAAATAAGTGATAAATATTCGTGGGTATAGTTGGATAATAAATAAAATGATTGTAAATTATGATGGAAATGACAAATGTGGTAGCAACTAGCAACAAATCACATCGAAGGGAAACTATGTCGATTCAAATCCTGCAAGGAATGGATAAAAACTTTGCTCCTCTGTAGGATATGCCATTTCTAGTGATATTAATTAATCCCTTTTAAATTAAAACATTAAGATACAAAAATGATTTTAAAACAAAAGATCCTAACTTATATTGATCCAAAATATGAAAATTTTCAAAACAAAGCTCCATTTATGTATTGGTCAATTTTAATCCCAAATTTTGAGATTTCTCAATTAAGAACTTAATTTTATTTTAATTTTTAATCTGGATTTTAAATTATAAGTGAGTATTTTATAATAAGACCCAATTTATTTGTTGATTCTCAATTCTAGACTAAATTTTGAGATTTTTCAGTTCAAGCTAAATCAACCTTATTTCTCAATTTTAAGGTTTTAAAGTAAAATTTGTTCTCAATTCAGACATAATATCAGATGACAACAACAGATACATTGAATTTCATTCTTATATAATTTGTTTGCAAATTTTCCACAGGATACATACATTTTCAGTTTAGTGAGTTTAGTCAATTGTACAATTTTTGTTCTAAAAGTTTTGAGATACCCAGAATTCCAATAATCCATCGTAACGTGATGAATGAGTTTGAACATTAACACTATTCAAATGTCAATTATATAGAATATGTATGAACCTTGCAATTTTTCATTCCCAATTATTTCTGCACAAACACATCTACACTTTTGGACGCTTTGGTCAATACAAATCTCAAATTATAATAATATTCATTTTGAATATCAATACTTAATAATTTCTTCAACCAAATAGTGTAGAACAAGAAAAGATAGAAGGAAAACAAGCATTATCTTTTAACACTATTTGTTGGCTTCCTATTTGACTAGGGCCTAGGTACATGTATAGCCAAGTCAATGGCCCCTTTGTCTAAATTGTGCTGCAATAAACTAGTCCCAACAATGTCATTCTTCTAGTTTCATGATATTTTTTTGGCCTCAAAAGATTTAGAGGTTGATTATGAGTGGTTGCAAACCTTTCCAATTCCCACCACTTAGACAATTGCACGAGTTTGTGCTCCAATTCTTGTTTCTTTTATAGCACTTAAAGAACAACTCTAGATATTATGTTTGGGAACAACTTCATAAATTCAGATTTGGATCTCAAAATCTCAACCTCTAAGTATGGTATGAAATTTGTGGGGTTGTAATGATAATCACTCCTATGTATGTAGGACCTGGCATTATTCTATAGTTATGAAGAATAAAGTGTTTAGCATCTATCTTATTATGTCTCACTTTTTTAAATGGTAACAATGCTTCTTTAGTCAATGTAGTTGTCTTCGCTTGAAGAGCGACATATTTGAATTAGGTAATGAATGGAATGGTGAATTATATTCAACCACATATTTTTAAATATATAAATTAACAAAAACTATATTCAGTTCGAGTCAATATCTTTGACTCTTGATTCTTAAAATTCTTAAAATTTTACCGATTAATTGAAGATTAATCATAATTAGACAGATAAACTATGATGTAATATCCAACAACTATTATTATAATGACAAAACAATTGTTGCAATAGTTTAATATAGACCATTGTTCAATTACTATAACTTTTGTAGCTCTACCTAATAATTTCATATTTAGGTTTTGTGATATTACTTCCAATATCAAGAAAAGGTGTAATCATATCTAAAAGATCTCCTTTTAGTGCATGAAAAAACAACCAACTCGAGCCCATGACTTGAATTTTAGGGACCAATGTTTAACTTGTCTTATATATTTGTCAACCTTATATGTCATAAATATGTGTTTGTATATTATTTATTACTTTGTCCTCAACAATGTGCTCCAATGTTTCCAGTTGTGTGGCAATTGCACATTTCTAACTTAAATAAAATTAAGAGATTGATTAAACAAGGTATTAGTTATTAAAGGTAACATATTGAACACGTGATCTTTATTATATGTATGCCTCGTATTAAAGATGTAATCTTTATTATTGCATATTATGTTTAAAATGTAAAGAAATATTTAATAAACATAATTATACATACACAATTACTGAATAAGCATCCCTTTTTTTTTTCGAAAAACAACAAATAGTGTACGTATTTAAATTTAATTTAAGATAAAGACAAATTTAAAAAAAAAATCGTTCTTCTGGATAATCTAAAAAGAAAAAATTAAAAGAAAATAAAAAAAATTATATCTTGAGCAACGACAAATAAAAGAAACTGAGATATGAAGATGAAATTACGTGGAACCCAATTTGTTGACATGTCTTCACCAAAGTGGGCCATTCTGTCTCCTCAGACGTGGACTAAAAGAGTATATGGACCTCAACCAATCATAATTTGCCACGTTGAGGATCGCATTGTTGGCGCACGTGCACTGTCGTGTGTGATTGTGATGGAAGTGGCAGGCCCTTTTGAATAATTTAATTCATTAATCGGGATTACAATAAAGCAATAATCTTCTATTATGCATGGATGATCTAAAAGTTAGATTTAAAATTTAAAATTGTCTATAAATATTGCATATCTAAAATTAAATATTTTATTAATATATACATTTGAAGAGTTGAAAAATCCAAACTTACAGGATATATATTTCTAAGAAAAGTAATGAAATATCGCAAATGTTTTTATTTAAAAATAATTTCCATAAATATTGGGGGTGGGGGAGGGGGAGGGGGAGGGTACATAAAACTTTCCGTTATTTCGGCAAAATATTAGAAATATGGATATCAGTGAGTTCATAGCATTAATTGAACGAGCAACTGGAAAATAATATCAGAAAATGTCAAAAAAATTTAAAAATATCTATTTGAGTTTTAAAAATTATTTAAAAAATATAATAATGATAATAACTTGGAAGGACAATGAGTACTCTAGAGGAATGCAATATATCTATTTCATTTAACCCATGATCGTCTTGAGTTATTCTAGACGTTATTCCAATATAATTAGAGAAGTCCACATAGTTTATGACATATATTTGTCAAATTTTAGATTAACTTATGTATACATTTTGTAACAATAGTGGACTATTGTAAATTGAGTCGCTCTCCCGTTCAATTGGTGTACATCGTAATCGGGTCTACCGAATTTATATAAATTGGTGTACATCGTAATCGGGTCTACCGAATTTATATATTTATGTGTTGACCTTTAAGTTATATTAGCTTGACATTTATATTATATTAGTATGATTTTTATATACAAATATCATAAATTTTATGTAATACTTCAACTTTAAAAAAAAAAAAAAAATTTCAACACAATTTGTACATATATACATTTATGTGACATTACTTATACTTTTATATCAATATAATAATTTTTATATAATATATAATGGTACAACTAACAAACTAAAATATATGAAAGTTTCATATATTAATGTATGTTTAGAAAAATATAAAAGTTTGAATGTTCGTACATAACTAAAAGGTATACATATTTTTTTTAAATATATAGAAAATAAATTAAGTGTGTGAACCCTTTCTTTAAGGCTTGTGGGGGCACGTGCCAGTCTCTGGAAGCATATATTGATGCATGAAAACACGTGTCTTGTTAGGTGGACTCGATTTGCATAGATTTAGGATTCATACACTAATTTGGTGGAGTTTTTGCATTGTAAATTTATGTTGATTTCCAAAGATTGAGATAGCATCTCTATCATTTTTTTTTTTCAAAATGTGAAAAATTCTACTATATTAACATATAACATATATATGCGCCAATTTTTTTCATAAAATTAATGTGTGGATGCCAATACTCTCAATCTACAAAATTACACAATATTGAAAACTCAATAATTTTTTTATTATAGATACTACAAGATTTGTAAATTTAATTGATCACCCTATAAATGTTAATTATTTACATTTTATTACTCAAAATCCCCACCATACACCACATTTCGCATCTTGTTTGGCTTATTTTCAGTTTTTACATCATCAAAAATAATTATTTTTACTAAGTTTTGTGTAGGAACGATTTAATTCATAACCTACTAATTAAATATTACTTTGTGAAAATGAATTTCTTTTGGTTTGATAGATTGTGGAAGAAAATTATATATATACACACACATTATCAAGAATATTAGATGCGTGTTTGGGAACAAAAATAAAATTAAGTGCATGTTTTGAAGCATTTTAAAAGTCAGAATTAGTTATAGTTGAAATTTCTTTATAACAAGTTTGTTGTTAGTTATGAGTAATTTTAAATGATTGATTTGATTAATAAAATAAAGGAGGGCTATAAGTCAGATTTAATGGCTAACAAAAAGTAATACTTTCATCATATTAACCAAAATAAACATTGTAATTTAAAGGATTATTTATTTTATTTTATTTTTGGATGACGAGGGTATATGATATTCGAATAAAATAATTAAAATAAATTGAATATTAAATTACATACCATATTCGATATGGTTTAATCAAGTGGTGGGGTCTGTTTTGTATGAAGAATCCAGGTGATCAATCATGCACCAAATTATCATAAAAGAACATGAAGTACCCCACTTTGACTTTTATGACATGATATGATATAATAGAAGGTGAAAATATTAATCCTAAAAGTTAAAATAATTAAATTAAATTATTGTTTGATCCAACTTATAAATTCTTTAAAAAATAATAATAAGTTTCCCAAGAGTGCTTGATCAATGTTTCAAAATAAGATCATAATTTCATCATAAAATTATATGTTAGAAATTTATAAGTTAAATGTATTTATATTAAAATGTGAAGAGCTTGTATTATTTCTAAAATAAGTTTATATTTTTAACAAATTTCATCATTTAAATTATACATAAATTATTATTACTAACATCTTATAAACTTTATCATTTTTTTTATATTTCAATGACTTATTCTTAACACTTTGCAAGCACTAAAATCATCGAATAAGATTATATATGAGCTTATAAGATCTTTTAAATAAGTTAAGTCTTTAAGTAAGTACATTTTTTAAAAAGAATTCATATTAATATAACCAATTAATTTTATAGAAATATTTATTTTCATTTCTCGTATAATTTTTAAATTTTATCTTTACCATCGATAAATCATCAAAATTTGAATTTATAAGTAGTGATCATTGTCCTATCAAGACTCTAAGCTTTCATCGTGGCTATTCTTTCAAGCCTACTAATCCAAACTTCATCAGAAATTCAATAATTAAACCTTAAACTTATAATCTGCTACATTAAATTTTTTATTCAAGAAAAAAACAGTTCTATCGAAAAGAAAAAAAAACCAGTAATTATCCAGACAAAAAACAAGAATCTGCAAAATCAATGCAGGTGACAGCAAATATGTAGGTTATTGAGTTTAACGATTGATTGAATTAAAATTATAAAAAGAAAAAGATTTGTCCAAATATTAAAGGCCGACATCAAAATCTATGGTGGGCCCATCCATGTTAGATCCCAATTCTCATTTTCAAATTAATTCATCTTTTTTCTATCCTCAAAAGATAAAAAGCTTTAAAAGTTAAAGTTGAGTAACTTGTTCAAAACGCACATTCTTTTTGCTTGTAATTTTTAAGCCACATGTGTAACTTTGCTTATAAGATTTTTCCCCCCCCCCCAAGATTTTTTGATAAAGATTGAGAATAACGTATTATTTCATTTTAAAATAAAATGTTAGATTTATAACTTTTGCTTTTTAATTAATAAAAAAGAAGATTTTAATTTATTTCTGAAATAAAATCTTATATATTTTTCATAAAGTCTTTTAAATTTAATCATTTAATCATACAATTATTGTACTAACATTTTATAAGGTCTGAAAATGTTTTATCAGATTGAAAAACTTATAAAATCTTTAAAATTAACTTAGCTAAACGAGTAAACGCCATCTTAACCATACAAAGAAAACGCCACAAAAGACTGTAGAAAATATTTTTATGGAAGTTCAAATATATATATATATATATATATATTAAAATCTTTGGGTAATTTAATGAAAATTTTTGTATTGTACTCTGGAGAAGATAAAATCAGAATCCATATATTTAGTCTTATAGTATACGTATGTCTTAACTTGATCATTATCTGCAAGCTAAATATTGAACTAACAATTCTTGATTTGGCTATTGAACAATATTTAAATGCACGTTGGATTTTATCGAAAAACTCTTTTGTTATAATTTTTTTAATTCATGAACAAAATTGCATGTAAGATTGTTAGGAACAAGCAATGGAGAAGATCGAGTTTTCAGATCACTTAAATTAGGATGAGTGAATATTATGATGATTATAGATGTGAATTTGTATTATCACTAGGTAATTGATTTGATGTCAGTATTTTATTACTTTCAACTTTCAATGGTTCATATCGTGTTGTAAACTCAGACATTGGGTCTTATCATATTATCACTAATATAGATTATATAATTCAAATTAATTAAAATGCATCGTTAATATATCCTTCAATTATAGGTCCTTACTTCTAATTAATAAATATAAAATACATTGTTAAATTTGCCTTTAAATTCATTGAATTTCAACTATGGACTTAAAATTGGATACTTGGTGGCTTACGTAAGAATAAGTTAATTAAAGGATGAAGATATATTACTTCAGTCTCGATCGAAACAGAAAGAAGCATAATACGATATCTTAAAGGGCATCAAATTGTTCTGACTAATATGACTTGATAAGAATTAGTGCTCCTTGCTAAATCAAGTGTCTAAACGACTTTTAACATGCCTTATCACTAACAATTCTTGTATATTTGCATACCTTGGATCTTTTGTGATCTCGTATTTTATCTCATTAATGCATGTTTATTATGTGTTTGCTAATAATGTTATCACTATATATATAACATCGGTCGATGAGAGAAATAATGAATTACATATTTATCAATCTTGAAGTCTGTTTAAATTGTAAGAAAACTCAATTAGACCTTGAAGTATATATAATTGTACAATATAATATCAATAGTAATGAGTAGTATTCTAAAAATCGGTTTAAGCGGCGGCCTAACATCCTAACCAAACCGATTTATGCCTATTCGACCAACGTAGGTGTGACTAGTTGGAGCAATTTGGACCTAGGCGGTCCTAGGTGATAAATAACTTTTTTTCTCATTTTTTTTTCATTTTTTAACTTCTTCGCAAAACTGTAGTATTCTTAATTTATTATAGATTAATATCACTTTTATTTAGATATATGTAGAAAATTAACGAATTGAAAATTACAAATAAAAAATAATTTTATAATCTTTAAATAAGTTAGATATAATTATAATTCATATGTGATATTAAATTTTTATTTATCCTCCAACATAAACTAGAAAATAAAATAATATAAAAATTACCAAAAATATTTGATCATAAAAATTAAGAAAAATGTCTAAAATAACAAAAAGTCTATTTAATCTAGATTTGTGTCCGTGAGTTTTGACTAGACATCCTAGGCTTTAGACACCAGTCAAGTATATGACTAGCGTATTGCGAATTTTAGAACATTAAAAATGAGTGTAATCAAATATTATCATATTAATCAGTTAAAATATTGCACGGATGAAATTTGGATTTTTCATAATATCCAAAAATTCGGAGATTTATTTGGTAATTTAATTAAATTTTAAAAATGAAAAATATAATTTACTCTGAAAAAAAATATAAAATATAATAGAAAATGTATTTTGTTTTTTGAAACAAAATATATATTCTTGCTAACACTTAATCCAAGTCCACACACAAAGAGGTGGTGGGATTTAACGTTTAGTGGGATTCCAATTGGTGCCACACAACTTTCTACCTGAAATGATTGATAGAAAGAAAGCCACAAAAAAACACACACTAGAGAGGAAATGTGTGTTTTGGATTGGCTATAGCAATTTGATTCGGATGAGCCAAATTTCATTAAATGCAAATCAATTAATTTGCCAACTCAATGTTTTTCTCCATCATGGGATCCCACAAGCCAGCTATTATTGTATAACTCCATGCAATTATTGCAAGACACCCCCTCTTAAGTAGGGTAACTTAGAGTTTTAGGTCTATTGAGAAGCTATGATCAAAAACCCTTCATTTGATGATGACATAATCTTAATTTGGGTACTCATTGATTATGTGCTGCACATTTGATTGTTTCGACTGTAGCGTCGGATATTTGGTATTGCGTGTAGAGATTTGAAGAAAACGAGTTGAGAGCGATGGTTTTATTTTATTAGCCTATTATCGAGATTGAAATCGAGTTCAAATGAAACTTGATTCAAAGCAGAAGTCAACCTGTTGTGATTTCAAGAATGAATAGTCCAATTCATATATGTTGATGGAGTGTCGCGTTTAGGAATAATATGGAAAATGAGAAAGACCTTCCATACATGACTACATTAATGTTGTTGGATTGATGATTATGTCATGTGGGAATGTCACAATTAATGGATTGGAATCACTCACCACTTGCTCCCAAATCTCTTGTTCTATTTGCTCAAAATTTAAAATCAAAGTTGGGTAGTACAACTTGTTTCTGTTATTTTATCTTGTCATGGTTGTGCAAAATCAAGAAATATCATCATCCAATATGTGGTACAATCTTGAGATTACAAGGATTGGTTTTTGTTGTGTATTAAAATTGTAGTTGGCCTTCTAATTTAAAAAAAAAAAAAAAGTGGTGGGTTGAATGTATTACAAACCTAACTTCATCAATTGATTTGCTATTATAAATTCCAAATCTTTCAATCCAAAAAAACTTATATTTTGGTGTACAATGCATGCCACATATATAATTGATGTAAAACTGATTTTATATATAGCATAAAACATGGATAATAATATTGAATGAACTTAACTACAGATGCATGTTATTTAAAATAAGGGTTAATTACATTAAAATCATGAATTTTTTTAAATACAATGTCAACCTCGTTTTCAGGACCTAATCGTGATACTAGCATTATCATTGGATGCGCTTCAATAATTTTATCCAAATTCACTCTCAATTTATGATGTTAGTTGTGGCAGGTAATAAAATGAATGATAGATTTGAGACGGTCTTGTTGAGACGTCTCTGATAATGAAGGTAAAATCACAATTAGATATGATAAGAACGAAGTAAATATTATAATTGATTTTTTTTCGAAATTGATGGTTCACAATGTTACAAATAAAAGTTCGTAATTGCAGTTTTACCCAAAGTTCATAATTTTAACATAATTAACCCTTAAAATACTAGGAACAAGAAATCATTGTTAGTGAGTTCAGTTATTTTTCCTTTAAACACAAATCGCTGAGAGGGAGTAATGAGATGAAAGATTATTCATTATTTTTCCTAAAAATTGATGACTCTCTCTCTGAGTTGCAACCGTGTAATATAATAATCACTATATACATAATTGCACTTATTAAATAATATATATATATATATATATATATATATATATATATATATATAAACTCAGAAAAAAAGAAGAAAAAAGATAATCTTGAACTTGCATATTATGCAGAATTCATTACCAGAAATAACATGTTATTGATAGCTTGTTAAAAGAATACAATGTTAAGAGGCCCATCACCAATATGACCATGCAAAAGCCTATCATACTTTTCTCTCTTTGTATCCAATTCTTTTTATGAACTGAGTCCACTTCATTGCCCCTTAATTTTATTTGATTGAAAATTACTAATTGTTAATGGAATCGAGATTGAATAAGTTATATTTAAATACCACATTCATTACGTGTACATTTAACTATTTTACCAATGAAGTCGATATATTATTTTTTGTTTGTTAAGTTGTAAAAGTAAACCACCTCATGCTCAACCTAACACGTTTTGTGTCTAATTTTCCAAATGGAATCTCTCTCCATACATATTTTCTAGTGCAAAATTTCAATATTGTCACGTTATAATTAGCCTAAGTTTGATTATTATGTCCATATTCTTTTGATAGTTACTGATGCACAATGTTCATATTGACTTAAAAGGGTCCAAGTAAGATTTGAAATCCATAATAGTAATCCACATATATTCACATCAAATCTCTGTATTCAAATACTTCAATCCAAACACAACCTTAATAGTAGTGAGTATTTGAATAAAGCCTAATTCTTGTTATTAACCCTGTCTTGATATGATTACATTGCCTCGGTGAAAAACAATCCAAATTTATGTATTTATAGTAAAAACATCAAATTCAAGAAACTCATCTTCGGCAACACAGATTTAAGCTTTAGTATATGCATTAAAAAAGGCCTCACAATGAAACACATAGAAGTTCTATAATAGTTCCTGAAAATCATGTGTTTCTTCCCAAAGACATACTCCAAAATAACTTCAGTTGCAAATAAGTGTGCAAGAAGCTAGTGAATAGGGATTTATGGGTTTTCAAACAGTACAAGGAGCAACTCAAAGTAGATTAAGCTCTTCCACATTGACATTGTTGTGGTCGTAAGAATGGTCGTTGAAAGTCCATTCAGACTCTGTCCTCATCTTTTTTG
This sequence comes from Scutellaria barbata, assembly GCA_028654395.1. Lineage (NCBI taxonomy): Eukaryota > Viridiplantae > Streptophyta > Magnoliopsida > Lamiales > Lamiaceae > Scutellaria > Scutellaria barbata. The sequence goes on along the minus strand of CM053646.1, from coordinate 10,057,380 downwards.
TCAATTGGATTTCAGGATTTGGACGAGGCGCCTCAAATTGATCGTTGGAAAACCCGGGGCTATTGAGCTGTAAGTCTGTGCCCACATCTGAGTCGATCCATGATAACGAAGGAACTGGCAACAACAACAGAATTGCATTGTTAACTCACATGACCGTGTCATATAAACGAATAAATAGTCATAACAAACACAAGGTAATCTGGCAATGCATAAAACTCAGAAATTTGTATCAAAAAAGTTAGTTAACCTTGGCTCAGAAATCTCTTATCAAATTGTATATGTTGTTGTAGTCTTTATGAGATGGCTTTTACGGATAACACTCACTATAGTGATTTCTTCACACTTCTGAAATTACTTATAAAGCTCAATTATGAAAGAAAACCCAATGCAAATTTTTACTATTTTGACTGATTTAGCGAATTTGTGAAATTAGATTATGATTCACTGATGATAGATCTATCAAGGTTGTTACACATCATCCAAAAAAGAACCAAAAAATTAGTTTGTATTTCAATCTATGTGTTTTCCACATCATTGTATAGATCACCTAATATTGCACTCGTTTCACAAATTGCCCAAAAGTCTGCCAACTTGACAACATTATGGCTAAGTTGTCAAAATAATAGGCTAGAATAGCTATTTAGCAAAGGAATGGATTTATTTTGGCTATAAGGCCTACCAAAAAACATATAGAGTATTTTACCGACACTTGAAATAGAAATATATAATTGCAATTTAATTGGTCGTGACACAACTAAATTCGCTACCAAACCTGTTTCCAAAACTACATGTCAAAACCAAAATCCCTTTTTTTAAGCAAAAGATAAGACACATTCAAGAAAACAAGACATCCATACAAGGTAAAGCCCAACTCATCATGACTAAATTTTTGGAGTTAATTTGATGCATAGGTTCTGAACATGACCATGGAAATAAAGAGAGATTCTATGTCACCTTCTGAGGGAGGAGGATATCCTGCTGAGTTCCCAAGATCACCAACATCATTTGGAATTACTGGTCGAGAAGGACGCTTTCTTACGTAGTTTTCTTGCAAAGGCCTAGGGATTTGGAAGGAGAACTTTGACAAGCGAACCCCTTCTTGCATGTACTCCGGGTGTTTTTCAAGGTACCTTGAATGAGCATCAAAGAAACCCCAGAAAAAAATTGTAAGAAAACAAGGATCCACTGTTCCAAAATATAGTGTGATCACTATAACAATTTCATAAGTAATAAAGAGGCTATACTTTTGTATTTCCACCATCGATCGAAGTCTCTTACCCGAAGGTGCAACATAATACCTGAGAAGATGCATGAAAGGAAATAAATTACAGGAGCAATCCTTTCGCAGAATATAATGACAAGCATAAAAACTCGTACAGTAAAAGAAATAGGATACATACACATCGGCGAACTTGGTGCTTCCTTCACCTCTGATTCTCAAAAGTCTTTGCCATCCAGGAGGGGGTTGAGCAATATTAGGTTTGTCGATTGCCCAAAGTCTACTGCCGTCTTGTGTTAAATCAGTAGGATCATCACATGATATATCGGATCTCCATTCACGAGCTGTTTCGCACAAGAAGGGCTGCTCTACGATATGTTCTCGTATCTCCTCATACTTTTCCTTTGTCGGAATGAGCCTCCATTTGAAACACTTGGCACATTGAACAGTAAAGGCCCCTATTGCTGGCAAGACCCTTGGGTTTTGATCTGCAAATGGATGCTTTCGTAGAGGAGATGCATAAATGACGGGATCTGGTGCATTTTCACCGCTGCCTGCACCATTGACAGCAGGGTCATAAAGCACCAACTGTAATTGAGAATTTTCAGAAATTTGATTTCCTTCATCTTCTGTGCCATGATCTTCTACTCCTTCTGCAGAACTAAGATCTACTAGATCCTCGGAAAATGTTGTTGGATTTCCAGGAAGATTAGAGCTATTTGAGGCATTGTGCTCTCTTTTAGCGTTATTCAGATGATCAGCAGTAGTTGAAGAATTATCGACTTTTTTGTCCCTATTCAATTTGATAGTAACTTTTAAAGACCGCGACGGCACTGTTGCCTCCATCATCTAAAGCTCATATGAGTCGGAACAAGTTCAAATGCATCTCCCTTTCAAGGCAACTGCAATGCAGAATCTGCACAAACCAATAAAAGAAACCAGTATAAACCATGTCATATTTTAGTATAAACAAGTATAAACCATCTCTTACATAGTTTAAAACCAGTATAAACCAGTACGTTATTATCCACCTTATAAGCTCATCGATTTCTACGTCAGCATTATTACACTGGTTTTAAACCATGCTAGGTTTCTGTTTTAGGTTTCTTATATTTCTATGTTAGCATATTATTTAGCGCGCATGGGGCTGCTTAGTGAGCTTATAGCTCATTCCTCATTTTACTTTTCTTTTCAGGTGATGAGTAGTTTTGGCCAGACAATGATTAGAGGACTGTTGGAAGGCATGGTAGTTTGGTGGTTAAGGATTATGAGGAGTAATCTTAAGTAACATCTCTTTTATTAAGAATTAAAAAACAAACATTATTAGTTATTTTGGAAATATTAATCTTACAGGAACGAAAAAAGAATGTCACTGGTTTATTTAATTTTACAGGTACATCGGTATTTCCAAATGGAAAATGAGACACGTAGAAAGGTAGTCATAAAGATAGAAGCTATTCTTCAAGGTAATTAATTTTTAAATATATAAGGAAACAGAAGCAAGTTTCTTTCCTAATCCATACAAATGAGGATACGCTCCGCCTAGAACATTAAATTAAACAAGTTATCAAAACAAGCAGAAAGTTAGGAGCGCACATGATGATACTATGGTACAAATGCAGTTCAAGAATGAAAACATCACTCACTTTACATGGAGCTAGCTGTTCGGAGCCAGATGTTTGCCAGTGTGGCAGAAGATTCCAACGATGATAACATTCACAACGAACGTGCCTAGAAATCTGATTTCCAAAGGAAACACAAGGAAATAAATTGAGATCATATCACAAAATATATAAATGCTATTAGATATTTTATAGGCGGTTAAAGAGAAAGTGAAAAAAGCATCATCAAATATCATTGTACAACAGGAAATTCATAGACAAAAGCCTGCATATTTCGAGATCTTGACAATGCCTTCAACTTAGCGCTTCTGAACTCTTCCAATACAACATGAAAATGACCTTTCTAATAATATCGCCACTTCCCACAATAATACAAAGAAAAACGAATGCAAAGAGACAGATTAACATAATCCCATGATAATGAATGTAATGTGACAATCTTAAGCTACAGAAGAGCATAGTTGTAATCAATTATCACAAGGTTAACCTTACTAATCAGAAAGAAAAGTCAGTCTATTAAAAAAAAAAAGAAAAAATATGAAAGAAAAAAGAAACAAAGAAAATGCAGTCATGCCAAAAGATGTAGAAATATAGGGCAGCAATGAAATGTATGATAACACAATCAAAGATCTCACCTATCGACAGAAAATTAACGTTGTAAAAAAAAGCAATTTTTTAGAAAGAATAGAAAAGGAAAAAAGAGGTGAGCGAATCTGCAAAACATATGCATGTAATTGAACTTCAACAAGCAATAAACACCTAAAAAAAAAACAAAAAAAGAAAAGAAAAGAAAGAAAACAACAACAACAATAAAAGGAAACTTAAAAAGGGGCAAATTATGCAGAATCAGGAACCAGGCCAAAATGAAACAAAAATTAAATTTTTTTTTTTTTGAAGAAATTCAACAAAAATAACAGAGATGGCTATAGAAGCAATGCGAACAGCTGAATGGTACAAAATCTTAAGCATAAACACAGAAGATCTGCATGAGGAAGAACGAAATAGAGGTATTAAACTAAACATCACTTAAATACATCGAAGAACACAAGCACAAAACAAAGCCCCAACAGAAACGGAGATAAGAGAGAATTACATAGATGATGAGAGAGAGATCTGAATCGATAATCTGCAAAAAAAACCCGCAAATCAGGCGATGATCCTAAATCAGAAAATCCCAAGTATATTTGCGTAGCAGATGGTGTTCTGTCCTTGGGAACTGAGACAGGGAGAGAGAGAGAGTCATCTAATTCTTACATTGATTTTATGAATTGGAAAAGTAGGTTTGACTTATTGTGAAATGACTAATTTACCACTTGCTTCTTTTGGAAACAAACGTGCAATTCTTGTTTTGTGAGGGAGCGGCGTGGAGGGTTAGAAGTGGAAAAGAAGCAGGTTTTGATGAAATAATTGTTAATTGACTTATACTGTGCAGACCTATCCAATGGTTTTTTATTTTGGATAAGTTCTTTAAATTAAGTTTACGATTTTATTTTATTTTATTTCTTTATTTTTGTTTGGTGGAATAAACTTAATCTGAATATTCCATTCGAATATGTTCATGTAAAAGTAGAATTGGGAACTTGACAATTTTCGTATATAGGATTTTTCGATTATTCTTAATTCGTTATGTGTCATTGACTTTTTTATTTGTTTTTCTAGTGTAAATTTAGTCAATTTATATTGTTTAAGTGAAAGAATAATTTTCTAATAATATTTTATGTTAGTGTTTATTCAATTTATACAATACATTTATACTCGATAATAAAAAATCATCAATCTTTACAAATTACCCAAAAAAATTAGTATTAAAAGTTGTTGCAGTGCACACAACTAAATTCTAGTACTAATAACAAAGATTTTACAAATTCAATTAAAATATTGACGTTTATGAAACTCATTCATAATTGAGAGTCAATTTTACAAATAATTTACATTTTATTAATTATGAATTGACTCATCTTAATAAATTAAATTTATTAGATAGTCAGTTTATACTCATCTAAAAAAAAAAATTCTCCACCTTTTATAAGAAATCCTCAATTTTTGTGGTACTTCATATTCTTTTTTGTTTTTATAAAAACCAATTGAGACCTTAAATAGATAACTTCATTGTACTCTGCTTTATTTGAAATTTCAATAAGCTTTCGTTAAGGAAAAAAAAAATCATATGGAATAAAAGTTTGAATATGTACAATAAAAAAACATAATCCTCTGCAAATTTGCTGCTTTTTTATTTTCTTTCTTTATTTACTTTTGAAAGTACAGTACTTGTAAAAAAATAAAAATAAAACTAGAATTTATTATATAATTGTTAAAAAAACTGATCATTCTATTACGTGAATTACAAAACAAGCAAACTTAAATGTGTCTGTTGAACTGTTGGCATACTTCCAAACACAGATTTTTTTAAAATTGGACTACAACCATATTAAAATCATCCTAAACTAGATCGAATTATCTCATTTTTTGGCATTTCATTCTGTATCAATTCCATAAAATAATAGTTATTTGTCTTGTGATATAACATTAATAATCACATGCAATCTATATATAAAAGTACGACTATTAGAATCCACTGTACAACCACAATAATCCATCCAAGTTCTTGTTGGGTTGGTTTCCAACACAGTGGAAAATCCAAATATCCAATATAATGTTCATGTGTCTGAAGTTCACATGAATTAACCCAAAAAATTGAAGAGTTCATTTATTAATATCTATTTTACTTTTATTGTAGCATTATACATGGATTCTAAGAAGTGAAACTTGAGAAAAATCGGAGACATCTCTTGTTTCTGAAAATTCATTCAAACCAATAATCTTTCAAACACAATATTCGAAGTTTCAATCATTGGATCGAGTTGAAATTTGAACCCGTGAAGCTATATTTTGAATGATAGAGATTTTGTTTGGTGCTCTGCTCTGTAGCGTTGGAAAAAACGCACAGACTGTAGGATGCTTTGTCAAGGAAGATTGTGTATGCAGTTTGGTTCAAGAGGTCGTCTTGGACAAATCAACCGTTGGATCGAGTTGTATTTTGGGTAATATGTTCAGACTACACAAAGGACAAGTTCTAAATGATGGAGATCGATTTTGAATAATCCGAGCATCAAGAACAACAACTAGACATTAGGGGTTTATTTCAACTCTTGATTGTCGTTGAGATTGGTATTATCTCGAGTTGTTTTGTGATTGTAATCTGTTGTGATAAATTGTAGAACTTGCGTGATGGTACTTTTGATCATAATGGAGCTTTTTGGTTGGACAACGGTCTCGTTGTTTTTACTCCTCGCATCCTCATATCAGGAGGTTTCACGTTAAAAATTATTTGTGTTTTTGTTACTATTGATATAATTTCCTATTTCCTACTAGATCACATAAGGAAGGATCATATTAGCCAAATTGAATTTGAGAAATTATCCCATTAGTTCTAACAACTGAAATCATAAACAGAGCTGAAATTCAAAACTAGCAAACAAAAACCATTCATCCAAACTCTTTATTCCCACATTTGAGTTTCATGTTCTAAATTACATGGGATTCTCTAAATATACTTATTTCTCAATCTTAACTAGATAATATTTATCAAAACCTCCATGTTTGCAGAGTTCATTAAAGGGATAAAATAGTCATCCAAAAACAAATTTGGGAATTTGGCCTTTCTTAAGAACAGAGAGAGCATACTCTGCAGTGTCTATAAGTTCTTCAATGTTGTGAATGGATCGCTCCTCCGAAGCCACCAGAAATATGGCTCGAGCCTCAGCTTTCTTTGCAAGCCGCGCCGCTAAATTCAGTGGCATGTCAGCTGAATTCAGGCTCCTCAGTATCTGCCGATACAGCGACAGAACTCTGCCTCTGTTTCTCGCCATGTCCTCCGCAGTTGCCCATATCAACCCTTTCGCCATTGCTCCACTAACCTGCTTCAAAACATCATCTGGTTAAACAATTTCTGCAGAATTTTTAAAGCATTGTCGGTCAGGCATTTCATCGAACAGTTCACCTGCACATAGTTGATCGATGTGGACTTATATTTTTGTCGTTACAAAAGATAGAAAGATTAAGAGAAACTCAATAATTACATATGGGCTTTGAGTTTTGTGCTGTGAATTGCAGAGAGAATAACTCACCTAGAGATGAAGATGCGATGCTTGAGTTTGGATTGAAAGTGGTTTGAGATGGGGGCTTCAATAGTTTCAGAGGCCTGATTTATTCTTCGAGCAGGGCATTTTTGACATTTACATGAATTAATTAAATTACTAAAAACTCCTTCTCTTTCATCCGTAACCTACAGCACTGTTAAAAAAAACTCCAACTGGTACGAGACTTTCCTCCAACTAGAGAGAGAAAGTAATCTACAAAGAGCCAAAGATGGGGGGCGGAATGGAGGCAAACAAGAACCGTTGGATCGAGGACTGGGGAACGGCGAGAGAGAATCTGGAGCATAACTTCCGCTGGTCGCGCCGCAACCTCGCTCTCGTTGGGATCTTCGGCGTCGCCGTCCCCATCCTCGTCTACAAAAGCATCGTCAAGGATTTTGTATGTTCTCCTGCCTCCCCCTATCCCCCATTTTCTTCTATGATGATATAGTTGCTTCAATTTTATGTATCATTTCCTTGCTTTGTCAGTATGTGTTTGTGACCTAATTGAGTTCTTGATGCGATGTCATCTGCTGTTTATCTGTGATTTTTTTTTTTAACTCGGAATGGGTTTTATAATGTTAGGTTTTGTTGGATTTTGATTTTAATGGGGTGAGGTATTGGGGAAGAAGGCTAAAGATTTGATATTTTTTTAGCAATGTTGTAAATGTTAGTCAAGAAAAGCATATTATTTTTTTCCTCATCAGAGAGAGTTTGTTCATTGAATGTGTAGATATGGTTATTAGGGGGTTCACTATGTAGTTGTAAAGGATGTGTTTTTTTGGAGTGGATGAAAAGTGAATGCAGCTAGAAAGCTCTGGGATCGAGTTGAGTCACATAGAGTAGACTGAATCAAGTTATGTATGTTTATTGATGCTCTAAACACCAAACACCTAGTTGACGATGGTTGAGCTTTTATTTAGCATGGTGATTTAACTAGTGAAGGAGGTGCTTTATCTATAGTAATGCTGGAGGAGTATTTGCTGTGTCCTTCCTCTCTGTTAAGTTGTAAATGCCTTATTATTTCCAATCTAGATACTGATTGGGGTTGACATTGTGTTTTGATCATGAAAGAGTCGGTGGGTTGTGTTTACATGGATCATGATCGACTGGAGATATACCTTTCAATTTTCTTGTTGTCATGCTAAGATGTAGTTATTCCAATTCACCTTTTTTTGTTTGTCATTTACTAAGTTTATAACCAATTAATTGCTTTGTTTAAACTTATATAAACATTATTGTGTTACACTCAGCCAATGTTGCAATCATCAATGTTCCCACTAAACAATGAATCAAGACCTGTCTCAATGTCCTTTCACTTTAAATTGCTTTGTGAAGTTTCATGAGAAACTTATCCAGGATGTGCCTTTGTGCTCTTTTGTTGAAATTAGTTTCCTATTGCCTACCATAGTTGAAGAAAAGGGATCTACACTGCCATGTAACTAGATTAATCATTGTTGTACTTTGTAGATAAAAATTCTTTTGGTTTGAATTTTTATATGATTTGATTACATGTCATTCTTTAGAAATGAAGACAAAGTCTGGATAATGACATGGCCATCATTTGGAAATTATTTTACTATCGTGTCCAAAAAATTTTAGTGTTTAATTTATACTTATCTTTTTCTGTCAAACAATGTCTATATTCATATTACTCCTTTTAGAAATTACTTTTGAATATTTAAGCATGTAAGATTGAGAATTTTTTTCGAATTTTTCTTTTTATCTATATTTGATTAGTAATGATGACTGTTTATTTGAGCTTCTGTTATGCTTTGTTATTATCCTCTTCATTGTTTCCAAGACAAAAGGCAAAAATGTGTGGATCAGTAACTGCAGTTGATGATCCGCCTGACAGGAACTAAGTATACAGTTGTACTAATTGTAAATGTCAGTTGCCTTTCAACGCTGCCTTTGTGGGCTATCCGCTTCAAAATTAGTGCATGCAGTTTAATGTGTGTGGGGGTCTAATAAATTAATCAGCACCATTTGTTCTGTTGATTCTGACCTTTATCTCAGTTCTGGAGTAGGAAATTTAATATTTTGTTGGTTCCTTATACTTTTTCAGTCTGATCTATTATCTGCAATTTGATCTTTAGAAAGTTCTAACAATGTACTTCAAATATTTGATTTCTTAGATAAGAGAATAAGCTGTTTTTTCCTCAACCTTCTTCATATTTTTGAGGGATTCATGTTGCTCATCTGCAACCCTCATCTAGTATTCACTTCATGCTAATTTTTCTGTGGCAGCACATGCAAGACGAGGATGCAGGGAGGCCGCCTAGGAAGTTCTGGTTTACATGATGCTCTTACATCTCGAATAAATGTGGCTGAGCTTGAAGGGACTTGTAATCTTCCGGACCTTTTATGTCGCGCTCCTAGTTTGTTAAACCATGGAAATCCCAATGTTTTATCACTCTCATGCGTTCTGCCAAATTTTCATTTCAATAATGTTTTACTTGCACAACTTGAATGAGCAGAAAGTGAGACTTTTGTTGAGTGCTTATTGATATGATTGATTCGGATATAAAAGCATGCTACGCCATATATAGAATGTAGGCTGTGCAACCTTTTATATCCCCTCTTTGTTGTTCTCGATCTCATTTCAAGGTGGTTCTAAGAATTGTGAATCTTGAAAATGAAGCCAAAGTGTTAACTCATTCTATGTATTGTGTAAGGTGTGCATAGTATTTTTGGAATTAAATGTAGGTGATGCGATTCATTTCAGGAGAAGCATCTCAAGTGAGTATGCAAGATTATGTAATGAAATAAGGTGGGAATGTACATTATAATTAAGCAACACCACAAGAGCACACAAGACACATATTAATTCCTCATACATACTACATTATAATCAAATAATACTAATTCCTCATAAAAATATAGATAAAATAGTGGCGATCGTGCTATGTAAGAATCCAAGGTGTAGCTCTTCTGTTGCTGAATTTCTTAAACCTTCCGAAGAACATGACCAAAATCAGCACAAATTTGCCAGCATCACTCCATCTTCCAACGAACCCACTCCAAGCATCCTTACACACACTATGATCACCTTTATTCATCATCATCTGCCTTTCACAACTGTACCCGACTGTGAATCCAACGTTCCCATATGCACTGAAATAGATAAACGTATAGATTAGGTGGGAAAATGTTATCGATGATGTTTTAGGATTGGAGAGAGAGAAGATGATGTGGACCTGATGACTTCGAAAACGATGTTGAGGACGTTGAAGTTGAGAGGATCGTCTTTCATCTTTTGTCTTTCAGTGATGCAAATGAGGATGATGAATATGAGGAGATAGGTGAGTTGTGAGAAGAGTATATGATCCATAAATTGCTTGCCTTTTGATCTTGTCTCACTTGTTTCATACTTCTCACCTCTCTCTATGGGTAGATATGAAGTATATGGTGGTAGGTACCTATATCAAATAACATCATACATTGTTACCTATCACGACTTATTGCAACATCTATATACATATATAGTTGTAAATGCCATTTAATTTAATAAATTTATATTGAAAGTTAATAAGAATAGATCAGTTTTGTTTTATCATTTTTCTTAATTCATATGTAAAATCTTAAAAGAACATTTATCTTGTGATGGGAATGTATATATCATATATACTATTAAAAATATATATGTTATACTAAAAATATAAATACGAACATGATGGAAAATGATGACAAAGATTGACAAATTTATTTAATTAACCCAAGATAGTGGGGGTTAAAGATTAATTTATTGTTGTTGTATTTATTTGTTTGTTGAGTTGTGGGGTTGGGAATTGGGGTGAAAATGTTGGTAGGTACCTCCACTAATTTGTTGAGTGGAAGGGATAAGCTAATGTTTCTGGTGCTTGTTGAAAGTTAAACAACAAGTAATTAATTATTAGTTAGTTAGAACAAAAATGGAATAGGAGAAAGTCTTTAATTATTTGTGACTAAAGTGAAATAGTACCTTTTACTAAAAGTATACATATCACTATATTAATCTATTTATCTTAAAGTTATTCAAGTGGAATTGACTAAATATTTTTGTCTGGTCAGAAATTTAGGATATAATTTTAGTAATGTCAAGCTTCCATTTCTAACGTTAGACCCACTCTTATTTTATAAAATCTTGCACATTTATAAACGTGATCATGCACTCAAAAAATATAAATAAAATATATTGGCTACATAAAAGATCAAATATTTAACAAATTGCCACTTGCATGCAAGATGGTGATCATATTCATGTATTACACCTGAAATATGTTATCATGGTATTCCATTTTGTACTGTAATGTTTTAATTAATATATATGCACCATCATATGCAGGAGAAAAACCTTAGGAGGCCAACAACTAAAAAATGCAAATTATAATTAAATTTTATTTTATTTATACGTAAACTTTAATATTATATTACTTAATTATTGGAGATGATAACTCAAACTATATATATATATATATATATATATATATATATAAACAACAATTACAAAAATAAACACCATGCAAGATTACAAATGTTAATTCAGCTGGTACTTTATATATACGTTACATGGTCTCTCTATATATATTGATCACTACAATAATTATTGTTAGAAAGCATCATTTATTAACACGTAATATATATATAACACAAAATGAAATACCAGATATGAATCATCAAATGCAATAGTGAATCTGAGCTGAATTTAAAAAAGAAAAGAAAAAGGGAACTCACATCATGAAGATAAAGAGGACCAAGATTGCAGGAGAAATGGCAGAAAGATCAAAAACAGATTCACCAGTGTGCCTAGAATTCACCACCTGAAACACAGACCCCACCACCTTCTCATAGCCACTAACACCACCGCCATTAACAGCATCAGAGCTCCACTCCATCACCCAAAACATCACAACCTGCAAAGCCACAAACCCTAATACTGTGATCCCCAGATACACACAACGCAGTCCAGAAAGCAAGTGACAGTATCCCAGCTCCCTCGAGTTCTCCAGCATGTATCCATACTCCTCTCTCCTCGTCACCTTCTGCACAACCCGGATCAAGAATCGCAGAAAAATAGGGTACAATGTGTTCCCAATCAGAAGCTGGGGGATCAGAATGAGCAGAAGCCCAGAGCTCTTCTTGAACACCACCATGTTTTCGTTGGTCGGAATAAATCCACAGTTTGAGAAGGAAGAGACTGTGGTGAACACAGAAAAGGTCAACAAGTTTAAGTCTTTGCTCTGCAGAACCTTTCTTGCAGTGGGGATTAGGTTTAGGTAAAGAAAGATGGAAGATGAGCCTAGTATATGAGCCACAAGAAGATAGCATGAAACCAAATAGGCCAAAGAGGTGAGAGATTTCAGTTTCACAATCTCATCTTCGTCTCTCATCTCTATATCTGAATGATGGTTTAACATCTTGGCCCTGGTGAGATGGAGGTGAAGCATGGAGACGAAGACTTCTCCGCCAAGGAACATGAGGAGGGTCAAGAAGATGAGCTGGGTGTTGGAGAAAACCTCCATCTCGACGGCGGACATGCTGGAGACGGTGGCGGCGGAGACGGAGGTGAAGAAGAGGTCTAGGTGTTTGGGTGGGAGTGGAGTGATTAATGTGGTGGGCTTTGATGTTTTTAAGGATAAGAAACCTAGTGATGATAGTGTGATGAAATAGACAAGTTCTAGCCAGAATGGGCTGAGTTCAAAGACATTGAAACATGCTAATCTTGCAAACACACACCAAGATGTGTGCTTCAGTTTCTTGCTCAAATGCTTCATTTATTTGCCTGGTTTTGAGGGTTTGATTAGTTTGAAAATGGAGGGGCATTTATATAGACCATGGCTTTGAATGATCAACAATTATTTTAGCTCACGTAATTTGCTCTTCTTGTTGCCAACATATTATATTTATTTTGTGGAGATGGATGGAAATAAAACTTATATGATAATGAAATAATTTATTCGGGTTAATTAATTTCAATTTTGATTTTATATGTATACTCTTCTTATTTTTTGACAATCAAATATACGTTTTTCAATTTTGATTTTGTATATTTCAATTTTTATCTTGTATATTTAATTTTTTCAATTTTAGTCCAATTTTAATTGAAATTTTCAAAACCATTGATGTTACGTAAGATTTCCCAGCGGTCATCCGATCAACATTGGAAAAAATTGAAACAACAAGACCAAAATTGGAAAAAAAAAATTGAAACATGCAAGACCAATATTGAAACCGTATATTTAGTTGTCCAAAAATAAAAATAATTATACATACATTACCAAAAATATTGAAATTAAGTTGTAAAAAAAAAATGAAAATTATATTAAAAAACTCTTACTGAAATGCTGGCAGAATGTCCCATCAAACTATGTGTGTGTGTTAAGTGGTTCATGATGCCTAGTATATATTGTGTATGGTTCGTGTGGCATGAATGTATGATATATTCGTGAAATTGTGATTCGTTTAATTAAGGGTACTTTAGTCAATATCGTTAGAATTTTCTGTTTTTTCTATTAAAATTTCTATTATCTGAAATGACTATTTTGTCAGTTGTGTTTTTATAACTTTCGACGTTCTTTTATTATTTGTTTTTTTATTAAATATATATTTAATATAACATAAATATCATAAAATATAACTAATATAATATAAAAATATATTTAATATAATATAAAGATATAACATTTGTGCACAAATTTGGATGAGTTTGAGTCTACCCACCCAAACATATGGAGGCGTGTGTGAATGCATGAAGCAGTGCGTCAATTAGGTCGGATCTATTACACGGATCTAGAATCCGTGCAACCAATTACACCAAAGTTTTGGTGATTAATGAGTTTAGTTCTTACATATATTTACAATATATTAACTCTTCTATTCATTAATAAATAAATAATTTCTTAATGTAAAATAATCAAAAAAACCCAAACCTTTTTGAATTTTTGTTATTTTAGTCAATTCTTTTAAAAATGTCAATTTAGTTAAATTTAGTTATATTATAGTCAATTAGTTGCAATTTTAACCAAATTTCAATTTTAGTCAAAACTAAATAGTATATATATCCTACGTGGCGGACACATAGATAGAGAAATCATTTATACTTTATCAAAAATGAAAAAAATAAATAAAAAAAACTAAACACCTCATCAATTGATTTTTATTTTACTCTCCACAACATTCAAGTCCAATTCTTTTTTTTTAATCTGTAAATTCAAGATAATGTATTTATTATTTTTTATTTTTTATTTTTGATGAGGTATAAATGATTTCTCTATCCATGTGTCTGTCATCGTAGGATATATACAATTAATTTTGACTAAAATTAAAACTTAACTAAAATTGCAACTAATTTGCTATAATATAGCTAAATTGACAACTTTTAAAGAATTGCCTAAAATAGCAAAAATTCTAAAATGTTTGGATTTTTTTGACAATTTGACCATTTATTAATGAATTCAATTCTTTTTTAATACATAAATTTTATATTATCCCAAAATTATTAATTTAGAGAATTTTGATGTATAACGTAGCCATATATGTGGAGGTATCATTCATATATATATATATATATATATATATATATATATATATATTACTTGAGTGGAATTTACTATTTATGGAGAATATTAAAATGCCGTCCAAATTACCATCTAAATTTCGTGGACCAAATTTATTTGCCTTTCGTTTTCCCTCTTTTCCACAAATATATAGCAGCATCAACAATCTTTTACATTAGATTCTATATTTTAAAATTGTCTTTTAATTTTGAGTTCTTTTTCGGCTAAATGAATAACATTTCAAATAGACATGTTCAAACAGTTTTGGATATTGAAATTAAAAATCGAATATTTATGTTCCGTTTTGATTTGTGTTTATGTTAAACTCTACTTGTATTTGTTTTTGGTAACTTGTATTTTAAATTTTAAATTTTAAATTTCTAATTAAGTTGTGAGTTTTAGCTTCAAAATTCCATTTTTTAATTAATTTATATCAATTTTATTTTTTCTTACCCTAACACTTCAATTAGTAAAGTTGACAATTGCTATTTATCTTAGTATGTTATCATGTTTATTATTTAAATTTAAAAATGCATATGATATTGAAAATAAAAAAAGTTTATAAAAAACCCGTCTGAACTAGAGGTTGAAATGACTCAATTATGATATGGGTTTTGACGAATTTTTGTTTTGTTTGTCAGAATCAAACTTAATGATTCAAATCATTTGGACACCCAATTCACATTCTAAAATAAAATACAAAATTATTTTTTAGAAAATGATCAACTAGATTGAAAATAGGAACATCAATGTTCTTCAAATAACAAAATGGATGCTTCTAGAAGTTGCTGCCAGTACTACTACAATAAGTGGAAACAATTAAATATTTTCTAATGAAGGTGATTCAAATTTGCACTAGAAACAGTAGCATGCACCCCAAAGAGCAGATTAATATTTGCAATCCCAAGTCAAACCTTAACTATATGTATAGCTTAATATAATATATATATATATGTTGTTATCTATTAAGTGATGATAAAAGGTCAACAGAATCAGTTTCACTGTGTGTAGATAATGCCACTAAAATCTAGTAGTTCTATCCTGCTCTTAAAATATTATTGGCCACAAATATGAGGGTATGATTTTTTTTTTGTAATTAACTTTTTGATCATGTGCTTGGTATTGTAATTATTATATTAGATTACTTTAAATACTCTATATATTGACATGCAGATCTTGTGAGTATTTTGAATTTAAAAACTGGTTAATTAATTCAAAATCCAATGTTTTTTCCAATTTGCGATTTACCCCCCCCCCCCCCCCCCCCCCGGTTTCCAAAAGTTCACAATAATTTTAGATTGCAATCTAATGTAATTTTCAAGCTATATTTCTGGTTAAAGTCGGAATTTCTGTAGATTTTTGCTCAAATTGAACTTAAATTAAAAGGATATTAAAAAATTAATTTGGAACTATCATTTGATTTGAAATGTGGAGTGTTTCGTAAAGTTTCATGTATTTTGGTGAAAAAAATCAATACATCAAATTCGATTTTCATCAGAAAAGTGAGGAGAAAATAACCTTAGATTACAATCTTAAAAAAATAATATATGAAAAGGTCAATCTAGCAAACACATTGAAAAAAATGTTAATAGTTAAAAGTTGAATTTTGATATTAACCAAAAAAAATTGAAGTTTCCTAATTTGTCAAATGCAATAATGAATATATTACAGAAAACTTCTATTCTGGTAAAGAGGCAATCATACCTAATTAAAAACGGTTTTCAAAATAATAATATGCATTGACCATATTGCTGATTCATGCGTAATTGTATTTCAAAAAGTTAAGCATAAACAAGTCCTTAATGCCTTCAATAATAACATAAAAATATTACTTAAATCTATCTCCAAGATTAATAACGTGACATCACAACTAATAGCCAAATAAATAATAAATATAAATAACGCAATACCGAGCCATATGTCAGAGCCGTTGATGTAAATTATAAGAAATGCATCGTGGCTCTTCATATTGAATCCAAATCGATTAATTAGTTGGATCAAATATGAAGTTGTTTATAAAAAAATATATCATATTTTGAAAATAAGTTGAAATTCTCATTTTATTTTTAGATGAAATAAAATTTTATTTTAAACTTAATCAAACATTTTTGAGGAGCTTATAAAACTTGACATGAATTATATAATATTTGAGGTCCATTGTACGCTAGAGGTTGTTTGAGTGGTGATTCATTATGATTCAAAGCATGATACTGACAATATTTTTACAAGTTTCAAAAATATATAAGAAAGAGATTCAGATTGTATTAATGTGAGTTGAACATACTCTATAGCTCATGAATCCAAACACATATTAAACTATAAACATTGATAGTTTGAATACATTATAGATCATATCTTTGTACCCTTATAAATTAGTAAGAAAAACTAAATGATTAATCTAATAATTGATAAATAAATAAGATAAGATAAGATAAGATAACGAATAAGAAAATGACATTATAAAAAGAACTATAACCTAACTTCCAACTCATAACTGGTACACTATTAATTCACATACAATCACACATGATTTGATTGATTCCTTAATTAACTTTTTTTTTTTTACTTATATTAGGTTAATGCACTTTATCATATCTAGCATTTTTTATTTAATATATATTTATTCATCATCATCCTATGCAAATCCGATGAAAGGTGGCTTCCCTGAATTGAACTCCACTAATAGCAGTTTGCAGCTATGTTGCATCTGGTAATAAGAAAAGAATAGAATCATTAACTATATGCAAAAAAGTTTTAAAAATAGATATAAAAATATCTGCATATTTCTAAATTAATTATTTTATAGATTTTAAATTATAATATATATAAATGTAAGTAATAAATAGTAAATACACAGAAAAAAAAAAGGTGGAAGAAATAGTCTTCAGTGCCAATCTGGATTGATTACAAAATTTATACAAAGGAATCTTTTTTTAGATAGAAAGTGCAATATTTTATAAAAATATTGAACCTAGGTTGTTGTTTAAGTATAAATACATCTCAAAAGTACAAATACAAAAGGAGTTTCATAAATTGAAAAAAAAAAAAAATTAAAGATCTAGCTAGTTCGAAAGGACTGTGGTGGAGAAAAGAAGAGGGAAATGATATGTTATATAGAGGATTGAAAAAGTCAAGAAGGGATTTGAGTAGCATGATAGACATCAGTTGTACAAACCTGGATTTGGTGTTGGTGTTGGTGTTGGTGTACAACTAACGTTTAATTCTTAGCCACAAACATCTAAAGTTAATTATGTGGAATGAAAGCAACCCCCCATCAATCCTCACCCACCCATTTTGTATTTACACAAAACTAAACTAGTAGTATACCAGTGCGTTGTACGGTTTGTTAAATATGATATAATTAATAATTTTATAATTATAATAATATAATGTAAATATATAACATACAAATATATAGATACGTCAAACAAATAAATTGAAAAATCTACATTCGAAATAAGAATGAGATAAATAAAATGTTCATTTTGATCAAATTTGTACAATCATTAAACACTTAAAAATCACATAAATTAAATTTAATAACGGAAAAATAAAATAAAATTGAATCCTATAGATATGTTATGCTATGTGTATTGAGAACGATAGAAATTTAATTTAAGAACTGAGATTAATAAATATTATTTTTTACCAATGCTCATAACTATAGAGATATATTAATAATTTTTTTTGTTCCATCGATACATATAACTCGATTATTTTAAATCCAATAAAATATATATCAACTCAACAAATACCCAAAATCTATTGCTATATGTATAAATAATATTATTGAAAATTGGATTTAATTTAGAATATATTCAACACCCCAAACTAAGATAAATAAACTAAATCATTACACCAAAGGTTTATTTATTTTTTTTAATATTTTTTTTGAAATAATCAACATTTTCAAATTTGAAACTTTAATTATAGGCATTTTCTTTCATATTTGTAATTTTTTTAGATATAATTTTAACTTTAAACAATTTTTTAACTCCCACACTTTAGTCTATAGCCGTAACTACCCAAATCAATTAAAAAAAATTCAAATGCACTAATATATTATATTTGATAAATTTCTATATAAATATTAAATTGAAATTATAATAAGTGGTAAGTTTGATATATAATACATTAAAAATGAATTTTTTCAAAATGAAAAAGTTATTAAATTTGAAGCTATTGTTAATTAAAAAACTCACATCCCCCCACTTAGCACAATCGAAATTACAAATTCAAAATAAAAAGAATGTCAATAAACAAAACTATAAATAAGAATAATATATTTGATTTATCATGCATTAAAACGAATTTTATTAGAAGCTATTTATTTTGAAATTATGATTGAAAAATGCACACCCCACCTCTGACGACCAACATCCATCCAAATTATAAATATGGAATAAAATGACAACGAACAAAATTTCAAATAAAAAGGATAAATATGATACATATGCATTAAGACAAATTTCAAATTAAGTTGTTTAATTTGAGATTCTTTATTTGATTTAATTATTTATATTTTTATTAAGTAAATTTTTTATAAAACATTTCTATTTGTTTTTTTTTTTTAATTTCTAGGCTTTAATATAAATTTACAATAACTTAAAGTTATACAAATATTTAAAGTAAATAAAAATTATTTAAATCCACAAATCGTACTTTTCATTTTCTTTATGTATACAATATGAATATCAAATTAAAAATTATTAAAAGTGATTATATGTTATAAATGAATTTGAAATATAGTTATTATACTTTAAATATTTGATGAAAAATATTATTCAATAAATGCAATGTGAAATGTAATAAATGATATTTTCTAGAATAAAAAGTTAAAATGGATGGGAAAATACCTTTTGATATTTTTAGCAGACTATTCTACTTTTATATATATATATAGATATAAATATCTTTTTATATATTTTCTATCTTTTTTCTTATTTATATCCGCAACACCATTGATCTAGATTATATTTCTAATATCAGGATTTCATGATAAAGTGATAATTCGTGATTCATGATATCTTATACTTTTAAATGAAAAGTGTAATCACATGATATAAGGATTTAAATAGCTCATATATATTCCTACATTATGATTCATGATAAATTTTATATAAAATTAATATTTTTAAAGTTTAGAGGGTAGATTCGGAATATTCATGAGTTGGTTTGAATGTTTGTAATTAGTATGCCGAACTGAATATACTCTTCATTGAATAATAAGGAAATCAAAACCAAACAAATAGCTTTTAAAAATTAAACATTTAAAGCTTCATTCTTGATCTCTTTGATTTCTGAAATTTGAAATCTCAAATTATAGTATTTCGAATGTTGGAACACACATATATAAACATTTATTCTCGTCTAAGAATTCCCTAATTGTAGCCTCAATGTAAAACTTATTTGGAAGTAATTAAGCCACAATTCATAAAGTTTAATTAAAAGTAAGCCCCAAATTATAGTGTTATATTTGTGCAGTGTTTATGAGTGGTTACAAATTACCCAAATATATTTCCAATTTTATATGACGGTTAAATTTATATATACTAAGATGCATGTTTTCAATTATATTTTAATATTTTAAGCCTTATTATTTAAAATCCATGTTTTCAATTGTAGCCTCAATGTAAGACTTAATTGGAAGTAATTAAGCCACAATTTATAAAATTTAATTAAAATTAGTAAGCCCCAAATTGTAATCCCTAATTAGTGTTATATTTGTGCAGTACTCAAATATATTTTCAATTTTATATGATATTGGTTAAATTTATATATGCTAAGATGCATGTTTTCAATTATATTTTAATTCAATATTTTTATGTCCTAATATATAAAAGTCACGTTTTCAATTATCTCTAGCAATTGTTTTCAAATTTTCAATTACCCACTGACGTGTGTTGTCAACTTTCTTATATTTCCAAATTCAAATACACCAAGACAAGAAATATATTAAATTTTTTAATACGTTCAGGGCTGTAAAGATTTTCTTTTTAACAATTTAGTTTCAAAAAAAATGTTAACACTTATTTAAAATTGTAAGAACGTTAATAAAAAAAATTCTATTGTAAAACTTTTGAAAAACGTCAAGAATTTCATTCAAATTAATAATAACGATTCTACTAAATTGTCTCTAAATTGATAAAAATTTGAGACATTTTTATTAAGCGTCGTAAAATTTTATAAGCTGAAATAAGTTTATCAAAGACATGGTTATTAAATTTTCAAACACATTTATAAAAATGTAATAATTTTTATTACACTTTTTGTTAAGTGTTATATTGTTAACAACACAAACAATAAAAGAGTTTCCAAACATCACAACACTTTTATAAATAGTGTGTATAATTGTTTATTTTTAACAACTAACACTTTTGAATAGTGCTGTAACGTCAATAATATTGTTAATGACACAAACTATAAAAATGTTTACAAGCATCACTACATTTTTAAATAACATAAATAATTAAAGTTTCTGACAATTACACTTTTAAATTGCGTTGTGAATATATGTCAAGACAAAACCAATTTATTCAACTATAAACCCAAAATATAAAAGCATCATTAATTTAATGATACATTAAAATAAATGTTATTATGCAAATGACACAAGCGAAAAAAAGGTCACTAAATTTTTTTCTCAATGCAGAACTTTCGAAAAATGTGTCAATAATTGTATTAAATAAGGACGCTTTGACAAAAATGTCCTTAAATTCATGAAAATGCAAACATTTTTTCTTAACTGTTAGTAAAATTTATACCTTAAGTACACTTTTTTAAAAGCATCATTAAGGTTTTCTTTTTAATAACACTTTTTACCAGTGTTACTAAATTAGTGTAGCAATAGACTCTGTTGATTTTGAGAATTTATTGAGAATTTATTCTGCTCATTTCATATTTTAATTTTTATGATTAATTTTGAGAATTTCTTGAATATTGATTAAAATTTATGATTTCTTGAGAATTGATTAATTGAATTATTTTTTATTATTTCATTTAATTGAATCAATTGAATTCGAGTATATGATATGTTGATTTTGAGAATTTATTAATTGATGAGTGAGTTGGAGGTTATGATTGGTTGATTTTGAGGATTTATTGAGAATTTATTCTCTTTGCTGTTTAATTAATATTTTAATTTTTATGATTAATTTTGAGGATTTTTCCAACATTGATCAGGATTTAGGATTTATTGAAAATTAATTAATTGAATATTTTTTATTATTTAATTTAATTAATTAATTTAATATTTTTCATAGAGTGGCGTCTGTAGTGTGGGATGCGAATTGTTAAAAAGGTTTATGTTAATGAGGGGTTAAGTGTTTGAGTTGTGAATTGATAAGAAAATGTATATATAAAAAGTGATAACATAAAACAAGAACTAAATTATAATATAAGATATTAAAAATTAAAAATAGAATAAAAAATTTAAAGAAGTGAACACGTTACGTATTTGATAAAAAATTAGGGTAACATTGAGTTCGCGGATGATTTTGAATAACGTATGGTACATCTTCCTTTACTTTTGTTTGTCTTAAGATTCTAGTATTGTTTCTCGTTTTCAATTTCGGGCTGTGAGGTTGCGCCGGAAAATCGACTACTTTTTTCCATGGTCTATGAGTTTTGAGATTCGTGCTTCCTTCACTATTATAGAAAACCTCATTTTGAAGGAAGGTTGCTTAATTACTTATTCCTACAAATTAATTTGACGAATATTTGGTTATTTATATCGTTTTCAATTTTAATCCAATATATTGAATTATGTTTTTAGAATTGTTCCCTTGTTAAATTGTAGAGCATTTCCTTAAATTTTGACATGATTATCTTTTGATTGCTAATTTTTACGTGTATTAATTTCCATTAATAACGCTTCCGTGCATTCCACGAATTGACTTATTTTTACTTAGATTTTAATTTTTATTACTTAAATAATAATCTAAGAAAATTTCAATTAAAAAAACATTTTATTAATTTTTTAATATATAATTGTAGAAAAACGAAAAAGAAAAAATGGGCCTAAAATTTAGGATTTGTATTTTGGATTGTAGTCATATTATTAGTATAAATATATAATATTGATTATTAAAGATGTATATTTTATAAGGGGAAAAAATCAATTAGTATCAAAATAAATAACAATTAATTATATCAAATTTAAAGAAACTAATATTATATAATCTATATAAATCATCAGTCAATGTAAATAAATAACTGTAAAAATACCTATATGTTTCTTATCTTATGTAAGTGAGCATACTTTCACATGAATTATATCTTATTATTCATTTATGTAGTTTTTTTATTATTGTTGATTTTATATTTCTTTTTAACCATTAATATTTGATTTCCACTACATTTATTTTCTTACCATTGTTGTTATTTTTTAAATACTTTTAGATTATATTTATTGATTTTATATCTTATTACAATTAATAATATATATATATACACATACATATTTAAATTAATTTTAAATTATAATTTTTGGTTTTATATTTTTAAATTTAATCTTGGGACCTCATTGTTATAATCTTCTTTTCAGAATCATACTATTCAAGTTTATATTTTTTATTTTTATACATTTTAAAATTAATTTTAGGGTCAAAACGATTTTCCAAATTAATTTTTTTTTATTATTTTTAAAAAATATTTAACTTTTTTAATTCATAATCTCACACATAATATTCAATTATTATTATAATTTTTAAAACAAATACTTATGATATATAATTATATATAGTAATTGATTTTTTAATTATATTTTTAATAATTAAAATCAAATAAGCAATATAATTTAATCATGAATTGAGTTGATACAGAAAACACTAATTAAGCCCAATTATATTCATATATAGAGAAGATAGATACAGTTGAAACCCTTGTTTCATCGTTCCGCATCGGGCACGAGCTTCCGTCTTCCTTCGTCAAAAGAAAGGTCGAAGGCACTTGATAATATGAAGGATAGAGAGAAAGAGAACAAAAACTCAGAGAGAGATCGAACAGCCATTAGGGACAGGAGGAAGGAGAACAGAGATGATAGAGATAAGGATAGAGTCCGTGATAAGGTCCGGGAGAAGGATCTTGATCGGGAGAAGCACAGGGATAAAGCGAAAGATAAAGACAAAGATCGGAGGGATCGTTCAAAGGAAAAGGAACGAGAGAGGGAGAAAGAGCTGGAGAAGGATGCTGACAGAGGACGAGATAAAGAGAGAGATAAAGAGAGGGGGAAAGAGAAAATCAGAGATAAGGATAAAGACAGGGAGAAGGAAAGGGATAGAGCAAAAGATAAGGAGCGAGAAAAGCACAAGGATAGGGAGAGAGAAAGGGAAATTGGTAGACAAAGAAGTAAAGATACAACCGAGCGAGAGGGGAAGGAGAGAAATAGAGAGAAAGACAAGCAAGCAGATCAAGAAAAGGATAGGGCTAGTCGTAAACAGAAGGATGGGAGTCATGAGACGAGCAAGGACGTGGACAAGGATGGTCACTCACGATTGGAGACTGAATATTCTCGTGATAGTCGAGTAGATAAATCTGATGATGAGAATGAGACCAAAATTCCCAACCAGAATGAGAAGGCTGAGACTGCGGTCACTGGATATCGTGAATCAGCATCGGAGCTGGAGCAGCGCATTTCTAAGTAAGTTAAATGCTATTACTTTCTTTTGAAGCACTTGAATGGATTTTTTTTTTTTTTCTCCTGTTTGTGTGAACATGCTTATGTTTTCTTGTAAATGTTATCTGCACGTTTTAAAGATTTTTAGGGGTTTTGTAACAATGCTCATGCTTAATTTCTCAAGAATCATTGTGGTAGTATTTCGTCCCAGTTCATTTAATGCTGCAAAAAAAAAAAATCTAATATTCTGTTCATCATCAATATTAAAAAGAGTAGCTATGTCATACTAATTTAAGTGTAAATTGAAGAGCTCGAGGGTGGTGGGATCTGATAGCAACAAGGAGGGGAGTTAGTTGATAAAAAAATTAGGGAGTTAGTTTGCCTAAACATTGAGCGGTAGCAGTAACATTATAGATCATAATGTATGATATTATCCATAGTTGTTAGAGGAGCAAGATGCATGGAGGCACAAAGGGCTACCTGGTTCCAAGACTTGAGGCAGGTGCGCCTCAAGATATAACGCAAAATAATAAAAATTAAAAAACTAATAAAATGTTAAATTATATCATAAACTACAGACTACTAACAAGCTGATAGATAATATAATAGCTATCAATATTCCAAACACATAAGCAAGTAAATAATTCCCTTAGGATGTTTTGATGCATATGTTAAAGCAGTAATCAGTTTCCTACTGCCACCTTTGATGAGAAAATAGCCTGAAAAATCATAATCAAATTAAAATCAATATGTGTGTGAGATAGAGAGAGGCAGAAGAAAAGAAGGGGGGGGGGGGGGGGAAGGATAAGAATAAAATGGAAAAAGCATACCTGGGGGCTGGATGACCTCCGGCGGAGCATCGGTGACAGTGGCAGCAGTGTCGTAATTGAGCTGGAAAGCCCACAATTGTTGGTTGTGGCTTGGGATGCACAAAGGTTGTGATCTCTTTGCCATATCCTTCATTTTTTATTTTCCTTAGTGTAAAACTCCAAATCCTAGTTCCCAAGTCCATGTTCCCAGACATGCACAGAAGCAGTGTTCCTTAATAAGTTTTTTTATCTTCATGTGAAATTGGAAACTCTGGTTCCCAAGCATACAATGTTGCCCGATGTTTGCCTAAAACACCTTTTAAATTAAAAAAACAATAAGAGGAAGAAGAACTATTTAAAACATTTTCTTTTAAGTGTGGGAAAATTGACCAGAGGCCTGCCTCAGGCACAACTTGACAGTTGAAAAAAAACGCTGGATGTGCACTACGGTGCATGCCTCTGTAACAGTGCCCCTGTCTCAGCCTCTAGAGGCACTATCCTCATCTCCCCATGTGCTTCGCACCTGAGGTGTGCCTCGAATAACTATGGATGTGGGTTCTTTGCTTCTCTTGTAACATGGATCCTTTGGTGTTGGTTGTGATGGTAGTTTCATCTGAATGATAATTCTTGTCTGATTGAATAGAAACATATAATGCCTTGAAGATTTTGGAATTATGGGTTGGAAGACATTTTTATCAGCTGCGGTGTCATTACAATTACTAAAGAAGAATGCTGTAGTTTTTTCTGGTTGCAATTAAACATGCCCAATCTTTGGGCTACTCCTTATGTCTTTGTAAGTATTAAGCGTGCTGTTGGAAGACTGCATTAGCGGTCATTTTGAGTGATAATCTGCAACCATTATATTATTGTATGGTTCGTTGTTAAGAGGTGTCTTGTTTGGTCATTAAATTGGTGATTGACTCACATGTGGCTTTTGACTCTGATCTCAGGATGAGAGAAGAAAGGTTTAAGAAGTCGTCTGACGGTGCTTCCGAGATTTTATCTTGGGTAAACAGGAGCAGGAATGCTGAAAAGGAGAAAGCCTTGCAGCTCTCTAAAGTTTTCGAAGAGCAGGTTTCATAAACTCAATGTTTATTCAAAATTTTGCATTATAAAGGATTAAAAGATTGTTTAACTTTCTGTGTAGTGAATGATAAGTGGAAGGTTTTGATAATTTTTTTTTTTTTACTGAAACAGGACAACATGAATGATGTTGAAAGTGATGAGGAGGAGGCAGCAACTCAACACAAAACAGGTATGCCTGCTTTTAACTCGTGTACACACCCTACTCTTCATCTAAGGAGCCTCTTATTTCTCGTGCATCTGATTCACTTTATGGATTTGTGGTTTTGAGATTATTTGCTGTTGAGTTTGATGTCATTTGAATTCTTTGTTATGAATACTTGAAAAGAGCTATGAGCTATCCCCTCAGAATGTTTATAAGAATTGAAAGGAAATCGGCCATTCCTTCTTTTTTTTTTTCCTTTCTAGAATGCATAAATTTGGATACTAAAAGGTCTACTCTGACATTTTGTCTATTATATAATGGCAGAACACTTGGAAGGAGTCAAAGTTCTTCATGGGGTTGACAAAGTACTTGAAGGTGGGGCTGTAGTTTTGACTCTCAAAGATCAAAGCATACTTGCCGATGGGGACATCAATCAAGGTAATATTGAAATACTTATCCTTTCTTATATAGCCCTCATAAGTGCTTTTGTCAGTTCTTTTCATCTTTTTGGGGTATCTTCTGGACTCAGATTTCCTGAGGTGACGTTAAAAATTGTATATACCAGAGGTTGATGTGCTCGAAAATGTGGAGATTGGAGAGCAGAAGCAAAGGGATGAGGCGTATAGGGCTGCAAAGAAGAAAGTTGGTGTTTACGCTGACAAGTAAGATTAACCAAAAGTAGAGCTTAATTATCTCTCATGATGTCTATATGACTCATTGACTCTTTTCAATGTTGTTATATTAGGTTCAATGATGAACTTGGTGTTGAAAAAAAAATGCTTCCGCAATACGATGATCCAGTTGCAGATGAGGTTGTTACTTATTCTTTTGCCGTATTCTTTTTTGTATGTGCCTGTGAGCACATGCTCATATGCATGTGTTATTCTTTCTTGATTTTTTTTTTTTTTTTTACAGGGGCTAACTCTTGATTCAAGTGGACGTTTTACTGGTGAAGCTGAGAGGAAAGTGGAAGAGGTAGTTTATTTATTTGATTATATGATGATTAGTTTCTGCTTTATAACAAAGATTATGTCGATTAATTTAGGTTTGCAATTTAATGTCAGCTCCGGAAAAGAATCCAAGGGGTGTCTGCAAGTACTCAGGGTGAAGATCTAAATTCAACTGCTAAGATAAGAACAGATTATTATACCCAAGAAGAAATGGCGAAGTTTAAAAAGCCAAAGAAAAAGAAGTCTTTGAGGAAGAAGGAGAAGCTGGACATAAATGCCCTTGAAGCAGAGGCTGTATCTGCTGGATTAGGTGTTGGGGATCTTGGGTCGAGGAAGGATGGGAGAAGGCAAAATCTAAAGGAGGAACAAGAGAGGATTGAGGCTGAAATGAGACTCAATGCTTACCAGTCAGCATATGGTAGAGCAGAGGAGGCAACTAAAGCTCTCCGACAACAGCAAGTACATACCAGGCAGACTGAAGAAGATGACGCACCTGTTTTTGGTGATGATGATGATGAGCTCCGGAAATCATTGGAGAGGGCAAGAAAAATAGCCTTAAAAAAGCAAAGCGGGGAAGAGAAATCTGGTCCACAGATGATTAAATTCCTTTACTCTTCTACTGCCAATGATTCAACCGCTGATAATCCAAATACAGGACCTGGGGATCAATCGGAGAACAAGGTTGTTTTCACAGAGATGGAAGAGTTTGTATGGGGTCTGCAGCTTGATGAAGGTATGCCATAGAATTCCACCAACTCTTGCTCTTCTTGGTTTTTCTTTTCTTTCTTTCATTGGTTGAAATTAATTTTCAAATTCTTGGGAATGAAAAGAGGATACATGAAAGAGGAGTATTGTTAATAGCTTGATTGTAATGTCTGGAATTGATTTCAATGTCTGAATAGGGATGAAACTATTGTTAACTGAATTATTCCTTAAAACTTTCATTAGCCTATGAATATCAACTAAAAAAAAGTAGATCCAGTAGCTTTTAAAAGGTATTTTCTCATAATTGAACATACGGATGCTGATGTCATCAAATATCTTCTGGAATTGGATATTGGGAAGAAACCTTTTGTACTCATTGCCCATATTTGATATCCCTCAAATAGCTCAAAATCATTTATTGACTTGTGTTTATCTTTTATTTTATCTCATTTAAAGCAGATTTAGATGTTTTGTTACAATATATATATATATATATATATAATTTTTTTTTTTGGCTGTGATATAATATCCTGATTTAACAACTTTCATGTTTTTTTCTTTTTGCATTAGTAGTCTGATACTCAATCTCATGAATCTTGCTGTATCTCTTTCCTTTCTTATTGTTTGTGGCATGTGATTATGCTTTCACATGTTACAGCACTGGTTATGGATGGACCTTATGGTACATTTAGTTCAGCATTGTGTTTTACTAGTTTTACAAGGTCATGATAGTATAACTTATTTCCCTACACCTTGACTATATTTTATGTCTGCCCAAATGCTTGATAACGTTGTATTTTTCATTTCTTGAAATTCTGATTTTTTTTTGGGTACCATCTCAGAAGAGAAAAAACCTGGGAGTGAAGATGTTTTCATGGAGGAAGATGTGGCACCAAGTACCTCTGATCAGGAAATGGGGGATGTAGATGGTGGCTGGACTGAGGTTCAGGAGACCATGCAAGATGAAACTCCTGAACAGGAAAAAGAAGAGGATGTTTCTCCTGATGAGACAATTCATGAATCCACTGTTGGTAAGGGTCTAGCTGGTGCTCTCAGACTTTTGAAAGATCGTGGAACACTCAAGGAAACCATCGAATGGGGTGGTCGAAACATGGACAAGAAGAAAAGCAAACTTGTTGGTATTTATGACAATAATGAAGCAAAGGAGATACGCATTGAAAGGACAGATGAGTATGGACGAATTGTAAGTTGTCTCACATTTACTGACCGCCTTACCTATAACTTAGTCTATAGTCTACTCATCTGACATTAGCTTTTATTTACTAGTAAAACCGGTTCAACTATATGTGTGATTATGCTAGTGTTACTCTCATGTGTGGGAAATTCTATACTATGGCAATAATTGGAACATATAAACCTCATTTTGTATCTTATGGAGTACCCCATTTTTCCTTTGCAACAGTTGACACCAAAAGAAGCCTTTCGGCTACTTTCACACAAGTTCCATGGCAAAGGTCCTGGAAAAATGAAACAAGAAAAGCGCATGCGGCAATATTATGAGGAATTGAAGGTAAAGCAGATGAAAAATGCAGATACACCATCACTTTCAGTGGAGAGAATGAGGGAAGCTCAAGCTAAACTACAAACACCATATCTTGTTTTAAGTGGGAATGTTAAACCAGGGTATGTTTTCTTCAGTTTCTTTTTTTGTTTTTTTGTATTTTTTTGGCTCTGCATAACATTTCATGAATTGCTCAAGTTCATTGATGATATGGAATACTAAGTATCAAATTGCCTATCAGAACCATGCTTTGGTGAACAAAACTTGAACTTCGTACATCCAACTATATTTGGAAAGGAGTGACCGATGTCACACCATAGTAGCTATAAATTACATTGTCAATTTACTATTGTAAACTTGAATGTATAGAATCATTATTTAGGTGAATTTGTTCAGGCAATTTATCTGTAATTGTGTTCTATGCTGCATGTCTTTGTGGTTATTTGCTCCATGCCTCTACTTTTTACTCTTTCAAATTACTTTTTCACCCTTTTCCGTTGCTTCGAGCCATTTAATGGTCTTTGTGGTCTTCATGTTTGCAGTCAAACGAGTGATCCCAGAAGTGGTTTTGCAACTGTGGAGAAGGACTTTGCTGGAGGCTTGACCCCCATGCTTGGTGATAAAAAGGTCAGTGTTACAAAAGTCCATATTCACTGTGCTTCAGTTTTCAGGATCCTTCCCCTGCCCTCTCATGTAAAGCACGAGTTTGCAAAGATTCACATACAGATCATAGGAAACATTGATTGCATTGACAAATGGATTTCACTGCTGCTTTCTCGTTGCAGGTTGAGCACTTTTTAAATATCAAACGTAAGTCCGAGCCTGAAGATTCTGCTTCCCAAAAGAAGCCTAAAACTTGAAGTCTTAGCAATCTGTTTGCGGAATGAGGCATATTGGTCCCCCACCCCGGCGTAAAGCTAGTTATGCTGTCCATCCACATCATTAGATGTGTAGGAACCACTAGTCGGTTATGCTGTTATGCATTATCATCTACTTTTGACCTATCCTTTGCTTTCGTCATTTTTTTTTCCCTGAACAGAACTTGAATTTTGATGATCAAAAAGTTGGCTACATCTTACTGACGTATGGTTTTTACCTTTACAAGATGGCTTTATCGTTTACTTCTTTTGCTTGCATTTTTGTCGTTTATTCACTCTTGTATTTGTTCTCGTTCTGGAAAAATCTTTTACATCTCTTATTTTTGATTTGAATCGGGAATCCCAATCGTTCTATGGTTTTGTACATTAGTAAATGCAAATTTATGAAAAATGAGGGCCCTGAAAATTGGAAACCGGTAGCAACTCTCTTACATGACTTAATCTGCTATAATCTACTGATATAATACAAAATCGCCAATGTTGGATCTGTAGCACCAATCATGTATTGAATGATTTAAATTTGGAGTTTTTGACAAAATGATTCTGCATCATTTGGAGATATTCAAATCACATGAGCACAATCGCCAGCATCACATATCAGAACCACATTGTCTTTAACAATCTGGTCTGCTAACAAAGGTTGTTGCTTAGGATACTCATTCCTGATGAATGATGCTGCATCTTGAGCACGATCAGCATCCACAAATGCAATGCAGCAACCACGGAATCCTGCCCCACTGAAACGAGCACCATACACGCCGGGGGCTTTCACTAGGATCTCATACAGTTGGATAAGTGGTTCACAACCTGTCAACATAATAATAGATTGAGTAAAATGTGAGACTAGTGAGGTAGATGAGGGAATGTATCAAAGTCTCTACGGCAACCTATTGATGCTGATGTCACAAATGTAAATTGAGTGTAAAAATTGTAGAAAATAGAAAATCGTGACAAATTTCAGTAATAGTCAACATGTTACTGTTGTTAAATGGAATCAGACAATGTGAAGTGCTTCGGGTGTTCTCGTATGCAAAAGGTGCCTTTCTCAGAAAAAAAACTGTTTGCTTGATTTCATACATTTGCATGCATCAGAACAACTGCTTATAATTTTGATAGTAATTTGATAAACTTAAAAAAACAGTAGAAGATATTGCAAGATGTCATACCGCTCTCGTAATTCTGTATAGAGCTCAAACCAGATGCTGATATAAGCTTACCAAAATCCTCAAGATTTCCAGAAGCCCAAGCCTCGAGCCCTTGAATTAAATTCAGTACCAATGGATTTCATGAATAAAAGCAGATAGAGACAAGAAAGCATTACTCGGGGAGATTTTCTGTGTGCAAGAAACCATACCTTTTAAAACTCGTTTGTTCTCCGAGAAATAATGCTCCGCTCTTCTCGCAAGACTGGGATCTAACTTGCTCTGCAGAGGAAATTGCCATAAAGGTGAAAAAGCAAGAGGAAATGAAGCTTAGGCCAAAGAATAAAGAATTGTCCCAACTGGTGTAGTATATATAACTACCCATACAAAGGGGAATATATTATTGATGATAAAGTAACTACCATACTAATGTCCAGTAAAGGATGCCAATGTCCATACCTTCAAAAATAATACTAAGCATGGCAGTAAATCTAAAGATCAATATAAAAGGGAAAAAAAAAAGTAAATAAAGAAACATGCCTTGTGCTCCTCATAAGCTTCTGGTTCAACTGAAGAAAAGTTAACAGATTATTCAGAACCCATAAGATGATTATATGGGCATTCAAAACTAAGAAAGGTATACATACCGTTAGATAGGAGAGGCTCCAGCCCTTCATTCCCAGAAGCCCTGTAAAGTGAAAATATGTCATAAGGAAGAAATTAACTACATTGTATGATAGCTTGTCTACTGAAGTTTAATGAAAAATATATAATCAATATGCAAACCATAAGATAC
The DNA here is from genome assembly GCA_028654395.1 of Scutellaria barbata. NCBI lineage: Eukaryota > Viridiplantae > Streptophyta > Magnoliopsida > Lamiales > Lamiaceae > Scutellaria > Scutellaria barbata. Next base: position 10,025,219 of record CM053646.1, on the reverse strand, counting down.
AAGCAACACTCATAAAGCAGGGACTAAGAGAGACATCAGATAAAAGAGCAAGGATAACAAATTTTAGAGGCAAGGTCACAGCAAACCTCCAGTTTGAAGTGTCTTTGAAATGAAAGATTGCAAGCTAATGGATTTCAAACCTCATAGTATAATGATTATTTTTATTTAGATAAAACTGAGGTATTAAGAAATTTAGCTTATTACTTTTGGTTGTGTTTGGATTGAGGGATTTGAATTATAGGATTTGAAATGAATGGATTTCCAATCCATTGAAATCAGGGTGGATTCAAAATCCACTCATATTGCTCAAAAATTGTTCAAAATGATGGGCCAGTTATGTGAAAAGGATCTCACTGAAGCAGAATTTTTGCAGCCTCTTGGCATTCTGAAACTCGGGAATTGTAACCCGGATTTGTTATCAAAGCCTGCTTCAAGCCCGAAAATGCCAGTAATATCTTGAATTGCTTCTCTATCTCATTGTTACCATTTCTATTCAATTGTGGACAACGTATAAGTCTATGTTCTTTAGTCTGCACAAAAATTTAGACTCAAAAGGAGAGCTCCTGGCTGAAATGTAAAAGATAAGTAGTAACAGTGACAAATCCTGAAAACATAAATGTATATCAGTATTACCTTGCAGTTCATACAAGTTAAACAGCCATAGCTTGAGAGCAATATGGCTGATTGATCCAATATGCCATTTTTCAGACCTAAAAATTCATTTTCGATTAACCTGCACGTTTGGAGAAGAGTGATCGGAATTTAAATGGGTTCTAAAGACAGAAAGGTATTATATATCTCATGCATCAAAAAAAGAAAGAAAGAAAGCAAGAGATTGAGAGAGAGTGGTATCATTAACATTTTCAAAGCAAAACTAAAACTGAAAAACATGTCTCTTAAATAGTCAAACGAGGGAAATAAAGTAATGTTTAAGTCTTAAAGATTCATTCTTTAGGCAAATATTTTGATCTATACAAATAAGCAAAGGCTTCCCTTTCAGTATGGAAAAAGTGGCGGATTTGGCAAATGTTTATATCTCAAGTAAATGGGGAAAATGTAGCAGTTGTTGTTAAGGTATTGAAAGATTGTACCTGTCATACTCAATATTCTCTGTGGGGGATATTACAAGGTTATTAGCACTTTGAAAAGCCAAGAGGTATGCCACGCCAACCTGTCAAACAAGAAAGTTCAATGACCATGCCTAACATAAAAAAAACCTGGAGTAGCACTACCTGCAAATGTTACCATATAAAAACTTTTAAAGATAAATCTTGACATTAATCATACACATGTAACATATTTTACTTCTAATATACAGAATCACAGACCTGAATGCACCAAGGTTAGTAAATAAATATACCATGCTAGAAAAGGTATAGTTATTATGCTAGAAAAGGTGGAGTAATTGATGTAATTGAACTTTAGGATTAACTATGCTGGCTAAATGTCAATAAAAGCCTTCAACAAACTTGAGCCTCACACATAATAGAAATGTGCAATGCTGTCTTAAGGCTATAACATCTGATTCCAACCAAATTAGGTAAGGCTGCTCTAGGGCTACTTTCTTTACAAATATGCATGTAAGATTCGAAGCATTTAAGAAAGTACACATCTAGCAGGTCAATGCATTAAAGGTTTTGGATTCATAGCATTTTTTTTCTGCCACTATTCAAGTTAGCATAATTTGTGTCTTTGCGAGCTATTGTACAGTAACTAACTATATGGTAAATACTTGCAAAAGAGAAAAAAAAAAAAAAAAGAATGAAGGAGGTGGGAGCATATTTTCCCTACTAGTAACTATGGCTATCATCATCACCAGTTTTCACCACAGCCTTGTAAGGAATAGATTGAAAGTCGACAGTGTATTTTTGTTAGGCTAAAAATTAATCAGCTCAGCAGATAACAAATGATTTGTATAGGAAAAGAAGAGAGAGTAGACTTGCAGCTGCTGAAGAGCTAAGCCCCGAACTGTCTAGTCCCTCTGCACCACAGATGAATCCAATAATTCCCTGCAAAATAACAAAAAAAAAAATTCTAGAATAAGGATAATCCTGCAAAGCTATACAAGCAATAAAAAATACATCATGCATAAGCTATCCAATAAGAGGAACAAAAGTTTTTCCAGTTACATAAACATGCATATGGAGACTCCAAGATTCAAGTTATACCAAGATGCAATATTGACATACTATGTAATGATCTACAACAACTAACCACAGAATAATTGTAATTCTCATATTCTCTGATTACAAGCATGGAAATAAATAGCCACTAAAGCAAGATTTGATTATTAATAGTGTCACTCACTAGGACGATTCCAAGTCTAGAAGTTTTCCATGTTGCTAAAATCTGAAAGCATCAACTTTTATTTTCTGAACAACACCCAGGTTTCATTCCATTGCAGTATTACTAGCACAGTTTGACTATATTGCTCTTATTTGTGGTATTCAAACATCTTTCTGTTTGTCAATAAAGTTGATCTAGAATGCAAACTGAGGCAATCAATTAAAGAAAGCAATATAGAAGAAAAAACAAACAAACAACCTGTTTTAGATGGTTTCCTCTCTTCCGTAATGCGAAAAGTGCTCCTCTGGCATAATTTCCCCAGCTACATTCCTCCTGCAAAATAGAAATATTTGCACGACCTGAACCATTTAATTTGGCAGCATTCCTCGGCAGTTGATCTTCATCTACCCTATGAAGCCAATGTCATGCAAGAAAATTTCTTTATGAGTACGTAAATAAATGTTATACCTGAATCACTCGTATTTCGACTCAGCACAAGAAAACTAAGAGGAATGTGCTTCTGTATTTGGACAGCTAAGCTAAAGAAAAAGGTGACATAGATTTGTTCATTTGGAAGTTATAGATAAAATCTCCTAGCATCACTATCTCAGTTTCTCCCAGGTTCAACAACAATAACTTCAAAATGAAAGTATAAGAAATCTGAACTGTTGAATCAGTGAGTGTAAATGTATGCACCTTTAAAAGTTTATACCATGGAAGAGTCTAACACTGATAGCTACAAGATTTTAAACCCATAAGATGAAAGCATTAAATTTCCTCACGCATTGGTAACACCATGGAAGATATAAATACCAGTCAGGACAAACTGATAGATATAATGAGCACCAATCAATACCAAGATAAACTTCAAAAATCTAACCATTTCCGGGGGGAAAAAACAGAGAGAGAGAACTGAATAATAAGAGTGTATATTCATACAGCTATCATTGTGATGGATGAATCAGGCAAGACATAAACATTCAAGATAAATATTCTATTAAATCACATGACAATAGAGAAAAGGCAGACACAGTGATTGTACTAATTTAATTGACACTGTAGAATTAGAATAATGTAGTGGTGATCACCTGAATCTAACTTCACCTTTGAACTGTCTTGATTGTATTAGAACCTGACAATAACAAAACAAACTAATTATATTAAAGTAAGTAATTTTTTGCAATCCCAAAGAAGGTTTATTGAGGATATAATTTTCAAGACAAGATTCTCCAGATGTTCACACTTCTTGAAATAATTGTATTCAAAGATGTGTCAATATATACATTTTAAATATCCCTTTGGAAAAATAAAAGCTGCGGATGCAGAATTGAAGTATTAACTTTTCCTTCTTGTGACCTTTAAAATGCATCAAAAGATGTTCCTCATTAATTATCAGCTTTCAAGTAGCGTGTAACACAAAATGGAACACAAAATTGTTAAACAAGGAAGTATTACTGTAGAAGCCCATTATGCTTCAGCCTGTTTCCGAAGTCTAGTAAATTTCAATACTATTTTTTTGATCTAGCTACTTAATAATTGAAACATAGGATAAATTCAACTGCCTCAAATTAAATTGGAAATTCCTAAACCAGCCAATAAACCATGTATGTGAAGATCTCTTGCACTTTCTTCATTATCAATCAATGGATATAAGGAATGTTGTTGCTCCTGCTAGCATGGTATTTCAGTTATTTAGAAGGAGTGATACCTGAGAATTATTGGATGGGACAAAGCCAAGAAGTATACCCTTATTGATCGTCATAGCAGAAACAGTTCCACCCTGTAATAAAGACAGAATCAGATATCATTTCCTGGGTTCTTAATTTGAGAACCAATAACTAAAAGAGTCTTTATCCAAACTAGTGAAATGATAGCAAAGTCAACTATTAAATGAAAAACCATTGATTATACAGCATTGATTGCTTAGAGTACATGTAACAAGTACAGATGTCTAGAACATAAATAAGTTATTGATTTACTGTTCATGATGTTAAACATATTCAAAGATTTCAAACAGAGCAAAATCAACAACTCCAAGAACATGTATAAATACATAAAATTTAGTGAGTGAAAAACTTCTCATATGTTTCTGCAACAGGGTTTGAAAGTCCATTCCCAACCTCATAACCATCAATATTCATAAAATACTCAAATTTTGATACAAAGCACACACCTGATGGTCAATATGAGCTCCCAGTGGACAAATCCTATAGGGGGATACTACAACTCTGACCTCCTTGGAATTCCTTCCAGACATTTCAGCAACCTTTCTTCTGATTGAATTTAACTGAAACAGGCAAGACATATTGCTATGATGTTTACGAGATGCAAAATGAATTTGAAGCATTTTATGATGTAACTATTTTAAACAAAATATAACGACACGAAAAAGAATAAAATCAGATCCGAAAAGGCCAATTATTTGAGTAGCTATAGGATAAGCCCAATGACAAGATATCCCAGATCAGCAATGGCTTATATACACTGCTCCTATATGCGCTCATTCAGGCATAAACACAAATCATACTAGTAACGGTGGATTTTCAGCTTCTCAAATATTTTCCAGAACATTTTCATAATACTAATAAACTTAAAAAAACTTCTTGATCAATCCTGTCTGTGAAATTCAAAGCCAAAAAATACTAATAATAACAAAATGTTAGTACATACGATTCTCACTGGTGGCTGATACTGTACAAATGGATGCATCCGCATATGCATGCACAAATACATACTCATTTTGTGCCCTCAATAGAACATGAAAACAAACAAGCACTTAAGTTTCTTAAAGCTATAGAAAGCAACAATAATGTAGAATTCAAAACAAAATCAGATCAGATAATTCTCCAGTTGCATTCCTCCTACAAATGCTGAGAACTGACTAACAATTAGACTAGAAACGCCATTGCAGAAGTTAAGAAGAGTGAAGATGTACCTCCGGTTCAGCAGGCCAACACATTGCGCCCATTCTCCGAAAATGGAATCGAGATTTCAAATCTAATGACTAATATTCTCGAACTGGCTCTTGATCTCTCATATACTAGAGAGAGAGAGAGAGAGAGAGTGGCGTTAAAGAAATATGATGAGATGGTTGTTGAAGAAGGATGATGGTGAATTTTACTTGTTATTGATCCACTCATATCATCTCCATTTGTCGGTACGCCTAATTAGCAATGTCACTGATTTGGGATCATTTAACAAACCCAAGGTACCGTTCCACATTTCCTCTTTGCGGTCGGTTTCATCGAATATAAGGAATTATATTATATTTTTATATAAATTAGATAATATTTTTATATTATAAAATATATTTTGAGTAGAGTTGGATTATAAAATAATATATAAAACTTATATATATATATATATTAATAATACTTTTGTATTATAATATACATGATTTGAATTGGATTAGGTTGGATTAAAGAAAAAAAAACGTGCCGGTTCTCAATGTTCTTTTATATATATTTTGTAATATTTTTTGTTATATCAGTTAATACAAAAGATATTATATAATTTTTTTTATTCGACCAAATCAGATTCTCATAAAATGATATTCATAAGACGAAGAATTCATTAATATTTATATTTTTTAGTTCATCAATAATTAATTTGATAGGTACGTGATTTTTTTTTAAGATAATATATACGAGAACCTAATGGCACATATGTTAAGTTTACAATTTTTCTCTTAAAAATCTATTATTCACAATTTATAATTTTAAAAGTTCACTTTTTTCAAAACATAATTTAAAATTTTAAGTGATTTAATAAATATTATTTAGTCATTGAGTCCAGCTTCAACCTCATATTTTGTAATTAAGTTTTGGGTTGAGGTTGCATCTCATATTTTATAATCGAGTTGGGGTTCGAGATTGATAATATGCGACTCAACTCGTTTAGTCATTTCTACTTAATCCAATTATTAATTAATGATTTTCAGGTGTTGTAATTGCGGGAGGATTATTACCAAACTAACTTAGTGTGGTGCTTGATGGTGGGCTTGGGCCTTGGATCTCTATCCAGCCCACCACCGGAAGAGAAGCCAGTTCAGTTCCAATTTATGAATTTTAAATTCATTGATATTGGACTTTGAGTCTTATTATCCTAAATTCATTATGGTATGTATATCATTTTGCACAAATGTCCATCATGGATAATTTTTAATATATTTATCAATAATGTGTATATTCTCTTATTATATAAAAAATAAAATTAATATATGTTTTGAATTTTTAACACATCAATCATGGATACATATTGTACCCACGGAGATAGATGAGCAGGACTGAGTATGTATAATTTGGAATAGATAAAGTGGATTGGAAATCCTCTGATTAAAAAAAAAAAAAACAGTAGGATTTTTAAAATCTTTCACCAGCGATAACTTGATAATAAAGTAACGATATTTTTTTTTTGTATTGTATAAAATAAATGTTACTGTAAAGATTAATGTTGAAAAAGATTGATTATTGTAATAATAAATGATGATATTTTAATAATTAATGTGAATTTTTTTTGGGTTAAAATTGGTGTAGGTGATCATTGATGTATTTTATGGTCTTTTGAGGATTAGTCAAGATATAAGAGAAAATGACTCATAATGCCACAAAACATATAAATTATACCATTTTCTATCACAAAATATATAAGTTATCTCATTTCTACCATTAAATATATAAGTTACTTATTTTTTTACTACTTTTCAGAAAAGTACAAACTGATCAACCAGACAGGCCCACTAAATTAAAGGGATTTGATGGATATATATGTAATTTTACAATATATGCAATTTATTCATAAAATTATCATAATATTGTACTTTTAAAATTTAATAAATTAATAATTTTCTGAAAATTGAATAATTTTACAATAAATTGCATAATATGAATAATTGAATAATTCATATGTGATTATTCATAATATATACAATATAATTGTATATTTTTGAAAAGTGGTAGACAATAAATTTTTAGTGACATACATATATGCAATTTATTCATAAAATATAGGTGTAAACGAACATTTCTACAATCTATTATACAGACATTACTACATATTCGTTTATAATCAATTTTTTTTACAAGTGTATTGAGAAGTTTAGATATAAATGGACATTTTATCCGGAAATTTTCAAGATTTTGTTAAACGGATATTTTAGGCTAAACGGACATTTTTAGAGTTAAACGGATATTTTAGGACTAAACAGACATTAGATGAATTTTAGTTAATTTATGCCTCTAAGGGTTAAGGATATTAGATGAATTTTAATTAATTTATGTCCTTAAGAGCTTAAATGAACATTAGATGAATTTTAATTGAACATTAGATGAATTTTAATTAATTTATGGCCCTAAGAACTAAACGAACATTAAAATGTTAAGACATTAGATAAATTTTAATTAATTTATGTCCCTAAGGTCTAAACGAACATTAAAATGTTTAGACATTAGATGAATTTTAATTAATTTATATCTCTAAGGGTGAATAAACTAACCATAATTTGTACAGTCATAAACGAACTTTATTAACAAAACAATTTATTAAACGAACTTAACAAACGAATAATTTGAGTTATATATATTTACCATAAATAAAGTTCGTTTGACATTTAAAAATAATTTATTACATTTAGGCCTAAATTAAGTTGGTTTACCATAAATAAAGTAAAGTTAGTTTAGCTCTGAAATTACGGTTAGTTTATTTATCCATTGTTAATAAAAATTATTGAGAAAATTCTCATTGTATAAATAAAATTCGTTTAGCCCTAAATTAAGTTTGTTTATTAAGTTTTTTAAAATTTTGTTTAGTCCTAAAATGACCGTAAAATATCCGTAATTCTCTTAAAATTTCGTTTAGCCCTAAAATGTACATAATTCTCTTAAATTTTTGTTTAGTCCTAAAATGTCCGTAATTTTTTTAAAATTTTGTTTAGCCCTTAAATGATCGTAAAATGTCCGTAATTCTCTTAAAATTTCGTTTAGCTCTAAAATGTCTGTAATTTTCTTAAAATTTCAATGATCGTAAAATGTCCGTAATTCTCTTAAAATTTCGTTTAGTTCTAAAATATACGTAATTCTCTAAAAATTTCGTTTAGCCCTAAAATGTTCGTAATTTCGTTTACCTAAAATAGCAATAAATGGAGTAAATGTTTGACAGAGAAAGTGAAAAAAACAAAAGCAGATAAATTTCATAAATAGAATGTATAATAAGTAGGATTGATAATTCACCTTTTTTTTAAGATTCTCTCGTAAACATAACAACAATAATACTAAATTAAAACAAATTAACTATTTGAAATTAATACAAATTGAAGAGTGAATTAATTTAATATGTATTTCTATATATTTTTATAAATTCTTGTTCAACGTTATATTTATAGATATTTAAATATAATGTACAATTATGTTGGTATGATATCTTATACTCCCTCCGACTCTATACAATTGTCATTTTAAAGATTTTTTTTTTTTTTGTTCTAATTAGTTGGTTTGTTAGCCATAATTTCACTTTTCTTCAAAAGTTGTCAACTTATCTCATTTAATCTCTTTCATATTTATTCAATCATAATATTCTACGATCTTCCTTAATTTATTTCGTGTCTATAAGCTGTCTTAAGTCCATTTTGTCTAATTTTAATATTCTTTAATTTATGATAAATTTTTCGAAACAAGATTTAAATGAGATTAGGTGGAAATATTATATTGTACATAAAATATTAAATTATCCATTTTTCTTTTTCCTATAAAAATAATGAAAATAGCCAATTTAAATTGAGAGTATGCAATTAAATTTTGTAAGAAAATTGTAACATAAATATTTTTAGTTTTCTCAAGAGGTAAAATTATAAAATTAAATAATTTGGCTGATAGGTTGTTCAGCCCAAAAGGGGTAGAAAGTTCCTTTTATAAGTCTGACAGTACAACCTTATGAAATGGAACTCCATCAATGATGAAATTGACATTATGATACTTCCACATTTTGGAAAATCATAATTTTCATTATGGAAATAAAAATCATAATAAATCTTCTACACGTCATCTGGTTTTTTCTTTTTTTAAGTTTTGTGAAATTTCAAAAGAAAAGAAAAATTCTACTTCATAAAATATTATAAAAAAATTTGAAACGAAATATTTTGATTGCTTGTAATATTAATAACAATGAGAATTAAATTAGTTATCGCAAAATAAATGATATATTTGGATTTTTATCATTTTTAATTATCTAGACTATATATATATATAATATGAATTAAATATGGTAGCGTATAAATAATTATGAATAAATAGAAGAAAAAGTTACTACAAAGATCTACTCAACAATCTAGTGTGTCAATAGAAGGAAAAAGTACATTAAAATATATTTAAAAAGTTCCAAAAAATATTATTACAAACATATAGAGTTTTATTTTCGCGAGACTGTCCTGTCTTACATTTCTAATTCTACCAAATGAAAATATGTTTAATTTAAGGTAGTGAGAATCGATCCCACAAAATTATACTCTCCATTCTAAAAAAGATGGTATAAAAAGTGATCAACTTCCTACTTAAAATATAATTATTGTGGATTTTTTTTCCTCTTAACCACCCTATTTGATATGATAGGAGTAAATAATATTTTTTTTTAGATTTTAGGTAAACATGTTTTAAAATCAATGCCACTTATTGTGAGACAAATTATTTTTTGGTAAAACGATAATTATTTTGGGGTACATGACTATTTATTATATTGTTTCGTATGAACTAACAACTCGACCAACAAATGAATTATGATGGAAATTAGTAGTGTGAGTTGGAATGCAGAAAAAACTTTTGGGTAGAGGACCAAGATGATGACCATATTATTATCTCAAATTAGTAAGATGTAGGGGTATAATTATGTTATAATTTTGTTTTATAGTTTTTATAGGAAAATCAAAATAAAAGGATTCGTAATTGTACATAAATGGAGTATTCCCATACATAGATCAAGTCGACTGCAAATTCCATCTCCATGAGATATTGATATGGGCCATGATGGAATTAAACATACGTGAAGATTTGTACCAGAAAACATGATTAAATAGATGATGTTTGTTAAAGTGGACCTAACTTGTGTTGTCCCTTTTTCTTAATTTCACGACCAAAATCCCAATGTTCCTTGTGTGGGCCACCCTCAAAATATAGACTCTTCTCTATCCAATAAAATGGCCCAATTTAGGCAGCACTCCTCTATTTAGATAAGTCATTGTTTCCCGTTTAAAATAAATACTTCATTTTCTGAAATAGTTATTTATTTTATGGGTTTCATCTCTGGATTCCTTGATAGATTTGCAATTTTTGGGAGGAGTTTAGATTTATTTTATGGAAATGTATTGAAAACAATATACGGACATACGGTTTAAAAGTTTGACAATCTTAAATTTTAATTATGTTTTTGTTTCAAAAAAAAAAAAAAAAGCCCATGTGGGTTCATTTTTTAACATCATTAAGTTTATGTTTTTTTTTTTTTTGGTCTCATTGGCAATTGATATGAACTCCACATTAGTTTTTTTTTTTTTTTTAAGAAAATGATGAATAAGATCTAAAATTGTTGTGGTTGATTAGTTTTAGATATTTTTTATTTTTTTATTAATATAGATCTCACAATATGTCTACTAGACCAAAAATTCACATGTCAGCTGTTATGCATGACAAACATAACATTTATTAAAAAATGAAGTCACATACTTTTTTTTGTTTTTTTTAGAAAACAAAATACATATTTTGTATGTATTGATTGTTTCTAATAGATTGAATAAGAAGTATATGTTTGATATTGTATTTTCAGTTTTCGTGAATATATATATATATATATATATATATTAATTCAAGCTGTTTTTTTCTTGAGAAAAAAGTACACATTGATTAATATTGTTACTAAACCATAAATCTTAAAATATACAGAATAATAATTAAAGTAAATCTGCAATGTAGCATGTGAGCCAACAGTGACTTTCCGATCGTTTCACCGAACATTAACACAGTTTTACAATTTTTATACGTTTTCCAAGTTTATTTAGTCAAAATATTCCATATTGTTAATACAACGAATATTGTATTAATTTTCATGAATTCAAATTGACAGCCAAAATCGATTATCTTATTATCCCAAGGTCATTATGAAATCTTAAGCATGTGGAATGGTCTTCATTTGCATAAACTAGGGGCTTGATTTGTGGTTGCCTTTTTGACTAATTATACTTGCTTCAAATTTACATGCTTCTCAACATTGATATTCTTATAAAATTATCTCACGATTTTAATTTGGTGGGATATCTCAATCTATAATTCTAACCTATAAAATAAAAATTAATTGATTTGTAAAAATATATTTAAGTCATAAATTATCCAACAGAATTATATATATATAAAAAGGTCTCATATAAATCTTATGAAATTGAAATCACATCTTTTATACTATTGCTTCTTCTGAGCTCACTATCATATCTTTAATATACTATATATATGAATGATGTAATATTCCATCTCATATATGCATTATTCTTACTACTCAATATATTTGTAATTAAATATGTTCAAAGTTTTATTAATGTATTATAATATGCATAAAAAATTGGGTTATTACAAAAATAAGCAACTTTTTCAAGAATTACAATTTTAATTAATTTTTTGGCGCAAATATAATATGACTTTTAATATCTTATGTATATGTAACTACTGAGAAAGTCTTTAAAATATTTTCCATGCAAAAATCTCTTCCTTAGTGTACTAACCAACATAAATGAGTAGTGTTTATGTGCACCAGTTGCACCATATAATTAGGCGTGCATAAAACATTAAAAGTCATAATATATTTACTAATAGCTAAAAGATTAATTAAATTACAATTTATGAAAAGTTACTGATTTTTAGAACAATAAACTCAAAAACAAATTTAGGGAACCGAACTATTTTCCCTTTCCTGCAGATTGAAGTCAAGCCGCATATATAGTAATTAAGCTTCAATATTAATTTAAAATGTGTAAAAATGTTTTTAATTTGTTAAAATATTTCTTAATTAATCTTAATTACGCTGGTTCACATGTTTGTTTCTCTATTGGTGATTCTTTTTTATTATAAAAATTAAATTAAATTAATAATTAATGGTCAATGATTACAACATTGGATTCTAGCTAGGGCTTTACGGTAATGGTTCGAATGCTGCACGATAATTAATGTAATTAATAAAGCATAAATCTTGATTAGGAGTCCTTTTCAAGAATTTTGGTTGTAAAGTCGTTGGTATTACAGTAAAATATTGTTATGTTTTTTTATTGCTTCGTATATATATTAGTGTAGTAGTATATTGTTTGATAATATTGAGATGGAATATATACCTTTTATAATACATCATTAAGATTTCACTTATGAACATTAATTACCTAGGAAGATACGGTCAATGACAGAATTAATTAAATAAATAAAGAATACGATTTTTATGAAACGTACGGTTTCATATGTTTAATTTTGTAAGATAGATCAAATTTTTATCCATTAAATAAAGTATTGATCTGTAAAAATGAATTGAGTTTTAAGTTATGAGAAATTAAAATCCTTCTCATAAAATTATAAACGATTTTGTATAATGTTTTGTGATACATAAATAAATGCACCGAATATATTTTCGAATGGTTAGCTTTGAAGTAAAGAAAGCATCACATCAAATGATCAGAAGATCTAACTTTTAAAAAAATTAATTAATTACTAAATTGACTTAGGACAAAGAAATTAAGAGTTTTTATATATAAACGAATTCAACTGACTACGATACTCCAGGTAGCATGTTCGATGCATCTATGGACTATTTAGCTGACTATTTGGGAATCAGCTATTTGCATGCCTTTTGATCTCAATTACTTGAAAATCAGAATATAAATCCAAGCACAAAGATTAAAAAAAAAATATATATATATAACAAAATCCAATTTATAGATTAATTCTCGATTTTTGATCCAGATTTTAAAGTTTTTCAATAAAAGACTTAAGTTAACATTTTTTCTTAATTTAAGGCTTGAAATTTAGATTGAGTTTTCAATTCAAGACAAAATTTTATTTTCTTTTTTATTTATATTTTAATATGTATTCATATTTTGAATAAATTAAGACAAGTTAGTGCGCTTTAAAAATAATTTTCATCCAACTTATCTTAATTTACAAGAAAAAAGGAAAAAAATATAATTAATTCAATTTATAAAATATAATTTTTATATTAAGCTGATTAATATTAAAATCATTTTTCTATACTTTTATTTATAAAATTAAGAAAATAAAGGAATCATAATTTTTTGAATTGCATTTATAAAATATAAATACAAAGAAAATGAAATTATGTCTTGAATTGAAAACTCAATCTAATTTTTAAGTCTTAAATTGAGAAAAAAAATGTAAAATTGAGTCTCTTATTGAGAAACTTTAACATTTGGGTTTAGAATTGAAAGTTAATATATAAATTGAGTCATGTTATGAAATTTATCCAAAAAAATACTAAAATGATTGCATAGATTGTAAAACAATATCATTTTAGAAAAGAAAAAAAAATCGTGTATCATAGTATTTCAATTTTCAAGAATATTTATCTATAATCTACAAAAAAATAACATCATTTATTTATACCAAATTAAATGTGTTAAAAAAAGTTGTTGAGAAAAAAAAGAAAAAAAAAAAAACTCTCACAATAATTATAATGAAATAGGGGTAGATCAAACATTTTATCACTTAATTTCTTTAATCTTTATGAAAAGCCCTAAAACGATATTTACTTTTGGATGCGTGAGTACTTTTTAAGTGATAGTGAATACATGTGTGTATATATGAGAATATGTAATAAAAACTTATTTTAAATACATACAACATCGTACAAAAATATTTTCACCGAGGATAACATAATCAATATTTGAGTTAAAGGAAGACGATCACTTACTTATAGTGATATTAATTTGTTCATGTTTCAATTATTGATAATAGAAAATGATATTTTTTGTTTTTTGTGATTGTCATAGTTTGAAATTATTTTTTCTGTGAATGAAGGATTTCTAGGATCATTTTATATGGGTATTATTCTGCTTGATCGTTGTCTCAATTGAGGAGGGCAAAATGGTCACTACAAAAAGTTACACATACTACTAACATACAAAGACAATTTACGAGTGAGCCCACCTTGATTAGTTTCCTAATTGAGACGCCATCATATCTGGCACCAACTTAAGCACAGTTGGATCCAGTACACACCATGTATGTATTAATGTATTAATTGTAATGATATTTAATACCTAAATTTATAATAATTATTTTACAATACAAAACGAAATACTAGAACAAAGTATATAGGAGTTGACATAATCTATTATGAAAAAAAAAAATGCACCATATAATTAATTTCAAAGCATTTTGCCTACTTTAAAATTAATTTATAAAAAATATTATATCTCATTATTGTACGACATTATTTATATAATACAAGAAAATGAGAAAATTGAGAACTATCAAGCTAAATGACGTCGTGTAGATGTGATGTGTGTGGTTTTTTAGGAGATTTTGTTTTTTTAATTCCATATGTCCAAATGATTATAAGAAAATTAAACATCTTTTTTAAGCTCTATCTAAAACCTTAAAATTCTAACTAGTGTATCAAATTGAGCTAAATTGAAGTTGTTAGATTATAATGTATAATTTGAAGTTTATATTGTAAATGACAATGATAAGCCTAAAGTTTCTTAAATTTTTACGTAGTAACTCTTACAATAATTTGATCCCTTAATTTTTAAAATAATTGATTCGAAAACCCTTTTTTTATTTTACAATTCATTATTATCACTCAGTATTTAAGATAGCTATTTAATATATATATATATATATATATATATATATATATATATATATATATATATTAAAACTCAAGAGCACTAATAATAACTGTGGCCACTCTACTTTTCAGAAACAATTAAGGCCATCAATAAGACGTTGGGAAGTATTTAATTAAAAGTTACAACAACTTTTATATATATATATATATATATATATATATATATATATCTTTATTATGAGACTAAAAGAAAAAGTGAGGTTGAATTGGGTACTTTGCAAAAGGTGAATTTTATTTATTTATATTTTTTATTGAAATATTTTAGAATTTAAATAACATTTGGTTATAATCTTTAGTACTTTGTTTAATGTCGAGCTACCATTTCTTTTATTTCTGGTTGTTATGGACTCTTAATTGATCAGAGTAATATTGTCGTATATATATTTTTCTTTTTCTTTTTTTTTTTTAGTTTTTGGGAAAGAATTATTTTTATAGTCAAACATCATGTGTTTAATTGAATTTGAGTTGATGGAAAAACCGATTTAGCTTTGCAAAATGTATTTTGTAATGTTTAGGGATTAAAAAAGATAAGTTAGATAATTAAATATTTGATTAGTACCACTATACATTCCAAAGAATGATTGATAAAGACTATTTAGTACTTTCATCATTATAAAAAGTAATCCTATTATATAAAGAAACAAACGTCGAGAAAGTATATCATTTATGTAATCAAAATTTTCTCATCTAAACTATTTATCATATTTTTTAATTATAACTAATTATTTTGAATATTATTTCAGTAATGATATAAATTGGATTTATCATATGTTAGTTGCGAGGTATATTTTTGACCAACAGTTATTGAGTTTTCAAACAATTAATTTGTATTTTTTCCATACTTAATTAACAATCCCTCAATTACAAGAGTAATTAAACTAAACTACTGAATTAACTTTTTCCACTTCAGATTAACGGTATAGTTATGTTGAAATTGTTTTTTTTTTTTTTTGGATGTATCTAAGCTAAAAAAAATATTAAATTTAACATCAAATATAAATAAATTATTTGAATCGAGCCTTCCACGTCAGTTGTGAGTCATTTGCTGATAATCTTTCTTTGATGTAGTGAGTCTAGTGACTATTTCTTATACATCTATTCAATAATACAAGTATTTACAACCATCTAATTTAATACTTAAAGAATTTGTTTATCGATTTTCATGCCATACATTTTTTGACTCCATACATAAACAACTCATATGTCATCGAATTCATTATATCTAATGCACCATCTTGGCTTTATAATAATCAGCATACGTGATTTGTATGTTTATCACTAAATATGAATTTTATTTATTGTTTATTCCTATAGTTATATTATTTCTAAATATAATTACTAAAAGGTTATGCTCACTTAAAAATGTTGAGTGTAAAGATTTACTGAATTACAGAATTTAATTTGCAGCAAAAATAATCAGTATAGTAGTTTAATCAGAAATGTTATATATAAGGGTAATTGATCCAATTAATCAAATATAATTATCTAAAATAACATGAATTTAAAGTTAAAATACCTAATTTTTATCATTATAAATATATATTAAAAGTATGGTATATTTCATGTTAAAGACAATACATTATTATGTTATATATATTAAGTATTAATGTTATATAACAAGTTGCCTACGTGCAATATTTTATCATGATATTATATTATGTAGATTAACTTTGAATTAAGAACCGATTTATCAATTTATTTTGAATGATCTCAGAACTTTTCTTAGATTAACCAACGCCTGATTTATCAAAATGGAAAGTCTTTTTTTTTCTTTCTTTGAATGCTAAAAATGAAAAGTTGAATTAGTACAATATTAACTAAAATTAATAGTGATTTAATTATAATAACACAACAGTGATTTATTTGAGATAACATAACGTGATTCTGAAAGTAAGAAAATCACACTTCTAAATCTTCTCATATCATGCAAAAAGTCAAACATGGCATTTTTAGTGCATCACGTGATTTTGTATTCTCGATTTTGTTTCATTTTGTAGATTATTTCATCAATTATTATACATCGATAATATATATTTTATGATATTATATTATGTAAATAAACTACAATATTATAGCATCATAAGATCAAATAAAATATAAAGGTTGCTTCTAATTGGAATCACACGCGATAATATTGTATATGATATACATTAATATTAAACACGAAACTGTTCATTAATCAACTTTCTTTAATCGCTATTACTACTTCAAATATGAGAAAATGTATTTATAATGGTATACAATGTATTGAATTAGACCTTGAAAAACTAATGAACCTTATATACGTATCAAAACTAATAATTTTTGAAAGTGAGGTGATATAAAATAACTTTAGAATACATATTTATGTATAGTCATTGTTACCGGGTGCATATCTTGTAAATTAGAAAGAGAAAATAGAGAAATGAGGGGGATCAAAATGAAAAAATGGGAAATTACATTACTATTATTTTGCAGTAGTCTTCATTTATTATATTTGATTTTATTTATTAAATTTGATGTTTCATAGCATTTAATATACGATACATGACGTATACCAGTTATTTTGAAATAGAAAATATATGAATTGTAATAGATCTCATATGCTAATTTTGTACTCTCTTGATCTCAATTAATTGTGGTTTCAGAATGAATAGATTAAACATAAATTTTGAAAATATATACATTCAACTAATAAAAAAATTTAGTATTCAAAGTTAGAAAAAGAATTAAATTAATACCATAATTAAAATCATATCAAATTCTCTTAAATTAAAATGAAAACATGACTTTTAAAATGACACTTAATTGAGATGAACAAGTTTGTTTTTTTCTATCTAAAAGAAGAAAAATGAAATAAATAGGATCCCAACAGAGTATTTATTGTAGATTACCTATAATTCGTCTCATCTAAAATTATATTAATTAAAAAAAGAGGAAAATGAGCAGGGGTATTATCGTAAATAGACGCAGAGGGCTAATTTAGCCATTCGAGACCATGGCATCGCAACTCAATTGAATTTAGTATTCTCTTCCTACTGCAACACTTCCTCTCTCTCTCCTCGCCACTCTCTTAACCATCAGCTCCCTCTCCCTCTCCATCTCCATCTCCATCTCCAATGGCCTCAGCCATGAAAAAGGTGAACATGATCACCCAAATCGTGAGGCTGAGGCAGGTCGTCCGACGCTGGAAAAACAAGAGCCTCAAATGTTCAGTCTACTACTCATCCTCCTCCGATTCCGACGAGTCCACTCGGACGAAGTGCCGAACCCCCTCCGGCTCGCTGGCGGTCTACGTCGGCCCCAACCGCACCCGATACGTCATTCCGACTCGGTTCCTGAACTTTCCGGCTTTCGTTGCTCTCCTCCACGAGGCGGAGGAGGAGTTCGGGTTCCAAACTACCGGCGGCCTGGTTCTCCCCTGCGAACCCGGTTTTTTCGGAGAAATCGTACGTCTCCTCGAGGAAGACGAAGAGAGGTTTCGTGGGCTGGGCCTGGACGAATTCCTCAACATTGTGGGCCTCGACTCGTTTGACCAATCATCCTGTAAAGATTCTTCTTCTCATCCCTTCACTCCTCTCTTGCCCAAAGCTAGGGTTTGAGATTCTGACATTGGAATTAATCTTCAATAGGTTTTTTTTTTTTTTTCCTTTTTCTAGATTAGGTTAGTTTTTCTTAATGTGGTTATAATTGAAAACATCCTTGAGGCCAGAGTTTTAATGGCGATTTGCTGGTTTACTCAATGAGATGTCTGATTTTTTTTTTTTCCAATTTTTGTTTTCCTTTTTTAAAATTAAGTTTAGAGGAAAGCAAATTGTTCTTAGCCCTGCGATTGAAATGATGATGATGACGAAAACAAATGCTTTGAGGTTTGTGAGATATGAAATTTTTTCTCTCTATGATTGATGCATGGTACTGTTAATCCTTTAATACTTGAATATTTTTATACTGTTTATTGTGTTTGAAAAAAAAATAAATAAATAAATAATTCTATTTTTGATAGAACAGCAATGTACACTTTCTATTTGGATCTCCACTCATCTTGTTGACCAGCTACAGTATTTAAAGTATTTAATCTTGTAAATAATCTCTTTTTGACTCTTTCTACATATATATTTATTTCTTTATATATATATTTGCATATATGGTAAAAGTAGTTTTCCGATCATTTAACTTTGGCTTGTTATATTTTCTCTGTATCTATTGATTCTCATATTTTAATTTTGTAACTTTTCTAACTTTTAATTTTTAATTAAGGTCATAATGGTATGGTTTGGTTGGCAATTAAACTAACATATATATATTTTTTAATTGAAATAAATGCAATGTATCAATTATTCTTGAAGTGGTGGAAATATATATGTGATGGACCCGCTTAGACAGGAAAAAGAACTTCCTTAAGCTTTGAATTTTAATTGGACTACTTTTAATTATCATGAAAACAATAATTGAATTAGAAAATGACAAGAATTTGATTGATAGTAAAAGAATAGAACATCCACTATAACTCTATAAGTAGGCGAGCAGGTTTAACAAAATTTCAAACTTATCCCATCAATTTAATTGAGAATTGGAGGACCCCAATTTCTTCGATTTCGAACTTATCCTATTAAGATTTTTAAGACTTGGATACTTATTGCATTGTTCTCTCTATCTATCACCAAAATGTTTGTCCATTCTCATCTGATTAACTCCCAAAAAAAAAAAAAGGAATTAGCTGTGTGCATCAATCTCTAATATAATGTGTTGGAATGTTGGAAATTAGACACTTGTGGTTAGAGTTGAACGGTTTGGAATGATATAAGTTAATGCAGATTGAATATATGGGAACAAAATACTACAAATGATATATGAGATTTTTTTTTTTAACAAAAAAACTTAAAAAATAATTTTGTTATTTTTCTATCATATTTGAGGAAAGCTAACAAATTTATTTTTTTAATAAAATTTTAAAAAGTCAATTTTTTGTTGGATGTTACATCATATCATTATAACTCTATGAAAAAACATTTAGATTATTATATATGATTATTTTTATCAAAAGAACAAATTTATTAGATTTTAGCGCCGGACCTTGAGTCGAATTGATCGTGTCATGTGCAACGTCCATCCTCGCTTTCCTTTTCTTGATTCTGACTAAACAGGGTTTACTTTTCTAGTATTACAATCTGTTATAGAAATATAACAAAATTATCATTTATGATTAAAAAAATCGCTTATAAGAATCGCTGTAAGTTGTGATACTAAACTGGGAAGAAACAATGTGAAATTAAATATTAACAATTCTATTTTTTCCACTTTAAAAGAATGGAATTTAAGTTGTGATTACAAATTGTCTCTTAATTTTTTTTTTTTTTTGACCCGGCAAAGTTCTATTTCTATTTTCGATTTTTTTTTAATTTGTTAAAATGATTTCTTAGATGGTTTGAATTGGGATTTTAAAAAAAATATTAT
Source organism: Scutellaria barbata (assembly GCA_028654395.1). Classification (NCBI taxonomy): domain Eukaryota; kingdom Viridiplantae; phylum Streptophyta; class Magnoliopsida; order Lamiales; family Lamiaceae; genus Scutellaria; species Scutellaria barbata. The sequence continues at coordinate 10,004,621 of CM053646.1, read as the reverse complement.
ATATATAATTTTATTTAATTTGCATAGATAATTTATATTGAAAATATTGTAAATAGGAAAAAGGGGAAGAATTATAGGGCAAGGAATAGGGTGGTTGATAGTATTAGTGGTGGGCTAATGTGTAGTCAATTTAGGAGAAATTATAAGACACTTGTGCTGTGTTTTGCAAGTCGAGGCAAGCAGCTCTGTATCACTTTGATTTGGCAATCACTTTTTTTGATGTTTCCTTTTTCTTTGCTTCTTCACATTTTTATGTCTTTCTTATTACATGTTTAAAAAATATATATATATATTTCTATCCTAAAAAGAATGTAATTATTATGTTGTGGTAAGAAAGTAAAAAAGTACTATGTTGTGGTACTTGGATTATTATTTCAAACAACCTATTTATTCAAACAATTTCATATTTCCATATTTAAATTTCTAACACATGTTTCTTCAAATTTTGTGGTTAATGAACAAATCAAAGCCCATTTCATATAGATTGTTTGTTAAATTATTATCACTTGACAAAGTGCTTCTCAAACGTGTATTTTAGTTATTAAAGCTGCAGCAGAGGTTAGATTCTTCGAGATTTCGTCATCTTTTGCTTATTTAATTCTTTATTTTTTATTCTCTAAAATTTCCGCAACTTGTACCTCACGAGATTCCACAAATAAATTAAAAAACAAAAATAAAAATGATTACATGCAATATATGTTCTACCTGAATATCTTTCTGGAAAATATTCTTTTGGACATGTAGTTTCACAATATTACTGGTTAATGATGTGCCCTTTTTAACTTTATGATGTGGAATTTTGTATTTTATATCACCAAAGTTCTAAATAATCTGAATCCTATTTGCTAATTGGTATTTATTTTGGCACACCCAATATGTAGTTAATTAACATGTAAAATTGTTTTAGATAAAACATTATATTAGTGAGATATTTTATAGAAATTTTATATATACATCTCCGGTACTGTATAATATTTCATTATAAATTTTGTAACATTTTAATGTAAAAATTGTCATTCATCTTCAGTCTGCACTATTTTATGCACTCTAAAGAAATATGTTATTATGTTTCTTATTATTATTAAAAAGAAGAACGAAAATAAAAGAGAAGAAAAGGAAAATAAAGTAAAAAATGAAAAAGAAAAGAAAAAAAGATACCTCAAATTTCGACCTTGCATTAAGTACTTGGTGTAGAGATAACAGTAAGAAAAAAAAATTGGCACAATCTTTTACAACAGTGTTGGAATAAAAAATCATTAAATTTGAATGTTTTTAGCGCAACGTTTGTAATGTTCTAAAATTAAGGAAGTGCAATTTTGAGAATATAAATATGTAACAAAGCATATGTTTACAAATATATGTACTAACATTAACCTGTGCCAGGTTGATTCTCCGCCAGATGCCAAACATTTGAGTTTTCTACTTTGTTTTATTTAAATAAATTATAAAAAGGGAAATAAAACAGTATTATTTTACATCATTATTAAATTTTTATTTATAGAGAGGAGTTGGTTAGATAATAATGTAGTTGTATGTACGATAAAGTACGTACCAACTGTATAAGTGTGATGCCAACGAAGGCTTCCACTAATAATAGCCATTAATTAATTAATTCTCTACTTTAATAATTGTCATTATTGTTGAACCACATTCATATTTTATTTATTAATTCTAACCCTTGTTTTTATCTGTTTGTTTTGTTTCGATTTTTTATTATTCACACATCATCAACACTGTTCTTTCAGAAATTATGTGGTGGACGTTGCAAGCAGTTTTAAATTAAGATTGCATTTTTTACCAATTTGAAATTCTTAATAATAGATTCTGTGATTTGGATTGTTTATTTAATGAATTTGAAATTTCTTGAATTTTTTTTCAGTGGTTTGGATGAATTTCAGATACATTTTATTATTTTCGTGGAGTTTTAAACTTGCTATTTTAAATCTTTAAGTTTAAAATTTCTCAATCAGTTTACAACTTAATAGAATAATTCGGTGATGATATATATATATATATTATATTTTTTTTTTTGGTACTTTGTTCAAACTTTTTTGAGTAAAATAAATGCCAAATAGAAATCTCTTACAACTTGGGAAGTTATTTATGAATTATATAATTTATAGGTATATTTTTACTTTTTGGTAGCTTACTGTTAATGAATTTTTAAAGCAAAGGAGGGGGGAAGGGTAAACATGTAAATGAGTTCAGATGTTGAGCATGTGAGTATTTTTATTTTTATTTTTGTCAGAGAAGGGCAGAAAGTGAGAGGACGTTGGGGGCTGTGTTGGGTACTTTATGGAAATTGAGGACAGATACGTAATTTTGATTTTCAAAACCAAAATCCAAGTTTGACTATGTTTGTTGTGAGTCAAATGTACGTATCTTAAATCCATACACTTTATTTGGAACTATCTTTGATGCATTCATATATTTTTATGCATTTTTACACGTTTGAATTCTCAAGCTTAATTCACTCCAGTGTATTATACTTTTTAGTTATCTTTATTATATTTTTAATTATATTAATTATATATTTTAGTAATATTAGTTGTATTTTTATAATTATTTTTAAAAGATAAAATGACTCAAATTACTAATTTTCTCTATATTTTGACCCAAATTACCACAAAATATAAAAAATAGTTCCTATTTATCACATTTATTACAATTTAGGCCTTATATACCATATTTTTGAATAGGTCAAACACAATGATGGAACACGACTTCACTTCAATCAATTAAATAATAATAAAATAATCAAGACATACACTATCAATTGTTACACGAAAATAATCAATGTTACAGTATCAATTCTTTTTCATTAATTTCGTGTAAGGAAAAAAAAAAATATTTTTTCTTACATGAAATTAAGGAAAAAAAATAAAAAAAATTAATTTTTTTCCTTACACGAAATTAAATTCGTGTAAGTAAAAAATTGTGTAAGTAAAAAAAATAAAAAATAAATTTTTTTATTTTTTGCCTTACACAAAAGGAAAAAAAATTAATTTTTTTTTTATTTTTTTCCCTTAATTTCGTGTAAGAAAACAAAATTAAAAGATTTTTTTTTTCTTACACGAAATTAATGAAAAAAAATTGATATTGTAACATTGATTATTTTCGTATAACAATTGATAATGTGTGCATTGATTATTTTATTATTATTTAATTGATTGAAGTGAAGACATGTCCCATCATTGTATTTGACTTATTAAAAAATGTGGTATATGGGTTCTAAATTATAACAGATGTGGTAAATGGGAAATACCTTTTATATTTTGTGGTAATTGGGGTCAAAATATAGAGAAAAGTGGTAATTTGGGCCATTCTCTTTTTAAAATCCATGTAATATCTTTGTACCTTTTGGTTAGGTTAGTCACACATTTTAATTATATAGTCATACATTTTAATTATATTAGATGTGACTTTATATATTATATAAATATATGACTACTTTGATATAAATGTATAAGTAATATCAAATAAAGAGATGAGTAATATCACAAAAACTTTTATATAATTGATGCACAGATTTAAGATCCATGCAACTGACCCGATCCGACCAGACCCAACCCACACGCCGCTTCATCAACCACCCACGAAATATTAATATGTGTGGTACATCAACTACCCACGAAATATTAATACTTAGCGTACACCTTAATCACAAAATACTGTTGTTCAGAAAATTCCCTAGTCAATCTCGGTTAATAAAAAGAAAGAAACAAAAAAAGCTCCAAATTGCATTTGCTCATCTAAAAATTATATGGACATGTTTTACTACTTCGTGAAATATGAATTTTATCTAAGTTTCAGCTTTCAAGATTTTTTAACAATAATTACAACACACTAAAAAACTTTGATGGGGCATATACTATGTACTGTAGTCAGGGGAAAGTGTGAGAATAATAGAAGAATAGCTGAGCATGGGGTACAAATTGTTATCAAGAAAATGAGCATACTGCGTGATTGCTGATTCTCTCTCAGGGATATCATTACTGAGGAAGTCGAATGGAGACGGCTTGGCTGTGTCCACCAACGTCTCCCACCTGTAACAGGGCTGTTCAGGTAATGCAACTGTCACAGCAACATGACTAGAGTTGAAGGCAATATATAATTCCCCCTTCACTGAGTCCATCTGACAATTACCATATCCAAATCGAGAGCATGTTATATAGGAAACATTCAACGATATTATTAATGGAAGATGAGCAGTGTTGTTATGATATCACCTATGGAACCAACACATAGAGAGCACTAGAAGAAAAACCAATTAGAGACCCCAAAGGCTTCATGATGTTTAGGAAGATTCATGGAATGTCAAGCCCTTTAGACAAGGGATATGTATTGAACCAGGATACAGTAGAAGTGGAAAAAAGATATTTTCCAAGAGGTCAAGGGTGGAGAGAATGCTGAAGGTAAATTGGACGTTGTTGTGCTGCTAAGCAGCCACAGAAAATAGCACTCTTATATTGTTTGCCGTGAAGAGAATGTATCAAAACACAGTAGTGAGATAAGACCAAGAAAGTTACCAGTGTAAATGCAACAAATCGGTTTGCGTCATACCAATCTGGTGTCAGTGGAGAATGACCATGCCATTGCAACCACTCTGCTGTTGGGAAGTCATTTAAACCAAGTGATTCACATTCACTGAAATAAAAAAGATCGCTTTATGAGCTTCCTTGCAGTAAAAGCACAAGTCAATGAGGGTGGTAGATACACACTGGCGGAAATTGACCATAAGAGAGCAAAATCTGAGGAAATCTGATGAGGCCTCCTCCACCTTATCCCACCGAAAGTAGTTTATCTGCAGATAGAAGTGGAAGTGTGAAAAGGTAGACATCAAGAGGGAGGGAAGGGGGGGGGGGGGAGGGAAGAGAGAAACCAATGTAATGTTGAGAGCCAGATTAGACGATTACGAAATTATCATGGTAATATGAATTGTTGTTTCCTCCTTTTGTGTGACAATACTCATCCCCCATATAGATCATTGGAACACCCTGATCATACAAAATTCAGTGTAACAAGTCAAATATGTAATGTCAAAAAAAAAAAAAAACCAAAGACATGTGAAACTTGAACTTCGAGTTGAGGAAAATTGTCCTACTTGGGAAACCATGAGGCACAGGAAAAAATTTCTCATTTGGCGTCTTCTCAATTTCTTCACAGTTATATCTGCAAATTCTCCCTCCTGAGACAAATTTACAACAAGAAACTATAAAGACTGGAATTTTCCTCTTAATGATTAAGAAGAAACGTCTAATAATCAAGTCAAAATTAAAGATTTGACCTAGACACATACATTAGATCAGAAAAATTTTTGTGAAGTCAAACGACAAAAAAAAAAACTAAATTATTAAGATCTAAAGTGTAGCTCTATTATAGCAAAAAAAAATGTAGAGGTTACTAGTTATGCTAGGTATCATTTTCCTTATAATCATACAAACGCTTAGACAGAAACAGATATTAAGTGATAATAGATGTTGCAGATCCATATATGGTAAGTTTACAACTTATTAAACTCAGGTGCATTTTCAGGTATTTGAATTCAGTTATAAGATATATGAAATTTCCAAAGACCTAGAGCACATTAGCAGCGTCACTATATAGATAAAAAAAATAATGATAAGCACATTAGCAATGTCACTATATAGATAAAAAAATAGGCACATTAGTTCAGTTCAAAAGGTCAAAACTTACCTGGCCACAATTCCAACTATTATTGTGATTTTCACCATCTTTGTTTTCTTCACCATTAGCTAAATTGTGTTTGTTGTTATATGTCACTCATGAGCACAAACAAAACTGATGCTGTTCCAAGGTGTCCCTCCACCTTCCTCGTTCAGATCAATAGGAAAGAATTAAATAAGATAATGTATCCAGAAAATCTGAATTGAGATATACAGCATCATAGAACCCTATAATGTTTTCTACAAAGATGTGAGATCTACATTTACAAATGAGCAAATATTTAAAACAAATCTTGAATTAATGCATACATTAATGCGGAAGGATCTTGACCACTAAGAAACCTCAAATGAGATACCTGGTACAGCTATAAGCTGAAAGGAAGAAAAAAACATTAGAAATATCTTGCACTAAGTCACAAACATAGATGGAAAAATCCTGATAAGCAGACCACTGCTGTACAAACAACAGGAATTGTACTTCTAATTTCATCTTTAAAAAATATATATATACGAGACAGTAGATTTTATTAAATAAAAAAGGTGAACAAAACAAGGGTCCGGGGAGGAGGCATCCTAGGATCCCCAGAAAGGTTAGAAACTAAAAGGATGAGACTACAAGATACATCTCCAATTTCTAACTAAATCTGATAAAAAAGCCTTAAACCATGGAGAAAGAGGAACTAACTCTATTGGGAAGAAAGATTTGCAAGAGAACATCCCAGATGGTTCCAAACCAAACTCCTAACATCATCAATATTTCCGCTTAAGTTGATTTCTTTATGCTGCTCGACAAGGCTACAAAAACCGGGCATTTCTGAATCTTTTAAGTTTCAAAAAATTCCAAGAGGAAGTTGATGAACCAGAATGTGGTTTGACAAAACAGGCAATAGATTTACTATGAAAGGATGAAATACAGTATAATGAAGAATATAAGCTAGCAAAAGAGCAATCCCCAACACATGCATCTTCCCACAACCTCACCTTATCACCCCCTCAAACCCACCTTAACTTATTGAAGAAATCGTGGTACACTCTAGAAATGAATTTCCATGGACTTCTAAGCTAGTCCAGTGAGCCAAGTGCATCCTATATCTGCTTTTAATGACTTTACACTAAAAGGAGTGCCTTTCATTTTAAAAGCGTCTTTCATATTTCCTTAATCCATAAATTTTGAATGTCTCAAAAATTTAGAAGGGGAATCTTCTGTCCATCACATGCTTCCAGATTTTCATTCACAAGCTAAACCAGTTAAAGATATTCAAGCAGAATGCAGAAATTTATTTCTATTATATATGATTTCGTCATTAAAGGAATAAGATGCAGCGAAGACACCAAAAAATTAAAAAAAGCAACAGCTGAGCATTTCACAGAAAATTAAAGTCTTCTGAGTATACTAAATCAGAATAAAAAGGGAAAAAAAAAAAAAAAAACTCAAAAAGACATACCTTCAAATTAACAAAATCTGGATAAATAGTGTCGCAGGATCGTTCCGCTCCAGTGATCTTTTAACATCAATTTATGATTGCACCTCATCTAAACACTAAAAAAGAATGCAAGATATTTCATTGTCTCAACAATCAGAATCGTAGCAGTGAATGCTTGTAATTAGATGAAAGTCATAAGCACTCATGATGCAAAACTAAAAATGACAATAATGCTTGCTTGTTCTATTTCTACTATTCAGTATGAAAATACCGTTAAAAGAGAGTTGATTGCAGTCTTTCAATTCAAGCTATATTCATCTCGTACGGACCAATCTTGAAACTAGATGAATCCAATGTTTCCCTCGATTTCTGGTTTGGGTGATCTTAATTGTGAAACGGTATCAAGAAACCAAGCACGATTATCAGAATCATATCAGTGAATTCAGATATGCATGTATTTAAATGAAAGTCATAAATACTCGTGATGCTAAACTAGGTAATACAATACTGTTTGCTTGTTCTTTTTTTTTTTTAATTCAATATGAAAAATACAGTTAAAAGAGAGTCGTAGGTTTACCAAGACAGAATTTATGTTGATTGCAGAATATTTCAATTCAGGTTGCATATTCAACTCGTACGGACCAATCTTGACACAAGATGAATCCAAGCCATCAATAAAATGTATCGATTATATACATATTTTTTATGGAATACTTGAACATTGATCACATGAGATGCAATAAACGCTGATATAAAGGTTCTTAAAGCACTTTGATAACCAGGGAAAGAAGTTTGGAAGAAACACATAAATAAGAAAGCTGCAAGACTATATCAACCTTTATAAATAGATGCTCCATCAATATCGAACCCAAAGTTCCAAATCGAGGCTGGTCGATATTTGTACCTCAAAAGTTCCAGATAGCATACCATTATCATAAGATGTGCTCAATCTTCGTCACTATCATTCAACAGTTAAGAAAGAAGATAGAATAATAAGAATATGTATTCAACGGTCTACAGTAGTTGTTTATTTATGGTTGCAAACAAACCTGAGAAATCTACAAGCATTATCAATTGAGGGGTGCATTTTCGAACAATCCGTTTTAGAAATAATAGTGTGGGACACTGGTATGGAGCAATGATAAAAAATTTTTGCTATCCTTCATAAAAACCAAGAGACACTTCACAATCTCTATAAGTTTGAATACTGACAAAGAAGGGTGAATTTATTGATTCATTATATCATGCCTAATACATATGCTATCAAAGTTATAAGCTGATGAATCACTTTTTGACAGCAACTACAAAAGTTTGTAGTTATAAGCATGTAAAGTAATATGATTCAATGACAATCCTAACATGTAGAGTAAGTTTCATTTACAAATCATAGATAAACAGAAAATAATCCTTACTCAACTTGAGATGGCGAAATAGCTAGTTGAATATGTTATCATAAGCATGCAAATATAACGTGGCATTGTATATGTTGTATTTTTTATATGCATGTAAATATGTCCAGCTTTGTATCAAAAATAATTACTTCTTACTGGCATACATAAGAATCTGCCTTGTGCACTTCAACAAGCATATCGTTCAATGTAGTACTCAAGCATATCCTTTAAAACAAAAGGCAAAAATGACAAAGAACCCACACAAAAACAAACAAACAAAAAGAGGTTGATGATGTACTGAAATAACAAAAGACAAGAGTGCTCTTTAATCTAGAAGGAATTCAAGAAAAAACTACCAGATAATTTGTAGCTACAATTTATACTTCAACAACTTCAAGTTCTCAATGGAAAATATAGCACATAATGATACCCATCCATAAGTCAATGCTATACTGAAAGGATCAGGGATATGCAAATAAAGATCTCAAGGTTGAAAAACAGAGTTAGTGGAATAGGAACAGTTCAACAAACTAGCATAAAACTAAATGTCTTTTTTGTACAAGTTATATTCCTTGTCAAGATTTCCTAACTATAACCCCATTCATATTTCCTTAATCCATAAATTTTGATCGCCTCAAAAATTTAGAAGGGGAATCTTCTGTCCATCACATGCTTCCAGATTTTCATTCACAAGCTAAACCAGTTAAAGATATTCAAGCAGCATGCAGAAATAGTTTATTTCTAATATATATGATTTCGTCATTAAAGGAATAACATGCAGCAAAGAAACCATTTCCAAAAGGTAAAAAATTAAAAATAGCAACAGCTAAGCATTTCAGAAGTTGTAAAAGAGCAGCAAAATTAAAGCCTTCTGAGTATACTTAATCAGAATAAAAAGAAAAAAAAAACTCAAAACGGCATACCTATCAAATTAACAAAATCTGGACGCATAGTGTCGCAGGATCGTTCCGCTCCAGTGATCTTTTAACAACAATATATGATTGCACCTCATCTAAAGACTAACAAAGAATGCAAGATATTTCATTGTCTCAACAATCAGAATTGTAGCAGTGAATGCTTGTAATTAGATGAAAGTCATAAGCACTCATGATGCAAAACTAAAAATGACAATAATGCTTGCTTGTTCTATTTCTACTATTCAGTATGAAAATACCGTTAAAAGAGCGTTGATTGCAGTCTTTCAATTCAAGTTATATTCATCTCATACGAACCAATCTTGAAACTAGATGAATCCAATGTTTCCCTCGAGTTCTGGTTCGGCAATCTAAATTGTTAAAATGATATCAAGAAACCAAGCGTGATTATCCTCCTCCTTTTCCTGAAGCACATCCATGCAATCACACATACACATACACATGCAATCACATCAATATTTTCACCATTAAGAAACCTATCCACATTAAAGACTGAATTGAACTCCCGCAATCTCACTAACATTACAAAATTTCCAAGTTGGGGGAATTTCCAAAGTTGTTATCGGATACTGGGGAAGTTCGGAGGAGCAAGAGGAAATTTCAAGTTCCGTAAGATTCGCCGACTGTTTTCGCAGATTTGATGATCGCTCATTGGAGTCTGTAAATGTTTTGACAGTTGACAGCAACTATAAATGTTTTGAGTTATAAGCATGTAAAGTAGATGATTCAATGACATTCCTAACTAACATGTTGAGTAAGTTCATTTACTACAAATCGTACATAAATAGCCAATAAACCCTACTCAGCTTGGGATTGGGAAATAACTAATTGAATATGTTATCATAAGCATGTGAATATAATGTGCCATTGTATATGTTGTAATATTTATACGCATGCAAATAAGTCCAGGTTTGCATCAAATATACTTGCTTCTCACAGGCATACATAAGAATCTACATTGTGCACTTCAACAAGCCTTGTCGTTCAATGTAGTACTCAAGCATAACCTTTAAAACAAAAGGCAAAAATGACAAAGAAACAAAAACCACACAAAAAAACAAACAAAAAAGAGGTTCACAATGTAGTGAAATAACAAAAGACGGAGTCCTCTATAATCTAGAAGTAATTCAAGATAAAACTACCAGATAACTTGTAGCTACAATTTATATTTCAACAACTACAAGTTCTCAATGGAAAATATAGCACAAAATTTTACTTCAACTTCTTTTCCTGAAACACATCCATGCAATCACACATGCAATCACATCAAATTTTAAAGATTAGATTTCTTATTTTCTTGAATTGAACTTCTGCAATCACACAAGATAACAAAATTTCCAAGTTGGGAAATTGCCAAAGTTGTTACCAAAGGCTTGAGATGTTCGGAGGAGGATTCGCCAACTATTTTCAAAGATTAGGATGATCACTCGTCTGAGTCTGTAGTCGCTGTTGCTGCCATTGCAGTCTGCAAACTCTTTGTTTTTTTTTTGATGAAATGTAAAAGTTCAATTATAAAGTAAATATATGTTACAGAGGGTCTCAGAGGATGGTATGAGGTTTAAGGAGCAAATTCCTTAATCCTCAGGATAAAGAAAGCACCCTAGAGAGAATAGGCAAGGTAGAGATAATTTCCAAATTAGGGCATGAATAGAATCCAACAGATACACGGCCACCGTCAAAACCACAATGGGTAATGTCATTGGGCCATATTAGGATAAAAGGAGACATCTCAAGAGGGCACTGTTAAGAGTCTCAACTTAACCTAACTGGTCATCCACATTACACAAAGCTACTTGCAGCAACAATTAATCCTGGAAATAAAAATATAAGGCCAAAATTGTTCAAGAAAAATAAAAAAATATTTCTCAGTTTAGGGCATGAATAGAATCCAACAGATACACTGTCACAATCAAAGCCACAATGGGTAATGAGATTAGGCCAAATATTAGGATTAAAGGAGACATCTCAAGAGGGCACTATTAGGAGTCTCAACTCAACCTAACTGGCCATCCACATGACACATAGGCATTGCAGCAACAGATTAATCCGGACATAAAAATATAAAGCCCAAAGTTATTCGAGAAAATAAAAAATTATTTCTCAGTTTAGGGCATGAATAGAGTCCAGCAGATACACGGCCACCATCAAAGCCACAATGGGTAATGCGATTGGGTCATATTAGGATAAAAAGAGACAAACTCAAGAGGGCACTGTTAAGAGTCTCAACTCAACCTAACTGGCCATCCTCATCAACCATGGGCAATTGCGGCAACACATGAATCCTGGAAATAAAAATATACTAAAGTCCGAAACTGTAAAAGAAAAATAAAAAATATTTTTTTTTCTAAGCTATACAGTATTACAGTAATAAAATATTAAAAGAAAAAAAAAATTGCAGCGAAGACTTTGAAACACGATAGGTTGAAGGATGAAGATACGAGTTCAAGAAAAATAAAATAAAATTTCTTTCTAAGCTATAGAGGATTATAATGATAAAATATTAAAAGAAAAAATAAAGAAAGAGAATTGCAGCAAAGACGATAAAAGAAAGGAAAAGATAGGAGAGAAAACACATAAGAGAAGAAAGCACAGGGAAAAAAAGGTTAGGGATAGGGGCTGTGGTGGCGGAATATCCGAACGGGGGATGCGGTGATGGAGAAGAAGAGGCAAAACGACACGGCGGCGAAGAGGAGAGAAGGCAGCTGGCAACAATGAGGGGGAGGGGGGAGGGGGAGAGGAAGAGGGGGAGGAGGAGCGGCAGCGGTATGTTTGATTAACCTAATTGGGTTTAGGCTTTAACGGTAAGAATTTTAAAAAGGAAATATCCGGGTTTTTCTTGAGTAAATAACAAGACATACCAAAATTAAAAATTATTTTAAGAAAATAACCTCATTTCTCAGATATAAATTACAGAGTAATGAATCGAGTATATAATATTACTACTATTTAAAATGTATTTGCGTCTTTATTTTGACTTCGGACTATTAGGCCTCATAATAGGCCCAATTTTAATTACGGATTATGGGCCGGTCATATATTGTTTGTTGATGGACACGTTACAAATGTATATTATGAGATATTTTATGTCTTATGGTTGATGCATGAATATTTTTCTTGGAAACCAATTTATCATATTAATTAAGATATTAATGTTTAAAATGACAACTTGAGACACAGAAATTAAGGTTTTGAAGAGTGGTGGAACTTGGGAGCCACTGAAAACAATTAAGTTTCATAATCACCATTTTTATTTTCTAAACTTGCAATATAATTTTTTTTTTCTAAACTCATAATTATTTTTGGCTGTATAGTATTACAATTAATTAATTCATCTCAGATACACTTTCAAACCTTAGTAAAAATTATTACCATATATATTATTACATCATCACAATTTGCAAATGATGGAAAGCTATGAGTTTTGACAGAGTTGGTTAAATTGGTTAACACTTTAGTGTTAATAATGTTGGGCTACAGAAATTGACTTTCACCCATCTAGGATGAACATCTTTTAATTTTCCACTTTCACTATAAATTCACTACAATCACAACTAATTTGTCAAGAAGTACTCTCCTGTATATACATTAGTCATCAAATGTTATATTTGCTATTTACATCAGTTGCAGAATAATAATATTTGAAATATGCATCAGCCACCAAATGTCAAACATTTGAGCAAGCCAATATAGACAATAGCCACTAAATGTTAGTATTGCATACATTCACTAACCATCAAATAATAATATGCATCCATCACCCACGAAATATTAATATTTAACATACACTTTAATCATAAAATACTGTTGTTCAGAAAATTCCCTAGTCAATCTCAGTTAATAAAAAAGAAAGAAATAAACAAAAAAAAAGCTCCACATTGAATTTGCTCATCTAAAATTATATGGACATGTTTTACTACTTCATGAAATATGAATTTTGATCTAAATACATGGAGGATGGATACCCTAACTGCATAAGTTTCAGCTTTCAAGATTTTTTAACAATAATTACAACACACTAAAAAACTTTGATGGGGCATATACTATGTACTGTAGTCAGGGGAAAGTGTGAGAATAATAGAAGAATAGCTGAGCATGGGGTACAAATTGTTATCAAGAAAATGAGCATACTGTGTGATTGCTGATTCTCTCTCAGGGATATCGTTACTGACAAAGTCAAATGGAGATGGCTTGGCTGTGTCCACCAACGGCTCCCACCTGTAACTGGGCCGTTCAGGTAATGCAACTGTCACAGCAACATGACTAGAGTTGAAGGCAATATATAATTCCCCCTTCACTGAGTCCATCTGACAATTACCATATCCAAATCGAGAGCATGTTATATAGGAAACATTCAACGATATTATTAATGGAAGATGAGCAGTGTTGTTATGATATCACCTATGGAACCAACACATAGAGAGCACTAGAAGAAAAACCAATTAGAGACCCCAAAGGCTTCATGATGTTTAGGAAGATTCATGGAATGTCAAGCCCTTTAGACAAGGGATATGTATTGAACCAGGATACAGTAGAAGTGGAAAAAAGATATTTTCCAAGAGGTCAAGGGTGGAGAGAATGCTGAAGGTAAATTGGACGTTGTTGTGCTGCCAAGCAGCCACAGAAAATAGCACTCTTATATTGTTTGCCATAAAGAGAATGTATCAAAACACAGTAGTGCGATAAGACCAAGAAAGTTACCAGTGTAAAGGCAACAAATCGGCTTGCGTCAGACCAATCTGGTGTCAGTGGAGAATGGCCATGCCATTGCAACCGCTCTGCTGTTGGGAAGTCATTTAAACCAAGTGATTCACATTCACTGAAATAAAAAAGATCGCTTTATGAGCTTCCTTGCAGTAAAAGCACAAGTCAATGAAGGAGGTAGATACATACTGGCGGAAATTGACCATGAGAGAGCAAAATCTGAGGAAATCTGATGAGGCCTCCTCCACCTTATCCCACCGAAAGTAGTTTATCTGCAGATAGAAGTGGAAGTGTGAAAAGGGAGACATCAAGAGAGGGAGGGGGGAAGAGAGAAACCAATGTAATGTTGAGAGCCAGATTAGATGATTACAAAATTATCATGGCAATATGTGTTGTTGTTTCCTCCTTTTGTGTGACCATACTCATCCCCCATATAGATCATTGGAACGCCCTGATCATACAAAATTGAGTGTAACAAGTCAAATATGTAATGTCAAATAAATAAAATAAACCAAAGACATGTGAAACTTGAACTTTGAGTTGAGGAAAATTGTCCTACTTGGGAAACCATGAGGCACACGAAAAAATTTCTCATTTGGCGTCTTCTCAATTTCTTCACAGTTATATCTGCAAATTCTCCCTCCTGAGACAAATTTATAAGAAACTATAAGACTGGAATTTTCCTTTTAATGATTAAGAAGAAACATCTAATAATTAAGTCAAAATTAAAGATTTGACCTAGACACATACATTAGATCAGAAAAAAAATCGTGAAGTCAAACGACAAAAAAAACTAAATTATTAGGATCTAAATGTGTAGCTCTATTATAGCAAAAAAAAAATGTAGAGGTTACTAGTTATGCTAGGTATCATTTTCCTTATAATCATACAAACTCTCAGACAGAAACAGATATTAAGTGATAATAGATGTTGCAGATCCATATGACGTTAAGTTTACAACTTATTTGTGGTTTTAAAAGGGTGGAAAACACAATCTTTAAAAAAATTAAATTAAATTAACATCCAGATTTATTAGAACATATTATTAAACTCAAGTGCATTTTCACGTATTTGAATTCAGTTATAAGATATATGAAATTTCCAAAGACCTAGAGCACATTAGCAACATCACTATATAGATAAAAAATAATAATAATAATGATAAGCACCATTAGCAATGTCACTATATAGATAAAAAATAGGCACATTAGTTTAGTGCAAAAGGTCAAAACTTACCTGGCCACAATTCCAACTATTATTGTGATTTTCACCATCTTTGTTTTCTTCACCATTAGCTAAATTGTGTTTGTTGTTATATGTCACTAAATCAGCCAAAGTAAAACCATCATGAGCGCAAACAAAATTGATGCTGTTCCAAGGTTTCCTTCCACCTTCCTGGTTCAGATCAATGGAAGCAATTAAATGAGATAATGTATCCAGAAAATCTGAATTGAGATATACAGCATCATAGAACCCTACAATGTTTTCTACAAAGATGTGAGATCTACATTTAAAAATGAGAAAATATTTGAAACATTAATGCTGAAGGATCTTGACCACTAAGAAACCTCAAATGAGATACCTGGTACAGGTTAGGGCTTCCACATAGACATTCAGCAAAAGCCCCAGAAAACCCATCTGTGCCCTTGATAAATTGCCTTGCAACATCACGGTACTGAAATATATGAAAAGGACTCTTTCATATATATACAAGTAGGGTCAAGTGGCACAACCACAATATTTGTTTATATATTAAATTTAAAATCTACAAAAAAAATAAATAAATAGGGTAGCAGCTATGAAAATGGTGTGCTAATTATTGAAAAAGTGAAAGACTTTAGATTATGTATATATATATATATATATATATATATACATATATATAAGCATGGTCTACTTACCTTCCCATTCCATTCCGACCAAATACCCCAATGGGGAAAGTTACCAACTTGATAAAGTCCTCCACAGTCCCATGCTTCAGCTATAAGCTGAAAGGAAGAAAGAAACATCAGAAATATCTTGCATTAAGTCACAAACATAGATGGAAAAATCCTGATAAGCAGACCACTGCTGTGCAAACAACAGGAATTGTGCTTCTAATTTCATCTTTAAAAAATATATATATACGAGACTAGATTTTATTAAATAAAAAAGGTGAACAAAACAAGGGTCCGGGGAGGAGGCATCCAAGGATTCCCAAAAAGGTTAGAAACTAAAAGGATGAGACTACTAGATACATCTCCAATTTCTAACTAAATCTGACAGAAAAAGAAACTTTTGAACTCTCTATGACTTGAAACCCACATAGTTACCCTGAATTTCATTCTATCTCAACCTTCACCATAGACTGTTCAATATTCTCAAAGACTCGATTATTGCTTTCCAACCAAATTGACCAACATGTAGCTGGAACTATCACTCCCCACCATGCCTTGCCTTTCTTGTTAATGAAGCCCCCAACATTTGGCAAATAAACAATGGATTCACTCCCCACCATGCCTTGCCTTTCTTGTTAATGAAGCCTCCAACATTTGAAAGAAACAAATAAACAATGGATTGTGGCCAGACCCAGAGTAAGGCCAGTTCATTATGTGCCCTGTTCCATAAACAGATGGAAAAAGGATGGTGTAGAAAAAGGCAATTCAAGTTCTCAGGGTTGCACCTGCACACACACCAACTAGAGGACAAATGAACATTCCGAAATCTCTTTTCAATCATATCAGCGGTGAACAGCTTCCCCAAGACCATCACCATGAAAATAATTGTACTTTCTTAGGTACAGGAACCTTCCAAACAGCCTTAAATCATGGAGAAAGAGGAAACAACTCTATTGGGAAGACAGATTTGCAAGAGAACATCCCAGATGGTTCCAAACCAAACTCCTAACATCATCAATATTTCCACTCAAGTTGATTTCTTTATGCTGCTCTATAAGACTACAAAAACTGGGCATTTCTGAATCTTTTAAGTTTCAAAAAATTCCAAGAAGAGGAAGTTGATGAACCAGAATGTGGTTTGATAAAACAGGCAATAGATTTACTATGGAAGGATGAAATACAGTATAATAAAGAATATAAGCTAGCAAAAGAGCAATCCCCAACACATGCATCTTTCCACAACCTCACCTTATCACCCCCTCTAACCCACCTTAACTTATTGAAGAAAATCGTGGTACACTCTAGAAATGAATTTCCATGGACTTCTAAGCTAGTCCAGTGAGCCAAGTGCATCCCATATCTGCTTTTAATGACTTTACCAAAAGGAGTGCCTTTCATTTTAAAAGCGCCACCACTTTCCCAACAACACCTAATACCGCTTAAGGATACTTCTAACACCCAGTTCTTTAGGACGCATAATCACATCCCAAGAGACCAAATCTGCATCACTATTCCCATCCGACCCATCGCAAAAGAAATTTCTCACCCTTTTCTCTACTAAGTTTGCAATTCCTTTCAGGATTCTAAATAAAGACAAGTGATAAGTAGGTGGACCGTTTAGTACTGACTGAATCATAGTAACCTTCCCCTGCTCATAAAAATAAAAAATAAAAAAAAACAAAAACTCTTCCTTCCAACTGGCCAGTTTCTTTGACATCTTGCTCAAAACGGGCTCCCAAAGTGACAATTTGAGAGTATTGCCTCCCAGAGATCCCAAGTGCTTAATAGGCCAAATGCCAGCCATGCAGCCAAAGGATGCCACTAATCTGGAGACTTTGTTTTCCTCCTCATTGCAGCCGAACAAAGTGCTCTAATTCAAATTGATCCTCAATCATGACATGTGCAAAAGAGATCCTGGACCTTAAGAAGCCATCTAAAATATTCTCTTCTGTTTGAGGAAAAAGAGAGTCATCTGTGAATTGCAAATGGGAAACTACAACTTTGTCCCCACCCACCTCCAATCCTTCCACAAGCAAAGTACGCTTTGCTTATTATGGTCAAACCACACCTAAAGGGTGGGGGACAGCAAGGACATAGTATCCATATCCTCCAAGTGTTAGTTTGGATGGAGAATGCAGAGTTTCATGCAGAAGACATCCTAGTGATAGTGGCTAATAATCCAAGTTATTTCTTGGAAAATAATTTAAAAAGGATGAGGTGGAAAAGGATTTGAAAAGTTAATTCTAAAATCCAAATAATTAAATTAGCACAAGAGAGTAGATACCTTCACTCCATGTAGTATAGGGTCATTGCTGATCATGTCAATCAATGGGGGGCTAGAGAGTGGAGTACCAGTTGTGACTGTATCACCTTCAATTGCATTGCCATATACATTCACAGTATCCCAGAGACTGGACAGATCAAAATCAGAGGTAACACAGACTCAGCATGAATTAAGGGATTTTGTGTCGTAAATGATAGAGCAACTAACCTGCTACTCCTTGTGAAGATAGAAGCAAGATCAAACCGAAAGCCATCAACATGCATTTCTGTCACCCAGTATCTGTTGAGAATCAGGACTAAGCCAGATAAATAAATATCATTTCAGTAATGCGTGAATCGATGTGGCAAGCATGAGTGGAAACAAAATGTTGTTTCTAATAATGACAGTGACTACAGGAAACAGAAACATTTATGCAGATTATCAAGGCATAAGATAGACAATTTCTGTCTTGCATGCAGGATAAACAATAAAACAATGCATATTAACCGAATAAGTAACTATCATAAACCAAAAGAGCAACCATCATTCTTTGAAATTGACGCCAGCCCGAAAATTTTATCACTTCATTCAGAGGCTTAAGGTATAAGATAAAAAAATTACTACCTCCATCTCACAAATATAGACCTATTTCTGTTTTCACACACAAATTAAGAAAATATTTGAAGTTTCAATTATACCATTATCTTTCATTAATTCTAACATTGCTAACATTTTCTTGTTTCAAAAGGTAGATAGGGAGTTGAGGTGTGCTAATTCGATATACATTTAATTAAGGGCATATATGGAATTACAAATTAAAAACCATATTAATGTAGTAACAAGCCTATTTTTGTGGGACAGACAAAAATAGTATACAAGTTTATCTTTATGGGACGAACGGAGTATTTGATATTAATATCTTGAGGACAAAATGCAGCTGCAAGAATTAATATACTCAAATACAATAATGAATGAACTGGACTGACACCACGCAATTCTGAATCCTGCCGTACAAGAAGCTTGTTAAAATGTTGTTACAAATATCAATGACAGAACATAACAAATTAGAAATATACAAGATAGAGAATGCAATCATATTATTGGTATTTGTTACTGTAATGTATTTTCATGTAGGAAAATGTTCCTGTAATGAAATTTCACTATTCTGTCCCCACATGCATTCAAAAAAAAAGCAGATGTAATAATCATAAAAGAACAGATGGAATTTTGTATGGTGTTCATCCACAGAAGATAGCTAAATACATAGCTACTTCCTAAACTAATGGAAGAAACAATATGCATGTTATCTGTTGCTTTTCAGGTGAAACAAGGAGTGAAGACTTCCATATCAAAAATATTTGAAGCTTAATAAGAAAAGTACTTCTACCTCAAGCAATCCACGATAAATTGTCGTACGATGGGATGATTGCAGTTGAAGGTGTTCCCACAACCAGAATAATTGTAGTACTCGCCCTGTTAAAACATAGATCAAAGTAATCTTAGAAAGATCATCTTCTCAGGGAGTATGGTTTCAGGATTCTAACTACCTTGTTACTTCCAAGTCGTTAAAACTAGTTTTAACAGAAGGCCAAATTATCTAGACCTGTGTAGCCCAGACAAAAAACTGAACAAGAAACTTATGGGTGGGAGGAGGAAAAGAAAGTCCATCAGATAGCTCAATCATCGATTAACCCCTTAGGAGCCACAACAGCATTGAAAATATGTTTATTCAAACAAGAGGGGAGGAAGAGAGAAAAATCCGACAACAACAACAAAACAAAACAAATTACATTGATGAGTTCTTTCCATAGGCACTTTTCTCTTCATTATACGAAAACAAATAAATTGATAAATCTCCACAAGCTTTACCGCTACATGAGAATGAAAGATTAGTCCTAATCATAGAAACTTTCACTGGTGGAACTGAACAGGGTGGAGTACAGCAGCAAAGCCAAACCCTCGCAATACTTCATAATAGGAAAGTTGTTATTTCTGTTTTCCATCACCTTAATATAAAATTCAAAGCTATTTCAATTATGAACAGCACATTAATTTGATAAGAATTGTGTTATCTTCTCAATTTTCATTCGTATAGGTGAAAATAGTAAATATCAACAAGAATAATTCATAGAAAAATGAATAATAAGTACCCACATACCTTAGGTGCAAGCATATAGAAAACACTATTTTCAAGACCCCTAAATGATAAGGCGAGGCCATTTTCATTCCCTTCAGCAGTGTGATTGAAAACAACATCCATAATCACCTGTCACATTGACAAAAAGATAGAGAGCTAAAGAAAAATTCCACCACAAAACGTGCTCACTCGTTTATCAGAAATTCTTACCTCAATTCCTCGTTTATGTGCTTCCCTAACTAGATACTTAAATTCGTTCACTGCACCAACACCATTATTATCAATACCAGCAAAAGAATATCTTGCCATTGGTGAGAAATAATTGATCGTTGAATAACCCCAAAAGTTCATCCTGGACATGAAACAATGTTGTACAAAGTTAAATGACCACTTGTCTGGAATCATTCCATCATATAGCTTTCATGTGCATAATACATCAATATTTTACATGAACAGTAAGATTATCATAATCAATGTATAACTTGACACGTAAGAAAGATGTCAGACAGCAGCAGTGCAAGATCGTCAGATACAAAGCAAAATAACTGCTATAGCTCCTGCGTATGCCATGATGAAACCGTCATGAGTAAATGTTCGTTTTAGTTCCATTAACAAATAGAACATCAAGTGACAAAATTAAAAGAAATAAATGTGCAAACATGAAATACTCAGGTCAAATGTTTCACCCATAGCCTTGCATTTTATGCTATTTCTACTCACAGAGTTCATTAGTGCAGCTCTTTAAAGAGTTACATCACATATTTTCATAAGAACTTGGGCGTCCTGTTGACAAGCTCTCAAAACTTGCTGTATAAATTCATGCATGAAAAAGGAATGCCAGACATTGTAAGAATACTTCATCACAACAGATACCCTTATAACTTAATATTTGAAAAGATGCCCAAGTATATTCTCACAGATGGGGGCAACCAACATGAGAGGATTGAATTTAACATTACTGAGAGTATTCTTGAGAAAATGATATATAAATCTCAGCTAACCAAAGTTCTATACATTATTTGAAAGTTAAGGGATAAGATCGAAGTTACTTGTAGTCACCCAAGACAGAGTTGTAGCTATAGTACTCTAGTTCATTGAATTCATGACATGGCATCAGTTCAATGCAGTTGATACCAAGTTTCTGCAAAAGAATATAGCAACATCATAGAGCAGTTGAACAGCGCTGATCGTAAATAATAAAATAAAGTTCGTAAACCAATTGTACTTATGACTATTTTAAAACTGCATATTCAAGAAGCAACAAGCAATAAGGTATAAATTTAAATGCTTACAAACTATAGATTTAGTGTTTCATGGAGAAAGTGTTCACAAGCATGCAGTTGACAACAGCAAGTTCATTTGAAAGAGTTGCAAGCATTAACCATTTACATGGTATAATGTTTCACATGTCATCTAGCACTATTAGAAATATCACGACAGCAACCTCACATATAAACCAAAAAAGATGCCTACTCAAGAAAATTCAACTGAATATTGAATTTTACCTTCAAGTAATCAAGTTTCTCTACTACCCCTTGGTAGGTGCCAGGAAATTTTGAATTACTTGACTCATGCCTTGTAAATCCACGAACATGCATTTCATAAATAACCAAACTCCTTTGGGGAATCTTTAGGGGCAAATCTCCTTCCCAGTCAAACTGGAAGACCAACATAGACAAAATAATGAGTCAATTATTTAATTACCTCTTCAGAAAGTAAAACACCTAATCATTTACATATGCTGGTTGATAGTGTACACAACCTTGAACAAAGGTCATTACTGCCGTAGTCAAGTTAGGTAATCCAGGATGCAATAAAACAAAATGAATTCATCTGGGATATTAATGTAAACCGAAAATTATTTGAAATAGTTTAAGGCTATGGTCTGTCTTATTTCCATTCCTCCATTTTATTGTCCCAAAATAAGACCAAACATTTACAACATATTTCTATCAGAATACATTCAATCTTTCCAAAATATTTCAAAACATTTGATTCATTACACTCAAAAATGCATTTACCACATAACGCCAAAGATACATCACATTCCACACCACGTTTATGAAAAGTACCTTCCTGAAAACACTTTAAATAACAGCCAAAACAAAATTAGTCATTTCCTTAAATTATCATCTTGTTTTAATTATAAAATTGACTCAGACAAACTGAGAGATATAATGAAGTTTAACCTCTAAAATTAAGGTTGACAATTAAACAATGCCCGAGCCTGGACTCATTGCCACTAGTACCAGAGCAAAAAAAATCTGAAAAAATAAATCATTAAAAGAACGAACAAGATTAGACATCCATACAGTTCACAGAGGCAGTAATTCCACAGGAAGTTATACAAACATTTTTCTCTTGATTTAACTGGGTTTAGTGGGAGTAATGTAAAAATTAACTTTGGCTTATACACGCGCTATTTGTGTAATGATTCTGTGGTTGTGAATTATATAACTTACATTTTTTAGAAAGAGATTTGTTCCATTTAACACATTTCTGCTTTCCCCCAGATCACAAAGGTCATTGAAGGTTTTTCAAAACATCTGTGTCATTTATCAAATACCTTGTCAATAGCAGAAGGAACCATGCATGCCATCTGAGGCCAACATTCTTCGCCGTGTCCTAACACACCATATTCCCCTCTACTCACAACAGCCTACATTGTAGGCCAAAGACAGACAGAGTTACAATAGGCTACAATCTCAAATATTAATAAAGTAAATTAAATGATTTTCCTAATTCCTCCTATGCCATTGATGAGAATCAAGGTGTGTAAAGATATGATCATCCCACAAATAGCTACACCACTCAGACCTTTGCATAAGGGTCAATCAATATTTTAGAAGAATCGAAGTAGAAACCATCCTCAGGTGTAAAACTCCCATCAAGTCTATAGCCATACACCATATCCTCAAAATCACCTTTCACAAATACGTGCCAGACATCTCCTGTTTTGTTAGTCACTGGATTTAGACCAATCTCCTCAGTCACTTTTTTCTGCCCAAATAAAAAATTTCAGAGAAAAAAAAAAGCATTCAGAATTTAGTGCGCGAATCCAAACATACAGCTAAAACAAAACGAACTAGCATAAGTACTATAAAGTATAAACCTACAGAAAGCTGAAACATCTCGCTTGTTCGACACAAAAGAGAAAATGTACAATACGACAACGGACAAACAGTTAATCTACCTCCCGTAAGTCAGAAAGACTGATCAAGCAGAGATTCACCGACGAGGCATTGCGTGAAAAAACCGCAAAATTTACACCGCCACCTCTCAAAGAAGCCCCAAACGGCGTCGGATGACCAGTGAAGACCTCAAAACGACGGAGCACCGGCGGAGGCTTCTCGACCACCACCGCGGTCTCCGCATCGCCTCTTTCAGTTGCATTATTCGAGATTACAAAACCGTTTGCATTTTTCTCGGAATTCTCGAAGAATTTACTCGGAATTCCAACACTTACTCTGTTATTCCGGCACCGGAGATGCTTCTTCAAAGTGAATTTCGGCGGACAATAAGTAGGAATCAGAGAAGAGTGGAGCAATTGCAGTTCCATATGATTAATGCGATAGTGAAGCGCGAGAGTATTAGAGAGATAAACCGGCAGCCATGGACACTGCCGAGAGAGCAGTGTAGAAGGTGGCGTACGGACTGATCTGTAGTTGGAGACGCTCATCGGTTTCAAATATCTAAACTAAACTGAATTTTGTTCTTGTATTTCTGAGTCCTTTTCTTTTTTCATCTATTTGCAAGAAAACAATAATAACTATTTATATTTGAAAAATAAAATATCTCTTCTCTATGATTCCCTAGTTCTAAGAAAAATGAAAACTTATTCATAAACCAATGAATTTTTTTTTTTTTTTTTAAGTTACAAAAGTTTACAATTAAGAAATTTTTCTCTACAACACAAGACTGGAAAATGAACAAATAAGACTAGCAGAAAAACTTGTGCATCCTCTCGCATATTTTAACTTGACTCATTCGTATCTATATATTTGTATATATCTTTACGAATTGATTGATGTGTGTCTGCACTTTTTGTGTACCTACCTACACCCGCTAATGCACTATCTATTTATGATTTATGAGAAAATGGCCCCGTATAACCTAATTGACTATATTAAATGCCCAATTACCCTCTCCTTATATTTTTTGCCCAATATACCCTATTTGTTATAATAATGTACCCATCTATCCATTTTTTTTGAAAAAATCGACATGTTGGGACCCGATCACTGAGTGTGTCAGTTGCCCTGTTGACTTCTTTATTTTAAGTATTATTTTACTAATGAAATAAATAAATAAGCAATATATCAATTTATTTATTCATTTAATTATTTTAAATTTGCATCACTAATTATTTATCTCTTATTATATTATATATAATATAAGAATGGCAATTTTATGCAAATTGTTATGTTATTTAATTATTTTATTATAATTGCCGTGTATTGTTTTTTATTTTACGCTAATTACATCTTATATTATTTAATACATTATATTCAAATCAAAAATAATAATAATACTTATAATATATTGGCACTAATATATATTGGGTGGGAACGGCAATTTTGGTACATGTTTAGGGGGTGCACGGCAATTTTTTCAATAATTATCGTGCCCCTATATTTTTGCAAAAAAAATTGTAAAATTTTTTTTAGTGTTATAATTAGTGAAAAATTTATTCAAGAGCTAATTTTGAAATTTGCATTGTAATTATTCATAATTATAAATGATTAGTATTAATTTTCCAATCCTTTCAAAATTGTCGTTCCCCCCTATATTTATATGTATTTTATACAAATTAAATAATTATTAAAATAATTATTTATTTCTTATTATATTAGATTATATTACAAGTGGGAACGGCAATTTTATTCAAATTGTTATCTTATTTAATTATTATATTATAATTGCAAATTGTAAATTGCCGTGTAGTTTAAAAAAAAAATTTACTTATTTTGCTAATTATATCTTATATTATAATAATAATAAGACATATAAAATATTGGCAATAATATGTATTTAGTGGGAACGGCAATTTTTTTTAATATTTAGGGGGTGCACGGCAATTTTGAAAATAATTGCCGTGTCCCCCTATATTTTTTCAAAAAAATTTGTAAAATTTTCTTAAATGTTATAATTTGTTAAAAAATTATGAAAAAACTAATTTTGAAAATTGCATTGTAATTATTAATAATTTTAAATGATTAGTATTAATTTTCCAATTTTTGCAAAATTGCTGTTCCCCTATATTTATATATATTTTATACAAATTAAATAATTATTGAAATAATTATTTATTTCTTGTTATATTAGATTATATTACATTTTGTTATGCAAATTGTTATCTTATTTAATTATATTATATTATAATTGTCGTGTAATTATTATTATTTTTATTTTACTTATTTTGCTAATTACATCTTATATTATTTAACACATTATATTCAAATCAAAAATAATAATAACACTTATAAAATATTGTCAATAACATATATATAGTGGGAACGGCAATTGTTTTTTATTTTTAGGGGGTGCACGGCAATTTTGAAAATAATTGCCGTGCCCCCTATATTTTTTCAAAAAAATTTGTAATATATGAAATCATAATGTATTGTGCCACATAATGTATTATATTAATATTATAATATATGAAATCATATAAACGGCAATTAATGTAAACGGCAATTATATGAAATCATATAAACGGCAATTAATGTATTGTGCCACATAATGTATTATATTAATATTATAATATATGAAATCATATTATTGTGCCACATACACGGCAATTATTAGTTGTTATCTTATATATTAATAAAATATTATTTGTGCCACATACACGGCAATTTATGTACTAATATTATATTAATTTATGTAATTGCCATTTATGAAATCATGTACTAATATTATATTAATTTATCTAATTGCCGTTTATATTATATTAATTAATATAATATTAGTACTAATATTATTTGTGCCACATACACGGTAATTTTTTTTAATATTTAGGGGGTGCACGGCAATTTTGAAAATAATTGCCGTGCCCCCCTATATTTTTTCAAAAAAATTTGTAAAATTTTCAAGTGTTATAATTTGTTAAAAAATTATGAAAAAGCTAATTTTGAAATTTGCATTGTAATTATTAATAATTTTAAATGATTAGTATTAATTTCCCAATTTTTTCAAAATTGCCGTTCCCCCTATATTTATATATATTTTATACAAATTAAATAATTAATTATTTCTTGTTATATTATATTATATTACATTTTGGAACCACAATTTTGTTATGCAAATTGTTATCTTATTTAATTATATTATATTATAATTGCCGTGTAATTATTATTATTATTTTTTACTTATTTTGTTAATTACATCTTATATTATTTAACACATTATATTCAAATCAAAAATAATAATAACACTTATAAAATATTGTCAATAACATGTATATAGTGGGAACGACAATTTTTTTTTATTTTTAGGGGGTGCACGGCAATTTTGAAAATAATTGCCGTGCCCCCTTATATTTTTTCAAAAAAATTTGTAAAATTTTCTTAAGTGTTATAATTTGTTAAAAAGTTATGAAAAAGCTAATTTTGAAATTTGCATTGTAATTATTAATAATTTTAAATGATTAGTATTAATTTCCCAATTTTTTCAAAATTACCGTTCCCCCTATATTTATATATATTTTATACAAATTAAATAATTATTTAAATAATTAATTATTTCTTGTTATATTAGATTATATTACATTTTGGAACGGCAATTTTGCTATGCAAATTGTTATCTTATTTAATTATATTATATTATAATTGTCGTGTAATTATTATTATTTTTATTTTACTTATTTTGCTAATTACATCTTATAAAATATTGTCAATAACATGTATATAGTGGGAACGTCAATTGTTTTTTATTTTTAGGGGGTGCACGGCAATTTTGAAAATAATTGTCGTGCCCCCCTTATTTTTTTCAAAAAAATTTGTAATATATGAAATCATAATGTATTGTGCCACATAATGTATTATATTAATATTATAATATATGAAATCATATAACGGCAATTAATGTAAACGGCAATTAATGTATCAAAATTTGTAATATATGAAATCATAATTTTGAAAATAATTGCCGTGTCCCCTATATTTTTTCAAAAAATGCCGTTTAGTTATAATTAGTGTACAATTATAATATTAGAGTACACAGCAATAATTAATGTATTTACTAATATTATATTAATTAATATAATATAAACAGCAATTAGATAAATTAATATAATATTAGTACATGATTTCGAAAATGGCAATTACATAAATTAATATAATATTAGTACATAAATTGTCGTGTATGTGGCACAAATAATATTTTATTAATATATAAGATAACAACTAATAATTGCCGTGTATGTGGCCAATAATATGATTTCATATATTATAATATTAATATAATACATTATGTGGCACAATACATTAATTGCCGTTTACATTAATTGCCGTTTATATGATTTCATTTATTATAATATTAATATAATACATTATGTGGCACAATACATTATGATTTCATATATTACAAATTTTTTTGAAAAAATATAGGGGGGGCACGGCAATTATTTTCAAAATTGCCGTGCACCCCCTAAAAATAAAAAACAATTGTCGTTCTTACTATATACATGTTATTGACAATATTTTATAAGTGTTATTATTATTTTTGATTTGAATATAATGTGTTAAATAATATAAGATATAATTAGCAAAATAAGTAAAATAAAAATAATAATAATTACACGGCAATTATAATATAATATAATTAAATAAGATAACAATTTGCATAACAAAATGTAATATAATCTAATATAACAAGAAATAAATAATTATTTCAATAATTATTTAATTTGTATAAAATATATATAAATATAGGGGAACGGCAATTTTGCAAAAATTGGAAAATTAATACTAATCATTTAAAATTATTAATAATTACAATGCAAATTTCAAAATTAGCTTTTTCATAACTTTTTAACAAATTATAACACTTAAGAAAATTTTACAAATTTTTTTGAAAAAATATAGGGGGGCACGGCAATTATTTTCAAAATTACCGTGCACCCCCTAAATATTAAAAAAAATTGCCGTGTATGTGGCACAAATAATATTAGTACTAATATTATATTAATTAATATAATATAAACGGCAATTAGATAAATTAATATAATATTAGTACATGATTTCATAAATGGCAATTACATAAATTAATATAATATTAGTACATAAATTGCCGTGTATGTGGCACAAATAATATTTTATTAATATATAAGATAACAACTAATAATTGTCGTGTATGTGGCACAATAATATGATTTCATATATTATAATATTAATATAATACATTATGTGGCACAATACATTAATTGCCGTTTACATTAATTGCCGTTTATATAATTTCATATATTATAATATTAATATAATACATTATGTGGCACAACACATTATGATTTTATATATTACAAATTTTTTTGAAAAAATATAGGGGGCACGGCAATTATTTTCAAAATTGTCGTGCACCCCCTAAAAATAAAAAACAATTGCCGTTCCCACTATATACATGTTATTGACAATATTTTATAAGTGTTATTATTATTTTTGATTTGAATATAATGTGTTAAATAATATAAGATGTAATTAACAAAATAAGTAAAATAAAAATAATAATAATTACACGGCAATTATAATATAATATAATTAAATAAGATAACAATTTGCATAACAAAATGTAATATAATCTAATATAACAAGAAATAATTAATTATTTAAATAATTATTGAATTTGTATAAAATATATATAAATATAGGGGGAACGGCAATTTTGAAAAAATTGGGAAATTAATACTAATCATTTAAAATTATTAATAATTACAATGCAAATTTCAAAATTAGCTTTTTCATAATTTTTTAACAAATTATAACACTTATGAAAATTTTACAAATTTTTTTGAAAAAATATAGGGGGGCACGGCAATTATTTTCAAAATTGCCGTGCACCCCCTAAATATTAAAAACAATTGCCGTTCCCACTAAATACATATTATTGCCAATATTTTATAAGTCTTATTATTATTATAATATAAGATGTAATTAGCAAAATAAGTAAAAAAAAAATATTTAAAACTACACGACAATTTACAATTTGCAATTATAATATAATAATTAAATAAGATAACAATTTGAATAAAATTGCCGTTCCCACTTGTAATATAATCTAATATAATAAGAAATAAATAATTATTTTAATAATTATTTAATTTGTATAAAATACATATAAATATAGGGGGGAACGACACTTTTGAAAGAATTGGAAAATTAATACTAATCATTTATAATTATGAATAATTACAATGCAAATTTCAAAATTAGCTTTTGAATAAATTTTTCACTAATTATAACACTAAAGAAAATTTTACAATTTTTTTTGTAAAAATATAGGGGGGCACGACAATTATTGAAAAAATTGCCGTGCACCCCCTAAACATGTACCAAAATTGTCGTTCCCACCCAATATATATTAGTGCCAATATTTTATAAGTATTATTATTAGTTTTGATTTGAATATAATGTATTAAATAATATAAGATGTAATTAGCGTAAAATAAAAAACAATACACGGCAATTATAATAAAATAATTAAATAACATAACAATTTGCATAAAATTGCTATTCTTATATTATATATAATATAATAAGAGATAAATAATTAGTGATGCAAATTTAAAATAATTAAATGAATAAATAAATTGATATATTGCTTATTTATTCATTTCATTAGTAAAATAATACTTAAAATAAAGAAGTCACCAGGGCAACTGACACACTTAGTGATCGTCAGTGATCGGGGGTCCCAGCATGTCGATTTTTTCAAAAAAAAGGGGTAGATGGGTACATTATTATAACAAATAGGGTATATTGGGCAAAAAATATAAAGAAGGGATAATTGGGCATTTAATATAGTCAATTAGGTTATACGGGGCCATTTTCTCATCTATTTATTACTTTTAGTGAAAGGCTTGATTGTGCTTCTTGTTTTGATGAAATGTTTTACGCGTATAATTGAATTTTTTTTCTTTTTCTAAATAATAATTTTTAGTGAAAGGCTTGATTGTGCTTCTTGTTTTGATGAAATGTTTTACGCGTATAATTGATTTTTTTTCCTTTTTCTAAATAATAAATGGAGATGAGAGATTCGAGCAAAAATTAAGAGTTTATGTTGAGAAATGTATTCGAGTCAGCTAAATTCATAGTATTTATTATAAAATATATGATTATGCTGCAGAAAAATAAAATTACTTATTTAGTTCAAATTTATTATTAATTTATTTATAGTTGATGAAATCTTGATTGAATGATGGTTAATTGGAATAGAAAAGACTTAAAGAGTGAAATGAAACGCGTCAAAAGTATCTGGTATTTGAGCCCATCAACCCAATAAAGGCATCCATCATAATGAGCTGTGTTTTTTTTTTGGAACATGCATGATGTCACGGACTTGTTCCCTTAACAATAAACTTTTTTTTTGGGACATGCATGGTGTCACGGACTTGTTCCCTTAACAATAAACCGTGCGGCCTTTGCTCCTTAACTCGCCCCTTGCGGCTAGCAAAGTCAGTCTAATGTAGAACGATGTTGTTAACCGTGCGGCCTGCTTCTTAACCCAGCATTTGCTCCTTAACCCGCCCCTTACGGCTAGCAAAGTCAGCCTAACGTAGAACACCCGTCCCTTGCGGCTAGCAAAGTCAGCCTAACCGCAAAGTCAGCCTAACGTAGAACACCCGCCTCTTGCGGCTAGCAAAGTCAGCCTAACGTAGAACACCCGTCCCTTGCAGCTAGCAAAGTCAGCCTAACGTACAACACCCGCCCCTTGCGGCCAGCAAAGTCAGCCTAACGTAGAACACCCGTCCCTTACGGCTAGCAAAGTCAGCCTAACGTAGAACACCCGCCCCTTGCGGCTAGTAAAGTCAGCCTAATCGTAAAGTCAGCCTAACGTAGAACACCCACCCCTTGCGGCGATGTTGTGAGTGAGGTTGTGAGTGAAGTGTGGAAAATTGGTAAGTATGAGAGTTTAAGAGAACTTTGGAAAAGAGCACTTAAATAATGTTTAAAAATGTTTTTATTTTCTTGATGATTACAAATGAGGGTCACCCCTTTATATACTACTCCACCTCCTTAATGAACGGTGCAGATTGATTTAATTTAATGGTTATGAGAGCTTCTTTATAACTCTCCAAGAATATTCATATGAATATGTTTTATGATATTTACAAAGGAAACTTCCTAAAAGCTTCCTATATCCTCTATATACATTCTTCAACACTCTAGAATACACTCTAGAATATTCTAGAGTGCTCTAATTATAATTGCGCGTGTTATGGGGACAAATCAAATGATGGGTTTATTCTTAATCTTTTAACCCAAATTTTTATGGCCCAACTTTAATGGGTCGTGACAATGGGCTCTTTAGAAATATTATTATTATTAGGCCCAGCTTATGTTTGGGCATAATATTAGTAAAATTTTGATAAAACCCAATAAGAAACTTAAAGCACTGGATCAATTTAATGAAATACAAATTGGACCCCAAACAAAAAATTTACTTTTCAAGGGCATATTATTTTTAATATTATATATTAGAAATAAAAAGAGTAAATTCAAATTAATTTTTTTTAGTAATCAGTCAAAACTTTGCATGAGTTTTTTTTAGGTTTTTCATTGTTTCAAGAGTTTAATGATAATTCCCACAAAATTAAAAATACTATTTGATAATTTAATCAAATCATAAAGGTTATAAATGCAATTCACACAATAGGTGGAAAACCATTTAGAAAAATATTAGGTGGAAAAAGGAAATAATTTATTATGCACGTTTTTTTTTTTAATTTTGCATTCTAATTTTATTTTTCTCTGATCACAATTTATACTACACGTTTTGTTTACTTTTACAATCTTTTGCCAACATTTTATGGCGAGATAAGGTCCATGTAATTTTCACGTGCCAATTGAGGGTTGTTTTCATCATTTTCACTTTTAAAACATGGGCAAATTAAGTTTTTCAACTATTTTCAATGATAATGAGATTTTATTTTTATTTAAACCTCATCATCACACCATTCTTTATTTACTCAAATAATTTGTAGAGGAAATGACAGAAATTAAAACTAAATTTGATTTTGGATGGGGAATTAATTGATGATCTAGAAAATGATGAAAATAACCTTCAATTAGCATGTAAAAATCACGGGGACCTTTTCTTGTGAGAAATTTTTGATCGAAAGTTGTAAAAGTAAACAAAACATGTAGTATATGTTGTGATCGGGGGAAAAAATAATTTATGATGCAAAATAAAAAGAGTACATATTATAAGTTGGAAAATGAAATTAACCATAATTTAAAAGTTGGTTTTCCGTCCACCAGGTGCATGGAATTAGGATTCATGTTACTAGATCGATTCGAATCCTCATGTCTATATATATATATATTTTTGATTAATGTGCTGACTTTTATATTGTATTAGTATGATTTTTATGTACACATATCTTAATTTTTATCTAATAGTTTAACTTCAAACAAAAGAATAAATTCACCACATTTTGTATATACATATTTTTAAAGTTGCACTTGTGTGCAACTGTTGTATATCCATACAACGTGGGTCGGATCGGTTCAAATTAGACCAGGATCCGAGCATTACATAACATAAATGTATGCTTAACATAACATAAAAACCCTAAAGGTATGTTTAATATGATATAAAACCGTAAAGATATGCTTAACATAACATAATGTATGTTTAACATTATATAAATATATGTTTAATATAACATAAATGTCTTAAATGTATGATTAATATACCATAAAAGTATGATTAACATAATATAAAATAATGATTAACATAACATAAATGTATAGCACTTGAAACGAATTTAGGTGGGTTTGAACACACCCACCCAGGTACGTGGCAGAGCGTGCGTCTGCGTGGAGGACCCATAGATTCGTGCACCAATTACATAAAAGTTTTTATATAATTTCTATGTCTCAAGTTGTCATTTTAAACATTAATATCTCAATTAATATTATAAATTGGTTTTCAAGAAAAATATTCATGCATCGACCATAAGAAATAAAATATCTCAATAATCTATATTATATACAAAATGAAAGAAGTTGATTTGTCACTTTTCCTCTTAAAGATGTCAATCAACAATTTGATTGTATAAATATTTTTTTTATTTTTTTATAAGTTCTAAAAAATAATATTCTATATGTAATCTTGTATCTTTTATTTATCATTTATAAGAAAATGTTATGATTACCTATATTATAATAATTATCTATGTTATATATAAAATAAGAGAAATTGATAAATTTACTGATTTACCATTTTTTCTCAATAATATACATTTATAACGTGTCAATCAACAAACAATATATGAAAGGGCCATAATCCGTAATTAAAGCTGGGCCCATTATGAGCCTAACAGGCAAAAGTCAAAGTGAAGATGCAAACACATTTTAAATAGTAGTAATATTATATACTTGATTCATTATTCTGTAATTTATATCTGAGAGATGAGGTTATTTTCTCAAAATAATTTTTAATTTTGGTATGCCTTGTTATTTACTCAAGAAAAACCCAATTAAAGAGGTATTTCCTTTTTAAAATTCGTACCGTTAAAGCCTAAACCCAATTAGGTTAATCAAACATATATATATATATAAAATATAATATGTGCATCAAAACCCACCGCCGCCGCTCCTCCTCCTCCCTATCATTGTCGCCAGCCGCCTTCTCTCCTCTTCGCCGTCGTGTCGTTTTGCCTCCTCCTCTCCATCACCGTATCCGTCGTTCGGATATTCCACCACCGCAGCCCCTATCCCTAACCTTTTTCCTCCCTGTGCTTTCTTCTCTTATGTGTTTTCTCTCCTATCTTTTCCTTTCTTTCATCGTCTTTGCTGCAATTCTCTTTCTTTATTTTTTTTTTTTATATTTTATCATTATAATCCTCTATAGCTTAGAAATAAATTTTATTTTATTTTTCTTGAACTCGTATCTTCATCCTTCAACCTGTCGCGTTTCAAACTCTTCGCTGCAATTTTTTTTTCTTTTAATATTTTATTACTGTAATACTGTATAGCTTAGAAAAAAAATATTTTTTATTTTTCTTTAACAGTTTCGGGCTTTATTATATTTTTATTTCCAGGATTCATGTGTTGCCGCAATTGCCCATGGTTGATGAGGATGCCAGTTAGGTTGAGTGGAGACTCTTAATAGTGCCCTGTTGAGTTTGTCTCTTTTTATCCTAATATGGCCCGATGGCATTACCCATTGTGGCTTTGATGGTGGCCACATATCTGCTGGACTCTATTCATGCCCTAAATTGAGAAATAATTTTTTATTTTCTTGAACAATTGGGCTTTATATTTTTATTTCCGGGATTAATCTGTTACTGCAATGCCTATGTGTCATGTGGATGGCCAGTTAGGTTGAGTTGAGACTCTTAATAGTGTCCTCTTGAGATGTCTCCTTTAATCCTAATATTTGGTCTAATCTCATTACCCATTGTGGCTTTGATTGTGGCAGTATCTCTGTTGGATTCTATTCATGCCCTAAACTGAGAAATATTTTTTTATTTTTCTTGAACAATTTTGGGCTTATATTTTTGTTTCCAGGATTAATTGTTGCTGCAAGTAGCTACGTGTAATATGGCTGGCCAGTTAGGTTAAGTTGAGACTCTTAGCAGTGCCCTCTTGAGATGTCTCCTTTTATCCTAATATGGCCCAATGACATTACCCATTGTGGCTTTGACGGTGGTCATGTATCTGTTGGATTCTATTCATGCCCTAATTTGGAAACTATCTCTACCTTGCCTATTCTCTCTGGTGTGCTTTCTTTATCCTGAGGAATAAGGAATTTGCTCCTTAAACCTCATACCATCCTCTGAGACCCTCTGTAACATATATTTACTTTATAATTGAACTTTTACATTTCATAAAAAAAAAAAAAAAACAAAGAGTTTGCAGACTGCAATGGCAGCAACAGCGACTACAGACCCCAACGAGTGATCATCCTAATCTTTGAAAATAGTTGGCGAATCCTCCTCCGAACATCCCAAGCCTTTGGTAACAACTTTGGTAATTTCCCAACTTGGAAATTTTGTTATCTTGTGTGATTGCAGAAGTTCAATTCAAGAAAATAAGAAATCTAATCTTTAAAATATTGATGTGATTGCATGTGTGATTGCATGGATGTGTTTCAGGAAAAGAAGTTGAAGTAAAATTTTGTGCTATATTTTCCATTGAGAACTTGAAGTTGTTGAAATATAAATTGTAGCTACAAGTTATCTGGTAGTTTTATCTTGAATTACTTCTAGATTATAGAGGACTCCGTCTTTTGTTATTTCACTACATTGTGAACCTCTTTTTTGTTTGTTTTTTTGTGTGGTTTTTGTTTCTTTGTCATTTTTGCCTTTTGTTTTAAAGGTTATGCTTGAGTACTAAATTGAAGGACAATGCTTGTTGAAGTGCACAATGTAGATTCTTATGTATGCCTGTAAGAAGCAAGTATATTTGATGCAAACCTGGACTTATGATAACGTATTCAATTAGTTATTTCCCAATCCCAAGCTGAGTAGGGTTTATTGGCTATTTATGTACGATTTGTAGTAAATGAACTTACTCAACATGTTACATATTCAACTACCTATTTCGCCATCTCAAGTTGAGTAAGGATTATTAGCTATTTATGTATGATTTGTAAACGGAGAACATACTCTGCATGTTAGGAATGTCATTGAATCATCTACTTTACATGCTTATAACTCAAAACATTTATAGTTGCTGTCAACTGTCAAAACATTTACAGACTCCAACGAGCGATCATCCAAATCTGCGAAAACAGTCGGCGAATCTT
Organism: Scutellaria barbata; assembly: GCA_028654395.1. Lineage (NCBI taxonomy): Eukaryota > Viridiplantae > Streptophyta > Magnoliopsida > Lamiales > Lamiaceae > Scutellaria > Scutellaria barbata. The sequence goes on along the minus strand of CM053646.1, from coordinate 9,968,234 downwards.
ACGGAACTTGAAATTTCCTCTTGCTCCTCCGAACTTCCCCAGTATCTTGTAACAACTTTGGAAATTCCCCCAACTTGGAAATTTTATAATGTTAGTGAGATAGCGGGAGTTCAATTCAGTCTTTAATGTGGATAGGTTTCTTAATGGTGAAAATATTGATGTGATTGCATGTGTATGTGTATGTGTGATTGCATGGATGTGCTTCAGGAAAAGAAGGAGGTTAATCACGCTTGGTTTCTTGATACCGTTTTAACAATTTAGATTGCCGAACCAGAAATTGAGGGAAGCATTGGATTCATCTTGTGTCAAGATTGGTCCGTACGAGTTGAATATGCAACCTGAATTGAAATATTCTGCAATCAACATACATCTGTCTTGGTAAAACCTATCGACTCTCATTTAACGGTATTTTTCATATTGAATAATAAAACAAAGAACAAGCAAACAGTATTGTATTATCTAGTTTAGCATCACGAGTATTTTATGACTTTCATTTAACTACATGCATATCTGAATTCACTGGTATGGTTCTGATAATCGTGCTTGGTTTCTTAATACCGTTTCACAATTAAGATCACCCATACCAGAACTCGAGGGAAACATTGGATTCATCTAGTTTCAAGATTGGTTCGTATGAGATGAATATAACTTGAATTGAAAGACTGCAATCAACTCTCTTTTAACGGTATTTTCATACTGAATAGTAGAAATAGAACAAGCAAGCATTATTGTCATTTTTAGTTTTGCATCATGAGTGCTTATGACTTTCATCTAATTACAAGCATTCACTGCTACGATTCTGATTGTTGAGACAATGAAATATCTTGCATTCTTTGTTAGTCTTTAGATGAGGTGCAATCATATATTGTTGTTAAAAGATCACTGGAGCGGAACGATCCTGCGACACTATGCGTCCAGATTTTGTTAATTTGATAGGTATGCCTTTTTGAGTTTTTTTTTTTCTTTTTATTCTGATTAAGTATACTCAGAAGATTTTAATTTTGCTGCTCTTTTACAACTTCTGAAATGCTTAGCTGTTGCTATTTTTAATTTTTTACCTTTTGGAAATGGTTTCTTTGCTGCATGTTATTCCTTTAATGACGAAATCATATATATTAGAAATAAACTATTTCTGCATGCTGCTTGAATATCTTTAACTGGTTTAGCTTGTGAATGAAACTCTGGAAGCATGTGGTGGACAGAAGATTTCCCTTCTAAATTTTTGAGACGATCAAAATTTATGGATTAAGGAAATATGAATGGGGTTATAGTTAGGAAATCTTGACAAGGAATATAACATGTACAAAAAAAGACATTTAGTTTTATGCGAGTTTGTTGAACTGCTCCAATTCCACTAACTCTGTTTTTCAACCGTGAGATCTGTATTTGCATATCCCTGATCTTTCAGTATAGCATTGACTTATGGATGGTTATCATTATGTGCTGTATTTTCCATTGAGAACTTGAAGTTGTTGAAGTATAAATTGTAGCTACAAATTATCTGGTAGTTTTTTCTTGAATTCCTTCTAGATTAAAGAGCACTCTGTCTTTTGTTATTTCACTACATCATCAGCCTCTTTCTTTTGTTTGTTTTTGTGTGGCTTCTTTGTCATTTTTGCCGTTTGTTTTAAAGGATATGCTTGAGTACTACATTGAACGACAATGCTTGTTGAAGTGCACAAGGCAGATTCTTATGTATGCCAGTAAGAAGTAATTATTTTTGATACAAAGCTGGACATATTTACATGCATATAAAAAATACAACATATACAATGCCACGTTATATTTGCATGCTTATGATAACATATTCAACTAGCTATTTCGCCATCTGAAGTTGAGTAAGGATTATTTTCTGTTTATCTATGATTTGTAAATGGAACTTACTCTACATGATAGGATTGTCATTAAACATCTTACTTTACATGCTTATAACTACAAATTTTTGTAGTTGCTGTCAAAAAGTGATTCATCAGCTTATAACTTTGATAGCATATGTATTAGGCATGATATAATGAATCTATAAATTCACCCTTCTTTGTCAGTATTCAAACTTATAGAGATTGTGAAGTGTCTCTTGGTTTTTATGAAGGATAGCAAAATTTTTTTACCATTGCTCCATACCAGTGTCTCACACTATTATTATCTAAAATGGATTGTTTGAAAATGCACCCCTCAATTGATAATGCTTGTAGATTTCTCAGGTTTGTTTGCAACCATAAATAAACAACTACTGTAGAAGTGTTGAATACATGTTCTTATTATTCTATCTTCTTTCTTAACAGTTGAATGATAGTGACGAAGATTGAGCACATCTTATGATAATGGTATGCTATCTGGAACTTTTGAGGTACAAATATCGACCATCCTCGATTTGGAACTTTGGGTTTGATATTGATGGAGCATCTATTTATATAGGTTGATATAGTCTTGCAGCTTTCTTATTTATGTGTTTCTTCCAAACTTCTTTCCCTGGTTATCAAAGTGCTTTAAGAACCTTTATATCAGCGTTTATTGCATCTCATGTGATCAATGTTCAAGTATTCCATAAAAAAATATGTATATAATCGATACATTTTATTGATGGCTTGGATTCATCTTGTGTCAAGATTGGTCCGTACAAGTTGAATATGCAACCTGAATTGAAATATTCTGCAATCAACATAAATTCTGTCTTGGTAAAACCTATGACTCTCTTTTAACTGTATTTTTCATGTTGAATAATAAAAAAAAAAGAACAAGCAAACAGTATTGTATTATCTAGTTTAGCATCACGAGTATTTATGACTTTCATTTAACTACATGCATATCTGAATTAACTGATATGATTCTGATAATTGTGCTTGGTTTCTTGATACTATTTCACAATTAAGATCACCCAAACCAGAAATCGAGGGAAACATTGGATTCATCTAGTTTCAAGATTGGTCCGTACGAGATGAATATAGCTTGAATTGAAAGACTGCAATCAACTCTCTTTTAACGGTATTTTCATACTGAATAGTAGAAATAGAACAAGCAAGCATTATTGTCATTTTTAGTTTTGCATCATGAGTGCTTATGACTTTCATCTAATTACAATGAAATATCTTGCATTCTTTGTTAGTGTTTAGATGAGGTGCAATCATAAATTATTGTTAAAAGATCACTGGAGAGGAACGATCCTGCGACACTATGCGTCCAGATTTTGTTAATTTGATCAGTATGTCTTTTTGAGTTTTTTTTTTCTTTTTATTCTGATTTAGTATACTCAAAAGACTTTAATTTTGCTGTGAAATGCTCAGCTGTTGCTTTTTTTAATTTTTTACCTTTTGGAAATGGTTTTTTCACTGCATCTTATTCCTTTAATGATGAAATCATATATATTAGAAGTAAACTATTTCTGCATTCTGCTTGAATATCTTTAACTGGTTTAGCTTGTGAATGAAAATCTGGAAGCATGTGATGGACAGAAGATACCCCTTCTAAATTTTTGAGACGATCAAAATATATGGATTAAGGACATATGAAAGGCGCTTTTAAAATGAAAGGCACTCCTTTTAGTGTAAAGTCATTAAAAGCAGATATAGGATGCACTTGGCTCACTGGACTAGCTAAGAAGTCCATGGAAATTCATTTCTAGAGTGTACCACGATTTTATTCAATAAGTTAAGGTGGGTTAGAGGGGTTGATAAGGTGAGGTTGTGGGAAGATGCATGTGTTGGGGATTGCTCTTTTGCTAGCTTATATTCTTCATTATACTGCATTTCATCCTTTCATAGTAAATCTATTGCCTCTTTTATCAAACCACATTCTGGTTCATCAATTTCCTCTTCTTAGAATTTTTTGAAACTTAAAAGATTCAGAAATGCCTGGTTTTTGTAGCCTTGTAGAGCAGCATAAAGAAATCAACTTGAGTGGAAATATTGATGATGTTAGGAGTTTGGTTTGGAACCATCTGGGATGTTCTCTTGCAAATCTTTCTTCCCAATAGAGTTGTTTCCTCTTTCTCCATGGTTTAAGGCTGTTTGGAAGGTTCCTCTACCTTAGAAGGTACAATTATTTTCATGGTGTTGGTCTTGGGGAAGCTGTTCATCGCTGATATGATTGAAAAGAGATTTCTGAATGTTCATTTGTCCTGTAATTGGTGTGTGTGCAGGTGCAACCCTGAGGACTTGAATCACCTTTTTCTACACAATCCTTTTTCCATCTGTTTATGGAACAGGGCACATAATGAACTGGCCTTACTTTGGGTCCTACCAGAACCCATTGTTTCGTTCAAATGTTAGAGGCTTCATTAACAAGAAAGGCAAGGCATGGTGGGGAGTGATAGTTCCAGCTATATGTTGGTCAATTTGGTTGGAAAGCAATAATTGAGTCTTTGAGAATACTGAAGAGTCGATGGTGAAGGTTGAGATAGAATGAATTGAGGATAACTATATGGGCTTCAAGTCATAGAGAATTCAAAAGCTTCTTTTTTTTGTCAGATTTAGTTAGAAATTGGAGTTGTATCTTGTAGTCTCATCCTTTTAGTTTCTAACCTTTTTGGGGATCGTAGGACGCCTCCTCCCAGGACTCTTGTTAGGACCCGACGAAGAATGTTGGCCTCAGATGGCATGCATGGTTCCTTCTGCTATTGACAAGGTATTTGATAAATGACACAGATGTTTTGAAAAACCTTCAATGACCTTTGTGATCTGGGGGAAAGCAGAAATGTGTTAAATGGAATAAATCTCTTTCTAAAAAATGCACGTTATATATTCACAACCACAGAATCATTACACAAATAGTGCGTGTGCAGTTATATATAAGGCAAAGTTAATTTTACATTACTCCACTAAACCCAGTTAAATCAAGAGAAAAATGTTTGTGTAACTTCCTGTGGAATTACTGCCTCTGTGAACTGTATGGATGTCTAATCTTGTTCGTTCTTTTAATGATTTATTTTTTCAGATTTTTTTCGCTCTGGTACTAGGGGCAATGAGTCCAGGCTCGGGCATTGTTTAATTGTCAACCCTAATTTTAGAGGTTAAACTTCATTATATCTCTCAGTTTGTCTGAGTCAATTTTATAATTAAAACAGGATGATAATTTAAGGAAATGACTAATTTTGTTTTGGCTGTTATTTAAGGTGTTTTCAGGAAAGTACTTTTCATAAACGTGGTGTGGAATGTGATGTATCTTTGGCGTTATGTGGTAAATGCATTTTTGAGTGTAATGAATCAAATGTTTTGAAATATTTTGGAAAGATTGGATGTATTCTGATAGAAATAGGTTGTAAATGTTTGATCTAGAGTACTATAGCTACAACTCTGTCTTGGGTGACTACAAGTAACTTAGATCTTATCCCTTAACTTTCAAATAATGTAGAGAACTTTGTTTAGCTTATATTTATATATCATTTTCTCAAGAATACTCTCAGTAATGTTAAATCCAATCCTCTCATGTTGGTTGCCCCCATCTGTGAGAATATACTTGGGCATATTTTTTAATATTAAGTTATAAGGGTATCTGTTGATGAAGTTATCTTACAATGTCTGGCATTTCTTTTTTTGTGCATGAATTTATACAGCAAGTCGTGAGAGCTTGTCAATAGGACGCCCAAGTTCTTGTGAAAATGTGGTGTAACTCTTTAAAGAGCTGCACTAATGAACTCTGTGAGTAGAAGTAGCAGAGAATGCAAGGCTATGGGTGAAACGTTTGACCTGAGTATTTCATGTTTGCACATTTATTTCTTTAATTTTGTCACTTGATGTTCTATTTGTTAATGGAACTAAAATGAACATTTACTCATGAGTGTTTCATCATGGTATATGCAGGAGCTATAGCAGTTATTTTGCTTCGTATCTGACAATCTGGCACTGCTGTTGTCTGACATCTTTCTTACGTGTCAAGTTATACATTGATTATGATAATCTTACTATTCATGTAAAATATTGATGTATTATGCACATGAAAGCTACATGATGGAATGATTCCAGACAAGTGGTCATTCAACTTTGTACAACATTGTTTCATGTCCAGGATGAACTTTTGGGGTTATTCAACGATCAATTATTTCTCACCAATGCCAAGACATTCTTTTGCTGGTATTGATAATAATGGTGATGGCGCAGTGAATGAATTTAAGTATCTAGTTAGGGAAGCACATAAACGAGGAATTGAGGTAAGAATTTCTGATAAATGAGAGCATGTTTTGTGATGGAATTTTTCTTTAGCTCTCTATATTTTTGTCAATGTGACAGGTGATTATGGATGTTGTTTTCAATCACACTGCTGAAGAGAATGAAAATGGCCTTGCCTTATCATTTAGGGGTCTTGAAAATAGTGTTTTCTATATGCGAGTACTACAATTATTCTGGTTGTGGGAACACCTTCAACTGCAATCATCCCATCGTACGACAATTTATCGTGGATTGCTTGAGGTAGAAGTACTTTTCTTATTAAGCTTCAAATATTTTTGATATGGAAGTCTTCACTCCTTGTTTCACCTGAAAAGCAACAGATAACATGCATATTGTTTCTTCCATTAGTTTAGGAAGTAACTATGTATTTAGCTATCTTCTGTGGATGAACACCATACAAAATTCCATCTGTTCTTTTATGATTATTACATCTGCTTTTTTTTTGAATGCATGTGGGGACAGAATAGTGAAATTTCATTACAGGAACATTTTCCTACATGAAAATACATTACAGTAACAAATACCAATAATATGATTGCATTCTCTATCTTGTATATTTCTAATTTGTTATGTTCTGTCATTGATATTTGTAACAACATTTTAACAAGCTTCTTGTACGGCAGGATTCAGAATTGCGTGGTGTCAGTCCAGTTCATTCATTATTGTATTTGAGTATATTAATTCTTGCAGCTGCATTTTGTCCTCAAGATATTAATATCAAATACTCCGTTCGTCCCATAAAGATAAACTTGTATACTATTTTCGTCTGTCCCACAAAAATAGGCTTGTTACTACATTAATATGGTTTTTAATTTGTAATTCCATATATGCCCTTAATTAAATGTATATCGAATTAGCACACCTCAACTCCCTATCTACCTTTTGAAACAAGAAAATGTTAGCAATGTTAGAATTAATGAAAGATAATGGTATAATTGAAACTTCAAATATTTTCTTAATTTGTGTGTGAAAACAGAAATAGGTCTATATTTGTGAGATGGAGGTAGTAATTTTTTTATCTTATACCTTAAGCCTCTGAATGAAGTGATAAAATTTTCGGGCTGGCGTCAATTTCAAAGAATGATGGTTGCTCTTTTGGTTTATGATAGTTACTTATTCGGTTAATATGCATTGTTTTATTGTTTATCCTGTATGCAAGACAGAAATTGTCTATCTTATGCCTTGATAATCTGCATAAATGTTTCTGTTTCCTGTAGTCACTGTCATTATTAGAAACAACATTTTGTTTCCACTCATGCTTGCCACATCGATTCACGCATTACTGAAATGATATTTATTTATCTGGCTTAGTCCTGATTCTCAACAGATACTGGGTGACAGAAATGCATGTTGATGGCTTTCGGTTTGATCTTGCTTCTATCTTTACAAGGAGTAGCAGGTTAGTTGCTCTATCATTTACGACACAAAATCCCTTAATTCATGCTGAGTCTGTGTTACCTCTGATTTTGATCTGTCCAGTCTCTGGGATACTGTGAATGTATATGGCAATGCAATTGAAGGTGATACAGTCACGACTGGTACTCCACTCTCTAGCCCCCCATTGATTGACATGATCAGCAATGACCCTATACTACATAGAGTGAAGGTATCTACTCTCTTGTGCTAATTTAATTATTTGGATTTTAGAATTAACTTTTTAAATCCTTTTCCACCTCATCCTTTTTAAATTATTTTCCAAGAAATAACTTGGATTATTAGCCACTATCACTAGGATGTCTTCTGCATGAGACTCTGCATTCTCCATCCAAACTAACACTTGGAGGATATGGATACTATGTCCTTGCTGTCCCCCACCCTTTAGTTGTGGTTTGACCATAATAAGCAAAGCGTACTTTGCTTGTGGAAGGATTGGAGGTGGGTGGGGACAAAGTTGTAGTTTCCCATTTGCAATTCACAGATGACTCTCTTTTTCCTCAAACAGAAGAGAATATTTTAGATGGCTTCTTAAGGTCCAGGATATCTTTTGCACATGTCATGATTGAGGATCAATTTGAATTAGAGCACTTTGTTCGGCTGCAATGAGGAGGAAAACAAAGTCTCCAGATTAGTGGCATCCTTTGGCTGCATGGCTGGCATTTGGCCTATTAAGCACTTGGGATCTCTGGGAGGCAATACTCTCAAATTGTCACTTTGGGAGCCCGTTTTGAGCAAGATGTCAAAGAAACTGGCCAGTTGGAAGGAAGAATTTTTGTTTTATTTTTTATTTTTATGAGCAGGGGAAGGTTACTATGATTCAGTCAGTACTAAGCGGTCCACCTACTTATCACTTGTCTTTATTTAGAATACTGAAAGGAATTGCAAACTTAGTAGAGAAAAGGGTGAGAGATCTCTTTTGCGATGGGTCGGATGGGAATAGTGATGTAGATTTGGTCTCTTGGGACGTGATTATGCATCCTAAAGAACTGGGTGTTAGAAGTATCCTTAAGCGGTATTAGGTGTTGTTGGGAAAGTGGTGGCGCTTTAAAATGAAAGGCACTCCTTTTGGTGTAAAGTCATTAAAAGCAGATATGGGATGCACTTGGCTTAATGATGGAAGAAGACTTCGATATTCTGGCAGCGGAGTGGATGGATGAGGACATGGATTTGTAGGAGGAAGTCAGCTATGTACTGAAAGTCAGAGAGGAAAGGAGATCGGAAAACAAGGTTTGAAGAGGAAGCTTGTTTAGGAAGGTGAAGGTTGGGACACTCCTTATAATGGCGATGAAGTCGAAGGTCGAATTTATGATTACCCTTTTTTTAAACGATATTTTATATGAGTCGATTATGGATTTATTTTTTTCATTTTCGTTTTTTTGTTTAGATTTTGGATTTTTTGTTTGATTATTGATTTTGTGTTGACGATTTGTTATGGGTTACACCGCTTGACTTTCAATTTCAACCCAAATTGGAGCAAATTGTCATGAAAGGTTGAAGATGATGAGAGGTTTTACAAAATATTTCATAAATGTCTATCTACCCAGAGCTCGTTTTGCTAATTTTAATGGGTACATGACTTGAATTTTTAATTGAAAGGGTAGTTTAATAATTTTAATTTTTTTTATCATCCTTAACCAATACATCAAACAAAATTTTATAAACAAATCTATTTTAATAAATTCATAATCATTTAAACCAAACATATAATTTACTCAAACCTACTACAAAACCTACATACCAACCACCCAACTAATATCAGTTTTGTCCTACATACCAAACACCCAATATCAATTTTGTTCTACATACCAAATACCCAACTAATATCAGTTTTGTCTTTGATGAACAGTGCAAGCCCATAAATTTTATTAAACCCATCACTCAAAGCAAACGAGTCCTTAGTGGCTATTGTCTATATTGGCTTGCTCAAATGTTAACATTTGGTGGCTGATGCATATTTCAAATATTAGTATCCTGCAACTGATGTAAATAGCAAATATCAACATTTGAGGACCAATGTATATACCATATCAACTGGAAACTCTATATAATGATAAAACAAAAATTAAAAGTTTGTCTTTTACTTTTTCTTTAGGAAAAAGGAAGTTTGTTACATAGCCTAATTTCCATCTCCATGAATTTCTTCTTATTCATTGACACCATGCTTGAATTTTAGTAACTAAAAATACTAGGAAAAATATTGACTATGTACTCAAAATTCAGTGAGTGAAATGCCACAATATGATTTTTTCTTGAATGATACAATAATTAATTTCAAGCCTTTTGTTTTACAATTTTATAATTTTCCTTTTTTTTACGTTCTCCTGTTCCCTAAAAAATAAAAAATAAAAAGGGCTTTTGCTGACCTTATAAACATACTTAGTAAAGCATATTTTTTCAGTGTGGTGTGGAGGAATCATTGATCATATACTTCTTGGTAAAGGCAAATACTTCTATATATCAGTTGTATCGATCTAAATCTATGTAATCAGATCGATTCAATCTGGATCCACATACTTTTGGTTTTTTTATTTATTCACATATTATTTTTATATTATATTAATATAATCTTTATGTACAAATATCATAATTTTTATATAATTTTGTAACTTCAAAAAAAAAAAAACAATTATAACGCATTTTTTAATCAACATACCTTTATGTGATATTACTCATACCTTAATGTGATATTACGTATACCTTTATATCAATATAACCATACATTTATATAATTCATTTTTATACATTTTAGTTATGTTAGTCATACATTTAATTATGTACTCATACCTTTTAGTTATATTAGTTGCACCGTTATATATTACATAAATGTATGATTATGTTAATATAAAGATATAAGTAATATCACATAAATATATAAATGTTTAAATCTTAAATATAAAAATATTTGTACACAAAAATCATATTATTATAATATAAAAATAATATATGAATCAAAAATATAAAAAAATTAAAAAAACCAAAAAAGAGCACGGATTCGAATTTACCTGATTGCACCCGTGCACTTGGTGCTCATGAGACTAAAGCTTTGCTAAATTGTTAATTTCAAAATGTAAGAAGTTCAATTTATCGAATATATAAAATAACTACACTAATCATAATCAAACTGGATTTTTCTAGAATTAAGGAGTTTAATCTATCATGTATAAATATCTACATTAATCATAATGTAACTGGTTTTTTCTAGAATTGAGGAGTTAATCTATTAAATATATGAAATATCTACCCTAATCATAACCAAACTGGATTTTTCTAGAATTGAAATATATATGGTCCCAAGACGAAACATTGACATGGGAAATTTGCTGAATTTAATGGGACCAAAAATGGAAGTTTAAACGCAACATTTATGTGATGATAAGACTTTTGGAGGAAAATGGAGCTTTTCTATTTCAACTGGGAATTTAAACTTCTAAATCATTTTCTTTTTTACCTCAATTGTTCTATAATCCCAATTATAGAAGACAAAGATTAGAAGATAACGTTACAGACAAAAAAACTGGATCAGAGAGAAAGATTTAAGGGAGAAAAATTGGTGATCGAGGCAGATCGTGATGTTTAGCCCATAATTAGTGATGCAAAACTCCCATAAATAGAACATAAAGAGTTTGCTAATTAAAGTTTAATGACATGATAATGCATGGGTTCAATACTTAATGCATTTAAACACTGCGGATTTATAATGATGTCAAAATTATCACAACATCTAATAATTGGTTGTAATAATTAATCCATTATTACATTTTGAACTATAGTTGTATCCGAATTCACAAGTAAAATAATATTATAATATAATTGTGTGAGTTATTTATTTATTTTATCCAAATTCTGAAAAAAAAAATTAAATGGCAAGTTTAGAAAATAAAAATGGTGATTATCAAACTTAATTGTTTTATTTTTATAATATTTGAATAAGATGTATTGCTCAATCCAACCTTATTTTTTTCCAACACATCCTACCACTCTTCAAAACCTTAATTTCTATGTCTCAAGTTATCATTTTAAAGATTAATATCTCAATTAATATTATAAGTTGGTTTTAAGATACTAAAATAAGTCAAAGTCATATACTTGAATCATAGAAAAAGATATTACAACTTATTTTCATTTTAATTAAATGAAACACGTGTGCAAAACCAATTGGGAAATGAGTTTTGGTAAAGATGCAATTAAACATATTTGAATCAAACATATTTGAATTATTGAGAGTTCGAGCTTGGTTTATTTGTATTGAATAAATTTGAATTTAATTTACTAACACGGTGCATGAGCTTACTCAAACTTAATTAGGCTGAAACAAACTTAATAAACATAAAGTGTAACTTACACAGCTCATCAACTCATGATCAATAAAATAGATTATATGATCTATAAAAATATAATATATTATCTAAATTTTGTAATTCAATTATATATGAAAATAGCTATATATAAATATTCATATATTTATCTTAAGTAAAACCATAAAAAATAAATATCAAAATGCAATCATTAGGTTTAGACTTTACAAGTTAGCTCACAAGGCGAACAATGTCAAACTTGAATTTATTTGTTAACCTATTTTAACGATTAGTCTATAAAATCGAACTTCGAATAATTCACAAATGGCCCGATTCATTTATATTCTTAAGTTTTGAAGATTCGTGAAGAACAAGTTGCTATTAATTACGTTGTTAATATTCCAATTTCCAGTTGATTCAAAATAGGTAGGGCTTCACAAATTTTTTTTTTAATTGTAATTTTTGAATAAATAATAGATAATTTTTTTTTTGTTAAATTCAAAGATTTAGGATTCAGTTATAACTTTGAAATTTTGGCATAGCACATGCTTTTGGCATTTGCGATCGGAAGTTACCTTCAATTGTGATGATTTTTTTTTTCCAACTAAACCTATATAATATTAGGTTGTAATAGAAATATATATAATTTCTTCATACAAGTGCTCACATTAGAAGACGGTATCTTTTGTACCTACAATTATTGGAGTTGTACATTAGAATGGCTAACATGACATTATTTTTCTTCATAAAACTAATGTGTAACAGTCGTATCATGAGGCGGTTATACTTATAACAGAAAAAAAAAAAATTATAAAATATATATTTATAGATGAAAAACACATACTTATACCTATAAAAGATATATTTAAATCTTGTCGTATGTGAAACGGTCTCGCAAAAGACCAATTAATTTATCTTTTTTAGGAAAAGAAAAAAATATAGTACGTTTTTTTTTGTTTTGTATTTTATTTATTTTTAATTGTGCTCTCAACATTTCATTTCTGATGATAAGATCTCTATATTATACTTCATGCCAAATTATTTTTAATTATCATTTTTATTTATTTTATAAATACTTTGTCACCTCGGTGTTTTACTTTTATGTTTGATAAAGATGAATGGTCTTAATCTTAAAAGACAACAGTATTTCTTTTTAAAAAGATGCATCAATTAAAAGATAAATTAAATTTTCTTACATAAAACGCCATAAAGTATAGGGGTGGAAATAACAATATTTAATTCACCCACAAAACAAATGGATATATCTACACTATGGACATTATTATTAACTTGTGTCAGACTAGTCCCATGATGTTCATGTATATACTTTGCATGCCCATATTGCTCAATTTAATTCAGATCAAACTCTATGATATATATAGATACATGCATTCTTCATTATATTCCCTTTTATTTTATTTTATTTTATTTATTTCCTAATCTTATATATTTAATCTTCACGCGCTCTGTCGACCTCTTCTATCTCCTAGTCTATTTTTTTTTTCAAATTAAAAATAATTTAAATTGAAATATTAGAGGTTGTCTTAACTAATTAATTTTGGATAGGACCATGTCCCATTGATATATCTTCAAACGCGTACATATTTAAAATGAATATTTGGAAATCAAATCGTCACATATTCCATAGTATATTGTCTTTCATAACTCCATATTTATAATCCTTTATTACGATTTATATGCTCCATTTTCACTACACGTGGTTCATATAAAGTTGGGGAAATGTCAGCATTTGATTCAATCCTCTTATATCCACGTACTACCATCTTAAAACCTCGTCATGTGTCGTGTTTAATTTATGTGTGACACTGAGAATGATAATCACAATCCTTCTTTTTTCACCAAGAAATTAAATACTCATAGTTATTGCTATTTATTTTTTAAATTCATTTATAAAATGTTACTTTATTCATTCTGATAGTACTCATGAAATACACTAACTCCTACTACTATATCTTCTGACATAAAAATCTTACCATATATATATTGGACCAATATAGGAAGTGAGAGAAGGACGAGTGGACTAGGTCTTATAAATTCCAAGTGATCTTCTAATTCTTCTTCTATACTCAGTCCCTAGTTTATTGACTTTTGACTTTTCTTAATTTTTTAACATAGGTGTACATCACCAAATTAATTAATATGTGTTGATCATTTCAACCCCTTTTTCATCTTATTATTGTTAAAATGAAACTGCCAACATATAATTTTAAAGACATTAAATAGTGTTGATTTCTAAATAACTTTTTTGTAAAGTCAACTACATGAAGTTTGATTTTCCGTAAATAGTGTTGTATTATGTAGTTACATATATTAATAAATGACAATTGTGCAAATATACGATTAACGTTTATGTGGAAGTGCGAACACACTCTTATTTTATTTATTTATTTACGTTGTAGTGCAAATATGTCCCTAAGATATGATGTAACTTTGTCAAAATCCCTCTTTTTTTTTTATCCTTTTCTTACATCATTCTTCCATAGTTTTTTTTTTATATATATTTTATTAAACAATAAATTATTTGTTTTGATACATTTCTAATCCTAAATCAAATTTTAGAAATAACATAAGAAATTATATTTATTTTTTCTTAAATTATGTTTTTAGGACTTTATATTAAATTTATAAATTTTGAAAATCAACATCTCATATTTCATTATGCTTATAAAGAAAAATTGTTTGGATTTTTGGGTTAAAATATTATGTATATGTTTCATGTATAATATCAATTTTTTTTTTAATTTTATACTATTAAAACTCTAAAAATAACATAGTAGTTTTATATAGGGAAAATGCCATAATATTCTATGTAATTCTCAAAATTCGTTTCATAGTTAAATTCATCAATAAAATTTAAAAGTAATCTAGAATATTTCACTACAAATTAATGATTAATCATTTCACATAATATAATACTCCATAAAAAGAAGAATATAATCAATTTACTCTCAAATTCAAGCGTTAAATGTAAATTCGCATTCGCAAAAAGATTAATGATATATTTGCTATTCAACAATAATGTTAATTTTTTTTTTCACCTTTGCCCATTAATAAATATATGGTCATAATATATGTGTACATATTAAATGTTCATGCAATGTGTTCCATATTGGATGGTTGTGCATATTTACATATATTATTAGTATTAATAAATATATAGTCACATATATGTGTATATATATTAAATGTTCATGCACGTGTTCCATATTGAATGGTTGTGCATATTTAATATTTATTACTGGGATTGGTGGTGGGCTCCCTAATATCCGTTTTAGAAAGCTGTAGAAAGTTTTTTTATTTATTAACGTCACTCTTTCGTTCAGTTTAATTTGAGATATATATTTAAATTCAACGTATTTCAAAATTTAGAATGAAAAGAACCAGACTTACAATTTTTGAGAGAAAATATATCAGAAAGGATAACAATTATTTTATTATAACCAAATGAGATTTTATTTTCCACATTTTCATTATCCCACACGTTTAGATTCAGGATTATTATACTTAATTAATTAATTCGATGTAAGAAACAGAGTTACTTAAATTATATAGATTTACAAATGAAGATATGTTAATCGAATCAAACTGGCTAACTCTTAGCTATATTTTTTAATTTGTGGTTGCAACTTACAAATAAAACATAATATCTCCATCGATTTCAAGCATGGTTGTTCACATGATTTACCAGTTTGAAGTGTCGAAATCATATTTAAGAGCCTAATTAATTAAAGTGGATGCAGATATATCATTTTGCAATTGAGCACATCTAAGATTTGGCTGTACTATAAACAATAGTAAACAGTGATGGTCCTCAAATTTTGGAATGCACAAATAAATGAAAAGGGTTTTTACTTTTAATATAATAAAAAAAATAGTTTCGAGACTTTATACTAATGAATGCCATTATAAGACAAATACTAATTTATTGAAGGTATCCTAGTTTCATATTCTAATTACATACAAATCATGTTTTATAATATTAATCCCTCCAATCTCATTAAATGTTATTTTAGAGGTTGAATTTTATTTCTAATTATTTATCTTTTTAAACTTAATTTTAAGCAACTCTACTCCGAAAATTTCTCTATCATCATTCCTTAAAAAATAAACTAATTAATGTTCAACCTAGCATGTAACTTGTTTATATAAAATGTATAAATTAATTAAGAACCTCCTTTTTTTTTTTTTAAATTAATAGACGAATGCAGTGCAATAATTGGGTCAGATCAAGTCAACAAGCAAGTCAACTTGTAACATGTAATACTTTTACGTGTATTATGCCATATTTTTATATTTTTTTTAATAATACATGTGTTTGTATCATGTAATGTTTTTATAATTTTGACAAGTAATATTATGTAATACTTTTATTTCTGTGTGTATAATATAATACTCTTATATTTAGGAATACTTTTGAAAAATTATAATTTTGACTAATAAATATACATGATACAATATATTACTTAATTCTCACAAAAATATTACATATTGCAAGTCGGTCTACATTTTAACCCGATCATAAAGATGATAATTTAGACCCGATCAGTTGGTACCCATCTTGACCCGAGACCTTTAGTGTGGGTCAGACCCACCCCATTCTAGAAATGGAACAGGGGTAGCCTGACCTACATGGATGTCGGGCGGTCTAGGTCTTCTCCATACCCTACATTGTCTCGCAATTTTATATTATATTATATATATATATATATATATATATTACATATTTTAATTTTATCTAATTTAAAATGTTCATTATGATTAAGAATGTGATCGTACTAATTAAAATTTCTAAAAAATTCATTAAGATCCAACATATTATCTTAATTTTTATTTTGATTATCAATATAATTGTATGAAGTATTTGAGTTTTAATTATCAATATCAATGTATGGTGTATTTTGGGTTGCAACAATCTTTTCATCATTTTGATATAAATAAAATTTTAAGAAAAAACTAAAAGATGGTGCAGTGTGGGGCTTGACACGTATCAAGGCGGATCCTATGAGAGGAAAGCAGGGCTGGTCTGGACCCTCAACAACCCGCCGTCCCACTGCCGTCACTACCCGATTCAATCGGATTCGATCTAACTCAATCCATTGTTATCACTATTCGATTCAATCGGATCTAATCTAACCCAACCCACTTAAATATACAGTACGTAAAAAGTGGGCTATAAATGTGACGCGCAAAAGAGGTACGTACACGTACCTCTCAAAAATAAGTTGAAAAATATTTGCGGCTTGGCTTGTCGGCTTCCACTCGGTCAAAGCCAGCTTCTCATTATTAATTACGTTCCCATATTTCCATTCCTAAGCTTATATATACCTATATCCATCATCTCTCCATAAACAAACAATATTTATATCTTCTTCAGCTTCTTCTTCATCATCTTTATACCATGCAAAAACCCAAAAGAATGTTTCTCATATTCTTCAGAAAACTGGGCCTCTTCTTCTCGATGTTGCTACACCAGCACTCGAGCCTCCCGAAAAGAACCTATGTTCATCAGGACAGTTTATCTCGTTTAGGATTTCAAAAGTTTCAATTTCTTCGTCACAGATCAGACCTCGAAAACCAGGTTCTGATCTTCCATGCAGAGAAGGCTCTGCTGAAATCATCCTCTCTTTTTCCTTACTTCATGCTCGTGGCTTTTGAAGCGGGGAGTCTTATAAGGGCTCTTGTTCTTTTACTTTTGTACCCCTTCATTCTTCTCCTCGGCCATGACACTGCCATTAAGGCCATGGTCATGATCAGCTTCTTTGGCCTCAAGAAAGAGAGGTTTCTAGAAGGAAGTGCTGTTCTTCCCAAGTTCTTTCTGGAGGATGTTGGGAAGGAGGGCTTTGAGGTGCTCAGAAGAGGCAAGATGAAGATCGTCGTAAGCGATTTGCCTCAGGTTATGGTGGAGAGATTTTTGATTGATTATTTGGATGTTGATGTTGTTCTTGGCAGAGATTTGAAGGTTTTTTGTGGCTATTTTCTTGGATTTATGGAAGAAACAAGGGATCCTCGTGATCATGTCAACATGACTTCTGATGCTATTGGAGTTGGTTGCTTTAGGAATTGTTTCCATTCTCAATTCTTTTCTAATTGCAAGGTAACACTATGAGTCCTTTTTTTTTTTTTTTGGTTAAATTTATTCATATAATTGACAGCAATGTCCATATTAAAGGGATGTTTATGTGGTAAATTTAATCCAATTAGCCAATTAAATAAGTGATAATGAAAAGGAATAGCCAAAATATGATAATAAAAAATTTATTCTAGTCATGTTTATTAAAAACATGTTTTTTTTTTAACCAAAAAAACTGTTATGGACAAATACATTTCATTCTTTTTCCCCTTTTCTGAGGAGGTGGACCTCAATTCATTGAGGGTAAAAATGTCAATTTTGATAATATTTTATCTTATCTTATTAGGTTATTTTGTGGTTGTCTTATTAAATAAATGGGTTTCTCAAGGGTTAATATTGAGAATCAAGATTTTATTATACTTTAACCCTAAAACAACAACCTCTTCATTTTTACTTTCATTTTCCTTTCAAGATTGAATTTTATTGAGCGATAAGTTACCTCCAATTAATTACCAAACTTATAAATTATCCTTGAGTGATGATTAATTTGCATTATTAACTGTAACAGGATATTTACTTGGTGAGTGAACAAGAAAGAAGGAATTGGCATCAACTACCAAAAGATTCATACCCAAAACCACTAGTTTTCCATGATGGAAGATTGGCTTTCAAACCAACATTCTTGGCAACCCTAGCCATGTTCATGTGGCTCCCATTTGGATTCACTTTAGCCATTGTTAGACTCATCATTACTGTAGCATTTCATGACCTCAAATTTCCCATCTTGCCTCTCACCGGAATACGAATCACAAGCAACTCTTCCTTGAAACAAAAGGGAATAAACAAAGGCAAAGGAGCCTTATATGTATGCAACCATAGAACATTGCTTGATCCTCTTATGATCTCCTATTGTCTTAAAACCCCTGTAGCTGCGGTCGTGTATAGTCTAAGTAGAGTGTCGGAGATTCTCGCGCCAATCAAGACTGTCCGATTAACGAGGAATCGGGATCGAGATTCAGAGTTGATGGGAAAGTTGTTGGCCGAAGGTGACCTAGTTGTGTGTCCCGAGGGGACCACATGTAGGGAACCCTATCTGCTCAGATTCAGCCCTTTGTTCACTGAAATAACGGACCAAATAGTCCCTGTTGCAATAAACTATGAAGTTAACATGTTTTATGGTACGACCGCACGAGGGTTCAAGAGCTTGGATGCTTTGTTCTTGCTCATGAACCCACGACCCACCTGCTCGGTCCGTTTCCTAAACACGGTGAACATAGATGCTGGCACGAGCCAGAACGTGGATGATGATGACCAAAGTTTTAGGTACAAGCAGGCTAATATGATCCAAGGGCTGATTGCCAAAGAGTTGGGATTTACTTGCACAAGGCTTACTAGGAAGGACAAGTACTTGATTTTGGCGGGAAATGATGGAATTGTTAAAAATGGGTATAACAAACGGTAAATATCTCTATTGTTTTCTTCTTTTCTTTTCTTATATTGTATATGTTGTAGCTTATAGAGATTTAATTTGTTTGTGTAGATTATGTTAGGTAAGGTAGTAAATGAATCAAGTTGAGTTGAACACTAACTGTTCAAATTTGTTCGAAATATTATTGAGATACATAGATTATATTTGAGATTGTATGATAATTAATTTAGTCAAATTCAAATGAGATTGATTTAATCCAATCAAATACAAGTCAAGTCTGCTTGTAAATTTTGATATTATTACACTTATTTCTTTTTTATATTTATTGAGTTAGAGTTCGAGTCGATTCGAGTATGAAATTTTCTAGAGGTGTCTAACAGCTAGCATTCATCTATTTTTAAATCTATGCACAAACGATGCATGTTTTCTATACTAGCACTTAACACGTGGATTGCACGTGATTCATTTGAGTTGCATACATAAATTATTTTAATAATGGATTGATCATTTTCATTTTGTATTTATTGAAGTAAATTTTCAATATATGAGAATTTTTTTGGGAAAAAGTTTGGAATATATAAAGTATTTAATTTACCTTTTAATAACCAAGTAGAGAAAACAAAATAAATAATGAATTATTTTACTATCTTTAAAGTTATCATTCAATAAGATTATTAATTGGCATTACAAAGTAGATGAAACCAAGAAACTATCCATGTAAATAAGATTAATTCAAAACATACAAGTATCCTTAAAAACTCATAACATAAACCGAATATTCCATTGACAGCCAACTACATACGGGCAAATCGTGTACTTTATATGGCAAAGTATATAAAAATAAAAAATAAAAAATAAAAAAATCAATAGAGAAAGTCTAACAAAATGTTATTTCAAATGGGAATATGTTATATATCAAGATACATACAGATGTGAGAAACTCAAGTGTTAGAAAGTGCTAAAAAAATGCACTAATGAGAAAGTGATCATATCGACTAATTTACAACATAGGTAAAACTTCTACTAAAGCTAACTATATATAACTAATAATCAACACAAAGCAGGAAATAGCAGCATTAAAATGCTGTAAAAAAATGAAATCACAGCCTAAGGCTGTTTCTCTGTCATCTACGCCATCTCCATAGATTCCTAAGAACAAAACAACAGGGATTTAATCTTCCTACGAATCATGCTTTGCACCTCAAAATTCCCGAGTAGTTAATATTTCGTTTCCTGGCCGGGGTTCGTCCCTCAGTCCACTGATACGAATTTCTTCTCTGCATAATATTTCTTTTCGCTTGCTTCTTTCTTGGCATTTCGTTTCTGTGGAAAGGGTAGCATTGTTTACATGTATACACAACGAACAAACATATGAAAGACCATCAAAAGAAAAACGAATAATGAGAGAAGAAAGAGTACCAAATAAATGTCATGATTGGCAATAATCCTCTGGGCTATGGAAGTGGTAGTGATGTCTTTTGGGCTCTCGAGCATTTGGAAAATTCCCAGAGATTTCGGCAGTGCATAGGGATCTGAGTTGCCCTGAATAATATGAGTCACGTTTTAGCATGTGTTTACCGTAAATTACCAGGAGTTGATGATCTTTTTTATCCTACAACTAATAAAAGAGTGATTATAACTTACGTTCAAGAAAGGGTTTTTCTCAGCAATTGTCCCGTGTACAACCAGAGATATGTTGAAAGTTGTAATCTTTACATGCCACATAAAAATGTAACATGAAAACAGAGAATTATCAGTAACAGCAAAATCGAGTCTCAATTAAATAGAGAGAGATATGATAAAAACAAATGCAACTACAGCTTCTCATTACTCCAAAATCAATTATTTCTAAACCAACAAGGTTTCATCAGCCCAACACTCCCAACTCTTTTAACTGTTTCATGTTTCTTGAAATAATAGTGATTCACATTTGATTGTAGCATCTAAGTAGTTAAATATATTTGATACTGGACAATTATACAAGTAAAAACCTAAGTTGTAAAAAAAGTTATGCTTCTTGCAAAATTTCAAGAAAAAACTATTTGCAGAAACCTAAATATGCAACACGTCTTGCAAAGTGAAGCTTGGCATAATCAAACATAAGGTGCTCATTTTCATTAACAGACCATAAGTTTCACTTAATTTTAAAGTATCCATAGTTTGGATTTAGCTCATTGTTTTAACAGGGGACGAAACAAATCGGTTGTATGCAGAGACATTGAGACAACTTACCATGTCTTTAGTAACTTCCCACGGAGCCCCAATAATGACCTCATCAACGTAACGACATGCCAGCACGCTAAGGCTACGTTCATGGAGATTCATCAGTGGGTAACAACTGCCACGCAGCTCACTGCAAAAAAAGGAAATTCATTATGAACATGAACCGTGTCTCTTTCAGTAATATTTGCTAATATTTAGAGTATTTACAAGAAAATATAAATACCTCACAGTCTGGTCAGCATAAACACCAACAAGAAGAAAATCTCCAAGTTGCCTGGCACTCTTCAGAATCTGTACACCGGGAAAGATCAATTTTCATCAAATATTCCATGACGAGATTGGAAAGAGAGTATTATTTACATAGAAATTGCAAAAACTGAAGAAATAGAAATTACAAACAAACTAAAAGTAAAGATAGTGCAGAGATTTTATTGGGAATTTAAAATTAAAACTTTTGACACTACATCAAGATCTTGCATGAAGTTTAGTGAGGAAATATTAAGGAAATTATTTCCTAGTTTAAATAATCAAACTTTGTAATTTCACTTTTATAATTTTTTACTTGCTAACCTCGAAGTCCAGTCTTGCACCGAGTAAGAAGTAATATGCAATCCAAGTAATAACTATTTATCGAACAGGTAATAAATTTAATCTGGATACTCCTAATAACCTTGGAAGCTATTAGATCATGCAGTTCCTTTCATTTGTCATTGACTAACAAATGTTGGGTAAACTAAAGTTTGCATAAAGGCGGCATTTAGAAACTTAACCAAATCAGAAGCTTCATAAAATTCTATAGTACCTCCACGTGTCCAGCATGAAAAATATCAAACGCTCCATCAATGTACACAACACGAGAATTTGGTCCTGGTCCCTGAAATTAAACAGAAAACAGGAATTCATGAACTGTCATTAAAATGTTAAGCACACACTTCCACAAAATTATAGGAAAATACCACAACTCTTCCTATTCTGTCATTGACACTGAAACCATGTAAGTCATATAGCATATCAATGTGAATCATGCATGAATTTTTGAATAAGTTAATTTACATCAGTTTATTGAGTATCATTCTATTGCCATTCAACTTTTGGTCATAATGAAACAAATCAAATATATAAAGGTGATTAAAGCTGCTTCCATTAGATTGGCCAACAATAATGGCCAAACGCAATACAGCATGTTTCAAGTGATGTTCTCTAATGCAAGTACAAACATCAAGAAATTGACAGTTTAACCAATTCACAGCTAAAAGGTGACTTCAAATTACAGTCTCCAGCAAGATTATCAGAGATGAAGATATCAAAAAAAGTTATTAACAAAACAAGACCTTAGGGAAGTTCTTAAAAGTAGGCTTGGTGAATCTACGAATTATGTTTGATAATACATAGGTCATAATCTCCATAATTACCAATCCTTAAGCCACATCATGTTAAAGATCTTCAGTTGACATTATAAACAAGATGACAATTTCAAACGAGAGGTGAATGTACCTTGCCATTTGAAAATTGCACTATTCTCCTTGAAGTGGGTAAGAAATGAGATACGTGGCCACCGTTAGCTAAAGATTTGTTACTGTGGCTGCTGTTCAAGTCGTCAAATTTGTCAGCTTGAGATGATTCTAAGCATTCTTTGTCAGGTTTAGCATCCTTAACCCAGGAAAGTATCCTTCCTGCATACATATGAATAACACAACTAGTCATTTCACTTCTCACAATTATGCTTCAAATTTCAAAATTTCTTTGTTTGAGATGTCTATGATAGTCAAAACAGAAGTAAATCTAAAAATGTTAAGCTCAACAAGAGAAGGCACATGATATTTGATGGGCATGCGGATGAATTGAGACATAAGAAACCATAAAACACAGCTAACTGAATCAGATAAAACAGGAACTAGAGTGTAGGAAAAAAATAAAGAGGATATCAGGTTGTCAAACAAGCACACTACTGAAGCTAGAAAGAATGCAAAATAAAGAAAAAATTTATAAACAAGTGGTTTCAATTTAACGGCATAGCAAATCTCAACTTTACTCTAGTACATCCTAGATATATAGCATTTCGGGATTGGCTTTCCATTGTGGCAATGGAATAAAATGTAAGACTTATAATCTTTCGTAAGCATATCATAACAAGAAATGCATGCTATGTTGCTAGGGATTGCGACTCATCCAGGTTTGACCCAGGACCCCAAATGCAGTTTATACAATTCGTGGGTGAGTTATGGGTTTTATGTTTCAATCCGGCTACTTACATGTCTTGTTCAACCCACTTTATACACACCTGATTACACACACGTATATACATGTATGGGTATATTTATGTGCTACATTTACGCAAGAATATATTGTGTGCCAGGTACACTTGCAAATAAATCATCTATCTTGCACCTTTATAAATAAATAAATATAATAAAAACTTTATAATAGCTTATATTTTCAACATACACTAAGGTAAAAAAAAAAAAATTAAAAAAAAAGCGATGTTATAAACTTTTAAGAAATGAAGTATAAATACACAAGTGTACAATTAATTAATTATTTTCTTAGAAACATTAATTTCCCATATATTGAAACCTATGGTGATATTATTCTAAAACAACACAAGCTTAATGAACAATTTTGAGATTATATGGTCAGCCTAATTAGTCTTGTAGTACAAATAGTTGAGTTTGGTCCACATGGCACAACCTACCTCAGGTTTAGTCAGTCCTATCCACTGCCATCCTACTTGCTTCTATGATCCTCAATAATCTATGCAGACACCTCCACAACAGTGAGCAAGACCTTGTACATGACCAGCGGTTTTAATGGGGTAAAGTAAGACACTGACTCTGGGATTGATAGAACAAGATAGCGGGACAAATTAAATATATGGCGATAAAGTCAGTAAGGATAGCTTGTGTATTTCCATAAAGAAAAAGGGGGATACTTATGTAATCATGATATGTTTATAAAGTATTATTGGGAGAAAAAGAAATCACGACAAAAGAAATGTGGAAAATTATATTTTTTCAATAACCAAAAAAGGATGAAGCAACTTGCATAATTCATACAGTATCAATCCCACAAGAAGGCAATCTTCCAAGTAACAAGTATTTAAAACAAGAATTAAAAGCATAGGTTAAGAGGGATACAGTACCTACAATATCTGTGCTGGAGACACCTTCAGTGCGTTTGATCTGCTTGTAGCGACCAGCTTTCTTTGCTAGAGCATAAGCATCAGTTCCATCAGGAAGAAGACAGGGATCATCACCATGTATAATATAGTCAATCTTATACTCATTGAAAAGTCGATGCATAAACTCTTCTGTAATTTCATATGGAGCATCAGGAATGACTTCATCCACCCATTTTAACCCACTAACAAGAGACAGCCTGATATAAAATAAAATAGATAAAAGTAAATGTCACTATATTGCAAGTACAAGAATCATCTACATGGTATAAACCTAATGATTAGAGTGATCAAGTCTTACCACAAAGATTGAGAATAATATAGCCAAAAAGTAGCTCATTCAACAAGTTGCAAAATTTAAAGTAAGGAAAGGGAAGCATGACAACAATCTAATGCTATACATAAATGAATCATGCTACACACACGTCCACATATTGATCATGAAAATAAATGAAAGACAATACAGTTCTGACCTCCAGTTGATTGAAAATGAGGAACCAATAAGAAGATAGGAGTTCAAAAACAAAATCAACTCTGAACCGTGAAACACTTGTAAAAATGCAGTACCGTTGAGTCCCCAAATAATGACATGTCAAATTGATTGCAAACAAATGGTATGCATGTATACCTCTCCTGCATAGATAAAACCGGAGGCCCTTTATTGGATATGATCTCTTCATCACTTACAACTCCAACAACTAATTCATCTCCCAATGCCTTTGCTTGTCTCAGTGCGTTGGCATGCCCATAATGCATTAGATCAAAACATCCATCCATATACACACGAACACGCCTCTTTGAAGATTTCTTCTTATGAAAAACACTCAAGTGGGGGAAAAGGTGAGGCATGGTTGGAACACCAATCATGCCAAAGTAGCTACTGGAGAAACTGAGCAGTGCACAAGTAATCATTATACCACCAAAGAGGTGCGGGTAGAAATAAACCCCATCTTTGATCCAGCTGCTGCTCTCGAAATCCATCTCCCAAGTTTCAAGGGCCTTCTCAATCTAAGAGGAGACACAAACCCTGAATCCATCAAACCAAAAATGAGCAAACCACTCAGAATGCATTCCTTGTGGCGCAAAAATCAAAATCATTCAATCATATACTAGTTTTGAGGTAGATCACTAAGTTCATATTTTAAGTATTTCAATGCTAAGTTATGTTTGTAACTTTGACAGTCTTCTGTTAGTTTCTCAACCACACTAACCTTGATGCATTTGAACTACTCACAATATCCATATCTCCAAATTCTACCTTCACATTCAAATGCAACCTCAAAAACATTTGCAGTGAAGGAGGAAATATAAATCAACAACAAAATTGTGGGAAAGAGAAACATGAAATTACTACCTGCTGACACAGAAATCATAGGCAATATCACAAACAGTTAATCTTTGCTACGCCCAGTGAAGTTACATGGGGTCCAGATCCATCATTAATAAACACATTCATAAACACACCCACATGTATATGTGCCAATCAACTGTAAATTTACACCAGGTGTAACTTCATAAGGTCTGGTCATATATTCTAAAGCGTGACATTCAACAATATTCAGAACAGAACAAGTTAAATCCCCCCCCCCCCACACACACACAAAGGAAAAAAGGGACACAAGAGAACAGGAAAATTCAAGAATAAGTTAAACGAGATCTCCATAAAATTACTTAAAGCATTGACAAAGACACTTGATTCAAATCACAGCAGCAAATCTAAACAATCAAATCACGGAGAAAATGCTAATCTTTACCGCCATACAACCCACCAAAACATACTCATTCAAAAACAAAGTCAGCACACGCAGCGTAAAAGATCCAAACTTTCTAACCGTCCCAAATAAAAATCGAAGAATAAAAAGACGAACCTGGGAGAAGCTGGAGATGGGGTAGCGATAATTTCAATAAAATTGAAGAAAGGCGTTTGGAAATGCGCAAAACTTATAAATAAGAATGTAAAACGAAAAAGTAGAAATCCAGTTTTGTTTCTTAGCAAATACAGGTGTGAGACGCGAATTAAATATCAATTTAATGATGTAAATTGCACAAAAAGTTAACGCCTACAGCAAAATCTAGAATCTGCAAGAAATGAAATGGGGTGTCTTTGTCAGATGAGAGAGAGAGAGAGAGAATCTTTACCTTTTTCTTGGTTGGCGCCTGCGTCTCCTCTTTCCTCTCTTCGTGGGAGAGGAGATTCACAAACTAAAGTGAAGTAAATGCCAACCTCGATTTTCTGCAAGATCAAGAATTTAGAAAAGGATTGATATTTCGCTGGTAATTGGGGGGTATTAGAGAATGAGAGTTGTTATTGCAAGATTGCTTAAATATAGACAACGAAAGATGGATTTGAGACCACATAAATTGACGTGATTAGAGTTTGTTTAGTCAATCGTTGCTTATTAATTTATAGATTGTTGTAAATATCTTGCTTTTTAAGCAAACTTAAGCAACAAGAGATGACACAGGTTTACGTGATCCGTTTGATGAGACGAGATGTTTATTGTGAACACTACACTTTCACTAAATTATTATGGAAATATATCAACGGATAATAAAATAAAGAATAATATTATTATACATGTCAAATTAATATTAAAATTATTTTCGAAGTCTAATCACCATAATTTCTACTTTTATAAAAACGTTATACCACATAAATTATAAAACTTGTAAAAATGTTGGAAATGTAGATGTTGTAATATATTATTAGGAAGATGTGTTGCTGATGATGATTAATGTGTGTATTTTATTGTGGAAATGTGTTGTTAATAAAGATTGATGTAGATATGAGATAGAGTAGGATATTGGGGAAAATGGTGCAAAATACCCATTTTTTTAAACTGTGATCCTATTTTACCCATTAATATAATAGTATATCCAAATGACCCTAAATATAGTTTTTGATCCCAAAATACCCATTTTTCTCCAAGTCAACTGATATGTGTGGGCCATGTCAGACTGAGACATATTGTCATTTGGTGACTGTTTTCGAATATACTGTTTTTAATTATTATTAATAATATATGAATGTACACATATTACTCATATACGTGTACACGTATTATCACAAAACGTGTACACGTATATGGTTAATACGTGTACATGTGTAGAAATGCATTTTGGTGGAATATTACTACGTGTACACGTATTAGGATTTGTGTTCACATATCAAACTTATACGTGTACACGTATTATTATAATACGTGTACACGTATATGAGTAAGTTCACATATCAAACTTATATGTGTACACGTATTATTATAATACGTGTACACGTATATAAATAATACGTGTACACGTAGTAATATTCCACTAGTATACGTGTACACGTGTAGAAATGCATTCGGGTGGAATATTACTACGTGTACACATATTACTCATATACGTGTACACGTATTATTATAATATGTGTACACGTACAAGTTTAATATGTGAACACAAATCATAACTTTTATATTGATGGTATATGGGCCACAAAATAGGAAAAAAATGGTAAATGAGGTCATTCTCTCAATAACTAAATCATGAGTTTGATTGAACTTGTGGGCCCATTTAAAAGTTGACTTGACCAAAAAATGAGTATTTTGGGATCAATTGTTATATTTAGGGATCAATTATTATATTGATGGGTAAAAATGAATCAACTTTTATAAAAATGGGTATAAAGGGCTATTTTTCCATTTTTGTTGATACAAAATTTGAATTTGAGAGACATTTTTGTTCCTTAACCCCTAAAAATTTGGATTGATTTGATCTTAGTCATCGTTAAAATGAGATTTACAAATCCTATGATATTATGCTATTTTTTCTACAATTATTAATAAAAAATATATTTTTTCGACAATTTCTGATGTGGATAGGACAACTTAATTCTATTGTGCAAAACCTCAAAACAAATGTAATATATTCAAAAGCTGATTTGCAAATTCTTCCAAAATCTCATGCTTTCAACTTTTACTAATAACCATAAACAAATATGGATTTTGGATTTCAAAATTTGAAATCTAAAGTAGTAAAAGATATTTCAAACCAGATAATATATATATTTCTCATTGTTCAAATATTATAGTTGAAATAAATGTTATTTTTCTAATAATCTATATATAATGTAGTTTAAAATTAACTACTTATGCTTATCATTATTCAATTACAGCATCAACTAAAACTATAATAGTTATTTCAAAGTAGATTAAATATATTTCTCAAATTTTGTGAAATTTTAATAAAGATTAATATCGTGGGATCAAGAATAAAAATATCGATTTCGATGAAAATATTTGTGTTTCAATTTTACTGAAATATAGTGGAAATATATGGAAATATCGGTACATTATATTTATTGATATTTTTTCGATATTTACCGATATTCATCCGGTATTCCCCGATATTTATCAATATTTTTTAATATTTCACAGATTTTCTTATAATTTGTATCATAAAATCATCGATATTGTAATCTTTACCGATGTTTGTCGATATTTCTCCAATATTTCATTTATTTTCCTGTCATTTATACTATGGAGTCACTGATATTGAAATCGATACTATATTTATTGATATTTTACTTATTTTTTGATAAAATTTCTCTTTTTTTTTATCATTTACGTAAAAAAAATAAAAATATCGAAAATATATCACTAAATTAGGTAAAAAAATGGAAATATAAAAAATATTTTCGAATATTTTCATCCTTGTGTGGAACAAAGAGTAGCAGAAATCATTTTTGGATTGGATTCTTGAATGAATATATTTATTTATTAATTGGAAAATGAGCTCTCTGGTTTCTTGAATGTTTCCACATACAATTGGACGACCAATCATGTCGTCTTTTTCTTGTTTTTTTTTTATTATTCTAATCTCACCGTGCTTGGAAATAGGAATTTTTTTTTTCTCTGTTTTATTTGTCTTGAAACAATACAAACTTTGTCCTCCCTAAAACAAGTAGCCAGATCCAAAAAAAAAAAAAAAAAATAAATAAATAAATAAATGAAATCCTACTTATATTCAAAATATTCAAACATTCCGAAAACTCAAGATACATGTGCACATAGTATTATGAGTTTGTCACGTTTTCTACGTTGTCGTGTGCATGACAATCAATATTTATGTGTCAGTTTTCTTATAAAATATTAATTTAAATATAATTTTTATTGATACATTATATTTTGTTTGTTATATTTTCAAGCGATATAGATAATTTCTCACAATTCATTTGGATGGAGGGATTTCAAATTTTTATAAATAAATTCATCGATGATATTTGAATGTACGTTCATTTAAAATCATATCTCTTTTATTTTGAGTTAATTTTCGAGAAATATGAGTAGGTTACAAATCACTTTACCTAAACACACATTTAATATTAAAAAAAACTCTCAAAATAATGCCAAAGATAGATTTGATACTAATGTGATTAGTGGCCTAACCAACATAAAAAAGTATATACAACCCTAGAGATGAAGGGGATGGAAATGAACGATTATAAAGTATTTTAATTCATTTCTCTTAATAAAGAGTCAACTTTTTCTCTCATTCTTTTACTTTGTCATTGATTCCTTCTAATTTCTCTATTTTGATTGATGGTCAACACCAAATTCATTTAAGTTTGTTACAAGAGCACCATATAAATTTTAAATAAAACTGATTGAGACATTTCCAATATGATTTCTTCCCCAAAAAGAAAAAAGTGTATACATGGAGGAGGAATTTTAACAGAACCATTAACAACAAAATTAACTTTTTTTTAATTAATTTTTTTTCCTTTTGTCGTTTATTAGGGCAATCAAAAGGCAAGACAAACAACGGCGTTCAAAATTAGAACCAGTTTTAATAATTTGAACACAAAATTATACTGTAAGATAAAGATAATAAAAATGTAAATTAATATTGTAGTTAAATTTAAAACAATTTCACCTTTTTTTTGGGGGGGGAAAAAGAAGAGAAAAACAATTTCACCTAAGCACTTGACATTTGACGGGTTCGTATAGTAATTTCTTCAGTTTTGCAATTTGGTCCCTCTGTGAAAATGCCAACTTTATCAAAAATTCCAAAAGAGAACGCGTCTCTTTCTCTCTCCTTTTTCTTTTTGCTTTTCCTTTTTCTTTCTTTGGGGCATACAATATTACAGTTTGCCCTTTGTTTCATACACAAAAGGAGTCAAGATTCAAGAAAGTCCTTATCACGGAGCAAAGAATAGAAGAACAAGATGAAGAGAAAGCCGCCTATTGGGATCCCATCGCCACCACCTCCATCGTCTCCGCCATCACCATTATCCTGGCACGACGTCGCTTCGGAGCTGGAGATGGGCCCCTCTCTTCCCACCGATCTCATCATCAACATCCTCTTAAAGCTCCCCGTGAAATCCCTGGGTAAGTTCAAATGTGTTTCGAAGCAATGGCTTGACTTAATCACAGACCCACACTTCATTTCTATGCACAGACACCTCTGCCTCGACAACCCAAGCACACTCTTGCTCAAAAAGATTCCACTTTTGCAACAGCCACACTTAAAAAAGTGCACTAGGGTTGATGTTTGTGCGTTAAGCTATGATGGGTTGTGTAAGAATTTTGAGTTCTCTTTGTATCTAAACGACGATGAGAAGAACATTGAGATGTTGCCTTCCAAGTGGGATCTCATTTGCTTTGTGAGTGATAGTGGATTTTATGCTTGTAACCCTAGTACACAGGTGATGAAGAAATTGCCTGAGGCCAGCTGTTGTACCTCGGGCGAGGTGAATGCTGGGATGGGGTATGTCAAGGAGAGGAATGAGTATGTTTTGGTGCATCTGTTTGATAGGAGCATGTATATACATGTTGATTATGACGTTGGGTGTGAGGTTTTGAGGTTGAGAGATGGGGAGGATTGTGAATGGAAGGTGGTCGATGCAAATTGTCCATATGTTGTCCGTGGGTGGGGTGTCTTGGTGGAGAATGTGTTCTATTGGATGATTTGGGATGAGTACAACCAGCCAGGAGACGAGGCCATTGTATCCTTTGATCTGGAAAAGGAGGAGTTTCGAACCGTTTCTCCTCCTGAAGGTTGTTTTGATCCACATGGTGCTTGGTCTCTGGTGGAGTTAGGAGGCAGATTGTGCTTGGTGGATAATGTGACACGCCCACAAACCATGGATATTTGGGTGTTGAAGGACTTTGAGAATCACAGGTGGGTTCGAGAATATAGTATTCATATGAATGTGTATACTAATGACATGCTGAACTTCATTGTTCCAATGGATTACCGGGATGGGAAGATAGTGATGGATGCAAATCAAGAGAGTCTTGACTATTATGACGTGAAGAAGAAGCACATCAAAAGGATGGACCACCTGATTGCAGGAGAGTGGAATTGGCTTCGGATTTACACTGAAAGTTTCTTTTCCTTGGGAAGCAAATAGATATCTAATGCTGGATGCCAAATTTTTTGTGGCACTTCATCTATTATCTATGGTCATGATTGTTTTCTTGTTTCCTGATGTGTTGTCTGGTTTAAAATTCATTTCAAGTTATGAGGATTTTTATTAAGTTTTAACTGCAAACTAAGCAATATAGCAGTCTTCAAGTGCTAAATTTATATAGTTTTGTTCAGACAATGGCTTTTTGAGGGGTCTTTGAATGGCATTGTTCTTTTTCTTGAACTGTGATTAGTTGGTGTATGATTTTGGAAGAACATTGTATTTGAATTGGAGTATTATAATTCCTATTTTCATTCATGGGATTACATTTAAATATCTGAAATTTATTTTTGGGTATGTATCTAAGCTCCCCCGGTGATTCTAATAAAATTCAATGTTTGTAATGCTCATAAAGAAATGCTGCTTCTTGATTTGTGTTTGGGTTCAGTTATTTATTACATTCTGCCTTCTGGGCGTATCTTAGTCTCCACTTAAATCCTTGTTCTTGTCTTACCTTTTGATACTTTAATATTCTCATCGTTTAGATCTTTGTACAAATTGGTAACTTATGTCATATCAAAGAGAAGCTTCTTTCCCACAAAAGTTTATGTAGACCATGAAATGTCCTGCTCTCCTTGAAAGGGACTTCGAATTACCTACTCCTTAATTATTCATGGTGCTTGTGGATTTTCATTATTATATTCTTTCTTCCATGCACTTTACTGGGAATGCCCCATTACAGCAACAGACCATCTTGTCTTCTTTCATCAGCTCAGTCACAAAGTACATGTCTTTTCCGCGTTTTCTCTTTTAAATATTGGTTGCTGAAGATTTATTATTCCCAGAGAAGTTCCTTACGAAGTTGAAGAAACATGGACATGCCAGGTATTTTGTCTTTCTAAAAAAGGAAAAAAATATATTTTTGTTCCCTGCACTTTCATCTTGTTCGTCTTTTATCCCTGCACTTTGATTTCTACTTTTCTGCACTTGCACTTATAATATTTGTGCCTTCTCCCCTATACTTTTTCGCATTTTCAATTTAATTTTTTCATTTTTTACTCCCATGATTTTTTCCCTTTGTTTTTGTTAACATGGGGCAAAATTAACCAAAAAGAAAAAAGAAAAGAAATTGCAGCAGGGCAGAAAAGTAGAAAATATAGTGTAGGGGTAATAGCCAACCAAAATTGAAGTGCAGGGAGGCATTAAGTGGATATTGTAGTGCAGGGGGTAAAAGACAAAAGACTTGGAAGTGCAGGGGGCCAAAAAATGCTTTTTTGTCCTCACAAAAATAAAGTGTGTTCATCACAGGTTTATTGATGACTATCGAAAGCTTCTTATGGGTTGGATCTATCGCTGCTTGTAGGCAAGTTTTGGGTGTGGTATGGAATGCATGTTGTCAGGCATTAATGTTTGGTGTATTATTTGGGAATTAACTGCTGAAAACATGAATAATCTCTTATCTATTTGTCAGAATCAAAGTTGGAGTTTTAGCTATATGCTTGAAAGAACAATCTTATCCATGGTTCTCTTCTGAGTTTGCTCTTGTCTGATCATGTAGCTTCACTGTATGTTTTGATTACCTCAAAACTGTAGTTTTGTTGTGAGGACCTATCTGAACTATATTGGCAGTTGATGTGCTTGTTAATTTGAATTGGCATCTGTACTATTTGAGCTTATTGCTTCCTTTATTGTAATTGGTTTGTGTGGATCGCTCAACGCTGACATGAAACTGTAATATTTTCTAGTTCAAGTTTATTTTGTAGAATTGTATGACAAAATTTAGTTTTATCATCATTTTTGATACGGTTGATATTACAGAGATTAATGATGACATTCTTTGGGAAGCTCACTTTATTGTAATTGGTTTGTGTGGATCGCTCAACGCTGACATGAAACTGTAATATTTTCTAGTTCAAGTTTATTTTGTAGAATTGTATGACAAAATTTAGTTTTATCATCATTTTTGATACGGTTGATATTACAGAGATTAATGATGACATTCTTTGGGAAGCTCACTTTTGTTAAGCATGTATTTAAGCCCATCAATTGCTACAAATCCAAATGTTTTAGAAGCATAGTACATCGTTTTCTAGCTCCTAGTTATAAGGTACTATTCTCATTCTGTTTCTCTTTTGGTTATCATTTCCATTGTTCATTCTGTTAAGTGAATAAGTTTCTGTCTCTTTCATTTCCTCATGTTATCAACATTGTGGTGGAGCTTTTCTAAAGTTTTTCTCAGATTTCATAATTCTTACTGGTGAAGTTATCCAATGATGATCAATAAACGTGTTTCCCCTTTTAAATATATTTTTTTTATAGAAATACTGTTCAATTATAAAGCAGGCCCTCTTTTGTTGGTTGTATTTGCTTCTTGTGTCCTTTATTTAAATCCTATTTATTCCCTTCCCTTGAACTGCTAGCTTGTAATCATTGGCATTAAAGATTGCTGGATATTTTAACACATATCTTGATGTGTATTTTTCTTTTTTCTTACTTCTACATATTTTTAACATCAACTGCAATTTGCAGGATATGCAGAATCAAGAACGATGGAACCTTTGTAAGGTTGAACACTTTGCTTACTTTTTTCAGGACTTCACATCAATATGAAGAAATGGAGCTAAGCTTTGTGTCCATTCAAGCATAAAATGAGCACCAAAGCATTTTTGCGCTGGGAAAGTCATATTTATCTGCAACTGCCTCTGCTTTATATCAATGGTAAAACCTGGATACTAATGTTAATTAAGTTGGCCTCCTCTATTGTTTACTGACTTGCGAATTATTTAAATGTTTGTTACTACTACTGTTTTATGTAATTGTTGTGCAATGTTGAACGATTCGTGGAGTAAGTTGGCTAGCTTATGATGGTTAGATATTAGGTAGAGTTGACTGGACTGGATGAGTACGAATACATTATTTCTGAAGTAATGGACCAAGAGAAATTCAGTGCAACATAAATAGCTATATGCACCAATTTGTCACGCAATGAACAAATGAAAATTACAATAATCTTTCTTGGAATAGTTACTGAGAGATTCGAAAATATCTTCACATGATTTTGCTGCAAAACTGTAATAATATTAACTGTACTCCCATGCTATATGTTAAAACACTCGCCTCTAGCTTAATCAATTATAAGTTTCTCAAATTGTTTAAGATAAAGTTCTATATGCGATTAGCGTGGTAGTTTGTAATTCATATGTTTGCAGTTTAGTTCTTCTTTATACCTTTTAACTCACATGGATTCATTTAAACTTCGATCTTTATGATCATTCAGCACATTATTAAAGAATAAACGAACAAGTGTACACATATATGTGCAGCAAGAAAACAGAAACAGCAAACGGCCGAAATTCTCCTATCATGCAATGGAGCATTCGGATGGAAATCCTTGTGGAAATCGCTTAGAATCCGTGCAATAGTTGTAAATCATGTAGTTCTTTTGCACCCATTTTATTCTTGCTTGCCCAGTATTATCCAGTGACTGTGAGAACCAAGAATTAGCTGACGAATTGTTGGCACAGGAATTGGAATCTCTAGTGCAAGCAAGCGCGTTGAAGTTTGTGTAAGAGGCCATGAAAGGTGCCTGTGTCCAGTCGGTTTTGACGAGTCCCCCTCTCGTTGCCCAGTCATCTGCGTCCCACAGGCTTGAGAAAATCCACATCGGCTGGTTTTTCGGGTATGCTATCCCTTTCGATTCTTGATTCTTGAATTGTCTGATTGGAGTTCCATCTACTGAAAATCTGTGTTCATATGAAGCATTAATTCTGTTTTCAATAGAGAAATCGAGGTCAAATGCTTTAAAGAGTTGTTAAGAAAATTACATGATGCTTTGAGGATTCCATAGAATCGAGTACGTATGGAAGTCTTTCGTCGGGTCGAACCATAGGTAGAACTGTTGCTCTCTGTTACCTTTGCCTTGTGTGAACACATTGGTATGGAGAATGTAAGGATCCCCACTTAAATTGCCCAGAAACTCGAAGTCTATTTCATCGTGATTCGATCCCAAGGAAGAAAACTGCAGGAGAATAAACAATAAGTTGACTTAATTGAATTAGTTAGTGTTTGAATAAATAATGAAATCCATCACTTTTCTTTTGATAATTTTTGAGTAGTACGAATGGATTTAATCCACCCTGATCAAGTAGTATTCCAAATTCATCTATCCAAACACAACCTAACATTTTTATGTAAAATGACGTAATATATATATATGGAACTTACGTAGTATGCAGTAACAGTTCCTGCGGAATTACCAGGTACGAGCTTGAGCTGCATGTCGATCTTCCCAAACAAGTACTGCTTTTTGGACCTAAATCCGGAGCCAGAAGTCTTGTCCAAGGACAGCGTAAGAAGCTTCCCGTTTTCAAGTATCTTGGCACGCCCATCGCCCCATATGATATCGAAATCCTGGTTGAAATTGGCACCAAAAGCAGCCCCAAAAAAGGCCAGAAACACCAGAAACACAGCAAACATCTTCTTGGTATTCAAGATAAGTTGAGAGATCATATGATATGATGTGCATGAAGCTGGGCTAGGGTTTATATAGGGTTTGATAGTGCAAGAAATAATGAAGGGTGGGTAGGAAAAGGATGCATGCGTGTGTTGACTTGGATAGGGACCAAAGACAGCTGGTGTAATGACGTGAGGCTTCATTCTTACATGCATGCAAGATGCAACCATTTTTGTTTTCTCTATTTAAATCAACCTTTTTGTTTGTTGAGAATTCTATCAAGAAAAGTGGCTTACACTACTCCAATTGTACTCCATATAATATCCATTATTCGTTCACACAGATATATACAAGATTCATGTGCATGTATATGTAAATAATCTACGCAAATTTTTTTATACAACTGGTGTACGGATCTAGGATTCGTACACCTAATCCTACCCGGCCCACATATCCCTCCACGCGCGCGCACATATCCCCACAAACCCAAGCACCCTTCCACGACAATAGAACTCCTTTTAAATCATAAAAATATATTTTAAATAAGTTTTTCGTAACACTTCAACTTGATTTAAATATAATTTAATAATGCTTCTAATAATCCCACTAGGGTGAAATCATCTAGATAAGTAAAGTCATATAGAGAGTAGCCTCTATCACTATGTAACAGCTGTGTTGATAGTAACCATCCATGCTATCTATTGCTGATGATTGATTTGATTTTTCACACTCCAAAAAGATTGAAGATTAATATATTCTGACTTTAATTATGATATATAGGTTGAAAGTGGTCTATTAATTAAGTTGACTAATCTATTGAGTCTATTAAATACTGCACCAAACTAACTATTTATTTGCATTCATCAATGCAATATCATAGTGTACCATAAATATCATCGTCGGAATGAAGTAATTATTAATGTTTAAGTGATTTTTGCATTATAGTGTACCATGAAATCTTTTATGTAGTGATTTTTGCATTTTTTGTTTTCAACAGCCAACTTAAAAGTAGTTTGTGACCAAGATGCATAGTTTAATTACATTTGAGGTGGCTGTCAAGTATTGTAATTTTGCTAGAGACCAGCTTTGTGAGTTCGAATTTTAAGAGAATTTGCTCTCCAATCTTGAATACTGATCACTTAAACTTATCTCATGATTTACATGGTAACAATTTAATCCATAGATTTTCAACAAGTTAGACATGAATTTAGAATTTGTTATTTTAAAAAATTAAATATTTGATGGTGCAAATTTTTTTTTTTTGTTTTTTGTTTTTTCAATTTCTAATTAAGTACTTTGGTTAATATGTTGATCATAAAACCAAATGCTCCTACTTTTAGTTTTGATCTAAAACTTGTGATTATCAAATACTAATTTTTTTTTAATGAAAGAATTATGGTGAATCGTATCATCCATATAACCTATAAAATAGAGATATAATATTTGAAAAAATGAATTTAGGTTGGGGTTAGTGATAGTAAACTCCATCTCATAAAATTATATTCAGAGGAACAATTTTATTTAATTATTTATGTTCTTCTATTAAATATAATATGACCACTCTCTCTAATTTTAACTATTTCTTAAAAAAACAAAAGCAATTGGAAACAACGAGCACCAAGAGAAAACTTAAACGTGACTACAATAATATACTACAAATTAATCACTACTCACTTAGAAAAGTCTATATAATGTTTGGCAGAAGTTAAAAAAAGTGGGGTCCATCTATTAATTTCAAAGGTATTTTATTGGCCAGTAATTAGGCAAAAGGACAACTCCAACCTGTCAAATAAGGAAAGTGCCAACTGGACACCAATTAACAAGGTTTATGAGAATCACATCCATTTCAATAATTTGTATATATCCTTTAATTATTCAATTATTTCAACTTATTTCTTGTTCCAATGTCACAATTATTTATTGATCACATCATTGGTGTATGATCGATAATATTGGACTAAAAGAAGAGATATTATCGAAAAATGAAAATTTAGATTGTTGTTTAAACAATATTAATTGTCATCATTTCGTTATCTTTATAATCTTTATTCATAGCTATATATGCATGTGCATTATGTTGGGTCATTTGTTATAAAATTGTGTTTTAACTTTAACTAATTAATTTGCAGCACTATCAAATTAAATTTGGATTCGGCAAATTATTTGTTGATTTAGTGAAGAGATTTTCTCAATACTTGTCGTTGTTCAATTTCAAAATTCTGCTTTTATTCACGATATTAACCCTAATTATTTGATTGCCCATATATTCTCACACATACTCATCAATTAATTATTCAATTCTTCATTTGTGTGCGTGTAGAATTAACTAAAATAATATGTATTGTGGAATGAGGGAGTCGATTTTTTATTTTTTATTTGGAAAAGTTATAATGATTATTGGTCTTATTAGTGCTTGTGTTAATTAATTGGATAGCAATTATTTTGGGTTCCCTACTTCGAAGATAAGGCTTTCAATCTTTTCGAGAGTAGAAATTTAAACAAGTGGATGATGCATGGCAAATTATTAACCATCCACGTCGACATATAGGATAAAGTTTAAACAAATTAATAATTAATCCCACTTGAAGACTTTCTTGTTTGTTAATCCTAGTTTTGATTGGTGTTTAGTAAGAACATACATCCAAACACTACTAATTGATAACATTAAGACATTAAACGGCATGTTTATCCTTTGTCTAATAAATGGAAACATAATTGAAGGTATTATGTTGCAATCAAAAAATAAAATAAAATTGAAGAGGTTATGTTGAATTGGCTTTAACATAAATTCCGAAAAAGAAAAAAAAAACTTTTAAACTCCTTTTTAAATTATAAATTTATAATACAATAGTTTAATAACTGAAGGTTTGGAAACGGTGAACAATAATGAGGATTTATTTAAATAATCAAATTAACACAAACCTTCATCTGGAAAGCTCATCTTAATTCTTAATAATGTTTTGTTAAATAATTCTTCTCCATTTAATTAGAACTTTATTTGAAATAATAAAAAACTGAAGTCTTTAACAAAAAAAATATATAAATTAAGGTTGTGTTTGAATAAAGTGATTTGACATTTAGAATTTAAAATGAATGAATTTCAAATTCACTTAAGTTGGAGTGGTTTTAAAATTCATCAAAATGACTTTAAAATTAGTTTAAAATGAAAGTGGTGGATTTGAAATTTATGTCCATCCAAACCTCATTAATAAATAAATAATACTCTAATACATTGGACTAAGATAAGCTGAGAGAATTATTTAATCGTGTGTAAGAAGAAAATTATTTAAGTTTCCTCTTAAGCTAGTTAATACAGCTTAAACTTCCTTTTTTAAAAAGAAATGGCTCAAACTCATAATTTTGCTGGTTAAGATCAATCAGAACTTCCACGATTGCTTTTTTTTTTTTTTTTCAGTGCATGCATGTTGACATTTGACAATTTCGATGTTCTATAGTAGGATAATGTTTTATTAAATTTTTTATTATAATATTAGCGTATTGTGAATATTTTTAATAATTAAGAGTTAGTTTTGAGATAATAATATTTCTTCATATTCAACTTATATATTTTAACCCATTAATGTTAGATGAACATGTAAATTACATGTGGAAGTTCACAAATATTTATATGCACTAGGTGTATAAGTCATATATTTAACCATACGCTCAAAATCTGCGAACTCTATCCCGAATGTTACACCTTTTAGTTATATTATAGTGTAATTTTTATATTATATTAGTTTAACATTTATGTTATAATAATATTTTACACAGATATGAAATACATTTTAAACATATATATTGTAATCAGATAACAATTATGTTGATATAAAATGTATAAGTAATATTATATAACAGTGTAAATAATATTACATAAATGTATAAGTAATATCACATAAAGATATATATGATCAAATTGTGTCGAATTATTATTTTTTTAGTCAAAGTATTACATATATTATGATATTTGTACATAAATATTATATTAATATAATATAAGAGTAGTGTTTGTGTGCACCAGTTGCATGGGTCATGATCCATGCAACTGGGCACGCGGGTCGGGTCGGGTCCGGTTTAACCCGGATCCGCGCCCTTTTTTATTTTTTTTTATTTTTATAATTTATGTCATAACCTTTATATTGTAATAATATAACCTTTATGTTGTAATAGTGTAACCTTTATGTACAAATTTCATAACCTTTTCACTGAATGACTTATACTTTTTTCACTATAAAAATTCATGCAATATAACTCAAACCTTTATATTGTAATAATATAACCTTTATGTTGTAATAGTATAACCTTTATATACAGATTTCATAACCTTTTCAATAAATAACTTATAGTTTTTTCACTATAAAAATTCAATATAGCCGAAACCTTTATGTTGTAATGATATAACTTTTATACTGTAATACTATAATCTTTATGTACAAATTTCATAACTTTTTCAGTGAATAACTTATACTTTTTTCACTACTCATCACTGCAAAAGGTTATGTGCATATAACTAAAAGGTTGAGTTCGCTAAACTAAAAGGTTAAGTTCGCTAAACTAAAAGGTTATGCCAATATACAGCAGAACTAGAATTTGAGTTAGGGTTTGGGCGCGTGGGGGCGTGTGAGGCGCGCGTGAGGACGCGTGAAAGACATTTTTAGGCAGGTTGACCCGGTTGCACGGATCCTAGATCCGTGCACCTGGTGTATAGAAACAATTGTGACAATATAAAGGTTATCTCATTAATTAAAAAAATTGAACATAATTCCAACACGGATCTGGATTGCATCCAATTACATCATACAATTGGTGCGCATCATTGCTACTCACGGAAATTAAGATTTATAGTATGTGAAGATAAATGTATTTATATATCTCAATAGGTTAATATAGAATTTATAACATGTGAAGGAAAATTAAGAAAGACGCAAGTTTCATCAGAAGGAATATCGACACAAAATAAACTTGTGTTAACCTCATCTGATTGAAGGTAATTATAAAGTTGACAAGAAATTAGGTGTTGACATATTAACCAACCAATCTAATTAATAAAGGTAAAATTTATACATGATTGGGGTAGATACATTGATTCTAGTGCTTGGGATTTGAATAGACATTAATCTAAAAATTGTATCTCTTTGTTATTCTTGATAGAATTTTAATAAAAATTTACACAATTTTTATTCGCTTTAACCTTTGCAGTAAAAGCTAAATTTATAGTTTCTTTACAAGAAGGATATATATATATATATATCATTGAAATTTGAAGTTCAACAATTTTTTATAAAATGGAACATCAACCCATTTTTTGTCACTGTTCAAGCTTAAAACAAAATACATGACTTGCATGTTCTAATTATAAGTGTCTTCGTCGTTCTATTGTGTATGAAAGTAATTAGGATCTCCTTATTGCTCTATCTTATATAGAAATTAGGATTTAACTCTCAATCTGAAAAAAAAATCTCAAATTAAGATTCAATTCTTAATTCAGAAAAAAATTCTCTAATTTATCTTATACCAGAAGGATACATATTAGCAACAAAATATGGTGCATACTTAAATCTTATTTATCAATTGACATGACTTGTCTATGTGTTATTTGACAGCCACATCAATCTGCTTACAATATATGTAACATATGATGCTATTTGAAAAAAAAAAAAAAAAAAAAAAATTTATATATATATATTGATCATTGATTTTTTTTCAAATTGTATTACATATCATACATCCAATGATGTGAGGATAATACCCACATGAGTAAATATAACTAGTCCATGAGCTTTATTTGACAACTACATCAACTTCCATAATTGATAGTTTCAAGTCTTTCAAATCCTAACGCATTGTAAGTTTCACTTTTCAGGACGTATTATAGTGTCTGAACTCTTTTCTT
This sequence comes from Scutellaria barbata, assembly GCA_028654395.1. Classification (NCBI taxonomy): domain Eukaryota; kingdom Viridiplantae; phylum Streptophyta; class Magnoliopsida; order Lamiales; family Lamiaceae; genus Scutellaria; species Scutellaria barbata. The sequence goes on along the minus strand of CM053646.1, from coordinate 9,925,687 downwards.
TAGGAATATAAAATTAAATGAAGTTAAATTTTTAAGGGCATGTTTGGTTCGTATATAAGCAATAATATGTATTAGTCCAGTGAGAATTAAGCAGAACTTCCGGCTTAATCACAGGCATGGAAGGATTAATCTTTTCTGTTTCTATATATATAATTTATTTGTTTAAGTCAGCACAAAATCTGCTACTCAACTATTTTCTTGATACTGTTGTCTGTTGAGTTTATTTCTCTTAGTCGATAATATAGATTAAAAAAACTAAAATCCTTGATATTCAATTTAAAATGGAATGCATTTTTTTATTCAATAAACATACCAAACCAATTTGATTATACTAATGAAACTTAAAATTTAAATTTGGAGGGTGTTTGGTGAGCTTATAATAAGCTGTTTAAATATCTTATAAGATGTTTAAGAGTTTTTAAACTTCTTATGCAAATCTGAAGGTATTTCTAAAAAATAAAATCTTATTTTAAAAATAATTTGGGATCCCCTTACTTTGAAAAAAAATGTTTATAAACTATTAACATCTTATTTTAAAATGTTTAAGAGTTTCTAAGCTCCTAAAAAATGTTTGGTAAAATTTTAAAAATAAGATCTTATTCCATCATAAATTAAGATTTTAAGAGCTTATAAATATACACTTAAGTAAAGGGATTTCAACTTATTTCTAAAATAAGATCTTATTTTTTATAAATATCTTTAAATTTGATTATTTAAATTACACAATTATCCTTATTAACATTTTATAAGCTAGCTACAACATATTACTCATCCAAATACTTCAACCACTTATTTTTAAATTAAGATTAATTATCTTATAAAAGTTTAAAATATTTTATAAAATGTAAGAGCTTATAAATTTGTTCAAATAAATTTAACCAAACACATAAATTTGGACTTATGACCAAAAAATGGTAAACTTCATAACAAAATTCAATTTATATATTAACTCTCAATTCTAAATGCAAATTTTAAAGTTTCTTAATAAGGGACTTAATTTAATTTTTTTTTTCTCAATTTAAGACTTGAAAATTAGATTGTGTTTTCAATTCAAGATAAAATTTCATTTTTTTATTTTATTTTATTTTATTTATATTTATAGATTTATATATGTTTTAGATAACCTAATACAAGTTGGTACAATTTTGGAACAATCTTCTCATTCGGATCATATTAATTTATATATATATATAATTAATACAATTCATAAAATTAATATTTCTTTATTTTATTAATTTTATGAATAAAAATATAGAAAATAAATTTTAATATTAATCAATTTAATATAAATTATATTTATGAATTGAATTAATTATATTTTTCTTTCAAATTTTCTTTTTTTATATAAAAATTAATATAAGTTGGATAAAGATCGTTGCAAAAAAAAAAACTAGCTTGTTTTAATTTATTTAAAATATAAATACATATTGATATAAATAAATCTGCAAATATAAATAAAAAGAAAAAAAATTGTTTTGATTTGAGAACTCAATCTAATTTTTAAGCCTTAAATTGAGAAAAAAATATTAAATTGAATCATTTATTGAGAAACATTAAAATTTGAATTTAAAATTCAGAATTAATTTATAAATTAGCTTTTGTTTGAAAATTTATCCGACTAAAAAAGGATAATAAAATTTTGAATGTTTTTTTTTTTTTTTTATAAGTTTAAATACGTATCTTCTCGAGCTTGATTCATGCTAGATTTTGATTTGAGATTTATACAAAGAGGGTTACAATGTATATTAGGACAAAGTCAAACACAGTTTTAAATTTTCAAGTTTGACTAAAAGAAAAAAAAAAAAGAAGAAGCGCTATAGTGTAGTTGAATGATTCAATTATTTGTACTCCTAATTAGTCAAAACAACACAAATAAATTGTATACTCTTATTTATAATAAATACATATGAGGTTGAATCCATATAAAACGATGAATTTAGTTCTTTTAAGAAAATATATTAAGAAAAATGAGGTGAGTGTTTAAAATTTTGTCTTCAATTGCCCTCCAAAGCCAACTTGATGTGCCTCACGAACAAGCTCTAAAATCCTACCTTTTAAACACAAAATGATACAATCCATTAAAATACATCGTATTTACCAAAAATATAAGGTTGTGTTTGGATAGAGAAATTTAAAATAAATTGATTTCAAATCCATTCATATTAGAATAAATATAGATTTAATCCATATATATTACTAAAAAATTAGTTTAAATACTATAAAGTGATGAATTTCAAATCAAAATCAATCTAAACACTATCAATGAATTTATAACTACAAATTTCAAATCTCTTCATCTAAACACAACATAATAAAATCTGATCAATTAAACATAATAAAGATATATGAGAATTTGAAAAATAAATTATAAGAAAATACACTTATGTTAACACACATATATTCATGATATCATTTAATTTATACAATCATGTGGTGTAATTTGAAATATATATAAGATCAATATATTGTTTAGAACAAACGTTGTCGTGCTCTTGTGAGGCTAATTACACAAAAAGCTCATATATAAATATATATTGTAAATAATGATTCATATTGATTCAAAAATTTCTCAGCATATACACATTTTGTGTATATTGATAGTGTTATTTTATATATATTGATTATCTATCTCATTGAATTAATCTAGAGATAAAAATCCTACTTATGATGTATATAGAAAAAAAAAAGATTAATTGTTGAGAAAATCACAAATTATACTTATATTGTCATTTTAATCAAAATTTTTACTATTGGTAAAAATAAAATCATTTTATATATGTTGTATGTTTCTTAACCCCGAGCAGCTCCAGGTAGATGGACACGTCAGCAAAGAGTAATTTCAAAGTTGATTAAGGTCAAAATAAATAAAAATAGAACATATATAAGGTGAAAAATTTAATTAAAATAACAATTTGAGTAAATATTGCAATTTTTCTGAAAATTAAACCAAAATAAAACACTAAAGAACAATATATTCAAGGTGTACCACGTTAAGAAGCTAGTTTTCGTTATTGCATTTCATGTTATATCTTTTATTCCAAAATAATCATCAGTGATTATTTTGATCACATAATTATTATTTAATATATGTAGTGTATTAAATGTCATAAAACTTAAGATGCAATACCAAATGAAAAAAATATGAATTAAAGTCAACAGTAGCAGCAAAAATGAAGGCGCGATAAAAGGCTATAAGTCAGCTCTCATCACTTTAAAATTCTCAAAGAAATGTGTGCTTAGCTTCCTGCATTTTTGGTCAATTGAATCCCACTTTAAAATTAATTCATGTCCTTATCTCACTCTCTCTGTCTTTTTTAAGGTTATCTTTTCAATACATAAATTAGTTGATTAATCTCGAGATATGCATATCAAGTGGTCGTTGCTCGCCTATAAATACCCCATGCATTCACTCCATTATATACCAACAACAAAAGAAAAAAAAGAAAAACAAAGTATATATAATAGCGTCTATATTATAAGCAATTAATTAATATGGCTAAGTACCAATTAGCTTTCTCTTCGATCTCCATTGCTCTCTTCTTCTGCTTTCTCCTCATAGCATCACATGGTTTGTACTTTGTTCTAACAATACTCATCAAAAAATAATTATCTTCTCTTTATTTTCTAATATAAATTATCTCAAAGTATTTAGTACAAGTCCTGAATGTAAAAAAATGGTATATATATGCAGGGATGCAAGGTGCAGAAGGTAAAATATGCCAAAGGATGAGCAAGACGTGGTCGGGGATTTGCCTCAACACGGGGAACTGTAACCGACAATGCAGAAGCTGGGAGAAGGCTTTGCATGGAGCTTGCCACAAGAGGGGATGGGGTTTTGCCTGCCTTTGCTATTTCAGATGCTGAAATTTCATTTACTAATATTTACTATAATATGTATCCATGCATGCTATGTGTGTTTCAATATATTTACAATAAAAGGGTGAAAACATTTTCTATTTGAATTATATGTGATTTTACATATCACTTAGAATTTGAATGACAAATTATATAACCCTTAACAAAATGTAGCAAGTTAGGTGCTTTATGCAACTAGATACTGCTTATGGGTATCTAGGTTTTGCAAAAAGCTTAAATAAGTTGTTACACTTGCATATGTGTGTATGTGTGGTGTTGTTGTATTATCTCAGTGATCTATTTATGTATTCCGAGAATTTCTAAATAAAAATCCTTTTTATATTTTGTCTATGGTAATCTGTCACAATATATATATATATATATATATATATATATATATATATATATATATATATATTATTCAATTAATCTATATTTGATTCTTGTAGTTTATATAATTATGATCAGTACATGCATTTCGATTACATATATACTAACTGCATGCATTGAACATGATCTTGTACACTTGTGGAATGATAAAACATGTGATTAAAATTAATACAATTATATATAAAGGATATATAGAGGATTGGGAAGAAGTTATTTCCACTTAATTCTAGCTGCAGTTATGGTTAATTTGTTATGACTCCATTTGCATCAACAACTCAATTGGAAAGAGTATATTATGCAATATAAGTTGATCATGAAGAAGTACATTGACAACTAATCAAATATGAAATCAACTAATTTTTGGTCTCAAGTTCAATCCGTCATATATTGTGTTCTTATTATTCAAATAATAAAATTAAGAAAATGTCACTACAACGTAATGTTACTTTATGTTACATCTAAAATTAAAATTCATGCTATAAATTTCAAATAATTCCTCAAATTCTTCTATCCAAACACAACCTAGCTACAATTGTAATCATTTGAAATTCGGATAAGCTTGCTGCATTATAGGATTGGGATGGCTGAATTGATTACTGGAATTAATTCGGATAAGCTTGCTGCATCTGCATAATATTGATTCACTTTTCACTTATAAATTTATTCATAATTTCAGAAATCAAATTTTAAACTTTTAGATCGATTAGTTGAGGTGGTACGTACCAGACTTTTCTAAATTAGAAAAGGGAATTAAAGATAGATTAATTTGGACAATATAGGCCTAATTAATCTAGAGCAAAGTCAAACAGAATAAAAGCATAAAATAAATTAAATCTTTATGGGCTCAGTTCAATAGGAAGATTAGACACCCTTGGAGATGTAGTTACTATGGAGTTACTCCTACCTCAAAAAAATGGGAAATAAAAGTCTTATTTTTTTAAATAAATATATAATTTTAATTCTTGTCAACTAAAAAAAATATAAAATAGTTCCAAAGTTATCAATTATTATAACTTATACTTCTCCAATTATATTCGTTATCCTGAGTTTGTTATAAATGATTTTCCTAGAGTTTGCTATAACAAGATCATAAATTATACAAACTTAAGTTGAAGAACTAATTTTGACTTTTGAAATATATAATATTTTTGAAATAAAACACTTAGAAAGTAAACTTTTGTGGAATATGAGAGAGTAGTATATACTTAATTTTCAGAATAATGTACACAACAATTTAATTATATATATGGGGGCATGCATGAAAAATGAGGAATAAATATAGAATTAATGTAGAGTTGTCTTCTATAATTCCAACTTTAGTATTTGGTTTTGTAATTATATGCCATTGCAAAGCGAATGCCAGAAGATAGAGGGGACGCGATTCGCATGGCTGATCACATCGTCAATTTTTTACTTAATTTTAAAATTGGATTAATTATCGAAAATCACAAGCTCTAATCAAATTGTTAATTTAATCAAACTTTTTACTATTCGCAAAAATAACGTAACCTTGTAATAGACATTTTGACTTCAACTGATTTTCGAATTTTTTGGGCTAATATGTTGCCCGAACACTTTAGCTATTAGCTCTGATTTAAAAAAAATAAAAATCATATCATCAAAATGATATTAAAATTAATTTTCTGCAATCCAGAAAAATTACAATTTTTAGTCAAATTGCATTTTTAACCAAACATTCTCGCTATATGTAAACATAACATGACCTAATGTAAGCTATTTCTCTCCAACATGCCTATAAATAAGCAAGAAGCTCTGGTTTTTGAATTCCATATATTCTTATCTCGTTCTGCAATTTCAAGCCTGCACTTATTTTTATGGCAAACAAAAATGTAATGCGAACTGATTGCACGATGCTTACAGCCATTCAGGAAAGAGTGGTCCATACGACGTCGTTCCCCAGTCAATACTGAGCATCAAATCTCACCCAATTCTTCATCTCCCCAAATCCCCAACCTCATGCACCATCTCGAACAAGGCGACATGTCCACCACCGCATAACTCCACAGCGCAAAACTCATCGCCGATCAATTTTCCGACGCCGGACGTCCACTCACGCTCTCCGAGTTCAGCATATTTGCAGTCAAGGGCCTCCGCCCCGATCTGAGAGACCTGATTGTAAATTTGGCGGCTTTTCCACAGCTTGGTAGCTTGCTTTTGAGCACTGATCATCGTGAGTTTATCCAAATCTCATTGAGTCAATGGTGTTGCGATCCGAGTCATACTGCGATGTCGTGTCGTTCTGCAACAACAGCTTTCCTCCTCTTCTTTTCGTCCTCTCGATATCATGGAGAAGAAGAAAACCGCGGCCATGGATGATTCAGTGGTACGACGTCGTGTTGAGGATGATAACAGTGCAATTTGTCGGGATGATTTTCCTCGTGATTTTGTGTTTGGAACTGCCACTTCATCTTACCAGGTTTGTCACCACTTATTATTATTAGATATAATAGCAGTGTACCTGTGCGTTTCGCGTATTGTTATATAATGAAATAATTTTAATATAATTAAATTAAATTTATAAATACACAATACATTAATATTGAATACAACTATTAAATATTAATATATATACACTATTAAATAACAACATAAACAATTAAAATAAATCATTATTTCCAAATCATACATTAGATCCATACATTTATAGTATTATAAACAACATACCATCCACCATCATCTCTAATCATTCTCCGTCGTCCACAAGCTTCTATCTTCATCATCTCCCTTGAAATACATATATTCGAGATGTATTCATACCAATTAAGTTAGGCATCGACATCGAAAATGATGGAGATGGAGAGCTCTCCAGTTTGAACGTCGGGGTCGACCGGATTCCGTCGATAGTGGCCTAAATTGACTATGATGGATGTGGTAGCCTATACCAAGAACTTTGTTCTCTAAAATTTTTTTTTCTGATTTTTTGCTTTTCCTTACCAATCTTATATAAGGTACACATAGCTTATTTAGGAAGATTTATAATATAGCTTACTCAGGAAGATTTATAATATAACCTACTCTGCAAGATTTAGAATATTGAAAAATATACAAATAACTTATCAAGAAAGATTCTATTTTTTTAATATTTTTAATGACATGACATTTTTGGGCGGGAAAATGACATTATTGTAAATATTTCCAACTGTCTTGCTATTAGTATAGTATAGATTTCACATGGATATGGTAACTTTGAGCCCTATATATATGAAACATGATAGTCCAACGATAAAACACATATAGATTCTGAATTCGAATTACTATAAGGTAGGAGTACATATAGATTCTGAATTCGAATTACTATAAGGTAGGAGTGAAATTCGTTGGTTCTTTTTAATTGGAATAATATTAAAAAAAAAAAAACTTTGAACACTAGCTTTATGGGTTTTTTTATTGATATTTAAGTTTTTTTTTTCAATTTAATACTACCTCTGTCTGAACAAAGATAGGTCTAGCTTATATTTTCACATAGATTATGAAAATATTTGAAATTCCAATTATATCTTTATCTTTCATTGAAGTCTAAGCTTTAAATGAAGCATTTTTTTTTTAAATAAATAGAAAGTTGAAGTGTTGTGATTTAATATATATTTATTTAAAAATATATATGGAATTACAATTTAAAAATTATATTAATATAATACAAACATATCTTTAAGAAATAGACGAAAATATAATAGATCTATTTTTGTAGGATGAAGAAAATATGGTTTTAGTGAGAATTTCAATTTGTGATGATAATTGTTGACATAAATGCATGTAATGTTCATATGTTCACATATCATATATCCATTTTTCCTCCATATAATATCACATATATCAATTTTCCTTAATTCTAACAAAAAATCTACCAACTTCAATGTTAATGTCAGTAATTATCATTGGAAAATTGAAATTTTTTTTACGAAAATAGGGTTCAAATTTTTTTTTTTTTTAAAGGACCATTATAGAAATCCGTAAAATTGGTGATTAAAAAATAGATAAAACCAAAATGACAGGACCAATATTTAACATTTCCGTTTATTGCCCACATATTTGTTTCTGATTAATTATGAAAGTTAATATTTAATAAAGAGATTGGAAAAGTATAGTAATCTGCTACAAAATTACTTTTCTTTTGTCATATTTTCCAGTTTGAAGGAGCAGCTGCACAAGGTGGTAGGGCCTCGGTGTGTGGGATGTTTTCACCATGGCGACTCCTGGTCTTTCTCTATCTCTCTATATCTCTCTCTCTAGATACACATGATCAGTTTAATTAATTTAAGGATTAATGGATTTTATTCTTGCAGAGATAATTTCAATGGATCAAACGGAAATGTTGCAGTTGATAAGTATAACAGATATAAGGTACGCAATTAATTAACTAATCATGGTAATTAATACTCGATTAAATACAATACCATTAATTATTAATATTAATATTGTGGGATTTTAAAATTAAATGACTAAATCCATCTATTTACGTTGATTGCAGGAGGATATTGGGATGATGAAGAAAATGGGAATTCATGTCTGTAGGATTTTAATTTCATGGCCAAGAATATTGCCCGGTAAAATCCTATTTAGTCTTCTATTATAAAATATTATTTAAACTAATGAACATTTTAAGATTCTGTATTTTGAATATAAAAACCTGGTGCTTCAGTGGTATAGTGTCCAAGTATTTGCACGTGTTGGGAAAAAAAAAACTCCAAAAATTGATAGAATGATCCATGAAATTATCTGTTGGGCCACCAAATTGACTAATGAAAATCCTAATAATATTAATGTCCCTTTAACAATATTTTCACTTTTAAAATTTGTCGATTAATGAATCTAATTAATTTCGATTTTAAATATACAATATCAGGTGGAAGATGCACAGCTGGGATAACAAAGAAGGAATCATTTTTTACAATGATCTTATCAACACATTCCTTGCTCATGGTTAGTTATACTAATATATTTTGTGATTAATTTCTGATTAAATAATCTAGATTAATATATATCCCCTTGTGGTCGTATGTTAATATACTCACTTCTGATATATTAAGATCACATTGTCATTTAAATATATATATATATATATATATTCGAAATAGATCTATTGATATAATCTTGACTAGTACTCACGATGGTTATATATTTGAATTTCGATCATATTAGTATTCAAATCAATAAAATAAGTGTTTTCAATTATGAAGTTAATATATGTTTGTCTTACACGCAGGTAGTGAGCCCTATGTGGCATTGTTTCACTGGGATCTTCCATATTGTATAGAGCAAGAGTATGATGGCTTTCTAAACCAAAAAATAGTGTACGTCGCTATTTCTCCCCAAATTAGGAAAATGAAATAAAATCACACATCTTAATTTTGTGTTTAGACTTGTTTGGGTAATTTTATGTTATAATGAGTTTTATTCCAATTTCTCACTACTTTTTGAATTATTATAAAATTTAAAATTATCCAAATACTAAGTTATTTTTAAGTCCTTCCACAAACTAATTTTGTAAAAAATTTAACTCTTCCAACCAAACACTATATAACTTTCTCCATGAATTAATTATGAAACTATCTATACAATTTGACCTAGGGTAGAAGTCATCATTTTAGTTTGTAAATAATAAATAAACATTTATTGATATTTGCCTTAGAATATTCTGCAAAATTGCCCTTAATTATACTGAGAGGCAGGTACATATAGATAATATATAGAGACAAACTGCAATGATGTGTTCTTAATTTATAATTCCATAGACTAATCTCTACATTTGGATCAAACTTCATATTAAGATACAAGTTAAATTAAATATTAATAGCTGAATGATATATGGTTAATTTTGTTATGAGATACAAATTAACGTTTTACAGAACTACATGATAATTAAACAGGGATGATTTTCGTGAATTTGCGGAATTATGCTTTTTGGAATTTGGTGATCGGGTTAAATCGTGGATCACCTTAAACGAGCCGCGGAGCTACTGCACGCCGGGTTACGCCACAGGCAGATTTCTCACTTCAACTCTAATCCAACCCTGATCCAGCTAAAGATGCATACACTGTTGCAAAAAATTTGCTCCTTGTTCATTCTGCTGCTGTTCACTCCTACAGGACCAAATTCCAGGTTTTGTTTCGTGTTTTTTATTTCATTAGTTAATGTGTATGAATGCTAGTAAGATGAAACACGACATTGAAATATTTCAGAAATAATTAAAATGAAATGTGATAATAAAAATTGGTTAAAATATTTATAGGGATTTCAAGAGGGTAAGATAGGGATGGTGTTATGCTGCCAATGGTATAAGCCTTTTGATCAAACCTGTGTGGAAGACGTTGAGGCCTCCAAAAGAGCCATGGATTTTATGATGGGATGGTAATTAATATTTTTCAACTTGCCTTTTTTTTTTTTTTTTTCCTTTTCATTTAGGTAATTCTAAAATTGTTTTTTTTTAAGTTGGCTTAATTATAAAAATTACTTCTCCAAATCAGTAAATTATTCACTATTTTTTTTTTCTTTCATAATTCTTAGTAAAATAGGAATCTCTATCTTTTTTTGCTTGATATATATGTATATATATAAAGTGATGAGAGGGTATTATGCATAAAAATAGCTAATGAAAGAGTATATATATATATATATATATATATATATATATATATATAAGAAAATGCTCAACTATCCACCGTGGGCAACTCTTAATATGCCCATCGATGATGTGTAATGATCTTATCCCCTCGTTATATGAAAAATGAAATTAATAGATATTTTGAATTTTTAACACGATGGGTAGGTGAGCGGACTATATATATGACAATTTTTTTAAGTATCAATAAAAATAATAAAAATATGATAAAAATTAATGATTAATTACCGCTGGATAAAATAGCTAATCCACTTATTTTTCTTCTTCTTTTAACATAGGTTTTTAGAGGGCTTGTTTAATTTATAAGAGAGGAGATTATAGGAAAATGTATTATTATATATTGATTTAGATAAAGATACAATATATAGATATAAGAAGGGAGATATTCACAATTGAATTCCCGTAATAACTAATTTCTATAAAAGATCCTAAGAATAAGGAAAGGATCAATCAGAATAAATAATACAATAAAATAAATATGGAATAATCAAGAGTAAAGATCATTCCTTAACACACATTATATAGGTGATAAGTTAGATTTCAATTTATTTTAAATTTGGAAAAGTGTCTTAGAGGAAATGCTATATATAGTGACGAGTATAGATGCGCATGGAAGGCGGGCCATTATTTGTCTTCCTAGTCTTCAACACAAGAAGGATGTGTCCATAAAAATCTTTCTTGAATTTCAAATATTTATATAGCAGGACTTCTTTAACTTATAGGGACTCAAGTGTAAAAACAAAAATTACAATAAAATAGAATTAAATAAATTATAATACTTGGATGGGCTTAATATATTCTTGGGACCCTAGCCAAAGTATTAATGACTATAAATTGAAGGACCAACTTTGAAAGAGTGCATGTATAGTCGGATTCTCTTTTTTTTTGCAAGTAGTCTCCGCATCTTCACAGTATATTTGATTCCTTAGACTCTTTAGTTCTTCATATACATTTGGAATATTAAATTAAATTATATAATCATATAATAATATTTATTAGTATATTTAGTAAATATACTTGCAGTTTCTTTTGTTTTCTCTCTTCTGAGGAAGAAATTCAAGAACTTAATGTCAGCAAATAGAAGTGCAGGAACCTCATTTAATTTAAAATAAAAGGAAAAAAGAAAAGTGCAACATCCCAATAAATCATTTTTCCTTTTGGTTATAAAAAGCGAGCCACATGACAAACCTCTGTCAACCTAATAACTAAAAGAACATCCAAAATTTTATGATTTTAAGCCATTCAGCTCATTTATTAAAATATGTAAAAGTTTCCATAATTAAATATAATATTTCATCTTAAATTACAACTTTGTAATTATTAATATATATATATATATATATATATATAAATCAAGGACATCATTTTATACAAATTACATATATTGATACTATCATAGGGGCCTCATTAAACACCATTCAAAATAGCTAGAGAAGCTTTGGATTAAAGTTGAAAACAATCCAGTGATTATATGAAGAACAAAACTGCTGTGAAAACATTTTAATTTTAATTAATTAATTCGAAAAATGAGAAAGGTGCATGGGAGAGGATAGAATGATGAGTATCCAATAATGCGAAAGCAGTGGCTGTTTTTCTCATCACCCATTCACAGTGAATGTATGTGGATTCTTTTTTAGTATTATTGAGAGAATTGGACCCCTTTTTCTACAACTATACTTGAGAATAAAGAACATATCATATCCCCCCCCCCCCCTCTCATGCATGTTTGCAGTCATATATGGTCTTTTTAAAATAAAGTTAATGATGGGAATTTTTTTACTAAAATGCTATGTTATGGCTTATGGGGGCACTTGAATATATATGTCGTTTGTTTTTTATTATTTTTGTCCTGTTTTGTTTTTATTGCGGAAGAGAATATTATTCATATTGTCTGGTGAAAACTTCGGTGATTGCAATATGATTCTTTCTTATCAAATCCTAGGTAAATATGAGTTGGTTGCCATGTCAGCTTATTAGGGGTCCCCTATTTTCACCCTTAAGAGGGGATATCATCATGTCAACACATCATTCCAACTTGAGCCACTTGATCATTATACCATCATAATCATATATTATTAACAAGGTCAATTAGGGTTTCATTAACTATATATATTTGGATATTTTTTTATTATATAAAGTAAATTGAATTTTATATTTTTGATGTATTCAAATTTAATCAATTAATATGATTAAGGAATCGAGCTCAATGTATGCTTTTTAAATGAGTCTGAACATAAATTTACTAACTATAAGAATGTTTTCTTTTTAATTTAAGAGTTGGTCTCTTGTGAGATCGTTTCACATGTGACGGGTTCAAGTATGTCTTTTACATATATAAATATGTGTTTTTCAGCTATAAATATGTGATTTATATATAAGTACGTTTTTCGTGTTAATTTAAATACTTGTCATTCTTCCCATTCTGAGAGAAAAAGAAAGCAATTAATTCAGTTTGACAAGAAAGTTTCTGCAGAACATACTCTATCTATACATTCAGATTTTTATTTTTATTTTGTTTATTCTTTACTTGATATTTCAGAAAAAAAGTATTGAAATTGGATTTGTGCATGTTTCCTCTTCGTGTATTGAAATTGGATGTTGGCAACGTCTCTACGGAATCTGATCTATATATATATATCGCATTATTGCAACTGCTGTAATTGATTGCATGCAAAGAATTAATGTTGTCCCCATTCCATTCATCCATCTTCAAATGGATCCACATTGAATTATTGCATCAAATAAGATGAATGGAATTTGTCAATGGATGTGCATTATGAGGAATTTATTCCATTAATAATGTCAAAATGTTTCTTTCTCAGGTGACATGGAATCCACGTAGGCAGAAGCGCCACGTGGGATCCCCACCTCACAAATAACATCTTCCCCTCATAACACCTTACCAGAATTGGGCAAAGAATAGAGAATAGCATTTCTAACTCTTTTTCTGCAATTATGCATATCGGAATCATCCAAAGTTTTAAAGTGCCATTAATTATTGACTTATTTATGGAAAACTTATTTTCACAACTTTTCCCATCTATCTATCTATCTTCCCCGTGTCCTCTCATCCAGCTCTAACCAATCAGATACTCTCTTCATCATAAAATAAACGTTGTTAATAGGGTAGATCAATCTTTTTATTTGTATGCAAAATTCTAAAACTATGTTCATTTTGGACAATTCAGAATCTCCATACCCAAAATCTCTATAGCACATCTGTGTATCACATCCCAAGCCACGTAATACTGATGTAAAAAATAATAACGGTTACAATTAACAGTTAAATTGGAAAGTATTTACTAATTTAAAATTACGTTGTTTTGATGTGGTACACAAATAGGATAAGGATTTTGATCCGAACTGACTTTTGGAGTGGAAAAATTAGAAAAACATTAATAATTCTCTCTCTTTGGTGTTTAGGGCCCCACAATAGAAGCTAACCATATTTGTAGTATATAAAGGCCAATATCAACTCATTCTCCAGATCACCATCTTCAAACTACACATACAAACTACTACTCTTCATATCCCTTCATTGTCATTAGCTAAAAAGCTCAGAAATCAGATAATAATCTTGCAAGAGAAAAGAATGAGCAGGCAAGGAGATTGGATGTGTGGAGCATGCCAGCACTTGAATTTCCAGAAAAGGGAGTCTTGCCAAAGATGTGGGTGCCCCAAGTATGCTGGGGCTGCTGACGTGTCATCATACAATGCAATGATCAACAAAACCGAAGTGTTGGCCGGAGACTGGTACTGTGGGGCCATGAACTGTGGGGCCCACAACTACGCCAGCCGGATTAGCTGCTATCGTTGCGGTGCTTACAAGGATTACCCTTCATGTGGATATGGAGCTCCAGGTGTCATACCTTATCATGATGCTAATATTCCTGGTTGGAAAACTGGTGATTGGATTTGCACCAGGTACTTAGTTTTTTTTTTTTTTTCCCCTCAATAATAACCTATTTTCTTGTATAATTTCATTAGTTATGACTGGTGAAAATGGTATAGATTATTGAACTGAAATGCCAAATCTTGGATGTGCATGTGATCAGATTAGGATGTGGCATGCATAATTATGCTAGTAGAATGGAGTGCTACAAATGCCAGACTCCTAGAGATTTTGGTAAGATATTTGAATTAGTCTTAGAAGTCAATATCATTGTATGTATTTAATTATTTATCTTATATATATCTTTATTTTGATTTCCCAGATGGTGCAATGTGACAGATTTGAGACGAACTTGAGATGCAATTAGTTCAAAATATTATAGGATCACTAGTTTTAGTGATCCTTTATGCAACTCTCTCTCTCTAGTTTTTTTTTTCCCCAAATTCTTAGTAAGCTTTGAGTTACTGCTTTTGGTGACTGATTTTGGCTAGCATTTTTCACTCACTTATGCCTCCAAGAAGGATTTCATGTAACTTTATTGTATGGTGCAAAATGTTCCAGCAGGATCAATGAATTGTTAATGAAATCTTTTTCTCCAATCTTGTGGGATAAAACCATGCACTTCCATCTTTTTGTTTTTTGACTAATTCCATGTTATTTTGCTTCAATACATGTCATGTTATAGAGATAAATTTAATCATAGTTGGAAGAAATCAAAACAAGTTGAAATCAAATGAGAAGAAACAATTTATTCCCTTGGAATATCATCGCAACTATGTGAGGAGATAAGAACCAGATTCTCTTCTCTGCTTATTAATGGAGGGGGTCGTTCCAACTTTTCGTTGATACGATGATGATGCATTGTCGAATTATTAATGGCGTGCCATTACATTATTGGACATCTACAAACCTATAGATGAAGGCATTTATGATTTATGATTTTGGGTGTATATCTGATTTTAGAATATTAATTATTATATCTGTGTTACTTCTAAAAGAAAGGAACTATTTTTTGATTTTATTGGACTAGATTTCAATCATTTTTCTAATGACAGCTCCACGTTCACTACAAAGCACAGTTCGGTCTATATGAAATAAATATGTCAATCATGAGGTTAAGCTAATCCAAAATAAAAGGTCGAAAATGTAATTGATCTTAATAAAAGAATAACGATTTAGATTGCATTTGGCCAAATTACTAGTATACTATTGCACTTTTCTAATTAAACTTGTAGTGGTATATAGTGAACAATTTGAAGGGTTGTCCCCTACGCTCGCATCGTATCACTTTCATAAGATAATATATATATATATATATATATATATATATATATATATATATATATATATATATATATATATTGTATGATTAAGTTGACTAAATTTTGTTTTTTGTTTTTTATATGCACAATGTCTGATGATCCTAGTTACTTCTTTCATCAATTTTGTATTTGTTACAGTATTCGTGGAACCAACGGTTCAATTAATCAAATTTGTTCAATCAATAGTTCTGTTAGTATAATTAAAAGAATATTGTTTTGTGAAATGCGTCATATACATGTATGGTTTAATTTGCTCCTACACCAAATAAACATGAAAAGAGAAAATGCCATTTTTCACCTTCTAACTTAAGTTTTATCCATTTGTTAATCACTAAGTTTACGATTTTTTAATCACTAAGGCTATATTATTTTTATCTAACTCAAGTTTTGACAATTTTTCTCAATTTCAATTTGCTCAAATTCTATTTTTGACAAGTGAACATCAGAAATATAATTTGGACTTCAAATTAGGGATCCAGAAAGGAGATTTTTGTTGGATTTGATAATTTGTTGCCACATTATAAAGAAGTTAATAGATAAATTGAAAAAAAAAAAAAGAATCAAATAATAATGACAATTTGAAAAAGAAAATAAAAAAAGAATCAAATTGGGATCGATTGTTCTTTCTTCTTATTTCTAGTGGCGACATTGTAAATCAAATTTTACATATATTTTTCTATTTAATCGTCAAATTTATCATGTAAAGAAATTTTGTTATAAATGCGGAGTAAAAAAATTCAAAAAATACTAATTTTAACTTTTGCAATAACAACAAAGAGAAAAGTTTTAGGAGTCCAACTATTTTTTAATTTTATGTAAATGTTTAAAAAAAAAAAGACAGTTCTGAGCGTAGTTAGTTGATCTTCTCATCTCAACTCCCTATAAATTCTCTGCTCCAAACCCTCGCTGCGCGAAGTGATCTGAAATCCACTCTCTAACTCTAAAACAGAGCTTTTAGCTGAAATGGCGATGCTATTCAAAAGACTGGCAAGAGCTGCACCGATCGCTTTCGGAGGTCCAACAAAGTCCGCTTCTCGCATTCGATTTGGCGCTCTCGCCGCTATTTCCGGTGGAATCGCCTCTTACTATCTTGTTTCCTCCCCAAATGTGGTAATTTCTCGTTTTGATTTGATAATGTTGTGCAATGCGTTATGTTGTCATTTCATCCGGAGACTACTGATAAAATCAGAGTATTGAATGTATAATTGTTCCTCTGAGCATTATGGAGATTCGTCTTTTCTGCTCGTTGGCTGTGCTGCTATGTTGAATTTGAGTAGACTGTAGGTTTGATACTATGTTCACCCCTTTTCTTTGATTTATAACTGTACGGAGTTACAGTAGGGATTTTTGAATGCGAAGCAATACTGTTCTTGTGCTCTTTCCGGTAGCATGGCTCTAGTGGGTGAATATTATGTTTATGTACATATACAGTCATAGTTAAACAGGAAAACAAAACAGCATGTTAAAACTCATTAGTTTTCAAAGTATTATTGTTTGGCATATCTATTGACTTCTATGGGTATGATTCACTTCCAAGTTCCAAACCCTCAATGGAAAATGATGGAATAAGAAAGACTGTGCAAATGATATTTTCGGTTGTGTAACCTGGCAAAGACTGGAGAAAGGGGAAAAAACAGTAATTGCATTGTTAACCGTCTGCGTTCTATCAAGTTCACACAGTAGGTTACCAACCGCTTCACAAAAATACATACATATATCTATACGTGGTGTGCGTGTGTGTATTTATATTTGTTCATGTATATCGACATATTTTCCGATTTCTTGCTATGATCATGTCGTTGTCTGAGAAGTTAATATGGTTGATGATCTCCCAATCGAGTGATCTTGCAATTTTCGTGATACACTCCTTTTTACTTTTGGTTTTTTTGACCACATGAATTAATATTTAATTATTTTTTATATATATTTTTCAGTAGATGATCTTGTTATCTATTGCTCAGGTTTATTTAGATCAACTCAACGAAGATGCTGGAGCAAAAGTTGGTATGTGTACTTCCCTCTAGTGCATTGACAAACTAATAAATATTTTTGCGATCTTCATTTTATTTGGGTCATTTTTTCTGCATCTCATCAAATTAAACTTCTGTGAGGTTGCATCTGGATGGAATGGTTTGGATTAAAGTGAGGATTTTAGGGGAAAAAAAACATTTCAATGAACTCCATTTAAAATCACATAGCTCAAAATGGAAGTTAGGGTTTTAAATCTAGCAGCTATCCCAGCAAGTTTAGTGGATTTGAAATCATGGCTCTGAAACCATCAATCAAAGTGGAGCCTAATAGGTTTCTTGTAATTTTGATGACTAACAATAAGAAGAGTGTCAGTCATAGCATTCAATTGAATGAATTATTCCTCTGGCAACTTATAATTTGAAAGAATAGTGTAACTCACCTGGCTTTGGGCTTAAAACATTCTTAGAGTACAAGTAATGTGATTGTGAGTTATTCAAGATGATGCTAAGACCCTTAATTGTTTCATCATATAACTTCAAACTGCATTATGTCTGGAAGTTGATGCTTTATACTCTGTGATCTAATGGTACATAAGAAATCAAGTATGAGAGGTAGTCATAAGTTCAATTTGCATTAACTTATTTGTATTTCATCAAGTTGTTTCATTTCATTGGCTTCCATTATTTGGAAGAACCTTATAACACATATCTGGGCATAAAACTAGGCTTTTTGACTCATTCTTACCCTAAATAACATGCTGCACCTGAAATATATCTATGATACTCAGGTTGTAAGCTGAATATAAATATCTAAATTTCTCTTAGTTTAACTGATGCTTTTCTTTCTTTTCAGCCTTAAATCCCGAAAAATGGATTGAGTTCAAGCTCCAAGACAAGGTGCAGGCCAGTCACAATAGCCAGTTATTTAGGTTAGGTTATATATTTGGCTCATCCAGTAGTGATAGTACTCATGATTCCTCATTCTCTCCCTGAAATTAAATTTATTTCTTTGTAATTGAATGATTGAGTGGTGCCTGAGTATGTCTTTTAACTATTTGAGCAACAAAAATGGACCTTTGGTTGTTGGATTAATTATGAAGGACTCAGGCATTACATTCAGATGAATATGACATTTTCTGGTACTTGGTTGGAGTGAATCTGATCCATTTCTGCCTTCATTACTCTAAGGAGTTTTCTTTCAAGATTTAGCTCTTTCAAACATATGCCCATCATAAATATAAGGACATACCTATGAGCGAATAGGTTCAGGAATGAAATAAAGATGGAAATGTAGTGTTGTGGCTCATGTTTCATGTGCCCTATAAATGAAAATTAACAAAGACCATGAAATTGTTGATTTGTCTCCATGTTTAATCAGCAGCATTGTGGGTGGAAGGTATTAATCCTTAGTAGTAAGGGAACAGGGCGGAATATAAAGAGAGTTTAGTTAATCCGGGCTCAAGGATTCCTAAAAAAATCATTGTGACGCTTGCAATAGTATGATTTAGATCACTTTGAACTTATAATAATGTTTGACATTTTCTGAATTACTTTACTGCAGAGTTGGTGTTGAAAAATAGTTACATGATGACCTTTGCTTTCTGAAATTGTTGGTAGGTTAATTGTTTTCTGTTAATAAATGGCAGGTTTTCATTTGATCCCGATGCAAAGTCAGGTCTTTATGTTGCATCATGCCTTATCACAAGGTAATTCATAGAAACTTGATATCTTGTACATACTTCTTTGCATGCATGAAATTGAATCATATTGATTTACCCTAGTAGCTGATTCTTGTATGCATGCACAAAATGGCTGCCTAATATTGATTTTTGTGTAGGGCTCCTGATGGCCAAAATGCTGAGGGGAAAACCAAATATGTGATCCGCCCGTAAGTTGTTCTTTTTAGTTTTTAAAATATTGTTATTTCGCATGCTTGATTTGTATCCAAGTTGAGTCTTTAGTCAAGAATCCTCTGCATGCTTCCGGAAGTTAATTCTATTATATGTCCCTGTTTATCCTGATTGAATGTTACAGTAGAGTTAGGGAATAAAGACATTACATATCTTACATATAAGACAATTATATATTTGATTTGATATTTTTGTAATTGCCATATAATTGTGAATCAGAAGAAGTAACTTGGAACACTTACAACTGGATAAGTAAAAAAGGAATTACATTCTTCGGAGGTCAGACCATTCCAAATTTCAGATAAAGCTAGGCCTGTTGAATCTAAATTCACAAGATATCCACTTTCATGAGATGCATCATGAATTTTGTAATTGTAATTTACTCGGAAATCAAACAGCATTAGCAAAATTTTCTCAATCTCATTTATGTGCAGCTACACTCCAATATCAGATCCAGGAGCTAATGGTTACTTTGATTTGCTTATTAAGGTAGTCATTTAAAGCCAATTTTCTTTTGATTCATATATATTGTTATCTTACTATTAGATATTTGAACTTTTTATCTTATTAACACATCATCAACTTGTTTGGACAATTTTTACAGGTCTACCCAGAAGGTAAAATGAGTCAGCATTTTGCTAGCTTAAAACCAGGAGATGTAGTAGAAATGAAAGGGTAAGGAATTTACTGTTAGCTATAGGTTAAGATCTATGCAGGTTGTTCACCTATTAATATGCTTTTTTACATCCAGGCCTATCGAAAAGCTCAAGTACAGTCCAAATATGAAGAAACATATTGGCATGGTGAGACTACTAATGTAATTTGCTTTAGCACATGTGTTCATGTAGATTAAGGGAATCCAGTGCAAACAGATTAAGGGAATCCGTGTGTTCAAGAAAATAAAAAAGTACATAAATAAAATATAAGTAAATTAGAAAGGTTATGTCTCAGAGTTATCTTTGCACTGACATCTTGGTAACTTTTAGCCAAATTAAGGATAGTTGTCAAATATCAAGAAAGAAAGAAAAACATATATATAAGTAAATTAGTCAGGTAATATATCAGAATCCTCTCCACTGACATATCCTGTTAACATTTAGACCAAATGAAGGAAAACATTTTCCCCTGCACACCCTTAGAGATAACTTAACATGGCAGAGTCAAACAAGCCTTACATATTCTGTCACTCTGATCATTAGCTAATGCTCATGGATTTCATTCCATCGAAGTAATTCATAATTCATTCTCTATTTTAGAGAAATAAAAGCAGTCCTCTAATTTTTGTAATAACTTTATAAGTGCATTATTGGTATGATCCTTTATGACAATAGTTAAATCATTTTCTATTGTGGATTTCATTGGATTAGCAATGTGATTGGTTCAATCATCCTGGTTAAGTTGCACAATAAAATTATAAACTTTCACATGTACACATAAATGAGTGTTCATAATTATCTCAAGATGTGTGTGGATTGTTTCTAATACGAGATTTAGTTTTGTGGAGTGCTAGGCTTTTAACAAGATTGTTGTGTGAAATAACTCAAGTTATCTTACACCAATCGTGTAGAAGATTATTATTCCACACTCCTGTATGACATTTGAGTAGCAATTGTCTTTCTAGTCTTCAGTTCCAAGTAGGATCTCCTAATCTAATTATGTTCAGTTAATTGATTCCATAAAAATATAATTTTTAAAGCAAGTCTCATTAACTGAACATGTGATTAGTAAATCCAACCATTGTTTGTTCCTAGGATTTCCTAATAACTAAGTTCAATTTATTGCATCCATAAAAAAAAGTTGACATTTAACTTGGTTAAGTCTGATAATGAATCATATGATTATAAATCCAACCATCAAACTATTCCTTGTGAGAAGTGGACTTATCTAGGTAGTGTATGAACGTGAGAAAACAAATGTGCATCTTGAAACCCTTATTATGTAAATCATTAACTAGTTAGATGTTTATATTCAGATTGCTGGAGGAAGTGGAATTACTCCAATGCTTCAGATAATAGATGCCATCGTTAAGAATCCTGATGATAATACCCAGGTAAGCCAGTAAATCAGATCTGGTTTTTATTGAACTGACAACAGCATTAGGAAACTTTTTCAACATATATGAAATCGGATAATAAACTTTTTTACTCTGTTAGGTCTCTCTGATCTATGCAAATGTAACTCCTGATGATATACTTCTCAAAAAGAAGCTTGACGTACTTGCTGCGAGCAACCCAAACTTGAAGGTGCTGCCAGAACCAACACTACCTTATCTATTTCATTTTTCTTTCATATTGTTTTCTATTATCTATTTATATCTTTGTGAATTTGTAGATATTCTACACTGTTGATACTCCAACAAAGGATTGGCTGGGAGGTAAGGGTTACATATCAAAGGACATGGTAGTGAAAGGCTTGCCAAGCCCCAGTAACGATGCTCTTATTCTTGTAAGTTTTCTGTGCCATGAATACCACACTATTCTGATTCCCTTGAATCAATTTAATAATTTATCAGGAGTTTAATACATCTGCATGGAAGGTGGACTAAGAAATTCTATCATTGAAAGATAATTTAGGAAGAATGGCTTTTGTCGGGCAGTTTCTCCTCTTTTCTCACGAGGAACAAACACTTTTATGAAGAATGATAGAAGTTGGACAATGGTCCAGTGTGATTTAGACACGGTTAAGAGGTGGCCATCTTGTAAACTCAATTTATCTGCGTCATTTTGACATAGTTATCTCTGGTGGTTACATGCTTAAGATGGTTTAGACATGTACATTGTGGACCTTTCAATTCTCTAACTGGTAGAAAGTATAGAAACGTCAACAAAGTTAAAATGGGAAAAGGGGAAGCCCCAAAAAACAAAAAAAGTTGGAAAAGCTACTAAAGAAGTCATGTTATACTTAATTATAACACATACTTAAGTACAATTGATGCTCTCTCCGTCCCATGAAAAGAGTCATATTTTAAAAGTCAAAATTAGTTTTTTATTGAAAATATACAATACCCTTGTCAAGCTGAAAAGACTAAAACTTCATAAATGTTTCACTCTGTGCAAAGAGAAATTATACTACTACTAACCACATTTTTTATGATCTTCGTGTTGCTATGGAAGGTTTGTGGGCCCCCTGGAATGATGAACCACATATCTGGTAACAAGGCAAAGGATTATTCGCAAGGAGAGGTACATATTCGTAAAAGACTAGACTCTCGAAAGTTTTGTTTTTTCTCCTCTCTGTTTGGATATTATTTGGTGATTCTCTCCAAAATCAATGTTATTGCAGCTATCTGGCATACTGAAGGAACTTGGATACACAGAGGACATGGTTTACAAATTTTAAGTGAGTGCTAATTTCACACTCATAAGCAGTTCAATAAACAAAACTCAAAAGAGCATATTGCTCAGAAACATCAATGAGCAGCATATGTTAGAAAACCTCGAGAATATTAATCTATGATGTCAAAATACCGTTCATTACACTGCTTGCTGTATTTTCCCTTTTTGCTTTCGTTGTCACTGGAAATACTCGATGTGGAACGATGACACGTGAAAATCGAGCTTGAGTTAGCTTGCCAATTGATACATCATACATTAATATATCTTAAAATGAATTTTGTAATTTCCAAAACATGGTGGAAATTTTCTTATAAAAGTTGTAGCTTTTGTGATTTGATCTTGGTAGTAACCAACATTCGCCTTGTAAAGTCTATTGGTTTTTCTTTGGAATGTATGTAAGTTATGATGCTTTAGATTTGAAAGATTGTTCCCAGGCAAAAAAAAAAAAACAGAGAAAGAAAGATTAGAAAGATATATATATTTGGGCTCTAATATTTCTAAGTCTTTCGAATTGGGCTCCTCAACTATCATGCGTTTTTCTTTCATTCCTTTTGTATTGGATCCTTTATTTTCAATTTTATTGGGTTATAATCTTTGTGCTTTCATTATTAAAACTCATATGGATTAAGAATTAGTTCCAAGCCATAAATATACACTAATCAATGCAGATCAAATCAAGATCGTTTTTATAAATTAAAATAAAGAAGCTTCATTGAATTTTTTTGGATATTTAAAAGATATAATATTTATAATAATTATAAATATTCAATTACAAATTCTAGATGTTGAAAAAATAAGGATCCAAATTTTTATTTTTTTTCCATTTGAGGAAGAAAGTTTTCCTTCGTCATAAGTGGTTACCTCAAACTCATAATACTTGTCTAATATTTAAAATAAGTTAATAAATTTAATATAAAAAATGAGGATATAATATTCACTTATAAAAATATAAGTATCTAATTAGAGACATGGATGTAATAAACATAAAATTTAGAAAAAAAAAAATACCAAAGGTACAGAGTTTTTTCTTAATTTTTAAGAAGAACAAGAAGAAAGAAACTTTTTTTTTTTTTTTGATCTCCAAAATACATATAGAGAGGAACTCGAATGAGAGTTGATAATAGAATGACAAGTTTAAACAACAGCACCTTCAATGTTCACTAACGCCGTCGAACCATAGCCATGAAAGCCTCCACCACCTCCGCCGCCTCCGCTTCTTCTTCTTCAGGGCCAATCCTGTCCGGCCTCATTGCCAGAGGTTGGCGTTTCAGAGATACGAATCAAATTCAGGTACTCATCACTGCTCAGCTATCCCATTGCACCCTCGACTCAATTGAATCGGAGCTACTCAACATGGACTTGCGATCAATCGGTGGCAAATGTTTGCCTGAACCCTCTCTTCTGAGCAGAACTTCTCATCTCCAAGGCCCGCTTGTCCTTCAGGTAATCTTTCCACATTATTTGTTGCTAATTATGGAGTTAATGAAGGAATTTCATGAACAGGTAGAGTCGAATTTGAAGATTATAGAAGTACTTGTGATGTCAATGGCTTCTAAGTTCTAACCTAATTTCTGAGTGATGATTTTATTTACTTATTAATTTCCCTAATTACTCTTGGATTTTTGTACCTGTATTACACAGGTTTCCTCAAGTAGGGATATATCTCGGAGTAGTATGGGTGATGCTGCAGAATCTTCAAGCAATAAACGGCTATTAAGATTGAAGCTCACTGATGGACATTCTGAAATAACTGCTGTAGAGTACTCTCATGTGCCATCAATTCCTGATGATATTAGCCCTGGGACTAAGGTTTCCAATTTTTCTAACTTTCTGTAGCTTGAGTAATAGTCATCTTATTCAAAAAAAACTAAAACCATTGAATTGATTGTTGAATCAATTAATCAGCTGATCCTAACTTTTGGGCCTGCCTGCAAATTAAGCTGAAATGTAAAATATTGAAAGCCTCTGAAAATCTCAGAAATGTTGATTTCTTTTATGTGGTATAATAATCTAGTGATGCCACTTGGAAGTTAAAAAAATAATTGTGCATTGTAATGCACATTGCATATCAAGCAACTAGAAAGATTTTCTTGGAGAAAGATAAGAACTCATATTAGATTTATTGTAATTGGGGAATTCTATATGTTGGATATTAGATGGTCAGGTCCTTATGAATGATTTCTCCGATGGGTGTAAATAGCATGGCTTCATTAGATTTGGCACTAAGTTGGCAAATTTTTTCTATAACTTTTGGAGTTCTTGCATTTTGAGATTTCCTTATATCTTCTAATCTTGATCATCCCACAAGCTTGAATTAATACAAAATACTTCTTTAATCATCAGAGGCAGCCATGTGGCAGCACATTGGGGCATATTGTATGCTTAAATACAAAGTTGTATACCATTTTGTGTTAATCTTTGTTGTCCATGTTTGCTGAATCATTGTATCTTGACTGTTACTCCTAACTCACTGATTCATCTGTATTTATGTTAATTGGTCTGCTTCGTGCATGAATTTCCAGGTTCGGCTGCAGAGTAAAGCTAATATACATAGTGGTATTTTGTGTTTGAACAAAATGGTAATCACGGTTATCGGGGGTCTTGTTCAGTCCCTTTATGAAGAATGGCAACTGAAGCGCAAGTATTTGAATGTCTCCCGTCAAAACTTAAGGCCGTCACAAGAAAATGCATCAAGCTATCCTCCACCATTTGAAAAGCTCCAAATTCATGCATCTGCAAGAGGAATTGCATCTAATTTTCACACTTCTGCTACTAAAGGAATGCGTTCTTCATTAAATACTACAGGTGCATGATCAAGTTTGTTTTAATCTTCATCTAAAAAATGTTTTTCTTCCAGAAACTACAATTTCCTTAGCATTTGCAATCCGAAAAAAAAACATTCAAACTAGACCTTTTGTTCTCTCCGTAAATCTGAATTTCATAGAATTGAGTAAGTTATCCCTTAGTTGGAGACCTGATCCATGTTTTTTCGCCAGTATGTGTTCGATTTGAGTAGAAGGCCCGGACCAAGACAATCCATTTGTTAAAAAACCTTTGCCTTTTTTTTTTTTTTTTTTTTAATATCAGGGGTTTCTGGGACATCATCAAATGATCATGGACAAGGTTTGGCTGCGAAAGGTGACTCCTCCAATTTGAGCAAGACTGTCCAGGTTCAGAAAAATAATGCAACCATGGATAGTGCAACTGATGAAGTGAAGTTACTTCACACTATTTGTGAAAGTACTGAGAAGGCAACCTGCTCCTCATCAAGACCAAAAGGTATAACCATGGGTCTTCAGTAGATCATCTGCTGTGGTCTGTTCCCTAAATTTCTAATTTCATTCAGTCGTACAAAATCTATTTTTCTTTAGTACTTTTAGTGCTATCGGTCATCCTAATTGTGCAAGTAACATATCTGACTTGATTACAGTAACTGCATCTGTACCTGTCCAAAATCAAGTGGCTGCACAGAAACTTCTCCAGAAGACAAGTCAGCCTAATATCGGCGATCGCAATTCTAAATTTCAGAGGCGTAGGGGAAAGTATACTGAGGAAGAAGATTCATCTTTGCTCACGCTAGATGAATGGGAAAGGAGGAAAACTGGAATCAATCTTCCAACAAAACATGAGCATTCCCATATCAGTCAAGACGAGGATCTTGCAAGACAGCTCCAGGAGCAATTTGATTTGGAGGATAATCATGTAACCATTTTTTGCCGAATATTATATCATATGGAACACTATCCTTCTTATGGTGATACATTCACCAAATTTTGTTTCTGTTGCTGTAGTCACCATCAGCATTGCACAAGCATTCCATGATCCCTCCAAATATTGATATTCATTATCACTTGATGCTCTGGGTGATAATCCCATACGTTTTCTTTTGTATATGAGAGTTATTTCTTTTTGACCTATTTTCAATGGCTTGGTAACATTATCTAATATTATGTATAATTTATGCAGGCACAAAATGATCCTCATGCGATGGACGCCAAAAGTATAAAGATGAGCATGTTTAGTTTTGAAAGAGATGATACCAGAGCTTCTGGTGGAACTGAATTCAGGGGAAGAGGCAGGGGAAGAGGAAGAGGAAGGGGAAGGAGAGGTGGAGGCAGAGGTAGAGTTTAACCCTAATTGACTTTTTAATTTCTGTCTTTTTAACTTTGTGCTTCTACACTATATTTTATCTTTGGATCTATGATTTGCAAAATCCTTTATAAAAAGATCTTGATTGACGTGCATGTGTCTTTTGTATTTGCTTTGGCTGAGGATTTTGATGTTTGTTTTGTGACAAGTGCGCAACGTGCATCTTTCATTTTCTTGTCTGTTCAAAAAGTTTGTGCTGGCACACACTTGTTTAGGATAGATTACTAAAACTACCTTCGAAATTTGATCTATTTATAAAAGATTTATAATTACAAATACTCCCTTAAGGTTTGTATTTCTGTAACTATTAACCTGGTGCAATTTGTAAAATAAAAATAAATATTATGGAGGCATCTGTAATGTACAAACTTTTTCGGGTTTTTCATAAATAGGTTAAATCTCAAGAATAGCTTCTGTATCTATCTATACATTTCGTTATGTTGGTGTCATTCTGATTCATTCTATCATTTTCTGAGATGTGTGTGGAGCCACATAAATGGTACCAACCACACTGAAAAATATAGATGGTACATTGTCCTGTTGCTTGATTTCTGAGCATTGTTATTTGCATCACACTTTTATTAAGTGAATGAAAGAGCTAAGCTCAAAATATCTATGAAAGAGAGTACTGGAGGTTGCTAAGGAAGTAGAAATTTTACTTGTCTATTTCTCCCCCTCCCCCTCCCATTTCTAAAGGTTTGGTATGGCTCTTATTAAATAGTAAAACAGCTAGGTATCAAATGAGAGGAAGGATTTCAGATTTCTAATAGTAAATTCGTTGGTTTTCTAGATTGAAGGATTGAGTAATAGAATTCATCATTTTTATTTTGATTTTTTTTTAAACGATTAGGTTGTGTTTGGATTGAGTGATTTGAAATGAATTCATTCAAATTATAATGCATTCAAATTCCACTCAAACTGTTCAAAAATTAATTCAAAATAAACATGATATTTCAAATTCATATCAATCCAAACATTATCAATATACTACCACTATAATTTTAATTTATTTCTCAAATCTCTCAATCCAAACACAATTGTGAAAGAATTGTATTAATATTTGAGTTTAAACTGGAAAGTTCCCAGTCCAAAATTATTGGGTCAACTGGCCATTTCAAGAGGAGCTGAATATTTGGCCTCTGCTACTTTCACTTTTCTCCCCTAATGTTTGCTAATGTGAGCTGTTTCTTTTTCACATTTGCATCCGTCTTACCTTTTTTTGCATTAAACGAGGAAAAGTCAAAGATGCAGGGGACAAATTTCAAAGAGAATTAATTGCAAGGGGACAAGAATTAATATAAATAAAAATGTAGCAGTGAAAGTATAGTAATTTAAGTGCAAAGATTAAATTTAAGTTAAGAGTTATCCTCCTCCTCTAATATTTGTGTAAGGTCCTTATCTTGGTAGCTTAGGATCCAATAACTTTAGTAGGAAGTCATTGTCGTAATGACTAAGGAGTGTTTTTTGGGCAATTGCTGCTTTTTTGAAAGCTATGTTCCACTACCAGCTTTCGAACAATAGTTAACGATCGTATACTCTTTGTTTTCCACAAGAATAATGATGAACAACGAACATAAATACTAGGATACAACTTATAAAGAGCAGAATCCAAGTAAAACACTTATTATTAAACTTGTAATTTGATCATAAAAGGCTTAGACTGCGATTGACTTGAAGGATTTAAAGGATGATTTGGACATGATTCAGTTGTTGAATATATCTCTACTTTTTTTGTTTTTAACAATGCTGTCCCACTATTTCGAAAATTAACCATCTATCCTCCACCACTTGAGTTCTTAAATCCTGAATTAATAACATCCAAATTTTAATTTATCTTTATCTTTTGGGTGCTAAATAGGCCAATGTTCTTCTGATTATATATGATTCATAAAACCACATTTTTGTACATCATATTTAGGCTTCATTGTAATCAAAATCACCACATTTTTTAGAATTTGCAAATTTATCAGAACTTTTTTAATTTAGCCAAAAAAAAACAAAAAAAAAAAAGGGTTTAACTGAAGGCACCCCATGATGTTCTAAATGTACCCCATTTTAATGTAAATTTTTTAGAACATTTACACTAAAATTGGGTGCCCTTAGAACATTATGGGATGCCTTTAGACCCACCCAAAAAAAAATATCACGTGTTTGGAAAAAGTATCACGGCATATGCCACGTTAGATGTTGTGTAATTTCAAAAAATAATAATAATTTGAATGTCAAGTTGCAAAAGGAAGAAGAAAACAAATGTCACATTTTTCAAAATTGCAATTTAATCCAAATTTTTGTGAAATATCTCATTCGTATATCCTTGGCAAAAGGACTTTAGTTTTGACAATTGTTTCAAACTGTCAATTAAAATTGGTGTTTGATGAGATGGTGTTACACATGTAATAGAAGATGTAATTTAGTACGAAGATACTGTGTATACGACAATAGCAAAAAGGTTGGCAAGAGAAGGAAGATTTAAATACAAGAAGCGAATTACTTCTGATAAACTAAGGGACCAATTCCAGAAAAAAATCAGAGAGAAAACAATTGAACCCTCGTGACAAATTCCAATAAGATAACAGAATTCCCAAAAACAAAGCCAACTAATATGTAGCTATCAATCTCTACAAAAAAAAAAAAAAAAAATGTAAAATCATTGCACAAACAAACAAGAGAAAGGGAACACCTTCCAAAAGAATATATAAATAGCTAAAAGAACCAATATTTGAACCAACCTTCAGTTTGGAATTCAAACTTATTTCCCCCTGGCCATTTCCAACATACCTTCAAACTGTTCCCGGATTTGTACAGATTCTGTACTTTAAAAACCGAGCTATAGCCTATGGTGTGATACCGGGTGGAGAAGCCCTCGACTCAGTTGGAGGCGTTTGGCTATCCGATCCTCCTCTTAATGCATCATCTGATGATTGACGAAGCCCATCATCTGTATCGGCCCGACTCATATCCTCGATCATTCTCAGCACTTCTTGCATTGCCGGTCTTTGATCTGGCACTGTTGCAACACACGCCATACCTATCTGGAGCAGCTGCACCATCTCTTCTTCCACATTATGGTATCTCATTAGCTCAACGTCGAACACCTCAGCCGTCCATTCCTCTCTTACAACACTTTGGACCCATCTTGGCAAGTCAATCCCTTCTTCACCTAATGAAGCCTGGTTAGGTGCTTTGCCGGTTAGGAGCTCTAATACCAACACTCCAAAACTGTATACATCAGATTTGAATGTGACTCTCCGGGTTTCTAGAACCTCAGGCGCACGGTATCCCATGATGCGATGATTGGGAGTGCTTGAGTTCATGAAGAGGGGATTGAGGCCGTAATCTGATACACAAGCATCGACATTGTCTTGTTTGAGGAGGATGTTGGAAGACTTTATGTTGCCATGGACTATGTTTCCGGATACATGGAGATGGGCGAGCCCTCTGGCGGCACTTAGTGCTATTCTCAGTCGGCTCTCCCATTCTAGCGGCGTTCGGCCTGAGCCTCGACTACCTATACAACGTAAAAACAAGATCTACTTTACACCTAAGATTCCACATTTATGTCACATGCAATAGAAATGATAATTGAAAGACTAAAGAAATCAAGAAGATATCTTATTTCAAGCATGACATGCTGTCTGGCTAACTTCATTGGGACTCGCACATGGAATCCAACACATGTATGCAGAGAAAAGAAAACAGAGCATGGCCTAGGACCAATGCTTGTATATTGATATACTAATAAGAAAAAATGTCTAACTTTAAAATAATGTAGCAGATGAAGACAAGACTAGGTATACTATCATTAATCCTTTTCTTTAATCTATTCTTTTAATGACAATGGAATGTATGTCCCTGTGTCTACATGTGAATTAGCCAAAAAAGAGGTGCATTTATGCATAAGATTAACTAAGGATTAAAATATTAGGCACAGAGGTCAAATGCATGTGACATCAATAGCGTAATGTAGGGCAAAGAACATTTCTTTAAAAAGGAAAAAGAAAAAGTTAAGAGAACAATTAGTAAAGGAACAAAGAGAAAAAGTAAGCATCATTTTTTATTCTTTTCATTTCATTCTTGTTTATCAATTAATTAATAAACATAATAACAACAACAATAAAGGAGGAAAAGCATGTGGGCAGAGATAAAATCATTGTAGAACACTTGTAAAGGCCTCACAGCATGCTCTTTGCTATGGGCATAGTGTGAAAACTAATCCACCAATGCAATCATACAATATATCATATACCAAAAGAAATAAGTATACTTGATATCTCTGTTTCACACACCATCATTGATAATCATACAAATGTAAGCTATAAGTTTGCACAATTTAAATAATAATAATGAAAAGGGGGAAGCCGGCAAAGAAAAGAACATGTACATTTAGGAAAATAAATTATAATTTATATAAGAAAAATAGATTTATGAGACTTATTCAAAAGATCACTCTGAGTTCATTAAAAAAATATAAGAATGACAGATCTTAGTAAAATAATGGTCAGAAAATGAACTGCCATTTCAAATCTTTTTATGAGCACCAAACAAGGTAAAACTTCAAAACATTACACATCTGTTATCTTAAATTATATCTGCAAATAATGGAGAATGGCAGTGGCTATTCACAAGTCTAAAACTGGAAACGTTGAATAAATCTTATCATGTAAACCGATTGATTGATAGGCATTGTCCATAAAGGGTATAAAGTGATGAACAAAGATAAGTAGGTGGACTCCAATTATTGATGGGAAAAAAGAAAAAGAAAAAAAAAACCCACTCTTTTGCCGGTGGGAAAAATTCCAAGAAAATTTTCAAGAAAATAATCTGCACATGCACTACCAAACAGACCCAATTAAAATCCACACCAAATTTTCACAACCACCCTCTCCAAACACACAACCCATTTTGGTCATATCTGTGTGCAAACCAACGATGGATATTTTTCAAGTACAGATTTTCCCCAAGAGCAAATAATGAAACGAAAATGACAAATTGATAATTGAATAAACTTGGACCCTTTTGTGCTTTTGATGTTAATGTGCACCAAAACGACGCAGATAAAAATGCAGTAAAAATCTGGAGAAGAAGGATGAGAGAAGATATTACCATGGAGAAGAGATGATAAGCTACCAGCAGGCATGTAATCGTAGACAAGCAATTTCTCATCCTTTGAAAAGTAATAAGCTCTCAATGGCAGCGCATTGTTGTGCTTGATATTGCCTAATGCCTCCATTTGCTGCTCGAACTCTTTCTTTGCGGCGGCGACGTCCTTCAGCCGCTTCACCACCACGGTTGTACCTTCCTCCAGCACCGCTTTGTAGCTGGTACCCACGCTTCCCTTCCCCAACACCTCTGCTGAAGCTCTCAGCAAATCCTCTAAATCGAAACTGTAGCCCCCTCCTTGGAAGAATACCAGTTTGTTCCTCTCCGCTCCCTCTGCTGATCCGGTGACGTCATCCTTCGACGATGACGTCCCCGCCTCTCCAATGGCGCTTGCCGCTGCGACTGTTGTGGGTGGTTTGTACGTTTTTGTGGTTTCTGATTTTTTCCTTCGCTTGATGAGAAAGAAAAGGATGATGAGTAGGAGTAGCAGAATTAGGAGTCCACCGGCGACTGATATTCCGACAATGGCGCCGGTTGACAGCTTCCGGTTCTTCTTGTGCGATGGAACGAGAACTGGAGGTAATGTGGGGGAAGGCGCTGGAGAAGGGAAGAAAGGGTTGCACGGCGGCAAAGGGCCGCCGCACAAATCGAGATTATTAGCGAACGCGGTCGCCGGGAATTTCGCGAGCGCGGCGGGGATCGAGCCATTGAGGCGATTGTTGGCGACGTTGAACCCGACCAGGCCAGGCGGTGAGATGCTCGGGATTTTACCGGAGAAGGTATTGTTCTGCAGAAAGAGCCCCGTTAAGCGGGTCAGATTGTTGACGGAGAATGGGATAGGGCCAGTGAAGTTGTTCGACGAAAGGTCCAGCCGGATGACACGAGTTAACTTGCTGAGACTCGGTGGGAACTCACCGGACAACTCATTGTTCTGGAGATAAACGTTGCGGAGGAGCTTGAGTTGGGAGAAGTCCTCCGGAATGGGGCCGGAGAGACGGTTGGAGTGGAGGCTGAGAACTCGGAGCTGACTCAGCTGACCCACAGTATTCGCCGGAATCGGGCCAACGAGTCCGATTCCAGGAAGGCGGAGAGCATAAACAGAGGAATTGGAGGCGTCGCACTGAACACCGAGCCAGGTGCAGGCGGAAGAGGAGGCATTCCACTGGAGGCGATTCTCATGGGGCACTCGCGACAAGAAAGCGAGCAAGGCTTGCTTATCCTGAGTGGGCTCGGAGTCGACTCGGCCGAGACTCAGCAGCAACGCTAAGAAAGCGAAAAAAGCGAGGCGCTTGGGAATGGCCGCCATTCCCGGAGCGAATCTTAACAGTGAGGAGCGTTATATGAGAGAACTCCGGCTAAGAGGCATAGGCATAATAAGAAGAAGAAGGAGAAGCAGCATGTGGGTGGGGAAGAAAAAGGAGAGCTGTAGGAGAATGGTAAAGTGGGGCAAAAAGATTGAAAAGGAAAAAGGAGAAGAAGGAGAAGGTACTTTTTTTTTTTTTTCTGGGTTTGTAAATTGTGAATGCCAAACAAAAACAAAAGCAAAAGCAATAATAATAATAATAATAATAATAATAATAATAATAATGTGGGGTAAGTAAAGGCAGAAGCACTGCTCTGCTTCTCACTTCAACCTTACTTTCCCTATTTTCACTCTTTTTTTTTTTTTCTCTTTCTATTTTTTTCACTTTCTTAGAATAATACTCTTATGAATACCACTAAAATATGAGTGACTTTTCTGTGAAACAAGATAAATCATTTCACAATTCTTAACTATTTATGAAACCATCTCATATAAATAGTTATAAAATATAATTAAAAAAAAATTATCTCAAGGTATAATAATATATTTTTTAACCATTTTTTATTAAAGACCAAAATAACCCTATAATCCATATAAATAGTTATAAAATATAATTAAAAAAAAATTATCTCAAGGTATAATAATATATTTTTTAACCATTTTTTTATTAAAGACCAAAATAACCCTATAATTCATATATGGTTATACAATATGATCAAATATGTGTTACTCGATATGGTTAATATAGAATTATATCATATGATCTATATAAATTATAAGACATTCCTGACAAAAATCTGACTTTCTTTTTCATTTATCAAAATTGTAAATAAAGTTAAATGGTCAATTTATTGAATTATAGTAAAAGGGTAAGTTCTTATATGTTATGTGGTAAAAAAAACTATTAGATTTTTTTTTATTAATGTGGTTGGATTTCAATCATTCTATATGTTACTTAACGTTGGTTATTTCAAATTGAATCGTTAATAATGTTTTTGTTGACTAATGGACCCTAATCTAATGTCATCAGCATTTGTAGGCAAATTGCTTTATTAAAATTTAAAACCGAAAATTATTAAATCTTGGTTTGTTCAATCTTGTACTATCATTTGGTCATATTGGGACACAATTTTAGAAAAATAAATATAGTTTATTTACATGATTAATTATTTTATTTTGTTTATTCGATCATCCATTATGCTTCTTTATTTTCTCCACATCCTCTCATCATAATATTCTCGTATTGGTTCTCATCACAACATTCTCGTATTGGTTTTTTCCTCGATTTTAATAATATTTTCGAATTCTCTTTTCTTATGTACTGCTGGATCTCTTTTTTTTTTTTTTCTTGAAAATATAAAAGTAAATATTTTATATGTTAAGCAAATTAAAATTGAATTTAAACTCATTGCTTTAAAAGTAGGTCTTCCATGAGACCATTCACGGATTTAATCACGTGAGACGGATCAGCCCACTACTCATACTTTACTATTTACATATAAATTTATGAAAATAAGTTTTATTTTATAGATATTAAAAATTCGTCTCACAATAACTATCTATTAAACCGTTTCATTTAAGTTTTTGTGTTGTTTTGATGTTATTAATGTGTGGCTTACAAATATTATATGATACAGATTCGAATTGAGTCTGGTTGGATTTTTCAAAAAACACATACATCCTTCATGCTCTTCTCTCTAGCGCTTGAGTTCTACAATATGTAATATTTTTGTTTATATTAAGTATATTTTTCTATATATGAGGTAATATTTTTGTATTATTTATATATACTATATAATATAATACAAAAATATTACATAATACATAAAAAGGTATTATCTAATATACAAAAAAATAATTTATTATGTTCAATTCAACCCGACCAATTTCACGAAATGAGATTCGTGAGATAATCTTACACAAGACTCACCCAAATTGTATTAACCACTTCAAATCTCTATTTTACCCTAACAACTCAAGACACAACTCCATTTAAAGAGTAGGTTTTGTGCGAGACCGTCTTAGGATCTCATTTTGTAAGACGGGAAGGGTCGGATTATACATAATAAATTATGTAATACTTTTGTGTGTATAGGTAATATTTTTCTTTATATCAGATAATATTTTTGTATTATATTATGTAGTATATATACATAATACAAAAATATTACCTGATTTATGGAAACGTATTACTTAATATACATAAAATATTACATATTCCACCTAGGAGAAGAACATTTAGAAAATCTAAGGCCCGCGTGTTTTTGAGTGACCCGACCCTTCTGTTTTCTATCTGCACTTAGAAACTTTTTACTACATCAAAAAATTAAATATAATAATAATAAAAAAAAATTACCATATTTTTAAAAGAAATTTATTCATAAGATAACTTATTATCTACATATGAAAATCATTATCACAAAAATGCATCGAGATCATCTAACAAGTAGTATTCGAAAAAATCGATTTAAATGACTATTGAGACACTACCACATAATATGACTTTTAGCCGCATTGATTTTAACCTATAGAATTCAAGTGGGTTTTTTTTTTTTCTCGGTTAAACATTGTAACTCGCAGAATGTGTGAAGTATGGCCAATGGTTTATCTAATCTTGTGTGTATATATGTATATAGTTATCACTTATTTTCATACAATTTTACTCAACAAGTTAAAATAATGAAAATTAAGTTAAACTTTTAAATAAATTTTTATTCAAAAAGCTGTATTTATTGAACATTAAAATGATATGTGGGAAAGATGTAAACCATAAGGTGGTTTCCACTTTGCCAATTGAGCAAAAATCAGTCAGTGGAGACTCAGTACAAACTTTTATCTTCACTGTGTGCCAGTGTCATTTTCAAAGAAATTGAAGCACATTTATGATTCAAAAATATTAAGGTCCCAAAATGAGAATATAATATTTTAAGACCAAATTGGATCTTTGTTGGCCTTCTTCAATTTAGTGCTAAACTAAATGTGGTGGTTTGTTTCATACCTAGCATCGTTTTCATTTATTTCAATATAAAGTTTTAATTGAAATTTACCAATAAAATCCATTTTCTGGGTAATATAAGTTTTAAGAATTCCTACTGTGAGTTTTTTTAGTTGAGTTGGAGATTTGTTTTACCCACTATGGAATACGGAAGATGTTTTTTACCTGCTAATATAACTAAACATCTTTCATAATTACTAAATATATCCTTTTAATTAGATTAAAAAAAATACAAGAAAAAATCCTTTCTAGCCATTTTTTAGGACTACTTTACTATTTCACAATTATTTATATACATCAAGTGCACGGATTTTAAATCTGTACAACTGGATCGACTCAACCCGATATATATTTCACGTGTCCCACACGCACCCCACGCGCTCACATACACTCAAACCCTAGTTCTGTAGATATATTGGCATAACCTTTTAGTTATATGCACATAACCTTTTGTCATGCATGACAGTTTTATAATACTTTTCAAAATCTTTATATTGTAATAACATAACTTTTATGATGTAATAGTATAATATTTATGTTGTAATAATATAACCTTATAGAATTCTTTAAGTACATAAATGTTATGATATTTGTACATAAAAATTATACTAATATAACATAAAAGTTAAAATATTATAACATAAAGGTTTCAGTATATTATATGAAATTTTATAATGAAAAAAGTATAAGTTATTCATTGAAAAAGTTATGAAATTTGTATATAAAGATTATACTATTACAACATAAAGGTTATATTATTACAACATAAAGGTTTTGGTTATATTACATGAAATTTTATTGTGAAAAAAGTATAAGTTATTTATTGAAAGGTTTATGTAATATAAATATCATACTATTACAATATAAAAACTACATTATTACAATATAAATGTTATAATATAAATTATAAAAATATATATATATGGGCGCGGACCCGACCTGACCTACACGCCCAATTACATGAATTATTATTCATGCACTTGTTGCACATAAGCATTATCCTTAGTATTAAAATTGCTAAAAATGATGGCTTTTTTATGTTACTGGCTAGAAAAAGATAAGTACTATGGGAAAATGGTAAAAACTATTGTTTCTCCCAATATAATTTCACTAATTCAATGAGACACATATTCTTATATAAATATTTAAGAAAAAATTCTTACAAAGTATAACCAAACAAAAGTAAACATATGTATTTGAAATTGTTTTACTAGTGACTGAATATGAATAATAATTAGAAGGACATAAAGTTGTTGGGGCCTGGGGAGCCCCTATAGTTAAAGGTCTATGTATATAGTATTAATAAATTATACTACAAAAACAAGATTTGATTTGCCCCATGTGTATATATGTGACAGCTTAACAATCTACTATATGACCTTATTGTACTTGACTAGCCTCTTTAATTAATCTGGCCTTGAAGCTTATTTGTATTTTTCTAAATATTAATTGCCTTAATTATTGTGTTTAATTAGCTATAGTTAAGTTCGTCCTCTAACACATTATTATTATTATTATTATTATTATTATTATTATTGAAATTGTCGATTCCCAAACAAATCCCCTTTAATGGGATTAAAGTACATGACACAAAAGCAAATATAAAGACATTATTCTTAATCGACTTATTTATTATTATTTCATTTCCTTTCTTATTCCTTTTTTTTTTTTTCATAATCAAAATATATATAACTTTTCCTCACTGGTTTTAAGAGATGATGAACTCCTTAATTTATTTTCGGAGTAAATTCAAAGCTTTCTTAATTTATTAATATTTGATATACATTGGTCGTTTTGTTACCACAGGGGAAACATAATTCCAACTTTCATTTTCTCAACCATAATTTTTATTTTTTGAGAAGATAGAAATGAATAAATTTAGTCTTTTATTACTACCACCAAATTCCTATCCCCATGCTAACATACTGTCTATCTGTACAATCACCATCACTCGTTGACTATAATACACCTAAAATATATATATATATATATATGTATATATTATTTATTTATTTACTTATAAAATGTATTTGGGGTTGCTTTTCATCTAAAAAGAATCTTTTCAAATTTTTACATAATAACACACTAATTATGTATGTTTCACTTATCTTCACTCATTAAAATAAAAAAATTCACCATTATCAAATTCACATAACATACAAAATATAATAAAATTTCAAACGACCTTTTTAATTTAACTCGACAAAATTAAAATTTTGTAATATAATACACAATTTCAGACAATATATCCAAACTACAATACTCAAAATATGAGTCCTACCCAAAAAATCATTCATAAACAATTGCGAAAAAAAGGCAGTAGAAATGCCAAGTCACGAGATATATATATATTTATTTATGAATGGAAGACAGCGAAACGAAGCATCACTATTTTCTGCCTTTCTCAGACTTGGACTTTACTCTTCTCTATTGGTGGATTTATGTTTCACCATTTGCATCTCGCTCCGTACAATCCTGGTCATATATATATATCACGAGCAACGGGTTGAAA
This sequence comes from Scutellaria barbata, assembly GCA_028654395.1. Taxonomy (NCBI): domain Eukaryota; kingdom Viridiplantae; phylum Streptophyta; class Magnoliopsida; order Lamiales; family Lamiaceae; genus Scutellaria; species Scutellaria barbata. The sequence goes on along the minus strand of CM053646.1, from coordinate 9,886,313 downwards.
TATGTATTTACATGTATAAGTATGCGTGATATAATGTTGTAAGTTGTTTTTATTTTTAAGTAAAATATAATTTATAGAAATATGTGTTTTTTCAACCATCACAGAGTACAACACGTTTTGTGTGTATTTGTGAACATGTGATTATTTTATGACAAGTTATTATTATTATTTTTTATGAGAAGCTTTGATGTAGACAAATTATTAATAAGTGTAAATTACTAGCTATATCGTAATTACTTTTTAATCAAATCGATCTCTATCTCACTTTAATTAATTTTTAATCTCTAACGTATGTATGATGTACTATTATTTCGTGCATACTATAAATTCTTCGAGATAATGATAATGAGTTTTTCAAATTGTCTCAATGGTCAACAATATAATATCGCCTTTAGACTGTAAAATGTAACAGAATTCAAAATTTAGTTAGCTAGGTGTGCTTACAAAAACTAAAAAGAAGATTTCAAACTTAGCAATATTTACAGAATATAATAAAAATGTAACACTATGAGTTGGTGAAACGTATCATGTAGTAGTAATTAAGAAGAAAACAATGTTCAGGATGCACAGTAATATGTGGTAGTAATTATTAGGATTAATTGTTAAATTTTGATGATGGCAAAGTTCTAAAATTCTTCTAGTTTCGTTTTTGATCAATTCAAGTGTAAAGAATACTTGTCAAACACAGTCAAATAATATAGTTTGCCTAAATAAGAAACGCTCTAATTTAACTATCCATTTTACTTTTTTTTTTTTTTTTTGTGCTATAATTTTAAAATTTTCTTATTTTAGTTTCTTTAGCTTACTACAACAAGTTAAGTGATCAGTTATTGTTTGCTTACCATTCAAATTTGTGTTGTAATTCTTTTTTATCAAAAAATGAAGTGTATTTGAGTCTTAAATAATTTTGAGTTATAATTATAATATATCTACCAATTTTTTTAAAAAAAAAATATTCTTATATATATATTTTTTTCGATCAGCCAAAGAAACAGGAGTATCAGGGGTACTCCAACCAATACAAAAAAACGACTTTCACAAAAGACATTCATGACTCAGTCTAACATATTGTCAATCTAACTTAAGCAATAATGTCTTGGATTAAAACGACACTTCTAAAAATAGGCATTCTCACTATCAACCAAGATCACACTCTAGCTAAGATTTCATCAATAACCTTATTCACCACAAATGCCACACTATTAAAAACTCTCTCATTTCCATGTTTCCAAATACACCAAACCGTTCCCACTCACACAGTAGAAACAATATATTTGTAGTTTTTAAGCCTAACCCAATTTTCAGATTTGCCCCTTCCTTGTTAACAGTCATGAGCCCAAAGGCCCATAGACATTCATCCAATTTAATGAGGCTTGAGTTTTGAATATTGGGTATACTAATAGTTGTATTACGTTGTTTTAAAAAAAAAATGCATTGCTTTGCAATTATAAATAAATAGTAACATGTCGATACAATAATTTTCTTTTGGCTACAATTATATATATATATATATATATATATATATATATAATTTTTTTTTTTTTCATTTTCTTACTTTTCTATCATAATTTTGATGAATTGTTAAAAATAGTTCTTGCTCATATGTGGAATAGTGCACAATGAACTGATCTAATGGTAAAATATATTATATCACCACTACATTTATATCTTATCAATAAGGATATATTTATCATTTTATTGAATTATAATAGATAAATATATTATTTATGTTGTGATAGAAAAATAAACCATTATCGTGAGAAAATAGTGTCATCCCTAAAGTAATAACCATCATGACACTTGTCATTCTTACAATTTTCTCATATTAATAAATATTTTTTTTTACAATTTAAATTTATTTAAAGTTAATTAATATAACTATTTAATGATATCAAATTTAATATTGATAATTATAAATCAGTAAATAATAAAGAAATTTTAACTAAATTTGTTAAAATAACACATGATATATTTCAAACACAGAAATGATTATAAATTTGAAATTTGGTTAACTATAAGTTGTAAAGATAAATATAAATAAATAAATAATGAAAAAACTAAAATAAATGTGGGTCGATTAAAATTGAGTAATTATTCAAACTTTTCAAACCTATTAATTAATAAAATTGAGTAGCTTTAGTGAATATATGTGTTTAAATAAATTACCAAATTTATTCGAAAAATATTGACTTTCATTATTTTATCATTTGATTGAAAATAAATTTTGAGGGATGGATGATATACAATATATAATTCTTTTAAATAATAAGTAAATAACTATGTATGTTGTTTTACTAATGCAATATATATTTCAACAATTAGATAATATATTAATCAGTATGTTTTATATTGAATGCTAAATTAAATGATGTGTATTGTATAAAATCATAAATATATATTTTTATACAAATAATAATAAATTTTTTGTGACACATTGAATAAAAATTGTCACTAAAATTTGTTGCATTAAATCAAGTGTCACTAAAGATGGCGACACAGTGCATTACAGTTAGTAACACATTAAAGAAAAGTGTCCCTAAAATTTATTTGACATTTTGAAGAAGTGTCACTAAAGATGGTGATGCAATTCAAGAAAACGTCAATAAAGTTAACGAAGAACGCAATTGATGACACTTTCAAAACATTGCTACTTTTTTTTTTACTAAGGCATTTTTGGCTTCGTTAAACTTGTTTATTTTTATTTGTAATGTATCATCTGATGATCGAGGAAGCCCATCATCCGATGATCGACAAATCTCATCATTTGATCGACGAAGCCCATCATCCGATGATGGACGGATCTCATCATCTGATCCGACGAAGCCCATCATTTGATGATCGACGAATCTCATCATCTGATCGACGAAGCTCATCTTCAGTATCCCTGTACTGATATCCTCGATCATTCTCAATATTTCCTGCATTGTGAGTCTTTGATCTGGCACTGTTGCAACGCACGCCATACCTATCTGAAGCAGCTGCACCATCTCTTCTTCCACATTATGGTATCTCATTAGCTCAATGTCGAACACCTCAGCCGTCCATTCCTCTCTTATAACAGTTTGAATCCATCTTGGCAAATCAATCCCTTGTTTATCTAATGAAGCGTGGAAAGGTGTTTTGCCGGTTAGGAGCTCTAATACCAACACTCCAAAACTGTAAACATCAGATTTGAATGTTACACTTTGGGTTTCCAGAACCTCAGGTGCACGGTATCCCGTGATGGTGTGAGGAATTCTTGGGTTCATGAAAAGGGGATTGAGGCCGTAGTCTGATACACAAGCATCCATTTTGTCTAGTTTGAGATGGGTGAGCCATGGACTATGTTTCCGGATACATGATGGGTGAGCCCCCTGGCGGCACTTAGTGCTATCCTCAATCGTCTCTCCCATTCTAGTGGTGTTTGACGACCTGTACAACGTATAAACCACGTCGTATGTATGTAAGTCGTTCCATAAAACTGTGGTGAAGAAGAAGAAGAAGAAGGAGAAATATTACCGTGAAGAAGGGATGATAAGCTACCAGCAGGCATGTAATCGTAGACAAGCAATTTCTCATCCTTTGAATCGTAATAAGCTCTCAATGGCAGCACATTGTTATGCACTTATGCTTCATATTACCTAACGCCTCCATTTGCTGTTCAAACTCTTTCTTCGCCGCAGTGACGTCCCTCAGCCGCTTCACCACCACGATTGTACCTTCCTCCAACGCCGCTTTGTAGGTCGTGCCCACGCTTCCCTTCCCCAACACGTCTGCTGAAGCTCTCAGCAAATCCTCTAAATCGAAACTGTATCTCACTCCTTGGACGAATACCAGTTTGTCCTTCTCCCCCCCTACTGCTGATCCAGTGACGTCATTCCCCACCTCCGTTGCCACTGTGGGTGGTTTGTACGTTTTTCTGGTTTTTGATTTTTTCCTTCTCCTGATGAGAAAGAAAATAATGATGAGTAGGAGCAGCAGCCCACCGGCGACTGATATTCCGACAATGGCGGCGGTTGAAACCTTCCGTTTCTTCTTATGCGATGGAACGAGAGTTAGAGGTAATGCAGGAGAAAGCGTCGGAGAAGGGAAGAAAAGGTTGCACGGCGGCAAAGGAGATTATTAGCAAACTTGGTTGCCGGGAATTTCGCGAGCGTGGCGGGAATCGAGCCATTGAGACGGTTGTTGGCGACTTTGAACCCTGATGAGGCCAGGCGAGGCGATGCACGGGATAGGGCCTGTGAAGTTGTTCGACGAAAGGTCCAACTGGATGATACGAGTTAACTTGCTGAGACTCGGCGGGAACGCACCAGATAACTCATTGTTCTGGAGATAAACATTGCGGAGGAGCTTGAGTTGGGAGAAGTCCTTCGGAATGGGGCCGGAGAGACGATTGGAGTGGAGGCTGAGAACTCGGAGCTGACTCTGCTGACCAACTGTATTCGCCGGAATCCGGCCAACGAGTCCGATGCCAGGAAGGCGCAGAGCATAAACAGAGGAATTGGAGGCGTCGCACTGAACGCCAAGCCAGGTGCAGGCAGAGGCGGACGCATTCCACTGGAGGCGATTCTCATGGGGCACTCGCGACAGGAAAGCAAGCAAAGCTTGCTTATCCTGAGTCGGCTCGGACTCAACTCGGATGAGACTCAGTAGCTACGCTAAGAAAGCGAAAAAAGCGAGGCTCTGGGGAATGGCCGCCATTACCGGAGCGAATGTTAACATTGAGGAGTGTTATAGGAAGTCAGTCCGGCGAGGAAGCTCAGGCATAAGAAGAAGAAGAAGAAGCATCATGTGGGGGTAGAAAAAAATGAAAAAGAAAAAGAAAAGGAAAAAGGAGAAGAACTGGTTAAAGTCATACGCTAATCTTACTTTACATAGTGGTTTCATTTGAAGAAATTCATGGGTAGATATTAGTCATGCACAAAAACTTAAAACTTTTATACAATAGGTGTAGGATCCGTACACCTGATCCGACCCGATCTCCACACGTCCTCTATGCGCGTGCACACGTCACACACGTCTAGGTGGGTGCACTCAAACTCACTCAAATTCACTTCAGATGTTAGACCTTTATGTTATATTAGTCATACCTTTATGTTATATTAGTCATACCTTCTCGACATTTATATTATATTAAACATACATTTATATTATGTTAAATATATCTTTATGATTTTATATTATGTTAAACATACCTTTAGGATTTTTATATTATATTAAGCATATTTTTATGTTAAATTAATCATACATTTATGTAACGTTAAGCATACTTTTATGTTATGTTAAGCATATCTTTAGGATTTTTATATTATGTTAAACATACATTTATATTATGTTAGTCGTACTTTTAATTATGTTTGTAGTACCTTATGTATAAAAATATGACTAATATTAATTAAAAATATGCGTAATATTTACATAAAGGTATTTATGTACAAATAGGGTTTTTTTTGTGCTAAAATTATAATTTTTTCGTCAGAATTAGAGTTTTTTTTTATAAAATTAGGATTTTTAAAAAAAAATTAAAGTATTATATAAAGGTATGCTTAACATAATATAAATGTATGACTAACACAACATAAAGGTCAGGATAAAAAAATAAAAAGAAAATGCGAGGATTCGGGTCGGATTCGGCCCACCCCGCCTAGACGTGCCCAAACGGTTCGAAAAACCGAAATCGGGACGGTTCGAACAGGCGGTCAACGGTTCCAAACCGGAACCGTGAACCGTCGAAGTAAGGTTCGGTTTCGGTTCGCCTTCTCCAAAAACCGGTAACCGGCGATTCGAACCGGCGGTTTGTACATTTTTTTTTTTTTTTGGATTCCTTAATTTTATTAAAGATACGTAGACAATTTCATTCAAAGTTTGGAAGTGTAATTTTCATTTCACATTCAAACTTAAAATGAAACTCAAGCTCTTTCAATTTATTTTTTCCTCTTCTTTCATTTATTCATCATGATCATTGTAATTGTAATATATTCAATTGTACATTGTAGAGATGCGATAATTGCCACAACTAATGATTGTGTTTCATTCCAGTAAAATAAATAACGTCGATACATCGACAAAGGTGGAAACTAAATAACAACCTAGAATATAAGATAGCGTCGATACATCGACAAAGAAGATATCTAGCTAACAATAAAAGATATACTTATGATTTATTTATATCTCTAAGATACATTATAAGTGTCATTTTTCAAAGAAAATCAAGGCTGTCCAATGGGGCACGACCGTGCCGTGTAGCACGACCGTGCCCTACTTGACAGAACCGTGTCCTGCTCCACAAAAAAAATCAAAAAAAAAAAGAAAAAAAAAAGGAAAAAACCGGGAAACCGGCGGTTTGAACCGCCGGTTTCGATTAACCGCCGGTTTCCAAACCGGAACCGGAACTGAACCCCCCACGGTTCGGTTCCGGTTTGCTCCCCTCGATTTCAAAAACCGCCGGTTCCGAACCGGCAAACCGGAACCGGTTGAACATGTCTAACCCCACCCTGCCCCGCATCACCCCGCATTGTATGGATTTAAGATACATACAACAATTACACACAAGTCTCACTTTTAGTTATGCAAGTAAATCGCAATTACATACTTTCTATAACTTAATTTCTATATATTGTTAATTAATATAATCGAATATTAAATTAACTAAGTTAGTTGGCGAATACAGAAAATATTAGTCAATTAATTAAAAGATATTACCTTTGTATAATGTGAGATATTAAAGATAAAATATTAGTTATTTGTTAAGTGTTTTATTTATTTTATTTTATTTGTGCTTTTACTCATTGGAGGTTTGCTTCATCCAATAAAATCAAATGTTAATCTAAGAATAATTAATAAATATATATAAACAACCTATCAAAACTACTTTGAATTCTTTATAATTAACATTGGCTTTGCTATATTACATGTGGTAGTATAAAAACAGAAAAAATTTAATATGGTTTTGAATTAAAAATTTATATAAATGGGATAATTATTTGAAATTCATGAGCTAACTCTAATTTGGTCATTATCCACTAGCGTTAATTGTATATTTTAAGCCGAACCTAAAATGAGATTTGCCCCTCCCTTGTTAACAGCCATGGGCCCAAAGGCCCATGTCTATTCATCCAATTTAATGAGTCTTTAGTTTTTGAACATTGGGTATATTAATAGTCGTATATGAGCTTAAAAAAATGTATGCGTAAGCAAAAATAAATAAAGAAATAGTTATATGTCAATATAATATTTCTATATATGTACCTTTGTGAGCAAAAAGTACAATTATGATTTTATTTGTAATAAAAAAAATTAATCAATCATATATAACATAAAGATATAAATAATATAATTTTAATATTTTAATAATATAACATTTATGTTGATATAAAGGTATAAAATAATATTAAATTATTACCTAAAACTTATGATATTTGTACATAAAAATTTTGTTAATATAAACATTTATTAACAAAATATTTATACTGGAAAAAAAGGTAGATCAGCGAAAAAAAGATTTAATATATAAAGTTAAATATTACATAAAAATTATAATATCCATATATAAATGTGATATTAATATAACATAAAAATTATACTATTATAATATAAATATTAGCGTATAAATTAAAAAAATTATATATACAAAGTGTGAATCCGGCTCCATCCATTTACACCAATGCATATAAGTGATAATTGATAATTGGGCAACACAAAAATAGCCCAAATTCTAATTCCCTGCCGTTGCTATGTGCACGTCATTGAATTTTACATTTTCATTTAATAAATTGTCCAAAGTTGTACCCAATCCAAAAGGAAATAAAGTCTTGTGAGAGACATAGCTTAGTTTTTTTTCCTTTTATTGTTTTTTTATTTTTTATTTACTTCAAATGTTTATATTATATATTTTATAATTTTAAAGCGTTTTGAATATGGTCACACGGATCATACTTCATGACACGTCTCAGAGTTACTTGGATGAAATGACAAATCTCACAAATGTTATGCTTATATATAATTTGAATTTGGTTTTAATAAAAAAGGTAAATTGAAATATATGTTGCAGATATAGTAATTTCGTCAGGAAGTTAATCTGTATTCTGCACAATCTATAATTCCTAATTTAGCTCCACGATATCCGCATAAAATAAAAGGAGAAAATCAAGAAAACAACAACAATCAAAAGGGTAAATTACAGCTAAACTATAAATAGTACATAGAAAAATTTACATTCCATAATTAGTCTGATATTTAATATATTTATTAATTTTATATTTTACAATTTAAGAAGGTAGTTCATTACACTATCCATAATATTTATTAATTTTATATTTTACAATTTAAGAAGGTGGTTCATTACACTATCCATAATTTCCATAATTTTATGGTGAGTATTTTAACATTTTCTACATTTATTTTAACACTATACATAAAAATGTTTTTTTTTTGTTTTCATTTTTCTTTTTTTTTTCTTTTTCATATTTGTTAATTGAAATAATTTATTTCAATTTACGATTTGGTTAGAAGATAGAGCAACTGTGGTCGAACTTTGGTATATGTTGCAGTAATATGAATTATTTGTAGAGATTTTTTAGGAAGATAATGATGAAAATTTAAAATTTGAAATTTTAAACTCATTCTACATTATACTCATACTTTTTGAGTATATAAGTAATACTTTAAGTTATATGAGTAATACCTTAAGTTATATATGGATAATACCTTATATTTCTATGACTCTTAAACTAAATTTTAAGATTTTAAATTTACATTGATATCTTTTCAAGAGTATGAGTAATACATTTACATGAAATAAGTAATACATTTCACTCAAATAAAGTAAAACAAAGTAACTAATATATTATGAGTATACAACTGGTACTTTGAAAGTATACAAATAATACATTTTACATAATGAATTATATGAAATTTGATGACACGTGACGCTCACCAACTATGATATAATTGCGCATGAGGAAATGCGAACATGCATCAAGTCGGATTAAAAGTCAAATCTAAGGTATGAAAGATCCGTTTCTCAGGTGTACACGAATTTTTGCCTTTGTTAAATTACCAAATAGATTTCAAATTGTTCATAAAAAGGAAATGTCAATATAATTCAAAAAAATTATATAAGACAAATTTCATTATCCATAAACAAAATATACTTTTACTACTTTTACTAATTCATATGTGAATTGTAAAATATCAATTATGATCATCTCACTTAACCATGTAAGACTTACTCACCGTAATTTAATTTAAAATCATTCATTTTATCATATTTTATGTTTGCAGTATTGTATATTTCACAAATTTTAATCAAATTAATTATTTGATCAAACTTAGAAGATAGCAAATATAATCTCTCTATATATAATAATAAAATGATCATTTATTATTTTTCCAAAATATTAAAATCCCACCAAAAGTCAAATTTTCAATCTTCTATTTTTTTTAGTTTTTTTAATTAATAAATAAAATTGACAAAAAAAATAATTCAACTATATTGAGAAATTCAAATTTGGAAACATGTTTTCAGCATGAATGATTTCCTTCTTTTTGTTGTTGTGGTAATTGACCAAAAACAAATGAAAGATCTATAATTTCATGATTTTAGGAGACTTTTTATTATAAGTAAGTCAAAATTATATGTCCATTAATTTAAATTTAATTAAACAAAATAAATTACTTATTCAATTTTTTATATGTTGCTGAAGTGATCAATATAAACAGTTTGACTCATTATTATCTTGCTAAGATACCAAAATTCGTGGATATATACATATATATTGCCAAAAATATGTATCTAAATTTAAAAATCATGCTTACTTTATATTTGACTAACCTTTAATTTTATCATTACTTGTATTTACTTTATATTTTAAAATCATATTTTTAATTTATTCAATGAAACACAAAACATAACATTACTGGTTTTCGCAATCTACTATTACAACCTTATAATTTATATATTTAGGAATTCTTTAAAATCGTAAATTATATCTATAATTGCATAATAATATGGAATTTTTCTAATCTAATCTTCATATTTATAAACTTCTCAATATATGATTTATTTTTCAATTATATAAAGATATTTGAAGATAAGAAAATGTTGCAAACTAATTTATCAAATCTATAAATTTAGAAAAAAACATTATAATATTTTATCAAATTTTAATATATTATTTTATTTATTTTATATTTTTAAAACCATTTATTACTTAAGAAAACCACAAATAATAGGATTTTTTTTTATAAAAATTTGCGTTATTATGGGTAGTTTTCCCAATTTAAGATTCATATCTTATAATTGTAAATTTACGAAATCTTTTAAAAATTGGATACCTTGTAGGGTGTTTTCTAAATTTATCATATTTAAAAATTTATTAAATCAGTGTTATTTTTTTTGTATATTTTGTCACTTTTTATATTATTAATTTTATATAAATCTAAAAAATGAATGATGGTGAAATCAAACTTTTATGAATACATTTTTATATTATTATTTCCTAATTATTACATAATTCCAATCTCTATATCTTTGTTCTTAAAACTTTTGTAGAAGAGAGATTATGACTTTAAGGCGTTTGAAAAAAATTGTAATATTTTTTAATGGTATGTTAAATGTAGAAATTTACTTTTGAAATATATAACAACATCACCATTTTACACTCATTATAAATATGGTATTAAACATGGGATTGAATATATTTTTTTCTAAGATCAATTATGACAAATACAATAAATAAAGTAGTTAGACAAATATATAAAATATTTAAAATTCATAAATTACATAAAATTATATTAAAATGAAATAACTCTAAAGAACAATATTGTTTTTCATTGTCATCATTTCTATATCAAAATTTACACCTGAAATTTATATGCACATGCAATACAACACGGATATCAAATGAGAAAACTTGATTTTTTTTAAAATGAAGATTCTTACATCAAACTGATTAAATTTTGTGATATGAGAAATTAAATTGAAATAATCTAAAAAATCTATTACTTTTCGTATTCAAAATTTTCATATTAAAATAGTAAAATCTATATGTACTAGCAACTATATCAGTAGTAGATATAATAAAAAGGGTTAAAAATATGTTTTCATCCAAACTATACGTAATTTTACACTTTTTTGGTATAAACTTTTAAATATTGCACTTTGTCATATAAACTTTAAATTTGTTGCATTTTACGATATTGAACAAATCATAGCCGTTGATTTAGGACACGTATACGACTATAATTTGCTCAATACCATAAAATACAACAAATTTAAAATTTATATAACAAAATACAATAGTCAAAAATTTATACTAAAAAATATAAAATCACTTATAATTCAGATGAAAAAATATTTTTAGCTCTAATAAAAAATCCCCGATAATTAACAGAGAGCAAGGGCGGGGGAACGGTCATTGAATTTGACGATATGACCTCTCTAAATTACTCCAAATTTCTTCTCCGCACCTCTGCTCGCTCCGCTTCTCAGCCTCCGTCGTATACAAGTTTCTCTGCTGCGCGATTTTCATATCATCCACCTTCGCCTCGCTGCTCTGGCCTTCGATCAAACTCTGATATGTCCTCGCAGATTCCTGCTCCTACTCATTCAACCGTTACTATTTCATATGATCAATTGAAGGTCAGTTTACTCATTTCCGTTTCGTCTTTATCAATAATCGATCATTGAATATCAACAGTATGTGTATTCTGATAATTCACTGTTATGGCTTTGGTTGATGATAGGATCAAAGCGCTGATTTATCGGAGAAAATTGAACTCGGATTTGGCCCCAACGGCCTCGGAATTCTATCCATATCGGATGTATGGAGTAATTTTCCTGTCTCCTGCTAAATTTCATATGTACAATTCTAATTTGGATTTGTGGAAGGCGTGAGCGGTGAGCAAGCCTTCCTCAAAATTCATAGATGTACATGTTTAAAAAAAATTAAAATCAAAATTATTTGGTTATGGTTATTTGATTTTCATTTGTTAGTGTTGGATGAAATAATTATATATTACTGTAATTAATTTGTAACTGACTATTTTGATTGTTAGTAAAATATTTAAATATGTCAAACTATTTTGCCTATGTCAAAGTTGTCAAGGTTTTTCACAAAAAATGGAAAATCTTTTTTTTTTTTTAGTAAATAATTCTCAATGGAAAACAAATACTCACTACTCTTTCTTTAGTCCCTATTATTAAGTACTATTTTTATATATTTCACACGTACTATAATATAAATATGTTGCATGTTTATCTCTGTTATTAGTCATAAGGTTTAATTAATTGAATAGAATAATTGTTGCGTAGTTATTTATAAGTACATAATTGGTATAGGTTGTTACCAGTTTATTCTTCTTGTGTTCCTCCTATTATAATTAAATTATGAATAACATTTTATCATTAATTCTAAAATAATAATTACAAGGAGGAGAAGCTGTCATTTTTCACATTTTTTATATTATTATAGCAAAACTTGGAATGGCTTGGTGTTTGTGACCTTTCAATAGTTTTTTTCTTTTTTAGAAATAGCTAGAATTTGTAGATGTCATTCGTGCCTCTTGATAATGTCATAGATTGGATTAACACCTTTGCCTAAATTTTTGAGGAGTTTAGTTTACATGACATTTTATTATTGATTCTTTTATTAAGCGATTAAGATGTAGGATTGCCATGCCATCTAATCCCAACCATGTTCTTTACACTTTTCTTACATCCTTCCATGATCAGGAGCTTTAACAAGGGGCGTCCAGCTTTGCTACCTAAATAAATACAATACTTAGCTGCTACAGTTCTGATGAACATTTTTCTTTGATAGAGTTGTTGCTGCAACATGGCTACATGGCCATGAAACTATTATTTCATTGATGTGCTGCAGCCCTTGCCATTAATTCATGACCGACAAAGGGTTCACTCCCTATCCTATCAATCTTATCATCCATTCAGCAAATTGCTTTTTGTGTACCTTCTGTTACTTGATTTCTTGATTTAATGTTATCAAATTTAATTATTCTTATCCACCAGCAAACGTCTAGCTTAAGATTTTTTTTTCACTGGAGCAAATTGCTCTGTTCGTTTAACTAATCGGTTTGATTGACATGTGATGAAGAATATCATCTTGCTTAAACCTAGAAGGGCCTTAATGTGCTTTCTGGTACAAGTTGCCTTTGCAAATCCCTCTAATGTTGTAGATTTCTGCGGTATTTCTTTTGATGATGTTTAGGTTGGAAAAGTAAGAGATGATAGATATCAAGTAGTCTGCGTTCTGTCTAGGGATTTCTGTTGAATAGCATCCTATCTTTCTAGCTTAAGGATTCCTTTAATTGTTTTGGTGTTGAGGTTTTACAACAATTAACAATTGGTGAGTGTTCCGGAGAAAAATAACATATCACCTCATATATCATTGATGTCAAATCAATGTAAACAGTTGCGCGTAAACATCAATTTTGTAATTCCATTTGGTTCTACTTGTTATAGGTGCCAGGGTATCCTTTACTGCGACAAAATCTCTTACACCTTGCACCTAGGTATGAACTTAATTGGGCCACTCTGATTGTATCTATAATTAATTTACTCCAATCTAGAGCCTTGAATTGCTTTAATTATTTGTTCAACTTGTATTATCTTTACTTTCTTTGCGTCTCAATTGCCTTGTCATGTTTGCAAACCAGATTGGCAAATCTTCCAGAAGAGGTAAAACAGGAACTGGAAGACCATAGCAGTAGGTAAGTAAATCAATTCTTGATTACTATCTTTCTATCAAATTGGCTTACTCACTAAGGGAGTTTGATGCTACTCTGATCCTTCAACTCAGCTTGCCAGTATTTTTCAGCTTTATGCTTTTCCTGCTCGATTGAGGACTTTGAATTTTGAATATTGCTAACTCTGAATTTTGGTGAGTATATGCAGGTACAACTTTGGATGGAGTCATGGAAAGGAAAAGCTTGAGTCTGGAAAACCAGGTAACCACTGATGGTCCCTTGCTAACCAAGACAATAAGGAAAAGAACAGCCATCTGTCCTCTTATAATTCAATTGTCCATTCACTTTCAAGATTCAATTTCTGTTTGTGTAACATGTATATTATTGATTATATATCATTTTCTTAGAACTCTCTAACCTATGCAACCTGTATTTTATTGAACAGATACACTGAAGGGCTCCTTCTATGCCAATCCGATATTTGATGTACCTACAACCGAACAATCACTTATTAAACGGTATTAACTGCTGCAACCATGTTTATGAGAAGTAAACACTAAGATATCATGAGTGTTACCATCACTGATTTTTTTTTGGAATTCTTCTAATTAGGTACCCTTCTTACTGTGGATCAAATATATGGCCTCGTGGTGTATTGCCAGAACTTGAACTGGGTATGAATCTTTGGGCTTAGCTATTTTTCATATTTTTTTTTATTTTTTATCCTTCAGTTTAGTGAATTTGCTTCAGTTTTTACCTGATAAAAATTAATCTTTTGTTGGTTTATTTGGAAAAATTCTAATAACAATTTAGCCATCAACCTGAAAAAGAACTTTTCCAGATTCTTTATCAACAACCCGTCTCATCTGTATTTCCTTGTTCCTAATATTATGCACTGCTAGAAATTTTTGTGTATGTAATTGCTGGCTTTAAATATTTTGCACCAAAAGTTTATATTATCAGTTTCTTTTCATGTTAGTTAAGCTTGTTATGTCCCACATATGTTGTGGCAGTATTAGTGACAGGGAAACACCATTGGAAGTCAGTGGGATTTTCCTTCATTATCATGTGAAATTTTCATCACTCTGGATTCACAACTTCTTCTCTTTGTCTTCCCTCCTACAATGTATAGCGTTTAAAGCTCTTGGAAAGTTGATTCTGGATGTTGGGTTGCTGTTGGCATATCACTGTGATCGATATGGTAAGTTCTTCAACGTAGGATCCGGTTTTCATTGTTATTTTCTATATGAGTTCACCAATATCAATTGGAATTTATTTGAGATCATCCTGACTTTTGTTCCCTACTATGTTGGAGTTGTGATGTTAGTGATATACAGAGTCATGCATGATGCTCCGAGTCAATACGTTGATCATAAAATTCTTTACAAATGTGTCCCGCATGACAATTAATTTTTTACTTAACAATTTAGCCTCATGATCTATTTTCTTATACAAAATGCTGTCAGCTAGTGGTCTGCTATAAACTTTTATACCTATAAAGGGATATATAACCAATAAAGGGTACCTAGTGGTCTGTTATGTATACTTTATTGTTGATGAAAGTGCAGCTGATCCTTGATAGGCACCTATATTGAAACTGGCCCCAGATTCTTTATGAGGCAGTTATTCTGGTTTTAAGTAAGCATTTTACTTTATTTAATATTTGGAAAACAGAACAAATATCAATAACATGAAGCGAATATTGTATGCCAACATGAATCCTTAATGAGTTTATCAGCCTTATTTATGTCTGACTTCCTGAAGTTGGGGATCCTGTTGTTGCCCAAGGGCATGATTTTTGCCCATACGGTTTTATACAGTAGTTTGATTTACAATATCTACTTTGTTGCTTCTTGGATTTACATAGCATCAAATGGGTTCATCATGCATGAAAATGGAAGTCTTGAGCAGATACTTCTTAGGTCTCGATGTCACAAAGGCCGTCTTCTTTATTACTTTCCTGCCCATCAATGGTATATTGCTTTCCTTTTCAACTTTTATTCGGTGTTCTTCGTTTAGTCAATATTGTGTTTACTTCTCAATCATGATTTTACTATGTCTCTGTATATATGAATAGTTCCCACTACTACCACAAGTCACCCCTCTCTTTGCTGCAAGCATGGTGCAGAACTTGCAAAACATACATCAAAACCATTCTTTTCAGTCCAACCATTATCGTCCCATTCATATCAATCCTTTCGGATCACATCATATGCAAAAGTGCAGGAAATTCTATCTTAGTGATGATATATAGTATGTGAAATCTGCAAAATAGAACAAATATTTTGCTGGTATTTGTAAATGCATAAACTTAAAGGGTAGTTTATGTAAATAGTGGTGGTTAAATTATCCTTACATCTTTCTTCGAACTACTATTTTTCCTTGACTGTCATTTCCATATATGTACATCGATATCCCTAAGATAAATTTTGGAAGGAATAGTGTAATCTGCTAAAGAAGATATAATTATAGCTTGGTGTAATGGTGTTCCTCTTAACAAAACATTGATGAATGGCTTTTTTTTTTTAGCTCTTCTGATGAAGATGGTGAGTCTGTGCCATCGTGGTGTGGATGGCATACAGATCATGGTTCTCTCACTGGTGAGCAAAATTTTTGAATCCCACTTCACTGTTAAAGCTTTCTGATCATATGGCACATATGATTTGTAGATAAAATAAGCATTATGGTGAAAAATTAATTAAATTCAGTTTGTTGGAATTAGTTACAAGCAAAAGCCCAAGTAGATAACTTCTAAATTTCACCAAGGATTCACAAGAAGATGACATCTGTAATTGTAACATTTTAGATCCTACCAAACATGCACATAACTTAGATCCTTAACTGAACTTTTTAATTCTCTTACATACTTGAGATGATGTTAGCATGTTATATGGCTAATTAATTCCTTCGTGAAGATATTATTTATAAGATAATGGTAGTAAACAGATGAAAATCAGAATTTCATTTTTATTTGTATTGCATTAAATTCTGGAAGGATGGTATGCTCAGGACCTGTTGTTTCATAAAAGCATATGCAAACTATACGATCATGGTTATTTGTAAGCTCCTTTTGCTTAAAAAAAAAAATTCATATTATATGTATCTCTCTTTGGTTTGATCAGTGTATGATATCACTCTTGTGTCCCACCGAATACATATTCCCTTGATTTTTCTGTTATTGCTATCTTTGTTTATTCTTGTGATTGTTGATGCTTGCATCCAGTGTAGGTCTTACTCGTGCCATTTTTACAAGAGATGCTGCGGAATTACCTTGTCCTGATGCAGCAGCTGGCCTTTATGTAAAAACGCGTTCAGGTCAAATAGTCAAAGTATATATCTTTCTGCTCATGTCCATAGTAGTACACAGAGTTGGTGTTTTGCATACTGAATTTGAAACTTAAACTCATGATTTTATAATAGCTAAGATTTATTGCATTCAATTGTAGTTTCAACTTTAAAGGTAAATCTCATGAGGGCCATGAAAGTCTAAACTGAAAAAGTAAGAAATATCGTCATATAAGAACCTAGTAATGAGCATCATGATTTAGATGATGTTAAAATGTGAATGTCAATGTAAACTTAAACGTCATTGCTCTTTCAATGCCAATTTAGTTACAATACAGTAACAAATTCCATTAGATGACTTTAGTCAAATACCATGCTTGTAGTTACAAATCACTCTTCTGTTTTTTTTTTTTTTTTTTAATTCTATAGGTGGTGTATGGGGAAGATGAAATAGCATATCAAATCGGTGAAACAACAGAGATATTGTCAAGAGGTCAGCTTTGTGCAACTCCACATTGTGTCCGGGTATATTTGCTAATTAAATCTCTTCATTTTTAGTGACATTGCAATATTGCAGTATGTTTAACATATCGGGGAAGATATGCTGAGTTTCTCGCTTTGTTTAAGTTGCATTCTTCTTTTTTTAAGTTACCATAATGAAGGATTTGGATGTAGATATGCATTTGCTTGATCTGTTTTACTCTTGTCATTTATTTATATATTTGTTAGTGATAAACTGCTAACTCAATCCAACCTATTGGTGAATTAACCAACTCATGCACTTGAAAAGATCAATCTATATATAACCTATGGTTGCAATGGTTAAGCTCTTAAGACAGGCAATTTAAGTTCACCACGTGCCTCCAAATCTAAGAATATAACCATCTGTTTACCATGTGCTATTAAAGAATCACTTGGAAAGCAGATATTTTCATGTGCTAGCCATACAGGCAAAGCTTTCCAACCACAGAATATATCTTGTTTATTTCCATTTCTATTTTTGCCCCACCCCGACAAATTATGGATTCCCCGATTCTGTTGTTTTTTTTTTAATTAAGTATTCTAAAGTTCTTCTACTTGATTGTCTTTTAATATGTGTTTAAATATTTAGGCACCAAAAGGGGAGGTGGCATCTGGTGTTGAACGTTCAACATTTGCATTATTTATGCAGCCTAACTGGTATTCAGATTCACACATCTTTTTATATTGAAACTTATCTAGGTCCATATTTGGCTCTGTATTGTCTTTGTTTATTTCCTGTTGGAGTTGGTCATCAATCCACATACTAGGCCATCAATCATGATCAGGATAGAATGCTTTTATACGATTTATAGCACATATAGTAAGAACAATGACATTTACCCCTTCCTTACTTCCATCTGAGTCAATATCTCTTCTCCACTAACACAACTCATGAACTTAACTGATACAAAGCTATAATTGGTGGAAATAAGCTTTTTTGAAGCCAACTTTTTGCAGAACACTAACCAAATTTGATGGATAAGAAGCTATGAATAATGTTTCTTCTTTACATGCTTATAAAATCAAAACAGTAAATGAGAAAAAAGTAAAGCTGTGTTCTGAAATCCCTCTCTTCTGGAATTTGCATTTTCTCTTATGATGAATTATTGCGATCATATCAAAAGATTCCGTGCGTGATGTTACCTATGCATATTTATACTAAAAACTAGTACCTGCGAATATATTCTTTCTTGATTGTAAATCTGTTTTATGTGTAGCTCATTGACTAGTTCAATTCCTTTGGAACCAGTGACCAATTGGAATTTTGTTTATCATATGACAGCATGCAACTATGTAACAAAATCATGGTTTCAGATATAAATTTAGCTCATACAACTTTGAGCTAGTAGAGATATCATTTCATATCTATTTCTCAGATGAAGTATTTTTGTCCATGTGTCTTTTGTCTAGGGATGAAAAGCTTATTTTTCCTGAGCCAATGAATATTCATGAGGTGAGTCCTTTGGATAATTATTGTCATCTGCTTACTGTTACTTCCGTTTAAATTCTCTGTAGAGTTGAACATTTGGGCTTTGTCCACCCTACCCATGTGGGTAATATCATAAACCACAAGATGTATGTGACATCGTTTGAAAACATAAAAAATACTAATTATTGATTTTTTCAAACTGTGTCACATGCCATACATTCAATAGTGTGTGGTAATACCCACATGGGTATGATAGAAATAGTCGAACATTTGCCAATAAATTAAACACTAGAATATTGCTACAAGAAAATAACAGAGAAAAGGAATTAACTCAAAAGTAAAGTAGTAACACCAAGTTTCTTTTGGATTGCAGTTTAGCATGCCTAATGGGTCTATTTCGTTTGGAGATTATACCGAAAAATTGCTGGATAAGTATTACGATCTTAATGCATGAAACAAATGTTTAGTTGCATTGTTACATAGGGAACTTCTCTATTTTAATTTATTTTGCCTTTGTTCTCTTTTGCGTATTTGCAAATTATAATTGGAGACCATTTCTTGTAACCAACAATTGAATAGCTTTTATAAATATTAAAATCTTTAGTTTTGTTTTTCTGATTGACAAGGATCATATAAGGTGTGATGGTAAATCCAACCATGTTTATTTTTGCTTGTAAGATGTTTGAGAACTTGATATTTTAGAGTGTATGGTAAAATTAGAGATCCAATTGTGTTTGTTAAATATCTACCTATTTGGCTAGGTACAATTGCATATTAACCCATATTTATAGCCATAATTTATGTTTAAAACATATTTACAATATATTTTTTAGTACTAAAAAGTTAAAAAACTAATCATGTTTCGAACTCTATTAATAAGTTAGATTTTTGCCAAACTTTCTCATGAGGTTGTGAATAGTAAGATTCCGTGTGATGATTTTATATATGTTATGACTTACTTAAAATATATGTGTTGTACAATAAAACTACTTAAATGCATACCCCAAATGTTGAGTCTAGGAACTGCATAAGAGAACTACTTTCAGGCAATCAACAATTGACTTATAATGAGCAATTAAGTTATATTTGAGCTACTGTTTGCGCAAAATTAATTATGTCGTCGAATATTCTGTAAGATGGCATGATATGAGAGGTCGAATTGAACAAAAATAATTAATAAGTTAGTTAGAGAACGCGTATTAGATCCCCTTCATTGAAATTGCCCTACATATAAGCATTGTTTAGCAGGTAGAAATTCAAAATAAACATTTGGAAATACACAAAGGGCATAAATTAATTGTAATTGGTACGTATTCTGAATTTCTGGTGTTTATTGTCCAATCAATGTGAGGGTAACAGTTCCTATTTTGTCGTTAATAGATAAATATAAATGTTTTTTGTACGAGTTTTGTTTTTAAAGCTTTCTTAAATATTTTAATATGCCTCTAATATTAAATGTTGGTGTTGTCATATATTTAGGCAACTTAACCAAATTTTATAGTGCTGCACTCCATTAGATCTGTGCAACTTGGCTGTCCAGCCCTAAAACCAAATCTGTGTAAAAAATATATACAATTTTTTTTTGTTACTTTACTTTCATGTTAGGGCTTCTTTCTTTCTTCTATGCCTTTCTTCTACACGCTCTTCATCTTCTTTGCATCTCCTTTTTTTGTGGTGATTTATCTCTTCTCTTCTTCTTCTACTTCATTGTTTTCCTTTTTTTCTTGAAGCACGGTTTTTCTCCATATCGCGATCTCTTACTCCTTTTCATATCCAATCACGATATACTTGATTTTCAGGATGACGATGCTATGCTTGTAGATAATCCTTATTGCAAATATTTTAAGAATAAAAAATATGTCATATCAACAAAATTAAACAGAGTAATCATTTACAAAAAATTGTTAAAAATTATGGATTATATATAACTTAAAGGTACTGGTCATATTACATAAAGGTAACATTTGTAACATATAAATGTATTATATCATTTATATAAAGATATAACCTAAAATAGAAGATAAGGGTATTACTTGTATCACATAAATGTATTAACTATATTACGTCAATGTATTAGTGCAGTTCTTTGAAGGAATTACTTTATTTTACTTAGAAAATAATTTTATTATTTTATTGGAATCTATTAATTGTATCACATAAAGATATAAGTTTTATTAAATAAAGGTATTAGTCGTTTCACATAAAGGTATTACTTCATTTGCATAAAATATTGCCTCATTTTATTGAAATATAACATAAAGGTATTATTTATATCACATAAAAATATTAATCATATAATATAAAATTATTACTTCATTTACTTAAGGTATAATCTTATTTTAATTAAAAATGATTGTATATTATCTTATTCCATTTTTACGGGATTATATTAGTTGTATTGTATAAGGATTTCATTCATATTACATAAAAGTATTAGTTGTATCATATAAAAGTTTTGCCTTATTTATTAAGATATAACATAAATGTACTATCAACATAACAAATAGGTTTGATACGTGTAACTAAAAGGTATAAATTGCATAGATATGAAAGTAATAGCATAACTGTAGGAAAATCATAACATATGAAAGTCATAACATAACTGTATGAAGATCATAATATAAAAGTATAAAAGTCATAACTAGAAGGTGTATATATTTTCCAAAAAATATAGAAAATAAACTAAATGTGTGGTGCCATCTTCCTAGTGCGCGGGGACACATACCGACGTATGAATGATGTTTCGGATCAAATTGAACCCAAATTATACGGATTGTGGGTCAGTGCACCAGTTTCAGATGAGTTTTTATCAAATTCATCTAATTTACTTAAATAATTATTTATACATTGTCGACATTTTTAATGTTTTTTTGAATTCAGATTAAATCCAATTAATCAATGGGTCAAATTTTCTTGATTTACACGGCAAGTTATTCATACTTGGACATTCAAGGCATAAATCACAAGAAATTATACTTAGAATTCGGCAACAAAGTTTCAATATCCATAATTCAAAATCATTTTCATATGTTAATATTTATTTTATAGGATATGAAATTTTGACGGTCTCCTCTTACATAATTAGATTTATAAAATGATTTTATGAGAATTAAACTCAACATACTAGATATATAATTAAAAGACATCTAATAAAGTATACTTATTGAAAAAAGGAAAACTTGCATGCTGACGTGGAGGCTGACGTGGCGAGGCCGGCTGACGTGGATCATGACGTGGAATAGTGGGACTAAGCCAGATAGTTGCCAGCTGGATTTAAGCTGAAGGAATCGAGCTCAGTTAGTTAGTTGCTAAAGCAGTTGCATGCAATTATAATTTCTAGGGTTAAATTAGGGATTTAGTTACTGTAGCGAATGCAATTGGCTAATGTTATGAGGTTTCAGTTGCGATCTGTTGCAATTGACTTAGGGGTTTTATTCTACATATAAGCATGCATAATGGGTCTTGATTTCATTAAGTTTCATCGTCCAAATAGAGAGATCGAGTTTAGGGTTCATAAGCTAGTCTTTTATAATTGGGGTTTTCTGTATTCTTGAATTCTTCTCCTCCAATTCTTAATAAATCTGTTCTATATTGTGCCGTGGACGTAGACTCGAGTTATCCGAGTTGAACCACGTAAAATCTTTGGCGTTTGATCGTTTAATTCTTGCTGAATATTGCATTCGATTTCATCACGATTTCTGGGCTTCGTTTATTCTGGTTTGCTGCATGTTTGTGGATTGGAATTCATTGGCAAACGTTATAATTGGCGCCGTCTGTGGGAACCGCCGGCTTGAAGAATGGCGTCCATGAAGATGGAGGTCGGAAAGTTCAACGGGAAGTGTGACTACGAACTGTAGAAGGTTCACATGGAAGCATTACTTATCCAGAATAACTTGGAAGCAGCCCTGGATGTGGATTCATCATCATCCTCATCGGATGGAAAGAAAGATGGGAAACAAGAAGAGATTAATCGGAAAGCGAGGAGCATGATAATCTTGTGCCTCGCCGATAAAGCCTTGCGTGAGGTATGCAAAGAAAGGACTGCCATCGACATTCTTGGTAAGTTGGATGAATTGTACCTTACGAAGTCTCTGGCCAATCATCTCTTCTTGAATCAGAAGCTTCTTAACTTCAAAATCCACGATGAGAAACAAATGGCTGAGAAGATGGAGGAATTTAACAAGATCTTGGATGATCTTGCAAACATCAATGAGAAAATGGAAGATGAGAATACGGCTCTGATCTTACTAAACTCACTGCCGAAATCGCTTGACTCGTTCAAGGACGCACTCATATACGGGAGAGCTGAAACCTTGAAGCTGGATCAAGTAGTGAATGCGATTAGATCGAAGGTTCTTTCCAATGCCTCGACTAATAAGCCATCAATTCTGGGAGAAGGCCTGAATGTAAGGGATAGAAACTTCAAGAAAAATGCTGATAAGAAGAAGAATCAAAGAGGACCTAATCAGGAAATCAAATCGGGTCCAAATCAGCCTGAAACGAGGAAGTGTTTTTCATGCCATAAAGTGGGGCATTTAAAGAAGAATTGCCCTGAGAAAAATAAGCAAAAAGCTCAACCTAAAGGTCCAGAGGCTGCAGTAGCTGAGGGCAATTTTGATCAAGCTGAGATGCTGTGTATTGTCTCTTCAGAATTGACCATGGAGTGGGTACTTGACTCTGGATGCAGCTTTCACATGTGCCCTGTGAGAAGGTGGTTTCAAGACTTCAAAGAAGAAGATGATGGATCAGTACTTTTGGGCAATGACCAGGTCTGCAAGGTTAGAGGAATGGGAACAATAACTCTCAAGTTGCAAGATGGAAGTGTCAAAAGGCTCCCTGAAGTAAGGTACATCCCTGATTTGAAGAGAAATCTCATCTCTCTTGGTTACCTAAATTCTGCCGGGTATGAGTTTCGAACAAGGCAATGAATGGTTGAAGTCTTGAGAAATGAAAAGGTAATACTCCAAGGGAAGAAGACAAATGGATTGTATGTCTTGCTTGGTTCTACTTTGGAAGGTGAAGTTGCAGCTGTTATGAGTGACGAAGAGACAGACATTTGGCATAAGAGATTAGGCCACATAGGAAATAAAGGCTTGATGGAGCTATCTAAGAGGAAACTCCTGGGAAACAACATAATTGACAAGCCAAAATTCTGTGAGAAGTGTGTCTTAGGAAAGTCTATGAAACAGCCATATGGAACTGGAAAACACACCTCCTCAAGGCCTTTAGAGTATGTGCACACTGATATTTGGGGTCCATCTAGAACATCAACTCATGGTGGAGCTAGATACTTTATATCTTTCATAGATGATCATACAAGGAAAGTGTGGGTCTACACATTGAAGCACAAAAGTGAAGCTTTCAAGGCCTTCAAAGATTGGCTGTTGCAGGTGGAGAATCAAACAGGTAGCAAGCTCAAAAACCTTAGAACTGACAATGGTTTGGAATATTTGTCCTTTGAGTTTCAGAAATTTTGCAAGAGCAAAAGAATAACAAGGCACAAGACAGTTGCAAACAACCCCCAACAGAATGGAGTAGCCGAGCGCATGAATAGGACACTCCTTGAGAGAGTGAGATGCTTGCTAATCGATGCAAATCTTCCCAAATTCTTCTGGGGGGAAGCTGTCTCAACCGCTGCATACTTGGTAAATAAATCACCCTCCTCTTCAATTAATTTTAAAGCACCTGATGAAGCCTGGTATGACAGCCCCTCTAATTACTCTCATCTTAAAGTTTTTGGTTGTTTAGCTTATGCACATATAAGGCAAGATAAATTAGAGCCTAGAGCCATAAAATGTATCTTCATAGGCTATCCAACAGGTACAAAAGGGTACAAGTTATGGTGTTTTGAATCCGATTATCAAAAATGTTTTGTTAGTAGAGATGTTATCTTCAATGAAACAGTGATGGGATATCAAAAGAATCCAAACTATAAAACAGCTGAATTGGATAATGAGCTTCCATTTGAGGTGGAGAAGTCTCATGAAGAGACTGCAGGTGTCACTGAACCAGTCCCACATGAAGCTGAACTGGAGCAGCCTGAAAATGATGCAGATGATCATGTAATTGAAGATCATGATTTGGCTATGGACAGAAATCATGGAGAGCTATCAGATTACAGGCTTGCCAGAGATAAGGAGAGAAGGAAAGTAAGGCCACCATCTCGGTTTGGTCATGTGGATTTAGTGTCATATGCACTCACATGTGCTCAAGATATCAGTTATGAAGAGCCAAATAACTTCAAGACAGTCATGTTGTCTGCAGAGAAGGATAAATAGATTGAGGCTATGAATGAAGAACTTATGTCTTTAGATAAGAATCAGACCTGGAAGTTAGTGGATAAGCCTAGAAACTCAAGGGTAGTTGGAAGCAGGTGGATATTCAAAAAGAAACTAGAAGGTGCTGATTTGGAAAATGTAAGATATAAGGCTCGGTTAGTAGCAAAAGGTTATACACAAAAAGAAGGTATCGACTTCAATGAGATATTTTTCCCCGTGGTAAAACATTGCTCAATAAGACTGATATTATCTCTTGTAGCTCAATGGAACTTGGAACTTGAACAAATAGATGTAAAAACAGCTTTTCTACATAGAAATTTGGAAGAAACCATTTACATGAAACAGCCAGAGGGATTCATACTTCCTGGAAATGAAAACAAGGTTTGTAAGCTGCAAAGGTCACTTTATGGATTGAAGCAAAGTCCCCGTCAATGGTACAAAAGATTTAATGACTATGTACTAAGTATAGGGATGGTGAGGTGTTCTTATGATAGCTGCGTATACTTTGGAAAGGATGGAGATTTAGTTCACACTTATCTTTTAATATATGTGGATGACATGTTGATAGCTAGCAAGAGTAAACATCATCTGGAAAGGGTCAAGAATAAGCTCAAATCTCAGTTTGACATGAAAGATTTAGGAGAGGTAAGAAGGATTCTTGGAATTGAAATAACAAGAAATAGAAAATTAGGCTTGCTGTCATTGAGTCAAACTGATTATGTAGAGAAAGTGTTGAAAAGGTTTTATATGCATCTAGCTAAGCCATCTGGAACTCCATTGGGACAGCATGACAAATTGTCTAGCTCTCAAAGTCCAACCAGTGCAGAAGATAAACTTATGATGGAAAGGATACCATATGCTAGTGGTGTTGGAAGCATTATGTATGCTATGGTCTGCAGTAGACCTGATCTTGCCTATGGGATGAGTCAAGTTAGTAGGTTTATGGCTAATCCAGGTAAGCCACATTGGGAAGCATTAAAATGGATGCTAAGGTATCTTGCAGGATCAGCAAGAAAAGGTCTGATATTTCAAAAGCAAAGTGATTCAGAAAAGGCTGAGTGTCTTCTTGGTTTTGTAGATTCAGATTTTGCAGGGAATAGAGATAAGAGAAGGTCACTTACCGGTTATATCTTCACTGTGTATGGCACTGCAGTTAGCTGGAAATGTATGCAACAATCGATGGTAGCATTGTCTACTACTGAAGCAGAATACATGGCTATGACAGAAGCCATTAAAGAAGCAATATGGTTAAAAGGGATCTTGTCTGAGTTTGGTGTATTCCAGGAAAATGTATAGGTTTTCTGTGACAATCAGAGCACGATTCACTTAGCTAAACACCAGGTTTTTCACGAGAGAAACAAGCATATTGATGTGAAAATGCATTTTGTGAGAGACATCATAGACAAAGGTTTGGTGGTGGTTATGAAGGTTGATACCACTGAAAATCCCTCTGACATGCTTACTAAATCTGTAGAAAATACAAAGCTATTACATTGTATGAACTTAGTTAATATATTATCTTGTGATATATCTAACTAATCTGTCTTTGAAGTAAGTAATGCAGGTAGTACAATACTGATGCAGCATACAAGTGTTGGTGGAGAATTGAAAGAAGGAAAACTTGCATGCTGACGTGAAGGTTGACGTGGCGATGCCTGTTGACGTGGATCATGACGTGGAATAGTGAGACTAAGCCAGATAGTTGCCAGCTGGATTTAAACTGAAGGAATCGAGCTCAATTAGTTAGTTGCTGAAGCAGTTGCATGCAATTATAATTCCTAGGATTAAATTAGGGATTTAGTTACTGTAGCGAATGCAATTGGCTAATGTTATGAGGTTTCAGTTGCGATCTGTTGCAATTGACTTAGGGATTTTATTCTACATATAAGCATGCATAATGGGTCTTGATTTCATTAAGTTTCATTGTCCAAATAGAAAGATCGAGTTTAAGGTTCATAAGCTAGTCTCTTGTAATTGGGGTTTTCTGTATTCTTGAATTCTTCTCCTCCAATTCTTAATAAATCTGTTCTATATTGTGCCGTGGACGTAGACTCGAGTTATCCGAGTTGAACCACGTAAAATCTTTGGCGTTTGATCGTTTAATTCTTGCTGAATATTGCATTCGATTTCATCGCGATTTCTGGGCTTCGTTTATTCTAGTTTGCTGCATGTTTGTGGATTGGAATTCATTGGCAAACGTTACACTTATTATACTATTCATTCTTTTCGATAGCGATTTCAAGATAAACAAGAGAACACGGTTCACATTTCACATTCCCTTGATTAAGAGGATAAACAAGAACATTTCACATTCCAATGAATCATATACTAAATAGCATCTCCACATATCGAAAGAACAAACATAAACTAACAAACGAACCACATCTATAAAACAAGACACAATAAACAACATTAATCCAGCAGAAGAAAACTATGACCCTAAAATCCTAAAAATCACATCAACAAACTGGAGATGGGCAGTGAGTTGAGGAAAATGGCCCTCAGTGTCGATGATATCCACCTCACACTCTCCCTTGATTTTGGTCTGCATGTACTTGGCTACAGAGATGGGGACAACGACGTCGTTTTTGGTCTGAATAATATTGCAAGGGATCTTCACTTTGTCAAGAATATCTCTATAGTCAGCTAAAAAGACAGTTTTGGCCAATGGAAGTGCCACTTCAGCTCCCATTTTCTTCAAACAGTTGGCGAACATTTCTATGGAGAGAGGATCAGTTGAATCTATCACAAGAGAAGCAAAGCCTGAAGCCCACTGCTCGTACTCGGATTCGATGCTCGCGAATAGCTGCTCTATCTGTGCCATTTCGAAACCCCCTTCGTAATCTTCAAGGTTTGCAAACCTACATCAATGCTCACAATGAAATTTTCTCCATTCATCTCAATAGTAAATGTCATTTTAGTAAATTAAATTTGTCCTAAAACAAGTACTCCCTCCTTCCCAAAATAAATGTCGTTTTAGTAAAAAAAAAAATTATGTTAAGATAAATAAAATTTGTTTCAAAATAAGAGTTATTTCAATATTTCAATATATATTTAAAAATAATCTATCTAAAATACCCCATTAATCAGTATCAAATTAAAAGAGATTGTTGAGGAAAGAGAAAAAACTCACGTTAACAATTTTAAATAAATATAGATTAATCTTCATATCATTTTTTTAAATTTATGTGATAACACTTAAAATCATATTTATTTTGGAACAATGAAATATATTAATATAGTAAATCCAATAATTAAATTCTTTTAGTATATTCTATTGAACAGGACACACGTTACAACCCATTAATGTTAATTAACAAGAACATGGCATGAATGCGATGAAAGCACCCATTGGCCATTATCACACCACATATAAAGTGAAGTAGGGTCCACCACTAAAGAAAGATAAATGGTAAATGCCGCCATATTGGAAATATTTTGTCCTAAAAAGGCTAAAATGGTCCCCAAATAATGAGGACACGCACACTGGTTGCACTATATTAATAAACAACTAATTACTTTTTTCACACGATAATTCCCTTTACACAAAAAGACAAAAATGACTTTTTGATCAAAGCACATAATAATGTTCAATTACAACTTTTCTTCTCCTTTTGACTTTTTGCCCAACCACAATTCTCTCTCCTCATTCAACCAACTAAATCTGCTTTAGATTAATGCATAATTAATAACTATAAACAAGACCAAGAATGTCATCTAAACCAACTCAAATATATCATCTATTCACACACAAATACACATATATTTGTAATATCTACACAAATAAACATTAATAAAATCTAATTAAAAGAACGTGTTGGATTTACAGAAATCGCACCTTGGAGAAGATCCAACGAGCACGAGCCTAGTGAAGAGATCGGGCCTCTTCAAATAAGCAAGACATCCAATCATACCAGACATGGAGTGTCCAACAAACACTGAAGAACTCAACCCCATCTCTTCCATTACAGAGATTAAATCCTCTGCGAAAGCATCATAGGAAGAGTACCTACAACAAGGGGACACATTTTTTGTTTTTAACATTTTTATTTAAATTTAGAAAGAAAAAAAAAATTCTCTTTCTTGTTGAATTAGGATATTATGAAGAAGTTGTTCAGTTTGAAATAATTTTTTCCTTCCAATAATACTTCACTCTTTTCTTTAGTATGGAGATATCTTTCATTTTTGCGACATTGATCTCTATTTGCTTTGTTGGTACCACTAAACTAGGCTTGTCTCAATCTAACAACTATCATTTATATGATTGTATCATCAAATATCAGATTGTCACACTTCAATCCATGTCATTAGAGATCAAACTATTCTACCCATGTTAGATCATGCCATAGAAAAAACCGTTTTAGTCCATGTCAATAACTGTTAAGATTATTTTTTTAACTATCTGATACCATAAAAAATAAGATTGTCATACATGATCGATAGAGATCAGACCATTTTCCCTCGATTCATACCATGAAACTAAAGTGAAAATGGATTCAGGTAGTTAAATAAGGATATTAAAATTTTATTATAGTCAAAATCATAACAAAAATGTTCTAATAACCCCCAAAAAATATGCTTTGGACATAAACTTCCTCCTTTCTTTCTCTTCCATTATTTGATTCCTTTGGAGGACTGACCCATTTCATTAAGAATAAAAATATAAATTTTCGATATATTTAATAATTTATTATTCTGGCTATTTTTATTTAAATCTATTAGGCTAGTTTTATTATTGTCCCTAAAATAAACCATGTGATTCATTTCAACCACCAAATTAAACTCAAAAGGTCATTTTTGATAGTGTTCTGATTTCTTTTTGTAAAAAAAAAAAGAAATATGAGTTACTGCTAAACTTGGAGGTTTTATAAATAATTAATAAAAAAAAAAAAAAATATATATATATATATATATATATATATATATATATTACCTGTGAGAAGTGTAGAGAGTGTGATCTTTAACGGCGCCGGAGAAGCACCAGTCAAAGAGCAGAACACGGTAACGGGCAGCCAATAAGGGCAGCACCTTGTCCCAGACCGACTGATCTCCGCCGTAGCCATGTCCTAATATTATGGTCTCCTTACCTTCTCCAACCACTCTCGCGTTC
The DNA here is from genome assembly GCA_028654395.1 of Scutellaria barbata. NCBI lineage: Eukaryota > Viridiplantae > Streptophyta > Magnoliopsida > Lamiales > Lamiaceae > Scutellaria > Scutellaria barbata. Next base: position 9,856,006 of record CM053646.1, on the reverse strand, counting down.
ATCGCTTTCGCCATCTCCTTTCTCATCATTACCATATGTGCCTTTATAATTTCTTCTCTCTTCCGATCCTTTCTGCAAATCAACAATAGAATAGACGAGTATGAGAGAGAGAGAGAGAGAGAGAGAGAGAGAGGATATAAAAGCAATAGTGGAGCAAAATTGGTACCAGGTACACTACGTAGTAGAGTAGCTTGAGTGTATCGTTATGGTGTGGTCTGCTCTTTGTTATATAGACCTGTAGGAGGGATTAGAGAACAGCTGTGACTGTGAGGCAATTTTAACTTGGTCTTAGTGTTGGTTCCATTTATAAATTTATTTATTTTTTGTCTAAATTTATTGTACCATCGAAATTTAGTTTGCAGCGCTTTACTATGTGCTAAAGAAAATTGGATCTTTTTATTTACATCAAAATTTTGTTTTTTTTTGGATTAAAGTATATACCTGTACTTTGTATTTTTATGAGCTAGGTAACAAATAAATGAATAATAAAATGTATAAAAAGTTTAATCAAAACAATGTTGACCATATCAATATGCATGATTCTCCTAAAATCACCACACAAATCTAATTCAATAAGATAGATTGATTGATTTAAAGTGACAGCTTATGTCCCCAAAATAAAGATTAATTTATGATATTATGTAAAATTCAATGTAAATCACAGAATTATGTTTATGAAACAATATCATGTAATTTGAGAAGATTATGTAGGATAATAAAGAGGCCCACTTAGCGGTTGATACTTGAAAGGGACTCATGCTACGTAAAAAAGTCATGATTTTACGTAATTTGAATTTAGTAGAACAAAACTCCACATTCATTTTTGTGGATTTAATGATGTCGGCTCACCCTCAACTTCCGACCTACCTATGATTGTAATTTTGTTTAACCAATTTGGTGATTTTATCCATTTTGTCCCAACAATTTTTTTTTTTTTTAAGAACTGTTTTTCAGAGTTGATTTATTTCGTAGGTATTTGTTATGTATTAGACTGTTCTAAGCGGACTTAAAAAAGAAAAAAAAAAAAAAAGGAGGAGAATACTTTTATGTACCACAATTTCATATGAAATTAACTTTTTTTAATAATAGACATACTTTTATATTATAAATTTAAAAAAAAAAAAAAAACTCAAATAACCCTTGATCGTGATGGTTGTGGGAAGTGACATGTGAACAAATATCATGTAAGCTAACTTTTTTTTTTCTACATAGGATTTACACGATATGATCACATTATTTATATTTTTTTTATAGGGTTACATGACATGATGCACAATGTTTTTTTTTTCTTATCATTTCCATATTTATATGATTCATATGATATTACACGGTATGATCAACAAAAATCTGAATTTCGATATATCTCGAAATACTAAAAAATTTGAATTATCATATCAATACCATATTGAAAATTTTGGTATGATATCATACCATACCGAGTTTTTTATATTTTATGTAGTTTTTAATATGGTAAGTATGGTATACTGATATTTTGCTCAACCGTACTTAATGATTCGTTAATTGTACCTATTAACATATTTATGATACATGTACATACCAGAATAATGAATTAATCATACCTATTAATATGGTTCGTGATACATGTACATATCAGAATAATGAATTTATATTATCCCTTACCAACTCTTGAGCTTATTATGATAAAAGTAAAAAAGGTTACATTATCCCTCAAGATTATATATATATATATATATATATAAATATCAATAAATATTATGTACATAGATCCATGTTCTTAAATGAGATTGGAGCCGATTCAAAGTTTGAGTGGATTAAAAATTGACAGATTACTCTTATCATGCCTATAAGTCTTTCCATATATCAATAACCAATTGACATTAATTAGTAATATGTCATTTTCAGATTTTCAGTATTAACTATTGCTGAATTCATTAATTATAATCTTAGAATGTGAACTAATTTCTTTTATTTTGACATTTTTTTTTTATGAAATCGTCCTACAGACAGAATTTCACAACTCACAATTCCAATTTATTTTTACAAGTTAATCTTTATTTTATGAAATATATATTGAAAGATTAACCCCGACTCATAGAATTAAATTCATAAAATGGTCTCATATATTTTAAATATTGACCATCAAACATTACATGTTTTGAATTGTCAATTATGATCTCTGACTAAAAGCACAATCAACCGTATACATTCCAATATATACAAGATTAATCCTCCATACACTCTTTCCATTCCAAAAGTTAGAAGCGTTATATACGTTTTTTATACTTTTTTTTAATTCCAAATAATGCAATAGTAACTCTTTATAATTCAATTCCCTCTAACAACCTTTTATTTATCTCACTATATATTGATTTAGTTTCTTCATAAAGACACTTCAAAAGTTTCATTTCAAAATTAACTTGAATTTTAAAACAAACGTCTTTTTAAAAAAAAAAAATTCGATTATTATAAAAACCTTTTTTAGTGAATCTTTTTCCTTTAAAAAAAATGTAAGATAATCTTTTAATTTTCATTAAAAGATTCGAACCGGCCGTCAACCGTGCATGAATTGTAGCATTTAGAATCATCTTAATGTAGAAGTTAATTTGTCTTAATTAACAATTATAATGTCATAACCTTCTGTAGAGAGGACACACAATAGATTAATATATCTTAAAAAGTAATTATCTATTCAACAGAAAAATTAAATATCATATATTCCTTTGTCTATAACCAATGCTCCAACATTTCGCTTTTTGCGTTAAAGAAAGATTCCAAATAAATGTGTTTTTTTTTTCTATGCTTAAAAATGTTGGTGTGTAGACCGTAGATAGAGATTTGATATCAACCCTTCCTCCATTGATTAATATATGTTGAAGGAAAATAATATATCAATGTTTTTTTTTTTTTTTTTTAACATTGTTATTGATAATTTATCGGTGTTATTGATGTATTGTGAAGGGAACGATCCAACAGTAACATATATTAAAAGAACCCAATAACATATATTGAGTGCTATCTAAACCTTAAATAGAAAGGTTCTTTGACCTTGAAAATATGAATGTGTTGAGTGTGTGAAGATAATTTTAGAAAGGGTACATAGTAATTAAATCTATGGTTGAAAAGGTTATTTCTATGCTTTCTATTGAAGTGATTTTCTTTGTGCATTGTATTTGTAACATTATCTAGAATATAATTAATCTAGCTAATTGATTTATGATTAAAAAACAATTTCTAAGTTGAATAATCTTTGTTTCCTATTTACACCTGTTCAAGTTGTCTGACCAATAAATTCCAAACGAAAGTTGAAATATCTAAATCTTTGAACAGTAGAAGTCCAAAGATGATAATGTTTATAAATATTTTGTATTATTAAAAGAGCATATTGAAATTGCCATTTTTATCCATCTCATGCACAAAAATACCAAACTTAATAATATTTTACGTATTTATACCAGTACAAAAAACTTATATAAGATTGAGGCCATCACTCACAATTCAATTTCATTAAATCTCACAAATCAATTTTTATTTTTTGATTTTATATGAAATGTGAGCTAACCGGTCAACATCACAACATGTATGAAATGATCTTATTAAAATCATAATCTTTATTAATATGAGAGTAAGAAAGCATATAATTAACAAAATATGAAAGATCTAGAGATAGAATAGTTGAGTAGATCTAGAGATATGGAATCATTTATTGTGTTTGCTTGACTCTTTAGAGTTCATGATATATGGTGGGCTGCGATTATTAGTATTATTTTTATTATTTTTTATTACTTTTATTTTTTATGGTATTATTGAAATCTAGCATTCACATTGCAGTAACATGCTCGATTCATTAATCTAAATTATACCTTTTCAATTCAATAAATGATTTTTTTTTAATATTCATATTTATTATTTTATATAGAGAAAGTAGTGTAAAGATTGAGATTTTAATCCAGATCCTTTTATGGAATAATTTATGGATTCATTTAGATAAGTGAACTTAAGGAGATTTAAAATTTATGATAGCAAATCCACAATATATATGGATAGATGGTATTTGATATCCAACACTTTCATTTTAAATTAATTTTAAATCATTTAGATAATTTTCAAATCTACCCTAATTTAAGTGAATTTGAAATTCATTTATTTTTTATTCAGAATTCAATATAATATCAAACACGACCCTTATGAATTTAAACGGAACTTCCCCTGTAGTCAACAACAAGAACTATTGAGCAAAATTAATTAGAAAATAACGAAAGACTTCATATTTTTATTTTCTTCATTTTTCCCTCAATACATTATTAATATAGTCTACTTTCTGCATGTCGTGTTTACTTATATCCATGTCAATTAGGATATATATATATATAGACGCATAGATATTTTAAAGAGATGATACAATTAAAATTAGTATATAAAAATTAAATTTTCATGAAAAATATAACTTACAAGTGATTTCAAAAATTCAATTTATTGATGAAAATCATATCGTTTACAATTCACCCTGACGGTTTGCTATATTTTGAAATTTGTGAATAATAGTTTCATTAGTTATATTCAAATATATAGCATCTTCAAGATAAACCATCAAATTATCATGAATCATTTGATTGTTAAGTCGTATTTTCATGATACTTATCACAAATAAGAAGTCCATTTACATTATATAATAACTAATAGAAATTCCAATGTCAAATTAATAATGTCCAAATCAACTAAACTACTAAAATTTAACTTAGGATTTATTATATATCAATTTTTATTTTATACCTGGTAGTAAGAACCACCATTCATTAATAATTGTTGATACACTTTAGTTTAATTTTATTGGGTTTTCACCGACAACAATAAGTATGAATAAAAAAGTTCAATTTGATTTAAAGAATGAATAAGAGTTGAAAAAAATTAATTTGAAAATGAGAAAGAGAAGAAACGTTAGATAAAGTTACGTATTTTATTTTATTTTCATAGAAAAAAAAAAGGATGGCATGCCCTAAAGTGTGTCCGCCAATATATGTATATATATAAAAGGTGTTTAAGCGTTCAAAACTTTGGTAAATTCTATTAACTTAATATATAAACTTTTGTAACTTAATATATAAATATAAATATATAAACATTTAATTTTAAATCATCATATTCAATGGAGCATTCCAGAATATGACCTTATTAATGATATCAGATCATATAGGAATAAAAATTTAATTTTTATGAAGAGAGAGAAGATAGGATGATTTTTATGAAGAGAGAGAAGATAGGATGAGAGAGAGTGGGAGTTAAGAGGAGTAATAAAAAAGTGGGGCCCGGGGTGGGGAGAAGAAAAGTAACCACCACACAAAACCAAGTCTTGATTCTTTGCAGTGATAAAATTGAGAGACCAAAAAGGTACCCTTTGTCGTGTTACTTGAGAAAGCATACAACCACCACCTTTTCTGCATTATTGCCTTGTGGGCCCTACCATGTTCCATACAACTATACCTATTCCTTCCTCTTAATGTTCCGCCAATATCACAAACAAAAAAAATAATACATATACATAAATATGGAAAATTTTCAATCTTATTTCACAAAAGCTGGTATGAAACATTTTTACGATAAATCTTTATTATTTATAAATAAAATTTATTTTTATTGATTCATATATAAATTGTGAGGTTTAAGTTGTGGATTGACTCGACTTACATAATTTAATCCGTGAGATGGTTTTACAAAAGATTCACTTATTGTAATTTAGGTTTATCCATGTTTTTATTACTAAGTTTGTGTGCTTTACTTTTGATTATTTAGTTATTCATTTTTTTTAATTTTCGTCCGATTTTATTTTGAAATGTCAATTCCTGTCTATATGAACGAGAAGTTGAAAAATTCACATAAGCAATTCTGATATTTATGTAGGTAAAAATTAATGGAGCAAATCAGATGAAAATTCATAAAATAAGTTATAAATAGTGAATAAAAATGAAATTAATAAAATTTGTAGTAAAAAAATTAGATAAGATATAAATTGCATAATCATATATAATTGCAATTATTGCTATGTGTATACACGGCACACGCACATGCATACATAAGAATATGATCGTAATATGAGATATTAGGATTAGGGCCCATAGGGGATTCTAAGTATTGGAATTTGATTCTTATAAAGTTAACAAATTATTTGTTGTAAAATTAAGATTATATACTTTTTTTAATTGTATATGTTTAGAACATGAGCTGTACTATATTATTATATAATATATATATATATATATATATATATATATTTGTGTTATTTTATTAGAAATATAAATAAATAAGAATGGATGAGTTACCATGTTCAATCATATTTAAAAAATTACCGAAGTTTTATTATTCAATCTATTTTTCAGGATCTAGACTCTAGAGTTGCACCAAATTAGGCTCTATAATAAACAAAACTTTATATTTGAAATATCAGTCCTAAATTAAGGATGTTGGTCTAAACATTTCGAAGTAAAATACTTGATATAATCATAAGATCACATCATTAACAAGAGCCATTGAAGTTTTGAACAAGAATATATGAAAATATCTAAAAGAGTAATATGTGTTAGGTGTGATATATATGGTCCAATTGTACAATCTCTTCCTTTTCGGACACGGAATTGATCTTTCCTATTTCTCCGACATTACTTTTTTTTGTATTCGCCACATCAAGGTGACAGGATTCGAACCTATGGCCCTCTGTACCCAAAACAGATGCGCTGACCAGACTGCGCTACACCTCGTCTCACCACCCTGGAGCATATAGATCCACCCGATCGATGAAGACTCAAACCGAACTCGCCCATCCTTTTGGGCACAGGGATGCGAGAACCAATCCGAATAATAAACCGCTTTTTTTAGAAAATCTGCCTCCAGCAAGACAAGATAGGTTCAACCAACATTGCATTAGAGCATCTGCAACCATTCGCTACGATGTTGTTTTTATTTGACGTATGATATTTTAATAATATATTTTTTGAATTGTGCTTTTGCATGCTTGTAGGGTTGTCTTACAAGAACTTTGTTTTGAAGAGAGAGATAGTGAGTGAAGGGTTCTGATCTGATGGACCCAATACAACATCTTTTTTTTTTTTTTTCTTTATTAGAAATGATCACAACGAATATATATTAGTCTTTGTCTGCACATTTCCATTCAAAATTTCAGTGTAACATGTTCATCTTGTGATGCTCCCTAAGATCACACTACTGTTGTTGTTGTTTTATTTTATTTTTTTGTTTTTATCTCATGTCATCCTTAGTCTATCAAACATTTTATTTTGGTTCCTCAATATTTCTATTTAATCTCATCCTTATGGTTCCCAGCAATATAATTTCATTAGTTTTGATGAAATATTTTTCATATTAACGGATATATAGACATATACACACATTTATCTCTTTTAGGGGAGTTTTCATAAATTATAGCATAAATATTTTAATTTATTGTTTTCAAAAATTGAATCATACATAGAAAAAAATTAACATAAGAAAATAAAATCAATATTCTGTGTAGTAGACATGATTGAGCGCCCAAACACAAGGTTTCTCAAAATTAATCCAAACCTTGCATAAATTAAAGTTATGATAAGTATGAAATATCTTGTGACAAGATTAACTCAATAAGAAGGTATTTGGGTGAGTTTTAAAAGAGTTTATAAGATGATTAAGAATTTATAAGCTTTTTAAAGTGCTTGATAAGGATTAAAAAATATGGTCTTATATCATCATAAAATAAGATGGTAAGAGCTTATAAACTCTTTTTTTGAAAAATAGGAGATCTCAATTTATTTTTAAAATAAGATCTTATTTTTCATAAACACCTTTAAATTTTATCATTTAAATTACATAATTATCATTACCAACATTTTATAAGCTCCACTATTTTATTTATCCAAATACTTCAACAACTTATAATTTTTTTAATTAAAATTAAACATCTTATAATCTCTAAAAACATTTTATGAGATATAAGAACTTATAAGCTCTAAAAATAAATTTAGCCAATCACCTCTAAAATTTAGGCGTGACTATTTGTAAACTAAATAAATAAAACAGAATACAATTAAATACACTCTGATTTTTGTTGTTTGAATGTACATCGTAGGAATTAGGATAGAAATAGTCAGACCCCTTATATATATATATATTTTTAAATATGTAACAACAAATTATATTCATTTGTAGGGAAATAATAATCATAGTTTGATTAGTGAAAATGAGTTCGACTCGTAGACCAAATTTCACAAGTTCTATCAAAACGACAATTTCAATATAAAGTATCGTATTAAATTAAATTTTACAATGATAATTTTTTTCCTGACTTTTAAATGAGGCTGTCACGCAATTCCTTACACACACACATATATATATATATATATATATATATATATATAATATTTATCATTTTTTTTTCTTTTTTTTTTTTAAGTGAAAGTTTACGTTATGCCAGCTTTGCATGACGAGTTTCCCAGCAAAGAAAGTAATGAATTAGTGACAGGCCAAACCGAATATCTGATAGAGACAACATTTTTCTTAAGATAATGAGTTTAATTATTCGATGGACAAAATAATTTAAATAATTGTTGAGAAGAAGCATGGATTTTATTGTATTAGGATATTGTCTGATCTTGTTTGGACCTTTTTGATTGTCCAGTTTCACCCCGTCATAAGTAATAATTGGTTGGATTTAATTTACTATATCAATAAATAATTATGGCATTGGGCTTTGCCGGACAATGATTTTTTGTTTAATTTTTATGAAGTAGGGACCCAAATTCCTAATGAAATGATGGATCTTAAAAATAAGTCGTCTTTAGGAAGTCCTAATTATTTTATTAAGGGTTACGTAATTTTGGTTTGGGCAATGAATTTCTGAATGCTTGGGCTAGACCAATTTTGTATTTGGGCTGTACCCATTTAGATTATTGGGCCAACCTTATGACAAATTACTGTTATTTAAATAACGAGGCCCAAACTAAAAATAACTTACTTTACATGAAGGGTTTTTTAAAGTAAAAGTAAAACACACGACTAAACGTAAACTCAAAGAGTAGATTTTAACTGAGCATGTGATTGGAGGATGAAGATTTAATATATTTGACTAAAATTTGAATAGATTTTGTTGTTATTAATATTTGATTTTATTTTTATTTTTATTTTTATTTTTAAGGATTTTAGAGTTATATTTGTATAAATATGAGTTATATTTATTATTTTACGAAGTTGATTGATTTATAAAATAAGAAAAATGAGTATTTTCTTAAATTATTGTTACATTCGGGTATTCTCAGAACACAAAAACTTTTATACAAATGGTGTACGAATTTAGGATCCGTATACCTGACCCGACCCGATCCACGCGCCCTCCACATGCGCTCCCACGCACCCCCACGCGTCTGGGTGGGTGCGCTCAAACCCACCTAAATTCGCTCCAGGTGTTAGACATTTATGTTATGTTAAGCATATCTTTATATTATGTTAGTGATAGCTTTATGTTATGTTAGTCATACATTTAGGACCTTTATATTATATTAAGCATACCTTTATGCAACGTTAAGCATACATTTATTTAACGTTAATCATACATTTATGTTATGTTAAGCATACCTTTATGATTTTATGTTATATTAAACATATCTTTAGGGTTTTTATGTTATGTTAAGCATACCTTTATATTATGTTAAACATACATTTTAATTATGTTAGTTATACCTTTTAATTATGTTAGTTATACCTTATATATTATATAAAAGTATAACTAATATTAATTAAAGGTATGCATAATATTTACATAAAGGTATATATGTACAAATTAGGATTTTTTTGGTGCTGAAATTATAGTTTTTTTGTCAAAATTAGGGTTTTTTCGCCAAAATTATGGTGTTTTTAAAAAGTTAAAGTATTACATAAAGGTGTGCTTAACATAATATAAAGGTATGCTTAATATAATATAAAGGTACGACTAACACAACATAAAGGTCAGGATAAAAAAAAAAAAGGAAGTGCGCGGATCCGGGTCGAATTCGGCCCGACCCGACCCGCGTTGTATGAATCTAAAATCCATACAACACATGCACACAAGCCTCACTTTTCTCAGAATTAAATCTTTTATCATACATCTGCTTGTATTACATTTAGGTATTTTCAAAATGAACGGATAATTATGTATTTTCAAAATGAACGGATCATAATTATCTTTTATCACGCTTCTACTTGTTGTATTTGTTGTATTATACCTTATCGCCTGCATCAATTGATATTCAGAGACCAATTACAATCTGGATCGTATTTGTTGTATTATGCCTTATCGCATGCATCAATTGATATTCAGAGACCAATTACAATCTGATCCACGAGTGATGACTTTATTTGTTTGATCTGGATGTATCGGTTTCCATGGTTCAAGTTTTCACCACCTTAAGTTCATATGAAGGTGTTGAAGTAGATGATAATAACACTGAACCATCAATATTTGATGAAGAGAGTGTTGAAACTTTCTCTCGATTGATAATATAGACTATAATAGTCCATCAATTTTCGACAAGAAGAGTGGTGATTTCTCTACTGAAGATGATGATTATGATGGTTCATCAAATTTTGACGAGAAGATTAGTAATTCTTTTTACACCTTTGAGAAGGACAAAAATGAGGTTGACGTGGCTATGAACAATTAAAGTTGTCCCATCATGAATTTTTTGTTTATTTTTGAAGTTGATTGCGATTCGAGAAAGAATTATTTTGCACAAAAACTTTTATACAATTGGTGTACGGATTTAGGATCCGTATACTTGACCCGACCCGGTCTCCATGCGCCCTCCACGCGCCCGCACGCGCCCCCACCCGTCTGGATGGGTGCGCTCAAACCCACCCAAAATTCGCTTTAGGTGCTAGACCTTTATATTATGTTAAGTATACCTTTATGTTATGTTAGTCATACCTTTAGAGCCTTTTATATTATATTAAGCATACCTTTATGCAAGCTTTTTATATTATATTAATCATATTTTTATGCAATGTTAAGCATACCTTTATGTTATGTTAAGCATACCTTTATAATTTTATGTTATGTTAAGCATACCTTTAGGGTTATAATGCTATGTTAAACATACTTTTATATTATGTTAAACATACCTTTATGTTATGTTAGTCATATCTTTTAATTATGTTAGTTATACCTTTATGTATTATATAAAAGTATGACTAATATTAATTAAAGGTATGCGTAATATTTAAATAAAGGTATATATGTACAAATTAGGATTTTTTTATGCTGAAATTATAATTTTTTCGTCAAAATTAGGGTTTTTTTGCCAAAATTAGGGTTTTTTTTTAAAAAGCTAAACTGTTACATAAATGTATGCTTAACATAATATAAATGTATGATTAACACAACATAAAATGTTAGGATAAAAAAAAATTGCGCGGATCCGGGTCGGATTCAACCCGACCCGACCCACGTTGTATGGTTCTAAGATCCATACAACAGTTACACACAAGCCCCACTCATTGTTTTGAAGATGAAAATAACGAATGATGGAGATTTGATATATTTAACTAAAATTTAAATAGATTTTATTATTATTACTATATTAATATTTGTTTTTATCTTTATCCTTATCTTTAAGGATTCTAGAATTATATTAATATAAATATAAATTATATTTATTATTCTTTGACAAATCAACAGACTAATTATCTTTGATCTTATGCTTGTGCCTGCATCACTATATCAAGATTTTATATGGATATCTTAATGTATATATACGCTAAAGTGACATCTCAAAATATACAAACCAAGTTGGAAAATTTTCTTGGATCTGGCGTTATTAACAAATAAAATATGCACTACCTTTTTAATTTAATAATTCAAATATTTGAGTTTGATCTGACTAATTTTAAAAGAATTCCTTTGATCTGCCTTTTATTTTGCTAATCTTCAGAAATTATAGTTTTCCCTTTCAGAGTAGATCCATAAAATATATTTATATATTTAAAAGGATGAGACTATTTGCATCCCATAAATTTTAAGTACACCCAATTTTTTTAATATTTGAATTAAAAATAAAAAATCCAAATTTGTCCTTATAAATTAAAAAAAAAAAAGAATGACTAATATTATATTACATAAATGTATGTTTAATATAATATAAATGAAAATATTTAATATAACGTTAAACATAATTTTATATTGTGTTAAACATATCTTTAGGGTTTTAAAGTTATGTTATACATATCTTTATGTTATGTTAAACGAAACTTTATGATATGTTAGTTATACCTTTATGTATTATATAAAAGTATGACTAATATTATTTAAAAATATGCGTAATATTATATAAGTGTATATATGTATAAATTAGAAATTTTAGTGTTTGAAATTAAGATTTTTTTGTCAAAATTAGAGTTTTTTTTTTTTTAAGTTAAAGTACTATAAAAATGTATGATTAATATAATATAAAAATATGATTAATATAATATAAAAATTAGAATAAAAAAATAAAAAAAATACACAAATTTAATCCGATCCCACATTATATGAATCTAAAATCCATAGGACTAACTCTTAATAAAAATATGCAATCCAAATATATCCTTAGTACCGACCCATGAAATTTGTAACGGGTTTGGGTCGGTTTGAGAAGTTGAGAAACAGGGACTGAATTGAAAGAAATGAGAGAAATATCGAGGGGTTAACAGAAGAAGGCGAAACAGTTGTAGTTACAAGTAAAGTGAATAAGGGTCTTGTCTCAACTTGAATTGATTGATTTGGATCTTCGCGAAATCTCTTTCAAAGTTGATGAATTCATGATGCTCACCTTCAATTTCTTCTAATTTAAATTCATTCGATCCCAATTTTCGGCACTGTAATTCGATTTGATTGTTTATTCAAATACTAATCTACCTGAATGATCTTCTGAATGCATATGCGGATTGATTGGGTTTCCGAAAACGATCAGCTGTACTGTCAGTTGATTTGTGTGGCTTAATTAACCACTTAGGGTTTTCAGATTTGGAGCTCTGGGTGCCAATCAGTCTAGGCAGACACCTCTGCCGTCATCGCCGGCAGGTGGATTATGGTTTTTCCTCCGGCTTAGTTCTCCGCAGGCCCACTCTCTTCGCTACCTCCCAGAGCCACAGATGGACTTCGTTAGCCGCCATGCTGCGGCGCCTTCCGATCATCAACCACCTACTCCCTCCGCCTCTTCTGCTGCTCCGCCTGAAGAGCCTGAGTATTTGGCGCGATACTTGGTCATCAAACACTCGTGGAGGGGTCGTTACAAGAGGATTCTATGCATTTCCAGTTTCTCGATTATTACTTTGGATCCGAACTCGCTATCTGTGACTAATTCATATGATGTGGGTAGCGATTTTGAAGGAGCTACCCCAATCATTGGGAGGGATGAGAGTTCCAATGAGTTTAATATCAGTGTGCGGACAGATGGCCGTGGGAAATTTAAATCAATCAAGTTTTCTTCCAAGTACAGGGCTAGTATATTGACCGAATTGCACCGAATAAGATGGAATAAGCCAGCCACAGTAACAGAATTTCCGGTTCTTCATTTGCGAAGGAGGACTTTGGAGTGGGTTTCTTATGTAGGTTTTGTGACTACTTAGACTTGTTTTGCTAATTCTTGGTATTTTGTTTTCTCGGTTCTTTATTTATTTGGTTCATGTGTTGTTTGCCTTGATTGTTATTTTAGCTAGTTCATACCTTCTGAACTTGTTTTACTGACTGAAGCTTATGCAACAAATTTATATTACACATATGTTGCGTGGATTAAACTTGCATGTTTTGATTTCAAATTTTATGTTCATGTAGGGTGCAAAACTAGAGTAGCATTCAGATATAAAAAAACAGAAACTAAATTATCTCCAGAAATCTGAACATTAAGATAACGAAGCAGGATGAAATTCTCTCTACCATATTAAATTCATCTGCAGTGGCTTCACTATTCTTTCGTGCTAAGTAAAACAGACGTCATTTTTGCTACACATAAACCGGATGAGGATATTGTATATTAATGGTTCATAGTTACTGGGAAAAAAGATTTGGTCATTGGTTGTGCATTGTTATTATATTCAAGTGCAAGCTGGATTATCATTAGCTCTTGTATCATAGGAAGCTTGCTTATATAAGGAACAGCATTGAGAGGCTGTGTATGCTCTGCACACTGTTCATTTAATGCTGAACTCTCATTTTTATGCATTAATCTTTTCTGGTATAGAAAGATGCATTGATCTTTTCCTCTGTAGAAAGTTTATTAGTTGCGTAGCTTTATCTGATTGGTTGTAAAGATGTCCTGTAGTTGGATTACTCCTCCTCAAGATGACCAAGCTGTTTATGTTGTGATGCATCATCATTCAATGGCACAGTTGTCTGCATTGTATTCTAGAATCTGAGGACAAAAAAAAATTGAACTGTGTGATTTGAAGTATGTATCCTGCGGTTTTGCATTTCTTTCTGAAAGTATTAATGTAAAACTATGCTATATATAAATCATAATTAATTTATCCACTAATTATACCATAATCAAAGACTAGGACAGGTCCGTTTAGCATTTTTGGAGCTCCCTTGACAAGAAGATATCTGATTATCTTTCCTTCCATCACTAGTGCTTTCTAATTTTATATTACCTAGTTGTATGGATATTCTTGTTTTAGTGGTTTGGTTTCCTTTTATACTGGGCCAGTAGAAGCAGAAGTGGGGCCCTGCGGATTGACTTAAGTTTCCATTATAAGAGAATTTGTAGTGGCATTTAATTTTAGTTTTCTGTTCAAATTTTCATATGTTTGGTGTGGTGTCGCCCTTTACCTCTGTCAAGCAGATAGTTTTCTTTTCATGCTGCAACTGTGTTAGTTCCTTACCTTTTTGGTTCTCTAGAGAAGAATCTGCTACTGAATCGAATTGCCTAATACTAAATTGGTTGCATGGGAAACTTCTCTTCTTCACCTGTATTTAGTTAAGGACACTTTGGTCAGAATGTTGCATTTTTCTGTGAAATTGTGACATAGATATGTTACATTGTCTTGTCTGGAGCATACAAATCTAAGTAGAGAATTGTGGATGACAATCTAGAAGAAGTGGAAGGACATTGATTGAATCAAATAGGTAACATGATAGGGGTTGCATATGAGTGCAGTTAAATATGATTTATATAGAGAGCATTTGATTACTCTTTCAATGTTTTCTATTGTCATAAACCCAAATTCCCTTTTACCATGCTCAAGAACTTTGGCAACAATAAGTGGCACTTGCTTCAGTTTTTTTGGTTCTTTTTTTTTTACTTGGACATGTCTGTTTAGCTTTTTTTATCCATCACTTATATCTGCTATAATAACTTGCATAATATCTGTGGTAAAATTTACTTTTCGCAGAAAATGAAAGTTACTTATGTCGGCATTGAAGTGATTGACTTGAAGTCTGGAGATCTGCGATGGTGCTTGGACTTTAGAGATATGAATTCACCAGCCATAGTTCTTCTCTCAGAAGCTTATGGGAGGAAAAATGGTGAGAGTGGTGGATTTGTTCTTTGTTCGTTGTATGGACGGAAATCTAAGGCTTTTCAAGCTTCTTCAGGGACTTCAAATGCTGCTATTGTATCTAGTTTGGTATGGAACACCCCCTCCCCCTCCCTACAAACCATCCCTTGAGAGTGTTTAAGCTTTGTTTGGATTCCAGTGTTGTGAATAGTGAAAATCTTGTGTTTGTTTTGATATTATAATATAGGATTATGGTTGATAAGTCACATCACATTGAGATGAGTTAAAGAATAGATTAGTTGGATTGTTATATTGTAATAATAGTTCGAGTAGTGATTTGATGATTGATAATAATTGGTTGTTTATTGGGATTTGTGAGAAAATTATTGGAAACCTGTTTGGTCACATTCCCAGGGTTAATAGGGCGGGCTTTGGTGAGGATTTATTGAATCCCAAGCCTGACACAAGACTGAAATATGCTCACCCCAAATCTGGGTGGACAGTCCTTGTCCAAACAGAGCCTTAATTTAAACTATATGCTAGTCCTTTAAAATGCTGTAGAGCTATTGTATTGGCTCTATTAAACTGTGTGCTTCTATAGATAAATCTCTTATACTAGGTCAATTTTGCTTATACTTTCTGTTTCAGACAAAAACTGCAAATTCCATGGTGGGGGTGGCATTAATTGTTGATAGTTCTCAATCACTTACCATCACAGAGTATTTGAAGCAAAGGGGTAAGCTTTGAAATCAAGTTTATATATTTTCATTTTCAGTCAATTTTGTCCTTCTTATGTGCTTTATATGTTTTTGTGTTTCAAAAATGTAAAATGTAGGTAAGGAGGCCGTGGGGGCAGAAGAAACTCCTCTTGGTGGTTGGTCTGTCACAAGGTTGCGAACTGCTGCTCATGGAATGCTACATTCTGCTGGATTGACTCTGGCTCTTGGACCGAAAGGTGGTCTCGGGGACTCAGGTGATGCTGTCTCTCGTCAGCTTATTCTTACAAAGGTCTCACTTGTTGAACGACGGCCAGAAAACTATGAAGTAAGCACATTTAATATGATGAGCAATGCATCTTCTATAGAAGTAACACATTTATTATTTATGTTCGTTTAGAGAAGAGTTATGCACCGCCATGTGGACTTGCCTATACTAAGAAACTGTCCACACATATGGGGCACCTCATTCGCATAATTCATGTAATTGGTAATTGGTGACAAAACATGTCTTTTCCCCTGTAGTTTTGTTTTCGGCCATATTTGGTTCCATTTATAATAATATATAATAGTAGTAGTAGTAGTAACAATAACATTAATAATAAAATTATTATTATTATTATTATTATTATTATTATTATTATTATTATTATAGTTATTATTGTTATTATTATCCCCACCAAAGTTCATTCAATAATATCTTGATTGTTGGCGGGTGCAATCCCTAAACCGGTACGATGACCTGAAGTTCCCGAGAGAATCATGAATCCAACCTGACCTGATCACAACCAAATCAATTTGGACAGAATTTTACCAATTTGTCTTAAATTGTAGTTGATGTCCTGCTTAATTTTGTTATATTTTGAAAATTACATGAAATCGATCTGAAATCAAACACAAACCTGACCGACTTGACCATCCCCTGTTCTCACTCATATGATACATTCACTTATGTTGAAAGCCCTTTTATTTGGAATATGTCGCCACATTCTTGCTGCAAAGAAGGTCCATTCTGTTTCTTCAACTTTGTTGAATAGCCACTTTGTCTAAAAAAAGCTTAAATTGCAAGAAGTCGTTTAATAGCTAACTCCCAACACACCCTTCTGGATACAGTTGACACATTTTTAGTGAAACTCCTCATATGGACTTTCTGGTAAAGGTGTGGCTGAAACATATGAATTGAGGACCTTATGTTTGGACTGGATTTAAATACCATGTTGAATGACCATTTCATTTAGATACTTAACAACCCTGTGTTATTATTTGTTGCCCTTCAGTTATATGTGTAGATCATAAATAGGATAATGAAATATCTGAGACTGCCTTTCATAATGCATGAATGAATATCTTGTATCAAGATGTCCAATTTTAATTGACCTGGGAAATGTGATACAGTGATGTTGGAGATCCCAATTTTATATAGCTGGCGTGCATCTGGCTTCCATCCACTTTTATCAATTTTGTTAAGTTATGATTATGTAATTTCTATATCATGAAGAGTGAATGTATTTATGTTGTCTGTCAACCTAACACATTCGCCTCATTATTCCGATTTGTGAACTGAAAACTCTGGTCTTCAGAGTGGCACCTATAGGCAGGTGGAGTTAAAAAGACTTGGATAGAACTATTACAAAAGACGTGCTATATTTAAATATTAACGAGAGCATGTCCCCTAACCAAACATTATGGTGGTATATGTACCATATAGCCAACTCCACAATGTGGGATGTAAACTTAGTTTGTTCTAGTTGTATGGTTATGTAATATTGCTTCAATCATACTGCGGACATATATTTATAATGGAACTTATGGTATTTACTAATATTGAGTCCTAGATGTTTTCATTGATTGTTGCAGGCTGTTATTGTTCGACCTTTATCTTCAGTTAGTGCACTTGTTCGATTTGCTGAGGAGCCACAGATGTTTGCTGTTGAATTTAATGATGGATGTCCTATTCATGTGAGTTTTTTTGGTTAAGTAATGTTTGTACTAATGTAAAGGAGTTAATTTCGTAAAATATGGATTTTACAGTGTTAGAAAAATGTCACTTATTTGATTATTTTTTCAGGTGTATGCTAGCACCTCTCGTGATAGCTTACTTGCAGCAGTTCTGGATGTTCTGCAAACTGAAGTAAGTAGGTTTGTTTCTTTGGTTGATTAACTTTCTTGTAGAAAGTTGTTCCAACCGATTTGTCTGCTAATTCTGATGTGAATTCAATTTGAATAATTCTGCATGCAAACTCAAGACTTCATTGGATATGTATGAAATTTATCACTGATTTAGAATAAGTTAACATAAGCAATCAATCATATCATGTAAAAGTTGGTTAGGTCTGGTATGACTTTTGGCTTGTGCAGGGTCAATGTCCAGTGCCTGTCTTACCAAGGCTGACGATGCCTGGTCATCGGATTGATCCTCCTTGTGGCAGAGTTTATTTACTGTTTTCTCAACAGCCACAACGCCCTGTTGCTGATGTTGAATCCACAACAATGCATTTAAAACACCTTGCAGCAGCTGCAAAAGATGCTGTGGCTGAAGGAGGCTCTATTCCTGGTTCAAGAGCTAAATTGTGGCGCAGGATAAGAGAATTTAATGCATGCATTCCATTTAGTGGAGTTCCCCCTACTATTGAAGTACCTGAGGTGACTTTGATGGCCTTGATCACATTGCTTCCTGCTGCCCCCAATCTTCCTCCAGACTCCCTACCCTTGCCACCACCTTCGCCTAAAGCAGCTGCTACTGTAATTGGTTTCATTGCATGCTTGCGCAGGTTGCTGGCATCAAAAAATGCTGCTTCACACGTGATGTCATTTCCTGCTGCTGTTGGTAGAATCATGGGCCTGCTTAGAAATGGTTCTGAGGGAGTAACTGCTCAAACGATAGGGCTTATTGCTATGCTCATTGGTGGTGGTCCAGGTGATACAAGTGTGTTATCAGATACAAAGGGAGAGCAACATGCAACAGTCATGCATACCAAGTCTGTATTATTTGCTGAACAGAGTAACCTAATTGTCCTTGTTAACAGATTAAAACCAAACTCGGTTTCACCACTGTTGTCAATGGCTGTCGTTGAAGTTCTTGAAGCAATGATATGTGAACCACACAGTGAAACTACCCAATACACAGTTTTTGTTGAGTTATTACGCCTTGTAGCTGGGTTACGCCGACGCTTGTTTGCATTATTTGGACATCCTGCAGAAAGTGTCCGGGAAACTGTAGCTGTAGTTATGCGTTCGATAGCGGAAGAAGATGCTGTTGCTGCTGAGTCAATGAGGGATGCTGCTTTACGTGATGGTGCACTGCTGAGACATTTGTTACATGCATTTTACCTTCCTGCTGGTGAGCGACGTGATGTCAGCCGACAGCTTGTGGCTCTGTGGGCAGATTCTTATCAACCTGCGCTTGATTTGCTATCTAGAGTTCTGCCACCTGGGCTGGTTGCATACTTGCATACAAAATCAGATGGAATATCAGATGAGGATATTTCTAATCAGGAAGTTTCATTGATGAGCCGAAGACAGCGGCGTTTACTTCAACAAAGAAGAAATCGTCCAGTGAAAGTAATACCATCTCAAGGACAGAGTATTCTTTCTGTTAATGATGCTGAAGGCGGTGATCAAGCACGACAGACAAATGGCCATGCATCTCAAAGTTTAGATGGATATCGAATTTCTGTGGGAGATTCAAATAGTGGGCATGTTCCATCTGTTCATTCTTCACTGATTCATGCTGGTGACACCATATCTAATGCTCTTCCTGCTATTGGGGTTCCTCCAAATGACCAGTCATCAGTCATCGTTACTCCAGATAATCATGTGGTCCATGCATATGAGTCGATTGAAGCCAATGCTACAGGTACAAGTGAGTCTAATATCGGACCATCTATCCCCCAGAACTTGGGCATCCCTGCTCCTGCCCAAGTGGTCATGGAGAACGCACATGTGGGGTGTGGACGATTGCTATTGAATTGGGCTGGTTTTTGGCGAGCTTTTGGTCTTGATCACAACCGTGCTGACTTGATTTGGAATGAGCGTACTAGGCAGGAGTTAATGGAAGCTTTGCAGGCTGAGGTTCACAAATTAGACCTTGAGAAGGCACGTACTGAAGATATTGTTCCTGGAGGTACATCTAAGGAGACTATGAGTGGGCAAGAAACAATGCCTCAAATATCATGGAACTATACAGAATTTTCTGCTCGGTACCCTAGTTTGGCTAAAGAAGTCTGTGTTGGTCAGTATTATCTTCGGCTGCTACTTGATAGTGGAACCGGTGGTAGAGCGCAGGACTTTCCACTGCGTGATCCTGTTGCATTCTTCAGAGCACTTTATCATCGCTTCCTCTGTGATGCAGATATTGGGCTGACGGTAGACGGTGCGGTTCCTGATGAAATGGGCCCATCTGATGATTGGTGTGATATGGGAAGATTAGATGGTTTTGGAGGAGGGGGAGGTTTCTCAGTCAGGGAGCTTTGTGCAAGGGCTATGGCAATTGTATATGAGCAACATTACAACTCATTAGGACCGTTTGAAGGCACCGCACATATTACAGTGCTTTTGGATAGAACAAATGATAGAGCTCTAAGACACCGCCTTCTTCTCCTTTTGAAGGTACTTTTCATTTCTGTCTTCCCTCTCAACTAAGATTAGGACATATCTATGATTGCCAAAACTTTGAATAGATGGTCATCTTAATGCTAATGTCACTTCTCGTCCTTGCCAGGTATTGATGAAAGTTCTGTCAAACGTGGAGGCATGTGTCTTGGTCGGCGGATGCGTGCTTGCCGTTGATTTACTAACAGCTATTCATGAAGCTTCAGAAAGACCTGCTATGCCATTGCAGTCTAACTTAATTGCTGCTACTGCTTTCATGGAACCCTTAAAAGAATGGAAGTTCATGGACAAGAACAATTCAGAAGTTGGACCGGTGGAGAAAGATGCAATTAGAAGGTTTTGGTCTAAAAAAGAAATTGATTGGACAACCAGATGCTGGGCATTTGGGATGCCAGACTGGAAGAGACTAAGAGATATCCGTGAACTTCGGTGGGCAATGGCTGTTCGTGTTCCTGTTCTTACTCCAGTCCAGGTATAACATGTTCAGAAGGATAATTATTTTAATTGCAAGTAAAAGCAACTTGGGACTATGGATTCTCTTCGTATATTCCAGTTTGCTTCTTTTTCAAATGAAAGTATCCTTTTGATTAGGTTGGGTACATTGGGGTGTGTTGGGTGGGGTGGGGTGGGGTGTTATCTATTGTGATTTGTGAGAAAATGAGGTCAGTTGGGTAAACATGTTGTGAGAAAACGAGGTTGTTGGGTTGTTGTGAGAAAATGTGGTTAGTTCTGAAGAAAAAACGTCTTTAGAAATCTTAATAGGGATATTGAAAATGTGTTTGGGGTTGGGAGGGAGCCTGTGAACAAGTGGCGCACCACAAAAACATGAAAAAGGCGTAGCAGGTGCTGAAAGGAGCGCACCGATGTTTATTGCCCTGCCCCTTGCTTGTAAAGGCACTGCAGCTTGGCAGTTTGTACCCCATTCGTCTCTTGGATGCCTCTAACAACTATGATTTTTCTTGATTTTTTTTTTTGGAAATCTATGAGACACAAACTCTCCTTTATAACTTTATGATCAAGGAACAAATTGCATGACTTTGAGGGAGTTCTTTGTTTTTTTTGCATGCCAACCATAGTTGGGTGAGCTTGATTCACAGTGTTCCTAAAATGGGTTGGTACGTTTGTATAGGTAGGAGAGGTGGCGCTGTCCATATTACACAGTATGGTAGCTGCTCATTCAGATATTGATGATGCAGGAGAGATTGTTACCCCGACTCCTAGAGTAAAACGGATCTTGTCAAGTCCACGCTGTCTTCCACATATAGCACAGGTAATATTTGAAGTGTCTGTCCTTGTATTGTTTGTGTGCAGAGGTACTATTTAGCCATCAGAAAGTCTGTACTCTTAGATATTAGAATAGCAAAGATTGCTACCGCTAATCATTTTGATACCTTCCATTTGTATAGCTGATACATGATTGATTTCATTTTTGATCTGAAATGCCATGAATGTGGAAAATCCACAATAAAAGGTTGGGATCTATCTGTTTTTTTGGCAAAGTTCTAAAGTTGTATATGATTTCATTTCAGTAAATGATAAGCCGTGCCAAACAAAAAGATCTTGGATTCTAACTTTCATTCTTTTAACGATAAAAGAGTAATATAAAGTAATTTGCTGCATGTTGGCGTGTTGAAGCTATTTCATATAAATTGTTCTTCTCTCTAACAACTTAAGTTCCTAGATCAGGTGGTCATTCAATATATCCTTGTTTTGGAGGTGGGATTCACTTATATTTCCTTCTTCATGTTGCCGATATTTTTGACATGTTGCAGTTATTTTTTCTAGTCTATTCTTTTTTTCTGAAATGGCTGGCTCCATTATGCTGGTTGTACATCAAGTTTGCAACGTTCCTTCATCAATTGTATTTTGTGCAGGCTATGCTTTCTGGTGAACCAACCATTGTTGAGGCTTCTGCTGCTTTGCTTAAGGCTATAGTTACCAGGAACCCCAAAGCAATGATAAGATTATACAGTACAGGCGCGTTTTATTTTGCCCTGGCATATCCTGGTTCAAATCTTCTTTCAATCGCCCAACTTTTCTCAGTGACTCATGTTTATCAAGCCTTTCATGGTGGTGAAGAAGCTGCAGTTTCCTCTTCTCTACCTTTGGCAAAACGAAGTGTTTTAGGGGGCCTCTTACCTGAGTCATTACTCTATGTATTGGAACGTAGTGGACCAGTTTATTTTGCAGCAGCAATGGTTTCTGATTCTGACACCCCTGAGATTATTTGGACACACAAGATGCGAGCAGAGAATCTAATCTGTCAGGTAGTCCTTATTCTGAAACTGGAGTTCCAGCACATTTCTCCTATTCCGGAATGCTTTGCTGTTTGAATTATTCTTGAAGCACATGAGTAGTGCAACTAACATGAATTCTGATCTTGTTACTTTAGGTTCTTCAGCATCTTGGTGATTTCCCTCAGAAATTGTCACAGCATTGTCATTCCTTGTATGATTATGCTCCAATGCCTCCGGTGACGTATCCAGAGTTGAAAGATGAAATGTGGTGTCACCGTTATTATCTGAGAAACTTGTGTGATGAAATTAGATTTCCTAAGTGGCCAATTGTTGAACATGTTGAGTTTTTGCAATCATTGCTTGCAATGTGGCGAGAGGAGTTAACTCGTAGGCCAATGGACCTTTCTGAAGAAGAAGCTTGCAAGATACTGGAGATTTCAATAGAAGAAGTATCCAGAGACGATGCCCCTAAAAAACCAAGTTTTGAATCAACTGAGGAGAATGCTAACATATCACAGCAGATTGAGTATATTGATGAGGAAAAGCTCAAGAGACAGTATAGGAAACTTGCAATGAAATATCATCCAGACAAAAATCCGGAAGGGAGGGAGAAGTTTCTGGCAGTGCAGAAAGCTTATGAGTGCCTGCAGGTATACCCAACACCATGATCTTGTGTTATGATCTTGTCTCCTCATCAGAATGTATACTGCATGATTAAACTTGAAAACTAAAGGGAACATATGGATATAGGAAAATATTCATCTAACAGTGTTTTAGGGGGATAAACAACATTTTAATGTGTTGCAGAATTCTTTTTTAACTCTGGCCCTGAAATGTTTACATCTGTTGTGAGTGCTGTTCGAGCAAGTATATCATACTCCCAAACTTTCTATAGCACGAAAACGATTTCCTGCAATGATGTAAATAGCATTTCTTGCTAGATATGCTTAATACCTCATGATACATGATATCAAATTAGAGAAACTGTGTTCTTAGAGCCTTGATGATGCCTTCTAGATTAAAAATTATAATCTGATCGTTGTATGTGAGATCATGAAGGTATGCCATCTTGTTGCGTTTTGCATTGTAATGTTTGAGTTTTTCCCATAAAACACATTATTTAATTTCAGGATGTATGTTGTCTTGTACTAAGCATGTCTTTGTAATTCATTAGAGCAATTGGCAGGGTCATGCTTCATCCTCTAATTGATTACATGTCTTCATAATTGAGTTCCAAGTTGCATATTTACTTTTTTCTTTTCATTTGCTGCATTCTCATTCTTCTTCTTTAGGCAACCATGCAAGGGTTGCAAGGTCCCCAGAATTGGAGGTTGTTGCTTCTCTTAAAAGGCCAGTGCATTCTATACAGGCGATATGGGAGTGTCTTAATGCCATTCAAATATGCTGGGTATCCGATGTTGTTAAATGCCATTACAGTGGACAAGGATGATAACAATTTCCTTTCATCTGATAGAGCGCCTCTCCTAATTGCTGCCTCGGAGCTTGTTTGGCTGACGTAAATGCATTATCCTCTAATACCTTGATCTTTTTCCTTTTTCTTTTTCGTTTTGTTTTGTTGTTGACAAATACTCACAAATGTATTTGTTAAGCTCATGTAGTTTCCATATCCTTTTTACTTTTAGGTGTGTGTCCTCTTCATTGAATGGTGAAGAGCTTGTGAGAGATGGTGGAATACCTCTACTTGCTACTCTTCTTTTCCGTTGCATGTCTGTGGTCCGACCGACAACTCCTGCCACTGAACCGTCTCCCACTATTGTTTCTAACATAATGCAAACATTTTCAGTTTTAAGTCAGTTTGAAAGTGCCAGATGTCAAATGCTTGAGTTTTCTGGATTAGTTGACGACATTGTTCATTGCACAGAACTTGAGCTTGTGCCTACTGCTGTTGATGCTGCCCTTCAGACAATTGCTCACGTTTCTGTTTCCTCTGAATTTCAAAGCACTCTTCTAAAGGCTGGTGTACTTTGGTAAGTTGATTATTTTATTATTATAATTTCTAGTTTATTGGTCTTCAGTCAATTTTGTACTATGTGATTTTAGTACTCCGGAAGTTTGCAGAGAAAAGAAAATAAAAAAAAATTCTGTTTTGGCTTACTTATGTATCATGTAGTTAACTGGCTGGACATCCCTGCTCTGTGAGGATTGTACCATTAGTTTCTTCAATCTGGATCCAAATGTTACATAGTGCAATTGGTGATTATGTTATTTCACAATATTACTATTCTTCAAAAGACAAAACATCCTTATCCTATATAAAAATTATAGAAGTTTGGAGCTCATGAACATTCTGTATCTTTAAGCTACTGCTACTTCCTGTTATACCATGTAAGAACACTGCATTGTTTTTTTGAAATTGCTACCTTGATGTTATGGTATTTCTGGTAAAAGACTTATTTTAATCCATGTTTATTTTGGAGACTTGTGGGTCCTATAGAGTCACTTTTGCTTGTTCAGGTACCTCATACCATTGTTGCTTCAGTATGATTCAACAGCTGAGGAACCAGATAAGACAGATGCACATGGTGTTGGAACTAGTGTTCAGACAGCAAAAAATCTACATGCTGTACAAGCATCTCATGCATTGTCAAGGCTTAGCGGTTTGGGTAGCAGTGAGTGTCCAACACCCTATAATCAGGGTGCAGCTGACGCCCTTAGAGCTTTGCTGACTCCTAAACTTGCAAGCATGCTAAAAGATAATTTACCCAAGGACCTCTTGGCCATATTAAACTCAAACTTGGAGTCTCCTGAGGTAAATTCTCGAAATCTTACTCTTTTTACACAAAAGACACGTCTGCACTTCTTAAGCATCGCCCATTTTCTTGCTTTAGAATTTATGTGTTTTCCTTTCTGTAGCGAAATGCTGAAGCACAATGACGAACGTTTTTGGGTATATTTTGATTCGGGGAAAATTTATACATATTTTTACTTGTAATTATTTTGTGGGCCCTAATAGAGGTTGAAAAATGAGATAACATAGAATGACCCTGAAATATATTTTGCATTTATTGTGTTATTGCAAGGTCCAGAATTTAAGCCTTTTAGAATCTTCTAGGCTTTAATCACTTGGTAAGAAGCTTTCAAGCTTCTGTCAGTGATTCAATTTTTATTTATTTTACTTGATTACTTATTTATTAGCAAATCCAAGCATGTGGTTTTAGCAAGGATGTTTACAATTTCTATAACTTTGTCCATTTAATTTAAGTGGGTAATTAAATTTTCCTTTTAGTTGTCCTTTGCATAGTGCATCACATAGGGTATTGGTTCTTTCTGACAAGAGGGGTCTATTGGATTCTAAAAATTTGAATACATCAGTAAAGGAACATATCCAAACAAGGTGATGTGTCAACTGTCAGGCACTATCACCATCCACATTAAAACTCTCTTTTAATGTGGATGTGTACTGCAATTATATTTTCCGGTGATCTGAGTTCTAGTGTCAGGCTAACTAAGCCACATCAGACACCACATCATAAGCCATGTAATTAAAATAATAAAAAATATGATTTTGATCAACATCAAAAAGACATCGTTTTACGAGAATTTGAACTAAAATCCCTTTTCCAATTTAAATTCGCTTAAGATGGTGTTGTTTTGAATCTTTGGTGGAGATCAATGTTTTGTTTTGTTTTTCAAAATTACATAAATAAAAAATTGTTTAAAAAATCTACATCCAAATGACATCGTTTAATATGATTTTAAATTAGTTTTTTCTCTTTTTATTTCAATTCATTTAAAAAAAGACATCGTTTTGAAGGAAATCAAAGTTTGAATTATTTTTCAAAATTGTGGCTTATGATGCTGTCTGAGGTGGCTATTCTGATGGACACATGGACTCAGATCAGAAAATACAATTGTGATTAAAATTGAAATGGTGGGATAAAGTCGCAATATTTTTATTTTTGACAAACTCAAAAGGTCAGGATAATAGGTGATAGTTCTCATAAAGCTCTAGATTGGAAGTGTTTTAACACATACTTGCTGTGTTGTGAAGTAGGTCATGCATTGTATGTACTATGTGATATAGTCGATGTTATTGTGTTATCACCCCTGAATTGTAACATATTTTCACCTACTTTTACTTTTGGTTTGCAGATAATCTGGAACTCCTCTACCCGAGCAGACCTATTGAAATTTGTGGAGGAGCAGTGTGCGAGCCTTAGTCATGATGGTACATGTGACCTGAAAGATTCACATTCCTATGTTTATGAAGCATTATCTAAGGAATTGTATATTGGCAATGTATACTTGAGAGTCTATAATGATCAACCTGATTCTGAAATTACTGAACCGGAAAACTTTTGCCTTGCCCTGGTTGATTTTATATCACATCTAGTGCATAATGCACCATCCACAAAGGTGGATATTCACGTTAATGGTGATACAGCATCATCAGTGGACCAGCTCTCCACTGATGATTCAACACTTTTTGATGGGAAAATAACAGACACGGAGGAATCTGAGTTAATTAAGAATCTTCAATATAGCCTGATATCTCTTCAGGTACAAATCTGATTCTTTTGTTTCTTTTATTAAATATATGTGGGACTGATGTCTTTTGCCTGTAATTTCAGCACTTGTTGACGAGGAATCCCAATTTAGCCTATGTGGTGTCCACAAAGGAAAAGTTATTGCCCCTATTTGAATGCTTCTCTCTTCCTGTTGCTTCAGCAAACAATATTCCTCAGCTATGTTTAACTGTGTTATCACTTTTGACTACATATGCCCCTTGCCTGGAGGCAATGGTATCAGATACTTCTAGTTTGCTAATTTTACTACAAATGCTTCATTCATCTCCCAACTGCCGTGAAGGAGCTCTACATGTTCTCTATGCGTTGGCAAGCACACCAGAACTTGCATGGGCAGCTGCTAAGCACGGTGGGGTGGTTTTCATCCTCGAGGTTCTCTTGCCAATAAGAGGTACATGGATCTCATATATTGCATTTTCTCTGAAAAGCTTTTATCTTATTTCTAAACTAGAAATTTGTGCAGAAGAGATTCCATTGCAGCAAAGAGCAGCAGCTGCTTCTCTGCTGGGGAAGCTTGTTGGGCAGACGATGCATGGGCCCAGAGTGGCAATCACTCTGGCGAGATTTCTCCCTGATGGCCTTGTCTCTCTAATTAGGGATGGTCCTGGTGAAGCGGTTGTCAATGCTTTTGAACAAACAACTGAAACTCCTGAACTTGTGTGGACTCCAGCGATGGCAGCATCTCTGTCTGCACAAATTGCAACAATGGCTTCAGATCTGTATCATGAACAGGTAAAAGGCCATGTTGTTGATTGGGATGCACCCGAACAGGCATCTGGCCAACAGGAAATGAGAGATGAGCCTCAGGTACTACTGTTGTGTGCAACTTTTGATATCCTCACCTCAAGAACACATCGATTCTGTTTAGTGACTTACATCATCTCTTTACATCTAGGTTGGAGGAATATATGTCAGATTATTTCTGAAAGATCCCAAATTTCCACTTAGAAACCCCAAAAGATTTCTTGAAGGCTTACTGGATCAGTACCTTACATCCATGTCAGCAACGCATTATGATGGCGATGCTGTTCAAGCCGAGCTTCCTTTGCTTCTTTCTGCTGCTCTAGTCTCTTTACTCAGGGTGTACCCTGCTCTCGCCGATCATGTTGGATATCTTGGTTACGTGCCCAAACTTGTGTCTGCAGTGGCTTATGAAGCAAGCAGAGAAGCAATGGCTTCTGAAACTTATGCATCTGAGGATGAATCAATACAACAAACTTCACAAACTCCTCAGGAGCGTGTTCGCCTTAGTTGCTTGCGTGTTCTACATCAACTTGCAGGTAGCACCACCTGTGCAGAAGCTATGGCAGCCACAAGTGTAGGGACACCACAGGTAAGTGATGGTTCATTGGCTATGTATACAGAAAATCAAATCTATCGAATAAACATTTGTTACAAGTTCCATATTGATGATTGTTATTTCAGGTGGTTCCGCTTCTAATGAAAGCCATCGGTTGGCAAGGTGGAAGTATTCTTGCTCTTGAAACCTTGAAGCGAGTTGTTGTTGCGGGAAACAGAGCAAGAGACGCACTTGTTGCACAGGGTCTCAAGTGAGTACCTGTCTCTTGGACAGTACATTGTATAATTGTAATGCATGTGAAATGTGAGTTGGGACAAATTCCCTAATGAGTGCAATTAGTCATGAAACAATGATGCTATTAGTTGATTGCCCGCTTCTGCTTCCCAACGCCAGAAGTCTGTTTTTCCTAACGAGCCTGTTACCTGTGAGGAATATAGTTAGGAGATAATGCTATATCATGCTACTAGCACTGGGACCTGTACTTAGATGTTGGGGGCTTTATTTTACTTGGTTTAAATATTATTTTATTCATCTTGATAGAGATGCACTACTTGTGTGTCTTTTGATAGTGATATGGGATATGGTTGGTGCAGGGTTGGTCTTGTGGAAGTTCTTCTTGGTCTTCTTGATTGGCGAGCCGGGGGAAGAAGCAAACTTTGTTCGCAGATGAATTGGAATGAGTCAGAAGCATCAATTGGCCGGGTTCTTGCAATTGAGGTCTGTATTAAATTAACCAATTAATGTCTTTTGCTTGTAGAGAATAATTTACAATACATCAAAATCCATCCTCGGGTACACTGGATATATAATATGTAGAAGAAGAAGAAAAATATGTTATGAATTTCATGTAATAAGCCACTGAATATTTTTATTTTTAGTTTGATCTTTTCATAGGTGTACTTTCCTGGAAAGTTTATTAGGTTTTTTTTGGCATTTGTGGTAATTACACTTTGATTGCATTCATGTAGGTTTTGCATGCATTTGCAGCTGAGGGGGCTTATTGTACAAGAGTACGTGGCATACTAAGTGCCTCTGATGTAAGTTGTAATGACTTCCCAATCATACATATGCTTATATGGCTGCTAATTGTTTTCTATGATATCTATTGCTTAGCCGAATGGCTATATTAATAAACCTTACTAATGGTTTTACTTCCTAGAGAATTTTGTCTGGGTCAGTTTATCTTATTTCCAACTTGTTTATTGTCTATCCATCTTTTAACAAAATGAGTACCAGCAAGGGTGCTTTGCCAAAAGGACTAGAACATGGAAAATTGCTGAGACCAGGGGATGCCTGATAAGATTTCTCCTAGGCTTGATAGGAAAAAAATGACAGTTTATTTCATATCAGTTTCTTACCATCACCTTAATCCTAAATGCATAGAAACAATTATAATAGCATGTTAGAATCAGTGGTTGTAGCTATAAGGCTTCTGCTGTAGAAGCCAAAACAGATACAATAAAGAAAGAAGAGAAAACAAAGGCAAACTACATGGTGGCGTCACCGTTGAATTTCAGCATGGTTCTGTGTTCTCGGTTATATCTATATATGTACTCAAAGTTCCATTATGACGAACATATCCATCTGTAGGTTGAAGGACTTAAATACATCCTATATGTTATACATATATGTATTTATGTGTATCACACACAAGTAACAAACTGGATTGTGCAGGTGTGGAATGCCTATAAAGATCAGAGGCACGATCTTTTCCTCCCTTCAAATGCTCAAACTTCAGCTGCTGGAGTTGCTGGTCTCATTGAGAGCTCATCCTCTCGGCTTACTTATGCGCTAACAGGCCCCCAACCACACTCAAGTGTTACAAAAAGCCCTTCCACAATTACATCTGCTTCAAATGGAAGGCAGGGATAGACACAAAAAAGGTGATAGTAATCAACCGTATAAAGTTTGATGCATAGTCCTCTCAACAAGAATACAAGGCAAGGCATTTTGGTATGTAACTTGCGTCATTTTCCATTCTTTTTTTTTTTTCCCTTGTATAGCAAATTGTACAGCTCTTTTTCCATCTCCCCCTCACACATTCTGAACATTTCTTGAAGTACAAATACTGAATGTGCTGGTATAAATTTTGTAAATGTCATCACTTTGTATAGCCTGGTAGGTTGGATTATGATTTTTGTACTTCGTTTTTAGTCTTGTGAGTTTGATTTCAGAGTGTGGAAAGTGACCAAAGGTGTATTATATCCGGTTCTATAGTTCATGATTTCAAATGGCTTATCGAACCCCCCGCATTGTGTTGGAAATTGGTTTTGAAAAATTGGTGTTGACCAATCTTTGACCAATTATTTCATGATATTTCGTTTGTTGGAAACGAAAATAAGTTGCAAATTTAAACTCTACGTTTCAAGTAGATAAATTTAGAGTATTTATTTTTTCAAATCCAATTTTGGATGAATGAGAAATTAATATTTGAAGTTGACAACTTAAATTGAAAATGTGTGAAAGTTTGAAGAGGTGTGAATTTGTGGAAATGTGGGAGTTTGAATTGAATTGATGCAATCCAGTTTAAAGGGATGCAACAAATCTGAAACATTGTGAGACACTTATTTCATTTTAAAAGGTGTCTAAATGTGGAAAAACTTCAATTCAAATAAAAAGATGTCTAATTATGAAAAGACACATTTTCTACTTCTATAAATAGACCCCTCATTCAATCATTTTATTCACTTCATTACAACTTGCGTTATTAGCATTCTAGCAATTATAGTCTCTTATCATCTTGTCTAAGAAAGTTTCAAATATCGTTTTGGTTTGCCGAATTTTTTTTGGAGTCGTTGTGCTACGATCCTTAAATTCGTAAGTTGTATTTTGGAGACGTTTACCGTAGACCGTAAAACACTAAATACGGGGTAATTTCGTCTTATGGAGAAAGAGTCTAACTCTTGCCTCGACTTTCTCATTTGTTATTTTATTTGTTATTTTAGTCATTTTCAAGTATACCACACATTAATCAACACATTGTTATTATTTTGATGAAATATGGCCTAGTCTAATCTAGTTTGATTGTATTACAGTTAATAGATAATTGCTTATTAAACGGGTGCTGATAAATGGTTCTAAATTATGTCGTTCTGAAGGTTAAATATCGTTACAAATCAAATATTATTTCAGACTACAATTAAATTTTATTCTAGTCCATACCTCTATCCCGTAAAAATTTCCTTTGTACTTTGCTGGCATGTGATATTTTGAGTAAATGTTAGGCCTTTGATTGAAATGCCATTTTAGTATACTAGACCAGGGATCGAAAGGGTATTATGAAATTTTATTATTTTATAAGATAATTTAGTTCAACGGCCTTAAACAGGGTTTGTCTATTATAACACTGAACATAAGACTGATCACAGTGATTGATCCATTACGCGTGAATATTGTATGAATACAAGTGATGCAACAATATTGAATTCGTTCAAATCATTCTAAAAGGGGTTTGCAATGCTGAAGATGAGGAGGTGCAGACATATGACACACTAAAGTTGGTGCTCAAATCTTGAGTCGTGGTTAATTTAATTCTCCACGCTCGATAATTCTAAGTTGCAAAAATTAGACAATATGCAATGAATGGATCATACACAAACAGTGATCCGTATAGTAGCTCCCTTTTGTATGGTTGCGTTTTGATTATACCTATAAATTATATCATCAAATTACCTTTTCCCAAAAGTAGAAAACCATGTAAGTTAGTTACTGTTTGTGTTAGAACAAAGATGGAAAAATCAATACCAAAAACCTCAGCAACATTGGCTAATCTAACGGCCCGAAAGCGTTGAAAACGCAAACGAATAGCAGCCTGATGTGGAGGGATTCTCCCGATCCATGGGAAAAAATCTAGGCTTACGACCATTACCCCTTCTTGGAATCTCATCCTCATCATCATCATCAATCGACAAGAGATCCACGACGAGCATTTGAGTATCGGGAGGATCTTCGACGAGCACACGCCCTTCGAGCATTTCCACTACTTGAGCCATGCTTGGCCTCATCTTAGCCTTCTCCTGAATACACCACAATGCTACACTTACCATTCTTCTCAACTCTCTCTCATCAACACCTCCATCTTGCACCAATCTATCATCAACAATTTCAATCAATTTCCCCTCTCTCAATTTCTCAACCACAATTTGTGGGAAGAATTGAAACTTCTTCTTTTTAGAGTTGTGGCTTTTCTCAAGCTTGCATATACTCCTTCGTCCTCCCATGATCTCCAACAGCACCATTCCATAGCTATAAACGTCGCACTTTTCTGATATCCCGTTTTCCAGAAGCCATTCCGGAGCCAAGTAGCCTCTCGTTCCACGTATCGTAGTCACCACTCTGCTCTCTTCTCTTCCCTTCAGCTTTGATAATCCGAAATCTGCAACCAGTGCTTTGTAATTCTCATCAAGCAAAATGTTTTCTGGTTTGATATCGAGGTGTAGTATACACGATCTGCAATCGTGGTGGAGGTACGACAGAGCTTTAGCCACATCAAGTGCTACTGTGCATCTCAAGTCCCACGACAAACAACCGCCTCTCTGATTCGCTCCAATTCTGGGGAAAATCCAGTTGTCTAATGATCCGTTGTGAACGAATTCGTAAACAATGAAACGAGGCCCCGTGGAAGAAATGCAATAACCTAGAAGGCGAACTAGGTTAACATGCTGCACACTAGCAATCGCTGCAACTTCAGATTTGAACGTTTTGTCGCCTCTCTCTTCTCCGTCGATCCGCTTCACCGCCACGGCGGTGCCGTCGATGAGTATCCCCTTGTACACGACGCCGGATCCGCCGCGGCCTAGCTGAGATCGGAATCCGTCCGTCGCGACCTCAAGCTCGCGGTGGCGGAATTTCGTCGGAACTCCGGCGACTTTACGTAGGAAGCTGTACTCAATCCGGAGCTCGCGCCCCTGCGAATCGAGCTGTCGCTCGAGCTGTTTACGCCGGCCGGCGTAACGGATTCGGATTACGAGTATGGTTAGAACAGCAAAAATGGCGGCGATTGCAGCTCCGCAGATGAGGAAGAAGGGCTTGGATAGTTGGAGAGAGACTCGCGCAATGATTATGGAGATGATGAGAAGTAGGATTATGGAAATGGAGATGAGGACTGCTCTTCTGTCCTCCATAACAGATTCACACTTCTAGAAAGGAAGAGGCCATGGCCATGGATCTCGTAGCTGTGATCTTCGTAGATTCTAGTTGACTTGAGATTAGTTCTCCCTAACCACATCTTAGAGTTGTATTGTATTGACTGTATTTGTTGATCGCAATTTGCAATATTAAATGCTTCCATTCATATGTATCTCAAGACTTTTTCCTACTTTTACCTTTTCTTCAAAGCCTATTCATTTCCTATTTTTTTAATTTATTTCTCTCTTCCCCTCTCTCATGAAATTTCAGCGAAATACGACAACTCCCACCTTTTTCCAACAGAGATTTTATTTATTATTTATTTATTAATTATCTATCGGACTACATATTATTCGATATTCTTATTTAGAAACATGTTTATTTTAATATTTTTAACACAACTCATTTATAATTGAATTTATTACAATATATATCTATCTAATTCAATTATTTTAAGTTGAGTGTTTATAAATGGGTATTTTTTTTTACATGAACATGCTCAATTTTTCGTTCATGAATAATTAGTGAACATGTTCTTTAATCATTGTGAATATGTCCGATTATTAAATAAATGAAACAAACAACCCTTAAAAATAAACTGATAGTTATGATGAACCCTCCTTTATCGAGTACAGCTCGTTTACACACTTAAATGTATGTGAATGAAATTGAGGTGAATTTTTAATGTTTTGAAATAGATAGAATATGTATATATTTGTCTTTTATGTGTGTGAGAGAAAGAGTGAAAGTTTTGAATAATAGTAAGAGCTTGAGCTTGTTGTAGTATAATGAAGATGATGTTAATGTAGATATAAAATCATATTCGCAAAAGTGAGAGGGGTTGTATTATTATATAAACTCTATCTTCCTAACTATATAGTTTTGTCTGTTTGTTTCCCAAAGATTAAGAATATTATTGGGAATAACAATTATAAACCTAAATCTACAAACTAATGAGAGTTATATATAAATAATGATGTTTAAGAGATATATTAATCGAGTTGTTTTAGTAAAAAAGAACAAAGAGAGTACAACTAAATATATTAAAAGAAAATATAAAGTACAACTAAATATATTAAAAGAAAATATTGAAATGAAGTAAGTCGAAAAAGTAGGTGGGGTTGTTTTACTACCACATTAGATTAAATGAGAGAAGTCAACCTTTTATTTTTTTATTTTTTGCCTTCTTTTATTTGGTGCTTTTACTCTTCCTAATTTTGGTGCTTTTACATTGTGTTTTAAATTAGTGTCGTTTTATCAATTTCAACAGTGTCATGTATATTTTTCAAAGAAGATTTTGAAAGTAAAATTAAAGATCGCATCTTAAAATGTGGCATATTTAACACATAATTAGAATATATAAATAAACTTTTAGTTGCCGGTTTCTGTTAGAAAGTAGAGTTATATGACTAAAATAAAGAAGACTAGCAGCAATAAAAATACGACTTTCAACTCTTTAATCCAAAGGGCAAAATGTTTAGTCAACTGGAGAGAGAGAGAGAGAGAGTTTTACCTTTGATTTTTTCTTTAGCTAATCTCTCTTTCGTATCATCATCATGGGCATTTTTTTTTTCCTTTGATCAATGGAGTATTTTCGTGAAAATGTTTATTCCATATTTATGATTTGCAGACAAAATCTTTGAAGTTGATGTTTCAATATCTAATGTCCATTGTCCTGCCTACTTCTTATAATCTAATCTTAAAATCTGCATTTACTATTAAACAGTAGACTTTTTCTCCATCCAATATTTCTTAAAACCTATTTAATTTCTCCAAAGGAGTAATTTTTCTTTTAAGTATTGGTATTTAAAAGTCCAACTTTATTTAGATCGGGCTATGATTCACTCACAAAAAAGAGGTTAAAAAAAAAAAGGATAAGGCTGAAGCTCAAAGCATCTTATGATCGAATTTAGATGGAAGGATTTGAAATTCAAGAATCCAAAATAAAATTGCATATATATTGAAGAATTTGAGATCGATTTATGATCTAAAATACCAAATTTGACTAATAGTTTTAGCATGGCAATCTGAACCATCTCTAAATCAAAAAAGCGAAACACACATCTAGACAAGAACCAAGTAACAGGTGATCATTAGTAGAAATTAACCGCAAACAGAAGTTTTAGAAACAAGCCATAAAATTACTATCCATCTCTTATTTCAATCAACAATGTTCATCTAATTCAACAATACCACCATGTGGCATTAGGGTAAAAATCACGCAAGAAAATCACCAAATAATGGAGCAGAAGCGCATAAATTGATGTAGGCTACGGTGTCTTTCCAATTTCATAAATTCTGCAAATTCATCAACAGCATTACATTACAAATCACTCCATTTACCTTTCATCCATCGACCAGCTATGGCAATAAATCCTTCACTTCTTGCCCTCCAGACCCAGTTTTGAAGATAGCCAAGCACAAAGTTCGTCCATTTCCTCTGGGATAGTGTAGTGACCAAGCCTGTCAAATAGATTTTGTCAATGTCAGATGAACCAAAAAGAATGGCTATGTAAAACAATATTGACTTACGTGGGGTAGGATTTAAATGTCACGTCTCGAAATCCAGCGGAAGACAACTTCTCTGAAGACTTCTCACCAAATTTGTAAGCGACTACGTCATCTCCTGCATCATCATTTACCACTATTATGAGAATACTTAGCAACTGGTGTAGTGCAAGACTGCACACTTACAAAAGAAAGTGTAATCTATGGCCGAAACCAGTACTATAGGCTAGTGGAAGTTCTGAGTAGTTTACATGAACACTGCTACACACATTAACTTATATTACGGTCCACTACATAAATTTTCCAAAATATTGCATTAACTTTTACAAGTAAAAAGAGAAACACACACACCCTTCCATTTTTGTTTCAAGTGAACAGTATGTTTCTCATTACTTGAATTGAAGTATTCCATGTATGAATGCAGAAAGCAACAATAAAACCCATTTAAGTTGGCACCAACCTCATGTTCAATCAATTGATTGACCTTACAAGTGTTACTTTGCTCATACTACAAGCTATCATTTCACAGAACGAGAACTGCCCTTTAAAATTCAACTGCAATCCGATATTCTGAACCATTCTCATAAAATTTGAAAATAGAGAAGATACTATGATTCCCTTCACCTTAACCCACATACCATCTTAAAGCAAAAGCATCACCCCTCTCAAAACCTAACTAGAGTTTGGAGCTCCCCCCCCCCCCCCCACACACACACACACAAACACCACACACACCATATGGAGGCAACTTTTTTAAATATAAAAGGCATTCTATTGGTCCTGAAACTGGCGGCATGTGGTTAGTCCTTAAGCGGTCACATGTGTTGGTCACACGAGATAGTTAATTACATGGCATAAAATTACTCCTAAATTTTCCATTGCAGTTTGGTCTCTAGAAAAGTTATTAATCCTCAAGTTCATACCTCTGCCATGACAAAGCAGAATAGGCAAGGATGCAGCACGTCCAGCAGCCTCTTCTATACCTTCTAATTTGTCATTCAGGTTCCTGGAAAATTTCCTGGAAGATGTCATTCTACAAGGTATTGAAAGAAAAATGCCAACCACCTTAAAGAAGATATTGTTTGGAAACAAACTTTCCACATGGAAGCCAGCCACTTAATCCAACAACAACACTCAAATTGTGTGAGAACTGGTTGCCATTTTCATATTTCCCTCGAGCAAAACATGTTGCAGAGTAGAGGGCCGTCGCTGCACCCATACTAAAGCCTCCAACACCGAGTTTGACTACAAAAATGCCAAACAAACAATGTTGGTTGTTAAGTTCACATAGTGGTACTCTTAAACAGATAAATAAAGATATGAGCAAATTGAGCAGAAAGGTGATATTAATTAATGCCTTGCAAGAAAATACTGATATCACTTTTTCACACAAAAAACTTGAAATTGTCGATCCAAAGTTCCAAAAAGAGCAAACAAAATTCACAGATTGCACTTATTCCATAACATGCCCCCCTACAATTACTTGTGTATAGTAAATTGTGGAAGTAAAATTGAAATTGAAATGTGTCCTACGACACGAGGAATCTAGTTCAAAATGATTTCTGTAAAATCAAAACATAGAATGCATAAGACATCAAAAGAATCTTGTCCATGAGGTAAACAATGTGCAAAGCCAGAGACAGTAACTGCTGATGGATGTAAGGGACTTTTTTGCAACTGACCATCTATATTCCAAAGAAAGGCTACAGATAAAGATACACTGTTCTTTGCAGGCTTTGGAAAAAGAAGCTAGAAGAAGAATAACAAAAATAGCAGTTACCTTTCTGTCTGAGTAATGATCAAATACAGATAAAGATACACTGTTCTTTGCAGGCTTTGGAAAAAGAAGCTAGAAGAAGAATAACAAAAATAGCAGTTACCTTTCTGTCTGAGTAATTATCAAATACAGATAAAGATACACTGTTCTTTGCAGGCTTTGGAAAAAGAAGCTAGAAGAAGAATAACAAAAATAGCAGTTAATTTTCTGTCTGAGTAATGATCAAATAGGCTACAATCTGTCCCTTTTCCAAATGTCATGTTTTATGGTTTTTTGAAAAAGTTTGATATCTCTAGGCTTTAAGTGGATTAAAAATAATAATCATAAAACAGATAATGACGTGCAGCGTGCAAGCACAAATACATGCAGATTAAGTAAAGGGACAGATTGCTATATAAGCTGATCAGACATTCATTAGCCAAGTAAGACGGTCAAAATTAATTAGCCAAGGAACAAAAAAGAAACAGCAACCACAACTAAATTGCAATCAAGCATTACGTGGAATTGATTCACCTGTATATTTTCTTAAGCTCTAGATTTGAGGTTAACTTTGTATTAAGTTCTTCAAATATAATAGGCTTTAGAAACATCAAATTTTCATTTTTATGTATATACTAAAAAACTGAGATTTGTGGTGAGCTTTTAAAATGTAATGAATTGTTTCATATGGAGACCTTTGTATCTTGTATCATGGCAGCACAACCGGAAGAGTTTGAAGTAAATTATGATAATTATTTATCAAAACCAGTATTGTCATGACATGGTGAGATGGCAGTGTCGCATGAAGTGACAGAAATTAAATGAACATAGAAGCTCTTGGCTTTCTTCCAGTAAGATATAGCACATAAAGATCAAAGGTAAAAACACATAATACCACTATTTGAAACCAATTATATGTTCTGACTATGATTTTTATAGTAATTGACTTGAAATAATGATTCATCATCTTATCAATCATAAGAAAAT
The DNA here is from genome assembly GCA_028654395.1 of Scutellaria barbata. Classification (NCBI taxonomy): domain Eukaryota; kingdom Viridiplantae; phylum Streptophyta; class Magnoliopsida; order Lamiales; family Lamiaceae; genus Scutellaria; species Scutellaria barbata. Next base: position 9,816,749 of record CM053646.1, on the reverse strand, counting down.
TTCTGCCCATAGACCTATTGTGCTTCTTTTAATTATGAAATGAAATTGATATAGGACACATCATAGTTCACCAAGTTAAATGTCCCAAGTCTGGAGTCTGAGCAAGTACAATTGCAGTGGATAACCACAATAATGCCCTAAGAATGAAGAAGTATGATAACTGGAGAAGCTCTCAATAATCCTTCACTGGCAGGAGCAATTTTTGGCATTACAAGGATGTTATAGCATCTTTAGGTATTAGCATTACAAAACTATGAAGATTTGCATATATGTCAATCAAAGGAGAGAACTCACTGTCAGCAGGTTCATTAGCTAATAAGCTTGCAACATATGTAGCTGAAGCATCCAAACCTTCTATATCATCCCGAGCATTTTCCGAAAGGTCATTCACATCAAACCCTAAATATCACACCAAATCATACTTTCAGCATTTAAAATTTAAAAAATTCTTACCATGCATACACCAAAGATATAAGAAGAGGTGTTAGACGAACTGTGGGGGCAATAAATGAAACATATACTAAAAATATGTTTGTGGAAGAAAATGGTTACACTCGCCAAAGTCATAGTATTTGTTCATTGAGATTTTAGATTAACTGAGGTCATAATGCTGGATGCACATGCTCATTGATAGCCTATAATCCATATAGCTCCATAGGCCATTGTCGAAAAGTTGAAAGCAAGGCAACCAGCCTTTTGAAGTTGTTGCAAGTACTATAAATCTATAAATGACCTCAACCAGCCTTTTGTTATATTGCAGTTGGTATCCAGTGTCTTAACATTTCAAGCTTAATAGTGAATTCCAAGCTCGGAGTGCATCAGACTTGGTCTAAGCATGTATCACCAAACTAATATCAAGCCAATCTAGACTAACTTGAGCTCAAGCCCAAAAATGTTTTCAAACTTCAAATTTGCCTTAGGTCTTCTACATAACAACTTGTAGTATCTTTCTTTGTGAATCGACTAAAGTGGTGTGATGATATGTCCGCCTTCCACAAACTTACAGGCACTTGAGGGATAGCCTCCAAATAAAGTGATTGGTTGTTGAGGGGCAGTTGGGCAGATCCACTTTATCTGCAAGCATATTTAACTAAAGTAATTAGAAAAAACTTGGCTAGTTATACAATAGTCATACCAATCACAAAATTCCAAAGAAGTAATTCCTATATCTGAAGGTTTGATAACATATGAAAAGCCCAAGCACTTTCACATGTAATACTTATTATCCGTACATTTGGAAGTGGAAGGGTTTCCAAGAGACTGGACCAGCTGCAAGAGATACCAAATCAAAGAGAATTATATCAGAGAACTGATTGAAAAGTTCTACTGGATTGAATTGCTATCATGTCACAAAGAACTATTAAAGAAAGAATTTAAACACATACAACCATACAACAAATAACAAGTAATAGAATACACAGTTTCAATGACACATATGATACTTTTCAACAGTGTTTGTGGAACCGGCCCAGTGGTCAAACAGTATAAAGACTTAATTACTACCATTAAGGCCCAACTGTTTTTTTTTTCTTTTCAGTTTATAGCCGGGTTGGCCAGTTTTGATCAATTTGACCGTGAAAATGGTTTTTTATACGATATTAGACTGGAATTGGGGGCCGGTTTGCGGTCAAATCGGCTGGTCCGGTCTGGTTCATAAGCAATGCTTTTCAAGAATTTCTAACCTTTTTTTGAAGAAGGTTAGAACACTCTCGCTCTTTTAGCATAGATTTCAAATCCTTGCATTGTCATCCATTTAAAAAACATTCATGAACACATGATTGGAGCTGTGAGCTTGGTTCTTCCAAGGCTAATCCATCACCTATCTTTACTAGAAGTGTTGGTTTTCATTGAAAAATGCAACACTAAAATCATGGTGTAATACCTCCAAAAGAATTCACACTACTCACCTCTTTCATGAGATATCTATTTCTAAGTGTTACCAAAGGTAATTCTCAAACACAATTCTTTGATGTTATTCTTGTAATCATCTTTAAAGTTTCACAAAATATTTGGACTTAAGCAATTGAAATAATGTCAACCACCAGCATACAATCAAATTACGGGAAGAGAACTCCAATGTGAAGCATTTTATATTTAATACCCTAAAACTTTCCCCAATCTGAGGTCTACTAGATATATGCATGCTTGCTCTGGATATCCCCACTCAACCCAACAAGATCTCTTCCACACTTGCCTCAAAGCTCAGCTTCGGTGGTACTGAACTAACATAATGTTCTTTAATGGCTTCTTCCTTGAATCCAAAAGAATTATGAATTGAGAACTGGAGAAGCCTTTCTAGAATAGACGTTCAATTTCAAAACTACCTTGCTCAAAAAGTGTTTCTATTATAAGTAAAAAATTTAAATGGAATTCTAATAGCATGCAGCAAATAGTGGACATCTAGCATGTTGGAACCATTTTCCTTTCTTTTCTTTTTTTTTTTACCAATTTCTAATATGAAATTATAGACCAAAGGAAACTCCCATACTGTCATATTGAAAGACTATGTCACTTGTCTGAGGTTAAGCTAATCAAGTTTTAAAAGTAAGTGAGTTACAGAACTCTTGGGGTTCTGATTTAGGAAACTTGTTTGCCAAGTTCCTTATATCTTCTCTTCTTTCATCAAGAGGTGGAACACAAAATTGGGACTTCCTCAAATTCTAATATAACATTTATTTATCTAATGTGAATAGTAGCCATAAATTACCTATTTCCGTTGTCCCCAAGGCCATGCAGCCATACAATTGTTGCTTGGTGCTTGCCTTTAGGCCTGACCACATATGTTCGTCCAAAGTCAAATGCTCTCCTAGCAGTTCTACCAGCTGCATGAAATTACCTTAAAATATCAACTGGGAAAACCATAATCCAATATAAAAGATACAGTTTATATCAATTTAATAAAGCCATTCCATCCCTCACAAAATCATTGCATAACAAATCAAATGCATTTTCTTTCTGCGGGAGTAGAAACTTTTTTATTTTTATTTCTCCATTTTGGAACGAAAGAAACCAAGACTAACCAGAAGCCGCAACTGAAGCGCCAGTCAAACTCATGTTCCTTCCTATAAATGAAATCAGCTATTTGCTGAGGAAAGAAAGAAGGCACCTGCAGATACACGCCACCTTCATTTAGGTTATCCATCAACAAAAATAGAAACAAAATCCTTGCAATGCATTATTTCATTCAAACTTTCTCAACAACAAACCAATCGAGGAATAAAATTGGGGATTCGAACCCTATAGTGCCCAATCACATGATAAAAAATGAAAAAAGATTTAAAAAAAATCACATCTAATATCACCACCCAATTTACACCCATAGAGCTCAGAAACAGAGAAAAAATAATTCACAAAAAGGGCCAAAGAAAATGCGTAGTCTATACCTTAACAATATTATTTATCAAATTCAAGTGAATTTTGTTGAAGAAAAGATTGATCGATTAGGGATAATTGAAATAGGTGAAAGGGTTACCTGAAGAGCTGATGTGGCTTGAGAGTGAGAAGTATCGAGCTCGTTGTCTCCACGGATTTTAGCTTTGTAATTATGGAATAAAAAAAACAGACGAATATTTATGATTAACCTAATTTTCTAATTTTTTGGCAAAATTTGAATGAAGTGACAAAATCACCACAGCCAATTGGCTACTATTTGCATCTTTGTTGTGCTTCCACTTTTCCATTTTCTTCTTTTATTTCTATGACGTTTTTTTTTTTTTTTTTTTTTCTTTAAGTTCCAAATGAGGAAATCGAACGTAAGACTTTTTTCTCAAAGTGAGATGACATTAGATTAAACGTGTTGGATACTGCACATAATTTATGTTAAGAAAATGGAAATTTTCAAAACAGTGAGAAACTTATTTTATATAATAATAATAATAATAAGTGAGACCATTTTATTTTCTAAAATTAAATATAAAAACTTTTAAACTTCATCCACCCAACAACAAGCGACATGTTTATTATGAGCAACACAAGTAATCAAACTTTTACGTGCCGGAACACTTTTACAATAATATATAATAGATAATTATATAAAATTGGAGACAATAAGATTGAATTATTTTCGACGATACCTAATCAAGGAATCATGGATAGTGTCTTCAAAGGCGAAATCAAAGGTGGTGAAATTGAAAAAAAGAATTGTTCTTTCAGCAACATTTCTTGGTGGATTAAGAGATATGCGACAAAAATATCTTGATGCACTAGCATTAGTACATAAATTTGGAAAACCAAATCTATTCATCATAATGACCTGCAATCGAGAGTGGAATTAAGGAAATAAATGAGAAATTGTACATAGGTTAAACACCTCAAGATCGATCAAATTTGACTTCAAGAGTATTTCGATTTTCGAGCAAAATTTCAAAATCTGAAAGATCAATTATTTAAGAAGAAAGTATTTGGAGATATAATTGCACGTGTTTATGTTATAAAATTTCAGAAAAAAAAGATTGTCACATGCTCATAATTTTGAAGTTTGATTATAAAATCAATACGTTGGAACAAAACTTCTTATAGATACATAAAATTTTCTAAAAATTATATGAAATAGTAAGAAGACATAATTCATGGCTGTGTGGTAACAAAAATCCTGAAAATTCATACATGTCCAAAGAAATATGTAAATATTTATACCCACAAGCATATTATGAAATTGTGATATTTCTACCCATAAGCATATTATGAAATCACAATTCAAAATAAGGAGGATATTCTTTTTACAAAAGAAGAAAAAACGGATATTGTTGTTAATGTACATAATGCACAACTCAACAATCAATTATGACCGATAATGAATCGAAGAAAAAAAGAATAAATAAAAAAATAAAAAAGAAGGAATACATCCACATTTTCAACGATGAGGATAACAAAATACAATCAAAGATTTTTATGCAAACCATGAAAAAAGAAGACTAAGACAAAAAAAGAAGATGAAGCAAGAAAATATATAGTTAGAAGCCAAATTAGAATTATAATACCATGTTTTAGAATTTCAATACCTATTATTTTTTTCTAGATTTTAATTTTCTAAGAATCGAGAAACTAGAACTTTTTAATCTATTGCAATAACATTTTTTCCTTTTTTAACAACTCTCAAATCCATATTTTTGGTATTTTTGGATTTCACATTATATTATACTTATTGGTTTATTGATATTTTTCTTAATGAATTATTGTTGTCAACAGTCCTATATTAAATTTAAAAAAAAAAAGCTTATAATAATCAAATTTTAAATAATTTAAATACATTTCAACAAAATACTAAATATCAACAAATGAAGAAAAAAAGAACCACGAAATCAAAAAATAAATTTTTAAAAGTTGCCTCTCCACATACAACCCACATGTTCTCAATTAATTCATTTAAAAATATGCAATAAGTAACATTGAGTTATGCATAAATAACAATACGAGTTATGTAACCCCATTCCTGAAACTTTTGAATGCTTTAGCTTGTGGCCGTAATTCAACTGAGCAGCTCCCAAATTATAATTCGACTCGGAGATTATATTATTTATGCAGTTATTGAACTTAACAATACTCAACTTCATAGATCTTAGTGCAATATTTCCTTGAGATTTACTATTTTACATATATTTCAAATTTCTAACAACAATTAATTAACTTATGTACGAGTTTGAAATTATTATAAGTGTTTCAAAAGAATTTAATTGAATTGAGCTCAAGTTTATCAAACTTGTCATTAAGTAAACCTTGAGTTCACATTTTAAGTTTGATTAGATTCGAGACGAACTTCAATCCCTTAAATTTTCAATCATTGTATCAAGTTAATGATACGAGGATTTCGTACCAATTATTCATTTACTTTTACTATTGTATTTTAATTTTAAGAACTTCTCGAGTTACTACTCTAGAAAAATACATTACATTTTTTTTTGTTAAATATATATACATTAGATTTTGTATTTCTAACATAAAAATCTTAATTAGATTTTTTCACAAATTATTTCACTCAAAATATGTAAAACAATTTCGAATATTTTTAATTTTCTATATTTCCAAGCGAGGTAGCTAATCCCACAAGAAAAAAAACATATAGATAAAGATGCCAGATTCTTTAAGCAATTTTGGTAAACTATTTGGATACAGTACCCCAAACTCATTCTTCGATTCGTTGGTTTATGAGATCGTTGATCCTATAAATATGTATTCATCCTCAAACTATGAAAGCACAGATTTTTTAAAATAAAATTTAGATTTATTTTAGAATTAAAAAAAAAATTAGACCTTTTGTTTTAAAATATTTAGAGTACATTTATTTAATCATTTTCAGAATTTATTTCCACTCTATTTTAGATTCCTAAAACAATATTTAGATTTTATTTGAATTTTCTAGCTAGCTAGCAACTATCATAAATTAAAATTTGAAATCACCATAACAAGAGACTTGGTTCTAGTGATCAGTATGTTTCGAGAAGAAGACAATGACAATAACAACAATATTAATATAATAAAAATGAGTATAAAGGGTTATTTTTCCTTGAATAAATGGATATTCTTTGATTATTTAACTCTGATTGATCGAACAAAACGCTTTACTATTATTTCATATAATAATGCAATCATGTGTATAGGTACAATTAAAATTTATTGTAACAACATAAAACTTGGAATACAGACATATAATGTTCATTGAGCAATCAGGTTTATCTCAAAACTCAAAATGGCTAATTAACTTCTTTCAATTCGAACACTCTAAACTACTTCTGATTGTATCTTTTGAGAATATTAAACAAGTTTAATAATATTACTTGATTGGAAATGGTAATTATGAAAACATGAAATTAAACGAAAGCAATTACAGAACTGATATCCCACATAATTAAACATACAACAATAATTAATACTTTTAAAGGTTTAGGAGCTATATATAGGTTTATAATTAATTTGAAATTTCTTCAGGTTAGGGATTATTTCTGAAGATATATATATATATATATAGCTGCTCTCATCAAGCAAAGATGATCCATCATTTGTGCCGAATCACAGCCCTTCTCATTTGATGCTTCTCAGACCCCTGTAAATATATACCACATTATATATAATTGGAAGCAACTTAGACTATAAATGTACAAAATTGAAAAAAAAATGGGAAAATGTTTTTAGAACTAACATCAACCTTAAATAATTCAAATATAATCAAAGAATTGAAATCAATGTACTGATGAAGAGAAAAGGCTCGATTAACTTGAAATGTTTACACAAGCGCGATAAATATGATAGACGTACTGCATACAATTTCTCCATGTCAATGAATAATATTATTAGCATTTTTTGTTATAATAAATGTTTTAAAGTATATTGAAATCCACATGTTTTATATGAGGACTCATTTATATTCACAGAGAAGAGATACACACAAATTGAAACAAGTAGACAAGGTAGTATAAAGAAAGAGAAATGAAGATTCTATGCAAAGTAAAACGAGTTACCTCATTAAGTTTAGCCTGGCTATTGGTCTCCAACATCAGCCCAAAATGAATATGAGGAAAGTGTGCCCACTATAGCAACAAAACCCACAAGTTATAATTACCAAATAAGTGAGTGGGAAATGTATGAGCTATCTATCAAGTATTACACACTATTTCCTATAATTTCCATTCCTATTTTAATTTCATGTTTCATTTCACTAATAAACAATATATGTACATTAATTATGTCATATATTTATAAACGAAATACGAGATTGAACATTAATTATTGGCATTAGAAGATTTTGACAGTCAAAAGGGTATGTTTCCATATATTTTATTTAGGTTTATTGAACATACATTTTTTGCAGCAGTACTGAATGCTTCCCTATGACTGATTTCTGGGTTATTTGCCTTGATTCTTTGGATCTCCTCTCTGAGAATTTCATTTAAAATTAAATTAGGAGCCAAATAAAAGGTGCAATAATGCACATGAGAAATAAAAAAAAATTGAATGTTTCAATTACTTTATGAACTGGTTGTAGGCAGATGGGACTCGTTGCCTCTTCTCTGGGGCTGAAACATATTAAATTAGATAAATCCAAATTAAAGAGGAATATATTATCAAGAATAGTGATCAAACAAGGAATTGCAAACAAATTAATCAATTGAAAAACCATACGTCGATTTGCAATTCTTGGCTCAGGCTTTTTGGCAATTGAAGGTTGGATTGCCATCTTGTAGTTCCATTTGGAAGAGGAGGCCAAGTCAACTTTATACTCAGTTGAACCATAGTTGGGACCCTAAATATAAACAACATATATATGAATGATTATGGTTAAATATTGTAAATTATTACAACTAATCTTGAAATAAAGTTGCAATTTTCATGTACACTACATGAACAACATATGGAATTTTTTTTAAATATGAAACCAAGCTTCACCTATTTTGGGGGAAGGAGGAACATCTTTTTTTTTTAAATATGAAACCAAACTAATAGGGATGTTAACTGTTAATGCAAATAAATTAGAGAAGAGACCTAAATAAAAAGGCCCAAAAGGGTAGGTTGAAAAGATGCTTTTTCTTAGGAGAAAAAAGAAGGATAAATTAACAAGATTGAAGTGACTGAATCAGTTAGGAATGACAAACTAAGTTGGCAGCCAGAATTGACAGTTGCTAGATCTAGCTGGGATCTACATCAAACCTTGTTTCCACACCACAGGACAATTTTCTGATGAAAAACACACTAATCAAATCAATTTATTATTTAAAAACCCATCACTCACAACTATCAAATCATCTAATCATTTAAATACTAAAAGTATTAATCCTTCATCCAAAAAATAAAATAAAATAATTAGAAAACCCTGTAAAATTAATATCAAGAAATGCAGGCTCTGGTTATGGCGGCTAATATGTAAGATCTTGAAAACACCAACACCTTTTGATTATTTGGGGATTCTTTAAAAAAAAAGAAACAAAACTCGAGAAACCCTAGATTTCAGAAGCCTAGCTATGCTTCAAGAATTGAAAATATATAATCGCCCACAAATTAAGCTGAAATTAATAATTATTATCATCGAAACCTGAAAATCCTGCCAGGCTGAAGATGGCTGCAGAGCCGCCGCCGCCATGTTCACCGTCCACATATTACTACAATGGCCGCATCGAATTGTCACGACATCAAACAAGCTGTTGCATGGTACACCCACCTACACAAATAAATTATTTAACCATAAATTAATTAATTAACAACATAATTATTACATGGTGGCTCACGTTTTCCCATGGCCCCACTTCACTCCAAGCACTAAAATTATGAGATCAGTTCAAGAATTTCAGTAAAACACAGATTGACAAGGACCCAGAAGTTAATTCATGGAAAAACAGAAATTAATTAAGAACCCTAGCTAGAAAGTGGTGGGCTAATTTGTTTTGTAGCTGTGAGGTGAAACTTTCCAAGAAATGGTCCAAATAGTTCAGGGGTTTCTGTATTCACTTTAATCAAAACCAAAGTGAAGAAAAGCTTAAATTTGACAGCAGGTAGTGAAATCTTTTCAGCAAAATCCACAGAACAAATATGGCTTAGATAATCAGCACAATTATCCTTCTTTTTCAGTGAACGTGGTTCGAGCAATGACTTTTCATAATTTGACTGCCAAATTAAAGCTGAGAAGAAAAAAAGACAAGTGTTGAAGTAGACAGATGAACATCGACCATCACCACCACAAAGAAACAAGAAAACCCTGATCAGCTTTATCAGTTATTAATTCAAAGAAAGAAATGATTATTAGTACGAATCAAATTCAGACAAAATTAATTGTATACCGCAAGAACTATGTTGCAGAAGTTGCAAGGAATGTAACGCAGTTGCTCGGAGACATCCATTTCGATGAACAAATTAAATGATCTGAGATAAACTAGCTAATTAAGATGAAGATGATAGAGAGAATATATGAAGAGCTATAACTTGCTTTCAAATTGAGCTATATATAAGAGGACTAGAGTTTGTATGTATATATACAGATCAAGTAACTGGCCAAGAAATTAATATTGATATTGAAGAGGGGGATTAATTAATTGGTGAAGTGAAAAAGTAAAAGGTGAGGTAGAATGAAAAAGTGGGAAATGTGAATAAAAGTGGAAATTGATGGTCAGATAGTAGCTTATTAAGGGTTAGGGTTTCGATGAGGATAGGAGGAGGGGCTTTGGCTGCATTAGCAAATATACCCATATCTCACTTTTTTTTTTTTTTTTTTTTTCAAGGGGAAATTTTTTATAGTTTCTGTAAGCTCCCTTTTCGATATCTCTGGTACACCACGGCGGACGAGGGGGGCGATTTTTCCAATATTATTCCATTCTTCATTTATTAAATAAATTCATGAATATATATATATATATGTATATTGTAAATGAAATATACATATTGAGTCCAATAGATTTCAATTAAAATCCATTTTTCGTCTCATAACTATGATATCTTTCAATTTTTATATCATAAGTATAATATCATGATTTTCAATCTAAGAGTACTTTGTCTAATTTCGTCGGAAAATGTCATGTGAATGTGACCTTCAAATTGGGGTTTTCGATAACCTAGATATAATGTAGGGACACGTGTTAATTTAGAAAGAATTGGCATATGTTTCCACATCACTTCCAAACATGGACAAAAAAATCGCGATATTTCGGCGAAAATCACAACCCCGATATTATAAAGGGGTGTAATTTTTTTTGGTCAAAATATCGGAGATATAATGGCGATATATTGAAAAATTTTGATTTCGATTTCGGTGAAAAATGAGCATTTCTCGAGAAATTTTAGAAATATATCGACTATATATCAAAAAAATTCGGTTTCCGTTCAATATCGATGGAAAAAAATTGTATTTCTTTTTTAGCAAAAAACTAAACTAAACCAAGTACTATTAACTAATACAAAAACATAGTTGATGTAGTGTAAACCATTACAGTAAAACTAAAATAAAAGAGAGGAAAATGACAAGCTATTAACTATATCATTGACATAGTTAAAAGGTAATACTAAAAAAAAATTAAAATGTAATACATATATATTTGTCAAAAGTTTTGAATCTCATAGGAATTCAAGTTACTACTAGTCCATATATTAATTTTGTACAAAATTTGTCATATTATCATAGCAGACAATGTTTATATAGTATTTTATCTATATATTTGTTGAAAATATATCATTTTATTTGAAATTAGAAGTTCAATATATGTATTAATGTCAATTATAATAATCAATAAATTAGTATATATATTTTTCAATTTTTTTTAAAAAAAATTCATATTTTTTAAAAAATGTTCGATATTTCCACTGAAACCGATATTTTCGTAAAATCAAGGTACCGATATTTTCACCAATACCGATATTTTCGTCCGTACTTCCAAGTCACCGAAAAACCTGAATTCAGTGAAATTGGACTGAAATTAGATAAATTCATAAATTATGAGACTAAATTAAAAATTATGATAATTATGAAATTAAAATCAAAAAACATCATAATTATGAGAAAAAAATGATTTTAACCATATATTTTCACACAGTGATGATTAATGATCAAAATTAACTATCGATACAGTAAGATAAAATTACATATGAACTCCTATCAATTATATAAATAAAATACGGAGAGAATCTATTTTTACCTTGTGAAGTCCTCTATTTATCTTATTCTATTGATAATATAGCATAATTTATTCAATTGTCACAAATTTCTATATATATATATATTCATCGTAAAGGAAATATGGCTATAAATTTCTTGCTGAATTTTTCTTGTTAATAGCAAACATCATGTTCAATAGTCATTTAATTGCATATTTCAATGTGATCATGATCAGTTCAAAATTGATCACCTATAACAATCAGAGTTCGAATGAACATATAGCACTATCTATCGAAAACTAATAGATAAAGATTACGAATTCATTTTCACGTGTTCAGGGCAAATAAATATGGCAGCGCTTGTCCTGGGATCAAGTCTGTTAACCCGTTTTACATTAATAAAATCTTATATAAGATTAAATTCATATGAATCAATTAAAGTAGATCGATTTATACAACATGATCAATGCCGATTTTATATAAGATCATATTAAATTCTATTTTACGTAAGGTTTTATATGAGACATTATATATATATATATATATATATATATATATATATATATACGAGTTTTAGATCATGTGCGTTGTACGTGAAGATCAATTCAAATAAAGAAAAGAAATAATACAAATATCTTATATACGATACTTTTATATTAATTAAAATTTTAATTATAATAAGATTTTATAAAATTTTGAATTATGATTCTAATATAAAATTATTTAATTATGAAAATTTTAAATTACTATTACGATTTTAAATAATAATCTTTGATAGGGATATATTCGACAATTCATATTTTGTAAGAAATATTCACACTTTTAACATTTAAATATATATATATATATATATTATTTGCATTGTCTTGGTGTGGTCGTCAACAACAAACATGGTATTCAATAGACATTTAATATAGTGAATAATTGGTAGAAATAGCGAATCATATAAGATAATTAAAAAATTAGGGTTGATTTCAATTTTAGTCGTGTACAAGGTATTTTTCATTTTTTTACCATTAAATATTTATTTTTCAATGTTAGTTCTCAATATTTTAATTTTTTTCAATTTTAGTAATTTTTTTGTCAAAATTTTTAAAATTGCTAACATGACTATCGGAATTTGGATGTCAAGTTAGATTTTCCGAGGGCCACATCAAATTTTCCAACGGTCGCTTTAATAATTTTGAAAATTTCCAACAACAAAAAGATTGAAATTGAAAAAAATTAAAAGAGACAGTCTTTTCTGAAAGCATTTTCTAAATGCGAGAGGTTTGAGACTGTAACAAAGGCTTCGAGAGGGATCAAAATTGAAAAATAAATATTTTATTGTCAAAAATTAAAAAATGTCTTATGATCAAATTTAAAATTATCTCAAAAAATTATTGTTTTCAAGTTTTAAGAAACATGTTTTTCTAGTAAGAGAAATATAGTTTTGTACAAAAACTATCCCTCATCTTTTTCAATACTTGATTCTCTTAGGAGGTGGACCCAATTATTTGATGTTTTGTTATTTTTTATTATTTTAAAATTTTCCTCAAATTATTTGACTATTTTGTGGTTGTTCTATTATACACAATGTAATCAATCACCAATGACAATCGGATATATATAATTATCGGTGATCACCTCTTATTATTAATATCAACAAAAAATAAAGAGGATCTGTATTTGCTTTGTCTTATTCTAATGAACATATATCACAATTTATCAGTTAAAACAAATAGACACCGACAAAAATTTTCTACATATTCCCTGCAAATAAAACATGGTTGCAAATTTCGTCCTGCAAACAGTAAAAATCTTGTTCAATGGACATATAATTTTATGTCTTATGATGTTCAAAATCATATCTTAATTAGTAACAATTAGATAGATTTATGAGTTTGATGTGGATATATTGAAGATGGACTTGACTCAACAAATCTGAACTCAAATGAAACACATGTCTTATATAATTAGAGTTTCACAAAAACTTTTGTACACCTTATGTATGGATCCTAGATCCATACACAACAATCCGACCAGCCTCACGCGCCCCCCACGCGTCCCCACGCACCCCCACGCATCTGGGTGGGTGCGCTCAAACCCACCCAAAATTCGCTCCAGGTGCTTGACCTTTATGTTATGTTAAGTATACATTTATGTTATGTTAGTCATACCCTTAGAACCTTTTATATTATATTAAGCATACCTTTATGCAAGTCTTTTACATTATATTAATCATACATTTATGCAACGTTAAACATACCTTTATACAACGTTAAACATACCTTTATGTTATGTTAAGCATACATTTAGGGTTATAATGTTATGTTAAACATACCTTTATATTATGTTAAACATACATTTATATTATATTAGTCATACCTTTTAATTATATTAGTTGTACCTTTATGTATTATATAAAAGTATGACTAATATTAATTAAAGGTATGCGTAATATTTATATAAATGTATATATGTACAAATTAGGGTTTTTTTATGCTGAAATTATAATTTTTTCGTTAAAATTAGGGTTTTTTGCCAAAATTAGGATTTTTTTCCAAAATTAGGGTTTTTTTTAAAAGCTAAACTGTTATATAAAGATATGCTTAATATAATATAAAGGTATACTTAACATAATATAAAGGTATAACTAACACAACAAAAAGGTCATGATAAAAAAAAAAAAAAGGAAATGCGCGGATCCGGGTTGGATTCAGCCCGACCCGACCCGCGTATCCATGCAACAGTTACACACAAGTCCTTCTCAAATTTTTATATTAGAAAGATTATTTTCTTTTATCTTTGTAAAATAGATACAAATAGTTGAAATTGAACATTTTTCCTCTAAATTATCGACTCTTCAAGAGCTAATATTTAGCTCTTTAACATTTACTTCTTTAACTCATAATCATCTATCCAATTCTCTTAGATGATTTTACTAATTTATGATGCAGATTTTTCTCAACCTCATTAGAGTGGGCTCCTATTAGCTACATGAGCAAACTATGGAGAGAATATAAATTTACCTCATATATTCCTCCCCTAATCTCACCCTAATGATCATATAGAACAATTTATCAAAACATCATGAATTGGAGTATTCATGTTGAAGTAAATATGGTACCACGAGTCTTGTAGCTCAAGTGGTATCCCACCTTTATAAAGGTGCAGATTGTGATGACTAGAGTTCGAACCCGGGTCACGCAAGTTTTCTAATTCTTATTGTTCCCCTCCCTTCCACTCCCCCAAACCTATTAAAAAAAAAAAAATGTTGAAGTAAATATGGCTACATATTTCTTGACGAATTTTGCTTGTCAACAACTATAATCGAGTTTCTTTTGTAGCCTTCGTTCACTAATTCAAACTTTCTAATATCTCTAACTTAGACTTTGAATTATTACTAGCTAGCTTGCGCCCAATTATGCCTTCCATGAAAAAACAAAAGTGTGTTTAAATTGCTGAGATGATAATGTGGCAAAATTAATTAATTGTTTGATGACCGAACAACTTGATTAAGTCTCCAAACTTAGGGGAGGATATAAAAAGTCATATAAATAAGATTATATAAATTGTTTATTACTTTTGTTATCCCGTAATTTAGGGAGATTATATAAATTGTTTATTACTTTTTTTATCCCGTAATTTAGGGGGTCTGACAGTTTAAAATTTTATAATTTTTCGAGTTTGCAATTTAGGACTTTAACTTTTCTGACTTCACGAATTTTGCACAGTTTGAGTACGAATTGCTCAATTGGGCTCAAATTACACATGAATTGCACGTGAGCTCATCATTTCGAGCTTTTCGAGCCAATTTCGCTGACATGGAGTTAATTTAGAACTTAAATTTTGAGATTTCTCAAATCAAAGTTTAATTTTATCTTATTTCTCAATTTAGAACTTTAAATAAAAATGAGTTCTCAATTTAAGTATATAAATGGAAGGCACTAATTAAGTCCTTTTTTTTTTTTTTTAAATTTCACATGTCCAAATGAAAATTACTTATTTCAATCTTTCCATTTTTCAAAGTTTGTTTTTTCAGAGAATTTGATGCAGAGTGATTGATGAGAAATGTATTTTTCTTCCCTCACGGTGGGATGGGGGAAAGAGAGTATTTTTCCATTATTTAATTTCATGAGAAAAGAAAAAAAAAAAGGAAAAATGAAATTCATAATCTCTGTTATTGTCATTCACTTTTATACTTGAATTGAAAACAAATTTTAATTGAAAACCTAAAATTAAGATATAAGATCTATTTGAATCTCTAATTAAGAAATCTAAAAATTTAGGCATAAAATTAAGAACCAACAAATAAATAAAGTCTTATTCTGAAAAATGATTTCGAAAACTGAAAATCCCAAATTAAGAAATAAGATTAATATGAACCCTATATTGACAAGTCTCAAATTTTGAGCCTAAAATGAGAACAAACAAATACATAAAAACAAGTCTTGTTGTGAATTTTATTTCAAAAATTAAAAATAAAAATAGAAAGGCATTATCAAGGTATGTTCCACGTCGGCTAGACAAAGCTGGTTATTTGAAGAGGCATGCTGTTAATCATAGGTCGTTTTCAATGTCTGCTGCAATAAATTTTTGTACACAGTGTGGGACATATATACTCCCATAGCTATTATTCTCCATCCACTCCCCAACCATGAAACACACACACTCTCTCTCTCTCTCTCTATATATATATATGAGTTTTGCAGACAAATTAATGATGCTGATAAAAAATCGATATAACTTTATTTAATTATAATTATCATAAATGAATTTTCAATAATCATTTAATTTGTATCTCAAGTAAATCATAGATACAATATCTTCTATGATCAATAACCATAATTCCATTCTCTCCACAAAAAATAGGATAAGTGAAAATAAGAGGAAAAAGGGATAATAATATGATTTATCACTTACACACATATTCATTATGGTCGTCAAACATTTTTTTGTTTACTTCATTTTGGTCATTGACTTGTTTATTTTTTTAATTTGTTCGCTTGCCTTTATCTTTAATTTCATTTTGATCGATACTTTTACACCAATTTTTGCAATTGACCAACACAAGAACCAATGTAAAAGTAAATAACCAAAATAATTAATTAAGTGACCAAAGTCGGGAAAAAAAAAAAGTTACTGACTAAATTGAAAATGAGCAAGAAAAAAACAAAAGAGAGAAACCAAAATGAAAATATATGCAGGAGTAAATAGAGAGAGAAATATGTGATGTGAATGATCAATGGACATAAACAATTTAGCACATGTGAGAAACCTTAAAAAATGGATGAGTTAATCAAATCCTAAATTTCAACTGGAAAGTTATTATTGTACTGCAAAAGATAAAACCCAAGCTTGTGAGGGTAATGTATTAATACTTCCAATTAATATTAGCATGATGTTCCACTCTAAAGCTTGATCATACATACCAAAAATAACAAAGAATTTTGATCTGGAATAATTCAATAATCTCAACAAAATCCCAATAGATTGATTTATTAAAAATTAGAAATGATCTGAAAAAATTGAATCATATGGGAGACTCCACTTATTAGGGTAAAACAAAAATCACCTTTATGATCACTTAATAATAACATTTTTTAAATAATTTGGGGAGGGAGGGAAATAAAGATAATAAAGATTAAAATATTTGGATGATTCAGATTCGAATTATAATCAACTTAATTTATCTCTTTATAAAAAAAAGGGATACCACTCGAGTTACAATCTCGTGGTAATAACATTTATGAATAATGAAAATTTTGATGTCAGTTTATTTATTTATTTATATTTTTGAATAAAACTTCTGATGTCCATGCTTGGTGTCTTTAATTTACATCAATCATAGTCATCCTGCATTAGTTAACATGACACTATCTTAGCACCATCACCAATCACCATTGATGCATATTCAGCATTAGTTAGTTAACTATTTATGATATAATTGATGCGAATTGTATAAAATTTAGTTCTGTAGTACTTAAGACAATATTCACTTCTAGTCATGTTAGAATCTAGTTTCTTAATTAAGACTATATTCACACATGGTCTTTTACTATGACTAAACTTTTTCTTCCTCGTTCTTTTCGGTGTAAGGACCACATCAACACATACTCACGTTTCTACCAATTTCATTTTCTTATTGCAGAGTAAATAATTATGGATTATTAAGTCAAGTTAATCCTAACCAATGACTGAAACATGTATAATATAGGATTCATCTAATATGATAAAATCTATTATATTTAAAGTTTATATAATAAAATAAAACGATACACATTTCATATAAAAAAAGTTGGATCACGTGGAATTCAGATAATTGGAAAATGTCTTTTACCCATAATTGAATGGTCAGGAAGATCTTAATAGGATTAGATAAGTTTGGGGAGGGAGGGGCCATATAAGTTGTACTTAAAGGTTGCAAAAAAAAAAAAAATGTATATATAATTCTATGAATATTTATAAATTTTGGGTTTTGATAGATTGTTAATCACTTTCTATAAAGTTTTCATAAGTTATTTTGTATATTTTTATTTTAAATTTATGAAATTTCATAATTATTAGTTTTAGTTTTTCTTTTAAGTGCTTTCCTTTTGAAATTTTAAAATTTATATGACTTCCTTTATTTATCATGTAATATATATATATATATATATATATATATATATATATATATATATATATTACATCATAAAAGCCATAATTTGATTAATTGTGTTGAAATCCAGCTTGAATTAGCATCGCCCAAAGTAGTCCTATTACCGAAAATTCTTGTATGAAAAGGATTGATTTGGTAATCACCTACTCCTCATATATAATGGAAATTAATAAAATAATTAATTCTGAATGATAATGATCACAATATGTAATTTTTAATATTGAATATATTAACATGCATACGATCTTGATAGTGGAATATTTTTGTTTATTGAAGTATAAATCAATCTCAACACTAATATAAATTGTTCTAGAAAGTAGGCTGAATAAATAAAAAAATCCACTCAACCTCAACATTTTGAAGGTCAATGAAATGACTAATTATTGTTACTCTGTCTCACCTTTTTTTAACACAAGCACATGTTTCTAGCAACCTATTGACATAGGGTTTGTGTAGACTACGTCCTACATGTTCGTAACATACTTTAAATACTTCCAGATTTATTTTACTTATTTTATTCTTGACTAAATGCTTCAATATATATATATATATATATATATATATATATATATATTCGAGCACCTAATAAATATTTTGACAGTGGAGAAGCTTTTCTCTTCTCTGACAGTACGGCTCGTAGGCAACTCTAATGTTTGATCTCCTTTTAATCTTATTTACAGTTTTCAATATTTATCAAATCGTTTATTTATTAAAAATTTATTGATTAGAATATAGGTAATTAATTTCACATTTAGAATATATTAATTATGAATAATATTTTATTTGTATAGTGTTTAAGGGGTAAAACTGATCATCAACTGATGTTTTATAATTTAATTATAATTTTGATATAAGTTGACGATGATGTGATGCTACAAATTGAGAATTTTGATTGTACAGTGAAATTGATATATGTGATATTAAATAGAAGAAAATTTTGCAATATGATATTTATAGATCAATTTCATCGTATAATTGAAATCCTCAATCCGTGGTGTCACGTCATTATAATCTCCAACGTACGTTCATGTTAATAATGATCATTGGAAATCAAATCAATTATAATCGAACTAAATTTTTTTTAACTCAACAGATCAATAAATTCCCATAAAATTTGGTTGAAAATTAAATGTAATCGAAGTTAAAAAGCTTAAACTGAAATTCTCCTCAATTGTTAATATAACTTTGCAAGTTTAATTCATCCTCAAATGTCAAATAAGCATGTGTTTTGTCCAAAGAGATTTGAAATTTCTTAGATAACTGAAATGACAGAAGACTGCATAGAATAAAGGCAATAGATGCAGATGCCATCAAAGTTAATTAAGCCCAGAATTTTGTATCTAAAATTTAATTATGTAATTTTAAATCTTAAAAATGGAGGAAAATTAAAAGAAGAATAGTAAGAGTCACAAAATGTGTTGAGTAAAGTATATGGTTGTTTGCTGCAAAGAAATAGTGACTCTAATGTGGCACAGAGAATTGGATTCAGCAGCAAAAACAACTGACTTTTTAGGTGGCAAATAATTTTGAATGCTCACCGTCTGACTAAATTGATTTCAAATATCTTATAACTTATATTTTGTAATATTCAATTTTATTTAAAATAAAATTGTATGAAATTCATATGATGTTAGTGATGAAACTGTGTAATTTAAATAATAAAATTATAAAAGTCAAATTAAAATCTTATCTTGAAATAAGTATTTGAGGAATTGAACCGACAAAAAAAAAAAAAAAACTTCTAATCAACCGGTTGAACCTCACCGGTTTTTTGGTTTTTCTTGGGCCAACATTGTATTTTTTCCTCTATTGAATTAGATTTTTGATTTTATCTTTCCTTGTCCGAACTGGATTAATGATCAGTTCCTGATCAAATCGTGCAATCTGATTCCATTATGGCTTAAAATGAAATTTTCTTATTTATATTGAATCAAAAAGTTTATTGATATATATAATAATATAATTATTTTATTTTTGACAAGATTATGGATTCATTTCAATAATTCAACCTATGTAATCTTATAAAAAGAGTGGAGCATATCATACCACATAACTAGATCACCACTTTGATAGAACAAAAGAATAAATAGGGTTGTGGAGCCTCATGTCTAGGAATAGTGGAATTAGCGGAGGTGTCAAATAGGAGTAAAGTTGTGGATGATAAACATCTATATGTTCTCTGGCAGTATCACACTACAATTCTTATTTCTTTAATGTATTCTTCCCAGTTACATTTTTCCAAAAATAATTTTTTAATTAGTTTTTACTTTTTAAATAAAAATTCTTTTTTGATCAGCAAAATTTATTTGTGAAACATGATCCTTTTTAGGATGGAGGAATGTACTCTACCATAGTCTATCACTTGGTGGTTAATAAATGTGAGTCTAAATAATGATAGTCTGTGTCACTATGTGAACACATGTTTAAGGAATCTTCAATATTGGACGGTATTTTATCGTAAAATTTGTTAGTTTAAAGAAAAAATGTTATTCATCTCGAACAGTGTATTATTTATTATTTATTGTACTAAAACGAAATATTTTATAATATTTAATATTTATTATTATTATTATTTTTCTTTACTTAACAAAATGAAAAGGAAAAAAAGAAAAGAATACCGTAAATTTTGATCTATGTTAATCTAATGAAAAGTACTTTATCAGTTAAAAGAAATTAGCGCAAGTTTTTAATACTGTTGCACAAAAAAAAACACCAAATTTGAATGTTGTAAAGTGCTAGAGATACTCACTAACATTAGTGTTCTATTTTATTTTTTTCAATTGAGATCAAAATTGAAAAATTTATTTAAAAAAATTTGAAACATATAAAATTAAAATTGAAAAATGTATAATTGATTATAAAAAAATGAAAAAAAAAATCTTACATCCAAAACTAAAATTAAAATTAAAATTAAACCCAAACATATAAAAAAATATTCCATCGCATATACTCTCCCTTTGATCAAGGAATAACGACATCTACTAAATTTCCTATCTAATTCAAGAAACTTAAATCAAAGACTCCTGAAATTCATCAATTATACAAATGTGATAATTAATAATATCCATGATATCGGGACATTTCATCGAAATATCGCAATAATTAGGAAATCATTATAAAATTGGCACATAGTATTTTTTCGGTAAAATATCGGTGAAATGTCATCAATATATTGAAAAATGTCATGCAAATATCCTCATTGGTGTGAAATGGTTAAATGTCATGGTGTTTCGTTGTTATATCGCTAATATATCGATGAAATGTCGGCTCTTTGCAATTGCTGTCGGTGGAAATGTTTCAATTTCATTTTATTTTTTCCTCTTTTTAACATTTTTGTAATTGAGTGGAGGTGCCATTATTACTACTAGTCCATATATTAATTTTGTACAAAATTTGTCATGTTATCATAGCAGACAACGTTTATATAATATTTTATCCATAAATTTGTTGAAAATATATCATTTTATTTGAAATTAGAAGTTCAATATATATATTAATGTCAGTTATAATAATTTATAAACTAGTACATATGTTTTTCAATTTTTTTAGAAAATTTTCATATTTTTAAAAAAAATATCTGATATTTCCATCAAAACTGATATTTCCATAAAATCAAGATACCGATATTTTCACCGATATCGATATTTTTGTTCTTGTATCCATGTCGTGCGCAAGTCAATTACTAGTACATACCTAGATAGTCACATAGTCAAATTCTAGACCATGTTTTTATGTAAACTCACTTTTTTTTTTTCCCTGCTAATCATTTAAATCAAATGCATTTTTACTTTTTGGATTCAAAAGCTTGATCTTTTTGTTCTATTATGTGGTAAACATAGAGATGTAAGACAGGTATGGGAAAGGGCCAAGGAAAGTGCTAGGGGTTAAAAATGGGAATTTCTATTACAAATGGGAAGTAGAGGATATTTAAGAATTTGGGCCTCCATTCTTTTTCTTTTTTTTTTTTTTTGGACAATCTAAAATTTGAGATTAAGTTTGGCTATTACATATGACTTTTCTTTTTTAATCTGAGCACAATCTATTTTATGGATAAATCTGACTTAAAATTTATTAAGAAATACAAACCTATATAATACAAAAAAAAAAAAAAAATTGGGGCAAATATTAAACTTTCATTCAAACACAGAAAATTAAACCACAAACTCGATATAAAATATAAACAAATATATAAATAAATATATATAATATTAATTTGGTTACAGATATATAAAAATATATAAACGATATAGAATATGTTATATATACGTAGACTATAAATAGGCCTAACTATTTCACTTAATAAACCTTATTTAAGATTTGTGTCTGACGTATATATATTTATAAATATGTTTGATAAAATATCCTAACCTGATTCATTACTAAATGGGTCAGATCATTGGATCCGACCAATACTAGTCCAGGCCATATACCAGCCCAGTCCCAATGATAACCCAAAGACTCAGCCATTTGAGCTCGCTTCCAAATTTTTTTTTTTAATGATGATTAAAAGCACAATTCTGTACACTTCTTTTTCGTAAGGGCCTGGGCCAACCCAATAGGTCCAATCCAATTTCACAGGTTTAATGAATTCAAGATAGGGTGGGACTATCCGCACCCCACCCTTTTCTAAGCACACTCCGATTTCTAACAACACTCCATGTAATGAAATTTAATTTTGATAAATCACTAAACACACCCCACCTAATTCCAAAATTACCCTTTGCCCTAAAACACAACATACACCCACTCTAACTCACACCCCATTACACACAACCCCCACTTTTAACAAATTTTTCAAGCACACCCCAACACCCCAACACATCCAACCGATTGGAGGAGAAGAAGAGGAGTCATCCCACTTATTTGCTTAGATTTGACATTACTTGCAAATTTTTTGTGCAAAATGGGGTGTTATGTTCATTTGTGTATGTGTTTACGTATGGGCTATACCGTAAGTGCGAAAAATTAAGGTTGGAATCGAATTATGTGGATTGATTTTCGAGTTTTCCGCCCGGTGCGTTCGACACTGGTTGGTCGCAAATTGTGTAGCCCGTTCGGCCACTAGGGTCGAACGCGAGGAGGCATGTTCGAACAGGAGGATCGAACGAGACATGCTGTGTTTGACTATGTTGCGTTCAACCGAATGGGTCGAACACATAGTGTCGCGTTCTACCGAATCGATCGAACACACAGTGTTTCGTTCAACCAAATCGGTTGAACATTGCAAGTGGTGTTCGAACATGTGCGTCGAACGGGTAGTGAATGGTTCGACTGATTCAGGTCGAACGCGAACTCCAGCGGAAATTTTCAAGCTTAACCCTACAGTTCGATTTTTTCAAAAAATACGTTCAATACTGTAAAAAATGAACTTATCCACTTATATTGCTCACTTCGCAAGTGTCTTCACGTTTTATTGACATTTTCTATACCTAAATCTGCTTGCTCCACCAAATTATTTTCTTACAAGCTTTGGAAATGGAAGGAAAATGAAGATGGGAGGTGAGTGAAGGTGAGATATGTAAATGGGGTGTGTTTAGAAAATTACGGGGTGTGCTTAGAGATATGTATCTTAATATTAATATATAAGGACTTTTTAGACATTTTATAAATAATTATTTTTTATTTAATTAATTGTGGGGTGTGCTTAGAAAAGGGTGGGGTGCGGATAGTCCCACCCTTCAAGATATTTATCCAATCATATTTCTAATTAAAAATAAAATAAATGAATAAAATAAGAAGGAGAAGAAAGAGAATTTGATGAGAATCATTTTCTGTGGAAACCGCGTGAGCCCAGTAATTGTTGATTACTTCAGAGGTGGACAATTTCTACATATGGAATTTTTCATATGTTATAAAATTTGCGTTTCAAAAAAGTAACTCCATCTTGACGTGGCCATATCAAAAGATTACATGATATATAATGAGTTTTTTTTTTAATAAGAATTCCATTATAATGATAATTATTACTAGTAGGATTATCAAACAAATTGATATTGGTTATAAATTTATACATGTAAGATATTACGGACATAGTAGAATGAATATGTGTCTTTCTTTATAAATCGTTCATTTTAAAAGTTCTTTGCAGATTCGATGTAAAACAAACAATATCATATTATTGATGTTGTGAATCCATCACAAGTTAACAAACATCATAAGTATCGTTTTTTTTAATATCAATTAAATATGAAAAGTTTTAACGAAATAAAATATAATTTGTTTGTTGATGGAGAATTAAATTATGGGTATTATTCCATTATGTTAAAACGTTTTCAAATTAAAAAATCAATTAAATTTAAATAACCTAACCACCTAGTTGCACCAACCAAAAAGAAGAAGAAACTTTACATGGTAGAACCACGACTGCCAATAAACATTTCAAAACTTGCATAAAATTCCAAGAAAATGTAAAGCAATTGCCAAGTCAACTGCTCTAAAGTCCAAGAATATGGGCTCAAGTTTCACGACTTCACACCAAGCCCAAATCTTGCTTTTAATAATGTTTCCATATGAATAACAGTCAAGATTTTGTCTAGCGTGTCACCTAATTGAGAAGGTTCCAGTGGTCAATGTCCTTAAACCAATGATGTGGGCTTGGCATAAATTATGTGTTGTATAAATAGAAGACCATTATAAGAGTTTATGACAATCTCACCACCCACTTTGAGTTTAACACCACCATACATATATCACTATTTAGTTAGTGGTGATTATATTAGAGAAATCCAAATCATATATAAGGGGGTGACCTGATAACACACAAAAAAATCAAATATGGAAGCAAGATTGAGTTTATTTGTGTTTATGTCATTGTTTGTAGCTTCTATGCTCCATGGTTCTTCAGCACAAACCACGCATGTCGTTGGTGACGCCCTAGGCTGGCTCGTCCCACCTGGAGGAGAATTAGCTTATCGTACATGGGCCGCCACCAGAAATTTCACCGTAGGCGATATTCTAGGTACATAATAAATCTTATTTTGATATTTTTGTGATATATATAATTGTTAGCATGATACTCTTGTACTAATTTGGTCATGTGAATGAATGTTGTAGTGTTCAATTTCACCACAAATCAACATAATGTGGCTGAGGTGAGCAAAGAATCATTTGATTCATGCAATTCCACAAGTACCATCTCTTTATCAACCAATGGACCAACTAATATCACCTTGGCATCTCCTGGGGAACACCACTTCATGTGCACCTTCTCATCCCACTGTGCCTTAGGTCAGAAGTTGGCAATCAATGTCTCAGCTGCCTCCGCCGCCCCTGCACCACAACCCGCCACTCCGCCGCCAGCGTCTGCACCGGAAACCTCCCCATCACCCTCCATGCCCACCACCCCACCACCAGCCTCCCCCTCTATGACTTATACTGTTGGAGACGGCCTTGGGTGGAATGTACCTCCTGGTGGCCCAGTTGCATATCAAACCTGGGCTAGAGGCAAGACTTTCTCGGTTGGCGACACTCTAGGTAAGAACATTTTACGGTTAACATCATTTTCCATCTCGTAATTTAGAATATTTTCGTAAAAGGTCCCACAATTATCTATCTTTTCAATTGAGTCTCCCAACTAAATCAATTACTTAATTTTGATTCAATATTGATCGGAAATTGAAAAATCCTCTGGGAACATGTCACTTGACATTGAATTTTAGGGTTTCTAGCCAAAACTTTATTTTTCAATTTCCGACCAACATCGAACAATTAATCTAATTTTATACGACTTAATTAAAAGAAACGGATTATTATGCAAATTTTGTAAAATCACCTTAAATTACAAGATTAAAAAAGATCGGCAACAATGGATGTCACGAGCTTCAAGATCAAGACATCCACTGTTTCAAACTTCTATAAGAAGACACTTATACCCTTGAAAAAAACTATTGGAACCGGAATTTAATTTAGTCTTTGATTAATTTATTCCTATTCTAGAACTAATCAAAGTACGTGAAAAATGCAGTGTTCAACTTTACAACCGGAGCACACAACGTGGTACGAGTGACACGGTCGGAGTTTGACTCGTGCACCATTTCCACCACCACAACGCCGCCGACAACCACCAACCCCGCCAGGATCAGCCTCACATCCACCGGCGAGCACTACTACATATGCACCTTCCCTCAACACTGTTCCTTAGGCCAAAAGCTCGCCATCAACGTCACCGGAGGCGGCGCAGCCCCGACCCCTTCCTCCCCTGCCACTCCACCACCTACTTCCGGTGGTTCCACGCCGACGCCGTCGACCCCAACACCGGTCACCGCTCCTCCTCCGCCGAGCAACGCCGCGCCGTCTTTTGCTGTTGCAGCTTTGCCCTTCACTTTCTTGGCCGTAGCTTTGGCTTTCTTGTACAACTAGATTAATATGACCCACAATTTTTTGTGATTCATTTTGGTTTTATACATGTATCATTTCTATATAGATTGTACGAAATATTATGTTTCATATTCATAAATAATTTAATAAAGATGTTTTTTATTCATCCAAATCAGTATCATATTTTGCATTATCTAATGTTTTACTTGTCTTTTCTTGTGGCCCGTGACTACTAATTAATAGTTTTTGATAAAGTGATACAGCACGAAGTCAGAAATTTGTTTAGAAGGATCCATTTACAATGTATAAAAATTTAATATATATATATATATATTTATTTAAGTACCTTTACATTTCATAGTGAATATAGATTCAATTTTGAATTTTTAATATATTTTTAATAAATTCAAATTAATGGTTTAATATTAAAACGATAAAATTCAAATATTGAATACTTGAATAATATAATATAGGTGGCCACAAATATAATTTACTCATTTCAGTTGTGTAGAAAGCTCACATATACCACCATTTTATTATTATGAATTTGATATCTAAAATTATTATGAATATCAAATGTTGAAAAAATGTGAAGATATGAGACTTATATATATAATTAAGTGAAATAATATATATATATTGATTTAATATAAAATAAAATTAAAATCATTAATGATTGTAATTTAACTACACCTTAACATTAAAAATTATTTCATATATATATATATATATATATATATATATATATATAATTTTAAAATTAGAGACCCTAGTTACAAATATGAAGTATCAATACAGTTAGCAAAAATAAAAATCAACTTAAATAATTTAAATTTATAAAAAGTACTATTCTTTTTTAATCGAACTTGTTAAAAGTTTTGTTTCAATTTAATAAATTACATAAGATATTAATATAATTCAATAAATTTATGAAGTTAATGACATTTTCTTAACTGGTATCTTTCCAATGATTTGACTTTTGCCTAACAAAAATGACGACACTTAACTTACCTTTTTCAACAAATGATGGCTTAATGTTTCAGACATTAAACTAACTAAAATGGAAAGAAAAATTAAAGCAAAAAACGGTGCTCTTTTTTCCACATACGAGAAAGTGCAGTTCTTAGTTTGACCACGCAATTAAAAGTGGTCAAATCTATCTATATTTATTTCTGAACTTTCAAAGGTTTCATGGTGGTAAAATAGTCGAATTTATTAGTATTATTTTATTATTATGATTCTAACTAATAAATTCTTTGATCCAAGTGTTTCAAGGACATGGTGAAATGCTATACACATATTATTATTATTATTATTATTATTATTATTATTATTATTATTATTATAGTAACAGTGAACAATTAATATTTACGCATAAATACTTGTGAAATATAACATAAAATTAAGAGAAATTTTATTTTCGGACACGCCCATTTAACAACTAATTTTTATGAGTTTCTATAATAGTGTTTTAGAAGGCTAATGATAGTTTGGGAAAATGCTAAAAGTGAAATTGATATGTCAACCGACACATGAGCCGTGGATATATCTTAATGCGCCATCAGTAGGTAGGATAATAGGGTTGTGTTAGTTTGATGTAATTAAGTTAGTTTAGGTTTAATATAATGATAGTATAATTGTGATAATTGATAGTAAATTTATTTATTTGTGTAATCAATTTAGTTGTTAATTTGTTTTATTAGTTTACTTGTTTAATTATTTTAATTAACTTAATTAGTTTAATTAACATAATTTAATTAAAAATTGCAAATTTTGTTGGCAATTTTATGAAAATTTTCCATAAAATCAATATTTGATGTCGTCAGTAATGTTTTTCCGACAAAAAATTCCGTCAACAATTACAAAAGGAGAAAAAATTATAGGTAAAAATTTACTGACGAGCGAATTAGTTATAGATTTTTTCCGTTGGTAAATTATTTTCCAATGTAAAATTAAAATTATTGAAAAATTATTTCATCGATAAAACTGCAATTTTTTGTAGTATAAATTACACCATTTTTTATAAAAAAAATTAGTTATTACAAACTTTGAATGATGACTTTAATGAATACATTGGAATTTATAAGTGCTCATAAGACTTCAAGCTTTACAAAATATTTTACATTCTCAAAAATAAAATGGATTTTCTGTCTCGAACAGTAATATATTGTTCACTTCGTTTAATGAATTTATTTATTTCCCCTAATTCTTAAAGTGAATTCATATATTAATTAAAAATAAACCAATTACTTCTTTATTATGAATATATTTCTAAATTTCCATTTATAAATCAGGCAATATTTCCACATATGATAGATCAATTCAATGTGATAATTAATTAAGAAAGCGTAGTAGGTACTAAACACGTTTATACATATTGAACTAAATATAATTGTTTATTAAAAATGTGAATGTTTGAGTTTGACTAACATTAAATCAAGATTTGAGTTGTGAAGGAGTAAAAGTAAAACTGTAAATGCAATATTGTTCTAGAACTATCACTTGGTCAAAAACTATCTACTCTTGATCCTCTTCATTTCATTGCTTTAGTATTCTGTCGTACTGAGAAAAACAGACGCATGTCTAATTTGAAATAACGAGACTGATTACTCTTTCCATGTCTATATTTTACTTTAAACCATTCAAAACACGCTTTTACCATTTATATATATATATATATATATATATATATATATATATATATATATATATATATAATCGTGGATGTCTTATACCAATTAACTAGAAGAAGAGTGGGGCGACCTGTTTGAACACAAATTTATTTTTTAGTATGGCGTTGATTGGGTGGTTGTTAGCGGCGGCAACTCTATTGATCGGTTGCGCCGCCGACACGAAGACGGTGGGGGATGGGCTGGGATGGACTATTCCGCCTGGTGGTGATGTTGCTTACAGAACATGGGCTGCCAGCCAAGATTTTGAGATTGGGGATACTATAGGTATTCATATTCTTAAATTTTCTCCTTTTTTTCATTTTTTAAATATACTATTTTATGTTTAGTGATCATATTATATTGTTATAATAACTGAATAAAGTATGAGATGAAATATGATTTTGATTTTTTTGAAGCCAACTAATATATTTTTGAATAAAATTGCAGTATTCAACTGGAGTGGAACACACAGCGTGGTGGAAGTGACAAAGGAGGGATATGATAACTGCACCGCGACAAGCCCGTTGAGCCTAGGCCCAGTCCAAACAATAAGCCCATACAGCTTCACTCTCAACTCCACCAATCCTTACTACTTCATTTGCACCGTCGCCAACCACTGCCGCCTTGGTCAGAAAGTCACCATCCAACAACGTGATAACTCCGCCGCGCCACCGCCCACCACCGCCGCCGCCGCCCTCTTCGCCATCGCCACTTACATTTCTCTGTTCATGTAATTCATGTTTTCATATACGTCTACTTTTTTATATAATGTTCCTTGAGATGATTGTATTTATGTCACAGCCTTTTAATTGTTTTGTGTGTTTTAAAACTGTAGCTACTGCTATTTAATGCGTGTAATAAATAATGTTTAGATTTTTTTTAAATCAAATATTGTTAAGTTATGTACTTGTTAATTAGTATGTGCTTTACATTAAAAAATAATAAATCTCAATCTATTTTTGGATTTTGGGTATTCTTTAATATGATGAGAAAATACTAAGATCATTTTCAACCGCACACAAAAAAAAAAAAAAAAAAACTATAGTGTTTACACTATTTTAATATAATTAAAAATATTCTTTATTATTATAAAAAAAATGAATAAAAGAAAGAAAAAGATTTAACTTAGACGATCCAATACGGAATATCAGTGGAAATAGTTTCAGTATGATAATAGAGGTTGACAACTTGATTGATTCTTTTACACTCTTCTAAAGCAAAATAAGTAACCCCAAGTTGGCAAGGTACCTAACTAGAAAATCGCATTTCTATTTTCGTAAATTTGTAATTCCAGCGTATGGATAGAAATCGAAATTCCAAACTTGCCCTTATAGGGTGAAACCACGACATCCCTTGGACCATTGGAACCTAACAAAAGCTCAATAGATAGAAATGCCGATGTGGGGTTAATTGACTTTAATATTTTGACCCACAATGTGGGATAATCATATAACTGAAATGCGTAATCATTTCATTTCAATGTTTATACTCATTGCACAAGCTTGGACCTACAAAAGTCGTTTAACCTTTTAGGACAGACCCTAACAAATAATTATAGTATATTCAAGTTAGGTCTGGAAATGAATTGCACTGCTTGAATTCTGAACACTATAGGACTTTGAAGCACATGATCTTCTTGTGTAATACCTTAAATATATGTCCTTCATTCTATTTTAGCATACCACATGATGAAGTTAATTTGCAGTGGCAAATTGCAAGTTGTTCACAGCCTAAAACTTAAACAAATATATATACAAAAATTTTGAGATTGTGTTCTAGATGAGAACCAATGATGTCATATTTAGGGTAATGAAAATGAAGTTATGGTTTACCTTTCATTTATGCTTTGTCATTGCTATGGAACAAAAGGAGATATTTCACGAGCAATTAAATAATTAGGATTGGACAGGTGTACCCTATCCACTTGTGCTAATAAAATAATAAGGAATAATAAAGGGCAATAAAAATAATGGGGAAAAAAAAGACATGAGTGATTAAAAAGAAAAGCACCTCAAGTGCCAGATGTAATGTTGGGTAGCATTAGGAAAGATGGAAGTGACATTTTAACACACATTTTTAAAACCTCTCTATCACTCAATGCTACTGTTCTGGACCACTCCCACTTTTGAGCCATCCATTATTTCATCATTTAATAACTTAACCTATCCAAACAAACCCCATTAACACCCCACAAATAAATAAAATAAAACAATAAAGATAGTAATAATAACTAGCATGTCCACTGCAACACCGTACCTACTTGGCTCTATAAGATAAACACAAACAGCATGCCTACAATTGAGGTATAAAATAAAGGAAACTGCAAAAGTACCCAAAGGAACTAATACCATCCAAATAACAGTAACATCACTTACCATTCCATAAGTTGCTAATTAATTCAACTTCTAGTATTCTACTATCCAATCCAGCTTAAGGACCAAGGGCAGTAAATAGCAGCAGCTACCTGAGTAAGTAGACACTGAAAGAATCGATTCGAACCTTGTGAGAACTTTCCTAAGTTTCCCATATTCAAAATTCTGTAAATAATTGCAGCATTTATCAAGTATATAATGTATAATAGCACAAATTAATGAGAGCTTCCCTATTGTAGATTCAAATTAGAAGGTCCACAGTATAACAATACAAAATTTGCAGGTCAAAAAGTTGGTTCTTTCACTTTCAACTTTGCTATAAAGATCGTGGCCTGAAAGGGCTCAACCACACTGACATACAAAAGCAAGAAATCCACCAAGTTAGTCATCAATTTTATAAGCATTTGAATTCCCCTTCTTTCGTTCCAATATAAAAAAAGCTAGGTGTTGTATTGTAGTGGATGCAATCAAGAAAATCAGTTAAAGGCCACTTTCATGAAGGACACAAGAAAAAGACAACAGCAACTGATCACAGAATAGCTAAATAATGAAACTAACACATAATCGAGTAGCATGTGCAAATGTGCACTGTATCTATTCATCAAGGAAACATCAGCTCGTGATGGAATTAAAGAACCCTCCACCCAATGAAATCAAGCCTTACATAGCTTCACTGTTTAGGGGTTCTAGATGAGCTAAAATTATTCTTAAGCATCCAACAACAAAATAATCATTACAATGCACACCTCTTGTTTTATAATTATTATTTTCCAGCAGAGGATAGAATAACCAAGTCTCCATATATCTAAAGAACCAGCTACATATACACACTGTCATGTAAAATGATGCAATATTAATTAAGAATCAAGTTTTGAAGTGCATGATAAGCAGAAACAATTTGATAGCGAATATGCAAATATATTTACAACATACTAATGCTACTGCAATCATACTTTAATTGTATTATAAGTGAACATAAATCCTATAACTAACGTAGAATTGTCACAGCACAGATGAATGCAAATTCCATACCATCATGCTATTTCCCAAAAAACATAATATCATTACCGAAGGACCTCTGATGTAGGATCAATGATCCTTTCATTTACAGCTTCCGATACTTCTAAATCAAGAACGTGAGTAGAGAAGTAACGAGGGCTCCAAATGTATAAAAATGCAATCTACATTTTTTTTTCTTTTCTCAGGAAAGAAATAATTACGCATTACAAAAGAAGCAACTTTTTACATACCAGGTCTTCTCATTTGACCAGCAAAATGGTTAGGAGTTGAATCCTGGGACCAGAAATATCGATCGTTTTCTACATCTCCACTAAAAGGTGGCTTACGTTTCCTAGAAACTAATTCTGAATTCTTATTTCCACTCTCTGCATTCCATGTACTTTGATCCAAAGTGATGCGGTTATAAGCAGACCCCATAGGAAAGAAAGAAAACTCCTCTTTTGCAAGGCTTTTATCATGAGATACTCGATGACAAACATTATCAATTCCATATCCAGAAACCTTTTCTCTGCTTGAGCCCGAGTCAGGAAAAAGACCCAATCTCAATGACAAGTCAAAGCCGATTTCAGGTCCCTTACCTTTGTTGTCCTTTGAAGCTGCTTCACATGTTTCTTTTGCAACATTTTTATTTTCATGATAAGGGAATAAATTCTGTAAACACCCTCCTTCCACAGGTTCAGAGACTGGTGAAAATATGGGCACACCAATAATTATAGAATCAGCCTTCTGAGCTTCCTGGTAACCCAATTGAGAAACCTCGGGTCCGAAGCTCATTCCATGGTACAACGGATACACTGAACCTTTGTTAAATGAAGGGTTACAATCCAATTCAATATTGTTTCTATTGCCAACAGAGTGAGGTTTCTCAAATGAAGAAGCGATGTGTTGGTTAGGGTTTGGTGTAGTTCGCTTGGGACACTCCCAAACTAAACGAGGCGAATCTACATTACCCGGCATCTTGAGCATTGAGCTACTCGACGTTTGTGCTGGCATCATCAAATCAGAATTGAGTTCATTGACATTCTCATTAAGAAATTTTGGGGGCATATCACTACATTCTTGATATGATGGTCTGAGGTAAGTTCTTGGATTATTGTGCCGTTGGCTTCTAGATGCTCTTATTGGTACACACCCCAAGTTAAGTGCAGCTGAAAAAACAGAGTTAATCCCATATGATAAAAAAATTAGTCTAGGCTACACTTACAAAACTAAAATGTGAAAATTTCAGTGCTTGAATCCAACTATGAGATAAAGAAGCAGAAACAAATGGTGCACCTTCAACACAAGGTGGCAAAAGCTCCCCAGTCTCTGTGCTCTCATCTTTCCGAATTATCGTGTCAACAGCATCATTAACACGATCCCATAGCGTTTCCATATTAGAATATTCAGCCTACACACAATGTGAAACGGCACATAAACACACTAAAAGGAAAGAAAAAAAATGAAAAACTCCATCGCCAAATACTAGAAAATTAAGCTTAATTGATATGAAACCAGTAGAAAGATAAAGAACAAACCTCAGAATTGGCTTTGGAGTACATGATTTCTTCCGCTTTCAACACCACAATAGGCAGCTTCTCTTGCCATTCCTTATTCTTTTTAGTCGCAGCAGAGTGATTATCATGTACAAGCCTGTGCAAATATACGGTTGAAATGTTCAGCAAAATTTACCTCGAAAAAGAACTCACAAAACAACACATACGAAACCCAGTACCTGAAAATCTGTTGGATAATCAAACCTCTCATGGGTTGGTGTCTTTCGCTATGCCAAGCTCTTCTCACGCACTCATACGGTCTCGGCCCCGGCCTAGGCATCTTCTCTCAGCTAGACCCAATATCAAACACTTGGCGCAGCTCAAACAAAAACCCAAAACAAAAACTGAAAATTCCTCAATAGAAAAACAAATTTCTTCAAACACGGGTACGAGGCTAAACTAAACAAGAAATCAAATCAAATCAAATCAAAGGAAGAAGAAGAACAACAATCCTGGTTCCACATCCCCAACTTTTCACCATGCCCAGAAACCCTCGAAGCTGTACTTTCCATTTGGAGAAAGGAAGAAGGTATGCTTTTTCGCATTTCTTTGGGGTTTGGATACAGGAAATAATTGTTTGAGTGGGTTTTAGCAATGGAGAAGTGGGGTTGTTTGATGGTGTGATATGCACCCCACTCCACCCCACCCTCTCAAAAAATTAGCAAAAGAACCCACTCCATGTCTGCAGAAATTGCTTTTGATTGGCAAGGAAGTGGGGCCCAGAAGGCATGGGGTATTGAATGGGGGCTGGGGAATATGGGGGAATAGGGTTTTGCCCCCCAACTCCTCATCCTTCATGTGCCTTACTCCACTGCATCTGTAATTCTTGTGGGGAGCAATCTAATCTTTTGTCCTTCTCACCCCCTTTAATCATCTTTGTACCAATTCTATCAATTTCAACAGTGTTTTTCGTGGATTCAATATCACTTTTCGTCTATCAAAATTCACATTGTTCCAAATAAGATGTTAACTCCTCAAGTGAATAGTGTTTTTCGTGTATCAGTATTGTTTTATCAAATAAAAAATGTTTTTCACGAATTAAAATTAACAGTGTTTAAAATAAGATATCAAATTCTTAAGTGAACAGTGTTTTTCATGGATCAATATGATTTTATCAAATAATAAGTGTTTTTCACGAATTTAAATGGAGTCTTTTAAATAAGATATCAGATTCTTGAGTGAACGTTGTTCAAGATTTCAAGTCAAATTCAATCTCACAAAAGATCTGATTCTGAAATTTAAAATCCAAATGAAGCTCTGGAAAAAGGACATTTGTATCCGTATTATTTTTATATAAAATAAAAGGAAGAGTTTTGAATTATGTAAATCATTTAGGATAAGGTGTAGATAAAACAAGAAATACATTCACTGGTAAGAAGGTGCATCAGATTTTATGACAGATCCCTCGTTTCATTAATGTATCAGTAAAAAAAGCTGAGTCAAAATTAACTCTTTTGTCATATCTCATCAATAGCCGCTGAATTGTCACATCTCATCACTCTACTTACTACCAAAATATCTCTATATATATAACTCATTTTAACTTTTTAGTGTTTCCATTATTTGAAAAGGATAAATAATGTTTGATTCTTCATTATCAAGCAATATTCTAAAGTTTTGCATACACATTTCAATCATGTGATTAAGAGTGGAAAAGGTTGGATTATTTTAGTTTTTTGGCAAGACTCGAAAAACTATGTTTTCACTTCTGAATCTAGAAAATATCGTGAAATGAAATCAAGAATATGAAGTATAACATTATTATTAGGTTAGAGCATCCATATTAGTGAATTATTAGCACATCATTTTAGTGTGGGGCCCACATGCCACCACACTAATTAAAAACATCTATTTTTTTAAAACACACCTCTACATCAATTTAACACAAATTTCAATCAATTTAATACAAATACAATCATTACATGTGGGTCCCATGATTCACTAATTTTTATTCTTTATTTTTATTTATATCAATTTAAAGTAATTATTTATTGCTTGTATGTTGGATTAATTAATTATGATATTAATAATTTTCAATTCACATTAAAATATAATTAATAATATTTAAATATTATTTTAAAAAATTAATTATCTAAAAAAAGACATAGATATAGCTAGCAATTAATTGAAAATAAGCAATTGACATTACAATACATTGAACATACAATTAATATAAATGAACAATTAAATTTATATCTACCAAATTCAAAGAAAGGGTGGTTACTATCTACCATTCTTATTCTATTATTTATATCAATTCAAATTAATTCTTTATTTGTTGTATTAATTTTAGTGTAAATTGTATAGAGAATTTTTTAATTATTACATTAAAAAATTTCAACTCACATTAAAATGTATAAATAATACAAAAATGATAAATTGTTTGTATAGGAAAGAAAAGAAAATAATTTATTTGTATAGAAAAAGTAAAGAAAATAAATATATTGAGATGAGATGAGAAAAAAAAAAGCAAAAGACATTAATTGATGATGTGTCATTATATTAATCATTGGGCAATTATTAAAGTAGGGGACAAAAATGCATTCTTCAAACTTAACACACACACTAACTATACAAAAACACACACTTAAAAACACACCTACATTAATTAATACACATTTTATTTTAATTAATAACACACTAAAATGAATTGATGCACATGCCCTTATGGGTGAGAATTCTAGGATTATCCTCGTAAATTAGAATGAAAATAATATTTTATCAATAATGGGATGGATAGGGATTATGATATCTTGTCTCATTTATGGTAGGAATATTTTATATTTTAAAAATTAGTTGTTTGATTCATTATTATTCAAAATTGAGTAGCGGAATTAAGGTATTTTGTGTTTTTGTTATTAAGAAGAAAAAGAAGCAATAATTCCCCACCATGGTGCCAATTATTATTTTTATTAGACAAATATAGACTTGGGACAATGTCATTGTCTTAAAAGTGGAGTTGTCTTTTGATAAGTGGCTTTTAATATGTGATTACGATTTAAGAATCAAATTCGATAAGCAGAAAAGCTCACCCCCCATATAATATGTATCATCCCATATTACAAAATGGGTTTAATTCAGTTTGTTGCATAACCCATTTGTAATTCCCCTATTTTACTTTCTCCACTTCTAATCTCAACTCTCAATTTTACATTATTATTATAACCATGTAAGAAGTCTAAATTATCCTGGACACACGTGTATTTTCCCAAAAATCACCATCCCACATGAAAATAAATTATCTTCATTAATGGCAAGTGGGTAAGATGAATTTGAACCTCCTATTTGCCTTTGTATATCTATAAATTTTGTCAAATTTATTTGAGACTATGATCTAGTCCAGTAAAGCTATTGCATTTGCATTCTTAATAAATTAATATACACGTTAATAAACGTATACGTTAACATTCTTCTTTTTTTCTTTTTTCTTTTTTTTGTACATTCTCCAGCCCCTATGTATTGAATGAATGGAATATTAAAGTTGCATTAAATTCGTTAATCCTTTAAGTAAAAACAGCCTGCATTGCCAAAGATTTCCTCAATCTCCATTAAATATGTTAACGAATGCTTCTTAAATGAAAATCCAATTTTCGAAACGTAGGTACTATCATATTCATATCTACTATACTACTTTATTTACCTATTGAAGTAGAAAAGTAAACTGATGTATCAATTTCAATGGGACATAACAGTTGCATAAGAAAACAAATTTATGTTACCCAAAAACAGACAACAATTAAGGCATTGTTTGCTTGACATTATGATTTGGTTTCAATGTATTTGTTCACTTGTTTTCTTGTCAAATTTATTTAATAAGGTGTCACGACTTTTCTAATGGAAGTGATAAAAAGCACCGTATAATTTGAATAGGGAGTGATAAAAAGTTCCTC
The DNA here is from genome assembly GCA_028654395.1 of Scutellaria barbata. Taxonomy (NCBI): domain Eukaryota; kingdom Viridiplantae; phylum Streptophyta; class Magnoliopsida; order Lamiales; family Lamiaceae; genus Scutellaria; species Scutellaria barbata. Next base: position 9,778,733 of record CM053646.1, on the reverse strand, counting down.
TAACCCGATCATAGGTCTCACAATCAGGTGGGATATAAATTGAGAGATGTGTCAGAATGATAGATATATACGAACAAAAGTCAATATAATTCAAACCTCATTACAAATCTCTATTATGTCTCAATAAAAATTTACCCCTCACGAGATTTGAACCTATATTATCAAATGATTTAACTCACAAACCTTACCAACTCAATTATATCCTTAGACACATAATTCCATATAATTAAGCGGGTTCTTGTAAGTAAACCAATGATCACATATTATTATTTATTGAAGGTAATATTCATATTCTGGTTAACATATTACACCCTACATTTCAGTTTAATATGGAAGTCAACATGAGAATCAAGACAAGGGAATTTAATTTGATACTGTATATTATAGTGCATAATAAACAGATTTAAAACACAATATAAACTATATTTAGAATATTTTTTCTTTAACAGAAATTCCATTATTGATGAGTGTTTGGGCGGGAAAACATATAGTTGCTGCTTTTGGTGGTTCAATTTTTTTATATAGATAAGTATAGATAAAGATTATTCTAATTGAGAAATTATATTCTACCAATGTCATAAACAACATGATTTGCGATAATATAGCACATCCTAAAAAATCAGTGATCATTTATCTTTATCACTTTTTTTCCAAAATGTCATAAACAACATGATTTGCGACAAACTTAAGAAGGTTTTACCCGGCCATATGGGTAGTAGGCTTCCATGATAATGTAAGCATTGGTGTGCTATATGCGGTAATTACGTAGTCGAGTGCTGCCTTCGTATTCAATCTTTTGCTCCGTTCGCTCTTGTCAAGTCTCTTTTCCGATCTTTCTTATGCGTCTTCAGTCTTCATTAGCATTGATTTCTCCTACATGAATTTCGATTTGTGAAGTTTCAGGGCCTGCAAAATAGGAAATGTAGTGTTATAAAGAAAAGACAAATATGTATTATGCAAAAGCAACTGAACAAATAATGATCATACGATAGTGTTTTGGGCACTGAGTGAAATAAAAAATGTGTTGAATTGTTCACTAATTGCAAAAGGGGTGTCTTTTGAACAGTTTCGTGAGTAAAATAAAGTGGCTTTACAACTTTAATTGATCAGAAGTTTGTGTCCATGCTTTCAAACTCAACAACTGCTTAAGCAACCTGACAAAATCTCCATCAGTTGTATGGAAACAACCGTCAAGAAGCATCGTTTTATACGCTATACGTGTCTGGAATAACACCACCTGATTTTAACTCAGATTGCTTGAGATTTAACAATCATATATTTCATCTTTCTATCGATCTTCACATTCAGCTCCTTGTTACTCAGGCTAAATATGAGGATGATCAAACAAGAAATACTTGTAGAAATCTTTTTCAGAATATTGCATGTCCACTCTACTTCACCACTATTGAGACAATTGTTGTTCACTTCAATCATGAAAGGACAGTCGATTACTTTTCTCGTTTCATAATTGGAACAAGTGCATTTCCATAAATGGTATAAAGTGCATCTATTAAATAATCCAGTCAAAGGAGCGGTGAGAAGAAAAGAAACCAACCTTAAAGATCTTGACACTAGTGAAAAAATCTCCTGCGACACCTAGCGGATCCGAGCTCCTCGTACTCAGCTTTGGTGACACACATTGATTCAAAATCAGGACTAGATGCTAAAAGCGATCCCCCTCGCCAAACACCTAAGATGGGACTGTGGCAATAAAGTATGGTTATGACTAAAATATAATATATTTTTTTATGAAGTTATCAGATGAACGACTTTACTCTTCTTGAGTTGTAATCTTCACTTGGTATTCATCGGGGACAAGAGGTCGAAGCTCCTTTTCTCTGTTCATATAAATTATCATTAATATCCAGGTAACATGAGAATGAAATTCCTGGTCTGAACAGATAGAATGGTGCTTACAGTCTTTGGGAAAATCGAGGAAATAGCGTGCTTCCACCAGTCAAAATAATGCTGCACATCAAAGAGGAACATGCATTGGTAATGTTTGGATAGATGTGCATTTCAAATTCATCACTTTCATTTTGAACTAATTTTTGATCTAACCATTGTGGATTTGAAATCCATTCATTTCGAATCTTGGATTTCAAATTAGTCAATCCAAACACAACCTTAGGTGTACAGGTGAAAGTCCAGCAATATTACCTCTCGTATAACACGGGGTGAAGATGAGGATGACACGAATTGACAGCTCGAACAATGCATTCTGCAAGTCCTGCCTGGTTCATTCCTTAAGAAACATTTGCATATGGCATAAAATCAGAAAAAAGACTTTATCGATAATGTCTTAGCTCTTATGGGGCATCCAAATTCATGAAACAGAGATAAACATGGAAAAAAAGGATTGCAAATTCTGAGTCCTTGGTACAAAACTAGTAGATCAAAATCAAATTATAATAAGAAAAATGAATATGGACAAGTAGGCAGACCCAAATCAGCTGGTCGGAATATCATCTCTGGAACAAGGAACCGCTCATTCGTCAAGACAAATTCCTGCAAAAAGGGTAAACTATTAAGAGCCCCAAAACAGCTAGGAATTGAACTCAACTTAAAGAGCAATACTGTTTTTGTTGGGTCAGTGTTTCTCTTGTCCCTGGGGGTGTCGTCAACATCCTGCCGCTCTGTGTAATCCTTGCCTCCTGTTGGGGAAGAAGGAGTTTCATCGTCCAAGGCTAAGTATCTCTTTGCTTCATTAGGATCTTTAACATAACCCTTCATATGAGTGATGCCATCAGGAAGCACGTAATTACACCTAAACATATTGTCTTTTCCAGGTCTCCTGCAAGTTAATTTTCAAGTAGCAGAATAAGGAAAACTTCTCAAGTATTTTATGATCCAGTTCATGCATGAGAATTCACATTAGTACTACAGCATGTTCTCCTGATCAAAGAAATTACGGAGGATAAAGATTGCATGACATTAAACAACAAAAGCAAGTTCCTAATCATGGCAACAAATGTATTAACCTAAGTTACAGCTTTCATAAATAGATATCAAATATCATTCCTGCTTCAACCTTTGCGGTGTCAGATAATTGGTCAGACATGACCATGTTAAGCTGTTAACATCTCAAACATAATTACAAAGTGTCAACCATTGTACTATTTACAATTGCTTTCAAAAAGTTCTTAATGCTAGCCCAAGAAAACCTACAAGATGAATTCAGTCAAAAAAAGCAAACGAACGCTCACAGTCAAATCTACAACATAATGAACAATTAAACTTTAGCAGTAAAGATGAGAATTATTTAACTAGTCAGATTTTTTCTCAGAAGGACAGAAGCATGATTCAAATGCAACCACACCCATACTAGGAATAGATATACATACAACTCGATACTTCATTTATGTACAACAGATAGCAGAAATGTCTTGCAAAATATACCATACAACAACATTTTACCATGAATAGAGCGGCATAATTTCGTGCAAGAGGCGATCAACCATAATATCTATGCTTTGGCTTTATATGGTGCACAGCATCATTAACATTTTAATCAGATCCCAGTTGAATATGGCAGCAACCAATTTTCTCACCACTGTTAAAGCTATACCAGCTTAGATGAACCACTCATTCTGAGTATCCAAATTCCAAGACACAGTTCCTTGCAATAATGTTCGAAGACCATTCTAGTGTCTCTCTTAAACTCCTTGTTAAAGCTATACCAGCTTAGATGAACCACTCATTCTGAGTATCCAAATTCCAAGACACAGTTCCTTGCAATAATATTCAAAGACCATTCTAGTGTCTCTCTTTAACTCTTGTTAATCCTAATTTACACACCAAACTTGCAATGTCATGGCATCTTCCATGTGCTCCTGAAGTTAATGTTTTCTAATTATCCTCCTCCCTAACTTAGTTCAATTGACCAAACTCTTAGTCTCTTACAACATCAATTACACTTTGTTCTTCCTCTTGCCTGCCAAATATGCACTACTTCTCTCCAGCTACGTCTTAAGTGTATATTTCCGAGATCTCCAGCTACGTCTTAAGAGTATATTTCCGAGAAAAGGGCAAAAAGCGCAATTATTGGATCACCTTCCACCCAAATGGACTCAGAGACACTGAAATTTAAGTTTTTCAATATTCTTGTTTGCATTAACATAACTATCATCTATCAGAGCATTTAACCTTTCATATTATAATAACTTACATCATGGTTTACATTTTTTTGTAATCCAAGAGAAAGCTATTCACAGTCCTAAAAGTTCGCCATAGAAGATGAAATACTAAGAAAAAACATAGAAGAGAAAGCACACCTGGCAATCTTGAGGTCCCTCTGCACATCAAGAGAAACAAAGCAAAGCTTCTCCTTCACATCATCCATAATAAAGCTCTCATCCATCACATTCACACTCCTATAACTCACCAACTCCTTGAGATAATTCGTCAATGCCTTCCCCCCAAGATCCATCCTCTTCACCCCATAATTCAGCGTGAAGTTCTGGAAAACCGGCGCCGCGTGCGTGAAACTAAAACCGCAGTCTACCACCAAGCTACACTGCGCTTTCGCCACCAGCCCATACGGCCTCCTCGACGCCTCGTAAAGATGCACCAGCGACGGCGAGTCGCCGACGAAGAGGGCTTTGAAATTGAATTCTTCGAAGATGATTTCATCAACGGAGCGCTGGATGGAGGGCAGAGTGAAGAGGGGTTCGGTGAGGAGAAGGGTGGTGCTGGGCGGGTGAATTTTGAGGAGATTGGTGAAGAGATGGGTCCAGAGGGATGACTGGAGGTCGGGATTGATAAGGTGGCCGCGGTCGAAGGGACGGCGGAGAGTGGCGGAGGTGAGGTCTTCGGAGGGGGAGAGGAGCTGGTCGGCGAGAAGCCATTTCTTGGAGGAAGAGGGCCGGGCGGTGCAGTTGGGGACTACGCAGGTGGGGTCGCGCTCGCCGCCGATGCCGGCTTTAATCAGGCCGCCGCCGTTGTCCACCACCACCACGTTCGACATTATAATTTTCGCCGGCGTTTTGAACTGGTATTTACTGTTTATTTTGCGAATATAGAAAGCCATAATTACTTGTTTGCCCCCGCTGTTTATTTTTGCTTATTTTTATGTATATAATTATAGTCATACAATCTTCTTCATCTGTCCAATGTGGGCACACCCATAATTCTGTAAAAAATTTAAAATATCTATTATTTTCATTTTTTAATGAAAAATGACATCATTACACGTCATTAATAAACATATTAAAAATTGGACATTTGAGCATTTTCCTATAATCATAATCATAACTATTATTATTACATCGAGTTTTATTATCTAACATTCAAAATTATTTTTAAGAGTCAATGTTTGTTTCGTGGTCTATAATTATCTCTCTCATTGAATTTGATTTATAAAATGATTTCACATAGTTTATATACATTATAAATATCAATAGTAATGTATAGATATATAATTTGTTTAATTATAAAACATATGACACAAAATTAAAAAAAAAATTCTTAAATTTAAATATTTTTATAAACAAATAATACAGTTTACTAATTTTAAAATATTTATTTATATACATTAGTTGAGTTACTTTTTTCATTACCACAATTACAAATTAATATGTTCAATCTTTCTCCAACTTATCTTCAAAACAACATATTATTATATTTTTAAAGCAAAAAATCTCATTAATAATAAGGACGAGAACAAATACTATCAAAAAAACCCTCTACAAAGTTCGAAAATTACGAAACAATATATAAGTGATCATGATGTTTCTTTTGCAAAATACAATATAAAATATGATTTAGCATTAAAGTTTTATTCATAGTTATCGCATCTCAATCTTCTGAAATTACAACATTAGATATGAGTCAACGTTAAATTTTAATTTATAATTATCGCATCTCAAACATCATACGGAACTCTCACCATCGTAACCTAAAAGGCAACACTTATCAATGAAGGCAATGACATGAAATTTCACTGGTAAAAGACCAAGTAGATAAAAGTGGTAAAAAAATTTGACTGTTAAAATTAAAATAAAGTGATCCAACGCTATTGGGTCCAAAACCAAATATGTTAATACCTTGAAAAAAAAAAAAACCATATATTCATAATATTTGCAGTCATTGTTACCAAATTGTTTTGGCAGTCTCATGGGCCTAACTCCATTGTTGTCACAGGCCTAGATAAATTAGATACGTGGGCCTAATACAGGCCCAAGTATTAACAGTCTGGAAATTGGACTTCTCATTAAAGTCCACTTCAAATAGGTAAGCAATTTTTTTATTTTATTCTATTTTTATTGGTCATATGCAATAGTCAAAAGGGCCTACATCCATCTTCATTTTAAAATCGATAAAGTTTCTTTTCAAGCAACCAAAATGTTGGTAAAAATTCGTATCTAGTGAGAATCCATTAGAAGTGTTTATTTTCCATGTATATTTGTGCTCATGAATAAACATTAAAATCAAATATAATTCACATGGAGCATTTACAAAATCTTCTAACTAGCCAACTCACTTGGACCTATATTTCATTCTAATTTCATAGTCTCATGTCAAACCAAAAGAAGTTGAATGGAAGCATCTTAGCAGAAAATGTGATGCTTGAATGATAGTGAAATTGAAAATATCTTGTAAAACAAATCAATAAAAAAAGAATGTGACAACTTTTCGTGTGGCAATCATAATCGAAATTTAACCACATTGGCCAAGTTCAATTATCATATTTGATTTGATACGAATTTTTCAATGATTATTGATGTTATTAATATTCAACCTGAAAAATGATGTTATTAATAACGAATATATTGATTATCATTAATTTATTTATTTTTCCTACTTTTCCTTCCAACCAAAATGGTGATGTGGCATATTAAATGATGACGTGGCATGTCAGTATGATAATCTAATTTTTAATTCTTGTACTTTCGACACCACTCTCTTCAGTTGATTGTCCTTAAATATTGAAGAAGCATTCAAGAGTTGTGTTTGCTTCTTTGTTCTACTGCGACAGATTCTCTCCAAGATGAACAATTAATGTAGAACAAGATAGGATGTCTAATACACTTTTCATGCTGCTTTCCTTTAATTTTCTATCTATATTTTAATTTATTATTCTAATTCATTAATTTACCTCATTTGTATGATAATCAAAATTTATACATGATATTAATACAAATATAAAATAAAGGGTTAATTATGTACACAACCAAGCTTATAGTAGTTATATCATGTCTGTATAGGTATTACCTTAATCCACATAATGTATAAAATGAGTCATATTTAAAATAAAAAAAAAAATCAATTGTCAAACTTTTCAATGGTCTATATATTGTTTTTAAACTTTTTTTTTTTTCAGTTTGTAACATAAATTGCAATTTGCAACTTTAAAGTACATGAAATTTGAAGTTTACAACCTTGTATGGTTGATTGAATTTTCAACCATTTTTTGTTATAATCCGATGATATCCATCACACACAAAAGCATTTCAATCTTTTTCTGCACCGATTAGAGCAATACCATTCAAAAATTAATTACAAATTGAATTGATTTAAAAACAATTCCATTCCTGCAAACGACTAATTTGTCTATTAAGATTATGAAGTTCATTTATAAACTAAACATGCAACAAACATGATTCAATTAAGTTTCAAACTGCAACAACAACAAAATGATAACCACACTCATATTGAAAGATAAATAATTAATATAGCTAATTTATAAAATTTATCTTTAATTAGTAGATATATGTATCTCTTCATAGAGTATAGTAGCATGAAAGCAACAGGTTGGTTGCACATAATAGATTAGCAAAAAACATGAAAACAGAAATCTAATACAAAGTAGTACATCAATCTGAGTGGAAATTTGCTTCTCCAATTCCAAATGAATCACAAATCACTCCTTAGCAGTTTTAAACGTCGCACTGAGTCAATGAAGTCCCTGCAGAAGCAAAATTGAATTATGCAAATAAGATATTTGAATAATGTTGATGCTTCAATTATAAAAAATATACCCCCAAGGTACATCTCCTGCAAGCAGCCAATCACCTTCCTTATCCTGGTATGTCAGCTTGTACATTTCAACATTTTCTTGAGCTGTCACAACCCAGAATTACTAAATTTAATTTTGCGACATTATATTATCTTTTTACATGTACCATGTTTGGCAAACAAACAATTTATGATAAAATGATGCTTACATTTACCAAACATGGGAAGCAGGATAGATAAGAGGGATTGGTAAGAGTGATAAATGCTTAAATCAAGCTTCCTTGCTATCCCAATCCCTTCCATTTCTACTTTCACAAACATCGCATTAGATGATCCGCCGCCGCCGCCATTCTCTATTGAAATATAGTTGGCGGCGGTGCACTCACGGCGGCTCTTGACCGGTGGCCACCCCACGAGAAACAAGGGCAAAGTGCGTTTTGTATCAGAAAACGCGTCATCGAAACAGCGCTTTCTGTGAGTGGAAGAGGTTGAAAGTGCGAGTTTGAGTTGAATGTGCTCCATGAGCTTCGAAAAGAGGGTAATTTGGGTATTTTATAGTAGAAGAGGGAACAATTTCCAAAGAAAGTCTCCATCAATGCCGACGCAATTGCAATGCTCTTACCACTCTGCTTTAATTTATCCCCATTTTCAACCCGACAATACCCTTTCTTTATTGCAACTTATTTCCCTTTCTTGCCTCCTAATTTACACATATTATTATTATTATTAAAGAGATAAAAAGACTTTCCACCCGACTACTCATCTTTCAATTTATGTGATATGTAAATCGAGATTTAAGGACTATCTCAATGAAGATCTGTCCAACACGAGGTTTGAACCTGTGAATCTATAATAGTCATTGTCTATGGTTAATTAATCTTTTGAAATGGCTCACTTTTGAGATTTTTTTTTCTCTTTTGATTTATCATGAAGACTTAATTTTATCCTTCTATTTTACGTTACAGATTTTATACTTCAAAAATGGTCTTGTGGTCATTTTATTATGCCTATAAGTTTGCATATTAAATATATATATTTTTTGAAATTATCTTGGAGTCCAAATCAGCGACTAATAAATCAAGTGCTTAACTAAATAACCTTAAAATCACACTTTTCCTGAAAAAGAAAAAAGAAAAAAAAAACTTAAAATGAGAGTAGCACACTAGACATTTCATTTACTAGCCGACATGTCTGGTTCCATCTGTTAGAAACGCAGGGATGTAAATGAGATAATACAATTCGTGAGCTGCTTGAAATCTATTCGAAAAAAGATTAAATTTGGCTAAAAAAATTCGAGTCAAGCTCGAGCTATTCAAGTAGCTTTCTATTTTGAGCTTGAATTCATTAACACTCTGGCTTAAAAAATTTATATTTTTGTCCTTAATAATTTAATTTTTTACAATAAAATTTTCATTTTCAAATTTTTTTTAAATATTTTTCAGGTAGCGAGTCGAATTCGAACTTAAACTTATCAAGTTACTTGTCGAGTCGAGCTCAAGCCTGGCAGGACTCGACTCGACATATTTACACCCCTATAAAGGAGTAGCCAATAATTTGAATTGCAAACCCAACATAAACTCATGCATTGTTTTGTAGAATTTGGAAAGAATTATTGTAATTACAATTTCAAAACAATTAAGTTTTTTGATAGTAACCTTTATTTTTTATTTTAGTATCGGTAAAACTGAATTTAAAATGGCTAATTAAATATAGTAGGTCTCAATATTGAGGTTGTCATAAACTTTGTTATTTAAACACATCTAACAATTTATCTCACAATTAAAAGGATTAAATTATTATCTCCAATTTAATCGAGGTATATAAGCTTATAACTAGATTAAAAAAATAAAACATTGCAGATTCAGCATGTTGATTTTCTGGGCGACACTGCAGTCATTGCCTGAAACATAATATATACAAAGTTTAAAAAAGATGAAAAGTGTAGTATTCAGTGCATGTAGCGGGTGTCTTTTTAGGTTAGGGAATTAGGGTTTCGATTAATTGTTTAATATTAAACAATTATTATGTTTTAATCAGTCCAAGTATCCAAACACGAGGACAAAATGCATGCATTTAAATCCTCTTCTCTCTCTCTCTCGTTTTGTTCTTTTAGGTAATCCTTGTACATATACAAAAATTGTGTTTCACATATAATCAAGCTGATCACTCTCTTTGTGATCCAACTTTTTTTTGAAAATATTTTTATATTGTAAATATATTTGTTCTAATTAATTTCAATAAACTAATCCACAATATATATATATATATATATATATATATATAGCCACAATATATCTTCTAAAAATTGCTGTTGTTGGAATGAGATCAAATGAAATACTTTATGTCTAAAAAAGTTATGTTTCTTTGCAGTACAATTTTTTTTATTAGTTGCATGTAAGCACAGCATTTTATAAATCATAAGCTCTCACTTATGTTAGCATTTCATTCTACAAAAATTTGAAAGAAAGGATGGCAAAGGGAGGGGGAAGAGTTTCAAAAATATTTTTTAGTTTATTTTGTTCCATTTCGAGGGCAAATTGGGATTTTTAGTTTAAAGTTTTATTAACTAAAATATTTTAAAATTAAGATGTGTTTAGAAAATGATAGAGGATATAGATAGGCTCACCCTTTGAAGAACACAAAATTGTTGTGTACAGAAAAAATAAAAGAAATGAGGCTGTTAAAAATATCGGTAAACTATAATTTTTTAAGGATATAATGAGATTTAATTGTGGGCAATGTGTAATAATCAACCTTAATTTTAATTTAAAGGATTCCTTTTACAACTTTGAATCTTAAATTTTTTTAATTAGTTAAGAGAATATTTATTCAATTTCTACGTTTGTTAATTGGAATGACACAATCCTAAAAGTCACTTCACTGGTTATAGAAAATGGTGCAATCAGACAATGATGGATCGGACCCTGTTCTGTTGTCTACCTCTACTTATTTTCTATTCTGAGTATAATAGACAGGTTTTAAAGGGAATAAAGGATATTAATAAATCAAGAAACATGTTTTCCCTATATTGTTTCTTTGTTTGAGCCTAAAACATTAAATAATTTATGTGCCTATATATGCTGTGGTACATCGCTTAAAGCATAAGTTACAAGTCATTAATAGGGCTTGCTGCCACCTTTGAACCAGACATAACTCTTCTTTTTCCAAACCAAATCCAATCCCTAAGTCCATATCTTGATAAATTTGAGGGGACATATATCACGTGTATTGTACGTAACAGTTCCATTATCACTATTTATGTGTGGGACTATTAAATTTAATATTGTCAACTTCGATTTAATAGTTGAATACAATTTAGGTCATTTTATTTGGATGATCAAAATTAATCTAATGTCTATGAATATGAGAAACTCATAAATTTCATTTCAGGGGTTAAAGGTTCTTCCTTATAAAGTTGGCGTCAATTGTGGTGGTTCCAAAATTTAAGTTTAAAAATAAAACAATTCACCAAAAAAAATCATAAATGATGAAATTTAAAAGTTCATATACTTAATATATGTGTGAAACTGCAAAAATTTAATAGTTATGATAAAATTGCAGTTATTTAAACTTCGTGTGTGAAGGTGTAGAAATTAAAAGGTAGTGATTTAATTGCAAATTAAGGAACAATAGTTCTTTTTTTTTTTTTTTTTTTTTTTCTCTTTGTAATTAACCTGATCAATTCATCAAGCAAGTTTGCTTTTGCTAACTACTAGTTCACAAGTAGTAGGATTGCAACTAAATTTGAAAATATCGATAAAATTAGGAATGTCAAACATGATTCGTTGAGTTTACAAAAATATTGATTAAAAACTCATATAACTTCAATACACAAGTGTAGCTATAATTTCAACAAAATGGTTTGTTTGAAATTATGATTCATTTTCAGATTTTATTTTGTATTTACAAGTAAAGTTGTAAAATTCCAAGTTACCAACATTTACTATTAGTTATTGATATTTTCCAGAATTTTCGTCCATTTCATACAAGAAGTTAACTGATAAAAAATCAATATCAATATTTACTGATAATCTATCGACATTCTTGAAAAGATACATTTACCTGTACCCTATGTTGGAATAAAACACTTCAAAATTCTGAAGTCCTTCACATAGACTGAAATTACTACATTGCATATGGCTTAAGGGAAAAAGAAGCAATCAATAGGGCATCCAAGACCAAACATCACACCCCAATACTAGAAAAGCAAAACGAAAAATCTGGAGAAGACGATACAATGGAGTGGTAAGCAGATACAATCATCGTTTCTTGACTGAAGCGGGAAAACAAGGCGAAGGAAATAGATTGTACCCACAAACTATTAAAATTCAAATGACAAAGGTTATCAGATGAAATATGTACGGATTCCATATCTACATTGGTAATGATCATTGACAATGTAACAAATACATCTTTATTTGTCTCCTCAATAGCATCTACAATATATCATCTTCCAGTTGAGAATTCATGGAAGAATCCTCGATTGGGAGTGAAGGAGGTGTACCAGGAGGGATAGAAGCTGCACCATTCTCACCAGCACATATACACAGTGCTTCAGCTTCTCTTAGGGTTGAATCGAGGTCTATTTGACCGCTCAGTTCGTTGATAAATTTCAGGAGTGTGTCAAAATCCATACGCTCACCCATTATCTTACTACGATATCTCTTGAGGATGGCAACACACACATAAAGGTGAAGATGCTCACTCAAATGGTGAGTCCACAGAACTTCCCACATGGTCATAGTCTTATCATATTCAAATTCCCTGCAAAGTGTCAAGGTCACCCAAAGAGCAAATTCATGTATTTATCCAATCAACCGTGCTGTGTGAAGGATAAAAAATTGAATTGAATAAATAAAATATACTGATAAAGGAAATGGTAAGACTTGCCTTTTAAACTGTATCAGGATCCAGCGAAAACAAAAGAAATAGTTCAGGCAATCATTCTGGTTGAAATAGTTGTGCAATGGCCTGTCTAACAACTCGACGAGCTGCATAACATGAGAAGGATACTGATTAAATATGCTAAGAGCTAACTGCAATATATTTACACTTACATGCAACTATGTACTTTGTACAAAATAGAAAGACTAGGCAGCATGCAAAACAAAGAGTAACCGGAAAGAAGAATACTTGTAGAAATTATTCAACTATTTAACAATTGGAATTTTGGATATTAGCGCTACCATAACAAATATGAGAATTTATTAATACAAATTCTAAGACACCTTAGTGTTGCCAATGAAGACAAAATGATATGTAATGATGTAATGAATCAGTCTCTGACATGCTGATAGAATAGTACAAGCAGGGATGGATCTAGGATTTTGTTTCAAGGGGGCAAAAGAATTTCAGATCAAAACATAAAGCGGGCCAGACATAAGAGAACGTTTCTGAACAATGTTTAACCCACAGCCAAGAGTGTGAACATACAGAGAGAGAGAGAGAGAGAGAGAGAGAGAGAGAGAGAGAACCTTAGCTAATGCAAAAAGTTGAGAGTGCATCCCACTTTGGTCGCGATTGAAGTTAGGTCCAAGACGCTCCATAAGGTAAACAAAGCACCAAAAGGACTGGGATTCATCTCTCATAACATACAAGATTGGGGACAGAAGATCACTCATACCCTAGAAGGGAAATACAAATAGCGTCTCAAAGTTGCAGAAGACAGGTCTCAACTACGCAGATGACAAAAATAATTCGACAAGAATTTGCAAATTAATCAGATGATAAAAGTTAACTACCTGACAATACCCAAGATCAAAGTTGTAAAACGAGTATGTCAGCAGAATATCTCGCAAGAGATACACATTTGGATTGTCATCCCCATCATAGAACGACAGTGACCTATCCGTCCTCACCTTGAAAAGGAGAACAAAAAATAACATTATTTGCTAAGAATAATGCATCCAGCTCTTGATAAAACATGCGTAGATTAGAAAGTGAGCCAATAGACCCTACCACATCCTTGTCGATAAGGCCTTTCCTCTCTCGGAATTTTGTAAACCGCTTTGCCTGCTCCGCAGAGATGCTCTGAGCAAGAACAAAAAATAAAACTTCATGTAGCACATCACCCAATTTACCGGGTTGAAGGATTTCAAAGGATAGATTTAAGCAAGAATGCATAAAGCCACTTTATTATTTCAGATAAGATACTTCTCTTGGTTGGGTGTGAGGATTTGTGGCTCATGGAATATTTTCCATAACATAATCTCTGCTAAACCTTCTAATTTAGTCAAGTCAATGTTTTTTCTTCCAAGAAATCACGTGCTCAAAGGCACCACCACATACGAGGCAGTATTAAACTACTATATATCCATGATCATCAAGGTCTCTGATAGTTGTCCTAATCCGGATTGCAGGATAAATTTAATCCAAGTATGGCCTCCAACAATTTGAGCAACTTAAGTCTACATAAGTGAATTGATCAGGTAATGGTTCAAGAACAACATTATTATACCCCATACAACCCAGAATGAGACTCCACAACCTCATTTATTACCATTGGATTTAAGAAGATGCTTTATAGATTATATGAAGCTATGCTTTGGGCATATCATCCTTAGAAAGCAGTGTCCTTGGGTTTAACTTCAGAAAGCAGCCTGATGAAACATTAGGCCAGATGATAAAATTCTCAACATAGATTAGAAGACTGTGTCTTTAACGAATATGAAAAGGAAAGTAAGATCAAGTCATCAAGAAATAGATAAGAAAAATAATAGTGATCAATCATGCAGGTTTTGGTCATTTCTCAATCCCCCAAATTAGAATGAGGCAGCATGTTCCACTTCCCATAATAAAGATTAGACTGCCCCTGTGTATCTAGCTTAAATGTGCAATGAACCTGACACTAAGAAGTTCTAATAGAAACAGTACAAATGAACCGACTATAACAAAATTAAAACACACATCCCTATTGAAACAAAAACCAGACATCAACTGATAAAACGACACACCTGCCACTGCTTTTTAATTGTTTCATATTCTGACTTCTTTACTGACGTGAGATACTCTCTCTCGGCATATGTCGAATCATATGCATGAAATCCTAGTAAGAACATCCAAACCTGTAAAATAGAAAATAAATTTCACAAGACCGGGAATGAAGCAAAATTTAGTCAATTCACATACTTCCACAAGTTGGATCAAATATCAAAATAAATCTTCTTCCAATATGCAGACCTCCTTCCGCATATCATGCTCTACTCCTCCATAAAAGATTCTCTTTTTTAATGCTTTTGAGTCCATTACTCGCCCTTCTGCATCCAAGAAGGTAGCCCACTGCAAGTAACGTTTCAACTCAGATGAGATATAAAATAAACAGTTTACTATCACAGTAACAACTGACAATAAATTAGACTTGTATTGAAGTCAAAGCAACATAAAACTGGATTAACATTTTACTCTAGTATGCAGAAGTCAAATTAATTTCTCGAATGAAAGATACCAAAGAAGAAAAATCTTAGTAGAGTTGTAAAAAAAGGGAATATATTAGAGTATCTTAAGAAGCAACTACTCTGTTCCATGAGACACCAACATCAGTCACATTCAACTCTTCAGAAAAGTAAAACTAATATATGTTTAATAAATGAAAACAAGGGGAATAGGGGAGAACCAATGCATATTAGAAGTAGAATAGACCTGAAAATGAAGCACATTTAAGTTTCATCAGATGACAAATAGGTTTACCTCTTCTTTCCCCAATGGTGGCTGACGTGGCTTTCCCCATACTAGTGATATTTTATCAAACTGTCAACGGAAGAAACATTAGTAGATTTGAGCAATGTGTAACCTCAGAAGATAATAAGCTTATCAGAACAAGAAGAAAAGGAGAAGTATTAACAACTGATAAAATACTAAACATACAAGACATCTGTTTAAAGAGTAGAACAGGCAATGTAATGAGTAAACTAAAGCTGTATAAACCAGCTAAGACACATAAGTTCCTAAAAATACATTTTTTTTTCATTATTTCACAAGTAAAAGATATTTTGCACCTGTGAAATATATAATCAACAGACAACATAATAAAAGAACAATAGCTTGATACTACAGAGATAAGATATGCAAAATTCCAAATACTTTATCATGATTCCACAATTAAAAGGTAGGTTGTGTTGATATGTAAGCTTTGTATGATCCACAATAAGAAGGTATTTACACTTGTAAGAAATTAGTCCTTAATACCATAAAAGATGTCCAAATTACAATTTCTACGAGCTTGATTGATTGACCAGTATTTCCTCAGTTGACAATACATACTAAGATTACCTCCATCTTTTCCATTATGCTTGATTATCTTTAATTTTACAAAGACAATCTGTTTTGCGCTGATATAGGAATAAATTCAAAGACTATTTAATTTTCTCCTAGATCTTGCTTGGGCCATAATTAATATTAACTCTTACTTGTTCACCTGTAAATAGAAAATTTTATACTGAAGCCATAATTTTGGCTTCTCTTTTTTTTTTTTTGTCAAACTTTCAATGTTGAGCAATCCATAAACCAAAACATAATAAAATTCTCAGGCCATGAAAAATTCCCACGTTTCACTTGGTTTAGCGAGGTGAAAAAGAGAATGATAAAATGAAGAAATTATTATTTTAACTTCAAAGAAGAGAAACAAGGGGATGTATACCACTCCTAACTGATAACAATCTTTTCTCAAACAACTGAATTAAATACTAAAGTATAAGCAGAGAAATCTAATGAGTAGAGGGACCAAAATCTTTCAATATATTCTGAACAATACAAAAGTTTACTTTCTCTTTAGAAACCAAAGCAAACACTTCAATGATACCCTTCGTTTATATAGTAAACTAACAAAGTTCTAATCAAAGAGTTGATAGTTATAAAAAAATAAAACCATTTATGTCTACACTTAGTACCTAATTTTGTACAATTTTGTTGTGCTTGGTACCTAATTCTGTGGAATTAACTTGCTGCTTATGCATTGACATAATTAAAATGCATATATATTATATAATCACTGCTTACTCTTCATTGCTTCCATAACAATGCAGAGAACATCTGATTTATTAGTAGTGACAGTCGGACGACATAAAAAACTTTCTTAGGTATATAAATCATCTTTAATGATCAATGGAAACTTTAACAGAACCTCTGCCATTAAAATTTGCTAGCCATAAATGCATCTCACGGTTCCTTCTCCCAACCGTAAGTCACCTATTCAGTGAACTAAATTCCGCAAGCATTCATCCCAGGATGAAGATACATATGCAACTGAACCATGAAGAGAGATCAGGATCAAGACAATTTAAGGGGCCAATCATCTGCTATCAAACTGCACGTTATGCTACTAAGGATTAACTCCTGCATTAAAGTAACGTGTTCCACTAAGAATTTTAAGACTGCAGTACTCACTAACTTGACATGTGTAACCCATCAATTTAAGTACATCATTAGCCAATCAGGGAATAAAAGAGTCAGATCAGCAAGTGTATAGTTATAAAGGAGTAAAGGACTACTATGTGGTTTAACTAGATGTTCCATAGCTCAAAAACAAACATACTGTAACCAATAGCATGAATAAGAGGGACGGCATTTTCTGTTTAACAAGGCGATACAGGCAACATAAACAAGACTAGAGATACTGCACAAAACCAAATAGCTCCTTTGTATACCTCCTTATAATTGATTAGCTCAAAATTTCCCACATTGGTGGCTGCTTCTTCACCAAGAATTAGTTTCCTATGTGAGGTCTGTGTGAAAAGGGACAAAGCCCCAAATGAGACAGTCCCTGAATAGATTTTTTAACGAAAACCAAAACAAATAAAATGTTGAAAACAAACGTGCAATGAGATTTTGACATTAAAGGTTACAGGTGGTACCTCAGAAAATCCATACCCAGAATCAATTGCAGACTTTCCAAGAGCATGAATTTCTAAAAATGGGTTTTTGACAAACTAAATTACCCATTCATGACAAAATTGATATATCATCCCAAAAAAAAAAAAAAAACAAGAAAACAAATTATCACTACCAAAACAGAAGGAAGATTTTGGAGTTGCTCATTATTTTTCAAGGGTCATAGGCAGACAATAAACAGGTGTCAACTAGAATAATTTCTAGGAACCGGAAACTGATACAGAAAGGAAGAAATCTTATTACCTCAATTGGATCAGAAGCTACAGAAACCTCATCTGGAACCTTTGAAGAATCATTTAGTGCTGTCGTCTGGAGATACCCAGGTGTCAACTGACTATCCTTCCTCCCCTCAGTAGGAGTAAAGTTATCGAGATGGCTTTCCCGGAAGAGTTGGGAAGTTGTTTCACGAGCAAATCTGGTAACAAGTGAAAATTTCTCCAACACTTGAATTGAAATATCCCGGGCAGGATCATGATGCTTCTGCCTCCTGCCATTCTGCTGAAAAGTAATGAGGCTTCTATCTGAATCGCCCTTGTCTTGATCAGAAAAGGAGGGGGATCCATTCTTAGGAGATGAAACATTTGCAACAGGAACAGCCCTAGGAAGCTCTAAGGAAGACAGAGTTCTCTGTATAAAGAAAAAGATTAGTTCTAGATCAGCCCATTCATAGGTAACCAGATACACAATCAGCTATCATTAAAAGGCAGTATTTGACTGGATCCCCAAAAATAATTCAACTTGCAATTAAATGGTTTTATTTTAGCTAAAAGCCAATTACAGCAGTCAAATAGCCTGCATACCTGGAGAGGGTTTTGAAAATCATTCACAAGAAATACGTTGGCGTCTTCTGCTGATCTGGAAATAAGAAATCAGTTAAAACATAGATAAGCATCTCAACATATAAAAAAATGGTTTGGCCAAATTCTATAACAATATCTATAAATTAAAACCCCAATTTCGACATAAAGTTAAATCCTGTAAACACCAAAACCTTAAATGAAAGAAACCATTTTCTAATGAAGTTCCATTCACCCATTCACATATATCCAATAGTCACTTTGTAAAGTTAGCAGTAAAATTAATCATGAGACTCAGCAATATATGGGTACCATTCTCTGATTATATAAGAATCCTGATAAATGAATAAAGAAAGTAGGCAGTTTGCTCATATTAAATTTCCTCAAAAACACTAGCAAAGTAGGAATCAAATGACATGTTATACATTCATTCTCCCATACGCGTGATTGCTTCCATTCCATAAATCCATAAGCATATTCGATACAACTGTCTTTACTTTTTTCATGTTTCTTCCAATTCCTATAGAAATACAGACTAAAACTTAAAAAAAGGAAGTCCCAGAATCTAGCACTTCTTAGAAAATTTGTAGAAGTGGGATCTTTCCAAAGAAGTCCACAGACAATGCATTCTAAATAATGCAAAATACAACCCATTAAAACTTAAAAGTGATTCTTGTACCAAGATAAAAGAATATATGTAAACATATTAAATCTGACACTTAATTTCGTTCTTTTACAACCGAGGTTACTCTTTCTTTTCAATATTCTTCTGGGAAGGATACCCAATTCTTTTATAAGATGAAGGCGACCCCAGAAGGAAAAATTTAGGTTAATGAATTCTCATAAATCAACAAGTAGACTGTGTGAACTAAGCAGAAACACAGTGGTAGTCTTTTGAGAATTCAAAGACATAAAAGAAAAGAATTATCATCACCCACACAAGTTAGTGATGAAAAATATGCTTGTTGGCATGCAAGTCAGATGAAACACAATTCAAATGCTCTATGACGAGGAGTTAATTACCAAGGAAGTTATACAAGTATAGAAGAGTGGCATTTGGCAAACAATACCTAACAAGAACAACATGCTGCTTGATGGTGGCAAGAAATTCTCGGACTCCTCCATTGTAGAAATAAAGCGGGGGAAAAGCTAGTCCTGAAAAATACACAAAATTAAGGTTGATTAAGATTTTACCAACAAAGCAAAAAGGAGAAGAGAGAATATAGACAAGCAGGAGCAGGCGCAGAGAAAAAATGCAGTCAGAAATAAAACAGAAGAACGAGTATTGAAGGATTATGGCAGAGAAAACACAAGCATTAACATTTTACAGCTTCTGTAGGCAATTAAACATTCACATGAAACAAGGAATAAATTATGAAGATACCACTTTCTTCACTACATAGGTCCATGGCCTCATATCTCCAAGAAATTTGAGGGAGATATGAGGCGAAAAACTTATCTCAATCCCTAATAATCTCTATTGGAGGGAGGAGTAAGAGAAATTTCAGGAGTAAGTATTAGGGATTGAGATAAGTTTTTCGCCTTCCAGTTCTATTAAATCACGGTTCTGGTTTGAGTATGTTAGACAAGCTTATATAATGAAATGCATTGTAAATATAATTTCTTCTATCCATTTCTTATGTGTTTTCTAATTACAATTTTTTTAATGTGGTTCTGTGTTCATGTGAGTTTGAGACTACCATTGGGATATCATGGCTACACCAGAACATAAGCATCAATCCTCACGACTCCACTAACATTTTCAAAATTTGAAGGTATGGTCGCTTGTAAAATATTCTTGAGTGCAAAGAAATAAAGAAATTCATAGCAAATATAATAATTTTATAAGTTGGATATTTCTATTGGAAGTTCATTCGTGAGGCTGTGTCTCTTGACTATTAGATATGAACTATGTTTGGTCATTCTTTTGCAATTCAGGAGACTTGAACAGTTTGGTATACATCATTATTTTATTATGTAGCTTTTGGTTTGAAATATTAGACACGATAATTTGTTGTTGAAATTTTATTGATCGCTCATAGTTTGGAGTATAAACGCTCTACAATGAAGAATATTGCATTGTATGGAAATATTAGGTTAGGCTTTTGGGTTAGCTCTAGGGAACTTGAGGTAGTTCTTGTCATGGTCCCAAGATATGGGTGTCTCAAGACCCATGCAACATGAAGTACTTGCAGAATCGACATAAAGGAACACATAGATATATGTTCTACTACGTTAACTCGACCACATAATATGGAAAAGAAAATAATATGAAATTTCAATTGATCTCACTCATGAAACATATCATATTGAAAATGTTATTATTACTAGCTCAAACTGTCAATACCTGATGACATAACAACAATAATATATTGCCAACCCAGTGTTGGAGTGTGCCTACGTATCGATCGAATGTCCGCAAACGGAACAGCCCTAATGGTATAAAGATTTTTATCTGCACCAAAATATTAGAAGTATAAGCAATATATTTATGTATGTAGAGGACAATTTTCTGCATCACATAAAATAAATTACAGTAACTGATTTCTCTACCTTTCTCAGACAATCTTGCATTTGAACTTTGCCCTTTGTAAGGAATCCATGTCTACAATGATAATAAAAATGTTAATTGACTTAAGAGTGCATAGTGCACGTTGCACTGATTCTTTCAGTACCATCTCATATACTTCCCATACAGGATTCTTGTGAAATCAAATGCAATCTCACACTCTTCATTATATTAAGAAGTTGAAGTTCATAAATTATATTATAGAAAGCAAGAACAAATAGTGCTATGGATATAAGCAGACAATTCATTTTCCATCAGAAGAAGTCGAATTGTCCATCAACCTTACCTATCACAAAACCATTTAATTCCTCATATCAACTAATTTCTTGAAAGTGAAACAAGGCATTAATAATCATGAGAAATGTTGGATTTCCACAATATTAAGCTAGCTACTCCCCAAAAGAAACTGTAAAATTATAAACACAAATGACTATATCTATAATCCACAAACCAATTTATTCTACAATGACGTAACATGCAAATCAAGAACAGAAATCAAGAACCAAATACTCATTGTCCATTTAAAATAAAAACGCAGTACCATGAAAAGAGCATTTCCTTGCTTGATTAACTTCAATCGACCACTAATTCTCTCGGAAGCGTATTGAGTGGGATGTATTGCCACATTATCTTTAGTATATACGATCTCCACACCCTCCGGCTCGCTGGATGAGCTCCGTTTATGGCTGTCACTCCGAATCATGCTTACAGAGCCCTAAAAGTAATCAATTGAACAGAATAATCGGGGATTAAAAGAACTAATTGGATTCACACATAAATTGATAAACACAAAATAATGAATGATCAATTCAGCTCCAGCATCAATGGCCAAACCATTGATTATTAAGGAAATTCACGTTTAAATTAAGCAAAAATCAACCGACAGCATCCACAGGTCGAATAGAATACCTGTTGAATCGACGCGGCATAATCGGCATCATCCGACAGATCATTCTGTTCAGGTTCGTGCATCGCTGTAACTCTATCTAGAATGTGCGCGTTAGAGGGGGGTGGGGGGGTGTTGTAATAGAGAGATCGCGTATGGTTAACTTGCAGACGAAGGAGAAGAAATATGAGTGATTTTATATATTTATTAATATAAAGCATTTAATAATTAATGGAGTAATTAACATTATCAATAATAATAATAATAATGGTTAATTTTATTTTTCTAACTTATACTATTCGTGTTTTTTTAATTTTACATTCTATTTTTTTTTTCTTCGATTACTACTTATACTATACATTTTATTTACTTTTGTACTTTTCAGCCAACAATTTCCAACGAGAAAAAACCCACGTGATTTTCGTGTGCCAATTAAAGGTTAATTTTGTCATTTTCTAAACCATTAACTAATTTCACCTTCAAAATCGAATTTACCCTAATTTTTCTTTCATTTTTTCTACAAATTGTTTGAGTAATGAAGAATGGTGGTGATGGTAAGGTTCCAACAAAAATAAAATTTCTTTATCATTGAAAATAATTGAAGAACCGAATTTGCTCATGTCTTAAAATTGCAAATGACGAAAATAACTATCTCAATTAGCACATGAAAATCACATAGTCTCTTTCTCATCGGAAAATATTGACTGAAGGTAACAAAAATAAACAAAACGTATAGTATAGATTGTGATCGGATAAAAAAAATTAGTTTATGATGTAAAATTTAAAAAAAATCATAGTACATGTAGAAAATGAAATTAGTCCTAATAATAAACTAATACAAAAACCTATATGAAATTATTTCAAGGATAGTTATCTTGAGTTAGATACTTATTACTCACAAACAAGGTTCATTCACAAACAAAAATCATTTTTTACTAACGAAACTCATTTTCTCGAATTCATATATAAATTGTAAAATATGGGTTGTGAATTAATCCATTTCATATAATTAGATTCGTGAGATGATTTTACATAAGTGATAAAGATCCACTCTAAAGTCAAAGCTCTTAGAACCCAATAACAAATGAATGGTTAGAAACTCGTAGTGTAGGTTAAAATTTTAGAAACAGTAAAATTGCTCTTTTCTATAATAGGATATTGCAATTTCAAAAGGTTATGGATGTTATTCCACATTGGAAATTTTTAGGGGTTGGGTTAGTGACTTTTTTCGAATCACGTGTTACATTGCTATATCTTATATTTCATTGCATTAATTTATTATATATGTTAATTAATGATATTATTTGATATATATTATTTTAAAATCTAAAATGAAATGCAGATTTTAATAGAAGATTTGGTGTGGAGAGAAATCAAGAAAGAGAGAGAGAGAGATAAATGATGGGAAATACTGCGTAAAAAAGATGTAGGCTTCATTTCCACAGAGGATTTGATTCACAGTTGTAAATTTATCAATGATTTTGAATAGTTGTAAATTTGAAATTCATTATTTTTAGTTTAAATTAATTTTTAAGTAATACAGGTGGCTTTCATCATAAATTGATTTGAAATCAATTAATTTTACATTCTAAATTTCAAATCACTCTCTACAAACGAAACCATATGTTTTTTTGAAGTTGATATATATATATATATATATATATATATATATATATATATATATTTACAGTCCCTAAGATGTTATTATAGCTAGCCTACCGCTTGTTGTTAATTGGTTATAAGTACATATAATACTTTTTGTTATGCTGTGAATTTATTTTAGGTGAACTTCAAATAGTGGTGATATGTAGAATAATCGTTGTGTTGAATGTGTTTGATGATCAATAAAATAAAACAATATATAACTTGAAGCACTTTTAGAGTTTTGAAAGTGTATTCATTCTAATCCATTGTTTGTTGTACTTTTTTTTAACGAGAAACTTCGTTAAATTGTTCTAGTTACAATACACAATTTGTTTAACATAAAATTAAACGTCTGCAAACAAATCTGCTAGCTACTTGTAATAACAAGTTGAGTATGATTTTCACACAAATAACAAACTGCTACATAATGCCGACAGAGTTTTACACTCCTTTGGAACCATGTTTCTTTCCAAATCCAAGATGACATGACATATTATCCTCAACTTTGAAGTAGCATCGAAACTTGATAGTTTTCGTTTCAAATGTGTATTTCTTTTGTGAGGATTAATGGCTTAGATAACCTTCTTATTTGCTTGCTTTTCTTCCTTGTGAGATTGACAACTCTTAAATTTCTATAAATTTTCAGTTTTTTCTACATATATCTAGGAATTTTACAGAATTTATATTTTTAAAACTTTAATTTACATTGATTTAAAAAAGTTTCATATTGTATAAAGATTTTTTTTGTATATTTTTTAGATTTTTTTCTGGTTTAAAATAATATTAAGTTTTTTCTTCTTATTATTTAAATTCCTATTATTATTATTAATAATATTATTATTATTATTATTATTTACTCTGATTTAAATGCTTGTGGCATATTTGCCAAACTCCTTGAGGATACCCAATTTTAGCAATAAATGTCATGAATTACCAAAGAAGAAAAAATAATAATAAAGTTCAATTTTTTATTAATTTGCTTCTTTTTTTTTTTTTTTTTCTTTTGTTGAATGGATGAGAATGCAAATACGATCCCTAACTTATGTAACCAGATTTATAATTTATCTTGAAAGAAGTCAAACAAATTTGACAAATTTTTTTTTTCTCCCTTTTCAAAGTGACTAGTTAATGCCGACTTGGGTAGTCAATGCAATCATCTTGTTTCTTTATTGTTCAGGGTTGACCATAACATTTTAGGGGCCTATAGCAAAAATAAGAGAACAAGCCTTACCAAAAGGATAAATAAATAAATATAAATACACAATTCTAACAAAATTTAATAAAAACATGAAAATAAAATGATAGACCACTATTTATTGTATTGACAATTCAAATTTTTTTTTTTTTAACTTCTATCAAATAAACAAATAAAAGGGGAAAATAATTATATTATAAATCTCCGATTGTAGAGGAAGAAGAAAAAAAATTATAAGGGAAAATAATGAAGGATAAAATTTTATTAGATATTGAGGACGAGGCATAAGATAGAAGTAAAATTTTAAATAAATTGTTAAATTGAAAGAATTAGAAGAGAGGAAGTTTAATTATGAAATTAAGAAAATATACGGGATTAATAGATTAAAATTCCTATTATGGATTGAATGTCCCATTCCTTTTCAAATTAAAAATATTAAATTTATATTTCTAAGATCATATTTAATAAACCTATTAAAATTTCTACTAATAATTTTTTTTTTTTGGGGCCTATAAGAGATAATTATACAAAAAGCTGGGTTCATGTGAGTAGTGTAATAACAATCTGATTCAATTATTTTATATTTTATTACTAACATTAACTCAATTTTTTTTCTTATTTATTAATTGTATATTATTTATAATCAACTTTTACTATATTTAAAAATGTAAGAAATATATAAAAATTATTTGATGTATTCATAATTATAATAAAGAAAAAAAAATTACCGTACACTTAAAATAAGCTACTATCAATATAACACAATTAAAATTACAAATAGTTAAAAATATGTCAATAATTGACTCTATTTGTAGAGAATATGGATGAAGATTAAGTTGTGACATCCATTTGGCAAGCCATATTGTCATCCCTACATACTATACGTGGCCCAAAATTAAAATTTCAACTCTATTCATTTATAAAATGGTTAATTATATAAAAAAACACAAATATTGATTATATTTTAATTTCGACACAACTTTTATTTGTAATTTTTTTATCATAAATTTTTAGATTTTAACTGTAATATCGTCGTTCTTGTTGAATGCATGCACCTTGATTAGATCGTCACAACCTTTATCACCAATTTCATCATATGACACCATTAATGTCATAAATTGATGTTGGAAATTGCAAGAAATCCAGTATGCACCCTCGAGTCTCAATCCTTAATTAATAACCGTGATAACGCTATATTGCAAATTATAAGGTGGATTTGGGACAACTCATCAAGACGTGTCAATAATAATGGTAGCATCGAAATTAGGTGTTGGGAATAGAGAATGAGATTGATATGGTGATTGAAAACATTCCAAAGTCCTTTGAGTACTAACATGTTAAAAATAAAAATTCATATCATAATTGAAACTTCCCATATAATATTACCTATTCATAAATTGGATTTGAGAATCCATTTTTATTTACTTTTTAATCGAAATTAACAAATGAAAGATGGTTAACAATAAAAGTTCATTTTATAAATTATAATTTAACCCAGTGACATTTAATATAAAATTGGATTGAGAATTCATTGATTTACTTTTTTTTTTCTCGTCCCAATTAGAAGTAAAGTGGATAAAAATGGACGGCCTAAATCCTTCCATCCAAGTAGCCTAATGTTTATATCCAATGTTTTGCTTCCAAAAAATTTTAAGTTTCAATCTGAAAGTGAAGGGGTTTTCATTGGAATAAATTTATGAAGAGAGAGAGAGAGTGAGAGACTACCTCGGATCTGGTGATTTAAAATTTTCCTTAAAAAAAGAAAAAAAGAAAAAGAAAAAGAAAAGGAGATAGTTAAGTAAGGCGTGTGAGAATCTGATCACGCGAACTGGTCTCCCCAAATCATGAGCTCTATATTATTCTATAGACCATAAAATGAGTCACTTTCCTAAATCAACCTCTTTAATTTAATAATCCGTATATGCATATATATTTATATTTCGAGCAAGATTTTATGAATAGGAAAAATAAGGAAAATTGTATGTTACATATATGCATTGAATTGATTAAATGCAAAGGAGGCGTAAACTAAATATCGAAAATTCAGTGTCATTTTATGCTACGAAAATTCATATTAAATACATAATACCAGTGTTTTCATAACCGAATCGGTGGCCAAATCGGCCTGGCCACCGGTTCACGGTTCAACCAGTCGGATCGGTTGAACCGATGGTTCAACCGGTAAAATGATCTTTGTCTATTTTTTTTCAATAATATTTATGCTACATTAGAAAAGTTATATACTTATATGATTCATATTAAAATAAATACAATAAAATTATAAAATGTCAAACTACATATCCCATAATCCATAATGAAGTCTCAAACTAAAAATTAAAATATTAAATACTAAAATTTAAGATAGATAAAATGACAAAGTAAAATATTGTAAATCTTGATGATCATATCATAGTATATATTGAGATTGAGATATGCATAGAAGAATATATGTCGATATTTTCCTTTTGATTTCTTGTATTTGTCGATATTTTCCAATATCTTTTGAATAGTTGGCAATATTGTTTCTTATTCCTAAATTAAAGCATCCGATCTAATATTGAAGGGATCTTTCTTCTTTGTAGTTGTATATGGTATTGAATCAGATCCTTTAATTTAGGAATAAGAAACAATCTTGCCATATTGGAAAATATCGACAAATACAAGAAAATAAATCAAAGAAAAATATCTAGGTTAGATGACACATAACTTTGTGGTAGTTGAATGAGAAATAAATTTTGCATTTGTTATTTAATTATAGTCGAATAAGAAATAAATTATGCATTAGTTCATGAAAAAAAAAAATTTGGAAATTTCATAGCCTAAATATATATTTTTTTTTTTGATTTTCCGGTTCCCGATTATAACCGGTTCAACCGGTTTTTGATCGGTTCTTTTCGGTTTAACCGAAAAAACGGTTAATTGGAGGTAATCGGACCGGTTTCTATGCCGGTTCCCGGTTGAACCGGTTGAACCGACCGGTCCGATCAGGTTATGAAAACACTGCATAATACACTATATATAATTAATTTGAATAGAAAAGAAATAAATTTAGTTTATAAAAAGAAAAAAAGAAAAAGTAGTTAAAAAGAGGAGAAATAAAGGTAAAAAGAGGGGTAGAAGGCCAAGATGATTGTCCCCCCAAAATGTAACGTAAAACCCCTCCTTTGGCGCCGCTGTCTGCGCTTTGCATTTGGGAACTTTAATTCACACAAAAATGTCCTGAAATTACACTACTTTGTTGTGTTTAGCTTTGGAAACTTCTTTCTGGACAATCCTTTGCTCACATTCTGCACTCCTGTTCCCAATACATTTATTTTCTCTTCCTTTTAATTTATGATTTATCATTATAGCCTGCTCTTCTTCATCATTAAATTTTCATAATCTAATTAATTTGAGAATAACAATACCATTTCTTGAAATTGTGGCCATTTTAAAGCGTAACTTTTGTTTAGGTGAAGAAATATTTTGAATTGCTATCAGGGATTGACTTTGTACATTATAAGTGGTGTGATTATTTGGGGGTTTTATGATTTTCGGTTAATTATCTTATTTATTTGTTTAGTACCATGTGAGTTGGTAACAATTGGACATGCGTTCTGTGATTTTGTCATTGCTAATTCTCATAATGCATTGAAATGTCTCGCAAATCCTAAGTTATCGTCATTTATATGCTCTACACGTGACAATTTTAGAGAAAATTAGGAGATTCGAAACTAAATTTATTAAAATTTAAGAGATAATGAACTTTATTGCCATTGATTGAGAAAGACCAATTTTATGTGTGTGAAATGAATAATATTTATATACTACAGGACAAATTGAAAATTTCATCATATAATTTAGGCATTGTGAAACTTTTTTTTTTATACCACCAATTTTACAGATTACAATTCTAGTTATTTGTTTATCATTATTTTTCAATTTTTATCTGATTTTATTAGAAAATTTTCAAAATTTTCCAATATGGACACAAAAATTGCTGACATGACTTTCTCAATTCCAACTTCTACATAGGTATATAGAAATTAACAATATTCAAAGCAACACATGACCAAAATTGGATTAAAAAAGTAATAGTTTACATGACAAATTGTATATACTATACACTATATGTATACTTATATAGTGAAGAAACATCAAGTGTCATATAAAATACGACACGAGTTTGTAAGGTGATATAGGTGGAGGGGTAATTTAGGTCTTGTTAACTAAGCTAATTAATCATTATTTATAATTAAAATACATTATAGTGACGGTGAAGATTTTGCCGGCGTCTCTAGATTATGAATTTTAATTTGGATGTGTAATTGAGTCTCTAAAATTTAAGAGGCAAAATGGTTGCAAACAAAATCACAAGATTAATTTTATACTTTATTTCAAACGAGAAATCTTCCAAAAGCTCACATCATTAGCAGTCATACATACATGTATACTAATGATGAAAGATTAATTTAGTTTAGTCCCTTAATATATAAAATAAAAAAAAGGTAAATGAATATCAAATAAGCCAAGCCAAGAATTCTATACATTCTTTAAAACATAGAAGAATAAAAAAAAGGGTTTGTTTGTGTGTTTGAAGTAGAGAATATTTGAGTGCATGCGTAGCGTAAGAGAAGGAACAAAAAAGTGTTAAGATAGATATTGTGATTTGAGTAGAAACTAAGCATGAGAACCCTAAAAGTGAGTTTGGCTCCTCTTTGATATCATTTTCCTCACCTTCTTCTTCTTCTCATCCCGAGGCTAACCCCACCCCAACCCCTTTATACACATTATTTCTCTCCTATCTTTTCCTCTATTCTATCTCTCTCTCTCTCTCTCTCTCATGTACTAGCTCATGGTTAGCTTCATCTCATGTCTAAGCTTTTGCAAGTACTGTATAGGATTATTTGATGACATAATGGGTTTTGGATTCTATGGCTCTATAAATGCCCTCCCTCTCTCTCTCTTGGTTTTCTATCCACTGCTTATTTTGAAGCCCTAATTGATCCCATATAGTACAATCTTTTTTTTTTTCAAATATATAGTACAAAAAGTGTTGAAAGAATCACTTTTTTACTGTTCTTGATCGAACCCTTTTAGTTCTCTCTTCTTTTTCAATGTGTTTATGGCATAATTTCCACATATTGCTATAGATAAGTCTAGAGATTCCATTTCTTCCTTGGTTGTTTTGATCTCTATATCTCTTCTAAGATATTCTTGCATCATAAGCTTAAAAAGCCCACCCAAAAGTTGATGTTTTTTTAGTCAAATTGAAGGACTCGAAACCACCATTTCGTGATCCCACTTTCACATTGCCACCCCCAACAACTTTCCAACATAACCTCCTCAACTAACAACTCCTATGATGTCATGTCTTTCCACTTGAAACCAAAATGCCCTTAAGTCATGATTTTGCTGTCTTTTTTATTCAACCTTGGACCATTCACATGATTCTATATTCGACTTATAATAAGGCCCCCTTTTGGTGTAGTACTTTTAAATTTACTCACATTCAATTAGTATTTCATCAAATTTTTGAAAGCATATATATTAGAGTTTGTATATATATATGGAAACACATAAGGGGATGCATGTTTATGGGAGGTAAAGAGGGCGATATTGGTGAGGTTCAATCCGAAGACGAATTTACTCATACAATTAGTAAAGTACGATCTCAGATTGAGCCGCGCCAATATCACTCTCTATCTGATTGATCTCCCGTTGCAGCTCCACTCCTTAAACCAATTTATTTGTCATCTAAACAGCCAGTTTATATATTTGTTTATACATGATTAACTCTTCATATTATACATGCAACTGTTAATCTTAGTATACATTTAATGAATTCATACATTGAATTCTAGCTTTTTGATGAAAAAAAGAATGTAATTACTGTCATTTAGTATTTTAGTTGTTTCTGATCAGGTATTTCTGTATGCCATTGTTATGATGTTAATTTGCAGGTCCAAGTTTGGAGCAGCTTAATTTTGTGGATTTATTGGCTACTTTTGTATTCTGTAAGACCACATTTACAGCCTAAAATGTAAATTTGTCTTTTTTTTGCAAAATTAATTAATATATTATGTTTATATTTTGTAATTATTTTGGGGAAGGATATTGTTATTAATGTACTGAATTTGAGAAAATTAATATGTTTATAGCGTACCAATTCGTCATAAATTGCATTAATTCTTTGTGATAATGAATATGTTCAATTTAAGGTGCCATAACTTTTTAGGGGTTAAAAACATTTTTCGTTTCGTAATTTTGGACACGATCTCATTATTATTGTATTTCTTTTTTTCAAAACAACTCGATTTAGGTCCAATAAAATTTGACTTGAAAATTCAAAATTCGACAGAAAATATCACTTGAGTTGCATGTGACCTTCAATTTGAGATTTTTCGATAACTTAAAAATTACGTGGTGAAATGTGATTTTTCTTATTGATTAGACATAATAAACAATTTTTTAAACGAAAATAAAAGTTACACGACATTAAATAGTCGCCACATCATCAAGAAAAACTTAAAAATTCTATAAACTGTAAAATTGATAAAAATGAATGAAAAAATATAAAATAAAATTCCCACCACTTCGCCAAATTTCAAAACATGCAAAAATTAAAATAAAATAAAATTACATAGGAACACTGCCATTATATGGATATCAAAGTCCCTCATTCAATTTTCTAATTTCATACACAAATTTGGGTATCAAGAAAATGAGTTTTATTAAAGTTGAAAACCGAAATATATTTTTATGAAATCAAGTCGGATTTGAAATCTTTTCTTAAGATTGATTTGAGACTTTGAAAGAAGATGAGAAGATGATTGTTTTGAGACATATTTCGTGTATTTTGGTTATGGATTGATAAAATTGAAAATTAGTCTTGAAAGTGGCGACTATTAGGTAATTATAGCGACTGTTGGTGGTGATTTAGTGAGTGCATTGCTACGATTGTTCTGAAACGAAGGATGGAAAAAGGTTTTCAGTTCATTTCCACATGAAATGTGAGAATTGACTATGAAAGAAATGATTTGATGTGCACGGTTACACCATAATTATGTGTAATTGTAATTCCATTTTTTGAACAATTTTTTTCAGTAATCCAATTATAAAAAGTCATGTGATGCATCATATATACAGCTTCCTAAAAAGCTTCAATTTTTATGCCACATATAACTTGCGTGGCATGTTTTTTGATAAAATTTGGGTGAAAATCGAATAATATAACAAATTATGAGATTAAATTAAATAGATTTATTATGAGATTATTTGTATAACCCATCAAAATTATGGAACCAAAATTATTTTAACCCAACTTGTATCACGAGAAAGTCGAGTTGGGAATTTTTGCAGCAACAAAACTCCCTCATTGAAGTCAATAGTGTTTAACAAATATGAAAAACACAAAATTCCTTGTACATAATGAATAATGCCACATACATTCATTGTTGTAGAATGTAGATGAGATATCCTTATCCTTGGTCCCAAAATGACACTGTTCCTTGGTACAGAGAATCCAAAATATTGTAATTGAGATTAATGGGAATTAATATACAAATTTAATTAGGGATTGAGAAAAGAAGACCACTATCTTCTAGGTGATAACAAATACGAAATTTTCTTAAAATAATATAAAAATATATTCGTATAACTTATACTCATTAAAGCAGATATAAGTTGTTTCCACATTTAAAAAAACAAAGAAAATATAGGAAATTTTAATATAGAACATATGAGTTTATCTCGTATAAATTAGGAAACCAACATTGAAGTCATGCACTATAAATGATGGTAGTATTTATAGTGATTTAATTACTTCATAATACCTGATTACAATAATTAATACAACATATGAAAAAAGGAGAAAAGAGTGAACCGGTTTTTCTCTAAAACAAACCTTAATTGAGGTAAGTAAAATTATCTAATTTTCACTCACCACTTTCGTTACAAAATCCAAAATTTCCAAATAGAAGGATTTCCCCCAAATGAATTACATTGTTGCTTGACAGAAGTTTCCAGCACGTGTGTTCCTATGCCTGTAAAGTTAACGCCGTCGTTAAATCCGTTACTGTATGACGTCATTGACATGGACATACAAAGAGATAAACAGGCACAGCCTTTTACAACAAATTATTATAATTAATTAATTCATTAGAAAAAGTCATATGAGAGAAGGAATGAAACCCTAGATTTGCAAGTCTCTCCGATGTATGCACCTAATATTTTTCCATGGAAGGTTGCATTTTTATTCACCTAATTGGTGGATTGGATTTGTGAAATCGGATCAAGTTGATCTGATAGTTTTGTAGAATTAATTAATCCTAATTTTTGGGCGTAAAATCGATCGGTTGATTCTGCATGAGAAAAGTAGTGGCGGTGGTGGTGGAGGGATTGGTGACAGAGTAGAGAGAAGGAATTTTCCTTAGTTGTGGGCGAAACATGTCTGCCGTTGTGTGCGGAAAGAGATCCAATATTTTCGAGGAATCTCCGTCGTCGCCGCCTGTATCCAAGAGAATCCGCTGTTCTTCTTCATCATCTCCGGGCCGTACCTTTTCTCCGCCGCGACTCGCCGCCGCTTCCGCCTGCTGGTTTTCCAGTTCCTACTCGCCACTCGATCATCTTGTCACTCTTTTTCCGGAAATGGATAGACAGGTTTTGTTTTCTTTCTTTTCCTTTTCTGATTTATAGAATAATTGAATAAAGATTGTCCTTTCTGTTGGATTGGGGAATTTTGATGCTCAATTGATGAATTGCAGGTGTTGATCTGATTCAAGTTGAGTGCTTAAAATTACTCTTTTTTTTTTTTTATTATTGTAGTTTTGTGTTGCTAAAACCTAAAATTGAGTTTCTTATACATTAGATTGAATTTTTGTGGATCTTATTAAGTGCTGCAAATGCACTTGTTATGGGCTATGGTCAGCAAATCGGATGCTTTTATTGGACAAAGAGGGATTATGCCTTATGTTTGAGAGATGAAGGGGGATTGTTTTTCCGACGCAAATCATATCATCTCATATGTGAAGTTGGTTAGTGTAGCACCATTTATTATCCAGTGGGGAGTGTGATCCTGTAGGATTTTATTCACCATCAGGACAGTGAACATTTCTCTGTTATCCAATGAATGCCTTGCTCTTAGTTTTGTTTCCAGAAATATAGCTCTCAAGTTGGGGATTAATTGCTCGTCATATGAATCTATATTACTTTATAAATCTCGATGAAAAAATAAGTTCAAAGTATTATATTCTATTTTTCCTATATCAAGAGTTTCTGGATGTGACCCGCTTGTGGATTTTGATCTTTTGTTTCGGAGGCTCGACAATCTAAATAAGTAAAATGCATTTGCAATACCAATGAATTTACTAATATGGATCTCAAGTGTTTTCTCAAATCCCTCCATCCAAACACTACCTAAGGAAAAACCTGCATCATGCTTATCACTTTATCGGAGTTCTGGTATTTGAGTACATATGTTTTGTTACTTCTTTTTGGCCTAAAATGCGGATAGTTCTGGGGATTTTAATAACTTTTAAGAATCTTTTTCTGGTATTAGTTAGTGTCACTCTGTACTGGATCAGTGTGAACTTTTGGAGGTCTATCCTAGCACTCACCTTCTTTAATTGGGAACTATAATTATCTTGTCATTTGATTACTTGTCATCACTGAGATTTTCAGTGGCCTATTTAATTGTGATTTGTGATGGATGGATGCTGTATTTGGTGTGTCATATGTTTGCTTGAATTGCTAAATTCCACGTTCTCTTATACGCATCAGAATATGGTTGAATTAGTTCATTCTGTGAGTGGAAGTATGCCCTTTAGTTCTCTTCATTATGTTTTTATCATGTAGCATGCTCTGAAATGTCTTACACAGACAAGTATACATTTTCTCTTTCTGGGTTGGGGTTTAGACACAGACAAGCATATGTTCTCTCTCTGGGTTGGAGAGTTAGATTTATTTATTGATTGAATATGCTTTTGATTTCAAGTTTCTGGAGAAAGCTCTTGAAGAATCTGGTGATGATTTGGATTCGGCGATTAAAAGACTAAATGAGCTTAGGTTGAGTGCTGCAGAAAGTGTGCCTGATGCTTCCCAGGAAGCTCATACTGAATTTTCAGCTCAAGGTTCATATTTCTTTGGTTTTGTGTTTGATATATATATATATATATATATATATTCTTAAAGTTGCTCATTAAATGGCATTTGTTAAAGGTTTGTTCTTGTGTTTGTTCATTGGTTTTGAACCACAGGGATGTTACCAGCACTGAATCCAGAAGTTGAGGTTTATTAGTAGTTTTACTTGTTGTCATACCACGTATAACTTATGTTCTAAACCTTAGTCTCAGATTCAGTTTTGTTTTGGTAAGTTAGGTGTCTGAAATCTGGTTGATCTTTTTTTGGAAATCATACTTTGATCTTGGTACCCTCATCCTTGTCCATGTCATGTTACAAGGATATCGAAGAAATCTGAATCATATGTGCTTGATTTTGTATTACAGCCGAATGTTAAATGTACCTAAAATAAAAATAGGATAGTTTACATGAGGTAAGATACATTCAAGAATAGATACTGACTGCAGCCTCCACCAACATGTTTATACCACGATGAACAATAAAGATGATTGTCTGTTAGATGACCTTGTCTATGTCCATAGAGTTTCCATCAAGCCCTTAAAGTGTTTAGGAATTTTGTGAAATCTTGATTACATGGTGAAGATCATATAATTCTGCATTGTTTGCACAAATGATACCTGTGAAACTAGATCCCAATACCTTTAAGTAAAAATAGATGTATCACTTCCCTAATTTTGTTTTACAATTGTTGTAGCCTAGCGATCCTTTATCCCTTCATCTCTTTCAATACAAGTATATCTGTACATCATGAAAAAGTTCCAAATATTATTGTGATTGATGCAACTCTAAATGCAATTAATGACTTGGTGTTTTCATATTGCAATTTCTCAAGCTACTATTATCGTGCAATTTTTTCTCGTTTGCCTAACATGATCATACTTTATTTCGAGATCAGGTCCAGTGGCAAATAATGGGAGTACTGCTCCGAGGGAGGAACAACCTACTGGAAGCAATATTCCTACCAATGGTGCAGAGTGGGTGGAGCTCTTAGTGAGTGAAATGTTAAATGCTTCCAACATAGAGGATGCCAAGGCACGTGTCTCACGAGTACTTGAAGCATTAGAGAAGTCCATTTGTGTTAATGCAACTGCTGAGGCTGCCCACAGCTTTCAGAAGGTTAATAAACCTTTTTCGTCGAATCCCATATTTGATTTGATCATATCAAGAGTCATCATTTAAGTATACAATATTCATGCTACTTGTATGAAATTTCCATGCCTTTGTTTGGTGCAGGATAATATCATACTAAAGCAGCAACTAGAAGCGGTTGTTCAAGAGAACGCTATATTGAAACGTGCGGTTTCTATTCAGCATGAACGACAAAAGGAGTTTGAGGAAACGGGCCAGGAGTTGCATGAGCTGAAACAGCTTGTAGTGCAATATCAGGAGCAAGTGAGAACTCTCGAGGTCAGTTTCACTACCTAAACACTTGCAAAATGTGTATGGCTTCAATCGCAATGAACCAAGAAAACAATTTTCATATAGTTTGTCTCCTACATTCATCGCTTTGGTTACTCCTACATTCATCCCTTTGGTTAAAACTTATATGGCAACAGATACATTTTCTTCCAGACGGAAATGCTTTAGAACTCGAGTCTCAACATATGATTTTGTTTTCATTACATCAGGTGAACAACTATGCCCTTGCGATGCACCTCAAGCAGGCCCAACAAAGCAACTCGATCTCAGGGCATTTTCACCCTGATGTATTTTAGTTCAATAAATAACCCCCGTGTGCGTTATTTTTATATGTTGTATAATGGATGGCCTAACAAGTGAACTACAACTATACATGTTTTCAGTGAGACATCTTGTCTTAGAATGTCTTGTTTTGGTGAGCTACCCTTGGCAAATAATGCCGTTTTCTATAGTCTAAGTTGCTCAATCTAATGTTTGCATCTAAACCATCCTAATTTAGAGGGTGTTGGGCTAAGCTCTACCATCCAAATAAGACATTTTTAGAGTTTATATGATGATTAATCTTATTTTAAAATTAAGTTGTTAAAAGTGTATTGATCAATAAGATGGTGGAATTGATTATAAGATGTTAGTAATGATAGTTGTGTAAGTTAAATGATTGATTGAGCTTAGAGACTATAAGATTTTGTTTTAGAAAGAAGTCGAGATGCCTTTATTTCTTTTCATACAAGTTGGTAGTTTGGTACATGCATTACGAACAAGAAGAGTATAGACATTCAAATAAAAATCCTCCTGAAAAATAGAGTTTAGAGGCTTAATTGAAAAGAAAATAAAAAATCATGAAGTAGCTATTTTAGTACGAACTTTTATATTTAACCAAAAATGATAATAATCACAAACTTAGCTTATTTTACGGATTTTCCACCGATTTGTCCATTATGACAGCCATGTTGTCGGCAAAAAAAAAAAATAATAATAAAGAAAAAAAAAGTGAATAAATCGATAATTGTGCGCACCTAACATAACTAAGATGAAAGAAAACAATATAAGTTTCACCAAAGCATATTTGAAATATATTGCTTGCATATCTGCTTTAGTTTATGTGAACACCAATTAGAATATTTGGTCAATTAGTTTCGAATCTATACTTATATATAAAATGAGGGAAGTTGACAAATTTTACTAATTTATCATTTTTTTTTTTAAAAATGTCACATTAAATTACTGATTATTTAAATATTTTATTTTTGATTTTTTTTGTAGATTCTAAAAAAGTAATATTTTATATGTAATCATATGATTTTTTTTTTATCATTTACAAGAAAATGTTATGATTATAATATTTAAAAATTCAATTGTGGGTCCTAATATTTCCAATATAATTCACTTTCTTGTATCCTAATTTTAAATTTACTCAATATATTTTTTAAAAATAAAAAAGTGTAAGAAGAGTATTAAACAAAACTTGTCCACATCTATAAATTGTGGAGAAGCTC
The DNA here is from genome assembly GCA_028654395.1 of Scutellaria barbata. NCBI lineage: Eukaryota > Viridiplantae > Streptophyta > Magnoliopsida > Lamiales > Lamiaceae > Scutellaria > Scutellaria barbata. The sequence continues at coordinate 9,740,767 of CM053646.1, read as the reverse complement.
AACACTATACACCAATATAGATCTCTTAAAAAAAACCTTATTAATTGGACATTTAGGTTTAACTAAGATATATAATATCACTGTAGAGTTATGATCATTTATAAAATTATATTCCTTAGCTCGACTCGACAAATGATTTTGGTAATCATATATTTAAATGATATGATTATATCTTAATGATGTGACTAAAATTTAAAAATAATCAAATTTAAACATTATGTTGAAAATTAAAAATTTGAAAAATTAGTTTAAAATTTTAATATATAAATGTGGAAAATAGTTTTAAAATATAAATTAATTTTACTAGGTGTTATAAAATGTTTAAAAGTTTGAAAACTATTATAAAATCAAAATAATAATAATAAATATTAAAATTAATTATAATAACAAGGTTTAACAATTTAAAATAAAAAATATATGTGTAATATTAATTGTGAAAGATATAAATTGAAATAAAAGTTTGTTTGATAAAATAATAAAAATATTTGGTAATTTATTCGAAACTATTTCAAATAGATATAATTAATCTAAAAGTTGTTTTAAAAAAAACTAAAATTTCTTCTAAAAATCTAAAAAATATTATTTTAATGTAAAAATACTTTGGAAGCTAAATTTTATAAACATAAATTAAATTTTGGAATAAATAAAAATAATATAGAAAATTATCAACACATTTTAAAAATAATTCTAAAATATAAAAGAACAAAAATATGAACAAAACATATTAGCAAATCTAGTAAAAGACTTCTTAATTATACAGAAATTAAAACCCACAAACACAAAACTATTATTATTATTATTTTATGTTCAATTTTATTTTTTGATTGAATTATTGAATATTGATTTTATATTTATTATTTTATTATTTTTTAATATTGATGTTCAATTTTATTTTTTATTATTCAAATTTTATTATTTTAATGTATTGTAATATAATTATAAATTAATTATATTCATAATTTTATTTAAATTTCATTTTTAATACATGTTATATCAAATTCATAATCTACTATTTACATAGCATATATAATTATATCAAATTTAAAATGTTGAATTTCAAAATTGTTTGCATTCAAAATTTCTAATTATATCAAATATAATTATTTAAAATAACATAATTTTAAAGTTGAAATAAAAATATTTTTAATTAATATATAGATATTAAAAGCAATATATATATATATATGTCTTGTTATTCCCTTTTATGAATATGTCTTGTTATTTCCTTTTATTAAATTTAAATGATATATTATTACATTATGTCATCAATATTAAAAAATATATATTTTATATCACAAACCGCTCATTGTACGGGTGTACTGCTAGTTAACTATTATTTCTTCGAATTTTTAATAAATTTCAATAGATTGTTTTTTTCCGAATCTGATTGTATTCTAATTCACTGAATCACATAGACTCGTTCTCTTTTCACGACATTCCCACTTTTAACATGTCTTTGCAGGTAAGACAATATTTTCATGTACGCATCCACAATGATCTATGAGTATCCATAACAATGTTTTTAGAGGTGTTGATAACCAAAACATACTTTAGTTAATTGATGTAGGAGTATTTTTGTGTGTGTTTTTTTAAAGAAGAATATAAAAAACACCTCAAGTGTGTGAAAATAGATCCTACAAAAAAATGATATAATTCACATGTATTGTTGTGGATGGTCTAAAAAAACACCTGTGTTGTATGCTCTTATACTAACGAGACTTTTCTGAGGAAAATGTCAATACGTACATTGTTCTGAAACATCTTCACGTGCACATAGAGAGCAAATCATGTGCGTGATCCCCACCAAATGTTTTTTTTTTTCAAATGTGTTTGCCGGAAATTCGGGAAAAATTCCATCAGATGTTGTTTCGGCCACCTAATGATTCATTACATATTTTCCTATTTATGATTTCTGATATGACAGAATACTATGGTTGTGCTTAAGATAGGATTTACAACTTAATAGTTGAGAATTAAAGAGTTATTTTGGTCACGTTGAGATGTTGCATTCTTACCATGTAGAGGATTATAATTTCTTTTACTTTTTTCATTGAAAGTGAGTTTTTGATGGATCAAAATAACGTGAGGCCATTATTTTTGGGGACAAAAGTTATCAATGAGCAGCAATTATTTCGACTGTGATCAACGAAAAAGATTGCTGATCTCATTACGATTGAGAAAAGGAAATCTTTTAAATATTAACATGTGATCATTATTGAAAGACGTTCTTGAATTATGAAGTAATTGCATTTCAAAACATCTCAAAATTATTTATACACAAAAATTAATATGAATCTGTTTTATAGATATAATTTTATGAAATAGAGCTCCACTATCACAACTCAATCGAATTTTAACAAGTTAATATGATTTACGAGTTATATATGAATGATGATAGACCTGTCTCATGAAATTAAATCCATGAATCTACTCTTAATTTTAAGTATCAATTACCCTCCACAAAAGTAATTCTCCCTCTTCCAGTAAAAGACATAATTATGTCAATTGACGAATATTCCCACTACTTTTTAGTGTCATAATCCCATATTAGAAAAGAAAAGAGGCAATTAATTATTCTTCTACATTTTGTAATATAAAAACTTCTCTTTTGAGAGCTTGTAAAATTGTATAAACGGATAAACCCATCACTGATTTTTCCAGCATACTTGTGAAAAGCAGGATGTGGGATTAGTTGGTCAATAATTGTTGATGTGAGGGTTAATTTTGTCCAATGAAAATCAAGTGGTTCAAACAATTTGGATAGGAGTATCTATATTGAGTCATTACCAATCAAGAAAATGAAGACAAACCAATTTATAAAGTCCTAAATACATCCAATCTTTGCTTTTCCTTTTTTTTTTGTCTTCATATAGTTGGCCAAGAACCAAGGAAGTGGGATGATACGGATTTGGTCTATCTTACTCTTAGCTATAATTTATTAGGACAAAAAATTTTAAGATTATCTTATATAAATTTATGAAAGGTTCTATCCACAATAAAAATTCATTTTTCAAATGTCGATCTCTATATATTGTGAATGTATGATATACATACTAAATGAATCGTCACTCAATTATTCAACTTGACATAAACCTAATCTTAAGAAGAGAAGTCAGATAAGTTCAATTATGTATCAAAATAATGATAAGGTTGAAGATGTGATTTATGTATTACGATGTGAGCAAACAATTCAAACACACACCTTTTTATTATTTTATGTAATTAGTAGACGTATTAGTTACGAAAATCAATAATGAAGTTTCATAAATCAATTATATCATCTTGATTAAATTATAAATCCAAAATAGTTTTGTTATTTCTTTAATCATTGCAAATGCACCCTACGTCACAATTAACATAGGCCTTTTATTTTTCTTATTCGTTTTCAAATTTTGATAGCCACACTTTTCTGATAATATGATGTGGCAGTGATAATTACAACATAACAACTTTTAATGGGGTATTTTTCATAACTTAAAGTGCAAGATTTTGTAAATAGGCCAAATCCCAGAATGATTCTTGTCAATATATTCCCTAATGAAATTGAGTTATTTAATTTGTACGGCCAATTTGCATTGTCATGAGATACACGAGTTTTTTCAATATATTAAATAAAAATGAGTATATTTAATCACCTTACTTTTAAAAATATTAACATTTTATTTTTAAAAATTATTTGTTAGATGTTTCATTATAAATATTTTAATGATAATATAATTTGTTATATGCATAATATGTGTCATTAGGAATGTAACAATGTTAATATGTGGAGGTCAGACTAGAAAACATGAGACAAAGTATTAATTAATACAAAACATACTTTATGCTTATCCTATGCTAATTTTATGGCGCACGCAACGCAATTCATTATCTGAAAACAAAGAGTTTCATTGGCTGAATCCAAATTTCACCATAGAGCATTATTACAAAACTTTTAAAACAAACAAACATATAAAGATTGAGTTTGATTTTGTGTCCCAACTTTCGACAAAGTCCTGGCTGTGAAAACGTTTTATTATTTAACTCACATGATCGAGTGATGATTTTGTCGGTGTTTTTTTTTGGCTTATTCCAAAATATAATGGTAATTTATAAAATAAAATCTGTCCGGTAAAATTTCGACAGATTATATATGAATTATAGTCTCATTCAATCATTCTATTTTATTATACATTAAGTTGAAGCATGTAAGTTATCTATGTTCACATTTTCTGAATGGAACTCTGTTCTTAATTATTAAAGTGTGTCTCATTTATTTACTTATGTTGGAAACCACTTTTTTTTTTTTAAGATTGCAAAAAGAATATTTTAGCCAATTTATAATAAATAATAATTATGAAATGCTTGCTTAAATTGCATCAGTAAGAAGCAACTTTTAACTACAAATAATTCAAACAATAGAAGTAACAATTATTTTATACTTCATTCATTCATAGTAAATGTATTTGTAGAGATTAAATCTTCTTACAGATTAATTGTTATTGTAGATTACAATTTCACTTTTATTCTAGAGTTGTTCATGATACCCTTATTCTTGAAATTAAAATAATAATAAAAAAATAAAAAAAAACCCCTATTTCCAACTTTCTAGCATGTAATTTTATGCCAAATAATTAGACATTTGATTGAAATGTGTTTTTTCTTCTAAAGAGTAATAAGAAGTAATGTTGATTATTTATAAGGTATAAATATTAGTCAATATCTAATTATTTTGCTGACATACATGTTTTAATTAAAGTCCGATTAATATGCGGATTGACCCTACGTACCTTAGTACCTATATGTTTGGATAAGATGAAAATGAGTAATTATTTGAAAACTTTATCATGATCCCATCATCCAAAAAATTCCCTATAATTAGTTACTCCATTTATACCTCCTCTCTCATAATTTCTCTCTACAGAGAATACTTAAATTAAAGAATACAAAATTGTGGATTTCTGTTATTCATTACAAAGAACAATAAACTAGAGAAGATTAAACTTTTTTTTGTTGAAGCAGTAGTACTTATCGTGAAAAAAAGATCCGATAAAATTATTTAATTGTTTCCGAAAATGTAATATTTGTTTAACAATCAATCATTCATGAATTTAAAGCATTCATAAAAAATAGCCAATAATGTACCCACTAAAACATATGATTGTGTCTAGCGTCTGATGTTGTTGACGCGATTGATCATGTGAGCCTTATGTTTTGGATGAGAAAAGTGTGAACCCACAAGTTGATAAGTCATAGGTTTACCAAATAAATAAATATTTTTTATTTATTCAGGTTAAATGTTCAAAGTAATTTTCAATATTTTATTATAATATTGTTGATTTTAAACATATACTCATTGTTCATTCCAAAGAATCTTCATGTTTCATTATGTTTTTTCTTCTCAGCACAAGTTTAGATGATGATTATGTGTGCTGATTTTGATGAGGTGTGTTGATTTTGTGAGTATTTTAGGGTTTAAAAAGGATGAGAAAATATAAAGAAACTTATTTAAATATAAGGGCATTTTAGTTTATTAGAATTATTCAATATTTACCTTTTGGTTATTGAATGGGGTATGAATAGTCTTGTTCTTATATATTTTTAAATTGGAAATTCTAAATATACTTGAATATAAATGTAATATGTGGTACCTTCAGAACATGGAAAAATTCCACATGGTACAATTGAAAAGTCTCTATTATATAGATTGATATAATTTGTTGTTAGGAATTTATTAAACAATATTGGAGTCCTAACTCATTGAATGGACAAATTGTATTGTAACCAAACAAAATACAAAGAATAAAACTTATTCCAACCTTTTCTTCTCGTTCCAAACCATTTCTACAATTAAAAAAAAAAAGTAAAAACTTGAATGAGATGGTCTCATAAATCATAAATCACATTCTTTCATACAAAATACACCCAATATATCCATCTTAGTATTAAGTTAAAATATATTATCTACGATCAAAATTTTTAAATTGAGCTCCATTTCACGATTAGAAAAGAAAATGTTTCTAATATAAAAACTTAAAAACCCTGAATTTAATTTAAATTAAAGAGTAACAAAATATTGAGCGTAATGGATGATATCATCTATTTAATTCTCAATCAAATTAAAGAATATGGAGACACAGCACATTAATTTGGTTAATGTGCTCCACTCAAACAAAAGTACTCCATGTCTGCTCTCTCAATCATTGCACTATCTTACAATGTAAATAATGTTCATTATTATGTGTATGTCTTAATATACATAGTATTGATATGTATATATTATTTCTTTAAACATTGTAATTTGAAATTAATAATTATGTTAGATTTATAATATATTCCACGGTGGAGAGAAGAGCAAACCTGATTATGTTGTTTTCCTAATTATTTATTATATAGCTCCTCAAACAAAATACATACTTTTTATTTGTTTAACAAAAAGAAATACACAAGCAGAAGTTTTGAATTAATATATATAATGTTCCACTTCTTATATTCTTTTTTTTTTAATTTAATTTATTTCATAATGTATGAGTATTTTATATGATGTTATCAAGACATATGTAGTATACATTGTTAAACATATTACACGAATTGAGAATATCTGAACTTGATCCATCTAAGGTTATCGAATGAGGATGAGTTGATCCCTATGTAAGTACTGAATATTTAGAGTTGGATTTATAAATCTTCACTGAATGATAAATGATCATCATTTTGATTACAAACTTTTGCAGAAGTAGTGGATCTGATTTATTTATATTAGCGTGTACATTATTAATCATCGATGGTAAAAGAAAAAAAAAATCATAACTTAACATTCATTCATTTCGTATTCTCATTTTAAAAAATATTCACTTATTTCTAACTAAATTCAAACATTTTCACTCTTCTTCCTAATATCATTTACACAAGCTTTTACCATCACATTTTAGATCGTACCGACATAATGAGTCTGTACAGTTAATCAAAATATTTAAAAATAACAAATGTTGAAAAGAAAGAAAAAACTTTCAATGATAGTTGATTAATGTTGGGACATCCAACTTCTTCTTTATTTTCTTTTTTGATTTTAATCAAATTTGAAATCTACTATATATTGAATCTTAATTAAAAAAGTCCTCTATCCAAATTCTCTACTTAATTAAAATCTTCAACATCAAAGATAGCCCAGTTACATGGAAGAAGACCCGCTGGATTTGTCCAAATTCAAACGTAGTTTTCATATATACATCAAAATAATTTTGGCAAGACAGATCCGATAAGTAAACAATTTTTCAATCTTAAAAGAAAGAGTAGAATTCGTGTAACATCATTTTACAAATTCAATTTTATAAATGGAATCAACATACAGTACAATCATCCAGAAAACATATATTTCTATATAAAAATTGATTTAATTTATAAGTAACAAAGTTTCATTGCACAACTATATTTATAAAATAATTTTTGTGGGTAAAATACCACACCATTCACATTAGAAATTATTTTTCCTCCACAAAGTATAGTTTTATTATTTTCCTATCAAAATTTAAAAAATTTGACAAAATTGTCTTTTTGAAAAAGGTAAAAAAAAAAGAATTACACAATATAATCATATTCTTTAATTTTAATGTTTTTTTTATAGTGTTACACGATGTAATATTCTTCAATTTTAGTGTTTTTTTATAATGTTACACGATATAATCATATCATAATTTCCATTAAGATTGAATAATATAGGTTATTTATGGAATTATACAATATTATCCGTATAATATTTCTTTTATTGAAAGGTTAAATTTTGTCAATTTTCTTTCTTTGTAATAGAAAAATTACAAAATTATTCTTTGCAGCAGAATATTAATCTCTTATTTAAGATGATGTATTTTATGGTATTTCACCTTTAGAAAATGAGTCATAAAAAATTGCAAGTGCACATGACATTCGGTGTTTGGTAACACAGTTCCCAATCCTGACTCGAAAAGATTTCTTTTTTTCATAATTTATTATATATATTTTTCTTTTTGGGAAATGGCTCTTCTTACACAGCACAGGTTTCGAGTTCCATGAAACATGTTAAATATATCAATTCGGATTAAAAATATCTAAATTGCATAAAACAATTATTTGTGAAAATTAATGGCCGTTGGATCACTTCTGACTCCACGTGTGGATATTGGTGCCACGCCACTTCGAGATATAGACAACTTGAGCACATTAATAATTGTAACAAGAGTACAAGACCAAACTGGATTGGATAATTCATCATCTTTTAATCCACTCACTAACAAGTTGTAATAACAACCACTTCTCATGAATTATTACCTTATTTTTTTATTTTTACATTCACTCTCAAGTTTAGTGCCACACAAAATTCTTTATGTGTTTTTTTAAAAGACATGAAAGTATTTATTTATCTTTCCGTATAATAAACATAAAATTAATAGAGGTACCTGTTACAATGTGACCAATCCTCAAAATTAATTATCATACTTTTCGGCAAAGATTTTCACTATATACATAACTATAAAGAACAACAGAAAAAGGGTAGGTAGGAAAAAGATGGTTGGTGCAAATATAAATTATAAAGCAAAATAAACAATCTCTTTTAATTTTAGAAAAACAAATCTAATTATAAAAAACCTATCAGTAATATCTATTTTGAAACTTAAATGTTTCCTATATAATGAAGTAAAATTGGATTTCAACTTTAACATACAAGTTTTCTAAATAAAAAAAGTTAATATATAAATATTCATAAACTTAGTTGAATGGTATGTGCATTTTTTCAATGTAGTAAGGCCTTAGGTTCCCCTGCACCTAATTGCAACTAAAAAAATTTAAGTGAAGAATGTTCATTTACAAAAAAAAAAAGAAAGAAAAGGAGAGTTGTTTGTGTGTGAATACTAAAAGGTAATTTCTTACTGAATGTTCAAGTGTCATTTTCCATTCATATCAATTTTGATTTCTATAGAATAGCAATTTTCATCCAAAACCAAGAAAATGCTAATAGGGTCACTGATATCATCGGATTTTTTAACTTTATTACAAAATAGACCCAAAAGTAGAAGTGGAGATCGGACGGATCGAATCGGAAATAGGGTATTTCGAAAAAATTCCAAAAAATTTTGGAAATGAAAAACCAATTCCAACTTCCATCCAAAAATTTTCGGAAATGTGAAATCCAATCCGATTTTGGAAATTTCGAAAATTTCGAAAATTTTTGAAATTTTCAGAAATTTTCGAAATTAATTAATTGGTCTATTAGCTATGTAGCCTTTTCTAATATCCTAAAAAATAATACGACCTTGAATCTGATATTCCAAACATTTAACATCAATATAATATCTACCAAAGACATGAGAGATTAAAATAAAGTATATAATATGTAATAAAATAAAATAAAATTATACTCCCTCCGTCCCAGAATACTCTGCACACCTTTAGTGTAAATTGTGCTAAAGGTATGCAAAGTTTTCTGGGACGGAGGTAGTAGTATAAACTATACTATATGTAATAAAATATATAATATATAGTATATAGTATTCTTCTATAACATATAGTATATAGTATATAATATAATTAAAAAACTACAGTATAAACTATAATATATAGTATATATTATAAAATAATACTAAACAACTACAGATACTACAGTATAAACTATAGTAAATAGTATATATTATAAAATAATACTAAAAAACTATAGTATAAACTATAGACTATAGTATATAGTATAAAATAAAACTGTAGTATAAACTATACTATATGTACATATAGTATAAAGTACATAAAATATATTATATAGTATATAGTATTATAAAGTATATTATAATATGTATATTTATATTTACACATAGTGTAAAGTATATAAAATATATTATATAGTATATAGTATTATAAAGTATACTATAATATGTATATTTATATTTACACATAATATAAAGTATATAAAATATATTATATAGTATATAGTATTATAAAGTATACTATAATATGCATATTTATATTTACACATAGTATAAAGTATATAAAATATATTATAATGTATATAGTATTATAAAGTATACTATAATATGTATATTTATATTTACATTTAGTAAATGTATATAAAATATATTATATTATTTCGGAAATAAATCGGAAATCGGATCGAAAATCGGAATTTTCTGAAAATTGAATTTCGAAAATATTTCGGATCGGATTTCAGAATTTCCAAAAATTTCAAAACTAATTCCGATTTCTATCCGAAAATTTTCGAAAATATCAGAATTCGGATTAAAAATATTCGTTCTAAATTCGAAAAATTTTGGATCGAATTTGACGGATATCGGAAATTTCCGTTCCAATCTCCACCCCTATCCAAGAGAGAGAGAGAGAGTAAAATGACGTCATTTTCACTCAAATTTTATCAGTTTGTCTTAAAATAAAGAGTCAATTCTTTAAGAAATCCCATAAAAAGAAATGGGTAATTTCAAATATCAAAAGTAGTTTTGTTTTATTCAATTTGCAATTGCAGCATTCACAAATTAATAAATCAGTTAAATTTAATTGAAAAGGTTTTTTTTTTTTTTTTTTTGAAATGGTTTACCAAATAAATGAAGGGAAGTATATGGGAATTAGTAACCAATAAAAGGTTGTATTTTCATCTAATTGATAGAATAAAAAAAAACTCATTCAAATCATTTTACAACTTCTTTTTAGGGAATTTCCGCTATTGATGAAAATCAACAAACTATAAAAGATAAAAATTTGTGTGCAATTGGTTCAGGATTCACACAATCCGGGTCAAATTTGAATTAAGATTTAATAGCCCAACATGTGCTTCACGTGTCCACAGACGTTTCCAGACGCCTCATGTTCACAACTACACTCATATCCTGTATGTTTAATCTTTATATTATGTTTGTGTAATATTTATATTATGTTCTCGTAACTTTTATGTTATATTGTTTAATTTTTATATTATATTACAGAAGTATAATACTTTTTAAACTTTTATATTATAATAATATAATATATATATATATATATTTTAAAGTTAAAATATTACATAAAAAGTTATGATATTTGTCTAATAATATTATATTAATATAACATAAAAATTATATTAAATAATATAAAGATATAATTTTGGTGTTTTTAACCTTCCAAGCTAAATCACCAAATCACCATTATACCAAAAATTATGGTGATTTGGGTTTAATCTCCCACCATGGTCAAACCCCATATCACCAAAATCTCAAATCCTATATTTTCACCAAATTTTTTGGTGAAGGAATTTTAGTCTCCCACCTTACCACCATTTTAACATAATTTTCACCAAATCCTATTTTTCCTATCAAATATAGGATTGAATATAGGATTTGGTGTAATCACCACCATTTATTAATTAGCATATAAAATGATTATATTAACTAATTTCATGTGATTACCAACTTATTAACATATTCTTTGTAAATATATTAATGTTGGTTAATGGATTTGTTTTTCAATAAATAAATATATTTATTATTATTAATAAATTAATTATTAATTATAAATATATTTAGCCAAAATAAATTATAGGTTAAAACGATAAATACATTTACTATCATAAATGAACAAAAACATAATACATTTGAGTAACATATAAAATTAAAAGATAAATTACATAAGTGAAAAACTCATAAACTACTTAATAATCTTACTTTTTTTTTGCCAAAAAAATGTTGATTCAAAGGGGCCTCGTTAAAACCTTGTTTGGCCTAACAAGGAAAGAGTACCCCTTAATTTCTCTAATTAATAGTTTTGATTGTCATAATTCAAATTAGAGAAATGACCATCACCAGTAGGTTCACCATAGTTGCATTCTATGTTGTTGTTTGGAGACTCCGGGATATAGACATCTTCATCACTTTCTCCACTTTCCCCTACATTAAAATTCAAACTCCTAGTAGCACGCGACCCGTTTCCACGATCAATGATGGCTTGTTTCTTATTACTCCAGAATTGTTTACTAAAAGGTGTGAGATTACTCAAATCCTTTCTCATAACCTCCATATCTTGTTCATCAGCCTTTAATTTTAGTTTTTTTTCCTTCATGTCTATTTTTTTCTGCTTAAGGCTCATCATTAAATCTGCACGTACTTCTCTTTTTTTCTAAATATTTAAGTACTCTTCATGCTGCTTTTGCATAAGATCTTGGCTCTTTCCAACACTGCTCATCATTTCCTGCCACATAGAATCTTTTTCCTTTGAAAGTCTTCTTTTTGCCTTTGCTACTTTCATTCCAATTGGTCTCTCCGGTGAGCCACTATATCCAAGAGGAGATGCCGAACTATCTCCAAGAGGAGATGATGTACCGTCTGTAAGAGGAGATGATCTACTATTCGACTGAATAGGTTCGGACCATTTTACGTGGTATTTTAGTATTTTCCAAGCATGATCGAACTTAAATGGTTGATTTTTTGGTTCTTTGATGATATATAGTTCTTTGGCCTCTGCAAGCTGTAAAAATGAGTAATAAAAATGTTTAATGAGAATAAATTCTAATAAACTATTTTTAAGTATTAATAAGACATATACTTACCATGCTTTCAGCATTGCCACCACTCTGATTTCGAGCTGTAATTTGAGTAAGTGCTGCCCGGAATAATGAACACGAAGAAGCTATTTTCTCGAATCGAGAACATAATGACCTCATGTTTCTACGCTCAAATTTGTTTACATCAACAGCTTCATGGTTGTAGTAGCTCTCTATTTTCGACCACAAATCATCTTTGCTCTGATATGTCCCAATCGCACTATCAGATGAATGATGTACATATGCATTACAAAGAATCTCATCCTCAAGTACCTTGAATCCCAGACCTCTTTGACTCATTTTTCAAAAAATTACTAATATTATTTATCGGAAGTAAAATGTGATGAGAGTACGATTTTTTGTGAGAAATAATTGAAGCTATTCAATCATATATATATATATATATATATATATTATAGTGGGTCACATGGGCATTTATCAATGAAGCCGGCAAAGTTGAGGTGATGAATAGTGAATAGTAACATACTTTAAGAAATTGAATAGTGAATAGTAAATTATTTCTCTGCAGACCCGTGAAATTGAATAGTGAATAGTAACATACTTTAAGAAATTGAATAGTGAATAGTAAATTATTTCTCTGCAGACCCGTGAAATTGAATAGTGAATAGTAAATTGAATAGTGAATAGTAAATTATAAATGAAAAAAGTAACATACTTCTCTGCAGACCCGTGAGTTGAGGTGATGTAAAGCCTGTAAGGAGTGAACATGGGTACTGATACAAAGCCTGCAAATACATTTACTATCTATCGGTAAGTAACATGGCCACTTGGTTGTGATACAATTTAATTTAGAGATAGGTTTCTCATATACATTCAAGTAATATGTCTATAAATAATATAAAGTAGTAACATTACTCATCAAACATAGATTAGTACTTTTACATCTTCCCAGTTCAAGTAACACAATGAGTTACGAAGCTGGACCATCTCACCATATTCCAAGTCAATCCTCATCTTCATCATCTTCATCCAGCAATGAATCTAATCTTGAAGATTCTTCAAACGAATTTGATATTCAAACAAGAAACACAAACCAATGGAATCATATCATCCAACAACAACAAATGATGCAACAATATTATTTATCGCAATCTCATGGTAATTGGGGCGGGGCCGTTGTTGGCCATGAATATAAACATCGTGGAAGAGAAGCTGGTGCAGACCAACTCAAAAGTGACTACTTTGGTGAAAATCCCACATATGGTGCACAATTTCGCAGGCGTTTTCGAATGAGTCGTGAATTATTTCAACGAATTAGAAGGGGTTTAAAAGACCATTCTAATTCATGGAAGAAATCCTACGACATTACAGGACGACAAAGTTTTACTTCCTATCAAAAAATGTGTGCGTCTATCCAATTTCTTGCTTATGGTACTTCTGCTGATTCGTTTGATCAATATTTTCGGATTGGTGAGTCAACTTTAATTAGATTTGTTAAAGAATTTTGCCGAGATATCGTCACGGTATTTGGTGAAATTTATCTAAGAAATCCAAATGCGGAAGACATTGCAAAGTTGTTACAAGTTGCAGAATCTCGCGGTTTTCCTAGGATGTTGGGGAGTCTAGATTGCATGCATTGGGAGTGGAAGAATTGCCCAACAGCTCATGCAGGGGCATACCGTGGACGTAACAAGAAGTGCACTATCATACTTGAAGCAGTAGCGTCGCATGATACTTGGATATGGCATGCATTTTTTGGCCTCCCAGGTACAAATAACGATGTTAATGTCCTACAAAAATCGACTATATTTCAAGCATTGACCAATGGTACATCTATACCTGCTAATTATTCGATTAAAGGTAAGAATTATAATGTCGGTTATTATCTAGCTGACGGTATTTATCCTAAATGGTCAACTTTAGTACAAGCCATTAATGTGCCCAAATGTGTCAAAGAAAACTATTTCATACAGAAACATGAATCATATCGCAAAGATGTAGAACGAGCATTTGGAGTTCTTCAAGCTCGGTTTGCAATTATTAAAGGAGCGGCTCGATTTTGGAAGAAGAAAGATTTACATGAAGTCATGTTCGCATGCATTATTATGCACAATATGATAGTCGAGGAAGAACGTAGTGGATATCAAAATGCCAACCTTGACTATGAAAGTTCACCCACTGTCCCATTTGCTGAGTTTTCAAGAGATTGTAATAATACGAATTATGTTAGTTTTCTTGGTCGACATCGAAATCTGATAAATCAAGGAGAACATAATGAACTAAGAAGAAGATTGGTAGCACATTTGTGGGGCAAACGTGGTCAAATCGATGATGTTGAAGATGATGATGATAATGGTGAATGAGATTTTTTTATGATTTTAGATTAATATATGTTGTAACGTTATTTATTTGAGTTAATTTTCTTTCATGTTGTAACGTTATCATGTTGTAATATTTTTATGATTAATTTATGTTGTAATGTTTTATGCAATAATTTATGAAATTATTGTTTATGTGTGATTTAATTATATGTATTATAATTTAAGTTGATTTGCTTTCATGTTGAAATAGTTTTTTGAAATTTATCATCATTGTTGGAATTATATAGTTAAGAAAATTAATATTTAAAATCAGATCTATAATCAATATTTTGGAAATAAAATAGATCAAAATTATGATTAAAATTAAATTTATAATTTGGTGATATATTTGGTGAAATACCATGGGAGACCAAACCAAATTATATCTTTATAAATGGTGTAATATGGTGAAATGATGATATATTAGTATTTTATTATTTGGTGGAAGATTTGATGAAATAGGTGGGAGATCAAATACACCATTTTTTCATCAGAAATGGTGAAATAAGAAAATTGGGTGCTAATGGTGGGAGATAAACCCATTTTTTCATCACCAAAAATGAAATTTGATGAAAAAATGATGTCAACGGTGGGAGATGCTCTAACGCACGATGGACCTTCTATTGTAAGTTTTGTTTTATATTCTTCACACTATTTACTGTCATTATCAAATAACATTATTAACATAAGTATTGCATGTTTTAAAAAAAAAAACAGGAGGGGTGGGTAGGCAGAATTTGGTGGAGCTGACTCAGCAGTCAGTTTGACGGTTAGGATTCGTCGACCCTATCGATAACCAAACCTCTTTTCCACCGTTGGATTTAACTTTTGTATAATCCTAACAAGAAATCCTCCTATAAGTAACCTCTCTCGCTGAGCTAAAAATCTCATCACTGCAAAGCTCACCTTCTTCATAACAAAGGTACGTTTGCTTTATTTTCATTTTTCCCACAAGTTAATTTACAGTAAATTTCATGAGATAATAATTTATTTAAACGAAATGTTTGTTGTCGTTGCAGGGTAGAGAGCAAGGATTCATTAGCCATGACAATCAAGCCTGCCATTCGGATTGCAGAGAGGAAGCTGGTGGTGAAGGAGAGAACCATACTCTCGAACGTGCCGGAAAATGTGGTTGTCACCTCCGGTGCGGCGGCGGGGGTGTTTCTCGGCGCGGTGTTAGACAAAGACAGCAACCGCCACGTGGTCTCTCTGGGGACGCTGCGCGACGTGCGCTTCTTAGCCTGTTTCAGGTTCAAGCTATGGTGGATGGCTCAGAAAATGGGGGAATTAGGGCGTGACATCCCTCTCGAGACGCAGTTCCTGCTATTGGAGACGAAGGATGGGTCCCACTTGGAATCCGATTTGGACGGAGACGAGGCGAATAAGATCTTCTACACCGTATTTCTCCCTCTGGTTGAAGGCTCTTTCAAAGCTTGCTTGCAGGGCGGCCATGGCGACGAGCTTGAACTTTGTGTAGAAAGCGGAGACAGTGACACTATCGCATCGGCGTTCAATCACTGTGTGTACGTTAGCTCCGGCACAGATCCGTTTGCCACCATAGAGGAGGCGATGAAGGCGGTGAAATTACATTTAGGGACATTCAGATTGAGAAACGAGAAGAAATTGCCTGCAATTGTGGATTACTTTGGATGGTGCACTTGGGATGCATTCTATCAGGAGGTTAGCCAGGAAGGGGTCGAAGCCGGGCTCGATAGCCTCAAGGCCGGCGGGACCCCTCCAAAGTTCGTCATAATCGACGATGGCTGGCAATCAGTGGGCTCAGATGAGGACCAAGCAGGGCTGCTAAGACTCACCGGGATCAAAGAGAACTCCAAGTTCCAGAAGGACGATGCATCAATAGGGATAAAGAACATAGTCAACATTGCAAAGGAGAAGCACGGGTTGAAATATGTGTACGTGTGGCACGCCATCACGGGGTACTGGGGCGGGGTGAGGCCCGGGGTGAAGGAGATGGAGAAGTACGAGTCAGCAATGCAGTATCCGAAGCTGTGCAAGGGGGTGATGGAGAACGAGCCAGGGTGGAAGACTGATGTGATTGCATTGCAAGGAGTTGGGGTGGTGAACCCCAAGAATGTGTACAAGTTCTACAATGAGTTGCATAGCTACTTGAGCAGTGCAGGGATAGATGGGGTGAAGGTGGATGCTCAGTGTATATTGGAGACACTTGGAGGTGGGCTTGGAGGCAGGGTTCAGTTGACTAAACAGTATCACCAAGCTCTTGATGCCTCTGTTGCCAGGAATTTCCCTGATAATGGATGCATTGCTTGTATGAGCCACAATCTTGAATCCCTTTATTGGTATGTTTTCATAATCTTTATTGTCGTTCATGTGATGACGATGTTGTTTAGGGTAATGGGATCTATTCCTTTTGAAGTGGCTACTAGTATACAACCCTTTTCTTCCTCCTTAATCACGTGTTTAGTTGCTAGTTTGATTCAGAAAAAGGTGGAAATGTGTCTTTCTAACAACAGTCATAACAAGATCTTACCAGAACCTTTTCAAATGACTTAAATGCCCTTTTAGCGTCGTGATATGTTGTGAGCTTTCGTGATCTCTGTGTGGCATGAAGAGAAATGCCAACTTAAGTTTAAGGGTAGTTATGTAATTTCATCTTAAATTTGGGTAGAAAACATGCATTAATTTATTTTTCAATTTTCTGTAATGTGTAATGGGTAGAACCACCACTCATGTGTTGTGTTGTGATGATTGAACGGAACAGCTCAAAACAAACAGCTATTGTAAGAGCGTCGGACGATTTCTATCCACGCGATCCTGTATCGCATACAATCCACATAGCTGCAGTGGCATATAACACAGTGTTCTTAGGAGAGATCATGCTTCCTGATTGGGACATGTTCCATTCTCAACATCCAGCAGCTGAGTACCATGGATCAGCCAGGGCGATAAGTGGTGGACCTGTTTATGTTAGGTTAGAAATGCTGCCTACTTGGTTATTACATGTTCATGGTTTTTTCATGTCTCTTATGTAACATGACATGCTTATATTATGGAATTACAGCGATGCACCTGGGAAGCACAATTTTGATCTACTCAATAAACTTGTCTTGCCCGATGGTTCTGTCCTCCGTGCTCGTCTGCCCGGTCGACCCACGAAAGACTGCTTGTTTTCCGATCCTGCTCGTGATGGTGTCAGGTCACCTTCTAAACTTCACTTGAAACTCATTCTAATTCTGAATTGGGTGTATTTTGGATCTCATGAGTAGAGCCAATGATTTGAACCCGACCGATGAATCAACACAAACAGCCGCTAAATAAGATTGGGTTGGCCTATGAATATAGTGGCCTAACGGGTTAATGGGCTCTGCGTCAAATGGTCTGTTGGCCCAACATTTTGTTTTAGTCCATTAAATTATTAAACGATACAACTCATTAGCCAAAAAATCCAAACCCATAATCCAATTTATGTGTAGTGTTGATGACATTGAACTTTTGTGATGGTTATTAAGTAATTGGCAGGTGGTTATTTGTCCGTATACTTTTTAGATAATATGGTAATATATTTTTTATTTACTTATTTTTATAATTTGGTCTTATAATTTAGTAATGAACTTTTTTATTTTTTTACATAAAAAAAAAAATAGAGGTTTGAGTTGATTTGGCTGGTTGGCCTATTGGCCACTAAGACTGGATGAGCTGCAATTATGTAGGCCTGACGAGTGCTTGGTCGGGACGGGCTCAATTGGCAGCTGTACTCGTGTGTTAACTAGTGTCGTGTTTTTATGCACAGTTGATCTAGATCCATGTGCTTTTCTGACAAGTTCTTGTCCAAATGTAGCTTGTTGAAGATATGGAACATGAACAAGTACACTGGAGTACTTGGAGTGTACAACTGTCAGGGAGCAGCCTGGAATTCCATCGAGAGGAAGAACACATTCCACCAGACAAACTCCGATGCAATAACCGGACACGTAAAGGGTCGTGACGTGCATCTCATTGCTGACGTGGCACTCGACAACAACTGGGATGGGAATGTTGCTCTGTATGCCCACAAGAGCGGTGTTCTCACCACTCTTCCATACAATGTTGCAATTCCAATCTCTCTCAAGGTTCTTGAGCACGAAGTCTTCACTGTCACACCGGTTAAGACATTGGCCCCGGGTGTCAAATTCGCCCCGTTTGGTCTCATAGACATGTTCAATGCTGGTGGGGCAATAGAAGGGCTCAAGTATGGTCTCAATGTTGTTTCGATGGAGGTGAAGGGCTGTGGCCGATTTGGTCTTTACTCGTCGACTAGGCCCAGGAAGTGTGTGGTTGGATCATTGGAGGTTGAGTTTGAGTATGATTCAGAGTCCGGATTGGTGAGCTTGGAGTTGGTTGAGATGCCTCTTGAGCATGTGAAGGTTCACAATGTGGAGATTGAATTATGAATCTATGATTTCAAGGCTAGATTATGAGCATTGTTAGGTCTTAGAATTATGAAGAGGTGATAAAGCTAATAGCTTCCATATGATCTCCAGATTGCTTTGGGGAAAGTTGCAATCTATCTATTCAAATTGCTGCTAGCAAAAAAGGAAGCTAATTATACTGTAGAATTAAGTACCTGATTTGGGATATTTATGATGTCATGGGGGAATGGTTGTGCTTCCCTTTTTTTTTTTTTAATAAATAAATTTTAGCTTGTCTAACTTTACTTTTATGTAAAAGTTTATATGAAATCATTTTACGGCTATAATTGCATGGGATGCCACAATCCAAACCCAATTTCACAAGTGCAAACAATGTTTAAAAGGTTGCAAATATTCCCAAAATATATATAATAATCTTAAGATATTGAGTAGATTAATGCATTGTCAGAATTGTTACCATATCTAAATGTCTTTTATAAATCCAATACAATCACAGATTTCAAATTATAATATTTAAAGAAAAGAGGAATGGTAAATATATTAAGACATACCATAAATGCACAGGAAAACATTATTTGATGTACTGTATACTCGCAATAATTTTGTTTTCCATGTTTAGTTTTGGAGTTTTTATATTTTTATATTTTTTATTTTTTATTTTTTATTTTTACAAATGAGTTTATGAAAGAATTCATTTCTAGTATGCTAGTTTAAAAAAAGTATCTAAATGTGAATAGCAGGTACTGTGTACTTATTTAAGCACAAATATTTAATTGATTTTTGTATTAAATATGTGCCTATGATTTGTGTTTAAAATTCTTTGTGCATAATTTATTTAGAGTAGGTCTGTGATTTCACGCGTTATTTTAAGACCCAATTCGATCCAATTTGAATCATATATTCTATAATACAAAAATATAATTTGATACATAAAAAAATATTATCTAATACACATAAAAGTATTACATATTTTCTTATAGTCTGACTCAATTCATAACACATCCTATAATACTTTGTATTATCTAATATGTAGAAAAATATTACCTAATAAATACAAAAATATTATATAATTTTTTATGCTCCAGGACCACCAAAAACTTTGTTATTTGTTTATTTATGTATATTACCAACTCAAAATATTAATGGGGGATTTTAATTGGAAAGATAGAAACAAATAAATGGTGGAGATACAAAGACAGAATTGGGCTCGAAGAAATCCAATTGTACTCGGTTTTAATTAAGGTCCATTCTAGTTATGTTAATGGGGTTATTTATCACTTTATTCCTACTGGCTACTTAATTCATGTTTGGTTTCTAATATATGAAACAGAAAGCTCACTTTTATTCCACTTAATTCAAAGTTTTTTTGTTTTGTTTATGTCAGTATATATGTTCGTTGGAATGCTATACAAAGTGTAAACTACTAAATCTAACCTATTTAAAGGGTACACAATGTTTAATTACTAAGTACCCTTTAAAAAAAAAAATCTTGGACAAGATTATAAAAGATTGGAAATGGAACCAAGTAAAAAAAAATAAAAAAATCTCCATATTTCTATTTTGGATATTTTATTTTGTAATAATTTCATGTACTCTTAACTTTTACTTTAATAGCCAGTTCGTGTAGTTTTCACTTTTGTGTCAATAGACCTCTTTTTTTACTGCATTAAAGAGATTATATACATAAGTTTTAGGATTGACCACAATAA
The DNA here is from genome assembly GCA_028654395.1 of Scutellaria barbata. Taxonomy (NCBI): domain Eukaryota; kingdom Viridiplantae; phylum Streptophyta; class Magnoliopsida; order Lamiales; family Lamiaceae; genus Scutellaria; species Scutellaria barbata. The sequence goes on along the minus strand of CM053646.1, from coordinate 9,719,826 downwards.
AATGTACAAATAGCCGAACCTATAGTAACACGAACGAGCGCCAAATTGACTCGAGCCCAAAAATTTACAAAATTTTAGGACTTAAAAATATTTTATATACCTATATATACAATATTTATATATAGTACTTATAAATTTCAAATTTATGTAACCAACAAATGCTAAAAGGATGTTGACGTAGTTTAATTGATTTAAAAATGTAAAAACGGGGTCAATATACAATTAGCTGAAAAGTGGTTAAAACTTTTAGCAGGTGCCACAAAATTTAGGTATTTCTTTTGGTACTACAACTATTAGCCTTGCCACGAGACATACGCTACTCATGATAGGAACCCTCTTGCTTCCTTTTAAAAAAATCCAAATTAAAATTTGGATTTAGGAATGTCCGGGTTCGATTAGGTCGGTTAAAGATTAGTTCAAATCGATAATTATACAATTCAACAAAATCAGTATTTAAAACTTTAGTTATTCTTAGTGTGGGTTAATGGATCACCTCATGACACTGCTCGTCTTTACGGATCGAAATATTGACATTGAAATACATATTATTTAGGTTAATCAATCAAGTTGGGCCAAAATTATCGATTCTACTTATTATAGTTGCATCTTAACCATTCATTCTAACCCTTTTTTTGACTTTGTTTTTCATCTTTAATCCCATTATTTTCAAGTAAAGAAAATCGATTTTGGAAAAATATATACATTGAATCCTTATTATTCTACATTTAATTTCATGTTTTTTCAAAAGGAAATCCACTTAAAAAATTCGACCCAGGTTGGGCTACAACCCACTTTGTCAAACCATGCATGCTTAATTTATTTGCTAATGATCATTTTTGGAACATGAGATCCTATCCAGAGTAATGGCACTTCTCTCTCTCTTCAATTAGAGAGAGAGAGGGAGAGATTAGAATGCAGGTTAAATAATTACTCCCTCCGTCCCTTAACACTTTGCACACTTTCTTTTTTAGTTTGTCCCCAAATACTTTGCACACCCAAAAATGGTAAATTTTAACATAATCAACACCCTCACAATACACATTTATTTAAGAATGCCATTACTTTTTCTCACACAATACCATTTAATATTCAAACTTTTTCTTAAAAGTTGTGCCTAATTTGACCACTATACCCTCAACCAAAAAGCAAATATCTATTTTTTCTTAAAAAGTGTGCCCAATTTAGTGTGCAAAGTGACGCGGGACGGAGAGAGTATAATTTTTTTACTAGTTTTGCAAGTAACATGCATGTCACTTCATCTAACGGATCAAATAAAAAAGAAAAGAGCAAATGATTATCATCCTAAAATATATATATATCAACATATCTGTTGTAATTGACTCATTTACCCTCATGATAAAACTCAATATATTTGAAAGGGAAATGAAAAGTCTTTTGGTACACATAAAGTTGCATTAATTAGATTATGAACGCTCCAGCTATAATCAATTTTTTTTTTTTTAAACTGATTCAAAAATTGGGTTGGGGTATTTTTAATCCACTTTGAGATTAAAAAAATAATTTTTTTATTCACTAATATTTAGCTATATTCTATTATTTGAATAAATATGGTTCTTTCAGTTTGACTTAAAAAATTAAGAAAACATCTTAACCATTTTTGAGGGACATTTTGATATTTTTAGATGAAAAATGACTAGAGAAAGAGACTATTATAAAAGCAGTAGAAACAATTATTTTCAGGTTCGCAATAATTATAGCTTTTATTAAGAAATGAAAAGTATTGCCACTAATTTAGTGTTTGCCAGTTAATTGAAACAGTTAGTACCCACTAAACTTTCGTTTCCGTGGCGGTAATTAATATAATATTCGTCCTGACGTGCCAGTTGGAAAACTTTGTTCTTTAATCATGATTAATTTAATATGATATAATTGCTTACATTAATCATATCGTAACTAATAATTACAATTTAAATTCCACCATAGTAAAAAGTCAATTAATCTTATATGTTTAGCTACATCTCTAAATAAATCATTTAGGTCCCTCTATTTTTCTCTCTCACGAATATGGTTACATTTAAGGGTTTATTGGTACAATCTTATCAAAATACCAGTAAATTGCACATATATCACCAAACTTTTTTTTATGTGGTTTGATATTTTTAAGGATTTTATTTGTTCTAAAAATTACATTGTTGCATTTCCGTTAGGATTTTTCTGAATACAATAACTCAATTATTTTTTGATAAAAAAACTCTTTAAAACCATCATTTGTAAGTTACATTCTAAAATTCGGTAAACAATTCTTGGAAAATTAGTTTGAAGGTTCAAATATCAAATGCGTATACTTTATATAATGATGTTAGGAGAAAAGGTTTGATTGTTTATATATAAACCAGTGATAATTTGATGGGTTGTTATAATTAAGCTATATATAATTATGATATTGATAAATGTGTTTATGGAAAAAGAGTGAAAGTGTTGGATGAATAAAAGGGACAGAGAGACCGTAGTCCGGCAAAAACGGGGGTGTGGTGTATGTCATCTTTCATAGGTGGGTCACCCTCACATGCTTCTTCAATTCTCCATCCTTTTTTTTTTAATTAATAACTATAGTAAATAGGGAACTAATTCAAACATTAACAATGGAAAATTATTAAATATGTGAAATGACTAAAATGTCCCTAAACATTATTTAAAATTTCAAGGGGCCCAATGCCCGCCGGCCCATACACGGTCCGTCCCTCAATGTCATCAAGGATAATTTTATCATTTTACAAGCAATAATTATTAAATATAAGAGGAAATTACTAAAGGTCAATGACCCATGTTTTTAACACAACCGTTGACATGGCATATGTGTAGACGTGCAATTGGGTTTTTGTGACTTGGAATTGACGTGGAATATAATAATTGTTGACGTCGGAATTTGTTGAAAGGTAATTCCTAGTCTAACACCCAAATGTAATGAAGATAAAGTGGAAAGTATGAAAAAAGACTGGTCCGGAGCCTACTCAGGCAATGTTGCTCGGCTGATTTTGAACGGTTAAGTGACCGGTCAGGACCTTATAGCATTAATTTAGAGAAATGAGCTCTCTAGTGCTTTTTACAGAATAAGGATCCAGATCATTTTACGAGTTGAAATTACATCTATTTATAGCTGAAAAATATCCTAAATATTTGGAGATCATGGAGGTTGTGGAAGTTGAGCCAACTTTCTCCTTAATTTTCGTCTGTTCAAGCGGCATTAAGCGGTTTCGTCACCCACGATTTTTTGATGGTTGGCTGCTACCTGGGCGGCTATATTGGCATTGGCCAGCCATTCTGGACGGTCTATCGGGTTGGACGTCCACTACATCATCATGGCCGGTCAATTGAATTGAGGGCTTTTATTAGGCCGTTCAAGTGCGACATGCCGTGCAGCTAGGGTCGGACGCCCAATAATAATAATAATAATAATAATAATAATAATAATAATAATAATAATAATAATAATAATAATAATAATAATAATAATAATAATAATAATAACAACATTATTATTATTGTTGCAATTATCAAATAAATGAATCCATTAAAATTAACTCAAAAATAATGGAGAAATAAAATTGAAAAAGTCCATGGGTCAAAGAATCAACTGTTCATATTCACAATATAGAACTCGTGTGAAATCATCTTCCATAATTAAGGTGATGCAAGTATGAAATTTATTAATGACTTAGAGAGAGTAGAAGAGAGTGAGAGAATAAAAACTATAAAACTTAGATTATACAGGTTTGAACCCTGATGATTTCAATCTACACACTATTTAAACTATAAGGCTAGTGGTAAGTATAGGCGTGAAATTATCTTATATAACATTTTGTATTAGTATTGATGAGCTATATATGTATCGGATGAATGTTAAAATAACTTTTTAAGATGGTGAATCGATAAGAAAATAAAATAGAATTATGTGGATCAATTTGAAGGTTCTATAATTCTTGATAGATATATCTAAAAATAAAGCGTGTAACATTTATCAACAAATATCGTTATTGCTTAAAGCAAATATTGAGGAATATTGACATAAGAAATCTGATAATCTTGTTCTTCCAACATGGTTTTCAAATGAGCGTATCCCGCCTTTTTGGCCATAAATGTTTTGTCAAATTTTATGGTCTAAACCCTTTTAAAAGAGAGAAATAAAAAAAAAAAAATAATAATAACTTTTCTTTTTTGCATGTTATTTAGGATTTTTTGTTAGTAGGAAATTAAGGGAAGGTTCCTATCAAAGATGTCTTGGAGCTAGGAAATCCTTGAAGTTGAAATTGAATACTTTCCTTATTTTAAGGATTTTAACTACCAAAAAAAAAAAAAGACGAATTACAAATTATAATTTTTATTTAATCACGACATTTCATTTTTTGTCATTTCATGCACAAAGTTGGAAAAAATTTCAATTTAATCACGAATATATATTTTTAGTTTCATACCAAAAAAAAAAAAACAAACAAACAAAACAAAAAAGACAACTCTAGGCTGTTTTGCTGAAGCATTATATTCTGCAACACAAAATATCGAAAATGATGCTTGCTCGAGGAAAGTTGGAGGCATATTTGGTTGAGTATGTTCAACAGTCAATTAGTGGTTTGCTATAATAGTCCACGTGATGTCACCATCAACTTATTGATAAGAAGTATAAGAAAAGGTAGTAATGTTAAGCAGCAGTGATGTTAATAACATGAAAAGGTAGTTCAGGTGATGTTAAAGTGATGTAGCGATACGTATTAATTAATAAGAATTTAACCATGTCGTTACGTTATTTTTAAGTTATTGGAGCAATTTAGTGAAATTGGATTGAAATCAAATTTATTTTTGAATTAAATTAAAAATCAGGATACTTATAAGATCAAAATTAAAAGACACCATAATTATAAAACAAAAAATGATGTTATTTTTATTTATGGGATAACATGTACTTAGTTGCAAATAGTCAACTTTTAATATATAGCTACTTTTATCCTAATATATATTTCCTCATAATGTGTTTGTAAATGGATCCTTTGCAACATATAACTTTTGCATTTGTTTGAATTTCTAGTTTTTTTTGTGTGTGTTTTTTCGCTTATGCTGCATTTCGTGTTCAAATATAATTTATAGATTTATTCCGCGGTCAAAACTTTGAGAGTGAATAAAGTGGCGTGCATTTAAATAAATAAAGAAATTAAAAAAGGATTTTGCACTATTATATGCTTATAAGTGAAGGATTTTTAATTTTTTTTTTAATTTCATATAATCATGTCGCCAATAACGTGGAATCCCAAATTATTGCTAATATCTGCATGAAAGAAACGAGTGTAATTATTGGGATCGGTAAGTCTGGTAGGGAACTTCATTTCTGATCAATCAGTACATACGACATTGATAAAATATTGAGAATTTGTAGTTAATTTAATCCAAACCAAATGTACTTATGATCCTAGGCTAGTGTACAAGACGACGTTCAAGAATTTGAACATGCAAACATTATTATTAGTTTATGTTATGTTAATTATATATATATATATATATATATATAATTTATAGTATAATAATCATTTATACCAAAAAATCGAAAAAAATCAAGTTTACTTCCACGATATCTAGTTTTGTTATTTTTCTATCATAATTTGAATGAAAAGTTTAAAATAACCCTCACTCACATATATATAGTATAAGATTGTTAACTGATATGATGAAAAATGTTATTTATGTCTTATTAATAAGGATAAAATTGTGATTTTTTATTTTTTGGTAAAAAATAAAAAAAAATTATGGTAAAAAAGTAATTCATTACCCTAATTGTGGTGGAAATGGATGCTTTCCCTAAAATTTATTATGCATCTTTTTTTTTTTTTATCATATATTTATGAAAAAATACCCCTATATGCCATAAATTCATATAATTTTTTTTTATCACAATATATAATGAATATATTTTTCTACCATAACTTTATTAAAAAAAAAAAAGCTCAAATATCCTTTGGAAGTAATGATTGTGGGAATACTAGGAAGTGACATTTGATCAAATATAAATTGTCATGTTCTTAATTTATGAGGTTACACAATATGATCCACGTAGAATTATACAATATAATTCACAAGTGTTATACGTCCTGATTGAAAAAATCTGATTTTTTTGTACTTTTATCGGAATTGTATTTAGGGACAAATTTGTCAAAATTTCTAAATTGCAATTAAAATATATGTTTCTTATCCTTTATAATAAAAAAGTAAGTTGTTATATGAATTGTGGTAGAAAATTCATTAAATCCTTTTGTTTATTATATTTTCAGAAATAATGTTGGTATGATAAGATATACTTTATAAAATGAATTACAGCACGAGGTGTATGTTTCGGAGCATATTCACAAGAATTTGAAAAGCAACAAATTTGTACTTCTTTCAAATTGACTTAATTTTAAGTAAGCTATGTATTTTAAACAATTAAAATTAATTCGTCAAACATATAAAATTTGAATAGATTTTATGTGAGATCGTTTCATAAATGTTGTTATGTGAGATGAGTCAATTCATAATCCATACTTATCAATTTATATATAAATTTGTGAAGATAAGTTCAATTTATGGGTAAAAATTTAAACAATTAAAATTAATTCGTCCAACATATAAAATTTGAGTAGGTTTTATATGAGATCGTCTCATAGATCTTGTTATGTGAGATGAGTCAATTCATAATCCATACTTAACAATTTATATATAAATTTGTGTAGATGAGTTCAATTTATGAGTTTTTGTGATAAATTTTTTTAATAATGAACTTTTATATCCTCTTAAATGGGATGTGAAAGAAGCTAAATATTCTTGATGAAATGGAAAATCACTCGAACAAATCCTCATCTTGTTCGATGTTGTCACCACTTACCGATATGGTTAGTTTTCTAGCGATACGATATTTCTAGCTTTCATCAAGACTTTGAAGTCCCTGCAGACATTTCTCTGAAAGTAGCTAGGGAGACGTTGGTACAATTTACTCATTTGCATAACATCAACTGTTGGCTATGGAGTACTTATAAAGTGTCTCTTTGTTGTCAATTCAGATGACATCTTTCCAATAAACACACTCATTTATGATTTTAATCTGTATAATATTTACTTTAAAACAATACTACTACTTATTTGCAAATATTATTAATAATTTGAAACGTTTATGTGATCAGTTTTAGAATTAAGCCATTATTTATATTTTGTAAAGAAAGTGAATTTATTGAATTATACATAAACCTCTAATCAAATTAGTCCGTTAAAATATCACAATTCATATAAGATATTACTTTTTTTTTAGCATAAATGTTAGTTTTGTTACTTCTTTAACACAATTCAGGAAATTTAACTAAATTGTCTTTCTGAAAAAAAGTTAAAAAAAAAAAAAAAACAAAGTCGGTTTTGTGTTAGAATAACCCTATTAAAAAAAATACATATCGTATAATATCAGACATTATATTAAAAGAACAATTTAATCTATTTTCTTGATTTATGATACAAAAATAATCTTCCTTATACAAAATGTGGTATTTTAGGGCATTATACCCTAATTAAAATGTACACGACGAATTAGGGACCCAAATTCTTGATTGTATGTACCCTGTTAGGGCAACGAGCACCGTTGGATCTGGTAGGATGCATCGTAGCCGCGTGTATGATGATGATGGTGTATGTACTCCAAAGCTTTGCTCTTCTGTTGCTCATTTCACATGATATTCAATATTCAAATATTTATAATCCTTTGATATAATTAATTGGATCAATGTAGTCAGGCTTTTTTAATAGCCCAATATTCTTCTCGGGATTGGTGGAAAAGACTTCCACTTCTCCTATAAATACACCCCTTTCCTCTTCTCCTAAACCTACACTTTCAACATCTCTCTCTCTCTCTCCCTCCCTCCCCCCACAAATATGTATTTGTTCAGTGTTTTGTTTCAAGAAGAACCCTATTTAGGGCTGATGATTTTGGGGGATCTTCAGTCTTGAGGAATGGCTCTCTTCTTATTCTTCCACAGCTTTCTTGAACTGCGCAGAACCGTATGGTCCCATGCCGGAGGTGATCCAATCCTCTGCGGTTCAATAAAGCTGTGGGAAGATACGGGCAGGGCCAAGGAGAATTCAACCTATTTACTGCATGGTATTTTTTATCAATCATTTTTTATTCCCTGCTGTTCTTATTTTACAGTTCCTATTGTTCAATCGATGAATTCCATGGTTTTCATGTTCCAAGACTAGATCTAGTCACAACCCTTTTTTCCAATTTTCAATCTTTAATTTCTTTAAAGACAGGCGTTCACAGGTTCCTTGAATTTTGCATTTGAGTTGGATATATGATATTAGCAGTTCTCTCCTCGACCACACACGAAGGATAAGAAAAGATTTTTGTGTTTTTTTGTTTTCAGATCTTTTGCAATCAAATAATACCAAAAATGTGTAAATGAAAGGAAGCAAGGTTGTTTTAGCAGCCATGTTTGGTGGGGACTCGTATAATTTAATTTCCCTGTTGAATTGCATAGTTTCATTTTATTTTATAGGCATTGGTATCATGTTCTCAAGAATTAATTAATTAATTAATTTCCATTTCTTCAAGCAATTGTCTCTAGATCTAATATTTTTCCAGTTTTATTTAAACCCCACTAGGATTTAAAACGATAACTTTCCTTCTCATGTGTGATACAGTACTGATATAGTAGTTTAATTTGATTTTTCTCCTTAGTTTTGGGGGTTAATTAAACTCCACAATAATTATAAATAGTGTAGGTTTAATTTAATTCTTTAGAAAATATAGATGAAATATTTGTGAATAATTTGAAGCTAGAATGTAGATGGACCACATAGTTTGCATTGGCATTGTGCCATAAAGCCGTTTCGATCAATTTGGTAAAGCATGTTTCTGTAAATGGATGCAACATAATTGTGAGCTATCTTTTACCACTATGATTTCACCTTGGGAAAGAAAAGAAAAGAAAAGAAAACCAAGTCAAAAAAATTTCAGAAGAAAACCATACAAGTGCAAGAAAACTAGGTTGCCATAGCCCCCCACCCCACCCCACCCCACCCATGGTAAAAAAAGACATTCTTGTAGCAAGAAACACAACAATGTTGTTTTGTCTTGTTAGGGCTGTAATGCTTCAAGATCAGATCATAATGTTTCTGCCTCCTCTTTGTACTTAATATAAAATTAATAACATATACACTAAAGTGATTGGCCCAAATTCAATGCTTCTCTGTAATAGGATTAAATTAATGGTACCACATTATTTTAGTATGGTTTTGTTTCTTTCACTATGATTATTCTATTTGCAGGGGAAATGATCATATGCTACTCTCTCATATCGTGTATTAATATCAATGGATGTGTGACGTGTCAATTTGGAAAAGGTTGAAAAAACAAATTCGTAGTCCGGATTTTTAAAAAAAATGTTAATTTGCATGGAATCTGCACCCCTATTTGCAGTAAGAAAAGTATTACTAGTTTACTATCACATTCAATCAGTAATCTTTATTGTATGTGCTCATTTCTTCTTTTTGTGTTAATAGTATATGTGATTTGCTGAAACTTTTTTTGTTTGAAATTTCTTTATCAATTTTCAGCAATTGTCTTTCTCTTTTTGATCTCCTTTTGCTTTCAGGTGAATATTATTTGTTTTGTATCAACTATCAAGTGATAACAATGTTGAACCACCTCACCTTTGATCAAAGTCAAAAAGGCATGCATTTATATATATGATGTGCAAACCATTTCTGCTTTTAGCTATAAAGAGAAGAGTTTGTCTATTTGTGGTGGAACAACACACAAAAAAAGTAGAAATTAAAAGACAGGAAAAAGTTGTGATTTGATCCAAGGCAATCTTCTTCCTGATATGCCTGTCTTTGCTCAATTAATTCATTAATCATCACATTTTCAAAATCCAATTGCAATTATATCATGGATTAGCATCTCCACCATTCCGCTAAAAACATATTTGCCTCTTCTTTTATTTTCATTTTTTAATTTCTTACTTTTTTCTATTTTGTTTCATTTTTTTTTAATAACAATTAGGAATATTATGAAATATTATTTTTAAGCTCAAATATAATGCTGGCTGCTAGAATACTGTACAGTACTATTATCATATTTAGTTTAATTAATCCAAGATAATGCTACTGATAAATCAACAACAATCATATTTAGTTTGATCCAAGCCCATCTTATTCTTGAATATCTTATTCCTAGTACTACAGAAAGGCTGGCCTCTTATGATTTCAGACCAAGGTAAGTTAATAAAAATGTCAAGTACAATACTTGAAGTGTAGAAATGATACATTAACTATAGGTGATGAGAGAGAGAGAGAGAGAGAGAGAGAGAGAGAGAGAGTAGGGATGGTGATGGTGAGAGAACGACGTAGACGGCGCATCCGGCTAGTTGTACGTTGATATGCTCATTGATGATACTGGAAATAATTGAGTGTGCATTTCTTTCTCTCCATTTCTTGCGGATGCTGTGCCCTTCTTCTTCTTCTTCTTCTCCTCCTCCTCGGATTCATTTGTTTTGTACTATCTATGCTCTGCTAATTTTGCAAACTAACTCCCACTCTTATTCACTACATACCCCAGCTTCTATTGCCTTTCTACACACTCTTTTCTTATTTGTGTCATGATTAGGACAACTGGTTTGATGTTCAAACACTAGTCATTTTATGTACACATCTTTCTACCTACTATCTCAATGCATGTTTTTACCTCCTCTTTAATGCTTGGTAAATTAAGAAATACAGCCTTCCCTTTAATTTTGATCTATATATATATATATATATAATTTCATTTTTCTCTTTATATAGTAGGAGTGTTGTGAAGAAAAGTGGGGGTATTAAAATAATAAAAATAAATATTGAAATAAAACAAAATGGTTCGAATTTAGCAAGATATATCGTGAATTTTAACATTATTTTGCAATTCAAATGACCATGTGGTGTCAGTATATAAAAAAAAAGTATTAATTAAAGGTGAACAAAACAGCCTCACATCGTTATACACTAGCTAGCATTTGTATATTGCTAATAAAAGTCAAAATCAAATTATTATTATTATTATTATTATTATTATTATTATTATTATTATTATTATTATTATTATTATTATTATTATTATTATTATTATTATTATTATTATTATTATTTGGTGGTGGTGGTGGTTATGATTATTATCTTTGTTTGCGAACTTTGATGTTCAACTAAGCAATTTTAAATAGAAATAATTGAGTTGGTGCAAATATTGATAACTTGGTCACAATTAAAACTAAAGACGAATTGAGGTAAATTTGTCATATGAGTTTGATTTATGGTTACGTAATGAGATTGGCAGAAGGTGACAAAGTTTAACCTTTTTCACGGAAATGTATGAGATTGAGATCTCAATCTCATATAGAGAGAGAGAAGAGAGAGAGAGAGAAACAAACAACAAAAAGCAAACAAGATGAAGTATCAATTATTGATGATAATATGGAAAAAGTGGCATCGAATCTTCTCTGCTACTTCTTCACTTTCTTCTCTATTCTCACCCACATTAATTTTACTGTAAACAAAATCCTGCGCTGTAAAAATATTAATTAATTTCGACAATAGCCACCAACCATAATTTTCCATCGTAAATAGGTAAAATTGTACAAGATTAATCCAATTGCTAACTTCTAACGGCCTGCTAACCAATATTCCTTCCAATTGTTATTAAAAAAAAAAAAACCCCACATTAACATAAATTTTGGATGAAAATACATGATAAAGATACCACATTCTTGCACAAATTCAAGAAACAAAAAAAAAAGAAAACGAAAAAGACCATATATAATTCTTACTGAAATTCTTCTAGTTGTAGCTGTAGGCACCAAGTCTGTTTAATTTGAACGAAGAAAGAAATTAAAGTGAGTATTTATTTACAGTAAGTTAGAAGTAGATGATAAGAGTGAGAAGAATTTACCACATAAAGTAGCTAGGAGAAGTAAAAAGGAAGTTGAATTCATCGTTGAGACATAGATATATGGTACTGCAGTAAAAAAAGTCCAAAAGTTACCAAGTTTTCCCACAGTTATCCTGAACTTAGTTACTAACATCAATTTCTGCGAATTCCAAGTTCAAGAAAGCTGTGGAAAAGCATGAGAGGACTTCAGTTCTATATCTAGAGAGAGAGAGAGAGATATGGAAATTGTGGAGATCTAGTAAATGAGATAAGTTATCTGAGATGAGGAGTGAGAAAAAATGAATGAGGTTTGGTCATAGTATAGAGATATAATCAAGTGTACTGATGGACCACTCTACCACTTTGTATTACTTCTGTGTAGCTAATCAACAAATTATTACTATGCTTCTAATTCAATCCACCAACTCCAATTTTTCTTATTTAATATTTACAAACTCCATTTCATTTTAAATCTTTCTAAGAGAAAAAAACAATTTTAGTTGAATTTTTCAAAATTTGTAAATTGGTACACGTATTTTCAACTTTGTTTTAACAATACCCAGTGATAAAAAATAAAAATAAAAAACCAGTAGAAAGGAAAGAAAGGGTCAAAGGAGGAAAATTAGACAAACAGTAGGACCAAATTGTAATTTTGCTAATGATATTTTTTGAATGTGTCTTTCTCTAGACACTCTATTCAATTCTCTATATGGAGTAAAGAAAATCATTTAAGGCCTTTTAATTCTTCATTTCTTAAAATTCTCCGAAATAAATTAAGAATTGTGCAGGGTTAGATTTAGGTCTATCTTTATTATTTTTTGATGAGATTGTGTGTATTAAGAAATTATTAAATGAATAAGGCTTTTTTCTTATAATTAGAGGAGAATGTTTGCATGAGTTCAATTAATTCTTCAATTATAATAATCATTTTTGGACACTTTTGGATAATTTTAAAGTTTCTGTTGAGTCTTTCGCTAAATATATATAAATTCTTTAAAACTATGGTTTTATAAACAATCTAAATAAGATTAAGATTCATGAATAATGAAGTCGAAAGTAGTTAACTTGACTCTATTTATCATTTGAATGCAAGATATATTTATTTTATTCAACTCAACCCATATCAATAGAAGCATCAGCTTATGGGATACAAAATTGGAAATACCAAGTTTTTGTTTTGTTTTGTTTTTTTTTTTTTTTTTTGTGACATTTAATTCCTTAAAATATTTCAACCCCAAAAAATATATAGATCAAAGTTGAAAAGAAAAAGGAAAAATGTTTAATAACATCCCATGCCCCCTCACATGCAACCATGTGAGAATTCATAATCTCCCACTAATATATTTAGGTATAACAGGTATGGAGTGGTTATTTATTGCCCCCCAAACTTATGGGGTTTTAATTTTTTTTCTGCATTATACACACTAATAGTAATAATATGTATTATCTTTGCTAAAAATAACAGCAATGAGTTATGTGATGACAAAATTATATCTTGCATCTTCCTCAACGACCTTCTCAACTTCTTTCTCTCTACACGTGCACCCATTTCTCAGGTCTATTGACCAATACTGAGGTGACACCTGTCAACGTGTTGTAATTTTATGAGAGTTTGTTTTTCACACTTCTAAAAAATATTCCCAACTCATTTTTTTTATGTGTTACAATTGATGGTAAATAAAATACTCTAAGCAGGTTTTACCTAATAGCAAATGAAGATTTTAATAGTAAATAGGTTATTATGAGCTATTTATAAGTTGAAGTTTGAAGTATAAATTTGTCGAAACATGATGCGATACGAATTTGCTTGGATGGTGGGATCCAGTTTTTATTTAACAAGTACCAATTGGCTAAGTTATTTATTTTATTAATTATTAAATTAAACGAAATATTTCAATTAAACTAGTCCTCCCATTTCCAGGCTGCCCCATCACTGTGCTCTTACTTTTCTGCGTGCTTTGTTTGTTTGTTTGTTTGTGCTTTGGAGTAGTTAACGTTTTATTTTTGGTGCAATTTTACTATATTTGAAAATGAGATTTATTTTTACAGAATCACTACTTTTTTTTAAAAATATTTAATTCTCAGTGACAATTATAAAACTCATTACAATTAGTCATGGTAACATCCATATATTAGGATGACCACATTGTACACGAATCCTATAAAAAACTGGAAATCCCAAAAAATGAGTAAAGATATATGTAGGAAAGAGGGAATAAAGATTAAAGAAAAATGTTTTAGAAGTGGTCAAAGACACTAGTGTTGCAGAGTTGCAGTTGAAGGGGATGATGATGCATGAGTGGTGGGAAATAGACAATTTTGGTCTTAAATAAAAAAGAGTCGTCCTAGGAATTAGTATTTGCATACTACTCTTTTATATTCGATGAGTGTTGTTTACGTGATTGGTCTCACTTTCAACAGCAATCTTCTGATCTTCCAACATTAATCTTTGACTCATCAATTCCCAAATTTGGACTTAAACCCATTTCACATTATCAATTTATATTTTAACGTTGCTACCTAGGACTAGTACTTATTCATTAATTTACATTTCTTTTTAAGCAATTGAAACAAATCCATATTTGATTTGCTCCAAACATCCAAAAAAATACGAGATACTGCTTTTAAATTTATTAAAAGTCTAATATTTAATATATTAGTCTCATTTCATAATAAGAATAGTCTAAACTTTGTTTCAAATTAAGTGTAATTTTAGATTTTTATACATTTTTATTTCCAAATTATCTCTATTAATATCTTTAACTAAAATTTAAGGATTTAATATAATAAGAATTAATTTGATTCTTTTTACAAACTTGAATCATGAATTCTTTGATTAGTTAAGGGTATATTTTTTCAATTTTTATATTCCTTATTTTATGACATAAACTTCAGAACGATATTTATTATAAAATGAAGGAAGTATTTATTTATAATATAACGACATTTATTATGAAATGAAGGGAATATTTGTTTATAATATATAAATACATACAGTTTATCGGATTTTTTTTTTAAAGTTTATTAAATAATATTAAATCTAGTATATTATTATATAGAAAAGTACAGTCAGTTTTTTTATGGACGTGATGAATCGACCACTACTGAACTAGCTATGGAAAAACCTAATTGGCCTTTTCTGAGATTCCACTTACATGACTTGAATTTCAGAATTTGGGCCATTTCATAAATTTAATTATATTCTTAAAAGAATGTAAACATATGTCGCATTCATTACATTCATTAATATTCAATTGCAAACTCCATTTTATTAGAATATGATTTGTTTTTAATCCACGTACACAAGATAGAAACACTTGTTACTATATCATGTCACATTTCATTGATTAGGGAAACTCTTAGTTTCTCTAGTTCTAACTCAATTAATTTATTTTATTAGAGAGTGATCCTAATTATATTAAGTCTAAATTTGTTATTACTTATTATTAAGTAAAATACCATCTGAAATACTTCTACAAAATTAATGACTTTATAACCAGAAAAAATACAAAGATATATACATATTGATTGTTTGAGCACCAAATAATAATATAAATAAAATAGAAATAAAACTCTTCATGAGACCACGGTACTGACATAAATTTTTAAAAATAGAAATTAACTTCTAAAAATAAATTTATATTGTCAGATTTATATTCGTAATATAATTTTATATAAATGTTTGAGTAGAAAAGGGTAAATTCCAATTTGATACCCATATTGTCCCATATTTCAGTCTTGATATCCTATTTCTGCGACTTACATGTTTGATATTTTATGTTGTAAAATTTAACACGTTTGGTACCTTCCGTTAAATTTACATTCACATTTAACGAAAATTAGATAACATTAATATTTTGGAGGGAAAATTAATGGGATTTCCCGAACTCCCCATATTCACCCCCTTTAAATTTGAGTCCTAATTTCACTTCCATTCTTTATAAATTCACCGTATTGTCCAAATTATTATTTTTTCTCTTCCAATTATAGTTTCACTCTCTTCAATTCTACCCAAATACCTGACCTTTTTGTCTTAATTGGTTGCTTCAATTGTGAATTTAATCATCAAATTGGAGTTCAGCGGTATTGAAGAGAGTTATCTTATTTCAAATAACGAATGATAATTCTTACTCCATGGCAATTGCTTGAAACCTCAGAGATGAAAATGAGAGCTACTACACCAAAAAAACAGGAATGAAAATGAAATTAAGGTTCTTTTTCAAAAGAGGAATGAATTTTGGGGAAATAAATGTCAATTCCCCCTCCCAAAAAAAAAATAAATTAGGTTTAGATAATTTTCGTTAAATTTGAATAGAAACTCAACAGAAGATAGCAAATATATTAATTTTAAAACATTGAATACCCATCTTGTAAATTAGAGTAACAGAAATATCAAAATTGAAATAAAAATATACATACCATAATTGTAATTTACAAAGATAGAAACTAGAAACATGATTCCTTGATTTATGGACCACAAAGTTAGAGTAGGCCACAATTAGGAAATTGTCGCAGAAGCTGCCAAATTTATCCCATCTCTTTTTCCTTCAACTTCTTCTTCTCCATTGCAACAACCTCGATCCTCAATCTTACACCCTTTTCAATTTTATTTTTTTAATTATTATTATATATGTTTGTTTCGTTATAAATTGTTTTTCTTATAATCGTGATGTGTAGGCATTGTTATAAATATTAAGCATCACGTCCCACTAATACGATTTATCTCTATTTTAATTCTTTTCCAAACTATAATCAGTTTATTTATTACGAGTATATATTATCGTTTTTAGTTAGTTGGATTACTCATATTTACCACACTTTGATTCTGAAACTAACAATGAAATAAATACTAGTTTTATTTGACTAGTTTGACTAAATTAATTTTGATGTCATTTATTTATGGGTTAAATGGGAAGAGCATGGCAAGAGATCAAATGTGTTACAATTTCGAACATTGCGCATCAATTTTGCGAATTGTTAAACGTGTAGTATTAAAACCGAAAATTAATTGAGTACAGTATAGGTACCAAAATAATAATTACCCCTTAATTTTGTGTAAGTATATATAGATATATATCTAATATTTAATTTATCTGTAAAAATAGTTAAGTTTTAAGAAATTTATTGGTTTATTGAAAAATAAATGATAAATAAATGATTAATGAATTTGTGATTAATTAAAACAAACTTTAAATAATGAATTTAATAAATAAATGAGCGTCATGTCTTCCAAAGTAATGCATAATATATATATATATATATATATATATATATATATACACACATGTTCTTAAGATTAAAAGTTGTATTTTCATAAAATATGACTTCTTTTTTTCTATAAAATATATTATGGACCATACAATAAACTGTGGCATCTGCATAAACAAGTTTCTCTAAATTGAAATGGTCAAGATATACAATTACAATGAACTATATTATGTAACAAGAAAGTTAAATGAATTAACAATTTTATGTCCTAAAATTAAGTTTGTTGGAATAAGCTTATTATGAAATTATTATCGATGAATATATATTCTTCTCAAACGTTTGGAGAAATCATTTTAAATGAATTTTATAAACTTTTTTTTTTATACACTTTTAAGTTTATTATTTATGTTACTGTTTAAATAATGTCATGTCCGACTCAGATTCACTCACACACTTTATCATCATATATGTTATTATGCCCATAAAATATTATTGTTAGAGAATGATATTTGCACAGAAATTAGATGATGTTTGTACATACAAAAACAGTAGTAAACATCACATTCGCACGTGTACCCTGCCACTGCTCTTCAACTTCAACCCCACGTGTGCCTCAAATAATACATTCCCACTTGCAAAAGTAAATCCATGTAGTGCACATATTTTGAAATTAAAAAAAAAAAATTCAAAAAGGAAATTTAGAATCAAAATGAAAATGGAAAAACTAATTAATTAAGAGTTGGGATTGAGTGTTCCTGATCCGACCCGGCCACAATCTACCCAACCCACTCAGCCTGTTCAGCCCATGTCCAACTAATTAAAATGAGATTCGATATTTGAAAGGTATTAATAATAAATTTAAAGATATTTGTTACTCCCTCCGTCCCTTAACACTTTGCACACTTTCTTTTTTAGTTTGTCCACAAACACTTTGCACACCAAAAAATGGCAAATTTTAACATAATCAACACCCTCACAATATACATTTATTTACAAAGAATGCCATTACTTTTTCTCACACAATACCATTTAATATTCAAACTTTTTCTTAAAAGTTGTGCCTAATTTGACCACTATACCCTCAACCAAAAAGCAAATATCTACTTTTTTTTAAAAAGTGTGCCCAATTTAGTGTGCAAAGTGACGCGGGATGGAGAGAGTATATAACTAAAATGTATTACTTCATGACTATAGTATATTGTGATATTTTTGTGTTTTCCTACTTCACGTCTTTTCTTCTACTTCATTACGGTTTGCTATCTTAAATTTTCATTCTTGAAATTATATTGTTACGATGGCTTTAAATATTGAAAATCAAATAATTTTTACAATATGAAATCATTTGAAGAGAATTTGAAATGTTCAACATGATATTGAAAAAGAAGATAATGAAAATCATAAATTATATTTTTAAGGTTTTAAAATTATACTCTATATACAATGGATTAGTTTAATACTTTTTTTACAATATTATTTAAAGAGCAGATAAATCAACATATGCTGATATGCCGATGCGTAGTGTATCTAAAATTATGGAATTGGAGTTAGTGAGTTAACTTTCTTTAATAGTTCCCAAAACAAAATGCAATCATATACTTGTGGATTTAATATAAATTTTTCCATGGCCAAAATATTTTTGAGACACAATTTCAAATAAACTTGGGTTGATTAGAATATTTTTGACAAACACTCTGTTTGGGGCCTGCAACTATTTGGGCTGGTCGAAGCAACTTTAAATATGGGCTTAAGAATAATTAAAAGAAAAAAATCTTGGGCTGAATTGTAAAGAGTGCAAGGAAACTCAACCAACAACGTAAAGGCAATCATTTCTTTTTAATCACTTTTTTTTTTAATACATTGAAAAAATGAGAAGTTACTTTCTCTCTCTTTGAATATGTTTGGAAATGCTTATTGATCATTTTGTAAATATTTTACTATGCGAACTAAACTTTATCCCGCGAGACAATATTAACATTGATTCTTATGTGTGTAAATAGTGTTTTAAGGTGTGTATTAATAAATTGTTGGAGAAATGATTGATTAACAGCAATAACTCAGTAGTATATCTTTAATGGTGCATTAAATCATCTCTTTTTTGTATGTTTTTTCTCCAATGATGTTGTAAAATCTTGCGTCAAATCTTCATAACCTCCACTATTGTGTTAGGTTTACCGTCAACTCTCTCTTTGCTATTATTATTATTATTATTATTATTATTATTTTAAAAATGTATTGTTGGAGATTGTCTTAAAGCCCAAAGAGGACATTAAGTAGCCGCTTGGAGGAATTTTTAGAGCATCACTTTCAAACTTCAAAAATTTTAAAGCAAAAACATATCATTTTCTATTTTCTTACTACCTATTTTTAGTCATAAATGTTTTTCTTACTAAATAATAATTTATCTGCAAACAAAATTAATTGCAAACATGAAACACCTCTTTAAACCCTCATATAACGCCTATCATCTCTCTCTCTCTAGATTTTTGAACCGAGTCGCCCTTTTGCTATACCTTTTTTTACAACCCCACCCCCAATTGCTGTAAGCCTCTCTCTTTCTCTCTCTACGCTCTTCCTTTCTCTCTCTAAATCGACGCATCGCAATCGATATACATACAGGTGTATGTGTGTATATATCTCCGTCCTCTTTTATACCCTCTTGAGCCTGCATTTATATCGCTAGGGTTTAGGATATTTATATCTTTAACTCACCCGAATTGGAATTCGGATTCGCATGCCAATTCTGTATTAGCTTCTGGGTTAGGGTTTTGTTTATCGATCTGTGTGCCAATGGATTCATCAACTTCCTCAATTGCATTTAGAGACGGGTCTCCGTCGGCGGTGGCGGGGGAGGATGATAGTGCTTCGTTGGTTGCGGCAGAGCTTGCAAAGGACGCTGCAATCCTCTTTCAGAATGGGAAGTTCGTGGACTGTTTGAGAATTTTGAATCAGTTATCGCAGAAAGAGGATCCAAAGGTTAGTTCTGCCATTTAGCTTTTGATTTCTTTAGTTTTGTACTTTTTTTCTCTCTCTCTAATATTGGATGAGTTGGTTTTACTTGATTGGATGAATTAGTAATGTTTTCATGTGCTGCTTTTAGATTTTGAAGTGCTAGATTAAACATCATTTGTTTTTTTTGATATTGCAGATCTTTAAAATTTTTAGAAAATTCTGTGTACAAAATTAGTAATTTATTGGCATTCTGTGCTGGTCATCATGTAGTTTTTCTGGGGATTATGTAATACTTTCTCCTAATGGTAACATGTTACTGATTAAAGGAGTATAATTAGGTTCGTCACTAAGATAACTTGTTTGCATTATGTTATTTATGAGTTCCTTTGTTCATTTTAGGTCAGCCACAATATAGCCATCGTGGAGAGCTTGCAAGATGGATGTTCAGATCCTAAAAGGCTGATTCAAGTACTTGAAAATATCAAGGTTTGTATTTTGATGGTACTCCATCCATCCCCCATTGTAATATGCATGGAATCTCTTGTAATTCATCCTGTAATATTCCTGTGTCCCTACTGCCTACCTGCATTGAGTGGCTGTCAATTTTCTGATACGCGCTGTGCATGAAAGATGTAATATTTTAGGTTTCTCTCTAGGAAGAAGCTGGATTGAAATGGATGCTTCAGTTTGATGAAGAGTTAGAATGTGCTGGCTCTCGTCCTTGTCAATTTTTTTAGTTGTCATTACAAAAGATAAATTAGAAAACTCACTCCATTATGTTGTGGTATCCGCCCATGTTGAATAAGGAGTAAACACTGCGGATAACTACATGTTTTCCTTGAATTATTAAGAGGGGGCCCACCAGCCTCTCTACTAGCACCATTTCTGTTCTCAGTCTCAACTGAATAACTCCGTACTGCTTTTACTTGACATCAATATAATGCTTTTAGTCTGTTCTGGCTAGCATCATTTCTCTGTTGGTAATTTGCAATTGGTATAAGCTGTGTCCTTTACTTCTTTCATTCTTTTCCTGTTTTTCTCAAATTTCTTTCTTAGTTACATTTGTGATGTGGATCATATGCTGGATAAGCGGCTAGGATTTGTCCTTCTGCATATAGAAGCTGAAGTTTGTGCTTTCTTTTTATTATAAATATATAATTTTTGGAGCCTTACTTATATCTGGATATGGAACTTTTAGATCAGTTGGCATACATAGTTCTTGAAATGACCATGGCTATATGTTAATGTGCTCATTGATGTGTCAAAATTACGTAGTAGAGGACTTATTTCTCTTATGTAATTTTTGTTGTTGTTGTGATTTTGACATTGTAGTTGTTTGCACATTAACATGTGCCTGTGAGGAGGTGATCATTCTTTTACATAGTCCAACATAAAATAGAATTCGAATTAATTCCAGTAGATCTGTGGTTAGAAGAGTTGCTCTAGTTAATATTTATTTCCTAATGTCTGTTTTACAGACCTAGTCTTTACCCCTTTCTGAGAAATTGACAATTGATTATCTAATTTGAATATAGACATAAGTGACAGATAAAATTACATTTCAACACGCTTTAAAAAGCCACGTGCAATTATCATTATAGTTGTCACAAGGCGCTAGGCGCACTTTAGGTGCAGATGTCTCCTATCGCTGGAGGAGCTGGGTGAATAAAAGCGCATGCTTGAGCAAAGACAGGCCCATAGATGTCTCAACGCTTAATATAATTATAATAGACATAAAATAATTAGTAAAATACTGCTATCCATCATAATTTATAAACAAATTGCTGCCAAACACACTTAATTAAAGTTATAAATTGCTACTTTTTTACTATTATATTTATTTTCCGGATTTTACTAATTGCCTACCGCCTCTTCTCATTTAGCAGCCAGCACCTTTATCCTCCTCAGTGCATCTCAAGGCAGATGAGCACTCCAGACTTATCAAAGGCCCTCTAGCACTGCCCAGCACCCACCTTTAATACCTATTTTTATCATAATTAGAAAACCATTTAATGTATTTTAACAATTTGATAAAATAAGCTGCCTTTGTTATAGCTTACAGGTTCTTGACATGTTTGATGCATTTTGGTATTTATGTTCTCAACTTAATTAACAGATAAATCTAATAAGGAAATTATGATAATCTTTGTGCTTTTGCTAATTTCATCTATAGCAGACCTTCAGTTTAACTTTCTAGAAAAATGAAAATCGCTGTACGGATTGTGGATATATTAACTTACTCACAATACGCTGTTTGGTACCCTGACCCGGTGGTTTATTGTTTATGTAGAAGCTTTCTGGCATATCTGAATTTTTGTCTTTCTGTTCTTATGTTCTAATGATTGCATTGTCCCCTCAATTTAGAAACAAAGTGAAGAGCTTGCTCATGCATCGAGAGAACACTTAGAGGTTGCCACCAATAATGGAAGTGAACAGATTGCCAGCATGACGACGAATAATGCTGCCACACTTTCTATTTCCTCTGTTGTTTTCAGTGATGAGTTTGACACCTCTGTGGCAATGTTCAACATAGTATGTTTAGCTTCACCTTGGGGTTTGCGAGTTCCTCAGGTTCAGGGACTTTTGTCTTTATCCTTATGTATCCGTGCATTGATCTGATTGCAGGCAGTTATCTGGTACCATCTTCACGAATACGCAAGATCATTCGCATATTTGGACGCATTGTATCAGAACATACAACCTATTGGCGAGGTATCACTTATACATTAATCATAGTTTTTTTGTTTTTTTATGTTTTTATCAATGATCTGTTCTGCAAGTTAAACTTTGAAAATTGTCAAATGCAGGGGACAGCCGTTCGCATATGCCTTTTGTTGCTGGATGTTGCATTACTTTCTCAAAATGCATCAAGATCTGCTGTAAGTTTGACCTATGTGAATTGGATGTGTACTCTTTCCAAAATGATACCAAGTTTATTGTTTCATTTTGTTCTAAGCATTTGATTCTAATCTAACAAGGAATGGACGGAAGTTTCGTTCAATACCTCAGAGTTCTTTGGTATTGGAAAAGAAATAAAAGCAAAAGAGAGGTGACAAATTGAGGATATTTTCTCTTTTTAGTTGATTTGGGTTTGGTGGTTTAATTAGTTATATAAGAGTTAGTGATAGCATTATAATAAAATTTGGACCTTGAAAGAAGATTTTCTTTTAGTTTTTTTGAACAAATGCAGATTAATGAGTTCTTAATTCTCCATTAAAGATTTTTGTTGGCTTTTTAACTGAACGAAGCTTTAATGTTCTTAGTGATGTTTGCCTTTCCCTGGTCTTGGTCAGGATTTGACTAAGAGTTGATAATTCATTTGCATTTGTAATATCCCATCAATATTTAGTTAGTGCTATCTTTCAATTAATTTTGATTTGTTAGATGCATTGTTTATGAAGTACAATGCTCTGCTTCATAGCATCAAGCAGAAGTTCTTGAATAGTTGTGTTGTGATTTGATATTAATGGACAGATGTCGCCTTATTTTCTTTGCAATATATCCATGCATTTGATTAGCAGTCTGGAACCTGAATAACTTAAGCAGGGAGGCTGTGTTCGGAGAGGATAAATAAATTAGTTATACAATAAAACTTGCTACTTAATATGTTGAATGACTTTGAGTAGTGTACTAAATTTATATTGAACTTAACAATGACTTCATAATGTGCTAGAACTTGAGAAATGTGGTTAAAATGTTTCAAGGCTGTTGTAAAACATGACAATGTGAAGTCTTATTAACATTTCAACCTATACATGATAGAACTGTTTGTGTGGGCACAATAAAGAACAAAATTTATATCAGGGAGGTGGAATGGCAACTATTTGGGACAATCTTATTGACTGTTAAATAACACGTACTGCTATGAGAGTTTGAACTGCACATGATCAGCCTGCTCTTCGTAATAAAATATTGGTAGTCTTGCATGCATTTTATAAGCTTGTTTCTTTCATTGTTTAACTGTAAGATAGCACATTAGATTTTCACAGCACTTGGTTGAGCAGGCCATTTATTTGGCCCATCCTGTCCAATAAGTAACAAGATGATACAAATTGGTAATATTGGACAATAATTGTGGCAGAGTGAATCCTGCCCTTTGTTACTTTTCATAGCCAGGATGTGTAGAAATTCAAAATTCATGATAAGATATTGAATGGCAGACACAATTTCTTATTGTTTTGTATCCAAAAAAAAAAAACTTCCTTATAAATTTGTCCTTAAAATGTTTTGTAGTTCTGAAATATTATTTCTTTTGTTTATCTGTTAATAGGGATGTTAAAGATGATAGGATGAGTGAATTTTACTTTTATTTTCTTACTGGACTTAAATACGATTATTAACATTGAAAATTATAGTATCATGAAAACATTTAGTAGCTATAACAGGATAAGTGCAAGGGATCGAGGGATCTCTTAACAAGCATACAATCTAGAGCATAACACTAGCATCTTTGTTATGCTAGATCTTATCCATATTCTTGGAAGGATAACTATAGGAGTATGTCAATGTGATGCTTGCCTTAACTGCACTGGTTAAAGCTATGTATGTTTTTTTTTTTTTTTTTCCCTCTTTTTCATTTGCTATTGTCACTTGAAATGTTGTTTTCAGACTTACATTCTACTCTTTATTATGCCACTTGAGTATGAGTTACATATTTATCATTTCAGGATGTGATAAGCTACATGGAAAAAGTGTTCTTTGTCCATACTTTTACCAATCAAATGGATAATGGAATCTCAGCGCAGCAACAATCTTTATTAGTTTCAAAATCTACGTCACTTCCCAACAATTCAACTATTCCTGATGCTTCTCACTCTGATTCTACTGCAAATACTTCAGAAAATTCATTAACTAGAACCTTATCAGATGAAGTACTTGAAGATGAACCATTGCAGCTACTATCTTCTCTTGACATCAGTGGGCAGAACCTTCAAAGACCTGGCGTTGCCTGTGCTAATGATCTTCCCAGGATTCAACCAGAGGATTCCATATCAACTGCTGATTTGAGGCTTAAGTTGCATCTTTACAAGGTTCGATTTTTGCTCCTTATCAGGAACCTTAAAGCAGCCAAGCGTGAAGTTAAGCTGGCTATGAATATAGCTCGTGGAAAAGATTATCCCCTTGCACTCAATCTGAAGTCACAGCTTGAATATGCTCGTGGGAACCACCGTAAAGCGATCAAGCTTTTGATGGCATCAAGTAACCACACAGAGACAGGAATCTCTAGCATGTACTACAACAATCTTGGTTGCATCTATTACCAGCTTGGGAAGCATCAAACGTCGGGAGTATTTTTCTCCAAAGCCCTAAATAATAGCTCAATTATGCGGAAGGAGAAACCTCGGAAAATTCTCACTTTGTCTCAGGATAAATCCCTCCTGATAACATATAATTGCGGTGTCCATTCATTGGCTTGTGGCAGACCCTTTCATGCAGCTCGCTGTTTTCAAAAGGCCAGCCTTATCTTTTACAACAGACCACTTCTGTGGCTACGAATTGCTGAGTGCTGTTTAATGGCCCTAGAGAAGGGACTGATAAAGTCTATTTCCTCTCCATCTGATAGGTCTGATATCAGAGTCAATGTTATCGGAAAGGGAAAATGGCGGCAACTTTCTCTAGGATATGGCAGTTCACCCAATGGTTACATTGTAAACGGTAGTTCATGTACAGTTGATGGCAAAGAGCCTGATCTCTCGATGTCTCTTGCAATGCAGTCTCTATTCAATGCTTTGCATTTATTAGACTCTTCGGATGACAATTACACTACATCTATAGAAAGTGAGTCAGGAAAGGCACTGTTATCGCAGAGTTCAAATCACAATAATGCCACTGGTGCTGATCCGAAGGCATCCACTATAGCTTCTGGCTCAAGTCCAGTTCATTCTAATGGTGAAGTAAAAGAACAGAAGGGTGGAAACACAAACTCTATCATCGATTATGAACGTGTTAGAATGAAGGAGAACCAGATGATGAGGCAAGCTGCACTTGCTGATTTGGCATTTGTAGAGCTGGCACTAGGAAATCCCTTGAAAGCCCTCTCTACAGCGAAGTCACTAATGAAACTTCCGGAGTGCTCAAAAATGTACATATTCTTAGGGACCATGTATGCAGCGGAGGCTTTATGCATGCTCAATAAGCCCAAAGAAGCTGCTGAACTATTGACCATATACTTGTCCAATGGTAATAATGTGGAGCTTCCATATAGCCGGGAGGACTGTGAAAAGTGGACGGTTGAAACAGTGGCTGATGGTGACGAGTCAAATGGTGGTATTGCAGCTCATAATGCCGTTTTGACTGGAGACGAATCCCCAGGGTCGGTTTTCTCCAACCCTGAAGAGGCTCGAGGATTGTTCTGCGCAAATTATGCTGCCAACTTAGCATTGCTGGGTGACCTTGACAAGGCTCAACACTTTTTGGCCAAGGCTTTATCTGATATACCTAATAGCTCTCGAGTTATTCTCAGTGCAATCTACTTAGATCTAAAGCGTGGCAACATTGGAGACGCTCTTGCCAAGTTGCGACAGCAAAGAGGCGTTAGATTTCTTGGGAGCAATGTGACGTTGAATGGTGGTTGTTGATGGTTGTCTCCATAGCAGGTAGGTTGACAATCCTTTTGAAAAGGGATTTGTAACATATATATAGTTGTCAATTCAGCGAATAAGTTATATATTTATTGTTCGATTTGAATGAGTTTTGTTGTTAGTTTAAATTAATTGTAGCATTTAGTGATTGGTGGTGTGGCTCTGCTCCAATTTTGGTGGTGTTAGAAATCCCCCACCTCTAGAATTGAAGATGATGTAGTGTTTTGATTATAGAGAGGTTGCAAAAACAGGTCATCAATTTTCTTATACATGAATTCATTATGCTTTTGCACTCTCCTACCTAATAATCTCTTCCCTTGTTTCTTCTTTTCATTTTTATTTAATATATTTTTCCTATTAATTAATTAATAAATTAGACATATTTGAAAACAAGCATATTCTTTAGAAATGGACACGTGAATGCAGGAATTAGGACCGATGGCTAAAGAGGCTTCCATCTCATCACCACCTCTATGTTGTGCAATCCTTCCTCTTAATCACATAAAAGAACAAGCTTTTACACAAAGCAAAACAAGAACAACAACAAAAGCCAATACTAGGAAGAGAAAAGAATAAAGAAATGTCAACAGCATCAATAGTAGAACCAGAAGGTAAGATGAGAAGTCGTGATGTCAGCCAAGTGGCTAAAGGGTAGTTGAGTTAAATCATGAAAATATATGGTCATTAATGTTGTTTATCTGAGAAATAGTTTCATGGGATCTAATCAGGGTTTTTTATTTTACAATTAATTCGATGCATAATGCAGGTGCCGAATCAAATGCGACTTTGTTATTAAGTAACACTTACTATGAGTATCACAAGTGTGTATACTACTATTACTATATAGCCTACCTGCTATTATTAGTAAGGTTCTATTAACAACAAAAAAACACAATCTAAGTCGCTTAATTCTTTTTGTATATTAAGCAGATGAATGCAAGAAGGTTGCACAGTACTACCAATCAATGTGTCTTGAATGCGTAAATAAATTTCAAAACAAGTTTTATTTCAGTTTCAAATTAAGTTTATATTGTGTTCTATCCTGAAAAACATGATTGATTAGTTCTCTTTTTTTTTTCTTTGTTGTTTCAAGACTTTTTGGTCCATGACATGTTCAAAACTATAACTGTTAAAATTTTTGCAGATTGAAATGTGGAGAATTCATGAGTAAGAGAGGCTCAAAGAGCTGGCAGCATGAATCATATGCTACTTGTTATGATCCATTATTGCTAACTGAACCAACATTTTCATTTTCTTTCAAATATATTTAGGTTTTTTTTGTGAATTTATAATTGAATCTTGCTCTGCACCCTTATAACTTCACATTGATATCATGTGTGTTTTTATTTTGTGAATATGATTCCTGTTGTATTTATTTATGAATTTAATTATGTGAGATGAGTTAACTAATAACTTAGAATAGAGATTGAATTCTAAAAATGAGATTGAAAAGTAACAACTTTAGTGGAAAAAAATACAATATTTCAATATCACCCAATTAATGTTTTGTTGTGAAAGAATGCTCTGAGAGCGTTTAATTATTCCCATGTTCACTTTATTATGTGAAAAAAATAAAAATCCGTGTCTCTCTTGAAGACATTCTTTTTTATTTTGCCTAATCTCAATAAAAAAGCTTATAGTTAAATCCTATATACGTTTACAAAAATGTTCAACATCATTCTTAAAAAAAATAAAATTCAACATCCATTCACCTCAAAATAACTAACCAAATACTATCATTTTCAACGTGTAACACTAAAATTTTAGACAATTTATCCAAATATATCTTCACATAAAAACTAATGTAATTTTATTAGTTCATTGCAAATGTTGAAAATTGAAAATGAGACAATGTCCCTAATTTCTTATGTATTTATCAAATGTAAGTCTACTCCCCTATCCATAGATATTGTGTCACAAATCCAACACAATAATTAATTTAAAGTCATAAGATTTAAGTGAATAAGATCTTTATACATCAACGGTGGACATATTAACACATGTCCACAGTGTGAACATTATCATTTTTGTTATTAGATGATGCCAGTACATACCATTTATATCATCTTAAAATATTTATTATTTTAAAGAACATTATCATGTTTGTTATCATATGATGCTAGTTAACATGCCATTTATATCACCTCAGTCACATTTATTATTTTAAATATGTTTCATCTCATATTCAAATTTTACTAGTTACATACACAATATCATATTATTTGATGAGTTTTGATTTGTTACGCACCTTTAAAATATCATCATGTTTGAGCATTTTTCCTAATGTAGTTATTAACTAGGGTAGGGCAACGAGTTTTGATACATTGGGAGATATTAATGTTACCACCATATTTCTACCAACATTGAGATATTTTAAATTTTGAAACTAATTCATTCCAAACTTATACGGTGGGAGATGTTAATGTTACCATCAAATTTTTAATTACATCGAAATATTTTAAATTTTACAACTAATTCATTCCAAACTCATACGTTGGAAGATATTAATGTTACTACCATTGAGATATTTTAAATTTTGCAACTAATTCATTCCCTTTGAAAACTATCAGTGAACAATTTTGATCAAATCGTTTGATTATTAAGTAAACGCATGCGCTTAAATGGTTGGCACAAAATTTATATTATAAAACAAATTTGAGAGAAGTTACGGCTAAATATAGAAAAAAACCTTATAATAAATGAATTCATAATTTAAACTATTCAATCTAGTTATATTTCATGTTATAAAACGCAAATTGCATTAAAATATTTTAAATTTTGCAGTTAATTCATTTCATTTGAAATCTATACGTGCCTTGCACGTGCCAGTGATATTTCAAAAAAAGGTTACGCGTTTTCTTCCCTACTTCGGTACGGTGATGATAGCTTTGATTTTCTCTCATCACCATTTTTACTGGCAAAGGATCTGAAGAGTTCAACTACGCAATTCGAAAACCATATCAAATTTCACTACTACCGGAAAAAAGGGCAAATCAGTATCAAATTCCGTTCCCTGTATCCGCAACCCAAACCCGGAAGAACCGCCGCCGATCGCGTGGAGGTAGAATTGCTGTGGTAGTTTGCCATGTTAGGGGTTTACCATTTTTCTTGTATCCACCGCCGATCTCGCATTTTATTTGCGCGCTTGTGTGTATGTATATCTATAAATTTTTTAGAAGATGTATATGGATTATTGCGTATGTATGTATTTGTTAAACCTATTAACTTGTTGGGGAGGGTGGATGAATTGGATTATTTTGGTTTCTTGCGTTTGATTGATTGTTGAATTCGCATTTTGTAGCGTAATTAGAGTTTTGGGAGTTGGGTTTTTCTAATTAATTCTCGTAGGGGCTCATGAGTCATGCCATTGTTCTGCTTATAAGTTTTTCTATCAATTCCATGTTCTCTAGCTGTAAAGAGGGATTTTCTGGAGTGGATAAGCTTTTTTCAACTAGTGGTCAGATTTGCTGACATTTGCATTGTTGGGTTCCAAAAGATTGATACTTCTAGTCGCATGATATTAGTTTTGCTAAAAGCTGTTGCTTAAAATCTAAGGCCTTCTATCCAATATCCAAACTGATTGTCCTGCTTAAGTTGGGACTTTATATTTTAACTCCTGTTTTCTACATTTGTACTTGACCTCCAATGTGCTTTTCTGTAGTTGGTTTTGGTGTATCATACACACTGGTGTATTAACCCCTAATGCCATATTCAATTGATTAAGTACTTGACATTTTCGACCCTATATTTTTTCATAAAAAGACTAGGAAAGAAATGTAGTCACCAATTCGTTTTGATAAAATTTGTTCTGATATTCATGCAAGCATGTGATTGACATTGATTTTTTCGTGTTTATGAACCGAACATATCATCTGATCAATGTGGAAGGATAGATTTGTGCATGCATTACTTAGAATTGTTGTTATTAATGACGAATTGGTTCATTTTTGTATTGATTTTATGTGGCAATTGAAATAAGTCCTCAAATAATGAGTAATTGTTGTGCTAAGTTCATAGTAGTTTTCTGCTTGCAGTGAATTTGCCTTAATGTTCAAGATGTCTGTGATCTTTGAGAACACACTTGAACTTGCTATTACATTCTCTCTTCTTCATTCAGGAAGTCATCATCAATATATCAGAATAGCTTTTCATCCCTGTTTGTAATTGGTGACTTTGGTGCTTGGTTATCAGACTTATTACAAGACGGGCATGAACTGAGGAATAAGACATTTCTAACAAGGTACTATGCTCTTCACATTGTGCTGCCCTCATTTCTGTTTCTATTCATCAGATTTCTTTGGTTTTCTGTAAGGCTCTATTTGCAATTTGAATGTGATTTCGGAAGTCCACAGGATGGAGGTAACATAATTATAAGTGCTCTACTGGACTTCTGTTTAGTTGTTTCATTTTTAAGCTACATACTTAGTCATGCTATGTCACAGGTAAAGAACACGGAAAATAGGATATACTGGAGAAACTGATGACTTGTACCATGTATTATCCCCTGAATCATACCATATATGGTAAAGGAACTTTGGAGATAACTGGAGTCAAGTAGTATGGTGTGGTTAACCTAATAACTTACCGTTTCAAATATACTTACCAAGGAAATGCACACATAATACTTTAAGGCATAGTTACTTTCCTAAACATCTTGTGAATAACAGCCTGCTGGAATAGGTTTTCATTCAAATCCTTTAGCTATGAGTTGTTTTTTTATGCTATTACTATTTCCGAGGATTTTATCTTTATATAGAAAGATGTGGTCATGACATTATTTGTTTGATGTGACCTACCTTTTGTTTGCCTTTTAGTTGTATGGCTTTTTTAACAACTCAATTATATCTAGGTACATTGTCAGATACTGATGTTTTAGCTTGTAGCAAAGTAATATTTTCGGTTTGGCGACTACAGAAATGCTGAATAACTTTCCAAAATGATAATGTTGACAAACCATAAAGTAATTCACTTTACTATTTGACATTGATGCAACATATACTACATAAATGTGCTTCTCCTTGATCTATATAATTTCCTAACGTCCTGCATATTGTAGGAAATGGCTGCAGAATCTAAGAATGATATTAAAGGGTCTACCGCACCTACAGATACTGAGATTAAAAAGACAAAGAAGAAGAAAAGCGTGTTATCTAGATTGTGGGGGGCAGTATTTAGATTACATGGGGATGATTTTGAAAAGAGATTGCAATATATATTCAAGGAAGAGGCTGCTGTTCTTTCCAGGATTACCAGACGTTCAAATAGTTGGCGGAGAATGACTCGGCATCTGATATTATTTTCAGTACTTCTTGAGGTAGAATGCGTTAGTTTTACTATTTGATTGATGGTGTCAATAAAATGACTTAAGCCAGTCCATCAACTGTTGTTTAAAATTTTACTAAAGTATCATTCTCAGTGCCCATTTGATGATATGTTTGCCCTCTATTTACTCAATATTATTTCCCCCCATTCAGAGATGCTTATTTGTTTGAATGATCTCTTGTGTGTCCATTTCTCTGTTTGATTATTAATTTCTACTTCATATGAAGAAGTCTGCAGTGGAATTTTTTTTTTTCTTCAATTTGTTAAAAACTTCAATTTCACTTGGGTGTATGAAACTGAGGATTGTGAAAGTAATATTTAAAGTGCCATAACAGCATTGGGTAGTCTGGAAATTAGATCATTATTATTCTAGATCTTGATACAATTAAAATGCATATTCACATGATTTAGGCTCCCCCCCGGTCATGATGTAAATTTATGTTCTATTCTAGGCTACTGGTAGATCAGCAATGGGAACATTTTAAAATTATCCAGAAGACTACCCTTAGAGTGCATCAATTATGAGGAAATCACTGGTGGACAAAATAAACAAATGATAATTAGTGTTCTAGGCCTCTACTCTGCACCCTTATTTGCAAACATTAGATATTCATGGTCATTATTTAAATTTGTATGTGTAATTGTCCTAAATTGTAGTGTACTTGAAGGTGAAAGAATTACAGGTCTCAGGTTTCTAGTATTGCTCTTGTTGCTGGTTCTCCTAATTGTGGGATATGTTATTGGGGTGCTGAAACCTTCTCAATTTTCCCCTTTTATATTTATCTTGCTAGGTCCATTTTTTCCATTCTAGTTTTTCTACTTACCTCCAGGCCCCATCTAATAACTTATATCATGGACATTATAATTGATGTTTCTAGTACTGCAAATTCTCCACGAATCAAATAGACATCTAATGCTTTTCCTCATAACATTAAGATTTGTACCTCTATTTCCACTAGGTTGCTTCCCTATCCTCTCAAGCAAGCTTTGGGTTGCAACGGATGATAATAGAGTTTTACGTGAGCCAAGGTACATTATATAACCTAATGCACTAGAGCTCATACTGGTCAATCTGCAACCTTGGGATGAGAATCACCCTACCCGTTGAACAGGGACAAGTTGGTCAGATGTAGTCATTGTATGTATTCAGTTTCTTATTTGAAACAATTTGGCATGATGTTCATAAGTCCCATTTCCTGAAATTAAACTTGTTTCTGCAGAAAGAATATTTGTTGAGATGTCAATGCAAACTAACTCTAAATTCTACAATCTTTTAAGAGAAATCTGTAAAATTAAGTTTCCAAAACCAGAATTTTTTTTGACTCTCTGCTGTATCCTGGGCTGCTTGGAACTGTTCTCAATCTTGTTGCTTGCTTTGGACAGGTTACACGGCTTTAATGTGGTAAATAGAATGCCAACCCAATACCGGCAAGAAAAATGGAAGTACAATATACTGCATTCTTAAGTCTCTGTTCTTGACTTTAGTGACCTGATATCGATTGTAACTAGAAAGTACATCAACATTGGGATCCATTATGTATTGGATTCAATGGTCCTTGGTTTTGTTACTAAGAGACATTCTTGTCATTGGGTGATTATGATACTAAAGAAACCCATTTTATGGTGCACGTATTAAATATTGGTTATGAGGATGTGGGCGCTGCTCACTCAAGCCAAGCATTCAAATTTGTCTACTAGTTGTTGTGTAACTTGTTTTTTTTTTTGTTGAGGGAAGATGGGTCATGTGGTAGCTAATACTCA
Organism: Scutellaria barbata; assembly: GCA_028654395.1. Classification (NCBI taxonomy): domain Eukaryota; kingdom Viridiplantae; phylum Streptophyta; class Magnoliopsida; order Lamiales; family Lamiaceae; genus Scutellaria; species Scutellaria barbata. The sequence continues at coordinate 9,686,085 of CM053646.1, read as the reverse complement.
ACGGTTAGTTGGAAATAGGGAGTGGCTCTGCTATTATTCATTGTTTGTCCTATGCTCTTTCCTTCACTAATACTGGTTTTCATTGAGTGTTAAAATTGAGGTTTTCATGATTTCTCAGGCTATTGCAGTAGGTTATGCTATCATGACCACAAGATCTTTAGACTTGAACTGGAAAATGAGGGCATTGCGAGTCTTACCAATGTTTCTGCTGCCAGTATTAACTTCCGTTACTTACTTTGCACTCAGAAGTGTCACAAGGATGTGTAAGCATTTTACAACTTTTGCACTCTTGTGTGAGTGTGTGCTCATGCATAAAAAGACTCAATTTGACTTCCGTTTCCTCCTAGGAAGGTGGTGATGTATTTTATTCTAACTAGTCATCTGTTAGTGCATCACATTAAATAACTGTTAGTGGTGTATGTTCTCTTCTGATGTAGAGGTCTTCAGTTTGAGATTGGACATACCAGCTCTTGTTCTTTTGGAAATCTCACCTCCTGGGTAAAATTGTGTATAAGTAACTCTTAAAAGATAATTCCATTGGGTTTTCTCTTTGCAGTAATAGGGAAATCAATATCATTGCCTGAAGGAACCACTGCCATGTCATATTCTTTTGTTGTGCAGAAACCTATAAAATGTTTGTTGGTGGAAAAATTCTTATCTTGATGGATCACTAAATTGGGATAACTATTAGGATTTATTCATTAATCCAATGCAGTCCTTGATTGCAATCTTCCCACAAATTGATATTTATTTTTTAATGATTTAGATTGCAATTGCAAGAAGGCTTGAATTCAGATCAACACGCTATCCCATGCTTATCTTGGTTTTGCTATATTGATTCTGTTTCCCCATTCCATATCTAGTGAACATGTTTCTTGCTAAATTGGAGAAAATCCCGACTTTTTTATGCAATCTATTTTTATATGATTATACGTTCATGCATTTTTTAAGCTTAGTAATAGCAATTTACAAATTAGTGGTTACATAATTTTGCAAAGCAACAGCAATGTTATTAGATTTGTCTCTGTTTACTAATCTGCATTTTTATGCATACATTTCTTAGTTGACCGGAAAGATCACAAGACTCTTGAAAACCTTCGTGCTGAGAGGCAGGCGAAAATAGATGAACTAAAAGAGAAGACAAATTACTACACAACCCAACAGCTAATACAGGTAATGTGTGCTTTGCTCATCTTTCATGCTCTCTTTATTCGCAATTTGATTTGACAAGCTACTATAGGAATAGCTGGTTAAAAGATGCAGGATAAAAATAATTTGAACTATGAAAGTTCTATAATGAGATTAATCCACATGACTTAATACTTACTCTTACTAAAAATGTATAGTATTTATGTTAAACTTTTCTGCAGAGGTATGACCCCGATCCCGCAGCCAAGGCTGCTGCCGCCAGTGTGCTGGCATCCAAGTTGGGTGCAGATTCCGGTCTGAAAGTATACTTGGGAGATGATTCGAAGTACAGTGCTCCTAGTGGAATGAGCAATGATGTGGAAGTTGCAAGGACCAGTGGACTACGAAAGAGGAGGCAAACTGTCTCGAATATCAGTACTCCACAAAATGCATCCACACTTCATTCTGAAGATGAAATGTCCGAACATGGGGGATTCGAGGGTGAAATGTCCCAGCAACATCAGATGATTGTAGAGCACCGCCCTCAAGCAGGTTTGAGTACACATGATGGGGGATGGATTGCTCGACTTGCTGCATTACTTGTAGGAGAGGATCCTGAACAATCTTATGCCCTTATATGTGGGAACTGCCACATGCATAATGGTAAGTATTCCCTTTTTCCATGTAGCATTTGGATTAATTGACGTGGGATTCTTACTGTTTGTACTTGCAGGTCTTGCTAGGAAAGAAGATTATCCGCATGTTACTTACTACTGCCCACATTGCCATGCCTTAAACAGACCAAGGCAATCTGAACATGTTTCTGGTTTGAATTCACCTACTGGGGCTTCCTCAGTTGTGGAGGATGTTGTTTCGAGTGCAGGTGGTTTGGTAAATGATACGATCACTGAGAGCAATAGCCCTGTAGCTCCAGCCGTGGAGGATTCTTGAAGACAAATCACTACCTCTTGGTCTCATCAAATAGTAGACGAGTGAATTTGTGGATTTGTCCACAAAATGCTGAGGTAGGAAATAATTTTGAATACCAGGGTTGACCTTTTTAGTTTATGCAACGACACATGTAGTAACATAAGTTCGATGCAAAGTTATATACAATTTTGTCACAGTTGAGAATGAGGAATTTTCTTCCCCGAGTGTCTTTGCTCTGAGGCAGTGGTATTGTATTCCTGATTTCATAGACCATCTGAAATTTCATGTTACCTGTGGGAATGACAAAGATGAGATGTTTGATTCCCATTGAAAGTATTTTAGATGATTGTATCAGGTGAATTGCAGTGGATGTAGTATGTATTCGAGTATATGTGTATGTAAGTGAATTGCAGAATCTATACCTGAGAATACACTTGCTCTGTGGAGCTAAACATTTTCTCATTTTTCAATAGGAAATTGGTCTTTTATGAAGTGTATATTTAATTTTATTTTTGTTTGTGTTTCTTTACATTTTCTACATCAACTTGACATACTGAGTGTATGTAGGCATCACATAATGTGATGAAGGGGCGAAGAAGACAAAGAAAGTTCATGTGCCCCTATTCTTTATTTCTGCAAATTGTCCCCACAACCTAGGATGCCCTATACCCTGTCTGCTTGTTCAGTTATAATCAGTCCTCAAGTTTCTTGTATCATGTATTCTTCAACCCAAATGGCTAATATTATCTTAGATATGTTACCATAGGAAAAAAAAAAACCATGTGTCTTGCATGGATTGGCTAATGCTGTTATCGGAAATCCAATTAAAATTTGTCACATTTCGTCCTTCAGAAAACTTTTAACACTTCCATGAGCAGTGCACCAATCATCTTTTGTATTGTATTGTTTGTTTAAATGGATCTCAATGTTCTATTGGTGTGTATTAAATCATATGAAATAAGGGATGAAATATCATTTCAATAGGGTGTTTGAATGTATTATTTTCTCAATGCATGTTATTTTTTTGGGGCAATGAGATTTATACCCTTGATACATAAGGTCATAAGTTTTTTACCCACCTTATAAGAAAGGCTTAATTTCGAAAGAAAAAAAAATCCAAAACTTTACATTATTTTTCTATTTTAACCAATTATTTTAAAATTATCAATTTTGATTGTAATTATAGATCAATTGATTTCAATTTCAGATAATATTTTAATGATACATCAGTTAAAAGTAACCAAGATTTATTAGGTAATTGTATGATGATATGAATGTCATGTAGATAATATTTTAATGATACATACTTAAAAGTAATCAAGATTTATTAACCGTGAGTTATCCCATTTTCAACTAAATAAAAAGAATTACAAAATGATGAAAACAACGCAATACAATAAAAAATCATATATTCATCTATTTGTTTTCTAATATTGTTTCTACTTGAGATCACCTCATTTAATTTTGTTTGTCATCAAATTTTGATACATTTTTGTTGTGTTGCGTAGTGTTCATCATTTTTCATGTGTTTTTCAATTACTTGTTGATTAATTTTAATTGATGTATGATTTACCTACTATCTAGCTACATGACATTCACAAAACCAGACAATCAATTTTATTTTATTTTTGACAAAAATCATAAATTGGCTAAAATTGAAATTAATTGGTCAATTCATGGTTAAAATTGACAATTTTAAAACAATTGGTTAAAATAAAAAAAATTGTAAAGTTTTGATTTTTTTTTTTTTGCCATTAAGCCTATAAGAAATAGTTAATTTCAAAAACCAACCTGATTGGGTTTTTTCAATTTTCCCCTAAAGTTAAATATTATTTTTAAATTGCAACCTTATGTAATATTGATGTCATTTTCTTTCTGAAGGGAATGGATATCAGAAAATTAATTTGTACCTTTCATTTGATTTGAAATGTAAAATATTTTGATATATATTTTATGTATTTTGGTTAAAATTCAGGACATCAATTTTCACTTTGATCAGAAAATGATCTAAATATTATATTAGGTTGCAATTTAAAAAAATTATGAATTTTATGTACAGTTGAAAAAAAAATTACCAATTAAAACACGATCATACTTCACATTAATTTTTTAATATAAGGGAAAATATAACTATTACCCGCACTATTCACTTATGCTCGCATACCTTTTTCAGAGTATCAAGATTCACTATTAGAGTTCATGAGCCTAGAAATTGGTCCAATCTTGAAGTTTGTGACAACTGACAAGTCAATGGTTTATAGCTTTTTAAGATTTGTTAATATTGAAGTAAATGTAAATTGGTGTGGGTAAAATATAATATAATTTACTTATCGACAAAGTATTTTTAAGTATGTCCATTATTTTTTTAGTAAAATTTGTTTTCAGATCATACTCAGCAGATTAGATTTATATACTTATTTCCTAATAATTAGGAAGTATAACAATAAATGCTCACAAATTCACATGCAAGTAAATCCATAACAACAATATTGCATTTAAAATCAGAGAATGAATAGTTACAATTGAGAAAATAACAATACATCAATCTTTGATTGCTTCCTTGTTCGCTGCAAACATTACATAATGTGAACTTGTTTTCGATCTTAATCAAATCGTGATGAACATCCAATGCCAAATTAACTATTTAATCCAACAAAGAAAATAAAAAAATAAAAAACAGAAATTGAAGAAGAAATACAACAAGAAATCTTGGAACTGAGAAACCGACATCCTCTCATGTCCGATCTTTCAACCTTGGACCAATCAAGCTGCAACCTGCATAACCAATCAAAAAATAATTAAAATCCAAATAAACCCTTTAAGCTTATTCATGCATGCTATATATATAATATTTATAATGTATGATACTTACATGGAATGAATGAAGTTATAAAGAGCAAGTGAAGCCAGGTGGTGGGGTCTTTCCACAGGTGATGAGGAGCTGAAGAGCAAGAGGGACATAGATGTTGAGGTTCAGAGCTTTGAGCTTGAGAGTGGTGCACAAGCACACTGCTGCTTCCACCTCTATTAGCCCTGAGATTACTGGGCAGCACTCATTCACTGCTGGGTCCCCCAGCCCTATGTGGACTAACCCACCTAGAAGGTCCACACATGCACCCAGCTTCAGTGTGTCTATGGGGCATGTCGCCTTCTTCGCCGGTGGCGGCGAGCATGGCTTCCCCTTTGGTGGCTTCAACACCGGTGGCAATGGCAGCTTGGGCACTGCCACTGGTGGCAGGGGCAGTTTGGGAACTGCAACTGGTGGCAGGGGCAGTTTGGGGACGGCCACTGGTGGCAGGGGTAGTTTGGGAACTGCAACTGGTGGCAGGGGCAGTTTGGGGACGGCCACTGGTGGCAGGGGTAGTTTGGGAACTGCAACTGGTGGTAAGGGTAGTTTAGGAACGGGCAGCTTGGGCACGGTGACGGGTGGGATGGGCAGCTTGGGCACGGTGACGGGTGGGACGGGCAGCTTGGGCACGGTGACGGGTGGGACGGGAAGCTTGGGGTCGGTGGCGGGAGGTTTGCAGGAGCCACAGTCTGACTGGCTGAGATCTGGAGTGGCAGAAGCAATGGAGAGAGTGGAGATAAGAAGAAGGGAGAGAAGCTTGAAGGAATCCATATTGGTGATTGGTGTGGAGAGAAGTGAGGGATAGTGATGAGTTATATAAGAACAGTGAGTGGTGGAAGAATACAAAGAAACCCTAAAACCAAAGCATGTGAGTACAGAGGCAACTGACAAAATATGCTAGTTGTCAACTGCCATGCAAATTCATGAGCAATCTTCTTTTAGCAACTTATGTGTATTTGGCCCCATTTGTGCTAATCTTAATCATCTTTTCTAATAAAATTGTGATATATGTGCAACATCACTACTCTTGCTGTTGAGTGAGTGTAAGAGTCTCTTTGAAAACTTTTTTTACATGTCTTGTCTGGTTTAACTTTTGCACTAGGTTAAAATGTGAGCAATCATCTTGCATGATAGCATGATTTATTTATAGGGTTATATGCAAGTTCAACTGAAAATATTGTTTTTTAATTTGTAATTTTTATTTATTTAATTGCAATCAAAATTACTTTTTTAACAATTTTTTCAATAAAGTAGAGATCACGTTACTTAGACGTTCGCAATTTAATTTTTTCAGTTTGCAATAAACTTTGTTTTTCTTATCCAATTGCTACCTCAAGTTCTGAAATTTATCAAAATGTATCCAAAATCAGATTTTGCAATTGAATAAAAAAAAAATTAGGTAGCAAAGTGGAAAAATTAAATCATGTGACGAAAAAATGATTGGAAAAAAATTGAGATTGCATTTTGATAGACTTTAGAACATCAAGGTTGCAATCGAATAAAAAAATGTTTAGATTGTAAAATGAAAAAAACCAATACTTTACATTGATTTTGCATTTAACCCCAGTTATAAATATAACAATCTTTCAAAATATATCAGTAGTTTTAGCACCATGAAGAACAGAAAATAATTGATCGAAATTATTATTAGCTTAGTCCAAATTGAATTTCCAAACCAAAGTTCACAAAAAAAGGCAATTTATCTTGATGGGTAAAATACCAATCCCAATCCTAGATCGATACCGCGGAATTATGGTCAACATTATGCATGAACAATTACAATTATCACCTACAGTAGAATCTAAGATTGATGTCCATGTTTTATGCTATCCTAAAAATTATTCAAGAATATATGCATGGGAGTTTTGCAATTTTTAAGTAGTGAGAGGAGAGACGATAAAATCATTTTTTTTGTAAAAGATCCTAAAAAAGTTTGCTTATTCAATTTCACTATGTACATGCAAAATATATTCGATATTGGTCTCTAAATCATTGGGAATTGGAAAATTAGCAGAATTATGCAAATGTTCGTCTCGTAACGGTTAAATTTGAGGGATTTTGGCAGGAATAAAATCACGTTTCATCTAATTACTTCTCTGCAAAACGTTCCCCCAAACAAATTTTTTCAGTTTCTATCTTATAAGTCCATAACATGTTTGGTTGTAGCCCCAAATAAAACTGGAATTGAAAAATTGGACGGAATTATGCATATCTCCATCACGTGATGGTTATATTTGGGATATTTGACCAAATAAAATAATGTGGTATCTGAGGCTTACATGAAAATATATTTATTGAAGGAAGTTGATCACTCGTAAATTATCTCTTAGCTACAAGTGAAGATCAACCTGTCATTTTTATTTTGAAGCTACAACCATAAACAATCCAATTATATCTAATCTTTACCAAACCCTAATAATATGCACAAAATATTACAAACACCTTTACCAACACTTCGCTCATTTGTTGATCTTTCAGACCACAATTATTCTCCTCTATTTCCTGTTCTGATCGAGTAAAATTTTGATCTAATATGCTTTATAACCCACTATGTACATTTTAAAAGTTTTATAGAACCTTTTTAGCAATACCTTTTGAAATTTATGTTCTTTTCCCTATCTTCATTTGGTCATTTAAACAATCCCAAAATTATCTGCTTAAGTAATAAGTACTCTCAGACACACGACATTGTTAAATCAATTAATCAAAAAAACAGAAAAAAAAGTACAATATTTAGCATTATACCTAATATCATGTACAATATTATTTCATATATATAAACAAATTCCACAATAAAATAATATACGTACACACTACGACATTTAAACAAAAATATCTTATCACATATTTTTCACATTCGAATGAAAATAGCATGTGTAACCTTTACACATATTCTCATCTTTCCATGTGAATCGTGATAGTGATGAAAATAACATCTTTCCAAGATTGAGCAAATGTTACACAACGAAATTGAAAAATTCAACTTATTTTGGATTTTTTTTCAAAAAGATTAAACAAATTATAGTGATTTTTTTTATTTTTTTTCCATGGAGGAAAGTTGGTTCTAGGACATTAACTAGACAGAATATCTAGTACGTATATGGACATTATACAACATCATCAAGTTGACATTATAATATTACTATCTCTTCAATTTTTTGGGCTGTCAATTTTTAATGCCTTTTATGAGGTGGCTGAATTTTGCTCGTAAGTACTCTTAATTTTGCATGAGGACAAATATTATTTAATTCATACTTTTGCTGGGAATTGCATGTGAAGAGTCACACGATCACTTTTCGCTAAAAGAATTTCATAATTGGTTATCTGGTCAATAATAAGGGAAAATGTAATTATTCCTGCAATTAAGGGAAGTTGATATTTTTTAGTCCCTAATTTCAAAGATGGAAATTAAGTCCCAACATAGTTACCTTCTAAATTGCAAAAAAAGAAAAAAAAAAAGTTAAATTTGGTGCTGGGGTTGTGGTCGCGCAAATTAAGATTTTTTACGATTTTTTTTTTTTTAAATTTCAATTATGAATGAAAAAACTTGAGTACTTATGGTTCTGGTTAAGCAAATATGGGTTCATCGATTTTTTCTTTTATATCATAACTTTTTACCATGAAATGAAAGGATTTGCTTGTGCAATTGTACGATGATATGAATGTCATGTAGATAATATTTTAATGATACATGACTTAAAAGTAACCAAGATTTATTAACTGTGAGTTAACCAACTTTCAACTATATAAAAAAAATTACATAATGATGAAAACAACACAATACAATAAAAAAATCATATATCCATCTATTTGTTTTCTAATATTGTTTCTACTTGAGATCACCTCATTTAATTTTGCTTGTCATCAAATTTTGATACATTTTTGTTGTATTGCGTTGTTTACATCATTTTTCATGTGTTTTTTAATTACTTTTTGATTAATTTTAATTGATGTATGATTTACCTACTATCTAGTTACATGACATTCACAAAACCAGATAATCAATTTTATTTTATTTTTGACAAAAATCACAAATTGGCTAAAATTGAAATTAATTGGTCAATTCATAGTTAAAATTGACAATTTTAAAATAATTGGTTAAAATAGAAAAAAAAATGTAAAGTTTTGATTATTTATTTATTTATTTTGTGCCATTAAACCTATAAAAAATAGTTAATTTCAAAAATCAACCTAAAGTATGATTGTTTTTTTTTTTTCAATTGTACCCTAAAGTTAAATATTATTTTTAAATTGCAACCTTATGTAATATTGCTGTCATTTTCTTTCTGAAGTGAATGGATATCAGAAAATTAATTTCTATCTTTCATTTGATATGAAATGTAAAATATTTTGATATATATTTTATATATTTTGGTTAAATTTCACGACATCAATTTTCACTTTGAACGGAAAATGACCTAAATATTATATTAGGTTGCAATTTAAAAAAATTATGAATTTTATGTACAATTGAAAAAAAAAATTACAAATTAAAACAAGAGCATACTTCACATTGATTTTTAATATAAGGGAAAATATGTCTATTACCCGCACTATTCACTTATGCTCGCATACCTTTTTCAGAGTATCAAGATCAACTATTAGAGTTCATGAGCCTAGAAATTGGTCCAATCTTGAAGTTTGTGACAACTGACAAGTCAATGGTTTATAGCTTTTTAAGATTTGTTAATATTGAAGTAAATGTAAATTCGTGGGTAAAAGAAATTGTATTCTTACAGAGTAGGTATAAAATATAATTTAATTTACTTATCGACAAAGAGTATTTTTAAGTATGTCCATTATTTTTTAGTAGAATTTGTTTTTAGATCATACTCAGCAGATTAGATATATATACTTATTTCCTAATAACTAGGAAGTATAACAATAAATGCTCACAAATTCACATGCAAGTAAATCCATAACAACAATATTGCATTCAAAATCTGAGAATGAATAGCTACAAAAGTGAGAAAATAATAACACATCAATCTTTGATTGTTTCCTTGTTCGCTGCAAACATTACATAATGTGAACTTGTTTTTGATCTTAATCAAATCGTGATGAATATCCAATGCCAAATTACTGCTGAGATCCCAAGTCTCCAAGTGGGCCCTATTTAATCCAACAAAGAAAATAAAAAAATAAAAAACAGAAATTGAAGAAGAAATACAACAAGAAATCTTGAAACTTAGAAACTGACGTCCTCTCATGTCCGATCTTTCAACCTTGGATCAATCAAGCTACAACCTGTATAACCAATCAAAAAATAAATTAAAATCCAAATAAACCCTTTAAGCTTATTCATGCATACTATATATATAATATGTATAATGTATGATACTTACACGGAATGAATGAACTTATAAAGAGCAAGTGAAGCCAGGTGGTGGGGTCTTTCCACAGGTGATGAGGAGCTGAAGAGCAAGAGGGACATAGATGTTGAGGTTCAGAGCATTGAGCTTGAGTGGTGCACAAGCACACTGCTGCTTCCACCTCTACTAGCCCTGAGATTACTGGGCAGCACTCATTCACTGCTGGGTCCCCCAGCCCTGTGTGGACCAGCCCACCTAGAAGGTCCACACATGCACCCAGCTTCAGTGTGTCTATGGGGCATGTCGCCTTCTTCGGTAGTAGGGCCGGCCCTAAGCCCGTGCTGGAAGGGCGACGGTCCAGGACCCCAAATTTTAGGGAGCCCCAAAATTTTAGGTATATATATTTATATTAATATATTTTTTTTTATTTTTTTTAATGTACAATGGTTTAATGACTCAATCATTAAAAATAAGATTAGTTATATTTTTGAGTTGTAAGCCCATTATATATAATATTTTCCAACTTCAAGTTCATCAAATTAATTATAAAACTAAAAAAAAAATTAATGAATTAGTGAATTAAAGATAAAAAGTCATTACTATTTTTTAAGCCACATAAACAAACAGCTCTTTCACAATTACCATTCACCAATCATTTTACAAATTTCCTCTATCCTCACATCATCTTTGATTGTCGTTGTTTACCACTCATAAATTTTCTTCATCCTCATATCATTTTTAATCTTTGATTGTCGTTGTTTACCACTCACAAATTTTCTTCATCCTCACATCATTTTTTCTTCATCCTAACAGATCTAAATATTTTCAATAGTACTTTTGCTATTTATTTGGACTTCTTTTATTCATGAGTGTTGTACTTATTTCTCAAAATGCTAGGAGATCTAAATATTTTTAATAATATTTTTACTATTTATTTGGACTTCTTTTTTTCGTAAGTGATGTACTTTTCCAATATCATACATATGGTCCAAAAGTTAGAATTCGAATAGTGAAGTAACTTAGACAATATTTTCAAAGATTATACGTATCTATTTTTTTCTTTGTCTAGGGGCCCACCTTTTGTTATTGTCCTGGGCCCCAAACTATCAGGTCCGGCCCTGTTCGGTGGTGGCGGCGGGCACTTTGTGCATGGCTTCACCTTTCTGCGTGGATTCACCCTTATGGGTGGCTTCCAAATTGGGATTCGCAGCCCGGGCAGTTTGGGAACTGCAACTGGTGGTAAGGGTAGTTTAGGACCGGGCAGCTTGGGCACGGTGACGGGTGGGACGGGAAGCTAGGGGTCGGTGACGGGAGGTATGCAGGAGCCACAGTCTGACTGGCTGGGATCTGGAGTGGCAGAAGCAATGGAGAGAGTGGAGATAAGAAGAAGGGAGAGAAGCTTGAAGGAATCCATATTGGTGATTGGTGTGGAGAGAAGTGAGGGATAGTGATGAGTTATATAAGAACAGTGAGTGGTGGAAGAATACAACTGATAGTGAAGAGATGAATAAGAACCATTGAATTGTTAGCTACAAAAAATCTGATCGTGCGGCCACAAATCACGGCTGAGCTGCGGTGGCGACACCCATCTACATATAGGCTTGTCTTTTGCAACGAAAATGATTTGCTTTTGAATATACATCACGGGTTCACTTGTATAACATGGCACCAAAGCTGTAGGTTTGTTGTGGGTTTTTTTTATTTTTACCAAGAATTCTTAAATTATATTGTACGGTCGGAATGTTGGAAAATGTGGATTGTTGTAATATTATTTTGCAAACTAAAAAATTTGGGTAATTAAAGTTGAAAAAAAATATATATATATTGAAAAGTTGAAGTACGAAAGGAGTGTCATAAGTCGGGTGACAAAGTTATGAAATTAACACATTAGACATATATATATATATATATATATATATATATATCATCTCAAAAATATAATTTCATAAAAATAAAGTTCCACCATATTATAAATCCATTTTTATAAGTTAATATCTATTTTATGGATAATAGATACTAAATTAATCCATCTCATCTAATTGAATTTGTATTAAAAAATCCTACTTTTTGGAAGTATTATGTATGAGCGGAGGTGGAGCCTCCTTAAGGTATGTTGGGGGCATTAGCCCCAATTTTTTTTTTAAATTTAATTTTTTATATGTCTACTTTTTTGATTTTTTTTTTTTGAAAAAAAATCATTTTATGATAATTTAATCCTCAAAAGTCAAAATCAATAAATCCTCTTAATATAAATTGCTTAGTTCCGCCCCTATATAATGAGCATCTAAAAAACTACACGATCATCGAATCTGCAAGATTAGGGGTGACACTTAAGCTTTTGTATCCTTTTAACTAAAACTAGATTAATTATAGTACACTTACAAAGATGCCAAATATATTTGTTTATATATAGATCTTAACATTCTCTTTTTTGTCTTATCATATTAATTAAGTGGTTTTTCCACCAGGAATGTCAGTTTAGTTGTCCAATGCAGGCATAATATGTGTGAGCTAGTTGGCAAAATAAAAATAAAAGAATCTGATCAACATGAGGACCCTTAAGGAATATTAAAAAAATCAATATGCTTCTATCTTCTTTTCAAGAAAAAATTGAAACTTTTGAGATGTAGTATTTTCAAGATAGTAAATACTAAATATTCTGTTCAACATTAAATATGAAACTTGATTGAAATAAATATTAAAATAACCTTTTTAACTATTTATCCACTGGATGATTGGTCTAAATAATAAATTAAATATTTTTAAACTTTTATTTAAGAAAATGGAGGTGCAAATTGGGAAGGAAAAATACAAAGGAAATTAATGTTATTGGACAGAAGCATAAAAGAAAGAAACATTGATCATTCTTTGATGTGGTTGTGCATGTGTGAGACTTGTTTCTTGCTTACTTTTTTTTAAAGATTTTTTTTCTGAAAGCTACAAATTTATACACATGCAGCTTGCCAGCGTGTTGATGCTTACATGCCATCACAAATAATTGCATCTACTTTTAATTGAGTAGGTCTTGTGTGAAACCGTTTAATGGATCTCATTTTGTTAGATGGGTCGGGTCTAATATAATAATTAAGTAATATTTTTGTGTGTATTAGGTAATACTTTTTTATATTTCAGGTAATACTTTGTATTATATTATTTAATATATATGCAAAATACAAAAGTATTACATGATATATAGAAAAGTATTACATAATATACACAAAAGTATTACATATTGCACGAGGAGAAGAGAGCACCTGAAAGCCTTAGGATCCGTGTGTTTTTAAGACCCGACCTGACCCGACCCAATTCGGATCATATATTCTATAATACAAAAGTATTACCTGATACACATAAAAGTATTACCCAATACACATAAAAGTATTACATATTTTTTTATAGTCTGACTTAACTCAAAACAAAAGTATTACTTGATATATATAAAAGTATTACCTGATATACATAAAAGTATTACGTATTTTTCGTATGGTCCAACTCAACTCAAAACACATTTTATAATACAAAGTATTACATAATATATAAAAAAGTATTACGTAATACACACAAAAGTATTACATAATTTTTTATGTTCGATCCGACCCGACCCGTTTCACAACATGGAATCCATGAGACGGTGACCCAAGACTTTGCCTTCCAAATTTGTGTCTCATTTAACCAATTAAATCATAAAGTGGAAATATTCAACCATAATTCAAATCCTCTATAAAGAATGTGTATAGATTAAAGAAAATGTTTGAGTGCTCCATCAATGTGTAAAGATTGTATTTTCTAAATCTTATGATGTGAAATTTAATAATTATGTTAAATATGCAGCTTATCAACACCAAATACATTAATATATATTTAAAATGGGTAGGTGACGAGCTCCATAGAGATATGATGTGACACTAATAAAAATGCAGTATGAAATAAAAAAAATAAAAACTATATGAATTGGGGAATAACTAAATGAGACTGTAAAATGATACAAAAATTAATATATTAAATCCATGTTGCCACTGTTATTTTGTGATCTAGTACAAAAGACTAATAGAGAGATGAAAGTTTGAAAGTTTGACAACACGTACCTTTGAAAAGAAATGTCAGATGCGATTTTATTTTTTTCCAAGAATATATTATAATCTATACTTATATAAAAACAAGACAGTTGGATGATATTATAAAAATGTCATTTTCCCTCCTAAAGATGTCATATCATTATTTTTATTAATAAAAAAATTCAAGAAATTATTAATTTTGTCAAGAAGATAGTTCATGTTATTTAGGACACTTTTCCCATATAATATATTATTAATTATTATTATTATTATTATTACTTATTATTAACTTTAATTACTTAATGTCAATAATTATTCTCATTGTCAATATTAAAGTTAAAAAAAATTAAGATTTTTTTTTTTGTAATTATGAGAAATATTGTATATAAATAATATTTCAAAATTTCTATTATTAATTGGTCACTTTTAACCAACTCCAAAAATCATTGACTTATCAAATTATCTATCGAACCATAAATTTTTTTTAGTAAAAGATAAAAATAAATAAAATGTAAGCTTTCAAGTTTTAAATTTTTTTTAACTTTCATTAATTAATGTCTAGAATTATTCGTATTATCAATTCCAAAGTTCAAAAAAATTTTAATATAATTTTTGTAATTATAAGAAATATTGTATATAAATAAATATTTCAAAACTTATATTGTTAATTAGTCACATATAACTAACTCTAAAAATCATTAACTTATCAAATTATTTATCAAGCCATGAAAAAAATTCAAAATAAGACAAATAAATAGAATGTAAGCTTTCAAGTTCGTTGTTTAAATTATTTATAAATTTTATATTCCAGCTTTTAAATATTATCAAATATAATTTAGAATGACATATACAATTTGTGTTATTTGAATTTAGAATAACACGCAACCCAAAAACGAATGCATAAGGAAGTCCTAATGTATAGTGGGAATTCAACCAAATTCTACTTTTTTCAGATAAAATTTTACTTTACCCAACAATATTTTTAAATTATAAAATATAGCTTTTAAAATCAATAGAGATATGAAAAATATATTTGTATATTATATAAAGTTTGAATAATAAAAGATGTATGAATAACTTTTAATATAACAATTTCATTATATAATTACAAATTGTATATACTACCACAATAAATAATAAATTGCGTATCGTGCGGGATGAATGTTGTTAATTATTATTGTTGTTATTATTATTATTAATTATTATTATTATTTGTTATTGTTGATGATGACTGTTATTCATTGTTGAATAATAATTTATTTCTTTTTTTTAATTTTGTTAACTTGAATTACTTAATGTCTATAATTATTCTCATTATCAATTTTAAAGTTGAAAAAATTTTAAGATATTTTTTGTAATTATGAGAAATATTGTATATAAATAATATTTCAAAATTTCTATTGTTAATCTGTCACTTTTAACCAACTTCAAAAATCACTGTCTCATCAAATTATCTATCGAACCATGAAAAAATTCAGTAAAAGATAGAAATAAATAGAATGTATGCTTTCAAGTTTTTAATTATTTTTTGTTTTTTTTGTTAACTTTAATTACTTAATGTCTAGAATTATTCATATTATCAATTTGAAAGTTAAAAGAAATTGTTATATACTTTTTGTAATTATGAAAAATGTTGTATATAAATAAATATTTCAAAACTTATATTGTTAATTGATTTTTTTTAATTAACTTTTAAAATCATTGACTTATCAAATTATCTATCCAGTCATGAAAAAAATTCAACAAAAGACGAACAAATAGAATGTAAGCTTTCAAGTTCGTCGTTTAAATTATTTTATAAATTTTGTATTCCATCTTTTTGATATTATCAAATATAATTTAGAAAAACATATACAATTTGTGTTATTTGAATTTAGAATAACAAGCAACCCAAAAACAAATGCATAAAGAAGCCCTAATATATAGGGAGAATTTAACCAAATTCTATTTTTTTAAGTTAAAACTGTACTTTACCCAACAATTTTTTAAAATTATAAAATATAATTTTAAAAATCAATAGAAATATAAAAATATATTTACATATTATACGAAGTTTGACTAATAAAAGATGCATGAATAACTTCCTAATATAGCAATTTCATTATATAATTACAAATTATACACTATCATAACAAATAATAAATCGCGCGGGTGAATTACTAGTAATAGTAACAACAACAAAATTCGATTTTTTTGGGTCTTTGCACTTAATTTGCAAATTATACATGTACTTGAATCTTTCTTCAATCTGTTGCTCTTTTGATAAGTAGTAAACTTATAAATCATAATCCCATGAAATCATAGTCCAATTTCAGTCACTGTAATCTAGTACTCTACTATATATTATTTACTTTGATAATACTAAATTATGGTCTTTTTTAAGCATATGTAGCAGTACATTAAATTCCTAATATTTTATGATTTTTTCACACTAAACTATCTTAACTGTATCTTTGTGTTCAATTTAATGCAAATCAATGCCCGCAGTAAACCTTTTTCTTTTCTTTTTCGTGTTTTTTTATTATTAATTTTTATTATTTTCTTGTAATAAGAAGAAATATTATAAATATTCAGTTTTAATGTAAAAAGTAAGTAACTAATTGTAGTCTCTAACTGCCAATTCTAAATTTAGGATACTAATTTTTTGTCCTTTATCATTTAGAAATGTGGAATTCTGAAATTTGAACACTAATATCATGTTTGGTTCGTGTGTTGAGTTAGTTAGATTAGTTGGGTTGTGGTGGGTTTGCATTATTTGGGTTAAATTGTGTTAATTTTTTGATATGTTTGGTTTGAATGTTTAATGATAGGTTTGACTTAATTTTGTATTTGGTTTGAATGTTGTGGTATTTTTTGAATTAAGTTTATGAATTAAAATTTTGTTTAGTTCAAATGTTTGTTGTAGGTTTAAAAAAATAAGATCAAAATGCCCTTAGAAAACTCCAATTTATGTGAAGATATTTTGTAATTACATGAAATAAACAGGATAAAGTAGTAAAAGCACAAAAAGAACATTTATAGTGGGTTTAATAAACCCCACACAAATCCACCATTTTTGGTGGGTTTATTAAACCCCTAACCCCATAATTATTTTTTTAACTCGGACTCAATTTAAATCCGAATTTTTCAATCTATAAAGCAAGCATGAATTTAACTGGAATTAAATTCTCTAATCCATCGAAACCTTTAAAGCAAACATGCACAACATTTTAATTTGGGTTAGTTTAAGATAAATTAACTTGAAATCCAAAAAATTCGATAAATCACATGTGCTGTGTCTGACGAAATCCAAAATTTTAGAAAATTTTATTAAAATTTTCATTGAAATTAAATTTGAATTGAAATGAAATCGATAAATTGATTCAGAATTTTCCTCAGACTTGACGAGTTGAGTATTTGGATGTAGATGTATGAGTTGGCGGATGTCCCTAGTTTTGGGATGTAGTTGGGTTGAATCGGTTGATGGTGGGGAATGGTCACAACTCAGAGTAGGATGAATGTTGATTTTCTATGAGTTGGTGCAGCCTGTACTTTTTTGTTATCTTATAATAATAATAATAATAATAATAATAATAATAATAATAATATATTTTGGTCCCTTTTTCACTTCACTATGGTAAATTGGTAATGCAATACAACTTTGTAACTAATTTGAATTTTGTTCTTAAGAAAGTGGATTTTTTTCAACAAATAATTAATATTTATTTATTTGTTTGTTGGCCTTCAATGTCACTCCCAACGAACGATCAAATGCGAATATTTGTGAGAATTATAATTAATTGATCTTAACAGCTGCAAGTTTAATTTCTTTTCATATTCAGTCAATAAATTAATCGTAACAAATTTAAATTTGTATCAAAAATATTAATTAGTTCTCACATATTCACAAATAATATGCAACTTAATTTAGAAAAAAAAACTCAATTATATCTAAAACTAAATAAATAACTTAATATCTTTAAACTTTAATGTAAATTTCATTATCTAATTATTCTGAACCATACTTTCACATTGATAAAAAAATTGAGTATCGATAAATAACTAGTAGGAATATGATGGAGAATTTTAAATATGATGGGTCAAAAAACCTAAAATGTTTTGTTCATGACACTGATAATTTTAAATATGGATTGAGTTGGATCGTAAAATTATAATTGACATGAATTAAAATTTAGTACTTCACTAAAAATAATAACACCCGTCGGACCAACGGGTTAGGTTGGACTGGCTGGACACTCTGATTATCATCTCTAATCTCAAACTATCAATGGTTTATTAAGAGAATACTACATGCTTTGAGAAGTCATAACAATATCTAAACAATAACAACGATATTTTACTTATTTATCTCAATATACGAGTTAGTATCCAATTTGTTCAATAACTTTACTTAATGTTCAAAGATTATTCAATCGAAAAGTAAGTAAAAAAAACAAATAAAATTTGTGATTGGGTGATAGTGGTTGGAATTTACCCAAAAGTACAGTTGGCCAAATTAAAGCCACCAAATAAAATCAATATAGGGTTGAGAGATGAATAAGAACCATTGAATTGTTAGCTACAAAAAATCTGATCGTGCGGCCACAAATCACGGCTGAGCTGCGGTGGCGACACCCATCTACATATAGGCTTGTCTTTTGCAACGAAAATGATTTGCTTTTGAATATACATCACGGGTTCACTTGTCTAACATGGCACCAAAGCTGTAGGTTTGTTGTGGGTTTTATTTTTTGTTTTTACCAAAAATTCTTAAATTATATTGTACGGTCATAATGTTGGAAAATGTGGATTGTTGTAATATTATTTTGCAAACTAAAAAATTTGGGTAATTAAAGTTGAAAAAAAAAAAAAGTATATATTGAAGAGTTGAAAGGAGTGTCATAAGTCGGGTGGCAAAGTCGTGAAGTTAACCCATTAGACATATATATATATATATATATATATATCATCTCAAAAATATAATTTCATAAAAATAAAGTTCCACTTTCCATAGTATAAATCCATTTTTATAAGTTAATATCTATTTTATGGATAATAGATACTAAATTAACCCATCTCATTTAATTGAATTTGAATTAAAAAATCCTACTTTTTGGAAGTATTATGTATGAGCAGTGGTGGAGCCTCCTTAAGGTATGTTGGTCCTTTAGCCCCAATTTTTTTTTTTAAATTTAATTTTTTATATGTCTATTTTTTTGATTTTTTTTTTTTTGAAAAAAAATCATTTTATGATAATTTAATCCCTCAAAATCAACAAATACTCTTAATATAAATTGTCTAGTTCCGCCCCTATATAATGAACATCTAAAAAACTACACGATCATCGAATCTGCAAAATTAGGGGTGACACTTAAGCTTTTGTATCCTTTTAACTAAAACTAGATTAATTATAGTACACTTACAAAGATGCCGAATATATTTGTTGATATATAGATCTTAACATTCTCTTTTTTGTCTTATCATATTAATTAAGTGGTTTTTCCACCAGGAATGTCAGATCGAGATACTAACTAATAATATCTAATTGTGGATTCAGTTTAGTTGTCCAATGCAGGCATAATATGTGTGAGCTAGTTGGCCAAATAAAAATAAAAGAATCTGATCAACATGAGGACCCTTAAGGAATATTAAAAAAATCAATATGCTTCTATCTTCTTTTCAAGAAAAAATTGAAACTTTTGAGATGTAGTATTTTCAAGATAGTAAATACTAAATATTCTGTTCAACATTAAATATGAAACTTGATTGAAATAAATATTAAAATAACCTTTGCAACTATTTATCCACTGGATGATTGATCTAAATAATAAATTAAATATTTTTAAACTTTTATTTAAGAAAATGGAGGTGCAAATTGGGAAGGAAAAATACAAAGGAAATTAATGTTATTGGACAGAAGCATAAAAGAAAGAAACGTTGATCATTCTTTGATGTGGTTGTGCATGTGTGAGACTTGTTTCTTGTTTCTTGCTTACTTTTTTTTAAATGTTTTTTTTCTGAAAGCTACAAATTTATACACATGCAGCTTGCCAGTGTGTTGATGCTTACATGCCATCACAAATAATTGCATCCACTTTCCAAATGTGTGTCTCATTTAACCAATTAAATCATAAAGTGGAAATATTCAACCATAATTCAAATCCTCTATAAAGAATGTGTATGGATTAAAGAAAATGTTTGCGTGCTCCATCAATGTGTAAAGATTGTATTTTCTAAATCTTATGATGTGAAATTTAATAATTATGTTAAATATGCAGCATATCAACACCAATACATTAATATATATTTAAAATGGGTAGGTGACGAGCTCCATAGAGATATGATGTGACACTAATAAAAATGCAGTATGAAATAAAAAAAAAAAACTATATGAATTGGGGAGTAACTAAATGAGACTGTAAAATGATACAAAAATTAATATATTAAATCCATGTTGCCACTGTTATTTTGTGATCTAGTACAAAAGACTAATAGAGAGATGAAAGTTTGAAAGTTTGACAATACGTACCTTTGAAAAGAAATGTCAGATGCGATTTTATTTTTTTCCAAGAATATATTATAATAATAGTAACAACAACAAAATTCGAATTTTTTGGGTCTTTGCACTTACTTTGCAAATTATACATGTACTTGAATCTTTCTTCACTCTGTTGCTCTTTTGATAAGTAGTAAACTTATAAATTATAATCCCATGAAATCATAGTCCAATTTCAGTCACTGTAATCTAGTACTCTACTATATATTATTTATTTTGATAATACTAAATTATGGTCTTTTTTAAGTATATGTAGCAGTACATTAAATTCCTAATATTTTATGATTTTTTCACACTAAAGTATCTTAACTGTATCTTTGTGTTCAATGTAATGCAAATCAATGCCCGCAGTAAACCTTTTTCTTTTCTTTTTCGTGTTTTTTTTATTATTAATTTTTATTATTTTCTTGTAATAAGAAGAAATATTATAAATATTCAGTTTAATTGTAAAAAGTAAGTAACTAATTGTAGTCTCTAACTGCCAATTCTAAATTTAGGATACTAATTTTTTGTCCTTTATCATTTAGAAATGTGGAATTCTGAAATTTGAATACTAATATCACGTTTGGTTCGTGTATTGAGTTAGTTAGATTAGTTGGGTTGTAGTGTGTTTGCATTATTTGGGTTAAATTGTGTTAATTTTTTGATATGTTTGGTTTGAATGTTTAATGATAGGTTTAACTTAATTTTGTAATTGGTTTGAATGTTGTTGTATTTTTTGAATTAAGTTTATAAATTAAAATTTTGTTTGGTTCAAATGTTTGTTTTAGGTTTAAAAAAATAAGATCAAAATGCCCTTAGAAAACTCCAATTTATTTGAAGATATTTTGTAATTACATGAAATAAAAAGGATAGAGTAGTAAAAACACAAAAAGAACATTTATGGTGGGTTTAATAAACCCCACACAAATCCACCATTTTTTGTGGGTTTATTAAACCCCCTAACCCCATAATTATTTTTTTAACTCGGGCTCAATTTAAATCCGAACTTTTTAAACTATAAAGCAAGCATGAATTTAACTAGGATTAAATTTTCTAATCCATCGAAACCTTTAAAGCAAACATGCCCAACATTTTAATTTGGGTTAGTTTAAGATAAATTAACTTGAAATCCAAAAAATTCGATAAATCACATGTGCTGTGTCTGACGAAATCCAAAATTTTAGAAAATTTTATTAAAATTTTCATCTAAATTAAATTTGAATTGAAATGAAATCGATAAATTGATTCAGAATTTTCCTCAGACTTACGAGTTGAGTATTTGGATGTAGATGTATGAGTTGGCGGATGTCCCTAATTTAGGGATGTAGTTGGGTTGAATCGGTTGATGGTGGCCTGTACTTTCTGAGTTGGGGAATGGTCACAACTCAGAGTAGGATGAATATTGATTTTCTGAGTTGGTGCAGCCTGTACTTTTTTGTTATCTTATAATAATAATAATAATAATAATATATTTTGGTCCCTTTTTCACTTCACTATGGTAATGCAATACTACGTTGTAACTAATTTGAATTTTGTTCTTAAGAAAGTAGATTTTTTCAACAAATAATTAATATTTATTTATTTGTTGGCCTTCAATGTCACTCCCAACGAACGATCAATTCGAATATTTGTGAGAATTATATTAATTGATCTTTAACAGCTGCAAGTTTAATTTCTTTTCATATTCAATCAATAAATTAATCGTAACACATTTAAATTTGTATCAAAAATATTAATTAGTTCTCACATATTCACAAATAATATGCAACTTAACACAATTGTTTCTATACACCAGGTGCACGAATCCTAAATCCGTGCAATCGGGTCAACCCGTCCAAAAGTGCCTTTCACGCGCCCCCATACGCGCCTCACGCGCCCAAACCCTAACTCAAATTCTAGTTCTGTTGTATATTAACATAACCTTTTAATTTAACGAACTTAACATTTTAGTTTAGCGTACTTAACATTTTAGTTATATGCACATAACCTTTTGCAGTGCTGAGTAGTGAAAAAAGTATAAGTTATTCATTGAAAAGGTTATGAAATTTGTACATAAAGGTTATAGTATTACAGTATAAAGGTTATGAAATCTATATATAAAGATTATACTATTACAACATAAATGTTTGGGTTATATTGCATGAATTTTTATAGTGAAAAAAGTATAAGTCATTCAGTGAAAATGTTATGAAATCTGTACATAAATGTTACACTATTACAACATAAAGGTTATATTATTACAACATGAAGGTTATGACATAAATTATATAAAAAAAAAAGAGCGCGGATCCGAATTAAATCGGACCCGACCCGTATGCCCAGTTGCATGGATCATGACCCATGCACTTGGTGCACAAAAACACTACTCGCAACTTAATTTAGAAAAAAAAAACTCAATTATATCTAAAACTAAATAAATAACTTAATATTTTTAAACTTTAATGAAAATTTCATTATCTAATTATTCCGAACCATACTTTCACATCGATAAAAAAAATTGAGTATTGGTAAATAAGTAGTAGGAATATGATGGAGAATTTTAAATATGATGGGCCAAACAACCTAAAATGTTTTGTTTGTGTAACTAAAAATAACTATAATTTTAAATATGGATTGAGTTGGATGATAAAATTATAATTAACACGAATTAAAATTTGGTAGTTCACTACAAACAATAACACCCATCGGACCAACGTGTTAGGTTGGACTGGCTGGGCGCTCTGATTATCACCTCCAATCTCAAACTATCAATGATTTATTAAGAGAATACTCCATGCTTTGAGAAGTCATAACAATATCTAAACAATAACAACCATCTTTTACTTATTTATCTCAATATATGAGTTAATATCCAATTTGTTCAATAACTTAATGTTCAAAGATTATTCAATCGAAAAGTAAGTAAAAAAACAAATAAAATTTGTGATTGGGTGATAGTGGTTGGAGTTTACCCAAAAGTACAGTTGGCCAAACTAAAGCCACCAAATAAAATCAATATAGGGTTAAGAGATGAATAGGAACCATTGAATTGTTAGCTACAAAAAATCTGATCGTGCGGCCACAAATCACGGCTGAGCTGCGGTGGCGACACCCATCTACATATAGGCTTGTCTTTTGCAACGAAAATGATTTGCTTTTGAATATACATCACGGGTTCACTTGTATAACATGGCACCAAAGCTGTAGGTTTGTTGTGGGTTTTTTTTTTACCAAGAATTCTTAAATTATATTATACCGTCGCAATGTTGGAAAATATGAATTGTCATAATATTATATTATGATAAGATACGTTAGTAAATGTAAAGGAATAGATCAAGATGAATCCAATTTCACTGAAAATTATATAAATAGGTGTTAACAAGTGTATGCAATTATAGTTGGGGTAAGAATTTATTGGATTGAGAATTTTGATTTTACATTTCAAAACAAAATGAGAATCTGATATTTTAACATTTGAATTCATTAATTTTTCTTTTTTCCTTTTCTTTTGAATGGTTATCATTTTTCTTATCCCATTCCCATTAATTCAATTAGGGAGTGGGAAAAAAAAAACTGAAATACTGTATTTATTGATTAAAAAATATCAAAAATATGGAATTTCAAAATTTCGG
Source organism: Scutellaria barbata (assembly GCA_028654395.1). Classification (NCBI taxonomy): domain Eukaryota; kingdom Viridiplantae; phylum Streptophyta; class Magnoliopsida; order Lamiales; family Lamiaceae; genus Scutellaria; species Scutellaria barbata. Next base: position 9,661,684 of record CM053646.1, on the reverse strand, counting down.
TATTTTGGTATACCGAAATATCGAAAATATTAATATCAATTAAAAAATATATTAATTCCATGTTAATAAATAAATAAATAAAAATTCATTTTGATATACCGGTATTTTTGGTATATCAAACTTTCAATATATAATTTTCATTTCGATATAACGATATTTTCAATATACTCTTTTTCATTTTGATATAACGGTATTTTCAATATACTTATTTTTCATTTTAGTACAACAATATTTTCTATATACCACAATTTTAGTATGACATGTGTGATATCAAAATTTTCGATAAGATAATCATATACATTTTTGCATTCTGTAATTTTCGATATGGCATACGGTATGAGATTGTGAATAGGGTGTAACACCCCAAAATTCGACCCATCAAAATTCAAACTGTATCACATCACCACCAATAGAATAATATGTCAATTTACACTAATCCATATCACCATGGACAACAAATCATAGTTGTAATTGTTTTCAAAGACAAAAGGTTTAAATTGGATGGATGTGCCCAATAATTATTTAACACCAATACGAGCCCTGCAACTTTAAGCACTGATTTTCCCCTGTTTCAATCCCCTCAACAATTGTTCCATAAATCAACACTAAAACCATCTTTATTACCTGAGATAACTAAAGACACTCACTCAACAAATTGGAATTCAGATGAAACACAAAACATAAATGATTCACTATTCCAAAATAGTGAAGATTCTTACAGATTCATCTATATATCACAGTAGAGGAAACCAAGCAGGAAATGAAAACGACGAAATAGCAAGTCTTGGACATGCATAATCGCAGCACTCATGCCCCCTTCGATTATCTTTCAGACCACAATTATTCTCCTCTATTTCCTGTTCTGATCGAGTAAAATTTTGATCTAATATGCTTTATAACCCACTATGTACATTTTAAAAGTTTTATAGAACCTTTTTAGCAATACCTTTTGAAATTTATGTTCTTTTCCCTATCTTCATATGGTCATTTAAACAATCCCAAAATTATCTGCTTAAGTACTCTCAGACACACGACATTGTTAAATCAATTAATCAAAAAAACAGAAAAAAAAGTACAATATTTAGCATTATACCTAATATCATGTACAATATTATTTCATATATATAAACAAATTCCACAATAAAATAATATACGTACACACTACGACATTTAAACAAAAATATCTTATCACATATTTTTCACATTCGAATGAAAATAGCATGTCTAACCTTTACACATATTCTCATCTTTCCAAGATTGAGCAAATGTTACACAACGAAATTGAAAAATTCAACTTTTTTTTGGATTTTTTTTCAAAAAGATTAAACAAATTATAGTGATATTTTTTTTTTTTTTTTCCATGGAGGAAAGTTGGTTCTAGGACATTAAAACTAGACAAAATATCTAGTACGTATATGGACTTTATACAACATCATCAATTAAGTTGACATTATAATATTACTATCTCTTCAATTTTTTGGGCTGTGAATTTTTATCAAGCCGTTTATGAGGTGGCTGAATTTTGCTCGTAAGTACTCTTAATTTTGCATGAGGACAAATATTATTTAATTCATACTTTTGCTGGAAATTGCATGTGAAGAGTCACATGATCACTTTTCGCTAAAAGAATTTCATAATTGGTTATCAGGTCAATAATAAGGGAAAATGTACTTATTCCTGAAATTAAGGGAAGTTGATATTTTTTAGTCCCTAATTTCAAAGATGGAAATTAAGTCCCAACATAGTTACCTTCTAAATTGCAAAAAAAAGAAAAAAAAAAAAAAGTTAAATCTGGGGCTGGGGTTGTGGTCGTGCAAATAAAGATTTTTTACGATTTTTTTTTTTTTAATTTCAATTATGAATGAAAAAACTTGAGTACTTATGGTTCTGGTTAAGCAAATATGGGTTTATCGATTTTTTCTTTTATATCAAAACTTTTTACCATGAAATGAAAGGATTTGCTTGTGCAATTGACGCGCTCTTTAATCCTTAATGATGACGTGCATGGGTCATAAGAATCTTTGATAAATTTATTGTAATTTCGGAATTAAGTTAATTTTGATGAAACACTTAGATTGTTGAATGATTTTGCCCTAGTTTTATGCAGTTCTAGATTGTTTATAAACTAGTCTTATTATGTAAAATATATCAATTATAGTCCTATAATTTTTTTTGACTCTCTGATGTAGCCTGGGCTGCTTGGAACTGTTCTCAATCTTGTTGCTTGCTTTGGATAGGTTACACGGCTTTAATGTGGTAAATAGAATGCCAACCCAATACCGGCAAGAAAAATGGAAGTACAATAATGACCTGATATCGATTGTAACTAGAAAGTACATCAACATTGGGATCCATTATGTATTGGATTCAATGGTCCTTGGTTTTGTTACTAAGAGACATTCTTGTCATTGGGAGATTATGATACTAAAGAAACCCATTTTATGGTGCACGTATTAAATATTGGTTATGAGGATGTGGGCGCTGCTCTCTCAAGCCAAGCATTCAAATTTGTCTACTAGTTGTTGTGTAACTTGTATTTTTTTTTTTTTTTTGTTGAGGGAAGATGGCTCATGTGGTAGCTAATACTCAACGGTTAGTTGGAAATAGGGAGTGGCTCTGCTATTATTTATTGTTTGTCCTATGCTCTTTCCTTCACTAATACTGGTTTTCATTGAGTGTTAAAATTGAGGTTTCCATGATTTCTCAGGCTATTGCAGTAGGTTATGCTATCATGACCATAAGATCTTTAGACTTGAACTGGAAAATGAGGGCATTGCGAGTCTTACCAATGTTTCTGCTGCCAGTATTAACTTCCGTTACTTACTGTGCACTCAGAAGTGTCACAAGGATGTGTAAGCGTTGTACAACTTTTGCACTCTTGTGTGAGTGTGTGCGCATGCATAACAAGACTCAGTTTGACTTCCGTTTCCTCCTAGGAAGGTGGTGTGTATTTTATTCTAACTAGTCATCTGTTAGAGCATACACATTAATGTGTTTTTAGCACACCATTTTAGTATGGGGCCCACATACTACCACACTAATTAAAAATATTTACTTTTTTAAAACACACATTTACATCAATTTAATATAAATTTCAATCAATTTAACAAATTAACAAAAATACAATCGTTACATATGGGTTCCATGATCCACTAATTTTTATTTTTTATTTTTATTTATATCAATTTAAAATAATTATTTATTTCTTATAGGTTGGATTAATTAATTATGATATTAATAATTTTCAATTCACATTAAAATATAATTAATAATATTTAAATATTATTTTTAAAAATTAATTATATAAAAAAAGACATAGATGTAGCTAGCAATTAATTGAAAATAAGCAATTGACATTACAATACATTTGACATACAATTAATATAAATGAACAATTAAATTTTACAAATTTCCAAATCGTGTTCAAATGTGTTCAACTAAATCCGCTCGAAATTGGTGATGAATTTGATTATCATGGAGCTCGGAATTCATTCGAAGAAATAAATTTGGTGGTTACTATTTCACTTGAGAAAGTGAAGTAATAAATTTGATCAAAAGAAAATTTATACCAAGTATAGAAAAAATTATTTTGATCCAATTGATGCAGGTAATTAGATTTAAAATACATTGAAATAAAGTTAGTTTATTTGGAAATTGAAGTAATGAATAAATATATATTCATGTAGAAAGAACATAATAGACTCATTTGAGTCTATAGTGTGAAATAATTTTTTTTTTAAACTAACATAATTATACATTGAAATAAAGTTAGTTTATTTGGACATTGAAATAATAAATAAATACATATTCATGTAGAAAGAACACAATAGACTTATCTGAGTCTATAGTGTGAAATAAATTATTTATTGTTTTTTTGTCTTTTCTTCATATGGGTCGCCAACCTGCAGCGATGGAGATAGTCTTAAATTGAAAATTATGTGTATTTACAATTGAAAATTAGGTGTATCTATAATTTCACTTGAGAAAGTGGAGTAATAAATTTGACCAATTGAATTACCTTTTGTAGTTAGAACCACAATTTCAATTTCTACCAAATTTAAAGAAAGGGTGGTTACTATCTACCATTCTTATTCTATTATTTATATCAATACAAATTAATTTTTTATTTGTTGTATTAATTTTAGTGCAAATTGTATAGAGAATTTTTTAATTATTACATTAAAAAATTTCAACTCACATTAAAATGTATAAATAATACAAAAATGATAAATTTTTTGTATATGAAAGAAAAGAAAATAATTTATTTGTATAGAAAAAGTAAAGAAAATAAATATATTGAGATGAGATGAAAAAAAAAAAAACAAAATGCATTAATTGATGAGGTGTCATTATATCAATCATTAGTCAATTATTAAAATAGGGGACAAAAATGCATTTTTCAAATTTAACACACACACACTAATTACACAAAAACACACACTTAAAAACACACCTACATTAATTAATACACCTTTTATTTTAATTAAAAACACTCCATAATGAATTGATGTAGATGCCCTTAGTGCATCACATTAAATAACTGTTAGTGGTGTATGTTCTCTTCTGATATAGAGGTCTTCAGTTTGAGATTGGACATACCAGCTCTTCTTCTTTTGGAAATCTCACCTCCTGGGTAAAATTGTGTATAAGTAACTCTTAAAAGATAATTCCATTGGGTTTTCTCTTTGCAGTAAGAGGGAAATCAATATCGTTGCCTGAAGGAACCACTGCCATGCCATATAGTACTCTCTTGTTGTGCAGAAACCTATAAAATATTTCTTGGTGGAAAAATTCTCATCTTGATGGATCACTAAATTGGGATAACTATTAGGATTTATTCATTAATCCAATGCAGTTCTTGATTGCAATCTTCCCACAAATTGATATTTATTTTTTAATGATTTAGATTGCAATTGCAAGAAGACTTGAATTCAGATCAACACGCTATCCCATGCTTATCTTGTTTTTGCTATATTGATTCTGTTTCCCCATTCCATATCTAGTGAACATGTTTGTTGCTAAATTGGAGAAAATCCCGACTTTTTTATGTAATCTATTTTTATATGATTATACGTTCATGCATTTTTTAAGCTTAGTAATAGCAATTTACAAATTAGTCGGTGGCGGATCCAGAATCATATATTTGGGGGGGCAAACGAGTATCAGAGCATGTGAATAGATTTTTAAATTTTAACTTTAAATAAAAAGAATCAATATTTTATAGGTACATATAAATATAATTTTAAACACACATATATCTTTCAATAATTTTACTTAAAAATGATTTGAAAAATAAAATATAAAGTTAAAATCATCTAAGTTGAATGGTTGAACATGAATACGTCAAATATCGAAGTTTCAAAAAATTGAATATAAAAATTTGCAATGACCATATATGATCTCCTTAGTACTTCTTGCACAAAGAGAAAAATAAATAAGTAATCATAAGGTCCAAAACACAAGTCGATTCATATAATTGAACAAATTCTTCAAATTAATATATAAAAGACAAAAGATTTAATTAAACTAGGTTGAGAATAAATGAATCTAACTCACCAGTTACCATCACTGATTATGCTAATTTTGGATCCGCCAATTTAGTTTTACGGCTTCTAAGTTTTAATTCAATTGAAGAACAAATGCATAAGTTCTTGAAGTGAATTATTCTGATTTTGAAAGTAGAAAATATAATTTGGAGTTGGATTTGAAAAATGAGAGAAGAACCGATTCCAATTCTCAAGGCTTGTTGGATTAGCTTATTAATTTCAATTCCTTTTTTTTATTATATATATTTTATCAAATCAATTAATGATTTGAACGTGGCAATGTGGATTGTGATAACTGGTATGAGGTGTTACTAATACATATCATGATATCCTCCTACATTCCTAATATTTTGGGATATAAAAAATATATGATATATAATGTAATATTTTTTGCCAAAAATTTTGGGGGGCAGCTGCCCCCCCTTGCTCCCCCTTGTATCCGCCGTTGAAATTAGTGGTTACATAATTTTGCAAAGCAACAGCAATGTTATTAGATTTGTCTCTGTTTACTAATCTGCATTTTTATGCATACATTTCTTAGTTGACCGGAAAGATCACAAGACTCTTGAAAACCTTCGTGCTGAGAGGCAGGCGAAATAGATGAACTAAAAGAGAAGACAAATTACTACACAACCCAACAGCTAATACAGGTAATGTGTGCTTTGCTCATCTTTCATGCTCTCTTTATTAGCAATTTGATTTGACAAGCTACTATAGGAATAGCTGGTTAAAAGATACAGGATAAAAATAATTTGAACTATGAAAGTTCTATAATGAGATAAATCCACATGACTTAATACTTACTCTTACTAAAAATATATAGTATTTATGTTAAACTTTTCTGCAGAGGTATAACCCCGATCCAGCAGCCAAGGCTGCTGCCGCCAGTGTGCTGGCATCCAAGTTGGGTGCAGATTCCGGTCTGAAAGTATACTTGGGAGATGATTCGAAGTACAGTGGTCCTAGTGGAATGAGCAATGATGTGGAAGTTGCAAGGACCAGTGGACTACGAAAGAGGAGGCAAACTGTCTCGAATATCAGTACTCCACAAAATGCATCCACACTTCATTCTGAAGATGAAATGTCCGAACATGGGGGATTCGAGGGTGAAATGTCCCAGCAACATCAGATGATTGTAGAGCACCGCCCTCAAGCAGGTTTGAGTACACATGATGGGGGATGGATTGCTCGACTTGCTGCATTACTTGTAGGAGAGGATCCTGAACAATCTTATGCCCTTATATGTGGGAACTGCCACATGCAAAATGGTAAGTATTCCCTTTTTCCATGTAGCTTTTGGATTAATTGACGTGGGATTCTTACTGTTTGTACTTGCAGGTCTTGCTAGGAAAGAAGATTATCCGCATGTTACTTACTACTGCCCACATTGCCATGCCTTAAACAGACCAAGGCAATCTGAACATGTTTCTGGTTTGAATTCACCTACTGGGGCTTCCTCAGTTGTGGAGGATGTTGTCTCGAGTGCAGGTGGTTTGGTAAATGATACGATCACTGAGAGCAATAGCCCTGTTGCTCCAGCCGTGGAGGATTCTTGAAGACAAATCACTACCTCTTGGTCTCATCAAATAGTAGACGAGTGAATTTGTGGATTTGTCCACAAAATGCTGAGGTAGGAAATAATTTTGAATACCAGGGTTGACCTTTTTAGTTTATGCAACGACACATGTAGTAACATAAGTTCGATGCAAAGTTATATACAATTTTGTCATAGTTGAGAATGAGGAATTTTCTTCCCCGAGTGTCTTTGTTCTGAGGCAGTGGTATTGTATTCCTGATTTCATAGACCATCTGAAATTTCATGTTACCTGTGGGAATGACAAAGATGAGATGTTTGATTCCCATTGAAAGTATTTTAGATGATTGTATCAGGTGAATTGCAGTGGATGTAGTTTGTATTCGAGTATATGTGTATGTAAGTGAATTGCAGAATCTATACCTGAGAGAATACACTTGCTCTGTGGAGCTAAACATTTTCTCATTTTTCAATAGGAAATTGGTCTTTTATGAAGAGTATATTTAATTTTATTTTGTTTGTGTTTCTTTACATTTTCTACATCAACTTGACATACTGAGTGTATGTAGGCATCACATAATGTGATGAAGGGGTGAAGAAGACAAAGAAAGTTCATGTGCCCCTATTCTTCATTTCTGCAAATTGTCCCCACAACCTAGGATACCCTATACCCTGTCTGCTTGTCCAGTTATAATCAGTCCACAAGTTTCTTGTATCATGTATTCTTGACCGCGCGTCGCGATGTGGTAAAATTAATTATTATCTTTTTTAACCTAATCAATTAGTAGTAGTCAGGATAAGTCGGATGTCGATCCCACGGAGAATGCAGAACTAATCGTGTCACCTATGCTCTAATAAAAAATGGAAAAGATTGGGGGGGAATTTTGATTAAAAACCACTACTAACTATGAAGCGAGAAAATTAATTAAACGAGAAATCAATTTAAAAAAGGCATCCCGGTTAACAGTTCGGTTATCCCCCAATCTCAATTATGTCCCAATCAATGTAACACCCCTCCCTCAAATTATCATGGAATTATCACCTCTAACCTAACAACAAGTTCTGTTAAACCGAATCGTCTCTTAGGATTAGTTAAATTTGAATAAGATCACTAATTAACCCTATTTAATTGAATAACCCAGAACAAGCTATCCAAATTTAATTCATTAAATGCATTAATTACCAAGATGATAGGGTGAATTAGACTCCGAATACACAAGCTCGATTTGATAATCTAGGATTATGCTACCCTAGAGATGCACGACCTCTAATTTACCACTTATGAAAATTAAACCACAACAATTAGAATTCATGATTTAAAATTTTAGCAATCAATTATCAATTACTTAACCTAGGTGGCCAATCCAAATTAAGTATCAACAATTGAAAACAATATGCACAAATAACATAATCAATTCTAATCAAATATCGAGAAGGGGATACGAAATTAATTAAAACATAAAAGAGATATAGGTTCAAACTTCCCTGCTAACCGGAATTGAAGAATTAACCGATCATTCTCGAAATTAAATCCACAATAAAGATTAAGTAATCCATCATCAAATTAAATTAATCTAGAAATTGAAAATATGTTTTTCACTCTTCTAATCTAATCTCTCTCTAATCTAATCCTCACAAAAGCCTCTAATTACTCTCTGCAAATCTGGCTCCCAAAATCCCCTGCTTCTGGACTATCTACTGCCTCTTTATCATTGTCACCTTTTCTTGTTGAGTAAGTCAACACTTGCGGCTGTGGCAATTTTTGAGTTGGATTGGAGCCCTTTTTGAGCCAGATCCATTTCTTCTCTTCTTCACAATTTGGGATTCATTTCTTCTTCTTCTTCTTCTTCTTCTTCTTCTTTTCTCTTTAAATCTTTTGGGCTTTGGAAATTAAATCGGCCCAAATGACTTTTCTTATTTCCACGATTATCTTCCTCGATTCCAAAGTACTTCAAAATATCCTAAAATGATCAAGAAAATAATTCGTGAAGTATTTGGAAACATAAAACACGTATAGATGTAGAAACGTTGCATTTAATCATCTAAAATATTATAAAATCATGAATATACATTCGATAAAATGCACTAATTTCCTACTTGTCAATTCTTCAACCCAAATGGCTAATATTATCTTGGATATGTTACCATAGGAAAAAAAAACCATGTGTCTTGCATGGATTGGCTAATGCTGTTATCGGAAATCCAATTAAAATTTGTCACATTTCGTCCTTCAGAAAACTTTTTTAACACTTCCATGAGCAGTGCACCAATCATCTTTTGTATTGTATTGTTTGTTTAAATGGATGTCAATGTTCTATTGGTGTGTATTAAATCATATGAAATAAGGGATGAAATATCATTTCAATAGGGTGTTTGAATGTATTATTTTCTCAATGCATGTTATTTTTTTGGGGCAATGAGATTTATACCCTTGATACATAAGGTCATAAGTTTTTTACCCACGTTATACGAAAGGCTTAATTTCGAAAAAAAAAAAATCCAAAACTTTACATTATTTTTCTATTTTAACCAATTATTTTAAAATTATCAATTTTGATTGTAATTAGATCAATTGATTTCAATTTCAGCCAATTTATGATTATGATCAAAATTAGGTAATTGTATGATGATATGAATGTCATGTAGATAATATTTTAATGATACATCATTTAAAAGTAACCAAGATTTATTAACTGTGAGTTAACCCACTTTCAACTATATAAAAAGAATTACAAAATGATGAAAACAACGCAATACAATAAAAAAAATCATATACCCATCTATTTGTTTTCTAATATTGTTTCTACTTGAGATCACCTCATTTAATTTTGCTTGTCATCAAATTTTGATACTTTTTTTTTTTTGTGTTGCATTGTTTTCATCATTTTTCATGTGTTTTTTTTAATTACTTGTTGATTAATTTTAATTGATGTATGATTTACCTACTATCTAGCTACATGACATTCACAAAACCTGACAATCAATTTTTTTTTTTTTTTGACAAAAATCACAAATTGACTAAAATTGAAATCAATTAGTCAATTCATAGTTAAAATTGACAATTTTAAAACAATTGGTTAAAATAGAAAAAAAATTGTAAAGTTTTGATTTTTTTTTTTTTTTTGCCATTAAGCCTATAAAAAATAGTTAATTTCAAAAACCAACCTGAAGTATGATTGTTTTTTCCAATTGTACCTTAAAGTTAAATATTATTTTTAGATTGCTAACCTTATGTAATATTGTTGTCATTCTCTTTCTTAAGTGAATGGATATCAGAAAATTAATTTGTACCTTTCATTTGATTTGAAATGTAAAATATTTTGATATATATTTTATATATTTTGATTAAAATTCGGGACATCAATTTTCACTTTGATCGGAAAATGACCTAAATATTATATTAGGTTGTAATTTAAAAAAATTATGAATTTTGTGTACAATTGAAATAAAAAATTACAAATTAAAACACCATCATACTTCACATTGATTTTTAATATAAGGGAAAACATGTCTATTACCCGCACTATTCACTTACGCTCGCATACCTTTTTCAGAGTATCAAGATCAACTATTAGAGTTCATGAGCCTAGAAATTGGTCCAATCTTGAAGTTTGTGACAAGTCAATGGTTTATAGCTTTTTAAGATTTGTTAATATTGAAGTAAATGTAAATTGGTGTGGGTAAAAGAAATTGTTTTATTACAGAGTAGGTATAAAATATAATTTAATTTACTTATCGACAAATAGTATTTTAAAGTATGTCCACTATTTTTTTAGTAGAATTTGTTTTCAGATCATACTCAGCAGATTAGATATATATACTTATTTCCTAATAATTAGGAAGTATAACAATAAATGCTCACAAATTCACATGCAAGTAAATCCATAACAACCATATTACATTTAGAATCTGAGAATGAATAGTTACAATTTTGAAAATAACAACACATCAATCTTTGATTGCTTTCTTATTCGCTGCAAACATTACATGATGTAAATTTGTTTTCAATCTTAATCAAATCGTGATGAACATTCAATGCCAAATTAACTATGTAATCCAACAAAGAAAATAAAAAACAGAAATTGAAGAAGAAATACAACAAGAAATCTTGAAACTGAGAAACCGACATCCTCTCATGTCCGATCTTTCAACCTTGGACCAATCAAGCTACAACCTGCATAACCAATCAAAAAATAAATTAAAATCCAAATAAACCCTTTAAGCTTATTCATACATGCTATATAATATGTATAATGTATGATACTTACATGGAATGAATGAAGTTATAAAGAGCAAGTGAAGCCAGGTGGTGGGGTCTTTCCACAGGTGATGAGGAGCTGAAGAGCAAGATGGACATAGATGTTGAGGTTCAGAGCTTTGAGCTTGAGAGTGGTGCACAAGCACACTGCTGCTTCCACCTCTACTAGCCCTGAGATTACTGGGCAGCACTCATTCACTGCTGGGTCCCCCAGCCCTGTGTGGACCAGCCCACCTAGAAGGTCCACACATGCACCCAGCTTCAGTGTATCTATGGGGCATGTCGCCTTCTTCGGCGGCAGGGTCGGTCCTGAGCCCGTGCCGGAAGGGCGGCGGCCCAAGGCTGAAATTTTAAGGGGTTCCAAAATTTTAGGTATATATATATATATATATATATATATATATTTATATTAATTTATTTATTTTTTATTTTCTTTATGTACAATGATCTAATGACCCAATCATTAAAAATAAGACTAATTATATTTTTAAGTTGTAAGGCGACTATATATAATAACTAAGTTTGAACCCGTGCATTGCACGGGCTTCATAACTCGTGTAATTTACATATGTTGTTTATTTATGTTTTATATATTTGTTATTCTATATATATATATATATTAGTTTTTTGTTTAGTCAATTTATTATTTTGGTAGATTTCTGTATTTTTTGTAAAAATGATCAAATAGTTTATCATAGATAAAGTTTATTTAATTTAATTATCGTGGTAGTTTTTCATAAATGTCTTGCAAATGTAATGAATAATTTTTTTATGTTTTGCTCTCATCGTACCTTTTGTGATGGGTATGTTTTAGTTTCTTTCCTATTATGTATTCATTTATCTTCCTTTTTTACATCATGGTTAAAGTTTGCATACTTTCATAAGATTTTTTTTTCTCATTAGTAAATTAATCTGTATATTGTGGAGAAAGTAATTATTGTCTATGATGATATTGTTGTTGTTACTTAATATGGGTAAATTTGATGATATTATTCCACAATGTTGAAGATGTCAAATCATATATTCAATATTGATCAATAAATTTATTTGGTACAATTACAAATACACATTATATTTTAGAAGAGAAGATTTTTTTTTCATCCATGGTCCATCCATGAGTGTCATATCTTAGTCTGTTTGTCTATCCTCACCTTTCATTTATTTGTGCAAGATACAACTGAACAACAATACGACTCAAACATGTAAACCTTATAATTTTAAAATTACCATTTAAATCTGTAGTAACCGTAAACTTTTATTAAATAAGCCTAAACTTTAGTTTTAATTAATTAAAATTAGAAACATGCAAGCTAAACTAGAAAGTGGCATAGACACCTCCTGCTAATTAATAATACACTTGGCAAGTTTTTCTCATTCATAGCACACTTGGCAAATTTTGATAAAAGGAAAGAAATTAAATAAAGAAAACAATAGTAAGGGAAAGATAGGAAATAGAATTTCCATCCCCAATTCTCTCCTCTCCCAAACTGCAATCACTACCACCTTCACCGCCCAATCCTCTCTCTCAGCCGGCGAAATTCCGGTCATCTTCTCCGATTAAGGTAGAGTTTCCGTCGAACCCGACCTGGTTTAGGGCCCGGAACTTTAATCGAATTTGCTTCACTACCTCTAGCTCTCTCTCCCTCTCGTCGCTGCTCTGCCGCCGCAGGTTCGTCGATTAAGCCGGCGTTCGGTCGCGCCGGCGATGCTTGTGGGAGATATGGTGGCCGGCGCTTGTAGCGCCGGCAAAGTTGATTAGGAGCCGCCGCAGCTAGCGGCGGCAGAACTGGTGGAGGTGTATATATATATCTGTATGAAACTGTGTGTATATATTTATATGTATGTTATTGTGTGTTGGATTGTGGCTGGATTTTGGATTGATGGTGGGAAGGAGCCGGCGCCGGTTGTGCCGGCAGGAATGGAGGAGAGCCGCCGCTTGCAGCGGCGGCGAAACTGGGAAAAGTATAGTATATATGTATGTGTGTTTGAGTATATATATGTTTGCGTGTATGTGTTTTGGTTGTGTTGGTGAGGATGGTGGTGTTGCCGGCGACTCTGTCGCCGGCAGAGGTGGCGGCGAGCGGCGGCGGGCGGCAGCAGGGCCGCAGCGGAGAAGGGGAGACAGGGGAGGTGTGTTTTTGGAAGCCTTTGGGTTGGAAATGGAAATTTGTTAAACTTAGGGACTTAGTTGCAAATCCCTGAGTTAGGTGATATAACAATTAAGTCCCTGTACTATTAAGAATTCATCAAATAGCCCTCAGACTTATGAAAAACTATCAGACTAGACCTTGAACTTAAGAACAGTAGCAGGTTGACCCTCCCCAGAATCCACTGAAATTGCAGAACAGTCCCTAAAATTTTTAGGGGTTATGATTAGACCTTAAACTTTACACAAGTTACAGAATTGCCCTCGGACTTTGATAAATTGATCGAATGACTATGTTATGACCTCAAAAGTTTAATAATTTCTATATTTTGAGTCCTAGATGTTATAAAATAATAAACGACAAGATAATTGACCCTTTTAGCGAGGAAACCCTAATTTTAGGGACGAAGTCCACAAACCCTAATTTTCAGTAAACTAAAAATTAGGAATCCCGTCTATCGATTCTCTTCGGGATTTATTCCTTTATAGATTTTATTAGTCCTAAGTTATTTAAATTAGATCATAAGCCCAATTTTTACTCTCTGTAGGAAATACACGTACGGGACCGAACTAGAAGTTGGATCGAACGCTTTTGGGCAGAGTTCTGTGAAAAGTTCAAGGTGGGGGTAAAATCTCATTTATGTTTTAAATTGTACATTTTTACAAAAAACTACGTGACTATGTGATTTAAATTCTGTTGATATGTGACCTCGTTTTAAAACAGAATGTCTTTACTACATGAGTTTTATTCGAGCAAATTATACGACTTTGGAAGTTATTTGTTTTCAAAGAGACTCACTTGAGTCAAGAGACAAGGTTTGAATTTATTAAATGACTTGGAGAATTATTGATTCAAACGAGACAAAAGAGACTGACTTTTTCTATACTTACGTGTTATGTGAGTTATGTGGCCAATGTGAACGTGCTCAATGTGCATTATGTGCTTATGTGGAACCACTATGTGATATTTAACTGCGCATGCGCCTTCACGTCAAGTAGGGTATTCCTTGTCGGAAACCCATCAGAGCGGGGTATTCTTCGAAAACCCAACACAAGGGGGTGTAATAACCCAAAACGGGTCGGCTTGGGGCCCTGATAGGTATTCTTCGGAAACCTATCTAGAGTTCATTGGGACTACTTGGGAGTCCACAACGTGTTTTATGTTTTTTTTTATTTGCAAAGAAAATATTATGTGTCCCCTTTCTGCACAAATGGACCCCACTAAGTGTTCTTTGACACTTACCCCGTTTATGTTTTATTTTACAGAAAGCTTTGAATGGCAAGGAAGGGTGAACAGAAATGCTGTTATTTTTGCATATGTATATAAACAAAACCATGTATATGAATATCCTGTATTTCTGAAACCCTGAATATGTTCGGAACAAAGGCTGTGCGTTTTGATATAAATATGATCGTTTTCTACATTGGGTTGATATAGACCTGAAATGTTTCTATCAGATAATTCTAGAGCTTGCTTATTTTAAATATTCAACTGATTAGGTTTTTGCTGGACGCCCTATGACCGAGCTGCGTATACTCTGTTAAAAGAAAAATTAAATTATTATTCGCGTTTCTATCTTTTATGGAAATGGGGCGTGATAGTTTTGGTATCAGAGCCTGGCTTTACTATCTTTTTCGTAGGGCCTTGCTCGTAAAATTTCCTTTGATATATATATATATATATATATATATATATATATATATATATATATATATATACTAATAGGTATGCATTGTACGGTTAATATGCAAAACCGACAGGTGATTCTGTTCAACCTCCTTCCACAGGTTTGATTGAAAAATTTTAAAATTTTTATAATGTGATTATCTGATTGTTTTTATCTGTTATCAATTTTTTCGTTCTGTGTATGTTCATTTTGGGAATAAGATGAGGTAATTTTCCGGGTTGAGGATGGTATTGATGTGGTTTCCTTATAAAACTTACATGTTGGGTTGTGGGTGACAGATGGTTCCTCCACGCCGAACCGCTAGGATAAGTGTAACCCGTTTTGAGTCCACAGGAGCTAGGATGAGACGGCTGTTTATGAGCAGCCAGATAGCGGGTGACGTATCGGTGGGAGAGCACATAGCCAGATTGTTCCATTGTTGGCGGGAGACTGGTAGCGGTACCGGTCAGATAGGTAATATGGAGGCAGCCACTCGTTTGATCCACACCCTACCCGGAGAGTGGGCCGTACGGGCCCGACGCGTCTTTCGTGACGAGCTGGTGTATTCGGCAGTAGATAATGTACCCAGCATAGATTTTGGGCGTATGGCCCGACAGATGATGGACCTATGGATGCAGCGGGCGACCCCGTCCACTCTAGAGCAGGGACCATTCGATCCCTCTAGTAGCGACTCGGGTGATGGCGGAGACAATGAGGAGGACCCGGAGGAGGATCCGGAGGAGGATCCGGAGGAGGATCCAGATGAGGATCTTGGTGGGGCTGCTGACGGTGGGGTTCGTAGGGATTTCCCACCGGGGCTACAGGGACCTCCGTCACCACCAGCAGCCATGGCTTAGGGAGAGTGGGTGGTTTGGGATGTTTGGGTCATGATGATGGACGATATTTTTTTTGCTGTATATGTATTGTATATATGCAATATTTTGTAGGATACAGTGAGGCTCGGTTATTCTTTTTGATGTGTACATAGGAAAAGAGCCGCCTGTGTCCAGCTAACCAGTGTACTTGTTATAATTTTTGATTATGATATATATATGCGATAGTGGTTAACGGATAAGGGTAATATTCTGCGTTATAGGACTTTATTATTATTGTCTTTTCGAGTGTTATAATAAGTTTGGTTAATTTCTAATCAGATCATGAGGAAGGGCAGACCGAGGAAAAATCCTCCGACGACGACGTCAGCATCGGGACCGTCAGCGTCTGAACCATATACTCGAGGAGAAACTACACCCCCACCGGTTACACCAAGTCAATCAACGTCCGAGCCGCCCAACCTGGAACCTATGGAAAGCTTGGTAGCAGTATTACAAGGGTTAGCCCAACGATTGAATAGCGGGAATGCGAATACAGCACCGGCGGAGCCTAGGGAAGATGAGAACCGGGTGATAGAACTCTTTCGAAGATTTAATCCTCCGACTTTTAATGGAAAGGGAGAACCAGCAGACGCTGAAGAATGGCTAAGAGCCCTGGATCGACTATTCGCTCACTTGACATGCACCGAAGCACAACGAGTTTCCTGTGCCATTTTCCAACTCACCGAGGAGGCCAGTTTTTGGTGGGAATCTTATAGTCGAACTCTGACTGTAGAGGAAAGGGATGAGGTAACTTGGACGGATTTTAAAGAGATAGTTATGCAACAGTACCTGCTTCAGTCATACCGGGATGCTAAAGAGACAGAATTTTTACACCTACGTCAAGGATTCATGACAGTAGGAGAATATGAGCGGAAATTTAATCAGTTGAGCAGGTATGCAGTGCACCTGGTGGATACTGATTTGAAGAAAGCGAGACGGTTTTGTAAGGGGTTACGCCCGGACATCGGGGCTATACTAGCGGGGCAGGGAGAGATAACCTATAATGAGACGGTCAAACGAGCTATGGAGGTGGCATCGCGGTTGCGAACGGATATGGTGGCCCCAAAGAGAGCCAGTGAGGAGTTGGGAAAAAGAAAATGGGTAAACCCGGGGCCGAATCAAAATCGAAACCCCGTTCCGGCAAAGCGTCCGATGGGTAGAGGCAACTTTCCTGTTCCGAATAATAAATCAAGACCTAGTTGTTCCAAGTGTGGAAAGCATCATTTTGGACAGTGCCTCTCAGGAACGTCCAGCTGTTTTCGGTGTAGGGAGCCAGGACATAATTCATGGGATTGCCCGTATTTCCCCGCCACAGGGTCGAGTTCTAAACAAGGATCAGGGGCAGGAAGAGCTCGGGCCTATGCTCTTACACGCCAGGAAGCCGCTGAAGAACCCGAGACAATGTCAGGTATGTTATCGGTTTGCGATTTGCCTGCACTTGTCTTATTTGATACTGGGGCAACCCACTCCTTTATCTCTGTCAAGTTTTATGAGATGCTAAAATTAAGAAGTAATATGATAGAATCTAAGAAGCTAGAAGTTAGCATACCTTCAGGGAAGGTAGTAAGCACTCAGTGGATGTGCAAAAATCTCAGGATTTCCTTTGAGAATAAAACTCTCTATGCCGACTTGCATGTATTAGAGATGAAAGATTTCGATGTAATCCTTGGAATGGATTGGCTAACGAGAAATCATGCAACGATCAAGTGTTTTGAGAGAGAAATTCTCTTTCAGCCACTTGAAGGTGAAAATTTTACTTTCTTCGGAACCCGAGTTGGTTTGAATTTCAGGGTTATTACGGCTATGCAAGCCGTAAAATTGCTAAAGAAAGGAGATTGTGAAGCAATATTGGTTAATTTGGTGAATCCTAAACAAGACGCAGATCCTATTGAAAGAGTTCCGATAGTAAACGAATTCAAAGATGTCTTTCCTGAAGAGCTACCTGGTCTTCCACCAGATAGAGAAGTAGAGTTTGGGATAGAATTGGTGCCTGGATCTGCACCAGTATCCAAGGCTCCCTACCGAATGACACCAAAAGAATTACAGGAACTCAAGGTTCAGTTGCAAGAGTTATTGGAGAAAGGTTTTATCCGACCCAGTGTATCTCCGTGGGGAGCTCCGGTGCTGTTTGTAAAGAAGAAGGATGGGACTTTTCGGATGTGTATAGACTATCGCGAATTGAATAAAAGGACCATCAAGAACAAATATCCTCTACCCCAGATTGAGGATTTGTTTGATCAGTTAAGAGGAGCAAGTGTATTCTCAAAGATCGACTTAAGATCCGGCTATCATCAGGTAAAGGTCAAGAAGGAAGACATATCTAAAACAGCTTTCAGAACAAGATATGGCCACTATGAATTTGTGGTCATGCCCTTTGGACTTAGTAATGCACCGGCAGTTTTTATGGATATGATAAATCGGGTTTTTCACTCTTATCTCGACCGATTTGTGATAGTCTTCATTGATGATATCCTGATATACTCAGATAACCAAGCACACCATGAAGAACACTTGAGGATGGCGTTGGAGATTCTGCGGAAGGAGAAACTGTACGCAAAATTCAAGAAGTGCGAATTCTGGCTGAATAATGTGTCATTTCTTGGACATATCGTTTCTGAGAGAGGAATAGAGGTGGATCCTGCTAAAGTGGAAGCAGTAAGTAACTGGAAGACGCCTACCAATGTAAATGAAGTGCGGAGTTTTCTCGGACTGGCAGGATATTACAGAAGATTTATTGAAGGATTTTCCAAGATTGCCACGCCTATGACTCGGTTAACCCGAAAGGAGACGAAGTTTCAGTGGACTGATCAGTGTGAGAAAAGCTTCCAAGAGTTGAAAAGGAGATTAACTACTGCACCGATCTTGATAGTTCCAGATGGAACAAAAGAATTTGTGGTTTACAGCGATGCTTCCAAACAAGGTTTGGGGTGCGTTCTGATGCAATAGGGAAGAGTGGTGGCTTATGCATCTAGACAATTAAAGGCTCATGAACAGAATTATCCAACTCATGACTTGGAATTAGCTGCAGTAGTTCATGCCCTTAAAATTTGGCGGCATTATTTGTATGGAGGAAAATGTGAAATCTACACTGATCATAAGAGTTTAAAGTATTTCTTTGAACAGAAGGAGCTGAATATGAGACAGCGAAGGTGGTTGGAGTTGGTAAAGGACTACGATTGTACAATTCTCTACCATCCAGGGAAGGCGAACGTGGTTGTTGATGCACTTAGCCGAAAACGGGCAGAAGGGATAGCTTGTGTGCTTACCAAGCAGGACTCTTTGATAAGAGAAATGGCTAAGTTAAGCTTAGAAATTGTGGTGCCACCAAGTAGTGTCAAGGCGAGGGTGACAGCTTTAACGATCCGACCCGCTCTGCAGGATGAGATCATAGAAGCTCAAAAGAATGATCGATTTTTGTTGCAGATAAGGGCTCGTATGGAGAAAGGAGAAGCAGAAGGATTTACGGAAGCTGTTGGAGGAGCTCTCACCTTCAGAGGAAGACTTTGTGTTCCAAAGAATGAAGAACTGAGAAACAGAATTTTGGAAGAGGCACACGTGACACCGTACTCAGCACATCCTGGGGGTACGAAGATGTACCAGGATCTGAGGAAAACATTTTGGTGGCGAAACATGAAGAGGAGCATAGGACTATTTGTCAAGAAATGTCTTGTTTGCCAACAGGTAAAAGCAGAGCATCAGCGACCAGCAGGGATGCTGACACCACTGGAGATTCCCGAGTGGAAGTGGGAGCACATTACTATGGATTTTGTTGTCGGGTTACCTAGAACAGTTCGAGGGAATCATGCTGTGTGGGTTATAGTGGACAGACTAACCAAGTCTGCTCACTTTCTGCCTATCAAAATGACGTTCGATGTGGATAGATTGGCCCGAATTTATATGAAGGAAATAGTCAGGCTCCATGGAGTGCTAGTCTCGATTGTATCGGATAGGGACCCCCGTTTTACTTCCAGATTTTGGCAGTGCTTACAAAAGGAATTGGGTACTAAACTAGCTTTCAGCACCGCCTTTCATCCTCAGACTGACGGCCAAACAGAGCGAACGATACAAATTCTGGAGGACATGTTGAGAGCCAGCGCTCTGGATTTGCAGGGAAGTTGGGAAGATCACTTATATCTGGTAGAGTTCGCATATAATAACAGCTATCAGTCGACGATTGGAATGGCACCATATGAAGCGCTGTATGGAAGAAGATGCCGATCACCTTTATATTGGGACGAAGTAGGTGAAAGACAAGTTTTGGGGCCAGAGTTGGTCGAACAGGCTGTAGTGATAATAAGAAAAATCCGAGAAAGAATCAAAGCAGCTCAGGACCAACAGAAATCCTATGCCGATAAGAGAAGAAGGGAGCTAAAATTTGAGGTAGGTGATAAAGTTTTCCTGAAAGTGTCACCTACTAAGGGAGTCTATCGATTTGGGAAGAAAGGTAAACTAAAACCCAGGTACATTGGACCTTATGAAATTTTGGAACGGGTCGGCGAAGTAGCGTATCGATTGGCGCTACCACCTGTTTTCGCGGGCATTCACAACGTATTCCATGTATCTATGCTGCGGAAATATGTGTTTGACCCGAGTCACGTGATCCACCAAGAAGATGTTGGACTTGACAAGGACCTGTCTTATGAAGAATTTCCTGTTGCAATTATCGATAGAAAGGTCCATAAACTGAGGAATCGAGAAGTAAGCTTAGTAAAAGTCCAGTGGAGTCAGCACAGTGCGAAGGAAGCGACCTGGGAGAAAGAAGAAGAAATTCTTGCAAGATATCCGAATCTATCGACTTTAGGTACGTTTCTAAATTTCGAGGACGAAATTTCTTTGAAGGAGGGAATGATGTAGTAACCGTAAACTTTTATTAAATAAGCCTAAACTTTAGTTTTAATTAATTAAAATTAGAAACATGCAAGCTAAACTAGAAAGTGGCATAGACACCTCCTGCTAATTAATAATACACTTGGCAAGTTTTTCTCATTCATAGCACATTTGGCAAATTTTGATAAAAGGAAAGAAATTAAATAAAGAAAACAATAGTAAGGGAAAGATAGGAAATAGAATTTCCATCCCCAATTCTCTCCTCTCCCAAACTGCAATCACCGCCACCTTCACCGCCCAATCCTCTCTCTCAGCCGGCGAAATTCCGGTCATCTTCTCCGATTAAGGTAGAGTTTCCGTCGAACCCGACCTGGTTTAGGGCCCGGAACTTTAATCGAATTTGCTTCACTACCTCTAGCTCTCTCTCCCTCTCGTCGCTGCTCTGCCGCCGCAGGTTCGTCGATTAAGCCGGCGCTCGGTCGCGCCGGCGATGCTTGTGGGAGATATGGTGGCCGGCGCTTGTAGCGCCGGCAAAGTTGATTAGGAGCCGCCGCAGCTAGCGGCGGCAGAACTGGTAGAGGTGTATATATATATCTGTATAAAACTGTGTGTATATATTTATATGTATGTTATTGTGTGTTGGATTGTGGCTGGATTTTGGATTGATGGTGGGAAGGAGCCGGCGCCGGTTGCGCCGGCAAGAATGGAGGAGAGCCGCCGCTTGCAGCGGCGGCGAAACTGGGAAAAGTATAGTATATATGTATGTGTGTTTGAGTATATATATGTTTGCGTGTATGTGTTTTGGTTGTGTTGGTGAGGATGGTGGTGTTGCCGGCGACTCTGTCGCCGGCAGAGGTGGCGGCGAGCGGCGGCGGGCGGCAGCAGGGCCGCAGCGGAGAAGGGGAGACAGGGGAGGTGTGTTTTTGGAAGCCTTTGGGTTGGAAATGGAAATTTGTTAAACTTAGGGACTTAGTTGCAAATCCCTGAGTTAGGTGATATAACAATTAAGTCCCTGTACTATTAAGAATTCATCAAATAGCCCTCAGACTTATGAAAAACTATCAGACTAGACCTTGAACTTAAGAACAGTAGCAGGTTGACCCTCCCCAGAATCCACTGAAATTGCAGAACAGTCCCTAAAATTTTTAGGGGTTATGATTAGACCTTAAACTTTACACAAGTTACAGAATTGCCCTCGGACTTTGATAAATTGATCGAATGACTATGTTATGACCTCAAAAGTTTAATAATTTCTATATTTTGAGTCCTAGATGTTATAAAATAATAAACGACAAGATAATTGACCCTTTTAGCGAGGAAACCCTAATTTTAGGGACGAAGTCCACAAACCCTAATTTTCAGTAAATTAAAAATTAGGAATCCCGTCTATCGATTCTCTTCGGGATTTATTCCTTTATAGATTTTATTAGTCCTAAGTTATTTAAATTAGATCATAAGCCCAATTTTTACTCTCTGTAGGAAATACACGTACGGGACCGAACTAGAAGTTGGATCGAACGCTTTTGGGCAGAGTTCTGTGAAAAGTTCAAGGTGGGGGTAAAATCTCATTTATGTTTTAAATTGTACATTTTTACAAAAAACTACGTGACTATGTGATTTAAATTCTGTTGATATGTGACCTCGTTTTAAAACAGAATGTTTTTACTACATGAGTTTTATTCGAGCAAATTATACGACTTTGGAAGTTATTTGTTTTCAAAGAGACTCACTTGAGTCAAGAGACAAGGTTTGAATTTATTAAATGACTTGGAGAATTATTGATTCAAACGAGACAAAAGAGACTGACTTTTTCTATACTTACGTGTTATGTGAGTTATGTGGCCAATGTGAACGTGCTCAATGTGCATTATGTGCTTATGTGGAACCACTATGTGACATTTAACTGCGCATGCGCCTTCACGCCAAGTAGGGTATTCCTTGTCGGAAACCCATCAGAGCGGGGTATTCTTCGAAAACCCAACACAAGGGGGTGTAATAACCCAAAACGGGTCGGCTTGGGGCCCTGATAGGTATTCTTCGGAAACCTATCTAGAGTTCATTGGGACTACTTGGGAGTCCACAACGTGTTTTATGTTTTTTTTTTTATTTGCAAAGAAAATATTATGTGTCCCCTTTCTGCACAAATGGACCCCACTAAGTGTTCTTTGACACTTACCCCGTTTATGTTTTATTTTACAGAAAGCTTTGAATGGCAAGGAAGGGTGAACAGAAATGCTGTTATTTTTGCATATGTATATAAACAAAACCATGTATATGAATATCCTGTATTTCTGAAACCCTGAATATGTTCGGAACAAAGGCTGTGCGTTTTGATATAAATATGATCGTTTTCTACATTGGGTTGATATAGACCTGAAATGTTTCTATCAGATAATTCTAGAGCTTGCTTATTTTAAATATTCAACTGATTAGGTTTTTGCTGGACGCCCTATGACCGAGCTGCGTATACTCTGTTAAAAGAAAAATTAAATTATTATTCGCGTTTCTATCTTTTATGGAAATGGGGCGTGACAAAATCCCTATAAATTGTCCATATATTGATCTTTTAATATAATTAAATTTGAACTTTAAATCCAAAAAGAGTAGAAGAACATCATAATATTTATATAAATATAAAAATGTTGAAAACCAAAGATGTGTTGGTTAATTTTATCTTCAAATTCACAATATTCATATCGAAGTGTGATCACATAACACTAAGTTATGCAATTGTAAAAAATTATATTTTGATATGTTTAGCTATAGATACTCTTAATATTCAATGAAGACACATACACATGGCTTTGAAAATATTTATTGTATAATAAATAAGTTTCCAATGCCTTCAAATGCTAAATTAATTATGTATTTTCAATTTAATTGGTTTTGTTATTTTTAATTTACTCCTATTGTTTTGTCTTCATATAATTTTTTTCTTACTTTGAAAAGATTAAATTTGAATGAAAATTAAAATAATGTGATTACAAATCTAAAAATATCGTGCATTGTGAAATCCAAATTTGAAAAAATTGGGAGTAAAATTAAACTTAATGTATCCAAATAAATCTAAAATTTGGTTTTAGATTTATTAATAAGTTATAAGTTATAATTAGGTATGTGATACCGTAATCTGTGAGTTGATATGTAGAGTTTATACCACATTTAAATTTTATTAATTCATTTTAAGATATAAGTAAAAAAATTATTTCAGAAATATTTATTTTTATTAGATAACTTCTTAAAAGTTTGTTTTTTATTTTCCTATAGTTAAATAAATATCATATTTTACTTTGGGTAATGAATTATTTTTCAAAATTTTATAATTGTAATATATATCTATGGATTTTTTTTTGATTTATTATTGATGTATGTGTCTATGGATTTTTAATTTCCAATTAATTCCATACATTTTTTATGCTTAACTTTTGCTTAACATAAGTTTATCTCTTTAAATTTTTAATTATTTATAAAAAATGAAAAATATGAAGTGAATTAATTGAAATGAAGAAATATAACAAAATTTAAATTAAATGGATTAACTTGAACAAAACATGTATTTTTTTATGGTTATTTTTTTATATGATATTTGACACTTTTATATATATATAGATTATTATTTAAAGAAGATTATTATTTAAAAAAATTGGGAAAGTTGAGGTGGCATCTTTGGAGAGTGCCACTTGTCAACATTTAAGAGAGCCACTTGTCAATATTTAAGAGAGCCAAACCCAACTTTTATATATATAGATTTCCAACTTCAAGCCTATCAAATTAATTATAAAACTAAAAAAATAAATCTACGAATTAGTGAATTAAAGATGAAAAGTCATTACTACTTTTAAGCCACATAAACAAACAACTCTTTCACAATTACCACTCACCAATCATTTACAAATTTCCTCTATCCTCACATCATCTTTGATTGTCGTTGTTTACCACTCATAAATTTTCTTTATTCTCACATCATTTTTAATCTTTGATTGTCGTTGTTTACCACTCACAAATTTTCTTCATCCTCACATCATTTCTTCTTCATCCTAATAGATCTAGATATTTCCATTAGTACTTTTGCTATTTATTTGAACTTCTTTTTTTCATGAGTGTTGTACTTGTTTTTCAAAATGCTAGGAGATCTAAATATTTTCAATAATACTTTTATTATTTATTTAGACTTCTTTTTTTCGTAAATGATGTATTTTTCCAACATCGTACATATGATCCGAAACATAGAATCTGGATAGTGAAGTAATTTGACAGTATTTTCAAGGATTGTACGTATGTATTTTTTTCTTTGCCTAGGGGCCCATTTTTTGTTGTTGCCTTAAGGCCCCAAACTATCAGGTCCGGCCCTGTGCGGCGGTGGCGGAGAGCATGGCATCAACTTTGTGCATGGCTTCACCCTTATGGGACGTAACCGCTTTGGGGTTCCGATCGGCCTTATGGGTCCCAGATGGAAGCGTTTGGAAACTGCAACTGGTGGCAGGGGCAGTTTGGGGACGGCCACTGGTGGCAGGTGTAGTTTGGGAACTGCAACTGGTGGCAGGGGCAGTTTGGGGACGGCCACTGGTGGCAGGGGTAGTTTGGGAACTGCAACTGATGGTAAGGGTAGTTTAGGAACGGGCAGCTTGGGCACGGTGACGGGTGGGACGGGAAGCTTGGGGTCGGTGGCGGGAGGTTTGCAGGAGCCACAGTCTGACTGGCTGAGATCTGGAGTGGCAGAAGCAATGGAGAGAGTGGAGATAAGAAGAAGGGAGAGAAGCTTGAAGGAATCCATATTGGTGATTGGTGTGGAGAGAAGTGAGGGATAGTGATGAGTTATATAAGAACAGTGAGTGGTGGAAGAATACAAAGAAACCCTAAAACCAAAGCATGTGAGTACAGAGGCGACTGACAAAATATGCTAGTTGTCAACTGCCATGCAAATTGATCATGAGCAATCTTCTTTTAGCAACTTGTGTATTTGGCCCCATTTGTGCTAATCTTAATCATCTTTTCTAATAAAATTGTGATATATGTGCAACATCACTACTCTTGCTGTTGAGTGAGTGTAAGAGTCTCTTTGAAAACTTTTTTTACATGTCTTGTTGGTTTAACTTTTGCACTAGGTTAAAATGTGAGCAATCATCTTGCATGATAGCATGATTTATTTATAGGGTTATATGCAAATTCAACTGAAAATATTGTTTTCTATTTTGTAATTTTTTTTATTTAATTGCAATCAAAATTACTTTTTTAACAATTTTTTCAATAAAGTAGAGATCACGTTACTTAGAGCGTGCGTGACTTAATTTTTTCAGTTTGCAATAAATTTTGTTTTTCTTATCCAATTGCTACCTCAAGTTCTAAAATTTATCAAAATGTACCCAAAATCAGAGTTTGCAATTGAATAAAAAAAAAAAATAGGTAGCAAAGTGGAAAAATTAAATCATGTGACCAAAATTATGACTGGAAAAAAATTTAGATTGCATTTTGATAGACTTTAGAACTTCAAGGTTGCAATCAAATAAAAAAATGTTTAGATTGTAAAATGAAAAAAATCAATACTTTACATTGATTTTGCATTTAACCCCAGTTATAAATATAACAATCTTTCAAAATATATCAGTAGTTTTAGCACCATGAAGAACAAAAAATAATTGATCGAAATTATTATTAGCTTAGTCCAAATTGAATTTCCAAACCAAAGTTTACAAAAAGGCAATTTATCTTGAACAATTACAATTATCACCTACGGTAGAATCTAAGATTGAAGTCCATGTTTTATGCTATCCTAAAAATTATTCAAGAATATATGCATGGGAGCTTTGCAATTTTTTAGTAGTGAGAGGAGACTGGCGACACCCATCTACATATAGGCTTGTCTTTTGCAACGAAAATAATTTGCTTTTGAATATACATCACGGGTTCACTTGTATAGCATGGCACCAAAGTTGTAGGTTTGTTGTGTTTTTTTTTTTGTTGTTTTTACCAAGAATTCTTAAATTATATTATACGATAGCAATATTGGAAAATGTGGATTGTTATAATATTATTTTGCAAACTAAAAAATTTGGGTAATTAAAGTTGAAAAAAAAAAGGTATATATTGAAGAGTTGAAGTACGAAATGAGTGTTACAAGTCGGGTGACAAAGTCATGAAGTTAACCCATTAGACATATATATATATATATATATATATATATATATATATATATATATATATATATATATCATCTCAAAAATATAATTTCATAAAAATAAAGTTCCACTTTCCATAGTATAAATCCATTTTTATAAGTTAATATCTATTTTATGGATAATAGATCAATTTGGATTTAAAAATCCTACTTTTTGGAAGTATTATGTATGAGCAGAGGTGGAGCCTCCTTAAGGTATGTTGGGGCTTTAGCCCCAATTTTTTTTTTTAAATTTAATTTTTTATATGTCTATTTTTTTGATTTTTTTTTTTTGGAAAAAAATCATTTTATGATAATTTAATCCCACAAAATCAACAAATCTCCTTAATATAATTTGTCTAGTTTCGCCCCTATATAACGAGCATCTAAAAAACTACACGATGATCGAATCTGCAAGATTAGGGGTGACACATAAGCTTTTGTATCCTTTTAACTAAAACTAGATTAATTATAGTACACTTACAAAGATGCCGAATATATTTGTTTATATATAGATCTTAACATTCTCTTTTTTGTCTTATCATATTAATTAAGTGGTTTTTCCACCAGGAATGTCAGATCGAGATACTAACTAATATTCCCTCCGTCCCGAGCTATTTTGCCTACTTTGACCGGCACGGATCCTAAGAAAATACAGTTGATTGTTGATTGAATGTTTAACTTTATGCTTTTTTAGTGCTTTTTTTTTGCCATTTTTGGGCTGGCAAAATAAGTTGGGACAAGCAAAAATGGAAAGTAGGCAAAATAAGGTGGGACGGAGGGAGTAATATCTAATTGTGGATTCAGTTTAGTTGTCCAATGAAGGTATAATATGAAATAAAAATAAAAATAATATGTGTGAGCTAGTTGGCCAAATAAAAATAAAAATAATATTTGTGAGCTAGTTGGCCAAATAAAAATAAAAGAATCTGATCAACATGAGGACCCTTAAGGAATATTAAAAAAATCAATATGCTTCTATCTTCTTTTCAAGAAAAAATTGAAACTTTTGAGATGTAGTATTTTCAAGATAGTAAATACTAAATCTTCTGTTCAACATTAAATCTGAAACTTGATTGAAATAAATATTAAAATAACCTTTACAACTATTTATCCACTGGATGATTGGTCTAAATAATAAATTAAATATTTTTAAACTTTTATTTAAGAAAATGGAGGTGCAAATTGGGAAGGAAAAATACAAAGGAAATTAATGTTATTGGACAGAAGCATAAAAGAAAGAAACATTGATCATTCTTTGATGTGGTTGTGCATGTGTGAGACTTGTTTCTTGTTTCTTGCTTACTTTTTTTTTAAAGGTTTTTTTTCTGAAAGCTACAAATTTATACACTTGCAGCTTGCCAGTGTGTTGATGCTTACATGCCATCACAAATAATTGCATCCACTTTCCAAATTTGTGTCTCATTTAACCAATTAAATCATAAAGTGGAAATATTCAACCATAATTCAAATCCTCTATAAAGAATGTGTATAGATTAAAGAAAATGTTTGCGTGCTCCATCAATGTGTAAAGATTGTATTTTCTAAATTTTAGTCTTGAAAATAAAAAAGTTTATAAATGTAGTTAAGATAATGAATTAATGAGTTTATAATCACAAGAATTGTAGTATTCTGTTATGTTCATTTATTAGGGTAATTGATGAAAAAAAGAAGGTAAAAGAGTATCAATAATGACGTAGTGACAATTAAAAAGGAACATCATATTGGATAAAATTTGACACTTAAAAAGGAACGGAGAGAGTATAATGATAAGATAGTAAATGTAAACGAGTAGATCAAGATGAATCCAATTTCACTGAAAATTATATAAATAGGTGTTAACAAGTGTATGCAATTATAGTTGGGGTAAGATTTTATTGGATTGAGAATTTTGATTTTACATTTCAAAACAAAATGAGAATCTGATATTTTAACATTTGAATTCATTAATTTTTCTTTTTTCCTTTTCTTTTGAATCGTTGTCATTTTTCTTGTCCCATTCCCATTAATTCAATTAGGGGTGGGCAAAAAAAAGTACCGAAATACTGTATTTATTGATTAAAAAATATTGAAAATATGTAATTTCCCATTAATTCAATTAGGGGTGGGCAAAAAAAGTACCGAAATACTGTATTTATTGATTAAAAAATATTGAAAATATGTAATTTTAAAATTTCGGTATACCGAAATAAAGAAAATATTAATATCAATTAAACAAATATATTAATTCCACATTAATAAATAAATAAATAAAATTCATTTTGATATATCGGTATTTTCGGTATATCAAGTATATCAAAGTTTCAATATGTAATTTTCATTTCGGTATAACGATATTTTCGGTATACTATTTTTCATTTCGATATAACGGTATTTTCAATATACCTATTTTTCATTTTGGTACAACAATATTTTCTATATACCACAATTTTAGTATGGCATGTGTGATATCAAAAATTTTGATAAGATAACCATATGCATTTCTGCATACTGTAATTTTCGATATGACATACGTTATGAGATTGTGAATAGGGTGTACCACCCCAAAATTCAAACTGTATCACATCATCACCAATAGAATAATATGTCAATTTACACTAATCCATATCACCGTGGACAACAAATCATAGTTGTTATTGTTTTCAAAGACAAAAGGTTTAAATTGGATGGATGTGCCCAATAATAATTTAACTCCAATACGAGCCCTGCAACTTTAAGCACTGATTTTCCCCTGTTTCAATCCCCTCAACAATTGTTCCATAAATCAACACTAAAACCAACTTTATTACCTGAGATAACTAAAGACACTCACTCAACAAATTGGAATGCAGATGAAACATAAAACATAAATGATTCACTATTCCAAAATAGTGAAGATTCTTACAGATTCATCTATATATCACAGTAGAGGAAACCAAGCAGGAAATGAAAACGACGAAATAGCAAGTCTTGGACATGCATAATCGCAACACTCATGCCCCCTTCGATTATCTGATGCAGTTAAGATTTTGTCCAGACAAGAATTTACATAGAAGAAAAAGGCAAGAAAATGATTTACAGAATGTGAAACTTTCAAATATCTGCCAAATTATCGAAATCAGTACCATCAACAGTGAGCCAGTCATTTGAATCCTCACCTTCTGACTCTTTACCAGTCGAAGCATATTGGTCTGATTTCTGCTTAGCATCCTGAGATCCCGAATTTTCACCCAGCTCAACCCAAGCTTTGTTGCTCTTCGATACTTTAGGTGCTGATGGAATGTTGTCATCATCTTCCAGATCGCTAAATGAAACATCATCCTCGTTTTCAGATGGTTTATGAGCATCATCGGACAGGCATATATCGACTTCTGCAGACTTATGAACCGGTTCAGTTACATTAACAATCTCTGTTTGTTTTTCTGCACTAACAGTCTCGGGTAATGCATCCTTAGGCTGAGATGTATCTGTGATATTGTTGGTATCAGAAGTCTCGGGATTTTCAGAGGTTTCTTGTTCTTCGTCATTCTTAGGTTGAAGTTTCTTCAGAAGTGTTTCCCTTGCTTCAGAAACCTGCAGAAAACTAAAACTTTGAATGAATAGAGTTGCCTCCCTGACATATAACTTTCAAATAGGAAGATAGTGAGCCACCCATTAACACGGGCCGTTTTTGTGAACAGCCACCTTTTTCTTTTACCCATTCAAACCCAAGAAATCAGCACAAACTTACTTTATTACGAACAACTAGGTATTATGACAGTAAGAAACAGAAGCAGTTTAAAACCTTCTTTTTTCGAAAAGGATGGAGCTTTAGTCGAGATATTTGAACAATAAACCAGGTTACAAGACAAGTAAGATGGAATATTATCACTTCCTTCCATGCCTTCAACCTATCACCCAGAAAATGGGTGATTAGCAAGTTCAGATCTCATGTGTCTACACTCAAACATCCTACCATAGACAATTTTACAAAATAAAGAACACAGTGCCATTTCCAACACTTCAAATACTTTACAAAATAGTTTCAATCACCGTAAAGTTTTCAATTTAGCAGAATCTTCATTTAGCTTTCTGCAACCATACAAACAAACTAAAGAACAGCGTCAAAGTGAAATTAGATAATATTTGGTCACACTCAATTGAAATTATCTCATACAACTTTATATTGTGGTTATATTAGGAAAAGAATGAAATCATAACTTCAGAATAATAGGAGCTCAAACTATTTCAGAACGTCAACCACTTAACTAATAATCAAATTGATGGTAACTTTCTCACAAAGCATATTCTCCAATATGCTATTTGAACTGAAGAGTGACATTTAATAGGAATAAAATTCTGAAATTCAGATAAATAATTCATCCTTCACGTCCTGGAGTCCCCGAAACCCAATTCGCTAGCCAGGTTTGGAGCCACCTTAAATTAAGAGAGGTCAAGTGAGTCCCTAGATTGGAGAACTACACATATATGAGTATTAAATTAAATTAATCAATCACATATGGAGTTCTCCTGGAAAAGTCTATAAAATTAAATTTAACAAGAACCTGCATATTGTGTATTAGCAATGAAGATTTAATAATAGGGAAACATCATGACAAAGCGCAACTGCTGTCTGAACACAAAAAAATGTTATCATCGCCTTCTTTTCTTTGACAACTTTGATTAGTAATGCAAATGGCTCAAGCTTCTACTCTGACCAATGACTTAAATTAACAAGCAACAGCATAATACTTCTATAATAGGTTGCATAGCTTTCAATAGGAAAATAGACAATAAACAAAAAAAAAGCTGCATAATACAGTAAAGCCTTGCCTGTGGAGTTGAGAGAAGCTTCAGATCTTCTTCACCCAACCGAGGAAGGAGTAAAATAAAATATATAAGCCAAAACTTTTGATCGCTTATTTGACTGCAGATATTCTGCCTCAGTGTCTCAAACTCAGGTACAAAATGATCAATACTTGCAGCATGTTCTCTCTGATAATCTGACATATTAAAATCTGGAAAAGAGTGCCTTAGTCAGGACTAAATCACACACACCACCTCAAGATAATTTTTTTTGCTTTTCTGATGACAAATGAATTAATGAAGCATAAAAGGTGGCACGAAGATGTATTAGAGTTACCAACTACATGGCCCCATTTTTAGTGCATAAGCAGGATACCCAATTTGAGAACAGAAAAGAGTGCATGGACAGAAAAGAGTGCATGGACCAATGCATTCTTCAGAAAAAGAAAAAAGAAAAATAAAAGAATTCAACACTAATTCTCTTTATGATACATCTGGAAATGTATTATGTAGGATAGCGAAAATCCACACTGGAATCCTGAGATTTGAAAATCCTGATGAATAGCAAAACATAGGATTCTTATAGGATTATGTAGGG
Organism: Scutellaria barbata; assembly: GCA_028654395.1. Classification (NCBI taxonomy): domain Eukaryota; kingdom Viridiplantae; phylum Streptophyta; class Magnoliopsida; order Lamiales; family Lamiaceae; genus Scutellaria; species Scutellaria barbata. Next base: position 9,629,315 of record CM053646.1, on the reverse strand, counting down.
TAGGATTTTCAAATATATAATTGTATGTTCATCATTTGGGTGTATTCAATATTGTCCATTACAGCTTCATTAGCAGCTAATGAATTTATCTAATCTCAGAGCCATCAATATATCAATGGTTTTGCTCACTCAACTTAGAGATGATTTCAGCAATGTGACTACTTATTTTCTTCAAGTATTGACTCTATATAACACCAAAAGCTCATCTAAGTATATTCATAAGTTCACACTAAAAAGTTGATTTCTATTAGTAGAGATGTTATAGTTAAATTGATTATTAACTGCAGTTTGAGCTTTTCCAACAGTAAGATTCAATTCAATCATAGAGTATAGATAACAAGCGCAGTTATGTTGATTGTTTGTAGTTAGACAGTTATTGCTCTTCTGTGGAGGAGAAGCTAGTACTAGCTCATGAGACTTCAACAAATCCAAGTAGTAGGAATGAACAGTTCTCTATGCCAGTTGCCTAGCTTTTAGTTCTATCCACCACTTCACCCAAATAAATGAATCCACACACAGTGTTCAGTTATGAAATATTTGGATTAGTGTTCATTAGTGTCCATACCACTAATGAGCTATACGTTCAGTTATGAAATATTTGATGTGCAATTTTGTCAATTTTAAGATTCTTCTCGTCTATTTAGTACTGATCAGATAATTAACCCTCGTTGAATACAGCATAATTAATTGTCCCATAAATCTCATTACAGAATTGCCATAACTCATCCATTCAGATGACAATCATTCATGGATGTAATATAATTATCTACATTAACTTTTAGAGGGATGAAACACAATTCAAGTGACAGCTGATAACAGCAACAACAAACAGATTAAAGCTGGCATCTTACCTAATATAGGAACAAAGTAAACATGCAGCTATATTTCTTAAACCTTTTTGAAACATAGGATATGTATAATTCTTTATGTTGCTCAAGTTATGATAAGCCAGAAAGATGCTATTCATTGTGATAAAAGTCCTTGCTTTAAGTATATTAATGTCAAGCAGGTATTTTACATATTGCAGAAATATCATTATTATTAGTATTAGTTTCTCAGTAATTAAGTCTTCAAAAATCTGTTAGTAGTCGCATTATGCATAAAAATTCCAAAGCCCTAGATCCTGACATTCATAAAACGATAATCAAATGGTAGTTAAGTTAATTCAATCCTGCAAACCCCTCCATTTTCATTCAATTTCAACACCACAAATTTAAATGACCATCCATCACAACTACACGCTCTGCATTCATCACCCCTAAGCATCAACTCCAGCTGACGTAAAAACACCAATCACCTGTGGGAAGCCTATGACCTCACTGCTAAAATGTAGGAGAATTTGATGTCCTACATCGCTTGGATCCTAACAATCGAACAAACCTTGCCCAGTTCGTGAACTAACTTTACACAAGGATCTCGCACAACTGACAAGAAAATTATAGCAATTAATCAAATAACTTGGTTCCAATAACATTAACCATCATAGGTGAATGTTTAACTTTATAAATCAGAAAAAGCACGTAGGTTACTAACGTTAAAAGTACAGATGAATATTGGACTTCTTTTAACTATGACGTGTTAATCGTAATGTTTACAAATGTATCAACTATACACAGGAAACCTTTCACCCTCTTTAGTGTTTAACATTGAGTATCTCGCCTGAAAAAACTCGACTCAGATCAAACTAAGCATTCATCAACCTCAAGCACTTCAAGGGTCAAAACACACATGTCGGGATAGAAAAGAATAAAATCTTTATATTGCCTCTAAAATTATCATCACTTGATTGACATAATCACAATCAAAACAAGCATAACAACAACTACATAATAGCTAAAACCATTAAACATATCACAAACAATTGAGCAACTTTTCAAACAAAATCTAAATTCAGCTAAATTACCATCAGGCAAGGAGAGAGGGAAATCAGTCCACAGCTCTGGCCGTCTAGAGATCCTCAACACAAAATCCAAAACTTCTTCACTTATACCCAGCCCCTCTTCCTCCTCCTCCTCCTCCTCCTCCTCCTCATTCTCATCTCCATCATTGAACTGATTCTGAAACTGCATGAGATTGGAAGTGAGCTTCGAGGAAATTAACGATAAGCCCGATCTGAAGGAGCCCTGAATTTCCGCCAAATCATTTTTGATCCCCGAAATTGTCTCCGAAGAAGAAGATGGCTCGGATAACGAAGTAGTCAGCGGCGGCGCCAGAAAGGCGGCGACACCGCGGAACACGGCTGAGAGATCATCTTTGGCTCCGGAAGAAGGGTTTTTTGGGTTGGTATTGTTGGGTGAGGAAGGTTCCGGTGAGGTAGGATTATCATCATCGGTGAAGGGATTGAAGAGTGAAGGGATCCAAGATGACATTTTATCTATAATTTAATTTGGCTATCGATTGTTGCAGTGATTATGTTTCTGAAAAGGGAGGAATTGTTCTTGCACGTTGATTGAATTGTAAGGGTTTATGAGTGAGGAATTGATGTTGAAATCTCTTCTGTTTTCTTCGAATTTTACGAGAATTTTTGGATTTGATGGATATTTTTAGCTACTTTTTATCTTTATTCGCTCAAGCATCTCCAAACATTCATTTATACCTATTTCACCGCAAAGTTCCAAATCTTTTTGTTGTCATAATTAATATAACCGAACACAAATTATAAAGTCTTCATTTAAATTTTGAGTAGGTTTCGTGTGAAATCGTCTCACGAATCTTATTTCGTAAAATGGGTTGGGTTTAATTTAATATAATAATTAAGTAATACTTTTTATATTTTAGGTAATACTTTATATTATATTATTTAGTATATATGCAAAATACAAAAGTATTATATGATACATAAAAAAATATTACATAATATACACAAAAGTATTATATGTTGCACGAGGAGAAGAGAGCACCTGGAAGCCCTAGGATTCACGTGTTTTTTAAAACCCTACCAGACCAAATTCAAATCATATATCTTATAATACAAAAGTATTACCTAATAGACATAAAAGTATTACCCGATACACATAAAAGTATTATATATTTTCTTATAGTCTGACTCAACTCAAAATAAAAGTATTACTTGATATACATAAAAGTATTACCTGATACACATAAAAGTATTATATATTTTTCGTATGGTCCAACTCAACTCAAAACACATCTTATAATACAAAGTATTACCTAATATATAGAAAAGTATTACGTAATACACGCAAAAGTATTACATAATTTCTTATGTTCAACCCGACCCGTCTCACAATATGGGATTCATGAGACGGTCTCACCCAAGACTTTGCTTTAAATTTTTTATATATGAATTATAGTTCTAGCAAGTTCTAATTGGAAATGAGGATAAAACTATAGATTGTTAATTTTTCCAATTATTTATGGAATTATAGTTATTTCAGATTTACACTCTGTAAACATGCTACTATTTTGCAATTTATTCTATTTATTTCCAAGAAAAGATTTTGAGGGTAAAAATGCATTATTGAAGTTCCAATCAACAAAAGAAAAAAAGAAAAAAAAAATTGTCACATTAGAAGACTCATTATTGAAGTTGATGAAGATAAGCACTCTGATCCGATATCATCAAGATCATGACTTCACATCTATTGAGCAGTGATACCATTGCAACATCAAAGAACGAGTTTCAATATAACTTTGAGATCATTAATGATTACGCAAATAAATATTAGCATTGAAGTCAGCTAAAGTAGTCTCACAACGTACAAGCATTGAGAGCAACAAACTTGCAGCTAGTTAGCATCATAACTGGCAACTAACATCGAGACTAATTATGTGATTAACACCTAGGTAGCATTGAGATCACCTTAGCACTGATATCAATGGTCTCGCAGATCACTGCCATTAAGATCAATGGTCTCACAATTCCTTAGCATCATGATAAGCTAAGTATCACGAGTAGTTTGTTTAGCAGCTCATCCTTGGTCTCCAATTCTAATTAGTATCATGAATACGGATGATCATGGAGGATTTGGGCGGTCTTTGCCATAATTTTAAATCAAATTGTAAAGTATGATTCGATTTAAAGGTAATGTTAAAATCATGGATTTGTCTACCATTTTAGACGTACATGCCCATTATCATCATTTCAGATGCCCTCGTTGTAGCCATTTCAAAAAAGAAAAAAATTATATTTATATTTTTGTATTTTTAGATTTTCAATAATATATGTATCCAATGATACTATCAATATATAACGGAATGGATAAGAAACATTAAAATATAGGATTTAACACCAATTGTAATAGTGGAATCAACTTGATTTATTGTGAATAGATATTACATGCTACAATTTGAAGTTTACAAATTGTCATGTAACCTTCATTCCTCAACTTACATTTGCGTATGAAATCAACAAATGATCAAGAATGCTACTTTAATTTTTCCAAAGCAGCTAAAAAATACTTCACCCCTCTCTCTATATATAAGAGTTAACTAAAAATTAACCAATATAGAGATAATTAATCAAGCAACATGAGTGTCACACCCCAATCTCCCCCTTTCCCTCAAGAAAATATCAGCAGCACCATAATGAGCCAAAGCCCCCATCACCACAAACACATGAAAGATCTGGTGGCTCTGCCCGGCTAGGTCGAACCACCCGGGCCGCCACCTCTCCGGAACCCTAGTGACATAAAAGACGGTGCCGATCAAGTAGGATAGAGCCATGGCCGATTCATAGGCAAGCAGAAGGTTGCGATGGGGATCATTCCAGTTGGCCACAGAAGCATGCACGGCGGGGACAAGGCCGAAGAGGCCCATGCAGACGAAGAGTAGGGCCCGGAAGGAGCGGCATTTTCCGGAGGAGAGGGCCGGGGTGAGGAGGGTGATGATGGTGCACGTGCCCAAGACTGTGATTCCGGTGAGGTAGACTATTTGCCAATGAGGGGTGCACTGGAAGATGTAGTATATTGGGGGGAAGAAGGAGGTGATGATCATGACTGTGATTCCGACGTAGTCAAGCTGGAGGAGGTGGGTGGTCAAGCGGCGCGTGTGGCAGCAGAAGAGGTGGCAGATGGAGCTACAGAGGAGGCAGAACATGGCTCCGGCGAGGAAGATGTACAAGGGCCAGTTTGGGGTGCCTTGCCTGCTTATTGTCTCACTCTTTGCAGATGAGTTTTGCTTCAACTCTATCAGCTTTGCTGTGGCCTGATGTTGCAAATTTGGATTATGAATGTTTTGTAATTAAAGGAAGATGAAAGAAATGTGAGGGTTTAATTACCAGGGTAAATTTGCTGGAGACATTAGCTTCTGCACTTGATGGGAATTGCCTGTAATACATGTCAAAATTTGATATTCCTAGCAAAATAGAACAAAATTTGGAAAAAAAAAAAAAATTGACAGTTGAAGGATCAAATTGAAATACATAAAATTAATAATAAAAAAGTTGACACGACCTAAGTCAGTGGGGTTCTTCCTATTTTTAAATTCATACCTATTTATGTATAAATCAAATTTGTGAACCTTACAATTTGAATTGTTTTTTTATTTTAATTTTGTTTTTATTTTAAATAGTTTCGAATTGTTTTAGCATAAAAAACAAATTAATTAAAGATTGGTACTATCTCCCCTTAACAACATGAATTGTGGCTCCATCCATGGTCATCATATTTTGAATTGCCAAGATTTAATTTCAAATCCTAAATGTGAGACCACTCTATCTAACCATAGTCTCATTCTCATTGTTACCTTTTTGATGTATGGTTAACTCGTTGGCTATATGTTTAGTTTGTTCAACATACTTCTAAGACATTTAATTGAGGTACCATGGCCATAGGTTATATAAATTAATCATATATACTCCCTTAATTTATCCCACTAAAATAGATTAATCTTTCCATTATTTTCGTATATTTCCCATCATTACAGTCCAATTTAATGAAATAACTATTTCGATCTTCAAAAGTCTCAGACTATTAATCCATAAAAAAGTAAGATGATTTAGAAGTTCAAGAACTTACACAGAAAACACTGTGATGATGAAATCTGCAAGCTGAGGCACATGCGTTATATTTGCCACTGTTAATCCCACAAACAACAAAAATCCAAGTAAGTGCCTGCAACATAATAAATGTATGTTCTTGTAAAAAAATAAAAATAAAAAGAAAGAAATATAACCAATTGATCTGTCAGCTGTAAATGCAACATAAAGAGAAAACAACAAGAACAAGAAGATCAACTACATAAATTAGGTATGAAAAACTCACAAATATTAATCTATATATTAAAAGTAATTAATGAGTAATAAAATTAGTACTTACGTCCAGACGTTAAGTGTTTCATTATGCCATTGAAACACGCTGAGAAAGGCAGCTTTGAGAGGCCAATCAGACCTGTAATAATTCACTATGTACTCATTATCCTTCATATAATCCGGCAATTCTTGATAGGATATAAGAGGATATCTTTTTTCTTTGTTTGATCTTTTAGTACTGCGAATCTTCTCAACATCGCTACCACTGCTAATTGTAATATCTGACCCTGGTTTTTCTACAGTGCAACAGCCTACAGTTCGATCCTTTTGATCTTGATCCATGCCTTTCTTTTTCCTCCTCCAAACAGACCCTTCACTAGTTTGGATCATACTAGTTTGAAGCACAGATTCTTGAAGTGAACAAGAATATCATGAAAAACCCTCTTCATTTACATGAAGGACAGAGAAAGGGAAATGGAGGGATAGGGTTGAAGGTTGGTTCAAGTAATAAGTGAACACAATTGAGGGCAATCAACTCCACCAACAAACTACATTTAAGAGAGAGAGAGAGATCACTGTTTGGTTGGCTTGACTGATGTCTCGCATTTAGCTTTTTAATACATTAGGTTAGGTTATCAGTAAGTTCTGGATCCATGTCAGCATCAATGAAGTCATTTTTTCCTATGCTCATATTGCATGTGCATTAATGTCTTCTTTCTGTTGCTTCCCATTATTTATAATTTATGGGAATTGTGTTTTAATTAATCATTGATTAACGTGATACATTTTCCTTTTTCAAACTTAGGATCAATTTAAATAATATATATTAATTGGTTTAGAATTTCTCCTTAAATCATCATAAATTTTACCAACTCAACTATTTCTGGGAAAAAAGCTTGTTCTAGTCCATTCAAAACATAATTTCATTTACTTAAAGAAGTATTATTTCAACACTGAAAAATATTATTTACAAAGTAAAAAATACTACTTTCGTAGCAAATAACTAATATTTATAGAAGTTTGTTGTGTGTTTAACTAATATTTTGCGAGAAACTAATAATATTATATAGAAAATGTAATACTTTTAAAAGTGAAATATAACAGTTTTTCACGGGCTAGAAGCAATACTTACAAAGCAAAATGTACTTTTAAATAGTTTTAAGTACTTTTAAAACAAAACAATATTTTTCAAAGCCAAATGTTAGTTCTTTCAAAAGTAAAAGGTAATGCTATGAATTAATTCTAAAAGAAATAGTAAATAATATTTTTCAACATCAAAGTAATACTTTTAATAGAATAAATAATTTTTTTAGCTATATGAAATACGAGAATAAATTAATTATATTGATCTATATTGACCGATCAATTAACTACAAACAAATAGATGCAATACACTATCTCATCACAAGACATGAATTTTAGACCATCAAATCAATTTATATTTATATGGAATTTAGTTTCTTCGTTATCTTTTAAATCACTTTCCACAACATGTACTATACTAATTATCTCTTTTACAAGCAATGGTGGAAGGAGGACTATGACCATATATCTCGACATGAGTTTAATTTTTGTTCAACAGTTACATAATCCAAATCTATTATATATATATATATATATATATATATACAATCAACATCAATAATTAAATCCACGGGATTGGTTTTGAATAATATAATGGAAATTTGAATTGTAGTCGTAATTAGTTCATTTTGGCACTGCAAATTAGATTTATTTAATTAAGGTTGAGTGTTTCCATACTTCTTAGGATTGGTTTTTGGGTAATTTGGTAGTTGAGAATTCTCCATGCTTTTTGGTTGGGAAGCTAAGCACATAATGCATGACCACAATTTATTTTCATAAACTACTTTAATTCGATATATGAATTAATTGGCAGAGTGGCAGGTGAATCTTTGTAATTATCAAAGGCGATAATCGCCAAGTGGCTCTACATCTTTTATGCTACTTTATGACCAAAATAAATCTCAATCTTTTAGTATTATTACTTAAAGTCTTTTATTTTCGTGTAAGTATATATTACATTTATAATAAGAGTTAAATGTAAAAAAACAACTGAGAGTATAATTATTTTTTAATTTTTCAATCTAATCTTTTTTTTTTCTTATACGATTGTAATCTTAAAATTCAAGAGTTCATTCGATTGCAATTTAAATTACTTTATCGATTTTTATTTTTTTTGGGAAAAGTGGAGATCACATGATTCTCTTGCACGTGATTTATTTTTACTTTACAATCTAAATATTGTTTTTTTTATCCAATTGCAATCTTAAGTTCTGAAATTTATCAAAATGTTTCTTAAATAAGAGATTGCAATTGGGTAAAAAAAATAAAGTTTGGATTGGAAATTGAAAAAATTAAATCATATATCGGAAAAATAGGCGGAGAAGTGATTTAGCTTGCAGGAAACTCAACAACTTCAAAGTTGTAATCAATAAAAAAAAAATATCCAATTGTAAAGTGAAAAGGTCTTATATTGTATTGATTTTTGTATTTAATTAACCCTTATGATAATATTAATGTAAAACATGTTATATATATATATATATATATTTTTTTTTTTTTTTTTTTAAGGTAAAAATATAATAAGGTGGGTGCAAGGTATTAGTTAATTAGTAATTAGTAATTAGTTGCCCTTACGACACTTCAAATAAAGACAGCCATAAGGCACATAAATATGACAGATAGAGATGTCAAAAAATCATTGCTGTGAACCACAGCAGGTTGGCCCGTTGGAGCATCACATACTTCAAAATTTGCATCTACTTTGAATTCATAATTGTTATATTTTATTTAGATTTCAGTGATGATCGTTAATGTGTGGTTTTGATGTACTTAGTTCTTATTTAATTTTTTTAGAATTGGGCTGTACTTGAAATTTAACATGATTTTGATGAGGAAATATACAAGATATGTGTTGGTCATATTGTAGATACTTTTGAGGTGATAAATGAAGTTGAATTGAAACTATATAGTGATTTTTGTGAAACTATAGAGTAAATTTTATTGTGAATTTTATGTAATCAGTACTGGCTGTACATCAATTGAACTTATTTATTTATGACAAATACAATCAGCAAAGTGATTCAACTTGAAATGTTTAATATAAGAAATTCTTTCAAAATTTGTAGCATTAATAGGTCACTTCTAAGTTCTAACTTCCTCATCTTTCTATTACAGACTTTCAAATTCACTGTTTATATTATCTATATATGTTTATGTTATTATTTGTTTTCCATATATAGTCGTATTATAAATTATAGTTATTTAAAAGAATGTTTATCTAGAATGACATAAATAAGACGTTAAATTATTTATATAAATATAAAAGCATTATATTTTATATTAATATAATATTCATCACATATATTATAAACAATTTAAAATTATTAAATATTATATAACATGTTGTGCAAAACAATAGTGTACATACTGCTAGTAACTTTTTACGCATATTACCATTTAGATTGTTGATTTCTTAATTTTTTTCAGATATATAAACTTATTTATTTATACCAGTTATCGAGTACAAAGTTTTGGAAACAAAAAGAATAAAGAGCTAGACTTGTTCATTTCCAGGCGTGTGATGAACTATAAAATATTTAAAAAAAAAAAATAGATATATAAAAAAAATTACTAGTAATATCAGTGAAAATTTGACACTAAAAAACATTTTTTATTAATAGAATTCAATTTTTGGTGGCATGATTTGGTCCTGGCTCTAGAAGTAGCTTCCGGAATCATACCTATATTAAATAGAGAAACTTATATAAATATATTGAGTGAATTACATTAAAGCAACATCAATATTCATTTATTATATTGGACAATATCGTTGGATAGTGGAGATAAGGACCTTTGGAATACACAAAAAGTAAAGGCAAATAGTTGGTTATAAGCTATATTCACATTTCATTACAAAAAAAAAAAAAAATCTACTCTCACATTAACTGTCTCTATTCTCATTAATAATTTGCATTTAAATGTCACCTACATGATGGTGACGTTCAAATTACTATTTTGTCTGTTTACTTCTTTTATTTCTTCAATTCACAAAATTGAAATTCAAGGAAATGGTGTCTTATTTGACTAAGTACTGTCAGTTTGTGTGTGAAATCATTTATATATATACGAGTTTTATATCATGTTGATTATATGTGGAGATGAATTCAAATTAAGAAAAGAAATAATATAAATACCTTATATATAACTTATATATTAGAGTTTTAATTGTATGAAAATCCTAAATTACTATTATAATTTGAAATAATAATTTTTGATAGGGGTATATTTAGCAATTCATATTTTGTAAGAAATGTCCACATTTTTATATAAGTAATAATATATATATATATATATATATATATATATATATATATAATTAGTTAGACCTCTATCATTGTAGATTTTTTAGCGAACTAAAAAAAAAAAATTTGAAGGTTTTGGCAAATTAATTTTTAGAAGAGAAAAAACAACATTATTTCAAAGTGGTCACATCTTTATTAAGGTACTTTTTGATTAAGTGTTCTGGTTGGCAGGAAATAAACTTGCAAGTTTCAAATACAAATTCTGTTTTATGGGAACCTTAAAATTGTGTTTGGATTGACTTTTTTTTTTTTTAATGAACTAGATGAAATGGAAGGGAGATAGATATAAAAATTAGAAAATTTGTGTGATCCGTATTTAAACTCAAATCATCACAATTTATAAGGTGAGATACCGCTTGACTAATTTGAATTACATTATTTAAAATGAATGTATTTCAAATCCATCTAAATAAAAATGTATTCAAAATCAACATAAATTACTCAAAAATCAATTTAAGATATAAGTCGCTGTTTAAATCATATCAATACAAACATCATCAATTAATGAACTTGTTAATATAAATTTTAAATCCTTCCTGAAATCTTTCAATTCAAACACTAAGTTTAAGAGTATATATAATAAGTTTAAGAGTATATATAATACTATTATTAAGAATTTTCAGCCAAGTAAAACCCACAAATTAGAGTTGAGTTGCCATAAATGCAATAGTGAAGTGCTTATATATGAACAAAAGCTCACATGTGGGGGTTAGAACAGGTAATTGGGGTGGTAACTACTTTTCGGGGCCACATCATTAAAATTTATCATTTAGATTGTATAAATATAAATAAGTAATCTACAATGTATTTAGAACTTTTTGTTAATTTTGTGGAGGTTAGGTAGAGCCACCTCAACCAATAAGAAGCTTCCCCCACCATAAAACTTGGAAACATTTGTTAATGTCATTTTACATAAGAAAATGTACTTTTTACTCACTTTTTATCTTAAAGACCAAAATCTTTATAGAAAGTGGCTGCAAATATGTTTCCTTATATTTTTCTAAATCAAATTAATAGAATATTTTTGTTCAAAAAATAGAGATATACCTTTTGTGAATAAAAATACATTTTCACCATATAGAAAATTCTCAACTTTAGAACTAATGGATCCACTACTGTGGTAATTCGCCCCATAATTTTTACATAAAAATTTATATAAGACGATCTCATGAATGTTACAGTCTAGCTTTTGTAAAGTTTATCACTGAAACATTCAGATTATCAATTTAATGACTTAAGACTCTTTCCCTAATGAATTCACTAATTCAGATACTCGTAAATAAATATTCTCCAAGCAGGGGTGGGCATAAATACTCTGAAAGAGAATCTAGAGCACTTGTAACTAATCGCATGTGAAAGCAGCAACATGCTCTCTGATTGAACAAGAAAAACTTCATTATCTGTACAATCATTAGATCTGTTTATATCAATAGTTTTACAACAAAAGCAGCAAATTCAACTTCCTCCAAATAGATCAACCAAAGAAAAAGAGTCTCATGCTCTCACCCCCAAGATTTTAACAACAAATGGCAATTCATCGTTTGAAGGAGCCAAATTATAAGGTTCCACGATGTAGAAGAACAGCTCATTACAGAAAGTAACCCAAAGTAAACCGCATACTTAAGTTATTTTAGTTGGACATGTGTGTCGAAAATCTCAGTGTTCGAGGACACCTAGCTCCTGCAATGAGGCTCGGAGATCTGAGCTGCTACTTCCTTCAGAGGTTCTGAAAATATTTGGGCTATCATAAGATACGACGTCTGTAAGTGGGTAGTTTCTGTTAGAATGGAGTTGGTTGCTTGCACTGCTACAAACTCCATTCAGCACTACAGACTTGTGAACACCACCAAGCATTTCTTCATAGTCGGTGTCTCCACTTTCCCCAACGAAAACCACCACTTTTGACAAATCCATACCCCAGCGAAGATACAAATACCTGAGGAATAAGTTTTATGTATAAAGTCTTGATAAAATATGAAATAATAGAGAAAATATCTAGCACCCGTGTTCCTAATATAACGGTATATTTAGGAAAGTATCCAAGGTGGAGCAAGAAAGAAAAATCTACTTGTGATCTAGAGGATTAATGTATAGCACTTTGAGCCTTGTCTTTACGAGGACATATCAGAAGCTTTCTTATAACTTATAATAAGGTGACAAGAACATAAATAAGTTAGAATAAGCACATTTGCATAGTATAAGTATTCGCATTGGACAGATGAACTGATATTCCAAAAGTAATACTATTGATTGGTTTCCATCTGCCTTGTTGCATGCATAGAATATAACCATAACTTAATTTGCATATGGGAGAGCAAGAAATCTCTGTTAGTAGCCTTGGGAGATTGGAAGAACCTTATAGATGTGGAATTATGTATGTATTATTATATAATGTGGATAAATATAAAGTACTAATGTGGTTGACCATGTGGTCAGCTGATTAATTTTTTATATCTTGAAGTAATTTGTATGCATTAGCCCAATCTTCCATCTTCCACATGTCTATTACCAAAGTGTGGATGTTTCTTACAAATTATGGATTACTGAATATATCCTCATCAAAAATTATTATTTAGGGTTATTATAGTAATTTAGAATTTTCATATTTAAATAATTTTATATTAGAATCCTAATTCAAAATCCTATAGAATCCTATTATAATTAGAACTCCAATATAAAAGTATTTGTATTATTTCTTTTCTTAGTTTGAATTGATCTCCACGTGCAACGCAAATAATGCAGTAAGGTTGGTACTTTTTTTTCTTTTTTGAAGAAAAAACTAAACCGCTTTAATCCTCCCCATATTCTTGTCTAATTCCTTGATTCTTTTCTTTTACTTTTCTCCATCTTTTGTTCTTTTATGGTCCACTTTCCTCTTCTGTTCAATCCTGTATCCATTTCTTTTGTTTGCCACCATCGACCGTCCTTGTTGCAATATTAAATCCTTCACCTGTTTCTCAACCTCCATATTTGCATAGCTGCTTTGTCCCCCCCCCCCCCACACACACATATACACACCCCCACCCCTCCTACAACCATTTCAGACATCGTCCTTGCACCATTCAAATTCTTGAAGAGCATACATAGATTTTACTTTTTTTAATTTTTTTAATGCTAAATAATACACTTGAGAGGATCTCTAAGTCACCAGAGCATCACTAGACCGCTAGGTGTCTCCAGCGTATTATCCAACATAGACCGAAATTATTATTGCAATCCTTTGAAGAAAAATCATATTTGGTAAATCTTTTCAAAGAGGCCAAATATCATATGATATGATCAGTGCTGTGGAAATCACAACTGGGAAGTCGAGCAGATAGTGGCAGCCTAGCCCCTAAGCTGGCTGCCGATTTTTTTGTTTTTTTGTTCATTCTATAATTAATAAAATCAAATCACCAACTGGAGCCAACTAGATCCACCTGGAAGGTCTGGTGCCTAAATTTACAATTTAAAGATAACCATATCAGCACATGGCTGCCCAGCGCCTAAGCACTACCGGGGACAATTTTTGCATCACGAGATGCGATAGCAATTAGCAACTATTTTGGTGGATAATTTATTTTTAACCAACTTCATTTTGTCTGGCCACATTGTTGTCAGTAATGACAAAACCAAGGCTGTCTTAAGTGGCATATGTGAATGTCAATGAATATGTTTTTCCCCTAATTCCTGATTGAACTCCATAATTTCCAAACACATCAATCAATTTGTAAAAGTAGCAGACAATCAAGACAAACCGATAGCCTTTGATTGCAATCCAAGAACTATTATTCTCCTCTCAAAAGAAAGGGAGGCTAAAGTATGATCCATAAAGGATGATGGTGCAGCCTCTTGTCCAACAAAGCTGTGTAGCAATCAACTAATAATATATGCCAAGCAAAGACCAACAAGTAACAACACAATAAGGATTAATGCAAAGTCTGCAACAAGTTGAAAAGATAAAATATAGTCATACCCACTACAAATAAAAAATAACTTGTACCTGAGTGCTTGGGAACGAGAAGCCAGAACTGGAATTACATTGATCTTCCTTCCATTTTGACAATGGATAATGTTACAACGTAGTGCCTGAATTCTCATCACCTTTCTAAGTTCCTTTACAGGCGGAACCTGCTACAAAATTGAAGTTAATAATTAGGTAAAATAGTCCTAGTATATACCTAAATACTGGAAGATATCCATAATCAAGTACAAGACATTAAAAACTGCAAACAATTCCATTGTGTTAATTCGATAGGCTCAAAATCTATAAAAAGGGACAAGTTAAATATCTACCGCTCCAGGCTTCTGAATTTTAAAAGAATAGCAGTAGTCGGCCGATGTTTCTTCATCTTCAACAACAGTGTGTTCTTCCTTTCCTTCCCTCTTATCTATAGTAGAAGATGCCCAACGTACTAAAGACTTTCTCAACCCTTCACCTCCCCAGCGGTATTCAATATGTGAATGATAATATAAGTCCACCACAAACGAGTTATCTTCTGGATGAAGAGATGAGTAATAAAGGTCACCACCACTATTGAAAATAAATGCATCAAAGTCACTGGTGCTCAATCCTTCTGAAATCAAGAAAGAACGTATCTCTGTAATATTAAAGGAAGTTGCCAATATAAAACCAACTGAGCCTTCAGTCCTTTCCTTCTCAACAGCCTCAAAGATCTTTTTGACACTTTCAGAAAGACCAGCACTTGCATCAGTATCCACAGCTATCACAAAAATATTTTTCCTCCTCCTCAATGCTGGGAACTTTCCAGCATTAGAATTATGGTCTCCTTTATCAGTAGACCCAGATTTTGGTGCCATCTTTCCAATACTCTTAGACCATGTCAACATAGCATTTTCTAGCCTATTTTTTCGTTCTTCAGAGTCTAAGGAACTATCAATATTTTCCCGGCTGTCATTCTTATCTCCTTCAAAAGAGAACTTCAGGTTCAGAGATATATCTTGTATATCCCTCAAGGAATCACTTGGTGAATCTGATTCTGAATTTTCATCATCATCCTCATTTCTTAACCAACGAGGTTGTCGTGGTTTGCAAGCTGCTATTTTGGAGAGATAAGTTTTACAATGTTCTGGCCATGAAAAAAGATGAATATTTTTTAATCCATTAGCTCTACATTTCGCCCAGAGATGCTTATCTGCAACCAGCTTCAAGAGAGCCTCAGAAATTGACTGCTGATCATGGGGATCGACAAGGAGACCATTGTCTAGAACCTGTCATCAACACGAAAACCAACATGAGAAGTAATCTTTATGACAACATTATAGAAAAAGGAGTAGACATACCCTGTGTATATCCACAGGGCCACCATTTTTCGTCGCAACAATAGGTAAACCATGTGCTGCAGCCTGTTGATGACAGTGAGCTTAATACAGTTTGCACGAACAAGTAGTCAAAAATCAAGGTTTCGTAAATCAAAGACATACCTCAATCAGAGTGAGCCCAAAAGGTTCTATAAAAGCTGGATTTATGAAGACACCCTGTCAAAAGATTATATTGAATAAGCAGGGATGTCTCAATGGGGTAGGCGACTAAAGCAGTCACCTAAGGTTCCAAAATTATAAAGACCCCCTATATATATGTATGCATATAATGATTAGAATAACAAGCCATATATTATAAAATAAATATTTAAAAAAAGAAAAGATGTGATATCTTAAGCATAACATTCATTATCATTTAATGGTATTGACTTATTTTCATGGTTAATATTTGGGAAAAAAAATGCATATACAGAAATTCCCCAATTGAAAGACTCATAATCTCAAAGAACTAGATTGTTTTTCAAAATTATATTACCGTATATAGAACCATATTTACAATACATGTTAGTTTGTTATAGTTGCATCTGTGAAAAGAAGGTTTTCAAAATTGAAGATCATACAAAATATTATATCTACACACACACCACACACAAATATCTACATTTGTGAACTATGTCTTGCGATGGTTTAAAAGGTATAACAATTCAATTTATTGGAAATGGTTTACCTGCAAATATGTTAAACAAGTGGACATCATTGCAAAAAGCAACTTACAAGTTGCATAATATGTGTTACACTACAAACTAAGTATTTTAAATCACAGGTTCAATTTGGCTCAACAGCAGAATTTCAGTTTTTCATCAAGTCAAGATGATAAAATAGAAATTCAGGACCACTGTCTAGCTATTCTCACTTAGTCCCTTCATATCAGAAATTTTTCTATGAGCTGCAAGAGAAATATGAGAGTACCTTAGTCTTTGCTGCTAGACGGTAGATTTCAGGAACTTCGGATTGCTTGTGGTGTTTAGGATATGCCACTTGACCGTAGAGATCATACTTATCAATGAGCTTAAGGATTGATAGAAGAACCGAAGCATTTGTTCCCGGAATTTCATCAATATTATCTCGGTTGCCCATTATCAATGTCTGCAAAACATGAAGGAAAACAGCTAAAAAAAAACACCAAAAACTACTCAATGTCCCCGAGGTGACAAGAAAGTGGTTACCAGATGAACAAAATTGTGATTCTGAACTTACAAGATTAGCAAGCTCCCTTAGTGGTCGACATTCCCCAAATGCTTTAACCAAGGTCATGAGATTTTTCTTTGGATCTGGCCTCGCAAGTGCAAGAATCATAGGCTTCCTTGGATTGGAAAAGAAGCGCATTATCTGTTTATAAATCAGTATAAGATACTGCTAAAAGCCTAAGGTACACTAAAAACAGCGAAATATATTTCAGAAAGTTGAAATCTGTTAAGCTTGCAATATTGTTGACTGAGATTAGTGAAACCTCTGTCCAAATAAGCGGATCAGGAGACTTCCCATCTTCGTTTGCTTCCGTTTCAGTCTCCATGTCTCCATCATGTGGAATGATGTGATGAAATTCCATCCCAGGTGGCATTACCTTCAAATGAAAAGTATGCTCTCACTGAAACAGCAAGAATTGCAGAATCCAAATTGCACTGGGAAAAGTGTACAAAGCGAAAAATAATAATAATAATAATATGGCCAACTATAGTTTGATATGATGAAAGAGAAAACGACTTTGAGATGGATCATTAGATTTATATGAATCTGAATGAGTAGTTAATAGCAAGAACTCTAATCCTCCTGTTCAAGTGAAATACAGTAAGCTTACCGGTATTGGAAGTTTGCGAATAAATGAACTGAATAAATAAAAAAATAAAAAAATTCAGCATTAGAAAACATCTCATTTACTAGATGGTAAACAGTAATCACCACACAATGGCTTCCTTTTCCATATTGTTTTAAAGTTGGAAGTGGGAACTTTTTCCATAAACTAAATGCAAAACTTTTTGGCATCTTTATCTAGAAAATTTGAGTTCAGCCAAACTCCAATAAGAGATCTGACAACAATAATATTAACCTATTTGATTTTCTCAACAAAACCATCTACTCTGCATGTACCACAAAATATAATAAACATATATCACGACCCTGAACTTACTAAATCAGGAATATCTGCACTGCTTGTCTAAAATAGAAATACAGTACTTACAACCATGCGAGGCATGAACTTTCCATAACAGCTCACGTTACGTTTAATCCTAGCACGTAGTTTACGTTCTAGTATTGGATCAAAACCATCATACAAACGCCATTGCTCATCTATCTCCTGTCTTGTGCTAGTTATGACTATTTCAGAGGCATCAAGAGATAATTCTTCTGCCTCTATCCTGCGCATTATTTTGTAGGTCGAGTTGATCTCATCCCTGGACAGTCTGCCTTGTCTCAAAAGTTGTTCCAGCTTATCACGACCAAGTGAATGACCAGTGAAAAGCATGGGAACATTCAGAGCACCAGATAACAGAGCTGCAGAATCACCTGCATCCGCATAATGCCCATGGATAGCGACAGGCCAGACTGGATATCCATTACCAATTTGCTCACCAAGAACTTTTGACATCTGTACAACGTGATTAAGAGCACCATCAACAAACTCAGGGATGTGCGGCCATAGAAGTTCTTTTGGAACATATTTGTCTTTTGGCCCAAAAGGAATACGAACTATGTATGAACCACTACTTTCCCCAATCTCATCCATCAAGCCTTCTGAATTTAGTGGAGACAGCATTTCCGTGGGTTCACCATAGCTACAGTCAACTTCTGGTGATGACACTTGTCTAGTAAGCAAATCAACACGATATACGCCTGGCATAGAACCTAATGCCCTAGCCAGTTCGACAACATACTTCACCTGAAGAAAACGTAAAACACAATCATGGAATGAACCAGGAAACAGACAGTATAAAGCAAATAAGAACTGTAGAGAAGCTTTTACGACAAAAGGAACACAAAGTTACTATCACGACTTATTAGAAAATTTTCATGAAATCAAACCTTACCTGACCACCAGTATCAGAATCACGGCCAAGCTCCATGTTTTCTCCACGTATTAAACCATGAAGACTGCAAGAGAACTAGCGTCAAGAAAACATGCAATTAAGTCATAGAGTATGGAGCTTATATCACAATTTAAGTCAGAAAATCATGCATGTCAAAGACTCAGTTAGTTCCCTTCAATGCCTTGGCGAGCTTAATATGTATCAATTTCAAGAAACCTATAAAAACTTAGTACTTTTTTTTGTGCCAGATGACAATGACACCAAATTATCAAAATCAAATCTCTGGTGTGACATAAGAAATAACAAGGGCATACCTAATCAATACAATGTACAACTTCTTCCCCTTTTGTTGATTAGTCCAGGCCTCCAAGGTATCAACAGAACTAATTCTAGGCAACCGGCCCCTGTTGCTTTCACCATGAGATGAAAGGTCACCAACTGCATCTCCTTTTTCCCCCTCTGATAAGTCTTCTGACATGTCAGCGACTGCTTCTCTGCGACCTCTTTCACGTTCAAGACGGCGTTTAGCCATCCTCTGGGCTTCCTCTCCCTCAAGCTACATAACATTATTTGTCAATGAAAGGAATGATGAATATTTAACCTGATGGGGGGTGATTAAATAGAGCCAATAAAAGAACAATATGAATTTGTTTTCAATGAAATTCAAAATCTAGGGGGGGGGAAAAAAAAAAGTTTCCAATTATTTTTCATACCATTTGATGCTAAACGTAGACAAAGGAAATATTTCTCATAATTGGAAGGTACAAGTCAAAACATCAATGCACAAAAATCCAAGGAATCGACGCGCATTAAATTTTGAGGGGCAGTGAGCTACTATATTAAAGCAGAAAATTACCATGCTCATGAAAGAGATTAGGAAGATGAAAAAAGCCAGGGAAAATTTTAAGGATGCAACCATGATCACATCATATGAGAAAATCAAATCAATGACAGAGACACTCATGTCATGGTAATGCTGCAAAAGATTTAGTCATTCAACATCTCGGAGCATTAAAACACATTTCAGGTACTGATAGTATATAGATGATCTAGAGAAAAAGAAAAGGAAATAGAAGTATTGCATGAAGCATTAGCATAAGAATGCCTACAAATGACACATTATTACACCCTGTATTTCCACTTCTTTCAATTGCCTGCATTCTTAGATGACCATTCTATTTAACCGAATAATAGATTCACTCGTATTTGCCCCCGATCACCTAAAATGCCATAATTGCATGCAGTTATAACCAGAAAAACACTGAGAAAAACCTCACCAACTGTCAATAAAACTTATAAGAATAGCATTACACTAATTTATTTGATACCAAAAAAGATCCCAAATCAGCTATCACATTTATTTCACAACACAACTTATCACACTCGCATATTTAAGAATTGCTACACAAATTAATCTTCGAGCATCTGAGAAGAATTCACTTGATCCATATTTTCCCAACAAATTAAAAATCACCATAAAAAGAAAAAACGAATACTCTCAGGCAAAAAATAAATTAAAAAAGAAATCGAATAATTGATTAAAGCAACTCACCTGCTTTTTCTGGCGAGCCAAATTCCAAATCCGCCAGCACATGTTCTCCAGCCTCGTGTTCCTCTCTTGTGGACTCCTCGTCGCTTGCGCCTATACAATTCACACAGAAAGGTAATTCTAAATCGAGAAAGAAGAACAGAAACAAAAAAACACATACAGCGAAAATCAAACACCTACTCGAACCCATGAGCGGTGGAGATCGGTCTCATCGAATCCAGTAATCACCTCCTCCACGAAGTAGCGGGTCGGGCTGAACCTTCCCCTCTCCCTCAGCAGCAGAGACGACTTAGCTTCGCCGAGCCCTGGACCGACGTCAAGAATCGCCTCCAGGTAACTATTAATCCAATCATTTCCCGCCATTTCTCACCACTGATCTCGCGTATCAGTGGGTGAAATCAGGGTGGATTTGTAGGTATCAGCGGAGACGAATGTGGAGAGAGAGTAAGGGATTGAGGAGTAGGATGTGTGTGTGAAGGTGGTGGTGATAAGGACACTGAAATTGAAAGAGAAGCTTTTACCCTTTTGTGAGAGATTCTGGGAATATTAATACAGGAGCAACGGAGAAGTGGAATCCTATATCTGCTGCAAATATATAGCTATAGCCCTTTCAGTTAATAATTTTAAATAAGAATTTATTTGTTAAAATAACATTTAATACACCTTTTAATAAGGAATATGAGAGATACAATATAGTTTTGAAATTGAAGGAGAATAAAATATGGATTATATCTTAAATTCAGTTATATATAACAACAACTAACATGCTTATTATGTATTACACAAATTTATCATCATAAAGATTTTAAATTGGAATTATATAAATGAATTTAATAAGACACATATATGCTTTACCTCCTTTTTTTTGGTTAATCAATAAATAAAATGGACAACATAATTTATTTAATGTAAAAGACTAATTTTATATATTATATTTATATAAAATGTAAATATTAAAATTGAGAAAGTCAGATGTATTGACGTTTATCGTCAGGCTTATAAAGTTGTCAATTAAAAATTAGTATTCATAATTAGTTATATTTTATATAGTCTTGTATTCTCATTAGCACCTACTAATCAAGATGACATAACCTTCTTGAATGATTTAATGGTAAATTAATAGTTTATGACAGTATTGGGATACGGGAATGATTTCGTAGTTTACATAAACGACAGTTTAATTATTCATATTAATGACAGCTTCTTTGATATATTCAAGTGGGATCGGATAAATCAAGCTTATTTTACGAACTCATATATAGATTACAAAATGTGGTTATACATTATTATATTTTATGAAATTAAATTTATGAAACATTCATATAATATCATATTTTGTAGTATTTGGATAGGGAGTTAGTCTCTTCCTATGCGTCTTTTCTTGTTCTTCTCCTCTTCTCTGCTTTCATAGTAGCTACTCTTCCTCTTCGCTTCTTTCACAGCAGTCAGCAGTAACTCATCCTCTTCCTCTCTTCCTCTTCCTCTTCTTCTTCTCTTTGGTAGTGCAACATTTTTCTTCTTCTTCTTTCTTCTCCTCCTCCTCCTTCCGTTTTTATTTTTTGGCTTGTTCTTCACATTGCGACTTATCACATCACTATTATTCTTCTCATAACCATATTTAGTACTTACTTATATCCAAGAACCAAGATAATGTTGGATAGGGTTTAAAGATTTGAATGGATCTTGAATTTTTCTTTTTTTTTTTCTAATATAAAATTTACATACTTAAAAATGAAGAACATCATGAGTTGGAAAAAAAAAGTGTACTAAAAATTTGTTTTATTATTTGATTAAAATATATTACATGATAAAGGTGCCACCAGTATTACATAAATGTATTATTTCATCTACATAAAAGTATTATAATATGTTGAAAAAAAATCTAAATTTTAAGAAATTAATATTTATTTTATTCATATTATTATAAATATACAATTATTTTAGATGATAAAAAATTTCAAATTAAATATTAAAATATTTGGATAAAAATATGATTTGATTGTAGTTATTCAAATAATATTTAACCAATAATATGGTTGTTGGAGGAATTAAAAAACATGAAGAGTTAACTATAATTCAAATTGTTATCATTCATTGTAAATGCTTTAAAAATAAAAGGAAAAATATAATAAATAAATAAAAAACTTAAACAGGTGTCGGATGGAGGAGAAGACAGATGTGGGACAATGAGGGAGTGAAAGTTCCTTTTTATACTTGGATTCTGTTCTTAATTATTTATTAGGGTTTCTGAATTTTGATTGGAGAAAAGAGGAATCTATGCGATTATTCTGCTAATATGCCATCCACTATTTCATAGAAACGTTCGAAAGGTTGCCCTCTTTTATGTCGCAGGCTGGAGACTCATAATTAAATATTGAAAAGAAGCAAAGGACACGCGCAAACTTCCGGTGCCATGTCGACAGGGCATATATATGATTTGGTGTAATAATATTGATTACCAATGTCATCCACACTAATTTACATTATACTATATTACAGCAAAATTTATACTACATTACAACAAAATTTACATTATATTAAATTTATTTCCAACAGTCAACACTACATTCTGCACTACATTTACTATTTTTATTTTTTATTAATTTAAAATTTATACAAGTTTAAACTTATTAATTGCATAATTTTTTTCTTGGAGTTTTATATTGATTATTGAATATAATTATTTTTATTAATTATTTTGTAAAAATATGTGAATATAAAAAGACAAAAATTATAGAACAACATTAAATTAAATTTCACAATACAATACTACAATCTTACATATTAAAAAACATAAAATTAACACATAAAATTAGATATTTTATGTTTATTTTAATTTAGTTATTTTAGCCTAATTGTCTTGATGTATTTTTTGATTTATGTATTTTAATTTAATGTACTTTGTGATTGAATGTATTATGTTTACTTTTATATTATACATATGTAGTAAATAATAATTTTTTCATAAACAATAATATTGTTTCATAAAATAATGAAATGCAAATTCTATTAAAAATAAATTGTGAAATTAAAATTGTATTAAAAAAATCATAAAGTAAAAATAAAAATGTAGTGTAGTGCAATAGTGACCACTACATGTAGTGGTACACTATTCATTTCTGTAATGTAGTATGAAATGTAGTGGTACTGCTGCAGTAAAATCTCACACTACATGTAGTGTAGTGTAAGCCTTACAGCAACTAGTGTGGATGCTCTAAATTCTTAATGAGTTTTTTTTTTAATTTAAAATAGAATTAAAATTTAGGTATATAAAGTTCTATGATCCTAGAAACCCAAAGCATCCTTCACATCTTATACTCAGCCACTTGAGTCATTAAAGGAATATTCATCACATTAAATATATAAATATACTTAATAAGACATAATATATATATATATATATATATATATATATATATATATATATATATATATATATATATAATCAAATTGATAGATAAGGCATATACTAAAACTATACTCGTTGAGATGGACCAACATGTTAGCTGGCCCATAATACTAAAAACTTCATCATTTGATGGGTGGGGTGGGGCAGGATCATGATTTGCAGACATGACCTTTTTTTTTTTTTTTTTTTTGCTTTTAAAATTTTATAGATTAAATTGTTTATGTTTATTATATTTAATTTCATGTAAAATAAAATAAAAAACATATAGGGATTTTTAATTTCTTTGAAATTGACTTTCTTTTCTATTACAAAAGGTGACCACCTCAATAATAAATACAAAGTGTACCTTCATATTCATATAAGTAAAATGTAATTAAAAATACATATATAATATCACCATGCACCGACCGTTAAATATTCAACTTAATTTAGCATTTTGATGAATAGATCGACTCGACAAACCTTACTCATAATTATTACAATTGTAGTTAAGACCCATATTTATGATATAACTATATTCTCTGACATGTGTTATTAATAAATATGTGTGTTTTTTAATCATGAAATGCTTAAGAAACTGTTAAATATATTAGTGACACATGATAACCCTAAATACTTGAAAATGCAGGTATCACAATAAACCTCACTCTCTGTTGAGTTACTGAAAAAATTAAGATAATGATGCATGCATCCATGCGATTGACGATTTGTAGATGTAAATACCACGAAAGTATACATGAATTCTAAAATATGATTAGTGACATTTTAAAATATGTAGATAATTATAAAACAAATGATGTCAAATTTTTTATTAGTGTTAATTTTATTAATTTCCAATTGATATTATGCCTATACTACATGTTTTATTTAGTTTTGTAACATTCGACAATATTTTTTAGCGAGAAAGGACCCACGTGATTTTCGTGTGTCCACCAGCTATTTTCAATATTTTCTAGGATATTAACAAATTCTCCATTTAAAATCGAATTTACCCTAATTTTTTTGTCATTTATTCTGCAAATTATTTGAATAAATGATGACTAGTGGGGTAATGATGAGGTTAAAAAAAATCTTTTATTTCTTTAAGATCAAAAATAATCGTAGAGCTGAGTTTATTCATATCTTAAAAGGGTAAATAACGAAAATAACCTTCGATACGCACATGGGTCTTCTCTATGGAAAATGATGTTGGAGATTGCAAATATAAATAAAATATGTAGTATAGATTGTGATAAAAAAAAAATTAAAATGTAAAATTAAAAATCGGATATAATGTATGTTGAAAAATAAAATTAACTTACTATTGGGAATATATAAAGAGATGGGAAAACTTATATCACAATTGTTTCTATACATCAGGTGCACGGATCCTAAATCCATGCAACCGGGTCAACCCGCCCAAAAGTGCCTTTCACGCGCCCCCACACGCGCCTCACACGCCCCCACGCGCCCAAACTCTAGTCCAAATCGTAACTCAAATTCTAGTTCTGCTGTATATTGACATAACCTTTTAGTTTAGCGAACTTAACCTTTTAGTTATATGCACATAACCTTTTGCAGTGCTGAGTAGTGAAAAAAGTATAAGTTATTCATTGAAAAGGTTATGAAATTTGTACATAAAGGTTATAGTATTACAGTATAAAGGTTATATCATTACAACATAAAGGTTTCGGCTATATTAAATTTTTATAGTGAAAAAACTATAAGTTATTTATTGAAAATGTTATGAAATCTGTACATAAAGATTATACTATTACAACATAAAAATTATATTATTATAACATAAAGGTTTGAGTTATATTGCATGAATTTTTATAGTGAAAAAAGTATAAGTCATTCAGTGAAAATGTTATGAAATCTGTACATAAAGGTTACACTATTACAATATAAAGGTTATATTATTATAACATAAAGGTTATGACATAAATTATAAAAAATAAAAAAATGGTGCGGATTCGGGTTAAACCGGACCCGACCTGACCCGTATGTCCAGTTGCATGGATCATGACCCATACACCTAATGTATACAAACACTACTCAACTTATATATATGCACACATAAATATATAATATAATATATGTATATATAGTAGGTTGAAAAAAAAAAAGGAAAAACAGCTACTATAATTTCGTCTCTTCCGATGTTTTCAGCCACATTAGGTAAATCTAATTAGTGCAAATAACCTTTTGTTTTTCTTTTTCAATAAATCCATTAATGCGTGCGGTTCATTAAAAATCAAACACCAAAACATTTATACATTTGTTGTATAGATGTTAGCACTTGAGTCTGCCTGAACAGTGCGCTTACGTGCAAACTCGTTCCCAAATCTTATGTCTTTTATATTATGTTAATAATATATTTTAATAATGTTATTTATATATTTTAATTATATTAGGTCATATTTTTAGTAATATTAGTTGTGCCTTAACATTTTTTTAGACTGATATTTGTAGATTTCATACATTTTAGTTAAGTTAGTCCTACCTATAATTATACTAGTTGTATTTTTATAATATCACATAAAAGTATGACTATATTAATATAAATGTATAAGTAATATCATATAAATGTATGAATAACATTACATAAAAATATATGTATAAATTGTGTCGAAATTATTTTTTTAAATTAAAATATTATATAAAGATTATGATATATATATATAAATATAAATAATATAATATAAATATATCATTAATATATTATAAAAATAAACATAAAAATAAATACGGATCCAAACCAATTCAATTACATGATACACCGGATGCATGTGAGACCTTCTCTTCATTAATTTACTTAGAGAAAATGATTGTAACTATTAGTGTGATTATTTATGAGAGAATTACTCTGTAATGCACCAAACTGCCTTATGCAGTGACATGCCACATGTCCAGCACACAATTCATATTACTCAAAATTAAACGCATAAATATAATAATTTGAGGAAAATCAAATGGGGAGAGGCTTCAAATGTAGCGAAATTGTATCTGAATCGAACGATTTTGAAATATTAAGCTAATGAATATATTTTAAATTAATTAGATCCTTTTGTTACACGTGTCCAGAAATTAACCAAATCCATGAAAACATGAGAGAGAGAGAGAGAAGTTGATGCTCTGTCTAAACAATAAGATTGAGACTGGTGTGTGATGTGAATAAACTCAGTTTAATAAATCATTCTTGCTTTCGATGTTATCTACTATACGTGGCATCATTTTATTTTGGTTGAGGTCACGTCCAACAATACGTGTCCATCCTTCGGTTATAAATTGCTCTAAATTATAATTGGTCGAATCAAATGTGGTGTCCCATTAAAATCTTCATGTCATTTATTTACTTTATTCTTCTCTAAATAATTTTTAAAGTATTTCTCATTTCTTTCCTCAATCAGTTTTTTCTAATTGAAAAATATTGTATCATCCATCATTACGTCTTTTCCAACTCACAAGCCAATTAGAGAAAAGGTTTCATAATATTTTTAAGTTATTCTTAATAGTGCAAAATGATACTAAACGGTGATGTTTTTACCATATAAATTATTATTGTTATTTTTTTCAATCGAATTGAGATGACATGGATTTGGGTTGGTTTGAGGTGCCTTTATGAGCTTAGAGTCAACCAACGGGTGATATTTATAAATTAAATATATTGATGGAGAATGTAGACTTGATATATTTGATGAAAATTTGAATAAATTTTATTGTTATTAATATCTTTATGTTTGATTTTGTTTGATTTTTTAGGATTTTAGTTTTATATTAGTATAAATAGGAGTTATGTTTATTATTTTAAAGAATTTATTGATTTATGAAATAAAAAAATAGAATTTTCTTTAAAATTATTGTTATGTCTGGTTAGTTAATGGTAGTGAAGTTAATCGGTGTTAAATGTGATACAAAGGAGTAATTATAACCAAGTTGCAATGGAAACTTCATCGTCCAATTTCATCTCTAATTACTCCATAACCCTAGTTTTTTACTATATATTGCAACCTCAACTTTAATTTGTATCTTGTCTAAAGAAAACTTTAAATCTATAATGTTTAACACTGGGTCGAAAATTTAACCAAATATTTATGTTCAATTCAACATAAAAACACTCATCATATCTTATAATAGAGGCAACAATATATATATATATATATATATATATATATATATTTTTTTTTTTTTTTTTTTTTTTTTTTTCAGTTTCAGAATCGTGTTTCAAAGTCTACAAAGTCTTTTCATGTAAAGGTAGAACAATCAAGTGCTCTAAAATTTTACTTCTATATATCTTCTTCTTGCAATGGTTAAATGTATTCATTTATGCCAACAAAGATCTAAATTTTTAATGGTCGAATGTTTTAATTTATTAAAGTTAATACTATTTAACTTGAGCTTATATAAAAAAACTCCAGCAGTCATAAATGGAACCTATAAATAGAGAGGTCCAATGTAATCATTTTGATACACCAATTATATTCCAGCAATCTGCTATATTTTCTTATAGATCAAATTAATTTCTTTTGGTAATTTTTACTTTTTTCGATATTTTTCAAGTGTAATTCCAGCTTGTCATAGATTATATAGGTTTCAAGCTAAATTTAATCTGGGTTTTAGTTGTTGTATCCCGAGGAACAGAATGCCATTGATCCTCACAGTCCAATTTCCTTCTCATTCTATGCAACCAATTACTTAATTCTTGTTTTCGACAACAATGTTAAAGCATATCTGATCTTCAATTTCAGATGATTACATATAGTTAACTGACAATGTTGATGTTATCATTATTGTTCTTTCTTGGTAAACCATGCAGACAAAACAGAGAATTTCAATGATTTTATTTGCATAATTCAACTATTTAATTCTCTAGATAAATAAATAAATAATTTAAAAATCAATGATAAGAAGACATGTTTTTTCAAGTCTAAAGTTGTAGCTCTTGAAAAATAAACCCTAATATTGTACCAATATATTAATTAGAAAGACATCAACATATGTCATAAATTAGAGGTAACAAATGAAAACACAAGCACCTAACAATATTAGGTTTTGCCAAACATTGTGTGATTATTTTAAGCAATTGTCCTCTGTCAACATTGTGTATCATTGGCCCACATGCACTTCATAAAAATGTGACATAATTCTTTCTTTCTTTTTTTCAATAGGAAAAATGTGAGAGGATAATTCTTAATATATATATATATATATATATATATATGAAGTACAATTACGTATACCCTTACATCGAGTTGTCAATTATCATAATATATGCATTTTTGTGAGACGAACCCTTTTTCTATATTTAGTTCTTGTATAACCACTGGTATTGTGTTCAAATTGATCAAGCAAAATCGAAATTATAAATACAAACTAATTAAAAATACATGAACTCAATTGATAGTGAAAGTTTAACAATATGGTTTTCTTGAGAAAAAATTTAAAAGCTACGCTACAATAAAAAAACTTATTAGTAATAACAAAATAATATTATCGTGAAAATATTGATAGTTGTCTCAAAAACATTTTGCGTCAATATTACACGGCTAAATTATAATCAGAAAGATCTTCTTGCAAAATAGTATTTTTGCATCAATTTGTTGTGGCTAATTAATACATTCTTATCACAAATAAGTTTTTTGTGTTATTATTTTTTGTATCAATTTATATACATATATATATATTGTTTTTTTTTTTTTTTTGTGACGATACGTTTTTCAAAATAAAAATTATCTCAAAAAATCACTTTTCACTAATATACAAAATTCATTTTATTATTGGTTTATAATCCATGTGAAATTTCAGTTAGCATAAAAATCGTGGTCCATTTGAACTCGTAGCATGTGAAGTACTTCTTTGGATTCTGATTGTATCTTCATCAAACAGATAATATATAATATATATATATATATATAAATACAGATTTGTAATATTTCAGCTGCCTGTCACATTCACATCTAACTAGCCTTATATTTTACATATGGTCCTGTTATTTTTTGGAAAATGAAATCAAGTATGACAATTTTAAGACCGCAGATTCTTTGATGCATGACTGCAATTTCATCTTCAAGAATGAGTTTACACACACATATATGTCTCATCACATTGTAGGAAATAACTTGTTAAGATTTTTCCTTAAACTATTATAACATACATCTAATATTCACAACCAAATATTATTGGAAAAACTCTTTTTTTAGCCTCGAAGCATAAAAAATTATTCAACTTTAATAGTTTTCTTATCGGAGAATATAAAATCCCTTGGAAATTAGTATGTGTCTTGGATTCGATCCAGAAATCTGGGAATTTCTAACTTCTTAGAGGATGTGGCACCATTTAGATGTGGATATTTGTAAAAGAAAAAAAAACTTGAAAATAGTAAAACCAAGATAGTAGATAAGATTTCATGTTATTTAAGTGGCTGAAAATCCCTAAATTTTTAACGTGCAAGTCATGTGCAATTTCAAGAAAATTTTATAAATTATGCCGAAAATATGACAATTTTTAGAATTATATGATTAAAGTTGATATTTTTAATCTAGCAAGACTATTTTTGGAGAACATCTAATTAACAAGACTAAAAACAAATTTTTTTCCAAACAATACATTTTTTAGTCGCATCGTTATGTACATAATTAATTTACAATCGAAAAATATATATTTGCTTGATAATTCAAATTACTTCATATCATATTTCGTTATATAGTTTTGCATGTTGGAAAGTATTGAGAATACTATTAGCAGATTCTCGGCCCATGCTTAGTTGATTTCCTTGGACAAGCCTGTTACTTGAGATCAGGCCCAATTTATTTGGGCCTTAAAATTAATACAAACTTACGGCCCGTTTGCTGCATGGGTTTATAAGCCATGTTAGAGGTTGGCCCGCTTCTATGGATTGTAATAAAATGGGCTTATAAGCCATGTTAGAGTCGGGCCAGCTTCTAAAAATATTTTAATTTGAAATTTTAAAAAATAAAAGATGCTGTATGCCACCTAATCGTTTCACACGTATACATCCTTTAGTTTAAATACAGGGTTTACAATTTGCCATTATAAGTGTGGAAAAATTTCAGATTTAATTTATAAATTAGTTTTTAATTAAGATTTAAATTTTAAAATTTTTTAATAAAAGGTTTAATTTAACATTTTTTTTTAATTTAAAGTTTGAAATTTAAATTAAAATCTTTATTCAAAACAAATTTTATATTCTTTTTTATTTATATTTCACTATGTATTTATATTTTGGATAAATTAAGACAAATTAGGCGCTTTAAGAATAATTTCCATTTGACTTATCTTAATTTATATGAAAAAAAAGAAAAAAATATAATATTTGATTCATAAAATATAATTTATATTAAACTAATTAATATTAAAAATGATTTTTTATATTTTTATTCATAAAATTAAGAAAATAAAGGAATCTTAAGTTTTTGAATTGCATTTATTATATATATATATATATATATATATAAATTAATACAAGTCGGATAAAGATCGCTCCAAAATTGCACAAATTTGTCTTAATTTATCTAAACTATAAATACATATTAAAATATAGAATTTTTTTAAATATAAATAAAAAGAAAAAAAATGAAAATGAATTTTTTTTTCTTAAATTGAGAATCCAATCTAATTTTAAAGCCTTAAATTTAGAAAAAATAAAATAAAATTGAGCCCCTTATTAAAAAACTTTAAAATTTGGGTCTAAAATTGAAAATTAATTTATAAATTGGGTCTTGTTATTAAATTTATCCTTATAACTATATAATTTTTTTTTTAATAAATTTTAAATCGTTTCACTCTATTGTATGACTTTAAATTTTAGTCGCTAATCTGTTTACATCGATTAGGTTAAAAACAAATGATTTTGGACAATATATATCTCAAAATGTACAATTGAAACAATTTTAAAGTTGATTATTCAAAATGTATACGGTGAAGAATTAAAGAGCTGAAGTGATATGTCAACTGAGAATTTTAAATAATTAGATTAAATTATCAACTGTCTATAAGAGTTTGGATAAATTCTTTTATTCTGCATTTTAATTTTTGTTTCACTTGAAAAGCATACAAAAAATGAATTCATATATGACATAAAATGTAACAATT
Organism: Scutellaria barbata; assembly: GCA_028654395.1. Lineage (NCBI taxonomy): Eukaryota > Viridiplantae > Streptophyta > Magnoliopsida > Lamiales > Lamiaceae > Scutellaria > Scutellaria barbata. The sequence goes on along the minus strand of CM053646.1, from coordinate 9,597,319 downwards.
TAACAAAGTAATTTACTTGACTCTTGAGCTGATCGTAAGGATGAACTTCAAATTTACAATAGAAAAATTCGAATGATTCATGGGCTTAACAAGTGTTTGAAATTAAATATGAAACATTATCCATAATTTTATAAGAGATAAGATATCTCTCTATATATATATAATATCCAACTTTAATTTGTTTTGGAAGAATGTCGAGTAGGAGAAGTTGTCGCATGGCTAAACACTATATTACTTTATTAAAGTGGATCTAAATTATCTAATTAAAAGTGGTCAGCAAATATTGACTTGGTTACATAAAAAAGTAGTAGAAAATAATTAATAGGAAGTTTATCGAAATATATAGATACATGTGGATGTTATTACTTATTACAGCCCCTACCAGTGATAGGGACAAAAGCATGAAACGACGTCGTCTTATTTTCCTCAAATGTAGAAACGGACAGCACACAGATAGTGACTGTAGTCTGTAGATAAAGAAAGATCTTGCATATCTCATTTATAAGCGTGTTCATATCTTTGGCCCTACCCACTTTCTCTACTTGACTCTAATTAATTTGCCGACACATTCACAATGAACCTCTTTGGATACTAGGTTGGACAATTTTCTAATTGTGGAGTCCGATTGATAATCAAATTGGTTTTATCAATGGTTTTTGGTTTAATTCGTTGGGTTGTATCAATGGTTTCGCATAAAAATAACCTGAATTTTGTCTCTTCATACACCGAATCAATGGCCGGTTCGAGGCCCAACCGATCGAATGGGACGATGTAGTCCATTTTCGTGAACTTTGAGACAATTATGATGATTCAATTTCGAATATTTTGACAATTTCTCTTCATACCACACACGACAGCACGCACCATCAGTATCTAAATTGTATTACCCTGTCACATACTAATAAAATCGATCTGATTATTTCATGCATTTACATCAATTTATGACATTTAAACTCAAATTGTACCTCTTTATCCTGTACTACCAAAATTATGTTATTTCAATATTTTCATCAGTATATATCATCAAAATTCAAATCGTATCATCTTAACTCTTACCACCAATATAATATAACATAATTGACAAATATAATTAGTTATAGAAAGTTAAGAAAGACAACACAAGTTTTTCTTCTATGCTAAAAATGAGTCTCTTATCTTTGGACACCTAGCTTAGGGCATTTGCTATGCTACTACCCTATTAATTCATATTTATGTATAATAAAGAAAGAAGAAGAAAAAAAAAATCGTCCATATTCACTATTCAGCTTTATTGAACTCTATAAATACGTAACTCTTTTGCTAAGAATATAATTCACAATCCAACTCATTTCAATCTTCATTTCGAAAAAGTATGGACCGGTTTGCTTCTATTCTCTTGGTGCTCATGCTTGTCATGATGACAGGTAATTACTTTGTTAATTAATTAATTTCTTGCATACATGATGTCTTGTAACAACATTAGCTACTTATATTAATTCCATCACACTATCTTTTACAACCATTCTTAATCTTGGTCGGTATACACAAGGCAAAAATAAATATTCATGCAACAACAAATTTCATTTCTACCTCAAAATAAAAAAGAATCACAAACTAATATACACTAATGCAACATCTTCAAACGTTTCAACTTGTATCAATTTTATTTCAGTTAAATTAAAAAAATGGTTTTATTTATATTTTTTAATAAACACACAAATTACACGATTATATATCTATATGGACGATAAATACTATGCCTGTTTTAACATCTAAAAAAAGGGGTTAAATAGAATGAAAGAATATTGATTGTAACTTAGAGTTGATGATGAAACGAGAGATGAAATAAATGCAGAGATGGGTCCAATGGTGGGCGAGGCGAGGACTTGTCAGTCGCAGAGCCACCGGTTCAAGGGGCCATGCGTGAGCAGCACCAACTGCGGCTCAGTTTGCCACCAAGAGGGCTTTTCCGGCGGCGACTGCAAGGGACTACGCCGCCGTTGCTTCTGCACCAGACCTTGTTGACTTTCTTAATTCCAACTGCGTTGACTTTTAATTAGTTGGATCATCACTCAATGATTCACAGTACCCATCACCAAACTTGTCACTTCATTTTATGGTTTTCTCTCAATCTTGTGATGATATTAATAATAAATTTGGTGACAATGTTATCTTCCTTCTTGTTAAATAAGGCATGCATAATTGAAAGAAAGAAAAATAAATAAAATATGTTTGCAGATTTTTCTAGATCTAAAATATTGAAAAAATGGTACCTATGGATGAACAAGAGAAAAAATAAATAAATAAATAAATTCACGCGTGTTTAATATTTAAAGTTGTATAACTAAAATATGCAAATAAATAAGAAATAGTGTAAAATTTAAGTGAGAATTTCAATTACAAGTTATAGCTCGATTTGTGGAATCTTCATTTTTTTAAGCTGATCTAAACGACATCAATCAGGATTTTGTAGGAATTTATTATTTTCAATCAAAATGGCCAAACATCGTTATTTGAATAATTGATCTTGTTCCGCAACTTAATTACACAAGAATTCATGAAATCACACTTAATTTTAACACACACTTAATTTTCACAAACGGCAACAAAATGTTGAAAAAAAGAAAAACAAAACTCCACACCAAAAATAGCAATGTGGAGAATCCACACCAAATATATAAGCATGCATGCTTCTTTATATCTACGAAAGTCATTGAAATGACGTCAAGATCATGCAAATCCTAAAACCCGTGATCCTTATGTATATCTTCAATGAATGCACTTAGTTGGTATGCAAGTGCCATCAAATTTTGTTTTTTTAAACATAAATTATCGAAAATGAGTTGATATTTAATTTAATTTAGGTGTAATCAGTAATCATAATTTCTTAATTTAGCTAGTACTAAATATAAGAATATAATCATATAAAAAATTACTCTAAATGGATGACAAATCCCACAAACCACAACATCATAAACAATTAATAATAATAATAAATTAAGTTAATTTCAATTTTGGTCTTATATATATATATATATATGATCTTTTTCATATATTTTCAAACAATCAAGTATACGTTTTTCAATTAGTATCTTATATATTTTAATTTTTTCTAATTTTAATCAAATTTTTCAATTTTGGTATTTTATATTTTAATTATTTCCAGTTTCAATTCATTTTTTGTCAGAATTTTCAAAAGCACTAATATAACTTCTAAAATTCTAACACGGCAATCAAATTATGACTATCATGTCAACAATTTTAAAATTTTCAATTAAAATTGAACTGAAATTAATAAAAAAATTAAATTATAAAAATCAAATTAAAAAAAAAAACAAATATTTGATTGTAAAAAACTAAACTTTCTGATAATGGGGTAGTATTTTTTTTATCTCTTCGTAGTATTCATTTTCCCAAAATGACCTTTTCCTCCTTGGATTCGTGGACAATGAATGACAAGTCGAATGTCTATCATTCATACAACCCATATGCTTTTACATGTGACTCACTGTCTTCACTGTCTCAATTATTAGACAACTTGGAGGGGATAAAAGTTAGTAAAATAGTAATGTGGGGACCAAAAAAGTAAAAGATAAAATGAGGGGAAAAACAGAGAACTTGTAAACTTAAATAGTAAAAGAGAGTAGAAATTTAAGTGCATGGGACCAAATGACCTAAAAGATTGAAGTACATGGGCCAAAAAAAAAAAAAATAATAATAATAATAATATTTCCTTTTATAATTAAGTGAATTCAACCCTCACCTGATACTTCATGTTCATAATTAAGTAAGGTTAATTATGGTCCCTCCTAGCAATGTTTTTTTAAAAATCCGATCAAGCACTACTCTACTCGATTAATATTGTATATTATTTGGTATTTCAAAATAAATCAGTATATATAATGTGTTTAAATGACATCAACAATTAACATGATTCGTGTATTAATTAAAAACAATGTTATAAAATATAAATTACAAAATGTAATATAAGATCTCAATCGCGTATGAATGAAGGCCTATTGATTTCTACTATCAAATCACTATAAATTTGATAGAATTATTGTTAATTAATTTGAACAAAAAAATAATTATATTATGTTAGTAATGAAGGGAGTTTGTTTAAATATTCTTCACCCTCTCAAACCTTATAATACTCCTCCTTGTATGTATATTACTTATCTTTACATTTCCTCCTCCAAATATTCAAACTCTCCATCTGAAACAATATGGGGTGCTTTGCTAAGGTTTTCTTGAATCTTGATGTTGATTTTTGTCATGATGACTGGTTAGTGAACTAAATTTATTACTTTATATACAAGTTTTGTAATTGATAAAGGGTTAATTACAACAATTAATTAACTTCATCAAACTATGAACGATTTTGTATATAAATCATTTTTTTTTGTACATATATATATATATATATATATATATATATATATAGATTGATACTTAAACCACAAAACTAATTTTTCGGCAATTTGTCACCAGATTTTGTCCCCTGACATATTTCTAAGGATTTTTTGATCAAATATTTAAGTTATTGTATTAAAAAAAAAACCTTTTAAGCGTGTAACAAGAATACACTTGACTCATTTTATTTTAGACAAAACACTGCTGACTTCATTTCTTCAAGGGGCATTCAGTAATTTGAACCAGTAGCTAGGTCCAGTACTATGTTATTATGATTCTATGGAAACTTGTATGTTGATCTTGGAAGCTGTATGTTTGTTTAATCATCATAGTCTCTGATGGCAAAGACTTTAATTAATTATATATGGTGCCATGTAATAATATGTTTTTCAATAAATAAACTTGTAGTTTAATATAAGTGCATATTTAATTTAAGTTTATTCTCCAGTACTGGACACACTATATACATCAGGTGGATGGTTAAAATCTACCTCAATATATATGCAAGTACTATCATATGTTTAAAAATAAATATTAACTTTGGTTCTGTAGTAGTGGAAAAGAACAAATTCTTACAGATACCTATAGTTCAACTATATATATATATATATATATATATATATTTGTCTTCAAAATATTTATCTAGCTTTAAGAACCTTTATTAAATTTCGATTATTTCAAGTTCTTTTTTTTTTTTGAAAGGCAAGATGAAATTTTAATTATTACCTAAAACTACTATTTATTATCAAGGTTTAATCACACGTTAACAAAAACAAAGTTTGAATTTTTGTCTGATTTTCAATTGTAATATGAATTTCTAGAAAAAAAAACATCAGTCACCAATTTGAAGAACATTCAGTTACAATCCCTCATTCAAAATCTTCCTAATCAATTGCCTGCACTAAATTACTTCATCTTCTTTTAGCTCTCTACCTCAACAAAAAAAAAAAAAAAAAAGCAGCAAATCTTCAAGCTCACAATAATAATTCACGTCATTAATGTTGTACAAGCAATTTAATTTTATAAGGTTGTTGCTGAATTTTTTTTTTGAAAGTTCATATTGAGATGATAAAACTTTGTGAATTTTTGTTATTTAACCCAATTATTTATCAATTAAACGCTTTGAAATTTTGAATAGTATTCAACTAAAAGGCTGCATGGTAAGGGCCCATGCTTTTTGAGAAGCCCAGAGCGATCCACAAACAACCCATTATAATTGAGACCCTTAAAATAAGTTCACGTTCATAAGAGATAAATCCATCACTTCTATCGTTATTGAAATTTTATTATTTTCAAAGATTATAATTTTTAGGGTTAGTATTGTTTTCCAATTTATATTATATATATTATACACGTTTTTTCAATTAAAACTTAAAACTTTAATTTTCAATGATCACAATATATTATATGTTTTTTTTTTCAATTTCGAAAACTCCAACAACAATTTCCAAAGAAAAAATAAAAAAATGATTTGCATTTACCAACCGGAGAATATTTTTGTCAAATTTGTCACATTAGTCCCTACAAATTTGCTTTAAACTGAAAAATTAGCCCGATTGACTTTTTTCAATTTGGACTCGTTAGTCAAACGGTTGCATATATTGCCCTTAAATTGCCGGTAACTGGAAAAATTAATCAAAATTATGCACATATCCATCACGTGATGATTAAATTTTGGGGGTGTATGAAAAATTAAATGAGTGGATGCCTAAAGCTAACGTGAAAATGGACTTTGTAAGAAAAACATTGAATGGATTTGTTGAGGTAAAGCAAGAAATATAATAGGAGCTAGTACTCCCAATTTTGTGTTGTAAATTATAAGTTAGAGGTAGGGTTAGATCAACAATGTAAGAACCTGTCAAGCTACAATGAAAACATAGAGCAATCTTATAATGAACGGGAATTTTGCAATTTTCATTCGTAATTTAGGTTTTGTTCATTCTTTTATCATTAATTTTATATATTTCAATCTTACTCTTAATTATCTGTTTTCTTAATTTTCATTCAATCTGTTCGAAATTTTGATTTTTATTTACTTAAATATTGCAACTGTTGATGTGGAATTTTTAATTTAAAAAATGTACAAAATCTAAGTTACAAAACAAAAAATTGACTGTAAATGTCAATTTAATATACACTTAGTACTCATGTTAAACAATTTTGTGCTAAACAAAAAAACAAACCCTTAATTGCAATGTTCATTCACACATAGAATTTTTCTTTTTTCTATTCTTCGTTCCAATTATGGTTGACTTTATGATAATAAATTGAGAAAGGGAATTGGGTTGCAACTAGCAACACAAGAATCAGGTACGTACACAACACAAGTACAAAACCTTTTGACAATATGCAACATAGCTGTATTATTTGGTTGTAACAATTTAATTACTTCAACGGACACCATGTGAATATCAACCGAAAGCTTATTTGTGAAACCACAACATGTGAATATTTCTGTAAAATCATCAATTAATTTTCCAATATAAATACATTCCTAAGGTAACTTATGTTTCCGGAATAATAATGAAGATCTCTGGTGAAGACTTTTTTGCCTGGACAGCCAATGCAGACGTCGTGAAGAAGCGTTCCATTGTTCTACTCGAAAAAACGAAAACCCTAGCAAAATCGACATGGGTCACAATATATCGGGTCGGGCAAGAAGATCCATTTCGGGTTATCCATTCGTTGAAAGTGGGGTTTTCCTTAACATTGGTTTCATTGCTATATTTGTTGGAGCCTTTCTTTAAAGATATCGGACAGAACGCCATTTGGGCAGTCATGACTGTTGTTGTCGTCCTCGAATTCACTGCTGGTTAGCAAGTTTCACCATCAATCTATCTTTAATTAACCTTCTTCTTTGATTTTATTTTTAGAATTAGTTTAGGATTAATTTCAATTTTGGTCCTCTACACAAAACACTTTCATTTTTTGACAATCAAGTATATATTTTTTAATTTTGCTCTTTTTTATTTTAATTTTTCCCAATTTCAGTCCTCCTACGTCGATTTTCCGAAGATCACGATAGAATTCTTGTGGCCACGTTAGTAATTTTAAAAATTCCAACCAAAATTGATTGAAATTGAAAAATTTAAAATATAAAAGACCAAAATTGAAAAGCAAATATTTGATTGGTAAAAAAATGGAAAATGTCTTTTATACGGGATCAAGATTGAAATTATCCCATTAATCATTTTTATTGATTATATTATAGGGGCAACATTGTGCAAAGGGTTAAATAGAGGAATTGGGACATTGTTAGCAGGATCGCTTGCCTTTTTCATAGAGTATATTGCTCAAGAATCGGGTCGAGTATTTCGTGCTGTCTTCATTGGGACTACAGTTTTTGTTGTTGGTAAATATATATACAATACAACCTTAACCAAAATGATCTGATTGTGTTATATATATATGAATCATAAAACATATAACATTGTTTTTTGAAGGAACGGGGGCTACGTATATGAGGTTTTTCCCACACATAAAGAAGAACTACGATTATGGAGTAGTGATATTCCTATTGACATTCAACTTGATCACAATATCGAGCTATCGGATTCACAACGTGCTTAAAATAGCACAAGATCGATCGTTGATGATAGCCATAGGGTGTGGAATCTGTCTCCTCATGAGCCTTATTGTCTTCCCAAATTGGTCAGGCCAACATCTTCATAATTCCACTGTCTCTAAGCTTGAAGGGTTGGCCACTTCCATTCAAGGTAATAATGATACCTACCATATATTATTATTTACTTTCTAGCTAGTGAAAATGAAGAAATTGCATTGCATTGCAGCTTGTGTGAGTGAATATTTCAGCAATGAAGACCCAAATGAAGTCCAAGAAAAATCTTCAGAGGACCCCATTTACAAGGGATATAAGGCTGTTCTCGACTCTAAATTCAGTGATGAGACCTTGGTACATATACTTTCTAATATTTATTATATTTAAATTGGGCCCTTATATATATTTAAAATTTATTTAACTGACATATATAGTTGAGAGTGAAAAAAAAAAAAAATCGTCAACTTCAACCTTGAGAAATCCTTTCAGATCCTAATTTTTCAAAAACTTACATCCACTCTCACATAAGGAGGAACCTTGTATATACAAAAGTTGTGATATATAGCTGATTCTGAGTGAGTTGACCAGGCCACGTACGCGAGTTGGGAGCCGTGCCATTCAAGAAACTGCGACAGGTTTCCATGGCAGCAGTATGTGAAGCTGGGTGACATTATTCGCCATTTCGGATACATTGTTGTTGCTCTACATGGTTGCCTTCAAACTCAAATCCAGGTCTTTTCTCTATTACCACCATTTATCATCATACATGTTACTTCTTCTTCAACATCATTTTTCATTTCATAATTATAGTCTCATAATTATCACGATTTTCAAATTAGTTTCATAATTTAAAAATCTGTCTGGCTTCAATCTCCAATATCATGCTTTCTGACGACCTAAAAGTAACTTGACGACACGTGTTAAATTCTTATTCATTGACATGTGTCGTCGCGTCATTCTAGATGACCTCAATTTTGGTTTCAAAAAATTCAAATTTTCCAGCCCAAATTGAATAGATATCTGATGGATTCTCATAATGTGTGACTAAATTAAAAAATTTAGTACTTATGAGATCAAAATTGAAAGTGAATGTAGTCATGAGACGAAAAATCAAAATCATATACTGAAAAATGGTTCAAAAACCAAACAAGCAGACTCCAAGGTTGGTTCGAGCACTCTTCAAAGAGCCATGCATTCAGGTCGCCGGAGAGGTGTCAAAAGCCCTGATGGAGCTGGCTGACAGCATAAGAAAGCACCGGCAATGCTCACCGGAGATTCTCTCCGACCACCTCCACGAGGCCCTGCACGACCTCGACGCCGCCCTGAAGTCGCAGCCGAGGCTCTTCCTGGGCTCCAACGCCAACGCCACCAACACCATGTTAGCCTTCGCGGCAGCCACGGCCAGGCAGAAGGCCAACAAGGAGCCTGGATCAGTCTCTCTCTCCAGCTTCAAAACCGACTCATCAGCACTGCTGCAATGGAAATCGAGAAGGGAACAGGCCAAAGAGCTGTCTAGTGAGAGAAAGTCGTTGCGGCCAACGCTGAGCAAGATTGCCATGACCAGCCTGGAATTCTCGGAAGCTCTTCCTTTCGCTGCGTTTGCTTCGTTGCTGCTGGAGGCGGTGGCCAGGCTCGACCTTGTGATCGACGAGGTGGAAGAGCTTGGGAGGATGGCCAACTTCAGGGAGTTCTGTGATGGTGATGATCAAGCTGTGGAAAATTGTCATAAATTTGAGAGGAGAAATGGTGAACCATTAGAAAACCATTTGCCTTCCCATGGGGTTGATTAACAGTGTTATGGGGATTTGATTGCTCAAACTCCTTTTCGTTTAGTTTAACTAGTGAAGGCTCGTGAAATGCACGGGATTGATTTGTAATTTTTATTTATCGAATTTTCTGAGTGAAGTTGAATCTATCGTCTTATTTAAGTTGGCTTTATATCTATAGTTGTTTATATTTTAATTTATATGTATATCTCTGTTGATCATTGATCAGTAATTTTTTTCTTTTTTTGTGTTTTTGGTATTGTTAGCACTGCTTTTGAATGAATTATGTTCTTCAAACTTCATTCTAAGAATGTATATGAATAAATCTTTCTTATTATTGTAATCCAAGAGTAGCCACCACGTCATATGCACACCTAAACCTTAACGCACGATCCTCAGCCTCCTATCGAGCAAGCAAGCATTGGTTCTTAAAAACTCATTAATTTGATATTAAATCAGAAAAAAAAAATGTTTTTAATTAATGCAATTTGTTTTGTAATCTTTTAAATTTAAGATAGTATTATCATATCATTTATTCACTTTTTTACATGTGAACTTCCTTTATTTATTACTACATTAATCAATTATTCAAAGTTTTTCTCGTGCTCTAATGAAGTTACTGAGAGAATAATCAAACCAGAGATTGTACGTCTTTGTAAAAGTTGTTCGTTTGATCCGAATAAATACAATTTTACATATTTTTCATGTTTATTAATCTAATCATACGGGGAACTTTTTGTTACACTTGACACTTGAATTCAAATAAACTTGCTTAATCTAATGCAGTATTCTCTTTTGATTGGCAAACTCATAACTTTATTAATAATACTAGAAACACATAGTTACAAGATATTGCAAATGCAAATCCCTATAAATGTTTCAAATGAAACAGGAAACAAAGAAGGAAATAAGATTTTAAGGGTAAGAAATTTCAACTAGAGTAATGACTTGCTTACACTATCTATGAAGGGTCTAATAGAGGCTCAAAAAATTGCATTTGATACTTCAAAAATTAATTCTGAAAAAAGTTTGACGTTCTTCAAACCCACTCTATATAAGCAAATGGGATGAAAAAACCAACTCTCTCAAAACCTTCACCATATCTTCAGATCTAATCTTGAGCAGAAAGTCGATCTGTCAATTGAATACTGAGAAACCAACTTCCACAAAAGGGAAAAACAAACTTCTACAAATGACAAAAAAAAGCTCCCTCTAATGGGAGAAACCAACGTCTTCTAGAGGGAGAAAACTAACGACAAAAGAAAGGAAAAAAAGAACAAAGAACATGAGAAAAAGGAAGAAGGTACCTCCCCATCCTCCATCAGTGCAAGGATGGGGAAAAGTGGAAAAGGAAGACGAGGGTGAAGGTTAGGGTTGAGGAGTTTGATGAGAGAAAAAAGAAAAAGAATTCTTGGTCCAATTCTCCGCCTGAACAACAGAAAAAAAGATTGATCAAATTCCATTTTGAGAGAGGAGCGGTGGGGGTGAGAATACTATGTGCAGTATTCAATGATGAAGTGTTGGGTGGATTAGTAAGTCTTGAGCATGGTTGAAGACAATGAGAAAAAATAGTAGCAACCAACTGAAGCATTACAAGAGTGAGATAAGATTATAAGACTTGATTTTCCGACAACCAACAATCACGGCTCGCCATGGATCGATCCACTCAGAACTGAAAAGAATCATGACTTCAACTTATTAAGAATTGTAATCAGAGAAATAATTTCCTGACTTATCTAAAAGAATGATAAACAAATTAGATCCTCTATTTTAAAATGTGTTTCATCTAATATTTCAAAATAGACATGACTCATGACACGGCACGTGCATAAATGACATCACGAATTGACACGTGGCGTGTATTAAAGATAATGAATTATAAGATGAAACACTAGAATGTAACCGATGATCCAAATCGGTTTATAAATAATGAAGATTCAGTTAGAGCTATTATGAAGAACAAAATTTGTTTAAATAAGTTTGCATAATTGAGGCAATCGCAATCTCAACCTTTTCCACCTCCTGTGCACTAACATTGGATGCAAATTCAGGATGTGTTCTGGCCTGAAATCATGCCTTGTTAATATACCCACAACTGGAACTCTCTGCAAGAAACAAACATATCATTTTTCATTAATTTAGTTGCACAATTTATAAGAGGAGATTTGAAAAGATGATTTTTACCATTCATTTCAAAAACGAAAACATGTTTTTTTTATAATCACTTTTTAACAATGAATGGGGATTCAAAGACTAATGCACCTCAGTTCTAAGAAAACAAGCTTTATCTTGAAGAGATAGTGAGTTGGGTAAAGCAATTGTCTATAAATCAACTAAAATAACATGCAACACTTGTTGATAAAAGCATATATTTTACCGGAGAGAGCTTGGGAATGACCAGAAGGTGTCTTAAACCGACTTTTCGGAAAAGAATCAGAGCTTTTGCTAAAGACATTGTCTCTACAACGGTGTAGGGTGATGTGTTAGTAAATGGGTGCAAATCTATGTACATATCCATCTCTTCTTCAGACAATTCTATGTCTTCGATTTTATCTTCGTGGCCCAAACCCTTCTTTCCAAAATCATCAGTTGAAAGCGGTGCAATGGCATCCGGGACAAATGGTGTGGGGGCTTGCAAGAAAGCTTTTGATTTTAACAATGTGAGAAGATGGGATCGCAGGATTAAACCATATAAGACAGGGGACACACAGTCTGGGGGCTCATCCACCACTGGAAACCCATTATGTCGCGTGACTTTAAGGACATGCACTACATTAGCAACCTTCTCAAAGCCATGGAAGATCTGAAGTGGGCCTGTAACTACATCCCCAACTGTCAGTTGGTTCATATATGGCTCAGCATGATCTTCCAAGTAAGGTAAACCCTTTAATGTCATTATGAGATCATAGATATTTCCATTGAAGGCATCAGCCACAGTCTTGGAAATGACAAGAACGAGCATTATAAGTGGAAGCAGCAATAGATTATTGGTCAACTCGAGAATGATGACACACAAGGACACTGTCATCCTCATAGATCCGCCAAGAAGTGAAGCAGAGCCAAGAACAGCGAAAAGTCCATGGTTTAGATTTGAGTTTGTACCAAGTAACATCCCAACGAAACGTCCGTAGGCTGCACCTGTCACAATGACTGGCACAAATAAACCAGCGGGGGCCACAATTCCATAACTGAAAATGCTGAGACAGAAGCAGGTGGCAAAGAAAATGAGCATTGATGAATTATGAAACTCAGCGTCAGTATTTTTGCTGAAGAGGTTTTTGATTGCATCATCGTTAGTGTTGAAAAAAAGGCTGGCAAGATCATTGTAGAAACCAGGGGGACATTGGAACTTCTTGTAATTTCCAGAGCGGCCAATTGTTGGACAAGGCTCTGATGCATCAGATGGACATGCACGACAAGATGCCAGCCATGGTAACCCAAAGAGAAGACAAGATGTAAAGATTGATATAGTACAAGCCAATAGGATCCTGAAAGCAATTCCTTTTCTGGTACAAATAATAAAGAATCGGTTCAATTTTGTACTCTTGCCATTATAGAGAGTTGCATAGGATTTTTAATTCACTTCATAAAAGAAGTATGAGATTCGAAGACTCACTTGTTAATTACGTTGTAGATTTGGAGGACCTTATTAAGTAGATGATTGTAGATGCTTCCTAATATGCCACCCAGAAATGCAAGAACGAGAACAGGAGGCACGTCCCAGAGGTGATAGGTAATATTTGCTGAGGTGACATCATACATTATCAGACCACCTTTGCCAAATAGACCACATTCACCTCTTAAACAGACGTCAATCAGAGCACGAAGGACTATGGCAACTACAGCTGTAGTGAAGAAAGCCCTCCAGAGCAGAGTACTTCTCCACCTGCAGAAGAAAATTAAGACTTTAAGTAAAACAAGATAGAGAGAATTTTGCACATAATCACATATTTACTATCACAGAAATGTCTGCCTCATTTGCAGATTCACGCTGAGGTATTATATATTGCAAGCATGACAACTTACTAGGCATCTATTTTTTTTGGTCATTTATGCCTCACGCAAATACCGACCTAGATTTGTTGGAACAACTTTAAGTAAACATATAACACTAACAAGAATAATGTAAGAAACACAAAACTCAGATAATTCACATTTATATAGAATAGAAAGAAAGCAACATCATTTTATTCATGAGCTATTCAATATAGTTACTATCAAGACTGGAGCCTTAATAAAAAGCATTCACATTTCAGAGGTAAGGTAATACCAAGATGCCATCTCTTCAAGAGCAAACAACACACCACCAACGGGAGCACGAAAAGCAGTTGCTATCCCTGCAGCTGCTCCACATGTGACAAGATCTCTCCTGTCTCGATCGTTTTTTAAAAACCGCAACCACTTCCAGGTCAATTTATACTTCTTCGATCCACCCTGGCCTAGTATTGCTGCTATGCAGGCAGCAGAATGGACCATTGGCCCAGCCTTTCCAACATTAAGAGATGCTGACACAGCACATATGCTTCCAACTATCTGTGTATTATGGTAGGTTCAAGTAAGACCTCAAAATTGAAAGTATTCAAATTCAATACTGCACTTAACAATAAGAGAAACATAACATTAGAAGCAAAAAACCAAAATGGTTTTCATTGAGTTTTATGGTATAACTTCAGTGAAATAGAGGATGGAGGATCATGAATGTAGTTATACCATAAGAAGTGTACAGAAGATAATGAATTTTGACAGTAATTATGCTCATTTATATTTCTTCCATTCCTTTCTAAATTTGTCAGATTTTCGTATCATATTTTGCAAAGACCTCCAAGTACTTCTGTGAATGAGGTGAAAAGTACTAGATTATGTTTGAAATTTATGCACATTCAGAATATTGAGATTCTTATCCAAGATCACTGTATTAATTTCAGATATTTGATTAAGCAAATCTATGGTAGCATAGTTTATGCATGTTGAGACAGAGAGATGGCCGGGGGAGACACACAAAGTACCTTGACCATTAGAGTTCGCAATGAAAATATAGCAGGTGCATCCACACCATTCAAGTAAGCCTTAACCTCTGGTATACCTGAACCAGCAGACTCAGGTGCTACAAAAGCAGTGATTGAACTTGCAAACAAGGTCAAGCCGAGATTTGAAGATGCAAATACAATGAAAGCCAACATGAACCTGTCCCATAATTGAAAACCAGTAAATATAATATTACAACATACATAATTCCACTACTTCGCATGCCAGGGGAGGCGATATAATACTCAAAGATTCAATCAAACATGCAATAACCTTTTCCATTTACTTAAATCCAACATGGGAAGTATTAGTAATTGGAAGACGTTCAAACCAAAATTAACAATTCTAGAGGAAAGTACAAAGATGGTAACTTTCTTACTTTCTTGCCAACATCATGTTAGAGGTGACAACAAACTTTATACCAGCAATATTCTCAACAGCAAGGTTGATGAAGAACCCAAGGAGACCGACTAGTACTCCAACAAGAAAACACAATGTCCATTTCATTACTGTATATTGGAATATCTGGATCATTCCCCTACTTCTCCAGTCTGGCTTGAGAAAATCATTCTCCACTATCCTGCAAACAAAAGCTTCACTTCATGCAGACTGCGTATAGATTTCGGATCACCATAAGAATTAAGTAAATAGAAAAGGTAAATAAGGATATGAAAGCACTGTCACAAGGTTAATTTTTGGCATAAATCACTTTACTTTATCAGTATCTCACTGAAACAGAATTTTAAAATTCCCAACTGAAAACAAATCAAACAGAGCGAATACCAACCCTTCTCTACAACTCCAAGATTGAGACCAAACTCAAATGAGGCTTAATGGATACATACACCAATGAAAAACAAACAAATGAAATATGATCGAACAATTTAGACATCAAACAGCAAAATTACTTCACCAGTATGAATAAAACAATGCATAAACACACACAGTCAGCATATATTACACGCACACTTCCATCTCACAATCACCTACCCTATTCTGAAAATTACCACAAAATCAAAATTACTGATCGTCTATAATGATCCACAGAACAATCACAATTCAAAAGCAGCACTTCCCCGATCACATTGACATACCAAAAAACAACGCGACAAAGCAATACGGTATAATAATGGAGGTGCGAGTAGAAACTAGGTAGAGATAAAAGCAAAAGCACGCTCACTCATAATCAAGGCTTTCGATGGGGCAAATATTGGAACCAACAATGGCAACCTGCGATGTCATATTGGAGGAAGATCGGCGGAGGCGCAGCGGCTGGGGATAGTACGGCAGGAGAGGCGCGTGTAGCAGAGCCGCCTCCTCGTCCACTGACTCGAGCGGTGTGGACATGGCGTCAGTGTGTAGAGAGAGAGAGAAGAAGAAGAAGAAGAAGAAGAAGAAGAAGTTAGTTTCAGAAGGAAAGGAACTGAACTATTGAAGTGGAGAGCATATAGGCGACAATTAGTTGAGTTGCGTTGGGAAAAGGGGATGATCGATTTCACTAATTCCAGATATTAAATCTAATTATCTTTTAATTATATGATAAAAATATATAATTGGTAACATTAATTATTAATAATAGAAATACTTGGAAAAATAATAATTAACAACATGTGGCATGACAATTAATATTATATTTATTTACTTATTTGGTTACTTTTTACTTAATCAATCAAGCTCCAAAGAAGAAAAGGGAAGGAAATAATTACTTTAGAGTAAAATATTTAATAAGTTTATTGTGAGAGAATGATTAAGTAAGAATAACAGTATTTATACATAATATATTTACTAAATTGATTGCAAGATAATTTACCTTACAATTTCCAAATATATAATTAATAACAATAACAATAATTGAAAGTATATATATATAGAAAGTTTGAATGAGAAATTTTAGGCATAATGATTATTGCTTTATAGGAGAATTTATAAATATTAGGTTAGAAATATGGATTAAAAGATTAAGTATTCTTGTCAAAAGAAAATTTAATCTTTTGCAAAATTTTGTTGAAACCATCCATGATGTATTTTAGAAATAAAATTATTTATAAGTATCCTCTTAATTTAAGTATTCAAGAGACCCACAAAACAAATTTGGCTATACTTGTATAATGATGATAGCCCAATCATTGAAATTAAGGAACAATAATAGAGAAAAATTGGAAGACACTAATCCTAATATGAATTTAACACGTTATTTAAATTGAGAAATAAGTAGTTGAACATAGTATGAGTATGTTTTGCATATGATCATTCAATTTGATAGATTTTATCTTGCATGTAGATTACAGTAATGTGAAAAGTAAGAATGAAAATATTCGAAAATATCTTCGATATATTTTCGATATTTCCATTTTTTCATGTAAGCGATATAATAATGGTCTGTATATTTTTTCGATATTCCCTCAATATTTCCATAAAATTGAGCTACCGATATTTTCATTCGAAATCGATATTTTTATCGTACGCACGTAACAATAAAAAAAAAATTTCATGCCAAACACTCTGACTTCTAAAAGTTTCTATTTTTGAACATTTGAAAAATAAATTCATTCTAGAACAAATAGACAGAATCTATTATTAAATAATGGATGTCAAATACCGCCGTATTGATCAATGGAATCTTCTTCCTGATAAGAATTTGCCACACAAGAAAAAAACAGAGGAGATCTACTTGAATTATTTAAATAATTTCACTTTTTTAAAAAGTAGGCCACCAATATTGTATTAAAATTGTAAATAAGATCTATGACATGTTTTCATTAGAAAATGATAGATGCATTACCTAATACACAAACAATTAATTGAAGCTGGCCTCTTATGGATGTCAATGAATCTTTTTAACTTTTAATCCAATATAAAAAATAAGAAAATATTTTTTTCTAAATTGCTATGCACATAAACGGACTCAACACTTTGATTGGTGGATAAAAGGAAAAAAAAAAAAAAGGAAGAAAGGTTAATTGAGGCAAGCATAATGCGTTCGTTTTCAATCTTATCCAATTCCAGGGCTGGCCCTCGTCAAAATGCAACGTCACAAATTATAATAAATCCAATAAGTTGAATATTTATTATTTTTAATGATTGTTGCAATAGACCTCATCAAACATCCACTGGTGTATAAGGGAGTGTTTCAAGAAATTTTAGCAGATTAATTATTTTTTTCCTCACCAATTCTATTAACTTAAGCAAATTTAAGCAAAATACACCAATTCTCTTTTGTTGTCATCTTTTGTATTGATATCCATGAATCTTTCAGATTTTTCGTGTTGGAAAAGAGCTACGAAAGCTCAACACCATTAGGTATTGTTCAGTTTTTTATTAATATATATTTTTTGAGACTGTTGGGTTTATAAGCTCTAATATCATTTATACAGATTTACAGAAATCTAAAAGAATTATGAGAAAACTAAAGCAACTTATTTCTTGCAGAATGCACCCATAGGACCTTAAAAGCTCTCGTAATTAAGATGAAAATTTATGTAAAATCGTATCAACAATGTGATTCCGTGAAACAAAATCCACTCAATTTCATTTTATCTTATTACCAAATTAAAATTGATTTTCTGCATCCAAACTTTTGAAATGGACTTCGTCTCACGAATTCTCACGAATCAAAATTCATAAGATGGTCTTGTAAAAGAACTCTTAGTTTAAATGAAACCTTAAGTGCTAATTTAAAGCATGGTAAAACTAGAAGACAAAATCAACACAATGAAGAGAATGATGGACTAGACTGATCTCCAATTTCAACATGTACATAAAAGCTCAATCACCCAATCCAAGATCACACTATCGTTACAATATTGGCTCACCAATAGGATAAAGTAGCTTATTCTACTGAGTCATGATGAGCAACAACAGAGCTTCTGAGCAGAATATTCGATTAAGAACAATAGCTGATCTGCTTAACAGAGTATTGCCTGCTTGCTGTAAATTTACATCAGATTCAGTGACAAATTGGATATGACAGAATGGAGATAGTTTTTCTTCAGTTTTCTTCTTCGACGATTGATTCCCCTGCATCACCACCAATCACACACTCAAAGTTAAATTGCTTCACGTTATGTTTACAAATATTACTTATTAAGTAAGTGTAAAGCCTTGCAATCAAAGAGAGATAAGGAGATAGAATAATCGGAAGTCCAATACATTGACTAAGCTCCAAAATATACTCACCAGTGCTGGTTGTGCAGAACAAATGAATCTGTTGGTACTCTTTTTCCATTATCATTTCGATTCCAATAGTAAATGGCATGTGTTTTATTTTTTATCTCTAGTGTAGAATGTCCATAGCTGGATTCGCGAAAAGCAGAATAATCTGGTTGGGGATCTCTAAATCTGCAGAGCAAACAAATAAACAGATGCTTTTGTGAAATGAGAAATGTATCACATGTGGAGTATGGTATATAGTGGTATGGTTACCACAATATGAACTATGAACGCCTAGGAAAATGTTCCAAGCATTGCAGGTTTACCTCAAAGCAAGACCCTCTTGATTTCCTCCATCGCCAACGGTTATGTAAACAGGTGCTGACTTGTCTG
This sequence comes from Scutellaria barbata, assembly GCA_028654395.1. Classification (NCBI taxonomy): domain Eukaryota; kingdom Viridiplantae; phylum Streptophyta; class Magnoliopsida; order Lamiales; family Lamiaceae; genus Scutellaria; species Scutellaria barbata. The sequence continues at coordinate 9,578,035 of CM053646.1, read as the reverse complement.
GTACAGGATAGGAATAACCACTTGATACGCTGTACTTTATGTTTGAGATACGGTACTGACATTAGAAAGAGACAATTAGTCACAGTCAAGAAAAGTTTCGTTTATAGTCCAAAAAGACATTTTTGTTTCTTAAGGTAAAGAACCAGAGAATTTTAGGCAGCCAATACTAGAAAAAATAAAAATTCGTGCAAAAGTTCAGCTTAGCTATGATAGTTATAAGGAAAAAAATAACACTTGATAAAAGGCCAACCGATCTTTCATAAGCATGGACATGACCAGCAAAGACGATATCAACTTTATATTGGCAAAACCAGCTTTCAAACACAACTCTCATGCTTTCTCCCTCCATAAAATGAGCATCATTACTATTGTATATTGGGGCATGCATCAGGACAATAAGCCATGGAGTCTTCTCCCTGTCAACCTTTGTAAACTCTTCTTGAAGCCACTTCCACTGAGGTGTATATTTTACTGCAATGATGTGTTGCAAATATGCGAAAATTAAGACAAGTTAAAAAAATTTAGAAAGAATAGCAAATACACGTGAACACTATTAGATGAAACTGACATATTAACCAACACAAGAGTCTAGTTGTGTAATTATCAAGCATGGTTTTTTTCTTATTTTCAGGAGGGAAATATATAATAATCTGAAATTATGGTAATGAGCATTTTTTTATGACCATATATCATGGGTAGACTCCCAGGTAGTGGAAATAATTAAAATCAAGTCACTTTCCTTCAATCTGTATGGTAACAAAGATGCAGATAATGGTGACAGTAATCAATTATTGTATACCGCACAAGGCCTAAGACTAGGATCAGTGCCATATGTAGAAAGGTTTTCTCTACAAACATGAATAAAATGGTATCCAACATAAGGTCATATACATTCTGAACCAGAGTGTACGTATTGGGGGTATGCCTGTCTCTGATAACAACTGCAAATTAATATATCGAAGATGATCAAGATCTTAAAAATTATGATGCATTAGTACCGTATTTTGTTGTAATACCATACAGAACTGATGTTTGTCGATCTAACATGGTGATACAACTTTCAGAGCAACTTGAATATATTGATCAGGACCTTGCATGTGCTATTAGAGTGACTTCCATGGATTGTTCAACTTCGCCTCATATTTTTTTTAAATGAGTTTGGGGGAGTGGAAGGGAGGGGAATAATAAGAACAAGAAAACTTGCGTGACCCGGGTTCGAATACGGATCATCACAATCTGCACCTTTATAAAGGTGGATACCACTTGAGCTACAAGGCTCGTGGTTCAACTTCGCCTCATATGTCCGAATATTCCTAATGCAGTTGAACATAGATGAACTTTGCAACTTCTGTAGTAAGTTTTTGTTTGCCTTTTCAGCCAATTTATAGAACAATTCCTTATAATTTATCTACTTCATGCATATTACTAAACATCCTTCCAAGTCACCAAAAATGAAAGGAACAAGACCACATAAGAATGTGGAATAGTAATTTACCAAAAGGGGAGTAGCTTGACAGGACAATTATATGTGCAGATGCCCGCCTTACAGAATACCACAGAGGACTGCTGCTTTGACTAGCAAGAAAAGGTGTAGGGTATCTCTGAAGATAATTTCTGAAAGGAATAACCTCCCCCTGAACATCAAGAACAGGAATGGTTACAAGAAGAAAATATTGAATCCTGTATGTAGGAATCTTGTTATGTATGTACATATACTTGAGACTTATGTATGCATAATAAAAAGATGAGTCTAACGATCAAAAGATATAAAGAAAATTAGATGAAGATAGGTGAGAGATGGAAACTTTTATATTGGCAACATTGGGTGCAGTTGAAAAAACAATGAAAGTTACTCAGTATTTCTATAAATGATTCAGATAAATGCAACAATTACAAATTGAGGAAGCCGATTTGTGAACTATACTTATGCACGAAAAGATTTTAAAAAATAGAATTAAAAAAACATGTTACACATTATTTACCATATATGGAAAGTACTCTATTTCATGATTTCCAGCTGACCACATCCATGGTCGATATGCTGTGCTACGTTCTACAAAACGTCCCCATGAATCCCAGCGGACACCAACATCATGATACTGATATCTATCAGCATAAGAAAGATCTCCTACAAATAAGATAGCATCTGCACCAGTCTGCATACAATGCTTAAGGGTCGATAAAGAATTATATGTCTGACCAAGATCACCTGTGGCAGACAGACAATAGATCGTAATCAGCAGGATACTGCTCAGATCAGGAATTGCAAGAGAATCAAGAATAGCATCTGAAACAACTTCAGATTAAAATAACTGCATGATACATTTACTGTTCTGTGAGTAAAAGCATTAAAGAGGCATACTAGAGGTGTATCCTTTTAGAGTAACTTTGCATGTTCTCTAGCATCTATTATGAGCTTTTGAAGCATCTGGCCATGAGACTTCGTTGAATAAATTTAAGTTGTTACCCACAGACCTTGCAAAACAAAAGAGAATCCTCTTTCCACCTTTTTATGTTATTACTAGTTGATGGTATCTACATGACACATACAAATCACAACCTACTAGACTATGCCTCCTTTTTATTTTCCTTCCAAAGCCACTTTCCATGCCTAAATAAAGAAAAGTGAGTCTTAGGGTTTGTACCAAGCACCACACTTTTGGCATTTAGATCTTCTCAAATAACTCTTTCATCTTCCAATAATCCCTTTCCTTTCATCTCCTACTTTCGTCCCCCCACATCTAACATGGCAGTTGTCAGCCTCCCTCTGCCCATCTCTGACACATCTTCACCAACCCACCACCCATCCACTCATGCCACCATACCTCATAGCCATTCTTATTCCCAGATTACATTTGAAGTAAAGATGCCAATTGATGTTGTAAGTCAAGGATTACAAGTTTTAAACGAATCTATTTTCAGTCGCTTTGACCTATCTTGCATGTAAAAGTGTACTCTTTCATCATATGAGGCGAGCCTGAGCCTAGGAAACAAAAGAAAAAATATATATAAACAGAGTTTGAGCTTAACATCATCAAACATGATTCATACATTGATCTAAGAATCTTTCTACTTTTTACTGCTTGAAATTTCAATGATGTAAATACCAATTTCATTTCATTTTTCAAATGTACTTCAGATCTATTAGCATTTCACATTTGTCATGCGCCTACCAGACTCGTCTCCAAAGTTACTGTATTCCACATCCATTTTATGCAGAAACTTTGATAAGGCAAGTATTCATTTTTAAATTAAATTGTACATATACATATTTTCATTTTGAAACGCCTATTGTGTTTTTAAACAAAACACCCAATCAAAAAACACATTTGGTGATTAATAATCCAAAGGACTCCTTATTCTACGCTCTCCCAAAAATAAAAAAAGATAGTTTCTGTGTTTCTTAGTCTTTCCCAACTGTTTTCTTATATTTGCACATAACAAAATAATTAATTACTCTATAATATACTTTCATTCTCAGTACACTTACTTATTTATAATGCAAAACAAAATTGCGTCTAAAATTTATTATTCCAATTACTTCCTTCTATTCCATCTTCCAAAACCAATTACTTCCTTCTATTCCATCTTCCAAAACCACTTACTACCAAAACATATGTCCACAAAACACAAAATAAAAACAAACATAGCCTTGTTGTTTGCAGTTCCATTCTATCATATATGAAATGCACTGCAGTTGACTGCCAATTATTTTTCAAAAACAAAATCAGCTATTAAACTTGAAGGTGGAAGAAACACTGACCGATTATCCCAAATTTGTAAGGAGCATCTGGATCAATGGGCGGTGGTGTTTGAAACCAAAAACTTCTGGAAGAGTCACCATCTCCAATCTCATAGTAATACTTGGTGTCATACTGAAAAAAACAAACACCTATCTAGATAAGCGAACAGAATTTTAACCGGAGTACTTGTTCTCTGGTTTCTAGTGACTTCTAAAACTCTAAGGCATACACATTATCTCAGTTTAAGTTATTAGATGTCACATTGTTTCCAAAATTGGAATAATTAATATGCTGCTTGCTTCGGTTAGCAAAATTTTGAACATTGATGCCACTGCAAATTACAAAACTGAACACATGGGTACCTGAAGACCATCAACTAAGCATTGATGAATATATCCTGATTTATAGTTGTAAAATGTGTAGTTTTTAACTGTCCCTTCTGCAGTAAAGTCATACTTTCCTTCTGATAAGCCGTATCGAACTTTGTTTGATCCTGGTTCATCAGGTGTAACCCATGAAATGATCACAGCTTTACCATCATAGTCACCCTGCGTGATGTGCACCTGTAAAAAAAAAAAAACATATTATCCAATAACTTGAATGGGAATTTACATCGATGATGCATGGTATAAGATATTTATCTCATTACAAACATTTCAGGAAAAAAAAAGGAGCAAAAAAACATTTGATTAATTGACCAACAATTTCAAGCAACACCAATCTTTAGCACATGATCTGAAGTTACACATAAGGTTGACAAAATAATTAAAAAGCGAGGAGTATTCCACAAGATATGCGCATCCTAATATTTATTACATAGGCTAATATATTCAATATAGTTGCTTACATCCATGTCAGTAATATTTAAGAAACAGAGTTTTCATTACTACAAACAAACAAGAAAAGAAACTGTCTTTAGAACCCTCAAAAGTGTGTGATTATATTATATTCGACTTTCTATCTCTTATGTTAATTGAGACTGTGATGAATAAGGAACATGAAAGCTTACTTGCTGTGGTGCATTATAACCTTTAGGCACTGCAAAAACTTCATTGTCCAAAGGTATATCAACTGATGGCCACTCATGACGAACAAAGGCACTAGTCACACCAGCATCCCCATTGCTTATGCAGCTCAACAGAACAGATGAGAAAAGTAGCAGTTCAACCAGCATTGAGCCCATATGCTTATTCCTGAACACGAATATAGTTATAAATTCCAACAAAAGAAAACGAAGGATGCTGCTATACAGGCACAACTCAACTAATCAAAAAGTTCATAAATTTCCCAAATTTCTCCAATTCTATAACCATAACCTGGCTGTAAATTGTAATATGCCCTCAACGAGTTATACATAAAAAATACTACATTTTGCATAAAGCATACAATCTTTGATCAATTACACAAGTAAGACTTCAGATTAATAACCTACCTGAACAACTCCCACTCTCACTAAATAGGTTAAACCCTTCACATTGAAGAACAATCAATAACAGATCAGAGGTTAGCAAAATCCAAGGAATTGAGAAAACTTCACTGAATTAAAAATTTATAATCAACAATCAAAATCACATACATCAACCTAAATTATGCAATGCTGTAGCTTCTAGACAAGTAATATATCCGTTCAGAACAGTGAATTCCACAACTACTCTCAATAAATCGTTCTGATGACGCGCTTAAATGCAGAGAAAACAATCACCGATTCAATTTGCGTATAAATAATGAATTCAGTGCAGTATACGTATAGTATGTGTGATTGTGTGTGTAGGGGAAGGAAGGATTACCAGAATCCACAGACTGGGTGATTGTAGTGCTGTGAATCGAAAAGGTATATTCATCCAATCCAATGAAGGTACACGATTCATTTATATATGTACAAATTTTCAACCTTATTTATTTCAATATTATTTGAGGAATATTCGTGACACTTATTCGAGAGCCATCGGTACAATCACGATAACCCGACAAGTAGAGATGGGTTCCCGTATTAGAGCATCCACATTGGTTAGTTCTTAGCACACCATTTTAATGTGGGGTTCACATGCCACCACACTAATTAAAAACATCTATTTTTTTAAAACACACCTCTACATCAATTTAACACAAATTTCAATCAATTTAACACAAATTTCAATCAATTTAACACAAATGCAATCATTACATGTGGGTCCCATAATTAATTAATTGAAATTCTTTATTTTTATTTATATCAATTTAAAGTAATTATTTATTACTTGTATGTTGGATTAATTAATTATGATATTAATAATTTTCAATTCACATTAAAATATAATTAATAATATTTAAATATTATTTTAAAAAATTAATTATCTAAAAAAAGACATAGATATAGCTACCATTCTTATTCTATTATTTATATCAATTCAAATTAATTCTTTATTTGTTGTATTAATTTTAGTGCAAATTGTATAGAGAATTTTTTAATTATTACATTAAAAAAATTCAACTCACATTAAAATGTATAAATAATATAAAAATGATACATTGTTTGTATAGGAAAGAAAAGAAAATAATTTATTTGTATAGAAAAAGTAAAGAAAATAAATATATTGAGATGAGATGAGAAAAAAAAAAAAAAAGCAAAAGACATTAATTGATGATGTGTCATTACATTAATTATTGGCCAATTATTAAAGTAGGGGACAAAAATGCATTAATCAAACTTAACACACACACTAACTACACAAAAACACACACTTAAAAACACACCAACATTAATTAATACACCTTTTGTTTTAATTAATAACACCTCAAAATGAATTGATGTAGATGCTCTTAGGTGATTAAATTCGGACAGGGACCGTAGATTTATCCATTTTATTAATTTATTTCTTTTTCTCTTTTTCCTTTGTAAATTGGAAAGGCTTTTTTTTTCCTTGAATAATAGTCCTTAATACCTCAAAAGCCGTAAATTACTTTTCTACTATAAAAGATATTTTTGTTACTATAAAATTATTTTTTAGATAAAAATCAATAATCACCGCGCATTCAATGGCTTACACAAATCTGAATATATGTAATCTTATGAAAAAAAAATTGTATTTGATGAACTTCCTAAAAATGATAATAATAGTAGTAGTAGTAGTAGTAATAGTCTAATAGATAAGAATAATAATACTAAATAAGTTTAATTGTTGGAAACTTCACCATACTTGCTTTGATTATAATTTTAATTAAACATTTGTATATTGATTAATAAAAACTATATAATTTAGGTATTCGGTATAACACTTGAATCATCCCTCAATTTTTATGACAATGTATTAATGCATCCGAATAATTTTATAAGTTAGTTGTCAACATGAAAGATACATGTTTAAAACATGCTAGAGAAATGAAGGATGTGTCCTTTGGCTCTTTTGGGTTGAATTTTATCAATTTTTGGAAATTTTAGTTGAAGATGTTAACGTGTCAATATTATATAATTAAAATTATTCGAAGATTGAAATCGTACAAAATATCTAAATTCAAGTATTTAATTGTTAATATTCACATGTTTAATTAAAATTACAATCAAAGTAGATCTCGTAATTTTTCCGACATGTAAGCTTACTAAATAAAACAAAGGTGAGGATGCAAATATTATTAACATTCTGAAAATTAAATAAAGCACAAAGATGTACTTAGCATTTTGAAGTTAAGCCACTCAAATAAGATGCCTCAGTGCCTCATATTTGCTACCAACTTGCTTCAATTCAAATTATTGCAAGAAAGCTGAACTTAAACTGCAAGAAATCAGTGATATATTCTCCACTAGTTTGTCATCAATCCTAAAAGAATTCAACACCACCCAAACTGTCAACCACAAAACTCACAAAAGACACACTTCTGCCAAAGGAAATCCACAAATTGAGCAGCAAGCATGCATCTAAATTGACCAAAGAATACTATAACCCTTCAAGTAAACTATACAACATGTGACCTAGTAGACGAAACCTTAGTCCCGGTGACTGGTTTCTAGTAGATCAAACTCGAGAAGGATGATGTCAGCGTGTAAGGGATGTTCGTTAAAGGACATCTCTGGCATGCTAAGTTGTGTATGTCCCTCACAATGTCAAACACTGCATTTGGTTGTGCGAGTTTCAGTGCATTTTCCGACAGTCTCTCGAGTTCCTCTTTCTTTGTACCGAACCATTCAGACACGATTCTTGCAGTTTCCTCTGAGCTTCGGGTGAATACGCCTGCCCCATTGTCGACTACATATGGAACATTGCCTCTCTCCTACCATTGCCAAATAGTAGCAAAATCAGTTGCATGTTTGATGCCAAGTGAAATGTAGAGGATCAATTCCCTTCACTTACTTGTCCAGGGATATAATCATTGAGTATAATTGGAAGGCCTTTTATTAAAGCTTCTGCAATTGTACCTGGACCCGCCTAGAAAACCCGTAAAAATCTTGTAAACAAGTGATCTATAATATTCCTTCTGATCTCAATCAAGTGTTATTTTAGACTTTTATGCAATTTTATTCCAAAATTATCCCTGTTGATACACATTAGCTAAAAATTGGACAGATAACCCTTAGCCAATTTTAAATACTGAATTCCTTCATTAATTAAGGATATATTTCTCTAATGTTTATGATCCTTAATTTATGATAAAAACTCTAGAGGGACATTTAATTGAGATCAGAATGAGTATAGTACTTAACCAGAAGAAAGACATATGGCATACTTTTGTAATAATGCAATCACAAGCACCCATCCATTTCTGTATCTGCTTCTCAAATCCTCTAATCTACAATTAGACAAAATTCTGGTTCAGTTCAGTCAAAGAATAATGAGTGTAATTCTTAGGACAAAATGGAGTTAGTTACCTTAACAGGGATTTTCCACTCAAGTGATTGTAATGTGGTGGCGAGTGTTTCATTACGGCCACATATGACGATCAGTTGTCCGATTGGCACCTGAAGTTCTTTGTCGAACAGAGTTTCTCCCAACGCCTTTGCCGTTTTCATGACGGGTCCCATGCCTTCTCCGCCTCCCATCAGCAGAACAGCTGGCAGTTGCGGATCCATGTCAAGTTCAACTCTTAGACCATCCTATATAACCAAGATCAGAAAAGTTAGATCCTTTATGACAAGCTCGGAAAAAAATATCATCCACCTACCTTGAAGAGAGCTGATCGAACAAAAGAAGGCCGGATAGGCAAACCAAATACACGGATTTGAGATTCTTTTAGCCCATCTTGTGAAGCCCGTTTTGCTACCTCCTCTGAGGGGCAGTACAGTCGATTCACAGATGGATGAAACCTTGACAAAATAACAAGAAATAATCCAACATTACTATGTTAAGTGTGGCAAAATCCAAGTAAGAAATGATCGTATTACCATGTACGATGGCAAGTGTTGAGGTCTGTAATAACCGTAACAAAAATCACTTTCTTCTGTAATTTTTGCCATCTAAGCACCCACAAAGGAATATGCTGCATTAGAGGATGAACACTTATAATGATATCCGGCTTGTACTCCATTAGACCCGCCTCAACCTCCCTTAAATACGCAAATTTTTTTACTATATTAGTGAATTCACACATTCTATTTGCATCATTGGCAATCACTTATGATGTTTTGAGGGTAAGATTAGACATACTTGGCATAAAATGCAGCAATGGAAGCTAGGTAAACAGAGTGTATCCACTTGGGAGAGGTGCTATAAAATGCAACTTTCCAAAGCTGGACATGTTTAACCATGAACTTGTATTGTCGCTCCATATCATTCAACGGCCAGCCCGTATACTCCTTCCATACATCCTTGACGAAAATCTATTTCAAAGATTAAATTACATGAGAGAAAAGGCATCAGAAAACAACTTAACTTGTGTAGAACAAGAGCTTGAATTTATTGTCATGTCTAAAACGCTAAAGTTCAACTAGATGTAAGCAAGAAACTAATGGTGAAAAGACAATGTATTGGTGTTTAAGTGAGATTGATTTGGTAAATAAGCAATACAATCTCTACATGTCAGACTACAATATGAATTAAAAGTGGTTCCAAAAAAAAAAAGAAAATTTGAATTAGATTTTTTTTTTTTTTTTTGATTACATTCCAATATTGATAAATTTTTTACTTTGCAACCTAAATCTATTTTTTATCAGTTATCCAACTAAAATTGAATTTGATGTCTTGATTTTTTTAAGCAAAATAAATGAAACCCATAACAAGGCCCACTTCCCAGGTGGCAACCCAGGGGCCACCATCGGGTAGCCCCTTTCCGCAAGACGCCCGTATCAGATCGGACCAAATTATTAGATATATAAGTTAGGAAGCCTTAAGTCAAATATATTAACTCACATTTATATATCTTTCCACACTTTCATGTAAAATCGATGTGAGATATTTTAACAATACACGTTCTCCATCGCAAACAAAACAAAAGCCCAAAATAATTTATGATATTCATTCGATTCAAGTTCAATTGAAGCAAAAATCAAAGGAAAATTTTGGTTTTGGCAAACAAATGAATGGGCTTATATTACAAAATGAAAACCCACGATTTTTTTGGTGCAATCGGAGAAAAAATTAATAATAATTAGATTGCAAATTGCTAAAATGATGATACTTCACGGTGCTATTGATCTTATAGCACTAGTAGTTTCAATATTCTTTCATGAATCTTCAAACATCAAACTTTGAATTTCCAATAGACAAAACTCTCATGAACTTGCTGAATAGTAATAATCATTAATTAAAACTCATTAGCTTGTTACCCTATATTGATCCCCATATTGGAGGTGGAAGGCATCCCTGATGGCCTCGGCGGAAGCGCGGTGGCCGCCGCCGGTATCACTCATGAGAATGAGGACATTTTTGGTCCTCTGAGCTCCAATCTGTTCCATTTCCATGGTCCCATCTTCTTCTCCATATTCAATGGCGTATTTGCACCTTTTCTGGCTAAATCTGTACACCCCAACTCTTTCAAACACCTTGTTTATCGACTCCCTTGGCGATGCAGCCTTCATCACCATATACACTCTATATGTATGTACTATGTACCAATAAACTTGTAATAATCATTTTTCTCAACACTTTGAATCACCACACAGAAAAGAAATACAAACATACACGCGAAAGGAAGTCATATCAGTTGATCATGAGATTACCTGGAAAACAATAATAATTTGGGAAATCCCGTTCTTTTATTACATAAATTATTCAACTGTCTGAAACTATAAAGAGAACTCATGTATATACTTGTATAAACTAGAATGCTAAAACAACAAGAGAAATTGTAATTTCTTGCTAATAAATAACTTGGAAAACAAGATCTTTAGGAAACTAACATTACTTCATAATAATAACACTAATTAAAATAAACATAACATAAACATATTAATAACATTAAAAACCATCTAATCTCCATCATAACTGCACAATGTTAAAACAAGTGAGGGATATTTCGAAAATCCTTTTCAAGAAAAGGTCTTCCAAGGCAGGAGATCATAATGAAATAGGACAAGTAAATGTACATAGTTTGTACCTTAATGCAACCAAAGAAGTTAAGAAGAAGTCTTAGAAAATCAATAAATTTGGTTGAGACTTGAGAGAGAGAGAGAGTTGGCTAACTGTGGTTTGTTTTCGGTTATAAAAAAGAGGGTACCAATTTGTGATGCTGGAATTATGCGAATAGGAGAAATTTGAAGGGATTGATTATGAGCCGTAGGATTAGCAAGTTGACACATGTGAGGGAATGTTCGGATTGGAAGATTCGAATAATTTTGCTCATAGTTAGGTGATGATGTTTTGGGGGGAAATGAGTTGGTGATTTTAGGACATAAGCACTTGTTTTGACTTTCAAATTGTTGCTTCCCAGGTGGGGCTTCTTTATTGCACTATTCCTTCATACCAACGATATAAACGAGTCGAGTCGAATCGAATACTGTCAGATTCAAGTTCGAATTTCATATTAGAATTCAAAGTTCAAGCTCGATTTAAATTTGATCAATTTATTTTTTTTAATGTTTGAGCTCGAATTGACAAATAAGTTAATAAGCTCGAGCTTGGTACCTAAATATTTATAAAAAAATAGAAAATTTAATGTAAAAGTAAAATTATTGAGGATAAAATTGTAAATTTAACATATATTCGATTATGCTCATGAGCTTGGTACCACCCAAACTCATGTTTGTTTTTTGGGATACTAATCAAGATGTAATTGTGGTTCAAATTGATTTGAGTTATTGGAGAATAACTCATGCATGTATTAAATTAACCCATCATATTTGGTGAATTTACTAAACCCACATTTAAAAAGTCATATATATCGTTGAATTTATAAATTTGCATGAAAATAATTAAGAATTGAGGGTAGAATGGTCATTTTAGAATATGAACCCAAATGAAAAAAACATAAGCACTCAATCCAAACATATATATATATATTACATTTAACCTAATATATAACACTTAAATCAAACATACAAAAGACATTACATCACCTTTATGAACATTGTTTTTATTTAAATGAGTTTGAGGAAGTGGAAGAGAATGGAACAAAAAAGATTAGAAAACTTACACGACTTAGGGAGAATAAAACTTGTGTTATCTAGATTTGAACTTTGATTATCACAATCGACACTTTTATAAAGTTGAGATATCATCTGAATTATATGACTCGTGGTTACTTATGAACAATGTTAACCAATCATATCAGTTTTAACTAATTCTTCCATCAAAATAAAAAACAACCTTGTAGTTTTAACATGGTGTGACAATTTTGAATATCAGTACTATTAGTTCTGATCAATTTAAGAATTTTGAGAAACATGTATGTATAACTAACTCTAGAATCTAGAGATGATCTATATACCAAGTTATGAAAATAAATTGTTTGATATTTGGTCAAAATTAACACTTGACTATGTTTTTAGTTAGTTAATTACTCCTCATAAAATAAATAAATTAATATATAAGAGCAAATCGAGTATAATTATTTTTTATTAATTATCATTAATTTTGTTAAAAATTTACGGAATTATAAAATATTCATACCATCATATATTATTAAATTTAATTAAAATTGTTATTATCCCAATATCAAAATACAAATAAAAATGAATGATACACACATATTTATTTAAATAACTATCTAAAATCAGCTCTCGATATGAATGATTTGAAAATCTACTTAGAACAACATAAAAAATAAGTTTTTATTTTGTTTGGTTTGGAGAAAATAATCAAGGGATATTTTTTATTTAAAGCTTTTTAAATATGAGTTTTGGTTTGATTTCTGTGATTTTCGAAACCTATACATAACCCTATGACTTATGCCATTGTTGAAATCCCCATCTTAACTTTCTCAAAATCTGTGGTTTGGCTTTATTTCCAACTTTCTCAAAATGTAATATAATGAATACTTTGAAAATATTACCCAACACTTATAAACCTAAAACTCTACCAAACAATGAGTGACTTTAGTCTTTATTAATACAGCCAACAATGTGCAGTATTTTATTATCAAAGTATATGTTGGATTGTTGTCGCATGACATACAATATTGATAGAATAAAATAGGTAGACTACATCTCTAGCTTTCTAAACTTGTTAGGTTTAATTATTTTGCGTCTCAATCATTATTTAAACGAATCTTAGTAAATAATTTCAAATGATCTTCTATTAAATTGAACTTCTTACAGACGATAACAACTTGTTTCCTTTACATTCTAAAAAATAATTGTCTAAAACTATCCAAAATATTTAGCAAAAAAGGTCATTTATGAGGGGAAAAAGAGAGAGAGAGAGAGTTGTAGACTTATAGGTCTGTTTTCAAATGCTATATGAACTTAAAAAAATATTAATATAAATCACTAATTATATATGAATTTTTTTGAATTACAATATCAACCTCATTTCTCGACACCTAATTACAATGTTACCATCATCATTGAACGCATCTCAATGATACCACCTCAAATCAACTAACAATGTTTCCGTCCACTATCAATATCCCCATAAATCGAGGATGAAAAAAAATATAAACCTAACTCCTATCCTTTGATTTATGGTGGTGGCGGTAGCAGCAAGTGACAAAATATGTTATAAATTTGAGATGATCTTGTCAATGCATGATATGGTGGCACCAAAATTAGATGTTAAAAATGAGATTGATGTCGTAATTGAAAATAATGTTGGAATTTTAAGGTGAATGAAAAAAAACACATTAAAATGATGTCTATTAGATTATGAGGTATTTGTCAATTTTAAACAAATGTTAGAATTTACAATCACAAGAAATAAATTATTTTATTTTTAAGATGATTGTCGAAGAACCTAAAACAAACGAATTTCGTTTATAGAGGAAGAGTAATTTTAAATTCGATTGTGTCCTATTTTTTTATCTATTCATTACACGGTCATATTTTTACCAACAAACAAAAACCATGACTAAGCTTTATAATTTTAAAAGGTTCATTTATAAATGAAAATTAACTCATCATTCAACTTTCATTTATATAATGAATAAGAAAGTAACCATTTATGTAAAACGAACAACCCTATAAATTTAATCTAATTTTTAAGCCTTAAATTAAAAAAAAATATAAAATTATATCCTTTATTAAAGAACTTTAAAATTTAAATCTAAAATTAAAAATTAATCTATAAATTAAGTCTTATTATAAAATTTATCTTTATTTAGTTCATTTATTGTCAGAATAAATAAGGTAAAATTGCATAAGAATGAGAGAAAATTTACAAAGAGGCAAAAAATTATAAAAAAAATGATGAATTTCATATTTTCCACCGAAAGCAATCGACACCGACAATTTGCCAATATTTTACAGATTTTTCGGTTACACAGCCCGAAAAATGCCCCTTTTTATCGACAACGACATCGACATTTACCGACAATTTCTGATATTTTGCCCATTTTTTGATAAAAAAAACTGCATCATACATTGTATCGGCTCCATCTCCTGAGCGATATTTCGACGAAATTTCACCATTTTTTCGTCCTTACCTATAATATAACCATGAGTTTTGTAATTTAAACGGTATCCTCCATCTTTAAAAATGTATGGTTGAGTTATTAAAAGTTTGAATTTGAATCATCCAAATTTTCTAATTTTTATTATTTCTTTTTTCCCACTCCTCCAACTCATAAAAAAAAAAACCTGTAACATAGGGGTGAAATTCTGTAATGTCGAAGCGAAATAGTAAAAGTAGGACAGAGAAAAAAAATATAAGAAATTTTGGAATAGAACTTGAAAAAAAAAAAAACATTCCTATATATCCGCAGAATAGACTGCCCAAAAGCTAGGAGCCTCTCAAGTTTGGCTGATATTATTCTCAAAGGGAGCGAACTGTATCTCTATTTTAAGTTAATGTATTATTTTATATTTTATTTTTTTTAATTCATGTTATGTACAAATTGATGATGTCATTTTTTATTTTTGACGTATGAAAATTATTTTAGAATATCGATGAAACATTAATATGAAATAGAAGATCTTGTGTGCAAAGAGAGGGATAAAATTGAAAAGAATCTATATGTTATTGAATTTTGAGAATATTTACACGTTTTTAAGATTTTATTTTTATGTGGCTAAAAGTGAAGATTCTGATAAGAATATCCAATTAGATGTATTTGCTCCACAATTTTTTTTTTTTTAACCATAATGTGGGGATGATTAGAGATGAAAAAGTCGTCGAAATTTTGAAAAAAGTTGTGAAATATCGGAATTTTGAGCACTCCGATATAATATATGCATGCAGTTTTTTTTCAGGAAAATGTCGGTGATGTCGAAAAATATTGTGCAATTGTCGTTGTCAACGTGAAATGGGCAAATATCGCAATATATCGCCGATATATCGTCGAAATGTCGGCGATATATCGACCAAATATCGTTGTTGGTCACTTGTCCGTGGAAACGTGAATCTCATTTTTTTTTGGTAACTTTTTTAGTGGAGCTTCCATTATTGTCATTGTCAGTAGCTTTGCAGATACAAATTATTGAAAGTTGTGATGTTTAATGTGTCCAACCAATTTCATCTCCAAATGAGATTTTTACAAGTTCATTCTCACCTATAAATACTACATTTTATATGCTCCAATTACAATAAAAAAAAATCCACGCATAAATTCATCTAAAGAAAAAGTTCTCCTTCATATATCAAGAAAATTCATCTAAATAAAGGTTAGTTAATTTAAATACTTTACATGATATTTAATTTCTTATTATAAACTATATTTCTTCTTTGGACATGAAAGATGATAATAATACGATATAATCTTAGGTTATACTTTTACTTTCCACTGACATGTCATCTTATTCATTTGAATCATATAGAAGTTCAAGTTACTACTACTATATATAACATTACATAATTTGTCCAGAAGCTACAACATTGCATAATTCAGTGAAGTTTCCTCAATTCCTTGGATTTTGCTAACCTCAGATCTGTTATTGATTGTTCTTCAATGTGAAGGGTTTAACCTATTTAGTGAGAGTGGGAGTTGTTCAGGTAGGTTATTAATCTGAAGTCTTACTTGTGTAATTGATCAAAGATTGTATGCTTTATGCAAAATGTAGTATTTTTTATGTATAACTCGTTGAGGGCATATTACAATTTACAGCCAGGTTATGGTTATAGAATTGGAGAAATTTGGGAAATTTATGAACTTTTTGATTAGTTGAGTTGTGCCTGTATAGCAGCATCCTTCGTTTTCTTTTGTTGGAATTTATAACTATATTCGTGTTCAGGAATAAGCATATGGGCTCAATGCTGGTTGAACTGCTACTTTTCTCATCTGTTCTGTTGAGCTGCATAAGCAATGGGGATGCTGGTGTGACTAGTGCCTTTGTTCGTCATGAGTGGCCATCAGTTGATATACCTTTGGACAATGAAGTTTTTGCAGTGCCTAAAGGTTATAATGCACCACAGCAAGTAAGCTTTCATGTTCCTTATTCATCACAGTCTCAATTAACATAAGAGATAGAAAGTCGAATATAATATAATCACACACTTTTGAGGGTTCTAAAGACAGTTTCTTTTCTTGTTTGTTTGTAGTAATGAAAACTCTGTTTCTTAAATATTACTGACATGGATGTAAGCAACTATATTGAATATATTAGCCTATGTAATAAATATTAGGATGCGCATATCTTGTGGAATACTCCTCGCTTTTTAATTATTTTGTCAACCTTATGTGTAACTTCAGATCATGTGCTAAAGATTGGTGTTGCTTGAAATTGTTGGTCAATTAATCAAATGTTTTTTTGCTCCTTTTTTTTTCCTGAAATGTTTGTAATGAGATAAATATCTTATACCATGCATCATCGATGTAAATTCCCATTCAAGTTATTGGATAATATGTTTTTTTTTTTTTACAGGTGCACATCACGCAGGGTGACTATGATGGTAAAGCTGTGATCATTTCATGGGTTACACCTGATGAACCAGGATCAAACAAAGTTCGATACGGCTTATCAGAAGGAAAGTATGACTTTACTGCAGAAGGGACAGTTAAAAACTACACATTTTACAACTATAAATCAGGATATATTCATCAATGCTTAGTTGATGGTCTTCAGGTACATATGTGTTCAGTTTTGTAATTTGCAGTGGCATCAATGTTCAAAATTTTCCTAACCAAAGCAAGCAGCATATTAATTATTCCAATTTTGGAAACAATATGACATCTAATAACTTAAACTGAGAA
Organism: Scutellaria barbata; assembly: GCA_028654395.1. Taxonomy (NCBI): domain Eukaryota; kingdom Viridiplantae; phylum Streptophyta; class Magnoliopsida; order Lamiales; family Lamiaceae; genus Scutellaria; species Scutellaria barbata. The sequence goes on along the minus strand of CM053646.1, from coordinate 9,560,606 downwards.
GAGTTTTAGAAGTCACTAGAAACCAGAGAACAAGTACTCCGGTTAAAATTCTGTTCGCTTATCTAGATAGGTGTTTGTTTTTTCAGTATGACACCAAGTATTACTATGAGATTGGAGATGGTGACTCTTCCAGAAGTTTTTGGTTTCAAACACCACCGCCTATTGCTCCAGATGCTCCTTACAAATTTGGGATAATTGGTCAGTGTTTCTTCCACCTTCAAGTTTAATAACTGATTTTATTTTTGAAAAATAATTGGCAGTCAACTGCAATGCATTTCATATATGATAGAATGGAACTGCAAACACCAAGGCTATGTTTGTTTTTATTTTGTGTTTTGTGGACATATGTTTTGGTAGTAAGTGGTTTTGGAAGATGAAATAGAAGGAAGTAATTTTAATCTGAAGTTGTTTCAGATACTATTCTAGATTCTCTTGCAATTCCTCGTCTGAGCCGTGTCCTGCTGATTACAATCTATTGTCTGTCTGCCACAGGTGATCTTGGTCAGACATTTAATTCTCTATCGACCCTTGAGCATTGTATGCACGTTGGTGCAGATGCTATCTTATATGTAGGAGATCTTTCTTATGCTGATAGATATCAGTATCATGATGTTGGTGTCCGCTGGGATTCATGGGGACGTTTTGTAGAACGTAGCACAGCATATCGACCATGGATGTGGTCAGTTGGAAATCATGAAGTAGAGTACTTTCCATATATGGTAAATAATGTGTAACATGTTTATTAATTCTATTTTTTAAAATCTTTTCGTGCAAGAGTATAGTTCACAAATCGGCTTCCTCAATTTGTAACTGTTGCATTTATCTGAATCTTTTATAGAAATACTGAGTAACTTTCATTGTTTTTTCAACTGCACCCAATGTTGCCAATATAAAAGTTTCCGTCTCTCACCTATCTTCATCTAATTTTCTTTATATCTTTTGATCATTAGACTCATCTTTTGATTATGCATACATAAGTCTCAAGTATATGTACATACTTAACAAGATTCCTACATACAGGATTCCATATTTTCTGCTTGTAACCACTCCTGTTCTTGATGTTCAGGGGGAGGTTATTCCTTTCAGAAATTATCTTCAGAGATACCCTACACCTTTTCTTGCTAGTCAAAGCAGCAGTCCTCTGTGGTATTCCATAAGGCGGGCATCTGCACATATAATTGTCCTGTCAAGCTACTCTCCATTTGGTAAATTACTATTCCACATTCTTATGTGATCTTGTTTCTTTCATTTTAGGTGACTTGGAAGGATGTTTAGTAATATGCATGAAGTAGATAAATTATAAGGAATTGTTCTATAAATTGTCTGAAAAGGCAAACAAAAACTTACTACAGAAGTTGCAAAGTTCATCTATATTCAACTGCATTAGGAATATCCGGACATATCAGGCGAAGTTGAACAATCCATGGAACTCACTCTAATAGCACATGCAAGGTCCTGATCAATATATTCAAGTTGCTCTGAAAGTTGTGTCACCATGTTAGATCGACAAACATCACTTCTGTATGGTATTACAACAAAATACGGTACTAATGCATCATAATTTTTATGATCTTGATCATCTTCAATATATTAATTTGCAGTTGTTATCAGAGACAGGCATACCCCCAATACGTACACTCTGGTTCAGAATGTATATGACCTTATGTTGGATACCATTTTATTCATGTTTATAGAAAAAACCTTTCTACGTACGGCACTGATCCTAGTCTTAGGCCTTGTGCGGTATACAATAATTGATTACTCACCATTATCCTTATACTCAGGGACGGACCTAAATGGAAGGGGAGGGTGGCCCTGGCCCCCCCCCCCCCCCCACCTATCAAAAAAAAAAAAAATTTTTTTACACCTTTAAGAATTTTTTTTTTTTTATTTAGTGTAAAAAATTTTATACTACTATTGGCCCCCCTCAATTTATAATCCTGGTTCCGTCACTGCTTATACTCTACATCTTTGTTACCATACAGATTGAAGGAAAGTGACTTGCTTTTAATTATTTCCACTACCTGGAGTCTACCCATGATATATGGTCATAAAACACTGCTCATTACCATAATTTCAGATTATTATATTCTTCCCTCCTAAAAATAAGAAAAAAACCATGCTTGATAATTACACAACTAGGCTCTTGTGTTGGTTAATATGTCAGTTTCATCTAATAGTGTTCACGTGTATTTGCTATTCTTTCTAAATTTTTTTAACTTGTCTTAATTTTCTCATATTTCCAACACATCATTGCAGTAAAATATACACCTCAGTGGGAGTGGCTTCAAGAAGAGTTTACAAAGGTTGACAGGGAGAAGACTCCATGGCTTATTGTCCTGATGCATATCCCAATATACAATAGTAATGATGCTCATTTTATGGAGGGAGAAAGCATGAGAGTTGTGTTTGAAAGCTGGTTTTGCAAATATAAAGTTGATATCGTCTTTGCTGGTCATGTCCATGCTTATGAAAGATCGGTTGGCCTTTTATCAAGTGTTATTTTTTTCCTTATAACTATCATAGATAAGCTGAACTTTTGCGCGGAAAAAAAAAAAAAAAATTCTAGTATTGGCTACCTAAAATTCTCTGGTTCTTTACCTACCTTGAGAAACAGAGATGTCTTTTTGGACTATAAACGAAACTTTGCTTGACTGTGACTAATTGTGAAGTTTGCTTACAAGCTCTTTCTAATTTCAGTGCCGTATCTCAAACATAAAGTACAACGTATCAAGTGGTTATCCCTATCCTGTACCAGACAAGTCAGCACCTGTTTACATAACCATTGGCGATGGAGGAAATCAAGAAGGTCTTGCTTCAAGGTAAACCTGCAATGCTTGGAACATTTTCCTAGGCGTTCATAGTTCATATTGTGGTAACCACTCTCCACATGTGATACATTTATCATTTCACAAAAGCATCTGTTTATTTGTTTGCTCTGCAGCTTTAGAGATCCCCAACCAGATTATTCTGCTTTTCGCGAATCCAGCTATGGACATTCTACACTAGAGATAAAAAATAGAACACATGCCATTTACCATTGGAATCGAAATGATAATGGAACAAGAGTACCAGCAGATCCATTTGTTCTGCACAACCAGTACTGGTGAGTATATTTTGGAGCTTAGTCAATGTATTGGACTTCCGAGTTTTCTATTTCCTTATTTCTCTTTGATTGCAAGGCTTTGCACTTAATCCCTTAATAAGTAATAGTTGTAAACATAACTTGAAGCAATTTTTACTCAAATAAACTTTGAGTGTTTGGTTGGTGGTGATGCAGGGGAATTAATCGTCAAAGAAGACAACTGAAGAAAAACTATCTCCATTCTGTGATATCCAATCTGTCACTGAATCTGATGTTGTAAATTTACAGCAAGCAGGCAATACTCTGTTAAGCAGATCAGCTATTGTTCTTAATCGAATATTCTGTTTGGAAGATCTGTTGTTGCTTATAATGACTCAGTAGAATAAGCCACTTTATCCTATTTGTGAACCAATATTGTAAGGATAGTGTGATCTTGGATTGGGTGTGATTGAGCTTTTATGTATATGTGTTGATTTTGTCTTCAAGTTTACCATGCTTTAAATTAGCTCTTAAGGTTTCATTTCAACTAAGAGTTCTTTTATGAGACCATCTCACGAATTTTGTTTCGTGAGACGAAGTCCATTTCAAAAGTTCGGATGCAGAAAACCAGTTTTCATTTGATAATAAGATAAATGAAATTGAGTGGATTTCGTTTCACAGAATGTGATTCGTGAAATGATTTTACATAAATTTTCATCAATTACGAGAGCTTTCAAGGTCCTATTGGTGCATTCTGCAAGAAATAAGTTGCTTTAGTTTTCTTATAATTCTTTTAGATTTCTGTTAATCTGTATAATTGATATTAGAGCTTATAAACCAACAATCTTAAAAAACAAATAGTAATAAAAAACTGAACAATATCTAATGTTGTTGGGCTTTTGAATGTTTGAGCTTTCGTAGCTCTGTTCCAACATGAAAAATCTGAAAGATTCATGGATATCAATACAAAAGATGACAACAAAAGAGAATTGGTGTATTTTGCTTAAATTTGCTTAAGTTAATAGAATTGGTGAGGAAAAAATAATTAATCTGCTAAAATTCTTGAAACACTCCCTTATACACCAGTGGATATTTAATGAGGTCTATTGCAACAATCATTAAAAATATTAAATATTCAAATTATTTGTGAATGGTCATATGTAAAAAATACTCATACTATGTTCAGCAACTTATTTCTCAATTTAAGTAATATGTTAAATTCATATTAGGATATGTGTCTCCCGATTTTTCTCATCATTGTTCCTTAATTTCAATGATTGTTCCTTAATTTCAATGATTGGGCTCTCATCATTATACAAGTGAATACTTAAATTAAGAGGATACTTATAAATAATTTTATTTCTAAAATCTATCATGGATGGTTTCAACAAAATTTTGCAAAAGATTATTAATTTTTTTTTGACAAGAATACTTAATCTTTTAATCCATATTTCTAACCTAATATTTACAAATTCTCCTATAAAGCAATAATCATTGTGCCTAAAATTTCTCATTCAAACTCTCTATATATTTTTTCAATTATTGTTATTAATTATATATTTGGAAATTGTAAGGTAAATTATCTTGCAATCAAGTAAATATATTGTGTATAATTATTGTTATTCTTACTTAATCGATCTCTTACAATAAACTTATTAAATATTTGACTCTAAAGTAATTATTTCCTACCCTTTTCTTCTTTGGAGCTTGATTGTTTAAGTAAAAAGTAACCAAATAAATAAATAAATGTAATATTAATTGTCATGCCACATGTTAATTATTATTTTTCCAAGTATTGCTATTATTAATAATTTATGTTACCAATTATATATTTTTATCATATAATTAAAAGATAATTAGATTTAATATCTGGAATTAGTGAAATCGATCATCCCTTTTTCCCAACGCAACTCAAGTCTCCTATATACTCTCCACTTCAATAGTTCATTTCATTTCCTTGTGAAACTAACTCTCTCTCTCTCTACGCTCTGACGCCATGTCCACGCCGCTGGAGTCAGTGGACGAGGAGGCGGCGCTGCTGCACGCGCCTCTCCTGCCGTACTATCCCCAGCGGCTGCGCCTCCGCCGGATTTCCTCCAATATGACATCGCAGGTTGCCATTGTTGGTTCCAATATTTGCCCCATCGAAAGCCTTGATTATGAGTGAGCGTGCTTTTGCTTTTATCTCTACCTAGTTTCTACTCGCACCTCCATTATTATACCGTATTGCTTTGTCGCGTTGTTTTTTGGTATGTCAATGTGATCGGGGAAGTGCTGCTTTTGAATTGTGATTGTTCCGTGGATCATTATAGACGATCAGTAATTTTGATTTTGTATTAATTTTCTGAATAGGATAGGTGATTGTGAGATGGAAGTGTGCGTGTAACATATGCTGATTGTGTGTGTTTATGCATTGTTTTATTCATACTGGTGAAGTAATTTCGCTGTTTGATACTTTGATGTCTAATTTCTTCGATCATATTTCATTTGTTTGTTTTTCATTGGTGTATGTATCCATTAAGCCTCATTTGAGTTTGGTCTCAATCTTGGAGTTGTAGAGAAGGGTTGGTATTCGCTCTGTTTGATTTGTTTTCAGTTGGGAATTTTAAAATTCTGTTTCAGTGAGATACTGATAAAGTAAAGTGATTTATTTGTGCCAAAAATTAACCTTGTGACAGTGCTTTCATATCCTTATTTACCTTTTCTATTTACTTTACTTATTCTTATGGTGATCCGAAATCTATACGCAGTCTGAATGAAGTGAAGCTTTTGTTTGCAGGATAGTGGAGAATGATTTTCTCAAGCCAGACTGGAGAGGTAGGGGAATGATCCAGATATTCCAATATACAGTAATGAAATGGACATTGTGTTTTCTTGTTGAACTATTAGTCGGTTCTTCATCAACCTTGCTGTTGAGAATATTGCTGGTATAAAATTTGTTGTCACCTCTAACATGATGTTGGCAAGAAAGTAAGAAAGTTATCATCTTTATACTTTCCTCTAGAATTGTTTATTTTGGTTTGAACGTCTTCCAATTACTAATACTTCCCATGTTGGATTTAAGTAAATGGAAAAGGTTAATGCATGTTTGATCGAATCTTTGAGTATTATATCGCCTCCCCTGGCATGCGAAGCAGTGGAATTATGTATGTTGTAATATTATATTTACTGGTTTTCAATTATGGGACAGGTTCATGTTGGCTTTCATTGTATTTGCATCTTCAAATCTCGGCTTGACATTGTTTGCAAGTTCAGTCACTTTTGTAGCACCTGAGTCTGCTGGTTCAGGTATACCAGAGGTTAAGGCTTACTTGAATGGTGTGGATGCACCAGCTATATTTTCATTGCGAACTCTAATGGTCAAGGTACTTTGTGTGTCTCCCCCGGCCCTCTCTCTGTCTCAACATGCATACACTATGCTACCATAGATTTGCTTAATCAAATATCTGAAATTAATACAGTGATCTTGGATAAGAATCCCAATATTCTGAATGTGCATAAATTTCAAACTTAAACTAGTACTTTTCACCTCATTCACAGATGTACTTGGAGGTCTTTGAAAAATATGATACGAAAATCTGCCAAATTTAGAAAGGAATGGAAGAAATATAAATGAGCATGATTACTGTCAAAATTCATTATCTTCTGTACGCTCTTCTTATGGTATAACTACATTCATGATCCTCCATCCTCTATTTCACTGAAGTTATACCAGAAAACTCAATGAAAGCCATTTTGGTTTTTTGCTTCTAATGTTACGTTTCTCTTATTGTTAAGTGCGGTATTGAATTTGAATACTTTCAATTTTGAGGTCTTACTTGAACCTACCATAATACACAGATAGTTGGAAGCATATGTGCTGTGTCAGCATCTCTTAATGTTGGAAAGGCTGGGCCAATGGTCCATTCTGCTGCCTGCATAGCAGCAATACTAGGCCAGGGTGGATCGAAGAAGTATAAATTGACCTGGAAATGGTTGCGGTTTTTAAAAAACGATCGAGACAGGAGAGATCTTGTCACATGTGGAGCAGCTGCAGGAATAGCAACTGCTTTTCGTGCTCCCGTTGGTTGTGTGTTGTTTTCTCTTGAAGAAATGGCATCTTGGTATTACCTTACCTCTGAAATGTGAATGCTTTTTATTAAGTCTCCAGTCTTGATAGTAACTATATTGCATAGCTCATGAATAAAATGGCGTTGCTTTCTTTCTAATCTATATAAATGTGACTTATCTGAGTTTTGTGTTTCTTACATTATTCTTGTTAGTGTTATATGTCTACTTAAAGTTGTTCCAACAAATGTAGTTCGGTATTTGCTTGAGGCATAAATGACCAAAAAAATAGATGCCTAGTAAGTTGTCATGCTTGCAATATATAATACCTCAGCGTGAATCTGCAAATGAGGCAGACATTTCTGTGATAGTAAATATGTGATTATATGCAAAATTCTCTCTATCTTGTTTTACTTAAAGTCTTAATTTTCTTCTGCAGGTGGAGAAGTGCTCTGCTCTGGAGGGCTTTCTTCACTACAGCTGTAGTTGCCATAGTCCTTCGTGCTCTGATTGACGTCTGTTTAAGAGGTGAATGTGGTCTATTTGGCAAAGGTGGTCTGATAATGTATGATGTCACCTCAGCAAATATTACCTATCACCTCTGGGACGTGCCTCCTGTTCTTGTTCTTGCATTTCTGGGTGGCATATTAGGAAGCATCTACAATCATCTACTTAATAAGGTCCTCCAAATCTACAACGTAATTAACAAGTGAGTCTTCGAATCTCATACTTCTTTTATGAATTGAATTAAAAATCCTATGCAACTCTCTATAATGGCAAGAGTACAAAATTGAACCGATTCTTTATTATTTGTGCCAGAAAAGGAATTGCTTTCAGGATCCTATTGGCTTGTACTATATCAATCTTTACATCTTGTCTTCTCTTTGGGTTACCATGGCTGGCATCTTGTCGTGCATGTCCATCTGATGCATCAGAGCCTTGTCCAACAATTGGCCGCTCTGGAAATTACAAGAAGTTCCAATGTCCCCCTGGTTTCTACAATGATCTTGCCAGCCTTTTTTTCAACACTAACAATGATGCAATCAAAAACCTCTTCAGCAAAAATACTGACGCTGAGTTTCATAGTTCATCAATGCTTATTTTCTTCGCCACCTGCTTCTGTCTCAGCATTTTCAGTTATGGAATTGTGGCCCCTGCTGGTTTATTTGTGCCAGTCATTGTGACAGGTGCAGCCTACGGACGTTTCGTTGGGATGTTACCTGGTACAAACTCAAATCTAAACCATGGACTTTTCGCTGTTCTTGGCTCTGCTTCACTTCTTGGCGGATCTATGAGGATGACAGTGTCCTTGTGTGTCATCATTCTCGAGTTGACCAATAATCTATTGCTGCTGCCACTTATAATGCTCGTTCTTGTCATTTCCAAGACTCTGGCTAATGCCTTCAATGGAAATATCTATGATCTCATAATGACATTGAAGGGTTTACCTTACTTGGAAGATCATGCTGAGCCATATATGAACCAACTGACAGTTGGGGATGTCGTTACAGGCCCACTTCAGATCTTCCATGGCTTTGAGAAGGTTGCTAATGTGGTGCATGTCCTTAAAGTCGCGCGACATAATGGGTTTCCAGTGGTGGATGAGCCCCCAGACTGTGTCCCCCCTGTCCTATATGGTTTAATCTTGCGATCCCATCATCTCACATTGTTAAAATTAAAAGCTTTCTTGCAAACCCCCACACCATTTGTCCCAGATGCCATTGCACCGCTTTCAACCGACGATTTTGGAAAGAAGGGTTTCGGCCACGAAGATAAAATCGAAGTCATAGAATTGTCTGAAGAAGAGATGGATATGTACATAGATTTGCACCCATCTACTGACACATCGCCCTACACCGTTGTAGAGACAATGTCTTTAGCAAAAGCTTTGATTCTTTTCCGAAAAGTTGGTTTAAGACACCTTCTTGTCATTCCCAAGCTCTCTCGGGTAAAATATATGCTTTTATCAACAAGTGTTGCATGTTATTTTAGTTAATTTATACACAATTGATTTACCCAACTCACTTTTCTCTTCGAGATAAAGCTTGTTTTCTTAGAACTGAGATGCATTAGTCTTTGAATTGTAGTACCCACAAATTAATTTAAAAGAAAGCTTATTATTTATTTTAATTTTTAAGCTAAGGAATTAATGTTATGAAAACAGCTCCTACTTCAATGTATTACACTTGGCTCTTATTAGGAGAAAGAAAATATGTTAAAGCAAAATAACTATTAAGATTGGAGTAAGAAAAAAAAAATGAAAATGAACCATCTCTCTCAAACCTTTTCCAGCTTCAGCAAAGTCACCGACCGCCATCACCGCCACCATTTCCGTCGTTGCCGGCGAAGCCTTTCCGGCAAGGTGAATTGGTTACGATGTAGTTCTCGCCGAGCCGGTTACAAGTACGGGCTCGGATTTTTACCCGGTCACATCTCCGTCGCGTAGGCATGTGTATGTACTTTCGAGATATATATATATATATCTGCATATATATAGATATATATATATATATATACGTGTGCGTGTGCAGATTTGTGCAAAAAAAATATATATATATATACAAGGTTTGAGATCTATATTAAGATTGTTATAAGATAAGCAATTATTCTAACAAGTTTATTGGATTTCTATATACAAAGTTAACAGTAATTGTTCATTATTGTATACTAATGGTTAAGTATTTATTTACATGATTGAGGATCATTGTAATAAGATGTTTAGTCTAATTTTATTTTATTAATATGTTATAAATTCAAACAACAAAGTTTAGTATTTGATTGAAATTTTTAAATAAATAGAATTAAAAATTCATAATCAACAATATTAGCATATTAAGCAGGTCATGAGGGTTTATTCATAAAAAGTATTACGTTAAAATATGAGGACAACATAGATTGGCATTATAAGTCTCAATTCAATTCATAAATGCTTGTTTTAACTCTTGCACCCCATAACTTTAAGAATTTCGGTTTCAATCCCTTAAATTGCCAAAATTATTAAGGTTGACCCTCGAAGTTGCTAATTTTACCTTTTGAGCCCAATATTAGGTAGAGTGACAAATGAGCCTGAATCGGGTTATTATTACATAATTTAACCTTTATTTTATTAGAAAGAATTCTAAATGAAATTAAGAAGGTACTCCTTTTTAATTAGTTTCCAAGATAAGCATTTGTGCTTTGTAGGGTACGCAGAAGGAGAATCAAGTTAAGCACGTATAAAGAATAGAAACTTTATAAGCAACAATCTCAAAAGGTGGGGGTAAAATCTTATTTATGTTTTAAATTGTACAGTTTTACGAAAAAATACGTGACTATGTGATTTGAATTCCGTCATTATGTGGCATCGATTTAAAGTGAAATGTTTTCACTACGTGAATAGTGTTCGAGTAAATTATATGATTTTGAAAGCTATTGATTTCAAGAGACATAAATGAGACTGGTTTCATGAGATGAAAAGACGGGAAATTCCCGCATCAAAAGGGTTTCTTTTAGAAACCAACATATGTCAAAGGTTTTCTGTACTTATGTGTTATGTGAATTATATGGCCAACGTGAACGTGACCAACGTGTACTATGTGTTATGTGAGAACTATTATGTGACAATTTAATTGTCCATGCGACTGCACGCCAAGTAGAGTATTCCTCGACGGAAACCCAATACGGGGTATTTTACGGAATCTCAACATGAAAGGGGTGTAATAACCCATAGAGTCGGCTTGGGGCCCGGATAGGCTTCCTTAGGGAAACTATCCAGATGATGCATTGGGACTACTTGGGAGTTCACAACGTGTTATATGTTTATGAAAAATGAATGTTTACAAGGCGGTTAAGATCCGTAAATGTTTTCATGGCGGTTAAGATCCGCATATGTTTTCATGACAGTTAAGCTCTGCATATATTTTCACGGCGGTTAAGATCCGCATATGCTTTTACGGCGGTTAAGATTCGTAAATGTTTTCACGGCGATTGAGATCCGTGTTTTCATGAAAAACCGTAATTAAAAAGATGTTCAATGATGTTATTATGTGTACCCTTTTCCCTGTACAAATTAACCCCACTAAATGTCTTTGTACGCTCACCTCTTTTATGTTAAAACGTTTTCAGTTTAAAGTGTTTAGGGCATGGCACGCGAACGGTGGATGCTGGTAGTCGATGATTAAAGGTTGAAGAAGGTTTTAATTTAAGATGATTTATTTCATGAATTTCGAAAATGTATGTTTTATAACAATTTTTTTGGAATTTATTTATCTTTATTTTCTTAAATGAGTGAATTTTATACGTAAGTAACGCCTCGATCAAAGCTTACCTTTAAAAAGAAACGGGGCGTTACATGAATCCCCATTCATTGTTAAATAGTGATTAGAAAAAAACATATTACCATTTAAACTATAAGACTCGTGGTTATTTATGGACATTGTTAACCTACCAAATCATATCAATTTTAACTAATTCTTCCATCGAAACAAAAATAACCTTGTAATTTTAATATGGTGTGACAAAATTTGGATATCATGTCTATTAGTTCTGATCAATTTAAAACAGAGAATTTTGAGAAACATGTATATATAACTAACTATAGATCTAGACTCACATGATGGGGAACACCATCATGTATTAATTATTAGTCTCACCCTTAACTTTCTGTAACAAACTTACCAATTCAAATTTAATGCAGAACCGGTGAACAATTTATGATTGTGGAAATGATAAGTATCACTTGGTCAAAATATTATTGCTAACAAAACGAGAATACAAAAACTTAAAAACAGTTTTGCAGATATAATTTTATGAAACCTCACTATCCACAAACTGAAATAATTAAACCAAAACTCATTTTGTTGATAATCGATTATAATTTATTTAAAAACAACTAAGATAACTTATTTCACATCTCTGCCTCTCAAGTCTCATCCATGCAAAAAAAAAAAAAGGGCATAGGAAAACAATTTTAACCTTTTCTTTGTCAGACAAGCTGGATCAATTAATAGAGAAAGGGACCCTGTCCCTGTTTTTGTTTGCACAAGTGGATGTCTGGATTTTAGCACCATCATTGTACTTAGTTTTTAATTTGTCTGTGAAATTTGATTAGGGAAAATAGAAAAGATATATATTAGGGTAATGTATCAATTTAATTTCTGTTGCAAGCTGGTTGTCCCAGCCTACTTAATTACAATTCCTTTTTTTTTTTTTTTGATATGTTTAATGGTTGTTGCCTTGCTGTTATTACCACTAACCATTTTGCATTCCAATTAATAAAAATGATGAGTGTTATGCTTGAATTTTGTATTTTCATATCCATTAAAAACAAGGCAAGCTTAATTTGAATTATCATATGCATAAAAGAAATCATATTTTTTTTTCTTAAATTCATTTAAAATCTTATTGTACAGCCTTTTTGGATAACTTGTACATATTAAATAATTTTGGGGATAATTTATACATATTAAATAAAAAAGAAATAGACAGAGACGGAGTGTCAAAGAACTTATCGTTTCAATGACAAAAACTCATATTTTAGAGGAACAAAAAATTTTCAATTCACAATAAGATATTGTTAGTGAATTAGTGGATTGGAGTGTCAAAAAACCTCAAGATCGGATCATCAAAAGAATTATATAAATTATATGATATTAGTTGATCAAACTTGAAAATAAAACCATTTAAACAAATATTAAGAATTATATAATAACAATTTTGAGATGTTGAAATTATTATATTGAAATTAAACAGACATAAATTTGAAATAGAAATATAAAAAATTGGATTTGTGGGAGTGTGAGAGGAACGTGAGAGGTGAGAGGATGTTAGTATGAGTGAGGTTAAAGAGAATGAGGGCTTAAAAGGGGCCCACCGTGACCACTCAACAGCTATGATTTCTTGCTCTCAACTAAGTCACTTCTCCTTCAACCTGACTATAACATCACTACAATTAATGTATTACAAATTAATTTACTTTTTTTAATTTAATATTATATTTTACTTAATGGTGAATTACATTTAGGAAAATTAGAATTAAGTCCGATCATATGTCATCTTCCACTTAAATTATGATAATATAATATAATAACAACAAAATTAAATGAATCCAAATTAAATTATCATAGAAATTTGTTAAAAAGCTTTGTGAATTTTTTTTTATTGTTCTGTGAATATATATTTATATGTAACGTGATTTTGTGAAGAAAAAAAAGGTTAGAAATCAAAACAAATTTTTTGAACTAATATTAAACTCGAATACTTAATGAATACATTCATATTCATTATAATATGTTGGGTTCAATTAAATATGTTAGATGATAATTAAGTTTTTTTATGACCCTACTTATAAGGCATAAATTTGATACTAGTATTAGATCCCAACTAAATATAAACACTTGGGGTCCATTTAGTACGTGAGTGTGGATGGATTTGGGTGTGTTTGAGTGTTTTATACCACCCAAACTCATGTTTATTTTTTGGGTTACCAATCCAAATGTAATTGTGGCCCCATTTTAATTTTGAGTTATTGAGAATAATTCATAGATTAAATTAACCCATCATATTTGGTGAGTTTACTTAATCCACATTTAAAAAGATATAAATGTCCTTAAATTTAAGAATTTGCAAGAAAAGAATTAAGAATTGAGGGTAGAATGGTCATTTTAAAATATGAATCTAAATGGGAAAAACATAACCACTCAATCCAAATATATATATATATATATATATATATATATATATATATTACATTTAACCTAATATTTAACACTTAAACCAAACATACAAAAAAACATCACATCACCACTTTGTAAACATTGTTTTTATTTAAATAAGTTTGAGGAAATGAAAGGGAAGAGATAATAAAAATTATAAAACTTACACAGCTTAGAGAGAATAAAATTTGTGTGATATAGATTTGAACTTTGATTATCACAATCAGTACATTTATAAAGTTGAAATATCATTTGAATTATAAAACTCGTGATTACTTATAAACAGTGTTAACCTACCATATCAATTTTGACTAATTCTTCCATCGACACAAAAAACAACCTTGTAGTTTTAACATGATGTGACAAAATTTGAATATCAGGTCTTCTAGTTCTGATCAATTTAAGAATTTTGAGAAACATGTATATATAACTAACTATAGAATTTAGAGATCTATATATCAAGTTATGAAAATAAATTGTTTGATATTTGATCAAAACTAACACTTGATCTACCATATCAGTTTTAACTAATTCTTCCATCGAAACAAAAAACTACCTTGTAGTTTTAATATGGTGTGACAAAATTTGAATATCAGGTCTTCTAATTCAATTTAAGAATTTTGAAAAACATGTATATATAACTAACTATAGAATCTAGAGATCTATATATCAAGTTATGAAAATAAATTGTTTGATACTTGGTCAAAACTAACACTTGACTATGTTTTTAGTTATAAATAAATAAATATACGAGCCAATCGAGTATAATTATTTTTTATTAATTATCATTAATTTTGTTAAAAATTTACGAAATTATAAAATACTCATACCGTCATATATATTAAATTTAATTAAAATTGTAATTATTCCGATATCAAAATAAAAATAAGAATGAATGATACACACATATTTATTTAAATAACTATCTAAAATCAGCTCTCGATATGAATAATTTGAAAATCTACTTAGAACAACATAAAAAATAAGTGTTGATTTTATTTGGTTTGGAGAAAATAGTCAAGGGATAATTTTTGATTTAAATCTTTTTAAATTTGAGTTTTGGTTTGATTTCTGTGATTTTCCAAACCTATACACAACCCTATGACTTATGCCATTTTTTGAAGAGTAGTGTTTGTGTGCACCAGTTGCATGGGTCATGATCCATGCAACTGGGCACACGGGTCGGGTCGGGTCCGATTTAACCCGAATCCGTGCTTTTTTTTTTTTATAATTTATGTCATAACCTTTATGTTGTAATAATATAACTTTTATGTTGTAATAGTGTAACCTTTATGTACAAATTTCATAACCTTTTCACTGAATGAGTTATACTTTTTTCACTATAAAAATTCATGCAATATAACCCAAACCTTTATATTGTAATAATATAACCTTTATGTTGTAATAGTATAACCTTTATGTACAGATTTCATAACCTTTTCAATAAATAACTTATAGTTTTTTCACTATAAAAATTCAATATAGCCGAAACCTTTATGTTGTAATGATATAACCTTTATACTGTAATACTATAACCTTTATGTACAAATTTCATAACCTTTTCAGTGAATAACTTATACTTTTTTCACTACTCAGCACTGCAAAAGGTTATGTGCATATAACTAAAAGGTTGAGTTCGCTAAACTAAAAGGTTAAGTTCGCTAAACTAAAAGGTTATGCCAATATACAGTAAAACTAGAATTTGAGTTAGGGTTTGGGCTAGGGCTTGGGTGCGTGGGCACGCGTGGGGGCGCGTGAAAGACATTTTTGGGCGGGTTGACCCGGGTGCACGGATCTAGGATCCGTGCACCTGGTGTATAGAAACAATTGTGTTGTTTGAAAACCCCATCTTTAACTTTTTCAAAATATGTGATTTATTTTTATTTGAGGGAGTGAGATCTTCTATTATATTTTGTGTTATATTTTTTATTTTATTATATTTTGTGTTACATTTTTTATTTTAAATCAATCATGACACACTACATATATTCAATAACATTACTAATTAATACGTGATGTGTATTAAATAGGGTTAATAACATTTTCACATCCGAACTATAAGTGATTTTACACATTTTGGTATAAACTTTTAAATGTTGCACTTTGCTATATGAACTTTAAATTTATTGCATTTTACGGTATTGAACAAATTATAGACATACACGTGTCCTAAATCAATGACTATGATTTGTTCAATACAGTAAAATGCAACAAATTTAAAGTTCATATGGCAAAGTGCAATATTTAAAAGTTTATACCCAAAATATTTAGCCAAAAAGGTCATTTATGAGGGGAAAAAAAAGAGAATTGTAGCCTTGTAAATCTGTTTTCAAAAGCTATATGAATTTCAAAAAATATTTATATAAATCACGAATTATATATGTATTTTTTTGAACTACATTATCGACCTAATTTCTCGACACCTAATTACAATGTCACCACCATCATTGAACGCATCTAAATTATACCACCTCAAATCAACTAACAATGTTTCCGTCCACTACCAATATCCCCATAAATCAAGGATGAAAAAAAATATAAACCTAACTTCCGTCCTTTGATTTATGGTGGTGGTAGCAGGAAGTGACAAAATATATTGTAAATTTAAGATGATCTTGTCAATGCATGACATGACGACACCACAATTAGATGTTAGAAAATGATATTGATGTCGTAATTGAAATTAATATTGAAATCTTAAGGTGAATGAAAAAAAACACATTAAAAAAATGTCTATTAAATTAGTAGGTATTTGTCAATTTTAAACAAATGTTATAATTTATAATCATAAGATATGAATTGTTGTATTTTGAGGACGATTATCGATAAACCTAAAACAAACCAATTTTGTTTATAGAGAAAGAGTAACTTTGAATTCGACTGTGTCCTATTTTTTTTCTATTCATTTCATGCCATATTTTTACCAACAAACAAAAACCATGACTAAGATTTATAATTTTAAAAGGTTCATTTGCAATTGAAAATTAACTCATCATTCAATTGAAAATTAACTCATCATTTAATTTTTTATTTTTATACTAAATAAGAAAATAACCATTTATGTAAAACGAACGATCCTATAATATAACCACAAGTCTTATAATTTAAATAACATCCTCCATCTTTATAAATATGTGGTTGAGTTGGTAGAAGTTCGAATTTGAATATTCAAATTTTTTAATATTTATTGTTTCTTTTTCCCCACTACTCCAATTCAAAAAAAAAAAAAAAAACCTGTAATATATGGGTGAAATTCTGTAATATCGAAGAGAAATGGTAAAAGTAGGACATAGAAAAAAAATATATAACAAATTTTGGAATAGGACTTAAAAAAAAAAAAAAAAAAAAAACCTTCCTATATATCCGCAGAATAGACTGCCCAAAAGCTAGGAGCCTCTCACTGATACCTAAGTTTGGCTGATATTATCCTCAAAGAGAAGGATAAAAATGAAAATAATCTATATGTTATTGAATTTTGAGAATATTTACAAGTTTTTAATGTTTTATTTTTATGTGGCTAAAAGTGAAGATTCTGATAAGAATATCCAATTAGATATATTCGCTCCATAAAATTATGCTTCATATCTACACATATTCGCTTGATGTGCGTTTGCTTTGCTCAAAGCATTGGATACCATATATATATATATATATATATATATATATATATATATATATATATATATTATATCTATAAAATATAAGTCATGCTATCTTATTTACTGTAGGACATTAATATATATCAATAATTAATGCATGTAAATTTATTAATTTCACTCTTTATATAATGAGGAGATGTGATCACAATAACATATTAAGAATAAGAGTTGTCCACTGTAATAATTTAGCATTTATATATATATATATATATTTAAATCAATGGTTAAATTACATGCTTACATCTATTAATATAGAATGCTAGTTTGATTCGATTTTAAAATTTAATTCATTAATATCACAGTCAAGGTTTTATAAAAAAATAATAATATTTATAGTTTTATAATACAAGATTCGAACACTCGTCACCGGCATGAACATGAATCACAATCCCTTAATTTGCGATTCAAATATGTCTGAGTGTATATATACCCCTTTCATGTTCTTGATGTGAGGATAACTAAGTATATAATGCATTCATGTCCATGACATTCTACTCCTTTTATATTTGGTTGTTTTAATTATTTACTATATTTCTTCCTAAATAATTTTTTGACTATTTGTAGCTTTAAGTGACAACACAAAATAAATATATGAATGAAAATAAAACCCATATTTCTTTCATTCGGCATAAAAAAAGAGTAAGTAAATTAGTCGAGTCAATTCACGCACGTAATTTCTCAAGATTAATTGATCTTTTATTGCGATTCAAGTTTTGAGTATTAATTAGATGAGATTGGATAAGTTTTCATTGAAATGAGCTATATTCGTTACATAAAAATAGATATATATTTTTACATAGATTAAGAAAATATTTGAAATTTCAATTATATCTTTGTGTTTTATTGAAAACCAGCATTAAATGAAACATTTTTTTTTTTGAAATTTAAAAAATATATAGATAGTTGAAGTATGATGATTCAATATATATCTAATTAAAGGTATATGTGAAATTATAAATTGAAAACCATATTAATATACCAACAAGTCTAATTTTGTGGGATGAATGAAAATAGTATACATATTTATCTCAGTGAGATGGAGGGAATATTATTTATCATTTGACGAATTGGTTGGGAATTTAATATCTTTTAGAATATAATTATTAATTGAACTTGCTACATTTATCAGAGTTGAATACCATTTTTCATTTTAAAAAAAAGGATGTTTCGTAGACCACTTTATAAATAGAAAAAACGACACCACTTGAGGAAATTTTATACTACCCATTCTGACAGCCTTTAAACCCTACTATATTATGACATAATTTTTTGGGAAATTTCATGACTTCTAGCCACTATGCTTTAATTCAAGAGGCAGATAAAATTGCAGATACAATCATTTCTAACATTTAAAAAAAAATGACGAATTAATCAAAATTTTAATCTCAAACGTCATTACAGTAAGAATGCGTTCTAATTTATGTGTCAAATTATGGCCGATGTTTTTTCATAAAAAAGAATAGCTTTGAATTACTCATGTGCTCTGTTTGATTAGCGATTATAATTGAGAAATATAGATAGAATCTCTTTAAGTCATAGGAAAAATAAGTTAATGATTCTTTATGAAAATTAAGGAGAATCATAACTCCGATATTTTTTTATTTAAGTGGCATTGAAAAAAAAATTGCAATATTAATGTAACACTATTTGCGATAAGAATTTGAATGTTCTAATTCCACAATCAATTGGTTTCATTTTGTATACTTTTATTTGGATGTATGATACATACTTGTTATGATATTATATACACATTGTTGAATTAATTTTTTTATAATACATATGTTTCACATCTAAACTAGATGGAGTACATGTTGACATAGATCCACCCCAAGAAAATAACAAATAAGAGATGAATTTTTTTTCCGGTCAATTACTAAAATATCCTTTGTAAATAACGATGGATTTGAATCGGATTCATAAATCACTGAAATGGGGATTGCTAAATTTATAAACATATTTTCTCCGGCTTTAAATTTATTGACCGAATTTCCATTTCTAATGAAAAATTCGAAGACTAAATTACATAAATAATTATTATTGGTCTTCAATATTGGGTCACAAATTTATCACTAAAATGATGATATTATTGCAAGTGAAACAAGAAATTTAGCCATGGTCCTATAGACATCAAACCTACCTAAAGACATGGTCCCATGGCCAGGTAAATTTAGCTTCTATAATTGCAGTTTTCAGATTCTATTGAATAAGCAAAGCCAATAGAGAATGCAAAAAAAATACCTCGATATCACGAGGCCTTCTTTCTCGCATTGTTTAGGCATGTGTGAAATGTGTGAAGAAAAGAGCTTGTTTGCCTTCCATTTTTAAACAACAATTATTTTGATTCTTTTGTTATTTATTCTTAAGAATAAATGTTAATTGTTTTGATTCTATTATTGTATCTTTATTCATTTCAATATTGATGCCTCCACCATCACAAAATCCAACTTATTGAATTTTCTTAATAGTGGTTTCATATTGTTCTAAAACTGATGATGATCTGAAACCTAATATTGATTTGAGTGATTGTTAGTTGTATAATGTTTTTCTTTATTAGTGGATTTCGACGGTTGCATAGTGATGCAACATAATCTGTTGAAGTGCGTTTCGTATTTAATATTGGTGGTTGTGAGCAGAGATAGTCTAATTAGTGTGATTGTTCTTTTGTGATGAATGCTGATGTCCTGACCAAACATTACCTTAATCGTTCAATAATTTTTTCATGGTGAATATCGGTGGTTGCAAGTGGACATAATAATATATGTTGTCTGATAGTTTTTTTTGTGACGATGATCGATGGTTACAAGCTGATTTAATTTAATTTGTCCCGTCTTTATTCGTAATGAATATAAGTAGTTGCCGACTCATAATCTAGAATATTTCGATATATCATATTCATTTTAAAATGAAAATTTACTAACAAGCTTCTTGAATCATATATAAAATTATATAAAACGGCTTCATAAATATATATATATATATATTTTGTGAGTCGAGTCCCATTAGTCATTAACATAAAGTAAACTCATATATATTATGGATTGTGGATTATGTGGCTTGAGTTTTACTCAATTTACATTTAGTAATTTCCTTTATCAACATCATCTAAATCCTTAAAAAAGAAAAAGGGAAAAAAAAGAAGAAAAGGAAGATTCAATCTTATCTCCAAAGCTCGAACCGGAATCCTCGTTCACTAAACCTAAGTTGTGATATGATAACTTTTTTGATGTCATAAAATTCTTAGATTTTTCATGGATAAGTCAAATTTCTCTTTAAAATGAGTTACAATTTTTTTTTTTTTTTTGCCTGCCACAAATTAGAGGGCTTTTCTTGATGTTTTCATTTAATTTGCAAACGAACAGACGTTTAAACAATAGATGGGCCATTCTGTTCTGCTTCATTTTATTTAATAGAGTTAGGTATGTTAGCAATTAGCATAACTTTTTTTTTTTTTCGAAAAAACATAGTAGACACCCTTTTTCCTTTTCTACTGAGTCGATAATAAATATAACTATATTATAATTATACGCTCCTAAGTCAATAATAATGTACCATATTAGTTTTACAATACTACACTATTCTCTACAATGTACTATAATTTTGACTTTTGAAGATAAATTGTATTGTTCAACAGATCTAGGATTTGGTCTGAAAGTAAACATTTTCATATAATAATAAAATAAAATAAGGAAGATTAAATAAAATTATTTAAAAAATTGAAATGTCCCCCCGCCCCGCCCCCCCCCCCCCCCCCCCAACAACACACACACCCACGAAAAGAATCCCTGATTCCAAATTAGATATTTAGAATAAATGAAATATTTATGGAATAAAAAAATGGTAATAAAAAAAAAAAAAAAAAGAAGATGAAATTACTATATTGGTTTCACCCAAAAATCCCTCCAAACATGGCACATACACAACACACAGTGAGGTCAAAGAAAACCCACCACTACCCCCATACATAAATTCCCCTTTCTCTTCTTCACACCTCTTCACATTCTTTTCTCTCCCCATTATCAAATTCTCTCCATTTGCCTTCAAGAGATGGCCGAGTCGGCGTTGCTCTCAGATCTCGGCACCCAGATTGTAATCCCTGTGTGCGCCTTGGTCGGCATAGCTTTTGCTCTCGTGCAATGGCTGCTCGTTTCCAAGGTGAAGGTTTCCACCGACAAATCTCACTCCGGCGACGGCAAAAATGGCTTTACCGAACCTCTCATCGAGGAGGAGGATGGCGTCAATGATCACTCTGTTGTTCAAAAGTGCGCCGAAATCCAAGCCGCCATCTCTGAAGGTGATTTTTTTTCTCTGACTTCTAATTTTGGGTTTATGCTTACGGTCATGTCTTCGAGCTCTATTTATACTCAATCTTTCCTCATTTTGTAAGGGATACTTGTCTCTTCTATAAGCGAGAGAGAGAGAGAGAGAGTTCTTTGCCCTTTCTTTGAACTTTTTTTTTTTTTTAAGCTGAGATTCCTCGCCTTTGTTATCAAGCCAATAGTTGCATAAACTCAAATATTCAAGCCATTAATTGCTGCGTAAAGCTTGGAGTGTTTAATTCGCTAAAAAACAATGGAAAGAATCGGCAAAAGATGGAATATTTTGAAGTATTTGTATCAGATTCCACGTTTTCCCTGTTGTTTCTTCCTTGCATTTCCCCATTCTCGATTTATCTCATCTTCTTCCTTGTGAAAATATTTTCCGTATAATTTTCCAGATTTTATTGCTTGGTAGTATTTTGTTCCGTGTTCAATCAAAAAAATCTAGATTTGATCTTTTCCTTCCAGTAGGTGTTCAATCATCAATGTTCATAAAGTTTGATTGATTAAAAAATGCACTTGGTTGCCTTTTTGTCAAGTCTGTGATGTGGGATCTCACAAGAGATCTATCTTTTTTCCATTTCTTATTATTTTCCATAGTTGCTGTCACTGTTTATTATAATGATTTTTTATGGACACGTGTAGGAGACTTGAACTTTAGTCTTTGGTCCTCGTTAATTTTAGATTAATATTAGGTGAATTTTATTTGACACGCTATGTTGCATATTTTAATTATGAGTATGTTGCTGTTTATTTACTCATCTGTTAGGTGCTGTATAATTTATAAATTACAATTGTTGCTGAATGATTTTCTTATTTATAAATAACAAATGTTGCTGAATGATTTTCTTTCCTTCTTATTCTTGTCGGTGTAGTATTTTCCATTGCGATCTAATAAATTTTTTCCACATGGGATTATTTTCTCTTTAAGTTTCTGATATTGTTCAAGCTTTTTCTTTATTCTCTGTTACTTGTAGCTGGCTTGTTTGTAAATTCAATGCTAAAGTGGCTAAGGTTTCTGTTTTGCAAGCATGATTATGTAAGTTAAAATAGTAGGAAAACTAATTAGCAGAGACATGAAATATGATGTAGAATTTGGTTAAAGGGATCAAGTTTTTCTTCCAATTTTGACCCATGTGGGATTGGGTTGGGGGGGAGGGGGGGGGGGTTTATTGGTGGTGGCAGCAAGTAAAAGTTTTGCTCTTATATGAAAAAGAAATAGTCTCATTATCAATACAATCACCATCCTCAGCTTGGTAATATTCTTCTTTTAATATGTAAGGTTAATAAATTTATATTCAATGGTTTGCCTAATTTGTCTCCTTTTATAAAAAGAATAAATAGTTTCTTTATTGATGCAATCACCATCCTCAAATTATTAATAATCTACTTTTAGTATGCAAGTTTACTACTCCCTCCGTCCCGGATCACTTTGCACACTAAATTGGGCACATTTTTTAAGAAAAAGTAGATATTTGCTTTTTGGTTGAGGGTATAGTGGTCAAATTAGGCACAACTTTTAAGAAAAAGTTTGAATATTAAATGGTATTGTGTGAGAAAAAGTAATGGCATTCTTTGTAAATAAATGTGTATTGTGAGGGTGTTGATTATGTTAAAATTTGCCATTTTTGGGTGTGCAAAGTGTTTGGGGACAAACTAAAAAGGAAAGTGTGCAAAGTGTTAAGGGACGGAGAGAGTAATTTTTAAAATATATTTGTCACATCTTCACCTAAAATTTTTGAAGCTAAACTTGTCTCCTTCACACTTTTCAATCCATCTAGATTTCTACTCCTTTGAATAAAAAGTTCTAATCCTTAAAATGAAAAATGACCTTTCTCAATTGTTAAAATCTAATTTTAGTATGCAAGTTTAATAATTTTTTTGAATATGTTTTTTGTCACATTTTCACCTAAATAATTCCTAGCTACACTTGTCAACTCATCTAGATTTCTACTCCTTTGAATAAAAAATTCTAATTCTCTAAATGAAAAAGTTTTAAAATTATATTTAACTTTACATTTAAAAAAAAAATTACAGGTGCAATTTATTGTTAATACACAATATTGGATTCCAGATGATGTCATCATTTTTTTCCAGATATAGCTTGTTTTCATCACATATACTATTGATTGACACTCCCATGAATTTTATAGTTAATAAGTATATCTAATTTACTCTTTTTGCATTATTTGTTATTATTCTAATTCTAATTTTATTTAGTAATGTTGAATTACAGTTGATTCTCCTTTTTGTCTAAAATTTGCTTCTCGTTAACTACTATGAAAATATGAGAAATATGATCCAGTTATTTCTAAATATCATATGACATACTTATATTTGATTTTTTTTTTTTAGTGTAAGAATACTGAATGGAGAAATGTAAGTATTTTGATGTATAATCTCTGCATCCTAAACTAAAATCCATCGTGGCACTGTCCCTGGTTTTGACGTTGTAGTTCTGCTGCCAATGAGTAATCTCATTGAGATGTTAAAGAACAATTCTCTGGTGCAATCTACTTTTTGAAGGTGAACCATTTGACATATTCATTACGATATGTGCATGTGTATTGCTTTCAGGATAATACTAGAACAATGTTCTCCACTCTACTTGAACCATCAAAAACTGAGTTTAGTCACAAGATGTAAAAAAAAAAAAACAAATAAATTTTTTTTGGGTAGATAAATATGGTATTTGGGGCAATATTGCACAGCTGTGGTAGTTAATGAATATTGCAAACTCTCCATTTCTTCTTTTATTTTTGGTTTGTCAGGTTTTTTTTTTTTTTTGTTTTCCTGAAAGTTGAGTTGGAAGAAGATCGATGCTAATTATATTTTTGGAATATAAATATATTCTTGTTTAAACAGAATTTTACCTGTTCACTTTTTTGTCCAAACTTGTTATATCATTCTAATACCTAATCGTTATGTCACAGGTGCAACATCATTTCTTATGACCGAGTACCAATATGTTGGTATTTTCATGATTGCTTTTGCTGTCTTAATCTTTGTCTTCCTTGGATCTGTGGAAGGATTCAGTACAAAGCCACAAACTTGTACATATGACATCACCAAATTGTGCAAGCCTGCTCTTGCCACAGCTCTTTTTAGCACCTTGTCCTTTGTTCTTGGTGCCATCACTTCTGTGGTTTCAGGCTTTCTCGGAATGAAAATTGCCACCTATGCCAACGCACGAACTACTTTAGAGGCTAGAAAAGGTGTAGGGAAAGCTTTCATTGTTGCATTTAGATCTGGTGCAGTGATGGGTTTCCTTCTTGCTGCTAGTGGTCTTCTGGTTTTGTACATTGCCATAAATCTCTTCAAGTTGTACTATGGTGATGACTGGGAAGGCCTGTTTGAGGCTATAACTGGTTATGGTCTTGGTGGATCTTCAATGGCTCTGTTCGGAAGAGTTGGTGGAGGCATTTACACAAAAGCTGCTGATGTAGGTGCAGATCTTGTGGGCAAGGTGGAAAGGAACATCCCAGAGGATGACCCCAGAAACCCTGCGGTAAGGTTACAATGTGAAGTAAATGCCTGGGCTTCTAAGAATTATTTTTTCTTTTTTTTTTGCTGATTATATTTTGAACATATTGCAGGTCATTGCAGACAATGTTGGTGACAATGTTGGGGATATTGCCGGTATGGGGTCTGATCTGTTTGGCTCATATGCAGAATCTTCTTGTGCGGCACTTGTTGTTGCTTCCATCTCATCGTTTGGGATGAGCCATAACTTGACTGCCATGCTATACCCTCTCCTAATCAGCTCCGTGGGAATCCTTGTGTGTTTGCTGACCACCTTATTTGCAACTGATTTCTTTGAGGTCAAGACTGTTATAGAAATCGAACCAGCACTGAAGAAGCAGCTAATTATCTCAACAGCATTGATGACTCTTGGGATTGCCTTAGTCAGCTGGGTTGCCCTTCCTTCCTCCTTTACAATATTCAATTTTGGAGTTCAAAAGGAGGTTAAGAGCTGGTAAGTTCATTATCTCTCTGGTTTTCATTAGTTATTTCAACAAAACTCTCAGTGGGTCTATTGTTGAAAAGTCTTATTTTTCCTTATTCTCTTTTCCTCCTTTTCGGTTAGAGAAGGTTTGAGTTGAAATCATTTACACCTTCCACCCCCCCCCCCCCCCCGTGTGGTACTCTTCATTAAGAGAGATGTACTTATATCTCATTTTCTTGCTCTTCTTTCCTCAAATTTCCACTCAATAAATGACTGTTGCGGTTGCAGGCAGTTATTCTTGTGTGTTGCTGTTGGTTTATGGGCTGGCTTAATCATTGGTTTTATCACAGAATACTACACGAGCAATACTTACAGGTATCTTTCAAGAAAATGTTATCTAGTCCAGAATAAATTTGAATGTAGATGATTCTGAAGTCATTCTCTTTTCATTTTCAGCCCGGTACAAGATGTTGCTGATTCCTGCCGTACAGGAGCAGCTACAAATGTCATTTTTGGCCTTGCATTGGGATACAAATCAGTTATCATTCCGATTTTTGCAATAGCAATTAGCATTTTCGTTAGTTTTACCTTTGCTGCAATGTATGGCATTGCCGTAGCTGCTCTTGGCATGCTGAGTACTATAGCCACTGGTTTGGCAATTGATGCTTATGGACCAATCAGTGACAATGCTGGGGGTATTGCTGAAATGGCTGGCATGAGCCACACAATTAGAGAGAGGACTGATGCCCTTGATGCTGCAGGAAACACCACAGCAGCTATTGGCAAGGTAATAAGTGCTTTCACTCTGTCCCAGAAAATTAACTGGTTTTATCTACTTTTACAACAATGAATTTTCCATGTATTGGAGTTTTTCATGGTGGTGCTTACAATTTTGTTTTTGTTTTTTGAATTTCATTTATCCATTAGAAGTTTAACTTACGTCAATATCATGTTGAGTTAAATCTGGCATATAGGTTCCTTTCATGTGGATAATTTTACTATTTCTTTTGAGGTCTATACCTCAAATTAACCATCTTAGGCAAGTACTTGTTGAAGTTGGGTGTTATCAATACAGGCAAGAGTGTTGATTAATGCATATTTCTTTAACAGAGTGTTCTTGCCTTTTATTATCAGGGATTTGCAATTGGATCTGCTGCTCTTGTGTCCCTTGCCCTCTTTGGTGCATTTGTGAGCCGTGCAGCCATATCAACTGTTGATGTTTTAACTCCCAAAGTATTCATTGGTTTAATCGTGGGTGCTATGCTTCCATACTGGTTCTCAGCCATGACAATGAAGAGTGTGGGTAGTGCAGCTCTGAAGATGGTTGAAGAAGTGCGCCGTCAATTTAACACCATCCCTGGTCTTATGGAAGGCACTGCCAAGCCCGACTACGCAACTTGTGTCAAGATCTCAACTGATGCCTCTCTCAAGGAGATGATCCCTCCTGGTGCTCTTGTCATGCTTACACCCCTCATTGTTGGCATTTTCTTTGGCGTGGAAACACTTTCGGGCGTCCTTGCTGGATCCCTCGTCTCTGGTGTTCAAGTAATGTCACTGACTCTGCTTTATTCTTTCACAACTACATTCTCTCTTTTTTGTTTCTTTGCCAAAAAAATTGCCTGGTTTATGTGATGCAGATAGCTATTTCGGCATCCAACACTGGTGGTGCTTGGGACAACGCCAAGAAATACATCGAGGTAATTTAGTTAACTTTTTACTCTCCGAATGGGTACTTGATATGTTGTAATTGTTTGTGAATGAACGATGTTTGATAACAGGCTGGTGCGTCTGAGCATGCCCGGACTTTGGGTCCTAAAGGATCGGATGCACACAAAGCTGCTGTGATTGGGGACACCATTGGCGACCCGCTGAAGGATACGTCTGGACCGTCGTTGAACATTCTGATCAAGCTAATGGCAGTGGAATCACTGGTGTTTGCACCCTTCTTTGCTGCTCATGGTGGCTTGCTCTTCAAGATTTTCTAAGGCTTGAAATAGCCTCCCCCATTTTGTAATCTCATTGTTAAGCCCCGACTATAACTACATTTTTACTTGCCTTGTATCTTCAACTCCTACTGGTGAATTTTCTTATCATCATTGCTTAATCTTGTTGTAACTTGAGACTTAATCTCACTTAGTAAACCACTTTAATTTATTTGATTGTCAGCATTCTTCTTTCTGCTTTCTCCATCTTGAAAAAATGGTTCATAGTTTTTACTTGAATTTTTATTAAACATATTTGCAATCAGGTGTTACAAATTTTAAATAATGATATTTTGATGACTAATAAAAGTATTGATAAAATAGTATTAAAAAAATAAAGAAAATAATTATTTTAATGTATTTAATTTGGATCCTCTTTTAATATAGGGCTACTAGTCTACCAATTCCCACAGCCATGGGTTATGGCCATGGCGGTCTCCATTCTCCACTCACATGTATCCATGAATCACTCTTCAATTCCGTCACTACCTCCTCCCCGCTTCTCCGCCACCGTCTCCACTCCTTTCTATACCCCTCGCCGCTGCAGCGCCACCACCAACATTCCTACCGCCGCCCCCAGGGCCTTCGCATCCGCGCACTCGACGCCGCGCAGCCCTTCGACTACGAAGCTCACCTGATAAACCGCTTCACGCAGTCCACCAAGCTCAAAATTGCTATTCTCGGGTTTGGGAATTTCGGCCAATTTCTCGCCAAGGCCTTCATCCGCCAAGGCCACTCAGTCTACGCCCATTCTAGATCTAATTACCACTCCGATGCGGAATCAATCGGCGCCTTCTTCTTCTCCGATCTCAACGACCTCTGTGAGCAGCACCCTGACGTCTTGGTAATTTGCACCTCCATCATTTCGACTGAATCTGTGCTCAAATCTCTGCCCCTCCAGCGCCTCAGGCGGAACACTCTGTTTGTTGACGTTTTGTCTGTTAAAGAATTTCCAAAGAATTTATTTCTTCAATTTCTTCCGACTCATTTTGATATACTCTGTACCCATCCGATGTTTGGACCCGAGAGTGGCAAGTACAGTTGGCAGAATTTGCCACTGGTGTTCGATAAGGTGAGGATTGGAAGTGAGGATTCGAGGCTCGTGAGGGTTGAGAATTTCTTGGATATTTTCAAGAAGGAAGGGTGTAGGATGGTGGAGATGACATGTGAGGAGCATGATAAGTATGCAGCAGGTTCCCAATTCATCACCCATACAATGGGGAGGATGCTAGAGAAATTGCAGCTGGATAGCACTCCAATTAACACAAAAGGGTACGAGACTTTGTTGGATTTGGTGGACAATACAGCCAGTGATAGCTTTGATTTGTATTATGGGCTTTTTATGTACAATGAGAATGCAATGGAGCAGCTTGAAAGGTTGGATTTAGCATTTGAGGCATTGAAGAAGGAATTATTTGGACATTTGCACGACGTTTTGAGAAAGCAGTTGTTTGGGAAATCAGAGGAGGGGGCTGCAAGCAGGCCTGTGCTGGTGAAGTTGCCCAAGAATGAGAGTCCATTGTTGCCAGAATAGTTTTCGTTTGCATTAGGTATGAATCCTGTTTATCAGCAGCCAGTTCTTGATTGATATGATTCGTTATCAGGCTTATTTGGAAATCCGATGATGAAATTATTTTATGAGTGGATAACATAGCATGATAATTCGTTAGCTTTCATTTACATCCAGTTCATTCAGATGATGGACTTGAAGAACTGATTTCTATCCTGTTCTTGAGTTAGGACATTCAGAAATTTGATGTTCCCAGACAAAAATTACGTTCAATTTCACACCTAAAAAGGTGGACCAACAATTTTTATGCTCTTCTTAGTTAGATCAATAAGTCGCAAGTTACTTTGATGTTAGGTATAACATATAAGTATCTAAGTTTGATGTGTGTTCCTGCATGGAACTTTGAAATCACTCTTTGACTACACAATAGAATGGGGAAACAATTATGTTTTATGGATGAGTGAGCTTGATGCTAGAAGGATAGCAGGGCATATGTCAAATGTTTGATGAAGCATGTTTCTGGTATAATTAGTGCAATTTCTATTAATATATGCTTTCGTTTACTATACTTGCTTCCTGTTGAGGACAATAAGTACTAGTTTGTGATGCTTGAGTTCGTGGATCAAATCATCAGGTATTAGTGTAGAAAATGGCTGATGATATGTTGATTTTAGTGGGTGCAAAAATTGATATGAAGGCTGAAATTGTGTGCAGCAAACTAGTTCAATAGCTTGTGTTTGATGTAAGGTTTATTTAATAAAATTAGTTGTAGTGTTAGTTAATTTATAAGTAACCTCGTTTATAGATTTCCATAGGCTAATTAATATTTTAATGATTTGATTAACCTCATTCATAGATTTCCATAGACTAATTAATATTTGGGATTTTATCAGTTCAAGCATCAAAAGATAATCAACTATAAATGTAACTTGGTAGTGTCATCGTGTCATATTATTTTTTTCTATCAAGCAATGGATATCCTCAACGATGTTATAAAAAATTATAAATGTGTTGGTTTCATCTTTTTTCTGTATAGGAATGAGACTCCATTCTTCATGGGTGATTTAGCAGCTATGTAAATTAGGTTTCAACTCTTGATTCATAGAAAATTTCTCTATCTTCTTTGTCTTTGTCACTTCTCCGAAAATGATAGATATGTGCAACGAAAGGAGGGTGTAGAAGACAAAAAAAGGATAGACATTAGCAATGAAAGAGTGTTGAAAATGATAGATATGTGCAAACGAAAGGAGGGTGTTGAAAACAAAAAAACAACTATACACAATAAAACAACGAGGAGACCTTAAACCCTTAATTGTTATTTTTCCAATTGACATGATTTGTCCATGTGGCTATTTGAAAGCCACATCAGCGTCATTTAATAACCACATCACCTTCAATGAGACCAATGCTAACATTTTTTGGAATCTTAGAAGAAGAAGAAGAAGAAGAAGAAGAAGAAGAAGAAGAAGATACCAAGTGGTAATTTTGCCCCTTTTCACTAATTTACTTCACTGATTGATTTGGTTTCCATCTTTCGACTATGTTACAATAAGAGTGAGGACTATGGCCCTTACACTCATTCTTATTTTATCAATCAGCAGAATATGGAAAAGTAGAGCATATGTAGGCTGCAGCTTCTAATTACCTATTAATTTACATGCAGGAACATCAAACTGTGGCATGTGAACAAACACAATGGAAAGTGGATCAACTGTTATAGGGTCCGAAGAATTTACTCTCACAACAGGCTCCATGGGGGGTATAACTCCGCCTGATTCAAGAGTCAACGGGACCCCATTTAGCAGAACAGTCCGGCTTGTTAAGTTCCCATCCTTTGGGGTCAGGTGGTATTCTTCTGTAGTTGCTCTGTATCCTAAAAGATTGGGTCTTGCCTTGAAAGTAATGTTTCTGTCTAGATTTATTAGTAATATAGTAATTCCGGGCTGCAAGATATAGGTCCAGAATCAGTTAGAAGAGTGTTGAGTATGATGTGATTAGGCATTTTTATACTCACAAGTTTTTTTGCACAATGAGCATATGCACGGATATTCTTCATCTTTGTTGTGAATTTTATTGACAAAACGTATCTTCCCATTAGACGGTTCCAAAGAAGTGCACTGCAAGAGAGCAAGCTAGCTCAGCCCTCAGAATTGGTAAAAGGCTTTGTTCTTTTTTTGTGTATAGAAAAACCTGTAGTAATCCGGGTTTGGAACGAAGGTGGCGGTGTCGAGTAATCCATAGTTGCCACCAATTAATGTTTGTCTACAAAATGTCTTTATATGATAAGTTGATGCTAGCCCAAGAATATCCAAGTACCTGCTCATTCAGCAACATCACCAATATTAGCAGCTAAATAAAAATTGGGAAGTTTTTTGATACAAACCAAATGAGTTGATTGCAAATCATGTTAGAGAATAATAATGCGGTTTTTGAATACATAGGGGACCAAAATAAATTTTGCTTTCTTCTAGTAACATCAGTGATTGCTCTCTTCCTCAGCATATCCCATGATTTATATGATAGCAAACGAAAATTTGTCTAATGTTTAGTTGCAAGCGGCGTCGATACCAGAAACTAAAGACGAAAGCATTTGTGACTCCATCTCGGCCACTACTGTAAACTCCTCCGCCCTCGCTAACCCAAGCAACGGTAGAGGTTCGGAAATTCTTGAGCATGTCGGTCATGTTCTTGAACGTACTAATCGAACTATCAAGAACAGTTGTATTCAGAATTTTATTCACAAGATCCTCATCAAATCCTACCAACAAAAGGAAATTTGGTTCATAGTAAGGATTGCAATATCAGATTCTGCAAGAATTAGTATCACAAGTTAATTTTCTTTTGATAGCTAAAGCACCTGAGCCCACATTATAGATGTGGAGAGTGATAACATTTACATCTCCACCTGGTGTTTTGTTTAAGTACTCATCAAACCAACTCGAATTGAATAATCCTCCAGGGGACAGTACCAATGGTTTGTTCTTGTTGACTTTCCGGATTAGACGAGCCAGAGTAATCGTGTCGTTTGCATACGGATCAGGAGCAACTGATATACCCATAGGAACTCCACCTAATTCATTGCCTGCAAACAAAATGAGAACACTAACTATCAGAAACTCTCTTTTTCTCCAAGTATATAGGTTTGATATGTTCTCACCAAGCTCCCAACCAAGTACTTTATGTCCCTTCTTGCGAGTGTAATCAAAAAATGATGCTGCGTTGCTTGAATTCCAAGGCCCAGTAGCAGTACCTTTCTCTTTATCTATTGTTTTTCCATATAGAGCATTTATTCCAAATACAAACTCAGCCCTGTAATTTTTTTTCCAACACAAAATATGATAGTGAGTCCTAAATTCAGCATCAGCTCTTGAAAAAAAAAAGAAACCCCACACACATTTTTTAAAATTGTAGTTTAATCCTAACCTTTTGAATTTCAATAAAAAAAAAAGTTACAATATTTTCTAAATTTGCAATTAATCATCGCTTTGAATTTAGAAAAAAAAAATCACCTCATTTTCTAATTTTCAATTTAATTATGAACTTTTGAATTTAGAAAGGAAAAAAAAAGACTTTAACACACTTTTACACTTCGAATCACAATTATATTTTCTTGAGATCAGACTTTAACATTTACACACAAATCATGAATTTAACATACTATTTCAATTTGACTTCAACACATTATTTTGCTTTTCACATGAATTTAGATTGTTGGAGAGTACAATTGTCCTTCACCTCACAATAATAAGCTCAAGCTGTGGTGTTTTTTTCCCCCTAGATTAAAGAAGTGAGGACAATATGTTTTATAGAACAAAG
This sequence comes from Scutellaria barbata, assembly GCA_028654395.1. Taxonomy (NCBI): domain Eukaryota; kingdom Viridiplantae; phylum Streptophyta; class Magnoliopsida; order Lamiales; family Lamiaceae; genus Scutellaria; species Scutellaria barbata. The sequence continues at coordinate 9,527,574 of CM053646.1, read as the reverse complement.
TGTATGGTTGTTACCCAGTTTGATTCATGAAGGAATTAAGTTCATCCCATCTGGCTAAGGTGAAGCACCCCTCAGTATAATTGAATATCTGAGAACTATTTTGGACGAATGGAACACATAAAGTCCCTGTATGAGTTTGATAGATCGTTTTATCTTGCAAAGTGCCACCTAGTCTCATCTTTAGAGGTGAAAATGCTGCATCAATTCAACCCCACACAAAAAAAAAAAAAAAAATTGCTTTAAATGAATTTTATAAAATAGTAAATAATGTTAGAAAACTTATTGCAAACCTTTTATGGCATTAAAGAGGATAACATTGCTGAGATCCTGATCAGAATAAGGTGAAATAAGTCAGAAACCATATTTTCCAGTTTAAAATAAGAGTCTTATAGCTCAAATGATAACCTATTTTTATAAAGGTGAAGATTGTGATAATCCAAATTCAAATCTATATCAATTAAATTTTCTTATCTTTATTATCTCTCTTTCTTCCAATCCCTCTAACTTATTATAAATAAATATATACATGTATATATTCAGTTTTAAGACTTCAGAATCAAGTAAGAATCTTGTTTGTGGCCCTGGCCCCTATGTTTTTTATATGGAGAAAATAAGCCTTCTTTTATGACTAAGTTGATCGTTATTCTATTGATTCTCAAAGTTAAAATATGTTATTTTTATCCCACGTTGATAATGAAAATCATATGATACATTTTTACTATTCATTATAAATCCTAAATATTTAATTTTAATTAAAAAATTAAATCATGTTTGTTTGTAATTTTGTTTAAACAAAAATCAAAGAAAATTTTCTATGAATCATAATATCGTGATCTGTCTACATCGAATTAATAAAATAACATATGTGAACTCTAAGATCAAGCCTAGTTTGTTTGATCTAGAAAAGATTTAGAAAACATAAATGGTCTATACAAATCTTATGATTTGCTCCGTAGTTCATACTCTTGAATCTTCATGCATTTTGGAGATAATAAAAAAAGAAAAAGAAAAACATACCAAATTGAAGAGAGAAGCATTGACCCAACTACAAGAACGATTATCACAATTATCAGAAGGCCAGAAGTCGAGTGTAGCACAGATGAAATTCTCATCAGTCTCAGCAATAGGACTATTTCCATCTATATTAAATTCAACCTTCTTTTCAACAGCATTCACTTCATCACATATGAGGCTAAAGATAATAATATACAACACACAAATCACAACACACCACCCCTTTTTCAAAAGGGGAAAATAATCCATCTTTAACTGTATATGATTCACTATGCTTGGTATTGGGGATATATATATAATTTGATGAGTTTAAGGCTTGTAATATTTATAGGCACAAGTTTGTTTGTGATAACTTTCTGTCCTCGTTGAAAAGGAATTAATAAGTGTAGATTTGATTTTAGCTGGACTTTGTCTTATCGAAGTACAAATGTGTCAAGTGATTAATTATGATACACGTAGTTGGAGGGAGGGGGGCCGGGGCTCACTTGGGCGGCCTCAAATTTAAAAAATTCTATATATATATATATATATATATATATATATATATATATATATATATATATATATATATAATATATATGCGCATTATATCAATTTAGTGAAATTAGTTCATATATATATATATATATGAATAATTTTTAATATTAAGGTGTAGTTAAATTATAACCATTAATAGATTATAATTTTATTTCATGTTGAATCAATATATATATATATATATATATATATATATTATTTCACTTAATTATATATAAGTCTTATATCTTCACACTTTTTCTATTTTTGATACTCTTAATCATTTTAGATACAAAATTCATAATAATTGTGAATTTTCTAAATAACTAAAATGAGTAAATTATATTTGTGACTATCTATATTTGTATTATTCAAGTATCCAACATTTAAATTTCATCATTTCAGTATCAAATTATTAATTCGAATTTATTAAAAAAATATTAAAAATTCAAAGTTGAATATATGTTGATTATAAAATATAAAAAAACCTAAATATATATATATATATAATTAATACGTATATCAAATTTTTATATATTATAAGTGGATCATTTGAACAAAATTTCTGACTTGATCACTGAAAATAGATATATGTATTTGGAGTTCCCAATGTAAATATTTAGCTTACAAATATTAATTATAAACACCTAGGTCCGCCTCTCTTTGACTTATTTTTAAAAAATAATTAATTTGATTCTATAATTATATTCATATAGACTACAAGTCTACAACGATTGCTATGATATTTTAGTTATATATCATTGTTGTTGCCGCTTTAATTATAATTTAAAAAAATTAAATATCATAAGCTTTAAGTAATATATATATATATATATATATATATATATATATATATATATATATATATATATATATATATAATCTGACGTCCAATCTACTATAATAGATATAAAATGGTTCCTTATTATTACTCATTATAAAAAAATACCTAAAATATCATAAATTTTAGTAAAAATTAGAAATATGGCTACTTTATTTCATTTGGTAAGACATATATGGGGTCACTTACCCCACGTCCAATCAAAAATAGTGGTGCACTCACTGCAAAACATAATTTTCGTTTAAGGCTATTAAATATAAGGGTTACAAGAAAATTGATAATTTTTTGTGTAATTTTTTTTTTAACCTTTTGGTCTTACGAAAAATTTAATATAATTTTCGTGTAAGTCCAAAAAAAATTAGTTTTTTCTTACACGAAAATTGATCAATTTCTATGTAAGCCCTTTTTTTTCTACATGAAAATTAATTTTTTCTTTTTTTTTTACACAAAAATTGATCTATTTTCATGTAACCCTATGAAACATAAGAGTTATATGAAAATTGTGTGTGTGAGTGAATAAACAATCAATTTTAAATTTTGTGAAACTAACCAGCCATCATTTCACATTTAGTGACATGCGGCTTTTTTTTATTTTAAAGTACAAAAGAAGTAGAAATGGACTAAAATTTATTTATTTTTATTTATTTTTTTGATGAAAAAATTGAATTCAAATAGAGTACCAGAGTACTCTAACCCGAAATGGACTAAAATTTATATCAAGTGATATAAAGGGATTTACATTATATGTTTGGTAGTAGTCTTGGTCATTCTCTCTCTCTATATATATTTTATGAATGATAGAACAAGAATTCAGAATAGTTAATTTATATATACTTCCTCAGTTTTAAATAAGTGTTGTATTGGAGTTTTATCATATGTAGGTTAATGAACATAAAAATTGGATAAATATATCCTTATTTGGCCAAGAAATTTAGGGTTTAAAATTGGAAAGATGATCATATTAAATCCCTAAATTTTAGGTGAAAAATATCAATATAGATAAATTGGGAATAAAATTGTATAAAAATATAAAGTAATATTTAATTTGAACAAAATTTAAACCCCAGAATTACACTTATTTTGGAATGGAGGGGATTATATAAATGAAAGATAGAACGAGAAACCAAATCAAACTATTCGATAACCTAACTAAGATATGTAATTCATTATTATTTTTTAATTTAATACAATAAAGATATATATATATATATATATATATATATATATATATGAGTTTATTACATTTTTTGCCCCGTAATTTAGGGGGTCTGGCAGTTTTGGACTTTAAGTTTTCGGGCTGGCAATTTAGGACTTTAATTTGTCGGGCTTCGCGAATTTTGCCCAAATTAAGCCCGAATTGCTTAATTGGGCCCAAATTGCACGTGAATCGCACGTGAGGTCACGAAATTGGACAATTCGGGCCAATTTTGCTGATGTGGCATTTCTTTGTCATTTGTGGCATTTCTAATTAAAAAATCCTTTTTTCCATGTGGATAAAAAAATTAAATTTTTTATCTTTTGAATTAACTCCAAATATAAATAAAATGGAAAATTAAAAATTAAAAATTCACAAATAAAATAAAATATAAAATTAAAAAATGATAGGTCATCTTCTTCATCAATTCCAAATTCATCTCATTCCATGTCTCGGCTCGCCGCCGCACCACCCACCACCACCTACAGACACCCACCACCGTCGTCTCCACCATTCTCGATGAGCTTCGCCTCAAACATCTGGTGGACATCCACCTCAGCTAAGGTCTCTCCGGCGAAAAGCGCCGCCGCATCTCGATAAACCCTAATAAATGCCAAAATTAAAACCCCCATCCAACCAAAACAAAAATATAATCCCTCGTATCTTGAGCCCTCCAAAATTTGAATTCTCAGGAAAGGAAATCCTATCTGTTTGTCTCGCTTTCATCTCTCTTTCTCTCTCTATCAATGCATTAGCCTCACTCCTTCATTATCTCCTTCCAGTTTTTGAGGTTCTGCATCTCAGATTTTCCACAGCCATACGTCCAAGCAAACAAACAGAAACCCCCAGAAAACCCTCATCTTTCATCCCCTTTTCTACCACCAATCAATGGCGAAGAAGAAAGTATCCCATGCTCAACAAGAGAAACCATTGCAGAAGCAGGAGGTTACGGTGCGAGAGATCACGCCCTCCATGGATTCCGAGGCTTCGGAGAAGCTTGAGAATCTGAAATCGCTCAACCAAATGCTGCTCAAAGAAGCGTTTGAGCACCGTAAGCAGTTGGAATCGCTGGTTCAGTCCAAGGGGTATTTGGAATTGGAGTTGACTCGGTCGAACTCAGAGAGAGTGAGAGAGGGAGAGACTCCTCCTCGACGAGAAGTAGAAAACGAGGCTGATATACAACATTATTGCTAGTAGGCATATAAAATCAAAATTGCCCACACCCGAACAAGTGTCTGTGACTGCATCCTTCTTCGCTCTTGAGGATCTAGATCAAATGAAATTTGGGGATTAGGGTTCTAGAGCAATTTGGGGATTTGGATGTATTCAGATTTAAGACACATAAAATCCACGTGGAGTGTAGATATAAAAAATTCGAAATGCCAAAAAGGATAAAGAAATGCCACATCAGCAAAATTGGCCCGAATTGTCCAATTTCGCGACCTCACGTGCGATTCACGTGCAATTTGGGCCCAATTAAGCAATTCGGGCTTAATTTGGGCAAAATTTGCGAAGCCCGACAAATTAAAATCCTAAATTGCCAGCCCGAAAACTTAAAGTTCGAAACTGCCAGACCCCCTAAATTACGGGGCAAAAAAAGTAATAAACTCTATATATATATATATCAAATAAATTTGAATATGTTTATTACATTTTATAAATCTAATGCTGGAGCTCAGTGAACAAGATTATAGAAGTGTTACAACAACTCGAACGTGTTCGATTCGATTGAATCTCAGTCCAAACTTGATTTGAATAATAATCAGATAATCTAGCTCAAAAATCTTAAAGCTCGATAACAATATTTTTAGACAAGTTAATAATATGGGTAATATATATAAGTACACCTAGACAAAGATTTTGAAAACTTGATCTTCGAAACCGAAGAAGTAAAGAAATGAAAAGCAGCTGTTTGACTTAAAGACATAAACTATGGATATTATATAAAATGGGTTGTGGTCTAATGTAATAGCTTGATGAACATACATTATCTTAAGGTCAGATTCATTATTATACAATAGAAAATGGAGACACAGAGAATTTATGAACCATGTAGTTGAAGTGCTTTCGCTTTTCTTTCTCGTTTTTGTTTAACTTGTGCATTTTGATATTAACTCTACAATATATATATATATATATATATATATATATATATATATATATATATATATATATATATATATATAAAAGAAATCTCGTGGGCAATTCCAAGCCTCTATCTCAATATTTTTTTGTCCCACGTATCACGTATCAAAACTTAATTTTGAATAAGAGTTCTTCAACTTGACTGCTAATTTACATCACTTGGAATTGTTTATTTAAAATCACGTAATCAATTTGAAAGGGAAATTAATGCATATTTAAGAAGGGAAAGTTGGAGCCATATCAGTGATCCATATCAGTGATATCGATAAAAAGGAAGGTCAGTTTTGTGATTTCCGTTTGCTTTCTACATATATAACTAATTAATGTATTATTAAAAGACGACTATATATCAAGATACTATTAGTGGATAGGGACGTCACTCATTTAGTTGATGTAGTTCTTAGGTTGAATATTGGAAATGATAAAGGAAGGATTGCACTATATATGGCTTAAGTTTAATTTACATTTCTTGACGTGGAGGTATCAAAGCTGGGTTGGATTTAGAGGACCATCGTTCCACTTGAATTTTTATAATTATTGTTTTTATATGTAGTTTCATAATATTATACTCATTTCAATTCAAAATAAGTATCGTTTTCTAGTTTTTGTTAGAGTTAATTAGATAAAAATACCCTTAGACGATATTATATCTCTCCCCACTCATTCTTAAATTAATATGATTTTCTTTTCTCTCATTAATCATATCATTGAGATGATATAATATCAAAGAAAGAAATACAAATTGAGATAAAGAAAAAATTGTAGAATTTTGTATGAATAAATTGTAAAGAGACTAAAAGGTAAGTTCAAAATTAAGAAATCTAGAATCTTGGGATTGAGGATAAATTTTAAAAAAAAAAAGTGGTAGATTAGTTAAAACAACATTTAATGGGTAACAAAAATTGGCCTTGAGAATAACATTTGTGAAAGTGTCCGGATGTTTCTGTGCAAGATAAAATGTAGAATACAAAAATACGTAATGTTGTTTGAAATGTGGACAATACTACGTGTAACATGCAGTGAAACTAAAATACATAAACAATGAGAGATATATCCACGATTATATAATGATACTCGTGGAATGTCTACAGGGCAAAAATGGTCTTATTAAATGTATATGAGATTACAAGACACAAAAATATGTTCAAAGAATGAATCTATGAAACCTAATGAAGCGTATACCCTCAACTAAAATATATGATCACACAACAAAATCTATCTTGCTAGACAATCATCAGAGTAGACATATTCTACGATTATACGAAAATAAGATAGACTCGTTAACAACAAGACGTGATCAAACAAGATCAAACACACTGTGAATAATGCTTCTTGAAAGGGAATGGTGTTTGCTCTTCTTTACTTTTCTCACGCTCTCATCTCTACATTCTCTAGCATCAGACCTTCGCTATTTATAGACTTTGATCAGCCTCCATGATCTTGTAGTACTCATCCACAATCTTCATGCTCCATAATCTCCACTGTCTTTCATTCCATGAACTCCATCTCTTGAAGTCACGTTCTCTCTTTGTGATTCGTTCCTTTCTAACGTTTTCCTTCTATATAAGATATAAGATACATATAAATAAATTTCCTATAAAATAGGAAGAGTTTATAGGAAGAGTTGTTATAATTAAATTTCATTCTTATTAAATCTGCAATAAAAATATGTTAGAAAAAAGAAAACAAATCTTTAAGATAAACTAACTTCGTATAATATCTAGGGTTAAACAAACTTTCCTAATAAATCTCAAATCTCGATATTAAGTTAATCACAATTGTTTCTATACACCAAGTGCACGGATCTAGCGTCAATTCGACCTGAAAGTGCCTTTCACGCGCCCCCACGTGCTCAAACCCTAGCCCAAACTCTAACTCAAACTCTAATTCTGTTGTATATTGACATAACATTTTAGTTTAGCAAACTTAACTTTTTAGTTCTATGCTTATAACCTTTTACTTATATGCACATAACCTTTTGCAGTGTTGAGTAGTGAAAAATGTATAAGTTATTCACTGAAAAAGTTATGAAATTTGTATATAAAGGTTATAGTATTACAATATAAAGGCTTCGGCTATATTGAATTTTTATAGTGAAAAAACTATAAGTTATTTATTGAAAAAGTTATGAAATCTGTACATAAAGGTTATACTATTACAACATAAAAGTTATAATATTACAACATAAAGGTTTGGGTTATATTACATGAATTTTTATAGTGAAAAAAGTACAAGTCATCAACTGAAAAAGTTATGAAATCTGTACATAAAGGTTACACTATTAGAACATAAATGTTATATTATCACAACATAAAGGTTATGACATAAATTATTTAAAAAAAAAAAAAAGGGCGCGGATCCGAGTTAAACCGGACCGGACCCGACCCGACCCGCATGCCCAATTACATGGATCATGATCCATGCACCTGGTGCATACAAACACTACTCTAAATTAATTGATTTATATAATAAAAAGAAAAAATAATATATGTTGATAAAAATCAACATTAACAATTTATATAACCATTCCGTGATAAGAATTTGCATCCTTAATTCTATCATAAAAAATTGCTCATTTGCTTCGTAAAATTTAACCTCCTTACTTTATATTAACCAAATCCTAAATCCGTCTATAGTGATAGCAGCCACCAATCAGCATGCATTCTAGAAATTGAATGAGAATGTCAACTTTGAGATAGGTCAAGTTTGAGTTAATTCTTGAGTTGAAACTGATTGAGATGAAAAGTGGGAGGCTTTTCATATTGCGAATTGTATAATTGATAATTATATTTTATAAAGGTCAAATAATATATCTTGAGTTGATAAGTGGGAGGCATCTCATATTGGAGATTAATGTAAAAGAACAGTTAAGAGTCACATATTGGTTTGCACGATCAACATATACACGCATTTAAAGACCACTCAATATCTTCTATTCAAACTCTTTATTTTATATAACCATTCATGTACATTATATATATCAAATGACATATTAAATAAGCATTTTAAAAATTGAGATAATCTCTCCAAGTGTTTTTTTAATTGCACTTATTTTATATTCCAACTTCATTAAGATACTATTGCTTGTATAAAATGACATCCGCAAGAAAATCAAGACATGTGTCCTTAAGTTGAAATATAATTAGAACTAGAATTTGGAATGGTGTTGGTGCTTTTGAGTGACCCATAGGTAGCACCAATTGATTTATATACTACAATTTAAGGTTTCTTTTATTAATTATATTGTTAGAGATAATTATTAAATAATTTATAATTTTTTATTTAGTTATTTCAAAACATCATATTTTTTATTTAAAAAAATATGTTTATATTTGCAGATTTCTTACATGAAATAAGAAATTTTAAAAATTATTTGTTAGTCTTTATTTTCGAAATAATCTTCAGTTTTTCTTTAAGATTTATTAACCAAAATTCAGATTAAATTATAGTTTTATAATTATTCAATTTAATTTTCCATTCATTGAATATTTTTATCTAGTAATAGAATTTTATAATAATATCAAATTTTTTATTTTTTTATTTTAACATTTTCAGATTTATTGAAAAAAATCAAATTAATTTATATTTAATTAATTAAACGAGTAGTATAATATTATGTACTCATCACTGAGATTTTATTGTGGTATTACAGTACCTTTTTAGTTGCTTGAAAGTAATTATGATTAAAGACTGGATAAAATAATTTATATGTATACCACCAGCTCCTTTAAGTTTAATATTAAATATGAATTATGATACACCAACTCTTTGATCAGGATCATCAATAATATTCTTGCATAACGTACTAAAATAAAATTGGGTAAAAAATGGCAGTATTTATGGTTAACTTTCATTAATTAATGTTGCCACTTCAATTTTATTTTATACCATTGCCGCACACACCCACGTGTCCTATATTTCTAGCAGCTCTAGCCTCATGGTTTACAATTAACGTGGTTCTCGGAGCATTCACATCCACGAACTAGATCGTTCTCTATTCCAAGTTAATGGTTATATTATATTATTTTTAATTCATATCAAGTGTAAATTGTTGATGTTATTTTTTACACTTGATGTGTAGAAATTATTTTAAAATACGATGAAATATCAATATGAAATAGAGGATCTTGTTTGTCAGATCTATAGGTATAATTAATATTCATTATTTTGTGTACTACGTGCAATCACATTAATTTCAAATATTCATTTTTTTAAAACACATTCCCATATTAATTTAATATAAATATAATCATTATGTGTGGCTTCTATTATCCAGTAACTTATTTTTCTATTATTTATATCAATTAAGGTCAATGATTTCATTTGAAATTTTATTAATAGTGATTAATAAAGACATTGAATTTAGATTAATTAAAAAAATAATATATTTGGTGCAAAAAAATTGTGTTGAAATAATTTTATTTACAATTAAAGACATTAACTAATTGTTAATAATGAGATTAATACTTTTCAGTTAATATTAAAATTCAATGGACATGCATATAATATAAATTAAATATTCATTTTGATGTTTCAATTAAATAAAATATTTTGATGAAAAGACAATTCATATGATTTTTAAATCGACAATTGGACAATTTTAGTTAATTTAAATGAAACTAATTTAACTACTTCAAATATTACATGTACATTCAAAATATTTAACTGTAAAGGAAGAATTAAATATTTGAATCAAAATATCAGATTTAGGTTTCAAAAAGATAAATTTGTTAACTTCATTTTATATGTGTTTTTAGAAATTTAATATTATTTATATTATATAATATGACCATAACATAATTTAAGTGATACACATATGTATAATATAAATCTAAACAAAAAAAATAAACTGTAAAAACATTTCAAATTAGAATTTACTTGTTAAAATAACCAAAATCAACTTGACAATTCTCACATTCAAAATAAAATCTTAAAGAAAAAGCATAATAATTAAAATTAAAATAACGATATACATAATATTTCTCAGCTATGAGCAGCTATATAAATATACATGGACAAGTTTTAATTGCAAGTTTGCAGGTGGCGTTGCCAGAAACTAAAGACGAAAACATTTGAGACTCCATCGCGGCCACTACTGTAAACTCCTCCGGCCTCACCAACCCAAGCAACTGCTGAGGTTCTTGATTTCTTGAGGACATTGCTGATTTCTTGAACAAATCAATCCCACTATCAAGAACACAAGATTCTCATCAGATCCTACAAATAGGAAAGAAAGTGATCATTTCCTTCTTGTTTTGTACTTAGAAATCTCTAACTCTACTTCTTTTTTAATATTTGTGTAATAAGAACTTATATAGCTGACTATGAGGATCTTAGGCTAAACTTATTGAAAGAACTTGTAAGCTCTTACGTCTATAAGATGTTAGTAATGACAATCGTATAATTTAAATTAACAAATTTTGAAGGAGTTTATGAAATAAATAAATAAATAAGCTTATTTTGGAAATAAATCATGATGTTCTTACCTTTTAAAAAGGATCTGATTAGCTCCCAACACTTTCTTAAAATGAAAAAAGATCTTATTTGTAAATTTTTATTAAAGATTTTTTAGGAGCTTATAAACTTTTAAACACATCTTAGTTTATAAACTCATCCAAACACTTACAGTATATATTCCAACAATTGATTCATTATGTATAGATTAATATATATGATGATGATTTCCTTCTTGTTTAGTTGGCTAAATTACCTACCTCCACCCAGGTTATATACATGGTAGGTGAGCACATTTAGTGATTTATGTGCTTTATTTAAGTAATGATTCAACCAACTAGATTCAAAGATTCCTCCAGGGGCGATTATCAACGGTTTGGAATTGAGTCCCTTTTAAACGTGTCGTATTGAGGGTTGCAGATCCATCGTGTCTTTGGTGAGTACTTTTGAATTGGGTATGAGCAATTCAAGATTCTTTATCATAAATTATTCAGTTAATATGGAAAAAAAAAAAAAAACTTGAAGTATGATAAAATTTTAACTTACAATCTAACGTTTTTTTTTTTTTTTTAATCCGATTGCACCCCATAATTGAAGAGTTCTTGAAATGCAACCTGGATTCATTTTCTTGACAAAAGAAAAATATATGACTTTCACGCTTTATGATTAGCAAATTAAAAGATAGGTGTAATTTGTGTTATTTTTTTATATTAATTTTAAATTAAAAGACAAGTTTATCCTTATAATTAGGGCATGCAAGTCAAGTGTTTTGCTTGCTTTCAACTAGAAAAATTTATTGAAAACTGAATTTTATGTTAACACTTTAAAAAACTCTTAAATTTTGGGGTGTAATCTGATAAAAAATTAAAAATTTAAATTGTAAATTGTAAAACTTACGAACTTCTGGTTGTTTTTTGATTCGAACGTATTTTTCTACCTATCAACTTCATTCTGCAAGTGAAATGTGGCTGGAATTATAGCTGTGTTGCATGAAAGTTCTATTAAAATAGGAAGCATTTTGAGAGAAATAAAATTCACATGACTTCAAATTCTCTCTTCAAATATGCAATCAACGGCTGTGATTTGCTTGAACTGGCAAACCAATAAATTGTAAAGTTTAGATATTAAGTTACATTAAATAAATAAATTTGTACAAAAAAGTGTAAAAACAATTTTCATAGTTTGAATGGTAAATTGATATTAACTCTAAAAATAATATAACAAAAAATTATTGATAAAATAAAACCTAAAATACAAAATTAATTTTCCTAGGTATCTAAAAGAGCTCCTCCAAACCCTCCATCATCTGGAATATCTTGGCCAAAAAAAAAAAAATTAAATAATAAAAAAGAATGTTGTTGCTCCACGATTTTGGAATTAGAAATGTTGTCCACATTCATCAATAAAATCATATATCTTCTCTCAATTAATTTTTAACTGATTTTTGCAAAATTGGGCTTCGATTTTGCGATTCAGTTTATTCTTTCAGCAGCTCAGAGTTATGGTCTTTTTAAACTTAAATCAATTTTAAAACTTCAATTTGCTCTTTTAGCACCTAAAATATCGTTATTAGTAAAAGATGACAAACAAACAACATAAAAACAAATCAAATAACAATAAGATTATAATAAAGAAACATTCATTTTTAATGCAAAAACTAGTGTAAACTACTATTAATGAGTTGCAGATTTTGATTTTGCAGTAAAATATTACACGACTGAAAAAGCTTTTAATGAAATATAAGATACATGTGCACAATTCTTGATATTTTTTGGGAGAAACGTGGATGGGTAGGATAATACAGTACCCACAATTATTGTCTTAGATCCGTTTTGGGAATCTTGGATTTTTCCCATATTCAAAAGATGCATTTCATTCATCATGAAATGCTTTTATCAAAGTTCTGTCTGTAGAGCCACTGCCAAAAGTAGTATAGCTTTCATGACAGATCTTCTTTGGCATGTTAATTCATGTATATACATATTATTTTTCATCGTGACCTTATCCAGAGATATGTGGACGCTAACCACACACACACATATATATATTCATCACATGAAAAATTATTCATCACATGTATACTTGGGATATTTACTCTAAAAACGATCAATTTTATTTGAGATTTTAAAATTATAGTTATAAAATATTTGTTGTAATTTTTTATTTATTCAAAATATTAAAATTACATTATAGGATTTTTTTAAGGAAAAAACTGGGGTTTACTCCAAATAATAGGATGAAAAGTATAAAATATTTAAAAGTAAAAAGAGTTACAATAATTAAAGCTAATTATAATGGGAATTATTTAAAAAAATTATAATTTTATTTTTCATATTTGTAACTACCCTTACTTAAAATCAACTCAAATTTTATTTGATCAATTATATATGATAATAGGTTCTTTATGAGTTTTGTTTAATTTGTATTCGATATTACATTAAAGGACGTGGAAAAAGGATCATTAATAATCGTATATCATACATGAGATATATAACAATCCGTCAGTTCCTAAAATAAAGTTTCTTTTCTCTAAACTACAATTCCTTTTTCCAACTAAGTCATCAAGTCTCATTATTCCTTTTTCCAACTAAGTCATCAAGTCTCATTATTCTTGTTCAATTATTTGTTATAAATATCACAAGTTTATTATAATAAAAATCATTTTAGAAAATTCAGTTAAAAAAAAAAAGCTGGTTTTTTAGACATGGCTATTCCTTTGGAATGTTCTCATTATGTATTTTTTTATTTTCTGAGACATGTTGTCAAAATGTGTCAAATTTTGATTTCTAATTACAATTGAACAAATTCGTAAAGTATAGGTAGCAGTTTGGAAAACTTTTGGTTTGCACCAAATGAAAAGGGTAAGCTACTCTCATAGTACTAAAGTAGAGTAATTGAATTTTGATATTAATTGTTTTACTTAATGGATCAATTTCATTAAATCCATCCAATTAATTTTTTAATCATCTAATTTCTTAACACCTCAAAAAATGCCAATTATACTCTTTAAATACAAATAAAATTCAAAATTTCCTAAACATCCCACTCCTCAGCCCCATCCAACTTTTCAAACACGGTAGGAGATTTTTAGTGAGGATAATATAAAACGTGTAACTATAATAAATTACGAATTTTGGATCAAATTTAATTATAAAACGAAGTCTTATTTGTAATAATGCTAGTCACAATTTTACGGCACTTAGTTTTGGTGTCATCACGTCATTGTGTGTGCTTTGAGTCGGCTAATTTTAAATTTACTATCAAATTTATCATCGACTCCAGCAATCATCATAAATTGATAGGAATCATTTGAATTATAACATGGGGTAATTCCGTTATACATTAGTGGTATTGATACATCAATATTTTTTATTGTAGTAAAAAAAATAAAGGTAACTTTTGAGTTTTGGACGGGTTCTTAATTGTGGACTGGTATTGGGCCTCTTAACAAGGTTGAAATGCACATGACCCATCTTCACATCATACCCATACAATTAATTCTACATTTATATTAATTAATTAATTTTTAAATATTATTTAATTGAAACTAATATTGTTATGAAGATAATTAATATTGGTAATTTAGTATTTAATTAATTAATCAACACGGTTAATTTTAATACAAATATTAAATATGAAATTAAATTAATATTTGTAATGTAGTATTACATTTAATATTTAATATTTGTAATGTAGTTACAATTTTCTTTAGTGACACAATGCGATATAAGTTTTTCTTTTTTGATATATTTTTAATTATTGAAGATAAATCTTTAATATTGGACAACAGATAACTCAAGTAATTTAAGATTAAATAGGATTGCAACACACACAATAACGTGAGGCTTAAAGGCAATAACATTACTTGTAAATATAACATAACTCCATGTAATTAATTAACTGAATCTTTCTAGATATCATTTTTCCAATATTGTTTGAAATTAGTTAATTGTATAAATTATTCATATTTTAAATCTAAAAATAAATTTAAAAAAGAAAAATGTTAAAAATAGTTGAACTCTTATTTAAAAATTTTGATAATTTATATAATAAGAAAATATTGATCAAGACAAGATTAAAAAAATATTATAGAAAAATAACTAAAATATTTGTAAGCGGATTGAATTCAAATTAATATATATATATATATATATAGTAACATAATAAAAAATATACGAATACTTTTATATAAAAAAAATTAAATTATTTACAGTAAAATATAATGAATCTAACAATAAAAAATTAAATCATAATAACCATTCAAAAAAAGATTCAGATAATTAAATAGCATTTCATAATTTTTTATTTCATGTATTTTCTAAAAATAACAACTTATGCATTACATAACTCTTACGTTGGTATGTTGTATTTACAAATGATATTATCTTACGCATCACAAACACCAGTATAAAATTTAATATGAGATGAAACATTAATGATATATTGAGAATGATTATTATAATTATGTAGTTCTATTTAACGTAGAAATAATTATTCTTTGTATCTAAACATATTAAAATTTGACAATTCAATATCGAAAATTTCTTTTAATGTTAAGTGCTACAATTTGCTAATATTAAACATTTGAATGATTTTTTTATATTTTCAAACAGAATTCTGAAAGCCCAGTATCTCAATGGCTCAGTTCCACGAGACTTAATATTTACTTGTAATGTAGTATTAAATTAATTAATTTTATTTAATTAATTATTAAAGAAATCATTATTGTTATTAAATTAAATTAATACTTGCACTATTAAATTAATTAATCACAATCTTCTTTTAATTTAAATAATAATATTAAATGTGAAAATAAATTATATTGTAATAGAAAAATGTAATTCAATATCTATTATTATTATTTGAATGGAAACTTATTGATTTTGTTAATGTTAATTGTGCACTTTTTTCATTAATATTGCATACAAAACCATGGATGCAATCACCTTAGGTATTAGGGTCATGATACTTTTGTTAATACGAGGATTACATGTAAACTAAATAAAACATATCGAATATGGGTCTCAAATCATTCGTCATCACAAGCTTTATAATACAAGAAGATTTAATAGATCTTTTGTGATTGCTATTGACAGATAAATGCAATTATTGGAGAAGGTAGATATAAACTACATTGACATGTGAAATTAAACTTTTGGGGGAATTTTTATAATTTACTGCAATAACTTTTGAATCAAGGTAAAAAGAGTAAATTGAAAATGAATGATTATGATGCAATGATGGAAAATATAATGGTTAAAACCAATAATGTATCAATACTACTGGTGTACTACAGCATGACCCTATAACATGATGTCTCTTATATAAAGTGTATACATTTTAATTAATCATGAGTTTACTTTTTCTCATAAAACAAAATCCAACTACTGAATTTTATTAAAGTTTGGTGAGGAAAACAACAAGAAAAAACAAAAGTTTGGTAGCACCAAACTTCCCGTGCACACGGGTTAGAGAGAAAGAATAGACAAACTGATCCACTATATATACATATAGAACTGTCTATTACAAGCATGCAACTCATTAAATGTCTCCATAAAAGTAGGAACATATATTCTTGAATTAGAGTTGTGCATTATATACATGTTCAATATGGGTTCTCTTAATAATATAGGGTGGTGTGTTTCAGTGTGTGTGTTGTGTTTTTGCTTTAGCTTCATAAGTGGTGTGAAAGATAAGGTACCAGTTATTGAAGGTACTGTTTCCATAGATGGCAAAGTCGCCATTGCCAGCACCGATGAGAATTTCATATGTGCCACTATGGATATGTGGCCTCCTACCAAGTGTGATTATGGAGTTTGCCCCTGGGGCAATGCTGGCTTCCTAAATGTGGTATGTTCTTCCATTTTCAAATCTTTGTTTACGTATTTATATGCTTCATTTGTAAGATTATTTATTTTGAGAAACAGTATGTGGTTTGTTTCAGAAATTTTAGCAGTGCTTTATTCACCTTGGTTTTTTTATCAGGATTTCAACAATAAGATTCTCAACAATGCGGTGAAAGGTATCTGTCTAATTTTTTTAAGTATATTTTGAGCAGTGAATCTCTAATTTCACCTTAGCTATTGTCAATTTCTTTTTTAACCATCAATTTTACATATTACAATTTTGATCCTCTAATTATCACTATTTTTCAATTTTTATCTGGTTTTGCTCAGGATATTAACTTTTATATGGATAACAAAAATCGAAATTCTAAGGAAAATCGATGAAAACTAGAAAAAAAGTGGTAGTTGGACGAAAGTTAGGATACATAAAATTAACTTTTTCGGTGAATTTTAGCCGGAAAATATGTGTTTGGGGTAGCAATTGAAATTTTTTGAAAAGATTGGCTAGTGATTGGAAAAAAAAATTGAGTTTATACATCTATTGAAAAAAAGTGTTATAGTTCAGGTAGCAAATTGAAATTAACCCTAAAATTAAATTAGTTACTGAACAAAAATTGCACTTTTCTCAAATTCACTTGGAGTAATATTTGTTATCCTTTGTAATTTGATGCAGAATTCGCACCTCTACGGCTCAGACTTGGTGGCACTTTGCAAGATAGATTGGTTTATCAAACGGACAGAAAAAAACCCTGTACAGCCAAGTTCGTGCCAAACGCCTCAGAGTTATTAGGTTTTACAGAGGCCTGCATGTCCTTAGACAGATGGGATGAAATAAATGCATTCATTAATCGAACAGGGTAACAACCGTTTACTGTTTTTTTTCAAAATTAAATTTTGAAGAGACGATGCTTACGTAAAACTAACAGTCAATGTCCATATTGAATGAAATCAGGGCTGAAACTGTTTTTGGAGTGAATATTCTAACAGGAAAAACAATAGAACCGAATCATACTACTGGAATTGCAGTTGCAACTGGTGATTGGGATTCCACCAACACATTAGCACTTATCAAATATACTGTCAAGAAGGGCTACAAGATACGTAGTTGGGGGATTGGTAAGAAATATCATCATAACTATTTGGGAAAAATAGAAAATTGGTCCTCTAAGTTTCTGTCATTGGATTCTTGATCTTATATCACCTGTTTAAACCATCGTGAATACATATCAAATGTTAAAAGGGTATAGTTGGCAAAAATCATTTTTCTTGGCTAAATTTGAGATGACTAAATTATTAATATTAATAATTATAAACAACATATGAGAATGAAAAATAATTTTATTTATTTATTAATATTCATATAAATATTTGAAATATATAAATTTATGTTAAAAAAACAGTGTTCTCTTAATTTTAAAAAAAAAATAAAAACTTTTTTGATGTTAAAATTAAATATTAATTAAAAAAAGTTATCTACTATTGTAGGTTAGAAGACTTAACAATTATGATATTTCTTTAACACAGAGGGCGAGTTATATCCTCCTTCTAATAGGTTAGACGGACGAGTTAATGTTAAAAACCAATTTAAAGTAGTCAATTATAAAAAGAAACATTCTTTTTTAGCCAAAAGTTTGAAATTATTTTTTTTTAGCCGAGATATTTTGTTTTTTACTATTGTATCCTAATGAAATTAATCTTGCATCAATTATATACACATCATAATTAATGTGGTCCATACCACCATATTGCACTCTTGTATTAATGTAGTTTGTACTGTCATATAAAACCATCATATCATCATATACACATCAAATGTTAAAAGGATATAGCAGGCAAAAATCATTTTTCTTGGCTAAAAAAGAACAAAATTTAGTAACTTGACAAAAAAAGAAGATTTATAAGTAGAAATGACTAATAATGGGATTGTGATCTTAAAGCATTGTTTTTTTTTTTTTTTTAAATTTGCAACCTAAAGTCATTTTTGAGCCAAAATCGAAAATTTGATTCAATTTTTACTCATTTTGTTTGCAGGGAACGAATTAGGAGGACTTCCGTTATTTATACATATTCCTCCCGGTCCGTATGCGAAAGACACTATAGCTTTTCATCGTTCACTGGCAGAAATTTACAAGGGAGTCAATTTCAAACCCACGACACTGTCCCCTGCAGGAATCTATGAACACAGTTGGTATAAGCGTTACATACACAAAACACCTGGATATCTAGACATCATCACTCACCATATATATAATCTCGGCTCAGGTGCAACTATATTAATTGATACAAATTTGCAATCATTACAGTGAAGCACTATATTTCACACTTTTTTTTGTTTTCTTTTTATTCTAGGAAATGATGATGATCTGGTTGATAAGATTCTGGATCCACCTTATCTTGATGAAATATCTGAATCTTTCAAAGGCCTGAGAGACATTCTCAAGTCCGCGAATTCGAAGACAGTTGCGTGGGTTGGTGAAAGTGGAGGAGCTTACAATAGTGGCAAAGATGGAGTCTCAAATGCTTTTGTCAATAGTTTCTGGTAATAAATATCACCTGCAACTTTTGCAATAAAAGTGTCGCTGTTTTCATTTAGCTGATACATGGCAATTAATTCTGTTCTTGATGGTGATGAAAATGAGCAGGTATTTGGATATTCAAGGAATGGCATCAACTTATGACACCAAGGCATTCTGTAGACAGACGTTAATTGGTGGTAACTATGGATTACTCGACACCACCACCTTCGTTCCAAATCCGGATTACTACAGGTTTTTCTATATACGAAAGCTGTTGTAATTCGCTTTTTGTCATTGATTGATACTTAGCTACATGAATTTTTCTCTCTTGCAGTGCACTTCTTTGGCATCGTTTAATGGGAAGAAAAGTGCTGTCGACGAAATTTGAAGCGACCAAGTATATTCGTGCATATACTCATTGTGCAAAGAAATCTGTGAGTATATATCTATAAACAGACCTAATTACATGTACTCCGTTTCATAAGATAAAACGATTTCATCTGCAATTTATATTATCTGTCTTGCAGTCTGGAATTACCATACTACTGATAAACCTAGATGGCAACAACACAGTGAAGGCAAAGCTGGATTTCAAAGCATATGGAACAGCAAGAGAAGAATACCATCTGACCCCCAAGGATGGGAACATACTTAGTCGAACAGTTCTGCTAAATGGGAGGGCGTTGACTCTTGACTCAAATGGTGCTATACCTGCCTTGAAACCTGTTCTAAGACTAAATTCTGCATCGCCTGTAATTGTTGCTCCACACTCCATTGTCTTTGTTCACTTGCCTCATGCTTCTCTGCCTGCATGTTAATGGATGCATGGAGCTGATGAATATTCAAAGCTGGCCACATTGCTTTACTACTTTTCTGTTTTCGTGTGTTTGATTAAATAAGAAAGACTGCAGAGGCCATGGTTGCCATAACTTGCAGCTGTAACTTGTCAACTATTTCAATTCAGTAGAATAATATATGTTCTGGCCGGCTAATGACTCTTCTGTACAACAATGTTCGATTTCTCTCATCGACTTTCCATCCGTTTAATGGTTGCACCAACGTTCGCCAAGTTATTTTTTGAATTGTTGTGTTTACATTAAAAAAAAAACACAAAAATTATATATATGATGGTTTCAAGAACGGTTTTACTCATAGTTATTATAAGATAAATCCTTATTATTTACAAACAAAACTCATTTTCACAAATTCATACGTTGATTATGAAGTGCGGATTGTAAACATATAATTAGATCAGTGAGACGATGTCATATAAAACTTTCTTCAAAACAAATTCTCTTCTCAAGAAATTACCCAATGCAATAAATAAAATAAATAAAAAGAATGAATGCTAAAGTTCATTATTTGAATATTCAAAATAATAATCTAATGTTTTGTTTAAAAACATTTTAAAAAATCTAAATTTACCTAATACATTCTAATTATTTGCAATTTTATATATCCTAAATGAAACTTTAATATACAAAATTAAGATTTTATAAATAGAATATTTTCTACCATCAATTATAATAAATAGAATATTTTCTACCATCAATTATAATAAAATATCCAAACTACCACTTTTCCTAAAAAAATATATCATAATATCTCAATTTAATTGCAATTGATGTGACTTTAAAGCTCAATCACCACACATCCCATCTTAGTAAAACAGATGGTAAAAAACATGATATTTTCTATTTTTGTGTAAGGATACGAGTATATTATTCAAATAGAATTCTCTGTTGAGTACGTTGAAAATTCTGTAAATTTAGGGCTTTAAATTTAAAACATCTTTATACCTACATGAAAATTATTGAAATTTAGCATTATATAAAAATTATGTAAATTTAAGGCTTACACAAAATTTAAACAAATTAGGATGTACACGAAAATTTTGTAAATTTAAGACTTACAAGAAAATTTTATACATTTAGGATTTACATGAGAATTTTGTGCATTTAATCATGTGATGGTTGACATATCAATCAATCGTCACTTCAATACTATTGTTCACATATAAGAAAATTTTAACTTTTGATCATATTTATGATATAAATGAAAAGAAACTTATATTTTGATGGTAGAAAGGGCAATACATTTATATTTGGTGGTAGAGTCATGTGATGGTTGACATATCAATCAACCGTCACTTCATTACTATTGTTCACATATAAGAAAATTTTAATTTTTGACGTTGTTTATGATATAAATGAAAATAAACTTATATTTTGGTGGTAGAAATAACAATACATTTATATTTGGTGGCAGAAAGAATTATACATTATATGTTTTTTGGTATATAGGTCCATTTATTCTTTTAAAGAATTTTTAATAACTTTGAAATTATAATTAAAATATCAAAATCATTTAAATAATATAAAATTAGAATGTGTATTACTATTGACAAGAATTTTAAATTTGGCTCACACCACCAGTCTCTCTAACTCTCTCGCTCGGGAAGAGATGCTGAGACGAAAACCTACAAAAATTGAAGTCAGAGTTGAAGATAAAGAAGAACTCGAAGAAGCTCGCAAACGCGCCGCCGCCACCGACGCACTGTCCTCCGCCCCCACCACCTCCTCCACCGCCGCCTCCTCTCTCCTCCACCACTTCGATCGCTCTGCCCTCGATCCCTCCTCCAAGTCCAATCGCATTGGCCTCTCTTGAATATAAACCCCCAAATCTAGATCAATCGAACAACACGGGTTTGCTTTCAAGATTGCTTATGGAGATTGAGGTGAAGCTTCGATTGCCAAACAAAGCCTCCCATCAGAAGCTCCTTTCTATACTCTCTCAAAATTACATCGCCACTCACCACCAGCGCAACACCTTCTTCGACGGCGCGGCCGCGGAATTGAGTTCGAAGAGAGCCGTTCTCCGCCTCCGGTTCCACGATGAAACCCACCTTCCCAAGTGTTTCATTACCCTCAAGGCCAATGCCGTGCTAGCCAACGGAGTCAGTCGAGTCGAGGAGGATGAGGAGGAAGTGGACCCTGCCATCGGAAAGGCCTGTTTGGAGGACCCACAAAAGCTATTGGATGCAGATTCTAGGGTTTTGCGGAGGGTAAAGGAGGAATTTGGGATCAAGGGGTTTGTGAGTTTGGGAGGATTTAGGAATGTTAGAAATGTGTACAAGTGGAATGAGGTGAAGTTGGAGGTGGATGAAGTTAACTACGAATTTGGGGATATGTACGAGATTGAGTGTGAGAGCGTAGAGCCTGAGCGAATCAAGGGGATGATCACAGAGTTCTTGAAGGAAAATGGAATCCAATACTCCGATTCAGTTATGTCCAAGTTTGCTATATTTCGTGCTGGAAAGTTGCCATCTTAGTAAGTGTTTATGGTTCTTTAATAACATACTTCATCGATCTTCTTGATTTTCTGGAAAATGTGGGGATAATTTATGTATACTCTTGCCATGTTTTCCTTTAGTTGGTTTAATTGTTATCGTCTCAAGTTATGTGTTTTTCTCATGCCTATTATCAAAGTGTTTTGTCATATGACATCAGTTTTTGAGCTTTTGTTAGTGCCTTGTGTATGTTAACTGCAATGAGCTTTTATATTATAACAAATCTCACCTCTTGCTAATCTGTGTAGTATTGGTGGATTTCTTAATATGGTGTATTAATAATACATTTACATGTTTGATCGCATTACAGAATGCTGTCTAAAAGGTTGAACTTGTTTGAATGTTTTTTGAAGTGTTCTATGAGAATATAATGTGAAAATATGCATTGAAGAATGTGAACTTTTAGTGGTATAGTGTGTTCGGGAATTTGATGTGTGTTTGATGCCACATTAATAGAATGAATAGAGAATGAATATTGAGTTAGTAAATGAAACCAAATATGGCCTTAAGGTTCCTGCTACCAATTTGATGTCTTTTTCACTCTGCTAATATCTGAGAATGTAGGTTTCTCTTATACAAAGAAGCAGGTAAATTACTGCCAAACATTATCTTTCATTAGACCTGTAAAATTTGAGCAGTTGTACATCTAATTTTAAAGTTATGTCAGGTTAAAACTCTGTTTCAAACTATCGATGATTCCCTTGGGAGAGTTCGATGATTCCCTACTACCTAGTTCAATTCGCTAGTCTTTGGGCCGAGAATCTCTTGATATTGGCTCAAAGAAAAGTGAAGTATGTAGCTGTAACTTCCGAAATTGCTATAGCTTTGTCTTGTGTATTATGACTATTAGTCACTTAAAATCTTTCCAAAAGATTATAACTAACCAAACTCCAGTCCTATGTTTGACTAATCTGGGGATAATAACCATGGGCCTGCTGCTATGTAAATCACCACGTTTGAGTGATCTGGGGATAACAATCACGGCCCCTCGAAGTTGCTATCATGTAAATCACAATGCTTGTAATTTACATGGTAGCAATTTCGAGGGGCCGGGGGGTGTTATCTTGCAGATTATTCAAACATAAGCAAATAGAATATAAGCAGGCAGATCATTGCATCTGGAGTTTGAAGTTATTTAAACAATCGTATGTTTTAATAGGTTCAACTATCACAAAAACTGCGAAGAGAGATTTATTAACTACAAGCTATTATAGGGTATGGAGTGATCAGTTGCTCAAAGGACACATGATATTGCTTTGTTCCACTTTTGAGAAAGAGCAAGAATCATAAAGCTTTGGTAGTAGCAATAGAATCATTTACTGGTAGAGTGAGAGAGTGTTAAATCACTATTGTATATTGATTAGTGTAGAGTTTGAATAACATAAGTCCTCAAAATTGAAACTTAAGAAAGCCAACTTTGTAGGAAAAAGAACTTGTGTCAACAAAGGAAAGATCATTCTGTTAGTAAACGGTTCTTGTGCTACTAGCGAATAGAATCTGTGTTTTTTCTCAAGTGGGTGGATCAACGGGAAGTGTGTGAACTCCCTGAGCAATCTCATGTTTCATTCCCTACATCAACTTGAATGCTTGTAGCTAACAAATTTCTATGTTGTGATGGTAAACCTATTCAATGTGGGCACACAATATGCTTGCTTTAGTTTTTATGGAATTATTATATTTTCTCTGCTTTCATTGCAGCATTATATTGTACCACCCAGCTACAAATAATAACTAGAGGTTCATAAGCCCCATTTACAGACCAAAAAAAATTGAACAATCCAATAACATTGAGCATAAAGTTATGTTAATACCATCACATGATCATATAGCATGTAAATTTACCATCTGACTGTAGTTGCATTTCTCGTATTTGGGATATCAGCCGAATTTTCAATGAAAATAAGTTCCCCCGAAATTCAAATTTTTTTACACAGTTACACACCAGAGATTTGGATATTCAATACTCATACTAAGCTAGTCCTGCTCTTCAATAAGTTGTTATCTAATCTCCCTAATGAACAGAACATGCTTTGTGTTGTCTTTGGTTGTGAGTGAGACCTAGAAAACTAGTGAATTTAATCTAAGATTAATGACCAGAAGTTAATCTAAGATTACATTTATTGAAACTCCAATATTGTTATGGTTACAATTATACTTTCAAGTTAGAAATTTTCTGGTATGATCTATGTTTAACTCTAATGTGATCTGCGCGTATAGTTATGCTCCAACTTCACTTGATCTATCAATCTTTCATCAATAGATAAGAAACTATGTTATCTTGCTTCAGGTGTTTTGGCAGAATGGAATGGGGCATATGCTGAGGACCAGAGGATCGGCAAAGGACCTTTTCCTGTTGGCAACTGCTTCCTTTATGTTTCGTTTTTTCTCCTTGTCTGAACCCCCCAGTTTCTCGTTTATTTCTCATTGACGTTGAGGTCAACAAGACTTTCCTTCTCGACTTTGGTGAGATTTTCTAGTGTCAAATAAAAATGATCTATTTCGACTTCTGATAATTTAATTCATGGATTGTGATTTCTGCTTGGATCAAAATGCTCTTGTTCATTTACACGTCCAGGGAAATCTGATTTATTCTGTAGGTGCGCATTATTAGTTCTTTGGTTGGTCTCTCAATTCTTGAAGACAGCTGAAATTCTGTATGAAACGATTAATTTTCTAACCACTTTTTTCGCCAAAATCTAATTTCACAAGATTTTTTTATTTTATTTTTTGGTTTTTTTTTAATGAGTTGCCATAAAATCCCAAATTAGAAAAAATATATCTTTTCATACTAAAATTCATCAAAAACAGAGAAAAAAAGGCCCAAGTTCGGTCACTCAAATCCTAAAGTTTGTATGAAGTTAAAAAAGATGTATACTTGTAGGGAATAGTAAACTTCATGGCAAGTTTGATAAATATTAATGCCAAAACTCCTTATTTTGGTCTCACTAATCCTAATTTTTTTGTAATAAATAATAAATATTAAATTTGTAAAACATCGATTTTTCTTTTTCCTTTTTTTTTTTTTTTACCAATTTAAAACGAAGTTGAGAATTATATGACTTATAAATTAAAAACTGTAAACAAAATTTTAGAAAAAAGTTGGCTTTTCATCAAAATTGGAATTTAAATATCTTTTCATGCCTTTATTTTTCTTAGAATTTGGAAAATCATTTTTTGCGATAATTACAATTTACTGCTTTTAATAAAAATAGGGGATAGAAGATTATACAAGTAATTAAGATGAACTAAGCTTCGATTTGGGGAAAAAAAAAATCAATTTTTACCCTATAGGAATGTCTCCGATCCGATTTTGGTCCTTTAATAGGTTTTTTTGGCCCATTAACCGAATTCCGTCAAATATATAACAATCAGCATTTGCAAATGACGTGGCCGTCAACAACTCATTTTAGAGGGTCAATAGTGTACAAAATTCATTCCTATATGGTCAAAATTGAATCGTTCCACCATAAAAATTATAAATATACAAAAATTACATTTCATTAATTAAATTTTTAAAAACCTCTCTAATAATGTAGAAAATATATTTAAACAACTAATAATTTAAAATAAAATCAATATGACGATCATATAAAATTGTTAAAAAAAAAAAAGTACCATAAGCATTATATATGTTAAAGAATTATAAAATATAAAGAAAAACAACAGTTATGAAATATACATAAATTTTCAATATTATGCAAAGAAAAATAATAGTTGTGAAAGTAAATTTTCAATATGTTCACATATTACAATTATAGAAAATAAATTTAGGATATATATGTGTGTGATATTATCATATTTAAAAAATACATAAGAAATACAAAAATGAGTAAAATATAAATTATTGTCTAATGAATAGATACATAAATAAATTTTCAAATAAATTAAGAAGCACCAGAACACTTTCGTCAAATGTTTATGAATAAAATAATAAAATTTAAAATAAACTACATACATGCAATATAGGGTCAAAAAGTGGACAAAATTCATTCCTACAGCTCAAAATCGATCAGGAAAGTTTACGGAGAGGACTAAAATCGATTATTTTTGGGCCTTTTGGAACCTAGAGGCTAAAATCTGATCCAAGTCTTTCTTGCAGGATCATAATTGAATTTTTCCACTCGAATTTGTAATTGAGTTCGGCTGAATTGAGTTTGATTCGAGCTCGAGCTTCAAGTTACCGAACAGATCTCGACAATATTTAACTCAATTTGAATATATTACCAGAACCTGCAATGAGATGTTATTAGCAAACAAGACAGCAACTCTTGTTTTCCAACACAAATTTCACATTAATAAGCATAAAATCCAGAATTCAAATCTCCACAAAAGGGAGCATGCATGTTACATTCGTCAAATGATGAAAATTCATTCTGATAGAAGATGGTCAATTTCCTACTCTGTAAACACAAAACAACCTAAATCATCCTCGTCCTATTACACAATCCCAACCAACATAAACATCTAAAGACAAGCATCTACCACTACTTCTTCACTTTCTCTTCTTAGCAGGTGGTTGATCCTCCTCGTCCTCATCTTCATCCTCCTCTTCTTCCTCTTCGTCATCACCATCTTCATCCTCATCGCCATCATCATCATCGTCATCGTCGTCGCTACCCTCATTCCCATTAGCCTCGGGTTCCTCCTCAGGATCGCCTTCTTCATCATCACCACCTTCTTCACCGCCTGAGAAGTCTTCATCACCAGCATCATCATCTTCTGGGTCATCAGCATCCTCGTCATCATCTTCGTCATCATCCTCCGTGTCGCTTCCATCTTTGTTTTCTGGTCCGGGATTTTCCACTCTGTTAAGCTCCTCCATTGGAAACCTAGGAAAAAGAATTGTTGGTTATACTTGACCCATAGTTTTCACATTTGAAACTGTTTTTCTGAGAAATCAAATTACCGTTTGTCAGCCAAGTCTGGTAGCCCGTCTTCAATCAACAGAAATCCAGTCTGTTGACATACATAGATTGTTAAAACAAAGTTCTCAATTCACAGCATTTTGCTTAAACTAACAATTAAAAGAGAACAAGAAGCATATAATGTTGGACATATCGAAGCATCCTGCAAGCAGAAATGCTCCAGACAGTATACTTTTTATTGATAATAAACATCGCAAGACACTGGCTTCGAACAATCTATCTAAGGAAAACAGACCCATTGTCTTGCTGCAAACATCAATGCTTCAAAAGGGACTTCACACTAAAAAACGAGAACATGATTTAACTCAAAAGGCTATATTATTCCTTCCACTTTATGCCAGGGAATCCATGATTTCACAAAGAATTTTTATGGTTAAAAAGACTGACAACATAAGGACTCTTCTGCAACTTATGCCTCCAGTTCAATGATGTCACTCGAAATATAGTTGTTAGTTTTTCCTTGATAATTATTGACTCAAACTCCATCTCCGCTTAGTCAAAGGTATGCAACACACAAAAAATATCTTCAGAAGACGGAACAAAATTTTGTCAAGCATATTACAGAAGACAAAATTCTTCAAAACGTCTCTTGCAACATGCTAATTAAACAGTCTGTTACAAGACATTTTATAACAAAAGCACAATTTCAATAAGGAGAAAACTCTGACAATAATTCAACAACATCAAATCTAATTTTCATTTTGCAGCTCTTTATACCTCCAGCAAAGCATAAGCTTAGTTCCAAACAGATGCATTTAAGAATAATTACAAACTACACCATATCTTGCAAATGCAAGAAACTCAGTTTAAATTACAAATCCTTAGCTACTATTTCCAGTAACTACCAGTAAAACAATTACTAAATTCATAAAGGGAATGGGGCAGCAACCATTAAACTGCAAACAAAGAAAGTTATAAGCAGCAAAACAGTGGCTAAAAAGTCAAAGCAAGAGCACCTAACTCAAAACCCTCATTGAGAAATCAGAAATCTTGGACAGAAAAACAAGCAAAAAGGTAAAAGCTTCAAGTTAAAAGAAAAGGGATGAGAAATTTCACCAGCATAAGAAGGCAAGTCAAGGAATTTTGAGCAGCCAAAAGTGTGTTAAGCACAGCAGCCTCTAGATACGAGGCCAACACTAGCTGCTTCCTCAAAGCACTCATGTCAGAGCTCAACTTAGTCCCCTCCATTTACCCCAAATATTCCTCCACAAACCCACTAAAAATCTTGCCTCGAATGAGAAAGAAAAGGTGAGAAAAAAGGGCCTAAGAGAGAGAAACTAGAAGGGTGAGAGAGAGAGAGAGAGTGTATGTGTCTTGAGTAGGGTTGAATTCGGGCAAGTGCGTCCAAAAGAGTGAGTTGATAGAGAAGAAAAATGCAATTGAAGAGAAAATAACAAATAGAAAAGGAAAAACCAGAATAATCTGCCTGAGGTTTTTATTTGGATGAGTCTAGCCTCTCTAGGGTTTTGTGGGTAAAAAGTGATATTTTGCATTTATGTAGGGGGCAGGCTGCAAAGTTTTTGAAACTGATTTTAGTGCTTAGGATCCAGTGTCGGAGTAATTGGGCGCGTCATTGGGTCGTTGAGAGATTAATCGAACATTCACGCGCTTTCTAGAATGTGAGATACACATTTTTTAAAGTAATTTGCTTGATTTTTTTTTAATTTAATTTCAATTTTAGATCCCATTAATTTGGGAATAATAACTCAATCTATCAATTTACGTTGTTTTTATTCGGAACAGACACTGCTATTCTTCAACATGATATGTAAACCACTTTATTTGACATTCAGCCATGTCTTGATAGCATAGCTTGTTTAGTTTTGAATGTAAAAGATAATGCATACTATTACTAAATAATTGTATATTTGTATCAAAATTATTATGATTACATCAAATTATGCTCCTAGTCTAAATTACTAAACATGCGTATACAGTGTCAAGATTTTAAAATTTATTATGTATTTTATATGATTGAAATTCAGAATAGTATTTCATATGCTTTCACCTATATAATTAGTTAATTAATTAATTGTAGGGTAGTTGTAAACTGGCAATGCATATGAACGGAGAGTAAATAATTTAACCTTCAGGGCATTTATAATATTTGAATGCTGAAATTATAACGTATTATATTTATTATTTACCACGAGTCTTGTAGCTCAAGTGGTATCCACCTTTATAAAGGTGCAGATTGTGATGATCCGTGTTCGAACTCGGGTCACGCAAGTTTTCTTGTTCTTATTATTCCCCTCCCTTCCACTCCCCCAAACTCACTTAAAAAAAAATATTTATTATTTTTCTTTGCCTTTTTTCTCATCATAACTTGCAATTAAAATTATGTACCAATAATAATTATTTATGTACATTAATTTCCCAACTACTTGTTAACTCATAGAATCAATCCAATTTACGGAAATCTATATAGACATTTTAAAATGAATTTTTCTTTCGTTATTTTTGGGAAGCCTGTAGCTAGAGGAACTTTTTCTTCTTTTTTCTATATTCTCTCTCTCTCAACATAGCAAAAGTTAAGATGGATCACGTTATTGTATACTGCAAACATGTTTTCAAATATTTACAACCGCACAATTACTTTGATATATATATCTCTTTTATTCTAGAAACTTCATAGCTCATACATAAATTATGACGAGAATTTTCACAAGTGAAACCATCTCACGGGCTACCAAAATTAACGAGATTGAATTCTCCAATCGATTTGAAGAATAGGATGGGACGGTCATTTTCCGTTTAGAAATTATGGAGATGGTACTTGTATTTTCATCCAATCCCCAATACTATAAATGAATCAAAAAAACGTGTTGATTTCGTTGAAAATTATTTGTTTCTTGAAAATTATCTAAAAAGTGATGAATTTTAGTTTGTAGAGAAATAAATCTATGGAATCTATTTCCAAATGGGAATCTCCGTGCTCATACAAATTCTCAAAGCAGGGATGATATTTGATGTAATGTTTTAGTATGAGGACATAATATCATCCTTAAAATTGCTTATTGTCATTGCTAGTTGTATTTGTATCCAATACTTTCAACTATAAGATTCGAAATAAATGTATTTCAAATATCACTTAAATTATGATATATTTAAAGATCACCAGAATTGTTGAAAATAAAAATAATGAATTTTGAATTTATATCATTAATTCAAACAACACTAATAAATTTATAATATATTATATATTTGAAATTATTACTCAAATCATTCAATCCAAACATAACCTCAATTAATTCTAGCTAGTTGTATAATATGGTACCAACAACTATTTAGAGGACTTATAAAAAATATATTTGGACATTTTATTAGTTTTGTCAATTATTTTAAGGACGTAAAGAAAATTTATTATGCTACATCAAACTAATGACATTCATTATATATTTAAAATTACACTTAATATAGTATTCATTGTACGCAAACAAATACATGCATACTCATATAGGTAGTACATCTAATTTATTATTCATAACATCATATAAGCATAATTATATGCAATACTTCTAATACTGTATTTACGATCCACATACATGATCAAATATTGTATTGAACAACATATTTCTTTAAAAAAAAAAATGAACAGACGAAGTTTGTTTGGAGTATTGTTGATGGGGAAATTATTAGTTTACTTGAAATTTATCTTCAACATATATAATTGATCAACATAATGTCATTTTCGAGATAAATGTAAAAAATAGATACATATGGATTTCATCTTATGTTAGCCAGAAGACTTGTCGAGACTTAGACATCCAGTAAATTTTGTTATATGAGTGTTCATGACAAAAACAATGTTTCAATGTCTCAATGTAAAGTAAAGCTAAACTTTCTCAAAACAAAAGGGTAAGAGGGCCGAGAGATTGAAATAAGGATACGCGGCGTTTAGATCCAGCCTATAATAAAACCTAATCGTCTATTCTATGACTAGGGAAATGAATTGATAAAAGTGGATTAGATTTGAATTTAAAAAATGTTTTAAATCCAACAGCTTGATTCTCAAAAGATCCGTAATGGCTCCAACAGCTTGATTTGTATGGGTACTTTTATTTAAAAATTATTGAGTTCTTTTAATTTTATTGAAATTTAATTTTATATACTTTTATCTGTAAGATTTGAGTTATTATGCCACAATTGAATTACAATTTTGATCTTTGGGGTCTCCTAAAAGAATTTTCTTAGGCCTTAATAATATATATATATATCTATATATATATAGGATAATAGTTTGGATACAAATAAAACATAACACTTAATTTTTAAATATAAAAAATTGATATAAAATGGTCTTATAAATATATTTTATGAGCGGGAATCTCATTATAAATAATTCAAACTCATTTTGAAAAGTCAATGTCTAATTTGTTATGAATTATTAATGGACTCATCTCAAAAAATATAATCGGTAATAAGATCTTACTAAAATCTATTCATTTTTAGAAATAAAAGCATATAAACTTTTTTTTTGATGTAAATGTTTATAAATAAAATTGAAAGTTGAAAAATTCAAATATGCATTTGTGTTCCTAGATTAGATAGGAAAGTAAATCCTCCTTAAATAAAAAATAAAAAATTAAAAAAAAAAAGCGAAAAATCTTGAATTATGAATGGGCAATGACCTGGCTTTCTCCGCCTTTCATTTAGTTTTAGTTTTAATTTTGATTCCCTAATAAAAAAAATTGTCCAATAATTAGAGAGTAAATTCCCAATCCCATCCAGTCAACTACTCCCTCTCCTTCGAAGAAAACCCGTAGAATTGGTCAAAAATTATATAGATATAGTAACACACCATTGTTGATCGTCAATTCGAATCCTCCCGATCTCCGTGCGCGTCCGCCATATTTTGAGTAATTTTGTATTATGGCGTCGGAGATCGAAGTCGTGGAGGACGTGGAATCGAGCGATCAGCGGCCTCAGCAGTCCGATTCGAACGGCGGAGAGAGGGCGGTGGTCGAAGACGAGAGCTTGATTAACGATGTCTACACGGCCGCTGCCTACGGAGATATGGAGAAACTTCAGAGACTTGTGGAGAGTGAGGGTTGCTCGGTTTCGGAGCCTGATGCCCTTGGCTACTACGCCCTCCAATGGGCAGCGCTTAATAATCGTACCGCCGCTGCCCAATACATTATTGAGGTACGAAGGGAATCTGCTTCCCCCCTCCCCATTGTGTATTGTGGGTTGCAAATGTTTTGGCATTTCTTTTGGTGTTCAGCAATGTTGTTGGAACTTAATGTTTTCTGGATTTGGGTACGCATTTAGTGTTATTGGATTGTGTGGGAGGAAATTGATTGAGGAACCAATTAGTTGAAGTTGAAGGTAGTAGTAAATTCGGTAAGAATATAATAATGTAAAGGCCACAAGTGATGATATTATGATAAAATAAAATAAAAAGATCATCTTTGAAAGAATTTTCCCCATACCAAGTTATCTATATTTCAAGGTATTATAAATAATTTTATCATTAGAGAGAAAATGGAGGAATGTCATTAAGTTTTCTCGTGATTATTAGGGATTCTTAGACTACATTGGTGTATGTATTATGGTTTTTTCTGGAAACTTCAAGCGGCAAAGCTAGTTGGAAAATGTCAAAAGAACAAACGTTCACACTATACTTCATGTTTGTTTGGTTTAGAACACTATATTACTGTTTTGCCTTGTTTCTTGTGTTGCATTATTATGTGTATATTTGAATCTTTGTGTTGTTTCTACATGCTAAGTATATACTATATAGTGCACATCAGAAGCTTTGTCTAATTTGTATCTGATATAAGTTCTTCGTTGAGAGAGAACGAGAGAGGGGATACTAGGGTTGCCATGATAGAGGTTCTTCGTGAAGACATGGTCGCTACAAATGGAAGCCGAAGAGAATTGTGTGAATTTAATTAAGTTCACTATCTAGTTGGTTTTATTGTTGACTTTGATGATCTTCTGATTATGTTGTCGTGTATTATTCAGCATGGATGTGATATTAATGCACGCGACCATACTGGGCAAACAGCTCTGCACTGGAGTGCAGTGAGGGGTGCAATCCAGGTTGTTGAACTTTTGTTGCAGGAGGGTGCTCGAGTCAGTGCAGCTGATTATAATGGCTATCAGGTTGGTTTTATATTCTTGTGCCCTTCATTGCAGATAGTGAGTCATTGTTACATTTGCTTAGTTATTTAGAGAAGTGACAACCATGGTCTTGACTCGTCATATCTTTCCACAAGCATTACATTTCATTGGAATTTGTTTTTCTTTTTATTTCTTTCTTTCCTTTTCTTACATGAATCTCTATTAGGGTGTTCTACTGGTGGTTATACCAATCATGATAACCATTTTGGCACCGTTTCCCTTGATACATGTCTTATCTATTGATTTTACTTTAAGGTATGAGATTGTCCTCTATTATATGGATCAGGAAGTAGTAAAGAATCAAATGCATTGTATCCAAGCAGCAAAATGTAAAACTAAAGACTGAAAAGTTGATAAAAGATTTGAACTACGCAATATATTCACGAGTTGCAAGATCAACCCCTCACCCCAAAAACGCAAGAAAAAAGAATCCAATGATTTTGATTTAGTTTTTGAGGTTTAAATTTGTGAATGGAGTTTTTGTAATAACAAATTATTATTATTATCATTTATCTAATTCTATATTTTAGGTAAACCAATGCAACATATAATGCTTGGAAGTAGTAGAACTTGCTTTCCCTAGGATGTTTTATCTAATGAAGGAATTTTCAGAATGATAACCTATCTCTTGCGGTAGTGGATCACACTATGGTGAAACTGGGATTAGATGTAGGGGGTGGGGGAAAACATTTAAAGTATGAATGGTTAAATTTCTATCATATACATAGGTTTCAAAAGGCACACCTCGGTGAGTGTTGTGCTCTAGGCGATGCAGGAGCTCCTAGGGTTTACCAAAGGCGCTCATCTTTTTTCAGGCAAACTTCAGTTGTACTTAGGCGGTGATGGGTGCAAGGCGTAGGTGAGAAAGGCACAGCATCCACCCTACAATTGTGATTCCTTGGATACCCTATTTTATTTACGACTCTAATTGTGCTTTTATCATTTAACCAATTAATTGGCTTATATATTAATGAAAACCCCAATAGGAAAAAGCCTATCTCACTTGATAAAAATAAGATCTATGTGTATGTTGTGCCAGTTCTCCTACCATGTGTGTAGCAGCCAATCTTGTTTTTCTTTCTTCTCCATCTTTGCATAAAATACTATTTCCCAACTAATTTCTTCTCCTCCATCTTAGGATTCTCATTCTAATGGCTTGAGATGCCAATTATGGAGAAGCAACACAACCAGAACTTGGCTAAAAAAAAAAGAGTGATCCATGTTGGGCATATTGGTTTTTTGTTGGATAATTCCTTTATATTGTCTCTCAAGGGAAAAATAAGAATGCATATTTTTTTGACTTATTATAGGTATATTAAATGTTTTTTTTTTACATTTATTTATGTTTCTGGCTTTTCTTTTCTTGGGTGTGTGCTTTTATTGCACGGAGGTCCTTAGGCAATAGGAAGCATTTGCACTTTAGGTGTGCCTAACATCCTTGACAACTACGACCATGTATAAATTTAAATACGTTACAGGTGCTCCAAATCAGATATGTAGTTTATCATTATAAGTCCTAAAACACATCATTACGTCCATAATCTATTCAATATGGAATATTTCTTTTGCATGTCATGTAAACATCTACAATTGAATATTTATTAAACCTTTTAGCAATATGCTTTTTAATATACCCAAACAAACACTTGGGCTATGTTTGGATTAGGCTTAAGTGGGTCTGGGAAAATAAATCTTTGAAATGTTGGAATTGAGAAATCCTGATAAATCGTGAAGTTATATGTTTGTTTAAGATTGTATAGCACTATATATGTTACATCAATGCTGGAAAATGTAGATTTGGAATATTATATAGTGGTAAAATGTGGAATGAGAGGGTGATGAATTAGATTATATGTAAGATTGTAAAATAGGTGTTTATAAATGTAGATAGTTATAATAGAGTAGGATTTTATGGATTGAGAAATTCAATTTAACATCCCTAAAACAAGAATTAGGTATTTTTGGACATCCAAAATCTATCCGAGTGAAGGGAGAACCAAACATAGTCTTAGGCTATGTTTGTTTTGAGTCTGACATGGAAGGATTTTGCAATCTATGCTATTTTCTTTTTTGGGGATTTAACCAGCCAGATTTTAATGTATACCCTTAAATTATACTATTACCTATTCTGTAACCTATAACACAAACTCCTATTTTTTTACTTCCCAATATCTGCACACATTCATGACAGTTACAATATAATAATACGTCGGTACAACTTTACAACACTGATGTGACATCTCACACACATTCTACCCTAAATAGTCCCAAACAAATATATATCTTTCATACTTCAGAATCTTCCAACTCAAGGTCTATAAAAATCCGGATTCCCCCAACGAACTTAAGTTCTTAAACCCATAGCAGACATAGCCTTAGTAAGAAATCTTGGTTTCATCTTTTTACGAAGTGATATCTTGACTTTAATCTAAGAAAAATGTTCACTTAAATCTTACCATTACTTCTTAAAAACAAGCAAAAATATTTTATCACTATTAAAAAATTCAGATGGCTCAATTGGCCTTACACTAGATTAACACTGAAATATATCTAGTCTTAATTGAGTGAAAAGAATGAAGAAAATAACTTTGCTAAACAAAGTTCTACTTGTCGAAGCATTTCTTTCATGTTGTAGACCAAACGAAATTACTAGGGGAAATAATAGGAATCAAATAGAAAGAAAGCAATGGATATACAAAATGAGAAAGATTAATAGCAACCGAATATTGTCGGGAAATAGATCTGAGTCTGTAGACAGGGAGAGATATAGGGCTTGGTCATAATATCTAAAATAATTAAAAGTCTTGACTAACAATTTCTTATTCTGACAACAAATATACTTGGGCTGGTGAACAAACTTATGAAATACTGATAAAAAAAAAATCCTAGTTAATAAATATGAAAGTAGTTTACCTAGCTTTCTTCTATTTTTCATGTTATAGCTGTTTAATTCAATTATTTGTGTTGCAGCCACAAATTTATGATATTTTGCATTCCTGAAACTTTTATGTATTTATTGTCACACATACTCTGATTGCAGGCAACACATGTTGCAGCACAGTATGGTCAGACTGCTTTCCTTTGTCATATTGTCACCAAGTGGAATGCTGATCCTGATGTTCCTGATAATGATGGAAGAAGCCCATTACACTGGTACTTGACAAATGTAATTGTAATTTTCTGTTGTCGTGTATAAAATGTTGGCCTCCTTTAATTGACATGAATTTGTGAGAAAAAAAGTTATTAGGATCGATGGTTTCAATGTTGTGAATTCTTGGATATTTTTGTAGACCATTATGCTCCATCTTGATTTAGTATGTTGGATCTTCTTAGCATGATCCTACTTTATGCGCACTTGTCAATGTATGATCCTTAACACAGCGTTGAGTTAATGTTATCCAGAGTGTATCACATGGTTGCTAAAATTTTACATGCCTGCCTTTTTTTGTGTCTTTTAGAGCTTTGTTAACATTCAGTTATAGAATGTAAATGTGTTTCCATAAGAAGCTGGACCGGACTTTGTTGTTCATGGAAACATTTTAGGGATCACCTGCATTGAGTTGTTGTAAAGCATAACTGGATGTTCAAGTCATATCTGATATTGATCAAAAGTGCCTCTGTGATTCATATTTGTTGCATCAATTTAATGTTGAACCAATAGTCTGTTACTTTTTTCCCTGCTATTTGCAACTAGAAATCCTTTAGGTAATTTTAAACAATATCTTACGGATGAGTTAATAGCCATAGAACAACAATCTTAAGGCTATTAGCTATCTTGTGTTCTGTATTTTTCAACCCTAAAGCAAGAAAATTATTTGTAGAAAGGCGTACTGCAGTCTTTTGACAGTTGTCTCCCTCTCTCACCTTTATTGTATGTTGTTCTAGTTTAACCGGTATTTTTTATATTCTTATTTCAATACTTTATCTAATAACTTTGTAGTTTGTTAATTTATTGGTGATATAGGGCTGCTTACAAGGGATTTTCTGACTGCATACGCCTTTTGCTATATCTAAATGCACATAGGGGGCGGCAGGATAAAGAAGGTTAGTTGAAATGCACTTTGTTTTTTAAATCAAAATATACGTTTTATGCTGTTCTCTATCCTTGTCGAAAACATGACACATTGTCCTGCTGCAAGGGTTTAATGTCTATATTTCACTTTTTAGGTTGCACCCCTCTGCACTGGGCAGCCATTAGAGGTAACTTGGAAGCATGCACTGTTTTGGTGCGGGCAGGGAAGAAGGAAGATTTGATGGTTACAGATAATAGTGGCCTTACTCCAGCACAACTCGCTGCTGATAAGAATCATAGACAAGTTGCATTTTTCCTTGTAGGTACCCTGTAAACTGTCTCTTCAGAAATGATATGTTAATAGTTGATTGTCTCATAATGCGAAATAAAAAATGGGTTGTGTTCTCATTTGAAACTTGGGTTGTTAGCCAATAATAAGGGGAAAAAAAAAACACTGCCACCTTTATTTCATAAATTGCTCCTCCAATCTAATATTTGGTTCCTCAATTACTGAATTGTCCTCTAGTGGTCATCGTGTTGTGCTCTTGTGAATATTGATGATAACTGTTTTTACATGCATTGCTGTGACAAGATCAGAACATCATTTATCCATTAATTTGGTTTGTGCAAAGTTTGTTGTTGTTGTGTTTTGTCATCGTCTTCTTCTTCTTCTTCTTCTTCTTGTTCTTCTTTTTTTTTTTTTGTTTTTTTTTTTTTTTGCTTTCTCTCCAACTTTTGGTCTCTTTTATTGTTTGATCACTTGATCCAGGTGCATAGAATTAACAAGTTTATCAGGCTTAGTCAAGTTCATTGCCTACTTAATAATCTTAATAATCCTTGATTCACATGTTGTTTACATGCTCAGATGGTTCTTCATATGGTATCAATACTTAAAATCTTATGCTTTGTTTAAATTGTTGTTAAGTTTGAATCTAGTTAATGGTTGAATGCTGTTCAAGTTCTGGCTCTAATGTTTCTGGTGGTATATTCGAATAGATCTTTTATTAATATGCATATGATAAATCAGTTATTTAAGGTGTAGGTCCACCAGTCTGACACCTGTTTGAGTACTTGAAACCAGTTTAATGATTTATTGACACATTTGTTTATCTGTGAATTTTTCTATCCTAGAATTTGCCATATTTTATTGGTTACCACTTACCAGTGATGCTTGTATGGAAGAAAATTTCTTGAAATACTCTTCTTTGTAGGAGTATTCTCGTGCTTATGCTTTTGTTAGAGATAATTGGAGACATCTTTCTTTGTTTCCTTTTTTTCCATACTCCTATTATTTTAAAGGATAGTGTAAGGCAGTTTCTCAATATCTTTCATCAATTACTTTTTCCTCTACTTGATAATAGAATGTGCGTATAGTTAAGGTTTTAACCATTTTCTTTTTCCAGTTTAAATCCGGCAATACTTGATTGGATCTTTATCTACGATGTTGTTTGGATGTGGTTTGCAGGGAAATGCTAGAAGGTTGTTTGACAAAAGGTGGGATGGCAACACCTTTCTAGGCAAATTTTCAAAATTAGGACTTGCTCCGATACTTTGGTTTATAATTTTCCTGCTGATTGTGACATATATACATTCAGTTGTACTAGGTATCCTTCCTGACAATGATATCAATTAATCAATGCTATTTATTTATATATATATATTTATTTATATATTAATTTTTTTTTTCTGTTACTAACAAAGGAATTCATATCACTTGGTCATCAATGCAGCTACAAATCTGCCAAGGTTAACAGCTAGCTTTGGTCTTTTTGCGTGGATGGGTGTATTTTTGGCAACAATTGGTCTATTTCTCTTTTATAGATGTAGCAGGTAACTTTAGGTTATTCGCAATGCTTTGTGCACTTATTGAGATTATCATATTTAATTATAGATATCATGGAACCAGAATAATTTTAGTGATTGAAATCTACTTAATGGACATATATGTAAATGTCTATATGTAGCCGACCATAGTGAAATTATGGCATGTTATTTGTGGTGTTGAAATTTTATGTATAGACTTTGATGTTTAAATGCACTTAGCAGCTGAGTTGTATACAAATATGTTTTTTTTTGGTTTTATTAAAATGGTGATGGTGTTAATATACATTTCCATGATGTAGATTTAAATGCTGCTCAATTTCTAAATCATTATGCAGCTAAAAACTTGCTCAAATATTTTTCATCTTTACATTTGTTGTTCTGTATGCTGGATGGGTAGTGAACCTAACTATGTCTAACCTTTTCATTTGTAGCAAGGACCCTGGCTTTATCAGAGTGAATGTACATGACACCGAAAACATGAAAGATGATGTAAGTATTTTGGTACAAAGACCAGTTTGGTGATTCAGACTTTCATGTCATGGCTTTTATCTTTATTAGTTAAATAGCTTGCCTTTTTCATTGCATGTGTAAGTTCTTTTTTCTGGTATTTGGTCCATTGGTTCTTATAGGAGCCTTTGCTGAAGATTGAAATAAATAATCCTGCTTTGATAGCTGGAAATTGGTCTCAGCTTTGTGCAACGTGCAAGGTATCACTTCTTTGCTATGAACTATTCTTGCCAACTTTTGAACTTGTATTGCTTCATGTGATTTTTGTCTGTGCTTTTATCAGATCGTTCGGCCTCTTCGAGCAAAACATTGTTCCACTTGTGATCGTTGTGTTGAGCAATTTGACCATCATTGCCCATGGGTATCAAATTGCATTGGCAAGGTACTTTGGCATTTAATATATCTTTGTTTCTTTTAACTGTTAGGAAGGTAATCAACATACAGTTTTCTCTTGAAACTACTGATTCCCTGGAGGAATGACAAAGGCAGAGAATTATAAATTGCTGCTTTGATTTGCAAGAATAGTGCCCTTACTTACTGTTCATCGGCAATGTGATGTTAATGAATCAACTCGACAATTTATGTGTCAATACTTTAAATTTCTTTATATCTGTTTATCTTGTGAACAGAAAAACAAGTGGGATTTTTTCTCGTTTCTTGTTCTGGAGGTTTTGGCAATGCTGATTACAGGATCAGTGGCTCTAACAAGTGAGATTCCATACTTTCTTCTTTTGGCCTTCTAACACAAAACTCCTTTAGGCATCGTTGTGACTTGTGAGCATGCGAGTTGTTTCTTTCTTTATCACATTCAAGACTCTTTTTTTATGATTGCAGGGGTGTTGACAGACCCACTGGCTCCATCTACCTTTGGTGCATGGTTGAACTATGCTGGTAATAATCATGTTGGCGCTTTATCATTTGTAGTTGCCGATATTTTCCTCCTTTGTAGCGTCGGAGTCCTGACTTGTCAACAGGCTACACAGGTAAAATTTCAGTCTTCATTTTTGTTTGTGTTCTTGTTTGTATTTCTATTTACCTTAAAAAGCATTCCTTAAAAATACACGTTTAACACCCTAGCATTTATAAAATACATTAGCACCATTTTTCTGCTTCTGAGTTTGTATGTGCGCAACAGATTGCTCGCAACATCACAACAAATGAAATGTTAAACGTAATGCGGTACAGTTACCTAAGAGGACCTACTGGTCGATTCCGTAACCCTTATGATCATGGCTGCAAGAGGAACTGCTCAGATTTCTTGATAAATGGTTTCAATGAAGATGTAGAGTATGTTGAAGAAACGAGGGAACCTGAAGGAATCAGGATGATTGATATGACACAGAATGCGAGCCATGTCGGCCACGCTCATCAAACGAATGGAAATTTGCATATAGCAATTGATGTGAATAATACCTCTAATTCACACCGTGGACACATTCATTCATCCCATTGTAGCCATAGCCACAGTCAGAGT
This sequence comes from Scutellaria barbata, assembly GCA_028654395.1. NCBI lineage: Eukaryota > Viridiplantae > Streptophyta > Magnoliopsida > Lamiales > Lamiaceae > Scutellaria > Scutellaria barbata. The sequence continues at coordinate 9,485,830 of CM053646.1, read as the reverse complement.
CCCCGTCACAGTCAAGGCAATGTTCCTCTAGGTTTGGGTGTCGGTTTAGGTCGAAATGTTTCTCGTCCAGCAGTTGTTTCGTGATGAATCCTGCTTTGCTTTAGTGTGCCTGTTTGATGTGACCCATACTGTCTATAATCACACGCAGATGCATTCTTATTTTGTTCAATCATGTTGTATGTTTATGTAGAATCTTCTTCATGTTATCACATGGAAAATTATAAATTTTGCTACAAGTTTAGTTCAGTGGTATTGCTCACTAGTGAGGTGTAGAAAGTCGTAGATTGCTTGCAAGAACAACATTGTATTTACATCTACAACCACTAATCAAATATGCTAAACAGAAGTCTCTGAATTTGTGTTTTGTTTTTGCTAAACCATTGAGTGCAACCAAACACTGAACAATAGGCTTGTAATATCAGAAGCACCAACACGGCAATGGTGATCGCAACACTCAGAATCTTGAACGAATAATAAATGTACTTCTCCAAGAATCGTTTAACCTTAACACTTGTTGAGTCGCTGTATCTTGTGTTCACATTGTCAATGGCCTCATCAATGTTGGATTTACTACCACTTTTTGTCGATTTGCTAATCCCGTTGAAGATAGAAGCAATTTCTTCACCATTCAATTCGCTCTCGATGATCCTGGCCTCTTTCAGAATCTCCACATCCTTTGCAGTGTCAATGATACCACACATCAGATCCACATACTCTGCCAGCTCACGGGTCGACCCTGCTTCTATTGATGCTGCTTCGAACGCCACCAAATTTCTCAGTACAACTTGGGATGTTGCAGTTAGTCTAATAACAGGGAGATGAAACGTGTTTTCCTCGTCAGAATCCTCAAATTTGATATCCCTGATTCCTCCATCAAGGAGCACGAATTTGATTCCAGCAGCTCCACTCATCTGTGAGACAGAAGGAATCTCAATCTCCTCAGCTAAGGGTGTTTGTTCATCACCACCATTTTTCTTGAAGAGGCCTAAGATCTTATCCCATGGAATCTTGTTGACAAAAGAAAGAATGGCTCCTGCAGTTCCAGCGCCAGGTAAACCTTCTTCAGCAAGAAATTGCACGCCACCTAAAATATCACTAACCCCAATCCTCGTCACGTTTAATGAAAATACGGAGAAATTTTGAAAAACAATGCCCCTGTTGTTCACAATCAGATAATACATGCGATGTAGAAGATGAGATTGATTAATATTCTCTACAATCGCAGGACTCTCGCACAATTCCAGAGGCGATAGATCCTTACACAAAACCTGGAATTCCTCAAACAAGGAACAGTCCTCGTCGTGTTTGAGAATTTCTCGGATTTTGTTGAGCAAAATGACTGGGATTTGGTTCTCCAGCATGATGACTTCTTCCGCAAGATTTTCCGATTGAGGATAATTCTTCAAAAATTGAAGCAAGTACAAACAGTCAATGGCTAGTATCCATGCCAGGGTTTGGATATCGAGATCGAGGTAGTGATCGTAGCATCCTCGAATAATAGGCTCCAGAGGAATCAGGCCATTGATGAGAAGCTGAAAACTCTCCAACATTTGGGGGGAGATAAATTTTCTGATGGCAGAGAGTTTACGATACTGCATTGTGTAGAGGTGTGGGCGGAGATGGTGGTAGGGGCCCATGCCGAGGCGACGAGGTGCATAAGCTTGGGGGTTTGCTTCAGCTATGGCTTCTATAACTTTGAAAACGCAAGGAGGGCTGTCAATGTCTATGCTCACACTTTGCTGTTGAGGGAAGTTCTTCTCCATTGCACCCACCCATCTTCTCTCGCTTTCCACGGAGCTCAAAATTGACATTGAAGACATTTTGTTGCTGCGGCGGCGGTAGCGGTGGCGGTGACTGTATTTATCTACGGCAAAGATAACTAGCTGCACGAGATATTTATTAGGTAGTTTGCACGAGATATTTATTTACCAAGTTTGTAGTGTTAGGAAGTTTGTAGTGTTAGGTAGTTTGCACTGTTAGGTAGTTTGCACGAGATATTTATTTGGGAAAATGTTCTTTTATATTCATTTTTATAAAAGTTGATCTTTTTTTACCCAATAATATAACAATTAATCCTAAAATACTCATTTTTGAGTCAAGTCAACTTTCAAATGGATCCCACAAGTTCAATCAAACTCATGATTTAGTTATTTATTTATCCTATTATTATTTTGTTAAATACTAATAATAACATTATTAATTAGTAATGTTCCAAAATATTAGTAATATTACTATAGTAATAATTTAATGTTTTCGAACATTAAGAATTATTATTTTTGAAAATAATTGTTTTACTAATGTTCGAAAATTACATCTTTTCGAACATTATTGATTTTCAAACATTTTTAATATTAATGTTCCAAAAACATTAATAATGTTCGAACATTAGTTAATATTAGTTAATTTCGAAAATAATAATAAATGGAATATTACAAAATTTTCGAATATTACTTAACAAGTAGTATTCATTTTCGAGAATTACCTAACAAATAGTATTAATATTCGAAATATAGTTATAAAATCTAATTACCTATTTTCGAAAATTACATATTTTCGAACATTACAAAATTTTCGACCTTTATCTAACAAGTAGTATGCATTTTCGACAATTACCTAACAAATAGTATTAATATTCGAAATATGGTTATAAAATCTAATTACCTATTTTCGAACATTAGTTAATTTCGAAAATTACAAAATTTTCGAACTTTACCTAACAAGTAGTATGCATTTTCGACAATTACCTAACAAATAGTATTAATATTTGAAATATAGTTATAAAATCTAATTACCTATTTTTGAACATTAGTTAATTTCGAAAATTACATATTTTCGAACATTACAAAATTTTCGAATATTTGTTATTTTCGAAAATTACATATTTTCGCCAATTGACTAATTTTCGAACATTATCTATCCTAATGTTTGGCTATTATTAGTCAATTGGCTATTATTATTTTTTTCGAGCTATTATTAGTCAATTGGCCAAAATAATATAATATAATTAATGCACTAATGGTCGAAAATAATATAATTACTACACTAATGGTCGAAAATAGCAATAATGGTCGAAACACTATATAATTAATGCACTAATGGTCAAAAATAATATAATAATATGTAATAACTATTTTGGGTGATCCTATAATTATATTACTAATAATTAATAACTATTTAATAGTTATTTTAAGTAATTTAAAATAGTGTTTCGAAAATAATTAATAACTTAATCTTCGAAACTAATTAATAACTAATTAATGTTTGAAACATAATGTTCGAAACTAATTAATAGTTATTTTAAGTAACTAGTAATATAATTAGTGATTTTAAGTAACTATATAATTAATAACTAACTAATAGTTATTTTAAGTAACTTAAAATAGTGTTTCGAAAATAATTATAATACTTATTAATATTACTAATTATAGTTCGAAAATAGTGTTTCGAAAATAATATTTACTAATTATTTTCGAACAATATGTATTATAGCAATAATATTCTATAATAACTAAATATGTAATGTTACTAATGTTTCGAACATTTTTTTCGAAAACTATTCACTAAATATTCGCTATATACATAATGTTCCAAAACTTTAGTAATATACATATTTTATTAGTAATATACATAATGTTCAATGTTCGAAAACTTTAATAATGCATTTTCGAAAATTAATGTTATTAATAATTTTCGAAAACATTGTTATTAATTTTTGAAAATTGCATAATTAATTTTCAAAAGTAATAATGTTCGAAAAACATTAATAATAATATTAATAATTTTCTCAAACATTATTATTAATTTTCGAAATTGCATAACTAATTTTCGAAGATTATTTTTTTGAACTTTAATAATAATGTTCGAAAACATTGATAATATTATTAATAATTTTCGAAAACATGGTTATTAATTTTTGAATTTTTTTTTTTTTGAAAACACTAATAATATTATTAATAATTTTTGAGCATTTGTTACTTTCGAAAATTACATAAAATATTATTAAAAGTGTTATGTCCAAATTTTCGAACATTACAGTAAAGGTTTTCGAAGATTATTTTGACACAAGTTTTTGAAAATAAATAACAAAGTGTGCCTAAATTAATAATTAATAATCGGTGTCACCTTGAAAACAATAAAATATTATTAAAAGTGTTATGTCCAAATTTTCGAACATTACAGTAAAAGTTTTCAAAGATTATTCTGACACCAATTTTCGAAAATAAATAACAAAATGTGGCTAAATTAATAATTAATAATAGGTGTTTAATGTGCAAACATTTTCGAAGATTTAATTTAATGTGCAATCATTATCATTTTCGAAGATTTAATTTAATGTTCGAACATTATCATTAAATGTGCAAACATTATCATTATGTCCCAACATTAAATGTGCAAACATTTTCGACGATTTAATTTATTGTGCAATCATTATCATTTTCAAAGATTTAATTTAATTTAATTGCATAACACATTTTCGAACATTATTTTTTCGAACTTTAATACTAAAGTTCAAAAACATTGACCTAATTATTAATAATTTTCGAAAATATGGTTAATAATTTTTGCAAACATTGCATAATTAATTTTCGAAAACATTATTTTTATTTTTCGAAAACACTAATAATAATATTAACAATTTTCCTAATTATATGTTATTAATTTTCGAAATTGCATAACACATTTTCGAACATTATTTTTTCGACAATTATTACTAATGTTTGAAAACATTGACCTAATTATTAATAATTTTCGAATTACATTTTCGAACATTGACTTAATTATACTAATTTTCGAATTACACAATAATTACATTTTTGAATTACACAAAAATTGACCTAATTATACTAATTTTCGAATTACATTTTCGAACATTGACCTAATTGTACTAATTTTCGAATTACACAATAATTACATTTTCGAACATTGACCTAACAATAATTAACAATGCTTGTTCAATAATACATATTAAAATAACATTTCACCAATTAAAATGCCATTTTCGCTAATTTTACTGATTCCGTTTTTCGCCAATTTAAGATGGAATAGTAATAATTTTCGCCAATTTTACTGATTCCATTTTTTGCCAATTAAAATACTATTTTTACCAATTAATTTTCACCATTTAATTAATATTCGAAAATAATGCCCTAATGTTTGAAAATAATAATTCTTAATGTTCGAAAACATTAAATCATTACTATAGTAATATTACTAATAATTTGGAACATTACTAATTAATAATGTTATTATTAGTATTTAACAAAATAATAATTTTTTATTTAACAAAATAATAACTAAATCGTGTGTTTGATTGGACTCGTAGGACCTATTTGATAGTTGACTTGACTCAAAAATGGGTATTTTGGGATCAATTGTTATATTTAGAGGTATTTATGAATTAATTGTTATATTGATGGGTAAAAAGAGATCAAACTTTATAAAAATTGGTATAAAGTGCCATTTTCCCATATTTATTTATTTACCAAGTTTGTAGTGTTAGGTAGTCTGGACCACTGCTGAGTGGTTGTGCTGCACTCTTTAAACATAAATGACATGCTATGTAAATGTGAGATTTTTGGATTTTCAAATGATTTTTATTTTTTTTTAGTTTTAATTGTGGAAAAAATCACACAATTTTTATCCAAATTGTCATTTTAACCAAACTTTTTCATTATTGGTTAAAATTAAATATATTTTTTTAACTTCGGTCAATTTTGAAAGTTAAAAAATGCCGATGTGTCCAACTGCGTGGTTTAAAAAATTGACAAGGTAAAAAAACATATTTATGTTATTTTGATGAAAGTGATTGATTTAGTTAAAATGACAATTCGAGAAAAAAAAAAGTGATTTTTCCAATTTTTTTATGATTTTATATAAGTTGGTACTTTTTGCAATTAAGACTAGTGTGGTAGAATATTGAGTGTATTAAAATGAAGTGTTTTTATAGCTGCCAGTCAATATGAAGAGCCTGGTGAGTGTTGATGCCTCCTGCCAGTCAACATGAAAAACCTTGTGATTTTCCCTGGCTATGAACTAAGAATCACGAATTGATATATCCTTGAAATTCTTGGTCAAAACTTGGATGTTTATTTAACGACTTGATTCCTTGTTGGCGATTTGCAGTTTATTATGAAACTATAATGCTTTAATGACACCCTAATATATTGCAGCCACTTAGCTGCTTCACGTGCTGTGTCAACTTAGATCTGTAATTTTAGTGATATAAAAGTACTTGCTTGTCTTCTACCCTAATATTGGCTCGATAATATATATTAGTTTTTATTATTTTATTTGGGTTAATCGCACTCTCACCCACGACACGACCTTTTAAATCTAGGTCATTAGATAAATAAATTTGTGTAAAATCTATGTCATCCGAGAAGCCCTCAAGTTCCTCAACACTCCCAACTCACCCCTCAAATCCCTAGCATTAGCGGGCCGAAGCCCGTCCAGGTTATCCGAAGCCCTCAGATGGGCCTGCGGTTCGGATTCCCCTCCTGGACAGAAAATTCGACTTATGTCTCATAATATCTACACTTTTGAATGAAACAATTAATAATAAGAACAATTCAATTTTTTTTTCCTAATGTGAGATATAAATTGCTCTTGAGACAATAAATATACTAAATTCATTATTCACAAAGTAGATTAAGATTATGCAACTTGTTCACTTTTTCATTAAATAAAATGTGACTAAAACTATGGTTAAAGATATGTCAAAACCATCTTTCTAAAAAAGCATTCTTCCAACATTACATGGCTTGCATTAGTGTAATCTAATAATCTTCCAATCCCTACGCCAAAATCAAAATGGGGTTGGGGATAAATAAAGGCCTAACTTAAAATAATAATATAACAAAAAATAATAAAAAGGTAAAAAATTAAAATTCACAACGTTAACTCAGTATTGAAAACTCACTAAATCAATCATCATCATCATTAAGAGATTATGCTTGGAGAAAGGACAATGGGACACTCATCAATTCTCATAGTCATAGCAAAAAGAATACACACAGTCACACACCTTTATATCATTCAATTGATAAATAATTCCTTAGAAATGTTAAAACATTTCTGAACATTGAAAAACATGAAACTGACCTCAAAACCGAATTACATGTAATAACCTTACAACAACATGCATAAAAGCCCCTAATATGGAAATAAAGCATACAACTAGAGAAACTACAAAGAATGCTACAAAAAAAACAATTTTCTGTGTTCTCTCAAAATAACTGCTCTGGGGAGGTCATAAGAATGAAGCAGAAATGACAAAAACGATTTTCTGCTAATCGAACAAACTCCACTAAACTGTAGATGCAACAGCTCTGATTGTTTCCTACTATAATTACAACAGCCAGCGACCCTCGTAAGTTTCTATAGCATAAAGCAATAGCTGAAGTACACACTGATACAACATGGACACCTGCATGGTAGGGTATTGGCTAGATTAAAACAAGGTAAAAATCCAGAAATGCATGTCAATCCAAATAACAAACTTCAAGTGTATGTGTTGTTGCTCGTAAATGAATGTGGATACTAGACCTACTAAGTTTACTCTCCAATTAGCTTATTGAGGGCCAAGTACTTGAAAATGACACTTTGTCTCTGTAATTATTTTTCTTTCAGCACACACTTAATCAAGATAAATAAAATGCTTTCTGAAATGCAGCTAAAATTTGGTTCCAAATTTGCAAAAGAAAAGGGCATCTTATTTGGTTGGAATTTTCCGTTTAATATTCATCTAGTTCATACCATGTTTATACAGGACCTTTTGAATCACTTTTGAGTAAATTATAACTATTTCAGTAAAAGATGACCTTCAGGAAGAATATTCTGTCAAAACCTGAATGTCAACTTGGCACAATTTATTAGTCTACTTCACAGTTTTTCATAAAATATTTTGACACTATAAATATAACAAATGCTATAAATTGAAACCCTCATATGAGATAGGAAATTTTCGCTTAGTCCGGGGCCAACTGAATGAATAAATGCGAGCATAGAAATATTAGAAAGGAAAGAAGTTCATAAGACCAAAATAAATGATTTCTAATTTGGAGAAGAATGAAGTGAACCAAGCTTCTGCTTCACACAGTGCTTACTAGGGTAAGAGCCATGGTGTCTCGGTAGGGAAGGAGTCAAAGAACAAAGACAATTGAGAATATGCAAAGTACTCACATTTGGAAAAAGTCGAGCAAATAAATATTATACTCATTCTCAGAAATTTAACTTAATGTACCTACATAATGGAGATGCCAAGATTTTTGAAGAGGGGTGATCATATATAAGTTCAGAAAAGGAGCAGAATAGACAATTAAGATCAATGAGTTCGAATATATTCTTTTCTTTCAACTTCAAGGAAGATACTTGTAAGGGTAAATTACACTTTGTCGTCCTCTTTTTTTCTACACTTTACCATGCATAACAAACTTTGTTTTGTTACACTTGACCCAATAATATCTTAGGAAATTTATGTGCTTAAAGTATTATTATTGGACTAGTGTTAGCTCTCATTAATTGCAGGATGTTATCTTTATACTGTTCCTTAATATACTCAGATCATCGCCTAAAACTATCTGTTGAGTAATTGGTTTGCTGTTAAGGGGGAATTTCCAGGAATTGATGATATATTACTTCTTTTAGATTCATGTAATTCGTGGATGATTAAGTCATTTTTTATGCAAACCTAAATAAGGACGGGGAACAAGAACAGGAAAAAGTTATGTGAACATAATGTCCCTCCGGAATTTGTTCTAGTCTCAGATATGAATAAAATTGAAAGGCAAAGATTATTAGCAAAATCTTACTCACCAAGAATGCAAAAGTCATGGATCCTTTCCAACTAGAAAGCTCCGCTGAGTACATTCTCCAATACATCAACACGAGCATCTAAGCATGTTGGAGGGCATAATAAAGTTTTGAAACACGTCGTCTAAGCAGTGGCTCTAATCGGAATGGTGAGATGCTGCTCTGCCACTTCATTGCTTCATCCATCTCATTCCAAGCCTGAACTATTTCATCAATATTGAATCCTAAACCTGCAAGCAAATTTAAAGGTTGGATTATTTGACAATTCATGTCACATCTTATTATAAAACCTGCAAAATACTGTATCTATACATCACCTTCAGTAGCCGCGTCATTGGAACAATGATTCTTTATCATAACAGCGATATCAGTTGGAGAAGCACCAGCAAGTTCGAATTTTTCCACTGCAACCTCCAGACATTCATGCCACATAGGAAGTCCTATTTTGAATTCCATAATCGATCTTTCATACAGAATCGTTCCCCATAAGACATGAATCTGAGCCCGAATTTTTGCAGCCTGGCCCACAGCTTCATCTGGCGATACTTGTTTAAACAAGTTATCCAGTTTCATTTTCTGCAATAGAATTTCAATTTTATTTGGCTGTGATAGCTCATTGACTCGTTGTTCCTCCCACAGCTGCAATCCTGTTTCCATGCTTTCCTCAGCCCTGTTGTACAGCTCAAGAACTTCTCTTGAAGGCCATGATTCCAAATCAACATTAGTCCCAATTGCATAATACCAAGAGAGCCTTGCTTGCTCAAATTGTTGCTGCCCATGAGCTAGAACAGCTTCATAGAAATTCGGTTTGATTTTTAAAGCCTCTTCATATCTTTTTCCTGCGCTTTCATACTCCATTTGTGCCCAGTCATGTGCCGACTTCACCTGTGTAAGCACAGATTCTCGTGAAGAATCTTCTGGAAAATATAGCCTCTTTCTTGCCCTGGATGTGTGAACATTACCCCAATTGAACATAGCCAAAGCTGCCATCTCCTGGAATTTCTCTGCAGCCCCGCAGAATAGATCTTGAGCCTCTAAGCTAGTAACCATCTCTTCCATAGCATCTGAATAGAGCTTCATCCCAACCTCATGGAGATCAAGATAAGCATCGATGTCAAATCCAACGTAGTTCTTGAATAATTGAGCAAACTGAATGATCCAATCAGTGATACAAGCTGCCTCAGTCCGCACTTCCTTCCTTGTTCCCACATGTCCATTTTCCATGATACTTTTTATGTGAAGATTGTTTACTGCTTCACCCTTGCTAATCTTGTTAAAGAAAGGATCTTGATCTGGATTAACTTCAACGATATACAGCTTCACCGAACCATTTTCAGTAGAAGCTTCAGCTAACCTCAGTTCTTCGGTTGTGGTGATTGTAATAAAGTCACCTTCTTGATCCCTATACTTAACAAGAACAGCCTTAGAGCTAGGAAACCGATCGGATATAACTTCCCTCAGTTTAAAAACATCACAGTTAAGAGGAATCTGAGCCCATCTTATGTCTTCACCAAGTACTAATTTCACCGTTCTCGTAGGCTCTTCATTTGCACCATCACTAATTCTTTCTTCCTCCACCACCAACTTGTCCTCAGCATTGTTTTCCTTAATTTGATCATCAACCTTTGTTATCACAACATCAACATCAATGTCCCCTGTTTTCTCAACCTTATTTACCTCGATATTGCCATCAACTTTCTTCTCCTTAGCATTGCTTCCTTTCTTCTTTCGACCCTTCTCTTTGGTTGCCTTGGTTTGAGCTAAAGGAGGTGGCTCCAAATACTCAGGCAACGGAACCAAATCCATAGAAGAAACTCCATTTCCATGCATCTCAATCATTTTATTCACCCTTTCTTGAATTTCAATCGCCATGAGGTTGTTAGGTTCCATCTTCAGCACGGTTCTAACATCCCTAAGCGCCAAATCTAGCTTGTTCAATGCTTCGTAACACCTAGATCTCTTCAACAAAGCCTTGCTGTACTTCGGTGTGACTTCGAGCGCCAGATTGCACTCGTGGATGGCCCTTGGATACTCACTAATGCCCAATTGCATATAACAAGCAGCCATGTTACTCCTAAGATAGGACACGTCTACGTGGTTCCTAGGAAGCAACTTTATTGCCTTTTCATACTGCAACATGGCACCTTCATAGTCCCTCTTCTGAAACAACTTATTACCTTCATCCTTCAACTCCTGTGACATCAAAATGAATATTGCAGTGTCCTTATCATAAGCTCTTGGACTATTTTCACTGCCTTTACTTTGCCTCAGATTTGATTCACCAAATTTCTCTCCAAAGGACTTTTTGCTCTTTCCACCACGTTTCCCCATACTAAATCCCAAGATTTCAAACTACCAAAACCTTGATTTCAATAACAGAAATTATGACCAACTTTCTACACTATTCCTAGATTGAAATCCCCTGTTTTATCCAGAATAATTATGACAAAAACCAACTCACATTCAAAACACTATGAAAAAAGAAAAAACTAAAAAAACCCCAATATGTATCCAAAAAAACAAAATTTCCAAAATCCCACAAATTTCAACAAAAATAAAATCAATTAATGAAGAAAGAAAACAGAACAAGATTCACTCGAGAAAACAAGAAGTTCCTTAATTCTACAGAAATGAAGATGAAACCTTTATTCAGCTACAAGCAAACTCCTTTTCTCTAAGAAAGAATAAAGAAGGATAAGATTAAGACAAATGGAGGTCTGAGAAACTTATCTGGAAAGACTCAATCTTTATTCAAACCCTTCAGAATTTTATTGGGTTTTTCCTCCAAAATCAAGATATTTGTAGGTTTCTTGATGGGATTATGCGGTTGTTGGTAATTGAACGAGAAAAGACAACAAAAAACCACTTGCAATTTTGCAAAGAACAAAGAAAGAGCTTCTCAGGGTTCACGTAAAAGCCACAAAAGATTATTATTTGATATTTAAAAAAAAAAAAAAGAACAAAGAAAAAGGCGGAAAAAAGAGTGCTTGCCAATATTTCTAGATAGTTTAATTTATTTTAAAGTGCAATTTCTAAAAATTATGCCTTTTTAAGTGTTCGAGACAATGCTTGGCAAGAACAACATGGTGTGGGCCCGGATTGCCGTGTATTCCAAGGTTGTGGGGGGACGTTATATATGTCACAACTGTCTTGTTTGGTTTGACTAGTATCATTTCTTAACTAACTTTTTTACAACTGTTTTGTGTAGCTTTGTCTTTTCAGATTACTTTTAATTGCTAATTAGCTTTGTCTTTTTAGATTATTTTTAAGAGAGTTAATTGTATAATTACCTGTCTTTTCAGATTTATTTTAATTACCTAAACTGTTTAATTGTTAATAGGTTTTAACATTTGAATAAGAATTTAAAACAAATTGTTACGTACAAAAATTATTCTTAAGAGTAGTTTTTAAAAGTTTTTTTAAGAGAATGTTCATGAAAAGAATAATTTTTTTTTCATAATAAAATAGAGTATAATTTAGCATAAAAGTTATGACATGTAGAATAATATTTGGCTAGTGTTTATCGATGATTTATTAATAAGATTAGGTTACATGTATAATGATAGAATTCTAAAAGACTTAATGCTGATCATGGTAATTAATTGTGCAATTAAATTTCACACATACAAAATACCAACTTCTTATTGAAAACGGGATAAATATTTTCAAGTTTCAACAATTAAATTCCCTTTCTTTTCTTTATTTTTCTTTATCAAGGACTCTGACAACAGAATTGATACCATTTCTTATAGCTAAACAATATACCAAATATATGATTTGTTAAAAATTAATCCAAAAAAAAACTCATTAATTTATAATTATTATTTAATTGTATGTATATATTTATCATACAATATAGGCAGAAAGATAATGCAACGAGTACGTATTACTTTGGAATAGATTTAGTGATCCAAAGAGAATACCCAGTCAAAGGAATCTATTATATTTATTGTAGAACTTATTTAATATATAATACTAAGCAATTTTAGTTTTATAAACAATATACCAAATATATGATTTATTAAAAATTAATCCAAAAAAAAACTCATTAATTTATAATCATTATTTAATTGTATGTATATATATATATATCATACAATATAGGTGAAAAGATAATGTAATGAGTACGTATTACTTTGGAATAGACTTAGCAAATTCAAAGAGAATACTTAGTCAAAAGAATATATTATATTTATTGTAGAATTTATTCAATATATGATACTAAGCAATTTTATTTTTTACTTTGGTTGGAGCAATTGATAATATTGAAGTGTTCTAGCTATTTGGAATAAATTTTATCAAAAAAAAAAAAGCACTGTTGAGTTGCGTAATTCAAAGGAGTCGTGTCGCCCCACTCTTTCACGTTGAACTGGTAATTGTTGGATTGAAATATCCAAACGACTTTTAAATTCAAATTAATTGGAAAGAATTTTACTTTGAATTCTCATTCTCATTTGGTTTTGAATTTTCAGCTGAATTAAAAAATAACTTTAAAGTAATTTTCACAAAGAACACAATTCCATACAAAAAGGCAATAATTTTTGAAAAATAAACCAAGATTAAATGTTAAAATATAAAAATAAATCTTAAATGGTAGTATTTCAAAAGGACAAAAACCCTAAAACAAATCTTCTACTAGATAGAGTGATTTAAAATTTCGCATTTCAAATAAATGAATTTCAAATCCACTCAAGTTAGAGTAGATTTAAAACCAGCAAAATGACTTCAAAATTAGTTCAAAATAAAAGTGATAACTTTCAAATTCATGTCCATCCAAACATCGTTAATGAATTTAATATCATAAATATCGAATATCTCCTCAAATTCATTTACGAAATGAAACATAGATAGACCGTTTCATGACCTAAATGAATGAACTTTGGAGGTTAGATATTAAATATCAAATAAAGCAACACAAATCTGATTGTTCCACGTCATAAATTTTCATAAATATGATAGTATTTTCTTTTTAAATATGTCACACCTCAAATTCTCATAGTTTAATCTTTCAAAAGTTGAAGAGATAAAGAAGCATAAAATTGAGTACATATGATCATTAGTTTCGATTTGAGTACATATGATCATTAATTTCGATTTGGTATAATGTACTTGAATTTGTTCAATATGAGTCTTGCATTTTAATGAATTTTGTTATAACAAAATAAAAAAAAACGTGGGGTGAGGGTGGTGGGTAGAATAAAACGTGCACCACAAAATGTATGAGCACCTTATCAAAAGTGCAGAGCATGTGACCAAAAGTTAACACTTTTGATTTCCACCATCTTTGCATCACTTACAAGCCATCTATTCTTCATTCTTCACCCCCACAATTATTTAAATGCTTTTCTATTTTACTCCCCCCCCCCCCCCCCTCCTCTCTTAAGTTAAATTTAAATATAAAAAAATCATACAAATTAAACAGATATCGATTAAAAATTGAAGGTTTGACCATGGATTATGAGTCAACCATCTGACATGTCTCATTTCTATTGGCTGTGTAGCGTAAGATTTTTACTGCCTATTACACCCGAATTACTCCTCCGATCCTCTGATCACCGTCTTCATTTGGGGGGAAACGAACAAAATTAGGGTTTCAAAAGTTTCAACTTCACAAAGAAAGTAGGAAACATGAGATTGACATGGTGGTGGGTCGCCATTGTTATTGTTGCCATCACCTTCTACGACGTCGTATTTTCCGATCAGATCATTCCTGCTCATACAGGTACCTGATAAATTAAAATTACTGCTTGGTGATAGATATTATTGCTGTTGAATTGTCATCATTAGGAATCTCAATCGGCGGTTACATGAAGAGTACTGGTCTTTTCAGCCTTTCGCTGCTTAGGTTTTCTGCTCGGGTTGAAAATTTAGAATCTTGGAAACGAAACAAACTCAAGCTTACAATTGGGATATTACTTGAAGTATAATTAACTGCAATTTGCACTGTACTAATAGATGGATACTATTGTTTTCTGGACTGAACGCATATGGATTGTTCGAGTTTTTTGCAGAGCTTGGTGGAATTAATAAAATGTTTTAGAACTCAAGAGACTTCTTTATTTGGATTATACAACTATAATGGTCTTTGTTTCATGAAATGTTTTGGGTAGGAGGTTACAACTGGTAATCATCTAAAGTAAACACCTGCTGCCAGGGATTGAAGACTAAATCTGTTGCTTATTCTTTTCAATATCAAAAAGTGTGATTTGTTATACTGAACAAGATTGGAAAGTTCATGTATGATATGGCTCATATAAATCTCTAAGAATGTCTGATATATGCAATGTACTGAGCCTTGTGACTAGGTGGACAATTAGTGTGCTGGCACAAAGGTCTTAGGGTAGTGTGGTAATCCTCTTGAGTTCAACTATGTGTATGTGCTGATAATTGTTTTCCATAGTTTTCCACCCTATTTATGATGCACTACCACTTCTTTGCACACATTATCTTTGATATTAGGAGGTACCTTTGGTCGGAGCTCACGAGATCCAAAATTCAAAATTGAATTTCATTCAGAAGACTCGCCTTTTCATCCAGTAAGTGATTTGAAACTATTAGATAATCATTTTGTTTATTCTGAATAATTTTGTCATTGCCTATCAATTTCAACAGATTTCATCACAATCATACTTTACATTTTGTAGGTGTGGCACATATCTGTAATATCTCAAAACCTTAGTTCATAATGTAATATGTTGTACTGTCAACTTGTTTGGTAATCCAATCTCAGGGAGATTTACTAGTTTTCTAGTTCTTGCTTAAGAATAAGTTCATCTAAGATTGCTAACAGCTTTCAGAAAATCTTGACTGTTGATTGTGTTCTTTGTCAAGAGAAGTGTTCTCTTTGAAGTCTATTGTATAGATAGAAGAATAGTAGAATTTTGACTTCCCAGAATAAGCATTATTTCTTTCAATAGGGACTAAACTCCTTTTGAAACTCATATAAGTTCTTTTATCCTGCTCATTTTTCTCAATAACAAATTTTGAGAACTCGAACACTCTTCAATACTGTTTACTGCCTGTGGAAACCTGTGCAAGGCCTTGAAGTATGAATGGAAGCATAGAAAGAGGCGTCCTCGTGAAAACAATTTAGCTTCAATTTCTTCACTGTACATGAAGTTCCAAGGTTGTTGAAAAAGCATCGTAGAAGAAGTCTTGAAAGCAAATATGTGGTCAGGGATCATGGATAACCACCATTAGAAGTATTTGATCAGTATTTTTTATGCTTAACTGGGTCAGATGCTAAATTATTTGACCTTCTTCTGTTAGCATATAAGAATAAATCTTGTATACTGTTAGGCTTGTCTTGTTTTTTCATTTTGTGCAAATTTGTCATAGAATTAAAATTTCAGCAGGGAAATACTATTTGTCAATATTACAATAGAGAGGTGCTTTAATTATAAGTCACATGCACTGAGCATTTAAATTGCCTTTTGACATGGTCAAGTCACCAAGTGAGTCGTTCCTTTCCTCCTTTGAGCTTTACATTATCTTGATTTCTGGTGTCTGTTTTTGTTACTGTTCATAAATCAAATTAGTGTTTTTCCATCAGTGCTGCTACCCTTTTTGTTGCAGTTGGCTGGAAAAGCATTTGAGTAGCTTCCATAGATGACTATATTTGGTATTTCATTTATCTATGCATCCACAAATACTCATGTGGGTAATTTTCTATTTCAGGATGATGATCAAGAGTCTATTATTATGCCCAACAAACATGGAGAAAATTTCCTTTGCTTTTTGCCTAAAGTTGAGAAATCCAAGAGTGGGAAGCTAGTTGCTCAACAGAATATAAGCAGCATGATTGTGGAGTCCGAGATGCGTGTGAAATTGAAGACACCAGATGAGCTACTAGAAGTGTTAAAAGATCGGTGTTTTATTAGGGTAACATTTTTAACATTAAAATTAAGCAGGGAATATGAAAAGTTAGAAGGGAAAGAATTGCAATTTCCTTGACTTTATAAATTACTAAAAATTATTTTGTTATTAATGACTAACGAAAATTTGGTTAGTTGAGAGAATGAATTTTTTTTTTTTTTTTAAGTATGCAGCCTATTTAATGGCATTAGTTAGGCTTACATTTTTGCATTTTGGGTGCAGCAAGAGGGATGGTGGTCATATGAGTTCTGTTATCAAAATCAATTGCGACAAATTCACCTGGAGGATGAGAAGGTAGCTGTTTTCCTCACCAAATTATTTACTTTTTAGTTTGTATCAACATTTTAATATGTTGGATTTCTATAGTTGCTGCAATTTCCACTATTGCCATGTCCATATTTTCATCATTAATGTCCTGAAGATTTTATGGAAAATATGAAGGACCATATATAGACTTATGAAAACAGTTTTAGACATCCCTATGTAGTTCAACTCATAAGCTTTAGACATCCCCTTCAACTTTTACTGTCTACTAGTTACATATGCTGATTATTTAATATTTGATTAACTAACT
Source organism: Scutellaria barbata (assembly GCA_028654395.1). Classification (NCBI taxonomy): domain Eukaryota; kingdom Viridiplantae; phylum Streptophyta; class Magnoliopsida; order Lamiales; family Lamiaceae; genus Scutellaria; species Scutellaria barbata. The sequence goes on along the minus strand of CM053646.1, from coordinate 9,468,570 downwards.
GATTATTGTATTACATGTGTCTTTCTTTCATTTCTGTTATGGCTCCATGTCTGTAATTTTTGTCCTATGTTTAATGTCTTATAGGTGGTTCAAGAATTTGTCTTGGGAGTATACGATACTGAAGCTACAGAGGCATACAATCAAAATCTTTCTGATGTATCCATATTGAAGGATCCTCGCTCAAAAGATGCGTCTCAAAGGTATGAATTTAAGTTTCTACGAAATGGAGGGGTCGCATTGGAGATGAATTTATATCTAAAAAAAAGAAAAAAGAAATTGCTTGGTAGGTATCCTAATTGAACTTTATAATATCAGGTACCATGCTCATATCTTTAAGAACGGAACTCTCTGTGATTTAACAAATGAGCCCCGGGAAACAGAGGTAAGATTTTGAATTTGTGCCTACCACTTTTCCATCACTGTGTATAACTATATCTCTTAAGTTTTAATTTCAGGTCAGGTTTGTGTGTTCTGAGCCCAGAGCGATGATAAGTTCAATCACAGAATTGTCAACATGCAAGTATGCTCTCACATTTCAATGCCCAACGCTTTGCAAGCACCCGTAAGTCCCCGCCCCCCCCTCCCCCACACCCCCCAAATATATATAATCCTATATTATGGGGTTTGGGATTTCATTCAAGTTATAGAGAATGCCACATTACCTTATTAAGTTCATTAACGTTGCTTATCTCATGAGATACAAATCATCCACTTCATTTATTTCCTAATTTCATCACAGTAAATCATATAAGTTTTCTCAAGAAAGGGCACGTTAATGATTGTACTGAAAAAGTTAATGTCCACACCTTGGGGACTAGTAGAATCATATGTTTGGGATCTGTCTTGTTGTCTGAGTAAGTTATCATGACCTATAGTTGTTTTCAAGTTTGTGGGATTTTCTTTATTTCTCTGCATTTTTCTTGTCCGTCACCCGAAAACTATATTGTTCTGTTATTATCAAATGCTGTGGTGAATTGGTGATTAATGCCTTTTTAAAATTTAAAACAAAAGTAGAACGATTGGGATGGGAAGGCATACTGGGTTACAAAACAATCTAAACATATTGAATGTAACAAGTTCTTGAGTTCCTGTGTATATATTACCTTAAACAAATTACCACTTGTTTTCTTATGCAATATCTCTTCAAATAAAAAGGTGATATAGAAAGATATTTCAATGCAATGTGTTCTCATTTGCCTTAACTACCGTGTAGATTGTTCCATGAAGAAAGACCAGTATCACATACTATTCACTGCAATGCTCTTCCAAAGGAGGAAACAAAGGTGATGGCGGAGGCTGAGAGTTCTCAAGGTGGAAAAATAACAATGGTCACAGATGTTGAGTATCCTTCCACTTTCACTTCAGAAGAATTTGCAACATGAAATGCACACTTTTTTCTGAGGTAAGTTCTGTAAAAGCCAAAGATGGGTGAGAAATGTTCGACGCCGCACTAATTTCCCAGCTGAGTTAGCTCACATATATATCTGCATTACTAAATAGTCAATTTTCTCTGTAGATTAACATTATGCAGAATGTTCTATAGGTTTAGATGGTGTGTTCTGCTTCTACAGCAGGAAAATATGGCTCCATGAATTCAATTTCTTCAAATGAATGGACTTTCTCGACAAATTAAAAGAAACGCTCTTGTGCTTGTTTATTTAAATTTTTTGATTGTGTTTTGTTCTTGGAGACCACAACAAGATGAAGCTATCAAGTCTTTATTATCACTTATGATGATATAAGCAAAGTCCATAAAACATTTTTTCTAAACCATTTTTAGCTGTGATGAAAATCAAAGACTAATATATCTCCATTTGTAAAATCAAGATTTGTTCAACTCTTTAACTTCGACACCATTAAAGATTGATCTTAGCTTATTAGTTTCGTAACCAATAGTTTCGAAGCTAATGAGCTTCAGGACAAACATTTGAAAATTAAATAAAAAGATGGGCTTTCGAAGATCTTGAAGCTAATGGGCTTTGAGACAATATTTAAATTTTTAACTAAGTTGGCTCACTTAAGCGCAATGTTTTCAATTATTTACCCACATTTACTACTTATAAATAGTAAAAAAAAAAAAAAAAATTCTAAAAAAACATCTTATGTTAGGAGCAACTAGCAAGTAGTAGTTTAAACATTTCCACAACGAGGTACACAATATCTCCTCTTTCCAGCTACCAGCAAAACTAGAATCCATGATAACCATTAGTTTATCAGAGTAAACTGTACATAGGAAGTTTGGGTTAAGGAAGATGGAATTATCTAGGCAATCTCAGCTGCAGAATTCAGCAAAGCCAAGTACTCATTTATAGTTTCACCTAATTTTGTGACTTCAATTTCATAGTCTGAAAAAGGATCTGTATGTTGCAATTCCTCAGTGATTTTTTCCTCCATCTCCACATCTCGCTCTTCCTCATCAGGCTCGTTTCGAGTAGATGAACCTTCACCAATGCCTTCACCATTTGATCCTCCATCTGCTGCTGCTTCTAAGCTATTTGTGCCTTCAGCTATTTGTTCTGAACCACACACACCAAGAGCTCTTTCAACCGAAAAACAGTGGGAAAAGAACTAAAATAACTGAACTCACTTTCTCTCAAATGCTTATATTTATGAAACAGTATCATCTTTTCCCTTGAATGCATCTAATTATTATATATCGACAAGTGATCTAAGTTCCAAACCTTAGTAAGGGTGTTACAGCGAGTAAAATGTAAAACATATTTCAAAAGCCATTAGGTACCTGATGCTGAAGAAGCCATTGATACATGATTTTCACTGGCAGATTTATTTGCTTTATGCAATCTTTTCCTTTTCCTTGATATGAGTTCATTCTACAGAGAAAGAAAAAAAACCACGAATGGTTGGAATCTGGAGAAAAATTCAAAAGTGCACATGAAAAACCTACCTGTAAAGCAGTGAACGTTTCAGGGTTTGTCAAGTCATCGAGAGCCTTTTGGGTATCATTTTCATTTCTTCGAAGTGCCTCAGCAGAAAGGTCCTTCTGGAACCTGTGAGTTGGAATAACTTTCAACATATTTCAAAAACATGTGAATTCTGCAACAAGCAAGCATGTGCAGACTAAGCAAAAGATTGAAAGTGATAATAATGATATTCTTTCTGGTATATCTTGGAAAAAGACTTAAAAAGAATGGAATTCTGTCCTCTCTATCTTGGAAGAAGATTAAACAAAATTCTGCAGCAATGCTGATAAAACATGTTGTTGCAGTCATACAGCCTACTTACCCGATGGAGACCAATTGGTCCAGTTTCCACGAATCCACAGCTTTCTTAAGGGGCGTCACTCCATATTGCTTGTGTTCCCTGAATATAGTATTTGTCAATTATCATAGTATTTCACATAATCAGAGATCTAGCATGATTAGTGCAAACTATAAAACCCACATAATTTCTCTGTCTATCTTAAGATTTATCTCCCGCAATTGTGCCTCTCTAGCCTCCTCTTTGAGAAGAAAATCAACAGCACTTCCGACATCCAAATTGTTCAAACGGAGTGCTCTGTTTGCTTCACGTGCGCTATACCCCATGTTCATCACAAAGGACAGGCTTTCATCTGGAACTCGAAGCTGTAGACAGAATTTAAAATGTGAGCAGAGACAGAAAGTGTAAGTGGAGTGAGAACCATCGTGATGAAGTGTTAAACAAGACAGATAACCTTTTGAACTTTCAAAAGGCTATAGCACAAAAAACCTCCACTTCGTGAACTTTCATGGCACAAAAAATTATGGGAAATTCTTTTGAGTGGTGATGTGAAGATAAATTTTGTGCAAATAGCCTTTGACAACAATTTAGCACACAGATAAAGAATAGTATTACAAGGCAATTTATGGAAAGATTAATATTGACTGCTTTTCAAACAAAACTTTAAAACTGATTTTTGTAAACTGATTGTAATGGATGACACTGTGGGTAATCTCATATTTTAAAATTATGATCTTCTTATAGTAAGACTGAGCTTCTATTAAGACAAAAAAAAGAAAGGTTAAAAGGTAAGCCTTCAAACAAGAGGGAGCTAGTAAGATGGTAACCCAGTTGTCATGATAGAAAAAAGAGAAATCCATTAGTCGACAAATAAAAAGAAAGGTTTAAAAAGGAGCCCAAGGAGTACAATAACCACAAGACTGTGTTTGAAAAGTTGCTAATTATTCTCCCTGAAGGTACCATAAAGTAATCACCTAAAAAAACACTTAGTTTTGTGGACCAAATAGATATCAAAGTACAAAATGAGTGATTATGCCAATTTCCATTCTTAGTCAACTAGTTCTTCAAACTAAGCACATTCCTTTCAACCAAATACCTCAATCCTTTTCAAAAAGAAAAATAAATAAATATATTTGCCAACATATATTATAACAGAGCAATTGCTTTGCTACGTTTCTTTTTCTCTATATCTCCTCTCTTTTTTTTTCTTCTAAATATCTGCTTTTAAATGTCTTGTCTGTTCAATTTGTCTATGTATTTAGATATCTATGGCTGCAACTGAGATATGGTTGGGGGGAAGAGTTTATTTATCTTTGATTAAAAAGAGCACTGCCATTTGATATATTTTCATCAGAGAATGCCACAACCAAGATATTGCATCCTATCCTGAATAATTTGATTGCAGGATAATCTGGACAATAAGGAACAAAATCAACAGACTGAAAAGTAATTTCATGAACGAGGCAAGCAGAACTACTTAATTTTCTTCGATGTTTAGCCGGGACGGCTCCATTAACCATACTGTTAGAAAGAATGTGACTTCAATGCATATTTGACAAAGATGATTTAAAAGTAAACAAACACATAGTGATGCAAGACAGCATAGACTGTGTATAAATAGCAGAACTAGAAACCAATTAACCTGGAGGTATTTAGCTTGAGCTGAGGTCAAGGCATCCTTCGATTTTTGCAACTGACCACTGTGATATGCAATTACTCCTTCCAACAGCTCCATTCTCAAGTGTCTACAGGTTAACAATGACGAAAACGTGATAACATGTGGCACCAAGGTGGTGTAACAGCAAAAAAGTAAGAGAGGTGATTGACGACTCACAAAGCTAACTCAGGGTTGATACCTCCTTGGAGAAACCTGAGGCGACTAGATCCCTTTCCATGACAACGCTCAATACCCTTTCTGGCTTTTGCAAGGCGAATGCCAGCTTCTGATAGCCAACTGATATCTCGGAGCATAAGATAGCACCAGACCAGATCTATTTGAAGAATTGGCTCATTGTCAACCAACTGGGAACTCAAACAACAAGGGCCAAAAGAAAATAAGAATCTTGGGTAAGGCGTGCCCTTGAAAAATAATGTTGCATCCAAATTCAGGTAAAGCTAGTTGACGTGAAAGCGAGACAAAATTACAGTCGTTGCAGTGCAGTTCATTACACTATAATGACTATATTTCCCATCAAATCTATACCTACGTTATCATAAATTTGTGCTCAAGAATAGAAAATAAAGAAGATATATTAGACAACTATTCCCTGCAATGTTTCTACGCTTTCCTGACGTAGTTATGAACAATTAATAAATTTAACAACAACTCCCATAAGCAATAATTGTTGATAATAACAAGGTTTGACATGATTACTTCTCTAAAGTTTACTTGAAGAATTCAACATGATATTGCGCACAGGCTATGAACCTGTTAGAAAACCATATCTCACCTCAATACTCTTGTGGTTGCACAGGGAAAAAGCCTCCTACAAGAAAGAAACTCAACTTTAGCTAGACGAATGGATAACCAATACACAATTTGATAGACTTGCGATTGAAAGAACAGCAGCCCCATTGGAAAATAAGAAATTATAAACGAGAAAAATAAATAAAAAGGAAAAGTTTCCAAGTTTTTCAGCAAAATGCAACTTTCAAGTACAAACATGCATGAAGCATAACTGTGGATACATGCATAAAGAAAATTCTATGCATAAGCAATATGATCATGATCACATATGGCATAATTCAAAAATTCCTCAAAAAAGGACGAATTCTGTTACTGTTTGTCGTGCATGACATGTTCAAGTCACTTACCTCACCCATGAGGAGCACTTCTAATGCATCTTTATATTGTTCCCTTTTTATCAGAGCCTTTGCATTTGCATGAAGCATAAGTCCCATCATTACTGCCCTGAAACATGAATAGTACATTCTTTCAGCAACAAAAGTAACTCTTTTAGCAGTTAATGCCTTAATCCAAAGTCGTTCAAATAGATTAACAGAAGTTCATTTATACCGTTGGTCAGTCTCGGATCCCAAATCAACTCTTTCTCCACTCTGATTTTCAAGCACAAGATCAAAGTTCCCAACAGGCAAGGAACCATACGCCTGTCTACTAGCCAATTTAGTGGCAGCAGCCCTGCAATTCCAATTATATTATCAGGAGCCATCAAAATAAATGAAAACAATCTGAAGTCGGTAACTAAAAACCTAGAAGACCAAACATGTTAAACACTTTTCTTTCCAGCTACATTTCTTATCACTCAAAGTCTAGTTGTAGCGAATATACAAAATGTTGGCATGATGGGAAGAACAGCAAGTCAAGAAAATTGTGAGACCAATTATATCAAATTCAAGAGTTACCTCCTCTTGTCTCACATTTCTAAACTAAAAACAGAGAAAACAACTAGCAAACAATCCTAATGCATCCCCCGAAGGTGTACCTGTCCCAACATTATCAAAAACTAATCTCACTAGGACTCAACCAAAGAAAGGAGTCCAAACTACAAGTTTGGCAATAGTTTTCTTTTGCCACTTGTATCTGAATACAAAAAATTTGGATAAAATATAAGAATTTTCAAATGGCAGTCCGAAAGTAACTGTATCTTGTGATCCTTCTGGTCTTCAATTTATAGATGAGAAAGACCCCAAGAAAACGAATTTAAAAGGTAGATTTATTCAGTGAATTAAACGCAGAATCATATCATCCATCCACAACCAAAAAACTCTAAGAGTCAGAAAAATAGGGCAAAAACTTAACCCCGTATAACTCACTATTGATCATGCCATCAAATACCCAATTCATAAGAAGAAAAACCATTCCTACATAATCACATATGCGTTTGATCATGCAATTAAAATCAGAAAATAAAAAACTTACTTCAATCTAGAAATCCTCTTGGAACGCTCCTCCTCAGCCAAGAACTCATCCTTGATCGACTTGCCAACTTGATCAACAGAATTCTTAGTGGCCAAAATTTTGGAATTATTTTTAACACCCAATTGGCTTAATTTTTGGGAGGCATCACCATCGCCATCCTTTAAAACTCTGCCGGCGCATATCAGCTTGATGGATTGCGGCCCACCAACGAAGCCTGATCGGTTGGCGACCTCTTCCCTGAGCATAGCGACAGTCCACTCATCCAATTCCACTTCCAAAACCCCACACCACGCCCCAGCAATTTTCAGCTTCCCCATCCCCATCTTTGTTGATTGTTTGAGTGTATCGACTCCACTAATCCCTTGGATTTTCGGGATGATTATGCGCTTATAGATAGGGACACTAGAGTATTGAAAGTATTATGCAGTTTCTTGGGGGCTAAATAATGAGATATCGATGGGCTCCTTTTTCTCAGCGATTTATAAATGGGGGAATATTATTATGCTTCTCACCCTATGGGAAGTTGGTGTGTGTACGCTATTCTGTTTGAGGATATTTATTGTAAACATGCAGAGTGTGACCGAGTCTAATGGAGTTTTCGTTTTTTGGATAGAGGGCTGGGTCCCATAAGAGTGACTCACCTTTAAGCAAATAGCTATGGAAAACTGGTCTCTAAATAGATTAGGTCTCAATTTATTAACAAACATTATTTTGGTGTCATTTTTTAAAAGGTGGCTAGCAATTAGCAATGCTGAGTATTGTAAACAGATTCTATGATCATAATCGATATAATGACATCTCCATACAATAATTTATAATTTTATTATAAAAATTGTCATTCATCTTCAACACTATACGATATTTTTTAATGAATTTTGCACTATTTTAATGTAAAAATTACCATTCATCTCTAGTAACCTTCATTATTTGGTACATTGAAATGGAATATTTCATAATATTCCTTATTTTTTTTTCTTTATTTAAAATTTTGAAAAAGAAAAAAATACAGCACGGTTTGATCTACGCTAACCTATTGCAAAGTTAGAGCAGCTTTTACATCACATTTGGAGAAGAAAAACACCGGTTGGAAAGAAAAACAACAAATTTGAATGTTTTTACAACAGTGAAGAAAAACATTATACTCTAATATTTTTGGAGAAGAAAAATATCAAATTCAAATGTTTTTACAATAATGCTAAGTGGATATATTGATAAGGCCTACTTGCAAGGAAAAAGGAAAAAAAAGTTGCCCTATTTTTCAAATTTGTAAATTTATTCTAAATGTTTTAATTTAGTAAAATATCACAACCTTCTTCATTGATTGTTGTAATTCAAATCAATATGTTATTTTAAGAAAAGACAAAAAGAACGAAGAAAAGAAGGTGCAATCAAACAAAAAAAATATGTTGACGTGAGCTTAATATTATGTTGTTTTATATCAAATTATCTATTAAAAACATTCCCTTTTTTAAATTATAAGTTATCATATGATAAAGTATCACTTTTAATGAAACAAAAATAATTTATTATATGTTAAAGCATCACATATCAAAGTATTATTTAGTATATCATACAGTACCAATCTATTATCTGTAAAAGTGTTATATGGGCATGACAAGAGGCTTCCGAGGAAAGTACCAAGCATTTTTCACTGTCTGGGGCTCTGGGCTGATCTTGAAGTTGATTTTGATGAGGTTTTAAAACTTGTATGTGTTCCGTCTCCATGTTGTCTGCTTCTGCAGAAGGTGTGTATATATATATATATATATATATGAATTTTAGATCAATTGCATGTAAAGATCAATTCAAATTAATACAAATATTTTATATATAACACTTTTATATTAGCGTTTTAATTATAATAGAATTTTATAGGATTTTGAATTAGTTATAATTCTAATATAAAATTATTTAAGTATAAAAATTATAAATTACTATTTTAACCTTAAATAATAATTATTAATATAAATATATTCAGCAATCCATATTTTATAAGAAATATCCACACTTTTATATATAGGTAATATATATATATTATTTCTGTGTAAATAACTTCCAAATAAATTGAATTGGCACGTACACGAAGTAGCAATGTAAATCTGCAAGGCTACAAACCTTGTTATCATTTCTATTATTATTTCTACTATATAATAATTATGTAATCATCTATTACACAAAATACCAGTGTAACTTGGTAAAAACAACATGAAAAATACTTGAAACTGTGAATTGAAACTGAAAACTAACCCAAACCTTTCCATACATTTTAGTAGAGATTGGATGGAGTATTAATGGAACTGTAGTGTAGGATGAAGATTGATCGGCATGGGACTTCAGTCCAGTGAAAACTCTTCCAACCATATAACTACTTCATTTCTCTATCAGAGCAACACAGTTGAAAGAAAGATAGATTTAGAAAATCTCCAACAAAATTTTCCAAGCAAAGATAATAATCTAAAAAGAGGTTCAAGAAAGACATGACTTGTTATACAAATGGACATTCTTATTAAGAGCATAAAACAGTTGCTGATTATTAGTTTCTATACTCTAATTGTGCAGATATAACACTAAGATATTGCGTACATTACACTAAAGCATATATTCTACTAGTATGTTATAGATGAAGAACGATTTTAAAGGTTTCTAATGAGCATGGTGAAAAAACACAAGGCAAACTAGGGTATGCTAGCTGGCAAAAAGTTATCTGTATATCCGAATTATTAGTCTTGAACGGTAACAAGAAGCTGCTAAAGTGTTTCACAATTAAGGAAGAAACTTTTGGACAAAATCTGTTCCTGTGCTCTAGTCCTGCAATCTTCTTTTGTTTTTCTATTTGTGTATGTGAAATCAGACATGCTTCATTAGAATGGTTATCCTTTGAGTACAAAAAGTGGGATGCTTGAAAAAAAAAAAGAGGAGAAAATACGATCAAGTAACTTTCAAATCCCTTTGCAAGTATCTCTTACCATTATAAAGTTCCAAGTCCTCCCTGGATCATTGTACCTAGCAAATAAGCAACCCGCTTTAGTTTTAAGACCATCTCTAACAAGATTAGATCGTAGAAATTTTTCCTTCTCCCGAACAATATCCTCAGTTGGTTTTCCACTGAACTTTGATACTGCAGCTATACCTCCTTCCACCTTCCTCAATTTGATTTCTGCTTCATTTGGAGCTGGCAAACTGGTCAAACATAACTTTATGTGTCACGTTTGATGATGACAATTTACACCATATTCTCCAGTATGTTGCTCTTAAAAAGCTATAAGTGAGACATAAGACAAAATCAACAAAGTTCACCTTTTAATGTCCTTTTCTGATGGAAGGACTATTTGAATGGAAACATTGGAGATATCCAGGTCAAATGCCTGAGTGAATACAGGTGTGGTCATTGGTATTTTCTCTGCCGTAGAATTCTTCCCAAATATATACCTTACAGATGTGACTGTATATTAGATAACCTACATAGGTAAGAATATAATATAGACTCAGAATTGGGTTGAAATGTCTTTTACCCAGCAACAGAGTTAAAGCCACTTGAACCAGACAGTTTGTCACCATTTGTTTCAACAATGACAAATGGCTCGTATTTCCTCACCTGCAGATACATCTCAGGACTAATCACCAATGATGAGATTGATAATTGGTGCAGAATCCAATTACACTAGTAGTACATCAATGTATCAGTATATACCAATATTTATCTCAAACGATGCAGACATTATTAAAACAACAATATCTAGTACGGGAAAGGTATTGTCAGTATAATGCAACAATTGTTTTACAAATTCGAATGTGATTGAAGAATGACAGAAAAGTAAACCAACAAGCATCATAGAGGAAACAGAAGAGTAGGGACCTCATAATTTGCAGTTCTTTTCAGTATTTGATATTTTGGAGTTTCAAGATCCGGAGTCTTGTAAATCCGCAGCTGTACAATCGAGACTTCCCAAAAGGTCAAGAAAGAATACGATAATTGATCATAGCAAGTAAAGAGTCAAAAACTCTATTGCCAAACCTGCTTCACCAAATCCAGTAACCCTTCCACAGAGAAATACTCATTGTTTTGAATGGAATCCCAGTAGTCCTTTATACAAAAAGGAAATACAATGAGCCGAAGTTGATGGTTATATGTATTACTATTCCAAATCACTTGCAGAATGAAGGGTAACACCATACCACATGACTGCAAAACTTTTTGGTATCAGGATTGATGCCCATAACAGAAGTACCTGTGAAAACTAGTTCAGGTTTCCAAGGTACAAGAATGAATCTCATTACCATCGTCCACCTTGTTGTTATCTCATAAGGTCCTGTCTACAGAAAACTTAACCAATCAGGGAAAGAGATTCAGCATTCAATTTATTTCCATGAACAACCATGCAAATCTTATAGAGGATGTTGGGTTTAGCTTATGAGCTCCTTAAAACATCTTCTAAGATGTTTATCCCCACACTTCGCAACATGCATCCTCTATTCCACCTTACGTTTCATCCCGTTTCTTATTGCATCACGTCACAATTACACACGTAATTCGCAGTGATTCGCAATTTATAACAAAACACTAATTTGCTCTCAAGACATATGTATACATCAACTGAGTCACCCTAAGGCAATTCTTAATAACCTTCTAAACTTTAATTAGTGAACAATATGAGAGCAGTATTTCAGTACAGCAAAGTCCAACTCTTTCAATTCCTCATCTAATTACAATTAGATTCAACTTTCTAGGGCTTTTTCACACACACACACACACACACACACACGCAGAGTACAAACAGATAGTGAGAATTCAAACCTGTTTAACCCAATGCAGCTGGAAATCAGGGTTGAAGAGCTTCTTCAACATGGCGATGTTAAAAAGGTATCCACCAACACTGTCATGCTTCGTAATTGGGTCTCTGAACTTCACGCGGTCATCGTACGCCGTTCGATCAATCCCTTGATCGTCAAACAGGTGGGGAAGATCCTCGTACAAGAAATCAACCAGCGGTTGAGCGTCAAAGCTTGTGGGTTTTGGAGGGCTCTCTTCTTGGGCCACGCTTCCTAGCCTAACCACCCACTTCAAACTCTTTCTGTCTTTGGTTCTCAGGGATGCTAATCTTTTCTTTTTGTAGTTTGATGGTGAGAGAAAGAAGAGGTTGGAACTGGTAGTGGTGCTGGTGGCCCTCCACAGGCTGATTGGCCGTGGAATGGTGGCGGGGAAACGTACGGTGGCCATTTGTGCTGGTAATGGCAGTTTTGGTAGTTACTAGTTAGTGCTCTCTGTTTTGAGGATCATATTTGTATTTTGAATTTCGTGGCTAAGATTCTACCAACGTTTGTACTTGAATTATTCTTTTGTTTGAGAAATTATGTTGTATTAAGAGTTTTTCACAACTCTTGATTGGCTAGACCAGTGTGATCATAAAGAAATCTAATTCAAAACAAAAATTTAGAAATAAATTGTATATACTTCTGAAGCAATTCAAGATAGAGAATTTCGGATTTGTTTTAAAATTTGGAGATTTTCGAAAAATAACAAAAAATAATTCCAAAATTGCTCCGTTTTTAGTTCTTTGCAGGGATGAAAATATCGCGATATATCGCGGATATATCGCGAATACGGATATTGCGATATGGATATTGGGGGGTAATGTTTTTTTTCCCGGATATCGCGGATATATCGCGGATATATCGCAGAGTATCGATATCGCTATCGATATCGGTTCGGTGTAGAACAAAACTGGACGGAAATCGCGATATATCGCGGATATATCGCGAAATATCGCAACAACATCAAAAATCGCATTTTTGATGAAAAAAAGTTGATTTTGTCATTATTTTCTTAATTTGAATAGCAATAATCATAGTGATATGTCTCAAAATTCATATGTTCTTGATATTTATAAAAGTTCACAATTTGGTTGGACTACTCGAGATGTTTTTGATCACCCACATCTTCAAATATCCTATGAAGGTTAAAATGAATATCAACAATATGATTGGATTAGTATACACTATCCAATTCATGATGAAGCAGTTGGATGAGATAGAACAACTTATGAATGACATGTGCATAACTATATTAATAAGTAGGGAAAACGTTCAAATAAGCCACTGATGTTTACTTTCAGGTTCATATATCCCACTAAAAATATGTTTAGGTACAAAAACACCATTAATGTTTATTCTCAAGTTCAAAAATCCCACTAAATTATTTTAAGGTACAAAAACACCACTAATGTTTACCTCTAAATACATATAACTCACTTAAGATTTATTTATAATACAATACACCAATAATATTGTAAAATTAAAATATTTATTTACACATTTTAATTTTTATTTCTTATTTAGACATCATATATTTTACATATTTTATAACAAAAAACTAGTCATGAAAATATTAATATAATATCTTATTATATATATAAATATATTATTATTATTATTATTATTATTATTACCATTAATTATTATATTATTATTATTATTTATATATATGTTTTTTTTACTTTTAAAGACTAAATAAACAATTAGGTTGATTTGAAATAAAAAAAAATTAACTATAATATTTTCTTTCACATGACATTTCATAAAATATAGAGGTTAATTTGTATTTAAATTAAAAAATAATATCATAGTGAAATTATTATTTCAAATAAATCTAGTTGTTTAATAGTTTTAGTCTTCAAAATTAAAAAGTGTAAATAATAATAATAATTATTAATAATATTTATATTCACACATATATATAATAAGCTATTATATTATGTTTTCATGAATAGATTTTTGTTCTAAAATATGTAAAAAAAACATGAGGTCTAAATAAGAAATAAAAATTAAAATGTGTAAATATATATTTTAATTTTACAACATTATTGGTGTATTATATTATAAATAAATTTTAAGTGGATTATATGTATTTAGAGGTAAACATTAGTTGTGTTTTTGTACCTTAAAATACTTCAATGAGATTTATGAACCTGAGAATAAATATTAATGGTGTTTTTGTACCTAAACATATTTTAGTGAGATATATGAACTTGAGAGTAAATATTAGTGGCTTATTTGAACATTTTCCCTAATAAGTACTCTAATGTGATGAGTTAATATCAATACTGTTTGGATCAAGATGACATTCCATCTACTATGTTTGAACCTCATAGGTCATCCTTTTGGTACTAATGTATTGTGTGATATAATTTTAGTAATTTTGTCTTGTATTATGTAATATATTGTCAATTTTCATTCGAAATACAGTATTTATAATGCTTATTATCTATATGTTAGTTTTAAATATATTATTTTAATGTGATTTTGAGTGGAATAATTGTGTAATGATGTGTAAAAATAATCCCTAAAATTTCATATTAAATTTCCAAAAATTTAATATAATTTCCGTTGTTTTTTCAATTTTTTTGCGATATCGATATACGATATCGATATATCCATCGATATATCCGTAAAATCAAAGTTGCGATACGACATGCGATATCGATATTTTCATCCTTGGTTCTTTGAGATTCAGGTAAAAACAATGCAGATCGGTTCGGATTTCGAAAATTCAAAATTTATAATTTAAAATATATATTCATTAAAACAAAATGCAAATCAATAAATAAATATATCCTGTCAGGCTGTAATAATGCGAAGAGATTAAAAAAAAAAAAGTGAAAGCCGAAACATATGGGTGAAGTGGACGAAGAAGGCCCAAATCCAGAATCTAGGTAGAAAAGCCACCACCACCGGCACCGGCAATGGCCACCGCCGGCGGAGCGAAAAAGAAACGCGGCAGCCGAAGAAATGCCAAGAAGAAGAGACTGAACTCAAACACCCAATCCAGCCACCAAAAACACCTCTCCACGGCAATCCCCATCCTCATCTCCGCCACCTCAGCCGCCCACTCATTCCTTCTCCGCCACGACCTCCACCTCCTGCCCTCCCAAGCCCTATCCCTAGAGTCACTTCTATCCTCTACCTCTCGCTCTCTTTCCCATCTCCTCTCTGTCCTCTCTGTCCCCATACCCCCTCCCCCTTCCCCACCCCCCACAATTCACCAGAATTGGTTCGATAGCTTCCTCTCCTCTTCTCCAGATTACGATCCCAGATGGGTTCAGTTCTTCAACCTCTCTAAGCCTTCTTTCACCCTGCTCCTCCGCCTCCTCACTCCATCTCTGACCTCCTCTCTCCACCCCTTGCCCCCCAACGCCGCCCTCGCCGCAACCCTTTTCCGATTAGCTAATTCCGCATCCTTCTCAGCTGTTTCTCGCCGCTTCTCTCTCGATTCCGCCACGGTTTGTAGAGCTTTCTATTCAGTATGCAAAGCCATTGTGGAGAATCTCGGCCACCTCTTCGAATTCAACTCGGATATCAACAGAATCATAGTGGGTTTTGGGTGGATTTCTTTACCCAACTGTTGTGGAGTTTTGGGGGTTGACAAGTTTAAATTGCAAGGCGATTCCATGGGTGAAAATGAATCTTTGTTGGTCCAAGCTTTGGTTGACTCTGAAGGGAGGTTCTTAGACGTCTCTGCTGGATGGCCTGGGGTTAAAACCCCCGAAGATGTCTTGAAACGATCCAAGCTTTTCTCTGGTGTTCAAGATTCTAAGGAGTATTTGAATGGGCCATCTTTTGAATTAAATTCTGGCAATTCAGTTCCGCAGTATATTTTAGGCGATGCATGTTATCCTCTTCTCCCTTGGCTTCTCACTCCCTTCAGCGACAACGACACGAAGTTGAGTTCTTCGGAAATGGCGTTTAATGTGGTGCATTGTAGAGCGATGGAGTTGGTGGGGACGGCGTTTGCCAAAGTCAAGAAAAGATGGAAGCTTGTGGGGAAGAAATGGAAGGAGCAATGCGTTGAGGCTTTTCCCTTTGTCATCGTTGCTTGTTGTTTACTGCACAATTTTCTTATCAAGTGCAGTGAGGTATTGCCAGAGGAAACTGGAGAGGATATTGAAGATCGAGAGTTTCCGCTGTTCGATGGAGAGGATAGTGAAGGTGGGAAGAGAATTAGGGAAGCACTTGCTTTGCATCTGAGTCTTGTAAGTCAGAGAACGTAAATCTTGTAGTAACTTTTCAGTTCAATGATTCAAATTGCTGAATGCTTTTCTTGCATTTGGATTAATGAGTTATTAGTATATAGTTCATTTGAATTAGTGACATATATTGCTATTTTCCAGCTTACAGTTGATAGAAATCATTCTATACATCTTCAATTACTGAAAGTTACATTACATTGTCCTACAAACTATACTATATTCCTGCAAATAGTTTAATATGACTGGAAAAAAGATCGTAATAACTTTAGATCTATACCAAGAGAGACTGGCAGTAACTGAACTTGCATTTAGAATTAGTACTTTCATTGTATAGAGTTAGATCATCTAACATTTTTCATGCCTGTTACTTTACATTTTATGGTTTGATTGCATCACCTGTCAATTAGAACATCTTCTTTGAAGACTTGTTCTTTGTGCAATCTATCCAGCAAGCTATCAAACCACCAAAACCTGCCTCCCGGGGCTGTGAGATGTCTGATTCTCGTCTCTCAAGTACTCTTAGGAACTCATCTGAGCTTAGGCTCCCATCGCGATTTGCATCAAACATGTAGAATATCAGATCAACCACCTTGTCGGTGAGGGGGATGCCACAGACCTGGACCATGTTTACAAAATTATTCAAGTGGGAGAAAGTAATAGTTTAAACTAGAGAGGGAATGGGGAAGAGTTGTAGATATACTTGATAAGCAGCTCGTTTGAAGTCCTGCTTTGACAATAGGCCATTCACTTTACCATAACTGAAGAGAGCCATGGAGAATGGTTCTAATCTTCTCCGGAGCAAAGCAAAATTCTTGAATTCCTCATATGTTATGCTTAGGTCTCTTAGGGTTGGCTCGTTGCTTAGATCATCGACTTGATCGAGAAACTTGTTTATGTATCTCATATCAGCGGATGCAACCATGGATAAGACGAAATCTTTTGCAGTAATAGACCCTTGTGACTTGAAATCATAGTGTGCAAATTCCAATCTCAGCATCTGTTGAGTTTTCAAACAGGACGAAGCGAGTGAACCAAAACCTTACGTGGTAGTAACTAGTAAGCTTAATTTTAGATGTGCTCATACAATTGAAAAGGTATACCTCATCATGCAAGTCTCTCAGGAACTGTACGAATTTGTCGTGTTCTAGGCGTTCATTCCCATCATTTCCAAAAAAGTACTCTAGAAGACCTCCATTCTCCACAGACCCTGAAACTTTTAGTCCAATTCTCTTTCCATCTCTGTGGGATGCCCCTTGTCTGTTTTGAGTACGCATCAGAGACATCACCTTTTTGAATTCGTCCTTGTCTATACCTCTGTGTACAAGAGTCAGGGTCAGTATGATTCTCTCTCACTCACACTCACTCCCTCCCTCTCATGCAACCGAAGTTTTATTATGTCTCTGGATTTTGATTGTAGAGGTTGGCTTAGCTAACTATAACTATAGTAAGGTCAAGTTAATAGTAGTTAGAGAAGTACTCCTGAGGAGCAAGGCACAGAGGGAGCAGATTGCATCGCCTCTACAAGAAAGAGCAGGTGTTTTTGTAGGTACGTCTCTTGTTCCCAAGCTATCCTCCAGCCCCAATCACGTTTTTAAGATCCCTTTTAAGATTTTTGAAGATGTTTATCTTTGAGGAAACCATGAGAACTGTTAGAACTTAATTTTGAGAGGCAAAATACTTGTTTTTTTGTTGTTTTGCTGACGTTTAATATGGTTCCACCATCTAATGATTTGCAAAGTATACACCAATTTCATTTTTTTTAAGATTTTTTTTTCTTTTTGGGTTTCTTGCACCTCATGTTCAAGAGGTGTGCACTCAATCTCCAGGATCACCTTTGCATCTCTGTGCCATGCGCCTCTAACAAGTACGGTCAAGTTGAAGAAAAAACTGGTCTTCTATTGTCAGTTATACGAATTGGTTAGATTGTCAAGATGAGACCTAGGCGACCTTAATATCGAAGAATAGGAAAGTGCAGCAAGGGAGTGATGACAATGGAATAACAGACATACCCATCATTATCAATGTCAAACATTTTAAATGCAACAGAGAAGCTTGATTCTGGAATACTCAGTATTGTGACAAAGAAGATATACCTGTTGAAATAGAAAATGTAAAGGAGATGAGATACTTAAGATCAAAACTAACTTGGCAGATCACCACCAAATACATTCTCCATAAGCATTTAAAAGATTGGTTTAAGATGATATAATGTGATACTAACTCTGCAAATGATATAAGCTCATCATTGTCGGTATCAAACAGCATAAAAAACTCAGAAGGAGGACAGTGTAGTTCACTTGTAGTGAGTTCGCCTTTCAAGTTTCCTCCTCTAACAGCATCTGCTTCAGATGGTGGAAATACAGGTACTACTGCTCTCATCAGATCTGCTGCTGTCATGTATAGTTCTCCAGAAGGTGTTTTGATCGATGCAAAGTACTCAAACACCTTGAAAGTAGGTGCTCAAAAGAAAACCTATTAGGTTATACGCATGCTACTAATCCATGCAGATTCTAATGTGCTGTTTCAGTTAAGCATGCTAATGTATGGTTACTTAGTGATTGATTCTTTTTTTTTTTTATGTGTTCACTGATGCATTCATTACAACAGCACCTTGAATGTGACCGTTTGAACTTAAGATTTAAGTGAGGTGCATTCCATGTCTCTAATACCGGATTAGGCGTGCAAAGAATACATTAAACAGATGCATATAGTCAATAAGCTTACCTTCTCAGGAGGGCTTTGTGTTCTTATGCGCTTCTCATACTTGAAGAAAACTTTTCGCCTGTATGTATCTGAAATCATACTAAGGATTAGTAACTACATCAAATCCTTTGATTTTATTGTGACAAGAAAAAAGTTGATGAGAAGTGATTATCTGTTACTATTATTCTAAGCAGTGAGATTCTGCTGAATTTCGTAGACAGTCACAAGCACGAAAGCTAATATGAAACAGTAAATTTAAATTAATTCTCCAAATGCCTAGTAAGAAACTTAAACTGGGATGTAGATTGACTCTAATTTTCTGTATGATTATGTTGTTATAAATAGTCATCGAGCATCTCGCTGAATGCTCATAACTCCTCTTTTTCTTGCTCTTTGGATGGTGCTTGTATTCTCTCTGGAAATTCTTAGCTAACATATACTCTTCTATGGATATTCCTAAGAAGTTCCATTTTGATTGTTATAATTAACAAGCCATCTTCTTGATCGGAAACTGCAGCAGTGAATAGGTAGCGTTCTACAAAGTGAAAAGTGTACATAAACTTATCTTTTACCCTTTTAGATGCTCTATCCTTTGTCTGCTACATACAATGTTTCCTGCTATATGAAGTATGCCAAATCTCTTACATTGATCATTGATGTAATAACTTGATTGGTTCTGCACTTGTTGCTACTGCGAGTTGTTCATCTTTCTGAGTTCATACCATGTGATTAATCTATAGGCATGAAAATTCTTGAATCATGCAATTTTGGTGCAGTTCCCATCAGTTATTGTGTATTGAAAACGAAACACACACATCTGACCATATATATACCTTTGAATAAGAAGGTAGACTTCTTCTCTGGCTCCCCCCTCTGGCTTCCTGAATCAGCGTACGATACGAATGAATCTCTACTACAGAACGAAGAACAATAAAGGCTTGATCCAACAACTACCACCCCATATGAAACTGATCTCAGAAGTGATTCCAGAAACGATGAATCGCCCTCATTCTTGTAGTATCTTCTGTCACCTTTTCTTGATGATCCAGGCAACGTGACGTTAGATTTTGTGAAAAGAGAACGAGAGTACAGACTTTTTGCTGCGAAAACTTGAATGTGGGCTGTGGATTTTCTGAAAGAAAATGCCCAAGGATGCATAGTATGTATGTATTATTGAGCTTCCAAATGTGAAGAAAAAATTCAACACAAAGAAGCTTTATGAGAGAGCTTTATAATGTATGTTTGTGTCTGAGAGAAAGAATGGTAAGGATTCAATAGAGCGAAGATGAAGGTTTTGTCAACATTTGGACATAGACTCATTCTAAACGGTCTTCAAGGTAGTTTGGTTCAAGATACTAAATTACCCTTTTCAACTAACACATCTATCAATATATCTAGTCTATATCTAAATATGTATCTACACCCATCTCTATGTTAAGTATCAAGGCATTGAACTTTTCTTGAGTTTCTGAGGCGGCTAAAACATAGCTATATAATGACAATAAGCCAACTAGCAATATTGTTTTCTTGATTTTAGATATTTCTTATTGTTCTGAATACGGAAAATGCATGAGTTTTGTCTTCTGATTAGATTTTATAAATCCACTTTGAATTGTCTAAATTTATATAAGAATCATTAAATTCTAAGCTGATTTACCAGTGTATATTCCAATATATTTGTGTTAATACTGTAGTTGATGTAGTTGATATCTAGAATATATATTAATTCAGAAATTTCTACTTAGATTGGTTTATCTTCTGAGAAGCTCTATAGGTTAATTGAATTACCTATCTTTACTCACAAAATCACAAATATTTGTATTCATCAGATGCATGGGTCATATATTTATATAATTAGGTCGATCCGACCCGATATAACTTCTATATTTATATAAAATTATAAGTAATATTACATAAATATATGAGTAATATCACATAAAAATATGATCAAATTATGTTGAAATTGTTTTATTTTTCTAAAATTAAAATATTATATATGATTTTTTGTACATAAAAATTGTCCTAATATAATATAAATGTATGACAATGCCGAAATAAATATATAACTATACTATATAAATTTTTAAACGTATGAATATATTGATAGAAAAATATAAGTAATATCATATAAAAATTATGATATTGTAGATAAAGGTTTCCACATAGAATTGAAAATATAAAATATAATTCCAACATAGATTCAAGTCCCCGCAATTACACCTTCACAAAATTATAATTAATTTTTAATTAATTTAATTGAATTTCAAATCTAAATCTAAATCACTCCAAAATAGTACTAGTATAAAATGATATTTTTGATCCAGAGATATGGGAATATCTACATTAGTGCAATCGAGAATTGGAAAAAGAAAGGCCCTAACCGCAAATACGACAAAACATATAGAAGGTTACTTATGTATATGCTAATGGGCTTGGACCATTCGGACTTCTATTAATATTTTTGGGCCTTGGACCAATCAATGTGTATGTTTGTATCCTCATAAACCCACATATATATTTTGCAATCTAATATCTATTAGCAACTGGAGTTGGTAAGATTTACAAAAAAAGATAAAAGTCAAAGTCAAACAGCCCCATCCAATAGACTTATTTTGGGGGGCCCATCTTAAATGGATTAGGTAAGTTGTTTCAAACCTTTAAGCAGTGCAGTTAGAGTCCAATTTCTTGCAGAAAGTGGGTCAATGTGGGGGATACTTATTTATTACCACAATTTATTAACATTAAACCTCCACCGATATTTCCCAGTGTGTACAATTTCCCAATCACATGCATGCACATGAAATCATACCAATTTTTACTCTTTTGTTTTTATTTTTATTTTTCACCAACCATTTATCTATATCTAGAAATGAGTACTTGAAGATTAAGACAAATCATGGAGCATGACAATCTATATTAGTAATACAGAAAATGTAATTAATATAATATTAAATGTTCATTACTTATTGCTAACTATTGATAGTTGATACACAATATTAGTCTGAAAATCCCTTTTGAGATTTTTAGACTCGATTTATCTTTGTATTATAACATGATATTATTTATTTTTAATTTACTTAATTAGTATTAATTTTTCTATTAATTTCTTTGGAAATAAATAAGTATAAGAGAGTTGTATCCTTGATTTCATGATCATTTCTTCAGGTAAATGGACTTAATTTATTTGTTAGGCTTATTCCCAATGCATTTTAATTGTATTTGGATTGAGAAATTTGAAATATAATATATTTGAAATAAAATGAAAGAATTTCAATTCTACTCATATTGCTAAAAAAAAAAAAATTAAAATAAAGGTAATGGATTTCAAATCATTATGTATTAATTCAAACATCATCAATGAATAACTACTATAAATTTTAAATTCTTCCTCACATCCTTTTAAATTTAAATTTAATAATAATTAGAAATTTATTCCTAGGCTTTGTAGTTATTTCAACTTTTGTAATTAAGATTAGCTAATAAATTACTTTTAATAAATAAAATTGCCAAACCATTTAGTTATCTTGAAACATGCTGGCTTATCTTACCAAATTAAATGTCAATCTCACGGTCATAATACTTTTCTTAATTTTGTCTGAACGCATAAATCTTTTACGGATTATATTAGAGGTTTCTGTTTATTGCCAATAATTAATATATCAGTTATGACTATTACTAAAAGGTGCCAATAGGATTAAATTATAATGAAATTATAATCATTGTTTATATTTGTTACTAATACTAGTTTTTAAGATATCATTGAACCGCCCTATACAAGAGTTGTATTTTTTTTTTTTTTTTAATCTGAATGGGACATTTCAAATATATTATATAATAATAGTGGTTATGTAATCAGTAATACCATTAATGTGTAAGCTAACAGAAAATGGCACTCAATAAATAAAAGAAAACGCTATAAGATCCAATAAATGAGGGGTTATGAATTCCATAGAGAAAAGAAGATAAATATATTAATATATTGGTCTATATATCACCTTACTTACCCACCACATTCATACATCTTTAAATTTCCACAAACCCTAGCTACCCTCTTCTTCTCATCTTTATATATACAACTTCCCAAACCCAAACCCTAGCTCTCAACAACCATGGATTGGTACTCATGGCTATCAAAATCAAGCCTGGATCAAACCCTCGTGTACGAATACGGCCTAGCATTCCTCCGAAACGAGCTGCAAGAGGAGGACATAGCCCACTTCAACCACGACTTTCTTCAAAGCATCGGAATCTCCATTGCCAAACACCGTCTTGAAATACTCAAGCTTGCCACGAAGGAGGTACGAGGAAGGATGCATGGCTTCTCCAAGCTTGTTGTGGTCATGAACAAGACAAGGAAGCTCTTCACCAGAAACATTACGAAGCTCGGGTTTTACAAGAGCCCTTCGCCTTCTCAGCTGTCGCCTTATCGGAATCAATGGAGTGGAGCTCTGAGGAGGATCAACAATGGCGGAGGAGCGAGCCAACAGGATCACAAGGCAGTTATTTCTGGTAAGAATATGATGTGGTCTGGGCCTTTGGATAGGACGGCCCAAGAGAAGCTAATGTGGGCCACTGGAAGTCACACTGTTTCTGGGCCTCTGGATGTAAAGATGCAGGAGAGAGTTGTGTACCCTAATTGGAGCCCGGTGGTTGCAAGGCCCAATGGGAGATCAGGCTTTGTTTGTAGAAGCCCAACTACCCCTGGGCCTATTGATAGGTTGGGCCTCAGCCCACAAGTGAGCTACTATAGAAGTGCCAAGGTTGGTGATGATCATGATCATGGGCCACAGTCACTGTGGTCTATAATGTTTGAAGATCTGAAACCAACTTAAAAGAGTGATATTTGATTTGGTGGTAAAAGTAGTTGTGTTTCTTGGAAATGTGATTTCGATTGTAATTAGTACCTTAATAGAGAGAGTTTAATTTTATTTTCATACGTGTGAATTCGACATTTCAAATCTTCTATTTCATGTTTTATTATATTTAATACAAGTAGATTATTTTAAAAAAAGAGATAATGTATAGCATGTAATAGAAGATTTCATTTGGTTATTGAAATTGTGGAAGAGTATAAAATAACTAAATAAGTTCGAATAGTGGGAAGCTTACTTTTGTAAGGTGTTATAAACTTTCACATTTTATAACAGGTTTGGAACTTATAAAATGTTCAACTTTGGTTTAAAAATGAATTGTTAAAATATTTTATACTTCAAAGTATTTTAAAGTAATTATTATTTTTGAGGATTTATATAATTATGAATGTTAGGAATAGTAATATATAACTCAAATAACCAAAACTAAAGAAGTATAAAGAATCATAAAAAAAATGAGTAGGGTTTTATTACTTTTTCATAAGTAATATAGTGATGAGATCATACCATTATATTTTTTGTAGAGTTTTCAATAAAATAAATAAATAAAGAGTTTGATATAAAGGATTATTTCATATAAAGGATTATTTATTTTAAAATGATATTTTTCTACCATAAATCAAAAAAATAATAAAATTGTCATTTTAAAAAGAGTAAAAAAAATCAATTTTGTATCAAATGTTACGCGATATGATCAAATTGTTAATCCTATAAAATACACATATCGTATAAAGTCAAGTGTGGAATGACTTTTTTTTTCCTTTTATCAATCGGACAATTTTATACACACTCATAACTTGTAGCAAAAATGTAACAAAACTATCTTTCGTATTTGGGGTATTTTTCCTTCGAAGTTACGTGTCATATAAAGACCATAATAAAGTCGAGCACAAAGAACTTAAGCTCAGCTCATTTGAATTATTTTGAATTCGAACTAGATTCAAAATTAACTATGAAGCTTGAGCTCAATTCATTTAAAATTACTAAGCTTGTGGTATTCTCCCAAAAACATTACTATTAACTCTTGCTAGTTGGGATACAGGATAAATAAAAAAATGAAAAGAGAAGAAAGAAGATGATACAATGTGACTTCTCCCAAAAACAGTAACAAAACAAAACACTTGTGAGTTGTCTTGTCTGTCTGCAATCTAGATGATTGTAATAGCATAGCTGAAAGAGTTATTAGCAGCTCTAAGACTACTCTTATTGGTGACACTCAACCAACCCAACCCAACAATAAATTATTAATTTCTCTCTCTTCCATCTATACAATCCACAACCCAACCTAATTCCAACATTTTCATAGTTTATTAGTGACACCAACCCAACCCAACTCAATATTTTTTTCACAATATTTAATAATTATATATTATTTTGTGAGCATATTTTTTATTATATTTCACAATAAATTAAATCGATATTACAATAATTAAAATATGAAATCGATTTTACAATAATTAAAATATGAAATAAAAATTACAATAATTGAAATACGAAATTACAATAATTGAAATACGAAATCGAAATTATAATAATCAAACTACAAATTATTTATTTAATTATCAATACTAAATTTGTTCCAAATATGCTCAACCAAGTCGTTTTTGATATTTTTTAATTTTTTTAAATAAAAATTATTTTCAATATTAATACTTTAAATTATATCCGAAAAAAATTAATCGAGACCAATAGAAAAATGACACGTGTATAGATTATACACAAAATGAGTGTCATGACATTGGTCACCATGTGACCAATGTCATAACATTTTCATTCTCTCTCTTGATAAAATATTAATATAAGTGGTGACATTTGGTGGTGACATCCACCAAATGTCACCAATAAGAGTAGCCTAAGTATTCAGCCGAGACATTAAAGCTTTAGCCCGTTTCTCAAGCAAAAATCTAAAGCCAATGCATCTACAATTAACATACGACCGCATCAAAATAAGGTTTGACGGTCAACAACGTACTTACAAGATCGTCAACGTGCATATCAGTACCCTATTGAAAGCCTCCATTCATTCGTCTCAATGCTTTGAAGCTTGTGGTAGCCTGAACGACCCTCCAGCATAAAGCATTTTGTAAACGGGCATAATCCTCACCGTCAATACTATGCTAAGCATGGTCCCGATCATGCAGACTCCAGCAAGAATATAGAAGGTGATCCTAAAGCAATTTGGACCCAAGCAAGTCGAAGACTGCTGCTTTGCTGCCTCGTTGTCGTATAGGGTTCCAGCAAGGAGACCCGAGAATAAAGCCGCACCCAGTGGATTGCCGAGGGACAAGAAATTGAATATCAGACCAAAGTTCTTGAGCCCAAAAAGTTCAGAAGCTGTTGGGACCATAATAGAAAACTGAAACCCGTAGCAGACGCCAAGCAAAGATGTCGCAGCGAAAAGAGTACCATCAAAAGCCGAAGCAAAGAGAAGGTATGTGATCACCATTATCACTTGAGTGATTGTCATCCAAATGGTCCTAGGGATTGCTTTTGATCTGCAAGATTATGTAGCTAATCAGGAACCCAAAAAAAAAACACAACCTTAGGGGTTAATATCAACTGCAACATGTACTTGCAATTTTTGCTATTTGGTTAGACCACAACATTTTCAGATTGCTACGCAAACTCAATTTTTGACACATTTCAGGTAGAGGCAATGACTGTCAGAAACCTGAAAATGCAATTTACATCCGAACATCTGCTAAAATGCATGAGTCATGCGCCAAATTGACTCATTTTGAATTCATATTATATCACTGAATCAATTTCATGATTCTCATTCAATTCAAGTCCGAGGGTTTTAAACAAATTTTGTTTGAATTGAACGGGAATCATGAAATTACAGGTCATTTTAGCATAACTATTTTTGGCCGAAAATGTGTCAAAATTTGAGATCACATAGAAATCTGAAAAATTCGTAAAAAAGCATGGGTAGCAATCATGCGAAAAACACAGATTGCATTTTGATATTAACTCTATTATTAGATTAACAATAGTAATAGTACTTGCCGAAGAGATACTAGGACATAAAAATATGCATCTTCAGATTAGGAATTAGTATATGGGTGATTACAAAAACTCAAACCTGACTAGAAATTCGGAGACAACTCCTCCACCAAGACGACCCACAAAATTGCAGAAGCTGAAGAGGGATAAGAGGACAGTCGTATTATGCATGTTTTGAGCTATTCCAATTTGTGCAAGATTATTGAGAACAGTGACACCGGAGCCAACCCCGACAAAGTAGACCAAGAATAGGAGCCAGAAATCAGCTTTAACCAAAGCTTCACCAAATGAAAAATCTTCCCCTCGTCTAGGTCTTCTCTTTTTTTTTATCGCACCTTCTCCTTCAGCAAGTAGCATCTCGACCTCAGAGATGTTATCATTTTCATAAAAACTCCCTAAACTACCAGCTGATATAGATGGTTCCAAAAGTGGTTCGACATTCTCGGCATTACCACTGTCCTCGGCTGATAAAGAATCAACAGACTTGCTGCGATTGGACGGGTAGAAAGTCATCTTAATGGGTATGGCAAGTGGGGCCATAAGAAGGAGCACCATAACCACAAGAAAAGAATAAGCAACTAGTTTGCTCAGCGGGAGCACTTCATCGAGAATGGTAGTGGTAAGAACGTATATACCGAGCACTATACTAGCAACTTGAATGAAAAGAAAATGACGATGTTCCGAAGTATCATCTCCAAAAGCCGGAGTACAAGGCCTTACTAAGAACATCATTACAAGACAAAGTGCAGGAGTTCCAAGTGTGAGGAATAGCAATAGCTGGGAGGATGAGCTGTTGAGTAAAACACTGTAAACTTCAGTGAAAACAGCAGCACTGAGCCCACTATAGCCTTTCAGAATACCAGCAACAGTGCCCCGACTAAGGGGGAAATTTCTCATGTTAGTAACGAGAACTGCTGTGCTGAACCAAGCACTACTGTTTGTTGCTATACATAATGCAACCCACAACTGCAAATGAATGGTTGATATTATAAATGGCAATAAGAAAGGATATTGAGTAATTTAGGTGTATATTATCAGAAAAGTTCCACAATGCTAGTGTTAATTGTCTTTGTATTAACATCAGGATCTGGATTTTACAGTGATAGCATATTCAAGTGCCAAAACCCATGAACGAAGTAAAGAAGATTAAACAACAGAGTTCAGATCATTGCATGACAAGCAAAGATTTCATGAGGTGGAAACACTGGTACCATATTTCTCACACCTAGCCAAACGATACGGAAATAACTGCATCCGACATTAGATGGAGATGATAAAATGGCTATCATTCTTCTCTACTAATACTTCCACCAGGCATGATAAACATTTCTGAGAGCTCAGGTATTACAATCTAACTGAACCACTACTTCATTAATTCTCACATAATTCAATCTACAAGTTAGCTAATATAGTGGGTTCTAAATGCTGCCAAAGATAATTTCTATCTCATCACTCCCAAACAAAGAATCACAATCCTAGAGCATTGCCCAATTTTACAACCATCTGTTATCAATCAATTTCCTTTACGATATATCATACATGAGTTTGTAAGGAAACTCAAATGTTCAAACTTCTCACAGACAAAGTTGGCCAATAGAAATAAATTCAGTCCCAAAAAAAGGAGAGAGGAAAAAAAAAAATCCTCTATCAAGATCAAATTTAAACACATCAATTAAACCCAGATACGTAAGATTAACGACATCCCAATTCAGTCAACCCCACCCAAGCCCTTCCACATGCAACCCAGAACTCAAAGATCAAATCTTTACCAACACAAAACAAAACTCGAAGCAGAAAAGAGAGGGAATACAAAAGAAATTACCGCCCAATAAGGCAAGGAAGCAATAGTCTGGCTCAAGGCAAGCCAAAGAACCCCATAGCCAAGAAAGCAAGCAGAA
The DNA here is from genome assembly GCA_028654395.1 of Scutellaria barbata. Taxonomy (NCBI): domain Eukaryota; kingdom Viridiplantae; phylum Streptophyta; class Magnoliopsida; order Lamiales; family Lamiaceae; genus Scutellaria; species Scutellaria barbata. The sequence continues at coordinate 9,439,970 of CM053646.1, read as the reverse complement.
GCACCAATCAAAAGAACAGCCCATGGCGGAAACTTATTGCTGACCAAGCCAGGCAAAAGGCCCACGTTTTCACCTATGTCATTGGCAACACCAAGCAGAGTGAGCTGCCTCTGGTTGAAACCCAGCACGGATTTCAGCGAGTGGGAATAGAGAGGAAAGTTGTAGGCGTTTCCAGCTGCTATCTGCACCCAAACAGCAGCTCCCAACCCCACCCATGGAGGTCGAGTACCATACTTCAAAGTCCCCATTTTTGTTTGGTCTTTATAGAATTGCTAGATCAGGTCTTCAGCAGAAGAAGCAGCAGCAAAGACAACGGGATGCTTCAAATATATGGGACACTAATAAAGTTAGGTGTTAGAAAAGGACAAATGGGGAATTAGTGGTGGGTGCACTCTATTGTCAACACTTGCCCCGTGTCCATTAAATCTGATTTTATACCTTTTCATTTCTCTTTTTTGAAAAGAATCTGATTTTATATATTTTCTTCTTAAGGAATCTGATTTTAAACATTTTATAATTCTCCATCCTTAAAAACACGTACTGCGTTCGAAAATAATTATCGTTTTAAAAAAGATTATACATAAATTAAGTAAGTTGATTAAAAATTAATTCATTTTTATTTAAATACAATTATTGCATCATGTATTCTCAATAATCATTTTGTATATCATTAATTTTTTAGTATTAAAATTGAAAAAAAAATTGATTGAAAATAAATAAATGCTTCTTAAAATCTTATAACAACATTTATTTCGAAATAATTATTTTTATTAAATAATATTTATTTTGGAATGAAGTGAGTATTATCTTATTTAAAAAATAATTTGTTTAAGTAATCATCAATTTATTACAATAATATTATAAGTTTTTTAATTAAAATTTTATGAAACATAATCATTCATCCATGGCAAAGTTTTTTTTGAAATATTACCCTTTTTTTTTATGGGATGAAATGATCAAATCATGCCGCGTACCTTGTTATTTGATTAGATTCACTTGTATTTATCTTTTAGTAAATGTGTATTAAAATTTTTGTTATGATTTAACTATAATTTTTTTTTTAATATTATGTGGCTATTCTTATGATCTCCACTAATTATTCGTCATGGATATGCCCATAATAACAAATCTACCCTCCTATATATTTCTATTTTATGAAAAACAATGATAAATATCATTTGTATGAATATGATACCATGTGCAAATGACTTTATATAGTACATAGTACCCTCTAAATTAAATGTGATATTTAATATGAAATGTTGGATAAGTAGAAAGGTAACATGATGCATAAGAATTGTTATTACAAGTACTCTTATAATGCATGAGAATTGTTAATACAAGTCTATTTTTGTATTTCATTTGATCGGTCAATATAGTATATACTTTTCAATAAATTTTATAGATTAAGATACATATAAAGAAAAGTAGATTTAGAATGTTTGTTGCATTGTAATTGCAGCTTAAATTTAACAAGATTACAAGAAAGCGAATCATTTATCATTGACGTACACATCATACAAATAAAAATGATTTTAACTTTACATACAAATTGTGAATGAATGCCACATATTTGTCCTTTTTTAAGTAACCTGAATATGGACATCTCCACATTTAGATTGTTTTTTTTTATATGAAATTTAGATTAATTTAAAATTTTATGTTTGCAATTGCAAATTATATATAACTAATTTAGGTTTCTTCTTCATCTCAAGTTATAGTGAATTTAGATCAAAATTTATTTTAGAGTAAAACTATAAATTTGACCAAAGTTTGGGAGACATGTCTTTGGTAAATTCTATTTAGAGCTATAATATTTCTCTCTCTAAACATGATATACTTAATTTTTCTAGTTTGTCCTTAATATTTTTATTTCTCTTAATCATCATTGTATATCCTATATTTCCACCTCTTTCATCATCTCAATTATCGACTCCTCTACAGAAAAAAAATATATATTTTTTCTCTGTCCCTTCCTTCATAAATTATGAATTTCAACGATTTATCATTTAATACTTAGGTTGAAATGAATAATTTTTTCATTAATCTCTATACATTTTATTTGAAGTTATTTTGAATTTAGTTTTCCCCTTTTTTTTTTTTTTTTTTTTTATCTTTTTATAATCACGATTGTCTTTTTTCTCAACATTTCAATGTTGGATTAAATTGCATTATATAAATGCATAAATATTCTAAAAGGTCTTGTGTTCTTGAAAGTGGAAATTATTTTCTTCATGTTGATTAAGATATAAAAAGGGGTTTTAAAGAAATTATGTTATTATGGTGTTAAATATTTTAGAGAAATATTCCAAAATATTCATAAAAAATTTGTCAAGAGAAATTAAATGGTTGATCTGATAATTTTGAATAATTTTTTCAAAAATTAGATTTACAGTTTCGATAATAATGTATAAAATTTGTATATATATGTGTTTAAAACAGAATAAAAAGGGTGTTGGTTGAGGATTGTAAAAAGGAAAAAAAAGAAATAAAGTAAAAGAGAAAACCTTAAGATCGAAATGAAGAATTTAAATACATATGGAGAATTATTGCAGTTGTAAAATGAACTACCCATGTCTTTATTCCTAATCTGGGCCACAGTGAAGCCCAGTCGGGGCTCAAAACTCATATAACATTGTCCCATATCTAAGGCATTTGTGGACTACAAATGGGACTAAATGTATTGTTCCGTGTTTGACTGATTGTAATTAAAATGTGTCGTTATACTGTAAAATATAATTATATTAGTATAAAATACTTAAAAGAAAAATTCGTAATTTCATCCTCACATTCTTTAATGTCATGTTACACATCTTTCTCTCTCTCTTTTTTTTTTTTTTTAAGTGATTAGTATTTAGATTTCGACAATCTGGATCAGAATTTTAGGGTTGATTGATCCAAACAAGAAAAAGGCCAGTGAGTTAGTTGTACATGGAAAAATTTCAGATTAAATTATTATTATCTCAGTTCGCTAATAAAAAATAATTCTAAAGCATAGACAACGATTCAAAATTGTTATCTGAGTTATTTTATCATATAAAAAGGGGTTAATTTGAAAACCAAAGTGAATTATGATTTTTAATTTGTAATTTCTTTTCTTTCTCAAATGCACTGAAAGTTCACAATTGATCCAATTGCAACCTAAGGCCATTTTTAGGTTATTTTTCTAGCCAAAATCAATCATTTGTTTGATTTTTGCTTAAATTGAGTTTGAATTGAATAAAAAAAAATTGATTTGGGGTTTTTCTTACAATTCAAATGTAGAGTGTTTTGGTGAAATATATATATATATATATATATATATATATATATATATATATATATATTAGTTAAAAGCATCATGAAATCAAATTTAATTTTAACCGAATTAGTAATCGAAAAGTAACCATAAATTGCAACATGATAAATTCATGAACTAATTTTGGTTGCAATCTAAAAAAAAAAGGTCGAGATCATAAATTGAAAAAATGTCATACATAAAGTTGGCTTTCTACATTAACCGTATATAACAAAAAGGTTAATATTAAATCACAAATGCTCTAAAGTGTTGACTATTGATACAAAGACAACAATATAGAACCGTTGTGTGTGAGCAAACAATACAAATAATGACAACATTTGCCAATTGTCATACAAGGGCTACAACCGTGAATCAGTTGTCTATGAGCTAATATAACGGTTCTAAAGTGTTATTTTAACAACACGACTATTCCGCGATATTAGCAGAGTTTTGAATATAAATAAACAAAAAAATTATTATATATGAGACCATTTTATATGAATTTTTAGCCCTCTCTCATCCACCCAACAAATGTATTACTCAGTATCAGTGTACTATAGTTTATAAGTTTAAAATCTTTAAAGTTTAAATACACGATTTTTATCATCTTCTTATTTAAAATTTCTGTAAATATTTTTATGAAATCAAAGGAGTGAAAGATAAATGACATAATTGTCGGAATAATCAATAATCCATAATAAAACAACTAATTTACAAAATTAAAAATTAAAAGGAGGAGAAAGAAGACGAAGAAGAATAAATCACATATATAAAATGGTGATTCGAAAAAGAAATAAAAAAATATGAGATAATTATTTAAAGAAGAGGAGAAGAATATATAAAAGATGATGATGAATTAATATAGGGAATTATTTTTCTATCCTACAATAAAATTTTATCATTTTTCTACCATAATTTTGATGAAATATCCTTCTACCGACTTATGGAATAATTAAGAAATGATTGATATGATGTGTCATTTTAGTGGGTTTTGTGATAAAAAAATATACATTCCGTTAAAAGGATACAATTATGTTAAATTAAATATGTTAGATTGGGGTGTTATCTTCTGAGAAAGAATGTGGATAGGACTTGAGAATAAGACCAGGAGGGATTGATTTACGGTTTATGATGATAGACAAAGGCCATACGGCCCACCAAAGCTGTTTCTGAGTTGTTCCAATATATCATCTATGGATCAGTTGCCTCTTTTATTTGTCTCTTGTTCTATTTTAAAATTACAAATGTTTAAAATATATTCAGAGCATTTTAATAAAATTTCTATATCTCACAACAATAAAATTAACTGATGTCATTCTTAACTGATTTAGGGTAAATTCTGATTTCTAATTTTTGTTAACCCCTACATTAATTCTCTATTATCATTGCGTCATGGTGGGCTATATATAAATATAATATAAAAGATCAATGGTGGGGTATGGTAGGAAGAAAAATGTAGGAATAGATCTTGAATGAGACCGTCTCACGAATTTCATTTCGTGAAATGGGTCGGGTCGGGTCGAACATAATAATTAAGTAATACTTTTATGTGTATTAGATAATATTTTTCTATATTTCAGGTAATACTTTGTATTATATTATTTAGTATATATACAAAATACAAAAGTATTACATGATATATAGAAAATTATTACATAATATACACAAAAGTATTACATGTTGCACGAGAAGAAGAGAGTATCTGGAAGCCCTAGGATCCGCGTGTTTTTTAAGACCCGACCCTACCCAATTCGGGTCACATATCCCATAATACAAAAGTATTACCCGATACACATAAAAGTATTACCCGATACATATAAAAGTATTGCATATGTTCTTATAGTCTGACTCAACTCAAAACAAAAGTATTACCTGATATACATAAAAGTATTACCTGATACACATAAAAGTATTACATATTTTTCGTATGGTCCAACTCAACTCAAAACACATCTTATAATATAAAGTATTACCTAATATATAGAAAAGTATTACGTAATACACGCAAAAGTATTACATAATTTTTTATATTAGACCCGACTCGACCCGTCTCACAATATGGGATCCATGAGACGGTCTCACCCAAGACTTTGCCAAAATGTAGATGTTACATCACTTATATTGCTTATATTTTTATTATGTCGACATATAAGATAAATCAGTGGCACAGTTTTTATTACCCTTTTTGTATGTAATTATTTTCGAATATATCTTCAAAAAAATAGTACATATTTTAAGTAATTGTATGTAGTGATTATCTTTCATGAGTTTTAGCAATAAAAAAAAATTGAAATCTTTGAAATTTTTAATAATTATATTATTCTTCTGAAGTTTAAATTAAATTAATATGCACTTACACCATTTGACTTATTATATGCTTTGAAATTTTGAATTATATGCAGATCGACACTTTTGGTTTTCTATACCTTGAGAGCATTAATCAACATCTTTTGAATTATAACATTGATATGAATTTCCATTTGTATGTATTAAAACTTCTATTTTAAAATATCTATATGTCAGGTAAGAATTATAATTTCTCTTGAAATTATTAAATTTGTACTTTTAGCATACAAAAAGATGGTAGAGAAATAGTTTATCGTATAACCAAAAAGTTTATTAAATTCCAAAATCAGTGACAATTGTGATAAATCTTATTTACATATAATGTATAACACACAGTATGTTATGTTAAATAAATAAAGGAAGAAGAAGAGCAGTACTGCTTTGATGGGATTCCAAAACTTTCAAAAAATTCAAAAGCAAACAAATAAGATTTGTAGAGCACATAATTTTATCACTTGAATATTACATCATTGGTGAATCTAATTTGATCTCATTCTAATACAAAATCAACAAGAGACCATAGAATTGCAAATGGAATGGTTGGATTAGAGACCATCGACTATATATAATTAAATATTATTAACCTATTAAGAAGCTTAGCGTGCACTTTTTCTTTCTATTACCCAAGTGGTCAAATTTGGATTATTGATTTTTGAAGCAAACGATAAGCAAAACCAGTACATATTTTACACAATCCTAGATGGATTTCGACATGTAACAACACTCAACAGCAATATGAAAATATCATAGGGCCAATCAACACTGCCCAAGTTGGCCATTTGAAAATAAATATCCACAATAAAAACTATTGAGGTCCAAGAGAAGTTAAATATGCAATTCTTCCTAAATATGTATCCGTTGTACTTAAAATTTTGGGAAGGTGAAAATATTACAAAATAAAAGGAAATAATCCATGTAATCTTATCCAAAGTTTGATGTTGCAACTACATATGTCACATCACATATATTTTGACCAAGAAAACCAGAAATAGGGCCTATGCATGAATCAAAGGCCATTTAATGGTAGATGTTTTATCTCTTTTTATATTATACCTATTTAAGTACCATTAATTTCTGATCCACAGTTGACATATAATTCATGAATTAAGTGATAAATTATATTATGGATATGTTAAATGAATTATAAATGGCTATGTATTGTATATATTACAAATCAGAGTTAACAATTTGTAAACCATATCTCTATAGACTATGGTACTAAAATCTACTCATAGTTAGCTAGGGATGAGGATGGAGTGAATGTACAGCGGGTTAATTTAACCATAGTCAAGACTTACCCTTGACTCTCAGGATTATGGGTACCATAAATTGAAATAGGTTTATAGATAAATGCTTACAAATTCGGGTTTGATATTTAGGTGTGGTTAAACCGATTGAATAAAATCCAATAAATAAATTAATATCTATTTAATTGTTTTTTAATTTTTCAACATTTTCTCTTCCCAATTCTTATCTCACTTCAATTTTTTAATTTGCAAGAATATGATTGCTTTAGGTGCCTACCATTAATTGCTACATCCAACTCTTAGCTTGAATCATATACAAGTATAGCATGCACAACACAGGTTGAGGTGAAAATTGATTTCAATGAAGATTGAACAAAGAAGAGTAAAAGATAAATAAAACCACATATATAATTTGTAAAAAATGAATATGGTCCGTAAAAAAGAAAATTCAGTTAAAGTCGAAATTCGAATTGAAATTGACCGAAAAAATTGGTTAGAATCGAATGGAACTAATAAAATTCAGCTTCTTTTTTTTGTTTCATACTAAAATTTCAATTAATCAATCCATTTTAATTCAATTAATTTTAATGATTTCTTCCACCTACATCTATAAAATTAAGGTAAGAGAATATTTAATTATACACGTCTCATGACACATTCAATGCATAATATAGGGTGGAAGAAACCAATTTTAACCGAACAAACAACCTTACATCATATCCCAAATCAGGAAATGAGTGGAGTGAAATATTGGTTAAACACTTTATCCAATTTTAATGTTATTTAGTTTGTGACTGAAACTTTAAAAATTCATTTAAAATTGAAAGTAATAGTTTTTAAATCAGAAAATAATGTTTCCATTTGCCATCATTTTTATTTATAAATACTCCCTCAATTTCAAAATAATTATCACTTTTAAAATATAATTTATTTCAATTTATGTGTTGATTTTTTTTCCCATTTTGCCTCTAAAAATTAAAATTCATTTCAATATATATATATAAATTTTTTTTTTCCAATTTCACCTCCATATTTTAAAATAGGAAGTAAGCAAATGTTATGGATCCCTCAATTATTTAGTGGTCCTTCTACGAAATTATGCAGAATTTGTCAATCTCCCCCTTATTGCCACCTTCAATAGTCAAATCGAACACCTTTTAAGGTTTTAAGGTTGACATCCAGAATACCAAAATCTTCATCTTCACACCAATAAATGTGAAACAGCCTGTAGAATTGCAAACAAAACCAAATTGTCAAAATACATAGTAAGAGATAATTAAGACAAAAAAAAAACCCGAAATAATAAATTGAAATCTAAACAAGCCTACAGAAAAAAAGACGCTGCTTAGACACCAACAAACAGAACCTTGAACCTTGCAAAATTGATTAATCACTCGAAATCGAATTATCGAGGACAACTTTTCCCAAAATAAAAATCGAGAAAATAAATTTGTTTGTTGGCAATTATTGGTCTGGAAAACTAGTTAAGGTATAATTGAAAATTTATAAAAATCTTTGCAATCTGGGTCGCCACTCAAATCTTGAATAAAATTGATAATTACGATTATTACCATTACTACGCAAATAAAATTTTCTATATACTGTACAAATCATAGACCAAGTGCAAATATTTCGGATCCTTTTCGGGTCCCGCTGGGGTTCCGGTAACCGGAGCACAAAAAACCCGTTCCGTTCAAGAATCCAATAGCCAGCGTCATTGCCACCGCGTTCTTACGTCATCACCGCCGCGGCCAAGCCTGCTAACTCTTTGACGTGGCGGAGAGGCGGCTGGGACACCGCCGGAACTCACCACGGCGGCGCTGGTGATGAGACGAGGGGCGAATCAAAGCAGCCAGAGCCCGTTTCACCAGGTCCCCCTCCACGGTTCCGATCCGGACCAGAGAATTCTTCATGGCGGAGCGCCTCATGTTCAGCCTGGTCGAGCTCCCACACGACGCCGTTTGAAGGGTGTTTGAGGCCCTGTTGTTGCTGAGGCCCCCTTTGTGCAGGCTGCACCGGAACGAGCCGGGGTGGTTGGTCGGGGAGCACATACATGACCTCTTCGGAGGGGCGGCCGGAGGTTTCTCGGACCGGCTGGAATAGGAAATAGAGCGGTTGGGAGAACCGGGCCGGTCCAGAGAGAAGCTTAGAGAAGGAGTAGAGTAATTGTAGAGATTAACGCGAGTAGCGGAAGTGGGTCTGTGGAGGGAGCGGGCGGCGGTGAAGGAGGAGGTGGAGGCGGAGGCGAAGGAGGAGGAAGAGTGGGCGGAGTAGCGGTGGGTGTAACTTGGGGAAGGGGAGATGGACCGGATGACCGGCCCGCTTGATTTACGGGCTGCATGGTAAGCCGCCATTGCTACTGCTTGCTCAAGCTTTGTTTTGAAGGGGGTGAGGATTTGTGTGTTCAAATTGGCAAACCGGACTTAACTCGGGCTATGTATTTATAGACGAAAAATGAGGGTTGGGGTGGAGTGGGTAGGGTAGGGTAGGGTAGGGGTGTGGCGTGTTTCAGTTTACTTTTATATTGGGATCTTTCCAAAGCCATGGTTTATGAATATGAATATGAATAAGGATATGAATATGAATTATTGTTATCTAGAGAATATGAATTATTGTTTTCTAGTTTAATGCACAGCTGCAATTTGCTAATTAAATGTTATTCCCTTCGAATTAAAATAGTTGACACCTTAAAAAATAAAATAAAATTTCAACCTTTTGTTTTTCTTATTAGTAGAAATAATTCGTGTTTTTTTATAATTTATACTAGATTTTACTTAATATTGTACATTAACTATGTCTATTGAATATTAGGTAATATTACCATTTTATATATAATTGTATAAAATGTAAGCATTAAGATTGAGATCATTTTGACTTGGAAAATCATTCAATTATCATACTACTTTTCAAAAATATATCGCTCCTCCCTTCACATAGTTAATGTATATGAACAAAAAAAATACTATTGTAGATTTATTTAATATTGTTATTTGAAAGATGAAAAACCTAAATGATTACTTCTAACAAATATTCAGTAGGGTATATTCGTATAAAATAACACTTGTAATTTAAAAGACATTGGTTGCAATTTTTTGGATGGACAAAAAAAGAGAGATTATTTTTGCAAGACGAAAGAAATATACTACAAATATTAAATCAATTAACTTGAAACTAAAAACTAAAAATCTAAAATTTATGTGTAAATCAGAATAAATGAAATATTGGTTAATTATTATATACGTCAAACATTCATTCGTAACATAAAAATCTAAAAAAGACAAAACTTCAAAGAAATTAATTATAAAATTGACTTTAGTTTAATTTAATTAATTTGTTATAAGTCAAAATTCAGGTGCTTAATTCAGTAGTTTTTTTTTTATATGTTCTACATTATAAAAAAATATCTTAATTTTGATCTCAATCTCTAGACAGTTTAAAAAAAAAGGAAAAAAGAAAAAAGAAACTACAAATAACATCAAATAAAATAAGTTTATACATCCTAACCGCGTGATGAATCACTAAAAATGTTTCTTCGATATCACGTACTAGAGGAAGTAAATATGATATTTTAATTCGAATTAGATATTTTCAATCTCACACGGTCAAAAGTCCAAAAAGTCGCGAGACTACTTAATAGGGGCCTTTTGTAGGGTTTTAAGTTTTAACAACTGGTGCAAGTTGTATTAAATGAAGAAACTTTCAAAATGGTGGATTCCTAACCCAGAAAACTAACCATAGTTTAGAAGATATTGGAAAGTGGAAACCATGGGCTGCCAATCCCGATGGACTAGCAAAACGACAACGCATGTAGCCGTTTAACTAACTACCATTTCCGTGGGGCCCAGGGCAGGACAATCAGTGGGGATGCATGCCACGTAAGTCATCCTCTTTGTTGACAAACTCCTCATAGATTCCACGTATTGTGTTCGGTACTAACTGCTGTAACATCTATTCAATTATATTATCACAGGAAAATGTATATTTTTCTCCACCGCAACTTTTGATTTTCTGAGTTTTGTAAGTCCTCAAATTTTATTTTTATTTCAATTTTTGCTACTTGTATTTTATTATTCTACTTTTTCACCACTTTATTTCTCTTTATTATTTTTATTTTTTTTTATTTTTAAGTAATGCTTCATCTATTTTAAAATAAATGTAATTCTAAACTTTTATTTTTAATTTAAATAACATAAAAAATTGACACATACATTTCTAACTAATTAAAAGAATTCAGGATTCAAAATTGAAAAGATATCAAACTAATCCCATTAAAAATATTATATTAAATTTCTAAATTTTAGTTAAAGAATATTAATAGGAATAATTTGAAAATAAAATCATATAAAATCTAAAAAGATATGTAATTGATATAAAATTAGACTTCGACTATTATTTTGAAATAAAGGGAGCATAATTTTACTCTCATACTCCCCCCTTTTTCGCCCCCTTGGAAATCTATGAAAAGATGAAGTATGGGATAAATAATAAATGTTACAAAGACAAAACTAAATATAATAAGCAAAATTGTAAGAAGATAAGAGTATAAAATATAATTACAAAAGAGCAATAATAGACAAAATAAATAATGCGAAGCAATAGTTTAAAGGAAAAAAAAAAAGAAAAAGGACATGGAGCATAATACGCGCTCTTCCTATATACACACAAACGACATAGAGTTTAGGTATAAATAATTTTTAAAAAAAAGGTATAAAATAAAAATATTCCCATCATTATTTTGTGGAATAATATGATGGGGCGCTGATAGTGATCATGTGGGGTGTTCATTTCTTGTCCAAGGGAGAATATAACATTTTTGGTGCCTTTGGTTTTTTATGCTTTAATTATTAAAAGGATTTGTTCCAAACATTAATTAAATTAACTAATTTCACTATGATTATGTGATTTATACTATTGTTTAAGGTCATTAGGTCGTGCTCTCTAACTGACACATGCATCATATAATTGTTTAAAATTGGTTAAATTTCAGCAGTTGAGATGGTTAAAATTATACCATCTACAACTTTTATTATAGATTTTACATTATATTAAAAAACATAAAGTATGTTTACATGTATTTTGGAAAATAGGGTCACTATCTCAAGGAACTCCAAAATCTTGTTACCTAGTATTCTGGCACTTCATCTTGAAAAGAAACAAAACCATGGATAACAAAGAAAGCAGTTGATAAAGAAAAGATTAATGTTAAAATATATATCATAAATTGATCAATATGTAGATATTATGAGAGGAGGTCGGAGATCGAAGATGATATGTGTATAAATCATCATATATTATATGTTATTTATACGAAATGTTGTTCTACTATTCCATACTCTATCGGTTTCAAAATAAGTTATAGGATTACAAATTATTAAAGTTGTATAATCATTATTATATATTTTATCTAAAAATATTATAAAAATACTATAAAAATGTAATATTAAATACAAAACTAAGTCATATTATGGGTACTTGGATGGATTAATGATGAGAATGTGCGTGGCAACGTGCCAATGTTATAAAATAGTATGCATTAAAAATTATAACATGTTGTTGGGCTCGTTTGTGCCAATCTTTATGATAGCATGCCATATCTTACCTTACATGTAACATGCTATTATTCTTGAGACTATGTCGACGTTTAATTGGACTAATTTAGTAAAATTAGAATCTTTCTGTTGCAACACATTGTATTAAAGCATTGGACAAACGCATCATTTCCTTGAATAGTACTAATTTTTTAAAATTTTAGGCCACATAAACTATATATAAGTTTTGTGACTATATATATGGTTCACCAACTTTCTTTTTTCAAATCTCATATGTAGTGAAATCTAATAATTTGTGACTATATATATCATTCACTAATGATTTAATCTAATAAATCATGGGATGATATATAATGTCTTTTAAATGAAGTTAAAATATTATAAAAATATTATCTCATTTGCGGTAAGCCGGTAAATAAATATTTACAGCACATTGCCACATGTGCAGAGGATATATACCACACGGGAGCTCAATTAGGTTAAATTAATTACTCCATTTATGATGGATGATAAGTGATTGACCCGATACAATAACCCACATATAATATGTTTTGTTTAGTATTTTTATCCAATTTGTAATAAGTTATTTCTCACTTTCTCTCTATGGGTCAAACCCGTAGGTTATAGTATTTTGGAAACATGGGTTGATCTTTTTGACTCCTAGATTGAGTTTCATCCTATTTTAAAAAATTATATTTTAAGAAAATTAGCAAAATTAGAGAATGATTGTATTAATAGTTAGGCAGGATCCAAATTAAGTATCTATTAGTTCCATGAGGAGTTCCTTCAAAAAATTGCCTTGATAGAGTTTGATCTGATAAAGTACTCCTCCCTTTATATATTTTGGTGTTCTAGATACTATACCAAACGAAGTAAAATAGATGTAATATTCATCATTTATGCTCATATGTAATTAACTAGCCGGGTTAAGTATAATTTATTAAGGAAATGTCTTCTGAGATATCAAATATATTGATATTATATCTCAGAAGATATTTTATTAAGTTTAGTAATTAAATGTGTGTACTTCTGAAATAAAAGTCAACAAAAAAAAAAGAGAGAGAGAGGAATTTAATGCTGCGATCTTAATTCATTGAAGATTCTTAGAAATAAGAAATTCGAGAGCAAAGAAAAGTCAAACTGAAATGAGGAATAAGTCGATCGAGTGTTGCTTACGTTGACCGAGTTACTCGTTGAAATCCAAGCTTCATTCATCGCTCCTATATATGGACCACTGTGCTTCATTTTCTTTAAATATAATACTATGAAGCAACTTTATTTTCTCTTTTCTTTATTTATTTATATATTATTATTTTGGCTAGTACGTTTGAAACAATTGTGAGACTAAAAATGAGTTTTAGAGGATCACTTGAAGCAAACAATTGATAAATTTATGTATAACATTTATGGAGTTTGGAAAAGTTTAGAAAGTAATTTGAAGGAAAAAAGGCATGTTTTGTTACCTGCATTTTTTTTTTTTTACTTTGACAGTATGCATATTAATATATTCGATACCGCTCCTTATGTTTTTTCTTTTAATCTTTAATGCCTTTATTAATCGAGCATGATCGTCATACTTAAAAAAAAAAAAAAAAAGTAACAAGGTAGCGAAAGTCAATTAACATTTATTTATCACTACATCAATTTTGCTGTTCCTATTACGCAGTGCTTTGCAATATAGTCACTTTATACATTAATTTTATTATTTTTATATTTCTACTTAATTTTGATCCAATAAAATGTATTGTTTTTTAAGAATTTGGATTTTCTTTTATATTTGGTGTTACATCTTATATTACATAATCTTTTATACACATCATTTGTTAATTTATAATAATATCATTTGACATGATGTGATGATTAATTTAAAATATAAAATGTAACACTAGATATAATAGAAGATCTTATTCCTTTTTTTGTATCTAGTGGTCATGCATTAAAATAAAAGTTGAGTGTGTAAAGTGCAAGAACTTGTAAAGAGTTGTGTAATTATACTATTATATATATATATATATATATATATATATATTAATAAACAATTAATTAAAAAATAATTGTTTAAAAATGAAAGTTCACATTAATAATTATTATTAAATTTTCAATTATGGGATAAGAAATTTCTGCAAACGCTTCATTAATATTTTGTAAACTGTCCACAAAAAGAAGCCGAAAAAAAGGGCGGTCATGAATCAAAAGCAGCATCAAATGGCAATGGCCATATAAAGCCTTGATCACCATTCATCTCTCTCTCCTGCTCTCCGTTTCTCTCAAGAAAGACTCGAAAACCATACCAGTCTTTTCTTGAGACCCAAAACCAGGTGAAAAATCAATGACGTTGATCGATAATCCCTGGGGTAACAAGCCCGCCGCGGAGCCACGTAGGCTGGGTGGGCCCTCCCCAACGCTTTCGTCTCGAGTCAGCGATAAGTTTGATCGGACGAAAGAGGTGGCGGCCGCCGGCGTCGAGAAAACCAAGGAAGCGGCGAAGAAGGTCAAACAGGGAGCCTCCAGCAGTGTCAATTGGCTCAAGGTTAAGTACAGCAGAAGCTTCCAGAAGAAATGAAAAACGCCACAAGATTTTAATGTCTATACCGCTTGTGGAGATTACAAAAGAATTTTGGGTTCTCTATTTGATCATGCATGGCATGATTTCTGTTTCCTTTTTATATTCTATTTTATTATTCTTATTATTAATATATATATATATTTATTTTTTTTGTTTATTGTACGTGTACATATAGTAGAAATGGTGCCTCTAGCTTGAACTTTGGTAATCCGTTTAATTAATATTTGAAGGAAGCCGTTTATTACATGATCATTATAATTTGAATCATGTGCTAGGTATATAGGATATATTGGCATTGCAGTTCTTTGTTGCCCTTAAATAGCTATGACAATAATGTAATCCTATTGATTAGAGATAAATACATGATCCTTAATTTTCTTTTCTTTTTTAATCCTGAAAAATACAAATAAATTAAATGAAAGATATAGCTGCTTATCACATTGATCATTGATGCATCAACAATTTGTTTGTATGATTATATAGGTTCATTTTCAGTGATTTCGAATTAGTTTTTGTCAAGAATTGGTCGAATCAAAGAGAAATATTTAAAGAGTAAATTATCATTGCAGCAAATTTAGTAATTAAATGACTTTTTTAAAGGAAAAAAAAAAACTCATAATCAATTATAATCAAGAAATATCAGAGGATAAATTAAATGAACTTAATTTGCTGAGAGAGAGGGGGAGAGAGAGAGAGAGAGAGAGGGAGGGAGGGGGGTGGCAGTCCACAGTATTAGACGTGGTCTTGTATGGTAGAAGATAAATATTTGCACAAGAGTCGCTTAGATAAAATATTCGTTCAAAAATGTAAGCCAACATTAATTCTATTTAAAAATGTCATAGATGGTCTCACATGGCTTGTGTAAACAATTGTACGCGATCATATGTAACATTTTGATAAAATTAATATTGAATAGCTCACGACAGTAGACATAAGAAGTTATTAGCCGAACAAATTTGAAAATGCAAGAACTTAAAAATGGGTTTTGCCTAAAACTAATAATTGAAGAATAAAAATAAAGTAGTAGAAAGAAGAAAACTAATTGATGGGGTGTTTGTCAAGCAAATCAAAGAGGTCATCTCCGATTCCAAATCCAAGCATTCTGGCCATGTCTTTCGCCTTCAATCTTGGCTTAGGGATCTCATTATCCTTCAGCCATGAGTACACCACAAATACTTTCTTCACTACAAATATCTCCAGGGCTTCTGGGTTGAACACCACCCCCATTCTCATGCTCATCTGGTGAGGTACAAGCATCGCTGCATACCGTGCAAGTTCCCCTGCTCTCCAGTCCAGCACCACTGGCAGCCATGGATACGTAGCATCCAACCTAACAAACCACAACCTTATATCTGGGAATTCTGATAGCTCTCGAGGATCATTCTCATCTTCCCTGCTGTACTTTATCGTAAACCCCACTGTACGTTCAAGTAACTCCTTCGCATCTGCCAAATTCACTCACGCATATTATCAAACACGTGGTGCGCACTGATGATAGTAAAACACACGGACGAACAGTATATAGAGCATCACATTTTGCTATTCTTTACAAAAAAGGGGAAAACTCCGGCATAAGTGTTACCTGGGAGAGGAGAAGCAATTCCGGCAAGGGTATGAAAAGGGGACAAATCAAGGCGAGTGATAATATCGTTGTCTATGACTACCTCAAATCTGTCTTGTTTCGGAGGCATAGGCGGAGGTGCTTTCGCTGCATCTATCAAACATAAAAACATGTCTGTAATTAGGTTTAAATTACGCAAGAAAAACACAGGTTAGATAGTGGTGGTGCTAATTCTAGAGTACCTTCATCGTCGTAGAGAGAGAGGTCCAAGTCGCCGGATGGATTGAATGATACAGAAACAGAAACGGGCCTCTGAGTGTGGGAAGGTGTTTGGTGCAATTCTGGGTTTGGAACGAGTGCTTCGATGGAGTAAGCTTTGGCGTGTATCCATGGAGTCGAAGAGTGTTTGAGTGGACTGTAAAGTGGATAAAGAGGTCCTATTGAAGCAGCCATTGAGCCGAAACGATAACCTCCACTTTATTTATTATTATTATTATTATTATTATTATTATTATTATTATTATTATTATTATTATTATTATTATTATTATTATTATTATTATTATCTCTCATTGTTTTATTTCTAAAAGGGGAATTTTCTTTTTATCTTTATATATTTTGAAAATTTTAAAAAATTGATTATGCATTTTTTTAAGCTATCTCACGTGTCATATAATAGGTAGAAGTTGTGAAATCTTTTAAGCTTTTCAAAATATATAATAAGATATTTGATAATATATTATAATTTTTTAACAAGAATTAAGGTTTAGCCTTTAAGAATATTGTTTTTAGAAAACTAAATAGATCTTTATTTATTCTAAAATCTTAATAAGCTCTTTGATCTTGAGAAAATCTGTACTAAAATTTTAAAATTTAATAATTTTATATTTTATAGAGGCACTTTCTTTCACACAATTTAAAAAATATATATATATAAAGAAAGAAGAATACTAATTGGGCCTATAATATAGGTTAGATCTTGGGATGGACTAGTGCCATAGTCGAGTAGGATGAGTAAAATGGGTTCATCATGGAGAGTATGGGCCTCTTAGGACCCATACGCAGAATCATTAAATGGGCTACCGATTCCACGGCCCAGCTTATTTCATTAATTTTTTATTTTTATTTTATTTTTATCAAAGCTTATTTCATTAATTTTTTATTTTATTTTATTTTTACCAAAGCTTATTTCATAAACTTATATGAATGTAATGAGTACTTATGGAAGGTCTAATTATTCAGTTTGGAGTAGTTCAATTAAATGTACTTTAAATATTATCAAGCTGTAAGTATGTAACACTTAACTGTGAAGAAAAAAATAAAATTAAACACCAATTATAAGTAATAAAACTTTGCGACACAAAATATATGCTGCTTATTTCATCAACCTGGTTATAAGGGTTGGGATTTTTTGCCCACTTTGGGATAAATACGATGCCTTTTACCCATAAATGTAAGGAAACATTATTTTTAGACATTTTCCATGTCTTGGGTAAAAATATCTTTACGATTTGATTAAAATATCTTTTTAGCCATTTTCTAAAAGGTATTATTGTTTTATTTATTTATGAAAATTGTTGAAAAAGACGGTTTCTCTCATGTTAGAAATTAGAAAGACGAGTCATTATGTAAAAGACATATATCGAAACTATTATTTTCCGTTTATAACCTGCAAACGAAGAAAATGATAAACATTAGCATGTTGCAACACCTCATAGTTATACAAAAGAAAAATTCAAACAATGAAATTTAAAACAAATATAATTATGTCCCCTATCAAAGTGGTAGAATGAAGAATTGAATTGAAAGTTTGACGTTGTTGTCTTTTTTGTGGGTAATCAACAAATTAATATTGACTGAATCTACATAATATATTCCAATCTTATCACATTTAGAGTGAGCCACATGCAAAAAATAAATCTTGATAATTTGTACAGTCATGAATGATTGGCAACATCTGTAGACGTTGAATATATGTTAATTTGTCTTCTTGGGGTTTTATGCCGACTATTGAAAAATGACCAAGTCAGCATTAATATTAAAGATGAGCATATAAAAAAAATATGGATTTTTGATTTTTTTTTTTTTAGATTAATAGGTTAATTTACAATCCACAACCCATAATCCATATATAAGTGGCATCGTTTTTTGTGGGAAACATGCAATGGCCGGCTCAATGATATCAACTTTATGTAAATTAACATCACTTGATCTTTTCACTTATGATGGTGATTAAACCTATCTCAGTGCTGATATATACTTAATCCAGAGCTTCTAATTCTACCAAAAATAAAAATAAAATAGAGAATATTGTGGATTAATGAGAAACATTTGGCGAAGTGCATAATCCTAAATTCTGTGTTAGCAGTAATAGGTATATAATGGGAGGAGCTATCATTGCCTTTCTCATAATGTTTGTTGCAGGCTGCTGCTCCTGTTTCTGTTTCAAAAGGAAGCTTTCTGCAAATTCCTGCTTTTATGCCAAACAAAAAGGTTAGTCAATGCTTTTCTCTTTCAAGAATTTGATATTTTGTGTGTATATATTGGTAGGAACCACCACATACAGTGAATTCTAGCTAGCCAAGTTTATTACTCTTTGAGAAATCTGGGATTAAATTCCGACATCTTTTAAATTATCGTGAATTTCGTCATAGTTTCGTCGAAATTAACTGATCAAAATTTCATGATTTCTACGCTCTATTTGAATTGATATAGCAATAATTAAACATTCCATCATGGGTTATAATTTATGTGCTACCATTGATACGACATGTAGTTAATGGCTCGAACACTTTTCAAAACGACATGTAGTTTTACTGCATCTATAGTTAATATGGTAAATTTGAGGTCCAATAATCAAATTGAATGTGCAAATAAATATTTATATAGTTGAATCTGGTACAATATATATAATTATAACAAGTGATAGTTTGAATGAAGCAGGAAAATTGAATGCAAAGGAAATGAAGTTAAGAGGGTTCCAATTGGAACAACTACAGAAGGCAACCAACAATTTTAGCCAAGATTGCTTGCTTGGATCTGGTGCATTTAGTAATGTTTATCATGGTACATTAGATGTGGGGGGCCCCGTCTTAGCAATCAAGAAGGCACATGATGAAGCATACACTACCACTCAGGAATTTAGAAATGGTAATGTAAAATGTAGCCTTTTCTAATATTTTTAGGATGTTTGTTCAAGTTCATTATTCATTCTTTCTTCATCATTCAATTAATCTTGGTTAATTTCTTGTAGCAGAAGTGAGGTTGCTATCCAAAGTGAAGCATAACAACCTTGTCGGATTGGTGGGCTTTTGTGAACAGACAGGTAAAAGTGAATTTATGAAGATGGTATGTATTATTATTGCATATATATATGAAATAAATGTTTGGTATAAATATCATGAAAATGATTTGAGACCCTCTTCATTCATGCACCCTTGCCACCATTGATTTCATCCAACTGCAGCTGCTAAGCTCGAATTATTAAGCGCGTGGACATGGTCCCATTATTTTATCCTATTTATTTAATAAATTGATGGTTAATAACAAGAGATTATGATCAATTGAAGGGAAAAATGCAGCAAAGATTCTGGTCTATGAATATATGGCTAATGGTTCACTACATGACTACATAATCGGTACGTTGAACTTAACCAGACCCTTAAACGAGTTATAATGTGTCGCGATTTTTCAATATATAATCATATGGATGTTTGTAAAGGGAGGGGAGAAAAGAGCTTAACTTGGCAGCAAAGAGTAAAGATAGCCATTGGAGCAGCTAAAGGTAGGTTTTCGAAATTATATGATTTGATGATTTTACAAGATTGAGTTATATATTTTCTAGTTGTTGATAACAGGGATAGCTCATCTGCATGAAGGGATTAATCCGAGCATAATCCATCGTGACATAAAACCGAGCAATATCTTAATCGGAGAAGGACTCGAGGCAAAGGTTTCGGATTTTGGACTAGTGAGATCAGGTCCTGTGGGGGATCAATCCCATGTTAGTAGTATGGTGAAGGGAACACCAGGTTATCTTGATCCTGCCTATTGTTCTAGCCTACATTTGACACCTTTTACTGATGTCTATAGCTTTGGAGTGATACTTCTCCAACTTGTGGCTGGTAGACCTGTTTTTGATTCAACTAGGACTAATGCTATTTCTCACATCATTGAGTGGGTAAGCTAAATCACATGTCTATGTCATGGTTAAAAAACATCTTCTCATTCGAGTTACACTTGATTTGACATTTTTATTTTATAAATTTTGAGTCGTATGTTCTTCTTTAGAATAACCTTCGAATTTGATGTATTTTACCATATCGAACAAATCATAATCATTGGTTTTTATGAACGTTTAATACAGGCAAGGCCAAGTATTGAGAAAGGGAGCATCGAGGAAATATTGGATGCTGATCTTTTAATAGAGGGATGTGACAAGGATGTAATGTTGAAAATGGCACAACTTGCTCTTAAATGTGTGGTGGAAGTGCCCAAGAAAAGGCCTACCATGACCCAAATTTGGCAAGAACTTGAAGCCTCACTCCACCCACCTCAATACTTATTACAGAAATCAAACACCAGACCTAATCGATCTACGAATCATCCTTTGATGACGGACTATGAATTTTCTCAAAGCATTGTAAGCATAGATGGCATTGGACTGCAGAGGTTTCATGTAGATATGGATAATCCCTCTTTCCAAAGTGCTACTTTGAGGTGCTTAGAGACAAGTATTAACATGGATGAGGATCTTAGCAAAGCTTAATTATGGTTTAGGTTTATGCATGGCTGAATACATTTGCAATCAAATTGTCTATCTTTATATAAATCAAATGATCTATGTTTATATAGCTAGTAGCTAGCTATATACATGTAACTTGTAAGTAAGAAAAGAGTGATGGAACATAATGGTATGTCTACTTGAATGTTTTTGTATTTACATACATGTAAAAAAAGGACACCCATTATGACAACAAAAAGTGAAACAAATTCTTGGAGTTAAATACTTCGATTAGTACACAAGTCAAAAAAAACATCGATCAAATGAGCAGTACTGATGTAATAAATAGGAAGCAATAGGAGCCCTCCACAACCAGTAAAATTGATATGTGCAGCCTCAAAACAGTTGTGTAGTAAAAATCAGAGCTAAATAATTATCTTACAGTCACGTGTATAAATGTTATCGTTAATTGACACGTGACATGTATTAAAGATCATGAGATATTAAATAAAGTAAAAAGAGAAATAGAGGATCATCGTTTTGATGAATTATATTGTACCACTAAGTTCCACCTCTCACTTTGTATAATTAGCAATTGAAGTTGTTGGACTGCAACCACTTAAACATTAATTTGAATTCCCTCTGATATTTATTTGATTTTACAAATTAAATTGCAGCTAAAATTATGATGCGATGTTGTGGCCCTTCCATTATTTGAAACAGTAGGTCTGCTCGTTAACTATATTAATATTGCTGTCTCCAATTTCAGAATGTCGTGCCTACATTAAGTTCATTTCAATTATTTTATTGAGGGTAATTTTTTTTTATATCGTTGACTTTCATAAATGCATTGCCATGCTGATACAGTCGTATGGTTGATATTCATAATTGAATTTTATATAATATCGAATAAATTTTTGGTTAGGTTGGTTGTAAATTTGTAATAGGTGGAGATGTCTTGGACGTTTGTTTGTATATTTTCTGTGAATGTGAGTTATATACGTGTTGGGATTCGCTTAATCCCCATCTTTGCAGTGGTTTTTGATTAAATAATAATAATAATAATAATAATAATAATAATAATAATAATAATAATAATAATAATAATAATAATAATAATAATAATAATAATGAATAAATAGTGCATACAATTTTTTTTTCTTAATTGAATTTCAAACATGATGATGTTGTTTCTTTTTTGTTTTTTTCTTTAATTAATTTATATCTGAATAGACAAAAAGGAAATATAGATCGAATAGTAAGACAATGTGAGTATTTTCTTTCATCTATACAAACCATAAATGCATAATAATGATAATACCATCGTACATATATGTTATATAGTACCAATAAAATAAACTATTAATATTATTGGAGAGAATTAGATCACAAATATTAAAGTTATATTTCAAAACCAATCGGTCTCTTATTAAACTGTCTCATATCCGTAATTTTATGTGATCAAGTCCAAAGATAACAGATAAAAAATAAAATTTTAAATAAAATGGACTTCATGATCTATCTCACGGTTTCAGTCTCATAAAAATTCTCGTAATTCCAAAATATAGGCTGAATTTGTCTTTAATTATGATTATATATTTTCCATTTGGTCCACTCTACCAAAGGTAATAAATGTATTTGAGAGCAGGTGATCAATAATTCTTCATTTAATTTCTGAATGTGAAAATGACATGAATTAATGGAGCATAATATTAATTAATCATTGAGGAACAAAGGAGCTACTTTTATTAGTTATTTCTCCTAACATTTACTCCACATTCAACTATTTACTTTGCTTCATAAATCTGTCGGTTTTTTTTATTTTTTTTATTTTGAGGTTTATATTTCGAAGTATAATATCATACATATGTTTGCATATATAAGGATTCATTGATGATATTTAATATCATTACTAATCTTTCGTCTCATTCGATTTGATTCACTAGAAAAATATTCTTCTAAAAATTATTTTTTTAATTGGCATCTTCTAATTGACCGAATTTAATTTTTGTTGGCGGGTTGCAATTTATATTCCTTCAAACAAGTATTGAATATGGTCACAAATTGACACTCAACACTACTTTTAATGTATATTTATTATGTAACCTTTAGTGTTCTATTTTTAGTTTATTTTTGCAAATATTTATTATCTACTTAAAGAAGTTAGATATATTTGAGTTTAGCATTGTCAATTGGCATACCCAAAGATGGAGCTGATTCCTATCCGGTTCCATCAATTTCTCATAATTCTATTTTTTATGTCACTTTATTTTTTTTTTGGACAATTTCATGGATATTGATTCATGGGTTTATGTCTCATTTAAAGATCTAAATGCAGATGATCCCGTCGTGTTTTTAATTGTATTTTTGTATCATAAATCGAAATAATTAGAGTTGAGTTCCATGTCATAAAATGTCATTCGTGAGATCGTTACATCTAAATTTTATATTATTTTTACAAGCATGTACATTTTATATAATTTACAAAAATTATCCTTTTATTTCAAACATATCCTACCAGAAATTGTAATTCAAAAATATAAATAAAAAGAAAAAGAAAAAAAAAGTAATGGAGGAGAGCCGCCAAAGTAGATCACATGACTATAGTCAATGTCTAAGTGGGGAAACGGTAAGGAAGGCCTTGTCCAAATATTAACAATCAAATTGTAAACCTCTGATTAAAATAAAATAATATATATATATATATATATATATATATATATATATATATATATATATATATAAATTAAAAAAAATTAAAAAATTGTACAAACTGGCCAAATAAATCTAATAAATCTGGAACAAATTAATGAAATCAGGAGATCATGAAATCCTTGAATATTTATAGTTCTCTTATAATACATTATATCTAGTAAACAACAACATATTGTTTTAACATCATAATTATACTTAAAATTCAAAGTTCTTACTTATATGAATAAAGAAAAAAAATGGATGGATAAAAAGTCTAAAATTTGAGAAGTTAAAGGATCATTATTTTCTCTAATCATGGTATAATATTAATCTTTTTTTTTTTTTTAATTCTATGAACCAACATTTTATAGTTAGAAATCCATTACTTTTCTCATCAATATATTGAAACAACTTTATTGATAGAAATGCGGGTTTCACAGTAATAGATCGATAAAGTTTAATTTCAATATTGTAGAACAAAATCCCTTAAATTATGAAGAAGAAATTAATAATTTAAAAAAAAAAAAAGTGGAATAATTTTTCGGTCATCACTAGGCAATTTCCCGCACCCACCGGACAAGTCACCTTTTGGATGTCTTGATGTCCGTCCACAGAATACGATGAGCTGCCACGTGTTCGAGAAGGGGTCCTCGACGTGGACGTCCACGTGGACTAATGCATCAGTGCCTGACACGTCAGCAGGCAGTCGTGGCGGGCGGGCCGTCACTGTCGCATTGGCTGCTCTGTCTTCTCTTTTTCATTTTCACCTACATTTTTATCCCGTGCCTAAAGATATTATTGTATTAATTCATTTTACATTTTTTTTCCATATCATTTTTTGTACGAATTAAGATGGCACCTAATTTGTTTCACATATTTTGCGTTTTTTTTTTTTCGCATTAATAGATTGAGTTTTTGTTTTTGTCATTTTATAAAATTATTATGCAGTATAAGATATAATATAAAATATGTTATCAAAAAGAAAAAAAGATGTTATAGAAAGCACATGAAAATAAATTCTGAATTTCAGAGTTAAAAATGGTATAAGAAATTCAATAAGGAAAAAAAAAAACGATTCCATGTGGTATATATTAGTTTGACAAGTAAGATAAAACTTCAATATCACTTCAAAATTTAGATATAAACTCGATATTTAATATTCAGTACCCAAACAATTTGATTTGTCAAAATAAACATGAAGTGCCAAAAAAAGAGAGGTTACAATATATAACGCAAAAATGTGTAAAATGTCATGCAATTACACATGACTTGAAAATATCAATTAATAACAAATCATCAAACACTCTTGGGCATGCAGTATATATATTGGTTGACAATATTTAAAAAGAGCTGGCACAAACGTATCCATATATATCAAAAAAATTTAAAACAGCATTCTATTAAATGCAGTAGGTATAGGTGTAAGTGTAGCACGTGGAGATATAGCTCCACCACTTCCTTTTCACTATTGCCTTAAAAAAAATAATTATATTTCATCATATATAAGTAGTATATATTCTCATATTTACCAAGAATTAGGCATGTTGTTTGTGCACTGCCCATTCTTAAATAATATATTTTTTCTTTTAAAACTATTGAAAGAGATCAGACAAGCTCCCCGGTTAGACAGGGGGTGGTAAGAGATATATACAAAACAGAAAACACACTTTTCTCCCATAATCTTTTCATTTCCAAACATTTTTTGTCTACCCCTATTTGTTTAATCTTTCTACTTTATTTCCAGTTTCAAGAAAATGGAGTCCTCATTATCTGATCACACTTCTTCTTTGCTCCCCAATCACAATGTCTTTCAATAACAAATCCTTAATCACTATTCTATTGTCACTTTTTCAAAGAAGACAATCAAATGACTATAATAATTAAAAAAGGTTTAGAACCCAAAAATGGTATTTAATATCTTGACATGTTCGAGAACTAACATGGGGCCCTTATGCCTTTATGGAGTTTATTGAGTGTATGTGTGTGTGTGGGGAGATATATAAGGAGGAGTCTTCTTGTGTTGAAGACCATATGCAACAGCTTTATTACAGAGACATAGTATTTAAGTGCTTTAAGAAGAAGCACAATTTCAAAGAAGCTCCGTTTTAATCCCTATTTATTAAGAGGGATCCAAATCTGCCAGCTTTCTTATAGTCACATAGAAGAAGCACTTCTGATAATGATGAAGCCATGGCTATTGATTTTTTTGCTACTTTTGTCGATTTTAATTCATGATGCTCGAGGTAAGTTGGTGAATACTAAATAATAATGACTGATTTCTTTGTTTCTAATTCTAGAAGTGGCCTTAATTATTACAATCTGATCTTCTTGTTATATATTCATTTAAATTTTTCTTGATTTTTTTTTATGTAGGTATAAGGTTAGGAAAGGGTTCTACTCCAGATAAGCAGCATAACATCCATGTACGTATCATTATTTTCTTGATTATATGAACTACCTAGCTTGATTATTATTATTTTTTATTTATTTATTTATTTATTATTATTTTTTTTTGAATTTCTCTCTAATTCTCATAGAATTAACTTAGATTTTTTATTTTTATGTATTAAACAGGAACAAAATGGAGGGAAGAGAAATGATAATGAAGGAGTTGCAGAGGGTAGCAAAGAGTGGTCAGGTAAAAAGAAGAGAAAATTAACTAGAGTACAAAAGGAACCTCACCATTGGTTACCAAGAATCCATGAAGATTACTATGGTCCAAGAGTTCACAGACCTAAGCACCATTGATCACTTTTTAACCTCTTTCCTAATTTCAGACAATTTTGAACAATTCTTTATAAGGGTTTTTAGTTTAGCACGAGATGTTAAAACATCATCTTCACCATAACAATTCACGTTTTGTACTAGTTCTAACTGTTTCCCTTCAATTGTAACACTTTTTTTTCTTTTTCTGAGATTGAATGAAACACACTTCAAACATATAATTGTTGTTTTGACTATATAAATTAGTGATTTTTGCTAATTGATTTGAAGAAATGGCTTTATCTGATTGGTTGCAGGAAGGATTAGGAAACTAACTGTGATCCATATTTCTAGCACTACCACCATTGCTAAGGTTGGTCACAAGTTAACTTAATTAATTAGGATATAATATTTTTTTAAGAACTAATTGAAGCTTCAAATCAAATTTAAAGACCCTAAGTTCCTAACTATACATGATCTTCTTCCCTTGTTTCACATACAGAATGACAAGAATGAAGAAATCAAAGCTGCCCCCAAATTGAAGGCCCTCTCTTCAACTAATCAAATATTAGGAAGGAAAGAAGAAAAAAATTCAGTTAAGAAAGATCAACCAACCCAGAAGCCATATCCAGACACCATAGACATGATGGATTACTCACTACAAGGAAGAAGAAAACCTCCAATACACAATTAAGACAAAAAAAAAAAAAATTCATAGTAAAAACAAGAATATTTTATGTCTTGGAAAAGGCTACAGCAATTCAGAAATGCTGCCACTTAGGAAGATTTTGTACATAATATATGTGTGGTATCATGGCCATTAGATTGTAGAGTTGGTTATTATGATGAAATTATTAGTAGCTTTTGTAATTATTTAAAATAACATAAATAGTTACTATGGAAAAAGGTACAGGCTGCCAGTACAGCAATAGTGATTTAACAAATGTGGTTTCACCTTGTTATGTTTTTATATTCAGTACATTTTGGAAACATGTGCTGTAATTTGTTTGTAGACCCAATTTTGTACTCCACAATAATATACTTTAATTAAGCATATAAGGAGATCTATCCATATTTGAATGATCAAATATATAATAATAATATTATATATATATATATATATATATATATATACACACGCTAGCTAGCTAATGTGACAATATAAGAGGATCTAATATTTTGACCTTCATCAAGTCTACTAATTAAAATGCCTTGTTACAAATGCTTAATTCTCATACTCATAATTTTCAAAATAGGCAAAATTAAATTCGATTTTTGGGCATCTTCCATATTCTAATTGAAAAGATTAATGATAATAGCTTGTTCTAATTTTGTTGAATTTGTATTAATAAGGGATATGGGAATCTTATTTTACTTTTGCCCCATAACTATATGATTATGACGAATAAAAGACACTATACAAATTTTTCTTTTTTTTTTAGAGAAAACAAATTATATATTTGAACCTACAATTTAGGATAATAATATAAAATTGAGGACATTTAGCTATCTTGGATTTCAACATATAAAACCCTTATAACTCTGAAAATGGACATAAAATTAAGAAATACATCTTCGATTCTTCTAATCACTTGTCAGAATCTTAACAATTGCATACGCTAAAAAAACACTGATAACTGATAAGTAATGCACCAAATTTTAGTTATTGGACCAGAGTATGTACATATTTGTCAGGTAGAACACATTTATTAAAAGTTACTCAAGTAAACATGTGTTGATATTGATTGAATGCTAGCCACTTGTCCTATTTAATACACCTAACATTGCTTTGGATTTCCAAGATTTGTTCAAGGGTTCTTTTGTGTTTTTACAATTTATTACCAAAATCCCATCAGACCATGGATTTAGGTAGCCATGGTTCCACAACACATTGATTGCAGCCGGATGCTCCATATCCTAACATATGTGGACTCTAAACCCTTTGCTGGGTCCATTAGGCCTGGCCCAATCTTGAATTGCAGTGGACCACATTTATTACACGACTGTGTTTTTAGGCTTAGCCCAAAACACATGTTCAGCCTCCAAATCTACTCACTACTTTATCTCAATTACTTGAATATACTAACTTGATTTTTTTGGTTTTTGAAAATATGTTATTTTCTTTTACAATTTCAATATGTGTTAATCTAATATTTTATAATTTATATGCATATGTAGTATAATTAATCAATAGCGTTGAGTTTTATGTGGTATAAAATATAACCAATAAGTATATATGGACCATTAAAATGGGATAACATCCCAATATACCACAATATTATAATATACCACAATACATATAATAGAATCTCAATATACTATTTAATATAACAAATTATCTCAAAATATCATTTATTCAAAAAAATACAATTTTTTATATAGCCGGTCCACTCAGATAAAGAGATTTAATGGATCACCAACTACCCTACTCAATTATGAAAATGAGGGTTAGACCAAAATTTTTCATATGTTATGGTTAAATGAAAATTTTAAAAATTAGGGTTAAACTCATATTTTTCATATATTAAGGTTAAATTAAGATTTTGAAATTAGGGTTTAAGGAAAATTAGGGTTAGACGATATTTTTCATATATTAGGGTTAAATGAAGATTTTTTATTTTCACTTTAAAATTTTCGTGTGACTAAGGCTTGAAGATTAAAAATGAAAATGAAACTTATAGTGCTTAAATAGATGAAAAACATATATTATATATCATGTGAGTATTATTGTTTCAATCTCATTACATTATACAAAATTTAAAATACAAATCAGTCTTATGTCTCTATCATGCACCATTCACATTTGATTTAGGCAAAAAAAGTGATAATAAAAATCATAACTTATATTTTATGATAAAAAAAATTAAATTTATAATACATAATACAAAAAATAATAGATTATATTTTTTGTGGTATTCTCGACCCATTCCGATATTGAAAGTGACATTGATGATATATTGCAAACTACACTACAACGGAAAATACCAATTTTGGATGTAAGCGGGAAATACCAACTTCTTGGTTGCAATGCATGTAAGTAATCTATAGGGTGAAAATTCACTATCAACTCTCATTATAATTCAAATATTATTTATACTTTCGAAAATTTTCATCCACATATTACATCACATGTCACATAATGAAACTACATAATTCAATAAATTTTGATATTCATCAAAATAATGATGTTTTAGTCTACTTTAAATTTTGAAAAAATGTTCTTTAAATTAATTTACTTTAAATGACGTAATTTTGATGGAGATCAAAAATTTATATTGAAATATTATTCGTCAATCATTTTTGTAAAAAGAGAGATTTAGAATGTTTCCAAAGTTTTTGAATCTTAGGGGTTGTTAGCAACTTATATTCATATTTGGTTGTTGCAATATGAGACTCAAAGGTATTCGGATATTATTATTTATAGAGATGTTTTGGACTTTATATGTTTCTTTAATCTTAATTACTAAATACTATTGAAATATTCGAGATCAAGAAATTTCAAAGATGTTAAGATTCTTGGTATTATAAGATATTTTTATTGGCATAAATTTAAAAGGGTATGACACCATGAATATTATGTAAGTAACTATTTGGAATATACTTTATCCCCAAAATATCTCAAACATTCCCAAAAGTATTGGGGGGAATTTGGCACAATCCAACCTATTTTGAAGCTTATGTACAAACCATAAAGTCCGTGGTCCAAACTGTCCAAAACTAATAAAACTGGATCCATTGGGCTCAATTTAGTCCATTAAATATTAAACATTAGTAAATCAATGTTAAGGTCCACATTGGGCCATCTTTGACATCATCAGCCCATTATCTTCTATGCACTTGAACTAAATATCGAAAGTTACTAAGCGTGACAAATTTAATTTGTCTATGTTAAGGTTGGGCCTGGCAATTATGATATATGATGTATCTCTATCTTACACATAAAATTTACTCATCCATTTTATTTTATAATTAACATAAACATAGTTTAAGATTTTAATTAAATTTTAAAAGTCATGTGGTATCGTATCTTATTTATGTAATTTTTATTTTTAAGTCGTGCTAGGTTCATGTTGTCTATCACTCATACTTAAAGGTCGAGACTTTTTTGTATTTACTTAGAAACACGAATGCCACAAAATTATTTTAACTGCTCTAGTCACATTTTGTTCAGAATTATACAAATGTAAATATATACCAAAATACTACAAAAGAATGCTAGTGTTTGTAGATCGAATATTTTAATTTTTAATCTTCTATGTATTGCCTATTGAGTTTTTAACATGGTGAGTGTAAAACATTTTTTCAAATTTCAAAATAAAAAAACTCAATAGGCAACATTAAGAAGAAAAAAAATATATCTAAATCAAATTAAATGAGATTCCATGGCCACATTACATGAACAAGAGCCAACCTTTTGACCTAACTTTTTCCCTAAAGGTGAAGAAAGTAGTAGCCTGAGTCAGCCCATACATCAAACATAAAAATAAAAAAGCATATAAAAGTGATGGTTGTTATAAAATGAATGGTTACATATTGGTACTAGATTTAGTGGCCAAGTTGTTGCCTCCTTCAATGGGTCAATTTCCTTCTAAAGACTCAAATCAGTGCATCCTTGAAATGGTGCAACTTTATAGTTGCACACTTTAGGAACCTTTCCTCAATTATGTCACACATGAAGCATATAACACTATATTTTCATGTTGAAACTACCTAAGATGTGACCATTCATTTGCAAGCAAGTGGGTTTTAAAATTTATGGAATTATAATTTTCATTGTCAACTTAAATGAAATTATTGTACGTACAAAATATCAAGAATAGTTTAAAATTATAGTTATTTATATGATATTAAACTAATAACACATTTTAATGACATCTTGTAATTTATATAATACTACAAGAAAAATGTAAATAGACAACAGTTATTAACTGTTGTCGTAGTTCAAAATCGTTGTTGTCGTAGGGTCATGAAAAAGTGTGTTCATAGACAACAATTTTAACCATTGTCTTAGTTGTCAACGATAACAGTTGGACGGCTTTTAAGTAATATATACAATTTTAAAAATGCAAATAGACGATAGTTAAAAATGTAATTTATGTTAATGACATCTTATAATTTATATAAATTTCAAATATTTTAAACATATATATCTTGGTTAAAATTCAAAGAAATATAATTCAATCTATGAAGGCAACCAGAAACTAAGATTATGAAAAGTAATTTGATATAATGTTTAAGGCAAATAAATGAGTATGGAATTTTATTTTATTTTGCATTTAATCAATATGCAATTTTTGTTCTAGTTTGACAGATTGAAAACAAACTTGAAGTGATATAATTTGTTACGGTATGAATTGAGTTTCTTACTTAATAAAAATTAAAATATCTTTAATTTTTTTTCTCATCTAAACTAAACCAAACCATCTCACAAACCATCTTATAAGAATAAATCTCATATGAAATCTAATGTAAAATAGAATTCATATAATTTAATAAAAGCACGTAAATATATTCAATATCGATCGCATAAAACTATATAAAAATTCGTCTCACGTGCATAATACTAAACCATCCAAAGACAAAAAAAAAATTTGGAAACCAAACCATATTTAATTTTAAGAAGTTTCGAAATTTGTTGATTTCTTTTTTTTTTTTTCTTTTCAAATTTGAATACGTGGACACCTACCTCCAAATAAATTGGATTACTTTCCAACCAAGCTACATGTCATTTTATTAAAAGAATTTGATATTTGGGTCTCTTCTGCCAAATCCAATTATGTATTAATTTGTTCCTAAAAGTTGTAATCAATAGCTGATATATTGATATTTGTTGGAAAAAAATCTTGAATTGACCGCACATAGATGATAGGATATTTTAAATATATGATATTGAAATAAATATGAAAATAGGAGCCACTTAAATAGTTCCAAATATATGAAAGTGAGTTGAATTAAGATCCCAATCGATTGGTGAATATAAAGCCACGTCTAAGGTTGCATCAACTGCTTTTCTCACCAGTCGTTAAGTAGCAAAACTTTCAGTTACCATATCATAGAAAATAGACAACTAAACTCTCTCTCTCTCTCATTTAGGTCTTATTTAGTGTAAGAAATAGCAATTCCAATATTTCGGCTATGGCTATGGCTTTTTCCTGCAACTAGTGCTATCTTTTGGACCGCACAATATAACATGGCTTCATCATAACAGCATCTTCTTGTCCTTTTCAATCTCGCTTTTTTCTTTTTTTTTTTTTTTTTTTTTTTTTTAAGTTTTGGGTTTTTATATCCGCACTTGGATAGATTTTTATGTCCATAGAAATAGTGTATTTAATCTTGCTTTAAATAGGGTTAATATTTAAAGATTCGTCCAAATAAACTGTACTCAACTGTGTAAAAATAAAATCTAATCAAAATTCTTCCATTATATTTGGGAAATTCTTGCACGTCACACATTATGTGATGCTATATATAATAAGAAAAAATACCCACATGAGTAGTATGAAATCAATTGTTTTAGTCTTTCTGTATTTTCATGATGATTTGAGTTGGGAACAAATGCAATTTTATGGCTTATATTCTTAAAATGTAATTTTGATGATTTATATTAAGAATTAAAAGAATTTGATTTGTAAACGTTCTAAACCAGAATACTTGAAAAGGCAACTGTTATTATCATAACATTCATAAATACATAAAAAGAATCACATTACAAGTTATATAAATCAACCAATCACATCGCCAATAAATACCAAGTTGCCTTCAACATTCGAAAAATGTAATTAAATTAAATTATATAGCCTTACAAAATTTAGTGGCGGTTTGAGTCGTAAATTAAAATAATAAACTCACACATTTCACAAAAAAAAAAAAAAAAAAATCTTGTTTCTATCTCAAAAAAAAAAAAAAAAAAGAAACAAATTTCCTTAATATTGATAATTAAAGATAGGAAAGATTTGAGTTATCTCTGCGTAGTTGATATTCAACTTCATATTTCGTTTTCTTTTTGTACTTTTTCTTTGGATTGTGTTAGGAAATCTACAAACTCTCTTCTTCCTTGTCTCTTTCTCTGTCTTTTTTATACATTGTAGAAATGCTAAGGTGTGATTGGACAAGAAGGCATGTGAATTACAAGTTTTGAATTTAGGATTTTACAAGATTATATTTTGAAAATTTTGTATTTATTTTGTAATTGTATAAAAAGTAATAATTATAAGTAAGATACCTCGTATGTAGGGTTAGTGGTGGATTGGGTATCTGAAAACTAAAATTATGTAAAATCTTATTCCAAGCTCTATTTTCAAATCTAGATGAATCGACTCTAATCCGACCATATATCGTTGCTTATGACTTCTTGATATCTTTATGGACTTTGATTTC
Organism: Scutellaria barbata; assembly: GCA_028654395.1. Taxonomy (NCBI): domain Eukaryota; kingdom Viridiplantae; phylum Streptophyta; class Magnoliopsida; order Lamiales; family Lamiaceae; genus Scutellaria; species Scutellaria barbata. Next base: position 9,405,924 of record CM053646.1, on the reverse strand, counting down.
CTCGACGATAATATCAATTTCATTAGAAATATTGGTATTTTGATTTACGAAAATATCGGACTTTTTAAAAAAATATGAAAATTTTTGTAAAAAAATGAGAAAATGTATCTAATAGTTTACAGATTATTATAACTAACATTAATACAATAATTGAACTTAAAATTTCAAATAAAATAATTTATTAGATAAACTATTATATAGTATATAATATATATATCATAATTCTTTTATTAAATTAAAAAAAAATTAACTAAACTTTATTAAATTATGAGAGGAACCTAAATGTTAAGAGAGCATGGAGCCTACTAATTGTGGAAATGGAGAGAAAAAAAATTCCACTTGACATTTTCTCGGCCAATATATTACCGATATATCGACCAAAATCCCGCAAAATGAAGACATTTTCGTCGATATATTATCATTATATTACCAAAATATCGTGACCTTTTCAACATTGCAGAGATTGCATGGTTGTCCCCAAAATTTTAATATAGTAAATATTTTAAATCTTTTTTTTTTTCTACAGAGGCCTTTTATTATCTTCATAAAACTCTGAAAAAGCCCAACAACTATAATATTCAGAAAATTTATATTTTTTTTGAATTAGCTATTAAAAGTAGCAATAAACACTTGAATAAAAACCGCCCTGTGCACCTGAAACATGAAGATGGAGTAGTATTATAGTGATCTTCTTTCTTTCCTTATCTTTTTTCTGAAAAAATATTGTAAACTTCTTTTGGCTTTTATATGAAGCATGACTCGATATTGCAGTTAACCTATAAAGTTGCACATAGGTTTGTATTTTTATGTTTATAATACAGATAAAGAATTAAATATATGTAGTAGATGTGTGTTTGATTAGCATCCCTTTATTGTAAAAGCCCAAAAAGAGAAAATCTTATGTCATTGTCCGCGACGTATTTATTGGCTCATGCTTCACCTTCACGTCGACCACGACTTGTTCCTTTAATATGGGTCGTGGCTAAATTATTATCAATAAAATACTTGGTATGATCCATGTAATCTTCCACACTAATGGGTTCCTTTCACACCTAGCACTAATGTATCATCATCGTACCTTAATTAAAAAAAAAAATTCGTGTTTTTATTTATTTAATCTTCTGTTTTTATGTAATGTTTTATTGTAACATTAAATAGAAATATAGTAAAGGGCTCGTGTGATTGTGTAGGATCACTAATTTGATTATTTTCTTTGATGAATGAATGAAATAGCGTGCAGTTATGATGCCAGTATATTGAGCAATCCAAAAAGAAAAGAAAACGTTTATAATTTTTTTTGGAACATTTAACGTGTGCTTGCTTCTTCTTAATATTATTATAGTAAATAACAATTATTACTATATTATTATTATTATTATTATTATTATTATTATTATAGACTATCACAAGTTTACAATTGCATGATGTATGCATTTGTTTACTAGATAAAAATAAATAAATAAATTAGCTATTAAGTTTTTCTTTAGTCCTAGTCAGTGCAATTATACCTTTTCAAAACTTACAATGAATCACATGTAGAATTCACCAAAGCTTTGATACCTAATTCAAATATAGCTCATGAGTGTTTAGAATGGCAATATTGCTTAACATCCCAATTCGACATAATTAAATATATATTAAAATTGCCACCTTTCACCTAAAATCCATTAATTAGAAAAGAAGCCAACCAACCAACCAAACATGTTTGAAGATTTCACAGTTTGGCACAAAACGGCCGATAATTCTTACCTTCAGGATTGCCTTTTAAATTGAAAGTTACTTAAATTAAAAATAAAAGTTTTGAATAGTAAGTATTTACCTTTTACGCCCTGATCTTGAAATCGAAAATATTAGTAGGCCCAGGTGCTCCAGCCGCACCAAAGTAAAACTCGATAACATAAAAAAACATAGGAGCCGAAATTTCTCACAGTTACAACCACGCTTTTCACAAGCATTAACAATAAAGATAAAAAGAAAAGAAAAGAAAAATCTGTACACAAATAATATACCTCTCCTCCTTGCATACCCATACACAACATATTCTCAGAATCTTCTCTCACTATCCATAGACTCGGCACTACTAGCAGCTCCAGTTTTCCTGATATATTCTCAACGAGCGAGAGAGGGAGAGAGCCCTTTTTTTTTTTGGTTGACCAGAAGAATATAGAAGAAAGATGTGTGTTCAAGATGCAGAGCAAGTGAGTGAAGATATGGGGCTTCCCACAAATGATGATAATGATTCTGAAGGAACCCTCAAACTTGATCACAATTCACCACCACCACCACCATTTAATTCTCTTGCTGCTGCCTTTAACTCTTCTCCGGTAGGTACAATTCAAGTTTCCTCTTTTAACTCTCTCCCTCCCTCCCTCTCTCTCTCTCTCCCTCTCTGTCTCTCTTTCTCTCTCTCTCGATTCTCATTCTTCTTTCTGTTCTAATATGTTTTCAATGTCAATTTTGAAGGATTGGATTTGATTGTGCATGAAGAGTTGCTATTTTTCCTTTAGATTAGGAAGTTCTGTTATATTAATTTCAGGTTTAAATAGGAAAAGGGAAAGATGAGAAGAAATTGAATTTCTTTATAAGATTGTGATGTTGTTGATGATAGTAAATTAATTAGAATCTGAATGACTTTGGCCTAATGAACAAAAATCCAAAATTTAGCCAAAATACCTTTGAATCTTTGGCTCTCAAAGATGTTGCTGTTGCTTTGGTATGGAGATGGAGTTTGGTGGATATTTATGTAAATTTAATTTGGGGGCTTGATTTGATTGGACTAGTAAATATCACATATTATAGTTGAGCTCAGAGCTGCCTGCTTTTCATAATTATAGCAGTTATTTCTCTTTTGGTTCTCTACATGGAAATATAATCTTCTTCTAGGTGATTCCTTCTTTTGGCACTCAATTAATTCAAATCAACAATTTTTGTTGTAACGGATTTTTATTTTATTTTTGTTTTTGAAAGATGAAGATAGATTTAATGTGATCTTTCCGTTTGTGGCTGTTTTGTGTAAAGAAATATTTTACATCTTGAAAAAGGAAAAGTGAAGTTATACCTTCATCCACTTGGCAATATATGCAACATCACAACTGCTCAAATCATCCAAAGATTATATGAAACTCTCAACCATATAAACATTAATTTTGTATTTCCTATTTTATGGCAAAGCTTCAGTTTGAGGCCATTATAGTCAACCCTTTCCTTACGTATATGTTCTTGCAGAACTTTCACATATCGCATATTCCATGTGTGATCAATACCTGAACTTCTTAAACTATTGTTACAGAACAGAAAAATACTGTTTCTTCTTTGACTTATTCATGATCTTGAAACCTATTTTTTTCTGTAATAATGCTAACCATCATGTGTAAGAGTACTTCAGTTTTCTTTCCATTGTGTACGCCATCTTCCTTATACTTTTTCGCTTCTTTTCCTTCCAGCTGGAAAGCATTTCTGAGGACTCGACCATTTCAGAGGTACCACAGATGGTAAACAATTTTCTCCCAACACTTCGGTGTGGAGAGTGGTCAGACATTGGAGGCAGGCCTCATATGGAAGACACCCATATTTGTATTTCAAACATGGCTATGAATTTTGGTTGTACTGCAACTGGTGAGGAAGCTATATCCTTCTATGGCGTAAGTCCTTTGAAATCACTACTCTCATCTTTGAACATTTGCATTCAGATTTCTTAATACAGACATTCCAATACTTTGTGATGGAACGAAGTAGTACTTGTTTGTGTCTCTGACTTGCATGTGATGTGGGTTTGGTTAGGTGTTTGACGGACATAATGGGAAGGGTGCAGCTCAGTATGTACGCGACCACTTACCAAGAACGATTGTTGAAGATGCTGATTTTCCATCTGAAATTGAGAAAGTGGTGACAAGATCTTTCATGAAGGTTGATGCAGCCTTTGCAAAATCCTGCTCCATTGAGTCTGCACTGTCGTCTGGGACGACTGCACTGACAGCAATGATATTTGGCAGGTAAATCACACATTTTCAACTCACTTGACATTGCAATGTTCTATATGATTGTTCCTTTGCTAAATGTGGTGTGGTTTTAAACAGTTCATTGCTTGTAGCAAATGCTGGAGATTGTAGAGCTGTGTTATCTCGATCTGGGGTAGCTATGGAGATGTCAAAAGACCACACTCCTTGTTGTGCAACTGAAAAGACGAGGATTGAATCACTAGGTGGATACATTGAGTGTGGTTATTTGAACGGCCAGCTGGGAGTGACCCGGGCTTTAGGCAATTGGCACATTGAAGGACTGAAGGAAGGGGAAAGAGGTGGTGGACCGTTGAGTGCAGAACCAGAACTGAAGTCAACGACACTTACAAACGAAGACGAGTTCTTGATAATTGGTAGTGATGGAATATGGGAAGCATTTTTAAGCCAGGGTGCGGTGGACTTTGTGAGGAAGAGACTTCAAGAACACAATAATGTGAAGTTGTGCTGCAAAGATATGGTAAACGAAGCCAAAAAACGAGGGGCTACCGATAATTTGACAGTGGTAATCGTGTCTTTTCACACGGAACCACCACCATCTCGTATTATGGTTCAACGACCTAGATTTCGAAGGTGCATTTCTGCAGAAGGGCTTCAGCAGCTAAGGTTTCTGCTTCAAGACTAGAGAGCTACAATGGATTTGGATCCTCTGCTTCTACTTTGTGATGTGAAAACACCATATTATAAAAACACCTACACCGTATAACAGAGGATCCAAATCCAGCTACAATACATTATTCATTTTATCACTAAATATAGCCAAAATTGGTCCTGAAAGTCCATGAATTCTTACTCGTGATAGTAATTTGATGTTATCTGTAACTTGTAAATATGCCTATTGGTGTACGATGTTTCCTTGGTGAAGCTTCCATTTCGTTGTCGAGTGGATGCCTAAACAGGGAATGAAGCATGAGGATAATAGTGTGATGTTGGAAAGTACAGGGTCACTTGTGTACATAAACACATACATAAACTGTATGGCCATTTTTCTGAGATACTGATTTATATGCATATTAATATATAATTTATTAACTGCTGTCTGTTATCACTTATCACTGTTTAGAGTTGCAAAGCTTACAAAACCAGGTTTAGGGGGGATTCTTGACATTATTATTCAGGATTTACAGTGTTATAAGGCTCAAGCTTTCTCAAACCAGTAATTGGAAGATTTTTCTCTAGATCTCAGAGGCATTTTTTTCTTGTGTATCCATGACAAGTATGACATGATAACTCAATCTACTAGCTCATGTGACAAGTGACTGCCAAGTTCTTACAAAAAATTTGTAATCTGGGAAAAAACCTCCGAAGAACCTGGACATGTCTTTTGTCCTCAACAATGAACCTAATCAACATAGAACATGGTAAAAAAAAAAAAAAGAGCTTGAAGTACTGAGCAGAAATGAAAAAGTGTACATATCATCATAGAGGCGTGGATACAAAGTTTAAGAGAAAGGAAAGAGTTGTATGTATAAAATATTTTACAAGGGATCTAAATGAATTGTTTCTAAACTATGAGAAGTACTGAATAAGATACAAGTATAAGAAAAATTGCATCTAAATCTTCTTATGTCGGAATTAATCTCTGTATGCTCATACAAACAATATTTTCAAGTAAGACGAAAAAATGTACGTGTACAAAGCAGCTAAACAAGGTTTCCATACATTCTGATGCTTAATAAAAATGCACCTGAGTATACCTTCAAATTGGCTCTCAATCAAAATTCAATGAGATTTGGGGATATCATCGTGTGGTGGAAAATATCCAAAGAATCCTTGGCGAAATCCATGATCATTGAGCAATTATGCAGAACCAAAGCCATTTACCCTCATTCAGTTTTCCTTTAATTTCCTTTTTGACAACACGAATCAACAAACATGCAGCAATTGAGATTGAAACAATAAGCATAAAGAAAACACTGTTCCATCCTCTAGTTGAGATATATCCAGCCAGAAGAGGACCAAGAGCAGCCCCCACAGAGCCAGTACCATCTATAATTGCTGTGACAGTAGCTAAGGCACGAGAACTCCCTCCTATCGTGTTTTGGGTGCCAAGATCAGCAGCAACTGCTGTAGTTATTAGTGAGTATGGCCCATTTACGAACAAACCTGATGCAAACATCAGGGCTATGTTTGTGAGCATTGATATGCTTCCATAAAGGCGATACAGAATAAGGGTTGGAATGGATAGCATTAAAAACATAACTGAAGTGACACCACGAGCCTCAATCAGATCAGAAATGAGACCTGCTGAAATTCCACCAAACACCCCTCCAATGTCAAAGATTGTAGAGAGAATTCCAGCAGTTTTATGGGATAGATGCACTCCAGCAACAGCTGCCATTCACAAGAAAAAAACCAAGGAACATTAGTCAGCATTTTCTTGTCCAACACTGATAATCATTGGAAGAAAAAGAGAGTAATTTACATACAGGTTATTGGCAGAGCTTAAAATCATAGAAAGATAATATTTCATGAGAAGTTATCCATGCATGACTACTGTGGTAGTTTGAGAACTCAAGATTGCACTTAAACTGGTGGAACTGGTTTTCTTAATATAGATAGTCTTCAAAATCACCAATCGATGTTCGGAAAATATCAGACTAGGTGAGCAAGAAAAATGATTTAAGACTATTCTAAAAATGGTCATAAAAATGCTCAAGGATTTATATTCCATCATCACTCCAAACTATTTAGACATCACAACAGGTTTGCAATTAAGATTCGTATCTACAAAGATGGACTCGAACTTTCAACTACCTTCTCCCAGACATTTCATAAGCAAAAAATCAGTAACCTTCCAATTGTTATTCACATTGTTTCAGCATGTTGTATAACTAGTGCAGAATCAATAACAATTCACTAAATATACAATGTATAATCTACCTATTGAAAGGAAAGAAAGATTAATTACCAGTGTCCCTAATGTAAAAGGGCAACCAATATAAAAACGTGTATGCAACGAGCTTAGAGAAGAACAAGCAGAAGGCGTATGGCGCTACATTAGGCAACCTCCATGCATCTAAGAAACCTATGGCAACTGAACCCTCATCCTCCTGAGATTCCATGGTTCCACCATCCATTGTCTTGGAATCAACCAATGCTACTCCTTCAACACTCATCTCAACATCCTTTTCAGACAAATACAAACCAACATTCTCAGGATGCACAACAAGAAATAAGTAGATGAAAACGGCGATCAGTAAGATCAGAAAGCCTGGAAGAAGAAAAGACCAACCCCAACCAAAGCCCAAAACAGAGGAAGCTACTATGGAGCCAATAATGTTACCTACTGAGGTATGTGAATTCCATACCCCCATGATCAACCCTCTCTTTGCCTTCCCAAACCAGTTCCCAACCACCGCCACCACGCACGGCCACCCTATAGACTGAAACAGCCCACAAAACACCTGAACGAACACAAATACACCAAAGGAATGCAAATCAAGAAAGTAACCCAATCCAAATAGCACCACGAAAACGCCACTTCCCGCCATCCCAATTGTCAGGAAAACTCTTAGATCAATTGTATCGCCGATGTGTCCCGCGAAATACATGCCAACTGCATAGGCCAATAGGAAAGAGAGATCCAGCTCGCCGAGACGGTGCGGGCCACGGGGGCCATCGAAAGGGGCCCACCCAGTTCCACTAGCGGCTAGGGTTTGGTTATTAGGGGTTGTGAGGATCGATTTGACTATGCTGGGGGGTTTACGGGAAGCATGGAAAGCAGCGTAGGCCATGAATGTGAGGAGGAGAACTAGGAATTGATGGAATTGAAAGCCTCTTTCCGGCGCGGCGAGGGCGGGGAACAGTCTCAGCCCCGGCGGTGGTTGTGGCGGAGAAGCAAGGGTTACGGTCTTGAGCTGCATCATAGTATTTACAACGATTTGTTAAAAATGGTATGCGTTTTCTGCGACTTTGAACAGAGATTTAATGGTGGTTTGCCTGCTTGAATCTTGATCCACGAATCAGCAACTGTTGATTATCTCTCTGAATCTTTTCTTTAATTCAAGATCCACACTTTCCCCCGAAAATTCATTTGTTTGAAACTTCCAATTTCCTGAGTTTTGCTTCCTCAAAATAAAATTCAACTCAGGACGCGTTTTCTAAATCTTATATTTTGATTTTTTTTTATAGGTGATTGCAATATACTTATCTACCTACTTTAATTTCTTTTCTAAATCTGATACTTTGATTTCTTTTATAGTGATTTTAATAATATCCACTTTGATTTCTTTCCTAAATCTGATACTTTGATTTGTTTTAATATATCTACTTACCTAATTAGTTTGTTTATATAATTAGTACCCAGAGAAATATGGTTGCATAGAAAGTAATGAATTATATTTTTGTGACTTACTAACAATTTCATTGCTCTCTTACTAAAAGAGCAAATACAAGTTGGATGATTGTGACTTGTTATAAATTGTTTAATTCATTAATTGTGTAAGACTATTTTACAGATAGTTTATATGAATATAACATGACCCGTAAGACGGTTTCATATAAGACTTATATTTTTTTAGTAAAACACACACAAAGAGTGAGAGAGATAAAAAGGAGAGTAACAAATACAATCTCGATATGGAGTCCCATCAAATTTATTTCATTATATTATTAAGTTAAAATAGCTCATTGAATCTTTGAAATGAGGTTCTGTTTCAGAATTTTTGATATAATTGAGATCATCCAAAAGAGAGTGAGTCGAGTGTAGCACTCAAAGATGAGAAAATTGGAAATTAAAACTCACTTTAAATAGTTTTGTCATGTGCATAGTGACCTTGAGATGAATACATTCCACATATATGTAAATTTGATTACATGTAGCATCATAGTATTGTGTATAATTTCGGTAAGGAAAAATTTACAATGTTATTTAGTTTAATTCATTCAAATTTTTTTCTTTTACCCATTTATTCTTCTCAAATTTTGGTAAGAAATATTGTTCTCGTGTCGAGGGCTCAAGAAGTGATTAAACGTACTGCTGTGGAAGTTAAACCTTAGGAAAATGAACTAACTTGATATGAATTACAAGGGTCAAACTAGCATACACATGTTCAATTTCCAATCATAAGATGGCTATAAATTACATGATTTTTTGAAAACATGTTAGACATCAGACATTTCAAGAGCTAATTTCTTGAAAAGTGAGTCAAAAATATAGTTAAGCAATCACAATTTCAGCATGCAAAAAACTAGTTCAACACCTGAAGCAAACATGCTAAAAAAGTTTAATATCATGAGGACAAATATCACATATTCTTCTGGGATTTTGTTCTCAGAATATTGGTCATGGCATATGCAAGAGACATAGCAGGGTTCACTCTGATGGTGCTTTTGAAGGCTCTACACACCTTCATGTGTGCATGCAGACCTTCTTCCAGCACTATATTACGCACCCCTCCAAGCTTGTTCGACTCTTCGTTCACTGCTTCTGAGCATAGCCCACACACCCACTTCCCATAAAAACGAGCCCTTGTGCGCAGAATATAGGCCCCGGTGCAGTCCTCAGACATTCCACAGCACTCACATTCCACCTCATTAATGTCATTTGAGGCACTGCTCTGAGTTGGAAACCTTAAATCCATGTACTTGAATATGCCCCTCTCAGAAGCCCTGTCCCTTTGGACCATGTCCAAGGATAGTCTCCTAGTGCTTCTGTTTGGGAGCATTATGTTGTTTCTGTCTCTATAGGCAACACATATGTTTCTAGTGTTGTGTATATATAGAAAATGTGCAATTTGATTGCAATGATGCATGATAGTGAAGTGTGGTAGTGATGAAAATGAAAGGAAGTGGAGAAAGTTTTTAGTAGGATGAGACTTCATAACTTGCATATGATAGGTTGAAAATATCAGGTTGGTTTATCACAGGTTGGCTAATTGTCGCCAACCGTTCATCCAAAGGACAACCTGCGGAAAGTTGATGAATTCATTTCTTACCACAAGATGCATAGATTATTTTCAACCAAGTTGGGGTTGGTTCCTTGTCTATCAACATTTTCATGTGAATCTTCAGCTCACTTTCTTTTCTCATGCAGCATTCAATGCAGTTTGGTCAAATTGCGATATGCACCTCAAAATTTTGAAGCTTTTGAAATTAGCCTAGTTTTATTGTCAATGATTTGACAGAGACATACTTGATGAATAAAATCATTAAATATATAACTAAGTTACTCCCATTTATCCAAGTTACAAGAAAACAATATGTGAAACTATTATTACACACAGTGTATGAAAACAAACACATACACATCAAGAACTATGTCTTCTGATTCTTCAAGAAATTTGACCTTATAAGAAGCTGATTCAGGTCTCGGCTTGGCTTGTTTAACAAACACATACACATCAAGAACTATGTCTTCTGATTCTTCAAGAAATTTGACCTTATAAGAAGCTGATTCAGGTCTCGGCTTGGCTTGTTTATAAGAAGCTGATTCAGGTCTCGGCTTGGCTTGTTTATAACTACACCTTTAACTATCTTATGCATCAAAGAAAGGGTTATATTTAAAGCCCTTATCAATGCTACTATTATTAAAAGAAGTGCGCATAGTCCTCGAGGAAGAGAACCTTGCTTGCTTCATAGAGTATGAGGGCTCCTCCTCTTGCACTGCAAAAAGATTTGGATGTGTATTTTCTTCCTCATCAAATGTCATCCATCCTTTCGAATTGCGTCTCTCCCTCTCTCCAATATGACTCGAGATTTCTTTAATTTGATCATCTCTGAAACATCAAATTAATCAGCTATCTATAATCATGATAAATAAATTGGATATAAGTTGCAGAATCTTGTTTATGAAGCCCAAAATGAAATGCTTACGATGAATTGACATGTGGGCTTCTTGCAGTAAGTTCTGTTTGGATCCGGCATAGTTCCTTCTTCACAGTCTCACCGAAAGCCTGTACGAAGAATTAATACAGACTTCTTCTATTAGTTGATCAGCATTCTCAAAGTATTAATCCAATTCAGCAATCAAGAAAATGAGTAGCCTTTCTAATAATTAGTACCTCATCTACAAATAACTCTGAGGGTGAAGCACTAGACTGCAATTTCTTGTGTATTTTCTTGGTGTGACTTGCATCATCTGATTTTTCACCAAGGGATAGTGGAGCTATTTCATCCCCAGAATTGTTTTTCTTCCATTTCTTAAACCCATCAAAACCCCATGTTCTTTTCACCACCTTGCTCTTTTCTTTGTTATTATCAAGAACTGGATCATCATGCTCCTCATTCTGCTCCCTCTGAAAGAGGGCCCTGAATGGCTTCCTTTCTCCTTTCTTAACACCACAACCACTTTGCTTCTCAGCCATCGCAGGTGCTGGTTCTTCTGCTAAACTCTCCATCACGAAAATGGACTTGCACTCACTTTCTTTCTCACTCGAGCAACCATTCCAGAAAGGATTCTCAGTAGACCTCAGAAGCTCCTTTCTTGAAAAGCTATGGGTGCTCAAATTTCCATCTTTTGGCCTTGTATTCTCACTTTCCTTCGTCCTTATTTTCTTTGAAACTGAAACCTCTTTGGAGTTAACAACTATGGATTTATCCTCCTTCAAATCCACCACACACCACTCTTCATTTGCCATCTTCTTCTGGGGACCAGCAACGATCACATCCCTTTCCCCAATCTCTGCTCCCTGAACTGCTAGCCTTTGTAATAAAGGTCTCTTCGATGCATGATACTCATCCTCTGTTATGCAGTTTGCATACAGCAACTCCTTCAATGGCAACAACACATCAAAACACTATACTTTTCTACCAGTAAAGAAGTAACAAAAGCAATGAAAAATGGGTCACCTGCAAGAAGATCAGCTTGTCCCTTAGAATGACAGGTGGCTCGTAATCTACAGGGGAGGCAATGAGGGTTTCGAGAAGATGGGCTCTAAAAGCAGAGACCTCATCTTGATGAAGAATTCCCTCTTTGCAAAGGCCCATCAGATTGTGTATCTGGTGGAATGCTTCTTGCTGCCATTTCAGATTATCGGACTGCTGCTTCGAGAGAAGCTTCTCGGCGGCGGCGATCGCCGGCAGCCGCCTCTTCTTGAAGGAAAACGGAAGAAGGTTCTTGCACATGGAGGTTATGGACTCGTGCAGTGTTGAGTAGTATGTGGGCGTGTATGAGTACGCCATTTTTCTGATTTTTGTGGATTTTCTTTTTTAATTTTGAGAATTATATAGTTGAATTCTTGCACAGTTTGATGAGGAAAGGCTTTGCTGTAAGAGCGTTTGAAATATGGTATTGCTTTGTTAAACGGTAAAGTAGGAAGGAACTAGCCGTTGGCTTTTAAACGTTGGTTAATGGCGACGTGTCAGCATTCTATTGCTCCATCTTTTTAATTAGGCAAAACGAATGGGGCCAGCAGTTAACTCAATTGGGCTACAATTGAGTTTCGGGCCTGTAAATTGGGCCCATATCTATATTGGGCCACAGTTGGATTTATTTATTTAACTGAAATATCTGGACCTCACACTATATTGAGCCACAGTTGGATTTATTTATTATTTTGTGTTATGATTTTACATTCAACCTTGTTTTTGTCGCCGATTTATATATAAACTATACGGACTCTGCTGAAAAATTCATAACATTTATAAACTAGGATAGATATGTAAGGACAAGATGAGGAATTAAAATTTTCCACTGATCCTCTTATAATTGTTAAGTTTTGAATAGAAAAATAATTGATTGGAGAGAGTCAAATCACCAATTTTAATTTGATCGGTTTTCATCGCGGGGTGACTTTATAATATTAGCCACACAGTCTACAAATATGAGATTATCCCTATTAATTATTAGTTATATATGAATTATATTAGAATCTAAATGTGAGTGTAACATGGTCATGCTTGATCCAGGTGGCTGAATAAGAGTGTCAGAAATATACAGTTGTTATTTCCAATCCATAACCCTAGTTATTTGTCGATCCCAGGTAATATATTCGTAATTCAACTACATAACTATCAACGACAGTTGTCGGAAAATTGGTAAAAAGAATTGGTCCCATGAAGAGACAGATGCTACAGGGAATTAGTTCACATTTCCTTTCATGGTGGAAACTTTAATAATTCGACACCACTTGTAGGATAAACCAAACGACAAAGTTTTTGGAACTATATGTGCCAATTCAATGACTTTGATTGATACAAACGATCATTTTTCTTTTTTTTTTTGGCCTGATAATATATATGAAAGTCTTAATCGATCACAAATATCAGGGTTGCTAGCATTTAAGTATCGGGCCCATGCTGATTAATAATGCTCAGCTTTTTTATTTTCAATATATTTGATACGGTTTGAAAGTTTGAAGACATATATTATGTTATTATTTCTAAGGAGTAAATTCCTCTTGCTTTATCTACAATTAATTTAAATGAAGAGTCCACCTTCTTTTTTAATTGTACCACTTTCACCTCCCTATATCTTTTTTTTAACTTCATTTTATGTTTAGGTCTGACTAATTTCTGATTAACAATTTGTTTTTTTTTAAATTATTATCAATCATGTACATCATCTCACATTGCTGGTCTCGTCTCCAACGTAATTAATTTGCAACCCCCCATTTATTATTAAATTAATATAAAAAAATGCTTCGATCTATGCCTAAAGGTTTCATCTCTATATCTTTAATTATGCAGATGATGATAAGAATAATGAGAAACCAGGGGCGGAGCCTCCTTAAGGTAGGTCGGGGCTAAATTTTTAAAAAATGTAAATTTTTATGTATATTTTTTGATTTTTTATTTATTTTAAGTGTTAAAATACGCATAATTAGCCCCCTAAAATCAACGAACCCTCTCAAGATAAATTGTCTAGCTCCGCCCCTGAGAAAAACGTAACTTTCCACTTTGCTCCCAAGCCTAAAAAGATGGCATACTGCACTAATGAAACTTAACTTTTTACCAAGAAATATATATATAACTTTCTCCCTTTCTATTGATTTGAATTAAATGGACGATAAAGTAGTAAAGAATGTTAGTTGAACAACTTTTAGCAATTGAAATGTTTACAAAAAGTAAAGATATATAGAAGATAATAGTGTTTAACCATCCAATCAATTAAGTGCAACAAATAATATAGTTTAATTGTGGTGGTCTTGATGTGTGGTTATTCATGTTGGTTTGATTCAGAATGAAAAAGAGAAGAAGGAATATGCATTCTGCAACAAGGGCAAAGTGCATTGGCCTGCAACCATGGGAGCAAACAGTTGGTATGAAACCTATGGGCACAAGGCAGCTGCATTAGGGTTTCAGACGACGGCGCCGCCTTCAGCTGCTCCAAGCATACTGCACACTCTTCTTGCTCCGATGATTTCCAGCTCATCAACTTCAACCATCTAAGCCTCTTCGATTCATTTTTCTTCATCTTTGGAACTAATTCTGAACTACTCATTTGAGCTTCACCTTCCAAACTTCTGTAATTATAATTCATTCTCATAAATCTAGACATGAGTAAGAAAAAATATAAAAAGAAACAACTATAAAGTTTGAACCATTCATACTAATTTATTAAATTTTGATTAGATTTCATCGAACCCAACCGCGATGCCTATTTTTCTGATAAAAATAAAAATAAAAATCAAAGTATTTATAGAATTTTGATTGATTTTTGTCTGGTTATTTTATATAATTAATATTTTCAAATAATAGAAAAGGATTTTTATATTAAAAATAAGTTCAGCTATAAGTTTCAATCCTATAACGAATTTGGAATACATAATTACTCCTTCCGATCTTATTTAAATGACATTTTAGAATGAATATGTTGTCTTTATTATCCAAACAAATCGGTGATTTTATGTTCAAGTGCAGTTGATAATATTTATTTAGAATGACAAAATTTTAAAATTAAAATATTATAAACATTGAATTTTAATGTTAAATGAATGTAAAGGTATCAATAAAAATGAAATATTAATACAATCTAATGCGACATGTCACATTTATATTAATGGGTGTTAATAAAACCGATGAACGTGGATGTGGTTTAAAGGTCATGTGGCACTTCACAGGTGAAGAGAAATAGCAATTTAGTTTTTTTGTTTCTTTCTTTAAATTTAGTTATGGAAGATAAAAAAAAAAAAAAAAAAAAGAAAAACAAGTGCACTACATCATATTGGTAGGGTCCACTGGATCCTTATTGGTGTTTCGTATGTTGTATCGCAACATTAAAGTAGCTGTCTTATTGTGGAAATATTGATGACTACTCACTAGGTGTCTTTACGTATGTGTTAAGATTACATTAATAAATTTTCTTAGTCATTTTCACCCATAAGACATAAATACAGTGGATATGAGATTATTATTTTTCATGTAAAATTGGTTTTTAAAATTGTGATTTAATTCATTTGTATTTTGTTCGATTACAATGACAACATTAGCAATCTAGGAACAGCCAATTGGTACGGGAAAATACAAAGCATAATACTCTATCTGTTTAAAAAAAAATAAAGACATAAACAAAAGCAAAAATATCATTTATGTCCTTTTATTTACTAATCAAATATAAACAATTACATGATTCTTTCAACCAAGATTCTTTATTTTAGATATAAAAAATAGAAGTAAAAAAATCACAATTGAGAGTATTAATTAAATTGATGGGCAACAATACATGGTATGATGATGAAAGGCAGGAAAAAACAGAGGTATTTTGTTTTAGAAGTAGAAAAATGATTGAATGGATGAAATCTAGAAAGCTCAACCATTTGAGGAAACAAGTAAGAAGAAGATGAATCTTGAATAATAATAATAATAAAAAAAAAAAAAAAGAAATGAAACAAACCTGGATCTCCATAGCCTCTGATGGAGCCTCTTCTTAGCCTCTCTGGCTTGGGCACCAAGGCTGCTCTCATCAGAAAAAGTGTTTCTGTGCATGGAAGAGTTGGAGAGATGAAAGGGATGGGTGGCATATAAGCAGAAAGAAGAAGGCCTCTGTTGATTCTGGTGAAATCTTCTTCTTCTTGCTGCTTCTACTCCTGGGAGCATACCCGCCATTTTTTCACCACTCTCTAATTTCTCACATTTTTCTCTTTTCAACGCACATCACCGCCTTTCTCTTTTTCTTTTTTAAATTATTACAAATGGAATCCAAATCAGCCTTTATTGGTTCAACAAATGCGATTCTTTTATCTTTTAGAATATGTTTGGAAGATAATTCACGTCACAACAATCCATGTTTGTTTTTTAATTAAAATTTGAATTATAAAATTTAATACATTTTTATCTTTTATATTATGATGGTTCCATCACTATTAATACATTTTTTCATAATAAAATATATGATACACATTAAACCACTCTCTCACTTTAAAATATATATCTAAATTCACTTCTTACTATAAAATATTATATCAATCCTTTATTTCCATTATTATTTTCACATTTACAATATAATCTTACTCTTTAAATTTCCAAACAAACATACATTTTCACTATTCATATTTATTACAAAATTCAAGATTTCAATCCCCACACACACACATATATATATATATATATATATATATATATATATATATATCAACACACCAAATAAGTCCCCAATCATTTTTTGACAAATCCCAACACATTAATTCTTCAAAGTAAAATAGTATGATTACATCTTCCTTATTTTTCATTCTTATCAATCTAGTATGATATATATATATATATATTAAAAAATTTCATAATAAACCCAAGTGTTTCAATATTCACAGTAACTTACAAAATCTGCCTAGACTCTAATTCAGACAAAATTTAAAGGTTTTGTAGTACTAGATCATGACCTGTGTCCCATGTAATAATAATAATTAGTCAGCATAGCATTAACGAGAGGCAATGTTTGTATGACAGTGCTCAACTCAATAATGCATTTACAAATTAAATTTATAATTTCAACCTCAAATTCTGGAGAAATATCAAAAAATATCGATAAAGATTCCAAAATCTATGATTTTATGGTACAAATTATAAAAAAATTTATGAAATATTAAAAAATATCCATAAATATCGGTAAATATCGAAAAAATATTAATAACTGTAAATATCAGGAAAATATCAATAAGTATAATATACCGTATTTCCACCGATATCGATATTTCTACAATATATTCGTAAAATTAAGATATCAATATTTCCATCGAAATCGATATTTTTATCCTTGATTATATGCATAGTTAAACTGTCTAAACCGTTTCCTAATTCCTAGAATTAAAGATTAATTGAGCATTTCTTCATTTTAATATTTCTCGGGTAATGGAAAGTAAAATACAATATCACTTGGTAACAAAAAGAAAAAAGCAAAGATGCATGAATTATTATTTATATTTTAAATAATAATATGCATAACTTATATGAACACATCATGTATGTGCATAAATAATGTATCATATATTTTATTTCAATTAAATTTTGTATTTTTCAAATCCAAACACAGCCTAAAATTTGAGCATTTCAATAACAAATTTATGACTACTAACATTAATAAAAATCCATAATACCTTCTTCAAACACACATCCACGACATTATAAAAATAAAACAGAATATTACGTTAAATAAATGTAACTAAAATAAATAAAAAAAACATTAAAAAAAAAAGTTGGAAGAAGTAATTGAGGATGGTGGGAGATGGAGTATATGGGCACAATAGAAGAAATGATTAACCAAATCTGCACCATTATTTAGCCAACCAAAATTAATTTACACGTTTTTATTTCCTCTAAACTTTCCATACATTTCAATAAATATTCATCCATCTAGTGGCAATCACTCTCTGACATTAGTAAGCCTGAATTTGGAAACTCACTAATTAAAAATATTCGATATGTATTGAAGGAAAGTTTTGACACGGTTTATATTGTTTCATTTACCAAGACCTAAAAAAGTTATTAGAACAAGTTCAAAACCCATGTTGTAATTCTATAAGATAACCCATGTAGAAAGCTAGCAAATTTTCTTATTGGCTGAACCTAATGACAATTAGTTTCCTAAATCATAATTAGGTGAACCTAAAAGATCTTATGAGATAAGAGGATATAGAAAATCAATTAGTGGTGGACGCATTTATACAATATATTTATAGGTGGGTCCTAATTAGATCTTATTTCAACGCACAATTATTTGAAAATAAAAAAAGAATAGAGGCAATAGCTGCGAACAAGAATGATAGTAGATAAATTTTGGGTAAAACCGTTTTACAAATCTCTTTTCATATAAAAAGAATTGGTTTTATTCAATTAATGAATTAGTCAATCCAGATCAATATTGCGATCAACACACTTAAATGTAATATGTATTAGGTAATTATACTTTTGTATCATATATGTAATACTTTAATATATGAGTATCACTGATGTACACCTGGTGTACATACAATCTGGGTCGACCTGAATCCACGCACTTTTGCTTCTTTTTTTTTTTTTTGATTTTTTTACTCCAGGGCAAAACCTTTATGTACAAAGTTGGTGACCTTTATATACAAATTGTGTGACCTTTATGTTAAATAACTTAGAAAAAAATGAAGAATTTCAGCAAAATTTGTACATAGATACCTTTATGTTATATTCATATAACCTTTATATATATTTATGTGACCTTTATGTACAAATATTCATACCTTTATATATCTTTTATATATTACATAAATGTATGAATATTTGTACATAAAGGTCATATAAAATATATATAAAGGTCACATGAATATTACATAAAGGTATCTATGTACAAATTTGGCTGAAATTCTTCCTTTTTTTTCTAAGTTACAATGCATAAAGGTGACAACATTTATACATAAAGGTCACAACATTTGTACATAAAGGTCACCAAATTTGTACATAAAGGTCAAGACATAAAATTTATAAAAAAAAAAAAAAATCCTGGATCCGGGTCGACCCGACCCGGATTGTACGGATCTTAGATCCGTGCACCAGGTGCACAGGAGAATTTGTGTTAATATATATGAGGTAATATTTTTGAGAAATTATAATTTGACAAGAAATATATTATATAATAAATTTGTGTGTATCGGAAAATACTTTTTGCTTATTATATTATATTTTTGTGTCTTCATATAATACTTTTTCTTTAAAGATTCTACATTCGTGATTAATTTAGAAAATTGCATAGATAATAATTTTATTCTTATCAATATCTTATAATACTTTTGAAAAACCATAAATTGATAAATAATATTACGTAATATTTTATTGTCTAGGGTTATATTTTTATGCGCAACGAGTAATACTTTGATTTCACGAATTCAAATCAATGATTAATTTAAAAAATTGTAATTTAATAAGTAATTTTTTTTTTCATAATATAATATTTTTATGTATATGATGTAATATTTTTTTATGTATATCATATATTACTTTTGATCAACGATATTAACCAAATGATCAACAACATTAACTGATATAGATCGGATCAGATCAAATCGATCTATCTCACAAAATAAGATCCATGGAGTTGTTACAAATAAAACTAATTCATAATAATAACCCTCGTTTCTTTGATTTCCAACAACGTTTTTCCTTTGACGCTTCTTTTCTTCAAGTCAAGAGGGCCTCTGGGCCTCCAATATTGGGTAGCCCAATAAAATTTGGCTTGGTTAAATAATTTCATAATAACCCATACAGTTGATTTTCAAAAATTGTATGAAATCAAGATTATTCCATAGTTATGTTAAGCCTGATTTAATAATGAAATACACACCATTTTTAAACTTACTTCAATATTATATTTGAGGAAATCAACATGAGTTTCTTGATGACATATAACTAAATATTTTAAGAGTGGTCTCTTGTCAGGTCGTTTCACATACAACGACAGATTTGAGGTTGTCTTTTAATTTGAGGTTGTCTTTTATAAGAATAAATATGTGTTTTATAAGTATATTTTTTATTAATGTAAATATAAGTTATATAACTATACATTTTTCTATTATAAGTATGACCGTCGCATGATGCAACGATTGCACATAAGTTTTAGTGATGTTTTGCAATACGTACCAATAAAAAATGTGCAAAGATTAAGAGAGAGAAATAACAAAGTAATAATAATTATGAAATTAATTTTTCTTTTCCAAGCGATCATGAAACTAAACCTAAGATGTGTGTGTGATTTATAAGTTCTGTAAAATTCATGTAAGTTCGTTTACTAAAATTGAAACTCAATATCGGTTTTTGCTTTTTATGCTCAATGATCTTGTAATATATATAGAGAAATTATTTTGTAATAAGATAGAATTCTTATTTGGTTTGGAGATCAAATTTCAATAGAATTCCCTTCATTTTATGGATATCTTTGTATGAGATATTATACAAGAAAAGATTTCCACGGTTCCAAATTCCTCAATTTGCTCACACGGTTTTTCTCATGATTTCTGAAACAAAAATGGGTTTAGATATATATGGACTGCTCAATAATATGGCCTGCCAAAATAAGAACAAAACAACTAACAAATAAACAATCATAGAAAGACAAGAATAAAGCCAACACGAATAAATACATTAATATTATCAAATAAATAAGATCACCATTTTGTAAAAAATGAACATGACTATGGGATATAAAAAATAATAATAATAATTCAGAAATTTATATTAGTAAGTGGTTTCTTAATTTTGATGGCCGATTATGTCCGCGTGATCAAACAATTTACAAAGCCGGCGAATTCCCCCTGAGTTTCAATTTTCAACCATTTGTTGAATTTTCAGGCCACATATCTATTTTTAATTTTTTCTCCAGATAAATTCTTTAATTAATTAGTTACCTAACTATATAACATAATATCACTGTAAATATCCCAAACATTGATCACTTTATTTTAATGAATTGACTTTTTATTTTTCCCAAAGAAGTGGTCAAAATGTTAATATTTCCAAATAGCAAATTAGTTCCCCTTGTTGTCAAATAGCTCGAAGACTATATATATAAGTTGGATTTTTCTCCAATCCCTATCCTAAATTAACACGGTCTCAACCATATTATAATTCCTGAGACAACTACATATCTTTGATCTCCTATATATCTTTATCATCTCATCATTCATAACACACTTAATTCTTATACATATTTTCAAATGGCCAGAAACGACTACGAAGCGGCGGCGGCCACCGGATGCGGCTGTTTCCGGCGATTCTTCAGCTGGCAGGCCGAAGAGGAGAGCCGTAGCTTCCTACTCGCACAAAAGGAAGTAGGAGACAAAGATCAGTCAAACGTTGTGAATAAATGGAAGAATTTGATCAGAAAAATTGGGAAGATTTTGAATCCCAGAAAAGATAGTAAGACGAGTGGCGTGCAGTTTCAGTACTCGCCGGAGAGTTATGCCCTCAACTTCGCCGGCGATGATCATGAAGACGATGCCTATTTGTTGCACAATTTCTCCACCAGATTTGCACCTGTAGGGTTTTCCTTCGGTGATCAGCAAAGGAGACCTGCAATGTGATGTGATTTTCTGGAATTGGTGAATATTAATTAGTGTCTCATATTGTTTTATTGGTTTATTTTTTTAAGATTTTATTCAAGTTTTAATTCGTTTCAGAGGATGCATGCATGAAGTGCAATTATTAAACTGCGGATTATTTTGATTTCCTAGTATATTTCATTAGTACTAAAAGATAAGGTGTGACAAAAAAAACGATGAGTAGGTCTTGTGTGAGACCGTCTCACAGATCACATTTCATGAGACGGGTCGAGTCGATCGAACATAATAATTAAGTAATATTTTTGTGTGTATTAGGTAATACTTTTCTATATTTCAGGTAATACTTTGTATTACATTATTTAGTATATATGCAAAATACAAAAATATTACATGATATATAGAAAAGTATTACATAATATACACAAAAGTATTACATGTTGCTCGAGTAGAAGAGAGCACCTGGAAATCCTAGGATCCGCGTGTTTTTTAAGACCCAACCTGACCCAATTCGGGTCATATATCCTATATTACAAAAGTATTACCTGATACACATAAAAGTATTACCCGATACACATAAAAGTAATACATATTTTCTTATAGTCTGACTCAACTCAAAACAAAAGTATTACCTGATATACATAAAAATATTACCTCATACAAATAAAAGTATTACATATTTTTCGTATGGTCCAACTCAACTCAAAACACATCTTATAATACAAAGTATTATCTAATATATGGAAAAGTATTACGTAATACACGCAAAAGTATTACATAATTTCATATGTTCTACCGACCCGACCCGTCTCACAACATGGGATCCATGAGACAGTCTCACTCAAGACTTTGCCAAAAACGAAAGGATCAAGTTTTAAATACACCTTTTTACAAGGCTATATATTTAATTTTCTATCAATCCTTTTAACATTTAACTCTTCTATCCTTATATTTTAAATGACAAAATTTTGAAATTATCTTTACATTACATGATACACACAAAATAAATTAATCATTGACTTAGAATCTTAGAAGCAAAATTATTACATGATATGTATAAAAGTACTACATAATAGTACATAAAATATTATTTGTCAAATTATAATTATTCAAAAATATTTTATGATATAAAAATATTAAATAATATACATAAAAATATTATTTTTAACAATATGGACTAAAACATTAACAGAACGTTGATTGGGATGTTGACTACTTATGACATACCTAAATAGACCATATAAATTAACAAAATAATATTCCAGTCAAATCATTAAACAAATAGAAAAAAATATTTAACAAAAATATCCTTATTAGGAAAATACAAACTCCATCAAACAGCAAAAGTAAAGAAATATTTGGCCGGCGTAGAAATATTGGCCAATGATTGAACGTTACGCCTCACTTCTGTTTCTTTGACTTACTTTTATTTGATTATTAATGCCTTTTGATATTGGTACCTTTATGACCAACCTTTAAGCAAAGGTAAATTACAAAACACAAAAAAACAAAAAAAAAAAAACAAAAAAACTAAACAAAAAAGTTTAAAGATGATAAACAAAATGAAGAAGAAAGCAAATATAACAATCATGATATTCTAATCATTGCAGCAAAATCTCATTAGTCAATTTATTTACAGTAGACAATGGCACAAAAGCTAAGTTATTGGCAATATGCAAAAAAAGGGGAAAAAAAATTCTTACAGGAATCCTATGACCATATACTTATAGATACTAAAACACCATAACAGAATATATTACTGTGGCTTCTCACTTGCTTTCAATTTTCAAAGGTTTAAAGCATAAGCCATTGAAACGGCGTCATATTTGTGTTCTTTCCAACTACATGTATATATAGCTTAGCCAGTGTCAAAACTACGTCTCAGCCTTCCGTTTTCGTTTTATCTTCAACCAGATATGCTGGTATGTATGTATGTGCCTTCTTCAACTGAAACTGTTCTTCCACAAAATGCTCATTGATTGCTTTTATCACCTGCAGAACTATTAGATACCAAAATCAAGTTGAAAACAATCTTATCCATAGGTTTGATTCTCGACGAAGAAGAGACTAACTTGATTACCTCTTTCGCTTGCTTTTCTGAGAAGAAGATGATGAAGGATTGCTATGCCAGTTTCTTTTCCGTTGGTTGATGAACCAATTGTTGATCTGTTTAAGCTGTAACCCCGTTTCTTGCACTAGCCTCGCCTTATCTTCCTCCTAATAGAACACAACAAACAGCCTTGAGTTTAAGACATTGTTCCACATTGCATGCAATGGAAAGTAAGTTTTCGAATTAATGGCTTTCTTACAGTTGGATAAGGCCACTTGGAATGTGTCTGCCACCAAGTTTTCAACACAGATGTTGTATCACCAGGCAGTTTGCCAGCTCTTCGTTTTCGTAGTATTTCTTCTCTGATGTCGACAATCTTCTCCTTGTAGCCCTATATAGTAGAAGCACTTTTGTTTAAATTAAACAAGACTTAAATGGCAGGTGATGTTAACACACTATCATTGAATTTAATAATGTAGCACCTGTTTAAGCTCATGTTTCAGTTCTTGCTTCACACGTTCTATCAAAGATCTCTCACTTTCAGTGGGAACCAGAGGGCCGAAACCCATGCTGTCTGGTCCATCTAGACTCTCATCGAACAAGTTGATTTCACTGTCTGCCTGGTCCTCATCATCATCGGACATGGTTGCTCCTGTACCTTCACCTGGTGCTACCCCTGGCAACCAATTATATCAACAAGAATCTGTCAGGTAATCCAACAAGGAAAAATCGGGACAAAAAGAGGTTAACAACCAGGCATATAAAGCCACAGTTTCGTTTTAGATAAAGGTTGCTATGACACAATTACATAGACTCACATATGAAATTTACTTTTCCTTTTGGGATACAGAAAGGCAAAATGAACACTTCATGTTGGTGGTAGTCGGATATTATGCCGGAATGATTATATTAGCAGATCAAAATAGTGTTATTTAAAGTTTTATTAAATTCAAAGATGAGAGACTCATTGTTTATTTCCAGAAAAGAAAAGGACATTGTCTCACATGCAATACTGGAGATGTGAAAAAAAGATAACCTGTCAAGCTTTGCAATGACTGTTCAAGCTCCCAACATGCCATGACAGCTTCCATTGCATGGACACGGACATGTTGTTGCAGTTGTTCTTTAAAAGAGGACAGCAAGAGAACATAATGTGTCTAAAACAGAATGAAAGAAGAAGCAGATTAATACGGAAAGACAGCAAAAAATGGGTAATATTTTAAAATTGTAAGAAAAGAAGCATACGTGGTACAATAAGCATAATCACAAAGTACATGAACAAGTGAATTAGAAAATGGTGAAAGACCAAATTGATAAATGCAATTTGCTAACTTATTAATGAGATCAACATCTATGGTGATCTTCTAAGGCTCCTCTGATTCATTCAAAAAAAGAAATTTTGTAAAGCAGTAAATATGAACCTTTCTAGTTTATATCTATCTAGATATAGATTAACACTCAAAATTTGTGCCAATAACAGATGCTTATCTTATTTTTAGTCCTATATATTTACACCCACCAATGATCAAAACAAAACAAAAGGTCATATTTAAGACAGAGGTTTTCATCTACTAAGTTCAATTAGAGAATCATGGCTTATACGGTTTCAGGAGACAGATAATTCAGGAAGCAGCAGAAAATGTGTAACAAGTGGAGCTACATCAAGAAATAGATTCTCTAAAGCACTAAATTATAGAGTTCCAATTATCAGTGAAGTGAGAACAACAAGATTCCTCTTCTGATGTGACAACCAGATATTCCTAGCATTACGGAACTAAACACTAGCCGTATTTCTCCAAGAAACCAAAGGGAAATAAGAAAGTCCCTATTTTCCATTGTATTCTACTAAGCCAGATAGTCATATGTAATACCCGCTACTCTATATACAAAACATTGACTTAAGTTGGAGCATAATTTGACAAATCGAGCCAGAACAAGAATAATAGAACATATATAATCTCATCAAGGCTTAAGCCTAATGGAGACCAAGCACAGAGAATATGTTCTTAGTTATAAGCTTCCAAAAAGTTGTATAATCTCTTACTATTAGTAATTCACTCATGCCCTCCTTCAATGAACTAGATGGTCAGAAATACTACATGCCACTCTCAAACCAATTTCACTAGAATCAGCTGGTTGTGAACATGTTCACAATCATAGGACAAGCTAATGATGCTTTCTTAGTTTGTCTTAACTTATTATTATAAAGCTGCAAGCAGAAATAGGAACAATACATCATGGAAGCTTTGAATCATATTCAGCCGAACAGTACAAATAAGATAACAGTATGATCCCAAACACAGAAAATTTTAATAGATGGAAAATACAACAAAATCATCGACTAAATCAAAAAAGATTTCTTGAATTAACCAAGAGAAAAATGAAAATTTTAAATCTAGTAAATAAATTAAGCGCCCCATGTGCAAGCAGACCTGCACAAAGAATGAGGACTAAAGAGATTCAAAGTGGGAGCCAAAAGAATGATTCAATCTTTGAAACATTACAACACAAAATTCCATGTAGAAATCATAAATTTGTAGTAGATAAGACAAAACTATACCAAAATTCTTTCACAATCTCATTCAAAGAACCCAAAACGAAAAGCCTGATCAAAACATGAGAAGATAATAATCAAAGGCGTGTATGTACCATGAAATGGTCGAGGTCTTTATCATCGAGGGGGTGTTGACCGTGGCCAAGAACAGAGTACTTAGCCACGACCTGATGCGACTGAGCCAGCTGGGCGTCGATCCTGGGCAGCTGGTCCACCGGCGTGGCTATACGGAGGCAGGCAACGTGTGCCGACATCAGCTGCTCGTATAGAGGGTGGTTGAGAATATCGGCCTTGCACTTCTCTTTCTCCCAGTTGGTGGTGTTCCCGTTGCTGGTATTGCTGTTGTCTCCGGCGGCGCCGCCGCTGTGATCACTGTGAGTTGGGCCGGGGCTGGGTTGACTTTGGGTGGGGAGCCACTGGTGGTGGAGGGTGGGGCTGTTGAGCCAGGCGGTGGTGGTGGTCGGGGGCGGTTTGTCGTCGGGGGAGTGGTGGAGATCGGGGAGGATGGAGCGGAAGGCGGCGGCGGAGGAGGAGGAGGGGTGGTGGTGGTGATCGGAGTAGCGGGGGAGATGGAGGGGGATATCTTGAGAGAGGTCGTGATGGTGGTCCTGGAATGCCATGTTTGTGTAAATGTCTATTTCAAAGCTATGCTGCAGTGCAGACTTGATGATATATATATATATGTATATAGCTATCAAGAGTCAAGACTGAGAGAGGCAGGAAAGGCTGGGGGGGTGGGTTGGGGTAGGAACCAGCGTGACAATGAGCATGGACGTTGAAACTAAGAATATGTTTATTAAGGGGTTTTTTTTTTTTTATAGGATAATCTATGTGGATTTTTGGATCGAGTTTTTTTATTAGGTTTTTAAATTTTTTTACGAATAAAAGTTCGTTGAACTTTTTTTTTTCTTCAAATTCAATTATATGCTCTCAGTTTTGTATGGAGTCCATATATCTTCATTTATTAAAAATGGCCCAAATGGGTGACTTTTTAGGTAACGTGTAGATATGAAATTTGAATTTAAATAAAAGTATGTTGATCTAATTCAAATAAAATGGAAAATTTATAAATTAATAATTAGAAATGAAAGTATTAAGAACACAAATTAAACAAAATAAAAAATTTGACGCATAATGCTTACAAATACAGTATGAGGATTAAATTCAAATATAGGGTCTCTTAATTCCAAAATTATTCGAATATTATAAAATTCATAAAATTTATTAATCGAATTCAAATAGATGAAAAATAATAGTACAAAGAATACATAATTTTCAAAAGAATTTATATAACATTTTTTTGCCATTTTTTTAATCGTCATATTATATATTGAAATCAGTAATTCATTTGTCCAATACACTGTTGACATCTTTCATTTTACAATATCCCCCATAATTTATAGGTATTTTTTTTTTAAACATAATTTATTTTTTAATTTATATATAAATAGATGATATATTAAGTATAATTCCATAGCTTAGTGTTTCGCTGAATTTATAAATTTTCTAAGACATTTATATCATGTTTAAGAGATTATAAATTTCTTAAGTATTTTTTGACAAATATTAGAAAATAAGCTTTTATTTTATCATAAAATAAGATGTATGAAGTTTATAAATTGCCCGCGGAGGAGTGAGGAGACCATCTTATTCATTACAAAACTTCTGTAAATATTATTACTTGAATTACACAATTGTAATTAGTAACATTTTATTCTTTTATTTTTAACATGTAATTTGGATATCAAGTAAATATCAGCATCTCAATTCAATCTGTTATTGCATATAACTGAATTAATAATGAAGAAATCATAAATTATATGGCTAAAATGAAAACATAAATAGACAAAAGATTGGAAATGTAAATAAGTCAGGGCTAAGGAAGTGAATTTAAAATTCTTAATGGGGATTTCAATCGGGCTTCACGAGATTCCGACAATTCACTTCCTACAATTTAGTGAGAATTTGGAGAGAGGACACACAGTTAAGGTGGCAACATCTATTTGAATTGGAACAATTTAGAATACTTGATTTTTGAGAAATGATGTTATTTTTAATAACTTAAATTAATGTCTAAAGAGAGAATAATAAAATTAAGATATGTGTGTGGAATTGGATAAATATTAAGAATATGAGATTGTTGGATACTAATATTGAAAAATGACTAGTTGAACCAAAGAGCTGTCTTGAACATCTGTAATTCTCAAATCTAATTTTGAATTCATTTTTTCAGTTAAAAAAAAAAAAGTGAAAAACTTTTTTTTCCAGAACATAAAATAAAAAGTACAACCATGTCAGCAGGAGGTACAGCACTTGAAGCAGGCCTTAATTTCTGTAAGCAGTAAAAGAAAGAAGTGAAATAAGTGGGGGTGGTGGAAAAGTGGAAGTGGACGGTGAAACGACGTCGTTGTTGCTTGGAGGTTAGACATCTGCCACGTCGATTGTTACGTATTGGCCTTTTTCTCCGTCCCTTGTGCAAAAGCAACTGTTTTAAATAAGACAAGATTTCCATGATTGATTGATTTATTAAAAAATTAATTAAAACAAGGTTATTTAATGATATATTTGGTTGGGTTGGGGGTTGGGGGTTGGTGGAAAAAAGAAATTACAAACGTGGGACGTGATGAAATGACTCCTGATTGATGTTGGGCTTTTATGGTTGCTTCCTTCTTTGATTTTTCCCAATTTTTTGGTCCAAATCTTGATTCCCATTCATTTTAACATGATTAATATTTAGATACTGTAGGATTAGCTATAAGCGTATTGGATTTAAGATTTATGAGGAGTTTTTTAATATAAAATTTTGAATATCATTTGTTTGTTTTGGAATTTTATAAAATTAAAATTAAGATATCATTTTCATATTTGAATTTGTAGAAAAATTACACTTTGTTTGTTGACATTTGTAAAAATAAAAAATATGTTTATTAAAAATTGTAGAATACATAGAAAAAATTAAATATGATTGTAGAATTTTATAAAATCTTCTTTAAATATAGATTCAACTGAAGGTTGGACGAGTCCAGTTCAAGTCCAAACATCCCCATAAAGTAGTAGCCACATTTTTTTTTAAATCAATTAACTATTATCTATTAAATGTCTTTAAATAGCATTGATAAAAACACATATTTATATAGTTTTAAACTATGACTAATTAATAACAAAATTTTAAAATACAATAAATAATAAATGATTTTAAATACTATAGTTTTAAATATGACTAATTAATGACTTTAAATTAATATTGATAAGAAACATTACTAAATGATATAAGAATTATTGTTAGATTTGTTAAAAGAGATTCTATACTTCAAGTATAAATATTATTTATATTTTTGAAATTTGTTTAATTTAAAAAAAGTTTGATAAAAATATAAATGAATAAAAAGAAAAAAAATGATGGTGGGTCGATTTAAAAAAAAAAGTTGTTTTGATTAATTAATTAATGAAATTGAATAATTTTTGTGTGTATATGTTTTACATAAATTATGAAATTTATTTGGAAATTTTAACTTTTATTATTTTGTCATTTAATTGAAAAAAAATCAAGAACTATTATAGACTTTAACAATGAAAATCAAGCCTCAAAAAAATGGTGGAAATATTGAATTATAATACAAGCATAGCAATATATATTTTTTCAAAATAAATACTAATATATTATTTATATTCCTTTACAAACGCATTTTATTCCAACAATTAAGTAATGTTTTAATCATTATTTTATATTTAATGTTAAATTAGGTGGTATGTATTGCACACACCTATGATTTTATTTATTTTATATAAATAATGGATTTAATTTTTTATAAATAATAGATAAATTTTATAATAAGATCTAATTTAAAAAATTAATTTTTCAATTTTTTTTATTAAGGTCAATTCAATTTATTTAAAATCTTGTATATTGCACGGACCTTAAGTACTAGTGTAATAATATTAAAGAACCATTAATCTCATCATGTTAAAAGTTGTTTTGTTCGTATATTTAATGTTTTAAAAACTTATACATAGTCTGCATTAACAACAATTTCAATTATATATTGTTAGTTGGTAACTAACAATATCTTTTAGAAACTTAGTTAGTAGGAAATATATAGGAAGATACTTCTCACCTACATATATTCTTTTTGAGAATTATTAGAGACATATATAGCCACATTGGACAAGATAAACATTAAAATTGGAATTAGTGTTTAAGGACAAAATTGAAATAAGATTTTGTGTGTTTGGTAAAATAGTCCATAAAATGTATAATTAGTGGGTGTAGTTAAAAAATAAGTAGGTGTAAATAGCCTACGCACCCTAAATAAATTTCTGTAAATTTGTCAGTTGACTTCGAAATAATTAGCAGGCTAGTACCATTAGTTTCTGTCTACTTTTAATGAGTCACAGCTGAATACGTTTCAGAATGTTTGGTATAGTCTATATGTATTGACAAATTTGTAAGTTTAATCTAATTTGAGTTCCCTTTGATGGGTCACTATCAAAATTTGAGATAAATGAGTCTTATATTCATATTTAAATATAAAATCTAACTCAAAATGTCCATAATGCTCAAAATTCGAATACAAAACAGTCATATATAATTTGTAACTGTATATTATTGTAAATTTTTTGAGGATCTACTCGAAATATTATTTATAAAGCAAATTTTAAATGATGTAATTAAGTAATGTTTAAGTTTTAAATTTAAATGTTATAATTTAAACTTCAGTTCATAAGAATTGATTTTAAAGTATTTTATATAATTATTTTTAACCTTAATAAGTTATGAGTTCAAAAAAAAAATCCAAATTTAAAAGACTTAATAATACTAACCCTAACCCTATAATTGATAGGAATAACGTGTTTGTTTAAAAATTGAATAGCAAGAATTTAGAATTTCAAAATCCCCAAAATATGTTTGTTTTGAGATTTAAATTTGGATTATAAAATCCTAATACAATCATCCTATTATTACTATTTATATCTACAATATATTTTATAACTTATTTATTAT
Source organism: Scutellaria barbata (assembly GCA_028654395.1). Lineage (NCBI taxonomy): Eukaryota > Viridiplantae > Streptophyta > Magnoliopsida > Lamiales > Lamiaceae > Scutellaria > Scutellaria barbata. The sequence continues at coordinate 9,374,906 of CM053646.1, read as the reverse complement.
CTAACAATTATTATCTCTCAATACAATCATTCAATTATTATCAAACTCATTTTTTTCAAATAAAATATTACATCAATTTACTTTTTTTTTCAATATTAATTTGACACCTACAGAATAATCCTACCTACAAAATTCTTAAACAAATATATATTTCTACCACTCACCTTCACTTTAAAATCCAAATTTAAAATTAGAATCTTCTCAATCTCATATATGCCTTTTCGTTTGATGTCTAGCTGAAGTCAAACTAATTAACATTTAATTTCTAATTCAAGTTGGTAAACAATACAGGGGTGAATTGAAATAAATTGATTAGTCCGGTCAATAGAATTTCTCTTATTTACGTCCCACAAAAAATCTCAACTAGAATTTATTTCGGTTTTAGATCCCAAAATATTGGTCTCATTTGTTTCTTACATCAAAACTGCATGGTTTTTAATGAATATGACTTTTTCAAATTAATTTTTAATTCCAAAAACTACTAGAGGTGTTAATTTGGACTTAATTTGGTGGGTGAATTCAGTCGAATTCATGTTTAAATAATAACTTAAAAAATCTTACAATTCTATTATGTTTTTCTTATTTCTATTACTATCCAAATATAAAAAATTATTTTTTTTATAAATTTCAACAAAAATTATATATTTTTTCTACAATTCTCAACATCATAACCATAACTCTACCCTACAAAATCACAAAATAAAGACAAGATTTTCCAAAACGAGATTTACAAAATCCTTCTAAATTAAAATTGCAAAAAGCACAATAAATTCAGAATAAATATAGACTAAATTTTTACATTAAAATTACTTGGTACTAACTTATGGCACATTTATAAAAATATCAAGAAAATCATAAGATTAATTTACGTAAAAATCACGTGTTTTCCAAAATTTGAAATTGTAACTAATTGTTTGACTATAATATAATTTTCAGTGTCTTGTGCACTTCAATTTCCAACCAAACATCAAATTTTCAAATCCTGAAATTTTAATTAATTATTTAATTATTAACAAATATAACATGACTTTCAATAAGTCCCGTGTATTTCAATTTTCAACCAACGAATGTACTTGGTGCATACATTCCTTTTAAAAACTCCAATTCATTAAACTCAACATACATAATTTTAAACACTTGATCATCAATACTTAAGAAAAATACAAAATTCCCCTTTTTTTACCAGAAAAATATACCCGATGAATGCACACAAAATTGAAAATCATGGTAAGTACATTTGCTGATGATACCCAAAAGATTATTCAAAATTACAACTTTTGAGAAATTCTTGTGTGAAAAAACCCTAATTTCTTTAAAAATGACACATGTGAAATATAATAGAGTGAGAGTGAGAGGAGGGCTGTGGAAGACCCACGTGTCAGTGGGTGCATGGAAGGACCACAAACAGGTAAGGGACCGCATCAAAGCATAGCCTTTCTTCTTCTTTTGCCATATAATATCTCTCTCAACTCTGAATGCGTTGCAGGAGGAGGCGGCGCCGCTGCCGGAGGGCGTGGCGGAGGTCGGGGGCCACCGCTCAGTGTTGGTCCCTACCTACTCTTTGTCTTCCTTTCTTTTTCCCATTTTCAAACTACAATCACTTATTATGTGGGGGTCCTCTCTTTTGTCTATCTTCCTCCACTCTTTCAATTATTTATCTCAATGTTTAAATATATAACAAGTCTTATTTCTCCAACATTTTATTTTTTAGTTTTTAACTTTTATATAATATGAAGTTTCACTTATAATCTTCATTAAATTTATTTTTTAAATTAGTTATACCTAATCACAATTAAATACAGATGATTATTACTTTTTCAATTATAATATTATGAAACATATAACACCTTTAGGGAGAAAGTTTTTCTTTCTCTTTTTTTGATTCATGGTTTTTTTTTTTGGCATGGAAAAATTATTTTATAAATTATATCATGATAGAACATGTGAAATATAAATTTTACGTACTATTGCTTTATTTATTGGTCTAATATAACTCACTTTGATTTAATGGTAATGTGAAATGAATTGAGCTCATACACGAACACAATTCGAAATGGTTTTGGAACTATCGATTTCTAGATTCAGATATTGAGAATTATAATCGAATCATATAATTACAGTTTGGGTTCCGGTTCTAAATTGGTGGTCCATGATTTTTTGCTTTGTCTTTATTCATAATTGTTTGAATGATGAATGAGATGAAATCCAAACTGATGGTTCCACTAATGGTTAGAATCTATTTGAACTTCTATTATTGATATTTAACGATCGAACGATTTGAGTTGTTGATTAAAAAATTTCTAGAATCGTTGATTCTTACTAAACCATGAGATCCCTAATAATATGAAAATTGATTTCAATTCGATTTTGAAACCAAATCAACGATTAAATCGTACTATTGTCCACAGTTCAAAACTGACGATTTCGATTTTAAATTAAAGTTATCCTTAATATATAGAATATGATGTATGAAATGATCTCATCTAACCTATCTTAATTATTTCATTTAGTCCTTTATGATGCAGACAATATACTAGAAATATTAAAGAAATTCAAGAATTAACTTATACAAAAATAAAAGATCCGTAAACTAAAGTATTTACAGAAAATTGCTCGATTCCTCCAACTTGAGTCCATACCTTCTGGTTATTCCAAACCAATATATAAATAAATAAATAAATATATATATATATATATATATATAATTATGTGTATATATATATATACATAATTATATCAATCCACATTAGGATAATCTAATCAAGAAATCCAGTTGCATGCCACTCGGCAATACCAAGACCCAATCAATTATCACCAATCATGATCATAATCGTGTATTAACAACGATGGCTATTAGAAGTTTAAAATATAACATCAAATCAAGCAAATGGACATGATGTGCTTGGAACAAGACAATTAGGTAACAACATTGTCGTCTGTCCCATGTTATTGGTCGCAAATCTTAGGATATCACAACCCTCTTCACAATTAACTATAACAAGATTTCCACTATAAAATATATAAATTTAGAATACTATATGTGATTTCACCTTATATCTTTGTTCAACGTTCATAATTTTTTTTTCTATCATTCTCTAATTAAAAAGGGGGTTTATTATGTAGAGAAGTAGAATAAGTTAAAGAAGATAATGATAAAAATGATAAGAATGACCATTGATTTGTAATATGAGCTGGCATAGGACCATGGAAGAGTCATTTGTCTTATTTATTTAAGCCATCAATAATGACTTTTTAGTCATCTCATTAAGACTTATGCTCTCAATTTCTCTAAATATTATTAATTAAAATTATATTTAGGTATAAAACCGTATGTGCTCCGAGTCTTATAATTAGACTCTAGTACGGCCCACGGCCCATTCCAACCCAAAACTGGCCTGTTAAGATCAGATCAGGCCCATCAATTCGGCCCGATAGGTTGACGATTACTTTCTAAAACTTCAAATGGTTTTGAATCTAAAATGGTCTCAAATACGAGACATTTGGAGTAAAATCTAACCCTCAAACGAATTCATTAATCAAGTTCAAATGTTTTGAAGACTTTATGATAAAAACATTATTAAGATATTTTACAATAACCAAAGAAAAAAAAAACAATGGTTTGAAATTAGTCTAGAATCTCTCGTGTATCAATCCTAGATTTGAGTAGAATTGGCCATTTATGTTGCCCGACTAAGCCCAACCCAACGCGTCGGGTCAATCAATTCCTTCAATGGGCCTACTCAATTATATCCCAATCATGAGTGCCAAACCGGTCTAAACTTATAAAAAAAAAAAAAAGAGTTGATAATTAGCTCAGGTGAGATATTAAATTACAAATATAAGATTATAAAAAATAAGGGCACATGTGGCGGTTACATAGCTGAAAATGGCATGATATTTTTTGATTGTACTTAATATCTTCTTTTAATTAATTTTTGTTTTGAATAAAAAAATGAAATATTCAAATATAAAATCAAAATTAATTTAAATGAATATAAAAATTATACTTCAATACAAAAAAATAATTTTAAAAAATTTGGAACTTAATTTTAAGAATCAATTTATTTCTTGAAATCTAAATATTAACTTAAAAATTCAAAAAATATTTTCAAATACTCTTAAATATATGAATTATTTTTAAAAATCTTAAATAATGAAGTCTACTAATAGTCTATTTTGTTGATTGATAAGATCAAAACTATTATACACTTTAATTTTCAGTGTTATAATTATAAACAATTTTGAATGGTCAAGTAGCTCTACTTACACATTCCATTCATGATATAGATGAATATGATGCTTCCCAATATTGTTCCATTTCCAGAAAAGCAAGAAAAGAGAGTCACATTGAAGAAAAAAAAAAAAGTAAAGGAAAAAAAAATAAAGGGAGCAAATCCTTATAATTTCTTGAAATGTTCTGGGAAAAAAGGACAAGTATTCAAACAAAGAAAAAAAAAAAGAGTAAAACCAAACATGTCGCAGTTTAATCAGGGGAAATAAAGTTTTCATATTACATGATTAGATTAAATATTTTAACACAACACAGTTGAATTGAAGAAGGTGTTATGTAATACTTTTTAAAGTGCTTGTGTATGTATTTTGCCGTGGGCTTCACGATTTTTAGTTTCTTTCACGCGCTAAATGTATATTTTATACAATACACAACAAAAAATCAAGTAATAAAAAGAACATAAAAAGTGACGTGGCATCACTTGTACATGATATGAAGTCATCAACTCGTTAAGTTTGAAAAGGCCAACTATGAGTAAATAGATATAAAAAAAAATGCTGATTCATAAAACTTATCGAAGAATTCTCTTCCGCTTTCTAAGCGATTATACAGTGATTAAACTGAATGGGGTTTAAGGAATGAATGATGAATTCCCACCACTCATTCCCTGCTTCTTCCTTTCATTCCAAGAAACTACACACCTACTTTCTCTTTCATCTTCTCTCGATCTCCACACTCTCTTTCTCTCTCTCTCTCTCTCTCTCTATATATATATATATATATATATATATATACACATAACACGGTTTTTCCTATATATATATATATATATATATACACACATAACGCGGTTTTTCCTTCCTTCATTCATACAGAACTATTAGCTTGTACATGTTGCTAAAAATGAAAGCAGGATTAGAAGCAGTGGTGCAGGTGGACCGACATGATTATGATATGCCTCCAGGTTTCCGATTCCACCCTACTGATGAGGAGATAATCACTTACTATCTTCTGAACAAGGTCATGGATACACGCTTTGCATCCTTCGCCATGGGAGAGGTTGATCTCAACACCTCTGAGCCTTGGGATTTACCCAGTAAGTCTCTCTCTCTCTCTCTTCTTTCTCTCTCATTGCAGTAGGTTATATACCAAGTGTTGCTAATTGGGATCATGTTGTTGGGGTGTATATATATAGGGAAGGCAAAGATGGGAGAAAATGAATGGTTTTTCTTTTGCGAGAAAGATAGAAAGTATCAAAGAGGCATGAGAACTAATCGAGCAACAAAATCAGGATACTGGAAAGCTACTGGGAAAGATAGGGAGATATTCAGTAGCAAGAAAAAGAGATGGCTGGTTGGAATGAAAAAGACCCTAGTTTTCTACACAGGGAGAGCTCCTAAAGGAGAGAGAACAAATTGGGTCATGCATGAATATAGACTCCATGGGAATTTTCCAAATCACAACATCTCCACTACTGCAAAGGTATTTTTACACTATTTTCACATCAACATGAACATCCCTTGTTTCAAATGTTATTTCATTTTCTATTTTAAAATAATAGTGAATATTAATATGGTAAACTATAATATAGTGAGGTTCTAAAAATATTGATTTTCATTTCCCCTAAGATCATTTAATATTTCTTTGTTTACAAAAGTCTCTCCCTTTTTTAATGAGTTTGAAGTAATAAAAGAGGGGGAATAATTAAAATTATAAAATTTGTATGATTTGGGTTCGACCCATATTCATCACAATCTGCATATTTATAAAAGATGATATATCACTTAAACTACAAGGCTCATGATTTATTTCCAAAAGTCTCTAAATGGTAAATATATGAGTAATTTCATTTCTAGCTACCTTTTTTTTGAAGTAGAAAAAAATATATTTTCTAGTTGCACCGTCTTAATTAACAATTATTTTTTAGTTAAATTTTAACATTTTTACCCTTATTGCCAGAACTATATACTTACGCTAACACGTGCTATCAAAATTTAGATTGCATCACCGTATTACGTGTCAATTGAAATGGAACGTTTCATTTATATTAGTCTATATTATTCAAACTCAAATCATATATACCACTTTTTTTCCATATAAATAGAATTAGCTAGATTGTGTCCATTTCATAAGCCTGTACCACCCAAACTAAGATTATATCATCCTATCTCTCGTATCAAGTATACAATTGACCAACATTGTTAAAAAAAAAAAGATACAAGTTAAGAAGTCAACCAAAAAAAATCTTATGAGAGTTGGCTGAAAATGGACGATTCCACAATCTAAAATGTATTGTTATGTTTAGGTCCACTATTGTCAACTCGTTTTAATGATCTCTAAGGTATCATAAAAATATGTTGAGGGAATCTTCGAGATAGAAGTTATCAGAAAGTTTGAGATAATCGTGACATTATGATACTGAGAGTCATAAACATAAATTTTCAACACACAAAAGACTTTTGGAGACATATGAAATTATATATCATTAGGGATTTTAAGATGCATTTTACCTATTTATATATATATATATATATATATATATATATATTTGATGACGTCATTAGCATACATATGTAATACTTATGCATGACGTACATTATTAAAATTATAACACCATATAATGAAATACTATTTATACTAGAGAAAGTAAATCTTCTATGTCACTCTAATCTAAAAAAATGATATGTTGCAAGTTGCAACTAATGAGTTTGCAATTGAGAAAAATCTCGTATTATATAATCATGTCATTAATTAATTACCACTTCTGTTTTTTGGTATCATACATGAACTAATTTAGGTTTGTTCTTGATCCCAGGAAAAATGGGTTGTTTGTAAAGTTTTCCACAAGAAAATTGGAAGCAAAACAAGTTCTACTGGTCTAGCAAGACCAGCACTAGACTCATTCGTAGATAATCTCTTGGAGCTGCCACCATTCAGAGACTATTCTATTTCTACTGATCAAAACCCTACCACTTCAGGTTTTGCTACTGAAGAAGATGATCATGAAGTCAAACCAGATTTTTCCTCATCAAACTATCAATTACAAATGTTGCACCATAACCAAAATAACTTCATAGTACCACCCCCTCTAATTATTAGCAGCTACAACCAATATTGCAGCCCCCATTATCTAAACCCTAACCCTATTTTCAATCCTCAAAATTTTGATCCTGATTATTTCATTCCTTATCAACCACCATCTCTTGTTCACCACAAAAATATTTATCCCCATTCAAGAACTGATCTGGAGGCTGAGGCGATGTGTAAGGATTATACGTTAAACGACTCCATAGTCAGCCATTCGCAAGACACTGGAATACTTAGTAATGAAATGGCGACTGAGATAAGCTCTGTGCAATATTGCAAGGGAGAAACTGAAAGCAAGAAGGCAACTGATCGAGAATTTGAGGGTGTGCCTTTCAGTCCAAATATTGTAGATTTGGATTACTTGTGGAGCTACTAATTGAAGAATAGAAATACCTATGTATCTTCTTTAATTTATTGATTTCATTCACTACATCAGTACTCGTACACTATGTGTTTATATAATAATTTGTCACATTTTTGTCAGCAAAATCTGGTTCTTCATTCTTCATTAATTAGTAGTAGCTTGTAGCTTGTATTTTATTCCTCAAAATGGAAAAAAAAAAAGTATTTATAGGTGGTTATATATCTTGCAGTCTTGCTATATAACCTGGTGATTTGTATACAGGTTGGTAATTTCATTTTTTTCTGTGGATAATGTTCTGTGGTTGTCTCATCGTGTACACGCTCATGAAAATTGCTATATCTATCCAATTCTATCTTTATATTGTTAATTTTTAGAGAAATTTTCTGGGAAATGTGTAATGAATTTAGTCAAGTCAACACTATTAGTTTAAAAACGTTTTTAGAATGTTTGGATAACTTTGGGTACTGTTCAGAAAATTCCATATTGTGATCTCTTTTCTTTTTTTAATTTTAAATTATTATATGTATTTGGTTCAAAAAAATTATTATATGTTTAGGATGAGAAGACATTGGAAAACACTTTGTATGTTTGATTTAGTATAGTCAATGCATTTTTCTTACCAGCTATTTTATTGCTAGCTGTTTTTCTTTCAAAAACTTTCTTTAGAAACCCCAAATATAAGAAAAAAACCGTTGTTATTGCATGCCGGATTTTTTTTTTAGATTATTGTAAGTTAAATGAAAAACTAACGCATTATCGTACTTTTTAATCAGATTACGCGTAGTTGATGTTTCTATCTAAATTTGGGAAAAAAAAAACGTCACTGCTACTACTAGCGCCTTAAATGTGACGTGTGTGTGTGATGTTATGCATGTAAATATGTATATATTTAATTATGGCTTACATATGACTTTAAAAAAAAATTAAGATCTTATTGTAATATTGAATATTTAATAGTTATATTTATATTGTGGTTGATAAATATATACCATACAAATGTACTTATAGTTACGTATTCAATATATTTCGTATATCCATTTTTAGTTATATATTCAACATTACTATAAATAACGAATTTTACGACAAATACATAGTGTAAATATATAATTAATCTTACTATATATATTTATCAAAACTATAGAGCACATATATAATATAATTTTTTGCTGTAAAAATATAGATTTTTTAATAAAAATATATATTTGAATATCAATGTAAATAAACCGAAAAAATTAAGTTAATGAGACATCAATTGAGCTGGCGATTTAAATAAAATGGTTGCCTCTTGTGATTTTTTAATATATTAATATTGTATATCAAAGGGGAAAATATATTATAGATGTATTTATAATTTTTTCTCATAGTCAGTTTTTTATATAAATTTATTAAGATTCATATATTTATTTTCTAAATATTTATAACAAGTAGACGTTAAAGTAAATTATAGTTACAAAATTATAAATTTTGAACTTAAAGAAGTAAGTTTTTTTTTTTGGTGTAAATAATTCAAACTTTAAGGATCGCATCATAATTAAACTTAAAATTTAAATTCAGAATCATAAACTAGGTTCCTGATATTAAGGATAGCATAAGGATAGAACAAGAGAAGAGATGAAGCCTTGCAATATTGAGGGTTGAAGTTGAGTCATTAACAAATTGAAGTATATGCATGAATAGAGGGAGCAAAAGAATAAGAAAGAGGAGCTAGGTCTGCATTAATCAGGGTAGAGCTGGGGAAAGGGTAGTCTTTGCAACCTTAACTTCTCCACAATCACTTATGTACAGAGTCTTAACTGGCCTGTCCCATATTGCACGTGCGCTTTTCGCTCTTCCGTCTCCCAGAAACTCTGCAAAATCGTTGTACTGTCGGATGCTTTCGCCTGGTTTGTATGTCGGAATTGAAGCTATTCCCGTTACCACGTCCATCCCTGTCATCAAGATGAGATATATGTGTATATATATATGTATGTCCTAACTTGTGAGATAAAGTGTATAGCATATATATTGTTATTACAAGGTTTTGGCCTTAGTGGATTAGTGTCATGCGAAGAATGGTCTAACAGAATGTTGATTGTATTTGATTCTCCAATACTCTGTTCTGAACTTATTCACAACACCTACCCATAATACATGCCATGTTGAAAACTTCATTCTCAGGCCTTCATCAACTTATTTTAGCATATTAATGCACCACTTCGTCCCATCTATACTTGAAGCTTTTGGAGTTCAAATTAAAGTACAAATAAATAAGTATATTACTATCTGAACATATTGCTATATATATTGCTATGTATACTTCATTTACACAACAGAAAAATTAGGGCAAACGAAAACTAATGCCTTATTTAGGAGAATATCCGTTTGAATACAGATCAAAACAATCCTCCCTACAATCCTTCAATCCAAACACAGACTTAGATACCATACTGTATTCCTCCCTTAAGCTAATAGGCTCTTTTATATCCAACACTTGTAAAAATCAATACCTAATACAGATTTTGCACTTTGAGATTGATATAATGAGCCATGATATTGAATTAGCATTGTATTTCTACTTTTATACATAAATAAATTAATCACACATTTGCATATAGAAAGTTAAATCGCAGTAATTTAAACTCACCTTCAAGCACAGAACCAAACACAATATTCCTGCTATCAAGCTGCGGACAAGGGCCGGGCCCGGTAGTGATCAAGAACTCCACGTTATGGTAATTCGGGCTGAGCTTCAAATCATCATCATCATCGTTTTCGGACAAGCACAAAGAGACAACACCGGGCCTCGAGTGCTCCAACAGAAAGGCCTTCGAATCAACAGTCTCAGTGTTTCTAACCATCTCAACCGGCGGCTTAACCTCTCCTTTATCTCGGCGGCCCTGTCGGCCCGCTAAGAAGAACTGGCCCGGAAATATTTTCTGGACCAAAGTGCCCTTGTAGGTTGAGCCGGAAGAGCCGGTGCACATGGATTTGAAATTGGAAACGGTAATGGGGACGAGGTTGCCATAGAGGCCGAGTACGACTCGGCCGAGTGGCTCGGACTCGGCGCAGAGGGAGAGGTCGTTCTGGCCGAGAGTGCGGTTGAGGAAGAAAGAGGGGCAGATGCTGAAGTCTAGGAAGACTCTATCGGTGATGGTGGTGTCCGGCGCCGCGGCGGCGACGGCGGTGAGGGGATTGGAGAGGGACAGAGTGGTGGAGAGGAAGAGGAGGGAGCGGCGGTTCAGGGGGAGGCGGTAGGGGTGGTGGTGGTGGTGGTGGTGGGGAGGGATGGGGTTAGGTTTAGGGTTAGGGGGGGAGTAGCAAGTGGAGGAGCAGCCCATCGTGGGTGGTATAGCATGGCGGAGACGGTGGAGAGGGACAAGAGGAAAACTCTATGCTCACGTGGCTTATTTGGATACCACACCACTGTCATGGATTGTGGGGGTCCACTAATGAGATGATAATTGAGTCTAATTTTTTTTTTTTTTTTTGAAGTAATAATCTAAGCCTAATTAAAAAAGGTAATGAAATACATTATATGACTGTGTTTATGATGTGTTGAACTATGAGATATTTTTATTTATTTGAGCTGAATGATAAAAATGTTATAATTGCAGATAAAAGCTTGGGTACAGCTTAAATGTGACAAGTCTTTATAGCAATCTGAAAAAATGTAATTATTTCAATAATTTAGTCTTGTTAAAGTCGTTGGCTTCCAAAAGAAATAAAGGAGAAAACGGTTTTGTAGTCGCCTCGTAAATAAATTGAAGAAGTTGCTGTTCCACTTATAACGTTTTTATGAATTGAAAACGGCAGTTTCTAACGGCTAGTTCAGTTTGAAGACTAGTAAACGCAGTTTCTTTCAGTTGCAAGGGGTCCACTTCGAAGAATGATATCTCCGCCTATAAAATGTCTTTCTTAGAGCTTGAAAAGGCATTGGAAAGCTCTTTCTGCATATTCTATCTGTCACAGATCCTGTTTTTATCTTCTTTGGGAAACATTAGAGAGAGAAAAATCCTTGTAAAGAGAGAGGGTTGGAGAGTGAGATCGAGTGATTTGAAGTTGATAGCTCGATTGGTTCTGTCATTCTGGTGTTCTTGATTCATCAATAAAGTTTGTGCTTCTGGATGTAGATCTTATTGATGAAATTGCTACACATTTCCAGAATATTCTAGGCATTGATGAAATTACTACACATTTCCAGAATATTCTAGGCATTTATAGAGTTTCTAGAATTATGTAGAAATATGTAATAATCTAGAGAAGTATAAAACATTCTAGAGTATTCTAGAATATGATAGATTATTCTAGAGATTCTAGAGTATTCTAGAATAGGATAGATTATTCTAGACTAATTATGCTCTAGAATAATCTTATGCCATCTATAAATATGGCATCAACACAAACTCAATTCTTGTACCAAAAAAAAAAACAACCACCCCAACTTTCAATAAGAATTGATTCTAAAAGCCTTAAGTCTCCCACTACTACTACCTTGCTCCATTTCATACCTTGCTCAAGTCTCGATCACTCAAATATAATTCTCCAAAATATTTTTCTATCATATTCCATATCCCAAATACTAACAGTGGTATCAGAGCCCGGTTGGATTTTTAACTGGGTGAAACTAGCTTTCGCTATACTATCTCCATATAGCCAACATATTATCATATCCTCACACATCCACTAAATTATCCTAATACCATTTCCAAACTTCTACTATGGCCACGTCACTAAATAACCACCAAATTCCAATCCCTATTTTTTCTGGAGAAAACTATAACTATTGGGCTATCAAAATGAGGACATATTTTATGTCCCAAAGGCCTATGGGATATCATCGACAAGGGATACACTATCCCCGATGATACATCCACTTTGTCTACGGCGGACAAAGAAAAACTAGAGAAAAACACGGAGAAGGACAACTTGGCTCTCTACACACTACAAATGGCTATGGCGGAGTCTTTGTTTCCAAGAATCAGTGGAGCTAAAACATCAAAGGAGGCTTGGGATACTTTGAAGGAGGAATATCAAGGGAGTGATAAGGTACGTCATCTCAAATTACAAACTCTTAGAAGAGATTTGGAGAATATGAAGATGAAAGAATCTGAGACCGTAAAAGATTTTTACACTCGACTGCGTGAAGTAGTTAATCAAATAAAAGCATATGATGAAAATATCACTGACAAGAGGGTGGTAGAAAAAATATATTTCTCTTCCGGCTAAATATGATCCAATCGTTACAACAACGGAAGAAACTAAAGATCTAGATACATTGTCAGTGACAGAATTAATAGGCTCACTTGAAGCCTATGAGAAAAGACTGAGTATGCGTGAAAATGATTCTGTAGAAAACGCATTTCAGTCTAAAACTAATATACGGTCTCAAAATTCTAGAAATGGGGGGAGAAGAAATGGAGAAAATTTTAAAAATAAATATCATGGTGGAAATAATAATAATAAAAATCAAAGAAATGGAAAATATCCACCATGTGGAATCTGCAAAAAGACCAACCATCTCGAAAAAGATTGTTGGAACCGAGATAAACCACAATGTAAAAGTTGTGGGAGGTTCGGTCATGTGGAGAAAGATTGTCGCTCCGGGCAAAAGCATCAGGCAAATTTTTCAGAAGAAAATGAGAAAGAAGACAACCTATTCTACGCATGTCATGCTGCATCAGAAATGAAGAACGACACGTGGTTCCTAGACAGCGGCTGCAGCAACCACATGACTGGAGATGAGAAGAATTTTAAAGCCATTGACAGATCAATCAAATCTAAAGTCAGGCTCGGGAATGGAGATCTCGTGGAAGTCGAAGGTAAAGGCACTATTGAAGTCAACACCAGAAAAAGTACGCGGCTAATTCACGATGTACTGCTAGTTCCTAAACTCGACACTAATCTTCTAAGTGTCGGACAAATGATGGAGAAGGGATATGAGCTAGTGTTCAAAGGAGACACTTGCACTATATATGATAATAAAAATAAAAATGCGGTGATAGCTGTAGTAAAAATGCAGCAACAAAGAAATTTCCCACTCCGCTGGCAGTACATTGAAGCAGCACTAAAAGCCCAAGAAGACCAATCGTGGCTATGGCATAGGAGATTCGGGCACTTCAACTTCCATGGACTAAAGAAACTCCATCAGAAAAAGATGATGAGAGATCTTCCAGCTATACAAATGGATGATGATGTGTGTGAGCGATGCATGGAAGACAAACAACACAGAAAACCATTTCCATCAGGACAAACATGGAGAGCCAAACAAATCCTGGAGCTGATACATACTGATGTATGTGGGCCTATGAGGACTCCGACGTTCGAGAAAAACAGGTACTTCATCCTCTTTATTGATGACTATACACGAATGACTTGGGTCTATTTTATGAAAGAAAGATTGGAAGTCTTCACTATCTTCAAGAGATTCAAGAGCCTGGTAGAGAACCAAAGTGGGCGAAGAATCAAGGTCTTGCGAAGCGATAGAGGAACTGAATATACTTCCAAGGAGTTCAACAAATTCTGCGAGGATGAAGGAATCAATCACCAGCTCACCGTCGGCTACGCTCCAGAACCAAAGTGGGCGAAGAATCAAGGTCTTGCGAAGCGATAGAGGAACTGAATATACTTCCAAGGAGTTCAACAAATTCTGCGAGGATGAAGGAATCAATCACCAGCTCACCGTCGGCTACGCTCCAGAACAAAATGGCGTGTCAGAAAGAAAAAACAGGACGGTGATGGAGATGGCCAGGACTATGCTAGCTGAGAAAGGGATGCCGAAGGAGTTCTGGGCTGAAGCTATATACACCGCAGTCTACCTACTCAACAGGTGTCCGACAACAGCCATCGAAAATAAAACACCAATAGAAGCATGGAGTGGACGGAAGCCGTCAGCACAACATCTAAGAGTTTTCGGGAGTATATGCTATGTTCACATCCCGAAAGAGAAAAGACACAAGCTTGAGGAGAAGACAGAGAAAGGAATATTCCTCGGCTACAGCTCTCAATCTAAAGGATACAGAATTTACAACCTTAAAACCAAGAAACTAGTTATCAGCCGAGATGTCGAGTTCGACGAAAATGCAACATGGAATTGGGAAGAAGAAAAGGTGGAAAAACAAAATATCATGGTACCAGGTCTACGAAGTTCTAAAGAACCTCCAGAAGAAGAAACACAACCTTCAAGCCCAAGGACACCATCATCATCATCATCTACAAATAATGAGCAATCATCTCCACATTCACCACCAAGAAAAGTAAGGTCACTCAGGGAGATCTACGAGACATGCAACTTCGTCACTATGGAGCCTGAAAGCTTTGAAGCTGCCGTCAAGCAAAAGGAATGGATAAAAGCCATGGAAGAAGAAATCAAGATGATCAAGAAAAATCAAACATGGGAGTTGGCGGATCTACCTAGCAACAAAGAGGTTATTGGAGTTAAGTGGGTCTACAAGACAAAACTTAACCCAGATGGTTCAATTCAAAAACATAAAGCACGACTGGTTGCTAAAGGGTACTCGCAGTTACCAGGAGTCGACTACAACGAGACATTTGCTCCAGTCGCTCGCTTAGACACAATACGGGCTCTTATTGCACTAGCTGCTCAAAAGAAATGAAAGATCTATCAATTGGATGTCAAGTCAGCTTTTCTCAATGGCTATCTTGATGAAGAGATATATGTGGAGCAGCCTTAAGGGTTCGTGGTAGAAGGACAAGAAAACAAAGTTCTTAGGCTGAAAAAGGCGCTATACGGATTGAAGCAAGCTCCACGAGCCTGGTATAGTCGAATCGACGAGTACTTCATCAATCGAGGATTCAAGAGAAGTGAAAGTGAGCCCACACTCTACATTAGGACCCAAGGTACGAATGATCGACTCATTGTTTCTCTATATGTCGATGATCTTATCTACACAGGAAACAATGAAGAGATGATCAAGGAGTTTAAGAAGGATATGATGAAGACCTTTGAGATGACTGACCTTGGGCTGATGCACTACTTCCTCGGCATTGAGGTACGTCAAGAAGAAAATTGGATATTCATTTCACAGAAGAAATATACAGAGAATCTACTTAAGAAGTTCAAGATGGAAGGATGCAAACCTGTAGCTACTCCTTTAGCTACAAATGAAAAATTCAGCAAAGAAGATGGGACGCCGAAGGCCGATGCATCTACATATAGAAGTCTCATCGGGAGTCTACTATATCTAACAGCGACGAGATCGGATATCATGTTCGCAACAAGTCTACTATCAAGATTCATGCAAGATCCAAGCCAAGTCCAATATGGAGCTGCAAAGAGAATATTGAGGTATTTGCAAGGCACCAAAGATTACGGAATATCATACGAGCCTACAGACGAATCAAGACTGATTGGCTACACTGATAGTGATTGGGCCGGATCTACTGATGATATGAAGAGTACATCAGGTTACACATTCTCACTTGGCTCAGGAATATTTTCATGGTCATCTAAAAAGCAAGATTGTGTGGCACAATCTTCAGCTGAGGCCGAGTATGTTGCGGCAACACTAACAACAAGTCAAGCTATCTGGTTAAGGCGCATTCTCGGATACATGGGGGAAGACCAAGAAAATCCTACGGAGATTTACTGTGATAATAAGTCTGCAATAGCTATGGCGAAAAATCCCGTCCATCACAGCAGGACTAAGCATATTGCTATCAAATATCATTTTCTTCGGGAGGCCACAAATGACAAACAAATAGAACTCAAGTATATCGGGACGGAAGACCAATTAGCAGACATCTTCACGAAGGCGTTACCAAGACCACGATTCGAGACTTTGCGGGAAAAGCTTGGAATTATCCAAATGAGTAGCAAGGGGGAGTGATGAAATTGCTACACATTTCCAGAATATTCTAGGCATTGATGAAATTACTACACATTTCCAGAATATTCTAGGCATTTATAGAGTTTCTAGAATTATGTAGAAATATGTAATAATCTAGAGAAGTATAAAACATTTTAGAGTATTCTAGAATATGATAGATTATTCTAGAGATTCTAGAGTATTCTAGAATAGGATAGATTATTCTAGACTAATTATGCTCTAGAATAATCTTATGCCATTTATAAATATGGCATCAACACAAACTCAATTCTTGTACCAAAAAAAAAAACAACCACCTCAACTTTCAATAAGAATTGATTCTAAAAGCCTTAAGTCTCCCACTACTACTACCTTGCTCCATTTCATACCTTGCTCAAGTCTCGATCACTCAAATATAATTCTCCAAAATATTTTTCTATCATATTCCATATCCCAAATACTAACACTTATTATGATTGAAATCTTGTGAGATAAACTCATTTTTCTGTATTTTCTTGTTTGTTTGATATTATTGTCTGTGGGAAACCATGGGATTCGATGTTGATAAATTCTCAGGGAAAACAGACTTTGGGGCGTGGAGGATAAGGATGAAGGCAGTGCTGGTTCAAGAGGGTCTGGCAGAAGCACTTAAGGGAGAAGAAGCACTACCTGCATCTTTAGAGGCTGAGGAGAAGACACTCGTGTTAAAAAAAGGCTCACAGTTTGATCATTTTACGCCATTTTACGCCTGGGAGACAAGGTCTTGAGACAGGTTTCAAAAGAAACCATTGCCAAATAAGTATGGGAGAAATTGGAGAGTTTGTACATGGCAAAGACTCTTGCCAATCGCTTATACATGAAACGAAGGCTTTATGCCGTCAAGGTGTATGAAGAAAAGTCTGTATTGGATCAGATGGATGACTTCAATAAAATTCTTTATGATCTGGAAAACATAAACATAAGATCAGAGGAGGAAGACAAGGCTCTGATTCTCCTCAGTGCCTTACCAGAGAGTTATGATAACTTTAAAGATGCTATTCTCCTTGGAAGGCAAAGTAGTACTATCACCCTAGAACAAGTACAAGTTGCATTGAAGGCAGATCAAGAGGCAACTGGAGAAGGGCTTGCTGTGAAGGGCACTGGTTTCAAGAATCATTCACACAAGAAAAACCACAAACATGCTGGAAAGAAGCAAGAAAAATAACCAATTGGTCATTTAAAGAAGGATTGCTCAAAATGCTAGAAGCTGAAGAAGAATAAGTCTAATGCACAGTGTTCAAACTCAAACCAAACTGCAGATTTTGCTGAGTCTTCCACTGGATATGATTCAGCACAAGTACTAGCCATAACTGGGTGTTCATTCCACATGACACCAGTTAAAGAATGGTTTGAAGATTTGAAATATTCATTCCACATGACACCAGTTAAAGAATGGTTTGAAGATTTGAAATATCAAAATGCAGGATCAGTTCTTCTTGTCAATGATCAGACCTGGGTCTTGAGCAATGTTTGGTATGTTTGGATCAGTTCAAGAGTTTTGTTTGTTTGATATAATTGTCTTACAACTTTCGAGTGAATCACAACAAGTCTAATAATTGTGTCCAAATCCTTCTATGCATAATGAGATTTCTTTTTAATCTTACATATTGGTTTATTTTTCAACATTACCACTACAATCTAGGTGCATATAACGTATATTATAATATATAGATGAGAGGTACGTATTTATAAATGTTAAAAGGGTTGATTAGATTCACAGGACTTAATATATGCTTTTATTCATGTCATGCCATCGTATAACCAAGCACTATTTGACTTTGAAAATAAGTTTGACAGTATCAAAGACATTGAAGTATGAAATAAATTATGATGCCCTGAGTTAGGATCGGATGTCATGAAATGAAGGATATCATAAACATAAGAATTGCGTCTTAGAGTTAAATTGATAAAAAGGGTTGCAATATTTGGTAGAAATGTAGTAAAGAGAAAGAAGAAATGATATCATATTTTACATGAACATCCATTGATCTAAGCTACCTATCTTCAAAGCATTCATCTCCACTTTATTCCTTTGAAAGAGAAGAAGCTGAGTGTCGGCAGAGAGCGAGCAACTGAACCATGGTTTCTTCATCATTGTAATATTGCAGTGATGAGAACAAGCAACGCCCCCATTAGAACCACCTTTTGGGCGTTGGTGCAGTGCACAGCTGCAGTTTCTATGATACGGTTTTCGTTCTTTCATTTTCTCGGATTGATATGTCAATACGCATCCATTAAAGCATTGAACAAACACATTCTCTGCAACGCTGTTCATCTCTCTCTCTCTCTGGTTCTAGTGAGAGACTTGAAACTTCATGCACTAATATGAAGGTGTATATATATGTATTGAATAATTTGAAATGGAAAGGTAATCCTTTTTGTACTTGCAATAATATCAAAAATGGAAACTGCCAGCGTTAGAATCAAAGGATGCATGTTTTGTTGGCATGTTTTACAACAAAGTAGGAGCTGGCTAAGACCAAGAATTTGGACTGTATAATGCTTTTTCTTATTTCATCAAATGCTTTGACTTATCAGTTAACTCACAGACTTGTTACGAAAACAAGATCAACGGCCTCTCAACTAACTCTTGCCTTGTCTTTTCCTCCTCTTTTCACCCTTCAACTCATTTTATAAGTAAGATTCAATCTATTTCATTAACTTATTTTATATTAGTAAATGATGAGACATTAGTTATGTTTATATATTTAAATTCAATTATTTTTAGTGTTTTGTTTTAGAAAGCGTCACCAATCCACAAATTACAATGGTAAATAATGAAGTGAATTGAAAAACGTAAGATAAATCAATTTCGTTATTAATCAATATTAAGCATTACATCTTAATGACATTTTTCCTTCAAATGAGTTAAATTCATATCTATAATATACGCCGCTAAATTAGGGACACATTTATGAAAAATTGTCATTAAAGTTCGTGACACTTAATTTCAACAAAAAATGTTACTAAAATTTGTGACGCAATTAAAAAAAAAAACGTCATCACAGTTAGTGATGTATTAAAAAAAAAAGTTCAGTAACTTTTGTGACATATTAAAAAGAGTTTCACTGAAGATGATGACGCAATTAAAAAAAGAAAGAAAGTGTTGATAATGTTGGCACTTCAAAAAAGCTTTTGTAAAACTATTCAGGGTACCGTAAATCATAAAAAATACACGCACAATTAGGATCATCATTTTAATTTCATGACGCATACGAAAAAAATGTCACGATTTCGCGACGGTAATTTAAGACGCAATTGATGATGCTTTCAAAGTATCGATATTTTTTCTAATGACGCAAGCTTCACTATGTTCATTGGTACATCGCTTCCTAGCTAGCCTCTTGGTTTGGAGCTGTTTGTTTGTTGAGTGACATGTCCCAGCTGGAGTTGTACATAGCCACAATGATAAGATCGATATCAAGCCCTCATTGTTTTGTTATTTTGAGCATCCTCGAAAAAATCGTATGTTGATGAAGATGCATATATCTTTACGAGAATTTCTATCATTTGCTCATGATTCACTCTACATCTAATTATATGGACTTCCATTGCACCCCAATTCCGCATTAGATTGAAATATTCTGATATGAACAGTACCTAAATTTAATCGAAACACTCGACGTATTAATTAACTTTAATCAAATGATCAGAATGAATGAATAAAAAGTTAAGTGGTCGAATAAAAAACAAGTGGAAAAAAAATGTCAAACTCTTTTCGTATAGATATTATATTTGGGTTGGATTGATTATTTTACTGCAATTCATATGAAAACTTTAGTTTTCTATTCATATAATTTTCTACTATAATTCAGAGAATTTGATAAATTTGTCCTTAAATTCAATTCTGATAAAAATAAAAAGGTCAAATTTTATATGGTCATATAGTGTAACATCAATAAATAAATTATATGTTCATTGTCATTATGAAGGTTATACAGTATAATTTATAAAGAGTTACACGATATATCTATGTCGTGCAATTTAAAAAAAAAAAACATAGGAATTACACAATATGTTGATATGTTACTCCCCACAATCATTATTAAGAAAATTTATGATAGAAAAATATATCTACTTGTATTTAGCGATGAAAGAAAAGTTAATTTTATAATTTATTTGGCCAACTTTAAAAAAAAAATTGTAGTTGAATGTGTCCCACTAAATGCTATTCTGCAATTTGCAATGATCCAGCTGCCATGCATGCATCTATATATCCATCCAGCCCACATTCTCTTCAATCTCAACCTTGGTCAAACTTTGTGTTTGACTCACTACTTCAATTAGCTTCTAAAAGCTTCTTTTCATCTCCTCTTAAAACCTTTATTTTGACCCACTTTGGACTTTGAAGGTTTTTCCTTTTTCCAAATTTTTTAACTATAAATTATTTCCTAAATACTTCCTTGTAATCTTATGTGCACGGAATCTATAATAAGTGACTGTATCACAAATTTAATTTCTTAAAACGCGCAGATCAACTAACAATCTACATATGAATTTGTAAAAATTAATTTAATTATGGGTAATGAAATATTGTTTCACTAAATTAGATGTGCTGCCAATTTCCCAAATATTGGCACCTTAAAATTATCTCATCAATCACATTTCAACTTTTCTAGGAATTGTTGCCTTTTTTTTTTTTCCGTATATTCTGGTAAAAATATGTGAACGAGCTCCAATCTAAGTGACATCTCTTTATGAATACAAACTTATTTAATTGATATTTCAATAGAAAATGACATTTTGATAATTTTTTATGAAGTTGGTAGTTCATCTTCTTTCCTTTTTTGTCAACAGAAAATAGACGTATGTAACATCGAACTTGTTATAACTTATAAATTATTGAATTCTTTTACACCTTTCTTTCCCACATTTTAAAGATGTTCGTTTAGATGTCACTAATTAAACTAATCCCAAAGAACTATAAGTGTAATAAAATATCACAATTAATTATTTATTTATATTTTTAAAAGAAAAAAATGTCACAGTCATTAGTTAAATGATTTAATGTCTCCGAATATCTCATTAAAAATTACATGATTAAATATTATTCAAATTTACTAACAGTGGATCATGAACAAAAGCAGAACCGGCCCTGAGCCCGTGTCGGAAGGGCAACGGCCTAGGGCTCCCTAATTTTAGGGGCCCCAAAATTTTAGATATGTAGTATATATATATATATTTATATTAGTTTTTTTTTTCTTAATGTACAATGATTTAATGGTCCAATTATTGGAAATAAGACTAGTTATATTTTTAAATTGTAAGCCCACTATATATAATATTTTCCAATTTCAAGCCCATCAAATTAATTATAAAACTAAAAAAAAAATTAATAAATTAGTTAATTGAAGATAAAAAATCATTACTACTTTTTAAGTCATATAAACAAACGACTATTTCACAATTACCACTCACCAAATACTCACAAATTTCCTTCATTCTCACATCATCTTTAATTGTCGTTCTTGAGTGCTTGACTGCTAATGATTTTACTTCTCAAAATGTTAGGAAATCTAGGTATTTTCAATAATATTTTTGCTATTTATTTAGACTTTTTTTTCTTGTAAGTGTTGTACTTTTCCAACATCAAACATATGACCCAAAACTTAGAATTTGAATAGTGAAATAACTTAACAATATTTTCAAAAATTGTATGTATACATTTTTTTTTATTTAGGGGTTGCCCAAAGACCCCCAAATTATCAGGACCGTCCTGAACAAAAGATGCATATAAATTACACAAGGAATCTTATACGTATGGTTTCGCTAATTCGTAAATCGTAATCATAAATGGAAAATGACAGTCACAAATATAAAGACAAATTTGAGTGCCGACAGAAAATTTGTATGCTGATCATTAGAGATTAATCTGATGACTATGTGAAGAACAGTCCACGTGACTGTTCAGTTGGTGCATCACATGATGTCGGTCCCTAATCATCGTTTCTGTCCAAATTATTACTATTCTCAGTGCAATTGAATAATATTATTAACTTTCCGTTTTCTAAAATTTTATCATTATGTTAATGCAAGTAAAGTTGAATTGAATTTGTTAAGTGCCCAAAAAAAAGGGTTCAGCTTTAAATACTTGTTTTCGATGTAATTCATAAGAAAAGATTTGAAGTTCACAATATCAAATTTATAGTAATGTTTGCATTGATATAAATTCAAAATTTCTTTTATTTTAAGTATATTTTTAAATAATTTGAATGGTTTTTGAAAATACTCTAATTTTGTTGAATTTAAATGTACATCCATTTCAAATCAATTAACTAATCAAGCAATAAACTAAATTTATGTAAATCCAATTTTTGAAAATACTATGACATGTGATTTGTTTAGTAATTATTTGGTTTTAATGGATACAAGAATGATTTTATAATTTTAATTTAACATTTGGAATAAAATACACTTTTAAAATATACACTTTATAATTTTAACTTTAATATTATGAATATAATATATTTTTAATGTATTTTGTGAAATTCTAGAGATGTACCATTTTCCTAGTTTAATAGGTTTCATGAAAGAAAAAATGGTGAGTAAAATGCAGGAATTTTGATAGTTTAGACTTTAGATAACCAACCCTTATTCTTATATGGTTGCCATGTTGTTGTGAACGAAAAAAAAAATGTATTCACATCATTTTAAATAATTTAGTTTTTTCGTTATTATAATATTTATATGGTCACAACATTTTCTTTTATAATAGAAAATAATAACTTTTATCATTCTCATGTGGACAAGTAAAATAATTACCAATAATGAAGAATAGTAAAAGTATTGAATAACAATAATAATTTAAAACAAAAGGAGTAGTTTGGATGATTTTTTTTTTTTCATTATACGAGCGATGCATATTAGAAGCGATGCGTATATATCTCTTACGATTATTATTACTTTATTTTTATTTTTTTGAACCAATTATTATTACTATCTATAAGGATAAATTTCATAACAAGACCTAATTTATAAATTAATTTTCAATTCTGAAACCGAATTTTAAAGTTTCTTAATAAGGGGCTCAATTTAACATTTTTTTCTCAATTCAAGACTTGAAATTTAAATTGAGTTTTCAATTCAAGACAAAATTTCATTTTTTTTTCTTTTTTATTAAATTTATAATTTATTTATATTTTAATATGTATTTATAATTTAGATAAATTAAGACAAGTCCATACAATTTTGGAACGATCTTCATCCGACTTGTATTAATTTATATATATATATATATTAAATAAACGTAATTAAAAAAATAAAGATTCTTTTATTTTCTTAATTTTATGAATAAAAGTACAGAAAATCTATTTTAATATAAATTATATTTTATGAATTAAATTAATTATATTTTTTTCTTTCTTTTTTTTCGTATTAATTAAGATAAGTCGGATGAAAATTGTTATTAAAGCGCACTAACTTGACTTAATTTATCCAAAATATGAATACATATTGAAATATAAATAAATTTATAAATATAAATAAAAAAGAAAATGAAATTTTATCTTAAATTGAGAACTCAATTTAAATTTCAAGTCTTGAATTGAGAAAAAAATATTAAATTAAGTTCTTTATTAAGAAACTTTAAAATCCAAATTAAAAATTAAAAATTAATTTATAAATTAAGTCTTATTATAAAATTTATCCCTTCTATAACTATAGGTGAATGTGTATTCCCAACTATTCTTACTTTATTTATAGGCCATATGATCTGGAAATTTCGTTTTAGTTTGGGCCAAACCTAATAAATAATGTTTAATATTTGCAAAGTTGGGTGCGATGGTCCACATCACCAATTTATGTATTGGTGATTTCATTATCTATCAAAAAGTAAATTGTTAGCATTCAATTTCATATACAAAATTCAAGATTTTCTTTTTCTTTATTCTATGTTTGAAAAGGAGAAACAACTGTCTATTATCTGCTCCATCCTTACGTGATAGAATTAAAGTGGTCTATTTTTATTTTCTTTAAGTCAACATATAGATCGGTGCAAAGAAAATAAATATATAGGTGTTAATTTCACCTAAGTGCCATAACACTTCTTTACAGACCAATAATCCTAATAGCTGATCTGTTGTGATTTAGGTACATAGCTGGAAAATTGTGGTGATAATTAATTGTGTACATTGAATTAGGTGATTATAAGAATATTAAATAGGATCAACCAAAGATACTTCAAAAATTAGATGATAATAAGATTATAAAACTTTTGTAAATATTAGTAACATTATGTAATTACAATAATCTAATCAAAAGTTGCCTTTGAATCTAAAACTGGATTTAGACACACCCAACTACTTTAAAAAATAATTCAACAAGAGTAATTGGCCAAACAATCACAAGTGAATTTTCAGTTTATGAATTTTAAAATTATATATCAAAAATAGAATAAAGTCTCCTCATTTTTCTTAAGACTTCTAGGCTAAATAAGGTAATTTCTTTCTACATTTTCCGAGCACTCCTGAACATCCTAATTAAATAACTTATATTAATTCAGCTAATATTGTTGATTCTCAAAAACATATTAAAAAAAATGCTTGTCTGGGAATAAACAACTTTTAATTACCAGAAAAGTAAATGAATGAGCTTTTCCGCATATAAATTAGCTATGTACAGGCTACAGCTCATATAAATCCGGGTATATTGAAAGAGAAAGCTGGAAACAGAACAAATCATGTTATTATAAGTTATAACATTATATAAAACGAAAAAAGAAAAAAAAGAAGAAGAAAAATGAAGGAAAATACATGCATGGACAAACTGAAATATCATTAATTTTTTTTTCCTAAATCGCTACTTTAATTTGTCCCGTGCATGTATCAAAAACCAAGAGACCCACCAACCAAATCAAACAATTTTATCTGTCACAAAAAAATTAATTACTAACCCCTACAACCCAAAAAAAAAAAAAAAAAGAAAAAAGAAAAAAAATTCCGATGACAATTAAAATTAAACCTTATAAAAAACAGAACCCTGATCGGCTTCTTCTGTTTCATCCTCTTCCTTGCACAAAACCAAAAGCGTTTGAGTCCTGATCATATCTCCCTGCGCGGCGAAAGTGGGCGACGATTGGTTCGGCGACGTGACGCCGGTGGTCGGGGGAGAGTGATTCATCAAGGCGAGGCAACCCTCGCTCCAGGACCTCCGAATCCGATAGGAGACGTTGTTCTGTCTCGCGGAATGGTTGCAGTGGCCGCGCTCCTTGTGCAAGGCGCATTTGCAGTTTTTGTGATACGGTCGGCGCTGGATGCCCAAATCTTTGCCGGAGATGCAGCTTTCGAACATGCCCCGGAGAAGACCGTCTCCGGCTGCACCCGTCGACATATTGGGCCGATCGATCACTCTTCTTCTGCCTCTAATTGACCGATATTCGGATCGAAATGTGAACTTATTTCCGCGTTTGTTATGTGCGAGAGAAAGAGGGAGGCAAAGTGAGAGAGAGGGAATTGATGGTCTGTGTTAATTGAATGGTTATTTGATGGTTGTTTAAATATGGGAGAAAATGAAGGCTCTTGAATGAATGGTTAATTAGAGCGCCAAACGCGGCGTTTTGAGGGATTTCTGTTGTTTAATTTAAACCTCTTTTGGTAGGTTTCTCCCTTTGTCAATGGGCCTTAATTTGTGGGCCCAACTTCCTTCTAACTTTGGACACTCAAAAGAAAATATCTTTTTTTTACTTCATTCAAAATCTACGTTGTATTACTTTGTCTTTTACCAAGAAAAGCGTTATGTTTTATTTAAACACTATTTTATTTTTAGTCACTTGACATAGAAAATGTTTTTTCAGACATAACCTCAACATTTTTTTTTTAACAAAATATCTTTACTTTTCTTATGTATATAATCTATACTAATTCGTACCACCAAAATTTATGACGTATCCAATATATCTTGTACGATTATACCAAGTGAATTAATTTGTATTAATTACTTCAACTCGTATCAATCAATACTGATCATATCATACTACTTATTTCTAATAAAATCATGACATCCCATTTTAATGAACTCATACCATTCAAAGTTATATCTGTACCAATATCCCTTAACAAATGTATTGATCGAAATGTAAAAAAAAAAAAAAGGAGTTAAAAAGACAATAAAATATCCATTTTCCCCATAAAATTGGCTAAGAATAGGGTTTCCATTATAAATTATCACCGTTGAGCCAATGAAGATATTCATATGAAATGGCAAATACAAATCAACAAATCGCATGATACAAACCAACATAAATGGAACACTTCTTAATTCAATCGATCTATAAACATTATTTCCATAATGATTAAAAAAGGATCATTTTGAAATATTAATTTATAAGCTTCGAGAACATATTTAAAATTATTAGAACAAAATCTTAGCTAATAATTGAATTTTAAATAAGTGGAGCAAGACACTCTGGCTAACTTATGAGCTCTATTCTTGACATTTATATTTACTTAGTTCTACGTTACCTAAGCTTCAAACCAACTAAAATTGTGTTAAGACAATTATACTTCATAACGATAGATTTTATTTCACACACAATTTTTTTTGTCACGGGTTTCTTCCCCTTATCTTCTTTGTTTTTTTTAGGTGAGCTACTTGTAGTTTTCTTTCTTTACAAATCCAAGAAATTGAATACGTTATTTACTTTTGTAATGAAAAAGTCCAACAGTTTTGTACACAATCTTTAATTATCTATCGTGTGTTATTTACTTTAATAATGTAAAATTTCTTGCTGTTTACTTCGGCCTTTTACATGCCAATACGAAAGCAGCTTTATCAATAAACCTTGTTTAACTTGTAGGGGACCTAGTGGCAGCCCATCAAATTTTTTTTTTTAATATATTATGACATATCCCTTAAAAAAAAAAAAAAAAAAAAAGTGACTGCTTAAGGTTTTTTTTTAATGAAGATTGACCAAGAAAGTATATATTATTTTATTTATGCCTGATTGGGTTTCTTCTAAAATAAAACCCACCCTAAATTAATGTAAAATATATTTATTTAATTTATATCTTTTGTAATTTATGTTAAACATTTTATTTATAGAAAAATGTTGAAATGTCCACCGTGTATTTCATACATCAACAGTAAACACATATTAATCAACAGTAAACCCATATTAATATGTTGAAGGCGGTTTATTTATAATTACAATAGATCATCCAAAGCAATAAGCATTCATGTAGTCGACCAATTATTGTTCCATTATTATTTATGATACTAAACAATATGAAAAGTCGCTTCTGTCCTTGAATTTCGGTATTTAAAATGTCCACTGGCAGATTTCATGATATATTTAATTTTGAAGTTGGCAAGGCCTAACTACATAAAAGTTGTCATTTTTGGCAGTTTGGGCTTTAAAATCATCCATGAATACCAGCTTAGTTTAAACTCATTCTACTCATCTACAGCTCAAAAACATTCTCATTATCCTCGTGTAGTTCAAAGAAAATCAATATATTGATCATTGAGATATAACAGAAGAGATATATTACATCATTTATCTAACAAAGAATTTAACAAAACTTCTCATGGTTATTCTTCATTATCCAAGCTTTCTAAAAGAAAAGAAAGACATAAGAACAAGAAAGTATGATCAAATCCAGATTCATAGGATATTAGTCGAGCTTGACAGACGAAAACAGGTAATGCACGAACCAGAACGAAGAGAGGAAGCCAACCGTACCAGTTGCCAGCATAATCGCAACAACCATGAAGAGCGAATAGCCAAGGTAAAGAGTAGCAGAGACCGGTCCACTCAAACTCTTGAGATCAAATATCAGATAATTGATCGCGTAAAAAAAGATGTATATGGCAACAGAGCCAGAAGCAAAGAAGGATTTCCACCACCATTTCCAATCCTCCACACAAAGATGCATGTATGTTAGGACAAGTGACACCTCAGCACAAACTACTACCAAAAGCATCAGAACGATGAAGAGGAATCCAAACACATAGTATACACGGCCCATCCAGATACTCGACATTATGAAGAAGAGCTCAATGAAAAGTGTACCAAAAGGAAGGGTACCTGCCCCAAGAACCAAGAGCCAAGACGGGTATTTCTGAGGCGGGATTTCTCGGGGGATTTGATTGGTTCTAACAGGGTATTCGATATGTGGTGCTTTTGCACCAAAATAGCCCCCAACGAGGGTCAAGGGAACCGAGATACAGAACCATAGCAAGATGAGTATGACGAACAATGAAAAGGGAATGGCGCCAGTGCTATGACTACCCCATAATAAGGAGTTCAAAATGGTGAGGATAATGAAAGATATACCAGGGAAGAAACAAGCAACTTTCCATGATACTGAAATCCAGCCCTTATTATCTCCACAATAGATAGTCCTCCACATACGAACAGCTACATACCCGGCTGCAATTCCAAGAATCATGTAGAAAAACAGCATACCGGTTATCAGTGTCCCTCGAGAAGCTGGGGACATAAAGCCGAGGGCAGCAAACAAAATTGTCACAACTGCCATTCCAAGAATCTGAACTCCATCTCCAACCATTACACATAAAAGTGATGGATTAGTGGGTGCACGGAAAACATCCCCAACAATGAGTTTCCATCCCGACAACTCCTCGTTCATCTGGGCTTGAGCTTCCTTGTCAAGCTCCTCGTAGCGAGTGAGATCCCGCCTTACAGTCCTTAAAAAGATGACAAGCACGATACCGGCCAAGAAAGTGATGACCATAAGAGAGTTGAGAATTGAGAACCAATGCACTTTAGCACCCTCCATCTTTAGATATGCATCCCACCTTGATGGCCACTTGATGTCCCTCTCCTCAAACGACACCTCATATGTAAAAGCAATTGGCTGATTCTCCTTAACAGCCATAGACACTGCACCTGGATCACAACTGATTGAAGATGGATACTTGTCATACATATTCAAGTTCTTCAATGAATCAGCATTGTGCTGGAAACTACAAGGCACCACCTCAAATCCAACAACCATGTAACCAGGTGCATCTGATCCCGCATTTCCAACTGTAGGGATCAGCTCAGCTGCATCCCCAGTACCCATAACACGAGCCATGTTAGTTTCCTCATACTTATTAACAAGAACATTGAACTTCAGGTGATTGAATAAGTAATACACATCGTGCACCTTAACACCAACAGGATACCCAGTCCACCTCAACGTAAAATCATCCTTCTTGGCATACCGTATGGCGGGAAGGTTATCTAAAATTACATTTACCTGATACATCTCATCAATCCTCTTTTTCAAAAGCTTAAACTCACTTGCTGACAAAGGTGTAGTTTGACAGAGAAATATCTCAGTCTCATTTGTGTACATCTTAAACCTATAAGGAGAATTCTCTATCCTATCACCCATAAGGAGCTCACCAAGATTTTCTGCACTGTCCTTGATACCTTCTTTCGGCTTACAGAATGGCAAACTATAATAGCTAAAGGGGATTTCAGTCTCAATTGAAGTCAAAGAATTGACCTTCATATTCAAGTAATCACCAATGCCATACTTGTGAGGATAACTACCAGGGAGATAAAATCCCTCTGCTAATTGGAAAAACGCTATGAAAATAAGCAAGGCCCAGATCCTCAACTTGTGAAAAGACTCCATCTTTTCTGTTTCTTGGCAGATCTGGATGGCCCAGATCAAAAAATCAACGATAAATGCCAAGAAAAACCAGTTATCACGTGGGTTGCGGTTAATACAAGTTCTCGTAACAAAATGCAGAGAGGGTTTTGATGAATCTTGATAGGGTGGGTTCAAATCGAAATGTGTGAATAAATTCAGATAACACACACGAAAGAGAAACTGCTATCAAAATCAAATGATAACAGCATACAAATTCCAGAAATCTAACCTGATCGTCCCCTATAAAAGAAGGATAACAGCATTGGCAGAGAACGTGAAACTGCAGTGAAAGAAAAATGAGAGAGAAGGGGAAGAGTGGACGAGAAGGCAAGAGACTGCATCTGCGTGTACATATTTAAGTCTATTTTTAGCGTCGGTGGAAGAAATGACGGCAGGATCATGGCAATTTGTTTAAGGAAAGTAATCCCCGGGGGATTATCTTTACTACTTTTTAGCAATTTTTTTTTTTTTTTGTTTCTTTAATGTGTCCAGAAACGTTCTCTTCAAGTTTTGCTGATAGCAATTGCCCTCCAATATTGGTATTTGGTAGTACTCAAGAAAATCATAATTTGTCTTTCTCATTCTGTGAATCAACGATCGTCCATTTTATTAGTAAGAAAAACGTGTTGCAAAAAGGATCTTGCCCAGGGGCGGAGCCTCATGGGCTAATGTGGGGCTTTAGCCCCCTCTAAATTTTAAAAAAAAATTAATTTTCTATATATATTTTTTTGATTTTTTTTATTTTAAATGTTAAAATTCTCATTTTATAGTAGTTTAGTCCCCCAAGTCAACGAGCCCCCCCTATATAAACTGTCTAGCTCCGCCCCTGATCTTGCCATATACACAAATATATCAACATGGTGTACGAAATTTAAGTTCATCTCATTTTGATCGGTCATTTCCAACTCAATTAAGAATTTTGAGACAAAAAATGCGATAATTTAAAATAAATGAGACAAGTTTTGCTACTTTTAAAAGAAACAAGATCAGTTTTATCATGTCCAATAATTATGTGCCAATTTTATATTTTTTTTTATAAAAGAGCAAAAATAAAAATTCGATATTAAACATTTATTCTGTCAACCAAAGATTATAGATTTTATTACTAAGAAAAACGTGATGCAAAAGAGTTGCCATATAAATTTTTTTTTTTGAAATATAATTGTTAAATTCTTTAGATATACACAAATTTATCAATATGGAGTTACAAGTTTGAACTCATATTATTTTGATCGGTTTTGTCACCTAAATTAGTGTTGAATGCATATCAAGTAATTATGAGACCAATTTTATATTTTTCAATAAAAAAAGCAAAAGTAGAAAAATTGATAATAAACAATCTATACTTATTCATTTGATCATGAATGTTAGTATTTTATCTTCGTTTAACGGAATGGATGGTCAGGTGAAATATAAGGTCGAGTTATTTCAACTCTGAATGTTAGTACTTTATCTTCGTTTAAGGGATTGAAGTACTTTTTTTAAATCTTTTCCATTTATTGGAGAGGAAATTGGTAATCGTATTATATTGCTTAACACATTTGTGAGAGTAAAGAACAGTGATAATAATGAATTAAATTTCCTCACTCGACGCAATTGGTTAATTCACAAATGGATTCAGATGGTACTTTGTAAAAATTTCTTTAATCATTTCATACTTACAAAAATGAAGGAAACAACGGATCAAAAATTCATACTTTTATGATAGTTACATATTATATGGTCATTCTTTGAGGAGAAGATGACACTCATACTCTACTTGATGCATGTGAAGAGAATATAGTATTAATTCTTGAAATAAAAGTGTCGATATGTAGGATCAATATATGCAAAAGACTCATTTAAAAGCTGTAAAATAAAAATAAATGGATTTGATGAAGAGTATGCTTAATGCTAAATCAGTACACCAGTATGATATAATTAGCTATAAAAGTGGTCTTCAAATCTACTAGTAGAGTTTGATGTGAGAGTCCACCAAAACCGTGATGCAAACATAAATAAATACAATTACATTACTATTTTAATGTACTATTCGTAAATTTTACTCCATCAATATTGTGTTTATATATTTGTTTTTCCTTTTGGAATGACTCAATAAAATAGTTCAACTTCTGTGTTTTTAAATTGATTGGTAATTAAAAACATTATATTCAATCAAACTCGGATACCTCCAAAATTAGGCAAATTGTGAATTCCGAAGAACCGGCAATTTATTAAATTCATCAAACCTTAAAGAATAACCCAAATTACTAATTTGTCATAAAAAAACATGAGACAATTCTATTCAAAAATTAAAAAGGGTAAAATAATTATTTACTAGTTTTATTCGGAACTAAAATTATGATAGAAATGAGATGAAGTTTTAGATCAAATGAAAGTAGAAAGTTTTCTGGAATATGATACTGTCACAGTTACTAAAAAATTTATATTCTAAAATATTTCCAGTAATTCTACCTCAAGGGTTTACAACAAGATTCCAAAAGAAATGTGCAGAATAAGAAACAAAAAAACAAAACCCTTGGAAAACTCAGATTCATTCGTTTGAAGTAAATTGGTGTTGTCACAGTACTTACAAGTTAGATCAGCCTAACTAAAGCACCTAACAATTTTCAAATAATATCCGAAAGGCATGTATATAAGCAGTTGCACTAGGAATCATCATCTCTCCACAACATTCAAGTTGCATTTGGATTTCAGCTCCTATATAAAGACTACTAAAATTAGAAGAGAGGGATTGAGGTTTAGCTACCAGCATTCACCTCGAGGCACCGAGTCCCATTGATTTCGGACGCCTCATTGCATTTACAGGATTCACTATGCCCTGTGAGTCCTTCCCCAGTCCCATGCCTTCCACAAATCCCATCTTTGCCATCATCTTCGATCCAAATCCCTTTGTATGCTTCTCAAACGAACCAATTTTGACGTCATTGTTTTTTGCTGATTTACTTCTGGTTTCAGCAGACTTGGAACTGCGTCCCACTGATCTGGATTGAGGTGGCGTGTTCGTTGAGTTACCACCACTGGTTTCAGGAATCTCTGCTCCTAATCCAAGTGATTTGGGCCTCTGAAACACTTCAATGGGCCGGGCCATGCCTTGGCCATCCTTGCCTAAGCCCCCACCTTCTACATATCCCATCTTAGCCATCATTTTCGAGCCAAACCCAGTTGTGTGTGTCTCAAATGCAGCATATTCTACTGAGTTGGACACGAGTTTGTCTTTAGTTTCATTTGGTTTGGTGGTTGTGAACTCAACTGTTTCAGAGTTCATTACACCACTCGAGACGAACGAGAGTGGCTGAGAAGCATAAGAGCCTACTTTCCCAGTCATGTTCTTTTTTCCTTCTTTGCTCATAGAGTAGGTTGCTGAGTTTTGACTTGATTTTTTCCTGGAATATTGTGAGCCTACAGGAGCGGTGGAAGAACGAACTCGAATGTTCTTCTTTGCAACATATGTATCTCTAGGTATACCATCGATAACAGAGAAATCAGCATACTCATCATCAGCTCCTATCAGCTGCAATTCAGAAAGCAATAACTTATTGAGTGTGACGAGTAGAAGTACAACTCAGAAGGAGATCTAGAAGAAACTTGAGAGATACAACTGGAAGAGGATAAAGTTATGGTATGATCAAATACCTTCTCCAGGCGAATTTTATCAGATGAAGATGGCATACAGGTGTGCTGTGTTCGCAACACTGTCACAAATCTGAGAAACAAAGTACCAAGATCAATATGTTGCTGATATAGCATTCTGAATAAACAAAAGATACACAATTTTTTTTTTTTTTTTGAAGAATATGAGTATGCCATTATTCTGCATAAACCACAATTCCAAATAAATGAATAAGGTGTGCATCAGTTTTTTTTTTTTTTGTTAAATGTGTATGCTTGTTGATTGTATAACATCATGCCATTAGCTCTCTGGTCAGTCCAATTACAACTGAGTTAAGGAAATTTGGTACACGATACCATATTACGGAAAATTGCAAAATTGTGCTTTACCAGCAGCTCCCCTCTTTCCCAATATATGCAGAATTCTCTACAAAGTAGTTTGATCCAGATGCCAAGAGAAAATCCTTCTACCTCCACTAAACATCAAATGGTAATACCTTCGTGGAATAGTCAAAACCAGTGCCGTGATTGAACATACAACATACCATTTCTTGGACAAATTAATAAAGTACTCAATTTGCATAACAAGGTTAATATTTATTATTTATTCTCCCCACTGACCAATTTTTCTAGCTTGATCCCTGTACATAAATAGACATGGTTTACCTCTTCTTGCCAGAACCTTGGCAACCACTTCGCAAGCGATAAATGGCAGCTACTCTCTGTACCTGCAAAGCCAAAACCAGAGATTACATATAAGCAGAATAAAGACTATTAGATATAGCTGTAAGCTGCATTCACTGTCTCTTAGAAATAATATTTGTGAAGAAAACAAGAGGAATAAGATTCCAATCTCCTTGACAAAGTTTAGGAAATTAAAAAACAAAAGAAAAGAAAAGGCGGGAGCAACCAAATTTCTTTCTGTCGATGTAACCATAAAATGTAGAACTTAGACAAATTTCATTCAGCAAAAATGTTGAGCATGAGATGTGCATCGTTATTAGTTTTACTTTCAACTTTACACCTTGAACTCCAAAAGGATAGTAAGATTAAATACAATACAAAATAATGAATGATTGGCCACTAGCTACAAAACCAAAATAGTACCTGAGAACAATCCCTTGGGTGCATAGGTGCAAAGGAGTGCATATCTACACCATCAAGAACAATCTGCTGTAATTTCTGCAAGAAAGGAAGGATATGATGTTGTCAATGAAGATTTCCCAGATAACTGATTGTTTATAGTTTATACAGCTAAGCGCAGTATAGAAGAAGAAACTGCATCCATTTCTCAGTTGATGGAACTTCTGCATGCTTGAGTTTGGACTAGGAATGGCCCTTTTCCAAAGGACCCAATTATGGCAGACTGAGAGAGATGAGAACATAAAGTGAAGATAAGAAATCAAGGTAACTGGGAGATAATAAACTAAAAGAAGAATTAGGTCCAGAATTCAAATTTAGTTACTGAGCAAGCAATCTTTATTCAAATTTTGTTCAGTCTTACCAAATTAATCTTCTCAAGATTTACACCACGCTGAATCATTCTATCCCGACGCTTTGCAGCAATCATTTCTTTACGATGTTTCTTTTTTTCACCTGCAATCACAATGTGTACATACTATGCCTTCAGGAAATGTAAGAAAAGATTATCCATGTTGGAAAGGATGGTAAAATAATTATGAAAACAGAAAGAATAAAGAGAGACTCTCTAAATACAAAAGACAATTTCGATTCAGGACCACGCAACTTCCTTATTACCAAACTTTTAACACATAGAGAACACGGAAAGGAAGGGCTGGAAAGATCCTGTATCATAAGGACACACTCTTAACGGAAAGGGGAACGGCCAAGCATGCTTATGTCCTAATTACAACTTTTATTTTTATTTTTTTATAATTACTAGCAAACAAATAAATGTAACAGAAGCTATTACCTGGTATTCTCCTAAATTTTTTGCTTTTGCTAGCTTCAACAGACCATGACTGTTGAGCTCGAGCAACATGTTTTTTCTTTCCAGAAAGGGTTCTGGGATCCTTGACGAGCATTAGGTCATCTAGAGCAGATGACCATGCATACTTAGCAGGTGTTGATTTTTTATCTTCTGTGCGATTTTTTCTTCCTGGTCTAGACCTTTCCATGCCATACTCCCTTGATGCCTCCTGAAGATCAATCCCGCCCAACTTATGCAGCGTTTCATCCAAGCTGTTTTTAGAATCACTGTCCTCCTCAGACACACCAGACATTTTCCCCACCAGCTGATCAACATTGATGGTGTTTTCAATCCCACCAATTCCCTCAAAGTAATCTGCAGCAACCTCATCATCAACATCTGAACCACTATACGACAAACTCTCACTCTCTGATGTCTCAGATCTATCATCTGAGACTGAAGAATCAGATCCTTCATCATCACTTGATTCTTCGTCTTCACACTCATCATCCTCATCAGAAGTATCATGTGTATATATTTTAGTGCCTCCAATTAACACATAACCTGGATTTTCCTCCAGGGATGACATTTCCACCACCAAGTCCTCGCCCATTTCAGTATTCGATCCATGAAAAGCCTCAGCACCAATATTACCTTCCTCAGAGGAAGATAAAACGATACTGTCTTTCTCTTCCATTTTGGATGAGGATCCAATAACATCAATAGTTGTTTCCACATCACCATAGAACCCTAGTCCTCTATGCGAGCTTTCATCCAGTGTAAAACTTGTGGTGTAATCATACATATATTCAACATTTGGGGATTCCTTAACTGGTCCCTCATCTAAGTAGGCAACAATGGGAGTCTTCCCAGAATCAATCAAGACTACAGGATTTGATGCGTCAAAACTGCTGTTTTGATTGCCAACTCCACCTACTAATGCATTTTCCTGAAATGCATCCATTACCCACCAAAAAAAAATAGCCACTTTCAGACCAATATCTTAAACAGAAACTCTCAATTTAATTTTCTATAATTGCAGAATCTACATCAAGGGAACAATGGACCAAAAACTACGACATGGATTGAGCTTTTCTATTAAAAAGAAAAGTTTTTCGATGAGGTAAAAAGGCAAAAAAGGAATTTTTTATTTTTTTTTCCTTTTTCTAGATACTTCCCTGTTTGTGGCTCACATGATCAAAAGTAATACAAAATCATATAATTCTTATGATGATCAAAAGTAATACAAAATCGAAATTTGCATTCCATTCTACCAATCATAATCCTGACATACAATATCAAGAATCAGTTACACAAAATTTTGGTGAAAAACAAATTCTTCTGAACCAACAAAAAAATTGAAGAACAGGAAAAACGGAAAAGACTAGCTATGCAGCTAAAAATAAAATCACTTCAGTAAATCTACAAGCACTAACAAACCTGTGGATATAGATAACCATAAGCATTTCCGCTGATCTTCTTAGTCTCGCTTATCCGCCCCGGGCCCGAATCCGACCCAAATTTCTTCGAATCAGAACTGCTTCCTTTTCCATTCACGGTTCTCGAACTCCCATTTCCCCGATTATTCCTCCCTGATCAAGATAACAATTAAACTAAACCAACAACAGAAATCAATGAACAATTATCATCCTTGTGCATAACCAAATTAACTCAGACACAGACAGAGACAGAGACCTCTAGAAGGAGGAGAATTGAAGGCGGCCCAATCAGACAAGAATCCACCTTCTACAAAGAGGCCACGATTTCCGGAGGAAGAAGAAGCAGAAGTCCGTGGGGCCCGGCTATTGGATTTGTTCAACTTTTTTCTGCTTTTTCCGGCCATAGATAAATTATCTTCTGCTGTTAGAGATACAACCTATACGTATATGCATACACAGCGTCGGTGGAGGCGGTGGAGGCGATGTTATTCTCTGTTTTCTTGTGCCTTGATCGAGAAGGGGGGAAAGAAACTTGGGCTTGAGGGTAAGGAGGAATATCCGTTTGTGCTTGGGTGCACGTTTTCTGTTGTACGTTTGAAATTGTGGAGACAATGAAATTAGAATTTACAGTGTACAAGCATGTGAAGCGTTGGTCTATGAAATGACTGTGTGGGGCCAGTGGGTTGGGTTAGCCTGTGTGCGCTCAGGAATCTACGCAAATATGCCATTCTTTCATTTAAAGAGGAAAAAAAAAAAAAAAGAGCAAGGTCCATCATCTTCGTCTCTCGTTTCTCGGTTATTCAAGTAAACGACATCGTTCTTTATTTGCGATTGAAAAAAAAAAATCAATAAACCCTCATATTCCATAACTAAAATACAAAACGAGTCAAATTTGCCTACAATTTCTATTTTATTTTTATAGCTAAATTAAATAATTATTATAATCAATGTTGAGAAAAAATTATACATCTCCTAACAATCTTACAATTAATTTTCGTTAGATTGAATTTCCAATACATGAAGAACTTAAATATCCAATTTAAGTTCAACCTGCATGGAGTAGCTCAAAAATTTGAAGAGTTAATTTAGTGGTATCTATTTTTAATATAGGTATAATTGTATGATAATTATATACGTAACATCACATGAGAATTCAAAAAAAGTAAAACTTGAGAAAAATTTAAAGAGAAATCTCTCTCACATTTCCGGGAAAAAAATTCACTCAAATCAGAAAACTTTCTAATGCAAATTAGAAAAAAACATTTAAAGTTTCAATCAGTTAATCGAACTAAAATTTAGACAACACGTTTAGAATTTGTTGATTTACAATCAATATCATTGCAGCGTAGTGAATCCTTTGCACTAAATTTTATCCCATACCGTTGTTAATCTCCACTAAATATAATCCCTGTGTAGTCAATCTGAAGTATATAGCTTATTGTACTGACTTTTATCCCTAATATTAAGTAATGCGTCCAAGAATTTCCAATTTCCATGTCCTGTGGATCTTAGAAGGCCAGGTATGTGAGTGTGACTCATATAGGGTATTCATTTCCATATGTTGATGACAAATGAGCATTAGTTGAAATTATATATGGATTTAATTTATTAGAAGGTGAATACAGGAAGTTTGGAATATGGTATTTTAAAAATTAGTTGGAGGAAACTCAACTATCTAGATAAATTTAAAATAAAATAAAAATACCTCTCTTCCTAGAATAACACTCTTATATCTTGTATAGATTAGGACAACTCGAATTCTTTGTTCAAAAGCTCTATCCACCGCCAAAATTATGTATGGTTCTAAGTAAATATGAATTTTCCAACTTTATTGTTAATTTCAATCTCTATTATTTTATAGCTTTGATTTGATGTACAAGTACTAAAACTTGAATTTTGGACAAGAGCCCAATTGAAGTGTATTAAATACTTGTAAGATAAGACAAGATGTAATCTTGACCAATTTTGTTGATTAATCCAAGTTAGGTATAGATTAAATATTATATAAACATAATTATACAGTGAGGAAATAAAACATCCCATATCTTAGTGCACTAAAATATCATTATTAAGTAAATATTGAGTTGTGCCAATTTAAAATAGGCCAGATATTTTCTGAAAGTGAAGTATCACCAAAATAAAGAGAAAAAAAAAAGAAAAAAAAAAAAGACGAATTTCCCGAGAAACTCAACTTGTCCACGTGCGTGTGCATATGAATTGGTTGATCATGCATCAATTGTCAATTATTGTTGATAAAAAAAGTAAATACCCACCTCAGCATTTAAAGCAGATTAAGTTGAATTCATACAAATAAATGTTATTACATGTTGACTTGAGGTTGTGGAGCTCAAGACATAGCTAGCACAAACTAACAAGCCAAACAACTCTCTCTCTCTCTCTCTCTCTCTCTCTCTCTGCTACTGCAATGGCGGGAGGGTCGATGGGGGGCCCAACTGGAGTATCAAAGGAGAGAGCTGGAGAGTACAAGGGAAGGCTAACTGCTTATGTTGGCTTTGCCTGTTTTGTTGCTGCTATTGGTGGTTCCCTCTTTGGCTATGATATTGGAATTTCTGGTATTTTCTTTTCTACTTTTCATCTTCTTTCTTTCTTTTATTAATTCACACAAATTGTTAGGGTGTATCATTCTAATTGTTCATGTTTCTAGCCATATCCCTTACCACTGCTGAAAATTATCATATCACAATTCAATCGCAATAAATTTCTCATATAGTTGACTATATCAAAGTATTAGACAATTCACCTTTTCTTAAGGAGAAAAAGAAAGAAGTTTTTGATTTCCTTTTGAAGTAGGTAATTATGGTAATGTTCTTTGTTTTTAAGAGATCAGAGTAGGACAAATTCATACCAATCCCACATGTACATTTGATAATGTTATTTGACGTGTAGAAAGATTTGATAAGAGAGTGATGGTTAAACAGGAGGAGTTACATCCATGGATGGATTTCTGAAGAAATTCTTCCCAAGAGTGTACAAACAGAAAGGACATGCAGAAGAAAGCAACTACTGCAAGTACAACAATCAAGGCCTTGCATCATTCACATCATCTCTCTATCTTGCTGGTTTGGTTTCATCCATAGTAGCATCTCCCATCACTCGAAAATACGGGCGGCGAGGAAGCATCATCTGTGGTGGCATAAGCTTCATGATTGGAGCTACTCTAAATGCTTCTGCTGCCAATCTCATCATGCTCATTTTAGGCAGGATCATGCTTGGTGTTGGCATTGGATTTGGCAATCAAGTGAGTCTCAAATACACACTCAATTTACAAAACTATAAAACAACTAAAATTGTCTTTATTTCTACTGTTTGAAGGCAGTGCCATTATACCTATCGGAAATGGCACCAACTCATCTCAGAGGGGGGCTGAATATGATGTTCCAATTGGCTACAACTTTAGGGATATTCACTGCAAACATGATCAATTACGGGACGGAGAAGCTCCGGCCATGGGGGTGGAGGCTCTCTCTGGGGCTTGCTGTGGTGCCTGCTGTTCTGATGACAATAGGAGGTGTTTTGTTACCTGAAACGCCCAACAGCTTGATCGAGAGAGGGTTCGAAGACAAGGGCAAAAGGGTACTAGAGAAAATCAGAGGCACGAGCGACGTTCATGCTGAGTTTCAAGACATTATGGATGCTAGTGAGCTAGCAAACTCAATTGAACACCCTTTTAGAAACATTCTTGAGAAGAGGAATAGGCCACAGTTGGTAATGGCGATTTTCATGCCAACTTTCCAGATTCTCACAGGCATAAACTCCATTCTTTTCTACGCACCCGTGTTGTTTCAGAGCATGGGATTCGGTGGAAACGCTTCGCTTTACTCCTCAGCTGTGACAGGAGCTGTTCTAGCCTCATCAACCTTCATTTCTATAGCAACTGTCGATAAACTGGGCCGTAGAGCGTTGCTGATCAGTGGAGGGATCCAGATGATCATTTGCCAGGTGAGAAAACGAAACTAATGACCTGATTTTGGACTAAGTATATAGCAACTGATTGGTATGTGTAATGGTGAAAACAGGTGATAGTTGCAATCATACTGGGATTGAAATTAGGCAGTGACAAGGAACTCTCCAAGACATACTCAGTACTGGTGGTGGTGGTCATCTGCTTGTTCGTGGTGGCGTTCGGGTGGTCGTGGGGCCCACTGGGGTGGACAGTGCCAAGTGAGATATTCCCATTGGAAACAAGATCAGCAGGGCAGAGCATAACAGTGGCAGTGAACCTCTTCTTCACTTTCGTAATAGGCCAATCCTTTCTGTCCCTTCTGTGTGCTTTCAAGTATGGGATTTTCCTCTTCTTCGCGGGGTGGATTACTATCATGACCGTTTTCGTGTACATCTTCTTGCCTGAGACCAAAGGTGTCCCCATTGAGGAGATGATTTTCTTGTGGAAGAAACACTGGTTTTGGAAGAAGATTGTGCTTTAGGTAAGATGTAAGAACAGGTAATTAATTGACAACAAGATTGTTGTTGATTTATATCAGGAATTGTCACTTTGGATGGTGTTTATAAACAATGAAAGTTGCTTCAACTTGTTTAACATTCAATTGCTATAATGAGAATTTCATACATATATAATGTAAATTGTGTTCTGCCTTCACTACACAACAGTAGACTATGCGTACTTAATGTTTGTTGCTAGTAATATTGAATATAGATGGAATAATATTTGGAATAAACTATCTAATTAGTGTGAAAAATTTATATAATATGTGTAAATTAGTTTTTTGAAGAGTAATGACGAAACAATCAATATTAAAGATATATTTATTTCTACCTATAAGTATTTCCTTTTATATACTTTGTACGTAGAGGTAGTCAGAGAATATGAATGTTTTATAAGTTTTATCATTTATATCATTCTATAATGACATAAGAAAATAGAATATGAAGTAATATAAGTTAAAATGAAAAAATATATATAATTAAATCCATACACAAAACACGCGATCAACTACAAATATAACGAAGCATAATTAAACCGCTTAAAAAGTATACTTTCCAAAATGAAAAAGTACAGAAACCCAATATTTAAAAAAAAAAAAAAGGTTATTTATTAATTTGGGGACTCTGCTGATTTGGCATTCCTTCAGGGAGATATATGTAATTTACCCAACAAATAGAGTTATAGAAAGTAGAATCCCTCCCCCAAGGTCTTCGCAAATCGACTAGGGCTCTCTACTATTTCAGAAACTCTGATACGAGGTGATGAAATTTTCCATTTTCTTTATTCTTGTATTCTTGATTATTTTCATATGTACATCGTCATGTATTTGCTTGAATCAAGCTACAATCAATGCTAGTTTATCCATTAGTATATTTGATGGCATAATTCTTTCTTCGTCTGTTTCAGTTTTCATTCTCATTTTCTGTTGGAAGGTCTTTGGATTTATTGCTAAACCCAAGTTCGGCAGTTGTGGAGTAATTGCATTATCGTGATGTTTTCTTTTTACGGGTTCTCTTTTTACAGTATTATTAAGGAGGACTGAACC
Source organism: Scutellaria barbata (assembly GCA_028654395.1). Lineage (NCBI taxonomy): Eukaryota > Viridiplantae > Streptophyta > Magnoliopsida > Lamiales > Lamiaceae > Scutellaria > Scutellaria barbata. The sequence goes on along the minus strand of CM053646.1, from coordinate 9,332,286 downwards.
ATGTTCTGTGCGTGCTTTTGAACAATGTGAATTCGTTAATTTATTTGAAGTCAATTTGAATTTACCTGTGTTCATTCCGATTCGGATATGCCAATGTGTTTGGGTTCTATTTGATTTACTGAGTGAAGATGTCTGTATGGAAAATGTGTGAACCTGGAAGCTATATGGTGGAGCTAATAATATATTGCATCAAGAATGATTTGAATTGTCGTAATGTGACATGTGACATGTTCGTGATTGCTTTTTCATATTTCGTTCTTGTTTATGCAATCTTGAAAGCCTCAATGTTGTGCATCATTATATATTTTGTTAATCATCCTAAGAAGAGAATGACTCATTTCAACATGGATGACTATTTTTTCCAAATTAGGCAGGTGAGGCAGTTTGAGATGAAAGATGCCTCTTTACGACTGTATGCTTTTGTTGAAACCCCATGTGTCGAAGGAGGCCATTATGGATTTGGTTTCACGTATAGGAAAGCATGTTTATAGAAGAAATGGAGTATTAACAGAAGTGAAGTCCTTCGTATCTTTTCCCTCTGGAACTCATTCTTCTGGAACTGTTCAATTGGGTTATGGAATAAAGAAACTCGATGGACGATATTATCAGGTAAATCCTGCTGCTTGTGTTCTACTTCAACATATCATTGAATAACATGTGTGTATATTGTTCCTGATTTGTCAGATTCACCATACTTTAACTATTTTACTCGTGCATAATTTGTCTGAAGAAACCAAAATAAAAAGTATTTCCTGCGTAATTTGCTTAAATTGGTATATTTTTTTCTAAGTTGTTGGATGTTGGCTGCTTTTATACAGTCTCATCTACGATCTGTCCAATGTATTAAGAAATCTGCACAAGTTTTTTTATAACTGCAACAAATTGTTGGCCATCAATTCTGTCTCATACGGCATTATTTGCTCAAACCTTTAATGGGGTGTTGTCATCAAGAAAGGGATTATCTTTACAATCAGGTAGTAACCAATTCCCACTGCCCTTCCACCTAGCTTTAAGGAGTGACCACCTTGAAGCTTATGAGACCAAAAAATGACATACTTGAATAATTTGAAGAGAAAGGTTTCTGTTGCATTGGTTGCATTTTAAACTCTAAATTGAAATTGAAGAACTTTCTTGTTGCTTATTCTGGACAATTAGTGATGGATTACTGTGTTATATGGATTGCTTCCTTTCCATTCATCGGTAGACATTCCTACCATCTCCAAGCACCTGCTCAAGCCTTGGGTATGATAATTATTAAACAGGTCTCTGTTAGTTGCTATTGCTTGTTGCTCTTGTAGCAATTTCCTTGAATCTGATCGTATCTTATGCTTTTCTTAATATGGGATTAAGCCGACTTTTCACAGGCATTTGCCCTTTGCTAGAGTCCATTAATAATGGACGTTAATAGACTAGGTGGTGGGAACTTTCTTTAACTTCAGAGTTTAAATGGCCTGACATGGGCCTCTATCTGTTTGCACCAGTTAGTCCTTTAATTTAGATTTCTCTCATGATTAAAGCCTATATTATTCCTATGTTTTTTTCTGAATCTATTTAATTGTACTTGTCAGTAGTTGTGCAGATTATTTATTGCTGTGTTATGTAGGGCCACATGATACAGATGACGATGATGACACCACCCAGCTTCCACACTGAGCTATATTACCTGAACAAGGAAGACCGGTTGCTGCGTTGGCTTTATATTAAACATCGAGATATAAAGTTTGGAGACAACTTTTTAGATGATGAAGATGCTACCAGTGAGCTAAGGAGTTTTAGGGGTAATATTTTTGATGATGACGAGGATGAGGACGATGATGGTGATGATGATGAGGAGCATGAGGATGAGCCATCTGAATCAAAGGATGATGTGGGTCCTTGAAATTTTTCTTTCTATGATTTTCTCATGTCCAGATCAAATGAAATATGCTGCTCCCATCATGAATGGTCAAACAATCAACTGTCTCTTTATCTTTACCCTAAATATTAGACTAATAACAGTTCAGTAATGAAGCTGCAATTGGTACTTGACAAATGATGGATGAGGGAATCCCTGTAATGTCGTCTTTGTGTTATAAGTGGTGAAATTTTAAGCGTTGCTTTCAGATTTTGAAGGGATGAATTGCCTTTGGATGGTTCTCTCTGTTTATAAATTTCCATGTAGATATGGATTTGTAGAAGATAAAGATTTTAATCACAGATGCTAAATGTGATTGCAAAGACTTTGTCAATTTAGTTGATCCAAGATCTAGCGAGGGAGATGCTATTTATTTTTTTGTTCAGCAAGATATTCATATACATTTATGAAAAACACACAGAATAGCCAAGTTGATAATTTGCACTTGACAAATACATCTTTAGCTCAGAACAGGAGTCTCTCCCAAGGATTACTAAACCTTTTGGCAGCCAAAGTAAAGATTACTAGAAAAAAGGAGAGTAAGACAAAGAAGCAGGCAAGAACTGGGGATCCAACTGAAAGAGGAGCAAACTGCATTGACCAGTTATATAAAGCTCGAGTAGTTGAAGTTACTTCTACGGTGATCTCATTACGATGATAGCCTTTATGGCAGCCACAGAGAGCACAGGTTAGCAAAGGAGTGCCAATCTTTCCGGTGGGTGTGAACTCTTGGCATCCGTCCACAGATTGGAACTTCAAATCATGAATCTTGTGACACTTTGTATAGACTACCACTTTCTTGTATTTGACGAGGGGCTTTGGCGGCTCCACCTTCCGGTGGAAATTCCGATGGCAGCCACAGACTCTGCAGTCATCTCTTGGCCACGCTGCTATATACTCCTGGCAACCATCACTCTTCCCACTCAGATCTGGATGGCTTTTGCGACATTCTGCGTATTTATCTCCCATCTCTATTTCTACTTCACAATTCCTCCACAGCCACTTTATAGTATGAGAGCAGAGGACTTGTTGGTGAAGTCAAGCATCATGATCAATTGTTTCTCTTTTCCTTTAAACATGCTGTCTCAAAAGTGAAAATAATTGATCACTATGATTTAATATCTTAATTGACTATTAAAAAAGAAAAGTATATAAAAGAAAGAAATACTTCAAAAAAAAAAAAGTTAAAAAGTAAAGGTAATGGAAGATAAGATTCTACAAACTCCAAAAACTGTCCTGTATATGCTCATCTTCAAATCATTTAATTACCATGAAAGACCTTGTGGTAGCTGCAGGTCATACCATATTAACTCACTAATAATTGCTACTTTTTTATGAAGAATAAGAGTAGTCAGTTTGGTTGCTCAACTATAACAAAATAACTAATCTTTGAAATACAAGTATTCAACTCAAAAAGAGAAATTATTCAACAAGAAAAGCAATGGGTGTTGGGCATAACTTTAAAAAGCAACAACTATCCCCAAATCATTTAAAAGGTACTAGTTATTTGAGATATTCCACTATTTCATATTAGGTTTTTTTTGTTCAAAGATTTAGAAAATAATAATTTGGGATCCGCGAGATCTTGTTTTTGGCTTGATTACACAAAAAATAAACAATTGACTTCTGAGTAGGCAGAAGAGGGAGAAAATTAGAGAGACACCTCATTCAGTGGGGATCACTGTCTTGTGCGAATAAATTCCAACTAATGATTCGATTGTTGCTCACAAGCATGTTAAATTCAAAAGTCGAAACACGATCAGCAAATGTTTGCAAAACTTAAGATAGTAAAATGAACATCTCAATCCCTTTCAAGGCATTGTAAACTCATTTGTATTTCTATAAGAATAATTCAGCAACGATGAATTTGTATTTCTAGGGTAAATCATATCGGATAAAATATATGTTCTCACAACATTTTTGTTCACATCAAACAAGTGACAAATTAATGTTCAGATCACTATTTCATTCACTCCTCTATACAATTAACACCAGTAAAAGAGCAATGCCTTCCTGAGTAATTCACACCAACTATATGTATTGGAAGATACAGACATATATATACGCATTACTATCATCTTCATTGTGGATCACCTCCCTGAAAATGCAAACATATCTACATATGGGAGCCAGATTCTTTATTGGTTGCATATTCTTGACAGTCGAGAATTATGCCTTCCCAATGCCAAAACAGAGCAGTGGGCATATATAAGAGCAGAACCCTCTTTTCTTCGTCGTCTCTTGAAACTTGTAATCCCTTTCGGTAACAAAGTCAGCCATGTATTGTACAACGGCCTGACAGATAAAAATATCATGCAAGTTAGTCTTATGTAAACAAATTTTAACTAACATGTGCAGGTAACATACCTGCGCACCCAATTTTGTAATTTCCCTTGGTGGAATTTCTAGCGGTGTTTGATCAGCACGGAAATTTCTTAACCTTGACAGAAATCTGAAGGAATCAGGCAAAGCTTTTATTTGATTGTCACTGATGTCAAGATCTTCAAGCTTCTCTAGGTTTCCAAATGACTCAGGCAGCATTCTCAGGTCCGAAAAGTTTTTCCCTACATTCAGTTTTTCCAGGCTTATCTCAAGACAAAGCGTTTCAGGTATGCTCTCGAGTTCATTGAAGCTAACATCAAGCTCCCTCAAATTAGAGAGATTACCCATTGTTGATGGCAATCTTTTTACCCTGTTATAGTGCAAAGTAAGAATCTCCAAGCGTTCAAGCTTCCCAATTGCTTCAGGAAGAGCTTTGAGCTGATTGAAATCCAATCTCAATTCTAAAAGCGATGAGCATAATCCAATTGTATAAGGAAGTTCTTCTAGATCATTTGTTTCCACATTCAGTCTCTGTAGAGAGCTTAGGTTCCCAACTGTGTTAGGTAACTTCAAGAACCGGTTTGAACTTAGATCAAGATTAATCAGAAGTTTCAACTGCCCAAAAGACTCTGGCAGGGATTTCAACAAGTTGGCAGAAAGGTCCAGGTCAGTTAAATTATGCAGCTCACCAAATGAACCTGGAAGATTCATGAGTTGGTTGGCATGGATATCAAGCTTCGTCAAGGTCTTCAGACTGCCTATGGTATTTGGAAGAGCCATTATCATGTTCTCAGATAAGTACAACTCAGAGAGAGTTGATAACTTCCCCAGAGATAAAGGAAGCCACTCGATCTTGTCCATCAATTTGCCTCGAAGATCTAAAATACTTGCCCCAGTTTTGGCAGAGTTGTCGATTAATGCAGCAATTTGCACCAGATTCAGTTTTTCTACCTCTCCTCCCACTGGGAATTCAACCAAAACACAATTAAGCCACTAAAATTGATGTTTATTAACTTGTGTTCTAGACAAATAGTCAATATATAAGCTCACCAATTTATTCCCTTCCAATCATCTATTACTTAAACAAATGACCCATCGAATCACCACATACCATTTCAGCCACAGTTCATAGTCACTCATCAAACAGCATAATTAAAGTGCAAATTAGCCCTAAAAGCTCATTTTCCATTATTAGTAGCACTATAATAGAGGTGGGATATGTTGGTAATATACCAGAATGGGGGATGAATTTTAAATTCATTAAATCAAGCATTTTCAATAAAAGCTAATATTAAATAGAAACCTGATGATGAAGCAACAGTTTTGGATGAAGAAGTGATCGGATAAAAACCCTTCAAATCATCATCGCTCACAAAATCTTCTTGATCAGTATAATCGGCACTGTCGTCCTCACTGATCACAAGCTTTATTTCACCTTCTCTACCAACACCACCATAATCAGCCACTTTCTCTGGAATCGGATCGCCGGAAACCAGCGAAGAAGCCTTCTGAATAAGCCCATCAAACACCTGGAAAATTCGGTCGAGGTCAACCAATTGCGCCGCCTCTTTCCGCTGCTCCTGGCTTTTGAACGAAACCATGGCCTTCCTAACATCTTGCAGCACGGAGAATAGCTCCGGCAGCACCTCTGGCGGCTGATGCTGCTTCGAGATCTCCTCTAATTGAAGGTTTTCTTCGGTTTCTACAGTGTGGAGTACGGAAACGGCCGCCTCAACTTCTTCAATGGAGGGCCGTGGCGGCAACGACTTGTAAATTCCAGTGATTTCGTCCACTGTTTCGGCGTAGGTAGGTGGCGGGTCTTTTATCGCCGCCGTGGCCATGGCGGAGGACTGATGCTTGAGAAGAAAAGGGATTCAGTTGGAAAAGTGTGAGCATTCCAAATATATGACAATCTTTCTTCCTTCAAAAGACACACAATACAAAACAATTATTGTCGCGATCTTTGTTTTAAATGCGTGTATTCTTGTAATAAAATATTAATTATTCGGCTTTAAATGTATATTCCGACTTAAACTAACCTTCAACCATGCATTAGAAACTATGCAAAAACAATGCACTAAAAACAATGTTATGTTTAATTTGTCGGAGAGTATGTTTCAAATATATATATTGATTGCTATTATTCTTGTGTAAAGTTATATATTAAATTATCAATAATTTGACTGTTTAATTTAATGATCATATTTAATTGATCTTCAAAATAAAAACAAATTAATATTTAATATATATAACTTGAGTTGTATTTGTGTACAACTGTTATATGGATCTTAAATCCATATACCACGGGTCGGGTTGGGATGAAACAAATTCGATCCGATCCGCACACTTTCTCATTTTTATTTTATTTTTTTTACCCTAACTTTTATATTGTGTTAGTCATACTTTTATATTATGTTAAGCATACCTTTATGTAATACTTTTATTTAAAAGAAAAAATCCTAATTTTGGTAAAATAAAAACCCTAATTTCGACGAAAAAAACCTATTTTCAGAATAGAAAACCCTAATTTGTATATATATATACATTTATGTAAGATTACATATACCTTTAAGTAATATTAATCATACTTTTAAATAATACATAAATGTACAACTAACATAATTAAAAGGTATGACTAATAAAGTATACATAACATAATATAAAAGTATGCTTAACATAATATAAAATCATAAAGATATGCTTAACATAACATAAAACCATAAATGTATGTTTGACGTTATATAAAAATCTGCTTAATATAACATAAAAGTATGCTTAACATAACATAAAAACTTTAAAGATATGTTTAATATAATATAAAATCATAAATGTAGACTTAACATAACATAAATATATGCTTAATGTTATATAAATGTATGTTTAATATAATATAAAGGCTCTAAAGGTATGACTAACATAACATAAATGTATGTTTAATATAATATAAAAGTATGTTTAATATAAGATAAATGTATGACATTTAAAGCGAATTTGGATGGGTTTGAACGCACTCACACAAGCGCATGAGGACACATGTTCAGTTACACAAATCCTAAATTCATGCCCCAATTACATAAAAAATTTTGTGATATAACTTTACATATCCCATATTTTGATTAGCCAATCTTGACTATGTTCAGCTACACCTATTCTTTCATTAAAAAATGTACATATAATCTCTTAATTAATATTTCCTTTTTCCCTTAAAAGTACATATAATCCTATTGCAAGTTCTCACAGGTGATTTACTATATGAAAAAGGGGCTATTGAGTAATTAAAAAAAGAAAAATAAAAACAATGTGAAGTATATATGATTAATTTTTTACTCAGAAAAGAAGAAAAACACATTTTGAGATGTTGGGGATAAAGAGAAAGAAATGGTCTACTTGGAGATCAAGGAATGAATAAGGAATTTTGAATGAACACCAACTTACAATTATTAAGTTGATTATAATGAAGGAACCAGTGTTGACATAATTTGCTTCACATATCTTATATCTCTACGAGATACATTCTCTAATCAAAATCTAACTGAAAAGATAATTTTCTAAAATACAATTGTTATCAGCTTTTATCTTATAAATTTATTAAATATGACAACAAATTATACTGATTTATAAAGGCAATATATTTGTGTAAATCCACAGGGGTTTCAATTCGAAAAGTTTGACTCAGGTTGACCAAAAAAAAGAGAAGAAAAAAAAAACAACAAAAAATGACTGAATTATTATTATTCTTTTTTTTTTTTAGAGAAAGAACGATTGAATAATACAACCCTCATAATTTTGGATTTTCTAGTATAATAATTTATTAGAGAGGAAACTGCATAATCAATAACAGAAGATTAAACCGGACTTAATTATCATTATGAATGATAACCAAAAACCAATTCTGAAGATTAATAAATTAAACAAACAAAAATATAAATATTAAGAAAAAATCAACAAGAGAGTGAAACATGTAAACCAAGAGAATCCCATCAAAAGTATATAAATCATTTGTTTCACAATTATTGAAACATAAAATTACATGAATTGATGTAAACAGAAAAGCATCAAAGAAAAATGCTCGTCCATGTTTCTTGATTTTGTTTTCCCTCCATTGTTGGCAGTTGAGATCTGGGAATTCCTGATCACTCTTACACTGTATAGTGTTGCTGGATGGTATCAATGTCCAATCCCTTTAGCTTCACCACTGATTCCACGTGTCCCTTGAGAGTGTGTAGCTCCCTAAGCCTGCAACGGTTCCCTTTTAACAACATAAGAATGCGTTTGCTAGGATTAACATGATCATGCCAATATAATACTTTAAAAAAAGTAATCATTTTAGATGATGCAATAATACCTTGCAACTTCGGCTCTTTTTCTTGCTAGCTCTGCGATTTCAGACAACTCCCCGTGGTTTTTGTCGTTGAAGAGGTTAGCATGTTCCGGGGTTGAGAGTCCGTGAAGGGTGCGTTGAGCCACAGCCCATTGTGCTTCTCTCTCACCCTTTCCATAATCCTTCTTGGTTGTGAAAGCAGTCTAGTTTCATCAAGCAAGAAGAAACAATTTGAGAAAGCTGTTAATCTTTTGCATGTTTTGATAATGATCAGAGAATTTAATTTTATACCTTGTTCTGGATCATGGATTCCCAAGCTTTGCCACTCAACATGTAGCGAGTGAGGAACTTGAGAATGTCGAGTGGGAAGTAAGTGACAATGCTGTAGATCCAGATGACTCCAGCCCATCCCCATCCAATGCCTTGGACTCTGGCGAATTCCCAGTCGGCATAAACAGCAATGGCGGTTGCCACCTGAAATCCCACAAGAATCAAACATCATAATCAGCTTCATTCGTTGCTGAATTTGTATTCTGTAGTTTGGTTGCAGCTCACCAATTGTGCAGCAAAGAAAGCCACAACGAGCAAGAAACCAGGGCGTTCAACGAACGACCAGCTTCTTGACCGTGTCACGAAGATCAATGCTTGACTGATGATGCTCACTTGAAGGTAGAGAGCAGCAGTAAGCTCATCAGGGCTGTTCCTGATGGATTTCACGTTAAAGATGCTCTGTAAGAAGAATACCCGACATGTTAGTAACCAGATGTTTGTTTGTTTGTTTTCCTAGAAAACAAATATGAAGATTGCTTAAGGCGAAACTTACTGAGAAAATGTCGGTATCAGCTGCAATGTAGAAGAAAATGAGAGTCATGATAGCCATGTATGTGCCAAGGACAACGCCAGTGGCAAAGATTTCCTTGAGCTTCCATGAGTCGGGCACTGGAGATGGCTTCACCCTGTCCTTGGAGATGGTCATGATGGTTCCATCATTGAGGACAGCAATGATCAGAACCATGAAGGGTGAGAAGTCGAACTTCCAGATGAGTGCAATGAGCATGAATCCCATCACAATACGGATTGTGATGGAAACAGCATAGATGGTGTAGTTCTTCATTCTCTGGAAGATAGCTCGGCTAGTCAGCACTGCACTCACAATCACGCTGAGCCCTGGCTCAGTCAAGACAATGTCAGATGCACTCCTGGCTGCATCGGTTGCATCAGCAACTGCAATGCCAATGTCTGCCTTCTTGAGGGCAGGTGCATCATTCACACCATCTCCAGTCATACCACAAATGTGCTTCATCTCTTGCAATTTCTTCACAATCTCATATTTGTGTTCTAATAGTAAATAAAACATTCTGTTAGCTCAGTTTCTTCACGATCTGATATCAATTCGTTGTGATGGTATTTACCTGGAAAGACTCCGGCAAAGCCATCAGCCTTCTCAATGAGTTCTTCAACAGGGATTGAAGCAATGGACTCGTCCTTGCTCTGGCCGAGAAGGGATGAAGATGGATACATGTTGGTGCCCATGCCAAGCCTACGGCCCGTCTCCTTACCAATGGCAAGCTGGTCACCAGTGATCATCTTGACATTGACACCGAGGTCAAGAGCTTTTCTAATGGTCTCTGCACTGTCATGCCTGGGAGGGTCAAACAGAGGCAACAAACCAAGAAACTCCCATGGTTCACCAGCACTCTCTTTAGTTTTCTCCGAAACAGTCTACAAAGACATTTACCACATAGTTAGAGAACAATTCTTTCTTCTTGTATCAATGATGTTTGATAGGAAGCATAACTAACCTGGTATGCAACACCAAGAGAACGAAGACCACGGTTTGCAAAATTGTCAATGATATCATGAGCCTTCTTCAGGGTTTCCCCTTTCAGCCCACAAAGCTCAATGATCTGATGAATTGTTTAATGATTACCAAAACGTTAGCTCATAATATTACAGAAAACAAGATTTGTATGAACAAATTTAGAATTATCTTTACTTGCTCAGGAGCACCCTTGCTGGATCTGTGCCAGTTCCCATTAGAGTCATAGTAGGTGATTGCAGTGCGCTTCTCCACTGGGTTGAAGGGCAAGAAATGCACCTCGGTAATTCCTGCTCGTGCCTAAAAGACACATAAACGAACCTAGAAAATCAGCTTAATTCTCAAGTATTAAAAGAGGTAGAGAGCTAGAACAAATTAATACCTCATTGGGGTCACTGAGCATGTTGACAATGGAAGCATCAATGGCGTCCTGGTTCTCAGTTCTAGATGCCCTGGCAGCATGCAACATGAGAGTATCTTTATCCATGTTCTTTGGGAAAACCTCAATCAAACTCTTGTCGACAGTAAGCTTGTTGAGGGTGAGAGTTCCGGTTTTATCACTGCAAAGCACATCCATGCCAGCCATTTCCTCAATGGCAGTCATTCTCTTGGTGATGGCCCCTTGCTGGGATAGGCGGTGGGACCCAATAGCCATGGTCACAGACAAGACAGTTGGCATGGCAATTGGGATACCTCCAATGAGCAGCACCAACAGATTGTCAATTCCATCTCTGTACTTCCTCTGCTGAATTGGGTACATCACTAAAATCTCAATCAACATTCCCACACCAATGGAGCAGATACAGAAGTTCCCAATGGCAGTCAACACCTGATCAAAACAAACAATTAGACACTCGAGATGAACTCATAAGTTAATACATCAAAAGCATGACAGTATTAGTAATCGTACCTGTTGGAAGTGTCCCACATTGTTGGTGCTGTCAACAAGATGAGCAGCTTTGCCGAAGAAGGTGTGGACACCAGTGGCAATAACAACAGCCTCGATCTCGCCTTGCTTGCAGGTGGATCCAGAGAATACCTCATCACCAGGGAGCTTGGTAACAGGGAGAGACTCACCAGTGAGGGCTGATTGATCTATCTTGAGAGGATCGCCCTCCAAAAGACGAGCATCAGCTGGGATGATGTCACCAAGCTTTACACTGATCAAGTCACCCGGAACAAGGATGGCCGCATCCTGCTCACTCCACTTACCATCTCTCAAAACCTATGTTTATTGCCAACTCCACACTCTTAGCAACAAACTAATGATCAATATACATAAAACGACAAGTAATTTCCATTCTTTAATTTCTACCTTGCTTTTGGGAGCAAGGCCAGCCATAAGCGCGGCTGCAGCATTTCCTGCGTTGTTTTCTTCAATGAAACTAATGGTTGAGTTGATAATGAGCAGCACAACAATACCAACAAAGTCTTGCCAATCCGGAGGCTTCCCCTGAATTTATTCATCCACAAAATCTTGATTTCATCATTAAATGCTCAAATTTTCATTGCTTTGTGTGAAAAGAAGAGTTAATCAATGTTACCCCTCCATTGGCCAAAACAATGGCCATGATGGCAGCACATTCCATGACCCAAGAAAGAGGGTTCCACATAAACCCCAAAAACTTGAGAAGTTTGCTCTCACTTTTCTCTTCTAGCTTATTGGGGCCAAAAATTGCCAGCCTTTTCGCTCCTTCATCCGAGCTCAAACCCTCCCTCGAACATTTCAGTGCTGCGAAAACTTCTTCGACCGGGATTTTCTCCTGTATGCACAAAATCAATCCATTCATTTTAATCATCAATTGCATGACAAAGGAACAGAAACATAGTACGTTCTTACCAGATCGACTGTTTCATTTTTGATATCCTCCAACGAAATATCGGAAGCCATGATTGGTTTTATTTTGTTTGTTATTCAAGGAGAAAGAGATTGAGAGAGACGCAATCTCTCTATCTCCTTCCTTATTGCTTAGCTCTTTATTCCTAAACAATACTTCAATTCCTACAGGCTCCCATGCAAAGAAATGACAATAATGAGGACATCTTGCCTTTAATGAGGCTCCAATCTTTTTTTTTTTTTTTTCAGAAAAATGTGGTAAGCTTTACACTTCCGACGATGGTGGACGCTCAAACATTTTCCGAATTTCTAGTTTTCAAAATTATTATTATTATTATTATTATTATTATTATTATTATTATTATTATTATTATTATTATTATTATTAATTTTTTTTTTTTAATGACCCGAAAATTATGTGAATGTCCATTAACAAGATTATGCATCATACTTACCTTTTTTAACTAAGTCATGCTTTTCATTCATAAGATCATCAACAATAATAAAATGTAATTTCTCGGGAAAATCATGCATTATGCTATGGGTCATGCATGTGTAAGAGTATTAGTGCTTGTAAATAATAATTATGTGAACAACAACATACTAAGCAATTAATATTGGTCATACTCATGCCATTTATATGCATCGAAATAAAACAGTACTCTAGTAGCTACTAGCTTCAGCCAAACGTATAATATATTCCAACATTTTTAGCTGTCAACAATTAATTATATATTACCTTTTAAGTTTGTTAAAACACAATTTTTTTAAGAAATTAACAAATATATTCTCTATCTAGTTTTCTAATATCTTGCTACATTTTTTTTCCAACTGATCAACATTCACTTTTTTTTTTACAATTTTAGTCCGTTTATTCAAATTTGTCTATAAATTAATAAAATTTGTACATAAGATGGTGGATAAATGTTTCCGTGACCTAAGAAGAGTCACTACTGCATCCGATACATCCGATTCAAAATATTGTCATTCTTGATGTTAAATTTTGTTTCAAATTCTGTATAATTTTTCAACTTTTTTTTTCCAAGCTTACCTTAAGGCTTTAATATAAATCCCCAAAATATTTCTTAATTTTAAAATTACTCTCTTTAAAATTTATATACACAAGATTTCACATTTTTTTCTTATCTCAAATTTCCCTTACTTTTTTTTTTTTTCATTTATATTATCTCATTTCAATCAAATTTCCTTTAGTTTTTTTTTTTTATTTATATTATGTCATCTCAATTAAGTAATTAATAATGATAGAAAAAAGAATCATGTTAATTTATGAATGTGTGAGGAGAGATTGATATTGTCTAACCACATATTTGTCCGATACTTATATTTCTTAATTTATAACAAAACTATAACACCACTTATATTTTTAATGGGATGTTACATTTAAAATGTTAATGGGGTAAAAGATAATATTGATTTGATAATTTCAAAAAGAAAGAAAAAGGAATTGATGAGAAAATCTCGGATGTACATATATCATAAATTATGTTCAGTTCATCGGATGGAGTATATTAAAAATGTTAATTGGGTAAAATTTTAAAGATAATAATTATTTGATAATAAAAAAAAAAAAAAAGAGATTAGTGGGCTTATTCTTCTCCTTGAGAAAATTTAGGATCTGTATCATAGATTTAGTTCAGAAATATCACGACAGATATCATCAAAAATCACAGGACATCATTTCTTTGTTCTTTAGCCGCCACCGATATCCTATATCATTTTGCAATGATAATTTTGTTAGTTATATGAACTAAAGATAATTAATTATCCTGACTAGGACACCTTCTATTATTCAATTGAGTTTGATGAATTTTATCACCGTGGTATTTACAGTTACTCTTCTATCTTTTGTTATTTTCATCATCAAAATCAACTTATAGTAAGAAAGAAAGTTGAGTTTCTAGAACTCATTCATGATAAATTAATTAAAGTTTAGCATGATCGAGAAGATAATTGCACAATATAGTGAATTTGCTAATAAAAGGCAATAATTACGTTCTTCTTAGTATTATTTTTATATTATTTGTTCATAATTATAATATTGTTTTATTTAATAACTAATAAGAATTTTTTAATTTTTATATGACTAATTGAGTATTATGAACATCATTATCCATTACGATTAGTAACCATACTTCATACAAATTAAACACAAACATATAATAGCAATCTTATTATGATATATTTAAGTAAAATTACATATTAAAAACCGAGTTAAATCATATTTAAATGAATTTGATGTTAAAGTTTTAATCTATCGAATGCCACTACACTTTTGTTAATAGTAATTTTATTATTATATCAACTCAAATCAATTGTTTAATAATACAAGATATCAAGTGATGCACACATGCAAAATCAGAGTATAAATTTAAAGGACAATTTATAAGAAATAACTAAAAGTATAAGGACGTACTATTGATTCTTAATCAGAGTAAGGGGCTAAAACTAAATTTAACCTATATAACATAAAATCAAGATTTTTTTAAAGATTATTATTATTATTATTATTATTTTGGAGAGAAAATCAAGATCTTTGATTCTTTTCCAGGTGTAGAAAGTGAAACCCTAATGCCCATTTACAACAGACTCCTCCTTCTCAGCCCATGACCTCCGATCGTGTCGTACATACACTCAGATGTATATCGGGATATTCTTCTCCGGTTGCCGACGGAGACTCTCTTTCCGTTGAGGATTATCTGCAAAGCATGGCGCACCATAATCGCCGATCCATCGTTCATCAAATTCCACACCTTCAACCATCGCACTCGCATTACTCCAAACTCCTTATCACAGACTTGGCTCATGATTCTCTTTATTCTTTCTCTGTGGATTCTCTGAACCTCGTTGATGGCCGCAAAACAATCGATGTAACCCCCATTAATCAATTAAACCACCCTGGTGATCTGCCTCTCTCGTCTGCTCATAATCTGTCCTGCAACGGTTTGATCCTCGTTTACCACTTCGATCAGAGTTACAGGACATGGGTTGTATGGAATCCCTTGACCCGGGAATTCCACAAGCTGTCCAGACCTAATTTTGGTCTTCGGTTTGGCTATGATGGCGATGTGTTGGATTTAAGATCTGGTGATGATGATCATGATGGGTTATGGGATTGTGGTTTTGGCTATGATTATGCCTCTGATGACTAAAAAATTGTGAGGATAGAGAAACGGGCCCATTATGGGGTGATCGTGTGCAAAACCCTAGTATATAGCTTGAAGTTAGGGCGTTGGAGGGCTTCTAAGGATTGCCATTTCGACATTTCACTACGTTTTGGGGGTGTTTTCTTGAATGGTGCATTGCATTAGAGATCGAGGGATAGGATAGCTGGGTTCAATCTGGAAACTGAAGATTACTTCCAGTTGGCTCAGCCTGATCCCACGCAAGTCAGTTTGCGATGTAAGCGTTTGGTCTTGTTGGATGGATGCTTAGCAATGATCGGTTTCCATGGAGATGAGATCAAGAGGTTGGATGGATGGATGATGAAGGAGTATGGAGTGGGGAGTTCGTGGGTGAAGTTGTTCTCGATTCAGGATCAAGCTGGCATTCTTAGCCATGTTGAGACTCTCAGGCCCGTGGCTTAACTGGAGAGTTTAAGTATAAAAGAGGTTGTTCTTCAGTATGAAAATGGGTTTATTTGGGTTGATTGTGAGAATAGGTACTGTGTGAAGAATGTCACCATTGATGGGCTCCCTCACATTTCATCGTCTCAGTTTGGTATGGGAAGCCTCGTTCGACTCGATCAATGATGATTGTCCTAGTACAAGTACTGTCTCAACTACAACTTCAGGAGCCAAGGCAAAGAGGAAGAGGAGGTAAAAATGTTACTGATGATTTATAAAGTTGGTCCATTTCTATAAATGTAACAATGATGTAAGTGATGAGTAATTAGTTCCTGCAGCAGATATGCGATGGTTGAATGCAGTGAAAACTTTAAGGGTCGTGTATTTGAAACTCATTGTGTTTTAAGTCATTTGGATGGATTTCAAATTCACTAGTCCGTGGATTTGAATTCCATTCATTTTAAAATCTTGAATTTCAAATAACTATATCCAAATACAAGCTAAAGTTGATTGAATATTAACATTGATCATGTTAAAACTAGTTTCAATTATGTAGAAGTGGCAAACATTGATATATATGTCGGAAATTGATGGACCTTCTTTTTGTGACAAACTTGAACATGATTAGGATCGATGTTTCTTGTTGTAGGTCAAAGTTCTTCAGAAAAGCAGGAGCGAAGAAAGCTGGAGCTTGTACAAGGTAAAACTATTCCTGCTGTTAATTAACCTTCTCTATAGAAGGTTTTATGTTATGGTCAGGAGATATAAGTTTATTAGTTTTTGTTAATATTGCAATTGGTTATCAACAATTGATGTTAAAACTTACTTGAAAGAAGTGACTTACGTGCATGTTATCGTGCTTGTAAGAGATCTAGTGTCTTATGTATCATTGCAGGTTGACATTCTGTGTAAGAAATGGTAAATTTCTTAGGAGATCATACTTTGATTGGTATGAATATCAGAGGAACTTAGTTTGGTCTGACTGAGGAGGAATGGCTAAGTTAGTCTTATTCGCATCTTATTTTCATGTCGTAAAAAGACTCTTTTTTCGTAGGGATCATGTGTTTTTGATTCTTTTTTTGTTTCATATTTCTCCCTCTCGTATGAATACATTCTTTCCCGTTTCTTTTTTTTTTTTTTCGTATTTCTCTCTTATATGATTACATCTATATATCTATTTTTTTTCTACATTAGGATTATCATCAAGTGTTGGTAACACTGAAAATCAAGTTAAAATGTAATTTTATACTTATATTTCACTCTAGAATGTTTCTCCAAAGATTTTTTTGTGTTTAACAACAACAAAATTTGGGAACCAAGTCAATCCAACTACATTACCCAATATCAAGTCTTCTAAAATTCAGCTTAAGCGGTGTGCCTAGGAGTTAGAGGGCTCCTAGCCACACTGATTTTTGTCTATTTGGCAACTGTAAAAGCTAGGTGGTTCTCGGAGGGGTTAGCCGGAAAAATTTGAGCCTAGCTAGTCCAAGTCACCAATTAATTTTTTTTTTCTTTTTTCCTTTTTTTTTTTCTTGCTACATCACTCAATTAAAAAATAATAAAAATTTATTTAATTTAGATACGCTGTCTAAACATTCTAAACGTGAGTCAATCGCCCAACTAATGCCTAACAAATTTTAGAACTTTGTCAATATCTCAATTGTCTTTTGTCATAAAACTCAAAAAATTGAATTTTGAGTTATAATACAATAATTTAATAATACTATGACTAACTAATACTACGATTTATTCTCTTCCAAACAAACCAGAGAAGAATTCAACTTGAGATTTCAAAACTAATTTTAAAAATAAAATCTGCTTATATATTTCAAAGTATATTCCAATGATGACTTTTTACTCTATTTTGCGTACTGTGCCACTTTATTTATAAGAAAACTCTCCAACTAGCCCGTTAATCCAACCATGGATGATGATTACGAATTATGATTGCGATTTGAATATAAAAGTTATTATTAATTTTTAATTAATTTTTTTATTATCATAACCCTAGACTTTGAAATCAACATGTTAATTTATACCATTCAATTATTCAAAAGTGCGACATATACCAATGAAATATGATGGATTCGAAATCTTTCAATTACAAAATAACAAAAAAAATGATGGATTCGAAATATAAAATTAAGGTAACTTTTAAAAGGTGTTCATGTTTTAAGTGATTTGATTATATTTTTAAGTTAATTCATTTAATAACTTAAAAAAAGAAAGATCAATAAAATAATTCGTTCCGACGTACTAGAATTAGCCGATCAAGATCACCCGAGTCAAGTAGGGGATTCCAATCTATATTTTTTAGGTTTTGTTTAGTTTCTAATTCAATTGAGTTGATTTGTCGTATAAAATTACACATCAACAATAACATTATTATATTTCAAAAAATTTCATCAAATGACCCTCGGAAACTGCAAATAAATCAAATCAATACATATATATATACACAAAAACTTTTATACAATTGGGATCCGTGTACCTGACCCGACCCGATCCACGCGCCCCCATACGAATGGATGGGTGCGCTCAAACCCACCAAAATTTGCTTCAGGTGCTAGACCTTTATGTTATGTTAAACATGCTTTTATATTATGTTAATTATACCTTTATGTTATGGTAATCGTACCTTTAGGGCCTTTATATTATATTAAGCATATATTTATACAACGTTAAACATACATTTATGTTATGTTAAATGTACCTTTATGATTTTATGTTATGTTAAACATACCTTTAGGGTTTTTATGTTATATTAAACATACATTTATGTAACATTACACATACATTTATGTTACATTAAGCATACATTTATGGTTTTATGTTATGTTACGCATACTTTTTAGGATTTTTATATTATGTTAAGCATACATTTATGTTATATTAAGCATATCTTTATGTTATGTTAATCATACCTTTTAATTATGTTAGTTGTACCTTTATGTATTATATAAAAATGACTAATATTAATTATAGGTATAGGTAATATTTACATAGAGGTATATATGTATAAATTAAGATATTTTTGTGCTGAAATTATAGTTTGTTCGTCAATATTAGGGTTTTTTTTATACCAAATTTAGGGTTTTTTTAAAAGTTAAAGTATTATATAAAGATATGTTTAACATAATATAAAAGTATGTTTAATATAATATAAAGTTATGACTACTACAATATAAAAGTCAGGATAAAAAAAATGTGCAGATTCTGGTTAGATTCGGCCCGACCCAACCTGTGTTGTATGGATCTATAATCCATACAACACACAAACCTCACTCATATATATATATATATATATATATATATTGACTCGCTCCGTCCATATCCATCAATATTTATAATAAGAGAAAACGGCCCAAATTATCCCTTTTAGCTATATTTATAGCCAAATTACCCCTCAAATAATATTTATGCCCTCAATACCCTAATCCTTATATTTATAGCCCAATCTACCCCTTTTTTTTGAAAAAATCGACATGGTGGGACCCGATCACTGATAATCACTGATTGTGTCAGGTGCCCATGTTGACTTCTTTATTTTGTGTATTTCCTTCGTATTTTGGGTTATTTTTGTAATAATGAAATGAATAAATAAGCTATATATCAATTCATTTATTCGTTTAATTATTTTAAATTTGCATCACCAATTATTTATCTCTTATTATATTATATATAATTACAAGAATGACAATTTTATGCAAATTGTTATGTTATTTAATTATTTTATTATAATTGCCGTGTATTCTAATTACATCTTATATTATTTAATACATTATATTCAAATGAAAAATAATAATAATACTTATAAAATATTGGCACTAATATATATTGGGTGGGAACGGCAATTTTGGTACATGTTTAGGGGGTGCACGGCAATTTTTTCAATAATTGCCGTGACCTCCTATATTTTTGCCAAAAAAATTGTAAATTTTTTTTTAGTGTTATAAGTAGTGAAAAATTTATTCAAAAGCTAATTTTGAAATTTGCAATGTAATTACTCATAATTTTAAATGTTATCTTATTAATTTTCCAATTCTTTCAAAATTGTCGTTCCCCCTATATTTATATGTATTTTATACAAATTAAATAATTATTTATTTTTTGTTATATTACATTATATTACAAGTGGAAACGGCAATTTTATTCAAGTTGTTATGTTATTTAATTATTATATTATAATTGCAAATTGTAAATTGCCCTGTAGTTTTAAATAATATTTTTTTTACTTATTTTGTTAATTACATCTTATATTATAATAATAATAAGGCTTATAAAATATTGTCAATAATATGTATTTAGTGGGAACGGCATTTTTTTTTTAATATTTAGGGGGTGCACGGCAATTTTGAAAATAATTGCCGTGCCCCCTTTATTTTTTGAAAAAAATTTCTAAAATTTTGTTTAGTGTTATAATTAGTGAAAAAATTATGAAAAAGCTAATTTTGAAAGTTGCATTGTAATTATTAATAATTTTAAATGATTAGTATTAATTTTCCAATTTTTTAAAAATTGCCGTTCCCCCCTATATTTATATATATTTTATACAAATTAAATAATTATTTATTTCTTGTTATATTACATTATATTACATTTTGTTATGCAAATTGTTATCTTATTTAATTATATTATATTGTAATTGCCGTGTAATTATTATTTTTTTTTCGTTACTTATTTTGCTAATTACATCTTATATTATTTAACAAATTATATTCAGATCAAAATTAATAATTACACTTATAAAATATTTTCAATAACATTTTTAACTAGGGAACGGCAATTTTTTTTTTTAGGGGGGCACGGCCATTTTGAAAATAATTGCCGTGCCCCCCTATATTTTTTCAAAAAAAATTGTAAAATTTTCTTAAGTGTTATGATTTGTTAAAAAATTATGAAAAACCTAATTTTGAAAGTTGCATTGTAATTATTAATATTTTTAAATGATTAGTATTAATTTTCCAATTTTTTCAAAATTGCCGTTTTAGCTCACATTATATATTTTATACAAATTAAAAAATTATTTATGTCTTATTATGTTATATATAATTACAAGTGGGAACGGCAATTTTATGCAAATTGTTATCTTATTTAATTATTATATTATAGTTACTTATTTATAATTGCCGTGTAGTTTTTTTTTTTATTTTACTTATTTTTCTAATTACATCTTATATTATATAATACATTATATTCAAATCAAAAATAATAATAAGACTTATAAAATATTGGCAATAATATATAAATAAGGAACGGCAATTGTTTTTAATATTTAGGGGGTGCACGGCAATTTTTTCAATAATTGCCGTGCCCCCCTATATTTTTTCAAAAAAAATTGTAAAATTTTCTTTAGTGTTATAATTAGTGAAAAAATTATGAAAAAGCTAATTTTGAAATTTGCATTATAATTATTCATAATTTTAAATGATTAGTATTAATTTTTCAATTTTTTCAAAATTGTCGTTCCCCCTATATTTATATATATTTTATACTAATTAAATAATTATTTATTTCTTATTATATTAGATTATATTACAAGTGGGAACGGCAATTGCAATTGCAAATTGTTATCTTATTTAATTATTATATTATACTTACAAATTGTAAATTGCCGTGTAGTTTTTTTTTTTTACTTATTTTGCTAATTACATCTTACATTATTTAATACATTATATTGAAATCAAAAATAATAATATGACTTATAAAATATTGTGGATAAAAAAAAAAAATTAGGAGAACGGCAATTTTTGGCAATATTTAGGGGGTGCACGGCAATTTTTTCAATAATTGCCGTGCCCCCTATAGTTTTTCAAAAAAAATTGTTAAATTTTTCTTTAGTGTTATTAAATTGCACGGCAATTGTTCCCACATGTAATATTAAATTGCAATTGCACTAGTGGGATTAACTAGTGGGCACGGCAATTGCAATTGCAATTTAATATTAATTGAGTGTAATTACACTAGTGAGATTAACTAGTGGGCACGGCAATTGCAATTTATTAGTGCATAGTGCATGTGCATATAATATAAGTAATATATTAATATATTAGTGCATGTGCACGGCAATTTTAATATATAGTGCATGTGCACGGCAATTTTTGGCACTAATTAATATATTAATTATATTATATGTACATGCACGATGCACTAATATATTAATTATATTATATGCACTAATTAATATATTAATATATTATATATAATTAATATATAACATAGGGCACGGCAATTTTTTTCAATAATTGCCGTGTCCCCTTTTTTTTCAAAAATTTTTGTAAAATATAATTAGTGTTATAATTAGTGAAAAAAATTATTGAAAAGCTAATTTTGAAATTTGCATTCTAATTTTTGCATTCTATAGTTGAACGGCAATTTTCGAAAAAAAAATAGGGGTGCACGGCAATTTTTTTTAAAATTGCCGTGCACCCCTATTTTTTTTTCAAAAATTGCCGTTTAGGGTTTATATAATTAGTATAATATATAATTAGTGTATAATTAGTATAATATATAACTTGTGTATTATAATTAGTGTATAATTCCATATAACTTGTGCACGGCAATTAACAAGGAATAATTAGTGCACGGCAATTATTTGAAGTGTACCCCACTTATGAAGTGTGAAATATATGTGAAATATAATTAGTGTACCCACTAATTAATTTATTAATATAATATAAATAGTGTACCCCACTAATTTATTAATATAATATAATTAGTGCACGGCAATTAAAAAACTAATTATAGGCACAACAATTTTTTAATGGTGTGCACGGCAATTAAAAAAAGGGCAATTGAAATTATATAAAGTTATTTATAATGGTGTGCACAGCAATTATAGGCACGGCAATTCAAAAAACTAATTATAGGCACGACAATTTTTTAATTGTGTGCACGGCAATTATAGGCACGGCAATTAAAAAAAGGGTAATTGAAAAAAACTACACGGCCATTATAAATAACATTATATAATAATATAATTAGTGTTTCAAAATTTCCAAAAAAAAAAAAACCACTATTTGCTAATTGCCGTGCCAACTACTACTTGCTAACTGTAACATATTTGCTAATTGCCGTGCCAACTACTATTTATCAATTTTTTGCAAAAATAAAGGGGGGCACGGCAATTATTGAAAAAATGTCGTGCACCCCCTAAATATGTTACAAAATTGCCGTTCCTTCAATATATATTATTGCCAATATTTTATAAGTCTTATTACTATTTTTGATTTGAATATAATGTTTTATATAATATAAGATGTAATTAGCAAAATAAGTGAAAAAAAAAAATACTATTTGCTAATTGTCGTGCCAAGTACATCTTGCTAATTGTAACATATTTGCTAATTGTCGTGCCAACTACTACTTGCTAATTGTAACATATTTGCTAATTGCCGTGCCAACTACTATTTATCAATTTTTTTAAAAAATTAAGGGGGCACGGCAATTATTCAAAAAAATGCCGTGTTCCCCCTAAACATTAAAAAAAATTGCCATTCCTTCAATATATCTTATTGCCAATATTTTATAAGTCTTATTATTATTTTTGATTTGAATATAATGTATTAAATAATATAAGATGTAATTAGCAAAATAAGTAAAAAAAAAAAAAACTACACGGCAATTATAATATAATAATTAAATAAGATAACAATTTGCATAAAATTACCATTCCCACTTGTAATATAATCTAATATAATAAGACATAAATAATTATTTAATTTGTATAAAATATATAATAAGAGAGTGGGAACGACAATTTTGAAAAAATTAATACTAATCATTTAAAATTATTAATAATTAGAATGCAAATTTCAAAATTAGCTTTTCAATAATTTTTTCACTAATTATAACACTAAACAAAATTTTACAAACTTTTTTGAAAAAATAAAGGGGGCACGACAATTATTCAAAAAAATGTCGTGCACCCCCTAAACATTAAAAAAAATTGCCGTTCCTTCAATATATATTATTGCCAATATTTTATAAGTCTTATTATTATTTTTTATTTTAATATAATGTATTATACAATATAAGATGTAATTAGCAAAATAAGTAAAATTTAAAAAAAAATACACGGCAATTATAATATAATCATTAAATAAGATAACAATTTGCATAAAATTGCCGTTCCCACTTTTAATTATATATAACATAATAATAAGACATAAATAATTATTTAATTTGTATAAAATATATAATACGAGGTAAAACGGCAAGTTTGAAAAAAATGGAAAATTATTACTAATCATTTAAAATTATCAATAATTAGAATGCAAATTTCAAAATTAGCTTTTCAATAATTTTTTCACTAATTATAACACTAATTAGATTTTACAAAATTTTTTGAAAAAATAAGGGGGGCACGGCAATTATTTTCAAAAATGCCGTGCACCCCCTAAATATGTTACAAAATTGCCGTTCCTTCAATACATATTATTTCCAATAATTTATATAATGTTACTAATTGTTTAAAATTATAAATAATTAGATGTTAAAATTATTACGAATAAATAATTTATTATTTTATGTGAGTATTCATTCAATTAGTAATACAAGTCATTTAATTAGTAATACAAGTCAAAATTATAAAAACTGACAAGTGAAATTAAAAAAAATACACAAAATACAAGTGAAATACAAGTCAACTAGATGTGTCAGTAGGGGGTCCATCATGTCGATTTTTTCAAAAAAA
The DNA here is from genome assembly GCA_028654395.1 of Scutellaria barbata. NCBI lineage: Eukaryota > Viridiplantae > Streptophyta > Magnoliopsida > Lamiales > Lamiaceae > Scutellaria > Scutellaria barbata. The sequence goes on along the minus strand of CM053646.1, from coordinate 9,307,814 downwards.
AAAGGGGTAGATTGGGATATTAAGATAACAAATAGGGTATTGAGGGCAAAAATATAAAACGGGGGATATTTGGGCCATTTTTATAGACAAATGGGTTAGTTCGGGTCATTTTCTCTTTATTATATAATAATGACTCAAAAGCAATGCAAGAAGTTGGGACAAAAGTGCGATGTTGAAATTAAGTTCTTCAAGAGCGAAATATTTCAATTTATTATACCTATAAATTGAACACACACAAAATAAAATAAAATTCGTAAGATTATCAATTTAAACAAATTCAATTTAAAAAAAATACATTAATATTTTGATAAAGAGGTAATCATATAAGAGAGAGAAATATGAATTAAAAAGAATCATTGAATGAGTTAAACCCATAATGAAGCTTGTGAAGAAGGCAAAGATAGACAGGGAGGCAACAGCATGCTTGCTTATATTTATTATTATTATTATTAAAAATAATGATGATATTTAAAATATAAAATAATCATATATAGGTGCTACTTTTTATTGCAATCATCTTCTCTAAAAACTTGCTTACTCTTAAGTACTGTCTCATCTACCCACCAATTCTTATCTTATTATATTATAAAATTTGCTCCAAGCTTTACTTGCCTCATATTTTCTTGTTCACCAAATAACTTGCATCATTGATCGTTAAAAAGCATGTCACAAAACAAATCATACCTTAACTTAAATGAGTATTATTCTTATATGACAATCTAATGTATTTAATTTTATTAAATAAGTTAATATACAGTAATTATATATATATATATATATATGCAATATTTATATGCACTTAGCATTTCTATGACTTTAGGATATGTCTCTTTATGTAAAGTGTGCAACAAAATGGACCTGCAGGAGTGGACTTTATCATACAGGAGAACAACTTTGTACATGACTACATTTGTGTGCACACTATACATGGTCCAAATAACTTCTCTTTTTGGTTTTCTTTCTCTCTATAAATTTATTGGGAAAGTGTGATATGTGTTACTGTGTAAAGCATAATTAACATACAAATTAAAGCTTTAATTGATGAATAAGAGTTAAATCTTCTTTGCAAAAAGGGCAATAAAGAAGAAACACAAACATATGTTAAATCTTGCTTTCAAAGATTAAAGAGACTTTGAATCTTGTCTTTCTTTTCTTATGTAAACATATCTCTCTCCCCCATAGATAATAGACGAGTATACAAAATATTCACACCAATCAATCATATAAGGACAAATTGATTTTGCATATTACCTATAAAAATTGTGATTCTTCATGACAGATAATCATCTATATAATTAGATTGCAAGGTATCCAACATGGGTTGCTATTATATTTTAGTGTATAGTCACGGTGTATTTTACGGGATTTGTGAAAAAAAGAAAAAACAATTAATATTTTTGTAATGAACCCAATGAAATAAAGAATAATAAAGATAATTAATTGATCAAAAAAATATTTTTTATTTTTCTTTTATATTTTTTAAAATGTGAAATTTTCGGTTTCTTCAAAGTTGGATTTTTGATTTTTCACCTTCACGACTTCACCAAATTGGACTAGTGATAAGTTTGTGATTGAACTAACCAGTCCGAATGAATGTCACAAATATTAATTGGAAGTATTGGAATATTAGATAAAAATAACATATGCAGCACATGAATTATTCCGGATGATTTCGACAGGTCAATTGGATAATATGTATTAATAAAAGGTCAATTGGATAAATGTATTAATAAAGTTGTTGGTAGTTAGACATGTCAATTTTCAATAATATATACCAAATGTTACTAAAAAAAACGGACCAACGTGCACAACATAAGCTTTGTAGAGACATTCTATGAAATGTTGAAAACTCTATTTGGGACCTAAATTATTAATGTTAGAACAGCCCTGTTTACCAATTAAAAAAAAAAGACATTTCTTTCTGAGATTTTACACTAATGATCCTTGATTTTCTTTTTCTTTTTCAAAAAAAAGAAAAGAAAACAATATTTTTCTTATAATCATTACTTGAAATAATTAATTGTATATTTAAACTGTAAGAAGGGAGCGTAGAAGTGGAGGACATAAATGTAATTCGGCGACAAAATCCGCATAATGCGGCCCACTCTCCCAATTAGTCACTTCACTTTAAACCTTGAACGACAGACCCAAAATTTGTCATTTCTTAAAAGTTAAACCCCCACTATTTTTAGTTCCCCATTCTGCCCCTCCCTCTATAATCCTCCTCCATCTCTCTAGCAAATAAACCCACACAGGAAAACAGAACTGAGAGAAAAAGTAACGGAAAAGGAAATATAATCCTTCTTCTTCTTCTTCAATGGAGAAGATTTCTCATTCACTTCTGAAACGGAGCTTCTCCTCCAACCCCAATGCCGCCTTCACTTCTCACAAGTCCGTGTACGACGATGTGTTCGGTGGCCCTTCGAAGTTCGGGCTCCCCACTCTCTCTCCTCGCCTCGAGGATTACTCCGAGATTTTCGGCGGCTTTCACGCTTCTCGCTCTTCATCTATTCCCGTGCTTGATCTCTCGCTCATTGACCATGAGTCGGACCTGCATTTCGATGTCCGGAGCCCCGGTTTCGACTACACTATAGTGTTCGGGGATTTTGGTGGCTCGGATTTTACGGCGTCAGTTGAGGACTTAGTCGGGCAATCCAGCGGCGGAGGATATGAATCCTCTGATGAGCCATGGTATTACTATTTCCTAACTTTGTAGTCTCATTGTCTGTGAATGAAGTTGATCGCTTTTTACTGTCGTTTTGTTTCTTCTAGTTTCCTATGTAAAAAATATGGATGAGATTATTGGTAAATTTGAATTAATGCTGTCGACGACTTGGTATGACTTGCAGTGACTTGACTATGTGAGTGTGGATTTGAGATAGAAAACGAAATAGTATCAAATGTGAGAAGGAACCTGATGGTATTAGATTTTGTTATTTATATAATTTCTTAGTTTTTTTTTTTTTTTTGCTTACCGAAACGTAGAGTAACTAATAGGTATTCTGGCATTTCGTTTATCAGAGGAACCAGTCAGTGTTCATAAATGGATTTCAAATTGAGCACACACATGTTCATAAACAACCAGTCAGAAGAAAATGTATAGATATGCTAGTAGATATATTAATGTTGTAGACCTCTTATATTGTTTAAAGTTTTGATCTGGAAATTATCTTCGATTACTGTGGTTTGTAGATGATGACTCTGTTGTATGTTTCTTTTTTTTTCCTTTTTTGGGAGGATCGGGGGTTTAAGAAATTTGGTCATGCAATGCTCTAACTGGGCAGTGTTTTTGGCTATCTTTTGTCATAGGAGTCCAGCACATAGTGGGTCTCTGTCGGATGAATTAGATCCTCTTGCTGGATCAGATAAGAGCCACGAGTTATCAGATGACAATGTTCACGAAACATTGCAAAGCATTAAGCAGTTTAATGCATCTTACAACAAGTCTAGTCAGAGAAGTATGAAAACGGTGTTAGCTGCAACAAGTCATGTAACTAATTTTAGTGCCGTTCCAGGATATACTTTCTCCCATTATGAAAGCCCTGTTTCTTGGGATGGGGAAGATGAAAACTGCTCATTGGGTGTTATTGATGATATCAACCACAACGAAGAATCTGGTGAAAGAGTTAGAGAAGAAAATCGATATGAGAGTTCGTCAAATCCATTACATAACGGCTTTGATGCACAGAGATATGATTGTGACCCTTTTGAGAAACATGGAAATTCTACTTCCCCTCAAGATAAACCATTTGTGACTGTATCTGATATCAGTCTTCGAACTATGCCTTCACGATTGCCCCCACCATCAAGACCTCCACCTAGCTTGGTTATAAAAAATGGAAGATGTGACAAATCCAATTCAAAACTTAACGCTTCTAGAAGTTGTCCCTTTGAGAGAATGGCAGATGACAGTGCACAACTTTTCTTTGATGTGGAAATAGATGCCACCATATCTGCTAAGGTTACAGAAAATGGAAATAATAATGTAAATGTGAAGCGTCAAAGCACTAAAGAATCAATTGAGAGAAAGTACATTCGGAGCCATAGTACAGTGCAAGTGGTGGAGAAAACAGACAAGATTGTCAGGGTATGCAGTGCCATTGGGGATGAGAAATTGCTTCAGTCACTTGGGAAAGGAACCACAGTCTCGGAACCTGTTATTGAAGATAGTATAGAATCAACTAAGAGCAGCAAAGTAAATTCAGGGCTCCTTGGAGTGCAATATTGTAACCACAATGCTGAGGATTCTGCTGGGACTGTTGCATGGGATGAAACAACTGGATATTTTGAGGTCCTTGAAAAGAACATATCCAGGCAGGCCTTTGATATTGTTGAGGATTCTGATACTTTGATGCAACAAATGAATCAAGATGCCCTTAATCATCAGGGGGAAAGAGAACGTGACATATTTAAATTAGAGGAAGAATTTAAAGAATTTAAGGTGTCAAAGGAAGCTCATAGATGGGTTGAAGAAAGGAATCAGCCTCAGATGAACAAGGAGCACTATGATTGTGGTAACATGCAGCAACAGAAAATACCAAACACAAGGTTGAGTGATCAAAAAGGGTCTCCAAAGACACTACTAAGGAGCAAGCTGGCATGTACATATGATATAAACAAGATGCCAGAAAATTTCCAGCTACTTGGGGAATGTCAAAAGCAAGAAATTAACCACAGTGAAGAGGTGCAACCAGAAGCTAAGGGTAATGTGAATGAAGTGGAAGCTAAATTGAAACTGAAGGAATCCCCTGAAAGGATGAATGTTGAGAAAGGATTTATAGATCCTCAAATAACAGAACAGAATAATGGGAAGCATAAACAAAATATTCTCAGGGAAGAATTTCAAAGAAGACTTGAAGATATGGAGGGGGCGAAAACCATAAGAGAAATCACAAGAGAGAGAACAGAAGCTAAAGGAACTGAAAAACAACGCTCTGGGGTTTGTGGAAAACAAAATGAGAACAAACTGGAGGAAACTTATGAGCTGAAAGAAAGCGATTTGATCCTTAATGTGTTTGGGCATGATAAAAGTGGTGATGGACACCTTGCAAGTGAGAAAGATATGGAGGCTGTGAGGTTGATAGAGAATGAGTTCACATTTGGAGATGCCCTGAAACAGATCAGTAATGACAAAGATCACAAGTTGATTCATAAAAGAGATGTAATTAAAGAGAGAAATAGAGATGCATCCATAACTGGCGACAATTTTTTGAGATGTGGAGTGGCTGAGACAGAAGCAGGTAATAAGGAAAAGGCTTTTGAAACAAAAGGAGATATGAGCTTGAGGAGAGATGCTGGTTCACTGGAACAACTGAGTGGGCACGTTGAAGAACTTGAACCCATTGAGAGGATCTGGCATGAGACAGGAGTAGAAAGGGACCTGGATAGTGATGTCCGCTTAGAAGGGGATCAATTGAAGTCATTTGAGGGAGGATATAGAGTTGATGAAGTGATTGCAGCTAATGTTTTGGGGAAGCATGATGATGTGCAAATGCTGGAAGCAACTCAAGCAGCATTTTCATCTGAAGAACATGTGGAGTTGAAAACTGAACCTGAGAGCAGTACATATGAATCTGAGACTGACACACGAGCCACAGGAAGATACAATGAATCTAGCAAGAATAAAGATGAGTTACAAGATATAAACATTCATAGTGTGAGGGACATCACTGTCAAGTCTCATTCTTTACCTAAGCAGATGTCAGATTCAAGTATTTGTGGCACTGATATGGGGATTTCATGTCTTATGCGAGATAAGATTTCCTCTGCATTGGAATATAGCCATGAGCCAGTAAAAGAAATGTGTAGTGATGATGATGGAGTTCAAAAGATGAATACTGCTAAATTTGCCAGCAAAAGGATAGATATCATGGATAACTTAAATTCAGATCAGGTGATAAGAGAGTCTGTCATAACTGGAAGGAAGGTAGCAGATCCTTCATCATTGTTGAAACATAATGATGACACACCGTTTTCAAAAAAAAATGCTGCAAGCCAATGGACTGAAAGAAAGAACATTGTGAAAGACAACCTTGCTGCCAAAGACCAAAAAGTAGAGGGAAAAATAAGAAGGGAAGCTGCATTGGAAGATGAACTTATGAGAAAGATTGAAGAAGAGAGGGAGCGCGAAAGGGAAAGAGAAAAGGACAGGATGTCGGTTGATAAGGCAGCTCTTGAAGCTCGTGAAAAATCATATTCTGAAGCTCGTGAGAGAGCTGCTGTGGAGAGAGCTACTACTGAAGCAAGAAAAAGAGCCATGGCGGAGGCTCGAGAAAGACTTGAGAAGGCATCAATGGAGGCTAGACTCAGGGCTGAGCGAGCTGCTGTAGAGAGAGCAACTGCAGAGGCTCGGCAAAGAGCTACTGAAAAATTAATGGCTCAGACGGCTGCATATGATTTCCATGATCAAGTAGAAAGATTCCCTGATAGGTTTTCAGCTTCTTCTAGAACTGTGGATACAAGACAAAGCTTTGTGTCATCTGTGAGTATGCTTCACTTCATTTGGTGCCAGATTCCATATTGATTTATTATTAATGTGCTTTTTTTTTTTGCCCTGATGATAGGACCTTCACTTCCAAAGTAAAGGAATTTCAAATGGTTTGCGATATTCATATTCTTTACTACATGAAGGTATGCAATTTATATTAAAAAAGGCTATTTCTACCGGTGCCATTGTGATATGCATGTTATAACTTTCGTTTGAGGCCTTATTAAATGTCATATTTTGTATATAATCACTTTATATAAAGGATTTTAAAGTTGTTTATGCTTTTGAAGCTGTTTGCTTAGAGATTTTAATACTTTGTAGGGGCTGAAGGTGAATCACCTCAGAGGTGTAAAGCTCGGTTAGAGAGATGCAAAAGAACAGCTGAACGTGCAGTGCGTGCATTCATTCTTAATCTGTTTCATTTCCTTTTTATGGTGTTGGTTTTCCTTTAATTAGTTCTGTTAGAAATGTTAAACTTATTAGTCCTGTTAGAAATGTTAAACTTATGTTGGTATGATATCAGGCAAATGCCTTGGCAGAGAAAAATAGGCGTGATCTACTTGCGCAAAGAGAAAGAGAAGAGAGGAATGTATGAATCTTTTTTCATCCTTGAGATTTTATCCATTACCAATATCGGATATTATCTTACAGAAAATACTTGTGCAGAGAGTTGCAGAAGCTCTGGATGTTGAAGTCAAGAGATGGTCAAGTGGAAAAGAGGGAAACCTTCGGGCACTACTTTCAACATTACAATATGTATGATGTTATCTCCTGTTATTTTCATATATCAATCGAGCGTATGATTTGCTTCCTTTTCTGTACTAAATTGACAGATGTGTTTATCTATTTTTATTTGCATGACAATACTCTGTTCTTATGGTATATGTATTAATTTTTTATTGAAGTTGTCATACCATTTTTGAGTTTATCCCTTTGACAGATTCTTGGGCCTGATAGTGGTTGGCATCCTCTTCCATTAACTGAAGTTATAACTTCAGCGGCTGTGAAAAAAGCATACAGAAAGGCAACTCTTTGCGTTCATCCAGATAAATTACAACAACGTGGTGCAACAATTCAGCAAAAGTACATATGCGAGAAGGTTTTTGATCTTCTAAAGGTTTGTATCTTCTAAAGTTTCTGCAAAAGTACTTATTTCTGGTGCACTGATGGTTTTTCAAGGAGCAATCGGTTTAAAATGCTATATGATTCTATTTTTTAACAAATTATACCTCTTTGCTTGATAAAAACCTAAACTATACAATGGTGTTTATGATAGTATCCGTGTGCTGATAAACCAATTGCTGTTTAAAACTAGAAATATGCATGCTGATATCCCTAAAGAAATATGTATCATATTGTAATTGGTTTAGTTATTTTACTGATCATATATTACATTGCTTTCCTTCTATTTTAGGAAGCCTGGAACAAGTTCAATTCAGAGGAGCGATGAATGAAGGCATTACGTGCTCCGTGTACAGCGAATTCTGTGATACTAACCCGTCTCTACCTCTACAAAGTGGTCAGCAGATTAATGCACAATAACGTGTAGTTAATATACTAAATGATTTGTTTGATGTTTAGCATCTATAGCATTTACTTGTACAAGAAACTGAACAGCTGCATCTAATTTGTCAGTTAAAAAGGCTTTAATAGATGATTGTTATACTGGTGTTGACTCGATTATACATTTTACATAATATATAATCCACATAGTATGTGATTATGTAATACAATCATGCAAATTTGACATATCTAGATTGGTTACTTTGTAAAGGCTTTTCCTTGCCCAAGGATCCAAAATACAAGGGCTTTTCAATGGATCGTTGTTGGTTAAATATTACTTTACACAACATGATTATTGAACATAAAGGGTTGTGGTTACCAATCGGTTCGATTATAAATGTGATGATCCTGCACAACATTTCGGCTCAAACTATGAATTTTTAGAATACTTTTGAAGAAATTCCAAGTTACAACTCACTCACCCTATACAATTTACTTGAATATTTGATAGTTTTGTTATTTTTCGATAGTTTTATTATTTTTCCAACAGTGCATTCCATGTAAAAAGATAAAATCATTCTAAAATCTGTTATTAATATAATAAAATAATAGAATAGAGAAATTAAAAAAATAAAAAGTAAAAAAGAAAATAATAAAAAATGTTGTATATGGCCACCCTCTCCTTTTTTTAATCATTCTCTCTTTTAAAAACAACATTCTTGCAAATTAATTCTACACTTTTACAAAAATATAAATATTATTAAAATAATAAAATGTCAGATAAAAACGATTCAAAATGAACTAACGGAGATGCCCTAAAATCGTTGCAGAGAGTTGACAATTTGATTCCCATCCAATTCCTCAACTTGATCATCTTCTTGAAAAAATGTTGGATATTCCATCAGAAGTGTTTCACGATATACTATCGCGGCTTCCCGCCGACACTCTCCTCCGTTTCAGGTGCGTTGCTAAGGCGTGGAGAGATACAATCGACGATTCGATTTTTGTGAGATCGCATCTCCGCCGTCAGATCCACGGCTCCTCCGCTGGCCAGCTCATTCTCAGAGGTGACCTCTGTACTTGGCTATATTCTCTATCTATAAACTCCCTCAATTGTGAAATTATTAAAGCAATGCCTATGAACCACAACCCATGTCTTAGAGGGTCTAGGTCACCCGTGGGTTCATGTAACGGTGTTCTGCTGATTTCTGATTTGAAGGGTTACCATTTCTTGTGGAACCCTAATACCAGGGAGGTCCACAGGCTACCTCCACCGCCCAAGGTGATGAGTAAGAAATGCACAGGCTTGTACCTTTCCAAATGTGGGTTAGGGTTTGATTGTGCAGCTGATGACTATAAGGTTGTCAAAATTGCACAAGTTTTCGATCCTAGGAACAGAATCCTCAACTCAGAGACGTTTTTATATAGTCTTAATTTGGATTCTTGGAGAAGGATCAAGGATTTTCCGTATAGGATTTCAAGGTTGAGTGGTGGTGCAGTTTTTTTTAGCAGTGTATTGCACTGGATTTCGAGTACAACGCCGCTCAAATGTATGGATGATCTAATCATTGGGCTTCATCTTGGTACTGAAGATTATCACAAGATTCCCATGCCATCTCAACTCTCCGGAGAAACGAAGCATTCTGGAAAGATTCTGGGTGTGTTGGGAGAATGCATGATTCTTAGTTGCTACTATCAGATAGAGTGTTTGGATGTATGGTTGATGAAGGATTATGGCGTTCATAGCTCGTGGATTAAGTTGTTTTCGATCGGGGCTGTAGACTGTATTGGTGCGGTGGAGACTTTGAGGCCTCTAGTTTATTCCAAGTGCAGAAGACAGGTTCTTCTCCAACATGATAAAAAGGAGTTTTTTTGGTTCAATCTTGAGACCAAAATGGTGAAGAAGATGAGAATCCATCGAGGCCCCAACATCTTTTCTTCGCAGTTTTGTCTAGCAAGCCTCGTTCGACTAAACGGCAAGAATGCAAAAAGACCATCAAGAGGCAAATCAACTCTAGCCAGTTTATATGCATTCACGGATTAGGAAGTACATTGGCTTTCTTGTACTCATTTTAAGAAACGTGATGTGGAAATTGATCAATGCAGTGACTGCTCTTGTTCACTTGGTTAATTTGTTTCATTGCTTTTATAATCGAATGCCTAAAATGTATGATGTACTTGTTCAAGATATTGGATGAGTTGAAAATAGGGCCATCTGTTGAAGGGGTTATTTGTAAAACTTGAATCACTCATTAAATAAAAAACAGCAAGTAATCACATCAATATAATTATTATTCTGGAGTTTACAATAAGCATTGGAAACTAAAGCAACAAATACAATCATCAGAAATTTAAAACCCTAGCTTAGTGCGACGCCAGTGACTGCGCTTGGGCAGGAAAACTACCACATTGATTCAAAATTAATAATTTACCTCGTATATAATCTTAAACTATTGAAAAAAAAAAAATTATGGTAATGCGGAATTTATCTTTCTCCTAACCGTGCCACCAAAACCTTATGCCAAAATTTTAATACAAATTTCTTTAACTTCCTTATTAAAAAAAAAAAAGAGTAAGACCTAGCAGAGCATATGATCTAAGAACTATATAAATTGATTTAGTTTGGTGATATATACATTTCTCAATTTGAATAATATTTTAAGCTCGAATTTATTCACCTCCAATTATGATGTGGTTATTATGAAAAATGAAAAGAAAATCATTCATTGAGAATTAATTTACAATACTCGTTAATAGATAAGAGAATTAATTAAAAATTGCAATTTCAATTATAGGGGAGAATTACAAATGGTTTGTAAAAATTTGAATCTCAATGAAAAAGAAAAATTAATAATTTTAAATTATTTACACATGACAATTGACAAGTAACCAAAATTAGATTAAGGAGTAGTAGTATGTTGTGGTAAGGAAGTGCAAGATTTTGAAAATATATTAGATCGAATATGGAAAGGGTAATATTGTCTAGTCGGCTAAAATCTCTCTGGCAATAGAGAAATTGCTCTGGCAGTATTAAATTGAAGCGAACTTTCTTTTCCTGAGAGACCCTCGAAAAGCCGCGGCTAGTACAATTCCACCCCAGCGCTATTGGGAAAAAGTATAAAATCCCCATTCTACACCCAAAAAAACCTCTCCAAAAACCAAGCCAATTTTTCTTCTTCATTTCGCTAAGCATCGACAAACTGTTGAAGAATGACTCGGGCATCCAAGAGAAAATCTGATCATCAAAACTCTGAACCTGTCAAGAGCAATCGCGTGGACTCTGTTCATTCTGGTATATAACTTACCTGCATTTTTTATTTTTTAAATCTCCAGTTTGTGACGATATTGGTTTGCTGTATGTTTTTGGTTTTGGATACAAATTCGTTTTTGTGGGGATTACTCTGTCGGTGTTATTGGATTTCTTGATTGAGTCCACCTTTTGTTTCTTGAATTAGGGTCTGATGATAACTGAATAGGATTTCCTTGATTGGATAGTTTGTATGATTTCTTTTTTCATGTACATATTATGTATGAATTTTAGGAATATATGTATCAGTAATTCTTGGAAATAAATCGATGGGTTTTTGTAACTCACTGGCGATTTGAACAATGCTATGAAAGATGAAGAGAAATTTAATGGTACGCATGTGTCACTGTATGAAGTCAAGGATATAGTGCATGCGGAGGAATTGATCAATACCAATTAAACCACCTGAGATAAGTTATCTTGGATTTCATTAATTTGAATTTAGCCAACAAATTTAAATAACAATACACATGTCGCTTTTAATTCCTACACACGTAGGTGTAAATTCTGCTGTATTCCTATAATTTAAACTGCTGTTACTTTAGTTGATTATGTTGAAAAACCATGGCTGAATTGACAATATTAAAGCAATTGGCCGAAATAGCAAAATGTGGCGAAGCTTTGGATTTGCTCACTATTAATCATCAAATTTTATGAATCAGAGTTGGTGTATTAGCATTTAATTATGGTTTGCCTTCAGTAAGACCCTTTTTTTTGTTTATTAACATGGTATGTCGTAAGTAGGATTACCATGGACATTTTCTAGTTTTGTGGAGAAAGATTGTATCTAAGGTTGGGGCATACTTATCCCTAAGAGCAAAACTGAATCTACATCCTCTGGTAGTTTGCTCACTTCACTTTTTCTTTGCAGCATCCAGTAAAGCTGCTGCAACAAAGGTGGAACAACGTATTGATAAACTTTATGCCAAATATGCTAACCCATCGTCATGTGTTATTGAGTGAGTGTTAAACATACCTTGTATTCCCTACCTCCTACTCATGTACAATGTGCATGCTTTTATTTCTAAGGATGGATATCTTCTATTTTAAATATTTATGACAACTAACATAGTTTATTTAGGTGGAGGCTGACCCTCTCAGACAACAATGTCCTACAATACTATACATAGTGGGTGGCTCTGCCTTTCGAGCACCCCTATTCTCAGCCCCACTTTAGGTAGAGGAGGCAAAACATGGGGTATCCTCATACAGCCTGTGGGGGGAGGGGGTGTTTCGGACCTGGGTAGCAGACCACTCACCTTCTCCCTTTGACCACTGAGGCCACGTACCATACCTATTGAGTTGTCTGTTTTAGCCAAGTCATTGTGTGTTATTCATGGAATCTGCCAAAACTTAAATGCAATTGATATCCATTCCTATCTCCATGTTTATAAATATTGTGCCCATATGCTATATGCATATTAATGTGATTCAAAGATGAAATGTTGCATCCATTACCTCTTTGAGGGACTGAAAGTTGCTAAACCGATTAGAATACCTTATGTTATAAATTTTCTTGCACAGACCAGAAGGGATCGAGGCTCTATGCTCTGATTTAAAGGTGGATTATACTGATGTCAGGATATTGATGCTTGCTTGGTAAGTTATTTGTTACAGAAATATATCACTTGTTCAATTTTTGCTCAGGATGCACCATGCTTTTATGCTACAGAACTGAGCCTTGACAAATTTTACTTGTTTTAAGGAAAATGAATGCTCAAAAGCAGGGATATTTTACTGAGGTGAGCCCAATTGCTGTTAAATTTGTAACATCTTTATTAACTTTTTAAAAGCCATCGTGTTTGAGTTTATTTTCCCTTCCTATCCTTTGCCATTGTAGTATTAATATATGGTGTGTTCCATTTTTTCTTTTTATCCTTTGGCTGTTGTTTCTGCCTTCACATTTCATGTTGTTCAGATAGTACTTCCACTTTCTGACTTCACTCTAATTATATTTCATTTTCTCTGTTTTCGTGGTTCTTTCTCATCATATTCTTCCAGCTCATGAATTCTCTTGGGGGGAAAAAGGAAGAATGTCTGGTGACAAATCATCTTACCTAAGAATTGAGCAATGTTTAAACTTATTTGAGAAAGAAGTCTAGCATTATACATTTTGCTGACCAGGATTACATAAAATATGTTGCATCATGAGAAATCTCAATTTGATTGACTTCATGGTGTTTCAATTTTCATTTCAAGATATTAGCTAATGATGCGCGTCATCTGATTATCTGGTCTATGGCTTTTTACGCTCTGCCATAGCCTTGTACTTTGCATGGCTGGTTTCATATCTGATCTGTTCTATGAAGATATGTTGAAGATCTGTTCTATGGCTTTTTACGCTCTGCCATAGCCTTGTACTTTGCATGGCTGGTTTCATATCTGATCTGTTCTATGAAGATATGTTGTTGAGTCCCATGCTCGTGTAGTACCATTCTCTAGTGTTCTGTCTGTAAAGGTTTCACTTTTTCTGTTGTTTACTTTCCAAGAGATTTATTGCTCCCTTTATGAGCAGGATGAGTGGCGAAGAGGCTTGAAAGCACTTCAAGTTGATACCATTAGTAAACTGAAGAAAACATTGCCAGAATTGGAGAAAGAGGTAGCTTCCAGTTTAAAGTATTCCTTTGTTGATGTTTTAGACTGTCTGGGAACATGAGGTGACCTCGTTAAATTTGTTGATGAGAAGGCCTTGAAGTCAGAGAATTTCAACAATTTCTATAATTTCTCCTTCCGTTACTGTCTAACAGGTAAGTCGTCGGTGTTGGATACCTGCATTTTCTGTATAGCATTGTAATCTTATGTTATATTATATTCATTTTTGTTCATTGCTTTAAGATTCCCTTTTCTAAAATTCATCTGCTCTGTTCAATTCTTTCAGAAGAAAGGCAGAAGTGTTTAGACATCGAGACCTCCTGTGTATTATTAAAACTGGTTTTAGGGTTCCAGTATCAGTCCCAGGTTGATTCATTCATTAAATTTCTTAAGGTGATTGGACACCCTAAGCTTCTAGGGCATTGTTTGCTAGGTTTGGATGTTTTGCTTTTGATGGACTTGTAAAGTAACTCCAACCTGATGATGATGAATCTCTTATGACTAATCTGTACATACATGTAACAATTGTTTGATAATTTTATTTTTCCCGATTGTCTGTTCCCTGACTTGGCTTAATTTGTTTTGGCATCAGATCCAGTGTGACTACAAGGCAATAAATATAGATCAGTGGACAAACTTTCTTCGATTTTGCCAAGAGGTTCTTGTTGCCCATGTTAACTTTTCAGTTCCATTGCTTTTAGTATATAAAAACTATAATTTATCTTGAGAAGATAATAACTGGATCAGTAGTGTTGTTTCCTCACCTGGAATATTGTGATTAGGAAGGTAGTTTTAGTGTAGAGCTTCCTCAACTCAATATATATATATTTTTTCCTCTTCTGATGATTGGTTTCTTGACGTTTTTATTTTTTTAATGAGTTTGGGGAAGTCAAAGGGAGGAGAACAATAAAAACTAGAAAACTTGCGTGTCCCAGGTTCGAACCCGGGTCGTCACACAATTTGCACCTTCATAAAAGTGAGATACCACTTGAGCTACAAGGCTTGTGGTATTGGTTTCTCGAAGTTACTTTTTATTCTGCAGTTCATTAATCATAGTTGGCATAGTCTCCATATTTAATTGATGGTTGCTACACGACCATGCAATGAGAGATAAGCAGGATAGTTGGAATATGGTTACTCCGACCAAATGTCTCTTGTAGGGATATGCATGAAACGGGGTATTCCTGGACAGTGTCAAACATTGACTTTTTTCCTTTAGGACTATTTCGGCCATACCTTCTTTTTGTCAATTTGGTTTTTTACTTACAACTTAGATGATGAATTATGCACGATTCTACCTTTAATCAGGTCCTTTTTAATATATCGGCTGTCGAGGGTGGGCGTTTGAGTGAGCAATTGTCCTAAAACCCTGTTTTTGTGGGTCCAGGGGATTGGCCATCTCATGAATAGACTTATGATTACATGCAGGATCTAATGTTTGCTTTTCTTTTTCTTTTTTTAAATATTTATATTCATTTTTGTGCATCTCCTAGTTTATAGTTCTCTTATATATAGCATATTACTTTGCCAGATAAGCTTTCCAGGATTTGAAAATTATGATACAAGTGAAGCTTGGCCTTTCCTTCTTGATAATTTTGTCGACTGGGTGAAACAGAAATCATAACATTGTGTGCTTAGGAGTTTCAGACAAGGTAATCTAAATTCTTCATTCTGTTATTCCTTTATGCTCGCCAAGTTAATGGACAGAAGAAAGGGTATGGAGGAGTATCTAATTGTAGTTGTAGGTCCACAAAGAAAATTTCATCGACGTAGAATCATTTACAACTTACATAATAGAAGAAACTATCTCTGAGTTTATATACATTCTATCATTTCTATCTATTGAATGGGCAGATCTATTGAGTCTCCATGTTTGTTGCTTGTTTTCCAGGAATCCTAAACGCCGAACAGGAAACTGTCAACGACTATACTCAGGAGGACAGTTGTATGATTTATTTTGTGGCATCTATCATATGACATTCTTTTTGCAAATTTTACTTTTGTTTCCAAATTTTGTAATGTTTTTGATCAACTGGGTGGTGAGCGGATAAAATGTGGGGCATCATTTTTGATATGAAAATGAGAAATGTATAATGGATGTTCAATTCTATCCTTTCACCAGTACTCTTCTGTGTCGCTGGGCTTTGTAAATGATGAAAATTTGGTATTGTTGCGTGCTTCCATCCGCGTTGAAATTCATGCACCTTCTTTCATGTTTCTGTTTGGATGATCTTGTAGATGCTACATCGGTGAAATAGAGTAGGTTTATAGCCACCATTTACATACAAATACATGTATGTTGGTGTGTGTGAATAGTGGTAAATAAAAAGGTAGGCAAGTAATGAAGAAAATCCACACACACTAAGGTGAAAAAACAAATAGGAAACTCTTTTACAACAATGCGCAGTTGAGTAAGATAAAACCTTGTTCTTTTCTATATATAAAACTCAACTCGAAGGATGTTGACAGAAATGAACATAGAAACTTCGATACAATTTAGGATCCTTGTGCCGTTTATGTTGTAATATTAGCTGTTTTTTTGGAGATACATATATCATTTTAGGATCCTTGTGCCGTTTATGTTGTAACATCAGCTATTTTTTGGAGATATATAATCATGTTTGCATTGTTTTTTCCATGATGTAATCAGTCCTGGAAATAGAAACCATTCATGGCTATTCAGAAAATCTTCTCTCTCTTTGTTTCTCTCATCATCTCTTTCACTGCAGTTGCGTATGGCCATCCTGATGAAGATGCTACTCAGATTTCAATATCTCCATCAAAGTTGTTGGGGTCATTGCCACCAATTTCACCAATAACCTTTTCGCCGTTTGTGCCTTCCCTTTCTCCACTGCCACCATTTCCGATCGCCTTCCCGCCATCTCTGCCTCCACTTTCTTATGTGAGAGTTCCCTCACCGTCTCCACCTTCATGGCCCGATGTCCCTACATCAATGGCTATGCCTCCATCACAGTCGGAGGCACCATCATCACTTCCAATTGTTTTTCCGCCCTCCTCGCCTCCCCAACTACCATTTCCAATCTCCTCCCCGCCCTCTCTCCCTCCACTTCCTTATGTGAGAGTTCCCTCACTGTCTCCACCTTCTGTTCCTTCATGGTCTCTTGTCCCTATGCCAATGGCAACACCTCCATCACAGTCAGAGGCACCATCACCACTTCCAATTGCTTTTCCACCATATCTGCCCTCCTTTCCTCCTCAACTACCGTTTCCAATTGTCTATCCACCATCTCTCCCGCCACTTCCTTACATGACAGCTCCCCCACCATCTCTACCTTCCATTCCTTCATCGCCTGCACCAATGGCAATGCCTCCCTCACAATCGGAGGCACCATCACCAATTCCCTTTCCGCCATCTGTGCCCTCCCTTGCTCCAGTCCCAACATTTCCAATTGCCTTCCCGCCATATCTACCTCCACTTCCTTCATGGCTTGATGTCCCTGCGCCAACGGCAATGCCTCCACAATCGGAGGCACCATCACCACTTCCAATTGCCTATCCGCCATCCGTGCCTTCACTGCCACTTTTCCCGATTGCCTCCCCACCATCTCAACTGGTATCTGCTCCTCCACCCTCTAATGTCCCTGCGCCAATGGCAACACCACCACGAGCTCCAACCGCCTCTCCACCATCTCAACCAACACTTCCTCCTCCAGCACCATCTTCTCAGTTTCCTCGAGGCATAAAAGGGGCATACTGGCCTTCAGGGTATGCAGAAGCTATCCCACCATCGAACATACCAACTTCTTATTTCACACACATCTTCTATGCCTTTGTTCAAGTTGACGCCACAAGCTTCCAGATTCTGATCGCCCAATCCATCGAGCAACAGATGAAAGACTTCACCTCCACCCTCCACACCGCCAGCCCCCCAGCCAAGGCCCTGCTATCAATTGGTGGAGCAGGAACCATCTCCGAAATTTTCTCCAACATGGTGTCTAATTCCGATAACCGAGCTGCTTTCATCCAATCATCCATCGACACAGCACGAAAGTACAATTTCGATGGACTCGATCTCGACTGGGAATCTCCTGAAAACTCACAAGACATGTTGAACCTTGCATTGCTTTACAAAGAATGGCGTTCTGCCATCAACCAAGAATCACTTACCTCACACAAGCCTCAACTACTCTTATCCTCAGCCGTTTACTTCGCCTCCCATTTCTTCATCCCTGGAACCGTCCCGCGGACATATCCAGGCGATGCTATCAGGAATTACGTAGATTTTATAAACCCAATGTGTTACGATTACCATGGTGGTTGGGAACCTTCTTTCACAGGGTCTCCAGCCTTGCTCTATGACAAAACTAGTAATGTGAGCACTAGCTATGGAATCTCATCATGGAAACAAGACGGTGTTCAATCCAAGAAAATAGTGATGGGAATGCCGGTTTATGGGAGGACGTGGCAGTTAAAGGATCCACACCAGCATCAAATCGGGGCCCCGGCTCAGGGAGCCGGGCCTGGTGGCGGAATTATGAATTATACAGCTATAATGGGATTCAACTCGGAATACAATGCCACAGTGGTTTTCGATAACGCAACGGTATCGACATACTCGTATGCAGGAAGTAGTTGGATTGGATATGATGATACTATTTCGGTTGAGTATAAGGTGAAATTTGCAAAGAATCAGGGACTTGGAGGATATTTCTTCTGGGCACTTGGTTATGACAGAAACTGGGATCTTGCTAGAGCAGGTATTTATTTATTTATTTATTATTAACTATTAATTAATTTGCAACTTCTTCATAATCATGCAATATTCTTCCAGCAAGTTAAAAACTCACCTTCAATATCATATTCTTGCTTGCTTTCATTTTATCTGTTGTTTTGTAATGAAAGTTTTTTTGTCTGGCTTTGACTAATGCCATGGTTTTCTTTCTTCTTCTTTTTTGGGTGCAGCTTCAGCGGCATGGGACAGTAATTGATGAGTCGACTCAGTGGCAAAAAAGGCATTTCATCGTGACTCAATAATTCCTGTTGAAGTGATGATTAGGTAGTACGCAATGCGCGATTCAATAATTTCTCTTCATATGTTTATTTATTTGCAATATTCTTTCTTCTATTTTTTTTGACAGAATATAGTAAAATGTTAATCAAATTACAAATTATGCAGAATATAGTAAAATGTTAATGAAATTACAAATTATGCTGTAAATTTTGTTTATATATCTTTTTTTATTATATTTTACTAAAATTTGTCACGCCTCATGTCATCTTTCTTATGATATGTTATGTATGTTCGTGAAATTATGTGTCTCTCGTTTTTCATTTTTCTAAATTTAGTACTATAAAGTTCCTATATAAAAAATAAAAAAAAATTCAAATATTATCAATAGTATATATTTCATTTTATACAAGTGTTTTTTTTTTATTTGTATATATTGTTCAATTTAATCACCATGCTCATCTTTTGTATTTTAGAATCAGAGAACTTAGTTGAAGTTAACAAGGATTCTCAGGAACAACTAATATACGATGATCAGGTCAATCCACATCCCCTCTAATAATATAAAGATTATGTTGCTTTCATGCATGGAATTTGTTCCGTATTTTTTAATGCTCTATCCCATCAAATATATAATACTTTTTTTAAGATTCTAGTCTCATATTTTTTTGTAGTGCAAGTTCATAATGAAATTAACCAATGAAATCTGGTCGAACACAATAAAGTTTCAATAAATTATATCACCCAATTAATTACTGTTGACAATGAGGTTGCAGAGTCCACTAAATTTAATTCAAACTATGACAAAAATCAATGATTACATCTCTAACTAATCGATCCAATTACAAGTATATGCTGAATAATTCTCAAAGGTCAATTTTAATATTTGTTATACTTGTCATAGGATGAGACAGAGAGTTTATCATTTTTGGAGGATACTTCTTCTGCAATAAAAGGGAGGGATGGTGATTCAAATTGATAGAAAGGATTACCAAGGCCCTCACAAACACAACTAAGTTTTGTATCTCATTTCTATCTTATCATCAACCTAGCTCGGACGTTGATCAATTGGTCATTTCTCACTATCTTTTTTTCTTTTACTCTAAATATATTTTGTATTTAATAATATTAACATTATTATTAAAATTGTCATGTATTTTTAAATATACCTCGACTTTTTAGAATAGTTTGGGAAATAAATTATTTTTAGTATGATTGAGATGTATTCATATTGATAAAATAAAGTGTTGTCATCTTTTAAGAAAAGTGAGTAATTAAAAATAAGGAATTTGTTTTAAGGTATAATAGGCGCCCTTTATAAGGGAACATCTTTCCATTAGAGGAATTTATACAATATACTTGCTATAAAAAATAAGCTAAATTAGTTCTTTATACCATAAAATCAAATAATATTAATTTTTTTATGATAATATATAATTTTATTACTTTTCTACCACAATCTAAATGAAAATACTAAAACTACCCTTGCACTTATATATGTATAGTGTAAGATTGTTGACTAATATAATCAAATATGTTTTATATTATATATATATATATATATATTATCTATTGTGTAGAAATTAATGGTGATATCCATAAAAATAAACACAAGGGTAATCACGCTGTCATTAAAGTATGCAGCTTTTTAAAGTTTAAACTTTGCTTCTTCTTCTTTTCACAGTTTATCCTTGTACACTTCTGCATTACGTGATTTCAGCAATTTTGCCTTTGAAATTTGAGGCTCACATGGGAGTCTGATTAATTTTTGTTGATACTAAGTTAGGTAGCTATAGGAATCTCTCCATGTTACATGACCAATATTGCAAGTTGACTTTTTCTACTTGCTATACCTTTAATCATGCACAAATGTGCTCGTATTTCTATATATATACACACACAAAAATAATTACCCCTAAATTGAATTGTGAACTCTTGATACTGATTGATAGGTTCGTGTGTGTATTTGTTGTACAAAAATGGTGAAAAAGGTTCTATTTCAACTTCTTGTTTTACTTTTCGCTTTCTTCATCATTCATGCTACTGCTATCTGGCCAACACCAAGTATGATCCTGTACTCTGTGTATATTTCCTTTTTTACAAATATATATATATTTGATTTATATATCCGGGTCAATTTAATTATATATCATTCTCATCTTTTGTATTTCAGAAACAAAGAATTTTGTTGAAGTCGATGAGGATACTCACGAACAAGTAACACATGATGATCAGGTAGTGAAAAGGCCAATATTGTCAGCAAAATGTTCAATCCAATATTGAAACTCCCATAAATTATATATATCTTACTCAACTAATTCTTGGCTTGTCAAATTTATTTATTAATCACATTTTAGTCCACTAGAACAATGAGGTTGCAGTGCTCAAAATATGACTATAATCAATAACTATTAATTATATCTCTAATTAATCCATCCAATTACAAGTATATGCTCAATTCTCAAAGAATGTTTGAGTCAATTCTATGATTTCTTATAAAACTTATCTTTGGATATAAGATGTTAAGGATTCTTAATTATGATGTGTTCTAGTTAATTTCTAACTTATTTTCAAAAAAATTTAACGGTTTTTCTCTCGATTAGTCAATATTAATTACACTATATTTATTATATACTATTTTTTAGCTGCATAATTTTTGAAACATGAAGACCCTATTTAAATTTTTAATCAAAAAAATCTTAATCTTGTAATAACATAAAGAAATAAGAGTTTATGTGAGACCATCTCATGGACTAATTACGTGAAATTGGTCAATCCATAACCCACACTTCACAATTCACATGTGAATTTGTGAAATTAAGTTTTGTCTGTGGATAATAAGAATCATCTTATGGACTATGGTAATTACAGTAGGTTGAGTGAAAATATTCTCAACAACTTATTTAATTTTCTTTAAATCCTATATTAATTTGTTTCATAAAACATGTTATATATGTTATGGGTGAAATTATACATAACCCAAGATTTACTAAGCACACTTCATTTATTTTACAACAAAAGATTTAAAAACATAATTTTTGGGATGTGTTTAATATTCTTGGTACGTGCATAGCCCCACCTCTATGTCATTTGAGCATGAAAATTGAAATTAAATGATCATACTTGTCGTAGGTCGTGTCGGATCAGACAAAGACTTCATCATTCTTAGAGGATAATTCTGTAATAAAAGGGAGGATGGATATTGATGATTCAATGGATTACAGAGGAGGAACTCCCACTCCCAGACACATCTAATGAGGCCAACATTGCTACATATATATATATATATATATATATATATATATATGTAGCCATGCAATAACTCTTTATCCCATTTTCTGAAACCATATCAATCAGATTATTATATCTCATTTGTATCGTGTAATGATCAACATCTTAGTATTGAATGAGGACAATTTGCTACAAGTATTGTGATGCAGAAGCGGATTGTCATCTTTTATACTTATCGTGTAGTAGTTATTTTGAAACACGAGATAAAAAACCAATATGAAATAGAGGATCATATTTTAAGGAAGTGTATATCTCTATCCAAAACAATGGACAAAGGCAAACCATGGAGGCGATATATCTCTTTGAAAAATAAATGCGCGATCCAATAATTTCTCTTCATATGTTTATTTATTTGCAATATTCTTTCTTCTGTTTTTTTTTAACATAATGTAATAACATGTTAATGATGTTACAAATTATGATATAAATTCTGTTTATTAAAATAAAGTTGCTTGTACATTTAGAAATGGTCTCGGGTCTCGTCGAGGTTTGTTCTATGATATATATCGATGGTGGTGGTACTGCAATTAAGTGATTGAAAATGAGATCGATGCGATATCTTTTTATAATCTAAAATTAAAATTCACACTTCCAGGACTAATACTGTTTTTGTTTTTTAAATTCGTGTAAAAAAAAAAAAAAACACCCTATCCGTCCAAATGTATAGATCTTGGGATAGATAGCACATCCTTGTTACATGTTTTTTTTTTTTTTTTTTTTTTTTTTGCATCTATGGTCTGCAGCTTGTATAGTGTAGTGTGATGCCAATATATGTTAGCATCTTTACATAGAACTGCCTTTCTTTTTATTGCAACCACGTTTTTTAAATTCTAAATACCCTTCTTCCTCTTTTATTTTTTTTGGTCTTTCACCATAAGTGTAGATTCAACACAGAATAGAAATGGCAACAATGTCATATCCCAGATTCAAAATACTCAATCCCAGTTCATCACTATCAAGCTTAATGACAACAACTACTTAACATGGATACAGCAAGTTCTTGCAGCAGTAAGACTAGGGTAGCAAAGGCAAGATCAGATGCTAGCTTCTTGGCTTCTCTACTCCTCAAGTGAATGTATTCTTATCCCAATGGTTGGCCTCAATACTTGTCATGATTTTTTTCAAGCTATTGAAGTGAAGTTTGCTTGCCAATGTAGAGCTAGAATGATGCAATACAAGTTGCAATTGCAAAGTTCAAAGCGTAATGGAATATTTTGCACCTTTCATCAGGATTATGAAGTGAAAATGATTATGTTATAGTCTCAATCTGAAGGATCGCAAAGAGTTCATAACACGCAGCGGAAAAAAGAAATTTACAATCCTAGAGATACATTTGCTTTTAAAATATATCTACAAACAAAGAAGAGATCAAATCGAAATACCTGGAGCGAGTTCTCGATTAAAAACTTGTTCTTCAAATGTACGAAGACTCTATGCGTATCCAACCGAGACCAACCTTTGCTATCTACTCTTGACAATAGAACTCTTTTTCTCTGTTTTGAATGAATGTTTTTTCTCTTCCAAGGAACCCATTTTTATATCGATGTCTTCAAAAACAATCTATATGATAATAAAAGTTCTTTCCTAACTATACATTATAGTATAATGGAAACTTGTAGATTAACATTTAATTCGTTGATCTCCAATTATTCCATAGAAGAAAATTTTTATCATACATTCGCTGAGATATATGCGGACAAAATCTCATTTGAGATTTTCCAAATATAAACCTCTTTGCAAAGTCAAACTTTGCTTCATTATCAATGTATAGTTTCCATGCATATGTGTATATCATCATATAGATATGTGAGAAAATCATTTGAAGATTTTTACAAAACATTCTATTATTAATAATATTTTTGATGCTAACAAAGAATATTATAATATTTCATTTGAAATATTTAATTTAATTATCTTATAATAAATTAAATAATCATTAGCAAAGATTAGAACACTCGTAAGTGTGTGACCCCATAGGTTTATTACTAAACTGGTAGCAAATTAATCGTATTAATTAATCAATTAAGATTGGCATCTAGCAATATTCCTTAACGACCGAATAATATGAAATAATATTATTATTTACTCTCAAAAACCATTATAAGAATAAATGTAGTATTTTCTTCCATCATTTCAGCTCCAAGTTAATCCTAGGGTATGGTTTAACTGTCAAACCCCAATAGATTATCAATTATGTTTCATGTCAATTATAATCAACTAGTGAGTGACCTAAAAAACACATTTCTTCATTCACTTAATCATCTCGGCCAAGGTCTTTATTTAGTCTATATAATTAATGACAACATAGAGCTCAAACTCATTACCAAAAGTTGATGGATTCCTTCTTGATCAATTATTAATTCTACAAGCATCTAATCATACCCAATTACCATTCAATTAACACCCTAGGGTGTTAGGTGTCCGGAATCAAAGCATAATAAATAACTTGTTAATTACTATAATGATCTCAGGTCAAAGGATGCACTAACATCACATTCTTTATTAGAATATTCATTGACAGTCTATAGGTAATAATAATCATTAGAAAATTCTCAATCGGGTCTGTTCAATGAAAATATTACTATATATATATATATATATATATATATATCACTTATATATGTAATTCAGTAAATGAGATCCACTAATTTCCATCTTATGAAGACTATTACATATATATTGATCTATCTGGATTATTAATGTCCAATCTCAATAATCCATTGATCAAAAACAATTTTGGATTAAATCATATGAGATATGACTCTCATTATCACAATCTTCAACATGATATCATGTCTCTAAATTTAATCATGGACTTTATCACAAATATATAAGAAATAAATGTGATCATAAAAATACCATAATAGATGATTACATTGTGTTCAAACAGAACATAGTAGATTGGATCTTGGGCATATCAAATAACCCCAACACAATCATCTCCTGGGTTGAACCTTACAGTCTAAAGGAAGTGTGTGCCTTGCTTTTAAGTTATGAGTCTACATTGGAGTATTTTTCTTGTCGGAATAGAGGTAGATTATCATGTCAAGTGCTGTTAGGAAACCTAGTCCATCACAATGAAAGGAAGCACATATGTTGTGCTTGCTTGCAATCTTAATCTCTCAAAGACTTGTTTAAGTCAATGTCAAAGTCCCTTTGGGGACCTTCAACTCTTTGAACCTCAATTGGTTGTCAATACCACATTAGCTTCATTAATGATCAATTTTACCAGATATACTTGGATATACTTCACTTCCTAATAAAAAAAATAGGATAGTGCAGAGTGATTAGGTGGTGAATATAGAAATCTATCCACGTATTTAAACTTGTTACAATAAGAACTGTACTGTCATTTGCTATGTTTTTATGTTGGAAAGTGAGGCTACTTGATGTCAGTATACATGGTGAGCTGGAACAGGATATTTACAAGCAAAACCTCCTGGTTTTGAAACTTATAATGGAAAAGGATTAGTTTGCAATTTGAGAAAAGCTATCTATGGCCTCAAACAGGCTTCTAGGTCCAAGTTCCAGCAAACATTACAGGACATGGATAATAAAAAGACTTGTATCTTAGTATTGGTGTATGTAGATGACATTTTGATTCCAGGTAATGATTGCACATATATTGAGCAGCCAATTAGTATGTTTGATGAAACTTTTGCCTTGAGAGACCTCAGTATATCATTCTTTTTGGAATTGAGGTTAAAGAAACTGGTCAAACCTAATTATTCCATTTCTTTTTAGGGAATATAATTATTCCATTATGAACTCTTTAATTTTAAAATGAATTCATATGTTATATACTCAAATTTAAGTAATCGATCACAAAGTATTTACATGGTATTCCATCATGATTGGGTTGGCAGATCAAATTTATAATAAAATATTTCTACACACAAAATATTGAATGAAATCTTTGGAAAAATAACTCAACTTGCCCCCCGGAATGATAGGGATATGTATCCTCCAATTCACATGGTTCTACTATGATTTCCTCTTCTTTAAATGTATTAAATTTGACTTGATTGATACATCACTGTTTATAAATACATGTTGTGCTGACTGTTCCTTTTATAAAATTGGGTTAGAGGGAGTGTATAACTCTTAATTTTATTACATAATTCTCAGCCATATTTTCCAGACTCTGGCGAATAAATACTATAATTAACTTTTGCATTATCTATACATATACTTAGCATGCATGCATTTAAGAATAGTACTATATAGTTTTTGAGTTGTTTCAAAGTTTTAAGTAAGAGTTTGTTTTCTAAAGTTTTATATTCTTACGGTCTTACCTTCACAAACAAAAATATTAAAAAAAAAAAAAAAGCAGCAGCAGCTTGAACTTACTAATGATTGATAAAATCTAAGTTCAATTTAACCCGGGGATAAACTAAAAAAGAAAAGAAAAAAAAAATACATCTAGAAAGATCAAATAATTCAAGCTCAACTTATGTTCCACCAAATTAACCAAGACCACTCAGAGGCGTGCACTGAATTTGTAAAATCAGAATTGAACTACGGTCAACAGTTGGATTTTCGTTGACTCGATTTCAATTTGAAATTGAAATCGTGAATCGTTGTTATATAATTTGGTTTTGGTTTGGAGTATTTTTAAATTGGGAAATTAAACGGTTTAATCATCAATTAATTTTTTTAAGTATATATTATATAAAAATAATAATATGTATTTATATTGTATTATTCTTTAATTTTTAAATTGTATTGATTATTATTTTAATATATATTATAAATTGTAATATTTTTTTGGTTTATGGTGTGTATTCGGTTGTATTTAAATTGTAATTAAAATTTTTAATTTTTTAATTGTAACTTGTGAATGTAAGTTTTAATTTTTAATTTAAATCACATTATCAACACAAATTACATTATTATTTTGTAATATATGAATAATTGTAAAATTTGTATGTAAATTTAATTATTTTTTTAAACAAAAAAAACACAAAAAAAAATTATTTAATTATTTTTGTTATAGTCAAGGACGAAAATATTGCGATATTTCAGTAAAATTATCACGATATTTTGGTGAAATATCTCCGAAATATCGCGAAAAGTGGGGCCGACATTATAATCGGCTGCAATTTTATTTCGATAAAAATATCGTGAAATATCGCGATATTTCGACAAAATATCATTTTCGACGATAAATTGACGATATATCTCGATAAGCCGCGATTTTTGACCAGCTACAGTAACATTGACCATTGCTACAGTAACTTTTTGTTTTTTTTTCCTCCCTGTTTCAATTATGTAATGCAGTAATGGCATGTATGTTTTTTTCTTTTCTTTTTTTTTATTATGAATTTTTTATATGTATTTAAAAAATATCTATCAAACTTAAACTCTATATCTATATTTTTATCTATAAGTAGTACAAATAATAATTTTAATTAAATTGTTGTAATAAATTAACACACTAGCATTTAGGTTTTTCTTATAATTTAATTAAGTTTAGTTAATTCTTTTGAATTTAAGAAAAGAATTATGATGTATATATTATATACTCCCTCCGTCCCTTAACACTTTGCACACTTTCCTTTTTAGTTTGTCCCCAAACACTTTGCACACCCAAAAATGGCAAATTTTAACATAATTAACACCCTCACAATACACATTTATTTACAAAGAATGTCATTACTTTTTCTCACACAATACCATTTAATATTCAAACTTTTTCTTAAAAATTGTGCCCAATTTGATCATTATACCCTCAATCAAAAAGCAAATATTCACTTTTTCTTAAAAATTGTACCCAATTTGATGTGCAAAGTAATCCGGGACGGAGGGAGTACTATATAATAATATTTTATCTCTATATTTATCATAAATATATTATTTTATTTGAAATTTTAAGTTTAATATATGTATTAATGTTAGTTATAATATTACAAAGGATGAAAAAATCCGAAAAAATCGCTGATATAATTTGACATGTAAATCAATATGAGACAACATTTATATAATAGTTTATCTCTTAATGTTGGTTGTAAACATATCTTTTTGTTTGAAATTTAACTTCAATATATATTAATATTCATTATAATATTATGCAAAGTGCTAGATACATTTTTCAAATTTTTTTTCAATGTTTTTATTTTTTTCTTGAAATTACCAATATTTTCATCGATATCAATATATCCGTCGATATATCTGTAAAATCAAGATATCGATATATCCGCAATCACAGATATTTTTGTCCTTGGTTATAGTTTAGTCCTCCAGGCTTTTCCACTCCAAGGCTTTTCCAACAATTTGAGCACTTCTAAGACCACGCTTAAGATGATTGATAAACAAATTATTAGTTGTAAGTTGATTTTAAAAAATATGCATAGTTTTAACCTAATAACAAGTACATTTCTTATTATATATACACATAGATTATTAAGTAGATCATAATAGATGTAATTAATAATAATTATATAGGATTGAATTATTTCAAAATTCCATTTTTAAGATTAAAACTCCTTGATATCGAAATCAGATTAAAAAATAGGCCCAAAGAAAAGAAAAAAAAAACCAGAATATAAATCAGAAAAGTATAATAAATGGTGTGGCACAGGAGACCAAGTCCCAAAACGGGGCCGACATGTGTTAACCTGCGACCGACACGTCTTTATCAAAAACCAAAGGCTGCAGGGTTTATATATTCTGTGGGAATCTCTAGTGGGTCCTACCTGAGCCCTCTCCTTTCCAGCTAATCAGATTCCGAAACGTGGGAGGAATCTCCTACACCCTACCTTGTGACAGGTGGGCCATTGCCACTCTTCCTACCTGTACTTGCTTCCTCCTTTTTCCTAATCATAATGTGACCCAATTTTTTTGTTTGTCAATAAAAATGATTATTATGGGAAATTTACTTAACCAAAAGTAGATAATGTTTAAACATACTGTGTTTTTGGCCAGGTATCAAGAGCTGGAAAGTGTACATATTAAGTAATCATTTTCCTGGAATTTACAGAAATGCGCCCCTTAAAATTTGTGTGAACAAAAAAAATTATTGCCAAATAAGTTGCATTTATTAACTAAATAGCTCGAGAATTACTTTTAAGCAAATCTTGGCCGTTTCTAATTTTCGACTTAAAACTAATCAAATCAATCACTTTTAGGATTTGCAAAAACTTTCTAGTAATTGGTTTTAAGCTCATGGTGAAGTTTGCAGACACACCTAATTATAATTCATGGGAAATTAATTAGGGTTATGATAATGTTTCCTCTTCTTTCCTTTTTAAGGAATTGATTAATTTGCGGAAAGTTAAAATATGTTTGCATCAAAGGGAACCTAAGGCCTACTTGATATGGATTTTCTATATGTGTTTAATTCTACATTTCATTTTATCAATGTTCAAAATATATCATCATAGTATATAAATAATTGTATGAGAACATCTCACATATATAATTATGTGAGACAAAATCTCACCATCTCAATAGTATATAAACACTTATATGAGAACGTTTCACATATATTTTTTATATTGATAAATCAATCTTTAGTTTGTAAATTATGAATTGTATCTTGATCTGTGACTAAATTCGTGAGACGATTTCAAAATAGTTTTAATCTATCATATAACATTAGAGAGTTGCTACTTAGATATTTTTTATAAAAATAATCATATAAAAATAATCAATGGGTAAATTTATCCCTTCCCCCCATATTCCCTTTTTTTTTTATATTATAAAATCTCAGTTAAAATAATTATTCATCGGTTTCTATTGAGAATACCTCATATCTCATTATTTTATTATATGTGAAGTACCAATATAATAGGTTAACAATTATTTACAACATTTTGAATGGAGATGGTATAAATTTAAAATTGTAAGAAATTATATACATATGTTTATCTAAATATAAAGTTTAAAATCCCAAAATACACATTATAAATATTATAAGAAAAGGAAGTAAATGAAGCCTATATATATATATATGAACCAAAATTATAAAATTGGTTTTGACTATTAAAACTGAATCTCAACTAGTTTTTTAAATAAGAATCAAATTATTTTCATTCAATCGGTTCAAATTGATCTTAATTCCCGATTGAATCGATTTATGTATATCAAATCCAATCTTGAAACTATAAATTACGGGCAACCATTAACTATGAAAATGGCTTTTCAAATGTTAGATTTAAATTTAAACTTAGGATTGAGTATTTCACCCTGTAAATAGGTGGATAATATTAAAAATGGCATTTTGTTATTATTTTGCTCCGATATATAGTTATTTGTATATAATCATCACATACAAACATAAAAAAGTAATAACGAACACTACCTTCAATATATAGATTCAATTAAACATGACATCTACAAAACTAGAATTTTAGTACATGATAGTGGCTATTATTATTATTTTAATAGTGGATATTCTTTGAGGAATAATTTACCCATATTTATGAAGGAACCCTTATTGGTGCGGTTAAACATGAGATTGATATTCTAAAGGAGTAGAGCGAGCATTTACGAAAATGTTTATCACTTAATTAAGTCTATTCTTTTCTATTTAATTTAACGATTTTTAATTAGGCGTTCCTTGTTTCTTGTATGTTTTTGTTTTTATTTTTTTGGACTTTTCCATTTTATGAACATTTCTCTTTTGGTAGTCCCCTCATTAATTGTTTGTGCCTAATAAAGATAATTAAGTTATTACTAACTAATTACGATTTATGTTTTACTCTTTTTAGAGATATTTTATGAATATACACCATCATTTCCCCAGAAAAGAGGAAAAAGAAAGTAGAAAACAGTTTCATTTGGTTTTGAGCCTTTTGGCAAATGAAATTATGTAAACAGAAAACTTATGCATCAAAATACTCAAACTTATTTTCATTGTTGGAAGTGTCGTATAATCGTAAAATAAACCTTTTCTTTCGAGAAGCCACAATAAAAACTATTAATAACATATAATAATACATCTCCATTTAAAAGAAATGTCTGTGTAACTATTTTAATTATACAAACATGAGTCTGTTTTAGGAGAGACGGTATATATATTTTATTTGTGCTTATTTCATTCCACTTTAATATACTCTTTCTAAAATAAAATAAAAAGGAGTTATATTTTTATAAGATTTTAGTCCAAAAGAAAAGTCATGATCGAAAAGTCCAGTAGAGTGAAATAAGTTATCTCTATAATAGTGACACATAGATCATTAATTAGTTGGAGATTCTCTCGCTAAAGTATTTCGTACAATTATTTTTTCTATTATTAAATCGGATATCTTTTACTTATAATTCGAATTTTCGCGTCGCATTTGTTTCTATCTTACCTCACTGATATTGTTCTATAAGAAACAAAAATTGAGACAACGATTGTACTATACATAGAAATGTGTAAGATATTGTCCAATACTAAAATAAGGAAGTAAGACATACATCATATTCGCCCTAATCAATTTTAATATCTATTTAAACAATTAAAAGTCGAAACTTGTAGGCAAAATTAATTTTAAAATACCAATATCAACCCAATAATAAAATAAGAAACCCAACATAAATTGCTTTGAAATTTTATTCAATGCTTTTTCGTTGTTTCAGCAGTTGACATTCTCTGGAAAATTTAGGGGAGATTCCATTTTGTTTTCAACCTCCAGTTTTTAATATTTTCAACACCATTTATGAGGTTTTATAGATTATTATATGAAAAATAAATTAAATAGGATTCACATTTTGAATATTATGGTTAGAAATCATATTTTATTTGAGTTAATGACGATTTAATTAAACAATGATAACTTGAATTTTATTGTATTATGTTATTATGATTTCATAGTGGTAAGTCTAACTGAATGATGATGTTTGAAATTTACTATATTATATTAAATTGATTTGAATCATATATGTGGGTCCCTAAAAATATTTTATATAAAAATTGTTAAATTATATTAGATCATTTGACACCAATTAGACTTATTCTAAATATTTAATTTGAAAATAACTATGGATTTGACAATAAATGAAAGTGAAAAATATAAAACAAGCATAATTCTAATGGTTCACATAGTAAAATATTGGGAAGATGCTTCCGAACGAAAAACAAACAATCCCTTTAA
Source organism: Scutellaria barbata (assembly GCA_028654395.1). Lineage (NCBI taxonomy): Eukaryota > Viridiplantae > Streptophyta > Magnoliopsida > Lamiales > Lamiaceae > Scutellaria > Scutellaria barbata. The sequence continues at coordinate 9,275,586 of CM053646.1, read as the reverse complement.
ATATTTTCTTGCCATCCTTAATAGTTAATACATCCTCGAGTGTATAATTCTTAAAAAAAAAATTAAACAAAAAATTGGCACAGTAACAATCCATTAACATGTATCAAAAAATTAAGTGTTAATTAGAAATAAAAATACAAAACCGAACTTAGATATTTCTTTTACTTACAGTGCCAATTGTTGAAGTGCCATTTGTCTAATTGTCTAACCAGTGAAAAGAAATATGTTAACAAATCCTTAGGGAAAAGAAATACGTTGAAGTGCCAATTGTCTAATTAGGAATAGTGCTTTTAAAATTATTACAAATTATTTTAATTGTTAATAATGTAATAACATTTATTTCGATTACTCATCATTAAAAAAAATTAGTGTATTTGATGTAAAATAAGAGTTGAGATTATCATTGAAATAGATCATGGTAAATAAAAATCAAAGCAAACGAAATTAAAAGAAATAAGTATATTTATTTTAATTTCTTTAAATTAAAATAAACTTAATATTCATAATAAATTTTATATATTTTTAAATCAAATGATTTCCATCATATTAGAGGGTGAATTAATTACCTCTAGACATTGGTAATTAAATTAAACGTGAAGTGACAATATCTTGACAATGAAGCGCACAAATTAAGCACCTTTTTTTTTTTTCAAATAAGGAAACTTTGATTTGCTGGATGCCATATATGATTTCCACAAAAGGCAAATGAGAATATTAGCATTAAAGGCCTAAATCATTATGAAGATTCTTAGTATATTACTTCTACAAAAAGCCTCAATTACTTCACATGTAATTTATTTTGCTCTAATTTACTATTTGAATATCTTTCAAAAAAGAAAAAAAATTACTATTTGAATAACCAGTTTAGTTAGTATTATTTCTTCATATATGAGACTATGAATCTTCCATCCATTTGAAGTTTTAATACACTCACCGTAGATATGAAATTTTTTTATTCTCTTAAATATTATAATCTGAAATTAATGATATTGTGACACATTAGTAATGAATAGATTAATATGTGTCAACGATGGTTTAAGTAACAAACCTGATGAATATATACTAACTCTCTTTTATTACGATTGTTATATGATTCATATCATCTATCTAACAATCCAATTTTTCATTTATATATATTATTATCGAAACAACTTAACAACAATTTTAATTAACAATTTAACCGGAAAATTCTAAAGATTTTCTAGAGAATAATTATGGTAACCAAATCATATTGGTATCCATAAATACACGTATTTTATTATTCAAATTAACATAAAATAAACCATAAAATCATAATTACATGCATTATACATCATTAATGAAGACAACCTTAACATTTCCAAAACAGCATTATTTTCCGTTGAACTGAGGACAAAAATTTGAATGCAAATTTCACAAGAACAACGTGTGGGTACTGGGTAATGCTTGCATTAAATCTTTATCCTGAGGTACAATCTAATTGTGCTAGTTAAAGGTCGTGATTTACAATAATACTGTGGTGCATTGACCTCTAGGAGGGCATGAGCACACCTAATCATTCCCGAAAAAGTCTTCCACTTCCAAAATTGCATGCTCCTTCTGGCTCCTTCTGAAAAGGGAAGAGAGAGAGAGAAAAAAATTGCTGTAAACAAAACCTCCATTATTGTCTCCATAAAGCTCCATTATTCAATCCCACTATACACTATTCTGTATCTATATCCATATTTTGTAATGATATACCGACCTTTTGTCACCAGTCATTAAGGGGAAAAAAGGAGAGAAGCAAAAGACAAAAAAGTTTTATACTTACTCAGAGAGTTCTTCAGGAAGGGTGAAAGAGAGACTGATAGGATTTCGTGTTTTATTGAGTTGAAACCTTCATCATTGTCCAAATCTACAACTTTAAGTTTTTGCCCCTCGAAACCTTCATCATTGTCCAAATCTACAACTTTTAAGTTTTTGCCCTCTCTCTCTCCCCCCCGCACACACAAACATACAGACAAAGTAGTAGTTTGTGTTATCTTTTGTTATTATTTAGTGGTGATCTCTCTCAGTTTGTGTTATTTCCTGTATTCTTGATGTAAAAAGAGGCTTTCTGCATCTGGGCTTTTGTCAAATTTTCAAGAAAGTAACTTTTAGCACTCAAGATTTGACTTTTTAGCCTCCAATCTCTGTTTTTCACATCTGGGGTGTTTGGAATTGAGGGCTTGAAAAATGACTGTGGAGCAAATCAGGGACGAGAATGAAAGTTATGACAATTTTCCAGTAGGCCTGCGTGTTCTTGCCGTTGATGATGACCCAATCTGCTTGAAGTTATTGGAAACTCTGCTTAGGAAATGCAAGTATCATGGTATATCCTTCTTCTGCTCTTTCTTTCACGTTAATTGGCATACGAGATTCCATGGATTTTCAATTGAAATCTTCTTCTCCGACTCTTACAGTTTCCATGTTTCATCTTCTTTTGGTTTAAGTTAAGGATAGTTTCTTAGTTTCTGTAATGATCTTCCAATCTGGTGAAGATTCTATATTTCTATCATTCTATCATATAATGATAGTATTTGCTCCCACGAATCTTGAACTTTGAAGCTTCAAGATTTTCGTAACGTAGTGGTTTAACTTTTGCACTCAAGTTTCTGGATTTTGTGGATCCACAATTGTTACTTTCCAACTTCTTGTTGTTGGGTTTAGTGAAATGTTCTGATTATTGTGTTTATGAATTTGACGGAACATGAAATTGGTGAGTTCCTGTTATTTCCATATATAATAGGGTGTTTTTTTCTGAATCACTTGTTTTTCTGTTTACAAATGATCTTGCTGGTTTGAGGGCTTTTCTGCAATGAGAGGACTTTTCGAGATAATCATTGGATTGTAAACAAAATTGTCTCCAAGTAGGTCTTTTATCATAGAATTTTGAAATTACTCTCGAAAGTTCCTAAGTTTCTGTGATCTGTAACATTTTAAATGCACTATAGTTCTATGGTGTATCCTTTTTCTGTATATATGTATTAATTGTCTGAAATTTTGATCCTGTTGACTTGCATCTAAGTCCAGATGACAATGTGTTCTCATGTTTTAAGTTCATAAGTTTGGTTGATCTTTGTAAATTACTAAACCTGAGTTTTCACAAATATGTTTTTTTTGGTTTAACAGTCACTACAACAAGTCAGGCAAGGATGGCGCTGAAAATGTTGAGGGAAAATAAAGATAGATTCGACTTGGTGATCAGCGATGTCCATATGCCGGACATGGATGGTTTTAAGCTGCTCGAACTTGTTGGTCTTGAAATGGATCTACCTGTTATCAGTACGTTCTTTTCTTTCTCATCTTCTTTGGTAAATTCACCAAGATTGAGGGCAATTAAGCTTGGAAATAATCTCTCTTCTGGTCCTTGGGTTTTTCATCCATAATCACACAGTTATTTGCATTATAATTTCTTTTAATCATACGTTGTTGCAGTGTTATCTGCAAATGGTGATCCCAAACTTGTGATGAAAGGAATCACTCATGGTGCTTGTGATTATTTGCTCAAACCTGTTCGGATTGAGGAGCTGAGGAATATTTGGCAGCATGTAATCAGGAAAAAAAAGATTGAGCCAAAGAGTCAAAATAAGTCTGATGATCAAGGCAAATATAATCAGGGAAGTGGAGAAGGTAATGGGTCTCCATCAGATCAGAATGGCAAATTTAATAGAAAGAGGAAAGACGAGGATGATGTGAATGAAGATAATGAAAACGATAGTGACGACCCTTCAACACAGAAGAAGCCTCGGGTTGTATGGTCTATAGATCTCCACAGGAAGTTTGTTGCAGCCGTGAACCAGTTGGGAATCGAGAGTATGTAACTTCACCTAAATATTTCCAGATACTGTTGAAATTTTGCATGTTTTTCCATCTGATTACAATACCTAATGTGACATTCTTGCTTTCCCATTTCAGAGGCTGTTCCCAAAAGGATTCTTGATCTGATGAACGTTGAGGGGCTTACCCGAGAAAATGTTGCAAGCCATCTTCAGGCAATAATTTTTCCTTTTATTTTCTTTCCATCCATCTGAATGAGTTATGAATATTTTGGGTTGCATATTACTAGGTTGTTGTATCAAAGCCACAAAAGATGGATGAAGACTTCCTAATTGTAAAGTAATGCTTCGTTTTTGCTTCTTGTGCAGAAGTATAGACTTTACCTGAAAAGAATCAGTTCAGTTGCAGCCCAGCAAGCGAACATGGTGGCCGCGCTCGGGGTTAAGGATTCCCCATACATGCGTATTGGTCCATTTGAGGGGCTTGGTGATTTTCGATCTTTGGCTGGATCAGGAAGGCTCGGAAATGCTGCCTTGTCACATTATACAGGTGGCGGTATGCTTGGTAGGCTGAATTCGCCTAATGTTAACCTTCATAATCTCACTCCATCGGCATTGATCCAACCAAGTCATGCTCAAAACATAAGCAACTCCATGACTACTCTCGGAAAAATGCATCCAGTTCTTTCACCTGCTAATCAAAATCCAAGCTTGTTTCAAGGAATTCCTTCATCATTGGAACTTGATCAGTTGCAACAAAATAAGTGTGCCCCAAATTTCAACACTGTGGATGATTTGTGTCTGCATAATGCCTCCAATAAGTTCACAGATCCAGGAGTAACTATTGGTAGCTTGAGTAATCCTATGTTGCTAAATGGGAACTACCAGCGAACAATGAATGGTGGAGATCTATCTTCTCATAACATGGCTTCTTTGAACTCAGAGTCGTTCAATGTCGGTCCCAATAGTTCTTCCAATTTGCTGAGTCCTCGAGCTATTGACTCATCTAGAATACAGCCAAATCCATTGCTTTCTACTGAGCCTGTTCACAGCCAGTTGGCTATGAATAGCGTGAGAGAGAATGGTTTCCCTAGTGGTCCTTATGATATTTCATCGAACAACATGGCTTTGCCTCTAGAAGATTCTAGAGAAAGGCAGTGCCAAGAAGGTTTCGTTGGTGATATTCGAAACATTACTCACACACCAAGTGGAAGGTGGGGAGAACAAGGGCAGAACTACGGCCAAAGTTCGAAAATTGCAATGGGGTCCTTAAACACCCACATTCCCAGGAATAGCATTGCGCCTCACTTAAGCCACCAGGATAGTGAAATCTTCAACGAGAAGACAGACATGTTTGTAAATGGCAGATTGGATGGAGGTGCTTCAACGGAATCAATAGCAATGGCAAATGATAACTTCTTTTTGGAGCAACCAAAGTTGCAAAGTGGATTTGTTCCTCGTAGTTTTGATCCGTTGGATGCTATGATGAATGCTATGATCAAACGGGTATGGTAGTCTCACAAAGCTATGTGTTTTTATTCGTCTTAGACATCTTTTAATTATTTGCTGATTCTTAAAATCAAGCATGTAATCCCCAGCATTATCAAAAACTTCGTGGACTCGATCATCAGCCTCTTGTTTGAATGCATTTCGTGGTCAATCTCTCATCATCTCAATGCATTTTCTGCTACGTCATTGACAAGTCCGAGTTACTAATAATGCATCTTGTGATTTCTAGGAGCCGGATGAAATCATACCAAGCTGCGAGTTCGGATTTGATGATTATTCTTTCGGCCAAGGGATGTGAGACTCTATTTGCTGCTCTCTCTTATGGTTGGGTGCAAAACTCAGGATATTGTCAATATGTAATCTTTCTTTCAGAATCTTTGTAGGATGTCGATTTTTTTTCCAGTTTTTCTTTTCCTGCAACTGAATATAGCACTGTAGTTGCTGTCATGAGGAATTCTGCAACTCTTTCTTAGCGAGATAAATAAGGTATTTCAGGGATTATTTTTCATGCAGAATATGTAATTGTGGTTCTTAGCAAAATTTCTTCTAAAATTGAAACAGAAGAGGTTTAGTTGATAAATTCAAGAATTTGACAGTAATGCAAAATGAGAATGAGAAAACTATAAAATTCCGAGTGTAAGAACCATCCGCTCCCATTTTCTGCCGACACTGGGGACATCTTTCATGTCAAGTTTCCTACGTAAATTTATACAGACATGTAAACACTTGCTTAAATAGCAGGCTAAAAAATAATTCCTTGCATTTTGTTCCATGAAAATTATAATTTTATCATCTCAAACAAATCTCAGTCATAGGCGTGCCTAGCATTGAATGATTGAGATTTATCCTAGATGACAGCAAAACAAATTGCAAGATTTAGAGAGCAAAGTTCAACAAAAGAAAATTTGTATAGTGAAGTGCAATAACCCACAAAGTTAGGATAGCAATTTAATTCGAAAAATTACGTTACATAGGCCTTGTCTTTCTTCACTTTCATCTAAAACATAGTACATGGTACACCTGCTTCAAGTTTCACTCAGGTCAAAACATCAAAAAGTCAAGGCTGGTCCTCAAAATTGTAACTTACTTTGCTACTTGTAATGAATGGTGAGTATTCAAATCCTTACAATAACTTGCATGAGAATAACGAACGTCATTTGTTTGGATATTTATAATTCAGAACACTTTATATACTCCCACTACAGCTGAGTTCTACTTGTGTGCTGAGGCCAAAGATACATGGATATTGAATACAGGTAGCAGAAAGTGAACGAGAATGGGGACTGAAATTATAAGAGATTTCTGCAAATTTTGCTTGCTCTATAATCTCTCAATTTTCAATGCATCACATATAGAGAAAATCTATGATTTTTGTATATAACTATTCCCCTTCCCAACCAAGTTGGCGAGCTCTTTGTTCCCACAATGACGTAATCTTCTTCTCCTTGGTCAGCAGAACCACTGCTCGTTCTCGTGCTCCCTCACAAGTTTCTGTGGTAACAACACATTTATCAGCTTCCCGTTGGTATTGAGAAGCCAATCTTCTTGCCTCTCCTAAGGTAATGTTCATATGGTGGGAGTGTTCTTCGATTATAGTTTCTTCCAACTTTAGCTCTTCCGAGAGTAAATCCACGAACTGCTTCTCCATCTCTTCCTTGAGGTCAGGGTCATCTTTTCCGCAATCTATTTCAACAAAAAGAATATATCATGCTCTTAGTCACAATCTCACAAGAACTTTCAAAACCCAAGTCATGGAGAATAATAGAGATGGACAAAATGCAAGATGCAGGAAAAACTTTCCGAGGCTTTCAAAATAGTTGGAGTCTGCTGAAAGGAAGAAAGTAATGTTATCGTGATCAGGGGAAGAATGCCATCAAGTGCTTGTAAAATTAAAGAACCAGTGCAACCCTAGATCACTTATAGAACCATAAAAGGAATTATAATGTTATTGTACTATTTTTCAATCAAAAGAAATTACTTTCAAAGTGAGGACAGAAAGATATCAAAAGATCATAATGATGAACAATAAAATCCTATTTTCTCATGATTCATGAATGCCTATGAAAGGTTCCTGACAAGGAGGAAGGAAAGTTTGAAACAGAGGAAATCTTCCAACATGCTAACCCTTACCTGTAACAGAGAGATTAGCCAAGCCTGCAGGAGAGAAAAAACAAAAGAAAAATGTCAGTGAAGTGGAGTTTTCTAATGTAGAATAAGACTAAATCAAACCATATTTGAACCTTCTCAGCAATGTCAATATCTTGAAGGAGAATGATAAAACCGTTAGCAGTAAAACAGTTGGATCAATTTTTGCTAAAGACTGTGATGATTTAATGCTTCTTTCAATATCAGATATCTTTCTCTAGAACCACTTTTATTCTCCTTTTTTAATCCCTTGAAAGAGGATGAAGCTGCCACAAGGGTAAAACTAACACTTCATGATTAAAATTTTGCAAAAGCAAACAGCTGTATTTCAACCATCTTATTTTCTGCTCCTTGATAAAGAGTGGGGCTGTTTTTTCCAATACCACAGACAAATACACTTGGCAGTTTCCACATTCATGCACCAAGGTTTATGAAGCACTAGCTTAACTTTAATCAGATCAAGATCATCTAAGAGGACAGTTTGATGAGGGTAGTGAGCCAACATATGATGTCTGAAAATAAAGTTTCCTCAGATTATCCATTCCTATATATGCACACACCCAGGGCTAAGCGAGTGGGCAATAACATGTTTTCAATGATTCAGTTATTTTTCCACAACAGAGAATAAAAACATTAATAAATGAATAAATAAATAAAAACAAGATCAAATTGAAAAGGTGGAAATGTGGCAAACTACCAACCCAACTTCTGAATTAGCGTTACCAAGAATTGAATCTCCTCACAGAATTGCATATTTAATGCCATTTGAAGGAAATATAGTGAAATACAGAGCTTTTTGTAAAATCATTGTCCTAAATGCATATCGTTTACTAAGAGATAGTCAAATCAATGCTGTGTGAAACAATGGTTATGACCCAATATTGGAGTTCTAACAGAAGGATTGAAAGATTGCAGAAGTGTCGACCTGACAAAAGATTCCGAAATGACCTAAAGCATAAATCACCTAAATCTAAATGTACAGAACTAATATAGATTATCTTAAGTTGAATGAGAATAAAAAAGAACACGACTGCATCTGTCAAGATATTCATTTATTAAGGAAAAGAGATCCTGCCCCTTTTCTGCAATACATTACTTCAGGATCACTTTGACAGCCAGGTGTCCTGTCTACAATTATGCACCAGTTTTTGAAGAAAAGCATTGCCTTACATGAAGGAAAAGGGAAGGTCTGATTCTGGAATGAGTCCATTTACTTATCCTTGGTCTTCAGGAACAAATTCAGAATAATACATGAAGAGATAGGCTTCCTTACCAGGCAAATATGGATGAAATAAAGGAAGATTGCACTCATGAACTAAAGTAGATGGGATGTTTGAATACTTATATTTTTATAGATACGTGGCCAATGAATTGAATATCTCAAAGCCAAAAAATAATTACATATCTCCTTCTTTCTGATTAGAACAAGGAAAAAGGACTCCGTTTCCTCATTAATATATCTCACTATAGCAAAATCCTCAACGTTTTCTCCAATTTGTGCCCATACTACTAAAATTAGCTCCAATAATTTTGATAAAACTTGTGTCCTAGAATCCCTTGATTAAGAGGTACTCATTATATAAAACTTAGTGATGCAGCTGACACAACAGCTAACATTTATAAATCTATAATTTCCGACATTACAGCCTTATCCAAGAGAGTTGCTTTGTTACTTGAACTACCATAACAAGTAACAGCAAGCCTAGTACCATAGAACTTCTTATACAAGGTAAGAATCATATTTCCATTAATTACCAAAAAATCTTTTGATTTCAGAATGCAATTAATTGTCATCTTGAACATATCTTTGCAGGCAAAAGACCAAAAAAAAAAAAAAAAAAAAAGCATCCTTTATTCACTGTAAGATCACATTAAACTTTTCATTGTTTTAAAGGCTTGGTTTTGCAGCCATCTATTTTCACCTATTCAATGCAGTTGGGCAGAATTCAGCTGAAACAGAGCAAGTTCACAAAATAAAAACAGCTAGGATGCCATCAAAACTCAAAATCAGAATGAATAAAAAAACAAACATCAGGAAAATACACAAATCTCCAGGAAAACTAGGATGATCAAGAAGTGATGGAGGAGAAGTTACCAGGGACGATCTGAAAGAGGGATTGAGGAGGAGCACAGGCGCAAGTGCATGGAGGACAGGAAGGGGAAACTCCATTGAATTTCAAACCCTTCTTGAATTTAAAATACAAAGCAGGGCCAGATACACAAAGAGCAGAAACCACAGCAAAAATGACCAAGCAACAGCGCAAGCAATTCCCGGATCGCCTACTCATCTCTCTCTCTCTCTCCCCTCCCCACTCTCTTCTCACTCTCTAGCTCTGTGTTTAAACAAGAGATCTAACAGTGGTTCATTAATGGATGGGCCGAGTCTAGAGACTGGGATCTATCTCTCTCTATTCTTATTTTTATCAACGCCGACGCGGTACATTATTTTTCATATTATTTATTTATTTATTTGAGCCTTTAGGGGAAAGGAGTCGCTCACTAACATTAAATGTTATGGACTTATTGATAAGCTGCACTTTCCCTAGGACAAAACTCGACTCTATTACTAAATTCTTTTATTTTATTTTATTATTATTTTTAAATAAGACTCAATTAGTTTTAATTTATAATAATAATTTTATATATAGTTTAAAAATCGTTTCACATAAACTAAAGACACATTTAATAACTAAGATGATATATATATATATATATATATATATAATGACTACTATACTCATTTTAGAGTATAGAAAGATGAAGTTTTCAACAAAAGTCATGAATATGTAGGATAAACGAAGGTCTAGTACAACTGAGACAAAATTGAGAGATATTTTTTTTGTAATTAAAAAATAACTGATAAATTGAAATAAATTCTATTTTACAAATAAACATTTATTTTAAAATGGATTTAGTATATATTATGTTTATAAGATTACATCACAATGATATAAAAAGTGTATCCCGAATTTAGAATTTATTTTTATTTGAAATTGTGGAATTCATTTTGTCTTCTGAAATGTTTCTTGTCATATATACACATATTATAAACACAAACCCTCCAAATTAGAAATGTAAAATGTTCATAAAATAAACCTCCGTAAATATCTCCCACATTTCAAGGTTGGATGGTTTAAGTAGATATTATAACCAGAATTTGTGGAGATATTTGAATATCATATATGTATCCATACTTCGGCAATAATTGATATTGAAAATAACATAATTAAAGAAAAAACCCAATTTTGCTGTAATTAATAAATAATCTAAGATATAATAAACTTTATTTTGGTAAATAAGCAGTGTGTCACCGGTGTAATGCATGGAGTATGCCCTAATATAAAAGGGTTTGTATTAATTGAACTAGATTCAATTTTACATTGTAGCCTATTTTCTGATCACTTTTCAGATCAGATATGCAAAATACAAGCACAAGTAATTCATCAAAGCACAGATAATTCATTACAAGAACCTAAAAATTAATGCAGCGATGACAACAATATCCATTTAACAACCAAATCGACGGAAATTATCCAAAAACTCCAGAAAATGAGATAACATAAACTTCTAACACCCCTCAAATGTTACTGCATCCAACCTCTTCTCCTCCATTTTGAGTTGGAAGGCTAGCAAGCAATGCATCTCTAATCTTCACAAGGCCATCAATATGAGCGTTGAGAGCACGAACACGAACACTGTTATCCCCTTCAAAATGTCGTTGAAGAATGTCCCAAGCATCGATCCTTGGCAGTTTTGCAATTATGGATTAGTCTGAACATATGGATGTCCATGCTACCAAATATAGCATTCATGGCCTTATCATTGTAACTCGTTTAGGGGGAACGTATCCGTTGATCACAGCTCTCCATGAATGCTAATCGATGTTCTTGATGTGTCTACGCATTTGAATCTTCCAGTTTGGATAGTTGGTGCCATCAAGAACAGGAGGTCTTCCTAATGAAGGATTATATAAGTCCATCTTTAGCAACCCAAGAAAGTAACAAATGTTTTTATCTGACGGTTTAGTTTTATAGCGGGTTGGAAAGTCTTCATGTCCATCAACTAACCCACGTTCCTAAACCTGTAAAACAACAATGGAAGTGGAAGAAATATCTTGCTAAAAACTAGGTCATGGTTAGTGATAATAGGCTTGGTCAACACTTAATCCAAACTATCCAAAATAACTCATTTGCAGCCAATAAACATAGTGATCAAAGTTAAAAATCAAAACAGCGAAGACAATATTCATGTTTCCTTATATTCCAGCTATATATAGTTGCATTGAATCTTCAAATCAATTTCCCATATTCATTACTAGCTAGCCTTGCTTCATGTCTAGATAGTAATCCGATATCCACTTTCGAATGATCTCAACTTCTTGCTTTCTCTGTTCGATTAGCCAATCCGGATCTCCTCTCGTTGCAGGGCGCAAATCTGTGTGGTGTGCTCCTGTTTTACAAGACAATTTAGGCAAATAAAAATAAGGAAAATTCATATTTACCAACTGCAGAAGTGTGATGAGGTACCTTTATCAGCTACTAGCGCCACAATGCTATCAGATATGTTTTTCAGCACACTGTTGAATCAATAATTGAGAAAATCCAACATGTTAAACATCACTTTATATAAAGAGTTGAAAGCATCGACATGCAAACTTTCAACGAGAAGAAGTTATTATACGTTGCTTGAACACACCTGCCTCGGCTCCATGGATCTTGTAGTCCATTGGAAAATATGATATTGCTACCAAACTTCTTCAGCACTTGTTCAATGTTCTAGTAAGAAAGTTATCAGTTAGACGAATAGGTAAAATTATTGACTAAAATGTGAAATAGAATGTACATGTAAAATTATCTCGAGTACTCACTGTGCCACCAAATTCAGTAGTGATCCAGTGCGGACGGGGCCTTACTCCATAAGTCTTCATGCAATCATCTGCAAACTCTTTGTAGCTAAATGAAGATGGAGGAAACATGCTCTCGTTCGAAACTATCATTGGCATCACCATCTCCGTACACGCCTAAACATCATTGTTTTCAGACCATAATCAGCTCAAATTCAGACCATAATAAGCATTCATGTATATTATAATTCTTTGACCTATTTTATAATGTGTTTTACCTGCCAGTTCCAACCATGAAGGCCATGCTCATCAGTCCCATCTTCTAACTTGAAACATTGTTCAGCTTGTGAGTAATTGTAGTACAAGCTTGCAGCTCCGAAAACTCTGCTAAGCTTCGTAGCCCCTGGTGATGATCCATCAATAATTTTACACATCTTCATTCAAAAAAAGAAAGGCGTTAATTCGAGGCAAGTTTGAAAATAGAAAATGTTGATTACTTCATTCACAAGTAGAAGAGAATGCATTTTGCACCTCTTTTACTGGATAGGCTGGTAATGGCTTCATAAAGTTAGTTTCCATTGGATAATTCATCATTGCTGTGTAAACAAAGGCTTCCCACAGCCAGTCTCGCACAGAATAAACCGAGTGAACTTCTCTGAAACACGATGCTCACATTTAGTATAAAGCTTAGAATGCCTTTTACCTGGATGATCCATCGGAATATGCAATTATCTTTTAGCTCGAAACTTACGTGCAAGCCTTGAAATCACGGCTGAGTTCAGATAATCCTTGTTTGTATGTCGAAATAGCTTCCAACTCTGCCCAACTGCCCTTTATCACTTGATGACAGTTTAAGCTTGCATCCTGTTCAAACCAAATTTATTTAAACACATTGCTACAGTTATGTTTCGTGTTAAAATAGACAAGTTTTCGGTCTCCAATTAGTCTAGACCTTGAAATCCTGGGAAACTGCATCATAGAAGCTTGACCATGGAGTAATGGCATCAAACTGCAAGATTGGGGCTGAAGATGCCAATGCTCCAATTGCCGTATGGGGATATTTTAGTCTAAACCAAGCAGCAAGCACTGGAGCATTGAAACCACATATTGTACACAATCAATTTGCTGATTTGGAAACATATGCACAAGAAATGGTGAGTGATAAAAATCAGTAAATGAAAAGAGGAAATCACCAATGGATTAATGATGAAATAGAGACTCAGATGGATTTACACAGCAGTGCTGACTACTAAGCTACATATCTAATGTACATTACAAATGTCTTCTCTACCAATGCTATGAAACTGACAAATACATTGAGAGAAAATTCCAAATATCCGCCTAGCTGGCAAGAATATATATTTAATGCTACTTTATAAAAATGTCCAAACTGTAGCACCAAAAAAACAAAAACATATGTCATGTCTGTTTGATTAATGAAGTCACAAGATGAAATAGTTAAGGGAGTGTTTGGACAAACTTCCTCCATAAGAGCCTCCAAAAACCACCACAGGAGATGCCTCAGAGGATAAATTGTGCTTCAAACTCCTAATCAGAAGAGCAAAATCAGCCAGTGCTTGCTGTGAATTTAAGTACCCCAATGTTTTGGCAGATTTGTAGGAGTGCTTCCCAAATGGCATTGATTCTCCATAGAACCTATGCTAATATTCATAATTTAGAAAAAAGAAAGAAATCAAGATTCTAACATCAATGCCACGTTTGATTACAAACATTAATGAATCATACCTCAATGAAGACTAGAAGGGCATGAAACTTGGGAGCAATATCAAGCAAGAAACCAGTGTTAGCAGCAAACCAATCAATGTCTCCTTCATTGCCTGTGTAAACAAAGATGGGGTCCCCCTTTTGCCAGTACTCTTTGTTGATGAGATATTTCTGGTTGAAGATTCTGTAACTCTCCTTCTGAAATGTGAAGTGGTCTAAATTCTGAGGAAAATAATGGGTCTCATATGGTATCTTTGCCTTCAGATTCTTTCCACTTTTCTTCAAGGAAGATTGCAGAATTCCAGGGAAATAAGTTGGAATTAGTTCTGCTGAAGCTGCAGCTATAGCCATACAAAAGAGCAACAGCAAAGAAGAAGAAAAGGAAGCCATTGATTTTGCCATTCTTGCTTTGTGAATTGTGTGTAGAAAAGATTTCAGCCCAGCTTAGCTGTCAATGGATAAAGATCTGAACTTTATTTTGGAGTGAGCTGATCAGTGATTAGCATTTTGGTGGGGAGAGAGAGAGAGAGAGAGAGATGAATCTTGGACTGACTTGTGCTCTTTGCATGCTTTTAATCTGCTTTTGAGCCACATTTCTGCAACACCTCACTTAGCCCATATATGCATCTGTATAATGCTGACAAATCATGGAGAAGATAATATCTTTATTGATTTTTTTTTTTCTTAATCAGTTAGTTTTGTCAGTTTCTTCAATGATAAAATCTTTGCGTGTAAAAAAAAACTTTGCAGTAAAAGCATGCATTACTTAATTAGCGTTAGCCACTGGAGTGCTGTTGATTACAACTAGAAATGATACGTTAATTAATAAAAATTAGTACTTTTTAAATTAAAACTAGACTTCTTTATTAACAAAAATCAGAACTGTGAATGCTTAATTTAAAATAAAATCTCTTTTCCCCCTTTAGAAGTGTCCCATAAAAATGTAAACATTTAGAAAATTGTCATAATAACTAATTAAAAGCAACCTCTTCAAAATTTAGATTCTAACATTGTCGTTTTTAACTTTTAAGTAGAACAAACACTCCAAAACTACTTGAAGAAACAAAAACAACTGAAACAAAAGCTTTATAGGATTTTTTACAATCATCCCCTTAAACCAGCACCTATTGGTATGAATCACAATGTGATCAAATGTACACCACAATTATAAATATACTAGCATATGACTTGTCTAATATATGGATTAAAAAAAACATATTTAAAATACAAAATTTTAAATATTATTTATATTGAAAAATATTTACGATTTTGTGTACTAACATTAACATGATATACTAACATATCACATCATATATGAAATGTTAATATATATGTATATGCTAAAAATATTTAATAATGTGTGTATATATATATATATATATATATATTATTTTTTAATTTTTTTTTTTCGTTCTATTTTTTCCCTAAAGTTCCCACAACGTCCCCAATTTGAAAATTAAAACTATAATCAAACCACGTAAAAAAATCATCACTCTATTACGTATACAGAATAATTTCATCTCGCAATTCTCCATAATTTTGTGGATTTGGCTTTCTCAAATGAAGGCGGATTTCGATTAATTGTTTTAAAGCAATCATAATCTTAGAGCACGAGGAACGAGAAAGAGAAAGGAAAAGGTAGAATTGAGAAAGGGTGTCAAGGAATTTAGGATGGTGAAGATCACGGCGTTGATGGTGCTAAAATGCGCCCCAGAGGGCAGTGATCCCATCATTTTGGCCAACGCAACGGATCTAAGTAGCTTCGGGTTTTTCCAGCGGCCCAGCGTTAAGGAATTTATTGTTTTCGTGGGTCGGACCGTAGCTAAACGGACTCCGGCGGGCCAACGGCAATCCGTGCAGCATGAAGGTCCGATGCAATTAGATTATTCGTGTTTTTTTGTTATTGTGCGGAATTTGATGATTCTAATGTATTGATAGTTATGTTGGTTAAAGTTTTGATGATTTATATGGTTTGATTTATTTGGTTGGTTCGGGGAGGGATGGAAAGTCGGAGCTTTTTTTTTTTTTGAATCCATCATTCTGGTGAATATTGTTTCAATTAGTGTTTGTTCTTGAATTGTGGGTTCACTGGGTTCATTGATGGTTAGCGATAGACTGATCTCATCTTCGTATATTTGAAAGTCTGGCAGTAAAGAATAAACACCATGAGAGAATGCAGTTGAGGGACCACAAAGTTAACCGTGGAAGACTCTGGATTGCCTTGTAAATTAGAGTTAAAAAGACAAGAGATAAGGACATGATCTGCTCGTCTTTTCTCTCTTTCGCAAAATTTTATGTGCATCCATTCTTAAAGACATGTATATGCATAATTTGCTGGACTTCGTTGACAGCTAAAGTTGTTAGAAATCATTAACATTCTGTGAAATATATATGCAGTGTTCATATACTGCACATGTAAAATGGTATATTATTAGTTTGAGCATAATATATAATGGATATTGTTAGTTAGTCAATCATGGCTCTAATTCTAGATCTAACCGTAGAGAGAGAGTACCTTCAACTTTTCTGGGAAGCAAATGCTGTCAGGGGATAATTTTGTAGGATATTTGATGGAAATAGCATATATTATTGACATATAGTGATATGATGACAAACTGGTTAATATTGGTGATCAAGAGAACAATTGAGAAGATGATCATCTGGTTGTGGCTCACTGCTGATCTCAGACATAACATTTCTCTTTACAGCTTGCCGTTTGTAGATATTCTTGTTGTATTAATCTGTTGGAGATTGCATTTGGTAGAATCTTGATTACCTCAGATCATTTTTTTACTGTGGAAAAAGCCTGAAGAGGTTTTACTTCTGTGAGAAAATTATATGCTAGTAAAAGAATTGACATCTAAATTCATTTGTACAGAATACAAAGTTCATTCATACAATCAAAATGGCTTATGTGTATTGGGTTTTATGGATGACCACTACCCTGTCCGAAGCGCATTTTCATTGCTCAACAAGGTAGACACTCTATTTGCTGTTACAGTGACAGCTGTTCTAATTTTTTTAGGGGGTGAGGGAAGTTTCCTCTCAACCAATTTTGGAGTGACAATGTTTTTGATTTTTTTGGTAGGTCTTAGATGAATACCTAAAGAACTTTGGTGATTCATGGAAAACTGTACAAGCTGATAATGCTCAGCAGTGGCCCTATCTAAGTGAGGCGCTGACAAAATTTCAGGTATCTAAGTCTTTCTCTTCTCAATTGTCTACAACTCTTAGGGCATGTGTTATCACTTATGCAAATGAACGATGGAGCTTTCACTTACTAAGCACCCTGTTTCATTTCAAGGTTTGAATATTCCATATGCTTCTTAACAGCCTCAATTTCACTGTTTAGGACCCTGCTGAGGCTGACAAGCTATTGAAAATTCAGCGAGAGTTGGATGAAACAAAAATTATTCTTGTGAGTACTATGTTCCAACTTTTATCAAAGCCTTCTCCATCTATAGACCTGTTCCCATAGAATCAAGTGAGCTAGCATTTATGTATCCAGTATTTTAATCATATACCTATGCTACGTAATAATTAATCTGACATGATATTTTTGTTTTGTTTTCTAGCCTAAGGAAAAATAAAAAGTTAAAGACAAAACAGGATTTGAGGTCTAAATGCTACTGTACTATCAGTTTTATATGGTTCCTTGGTGTTTTTTTTCCTATCTTGTGGAGGTTCAAGAATTCTTATTTAGTGATAACTTCATGCATTTAGTGTACTTAGTCATAAATATTCTCTTTATGCAATTCATTCATTGGAGGATTCATGGGTTAAGAATAACGACCTAATGGGTTATCAAGTGGTGGCCACTAAGTGAATGTATCTTAACATGGGCTGTTGGTATTTACAAGTTGATGCAATTTACATCAGCAATGGCCAAGTAGTTATTTAAATCTATACTTCTGTTTGTAAGGTAACAACCATGCTTTAAGATTGTGAAAATACTTGAAATTATTGTAAAAGGCATGGTGCTCTTGAACTGACGTAACAATTTCTTATTGCATTGTTTCTCCATCCTTTTTCATTCTTGTTAGTCTTGATATACTATATGTGGCCTTGTCTCAGCACAAGACTATCGAGAGTGTCCTAGAAAGAGGGGAGAAGCTAGACAGTTTGGTTGAGAAGAGTTCAGATCTCAGTGCAGCTTCCCAGGTTTGCATTCGTAATTAGATTTTATCTGAAGTATATTCTAGACGTTACATGAGCATGTGTAGCTTGTTTTTATTTTTCTAAGAGGCCACCTTAAGCAAGGAGCAGGTACACTTCAATTTACCTCTGCCCTAATATATTATGGTTCGCAACTACATTCTGTAGGCATGTAATTTAGACTTCTGTTTTGGAGTGTGAGTTCCTGGAAAATTCTTAATGATTTATTCAAGAAAGCTGTTAGAGTTCTGCTTTGGAGTATGAGTTCCTGGAAAATTCTTAATGATTTATTCAAAAAAGTTGTTACAATATCCCACATCGATTCCACGTGAAAGTATGGATAGGTATATGCCTAACAATTTGATCTAGAGGGCTCTAATTTAACCCAAAACCATGGTCAAAGGTAAAAGGTTGACTCCCACTTATATACCTTTCCACACTTCCACTGTAAACCAGTGAAATTCTTGATGTACTCTCTCTGAATTGTTAAAATGTTAATATTAAGCTTCAGCTTACAGCTAATTATTTTTTATAACTAGTCTGTGCCTATCTTTTTGAATGCAGCTTTTGTAGTTTTCTTAATTATGTTTGCAACTGGTGTGACCTAAGTTTCTTCTTGTTAGCTGTGCTGTTTCTAATTCTATCTTTCTTGAATTTTTTGTATCAGATGTTTTACAAGCAGGCAAAGAAAACTAACCAATGTTGTACGGTCTTGTAAACGCTGCATAACGGAAGGTGATTATCATCACATCTCATCTCACGTATGGCTTACTTTCTTAATTGTGAATTTGTGATAGAGCTGTTTATATCTTCTATATGAGGCTGCAAAGCTGAAATCTTGGTGCCATTGCATCTATTCTTTTAAAATGAGATAAAAGAAAAATATCAGAACCAATAATATGAGTCTTGTTTCAGTATTTAGGAGATAGTTAGAACAAAACACTGACATATTCAAAGTAAAAGAAACGAAAACATGATTGTCTTTATGTTTTAGCATGCATGAAAATAATTTCCATGTCATGCAAAGGAGTTGGATGAGAACGATGAGGACAATCATTTCTGCAATTGGTGTTGAGATTTGAAGAATTCCATAGATTAGATTGAATTTCAAATTTTGTTGATTGGTGTTTTAATTTATTATTTAAGATTATATTTTTTAATGTTTGTAAAGAATCAACTCCTAAATTTATCCACTTGAGTGATGACTAATGTTATGTTTGAGTGATGACTAATGTTATGTTTGAATTGAGTAATTTGAAAGATCATATTTGGAACAAGAGTATATTAAATCTGGAGTATGTTTAATATCTACTTAAATTGCTAAAATATTAGATAAAAATGAGAGTGATATATTTCAAATTCATGTCAATCAAATCATTATCAATGGTTCATTTCTAAGTTTGTCTCCTTGAACTTTTTTATATTATTTATCTGTCACTTTTTATTTTTAATCTTTCATATTTAAAAAATGTCATTTTTAATCATTAAACATGTCGTAGAAGGTAAATGTTTTTCTTTTTAATTATAAATTTAATCGTTACACAAAAGAAAGTTTTTTTCAATAAAAATCAAAAAAAACACAGAGAAAAAACTAGGATAAATCACTCAGTATTCCCTAAAACTCAACTGGAATGTTTTTTTTTTTTTTAAATAGTTGTAAATTTGGGTATGTTAGATAAAAGAAAAATGATGCAAATTCCCTCAACAAATAACATAAATAAAGTGTCCTTTTTTCTTCAAATTAAAATACAAATTTGTAAATTTAAAAAAAAAAAAAAAAAAAAAAAACCTACTAAATTCAACAAGACATCAACATGTGAAATTAATGGACAAAGAATTGACACTTTTTTTTTTTTTTTGAAACAAAGAATTGACACTTCTTAATAAACATGAATAACTAAAAAAATGAAAGATGAAGAATAAATAACATGATATGACAAATTTAGAGGATTAAAAAAAATATTTTTCAATATTTTATAATTGGTATACAAATAGGACACAAAAAGTGGATACAAAATCCAATATGCTCTGTCACCAATTTTCATTTAGTTTAGTTGGCTAATATTATGAATATAGCATTGTATAAGACTATAATTAGGAAACACAGGAATTTATTGCATACCTCTGTGCAACTCAATCCACCTCAGTCCGTTCCAGTGCCTATCGACTATCTCCCCATATTATCAATGTTATTTATTTTAATAAAATATATTATTTGATTATCTATAATGTATTGTTTGTTTTCATATAAGGTATTATTTATTTGTATCAACATATCACATATATGTTAAAATAGTGAATTCTGATGGTATTATTGTATTCTATTAAAACATTACTTATTTTATCAAAAGATATTATTTGTATACTTAAAGTTACATTACTTGTAACATACAGGTATTATATAGAAATATGAAAAAAAAAATATTAATTTGTATAGAATCACCATCTTAGTTCTTTGATCTAAAAAAATGGGATTCTTCGTTTGGACGTGGAGATTTTTATTTCATAATACCTTTCTCGAATCTAAACATTTTTCATATAGAATTAATTAAGGATTGAAAATAATACAATAAATTGAATAATCCTATTTTATGCAAAAGCATTAAATTTTCAAGAAATTTGATTAATTTTTATGTTTCTAAATTATTAATTAAAATTTTATTAAAAATATATAAATGATTCTTTAATAAAATTAAATTTCTATATATATAATTAAAAATGATACAATTGCCACTCTTTAAGATTCTTTTTTTCTCTCACTCAATTCTATTTACTTTCGAAAGCTTTTTAGGTTGGAAAAATCATAATTTACTTTCTACTTGAGAGAGAGAGAGAGAGAGATTTCCACTAATTTGATTATTTGAGGATACACGTAAGAAAAGTACAAACTTTATATATCCACCAATAAGAGGGATATTTTTAAGAAAAATACAAACCTCAAGAGGGTTTCTTGTAGAAATTATTGGGATACTTCATATAGGCCAAACCAGCTTATAAATGATAGTTGTTTTGTAATTTATTGTGAAATAAAATTTAAAATATTTATTTTATGGTCTAGCTATGAAGTGGTTATATTTTTATATTATTCTAATTTTTATTAATGAACGGGTGAGAGAGAATCTTGCCGATTTAATTATGTGTGATGATCAATCTACAACTCACACTTTACAATTTATATGAGTTTTTGTATTTATTAAATATTTGATATTAAATTATTTCATTTTAGTAATGGAATAATTTTAATTAGTAAATATATATATCTTTTTGAACACATAAGTAAATATTTTTAAAAATTATATAACATTCTTTGTAAATAATAATGAATGTACTTATTTTATGTATAACATTAATAAAGTTGAGTGAGCTGGTGAAATGAAACTCACTATAATGAGTATGAATGTTAGAATTAACATGAGGATGTGTAAATACAAAGATGATGTTAATTAAATAATCACACAGGGTATACATGGTATCTAAAACTCATATTAAGTAGGTATTCTATTGAAAATGTGGATCAATAAAGAGCTTAAGAGCAGGTAAGGTAAATACGAATTTAATTTCGCCGCTATGTCATTCATATCTACAAATATTCGTAATTTGTTTGGCAGTCGTTCATCTTCAAAAGTCTAACCTATAAATTAAAATATTTAAAAAAAAAAGTCCAACAGATAAATCAAATCCCGTTGGCTTGTCAATTTCACACCTCATTGGCTCATTATTCTGTAATAAATTAATAATGTCGTTTTTTTTTGACGCAAATTACAATGTAGAGTTCGTTTATCTAACACTCGACTCAGAGTGTGAAACCATTTTGATTCGTATGTTTGTTTTTGACAATATATATGTTATACACACACAAATAAAGTTTTAATTTCCTCTAATTGCGGGCCTGCCTATAAAAAACCCATCCACAGATTTTGATTAGCCATAACCATATGCATTATAATTATAATTATAATTATAAATCTCTCCCTCCCTCACAGTCACAGTAGACAGCAGTCAAAGGATGTCTGAATCCGGCGCACACATCCTGGTTTTCCCCTATCCTGCGCAGGGGCACATGATACCCTTCCTAGATTTCACACACCAGCTGGCTACTCGCAACCCCTCCATCACCATCACCATCCTCGTAACCCCCAAAAACCTCCCACTCCTCAGCCCCCTCCTTTCCACCCATCCCCACTCCATCACTCCTCTCCTCCTCCCCTTTCCGTCGCACCCCGCCATTCCCGCCGGCGTCGAGAACACCGTCGACCTCCCTGCCGGCGGTTTCAGCTCCATGATGTGCGCCTTGGCCGACCTCCGAAACCCCATCATCAACTGGTTCCGCAACCACCCATCGCCGCCCACCGCCATTGTTTCCGACATGTTTCTCGGCTGGACAACTGACCTCGCCTGCCAGCTCCGCATCCGCCGCTACGCCTTCTTCCCCTCCGGCGCCTTCGCCATCTCTTTTATCTACTGTTTGTGGCGTGAAATGCCGCAGAGAATAAACGCCCTTGACGACGATGAATTGGTTGGGTTTCCTGAGATTCCGAATTCCCCAATTTACCCTTGGTGGCAGCTGTCCCCCATTTTTCGGAGCTACGTTAAAGGAGACCCCAAATCGGAATTTATCAGAGATTCGTTTTTAGCTAACATGGCGAGCTATGGTTTGGTGTTCAACTCATTTGATGGGCTGGAGAGGGTTCATTTGGACTATTTGGTAAAGAAATTGGGCCACAATCGTATATGGTCCATTGGGCCTGTGTTGCCCCCCTATGATGTTGGGCCGTTGGAGAGAGGTGGGGCCATCTCAGCTTCAGCTCGCACGATCTCCTCGTGGCTCGACACGTGTCAAGATCATACTGTGGTGTACGTCTGTTTTGGGAGCCAAGCCGTGTTGACCAATAAGCAAATGAAAGAACTAACCTCAGGCTTGGAGAAAAGTGGGGTCAAATTCATTTTATCAGTCAAGGGTGCAACCAAGGGCCATAATGCAGGGGATTATGGCTCAATCCCACGAGGGTTCGAGGATCGAGTAAAAGGTAGGGGGCTCGTGATCAAGGGTTGGGCCCCACAAGTGTCGATACTGAGACACAAAGCGGTATGCGCGTTTCTGACACACTGTGGTTGGAATTCGACGTTGGAAAGTATTGTGGCTGGAGTGCCAATGCTAGCATGGCCAATGGGTGCCGATCAATTCATAGACGCCACTTTGCTTGTTGATCAATTGGATGTCGCAATTAGGGTGTGTGAAGGGGCTGAGACTGTGCTTCAATCAGATGATTTGGTGCGCTTTTTAGCTCAAACAACCACCGACAAGTGGTCCCAGAGAAGGGCTCGTGCCGTTGCCTTGAGCAAGGCTGCATTGGATGCCATAACTGCTGCTGGAACTTCCTTCAACAATTTGGATCATATTGCCACCCATTTTTTTGTAAAACAATCAATCTAATTATCTTCATGTGTAACAAACACTAGTCATTATTTGGACACATCACAAAAGAATGCACTCCTAGTTTCACTTGCAACAATGAATGCATGAAAAAAGTTGTTTTTCTTTTTTAATTAGACAAAAAAATGGGATTAAATTGCAACTTTTGAAAATGTGGTGATTTATTTTGCACTTCAAATTTATCGTTGTTGGGTATCAGGTGGCATTTGACGTGGCATGTTTATCGAATACGTGGACTGTGGTCTCCGGAAAATATAAATGTAGTCTGCATAAAACTTGTGATTTTTTTGGTAAATTTTAAAAAATATGGATTAATTTGTAATTTTTTAAAATATGATTTTTTACGCCTTAATATTATTATCAGTTTTTTTTTTACCAATATTGAGTTCTCTAGTCTTAATCATGAGTCAAGGATGGAAGTTATTCTAAAGTAGTTCAACTTCGCTAAAGTTTATTATACTTGTTTAGTTTGGGTTGAAAAGTCGAAACTCTTTTAATAAGTGATCATATATGGAGGTTGGAGGGTTTAAATCATTGACCTTCTTTCTCGGATTGTATTTTAAATCTACAATAGAAAATTTATTATACTTGGTTTTATCGATTCGTATTATATTAGAATTATAATACATCGCTTTTATTTTAATTTGTTTTTCAAATAATTTTAATTAATTAAAAATCCACTTTAATTTAATTAGATTTAAACAGATTAATTTTTTTTTCAATCTTGTAGTTGGTGAATTGAAACGTTGATTGAAATGTGTGGATGTTATGTAGTTTGATGCCAATATTATTAATACGCAAGAAAATTGGACCCACCCATAACCCACCCACCAATCTCTTATCTTTATTCAAAGTTGAAACGTTCGCATGCTCCTTCCGTGCAACATTTTCAAGAAATATATTAGTTATATATATAATTTAATATAAAATACTATTTAATATAATAGGATTTAATGTGTTGATGGTTAAAGTCCTGAACATGTTATGGTTTGACTAACGATTCAAAGACGTCGTTAAATAACTATCATGATGTAAGCCTCAATTTGATAAGTTTCTTATTTTGGGAAAATATAATAGTACATTTTTGTTGATTGATGTTTGCAGTCAAGTGATCATGAGAGTGAAGGGTTTGAACATAGTTAGATTGTTGTATCTCCACACGTACCTAAGATCTTTGAATGAGATAAGTGACTGAGTTAGGATTTTGATTTGAGGATTCTAACTAGTAATAGTAAAACTAAAATCATATACATGTTTCAATTATATTCCTTTAAATATGTTAACACTAAAAATAAAATAATTTAGTGTAATTATATTTTTAAATTATTTTCTTTTATTGTCAAATTATATTATTGGGAGTTGTATGAGTGATAACATCTACATATAACTCCGTGAGAAGGATCAATTACATTTTAAATATAACTCCTAGTAATATAATTTGACAATAAAAGAAAATTTTATTTTAAAATGTAATTGGTCCTTCTCACGGAGTTGTATGTGTGATAACATCACTCCACACATACAACTCCGTGAGAAGGACCAATTACATTTTAAAATAAATTTTTCTTTTATTGTCAAATTATATTACTAGGAGTTATATGGGCGATAACGTCCATATATTGCTTCGTGAGAAGGGCCGTAGTAGGCTATTTTCAAGTTATTGAGTCGGCCCGAGAGAACTTTCTATGACACTCGGTTGACTCTTCCTTTCAAGTTTAGTTTGATTGTTAATTAGATATATCATGTAACAAAACTATAAATATAACTTTTTAGATATTTTTTTAATTCATTATATATAATTTTAAATCTATTTGTTGCATGGACCCTGTTAATTGTTTAATAAATGAAATTGGTTGAAATTAATCTGATATAATCATATAAGTACGTATTTGGTTGAATTTGTTGATTTAGTTTCTTGTTTATTTCCACCTGTCTTTGATTCGTGGCTTCTACTCGATCATTTTAAATAGAATTTCATTTGACTAAAAATACTTTACTTTTCAAAATCTAAAATAAAATGAATTTAAGCTGCCAAATTTTAAAATTATTGTTTTTTTTTTTCAAACATCCCGGTATTAAGATTTTTATATAAAAGATTCAAAAATGCACATAAAAAATGATTTTAAGCAGCCGAATTTATTGTTGTTATTATTATTTTTTCAAACACCACGTTAACGAATTTCTATATAAAATATTCAAAGTAACAACATCCTCTAAAAGGGTACTAGATGAGAATAAATCTGAGTCCCTTACAAACATTTCATACGCTCACTAGACATTGAAACATAGTTACATGTGTAAATATGTTTGTTTTTTTTTTTTTTTTTCGGAAATAAGAAAACTAAGAATTTTGGTTATGTAATAACTGTGAGGGAATAGCAAAAAAAAAAAGTCTCATCCAAATCAAAATTGACAATTAATCACTTGAGAGCATCCAATTGGAAAAGTTTGCTCCCACTTTTTCGTTAGTAATCCATTGATATATAAATTAGATTACAGTGAGCAAAAAAAATTGTAAGACAAATCCGTCATTCAACCACTTTAATATATAGATCGTTTTATTTTCGACCTGATAATAACGTGGTAACATGAAAACCACGAAAACACAGTTGATAGATCTGCGCCAGTAAAAGAGGCCTAAGTTTGAAAGATTTTAGAATTAGATAAAAAAAATTAGAAACTTTATCAGAAAATCTGGGGTTTCCAATTTTGTGATTTGGAAAATAGAGAAAAAACACAAATCCATTAATGTCATCACCAAACATGGTAAAAGAAAATGCCACGTCAGAGGAATAAGTCCAAATGGAAATCAGAAATGAGTCAATAGAAAATAATGCATGGATCAGCTATTAATCCGAGGAATTAGTGGGTACTATTAATTCCTTTTTTTAGAATGATTGTGGTGTACCATTTCACAAACCTTCTTTATTTCCTTTTTTTCTCAAATGGGAACTCCACTTTTGGGACCATCTTTAATCATGTGAGTTTTTTTTTTTCATTGAATTTTTAGTGTTGGAATTTTGTATGCATCTGCTCTGTTCAAAGCTTTCTTGATTATATATATGCATGCACAATGTGGGACATATATGTGATGAACAAAGCATTCAATTATGGATAAAAAAAATGATTAATGCATGCATTTTGTTATTTGTAATTGTAGTTTTGATATTCACATTGAATCCATTGTGACAAAATGCAGTTTGTAAAAAATGATTGCACAACTGCTTCTCTGTATCTTTTTGTTCCAAACAATTGAAGCTCAACCCCAACCCCATGTTGGGATTCCTTCTACTCAAAAGAAATGGATGACTTTGAATGGTATGATCACTCTTTACTTTTATTTTATTTCTTTTTCTTTTTGGAGAAAACCAAAAAAAATAGTCGAAATCACTACGTTTTCCTTATATATAGGTGGTCAGCCTGAGGTTGTGGCGCGTGGTGGTTATTCTGGATATTTCCCCGATTCTAGCCAACCAGCTTATGACTTTGCTCTTGATTATAGCATCCCTGGAACAATTCTATATTGCAACCTACATTTCACGAAAGACAATGAAGGCTTCTGTGTTGCGCAAATTAATCTTCAGAATGCAACGAATATTGAAGATTTCGATCCTAAAGGCGGAAAGACTTACAACATAAACGGACAGGAAATTCAAGGTTATTTTGGTTTGGACTACCCTGCCAATATAATTTACGATAATGTGACATGTAAGTCCAGATACAAACTTCATAACTTGTATTTTTTCGCATTCTAAGCCCAAATTGTTTGCTTTCTTTACAAGATGTTATGTTCATCTTCCTCAGTGCGCCAAAACATTTTCTCTAGGCATGGAGTATTTGATGGTGCTGCCATCATTGGACCTTTTCAATTGTTAGAAGATAGAAATGGAAAACCTACAAGACTTTGGTTAAACATTGAGGTCCCTCCCTCTCTCTGTGTGAAAGATAGTACTTAACGTTTATAGATAGATATCTTTTAGTTGATTATTGAATGTTGATTTGCAGTATGATAGCTTCTATAAGCAACACATGATAAGTCCTGAAGCTTATCTGCTAGAGCAATTGAAAACACTGCCAGAGTTCATATCATCCCCGGAGATAGGTTTCTTGAAAGCCATTAAGGCCAAATTAGGCAGAGCCAAAACAAATCTCATTTTCACATTTCTTGAACCAACTGCAGTTGAAACAACCACCAATCAAACATACGGTTCAATTGCTAAGAATCTTGCCTTGATCAAGCCGTTTGCAACAGGGATTGTTGTGCCAAAAGAATACATTTGGCCTATGAATACGGCCCGGATTTTGCAACCAGCCACAACTCTAGTTCAAGATGCTCACAAACAAGGGCTCTCCGTTTTTGCTTCTGGTTTCGCAAACGACAACTATCTAAGCTACAATTACAGCTACGATCCAGCAAAAGAGTACTTCCAGTTTATGAACTCCCAGTTTTCAGTTGATGGGGTGTTATCAGATTTCCCTTCAACTGCTTCAGAAGCCATTGGTGAGAATGACTATTTAATACTATGAATTTCTAATCAGTTGTTTTGTGTTGTCTGTTTTAATCAGCTGATTGGTGTTGTCTTATCACAGGTTGCCTTAACCCGGACAAGAACGCTTCCAGAGTAGTAAAAAGTAAGGAACATTGAGATACCTTAAATTCTTGCCAATTAGAAGCAATGATTTGATTAATATATACAATTCTTTGGTTGATAGCTTTGGTCATATCACACAATGGAGCAAGTGGTGATTACCCTGGGGCATCTGATCTTGCCTATCAGAAAGCAATAGATGACGGGGCCGATATTATAGATTGCTCTGTCCAAATGTCTCAGGACGGAGTTGCCTTCTGCTCGGACAGAGCTGACCTTATGAAAACTACGAATGCTGCCTCACTTTATTTTGATCGATCCACAAATATCCCGGAAATTCAATCAGCTGATGGAGTTTTCTCCTTTGATCTAACGTGGGCCGAAATCCAGGCTCTAAAACGTAAGATTCTCAACAACACTACAATGCTAGATTTGATGTCTTCTGTTGAAATATATCTCATTTTGCATTCAATTTTCAGCCCAGATTGAGAATTTCTTCGAAGGCATACTTGTCAGAAATCCAGCAAACAAGAACAGTGGAAAGATAGTGACACTTTCCGAGTTCCTGGAACTTGCTAAGACAAAGAAAGTACCTGGTGTACTAATATCCATAGAGGTGATCATCTGCATTGAAATCTTCGATCAATTCTATTAAAAAGTAAATCTTGAATCAAGAAGAATGAAAACAATAACTAACCCAACATAACAGAAAATAACTAATTTAACTAACACACCAAAACACCACAATTTTCTGAGCCCTGTTTCTCCAACAGAATGCCCCATACCTTGCTTCAAAGAAGGGCCTCGACATAGTGGGCAGTGTCTCCTCCGCGCTCACAAACGCCACGCTTGATAAGCCGTCTCCCATGAGAGTGCTTATCCAATCAGATGACAGCTCAGTGCTGCTGAAGTTCAAAGACATCCCAAGATACGAGAGAGTGATATACTTCCCAGTATCCATGAGTGGAGCACCTTATCAAGTAGCAAAAGAGGTGAAGAAATATGCCGATGCAGTATTCATTCACAGAGATGCAATTGTGGTGGCATCAAATAACTTTATCTTCAACTTCACCAAAACTGTGCCAGCCTTCCATGCTGCCAACATATCAGTATATGTTGGAGTTCTTAAGAATGAATTTGAGAACTTCAACTTTGATTATCTATCTGATCCTTACATGGAGCTTAGCACATATTATTCCCAGCAAGTTGATGGCTTCGTCACTGACTACCCAGCCACTGCTAATTTGTTCGTCAGTAAGTATTTTCAATTTACAATTTTCATCCTCTAAGTTAAGTCTTATGTCCATTTCTGACCACAAGTTTTACATATTTCAGTTTTGATCTTCTAATTATTATAATTTTTTTTGAACTTGGGGCCGATTTTACTCTAAATTAATGTCCATTTTTGTCATATACGTACGCCAGTATTGAAAATGCACATTCACAATTCAGGCAAAATCCTGACAAAATTTGGGAACAGTAGTTAGATGGTATAAAACCTCAGAGGACGAAAATTGCAAATTTCCCTTTACGGAAATATTTATTGACTATATAAGTGGATTATGATAGTCTGTTGTGTCTGTGATGCCATCAGGATCTTCGTGTACAACGAACGGATCACCGTATGTTGTACAGCCGGTGCAACCAGGTATGTCGTTCGAGCCAGAACCGGTTGCTGAGCCGCCGCTCCTGAGCGCCGGAGATGTGGTTGATCCACCACTTCCGGCGGTGGCAAAGAATGCGACAGCTCCATCACCTTCCACCACGGGAACTCCAACTGAAGCTGCACCACCAAAGTCTTCAACTTCATCACTAACTGTTAGTATTAAAAGTGTATTGTTGGCTGTTATGCTGCTGCTTCTTACTATCTATACATAAAATCTAACATTTACAAGAGTCATAAAATACTCTTACTGAACAGGACATATCAGCCTAATGTTTTTATTTCACTTTTTCCGATGTCGAAGACTGAAGATACTAAATTATGATTCCCTTCACACTTTTGACCATCTCTGCTAATATGAACTTCTTGCTATAGTTTACCTAAACCTTTTTAATGCATACTATCAAAGTACAGAATCTTAGAAGCAAATATTGGTAGACCAACAACTGTATTTATAAGGCTCGAACCACCAAATCAAATTGTTCTTAGAATAAATATGAAAAATAAAATTATAAAATAAGGCTGATCGAATCAATCATCAAATATCAATAAATTATGTAAGAATTTATCGATTGTAATGTCTGGGAATTTGATACAATGTAATATGATCTATTAAATAAATTTTCAATAAGAAAATTTGAAAAACTATAATTAGTAGGTTTTGGGACACCCTAATTAATCGGTAAAAAACCTGAAATCAATTTAAATTTGATTAACATACTACAATAATCGGTTTTGGGACATTCACGAATTAGTTATTATATTTAATAATCAAGTTTGAAATATTTTCATTTATTTTATGTATGAAATTAGAAAAAATGTATAATCGGTAAAAATATTTTATAACTAATGTTCGAAAATTATACTATTACAAAATTATTAGTGTATTATAATTTTTGTGTACTTAAATAATTAGTATAATAATATTATATTATTAAATTAAATTATAGTACACGAAAATTATATTATTATACTAATAAACTAATATTAGGGGTACACGAAAATTTTGTAATAGTATAATAATAGTACACAAAAATTTAATAGTATAATTAAATTATACTATTAGTAATATTGTATAATGTTATTATTAGTATTTTATAAAATAATAATTTTCTATTTAATAAAATAATAATAGGATAAATAACTATTAAATGAAGTGGATGAGTGGAAATTATAGAGTTGATTGGACTTGTAGGGTCTATTAAACTGTTAACTTGACTAAAAAATAAATATTTTGAGATTAATTATTATATTTGGAAATATTTAAGGATTAATTGTTATATTAATAGATAAAAAGGGATCAAATTTTATAAAAATTGATATAAAGGATCATTTTCCCTTAAATTATATTCTTGAGTGTTTAATAATCGTTTTAATTTTTCATTTAGTGAATTTGCATGATATTTGAACATATATATTTGGAAACCGGGCCGGTCATGAACCGGCAGACCGGTGAATATAAAAGGGTTCAAATGGCAAAGAATGAAACCTAAAATCTCATTAGTTTAAGTATGAGGCTGCGTTTTGTACGGAGAGGTTGGGAGTTTTAAGGGTGGTTGCCCTTCTCTGCAAATTATCAGCCGATGATTACACTTCCTCGTATATATAAACAAACAACCCTTTAAGCGTGAAGGAGCTATTGATGATGATGATGATGATCTGGTTCAGTTTTTTTCCCTTTTGGGAAACCGCTAATCTTTCCACTCTAAACCCTAGCTCATTAAATTAGAGGCTGTGACGATCTATGAAGCAAATGTCAGATTTGGAGCGAATCGTATCTTGGCGAGGCAAAATAAGTATCCCATCGAACTACTGTTTTTGCAGCCATGGCGGTTTGCCCTATTTTTCCTCTGATGATAAAAGGCGAATCTGAGCCTCAGTTTCTCCATTAGTAATTCTTTTGGTGTCATATTTGTTAATTCTCTTCCAGTTGTTGTTTGTGTGCAAATTGGGGATTTTAAGGGATGTGGCGATTTGGGGAAAAAACAAAAATGAAAAAAAAAATATTAATGTGGTGTATTGTAATTTTTAATTAGATTTGCTGATTTGGTAATGTCATGAAAGATCAAGAACACGGGGGGGGTGTGTTTAAGATTTTTTAAAGGATTTTGTCGTAATCACATTTGAACTTTCAAGTGAAAAAATGGAATAAAACAATTTAGTAGCAATAATGTCGAGTTGCTACAAGCCTACAATAAAAGAAAAATGTGAAAGACAATTTGAAATACCAAGAAATTTATCAAAAACGATTACAAGAAAATCCACAAAAAGAACATTAAAAAAAAAAATCTATTCTGTGTAAAATTATGCTTGAAAACCCAGGAAAAAAGTTTTAAAAAAAAAAAAACCCAATAAAGGATATATATATATATTGAAAAGAGAGAACAAAAAAAAGAAAGCACGAAAATAGATGAGGCTCAGATCTTGGGTTGAGGATATGCAGAGAGAAATTGAGCCACGCCATGGCTGCAAATCAGCGGTTGCATGTGATAAAATCACAGGCCATCCGGGTCGCCCCGCCAAGATACGGGTTGTCAATATCTCTCTGCCCGATTCACCAGCTCAGAAAGAAAGGATTGAAGAGATAGCATCACAGCCCCGATCTTAGTATAGATAGATAGATTATAACAGACAGAGAAGATATTGATGCCAAATAGCTGCTTCGCAAACAACAGGCAGTAATGTAGTTGAGAACAAGAAATTCCAGTTGTTGTGATGAATGGCTGTTGAATTTATTCCAAGAAATGGATGGAATCACAGGGTTCACAATACAGCCTTTCTGAAACCCTCACTCCTCCTTTCTCAGCCGGTAATGATTCTTGAGTCTTGACTTGTGGTTTTGAGCTTTTAAGTTAAAACTATGGTAACTTGGGGTGTTTTTCCTTATTTGCCCCTCCCTTATCACTCATTTACGATTCTAGACAGTATGAAGTGGCACTGTGGCAGACAAAAAGGAGTTTCCTTCAATTTCATATTATTTTCTTCAATTTATTTTTTTATTGTTCTTCTTCAATTGAAATCATGAGTGGTGGAGTTGAGTTTTTTTTTTTTTTTAACTAACATTACAACTTAGAAATATATATATATATATAGGAATTATGAGATTTTCTTATAGTATCAGAATAATTTTATGAGCATAATTGATTAACAAATATTTTTAATAATGTTTCAAGTTCATGAACGTCTCTAGTACTAGTAAAATTTAAAATGTAGTTATAAATATATCATAAATGGGCATTATTTTAATGGGAACTCATTTCTTCAATGAGGGAGACAAATTTAGGAAATGCGTTCACTTTCATAAGAACTTGATAAGGTGAAATGATGTATGTAGTTAACAAGTTCTTACAAAATTCCGAATAGAACTAGTATATGACAAATCTCATTATCCATGTAAAAATATTTTCTAAGTTGTTTTTTCAGCCAACAAAGTGCTCACATTCTTGAGTTTCTGTGATGGGAATTCACCCAACTAAGCAAAACCTCATTCATTTCCACCCTACTTAATGAGAAATCATAACTGAGCTTCTTCATGAGACTTGTCCACTTCAACTGTTCTTGCCTCTTTAAAATGACAAGAAGGACCTCAGCACCTCCACTCTTCACCAATCCCTTTTTCCACCTCTAGGGTCAAATCAGGCAAAACAACATTGTCTTGGTTTTGGTGACACCTATCTAAGCTTTCCCACAAAACAATCTTTAAATTAGCAAAATGGGTTGAATAGATTTAGGCACAAGAGAGATGGGGAGTCTTAAGGGTGGTTGCCCTTCTCTGTGTCTCTCTACATTTTTCTAACCCAGAAATTGATCAACAAAAATCAACCACCCTTCTGGCTGCTTGTTCAAGTACTATGCTACTACTACTATCTACTGGCTCATTATTATGAAAGCTGAAATGGACAAGAAAAGAAATCTTTAATGTTGAGGCTATGATGATCTCATGAATCCTCTGGATCGAATCAGATATTGAGCAAATCCGTATCTTGGCTTGGCAAGATCAGATGGCCTCATTTGAAGCAACTGATTTCTGCAGCCATGGCGGACTAAGCCATCCTTTTTCTGATGATACAATTCTAATCTGAGCCTCAACTAATTCTATTTCTAAAAATCATATCTTATCTGAGCCTCTTTTACTTTGTAATAAATTTGAAGACCTAGAGACGAATAAACACAATCAAATGAAATTGAAAATTGAAGACAGAAAAGAAAAGAGGCTCAGATCCAGAGAAAGGGGCAAAGAGAAATTGGGCGACGCCATGGCTGCAAATCACCGGTTGCATGCGATCAGATCACAGCCATCCGGGTCGCCCCGCCAAGATACGGGCCGGTTTCTCTCTGCCCCGGTGATGAAAGAATCCAGTATTAACATCATAGCCTCATTACTTGTCATAGAGGGATTGAAAAAGATAATAGCAGAGCAGCCATAAATTATAGGGTGTGTTTGGAATGTGGAGAATACAAATTGCAACCAAAGAAGCATGGAAATGAAACCAAATCCATAGTATTGTTTGATAATTGGTTGTTGTTATGAATTGCAAAGAAGGGCTGTTGAATTTTAGGGATGGAATCATAGGGTTTTACAGGGAAGGTCAACAACCCTTGCAGAAACCCCAAATTCCACTGTATCCCTCATTCTTCCTTTCTCAGCTTTGCTAATTCTTTGCATTTTCATCTTAAAATAAGCTGAAGCTATCTTTCTCTTATTTACTTATTTGCCCCTCCTTTCATCCCTCTTACGATTGCACCCCTGCATTTTTTATTTTGAAGCCAATAGTCAAGTGTTTAAATTCATTCATTTTCTGGTAGATTGAATGAGGAAATAATTGTTGCCACACTTTAATACCATGGTTTTTTTATAGGTACTGATTTTTTTTATTTTTTTATCTCTATTAACTATTTTTTTATTCAAAGGACTAAATAGCCTTAGAGTCAATCAAACTATGAAATTAAGTATGTTATGTGATGTAACGTATAAATTGAATGCTGTAAAAAATGGCATGTCTGTATCAATTTTTATTTCGTGTGACAATGAATTGAGATTTGTCTTATATTATCATGTCTACATTTTTGTTTAAATTAAGTTACAAGTCAAAGTTTGTATATTTGTGGTTGGACTTTTAATTGGTTTACCTTGAATTGAATCCACTTTTGAATTAGTTTTTTCAATAGTTGATCAATTGGCTTTTAATTCACGATTTTAGTCTTTGGTCACTATTTCTAAGTTCAATTACTTAGAAAATTCATAATTCTGAATATGAGTAATCATATTTCCTTAAAAAGATAACAATCATAACATATTTAACATTCAAACTAAAATATAGAGATTTCATATCATCTAAGAGGTGATTGATCATAGTGCGAAAAAAGTAAAATATGAATTCATCCCCAACTCAATAAAAACTAATTAAATGAAGGCTACATCGGTTTAAATTACTCCACTAAGTTCAGGAGCGAGACCATATAATTTGTTTTTTCTTTACTTTATAAACCCAATTTCCGTTTAAAATTTCAGACATAGGAGTAAAGTTTTCATTTTCACTCCCTTAAACTTAAATATATTTTGGGTTTACTTAATTAAATTTTCGAAATAACCATTATCCAGACAACTGTCAATCACCAATTTTCATTCTTACATTTTTTTTATTTAAATAAATCTATATTTAATAGGCTAATGTGGAATTACTAATTAAATAACAAATGTCTTGTACATTTCACAAGCAAAAAAAAACAGAAAATTAAAATTAAATCAAGAAATTCAAAGGACAAAAAAAAAAATAGAGGAAAACAAGGGGAAAAGAAAATGGAGGCTTAGATCTATGGTGGAGAAGAGGCAGTAAGAAGCTGACAATACCATGTTTGAGAAATTACTGATTGCATCTGACTTAGCTCTATTAAGATGTAGTTCAGGTCATCTCATCAAGATCGAGTCAATATCTCGACACACGATTCAAAAACTCAACAAACTCAACGATTATCATCACAATTTGATCAAGAGAGAGAGTAATTGTAGGACAACGACGAAGGGAATATATGAATATGCAATCGTGACTATGCTGCTGTTAATTATTTACCCAAGGATCGTTAATTATTTAGAGAAGTAGAAAGGGGTAACAACCCTTCAGAATTCCTATTTCCTCCCTCCAACCCTCATTCTCATTTCTGAGCTCTCTACCCTTTTTTAATTATTGCCCCCCCTTTTTGGTTCTTGATATATATTACTCCGAGGTAAATTGACTCAAATCATAGTCTTGGGCCAAGTGTTTTGGGCTGGCCCAATATGGTTTTAAATTTTCATGATTGACCAAGTCAAGAATCTTGAAATTGGGAAAAGAAGTTAATAAATGGCAATGAAGGTGGTTGTTTCTGCAATATGCAAAGAGAAGAGAGAGAAGGGAGTCTTAAGGGTGGTTGCCTCTCTCACTCTTATGAAAAATAATGAACCACCCTTCTGCTATCTGTTTCTTGCTGTCCTTTATTTGCTAATTACTATTACAAACGACAAAGTTTCCATTGAGGCTATGATGATCGACTTTTAAAAATTTCAATTTGAAGTAATCAGATATTGAGCAAATCTGTATCTTGGCTTGGCAAGATCAGAGGGCTTCTGCTGAGACATGTTGTGAAGCAACTGATTCTGCAGCCATGGCAGATGATGCCATCCTTTTTCTGATGATACATAACTCTGATCTGAGCCTCTGTTTATCTTCTCATTTCCCTTTTTCAATATACTTTCTCTGCATTTTTCCATCTCTTATTGAGGGATTGTGTTTGGCAAAATCTTCCTATTTCCATCCCATTTGATTAAATGATAAAGAAGCAATATTCCCCATTTAAGTTGTAACTGGATCATGGTGTTAAACGCAAATCCTTGAACAAAGTCAAGACTGACTATTCAAGGAACAAAATGATTCATTATCAAGAATGTTGAATAACTTGAATTACAAGTGAGCTTTATGTAACCAGTTTACCAGTGGAATTTTGCTCTTTTATTACAATTGAGCTGTTAAGTCTCAGATGTTATTAGCTATGTTTTGTCGCATATTATTAAATTTGAACTCATCTCCTAAATACACCTGCAATTTGGATCGTTGGATGAATAAGCCACACCCACTCATATTTATGTGTTTTGACTTTTGCTAAAAGACCACCAACTCGAAATGACTAGATTAACCTCACACCTCAAACTCTTTCACCATTTTCTTGCTCGACAACTAGGGTCAAATTAGAGAAAACAACATTGTCTTGGTTTTGACGACACTTAAACTATCTGGACACGAAATTGCCCCAAGATTTTCCTGGAAAGCAATCTTAATATCGTCTATTTAAGAATGAAGGTGTTGGTATGTCTGTGCAACGAGCAGAGAAAAAAGAGAGATGGGGAGTCTTGAGGGTGGTTGCCCCTCTCTT
The DNA here is from genome assembly GCA_028654395.1 of Scutellaria barbata. Lineage (NCBI taxonomy): Eukaryota > Viridiplantae > Streptophyta > Magnoliopsida > Lamiales > Lamiaceae > Scutellaria > Scutellaria barbata. The sequence goes on along the minus strand of CM053646.1, from coordinate 9,238,340 downwards.
TCTACATTCTTTTAAATCAACTGCCCTTTCTAACTACAGTTATACACTGATTCTGGTTTCCTATCAGCTGCTAATATCTGTAATTCAAAGCTAGTTATAATTGCCTCTGAAACTTCCAATCTTTACAACATACATGCCACTTCTGATATTATTCAAACTTAAATTTGAGGCAGTGATGATCTCATCAATCCTTCTGTTCCAAGGATGAATCAGACATTGAGCAAATCCGTATCTTGGCTTGGCGAGATCTGAGGGTTTCTGAGACCCATTCTCAGTTAAGCAACTGATTTCTGCAGCCATGGCGGATAAAGCCATCCTTTTTCTCATGATGCAACTTGAATCTGAGCCTCATCTAATCTTTTTTCTTCTCTTTTTTTTTTTTTATTAAATAAAGTAATCGGTGAACATTCAATTTAATTAAACTAATAATTAAGTGGATATGGAGAAATAGAGAGATGAATAAAACTGGAAAACCGAACCAATTGAAGATAAAATAAATAAAAAGGAAGAGACTCAGATCTGGTGATAGACAAGGGGCAAAGCGTAATTAGGCGACGCCGTGGCTGCAAATCCCGAGCGAGCAGCTGAGAAAGGATGAAGAAATAGCATCACAGCCTCATTACTGGACATAGATAGATAATAAACAGACAGCGATGATTGATGAAGTTAATATTGGTGACAAGGGAATGTGAATGAAACCAAACAAAGTGGAGAATTCAAGTACTGTTAAATTCTCAGCTGCGCGAAGGGAGGTGATGTAATTACTGGATGGAAATCACTGGGATGACAGAGAAGGTCAACCACCACCCTCTCATAAAACCCTAATCTCTCTGTAACCCTCATTATCCTTTCTCTGCTGCTCATACCTTCTTACCTTTCTCACTCAACCTTATAGCTATGGAACTTGCTATTATTTTCTCTTTTGCCCCTTCCTTCATCACTCTTTTACGGCATTGCCATTGAGTTAAGTATTTATGGATAATTACAAGATAATTCCAATAATTAATTCAGAAACATCAAAACTCAGAGGCTCAGATCTGTGTAGAGAGAGAGGCAAGAGGAGGAAGCGCAGCCGCCATGGCTACAAACGCCGATAGCAGAGAGAGTCACTCGCCATCCGGGTTGCCCCGCCAAGATACGGAGCGAGAAGCTCCAGCTCGATCCAAACTCTCAATAAGATGCTTATATCTTCATGGCCTTGTTAGATCCAGGCAGAAATTGGTAATATATGTTTGATGAAGAATAAGAAAAAGGGTGTATTACAATATAAACCGAAAGGGCTGTTAGTTGAGATGAAGAAATCATGGGATTATGCAGAGAGAGGGCAACCACCCTTTACAAAAATCCCTTACACCCTGCTACCTCATTCACCGAATCACCTACTATAATCAAGAACACCGCTATTATATAACCTACCGTCCCTTTTCCTTTTATTTTTTTGTTTTTAAATCTTTTTCATGCTTTTCACTATTTTTCCCATTAAAAAAAAAATTGTATTGAAAGAAAAGCAAAGAGACCAAGATACCCGTAATGTGTTTATTCCAGATAACATTTTCAAGTTCAAATACTAGTATAAACTATAAAATATGCATTTACAACAGCAATGAACTTATCTGTTCAAATACATAATATAGACTTTAAAATTTTAAAAATAAAAGTCATAATAAAACATAGAAATAGAAAGTTACAGATCACTGTAGGATTAACAGGTCAAAAAATATCGTCCACCACCACAAATAATAATTAAATACTACTATTTAAGATAATAAACAACATTACAATAATAACATCTCTTCATTTTGCTACACATCAATAACAACCTTATACAAAGCGTTTATATGATTTATTATAATTCACATATACGTATGGCATAAAGCCAGACAAAATTAAACAATACCACATAGATTACAATTTACACCAAAAAGTAGTCCTAGAGAGGGTGGAAATATTAACTAACATGTGGCAGGACTTCTAACAAACTTAACAACCTGGGAAACAAGGTGATCCAGTGGAACCCCAGCCGTGGTGTCCAACACAAGCTTAGGCACCTCACCCACATCATAATCCCAACACCCACCATACCCCTCCAACAACCGCTCCATCTCCTGCCACGTGGAAGGCTTATGCCACCCTCCGCCGCCGCCCCTCGACTCGATCCTCCGCCGCCACTCCACGTCATCCCCAGGCTTGCACTCTACAACAACCACCCTGGCACCTCTCCCTGATGCAGTAAACAAGAGCCGGTCCAGGTGCGCCCTCCTGGACAGCGGCGAGTCAACAACCACGCTTAGCCCCAAGCCGAGCTGAGTTGAGACGACTCGCCACATGGCCTCGTACGAGAGGTCGTTCAATAGTTTCGTGGCAGTGGTGGGAGAAGCTTGGATTAGAGATTGCTGGATCGGGTACGTGGAATCGCGGAAATGATCCTTGTCGATCAAAGGGCATTTCAGAGATTTTGCTATGGCGTTTGCTAGTGTGCTCTTTCCTGAACCAGGATGTCCCTTCATTGCTATCACAATTGCCCCCTCTTTGCCTTTTTTTTCCATCACCTTTGGGTTTCTGAACCAGGATGTCCGAAATATATGACAAAGATGGTAGAGCTTATCCATTAAAATCATGATTTTATTCTTGCTTTCGTTTACAGTGAAATTACAGGTCTGCCCTTGCAGGAAAGATTTTAAATCACTAATACCACAAAGCAAGATTAAGTAGTATCTTTTCAGATGATATGCTTATCACAAATTCACAATCAGCACTGAGTCAAAAGAGTATTTTGCAAATACCATTAAAATAACCAAGAGAGTATTTGATAAATATACTCGAGAGAGCATTATTTAACCAAGCGACAATATCAACGTCACAATTTTCATAGTAGAAAACCAAAATATTCAACAAAGATAATACAAATCAGAAGGACGAACACATTTTTCAACTCAAAAGTAGCCTGACATGTGATGACATCACGAAAAAAAAAATCAAAAAAAGGTAAAAAGAAAAAAATACAAATTACGAGATATAATATATACAAAATACGGATAAAAAGAACATAGGAAAAGAAGTGAGTAGAATAGTTAAGGGTTAAAGGCTCAGATCTGTATGTAAATCCGTGGGTTTGGCGATCGACACCGCCATGGCTGCAAAACGACCCAGTTGCATTTGCGGGCTGACCCGGAGAACGCCGTCTGGGTTGCCACGCCAAGATACGGGTCGGGTCACGCCAATCCTGGATTCTCCTGCTCCCTAGAAAAGTCATCATCATAGCCTTGAGGTGGTCACAATTATCTTAAAATAAGCTTAGCCAAACATACCCTTAGTTACAGTCTCATGGTGAATAAAAGCCATGGAAGATACAGATATATATATATAGATATATACACGGAGATGCTTTCATTAACACACCCCGTATCAACAGTCTCATAAAGAGCTCATAGAAAGGGCAGTTGCTTTGAACAGGAAACAGAAATCAATAGCGAAAGAGAGAGGGAAACCGCCCTTTCGAGAAATCCCTCTCCCGCCCGAGCTTCATTCTGGAGCAGGATTTCTAACCCATAATCAGCACCAATAATAATAATAATAATAATAATGATAACGAGAGAGTGTGAGGCTCAGAGAGGAAGGCAGAGAGTGACGCCGCCATGGCTGCTAAACCCTAGTTGCATATGTACCCAAATGCCATCCGGGTTTGCCAAGCCAAGATACGGGCCAGATCTGTCGCCATACCCGACCCAACTCTAAGAACTTCTCCATCATCGCCTGCACATGGATCCGGGTCAAGTATTCCACAGCTGGCACGCTGAAAATTCATAAAGGTTATGTTTGGATGATGATGATGATGGATTTGAAGGTGGGAACAAATCCCGGGGTTTATATTGATTGGAAACTGAGAAGCTGAAGATGGTGATGGAAAAGCAAGCAATTAATCAGTGATTCAGAGAAACAAGGCCGATGAAACTAGTCCATCGTCAAATTCTCATTCCTCACACAGTCGCACGACGGGTCGATCCGACCCGGGCAACAATTTGCAGAAAAGGGCTGTTGATTTTGTGGAAATCACCGGCGAAATGAAAGGGGCAACCACCCATGGAAACATCCCATCTCTCTTTCGCCTCATTCCTGAGTTGGGGATTTCACAATGTTAATTTGCCCAATTCTCTGAAATTGGTAATGGCTTCGTCAAAACGTCAGCTTGAGTCGCCGTTTTGGAGGAAAGATGCCCAACTTTCTCTTTACACGTCAGCAATAAACGGATTTTAAATTGAATTCTTTTTTTCTTAAGACAAATTTTTTTTGTTTTTTTTGTTTTTATAAAATATATTTGAAATTTATATATTAATCTAGATACATTAAACCTATACATTTTATTTAGATAAATGGTAAACATATTCCATTTTAATTTTTTTGACAAAAACTATGTATTGGTCACAATGTGATCATGTTGGAGCTTGGTTTGAAAAATTGTGTTATCACCCGGTTATGAACAATTTTTTGTGACAAATTATTCAATTATTATGAAATTAGAAGATACATTATAATCGATGTTTCCTAATGATTTTTTCAATAATTTTCAAAATATATTAGAGTACTTAAAAAGATTTTGTTAACAATTATATTATCTCTCCTCCACATATTTTCCACCTAATCGCTTCATTAATTTTTTTTAATCAATTTAATCAATTTTTTTTATTTACACCGAATAAATTCATTTTCCAATTTAATTTGATACTATTCATTTCTTGGAAATACAATATTATTGTTTGATTTTTTGAATATATCACATTAAATTTTATATTAGTTTTTTTCATTTCTATCCGATAAATTAAAAAAAATCAATTTATTTAATATTCAAAACAATCCATCATTGTAATTTTTTTTTTTAAATTATAAATGTGAATTATCAACAAATGTGTATTCAATGCAAATTTGAAAAATCAATGTAAATTATAATTTATTTTAGTGTTTGCAAATTGGAAATGTACATAGAGGAATTAAAAGAGGAAGAAAGGGTAATATTTATTCAAAATGTTATTCCAACCAAAAAAAAAAAGGAAAACGAAAAAGATATTTCTCTCTTTCTTTTTCCTTTTCTTGGTTAGTTTGTCGTAACTCTTTACCCTTGATAATCTTTTTATAACCAACATGTCACTATCACGAGCCTAACTTACAATGGTGATACAGTTATAGTTCTATGGTAATAAATTATAACTCAATTCTTACTACCATTGCAACTGCTTTTTATATGCGTTGTGAGATTAATTCAAATTAAGGAAAGAAATAATATTAATATTATATATATAATATTTTATATTAAAATTTTAATTATAATAAAATTATATAAGATTTTAAATTAATTAAAATTTTAATGTAAAATTATTTAAATATAAAAATCCTAAATTACTATTATAACCTTAAATAATAATTTATAATGGAAATATATTTAGCAATCCATCCATACTTTTATATAAATAATAGATATTTACTTTTATAGCGGTTTATATGTTGATATGCTATCCATTTGTTGTGGTTATTTGTAGTATTGGAAGAATGAAGAGTCATGTATCTTATATTTAGTGCACACTTGTTGTTAATGACAAGGAATGGATCGGCCCTTGCCTTTTAGAGCATGCACAATGATAATAACTTGAGAGAGTAATTCGATGAGATTTGATAAATCAGATTGCACAAATCATATGCAGTTACAGATACGATGATTTCATAATAGCTTGTGCCTCTTAAATTGAAAACTAATTAAACCACAACCTTAATCTAACCTAAATTGCGAAAAAGAAAAAGAAAAAAAAAAGGTTTAATGGCCACCTGAGCATATTTCCAACAGGCCTTGGGGTATGTTTGTTTAGGGATTGAATAGTCAGGATTTAGGATTTTAAAATTCTCAAATTGTTTTGAGACTTTAATTGGATTACAAAATCCCAACACAATCTTATCCTCTTATTACTACCTATATCTACAATATATTTTGTAACCTATTTATTACCTAAAACCTATTATCTCTCACAATACAATCATTCAATCATTATCAAACTCATTTTTTCCAAATAAAATATTACATCAATCCACTTTTTTCCAGCATTGATTTGACATCTACAATATAATCCTACCCTACAAAATCTTCAAACAAACATATATTTCTACTTCTCACATTTACTTCAAAATTCAGGATTTCAAAGTTAAGATTTTCTCAATCCCACATAATCCCTAAACAATCCCACATAATCCCTAAACAAACATATGATTAATGCCTTCCACATAGTCGTAATAGGTTAACTGTTTCAAGAACTTGTCCTATTTATCAACCCCAGATCTAGACAACAATACTGGTGCATAATTCAGTATTTGCACTTTTAAAAAAAAAAAAATAATCGAACTAAAATTCAATAACAAAAGACTTGCTAATCCGGTTTAAATACAAACTAAATTAGCTACAATCAAATAAATTTTGACTGAACTAAAAGTCTGAAACTCAATTGAAGTCTAAATAAATTTTAATGTAATCTATAAATTAATCTTACATCCCAGGTGAAAGGTTCGGTCGAAAAACAACCCAATATTGCATTATTCTTCTCCATATGTGATCAGAAGTAACAGAAAATCATTACATAAATTATCTTTATTTTTTTTAATAAATAAAAACACCAATCATCAATCTGAACAGCGTCGAAAACCCAAATAAAAAAGACAAAAAAATTTATTAAAAAAAAAAGTGTAGAAAAGAAAAAGGGTGAGGCTCAGATTTGTAAAAAGCAAGGCAGAGATGGAGTCACCGCCATGGCTGCAAAACCCAGTTGCATATGACATGCCATGCCATCCGGGTTTGCCCCGCCAAGATACGGGTCAGATCCGTCTCCAAGCCCGACCCAACTCAAAGATGCTCATTCATCATCACAGCCTTCACGCTCAAACAAAGACAAGGTCCCATTCATAAACTGTATATGTTTTCAATTGATCAAGAAATTACTGGCACGTTGTTTCAGATACTGCTGTAATGGCTGCTTCTGCTTATCAGTAAAAGTACACACAGTATATCACACAATGGAAGTGAATCCAGGCTGATTGACTGTGGTATTCAAAGGGTTATTGATGCATTGATTGGATTAGAGAAATCATTGGCAGACAAAGAGGGGCAGCAACCCTTTGCAAAAATCTCAGCCTCTTTGCTTGCCCTCATTCTTGAGTTGGGATTTTTGGAGAAACAATCTCTATGTTGAGTTGTTTATATTGATTGGGAACAATCATTATCGCTTACATTTATTGTTCCATATCATATTTTATTACTTTTAATTTTTAATTCGATTTTTTCTTAAATGTTTAATATTAGTTGTTTTATTTACACATGTTAACTATGGTTATTTTGATATATTTAATTTCCAAAATAATTGTTGTTTTAATTACCATAAAGAATAAATAATGATTTTCTTTAAAGTTTATATTTTCTTTATTAGTATTACTTTTTCATTTAGGTTATACATCTATATATGTGTATTCCGAGTAATATAATCATTTTTATTAGTTTTTAGATAATTGAATTAAACTAGACTTATGTTGAAACGTGCATGAGCAAAATTGGATAATGGTAGGATAAAACGCATGCAATGAGGCTTTGATAATAGATTATGCTTCTTAAACTGAAAACTAATTGCACCAGAAACATATTTTTACTTGTTTCAACTTTTTTTCAAGTAAAAAAAAAAAAACGCAAATTTTTGGCTTCGAAAAGGAACAATAAGTTTGAAGTATGTTCCCAATAAAGTCAGATTAGGTTAGGTTGACATTTCCGAGGACTGACTGAATCCTTTTTCCAAGCCCAAGTTATAGTTTTCTTTATAATTCAATTTTAGGTATTTGTGTGGTCAACTCCACCCTTCCAAATCTTACAATTTTTATCATGGAATATTATCTGTATGCCCTAATAAGTATATTGGATTTATATTAAACCCAAACTTAATATTATTTGAATTTTAATTTAGAATTCATTTAAATAAATAATTAAGTTAGTCTTAAATAGAATAAAAAGTTAATGGATGAGACGGTATTGAGAGGACTTTACATCGAAACACTAAATCTAATTCCAAAACTGCATCAAGTTTCTAGGTTGAAAATAGTACCCAATAATCCCTTTTTCTTCCCTCCTTTTGAAAAAAAAAAAAAAAGAAAACCAACAAAAAAAAAAAAACCATAAATATAAGTAGTTCAATTTAGGAAGCAGAGAATTGAAATAAAAAAGTTTGAAGAATGAAGAGAAGAGGCTCAGATATGAAAACTCGGTGCAGGAGATGAAATCACCGCCATGGCTGCTAAACCCAGGTGGCATCCGGGTTAGCCCCGCCAAGATACGGGTCAGATCCATCTCCATGCCCGACCCAACACAAAGAAACTCATCATCACAGCCTTTAAGGGATAGTTTGATGAAGAGGAATAATTACAGAAAGCATAGCTGTAGCCATAGTACGTTGTTCAACAGAGACAGATAATAATCCAGCTTTAAGTACTGTTAAGGGGTTGTTCTACTTTCCTTTGGAAATCATTGGCAAACAAAGAGAGGCAACCACCCCCAATATTACACTCTCTTTACTTGCCTCATTCTTTTCTTGGGATTTAATAACCTTGAAACTTTATTGTTTCTTGCTTCCACCCTCTATTTATACTTGTTATTTATTGTTTCTATCTTTTATTTTTTTTATAAACGTACTAAAGTAAACCCAAAAAAAATGTGAAATTCATGTTAACTGTCAACCTTTTGGAAATGAACACTTTAATAATTAGTATTTACTTCTCCCTAACCCCATTAGTTATGGATAGGTCTATTATATTTTCACATATGAAGTACAATTTGTGTAGTTAAAATATTTGAAATTCTATTTATATCTTCTGAAGTTTATTAATTGAGATTCTAATTGAATAAAACAGTTTTCAAAAAGTAATACTAAAATTGCAATATGACGATATCAATATTAATTAATTAATGATATTAATTATTGCCACGGCTGCAAAACCCAGGTGGCATCCGGGTTAGCTCCGCCAAGATACGGGTCAGATCAATCTCCATGCCCGACCCAAGTCGAAGAAACTCATCGTCAGACAATTTCGATTCGGGCCCAGCTATACATACTCCACCTTCTTTTAAACACATCACAATTTCTAAACACATCCACTAAAATGCAAAAATAATTTACAACTTCCTAAACACACCCCACAACATTACAAAAATACCCTTTATTATAAAATATTTAAATAAAATATAAAACACAAATTAAATACTAAACACACACCCAAACACTTCTCCACACTCAAACCCTAACACAAGAGAGGAGGAAGAAGCAAAAAAAATTGAAGTTTAGAATCGAAAAGTATTCTACCTCAAATCGAACAAATTTTGGCAAGTTCAATTTCATACAAAGAAGTCTACAATGAATTCACATCAAGGATAAAAATATCGGTATCGATGGAAATATCGGTATCTCAATTTTACGGAAATATCGGGAAAATATCGGTAAATATCGAAAAAATATCGGTAAATATCGAAAAAATATACATGCCGTTATTATATCGGTTACATGAAAAAAAGGAAATATCGGAGATATATCGGATATATTTCCGGATATTTTCATCCTTGATTCACACCAACAAGATGAAATTTCAAATAAATAAAGTTCTAAAGATTTTGAAAATGAAATTATGAATTTGATGGGTTAAATTTGTTTAATATTGTTTGAAATACAGTGTAAGTGTTTAGGATTCATGTTTAGAACATTTTTTTTTAAAAACAACAATGTTTAGTTTGATGAGAAATCGATTTTTTTTGATCGATTCGTATTTATATTTTTCGTTTCTAAAAAAATCTCGTTTGGCCCTGATTGGTTGAACATAATGTAGTGTGTTCAACCACCAGTGGCCAAACATAATGTGATGTGTTCGACCACTGGATGAACGAATTGTTATGTGTTCAACCAGTGGTGTGTTCAACCAGAGGTCGAACAGTTATAAGTTTTTTATATTTTAGAGTAATTGTATAATTATCTTTACATATTATATTTTATTTTTATTTAATTTTATAAAATGTATTTAGAAGGAGGTGGGGTGTGGATAGTTGAATGCTTTGAATTGAGGATATTATGCAGATAATTGAAGCTGCGAGGTATTGATACCACGCACACTGAAAACATAATCCACCTTAATTGGCTGTCGTAATCTAAGGGATATTTATTCATAATCATGGACAGAAATCATCGACGAACTGAGAGGGGCAACTACCCTTTTCCTAAACCCTAACTCTTCGCTGGCCTCATTCTTCTCCTGGGATTTCATTTTGCTCTCTCTTTCTTCCTTTCTCTTTCTTCCTATTTCGTTTAACTGGATTGCATTTTGAAAACGAAATTGATTTTTCCTTTAAATATATTATATGGAATAAACTTATCTGTAATAAATATTTACTCGAATCAAAATAAGTATTATTTTAAAGTTTTTGCTGTTGATTAAGGAACGTGTCTAAATAGAAAATTTGGCCATTCATGAAGATAAAAAAAAAAAAAAAAAATACCACTTCAAGACCAAGATAAACCTAGTTAATAAACCTATTTGAAGAAACAAAGAAAGGACATTACTTCAAAAAAAAAAAAATGGACACTGAAGGTAGAAAAACTAGTGTCTCAATCATTTGAAGATTGCAAAACTACTTTGGTTTCTTGATCTTCAAATAACTGAAACTGTGTTTTGTCGATGCTTGAGATAACATTTCTCAAGCATCAAAAATTCCTGTCAATGGTTGAGAATCACTCCAATCGCGTGTCAAGAAACACTAATACAAATTTTCTTTCCTCACAAAACTTTAATCATCATACATTTTTTGTTTCTAATCCATTTTTCATTAAAAAATTCTTTACATGCTCGTTAGATTATACAAAACACACTTATTTATTAAAAATCAAGAGATGAAAAAAAGACCTCTCAAAAACTACATGGCCGCTGCCCTACCCTTCCGTTGAAACCATAATCTGGGTTCAACTTCTCCTGTCAACTTAACAACGTAGCTGATCTGTGCATGTAACAGCATATAGCATCACCTCAAAGAAAACTGTCTGCAATAAAAGTTAACCGTAAGAGAACAATACTCACCATCTCAAACGAGCTGACCCGATGGAGAAAGAAACCGTCAACTGTTTGTCTGAAAAATCAACACATGAAAACAAAAGATTGTTATAGCTGCAAACGCTAGGGTGTAAGGGGGTGAAGGACTCACTCTTTAGAGATTAAATTCCGGTTAATGGCAGTAAGATAAGGGCCTGAATCAGACAACCTCGTTGTACTTCCTTGGATGTTGCCACTGCTACTTTTCAAGCTCATGTATACATCCTAAACAATATGGTTTCAATCTCATCTTAACCAACAATGGAAAATACAATATTTTCTTATCAATATGAGCATTTGGATATTTGGGATAAAAGCTAACTTCAATATGGTGCTCACCGCTTCATATTGCAGTAATATGTCGCGTAGACACTCAAAATTTGTTTTCTGTGTATTGTCGTCAGAAGAGATCAATTGGTGCAACCCAATGACAATTTTCCTGCATTAGTTCAATGAAAAGAAAAGATCTGATATGTGGAGGTGGAATGTGACCAGAAAGTGAAAAATGCAATATTAGATGAGAGACCACATTGAATAAAGCTAAGAGATAAGAGCTTTACAAAAATGACTTTATTTGCTTCAAAAAAACTAACAATTACAGTGTGTTATAAGATCAAATTTGATTAAAAACATATATTTATATTGCCTCTATTCCATATTTCATGCTTGCATGACAGATTTTCTTCCATGGTCACTTGTAAGTAATGTTGTCGAGATAGGCAACAACAAGGGTAAAAGAGCAAATTACCAGTCACTCTTGCTTTCATTTAGCGACCTCACCAACCACACAATCTGATCATTTGCACGTTCACTTGATTGATCCTAAAATAATAAGAGTCAATAAGCGTGAGAAACTATATTTAGCTAAAAAGACTAATCAATAGGCTTTGACATGAATATTTTGATTACTCTAGGCCCCTTTCTAAGAAAAAAAAGGGCCAAAATAAAGAACGAAAAGAAGAAGAAAGAAATGGAAATGTCTCACATGAACTGAAAATCACAATTGAGGCCTCTAAATCAGAAACGAAACAAATAAAGATAATGTAGGTATAAGCATATATAGGAATCAGCTTAGTTATTCAGCACAGAGTAATATCCATCAGAATAAATTCTATGCCAAAATATAAATGTATGTAGCTCTGTTTTATAGATGGAGAAATGCATGTAGATAACTTAATAGTAGTAATCACATCGAAGTTCTCGTCCATGCAACCATCTCCATCAAATTCAATTTTTTTAGGAGCAAGATCTAGCATTTTATTAGCACTCATAAAGAATGTTAAAATACACACAAAATCAATATGATGCAAAAGGCAGCAAAAAATCTACACAGCTAAGCAATTGAGATAAAACCACACCACTTAAGTAGAAGCGAAAAAGCTTTTTGCATAGAAATTGTCTAAGTGTATAAAAGAACACTTATAAAAACATCTCAGACCTGTAATATGACAGTATCCAATGCAATAATATCTAGAGTTTGTCTGTAAAGAGTTTCTATTTTCTTTAAGAAATATGTTTTCCCTAGTCCTCCAAAAGCCCCAGCACGGTACCTACAGTGCAGCAAATGGTAGCAGATATGAAGTTAGAGAAAGAAGATTTTCAAAGTACCACACCATAATACTAACATAACAGGCCTAATAACAATGTGAAATATATATATATATATATATATGTGTGTGTGTGTGTGTGTGTGTGTGTGTGTGTGTGTATAAAAATATGTATGTATGTATTAAACAAACTAAAACTGGCATACCAAGGCATATTTTGCAACTCAGGAAACATTGTTGCCTGTTAACAAAGAACATGTCAGTTTTTTTCTGGTTGAAGACAATGAGTAATAAGTTGAACAGAGTCCAACAAGAGACTATTGATGAAACAGCAATTAACAAATTATAGCGATATATCAACTGATATCAAATCATTACATTTCTGGAATATAAAAAAACATCTGAGTGAAAAAAGGAAAAACCCGTTTTTCTTAAGTCTAAAAAATGGAATACTTTTGGAGATAATAACCTTTTTCATATGCAACAATTCTAATGAATTCAATATCTAGCATTGATTAAGAAAAAGCAAAACATCAACCACTTTCAAAGTTTAGATTGCAACTTTCTTAAACTGAAAGGTGAATGAGGCATAAACTCAGTATAAAACAGACTTGAATTTGAGTAATTGAAATAAGCTGATTGACATAAATTTGGATCTTTTGTGGTTAAAGTGGATCTCACATTCTGAAGGAGCAGATCAGATACCCCATTTTCACTAAATTCGACTACAAAACGCGCCTTGTAGGTCTCCTTAGCCTTCACCATCTTCATCAACATCAACATCATTACAGTTATGAAAGAGCCTCTAAATAGATAACAAACATCAAAAACTAAAGTTTCTTGAAATGAGAGAGTCAATTAATTCATCAGCAGTAAAATCAACAGCCAACAATTCCTGCTGTGCTTACTGACCAAATTAGATCAAAAATAGCAAATTCATTAAGGGAATCCCCCCCCCCCCCCTCCTCAATCCCCTGAAACAAGAAAGAAAGAATCTAAAAAACATGAAAACAAAAGAAAAAAGACACTTCAAGAACGGAAAAAAAGAAAAAAAAAACCCAACCTGTTGAAGCAAAAGGGTCTCTTCTTCAAGTGGCCTAAAGCGTCCCACAACACTTATGAACAACATATCATTTTGCCCATTTTGAAGTTGAGTAAGATTCTGAGGCTGGCCAATATTTACAGCTATGTAAGCAAGCATGCATATAGAAAGCTGCGTAATAAGGGTGCAAGCCCATGATTTTTCCTTCATTTTTAACTCAGATTTCTCAGAAACCTATGCATTTGTGCTTGTGAGCAGATGATGAATTGAAGATAGATCCAGATGCCAATGAGCCCGTCAAACTTCGATTTGTAGTATGACATATCTTGAATGCAGGTAATAGGATAAGTTACGCACGGTGAATTTACTGTGGCATACAATTTCTCCAAAATGTAGGGCTAATTCTATGATAGAGACAACTTTTTATTTTTGAGAGATTTTCTCGTGAGATTTTACTATGAATTTTTATGGAACGTCTTCGGAAATTTCCAAGACAGTCACCGGTTTTAAGTTAATTAAAGTTTAATATTGATAAAGTTAATATATGGTTTACGAAAATTGATCGAAAATTAAGGATTTTTAAATTAGATGATAAAATAAAATGAATTAGGTAACATTTTGTTTCGTAATATGGGATTTACTTATATTTACTTATTTGAGAGTTTAGGAAATGTTTTTTGAGTTTTATGTTAAACAGACGCGTCTCTCATGTAAATTAAAAAATGGTTACATATTGAGAGAAGTAATATAAAATTAATGATCAATCTAGTACACTTCATTTAAATAATTTCAATTATTAGTGGACCCAAAAGAAAATGTTTTCTGGAATTAAGTATTCGACATGTTAATTCAGGTTAGAACATGAATACGTGATGGGTTTGTTCTTAGTGCAGACCATTTTCTTATTACTAGGTTGCTTTTTTATATCTTCAACTTAATAAATAATAAAAACCACATTCAAAACAATATGATTGTCCCTCGGAGTCAGTTAATTTAGTAGGGTTAAAAAAAAAATTCCATTCAAATTATATGTGATTTTACAATTTTTTTGATATAAATTTTTAAATATTGTATTTTGTTATATAAATTTTAAATTTGATACATTTTACGGTATAAGACAAATCCTAGTCGTTGATTTAGGATACTTGTACGGTAATGATTTGTTCAATACCGTAAAATTTAATAAATTTAAAGTTCATACGATAAAGTGCAACATTTCAAAGTTTATACAAAAAAGTGTAAAATTATGTATAATTCAGATGAGAAAATATTATTAACCCGATTTAATATTACATTACGACAAAGTGTAACATTTCAAAATTTATACAAAAAAGTGTAAAATCACGTATAATTCGAATGGAAAAATATTATTAACCCGATTTAGTATTACATTCTCCATTACAACTCATATTATATTTTGTTAATATATATTATATATAATATTAAAAAAAAAGATATATTAAAACAAGGTTTATTCTTTAGAACAACAATTATTTTGAACTAGAGTGAATAATTTTCTTTTGTTAAATAGTGTAATATAAAAGACTCCACTCAAAATGATAATAAATAACATATATGTATTTATATAAGAGATAATCTGAGAGAGAAGAATAAAAAAAAAATATATATATATATATATATGTCTATATTTATTCTTTCGGGGCCCATGTTTAATGTTTATCTTTACTATAACACTAGGCTTAAATTCAGAAAATAACTATTGGCATTTTTGAAATAAAAGACAAGTAATGACTGAAATGCCGAGATGCAAGCGAAATTGGCTTAAAAAACAATTCCATCGAATTGAATTGAGTATGATTGTATGTGTGATAGCATCTAGTGTAGTGATATTATTTGCCAAACCTCTCTTGTTGACAAACAAACATGATAGAGTAGAGGCAATGACTCATCAGAGAAAGCGATGGATGCATAATCTTGACACTCAACACTACAATACCTTAATTTTTGCTAAGAGGTAATCGTTACATATGGACAAAGTAGTATTATTATTGAGATAAGTCTCGTGATGTAATTTCGTTAGATAAGTCAATTCACAATTTACAACTCATAATGCATTTATGAGTTTATAAAAATAAGTTGAAGATATATTTTTATGATTGTGTACAAATAAATATAATAATAGGATTGGAAAGGAAAGACAAAAATAGAACTAAGGACTCTGAAGAAAAATTAAATAATTTTACCTATGCATCAAATAGAACTTAAAATATATAGAAATAAGAAGAAAAAAAAACTATCCCATTCATTTAGTTCTTCACATACATCAAATTTCAATATACACTCCTTTTTTTGCTTCATATTTAAGTTAAATGAACCTTTGACCTTTTTTTTTTTTTTGGTTTAATTGAGCCAAAATGGTTTATTATCAATTATAATATGTTGAGTCAAATGAATTGCATATAACAAATATAACAATTATATATAATTAAGGTTGAACAAAATAATTCCTTAAAAACAGGGTCCAAACCTTTCTTATTTTAATTTAGTCGGCCTTGATAAAAGAACATCTGAAATAATAAATAAACGAAAAAAAAATATTAAAGCATCTCAAATATACATAATTTGATATATTGTCTGAATATTTTCACTTTGTTATATATGTTACATTAATTTGTTTTGTTGGCGAAACACAACAAATTATAAATTTATATGACAAAATATAAACATAATTAATAAATCCTAGTGTGGATTACCATAGAAAATAAAAAGTAGTTAAAAATGGAAAAGAAGGAAAGAAAGAAATGTGCTAAATTCGTCACTGGAGATTGGTTCGCGGAAAACGGCAACTCAGATTGTCCAGTAGAAAGTAGGAAATTGCATCAGTGAAAGTGATCGAAATGATCGGGGTTGGGAAAATCAAGCAACATACAAATGTGCTCGATAGACCCCTCAGCAAAGGGAAACAAGAGGTATTTGTATTATTCAGATCTTCAAGCCCTTTTTTATTTATCCATCAACCTAAAGCTTACAAATTTGATTTATTTCTTGAAATTGAGATTAAGGGTCTTTGATCAAAGTTTATACCGGTGAGATTCGTTATTTACTTATTTCATGCTTTGATTTCATTTTGTTGGAAGAGATAAATTAAAGATTTTGACTGAGCAAATTTGTTGAATCTGAGATTTAATTGGGGCTTTTCAATGGTTTATTTGTATGTGATTACACCTTACTTGAATTTGAGCTGGAAATGTTAGAAAATTTTATAGATTCTGTGGTGTTGAAGAGTAAAGTGAATGAGGATTTTCTGCAGGTGAGTTTGAGTGCTTTTGCGTTCTTGTTTTCGGAGCTTGTTCAGTACAATCAGACTCAAGTTGACAACATAGCGGAGCTGGAAAGAAGGTGACTACTGATCTATTCAATTCAGTTATTAGTATAAGTTTCAAGTATGAGTGAAATAAACTTATAGAAAAATGTTGTAGAGCACCAAATATCTACTGAGATGATTAGACATCTAATTTTGATGTTGCCAGAAGAGTGTTTGCATTTCTGAAATGTGATTTCAATTAGAACCACCTGCGGCATCTGACTAGAAGTTGGGAATTATTGATTTTTGAAGTTAATGATATTAGCAAATCAGAAATGTTTTAAGTGAATGCAATGGGTTTTTGTTTTAAAAAAATGCAGTTTCTGCTTGAATTCTCTTTTTCGCAAAGTTCAGATGAAACAATCTCTTTCTTATTCTTCTCCAGAAAAATGTATGACTCATCTCATTTAGTTTGGAGTTTACACCACATGGATACTTTATGAGTTTCTTGAATCTGGATTAGGTTAGAGGATGCTGGATATGCTGTTGGAGCTAGGGTTCTGGAACTTCTGTGTCACAGGGAGAAGGTGAGGAACTTCATGGTAGCACACACATAAGAAGTTTTCGCAGCTTTCTCTCAAGAACATAGGGAAACTTTTGTATTTATCTTTTAATAATTTAATTTTATTGAGATCAACAGTTCTTGAACACACTTCTATCTTTGCTTTTGACTTTTCATATGTGCTAAACATTTTTTTCCTAATTGAGAAGATTGGACGTGACATACTAATTTTAGGTGCAAATAAAATAAAAAAAATTACTAGCAAGTCAGTTTGTGCAATGGTTTCATCCTTGATTGAATGCAGGGAATGTGATTATTTACTTATTGCTTAACACGTAATATGTTGCTTCATACCTAGAACGATGAAGATTTTGTAATTCAATGTATCCTCTATGAAAACTGTATTTCTTATCAATTAGAGTTATTTGCTATTGTGATTTAATTTTATTTTTGAATAATAAGCTGGTACTTAAAACCTTCAAATCAAAATGCTGGACTGTTTCTGCACTTCATAATCTCATATATCACGAAGCTGTTCTGATTTGTCGAAAAAATGACACTAAGTTTATGTTATGAATTATGTTAATTACTTTTTTTTTTTTTTTTTTTTGAAATGTTCTAGGGTAACAGGAGGGAGACTCGCCTATTGGGAATTTTATCTTTCATACACAGCACAGTGTGGAAGGTTTTGTTTGGAAAGGTGGAGATACACTCCTTTCTTAATATGCTTCTTTCTATTACTTTTGGTTTCATTGTTTTCGGCGCACTACATGTCACAGGAGAAAATTTATTGTTTAGCAGCAATCTATGTGTTTCTAACATTCCTTGTCAGAGATATTATTCCTATCCTTGGGTAAGCTTCCAAGATATCCGTTAAAAAAAGTATATGGCATCCTTGACTACTTTTAACTATGAACTTTACTTACCTTTCTAGGAATTTCTAGTCTGTATCTCGAAAAAGAAGATCCACTCTGGTGATCCTTAATGGAAAACTCTCTAAACATATTGCATTATATTGGCATGTGGTGCTTAGATTACACAAGTTCAGAGGTTTACATCTGTCAATAGATTAGTATTTCTTCTTTAGGAGCACTGGCATAAAATTAGAAAAATACTCCACATAGAAGAGTGGGAAAGTGTTGTTCTTGAACTATTCAATTTTTAGTTCTTAATCTGCACATATTACTGCATCAATTAATTGGTTCTGCTATCTTCTCAATGTGGCATCATATTTGGTGGGAATAAGGTTGTTTTATTTTCTTTTTCTTTTTCTTTTCCTACTATACCTCACTGGCATTGTATGTAGAGTTGATCTTATTGGGCATCAAATTGTATTTGGTAGTTGGGAGCTGTGACATATTACAGTTAATGGCATGGCCCATACCGTTGGAAAAATATATACAATACAAGTTGCATTTAGTTTTTTATCCTTATAAATGTGCTGCAGCTTAGTTTGATGGTCGCTCCCATCAGACATAAAGCTTATTTCTTGCATGATTTTTCTGATGCTTTTAATCTTGTGCACAAATTTGGAAAGATTAAAGAACAAGTTCATTACTATTTTAGTTTATACATTACATTGACACACATCAGGTGGCTGACTCTCTTGAGAAAGGTACTGAGCATGAGGATGAGTACATGATCAGTGAGAAGGAACTTCTTGTCAACAGGTTATTTTGTTTATGAACATTTCATTTTGTCTTGTAGGACTTCTTTGTTATTCCTTGCAGTCTCTTGCTGATTTGGCTATTTACACTCTAGATTTATTTCAATACCCAAAGATATGGGTGCCTTCAACTGCGGAGCATTTGCTGCTGGAATTGTGAGGGTAATACTGCATTGACCAGAGTACTTTAAGTGATAATTATGCTGTTGGTAGCTCTAATAGTTGGTTTTCATATTTTGAAGGGAGTATTAGATAATGCAGGATTTCCAGCTGTTGTAACGGCTCATTTTGTACCTGTGGATGGGCAACAGAGACCCAGGACAACCATTTTGATTAAATTTGCTGAGGAGGTATTTCCTAAGTAAATATATGATAATACTTTCATGGGAAGTATCATGTAATTGTTCATAGGTAATGGTAGTTTGAACATCAAGTAGTTTTGATTTGAATACAAGATTAATAGTAAGACTTTTGCAAAGTAACAATAAGTGTAAGGCCAGAGATCAGCTGTGCCAAATGTGCACATCTTACCTCTGTTCATCCTTGAGGCTTGGTGATTATCCTTATAACATCCTTCTATGCTTGACAAAATTATAAACATGGAAGCCCGGTTTAATTGGAAACCCGAGTTGTTATGAACAAACATTTCTATGAAAACTTTAATTTCTTTAGTACTTGGGTTTTGGTAGAGTGCTATAATCTTTCTTCACTTGATGGTATTTTTTATATATTTTAAAGGGATTACTTGTTAACTTTGAGAAAAAGCAAGGTTCCTGAAATTACATAGATCTCCATAGATTTTAATACTTTAAATTGGTTCACTTCTCAGTTTTTTATGCCCATATATTTAGTATTCTACTCCCTTGATTTGGCAGAAATAGCACCCTATTTGACCATCAGAATAGAAGAAAACTGATTAACCTACATGGTTTCTCCGAAATGGTTCCTGAAGAAATAAACACAAGAGCTGTATTCTGATAACTCTGAGTTTACATATCATTGTCCAATTGTTCAGTCTGCAAGCTGAACATGTGATGAACCTCTGAAATTTGATATGAGATCTCTGAAGTCCAAAATGAGTGGTTTAGTGCTGGGTGTTTGTGGGTTTTGTTCTTACTGGGATAACACATGTCAAGTTCTTGAATGGTTTTCGAAGATCATTAACTTGCACAAAAACATACCATTTTTGGTTTTTGTTTAATGCCCTTATTAAAATCAATATCATCATAATATGTGATTCCTTTCTTTTCCCACTTTCATTCGTATGCTGGTCTTCAGGAATCAAACATATATGCAGACTTCCTAAGTTTTTCTGCTGTGTTGGTACAAAAGATCAACATCTTTCTTGTTATGTGCAATTTAGCTTTAATAAATTCGTGTGCCAAAAGAAAGCTAAGAATTTCTTGCTTTTTTGCTGCTTTTTAGGTACTGCGACGAGAAGCAAGACTAGGTGGTTAACAGAGTACTGGTTTTGAAATTCATTTTTCCAAAACATGCACTACACTGGAAAACAGAGTATGTTGGTTGAACAACGCTACTGTTAGCCTGCAAGGTTCTTTGGCATAATTCCCGGCATGTGCTTAATTTGGCTTTAACTGACCATATCCTTTGCATCATACCATGGTGCAAAAAAACGATGAGACTTCTGTAACTTTCAGTACAAATTCTTGTGTGATTGTCAGTTTGTGGAGAATTTACATGGACTTAGTTTATGATGATGTTATGTATTGCCATAATATTGTAAAGCAACATTCATTAAGATTGTGCAGAAATTTGTTTCATCTTGTGTGAGGATCTCTTAAAACTTGTTTCTGTTTGTGTAGGCAATCAATTCGCCGTATTTTTTATATACTTATCTTTACCTTTGCCTTCTTAAGGAGCTATTTCATTCAACTGATATCAAGCAACGGATTCTGATGTAATCTTCATAGAACATGAGAATGTTTTTGATCTTGTATTTTCTGAGAAGCAAACAGATTCTGAAGCAAAAGGAAATATGATCTAGTATTAAATCAGAAGCAAACAGCCCCAATAGAATGCAAGAAATAATAATTTCTTTATTTTCACTACATATTATGTCTGCCAGACAACACTTTTGGATGAAACTGTGAGTTTCTAGTTGAGATATGCTACAAACTGAAAATGTAAACAATATGAAGATCTTTTTGGAAAAAAGAACAGAATGGAAGTTAATGACAGTCAATTTAAACTAAAATAACAACCCAATTCCAAATGTTTTTAGTTCTGATGAAGACGAGTGAATGGAATCATTCTAAGCTCTAAAATGGCCACAGAAGAACATATACAAGACAAAAAAACTAATATGAGACGAGTCTCATGGGAAAGGGACAGCGAAGTAAATAAGTGGATAATAGGTTTTATAAACTCATTTCGGACAGGTATGGCTCGTTACCTTATGTGAAAAACCAAAACCCATAGTAGTGAAACCACCAACCTAGTCTCCTCCGTCATAACTCATCGATAGAAATTCAGTTATGTTTCATATACTTGATAGCATCAATCTGTTCTACACTTCACTTTAGGTCTCACCATGACTACAACCACATTCAAACAGAATATGAGGACCGCTCCACCAATTTCAATGCCATTAAGAACAAGAAATAATCTCACAACAAAAGCAACACAAGTTAATGAATCAAAACGGTCTACCTGGATAATGATTCATCCATACCAAGTTTAAGAATCCAATGACAGAACAATCAAAACACTATATAGATTCATAAAACTATCTTTTGTTATACATTACAAAGAGTAAGAGACACCAGAATCACCCCGCAGAAATCAGATAATCAATTACGGCCAAGAGGCAAAGATCTGCAGCTATATGTCTCCTTGAAATCCGACTTCTTTGATGAAGTGAAAATCGATGCATAGACTTCCTTTGTCGCATTTGCTGGAGCTGTCATAGCTGCCTTAAACTTCTTACTCGACCCCTTACCATTAGTTTGCATTCCATTCCCCACAATTCCATGTTTCGTCCCACTCAACAAACGTATCTCCTTTCCATTCTCATCCCCATTCTTGAGCTTTTTAGACTTCTTGCCATTATCTTTCACCTTCGCCTTTTCCTCTTTCACCTTTTCCCATAGTTCCTTAACCTCCTCTTCAGTCCCATTGACAACAATCTTATCACTCTCCACGAATTCCCTGTGACAAATCAAACACGCTGAAGATTTCACCTCCTTAGAACCCTTAGCACTCATAACATGCCCACAAGTTTTGATCGCATAGAATTTATTCTTTCCATTGAATTCAAGCCCTGTTATGGGACACTGGAATCTCACATCCCCAATTTTGGTAGCTTTCGGGATCTCTGTCAGCTCAACCGGGATCATATCCTTCAAGCCCTTAATATACCAAAACTCCTTAGGCAAATTCTTCTTCAACAAACCCTCAACCAAAGCCTCTTTGTTAAATAAATTCCCCAGCTTATCAAGAACCATCGGGTGCTTCAGCGGCTCGTTAGACAAGCTGCAATTAAGACACTTGGAAAGCCGCATTTCATTCGGGTCAACCTTATCCGGCTTCTTCACAGCGTACATATTCAAATAACAGTCCCGAGATTCCGCCCCCGTGGCGCCCCCATCGCCGCCACCGCCATGAAATCGGAGGTGGAGGGTCAGGGTGGAGAAGGGGGCCAATACATGGTTTCGCAAGAGGGAAATAGAGTCCGACAGGGGTTTTCCATTAAGAGTGAAGTAAAAGGAACCACCGGGAATCGAATTTGTGGGGAAAAGGGAAGATTTAAGATCGTTTAGGGTGAGATTAGGGTTAGGGTTTTGCAAAATTAGGGCACGGGTAGGGATTCCCAGGTCGGGAGATTGAAAGAAAATCTGAAAATTCTGAGATGCGGGTTTCATAGTTCTGTTTGGAACAACAATGGAGAGTGCTTTTCTTCTTCTTTTTGGAGAAAAATTGAAAGTTGAATCTGAAACTGGAGTATGTAGAGATGAACGAAGAGGAAGGAGAACATGTAAGGTTGCACGGAAATTTGGTGCACCGAGAAGAGGAGTTGATGACGTGGCATAAACAACCGGGTTATAAATACGTTAATTATACATTGATCCTTCAAAAGTCATATAAAATTTTGGTGATTGTTTAAATTATTAAAAAAAAAAAACCTTTTTTATGGATATTTTTTGGCAAAATATCAAAAATTAAAATATGATATACAAATTTTAAATGGTAGAATTATTTTAAATATTACTTTAACATAATCATGTGATTGATTAGTTTAAATTCTCAAGTAACTCTTTTCTAACTCACAAAAAGGGTAGACGTGCCCAAATGGTTCGAAAAACCGGAACCGTGTATAATACTGTTCAGTTTTGGTTCGACTGCTGAAAAAACCGGCAACCGTCGGTTAAATGACCGGTTTGTGCAAATTTTTTTATTTTATTTTATTTTCAAACGTGACACGTGGAGGGCTGAGATCATTTACCCGTTGATGATCAGAAGAGCACGACCGTGCGAGATGAAAAATCAAGGCTGGTCAAAAAAATAAAAAATAAATAAAAATTCGAGAAACCGGCGGTTTGAACCGCCGGTTCCGGTTAACCGCCGATTTCCAAATCGGAACCGGAATTGGACCCCCCACGGTTCGGTTCCGATTTTATGCCTTCGATTTCAAAAACTGCCAATTCCTAACCTACAAACTGGAACCGAAACAGGCTGAACATGTCTAAATAAGGGTGCTGGCGTTTATTATAAAACTAGAACAAATATTGGAAATTATTAAAACTTCTATAAAAAGGTTTTTGTCCCTGAAATCTCAAGAAGATATTTCTTGAAACAATTTTACTACATTATTTAAAAGTGCAATCTAAGTTAAAAAAAAAAAAACCCTATTTAGATGAAGGGAATTAAAATTCCTAGTAGTAAAATTCATTGGTGATGTTAGGATATATATATAAATTTGAAATTTATCATTTTCATTTCTAACTAATTTTTTAGTAATATTTGTACTTTTTTACTGGTTTACTTAGGGAAGAACTCCTCTGTTCTCTGGTCTATATGGTAATCATGAACCTGTTATTTGTGCATTCAATGGGACTAGCTCAAAATACAAGATGGAGAAATTAAAGATGGTTGCATTTATGATTTAACAACTCATGGAAGCAGACACACAAGGCAGAAAGTGTAGGCATATATATGCATGAACATATCTCAAATTCAAAAGGCTTGCTCCAAGTTTCTATCATGCTGATCAGTGTCAAATTGCATAGTCACAATTAGGATCACTGACCTAAACTGCATGGTTTCATTGGTGAATATTCATTGTGCAGATTCTATGCCCAGAAAAGAAGCTCAAACTTGCAAGCTAAAACAAGAAAATGCATTTCCAAGAAAAAAGAAGGTATAGGAGGATGTCATATTCTTGGCAAGGCCTTAATTATGTAACCAAAACGCCAACAGATCAGCCAGATAACCAACATTGATGACTTCCAGCATTCTGTCACGACATATAAAGTTCGAAAGAGAAGTTTTATTAAAGAATTCTACAACTGTGAGAATGGAGAGTGGAGCGCTAATGGCAATTTAAGTAGCAAGGTAAACATTGATAATTTAAGTGGGCATTACTTGGCTATCAGATAAGCAGACAAAAAGCTGTAACCGTACATGTAATTGGAGTCTAGGTAGGTTAGGAAGATAGAGTTTGAACCCTCAATATGCTGAAAGTACCACTTTCAGTGCATATACCAGATTCAATGACTATGATCTTCACTTAAGTCTCTAAACAGTGTGGAGAGTTTGTCCCGACAGATCTTCTTTGGAAGTATCATGAGCAACTAACTTCTTGATGTTTTTAATCAAAATGCCGTCTTTTACACAGAAGAGATCTTAAAAAATTGGAAGTAATCTGCATTGACTATTGAAAGTATTGTCTAGTTAAGGCTGAAAAAAAAAAAATTTACATCGAGATTCAGACACCAAATTCTTCCACATATTCCCATTCTCAAGTCCCCAGTTCCCCTTTAATACATTAACTTCACTATCGGGGCATTGGAATCATAGATTGTGTTAGGTGTCATATTGTAGAACCTCATGGCATAGATTGTGTTAGGTGTCACAGTTTCCAACACTTCTTGTAACCATCAACATGAGTTTTCCAACCACATCTTTTCAAAAGGTAGAAAGGAAACATGATACAAAAACACCTCTTTACCTATCATTTCGGAAAGGGCTTTGCCAGATCAGGTTAATCGACATCTGAAGTTCATGTCCACACTCAATTCGATCTTTTCCTATTCATTTAGCTTGCACTTAACGAAAGTTCAAACATTGTATACACATTACACGAGCAAAAACACAATGAAAGTATACCAAATACACTTGAAAATCTATTGCCTTGTGATATCAGAATTGTATATAACAAAGATTCAAGCTGCATTTTATTTGATTTCTGCTTCCTACCTACTTAGTTTGGAAGTTGGAAGATCACCCAAGCCAGGGTTACCAAAGTCTGAAATTCAACAAGATTCCCATGCCTGAGTTCACCCGCGGCCCTAAAACTTCTTCCTTTATCCATTCTAATGATATAAATCAAAGAATACTATCAATGAAAAATTGAGCCCAGAATTCAACATATAAAGCTAAGTCTTGAAAACAAGTAAACAACATACACAGAAAAGTGAATTTTGAATAAGCAGAGTAATAGTAAACACAAATAAGAACAAAAATACCCAGAATTTTGCAACAGCGACAAACCTCTAGAAACCTCGAGCAATCCTTAAACATTTCAATCTGCCAAAACTTTAAAGTAAATTGAAAACATTTAAAAAAAAAAAAAAAACTTCAAAACAATTTGGACCATTTCTCGATTTATGCGTGTCATCCTTGCGCAGGGGCCATGCTAATCTTCTCTGTATCGTTCCAATTTTATCGGATGTCCCCGAAGGGACGAGCTGTTAGCTCCATGCTAGCATACATAAAGGGCTAAGAAGTATTCTCTCTTTCCGATGTGGGATATAGCAACCAATGGTGGGAAGTCCATTTATGGGCCTGATTTTGGGCTGAGAGTGTGGGCTTAGATATCTCCTCTAATAAAAGCTCTAGAATGGGCTGGCCTCTTTATATTAATTATGGACCGAAATTACGTGAAACCATGTTAAATAACTTAAATTTATAAAATTTCATGACCTAATAAGATAATATGTATCCTAAAAGTTAAATTTACGAAAAAGTAAATCTTTGAAAAATATTGAAATAAAAAATTATGATTAAGATACTTATTGAATATTTTATTCATTTAATCATTACTCCAAAAAATTATGATCCAAATTAGTTAGTATTTTTTATTATATTTATGCATTAATTATATTCATAATTTCATTTAAATTTAATTTTTAATGCATATTATATCAAATTCATAATTTATTATTTACATTGCATATAAAATTATATAAAATTTAAAATATTGAATTTCAAAATTGTTTGCATTCCAAATTTATAATTTTATGAAATATAATTATTTATAAATAACATATTTTTAAAATTGAAATGTCCACACTTTTTATTAATATAGATATTAAAAGCAATATATATTTTACATTTAAATAATATATCATCACATTATATTAGCAACATTAAAAATTACTAGATTTTATGTAACAAACCACGCATTGTGTGGGTATACTATTAATATAGTTACAAAACAAAGTTCTCATACAATATAATATTTTATTGATATTATGAAAAATTTAATAAAAAATATCAATAAATTACCATGAAACTTATAATATAACTGGTATAAGATGCAGATTGTGATGACCAAAAATCAAAACTGAATACTTACGTTTTCTAGTCTTTATCCCCTCATTACAATTCCTTTAACTCAATTAAAAAAAATCAGTGAATTGTTAAAAGAAAATTATAAAATATTGTTTATTTTTAATGAACAATTTTGACTCACATGCAAGACTTACCTAATTGAGTACTTACTCTAAATTACTTAAATTTGGGGAGAATTAAACTTTGCAGATTGGATATCAGAAGGGTTTCAATTAGTTCAAAAATAAATTTCGCAAATTCACCTAAATTATAATCATTATTGAAATATTTAATTTGATTCTTTACTAAAATCCAAATATTTATCCAAACTCAGATGAACAGATGTTGCTTTGATATTGATAGGAACAAGAGATGTGGACCCTACACATAAACATAAAAATAATAAACAAAAATGTTTACATTAAATGAAAATAACCACTCACATCGTTCACTAGGAAATAAAATTCCCAAGAGCGTTAATAGATAAACATGGTCATAATATATAGCAAAAATGGGCATTGACCCAGAAAAGTCTATGTTGACCTACACGTATTAATGGCAAAATCGCAACCAGTTCTGTGATTGTGATTGTGATTGTGATTGTGATACACACGTCGTCGTTTCAAACAGATACGTGGCGCCACAGCTTGAGCCTGTAGTTGATCGATTTGGTAACATCAGATTTCAGGAACGAGCTTCTTCCTTAGCTGTTTTTTTCTTCCGAGAAACCCCGATAATAAGAATTCACAGTTCGGAATTTCAATAGGATTTGTTGAATACGAACCGAATTTCCACTGTTTCGGATACATTCATACATATACATACATATTTCTGCAGTTTGTTTCTGCAATGGCGTTGTTTAGAAAGTTGTTCTACCGGAAGCCGCCTGATGGGCTCCTTGAGATCTGCGAGAGAGTTTATGGTGCGTTCTCTTGATTTTTTCTCCATTTTCGTAACCTTTCATGCTGTGAACACTAGTTTGTCAGATATTCTGTTTAAAATTTACGTTTTGTCCTTTTCATTACGTGGGAATATGGAATTCTTGTGATCAAAATTGAAAATACATGATGCTGGACATTTTTTTGGTTAGCGTTTTATTTTTTCTACTCCAAATTGTTAATAGATGAAGAGAATTCGGCTTTGAAACGTTTGTGCCTTGGAAGAAGATCTTTTCTTCTAAAATGAAGATGGTTTGCAATTTGTTTCTTGTTAAAAGATTGGTACACGTGTCAGGTGGTGTCGTTGGACGCCGGTTTACATCTTCAATGCAAGTAGTGCTCTGTGTGGGTGTACTCAGTGATGGCACATATATGTAATTACTTATGAGACTCTGATTGTGCAATTCCAAATGCTGTATTTGATGGAAGTGCTATTTGGTTATTTGCACTGGGGTTATGCATTGTGATGTGAAAAATTATTTCAATTACTAAATTAGGGTGGAGAGTCAAAGTTTTCGTGTAGCTTTGATGCAGTCTTAGTTCTACCAATCAACTTGATTGGAGGGACCAATGAGAATTCGTCAGTTGCTGGTCCATGGTTAATGGTTGTGATACTGAATTACTTGTTGCTTGAGACTGATGATGAATTAAACTTACACATACCGGCATTTATAAACACTTGTGTGTCCACTTGCTTGGTGATGGTAGATGTTAATTGATAAGATTTTCATGTTCTGCTTCTGTATTTGCAATGACCCGTGAGATGATGTCTGCTATACTTGTTTGAGATGCCAATTACTGGTAAATGTGAGATTTTCTCCCATCAGTATTATGTTATTTGACACATTACAATCAGGTGGTCGGTTATTATATGAACACCTCGCCATCTCTAGATTTTAATTGCTAAACTATCTCAATTCTTGTTATTCTGTAGAACATGCTTCTAAATATAAGTTTCATCAACTTACTTGGATAGTCAAGTTCCTCTTTATTCACTTTTAGTGGGTAATGTGGAGTTTCAGTGTATGTTATTCCATTTTATACTAGTAGACATGCCTTATGAAAGTAGAAAGATAGTGAACCACACAACAGGGAATGGTAGAGAAGTATTATCATTTGGTATGCATAACTGGCAATATTTCAAAAGCTTAGATTGTTTGATAACTTATAGCGTTTGTGGAGCCTTATGTATATCCACTGCTTCATCATTTGGTTAAATAAGCTTCAAGTAACTCAATCATTCGATTGTGATTTGAAACTTATGTCTGACTTAGGAATTCCCAGTTCCCTCCCATTGAAATGGTATTTAGCGAATAAAATTCAAAATATGATTGGTTAATGGTAAAAAATAATGACAAATTTGGTTTTTCACAGAAACTTAAATGCATAGGATGTTATGTCTGGCTGTATTGATTTAAAGTAAAAATTAGTACCTTAGTTGTTGCAGCATTGTCATTTACATTAACTTAAATTGAAATTATGGAAGAAAATGTGTTCCATGTTAAGTATGTTAAATTTGAAATTATGCTTTGGGTTATGTCATGTGGGTTGACAGTTAGTGATAATGGATTTTGAGAATGACTTTTATCATAACTTTTGCAGCATGATTGACAATTGCATATACTTTGTCTCTACAGTATTCGATTGCTGTTTCACAACTGATGCTTTGGAAGAACAGGATTACAAAGGGTATGTGGGAGGCATAGTCACTCAACTTAGAGAAAATTATCCTGATGCTTCAATCTTGGCTTTTAATTTCCGAGAGGGGGATACACAGAGCCAGATAGGGAATGTTTTGACTGAATATGATATGACCATAATCGAGTACCCTAGGCATTATGAAGGTTGTCCTTTACTCCCAATGGAGGTAATACACCATTTCTTAAGATCTTGTGAAAGCTGGTTTTCACTTGGGCTGCAGAATTTGCTTCTCATGCATTGTGAACGTGGTGGTTGGCCTGTTTTGGCTTTCATGTTGGCTGCACTGCTGATCTATAGAAAGCACTACAGCGGGGAACTTAAGACCTTGGACATGGTGTACAAGCAAGCACCTCGTGAGCTTTTGCAGTTGCTGTCCCCTCTGAATCCTATGCCTTCTCAGTTAAGGTACTTGCAGTATGTATCAAGGAGAAATGTTGCCACAGAATGGCCCCCTCTGGACCGGGCACTCTCCCTGGATTGTGTCATTATTAGAATGATTCCTAATTTTGATGGTGAAGGTGGTTGCCGACCAATATTTCGTATCTATGGTCAAGATCCCCTTGTGTCTGATCGTTCACCCAAGGTTCTATTTTCGACTCGGAAGAAGAGTAGAAGCGTCCGACATTACAAGCAGGTGACTTAAAATCTACATCACTTCTGTATATTTTCCTTGATACATTTCATTTGTTCAAGGAGATTGAACTCTTATTAGTTTAACTGTTGATGTATTCTTGATTTTCTTGTTACCTCTAAATTATTCCACTCAGTGTTGCAAGGGCACATATCATCCCTCTTTAATATTCTTGGGCCTCTTTTAAATTCTAGAATACGATGGATGCTGTGTTCAGCTTTTTGAGAATCTAGAAAAAATGTAAACTAGAAAAGCCATCCATCACTTGCATGGAAATATTTGGGATTGAAGTTTTATGTCAATGTGTTTAGATGTGTGCTCTTATGATCTAGAAAAAACATCCATCACATCCATGAGTGTGTGTACTTCGTGTAGATGCTACTACTCCAGAACTATGAATTTTTCAGCCACGTGATTTTTGACTATTTTCAGGCTGAATGTGAAATAGTAAAGGTTGATATAAATTGCCTCATTCAAGGAGATGTTGTACTGGAGTGTATTAGCTTGTATGATGACTTGGAGCGAGAAGTGATGATGTTCCGCGTCATGTTTAACACCGCTTTTATTAGGTCAAATATTTTAATGCTCAATCGGGATGAAATTGACGTTTTGTGGGATGCAAAGGATCTATTTCCAAAAGACTTCAGGGCAGAGGTATTTTTTTTATTCCTCAAAAGCTGCTCTAATTTATGGTTGTCTCCCTATAGGAGGCATGATTATATTAACGGAAACTGTTATATCAATGAAGGTTCTTTTTTCGGAGATGGATACTGCAGCTTCCATGGTTCCAATGGACCATTCCTGTTTTGAGGAGAAGGATGGCCTTCCAGTGGAAGCATTTGCTAAAGTTCAGGAAATATTCAGTAGTGTGGACTGGTTAGTTCCTAAAGGAGATGCTGCAGTTGAAGCTCTTCAACACGCTTTATCAAATACAGCAATTGAAGCTTATTCTCATGCTGAAAAGTCTCAGGTGAATCAGAGCCTTGCCGCACTAGAAGTCAAATCTCTTGGGAAGAGCTCAACAGGTTTAACTCGTCTTTCCTCACTCACTGAACAGACTGACTTTAATGCTCCACAAATTGGTATGGATAAAGATGTTTTACCTAGTGAAGCCGAAACATTGTATCCAAAAACCTCACCTTCAGCCATAATAGAGGATATGATATACCTTCAAAATCCGTCTCCTTCACTTCCGCTTCTGATCCCAGAGATCCCCAGTGCTTCAACTCCTTTAATGCATGATTCTATAATTAAGCCAGGTATATATAATCCTTCTATTGAAAGTCCTAGTAGTCATAATGAAGATATCAAATATATACTTCCTGAATCTAAACTTTCTCTTTCAACAGCTTCTTCATCTGAAGTTATTGTTAAAACTTCAATAATGGTAAATGAAGCGAAATCTACTGTAGTTGGACATCTTTCTCCTTCAACAACTCTATCTTCAAATCTAAATGATATTCAAGTTACTGAAGGTGGTTCACCTTCTCCTCATGTTTCTTCTCCTATAACAGATGCCACACTAAAAACTACACCTCCAACACCTTCTCTGCCAAATCCAAATGTGGCTTTTGTTAATGAAAACTCAGCATCTGTATGTGGTCCCTCTCCACCAGAACCTTTTCCTCCCACTTCACCTTTCAAGGAAAATTTAGAATGTGGCATTCAGCCACCTCCTCCTGCCTCCACACCATATTTAACAGATGAACCAGCAGCTAATAGACTAGCATCTTCTTTACTTCCATCTCCTTTACCTCCAGGTCCTCGTGAAAGTTCATCTATTAAAGATGGGGCTCCTCTTTTAGTACCTCCACCTCCGCCACTTCCACCATCAGCCCCACCGTTAAAAGATCATTATACTCTTGAAGTTCTGCCCCCATTGACTCTGCCGTTGAAGGATATTTCGGTTGCCAGACCCGTTCCATGTCCTCCTCCACCTCCAAGGCCTCCTATAGATAGTTTTAGTGGAAGAGAGCCCACCCCATATTTTGAGAATGATGCATCTAGCTTAACAACACCTTTGAGGGATAATTTGGTCACTGGACCTGTGCCAGGTCCACCGTCATCACCTCCTCAGCATCCTAAGGAGAGATTCATTAAAGAAGGGCCTCATTTTCCTCAACCTCCTTCTGGGCAGACTGCTACAAATTCACAAACTTTGTCCCCATCTCACTTTCCTCCCCCCCTTACCAGCCCCACCATAAGAAGTTCTCATGTTCCTCAAGCACCTCTTCCCCCTGGCAGCCTCTCTACAAAAAGTTTCCCTTCTGTTACTTCTGCACCTCCTCCTCCTCTCGACAGCCCCTCTACAGGAAGTTTTCATTTTGCTCCTTCAGCACCTCCTCCTCCTCTCGACAGCCCCTCTACAGGAAGTTTTCATTTTGCTCCTTCAGCACCTCCTCCTCCTCTTGGCATCCCCTCTACAAGAAGTTCTGATTCTGTTCCTTCAGCACCTTCTCCTCCTGGTGGCCCATCTACAAGAAGTTCTCCTTCTGTTCTTTCAGCACCTCCTCCTCTCCCGGGCAGCCCCTCTACAAAAAGTTCCCCTTCTGTTCATTCTGCACCTTCTCCTCCTCCCGACAGCCTCTCTACAAGAAGTTCTCCCTCTGTTCCTTCAGCACCTCCTCATCCCCCTGGCAGCCCCTCTACAAGAAGTTCCCCTTCTGTACCTCCTCCTCCTCCCGACAGCCCCTCTACAAGTGGTTCTCCTTCTGTTCCTTCAGCACCTCCTCCTCCCCCCGGCAGCCCCTCTACAAGAAGTTCTCCTTCTATTCCTTCAGCACCTCCGGCTCCTCCTGGCAGTCCCTCTAGTAGAAGTTCTCCTTCTGTTCCTTCAGCTCCTCCTGGTTTGCTCGGATCTCCATCTCCGCCACCACCTTCGAACCCTCCACCTGGAACAAAAGGGAAAAGCTTGTTGTCTCGTACTATAACTTCAAAGAATAGCCAGACAAAGAAATTGAAGCCATTACATTGGTTAAAAATATCTAGAGCTGTTTCAGGAAGCATGTGGGCGGAGGCTCAAAAATCTGGAGAAGCTTCTAGGTAAGTATTGGTCCAATGATTTCTCAAGATAAAAAGGAAAGGTATCAGTACAATGATTGAGACGAAATGTTTCAATCTTGTATTATTTTCTAGGTATTTTTGTAGATTCTCATATCATCTGCATTTCTAAACTCATTTGTTTTTGTCGAATTGGTTGTTGTTAGGGCACCGGAGATTGATATGTCAGAACTTGAATCTCTCTTTTCAGCTGCCGTTCCAAATCCAGATCAAGGGGGTTCAGGCAGAAAGACTGGTTCTCGAGCCTCAATGTGTAAACCTGAAAAAGTGCAGCTGGTGATTATCCTGTCTTCATTTTAGTTATTCAGGAAACTGACATATGAATGTGCGCACCTTCTTTACTTAACTAATCCTTCTTGACCTTCTGACATGGTGGTGGTGACATTTTGGTCCCTCATCTGCTTGCTCATAAAAAGGTATTCAGATAGGATTTTATTTGTTGTGCGTCAATGCTGAATCTTAAATAAATTCTACTCTCAAATTGCAGATAGAGCACAGGCGTGCATACAATTGTGAAATCATGCTGTCAAAAGTGAAGACACCCTTGCATGACATGCTGGTGAGCTAGAATCTATACCTTCCTTCGAATCAACTTCAAGAATTACATCAAGTATTATTTTTTGACATTGCTATAATGGAGACCATGGGCACACATTACCAGTAAATTTTATCTGTTGTAGCTTGCTAAATGATCCATTTAGTTTCTAAGTTGGCAGGTGCCATTTTCTATGTGTTACACCTGAAAGAAATCTTTTTATTTTTTTTTCTTCTTTTGGAGAATATTAAAGAAATCGATATTTGCTTTCATCAATTATGTAAATATTTTGTGTCTTCCAATTGTTTGAAGTCTTCATGACTTTCTAAATTCTATCTTCATGACTTTCTAAATTTTATCTTCATGTCATGATTTTTTTCCTTGAAGAGTGAGTTCAGGTTGTTTAAGTTTATGTTTGATTGTATCATAATATTTCAATACATTTTATATCCAAACTATTACGATACGAAAGTTAATAAGAGAGTTTTGGGAGATCCTATTTGAAGTCAGGCCATCTAGTTCAACCTTTATTTCAGAGTTATTCTAGGGCTTTCTGTTTGACTAGTGCTTACTGTCTTAGTTGCTGAAGGAGTTGCAAATGTTTCTAAGACTGTGAGAAGATAAACTTGGAGGATCAATATTGAAGAAGTCCAAATAAAAAAATTGTATATATATAAATTTGTTTTAAAAAAAAAAAAAAAAAAGTCACATCTACAATAGTTGAATGCATTAGGACTTAATGAATTTAATAAGACTTGACCTTTTTTTGTTTAAAAGTGGTTTCATGGCTGCTTAATTAAAAAAACTAGACCTGAATTAGTGGCAAAGAACAAACGTTGTTTACTTTATTCATGTGGATCTTTTATCTTCATGTGTGTTGTATGTAATACACAGTCTGAACTCTGTCGTGTTACATAGAATTTGTACTCTCATATATGTATCTCCTTAACTATGAGGGGTTGGTTCTAAATCCTTTCTGCAATGAAATTTGTGGCATCTTCACAGAGTTCAGTGCTTGCTTTGGAAGACTCTTCACTGGACGTTGATCAGGTCGATAACCTCATCAAGTTTTGTCCAACCAAAGAGGAGATGGAATTGCTTAAGGTGGGATATTGAAATATTCTGATTTGCTGTTGTTTACATCTGAGGCCTCCTGATCTCATGCATATTTATGAAATTTGAGATTAGATTCTATAGAAAGGTGCACAGAACTATATTAATTGTTATTGTCTTTTAGTATTTTAACTTGTTATATCTGTTTCCAGGGTTACAAAGGAGACAGAGATAAATTAGGAAAATGTGAACAGGTCTGTAGCATCTGATCAATTTCACTCGTATTCTTTTGGTCTTTTATTATATCTTATTATCCCGGTTCCATCGTTTTTTTTCTTTCTCAATTGGCTACTTGATTGACAATAAATGCTGTCTTTTTTCCCTTCTTTATAATCTCAGTTCTTTTTGGAGTTGATGCAAGTGCCACGTATAGAGCAAAAGTTGAGAGTTTATTCGTTTAAGATTCAGTTTTTCTCCCAGGTCAGAAGCTAGTGTATAACATTCTATTTTCCAAAATTTGAGACCTTTGTTTGTGATGTTCATTCTTTTCGTTGTTTTGTCTTCTCTCAGGTTTCTGACCTCAGGAATAATTTGACTGTAGTAAATTCTGCAGCAGACCAGGCAACTTGCTTTTCTGTTTATTTATTCTTTCTATGAATATACGAACCTTCAGAAATTGATGTCTTATTCATACTTGTAATCATGTTCTTATCAGATCAGGGGTTCTTCTCAGTTGAAAAGAATCATGCAAACAATTCTTTCTCTGGGTAATGCTCTAAACCAGGGAACTGCTAGAGGTCAGTAAATTTGTTCATTGGGTATTTAAACCTATTGCTTCTCCAATATTTTATTGCGATGTTTTGTCCATTATAATTACTTCCAATCACCACAGGGTTCAGCCAAGTGAAAACCCAAATGCCAAATGTGAAAGGGATTGTATAATGCTGTACTATTCATTTTTAACTCCTGCAATTAAGTGCAAGAAGAAACAAAATACAAGGTTTAATTATATTAATATTGATAAACATCCATTACAATTCTTAAAAGATTATACGGTTCAACATCTCGTATCCTTTTGGGCCTGGTTTAAGTTTATCTTGCCACTGAGTAAAGCAAATCCCATGGGGTGCTGAAGCTTATAGAAGTTTATAGTACTTCAGGAAAGTATAACAACGCTATGCTCATTCCTTGACTTATTTTCTTGATTTGCTGCATCAAAGAGAGTTGAGCTGCTTCAGACAGCATCTTGGACTGTAGTAGAATTTTCTGTGAGAGATTTTTTGCGGTCTTCATTTCCTCTTGCACACGTGTCTTACCTAGATGGTAAAAATGGCCAGTACCTCCCTGTCTTCTCTCCACCAAGGTGCTACCATATATTAACATTTAAGTAATCATCTTGTATGCTTTTCTAGTGAACAAAGCATGTTAAGATATGTTACCTCTTGGCAAAGATTTGATATTCTGTTCATCTACTGAGATTACCGTGGATGTGATTCTGGTCCAAAGAGCTGTCTTCAGTTTGATGGTTGACCGGAATGGTTCTGATAGAAAGCAGAACAGACCTTTGGGAAGTAATGCTTTTAATAGTCTGACATACTTTCTACAACCGTTCTGTTATATATATATGAGGCTTGTGATTCATTTTGATGCAGCAAGCACCAACTCTCTTTTGTACTAGAACTTTCCCAATCTGGCTGATACAAACTTTCTCATTCTCTCTTCCATTTTTGTGACTCTGATTATACTGTTACTGAAGTTTTTATGAAAGCAACAACACATGATTGGTGAATTTAATGGAGAATTGTTTCTCATCTTAAATTCAGGCGATTGGATTTGCAACAGGGGAAACTATAAACTTTATGACAACAAGGGGGTTTTGAGTTGCTTATTTTTACGTACTAAATGGAGTTCCTTCTTTAATTCTTATCCTACTCAGTGGACTGCTTCTGATACAAGGAAATACGGACAGCAAAGGGTGTGCCAAAATATTTCTTACTTTTTACTGTTTGTTCCACCAGAAAATCACTACATTCTTGTTTTAGGCTTGTAGCAGTGGCTGCTTCAGTTGTTGGCATTACCATTTTGTTGCAACTTTGAAATGGTCTTCAATTCCAAATTCTATATTTCATCTATCACCTAGAATGAATATTAGTACTGAATTTTCGGCTCACTATTGCCTAAATTCAATTTGGAACAATCACATAAAGAAGGAAAGAGTAAAGAAGGGACATGGTGGAAATCATAGTTTTAATAAGAAACTGATTTTTATACAAAAGGATAGGAAAGAGATGAGGAATCCCAAACAATTCTAGACACTCTTTCTAGCCAATTCTTAATTAAGGAAGACTATAATTTGATTAAATATTTACAAACAAGTAAAGCTAATTTTTCTCAAGACAATAATTATCTTATTTATCTGCACGTACTTTTGCACTTTTATCTCTGTGCTTGAGTTGTGATATCCTCCTATATCAAGGCAATTAATATTGTAGTTACACGTAAACGTTGTTATTCTGATGATGCCTCACTTCTGCAAGAAGTCTTACCCTCTCCCAATGCTATTGTGCCAACAGGGTCTGCTGTTGGGTTCAAGTTGGATAGTCTGCTCAAACTTACCGATACTCGTGCCCGGAACAACAAGATGACACTGATGCACTATCTTTGCAAGGTAGGGATTAACAACTATTTGCAGCTAGTTTTCTCTAAAATGGGATATCATAGCAAATCATGTGATCATCAACTTAAGTGGACATTTTTTAGTGGAATAAACATGGTTTATTGCCTGCCCTTGACATTTTGGTACAATTGAAAGACTCATTGCTACGGAGCCTGCTAATGCAGCATATTTTAAAATATGAATAAATTATTGCTCTGATAAATGAAGTGTGTAGCAGGGTACAACATTATATTTATAAGAGTTTTAACCTGAATGGGATGTACTATAATTGAATTATTTTTATTAATGTGAACTTATTGCAAATCGCAAAGCTACAGATACTTGGTCCATGTTTTCATCCTACCGATATGTGATATATATTCTTCTTTAGAAGTATTTTTATACATGCTCTATTTCATCATATAGACTTTAACATGTATAGTAGATACAATTCTGATACACATCCATAACATGCACTTACCTTTAATTAACTCTTTTGATTACATTACTGGTGCTTGTAAAGCTTTTATTCACTTCATGTTCTAATGAATGGTACAGTTGCATTCAACTTTGCTTGTGAGAAAAACCAGGCTAATCTATTGTTCTTCTGTGCTAGTCAATTTTTACCATATAGTAACTTTCAATGATGAAGCTTGACTCCTTAATGTTCATCAATAGACTTTCTTCTTTCTCTCTATTTTTTATTTTTTAATTCCTTCTAGGTGCTCTCCGATAAATTACCTGAGCTTCTTTATTTTTGGAAAGATCTTTCTAGCTTGGAACTTGCATCAAAGGTAAAATTTATATCTATTTAGTTTATGTCCTTTCAGCAATTATCATATTAGGATACTACGGGACGGCACTCATAACTGAACCAATCTTATTTTTTCCAGATACAACTGAAATTTTTGGCTGAGGAAATGCAAGCAGTTAACAAGGGACTTGAAAAGGTAGTGCAAGAGCTATCCATGGCTGAAAGCGATGGGCCTGTGTCTGAACAGTTCTGCAAGGTAATTTCTGGTGATATCAATGTAAACTTTGGAGCCTACTTCTCTACCATGAGATGCAATTTATTTCCCTTTTGGGAGTATAATTTTGACTCTTCTTGTTACATGTTTATATTTTTCTCTCCTTTTATTATTTCCCCCTAGAATATAATTTAGCATTTCAATGTCGGAACATGATTGCTTGTATGTGTTCATTTTCTTAGTATCTCATTTAATCCTGTTCATGAGCTCCTACTACTTTGTGGAGGTACATGTAAGCATGTACTCTTTAAGTAAAGCTCGGACCGACCTAAAAATTGCAAGGACCTTCGGTGAATCATCATTCAGTTTGTAACTGTTTTTTTTAGATAATCATTTGATGACAATATTGAGAACAGTGGCTGAAACAATTTCTATTTTCTTTGAAATCAGTTCATTTCCTTGGTGATGAACCATGCAAACTCAACTATCCTAACTGTACTTCCAGTGGAAAATGTGTCTATCGTAGCTGGCAAGGGATCATTGCATGAAGCCACACTGAGTGTTGATATTATCGTGCATGTTTTAGAAAACCCTAGGGAATATGATAAATTGCAATGAATTATGGAATCATGATGCCTTGAATTTAACCTACTCAAAATTCCAGTATAGGTTCCTCTTGGTGATACCAACTATACTACACAGATCTGAAGTCTGGTAGTAACAGCAGATGAATAGCCAATGGTTAGAATCGATTTTGCAGAGCTAATTGATTTTTTTTTTTTAGTCGTAGAAAATGAGCTGCGACTAGGGCGATAAAAAAAAATTCATTGGTTTTCTATAGCAATTGCATTACACATTTGACGTTGGATTTTCTTGTACTGTAATGACATTTTATTTTTCCTACCAGGCACTGAAGGAGTTCCTTTGTTATTCTGAAGGTGAAGTAAGGTCTTTGGCTTTGCTTTATGCTGGAGTGGTATGTATGCTTTGCCTT
The DNA here is from genome assembly GCA_028654395.1 of Scutellaria barbata. Taxonomy (NCBI): domain Eukaryota; kingdom Viridiplantae; phylum Streptophyta; class Magnoliopsida; order Lamiales; family Lamiaceae; genus Scutellaria; species Scutellaria barbata. Next base: position 9,198,792 of record CM053646.1, on the reverse strand, counting down.
TGGCATCAGCATGTTGGTTATTAATTTTTCCATTTTTTTTTCCTTCTCCTCTAACAAAAATATTTTTAATATGTGTATCTATTATTAAATGCAGGGTCGTAACGTGGATTCCCTGATCCTTTATTTTGGGGAAGACCCAGCACGTTGCCCATTTGAGCAAGGTGGTTTTATTATCTTCCTGTTTACAGCAATCTTAGTAGGCATAAATTTTTATCTATACATGAATCTTTTTGCAGTGATTTCAACATTGCTGAATTTCGTGAGAATGTTCAAGCAAGCTCATGAGGAAAACTGCAAGCAGATAGAGTTTGAGAAAAAGAAGGCAGAGAAGGAAGCTGCAGAAAGAATGAAGGCAGAGAAGGAAGTTACGGAAAAGATGAAGTCAGAGGAGGAAGGTTCCGAAAAAACGAAGAAAAATGATCCAGATACGGGACACTTGTCGCAATCCGAAGTCAAAAGCATCAAATAACTGGATGTCTCAATTCAACCTCAGATCATATATCGAGTTAGATTCTAAAGAAATTTGGTATTGGCATTCTGGGAAGGCTTATTGATGGCTGAGGAATGTTTATTTTGGTGCTGGGCATTTGGAGCCGTAGATTCATATGATCAAAGATGATGAGAATGCCACTTTAACCTCAGGTGTGTCCAGTTCTCTCTATTTAGTTTTTTGCATTCATTCTGGTTATGGATTTTTATCTTAATCCCAGATTATTCATGTCAGTTCTTCAGAAGAATCTGTGAGACACCGAATTTTATCGTGGTGGAATGTTGTATATATTTTTCTTAGGAAGAGAAAAATGTAAGATATCTTTCCTTTTCCTTTTGAGATTTAGTTTGATCATCTCATACCTGTACAGTTGTCAACATATACAGTATTTCCCTTGGAAATGAAATGCTGTTAAATGCATTTTTCACAATGTAGCAAATAAAGTAGTGTATTTATTTATTCACATCTGTTACATGTAGTTCATTTTGCTGGTGTTTGTTAATAAAACATGCTAGTATGGCATTGCCAATATACTTATGGCTTGTATTATTAGAACAAAATAGGAGATTGAAATATGAAAACAAAGGCAAGATCGTGTATGTTAAAACATATGGATTATATTTTCTTCTTTTCTTTCTTATTTTCACAATATATATATATATATATATATATATATATATATTTTTTTTTTTAGCCTGTTTTCTCAATAAATTTTAAGAATTAAAGTTGACTTGAGACTCGGATCCTTATTGCAATTCTTTTTGGACAGATAGATCGATTAATCAAACATTTGACTGTTGTTGATGCCAAAATTTTGGAAACAACACCAATTTTCCACCTCTGTCGCAAGAAAAGTTTTAGAACCCCCATGTTGTGGAAGAAAGAAAATTAGAATTTGTTCAGGTAATTAGGGTACGGAAAATAAATAATATATATAATTAGAGAATAGTCTAATAAAAATTATGGAAAGCATCATATTTTGCATTAGTGGAAATTTGTAGGAGCAAACAAATCAAATCTATATTTGTATGAGTTAGTTCATCATCCATTTCGTAGACCTATAATTAATATGCGGATTGTTGTATAGTTAAATTATTAAATTTCTAATATTCAAATATTTGATTAAAATTACAAATTAAATAAAATTTGTCATTTTTCCAATCATTAATTTAAGGGCCATTAACCCTTCAAGCATGAATTACCTTTTCGAATCCAAAAATCATTGAAATTAGGGATGACAATGGAGTTGGAACAAGACGGGTAGTAGAATACCCAGGGCCGTTCCGTGCCCCGCCCCTGCGACGGGTAATGAAAAATTGCCCCGCGCTCCGCCTTGCCTGTTTATATAAATTTTTGTAAATGATAAAATTATGAAAAAATTAATGTATTTCAAAATTTTCATATATTAATACATATATTTAAAAATATAAAAATAAGTTAATTATAATTATTTCAATTTTATTTTATGAGATTCATTATGAAATAATTTTAATTTATTCGTATAATTACATCTTTAATTATAACGAATACTTCGCAAATAAGATAAAATTAAAATAATTATAATTAACTTAAATTTATTTTTTTAAATATATGTATCTTAAATATATGCGTGTGTATATATATATATATATATATATATAATACACAACGGGACGAGGACGGGTCGCGGATCCAGGATGAGGCATGAGGAGGATCCAAATCCGCCCGCTTCACACACATGGCGGGTCCATCCCACCCCAAATATCTCGGATCAGGTCGGATACTCATGGGATATGTCAAAATTATCATCCCTAATTGAGAGGTTGCTTTGAATTTACTATTTTTATTACTACGTGATCTAGAGGTTGCTTTGAATTTACTATTTTTATTACTACGTGATCTAGAGGTTGCTTTGAATTTACTATTTTTATTACTAAGTCATCTAATTTTGTGTTCATTGTATTAGCCTACATCATATCATCTCAAGTATGGCATGATGATAAATTAATTGCTATACACACATAAATTGATGAATATGAAATTAGGAAGTTATGTATAGAAATGTAGGGCAATAATGTAGACAACTTGGTGCTACTTCATTATTATTATAAAGACATTAGATCTCAATTGTCATTTTGCAAAAAGTTGGAGACGCGTGTGTGTGTCACTTGTGGGGACAGGGAAGCACTCTTTTCTCACAATCCCATAATTTTGTTTCGTATGCAGATCTTCTTCGATACATAATAAGATTATAATTTAATAATGAATATTAGCCATGTCTTATCATAATATTTTAAGTTTAAGTTGAGTGCTATGTATCACCTTCATTGGACATGAAGTTGGGAATTCGAATTCCTTTTTATCTCTATTTTCCACATATAGAAAAAATTGAAGTTTATAATTTTCTGAAAATTATTTTATATTTAAATATAATAAACAATTTTGTTAAAAGAAAAACCAAAAAAAGAAAGAAAGAAAGAAGCAATATTAAATGACCAAAAGCTTAACTGCACATACATCACTATGTACAAATAATTCAAGTTAGGTCAACTAATTGGACTTGTCAACAAATTAATAATTAAATTGAAATCAATAGTTGTTTTAAATTAAAGACGACGAATGTTCCTTTCAATCTGAGAGAGCCACCCAAATTCAATTTCATATAACCAGCTACAACCATAGCTTTAATGAAGAAAGTAAAAAAAATTATTTGTCATTTTGTACACACTATCATATATCTATTAAATATTTTCGTAGTTTATGTGAACAATCTTAAATGACATATATATTAAAGTGGATGAGGTAGGAACTTATTTTCAAAATTAGAATGAAGCATTTATAAAGATTAAGAGGATTGGAGTTGGGTGTCACGTGAGTTGAAAGGCTTTAGGCAAGCAGCATGTGAAGGTTTTGTTGTGTAGGAAACAGCAGTGACATGAATCTTCTTTGACAACAAAAGTGAAAAGAGAATGAACATCAAAAGATGTCCTATTTGCTTCTAATCCAATTATATTCATCTTCATCCCCACCATTCTTTCAGATTTACCTCCACTTTTCACCTACACTGCCAATAACTAACACACAATACTAGACATTATCTTATGTAATAAATGACTTTTCTACTTCTATTCTATTATTATATTCATCACAAACTAAACAAGTACATATGATAATACTTTATGTAAAAGGTTAGGTAGCACTGTATCTTTGACATAACTATATACAACCAACACTAACAAATTTGTACCTGCTGCAATAATAAATTTATCCAAATAGGCCAAAAAAAAGTGGAAAGAAAAAGGAGAGGCAGCTCTCTCTCTCTCTCTCTCTCTCTGTGTAGAAGAATCCCAATGCTGCATGACTTTCACTACTCAACCTTGAGCTCAAAGTAAGATAAGTAGGCAATTTGGGTCCCCCTTAGCACTCATTGCAGTTAAAAGTAAACCATGCTGAAATGAGTGCTAATGAAGCATTGGATTTTGGTGACAGTAGATGAAGAAGAAGTAGCAGTGGCCAAAAACAAGGCTGTGTTTGGGAAAGCAGAATAATGGTTGATCAACTGAAAGATGGCACTGAAATCTTGATCCCTCATGATTGTATTCAAGAAAATGCTAAAAATACTGCTGAAATTCAGGTGGATAAGAAGGTAGATACCACTGGGCCCAAACAGAGCCCAATTGGGTTAAGCAGCAAGAGGATCACAAGGCACAGATCTGAAGCAAGAAAAAATGTGGATGAACAATGCAAGCAATTGTGTGTTTCCTCTGATGGGATCAAGAAAAGCCCAGTTCAGATCAAGAAAAGCCCTGTTAGAAATGAGATCAATTCAGTTCAGTTGAGAAAAGTGAAATCTGCATTGAATGACAGCAAAAGTGAGCTGAGGAAGATGAATTCTGAGGGGAATTTGAAGAAATCACTTTCACTTCAGTTAGTTAAAGCAACACCACATATCAACAAATCAGATGAGAGAAAAGCTGGTTTTGAAGCTAACAAGGATCTTGAAGAAAGCCCAGTTGAGATCAAGAAATCAAGATCCAATGAAGATTGTAAACAGTTGAAATCCATCACAAGCAATGTTGAAAAGAAGAGTCTTGATATCAAAGATATGAGCATCATTGTGCAAGAACAGAAGCCAAACAAACTTGTGACCAATAACAAGAAATTGCTTCCTAGAAGTGAAAGATCAGAGCCCATTACAGAGAATTCCAATTCAACTCCAAACAAGCTTCAAACTTTTGGTGAGTTTCATCCTGTTTTTCCCATAACCTTCTTAATGCAATATCATTAGTGTCTAATTTCCGACGAATTGGTTCTTAGCTGATCTGATAATGTGGAGAGATGCATCAAAATCAGCATTCATATTTGGGATTGGGGCATTTGCTATCATCTCCTCTTCATACACAAAGGATCTCAATATCAGGTTAGATACACAGCTTAATTAGGCTAAGTTATTGCCTTTATCAAAGATAATATGACTAAGTATATATGAGTAGCAGCTTTATCTCTGTGCTATCCTACATGGGCCTTGTGTATCTAGGTGTAAGTTTCATCTTCAGATCCTTCATTACAAGGTACAAAACATGAACTCTTTGTCTAAGTTAATCTCTGACAACATTCCAACAGATCTTGGCTTAATCTGTGTTTGTTTGTCTGAAATGTGTAGGGGAAGTATGGATATGGACAAGACACAACACGAATATGTTGTTGGGGAAGAAGAAGTTGCTGGGTTAGTTAAATTGGTTTTGCCTTATTTAAATGAGTTTCTTTTGAAATTGGGAACCCTTTTTTCTGGAGATCCAGCCACCACAATTAAGGTACACATTCTCTATATATTCATTCAATTCGATAATCGATATTACAAAATAACACCACACACCACGTCTATACAATGACATTATTCATGTGTATATCAGTTGGCAGTGGTTTTGTTCATTTTGGCTAGATGTGGAGGCTCGATAACCATCTGGAAAATGACCAAATTAGGTTTGTTTTCTTATATGTATTTAAATGCATAGGATTAATTGTCCAAAAAGAACAAGTCTTTCTGTTCAAATTAGTTAGCTTGTGAGGAGTTAATAATTGTAGATAGATACTTGTTTTTTATCTTAACTTGGTAAAATATTGGTGACAGGCTTTTTTGGAGTATTCATGGTACCAAAGTTCTGCTCTTCCTACTCATCTCAATTTGCTGCATATGGTAACCAAAATCATTGCTTTTTTTTTTTTTGTTTTGCTTTGAATTCTATGTAATTATTTATGCATCCCCATATTTTTGTATTTTAAAAATTGCCATATTTTATATCGTTAATTCATACTCACCCCATATTATGCAATAACGTCATCATTAATGTTAAATTTTGGATAAAAGAAAAATAGCGTTCATGTAATTATTTCTGCAACCCCACATCCTTAAATGTAAAGCGTATATTTTATACAAATGAAAATAATAAATTGTTATTTTGCAATGTAAGTGATCTGGTGGTGTTATGGCAGCATACCGTTAAAGGTGTAATAAATGATGAAACTTACAGTACACTGCTAACTTGGGGTCCACATTAATTGAGCTAACGGATTCTTGTGGTTTTGATCTTTTAATTCCTATTCAATGCACTAAACATTCAAAAGACTGATGTGGGCTTTGAGGTAATTAGGCTCACTTCAAATCCTTTTTCTGGCTTTGATTTAGTCACTCTAAGGCCTAGGCCCAAGTAAATTTGAAAAGGGCCATATCTTAATATGGGCTTTTTCCCCCCCTCCCTTTCTAGCTCTACTTTTCAATAAACTATATATATAATGTTGGTTTATATATTGGTTATTGAAGGCAGATTTTGGATGGAAAGAATTGGAGATGGTTGGGAATCATGTGCGCACAAGAAAGCCATAGGATTGGGCATATTCACGCTTGTTTGGAATCTATCCTCAGTTGCTGTTCGAATTTGGACAATATTTCTATTATTTGTTGTGTTTAAATACTATCAGCAGTGGTGGATGAAATCAATTCCAAATTCTCAATGTACTGAAAGTGAAAGTGAAGCACCACAACAAGCCCCTGCACCTCCAACATCTACCATAACACAAGTACTCAAGAAACAAAACTAAATTATGTGCTAGATTCTTTATACTAATTCTTAGATCCCCTTTTCTTTTGTACTTTACATGATTGTATGCTTAGAAATTAATAAATAATGCATGTGACTTACATATATGTACTGTTACATTTATAGCTTCCCCTCATTCATTATTATACATGCATGGTCATAAATCTTTATTATATATATGTACACAAAAGTATGGTTATCTTTAAAATCGATTATATAATTTAATTTGAATTTGATTTTTAAAATGTACACAAAATATAACGTAACTCTTAAAAGAGTTGGGAATTCACATGCTTAAAAAAAAAATTATAAAAAAGAAAAGGAAATAGCTATAAAAAGGGTATAGATCTAAATTATATACGAATTAATTTATTTCAAAGATAAAAATTGAATTATAATATAATTAAATACCACAAATCTCGAAAAAGACATTACATGAGCCTCACAGAACTCAAATAAAGTATATATGTTCCTTTTTATCTGTATATTGTGTCTATATATATATATATATATATATGATTACCCAAACCAAATCATGTTTTGTCTGGAGATAAATATCTATTAATAATTGAAATTACAATAAAATAATAACAATAAATGACGGATTCAAAAACATTCAGTACTGTTCTCCGAAACAATGCCACGAAAGGAATCATTTGCTGTTTTAGTATAATTATAATATTATCCGAAAAGAATAATTGGTATAATATACAAATTGATAATGATAAAAAACAATATCTCCTATATGATTGGGGATCCCCCGGTGACACAACAAAGATTGGCCCTAATGTGCTGGATCTAATTTTCCCAATAAGATGTCAAAACATATGTGATGGTCCAATCCCAAAAGATTTAAGAGGTGATTTCATATGGAACCAGGGTCAGTGAAATAATATGTTTATAAGTCAAGTGTAAATACTCTCATTTAAGAGTATTTTTATGATTAGTAAAGTGATACATTTTCAAGTCAATAATATTCTTCAAAATGATTTAAGTATTAGTAAATGATACTAGGTTCAAACTTCAAAAGGGATAGTATATAATACTAATTTAAAGATAATTAAGTAATACTTTCAAAGTCAAAAGTTATATATATAAAGGAACATTTTCAGTAGCAATTAATTAGTAATAATTTTCGTAGTGAACGTTTAATTTGTTTTTCTAAGAAAGTAAAACATTTTAAAGTGAAATATAGTACTTTAAGGATATGAAATTCCTTAATCTTGTTAATCTTGCTACCTTATCCACCATTGGCATATTAATATGTGTCCACTTAATGTGTCAGATATTTATGGACATATTAATATTTGTCCACCTGATGTGTTAGAAATCCAACATACATATAAATTTTACTTTTCATATAATCAAATATAAGATTATTACACTTCATGATGGACATATTAAAAATTGCACACAATAAGCATTTTAGTATTTTCCTAGTTTGAGTCCATTGAATTGATTCCTGTTGATGTATTCACGGTCTCAAATGAGATAATCTCATAAAAGAATCTATCAAATTTAAATAATTTTAGTTTGTATTTCGTTAGGAAGTTATTTGAAATGAATGGATTTTTAATTCATTTAAATTATAATGGAATTTAAATCCATCAAGATCCCTAAAAATAATTTAAGATTAGGGAAGTAAATTTCAAATCCGTAGCAATCAAATTAACCACAATTAGATTTATTGTCATAAATTAGACCTTCCAATTAAATTCTTGTATTCAAATCAAATTTCAATAATTCACACCTCATATAAATACTGGTGTAGTATTATAAAGCATGTAATAAAATCATGATAATTTTATTAAGATGTTGAATATATAAATATGTTCATACATATTATATTTGATATTTCATTATTTTGAATTCATGTTATATATTAATTAAATTCATCTTACATATTAATTAATAATGTAACTTATAATGATTGCTTTTATTAAAAGACACTTGTATAGCCATCTCAGGGTAGTTTTCAATTTTGGCATTTTATTAATTATAGCATATGGTATTATTTTTAAAATCAGTTTGGGCCCATAGCCCTCCTTTGCCCTTAAAATCCACCTCATAAACTAAATCACTCAAATTGGTGTTGAAAGTGAAATTCGAACATAAAAATTTATGTGAGACAATTTTATAGATAATTTTTGTGAGATGAATTATTTTAATTTATAAATCAAATTTATTTTCATAAATTTATAAATAAATTATAAGGTATGAGTTGTCGATTAATCCGTCGTATATAACATTATCCGTGAGACGATTTTATATAAAGTTCAGAAACTTCGTTACAAGTTGGATAATAAAGGAGACATGCCACCTCCGCGTATGATATTAGTTATGCACCACAACTCAAGTTGGGAAAATCACATTCTTCTGCACCGTATATATTTTGTCTCATTTTCCTCAGCACATGAAAACAATAAACTATCATTGCATATATACTAAATATTTATAGAGAGGCGTACACTATCAGGTTTTTCTGGTTTAGGTTCATTCGGACTTGTCTGTGTGCTTGCCTCCTGTTTTAAGTTTATAATTGCTTTTTTGTTATTATTAATTATAATTAAGTTTGAAATATGACACCTCTTTAAATTGATATAGTTGTGAATATTAAATGTAAAACAATATATTAAGATATTAAATATTTTGAGAAAAATCCATGAATCTGAAATATGTAATTCAGATTTAAATTCTGAGGATTGTGGTGGTAGAATTTTTGTTATAGCTGCTTAGTTGCTATCTTTGACTGAATTCACGTTCCTGAATTTACACACATGCTAACTAGTAATTTTATTTGCATGTCTCTGGATTTTTTCGAAGGTTTATTTGATTATAAACATGGGCAGCTATTATTGGTGAATCAATTGATTATATAATTGTTAAAAAAACCATTTGGGGGGAATATGGATAAATAGTTATTTGAGATTTTATTTTTTTTTTGCCTACATAATATATATATATATATATATATATATATATACATTTGATGATATAGTAAATATCAATTATATTGAGGAATCACTTTTTTCATGTACAATGACTATATCATGGAAACAACGATTTCATGATAGATTTCATGATTCACTGAACTATATCATCATACAATGAAAATTGAAGATATAATGATTATTTCCATGATGAAATTAGTGTTAGGTCACAGTTGTTACCTCACTAGTACCTTTCATGCATGATTTAATAAAATTTAAATCTGTATTTACTTCTTCTTTAACCAACTACTGCACAACGAGTTTGATAATCTATGATTAATCTTGCTTAAATTGTCTTTCTAATTGGCTTTCATTGGCCACTCCACTGGTGTTGAGTTACTATCGTGAAGTTGATTCATGATTTAAGAACCCCCTTTTGATATGTCATACCAATTCTCATATAAACACTAATCCCAATTTAATCAACAACTTTAAAAAAAGAAAAAAGAAAAAAAAAACAATTAATTATCACGTTTAGATGTTAGGTCATTGTTTGTCACCTTACTTGGTAAATACCTTTTAAAATATTGTATGTTGTATAACTATAATTGTTATTGGGTTGAAACTACTGAGTATTGGACAAAAAATGTATATGATTAGTATTTTATGGCTTTAAATTTACCCATTAACTATGTACAATTGAAATTTTGGATTCTCCACTTTGCAAAATGTTGAATACTTCTATTGAAATTATTTCTATTTTAGGGAGAAAAAAAAAACAGAGAGATGAAACTCAATATTTTACGTATTGATGAAGAAAATGATTGCAAGATTTAGGCAACATCTGGTGCAGGCACAATCTCCTGAAAACTCAGATGGGCCATTACTTCTAAACTTTGGTGCACATTGTCTCACTTCCACTTATGGTCCGCATTTCAACTTGTTACTGTTATAATACTGTTATAATTTCTGCGACAATAAGTGTCACATGTGAATAATAATTGCATATTTAATTATTATAAAAGAACGTTTGAAGGATGAAATATAAAATACTTACTATAATCGACGGTAAACTGGAGCAAGTGTAGCACATGTTATATTATCAATTCATTATCTAATTTTTTATTAATTTAATATTTAGAATACCAAGAAGAGACCGGATTATTATTAAATATTTTCCATGATTATGATAAAACATAACTTTTTTAATTGTGGCTAATTCAATACCATATTCGAGGAAATTTTTGTGGAATCAACTCATCTAGTTTTATGATGGATTAATGCATAGCTCATAAAATATATATTAATTTGTTAAAATTATTTGAATTGTGGATAAGTGAACTTCATTTCGTCAAATTGTATTTATGAAACATTCTTGTATAAGTTTCTATCTCTTTCATATAAACTCACATGGACATTGGTGCGTGGGACCAGTCATTCACTAATTAAAGCTCTTGATTGAAAAGGTTGATTAATTAACTTGTATTAATTAATTTAGAGTTGCACTTATGTGGAACTGTCGGACCAAATCTATTTCACATTTGTGAATTTTTTCTTTTTTTTAAGTTTTTTTTGGTTATTTTAATTATATATTTATATTATGTTAAATATATATTTATATAATATTTTAACTTAAAAAAATAAGTTCTACTTTTAGCAAAAAAATCCTAATTTCGACTAAAAAATCTTAATTTCAGCTTAAAATTTTTTAATTTCCACATATATACCTTCATGTGATATTACGCATACCTTTAAGTAATATTAATCATACATTTATATAATGCATAAAGGTATAAGTAACATAATTAAAATATATGACCAACATAACATAAATGTATGTTTAATATAACATAAAAGTATATTTAACATAAATATAAAAATTCTAAAGGTATGCTTAACATATCATAAAACTATAAAGGTATGCTTAATATAACATAAATATATGTTTAATATAATATAAAAGCCCTAAATGTATGACTAACAAAATATAAAGATATGTTTAACATAATATAAATATATACTTAACATAATATAAAAATATAGCACCTAGAGTGAATTTTGGTGGGTTTAAGCGCACCCATCCAAACACGTGGGGACGTGTACACAAGCATGAAAAACACTTGGGTCGGGTCGGGTCAATTGCACCAATTACATAAAAAAAAAATTATGATTAATTTAAATTAGAATTCTCTTGAATACAAAATTTAATTAAATTGGATTTAAACGAAATGTGAATCATTGTTGTTGGAATACTTCGGAGAGGAAATGAGGAATATACCAATTGCGCCCAACCACCAGGGTATAGTGGTAAATACCTCTTTTAGTGCTCTGTTTGGTTTCGCAGAAGAACAATCATGTATTCAAATAATATGGAGAAAAAACATACAATATATACAATTTTTAAAAGAATAAAAGTGAAAATCCTCCCAAACTTAATACAGGGTAAGAAGTGAAAGGAAAAGAAATCTGATATAAAAGTCTTTCAAATATATTAAAACTAAACAGAATTAGCTAAACTTCTTCACAGGGTGAAATTTTTAGTTGGTTAAATAACTATTTGCACTATCAAAGAAGAAATTTGCAAGGAAAATAAAATGAGAACCCCTAAAAAAAATTGCAAATATTGATCCTAAAAATGTCGAACAAATAAATGGCTCAATTCGTCAACAATTTAAAATAATTCGTTGAAAGGATATGTTCCCTGATCAATTGATCATTATGATTTTGAATTAGTTCTCTTAGTGCCATATATCGTAAGCATATTGAATTATTTCAATATAGTATAGGCTCTCAACCTCTATTTAAGTTATCTGGTTACGATGGTTTATATATAGTGCTCTATATATTGTTTTGAATTTCACATTAGGGGTTATAATATATGTATGACATATAATTTATATCAAACAAGATTATCATAAGTTTATTAAATCGTGCATCGTGAGATAAAATTTGAACCAGTTTATATAAAAACAGTATCCTTCACTCATTATATATATATATATATATTTCAAATCGGATTTATGAAAAGAAAAGAAAAAAAAAACATATACAGATACATCAAAATTAATGACTAAATTTGGTTACTTAATACTCACATTTTGCCCTGTAAATTTTAATTTTCCTTTTTCCTGCACCCCTATACAGTGCAATTAATGAGATTTTGAAATTTATCATGGCTTTGAAACTTGTAAAACTAATTATAATTTTTTCTCTTTTTCAAAACAACCAACATTTTAAAGTTTTTCCCAAATCTAGAAAAATCTGAATTTTATTCATGCAATTTCAGCTTGACCAAGCAATTACAAGGGGAATTATTTGCTAGTCATTGTGGTATTACTCTAAATTTGTGTCATATGTCCACATCTTTATTTACAAGATATATTATAGGAATATGTCACAAGTACAAATAAGGTTATTAGCAAAGTGGTAAAATAGAATAAGCTCAATTACAATATTTGATTTTCTGATTTCCCAGTTGAGGTAGAAATAGAAAAGCGGTGCATAAAATGCCGAATCAAAAGGAAAACCCTACTCCCACGTGCGGCGTTAAATTACATTTACGCCAGCCAGTGATGACCGAGATATTAACACGTGTGACACAGATGCGTAATCGCCGTGGATCGAAATCGCACGATGACAAATATACCCTCGGAATCAGCTATATATACCGGATGGAGCGGTCGTTAGAAAGGGATTGGAATTTTGACACACTCAGTCTCTTCATGGTGGTGCCATTTTAGAAACTCTTTTTTTTTTTTTTTTTTTTTTTCTGTCATTCAAATTGTTTGAAATAATTCTAGAGATTTCCACAGGGAATGCAGAAAGATGAGAAGAGCTTCGGTTTCTAACCCCCAATTCGGCGGAGGGAGGGCCAACAAACGGCTCACCAGCGGCCGTAATTGCCACCGGAAACACGTCGAGGACGGGTGAATCCGACGCCGGAGCCACTATCCACCATCCATCTACCACCACCTTTTGTTTTTATTTTTTTATTTTTTCACTGAAAGCTATCGAAACCCTATAATTAGCGACAATGGGATCCGAAGAAAAATGCGGCGTGCTGCATGGAAAGTACGAATTGGGAGGGCTTCTAGGGCATGGAACCTTCGCGAAGGTCTACCATGCGAGGAATTTGCAGACGAATCGGAGCGTGGCGATGAAAGTGGTGGGGAAGGAGAAGGTGATTCGTGTTGGAATGATGGAGCAGGTGAAGCGTGAGATCTCCGTTATGAAGATGATGCACCACCCAAATATCGTCGAGCTTCACGAGGTTATGGCCAGCAAGACCAAGATCTACTTCGCCATGGAATTCGTCCGCGGCGGCGAGCTGTTTGCGAAAATCACGAGGGGCCGGCTGCGTGAGGAAGCCGCTCGCAGTTACTTTCAGCAATTGATCTCCGCCATTGATTTCTGCCACAGCCGCGGCGTCTACCATCGAGATCTGAAGCCGGAGAATCTGCTGCTAGATGAAAAAGGGAATCTTAAAGTGACGGATTTCGGGCTGAGTGCGTTTACCGAACATCTGAGGGAGGACGGAATGCTGCACACGACTTGTGGCACGCCGGCGTATGTCGCCCCGGAGGTGATCGGAAAAAAGGGATATGACGGTGCGAAGGCGGATATTTGGTCATGTGGCGTGATTCTCTATGTGTTGTTGGCTGGGTACTTGCCTTTTCAGGATGATAACATTATTTCCCTTTATCGGAAAATTTACAGGGGTGATTTCAAGTGCCCGCCGTGGCTGTCATCGCAATCCAGGAAATTGATCTCCAAAATGCTGGATCCCAATCCGAGCACGAGGATAAGCATAGCGAAGATTATGGATTCATCCTGGTTCAAGAAATCGGTGCCCAGAGGACTGAGCAGTAAGAAAGAGGAGCAGGAATTTGCCGGAGAAGACGCCGGAAAGGGGAAGGAAACAGAGACATTGAATGCCTTCCACATCATTTCCCTGTCCGAAGGTTTTGATCTTTCGCCACTTTTCGAGGAGAAGAAGAGGGTGGAGAAAGAGGAATTGAGATTCGCCACCACAAGCCCTGCGAGCAGCGTGATTTCCAAGATTGAGGAGGTGGCCAAGACTAAGAATTTCAACGTTAAGAAGAGCGATTCTTGTGTGAGGCTTCAAGGGCAACAGAGTGGCAGAAAAGGTAAACTGGGAATCGCCGCCGATATATTCTCGGTGGCGCCGTCGTTTCTGGTGGTGGAGGTGAAGAAATCCAGTGGCGACACTCTCGAGTACAACCAATTCTGCAGCAAAGAGCTCAGACCAGCGCTTAAAGACATCGAATGGATCTCAACGAGTGCGAGCTCGATGCCTGCGTGAATTGTTTGACGAAATTCCTCAATGAATCCCTAAGCTAGCTCATGTGCACTGCATTGTTCATGTATTATTGTTTATTTTGATTTGCGAAATATGAGTTTGTCGTATTGTTTGTGTGATTGAATAAGCTATGTGGGGTCCTTTGTCTGACAATTGATATTTGTGATTCAGAGTATCTCTGCAACTGGTGTTGTTTGCTTGGTGTTAAATCAGCTCTGCTTGTATTCTTCTTTGCTTATTTATTGCTTTCATTATTTTGATGGAATCTTTTCACAACTCTCTTCAATTCAATTTCTATATGTTTTGCGGATTGCCTTCTGATCACTATGTGTAGTGTCGTATTCAGACATTGTTAGGTGTTCATGAAATCACATGTTTTTTTTTCAGAATTGTTTTGAAATTAAAATAAAAAATAAATAATAATAATAATAATTTGGTTCTCTAACTTTACCTCACTTAATATTTTCATCATATATTATTTAATTTTTGATTTTTTATCTTTTATGTTTATGAAATATCAATTTTTAATCTTCTAATATGTTGTAATTGAAAGAACACTAATGTTTTTACAAATTTGTATTCTTCATGTAATATTAATAAATAAATAAAATTATTTTTCATCCTGATGATATGTGAGGTAGAGTTTTGTTATTAATTATTAAATTAATAATTTCAACATCCTCAACTTAAACATATTAATAAAGAAAATTTTTATTTTTAAATATTAGTGTTAAAAGAATTAAATATTAGTATTAATTTAGTGTTATCTCAATTATTTTTATTTATTATTATTATTATTTTATTTTTGTGTTAAGGATGAACTTTAACTTAAAAAATAAAAATTTATTTGTTGTAGAAAAAGATTAAAAATCAAAACATGAAAAATTTAATAAAGTAAACTTAGAGGATAAAAAAAAAATCCAGAAAAAGGGGGAATTGTTTTGAAAAGGAGTGCTATTTCTTACATTATAATATAAGGAAATCGGAAAAGCATTGGTGTTTAATATTTGGATACATTACAACTTTTTTCAACATTTCAAAAGAAATTAAGAGTAAAAAGTTATTAGATATTAGAAGGAAAATTTACACGAGATCTCCTTCATTTTTATCAAAATCAAAACTGATAAAATTTCTTTTTTCAAATTACAATTTAATGTATGAATTTTGTTAACATTTGCAATTTGATGCGTTGGTTGATTTTCCTATAGAATTTTGATGATATAACTTTCAAAACACAACATCTGCTTCCACGATGGACATCATGTAACTTAAATAAAAGAAAAAGAAAAACCTCGATCTCATGTATTGAATTGTAAAAATTTAAAAAGTTTGGGAATCAAATTACAAACTTTGTAATATGCAACTAAAATTTGAAAAGTGATAAAAAAAAAAAAAAAAAATTTCCACAATGAACCAATTTGTAAGTTTACTCTTGCATTTCCATTAAGATGTGCATTTTTTAACTTACCATTGCGTCTCTATTAATATGTGTACATTCATAATATTACGCAAAAAACAAAAAAAGGTACATAATGGTGCTTATTGCTTAATATATGCATAGGTTAGAACTATTTTAATATTGTTGGAAAAATAAGAAAAAGATAATATTGAAATGTAAAGGAAAGGGGTACAGGACAGTTCTCTTTCTATCTTCTTTTTTCTTTCTGGATTGGAGAGATAAATACATAAAATTGGAAGAATGATACTAAAATTATTGTTTGTTTTTTATTTTATTTTATTTATTAATATTCATATATATTATTTGAAATTTTCAGGAAAAATAATACTAAGAATATGACAAATGAATGAAAAAAAAAAGGTACTAATAAGAGCCTATCCCTTATTTTGTAATGCTCGTTTGACACCTCCTACACTGTGTACTTTAATAATATCAATTAATAGAGAAAAAAGATGTGAGGATAACTTGTGCTTACATTTCGATCGATTGATCCAGACTTCAGTAACATATCCTGTAACAAATATAACTTCTATTATATTTATTCTAAATAATTTTTAAGTGAAAATGATTACTTAGCTAGTAGTCATTTCAATTTCTTTTGTCGAACTTTTTGTATCGAAACAACCTCAAATCAAAGATCTAATTTTTTATGAAACCGAACTTAATAGATGACCCAACTTCATATGATTGATATTGATTTATCAGTGAAATTGGAAGATCAGTCAAATTCAATCGTAATTATACATTAACGATGTAGCCATGTAAGTGCATGTGGGCTGCAACTCTAGCATGACTATGAAAGTCCATATTATGTTATATGACACTCATTCAAGACGCAACTTTTGGATAAGAAAAGTGGGCTTTATCATAATTCTATGATAAATTGTGTTAACCCATATCAAGTGGCTACAATGACTTTTCTATTTCTAAAGGAGTAATTTGTCTTGTACATATAATTTTGCTAATTGATCCTGAATTTTGAATGATAATTAATTATTCACAAAAATCTAAATAATACAATTTCACGAAAATATTCTGTAACACATCATTCTCCACAAATCAAGTCATTCTCCTAAACTCTTATAGTGAATGTAAGTTGTGGATTATGGGTTAACCTGTTTCACACGTAATTAGATTAATGAAATGGTCTCATAAAAATTCTACTCTTAATTCTCGACAACATTTTATGGATCAAATAATAAATTGAACTTGCATGTGATTCACAACCTTGGCATTAGTTTTACCTTCCAATTTTGCACTCCTCAATTTTAATATTTATAATAATATTTTGTTAATTAAAATAAGTGAACGCATACATAGAGAGTTAATAAAAACAGGTTATTATGAGATGTGACATAGAAATGAGACAGTATATCATGATTAAAATTACAAAGAATGTGGTAATTTGAGTCAAATAACAATACAACTTCAACTGCTAGTTCAAATTTAATTTATGTGGCTCAAACTCAATCTGTGGTTTGAATCATATAGACAATGAAAAGTTTTGTCCACATTATAGTAGGCCTATCCTTCCTACTGTTATTGTAGCCATGCAGGCAAACGATCCGTACAGAAAATGAAATGCAATTTAGATATTCATTTTATCACTTATCTTCAATTTCTGATCTCTCAAAACATCTTAAATTTCTTATCCACATTCTCAGTCAATTATTTCCATGGATACCACAACATAGTACTATAGTATCCACTATTTATTTGACACACTTATATGTTTATGTAATTATGTATGAAAATATAGTAAGCGTAGGGTTATCTACATCCTCCCCAATACTTTAATTACACGTATTGTTGTTTTAAAAAATAAAATGAAAAACATAAAATGTAAAATTAAAAAAAAAAAAAAAAGAGATGTGTTAAATATTTTATTATATATAATCTATGTTAATTGAGTGAAATTGAAATTTGAGATTTTCTTTTTAGAAATTCAGGAAACTACCAAAAGCTAAGGATAAAAGCTTATGGTAATAATATATACTAGAATATTTAATTTCAGAATATATATATAATGAAGCCACATTAATTGTCAAAATGCGCAAATAAGAGATTTTGGTTATTTTAGTCAATTGGTTTAAAAATTAAGTATCACATAGGCATGATTTTGCTTATTGGGTTCAAAATTCGTTAATTGGTGAAATGAGAGCAGAATTTAGTACTTATGATAGAGTTATTTTTGAAGATCTAATTACATTTTATCTCTAAAACAAAGTTATAAAAACTGTTACGATTAGTCTAAGTTCCTCCACGTTATTTATTACACATGCTGCCTGATTTTACACTTTTTAATTATTTCACAAATTAGCTAATTAAAACACTTATCTATCCAACAGCTAAATTAACAATTTTAAAGAATTGTCAGAAATAACAACCCTACATTAACTAAACCTTTGAATTTATTTTTTTTTGGCAATCGGGCCCTATAAATAGTTGCAATAAACTAAAATTCATCTCTCCAATCCTAAAGGGGTAATTAATTGCAAATTGTTGGTGATACCATTAATTGCAAATAATATACATATAAATTATATTACAGTTTGTCTAAATATTAAAAAAGATGATAATATACCACTTTTGTCAGTTACTTACAGTAATTATATATAATTAATTTACAAAATTCATTTTATTTTTTTCTCTTTATAAATACTCATGCGTATTATACAAGAACAACTCTAGTCTTATATATGGATATATAGAATAACTAAATTATTATCAAGTTAATAAATTAAAATAAGGTGAGATTTGTAGGAGGACAGTTACAAATTTCTTCAACTTAATTGAAGATGAATGATAGTTTGCAAATATTAGTAAAAATCATGGACAATTATTTAAATTTGAAAGTGAATCTTGATAATCTACTTCAACCACCACTAGAATCTACTCTTTACTTAATCACTGATGGTGAGTGCATCGTACGAAGGAACAGGGATGTTCAACAGTCTTAATCTTAGATCAGAAATTTAGGACATATGTCATCTTAGATATAGGAACGTCAATTCAAGTAGTCGGTATTAAATCAATCTAAATATTTATGCAGCCATGTAATGGAATTTTTTAAATCACACAATTTTATGTTTACTTCTTATTAATATATATGGAGATAACATCCTATTCCTTTAAGTTACCATCACGATAAATGGTAAGATATGTTTGAATGATCTATTTTTTAGGTTCGATCAACTGATATCACTAAAAAATTCAGAAGACGCATTTATTTATTTCAATGGACTCGAATTCACTCAACAAATCTCGTTTTAACATGATTTGCAATTATCTTATTCAATTATATTCAAGAAAATGATGATTTTTATCAAATAGTGTGCACTCATATGATTAACTAAGAAATAAAAAAAAGTCAGGAAATTAAAAACACAATTGAAATAAATTTGTGAAATTGGGGAAAATGGACCAAGTTGTCATTCAGCCTATTAAAATTGATGAAAGAAGTTGGAAAGCCTATCATCTTTAACAATTTAGGAGAAAATGAACAATAATTATTAAATCATACTATAAATGATATTTTTTTTTTTTTGGAACATGGGAAGAAATCACGCATAATTATGATAACATAGGAGAATCTCTAAGTTATTATTTTTACATTAAAAATTAGTAATATATAGAGATTGGTCCTCATTAATTTGTCAAGTAAAAGATGTTGACCGGTCAATATATGAGTTGTCAAGGAGAAAAAGCCCAATGAGCAGAAGTCTAATTTTGTTCTACAATACGAGGAGGTATCATCTAAATTGTCCACTTTAAGTTATAGATTTGGGCCAGTCAGTGATCCTTCAAAGCCCAAATGACACGAACAACCCCGATAAATGAATTCTCTCTATTTTTCATGCAGTCTTATTTACAACCCCAAATTCTAAATTTATATTCTTAAGTATTATTTAATCTAACTGCAGCCACCTTGCAGCTCCATAGGCATCACATCTCTCATCTTAAACTATTAACGATAGAAAAAGAATCTTCATTCTTCCAGGTTCGAGCAGTTGAAGGAAGAGAAGAAGACAATTTAAATCTACATATGCCAATGTCTTGCTTTTTTATATAGAATGTTGATTGTGAATAGTAATTAAGTGGCTATGATTAGAATTATCTAAATAGAAATCATGATTCGTATGTTACGAATCATTGATATATATGTGTGGTGTGGTGACTGATGGGTCGTGTGTGTGGTCTTGTTTATCTATTATATGAGGATTGAGGTCTAAGACCAACTTCACAAAGGATTTATTAGAAATGATGGATTTGAAATATAGAAGTTGAAATGACCTAAACTCTTGGAGCGAAATCAAAATCCACTCATTTTGTTAAAAAAAATTAGTTCAAAATGAAAGTGACTAATTTCTAATTTATATCTATCAAAACATCATCAATAGATTTAATATCGTGGATTTCAAATTGTTCTTCAAATCCACTCATTTAAATGAACTTTATAGATATTTCAGTCAATGATCCAAAATAATAAATTTTTATCTTTTCGCAACTGTAAATCTTCTATTATCTCCAATGACTACTTTATCATCCTGCGTAGGTTACATGTTTGAATTGACGAGTCGATGTGTGGTTTTAAATTGATTTATATATTTGGATTGATGGTTCAAATATTTTTTTGGTAAAAGATAGTTTATCCAACTTTATGTTTGGATCAATTTGGATATTATGATATGAAAAATAACTGTAATGCCCTCAGTCATTTAATTGTGTTGTTTTTTATATATTATTGTTACTTTTCTTTCTTGTCAAATTCTTGAATTCGAATTCCAAGTGGGATTTTGAATTCCTCAACAACAATTAGCTCCCATTGCACAAAATTTGTACAGACATCATTTAATTTCCTCGTGCTCACTATTGTTTTTTCATCCGCCCATCTCATGTCTTGAATTTGTTCATAACTCTATTGCAAATTAAACATCGCCTTCAATTGGGGTTTTTTCTTCTTTTTCTACTTTACATTATAATAACACGACGATCTGTTTTCCGTTAAAGAAAAAGGAGAAAAAATCATGGGGGAACGATTTTCAATGAAATTGAATTATTAAAAAGAAAAGAGGGCTAAAGTAAGATAATATTTCTTCTTTTAGTTTTGTAAATTTTTTTGGTCTCGAGAAACGCATGAAAGAAGAAGGGTTAGATTAATCCCAAAAGTGAATGGTCCTTTAATCTTAAGAACAACTTCCAAAGAAGCCTATTTCATCAATAACGAAATGACCCACGTACTAACTATTAATCTAACTTCCAATAATGTTTTCACCATGCCACCCCATTTTCGAGAAAAAAAAAAACATTTTAATTCCCCCCAAACAAGTCACATCTCTCCAAATCGGGGGACTAATTCCCAACACTAATCCCTCACGATGTCTAATCCAAGGTTGTCATCTGGAATGTACCACCCTCTTTTCTTGTCCCGATCGTGTCTCGCCTTGTAATAAATCCAAGTGTTGAGAAAATGGAGAAAATATCGGACAACAAGTGGGGGAAGAAAAGTCACAAGGTAGGTCTAGATATAAATGCAGTACACCTGCCTATTACAAGTTGTGTGTTGTACTGTGGTCCCAGTGTCAGCGTCGCAGAGTTGTACATTATCGATTGATAAAAGAAGTGGTGTTATGGTGAAGGATGAGTGTTTGTGGTGTGTGTCAGTTAAGAGAGGGAGATAGAGAGAGAGAGGATGGAACTGGAACCCTAATTCAGAGTTTCTGCTGCAAAAGGGCCTTGATTGAAGGCCTCTTTTTTTCCCAAAAAGGGTTTTACCTTTAGTTTTCAGATCTGCATAATTTGCACACCAAATAAGAGAGAAGATTATTCTCAGAGTTGACAGAAGAGAGCGAGCACAGGCTGCTTGCTTTTGTATATTGAGATATACTTTTGTTGCTGCGTGTGCTTGCTTCTCTTCTGTCAGCTTCTTCTCTTTCTCTTTCTCTCTCTTTTTCTTTTCTTTTTCTTTTTTTTGGATAGAAAACAGGTAAACAAAAATAGCTACAAACAACTGTTGTCTTTCTTTCACATCACAAACTAGTGATTTTTTAAGCCGGTTTTGGGAAGGTACGCTACCACTTTCATTGTTCTGATTTAAGGTTAAAAACAATGTTTTTATTTTATTTATTTTATGGGCCATTGTGAGCTTGTTAAGGGAACAAGTCTGTGACAATGGGGTGAATAAAATATCAGGTAAGATTAGTTACTCTCTATATACTATTAATTTTTTTAAATGACGATTGATACAAGGTTGAGATTATATCCATGGATGTTTTGGAGGATAATATCCACATTTATGAACAGGTATCAATGTTATATCTATTCTTGTAAGATTTTTTTTTCCCTTTTTAGTTCTTTCTATATATGTTTCACGACACGAGGACAATCCCAACTGCACTTTGATACTTATGCATTAACTTGTCACTTGTCAGTAGGTATACAATAATGAATACTTGGTTCTAGGTGTATGCCATCAATTCATTTAGCAAGATTTTGGATCCCCAGGTACTTCTTTGGACATTTAATCTTCTTGTATCCAATAGTGATGTGACTGTTGCGCTTAATTTGAAGAGAAACTAGTTCTTTCATCTGGATTTCTGAGCAAATTGGCTGATGTGTTGCCTCAATATGTATTCTTTAGCTGAGTAATTTTATGTTTGGATTTTTTCACTGACTTACATTTCTCTAGTACTTCTCGTGTATAATTAATTAAATGTGAGTTTGAAGGATTAGCTCAATGGTAGTTATATCTATTTGATTGTCTCAAGTGCAACCTTTGCATGCAAAGTAGAAAACTTAGAACAAATTTTCTACAAGGGAATTAATCTGTGTGAATTACGGTTCTAAGATGAATTGATATAATCTATTAATTATACAATATAGCAACTATATTATGAGCTCAAGCCAGTGGTATGTCATCTGATCAATTGCAAAACTTATTCCCATCAGTGGCTTGTCTTGTTTATGAAAAGAGAAAACTTGTTGTCTGTAGCAACAGGCTAATTAACTGTCTTGGGACAATATAAGTTGAGTTGAGGATTGCACAAATTCACAAATTATATTGAAGGTGAGAAGAAACCAGACAAGAACCTGAAATCTAACAATCTCTCTTGATTCTTTTAGGGTCAATCAAGTGCGATAGATTTGCATTAGAGTAGCAAAATGTTTCAGAGCTCTAACTTATAACACTATTAATTCTTGGCACCAAAGAAGGGAGTGTTCTTGTGGTGGACCTAATTTAAAGCACGATTGAGTGTTCAACATGCACCTTAAGAAGCTACTTCAATATGTCACTCTCGTGTAATTCATTGTAGAATCATTGTTGTGAAACTCTTGAGTGTTTGTCTAGAGAAGAAAGAAAACACAAACACTTGGACAATTATATTATCATTCTTCATAACTTTTTGTTTATCCTTGATTTGTGGTTAAGAAAATGCACTCAAAGTTTTTCAACTTCCTCTTTTGATCATAATCAATAAATTTGTTTCTTGGGAGTTTTTTTACTTTTACTTTTTTTGGATCTAACAAATCTATTGTTTTGCCTAAATGAATCTCTTGTAAATAAAGCTATAAGTTCTTTATCGAACACTCTTGAAGAACTTATAATCTCTTAAATATATTTTGTAAGATGTTTTAAAGAGGTTAAAGCTCACCCAAGTAGTCTCTTAATTAATTCTATAGTCATTTTGCATACTCATACATGTTTGCATCTTCTTACCTGTAGTCATGTTGGCTCATTCTAATGTGTCATATATAATAATGCAATAATGATGGATGTGTCTTGTATGTAAGTGGTTGTTAGGGTTAAATTATCAAAAAAGGTTATAAGAACAACAAATTATTTGTTTAGTTTTCATGATAAAGTAATTATGTGCAAATTTAGTGTCGTATGAAGGTGTATGTAAGTTGGTGCTATGGTTAAATTATCAAGAAAGTTTAATGACAATAAAGTATATGTTTTTTTACTCATAAGCATCGACTTGATGATGTACAAACATGTTCATATTATATGCATTAACCCAGACGCTAATGATGTAATCTATTAGTACATTTAGAATACTCGAACCAGAACTGTTAATTATGTATTTTACTTCATAATCTCGCTCACATTGTGGTATGTTTTTAAAGGTTTGATCTTAGAATTGATTGATTTGAAACGGGAAAACAATAATTTTCACTTGTTGTCTCACATATGTGATGCATATGCAAGTGTCATTTAGCATGTTACTTTAGATGGTCATTCATTTTAACTTATTTTATTATCATCCTTAGGTTTAAGTTTTGATTTGAGTGTTACATGGAAAATAAGTAAGTATTATGCAATCCATTATAATTCGCATGTTTATTGTATTTAAAGTTTTAATAATTTGTACTAGTTTTGCTTCTATTTGAGTTGACAGTTTTTTTGTGTTTAAATTAGTTAAATTTGTATTTGAGTTGATAGACTTTCAAGCAAGATCTTTTTCTGTGTTGTATTCGATTTGTTACTATCTTATATGATTTAAGTGGGGGTATTGTTGTAGGTTTAAATTATGATTGGAGTGTTACGTGGAAAATAAGTACTCTATTATGCAATCCATTTCTAATTCTCAGGTTTATTGTATTTAAAATTCAAATTATTTGCATTTAAATTTTGCCTCTATTTGAGTTGATAGAATATTAAAGTTAAAATACGACTTTGTTGTATTGTATTGTTACTGTTATGATATTTCTGTTTAATTCACTCTTAATCTTGTATTGTGGTTTGTATTGGAGTTGTTAGGATAGCAATATGACTTTGTTGTATTGTATCTGATACTATTATGATATTTCTGTTTAATTGACTCTTAAATCTTGTATTGTGGTTTGTATTGGATTTGTTAGGATAGCAATCTAAAACAATTCACTGAACTCATCAAATCTTGTATTGTTGTTTGTATTGGATTTTATAGGACAATAATCTAAAACAATTCACTCTCACTCCAATCCATTTTTTATGGTGAATGTGCACATTTTTCTATGCTGAATCACAAATCTATATACTTTTTTGGGCTGAATGTGCACATTTTTCTATGCTGAATCACAAATCTATATACTTATTCTAAAGGCAATAGCAGATTATATGTGTGAAATATATACTCATGTAACAATTGTTGTTGTAGATATGACACATTGTAGACATTACTGGAATGATCATCATCATAAATATTCATTTTATAAATAGGAGTTTAGAATGATTGTAATTATACATTTAAAGGTTGGGATTAATGTTTAATGGTGTTTTAGAAATTGATTGTTGGATGAGTTTTGTACATCTAGTGTTTGATGATGTAATGATTATAAATATACATTTTCAGTTGGGATTAGTGTTTAATAGTGTTTTAGAAATTGATTGTTGGATGAGTTTTGTACATTTTTAGGTTGACGATTAGTGTTTGATGATGTTTAAGTGATCGAAAGCATATACAAATATTCAATGTCTATATTAGATTTTTTTTAGTTATAGAAATTTCATACTTATAATTTTTTTTTATTTTCTAATATTTACTAATGTTTTAAAATATGTCAACATATCCTTTATATTTTGTGTATGTCATGGTAAAGTGATATAGATAAAAGTATAAAATATTTTAATAAAATTTTCATATTTTATTGAATAATATTAATATTTTCTTGATTTTTTTTCAATGGCTGATGACATTTTAAAAATATTATATTTTGATATTGATAGTTATTCAAAATATGAAGGATATATTAGATATTATATTGTAAACATTGAATTGACACCCTAACAGATGTTCCACAATCAATGGATTATCTAAAGAGTCCATTTTCATTAGTCATATATCATCTACAGGTTCCATTTTCATCAGTAGATTTTATTTTCATATCAACCGTCATATATCATCTACAGGTTCCATTTTCATCAGTAGATTTTATTTTCATACCAACGTAACAAATGTTTTACAATCAACAAATTATGTTTGATTAATAATGTAGTTTCAGCAAATCATCCGTAAATTTCATTTTCATCTGCCATCGTAACAGATGTTCCACAATCAATAGATCATCTACAAATTCCATTTTCATCAGCCATATAATATCTACTGATTCCATTTTCATCAGTAAATTCTATTTTCATACCAACGTAACAAATGTTCCATAATCAGTCGATTCTGTGTGATTAATAATGTAGATTCAACAAATCATCTCTAGATTTCATTTTCATATGTCAATTCTGTTTTCATACCAGCGTAACAAATGTTCTACAATCAGCAGATTCTGAATAGTTAATAATGTAGATTCAACAAATCATCTGTAGATTCTATTTCCATCGGTTAATTCTATTTTCATACCAACTTAACAAATGTTCCACAATCAGCAGATTTTGTGTAGTTAGTAATAACTATTCCATTTTCATCTGTCAATTCTGTTTTTATAGATTATTTATACATTTCATTTTCATTTGTGAATTTTGTTTTCATAAATGTTACACTGTAAATTCTATTTCTCTTAGCTAATTTTGTTTTCATGTAAATTATTTCTCTCACCTAATTTTGTTTTCATGTAAATTTCATTTTGATCCGCCAATTTTGTTTTTTATACCAGCGTAACAAATGTTTCACAACCAATTATGTGTAGTTAATAATGTAGATTTTGTAGATTTCATTTTTATTTGTCAATTCTGTTTTCATACTAACGTAACAAATGTTCCACAATCAGAAAATTTTGTGTATTTAATAATGTCGATTCCATTTTCATCCGCCAATTAGGTTTTTATAGATTATCTATAGATTCCATTTTCATCAGCTAATTTTATTTTCATAGATGTTACACTATAGATTTTATTTCTATCAACTAATTTTGTTTTCATTTAAATTTCATTTTGATCTGCCAATTTTATTTTCATGTATATTAGATATTTATTTTAAATATTTTTTAAGAAATGATTTTCAACATTGACGATGTGTGGAATTTCGAATCCATTTTAAATTTTCAATTGATTAACGAATATTTATGTATTTGAGATCACCTTCATCCCTTTATCCCTTTAGTTGTACTTGGCGTTGTCGAATACGAGTGGAAGATGGTGGAGTTGTGAGTTGTAGGAGTGGAAAATACCAGTGGAAGATGGTGTACGGGTGGAAGATGATGGAGGTGTGACATTGCTCGTGAAGGAGGTTGAAAAAGATGAATGAGAGTTAATTTCCACGGCGGTGTACGAATGAGGTTGGAGAAGGCAAATGAGAGTTGATTTGCAAGGTGATGTGTGTGGTTTGAACTTGGAGGCGGGATAGACTGCTCAAAGAGATAGACAAGAGTTTGGTTTACATTTTTTATATTTTATTTATTTTATTTTATTTTTGATTCGAAATATTAAAGTTATAAATTGATTTTTAATTTGATGATTTGAATGTTGAGTGAATAATTATGAAATTTCTAAGATTTTTTTATTTCGTGAATAATTGTCATCGTATGTATGTGAATGAGTAGAAGAAAATCATCAAAATCATGTGTTCTTTAATATTTTGATATATGTACATGATATGTATCTTACAACATGTACACAATTATTATGATTCTGATATATATACAGCTTGTACACGATTATTATGATTTTGATATATGTACATGATATATCTTACAATGGGTATATAATCATTGTTATAGTGGGTATACGATGATTATGATATGTACACCATATGTATGTTACAGAACGTACGATATGTATCTTACACAAGTACATGATGATTATTGCAGAACGTACAATATATATCTTACAACATGTGCATAACTTATAATTGTGTCAACGTGTACATAATGATTATAACTTATAATCGTGTCAACGTGTACACAAAAAAAAAATTGTATGAACTGATCATGTTGAAATCAAGATAGATAGTGTTTATATATATATATATATATATATATATATATTAAATCATAATTTATGAATTTATATTCATATATCTAAATAAAAAAATCCGCTGCTTTTTAATATGCTGATATATATACATGATATTATCTTATAGCGTGTACACGATAATTATAATATGTACATGCTATACATTTTACAATATGTATATGATGATTACAATTTACAACCTAAGTTATAATCATGTACACGTTTAGAATTGCGACCTATATATAGATTGTACACAATAGTATTTATATGCTTATTAAACCATAATTATACTCATATATTTTTATACATAAATATAAAAAAATCCCAAATAAATAAATTTTGGTTGGAGCGCAGTGTTCAAATATTCAAAATCTTTTTTCCCAAGTTTGTTCAAAATAAAAAACTTACTTTAGGATTGGAAATTAATCATTCCTTCTTGATATCAAAACAAAAGGGAAAAAAAAATGTTCTAAAAACTCTGACCCTCTAAGATCATATCCAACCCAAACTCAAATTGGGGCAAACACAAATTTGCCGCCATCCATCTCCAACGCAGCCTCAAATTTGGTGGCAATTTGCCATATTACTATTCCAAACTCAAATTTGCTTTTTTGTCTTTTTTTTTTTTTTAAATTTCAGTTGTTTTTCATTTTCTCTCTTTTCATTTTTTAATTTATTTTTATTTTATTCTATCGATTATTTATCATTTAGTTATCAATTTATTTTAAATATTATGTGTAATATAATTTGATTTTAGATTTATGAGAATTGCATATCAAATCGTGTAATTTAATATTGGGATTTTATATAAAAAAAATTAAAAAATTTATATCATTAAAATAAATGTTTATTTTTTATTAAATTAATAAACAAATATTTGATAAATTTAAAAGAAAATTAAGAGTATATTTTCACTGAATTAAAATTTTAATTCAGTGATTGAAAATGATTTTATTATTTACAATAAATTTAGAGGTTAATTAATGTTTTGGTGTTAAATTTACCACCAAAAATTGAAGATGCCCTAAGAATGCATGAAACTCAAGATTTTGTGTTCAAAGGTTGGAAGCAATATGAGTGTCTTGAAAACACAAGAATTATTTTAATTAATTGAGGAGTACAAGAAAACTCAAATATTTTCCGTTAAATCAGAATAGTAATCACTAATCAGGTGTGCCTTTGAAACCGACATAAGTACATAACGTTATCTCTGCAATTATTGACCACTGTAAAATATTATTAAAAACGATCATTAATCAAGAACAGAGAGGAAACAAAACAAAACATTGGAGTATCAAAGTATACACTTTCTTACATGATCCCTTGACGCATTTTCCATCCTTAAGAAGCCCCAGAATCACTACAGAAAAAATAAATCAAGACTATATGTAGACTAGATCGAAAATGTGAAAAGCTAATGAATAAATAGATATAATATTTATCTTCTTACTCAGTTCTGTGTAGTGGCATGGTCAATGGCAGTGTGGATAAGGCTAGCTGGTTAGTATTTATTATAATATAACATATGAATATAGAGAGAGAGAGAGAGAGAAAGAGAAGTGACAGAAAGAGAATGAACACACGCATATACCAAAGCATACTCTTTATACAATAGCCTGTCTGTGCTCACTCTGAATTCTATCTATCCATTCTAACATTCCACATCACAAATATCACTTTTCTTTCATCAAACACAATACACTCCATTTTGGAAAGCCCATTTCCAAGATTCCAATGAAAGCAAGAGAAGCCCCGTTAGGGTTTCTGTTTGTGTGTGTGTGTGTGAGAGAGAGAGAGAAAGAGTACTTCAGTGGCTCTATCTACTCTTACACACGACTAAAAGCATATTATTGGTTATTGGTTATTGGTTATAATATGTAGTCGAGAATAACACTTGTATTTATCCTCATGAATTCTACTAATTAAGAATCTGCTTTATGTATAGATAAATAAATATATGTATATATATGAGTAGAAAGAGAGGGGAATGATGGAGAGAGAGAGAGAGAGAGAGAGAGAGAGAGAGAGAGAGAGAGAGAGAGAGAGATCTTCATTTATTGGTTGGGGGTAGAGTAGATTAATTGGCTTATACGGACCTCCAGGTGTGACTCCCGACAATTATTGGACCTCGATTTTACACCAACAACTCAACTCTATTTTCAAATGACAATATATTTTGGGATTAATTTCACCTTATCTAGTTACATTTAAAAAGAAAAATTAATAACCAGTACTTTTAGAATTTTCAAAACGCATCACATTCACATATCACACATACTGCAGATTACAGTGAACAAAACTCATATTGAGATGGTTCAATATTTTTTTTCAATTTTTCACTTTGTAATTAAATTTTTTTTTAATCACAACATATATTGTACGTTTTATTTTGCAACTTTCGATAACAAATTTTGAGCAAAAAGTGCACATGTGAAATGCACATGCTTAGTTGGAGGATTTTTCTATCATTTTATCTTTCTAGATATTTGAATTCTAAATTTATGGCTGATTTTAAAAATTAGGAACGGATTAAAGTTAATATTAATTTTGGGAGTGAATTAATTAATCAAAGAAAAAAATTATACAATGTCCTCTAGCTGCACGTATGCAAATCACAAGTGCGTTTTGACCAAAATTTGCTTTCAGAGATTGTAAAATTGAAAAAAAAAAACTTATAGTATAAATTATGATTCGAAAAAAAAAATTAAATTTCACAAAAACACGTATAACAAAGATTGAAAGTGATATTAACTCTATATAGATTAATCTTTGGGGATAAAATCGTGTTAAAACAAACAAATTTTAGAATACATTTGGAGTAGAGTTCAACAATTGGGAAAATCATAAGTTGAAAATCTTGACTAATGAAATCTTGATTGGGGAAATACTTGCACATCGTAGGCCATACTAATGATGTGGATCTATACTTTTTTGATTGATAGTTTGGACCCAATTATTTGTGCAGGGAATTGGGTAACATAGAGACCCAACTTAATTGCTCACTATGCTATGGATCTTCTCCCGCTACTCTATCCATCATACAACATATCCTTTCTTATAATGAGGCTTGGCCCATTATTACGATTCTTTATCCTAATAAAGGCCCATTACAGAAACTAATTAGGGATAAAAAAGTATAGTAGTGTTTTTTTTTTTTTTTTTGGCTCATGACAGATATTTAAAAAAAAAAAAACACAGTAATATATGTGAGCAGATTATAATTAAAACCAGGTTATATGTATTAAAAATATTAAGCTATATATAATTTTATTTTTATACCTTTCTGCTAAGTGTAACTTGAAACCGAAAAGAACTACAAATTTAATAGATTGCATATATGACATACCTCATATTTTGCACTTGCTAGCAGCAAACAGAATCATAAAGCATTTAATAGGATTTTACTTTTAATGTATAACTGTTACAAATTTAGGGCGCCACAAAGAAGGAAAAAAAAAATTACAAATCAATGTTTCAGGTAAGATATTTTCCCCTATAAAAGAAGCAATTTAATTTGTAGTTGCGGAGAATGCTTAAACTGATAAACCTACATGTTTAATTAAATGTGTTTTCTTAATCAAGAGTCTTATAATTTAAGTGGTATCACATTTGTATAAAAATATAAACTATGTTCGAATCTAAATCACGTAAGTTTTCTAATCTTTATTCCCTCCCTTCCAATCTCTCTAACTCATTTAGGAAAAAAAAATGTTCTTTTTGAACATAATCAAATCAATATGTAAAACTGATGATATAAATAAAAATAAAAATAAAAACAAATCTTAGTTATAAAACTAAACTAAGATTTTCCCTTTGAAATATTATTATTTCAAATTTTCAGATTCATAAGAAATTTGGGCTTATATTAAATTGAAGTAAAAGACTTAATACCCCAAGTGGCGAAATATATAAAGCCTCAAGTCCTGGGTCCAATTCTATAAAATAATTGTGAAGTTGGGTTCTTGTAAATAAACCCATCAAATTAAATTTACTTTTTCTTTCAAATGTGATATTCAATGTACAAATATTCGATTTTAAAAATCATGATAATCATATCATGTAGGTATCATGTGATATACATATTAACAATGAGTCTGAGAATATTTTTGTGTGGAAATATGATTCTCTTGAAAATATTTTTGATATGAGAGTGATGCGAATCTCATATTGATTATTGATGATGCCAGCAAATAATTCAAGAAATCTGATACTGTGTATAGAAATATTATTTATTGCTTATAAAACCCACATTATTAATGTTGATTATGTATATTTGACTAATAAAAGATTTTAGGGGAATCATTTAATTGAATAAATGTTTTAATATGTTCCTGGATTGCAAAATATTGGGCACAATGAATTAAAAATTAAAAGAGCTATTATCACTGGCATGTCGTTATCTGAGAAAGGACGTGCTATCATGTACTTACAGATTCCGCAATCAAATCAGTAGGGATCAAAATAGTGCATCACTATCTTAATTACGATCTCCTACTTTAAATACACTAATTCACACGCATATATACACCAGTAAATCGTGTAATTTAAAAAAAAAAAAAAGTTAAATTAGATAATTTAAATATTATGATTGTATTATACCTATCATCAATTTTAGTATCAAACATAATATAATTTGATTGATATATTATTTGATTTTATATAATGTATTTATAAGATAATACAAATATTTTCTATTTATTATATATATTATTATTTTTATTATATTATTCAACTCTCTCATCAATATTTTAATTTTTTTAATAAAAAAAATTTTGTAAATATTAAATATTAAATATTACAAAGATTTTTAAATTTTCATTTCAATTATATTATAAATAACTCAAATCAAAATTTCTCAATAGTTTCTATGATTTATGCAAAAACTAATTCAGTTTCATTAATTAATAAATTTAGAAATTTCTTTAATCTATTAAAAAAAAACACACTTTTATTGAGTTCTTTTTTCTCTAATTTTTTAATTAAAATAAATTAAAATTATATAAAAAATTAAACCACATGCATCATTAATTTTCCATAAAATTGTTAATTCTTTTTAATACATTCTTTTTCTATCTATGCTTATATCTAATAATTAGATTGACATGATTTTAAAATGATAACAAATTATTTAGGTCAAATTAGAAAGATTGTATGCCATAAAATTATTTAATATAATGTAATTAATATTTGAAAGCACTCCAGTCTTCCTCAAAGTGTTTTGTCAACCACGTTTTCCCTCCCTCAAAACAATGTTCCTCGTTAAATGCAGCTGAGATACCTGCGTACGAAGGAACCGATCACATACCACATATTGATAACCTGAAAATAAGAAAGCAGTCGAGCTGATTGATGAGTTTTGAGCTTTTGAAAGGATGATACGTGTCATTAGTGGCTGTTCTTTTATATATATATATATATATATATATATATAATTCTTTATATACTTTCTAAGAGCTAGATATATATATATATATATATATATATATTATGTGTGTATTCATTATCAATTTACCTTTTTAAATTTATCCAACACAAATATAATTACATGTATACAATTTGAGCATGTTCACAAAATACAAGTCCAAAAAAAATCACGTAGTGTATTTATACAAGCAGGTCCTAATTGCTATGGCAAATGAGATGCACGTGCATAACTAACCAAAGCTAACTAATTATCTATCTTAACAAACTTCCATTGGTACTGGCTTAACAAATCGTCGTATCTCATTATTTGCATAGAATATAAAATAAGAAAAAGAAGAAAACAAATCGAATTGAAACAAATGCTGATTGAGTTATTGGTCTACAACTGCACACCTACTCAACTATGTAATAAAGATCATTCATTCACTTATATACCACTCACTGTAACATTCTTTTTATAACGTACGATGTGCAAAGTGCGTACATATAACCCTTTTAGTTATGAAAGTATAAGTATTTCTTCATGATTGAGGGACCAATACTTTATGTATAAATATTTTACAACATAATTAAAATAAAGCAAAATTTTAAATTCCGTAGAAAACTTGCATATTAACAGAGTGGGGCCCACAATAGTGAATACATGTAAAATAGTCTGTCCATAATACAAGTCCAAAAGAAAAAGGGAAATATTTGAAAGTGGTGGTTAGCTCAAGTCAAGAACC
Source organism: Scutellaria barbata (assembly GCA_028654395.1). Classification (NCBI taxonomy): domain Eukaryota; kingdom Viridiplantae; phylum Streptophyta; class Magnoliopsida; order Lamiales; family Lamiaceae; genus Scutellaria; species Scutellaria barbata. The sequence continues at coordinate 9,164,483 of CM053646.1, read as the reverse complement.
CAAGTCTACCCAAATACGGCGCCGTGTCGTAACTATACTCTCCTACTAAATAAAAGAGAGCCTTATTTCGGTAGACTTGACGGCCGTTACAGCAGAGGTCAGAAAAGCAATGCCGTTAGGCTTGATTGGAAACGGAAGTAGCGTCTTTAAGAGAGGAGGGTTCTCCAATGGTGGCTGACTGGACAGTCAAAGCCGACAAACTCGGGGAGGTGGGACCGCCGTTGATTTTGAGGCTGTTGGTGGGGCCCAGTGGGTTCCTAGAGTGAGAGGTGGCGGTGGAGATGGCGGTGGCCAGGGAGATAGGCATCAGGCAAAGCCCCTTCCCCTGAAGGTACTGCATGGCCGACCCCATGTCCTCTTCCATCAGCTTCGCCACGTTCTGCTCCGTCACCGTCATCCCCTCATTGTTGTTCGATGATGATGCCGTCTGCGTTCCGTTACCGCTCCTTCCCTGCACATTCACACACACACACTTCCCTCTTTACATTTTTGCCAAACTGAATTCTAATATCTTTTGCATATGTATTTAAAACTAAAACGTAGAAAACCCAGAAAAGGGTTTATCCTATAGAATAGGACGAAATCTTAGTTATGGTTTTGGGGTAGAATCCACGTCATCTTGACCAAAGGGAAAGAAGAGGGGCAAAAATGGAATCTGAAAAGGAGCACGCGTGATACTTTATGGTTTTGTTGTTTAGTGATGATGGAGAATTTTGAGAGAGACAGGCAGAAGCTGTGGGGTTGCCTCCCCCCATCTTTGGTTTTCTTCCACAATTCTTTCCATGCATCCATCTATATTATTTCAATTAACAATACACTTGGACTACATTTCTTTCATTGGTAGAAACATGAAAACACAAGGAATTAATTTGTGTAATGATGAGTAATATTATTAATTACCTCAGAAGAAATATCAGCAACAAGGGGGCCAACAGCTGAAGCACCTCCCAATCTGCTCATACTCAGAACCTATTCACAAAACATACAATTAATTTCAAGAATTAAATTAAAGCTAGGAAACTACTTTAATTTTAAATTCTTCAACAACCTTTCTCCACCAAAGTTTAAATAATAAAATGCCCATGGCCATTTGTCAACCGAAAGAATCATTTCAATATTTTACAGAGAGAGTGAGAGAGAGAGAGAGTACTTTGACTTGGAGCTGTAGGAATTTGACATAGTCGATTATCTCATCCAGCATTGAGGCTTTGTCTGTCTGTCATTTTCAATAACAAAGTATTAATCAGTGAACGCATCTCATCTCTCCATATATTATACTGGCGCCAACCCTTTTTTTACCCAAGCATATATTAAATTGATAATCACTTATTTATGATAGATTATTTAGTTAACACTAATTAATTGACTCTTCATCATGATTTATTATCGGCTGACTATGATTCCTCTATTATCTCAGTTCCAGCTTGTCTTCCATCACCTAATACATTCTCAATCACCCAATCCACACACCCCACATGTCATATCCTTTCATTTCTATGCTAATCATTCACTAACACCACGTGACACTGCAATTTCACTACCAAACTATGAAACTATTTAAAAATATTTAAAATTTTCAAAATTACTATATAAATAATTACAAATCAAATAAATAAAATGCTAGTAATCTATGCATATGTGAATGCATACACATAACATAACCGCTTCAAAATGAATTACAAATTAAAATAGGGCAAGAAAGCAAATTGCAGATAGTTAATCTCAATTAGCATAATTAATTAAGTAATTATGATAAGGGAGAAGTTCAAGCGACCTTGTTGGCATTTGGTACCAGCTCCTGCAGCGACTTCATTCTGTCCGCAATTCTCTCTCTGCGCAACTGCTCACATTTCGTTTTCAAAATCACTTATTTTATCAAACAGTTACAACTAAACCAATCGAAATATGACAAAAGTTACACTGAAATTCATATTAAAAATAAAAAACATAAAAATCGGCAACTGATTTTGTACAGTGTGGTAGACTCCAAGAATAGACTTACTCTTTCAGCGATGCTGTGAGGATCAGTAGCCTGTCCTCGCCTGGCCCTAACCCTCTGCCTCGGCTGTGCAGATGCTGCTCCGCCGCCTCCGCCGCTTGAACCGCTCGCAGCAGGTTGATTAGTTGCCGGCGCTGCCGCTGCTCCGGTGGCACTGAAATTCTGCCCTTGCAAAAAATACTCATCCGTGTTATATATCTCCGTTCGAGAAATATTTTTCATCAAATAAATGATTGGCATTCAGTGACAAAATGTGATAACTAAAACCTGCAAAAAGGATTGGAAATAGATATGACAAAAAACCTGAGGATGGTGGAAATGCTGAGGTTGATTTGAAGTTTGATTGAGGGATCCGGTGAAGCCGTTGAATAGAGCTTTAACCGATGCATCATTTTCCGGTAACTGCTTATTTCCACAGTAATATAATACACAGTAAATCTCATGTATAGTGGAATAGAAAAATTGCGTTCATAAATCAAAGAGATAGAAGAAAACTAACCGTGAGACCGTCAACGACGTCGTTATGATCAACTTGAGGCATGGGAAGAAGGCAGCCATCGGATCCAGTGGGGGAGCGGAGGCCATTAGCGGCGGCAAGGCTCCTAGAGAGTAATAACTGCTGCTGAAGCAACAAGGCCTTAGCAGTGCCGTTGCTGATCTGGTGCTGCCTCAGCTTGGAGGCCAACACAGCGGCGGACTGATCCTCCAATTGCGGCGGCGAATGGTCTTCCGCCCAAGGGAAGGAGGCGGCGGAGGAAGGCACCGAGGAGAGCATCTGTTCGAGGAAATCGTCGTGTGACGTGGCAGGATCGAAGTGCGAAGAAGCCAGCATCTGATGATGGTGGAATTCCTGGAGGGATGAGATTTGATGCTGGTTCATCAGAGCGTTGATATTGTTCATGGCGCTGAATTCTCTGCTCACAGGCTGCATGTGTTGATGATGAATCTCTGCAATCAGAAGGGGATGAAGAAAATTGAAATTTCAGTGAGTGATTGAAGAAGGTAGGGTTTGGAAGGAATTGAAGATAGAGAAAAAGAGAGATGAAAGCAGCAGAAGCATGCTTGGGTTTTGGGAGATTTGGAATGTTTATGGATAAAAATAAAAGAGGAATGTGTAGAAATATATAGAAATATGTATATATATATATATATATAGAGAGAGAGAGAGAGAGAGAAGGGGGGGGGGGGGGGTGGGGAGGGGGAGAGAGAGTGTGGAGGATTATAAACGTGGGGCTCTATAATTGGGGGATATTATATTAGTTGGCTCAAGCTTAGAGCTGGACTCGGCTTAGACCGTTGAGGACATTATTCTTTTTTCTTTTTCTTTGAATCTCTCACGATCTAAAGATCGCAATCAATTGTTAATTTCATTGTGGGTTTCTGGTATAACATAATAAAAGTTGCTAAAATTTTATATATTTTCAGTTCATATATATATCCAGAATCAACACAACATATGGATCTTTAGCATACTACTTTATATATTCATAAAATATTATGACATTTATATACAAGTGTAATGAAATGAGGTCCATGGTTCAATTTTAATAAAAAAATAGACATTGATATGTGAAAATAGGTTTGAATTATGAGTTGTGGAATTTTCTATCCCAATAAAGTATTTACGAGGCGATTTATATGAATTTTCGTGCAATATAACTATCATATTCCATTTCAATTAACTAATTTCTGTTTTCTTTATCTCCATTATTACTATGCTGCAACTATATGTTACTATAGTATCTGAAAATCATAGTCAATAGACATATGATAAAGTTCGTACATATTTATTGCTTTGAAATCATAAAAAAAACAAAAACAAAAACCTATAGTTGTCTTCCCCTCAATGGTTCCCAATTTTAAAATTTGCCTTCCCAATGATACCACCATCATAAATAAATAAATAAAATAAAGTAAAATAAAAACTATATGATTGTTTAATAATCTGCATTCATTCCAATATTGATTGAATGAGCGTGGCCAATTGAATTACTTATAATATAGTTAATAATATGCTTAGATTGAAATGATTATCGATTCTATTATAATAAATATTGATGTTAACAATTAATATAATGTAGCAAATCAAATTGCTTTAAAAAATAATGTATTCTACATTACATGCATGTAATCTCTTGGATAAGTTGGATAATTCGAATGTTTAAGTGATGAATTATCACCTTATAAGTTTACTCTAAATTATAAAATTTCTACTAGCTAGGTTGGTCATAAGCTCTAAATGGGTCCCTTGCAAGCCTTATTACATTAGGAAATTGCACTAAATGGGTTGGATGGGCCAAAAATAAATAGAATTACCATTATGTGTTTATTATTACTACAATCTTCATAAAATCACATATTCGCATATTACAAAACTCAAACTCATAAAATCCCAATAATTAAAAAAAAAAAAAAAAAAAAAAAAAGAAGGAGAAGGATTATACCAAAATATATGTGCACCTGACTTTATTCGAACAACTAGAAAAACATATCATATTTTTGCATTTTCAGTTCTTAATGAGTAATATATATGAAAGTAAAATTAACCTAAAATAGGTAACAATAAAATCAGAAAACTAAATCAAAACCTCTTATTCGTAAACAAAATATAAGTTGTATTTGGATCGAAGGATTACAAATATAAAATTAATAAAAAGTGTATTTCAAATCTAGTAAAATTATATAGAAATTTCATTAAAATTGTTCTAAAATTAATTTAAAATGAAAGTAATGGAATTTGTATTTCAAATTTATTGACTAATTGAAAAACGTCATATATATATAAAATCTTACATTAAATATCAATTTTAATTAATTTTAACAGTTAATTAAATACAACTATCCATATATTTTGTTGGCCAATCAGAAGTAATCGGTCATGTGTCAATATTATCAGATTCATATCATTCTAAACATCGTCAATGGGTATTCTACTATGAATTTCAAATTTTTTTCTAAATTCCTAAAATCCAAACACAATCTAAAGTTCTTTTTAAAAAATTAAATAAATTGATAAGTATTTATTAAATAAAATATCTATCTAACACGCCTTTCGTTACAACTTATCATTTTTCCTGGGACAGTGGTTAGTTGGGCTAATTATAATAATACATGGCCCTTCTTAATTGCTAATTAATTTATTTAAATTGTGAACAGCAATGCCTAGAAAGAAGGACAGGAAAAAGATGTCTTGAAATATATTAGTATAGTGTTATCTTGGGATCCATATCTGTTTGCATGAACTCCGACCAAGGAATTATACCATTGAATTGATTTAATGTTGGTACTTTTTTTATTTATTTTTTCCCCATAAAACCGATCTTAATTAATAATTAAATCTTATATATCGGTATTAGTACAATCTGGACGTATGTAAAGCTAGCTAGCTTCCTGTTTTCAAGCCATGTTCTTTGTATCAAACCAGATTCATACTATGTATGACATGAAATCGCATCAAATAAAATAAATCAGATCCGATTGATTTCATAATGTTAGATAATCGAAAATAAAATTGCCTCGAATACAATTCTATTAAATCAAATAATTTATTATGTATTCATCTGATTCTTCTTTGCAAGAGCTTCACTTGAATACTCGAATTTTGGAATTGAATCTCCAATCAAATTTTCTCCAAATTTAAATTTGATTTGAATAACATAAATTCAACGCCTTATTTCGAAGTAAAAGTTAATTTTGGAGGCTACCGCCAAGAACGTCTTGAATTTGGAAAGAACATTGTTTTATTAATTACAAAAAATGCTATTGAACTGGATGAGTTTTTTTTTTTTTTTTTTTAACCGAACAATACCTATCTGAGTGATTTAGCACATTGATCTTGGTAATGACCTTCTAGGAAAAATGTATGTGGAGAAAAATGTGTAGGAAACTCTCTACTACTTCTTGACTTTTTAATTAATCGGTATGTTGAATTATGAATTATAAAAATATACCCAAATTTATATATATATATATATATATGGTGCAGGACGTAGAAATACTTTCATACTTGCTTTATCAAACAACGTTATTTGTTCATGATTTGATGATGTATACTTCTTGCATTTAATTGGAAGATATAATATGATTTGATTAAATTATAACCACATATATCTGTAATTACTTTCATAGTAGCAATATTTTATCTTGATGGAAAAAATAATAATTTGGACATTTGACCATAAATTTTGAGTATTATCTATGATGTGCCTCTAAGTTTACAATGAAATTGCAGAAATTCGTGGGTAAATTGTGATTTAACAATGAAACTGAAAAGTTAGTTTATAACTATGTGATGAAAATTTCCGTAGGTATTTTTGTATAGTGTTTTCTTAGAAAAGTACAAGCAGAAATAACCAAAAAAATTAAGTATTACGGGATAAGAAAAATTAAATAAAATGAAAATATGTAAATAATATATATATATATATATATATATATATATTAATGGTGATATAAGAGTGAAATAAGTAATGAAACATATCATTTTGTACTGAATTTCAATTTTCAAAAATCTGCCAGGATCCCATTAATCTATTTCAATCTTTTGAGTGCTAGAATAGATTTATAACTTCAACAACTAACTTCGCATTTTATTATCATTATGTCCATGTGTACTGTGGTTCTGATTTATTTATTTATTTTTTTACTTTTATTTGGTTATTTCAACGACAAGAAATTTGTTAGGTCGAATGGAAAACACAATAATATAGTTTTATATTTACAATGATCCACCTAAAATATACGAGAGAATAATTAAATTAGAATAATCCATTATATATCATTAGGAAATAATAGTCTCCATACTATTATTAATCAATAGTATATGTCCTAGTCAACTTTCTCACCAATAACAATTTACACAATTTTTGTGTATAAAATTGCAATAAGATAACATGTAAATACTGAATGGCATCCGTAGCCAAAAAATATGCAGCATATCCTGTAAGGTACAGATCCTCAGAAAGGGACTTAATCATTTTTTTATGATTATTATATATGTATGCAATTTAATAAATTAAAGATTGATCTTAGTCAAGTGTTATAATTTAACTAAATGGAATCTAAGAAGTTTATACCAAATTAAGTACTAAAACTATCAGTAGGTAGTAGGAGATGACCACTTTTTTTTGCATAATATATCATCTTTTTAAAATAAATTTTTTTAAAGTATGCCAATTAATTATGAGAATTTTTTTATAAGACTATTTAATTATGGGGATTGATTACAGATTGAGTGGCCAATCAAATTTGGAATGAATGCAGTCATGTCAGTGAAATTAATTAAGAATTACTAGTGCTATATTGTCTTGAACTAGTTGCGTACCTGATTACAAATAGTACAACAAAGTATTAATTTACTAAATGATTAGTAAATATAATATAATATATCTGAAAGTATCAATTATAAAATCCTGGTATCAATTAAATATATCTAAAAGTATGGATGATTAAATATATCAACTATAACATTAAGATAAAAAAAATTATGGAATAAATTATCTATAATAAAATGGTAACATTATCCTGGTAGCATTATTACCCCGAATGTACTGAGCTTTAATGATGAAAATGTCAACAAATAATTATATACTCTATCGAAGCAGTTAAATGTTCTCTTTTCAAATCTGATTTCAATAATAAAACTATACAAATAATTTTTTCTTATATATTAACCAATTTGTAATTAGTATGACTTTATGTTTTGGGGTCATTTATATTGATTTACTTTGGAAATTAGAAATTTAAACATTTGAATACCACTATAAATTTTTGTACGATATTTACATTTGTAAATAGGAGAAAATAAAAACTATTTAGGCTTTTAATTTGTAATTTATAGATTCACATATATGTCTATACAAATATATATATTGAAATTAGATTTGATATACATAAATTTTTGAAGATTCTGCTCATTTTAATTTTAATAAAATAATATAATTATCTTGATTTAGAGTCCTATGGTGGTGTATTTAGCCGAAAATTGATAGAATTAAAGTTATGTTCATAATATTTAAATTTCCAAGTCCATTTAAAATCACTCGAATATAACCAAACTGATTAAGTTGAAATCCAACAAGACCAGCCCAAAACAGCTAGAATTAAAGCCCACCAAAAAAGAGTTGATGTTAAGCAGATCTAAAAATAATGGGCCACTTTGTGAACTTAGCCCAAAACCTTGTATCTTGTAATGATAATCGAAAATGGCCCACTTTAATGGTTCAAAAAGTCTAAAAACCTTACATTTGAAGTTTGAATCATCATCTCTCTCTCTCTATATATGTGTGTATATATATATATATATATATATATATTTTTTTTTTTTTCCGATAACCATATTTCTGTTTTAAATCTGAAACCTAGTATCCTCTCATTAAAAAAATAAATTGCAAAAACCAGCAATGTAATAAGACTTGGTCCGATCAAGATAATATTGCATGATATGTTGAAAATAATATTCTCGTATCATTAATACACATCATTTGTATATTAATAGTTTTATTTTGTATAGTGTTTTTACTAGTAAAATGTAAGAAGATTCCAAGTGAATTGAAATCGTTGAAGTTTAATTTGCATTTCTAATAGGATTAGAGATTGATTTATGCTTCTACCAATCTAGCAAGCACAACTTCTTACAATATGTAAAGATTATACATAAACAAGATAATAAGCTGGAATGTAAACAATGAGTAATACAATCTACAAACAAGATGATGATCACAAATGTAGCATAAACAACACAATCTTTCTTAGTTCCCCTTGCAACAAAAAAGGAAAACTCATAGCCTAAAAGGTTAAAACTGTAGCAGATAAATCAAGTGTGTGAACCTTTTAGATTTAGCCCATAGTGTAAGATGGAGTTGGCAAGTTGATCACAGTGCTCTTCACTTTCGTCATCATCAGAATGCTGTTCGTCACGCCTTGCGATCCGATTCCACTGTCCTTAATACCCTGCACAAATAGATCGAATTCATCAAAGCCGTAGTTCTAAAGAAAAGGATTATGAGGTATGATTATTTGGACTAATTGCTTCCTGCATATATGGATATTACTATAATATCGTATGATATATGACGTGTGACGTACTTCCAAAAAATCAATTATAATTTTTTTGTATTTTTTAGGGTGTGTCACATGTCACATATTTTGTGGATTATGATAATAATCATATGGATAGGGTGGACAAAGCCGATTCTCACTTGGAAAGGAAAGTGATCGGGACCACGAGCAGGAGCCGAGTTGATCTGAACAGTCCCCGTCTCCATTGCATCACTAATCAACATTGCCTTGTTGATGTCTTTTGTGAAAACACAACCCTGAAGTTATAGCCATTTCATCAAGTTGTTTCATTGTCTAATTCCTATTTTTATTGCAGACTACGACACCTGCGGATGTGGCACATGTGTCACTCTGCCACGCAGGTGTCCAATTATGCGAAAAAAAAAAGTGAAAAAAAAAAAAAAGGACCTGGAGGCCAAAGTTGCTAGCATTGCAATGATGAATTCCTTCTTCAATGGAGCCAATTCGAATCACAGGCAAAACCGGTCCGAAGGGCTCCTCCCACGCGATTCTCATGTCGGGTCGGACATGATCCAACAACAAAGGCCAGATCAGATTGCCCTCTCTCTTGTACTCTTGGCAAAATGTTGCCTTCTTGTCTTTAGCATCCATGACCAGTCCTTCGATGAAGTTGGCCGATGACTCTGATACAACCGGAGTTATATCACAGTCATCCTCGGGTGGGCCCACACTCAGTTTTGCAACCCTCGACTTCACTTTCTCAACGAGGCTGTCAGCCACGGATTCCATGACCAAGACCACCTTAACAGCCGTGCACCTCTGACCACTGGATAATGCCCCATCAGTAGTTCCAATGAAGTTAAACATGTTATTGATCTTCTTAAGTTAGTTCAGATTATAAACCTGTAAGAAAATCCTCCTTTGATGATATTTGCAGCGACCAAGTCCAGATCAGCATCTTCAAGAACAATGCAAGCATCTTTGCCTCCCAGTTCCATTTGTAAAGGAATCATGCCTGCTTTCTTTGATATTGCGATTCCAGTGTCACCGCCCGTGAAGCTAGCAAAAGCAATGCATTTAGCATATATCTCAGGGACTTGAATAATAAATAGCAAGAAGTAGTTTACCTTATGCAATTCACTCCTGGATGCATTGTAAGAAAATCACCTATCTCAGAGCCTTTGCCTGTGATGCAGCTGATTAGTCCCTTGGGAAAACCGGCCAAGTGAAAGCAATGCACCATGTGAAGACAAGCCACTGCACCCTGTGTACTGACAGATTAGCAAATTACCAAGTTTTGGTTGAAGGAATCGGTTCTAAATTAAGTGCAAGAACACCTGAGTTGGAGGCTTGAGGACTAGGGAGTTCCCTGCAATTAGAGCTGGCCCGATTTTAGAGACAGCCAGGTTTACCGGATAGTTAAAAGGCGGGATAGCTAAGACAACGCCTAACGGAATCTGTAAGGCACTCCATGTAAGTAATCATGAGACAGAGATAATCAATCACACGGTTTTTTTCAATACTAAAACAAAACAGAATTTGTTTATGATCATACCTTGGATGTGAGACAGTACTTGGTTCTTTCGTTTCCCGGAAAGCTATCGGATACGAGGAATGTGCCCTCTCCCAAGATTCTAACACCTTCTTCAGCACAATAAGAAACCAGATCTCCAGACCTAACAACCTTCATTAACCCCGATTTTCAAGATTAATCATTTCCAAACTGATCAAATGATTGAAATGACTTCCATTGATAACTAACTATAAGCATTGGTTACCTCAGTGACAGCATCTTTTGCTGGTTTTGCAATTTCTTTGACTAAAGCCTCTGCTATGGGGGCTTTGTGTTCTTTAAGTATAGCAGCGGCTTTGTGAAGGAGCTCTGCGCGTTTCCATAGTGGTGTTTTCGCCCACGATTTTTGTGCAGATTTTGCTGTTTCCATCACCTTGTTCACCTCTTCTTGTGTACAAGCTGGTACACATAAACAAATGTACTTCAACAACTTGTGCTTCTTGAAATCTAATTCATGTTTGTGATTTTTAGTGATCATTTTTCTGTTGCATCCAATCTATAGACTATAGTGGATCGTGATTAGAAGGAAATAAGTGGGTGTTTAGTGAACTGGTTTTTTTCCCCCATTCTTTTTGCAGAAGAAGTTTAAATCAGATACAAAATATGTCATCAAATTGGCCTTTTGCAGAGATAACATATAATGGAAATAGGATATGTCATGTAAAATCCAGGTAGATTATGATTTCACAGTACATTTATATCAGTAAAATTGAAGAATTCATGCAAATCTCAACCAGTAAAGTATAATTCATCTCTCTCTCTCTCTGTGTACGATAATTAATGTATGAAAATATATATACCTTGAACCTTGTACTGAGTCTTTCTTGTAGTAGGATTGACAATGGCAACGGACTTGGCAGAAGAAGATTTCTTCCATTCTCCATCAGCATAGAATTTAAAGACATCTTCATCAATAATCTCAGAGAAAATTCCAGTGCCCGCCATGGCAACAAGCTTCTCTTTAGTTTTTTTTCCTTAAATCTGAGATTTATGAAGCAAGAAAAGTGTTGCTTTTCTTGGACTTGGTGAGTAGCTGCTTTGTTTGGAGCGTAGAATTAGTGTTTTCTGTTTTTCTTGTTGGAAGAAGCTCAGCCACATTTCTTCATGGACCATTTTTACACCATATGTCATTTTCTCTTAATTTCCTTTTTCTTTTTTCTTTTTTATTTTCACACATTCATTTTACTATCTCTTATTTTTATAAGAAATCAATATTTGTATTGCATTCATTAAAATTTAAAACTATATATACAGCACTTATTACATATGGAGCCAAGAAATAGGGCCTTGGTAGAATTGTCGGCTAGATTGAGAAGACGTGGTAATTTGTGAGCTTTTTTTTTTTTTTTTTGTGAGCTAATTTCTCTTTAATTAATTAAAAGTCAGAGATGATAAAGCTCCACGAATAATGGAGCTTCAATTTCATAAGCAGATGGCATTCCTTGGTTGCCACACATATATGCTTAGCTCTTACATTCTAAACATTTTATGACTGATAATATAACTTTTTGTACTAAATGATAAATATTAAAGTTGTTAGTGATGTTGAAATTGTACCTACCTAATAACGACAAAATTATGTGTAAATTATAACTTCAAAATATAATAAGGTGGTGATGTTATATATTGGGATGATAGTTTTGTGATTTTATTTCAGGAAAAAAATATAGATTTAACAATTTATGATTTATATTCTCTATTTCGAATTAATGATGATCCATCTTTTATATTTTATTACATTAGAGTCTTAGACACACGGATTCATATATCAACGTCGCGCGTCAGTATTATATAAGTAAATGAATAATTAATAATGTGAAATACAAATAAAATGATAAATTTTCGATATTTCTTAAATAAAACATGTACGTAACTGAAACAGATTATATCTAATTCCTTGGCTGTATCGGTCTTGTGAAAATCTATTAATATGATAAAGCAAATATATTTGTCTTTCTTTTCCTTTTTTTTTTTTTCTCAAGAAAGAAGATGTAAATAAAAAATAATATCTATATATATATATATATACGTAAATTTCCCTGCTGACCAATATTATATAAGTAAATATATTATAAACGAAACATGTGCTAAAAATAATATTATAATGCCTGCAGTCAAATAAATAACGTTATCCACGAAAATTAGATGAAGAGAAATTAATTAAAGCTACTCTGTAGTGAATTGAGCGTGCTCTCCTGTGTATTGATTATTGGGTGACATTTGTTTAATATCATAATCCAATCTTGTACATTTATTAAGATTATAAATAGATTTATGTTAAATTATGAGCATAGCGCAAAATATAAGATAGAGTATAGATTTGTGTAACGAGACATACGTGTTATTCGAAATATGTTCAATAATGATATTATTTATCAAAATATATATATAAAATCATGTTTGTATATTCATCATAAATATATGTTAATATATTCACTAATGATATATAAATATTATATATTTTGTAAATTACATGATATGCGGCATGATTAGTAAGATATTTTCACAATGAATATTGGACAAAGAAGAATTTTCCTAACCATAGAATGATTGTTCAATTATTTTGATAATAGTTGGATTTTTTATGTGCTGAAAAAGTGCACTAGTAGTTCTAATATTTCAAAAGTGTTGTCCATTTGAGCTATATACTATGATTTATCTCATTAACAATGCTTTGAAAAGGGGACAATGGGGGATTCATCCTCCAAAAAAGCCCAAGTGATAGAATGTGGTGGTTGAGCAAAATTATATGGTTGAAACTATAGTAGTCTTTTGTTGTAAGACCATAATTGTGGAAGCCATCAATTGGTTTAAAGGTAATTCTTGGACCACATAGAGCCCACTTGACAACAAATTTCATACCCATGGACACGTTTGATTTGGGCTCATTGGGTTGTATTTTATTATGCTCCTATTGATGTAATCAGAGTCTAAAATTGTACTCATAAGTTTAGCTAACGATAGGTTTTTTTTTTTTTTAACTTAAACAAGATTTTAGATTTTAGTCTCCCCACCCTAGTCGGTATTCCCCCCCCTCCCCCCACCAAAAAAAAAAAAGCTCACTCGCACTTCACATTTGAATTCAATCCGGGGCGGTACTGTTATTTGGGGGACCATTATGAAAATAGAAAACAAGTTTTGTGGAGAAAAATTAAATATTTTAATCTATACAACAAATATAACTTAAATATCTAGAAATCAGTAGTAAAACATTCTCATTTAAAAGTTATTAACATAAACAAGTTTCAATGTATATTCCTTTTTTATTTCATATTACAATTTAAATCAGATTGACCTTTTTTTTTATTTAAAAAAGAGAATGGTAAAAAATATTTTATTACATCAATTATAGTATTTTGGGCCAAAACAAGAAATATAATAATTATAAATACCTAGAATCGGATAAAAAAATTGATATCCCTTAAAAAAATGAGGCTCTAGGCCTAAGTTTTCTTTCCCTAATTCAGGACCCCTAAATTCAACCAGAAAAAAAAAATCATCCATATTTCCTGTTTTGCAATTTGTTGTCAGTCATATTATTTATTTTAGTAGATCGTATTTTTACGCACATTTACTGTTTTTTTTATATCATTCTTTAAATGATAGATATTGTGTATACATCTATGTTGTTTTAATTGATTTGGATCTAATAATTAGTGTGTCGCTCAAACTATTCGATAATGACGAGATCGAAAAAACATCATCACAGATTATGTGAAATCATCTAAGAGAATTGGGTAGATGATGATTAAGAATAGTAATAAAGAGTTAGATATTATTTCTTGAAGAGAGTGAGTAACTAGGAAAAGTTTATCATCTCAATTATTTATATGTATTTTTATAAGGATAAAAAAGATAATTATTCTATAATATAAAAATACTAATTACATAAGATATGTGGCCCTTTGAACCTAGGTTTGTTGAGCCCAGATTCCTCTTGGGATTATCCACATCAGGTAAGTTTCTCTTGATTTTTTTCATACTATGTAAATTATTTATTACACTTTTAACATATTTGCTGGAACTCCTAAATTGTTTAAGAACTTTTAAGCAATTAATTTAACTTCCTTAGCTACTTTAAACAAGGAATTGTCATGGGAGTTTTAGGGATATTTTTTCAGCACATGTTCAAAAATTAATATTGCTTTTATTCATTTAAAAAAAACAAGGTATTATTTTCATACATATAAATATATTTATTGCACTTATAATTACTAACATTTATCAATCACTTAATTTTTTAATCAGTTTGTAAAAGAGTAATTTATTCTCATGAGCTCATATAGTCATATTTGTTGACAAATATATATATATATATATATAATAATAATAATAATAATAATAATAATAATAATAATAAAAATACCAACTCGTAAAAAATTAAAATTTGGATCTTAAAAATTTTTGTATGTAAAACTGAGTTTTTTTTTGTTTGAATAGTTATGGTCCACCACACATGTATAATGTGTGTGTGTGACAAAAATGTGTATATTAGATCTTCACGTGTATCATTATTTATGAGATGCAGTTTATATTGAAGTAAATTGATCAATCAATGCCGTTAATAAATAGTTCGATGTCATCAATATGCAAGACAACATGGATCAACTCAAACTGAAGTTCAATGCAATCTGGTGTTTTTCACTTATGTGAAAATTATGAATTTTGACTTAAAAAATATTATTTTATTTCAAGAAATATTACTTTGAACTAGAAAATATCATTTATTTTTTGTTTTTGTAAATTACTTCTTTAGAAAATAATTTGAATTATTACTTTTATTTTTAAAAATAATATTATTTTTGTTAGTATTACATTTACTATGAAATGTAACATTTTTTACTTAAAAAGTAGAGATTTTATTGATCCAACAAATAGGTGAATGTGAAAGATGATAATCAGTAATATAGGACTTGAAAATTTTGATATAAACTTATCAATACTCATAGGGGGCAGGGCACTATCAAAATATAACTCCCTACATTATCTCAGGATGTTATTCATTTAACCAATTGTAATCAAACATAAAGATATTTTGTGAACTACCAATATTTTGTAAATACATATCAATAATACATGTAATAAGTTTGTGCATGATTATAATTGCTTAAATAAATATAAAGATGTGACTTGATTTTATCGATATTACTATCAAAATAACTATCAAAATAATTGTATATGTATTTATATATATTAGAAAATTATCATATTGTAATATATATATCGATAATTAGCAGAATATTTTCTTATTTTTTTAATTGACACATGATGACATTAGCTCATGTCATCATGCGGGAGAGAATGGTACCATATTTGAGAATGATAAGCACATTAAATTTACATGCATAATCTTGATGGTTTCAAATTTTTTGAGTCTAATAAGTTTTATTTTTTACGAAGATCATATTAATAATTAATCTATCTTTTAGGTATAATTTTATAAAAGGATAAAATCCTTAAAAAGTATTATTTACTTAATTAAGATGTAATCTTGAAACATAATGCTCTTCATTAAATCTATTTTTCTTTCAATCAGAAAAAACATGAACAATCAATATTTGTAGTTGTATAACATATTATTTATTTACAAATACTAATGCAAGATATTTATTTTAGTGGAACAACTGTCGTGATTTAATACCTAGTGCAATCCATCGAGTATAGGATGGAAGAAACTGTATACTTAAAAGTCCTAATTTGATCAAATAATGTAGTTTATTTTTTAATTACTAATTTCTATATTTTGTGTATCTATTATAATAATATTTTTTTAAAATTATAAATATAATATGACAAATTATTTATTTATTATATATGGTGGTTCAAATTCTGAGTTCCGTTCCTCTTTAAAATAAAAATCAGAGTTGCGCGGTTTTACTACGCAGTCGCAGTCGCAGTCGTGTGTCAGTTTGACATAAAAAAGAGGACACAATCTTCGCTTATATATACGTGACAGATTTTCCAAAATTGGCGTAAGGGTTTTTTACGCTGATTTCTCTTTTGTTCGAAGATGGATGAGAGGATGAAAGAGATGCATGCTCTCACCAAACAACAGTTGGAATTCATTTACGGCGTTCACATCGATGAAGATGCTCTGTTTTTCGCTGCTGAAGTTCTTCAAGGTTAATTTCCTTCCGTTGTTTATTGATTTCTAGACGAGTTTTTTTTTTTCTTTCCCAATTAACTATTTATGTTTGTTTCGGGCATTGATCTGCATATATATGACGTGAATTGGTGAATTTATTTCAGTTGAATCTGTTTTTTTCATTTGATGGTTTAATTGTTACATTTGGAAGAAAAATTCAGTAGAATTTTGTAGCTGCGGACGTGCATGTACATTGGCACAATGTAGTTGTCCCAATGGCTGTGGCATTTGTGCGTGCGTGCGTGTGTGTGGCATTAGGAAACTGTCATCACATTGTTTTAGTGTGGTTGTGATGAATTCTCTGCCTTGTCTTCGTGTTACTTTGTAACTCTGTTTCCAGAGACAAGT
Source organism: Scutellaria barbata (assembly GCA_028654395.1). NCBI lineage: Eukaryota > Viridiplantae > Streptophyta > Magnoliopsida > Lamiales > Lamiaceae > Scutellaria > Scutellaria barbata. The sequence goes on along the minus strand of CM053646.1, from coordinate 9,147,398 downwards.
AACTAGTTCAATACAGATTTGAGCTTTATCCCTACTATGTTTGCTACGACCGTGTTGAGGAAGCTTTTCTTGTATATAATGTTTTATCATTTCTTTCATAAGAAACATATAGATTAATGATGGGATACTGACAGGTTGTGGATAAGTCATCCACTCAATCAAAACTATAGAAGAGACAATTTGTCAATTTATCTTTCTGCTTCAATTTGCAAATTCTCCATATTGAATGTTGGGATGAGTGGTTATCTATGCTTCTACCTTTCTTTCAATTCTTAGCTCGTAGAAACCTGTACAAGCACATAGTATTTTATATGTCTGCATTTATGTGTATTTTACTAGCTTCATCATGTTATGATAAACCTCTAAGTTCTAAAAATAATTTTTTGGGCTTTTCTTTTGGCTCCCTACGCAGTGTATGGAGGTGAGTCAGCTGTACCAGATGGAAATAACACCATGCAGCTGGTGGAAAGAGCCTGCCATATGTGGAGGGAAGGTCTTGATTCAGATAGTGAAGAAATAATTTTGGATTGGGATGAGTATTGTTTTGATCGTGCTTTTCTTGAGCTCATGGAACTGAAAAAGGAGAAGTCTGTTGCTTGCCGATCAGTTATTTTGCCTTTGGTATGTTTTAGGTCCTTTAATCCTCTGGATGTGATTTATGTACTTCTATGCATTTTTCTTGAAGTCTTGGTTTAGCTAGCTATAAACTATTTAGTTGGATCAAACTTTCTTAATGGTATCTTGTGGTGATAGCTAGTGTCTTGATGGAGCATTTTCTGTAACATCCTCGATTGTTGCACGATGGAGCAGTTTTTTATATTGTCATTACCTTGAATCTGTTTCCTATATCAGGTAGAGAAAGAACTCACTGAATGCAAAAATAAGTTGGATTCTTTTCAAAATAAGTGGGCTCCTGCGGTGGCACATCTGAGATATGAGTCTGAAAAGAGAGTGAATTTGTTAAGATATTTGCACCACGAGCTGGTTTCATTCATAAACAATACAATATTAGAGGGGTACCTAGATATTGTCAACCTAAGCCAGTTGCTTTCTCGATTAAGCATCACTGTTGTTAATCGACTTCATCTCACTATTCGTAGTGCATTTAAAGAAAGACTTGTTGTTGGACCACGTGAAGTTGCCAAGGTAAAGTTCTTTTCATTCCAGATTCTAAATAGAGAAACATGTTCATGAGATACTGGTTGTTTAATCATTTACTGGTCATTATGCACATGTTTAATTATCTCATTTCTCTCTGTAGGCGGCAAGTTCCGTGTCTGATCTTCCCTTAAATTACTTTAACTGGCCTTTCAAGTTGAGGCTTGCACCGAGAATTGTGGATCTAAAGTCAAGATTATCACAGAAATTAATTGGGTTGGATGATGTGATTCATAAAATCGCACATTCCTTGTCAAAACAAAAATCAACAAAGACCCCTTTTGGGTCATTTCTCTTACTGGGACCACATGGCTGTGGAAGGACAAAACTTGCTAAAGCTCTGGCTGAGGAAATTTTTGGTGACAAAGACAGGTTTATTAAACTTGATATGTCCAAGTATTCAGAGCCTGAATGTCGCTCAAGCCTCCTATTTGTTCTGAAGAGGTTATATTGGACTATTTGCTATTTAGTGTTGTCTTCTAGTTTCTCCTATATGCAGTATAAATTCAGAAAGTGATTATCTAAAAGAATTTTCTTATCTTGTAGGGATAAAAAACCTGGGAGCGTTGTCATGTTTGATAATATTGAGAATGCTCATACTAACATATATGAGGTTCTCTCTGAGATATTAAAGGAAGGTTTGTTGACTGATGGAGAAAGGACATCACTCAGTTTTTCTGATGACTTAGTTTTCGTCTCATCACATGTTGGCCATGAAGTGTTCTGTTATTGTAGATGTCTTCGGGATTCGATACCAAAAATCCCTTTCCGAGAAATGTATAAGGATCCTGCACTTTTTCATGCAGAGTTCAGTTACAAAACATGTTATTTGCATCAATTTTATACTAAGGTATTGTGGTATCTGATTATTTTTCTTGTTATACTAAAATTTTGATGACACCACCTGATTTTTCTTTTCCCGTTTTCAGGTGACTAATCAGTTTAATCTTGAGTTTATGGATCTATTCAACGACGTAGTTGTTTTCCCTTGGCTGACTCCGCAGAACCATATGGCCATCATTAGACTTCAAACCAGGGATGTTGCCACATTTATGAGTACCTCACTGAAGAAGCCAGTAATTGTGTATCCCTCGGATGCTGCACTGAAAAACGTGTTGTGTTATCAAGCTATCTTAGAAGTGAGTATAGACTAATATTTTTGCAAATCCTGGAGTCTAGGAAAATACTGGTGGATCGCCAATAGTTTCCGAAATCAACTTTATCTCTTCTAATGTTTTCGGCTAATGTGTTTGGAGTCATATGTGTTTCCTGGTTATTAACTTCCGTCAGACCGCCACATAATAAGTCTATGATAGAGGAATATTTTGATGATTTTTCAGTATTAACTTTAACCTAAAGCAGTACTGCGTTATGCAACTAACATGAAACACAAGCTTTGAGATTTGTTCATTTGTATATAAACCTGCTTGAGGTTTGTTCAAGACTTCAAATGCACAAATCCCCTAAAATACATTGGATATAAACTCAGGATATATATTAGAACATTTTGATTTATTTTGTGGTAGGAGATAGAACAAGTATGTCTTGGATACATAATTTCTAGTACTTAATGATTTAATTTAGAAATTAATGACAAACTGTCATTAATGGTATATGTCCTTCATTTTGATCAAACCTCACTTACATCCTAATATTTCCAACAACCAAGTTTAGTATATCTTCCTTTTTTGTTGGTATAGTGATAATCTGAGCATCAATTAATTTCATTTCCTTTCTCAGAAAGGCGCACATGCTTATGAGACTTGGCATAAAGTGTATATGGACCCCATGCTCCACGATGGCGTTTTAAAGAATGAGGCAGATGATGACATGATAATCATTTATATTGATGCACTCGTGGGTTTGAGGAAGAAGTTTTCTTTTAGAGTTGAAAATAGCAGACATCTGCAAAAATGCCCAATTTTCAAGAGTTCTAAACAAAATTTTCAGAAACTGCGGAGTACCTATCGTAGAGAAAAGCTACAAATGAACCGGATATACATGCTACATAAAAGATTCTTCAATTTGCTTGAGTTGATGAGAGCAAAGACTCGAGTAGATCCCAACCGTATCCTTATGGAATGTCAGGATCTTGTTATATTGATTGATGATCTCTTAATGAATGAATCTTGTGATAGTAATGAACTAGAGCAGGTATTGTATCAGTTACATTTTCCTATGCTCTTCTGTTTAGGAAAGAAAAAATAAAATGTGTTGAATGTATCTTTGTAACTTTTTTTAATTTTTATGCAGGTGCAATTGGATGACTTCAATAAGGAGATACAGGGTTCCTTGGGTGATAGGACCATGGAAGGAGATAAAATATGTATAAAGCATGTCACTGGAAGATTGAGAAGTTCGCTAAAAGAAAAGGATAAAGCAACTCAAGTTATTATCGAGCCTCTTTTGAGGCGCTTAAGCACATCTGACGATCAACAATCGAACAAGTCTAGTCTCCTGCCCACGTCATTTTTGTGTTTGGGTCTTACAGCCGAAAGCAAGAAACAATTTGAAAAATGCCTTGGCGAGCACCTTGTCATGGACGATGGGAAAAAATTGCTTTTCCAAGTTGACTTGTCACTATGCACAGAACCTGATTCATTTTTCCGGTTTTTGATTGTTCCCCTTCAATCTCTTAAATTTCTGATTTTCATAGATTTGATTGTTTATTTTGCTGAATGTTTTAGAGACTCCTTCCCATGTTTCTGAGATATTGATGTGTAGGTGCGCATATATTATGGACACTCAACTGTTGCTCACGGAGGCTGTCAAGAAATCACCACACTGTGTCATTGTCTTTCATCGGCTTGAGATGGCACATATTACTGTTTTTAGCACCATCCTGTCTATTCTTGAGGATGGTGTGTGCACAGACAATGAAAACAACATAACAAATTTCGGGAATTCTGTGGTTGTTATTATCTCGGATCTTGGAAACAAGGAGATGATTGGTGGACTCAACGGACATCATCCTGAAAGTGAATCCACATCCAATGAAGAAGCAGCTGTTGAATCTTCACCAACAGATGAAATGGTAATAAGACTAACTTCTTTGTAGCAATTTCTAATTGCTTCATGTAGGAAGAGTTATGACAATTACTATGCACTATATAAGTATAATTCATTTGATTATGCCTCTGAGTCAAATACACGTTGCTCTTTTTCTTTTTTTGTTTTAATCATTAGTATAGTAAGGATATTAAATTCTTCCAAAAAAACTTCTCTATTCTCTACTGTTATTTTCGGTGATATTAATGATGTTCAACGTCGTGGTATGACAGGAATTCAGGGGATTGAGATTTGAGCTGCTCTATCGGTTGGATCAGTTGTTACTTTTTGATCCCTTCTCTGATGAACAGCTTAATCAATTCGCCATATCACCTATGAAATCTTTGGAGGAAAAATCTCACAATTTGTATTTTGCATTTCTTCGTTTGTTTGATGTACAGGGCAAACAGGTATTCCTCCTCCTGATGTTGCCTCTTTTTTTCTTTCTTAACATCAAAAGCCTTCACTTAACGTAGCTTATGTATTTCTTCTTCTTTTTTTCTCCCTACAAAGAAACAACATTGTGATACAGATGAACAGATCAAATATATAGAAGAAGCACTCGGTGAAGTCGTTAAAATAAGGTAAGGTGCCTCTGGGTTTTTTAGTTAGAAAACTTTGTGGGTTGATTTCTAATGTGTTTTATTTTTCGTCTCTCTCGGTTTCTCTCTCATTTGCACTCTTGACTGGCAGAAAAATTGAGCATGAAGCCGTTGTAGCTCGAGTAAATGATCCTAAAATTTCTGAAGATACTCCTGAGATAAATTGACAACTCTTCCTTAGTTTCGTCTAGTTTTGGTTGTTTGGTACTATTCTTTCTTAACTCACATTGCGGAAGGTCCTGCTGGTATTATGGTGCTTTGGTCTATTCATACACATAGATTCTGTATATGAATTTTGTGTTTGGATTCTTGCTGCTATTATGGTGCTTTGGTCTAATTCATATACATAAGACTGTATATGAATTTTGTGTTTGGAATAGACATTATTATAATGGATATGCTACTTCGTGAACATAATAATTAGCAGCGGATTTTTGCAGTTCTTATTTTATTTTTTCCGACTGATAATTTAACCTTTTCTTGATTTTAATGTTTGTGTTTAGTTTGTAATTACAAGTGTGTTTTTTTTTTGGTTTGTAATTCATACCTGTCAAACTAAAAATAATTATCCTGGAGTATTCATTTATCAGATATAGTTTACATTGTTGATGATTGAATGGGGTTCGTTATTTTATTTTACTATTAATTCACCTGCACGATGCGCAATTTATTATTTATTGTAGTAGTGTATAATTTGTAATTATATAATGAAATTGTTATATTATAAAGTTATTTATATATTTTTTATTATTCAAACTTTGTATGATATAAAAATATATTTTCATATAAAATAAATTATTATTCAATAATGAATAACAGTCTTCGTCAACAACTAATAATAATAATAAATAATAATAATAATAATAATTAACAATATGTTACATGAGAAAAGTATCCTAAATAACATGAACAATCTTCTTGATAAAACTAATAATTTTTAGAATTTTTTTATTAACTAAAATAATGATGTGATATCTTTAAAAGGGAAAATGACATTTTTGTAATATATTCCAATTGGTTTTATTTTTATATAAGTATAGATAAATTATTCAGGAGATGTTCTATTATTTCCTCTGCAACAAGAGTCTCATTTGCAGTATGCAAAAACGAATTTGATGATGGATATCGCTAGCATTTTGAACTATATAATTACAGATTACAACAATCTGAAAAATAAATGTTTTAAATAGTTATATCAGTCGAACTATCATATTTTTTAACTAATACGCATAAATTAGTTTTTGGTGCTATGACTTTACCAAATTTTGCGAAAGTTGCAGTTCATTCACCTGCAGAATATTCCGTCTGCTTTCAATTCACTCTAGTTTATTGCATTTTATTAACCTAACATAAATTTTATTTAGTTACCATTCTGTAGTTTAAAAAAAACATTTAACAAATTTTTCACTATCCCTTCAGGAAAATAAAGTTTAATTGTTGTTTGTTATAATACTAAACTAAAATTGTTATAATAATTATATAATTATTAAAAGTAGAAATTAAATTAAATCCACCCATCAAAATTTCAAATATAACTAAATCTCATAAAGTTTGGTTAGTAATTGAAAACGAAAAAATAATTTATATATTTTAGTTAGCAAAAGCGTGATAATTTAATTTATATCACCCCTTTAAAATAAAATATCTTGGGTCTGAAACTAGTAATATATTGTCCAAAACACATTAATCTGAAGAAGCCCAGTCTAAATTTAATGGGCCACAAATGGAATATGGGTCCACCCAAATTGTCTTTGGATTTAGACGCAATGCAAGCCCACTAAATGTCTAAAACCCCAGGCCCAGACTTCTTATCGTCTAAACCCTTACCAGCATAGACAAGGTGCCCTTCTTCTTCCTTGGCTATCCCTCCTCCACACTTGACGCACTCGAGCACGCAGAATGAGGACGAGAACGAAGCGGAATCTAAATGATTCTGATAAACCCAAGGATGAAGACGTGCAGTCGTTGAAAACAAAAAACATTGAAGAAATTCTCAAAAGAATTGAAAAGGCTGATTCTGCAGCTGAAAGCTCCGAGGATTCACCGTTTGTTTCTGAATCCGATGATAGTGACGATGAAGTACTGTGTACTCTTTAATTTACTTATCCTGGTCAAGTTAGGGTTCCTTTTTTTGCCCTTTTTGACTATTTAGTGGGTTTGTATGTACTGATAATTGCAATTATAATACCGTTTTCGTTTCATGTGGCATTTCTTAATTAGATGAAAAGTCTTGCTGGGGTATTTAGTTTGCTGGAGATGTAATCTGCTTGAAATTTGAATTTAAGCACCATAGGGTCAATTTGTTGTTGCAGCTCTTTCAATTTGCATGTGAAATTAGGAACCTTTATATGATATTGACTCCTAATTTTGTTTCTATACTACAGTTTCCTTTTAATTTACCAGTGTTTTTGTGTCAATGAGTTACTGAATCATACACCTGGATAATGGTAATCAAGTTGAAAACTGGGTCAGTGACGGTATTGAATTCATGATTTTATATTATTTTTCTATTTACTGTAGGCTTTGTCTGAGGATGGTGGCTCAATGACTGAATCTGGATCCGAGCAAAGTCAACTCTCCCAGGATGAGGTACTTGGTAATTCTTAGTTTTAACTTTCGTTATTTCGTTTGGTTGTGCAACTAAGGATCATGGTTTTGGTTATGCTTGAAAATTTGGAGTTGGTCCCTTAATTATGAATTGAAAGATACAGTGGTGTGTTGCTTTGCTTGTATAGAGAGTGCAAATGATTATGAGTCACATAGTCCAACAAAGATGCAATTAAACATCATGATTGCTTGACTTGGTTTTTTTCCTGTAATTTGGGCATTTCATTAGCTGTGGTCTTCGTGAAATTTGTCACTTTTAAGCATTTCCTTCTGAAGCATTGACAAGTCTGACTTGATTCAATGAACTAACACTCTCCCCTCTTGCATGTGTTTAGTTCAAACTTCCTGTGGTCATAAATACTTTGTGCCTCCCTGCTAGTCATAAAGTCTACCCTTCCTACTTAACATGGACACACCTTAAAACCTTTATCCTTTTATGTAAGTTGGTTTGGAAAATATGTTTTGTCATCAATTGCATCTGTAGTTGATTTCACTGCTATTGTTATGCTGCAATGGCATGTAATCAGGTGATGGCTTATTATAGTATATTTGAAATAAATAAAAAAACTGTTCTGAAAACACTTATTTTGTTCATTGCATCATCACGAAGATACATTTGTGGATATACTTACTTTCTTATAGTTTGACTATCCACCACTTTCTTGCTTAGTCTGTCGGTTAAACCAATCTTTTTGTTGTGGCAGGATATTGTTCAATCAAGTGGTGATGATATCTCTATTAGTGCTAGCGATGATAATGACTCTGATGAAGATAACAGCCACAAAAGTGGACACAGTCTTAGTGAAGGTGATCAAAATGATAATCATCGGGTCGAAGGCAGCCATGGCGAGAGTGATGACTCCCCGGCAGAAGTCGAGGAAAGTGATTCATCTGAAGATGAGGTCTGTTCATGGTCCTGTTCTATATTTTGCTACTAATATCACTTTTATTTTCTGTAAACAAAAAAAAAAGAAAAAAAGGCTGGCGTGGAAACAATAATATATTAAATCATTTGAAGGTGGAAGTGTAGCTTGGATTCATGTATTTTACTAAGTCTTTTTAAAGGTAGAGGAGTGTTAGCTTGGATTTACCTATAGTACAAAGCTCTTCCTTGTCCCAACAAACTAAATGTACTTGCAGCTTTTTACATTACTTGACTTTTCTCACAAACACAGTTTGAGTTGATTACATGATTTATGAAGACATAGAAAGTCATGTTATTTTAATAAAACTTATGTTTATCAAATTTATTAGCTGACTTGTGGTTGATTCTTCTTATTTTGGGGCAAAAATAGGTTCCACCTCGCAATACCGTTGGAAATGTCCCTTTGGTATGGTACAAGGATGAGGAACATATTGGATATAATTTATCTGGGAAGAAGATCAAGAAAAAAGAAAAACAAAGTAAGCTGGATTCTTTTCTTGCAAGTGCTGATGACTCAAAGAATTGGTGAGTTCATAATTAAATTAGTTATCTATCATACATGCCTGAACAATGTATGCCAAGCATTTACATTATTTGCAAGATGCTCTGCGAAGATTAACTCATCTCCGGGATTTCAGGCGTAAAATAATTGACGAGTACAACGATGAGGAAGTGGAGTTGACGAAAGAAGAGACCAAAATGATTCGCAGATTGCTGAAAGGAAAGGCACCTCATGCTGATTTTGATCCACATGCTGTGCGTGCTATCCTCATTTTAATCGTCATTTCCACTGTCCAATTATTAATGGACTCCACAATCTCACTCATGTAGGTTATGTGTGTGTTTTACTTTATGTGAAGGTGATATTCTTTGTCTTCAATTTGCAGCCTTATGTTGATTGGTTTACTTGGGATGGTGCTAAGCATCCAATTTCTAATGCACCAGAACCTAAGAGACGTTTCATCCCTTCAAAGTGGGAGAGTAAAAAGGTATATATTTTTTTTCAAAACTTATGCGGTTGCTTAGTGTGGATTATCATATTATATGCCAAAACTTTTAGCATTTAAATGGATTGCATCAATGTAAGGAATGAATCAACTTACTATATCATTGTTCTTTGTGAACTCTAGAATTCCTAATGATTTGCAACCTTATTTGTTTGCCTTAGTTAGTATGCCTTCATTTATTGGAATGATTAACCTCAGAGTGGGAGGGAATAACTTTGTTACAGTAGGCTTATCCTGTATCTCCAGAAGATTAGAAAACTAAATCTTCAAGAGGTTTATTCAGGAACATTTGCTTTGTTCTGGTTGTTTGCTGAAAGTGTTTTGGTAGAAGTTCTAAAAAGATCTATTTGCATTTGTAGGAAATATATTGGAGAACATAATATATGTTTGGTGTGCTTTAGGGAGAGTAATAAGGGTTTTGTTTTGCCAAAATAAACCAAATATGGTGTTTTCATGTCTCCAGCAATAGGGACTTGAAATAATTCTCATGCAGATTTTCTGTTCAGGCAGTGGGTTGGTGCTTTCCAGATTTTCATGTTTTCTTCTCTTCTTAGGCAATCATGTAGTATACTGATACTACTGTCATGGCCTATGATTTTTTTCTATAGAAATGAAGTTAATGTACTTTAAAGGTTGTTGTGAATTGTACTTCCTATAGGAGTTGATTCTATATGTGTCGTATTTGGAATTGTAGGTTCTTCGGTACGTCAGAGCCATCAGGAATGGGCAAATTAAACTTGATGAAAAACCTGAGGAAGAGCCTAAATTTTATGCCTTATGGGACGATACCAGCATTGCCGAAAGACAAGGTTTGGCTTACATTCCTGCACCGAAACCGAAACTGCCAGGTATGCTTGCTATACACAGTCAATGTGAAATGGCATGATCCCATGTCACCAATATACTTTCTAACATCCTTAACTTTTCATAGTTATTAAGGACATTTGTGTTCTTCTGTTGCATAATTTTAGGTCATGAAGAATCTTACAATCCTTCTCCAGAATACATCCCAACTCAAGAAGAAATAAATTCTTACCAGCTCATGTTTGAGGAAGACCGACCTAAATTTATTCCAAAACAGTAAGTGCGCTTCTTTCTAATTTCCAGTTGATGCTCCTCATTTTTTTTAATTGATTTATGGTAAAGGTTCAATTTTTATCTTTTGTGTGAAAATTCAGGTTTTCATCCCTGAGAAGTGTTCCCGCGTATGAGAAAGCTGTCCAAGAAACTTTTGATCGATGTTTGGATCTTTATCTATGCCCAAGAGTTCACAAAAAACGTGTATGTATATGAAGAATATCTGGAGTAAATGCTTAAGATGAATTTCATGTTTGGTCCGCAATTTATATTTGGAGCTTGATCTAAAATTAATTACAAATTATTTCTTGTTCAACTGTTCCAGATTAATATTGATCCCGAGTCTTTAAAGCCAAAGCTGCCAAGCCGTAGAGATCTTAAACCATATCCATCAACTTGTTATCTTGAGTACAAAGGCCATACGGGTCCAGTCAAGACTATTTCTGCAGAAGTCACAGGGCAATGGCTTGCTTCTGGTTCGATCTAATTTGTGAATTCTAGAAACGGAATAGGTTAGAAAAGGGTTTTAACCAAATATGTTCATTTTGAAGGTTCTAAGGATGGAACTGTTCGCATTTGGGAAGTTGAAACTGGAAGATGTCTTCGGGTCTGGGATTTAGGTGAAACTATTGAGGAAGTTGCATGGAATATTGTACCTGAGCTTCCTATGTTAGCAGTAGCAGCGTAAGAGATATCTGAGGGCTCAATTTCTTGTGTTGAGAATGAATGTCGGTGCATATCAATAAGTTCCACCTAAATTTTGCAGGGGCCATGATGTGTTCATTCTGAATCCAAGATGTGGAACTGATGAACAACAAAGAAAGATCGAAGAGCTTCTTCATGTTGAACCGCAAGTGGCAACTAATGATTCTGGTAAGTATCAAGAAAGAAATTGATTGATCTTTACATACCTTACCTTTTGCATTTTTGCCACCTACTTAGAACTGTTCATTCAGATACAAATGCATCCATTATCGACTGGGTTCAGGATGATAAACATGGAGGAATCAGGTTGAAGCATTTTAAGGTATTGTATTATAAGGCCTTGCTGTTTCTCAAGTTTCAGTTTAGAGTAATTGATCTGAAGCTGCTATGTAATTTGCAATTGCACATTGAATTTAAGGGGTTAATTTTGTTACATTGCAGACAGTCACTAAAGTGGAATGGCATCGTAAAGGAGACTATCTTTCAACGCTTATGCCATCTGATATCCTTTCCTGGCTATACGTGCATTAATAGGTTCAGTATGATTTACTGTTTATAAACTGGGAAAGCCTCCGTCATACTGGGTAATTGTGTATTGTACATGAAATTAAAACATTGCAGAAATATCTTTCTTTTTCTCAATCTCACAAACAAGATCTATAGGAAGACTTGATTCTCCAAAAAGAAGTTTTATGCTGGAATAATGCATAAAATTGCAGTTTTCTGTGCATACACGGTATATTTAATGCATTCGGTAAATAGTTTCTCTTTCATTGGGGATGCATTGATGTTGTAGCTTATAACGGTCAATATATTTCTGCTTCATTGTCATTTCTTAACCTGGTGTCACGTGAATCAAGATCAGTGTTAATTCACCAACTCTCCAAGAAACTGACCCAGCGGATTCCATTCAAGACAAAAGGAATACCTGTTTCAACTGCTTTTCATCCTAGTCGTTCCATATTCTTTACTGCAACAAAAAAAGATGTTCGCGTCTATGATTTGTTGAAGCAAAAGCTTATTAAAAAGCTTGATTCTGGAGTCCGTGAAATTTCTTCCTTAGCTATTCACCCTGGTGGTATGATTCTCTCTTGGCTCTCTCTCACGCATACACACACATGCAAACATGCTAAATACATATATTTATCCCACGTTAACGCAGGTGATAATGCCATTGTTGGAAGCAAAGATGGAAAATTGTGTTGGTTTGACATGGATCTTTCTTCTCGACCTTACAGAGTCCTCAGGTATGCATAACATAGCTAACATAGCAATTGATTATTTTCACTAAAAGTTCTCTCAGAGTGTCATGATAGTATAGCTGGAGGGGACCATGTTCGTAGTTTATTTTTAAATAAATTATTGGCATTTGGTATTTTGTTAACCCATGACTATGCAGTTCCCATCAGATCCATTTTAGGACCACCCCGTCTTTTCTATCACATTGCTGCTCATAGTTGTTAGAGGCATGCCCAAGGCCTGAAGTGCAGAGCGCGCAGGCCGTTACGCCTCTTTCTTTCTTGGCCGCACGCCTTTCAGCACCTCCTGCACCTTTTTAGGTGCAGCTTCAGTGCCTCAGGCGCTCCTCTTTTTCATAGGCCACCTTCCAACCCCAGACACGTTATTAAGATCCCTTTTAAGATTTGTAAAGACTTCTTTTTCTTGACAACATAAGAATTGTCAGGATCATCACCTCCACACCTTTAACAACTTTGGTACTGCTCCAGTCATCTATATATTTGCCATTTGCTATGTCATGTATATTCTTCTACTAAATGCTGCTCATGCAGCCTCATATTTGGAGATCAATTATGTCACTTCAAAAGCTACATAATGGAATTAGAAACACTTAAAGTTGTTAAAAATGTTATCATGCAACAAACTGTCTTGTGCCTTGGTGCTTCTGACTCTTGTGAATGACCTATGGAGATAGTAAATGCTAGTGCTTTTCTGGGTTAGCTTACACGAAAAAGTCACAAGTTGTGGCTTTACCCATGTTCAATTTATGCTGATATAGCTGCAGATTTACTACCATAAAACAGTCCAGAAGAAATTAGTATTATATACTGCTGCATCCATCCTGAGTCTATATCATTTCTAATTCCATGCCCATCCAATTTTGCAGGTGTCATCCCAAGGACATTACTGGGGTTGCGTACCATCGCTCCTACCCTTTATTTGCCTCCTGCTCTGATGACAGCACGGCATATGTTTTCCATGGAATGGTCTATTCTGATCTGAACCAAAACCCGTTGATCGTTCCTCTGGAGATTCTCCGAGGGCATTCAAGTGTTGATGGAAGCGGTAACTCAATATCTTCATCTAGCCTTCAGTTTCTTGAATGGATGGTTTTTGTACATGTTTGGATTGAAGCGTCCATTAGGGGAAATATTGTGATTGAATATTGATTTTGTTGGTGACTTTTGCAGGAGTTATGGATTGCAAGTTTCATCCAAGGCAACCATGGTTGTTCACTGCAGGTGCAGATTCTTTGATCAAGCTCTATTGTCATTAAGTTGATCTTCATGCTTGAAGGACAACCATATACATACCCACACTTCATGAATGAGACGTGGACCAATACGGAAATCGCAATTTCTTGGTCGCATTGGATTTTGTACGGAGGAGCCTTGTAAAGGTCTTAATGATTCTTATCAAAAGCAAGATGGGATTAAGTGAGGCTCCTTAGAGGTAGGTCAACTAAATGGTTAATTGTGTTATGAAACTTCGAAAAGAGATTGTCAAATTCTCATTTCGTGTAACATGGAAAAGTTCAACCAAAAAATCACCGTGTGTTCAACATTATTTAAAATTCTAATGTGCCATCCTAGCAATTTTGATCGATACTAGCTGCAATTCGTAAAAGATAATGTGCTCCATTGTTTCTGTTTCTTGGCATCATCAAAGATTGTTGATTTTTTGTTGGTATATTCTTGTTTTTATGTAACAAAAAACCTTGCCCATTTTGTGTATTCAGAGAATAGAGAGATCCAATTATTGTCATACATGTACATACATCCGCACTCAACAAAAAACACTAATATCTAAGTTCATGTTTTTAATCTGAGTGATATATATTTATATATAAAGGTTGTAGCTCGCATTACATTTCTATTTTCCGACAATTGGAGTTTACATATTTGGCAAAAAATGTCACGTCAAGACGTTAGGTAACTGTTAAAAGTTGATTTTGAAGTTTAAATTGCAAAAAAAATTGAAATAAAAAAATTGTAACTTGATCTTTAATGTTTTTAAATTAGCAAAATAATCGGAATTTTTGTTCAATTTATCGTTGGAATCATAATTCAAAACAAATCTTGTATAGTGATGGATGGTTGCATGAAACAAGAGTTGTGAAGGTGTGTTTCTTAAAGTAGTAGTTACAGGAGAGATTAATATGCGAAACGTCACCGTTTTGTTAGACAAGGTGCTTCCTTTCTACTTCTGCAATCATATTCCTCAATCAACAACAGAATGGGATTCTTTTTCTATTTTTTCTAAATTATTTAAGTCCAAATTGATTGAATTTAGGCTTCAAATTCATAGTTAACATGTTTTTCATATATTAGAGCTGACAAAATGAAACTCACCAATCAATAAAAGGCTGTCGCACTAGCATGAGGCCCAAAACTGTATTATACTAAGCTTTTGATTTATCTTATTATATTTTATTTTATGCAGACTAGTGAGTATATAATATATACATCACATATAGAATGATAGTAGTGAGTAAATATAAATTTAAACTACAATTTAGAAACTAGCATCTCGTTGTTTTTTAGTTGTTGCCTAAAAGTGTGTTATCATGGGAATCCACAAAAATGTAAAAGATGTGCAGAAAAAAATGCAGTCTCCAAGAAAACAAGAAGAAAGTTATGACATCAGTACTGCTCAAGGCTCGAAGCCATTCAAAAAATGGAATCCTCCTTCTTCATAGTATTTAAATACCCATTGTTTCGATCTTTGGATGATCAATAAATTAGGTTTTAATTAAATAAGTTAGTACCATTGTCTGTCGGAGAAAAAACAGGTGTAAGACATTCTTTCAAGAACTAAATGCTCATGAATAGGATGCCACTACTGTCCCGTATTTGTGCCCTTCGCTTCTTTGCTTCACCATTATTTGTTTTTTTTTTTTTTAACAAAAAGATTTGTATTCTTTAAATGATTTTTATAGTACTTAATTTAAACCAATATATCATTTCAATATATATGTTTTAGATCATTGTATGTAGAAGTCAATTAATTTTTTGGATGGTTAGATTATTAAATTAGAGCTCTAATTGAATTAAAAAACACTAATAAGTTTTAATTAAATTAAAACAGAGGAAATATAAAATTATTCATTCTTTTATATATTATAGTAATAATTATATATATATATATATATATATATATATATATATATATATATATATATATATATATATATATCAATCAAGGATTTAATTATTGGAATATTAGTGACCTTTTCGTGTCACGGTGATGATCTAATTTTAAAGATACCAAACACTACAATAACACTAAAAAATAAGAATGATTAATTTTTTTTTTTTTTTTTAACTTTAAGTATAACATGATATTCTATTTTCTATTTTTTCAACCATCCTGTATGAATTATAGTCAAATTGGACCACATTAACAACTACAGCCAGAAAAATTTTGTTTAGAAAGACATAAAAAAGCATCATCTATGCGTGACTAAGTTTTGCTGTCATGATCAAGACTTCGTTGTTACCTAATACTAAACTTATAAGTAGAAGCTGATTAGTTTACTTTCATAGTTTTGGTGCAAAATATTTATTTAATATTTATTTGTCGGTTGATTTTGTATAAAGTTATAAGATTGGATCCACTCTTCACAAATATGCAAATAATCGTTCTACACTTCCTCCTTTTTGTTCTTTTTGTCGGTGTTGGCATGCACCCATAGAATTATTGTCACATCTTCCTCTTAGTTGTATAACATATATATATATATATATATATATATATATATATATAATAGAGGTATGCAATGTACAAAATTTATATCTTATCAGACATTATATCGGATATATGTATGAAAGTGGTGGAACATTTTTAAACATCAGGAGAATTTCAATGTTTTAAATGGGTAAAAAAAACATGTATTCTTATAGAATGATTACAAAACATTTTCCATATATATTTGAGTAGAAATCTCACTAATAGTAATACATTTTGTACCCAATACATTATTATTGTTGGAAAACATAATACACAAGCATATAATTAATTTGGTCATATTTAGTCATACACAAGCTCGTTTTGGTCATATTTAAAATTTCATTCCTGTTATAATGACAAAACCAAATGAATTTTTTTACTCAAAAAATAAAGTGAAAATTTTATGTCACACCCTAGGCTCTAGCTAGCTAGCACAAATATTTTGAAGAAAATGATGACGTGGATTTATTTGGATAGAAGAGCAATCTCATAAATAGTTTCCAAATTACGTAACAGCAACACGGACATCTAACTTCCTCAACCACACTACTTAACTTATTCAAATTCTAACATAATCATAAATCCAAAGGCATATTAAAATTCCAATATATGTAATTATTACATAGTAACGGTCATGGGTGTGAAAGAAGTAGGGACTATTAACTAGCTAGCATGCCAACATGATGTAAGAAATAAAAACTATGCAATGAAATGATGACAATAAGTTGGTTAAAACTTAAGGAAGACGATATTCAGAAATGTGTGGAATTTAAAGTATAGTGGGTTTTGATGATTGGTCCAGGCTGACACCATTTATTCAGCATATAATCAAATCTAATTGAAATTGGATTTTGATGCTATCATGGTACAATTATAATATTTAATTACGAGCTTTTCTTGCTGACTTTATAATTAATCTGATCGACTAGAGTATACTATTGTTCAAATTTATTTGAATTCTTAGTGACTTCTGAACATTGTCTTAACTTATTGAATCGGATGAAGATTAACACAAGTCCAATTTGAATTGTTTCATCTTATTTTAACTATTGAACATGCATGCACCACATTTTTTTTTTATGAGTGTAAAACTACATATATTCAAACTTGTTTGATAATTTTTTCAAAGCTTTAAACAAGTAATTTCAAGATATGTTGACATATAAGGAAATAAATAAATTAGAAACCCAAAATTAAATTATATGGCCCCAATCAAGTGGAGTTTTATCTTTCTACATAATAAGTTTGTGGGGTTGGAAGGAGAGCATATAGGTAAAAATCAATTGGTGAGAACAAACTTTTTTTGAGACCAAAAGCGCCTTCTAACTTTTCAAAAATGTCGTATTACTTGGTAAGAACAATCTCGTTAGAGTGATGAAACAGGGTTATGTAGGGAATTTACTATAAATAATTTATTTATTTCTAAATATAAATTAGTGAAAAATGTAAAATTCCTGTTTATAGAATTTGGATGTGAATTTAAACAATTCTACAAAATTAAGTCCAAAACAGGCCTAGCAGTCCCCAAAATTAGTATAGTATGGTTTCTCATGATTTGATATCTATAATTTAAAAGAATAAAAGAATCTAATACAATCATTAATTTTAAATCACAATATTTAAAGAGATAGATATTTATACATTAATTGTGATCATTTTAAAACATACCTTTAATGGTGGGTAGAAAAATATTATTTTTGAAAGAATGAATTTCAAATACACTCAAGTCAGAGCAGATTTGAAATCCACTTATACTGAAAAATAGTTTAAAATGAAAATAATGCATTTAAATTTTTTTATTTATCCAAACATCATCAATAAATTTACTATTGTTAGAAATTTCATCATCATCAAACCCCTCCATCTAAATGGAGTCTATAATTTTTTCTTAATATTTTTGACTTCTATTGCATAATATATATAAGAAAATATATTTTGTCCTGTAATTAAAAAACTATGATTTGTCCAAAAAATATTGCTCAAATGTCCACTATGGACAATTCTGTTTATCGATAACGTGTAATTATCTCATCCTTTTGTATATGGAAAGTGAATTAATAGATGCTCTATATTTTTTACACATCAACTGTAGGTGTGTCCAAAAAAAATATGATATTGATCATATATATATATATATATATAAATCAAATTTATAATGCAAACTACCCAATACTATACATTGTGAATGATTATTCATCTAAAGAAATAAATAATTCTTAAAATATGAAAATTCTAAAAATAGTTCTCCTTTAACGCCAAATCTTTGAAATCAAATCCATACCTCAAATGTCGAGTTTTCCAATTTTATAACCAACAAAATTTGCCCAAAATAATTTCCATAATTGTCGGTGACTCATATATGCCGTTTTCATATTTTGGTACATATATACTTCTATCATATTCTAAATTTCCAAATCCTTTGAATCATGTTCATGATTCAATAGCACAATGTGAATTGTGATACAAAAATTTAGTTGAAACAATCTCACATATTTTCTAAGACAAAACTTCAAATTCATTTAATTATGAGAAAAATAGGACGATTTATGCATAAAAAGGTTTGGGCATGAACAATTTCATAAACTTAAATTCGTAAAGTGATATTACAAAAACCCACTCAATAACTAAACTTATTTATTTTTAAAAAAAACTAAGCTTATTCTTTTTCTTTATTTTAGTTGTATAATATGTTTCATCTTTATATGTCACATGTTTTATATAACATTATTATTCATGTAATGCTTATTTATAACATAAATAAAAACACGGACTTGTACAACACTCCATATATAATGGGAGGATGTTAATAAAATAAAATAGAAGATTAGAAAGTCAAATAATAAGGAAAATCCAAACAGTTACGAATTTTTATTAATTTAGTAACTTTTTTAAAAATTGTCAATTTAATTATATTTTATTAAATCATTAGTGATTTTAGCAAAATCTCAATTTTAATCAATATTAGGTGGTAAATATTGGAGATGGCTTATATATAATTCAGTTACACATGAGTATTATGCACTTTAATTAAGAATTATTCATTTAATTTTGACTAAGATTGCAAAAAAAATATAACTAAATTGATAATTTTTAAAGAATTAAGTAAAATAATAAAACAATGGAAAATATTTCGATCTTCTTTTTTTGGCTAAAATTTAAATATATAATAGAGATGATTACTCGTTACAAATAAGAAAGGGAAACAAATTGTGTGCTTTTGGAAGGTAAAAGAAAGATAAGAAAAGCAATCTTTCCTTTTACTATACACTGCCAACTTTCAAGGAAAGTCAACTTTACCTTATAATACCATCTTTTACCTTCAACAAATGTAAATTATGTACCCTTCGATTTTTATATTTTAATGTAAAGAAAATTAAAAGAAATATGTTTTCCTCTTTGAAATATTATAATTTTAGAGGATTTCCTCCACATACTTTTTATAATAATAAAAATTATAAACCAAAATAAAAAATAAAAAAAAATCCCAAATCCATGATCATTAAATACAAGAAGGCAATAACATTAATTTTGCATGTTATTGAGGAAATTATGACACAGAATTAGTTCTGCATCTTATTAAGGAAATAATAAGTTTTGCATGTACTTAAGAGAGAGAAACAATGAGAGGCAGATTTAAATGCAGCAACAATGAATTTGCACCCAACATCTCATTGATTGATTTTATTTGCCAACCCAGAAAAGGATGCTTACCTTCATATATATCTTACTCATTTATGAATCCACAACTTCTAGCAACTCACCACTGTAATTTTATTTTCTTTACCAATTACCACACACACAGTATAATCCCCTCCAATCCCATGCCTCCATGACTGTAAGCCACTTTTTTTTTTTGCATTTTAAAATGACCATTTGCAAAAGATTTGAGCTTTTTCATGTGTCTTTGTCATAAAGACAAAAGCTAGTCAGTTGAGTTGTTTGATTTCTTGACTCCATTACCACCTGCACAAGAACCCATTATCCGACAGGTATGCTCACTTGCATTCACTCTCTTCTCTTCATACAACACAGAAATTCTCCTCTCTTTTTAATTCCATGTTTTGGTAATAAGTGCAGCTTCATGGGGATTCGGTGGATGAGTTAATAGCACCTCCGTTATAGTCTCCTCAGAGTGATTTGTGATGGTGGTGGTGGTTGTGGATTTATTTGAGTAACAGGTGGCAGATAGATGCACAAGAGGCATTAATGGTGGAAAAAGTGTTGGGTCTTGAAGCTCTGAGAATCAAGGGTTTGGGGGTGGGTGGTTGTTGAAGGGATTTTTTACAGTTTTCTTTTTTCTTGATCGATTGTTGTTTTTTAGGCCTTTTCACAAATGGGTTGTGGGATCTTTGGCTACTTTTTGGTTCTAACTCTCTTCTTTAGCCCATTGGTTTGCCAACAACCCAACACAGATGAGTCTTTTGTCTTTGAATTCTTGAAAAAGATGGGCTTAAATTCCCTTCAAGATTATGGATTTTCTGGCTCATTTTGTTCATCAAGAAGGGTGGTTTGTGATGAGAAGGGGGAAAATGTTGTGAAGTTGGAAGCTTCTGGATTGGGTTTATCTGGTGTAATTCCTGATACCACTATTGGGAAATTGACAAAGCTTGAAGCTTTGGATCTCAGCAACAACAAAATCACTGCTTTGCCTTCTGATTTCTGGAGTTTGGGCTCACTCAAGAATCTCAATATCTCTCACAACCAAATCACTGGGAGTCTTTCTAGCAATATGGGTAATTTTGGGCATCTTCAAAGCTTGGACCTTTCTTTCAACAGTTTCTCTGGGAGTATCCCTGAAGCAGTCAGCTCTCTCAGCCATTTGCAAGTGCTGAATCTCAGTCACAACGGGTTCGAATCAACACTTCCAATGGGGATATCTCAGTGCCAATCTTTGGTTTCCATTGATCTATCTGAGAACTATCTTAACGGTTCTCTTCCTAATGGCTTTGGTGTTGCATTCCCAGAGCTCAAGTTCTTGAGCTTAGCTGGTAATGAGATTGAGGGGCGCGATTCGGATTTTTCAGGGATGAAATTGATCGGCTA
This sequence comes from Scutellaria barbata, assembly GCA_028654395.1. Lineage (NCBI taxonomy): Eukaryota > Viridiplantae > Streptophyta > Magnoliopsida > Lamiales > Lamiaceae > Scutellaria > Scutellaria barbata. The sequence continues at coordinate 9,126,258 of CM053646.1, read as the reverse complement.
TCTTAATATCTCAGGCAATCTGTTTAAGGGTTCTGTTTTAGGTGTCTTTGAAGGGCCATTGAAGGTGATAGATTTGAGCAGAAACCAATTTCAAGGCCACATTTCTCAGGTAAACTTCAGTTCCAACTTCAACTGGTTGAATTTGCTGTATTTGGATTTGTCAGAGAACCAGTTTAGTGGAGAGTTTTTCAATGATTTGAATCATGCTCAGAATCTTGAATACCTTAATCTTGCATACAATAGATTTGCCAAACAACAATTCTTGCAAGTTGATAAGCTCACAAAATTAGAGTATCTGAACTTATCTGGGACCAATCTGATTGGTGAAATTCCTAGCAATATCTCCGGTTTAACTAGATTAAGAACACTCGATCTCTCTGATAACCTTCTCATCAACCAAATTCCTCCGATTGTTAGCAAGAATCTTAAAGTGCTTGACCTTTCTCACAACAATCTAACAGGAGATATCCCATTAATGCTGATAGAAGAGCTCCATGAGATGAATCTCTTCAATTTCTCTTTTAACAACCTAAGTTTTTGTGCATCACGATTCTCCCATGATACCCTTCAAACAGCGTTTATTGGATCGGTTAATAGCTGTCCAATAGCTGCAAATCCAGACTTTTTCAAGAAAAGGGCTTCAAAGCACAGAGGACTAAAGATTGCTTTGGTTCTAACTCTCTCCATGGTCTTTCTGCTTGTGGGCTTGCTCATTTTAGCCTTCAGATGTCGAAGAAAAACCAGAATGTGGGCAGTGAAACAGAATTCTTACAAGGAAGAAGAAACAATCTCTGGACCCTTCTCTTTCCAAACAGATTCAACCACTTGGGTAGCTGATGTGAAGCAAGCAACATCAGTGCCAGTTGTCATTTTTGAGAAGCCTTTGCTGAATTTCACATTTGCAGACTTATTATCCGCTACATCTCATTTTGATCGGGCCACGTTGTTAGCAGAAGGAAGATTCGGCCCTGTTTATGGTGGATTGCTGCCCGGTGGAATCCACGTGGCAGTCAAAGTTTTGGTCCATGGATCAACCATGACAGATCAAGAAGCTGCAAAAGAACTCGAGTATCTTGGTAGAATCAAGCATCCCAATCTTGTACCACTGACTGGATATTGCTTAGCTGGTGAGCAAAGGATTGCAATATATGATTACATGGAAAATGGAAACCTGCAAAACCTACTATATGATTTGCCCCTCGGTGTTCAAACCACAGAAGATTGGAGCACTGATATATGGGACGATGAAAACAACGGGATACAGAATGTGGGCTCTGAAGGGTCCCTAACGACATGGAGATTCAGGCACAAAATCGCGCTTGGCACTGCTCGTGCACTTGCGTTTCTTCACCATGGCTGCTCTCCTCCTATCATACACAGAGATGTCAAAGCAAGTAGTGTTTATCTGGACTCCAACTTAGAGCCAAGATTGTCGGACTTTGGACTTTCCAAGATATTTGGGAATGGACTAGAAGACGAGATAGCTCGTGGATCACCAGGATATGTGCCACCCGAGTTTCTTCAGCCGGAAAGCAGCTCACCAAAGGCCCCAACACCAAAATCTGATGTATATGGATTTGGAATCATCCTTTTTGAGCTGATTACAGGGAAAAGGCCTGTTGAGGATGTTTATCCAGAGGAAAAGGAAGGAAACTTGGTAAGTTGGGTTAGAGGATTAGTGAGGAGAAACCAATCTTTACGAGCTATTGATCCCAAGATCTGTGGAACTGGACCAGATGCACAAATTGTCGAGGCTTTGAAAATCGGGTATCTTTGCACAGCTGAAGTTCCTTCAAAGAGGCCAAGTATGCAACAAGTAGTGGGGCTACTCAAGGATCTTGAACAGATTACAGTACAGTGAAACATCGAACAGGGTTCTGCTCCTTTTTTTTCTTTCTTTCTTTGGGGTTTTTTTTAGTTTCATGAGCTTTCTATGCTGCCATGAGAAGATTGTATATCAGCCCGAGTTTTGCTTGCTACTTTGCCATGTTTCTCAATTCCCATAATTGTGTTCTTAGCTAATATGTCTAATGTTATTCACCCAAGTTTGATCCATATGAATTTGAATTTTCATGCCACATTTTTGCTTTCTAACTTTGTAGTGATAATTACTGTTTGCTGTGAAATCTATTAATAGTCATTTTTAGAGACGCAGAAGAAACAAGATCAGTTAACACACTAACATTGCCTTATATAACAAATGAGTGTGTGCTTACTTTTGGACACAGCAAATAACCATACTAGGATATTTCTGTGTAAGAATGAGCCAGGCCCTTTCATGGAGAGGCATTATCCGAATCAGTATCTATATTAGTAGATTCTAGTGGACCTGCAAAATGTCGTTTTCTCTGCAGGTCAACCATGGAAGATCCCAAGACAAACATATGCATGTCCTTTTAAAACTCAAAATCTGACATTTACTACTGTTGCATAGTACAAACTGTGTCAATGTAGGACCATGATCTCATTTTATCATTACCAATTATTAAGATTAAGTTTTTTGTTAATAGAGATGCAGTTTGTTCTTAAACCTTAGCAGTACAAAACAGTCTTTTGATGCCAATCTAAGACTTTTATCGATGAATACCCCAATACATAATACAAGGTTCTTGAAATATTAGTGAGTTTTTTTATTAGTAATCAGATACACTCCTTTCACCTTTAAAATATTTGAAATTATGGCTATAGCCTATAGTCCCATAGCTTGATAGAATGAATTAGGGTTCACAATTAATAACAGGCACCCATTTGCTACTTATGTTTGGAGGGTTTTGTTAAAAGGACAAAAATGAGAGTGTTTATAAAAACCGAATAATGGTAGGAATAGGACAGAAGCTACTAAAATTTGTCTTTTTTACTATTGATATTGAAGAGGGCTATTGTATTTACTAATGTGTGATTATTGAGACAAAATTAGTTTGGTCCCACCAAGCTATAGACTAGCAAGATTTTGTATCTTCACCTCATTTAATTATAGAAAGTACCTATGTGGTCATAGCTAGGTTTCAATCAAAGTGTAATTATTTAAATAGCCTGATTATTTAATAATCTATATTTGCATGATTGCTTCCAAGGTCCTATTCAGTCTTGGACTCTTAAGTCTCATATATTAGTATATTATTTACTTTAATCTAAAAGACATTACATTTTTTTATTTCATTTGTTTGATTGTCCAGCAATGTTAGATTCTTTTGACTGCATGAAGGGATGGACAAAACTTTACTAAATTCTAAGAATTTAGATAATGAAAACTGAGAAGTTTGAGGAGCAATCATTAATCATCATGTTATTTGTCTAGTAATGAATAGATACTATTCACTTTTCTCAAAAAAAGAGTGTTGTTATTTTTATTTTTTGGTTAATTGATGAATATACAAGTTTTTACAAGTCATCAATTGTTATTCATCCTCTCAATCACATTTAACTTTTTAGTTTTTTTTTTTTTTTGGTCTCGATAAGAAATTTTAATAAGAAAACAAATTTCAATTTTTCAAATATGATTTTTAAACCAAAAAAAAAAAAAAAATTAGAATTTTTTTTTTCTTTTAAGATGCTATATATTTCTGATTGAATAGTTAATAAGTACTACCAGTACTCTTGTTCTAGATCCTAAAAAAGATTATCATAAACTTATTTATCACATGTGATGTAAGGTAAAATGCAAGGATGGTCCATTAAAGCTCGAGATCTGATCCATCAAAGTTATTACAATGTTCTATTGGTGGGCCCTAGTTGAGGATTTGGACTTGGGCTCACACTTATATATGCAGCTCACATGATTATTTTGGGCCTAAATTCACCCAACAAAGTCCAAATAAGTGGGGGAAAAAAGCTAATAAGTGAGAAGAAAATAATGGGCTGGCTTTGCTCTTCTTCATCTCAAAGGTAAATTTGTTACTACATAATTTATATAGTGATAATGATAATAATATTAGTATTTCACACTAGACTTATATTAATAACATAAAATAAAATTTGGATTATCTTTTTTTATAAATCTTCCATATATAGCCTCACACATCATTTGTTAATTATGTAAAAAAAAATCATTGAACAATGACACCATAAATTCACTTTCAACACTCCAAATATTTCATTCTCTGTTGAAACCATATATTCTTCAACATCCAACTACAACGCATCACCCGTACCTATTACATCAAATTGTTTTCAAATAATTAAAGAACAATTTTCGAAGTAATATTTGGCGTTCCAATTTTAGGTACTTGTAAATTGTAATGGAGAAAAAACAAATTGAAATAATTAGGTAACAGTGTTCTAATTAATATATGAAATTTCAATTTTAGACATATGTGATGAAGACGATTTTGAATTTAAAATGGAAATGAATATACAATTTGAATTATTGAATATAGTTAAAAGAAAAGTGAACATAATTATTGTGATTGTCTTATATAAGATTCATAAGACGAGACAATTCATAATTCGAATGAGTTTGTAAAAATATGTTTGGTTGGTGATCAATTCATAATTCATAAGATTATTGTTTAGACGGTGATAAAATATAATATAAAAAATAAAAATATATAAATTGAACGGAAATGTGGCTAGTGGGCCTAAAGCATCTCATTCCTTATCCAAAGGCCCAGGCCGAATATTACTATGACCAAACTGGATTTTTCAAATGCCAATCTAAATTTGCTAATTTCTTACTTTTCTCCATTAAATAATGAATGGCAGAAAGTGTTGCCATCTATTGAGGTGAGAAAAAAAAGAAGGATTTTTGTAGAAAAAGACTTTCAAACAAGATAATACTAATAATTGATGAAAGGCTGACATCACTATAATTAGTATTATGAGTTTAATAAAGTTTGAGATAATGGTAAATGTAAAAACATGAATTTTAACAACGAACTTAGTGATATTCTGGTCTCAAAAAAAAAAAAAAAGTGATATTCAATATCTTTATTATTACTGATATTTTTTAAGAGTTGCATTCTACCTTTTTTTTTTTAGTGGATACTACAGTGCTACTGCATTATAAGGTACTAGGTCTGTAAAAAAGGAAAAAAAGTTTAGTGGTTTAACCTTCGTTATTATTTGATAAAAAAATTTGCTCTAGAATAATTATGATGCTGCCAATGTTATGATTCTGATATTGAATTATTTTATCTGCTATAAAATTATTGTAATCTCAAGAATCGTTAAATTAAGTTTCATCAGATTATACCCAAATCACCGAGTAATATAAATGATAAAATAATCACAGATTATTATAAAATAAAAAGGAAAGAATAATAGATATTCTTTTTCATTCATCACCAATCCATTAATTTGAGTGAATTAGGAATTCTAACCTATGCAAAATTCTAATTACTAATGTCCATTTTATTAATATTATTAAAAAAAATAAACAGCATTTATTTTAGCATAAAAAGATACTAGAGCGACAAAATTCATAAAGTCATAAATTCATCCTCTCAAACCAGAAGAAAACCAAAGTCGAGTAGAGAGAGAGAAGAGAGAGAAGAGAGAGAGAGAGATGTCGGACGAAGAGCATCAGTTTGAATCGAAGGCGGACGCAGGTGCATCCAAGACTTACCCTCAGCAAGCTGGCACTATCCGCAAGAATGGTTACATAGTCATCAAAGGCAGGCCTTGCAAGGTTCAACAACCCTAATTCCCCCTTTTTTCATTTTCTGTTTTTGAGATTTTCGTTACAAGATTTTTTTTTTTTTTAGTGGGCTTGAGTTTGTTTTATCAGATCTCGATGGATGGGTTCTTCCCTAGTTTTTTGTTTTAATTAGTTCTATTGTGAAATAGATCTTGTCTTGGAGCTGCCCTAATCTGTGCCCCTTTTGAATCAGCAATCAATAATTCTTTGTGCCTGTTATTTTGATTTTGATGCCTCCGTAGATTTGGGATCCGATAAGAACCATTTGTTAGATAAATCCATTTTCCCAATCGGATACTTTTGTGTCATCTTTTGCATCATGTATGTTAAGCTTTTTGATTCATTCAACTTGTTTGTGGTGCCCGTTTTAGTTTTTATTTGAATAATTTCGATTAACAGAGAGGAAAAGATATGTCTTTATATGTCAAATTCAGATTTACAGAGGGAGATGCAGAGAAAATGCTATTATTCTAACTTACGTAAATGAAAGCCAAGTATGAAAAGTGTGTTCATTCTTCGCTATTGTGTTGCACACTCCCCACTTTAACTGTCCAACTTTGTGAATGGGGAATTAGAAGTGGAGTAAAATATTCGGTCTATCACCATTCTAACCTTTATATTTTCTGTTTCATAACCTTTGTTTTGGCCCATTTCAAATGAGGCTGAACCTGAATTGGTTTCCATTGGAAATTAGTGATCAATAAACGTATGCTTTGGTTAGTACATCTAAGATAACTAAATTGGAAGGTTATTGCTACATTGTCCCGTTATATGTTAGATTAGGATTAGGGCGACTCGTACATTTCAAATTTTTAGCTACAAACTTGGAAAGCCCTAAGCAACTGTGGCCTGTGGCCGCTGAATCAACTCTGTTCAAGCATTACGCACCCAAGTCCCCCAGGTCCCGTTTGTGATGAGAGTTATATACAGAAAACATAACTATTTTGCCTCTGAAATAACTGTAAATCCATTAGAACTAAAAAATGTGCCACTCATTCCTGCTTTTGTCATCTTATAAATCTTTAAATCTTCTATGGTGCAAAACCTAGTGTTCTTCTAGTGTTTGTGGCATTATAAAGTAAATTGATTAGCTACTTTCTTGAATTGTTTTTCATGGAGAAATGCTGATATGATTTCTGTTTCATTAGGTTGTCGAAGTCTCCACCTCGAAAACTGGCAAGCATGGGCATGCTAAGTGTCACTTTGTGGCAATTGACATATTCAATGGAAAGAAGCTTGAGGATATTGTTCCATCTTCCCATAATTGTGATGTAATTTCTTGTTATACTTTTACTTTTTCTATTAGTTTTTATGTGTGTGAGTTTGTCAGGCACATACTTAAAATATGCTTGACTCTTTTTTTTTTTTTCAGGTGCCTCATGTTAACCGTACTGATTACCAACTGATTGACATCTCTGAAGATGGATTTGTAAGTACTTTTTCCTTTGCACCTCCTCAAACTAGCCATGAAAAATGCATCTAAGAATAAAATGACTATTGGTCTAGTAATATCCAGTTACTTAATTTTGCTTTTGAATAACAGCTTTTTGGCCTGATTAACTTTCATTTTGATGTTCATATATATACCCAGTTTAAATTGATTAGTTATGCATTTTATACTATTCCAGAACCCAGGCTCTATTATGCCTGCCTTTATTAATATTTTTGGATTTTGAAACTAGTTAATTTTACCTAGGAAGAATTCTTGTTCTCCATGTGTTAAAATTTATTTCTCAACAACAATGAGACTTCTATAACAGCTGGGTTATTCTCATTCTCCTTTCACACTTGTGAAGTTCTCTTGCTTAGAAATCAAGACTCAAGACGTGGAATATGAGGAAAAAAAAAAACACAATCCATAATCCGTATCTCCAATATCAACTCTCTACAGCATCTTGTTGGAAATCCTGACTAGTTTAATTTTTTGTTGTAGGTTTCTCTTCTGACTGAAAATGGCAATACCAAAGATGATCTTAGACTCCCTACCGATGAAACTCTGCTTACCCAGGTCAGCAGATTTTTCTTACACAAAGTACTTAGATCAACTATCAAAGAAAAATCATTGATTCTTTTTATTTTTATCTTTACTTACCGAGTCTGGAACCTTTGATTGGTGCAGATGAAAAGTGGTTTTGAGGATGGAAAGGACCTTGTGGTGTCTGTCATGTCTGCTATGGGAGAAGAGCAGATTTGTGGCCTGAAAGACATTGGTTCTAAGAATTAAATGTGTTGCTTATCTTTGCAATATCTATAGAACCATCTCAAAAATTTCCTATTATAACAATGCTCGAAAGTGTGATTCTGAAGTTTTATCCTTTTTCTTTCTGATTGTGAAACTGGTATAGTAACTCCGGTGTCGTTGATTCCTTTGGGAAGTAACTTATTCGGCAAAACTCAATTTTATATGTAAACCTATGCTGTTTGCTATTTGTTTCTGTTTTATTCTCGCGTTTTATGTTTGTTGTATTTTATCGTATATGTCACTTGTATAGTGACAAAATACGATCCGGTTTTGAAATATGATTGAAAATGGAGGAATCTTGTATGTCGCTTGGATGCTCAATTTATTGCTTTGATCCTTAATGTGCTTAAGAATCAAGCATGCAAGCTAGGGACAAGATTCCTCTATTGTCATTTAATTTAAAATTGATTTGTATTTTGTTTAATTTTTATATTGCTATTTGATCATTTTAACCTAAAGTGTAATACAGTAAAATATTAACCAATGGGATTCAACATTTGTTATTCAAGAAACATGATAATAAAATGTTTTAACTCTAGGATAAAACATTTGTAATTCAAGAAACATGGTATCAAAATGTAATGATGTTCATAATAAATCTGAAATTTATTTGAAACATATTATGGATTCTGCCCACTCGTTATTCAACAATTAAGGCACAAAGTTTATACAGCTGATAAAATACCCTTTTAATTTAATACAATTGAAAAGCCAACAGGCCTAACTCTTGTGAATTTAAAGTAGCCTAAAACATAGTAGATGCTACCTCGACTGAATTATACACGCAATAGGAATCGAGGACTTAGTTGTGGAAAGGAGAATACTTGCCCACGATCACGAAGAATCTTTACTTTGAGAGTAATTCCCATATATATAAGAACCAAATCCCCAAAAGGTGATAATCAAAGACAGGATCTTGAAACCACTCATCGGGTCGTTCATCAGTATAACGGCTGCAATGCTTGTTAGGGGTACCCTAATTGAATTAAGGACACCGGCTAGCACAGTGGACGATAAAAACAGCACGGCTGTAGCTCCAAGAACTCCTAGCTGAAACGTAATGACTCCCCATATAAGAACCGATAGATAAGAGCTTCTACCGCCTGCAAAAGACTTGGCCTCTGATGCCATTGTTTCAAAGTCGTTGTTAACTATAAGGCCGATTGTTGTGAACAAGAAACCGAATAGAGAAACCATCACTTGCTGCTCGAGAACAACGTGGAAGGATCTTCTTCCAAGCAACTTCACAAAAACCAGCTCCGATAGAGCAAATATTAGGCCATGTAACATGGATCCCAACACATTCCATATGAACCCCATTGTGTATTGGCTATCAGTGACATTTCCATACCTGTCAGAATCCGAATCGAGTGCAATGATAGCCATGGCAGCGGTGATGAGTACAATACTGTTTATGGTCGAAGCATTGATTTTGTTCTTGACCAGAAAGTATCCGAAGATTGCAGAGAATATCAAGGACGTTGATCCTAGTAGAGAAGCAGTTGATGCAGGCAAGTATGCGTAGCCATATGCGTACATGAGGTTGTCAACAGCACTTAAGAAACCCAAGACGATATAAGACAGAGTGAGTTGCCAGGTCAGAGGAGTCGGAAATGTTCCTAAGACGAAGTATGTCGGAATTAAGACGAGTGCAGGCATAGGCCATCCAGCCACTGCCACCCAAGATATTATCCACTTACTATTCCCACCATTGGAGTAATAAACTCGTGAGAGAAGAGACGAAGCGGGGAACGCCACAAGCATTGCACTACTGCTTAGAGTTAAGAGAATCCAATGAGAGATTGGCTTACTCTTATATGTGTTCCAAGCCATGGTTCTATAAGCATTAAGTTTGTCCCAAAATGATTTTGGCCGTTGATCTTCGATGTCTTTCCTCACAATGATTGGCAATTGGGGCAAACAACAAATCAAATAGATCTTGTAAGACATTTGGATGTATAATATTTAAAGACTTCCAACAAGATATGATGATTCTACCAGCTACTATGAAGCAAGCATATAGTCATCATTTACAATTTTACATGTGAGAATTTTGCAACTAAGTGATCAATTTCTTCTTAATATGATATTCAAATCCCAATACCTAAAACTTCAGTTACTTCACTCCATAGAGTTCACAAACCCCCACCCCACCCCAGTATAAGTAGTAAAGCACTGAAACATATTCCTAAATTAATTACAGCATTCACAAAAATCCCAATCTGTTAATTTAAAAAAAAAAAAAAAAGGTTATGAATCAAATATCACGATTTGGGAATTATAAACATATACAAGAACAGAGATGAGTTGAAGTCCAAGAAAAACATATTCGCAGATACAGATGTAATTTAGAGCTCACCTGACATTATCAGTGGCTGATGCATGTGTTCCAAATCCTCTGCTGTTGTATGACAAGAATCACAGGTCGAAAAGTAGCAGCAGTTGTCGAATTATGTATTTTATAGTTTTCTCCATGCCCACGTTTAACCAACATTGACCGTATGTATTTGCTTTCCTAGGGTATATTTGCCCAATTAAATGTGACCACAAATAATAATATAATATTAAAAAAAGAAGGTGGGTGTTGTAATATCATGATACTCACTCTTGATTCATAAAAAATACATATCATTATTCTACTGATCTTAATTAATTTTTATGGAATATAATTTAAAGTATTGATATTGAAAATAAATTTTATTTAAAAAAAATCAAAATTCGTAAAAAAAATTTCTTTACAAATAGAATCCAATATTAACATATTTTCTCACAAATCCAAAATTCATTCTCACTTGTCTCATAATTTCAAGTTTTCTTTTTCCTCATCAAAATTCTATCATTTCTTATTATGTATCTTAACAATTTAAATTATTTTTCAAACTTTCAATCTTTTTTGAACTTTGAAGATTATCCAAATTCTCAATATTATAAAAACTCTCAATTTTCTTCAAATCTCAATCAAGTTCCTAACCAAACACCACAAAATATATCTCGAAATTTATTCTAAAATATTCGAGAGACAAACACAATCAAGGGGGAAATATTAGTTATTATGTTTGTATTTTATTTTATATATAAAAAAAATGAAAAAATGTCACTAATAAAAAATATATTAAAAATATATATACAAAAGTTGCAGAATTATATATCAAAAAAATAATTTCGATTTATATATTGTGGAATTAATAAATATATTAAAAAAATAATAATAAATGCTCATAAAATAATATATATTATTAAATAATGAAAAAAAATATTGGGTTGGTGTTATTAATAAATTATGAAAAAATTGAAATTAAGTTGCGTTGTATATTGTGTAGGTGAAAAACAAAAAAAATTAATATTTTATTTTAAATTAAGTTGGATGAATATTACTATAAATATAGTCTAATATGATCCCAAAAAGCCCTTCCAAAAAAAAAAAAAAACAAACAAAATCCTTAAAAAGAGTGGTTGAAGAAGAAAAGGGATTTTGTTTAACACGTAAATTGTATTTGTCACTATCTAGGCCACGTTTGGTTTTGTTTGCTGAAAACGACGTTCCAAAAAGGTGAAAGTGATACTTTTGTTAATTTTAAGTTCTCATGTTTTTAGTATGTTCTGTTGAGTTCTTAAACTTGTAATCAAATACCAGAAATATATATTATAAAATTTATCTTTTTTATTTGAGATTGCATGCGTGTGACCTCCTCATATCTTTGGGATTATAAAGACATTAATATTTTAGTTTTCCGAAATAAGTGTGAGACTAGTGTGTAGGTGAGAATCTGATTCCGTTGTCCAACTTGACATAAAGAATCAATCGATTTCGCAGGTTTGGTTTTCTTTTAAATAATTTTTTTATAGTTCATTAATGTCAATGTTTTAAAATATATTTGCATTTAAAATAAATAATGAGAGATAAAATTATTACTCAAATAATACTTTAAGAAAGAGAAATTGGCCCAATATGTCATCTTTTGTTATAATATCGCCCAATATGCCACCAAATTAAAAAAATGTCCCTATTTGCCACTTTTATTATATATTTATCCCCAATTGCCACAAAATGCCAGTCGAGTTAAATTCTACCCTCAGTTAATAATAAACCCTGATAATTACTGCTTTAAAAAAAAAGAGGGGCCGACATTTTCTGAAAAGCAACAGTAATCTCTGCACCCACTTTGCCAAGAAATTCGTGTAAGGTTTTGAATAATAAAAATTGAATTTTTGTTTCTCTCTTTCACAAATTAATCCGAACCAATTCTTATTTTTTTTCGTGTAGCAAATAACTTGCATTTAGGTATAAAAAGAAGTAAAGCAACAGTACCTCTCTGCGCATAATACGCAAAAAATTGTGTAAGGGTTTTGATGCTTGAAATCACTTCAAATTGATTTTTTTATCTCTCTTTCAATTAGTAACCCATTCTGCCCTTTTTTCGTGTAGCAAAGAATCCAAGGTTGAAGGTTCAAGGTGAAGGTCAACGGTGAAGGAACTGCGTTGCTGGTGAAGGTCGAAGGCCGAATCGATTTCGGCTGTGGAATTGGGCGTGTCGATCTCTTCCAAATTTCGAACCACATTTCGTGTAAGCCATTGCTACACGAATTATCATGGCTGCAAGACAACAAGTAAGTTTGTGAATCTGCCCAATTTCAATTTCTGCAATACTATGCTTACACGAATTTGAGGCTGTTTGTGTCGATTTCAATTTATGCAATACTATGCTTACACGAATTTGAGGTTGTTTGTGTCGATTTCAATTTCTGCAATACTATGCTTACACGAATTTGAGGTTGTTTGTGTCTATATGTTTTCGTTTTTCGGTGAAAATGTTGCTGCGTTTTTGTGGTTTGATTTTTGTCCGAATTTTCCCCAATTTTTTTTTACACGAAATTAGGGTTTGCGAAATGTTTCAATTTTCTTACATATGAATTTGGGCTAGAATTTTAGGTTAGATTCTTGCATGTATGCGCTTACACGAATTTACCCCATGATGCAGCCATATGAGCTTACACGAATTTACCCCATTTATGCCTACACGAGTTTTGTCCATATTGCCTTACACGAATTTACCCCATTATGCATCCTTACACGAATTTTCACTTAACTTAGACCTTACACGAATTTGAGCTAAAAATTGATCCTACACGATTTTTTGCTTATTATTTAGCTTACACGAATTTATGAAGATTTTAACCTTACACGATTCTTTGACAAAAATTGACCTTACACAATTTTTTGTTTATTATTGAGCTTACACGAATTTTCGATGGATTTGCGCCTTACACAAATTTTTGTAAAAATTGAGCTTACACGAATTTTGCTTGCACATCCACTTTACACGAATTTTTGCTAAAAATTGACCTTACACGAATGTTGCTGATTATTGAGCTTACACGAAATTACACTCAATTTCAAGCTTAAATGAATTTTCATGGATTTAGGCTTACACGAATTTATAGGTGCGTTAGGGCTTACACGAATTTTGTATAGAACGAAATAGTGTTATACGAAAATCCCCTGATGCAATCTTGCGTATTCAGTTTTGTACGAAAATTCTACCCCCTTGAGCTTTTATAAGAAGTTTGCAAAAAATTTATCCTTACATGAATTTCCGTTGAAATGTAACCTTATACTAACAATAATTTGAAGCAACTTCCGGAGGGTGTCAATCGCACCTTGTTTTCCACTATCTAAAATGGACTTCATGTACCTACAAATTGTAAAAAATTCAAGGTTTGTAGTATGAAAACAAAAAATATGGGCTATATATAAATCGACCAGACTATATAGGTCGACAACATTCACCTATACCTTTCGAAATCTGGCGCGCTATAAGAATAGGCTGCTTTTTGAAAAAGTCCAACAGAATGTGACTTATGTTTGGCTAAATTTTGCTGCAAATGGTAACAACATAGACCATGTGTGGCGTTAGGGTAAACTGCAATGATGGCATTGCTGATGCTCTTGTGCTGATCAGACGCGATTAGTAGTTCATCTGGGCAGTCATATGCACTTCGAACATGTTTCAAAAACCAGGTCCAGGATTCATCATTCTCATTCTCCACATTTCATATCTCAATGGCTAGAGGAAAATTTTTATCATTTCCATCTTTCGTAACCGCAACAAATCCAATGTCTTTGTATTGCCCTTTTAGATGGCAATCATCCACCACTATAACTGGACGTGAATAATGCTTGAATCCATGAATGGATGTCCGCAAAGTATAGAAAACATATTTGAATTTGCCATTGTCTTGTGTCTCCAAAGCAGTGTACGACCCCGGATTAGCAATCTTTAGGATTTCCAAATACGATGCCATCATTGAAAAAGATTTTTTTGGATCTCCATATGTATGTTTCATTGCATGTTGTTTTGCTTGGGCTGCAACCTTGTAAGTGAGATTTACCCCATGTCTCTGATTCATTTCACGCATTATTCCTTTAGGGACCAGTTCAGAATCCTCCATTCGAAGAGCATCAGCATAGTACTGACCGATCAAGGCAGAGATAAGTTGGCGAGGAACAGTGGGTTCGTTCAGATCATCAAAACATTCATGGAGAGTGACAACCTTCGATATTTTCCAAATGCCATATTTCTCGGTTGCAGGGAGTATGAATGGACATGTTTTTTGTTCGCATTGCACAAACCATCTACGTTTGTGTGATTTATACACACGATATTGCACTCGATTCTCCAAATGGTAAAAACCGACTGCATTTTGCAAATCTGATTTTGAGGAAAAAGTTGATCCTTTCTGTAAATTATGAATACTAGGCTCATTTTGGATAAAATCTCTCATCTCCGATTGCTCTTCAGGTGGCAGCTCTGGGATAAACCATTCGGGTATGTTAATAAATTTCAAAAACTCCTCATAGGCAGCTCGTTGCTCCTCGTCTAGTGTATTATCATCATCTTCATCTAACTCGAAATCATCGTTCAGATCAATTTCTGGGTCCGATTCCTCGCCTTCGTGCGGTGAACCTAAAAACAATGTAAATAAATATATTAAAAAGAGTACATAATTTGTATAAAACTACGCACATGTTAAAATACATGTTGACCGAGTCGTATATCCCTCTTCTTGACTTTCATATTGTTGTGTCGGGGCGACCATTTCATCAAATTATACGACCGAGTCATCTCCATATACATGCGGGGACCTATTCAAGTCAATATAGTCAACACCCCAATCTGATCCAAATTCAACACGCCCACTTGGTGATGGCCAACGTGTCCACTGATCATTTGAGGATGTACCAGCCTGCGACGATTCCAACTCATGAGGGACACCCCACTTCGTATAAAATGTATCGTCGTTTTGTAATCCAAAAGGAACATTATTCCAACTCCAAGACTGATTGTATATGTCATCTGACTTTGGCACGTTTGCGTTATAAGTGGAATGGTCCCCCTTTTCACCTTCTCCTTCGTAAAAGGATCCAACATTTACATCAAAACCTCCAAGACTGTTATTCGAAGCTTCGGTTGACAATACATTGTTAGTTGCTTCAACATCTAGTAATTTTAGAGACACAAAAACAACAAGAACATCCTCAATCGTGGACAATAATCGCTCCAGCTGAAAATCATTCTTTATTTTTTTCCGTTTAACTCTTCCATTTCTTTCCACTACTAAGTGAATCACATATCCCAACAATTCATGTCGGCACAGACAAGTCCATGGATACACATGAATAAATTATAGTAAGTGATTCTTTCAAGTTGGACCACCTCTTTACAACCGTTTTTATATTCCAACCCTTCCCAAAAGCCACCATACCAAACCACTACAGACATAGAATTCATATTCTTGTTCACTGTCAAACAATAAACAAAACATACTCAGCTAATCATCTAAATAAATAATTACAATAACATAATCTGCATAATTATTAAATTATTTATGAAGGATATTATTGTGTTAATCTGTCTACCTTACACTGAAAAATAAACTCTTACACCATCATAATAAACTACACATATATTAGGTAAATACACATCATTAAAATAACAAATGTTACATCATCCACTCTTACACGAAAATATTATAATTATCTCACACTTTGGCATTTTAATTATAGACCTAAATTTCAGCCATAAAGAGTGACAAAATTTCGTATAACACTGAAATGCCAAATTTCGTGTAAGCTCAATACTCCAAAATTTGTGTAAGCCTGAATAGCCAAAATTCGTGTAAGCCTCAAATGACCAAAATTCGTGTAGGACATAATTTATGATCACATTTTTCGTGGAAATACAATACATCATAAACCAATCGGATATAAAATGTTATTATATTCATGTAAGAATTGATGACAAAACATCACTGAAATAATAATAATACTGTCATAATAATGCTTAACAATAATAAAACACACAATTGTACAAGCAAACATATACACGACAAATGAATATATGTCCAAAATTGTTGCCTATTAACATACCTCGTAAACAATAATATCTGCAATATTTCTTCAATATTTATTCGCTACAGGCTCTTCTTCGGAATTTTGGATGTGTAATGTTACTCGAAGAACAAGTAGATAATATATACTCAGTCTTCATTTTTTTAAGCAATGTGGCTTGTGCTTATTATATAGAGGATTTGCTCAGGACAATACTATATACATGTGACTCCTCAATGCAATGTTCAATTCACTTTGTCGTTTTACCCTAGTTTATCAGTCACCTTTTACCCATGTGGGTGGGGCAAAAAAACATTAACTTTTCTTACGAAATGCATACGAAACATTTTTTTTTATTTTTTTAAAATTTTTTCTATTAAATTTCGTGTAAGGACACAAATCTAAAGTATTTTGTTACTTAATTAATTTCGTGTAAATCCAATAATTAATTAATTTTATGTAAGTACAAATTATTTAATTTCGTGTAAGGATAAATTTCAATTTTTTACCTTACACGAAATTTATTGCTTCCATGAATTTATAATTAATTCATTCATTTATTTTTAATGTTTCGCTGAATTGTTTTGAGCTTACACGAAATTTGGTTAATCCAATAATTAAATGACCCATTTTTAATGCTTACACGAATTTTTTCAATTTTGGACAATCCAATAATTAAATAATAAAATAATTCATTTGTAATGAGTTCACCAATCAAATTGTAATGCTTTTTGGAAATTCTCTTTTCTAACCTTACACGAATTGTGATTGTGGACAATCCAATAATTAAATAGTGAAACAATTGATTTCTAATGCTTTTCAATTGACCAATCAAATTGTAATTCTTTTTGAAAATTCTCTTTTCTTTTCTTTTGACCATTACACCTTACACAAATTGTGATTGTGACAATCCAATAATTTTTGTAATGCTTTTCAATTGACCAATCAATTGTAATGCTTTTTGGAAATGCTCTTTTCTTTTCTTTTCACCAATAAACCTTACACCAATTTTTCTTTTGGACAATCCAGTCATTTGTAATGCTTCCACCAATAATTCATTTCATACACCAAAATTTTATTAGCTTTATATTTATTTCAACCTTACAAGAAAATTGAACCTAAAATTTTTAAGCTTATATTAGCTTACACGAATTTTATGGAATATTGTCTTACACAAATTTATTGAAATATTATCTTACATGAATTTTTATTATACGCTTACACGAATTTTATGGAAGAAAAATTCATAAAACAAAACCATTTCTATTCCACAAACATTTGTCAGTGCAGGCAAAATTCGTGTAACATTTATCACATAATTATTCAAATAGAAAAAAGACGAAGTCATTCGTGTAAGAATTGAAAATAAGTGACACAAGACTGACTCAGTCAGTGATGTCCCTTTTTTGAAGTTTGAGTTTGACAGAATTTGACTCAACTGATATTTTGTGGTAATTGGGGATAAATGTATAGTAAAAGTGACAGATAGGGACAATTGTTTTAATTTAATGGCATATTGGGCAATATTATAACAAAAGATGGCATATTGACCCAATTTCTCCTTTAAGAAATCTGTTATACCCCTCACCGTGTTGGACCGTCGGTGCCCCCCATCAAGTCATTTTCAAACCCACAGATACTCCATGGTATTTATTAAAAATGTATCATAGGACAATATGTTTTAATTTTGTGCTATGTAGGTACTATTTTATATTTGATGTTAAAATAATGAACCATTATATTATATTGTAAAAACCTAAATTATTAAATATCATATAACAAATTATACATTGCACGGGGTGAAATTAAAAAAAGAAGTAATCTTTTTTTTTCAAACAACCTCTTATTACTATATTAGGGCACTTGTGGGAATTTTGAAAATTGAGGGAAGAATTTATCAATTCAGAGAACTAATGATCATCAATATATTAATATTTATTGAAATTGGATATCGATATCTTCTTAAATTTCTATTTTATTTCATTCAAGTTCACACACACAGGTCACGGGTATTATATTGTTATGAAATAAAGTAAGAATTAATAAACAAATTTATACAAATGGAGAGAACTTTGTCCAGTATCAGACAAACAAAATCAAGCAAAACACCATAGCGGATGATTTACATAATCTCCCAGAAAACATAATATGTTAGTTGCAAAAGCAGGATAATTGATGATGACAAGCTGATCGCGCGTCGTTACGGAATAAAATTATTTATTTTTTTTCCTAACCTAATCAACTAGTAGTTAGAGTAAGTCAGATGTTGATCCCACAAAGAGTGAAGAATAAACTATGTCATTTATGTTCAATTCAAGAAACTGAAAAGGTTGGGAGTTTATGATTGAAAAACATTAACTAATTACGAAGCTAGAAAACGAATTAAATAAGAAATCAATATATAAAAAGCATCCCAATTAACAGTTAAGTTATCCCCCAATTTCAATTATGTCTGAATCAATGTAACACCCCTCTCTCAAATTATCATGGAAAGAACTTCTTGCGCAATTCATGCCTTTCTGTTTTTATGACCAAAAATTGACCGCAAACGAAGGATAGACAGGCCCCGATTCCCAGGGTTAGGGTATTCCCTATTATGAGCCTACTCAGATCAGAACTAAACTACTCGTTTGAACTTGAAGAGAGAAACAACTACTACTTCTCCATCAAAAGAAAAACAAGCTGACCCCTTTATTCCAGTTTCACAAGATCCGGAAGAGAACCCCCTGGGGGTGTTCATCAACAGCAGGACCTGACATACTCATTCTGCTGTTTCTTCCCCGATCTTTTCGGCGAAACCTGTGCCCTCATCACTCCTACGCCTACTCGTACTGACTCTGTACTCAACCACTAAACCTTTCTTACAATACGATATTATTTCGAGATGCAAAAGACGACGCGACTGGAGTTAAATCCAATCGTCTCTTAAGATTAGTTAAATTATGATAAGATCACTAATTAACCTTATTTAATTGAATAACCTAGAACAAAGCTACCTATATTTAATTCATTAAATGCATTAATTATCAAAACGCTAGGGTGAACTAGATTCCGAATACACAAGCTCGATTCGACAATCTAGGATTATGTCACCCTAGAGATGCACGACCTCTAATTTACCATTTATGAAAATTAAATCGCAACAATTATGATTTATAATTTAAGATTCTAACAATCAATTATCAACAGTTAATATAGGTGATCAGTCTAAATCAAGTATCAAATAATCGAAAACGATATTCACAGATAACATAATCAATTCCATGAAAAACGAGATTAATTAAAATATAAAAAAAATATGTGTTCAAACATTTCTACTAACCGAAATTGAAAGATTAATCGATCATCCTTGTAATTGAATCTACAAAAATAATTGAATAATCCATCATCAAATTAAATTAAAAAAATTAAAATATCTATCTTTCTCTAGAACTTTCTCTCTCCTCTGGACGCGTGTCTCTCCCTCCCTGGCCCTCTCTTGACTACGTGAATAATGAACCAACAACCTCCCCAATATTATGGATAATAGTAGTTCTTTTCCTTAAAGGAAAAGTCTAACATAATTAAATTCCCCAATCTTCTCTTCCATAAGTAGCTTCCATAACTAGCCGTACCCTCAAGGTGCAAAATGGGCCTCAAGCCCAATTTTCTTTCTTTAGGCCTTGAAAAAAGTTAGACTCAACTAACTTCTTCTCTCATCCCATAATCATCTTTCTCAATTTTAATTTATTCTAAAATTCTTAAAATAATTAAAAAAATAAATCGTGAAGTATTTGAAGTTCAAAAATATATACATGTAGAAAATCGGTACATTCAATCATATCAAAAAATATAAAATCTCAAATTAATTCACAATAATATGCACCAATTTTCTACCTATTACAAGCCTATATTAGTTACAGTGTCATTTAAATAGTGCACATTTTATCTCCATATAAAGGAATAGGATCAGAAAGTTCCCCGTTTTGAAATCAGCCCAGAATATAAAGGAACAGTACAGGAGAAAAGACATCATAAAATCCGAAAATGGCACCTGCAAGTATCCAACAATTACAAAGTTCTTATATGAACTAAACACTAATTGCAAGGATAATAGCATGTTGGAAGAAAATTCCCATGTATTGCGTTTAGATTGAGGGATTTGCAATGCAGTCTTGAAATTATTATTCAAACACTGAAGTAAAAGATCAAGCTTTAAAAGGTCATGCAAAAAAAAAAAAAAAAAAGAAACTTTTATAAATGAAAGAAGAACAATGGAAAGAACAAGATGTACTCAAGTAGACCTCGACCAGACCATGTTCTAGGAGTTACTGTCAGATTATTCGGAGCACCTTGCCTCATTATCACCAAGGAGACCGCTTTGCCTTGTTTCTGTTGCGCTTCAGCAGCTAGCCGCTGCAACAAGTTCTCACCTATTTCCACATTCCCAAATTTCACAATCTGATCCCCAAGTTGTAAACCGTCTTCTGCAGCTGGAGATGCCTCACTAATTTTATCGACCATTGCAAAGGCCTGATGACGCTGAAATCCACATCCATGGCACTAGAAGCACCTCCAGCAGTAGACGAAGACATGCCAACACTTTATCCTGCAGCATCACATGTGAATTCAGTTAGTGCTGTGTCACATACATTTATTGTATGTCAATCTTTTCGACTTCATTACTTTAATAATGGAACCATGTAACATGTTTAGATACATATTTGCAAAACAGAAATCAAGTTTTTAGTTCAAGTCCATTGTATGGTTAACCACATAATAGATCATGAATGTTACTAATTTATCACATAACACAAACTACAAACAAACAAGATACAATTATGAATTTGATGAGTCACTGACATGAATCTTGAGCAGATGCAGTAGTCGGTGCAAGTTTGCCAGAAAACAAAAATTGAATGTGTTGGTCTATTTTATCTGTGATATCCCTGTAATCATTACGGAACTCTGTACCAAGAAGAACAAACAAAAAAGAAGCTTGTCATTGCAGTTTCAGCATCAGCACAAGACACTGAATATTTCTTAATAAGTAACAATCAATACAACAGTTCTATATTGTGGTTCAAACAACAAAATTCTACACTGATTAAACGTAAAGTTTCAGACAATCACAGTCAACTAATTCCTCCTCTTTTAACTACATATCAGGAAATTAATGAGAAATGTCTAGCAAAACAAAAGAGAGAAATACACATACCAGTATGAAAAATAAGAAACATGTTGCAACATGAAAAATCAATTGTTCTACATCTCCAAAACAACACAAGCCAAATGAAGCTACTCTAATATCCATCACAATTATTGACAAATACATTGTATCATCACACAATCGAACTCTGGTTTAGTAAATTACCAGCAAGCCTGTGCCGGCTAGCTCTGACAGAGAGAATGTCAATATCTGTCGGAAACCCCTGCACAACCTCAAATTTCAATATTAATCGGCAGCAAACTCTTCATGTAATCTCTAGCTCATTCGATATATCAGCATAAAAACGAAATTCCATGAAAAAATGATTAACATATTAGCCAAATTAAACGAATAACTTGTACGAACAGAAAAAATTTAAAATAATTGCCTCAGAATCAACGAGGTTGCCGGATAGACCATAGCCACCGGGTCGGCAGAGGTTCTCGATAATGATATTCATCTCCTTCTCCAATCCGCTCCTCTTCTCCATCAATTTCATTGTATCTGCCTTCAAATGCGTCGCCACCATCTTCGATTGTTGAGATTCTCTATCAACTTCTGAATATTGATGACTATTATTGTGCAGAATCTGGTACTAGGATTTACAGTGGCAAGAGCTCTAGCAAATAAATGTTGGTGTTGCTTGCTGAGGAGTTTACCGTTTATGCATCTTGCACTTCAGGTTTCAAATATTACCAACCCTAAATTTTTTTTTCTTTATTATTATTTGTAATACGTGTAAAACTAAAGTTTGGAATTTTGAATTATATGAAATAATAAAAATGAAATCTTTGATTATTACATTTTATTTTATTATCTTTTTTATTATTACACTTCAAACACCCAATCACATTTGTATCCATATCTACCATATATAAATATGAACAAATGTTTTAACAGTCAAGTTAAAATGGCCGCCGTTAGAGTAGCTTCTACTTCCCTCACTCTTCTTGTTTCAACTTCATCTTCTTCTTTATCTCGTTACTACCGTTCCTGTCCCTCTGTTTTTACGAAGTTTCGATTTGGTCCCATTTGGGAAATTTCATTTGCGGCAACACCCCTATCTTCCAGGAGAGCAAAGCGCATGGCCCACTCCATTGCTCGGGCCACTCTTGGCCTCACTGAACCCAAAAAAATCGACCCATTCAAGGTACTCTCCTTTTTTTCCTGCATTCCTGTTTCGAATCGACTGATTTTCATTTGTAAGAGGATTTGGAAAATTTTGCAGCGCTCTGGAACTTTTTTACATTTGGAGTGATATGTTTAGGTTTAGCTTTCGCGAGAGTTCATTTGTGTATAATTAGTGTTGGTTTGTGTACATTGTGATTTATGAGTATGTTCGTATGAATGATGTTTTGTGTGTAATTGATGTATGGAGCATTGGTTTTTTAATAAAACCATCCAGATTGTATCTTTAGTCGATTTTATGTTGCAAGTAGTGTGATGGGTAGCAGCTTATCATTGAAGCCTCACCTCAATGTGTTTTTCTTTTTCAGTGATTTTGCTCCCTTTTGTTCTAATCCTGAATAAATAATTGGAGAGTATTATGTTTTATACACGTTACTCAAGTTTTCTGTTTGCCACGCTAATCTGGATAAAACACAACTCTCATATGCATCCAAATGTGATTGGCTATTTATTTTTCTTGGTCTTGTTAGTTGGAGCAACTTTACTGAATTTCATATGTTTGTGGGATTATGTAAGATCTCGTTTACTGCAAAAGAGATAGACTTGGTTGAATGGAAAGGAGACATACTCGCTGTGGGAGTCACTGAAACGGACATGGCAAAGGATGAGAACTCGAAGTTCAAGAACTTAATACTGCAAAAGCTAGATTTTCAGTTGGGTGGATTGTTATCTGAAGCTTCATCTGAGGAGGACTTTACTGGGAAGGCGGGACAGTCAACCGTGCTCAGGCTTCCTGGTCTTGGTTCGAAAAGGGTTGGTTTGATTGGGCTTGGAGCTGGAGCATCAGCACCTGCAGCTTACCGCAGTCTTGGTGAGGCTGCTGCTGCTGCTGCCAAGTCTGCAAAGGCCAGTGATGTTGCCGTCACACTTGCTTCACCTGAAGAAATTGCTTCAGAATTGAAGCCAATTGCGGCTTCAGCAATAGCCACTGGTATGTGAATCCTGAGTTAATATATTGAACCTGCAATACAGGTTTGTTGCTAATTGTTGTAATTACTTATTGAAATTCCTAAATGAAACAGGAGCTATATTGGGAACATTTGATGATAGCAGGTTCAAGTCAGAAATAAAGAAACCCACTCTTAGTTCGATTGACATTATTGGTCTTGGTAGTGGACCTGAGATGGAGAAAAAACTCAAATATGCAGAAGATGTTTGTTCTGGAATCATATTTGGAAAAGAGCTTGTAAATGCCCCGGCTAATGTACTCACCCCTGGTTTGTCATGTTCATTGTTTTCTTTGATTTTCTTCTCACCTTTTCCATATTAGTATCTCTATTCTGTAGTTATGTTCGCTGCTAACTTGGCCTTTTCTATCATTTTAGTTATTTTATTTTTATTTTTTTGGGGATTCAGGAGTGCTTGCTGAAGAAGCTGCAAGGATTGCGTCTGATTACAGTGATGTTTTTACAGCAAAAATATTGGATGCAGAGCAATGCAAAGAATTGAAAATGGGATCATTTCTAGGTGTTGCTGCAGCATCCGCCAATCCTCCACATTTCATCCATTTACATTACAAGCCTCTTAGTGGAGCAGTCAAAACCAAGCTGGCCTTGGTTGGAAAAGGCTTGACTTTTGACTGGTGAATATTTTTTTCCTGCAAAAATGATGTCATTATAATTTCAACTGTGAAGAAAACAGGACACCTTTAACTGCTCATTAGTTGTTTTTCTCGAATAAAGTCTTGATACATTTTTTTTAATGATTCAGTGGTGGCTACAATATCAAGACAGGAGCAGGCTGTTTGATTGAACTCATGAAATTTGATATGGGAGGCTCAGCAGCAGTATTGGGTGCAGCAAAAGCTCTAGGCCAAATCAAGCCTGCTGGAGTAGAGGTGGATTTTTCTGTCTTGCTGCATTTCAAAGATGCACTGTTTGCTTGTCTTGGATAATCGCCTGGTTTCTCTTGACTGTTTTTCCCTTAAACCTACTGTATTGTGCTCACAATTTTTTATTTAAAATTTTCCGAAGGAAAATGCCAATTGATTATCAATATGCAGATTCACTTCATAGTTGCAGCTTGTGAGAATATGATAAGTGGAACAGGTATGCGGCCTGGGGACATCCTTACAGCATCAAATGGAAAGACCATTGAGGTACTTTCTCCTTTTTATTGGCTATAGATTATCAGTGGCTTTTATTGAACCTTTTGCTCAATCATGTATGTATATCATTTTAGGCTTCCATTTCTAATTTCTTAGAGGCATAGCTTCTCCCTCTTATCTTTATTCTCAAAATATTTTGTGTAAAATATTTTATTTGTCAAGTTAAATTATCTCTAATTCAAAAATGAGTTAGATTTAGTTCCAAGTACAAGATCAAAGTGACAAAGTCATAAGTGAAATGCTTACATGGCAGGCCTCTCTATGCCTGCTTTCCATCATCATTTGGATCATTACTTTTTCTTGAGGGACTATTTCTCTCTGTTTTTGATCTTCACTTATCATGCATGATATTCTTGTTCAACACCCTTTCTCTAAGTTGATCAGAGAAATATAGAAGCTCAAGCTTTTTTTGCTTAATGGTGTTGAGTTGTGCATGCTCACTTACTTCCTAGTTACTAAACGTGTGCTTTTCCATAGAATGTGTGTTTTACATGAGTTTTGATTCTCAAAAATTTATGTTTGGGCACAGATTGGGAGTTCTGTCAAACTCTTTATATGATTTCCAACGAAATCAGAAAAGAAGTCGATTGGAAGGAATACACCGGAATAATTTAAATGGAGTTCCCCGGAGAATGAACTCCGGGAAAGTGGTTATCAATTTTGTTTTCCATTTTTATTATTATATTCTTATTTATTTTAATGGATGATGATAATGATGAAATTTACCTCCCATTTTTTCAGATATGATTCGACATCAACAGTAAAATTCAACTCTCCCAATTCTAATTTTTTCAGACATAATTCTACATTAAACACAAACTCTCAATATGATCAGAGCCCCCCAAATGCCAATCCCTGACATATTTAAGTTTCCCCAGTTTCCAAACAAACAGGGGTTTAATGTTTTTATAATTTGACGTGAACAGGATGTTACAATTAGAGCTAAAATGCAGCAATTTTCATTTTCTACACCTTATGTGCTTTTCTTTTTCCTGAAGACAAAGTATAGTGTATTTATGTCTTCAATTGAGGAGTAGTTCATGGTATGGCGTCCATTTATATTAACAGATGGTCTGAGCTTGTATCCCTTGTGCACTTCTAAATGTTATATTTGTTGATCATCTAGGTAAACAATACTGATGCTGAAGGACGACTTACACTTGCGGATGCTTTGATTTACGCTTGTAATCAAGGTGCAGAGAAGGTATGCTACGATGCATTTGTTTGCATGTTCAATTCTTAAGTGACATCTTGTTTTCAGTGATATTTTTTTCATCATAATGGCAACCTAAAATATTACGTACTACAACCTTACATAGTGGGTTATTCTCAAATGGAGTGGATGCGTTTTTTCACTTTCAAAATTGGGATAGTTTCAGGCAAAAGGCTTAGTTTCCTTGTCCATATCCTTGTGTGTTCTGAAATTGGAAGTTTGACTTTGTTCACCTGATGGAATCATTTAGTTTGAATCTCCATATCTTTCATTGAATCATGTTGTTGTACTAGATGGTTGACTTTTTCCATACCTATAATAGAATTCAGATAGAAAGTTGTTCTAAGAATGCACTTTCGAAAAATACTTGTTATACTGTTAATGTGCAGATAGTGGATCTGGCTACACTTACTGGGGCTTGCATAGTTGCTCTTGGACCCTCTATTGCAGGTACAATAAAAACTATAGTTATTACTTGGCTGTAATGAGTGCACATTGGAGCAGATAGGGTCCAATTTTTCCGTTTCTTATAATCTATATAAAGTAGGTGGAGTTGGTTTTTATATTGTATGATAACAATCTGCTAACTGCTGCCATTATGCTAAAAACAGGTGTTTTTACACCCAGTGATGACCTGGCAAAAGAGGTATTTGGAGCTTCAGAGATCAGCGGAGAAAAGCTTTGGAGGCTCCCATTGGAGGATAGTTATTGGGAGTCCATGAAGTCAGGTGTGGCTGATATGGTGAATACAGGTAATCGTCAAGGTGGTGCTATCACCGCAGCTCTTTTCTTGAAGCAGGTATTTTTTCATAGTGTCATTCTGAAGCTCGTTTCTCCACCATGGATTGTTCCATATAAACATGTCATAAAACATGCATGAAAAGATGGCTAAAATGAGCACAAAGGTTGCTTTTTTTGGTGATCTGAAAACTACTTGTTTGCTCGATAGTTTGTGGATGAGAAGGTGCAGTGGATGCATATCGACATGGCTGGCCCTGTTTGGAACGATGAGAAGAAAAGCGCAACTGGGTTTGGGGTTTCTACTCTGGTCGAGTGGGTTCTGAAGAACTCTTCTTAATTCCAGTTTCCATGGTGATGATCATGTTGTACTAAAATTGAAGCAGATTGACAGTTATATATTTTGTCGAACATGGCTAGCTTATATAAGAATAAATCTTGTACAAGTTGTCTTCATCAAGACACAATTTCCCAGCAATTTTTTGATATCCTTTTGAACTGGGAGATAGAATGAAATGAGATTATTCACAAGGCAAAGAATCAGTCTTATCTAATTGTACTGTGTTTTGATTTTGTTGTTTATTTTACTAGTATTTACATTATTTTCTGCATAATCCTTTTGTAAATAAGCAATAGTTGAGTGGGAGGAATATTTCGAGGATCCTGTGTTGCAATTTGTTTCTTTTTTCTGAAAATGGTTTAGCACCAGTTTTATCACTTCATTCAATTAGTATTTTATTTTCTGATTGCACTATCAAGAAAAGAAATTGTATGACCGTTTCAAAATAGCAGTGTTTTGTAAAATGAAATTATTAATTTGTTTCAATTTTTATGTTGTTTTTATTCACAAATTCTGTCAAAAAATTCTACCTTTTTTAGCATTTTAGAAAATGGTATTGTAACTTTTTTATGCACATAAGCATCATAACTATTAAATTATTCTTTAATCCATATGAAACAACATTACTAAAGAGATAAATTGTAACAAGGAAAATAGATGTATAGTTGTGGTATTGCAATAGACCAAAAAAATCATTTACAGAAATAATATCCAATCCTTACCTTTATTAAAAAATAAAAAGTTGTTTGTCTTACATTGGCCGACCTCAATTGATATAATCAACGTCCCATTTCAAATTGACAAATATAAATAAATTAAATAAAACTAAAACGTGCATAGAATGAGAGTGAAAAATGGTTGGTTAGTCCTACTTTAAAAAAATATTGCAGAAAAAAAGGCTCTTCTTATATCATACTAGCCAACACTATCAAACTCCAAACCCCTCGATCTGCAAATGAATAAACCCTAAAAAGAAACCCTAATTGGAAAAAAGAAAAAGAAAGAGGTGTTAATTATTAATTATTGAGCCCCAAAATCCCAGAAATGAATAATCCCAGCCGCGGAAGCAGCAGCCACAGAGCTGTCATCAGCAACAATGGCGTTGCACTCTCCCGTTCTCTCTCTAAAACTATAGAGATACGCTCCCCTCTCTATCTCCCAAACCCTAATCACCCCTGCTGTGATCACCACTCCATATCCGCCATTAACGCACCCCACAATCCTCCCCCTCTGCTGAGCCACGCCTCTCACTCTGAACTGGCACACCTCCTCCAACCCAGCCAGCCGCCGCAGGCTGGCGGCGCCGCGGCCGTCGGTGATCAGCGCCGCCTCCTCATTGGAATCGAAGCATCCAACGATGAGGCCCCTGGTGAATTCCTCTTCACGTAGGACTATCCCTTGGTTTTGCAGGTCGAACACCATGAGTCTTGAGCTGGTGCATGCAACTGCCTTTTCATGGCTGGTTACTCGAACTCTGCCGATTAGATCAGTCATTTCGGTTAGGAGATACCAGCCCATTACGGCCTCTGGATCGCTCAGTCTTCCTCCCACGAATACCAGCTCCTCCGTTTCGCTGTTCCATATGTGGAATGCTCGCCCTGGAACACCTACATCACCCCATATTCATGACCTTCAAGTTGAAAGATAAAATAGAATTGAGATGAACAACATTACGTACCTGCGTAGAGGCCCACCCACCACCGGTCACTACCGGTGAAGTCGACTAGGGCACCATCATTCACCACATCGCCAATATGTGCTCTACGCAGAGCCATCTCTCCATTGATGATCGTAGCATGAATGTCCCCATCCAGAGTGGCGAAGACAAGATGAGCATCGGACAAGATGATTCCGGAAACCGAACTGGAGAAGCGGCCAAGGCGATCGCGGTGCTGAGGGTAGAACGTGGAGAGGTGGAGCCTGCTAGGGAGGTAGAAAAGGCGAACTGCACCGTCGGCGAAACCGGCGGCGAGGTGGCGGTCGGAGAGGGCCAGGCGGCGGCAGGATAGGCCGTCCGTTGAGATGAAAGGGAGGGTGCAGTGTGTGTATCGACCTCGCCGGAAGTTGGTGGAAGTTCGGTGGCGATGTATGTACTCCTCCCGCCACGTGTTGTGGCGGAGGTGTGTGATGTTCCAAATATGTCTTGTGAGATTTTGCCATAGAAGTTCTGACCGTGATATGGCTTTCCATGTTGAACAAACCTATATATATCCGGATCAAACAGTTTTAATTTGTCATTGTTGATTATTAGGTCAAAGTTTACGAGGATGTTACTAGTTTGGGTGAATTTTTTTTTCCTCATAATTAAAATCTTTCTTCTGATTTTATTTTCATAAAATTCACGATTTTTAATTTAGTTTCAAAATTTAAAAATCTTTTTTATTTCAATCCAATTTTAATTTAAAAATTAGAATTTGACACTTGACTCCACATACGGTTTTTCGGTAACCTAAAAATGATGCGACGATGTGTCAATCAATGAGAATTTGACGCATGTCGCCACATCATGTATAGGTCACCAAAAAACTTTAATTCGACGAATTTCATCTAAAATCGGACAGGTTTTAAAATTATGGAACTAAATTAAAAATGTTGTAATATGAGACCAAATTGCAAACATCTAACTATACTTTTTCTAAAAGAATTATCCAATTTATGCCAACTGAAGTTCCAAAACGACATGTGCAATTTCCCTGTCGTCACCTTGAACCAAATATGAATGTAGGCAAGATTAAAGAACAGAAGGCGTCGCCCCTAAATATATTACTGGTGATCATTTAGCTAAGTGTATAGAGATTAGAGAGAGAACACGAAAATCGAAGAAGTAGGAAGTAGTAGCTAGTCTTGTGTGGCATATATATGTCACAAATGAAGTAATGCAGCAGTAGGCTTGAACTGGTCTTCTGATGAAGGCCATTCAGATTAAATTATGATATGGCTACAAACGCTGACACTCTCTTTAAATATGGTCGAAATTTAGGGGTAAGACGAAGTAGTATAGTGTAGCTATGCTAAAATATGCGGAGAACTAAAAGGGCATAACCCAGTACAATTCTTAGCGGTCTATAGACTCTATACAATCGCGAATCCCAAAGGAATAATGGCTTCTATTCTATTATTAATTCATTGTTACCTAAATCCCAAATTAAACCTCTAATTATAATTAGGTTTTTGGATTGAATCAATTAGGTTTTTTTATCATTTCTAAATGAAACCAACTAGTCATTTTGTTGATCCCCATAATTAACAGATGCCCACATATTAAATTTATACCCGATTTTATAACAAATGAATAATGATATATTTAAATTTTCAATGGACAATAAAACGAATCAGACCCTCTGAGTATGATTCATAATCCGTGTTGGATTAATATGTTTCTATCCATAAGGGCAAACTTGATTAGTTAATTTGTAAAAGAAAGGGGGCTTATTTGTTCCATTTCTAAATAAAAAAAGGGTTTGATTGAGAAAACAAAACTTTTAAGTGCCTATTAGATCCTAGAATAGTAATTCAGGACCTCATGACTGCATTTTCCCCAATGTTTGTAGTCTCATTTCATTGCATCATTGGTACAATTAAAACATCATCAGTTATAAGATGATATAAGAGTGCAAAGTTGCTATAGGAAGATAGAAATTAAACACCAATAGTAGGAAAATAGCAGATAAAACTCTTGTGTATCAAGAAAGTGAATATATGTGTTATTTATTTCCAGGGGCTGTGGATGATCAATAAATTGGAGTGAAAATTAAGTGACACATATGCATTAGGAATCAGCCCAGACAAGAAAATGAGACTGCTAATTAATGAAGCCTTACACTAGTTACAGCGTGACAAACTAATGATTTTATATGCAAATTAGGCATGATTACGTAAGAGCAGGTGAATGATTTAAACCGATCATTATATTCCATCTTCAATGAAAAAAGAAGAACCAAAGAAAGGATCTTGCTAGAGAGTGGATTATCTCACACTATTGTCATGTATAATGTTGAATATAACACTTAAAATAAAATAGAAAATGCAATATTAAAATGAAGGAATGAAGTAGGTTCACTTTATGTTGACTTACGAAAATAGCAAGTGAAATTCACTTGAAAGTGAAAAAGTGAAAGTAGCTGCAGATATAGCATCTTGGTACAATTGACAAAATATATATAGGGTGGCATGGAAGGGTCTCTATCAATATTCTTAGAGTTAGAGAGAGAAAGGCATGGAGATGGGAAATAAAGGGTTTTGTAGTCAAAACAAGTTACAGATTTCCTAGATCTCATCCAAAGTGAGAGAAAGCAACAAAATAACCCTTTTTCATGTTAAGATGGGATGAAATAAAAAAGTCTGTCCCAAAATGGCCCTTTTTTATGACAAGAAAAGAGTTTCTGCTTTTTTTTCCTTTGTAAGCAGCTCATTATTTATTGCCATGTCTTTTCCCTTGTCCGGATAAAAATACGAGCAAAGAGGACTTGCTTCGACCTTTTTAATGCGATTTTTTTATTTGAAACTTTATTATATTTTTGTGCATATTTCAATCGTGAACTAAATCTTGCAAGCCTTGATGTGATTAATTTGGTCAAAGATTATACACTTAATTAATTCATATGATATTATTTGTATTTGCCTGGCAGCCTGACATACTTAATGACATTGCTTGTATTCAACGCTCAAGCCCACAATCATTAAAACCTCTTCACCAAAACAAAACAAAACAAAACAAAACTCAATTTTCTCTAGAGAGAGAGAGAGGAGTGAGAAAGGGTACCTGAAAAATGTTGAATAGGGCAGGGGCAGCAGCAAGACGACCAGCATTGATAGAAGCATCAATGGCAACTTGAAATGCTAGAGCTTCAACAAATGGCTCTGGCCAAACCCCCTTATTTGATCTCATCCTTCTAGAAGAGGGGCCCGCTTCTAACTCACCACCACCGCCGCCGGCGCCGACGCTGTCTCCTCCGCCGGAAGATGATGAGGTTGACATGTGAATGTAATGAGAGTACCAGTACTCAGGTGTAATAATAACAGAAGAAGTGGCAAGATGTGAAGACAAACATAGAGACACAAAAAAGGGGCCCTAAAATGGGGACTGATTTTGAATGTTTGAAGATTATGTCACAGCAGAGGAGACTTCATTTAGTTTATATATTAGAAAAATAAAAGAAGAAGAATTTTTTTTAATTAATTTGCGCATGCAAAGCCAAATTGAGCAGCTCAAAGTTAAGTGGGTCAATATATATTTAAATATACTGATTTTGGAGCTACTTGCACAAGTTTTCATGGGCCTAAAAAAGCTTGTCCTAGCTAGCTTGCTACTTCATCAACTATATTTTTTTCAAATTTTTTTTTTTGCTTCAAAGTAGAAGAAACTGTGTTTATATATATAATATACATGAGTATACATGCTACTGCAGCAAGCGTATTTATATAATACTATTGTTACAAAGATTATAGTGAAAAAGACAGAGAAATGAAGTGAACAGAAAAGAGAGACATGGAGTAGAGGTGGTGCTTGTAAAGTATGGTGTATTAATTTATCTTGTACATACATATAATAAAGAGTATTTTAACTCCCAAAAAAAAAAAAAAACTAGCTAGTTGGTGGTCTAGCTATTAATTAATTGGTGTGGAGTTCGAGACGTGGAGTTAGGAAAATAGAAACTTTATGATTCTTTCATTATAATAAATAAATATCTTTACAAGTTTATATGAGATATATATAGTCACGTTTATCAATCAAATCAAAATTTTAAATTTCATTTCATTTTTAAAATTTTCAAAATTAAAATTTTTGCACAATACATATAGTAGTACATCTCTATTTGAATAGTCGAATTGATTCATTTATTTTAAATTGATGTTTTATTTTGTATTTTATTAATTTTAATTCATGTTATATGTAAATTGATAATGTCATATTTTACATGTTAAATAATTATTTTAAAATGTTAATAAAATACTAATGTGAAATAGAGAATTTTATTGGTTGAAAAGTTCACATGAGTAATTAATCGAAGATTATATTAATTTGAGAAAAGTAAGACAACTGCTCCTGCCTAGAACCGGCTTGGATTCACTATTAAAGTCAACGTTTTCATTTAATTAGTCTTTTGCTATCTTTAAAATATTATATGAATTTATTTTTTAAAATCATTTGATAAGCATATATGGTTTCTCATAGTTATTTTGGAATATATAGCAGATGAAAGATGTAAATAGTTATTTAATACTTTAAAAAAATTATCTTAATATTTCAAATAAAGTATGTATTACTATATACTTTTACACTCCCAATTTTTACACATTGGATAAAATAATTTTAAAAAAATATATTTCAATAATATTAATAAAGTATATTGTTTTGTAAGAATTTTTTGGAAAGTTTCAGGATTGAATAGGCATAATACATACAACAATTTACATAATTTAATAGATTATGTGCAACAACAAAAATTTGATGGATTCAATGAAAAAACTTGAATAATATATTGGGTTTAGAATAAGTATTTTAAAAGTCGACAATGCATTGACTCGTTGCTGGTCTTGTACTAAGTACTAGCATTGGCAAAAACTTCCAACTTAATTGCCATTAATTTGTAATGGTCATTGTTTACTCGTTCAATAAATTAAATGCAACCGTTAGTTATTTATTGAAATAACTCTAATTGAAGCTCGAGGACAAACTAATTTAGTTTTACTTCTTTTATTGAAAATTTAATTAAATATTTGTGTCTTGGTAAAGATACTTTCTTTTATAGGATCGTTTTATGGGTCTTAATTTGTAAAATTGAGTCACATTTAAAATTTCACAAAATGTAATTTGTGAGATGATCATACCTAAACTTTTACTCTTATAAATAAACCAAGATTTTTAACATATATTTATATGAAGATCAAAATTAATATCACACGAGATAATAATCAATTTCGGATATTACAGAACATAATGAATTGCATGACATGATATTTGTTGTATAGGTATTCTACAACACGATAGTTGATTTTAGGTGATACGTGACATATATAATAATCAATTTATAAGCATTACACAACATCATAGTTAATTTTAAATATTACACAACATTATATGTTACACAACATATTAATTGATTTTTAGATATTGCACCATACAGTTTAGACGGTGAATAACATAGTAGTCAATTTTATGTCCTACACAACAAATATGTCAAGTTACACAACATTTGATGAAAACTGTCATACGAATAATTTAAATGCTACACGATATATCATCTGAAATTCATAATATAGTTTAACTGATCTTGAAAATAAAAGTGGGTGAGGAATATTTCTCGGTAGAAAATGAGTTGTGTTATATTAAATAGTCAATTTTACCTATGTATGTTATAAACAGTGGTAATTAATATTGAAATTACATTAAAGTGGTTATGGAAAAATAAATGTGGAAGAGAAAGTTTTGGGTGAGACCGTCTCATGAATCCCATGTTGTGAGACAGGTCGGGTCGAACACAATAAATTATGTAATACTTTTCTATATATTAGGTAATACTTTGTATTATAAGATGTGTTTTGAGTTGAGTTGAATCATACAAAAAATATGTAATATTTTTATGTATATCAGGTAATACTTTTGTTTTGACTTGAGTTAAACTATAAGAAAATTTGTAATACTTTTATATGTATCTGTTAATATTTTTATGTGTATCAGATAATATTTTTATATTATAGGATATATGAGCTTTCAGGTACTCTTCTTCTTGTGTAAAATATAATACTTTTATGTATATTATGTAATATTTTTCTATATATTATGTAATACTTTTATATTTTACACATATAATATAAAATATTACCTAAAAAATATTATCTAATACATATAAAAATATTATTTAATTATTATATTCCACACGACCCAAATCCGTGAAAAAATCTAACAGAAGACCTACTCAATGTGGAAATGACATGGCCGTACATTTGACTCAAATATGGAAGTAGGACCTGCAGAAATAGTAGCATGCTAACGTCCAATCAAAATCTCTCTCTCTCTCTCTATAAATCTCTCTCCTAACGTAGACATATATATTGATCGTGTGGAGCTCTTTTAGTGGGCCCCACCCTAACAAAACTACTCTTTCGCATATATTTTCGATGAATTGAAACCTCGAACGATTAATTCGAACTCTTTTATGAAATGGGTTTGAAAAATCAGTTGAGTAGATGTGAAATAAGATGAAGTATTACCCTTTTCATATTTTATTTTATAAAATTCGAGCGTCTTGGGATGATAGTGGCTTGGGGAGAGAGAAGTATTGTAACTTGATGGATCCATGAGATTTTATATTGGAATAAATTAATAATTGTGTTATATATCTAAAAAGATGTTATGTTTCCTAAAACAAGTAAGATTCTCATCATTTTTTTCTCTCATCAATTCAATGATCACCAAACGAATAGAACTTTTCATTGGGCTTAATAAATATCAGATAAAATCAAATCATTAACATGCAATAAAAATGTCCAATGTGGAATGTTGACCATGTTGCAATAAAGCCCATACCACAGAATGATGAAGCCCATGTAGACCAATGTGCAATGTTGCCCATGTTGGAATAAAGCCCACCAACAATTCAAACTTGCCCAAAATTCCAATTTATTATCTTTTTTTTTTTTTTTTTTGACCTTACATTTTTCCCATGACATATCTCCTACACATTAATTAAATATTCTCAACAGCAATGCAATTATGCCTAGAAATAAAAATGAATTGAAGATAAAGCTTAGAGAAAATTGACTTGGATTAAGAATTTTTCTTTAAATCAGGTAAAAGTTTACACAAGAATATTTGCATCCAGATTATGTGTATACATTTCAACTATATATTATACTTACTGTATAGAAGTTCGTAAGTTAATTTTTCACCATAAACGCTCATCTAAGATTGTTGAATGAATATAAATTTGTGAGAGAAAATCAGTTATCTAAAAACTAAACTTATTTTTTCTAATTAATACATGTTTTGAATTATATATTGTAAATTAATCTAGCGAGAAAGCCCTGTTTAGTCCACAAAATCAGATGTTAATAAACCGAAACAATAGCAACTGTCATATCATAATCCGACGGTGAAGATGCCCTTTTATTTTCATTTATCCATCAAAATAACTCTAAAATTAGTTCAAAATGAAAGTGTAATGAAATTCAAATCAATATCTATCCAAACATTTTTGATTGATTTACTATCATAAATTTCAAATACTTCCTCAAATCCACCTATCCAATGACTAGTAATGTTATAAACGGGCTAGGACCTTATCCGGTTTACTTTTAACGGGCCTCTCACAATGAGGACCTAACCCTAACAGGCCTCGGATTAAACGGGCCACTAATCAGATTATGTAAAAAAAATCAATATAAAATCTAAAATAGAGATTATAAAATTATACAAGTTCAAACATAATTTAAACATAATTCAAAAAATTCTAAAAGTTCAAGTATAATTCATAAACTGATAAATATTTTCATTCTTTAGCATTGGGTCCTTCCTTAGACAAAAACAGAGCATAGTCTTCCAACTCCTCCTCACCATCTAAAAAATTTACAAAATTATAAGTTAGTTATGGATAAAAGATATTTAATTATATGTAAACAAATTACATATGAAATCATAAAACAAACAAATAATTAAAAAAAAAAATTGCTCCATTAACCGATGAACTAGCCCGTTTAGCCTGCGGGCTAATA
Organism: Scutellaria barbata; assembly: GCA_028654395.1. Lineage (NCBI taxonomy): Eukaryota > Viridiplantae > Streptophyta > Magnoliopsida > Lamiales > Lamiaceae > Scutellaria > Scutellaria barbata. The sequence continues at coordinate 9,089,504 of CM053646.1, read as the reverse complement.
GAACCGGGCCAAAAGGCCCGTATTTAAATGAACCTCTTGTATAGAGGACCTAATCCTATATTATTTAGGGTTAAAACGGGCAACCGGTTTAGCCTGACCCAATTTAACATCTCTACCAAAGACCACAAACCTAGTCTGGCATCAAAACCAAAATCCCTTGATTTGACATGTGTCATAGGAACATATCATGTATATTCAGTGGAGCAAGGGGTTACTGTCTCAGGCATTGTTCTAGAGTCATCAATTCATATTATTGTCATATATTATTATTGTATTTGTGTGCCTGCAGCTTTTATTTGTTATATACTTCATGGTTTATCGATATGTATTTTCTTTGATAATGTTACCTATTAGATATTCATAATTGTTTGAGTATTTTGATTACTACTCTTTTCTGTGATAATAAACTCAATCTTCACTTATCCTGTTTTCTCTCAACAATTTTAAGAGCTTGGATAGAAAGCAAACCAGGCAGACACAAGAGTTCTCAGCAAATTAAAATGAACAAGAATAAAGAGCATGAAAATTAACATTTCATACAGCGTAAAAAGGCCTCAAACTCTATAATATACTGAGCCTAATAATCTACAATCCTAAATCAATTATCACATACTCGAGATCTCAAACTGCCACCTCTGATTTCCAATAAATGTTTTAGTACAAGCTTACATATGATGGTGCTGACCTGGAGAAACAGAAGCTTCCATGTTCATTATTTGATAAACTTTTCCCATTGCAAAGATTCCTTCATTGAAGTTCTTAAAATATGGTTAGCCACAGATATATCATTCCATTTCAGTCGGGCCCTAATCTTCTGTGGTGACCGCAAGTGCAATAGGATAATAAATTCTCTTTAAAATGAGACTTCTCAGATACAAAATCTCGATGTGAAATTTGTTTTTACCACAAGTCTTAAACTAAATGATGGCAAACTAACCTTCTACTGATATGGGAAAGAATATCAAACCACCATTTCTGCTTCTCGAACATTTGTTGGAATTCCTACATCCAATCTCATAGTTGGCTTGTAATGCTCAGGCACAGTAGCACCAGCCTGTACACATAATTCCACCACTACAGGTGCCTGTCCATAGAAGTTCCTGAGCTCCCTCTCCAGAGGCTTATCAACATCAGGTACATGCCAGACATATTTTGGGGGAATCAAGTCATCGAGAACTGCTGTTTGCCATCCATGTTGCCCATTACGCTGCTGGTGCTTATGCGCTCCACAGTTCTGTGCTTTGTGTCCTGTTGGGCCTATATGTACTTCCGGACAATAACCACAAGTTCTCACAGGATACAACTTCATTAGCCTCTTGGCTCCTTCCCTCATTTCATCCCATGCTTGGAGCGTTTCCTCAGCAAGCAATGCTATATCTTCTTTGCTGGATGGTGGTACAATTTCAGAATATGATATCTCAGCCAATATTTCTGGCCTTGGTGGTTTTGGGTCGGGGTCTGGCAACTCACTTTCGTCAGCATCAACAAACTCCTTTTTTCCGATGCGTATGATTGGTTTTCTTCTCCTTTTGGTGGGGTATTCAGCCAGCTCAACTCCTGCTTGAATGCAGAGCTCAACAACTGCAGGAATTCTTGGGACAGAAAATCTCTCCTCATGAGAAATACGATTACCAAGACGATCATACAAGTGGTAGGCCTCAACTGGGGCCAGTATGTCCTCAACAACTGATTCACCCCATTCATGAGCCCCATTACGGATGGAAGCTTGTGATCCTCTACAAGACTTGAAAGGATGACCAATAGGACCAACGTGAATTTCATTACACCACCTGCAAGAATTTTTCATCAGAGATATCTATTAATAAAAAACTTAGGAATTAGAGAAGTTACTAAGTCTCAGTTAGATTGTGTCAATATTAGTTACCAATGACACGATGGTAACAGAGATTATCATTGAATAAAGCAGAAATGGACTTTTTTGGTATAGTTTCATATAAAAAATGAGTCTCCTACGGACAGGAAAAAATAGAGGAAAAAATATCTTCACAGATCCATGCAGTTGTATAGAGTCACAAGTAACACAACATCAGCTAGAGAATTACTTGCAGGCTTTTACAGGCACCACTTTCAAAAGCTTCTTCAGATTGTTGATTAATGTTATTCTTGCATTCAACACCCTGTATGCAAGAGGAATTAGTCTTACAACCACCAATCCTCTTTTTGGAGGTGGGACAGGTCTTCTTGGTTGATTTTTCCTATTTTTCATCCTCTCCCTGGCATTTCGCCGTAACTCAACTATGGGTATAGGAAATGGTTTCTTCTCCCTTCTAGAGTAATAACGAGGAAAATCTGCATTTTGAGCATTATTGCATTTAATGACCAGAGCTGGGTGTTGCGACGAAATTCTGCAGTTAAATTGGCCAAGTCTGTTGCAAGTGTTCTGCAAGCAAAAAAAAAAAAAAAAAAAGAAAACTCAATCCACAATGTATCTTAGTTAGTCTATACTGATTACTAAAGATAGCAACAGGCACAAAATGCAAAAGTACAGTTTCAAAAACTTAATCACCCTTATCAGTCAAGTAGAGTTAGGTGGATAAGATGGCTTCTTTGAATGGATGAAGATTGTCACAAGAGTGGAAGACTAGAAAGAAGGACATAAATATATCTGAAGTGAATCAGAAGCAATAAAAAAGTTCTAAACTAACAGGAGGAAAACTATTACTGCAACCTACATGTAGAATTAAGGTCCCGTATATGTCACTACAAATATAACACCCACATTTTGGAAAACTAAATGCAAATTTCTATGGGAGATGAATTAATAAATTTTAAGAAAGCACCAAGTAAAATAAAAGTACCTTTAAAGAGTCGAAAGAACTGAGGCTTTGCCATATGTTGCATTTTAGAAGATCAAACTTCACACATGGCGTCCTTTTACCATGCAGAATAGTGGTTGTGGCTAATTGTGAATGTAGACAGCCAACACTCATTCCTGAAATAGAACAGGGGAAATTGTCATGTATATAACAGCCTAACAGGATGTCGGTCAATGAGTGAGACACTAATTCAATTCTATTGTTCATGGACATCAGATGTCATGTAACTTGTAAACAAGCATCTGTTTACCCAACTCACATTTTTCAGTCTTCCAAGTATACCAACCTCCCATTAATTGCCAAAGAAAAGACAACCAAAAAAAGAACTCCAAAAAGAATGCAGATAGTCAACAGAAATCTTGATTTTAATTACGAACAATAGATCATAAGCCTGGATAAAGTAGGAGTATTAGTGACGGCCTAGCACCAACATATGCCACCATTGATGCTACATCTATTACAATTTACAACCAACCAACTACTATCTCAGAACTCTTTGCACGTATATTTATAACCGTAACGCTATCTCCACAAGTACCACTAATCGGCTAAATAACAGAAAGCCAAGGAGAACCACATAATTATATATCTAAACTAAGAAGACACAATTATTACATAATAGGGCTCACTAGTTCATATTTCTTTACCAAAGCTCACCACACAAGTTTGAAGAAACAATATCAGATTTCTACTGAGCAAACAATATGAATTCAAGAAACTTCCATCATTATCTAACAAGTGTTGAAAATTTGACAAGATCCTCCATACCCCTATCCAACCTTCTGAAAATTAGTTAATGGACCAAACTTATATTAAATCCCTAGTAAGCATGTGAAAACCAGAGATTAAAAAATGCAATTTTGAACTGTATTTAAGGAAATTCAAACTCCGATTTATGTTCTAATTGAGGGAATCTCTGTTCTGTCATTTTAAACATTTCTGAGTAAGACATAAAATTCGAATAAAGAAAACTAAGACAACATTTCAATATATAGCATAAAGCTTTAAAAAGTGTGTCAAATACAACAACAAAGAGAAGTTGTTATTGTCATGCGTAAGCTAGCTGCGAAATACTCACTTAGAATCTTGAATGTGGTGAGCCACGATAATGGAACAAGAACGGTAGTATTGCCGGCAAAATTGGAATATACTAGTATGAGAAATGGAGAGAGAGATGTAATTGAGGGAAGTCCTGGTGGAAAGATCCGACTAGTTTCGGGTCGAATCCATTGAGTCGGATAAGAAGATAACAGCTTTAGTTTGGTTTGATATGCGGGCTCAACCCGAATATGTATGGACCATAAATTAAAGGCTGAAATGATACTTAATAATGAGCTTTTATCGAGTGGTTGGCCCAACGACCTAAATTAACTGTTAGTCCAATTAAAACTCCATGTAGTGGTAATCTACGTCAATCCAACCTACGTTGAAACAAAAAAAAAAAAAAAAGAAGCTTCATGAATGCTTTTGTTGGTCCATTGCGAGTATTAGCGATTAATTGAATTTATACTACACTAGTTTCAAAGTTATTTGATTATTTCAAAGTAATAAACCTACAAGAAAAATCACCTCAATTTTGCAAGGTCCTATGTAATAAACCGTTTTTTTTTAGTTTGACTAATTTGATATGATATAATAAATAGTCTTTCATTGTTCAATAATCAATATCACACTCTCTTTGATTCTATTTTAAATGATTTCTTTTCAATTTTTTGTTATAAATTAAAAAATATTTAAATGGGACATAAATTAACTTAGCCAAGTGATCGAACCCTACAATAAATTTTTTAGAGTATTTTTTTTATAAATTAACAAACTTTAGAATTGGATTAAAACTTAAGCAAGTGAGCTAGTGGCAATGTTGTTGCTTTGTGCTAGCTCGTGCTTGACTTATGGGTCTTTAGCAATCTCTCCCAACGCATCCTCTAATCTAGGTGCGGATAAAGAATGAAAGAAATCTAATTTCTAATATGCTAAATTGGGAAATATGAAATAAGAAAAGAAAGAGGTAATCTTGTTAGAAATGTTGATTTTAGCTAAAAAGGAATATAATTGATAATAATATTTGACCTCTAAAAATCATTCAATATGAGTAGAGATTATTATAATATTTATGATGAAAAAAAATGATTAGAACGTTGTACTAATTTATGTTCAGTCCAACCATCATTCTTTTAAGGCTTAATTGTAAAATAAAAAATAAAAAAAAAAAATCCAAAACTTTACATTTTTTTTATTTTAGCCAATGGTTTTAAAATTATCATTTTTGACTATAATTAGACTAATTAATTTCAATTTTATCCAATTTATGATTTTGATCAAATTAAGTTATTGTATGATTATTTTAATCAAAATTGATTCACCGTGAGTTAACTAACTTTAAACTAAATAAAAAATATGATACAAAAAAATCATGTATCCATCTATTTGTAACTATTTAAGATACACCAAATTTAATTTTTTTTTTTTGTCTAACGTTGACACATGATCATTTTTTGTTGTGTTGTGTTGTTTTCATCATTTCTTGTTTTGTTTTTTTTGTTTTTACTTCTTTTGGTTAAAGTGAGTTTATTCACGGTTAATTAGGTTTGATTAATTTTTAAATGATGTATTATTTACGTATTATATACATGACATCCACATCATTACACCAATTTTTTTTTTACCAAAGTCACAAATTGACTAAAATTGAAATAAATTGGTCAAATCATGGTTAAAAAATAATTGACTAATTAAAATTAAAAAAATTGTAAAGGTTTTGAATTATTTATTTATTATTATTATTATTATTATTATTATTATTATTATGCAATTAAGCCTTCTTTTAATTAGTTGTTTATTCTCTAACTTTTAGTGTATATATTCAAACTAATTTAAAAACAAACTACAAAATTAATTTTAGTGACTTTTATGTTTTATTTAGTTAGTAAAGATATAATTTAATAATGTAGAGTCGATTTTTGTCTAATTACAGTTATACAAAATAAATTCAGTGGGAAAGCACTAAACCATATTATCGAAAAAGGAAAATCGCCACAACAGAAATGGAAACAAATCCAGTAAATTTTGGCAAATAAAAAAAAAAAAAAAAAGAGTCCTCTAACAGTACTCTTAATCTAACCATCTTGCTATTAATCTTTCAGTTAATTCTTTTTTAATCATATAATATCTTAAAGAGATAGTTATAAAGTTGGAAATTTACAGGTCGAATGACTCATAATATCGTTCACCTCATGTGAAGTCATCAAATTAAACTTATGTTTATTTACTTAAAAAAATAAAACAATTATTATAGAATAATACCGATTCAAAATTTTACAAACAACACTTATAAAACTTTGAATATAGGACAAAAATTCTTTTTCCCTAAATTAAGATTGTTCTTATCATCTTTAGGAAAATAAGTAATGACATTTTCCAACTCATTGCAAACAAATAAAAAAGATTAATGAAAGAACAAAATAAACTGCATCGAACTATCGGTAAAAACACAAATCAAATAGAAACCCAAACTAAATTAAGAATTCAACAAAATAACAAAATAAATAGACCTGCTAAATGGAGAATGGTGACAAGCAAAGAAAAAAAGTCGAAAAATGAAGAAAAGAGAATTGAACATGCAAATTCTGGTACATGTTCCTAAATCAAAGCTAAAACAGCTGAGAGCGGAAAGAAGGCGATGAAGGTGATGAGGTTGAGAGAAGAAGCAGCGTTGTGAGGAGCGGGGGCGGGGGCACGGTGGTGTTCTTCATGGATAGACGGCGGAGCAGCAGGCGGCGACGCCGTGGAATGAGTGCTGTGCTTGGCGGAAAGTACTTTGATCTCCATCTTCTGGCCCTTCTCGCAGTGACCTTCTGCACCACTGATGAAGTAAAATGGACCTGATCTGTCTAGTACGATATTAGTGTCTCCATCGTTGTATGATTTTGTGGGATCTGATTTGTTGCATGATTTGTAGCTTTCACCATTCACTTCCAACACTGAATCTGTCTTCCCATCGTACTTGAGAACTGAAACAGAAGAAAATTAATGTGAGAGAGAGAGGGAGAGACAAAGAGAGAGAGAGAGAGAGAGAGAGAGAGAGAGATGTTATATATATATACCTATTGAATCACCGATTTGGAAACGGAGATTTTGAGCCCAATCGTTGAAGTAATTGGGAGAAGAAGGGATTTGCCATAAGCCCTTTTTGGAACCAACATGAAATTCCCTAGACTCAGAGAAGCTGATCATGGACAGCAAAATCAAGACTGTCAAACAGTGAATGAAAGCTTTTGAGAAACCCATTTTCTTGATTTTCAGAGAGAGAGAGAGAGAGAGAGAGTTCTAGGGCTTCTGGATGGTGCTTATCAGCCCTATTTATAAGTACACACTACAAATCAGTGATACCACGCACGCAGCTATTATCGGACACGTGACGCTCACGTGAAAAATATTTTTGCCTGTTGGGGCCCTGGGGGTAGGGTGGGGTGGGTTTTGGTAATTTATGTTATTTGTATACATAATAAAACCTGGCATATAATTGAATTTTTTTATGTGAAAACAATCGAAGATAGTGTGGTGGGTTGATTTGGAACGTTGAATCTGAATTTGATTGAAAGTTAATTGTAATTAATTATAATTATTGAAATTGAAGAATTGAAGGGAAATGGGTATTGCTATTAATGTAAAAAAGAAGATAAATTATTCCAAGAAATTTGACCTGAAGATGTTGGGAATTAACGATGATAAAACTCTTGAATGACCATTATTATTCACCCATTCATTCACAGGAAAACAATTAGGTGTATCATTTTTTATTTTCAGAGGATTAATTTCTGTACATATTGGTTGTATCAATTTAATTACAAAGGTTTTTTTGGGATAAATTCGGTTTATCATATACGAACCATTCTAGCATAACATATAATTTTCTATGAAAGTATTATATATGTGTGTATTGAGGAAGAAATATATGTCTATATATAACTAATTATTGATTGTACCTTTAAATTAATTTACTTATTATGACTAGATTGGAGTAACTAAATATAAATTGTTCAAGTACACTATTTTCTTCTATATATGTGAACCGTAGTTGATGAGAGCAGCTGCAAATGGAATAATCGTAAAACTAGTCACATAATTTAAATTTTACCCTTAAAAAAAAAGTGCCAAGAATTAATTAATTAATTGGTTTAAAACAAAGAATTAATTAATAAATTAATTAATATTTTTTTTACTTTTTTCTTTGGTTTTTTCCGACCACTATTTATGGACTAATTTAGAATAATTTTTCATTTATATTAGATTTTTTTTTTTAAGTTGTTCGACCCAAAATCAGTAACTAAGCATTTACTGATCGATTATAATCAACACTCTATTAAAAATATTGACCGTTAGTTCCCTTAAAAAAGAGAGAGAAGTTAGTGAAATGAATCTAAGAGATATTTTCATGGGTGCTAAATTTGGTAAATATGTATTTCACAAGATAGTTTATTGTATCTAAATAATGGAGAGACTTCTTGTTATATAGGAGATAATTAAATTTCAAATTTTGAAATTTCAAATTATCTTTCCTTTTCTATTTTTGATTCATTCTCATTCCTCGATTTATGGAATTTATTTGAAATGTAAGTTAAGATTTTTATGAGTGAAAAAATGAGAATTCTCAATATTGTTAGTTAACGATAATATTTCATAATTGCCAACTAATTTTTAGAGAGATAATTACCAGTTATTTGAAAAAAAAAAAAGAAAAAAAAAAGCTGTTTGAAATTTGAATTTTGAATACATAGACGTTTGGCTTAAAACGATAATATTTCATAATTGGCAACAATTTTTTATAGAGATAAATACCAATTGTTTGAACAAAACTGTATTTGAAATTTGTATACATAGACGTTTGGTTTAAAACTAGGAATTCTCAAAGATAATAAATCTGTTTGTTCTTCTTCTTCTTCTTCTTATTATTATTATTATTATTATTATTATTATTATTATTATTATTATTATTAAATTGTTTTTAGGATCCATACCCAATTAGTGGATGTTTTGACCATAAATGTTTTTGTTGGAATAAAAATTAATTAATCTATTAGTGAGAAACAATAAATTTATTAAGATGGGGTTGCCACTTTTTTTAACGCACACTGAAACAAGAAATTAGGTGTGGATGACAATGAACTAGTATCACAACTGAGTTTCTTTTCTTCTTTTTTATCAATCTGAGCTACACTCATCAGCATCAATTTTGGTTATTAATATTATTATTTTAATAATTAACCTAAAGTGAAGCGAACACTTCAGAATTCAGATAGAAGATAAAAGTCATTATAAATGGCTGATCAACTGCCTAGATATTAGTATTACCCTTAGCTGCTGAAAATGGAAAACATATATTAAAGTTAAAGGAAAAATAGCTTTTAGTTATTCTAACTTCGCCTTTTCAAATTTTTAGTTCTATAATTATCTATTTTTTATTCTAATTCTATAATTTTAAAACTTATAAATTTTCCCTATAATGACATATCAAAGTGGTCAGTCGTTGTTTACTTGTCATCTAAAGTACATCTTATAAAATTATGCTACTTCAGTTATAGATATATTTCTAAAAATATATTTTTAAAGTCACCTTCTTATTTGAAATTATTTGGGATTCGTATAATCGGAAATTTATTGCAACCTCAATCTGAGATGAGGAAAACATAACATTGTGCCATACTACGAGTCTACGACTCCTTTCGATAGAGGGGGGAAGTTGGAATTTGTACGATGAAAACTTTCATCTTTTTTCTAAAAAATAAATAAATAAAGAATTCATCTCTATTTCATTGCATATATCTACGCATATGTTATGATTATTAAACACATCAAATGTGTTATGTAGTCAATGTGCTTGTTTGTTTAAATCGTTATAGCATGCTTTTCCATTAACAAGCCCTGAGGACTAGACAAGCAAGCATTATTCTATGCAAAATAGCAATAACCGAAACAATTCACCGTCATTAGCCAAATAATGAGATTATAGATGGAAAAGAGTACACAGTCAGAGTTCACACACAGACGAAAACAACGATGGACAAGACAACACAAACCAAATACGAGAAGCAGTGAGTCATGAGCAAAACCCTGTCTATAAACCTTGTGAATCTTAACAAAGTTATCGAAATTGAACATGAAAGGTCCAGACCAATCAAGCCTATTTTCATTTGAGGAGAGTCTTCACAATGGACTTTACGTTGAGCTTCTTCAAGTCGGTGTAAGATTGCCCGCATCCAACAAACATTACGGGTGCCCCAGAAATGTAAACCATAGACAATGCAGCACCCACCTACATCATTTATATCACATGAACAATAACTCATTTGAAATATAAACTAAATCGGTCAATGGGAAGTAAGTCAAGCAATCTGATGGAAAATAAGTAGAAAAGACGAGCTTGTGTTCACCTTGTCGTCAATTGTATCGAATTTAGTCAGCAGGATTCCATCGATCAATCTGGGGTCGGGGGACGGTGAAAGGTCACCTAATTTCTGCACATAATCAAGAAATTTGATCAGCAAAATGTAGGTAAAGTATTATACATAATATGAGAAGGAATAAATCTAGTTGACCTGATTAAACTTAGAAAGCTGATCGACAGCATCATTCCCCACAAGTGCCTCACCAACAAACAAAATAAGGTCCGGGTTGTTCACATAGATAAGCTTTGACAGAGCTCGCATTAGTGGTTCATTATCCTGCAATAAATCAATAACACCATGAATACACACCAGTAAAAAGAAAACTAGATTCAAGAAACTTCGACATAACAGCAGCTTTATCTGCATACTAGGGTGTCCAATGCAAGGATATTGTTATATTAAGGAATTCAAACATCACATGTGCTTACAGAACAACATCAACAGCAACAAAACAAAAGATAATGTCAATGTGATGATATCAGAAAATACATGCAAATTACCTGCATTCTTCCAGCTGTATCCACCAAAACAACATCTGAACCAATTCGACTTGCCTCCTGAATTGCCTCTTTTGCCACTATAGCAGGATCTTTCTCGTAACCCTTCTCAAATATGGGGATCTGGTGATTGTATATCATTGATCATCAAAGTTAGAGATACTACAGAGACAAATATCTCAAGTTTTAGTACAACTGTGGTATTACAATCTATACCTGAAGTCTACGTGCATGGGTACGCAGCTGCTCCACAGCACCTGATCTGAATGTGTCACAAGCAGCCATCATGACTTTGACATCATGCTGCAGAAGCCAGTAGGCAACCTAAAGAAAACACAGTGGGTAAATCATAAGAAAAGTTTGCAGTTGGCCAAGTATGAAATTTTTTAGTACTGGCTCATAAGGACTACCTTAGCAAGATTGGTAGATTTCCCAACTCCATTAACTCCAACAAAAACCACAACGTAAGGTTTACCATGCTCCTTTGCGGCGTGAACATCCCTCAGAATGTCAATCGAGCGTCTAGGAGTTAATATGCGAACAAGGGCATCTTCCATAGCAGCCTAGAGGAATCATACGATTAACTTGATTATACGATGAAACAAGAGGAAAAAAAACCTGCAACTGTAGCCTATTTGTTCATATAGACGAGTTTTTTTCCCCTTTTAATTATCATTGTTTACATTTTCATGATTTGCATTTTATTAGACTCAGGCGTGCTTGAGTACCTGAACTGTTGAAGAAATTCTCGTAAAAGAGGCTAACTTTTTGCCCTCAAGACTTGCAGCTACCGATTCACAAAGCTTTTCTGCTATTTCCTCTGCCTGTTACCATATAATAGAGAATAAGGAGAGGAACATATTAACAAACACAATATATATATGTGTGTGTGTGTGGATGGATAGGTAGATACTAGATAGATACTTCTGAGCAAAGGAAAATACAAGCAAATCTGTTGTCATATTATGAATCCTATCAAAACACAGGAAAGAACAAGTAGATAAGAAACAATAACAACATACCACATTCTTAGTCATAAGCCTGTCCTTGAGAGCTTTAAGAGCTGGTTCTAGGTCAGACTTCTCCAAATTTGCTTTCCCCACGATGCTGAACCAAAAAAAAAAACATAAAGGTCATTACAGTGACATGGCAATGAATATCCAAGTACTAAGATAAACAATGTTACCATGAAGAAAGATCCATAACGCAGCAAATATATGTCTGTATGATGGCTTTCTAGGGGGGGTCTTAGCTTCAATTGTTTTTATTGTTAAACAATGTTGTATACTTGATCCAAAAAAGAAAAAAACACTGTACAAAAAATATTTCACCTTTTATACAAATAAAAGCACAATAAGACGATTATAAATTTGCAGAGATAAAATATGAACTCCAGCAGTTTATAGCACAAACAATAAATTTTCACTATCTACACAGGCATTTAAACTATGGAATGCATGAAAAATACAAGTATACTTGCACTCTGTAATTTACTGTAGACTCTCAATTAGCCTTGCACTTTAGCACATAAAGGAAGTGCATGTAATGGTAATAGCTTTCATACAATTCCCGACAGGGTAATGCAATAGTCAATACAATGAAGTTAAAAGTAGGATAAATATTACTCTCACTTGAGATGCAAGACGGTGAATATACCTCTGGAACATGGATGAAAACCAGCCTTTCTTCTTTGTATCAGCCTTTTTATCCTTTCCTGTCTCCTCCTCGGTTTCACTATCACTATCACTGCTAATAATCTCCTCTTTGTCCATCATACTCTCACCTTCATCTGCGACTACAACTGCTGATATGTTCTGTTCTCCATTTTCACTCACTGGATCAGTAAAATCCAACTTTGACTCTTTGGGTGAATCATCCCAAACTCGGTTCTTTTTAGTTATCTTCTTCTTTGGTTCCTCTTTAGGAACCTTGTTAGCAATAGTTTCAGTTTTCTTTATACCTTTGGACCTAAGCTTTTGTAGCTTATTTACATCAAAAGCACCAGTATTGGAAGCCCCATTTTCTTTTCCATTGGCACTGGCCATCGAGGGCACTCCCCCTTTTCCAATATGGTTATTTTTAAGATTTCCATTTTCTAGTGGGCGACCTTTGAACTTGTCGCTGTCGCCACCATCACTTCCAGATTCACCTCCACTCTTTTTTTGATTACCTCCATCTGTACTGCCATTTTGCACCTGTCCTTGCTTCCTAGAAAAGTTATTATTCACAGGCTTGCCAACCTGCTTTGATTTCTTCATTTCCTCAGCACGAGCCTCAGCTTCCTTCTTAAGCTGTTGAAATATATCATCGAAGTCATTGTACGAAGTTCTCTTTGGATCATAAATCTGCGAGAACTCCTGCTTAACCATAGCAAGCAGATCATCTACATACAAGAGATGGAGAATCCGCTGATACACAGCAACAAATACAAGCCCAAGTTCATTGTGAAATGTCCACTTAAGAGTGTATGAAGCACCTGGTGCTTCATAATTATACGAGGCAGCACCTGATCTTTCCTCCAAAAGGCATGATCTAATCAAAGTATCAATTGGAGAGCCTCTAAGAGCATTTCCAAGCTCTTTGCAAGTCCAAAGGATCAGACCTCCTCTTGTAAATATGAGTAACTGCTCTAACATCTCTAGAGCTCAAAATGTTCTATCCTGCAAAAAGAATTGGGAAATCAATGTTTTTCAGCACACATCTAAATACACAAATGATTTAGACATTTAATTATATCCCAATTTATCCAAGAATTTACAGAAGCTATTGAATCATTAGTCATAGTCAAACACATTAACTGAAATTGGAAGAGGAAACATAAACATTCAAGACTTCAAGAAACATAATTATCATGGCTGGTACATAATTTATTCTCTATGAGATCAATAGAAAAAAAAAAAAAAGAGAGTATCCTCAACACCTACTAAACCTGTAATTCTTCCCAATGATGATATCATTCTTGAAGAAACAGTTATGGACCTACAGACTTTAAAACATTCTGAAATTCATACAAAGTTGCCCCAACTTTTCTCTGAGTGCAAAGAAAATGCTTGAGAACACATGGTATAAAATTATGAGTGAATCACCATAACTTTTAGTTAAGGAATTAGGGTGTCATCTGCGCAGGTCCACGTGTCAATACATAATGCAATACCGTTGTATTATCTGGTTAATCATGCTTCATTAACAAACCTAGCATTTAATTCACAGCAAGAAGACATAAACTGAAATGCCAACTTCAAAGGCTACACAATTATTCGCTGTCAAATACATGGATTCTGAGCGCCATCTCAGCAAAACCACAGCACTTTGTTAGAGTAGGCGATACAGATTAAAAATAATAACTATTTATTTTCAATTTTTTGGTTTTTCAATATTTGCAGAGGCAAATCAAGATTGATTATTTCTATTTCTATTTCTATATTCAAAAGAATTCGAAATTCACAGCATCAGGAACCACAATCTGCCGAATCACCTAAATATTTTATAACAAACAAAAACGAAATTCCGATGGAAAATCAGATAAAAATTCGAGGCAACTGAATCATGTTCCACCAGAAGATCCAATCAATAAACAGATCATGCAATAGAAGTCTACATCCAATCCCTCGATCCGGTGAGATCGAGCAATTACCAATCAAATAAAGATCTGGAATTCAAACAATTCATAGAACCGGACAAATCAGGAGACGAATTGTTGATTTAATAAAGGATAAATAATTCACCTGAAAATATCCAAGTATTTTCTGGGAGAATTTGAAGAAAGGCGTCGCCCAAAAGGAAAGAGAAAAAGAAAATAAGAAATTAAAGAGGAATGGAGTCTAAGTTGGAATATATAATGGGGTCTTAGTGGGATTCTCGTCGGCCAAAACTTGTGTGCGGTCTTAGCGTGTCCAATTCCGACAGTCAATTGGACCCGCGGAAATAATGTCAAATGGGCCGGATCGGGTCCGCCCTGCTAAGCCCAATCTTGTTTCGATTCGGCCCAAGAGCCCTTTCCTCATATGGGTCTATTAAATTCAGGCCCATCCTTTCCATGGGAATGACTCAAGTATCCGAGGTTGATCTAACATTTTGGGATTCCTGTGCGAAGATAATTGGGCTTTAATTATTTTCAATAAATATTTAAATTAATTACGTGAACCTTATTATATTGACTCTATATATTATATAAAATAAAAAATAAAAATAAAATCATGTTTTGATATTAATGTTTGAAATTATTTCAAATGATCAATTAACATTGTTAAAAATCTAGTTCAACATTATTGACATCGAAAAAAAAATTGGGACAATTTAGTGATTTTAATAAATAAAAAAATTAAAAGTGACGAAATGAGTATTCAAACACAATACCTGCTACTAGGAGGAGCTTTAATTTAAGGTTTAATAATCAACTGAACACTTGATAATTTTGTTTAATGTGCATATCATGATAAATAAATAAATAAATAAATATATATATATATATATATATATATATATAAAGAATGGGGTCCTTGCCGACGAGGTCTTGTGCGACAACACTTGTTCAAACCCTCTGGTCGGCAATGCAAGTATCTTTGGAAAATCCTAAATTTTAAATCAAAATCTTGAATTTTTTAATAAGATAAGTGTGTTGTTGATTGAGATTTCATAGGAAATAATTTTAATATACATGTCATCATTGTAATATTATATTATGAAAATATGTGTTCACAATTATTTGATGATTGTGAAATGAATAGTTGCTTATATTGTAAACGGTTGAAAATAGTTAGTGATAAAACTTGATTTATGTTTTATTAATTGGATGAGAAAAAAACTCCTTTGATATCACCACCCAAGATTTTTCTAGAAGGCATACTGTCATCCAAGATTGATTCAATATTTATTGTTAGGTGATGAGATAAATTCATCAGTTTAAGTAGAGTTTTCTTTCATAAAGTCGAGTATTGCACTTTTACTCAAGTTATATATATATATATATCTTCAACATTTTTGTACTATAAAAGACATCATCATATCATGCTATTTCTCCAAATTCACAACTCACAAAAATTGATCAAAATATTGCAAGGAGTAAGGCAACTAGCATGGACAATAAGTTTTTAGGTGCAGTTTTGATTATATCTCTCTCAACTCGTGAGTGCTTAATTAATTCTACCCACCTATATTACTAATCATTGCTACAATTCGATATGTGATTTATGTCAAATTAATTTTATAAATTTAAATGCATAGTCTAATACTAATATTTACTGATTAAAAAATACGCAGAAGTGATAATGGTAAGTAGCGCGAGAATGTGCAAATCAAGAAGCCGAGAATTTGGAGGAAAATGCTTACGAGAAACTCAACGAAACTGCAATATCGTATGCATGTACGAGAAATTCTCGTTTGGGACATGTAGGCAGGGGCGCTGCTATTGTGCGAAGCCATGCAATGGACCTGCAAAGCCTCCACCAATCGTGACTCCCCCGGCTGATGAGTCACCAACTGAAGGTCCACCGGAGTACAATAATTATGTACTTGTAACTGCATCTGATCTTTCCCCTACTCCATCACCCACCAACTTCTAAACTTCATCGTTTGCAGTTTGCACTATCACCGATGGGTTTATGTATACTTTTAATCTTTTTTAATTATATGATATCATAAGCCTTCAATAATTAATATATATATATATTTACTATTTTCTTCTATGGATTGTGGGTGAATGCTCCATTTGCACATGACATTATGGTGTATTAGATTGGAAAAAAATTGTACTCTTATATGTTTCATATGTAGGATAAGGACAATATATATTTCAGTCCATCGATAGGCATTAGTATAGTGACACGAAGTGCAACAAATGCTTATTATTTAGAGACGAAATTCATCGAACATCTTTTACAGGAAATTCTAAGTTTGAGGCATCAACTATTGAAATAAGAGTTGGGTAGATCTAGTGTTTGGGCATATCTTATGATTTCTTGACAATCACAAAGAAGATATATTGATTCAAAGAAATTGGTCAAGACAATATAAATATAGATTTATTAAGATTTATGGTAACATGAAATGGGAACTCAATTTTGAGTACTTAACTATACTCTAATTAACTCGATTAGAAAATTAGTTGTTGGAAAGGACTCCACGTGTATGGTACTCGTTCGTCAATTTGAAGTTTACTCACCATTTCACATAAAATTAGATGTTCGTGTTACGTATTACCGTGGTTAATTATTAGATTCTTGAAATTAAAAAGTTCATTTCCAATATATTCATTAATTGATTAGATTAATCAATCTAATACTCGTTATTTGTAAATTTTAAAAAGGATATTCTAAGCCTACAGCTAGAGTTAGTGAATTTGGTCACACCAAATTTTGAATATATAGCGACATATATTAATCGGTAAAGATTCAATATATAGTTCGATATAACTGACTAATAGTGATTAATTAATTAATGATTATCGCTCTCTATAAAAAATTAATTAATGATTGCATTATTTAAATTGTTGAATTATAAACTTCAGTTAAATAGATAGATTAATGAAGTCATATATTAGTGTAAAAGGCCGATTAATCAATTATATAAAATAAATAAGGATAAATAAATATCTAGATAAATATTTGATTTATTAAATGTAAGTTTGTTCGTAGGATATTGGAATTAGTCAAGTGTATCTACCGGGAGTTTAGGGAGAGGTGGGAAAAGAGTTTCTTGATCTTATCTAGTTTAATTAGGTAAATTTATCTCCAAAATATTGCTGAGTAGTTTTAGTGTTTTTTTCTTCTTCGAATATTGCTTGTGTGTACACCTGTGTATGGTGTGCGCCGACCATAATTCTAATATTTTTAACTAATATGAGTAATATTTTACATATAATAAGTAATATCTTAAATAATTTTTCACTAAATCATATATTTCAATTATATAAGTAAATAATTTATGAATAAACAACTAATATCTTATTAATATACAATTAATACCTTATGATTATACTACTAATATGTTTCACTAAAACATATATTTAAGTATATAAGTAATAGCTAATGAGTATGCAATTAATATCTTAACAATATACAATTAATACCTTATAACTATATAATTAATATCAAACTAATAATACCTTTAATTTGAGATACGTATACCGGGATGTATATATAGGTTTTTGCCTTTTTCTGTCATATATTTAAAAACAATTAAAGTATGTGGTAAATTTCTCAATTAATTAGAAATAAAAACCTCTAATCATGTATTATAATTTTTTGTTGATTTTAAAAAAAGTTCCAACTATTTGTTTTTATACAACTCATTCAATAAACAAATACATATTACAATCTAATCACAAGTACGAAATACTGATTTTGACCAGTGAGAGAAATGTTGAGTTCAATTTATATATCTAGTCCATCTATAAACCAGAGAAATAGAAACAAAATAAAAATGCTACATTGAATTTGAATCTGATTGTCAGATGTTTCATGGGTAACAAATGTAATCAAGTAGTTCAAAATAAATGAATGAATTAATGGGTTATATTCAACAATATTTCATCTCCAACACACTACCAATCTTCTTTCGTATCATACGAGCTGAGCTTGAGCCACTAAAATCGTGGCCGTCCAATGCGATCTCCACCACCACAACTAGAGTTATGTCCAAATTGATAAAATATGTAGATCTAACTAATTGACTAAATAAAATGGATTGCTATGTAAGATTGGTGAGATTGTGTCACAAAAAGAGTGTTAATTTCTTTAAATAATCAATTTGGCAGCATGGGAGTAAAATAACAAATTTCTCTTTTGAAGTTACGTTAATTGTCGAAAAAATCATAATCTTTATTCGTATTGTCATTTTAACCAATTATTCATTATTAGTTAAAATAACATAACTTCATATATGTAATATATTTTTTAACCTCAATTAATTTTGAAAAAAAAATGATGATGTATCTAATACCTGAATGTGGTTTAAAAACTAAACGACATAAAAAATAAAATACTATTCATTATTTTGATCAATAGTGATAAATTTGTTTAAAATGACAATCTATAGTCAAGATAGTATTTTTCTAATTAACCCTTTAATTTCATAAAACTAGTTGTTTACTTATCTAAATATGTGATTGTGTGATTATTAATTAAAGTGAAAATAATTTTCTTAAATTTCAAAGTTCGACTTCATGTCCTCCCTCTTAGGAGCTAGGACCCATCAAAAAGGGATTTGAAAACGTATAAAGGAAAGTAGTAACATACTTTCCTTCATATATATATCATAATTTATTAATAGACATGTATTTCTTAATGGAGAAATTTAGCCAATAAAAGTAATTAACTAGAAACAAATCGGAGATAGAGAAGAAATTGAAATAGAGATATGAATGCATATCTTCACGATTAGCCAAGCTGTTAATTTAACTTTACCATTTATTTGAGACACCATCTTCATCTATAAATCCATCATAGCTTATGTTCCTCCAAAATCATACTCATCAGCTCATCAATCACACCTTCAATCTCATGAACATGGAGAACAAAATCTATGGCATTGTTTTCTTACTCCTGATTCTCAATCTCTCTCTCTAATGAATTTAAAATAATTTGATGATAATGTATGAAATGATGATTGAAAGTGAAGCAAGAAGCTGTTACTCAAAGAGTAGGAGCTACCATGGAAGGTGCTTTTTCAGAAAGCAAGTGGTTAACTGCAGAACAATATGTAAAGAAGAAAGCTTCGAGACTGGGAAATGCATGCGTGGCACTTGCTTCTGTGCCAAGCCATGTGGGCCCCAACATCCTCCTCCACCCCCATCCGACCACGATGACGGTGGCAAAGACGCCGCCCTATCTCTCCACCACTGATCTTACGCTGTTAGCTATTTTCTACATTGTATTTGGATGGCCCCATAAGATCCAATTAATAATCTAAAAATATATGATTAATTAAAGAGATATATAGAACATTAATTAATTAATCGTAGAATTCATTTTGTAATTAATTCTTACGTTAATTAGTGAAACTGCATCATATATAGCTAGGTAGTTAAAATTTGTGATCTACATGCCAGTAAGAATGTGGAAACATATGGTTAAACAAGTTGATTATTTAAATGGTTGGGCCAAAATAATAATAGTAAAAAACAATAATAAAGATAAAGAACGAACCTATTTAATTAATCAGAATGGAATAGTGACGTGAAGAAATGCATGTATAGCAGTACAGGCACAGCCGATAATTTAACTAATATATTAAAGAGACACTTTCACATCAGATATTCTCGCAAATCAAAATCCATGAAATCGATAGCTCAATATAGAAGATATGAATATAGATTACCCACTTTTTTTTTTTTTTTGGTAGTTTGATTTGTTATTTATAAGATCCTATCAAATAGTTATTTGTACAACTTTTATATAGTCACAGTACTTTACAAGTTACACATATTATTATTTGACCAAGTTAACATCATGAATCGGATTGAAATGTTCTTTAACTAAGAAAACTTACGAGGATTAATTTGGAACAAATCTGGTTTCATAAAAAAGTTATAGCTGTTACTATTACACCAAGCTAGAATCCTATAACTTTGTTTTAAATTGATGTCTTTAATTATAGCACAACTTATCCACAAATAAATGCTACCTTATAAATGTTTAATCTTATGATTATGTGCATTACTATGAATGTAGTTTGAATTATATTATTTGATGTCATCCTAGCTTTCTCTAGAGCCTAATCAACTACTACTCTATTGATTATCACTTTATCTCATGTAATTAAAATTATTATAAGCAAACTATATCAAGATATATACAAAGCAAAAAAAAAAAATCAATAATAGATTTTTTCTAATAGCTAGCTTTGCTAAGTAATTAGAAAATGACTAGCAATCATATTCTGGCTTTTCATATTAATTAATTAAAAAGAAAAGAAAAGAAAGCTTTTGATTGAATAAGAGAGGCTTATTGAGTATCTTCTATCTCTTCAATAAATTGCGGTTTTAGGTTGTTTTATAAATATTGTAATTATGGGAGAAATTCATTACCGGAATTATTATAATGAAAAGAAAATAGTAAAAGAATTAAATTGCACAAAAGTCATAACTGTGAGAACAGCTGCATGCACCTTTTTATTACACATACATTGGACCACATAACTCAGAGAGATTATGAAGGCATTTATTGGCACTTTCTAACCACAGTTTTCATCTAGCTATCTAGCTTCTTACACATGATATGTATAAGACCTTTTATATATATATATATGGACCATTGCACCTCTCTCTCACTCTCTCTCACTCTCTCTCTCTCTCTCACACACACACAGAGTAGGGACTAGCCGACTAGGGATGGGAAAAGAAAGAGGTCCACATTTCAGACCAGACTTGAAGATGGGAATTAATGTGGTTAGGGATAGAGAGTTGAAAAGCCTCTATTACAACCCCATCATTGTTGCATCATTATTATTATTATTGTAAATTATCTTTATTGAGTTTGGTTCCCATTTTGCTAAGCTTATAAAGAGTGATACCATATAAACATATATACATTTTTCTTGGAGAAAAGAAAAAGAGGAGAGAGAGAAAGAGAAGTGGTACATTGGGCAAGCTAGGTAGCTGCAAATGGCATTACAAACACCTCTCATGTTCTGCCTCATTTTCTCTTCTTTCACCAACATTATTTTAGCAGTATCTAAACAACAAGAATTGGATCGGGTCTCGATGCTTCCGGGCCAGCCCCATGTCGAATTCTCTCAATTTTCGGGCTATGTTACTGTCCATGAACAACATGGTCGTGCTCTCTTTTATTGGTTGACTGAGGCCACAAACAATGCAGACACAAAACCTCTTGTTCTTTGGCTCAATGGAGGTACTTTATATATACATATATATAAGTAACCTATAGTTTTCTACTTGGCATTCAAGAATTTCTTCATACATTTCTGAACTAATAAAATTAGCCATTTAATTATATAATATGTCATGTTTATGTTCGTATGAGTGTGTGTATGAGTTGCTAGAGACTAGAATGAGTTTTTTACTAATTTGTTCATGACAGAATTTTTTAATGTTCTATGACTTAAAAATTGTCTAAGTAATCATGAATATTAGAAAACCTTGGCTATTTTTGATTAACCATCCAACCAAGAGCAACATATTCTAATTAATTCTAGTCAATTTCTTGGTGATGAATTAATTCCACAATGATAGTATATTAATGTCGCACGGACATGTTACATCTACCATCTAATGTCGTTGATCCAAAGGCATTGGACGGTTCGATGCAACATTACACTCTATTCATTCATGCAAGAATTAAACACATTTGCATTGAATTGATTGTCACATGCGTTGAATTGATTGTCCACGAAATCGAACCCATTTACCGTTAGTGCACTTTAGCAAAATCCCAGCAATATTCATTAAAATGGGCCGAGTGTCACCTTCACAAGCAGAAATCAATTGAGGCATGCTGCCTTTTAGATGCTCGTGAACACTGTGTGTCTGTGTGTGTAATTTTATGTGTAGTGCATATTCTCTGCTATTTCAGAAACTATATTCTTTTTGCAAGTGAGTGAAGAAAAAGTTGGAAAGAAACAAAAATCTGTAGCTTTTCGTCTCTACTTGTTTGTTCAAACAACGATATGGAATGGGAATATGAATAATTTATGTATCTATCTCTCTCTAAGTTAAGTCCAGTAACTTTCTGACTTTTGCTGCTACTGTCCTTTGCTTACCATTTTGCATATGGTTGTAATAACAATATTCCCCTTCAAATTTTCCTTATCTTACAAAAATATGGTCATCATCACAATCCAATACCCTTGGTATATATCTGTCCTATCAATATAGTAAAGTTGGTTGAACACACACCCCAATAAGAAAGACCAATTTGGATTGACCGTTAAGTATGTTATATATCAATATATTATAAGTTGTACAACATATGTATTATGGTAACATCATCGTTAGGAAGAACATAATGTGGTATAAATGTCATTTGGCAATGAGTATTTGCTATAATATTCAAGTTCACCATGTCTCATGGCACTATATTTGACATACATGCATTTGATTATTTTTGTGAAATTCATATCATTTACAAACAAGAAAGAAAAATTGATAAGATTCTAACTTCCAACTCGTTACAGTCCAAATAGGTTACCATTTGTCTTTTGCTAAATGAGCTTCGGTCAATGTCAAGTGCACTATATATCTGGAAAGAGTAAAAAATATGCATCAATCTAAGCTAAGATAGAAAGACTCATATATAACAAATAATACACCTTTCATTTATTCTATTTGTCGTGTGATTAAGAAAATACAATTACTTAGCTCTATCAGTATTTATAAATTATCAAAAAGAACTAAATTATTCTTTCCAACTTTACCCATGTCTTGATAGCTTGAGTAAATCCTTCTTCTTGAAGTAATTAATTTACTATAGAGTCACTTTAGCTTTTTTTTTTTTTTTTTTTTAAAGGATTACCTTGGTTGCATTCATTACTCCCATATCCGTGCATTGACCTAATTTTATCATACTGTCCAAGTTTCCATTTCAAAGCATAGCTAAAAGTGAATTGAAAATGAGAAGAATCTACAGTTGAAATTGGAGAGTAGTGTGCCAAAATCTACAAGGCAAGAAATAGTAAAAAGATGGATCTTTATGCTAAAGAATGGAGTGTTTGTGAGCACGCGTGATCAGAAACAAAGAGGGGATCATAATAGTTCTACCTTATAATTCATGTGAACTAACAATATTTGAGATGCTGACAATTATTACACTATGGTTTTCTGGAAAAAAATTTGAAAATAAATTAAATATGGTGCGTTGTCTCTCTCTTTTTTGTGTATTAATAATTGAATATGACTACTCAAACAAAAAAAGAGTAAATCCAATTTATTAAGAAATAAAAACGATGAACATGGTTAGTACTGTTAGCAATGAATAGGTAGGTGAGGCATTGTGGATTCTTAATTAATTAGGAGACCTCATTTAATGTGCTTTTCTAATAGAATGGGTAGATGTAATATTATTTACAGTATTATTTTCCTAGCAAGCTAGAGCTGTTTTAATGGGGATTTAATCATTAAATTTTTCGAGTTTTTTTTTTTAAATTATTATAATGATCTATTTCGAGTTGAGTTTCATCTTCAACCCATTTGAGGCCTGCAAGAAATCTGCTCACTCTGCATGCAAATTAGGGGTATTTTAGACGATTAGTATTATTCGTGTTAACAATGGGATTCCCATGGACTTACAAAGCTTATGGTTCAATATATGTAGTCTCAACTAGAATTTTTATATTTGGAGTTTCAAGACTGCGAAAATTCTGCTTTAAGAGGGAAAAAAAATAACTCAATTTGTGTCCCGTAATTTAAGTCGTATCTAAATTTTTTTATCATCAATTTTATGTATTTCAATTTTAAATTTTTATAACTCTTTTCCCAATTTTGTTCCATTTTGCTTGGAATAATTTTTGACCATGTGGACATTAGAAATGAAAATTTTACATGAGCAGTTCTGACATCCACGTGGGTAAAAGTGAAAGTCCAAACAAAATTAGACCAAAAAAAAAAGTTAGAGAACCAAGATTGAAATACATAAAATTGAAAAAAAACATTACCTAAATTACAGGATTAAAATTACAATTTTCTAAAAACAAAAAAAGTCATTTTTAGTAGGATTTTTGTGAAATTATATCACAAATTTAATTCTATAAAACAAGTCAATCCAGAACTTATAATTTAATATGTGAATGTGGATTTGGATTATAAATACTTATCTCTCAATGATATCCATTAGACGATATCATATAAATTTGTATGTACTTCTTTTGAGCATATATACATATGTATCATTACCCCTAATTTAATCGGAATTATTTAAGAGTTGAAGATTTATTAGACACCGTTGATTGAAACATATTAAATCACCACCAACTTGCATACATAAATAATTCTGCATGCATTTGCCCCCTCAATTACTTCACCATGTGTGCATTAAAGTTATAATATTTAATTTCATGAGTGGACAAAACAAATATGACGTAAGATATAAAGATTTAATTTAATTATTTCCACAAAAATGTAAACACACAGACACAGTGCAGAAGGGTCAATGCAGCATTAATCACATGTTGTAAAGCAAATTTATAACATGGGTCCTAGAAGTTGAGTGAATCATAAATCGATCATCTTTTAGATAACTCTGAATATATTAATTTTGCAGGACCTGGATGTTCATCTGTGGCCTATGGAGCATCCGAGGAAATTGGACCATTTCGAATTCACAAAAATGCTTCGTCTCTCTATTTGAACAAATACTCTTGGAATCGAGGTACAATGATCATGTCATCAAACACATATATACCAATAGAAATTGAGTCGGATTTTTTATTTTAGTGACCCCAAATTGATATTTAAAAGAGATTTGATTATTGAATTATATTATAATTAATTTTCTTGGTTGTACAGTTGCAAACCTTCTTTTTCTTGAATCACCTGCTGGCGTTGGTTTCTCATATACAAATTCGAGTTCTAATCTCAAGGATTCTGGGGATAAAAGAACAGGTATACATATTATACATGTGTAATAATTAAGGATGTTAAATAGTCTGAACTTGATCTTAAATCCTATTTTTTTCGATTTAAATGAATTGACCCGTTTAACATCCCTAGTAATAATAAAACATTGTTTATCATTTCATCTTTAAACTTTTTATTATTTTTTAAATTGACACAGCTCAGGATTCTTTGGTATTCCTCATAAGATGGATGGCTAGATTTCCACAATACAAATATCGAGACTTCTACATCTCAGGAGAAAGTTATGCAGGTAGATTTATTCATAATATATAATTAATATAATATTCAATTCTTGCATTTTAATGAGAGAAACTAATTATAAGCATATGAAATATTAATCTTTGGCAGGGCATTATGTCCCACAATTAGCAAAGCAAATACATGATTATAACAAGAAATCTGCACGTCCAATCATCAACCTGAAAGGAATCATTGTAAGCTCACTTGACCAACAAGCTTAATTAAATTTTATGAATTAATCAGAATCAATTATTAATGATTATCAAATACGTGTAGGTAGGAAATGCAGTTACAGATAATTACTACGATGGAATTGGAACTGTGACATACTGGTGGACCCATTCTATGATATCTGATAAAACATACAAATTAATCCTCGAATCTTGCAACTTCAGATCACCGAGAACATCAGACAAATGTGACAATGCCATGAATTATGCAATGAACCATGAATTTGGAGACATAGATCAGTACAGCATTTACACCCCATCATGCAATGCATCCAAAAAAAAGCCAAAGAATATTTCTCAAAGCCTTGAGAACACTCTCATAGGACACAGATATTCAGGTTATGATCCATGCACTGAGAACTATGCTGAGAAGTACTATAATAGACTTGATGTACAAAAGGCCCTCCATGCAAATATTACAGGAATCCCATATAAATGGACTGCTTGCAGGTATTTTACTTAATTTTCTTGTGATTATTATTTTTTAGGTTAGTAATATTTTCCCACGTGATTTTACAATTCTTTTGAAAAAACATTGAAATATTTTACGGTATCAAACAAATCCTAGTTATTGATTTCGGACACGTGTATGACTAGAATTTGTATAATATCATAAAATATATTAAATTTAAAGTTCATACGGCAAAATAAAACATTACAAAAAAATATATATATATATATATGTATATATATATATATATTCAAATGATAGTTCGAATGAGGAAATATCTTTTTTAACCCTGATCATAATTAATTAAGGTAGTTAATTTACTTGCCTATATACGTGACAGTGATGTACTTATAAGGAATTGGAAGGATTCTGAATTTTCAATTCTACCTATCTACAAGAAGCTGATTGCTGCTGGACTTAGGATTTGGGTGTTCAGGTACTATGACGAAGTTAGAAATTTTAAATGTCGAGATTAAACTTAATAATTAAAAAAAGAAAAAAAAAGAGTGAAAGAGATATTAGTTTTCGGTCATGTTAGATCGAAAAATCTTATCATTTAATATCGATCGTTGCTAACGCAGTGGGGATACGGATTCCGTTGTGCCGGTGACTGCAACTAGGTTTTCTCTGAGTCATCTAAATCTTAAAATCAAAACATCATGGTATCCATGGTATTGTGGTGGCCAGGTAGGATATCTTTTTGTACTAAATTACATGAATTTTGCATATGTTCAATTTTTCATGATGAACTATACATGCATTAATATAAATATTGTGGTAATTAATTAATTATTCCAATTGTGACTGGATTTGAAAATGATAGGTAGGGGGTTGGACAGAAGTTTATGATGGTTTGACATTTGCAACAGTAAGAGGAGCAGGACATGAGGTTCCATTGATTCAGCCAATGAGAGGTTTCATTCTTTTCAAGACATTTTTGTCCGGGAATGACTTGCCTATATCTTGAAACCCTTTTCTTACAATTATAGATGCCAATAAATTGATTTAATTTGAGAATTTGAGCTATGGATTGTGTGATTTTTCATTATAGGTAAATAGATGGAACTCTGATCTTTGAAAGGTATTCTTATAATTAGTATATATAGGATCATTCAATTGCAATTGTATTTATGAAATGAATTGAAAGTACTTGTTTCAAGCTAATTTGTTAGGTGTTTATAAATATATTTCAGTTTGTTGTTTGCTATACTATACGTTGTCGTGTATTAGGCTCTGAATATTGTTTGTTGTACTATACGTTATCGTGTATTAGGCTCTGAATATTGATTTGAGATTTTTCATAATATGTTATCTCTTTTTTCAATATTATGAAAATGTAAAAGAAAATAGAATACAATTGGTAACAAAAGAATCCAAATTTTTATGTGACCTCCATTGGGATTCTTTCATGAAAAACAAAAAAACAAATGAAGTAATAGTAGTTAGTAATTCTATATGATGTTGAGAGGAGTCATTTAACCATTGTTTGCAATGTTAATATTGACCAACATGATGTGTTCATTTGTACCTTTAATTAGTATTTTCTCCCCGTGCAACGATTATAATATTTATAGTTGATTTTAAAAATCATGATATTAATTGATTCAAAATTTTATATTCGTTAATTTAGAAAAAAAACAAACCAACATCATATAAAACAAATAATGTCTACAATAATAACTAAAATATAATAATTACAAAACTCACAAAACTTTTTTATATACAACATTAATTGATACATAAATAAAGTTATGAATATAGTTAATATTAATACATAAATATAAAACTAAGAAACAACAATAATAAATAATTGGACCATAATTTTTTAATTTAATTATGTCCCAAGGATTTGTGTTTTTGTAGATTTAACTTTTGGGTCGTGGTCTTATTATTTAATTCTACAGCTTTAATCATTGTAAGATTTTTAAAATAAATTTTAACTTTAAAAATAATATTTTAGATTTTTAAAATAATTATCAGATTTTGAAAATAAATTTCAAATTTCTCAAGAAAATTGTGGATTAGTTATATCTTTATTTTAATTTCAATTAATTTTCTTAAAATTTCCAAATAATTTTGAAATTTTTAATATTTTATTTTTAAAATCAATCACTTTTAAATTTATTATTATTAATTTTATTGTAAAACTTTTTTAAGATTTCACTTGTTTATTTTTAAATATTTAAAATAACTTTTCAAATTATTTATTATGAAAATTTTAATGTCATTATTTTAATTCTTTTATAATTTTGATATTTAAACCTTAAAATTTAATTATATGAAATGGTTATATTTAAAAAAGAGTTATTCAAATTATTATGGTCTTTTTCACTAAAATTATGTTTAATTAAGAGAATATGAGATTTTATCAGTTACTATTAAAGTCCAATTATTTGAGGCAAGTCCAATTAGCTCTTTTATTAAATATATACAATAAATAAGTCTAATTATTTAAGGCAAGCCCAATTTTCATGAATACATATATATATATATATATATATATATATATATATATATATATAATTTTTTAATATTTTATTATGATAGTGATAGATTTGGGAGGAAAAATGACATTTTTGCAATTTTCCTCAACTGTTCTCCTTTTATATTAGTATAGATTTTAAAGGGGAAAAAAATTAAGAATTCATTTGTGCGCTAAAACAAGTATTATGGGAGTATTACACCATCTTCTCTATATTTTTTAATTAGTTGAAATTATTTATTGAAAAAAGATAACGCACACCAATAAATGATACTAGAATTTAATCATAATAAACTTGTTTTCTTTAAAAATGTAATTCAATACATCTTTAAATAGATCTTTCATAATAATTTATTCATTTCTATAAATAACAATTGATGTAGCGCATCCTCTAGATTAAGGAAGAACACAACAGCAAAGGACAAGATGATCAATTTTGCTTTCACGTATCAGATTGACTCTCTCTCTCTGCAGCCAAAAGAGAGATTCCCCAAATTCTTCAACAAATTCCACCACCCTTATAGTCTCAATTGGTGGGGATAAATACATACAAAAATTCAAGCAAAATAAAACAAAGTTCAATTACTTTGGGTCTCAAAGAAAAGCCCAATTATATAAGCTCACTAAATAAAGAAGGCATAAAAGCAAAAAAGATAATTAAACACGTAATTTAGTCTGGTCTAATTAAACTGTAACGCACCGTAATCTTGTTGATAGCCCTGCTATCGATACACATACGCCACTCCCCAGACTTCTTTGGAATAAGCAAAGCAGGGATTGCACAAGGACTCAGACTCTGACGAATCAGGCCTTTACTCAATATATCTTCCACTTGTCTACGTATTTCCTTATGCTCGACCGGGCTCATACGATAATGAGGTTGATTAGGTATATGAGCACCAGGAATCAAGTCAATCTTATGTTGTATATCTTGAAGATGGGGCAATCCCTCAGATAAAACATCAGGAAAGACATCTGCAAACTCAGTTAGAAGTCGTGAAACTGACGCAGGGATCTTCGAAGAAAGTGATGTATCATGAGCAAGTAGCAATATAGCAAAAGGAGCAAGAGACAACTCATGGAGAAAATAATTAGCATACTGTAAACAAGTTACCCGAGTTGGGGATAGAAGAGGTAAAGGATTGAGCACTGTGGGCAATAGCACAATTTTAACACCCGAAAAGATAAAACTGTACGTATTTTTATGGCCATCATGAACAACAGATCGATCAAACTGCCAAGGTCTCCCCAACAACACATGACACGCATCCATAGGTACAATGTCACACCAAATATCATCAACGTAGTTTCCACCTACTGAAAATTTCACTAAAGCACGGCGATTCACAGTCACATTCATTCCCTTTTGCAACCAACATAAATTATAAGGATGTGGGTGCAATTCAGAAGGAATGGATAATTTCTCAACAACAGACTTGGAAATCACATTCTCACAAGACCCCGAATCAATAATAAAGGTACATACCTTAGAACGAATAGTACAAGTGGAATAAAATAAAGTATGTCTTTGTACCGTCTCGGTTGGGCTTGATGGAGAGAGGCAAGATCTACTAACAATTAAATTTTGGTCCACATCACTAGAGACCAAAACTTCTGGGTATTCATCTGCATAGTTATCATAAGTAGCGGGTTCAAGATAATCTTCATCTTCTACATCTTCAGTTAACAACCCACGAGGACTCGCTCGTTTAGGACATTGTGACATGCGGTGGCTGACTTCCCCGCAAGAAAACATGGCCCGCGGGTTTGAGTATCGGGCGGCAGAAAATGGCCGCGAGCGGGCGCGACTGGAGACGTGGTCGTTGCCGACGGCCGACTGGCTGAAGGACGACCTGTATCAATCAAAGTAGGATTGGAGGTCTGGCGGGTCACATACGGTGTGAAAGGTGTGGCCGCGCAACAAGCCAACTGGTGTTCCAAGGCAGTAGCATGTTGATGTGTCTCCGAGGCTGACGCCGGAGATAACAGGTTAAGCGTATCTTGAAAAAGTAATCTTAATCCCCTAATATAACGTGAAATCAATTGTTCCTCAGATTCGGATTCGTAAACGTTGGTTCGTGACAATAACTGGTAAAATTCCTCAGTATATTCATCAATTGACTGATTCCCCTGCCTAAGATTCTGTAATTTCTGGTATAACAGGCGTGCGTAGTTGAAAAGGAGAAATTCGGAGCGCAAGTGTTTCGTAAATTTATTCCAAGAAGTGATACAGGACTTACCCCGGTGCGAACCGGTGGTTTTCAATTGATACCACCATGAGGCGGCGCGGCCTCGAAAACGAGTGGCGACGAGCGCAACTCGACGGTCCTACGGGACATCCTTAAAGTCCAACACTTCTTTGATGGAAATGAGCCAATCGAGGAAATCATCAAGGTGTAAACTGCCGTGAAACTCAGAGAAATCGAGCTTGAAACTGTCCTCCCATTTCTTGCTATGATCAGTGTCGCGATTGGCGCGACCTGGTAATGTTGCAAATGGATTCTCTATCGTTGCCTCATCATCGGAAGAAGCGTTTAATGGAGGCGGTGCACGAATGGGGTGCTGCGGCCATTTAGGGAACGCTGCCGGGGCGGCAGCCGTTTATGCCTGAAATAATTGGACCACGGTTCCCAACTGGGCAGTGAGTGTATCTAATCTGTCGGCAAGGGCATCTCGATTTAGCTCGTGTCTTGGCGGCATAGCGGATCGTACGGCTGGCAACTGGATACCAAATGATGTAGCGCAACCTCTGGATTAAGGAAGAACACAACAACAAAGGACAAGAGGATCAATTTTGCTTTCACGTATCAGATTGACTCTCTCGCTGCAGCCAAAAGGGAGATTCCCCAAACTCTTAAACAAATTCCACCACCCTTACAGTCTCTGTTCGTGGGGATAAATACATACAGAAATTCAAGCAAAATAAAAGAAATCTCAATTACTTTGAGTCTCAAAGAAAAGCCCAATTACATAAGCCCACTAAATAAAGAATGCATAAAAGCAAAAACAATAATTAAACAAGTAATTTAGTAGCATCTAATTTCTCCAAATAACGAATCGCAACTTCGTCTCCACCACCAATTCACCTCAATATTTTTATATATTCTCCCTTATATTGGATAAGAATTCTAGCATTTATTACTCATCTCACACAAGTCAGCCCAATGGAATCCACCTTCCAACGGGTCTCTATATACTTAGTGCAATTCACCATTATAACGTATTAAGAATGTAAGATATAATGACTCATTGTGAAAACTCCAAAATCTAAAATAGATTTAAATGGATAACTAACGTAATCTATCAAATCATCAGACTGTAGAATGAACAATTAGATGCCACAAACACAACATGTGCTCTATAGTCTCTACAAGTATATATGAAATAGACCTTTTTTATCTTATTTTTCATGATAAAAAAGCTGGGAATTTATTTGTATAAAAATGTGGAAAAGTTTGATGTTGAGTGAGGGTGTTTTGGGCATGTCCTTGTCACATTGCCACGCTTGTAATAAGCAAAGTATTCTTGAAAGGCCACACCAACAGTTGCAAAAAGGAAAGTAGATGCTGACCCCTTCTCATTTTTCCCCATCGACTCCCCCACTTCTACCATCTCTATTCTATCTTCTTCATCATTCTACTCTATTTTACCTCCCCACTATTATCTTACAGTTTTTTTTAAAGAAAACCTCTAATTTTAACTATCTATATTCCTTTTCTTCTCTATCTCCTTCTATTTCTCTTGTATATGTGGTCGTGGTGTCGGTTTTTCTTTTTAATTAAACTGTAAAACAGGGATTCATATCCCATGTTGTTTGATGTTGTGCAAAATTGAAGACAGATCAATTTGTATTAAGAAAGGATTTGGATGCTGAAAAGATTTTGGTTAATAAAAAATTGAAGATTATGAGAAATGGGAATGAATTAGTGTTTGAAGAAGTAGAATGGTGGGGATGGAATGACTTGTGAGTGTTGTTCACTTTCTAAAGAAATTTGATATTTCAATGGTCAAATGCAGAGTACATGAAGCTGTACCGAAATTACGAAAAGACCCTCCGGAGTGGATGGTGATCATGGCCTTGTTGCCATTGCAGGCTAAATGGCAAATATGTGGATCTTGACCGTTTCAGAAAAAGATTCGGGAGTAATACAGAGGGAAGATGCCAAGGAGGGCAAAAGCGTAATTTCATACGGGCATTTAAAAAAAAAAGGAAGAGATGCATCGCCATCAAAGCGGCCATCAGAGGACCAAAGCCTAAAAACAAGGTACCACCAACAACTGCAAACCACATCATCCCTCTCTCTCCCTCTCTCTCTCTCTCTCTCTCATCATGCAAAATCAAGATCCTATCCTCTCTCTACAAATAAAAGCTGATCTCCCCCTGTCTCTCTCCTCCCATCCCATTTCATGTATCTATCTAAATCCTATTCCATCTACTCAGCAAGAAAGAAAGAAGAAACAAAAAAACTCATCTGCCTCTCTCTCTCTCTCTCTCAAAAAAATAAAAGGAAGAAGAGTCCACGCCATCCAACTCTTTCAATGGCCCAGCTGGACCAAAATTTATGTACAAGAAAGAAAAAAAAAAAAGAATAAAATAGAAAGGAAGAAAGACGGGGAGAGTTTTGTAGAGAGAGAAAGTGAAGAGATGTCTTCAAATTTCCTCCAAATTAACCAAACCCACCTCACACACACCACACCAAAAAAGCAGACATTTTGTTGCCACAAATACCCTTCTGCAACACCCCAAAAATCCCAATCCCTTCATCATCAACTTCACAGTCTTTCCAAACAAACCATGTTTTTATTTTTGCGCGAATTATGTGGGCTTTTTCGCCCTTTGCCTTGGTCAGAATTTTTTCACAGAGAAAACAGGAAAGCAAAGAAAGAACCTTCCCCCCCCCACCCCCAACCCCCTCTCTTTCTCTCTCTATTTTCTCTCTCTCTCTCTCTCTCTCTCTCTCTCTCTCTTGCTGTCCTATCTATCTCTACTATATCTTTTCTTTCTCTAGATACAAACCCTCTTTCTTTATTGCCCTTCTGCCCCTCTTTCTTAATCATCTCCATCACTGCATACCTATCTTCTTGTTTTTATCTCCCTCTCTCTGCGCTTCACATCTAACCTAATTTTATATATATTAATCCTCCGATTTTCTCCAAGATCACATCTTTTAGTTAGAGGTTTGTGATCTGATGTCCAAGAAGAGTAAAGGGGTGGTTTTTGATTCCACGCCATCTTATGGTATTGGTATGTATGATGAAGCTAAGGCCATGTTAAAACATCGAACTCTTATGCAGGAGTATGAGGAATTGCAAAAGGTGCCTTTTTTTTTGTTTTGGGTTTTGTTTTTCTTTTGCTATTTGGAAGATCTGAAGTTTTTTTAATTATTTTCTGAGTTTTGTGATTCTTAAGTTTCTCTTTTGATAGATTTGATCTGTTTCTTTGGTTTCGTGAACAAATTTTTCTCATGTTTTTTTTCTCTTTTGGTGATATTTTTCTGATTTGCTCGTGTTTTTTTTCAATATATTGGCTAGTTGGTGTCATCATGAAGAGTCTTGAAAATATCGCTTGATGATTTTGTCCCTGTTGTCAATTGAAATTTTCTGTGGTTTATACTTTTTCTTTTTTTGTTTTTGCATTTTACTACTCCTTTTCATGTTGATCTATTGTTTTGGATCTCTTTCTTGGCGAATGTTTTTTTTTTTTTAATTGCCCCCTCTGACAAAAAATTTGCGTTCTGAGGGTTTTTTTATGATAATTTTCTCATTTGGTTTCCCTTTTAATAACTGATTCTCTTGATTATGAAATTGGTTGTGAATTTAGGGTGATTTTCTAATCAATGTTGAGATGTCCTTGGGTTCTAACGTTTCCTTATTTAGCTGGATATAATAATTCATTAAGAAGCTAGTTGTTGGCTGAATTTTACAAACTAATATTAAACATTTATTCTATCTTGCAGGAATCTGATGTTATGAGAAGCAAATTGGAGGCAGCTAGACAAAGGAAGCTGATACTTGCTGCTGAAGTTGGGTATGCAGTTCAATTTCTCACACTTTCAAGATTCTGAAGATCTTTTATTCTATATCGAAAATTCTTGTTTTTTTATACTTACAGCCATTAATTGTAGTTTAGTTACTAGATGTTGGTTCCTGATTCTACACTTGCATGACAAGCTTCTTGATAACTTTTGTGCTCCTAAAGTGTTTTGGCATCTTACTATTTCTTTGTTGGAATTGAGTTTAGGATTAATATTGCTGCATATTATTCCATAGTACTATTGTCATCAGATTTCACTCTCTCTTCTGTTGGTCTCACTGATTCCATTTGTACTAATTGACCCCTTGTTATAATCATCAGGTTTCTGCGAAGAAGATATAAATACCTTGTGAAAACGAAGAGTATGAATTCATCCCATGAACCAAGTCTTGTACAAGTGCCAAATATGCATAGGCAAACTAAACTGATAAAGGAACAGCCTTTAGTCATCAAGGAAGCAAGTCAGCGTAGATCAAAGCAAGTTCTTGAACCAAACTCTAAGAAGAAACGACATGTTAAACAAGTCGCTCAACATCATTATACCCCATTAACCGAGCAGTCTCACAAGAAACTAACACATGGTGGGAAAGAAGCTAAGGTCCATGGTTTATCCCTGCTTCCTCCTCTGGTTTCTGATTCGAATCACAAGGAAAGAATGCTTGTTGCAAATGATGCAAATTTAAGGCATTCAGCTGCATTCGATTTGAACCAGGATAATAGTATTAGTACTCCTTGTGGAAAAGAAGCTTCTTTGCCAAGCCGGGCCCCAATATTCGACTTGAATGAAATCTCGGTAGGTAGCTAACTTGTTCTGTGTGAAGTTTCCAAATCAAAAAAAATTGTATATACTGCAATCTAATTGTTCTCTGTATCTGTAGACAGGGGATGAGGATTTCCAGGGAAATGTCGAAGCAATCAAGTTTGAGGAAACGAAGAAAAGTTTGATCAGAGGTATAAACGATGAGCAGCAAAGTGATTTGAAGCTTTCGATTTGTAGAAATGCTGGGGAGAGCTCGTCTCGTTCGGGGAAGCGGAAAATTTCGTGGCAGGACCCGGTTGCTTTGAGGGTTTGAGGGGCTCTGATTAATGGTGGGTTTTTAATTGCTTGAAAAGTGTCTAGGTTTATGCATTGCCTTACATATAAAGAAGTAGCTAGTTATTTATAATGTGTTGCTGGTATACAGAATGGTGTATTAGAAACAATTAACTGCAACCAGTAAAGAATCTTACTGTTGGTGTACTGGCTTCATTGCTTCAGAATTTTGATGTACTGAACTCTAGTTTTGGTTTTTGTCATTCTATAGCACGTGGGGCTATCCACACCCCTAAAAGTACTTACCGCACTCAAAAATGAAAGTACATGAGTATAATTTGGTTGGGGGGAGGGTGGATGGTCACACCCCATATGATAGGCTTCATATAAGAAATATTTATTAATGTCACTTTCATTAAAAATATCAAAATCTATTATTACCTATATAAAAGTATAGATTTTTCTTATAAAATATAAATTATCGAATATATTTTTATTAAAAATTATTATTTAAAATTATAATAATAATTTAAAATATTCATGAATCTCATTATAATTAAAATTTTAATATAAAAATATTATATATAAAATATTTATCTCAATCTCCACATGATCTAAAATTCATACCTTCAAAAGTGACTAAAAGAATATACCTTTTTCAATCAAATTGAATGACATTTTTATTCATAAAGCAGAATGTGGTAAAAACATCGTTTGTAGGTGGAATTTTTTTTCTTTTTTTTCCTATACATGTCGACAGCATTGGAATAGCGTTAGAATAAAATAAAAAAGATGAAATATCATCTGATTGAAATTCTAATTTGTCCATTCGTTTGAGGTTGTTTGAGGATTTTTAGGATAAAATTTTATTTACTTTGAAACCCATTAACAACATAGCATAAACATTGCCTAGATATCTACACTAAATCTTTCCCCACCGGTCACAACCAAACAGACAATACATGTTGTCCAATCCCACTGATAGAATTCATTATCCCCAAACACATTCCAAAAATGAAGGGTAATAGAACCAAACCCAACACAATATTTTCAAAGTAAAATGCTAAATTGGATGGTTTGTGTAGGAAAATAAAGAAACTGAAATACTTTCATGCTCGTACATAATTTTAAAAACAAGTTTCAATTTGGATTCTCGTCTCATTGTCATGAATGTTAAAACCAAAATTTTCACGAGCGGATCATAATAAGCAATGAAATATACAATTAAAACTATATGGAATATATCCACCCACCTAGAGAAAATATTATTGAATCATAAAAAGCTCATATCTTCAGCAGAAATATGGTGCATATTGGCATAAGTTGAATAAAGCGTCCCCCATGAAAATGAAGTTTTAGCAATGATATTCATATAATTACACTTACCACAATGCGGTTTGTTCAATTCAAGGTAGCTTGTCATCTTTGTGGTCAGTAGCCACACCTCCCTCAGGCCTTGGTCAAGCCATCATCTGGTTTGATTAAACCCACAGGTTCATTGGCAGCACCATTCTTCCCACCAGACAAACCAACTCTACAACTTTTATCGCACTTGCTGAGCCGGTTCTTATGTCTTTTGCCGTTTTGATGATTGTTGAGAACTGTTTGGGAGTGGGCACCTACCTGGCACATCTCACACCAAAACTTATAGTTTTTCTTATCCTTTTGCACCTTTTTAGCCACATCTGGTTTTTCATTTTTCTTCAAGTCGTCTGTTTTCAGGTTTTCCGAGGATGGGGGCAGAACCAGAATGTTGGTCTTTGACTTAGCATTCCTTGTCTTAACCAAGGGCAAAGATTCAGATGCAACTTCTTTCACTTTGTCTGTGGATGGACCAACAGTGATGGCTTTGGTAGCTTTTTTAGGGATAAGTCCTATGCTATACTTGTTGCCGTCTTTCTTGGCTCTCAATGCAGCCTCCTTTGCCTTGTGCTTCTTTCCCTGCAGATGTTGATTCAGAATTCGTTCAGTGGTGGCACTGACTTGGCAGAGGGCACAACTCCACTCCTCTTTGGGTTTCTTCTTTGCATTGCCATCTGATGGGGATTCACTCAGATCCACCAGAGGTGCCTTCCTCTTTGTCCCAGATATATTTTTGTTTGGTTTAGCCTACAATTCTCGCACAAAACCCAAATAACGATGATTATAGAGACCATAAAAAGGGGGAAAGCACTAATGAAATGCCCTCCACTTCCAATCCTCATGTT
Source organism: Scutellaria barbata (assembly GCA_028654395.1). Taxonomy (NCBI): domain Eukaryota; kingdom Viridiplantae; phylum Streptophyta; class Magnoliopsida; order Lamiales; family Lamiaceae; genus Scutellaria; species Scutellaria barbata. The sequence continues at coordinate 9,051,482 of CM053646.1, read as the reverse complement.
CCCCATTTCCTTTAGGATGAGACGAGGGGAGAAATAAAGATGAAAACCCACACTAATTCAAGAATTACATGTTGGTAAAGAAAATTAAGAGCTGGAAAATAAGAGATATACAAAATATGTCCATTACAAATCAGAATAAATGTAGAAACAATCATATGTAACATTAGTAGATATACAAATACCCACAAGAGGGGGATATAGGTTTTGAGGTCACATATATTCTAACTAAAAAGAGAGGAGGGATTATTATGTCACCATTATAAGAATGGGTGGAAAGTTTGAAAGATAAAATCAAATATATAAGTGTTATAAGTATATAAATATATATGATATTCAAAACAAATATATATAGTTAGTGCAAGCATAAAAATAAATGTATTTAGTATTTATAAGTGCACAAATATAACACAATCTCTAAAACATATATTAACGATTTTCATTATTTTTCTTTTTTCCCCCAATTTTCTTTCTTTTACCTCTCTTCCCTTGTCTCTAATTTTCCTCTACTTCACTTGTATATCCTTTTCGTTTTCACCTAATGCCCTGGCTACCAACTTCACCACTAGAAACTTCAAAACCCCTTCAAGAAACCACTTCACCCAATTTCAAGCTTCAAATTTGATGCCCAACCTAAGATCCGGGTTGTGTAGAGGAGAGATTGGAGATCAAAGACTTACAACATGTGTAGACATACACTTTTATTTCTAAAGGAATTTAAAGAAGTTGATAGTCATTATAGTAACTAAAGGTTTACCATATCACTTACTATTTCAATTAAATTAAGAGTTGATTACATGATAAATCATCACCTTTAACCTTTTTTTCATTTACAACATGACATTTCGATTTTATCACAACAGATCACCACCTTCAATTTTGTAACAATTCGGTATATTATCAAGTTTTCGAGCTCAAAGTTGCTGACTTGGAGCCAAAAATTCAGATCCACATAGACACATAACAAAAAGGATATTTTTCAAATTTCAGGCTCTACATCAACAGTTGAAGCATGAAATATCCGATTATGTACCAAATTGTTAACAAATTGAAGATCATGTTGAAATGAAAAAACATTAGAGATGGTCATTTGTCATATAATTAACCCTCAAGTAAATCATACCGCCAATAACTCAATTTCCACCATATATTTTGGTTTTTCATCAGGAAAATCGTCAAACCGTAAGGCTAATAGGTCACATATTTCTCACCAAATTCAAATACCTCCTTCATTTCATGGACCTTTTGAGGTAATTATAAGCTCTGGAAGACAATTAGGACTCCTACCCGAAAAGGGAAAGGCTTAGACTTTTTGGCCTAGCAGGCTATTTAATAGAATGGACAAAAATCTCAAGTAGATCGTTGTTTTTGTATAATCGGAATCCATTTGACAGCTATATATCTATGTTTTCTCCACAGATGGAATTTCAGATCTTAAAATTTTATTAAAGTTCAAGGCTGTAATTTTAGGTTTATGCACACACACAGATGGGAAAAGACATACCAGAAAAATAATTTTGTCTTTTATTTTGCCCCCCTCTATGACAGGCTTAACCTCTGAAACTCTTACATCAGCAGACCCTCTTTGGAAAGGCAAGGATTCAAGTCTTCCACCTTCAAGCCCACCATCCAACCTCTCCCTGTCCACGAGCGACAATGTAACTCTTTCTTCTTGAGACCTCCCATCAGCCCTTGCAGCCATCAATGGAAGCCTCATTGGGGATTCCAACTCTACTACTGATGGTGAGCCAAAAGGAAAGCCATTGCTGCCTCTCCGTAGAGCCAATTCCCTCTCCATCATCAGCTCCCTCCTCACCTCAGCCTCTAACTCACGCCTTCTTATGATTTCAGACATGATTATCTCCTGTCTGATCTGTTCCTTTTCAAGCTCTCTTTGTATTGCCTCGCGCATGCCATGAGCATAAGGTACAGGGGGACGAGGGTAAGGGTGAGGAAGAGTGAGGGCATTGGTGTGAGGGTAAGAGAAGGGGGCAGCGTGGGCGTGAGGATGAGGGTTAGGACTTTGCGGATAATGATCAACTCCCAAGATTTGAAGTCGGGTCCTTCCTACTTCTGGCCCCACATATCCTGAAACAATGTAAACAAAAAAAGAAGACAACAAAATCTTCATCAGATCTCTGTTTACCACATGCCAAGGAAACAAAGAATTTAACGGTGATCCTACATATGTTAGATCGAGGGAGCATTAAATACAAAGTACCAAATTCTAAAATGGAAATGTTAGCAATCAACAATAATAGTGAGATTTCAATATATCACGCTCAATGGCCACCATCTTTGTTCAATTATTTACAAACTCCCCCGTAGACATTTCTTTTTCTTTGCATACAAAAAAATGTGTGCTTAGCTTCATGCACATGAATTTATTGAATTTTTTATGCTTTACACTATGAAAGTGAGTTTATTAAACTTTTTATGCTTTACACAGACACTTCCATTAACATATATGCACAAAAATGTAAGCCTTTAGAAAGACTTTATCTTGAGTTTAAGCTATGCGAATGAGGAAAACATCAGAATTACCAGATCACAGAAATTAAAGGGAAGGAAGAATAAAAATAAAAACTTAAATAAATTTTTACTACATAAACAAGAAAGATTTACACTAAAACCAATTCTTAATTCGCTATATCATCCACAAACCAACATTCAAAACGATCCAAGAAAAAGAAGTTCATGTCTATCTCTATGTGCTATTATGCAGAATTTTTTTTGCAGTAAATAAAAAAAAAAAAATCAATTTCCAAACAGTAACAGCACAAAAACGCTCTATATCAGCAATGCCGCTAAGTTCCATAAACTCTTCAACCAACAAAAAAACCCTCATAAACTTACATTCTTCACCCATAACGTAAATTGGAAAAAACTGAAACGGAAAAAGGAAATAGAGAAAGCGTACGGACCAAAACGGGCATGTTCTGAAAAATAACCGAAACTGGACGACTGAGAAACGTGAGGTAAACCTTGTGGCTGAATCTCTCGATAATTCGACACCATATTTGAACAATCGAAGAAAACGATGAAACAATTAAGGCATCAAAAGACAATGGAAATTGGGAATGCTAGGGTTTTTGGTTTGTACTTGCAGAGGGGACAGTTTAGAGAAGAGAGTGTTCGGACAAGGACCAGAGTCGCGTTCGTCAGAAGAATAGATTTGAATGCTGATTGAGACTCTTAGTGTGTGTATATATATATATATATTATTAATAGAGCAACGTAATACACGAGTTTTAGATTTGAAGGCTGATTGGGACTCTTAGGATATATTTATTAGTGGTATCTATCCAAATGATGAAAATATCGATATCGCATGTTGTATCGCATGTCGATATCGTAAAAAAATTGAAAAAACAATAAAAATCTTATTAAAATTTTGGAAATTTAATATGAAATTTTAGGGATTATTTTTACACATCATTACACATATATTCCACTCAAAATTACATTAAAATAATATATTTAAAATTAATATATAGATAATAAACATTGTATTTCGAATTAAAACTGACAATATATTATATAGGACATTTGAGAATGTGGGTGATAAAAAACATCTCAAGTAGTCCAATCAAATTGTGAACTTTCATGGATGTCAGAAACATATGAATTTTAAGACATATCATTATGATCATTGCTATTCATATTCATTGAATCAAAACTAACTAAAAGTTCAATATATTCCCTCAACAATGGAACAAAAATAAATACTTCAAATTAGGAAAATAATGAAAAAATCAACTTTTTTTAATCAAAAATCGCGATTTTTGATATTGTTGCGATATTTCGTGATATATCCACGATATTTTTCAATTTCCATCAAATTTTGTTCTACACTGAATCGATATCGATAACGATATCGATACTCCGCGATATATCCATGATATATCCGTTATACCCGGGAAAAAAAACATTACCCCCAATATTCATATCGCAATATCTATATCTGTGATATATCGCGATATTTTAATCCTTGCATCTATCCAACCCAACTCAATAATAAAATATTAATTTATCTATTTCACCTACACAATCTACAATCCAAGTCAATTACAATATTTTCATAATTTATTAGTGACACCAACCCAATTCAACCCAATTTTTTTTTTCAATATTTAATAATTGTATATTATTTTATGAGCATATTTTTTATTATATTCCGCAATAAACTAAATAGAAATTAAAATAATTGAAATACGAAATATTAATTACAATAATTGAATTTTGGATTGGTGAGTAAATATGTCAATATTAGACTCTATTTATAAATAATTATTTTTTTTATGAATTTTGATATTTTTTTAATTTTTTTTAGATAAAAATTATTTTCAATATCAACACTTTAAATTATATTCGAAAAAAATTAATCGAGATCAATAGAAAATGACACTTGTATAATTTGCACCTAAAGTGAGTGTCATGACATTGGTCACTATGTGATCAATGTGATGACACCCGTACCCTCTCTCCTATTATAATAATATTATTTGTGGTGACATCCACCAAATGTCACCAATAAATATAATTTTAGTGTGTGTATATACATATATTAGTAATAGAGCAATGTAATACACGAGTGTTTTTTAAATAGAATCAATTATAAAATAATTTGATTAATATATTATTTAATTATATTTGTTGCATTAATAAAAATATATAATTTTATTTATTATATATGTTGTTATATCAATGATATTATTCAATTCTTCCATTAATATTTTAATTTTTTTATTTGTAAATTTGAAATATTTTTTATTTATTATATTTTTTTTATCGCAAAGGATCCTCAAAATTTCATTTTAATTATATTATAAATAACTTAAATCAAAATTTCTTAAATTATTTTTATTATGTAATGCAAAAATATTTCAATTTCATTAATTAATAAGATTAGAAATTTCATTATTTTCTTATATCAACACACTTTTATTTGATTTTTTTTCTCTAATTATTTTAATTAAAATAAATCAAAAGTATATAAATTTTTTTAAGGAAGATTGTGTTTACGTCACATGTGCCATATTGGTATAACATACATTAAATTTTGTATAGTTAATTACAAATTGTATTATTGATGATAATAATTTAAGATTATTTTTAATTATTATTATAAATAATTTATCTTGATTATAGTTAATATTGTTTTTATTATAATAATATAATAAAAATCGTGTTAATTAAATTGAAAATGTTTTGAGCATGAGATAAATATAATTATTTAAATTTAAATAATAAAATTTCTCACTTACCTTAATCAGTTAATACAATTATTAATAATATATTTTGAGCAGAAAAAACTTACCTTAATCAATTAATACAATTATTAATAATATATTTTGAGCAGAAAAACTTTTAAGAGATGACAACACATGCCAACTTGTCGTTGTATTATAGTGACTAGTCTATGGTCCGTGCAATGCACAAGTTATGCATATTTTCAATTCAAATCAGTATAATTGAAATATTTAGTATGATGAGATATTATTTTGACTATTATATTGTCACGTGTCAACTTCTTGTTGATCTATAATAATTTTTTTAAATTGATAATACATATGTTTGAAATATGATTTTAATATATTTATTTTTCATATATGTCATTACATTTCATCTAATAATTAGAAAGATTGTATTTGTTATAAAATTATTTAATATAATGTAATTACTATAATTATTAATATTATAATTTGAATTTTTGAGAGAATGACATATAATATTTATAATTGTTCTTTTATATATAAAGAGGTGTGTGAACTCATAAATAACTTTATTAAATACTTTAATATTTCTTACCCCATAATTTTAAAATAAGATATTTGGATTTATATAATAATAAAAAATAATGTGCCTGTTTCTGGAACATATTTGTACAGTGCTCTTCCTAAATCTTGGAAGTACATATTGTTTCTAAATGAAACATACGAAATATTGTTTCGTGAATTAGAGAATAATAATATGGTTGATTTCAGAATTGGCTGTAGATTTAAAAAATAATATATATTTACACCGAACTAGTAAACGTTAATGATATATTTAGTAAACGTTATAGGATCGAATTAAAAACATACTCCATAAAATTTAATGTATATCAAAAGGTATTGACATTACCGATGAATCCTAAAACTAAAAAAGAGATTTTTTTTTCTTTGGTAGTTTAATATATAGTGTGTTTAAAAAAAAACAAAATTACAATTCTACTCACTTGATCATTTTCCTCTGGTGTGGCTTGCGGAGCTAGAGTGCCACTCTCTTACTATGTTTACGTCACATTAGAGAAAAAAAAGTTTGTTGCCATATTAAAGCCAACTGAATCGTTTACTTTAAGTTAAGTATATCATATTATATTTTATCATTTTTAATTCATATCATATATAAATTGATGATGTCATTTTTTACACTTGACATGTAAAAATTATTTTGAAATATCGATAAAACATCAATGTAGAATATAAAATCTTATTTGATATTAGAGAAAAAACTCTTTTCCACTTTCCAAAAATCATTAAAAAAATTATATATATTCATAGTTTTTTCCTTCATGACATTTAAAAAAATCATGTATTCTTTTACGATTGATTGTACATATTTATTGTTTTTCCCTTAAAAAAAACATTTTACATAATACACTTTAGAGAATGTCCCAAACATGGGCATCAATACTATGAGAAAAGCAGGCCTACAAATTAAACAAGTCGAGTTTCGACGAATTATTTATATATGTTCACTTAAAATGGTTGCTCATGTTATTTTTATTAAATAATTGTTCATGAATAATTAGTTTATGAACATGTTCTTGTAAAATAAAATATTTGTTTAATTTACAAATATTGAAAATTGAAAATCAATGAATGAAATAAATAAATGGATAAAAATTAAAATCTAAATGAGATGTAATAAAAGATATTAAATCTACATTTAGTCTAATTTTCAATATGATAATGAATAATAGATGATTACATATTTAATTGGTAAATAATTAATGAATGTAAAATAAATCAACATCAAACCGACAGTAAATTAACATACTTTTTTTTTTTCTGAAAATAACTTTGACATAATTACAAACACTTTATAAATATAAACAAATCGTTTAGAAAATTGCTTATAAGTTACCACCCTACATAAAAGTATTATCTAATAAAACAAATTTGTCAGAAAAAGGAAACGGACAAGATAAATAAGGAGATAAAGAAAAGGGGGGGTCATATGATAATTAAAAAATATCAATACACTGTGCATGAAATTTGCCTAAAAAGGAAAAGATAAATAACTATAGTCCATAAGGAGAGAAAGAAAGAAAAAGGGAAGTTATATGACAATTAAAAAAAATTAATTTTATGTAACATGAAATTTGCAAGAAATAGGAAGAGGAAAAGATAAGCGATCGGCTATCTACACCCCACCTCCATTTTAACATATTCCATAAAATAAAATAAAAATAAAATATAATATGTAAAGATATTTATATTCTTATTCTAAAATTAAAAAAACTTAAATTGTTCGATCATTAGTCGAACACATAACAAATCATTTATTCAATAATCGAACACAATACAAAGTATTTGACCAATGGTCGAACACATCACATTATATTCGACCACTGGTTAAACATACTACATTCTGTTCAATCAATCAGGGCCGAACAAAGATTTTTTCAAAAACGAAAAATACAAGCACGAATCAATCCAAAAAAAATCGATTTCTCATCAAACCAAACATTGTTGTTCATAAAAAAAAAGTTCTACACATGAATCCTTAACACTTACATTGTATTTCAAACAACATTAAACAAATTTAACACATTAAATTCATAATTCATCTTCAAAATCTTCAAAACTTTATTTATTTGGAATTTCATCTTGTTGGTATAAATTCATTGTAGGTTTCTTTGCATAAAATCGAACTTGTCAAAATTTGTTTGATTTGAGGTCGAACACTTTTCGATTTTAAACTTCAAATTTTTTTACTTCTACTTTGTTGACGTCGGAATGTGAATGCGAATTATTCCTAGTCGAACACCCAAATTGATATGAAAAGAAACGGAATTGAATGGAGAAAGAAGGTATAAAATGTGTGTATGTAGCAAACACTGTGCCCGGAGTCTACTCGGGCAATTTTAGTTCGGCTGATCCTGGACGGCAGAATGACCGAGCAGGACCTTATCTCATTAACTTAGAGAAATAAGCTCTCTAGTGCTGTTTACAGAATGAGGATTCAGATCCTTTACAAATTAAAATTACAACTATATATAGGCAAAGAAAGGTAAGTAGTGGGGATCGTGCGGGAGTGTGGAAGTTACACCCACTTCTCCCTTGTTTTCCGCCTACTCGTTCGGTGTTGTGCGGCGATTTTATCATCCACGATCTCTTAACGGTTGGCTTGATGTTTGCTCGATTGTGTCAGCCTGGAGTGGCCTGCTTAACCCGACCACCGGTTCACCTCGGCTATCTTTGAAGTGGATACTTTGGGTGTCGCCCAGGATGGTTATTTGGCCGAGGTGCCTGGCCGGTTTCTGATCCTGAGCTGACAACTATTATCGACCATATGTATGATCTGTGCAGCTCGGGAATGTCGGTGCCACACAGCTCGGATATCATGGTCCAACATACTTCTTCCTCTCTTCTGTTAGGGTTTGGGTGTGGAGAAGTGTTTGAAGGTGTTAGTATTTAACTTGTGTTTTATATTTTATTTAAATGTTTTATAATAAAAAGTATTTTTGTAATGTTGTGGGGTGTGTTTAGGAAATTATAAGTTATTTTTGCATTTTAATAAGTGTATTTAGAAGAAGATGAGACGTGGATTCAAAAGATAAATAACTATGAGGAGATAAAATAAAAAAAAAGGAAAAAAAAACTAAAGAAATAATAATATTACACCTGCATGAGAGTTAGATAAGTCATGTGAGAAATACACAGTTGTCTGATCTCATCATACTGCTTTCACTTGTCTTTCAATCTTTTTTTTTTTAAATAACAAATTGTTTGACTTATGTAAGCGTCAAAAGTACTTTCTATATTCGCATATGAATTTGCTTATTTCATACTACGATAAATACATAATATATATATATATATATATATATATTTGTTTTGTTAAGATATAAATCAGATATGTGTCGTCCTTGACGGACCCAAAATTGCAATTAAGGGCGATCCGAATCAACTAATAAAAAAAATATAATATTTTAAATTTAGAGTATAAATTTGTTAAACTTGGATAAAGTTAATATATTACTTTATAAAATAATAATAACATCTAAAATAGTAATTTAATTACATCTCAACATGAAAACATCAACCTAAAGAAATAAATAAATTAAACACATACATTACAATATTTTTCTGATAAATTTTCTTATATTTTGAAATTGGTGTGCATGAAATTTTCATTGTTAACACCATATATATTGAAATAGATGAATGAATTGAGAAATAGAAGGGAAAAAAAAGTAAAAGAGATCATTAAAATTAGATTTGTATGGACTCTGTGAAAAAAAAAAAAAAAGAAGAAGAAGAAAAAGAATGCAAATCTACATTTTCTAATTCATTTTTAATACTGAAGTGTTCTCACAATATCAATTGAAAATCCTTATCAAAATCGAAGATATGATTCTAAGTCATTAAATATTCTGACAAAATAAAATGGAAACCCCCAATACTCAATACTATATTGTTGACAACAAACGAAGTGAATAAATTAATGAAATCTAACAACAAAATCAAAGCAAAATTCAGTCAAATTAAACAAAATAATAAGATAAAATTTGTGCTTAAAATAATTTATAATTGGAGATTGAATAAGAAAATACTTAACCAATGGCAAAAATCCACAGACAAATACAAATGAAAAGTGTAAGAAGAAATAGATGACTAGGTGAGAGATGAAAATGTTTGAATTACTATTTTTTATTTATTTTTTAATTAAAACATGAAATTACTAAAAATACCCTGCATTTTTTGGAAAATTTCAGGGGCACCCCTACGTCGGTCCTTTACTGTGTGTGGTAATTAGAATCTTAATAGAGTAAAGAAATTTAATGCAGCACTTAAGAGAATAAGAAAGGAACCAAATATTAATATCAATTCGACATTTGCAACCACTAAAAAAAAATAGAACTCTGTTGATACTGTCTCATGAATTTAATTATACAAGCTTGATTGATCCATAATTTACAATCTATTTATGAAGCTGTGAGATCCGGTTTGTGAATAGTTAATAACATCCTTGGTGTATTTATATTCATAAAACCCAATTATATAAAATTTTATTAAAAAAAAAAATATCAGATCCTGAAATAAAGATCAGTAGTGTTTAGTAATTACCATTCATCGCCTGAAGACTAGCAACTCTAGAACTGACACTCCCACATAAACAATTAGAGATTGATGAAAATATATCAAATTACTCATAGTTTTTCTTCACCATTATATCTCCATCAATTGATCATTTGATTTAATTGATCTGAGAATGGCATCAAGATGTGAGGTGTTCATGGAAATTCTCCTAGCAATACTTCTTCCACCCTTGGGAGTTTTCTTCAGAAATGGCTGCTGCAGTGTACGTTCTTTTCTATACATTCTCATCGCTTAAATAATATTCTAAGTTTTGTATATAAATTACACAATTAATACTTGATAATTCTATCATGATATTAATTTTATTTAAGTATGATCACATGTATAGATGATAATAATGTCAGATTATATGCATTTGTACCTACTAACCGTGACTTGATATTTATCTCCTGTGAATTGTAAAATCGTTAACTATAAAAATGTATGTAATAAAATAAAATAGTAAAGTATAATTGACATATATATATATATATATATATATATTTATATATATTTTGTTATTGCAGTGTGAATTCTTCATATGTGTGGTGCTGACATTACTAGGCTATATACCTGGGATTATCTATGCTGTTTATGCCATTGTGGTGCGAGATGGACCATCAGATGATGACTATTTGCAGGCTTAATTCCCTTTTAATTATTCTTTATGTGATTTGTTCTATTCTAATATTTCCAAATTCCAATTATTGTGCTACTGCTTTTACTTTTCTTATTATTTAAATGTAACAAATTGTGCCCATTTCACTCATTTTTAGGGTCGATTTTTTTATATCATAGACTCGATTTGGTGGACGCGAGGGAATTTAATTCTAAGAAATTTACTGCTTTTATACAGTTTGTATTTAAAAAAATTGTAGGGTTTTTTTGTGTGTGTGTGTGAATGAAAATAATAATAAAATTTAATATCAAATATAGCAATTAAATTTGAGTTCATTTGAATAAACATAAATATTAATAAAAAACATACATTATTTAAAATATTAGTGTAATTATGGTCTTACTATTAATTGAAGCCTGATGGTAAAGCATTTTTATTTGTGATATTAAAAAAAAAAAAACTCGACTACAAAATTACTATAAAAAATGTGCATGTACAATCTTCTATTTAGTATCATCAACCTTTGAAGGTGTGAAGACTTCATCATTTGATGCATAAGCTTGTATAAAGATTATATATTTTAAATTTAAATGTAAATAGAATATATATCACATGCATCATGGATGTAGGCTACTATCTCAGTTACCAAAATCCTACACATTTTTGAACTACAAATTTAGTAAAATTAAATACCTTCTCATCTTTTGTAATCTCTTATTTCACAGCTTTGAAAAATGATTTAGACTTCTAAAAAATTGGTTGAAATATCGTATATAAAATACCTTTTAATATGGATTAGTAATTGTAAACGATATTTTATTAAATGTTTGATGTATAACGAATATTGTAAATGAATATTATCTAAATATCCACTAAGAACCCATAGTATTTAAAGGTTATATCTAATTTCGTTTTAAATTTTAAAGCAATATTCCATGCCCCATTTTAATTTTTCATATGTTCAAATAATTATTGTTTGACACATGATTGAAGATATTGTGGCACTTAGGCCTCGTGCCACATATTCTCAACATAAGAGAGATACTAAAAAAATTGAAAAAACAAAAAAGTTTTTCTTTTCTTCATATTTTATACTATTATATATTTTGATATGACGTGTATAAATTAAAGCCAACTCTCCAACCACGATTTTACCTGTAACGATTTAAGAAAGTCAAAAGAAACCATCTCTCTCTCTCTCTCAAGATAACAGAGAAGAGAAAGGATGACGTCAGGATGTGTTATCTTCTGTGAGATCCTAATCGCAATCCTGCTGCCTCCTCTCGGCGTTTGCCTCCGCCATGGCTGCTGCACGGTCGGTACTTTTTACTTTTTCTAAATCAAGCTAAAATCTGATCCTACGATTTGATTTATGGACCATGGGGTTTTTCAATTTGTCACAGGTGGAGTTTTTCATTTGCTTGGTGCTGACTATTTTGGGCTACATTCCTGGGATTATTTACGCTCTCTACGCTATTGCTTGCCTTGATCCTAATAGAATCAATGGAGAATACTATCCGTTAGCATAGCACTTCTCCTGTTGCCCTTTTTCTTCATCGTAATTTATTGTTAATACTGATTGTATGGATGCTAAGTTTATAATTGCTGCTGTTTCTAATTTAGTTATGTAATTTATCTCTATGTTGATGAATGATGAATGGAAGTAGTTATTTCTTGCTCAATCAGTTCCCAATTCTCAGTTCTGCTGCTTTTTGAATCTATTGTTATGATCATTCTGTTGGAGTGATTATACTGCTCATCTAGATACGATGTTTTATGATTTAGTGAAGTTTGAATTTTTTAAAATCTATTTGTAGGAGATCAATGATCTTTGCTCTCCTTTAATAGGGATTACATGGTTCACGCGTATAGTAAATTTTTTCGATTAGGGTATCGAGCATGTGTTTGTATATGGTCCTTAGGAATGCCAAAGCTCAGTTGCTCTATTCTGGCAGAGGATTAGCTTATTCCTTATGAATTTTAGACCAGATTGTGAAGTAGATGTTGATATGATATCCAATTAATGGAGCCTTCATAAGTTTGCGTGGAGGTAAATTGATCACCACATTGAAGATTTGTTCGTACAACGTAGTGAATGAAATGAGGAATATAAGGTGATTATGATCCTAATCTATGATATTTCTGGTGTAGTTTAGTAACATGAGGTGTATGTGCAATATATACTAGCATTGCGCAGCATCTCTTAGTGTTGTTGTTCCTCAGTTCCTTATAGGCATTGCCATTGTGGAGGCTTTACTATGTCTTTCATTTCTGTTTTGCATTGGTTTTTTTGGGCTTATGTGCTCTTGCAGTATTTTCTTCAGCTGTTGTCATTTTATTTGAGATTTGTGAACAAATACTTATCTCTGATTGCCATCAGAATCTGCTAATAATTTGGGTCTTTTGTCATCCACCAATTTTAAATCCCCAAATCTCCCATTTTTGGGTCTCTGCTTTTTCAATGGCTAATTTGCTTGGTTGTAAGTAGTCATTCATACATACTGAATGAAAAAAAACAGTTTTTGTCTAATCTGATTTGGGCTTCGAGCTATAATTCTCTCTTAAGTTTCTAGAGTGGTGATTTGGCCTCTGCTCCCAATACTGGATGATTATTTGATGTTCTTAAAAATCAATTCTTGTTTCTCATTCGTTTCTTATTTATTGTGTTTGAGGAAGCATTTGAGCTAAGAACTTCCTATAGGGATCTTGTAGAGACTCAATGTGAGTGGTAACGAAGTTGTCCTTTGAGTGTCTAAAATGTGACCTTTGAAGCTTTATTTGGTTGGATTTTCAGTTGATGGGTGCACTTATATACATACTCTTGATAAGGGACCCAACATTGTATAGTTTATGAAGCCAAGCAGGGAAGTGATGAGCACTATGTTCATTCACGTTACAACTCACTCTTTACTCATCCAAGATACTTCTTGCCACATTGGCTCCATTACAAACTGGGTTTCTTTTACAAAAAAATATATCTTTGTTTTTATGTATCAGGAATTAACTATATTATTTGTTGAAGATATTTTTAGATCAGGAGTATCTTCAGGAGTATCTTTTCCAACTCAATGAAATCCGAGATCTTGATTTAGGTGGGATTTGATTCACTTACTTTGATTGTTTTGAGGGAAAAAAAAAAAAAAAGTTTTTTACGATAAATTTTATAACAAGACCCAATTTATATTTTAGTTTTCAATTTAAAGCTTAAAATTTAGATTGAGTTCTCAATTCAAGACAAAATTTCATTTTCTATTTTATTTATATTTATAAATTTATTTATATTTCAATATGTATTCATATTTTGGATAAATTAAATCAAGTTAGTGCGCTTTAAGAACAATTTTCATCCGACTTATCTTAATTTATACGAAAAAAAGAAAGAAAAAAATATAATTAATTTAATTCATAAAATATAATTTATATTAAATATTAAAATCGATTTTTTATACTTTTATTCATAAAATTAAGAAAATAAAAGAATCTTTATTTATTTAATTGTATTTATTATATATAAAAATTAATATATATATATATATAAATTAATACAAGTAAGATGAAGATCATTCCAAAATTGCACGAACTTGTCTTAATTTATCTAAATTATAAATACATATTAAAATATAAATAAATTATAAATATAATAAAAAAGAAAAAAAATGAAATTTTGTCTTGAATTGAAAACTCAATCTAAATTTCAAGCATTGAATTGAGAAAAAAATGTTAAATTGAACCCTTTATTGAAAAACTTTAAAATCCGAATTCAGAATTAAAAATTAATTTATAAATTTGGTCTTATTATAAAATATATCCGAGTTTTTTATAAGGAGAATTTATGATGAAAGATTTTATCATTAAAATTTTGGGTTCCCTCAACTTAAAAAAAAAAAAAAAAAAGGAAATCTTCAGTCTTAAAATTCATGTTATTTATGTAACTATTTTACAACTTAAATAATGTCGGAAGGCACTATAGTTTGTGTCTAAGGGTAAATATGATCCTTTTCTATTATCATCGCGTTATGATTAAATTTCTGGCCACAAAACAACTTAGAAAAAAAAAATTGGTTCCATCATGGTTTAACCTAATATTCTCTATAGAATTTAATTGACTAAAAAAAAAAAACTGAATTAATTAATTGTAAAGAAGGAGAAATAAAGTATACATGAAATACATTGTCTGACACATCTCAATCTATCATTTATTATTGCAAAAAACCCATCAAAACACACTTATGCCCCTAACTCAAGGATCAAAATATCGATATCGCATGTCGTATCGCAACTTTGATTTTACGGATATATTGATGGATATATCGATATCGCATATCGATATCGCAAAAAAATTGATAAAACAACGGAAATTATATTAAAATTTTGGAAATTTAATATGAAATTTTAGGGATTATTTTTACACATCATTACACAATTATTCCACTCAAAATCACATTAAAATAATATATTTAAAACTAACATATAGATAATAAGCATTATAAATACTGTATTTCGAATGAAAATTGACAATATATTACATAATACAAGACAAAATTAGTAAAATTACATCACACAATACATTAGTACCAAAAGGATGACCTATGAGGTTCAAACATAATAGATGGAATGTCATCTTGATCCAAATAGTATTGATATTAACTCATCACATTAGAGTACTTATTAGGGAAAATGTTCAAATAAGCCACTAATATTTACTCTCAAGTTCATATATCTCACTAAAGTATGTTTAGGTACAAAAACACCATTAATGTTTATCCTCAGGTTCATAAATCTCATTGAAGTATTTTAAGGTACAAAAACACAACTAATGTTTACCTCTAAATACATATAATCCACTTAAGATTTATTTATAATATAATACACCAATAATGTTGTAAAATTAAAATATATATTTACACATTTTAATTTTTATTTCTTATTTAGACCTCATGTTTTTTTACATATTTTAGAACAAAATTCTATTCATGAAAACATAATATAATAACTTATTATATATGTGTGTGAATATAAATATTATTAATAATAATTATTATTATTTACACTTTTTAATTTTGAAGACTAAAACTATTAAACAACTAGATTTATTTGAAATAATAATTTCACTATGATATTATTTTTTAATTTAAATACAAATTAACCTCTATATTTTATGAAATGTCATGTGAAAGAAAATATCATAGTTAATTTTTTTTTATTTCAAATCAACTTAATTGTTTATTTAGTCTTTAAAAGTAAAAAAAAACATATATATAAATAATAATAATATTATAATAATTAATGGTAATAATAATAATAATATATTTACATATATATAATAAGATATTATATTAATGTTTTTATGACTAGTTTTTTGTTATAAAATATGTAAAAGATATGATGTCTAAATAAGAAATAAAAATTAAAATGTGTAAATAAATATTTTAATTTTACAATATTATTGGTGTATTATATTATAAATAAATTTTAAGTGAGTTATATGTATTTAGAGGTAAACATTAGTGGTGTTTTTGTACCTTAAAATAATTTAGTGAGATTTTTGAACTTGAGAATAAACATTAATGGTATTTTTGTACCTAAACATATTTTTAGTGGGATATATGAACCTGAAAGTAAACATCAGTGGCTTATTTAAACGTTTTCCCTACTTATTAATATAGTTATGCACATGTCATTCATAAGTTGTTCTATCTCATCCAACTGCTTCATCATGAATTGGATAGTGTATACTAATCCAATCATATTGTTGATATTCATTTTGACCTTCATAGGATATTTGAGGATGTGGGTGATCAAAAACATCTCGAGTAGTCCAACCAAATTGTGAACTTTTATAAATATCAAGAACATATGAATTTTGAGACATATTACTATGATTATTGCTATTCAAATTATGAAAATAATGACAAAATCAACTTTTTTTCATCAAAAATGCGATTTTTGATATTGTTGCGATATTTCGCGATATATCCGCGATATATCGCGATTTCCATCCAATTTTGTTCTACACCGAACCGATATCGATAGCGATATCGATACTCTGCGATATATCCGCGATACCCGGGAAAAAAAACATTACCCCCCAATATCCATATCACAATATCCGTATCCACGATATATCCGCGATATATCGCGATATTTTCATCCCTGCCCTAACTCATTTTGCTAGTCCATAAAGTCGTTCTTCAAACCTTTTTGATTTTGACAGATAAATTTTGATTAAAGTTTCTCCTTGAAATATAATTCCCAATTTAAAATCTTTACTACCAAAACCTAGAGATTAAAGAATGGATTGAAGGTGGCTTAGGGATTACCATTGACTTGGATGTACATAGAGGTAATTCTTTACCAAAATAATCTTCTTTCTGAATTGTAATGTCATAAAATTCATTTGTAGTATTGCACAGCCTAAAAATGGTCTAAATGATACAACAAATATTAATGATTAAAGCCTAGTTTGGATTTTGTTTAAAATTATGAAAATTAGGTTCAATTCAAAAGAGTTAAATCCCTATAACCAATCCTTTAGTTTGAGGTCCAAACTTTCATCAAATATGATTTTCATATTTTCTTTTTACACCAAAAATACCCTAGGATCATACTTACATTACACCTACTATAAACTATACGATAATTCTAAAATGTTTTTAAATTCAAAATTAGTTTTAGTATTCTTAAAAAAAATAAAATTATTACATTGTAAAGGCGGTGAGGGTTCGTAGGGTTCGCATAGGTGAGGTAGTTACTAACTAACTATAAACAATTACTCGACCAACAGATTGTATCCACTCTCTCACAAATGGGTGATGAAAACGCCACCGAGTCAGACCGAATCGCCGCCGCCGACTGGGCCGAGTTAACTCATGAGTGTCTCATCAACATCCTCTCCCGCCTCTCCTTGGAGGACCGATGGCGAGGCGCTATGCGCGTCTGCAAGGCCTGGCATCAAGCCTCCAAGGATCCCTGCCTCAATTCCGTGCTTGATCTCGATTCTCATTTCGACTCCGCCGCTGAGTTGCCCCGCTTCTGGACTCCCGAGTTCGAGCGAAGGATCGATAATATGCTCGGATCCGTCGTCGTTTGGGCTGCAGGTTACCTCACTGTAATCCGCGTCAGGCATTGCTCTGATCGCTCCCTCTCCTTGGTTGCTAAAAGGTACCTTTTTTTTTTTTTTGTTGGATTATATACATGTGTGATTGGATTGCAGATTGATGATTATAATGCTCTGTTTTTTAATTTATGTTAACTATTGATATATTCTTCTGTTGATTGGGTTTTTCTAATTAAGGTTGATCTTGTTGTTTGATTTGAAGATAGTTGAAAATCAGTGCTTCTAGTTACTAAAGTTCAGGTTTCTTTAAAGTGTTTTTGAATTTTCAATTGATGTTTTAGGAATCGATAACTGTTTCAAGTATAGGTCATTCTGGTTGTGGAATTGTTGATCGATAAGGTTTCATATTTCTGCTCAATTAGTTGAAATCGTCATCACTTTTCTCTTGGATTTCACTATGTTGATTGAGCCAAATTGAAATTAAGAGCAGATGATTCCATCCAATCGAATATATATTAGTGTACAGAGGAGCTAAGTGTCCCAGTGATTTTATGTACTACTTACTTGATCCCAATTTCGTTGATTTGGGCTGTTGTGTGGATGCGAAAATGAGTAATATTCTGAAGTATAATGGAGTATGATCAAGTTGGTGCTTACTACTTAGGTAAGATTCAAAATTTTACAACTGTTCATTGAAGTCAGATCAAATTCCAGTGTTCGTCAAGTGTGGCCAAGTATTGTTAGTCCGTTAAATGGAATTCAATTACAAATATGAGATATACATAAGTCTTCATTGTCATATCTCTGTTGGAAGCTTTAGTCGTTTTAGAGTTTTAATCATATTTCATATTATTGTTATGTAATGAAGGCACTTAAGTTTCTTAAACTATGTAGGGTGGCTGAAACTTAAGTTTCATATAAACCGATGTATGTTTGCGTAAGGTCTTTTGCAAGTATATGTTGGTGGTATGTTATTCTTAAACTTGTTGCAGACATTCACAAGTTCACTTTGTTGACCAACTAATTATCTCCAGAAGAAATGATAACAAATTGTTATATATATTCTCCTCCAGGTGCCCAAATCTTCAAGTTTTATCTATCAAGAGCTCTCCTCATGTCACTGATGCAGTTATGGCTGCAATAGCATCTGGTTGCCCCAAGATCAAGGAGCTTGATGTGAGCTATTGCTATGAAATATCTCACAGCTCCTTGGTAATTGTAGGATCCCATTGTCCTAACATGCATGTGCTAAAGCGAAATTTAATGAACTGGCTGGATCCTTCGCAACATACAGGAATTGTTCCCAAGGAATATCTTGATGCCTGTCCTCAGGATGGGGATTCAGAAGCTGCTGCCATCTCAAAATTTATGCCTCATCTTCTCCATCTTGAACTTCGGTTCTCCAAGATGACAGCTAAAGGGCTCACTCTGATCTCCGAAGGGTGTCAGGATCTGGAGTATGTTGATTTATCCGGATGTGCAAATGTGACCAGTCGGGATATTGCAAATGCATCATCAGATCTGAAGAAGTTGAAAACTATCATCAAGCCCAACTTTTATATCCCAAGGTCTGTTTTTCATACAGAAAGATATGGTCACTGGAGATTGTATGATGAGCGATTTCAAACAGACGTTTTCAGAATTTGATCAGAAAAAAAGAGAGAAAGAACATAGAGGTTACTTCTGTCACCCCAACCCCACATGATGGGATAAGGTTATGATGTTGTTGTATCAATAAGCTGCTCATGTGTGTCCATTATCAAAAGGTACCGTGAGTGTTTTCACTTGTTGGGAACTCTGTTTGATGTATATATTGTATGGCATGCCATTTGCAAATGTTGTTGTTTTCAGTAGTTTGTATCAAAAACTTAAAGAGTGTTGGCTTCTTGCCATCTTTCAATCTATACGTTGTGTTCTTGCAAAAGGTCGTGTATTACACTAGTTATCTATCTATATATGTGAATGCCTGATTTGAAGCATATAGATGATACATATCACTAATCTTTGTATAGCATTCTCATAATATTTTGACATCAATACCATTTACATACTCCAATGATATAAAAACATTTAAATAAAAGATGCAACACGCAATAAAAGGAGGAAGATGAAAAGAAAACCAAACCAAAACGAATCTTTCTCCGGGCTGTAAACCTTCCGAGCTTCTCTGGAGAGACCCAGTTTGATGATCACATTATATGCTACTTTTCCTCTTTGATGACAACAACGGTGGAATTGTAGCACAAATTGAATGAACATCAAGAACTAGTGACAGCAATAAAACCTCAACTCTTATTTACTTCCAAGAAATAACCAACTCTTGCTTTGAAAAAAAAAAAAAAAAAACCAGGCCTAGAGTAATAATACATATATTCAAAGTAGTAGAAAGAAGCAATTAAGCAGCACAGCAACACAGAAAGTGATACCACCAAGAGATTTCACAGGCAAATCACTGCCTCCATTTTTATTCTGTGATGGCTTCTTCACAAGATCTGATCCTCCATTAGCTCCTCTTCGTTCACGAACAACAGCTTCAACTCCTCTTGTACTTGAAAGTTGCTCATCATCTCTTGTACTTGGTTTCAGATTCATATCTGTTGAAATATTTGCAAAGAGAAATATCACATGTTGAAAAACAGTCGTAACAAAACTCATGTTACATCCCATGAAAGGTACTCATTGTTGCAACGAAAACTATACCTGCTTCAATAGAATGGCTTGCAATGAGAGCAATGGCTTGTGCACACATGATTAAGCACAGCCATGGAAGTATTTGCATTTTCATCTTGTAACTTTTGATGGGATTAGGATTCTAAGTAAATTCCTCTTGTGAAGGCTGCTGGCTATATATTTATTGTTAACTATTATGATAATCAAGAATCTTAAAAGAAAGGCATCTTATTCTTTAAAGGGATTAATTTGTGGATGTGAAAAGTCCGAGCTAAAACAAGCTGTGAAAAGGATGATTAAGGCACATGATTAATTCACATGGGAACACTTAAAAGTATAATTGTACCAACATACAGTATATGAATTCTCTTTTTCAAGTGAGATGATAGTTAACCTCCTCAAGAAGATATTGAGAGTTATAATCCTTTCCTATCAGTGTTTCACATCTATAAAGGCTGGAACTTTCATACAATGTGAATATCGTAAGCTGGTTTTAATTTTTAGTTTTCATTGTCGTGTTGTGCATATATAAATTTGTTATGAACTCCAATCATTTAAATATTTGATGAGTGAAATTTAAAATATTTGAAAAAAATAAAATCTAAAATATCATTTTATAATTTTATATGGTCTATTAATAAATCAGGGTCTGGTCAATTTGATTTGTTAAACGAAAATGAAACTAAATATTTCATACCTTTGCCAACTTGATCAGAAAGAAAAAAATTGAAACAATTAGGATAAATTTATAACAATATCCAATTTATATAATAAATTTTGAACTCAAATTTTAAAGTTTCTCAATAAATGATTCAATTTAATATTTTTTTCTCAATTTAAGACTTGAAATTTAGATTGAGTTTTCAATTCAAAACAAAATTTCATATTCTTTTTTATTTAAATTTATAGATTTATTTATATTTCAATATGTATTCATATTTTAGATAAATGAAGAAAAGTTAGTGTACTTTAGAAACAATTTTCATCTGACTTTTATCTTAATTTATATGAAATATATATATATATATATAATTACTTCAATTCATAAAATATAATTAATATTAAATTGATTAATATTAAAATCATTTTTCTATACTTTTATTCATAAAATTAAGAAAATAAAGGAATCTGAATTTATTGAATTACATATATTATATATATATATATATATATATATATATATATAAATTAATTCAAATCGGATGAAGATGGTTACTAAATTGCACGAACTTGTCTTAATTTTATCTCAACTATATATACATATTAAAATATAAATAAATTATAAATATAAATAAAAAGAAAAAAATTGTTTTGAATTGAAAACTTAATTTAATTTTCAAGTCTTAAATTGAGAAAAAATATAAAATTGAGTCCTTATTGATAAACTTTAAAATTTGAGTCTAAAATTGAGAACTAATTTATAAATTGGATCTTGTTATGAAATTAATCCAAACAATTAAATTAAATTATGGACAATATTCCAAATTAGTATTGGTAATTTAGTATTAAGAACCATATATCTAGAAGATCAAAGCTTCAAATGTTTATACGCTGACCATACTGTCTAAATTCAATGTTAGCTTTGGTTTGTTTATGTTTTTATCACTGAATATATTCTTATGTTGCTATTGAATATATTCATTTATCCATTTTTTTTTCTTTAAATTTCGAGAAGAATGTGTAATTGAAGCCAAGTGGTGGCATCTATAAAGTTGCTTGAATTGTTGGATCTGGAAACAGTGGTAAATGATTAACACTACTTTTTCTAAACAGATCTTTGACAATTTCTAGGCAGAATATATTCTGTTTTCCAATTAGGAAAGAAATAGTTCAATTAAAATATATTTTTGGCTGCAAAAAGGACGAGGATATTATAAATGGCTTTTAGAACAAAAAAAATAAAAAAAATAAATGGTCCCCTAAAGAGATCCCCCTAAAAAGAGGATCAGACTTCTCACCAAACAACTGTCAATTTCATGTCTGCTCATCATCCCAACGACACATTGATTGCGCAAAAAAGAATACCACAAATTTACTGAAACATAACAAAAATGACGCTTCAACAACTCAGGATTGAATAAATTGATAACTCAACCAAAAAGATAAAAGCCCAAATACAGGAAGTCTACACAAAACCAACGATTGGACAACATAAGAAGCTACATATCTCAAAATAACAAACTTGCAAGTAAGTCTAAAATAAGAAGAAAGCTGAGAAAATGGAGAAACTGAGAACAAAATAAGCATGAAGCAGAGATGTATTATGGCGAAAGGCAGACGATGTTTTCGTTTTTGGACTAGCGCCACCGGCACCGGGTATGGTGCGAAGCCTCTTCTTAATTTGGACAACCATTTTCCTGGACTTCAGGGGCCATGCCTGCTTGCTGTCTTGAATTTGTCTTCCCTGTTCCGATGAGTGGCTATGAATTTCAATAAGAGATTTAGAAGTAATTTGATGAGCGGTTATAGGGAAGGCGAAAAGGGACAAGAACAATATTAGTGCTATCAGATACAGAGAGAATGCACATTTCATTTTGGTCATGGTTGATAATGCTGAGATGATAAGAAATTCACGTATAATGATACGTGATGTCGTGTGGTGGTGGGTTGATCAAACAGAGTGCAACAAGTCAAGGAAAGCTGGCACTATAGTGATGTAAAGATTTTAATAATCAGAGAATACGTGTTTGATATCATTATGCATTAAGAGACATACATGTACTCATCTGAAAAATGATAAGGATAGTAAAATATGTAACGTGTGGACAACCTTAATCCTCTACAAAGTAGGAAGTAAGAAATATAATAATTGGGCCAACTTAGACTAGGGAATTGCAGTTGAAAGTTACGGTAAGCAAAGTCAAACTAACACCTTAGAATATGGCCAAAATGATGAAATTGGTTTCTTAGTTTTGTTATCTCTATATATTTTAAGCCTTAATCCGTCTATATAGATGATCATATGAGTCATATCAAGTCATCATGCTCATCTGAGATGTATGTTTTCATTTATATTTATAACACGTTTCAGCAGACTAGTAAGAAAAGTGTGAGATTTTGTTTAGTTGACAATTCTCAGGTGGATTTGTCGGGCCGAGAGTTGCCTGGGTTGATGTAATAAAGATCAGTGGTAATCTTTAGGTATTTTAGGATTAAAATACTCTGCCTCAATTATGGGCCATAGTAAGGGAAGGTGAGTTGTCAGTTTAATTATTAAAGCAACTAGAAAATGATAGCCGGATCTAAACATGCTTATGCAATGGTTAAGGAGAAGGTAGTTCTTGGAGACAACAATGAGTGTATTGAAAATGTAATCTGAAGTAGACATGGCTTACGTGGTAAAAGTGCAGCAATCAGGCAAACAATGCAGCAAGAGTATCTTGTGGTAGCATCTGAACAAAGGGAACCTGACACAGACGCCTAGTCAAATCTCCAAGCACACGATCCATGTATAGCAAGTACAGTGCATTCCTGCTCTCCAAGAGCTCCAAAGCTTTTCGAGCATGGAAAACAGATATCACCCACTCTTCAAGAAGCTCTACATGATCATCATAAGAAATTAGTTTGAAATCCTATAACTCAGAGCAGCTTAAGCTTATCCTATTGTTCATACATCGACCAAGAATGAAGAGAACCCAAGCTGTGGATGACAATTTAGACAAATGCCATGAATGAGACTGCGGTGTTGAAGTTAAATCAAATGCTCTAGACTTAGGTTTCTAAGCTTAAGGAATGGTATGGTCTCAGTATTGTGTAATTTAAAATGCTGTACAAGTCAAGGAGATTGCCTTGAAAATCGAATGAAAAACACGTACTTGAATCGAAGTCTTGCCTAGTTGACCAAGAAAGCAAGTAATCTGAAATGAGAAACTCAATAAGCTGAATCCTGCCATCAACATAAAAATTCTGCTCGTGACTGCAGGTTGAAAGCACATTATGCTGATAAAGCTCACTTGAAAAGAATAACATAGGATATGATAAAACCAACAATTGAAAATCTTTGGTCATACAAGCACCAAATCAAGCAGAACACACAAGACAGTGATCCTAAACATGAGAGAGCATGCATTGGAGTAATAAAGCAGTCAATCACGAACATTATGTACATGGAATTATGCATCTTAGGGAAGGCTTCATCGAATGGATCCATGAAGAGTAAACTTTCTGCAGCTATGGAAATTCTCTGAGAGACTGAGAGAATAACACGCTGGCCTATATAAGGATCGCTTCCAAGCTTACGCATCAAATGCTGAACATAAAACTGGAAATCATTGTCGCTTTGAACCAATACTGAAAAGAAAAGCAGAAGGTTCAAGAAGAGAGTGAGGAGAAATAAATGGACTAAATTGAAATGATTCAAAAGATAATTGTTGGATAAACTAAACTAGAAGCATGCTCTGTTGACAAAATCATACTGGTTTGCATCACCAACATTGTCAATGAAACAGCGTCATTTAAAATATTTGAGATATATGAACAAGAAGCATAAACGACATCTCTAAAATGGTTTCTGTCAAACAATTAAAGTCGTGCTCAACTTCTCCTGTAGTGTTTATTCTTGAACTTTTAGCTTCAGAATTAGGCCTCAATGCTAAGGAACATGAATAGCTGACTTATGGTACTTACTAAAATATGTATGAAGAACTTAGATGTTTCCAGTCTTTGACAATTTATATCCAAGTGATGCATTTCATTGATTACTTCCTTATATCCCTTCCCCAATATAATCAGACTACTGCTCAGGATACTTAAAAACTTTTTTTTAATATGACAACAAATCAATTGAGTAAAATGAACTAGCGCTATCACAGAGATACACAGAAGGTTCTGGTTTCATGTTTATCATCAGAACACGTTTCTCAATTCCTGTAGCCAAAGGCTTACCAAAGAGATACACCCAGATGGTTATGGTTTCATGTTTGTCATCAGTACATGTGCCTTGATCCATACAACCAAAGGCTTACCATCTCGTTGTGATACGTTGCACATCCTTCGTATCAACCGCACGATTAAACTATTCACAGTGCTTTCAATCGTCTCATCTATCTTTCCAGCCACTGACAAAGCCTTTAGTGTGGCTTCAAGAAAAATTAGGTAATAAATACAAGTTAAATTTTATAAGAAATACAAAATTTCTATCCAAAATTAGAGACTAAAGAGAATAACTACAAGCTTTGGATACATGCTACGACACAAGAAAGAGCCACAAATGCTTAACTGTTCCTAAAGAAGCAGCTTCTGGAATCAGGAATTGCCCCCCAACGAAATTAAGTATAATTGTTAAATACAGTATCAATGCTCCACTTTCCTTGATGTATAAAGATATTCTTTAATCTCTTAAGTAGCAATTTACATAACAAGTATTCTCGTCTATAATGTTTCTCAATAAAGACCATTTTTCAACGAGTTTTCATCCTCAACCTAAATAATTAATTCTGATTTGTTCAAGGGCATCCGATAAGAAAGGAGGCAGAATAATTTTCAAACTAATCTTAACTAACATTTATTTTACTGGTTAAAAAACATGTTATCAATTTTAGTAATGTTGAGAAACTTGTCTTGAATTGGTACCAAGAATAAAGTCAACGGCTTGGTGCGACCAATTCTTGAAATTACTCGCCTCTACCTGCAAAACACACAAATTCAAAAGAACTAAATAAGAGAGGCAATTAATAAGCTCTCATCAACACCAAATTAATAGAAGCCTCAAAGGCTGACAAGGTAGTGCAACATACTTTGGTGGGATAGAAAGTTTCAGAAATCTCCACAAGAAAATCTACTGAAGCTCTTAGTTGTTCCATCTCGTTTTCGTGAACACTATCTGTAACTAAAAAATTGTTACTACTACAACAACAAGTATCATCAGGAACTCACCAAGAAGAAGTGAGACTCATGGAAACTCTCCAATTAATATGTAATATTAGAACTGGGGCTTCTGATCAGTTCAATTTCTTCTTTTGTTTTAATTCTTGACACCAGAACTTTACAATATTTTGATTATTATTAGATAATATTTACCACATTTATTTAGAATATTCTTATGAAAATGGCATGCTTTTCTGACATGAGAAGTTTATCAGGTTTACAGGAGTGAAGCATTTTGTACTTTGGTTTTGCTCAAAGCCAAATTCAGAAAGCAAACAGGTTAATTATGATTGAGCAAAACCCACATTACGTTAATCAAATCTCTTCTTTTGGGGGGAAAAAAAAGCCCTCAAGTTCATTTCATAACTCGGAGATATCCACATATTTAACAAAAAAAATTAATTTAATGCGTTACAGTTCTTGCAAAACCACCATACATGTACTTTGTGTCAGTCATTTTGCAAGTTCAACAGGCCTTAGAACGTTTTCATATGACTGTCATCACATAACATGGTAATGAAAAACTCCTTTTATTTAGATGTCGAAGACAATATTTAAAAAAAGAATCCAATTAGCAGTCACAATTAGGTCACTGTTCAGCCTAACTTCATGCATATAAGAAACCACAAAAGAAGTTTCACCGGAAATAGAGGATTGGACAAACAAGCCATCAAGTCTTCTCCTTTTCCTCTCGCTTAATCTCACTGCAACAAATCCCAAAATCACTAAAGTTTACAATTTATAGAAGAAAATGTAGGAAGAAACACGAAAACAACAAGTAAAACCACTGTCAGAAACTATGAGCAAGATATTAACTTCATTTTGTTGATACATGAAAACCATCCAGATAATAAAGGTTCAGAGAAAACCTTGTCTAAGAAATCTTCGGTGAAGCACATCATTGAATCTCTTCTGATCAGATTCATGACCAGGACTCAGCTGCCCCAAATTATCATAAAAATAACACTTGCACGAGACATGTTGTGGAAATAGATCATGATGCACGCCATCTGATATGAAAATTCAGGCTAGTACATCAACAAATTCACCAATAACAAGAAACTCAAATTCTATGAACATAGTCACGTGCACGAGTAGATTCACAGTCTTGCCTTAAGACTTCAAGTATTCTTGAAGTCAAAAAACCACATGATCCTTGACACAGACATGCACAGATACATATTGAATGGAATTAGGAAGCATTACTTTAAAAAAAAAGCAAGGCATAATTTTCAAATTTTAGAAGTAGTTATATATGCAGAATAAAGACAAACGAGAAAGAAGAGAACTCGCCTTCAGCAATTCTCAGATCTTCCTTAAGTTTAAGGATTTCTTCTTTCCTTTGTTTGGCCTACAAATTTCCAGAATCAAAAATTCATTGCAGGTAAACACACACAAAATCAGAGAGAGAAATCGGACAAATGTGAAAACACGAAACCTTTCTTCTCCATTTGATAGCATCTGTTTCAGAGTTGTTACCGCAAAATGCTCGAGAATCGTCATTGCAAGCAGCGGTAGTAGCGGCAGAAGAAGAAGGAAGCTTCTGGCGGCGCCTGGACTCAACAATCGCCATTGCTATGGCTAATTTGACGGATGGATCCAAATCGCCGATTGCATGCCTTTCCGGATCATCATCTGTTCGCTTGCTTTGGCATTCGCTTGAATTCATGTTGATTATTTCAGATAATATTGATTGAGCGCGGGTCTCTCTCATTTTCTGCTGATATTTGAATATGGAATTCGATTTTCATTTTATATACAGAGCGTGAAGCACGCTTTTGAACGGTCTTCAGAAGTCGTGCTGGATTTTGTCCTCAAATGTTTGCATTCAAATAATAAATAAATACATGTTGGAAGTTTTTTTTTCTTTTTTCTTTTTGGTCATATACAATCTTATTCCCGGATTACTTAGCTTTTATATTAATATATATATATATATATATATATATATATATATATATATATATATCGATTCAATGAGATTTAGATCGAAGATGTACGTAAGAACAATAATTTTATAAAAGTAAAAAGCATTAAAATAATTTCACATAATTATATACATGCAACTTAGGTGAGAGGTCCAATGTATGAATCCTTCAAAAATTTACTCCATCTATTATAATAGGAACATGGTATACTTTTTTTACATATTTGAAGTCGGATATACAATAATACAATTTTGTTTTTTTTAAGGCATTGATAACGATCATAATACAACAATACAATTCTCTTTTTTCAAGGAATTAATAGCGGTCATAGTATAACATTACACTAATTATATAAAATTATTTCGTTATACAGAGTATGAATTTGATCTTAATTTATATAGTACAAGTAAAAATGAAATTAATTCCAAGTAATTCCATCAACATTGACATAATAAAAATCAGAGGAAAATAGTATTATAATCCTCTAATTTTGTCTTCTTAGAATTTTAGCCATGTACGTTCACTTGTTCAGACAGATCTTTTTATTTAAATGATGCTTATTTGGAATTTTGATTTTAAAAACAAAAGGTTACAACAATAATATAATTAAGAGTTATTTTCAATTTTAATTATCAATGATAAACTTTTGTAATTATTTAGAATTTACTTATTCATAATATGTAGCTTAAATGCCAACTAAACAATAACGTATTGAAGGTCACCAAAGAAAACCAAAAGTTTTTGAAACATACTAAAATATAGAATAAAATAAAAAACTAGAGGAAGACAATGCTGTAGACCATTTCCAAACAAATACTGTAACCATATAAAATAGAATATGTCGTCACATTTTCCTTGAGAAATTTGCATACTCTCATTACGACTCACAAATTTAACAAAATTTAATAGGTCAACAGAATAAATAAAATTAAAAACTAATCAAATACAAGAAGAAGAGAAAAACAAATTGGGTCCTTGTGGAGGGACCCATGATTCTCGAGAGTAAAGCATTATCTCTTCAGCCAACTCGAGAAGCAAAATCTTTATGTTCTAATATTTTCTTTTTTATTTTTATTTTTTGTATTTTAATCTTCTCTAATGAACACTCTTACCACCATAAGACCTCAAGAAAAATATACAGCTCACAAACATCACCTGTTCTCCACTGCTCAATTTCTCCTTCTTGATGATGCAGCTATAAGCACATGATGAAGCTGAGAAAGAGCACATTTCATCTATGAGGTTTTACCAACATTTCTTGCAACGATCGACATCTAAAATAGGCTCTCACAAGCAGCAACATCAGATGCCTGTGTATCGAGCAACTCCTTTCCAGAAGGGCCCGAGCAAACAATCTTCATAGCACCGGTAAATATGGCTTTCTGGTAACAACAGTCATCACCCACCTTTTCAAGAATCTCCTCCACTACCTTGAAATTCAAGCATCCAGCTAATACTAGCTTCCCAATAATCTCGCCATAACCAGAAGGCGCTTTTGGTAAATCAATGGCAAGATCCTCAAGTAATGCAGCGTAGAGGAGGCAACCATTGATGATGTCCTTCGAATCAAGAACCTTCTTTGCCAACAAGTATCCCAAAAGGTCAGCAACGGGTTCAACACAAGGTGGGCTTTCCTCCAACCCGAGGGAGATGGCCTCTTTGACAACCTCAGGATGATAAGCAGGAGATTTCAATTCTTCAACACATTGTAACGCCTCGTCCAATAGTCTGACGCTAAAGTACTCCTCTAGAAGTGATACTGTTTTCCTCTTGAGTTCATTCTGATTAGATTTTGCAATCGGAGCTGATAGTTTTTCAGTAACCGGAGAGATGGAAGGGGCCGGAGCCTGTTTATATGAAGTAGCAACTTGAGGTCCAGGGTCCATAGCACCGTAGTTGGCTGGACGAGCAGGCGGTGTACCACTGCCTTGCAAGAGAGCGCTAGTTCTCCCACCCATGAAACCACCACTACCTTGATGTAGAAATTTCTGGTTCAGTGAAGGTGACTTCCCCATCACCGGTGGTTGAACCCGCCCAATATGAACATTTGAACCATCGCCTCTTGGCATAGATCGGGACCTGGGAACCTCCCAATTGTTATTATCCATCCCAGGCATCCCGGGCATCTTCCTTGCTCCTGGCATCCCAGGCATCATACCACCTAAACCAGCCCGATTCATAGGGAAACCAGTAGGACTAGTGCTACCTTGAGCCCCAGAAGCAATGGCTCGACTATTTCTCATGCTAGCAGTAGCACCTGGACGTAACCCCAGATTTTTCTCGGCTTCTGAGTGAATCTCGGTGATGGTTTTTGCTTTCACCTGGTGAATCAATAGAAACAATCAAATAAAAGAACTTCGGAAAAAGTACACATGATTAAAAAGCCATAGGCTATGAAGTTCACCTCTTCCCTTCTTGGAACCCAATTATTGGCCCGCATATCAAGAATATCACGGACCATAAACCTCAACCTTGCAGCAAGATGGGGGTTTGTCGACAAATCTTTCAAGCGATTGACATACATGTCATTGATACGCTTTGATTTTTGGTTCTCATCAAGCTGTTTGCCAATGGTGCTGAAGAACTGACATATGGCCTCAACGTTCTCCTCTGCTGGAACACTCTTAGTATCTTGTCCCAATAGTTCCTGGCCACAGACCAACACTATCAATACCGACTATGTAAATGATAAAGGACAAAATAGAAGTACCGAACACACAGAAATGCAAAGATTGTTGCAGAATGGATAAGCAGGGTAATTACACTTTGCACCCAACTTCACAATTTTTTGCACTTTACCATCTTAACTTTTTTTTTTTGGCTATCATTTTACCATCCAAACATTACAATAATTACAGTTTTCATCTCCATGCAACCCAAAGCCAATCACCAGCAGATATGTGTCTGCATTTGGGACATGTGAAGGCTCTGAGCAGTCCAAGATGGTAAAATGCAAAAGGATAAAGTTTCATGTTGGTAACATGCAAAAAAGTGTTTTTTTTGTTGTGGGGGGGGGGGGGGGGAGGATATAACCCTGGATGAGATGGAGAACAGCAGATGATAGATAACCTGAACAATGTGATGAACAATCTTTTCTGGAACCATCTTCTGCTTCAAAAGTTCACCAATAAGGCGAATGTTTCCAAGTGTGCGGAGTTTGACTAACCGTTCTTTGTCTCTTCTTTCCATTTCTTGCTCAGGAGCAGTCATCTGCCTAACCTCTTCCCTCAATTTTCCAGCACCTTCAAACGCCTCCTGGCAGTTATTCAAGAGAACACGCTTGAATGTGATTTCTTTTCCACCAGGCTCATCCGAAGGGAATGGTGGAAGCTTTTCATTTAGATCTGAACAAAGCAATGCATACATCGGGCAGAATGTTGGCTCTAATACAGCCTTGTCAAATATCAAGGAGATAACATCCTGCAAAGAAGAGAAAGACAGCTTGTAAGATAAGAAATACAGCACAAATTGCATATGAGAGCAACAAGACCAAGATATTAAAGTGATGAAAGAAACAAACTCCAGTATTAATTCAGCATGCAACTACCTTTAAGATATCTGCTGTTGTGATTCCAGAGTCAATCAATTGACCCTTTAGAAGATCAAATTTCTCAGGAGTCAACTTATTCAGTATGCTGCAAGGATCATTTTACATTCAGCAAAAAATATTTCCAAAGAAGGGCATGAACTCTCTTAAAATTGCACATGCATGATTGAATCAGAAATCCATCATCAACCTAGAAAGGCATCAACATTTTTTTTTCCATTTTTACAATTTTGCATATGATAGTAGAATCATTTGGTTAAATACATAAACATCACAGATAAGAATACCACAAAAACAATTATGCTCATAAAATACACAAGAGAAATGGATTACCCCTTGACTGATTTCAAAACACGCTCTTTCTCAGAAAGATTTCCTTTACGTGCAGACCAAGGTACCTCAGCCTTGATTAGAGCAGGTGCAGCCTGTTTCCATAGGCGATACAGGGAATGCTAAGTAACCTAAGAAGCAACATTATACAAGTATGCAACTGCTAAAACACACTCAGGACAGGAATGTCTATTCTAGTTCATAAGAATAACACTACGATTGCTTGACTGTCAACTTTAAACATGCTCATAACAATTCCTTAAGATCGCAGTCTATTAACAACTGTGATCTTATCATCTTAGTCATGCTCCGGGTAAATAATATCACCTCATGGAAACACCAAAACACTTCAAAAGAAATAATTACCCCTTGGTTGGGTGAAATTTGAGCTCTTGCAAATTGAGAACTAGACTGATCTTGCTTATTGTATTGATTTAAATCTTGTTGCCGTGGGTCAAACCTCCCACTAATGTCTCTGTCTCGAATTGATTCCCATGATCTCTCATCAGCTGAAGGAAATTGTGCAGAACGATTGCGCCAGTCACGGCTGTCTGGTTCAGTATAACGACTCTGAGTTGGATTAGGGAGCTACAGAAAAAGAGAACAAATTTATTAAATTATCACAGAAACAAATCAAGTAAAAGAATCGAGTTTGAAAACTAAGATATCTCAATATATGAACTCAATTAATAAAAAAGAACCAAAAATGTAGTACTGATATTGAACCAAGGCACATAACTAAATGTTTCAATAATTTTGGTGAAGAAGCATTAAAACAATTATTATGATAAAAGAAACAATAGAATATACATTAGTCTCTCCATGACTCCAGCTAGGATCTGTACCAAAAAACTCAGCTTCAACCTCTTGTTTAACTTTAAGAATATCATCAGGGATCTCAGCAACCTGCAAATAGATAATCAAATATATTAAGCATGTCCCCATACCCAAAAAGTAAGGAAGGTACTAGCAACACTTCAGAAGCATATTTAATTTTAATCATTTGCACATGAGATAGAAACATCAGTTAACTGATGTAAAGAAAACTAAGCATAGTTAAATGGAGACAAGGACAGAGTTATTTTCTGTTTCGCAAACCTAATAAGGAATGACCCAATGAACTATTGAGACTGTAACGAATTGATAGAAATTAGGTAAAAACAGAAAACACAAAGACTCTAGTGATTAAATATTACACTTTTTTTCTGTCCTATCAAAGTTGTATTAATGAGGCCAGACCCACAATTGATCGTAGAAAAAAAAAAAATTCCACCAAGGTAAGAACCACATTTATGATTTTGAAACCAGTTGTACACGTGTAAAACACAGAGAAGCCTTACCTCCCTTAGTTGAAGAAGCTGGTCTCTAGTATAACGGATCCGTTCATGGCCATCTAATCGAGACTCTCCAGTCTGTTATAATTTAATATCAGTGTGAACAAAGCATAGAATAAACAGAAAAAGATGAATGGAAAGAGGATTAAATGTCAAAAGCATCAGATTCTCTCAATATTAAAGGATAACAATTTGCAAATATCAGAACAGAAGATTCAGTCCAATCATGGAATGAGCTTCACTAGAGTACAAAAAAGTTAAAACCATTTGGCGTATAATTTAATGATATGAATCCTGGCAGTATCTAAGACACTACAAGTATGACGAGATGCCAAAGAACTATGAGAGGTGATTGTACATTCAATCACCAGAACTAAAACAGTAGAAAAGCAGCAAGGATTAATAAAGCTATCATGATACTATCCAGATTATCATGCAACACAATCACTTCCCAGACTACATGAAAATTGATGACCACAATAGACTTCTGCATTAAGTTGAACAAAAAATGTAGCATATTAATACATGCTGCCTCTATGATTATTATGCAAGAAGCAGCAGAGGTCATGCATACCCCACACAAAAAATTCAACAAAAAAATCATAATAGCAATCCAAATTCCAGCTTCCATATTCGCAGGTATCTTTATGGACATCCAGTTCTTCTTGCATGCCCACCTAAAGCCTACGTATTGCTTTACGTCCATATTTACAGCAGTTACACACCTTACGTGCATTGCCAAGAATTAGGACATCTATTTCAATTTTCTACAGATTAACTATCGTGCAAACAAGGCTGCTACTGCAGGATTATGAGCATCTCAAATTATTGAAAAGTTAAAACACAATCTTCAACCTATTCTCTACTTTTTGTATGAGTTCAAAAAAGAGAAATGCATCACTTACAATAGAGGAAGCAAGTGCAGATTCGCAAAGGATGAGCTATGTTATAAGTGCAGTCATCAAACACTCTGTGAACTACATATGTTTAGATGCTCCATATACATCTTCTTTCATATTCAGACCATTAATATTCAATATTAAAGGCGTGTGGCCAGGTAAAGAAAGTTTACTAAAGACTTCAGATTCAACTTGTATCATTTGAACGCAGAAATAGTATTTGTTAATTCTTCACGAAGCACAGCCGCAAATCTCAGAAAACAGATTCAAGAATTTGAACTACAAATAGAGTCTCGGAACAAGCAGAAGGATTTAGATATTATAGACTTAAGATAAATAGCGAATCTACAAACAATCACAAGCAACTGCATGAATAAAACCAACTAATTCCAGAGAACAAATAGAGAAAACCACTAATTTTGATAAAAAGACAAACATTGATAACCAAAAAAAAAAAACCCTAGATCTGGAAAATAATTGTTAAAAACGCGACCTTGAGAGAAGAGAGCGAAGATGCAGCGGCACCGCCAAAGGGACGCAGCAGAGGAAGATCAGAATTCGTCGCCGCCGCCGAGGAATCGAAGCGAGGGCCAAATACTCTGCTTCCACCGCGAGTGCCACCACCTGGTCTCAAGCTCAATACCGTCTGATCAGACTGCATAACTTGCAAATCGGAAACTGTGCGTCGTCCAATCACCAAAAAACTTTCTTACAGGAATATATCTATGATCTATATATATAACAATTATATATATATAGATTTTTGCTAAATTATTCTGTTTATATATAAGTATATACGTAAAGATGGAAAGATAAAGGGAGACGGGAAAGGATAGATTTCTCTAGAGAGAGAAGCTTGTTTCCTCTCTCTACGGGGAGAAGGAGAGGAGGTAGGAAGAAAGGGTATGAAAAGTTATCAAAGGCTTTGAAGAGAGAGAAAAACCCTTATTTAGCCCTAAGGACGGTGGCGGAAAATGTTGGGGGTGAAAAGAGGATATCTTCTTCTGTTGGGTGTTAATTTGCAGTATAAGAGATTTTTGGGTGTGGATAAGAAATTTGTCTATTGGTTGGACCCCTTTTCATCCTTTCTCTGCCTTGGTTTTAAATTTTGTGAGCTGTGGGCTGTGGCTGAAAGATGCTATTTTTCACATTTTTATAAGAATTCTATAATTTTATTTATTTTTATGATTAATACAATTAATTTTAGTTTTAATTATTGGGACTTTTGACAGAATATTGTAGTTTTCAAATCAACTTACAAAATGCAGAGTAAATGAGTGGATTTAAAGAAGTAAGTGAAGACTGAAGTTGTTAATAAAATTGGCTGACTTTTAGTTTAAACACTACTATTTTAATATGTTTCCACGTTTTCTTTCCTAAGGTCCAAAAAAATTGCATGAGCCTAGGTTTATAATGGATATATTCATATTTTGGACAAGAAAACCCACAAATTGAGTTCGAATATATGTATGTTTATTTCAATACAAACACTTATAAAGTGACTTTTATATTGATATTTAAATTTATTTTCGAATTACTATGTACACATCATGTATCTTACAAATATTGAAAATTTTGAAATACAATACACCATTTACAACGTAACGTTGCAAACTGCTAATGGAATGAAATTATGAGCTTAGTCTATTTCCTTGTTCGATGAAGACATGAAGTCACTTTCATATTCCAACTAGACATTCAAGTGGGCTTTCATATATGAAGTTTTTGGCCCAATATGTTTGGTTATTTAATATGGAGATAAATTAATTTGATATATTTTGAGATATAGTTACAACTATAAATTTCAAGCTAATGATATTCTGTTATGGTTCATAGGATTTGAAAGGACCGGTGTGGATAATTTTGGCCCATTTGTATTTATTAAGAAACATAAATCATGAAATAATGTATAGATTGAAATATAATATATGTGCATATTATATTAATGTAACTATCATTAATACGGGTACCATAATAATTCACAAAAAGAGTAATTTATTCATAGTTTGAATTGTAATACTTTAGATGTTTATATATAAGTATATATTATTATATTTTTAGATTTTTTTTCTACATAAATTTTATGTATCAAAACAATATAATATAACATAGTTTTTATGTATATA
Source organism: Scutellaria barbata (assembly GCA_028654395.1). Taxonomy (NCBI): domain Eukaryota; kingdom Viridiplantae; phylum Streptophyta; class Magnoliopsida; order Lamiales; family Lamiaceae; genus Scutellaria; species Scutellaria barbata. Next base: position 9,014,758 of record CM053646.1, on the reverse strand, counting down.
ACATAGTTTTTATGTTTCAATATAGTAAAAAATTATTATATATTATCTGTAATTCAAAATAAGTGTCGTTCTATAGTTTTTATTATAAACTAAGGAAAAAAATTGAACAAAAATGTAGTAAGATTATATCAATCTCTCCCTACCAATTCTTAAATTAACATATCATGAAATAATATAAATGAAATAATTAAGGAAAATTTTAGATAAGGAAAAAATGTAAATTCTTGTGGGAGTAGAGTTTAAAGAGATTAAATTGATAAGTTCAAAATTAAGAAATCTTTTAGTGTAAATTTGGAAAAATTGTCGACAAAATAGCTAAAACAATATTTGATGTGAAACAAAATTTAACATTCAAAATGACAATTATTTTAAATTGAGGGAAGTATATTATCATCGTGGTAGTTACACAAACTAGTTATGTCATGTAAATATGTTTTGAACATATATTTTCTATATGGTAAGTTACACATAATTTTTAAAACAAGAAAATTGGAATATGTTACTCATTATTTGTTCAAAATATCCCAGGCTATTCATTAAACATAAAAATTTTAAAATTATTTTGCAGAAATTAAAGAGAAAAAATGGTTTTATAATTAGAAATGTGTCATGGACTTATGGGTGGGCAAATTCTTGTTATTTCTACTTTTAGCGACTTTACACACACATATATAATACACTCCTTCAATTTCAAAATTAGTGTGGTTTGGAGTTTAAATTTTGTTTTAAATTAAGTGTGGTGTTAGATTTTTATATAATTTTATTCCAAAATTATCCCTATTAATTAGTATTCTTCAACTAAAATTTAGGGAATTAATATGATATTTTCTATGAAATTAATTTGATTCTTTTTCTAAATTTTAATCATAAACTCCTTATTAGGTAACGATATATTTGTTAAATGTTTATATTTCATAATTTATGACAAAAATTTAAGAAAGATATTTATTATGAAATAAAAGAAATAATATATTGCGGTAAATTAGTCAAACTTTATGGTAAGTTACATAGGTACGTACGTATAATTGAATATATACTTGCTATATATATGGTAAGTTACTCATAATGCTCAACACATAATAATTGGAATAATTAAGATATTCATAATATGGTAATAAAGTTACTCATTGTTTGTAGAAAATAAGGCAGGGTTAGTTTTTAATATATTAATATTGTGGTAACTTACACAAACTTTATGGTAAGTTACTTAAATTTGTTACATGGTAAGTCACACCTCGTTTTCAAAACATAAAAATTGGACTAAGATATTTAATTACTTTTAATATGGTAAATTAATCATTATTTGTTGAAAATAAGGTAGTCTATTTTTTAAACATCAAATTTACAAATTACTTTGTAGAAAATAAAGAAAAACTTCTGTTTTAGAAATGTGGTTAGTTACTCATACTTAGTTTAGAAATTAATTTGAAAAATCTTTATCTCTACTTTAATTATTAGCAATTTCTGAATATGTATATATATTTCAATATAGTAATAATATAATATTATTATTAATATTGTGGTAGGTCACTCAAACTTTATGGTAAGTTGCGTAAATCTGTGTTGAATGTAAAATTGTTATATGGTAAGTTACTCGTAATTATAAGATACTTATAATATATATATATATATATATATATAGTCATTATTTGTTGAATATATGGAAATCTCATTAATTAGAAATTATTGTGCAGAAAACAAAGAAAATATTCCAGTTACAGAAATTATGTGTTATGAGCGCGAAAATCTTGGTATATTTCTACTTTTAGCAATTTTTGCCTTATATAAACTATATAATATATTAATATTATGGTAAGTTACTCCAACTTTATGGTAAGTTACGTAAATATGTTTTTAATATATACTTCTTATATGGTAAGCTATTGTAGTTAGGTGCTCATAGTATTGTACGTTTATCATCAATTTGTTGATAAGGTAGGATATTTAAACACCAATTTATTTAAAACCATTCTTAGAAAATAAAGAAAAAAAGAAATGTGGTAAAGAAGTAATATTAAATATGTGTAGTGGGCCAAAAATAAATATTTATATTCTGCTATAACATGTCATCTTATTTAGTAATTAATTGATTTTTAATATATAAAATAATAAATTAGACTTTAATATTTAAATAAAATAAAAATTATTTAAAAAAAAATCAAATCTTATATATATACATATACATACACGATACTGGACTACTCTATTATACTCCATTCATAAAAATGTGAACGTATCCAACTATTTCAGGCATACTCACTTGTAAGATACGCAAGCTTTACACCTATTTTTCTTTCATGAAATATAAAATATAGTTTTTTTTTTAAGTATGATGAGAAAAAAGGGAAAAATAAAATAAATATAATAACTAATATATAATGAATTTCAATGCTTATTCTTCACTTTACTAAAACTGACATATCACTATCGTTGTCTATAATTTTATATGTTTGGTACTATTCTAAATGGTTAATGTTTCGTATATCATTAATCTAATATTATCTTTTTTCGGGAAATTAATCTAATATTATCTATATTTCCACTGAAAAAAAGAAGGCCATATTATCTTTTGTGCACTTGGTATTAAAAAGTACACCTATTTTACGTACACGTACTGTCGTACATCTTCTAGGATTGTGGATTCCCTTGCCAATGTAATAACACAACAATAAGACCTAATAGCATTAAAAAAAAGGCATTTACTAGTTTTATTTGCAAACTTAACCAAAATTTTGGAATTTGGTAAAATTGTATTACTTCCAACACTACTGATTACAATAAAACAATTTTTTTTAAATACAATTAGGCCTATAAAATACTAATAATAACATGTAACACCATAAATTTAGAACAAATTATGAAGACTGCAAGCTTAAACACATAAATTAAGAAAGTGTGGGTCTTGTGTGCAGTTGGTGCACTGTAATTCAGGTTGACAATTTTTTTTTTTTTTTAATCTAGGTAAAACTTTTATACTCGTGATCATTATGTACTCTAATTTAGAAAAAAAAGAAAAAGTTCAGCACAATTTATACATGAATATTTTTATGTAATCTTTATATATATTCATATAACCTTTATGTACAAATATTTATACATTTATAAAGGTCATTTCAATATAACATAAAATAACATATTTATAACATAAAAATCAACATATAAAATAAAATAAAAACAAAACACATGAATTCGGATCGGATCAACCTCAATTACATGAATTTTAGATTTATGTATTTGGTGCATAGAAAAATTTTGTGATTAAGAAAACCCTTATGCTTTTGTGATTAAGAAAACCCTTATGCACCATGACTGGATTTCGATATTATTCTATAAAAAACAAAACTTTCTTCCAACCAAATCAAACAACTTTAATTAGTTTTTTCTACCACAAAAAGTCATGTAGAAAACCCATTAAAAAAGCTGAAGATTTTGATAATAATATAACTGCAAATTAAAAAATAATGTTTTTTTTTCAATTGTAAATTTAACATGATTTTTAGCTATTAACAAATTTTATATAATTTTCAAGATCTCGTGCATTCATAACTAACAAGCAAATTTATAGTATTTCAAAAATTATGAAGAAAACATTTAATTGATGCTACACATATAATAAATATATATTAATTAACCTAAAAACATGAATTTATAGAGTTAAAAGATATCTAAAATTTGTGGTTAGTTACAAATGCACATGACATTCACAGTCATGTTATTAATGGTCAAAAACCATGTTAAAATTATAATTTTAAAAAATTTGTGAGTTTTGCCTAATTATTCCAATAATAATAACATTGGAATGATAAGGGTTAGATTAAGAAAAAAAAAAGTTACTTGAAACTCCAACCTAGCTATCATTTCCCATAAAGTGTTTCATCCTAAGTTGATCATTTGCAATTAATTATCAACAAAAAAGCTGTCATAGAATTGATCCAACATTCTAACTCATGTTAAAAAAAAAAAAAAAAAGTATAGTTAGGTGGGGGGATGGAGTATCCATGACAGAAAGAAAGCTCAAGTTGGTTGAAACAGAAGACGCTTAACTTGAAGGCAATGGAGACTCTGCAACCAACACCAATCCTCCATTTGTGGCCACCTATTAGGTGCCACAACACACACCAGAAAGTGATACTAATTCTACCCCATCTTTCCCTTCTCAATATAACCCTCCATTACTTCACCTCCACATTACCAACACTCCTCCTCCACCACCACCGCCACCGCCACCAATGGAAGCAAGCGCGGGCCTCGTCGCTGGCTCCCACAATCGGAACGAGCTCGTCGTCATCCACGGCCACGAAGAGGTACGTAACCGCCATGCACACATGCACCGTCAATAATAACATCAAACCTGCATGTGACATATACGTGTTTTTATTGCAGCCTAAGCCCCTGAAAAACCTGAGCGGCCAAGACTGCGAGATCTGCGGCGACGAAATCGGGCTGACTGTGGACGGAGAGCTCTTCGTTGCCTGTAACGAGTGCGGTTTTCCGGTGTGCCGGCCTTGCTACGAGTATGAGAGAAGAGAGGGCAGCCAGCTGTGCCCCCAGTGCAAAACCAGATACAAGCGCCTTAAAGGGAGCCCTAGGGTTGAAGGAGATGATGATGAGGAGGATATCGACGACATTGAGTATGAATTCAACATTGATGAGCAGAAGAAGAATACTGACATTGCTGAAGCCATGCTTCATGGGAAGATGAGCTATGGAAGAGGGCCAGAAGATAATGAGGATAATGCCCAATACCCTCATGTTATATCTGGTGGTCGATCTCGTAATGTGAGTGGAGAAATCCCGATTTCGAATCATGCTTATGGAGATCAGATGCACAAGAGGGTGCATCCATATCCAGCCACTGATGATCCAGGTATATATAAGCTCATGTTTAGAATATCATCATGTGAAAATATTGCAGAAAAAGTTGAATTTTTTTTTGTGGTGATGAATGGTATGCAGGAAGTGGAAGATGGGATGATAGGAAAGAGATTGGGTGGAAAGAGAGGATGGAAGAGTGGAAAATGCAGCAAGGAAACTTGGGGACTGAGTATGATGACCTAGCTGATCCTGACATGGCCATGTGAGTCTTCATTTGATCTTGAAATTTTAATAGATATACAACAGAAATGAAGTGTTAATGGAAATGGGACTTTATTGAATGCAGAGTGGATGAAGCAAGGCAGCCACTATCAAGAAAAGTACCAATCGCATCAAGCAAGATCAATCCCTACAGAATGGTGATAGTGACTCGTCTCTTCGTGCTGGCCATCTTCCTCCGCTATAGAATCTTGAACCCGGTGCACGATGCTCTTGGGCTCTGGCTCACTTCCATTATATGTGAGATCTGGTTTGCCTTATCATGGATCCTTGATCAGTTCCCTAAGTGGTTCCCCATTGATCGTGAGACGTACCTTGATCGCCTTTCCCTCAGGTAAAAACAGAACAAGAATGTGATCATCAATGAAAGCAAAAGTCAGTGTTCTTGACTGAATCTTGATGCAGGTATGAGAGGGAAGGAGAACCCAACATGCTAGCACCAGTGGACATATTTGTGAGTACAGTGGACCCATTGAAGGAGCCACCTCTAGTCACAGCTAATACTGTTCTCTCAATACTGGCAGTGGACTATCCTGTTGACAAAATCTCATGCTATATATCTGATGATGGTGCTTCAATGTGTACCTTTGAAGCTCTGTCGGAAACAGCAGAATTCGGTCGAAAATGGGTTCCTTTCTGTAAGAAATTTGCTATTGAGCCCAGAGCTCCTGAGATGTACTTCTCTGAGAAGGTGGACTATCTTAAGGATAAGGTGCAGCCTACTTTTGTCAAGGAGAGAAGAGCTATGAAGGTATGTTTTAATCTGCTTTGAACTGTAAGAATTCTGTGAGTTTTTGGTTTTTCACATTGCGTTGGTTGGTTGTATGTGTGACAGAGAGAATATGAGGAGTTTAAGGTTAGAGTAAATGCAATGGTTGCAAAAGCCACAAAGGTCCCACCAGGAGGATGGATCATGCAAGATGGGACCCCATGGCCTGGAAACAACACCAAGGATCATCCTGGTATGATTCAAGTGTTTCTTGGCCAAAATGGAGGCCATGATGTGGAGGGGCACGAACTTCCTCGCCTCGTTTATGTGTCTCGTGAGAAGAGGCCTGGTTTTCAGCATCACAAGAAAGCTGGTGCTATGAACTCTCTGGTAAAGATCTTACTAAATTCAATTTTTTCAATCATCTGTTCAATGTGTATCACTCATTAATAGAATCTAAAACTGTATTTGCAGATTCGAGTTTCTGGTGTTCTTACCAATGCTCCATTCATGCTGAACTTGGACTGCGATCATTACATAAACAACAGCAAGGCTGTCAGAGAGGCAATGTGTTTCTTGATGGATCCACAGGTTGGAAAGAAGGTTTGCTATGTGCAGTTTCCTCAGAGATTCGATGGAATTGATAGGCATGATCGATATGCTAACAGAAACACAGTCTTCTTTGATGTAAGTCCCTGCAAAACATGGCTCAAGAAGCAACACAAGTAAAGATATCTTCATCCTTTTTCCACTTCCTATTTGCAGATAAACATGAAAGGTCTTGATGGGATTCAAGGCCCAGTCTATGTGGGAACAGGATGTGTTTTCAGAAGACAGGCCTTATATGGCTACGAGCCTCCCAAGGGGCGTAAGCGTCCAAAGATGGTCAGCTGTGATTGCTGCCCGTGCTTTGGACGACGCAAGAAGCTTCCAATTTACTCTACAAACAGTGCCAATGGTGGAGCTGATCTTCAAGGATTTGATGATGACAAAGAGCTCTTGAAGTCTCAGATGAATTTTGAGAAGAAATTTGGACAATCACCCATATTTGTGACCTCAACTTTGATGATTGAAGGTGGGGTCCCACCTTCTTCAAGCCCTGCAGCTCTGCTTAAGGAAGCCATCCATGTCATAAGCTGTGGATATGAAGACAAGACAGAATGGGGCACAGAGGTATTGTCCAAATCTCCAAATGCTAACATATACACCATTTCTTGCACTCCATTCTTGATTTAACTTTTCATGAACATGCAGTTGGGATGGATTTATGGCTCCATCACAGAAGACATCTTGACAGGTTTCAAGATGCATTGTCGGGGTTGGAGATCAATCTACTGTGTGCCCAAAAGGCCAGCATTTAAAGGATCTGCTCCGATCAATCTGTCTGACCGTCTCAACCAGGTGCTTCGATGGGCCTTAGGTTCTGTTGAGATCTTTTTCAGCCATCACAGCCCTCTTTGGTATGGCTACAAAGAGGGAAAACTGAAGTGGCTTGAGAGGTTTGCGTACGTTAACACGACTGTCTATCCCTTCACTTCACTTCCACTTCTTGCTTACTGCACACTCCCAGCCATCTGCTTACTCACAGGGAAGTTCATAATGCCAGAGGTAAGATAAAGCCCATATCATCTAACATCATATGATCATTACACAAATAGGCCAACTATGATGATTCTTGCATGTTCCTGATCCAGATAAGCACCTTTGCAAGCCTCTTCTTCATTGCTCTCTTCCTCTCAATATTCATCACGGGTATTCTTGAGCTAAGGTGGAGTGGAGTCAGCATAGAAGAATGGTGGAGAAACGAACAATTTTGGGTGATCGGAGGAATCTCAGCTCATCTATTTGCAGTTATCCAGGGCCTGTTGAAGATATTAGCAGGAATAGACACAAATTTCACAGTGACATCAAAAGCAACAGATGATGAAGATTTTGGAGAATTGTATGCCTTCAAATGGACAACACTCTTAATCCCTCCAACAACCATCTTGATAATAAACTTGGTGGGAGTTGTGGCTGGGATCTCAGATGCTATAAACAATGGATACCAATCATGGGGTCCACTATTTGGGAAGCTGTTCTTCGCGTTTTGGGTGATCGTACATCTTTATCCATTCCTTAAGGGTCTAATGGGGAAGCAAAACAGGACACCCACTATTGTTGTGATTTGGTCGGTGCTTCTAGCATCCATCTTCTCTTTGCTTTGGGTGAGAATTGATCCATTCATTCTGAAGACTAAAGGGCCTGATACCAAGCAATGTGGGATCAATTGCTGATCATATACAGCCTTGCTATTTCTCTATGAAGCTATGCTTAACAGGAATGATGAAAAGAATAAAGCATTTAGTGAAAATTTTGTGTGATATTCGAGTTTTGTACATGACAAAACACAGGAGATTCAGCAATTGAACTTTTTTGCTGATTGTTGGATGCAGTTTTTGATGATGTTTAAATCATGTTGTTTGATGTAAAGCCTCTATTTTCTGTGATTTTTCTTATTGCCCAACACCTACTTTTGATCAACTTTTGAAGCTGGAAAATACACAATCTGATACATGAATAGAGCAAGTTGAAAGAAATAACACGATGAAAGACAAGTTAAACTATCATTTTCTCAAACATGATATCACTATTCTGCACATAGCTATTTTGAATCTCGTGGTATTTACATGGATGCAAATCTATTCACTCATTTGTGTAACTTCAATAAAATTTCATAAATCAACAGAGATATATATGTTTCGATATGCATAAATAACAAGGAAATTTAAAAAAACTTTAAGCAATCCCGATGTTATAATCAAGCAATCTCCCTTTAGCATTATTTTTCAGCGTGAATTAGTTTTATTTAGATTTTTGATTATGTTAAGTGAAATTATGGACTTTTAGAGTACATTTCTACTCAAATATATCATATGATTATTATTATTAATTTTTTATTGTACAAACAAACATTTTTTTATTTATTAAATCTTAATCATATGTCATTTCCATTTAAACATAAAGTGCCCTGATATGTAGAATATGAGATCATCATAAAATGATAAAATATAAAATTGAAGCACGACAAGTATTACATCTTAGGTGAATCAGAATCAGGTCCTTTAACCCTACAAAGAAGAGGAGAACTTCGTATATTTTCAACGCTCTTTACAAAATAAATGCAGGATGATGAAGAGACTCTAGCTAGTAGACTACACTATGAAGAAGAAAAAAAGAAAGAATAACTAACTCTAAGTTAACACAGAAATAGCGAGAAAGGTGAAGTAGAAAGATCGATATACATTCACTAAAAAAGGAATGTGTCAGTCATCGTGAAGCAAGAAGAGTCGACGTTAGCATCATGTTGGAAAATCTTGAATCGTCTTAATAGCCAAATATGGATGGTTCGTTGTTCCTCCAAGCTCGTTTCATCAGTAATATATGAGTTCTAAGGCTGTGTTCTTCCACCTGCTCAAGTACATGCAAGCTCATTAGCTATATCCTAAACCATAATGTATCATCATGACCAGAAATGCATTAACGATTCGTCTCATTGATCACAGTCAAAATTACTGAGTCCCATCATCTTACACGTTTTGATTAGACAATAAAATTGCTTTTCACACACCTGCAATGCAGCTATAGAACCGAAAAGTGATTCACATTCATTAAGGATGGCGCTCTCATGTGCTGCCAACTCAGCAAGTTCCGAGACCAAGCAGTTCATCCCCTCCATCTGTATAATACAAGAGACATATAAAAGATTGTTCTTTTGAGCATTATAATGTACAAGGAGAATGATTGAATATAAAAATCTGACCTTTGAAAGAATGGAACATAAGGACGATCCCATTGCCTTCATCACATCAACAGCGGAGCACACAGCCGCCTTAACAGATTTGATCTCTCCCTGAGAAATATAGATTGACTTAAGTGACAACTCTTTCTCAAAAATTTGATGTCAAGAATTAATGAACCGGTGTACCCTTGCTCCTTCGGTGAGTGGAATACGGAGAGTGCTAGCCTGCAGATCTTGGATTGCCCATGTTAGTGAGTTAGTATGGTCCCTCTCAACAGAAGCCCAGTCATCAAGAAACGTCACCTGAGAAAGTTGAATTTCGATTAGAAATTTTATAAGCTGTCAGAACTACTAATTGTCAATCATAGTAGCGAGAATAAGATAGAAAGGTGCACATGAAATCAGCAAAAGTTTTGGATGAATTAAATATCTGGAAAACTCAAAAATGTAAATGTGATTCCAGCTTGTACACAGAGCTAGTAAGATGATTATGAACTAAGAGAATGAAACTGATAAGAAGTGTTCTATTAATTGCACACAAATGGAAAAAACTACACACTTGCATACACAAAGGCCTCACCTAGTTGTCCTGTAAAACTGACGAACAAAAAACACTAAATTCATGATTGCCATATGCATTGATATTAATTCAAGCATGACCAATCATTCTGGTATCTATCAATTTTATCTGACAGTATAAGCCTGTAATAATTGGATGTCTTCTTAACAAAACTATGAAAACCTTTAACGTTTGCTACAAAATACTCAGGATGGCTTGCTCTAAAGATAGGCCTTTCAATGGAATCAAGGGTTGTAATCCATTGACTGACAGGATCATTATAAACACCCCTGCCTATCTCAGTCATTAGGTTCAGTAAACCATTTCCCTCCACTGAACTGTATAATATTTTCTATTCATTATACACGTGGCCTATCCCTGCAAGATTGACTTCTATACTATTTTATAGCATGATCCAATATAAATTGAGCTTCTTAGCTACTTTCTCAGATAAAATTATTTCTAGCTATCAAGTGTTCGTCAGTTCTCAGTAGACATCTTTGTTCTGATTGATAAAATATGTGCTTCTGCTCATACTTAGTTTTTCATTGTGCTTCCAAGGGTTAAACCGAATTCAGATGAGATATATCATTTGAAACCTCATATCAGCAAAACATAAAATTAAATTTGAAGCAGGTATCTCACACATTGAAAAACTCAACAAGAATGTTACTAGAGTTATAGGTATTACTTGATAAACCAAAACCGAGTAAAGCTTCAACTTAAGCCTCAGCTGCTGGAGGTTGGACCTTTTCTCCATTACAGAATCTGAGAGATCCAAAATTATCCTCCAGATGTTGCATAACATTTTCTGCACCATCAAAATCAAGTTACTTCAATCAGGAACATGTATATATTAATAGGAAAATTTAAAGGCTTAAGTTCTCAAATGATAGGACTCAAACCTCTGCTTTTGCTTTCTGAGATTTCAGTGCAGCATCAGTTCGGGCATTTGCATACCGCCATTGCAAATGTCTATTATACAACAGCCTCAACTGATGGACATCTTCGATGTTACTTGCAACCTTCTTTCCTTTTCTAATATCCGCAATAAAACTAAGAACTGAAGTTGAATTCTGGGGTTGTCTGGATGGGCTCGATGGTCTTACCCGAGCAGGACTATTTCCTCTAGAAGAAGGCGTAACAAGCCTGGCTCGAGAAGGACTGATACCTCTAGACACTGAGGGTGATGGGGGCCTCGATCCAGGGGCTGTCAAAGACTGAGTCCTAGCAGCTGCATTCACCAAAGATGTTCTTTCAGAAGAGCTTGAAGAGCTAGGCCTCTGTCGCCTTAGTAAACCATCATCAACTGAACTTCTACATGATATCTCTTTTCCACTATCAATACGAGACATTAGCATTACAATATCGCTTGAAGACTTCTGTAAAGGTTTGCTTACCCCATCAAGAGATAATCTCCTAGTGGAAGGTGTGGGTATTCTAGAATGGGATAGAGATGGTGGTTTGTTCACTTTATCAGTACTATTTACAGAAGTGGATGTCTTCCCACTTGTTCTGCTGGGCCATCGATGTTGATCTACAAGACGAGCATGTAAACTATCAACAGGTTTAGAATTCTCCACCTGATCAGATGAATTCTTTCCTTTAAGTGGACTCCTCTTTCTCTCTGGGGTGCCCTTTCCTGAGAGGGGCGTTTCACCCTTGCGAGCTACGTTCGATGATGGTCTCAGAGAGCGATCTTTCTGCATATGAGACACCGTTTTCTCTTTCTTACCAACCGGAACTGGAAATGTATCAGACTGAAAAGATACACTGAGACTCCGCATTGTAGATGGCCATAAAGACTCCGGCAATTTATTGCTCACCAATGTCTTTCTCGGTGTCAACAAAACCTCTGCATTGGTATCATGGACAGGTGTTGATGGCGATGGACTAGGTGGAGATGATGGTGTGGAGGGGCGTCTTCGTTCAGCTGATACAGCTCTCTTTGGCATTGACAAAGATGAGGTTGATGACATCCTAGAGGCATTAGGCGAAGGGCATCGGTTTGATCCACCTGTAGTTGATGGTGTAGGTGATCTATACCTGGAACTAACCTCTCTGGTTCGAGACCTACGTGTCGTTCCATTCTTGTTGTCAGCTGAAACGAGGGGAGGTCTCGTTCTATCCGCTATATGTGAGTGCTTCCCTAATGCTTTCTCTGACTTACATACATCCATTCAAACTCTGGAAATTAAACCTTATCAAAGTTCTCTTTCATCTGATAAACTTTCACTGAACCAGATTAATCTATTCACTGTTCAACCAATGCCTCTAAAGCTGGATTTTTTCAGTTCCGAATATCTGCCAGGTAAATATGAAGCCAAAAGTAAGACCACAGATGGGAAATCAGAGAAAATAAGAATATGGCATGAAGAAAAAGGGAAAGATGCTCAAAAGAATACATTTTTGCAGATAAACAGATCTCAACAATCTCTGATCAGTTAAAGGAGTGCCAATACAAATTACAGTCACTATTACAACTAGAAATGCCAGCAGATTTAACTCCAAAAAAGAGGGAAAATTTGGTAGAGGTGGATAAGTGGCCTCTCTTGATTCTACTTTTTTCATGGATATTTTATTAAATTTTCTTGCATTGGGTCCCAAACCTTGTCACTCTCACGAGAATGCCATGGCTAGCACGGCTGAAGCTGCATATGCAATTGACACAAAGAGAATAAGAAAGACACATTAGCCTCTCTGGCTTTGCTTCTTCTTTCCCCACAAATTCCTTTTCATGAAAGGGAGTTCATTTAAAATGACACCCCCACCAACCCCCCTCCCTCATTAACACACTAATTGTGATTGAATGCTCTCACACACTATGCGCTTCTCTTACTGCAAACAACAACTGGACACAAGTCCAAAAATGAAGTATAATAATTATATAAAATTAGAGGCCCATCTCGGGATCAAGCAGAAACTAGAAAATTTCTTGTAGAGAACAGGGTTCTTGAAACCAGCAAGATTCATAAATCTCAGCACAATAACAATGAATAAGAATTTCTTCACAAGAAAAAAACAAAAACAAACACACAGAACTGGAACATTGAAACTGAAAACACAGTGGGAACAGAAAAATGGAGACCACGTGCAGGTGGAGATCATTGTTACATCAACCCACGTAGCAACAAAAATCAAATGGTTAATTAATCTCCATTTACAATTAAATTACACTAAACAAACTGGTTATGCTCATAAATTATTAGAAAAGAGAATTCTGGCTTTGACCTTTCTTTTGTGGATGTAGGAACAACAATCGATGGCGAATCAAGAAATTTTACATGAATAAATGCATCGAACTATTAAAGTTCTGTGCTCTGTCAGATTTTGTTCCTCAATTGGCCAACACAGTAGATTTCATACTCTTATGCAATCTCCGGAAAAGAAGCCGAGTATGAAATCATTACAAAAGAGAAAATAAAACATAAAAATCATCATTCAATGTATACAAAATCAGCAAAAATTCCCACCATAATACTAATCAAATGTTTATTTCTTTCATATTTTTTACAGTCCAAAAACCCCTTAAAACATATAAACACCATAGTACTACTGTTTTCGACTTCTTTTTTTACAAACTTCAGCAAATTATCAAAGTATAATCGGAACAACTTCACCCAGCTTGTCAAAAATAGTATATTTAAATTTTTTTAAAAATATATAGAAGAAGAAAAAACTGATTGGAGATCGAAACCAAGCCCAGAAAAAAATATCCAAAAATCAACAGCTATTCTAATCAAAGAGAGTAGAAGACCAAGTAAAAGCTAAGTTACCTGTATATTTTCCGGCAAAGAACAAGTGTTTTTTTTTCCCTTCTTTGGAGTCTAGGAAAATTTTGAGATAGTGTGATGCATATATATCATTAAAAAAAAAAATAACCGTCAATTTTTTGTTAAAAAGAAAAAAAAAACGGATTAAATATAGATGTAATAAAAAATGGTAAAGAAAGTGGAAGAAGTTTCAGTTAAGAAACGTTGAGACATAGGGCGGAGGAAGAGGAGGAGGCGGCGGCGGTTGTTTTCGCGCCACCTAATTATTTGATGAATTGTATTTTGATTATTAAGTAGCATACTTTTTCTGAATTTTTTTTCTTTTTTTCTCTACGCAATATATGGACGAAACTGCCCCCGCTAGTCACTTGTATTGACTGAGACTTGTTTTGTTGGGGGGTGAAAGGGGTAGGTCAGCCCAAGGGGTAAAAGAGGGAGACGATTATTACAGTTTCATTTTTGGGATATGTAGTTTTCTTGAAAGTAGGTCTAGACTATAAATGCCTTTTTCTTTTTTTTGTACTTTTTTTTTTTTTTTTTTTGAAGACTGAAATAAACGATTTGATAATCCTTTTCGCATTTGTTTCAAATGAAAGTAAAGTAAATAAAGTCTCCTTGAAAGATGTAGGATTTGGGAGTATGGAAAGAAGAAAAAAAAATTGAGATGGAATCCAATTACATAATTTAAATCAATTTTCACGAATTAATTTATGTTTTGTGCCTTTTGAATTGAGATAGAACTGTCTCATAAAATTAAATTTGCAAGTTTAATAGTAATGATGAAATAGATTGAAATATTCTAGTGTAACAAAAATTTGGAATATTTTATCTTTTAGAATAATATTTACTTATCAAAAAAAAGAAGCATAAACTCCCAACCCCATACTTGTTTTTCATTAGTCATGACGTGACCCAATCCCAAACTCCAAACTCCCAAAAGAAAAAAGAAAAGGAAAAAAAAAGAACCCTATGACGATTATTTTTATACTAATTATTAATGGAGAAATATTCAATTGAACAATTTTATCTTTAAAAAAAAAAAAAGTCCATAGAAATTAAAACTAAATTAATGTATCCTTTTATTTCAGGTCATTCAATGTTACTTATTAAACCAAGTGCTAACGTCACATTAAAATTTAAAAACAATACTTATCCCTCTCCATTTTTTTAAATAGTAGATTGGTCAAAAGTATTATGGAAAATGTAATAAGGTTTAATCATAATGAACCTCAAATCAAAACCCCCCAAGAAAATTCTAGAACCAAGTAAAATGAAGAAGAGTAAGAATTTGATGAAACCTTCTAACAGATCTTATAAAAGTTAAATTCGTTTTAATTTATTTATATATGACAAATAAAATTAAAGTTAACCAAGTTGCTTTATTTGTACCATAATTAGAAAAAATTATCATGAGTTTGATGAGCTGCTATTGGAATTAATCATTCGTATATAATCTATTTCATTTCTGGTTAAGCAAACTTTTGTGTTTCTTTAAACTATCAACTTTCATTATCAAGTGTGTAGACAAAGGGAAATGGTAGTCATCTAAGAAACTTTCATCATATTGTATAAAAATCTAATTAACTATCACATCATATTAAAAAACTTGAATAACTTCAACAATCTATATATATGAAAAGAATTAATTATTGATGTTATATATAACTTGTTCGTGTATAGGATTCATCAATTTCTTCAGAAAAATATGATTTTTAAGCAACCAAGCCTCTTACCTACTCTAGTTTTATTTGAAAGTCTTGTGGAGTATATAAATATAAAAAACATTAGACAACGTTATCCATCAAACTATGTCAAATATTGTTCCGCTTTACTTTTTCCTGAACTCTTAAATTTCCCAAATACCTTTCAAAAAAAGTATATTCTATATATTTGACATATTAAAATTTTAAAATATTGTTAAGATACCTTTTTTGTTCTAATTATTAAATTAAAATATATTTAAAAAGTATCGCTTTTATTTGAAATATTTAAATTAGAATTTTAAAAAATTATATGAGATATTAAAACTAAAATTATTAAATATTTTTATTTCATTCAATACACTCAAATTAAATGATAAAAATAATGTTAACATTATTCCAGGAATTACAATTAAAATTATGTAAAATTTCCAATATTTGAGGCTAGTAATTATCGGAAATAATTTATTACATTTTTTTAAATTCTAAATTTACTATTTATAACAAATAGAAAATTTTAAAATAAATTATTATTTTAGTTTTAATATGTCAAATAAAAATTATATATATATATAAGAATTAGGTAAGCAAAATGCCAAAATTTGTATTCATTAAAGAGTTTAGTGTAATTACACCCCTCAACTGTGTGACATAAATATATACAATATGGCCACCTTCTTAATTATGAAAAATAATAAAATATTTATCCTGGACAATTGTTATTCACTGATAATGCATAATTATTTTATTTCCTCATCATATAAAAAGTAAAATTAATAATTTATTAAAACTTTAACACATTAACATATATTAATATGTTTATGATAGATAGGATAATAAGATTATCTTAATTATAACTATCAAAAATACATAAGATAATAATAAGTTGTCTGGGATGTTAAAGTCCATCCACACATACAAACAATATATACATATGATGAATATAACTTCCTAGTTAAAGTCGTCTTATAAAGAAAACCCATTTTTTAATCTATAAAACAACTATTATTATAACTATCATAATAACCAATGACAAGATAAAACAAATCATTATATACAATTAATTTACCTTAGTGATCTATTATTATGTTAGTATATAATTACTAACTAGATGCAATGATCACCTTAATTTCAACATCGATCCACAAAAAAGAAACTTCCTTGAGAAAAAAAAACAAAATAAAATTCGCAAAAGAAGGCATGAAATGAACCAAAACGGTGAGAAATTTTTTATTACTATCATCATCGTCGTCATAATAAAATAAAATAAAAATCATTATTATTATTATTTTATTATCATCACATTTTTTATTACCACTACCCTTTTTTTTTTTTTTTTTTGTGGACTTCTACTCATAATTAAATTTTATTATCAAGATTCATCTGCGCCTTATTAAAAAACAAATAGTCTGCGTATTTATATTTCATTTTCTTCTGGTTTTATCCTTATCTATTTTTGTTTCTTTCCTATGTGGGGGAGTATGAAAAGGATTATTCAGTGTACTAATTTTGGTCACTAGAAGAAAAAACAATGATATGTAATTTATCATTTTTGCTTGTCCATATTAATTTAAATAAGGACCACTTTTTTGTACAACAAACTCAAATTGAATGATGACTTTTAATGAAGTGTGAACCACCGAATTTGAATGATAATTACAATCCAACTAAAATGTGAGTTGTATATACAAAGTAGAAACCATCTATGTCATTGATAGTTGATATTTTCATTGGGTGTTATGGACTATAATGCATAATATATATAGAGAGAGAGAATTGTGAATGTGATGCATTTTAGTTGAAAATATTATTTTATAAAAATGATTTTTTTTAAAATCGTATATATGCAATAACAAAAAATCATCTCAAATTATGGCGGACAGTTTATCTCTCAATATTTTTATATTTTGAAGTGGGTTTATATCATTTTTCAAAAGAGTGTTAAAAAGAATGAAAATGAAAATGGGTATATGCTTAATGGATTTAGTTTTTTTTTTATTACATCTATTAACTTTAATTCAGTAATTTTTTTCAAAATTAGTCCAAACATTTTATAGTGATTGAGCTTAAATCAGTATAAAATACTTAGGTTGGATTTTGGCCCACCAATACGAGACAATTTGGCTAAGCAATTTGTGTTTTCTTTGAGTTTGTTGTTTGGATGAGAGAATTATGGAATTGAAGACAATTTAAGGTCACCAATACGAAACCACTAGCTTATATATATATATATATATATATATATATATATATATATATATAACCTCTAACACAACACAAAAGGAGAAGAGAAAACAATTGGAATTAAATTATTTTCTAAAGAGATAGTTGAGCGTATTTAATTGGATATTTGTGTCTTTTTTTTTTTTTTTAAATAATCCAATTCCAATCATATGGTTAATTGAGGTAACAATATGACTCCTCTAAATTGCTCAATATAAATCGTGGATGTATCTAAATGACCATTTTTCTTTACCCAAATAAATGCATGGAAGAGTGAGAATCAAAGACAAGAATTTATTAAAAAATTTAAGAGTGGATATTATGCAAGATTATCTAAGTGTTCATTTTGTGAGATGAGTCGAGTTGGATCTGTTATAATAAATTATGTAATATTTTTGTGTATATTAGGTAATATTTTTTTTCTATATATGAGGTAATACTATTGTATTATATTATGTAATACATGTGCATGATACACAAGTATTACATGATATATAGAAAAATATTACCCAATATACACAAAAGTATTATATATTGTGCGAGAGAGAAAAGCACATGAAAGCCCTAGGTTTCGTGCCTTTTTTTTAAGAACTGACTCAACCCAGTTCGGATCATATATCCTATGCAAAAGTATTACATATTTTTTTACAATCACACTCAACTCATATACAAAGTAATATTTAATATACAGAAAAAAATTACTTAATAAATATAAAAGTATTACATAAAATTTTATATTTGACCCGACCCGATCCATCTCACAGAATGGAATCCGTGAGACGGTCTCACCCAAAACTTTGTCAACTTTTAAATAATTGACAATTATTCGAGTAAATTAAAACATATATTATAATCGTTCACAGACTATTTAGGCATCGTGTAAACTAACATGCTGAAATGAGATTTAAAAAAAATTAAGATGAAAAAAAGAAAAAGGTAATATGTACAAAATACAAATAATCAGCTAATGTGGTGAAATTGAAAAGGTTAGTATACTATACCAAGTTGAGATTTAAGGAAGTCAAAACTGACGTAAGAGCAAAGATTGTTTGGTCAGCGGGTCCTACGTTACAAATGTTATAATATAATAGTTTCATTTTATAATTTAATTCTCCTGATTGATAATTTAGAGAAATACACAAATTAAGGAGCATTGTAAAATACTTACATATTCTTATTTAATTAACAATATATATTGAGACTTCTCTTTTTAAAATAATATTCTAAGTTTTATGAGAAAGAGGGAGTACATTTTTGTGTGTGTATAATTATCATGGTAATTAAATATACATAACGCATAATAATTACTCGTCTAAAATATAATATGAAATACTATTTGTATTATTAAAGAATCTCGTTAATTCTAAACATTATTTGTTTAATTATTATATTGTGAGAGTCATTGCCAGTTAGGCCCTTTGTTTTTTGAGCCCCTTTGTCTAGTTTTTGGTACAACAATACTGTGAGCACATGTAAATATATGTTACATAAAAAAAATTTAATTTGCTATTTATAGAATGAGCACATCTACTAAAAAACTCAGAGTTTTCTGTTTTGCTTCAACCAATCGCATAAAATTGATGTACAATATTATTGAAGATTTAATTATAAACACATTTTTTACTGAAAATGATAAAATATTTAAAGTGGACAATTTTTAATATTTCCAATAATGCCCAACAATAATGTGTAATAGTCTCATAATTTGATTATAAGAAAAGTAAAAGTAATATAAATATATTAAATAATTGATTAAACATATATTAATTATTAATGGTGAGTAGGATAATAGTACGGTAAAAATTAGAGTTGATGATTGAGTTAAATATTAATCTAAAAACTGAAGACCATATAATTAACTACATATGTCTAGAGATAAGTCAAATTCAATTACGCAAATTGCTCCCCACGTTATGATGAAGACACATGTGATGTTGTGGACACTATTAATTTCACTAACTTCACTAATGTCTAATTTTTTTTGGAACATTCTTTTATTTCAATATTATATTTCATTACAAAACGGCAATGGCACATGGAATCACATATTTCAAGTCCTGTTAAATAATTAGTTTTTTTATCTTTTTTCTTTTTTACTTAAGTTTGATTGTGAGGAGATGTTTTTACTTTTAAACTTAGTCAACTAAGTCTAAGGACATCTTCAGTACGGTATTTTTCTATTAATTTTATATTATTTTTTAATGTAAAAATTGATATCCATCTTTAAACCTACAATATTTTTTATATTAAAAAAGAATATTACATAATATTTCTTATTATAATTAAAAAAGGAATGGAAATATGAGAAAATGAATTAAAAAAATGTAAAAGATAAAAAAAAAAAAAAAAAGAATACTACAAGTTTTATCCCTACGTTAACCTAGTGTTTTGTTTAGAAGTCGTTATTTTTTGAAAATGCATTTCTTTTAGTTGTATTCGTTTTTTTCTATTTTGACTCTTAGTTGGTGTGGCACTGTACTACTGGTTGATTAGGATTATAGACTTTGTTTATATGTCTTCTAATACATTTTCGTAATTGATTTTATCTGAAATAATACATATTTTATCTACTTTACGATTCTTCCATGTAAATAGATAGAATTTGCTTAAACTCCACATGATATTAGAGATGGTGGTAAAAAAAATTGACAACCTTTTACAACATTAAATGAAAAAGAAAAATATAAAATTTAAATTTAAATGCTTTTAACGCAACATTGAAGATGCTATTATGGGCCCATCAATCAAAACTCTTAAACCCATGAATCAAACAATGACTTATGTTGGTTTAAGTAATGTATCTAAATTCTCACCCCATTCCAACATGCAAACCAAACTAGGAGTTGAATTTAGAAGAAGAAAATTTAATGAGTGGAGGAGGACCAAAATGATGTGTAGTTATGTGCCACAATATTGTGTCTAAATCGATTAGGACAGGACATATCTAGACATGTTCTAACCAAATATTTTCGTTTTTTTTTTTCACCATTATTAAGAAAAAAACTTGTTTTCTTGAATCTCTTATTTGTCACTTTTTGATGGTTTAGACTCTAGATTAGCCTTTTGCAAACCAAAGTTCTGTTTGGAAATGACAATTGCATGTGGGCTAGCTTATGATTATTAGGAGGCAAAATCATTTGAATTGATGATTGTCTTTGTCTTTGAACATGAAGTATTAATTGAGACTCTGGAAACCTACATTATTGTTTCTCATATTGTCTCAATACAATATCGAATACTTTAAATTTATTTATTGGAATTATTTTGAAAAGTTTTGACCAACATTATGTGAAAGTTATGTAATATAATTGTCAAAAAAATAATATTCAAATAATTATCTAAAAAAAAAAATCTGACTTTAACATATTAGAATTTAGAACCTACCCAATGTTAATTTATTTGAGAGAAAAGTTAAAGCCAGTTATTATTACTTTCCCCGCTTTTTGCTTGGAGGGAACATTTTGCACGTATTGTTACCCTTTAATTTAAAAGATATAAATCAATTAGATAGACTATCCAAACGTTGCCTCCCCAAATTCTAATATACTTTATAAACTTCATCATCTTATTTAATCTTTTTATTTTTATCAATTTAATTGAATAATATTTTTTTATTTCAAAATAAAAATCATTTAGGAACCTAAATTTTTGTTGTTTTAAACTTTTATATAATCTTAACCCCAAATTATCCCTATTAATATTCCTTATCTAAAATTTACGAATTTAACATGATACATTTTATGGAATTAATTTGATTATTTTTTCAATTTTGAATCATAATCCCTTAATTAGTTAAGGATTTAATGTAATACTTTTAATGAAATTAATTTAATTCTCTTTCCAATTTTGAATACTAAATTTCTTGATTAGTTAAGTATATATTCATCAAACTTTTATTTTCTTTAATTCATGATAAAAATTTCAGAACGACACTTATTTTGAAACAGACCGAATAAAATTTAACATCTTATAATCTCTGGTAACTTACTCAGAAACAATATTTTACTAAAATTAAGTCAATAGACCAAAATTCAAATAAATAGAAATAAATAGATGGTTACTTCAACCCATTCGAAGATTAAACCAAAATCCAACATCAACCAATCGAACCCTTTTGAATTTTCTCTCTCTTTTTTATTACAAGTGAAGAGTAGATACTTGAATTTAAGACTTCAATAAACAATAACAAACCAAAGGATTCAAATATTAAAACATCAGTCTTGAGTTCAACTTGAATTGTAAAGCTTTTTCATTATTTTAAGATAGCATCCATATTTCCTGGCTACAAAAATGAGTAGGCGAAACTCAAAACACCATGCATATATCATACAATAATGTGTAATTTTTCATCGATCAACGATACTCGTATTTCGCCTGGTGTAGGATCTACGAGACCCCGTTTCATGCTCCTTGAATTTGCAGCATTAATATTTGACCAATCCAACGTTTTGAGCCTTGCCCATAAGTGAATCCACACCTCCATCATACAGGCCAAGATTACGTGCAACGGCAAATCCAGCATGAACTCCATCCACCGCGGCGCTCACAATTCCACCGGCATATCCTGCACCTTCCCCTACTGGATAGAGCCCCTTCAAGGACGTGCTCTCCCAAGTATCACCTGTCCTGGTGATCTGGACCGGAGAGCTAGTCCTTGTCTACAGAAAGGAAAAGGAACCATTGAAATGTGTAGAAATCAGCAGTTTGTTGTTCAATGGAAGGATTGTAAAGGTGTTGTACCTCAACTCCATGAAGAAGAGCGCTGCTGGAGATGAATCCAGGTAACTGTAAGCTCCATCATAGTGACGAAGTTTAATTGCTAAAAAAGAAAAATTATGCAAGACGGAGGATAGAAACGAGCAAGAGGGATTAGGTCAAACCTCCTTATCGAACATTGAAATTGCATGCTGTAAAGCTTGGGTAATATTAAGGGGAAATAACTCGTGAAGATTGGCAGCCTTCACCCCCAAGCGATAGCTTGATGGTGGGACGGATGTTACTACAAACATTCGAGATAAATCGTCAAGAAATTAGATATATCGTCTAGAATGTACGATGAGTAACAGATTTATAAAAAAAATTAAAAAATGCACCACCTGACAATCTGTTGTCCAGAAAGTCAGTCAACGTTTGGACCGGAACCACAAAGTTGCCACCACCCATCTTAGCTGCTTCTCGCTCGAATATTTTCTGTAGAGCGAATAAGTAATGCCACCATGCAAAGGCAAATATTATAAAAAATGTTTATTTTTCAAAAAGCATTACTCTTTTATAATAGGTTCACAAAGTATACCTGAAACTCGACTCCGGCCAGAGGTCCATGTAGATTTAAAGCCTCAAAATCTTTAGACGACACGGTCACTACGAGTGCTGCATTGGCCCATCTAGATGAACGTCGAGAAAATGACATGCCATTTATACAAAGTTCCGATGGATTAGTGCTTGTCAGAACCACCTGCATTAAGTGCGGAATGCAATTTATCTGAGGCATCGTGAATGTTGAATCATAAGCACAAATTTACATTCTACCAGCAATATTGTTGAACAAGCATTGCTCATAATTTATAAATTAAAAGTCAAATGATCAGGCTTCTAGAGGCTCCATGTTGTGTTATGTGTTCAATAATTCGGGTGGGTATACAATGCCAGGATAACACTTGGTGACATACAGAGAAAAACGGTAGTGTATGAAAGATATAAAAAGCAATTTATAAACCAGACAATAACGCAATACCTGGCCGCCTGGACACATGCAAAAGGAGTAACAACTATGAGTTATTGGATCCATATTCGATAGTATATCCATGTCTTTACCATTGGCATACTCAGCAACCTGGTAATCAGCTACTGGCACTTTCCCACGACCACTCTGAACCTCACTGGCTAATGCAGCATACTGCATAGTTTTACACATCATTATACTTATGGCACATGTCAAATCATCAAAAAATACAACCAACATGAAAACAAGGACCATTGGAACATCATTTATTTGTCTCCTTATACTACTAGTAGTGCACAATTAGAATAGTATTTGTGACCAAAAAATGTTAAGCTTAAACGAAGTTTAAGAACTTAACCAATTAAGATCATAGCTAAAACTACCTCAGTCATCTCCAGATCTTATCAGCTAACTCTCAGATATTGGATTGGCTATCATCTTACCTGATTATGTAATAAGTAATCCAACTAGCTACTTAATATCGTCATTTGGGATTTCACCAAAATGTTTGGCAATAAGGTCCAATGGTAAGTTCTATTTCATTCCGAAAATCTCAACAGTAATTTCAGTATTAGCCTTTATGTTGCCATGTAAAAACCATAACCTACATTCGACTGCTGAATCCTTTGGATGTGGTTTTCCTTGTTTCTTATACTCAAGAAGTTCTTTATTGCAGACAATAAATAAAGTTAAAATGCCCCACTAATAGCAACAGAATCTACGAACCTGTATATCATTTATCAATTGCTGAGGATGCTCTATCCGCAGGCCAACCTGTAAGTTAAGATAAAACAATGCTTCACATGAAATTGCATAACAAACTGAACACCCAGAGATACCTGAATAAACAAATGCAAAGTACAATGCTCGATGATGTATGGTGTTAAACAATAAGTTCATTTTGTGCTATAAGAATGATATGCAACTATCATTCACCGTTGCATATCGGGATAAAAAGAAAAGGAAAAGAAAAGTAAAGAAATTATTTGTTGGCATTAATTTCAGAATACAATAGTGGGAAGCCATTCAATATACTCTACTGATCCTGATATGCAAGCTCAGTAGGCATAACACTCTATTGCCAAATCTATGATTCCTATTACTGTATGGGATTGTTCCAAAATAAAGGCTTAACTTCCTATAGAGAAATTATTTTTCAGAGCCATCATTCTGAAAGTAATGATGCTAACAACTACTTTTGAGGCAATATTGAAAACAAACAAAAATTATTAAAATTTTCCAGCTCTCATCAAAAACTTCTTGCCATGTCAAAAATGAATTCTTAAAAAGCAGTAGAGGGAGTAACCAGTTTGGTTTCTCTGGTCCAGAATATTTCATTTCAGAGACATTTATTTATGTATATCCAAGGCAATTTAGTTGAACAAGAACCAAACAGAACAAATTTATAAAATAAAATAAAACTCACAGAAAAATCTTTTTGAACCACATCAACATTATGAGAAAGAAGCATTTGATAAGTGTCACGTGCAGAATGGCCCACTGCAAGAACTACAGCATCACATGCCAACTTCTGCAATTTAGACTCACAGCTGCTTCTTGAATCAGAAATTTTAACACCTACAACATTTTCAGCCTGCACCAGAAGATCATCTACCCTCGTCCCGAATCTGATGGTCACCTAATCATATTGATAAAAGAAACATAAATATATAGAGCAAGCAAGCATCAACAGCTGATAAACACAATTTTAGCATCTTTTTATAGATTGCACAACCAACAATAGGACTCACACCCAACTCTTGCAGGTATTGACGAAAGTTTTTTAGTAGTGGAACCAATCGGTCAGTTCCCAGATGAGGTTTCCCATCAATCAATATACTCCGTGGAGCTCCAAACTGAACCAAAGTGTTCAGAACCTAATGATGTAAAACATAAATCAAACGGAAATGCCTTTTGATTGTAAGTAGAAAGAATCAAATAGATAATACATTCTGCAGAAAGTGACATCAGATGCTACAGTTCTCAGCAACACTTACAGTCAAGACACTACCATTATTTCTTCCAATTCTTGTTACCAGCTTCCCATCACTCCAAGTACCTGCACCACCCTGTCATACATAAGTCTTTAATAGATGAACAATGGCAAACAGTGCAGTTAGTGTTGTACCAAGAATAAAAGTTGCTATCTTCTTGCTACCATCATTGCAACTTCGTCAAAAGCAGAATGGTAAAATACATATGATATCCTTTAAGGCGATCCAAGTCAAGCTAGTTGCAATTCGACATCAAAAGCCTATGTTAAGTAGTTAATGACTTGCATTTAGTGATACTGCATTCAATACGACAAGACAAAAGATGACAGTGAATTTTTATCCACTTTGAAGCTACTGACTTGTCCAAGGAACAAAACCTTGGATTACTATGTTTTAACGTGAAAATATTGATTTTGTTCATGTCTTTTGACAGCCAACTGACTCAACTGCTAGAGCATTAAATTTTCCAATTCAGATACATATTGCATAAAAGGAAAAATGTGAGATGCTGCAGAAATATAACCAATTACACTAGAAAAATCAAATTACTAATTCAATAAAAATATGACCTCTCCAAAGCAATAATTGCTCTCCAATTTTAGCATCCGACGGACTGCTAAAGCACCAATATCCCGTCCTCTTTGTTCAACCGCTTCCCCTCTCTCTACGAGTGTAACATCTGCACCAACTTCAGCAAGCACAAGAGATGCAAACAATCCTGAGGGGCCACTTCCAACAACCACTACTTTGGG
The DNA here is from genome assembly GCA_028654395.1 of Scutellaria barbata. Lineage (NCBI taxonomy): Eukaryota > Viridiplantae > Streptophyta > Magnoliopsida > Lamiales > Lamiaceae > Scutellaria > Scutellaria barbata. Next base: position 8,988,451 of record CM053646.1, on the reverse strand, counting down.
TTTTTTGTTAACTGAGAACTTGTCAGATCCCCTGGTGTGATTACTGGGGGCAACTTCACTAGAAGTTGCAGTTTCATCTGTCTTTTGGTGATTACGCATTATACTCATCAAATCACCAGAAGCACTGTCTTGATGCAGAAACTCTAGACACCCAACCTTCAGTTCCAACTCAGAAATGAACTCCCAGGTACGAGGCTCAAGGCTTAGAAGCTTATGAACATCAATATCCACAGTATATACAAACTTAGGCTCCTTCTGCAACTAAAGTAGTTCAGAATGATTAGCTGATCTGTAAATGTTTTTAGTTAACTTAAGGAAACACAGTAAAACACAATCATACCCACAATGAAAAACTGAAATAAAGGGAGAGGGAGGGGGGTGGGGGGAACTAGACAAATCACGCCCTAGAGCAATCGCAGCACTTTTCATCAAACAAATATAACTTCATATATATGAGAAGTGAGGAGTTGGTAATTATGAAAACTTACAAGAGAGCTTTTTTTTGTAGTTTTGTTTTTGAAATTTGTATACAAGGACATTCTAGACACTTTGTAGCTCCAATCCCCACTCACAAACAGCCAGAGGTCAGAGAGGAAATTGGTATAATTTTTATTTACCATGGGTGACAGATTAAGAGTTGATTTTTATGCTTTAGCCAGGATGGTTTGTCTTAGCTTGGGGTAGTTATGGCCCCTTTATTGTTGGGATGGTCCCTTTTCAAATAGTTACTGATGCATTAAAATCCTTCAGATGTCCATCAGTTTTCTAAAACTCGCATTTCATTGAAGCACAGGCAATCGACATAAGTGAACTTATGGGGTACAGTTGTCTCACACTTCTCAATCTCTCACTTCTAAACCTTTTTTTTTTGGTTGATAACATCATCTTTTTTTATTTTTTGGATTTTGGTGGACCATAAAATCCGTAATAATCATAAGAAAACTAATTACACAAATCCTTATTCTATGTCAAAAAAAAAAAGAAATTAAGTTTCGATTTTGCATTTGAGAAATAAAACAAAAGTTGCAAAACATATTTGTTGGGTTAGTGGACATAAAGGATCTACACTATGGGGCTTAGGTTCATCTAAGAAGTATTGCATATGAACGATCTATTCGAAGAAATGTACATTTTTTAGTGAGATAAGGTTAAATGGTGTTTTCCATGCCCAAAATCCTTATTCTATGCCATAAATAATAATACTTTCAATTTTTGTCTTTGAAAAATAAAACTATGTTGAATAAACACATTTGTTGGGTTAGTGGATGTTAAGGATCCACCAAGAGGATAGGCCATCTCAAAAGTGGTGCATATGCCACAATCTATTCAAAGAAACGTATATTTTTGTGTGAGATAAGTGAATGACGTTTTTCATTTTTTTTTTTGGAAGGGCATTTTTTAAATTTTGATCTTTTATCCCACTAAAAACACCATCCTACAAAACACTATAAATTGGATATCAACAAACTATTCACATTGTAACCAAGTACTTGATGGGATACGTTTTCCCAAGATTGATAAAATCTAGCACTTGGTGAAGAAAATCTCCCATCCTACAAACAAAACTAGTGCTTATTAAAGAAAATCTCTTACATTGGGAAATTAGGTCCAACAAAAATTCTGAATATTACCTTCTATCCTTAAAAAATGAGTCATGTTTCTCCAATATACAACTTTTTTATTTTTTGTCAGCTTATCAGATGTACAACCATTTATGCATCAACCTAAACAATTTGTTTAATATAATAAGGGCAATATAAAAACATCACCTAAAAAAATCTAGACTTTTCAAATACGACTTTTTTTTTTAAGGAAAAAATGTTTTGGAAACAACACTTTTTATTTGGGACAGGAGTAAATTTTTTGCCTCCGATTAATAAATGACTTAGCAATTCAAGACAAAGATTTATTGACGATCATAAAAATGTAAACCAATATATCAGGAATAATCTTAATGGTATAGGAATCATTTACAAAATCTACTTACCATCTGTATTAATTTTGTTACTATCCTTAAGGCCATTAAATTGGATGCATTCCATAGATAATTCCGAAATTAATGTCACTGCTCTATAAATTCGAGAATTCATCTCTAGGTAGGCCAAATTAGCCTGGCTAGAATTTTAGCCTCTTACTTTCTAGTGCTAGAGGTTGTAGAGCAACCATGCCCTATCTCCCCAATATCTTCAAAAATTCTCCAAATGAAAACAAAGAAGAAAAGAGTGGTGGAAGCACCAAACGAAAGAGGAGAGGTTCATCATCACTGGATCTGAACCAATCTTCAGAAGAAACAGATCCACAGCTAGATCTTGAACCTAACCCAGCAGGCACCAAGCATTCAAAGGCATCAGAGCCTCTGCACGATGGGGATGTGCAACACCATGAGGAACAAGACTATAGCTGCAAATTTTGCACAAAGACGTTCTCTAATAAGCAGGCACTAGGTGGACATCAAAATGCCCACAAAATTGAGAAGGTCATACAAAAACGTGGTTTGAAAGTGCACGAAGACCATTTCGGACATCCTGGTAACAACTCCAGTAATGGTATGACTTCCTTTGCTTTTCCTAATTCTTTCAACCAAGTTCTTAAACTGATGAGCCCGCCGCATCACCGTCAAACCATGCAGCATCAAATGTATGCCCATGACTACCCAAATTTCACATCCCCAATGTCTCATGAATCTGGTGTTATTCCAGGTTTCTTGTCCCCGATGTCTCATGAATCTGGTGTTAATCCAGGTTTACTATCCCCAAAGTCTCATGAATCTGGTGTTAATCAAGGTTTCATATCCCCAAAGTCTGGTGACTCTGGTGTTAATCCAGGTTTTCTACCCCCAATGACTCGTGAATCCGGTGTTAATCCAGGTTTTCTATCCCCAATGACTCGTGAATCTGGTGCTACCCCAAAGTCTCATGAACAAATTATCTCAGTATCTCCTGAATCTGGGTTTATTAGAGTGTCTCGTGCATCTGATGTTATGGAACTTGGTAGCTTTTACAAAAGCTCTCCAAGTCCCCAATTTTTGTCAGTCCAGAACAGGATGGCTCAAGGTGCAAGTACTTCTAAGGGAAAATCAAGCACCACTGCAAAGAACGACTATGCTGATAATTGGGGACCAAGCAATGATGCAGAGAGCAAGCAAAAGGAAGATGAACTCGACTTAACGCTAAAGCTTTAATTTATTTACTGCCTTCTATTTTGTGCTGTTGTTTTCTATTTCTGGGGTGTACCTCAATTTTTAAATTCCCTGTCAGTTCAATTTCTATCAATAAAGATTTTAAATTTTTATATGTAGCAAAGTTGGAATAATATCTGAATGGGGGTTATTAATACAGACATATCATGTTATGGTACAAACAAGAATTAGTAATCCGTTAATTAAAGAAAAAGGTCATAAATTACTAAAGGAAAAAACGATGAAAAAAAGTCACCAAATATTATAGAAACCACTTTTTATCAGAAGTTAAAAACATTTAAGTGGATAAATTTCCTCAATAAAACCCAAAATGAACAAAGGTTTTTAACAAGCAATTCAAATAATAAACTTTCGGCTCATTTTTCAGAAATTAATAATCGAGTATGAGTCAGCAGAATAAGATGCTCAAGTTAGCCAATCTGGATGGGATGGGCCAATCCTAGTCTTGTGTTTGGATAGGGATTTGCAATCTGGATTTTGGAGTGCCAACAATCATTAAAAACAACTTTTCACAAAATAATAATAATGCAAATACACCCAAAAAAAAAATTCACTTTTTTTTATGGCATCTCTATTAAAATCCTACCCTACACAATCCTAAAACAAACGAAAGATTTCACTATTTTTCATAACTTCAAAATCCTAGGATTTCTAAGACTCTTTGTTTTTGATCTCCCCCAAAAAAAAAAAAAAAAAATTCTCTCCCCAGTTCATTATACCAAATCATAATCATTAACTCACGTTCTGCAATGCCTTTTTCTTGTACAATATATATTATCCAGTACATCACGTCAAAAAAATTTCTTTTCTCCCAAAGATTTTCCATTGGGAACTCAAAATATAACTAAACACACCATAAGAAAACTAGTTTCCATGTCAAAGGAAAGTTGAGTGATTGGGTATTTTCCTGGTTTAGAAACTCATAAGAATAAAATTATTTACAGAAATTATGTTCCATCTTTTGATCTTATGTATTATTGTATACTTCTTTCATTCAGACCTGCCTGATTGAGAAGATTATCAGGCACCCAACTTATGCTCACTTCCTTTGAACAACTACTAGTCATATAGCTCCATTTACATAAGTGACTTCTTTGTTTCTCAACAAAAGAACATCCCAAAGCCAAAGAAAGAGGGTAAAAACACTTGAGTGGTATTTTTCAAGTTTCTGCACAATTATAGACTCTGACCCCTCAACATAGAACGTACTATTCTTTTGGTAGTGTCATGTGTCGTTCTCAAAGGGAATAGATCTATGTCATTCAGCAAACACTCGAGTACAAAGTTCTTCAAATATCTAGCCATCAGTCTACAGTCCGGTAGGAAATGTCGAAAAAGGTGTCCTCTTGAGTTGTTGGCATTGCATAATAATCAGCGAGTCACCAACAATGGCACAAGGTATGATAGAAAGTTAGCAAATTAGAGATATGCCATATATTATAGGACTCTTTGCGATATGCATGGTTTATAGTTGGTATCCCATATCAGTGGACTGATAGCTAGATATCCGATATCACTGGAACTCCAAAATAAATACCATATTGCCTTCATAACCTTGATTAGCATCTGCCTCTCTTTTATGGAACACAAAGACAATATTCCAGGTCATTTATTGCATGAACGCTATCTACTTAAATGTATGGCTACCCTCCAACCATACATGCTTGAAACTTATAAACTATTTAGCATGGTTAACTGAACCTAATTAGTTTTTCATCAATAAGACATTTTCTACCAAGCAAGATGCAGGGAATAGTTATAAACTTCGCATATAGGATAATCACTCATCGATTTGGACTGTTCACACATCAAAAATCTTAATTTTGTTGCTCAAATAGTTACCAAAATGATGTCAAAAAAGTGAAGGCAGAAAAAAAGAAGCTAAAACATGCCATAATGACATCACTGATAAGTGAACATTATAAAGTTTTTACATACCTTTCTAGCATCAAACGATTTTCTAACGACTGTGAATGCCTCCGCTGGCAACATTGAAGCAACCTTGAAAATAAGTTGAAAACAGAGCATTCAGAAAGGTAGTGTGCAACCCACCCAAAGCCATTACATAAACAATAACCACAACAGTAATAATGATAAGAATAAGAATAATTATCCAAGTCCAAAATTAAAAAACAAACAACATTATATGCAGTAAGTGAAATTGCATGGGTTTGAATTGACAAAACCTAGAACAACCGGTATAACACTATTCGTGATGGAACAAGATTACAAGACAACACAAGTTTCACCAAATTGTGCAAGAAATGTGGGGGGAAAAGAACAATTATAATTATCCAAAATTAATTCCTTTATTCCTCTCTCATCTAACAAAAAAGAAGAGAAATTTAAAGGTTCGATCTTTTCACCGGAAATTCAATAACTTTGGCAATCTCTTGAAGCAGAGCCTCAGAAACACCCCAGGAATCTTTTCCAGGGTCATCATGAACTGAAACTCCGAGCTTCGAAAGCCTCCAAATGCCTTGTAAACTTGTTGAAATGTCGACTTTAGTGGGTTGCTGATTCCTTAACTTCCTTTTCTCTGATGGGTACCTCAGTTTTCCTGTTCTTTTCGCTTTCTTGGCACATTTTATGTGAAGAAATTGTGGGAATTTGAGAGATTGTTTGGAAGATGGAAATGGGATTTCGGAGTTGTACCTTGAGAAGGAAAATGGGAAACTATGGGAAGTAACGGGCATTTTGTGTTCCTGGGAATTATGATAAGGTGATAAAGATTTGGATTTTAGATTTTGTAGAGGTTTTTCTTTCTTCTTATTTTCCTTTTCTTTTTCCTCTTTTATATTTTTCTTTTAGGTTTTGAGCTTCTTTTGTCTTTCTTTCTTTTTTTTTTTTTTTTGACAATTTTCCAACAAATCAAAAAATTTATTCTACTTTATTTTCGAAATATATATATATATATATATATATATATTATATCCCTAATTTATGTGGTCAAAGAAATATTTAGAAATTTTAGATTTTGCATTACTGATTAAATTTGACTTTGTATCAGCAAAACTAAAATGTCTTCTCAACTTAGTTATACACTTGGATTAGGGAGTTTGAAATTTAAGAAATTAGAAGGAATTTTTCCACTAAGAAATTGTTCAAAATAAAATTTTAAAATAAGAGTTTATCGATTTTTCATCATTTATCAATGTTAAAGTTCATTGATGATAGTTGAAGATTTTGGTTATTTCCCTTCACCTATTCTCATCTCTAAAATGATTTGAACTCTTTTCTAATTAAGAAAATATTGTGTTCCATATAACTACAAATCTATAAAGGCCTTAAGCAAACATATTGTTTGGATATTGAAATTCTACTTTTAACTAACTATTGAACTGATTTTATTATGTATATGTGAGTACATGTCATGAGAATAATTTTAGTTCTGAAGGATATACATAGCTCAAACATCAAGTATAGTTTATGTACTTTACCATAAATACAATCAAACTACAATCTTTTTGCCAAGGAGCCCATCATTGAAGATTGTTGCAAAAACATCCATCTTGATCTTGGGCATGGATAATCCGATCTCCAGATTCTTGTCCGAGTCTCTCGACTTGCAAATTGACACGAAGCTACCTGAATCAGTGGCCATGGATTCAAACTTCGCAGGCTTTCCCCATCCAAAATCTGCATCATAAACATCAAATCGTGGTGATCCGGCTGTTGCTAGGAAACGAGTCCAATCCATGGCTACAAATTGATCTGCCCAATTCTCTGCACTTGTCATAATCTCTTCCTTATTGCAAGAAAACCTCTTGTGTATGGACTCTCCGATCAACTTTTCTGCGATCAGAAACCCATCATTCCCAGCCAACAAAGAGCATGGCGATTTGACAAAGAAGAAGCCAAGGCAATTGCCAAAATAGTTGGGAGGCAGAGGGGGGTCAATGCGAGCTCTATAATCTGCTGGAAAAAAGAAGTGATCAATCCCATCTTTCTCTGCCATGGCAGCACCTGATTTAGCCAAGCATGCCCAGACATATCCACAGGTTACAGTGAACGTTGAAACGTGATGATTCGAGTCAGGCTCCATGGCCACTTTTGCTAGATTCTTGAGGTTTTGGATGCTTGCATCTTCCACTATGAATGTTGCTCGAACTATATCTTTAAGACTGGGTTGAGGGAGTGGCTTAGATTCAGCTCTTGTCAAATAGTTGCAGTTCTTTTCTAATAGTCTCCCATTGGGATCTTTTATTAAACACCTGTCAAACAGAGGATGCAGAGACTTGTCAGCTAAGAACTCAGCGTCTCCACCACATCTGCACATCGTTGCCCACGACTTGATGAAGTTCGCCGTGGTTCTAGCGTCTCCAACGACGTGTTGATTCGTGAGACCGATGGCTACGCCGCGGTTTGGGAACAGCGTCACTTGAACGGCGAGGAGAGATACTAATCTGGAGCCATCGCCCTGGATTGCATCCGCCAATTCAGGGAGAAGAGGGTAGAATTGACCGGCGTTTCGAGGCTCATTTCCTATTAGATAACTGAAATCGTCGCCGGATTCTGCAAATACTACTGAAATTGAGTCCCCAACCTTGTAGAGTATTTCAGGCAATCCAGGGCGCAGAAGATTGCCAGCAAACGGAGGAAAGTGTTTGAGAGCGAGAATCAGAGAGCGTTTCACACTGGGGATGATTGAATCGATGAACTCAGATTTGGAACAGGGGAATTCGTAGAAAAGGAGTCGCCGGATTGGGAAGTAGTACGGCCAAAACATGTCGTAGAAAGTTAAAGGCAACCGCATCTCCGCCACCGCTTCCGGCGGTGCGATCCGGCACTGCTCCACCGTTATCATCTTCCACAAGTTTTCTCCAAGTTAATTATGATCAATAATGTTATTTCACAAAAAAAAAAAAAAACAATGCAATCCAAAATAATTTAGAAATTGTGATAAAGAATGCTTGCATAGACATGAATGTCATTGTCTGAAGGGTACTGATTTCCTGAATTTGGATTCATTTGTACCTAACCAGGCCCCAGTAGAACTACGTATATATAAAAGATTAGTATAGATAAAACTAAAAACTCGTGTTAGTTTAATAATTTATATTTTTATTTTAATTTATATATATATTCATACAATTAATCTAATGGCAGACTCATCACTCATTTTAAGTAACCTCTCATTTTCAAGTCCCTCGTTGCAATTGTAACTAAAAATAAAATTATAATTTATATATAGAGTACATATTTTTTATTTATTTTTCAAAAAAAATCATGATTATACATATATAAGTAGAATACTTGTAAACGTATTCAAGAATATTGCACCTAACCTGGGCTGCTTACACGATTTAGCCCTTGTCGTAGTTGGCAATTGGCATATGTTGTTTCCTTGGACTAAAACACTTAATTATTCCTCCCACTAATAGAAGCCCACGTGGCAATATCTCATTCTTCACCACATCCTTATTCATCGATTTACTAACATATATTAAAAGGAAATTTAAGAGATGGTTATTCCGTTAACATTCTCATTCATCTTTATGCATATGTTACATCAACTAATTACATTTATTCTTTAATGTATAATATATAATAATAAATTATTTGAATAGATTTGAGATTATACATTTTTAATTTATTAACTTATTAAATAGTTTAAATACTTACTAATTTATTGAATAATGTGGAAATGGTAAGTAAATACATCCAACAATTAAAACCACTAAAATTTTAATTAAATTACAATTAAAATTTCAATTACAATTAAAGAAAATAATTAAATACACTCAGCATTTAAATCAAGTGAAATTTCAATTAATTACACATAACAACTTTAATTACAATTAATTATATTAATTAAATGCATGTGACAAATAAATGGACTGAAATTTTTAATCAATTACAATTAAAGAAACTAATTAAATACATTCACCAATTAAATCAAATGAAATTTTAATTAATTGCACTTACCAATTTCACTTACATTAATTAAATACAGTCAACCAGTATATCTACAGAAGTTTTAACTACTAAAAATTACCGATTTCAATTACGATCAACTGCATTCCAAAATTAAATACTGAAATTTTAATTAATTACAATCAATTTCAATTTCAAGTAAACACATTCAACAATAAATCCATCTAAATTTTAATTAGTTAAAATATTTAAATACATTGATTAAATGCAGTCACCAATTAAATCCACTGAGATTTTAATTAATTGCACTTAAAATTTTCAATTACAATTAAATACATTAATTAAATGCATTCCACAATTAATCCACATAAATTTTATTAATTACAACTAATAATCTCAATTCCAAATAAATCCATTCAACAGAATCTGAGGAAGATGGGGCCACCATTAATAATATGTCATTTCTGATTTTAACATTAGAACTTTTAACACAATTAACACCTTGTTTACTTTAAATCATCCATGGTGGGTGATTATATTTCAGTTTCTAGTATCTTTTGTTTTAATATTTTTAATTAACTAACTGTGGACCGTAAGATGTACGAGGATATCAAATTAGAGTGTTGATAAGTTTTATAATCATTATAAATATATACATACTAATACACAATATATAGTAGGGACTGAGAGTATTTCTACCCAATATCTACAACACAAAATTGAAAAATACCCACTTTGTAACAATACATGTTTTTTTCCCAAATTTGAGACCAAATTACTTAAACTATTTTTAAACTTAAGTCGCAAGTATTGTGTAGTAATATTGAATAAAATAATTATTTTAGATTAAGCCTTCGGAAGATATATCATTATTTCACATCAAATGAAATGAATAATGAAATAAATAATTATTTTAATTTAATATAAATTCAAAAAATGCTGAGGTGTCCAGCTGCACAAAGATGATTAGAATATTGATCAAGAAAATAAAAAACATACTACATATATAAGATTAAACAATATATAATCAAAAGCTAACCAAATTATATTGGGTCGCTTAATTAGTTATAACAATTTTTTTATTTTCATTCGAATTGATTTGATATTGGTTGACTGGAGTTTTTGTTTTTCGTTTTGAATTCATTTTCCAGAAAAAAATGAGTTGCAAAAAAGAATTTGTAAACAATAACATTGTCAGATTTGACAAAATGAAACGAACAAAATGAATTGCAATTAGAACAAGAAATTAACACAAGAAAACACTTTGAAAGTTGTTTGGACTTCTGAGTTATTTGACTAGGGTTTGAGTTCTTGGGAATTTGGAGAGGGAGATATGGGAGAAGTGGAAGAGATTCAGCAGAACAAACATTACATCACCAACAGCAACTGAGACCATTTTCCTTAAATTTCGTGTGGCGTCTCATACTTCATCCTCAATGCTATATAATTTTCACAACAATTTTAATTAATTATTTAAATTAATTGTTTAAGTTACGTTATGAAATTAATAATCTATGAATGAATTAAAGAGTTGTAGGATGGAGGATCGGACTGCAACGAGAGAAGTGAGAAGCTAATGACTATTGTTTCATTTGTGTGAATTGACAAATATTTCATTTTGTATTAAAAAATAATGCTTAGATATAATTTGGTTTTTAATTCAGTTCTGTACACTTTTTTTTTTTTTGTAATAAATTCAGTTCTCTACAGTTAACCAGCCTAAAAATCTGAAATTTAACATAAAATTTGAAATTTCGTTTAATTTAGGTTTAAACGGAAATTTATATTTTGACTTGATTCAAGTGGATCACCGATCCACAAACATTCAAATTAAAACAAATAATATATATATATATATATATATATATATATCGCATGACCAATAACAAAAATAAATGGTCTTGTTAAAATTTGACGACCTACTAAATTATTCATGTATGTATTCTTTCTGTAAAATTTCATTATCAGGAAAAGAGGAAAGTTACAAGAGATAGTGCCCTAAATAAAGCATAATGATGAAATTATATATGGAAATCTTTAGGCTGTAAGTATTTTGTCAGATCGTTGATTGTTACACAATGTCCCGATATTGTTAGGTGCAAATTCACACCAACCCCTTAAATTAATCACTACTCTCTTAAAATATTATTTTATCTATCCCTAAACAAATTAATATATTTATATACAGGGACAGAGACAGGGGACAAGGGAGTCATCGGACCCCTCAAATTTTAAAAAAATCCTATAATATATATATATATATATATATATATATATATATAACTAATTTCACAAAATTAATTATATATATAAATGATAATTTTTAATGTTAAGGTATAATTAAATTACAATCATTAATGAATTGTAATTTTATTTTATATTAAATCAACGTGTATATATATATATATATTATTTCATTTAATTATATATAAATCTTATATTTTCACACGTTTTTAATATTTGACTTTTTTAATCATTTAAGGTACCAAATTCATAATAACAGACATATGGTGCATATGAGTTTTTTAGATATTGAAATGAGTAAATTATATTTATAATCATCTATATTTGTATTATTTAAATATCAAACATTTGAGTTTTATCAATTTAGTATCAGATCATTAATTTAAATTTATTAAAAGAATATTAAAAATTTAAAATTGAATATATTTTCATTATGGAACGAAAATATAACTAAATATATATATCGAATTTTTATATATTGTAAGTGGACTTCTAAACAAAATTTTTGAACTCCTTGCTGTTTATATACGGTTTATGCAAGTCCAAGTTATAATTAGTTTATAAACAAAGTACATTACAAGCCCAATTTTGATGCTCTTTTTAAAGAAAAACTTGTTTATAAATAATGGGGGTTGAAAACTACTCTCGTATTCAAGCTTAATTAAATTATATATAGAGTTTTTAAGAGAAAATAAGGCAGACCTTTTTTTAAAGATATGCATTATTCTGATCATATCACAAGATTATTTATTTATTTAGTCTTTTTCCAAACATGTGGGGCGATTTAATTAAATTTTATATATGTTGTAATTTTATTTGCCAATCGAAATAAAAATTAATATTGATAATTTAATGGTGAAAGACTTCATTGTGTATCACATATATAAGACAGGATAAATGTGCAAAATACACTTAAGGTATAGAGGTTTGGTGTGTAAATATACTTCCTTTTCTTTTTTCTCATTAAAATACACAAATTCATCCTTTTGGGGTGCATTTTAGTACCGCAACCAACAATTGCTCATTCACTAAGCTCTCAAGTTTAGTTTAGAAATAAAATTGAATCAAGTTGAATCAAACTGAACTATTGATTAAAAAAAAAAAGATTTATTTTATTATTGAGTCTAGCTCATGTTAACAAAGAATTTATGTGGATAAGTATAGATCGATGATCTGTAGTTGAAGCCATTGTTACTATTGAGCATGCATGGGAAGAAGATATGAGTAAATCTAGGATATGGGTTGGAGCTTAAATTGCAATTTGGCATGATTGTATTTTTGTTTATTAAAATACTAGTAATTAAATTCTAAACAACATTAAGTTCCAAGGGTCTTTTAACATTCGTTTTCCGTGACTCATACCATTAAATTAGTAAGATTTTTTTTCAAATTAATTATTACTTTTTTTATTTTTAATCCAAATGAGACATTGATCTATATTGTGAAAAACACAAGACAGGTAGTAGACACATGTTGTTGGAAAAAAATTAGGGGAGTGTATAATAAAATGACACAAAATAAAATTGTCAGAAAATGAGATATAAGTTTGAGTTATACACTTCTCTCTATATGTAAGATACAATTACCTCGTTCTAGTATTCACGGTTTTTCGACGATTGTCCCTTAGATATATACAAAGACTCACATTATGTGATTGTAGTACTCCAAAGCATATTAAATATCAAACCAATTTTTTTTTTTTTTTACCCTCTTTAATTAGATAAGGAAAATAAGGAAAAACAAAATAGCTAGAATTTCATACATTTCCATGTATGATGGATATATATTCAATGTTTGTGTTAGTTGTGGAATATGTGAGTATTTATAAATTTCTGGGTGTCTATTTATGAAAAGAAAAATCAACATATCTTAAATCAGTTAAGATATTCAATGATGTGTTTTTATCAGAAGGTATGACTTTTCCATTCACCATAAAGATTCCAACACATACAACATCCTTAGAATTAAAATGTGGAAATAATAGCTTTTACCTATTTCATATAATAACATGTCTTTCCAATTAAAAAACTAAAATGTCCACAGAAAGTTCCAAAGAAAAAAAAAAAAGATGTTTTATCTTTATCGAAAAATATAAAGGGTAAAAAATTGCAACTATATATCTCATTAAAACGTGAATAAATAAGAGAAAATAAAAACACAAGATCCATAGTACCTAGTCTCGAATCTGGATCATATCTCTCTCGTAGGTCAACATGAAATTTGTAAATATTGGTGAGAGGATCAGAATAATAATAGAATAAACAAAGAAGCATGGAAATAAAAGGCATCTCGATTAAACCATATCGGGGTAGTTGTGCAGCTACCCTTCAAAACTTCTTTCCTATATAACATTTCACCACCTTACCTCCTCCCCTGCATTAACCTAAATCATCAACATTAAACTCTCCAAAAATGGCAACTTTCATAGCCACTCACACCGTCCAGCCGGCGGAGCCCACGCCGGACGAGGTCATGTACTTGAACGCCTGTGATCAGATCAAAGATATCACTCACACCCCAACCATCTACTTCTACCGCCACTGCGCCGCCTTGGACGCCGTAGACCCTGTTTCCAGGCTCAAAGACTCCATCAGCAAGGCCCTCGTTCTGTTCTACCCCCTCGCCGGCCGCCTCAACTGGGCGCCGGAGGGCGGAAGCAGGGTCCAGCTCCACTGCAATGCCAAGGGAGTCCCCATTTTCGAAGCCGTCTCCGACGCCGCCGTGGATGATTTCGGCGACTTCACGCCGACTTCTTCGATCCAGGCCTTCATTCCGTCGGTGGATTACACCACTCCGATTGATGAGATCCCACTGGTTATCGTTCAGCTGACCAGATTCCGGTGCGGCGGAGTTAGTGTAGGCCTGGGTATTTCCCACGTCATCGCCGACGGGCCGAGTGCTCTTCATTTTGTTGACGAGTGGGCCAAGATCGGGCGCGGCGCCGGGCCTGTCGTCCCTCCGTTTCTGGATAGGAAAGTGATGGATTCTGACGCGCCGTTGAGCTCGACCTTCGACCCGGCGGTGCTCCGGCCGCCGCCGACGCTGATCGGAATGGAAGACAACATGGAGCAGAGGAAGAAGCCGATCGGGGTCGCGTTTATCAGCCTGACGAAGTTACAGATCGAGAAGCTTCGGAACAAAGCGAACCTGGACATCGACAGCGGCAGCCGCGGCTACAGCCGGTTCGAGGCGGTCGCCGCCCACATCTGGCGGTGCACCAGCAAGGCCCGCGGCCACGCCGCAGAGCAGCCGACGAGCCTCCACTTCGTCGCCGATTTCCGCAACAAGCTGAAGCCGCCTCTCCCCAGAAGCTTCTTCGGAAACGCGCTCATCCGCGTGGAAGCCACGGACAGCTCCGGCAGCCTGCTGTCAAACACCATCGGAGCAGCCTCGAAGAAGATCCGCGAAGCCGTGGAGAAAGTCACAGACGACACGGTGAGAGCTTACCTGGATTTTCTGAAGGGGCTGCCGGACGTTGGGCGGTTCAGGTCGCTGGACAACAATGGACGGCCAAAGGGAGACTTCTATGGAAATCCTAACCTGGCGATCATAAGCTGGACGGCGTTGCCGCTATACGGGGCGGATTTCGGGTGGGGAAAGGAGATCCACATGGGGCCTGGATCCATGGGCTTTGACGGCAAATCTTTCCTGATTCCCAGCCACGAAGGTGATGGGTCCTTCAACGTCGCGATTTGGTTGCAAGAAGAGCACATGCCTGCTTTCAAGAAATGCTTCTACGATGATATTTGATTATTATAATATGATATGCAGGATTTTTGCTCTTTTTTGTGTTTTTATATTTCCTTCATCCTGCTCTGGTCTCTCTATTTTTGTGTACATCGTTTAAATCTGCATGACACTGCATCTTATTACAATGTTAGTGTGCACTCTGGAGATATATGCATGATTCATTCAGACATGTTAAAGTTCTAATATTCATTGATACACATTAATGTCAAAAGTTTTCAAATCAGACTACAATTAACAGATAAACTGAAAAGCTTTTAATTGTTTAATACTATATAATTTTGATTTTGATGTGATATATAAATTATATAAATATTTTAATACAATGGATTCAAACCGAGATTTTATTTCTTTATTTAGTCATTAAGTACACGTTCCTACTATTAAACAAATGTAATTTGTACAAGCGGATGCCCTGAATTGCGGATGAGTAAATAAATAATAATTGCCGCTCTTGGATCCTTGTTAGGTGTAATTTTTAATTTTTTTCTCACCGTTATAAAGTATTAGATCATTATTAAATACATTATATATGTATTTAATAACAAAATAAAGTATTCGATTTAAATCAATGTCGTTTTATAAATTTGTTTTAAATTATTCATCTGTTTAGTTTCTATCTAACTTCCCTTGTAGGTCTAAAATCATGACCTAGTCCTCAAGGTTACGAACGTGGCTAGTTACAAAATTGTTCTATCTCAGATTGAAGAGAAGAAGTATAAATTAATACAAATAGAATAGTAAAACTATATAGAATGATAAAGAGATGATATTCACTTATATTAATGGTAAAAAAAGTTTTTTTTTATGCTCATATCGACCATATAAGTAAAATTAAAGATTTATCGCTTATGCTTGATCAAATAAAATAGTAAAATTATATAGAATGGATAAAGAGATGATATTCAATTACATTGAATGGTAAAAAGGTCCTATCCAATCATATCGATCATATAAATAAAATAAAAAATTTATCGTCCACGTTTGATCATGTCACACGTTTCTAAATGGGATATATACAAAGATTTGTAATAAGGGAGCTATTTGTGTAACATGTTTGTCTTGACCAATATTGGCTGTCTATTTGAAGTTTAAAAAGACTGTTTATGTTATGATAGTACTTAATTAATGTTCTTTTTACAGCTTGTTTTTTCAAAACATATAAAATTTTTGGTGTCGGAAAAGAAAAACCATGCAAGCCTTTTCTTCTCATTTATTCTTCAAAATCGTGTAATATACTTTTTCAACTTTTCTTTTGTATTATGTGTATCAAATAAAATATGATACTGCATTTATTTTCATAAATAGATTAAGAAAGCTATTAGATAATTTCTTTAAAAAAAACAAACATGCGTTTTATATATAGGTTTGCTGAACTTTTCATAAACATAAAAAAAAAATTATTTAAAAAGTTAATTAAACAACTTCATATTCTACTATGATCATATTGAATGAGGACTAGTAAATTAAATAAATATTTATACACAGAAAATGAACTATATAAAAGGAAACGAAAACGCTACTGATGATGCATTGGAAAGTTAAAAATATTATATTTAATAACATCTCACAGCTGTAGATACATGATATCAATTAATTTATTTTTAATTATCTTAAATGGTGCTGGCAAGCGTGAACTGCAATGAGATAAGAACGCCGCCAATAGTGCTCCTCATAACTTACCTACCCACCAGACGAATAACTGCAGATTATGATTATTATAATATCGTTTCACGAATTTAATTTATTAATTATAAATTATTTGTAAGTAATGAAACTCATTTTACGATAATTATTACGTAGATTTTTGTTTTCTTTGTGTTACTTACCTTTTTTTTTTTTTTTTTTTTTTTCTCTTGATAAATTTTAATGATATGCTTCTTTGTGGTCAACCTTTGGCGTTCATCGTCGTTTAATTAATTTTGGGAAATACCATAAGTGACATTCTTTATGGTAATTGAGTACTACATAAAAATTCAATGGAATCAAATTTTCTACAATTTTATTATCTATAAATTAAATTTATTTATATAAATACATATATAAATTATGGGTGGGTTGATTGCCACACGGATTAAATACATATATAAAGCCGCCACCATTGATTTAAGTCAAGTCATGACTTTACTTTACTTCCTTTGACACGAGGCTTTATTTGTTACCTACTGTATTTTCATGCTATATGTTCAGAGTTTGGATAACACAATTAAGTGACAATTGCCACTTGCCAACATGCTGTTAACATCCTGCTTTATTTGATAATTTAAAATAATCATCAGATATTATATATATATATATATATATTAAATAATATTATTAATTAATATGTAACATATATTAAGAAGAGTGAAATATGAGATGAAAGATATAATATACAAGAAGATTAGAATGGCTTTCTTACTAATTTCTCCATTTAATATTCCAGTTTTCTTAAATCCTAATTTGTATATTTATTTCTTTTAAAATAATGCTGGAGAATTGTGTCTCGGAAGAAATGCATCACATAGCACTCACTTTTCTAGATAATTTTGTGCTGCATAATTTTTGAATTACTTACAGATATTACTTAAAATTTTCAATATAAATTTATAAATTTTGCCGTAATATCTAATGTGAGACTATTTCCTACCACGATTGACTTGGAAACTTGGGTGAATGAATGAATTAAAAATCGAGATTCAAAGGTAAGTGTTGGAAAGAGTTAAAAGTTAATAGACTCGTTGTATGTAACTATGTTAATTGCAAAATATGTGAACTTTATTTTTTTTAGTGAGATAGAGTGTGTGGAAGGGAGGAAACAAAGAGTGAAAATATCTATGTAATCCAAATTTAACTCCTGATTATTACAATCTACATTTTTCTAAAGAGTAAGATATCAGTGAGTTACAAAGATGGTGAACATTGTATAAGTATATATGATCCACATGCAATGTTGGGCCAAAATTGGGCCCCTCATAAGAAATAAAGGGCTGAATACTTCTGTTTTTTTTGACATGCAATATAATTTAATCGTTTTTCTAATTACAATTTTCACTATGTGTTATGGAGGGGGGAAAGGAGAGTTGACTAATAATTAACTAGCTAGGAAAATGGGTGATGTGGGATTCCAGATATGTTAAATGCCAAAGTTGTAAATATTTTAATTAGCAGCACCGAATGGGAATCTGGCGTGCTTTGGTGTAGGACACTTATAACAAAGACTTGTGAAGGAATAATTAATTAATTGTTACTAAACTTCCAAAACAAATATTAAGATTATGTTGAATATATTAGAGATAGCTGCACTCATAAAGACTTTAGATAATGAACTAGTCAAGTAGCATGTTATTGGGAATCTGAGTCATCCGCAACAAAGAAATCTGATTAACTTGACACTTTTTTGGGAACCTAGATTTTTATACCACGTTTGTATCTAAAAGAGACTCTAGATTGATTCCACAATGCATTTTTTTTTTTTTTTTTTAAGAATAAGATTTGTTTCGAAATCTTTTGTTTCAATACCAAAACCATAGCTCATGGGTTTTGACGCCAACCATTTCTCTTCATATATAAGTGGTAAATTTTCTTTTATCTTTTTCTCGACATAATTGTAAGGAATATTGAAAAATCACTACAAGAAAACTGCCCGATAATGATGGAAAAATCTGTCATTAAAATCAAAAATTATGTCACTAACATGTATTTGTGACGGAAAATTTCTGTTAAAAGTAGCTTTGTCACTAAATTTTAGTAACGGATGTTATTCCGTCGCTAAATTTCTGACAAAATTTCGATCACTAAGATGAAAATTTCCGTTACCAAATTTGGTAAACGATTTGACGGTTGAGTACTGACGAAATTAATTATGGAATATTGTAACGAAAATTATCCATCACTAATTTTATAACGGAAAATTCCGTCATTAAAATCGTAATATTGATATGTCATCACACCACCAACACGTCATGTTATCACATCATCATAAACAACACATCCCACACGCCATCATGACGTCATCATGACACGTCATCTGATATGTCACCATGACACATGTCACCACATCATCATAGACAACACATCTCACACGTTATCATGACATGTCACCACATCATCATAGACAACACATCACACACGTCATCATGACATGTCACCACATCATAATATTATGCATTATTTGGGAATTGAACCAGGACTCATGGTGGTACTTTAACCACTAGACCATTGTTGTTTTATGTTATAATATTCTACATGGTAGTTCTCAATATTTCTTGAGCGTCTTTTAGAGTTTATTATTCATTATCTTAGTAATTTAGGGGGTCTGATAATTGCGGTTATTAATTTTTTGGGCTAACAATTTTGTCCCTTAATTTTTAAAATTTCAAAACTTATGTCAATTTAGACTCAATTGATGCTTTCGGACTAAAATTGACCCAAATTTTAAAAAATTTACTAAATACAATTATCAACCTAAAAAGTTAATAATCCACATTGTCATATTTCATAAGTTAATTAATGAGTATGATGGACTACAAACTCGTGGCTTTTATTGAGAAACATTAGCAAGGTCATTTGTTACTCTTGGTGAGCACTCACTATATATTTAGCTAGCATTAGCTTTGCAATATATATAGTATAGCATACCACGGGTAGGTACGGTGGAAGTCCAACACCTGGGGAAATATCTCTCGAGAAAATGTCAAATATTACATTTTAATTGAACACTTATACAATGGAAAAAGGAGCGATAGTCATCCATGTTCACATTTCATACCAACTTTGAACTTTGAAGTATTGTTAATTTTTCAACATAATTAATTTTTCCTTTTTCTTATTAATTAAATTTATTATCTATTTATCTATATTAGAGATAATTTAAGAGATTTGTGCACTCAAATTTTGGAAATTTATTTAGAAGATATGTTATCTTTTAATCATGTTGTTTTGCAGAATTCAAAAGAGAGAGAGAATTTTGACTTATTCAAACACTTTCTCCTATTTTATAGGAAATAGTTGTTTGTGTATTTTTACTTCTTTAATATAAACAAGAACATGCTTGAGAGAGAGAAAAAGAAGTGTTATAGAGATTGAAGAGGAAGAGGAGAACGTGATTTTAAGATCATGGAGATGAGGGAGCTTGAAGAGTAGAGATCATGGAGCACCAAGATCATGGAGTCATTTAAGGTCTATAAATAAGAGTTCTATTCTTGAAGAAAAGATGAGAAAAGAGCGAGAGCAAACTCATCTAAAACATTCAAGTCCAAACAGTTTCATTGTGTTGCTCTTAGTGTTGGCCACATTTGGTTATAGCTAGTCTATTTTTTTTTCCGTAGAGTCATAGAGTATATCTACTTTAATGACTTTCTAGTAAGATGGATTAGTTACGTGGTTAATTCATTTTTATATATTTGTATACGTTCCTAGATTTCACAAGTTTTTATAGAACGTATTGAGTTTTTCAAAGAGAGTCTTCTTTCAAAGATTTCTTTGTAATTTGTACTTTCAAAGTTTATACAATAAGAAAGATTTTGCCATGTAGGCATTCCACGTATATTGTTATATACTCGTGGATAATTCTCTCGTCTTCTTATTATTTCTATAATCTTGTAATGTTGTCAACATCATACGCAACATTTCATCTCTAATATTTTTAGTTTCTGTTTAATTGTCTTGTACATGAGCATCTAGACACACTTTCAAATATGTTCAATTCCAAATAAATAATATAAATTAAAAAAAAACTAAAAGAAAATACATAAACACCATATCAATATACTTTCAAATATGTTCAATTCCAAATAAATAATTGTAGTACCACATTTTTCTTCAAAACTTTATTAATATTA
Source organism: Scutellaria barbata (assembly GCA_028654395.1). NCBI lineage: Eukaryota > Viridiplantae > Streptophyta > Magnoliopsida > Lamiales > Lamiaceae > Scutellaria > Scutellaria barbata. The sequence continues at coordinate 8,967,562 of CM053646.1, read as the reverse complement.
TTATTAACTCTAATCTTTAATTATGTTAAATGAAATCATCATCTAAGGACACCTCTTGCTTGATATTTATTACACTTGGCAATTTTTAGGAATGTGAGGATAGTTGATTAAGAAGATTTTGGGAAAGGAAATAAACAAAAGAAAAAGTCACCCTCTTCTCCATCACCTTCTCTCCTTCCACCGCCAACATCACTGCCATCACCGTCCATTTTTTTCGTCACTGCCGGCAAGGTGATTCCGGCAAGGAAGAATGATTACGATATAGTTCTCGCCGAGCTGGTCACAAGTACGGGCTCGAATTTTTACCCGATCACATCTCCGTTGCGTAGGCATGTGTTTAAAATTTTCAGTATATATATATATATATATATATATATATGCATATCTGTGGGTATTGAAAATATTTTTACCTAGACTAGTTGTTTAGGTATTTAGTTTCATTGAAATGGCTACTAAAAGCTAAAATATTGTGATTTGCATGAGATTTGTAGAAGAAGGCATTTTGATTTCATATACTGACGAATATGAGAAGTAAGGTATTATTGACTGATTGAAATACCACTTAGTGTTGTGTAATATTGCAAGATATCATATTTAAATTATTATTAGAATCTAGAAGTTTTGGTTTTAATTTGGAAAGCTACAGAGTTTTATCTGTTGGTAATACATGTCAACTTTGCTACTGATATAAAAGACCTGCTTCTAATAAAACATAACGATTCATTCTTCAACAATGCGTAAACTAATGTTTTGATAATACATTTTATTTTTATAATAATAAGTTCTAACATAGCTATCTATATTCGGCCTCTGGTGCAATTGTTGATTAATGATTTTTGGCATCCTCAATTGAAGCTTCTTTCAAAGATGGCTTTTGTGAGCCATCTTCTTCAATTTATGAGTTATCTCTACGTGGGACATTTCTTGTAGCATCCTGAAGTAAGAATAAGAAAAGATGATAAACTCTTCAGTTTATAGAACATTATTCATTTTGTTTCTCTCTTTAACCTAGCCATATATTATTGATGTATGTACTAGATAAGCTAAAAGTAGTATATTTCACCTTAACCTCAAGATTTAATCTTATAGATTTTATTGATTTTTAAGCAAGTAAATCAGAGGATAAGTTACGTTTGCATACTTTGTAGGGAATACAAACAAAAGGTAAGAAAAATGAAAAATAAGACCGAAAGCAAAAGGCAAGAATAAGAAGAAATAAGACTAAGAGCTTTTGATCAGTACTATCGAGTATCCAAGGTGGGGGTAAAAATCTTTGTTATGTTTTAAATCGTACAGTTTTAAGGAAAATTATGTGACTAAGTGATTTAAATTCCGTCATTATGTGCTGTTGTTTTCAATGGAAATATTTTCATTACGTGAACAGTATTTCAAGTAAATGATATGAATTTGGGAGCTATTGATTTTCAAGTTACGCAAATGCAAAAGATTTCAAATGATGATAAGTTGGGATAATACCCGCTAACAAGGGGTTTCTTTAGAAACCAATATATGTCAAAGGTTTTCTGTACTTATGTGTTATGTGAATTATGTGGCCAACGTGAACGTGATCTATGTGTATTATGTGTTTATGTGGAACCATTATGTGAAACTTAACTGCGCATGCGTGTGTCACGCCAAAACAAAGGGGTGTAACAGCCCAATTCGGGTCGGCTTGGGGCCCTGATAGGTATTCTTCGGAAACCTATCCACAGTTGCCATTGGGACTCTTCGGGAGTTTACAACGTGTATTATATGTATAATATGCAAGCAATAGTATGTGTATTTTATTATAATAAATTCCCCAATCCCACTAAGTGTCCTTTTGGCACTTACCCCTTTTATGTAAAATGTTTTCAGTTTAAAGAATTTAGGTCGTGGCGCTGGAGCGATGGATGCTGGTAGCCAATGATTAAAAGTTGAAGAAAATTTTAATTCAAAAATGTATGTTTTTTATAATTTTTCTGGAATTTATTTATTTTTAATTTCTTAAATGGGTGAATTGTATTTGTAAGTAATGTCTCGGTCAAGGTTTACCATTTTAAGGAAACGGGACGTTACAATAATATAAATAAAAAATAAAAAAAAAACTAAAAGAAAATACATAAACACCATATCAATATGGATATAACGTAACCGCGTTAAATATCATCATAGAAAAAGCTGCGAAAAGCTGGCAAATGCTCCTCCTGCAACCATATGGCTATGTTGAAAGAACCATTCCCTTCGCGGTCCGGAATTATGAAGGTCTTGCCGTCAAATCCCATCAGGCCGGGCCCCAAATGGGCTTCATTTCCCCACCCGAAATCAGTGCCGTACAATGCCAGGCCCGTCCAGCTTATGATGGCCAAGTTAGGGTTTCCATAGAAGTCTCCTTTTGGTCGGCCATTGTTGTCCAGCGACCTGAATCTCCCCACGTCGGGCAATTCCTTCAGGAATTCCAGGTAACCCCTGACGGTGTCATCTGTGACCTTCTCCACGGCTTCACGGATTTTCTTGCAGGCCGTTCCGATGGAGTTTGAGACCAGGCTTCCTGATTTATCCGATGCTTCGACTCGAATCAGGGCGTTTCCGAAGTAGTTCTTAGGAAGTGCTGGCTTCATTTTGGTCCGGAAATCCGCCACGAAGTGGAGGCTGGTTTGCTGCTCGGTGGCGTGGCCGCGGGCCTGGCTCGTGCACCGCCAGATGTGGGCGGCCACGGCCTCGAACCGGCTGTACCCGCGGCAGCCTCCGTCGGAGTCCTGGTTCGCTTTGCTGCGGAGTTTCTCGATCTGGAGCTTGCTGAGGCTGAGGAACGCGACGGAGAGAGGCTTCTTCCTTTGTTCCATGCTGTTCTCCTCGCCGATCAGCGTCGGCGGTGGGCGGAGCACCGCAGGGTCGAATTTCTTCACAGGTTTCCCAGTCTCCAAGATTTTCCGATCGAGAAACGGCGCCGTAACGGGCCCTGATCCGCGGGCGAATTTGGTCCACTCGTTGATGAAATGAAGCGCGCTCGGCCCGTCAGCCATGACATGGGAGATTCCGAGCCCAATGCTAACGCCGCCGCACCTGAATCTCGTCAGCTGGACTATCACCATCGGAATCTCGTCGATCGGGGTGGTGTAGTCCACCGTCGGAATCAGGGCCTGGATTGCCTGAGTCGGAGTGAAATCGCCAAAATCCTCCACTGCTGAATCGGACTCCGCCTCAAAAATTGGGACACCCTTGCCATTGCAGTGGAGCTCCACCCTGCTGCCGCCCTCCTTCGACCAGCTCAGGCGGCCCGAAAGGGGATAGAACAGTGACAGGGCTTTGCTGAGAGAGTCTTTCAGGATGGAAACGGGGTCCACAGATTCCAACAGAGTGGAGTGTTTGTAGAAGTAGATTGTTGGTGTGTGGGTTATGTCTTTGATTTGATCACATGAATTCAAGTGCATGGTCTCGTTCGGGCCGGGCTCGGCGGGCCGGACAATGTGGGTGGCCTTCATAGTAACCACCATCTCAGCAGAATCTACTATGACAGATGATGATGAGAGAGAGGTGAGAGAGATGAATGAATAATAATCGAATGCATACTTTATATAATAGGTGAAAATTTCAAACTTGTTTAGGATTATTGATTGGTATGATCCAACTTGGTGTTAGGTTATTATTTTATGACAATTGTGTTGACTTTCTCAAAAGGATTTGCCAACTTCCCTAGAGTTGACTAATGTAAGAATGCGTATGTATATATTATGGTTGAGCAGTCATCTTTCACACTAACAAAACATTATAAAAAATCTCTTTACTAGGTATCCTCCATCTTTGTCATTTATTGGTAACAATGTTGGTTAATATAATTAATTCAAGTACATTGATTCATTAAAAAAAGATTAAATAAAAAAGATTTATTATTTTGTTTCAATTTTTAACCTAATAATTTTTTTTTTTTTAAATCCAATTGCAATATGAAATTTAAAAATTTCTTAATGTGAAACTAATTTTTTTTTCCTGACAACTTTTTTGATGAAACGCATATCATGTGATTTGTATAGTCTTATGTGAGTTTCATAAAGATAGAAACAATTTGAAAAACCTGAAGTATGACTTTTTTTGATCAATTTGAAACTGAAACCTTTTTAAAATGATATATTATTTTTATGAAAATCAAGTGTTGTGCATTTCGTCAGAAAAATTGTTGAAAAAAAATGTAGATTGCATTTTGAAAAGTTCTGAATTTCTGATTGTAATTGGATAAAAAAAATTATAAATTAAAAGAATGAACTGTAGGTTGACTTTTGATCTTAATCTTAAAAAAAAAAAAAAGAAGGTATCCTATGCATACGGTGTATAAATCTTAGATCATGCACTTGGGATAGGTCGGACCGGATTCAACCCAAATCATTATTTCTTTTTCTTTTTTTGCCCTAACCTTTATATTTTAATAGTTATACATTTATGGTATATTAGTTCTACCATTATATACAAATATCATAACTTTATGTAATATTTTAAGTTAAAAAATCCCAAATTTTGACACAATTCGTACATATATACTTTTATATGGTATTACTCGTAGTTTTAAGTGATATTAGTCATACATTTATATCAAGGTAGTTTATGTTATACATAACAATACAACTTACATAACTAAAAGGTATGAAAGATTATAATGGATGTTTTACAAAAATGTTAAGGTACAACTAAAACCTTAAAATGTATGACTGACATAGCATAAATATACGACTAATATAATATAAAGATACAACATATGAAAACGAATTTAAACGAGTTTGGATGCATCCATCCAGATACGTGATGATGTATAGACTTGTGAGTGTGTATAGCGGATCTAGTCGACCCGAGCAATAATTGCACAAATATTTTTGTCCTAAAAAAATGCCAAAGAAAATAATTCTTGCACCCGATAAAAAAGCAGTGTTCAAAAGAAAAAAAAAACCTTTTTTTATCTAAAACCATATTTCCAAAGTCATAAACCTTTTAACATAAATATATCCTTTTCATACGTGTGTGGACTAGTCCAAAATGTTTGAAGTTTCATGCGTTCTTACCTAATAAAAATCCCACTAGCTTAGGGTAAACGCACCTAATGATCAATTCAGTACTATGCATGTCTTTTTTTTTTTTCCTAGTGGAACTAAATATAATGCGTATATAGTTTACGTTATTATAATTATATATAAACTCCCAAACTTTACACACACACACAAAAATAAAAAAATAAAAAATATTCCCAATGTAGATGTGGTAGTGAGTCACTAATTGAAGACAGCTCTTATGAATATTACTAAAAAATCATTTAATATATTTTACTGCTATTATCGGTCTCCATTTTATGTGGAACTTGGGTTGAACTTTATAAATTATTTAGTGTATATATTTATAAGATTTGTATCATCAAATTATTGTGTTATATCCGTTATAAATTCAACTGCCCCCCCCCCCCCCCCCAAAAAAGTAATTTCATTTTGAATATGTAAATTAGTTGAAGTTCAAAATTGTTATTCATTTTGAATAATTAAATAGTCTAGCGTCAAGTTAAAATATCAACTTTATATTTCTTTTCAGAAAAGTAAGAATATATTTTCTCTTTATCAAACTCGTTTGACCATCTATTTTCCAATCTCACCTCCAAATTCCGGTTTCGTCTCTAATTTCATTTTGTTAATTATGCATATTTTATTTTGTTTATTATCTATTTTGGTACGCCTTAAGTGTGACATGATGACATCATTTTTATGATGTAAAATATTGAAATAAAATCTACATATAAGTGTTACGAGTTAATTTGTTGGATCTACAATATTCTGTCTTGGACCAATTGAAAGAAGTTTCTCACCTAAAAAAAGAAGAAGAAAAAGAAAAAAGGTTAAGAAGAAGAAGATGAAGAAGCAAGTGTAGAAAAGTCCTGGGGGCATATGTATTAATGCAAGAAATCGCGAGGCAAAACAGCAATCCTAGCTGCAGAGTTGCTTTGTCTTTGTTTAGACCATATACTTGTCTCCACTTAACTACTTTAGCCTTTTTGTAATAGTAGAAACTTTCTCCCTTAAATTATTCAATAATGGAATAAGAATACCCAATCTCATAATACTTAATCATTTTCGATTTTTGACTTTGGATAACAATATGAAATAATCTATTACTAATATCAAAGTGTAGATGTTCCTTATAAAATTTGAATTGTCTAATATATTTCTATTGAAGATTATTGTGTAAGGTTACAATAGTAATTTAGTGATTTTTAAATAATTTTATATTAAAATTATAATACAAAATCCTATAGATGCTCAATCCTATAAGAATTCTGATTTAAGTATTTTTGTATTTTTTAGAGATACACCCACAAAATTCTTCAAACTCTTTGCTTCAAACTCAACAATATAATAGGAATTATAGCTAATAACCCTAAAATAAACATGCCAATCAACAATGCATATAAATTAGTACGACAATGAGAAAGATTTGAGAAGAATTTACGGGGGTTTAAGAGTGGAGCGAAAGTGCCATCAACATGATTGAAGGGCTTTGGAGTTCAGAGAAAGCAAGATTTAGCCATTTATATTCTAATAAAAAATGACTAATGAAGGATATGAATTTGAGGGAAGAATCTGAATAGTGAAAACATAAAACAACTTGTCGTAAATGAATTAGCAACAAGTAGCCTAAGAATTATTCCTTTAATTACATTTTTTAAGTGGAAATTTAATTTTGAATCCTTGCAAGCTTTTATTAAAGATCAATATGAAGACACACGCTTACGAAGAATTTGAGTTTTTTTTTTTTTTTTTTAAATCTTGACAATCTAACAGCAGTCGAACAGAAATTTTTTAAAATCGAGATCAAAAACTTGTTGAAATCATTAATCTGAAGTAATAAACATCACTCTTATTGTCGAATTATAATACAAATAGTCATATGGTAATTTTACAATACCTTTTACATATTTGTGGTTCTCCACATATTGATTCAAATTGTTCCAAAATCTTAGATATTTAGTAATTTTGGTTGTGAACTTTATTTGCGTTTATTGGTTATATTGATGTTTATTTGGAGCAAAGAGTAAAAAAAATATAAATGAAGTTGAAGTCAATAAAAAACTGCTAAAAACGAAAGAAAATACGAAAGAAAGAAGTGAGGTAAAATTGGCACGGCCTAAGAGTATAGCACACGACCAGGTCGTGCCAGAGTTCCTTTCATTCTCTTCTCTGGGGCAATATGATATTCTCATTTTCTGAAGGAGTAAAATGCAATTTCCTTTAAAAATGACATCATCCATGGCCACGATTCTCGGTCATAGTTGAGCGAGCAAACAACCGCAGTGCACGCAATTCAGGTTCCCTTGCCATCCAGCCATCCTCCATAACCAAACACTCGCAATTGTTGATCCACCATTGTTGAAATCAAGCTTTTCTTCCAACAATTCCATAACCGATCCCTTCTCAATCAAGGAAATGGGCAACAGTTCCTCCATGCTCACTCAGCACGACATAGAAGAGGTCTGCAAATGTATGCGTGTGTTCCTTCTTAATTGCTTATCGGTATATAGATTTTTGTTTGACAATGTACTGATTAATCCAATATTCCTGATGCTTTCAATAATTTCTTCTACTGAGTCATTTTTGTTGAATTCTATATTGTGGAATTGCGCGTGTAGTTTCGCAGCAGGAGATTGTGTCATTGTATAAGAGATTCTGTCAGTTGGATCGAAATGGTTGCGGATTCATCTCGGCTGAAGAATTAATGACTGTGCCTGAATTCGTCGTCAATCCCCTTTCTCAGGTTTTACATATGGCGTTCTGTTTACTGATTGTTCTATTCACATCCGAGTATTCTAATTTATGTTGCAAGTTAGGATAACTGGCCAATTGGCGATATAATAAGAGATACCAATTAATTCATTTTACCTATTATATTGGTACAAGTAATGTGGTTTTTATGCATAAGGTGATGCATGTTACCTAGTACTGTCTTCTTCGGTGTTCTTTCTTTGTTTTTCTAGAGATTGTTTAGGATGCTGGATGGACTAAATTTCAAAGGGTTCGTTGCATTTCTATCTGCTTTCAGCCCTCGAGCAAGCTTGCACCAGAAAGTTGAATGTATGACCTTGAGGATGAGTGTTGTATTCTTGGTTCTTTTACTTGCCATCAAATTCTTTTTTCCCACATTATTCAACGTTGGGACCAACAGTGTGCTATTACCTTGATGCAGTTATCTTTAAGGTTTATGACAAAGACGGTAATGGGACGGTAACTTTCTATGAAATGCTGGACATATTGCGGGACTTGACGGGTCATTTTCTACCCGAACAGCTGAGAGAGGTTGATTTCTGGCACTGGCCATCTTCTTGCTTTAATATATTATTTTCAGTGTTTTCATTGGTTCTTTTCGTTTTCAATTTTTTTATTGTGTATATAAGTGTCCTAAATTGGGAATTTCCTATGTCTTTAGAAAAAGAGAACCGGCAAAAAGCCTTTGGGATAAACAGCATAAAATTTATAATGTTTCTTCGTACTTAGATGATGTGCTGCACTTGATTAATGATGCTAGTCGTGGAACTATCATATTGTTTCACAATGCATTTCTTTCCCATAATTTCATATTTTTGGATTGTACAATTAGTATATGGTTGACAAGGGCTTATTCATGTTCTCTTGGTTTCCTTTTTGGAACAGAGAGTTCTGACCCAAGTTCTTGAGGAAGCAGGCTATACAAAGTATTGTCTCTTAGTTCAAGCTGACTTCATGAAGGTAATTGCAGTTCTGATTTGTAAACTGTTCAGAGGGACTTGATATTGCTATCAATTGAAGTTAGGAAAGTTGCTCTAGCCCGAAGAAATTTGAAAGCATGATTTGTTTCCGTGCTTTTTATTTTACTTGATCTTAAATTCTCTCTCTTTTCTTTTGGTGGTTATACCCTAGAAATGTTCTTACATTCTGGAACTTTTTTCAAGTTTAATTTTTTAGGTTCCATTTTTAACAGTTAAAAACTTAAATTTGAACACTCATGCAAATGCAGTCATTGTCAAACTTGCATGATTCTTGTAATAGCATTTGAGCTTTTTGCCTCAAATTACTGAAATTTGACTTCATATCTTCGTAAATTTGCATGTCTGATAAACATATTACTAAGCAGTACGCAGACCTTTTTGACTTTGCCTACTGAGGATGCTCATAGAGAAGAACTTTTCGATTTTCTTTGACCAAAGCATACATACCACTTTCCTGGTGGTGTATTGAATGATGTGGAAAGTCATTTGCAATTTTTCTTTTCAAATCCCATTAGGAGTGTCAATTATGAAAGTCTTCATTTAGTTAAGTATATAAATCACTTAATGGATATTGCTATAGCATGCTTCCCTATCTTTATGAATATTGCTGCCTCATGGACACTGTAAGATGTGGTATCTGATTCCATATCATGTCATATGTGGATGCTTATCTAGTAACTTTAGAAATTTGAACGTATAGTCAGTGGACTTCCCAACATTCTGGCAATATTTTTGAATGTTAATACCTGTACTCCGAAAATTTAATTCCGCAGTGCATTGTATTAAGCATGGTCCCATGGACATGGAATGCAAATAAATACCAAGGAAACACAAAAGGAACAGCCTATACCAACACTCAGTGACTCACACAGAAGAAAAAAAAAGTAGAAAAAGATGAACTGCAGAAATTAACCCTTATTTTGCATTTAAGAATTTCAAAATTATTATTCTTTGGATTATTTTATTTTTTTATGAAGTTCAATGTATAGATTTTGATTATTTAGGAATTGAATCAGGAGTTCTTTTTTGTTGTTGCTTTTTTCCTTACTCATTTAGAACAGAAAGAGCACCTTTGAAGTTGCATGCTTTTTTCTCCTCCTTTCTTCGATGGTAGGTTTATTCTGATTTTCACGCTTTACATAATACATATAATTAATGTCTTAATCTTTACTAAAATATATTGTAACGCCTCGTTTCCTTTTTAAGGCAAACTTTGACTGAGGCGTTACTCACGCGTAAAATTCACTCTTTCAAGAAAATAAAAATAGATAAATTCTAGAAAATTGTTATGAAATATACATTACGAAATTCATGAAATATAATATTTTGAAATTAAAACTTTCTTCGACCTGTGATCATCGGCTACCAGCATCCACCGCTCACGCACCACGCCCTAAACTCTTTAAATTGAAAACATTTTACATAAAAGGGTTGAGCGTACAAAGACACTCAGTGGGGTTGATCTACGGGAATACTCATAATAGTATCATCCAATAACATCTTTTTGTTTACAGTTTTTAGCCGTCATGAAAACGCGGATCTTAACCACCATGAAAAACATTTGCTTAACATAAACATATTACACGTTGTGGACTCCCAAGTAGTCCCAATGAACTCTAAATAGGTTTCCGAAGAATACCTATCAGGGCCCCAAGCCGACCCGATTTGGGTTATTACACCCCCTCGTGCTGGGTTTCCGAAGAATACCCCTGATGGGCTTCCGACAAGGAATACCCTACTTGGCGTGAAGGCGCATGCGCAGTTAAAAATCACATAGTGGTTCCACATAAACACATAGTGCACATTAATCACGTTCACGTTGGCCACATAACTCACATAACACGTAAGTACAGAAAACTTTAGCATATGTTGGTTTCTAATGAAACCCTTTTGATGCGGGTATTTCCCGTCTTTTCATTTCATGGAACCAGTCTCATTTTTGTCTCTTGAAATCAATAACTTTCGAAGTCGTATAATTTGCTCGAATAAAATTCATGTAGTGAAAACATTTCACTTTAAAAAGACGTCACGTAACAACAGAATTTAAATCACATAGTCACGTAGTTTTTTGTAAAATTGTACAACTTAAAACATAAATAAGATTTTACCCCCACCTTGAATAGTCGACAAGATCGGTCAAAAACTTTCGATCTTATTTCCTCGTATTCTTGCATTTTGCTTGTATTCCCCTTTCCCGTGGCTATTCGTGGCGAAGACGGCGACCGAGTCAAAAATCGAGACCGTACTTGAGATGAGCTCAGTGAGTACTACATATGGGTGGGTCCGATTACTTTATCGGACAAACATCGATGGGGTTGTCGTCTCTTCCCACGATCGTACGCGATGGAGAAAGTGGCCGATTCAAATTCCGAGACCATAGTTGTGACTGGCTCGGCGAGAACTTTAAAGTAATCGGTTTACTTTGCCGGAAAACGTTGGCCGGCGACGATTGGAGAAGCAGCGGTGAAGGTGGCAGCATTGTTTGCAGAGAGTGACGGGAGAGGAGAAAGAATTTTTTTTTTCTTATTCTTCTTTTCCACAAGCCACCTACTCCTATGTGCTAATTCCCAACTTGCATCTCCCCTGCCCAACATACATCTTCTTTTTCCAATTAGATGACATGTGTACTTAATTTAATATGAGGTGTCACTATGGTGTTTAATTAGAATTTTTTTTTTAGGTAAATTAATTAGACGAAAATTTAGATATTACATATATAATCTAATTTTCTTATGTTGTTAAAATAACATCCTTTTTGTGATCTTTCTTACTCACAGATTCTTGGGAATTCTGATTTGAAGATGGAAGTTGATATTCCAGTAGATTAAAGGATAACATATAAAGTCTGCTATGGTTATGTTCCTCCTGTCTTATTATATTGGTATAGCCATGATCCCTGGTTGTATGACTCTTAGTTGACTTTGCAATTTGCTGTGAACTAGTTCTTGCATTACAAAGCTGGTGTTTTCTTCTTTTCCTGGACCATAGATTCTCTGCATTGTAAAATGTTTGATGATGGATTCTCCATTACAAAACAGTTATTCGTTTTACAAGTGCACAATGTATGAGAACCTATCAATCATTAATATACGTTTTTGGTGTTGGAAGAATGAAATATGAGATGAAATATAGAAACGAACATAGGATTTGGGATGAAAGCATGGAATTGGCCTGGTATCAGACTAATTTTCTTGCTTTCCAAAAATATATGAGTTCTAAAAAAATGTAATTACTTGATAACGAGACGATATTTCATGAGTTTATGCATCCCAAATTTCTCTAATTCAGCCATAACGACTTTTCAAAACCTACTCCAAGTCAACCTAGCCGTTGCAATCGGCCATAACGACTTTTCAAAAACTTAAAAAAAAGGGATAATTGCTCTTTAAGTTTCTATAAAATAGATCCAATTTTTGCGAATTCACGTGTAATGACCATGAGTTTATAACCACGAATCATCACTATAATGTAACAAGAAACTGTAAATAATTAAATAATAATTACAAAAATAACCATATTTTTTCGATTGATTTAAAATTGTGCTAAGGCTTAAAATTATTTGTTTCAATCCTCCAATTTTACCTCCAATTTCCATCATGTTATTTAACCATGAAATGTTTTTATATCTGGTGGTCACCTCAGAAAATTAACGGTTGTAATTAGATGTAATAGTGTGGAAATAATGAAAAAATATGTTTCTGAAAGTGAGGAAAAATGCAGTTATAAACTAGTGAAGGAAAAGATGTTGTTAAGAAAAAGAGTTAGGCTTCTCAAATATATAACTTGTGCTATTTTCAGTTTTCAAAGGCTTCATATTTCCTCTGCCAAAATCTACTGCATGCCTATTTAATATTCAGGTGTCATCACCTGAAATTTTAATCTTTATTAAGAAAAGGCATGCTTTAGGGCAGATTGAGATTAAGATTACCTGAAATTTAACCCCAATTTCTTGTTGAGAGAGAGAGAAAGAGGGGAGAGAGAGAGGGAGGATTTGAGAGAGAGAGAGGGAGGATTTGGGTTGGTTCAATTCTTCTTCTGGGAGAGAAGAGATTTTGACAGTGTGTTCAAAAGGCTACCCATTTGGATGTGTTTCTCCTCTTTTCTCCAGGGAATTAGGTATGAATTATTTGTTTGTTATATATATGTATTATATGGTATTTCTTTCTTTTTTTTCCCAGTTTTTTTTTGTGTGGAAAACATTCAGAATCCACATTTCTTTTGAGTTTCTCATATGGAAAGTATTCGAATTTCTTGAATCTCAACTTGTCTAGATCACATGAATAAATCCATAGTAATTTATATACATTGAGAAATGTCTCTCATTGTCATAATTCACAAAATCATCCTTCTCTAGTTGGATTGTTTCTGAAAATGCCTGTTAAAAGTGTTGTATGATCAAATATATGTTTTTAGCATTGTTTAAAATAGAATTATGTTGATGATATTATCCGTTTTGAATCCTCAGTTTGTAGTGGTTTATTCGCCTGGAAACGACACAGATGGCGGATAATAGCGCGATGATGTCCCAAGCAGAGATTGCTATTCTAAAAGAGACACTTGGAGCCCAGCAAAGGCTTCTCCAGAAACTCTACAATGAGTTAGAAGCTGAAAGAGAAGCCTCAGCCACTGCTGCCAGCGAGGCGTTGTCTGTCATATTACGTCTCCAAGGTGAGAAGGCTGCAGTGAAAATGGAGGCTGAGCAGTACAAGCGATTGGCAGAAGAGAAGATGATTCATGCAGAAGAATCGTTTGCAATAATCGAAGATGTCATCACTCAGAAAGAAATGGAGATGGCTGAGTTAGACTACCAGCTTCAAACCTACAGGTACCAGTTGATGAGCATGGGTGTGATCGATCCTAGTGATGGCGATGTGGACATCCCGGAAAATCTCTTGCAACGAAAAGACTTCTTAGAAAGGAGGAATTCGGGCCCTCTTTTGGTTAAGTCTAAGAAAGGTAGCAATTCTTGTAGCCCGGATTTGGATTATGCTTCCAAGAATGTGGATGAACAGGAGGCTATTGAGTTGGCTCCTTATTCCGATAGGAAAACTGATTGCTCGTGTCATGGTGGGATCAGTTCTTATGCGGATCAGATAAGGGAATTGGAGCTGCGTGTGAAAGAAATCGCGGGGCCTAATTACATAGGCTCGAGGAATGAGACACCCCCTTCGTTGTCCTTAAGGCAGAGTGTTGGAAATCTGTCTCTTTTGTCTAACTTGACGCATGAAACAAGGCCCCCATCTCCACAGGTTTATGTTGGTAGTTCATATGATCGGAGTAAAGTTAAGCAGACGAAGCATTTAGCAGATGAAACACCAAAAAAGGGGGAAGCTGTTAATGTTTCTTGGTCATCTAGTGTTCATGATGTTTTTGAAGTCCCACAGGCTGATGAGGATTTCATGTTAAAGAAAAGCAAATCGACAGATTTTGAAGGTGATGAGGTTGTCAAAAGCAAAGATTGCGATTTTCCAGAAGCTGTTAAGCCTTATTATGCTAAGTATGAACCTGAATGGTTGAAGAAACTGTTGCATTCAAATCAGCATGAGAAGAAGCTGAGTAAACTGAGTGACGATGATAGGAATCGTGCTGTTATGAAACCTACGACTAGTGTTTCTGAATCTCAATCGATTTGGAGTAAACTGAAGAGGACTTCTTCGGAGATAACTGAAGAAGTGGAAAGGGTGGCAGAATCTGCTGCTAAACGAGTCGAAGAACTGAAGCTTTTGACAGAGATCAGAGAGAAGCTGAATGTATTGCAGGATGAGATTAGGTGTCAGAAAGCTAAAGAATCATCACCAATTCAAGACAAGCCCTCCTTAACTCCTCTATCTGAGGTGCTTATTATGGTTTTGTTATGTCATAAAAGCTTTTTGTCTTAATCTTGTTCTGATTTTTGATGCATTTGGTAATGCAGGCAATGCTGCACTTTTGGCTTTGATCGAGGGGAGGATCATAGAATCGATAGTGGCCTACGGAAATGATGTTGTGTCACGTACACGTTGTGTACGGTACGGTACACCTCACAACACCTGATTAATTTAGCCAACATGAGGATTATACTTTCAGTTTTTTTTTGCAGCTTTTATATCAGTTTCTTTGAACAGATGAATAGCTTGATAGGAGTATATGTATCTCCATTCTGTCATTTCTTTTCAGTCTTTCTCATTACATCCAAAGGCAGAAAGATTTTTTTTTTTTTTTTCTCTCTTCACAATCTGTAGTATGTACTCAGTTTTTTTGTATGCTTGATAAAGAAATTGAGGTTTTTCAGAAATTGAGTATTTCTTACCACATAAAAAGCATATTTCATTATGATTCAATCATAAAAAGCATAATATGTACATATCTAAAATCAGGCTAAAGAATATTCCTTCTTGTTTTATTTCCTTACTTTTCATTCTTTCAAATCATAATTTACAAAAATATTCACATATCTAATATTTGTTTGTATCGATATGATTTATTGACAGACCAAAAAGGTTTTTATGATAATGGTCCTTTAAATAGAGAGTCCTGCAAGTGGCAGGGGAAAAAGAAACATGGTAGGTTTGCATTAACAATAAAAGAGTTGGTTAGAAAAGCGTAGTGTAGTGATGGACAAATCATGATGAAAGAATGAACAATGTAAATGTAATAAAGGTGTGTATATATAGTATGAGACAAAAGATACAAAAAGTAGTTTACATTGTTGTATGGAGATTTAACAATGTTCCTTTGGGATCTTACCAGACAGAAAGTTGCCTGCCTAGATCAGCTAACTTTCGAGATCATAGGGAGTTGCACTAATTTCAAATATTTTCCCATTCGAGTTATATGTCATTTGATATTTTTTCGATATTTTTTCGAAAAAATTTAAATATATGACCTTTAAATTTGATCATTTTATAGTGTTGGACAAATCTTAATAATTGATTTTGAACACATGTATCGCTAAGATTTGTTTGTTACAATAAACAACATTAAATTTAAAGTTTATATCGCATAGAACATTTCAAAAATTTTACAAAAAAATTCAAATACCAACTAGTAAAAATATTTATTTTTAACTATTTTTTCTTAATTCAGTTTCCTTGTAATGAATTCGAATACATGAATCATAATTAATTAATTTTTTCTAATGAATTAATTAATAGGTTTGTCATATTTACATCAAAAAATTATTAATATATAAAAACTATTTTTTAAATTTATAAATTGTAACGGCCAAATTCATTGTTAGTCGCTATATAATTTTTTCGCAAAAGATACAAAAATATATATAATAATAATAATAATTATTATTATACATGTATTATTTATATATATCGATAATGTAATATAAAATGGAAATGATCTCTACATGGACTTTTCTGATAATTTTAAAGTCAACATTAACAAATCATATAGAAGGATTTTTCTACACATCTAAGCTCTTTCGTCAAGTATATCTTTCTGTAGAGTGAAAGCTAATTGATATTAATTAAGTCAAGCACAACCCTGTTCACATTTTTCCATAAAATTTAAGTGGATGAAAATTAAGAATAAATCTTCATTTCTTTGCTATGAAATAATATGTTATTTCGTTGTTTATTTAATCAATTCAAAAATGTAACTAGAATAAAATAATTTTACACATGGATACACAAGTTAATTAAATAAAGGATTTTTTTTTTTTGCTCATTAGCTAATGATGCTTTAAATTTGAAGTTTTTTTTAACTTTAATCTGATTTAAATAAAAAAAGTTAATTTTGGAGATAATTTTTAATATAAATGTTGGTAAAATTTATGCGACATTCCAAATTGAATATTTAATTGAGTATTTTGATTGTAAATGAGGGAAAATAATATATGTGGCACTAAATGGGGAGGGGGGGGGGCCTAATCTTAACATAATTTAATTTTACCTCCATACAGTTAAAAACTTAAAAACTCGTAAAATTAGTAATCCAAACCATATTTATAAAACAAAAATTAAAGTTCTTCCCTTAAATAAAATATGAAGTAAAATACAAGAGGAACAAAATTAAACTAATAACAATTCTTGGGATTGGACCACCATACTATCTCTAAGGGGGATGAACTTGAAGAGGATAGAAAAAGTTAGGCAGTTTGGAGACTCTGAAAATGATTTTTTCTGCATATTTGGTGTTTAATTAATTAATATTATGATGCAATGATGATTAGATATGCAACTATATATCTCAACTTGATCCAAGAAACATCAGTGGACGTACGGGCAAAAAGTACATCACAATATAACATTTAGGTTTCATACAAGAACAAATTTGTTTAGTTATAATCAATGATGAAAATATCGGTAGAAATATTGATACCTTAATTTTATGGAAATATCGATAGATATATCGGTTTTGGTGGAAATATCGATTATTTTTTTTAAAATATGAAAATTTTGTAAAAAAAAAATTAAAAAATATATGTAGCAGTATACATAATATTATACCTAACATTAATACATATATTAAACTTAAAATTTCAAATAAAATAATATATTTACAATAAATATAGAGATAAACTATTATTATTTAGTATATAATATATACATTATAATTCTTTTCTTAAATTCATAAATTCAAAAAAATTAACTAAACTTAATTAAATTATGAGAAAAATCTAATTTATTCAACAATTTAATTAAAATTGTTATTTGTTCTACTCATAGATAGAAATATAGATATAAAGTTTAAGTTTGATAGATATCTTTTAAATACATATAAAAAATATATAATAAAAAAATAGAAAAGAAAAGAAAATAAGGAAAAAAACACACATACCATTACGTAAAGTAGGAAAGGAAAAAAACTAAAAATTACTGTAGCACTGGTCAAAAATGATAAATCGGCGATATTTCGATGAAATATCGCTATATATCGCTTTATTTTTACAAAAATAAAACTGTAAGGTATTATAATTTAGGCCCTCCAATTTCGCGATATTTCACCGAAATATCACAATATTTTCAACTATGGTTATAATGATATGTTAATTGTTAAAAACTGAAAAATACTAAATAAGCTGGCATGAACTTTAATTAAGTTCATATTACTCATACACGTATTCATGTGTAAATTTGTTTGTCACACACACATATATATATATATACACATCCAAATACGTGACCAGATTATAAGTTTTGTATCGCTATAGCTAGCTTTATTTTGTGATGAATGCGTGCAATAGGACTTTCCAAATATTTTGGAAGCTAAAATTTTTATTTTGATTTTATAACTTTTATCATATTCATTTTTTTCCTATTTATTATATGAATTTCTACGGTATAATTTTTTTAATATTTCAATTTTAATCCAATTTTTAAAAGAAATTTAATTTACAACATTAATTATTAACATACATATGCGTCATTGCAATGTTGTATTTTAAATTAGGGATTTTGATTGTACGATGGAGAAAACGATGATAAATTATGGGAAAATATTTAGCTTCATATAAAGAGTTCCACAAAAAAAAAAAAAATAGATCTATATATTTTCCAGTTATACAATCAACATCCCTAATTTAGACGTTGTATAAGTATAATGAACGTTAATGTAAGCAATTATTGTTTGAGATCGACTTTTGAACTAAAATTGAATAAAAAATTAAAATTTTAAAATTAAAGAACCATATAGAAACTCGTTGTTATGGATACAAAATAAATAGTATCATAAAGTTATACGACTCAGAACTATTCGTTTTCCTATTTTAAACCAACAACTTGAACATATGGGCCATCTTGCTAAAGGCAAAAATCTTTGTCACCAGTATGAATCATCAAGATTTTTGAGTGCAATTTATCGGTTAATTTAGAAGTAAGTGAGTTGGGTATTAATTCCACCTTCCACTACCATCATGTGACAAAATAATATTGAGTCATATTCATATTGGTAGGCTCAAATTAAGAATCGATTAAGTGATTAAGTGCAATTCGACTATGCAAAGCATGATTCTCAGCCATGACTAATGATAAATCAAGATAACAAAATACTGATTTAGATTAAACTAATGATTAATTTTGCCCATTCACAGTTCATCATTTTGCTGATATCAAAATCAACAGTGATTTCTCCTTTTGGACAACCAAAGTAAAGGCTGCCTTGATGAATGAGACATAAAAAGTGAAAACTAAGTTGAACAACTCAAGAAACACTTGATCGATCATCTAACATTGTTGATGAAAGAATGTCTTAATTATTGCTTGGAGTTTGTTCAAAGACTAGGGTTGAAGAAGTGCTACAAAGATACTGCTTCAAAAGAGTGACTTCATTAGCTACATCCGACATCGTAGGCCTAGTCGATGGATTATATTGGGTGCAAATTAGACCGAGTTCTATCAGTTCTAAGATTACGTTCCCCCATGTCTTCGTATCATACGAGGCCATGCCACGTGGCGTTGACCTTTCGATAGCTTCTTTGACAATTGGACCGAGCTTATTGGGATATTGGCTCTTGACCCATTCGTGCATGCTTGCACCCTCTTGGAATAGGACATTCGTAGGACGTTTCCCTGTTATTATCTCCAATAACACAACTCCAAAGCTATAAACATCGCCCTCTGGTGAAGCATGCTTTCCCATTCCGTATTCTGTCATTGAAGAATTAAAAAAAAAAAATTAGTTAACATAATTCATAAGTTTTACAGATAATACTAATTCAAAAATGAAGAAAATCTCAATTTTCATTTTGTTATTTAGGTTATATCCATATTTTTAGTTTATTTTGATTCTCTAACTATTAGTTATTTTCGAATTTGGTTCGATTTTGCTCAAAATGTCAATTTTTGTCTATGCAGTAGCCGAAATTGAAAAATCCGCGCTAACAATTTCAGCATCCATGTCCACATAGGCAAAAATTGAAATTCCAAATAAATCGGATGAGAATTGAAAAAACAGATAGACTTTATGGACTAAAACTGGAATAGGTTAAATCGATGGTAAAAGTTGACAAAAACTAAATTACTTTATGAAAATTTCCGATTAAGGAGGAGATTTTTTTTTACCAGGGGCAATATAACCAACTGAGCCACTCAGAAAGCCATCTGTGGAGTCATAAGAAGCTGAATCATCAAGACAAGCATTCTGATCATGATCAGCACCTTTAACCAATCTTGATATGCCAAAATCAGTGACCAAAGCAGTGAGATCATCATCAAGAAGAATATTGCTGGGTTTAAGATCACAATGCACAACTTTAACAGGAGCATAGTGATGCAGATAGGCCATTCCTTCAGCCACGTCACTGCAAATGCTGACAAGCTGAACCAAATCCAATCCACGTTTCAATCCATAGCTTGGATACAGATGATTCTCCAAGCTCCCATTCAGCATCAATGGCAGAACGATCGCCTTAAAATCTGGCCTGCTGCACGTTGTTATGATCCTGATCAGGTTTCTGTGCCTGATTCTTTTCAAAACCTGGCATTCCCTCTTGAAGCTCCCCAAGATTTCTGCAGCTGTTTTTGAATGAAGAACCTTAACTGCAATCCTCGTGTTGTCTCTGAGAACTCCCTTGTACACGTGGCCGAATCTGCCTGATCCGATCAGGCTCGAGCCACTGAACCCTCCAGTGGCTTCAGTGAGCTGTCTACGAGAAATTCTGGGGTGTTTCACCTCCTGGTTTCTCGAAGCTTCTTCCTCGTCCTTGACAATGGCCTTGCCTTTTATAACAGGCAGATTGGTTCTCAGCTTTGATCTCAGTACTAGAGAGTATCCAACTATGCAGAAAATGGGGGTGATGAGCAGTGAAAGGAGAATCGCCATCAAGAAATGGCGGGTTCGTTTCCCATGGCACGTGCCTAGACCCTTGATTGAGCCACAGAGATTCTTGTTTCCGAGGAATGAGTTGATTGTTAGTGATGAGAATGATCCCTTGTTGGTTATGTTTCCGGAAAAATCATTGTATGAGAAGTTCATTAGCTTCAGAGATGGTGATGCCTGTAGAGACAGTGGAATTTCGCCGTTGAAATGGTTGTATGAAACGTCGAGCTCTTTGAGATAAGGCAGGCTTCCTACAGCTGCTGGAAACTGTCCTTCCAAGCAATTACGCGATAGATTGAGAGTCTCTAGAGCAATACAGCTTCCCAGCTGGGAAGGCAAGGTCCCTGACAGGTTGTTTGCTGAGAGATCAATGGCTAAAACCATGTCCATTTTACTCAGCTCCAATGGAATGTCTCCATGCAAGAGATTGCTGGAAAAGTTCATGTACAGCTTCAAACTGGTCAGCCCAGCAACTTCACCTGGAATTGTACCTGAAATTCTATTATGAGAAAGATCAAGAATTTCCAAGTTAATGCATTTTCCAAGGCTGGGTGGGATGATTCCTGAGAGATGGTTATCATACAGAAGCAGCCTTCTTAGCTGTACAAGGTTAGCAAAGGTGTTTGGAATAGTACCAGAAAGCCTGTTTTTGGACAAGTCTAAAAGTCCTAAATGTGGCATGTTGCCAAAGTCTGATGGGATGTGACCAGAGAGAGAGTTATTGGATAGATATAGCCTCTCCATTTTTCCAATCTGGCATAGCTCAGAAGGTATAGAGCCATTCAGGAGATTACTGGAGAGATTGAGAAGTGTGAGGTTGACAAGATTGGAGATTTGTGGGGGTATAGGGCCATATATAAGATTAGTATCAAGATTAATCTGTACAAGCCCAGAAAGATCACCAATAATAGCAGGCAACTCTCCTCCCAGGTAATTCCCAGCCAGATCAATCTCTTGCAAGCTAGAAGAATGAAGCAAAGATGCAAAGAAGGGCTTAAGATCAGTGTTGTTATGATGACTTGAGAAGTGGTTGTATGACAAATAAAGGAATTTCAAATGCGGCATATTGCTCAAGATCTTGGAGGGCAACTCACCAGTGAGCTGGTTGGATTCCAAGTCGAGCCACTCGAGCTTCGAAGAGTTGGCAAGGGGTAAAGGGACTTCACCGACGAGGCGGTTCGACCAGAGAAGGAGGTACCTTAGCTCTGTTAAAGCACATTGACTTTGCAAAGGGATTGCACCACTCAGAGAGTTGTTGGATAGGTCTAGGTATTGCAAAGGCGATGAGCCATTGCAGATAAGTGAAGAGGGGATCTCACCAGCCAGTTTGTTACTTCCCAGATTGAGGTACACTAGCTTCTTGAGAAGCCCAACTTCAGATGGGATGTTTCCTTGGAGAAGATTGGATGATAGGCTGAGTTCTATGAGGTGGAGAAGAGAGCCAATCTCAGGTGGGATTTGGCCGTGGAAGAAGTTGCCAGTTAGATCAAGAATTTCAAGCTGAGAGAGACGGAAAAGGGCTGGAGAAATGATGCCACGAAGAGACTTGTGGCTTAGATTAAGCTCCACAACTCGATTTCGCTTCATTTCACAACCAACACCCAGCCATTTACAGACAGGAATGTCAGAGGAATTCCAGCTCTTTAGAACATGTTGAGGGTCATCAGTGATTCCAGACATGAATGAGAGAAGAGATACGTGCTCGTCGTCTAAAATCCGAGCATCGTTTTCGGAATGTACAGCGTATAATACGATGATCAGGGAAAGCAAATCGAACTTGGAAAATTTGCAGTACAACATTTTTAGTGATGAGGACAGGGCTTGATGAGAGAGAGAGAGAGAATGTTGTGTTGGATTAATGCAAGGCAGACATGCATGACAATGTTATAACACGAAGAATTAATAAAATAAATTGGGTGCCTAACTGGCGTTGAAGGAAGGATGAAAACGTTTGGCGCCTTAGATAGTTGACAATGAAGATTGAACACGTGGGAAGTGGAAGTTACGACGTGTAAGAGCCGTCAGTATAGCCGTAGCGACTTTGGGTGGTTTACATGTCATTAGGCCTAACTAGTTGTGTATTAATCAGTGTAATTAGTGGATGATGAGTTGGTGCTATAAGATAATCTAGGTTATAAGCATGCTTAATTACCCGAGTATATATCAAGACGTGCCAATTTTCAGTTCTTAATTGCTATATGCTGGCTCACGTCATTGATCAATTTCGAAATTTTTTTTTCTTCCAATTTTTGGTTTAATCTTTGATGAATTCGTATTGTTTGGTAAGTTGAGTCGTTTTTTTGTTGATATGTGAGAGTTACATCTGCAGTAATACTTAGACAATATTCCACGGAATGACCAAACGGGCTCATATGGTCTGCCGACCTATGTTTTTCGTCATCTAATATTTATTATTTATGACGTTGTTTTAATAAATATTAAATATCATAAATGACATCCAACATCAAATATCATTTAATTATTAAATATATACATAATATTTGAAAAAAGAGAACAGCAGATTCATCATTTTATATAAACATGGTCAATTTTTAAAGGGAATCGAAGAATCCTTATTTTATATAAATAGTGTCAGTTTCTGAGTCGGAAATTAGAGGGGCATAAATCCATTTCCGTAATTTCTAAATGTAAAACCATCATTCCTGCCTCGTTTTCTGATTCGACCGGAGAATCCCCACATCCCTAATTTTTATACCTGACGAGGATGGTTTCCGGTGGAGAAAATTATAATTTTCCTAAATATATTGAATCATAATTTTACTTATAATTTTTTTATACTAACTGTTAATAAATAACAAGATATAAATTATAAAAAATAAGATTCTTTTTTAGAACCTTGGGAGTATAATGTATATTTTTTTCAAAAACACACAAATAGTGATATATTTATATTATTACAAGGTCCCTTATTATTTGAGAAATGAGAATCCTACGTACCCTACTAAGTCGCTCTGACCGATCACCACCGTCGCAAGTAAACTAATAAATTATTGTCACAATAAAAAAAAGTGAAAATTATAGTGTGACCTCCATAATAAGTTTTCGCCAACAATTAATTATAAATGCGTGTATTCCTTGTTGCTATATACACTGTTATTTTTACTAAAAAGATCCCACTTGATATCCTTGCATATTATTGTATTTTTGCCACTTGATTGATGCTTGGGACAATTAATAAGTGCCCTTAATTAATAAATAATTTCGACCACTAGCATCTTGTTTTTGGGCTGTAGAATTTGACCCAACGTCAACTCTATCCGTATGTGAAGAAGAATCGCAGCGAACCTCAGCTGTTTTTTTTTTTTTTTAAATTCCTCAAATAATGATTATAATATCAAGACTCGCCTTGGTGGTTTAAGAACACGAATTTAAAGTGAATGCAACTATTGTTTCTTAATATTAATTACCCTCTTTAATCTTTATTTTCAATGACATAAACCAAACGAATCCTAATTGGGGAACAGGTAATGTTGGAGCAGTGGTAAAGTTTCATAAAGGGATATATAATAGGCCCTTATTTTGATTTTATAATAAAAAAATTCAAGACAATTAGTATATTAATTACAACTATTACATGTGCCATATGTGACATAGTATTTCCTAGAGCACTATTCGAAAACTCGGGTGTGCAGTAATTTGAGAACATAATAAATAGTGTATGGAGTCATGCCTAAATAATCTCTAGCAACTTGGTTGCACTTTTTTAGAGATATTGAATTTTTTTTTCCCTGTAAATTATGAGGGTATGACGTTTTGAGAGTGCTTGTAAAATTGCACAAACATATTGATATTTTTGTAGTTGCTACTTATATTATTCAACAGTTAAATTGGATTGAAATTAAAATTTCCAAATTACACATATTGTTTATTGAACACAAATATAAGTGTTTGAATTGAATGATTTGACATACAAAAATTAAAATGAATATATTTTAAATGCACTCAAATTAAAGTCCGTTGAAAATTCACTCAAATTATAATTAATACAAAATGAAAAATGACGAGTTCCGATTCTCATTATCAATCCAAATATAAATAATTATGGATTTATTAGAACTATAAATCTCAAAAAACGTAACATAAAAGTTTTATATACATTATTTCAAAACTAACTAACTTCACCATTTGAGACCCTGGAATTGGATAGGGAAGGAAAATAAATTTAAAATTCCAAATAATATATCCTAATGAATGGCTCACGTTTTTAAAGACTCAATTAATTAATACTCGACCTATATCAACCTTTTTTTTTTCTTTTTAAACGAGACGGCGTCGTATGTCATCCTACATACTCCATTTTCTTCTCATAAAAAAATGGTCTATAGTGTGACCTTTAAAAATGTTCTGGCACTAGCTAGTTGTGCATGTTTTTCTTACTTGTAGCAGAGAGATAATTATAATTTATATTTTTTATACTTTTAGAAGCCCACTTGTGCCCTTCATATATAGTAATAATTTTATTATCCACTTAATACTTATTGGTACTATGAATATTGTTGCAAATATTTGAAAGAACTGGATAAAGCTAAAACAGTTTCCCACTTGGTTCCCTCATGGATTTCTCCAAAATTTATATAGACTTCAATCGGGCTTATGATTTGACCTTTTACTTATACGATACTAGATTGGATCAAGGGTTTAGGGCCCATCTCAAAATACAGCCCAATTCAAGAAAACAAATAGACTTGAGTTGGGTTAACTAAACTACCCATTTTTTTTGGGAGGTTTTTTAACCTAAAATATCAACTGCAATGACATCGGCATATTTACCCCATTTCGTATTTAAATACCTAAAAATATTATTGGAGATACTGTTTATTATAAAAAAAACTGCTTAAAGCAACAATTTCTTAATGAATTAACTGATGTATAAGTGTTTGACCTATATAAAAGTATATAAAAAGTAAACTTAATTATAGAAAATGAGAAAATTAATAAAAAAAGATGATAAATTTAATTTTATAGGACCACATATTTGTGTGTGTGTGTGTGTGTGGGGAGAGACACACCACGCGAGTGAAATCCTTAAAAATTATGAAATATCTAATCTGTTTAACCGATGGGGTTTTGGAGAGGTTTTTGAATTCCCTCTCTCTCTCTCTCTCTCTCTTATCTACATTCAGTAGGCAGCTCGCTCAACCCCCCACCACCCCCACCCCACCTCCCACTGTACTCTTATCTACATGTTGGCAGCGTTTCCCTTAACGTCCATTTTCCGGTGACTACCGAGAATCTTTAGCCGCTATGGCTTCTACTGCTCCATTTTTCCCGAGTTCCAGAGCTCAATTTAAGCAACGCCCTCCACCATGGAAACACCAGAAAAAGCCAAACTTCATTCCCATGTCAACCCCTGAAATTCCCAGTTTTTCACAAAACCCCCAACTTTCTTCTTCCTCTTTCCCTCAAACCCTCAAACTCCCTTCCCTCCACAACTCGCCCCCTCTTCTTCCACCGCCTATATCAGACTCTAGTGACGACAATTTCCTGGAAAACACCGAAAAGGTATCCAATTTACAAGTAATCCCAAATGGGTATCCCTCAAACTTGATGAAAAAATCGAGTGACAGGGTTTTCATCCAGGACCCTCCTTGGATTTCCTCTATTTACATGAAAAGTCTGCTTTTTAGAAGCAAGAATAGCGGTGGGGTAAAGCTAGAGTTCCAAGAAATGGAGAGGCGGAAGTATTATATACTAAGGAGAAGGCAGATAAAATCAGAAACGGAGGCGTGGGAGAATATGGTGGAGGAGTATAGGGAATTGGAGAGGGAAATGTGTGAGAGAAAGTTGGCGCCAAATTTGCCTTATTTTAAAAAATTGATGTTGGGGTGGTTTCAGCCTTTGAGGGAAGCAATTGAAAAGGAACAGAACAGGCAGAGGTCCAAGAAGAATAAAGCAGCTTTTGCTCCATTCATTGACGCATTGCCTGCAGACAAAATGGCTGTTATTGTGATGCATAAAATGATGGGGCTGCTCATGATGGGGGGAAAGGAGGATAGGTGTGTGCGTGTGGTGGAGGCTGCTGCTAAAATTGGGGTAGCAATTGAGCATGAAGTGAGTACTCACGGCGTTTAAAGCATTAAAATGTTTGCGCATTGTTCTTCTCGTTACATTTTATCATCCTACTCCTCTGGGATTTTGTTTTTTTATTGCTTTTATAATCTAATACCTATCTTGATGTATTATTAGTAGTAATATTAATAGTTTAGTAACTGACCTTTAATTGTCAGATTAGAATTCACGACTTCTTGGAGAAAGAGAGAAAACACCGGACAAAGGAATTTGAGTCAGAAAGTCAAGAAGATGCAAGTAAGGAAGCTGCAATCCTAAGGCAGCGTGTTAAGAGTTTAATAAGAAAGAACAGAGTCATTGAAGTACAAAAGTTGGTGAGAAGTGAAGAATATAAGTCATGGGGTCGAGACACACAAGCTAAGGTGTGGAGCCTTCACTATCTTTTACTTAATGATCAAATAACTTTAGTAATAATCCATTTATCATCTATCTCGGGACCATTATTCTTATTGCACAGTTATTTCTATGTTCTGCAGTTGGGGTGCTGCCTTATAGAATTGTTAATACAAAGTGCCTATGTGCAACCTCCAGTCAATCAATCAGCTGACTGTCCACCTGATGTTCGCCCTGCATTTAGGCACATCTTCAAGATGGCAGCAAAACAACCAGGGTGAGATTATTGGATCAGAAACAATTCCCCTTGAAATACAGTATTGCAACAATTCCCCTTAAAAAAGGCATGTTATACTTAAGTATAAATGATAATATGTGCACAATAGCTGTATATGTATCATAAATAGCTAACCCCACATATTGGGATAAATGTCTAGCTTCTTGTTGTTATGGGCCAAGGGGTTGTATATAAAGGTCTTGGTATATGTATTGCAGTTGCACTTTTGTTATCAAGCTCTTGTACTTGTATCAGAAGTATTGTTGTTAATGTTGTACAGGGAAATAGTATTACTAATTTTTTCATGTATGTCACCTGTCTATTGTATCTGAATAGCTGTTCTTAGTCTGTTTCAGGCAGAGCCTTGTGAAGAAGTATGGCGTCATAGAATGTGATCCTCTGGTCCTTGATGGGCTTGATAAAACTGTGAGTTCAACTGCAAATTTCTTTTGCTTTGGGAAGTGGTTTTCTTTGTACTGGTTCATTGGATAGACTACCTTTGCATTTTCAGACAGTAAATATCGCATTCATCTACTTCGACTGCCATTATGTAATGATTGGTCTGGGCATAATCTATAGGGATGATTTTGGTGCATGAAGATTTGAATTTGAGTCTTAAAACAAACGGAGATTTCAAAATTTGACATCCAAAATACGTCCGTGGAAAACTGAAAGCAAGCAGAACTTTGATATACTTTCTTGCCCTGTACAAATAAAATGTCCTTTCCATGGTGGAAGTTTTGCAACTCAAAAATAGAAAATAGATGTAGATTTACGTTGTTTTCTAATTTATTTTCTAACATCTAACTGTTGATTCTTGGTAATTTCTTGAGATCTTTAATGTTGGCTTTATGCAGGTAAAACATATGATCATTCCTTATGTGCCGATGTTGGTACCACCAAAAAAATGGAAAGGGTAAATTTGCTTAAGTGAAATTCATGTTATTTGTGTAGCTTGTCTATCTAAAATGAAGTTAAGTGGTGGAGTTCAATTGCAACAATCATATAAAATACATGTGCATATATGGTGTCAAACCCTTATTAGTAATATCAGCCACCACAATGGCAATCCCTTAGGCTGTTGTTTAATATCTTGGACATTCTTCAGATATGACAAAGGCGGTTATCTGTTTTTGCCTTCATACTTAATGCGGACTCATGGGTCACGGCAGCAACAAGATGCTGTTAAAGCTGTTCCTGCAAAACAAATGCAGAAAGTATATGAGGTGAGGACTGGAATAAGTTGCATTATATTTATTCCCTTGATATCATGCACACAATTCAACCTTGAAATCTAGTGTGTACATTCATAGTACTTCAAGTCTCAACAATTAGAGGCCAGCATACATCCTTGTTGTTTATTAGTTCAATCAGGATTCTCTTCAAAAGTCAGATGCTTATATAATGAAGGTGAAATTGCAAGCTCCTTGAATTGTTCTTTGCTTGATTTTAGTAGGTTTTGTGCGCACTCTTCCTTGTAGAACTGGAAATTTGTTTCTTGGATGCTTTCTTCTCCTTATCTAGATATGTTTTACAGTACTGGCATGTTCTTTGTTGATGGATATGCAGGCCCTTGATACTTTAGGAAACACTAAGTGGAGAGTGAATAAACGTATCTTATGTGTGGTGGAGAGCATTTGGGCTGCAGGTGGCAACGTTGCTGGTCTGGTAAACCGTGAAGATGTAAGTGCACATTTAATATTCTTTTATTTCCATTGCACTCAACATATCCTTAGTCATTTATTATTTGTGGTTAAACTTTTAATGAATAGCTAATTTAAATTGTCTTAATTAAAGTGATTTATGTGTTATAGATTCCAATACCCGAGTTGCTCTTAGATGACGTGAAGGAAGTAAAGAAGTGGAAATGGAGTGTGAGAAAGGTGAAAAAAATCAATCAAGAGAGGCATTCACAAAGATGTGACATAGAACTAAAGCTATCTGTAAGTATTCCAACTTTATTCTGCCAATTAAGATGATGTTCACATGGCACTCTATGCATTTTTTCCTTGGTTGCAAGTTCAAATTTATGTGCTTTCTTCTAGGGATGATGAACCAGATTGGTTTTCTAACTTACTGATTGGCCATGACAAAGTTATATCTTCCAATAGAAAACCGAGATTTCGGCATTTTATTAATAGAATCCTCTTTTGCTTTTGGAATAGTGAGCACTTTTAATAGACAAATTAGTTTCCTACTATTTCTGTTTTTAAAATCTATCCTTTTGAGAATTTATTTTATTTCTATAATGCAATAACATAGGATTTTCTTGCAATTAAATACTTAATATGCGGGCTCAATGTAAACATGAACACTTGCATCTGAGACGGCGTACCTTGACCTGTTCCAGGATGATAGTATTAACCTTCATGCCAAGACAGGTGCAATTGGGTTGAAATTCCACTTGCCTGCCTGTACTTAAATGACTAGCT
The DNA here is from genome assembly GCA_028654395.1 of Scutellaria barbata. NCBI lineage: Eukaryota > Viridiplantae > Streptophyta > Magnoliopsida > Lamiales > Lamiaceae > Scutellaria > Scutellaria barbata. Next base: position 8,937,930 of record CM053646.1, on the reverse strand, counting down.
GGTCTTTGTGTCTCATCTAGTAACTCAGAAAAGAGAAAAAAAAAAAAAAACCACTATGATGGACTTTGAGCAGGGATTTTGTTTATCAGGTTGCTCGGAAGATGAAAGATGAGGAAGGCTTTTACTATCCCCACAATCTTGACTTTCGAGGCCGTGCATATCCTATGCACCCACATTTGAATCATCTTAGTTCGGATCTGTGTCGAGGAATTCTCGAATTTGCTGAAGGAAGGCCGTTGGGGAAGTCTGGGTTACGTTGGTTAAAAATACATTTAGCAAATCTCTACGGTGGTGGTGTTGAAAAGCTCTCTTATGATGAGCGCCTCTCATTTGTGGAAAACAACATAGCAGAAATATTTGATTCTGCTGATAATTCTCTCAATGGAAATCGCTGGTGGTTGAAGGCAGAGGATCCTTTTCAATGCTTAGCTGCCTGTATTAACTTGTCGGAAGCCTTAAAAAGCCCATCCTCACACACTGTTATCTCCCATTTGCCAATTCATCAGGTATGCACTGGCAACCCATTGACACATCTTTCTTCTGAAACTTGCTTGTTGTAGGAAGATATGATTGTCGTAAAGTTCAGATCTTAAGTGCAACAATAAAAGAGTTTGGATGGTAAAATGCAAAAAAAAAAAAAAAAAAAAAAAGATGAAAGAGTCCAGATTTTTTTTTTTTCAATTATCCAAATTGCTTTTCCACCTTAGGAATCTTTGCTAATATCAATTTTAAATGACTTTCTGTCATAAATTATTGCTTTGTCAATAATTGACTTCATGTATGTGTTATATTTTATTTTTGTACTGCTGAACAGCTCCTAAAGTTCTAAATACGGTGAGCGATTTTGAGTTTTCTTTGTATCTCCATTAGTGATCTTCATATTGATTATAATTTTTTTTTCCCTTTCAATAGGATGGGTCATGCAATGGACTGCAGCATTATGCAGCTCTTGGAAGAGATAGTGTATGTCATTGTTCAAAGCTACTTTGTTTTTGTTGGAAAATCATACTTCAAATGATCTATGTTCCATCTTTCATAGGTTATTCAGAATGACACTTATACACCACATTTCCTGATTTCATTAAAATTCCATTTCTGAAGTTGTTGAATCACTAGAATATTTACCCACCTTTTTAACCTCTTTGTGTGCTTTCTCTTTTCATTTTTACCATTAATATCATTGGTTCTTCCCTACTATAATGCCTTAATAGTATCATGTCACTCATTACCGAGATTATACTGATTTTCAGTTTGAAGCTGCTGCAGTCAACTTAGTTGCTGGAGACAAACCTGCCGATGTTTACTCAGAAATTGCAGAAAGGTTTGCTAATTTGATTGTTTATATAAATGTTTTGCTCTTTTGGAATTGTTTTTCTTAGCTTTTTTATTTTATTTTAAAAGTAAGTACTTGTTTCTCAGGGTTCATGATATCATGAAAAGAGATAGTGAGAAGGATCCTGCGACTGATCCAACTGCTTTGCTAGCCAAACTCTTAATCGGTCAGGTATGTTTTCATTTCTCTAAATTGCTTTCAAAAGGTTTGGTTTGTATGTCCCTGAGTATTATTTCTCAATTTTATGCCTTATGGGATTCAGGAATTTGAAGTTTTGAAATCTCTCAGGTGGATAGGAAACTTGTAAAACAAACTGTGATGACTTCAGTATATGGTGTCACCTATGTTGGTGCACGAGAGCAGATCAAAAGAAGATTGGAGGAGAAGGGTCTCATCGATGATGACAGGCTGCTCTTCAGTGCAGCCTGTTATGCTGCTAGTGTGAGTATCATAATTCATATACCAAAAGAAAATTTTAAGTTTCTTGCATCAATTAGGTTCTTACCTTTTCTCACTCTCTCCGATTGCTTTTAGATCCTTTGATCACTTTAGACATGATCAAAATGCATGTGGTACTTGTTGGGTCAATCATTTGAAGAGTATTTAGGACTATTTTGTTCATTACCTTTTCAACCGTTTAGTTCATTTTATCCGTCTTGTCCACATTACTTTTTCTATAACCATATCAATTTGTATTCTCAAGCACCAATAATTGCAGTATCTTCTGAGTTCTGACCTCTTATAAATGAAATGTGCCTTTAACTGACCATAGTGTTTTCTGAAATGAAATGATGATGAATAATTCATATCACTTCTTGCTTGTCTATAATGGATAATCTTCTGCAGGTGACATTGATGGCCCTCGGGGAGTTATTTCAAGCTGCACGTGGAATAATGGGTTGGCTTGGTGATTGTGCAAAGGTTTGTTAAAAGGTTCAATAGCATGATTGGAAAGTATTTGATGAGTTTCATAACCTTGGATTTTGTGTCATGAAATTTTGGCAGATTATTGCTTCAGAAAATCAACCTGTACGTTGGACAACTCCGCTTGGCCTTCCTGTCGTACAGCCGTACTTTAAAACTCAACGTCATGTAGTAAGTGCTATACTCCCTATGCAGGAATCTTACTTGCTAATTACACAATTATGTTACCATTGTGTGATGTCAGAGTACAACGACACGAGTGTTGAGTGTAGTCATATCTATTTAGATCATCACTGAAGAAATAAATGTCGAAAGATTGCTGGTTTCTGTGGTTTTGCTGTTGAGTGCAACCATACCAGCTGTCAGCTGATTAGAGGCAGTGATGAAACCGTTACTACCACCTACCCCAAAGTTTTGTTGAATGCATTTAGTTTAATTCTCAGAAGTTGGGATCTTTGCAAGTACATAAATTTAGTTTAATAAGTTTGTTGGGATCTTTGTAAAATTGGTAGTAGCATTACTTATTTGAGTTCTTATATTTGCACTACTTGAACATTTATTAGAACAGTTTTGATTTTCTGCTGCCATTTTCAAGTTTAGAAGCAAGATCAATGCTATAATGACTGCTTGAATTGTAAAATATGAGCTCAAAAAATCTTGAGATAAATGTTTGGCGTTTACACTATTAGCATGTCTTGGGTTTTCCAAATTTGATTTTTTTATAATAATTTGGTTTCTGATTCCTCATGTCATTGCAGATAAGAACGTCTTTACAGGTTTTGGCTTTGCAGCGAGAGGGTGATTCAGTAAGTATCGAATCTTCCTTTTTTCATCTGAACATTTGTCATTTCAAGTACCAATAATCATATTACAATAACTGACCCTAGGTTGAGGTTAGAAAGCAGAGAACTGCCTTCCCTCCCAACTTTGTACACTCACTGGATGGTTCCCACATGATGATGACTGCCATTGCTTGTCGTGATGCTGGATTGCGTTTTGCAGGTTTGTCTTGATTGCGCTATTCTCCAAACTCTACCCAATTGATATTATAGAAATACCTACTTAATTTGGGTGTGCTTCTATGTGTGGGCTAGCTGATATCTGTCCTGTTTAATTACGTAATACTAGTTTATCGGGTCCTGTTTTTGTGCATTGTTGTGTTTACTTCTTAATATTATAACTTCATATTTGAAAAACTTTCATACTACCTATATGAAAATTTCTAATAATCTTTCATACTACCTGTATGAAAAATCCCTACTATTGTAGATTATATAAAAAACTTATTTAATTAAATAATTGAATCGAACTATGTTTTTCATTTTAGTAAATAACATCTATTAAGAAATAGACAGAACAACTTGCTTCAATATGCATTGACATCATTAATTACTATGTTTTAACTTATTTGAGTATGATTTAAAGGATTAATATCAAAAAATATATGTTAGAATTTTACTTTATTTCATGCCTAAACCAAAAAAAAAGAAAAAAAGAATTAGATTGCACCCATACGTATTATGAATTTTTCAGATTGCTACCCAATAAAATTTCAATAAAACATTATGTTAATAACAATTATATAAAGGCCGCGGCTATTAACACCCCCCTTATTTATGAAAACACCCCCTAAAATTTTAAATAAAAATAACCTTTTGAAAATTGACTAAAATACCCTTTTATGTAACTTAAAAACTTAAAATACATTAATCATTATAAATCATAATTCTATTCAAACTCAAATTCTATTTAAACTTATTCAAAACTTTAATTCTATCATCTTGAAACTATAAATACCTCAGTTTCTCTTAGTTCTTTCACATCATAATCAATAATGGACCATGAAAATCCCGTGGACATGGAGAATATAAGTATTTTGCAAGAATGAATTTTTCTATCGCCTATAACATAATGTTCAGTAGAACCAGAAAGAACAACGAACAAATGTTTGACAAATTTATAAAGAAATGTTCGACCACACAACGAAGAACATTTGGATCTTGTTTAACGACAACATTTGGATCTTGTTTAACGACATATAGGTGAACATATAGACAATGTGACACCTTTTCGTGTAGAACGTTTTAAAAAACACATTAAGATCACAAATGAATTGTTCTACCATTCAACGTGGAACAATGTTACAATGTACAATCACTTATGATTGAATATTCTGAAAATGTTCCACAAAATATGATCGAATATTCTTGGAAACGTTCCACCCAATATTGTTGAATATCCGGTTTGGTGGTGGACGGCGGTTCAACAGTAAAAGTGAGAAGAATAAGAGACTGAGATGCAGTTTGAAATTAGAATTTTGTTTTTCCTTTTTCAGTTTTTTATGGGAGTTTTTTTTAATAGATAAATGTATTAAAGACCATTCGGGGACGTATTATTAAAGTAAGAGTCTAAAAATATAAAATAGGGGTGTATTTGACAATGAGGTTGTACTCATAAATAAGGGGTGTCAATAGTCAATATATATATTAGTTCTCAATTGTAAACCTAGATTTTAAACTTTCTTATTTTTTCTCAATTTAAGACTTGAAAATTAAATTGAGTTCTCACTACAAGACAAAATTTCATTTTTCTTTTTCTTTTTTCTTTTTATTTATATTTATAGATTTATTTATATTTTAATATGTATTCATATTTTGGATAAATTAAGATAAATTAATGTACTTTAAGAATAATCTTCATTAAACTTGTCTTAATTTATATTAAAAAAAAGAATGAAAGAAAATATAATTAGTTCAATTCATAAAATATAATTTATATTAAATTGATTAATATTAAATTCAGTTTTCTATACTTTATTCATAAAATTAACTAAAAAATAAAGAAATCTTAATTTTATGAATTACATTATATATATATATATATATATATTAATACAAGTCGGATGGAGATTGTTCCAAACTTGCACTAATTTATCTAAAATATGAATACATATTGAAATATAAATAAATTTATAGATATAAATAAAAAGAAAATGAAAATTGAATTTTGTTTTTATTGACAAGTCACTAATTTTCAAGCTTTATTGAGAAACTTTAAAATTTGGGTGTAGAATTGAGAATTAATTTATAAATAATATAATTTTATCCTTTTTTTGCAAATCTAAATGGCTCCAATATATCTAATCAAAACTTTATCATTCGTAAAAATGAATTGTGTAAATAATCCATAAATTCCACTCAAATGACTTCAAAAAAGAAATATTTCATAACTCAATTCAAATGCATTTGTTTTAGCAAACAAAAGTGGATTCAATCATTCTGCTGTTTGTTATTTTGTATCTTGTTTATCTTCATCGATTGGCGAAGTGGGATATCATATTGAAGAATTGTTCATGGATCTGTTGTAGGTGTGCACGATTCATTCTGGACGCATGCGTGTGATGTTGATAGGATGAATCAGATACTAAGGCAAAAGTTTGTGGATTTATACACTGCGCCAATACTTGAAAATGTAAGCATTAAACAATCTCAGCCTTGGCAAATCATTTTATGTTACCAAATTTTGCATTTCTAAATGTCTTCCTATTCAGGATTCTTTCATTACTTGCAATTTATAGATGATTTACTTCCACTTTTTACGATTGATGGCATTTGCAGCTACTTGAAAGTTTCCAGACATCGTACCCAAACCTGACGTTTCCCTCTCTACCTAAAAGAGGAGACTTTGTTCTTGAAAATGTTATTGAATCTCCATACTTTTTCAACTGACCATCCTTATCCTGCACTATCAGTCGCAATGATGCTCATGATGATACCGATCACTCGTTTATCTAAAGCAGACATTGAAGGAGCTCCATTTTCGCTCTTCAATGTGCTAGAACTCAATGGTCTTCCTAGAGATTGCACGTATCTGATACATGCCTTTTACAGAGCCAATACAAACATGTAAGAATTTACGCTCTGAAGCTTCCTAGTTTCTGGCTGATCTAAATCACCTCCAGTACGTGGACCAACAACAGCTGACTGTTTTCGATGGTTCTTGAGGTTGATCCTGGAAGACAATAGAAGAGAGAAGATGGTAATTTTGGAAAGAGAACTTCATTGCTCATTGTAACTCTATAATGTATAGATACAGACAGACTGGTGTATAGTTTTCTGGTTTCGTATATACTATTCATGCATAAAATGGAAATATAGTAAGTTCAAGTTCATGGACTTTTATTTGTATTTACTCTTATTGTGTACAGTAATTAATTCATCAAGTATATAACAAGGTAATAATAATAATTATTATTATTTAATTATTGTTATTTAAATTATTATTAGTACTATGTCAAAAACGTTTACGTTAGTGACAAATTAGTTTTTCGCAGCTAAATTTCCAAGTTTTCTTGTGGTGATCTTGATACTTGATTATCCTAGGTGGCATTCAGCTGAAGGATTTGATGTTGCAATCTAAAATAACAAATCCACTAGAATTGTATAGACAATTTATTTCTACAATCGATTTGAAATATTCCAAAACTCTATTTTTGAAACATCTTAACAGAGAAAGTTGATTTATTAAATTAATTATAACATTAAAATTTCCCTTTTTTCTAGTGGTACGTAAACAGAACGATCATCTTTTCCTTTTTTGGTAAGTCGTATATGCAGAGTTTTTAATACAGGGACATACCAGAAATGCTTTGATTCGATGACCGTGCTTAAACAATTTTATTGGAAAAGTTGCTAACTGCCAACTGTGACAAAAGTCAATTAGTCTGTGAAAGAGAGGGAGAGGGAGAGGTGGCCATGAATGCATGCATGGAATTATCACGTATATTTGTGGGTATTCGAGCTGGACAATATGTAAGTTGTCATTGAAAAATGCAAAGTATTCAAAGGTGAAACTGGTTGGGAAAGACCATTTATGGTTATAATTAATAAGTAGGTGGGGTGCACTCGTTTATATAGTGTTGAAGTTTACTTCATTGTGTGCATGAAATTAAGAAGCATATATCCATGCAAATGATTGGGAAGGGATTTTTCGCTGTGGTGCTTTTTGTTGTGGTGGTGGGATGTGCTGAGGCTAGGAAGTTGCCAGAAGAGGGAAGGGGGAGTGGTCTTGCTTTTATATATCACTATGACAAACCTGATTGTATAGGGAAAGGTGCTGGGATTGGTGGTGGTGGAGGCGTTGGTGGAGGTGGAGGGGTTGGTGTTGGTGGTGGTATAGGTGGAGGAGGTGGTGGAGGCGTTGGTGGAGGCGGAGGAAGTGGAGGGGTTGGTGGAGGTATTGGTGGAGGAGGAGGTGGCGGAGGTGGTATTGGTGGAGGCGTTGGTGGAGGAATAGGGGGTGGCAGGAATGGTGGAGGACATAGTCATGTTGGTGGAAAGCAGCATAATAAGGGGAAAAAACATGAGCATGGTAGAATCGGAAAGGGAGGTGGAGTTGGTGGGGGTGGAGGAATTGGAAAAGGTATCGGAGGTGGAGGTGGAGCTGGTGGAGGAGTAGGAGGTGGTGCTAGTGGAGGAATTGGAAAAGGTATCGGAGGTGGAGCCGGTGGAGGAGTAGGAGGTGGTGCTGGTGGAGGAATTGCAAAGGGTATTGGAGGTGGAGGTGGTGGTGCTGGTGGAGGGATAGGTGGGGGTATAGGGGGAGGTGGTGGTGCAGGTGGAAGTGGAGGTGGAGGTGGTGCTGGTGGAGGAATTGGAAAGGGTATTGGAGGTGGAGGTGGTGCTGGTGGAGGGATAGGTGGGGGTATTGGGGGAGGTGGTGGTGCAGGTGGAGGTGGAGGTGGGGGTTCAGGAGGAGGAATTGGAGGTGGTGGAGCTGGGGTTGGCATGGGTGGGGGTATAGGAGGTGGCATAGGTGGGAGCATAGGAGGTGGTGTTGGTGGTGGAGCTGGGGGTGGCATGGGTGGTGGTATTGGCGGGGGATTTGGGGGTGGCTTTGGAGGTGGTATTGGTGGTGGCTTTGGAGGAGGAGGAGGAGGTGGTGGAGGAGGAGGTGGTGGTGGTGCTGCAGCAGCAGCAAATAATATGAAGATCAAACCAAGAATGTAATTGTTGTCTTAATTCTCTCTCATATTTGTGTCCAAAAGTCTTGTTTGTAACTTCATTTTGGATTTGGAATTAGAATTGGGTTTCTTCATTGAATGGTGAAAGAAATAAATAAATAAGAGGTTGATGTGTAAACCAGAACAAAAGGCATATTCATGATGAGGAAGAGAAAACATTATCAAAAAGTAATGAAAAATTCCAAGGGAATAACAAAAATAAATCAGTCTTTAAAATAACAAACCAAATTGAATAAAACCAAAACATCGCCTACCTGTACGTGCTTTATACAAATTGAACATGTAGTGTAAGTTCATTGAAGGCAAATAACTGTAAAAAAATGTCACTTAAACAAAATAAAACTTCCAAAATATCGTTTTTAGAAACTCATACTCTGAAAAACTGATAATGTAAATCCAGAGAGTAAGAGCAAGACCAATATTATCCATATGGCTGTTATGTACTTCCAACAGCTGCCCAACGCCATTGTTTCCACCTGCTCTAATAGCTTCAGCATAACGTAAGTCATTCTTGGAGGCTCCAGAATCCCAAAGAACTGTGGACCCACTCTCTGACAAAACACTATTCCGACTGGTGGGACCCCTGCATGAACTCGAAGCTCCTTCGTTCAATCTTTCATGTAGCTCTCATAGGCTTGCGATGATATGTCTTTGAAGAGAAGCAACACAGCCTGGCCAAAGTAACACAGGGAAAGAGATGCATCATCACCATCAACATCAAGAAGCTGTGGTTTTTGAACAGTCATCGAATGTTCAATTGTGGCGCCAGAATTTCTCAGTATGTCTCTCAAGTCTCTCCTTCTAGACCTGGGAAATAGCAGTTGAGAACACTGCAATAGAAGCCACAGATCTTCAAGGGATCTTGATTTGCCTCGTTGCAATATATGATGCATGTCTTTAGCAGCTTTGCCAGCTTATTGGGATCTCTGGTCATGTATAGCTCGACGTTTTTGCTTCTCCCAGGTGTCCTCATCTCAGAGACGATGTTTCTGATCTTGTGTAAATCATCGTACCTCTCTTGGAACCTAGTGATCATCTCATTTCCCCTGATAAGGGCATTTTGAGTATTCTGGTTTCTCGCCATTGTTACTCAGTTTCTCTGTTCAAGCAATCTAAGTGTGATGAAATGTTGAAGAAGATGGCAACTTAGATATATATAATGACATGTAGATAAAAGATTCAGTGTACATGCATGTAGTAGTTGCAAATTGTGTGTATCATCACCTAGTTTTTATCAAATGAAACATCTTTATTGCATTTAATGTTTCATCTCATGTTTTATTAGTATTTAATATGCGACATGTGTTAAATAGTAATGTCATCGAATACACATGACGTGTGATAATTATTTTAAAATATGAAATGTAACAGCAGATATAATAGAAGATCTCGTATGCTTACTACGTGTATGATATCATCGTTTATGTTTTGTAGTTAATAAGGTTTTTTAAACTTCGCATTCAGTATATCATGGACATCATTTGGGAATTGTGTTGTTTTTTTTTTTAGTGAACTGCTAATTAAATGTTCATTGATGATATAAACTGAAACACTTAATATAAGAGTGATTTTTATGATTCTGAGGTAACTGAATTAAGTAAAATCAAGTGAACTTACAAAGGGTGCATGCATTTTCTATCAAATATCCTATTTTTATCAAATTAATTACCCCACATGATTAATGTAAATTGTTAAATACATTGAACGTTACTTTGCAAAGTAAAAAAACTGTAGACTTTAAGGCGCAATTAAAATAATAAAAAAAAGATTGGAATTTATATATAATCATATTTTGGTTTTTTTTTTTAATCCTCTTTATTATTATTTTAAAAAAAGAAGTTTAGATATGAATGATCCGTGACCTGGGCCTATATAGTACAAACCCAATTTGCGCTCTGGAAACTTTGAAAATGCTTATGATAAGACAAGTTTGCCCTTCAGGCTTTAATTGGGCTTTTATTGTCTCATTTATTTATTTTTGGGGAGGTACACAACCTCTTGTAGTCTTTATTGCTATTTAAGAGGAGATGAACCTTTTGAATTTCCCATTTTGTTTAAAATTAACATATAATTGCATTTAGTCGGGACCATAACTGAATGAAAAATCAGGAGTTTTTTAAATTACATGACTAAATTTTCTTTTAAAAAAGGACAAAAAATTTAACTTTAAAATTTCATATAACCAAGAAATGGTAGAGCTATTTCCCGTTGGATTATTGGAGGGATTGGAAAGGATGGATGTAGTGTACTAATGTTTATCCAAGGCAATGAGATTTGTGATTGAGAGAGAGACAAAATTGAAGAAGAAAGAGGGGCATACTCACATGGGTGACTGTTTCTCTGACTTCACATCATCTTTTTTTCCAACATGTTTGTGGTTCTAAATTTCTGTGTGTCTCTTCACTTACATTACTTCATTCACAGCAAGTAGCAACACATAAAATGTGATAATTTAAGGATAGCAACTTGGTTATAATTATTTTCATGATTCTTTTTCTTTACAAAAACAAAGAATAGTTTTAAGTTTATTACATTTTGAGCTGCTTCACATTCAAAGTGTGATAAGGTTTTGAAGAACTTGTCTCTAATAATGAAAAGAAAAGCGAGTCACGTGTAACAAATAAAAATAGAAAAACTTTGTGTGATTTAGATGGGATTTAACATTTGTTTTCTTATATAATACAGCTACATTTGGTAAAATTCATTTTAATATACGACAATAAATTAATGTTGCTAGATGATTAGCATTTTACTTTTTATTATATATATACTTTTATTATACAAATGAAGACAAATAAAGATCTAAGGGTTGACAAAACAAAGCGGAGGATTGGATACTGTTCAATAAACCCCATTTATATTCTTAAATCCATAAATTTTGATTTTCTCTGGGGTAATCTGTCCATCACATGCTTCCAGGTTTTCATTTACTGACTAAACTATTTAAAGAATTCAGGTAGAATGCACAAATAATTTATTTCTCATAAATATTATTTCGTCATTAAAGGAATGGGTGGGGCTATCCACCCTCACCATTTTCTAAACATGCACCTCTTATAAGACCTTTTAATTAAAAAAAAGAATTAAGAAAACCCGATTTTACAAAACAACCAACCAAGATAGAATGGAACAATTTTTGGGTATTATTAATTTTTAACGTCTTTTCATACAATTTTCAAACGTCTAACCAATACTTAAAGTGTTCCTCATTAGATTTTCATTTCATTCTTCAAGAATCAAGAATTTAAGAGATGAAGAGAGAGGAGGGAAAATGGTTTCAAAATTTTTCATTTCTTTCCATCTAAGGGTAAAATTGTAATACTGTTATTTTTTAAATAAATAAAAAATTTATAACGAGGGTGTGTTTATGTAATACTACTATTTTTTAAATCAAAATATTTTATAATGAGGGGGTGTTTACAAAATGGTAGGGGGTGTGGATAGCCCCACCCTAAAGGAATATGCCAAATATGCTACGACACAAACCATTCCCAAGAAGAGAACATATAAAAATTAGATTAAAATTGTAATACTATTATTTAATAAATTAAAATATCACTACAAAATTAGACAAAAAACTATATATACATATATGGTCTCTTACTTAAACGAGGCTCAATATGTGATGTTTGGCAGCACGCTAAAATAGTTGAGATTCGATGATCGGGATTTTATTTGGCTTTTGACTAAGGAGAACATGATTATATTAATCTTGATCTAATTTGCAGGTCTATTCTATCAGGAATGAGAGTCTAAAAAACAATAAACAATTTCATGAGTTAGAATGCAATGGAAACAGGCCACCACGAAGCCATAATGGGTGATTAGATTAGGGCATAGAATAGGATCAAAGGAGACTAACTCAAGAGGGCACTATTGAGAGCCTCAACTCAACCCTAATCCAGCCCTTTCAGATTACCCATAAGCAGCACTAGTGGCAACTGGCAACACAATAATCCTGGAAAGTTCATCATTTCGGTATTTTGGTGTTTAGCCATACAGGCTGGACATCCCATTCACAAACAGTCTCAGCAACATTAATAACAACACTGACGAAAAGTATGCAAGATATTTCATTCGTCTTTTAAATCAGAATTGTATCGGCGAATGCTAGTAGTTAAATGAAAGTCATAAACACTCGTGCATGATGCAAAAAACTAAATATAACAATACTGTTTGCTTTAAATTCTTGTTATACTATGCAATACCGAAAATACCGTTAAAAGAGAGTCGATAGAACTTATCTTGATTTAAGCGTCTTTAAATTCAATTTGTATATGCAACTCGTATGGACCAATCCTGACACTACGTGATTCCAATGCTTCCATTGATTTCTGAATCAAATTTTGAAACAATGTCGTATCTGGTAAGAAGTAAATACGTGGAAGAGTTGCACGAATTTGGAATCCAGATTGTTAAATCCAACTATGCATTGAGAATTAGAGTGACTCACTTTATACGATCATCCTAAGCTTTCAATGTTTTTACGCCATCTATTTCTTCCACTCGAGTGCCCCCAACAAAAAATGCTTTCAGGGACAAATATCTCACCCTGTTAGTTTTATTTAAAATGTCACAAGGTGTCATGCAAATGAGCAACTATTTGTTGCTGAATTGTGCGTAATGTTAAATATCACGAGCGTAAACATGGATATTGCATGGATGAAGATGAATTGAGTATTTACCTTCCCAATGTCACCAAACGACAGATATTTCTTGTACGCTTTAACTGCCTTCAGCAAACAAACAAAGATCCAGATCCAAATTCAATGATCACATATGCATTAACAATTATATCCGGGACCTGAAGAGATGAGAAAATGACCATGTGGCCAAAGGATAAGGGAATTGAATCATATAAACCTATCAACAAAACAAATAAACAAAGGAGATCATTTATGGTCCCTTTCAAGTGGCCGGTGTACTTAGAAAACAGTATGCATACCTAATTAGAGCATTTTATCTTTTAGTTTCTCATATGCTACCATACATATACAAACATATAATGGCGTTATCACACCTGCTTATGGTCTCTTACTTACAGGTTCAATATATGATGTTTGCCAGCATGCTGAAATAGTCGAGATTCGATGTTTGATCTGGATTTTATTGGCTTTTGACTAATGGGAACATGAATATCATGAAAATATGAATCTTGATCTAATTTGCAGGTGTATTCCATCAGACATGAAGGTCTAAAAAAACAATAAACAATTTCGTCTGTTAGGCTGAAAATAGCTAGGTGTATTTCAATCCAAAGACATGCATAGGAACCCCCACACCACCCCCAAAAGATCCTATCTTAACAAGTAAAGTTTGAGTGTAAAGATTTCTGACGTGAATATCAACTGTTTAAAAAAATTCAGAAAGAGAATTACCTTCCCATCATAAGCATCATCTGCATGATTAACATCAATAGCTAAAGAAGCCATGACACGAACAAGATTAGAACCCGCAACCAGCCTCATGAGATCAAAGAGGTGGCGGTTTTTCTCTCCAGGGAACACCCGGTGTTGCAATTCAACCAATTCCAATTGTCGTTGACCAACAACAAAAGGGGCCAAGAAGATTGCAAGGTTAATTTAGATATACATAGTGACTAAAAGTACCTTCACTAGAAACGGGAATCGAAGTTCTCGGAGCGCCACCATCTTGACTTGCCCAAGAAGTCCAGCCTTAACTAATCGATTCCCGAAGCGACACCCCATCTTAACTTGCCCAAGAAGTCCAGCCCTAACTAATCGATTCCCGGAGCAACACCACCTTGACTTGCCCGAGAAGTCCACCCTTAACTACCTCAATCAGTTTAGCAACAGGTGGAATGTATCTGTATTGTAATCCAACTTTTACTGGCACATCTGCTCTACTCTTTACAGCATATATGACCTAAAACATGATTTTGAACCGTCAGATATTTGACGATACAACAGGCAAAACTCTTGAATCCAAATGCATAAAGCATATATAGAGCCATATATAGCAAGGGTAAGCCAGAAAAAAAAAAAGACCAAACATGGAATACATATACGTTACTTTGCATCTGCACAATATCCGAAGAACAAACCTTTCAAGATTTTATTGCACACAAACGATCGAGCACCATTTAATCAAAGCAAGCAACAGAAAAAAACTGCAGTCTTTTTTACTTTAGAGCAGGTTTCGAGGGCAGTTTTGTACCTGAAGAGGCCAGTTTAAAGAGTGAGCAAAAAAAACAAATGTGAGAAACTAAGAAGACAAGACCAAAAATAATTCATTACCATCTCAACATCTTCGCCATGGACGTTATTACTGCACTATTCAGCTAGTAGAGAGGGCCTTTACCAGAGCACCAACAGTCTCAACAACATCAACACTGTCATTAGAGCCGGTGATTTATAAATAAAGGAGATAAAAGGGGAAAAAAATATTAAAAAGTCCAGCAGTCATAGTGTTTCCGCAGATTTGCTTTGGTAAGTCCTTCATCACAGAAGCAATTCCAAGTCTTTAAAAGAGCACTGCGTACAGCCTAACATCATAAGTAAATATAAGTATCAATATCAACAAGTGTTTGTCGATTGAAAGTCACAATTCAAAACGTGGTGAGATATCCAATTCCCATGCTATGGTAATAATATTTTCTTTTATTTCCAGGCACATAACAGCAATAGCCTAGAGAGTTCTTGGGTTCGGCAAAACCTTCTTGTACTTAGGAGTTCAGCATGTACGGCCACCACCAGTAAAGCAACAGGGGGTAAACAAGTTCAACAAATTGGGCCCAAAAGCAATAGTACCCCTGAGGGTTATTGGGTTGGGCCATTTATGGGACATTAGAATCCAATGGAAACAGGGGGTAAACAAGTCCGACAAATTGGGTCCAAAAGCAATAGTGCCCCCCGGAGGGTTATTGGGTTGGACCATTTGGCACATTATACTCCAATGGATGCAGGCCACCACAAAGCCACTATGGGTGATTAGATTAGGCCGTAGAGTAGGATCAAAGGAGACTAACTCAAGAGGGCACTATTGAGAGCCTCAACTCAACCCTAATCCGGCCCTTTCAGATTTACCCATAGGCAGCACTAGCGGCAACACAATAATCCTGGAAAGTTCATCATTTCGGTATTTTGGTGTTTGGCCGTATAGGCTGGACATCCCATTCACAAACAGTCTCAGCAACATTAATAACAAACCTAACATTAATAACAACACTGACGAAAAGTAGGCAAGATATTTCATTTGTCTTTTAGATCATAATTGTATCGGCGAATGCTAGTAGTCAAATGAGAGTCATAAACACTCGTGCATGATGCAAAAAAAAAAAAAAAAACAAATAACGGCAAAACTGTTTGCTCGAAATTCTTTTTCTACTATGCAATACCAAAAATACCGTTAAAAGAGAGTCGATAGAACTTATCTTGATTAAGAGCCTTTCAATTCAAGTTGTATATGCTACTCGTACGGACCAATCCTGACACCACGAGATTCCAATGCTTCCCTCGATTTCTGAATCCAATTAAATTTTGAAACAATGTCGTATCCGGTAAGCAGTAAATACGTGGAAGAGCGGCATGAATTTGGAATCCAGATTGTTAATGGGAACATGAATATCATGAAAATAATAATCTTGATCTAATTTGCAGGTGTATTCGGTCAGACATGAAGGTCTAAAAAAAACAGTAAACAATTTCATCAGTTAGGGTGGAAAACAGCTAGGTGTGTTTCGATGCAAAGGCAAGAATATGAACCCCACCCGACCCGCAAAGATCCTATCTGAACAAGCAACGTTTGAATGTAAAGATTTCTGATGTGAATATCATCTGTTTAAAGATTTTAGGGAAGAGAATTACCATCCCATCATAAGCTTCATCTTCATGATTAACATCAACAGCTCCAGAAGCCGTGACACGAACAAGATTAGAACCCGCAACCAGCCTCATGAGATCAAAGAGGTGACGGCTTTTCTCTCCAGGGAGTGTGGCAACTGAACCAATCCCAATTGTCGTTGATCTACAACAAAAAGGGTCAACAAGATTTCAAGGTTAATTTAGATATGCATAGTGACTAAAAGTACCTTGACTAGAAACGGGAATCGAAGTTCTCGGAGCGCCACCATCTGGACTTGCCCAAAAAGTCCAGCCTTAACTAATCGATTCCCAGAGCGACACCACCTTGACTTGCTCGAGAAGTCCACCCTTAACTACCTCAATCAGTTTAGCAACATGCGGCATGTATCTGTATTGTAATCCAAGTTTTACTGGCACATCTGGCCTACTCTTTACAGCATATATGTCCTAAAACATGATTTTGAACCGTCAGATATTTGACGACACAACAGGCAAAACTCTTGAATCCAAATGCATAAAGCATATATAGAGCCATATATAGCAAGGGTAAGCCCGAAAACAAAAAAAGACCAAACATGGAATACATATACGTTACTTTGCATCTGCACAATATCCGAAGAACAAACCTTTCAAGATTTTATTGCACACAAACGATTGAGCACCATTCAATCAAAGCAAGCAACCGAAAAAAACTGCAGTCTTTTTTACTTGATAGAGCAGGTTTCGAGGGCAGTTTGGTACCTGAAGAGGCCAGTTTAAAGAGTGAGCAAAAAAAACAAATGTGAGAAACTAAGAAGACAAGACCAAAAATAATTCATTACCATCTCAACATCTTCGCCATGGACGTTATTACTGCACCATTCAGCTAGTAGATAGGGCATTTACCAGAGAACCAACAGTCCCAACAACATCAACACAGTCATTAGAGCCGGTGATTTATAAATAAAGGAGATAAAAGTGGAAAAAAAATATTCAAAAGTTCAGCAGTCATAGTGTTTCCGCAGATTCGCTTTGGTAAGTCCTTCATCACAGAAGCAATTCCAAGTCTTTAAAAGAGCACTGCGTACAGCCTAACATCATAAGTAAATATAAGTATCAATATCAACAAGTGTTTGTCAATTGCAAGTAACAATTCGAAACGTGGTGAGATATCCAATTCCCATGCTATGGCAATAAAATTTTCTTTTATTTCCAGGCACATAAAAGCAATAGCCTAAAGAGTTCTTGGGTTGGGCAAAACCTTCTTGTACTTAGGAGTTCAGCATTTAGGGCCACCACCAGTAAAGCAACAGGGGGTAAACAAGTCCAACAAATTGGGCCCAAAAGCAATAGTACCCCTGAGGGTTATTGGGTTGGGCCATTTATGGGACATTAGAATCCAATGGAAACAGGGGGTAAACAAGTCCGACAAATTGGGTCCAAAAGCAATAGTGCCCCCCGGATGGTTATTGGGTTGGACCATTTGGCACATTATACTCCAATGGATGCAGGCCACCACAAAGCCACTATGAGTGATTAGATTAGGCCGTAGAGTAGGATCAAAGGAGACTAACTCAAGAGGGCACTATTGAGAGCCTCAACTCAACCCTAATCCGGCCCTTTCAGATTACCCATAGGCAGCACTAGCGGCAACACAATAATCCTGGAAAGTTCATC
The DNA here is from genome assembly GCA_028654395.1 of Scutellaria barbata. Taxonomy (NCBI): domain Eukaryota; kingdom Viridiplantae; phylum Streptophyta; class Magnoliopsida; order Lamiales; family Lamiaceae; genus Scutellaria; species Scutellaria barbata. The sequence goes on along the minus strand of CM053646.1, from coordinate 8,920,172 downwards.
ATTTCGGTATTTTGGTGTTTGGCCGTACAGGCTGGACATCCCATTCACAAACAGTCTCAGCAACATTAATAACAAACCTAACATTAATAACAACACTGACGAAAAGTATGCAAGATATTTAATTTGTCTTTTAAATCATAATTGTATCGGCGAATGCTAGTAGTTAAATGAGAGTCATAAACACTCGTGCATGATGCAAAAAAAAACAAAAAACGGCAACACTGTTTGCTCGAAATTCTTTTTCTACCATGCAATACCGAAAATACCGTTAAAAGAGAGTCGATAGAACTTATCTTGATTTAAGCGCCTTTCAATTCAAGTTGTATATGCTACTCGTACAGACCAATCCTGACACCACGAGATTCCAATGCTTCCCTCGATTTCTGAATCCAATCCAATTTTGAAACAATGTCGTATCTGGTAAGCAGTAAATACGTGGAAGAGCGGCATGAATTTGGAATCCAGATTGTTAATGGGAACATGAATATCATGAAAATATGAATCTTGATCTAATTTGCAGGTGTATTCCGTCAGACATGAAGGTCTAAAAAAACAGTAAACAATTTCATCAGTTAGGGTGGAAAACAGCTAGGTGTGTTTCGATGCAAAGGCAAGAATATGAACCCCACCCCACCCGCAAAGATCCTATCTGAACAAGAAACGTTTGACTGTAAAGATTTCTGATGTGAATATCATCAGTTTAAAGATTTTCGGGAAGAGAATTACCATCCCATCATAAGCTTCATCTTCACGATTAACATCAACAGCTCCAGAAGCCGTGACACGAACAAGATTAGAACCCGCAACCAGCCTCATGAGATCAAAGAGGTGGCGGCTTTTCTGTCCAGGGAACACCCCGTGTGGCAACTGAACCAATCCCAATTGTCGTTGACCTACAACAAAACGGGTCAAGAAGATTGCAAGGTTAATTTAGATATGCATAGTGACTAAAAGTACCTTGACTAGAAACGGGAATCGAAGTTCTCGGAGCGCCACCATCTGGATTTGCCCAAGAAGTCCAGCCTTAACTAATCGATTCCCGGAGCGACACCACCTTGACTTGCCCGAGAAATCCACCCTTAACTACCTCAATCAATTTAGCAACAGGTGGCATGTATCTGTGTTGTAATCAAACTTTTACCGGCACATCTGGCCTACTCTTTACAGCATATATGACCTAAAACATGATTTTGAACCATCAGATATTTGACGACACAATAGGCAAAACTCTTGAATCCAAATGCATAAAGCATATATAGAGCCATATATAGCAAGGGTAAGCAAAAAACAAAAAAAGACCACACATGGAATACATATACGTTACTTTGCATCTGCACAATATCCGAAGAACAAACCATTCAAGATTTTATTGCACACAAACGATCGAGCACCATTCAATCAAAGCAAGCAACAGAAAAAACTGCAGTCTTTTTTACTTGATAGAGCAGGTTTCGAGGGCAGTTTGGTACCTGAAGAGGCCAGTTTAAAGAGTAAGCAAAAAAAAAAGGGTGAGAAACTAAGAAGACAAGACCAAAAATAATTCATTACCATCTCAACATCTTCGCCATGGACGTTATTACTGCACTATTCAGCTAGTAGAGAGGCCTTTTACCAGGGCACGAACTGTCTCAACAACATCAACACTGTATTTTGAGCCGGTGATTTATAAATAAAAGAGATAAATGGGGGAAAAAAAACTTAAAAAAGTTCAGCAGTCATACTGTTTCTGCAGATTCGCTTTGGTAAGTCATTCATCACAGAAGCAATTCCAAGTCTTTAAAAGAGCACTGCGTACAGCCTAACATCATGAGTAAATATAAGTATCCATATCAACAAGAGTTTTTCGATTGTGCAAGTAACAATTCAAAACGTGGTGAGATATCCAATTCCCATGCTATGGTAATAAAATTTTCTTTTATTTCCAGGCACATAAAAGCAATAACCTAGAGAGTTCTTGGGTTGGGCAAAACCTTTCGGTACTTAGGTGTCCAGCATGTACGGCCATCACCAGTAAAGCAACAGGGGGTAAACAAGTCCAACAAATTGGGCCCAAAAGCAATAGTGCCCCTGAGGGTTATTGGGTTGGGCCATTTATGGGACATTAGAATCCAATGGAAACAGGGGGTAAACAAGTCCGACAAATTGGGCCCAAAAGCAATAGTGCCCCGGAGGGTAATTGGGTTGGGCCATTTGGGACAATATAATCCAATGGATGCAGGCCACCACAAAGCCACTATGGGTGATTAGATTAGGCCATAGAGTAGGATCAAAGGAGACTAACTCAAGAGGGCACTATTGAGAGCCTCAACTCAACCCTAATCCGGCCCTTTCAGATTACCCATAGGCAGCACTAGCGGCAACACAATAATCCTGGAAAGTTCATCATTTCGGTATTTTGGTGGTTGGCCGTACAGGCTGGACATCACATTCACAAACAGTCTCAGCAACATTAATAACAAACCTAAAATTAATAACAACACTGATGAAAAGTATGCAAGATATTTCATTAGTCTTTTAAATCAGAATTGTATCGGCGAATGCTAGTAGTTAAATGAGAGTCATAAACACTCGTGCATGATGCAAAAAAAAAAAAAAAACAAAAAATAAACAACACTGTTTCCTCGAAGTTCTCTTTCTACTATGCAATACCGAAAATACCGTTAAAAGAGAGTCGATAGAACTTATCTTGATTTAAGCGCCTTTCATTTCAAGTTGTATATGCTACTCGTACGGACCAATCCTGACACCACGAGATTCCAATGCTTCCCTCGATTTCTGAATCCAATCCAATTTTGAAACAATGTCGTATCTGGTAAGCAGTAAATACGTGGAAGAGCGGCATGAATTTGGAATCCAGATTGTTAATGTGAACATGAATATCATGAAAATATGAATCTTGATCTAATTTGCATGTGCATTCCATCAGACATGAAGGTCTAAAAAAACAGTAAACAATTTCATCAGTTAGGCTGGAAAACGGCTAGGTGTGTTTCGATCCAAAGGCATGAATAGGAACCCCACCCCACCCCCACAGATCCTATCTTAACAAGAAACGTTTTAGTGTAAAGATTCCCGATGTGAATGTCATCTGTTTAAAGATTTTCAGGAAGAGAATTACCGTCCGCTTCATCTTCACGATTAACATCAATAGCTCCAGAAGATCCTATCTGAACAAGCAACGTTTGAGTGTAAAGATTTCTGATGTGAATATCATCAGTTTAAAGATTTTAGGGAAGAGAATTACCATCCTATCATAAGCTTCATCTTCACGATTAACATCAACAGCTCCAGAAGCCATGACACGAACAAGATTAGAACCCGCAACCAGCCTCATGAGATCAAAGAGGTGGCGGCTTTTCTGTCCAGGGAACACCCCGTGTGGCAACTGAACCAATCCCAATTGTCGTTGACCTACAACAAAACGGGTCAAGAAGATTGCAAGGTTAATTTAGATATGCATAGTGACTAAAAGTACCTTGACTAGAAACGGGAATCGAAGTTCTCGGAGCGCCACCATCTGGACTTGCCCAAGAAGTCCAGCCTTAACTAATCGATTCCCGGAGCGACACCACCTTGACTTGCCCGAGAAATCCACCCTTAACTACCTCAATCAATTTAGCAACAGGTGGCATGTATCTGTGTTGTAATCAAACTTTTACCGGCACATCTGGCCTACTCTTTACAGCATATATGACCTAAAACATGATTTTGAACCATCAGATATTTGACGACACAATAGGCAAAACTCTTGAATCCAAATGCATAAAGCATATATAGAGCCATATATAGCAAGGGTAAGCAAAAAACAAAAAAAGACCACACATGGAATACATATACGTTACTTTGCATCTGCACAATATCCGAAGAACAAACCATTCAAGATTTTATTGCACACAAACGATCGAGCACCATTCAATCAAAGCAAGCAACAGAAAAAACTGCAGTCTTTTTTACTTGATAGAGCAGGTTTCGAGGGCAGTTTGGTACCTGAAGAGGCCAGTTTAAAGAGTAAGCAAAAAAAAAAGGGTGAGAAACTAAGAAGACAAGACCAAAAATAATTCATTACCATCTCAACATCTTCGCCATGGACGTTATTACTGCACTATTCAGCTAGTAGAGAGGCCTTTTACCAGGGCACGAACTGTCTCAACAACATCAACACTGTATTTTGAGCCGGTGATTTATAAATAAAAGAGATAAATGGGGGAAAAAAAACTTAAAAAAGTTCAGCAGTCATACTGTTTCTGCAGATTCGCTTTGGTAAGTCATTCATCACAGAAGCAATTCCAAGTCTTTAAAAGAGCACTGCGTACAGCCTAACATCATGAGTAAATATAAGTATCCATATCAACAAGAGTTTTTCGATTGTGCAAGTAACAATTCAAAACGTGGTGAGATATCCAATTCCCATGCTATGGTAATAAAATTTTCTTTTATTTCCAGGCACATAAAAGCAATAACCTAGAGAGTTCTTGGGTTGGGCAAAACCTTTCGGTACTTAGGTGTCCAGCATGTACGGCCATCACCAGTAAAGCAACAGGGGGTAAACAAGTCCAACAAATTGGGCCCAAAAGCAATAGTGCCCCTGAGGGTTATTGGGTTGGGCCATTTATGGGACATTAGAATCCAATGGAAACAGGGGGTAAACAAGTCCGACAAATTGGGCCCAAAAGCAATAGTGCCCCGGAGGGTAATTGGGTTGGGCCATTTGGGACAATATAATCCAATGGATGCAGGCCACCACAAAGCCACTATGGGTGATTAGATTAGGCCATAGAGTAGGATCAAAGGAGACTAACTCAAGAGGGCACTATTGAGAGCCTCAACTCAACCCTAATCCGGCCCTTTCAGATTACCCATAGGCAGCACTAGCGGCAACACAATAATCCTGGAAAGTTCATCATTTCGGTATTTTGGTGGTTGGCCGTACAGGCTGGACATCACATTCACAAACAGTCTCAGCAACATTAATAACAAACCTAAAATTAATAACAACACTGATGAAAAGTATGCAAGATATTTCATTAGTCTTTTAAATCAGAATTGTATCGGCGAATGCTAGTAGTTAAATGAGAGTCATAAACACTCGTGCATGATGCAAAAAAAAAAAAAAAAACAAAAAATAAACAACACTGTTTCCTCGAAGTTCTCTTTCTACTATGCAATACCGAAAATACCGTTAAAAGAGAGTCGATAGAACTTATCTTGATTTAAGCGCCTTTCATTTCAAGTTGTATATGCTACTCGTACGGACCAATCCTGACACCACGAGATTCCAATGCTTCCCTCGATTTCTGAATCCAATCCAATTTTGAAACAATGTCGTATCTGGTAAGCAGTAAATACGTGGAAGAGCGGCATGAATTTGGAATCCAGATTGTTAATGTGAACATGAATATCATGAAAATATGAATCTTGATCTAATTTGCATGTGCATTCCATCAGACATGAAGGTCTAAAAAAACAGTAAACAATTTCATCAGTTAGGCTGGAAAACGGCTAGGTGTGTTTCGATCCAAAGGCATGAATAGGAACCCCACCCCACCCCCACAGATCCTATCTTAACAAGAAACGTTTTAGTGTAAAGATTCCCGATGTGAATGTCATCTGTTTAAAGATTTTCAGGAAGAGAATTACCGTCCGCTTCATCTTCACGATTAACATCAATAGCTCCAGAAGATCCTATCTGAACAAGCAACGTTTGAGTGTAAAGATTTCTGATGTGAATATCATCAGTTTAAAGATTTTAGGGAAGAGAATTACCATCCTATCATAAGCTTCATCTTCACGATTAACATCAACAGCTCCAGAAGCCATGACACGAACAAGATTAGAACCCGCAACCAGCCTCATGAGATCAAAGAGGTGGCGGCTTTTCTGTCCAGGGAACACCCCGTGTGGCAACTGAACCAATCCCAATTGTCGTTGACCTACAACAAAACGGGTCAAGAAGATTGCAAGGTTAATTTAGATATGCATAGTGACTAAAAGTACCTTGACTAGAAACGGGAATCGAAGTTCTCGGAGCGCCACCATCTGGACTTGCCCAAGAAGTCCAGCCTTAACTAATCGATTCCCGGAGCGACACCACCTTGACTTGCCCGAGAAATCCACCCTTAACTACCTCAATCAATTTAGCAACAGGTGGCATGTATCTGTGTTGTAATCAAACTTTTACCGGCACATCTGGCCTACTCTTTACAGCATATATGACCTAAAACATGATTTTGAACCATCAGATATTTGACGACACAATAGGCAAAACTCTTGAATCCAAATGCATAAAGCATATATAGAGCCATATATAGCAAGGGTAAGCAAAAAACAAAAAAAGACCACACATGGAATACATATACGTTACTTTGCATCTGCACAATATCCGAAGAACAAACCATTCAAGATTTTATTGCACACAAACGATCGAGCACCATTCAATCAAAGCAAGCAACAGAAAAAACTGCAGTCTTTTTTACTTGATAGAGCAGGTTTCGAGGGCAGTTTGGTACCTGAAGAGGCCAGTTTAAAGAGTAAGCAAAAAAAAAAGGGTGAGAAACTAAGAAGACAAGACCAAAAATAATTCATTACCATCTCAACATCTTCGCCATGGACGTTATTACTGCACTATTCAGCTAGTAGAGAGGCCTTTTACCAGGGCACGAACTGTCTCAACAACATCAACACTGTATTTTGAGCCGGTGATTTATAAATAAAAGAGATAAATGGGGGAAAAAAAACTTAAAAAAGTTCAGCAGTCATACTGTTTCTGCAGATTCGCTTTGGTAAGTCATTCATCACAGAAGCAATTCCAAGTCTTTAAAAGAGCACTGCGTACAGCCTAACATCATGAGTAAATATAAGTATCCATATCAACAAGAGTTTTTCGATTGTGCAAGTAACAATTCAAAACGTGGTGAGATATCCAATTCCCATGCTATGGTAATAAAATTTTCTTTTATTTCCAGGCACATAAAAGCAATAACCTAGAGAGTTCTTGGGTTGGGCAAAACCTTTCGGTACTTAGGTGTCCAGCATGTACGGCCATCACCAGTAAAGCAACAGGGGGTAAACAAGTCCAACAAATTGGGCCCAAAAGCAATAGTGCCCCTGAGGGTTATTGGGTTGGGCCATTTATGGGACATTAGAATCCAATGGAAACAGGGGGTAAACAAGTCCGACAAATTGGGCCCAAAAGCAATAGTGCCCCGGAGGGTAATTGGGTTGGGCCATTTGGGACAATATAATCCAATGGATGCAGGCCACCACAAAGCCACTATGGGTGATTAGATTAGGCCATAGAGTAGGATCAAAGGAGACTAACTCAAGAGGGCACTATTGAGAGCCTCAACTCAACCCTAATCCGGCCCTTTCAGATTACCCATAGGCAGCACTAGCGGCAACACAATAATCCTGGAAAGTTCATCATTTCGGTATTTTGGTGGTTGGCCGTACAGGCTGGACATCACATTCACAAACAGTCTCAGCAACATTAATAACAAACCTAAAATTAATAACAACACTGATGAAAAGTATGCAAGATATTTCATTAGTCTTTTAAATCAGAATTGTATCGGCGAATGCTAGTAGTTAAATGAGAGTCATAAACACTCGTGCATGATGCAAAAAAAAAAAAAAAACAAAAAATAAACAACACTGTTTCCTCGAAGTTCTCTTTCTACTATGCAATACCGAAAATACCGTTAAAAGAGAGTCGATAGAACTTATCTTGATTTAAGCGCCTTTCATTTCAAGTTGTATATGCTACTCGTACGGACCAATCCTGACACCACGAGATTCCAATGCTTCCCTCGATTTCTGAATCCAATCCAATTTTGAAACAATGTCGTATCTGGTAAGCAGTAAATACGTGGAAGAGCGGCATGAATTTGGAATCCAGATTGTTAATGTGAACATGAATATCATGAAAATATGAATCTTGATCTAATTTGCATGTGCATTCCATCAGACATGAAGGTCTAAAAAAACAGTAAACAATTTCATCAGTTAGGCTGGAAAACGGCTAGGTGTGTTTCGATCCAAAGGCATGAATAGGAACCCCACCCCACCCCCACAGATCCTATCTTAACAAGAAACGTTTTAGTGTAAAGATTCCCGATGTGAATGTCATCTGTTTAAAGATTTTCAGGAAGAGAATTACCGTCCGCTTCATCTTCACGATTAACATCAATAGCTCCAGAAGATCCTATCTGAACAAGCAACGTTTGAGTGTAAAGATTTCTGATGTGAATATCATCAGTTTAAAGATTTTAGGGAAGAGAATTACCATCCTATCATAAGCTTCATCTTCACGATTAACATCAACAGCTCCAGAAGCCATGACACGAACAAGATTAGAACCCGCAACCAGCCTCATGAGATCAAAGAGGTGGCGGCTTTTCTGTCCAGGGAACACCCCGTGTGGCAACTGAACCAATCCCAATTGTCGTTGACCTACAACAAAACGGGTCAAGAAGATTGCAAGGTTAATTTAGATATGCATAGTGACTAAAAGTACCTTGACTAGAAACGGGAATCGAAGTTCTCGGAGCGCCACCATCTGGACTTGCCCAAGAAGTCCAGCCTTAACTAATCGATTCCCGGAGCGACACCACCTTGACTTGCCCGAGAAATCCACCCTTAACTACCTCAATCAATTTAGCAACAGGTGGCATGTATCTGTGTTGTAATCAAACTTTTACCGGCACATCTGGCCTACTCTTTACAGCATATATGACCTAAAACATGATTTTGAACCATCAGATATTTGACGACACAATAGGCAAAACTCTTGAATCCAAATGCATAAAGCATATATAGAGCCATATATAGCAAGGGTAAGCAAAAAACAAAAAAAGACCACACATGGAATACATATACGTTACTTTGCATCTGCACAATATCCGAAGAACAAACCATTCAAGATTTTATTGCACACAAACGATCGAGCACCATTCAATCAAAGCAAGCAACAGAAAAAACTGCAGTCTTTTTTACTTGATAGAGCAGGTTTCGAGGGCAGTTTGGTACCTGAAGAGGCCAGTTTAAAGAGTAAGCAAAAAAAAAAGGGTGAGAAACTAAGAAGACAAGACCAAAAATAATTCATTACCATCTCAACATCTTCGCCATGGACGTTATTACTGCACTATTCAGCTAGTAGAGAGGCCTTTTACCAGGGCACGAACTGTCTCAACAACATCAACACTGTATTTTGAGCCGGTGATTTATAAATAAAAGAGATAAATGGGGGAAAAAAAACTTAAAAAAGTTCAGCAGTCATACTGTTTCTGCAGATTCGCTTTGGTAAGTCATTCATCACAGAAGCAATTCCAAGTCTTTAAAAGAGCACTGCGTACAGCCTAACATCATGAGTAAATATAAGTATCCATATCAACAAGAGTTTTTCGATTGTGCAAGTAACAATTCAAAACGTGGTGAGATATCCAATTCCCATGCTATGGTAATAAAATTTTCTTTTATTTCCAGGCACATAAAAGCAATAACCTAGAGAGTTCTTGGGTTGGGCAAAACCTTTCGGTACTTAGGTGTCCAGCATGTACGGCCATCACCAGTAAAGCAACAGGGGGTAAACAAGTCCAACAAATTGGGCCCAAAAGCAATAGTGCCCCTGAGGGTTATTGGGTTGGGCCATTTATGGGACATTAGAATCCAATGGAAACAGGGGGTAAACAAGTCCGACAAATTGGGCCCAAAAGCAATAGTGCCCCGGAGGGTAATTGGGTTGGGCCATTTGGGACAATATAATCCAATGGATGCAGGCCACCACAAAGCCACTATGGGTGATTAGATTAGGCCATAGAGTAGGATCAAAGGAGACTAACTCAAGAGGGCACTATTGAGAGCCTCAACTCAACCCTAATCCGGCCCTTTCAGATTACCCATAGGCAGCACTAGCGGCAACACAATAATCCTGGAAAGTTCATCATTTCGGTATTTTGGTGGTTGGCCGTACAGGCTGGACATCACATTCACAAACAGTCTCAGCAACATTAATAACAAACCTAAAATTAATAACAACACTGATGAAAAGTATGCAAGATATTTCATTAGTCTTTTAAATCAGAATTGTATCGGCGAATGCTAGTAGTTAAATGAGAGTCATAAACACTCGTGCATGATGCAAAAAAAAAAAAAAAACAAAAAATAAACAACATTGTTTCCTCGAAGTTCTCTTTCTACTATGCAATACCGAAAATACCGTTAAAAGAGAGTCGATAGAACTTATCTTGATTTAAGCGCCTTTCATTTCAAGTTGTATATGCTACTCGTACGGACCAATCCTGACACCACGAGATTCCAATGCTTCCCTCGATTTCTGAATCCAATCCAATTTTGAAACAATGTCGTATCTGGTAAGCAGTAAATACGTGGAAGAGCGGCATGAATTTGGAATCCAGATTGTTAATGTGAACATGAATATCATGAAAATATGAATCTTGATCTAATTTGCATGTGCATTCCATCAGACATGAAGGTCTAAAAAAACAGTAAACAATTTCATCAGTTAGGCTGGAAAACGGCTAGGTGTGTTTCGATCCAAAGGCATGAATAGGAACCCCACCCCACCCCCACAGATCCTATCTTAACAAGAAACGTTTTAGTGTAAAGATTCCCGATGTGAATGTCATCTGTTTAAAGATTTTCAGGAAGAAAATTACCTTCCGCTTCATCTTCACGATTAACATCAATAGCTCCAAAAGCCATGACACGAACAAGATTAGAACCCCCAACCAGCCTCATGAGATCAAAGAGGTGGCGGCTTTTCTCTCCAGGGAACACCCCGTGTGGCAACTGAACCAATCCCAATTGTCGTTGATCTACAACAAAAAGGGTCAAGAAGATTGCAAGGTTAATTTAGATATGCATAGTGACTAAAAGTACCTTGACTAGAAACAGGAATCGAAGTTCTCGGAGCGCCATCATCTTGACTTGGCCAAGAAGTCCAGCCTTAACTAATCGATTCCCGGAGCTACACCATCTTGACTTGCCTGAGAAGTCCACCCTTAACTACCACAATCAGTTTAGCAACAGGTGGCATGTATCTGTATTCTAATCCAACTTTTACTGGCACATCTGGTCTACTCTTTACAGCATATATGACCTAAAACATGATTTTGAATCGTCAGATATTTGACGACACAATAGGCAAAACTCTTGAATCCAAATACATAAAGCATATATAGAGCCATGTATAGCAATGTTAAGGAAAAAAATCAAAAAGACTACACATGGAATTCAGCATTCATACATCATCTTCGTGGCCTCGAAGTGGCACCTCAGTTGATATTCGTGAAAATCGATAATCCATAGATGCCATTCTCGAATTCTCAGAAAGAAAATTTTAGGGTTAACAGAGAGTCTTCGCTGACCTTAGATTGAAAGTGTGCTGCGGGAATTGTGTTTATTATTCAAGTGAGCAATCCCTAATATACAATATAAGAGATAAGTATAAATGGAATACAAAATATTGTTACAACAATAATCCCTAAAAATATGCTAAGATACTTCTTTCCTAATACAAAGCTCTTAGTGCAAATTAACAATGAAGATATCTATCAATAACGGTAAAAAAATTCTTCACGCGGAGAAATTACAGTTGTAAAATTTTATAATTTAGGGAAGAAATGGCACATGTACTATTATTCCACGTGTTTTGCCCAAACTCGGTTCTTTATCTTTTCTTCCATTTTTTTGTTTTATTTGTTATCACGCATCTTGTTTTTGATCAAATTGAGTTTTTAGGGATTTAAGATGAATAAAATAAAAACTTGTTAGAGTTAGCCATAAAAGTTCCACAAAAATAGCAAAGTTTTCAATTAAGACTCTTTTATATAAGAATTACAAATGGATATATGACTCTGTTTTGATTTGACATCATTAAATGAAACAAAAAAAAAAGTTCAATATTAAATTTGATTTATAAATTTAGTATCTAATTTGAGCTGTACAACTTGATATTCATTTATATCAAAAATTAAATAAAATTTAAAGGGTGTTAATACAACACTTAAATTTTATTTTAAATAAAGTTTGAAATTTCTTTCACGTTAAAGGGAAAAAAAAAATCTAAATTAGAAATAAGATATAAAGGGGAAAAAATCTAAATTAGAAATAAGATATTGAATTCAAATAGTCTATTTTTCAAATAAATGGCCGATTCAAAATTTCAAGAAAGATATTGAAAGATTCCACTCGTAAGATATGCCGACTATTTTCGTTATTGCAAACTTTAATTCACCGAAAAGAAGCAAGAAAATAGAGAGAATAATTGAAAAAAAAAATGGCGAGCAAATATAAAGATCGGACAGATGCCATATATGATATGATTCTTCCAACAGAAAAAAAAAATATTTAACTCATGCCATTTTTTAACTCAATCAATGTTATGGATAACACTAAAAAAAATTGTAGCTAATCTTTCTTTTCATCACGTGTTTTGTAATTCATTTTAGGAAATATATTTTTTTTTAACTGTTGAATTTTTTTTTATCACATATTTTGTAATTTTATTTTATGAATTGGAATTTTTTAAACGGTTAAAATTATTTAATTTCATCACATGTTTTACAATTCTATTTAATGAAATGAATTTTTTGAAACAGTCAAAATTATTTATTTTCATCACATGCTTTGTTAGAAATAACTTTTAATTATTATTATAGATTTTTTATGTTGATTTCATTTATTTATTTATCAATTATGAAGTTCTTTATTCATTGATAATTTAAAACTTCTGTATACATATCACAATCCGAAGCGGATTAAAAAAATTGATGTGGGGTGAATATTTTAGTCCATTAATACAAACTTTTTTATAATTTAATAAATATCACAATTCATGCAACATATCATACGTCTTTCAGATTTATCAATAGTTTTGAAATGTTGTAGAAAAGTCAATATTTATACTTCATGGTCGATAAATAAGTTTAATTTTTACTACACAATACTTTATTGTATACACCCGTCATTTTGGAAAAACAATTGTTCAACCCAGAATGCTTATTCCATGACTTCCTTAATAAGTATGGTCTACCTACAAATCGGTATCCATACCTAATTAGAGTATTTTTATCTTTTAGCTTCTCATTTGCCACCATACATATCCCAGCATATAATGCAGTGGCAAAAATACCAGAAACAGGAATCTGTCATCTCTTATGGTCTATTACGTAACAGGTTATATTTCTCTAATGTTTCCCAGCACACTGAAATAGTTCAGATTCAATGCTTAATGCGGTTTTTATTGGCTTTTAACTATGGGGAACAAGAATATCAAGAAAATATTTATCTTGATCTAATTTGCAGGTCCATTTCATCAGGCACGAAGTCTAGAAAACAGTAATCAATTTCATCAGTTGGGCTAAAAAAAAGGCCACGGGTGTTCGATCCAAAGGCATGAATATGGAGACTAAACCACCAGTAGGGCCGCCAAGATCCTGTCTTAAGAAGTAACAATTGAGTGTAAAGATTTCTGATAAGAATATCACGTGTTTAAAGATTTACAGGAAGAAGTTTCATCTTTATGATTAACGTCAATAGCTCCACAAGCCATGACACGAACAGGATTAGAACCCGCAAATAACCTCATGAGATCAGAGAAGTGGCTACATAAATAATGGGCCAAGAATATTGCTAGGTGAAGCCAAATATGCATAGTGGCTAAAAGTACCTTGACTAGAAACGGGAATTGATGTTCGCTGATAGCCACCATCTTGACTTGCCCCCGAAGTCCACCCTTAACTACCTCAATCAGTTTAGCAACGGGGGGCATGTATCTATTCTAATCCAATTTGTACTAGCACATCTGGTCTACTCTTTGCAGCATCTATGATCTAAAAGATGATTTTGAACCATCAGATATTTGACCACACAATAGGCAAAACTCTTGAATCCAAATACATAAAGCATATATAGAGCTATATACAGCAAGGTTAAGCAAAAAAAAAAAAAGACGACACATGGATCCCATATGCATTACTTTTCATCTGCACAATAACAGATTCGCGTTTGAAGTAATAGGTCCTAAATTATAGGCATCATGTGATACAACCCTTCACTAGATTCTCCAGAGCACCTTTAAAGTACAGGGGAACTCAAAATCTTTAGAGTTTTGTCTAGCAATTTCTCAGATTCTTCTTATAGATATCGGTATAATTATAAACTGACAAATCATTATCTGGCTGATTGATTCTATATCTCCTTCATAGTAAACTTCAAATTCATACATACAGCACACCAATCGTACTAGTAGTAGCATTTAATCAATCCCAAGATACCTCTCGAACAAAAGAACCTCCAGTTTGCAGTTATGATTCTGATAATGAACATGAAGCATGCAGTATTTACTATACACTCTAACTTGTATGTAGAACTCTAAAATAACCAAAACATTCCGGTGTGTTAGATTCTAACCTTTTTACAGTCAGAAACAGTTGTGCAAAGAGGCTTCTCCACCAACACATGATGGGGTTTGTGGTGGCTGATAATATCCATCAAGATTTCCCAGTGAGCCACGTTCGGAGTTGATACAACCAATGAACCAACACATCGCATTGTCCACAATCAACAGCTCCTTGAGATCCGAAAAAACCTTCTGAGTCACATCTCCAAACACATAACTATAAATATACATTCAATCAATCAATAAATATCTACAATCCCTTTTACAAGAATGAACTAAAAACTAAACTTTCAAAATCCATACCTCAAATGCATAAAGACTAATATTACAACAATACAAAGAAACTGGAAATTTAAAATCCCTTTCACTAGAATGAGCAAAAGAACAAACCCTTCAAGATTTTATCCCAAAGACACAAATGATCGAGCACCATGAGTTCAAAACAAGCAACAGAAAAACTGCAGTCTTATTTACTAGAACGAACAGGTTTCGAGGGCAGTTTGGTTCCTGAAGAGGCCAGTTGAAAGAATGGGCAAGATTTAGGGCTTGTTGTTGAGACAGGTAAGGATCAGCTATGGCAACCACAGCAACACCTTCACTCTTGAGGTGGTAAAGATTGATGAGACGCTCTCTTCCCATCATTCCAACGCCAATTATCCCAGCCATTAAATTGTTGTACGGGTAGATTCAATTGATGAAGTTAAGGTGTTGATTGAGATAGTACGAGAAATGGATGAGAATTTTACGGGCTTTTATTGTCTCATTCAACTTATGCGGGCTTTTATTGTCTCATTTATATATTTTTGGGGAGGACCACAACCTCTTATAGTCTTCATTGCTATTTAAGAGGAGATGAATCCTTTTGAATTTCCATTTTCTTTAAAATTAACATATAATTGCATTTAGTCGGTGTTGAAAGGCTTTTTATTAACAATTTTTGTTAATTTTATTCTTTGTTCAGAAACAAATGTTGTTTGAGATGTTGTCATAACATCTGTGGCAACATTCATCTCTGGTTTGTCTTACTTCACAAATATCTCGATTATTTTGCATTTGTGTCTTTTTATACTATTTTGCAGGTGTTAGATTGTATGAACAAGAGTGGTGAACGTGTCAAAGAAGGTGCAACCCTAATGCAACCACTTTTGAGAGAAATCCTCTTCAAGGATTAGAATGGACCAAGTCAAATATTGCTGAAGCCTCTTGACTAACAACTTGGAGAAATTCCCTCACGCATGTCTCAGCATCTTTCAAAGCATTTAGCCACGTTTTTGAGTGGCTGAGTTTTAGGGATGTTTGTTAGGTTATCATCTTGGAAGGTATCTATATATAGGAGGGTTATTTTGTCTTGTAACTCACTCCTTCAAGCCTTAACGTCCATTTGTCCTAGAGTCCTTTCAAGATAGAATTTTGTGAGCCTGAGCGTACATTGTATATTCAAAGAGAGCTTTTTGTTTTGATCAATAGGATCTTTTGTGAGTTCTTTTCTTGTAGGTTTATACCTATTTTGGAATTCACTTGTATTCACTTTTATTTGTGAATAAATTTTTGCCTAAGGCACCTCAAAATATATATTTATATATATCTTGAAAAGTTATCTCTTTGAGTCATTTTAATTTCCGCTGCAAAAACTCTTCAGAATTAAGTGTTGGCTTAAGTGTTGTGGCAACATCTGCCTCAATACACTTACTTTTGTTTGAAACCAGATCCCACTTTCCAACAGTCGGGACTATAAGTGAATGAAAAATCAGGAGTTTTTTAAATTACATGACTAAAATTTTATTTTAAAAAGACAAAAAATTTAACTTTAAAATTTCATATAAACAAGAAATGGAAGAGCTATTTGCCACTGGATTATGTGTTGGATTATTGGAGGGATTGTTTGGGGATTGCAAAGGATGGATGTAGTGTAAGATCCAAGGCAATGAGGTGTGATTGAGATAGAGACAAAATTGAAGAGCAAAGATGGGGCATGCAAGTTGCTGTGATGACAAGACTCACATGGCTGATTGTTTCCCAGGCTTCACATGATCTTTTTCTTCCAACATGTTTGTGGTCCTAAATTTCTGTGTGTGACTCTTCACTTACATTACTTCATTCATGGCAAGTAGCAACACATAAAATATGATAAAGGATATCAACTTGGTTGAACTACTAGTTTTATAATACTTTCATCATACTTTTTCTTTAAGTTTATTACATTTTGAGCTGCTTCACATTCAAAGTTTGATAAGGTTTTGAAGAACTTGTATCTAATAATGGAAAGAAAAGTGAGTCACCTGTAACAAATAAAAATAGAAAAACTTTGTGTGATTTAGATGGGATTTAACATTTGTTATCTTATATAATAAAGCTACATTTGGTTAAATTCATTTTAATATATGATAATAAATTAATGTTACTGGGTGATTAGCATTGTACTTTTTATTATTTTTATTATTATTATTATTATTATTATTATTATTATTATTATTATTATTATTATTATTATTATTATTATATATTACTATACATTCTGCAATACTTGTATAGTTCGTGTTCCCCACTAAATTCTTGTTGACAATTCAATTATCATATCATGATCTCATGTCATAATAAAAAATAAATAAAAAATTACTCTATGCTTGAGACTTTCTTACAAGACATTGATGACTTAGGAATTGCTTTAGACTACGAAACGTTGTGCAGTTTTGAAAGTTAAACGCTTTCTCACATATTCAATTTTCTTAGTTAGGATTAAAAAAATATAAAAGGTGAGGAAAAGTTTATTGTATTTCGAGATAGTGGGAGTAATTGTATTTTGAGTAATTTTGAAATTATTAAATTATTTAAATAAGAAGACAATGAAAAGTTAATAGACACCAATCATCATTAATTCATAATGTTCGCATATCAAACCAATATCTTGAGGCTTAAAATTTCGAAATCCAAATCTACTACTAAAAACTGAATGAGATCGTGAGAAACATTTTTTAATAAATAAATATCTAAATAATAGGCGAGCATGTATACTCATATAGCACTACTTAATTTCTGTAAATACAATATATAGCTATAAAATTTTTGTATCATGTTTCCAAGACCTAATATGATGTATAATCAATTTCAAGATATTTCGTCCAATCACGAAATGAGACTTTATTTAATTTGTCCACTTAACTAAAATCTTAAATAAAATGGTAATTTCGCAAAAATAAACGATAAATTTGATATTCATCATCCCTAATCTCATCTACAAGTTTCACAAAGTAAGATTGATCAACATTGGTTTGTACATACTGATATTTAGGCTTTAAGTCGGATCTTTTAAAATGTCCCTAATTTTAATTGAACAAACTTAATGTAAAAAAAGAAGAAAAAAAAAAAAGGAAGATGACATCCAAACTCATACCTGGGAGACACGATACAATATACAAATATCTAATTAAAGTTAAAAAATAAAACTAACAATCATTAATTATTTTGTTAATTGAAAAATAAAAATAGAAAACATACATAGATGAATTTATAATTATTCCTCCTGAAAGTTTTAAATTAAACGTTAACAAGCATTAATTATTTTGTTAATTGAAAAATAAAAATAGAAAACATACATAGATGAATTTATAATTCTTCCTCCTGAAAGTTTTAAATTAAACGTTATTCAAGACCAGACCTACCAATATTTTTGCCACAGTCGAACTTTGAAATTGGTCCTAATATTAATTTCAAAGTTTTAAATTAAACGCTATTTTGGTCTGTTGCCATACTAATCCTTAAAACTGCTCTTTTTGTTTTCGGTGGGATTAAATGAAATGTTGAGGAAGATGGTCATATAAATATGGAAGAACTGGTTGATGCATGTTTATGAGTTGTACGACCAATTCAATCGGATGAGTCATTTTATTATTCATTTAAAAAAAGGTTTTCACAATTATTAGTTGAAATTATTAGTTGAAATAAAATATGTGGTTATTATCTTTAAAAAGGAAAATTCACTCATCATTCTGGGTTTTCAATATATTTATTGTTTTATGTTTCATAATATTTAATACACGTTTAGTGTTAATAGTAATGTTATATGATATATACGTTGTAGGTAATTAATTTATATTTAATATCATGAAATATAATATTAAGTGTAATAAAAAAAAATTATGTGCACAAGAATAGGGGTAATCAAATCATATTAACTCCTGATCAAATGAAATTTGCAACTTTAGTTTCTAATTAATTTAGGATTTAAGTGGATTTAAGAGAAGGTTTGGTGGAACTAAAAATATGATTTATTTAACGAATTAAATCATTATTTTCTTTTTATATTATACATATTAAAAATTAAATTGTCTACATTGAGATCTAATTGAAAAGATCAATAGATATCATTTGGTTTTCTTTATTTTTATATTATATATAGATATTAAAGATTAGATCTTAATTGAGTATGACAAAACTTGTTTTTACCTCATATATGAGTCTAAGATTGCACGCTCCGATCGGACCTATTCTTACATGTCCGCACCCTCCCCAAATTATTAGTTTCTTTGCGTTTGCATCCACTTGCACCCGTCAGAGTCAGTGACTTATTTGATCAGTAATTTTTTTTAATGTTTAATGAAATATATTATTTATATAACTAAAATATATTATTTATATAATTATATTTGTTTTTATATATTATTAGTATAATTGAAATTTATTGTATATAACTGAAAGATGTTAATTTTTTTAAATGTACTAATAGTTTTACGAAAAGATATCTCTTATTTTACCTAAATATATTATTTATATAACATAAAGGTAATTTAATTTAATCCAGTTATAATATATATATGTGTGTGATCTTATGCATTATTTGATAGTAAGAGATTTCAATTTATACAATTTTCCTTTTCAAAATTTCAGGATTTTTAGTTTATTAAAATCTCAAATACTTATATTAGAGAATCTCACTAATATGATTTTCGTGCAGCGATGCTCGATGTATACTCATAACTCAAGTCAAAATACGATTTGATAAGAGTCTGGCTCAATCAAAATTTATAGAAAATCAATTAAAAATAGGTGAAGAGATATCTTATTCTAAACAATGATATTGGTATATAAATGCCCACATACAAGTCACATTTATGTCTTATAAGTTCAAATCAATCAAATATTATACTATATAAACTAATTTTAGATCAAGATACGTCTTATTCTACACAATGATATATAAATTATGAGGAAAATTTTCATAATAAGACTCAATTTATAGGTTAGTTCTCAATTTTAAATCTCAATTTTAAAGTTTCTCACTAAATGTCTCAATTGAACATTTTTTCTTAATTTAAAGTTTGCAAATTAGATTGAATTATCAACTCAAGATAAAATTTCATTTTTTATTTATTTATTTATATTTATAATTTTTTTATATTTCAATATGTATTCATATTTTGAATAAATGAAGATAAATTAGTGCACTTTAAGAACAATCTTCACCCGACTTATTTTGATTATCATAATAAAAAATAGAAAAAAATATAATTAATTCAATTCATAAAATATAATCAATATTAAAATTGATTTTCTGTACTTTTATTCATAATATTAAGAAAAGAAAGGAATTTTAATTTTATGAATTATATATATATATAAATACAAATCAGAAGAATATCGTTCCAAAATTACACTAACTTGTTTAATTTATTTAAAATATAAATAAATAAATAAATAAAAAGAAAATGAAATTGAAATTGAAATTTTGTCTTAAATTGAAAATAATTTAATTTTCAAACTTTAAATTAAGAAAAAATAATTAAATGGAATCCCATGAAATTTAGTTCTATAATTAAGGATTAATCTATGAGAATCTTGTTGTAAAATTTATCTTATATTCATATATAGATACCTACATACATAGAAAATCACATAGAAACCAAACTAAACCTAACCAATTTACAATTTCATAAAAGTTTTAACTCCTTTTTTTTTGGCAAATAATTCAAATTTGGAATAGGTTAGGAGACGTTTTCTCCTAAACAATGATATTGAAATGTAGACGCCTACATATATGTAAAGGAGGTCACATACACTGATACACGTCTATATGCCATACACCAAATATTTATATATAGAACTAATAATTAACATTAGAGTAATTTTATAGTGCAGCTGAAATTATTATACCTCTCTACTTTTATTTGTTAAATAGATATAAATGTTTTATTATCTTCATAATTTAATGATGGAAAATTAAAGAAACTCCATCCAATTTACTTGTTACGTTAGGTATTATTTATAATTTTTCTAGTCTGATGATAGAAATTTAAAGAAATTTTATCTGATAATTAAATTAAATAGGGTACAACATGTGAGTAAGGTGCACCGCCGTAAAAGTGTTTTAAGATTAAGAAAACCTAAAATCCCATTCCAAAAGAGTCTTCCTTGTTTGTGGAGCAAGACTCTAAAACACACACACAATAAACGTCATCGCCTTCTCTGCTCAGAACCTTCTCTTTCCGATTATGCAAATACTTTATCTTTATTTTTTTTCTATAATTTAAAGAACAAAAGCAAGAGTTTCTCAATAATTTAATCAATCATTCATCGTCGAACAACACTCCACGCCATTGTTACAAGAGACGAAACAGCTATAACATACACCGAGGTATACGCATAAATCACCAAAGATTTGCACGCACAACACGCTGAAAATAAAAACATAAAACCACATGGGTTTCGTGTTAAATTTGCTTTTCTTCTAGTTGTTGGGTTGAAATTCTCTCTCATCTTTCTTCTCTATCTCTCAAGCTTTCGCCTTTTGTCTTAGTAATTAAAGTCGTCCTTTATTTATTTTTTCTTATTTTTTGAGGTGGGTAAGTGGGTTTCTCTGATGCCCTTTGTCATTAATTTTCCTTTTACTTGGTCTATCATTGGTGTTTTTTAGGTTGCCAATTGTGACTCAAAGGTGGGGTTTTTGTGGATATAATATTTGGTAAGTGTCTTGAATTTCTTTCTTTTTTTTTCCTCTTGAGAAAGATTCTACGGTTAGTCGGTGGCAATTGGAATCGTGGTGGTTTAATTTTTGTGGGTTGGGCAAAAAACCAGACTAATTTTGCAGATCTCTTAGGGGTATTGGGGGTTTCTGGGGAAGGAATCTGTGGGGAAATCGTTAGGGGATTGAAATTAATTAGGGTTCTTTTGGAGGTTTTTCTATCTACAACCGGTATATCAGTGATAAAATCTTGTTGGCTCTGTTGCTTTAGTGAATCTCTGCACCAAGGCATTCTGGAAAAGAGAGCTTACTATTGGGCTACCGAGTAGTTGATTTTGAGGTTATTCTGGCCGATCGTTTCGATTCTAGTGGGGGGCAGAAATGAGTTCCATTGCTTTGGAAGGAGTAGTTCAAATGGGAAAGCTTGTGATTCATATTGCCGAGAATGGACACTCGTATGAGCTTGACTGCGATGAATGTACCCTTGTCGAGGCTGTGCAGAAGTTCCTAGAGTCCGTTTGTGGGACACCATTTAATGATCAGCTTCTGTTGTGCTTGGACATGAAATTGGAATCTCAACGCCCCCTCTCGGCTTATAAGCTCCCATCTATTGACCGAGAAGTGTTTTTGTTCAACAAAGCGAGGATGCGGAGTAATTCTCCACCTCCTCCACCAGAGCAAGTTGAGATTGTTGACATCCCTGATCCAGCATCACCATCCTCATCTCATAACCCCCATCCTTTGGATGATGCTTCAGACCCTGCATTAAAAGCCTTGCCTTCATACGAGAGGCAGTTTAGATATCATTTTCAGTGTGGTCATGCTATCTACAGCCGGACTTTAGCTAAAATTGAAGCGTGTGAGAGGCTGGTGCAAGAGCAGAAGGTGCAAGAAAGAGCATTGGAGATTGCAAGGGGTAACTTAGATTATTTCTATAGAATTGTGCTCCAAAACTACACCGATTTTGTGAAGTGTTACTCGCAGCAGCATCGGAATCATACGAGCCTTTTAGTGAACTTTGGGAGGGACTTGGAAAAACTGAGATCTGTTAGACTTCATCCATCGTTGCAAACTACTCAGCGGAAATGCCTACTAGATTTTGTGAAAGAAGAAAACTTGCGGAAGACAGTGGAGGACTGCAGTAGTTCCCACAGGCAGTTCGAGAACAAAGTTTCAGAATTTAAACAGGAGTTTGGAGATCTAAAGCGCAATGCAGAAGATTTGTTTTCTAGCAAGGCTTCATTTCTTGTCAAAGACTTGGATTTGACAATTAAAGATCACCAGCGGTTTATTAATGAGCAAAAAAGCATAATGCAAGCTTTAAGGTCCTCTCTCTCTCTCACACACACACACATACACACACTCAAAACCACACACTTATAGCCTCAATTTATATTCCAACATTCTGCATTGACAAGTTTAATCATAGTAGCAGAATTATACTATTTTATTGGAAGTGCACATATTTTCGGGTAACTTACAGATGGTTGTTCCTCTGCAACTGTATTTCTTGTATTCCATTTGTGGCTTAGTAAGTGTGCGCTTAGTGTTATTTATTAGATCACTTCTCTTATTTTATGCTTATTTTATGTTTGTTATTATGTACTACTGTATGACATATTTGCTTGAGTTATTGAGATGCTGGGAATTAGTAGACTGAGCGTTGGCGTCATTCCTTTCTTCCTATTTTCTACCTTATGTCTACCCTACCCTAGTCACTCTACACCTAGAGTGATAGGTCGGGTAGAGACCGTCTGCTCTGGTCTGAAATGGCCCCGTTGATTTGGTTTTCTTGAGTGGGTGGGGTTGGGGGTGGGGGGACTGCCATTGTCTTTGCTGTGAGGTATCATATGCTATAATTGTGTCTAAACCCACTTAATAGGCAATAAACTAGCTTGACCTAGTCTACATGGTTTTTTTTTTTTTTGCTTTCTGAATAATTAGAAACTTTATATACATGTGAAGAAGTGGAACAGTGTTCAGTTGTCTAGGAGTGCACATTGATGATTCATGTTATTCATTGTATCCCCCTACATGGAAGAAAATCAAGAATAATACTGAAAAGTGCAGTATGAGAGGTTGTGACATATATATTAGCCATTAAGGTGAATAAACACTTGAAGGAGTTTCCTTTTATACCAACTTTTGTAGTATGAGATAAGTGTGAATGAGTGGGATAACTGGAATTATCATAGTTTTGAGGAGAAGACTTCTGGTTATTGCAATGATTTTGTATAAGGTGTGGTGGTGAATTTGGTTTGATTGAAGGTCCTTGCCCAGCTCTCCTTGAGGTTAAATTTGATTGACTGCATTGATTCTGTATTCTCATTGCATTGAGACTGTGCGTATTTCTAAAAGATTCAAACTGGTATGTTCTTGGGTTCCATCGCGTTAGGCTGCAGTTCTTTTAATTTTCAGAAGTACAGGAGACAAGTTACATAGTGTTTCCATGTTGTTTCTTGTGTTTGTAGACCTTGCTCTGCATATAGTTTTGTAACCTGTGGAAAACATGAAGTATTTGAGGTTGTCCTGGAAAATTGAACATGCGAGCATGTGAATATATACATTTGGCTGCAAAGATATATAGATACTAAAAGTATGGATCATGGCATAGATATAGGAAGTGAAATAAGCTTTTGACAGATATACTCACAATTGTTATAGATTTCTAGTGTGTAAAACATTGAACACTAGCTTTTTGGAACACCTGGCTGCGCATGTTGCTGGGTGCTGAAAATAAGCCTACAAAAACTTAGAACCGACACTTGAAGAATGTGTTCTGAACACAGCAAGGGCATCCAATTATACACTTAAATATTATTTGCATTGTATGTTTTTCAAGATTATTTGGATATTCAATACTTAATTTAAATTCTTTGTTTATGTTGGATGTTGTAATGTGAGAATTGGCTTTGTAAGTGATCATTAAGTAAAAGTACTTTGTCTGTTGGTGCAGTAAAGACGTAAATACTGTAAAGAAGCTTGTGGATGACTGTCTTTCGAGCGAGTTGTCATCTTCATTGCGTCCTCATGATGCTGTTTCGGCATTGGGTCCTATGTATGATAGCCATGACAAAAGTTACCTTCCGAAGATGCAGGCATGTGAGCGGGCGATTTCCCATTTGCTTGGTTTCTGCAAGGATAAAAAGAATGAGAGGAATATCTTTGTGCATGATCACATGCAAAAAATTGCATATATGCAGTACAGCATTAAAGATGTGCGGTTTAAGTTCTCTGTGTTCCAGGAGGCTTTGAAACGTCAGAACGATCAATTTGAGCATTTAAAAGTGGTGCGTGGGATTGGCCCTGCATATAGGGCATGCCTTGCTGAAGTAGTGAGAAGAAAAGCATTAAAGAAGATCTACATGGGCAAGGCTGGACAATTGGCTGAGAAACTTGCTGCAGAGAGGGATGCTGAAGTTAGGAAACGTGATGAGTTTCTGAAAGTACATAGTTCTTATATTCCTCGGGACATTTTAGCATCCATGGGATTGTATGACACCCCTAATCCATGCGATGTCAACATAAACCCTTTCGACTCTAATTTGCTTGATTTGGATCTTTCAGATGTAGATCGTTTTGCTCCTGATTCACTGATAGGACACTCTCCGAGGAGCGAGAGGGCTCTGAAGACTTCATTGTCAATATCTAATGATGGTTCTCTGTCATCTGAAGTTGAAGGAACTGGGGTGGACTCACACGAAAAGTATGATTTTCAGGAGTCAATTGAGGACTCAGAGCTGGTAGAGATTGCAGGAACCAGCAAGATGGAAGTTGAGAATGCTAAACTGAAAGCTGAACTTGCTTCTAAGATTGCGCTATTATGTTCCATGAGTACAGAGCTTGATTATGAATCTCTTGAGGAGAGTGAAATAGAGAATTTGTTGAGAAATGCAGCAGAGAAGACATCTGAAGCATTGCATCTGAAAGATGAGTATCAGAAGCACCTCCAATCAATGGTAAAGGTGAAGCAGATGCAGTGTGAATCCTATGAGAAACGGATTCAAGAATTAGAGCAAAGGTTGTCTGATCAGTATGTGAGAGAAGGAAAGCTTTCAGCTGATGAGGGTGAATCTATTTCCACAGTTTCAGATGCAAAGACTAACGATAACAAGTCACAGGTAACAGGAGCTGGAGAAATGCTCATGCCTCATGTAATGGAAGAGGTCTCTTGTACATCTGGCTCATTGAAATCTGGGCTTCCCCTTGATCATGATAAGGCACAAGAAGCAGAGGACAATATGACAGATTCCTCTATTATGCTAAATCCTCAGTTGGATTCATCAATGCTAGATCTACACCGTGATAAGGGACTTCCTCATGACAAGGAAAAGAAAGAAACATTAGGCATGACACTTGGTGTTAGTAACATGGCTGTTAGCATGTCGCAATCAGCAGATGTTCTATCTAGTGAACCAAGTTTGGACTCAAAAGAATGTGATAGCCTTGTGATGGAATTGCAAAATGCCCTTGAAGAGAAATCAAGACAATTAGAAAATGCAGAAAAGAAGATCAAAGAAATAAATGATGAGGTTTCCAAGTTTGGACGGGAGTTGGAGATCAGTCGGAAGCTACTTGATGAATCTCAGGTATTACTAACTGAATTATGAACTTAAACCTGTCTTTCTTGCATGGCACCAGGTGAAAAGGACATGGTTCCTTCAGTAATGCTCCTCTTATTATTGCATCTATAGAATATAATTTTATAATACGTGCATCCAGAATTGTGTTGCTTGTTATAACTTGTTTCATATGTTGCTGTCTAAGGCTTCAGTCTTTTGGCTTGAATTGACAATATACACTTGAAAGCATATAAAAAAGATCTGAATTTAGGAAATTTTCTTGCCTGCCCTTGCCATCATGAATCTTGCCTTGGTCTTTTTTTTTTTAAAATTTTTTTTTATTTAATATAGGTTGTTCGGAATTGCTAAACATCTTTTAATGGAAGAAAAGCCACTGAGAATTAAATAAAAGGACTAACCCTTTGTCGGTTAAAATTAAAATCCTATAACATGCATTCGCAAAGGGTAATTCCATTGCCCCTCTTATGTCCTTTATTGTGGAAAGATTTAAAGGATTTATATCTGTTAGTGATAAACTGTAAGGGTCCTATCCAACATATTATTGCCCTCATTAATTGTTGATTTCAGTTTTTATCCCTGTAATCAAAGATTTCCATGTTTAAAAAGTATTTTAAATAAGCCTATTTATTAGAACTGTTTTACTTAATGTCTTGCAGATGAATTGTGCTCATCTGGAGAATTGTCTGCATGAGGCAAGAGAAGAAGCCCAAACCCATCTTTGTGCAGCTGATCGTAGGGCTTCAGAGTATAGCGCATTGCGTATCTCTGCTATTAAAACACGTGGACTTTTTGAAAGACTGAAAAGCTGTGTTTTGTCTGCTGGGATGACAACTTTCTCTGACTCTTTGCGTGGTTTAGCTCAGTCTTTAAGCAGGTATGCTCTACTGCTATCATTCTTAACAATTGACATAGTTATGTGGATCGCAGTTCGTATGTTGTCTGAAGATATATGTATATTTGATTGCTGTGTAAACTATGTAGGATATTTTAATCAAACTTGAACAGGCTTTTATGTGATCGTTTTGAATTATCATCTCTGCTGCCCTTACTGACTGGTGAAAGTTTTTGCTTTCATTGGATTTTTCGAAGTATTGAAAAATTGGGAAAAAATGCTTTTATGCCGGTGCAGCTGTCTGGTGCAATAAGAGGCCTCTTTATGCTCACCTTGTGTTGATTATCTCTACCAAAAGTTTTTCAGTGAAATGAATCTCAGGGCTAAATATGAAATCCAACTGAACAAATTGATTTACTTAATATTGGTGAATGCTGGTCATGCTTTGTAATCTCTTTCCTCGTCTTACTTGACTTTAATTGGGGGTTGGTGGGTAGGATATTGTGATGATGCTAATGGAAATTGATGTTTGATTGAATGACTTTAAATTTTCAGTGCTGCCAATGAAAGTGATGATGATGGTACTGCTGAGTTCCGTGAATGTATACGAGTGCTTGCCGATAAAGTTGGTGTATTGTCAAGACAACGTGCAGAACTACTCGACAGAGACTCTAAAGCTGAAGCTTCAAATGAGCAACTTGCCAAGGAGTTGGAAGAGAAGAAAGAGATGATCAACAATCTTTACTTGAAGCATCAAATGGAGAAGCAGGTAATATTTTATGAGAGAGAGAGAGAAAGATAGTAACCATGACTAAAGAAAGGAATGATTTCATTACAGGCAAACAAAGAGAGGATAACCTTTGGCCGATTAGAAGTCCATGAGAAAGCTGCATTTGTCCTCAACTCTGCTGGTTATTACGAGGCTATAAGTCGTAACTGCCCTTACTACTATCTATCTGCTGAATCTGTGGCCCTTTTCACTGACCATCTTCCAAGTCGCCCGAGCTATATTGTAGGGCAAGTTGTGCATATCGAACGACAGACTGTGAAGTCAACGCCATCGACATTAGAACGAGGCGATATGGGAGCCAATCGGTTGAGCTTGAAATCAGGGTCGACATCGAATCCGTACAATCTTCCAATTGGCTGTGAATACTTCGTAGTAACTGTAGCCATGTTACCCGATACCACTATTCATTCACCTCCTTCCTGATCTTGTTGCAAAAATGGCAGATTGACATGATGGAAGAAACCAAGTGTAGATATAATATATAATATTTTCTATGGTATGCTACTGAAGATGAGTACCCTTTTAATCTGACTTCATTCATCTTCCCTTGTATAGCTACAATTTGATTTAATCCATCTCTTTGTACATAAAGTTATGGCATCACCTGTATATTTATTTGCCAACATTTATTCCGTCATAGAGCCTCCTATTTTATATATTCTCATTTGGGTTTAGGAAAATCCTCTAAGTATCATGTTTTGGAATTACAGATGGCTTCTCAAGTTATCTTGCAAATGCCTTATTAGGTACAGATGTCTTATTGAGCCTTTCAGGTGTGTATTAAAAGTTTTAAAAAGACATAATTTGGAACAAGATTAAATCTCTTAAAAGAGACCACAAGAATATAATAAGATTATTTTCTTTTCTTTTTTAAGTAAAATCTTGATTTCATATGATATCTTTAGGATAAAATTGTATAGAAGAACGTTTGCATGATAATATTTTCTTTTTCCCCAAAACGAGTCAACTTGCCCCCATCCTGTAACCTACAATGGATCAATCCACACCAAGCACACAAGGACAGGACGGACTTGGATCAAAATATAGACCAATAATAATCTATTTACATAAAAGGTTCATCATCATTTTCTGCTAGTACAATTAGGATTCCTCATAAAACTAAATTTCAGAATCCGGGTCCAAAGTCAAGTTTACTATGAAGCTTAAATGGCTATACCTACTCCTTAGCTTGATATTCCTCATCTTCTGCAATCCCAAATAATTTTGGAAATTTCGGTAGAGAAGTAATTCGGGGAAGATGGAGAAGCAAGTCTCCGAACGAGTCTCTTCTTGTTAGGGTAGAACTAGGGACGTCTTCGGGGGCTTGCATGATGTTACCATCCTTCACATCTGAATCATTCGCAATGTCAAAAGAGACATTTTTTCCACGTTCAGCAACTTCGTAGAAATTGTCACCATCAACTTGAGCACTGGAAGGCATGGTAGGATCCTGTAGTAGGCAGCACAGAGAGTTCACCTTTTTCATTAGCGACTTTTCATCCAAACCTGATGCACACTGAGTATCGCTCAGCAAAACTTGGGAGATGTTTTCCAGAATATCCTGGCATTCTGATGCCTTGTCCAAAGATAGACTTCCAGAAGTCCTTTGCTCTGAGATACAGTTTCCAATGTGGTTCACAAGATCACTCATTGACATAGAGGGACGTAGCACTGGCAAGTTTGGTAATCCCCAACTTTTCCGTCCTCCAGAATCATGCTCATCACTCGTTCTGTTCCCTTCAATTGCTTGCGTATCCATCACTAGTAATATTAAAGAATATGATAAGTTAGAGAAAAGTAAAATTTAACGGAAGTTGGAAGTCAACATCTATCGGACATGCTAGAAAGATTCAAACTTTTCCAAGAGCAATAATTGGCAGAACCAAAGCACACAGATGAAGCAATAGATATGTTTCCAAACTTCACAGGTGGGAAACAGATAATTTTGGATTTAACCAATTCAGAGACTTTATGGTGATGAGCATGCATATAAAACTGGTATAAGTTCACATTTAATAATAATTTGCATCTAAACACAACCTCCTTAATGTCAGCAACGTTATGGTCAACTCACTAAATCAGTGAACTATTCTTGAGGATTAAAACCAAGTTTCACATCCATCAAGATAATATTTAACAGGGGAAGAACTTTTGCATACCTGAGCTAGGTGATGCTGCTTCTTTAGACACACTTTGAACTGCAGACTGATTCTGTCCAAATTGGGTTGAAGATAACTGTGAACCAGATGATGCCGTATCCTGGAAAGCAGAGGACGGTCCTTTAGCAGCAGCTGCTGGCAGCTTATTGCATCCATCACCTTCAGACTCTACTGAATTTTCACAAGCAGAAGCTTGTGAATCAAAGTATAGGGAGTCCACAACTATATCAGGTTGTTGACTCAAAATATTAAGACGTGTGTCGCACTGGATAAGCTTTTCATAATGCTTGTTTATCACGCCTGGAGGGCACTGTATAAAATGTTTCCTACATAACAGCATCAATTATTATTCAATAAGGTTACTAACCAGTTCAATTAACAAACTACAGATAAAACCATTTCAATTTAAATCCATCAGTATAATTTACATTTAACACCACAATGATAATTCAACATGCATGACAAAAGATGTAGGAGCTGCCTTACAAGGAAAACGTCATTATACGCAAAGTAGTACAGCCACATGGAAAGCACTATGAAGTGGAAAGGAAAGGATGAGAAAATCTATAAGTGCTTACTTGTTTAAGCTAGCCTGCCCATCAGTAAAGTCAGCAGTTGCTTGCCACAGAGTATGTTTTCGAGGTTGTGGATTTGTCTCCCGAAAAAAGGCAGGTTTTCGAGCTAGCTGGACCATGCAGAATTAAGAGGATAAGCTAATAAGAATCACTCATTCCCCATAAGCAGAAAACTATTACTAGTATAAAAATAGAGACAAATGTGTACCACTAAGGTTAAAGAGCCAGGAGCATTATCAGGGCAGTCAGCTTTCAGAGCCATAATATCAGACCACTGGATTTCTATTTTACTCTTAAGACCACCTTCAAGAACTTCCCAAACAAGTTTATGCTTCGCAAAATAACACTTAGCCACCAAATCACCTTCATATCTAGACACATACTGCAAGAACATTCCATGTCAGCAATCAGCAAGTGATTTAAAACATTAGGATAATGTAAAGACATGTAGAAGTAATACATAATTTGGTCTGTCTTTATCTCCTGCCATTAGTTTTTTTATTAAGACAGTAATGTTCTTTCAGAGGTTAGATCACTTAAAAATTTCAATAACATATAGCACATTATAAAGACTCTTAAAAATATTCTGCAGTGCATTAAATATGAAATTAAACATTTCATATTAGATTAGTTTCATTAACTTTAATCTAAACGTCTCTTCCAGGATAAAAATTAAGACATGAACATATATGACATGCTACTCCCAACTGATATCTGAGATAACTACTAACCAAAAGGACTAGCATTAGGAAATTCAGAACTTTGCAAACTTTCAAGCTATAAATTACCAACCAAACAGTATAACACTGCTTCACAAGTTCTAGAAAAGT
Organism: Scutellaria barbata; assembly: GCA_028654395.1. NCBI lineage: Eukaryota > Viridiplantae > Streptophyta > Magnoliopsida > Lamiales > Lamiaceae > Scutellaria > Scutellaria barbata. The sequence goes on along the minus strand of CM053646.1, from coordinate 8,889,029 downwards.
GAATGTCAACTGCAACTTCAAATGGCTTCCTCTCTGTATTTATTACCTTTATGCAAACTTCCCATCCAAATTTTAAAAATGAAAAAGAAAATAAAAAGGGAACTTCTCAATCAATGACCTTCAGCCTTCAGGGTCTCACTTAAATGTCAATTTGAAAGAAAAATTATTGCAAAACCTCATTCTTTCCAACTGCTACTTTAAAAGAGACTTCAGGTGTTCACATTGACTAATACCCAACCAACAAACTCAATAGTACACAACGGATTCAGACACAATATGTAAGGCAAAAAAAGGTTCATATGCTCTACCTCCCAGCTGCCAATTTTCAGTAGTGAAGCTGGAAAATTTGAAGCCTTCAACTTGTCATTAGCACTTGAAGCAGCACTCCACTTCACATTTTTGTCGTCACCGATTTCAGTAGATATCCCCGCACTAGATGCAATACTACTTTGGGAGAGCTTCATCTGGATCAAATCCAATAGCGATGGACTTTTTCTGAGCCTCAAACCCAAAGGACTTGGCTCATCAAGTGGATTGTATTGTGAAGGTGGAACAGCAAACGCATGGTCACCCGAGCTCAACTGCTGAAAAGAGGAATAAAACTACAAACTAAGTAATAAGGAAACAAACGAGTGATATAAAGTAAAAGAAGATACAGCTCTCAAGAACCTCCAAGATTTCTGAAGCACATATACAGGAAAGTTCAGAAAATATTAGAAAAAATGCACGAGCACAATCTTTTTAAACCTCCGAGATTTCTGAATGGAAACGTTGCCAATGCAAGAAAACCAAAACGCTGAGAAATGTTACATTTCTTAACAATAAATCCTCAAATACGCAAGAAATTCTCTTCACCTGATCATCATTAACAAATAGAAAATTGACCAAAAACTCTCAAAAGGAAAAAACACAATAGAACCTCGAATCAATTCTAAGCCCAACAAGCCCAACATGAACTCAAAACCCAGATTAGAAAATTATGAAACAATTAAAACCCTTGAAAATTCTCACAATTAAAACCCTCACTCAATTAGGGTAGAAGAAAAAAGATTCCTTAATTTAGGTATAACAAGGACAACCTGATTAAGAGGAGCGGCCGCCAAACGAGAGCGTTTCGGCAGAGATCCATACTCTTCTTCAGAAAAATCCTCAACATCCCCAGAATGTAACGATCCCATCAGCTGAACCATCAAGAAACAAAAACCCTTCCAAGATTTCAAAAATTGAAACTCCTAATTTCTGTGTGTTGGAGTTGTTTCTTTAGAAGAGAGAGGGGAAAGAAGAAGATTTATGACAGTTGGAAATTGATCCAGTCCAAGATTTATAATCTCAATGGATTCAGGTGTCCCATATTGACCGATTTACCCTTTCCATGTCGACTGCTTTTCAGCTTTTCTTATCGAATTGAATTAAAATTAAAAGTTATTATACATATGACTTTTATGTATATCAAAATTTTTTTTTTTTTTTTGAGTTTTATCAATTAATTGATATATGTTTACAACTTTCTTATGTATGAGTTTTAACGATGGATGAAATAAACATATACACACACAATCGTTTATATAATTTGCATAATTATTAGAATCCTCAAAATTATTATGTAATTTGTTTTAAGTTTTCATTTTTGAACATACAAAAAATTAAATGAAAAAAGGAAAATAGCTAAAAAACAATGCTGGGTGGTTTGATATTAAATAATAAAAGGTTTAATTAAGTTAATCAAACTGATCAAACTTTCCAAGAAAATTATACAACAAAAAAAGGGATAATAATAATTATTATTATTATAATAATAATTATTATTATTATAATAATAATAATAATAATAATAATTATTATTATTATAATAATAATAATTATTATTATAATAATAATAATAATAATAATAATAATAATAATAATTATTATTATTATAAAGGCAAATAATTAAAAAAAAAGTGGGTGGATTGATTATTTCACGTTTACACTAATTTATACATATAAACATCCAATTCCACGTTTTATTTCCCTTGCAAATTCTTTTAAGTTTTGATTATTTAATGTCGTTTTTTTCTTGCAAGGCCCACTTCTTTTAATTATTAAAAGGAAAACAGATGATACTTGGTCTGATATTTTTATTACATCTTTTTGAGTTATTGTATATTTGCATAAAAAATTGGTCAGCATATTTATTTGAATAAATAAGGAATATTACAGTTGTATATTAACAAGCAACATTTCCTGACAAATTAGCTATTTATTAAAATTTGAGAAAATTATCTTAAGATATACAACCTTTTTTTTTTGGTTAAAATTTATCGATTCATATGTATAACTTTCTTAGTGTCATGTATGAATTCTTTTCATCTCTCCTAATTTTATTTGTTTTAAAATTTTAATTTTATTAGTAGTGTTTCCATGCAAATTGAGATTTTTTTTTGATTTAATTATATATATTTTTATTAAGTAATTTTTTATAATACATTTCTATTTATTTTCTTTTTTTATTTCTAGACTTTAATATAAATTTACAATAACATAAAATTACACAAATATTTAAACCCACAAATTCGTACGTTTCATTTTATTTATGTATACAATATAAATATTAAATTAAATATCATTAAAAAGTGATTAATTTGATATATTATATTTGGTGAAAAATATTAATATACAATAAATGTAATGTGAAATGTAATAAATGATATTTTCTAAAATAAAAATTAAAATGAGCGGGAAAATATCTTGATATTTTTGATAGATTATTCTGCTTTATATATATATATATTTATATATTAAACAAAATAATATTATAATGAATAATATATATTTTTCTTTTTTATTTAGCACAAAATAAAGTAAAATATACCATAATGATGAAAGTATATCATATATGCATACGATAATTAAAGTAAGTCAATATTTATTAAAAATATACCATAACTAAAAATCGAAAGAGATATTCCGAGTATCAATAATTTATTTTGTTTAGCATATAAAAGTAATAATACTATAAAATGAAGTTTACATTGTAGGGGTAGATTAGTAAAACGATCAAGATGCATGTACATGGCAACATTCACATGTGTGGCTTAGTGGATAATTATGTGGGTCCAGATTCTTTCCACCGAAAAAGAAACAGAAACAAAAAAGAGACTTTTGAAATACGCACGTTCTAATGTATTCAACATTTCAGTGAAAGCTTTTATTTAGTCACGTGCCTCAATTCCCATTTTATGAAACAAAGGATTGTCCCACTTGCTTGGCTTTGGGATTTTACTTAGTTTTTTCTTCTTTTTAAATTCACCTCGTACTTGCAGATGATGATGAAGACTTTTGATTAAAGACAGATAAAACACATTCGCACTGATAGTAAGCCTTTCAATTGGATGAGATACAGTTTTTTCAATCCGATAAAATTGAAGAATATGTCTAAATGACAAATACATGTGAAAGAAAGCCAACAAAACACAAATTTCAAGACAACCCTCCATTGCCGCAAAGCTCACTTGTGGTTTTCCTTTTTTCCGTTATTCTTTTCGTTCACCATTAGAAATTCTAGAGTGAGTTTCCCCTCAAAAGGAAGGATTAAAAAAAATAATAATAACATAAATCACTGGTTCCTCTACAGGCAAGAAAACATTCCACTTCAAAGTTATAACCAAGTTTGCAAATCTGCCCAATATGCACCATAACAATAAGCACCATAACAGACAAACTAAACTGAACAGAATACAATAGCTGTGTATCCAATAATTAATCTCAGAGCAGGCACCCGGTCCAAGTAATCTACTGCATCATCAAACATTGTCTGATTTTGAGACCAACCATTGTGATATTTTCCTTTCCTACATAGCATTGCCAATCTCCATTATGGTCAAGGTTATGGCCTTGTTATGATCGCTACTGATTCCCACTCCAAACTGCATATCACATCCTGCAAAGCGACGTCGTTTCTAAACATTAAATAAAGCTCAGGTGCAGAAACAAAGAAAGGGCCAACCAAGAAATATTGATTTCAAGACAAAAATGTGAGAAGGCAGTTTTTACGCACCGATGGGTTTTGTTTGTCGATGTCAAAGCTATTTATTGCGCAGGGCTCGGCCAAAAGCTCTACCGGCTCTTCATCTAATTCAGTTGAAACATACACATTTTAATATGTATCATCAATTCTTTATCCCATTAAACAAATTAGCAGGGACAAGATAGAAGTTCGTAAATCATTTGGTGATCAAGTATAGTATACCTTGCTCAATGACAGCAAGGATTCCATCCTCTGAACAAATCATAGCAGGTAGAACCCTAGATGATGACGAGTTACTGATCTTGGAAGAATGTGTATAGTTGTCGTATTGAATTTCCCATATGTCACTTTCAACTAGTGAATTTGGAGGTGCATCATTGATACCAACCCCTGATAATATAACAGGCTGTTTTGGCCAACGGATATCCCATGCAAACACAACACCAGAAGAGCCTCCTGCCTTCATACACAAAGATATTAGCAAATCTAATATGGGCAAACTTTAAGGGAGAATGGGGAAAGTGAAAATAAGGATAAAGCCAAGTTACAAAGAGACGAGACAAGAAAAATCATTTTTCAGACCAGAAATTAGTTGTCATCAAAGGGTGGGTTCACAAAAGACCAATTCATATGGAAAGATGAAGAGGCGTCTTACAAGGCAAGTGTGCTTTCGTGATGGATGAATATCAATGGAATGTACAATGCCAGAGCCATTTCCTCTTGTCCTGTTAATATAATCATTGAAAACATGTTTCAGTTTATAACAGCATATCAAAACTCTTGGAAGGATTCAAGGAAGAAACTAATCACAGCACTATAACCTTCAATCAACAGGTGTTGCAGATTTTGTTAGCAACTTTTTAAGGATAAAGGGAGTCATAACTACCTCTACATAAAAAGAACAAAGCAATTTAACCATACAAGTGATGGCTGACAATGTAGATTTTGACGTGTTGTGCACTTTATGACATATGGCTTTGCACCCGTGATGCTGACAGATACTGAACGTTCATGCCACTCGAGATTAAAGACAACATAGATACCGCTAGCCATATCATGATGCCTAGTAAAATTAGGTTGATAGATCTTGATACATAAGAAACCAAGCAAATACAACCATATTAAGCTGTACCTCCCATCTGCATTATCCTCTATTTGTTTTCGATTTTTATGAACATAAAAATCATCCCAGTAAAAAATGGGCATAATCTAGTCCTTAAATGTTACACAAAACTAAACTGTTAGATCACTCTACACCATAATATCCATAAACAGCCAAACATGGAGCCCTACTCTGTACAATTTCATTACTCGATAACGACAGATATTTCTACATATCCAAATTCACACCATATGCAATCAATTCAGAAGTTCTTTCTTAATTTTATTTTTTTTACAGTTCAACAATTGCAAACTTATGATAACGCCAAATTACTTCCTTCAACAACCCCTTGGTATTTGACATCGCTTTTTAAATATCAATCCATTGACCCTTAGTAGACCCACTTAGTAGACCCATAATGGGTTTCACACCATACAAAAAATAATTGCATAATTTCATCTAAAAAACAAGTCTTTTCCTGCTTGCATCACCATCCTTGAATTAGCACACAGTCTAAATACATAGTACGTTTGGATCGATTTGTTTAGTCGATGACTTAATGCTCCCAATCCACAATCCAAATTCCAAATGCAACAATCAAGAATTAACACAACTAAAGTAAAAGTAGACACATTCTACTGAAACAGCACAAGAATTAGGTATGCATTACCAATTGTCCTTAAACAAGGCGACGGGTCCACCGGGCTTCCGCTGATCCCACCAATGGAGGCCAAATCCAAATGCACCAGTCACGAACTCCACAGGTGAAGCCCACTTAACCGAACTATACGAAACCAACCCATTACTATCATAAACCCTCCTAAAGCCCCTCCCAGCCGAAGAATTTACCAAATTGACCCTCCCATCCTCTCCCACACTCACACACTCCGACCCATTCTCATTCAAATCGATCGCTGAAACGGGCCCCAAATGAAACCCCTTCTCCGGAATCGAGAACTCATAATCCAAAGAACCATTGACCAAATCAGCGGAACAAAAGAGCACGGAACCAGAATAGGTAGCAGCGGCAATAAGGGGCTTGGAGGGAGCAGAGGGTGAGGCGGAGACTTTCAAAGAGGTGATTCTAGAAGGGAGGGAGAGGGAGGCTTGGAGGGTGGGGGAAGGGGCAGATTTGGAAGAGGAGAAAGAGAGGGTCTGGAGGAAAGGGGTGGACGTGTCGGAGTCATAGGCGGCGAGGATGAAATGGCTAGTGAAGGTCGAGAGATGGGGCAGCCATCGAAGGACGTCGATGTATGTGTACTGTGGGAATCTGTGGATTTGAAGGGGGTGGGCGGAGGGGGTGAGCTCCATAGTAGGGGTTTTGGTGACTGAAAGAGATGGTTTACAGAAACGCAGCCATGGATGAGTTGGGTCTTGTTTGGTTTCATTATTACTAAAAAAAAGAAAAAACTCAATCTTTTGCCTTTTTTATTTATTTATTTATAAGCATGATTCAAAACCGGTAACGGACCGGGTTTTTTTTGAACAGTAGTTTTTTTTTCCTCCACTTCTTTCAGCTACCATTATCCTATTTCATTGCTCCGACTTTCTGATCCAAGGTACGATTGTTTCTTGCTCCATAGCTGAATTCTGAATTTTCTTGTTTTTACAGCTTAATACGGCTTTTATAATTTTGGAAATTTTCATTTTGATTTGATACTGAATGCAATCAGTTGCTGAATGAATTCAAAGAACTAGTATTCATCTAAGCAGAGGCCACTGTACTCCATGGCCTCTCTGAAGCTCTTAGTTTCTCCAGATAACAACTGTTGTGAATCCCTGAAGCTAAGTTCTGCTTTAAATTCCTTCAGATTCGCTTCGAATACTTTGTTTTCGGGTTATGTAAGTACAAATGGGTCACTCTTTCTGAAATCCGTTTGTAAACTGAAGCACATTAGGGTTTCTAGGTTGGAGAATGAGTTCCCCCATACGTCTGAATCCAATTTGGATGATTGTTTGATCGATAATTTGAAGAAATATGTGGCTGGTGATGATAATTTGATGTTAGAAGGCCAAAATTTTGGTGGAGGTATGGATAAAAAGAGGGTGAATGTATGGAGAAAGTTCAGGGGAGGGAAGACTTTGAGGAAGAAGAGCAAAAGGAATTTGAATGATCATAGAAATGGTAAAAGAACAAAGAAAGAAGATGAATCCACACTTCCATTTCAGAAACTCACTGCTAAATCTGACTTGGATTGTGAAAATGTGGTGGATTTGGGTTTCGATGATGTTGAGCCTGGGTTAAGCCCAAAACGTTGCAATCTGATCTTAGAACAGCTTGAGAAGAGCAATGATAACAAAGCTTTGAGGTTCTTTGAGTGGATGAAGGTTAATGGTAAGTTGATGAAGAATGTGCCTGCTTATAATTCGATTCTAAGGGTTTTGGGTAGAAAAAGAGACTGGACTGGAGCAGAGCTCATGATTAAGGAGATGATTGGTGACTCGCATTGTGAGCTCAGTTGTCAGATTTTTAATACCCTTATATATACTTGTTATAAGAGTGGGCTTGTGGATTTGGGTGCTAGGTGGTTCAGGATGATGCTGAATTATAAGGTTCAGCCAAATGTTGCTACGTTCGGAATGCTGATGTCTCTTTACCAGAAGGGGTGGGTTGTTGAGGAGGCAGAATATACCTTTTCTCTGATGAGAAATATGAAGATAATGTGCCAATCTGCTTATTCATCTATGATCACAATTTATACACGTATGGGCTTGTATGACAAAGCAGAAGATGTTATCTGCTTCCTGAAAGAAGATGCGGTGGTTCTAAATCAAGAAAACTGGTTGGTTCTGCTCAATGCTTATTGCCAGCAAGGCAAGTTGAGTGAGGCCAAGCAGGTGTTTTCTGCAATGAGAGAATCTGGATTTTCTCACAATATAATTGCATACAACACGATGATCACTGGATATGGGAGAGGTTCAAGTATGGATCAAGCAGAGCACTTGTTCCATGACCTCAAAATAGTTGGTATTGTGCCTGATGAATCAACATACAGATCACTGATTGAAGGTTGGGGTCGAGCAGGCAATTATGAGCAGGTAAAACTCTACTATGCCGAACTCAAGAGGTTAGGGTTTAAACCCAATCCATCAAACTTGTACACATTGATTAGATTGCAAGCCCAGCATGATGATGGAGAAGGCGTCATTAGAACCATTGATGACATGATGAAGATCGGTTGTCAAAATTCCTCCGTCCTTGGAAGTGTTCTACAGGCATATGAGAAGGCTCATAGACTGGAAAAGATGTCTTTGATTTTGCAAGGTCCCTTGTACAATCATGTTCTTAAGAACCAGATATCTTCCACAATTCTCGTAACAGCCTATGTGAAACATTCTCTGATTGATGATGGATTAAAAGTTTTGAAAGAAAAGCAGTGGGAGGATCCTATATACGAGGACAACTTGTACCACCTCTTGATATGTTCGTGCAAAGATTTGGGCCAATTTGAGAATGCCATCAAAATATTTACTTGCATGCCAAAATGTGCCAAGCCAAACTTGAACATCTTCTGCACAATGATTGACATTTACAGCAAAATGAGCCTATTTTTTGAAGCCGAAAAATGCTACTTTGAGTTGAAGAATTCAGGTGTCAGATTGGACATGATAGCCTTCAGCATTATAATAAGAATGTATGTCAACTCTGGATCTTTGAAAGATGCCTGCATGGTTGTGGACATAATGGTTGATCAGAAGGATATTGTGCCTGATGTTTATCTTCTTCGTGACATGCTACGCATTTATCAGAGATGTGGCTTGGATGATAAGCTGGCGAATCTGTATTATAAGGTGCTGAAAAATGGTGAAATTTGGGACGAGGAAATGTACAACTGCGTGATAAACTGCTGTGCCTGCGCCCTGCCAGTTGATGAACTCTCAAGGCTTTTTGATGAAATGCTTCAACGAGGATTTGCACCAAACACCATCACCATCAATGTGATGCTGAATGCTTACGGAAAAGCCAGGATATTCGAAAAGGCAAGGAAGGTATTCTGGATGGCTAAGAAACGAGGTCTAATTGATGCTATATCTTACAATACCATCATAGCTGCTTATGGCAAGAACAAATACTTAAAGAATATGGCAGCCACAATCAGGAAAATGCAATTCGATGGATTCTCAGTTTCTCTTGAAGCCTACAATTGCATGCTGGATGTGTATGGGAAAGAAGGTGAAATAGACAAACTCAGGGATGTCTTGCAGAGAATGAAGCTTTCTAACTGTTCTGCTGATCGCTACACATACAATACGTTGATCAATATCTACGGAGAGCAAGGATGGATCGATGAAGTCTCTGATGTGCTAATGGAATTGAAAGAATGTGGAGTTGGTCCTGATTTGTGCAGCTACAACACATTAATAAAAGCATATGGGATTGCTGGGATGGTTCAAGATGCTGTTAGTTTAGTGAAGGAAATGAGAGAAAAGGGAATACAACCTGACAGGATAACTTACACTAATCTCATCACTGCACTAAAAAAGAATGACATGTTTCTAGAGGCTGTAAAGTGGTCCTTGTGGATGAAGCAGATGGGACTATGATTCTTAGATGTTTTGATCCTACATCCTATTATTTATTACCTTTGTATATGTTTTGATCAATTGATTTATATAGATGATTACTGTAGACAATAGATGCTAAATACAGATAAAAACTCCTTCAACTTCAACTTGCTGTAATATTTCCATTTCATACCAAACCAGAGAGTTAGCACTGTCCCAGTTTGTCTATACATTGTAATATATGATTTGGAGTTTTTTTTTAATAATTCTTTTTTAGAAGAACTGTGTTATTTTAATTTACAATAAGGCACAGAGAAAGGAGGAAAAATAAAGAAGGATAGAGGAAAACATCATATAAAGTTTACACCAAGTTGACAATAAATATTTTGAATATGTTGAACCCCATCAACCAAAAATACCCTTGAAATGAAACTATATTTACATAATCCTAAAAAATGACTAAGGTTTGGCAGTCCATGCCCTGAAAATATGACAACCACCCAATGGATTATAGATAAGAGTTCACCAAAACAACAGAGGGATTGAGAGACCTAACCTAAGATAAGAAAATGTTGACAAGAGACAGCAGCACCCTTGTCTGCTTCAACAGAATTTTATGTCTGAATTTCCACAGAAATGGCAGCAAACCATACCTATCGCCTCCTCCTACTTTGGCCATGAAAAAAGATTATTCTTCTGAAAATTCAAGAAAACAAAAGAGGCCTCTTTTCCCATTGAAACTCTCCACCAATACAATTCTCATTCAATCAGCCATTGGAGTTCTTGCATTGGGATTCATAGATGCAGGGTATTTACAACTTACTCCAATCTTCTTTTCATCAATAATCTTCTCGTAATTACAATACGATTATGTGAATGTTTCATTAATTCTCAGGTATAGTGGAGATTGGTCAAGAATTGGTGTGATTTCTAAAGGGACTGAAGAATTGCTCAAAGCTGCTGCTTTTTTTGTTGTCCCTCTCTCTCTTTTTCTGATATTTTCATTGTCTGATAAAGATGATGAAATATGAAGATTGGGATTGTGTTCATCTTCACAATATTTATTAATTATATAAAAAGCGTGGATGTGGATTGTCTAATACCTATTAAAAATTATTATTTAAAGCTATAATGGAAATTTAGAATTTTTATACTTAGATAATTTTATATTATAATTTTAACTAATTCAGAATCTTATAGAATTTCATTATAATTAGAATTTTAATATAAAATTGTTATATATAAATTTTTTATATTATTTTTTTTTAATTTGAATTGATCACATGCAACGCACGCGATCTAAAGCCCGTATATATATATATATATATATATATATATATATTTATTTATTTATATTTAAACAAATCCCTTCTTGTTATAGAAAGTTACAAATTTTTTGTGATCCTCCAGAACAAGAAACCATTTAATATGAAAATCTGCTAACACCAACTTTGCAAGGCTACAATTAAATTTATCATCAGGGTGTTAATTAATTTTATCCATTAATGAAGTCATATCTGGCAATGATGCCTTTTCAAATAAAGAAAATAATGTAACAGTTCTACATTGGAATGAAAACAGGAAAAAAAATGGTATAGTGAATACTATAAAAACAGAAGCAGAAATAAGAAAATTAAGAAGAAAAAAAAAAGCCATTTTTATTTTTCTGTGATGAGAATGAAACAGAGAAGCAATAGTAAGATAGTTTAAAGTATGATTCTATATCTAAAACGAAAGACGTGGCTTAAACTTAAACGCGAAAAATCTATCTTTTTATCCACTTAAATACAAACTTATCTTATGAACATGCCAAACACATCATTAACAATCTTTTGTTTTGTTCCCATGAATAAAATCTGTGTAAAAGGTCAAACTTTTTTTTAGAAAACATTTCTTTCTCAGCTGCTTCTAGTCCCTAATGATATGCTCCCAAAAGGGGGAGAGAGAGAGAGATAAAGAGCAATGGAAGAAGAAGAGAAATGAGAGGTCACAAATTTCCAGCCTTACATTCTTATTGAGTATGCACAAAATTACAAATATTAACAGAAGAAAAGGCTTGTGGGATATGTGTTACCTTATCCTATCCACCTCTCAATATCCTCTCAAAATTCAACAAATTTTACAATACACTCTCTCTCTCTCTCTCTCTCATCTCTCTCTCTCCAAGCCTACTTCTCTGCCTATCTAGCAACTTTTGCTTCACTTTTCCTCCATGAACTCGTACTTGGAACTGTATATGTTTTAGCCTCACATTTGATGTTCTTACATATATATTATTCCCTAATGTGAATATTTCGATATTTCATTCTATATTGTCCAATTTTCCTTTCTCCATTCATTCCACCTCACATTTCAGTAGAGACTAGCCTACATTGCTTTCTTAAATAAGATTAACTATTCAATCTTGTTTTCATATTCCACTTTTGAAGCATAGAAAATGGCTCCTAAAACTGGAAAAACCAAACCCCACAAAGCCAAAGGAGAGAAGAAGAAGAAAGAAGAGAAAGGTCTGAATATCTTATCCTTTATATTTTTATCATATCCAGCATTCCGTTCTTCACAGATTCTTGAAATCTTTTCATAAAATTTCCAAATTTCTATAGCTTTTAATTGCTTCAATCATCATTAACAAAACTGTTGATTTTTTCTTTTCCTTTTAATTTAAAAAGTGGGTTGCAAAATCTCCATGAATTTTATGTGATGAACACAACAAAGAGTTGCTGCCAAAATTCCTTATCAGCAACTAAATAAGTAATTATTGATTGCTTTTATTTTTACAGTGTTACCAACTGTAATAGAAATAACAGTAGAGACACCTGAGGATTCCCAAGTGACACTTAAGGTATGTATTATATTACATCATTTTCACCTTTTAACTTGTGTCTTCACTTTATTGTCAATCCACTTTCATTAACAGAATACAATAAAATTTCCACACGTATTCGAAGACTCTCTCCCTTTTTTTTTTTTTTATATCATTATTATCATCATAATTGTAATAGTAATATTTGTAGCAATTTTTTTTTTTTTGTTTTTTGCCGAGTTTTATAAGAGAGTAGTAAAGATTATTTAAAAAAAAAAAAGTGCTCAATTTCCTCCAATTCACATTGATAAGAGTAATATATTTGAGAGTGATGACAATGCATGTGTTGGATTTTTTTTCCCTCACTTTGGATAAGGAATTTTTTTTTATCATATATATAAACATTATTTTAACTATTTTCTACTTTTTGAATAAAATTACCCTTTTAATTTGACTTATACATATTTATTCAAAAAAAACATTTAATTAACAACATTCTGGAATATTTTAGTCTTTCAAATGAAAAATGAACTAAAAAAGATAGCTTGTTGCGTCATTAACTTGAAAATATGAGTCATTATGTGAAACTAGTAATTACTATAATTTTCCCGATAATACATTGTATGAAAAGCTTAAAGCTACATAAATCTTTAGGAGTACTTTTACCACCACTATATCTATTTATCTTATCCTATAAAAAAAAAATATTGAAATATTATATAATCTCACTTTTCAGACAAATTTTCCGAAGTGGCCGGGGAATACAAAATAATTATATGTTCCTTGTAAAAAAATGTATTTTAGAAAACAATAAATAAACTTCATTTGTCATCACTCACACTAGTGATGAGGTATTTGTATTCCATATTCTTTCATTTTTATACATTATAATTAACCCATTTATAATAACATTCAGAATTTAAAAAGTAATACTAGAAAAAGAATATAAACCTTGTTTTATTAAAAATTTACATTGTGCAATTCTGTCAATTAAAAATTGAATCGAATTAATCTAGTATATAAATCCTTTTTTTTTTTATAACAAATCTAGTCTATAGTTAAATTGTCTAAAATGTCTACTGTTTTTGCTGTTAGTACTATGTTTTTTAGGCAAGTAGTTAGTTATTATTTATTACTACTCTACATTAGATAAAATGTTGGAAAATGCGATTGTAAAATTGATAATATATAACTTATTTTTCAACTCTTAAAAGCTATTTAAATAACTATCATAATTATAAATGTAATATTTAAAATTATTGTAATGGAAACATCATCAATTACAAATTTTCTTGTAATTAACGTTATTTTATATGCAAGCCCTGAATTTATTTGTGAAGCTAATTACAAAAAAAAAAAGAAAAATCCGTTATTTGGGTGTAGTTTTATAGCACAAATAATGTCCTTTTTTATTAAGTGGAAAAAATAATGTATTTTCATAAATTGCACATGTGTGTTATAATTAAATTGCAGGGAATATCAACGGACAGGATCTTAGATGTGAGGAAACTTTTGGCCGTCAACGTCGACACGTGTCACTTGACCAACTACTCTTTATCCCATGAGGTATCCTACTATGGTACCATTCATATGCATGCTTTATATAATATTGTATTTGTTCTTACAAATTGCTTTAAGTATAATATTTATCAAATATATAATTATATGAGTAATTGAGTATGCATCTATTGTTTTGTGGAGTATACATTAATGAGATAAATGTCAAATATGCACTTTTTTCTTTTTAGAGAGCAATATCATACTATTTTACTACCACAAAATAATTAATCTCTTATTTTCATTGAATTGAAGAATATATGTAATAATCCTTGTTATTCATTCTATGAAGTCATTTATGTTGTTAGAAAGATGGAAAATATAAATAGTTATTTCCGTATGAAAAAGAATATTTAATACAATTTTTATTTAAGTTGAGCATGATTTTGGAACAAAGTATGAACTATCTTTGTGGATGAAACTAAATATATATGAGTTTGAACTATTTGTTACATTTGATACTTAATTTTGTATTATATTAAATTCATCTGTCAATCAGTAATACCATATATATATATATATCACATCAATAATTACATTAAAATATCAAATTTTCACATAAATAATTACATTAAAATATCAAATAATCACATAGTGATGACAATGTAAATGCTATAGTATATCTTGTGAAATAAATATTCAACACACATAGGCACATAATGGTATTTTACGAACCATAATTCCATGTCATTAATGGAAGAAAACATGGGTCACATATAAATGTAACTAAGATTTTAATACGTCTATAATTAGCTCAACCCGTGACTAGTAATATTTTAAACCTCTTCTTAAATCCATGATTCATCTATTCAAATGAATTTTGAAAATAAATAATAAAGTGGAATGGATTTTTGAAAATAAATAATAAAGTGGAATGGAATTAAATAGGTGAGCTCGTTTCACATAATATATAGATTATTTTAATAACCCAAATTGTTATAGGTTCTATAAGACTATATTTATTAATGACACTCATCCAATTCAATTCAAAAATAAAATATTTATTTCTCTCTTTTCCACCTACATAATCTATAACCCAACCCAATTTCAATTTTTTCATAGTTTATTAGTAACACCAACTCAACCTAACTCAATATTTTTTTTTCTCATTATTTAATAATTATATATTATTTATGAGCATTTTTTTATTATTTTTTGATATATTTATTAATTCCGTAATATATAAATCTAAATTACTTTTTTGATGTATAATTCCACAACCTTTGTATATATATTTTTAATATATTTATTAATTTCGCAATAAACTAGTTTTTATTAGTGACATTTTTTCATTTTGTTATATATAAAATAACATATAAATACAATAATTAATATTTTTCAGTTTTTCCCTCCTTTTGATTTGTGTTTGTCTCTCAAATATTTTGAAATAAATTTTGAGAGATATTTTGTGGTGTTTGCCTAGGAACTTGATTAAGATTTGGAGAAAATTAAGAGTTTTCATAATATTGAGGGTTTGGATAATTTTCAGAGTTCAAAAAAGAGTGAAACTTTGGGTAATTTTAGGAGTTTGTAAAATAATTTCGATTGTTAGTATCCAAAATAAAAATGATAGAAATTTAATGAGGAAAAAAAGAACTTGAGATTGTGAGAATGAATTTTGGATTTGTGAGAAAATATATCAATATTGAATTCTATTTGTAGAGAATTTTTTTTATAAATTTTGATTTTTTTAAATAAAAATATTTTAAATATCAACACTTTAAATTATATTAAAAAATAATAAAAATCAATAGAATAATAAGATATGTCTGTTAGGAATGAAAAGTAAATATTATAAAATTAATCATGATACCCACTTTTATTTTATTTTAATATTATATTATTATTTGTTGTGATATTTTACGGTGAAAATCAACAAGTCAACACCAATACATGTAGCCTAATAAGGACAATGAGTATGTATATGACGTGTGGGAATGAAAAAGATGACTAAAACCTAAAATCGCGCCATGTAACATTAATCGATTGTATAAGTACAATACTTTTGTCAAACCTACGTATCAATTGGGGAACATGCACTATTATTTCATTTACATTGGTTCACGCCAAATTAAAACTTAATTGACCAAACTGATATTTTTTTATATAATTATGTGTGAATCTGAATCATCTACTCATCAACACAATAAAATATAAAATAAAATATTATTTTATAAATTATAATGAATGTTTATATATTTATATAAAGAGAGGGGGGAGAGAGAGATTGAATTCTGAAATTTTTTATTTTTAAAAGGTATATAAAAAATTAAATCACATGATACATGTTAAAGATCTTTGTGTGGTTGTCCAAGGGCTAGGTACAAATTTGTCTTGGCTTTTTTTGGTTGATGGAGCTGGACATTTATTTATATTCACCAAAATATTTAATTTTCTTGAGAAAACTTGGTCAATTATGAGGTGGGTATGATTGAATAAAATTAAATTTGGACCATAGATGATCATAGGTAAATAAATCTCGACAACCTCTCAAAAAATAAAATAAAAATTATATATATATATATATATATATATATATCTAAAAAAAAGGAAATATTATCGTCAAAACGTTATTAAATTGGAAGTGTTCATTGGACAGGTTCGTGGGGCAAGATTAAAAGATTCAGTGGAGATCGTCTCTCTCAAGCCTTGTCATCTTACCATTGTCCAAGGTATCAATATAGCATTCATCTCAACTCATAGAACATTATTCATAATTTCATTTTATTTAAGATAAATAAGTTTATGGTTAGTTGCTTTACTCATCAATGTTCAAATTATATTCCCATTAAAAAATAATTTTAAACAATAATTAATTATTGTTATTTCAAAAACTATTTTTAGTTATATTAATAAACATGTTACAAGACAGTACCTAATATCATTTAAATTTAATAAAGTTTTACGATATGCTCACTCTATAAAAAAACGCATATAATATAAAATTCATCACAAAACTAACTTTTTTACTTTTTAGCCACTAAACTCTATTAACATATATATCCTCCTATTTTAAAACCTTTTTCTTTTACAACATTGATTCATTGATTGACCAGGGGTATGTATGTAAATATATCAAATATAGGGGTAAATAAATAAATAAACTCTCTATGATTCCCTGCAGAGGAGTACACGGAACGGCAAGCTGTGGATCACATTAGACGACTCTTAGACATCGTCGCATGCACAACGTACTTCGGCGGTTCATCGTATTCCCCCAAGACCGGAATCCGAACCGCGACTAAGGAACCCGGTTCATCAGACTCAGAGTCCGGTCCACAGAATGCTGCTCCGGCTACCTCTCCGAAGACCAAAGCCGCCGACAGAAAGACCGCCACCTCGCCGAAGTCCAAGCCCGGGAAGCCGGAGGTTCCCACCTCGGCCGCCGGATTAGACACATCCTTGAAAGGAGACTCTGCGGCGGCGATCATGTGCCCTCCGCCGAGGCTCGGACAGTTCTACGACTTCTTCTCTTTCTCTCACCTCACTCCACCCATTCAATGTGAGCTTATTTTGCCCGAAAATTTTCTTTGTTGTGTAGTTAATTTGTTTTTTAAATTTGAAGAAGAAATTTCTGTGCGCCTGAAATATGGTAATATGGGACATATAATTAGGGCACAGTTGACACCATTGCGAACGCTCATCAAATTTGAAATTTTTTATATTTTGTTTTTTTTAATTATAAAAGTTTAACTACACAATTATAGGGTCTTTTGAAAAAAAAAAAAAAAGAACATAGAGCAATGAGGAATTTAAGAATGTCTTCGTTTTAAGGAAATAATGTGATTTATTTAATAATTATTCATCATAAAGAAATTTAGGGCAATATCTTAGTTTTGTTGTGATATGCAAGAAGTAGAATGCAATTAGGGAGGAAAGAATTATTGGGAAGTAGGGAGAAATTGTTAGAACTTCATAATAGAAAATTATCTATTTTGTATTGTGTTTAAAACTTTAAATACATGACAAATTTTAGAAAATAATAATTGATATTATGTGGAATCATGGAATGTCCATGAGCTCTTGGGTCTTTTCAGGGCTTCAGTTGTTGTATGTTAATGCATTATGAAAGTGGAGTTAAAACTAACACTATGAAACTTATCTTAATCAATGTGTTGTATTGCAAAACGAGGGCTGTTATATCAACTGCTGTCTTTGGTCTACATAGCATCATTTTCATATGTTTGTCTCTATGGCGTTTAAAATAACCCCTCTTTTAAGGAAAGAGAAACCAGAATATGCTCCTTACTTTGAATATATTCGGAGAAGAATGTGGGAGAAAATATTCTAGATTTTAATCTTATATTCCTGGATTTCTGAAAGCTGGTGTATTGATTGTAAATGTTATGTATGTCCATGTGTTTGTTTTTTATATTTTGAATTTTATCAAGGAAGAACACATAAAAATCATCTAGTTGTTGGTATAGCTGCATCAAGTTGTGCTGATGATATGAGTAGTTTGCCTGTAAAGGTTGACTATTCATTTGCTAATCTGTTAATCATTAATTTGCAGATATTCGGAAATCAGCTCGACCGTACCTTGAGGACAAAACAGATGAGGACTTATTTCAAATTGATGTTAGCATCTTGAACTCCTTGACCACAATATTTTTGTTCTATTGCATAGTTGGAACTCATTTCTGGTTTTTGGTTATGACATCGGTATGTATAGACTTTTAGATATCAAACTTGAATGTAGGTGCGGATTTGCAGTGGAAAGCCAATGACAATTGTTGCCTCTAAAAATGGTTTTTATCCGGCTGGAAAGCGTATTCTTTTGAGTCACTCCTTAGCTGGCCTTTTGCAGCAGATAAGCAGAATTTTTGATTCTGTAAGTGAAGGCTGATTCTGTTCTGTTTCTCCTTTCTTTTCAAGAGTTATTAAACCATGCTAATCTTCACATGTATTACCTTTTTCTTGTCTGTTGCGGCTATTCAAGTGTGTCTGCTTGTACTTTTTCATGCGACAATCATCTAAAGTTCTTCTATGTCTAATATTTATTTGCTTCAGGCATTCAAGGCTCTCATGAAAGCTTTCAATGAGCACAATAAAGTGAGTAATTTAGTATTTTTACCTGCAATGGATTCTGGAACAGACTAAATGATGGTATCAATGTTTTCTCAGTTTGGGAATCTTCCATATGGTTATCGAGCAAACACTTGGCTAGTACCCTCTGTTGTTGCTGAGAACCCTTGTATTTTCCCTCCACTCCCTGTGGAAGATGAAAGTTGGGGAGGAAGTGGAGGTGGGGAAGGAAGAGGCGGGAAGCACGACTACAGGCCTTGGGCAAAGGAGTTCTCCATTTTGGCAGCAATGCCATGTAAAACGGCTGAAGAGAGGCAGCTACGGGATAGGAAAGCCTTTCTTCTTCACAGTTTATTTGTTGATGTTTCAGTATTTAAAGCAGTTGCTGCTATAAAGCATTTAATAGACAAGAATCAGCAGTCTGCAAATACTTCTGGTTCATCAACTTTGTATGAAGAGAGAGTAGGAGATCTACTTATTAGCATCACCAAAGATCCACCAGATGGAAGCATAAAGTTGGACAGCAAAAATGATGGGAGCAAGGTTCTTGGTATTTCACATGAAGAACTAACTAAGAGAAACTTGCTTAAAGGCATAACTGCAGATGAGAGTGCTACTGTACATGTTCGTATAGTAACTTATTATTTCTTATATTCTAGTTTCCAGTAAAACCTGTTAAGTATGTGAATTAATTATCATGATGAAATCATTTATCCATGCAGGATACTTCTACTTTAGGTGTTGTGGTTGTTAGACACTGCGGGCATACAGCCATTGTGAAAGTTTCAGCTGAGGTGAATTGGAATGGTAAAACCATTCCTCAGGATGTTGACGTTGAGGATCATCCTGAGGGAGGAGCAAATGCATTGAACATTAACAGGTCAGTACAGATAGCTCTACTGCATGTTGATTTACTCATCACATGCTTCTTACTTCAGAAAAGGAGTTCATGCCTTTCATTTTTGAGATCCTTGGATAACTGAGTCACTAGTGATACAATGGTATCATCTTATAGTTATCTGATCTTGGAAAAGTGGATCACCATGTTCTTTGATCTGAATTTTCCAGCTTGAGAATGCTGTTGCACAAGTCTACTACACCCCAATCCTCCAGCCCTGTTCAAAAAGTTCAGAATGGCGATTTAGAAGAATTACAGACCAGTAGACCTTTGATAAGGCAGGTGCTAAGTGAAAGCTTGCAGAGACTTCAGGGAGAACAATCCACACCAAAAAACTCGATTAGATGGGAGCTTGGTGCCTGTTGGGTGCAACACCTGCAAAACCAGGCTTCAGGGAAAGATGAGGCAAAGAAGAACGAAGAAGTTAAAGTTGAGCCAGCTGTAAAGGGTCTTGGAAAGCATGGTGGTCTGCTGAAAGATTTGAAAAAGAAGTCTGATGATCAAATCAATAAAACTGATCAGAACAAGGAATTGTCTGATCATAATAGTTCTGATGCAAACAAGAAGGAACTTGAAAAAGATGGGGACAAGGAAATCATGTGGAGGAAGTTGCTTCCTGAAGCATCTTATTTACGCCTTAAAGAATCTGAAACTGGTCTTCACCTCAAGGTCACCTTTCTGCTTTTGTAGTGAATTATATGTTGCTTTTGTGCCATTCTTAATCCGGCTGAGACGATATTTGAAGTTCTATGCAATTATTTATACTAGGGTTAATTATCTTTGAATTTGGATGGAAAAAAGGAACAGATTCTTTTGATTCAGAGCTTGCAGCTATATCAACTCATAATTTTTCTGGTCACATGCATATTTGCAGTCACCTGATGAGTTGATCGAGATGGCACACAAATACTATGCTGAAACTGCCCTTCCGAAACTTGTAAAATCCTTGTTCACAGCTAACCTTTGACCTATATTGTACCTCTGGGATCTCGGTTCATTTACTTCCTTTTCAATTCTCTTTACAGGTTGCTGATTTTGGGTCGCTTGAACTTTCACCAGTTGATGGGAGGACACTAACAGATTTCATGCATACCAGGGGTTTGCAAATGTGCTCCCTGGGCCGTGTGGTAATTTTATTTTATTTTAGTATAATTAATAGTTTATGTCCTACCAAGCCAAAAAAAAAAAAAAAAATTGGGCTTTGCCACAGCATACCCCTGGAAATGAGTGTGTATATATGCAAACTTTTAGAAAGAAACTTGAAAATAAAAAGATGGTTAGGTGAAAACTACAAGAAAGAAGGGAGAATTTGGTTTATTCTTTCTTGCAAATATTAATGTAAGATGTTATGTATATCAGTGATGGTAGAGTTTGTGGTGAGGAAGGCTTTTCTCCAGTGGCAATCACAGGCACTTCAGTTTCTATCTTGACAAAGAAACTGATATAAAGAAATGTTGAAACTGAATAGCTAACCAACCTTAGATTTAGTGCATTATTATTAGGGATTTTGAGTTTAATGAGCAAGCAACCAACCAAGGATCTTTCTCTTGAAAAGTGGAAGAGGTTTAGATATGTGGATTCAAAAATCTCCAAAAAATATTTCCAACGTTGATGCAATATTATAGTTCATTTAATCTTAAGTTACAAAATTGGGCTTTTTATCAGCTA
Source organism: Scutellaria barbata (assembly GCA_028654395.1). Classification (NCBI taxonomy): domain Eukaryota; kingdom Viridiplantae; phylum Streptophyta; class Magnoliopsida; order Lamiales; family Lamiaceae; genus Scutellaria; species Scutellaria barbata. The sequence goes on along the minus strand of CM053646.1, from coordinate 8,867,464 downwards.
CTTGAACTGATAAAATTTGTTTAGGCTTGCATCTATAACAAGTTTAATAAACTTGTAACTTGGATATTTTGTTACCTAAGGCAGCATTTAATAAGCTTCGAAAGGCTAGGGAGTTTAATGCTTTTGGTAGGATCAATTTTTGATAATAAATATTCTTATAAATTGCTATTATTGTTCCTTAAACTGTTTAAATGAACTTTTCATTGCTTGCTTTTCCCCAGGCCCATATGTAGCTTGTTCCAAACTTATTTCCTTTTTTTTTTTTTTTTGGTTCATTCTCATCAGGTTGAACTTGCAGACAAACTCCCTCATGTTCAGTCCCTCTGTATTCATGAGATGATTGTTCGAGCTTATAAGCACATCCTGCAGGGTGTTCTTGCAGCAGTAGATGATATTACAAATATGGCTTCATCAGTCGCGTCTTGTTTGAATCTGTTGTTGGGGACACCACCTACAGAAACTGGTGATGCCGATTCAAGTAGTGATGATGAATTAAAATGGAAGTGGGTTGAGATGTTCCTCCTGAAGAGGTTTGGCTGGCAATGGAAAGATGAAGCACGCCATGAGAATAGAAAGTTTGCTATTCTTCGTGGGCTTTGCCACAAAGTAAGCTAATTTGTGCAGATGAACTTCTAATGGCTTGATAATTGTTTTGCTTTATTTACTTGATTTCTTTTTCAGGTTGGACTTGAACTTATTCCCAGGGACTATGATATGGATTCTCCCTTCCCATTCAAGAAATCAGATATAATCAGCTTGGTGCCTGTTTACAAAGTATGCTGTTAGTGATCATTTTAGGAAATGGGGATATGTTGCTTTAAAGTATAATTTCAAGTAGTTCTGACAGCATTTATCATCCATACAGCATGTTGCATGTTCATCTGCTGATGGACGCACTCTTTTGGAATCATCTAAGACTTCCTTGGATAAGGGCAAATTGGAAGATGCTGTTAATTACGGAACGAAGGTAAACCAGGCCCCTGATTGGTTCTTCCACCCTTTGAGGTGCTTCATATAATTGTCAGATGCTCAGGGATGTGAAAAACATTCATTTTATTTTGAAGGCACTATCAAAACTGGTTTCAGTGTGCGGTCCTTATCATCGAATGACAGCAGGGGCATATAGTCTGTTGGCTGTGGTGCTCTACCACACTGGGGACTTTAATCAGGTACGATGATCCAATCTTTTAATGACAGTTATTGCTTCACTGGCTGACTGATACTGGTAAAACCACTGAGTATTCTTTTATGTGCTCTGGAACCCAAAACTGGAATAGGTCAAGTTTTTGACCAAGATGGGCTTCATTTGAATTCAAGTTATCTTAGTTTAGTGAGCTTATCTTTAAGAGTGAAAAAATGAAAGTTTTCACAGTTTTCCTTTGCTGCCCATATGTAGCCTTAATTGAGTGTCAGAGGAAACATAATCTTGAAACTGAACTTTATTAAAAGAATGAATTAATACATGGGATAACTTTTGCAGCTGAAAGTTAGATTCATTGTGCTTGCATGTTGACAATGTGGTGTGTATTTAGTTTTGAGGTGCTAGTGACCTTGCTGCTTAGTTTGTGTACTTGGCCTTGGTAAATCTTAAAACCATAGTACAGTACCATGCAATCTAAAGGTTTGCTCTAATAAGTTATTGCAGAACTAGTTCAAAACCAGTACACACATTATTCACAGGACACATCAAGGACCCACAAAAAGGAAGAAGAAGATTTTTGCTGATCTATGCTTTGTAGAGTTTAATTTGAACTAGCTTTTAAATGTTTAGTATGTTGTGCTTTGTCTTGTGACTAAACTTCTAATCCAACCCTTTATCATATGTTAACTTGAGCAGGCTACCATCTACCAGCAAAAAGCTTTAGATATCAATGAGAGAGAGCTCGGCCTTGACCATCCAGACACAATGAAAAGCTATGGAGATTTAGCTGTCTTCTACTATAGACTCCAACATACTGAGCTGGCTTTAAAGTATGTTTAGATGCTTTCACTTGAATACAGAAGCACCTTACTGCTCCTTCCTGGCATGACACTTTTCTTTGGCATATATTTGAAAAAAAACAAAGAACCGCCCACTTAAAAATAACATCACTCTGGTGAAAGCTGAATAATCCAATTCAAACTGTCCCAGACACTTTTCACACTAATAAATGCATTAAGTGCATTCCTTTGTGTCCCTTCTATGCAGATTGCACAAGTGCAGCCCAATAGCTAGTTTTTTTAACATTATAGTATTAGTTTTCTTGTAAATCTAATGCACTATAATATTCTTTAGGAGGGATTTATGTCGTAGAACCAAAACTATGAAAATTATATGAAACAACATGTATCCATATTTTAGAATGATGTCTGACAAGTTTCTGTATGCCTTTGATCACGAGCTTTTTTTGTCTGGAGGGCATTTTAATGCGGTAAATTTGAATTGACAAAAGTCATTGTCACCGTGAAGAGTTATTATTTTGCGAGAAACAAGTTAATTAAACCTTGAAGAGTTTCCTAACTTACGGGAACATAAGACACTTAATGCTGGCTAAAGGAAGTTGCTAAGGACATCTTTGTTATTGATCATACATGTGAATTTATAAACACATCCCTATGGATGAAATTATTTTCTTGTTGAAACAAAGGCATAATAAATAGCAGATCTATTGCATTCATTTCTCTGCTTTTAGTAGTAACAAAACTGCACTCAGGCCTTTTTGTGCATAAGTCAAAGATCTCTCCATTAGTTACTGTAAAGAACCTTATATACGTCTGATACACAAGAAGGCTTGAGCATTGATAACATTCTTCATTTCTTCTGAATGTTGAGAAATGGATTGTATCTTTTTTAGGTATGTCAACCGTGCGCTGTATCTCCTGCACCTAACATGTGGTCCTTCTCACCCAAATACTGCTGCCACCTATATTAATGTAGCTATGATGGAAGAAGGTCTGGGTAATGTCCATGTTGCTCTCAGATATCTCCATGAGGCTCTCAAGTGTAACCAAAGACTTCTAGGAGCTGACCATATTCAAGTAATCTTCCCCCCCCCCCTCCCCCCCACCAACACCAACTCTCTCTCTCTCTATCTCAATATCTGTGAGTGTGTATGTATGAGTGTGCCATAGTTGATTTGATATTCATATACTTGTGGATCTTTCAACGTGTAATGAGTAATAAGGCTTTATAATGACTCTCCTGATGAGAATGATGAAGACAAGTATCACAAATTGCACAGATTAGAAAGCAATTGTTTCCTCATCTGTTAAATGTGAGCCTTGAAATATTTCAATATCCTTTCATTAAACTGAGAACATTTATTTTCGAATCAGTGAGATTGCTTTGGAAGCTATATGGAACAAGTTTGAGTTAGGTTAGATCAAAATCAATTATATCTCTCAAGTGTCATTGGTGTACTGCATCCTCGGCTCAAATTAAAAGGAAGATTGTGGGTAATACTATCGATTGTGCCAAAATACAAATTGCTCATATTCTCTGCTCAGAGTTGCCCAGAGAGAGGGAAATTTGCTATGGTACAGCCATATTGATAAAACACAAAGATCTGTGTCCAATGGGCCTGAGACCATTTATTTCTATACAATTCAGAATTATTTTGTATGTTTCTATTTACTATGTGTACATGCATGCGCTTATTAAATGTCTGTCAAATTATTTTATCCTAACTATGAGACTAATATGCTACGAATATCTTTTGGTATCCTAATATCTGAAACTTTTTTTTTTTAATGTTTCCAGACAGCTGCTAGCTATCATGCTATCGCAATTGCTCTCTCATTGATGGAGGCATATTCTCTGAGCGTCCAACATGAACAGACCACTCTTCAAATACTCCAGGCTAAACTAGGATCAGATGATCTACGTACACAGGTAACACTTACGCCTGATGAATGATGACTGACAACTTTTACTGTGGTCCTCTTTCTTATCTTATTCAATAATCTCTGTAGGATGCGGCTGCATGGCTTGAATATTTTGAGTCCAAGGCTTTGGAGCAGCAAGAAGCTGCACGCAATGGCACCCCAAAACCAGATGCCTCTATCTCTAGCAAAGGCCATTTGAGGTTAAGATTTTGTGCTATTTCGCTTTTTCCAAATGTTATTAATGTATTTAATTTGTTGCATAACTTGCTGAGGTTATATTATTTTTCTGTTAACTTAGTTCCTTAGACGCAACATAGCTAAGGTAGGAAGTTACAGTAGAATTTCTTGAAAATTCAAAAGATGAATGAATATTGCGAAAGTGGAAATTTCATTTTTTATTTTGTTTTATGGCATTTTAGCTAACTGTGGCAGTCAAATTTATCTTCACAATACTCTCCGGAAGTCTGTTACATTTGATTGTATAGCTCATATGCAACACATCTCTTGGTCTTCTTTGAAATCAGTGTTTCAGACCTATTGGACTATATAACCCCGGATGCAGAGATGAAGGCAAGAGAGGCCCAAAAGAAGCAAGCTCGTGCCAAGGTTGATATTGATTATTTGTCATGTTTCTGATATTTGTCAATATTCTCTTGTGCTGATTAGACCCTCTACTTGTACAGCTTAAAGGAAAAGTTGGTCCAAATTGGGAAACAGTGACAGATGAGTATCAAAGGGGAGAAGTTGCATCAGTAAATGAACCTGTGGCAGAGAACTCCAGTGATAAAGAGAATAGATCTGAATTGGAGAACAAATCCGAGTCTCATTTTGTGGATTCCAATAAGAGCACAGATTTATTTGTAAGCGATAAAACATTGTTGGATCAAAACGATAATTTTGGAAAAGATGATACCTCCGAAGAAGGATGGCAGGAAGCTTTTCCAAAAGGGCGCTCACCAATGGGCCGCAAGCCTTCTGCTTCAAGGAGGCCAAGTCTTGCAAAATTGAACACCAACTTTCTGAATACTTCAAATCCACCTAGATCCCGAGGTAAACCAAGTAATTTCACCTCTCCAAGAACAAGCACAAACGAAACTGCTGCTTCCTCTGCACCAGCTCCACAAGGTCCCAAGAAATTGTTGAAGAGTGCTAGCTTCAGCCCAAAGCCGAATGGTCCTTCTGGGACAGCTAATGGGAAAGAGAAACTTGCAAACCCAAAATCAGCCCCTTCTACCCCAGCTTCTATTGTTAGTTCAGTAAGTGTTCAGGCAGCTGGAAAGCTTTTCTCATACAAAGAGGTTGCTTTAGCTCCACCAGGTACGATCGTTAAGGCTGTTGCTGAGCAGCATTCTGAGGAGAGTACTGCAGAAGAAAAGCTCCAAGTGAGCAAGGAGGTTATAGTTTCTGATCTAACTAAAAAAATGGTGGATGGAAAAACCCCTGTGGATTGTGTCAAAGAAATGAATGAAACTAGTATGGTGGAAGATCAACAAGTAACAAGTGCAGCTTCTGACAAATCACTAGAAACTGTGGCTACAAGTGCAGAAGGGGACAGCAAAAATGAATCAGTTTCAGGAAATGGGGATTCTGCTTCCTCACAGGTTTTAAACTCAACAAAAAAAGAAACATCTGAAGTACAATCCATTGTTACAGCAGATCTTCTATCTCCATCTGAGTCTTCAGAGAAGACTGTTCAGTTTCTGGAGAATGATGTCTCTGGTTTGCAAGAAAAGGTGGCAGAGGAAGAAAAGAATGCTGATCTAAGTGAAAACATCGTTTCACTATCAGATGAGGGAGAGAACCAAGTGAATGGAAGTGGTATTCTTTCGCCAACTGAAGCAGAAAAGCAAGGTGATACTGAGATCGGTAAGGAACCATCCAAGAAATTATCTGCTGCTGCTCCTCCTTTTAATCCATCCATGATTCCAGTTTTTGGCTCGTTACCCCTGCCCGGTTATACAGAGCATGGAGGAATATTGCCACCACCAGTGAATATCGCACCAATGCTAGCTGTTAGCCCTGGCCGTAGATCGCCACATCAATCAGCTTCTGCTAGAGTTCCTTATGGCCCACGCCTCTCGGGTGGGTATAACAGATCAGGAAGCCGTCTTCCCCGAAATAGACCAGCTTTCCACAATGGTGAAAATAATGGGGATCAGGGTCACTTCAACCCTCCTATAATAATGAATCCACATGCTTCTGAGTTTGTACCTGGCCAATCATGGGTTCCAAGTGGCTATCCAGTTACTCCAAATGGCTATATTGCTGGACCTAATGGTGTTACTTACACCACAAATGGATATCCTATATCACCAAATGGAATATTAACATCACCAAATGGCTTCCCAGCACTATCTAATGGTACAGCCGAAACTCAAGATGGAATTCCAGTGTCTTCAGAAGGTTCAATAGATTCTCCTTCAGCCATGGCTGTTGAAGCTTCCGATGAAGCCACTCATCCTGCTACGGAAGAGGGGAGTGTAAATGGATCATCAAGCAACTCAACTATAATCCCCTTGGAAACATCAGAAAAACTCCAGGAGCAAGTTAATGAAGAAACTCATTTTGACCAGTCAGAAGACAATGGTTGTCAGAATGAAGGAACGTGTACAGATACAGGTGCAGAATCTCCCAATGCCATTTCTCCTGAAGATAACAGCAATGACATGGCTGTTGAAGGAAGGACAAAGAAATGTTGGGGTGATTATAGTGATGGAGAAGCTGAGGTTATTGAGGCAACAAGTTAGTAGGCTCAATATCTTTGTAGGTAAGCTCATCATCAGGGGCTCCTTTTGTGTTGGTAAGAGAATGGTAACGTATCTTTCGTCTTGGTGAATATTCGGTGTTGTACTGGGAGTTTCTAACCTGGCTTGTTTGGTGAAAATCATCAATGCAAAGCAACAGAGTGCTTAATTTTGAAGTTCAAGGACTGATTAAGCAATTTGCAGATTGCTCAACTACTTTTTGCTCCATATTTCAGTTGAGTTCGATTGTTCATAAGCGAAACAACAATGAAACGAGCTTGTTTATTTACGAGGCAGTAGTTTGAGGATAAATCATGCGTATGAAGAGCAATAATGAGGTACAGTTGGTTATAGGTTATTTCATGTATTTTGTAGCAGATAAGTTCTGAGATGACTCTAAAACATCTAATAATTGGTCGTTTAGATTATGTCCTAGAAATTGTTGTATGAAACAGCTGTAATTTGTTCCTGAAATTCAGTTTCCCTAACAAATGAATAAGCATCTGTTTCTTTCTTCTCTGCTGAAATTTGGTTACTCTTGAAGTTCATTAAATTGCATCTACCAATTATGTACATTGAAGAAAACACTAAAAAGAATCAAGAAATAGAGCAGGGCCATTACTTGCAGCTAGCCTCTAGAATCTTTACACTATCAAACCTCGTCTCCAGTCCATGATGATGAGGGTGGCGGCGCTATGAGCAAGAGCAGCAGCAACGACAAAAATGTGGAATATCTGATGACTGTGACCAACAATGTCGAATGCCCCAGGTTTCCATCTCTCTGGTATCCTAGCCACGTAGATCCCTGCTCCAATGCCGTATAGAATCCCCATCAAGATCTCATACACAAGAGACATAAGAATCTCTGATTGGTCCCAATGGATGATCACTGCATGAGTAGCAGGGATGACTCCTGAGAACCCCATACAGAGGAAGAGTGTTGCTCGGAGGGACCGGGAAAGACGACTGGAGAGAGACGGTGTAAGCAGGGCTACAGCCATGAGCATTCCTAGCATAGTGACAGAGGAGAGATAGAAGAATTGCCATTGAGGGTGATCTGAGAAAAGGTAGTATAATGGGGAGAAGGAGCAGACGATCATGAGGGAGATGCCCGTGTAATCCAAGCGCCAGAAGAAGTAGTGGAAGCGATGGGAATGGCAGCCAAAGATGTGGGAAACTGAGCTTAGAATCAAACAGCTCATTGCCCCACCTAAGAAAACAAGCCATGGCCATGAGGGAACTGAATCAACATCCTTAGTTGTATTCAAGTTTGGTAATTGAGCAATGTTTCCTACATATGAATACTGCAGATTACATGGCTTAATTAGAAACACTTGAACAGAGTAAACAGAGAAAGGAGATGATACAAAAAAAACCTAACTGTAAAAAAAGCACTGAATGAGTTGAAATTGTAACATTTATCACTTCTATTGCCAAAGAAAGTCCCCACAACATTCCTACTGCTTATGCTCTGATCATTCAAGCTCATTATCATCATCCTTGAAAATATCAGAAATCCAACTAAATGCCTGTTAATTATCAAATTCAGTCTCTAGGTTTTCACATTATACAAAACAATATTGAAATACAAGAGAGAGAGAGAGAGAGAGAGACTCACGTCCAAATGTTGAAGGTTTCATTGTGCAAAGAGAGAATGCTGAAAACAATATCTTTCAAAGGCCATTCACATCTGTAATAGTTTCTTATATATTCATTATCCTTCAGATAATCCGGCAAAGCCTCGTAACTCACCAGCGCGCTTCGCTCCGATTTCCCCTTCTTACTAGCCGCCGCCGGCTGCCTTAAAAAGCTCAAAGTCGCGGCGGATTTGATGCTTCCTTCTCTCAAAAATCTAACCATCATTTTGTCACAATATATGCGCGATTATACATTTATACTCACCGGAAAAGGACACGCAAGCTATCTCGTTCCCGGCGAAATCTCCACCGGAACACTGAGGCTTCTTTCTCGCCGGCCTCAATCATGCGTAAATATATAGATACATACATAGAATGCCACGAGCTATATTTACATTTCCTCCATAGCTATATATGGAGCTTCAGAGACGAGAGGCCTGAGAATACATTTCCAACAAATACCGTATTACCGCGAATTCAGTGTTTGCAGTTATGATCGGGTGTAGCCGAGTCTAGGTTAAGATATTCCAAGTCAAAGTCAGCATGGCATAAGAAGACCAATGAACCAATTATGATTCAACACGTGTTACAAATTGGTTGACATTATTTGATTTAAATTAAATCAAAATGTTGGTGCACCAATGGTGTCAAAAATCGAATGGGGTGAAAGGTGAGAAATGTAAAGTGAGTGATCAACGTATAATTTGTCATTTGATGGTTTGTATGACCTATTTGGTTAATTACCAAAGCCTATGGAGTGCAAAGGTGTGACAAACTAGCCCAGTCCAACCTATTTAAATTTGTTTGATTTTATATGAAGTTTTAAAGATTTTGTGTTAGGTTATATAATTACTATACAAAATGGAATTTTATAAATATTAATTAAATCAAATACAAGTTGAGTTCTTAATTAGATGTTAAAACTTTATTCAAGTCTAGTTAATTAAGAGGAGGTTAAAATGATTTTTTTTAATTTGTTATGTTTTAATAAATAGATTAATATGTTTTTACTCATCACAAGAAAATGCTAACACCACAATTAAAAATTAGAATGAGTCTTGTATGAAATCGTTTTATAAATATAATTTTATGAGACAAGTCAACTTACAATTCACACGTCACAATTTATATATGAATTTGTAAAAATATTTTTTATACATGGGTAATATAAATTCGTCTCATATAAATTTGTATATAAATTAATTTTGTCACAAAAGTTTTGGCTTGGAAAATTTTGGGCCGCTTGGAGTTTAGTTGTCGGCCTAAATATGCACAAGTTGGCCCATAAGTGAATAACCCGATTGTTTTGTCTCGAAATCTTATTTCCGTATCTCTAATTGAGCAAAACTTTGCCTGCTAATCCATGAAATCCGGACTGAGAGAGCAGGCAGTGGCGGCCAGCTGTGGAGGCGATAGCCTGTAACGTATAGATTGTTGAATTAGTACGAGAAAATGGTGTCGAAACTAGTGGAAAGATCGATTCATGAGGCAGAAAACCCCATTGAGATCACTCTCAGAGAGGCCTTCACTTCACTTGAACCTAAACTTAGACCCCCATTTCCCCTAACCATCCCAACTCAAGAACAGTACTTAAACCTCAACAGGGCAATTCTTTATGGGGTTTTGTGTGAGCCCCACCTCGCCACAGTTCATATTAAACATTTACATGGTGTTATCACTGATGGGTACGAGTATTTCACGAGCATGCTTGTCAAGATTGTGAATGAATTATATGGAAAGCTTGTTGATTCTGTAAAAAGGCAGTTGATTTGGGTGAGTCATGAGATGGTTAATGTGTCGGCAATTGGGTTCGATGGTTTGTTGGTGACCCTTTTGAGGCAGATTGTTGGTGGTGATTTTGGTGAAGGGAATTTGTGGTTGTGCTTTGAAATGATCAATCTTTTCTCAAGCAGATGGGATTGTTTGCTTGAGGAGGCTCCTTTGGTTTTAACTGGTGCTCTGTATGTGTTTCTGAGGTTATTAGCTGATCATTGCAGGGTACAGAATGTTCCAAAGATCGAGTCTTTGAGGCAAATGGAGAAGGATTTCTGTGTTAGAATGTTGAGAGAAAAATTCTCCTTATGTTTGAGGATTGGTAGGGATCTTGTTAGGGTTTTGCAAGATTTGGTTCATGTTCCGGAGTTTCGTGCAGTGTGGAAGGACTTGTTGTATTATCCAAACACCTTTAAATTTGATGGATTTGTAGATATATCGCAGTTATATAGTACAAGGACTTCAAAATGGTATTTTTCACTCAGGGTGACTCCAGAGATGGAATCTCAGTTGAGGTTTTTGCTGACTCATGTGAAGTTTGGAGGCCAAAAGCGTTATCAGGTTTGGTTTGCAAAGAAGTTTTTAAATTCACCTGAGAGAAATGCTATAGTGGTTGACATAGTGAGATTTTTATGCTGTGCATATCATCCATCTAATGATATTATCCATTCTGACATTATCCCAAGATGGGCTGTAGTAGGTTGGCTAATGAAGTCTAGTATGAAAAACTATGTTGAAGCTAACACTAAGCTTGCATTGTTCTATGATTGGCTCTTCTTCAATGAAAAGGTTGATAATATTATGAATATTGAGCCTGCAATTTTGTTGATGGTGCATTCTATTCCTAAATATTCTGACATTACAAATTCTCTTCTTGAGTTTCTGTTTATGTTGTTGGATAATTACGATCTTGAGAGGAAGGAGCTTTTACTTAGTGGAATATCAACTGCTTTCCATGCACTTCTTAGAAAAGGAGTGGTTCAGTCACTAGATGTTTTAACAAGTTGTGATTTGCTTTCTCCAAATCTCAAGGAAAGGCTTGGAAAGTTGCTCACAGAATATTCAGGCATTGAGGGAACTTTCATGGTACCAAATTCTCACGCAATTTAGTGCCATGATTTGTCTCAAATCTTGAATCCGAAGCATCATAATCTAGCTCAAAAGAACTGCTCGAAGTAATTAACTGCTGCCAAACATTTTTAGCAATTTCTGACTGCGTGAAGTCAGAAGATCCGGCCTCTTCTTTTGGAGCTTGGAGATCACTGGAACATTTGCATGATTGGTAATTATACTATTTTATATTATTGTTTTCTGGACTGTCTATTGTGTTTGTAAAACTCAAATGGTAATGAATTGATCTGATAAATTATTAGTTGCTTGGTAACTGTACAATATGCTTTGTTGTCGAGAATCAAAACTATTGTCTTCTCATAAGTCATAAGTTCTGAACACATGGATATTAATTGTCATCAGTTTTTACATTTATTTAAGTTTTAGGGAGTATATCTCTAAGATGTACTGAGGGTCAAGACTGATGCCAAATTATGATGGTGCCATGGTCTAGTTAATCAAATTACTGGATTTGATCAAATTTAAATTAGAAATTTTTTGTGGTTGCATTGACAGGAACTGAGAGAAGACATCTATAAGGGCCAAAAGATTAAAGATATTGATCATGAAATTAAATTCCCCATCTATTATACCAACACACTGAATGTTTTGGTGCAAATTATGTTGGTTGCATGCTATCATAGATTTCCTGTAATTCTGATATGATCATTACAGTATAATTATTAGTTTGCAGGATTTGTTGCAATGCATGACTAATTAGTGGGAAAAATATCTCTCTTTTAAAAAAAAATTCCAACAGAAAATCAAAAGAAAATGAAATAGAGAAAATGGGGAAACTAAAAGGAGAAGTGATTGCAGCTGTTATGAAGAAAGAGAAAAATAGAAAATAAAAGATTACAGAAAAAGAGAAAAACACTTGTGAAAGTATGAATACCTAATTATCTTATGTTCATTTATGTTCCTTCTTTTCTTGCTCAACCGCAAATGCCATCCTTTTCGTGACACCGCATTTAATTATTTTCTTCCTTTATTTTACATTTCACTCTCACATTTTAAATTTCATGGATGCAGTAAACATTCTTTGGCTTTTTCATTGGCATTATGTGGCTTGTTCTTGGCTTTGCTTATTATTGCTCTTGATTTGGCTAACAACTTTGTCTTCTAGTATTAGTTGGCAATCCCTAAACGCAATTTCTTGTATTCGCATGATACTGAGGTTAATTCTAGCCTTGTGATATGCTATCATCATTTGTTTATTCAACATATAGTTTATTTTCTCTGCGTAAATTATTAATTTTTCGTTTAATTCCATTGCAGATAAGAATCATCTTGATCTCATCTCTCTGATATGCGTCTACAAGTCTCAGGGTGCCAATCGAATTATTTCCCAATGCATATGTCACCATTGCTTAGGTAACTTTTTCTCTTGGCTTTTCTGAGTAATTTTACCTCTGAAACAGTAAATATACAGCCTTGTTTTATTGTGTGTCTTTGTTCACATGAAATTGCACACTTGGTTGAATGATTTTGTCCACCATTCATGATTGTAGATTCATGTTTATCACCTTTATCATGAAATCATAGCACCTTATAAAACTGTCTTAAAAATGCGATGATTTCCTCAGTATCTGGATTTCTGTAGAATGTAAGTTAGAAACGGACATCTGATTCGGAGCAGAGTTTTAAGCATTGATCGTATGATTGTTATTAGGTGAACTTCATTTGGATCTCATGATTATCCATGTGACGAAGTATGTGCTGGTTCTTGAGGATAAAAGTGGAACTTTGGTTATGGATTCTGGTAATATTTGTAATGTATTGTGTTTAAAAATATGCATATAGGATCTTCTATTTTTTGTGCTATTTCAACTGAGTTTATATTCTTAAAAGTACTTTGTGTGTATTTGATAAAACTAGCAGTGTACCCGCGCGTTGTTTGTATTGCTATATAACGAAATAATTTTAATATAATTAAATTAAATTTATAAATACACAACACATCAATATTGAATACAACTATTAAACATTAATATATATACACTATTAAATAATAACATAAACAATTAAAATAAATCATTGTTTCCAAATCATATATCAGATCCATACATTTATAATAGTATTATAAACAACATATCATCCACCATCATCTCTAATCATTCTCGTATCGCCCACAAGTTTCCATCTTCATCATCTCCCTTGAAATACATATATTCGAGATGTATTCATGCTAATTAAGTTAGGCGTCAGCATCGAAAATGATGGAGATGGAGAGCTCTTCAGTTTAAACGTCGGGGTCGATCGAATTCCGTCGATAGTGGCCTAGATTGACTATGATGGATGTGGTAGTCTATATACCAAGAATTTTGTTCTCTAAATTTTTTTTTTCTGATTTTTTGTTTTTCCTTACCAATCTTATATAATGTACACATAGTTTACTCAGAAAAGTTTATAATATAGCTTACTCAAAAAGATTTATAATATAACTTACTTTGTAAGATTTAGAATATTGACCAACATACAAATAGCTTATCAAGAAAGATTCTATTTTTTTAATATTTTTAATGACATGACATTTTTGGGCGAGAAAATGTCATTATTGTAAATATTTCCAACTGTCTTGCTATTAATATAGTATAGATGAACGAGTTATATATGTTTGGTTCCCTATGTTTGGTTGAACGAGTTATATATGTTTGGTTCCCTATGCTTTCAAGTTTTTTCCCAGTTACTTAAAAAAAAGTATTGGATCTATTTTTTACATATGAAAGTACATGACCCAAGATATTTATATAACGATTAAATAAATGGATGCAATTGATTTGTAAATATGTTAGCAAACTCTATATTATTGGAATAATATAAATATACTGTTTTTGTCTCTTTTAATACAGCTAAAAAAGTGGTTTCATTTTAATTTGTATTCTGATATTGCAGCGCCAATTTTATATCTGAAAATTATTACATTGGGAAATGAGCTCTATCTTTATTTTGGCATATTATTACAGGCTAAAAATTCGAATGATAAATATTTACTATTGGCACTACATTACAGGAGATAGTGATGCTTACAAAGTGTGACATTTTTGTTTGGGCTTAAATTTAACATCAAAATTTAGATGAGGTCCCATATATATAATCCTTTGAGATGAAGTTTAATTATCTATAACCAAAATTTATTTTCACACGTCAATTTCAATTTTGTGGTTATGAGTTGTAGGTTAATTTATCCTCTTGAGGGAAAAAAAAATCTAATTAAACTCTATTTAAAGAAAATGTAATTTAGTTTTCATTGATCACTCTTGAGAAATTAAATCTTTGTTGGAGGAGTTGAGTTTCCAGGATTTCACATGCATAAAGATTTATTTTATTGTTGTGTGTATATAATAACTACATGAATATTATTCTTTGATCTCAATATTATAATTAAGATGATTATCTTTTTAGCTTAGCAAAATAAGATCATTAAAAAACCAACACGGTTCCAAGAAATTAGAAAGAGACGGGGGTGTATCTGTCTCGATTCTTGATACCTAAAGGAGTTCTGCAGTCTCTAAATTAAAAAAATAAATAAACAATAATAATAATAATAAATAAATCTCAGAAAAAGCAGCTAGTAAAACTAATATCATCAAATATTGCTCGCCATTTTGTCTCCTCTCTCCACTGCAGGCATATGTTGCTTCCACGAAATTCAACGTATCCTTAACTTCTTCACCATTTCATCACTATTTATTTTAAATACTAATATATTCATTTAAATAAAAATAAAATCCAACATGGTACATTGGTACGTAGCAGTATTCCTAGTCAACTTTCTTCTCAAATTATATCATTTAGATGTTACAAATGATAATATATGCACGACAAGCAAGTAATTCACTTTATAGAAAGCAAAACACTGATCGACAATCATGTTTTTTTAGTGTTAAACCTATTTTTCATTTCATAATTATGGTGTCATTTTGATTTCAAAATTATTACGATTTTCAATTTTGTCTCATAATTTAATAATATGTCAAATTTCAATCCAATATCGTCAAATTGAGACTTTCCAGTAATCTCAAATTGATGTGGCAACACTTGTCAAATCACATTACTTCTAAGTCATCGAAAAACCTGAATTTTAGGTTCACGTACATCATATGTGATATTTTCCGATTAAAATTGGACTGAAATCTTCATATTTCTTAAATTATGAGACTAAGTTGAAAATTATGATATTATGAGATCAAAATCAAAAAAGGACATAAATATGAAATGAAAAATGATCTAAACACTTTATTCAAGATAAAAAGAACATGAGATGTAGGAAACTTTTAATTCACTCTCTTTAATTGGCTTCCTTTTCTATAAACTAAGCTCCAAGCATACATTATTCCTAAAATAATATTGAGTGACACTTGTTATAATCTTGAAAAGTTAGTTGAGGAGGTTGGAGAGATGGGATTAATGGTGATAAAATAATGAAAGTAGAAAGAAATATAGGTAAACAAAGTAGAAAAATATATGGATGAGTTAGTGAAAAACACAAAAGGAAGAAAAGACAAGTAAGAAGAGACTATAGAAGGCGGTTGAGACGGCCAAATTAATCAGCCGGCTCTGCCTAATCCTAATCCTATATAACCATCATTTCTCTTAGACTCAGTCATCGATCCAAACAAGCCCTTAGTTCTTTATCCATCATTCATGGCCAAGTTATCCCACCACAACTCAAGAAACACCTCCAATGCTGCTGCTAATCCTGTCAATAATCCCGGGATGAAAGCCAAACGTACCCGGAAAACAATCCCTCGAGACTCTCCACCTCAACGTAGCTCAGTTTATCGCGGCGTTACAAGGTAATATATGGTTGCACATTTTGATCAAGTACTTTCATGAAGCTAGGCTTATGTGTTAAATTACTAACTGATTGGTGCAGGCATAGGTGGACCGGGAGATTTGAAGCACATTTGTGGGACAAGAATTGTTGGAATGAGGCACAAAACAAGAAAGGGAGACAAGGTTTTTCATACTCTCTTTTTGCATGTTTTTCATTAGTGTTTTAGTCTGATTAATTAACTAACTTACGTTATGTTTTCTTGATGGATTCTTGATGGGAAATGCAGTATATCTTGGTATGTATATTTCTCACTATATATGATCGTTAACATTGATCTTTGATCTTCAAGTGAAATAACATGGAATTCAATTCATGTTTATGATCCTCAGGTGCTTATGATGATGAAGAAGCAGCTGCTCATGCTTATGATTTGGCTGCACTTAAGTATTGGGGATCAGACACTATCCTTAACTTTCCGGTTAGATATTCGTTGCATTATCTGAATTTTAATTACCAAAAACATGTGAGATGCTGATTTATCTTTCAAAATTATAGTTGATAACATATCAGAAGGAGATAATGGATATGGAGGGACAATCCAGAGAGGAATATATTGGATCATTGAGAAGGTAATTTATTAAAAGTGGGATTTTTATTTTTTATTTTTTAGTGAAAAATATGTACTTACTGCATGCTGTATTTGAAATCCTAAATGCAACATGTTTATGTTGAAATTACAGGAAAAGCAGTGGCTTTTCCAGGGGAGTATCCAAATATAGAGGAGTTGCAAGGTATAATGACTTATTTACTCTCTCCCTCTCTCTATATATATATATTTATGTAGTTAGTATAGATGGGCAGTAGTGGAATAGTTTGATCTGAGCTAAAATCCAGTGGTTGTGCCAATAAATGAGACAATATGGGATTATAATGATTAATGCATTAGAATTTAGACTCGTAGCTAATGTGGTACGTAAGTCTAATCTAAAGTAAGACAAATTGAATAATAAGAGCTTATGTAAATAATATTCATTCAATATGTATAGATTTTGACTTTATGTCAATTTGCAGACATCATCACAATGGAAGATGGGAAGCTCGGATTGGAAGAGTCTTCGGAAACAAATATCTCTATCTTGGAACTTATGGTATTTTCTTATGGAGTTTCAATCACGTTGTAACGATAAAATCACTTGTAATTACATACATTTAGTAAACATTGACATTAGCATCAAAGTAGGTGGCCAAATTCACCAACCTAAACCCTCCACATGAAATTAATCTTCACACACACGCAATATTATTTTGTATCTTTGTTTATATTATAATTAATAGTGAAATTAATAAAACCATGCAGCTACACAAGAAGAGGCCGCGATCGCCTACGACATGGCCGCAATAGAATACCGTGGACTTAACGCCGTCACTAACTTCGATCTCAGCCGTTACATAAAATGGCTGAGACCTACCAGCAACAACCCTAACAAGACTAACGACGTTGACACGAACTCGAGCTCGAGCTCGAACCCCGATTCGTCAGGCGGCTCCTTCCACCACCTCCAACAACCTTCCGACGCCGCCGTGTCTCAGCCGGCGCAACCCAGCACCGCCACGTCAGCCCTAGGCCTTCTGCTGCAATCCTCCAAGTTTAAGGAAATGATGGAAATGACCTTGGCTGCAGAGTGCCCTTCCACGCCTGTAGAGTCTGATCCTCCACAGTGCAGCATTATTCCTGAAGATATAAAAACGTTTTTTGAGTCTAACGACTTTAGCCAATATAACGAACAGGGGGATGATATATTTGGAGACCTCTTCATGCAACCTATGGTGCAGTTTGAGTCTATGCTTAATGGGGATGATTTGGTGCTATAATTTCATTTGTTTAATCATAAATTGGACTTTTAACAGGTTTTTCAAAGAGTTATGGTTCCTCAAAGCTACTACTAATTCTTTGATTTATTCTTATTATTATTATTATTATTAATTTTTTGTTTTTTGTAGATACATATGTAATAAAGTCTCAAAAATTGAGGAAATTAGAACAATTGATCATTCTGTGTTATTTTATTTTGAGAAGGAGAACAATTGTTGATTGATTATTCTCATTTTTTTTATCAATGAAATTTTATTTCATTCTCCTTAACGCATGAGCGACGCTTGAAGGCCCAGGCGGCAAGCTACCTTATTGGGCCTTCTCCATAAAAAAACTAATTTAAATCATGTGGGCCAATAGCCCACTTATCAGATATTAAACTGATATTGATGAGCCACAGATTTTATACCCTTTCTAGCCCAAGCTCTTTTTCAAGATTGAGCAATGAGGATAAACTATTTTTCAATGTTTGTCTTACTTTTCCTATTGATATTTATCAACCTCATACATACATCATACATCATAAATATCATATCATTTGTGTCCAAGATTAACAAGTTAATGCATAAATAATTGGATTTAATTTATTTATAATTTGAAGAAAGTGGAGGAAATCTATTATCCGCTTCCAATATTATTTCATGGTATTATACCATAATCAGACTGCATGCAAGTTCACACACATTGTCATAAAACAATATTAAAATCAGGAAGTCTAGCTAGCAAGACTACTATAAATCATGCCTAATTAGAGAGAGGTTCTTTATTATATATGTCTTCTCTACAAAGTGTAACCACATATAATTTAATAAAGGATATCTTCATCCTTAAATCAATATAGTCAATCCTATAAAATTATCATAGATCACCAAAACCTGTTCTTGCTTAAGTAATTATTCTCTAGATCTCTCAAATCTCTGGTGCAATTCAATCCCTTGCAAACTCTCCCACCCACCAAGTCCAGAAAATTGCTGCCTCGTCGTACGTTGTCTGTATTTAAGCACACAATCGATCACAGACATCATTAATAATCAGTAAGAACAAATTAAGAATATAAGAAGGATGTTAATTAGTACTATAATGAATTACTTACCTGGTCAGTAGTGTCAAATGATTGAAGCACCTGTGCAACCACATCATTTTCACTCACGTTTTCATAATTCATCATGTTCACGTTGGTGTTGTTTGTCATCAATGCTCCTTGTTCTCCATTTATGTTTGCATTGTTGAAAATTGTTGAATTTTCTATGTTGATCGCACTTGTTGCAATAGGGCCTTGTTCGTTGTTTTGGTCGACTTGGGAAGGAGGACAGCTTTGATTCAGACGCGGGATAGTTCCATACCGTTTAGTCTTTGAACGGTGAGGATGATTCGAATCAATCGAAGATTTTGAACCTCTAGTTAAACGTCGTCCGTTCCTCTCATGGGGTGGTTGCCAACCATATCGACATTTCTGTAGTAAATTCATGTTTCCAAATGC
The DNA here is from genome assembly GCA_028654395.1 of Scutellaria barbata. Taxonomy (NCBI): domain Eukaryota; kingdom Viridiplantae; phylum Streptophyta; class Magnoliopsida; order Lamiales; family Lamiaceae; genus Scutellaria; species Scutellaria barbata. Next base: position 8,848,203 of record CM053646.1, on the reverse strand, counting down.
AGAACAAAGAAAACAATCAAGATTTGCCGTTATAAGATGATTTTTTTTTTCTATGATGAAATATTGGGTAGAATTTAATTGATAAGAACAAAGAATGACTTGTTAAATCCAAGTTATATTTTGTTGTCATAAAAGTTCACTGTCAAATAATGAGCAAGTACAGTTGATGTTCAAATTGTAAAGTGAAATGAATAAAAATTTCTTGTGATTCTTGAAAAATACCCAAAAAAAAAAGATCAAACCTGTAGATGGCTTGCAACTTGCATTCTTGTGAGGCCAGGAACATTCATCAGCTCAAGAATGTCTTTGGGGAAACATCCTTAAAATCAAAAATAAATATGTTATTAAATATTAGGGGAATGAGAAGATAAGAAATAATAACAGATGAAGCAATTAACTAAATATATATAGGAAGTAATTGATTAAAGCATACTTCCTTCACCAAGATGGCTAACAGCAGCCATGAATTTTTGATGCAGTTCTGGTGTCCATTCAGTGCAAGTCTTGTTTTGCATGGAGGGATCAGACAAACCATTCTCCGAGTTCACAGATTTACTACGTCCTCTCTTGTGTGTCTCCTTGTTCGTTGCTATGTACTCATTCATACTCTTGCTTTCATTCATGCTGCAATTTTTCAAGTTACCTTGATCTCCTAATTCATAGTGATTCTGATTATGGACATTAGTACTGATAACTGCACGTTTTTTTCGCGCTTTTTCCCTCAAAACATGCTGCCATAGGTACTTAAGTTCCCCCACAGTGGTTGGTTTTTCCATGAAAAGAAATGCTCCATCTTCAATAAGACACTTTACAAGAGTTGCATTTGCATTGCTTGACATCACTTCATGATCACATTTATAGGTTATTCTTAGATGAAATAACTATACCATACTTAGAAAAATCAAACTAATTAATTTAATGAGTACATATACTTACAAATTACAGGGAGGTCCATGTTAACAGCCTGGTGCAGAAGCTTGTAGCCTTCTATATTAAATGAGTTTATATCAATCATCACAAGATCGAATCTTACTTTGCCTTTGGACAGCACTGATGAAGCAGCAGATACCTCATCGACTGCTGTAACTGGATCAATACCATTGCAAATTATTAGGTTAATTAAGTGAAAAATTAAATAAATAAAAACCTAATCTGAATGACTTGTGTTTGAGAATGTTCGTTACGATTTTGTGGAAACGAAAAAGGTAAATCTTGTCACGTTGCTTGATAGAGGCATATGGCTCGGCCTACTATTAACCCAACTTGGGTCGATCTATTTGATAAATGAGTTAGGTCAAGACCTTTTGTTTGACCATTTTACAAAAATTGGCTAGGCCCAGACTTTAAAAAAGACATTTAGAGCCTAACAGACCGACTTATTTATAATGTATTATTATAGAAATATATTATTCATATTTATATAATATACATATTTTTTAATTATACCTTAATTTTATAATTGTATTATTCTTGTATGTTAACAGCTTAAGCACTGATAATTTATGAATTTTAAGTGTATAATATTATTATGTTTATAAGTTTTTAATAGACTTTAAATAGGCTTAGGCAAAAAATAAAAATAAAAAAATTTATCATATATAATAGGTCAGGTCAAATATTTAAAATTCAAACCTAAACCGATCACAAAAAAACCCAACCTAATTTATTTCCATCCCTACTTGTCGTCTCGTGGACAATTAAGAAAAAGGTAAATTTTGTCGTTTTTTAAAGCGATTTTTCGAAGGCATTCATAAAAGTAAATCTTGTCGTTTTATGAATAATTCATCGTGGACATTCTAGCTACATGCATGGTACGAGTAAATAATCCTGTTCTTTTACAAATAAATTTTTTAAAAACATTTGACTATAAAAATAAATCTCGTTTAACAAATAAATCTCTCAAAAACATTCAACCATAAAAAGTAAGTCTTGTCGTTTCATAAATTTTGTCGTAGACATTCTATGATACAAGTAAATAATCTTATCGTTTTATGAGTAAATTTCTCTAAAACATTTCATGATACAAGTAAAATTCTGGAAGACATTTAATCATAAAAGGTAAATCTTGTCATTTTATAAATATATTCTTGAAAGATATAGGACAATCAACATCAATTACAAACCTACGAATAAGTTGATCATAACCTTACCCTAAAAAATGATCATAACCCCCCCCCCCCCCCCCCCCCTTTTTTTTTAGGGTACAAGGAATAGGTGAATTAAAATAATTGGGATATATTTCAAGGAAATTCATGATTTAGGACATAAATAGTATCATCATCTTTTTAACTTCTAATATTTACATATTAGGAGATTAATTCAAATTTGGAGTTGCGCCAAATGGACAATTAAATTATTCTAATGCCTGATATATTTATCACAGAAAATTAATATTTAAAAAAAAAAGAAGATACAGAAAATTTTATCACACCCTAATTAATTTCCATCTCTAATGTGAATACAATAAGAATTATCAGACAAAATATATATTATTGATGAACACATAAACATTAACAGGTAATCATGATTGATTATATATAAAATGAAATATTGTCAAGCCACACAAATACTGATATATAAACACACACTAATTAGAACATTAATTATCAAACAATTGTGAGTCCATTTGTTCCAATTAATATTTCATTAATAAGATAAAATTGGTGTAATAAAACTTGCAATTCATGACCATTCATGTAAGTGGATAGTTAAGATTTTCTACCTTTGTATAAATTGGATTCAAGCAATAGAGTAGTCTCGTAAGGCCTATTCAAATCTCCATCAACCAATAATACATGTAGTTCAAATATCATTGGATCGTAGAAAGCCATTGTTGTCGATTGAAATCAGTAACCTAAAATGGACTCTTCTCTAAATATAATTCTTGAATGGATTAAAAAGAGAAACAAAATTCTATTACAAATATCTCTATTGAAGATATGAAATTTGAGAGAAAGTTAGATCTCCAAACAAGAATTCTCAAGCCAATATAAAGAAGAGTTTTTGCACTTTAACTGTTTCTAATATCTGCTCTGTTCACATTTAGCCAACTATTTTCTTTTCTATCAGTTAGTTACACTATGTAGAAAGTAACTTTTTCTAAGATATTGGAAATAAAAAAAAAAAAGATGTTGGACATTTCTTTTTTCCCAACTTTTATGAATTTTTCCCCAATAGAATTTGTAACTGATGGTCAAGGCATTAACTACTGAGTTTGATTGTTGCTTTTGTCATCATCTATCTATTACACTCATTATTCATATGTCATTGTAGAACCAACATTTCTTGAGGATCTGTAAAAAATTATTTCAATGCACCACTAATAATAATATATTTCCAAGAAAAAAAAAAGCTTTCTAGTACGTTTGTTGAAGTAATTTAATACAAACATTAACTGTTTATGTTGGGTGTCATTTAAAAATATGAAGTAATTTTCAGCACACATGTGACATTTTAAACATATATTTGCCAAGCATTGCAGTTTTATTTAATTGTATTTGCAACGTAATACTTTCTCCATTTTAGTTTTGTTGGCGCTTTGAAATATATTTTTTGTTTCGATATATTTATCCTATTCTTTTTACCACTAACAAATTATAATATATTATTTTGATTTTGATTGACAATTTTCTCTGCCTTATTTTCCACGTTAGGTCTTCATTTGGTTTCAAAACTCCAAATCCACGATGAATTTGAGAAATTATAATTTGATAAGTAATATTTTTATTTTGATTATCTAATAACTTTGTTCGTATCATGTAATATCTATAATAATTTACAATTATGATAATTAAATACTATGTAATATTTCTGTGTATAATAGATAATACTTGAGAAATTATAATTTTAATATTCTAATACAAAAATATTACATGATTTACATAAAAAAATATTACTTAATAACTTAACGCAATTTAAAACCGAATCACTAAAATAAATCTTATGATTTACATGGTAACAATTGTAAGAGACAAATATTGTTATCCCCAAAAATTAATCAAACATAAATGATAAACCTAGTATTTGGTAAAAAAAAAAAAAAAAAAATCATACATACAGCATTTGATTAGCGAAGGAAGAATAATAAAATAGTGGGGATTTTGAAGAATATTTAAAAAGCTAAAATTGCAGAAAATAAGTGTTTCCCGCCTAACACCACAGAGAAGTACCAGGTCACCAAAATCGAAACAAACGCTGCGTTGCTGCGCGTCTCTCTCTCTCTTCTTTCTCTCTCTAACTCTGCTTTCAAGCAGAAAGGGGGAAACCATGCCATGCCTCGGTAATCTCTTCAATTTACCGCCTTCACCTTTACCAGAACTCAAGCCCATTGTTTATACCAGGTTGGACCCCGTACTCAAACCCCCTCTCGCCGTCGAACCCGACCCGGATACGCTGAAGCTAGAGTTCAATGATGATGCCAAGCGACAGGAGTTCAGAGCAATTGGGAAGAGTCCGGAACCCGAATCCGCCCCGAAGAAGGTTTCTGGCTCCTTTTTCGATCGACTCCTTTTAAATGAAGCTAATGATGGAAATGGAGAAGGAATTAAAAGAGCCTCGAGGCCATGCATCAGAATTAAGGGGCCCACCGCCGGAAAGCTTGTTCAGGAATGGTCTAAGAGGAAAATTGAGGAAGGAATTCCTCAATTCAAGTGTTCCTTGCCCTTTCTTGTTGGTGCTCCGAAATTGGTAATTCTCATGATAAAATTGAATTCTTTGTTTTTTTTATAGGTAATTTTCTTTATTCAGTTCTTTATTGCTGTACTTCGGGGATATCTGTGTTTCTCCATTATGTTGTTTATTCATTTGTTGTATAATAGTAGTGGAATTCTGATTATTCTTTTCTTGGTTATGAATAATTGATTGTTGGTTTTCTATTGTTAGTTCTGTTCACTGGGGCTCTTCATATGATTGATTCCTCTTTGAGGTTGAGGCTGCAGTTTTGATTTTGTTTTAAGTTGTAATTTCACTGCACATTATATTTCAAATATTTACACCAGTCTTGGGATGCTTCTATTATTTTGGTTACCCAGAATTGACTATTTTCTAGCTTTTGTTCTGGTCTCTAATCAATCAGCTTGGATGATTGATTTAGAGGAGGTTTTGAAGTTCTGATCCTTTTTTATTTTTTTTTTCTTTTTCTGTTCGTTTTTTCTGGTTGTTTTATAATGCTTCCTTAAGAATGAATTTTAATTGCAATCATCTTTCCTTTTGTAACTAGTTTTACTTATTTTATGGACGCTCATAAGCTAAAATTTGATGGCATAAATCATAGGTCTAGTTATCTAGTGGAATTTCAACCTTTGGGTAAGGGAGATGTTAAGGTCATATGATATTTGAGAAAGTTCAGTGTAGCTTTTTTCAAGTTCTTTGCATGGATTAATGCTTTTTAAATTCTCTTAGTGTTTGTATACTGCTACATGTTGAAATGGAATTTCCATGTTTTTGGCATCACCAAAACATTACTGGGTAGGCACCAAATTTCTGTAAGTCTATTTTGGAACAGAAAAGGCATTATCTTTAGTGCTCAGAATTTGCATAAACAACAAGCTTTTGGGTGGTTATTATATTTTGTTATCTTACTGTAAAGAATGAGTTTTTTTTAATCTATTGATAAAACACAATGTAGAAAGTATTCCCTGCTCTTTTTGCGCCCATCCGTACAGTTCTTCGGAACTAAGCAGAGCTGGATTCTGGAATCTCTATGATAAAGTACTTTCCATGTTTGAGGTTCTAAATGCAAGTTTATTTCAAATACTTTATTGTAATAATATTCTCGATAATACTTATTGACTTTTATTGATTCAGATTCAGTGTGGTGTTTGCAAAAGAGGAGTCTGTCCTGAGGAGAAGATATCATGCTCTGTTCGTGGTTGTCAGGGTGTTTTTCACCTAATTTGTGCAAAAGAAAGTCTCAGTTTCTCATCTTCAAGCCAAAAGTTATTTAAGTGCCCTCAACATGTAAGTTAAACTGAATTGCAAGATTGTTAGTTTTGCTCATGTCTGTATCATTCATATCTTGAGTTCAGATTAAGATTGTGTGTGTACAAACTCTAAAATTTTATTACTGACTATATAACAGAAGATTGCTGCAAAAAATGAAGTGGATTGATGAATTTTGTTGATGGTTTACTTTTGTGACATTCGCTAACTGACATCATTATGCCAGTATTCATTACTTGATCTTGTAAGCCTATTAATAGTAGACTAGTCCTAATCCAATATTAGAGAGTTATATTGTGAGCTGATTTATTGAATTATCCAAGGATGCCAAATGATTTATGAAATCTTCAGTTATGTAGGTTGGTTCCATTTCTCATCATCCTTTCTTTTTAGCTTGTAACTGGTAGACATATGAGAATATAATTAGCACTAAATCATGCTTGATTTTTAGTAACATCTTTTATGTTGTCAAGTCCAGATTAGAAGTGGACCAAATGCGTGTTTCAATTATTATATGTTTATTTAACTTTCTAATTCTACTGGGTACAACTTCAGTCTTTCAGATTATTATTTGTTGTTTATAGTGTGCAACATGATGGCTTACATATCTTTCATCTCTTTTGTGAACAGGTATGCTTTTTGTGCAAGCAGAAGAATCAACTGTGGCGATGCATAAGATGTCCAATAGCATGTCATGATAAATGTGCCCCATTTCCAGAACATGTCATCCATTTGCCTGATCGACCAGGGGAAGGAATTTGTTGGAGACATGCTACTGATTGGCGTCTGGAGAAGGTCTATCTCTTCTTCTGTTGACCAACAATTTCCAAAGTTTTTAATATAGAATTTTTATTGTCAGGGCATTGCGATGAAGCCATTTATGGTCTTATTGTTCATTATAAATGCATGGAAGCTATTAACTTCCAAATAATTCCATTTAGTTCAAGAAAAAACTGAAAAAAGAAGTTATTATTGAAAATCATTATGTATTTGACCCTCTCCCTACTTAAACATGTAAAACTTACGCTTACTCAGCTCTTTACTCGTTCTTTCCTTTGGATTATATTGATAATAAGTTTATCTCTAAAAATCAATCAGAAAAGTAGAATAGAAGTCATGAACTTTTAGATACTCATATTCCACAAGCAATAAAGTTTTACCTGTGTAATCATGTATATAATATTATGCAATGACAGCCGCTACAAATCTTGTTATATGACTTATAGATTTTAATTAATCATAGTAGTTGCCCATGAAAGGGGAAGGAATACAAGTGCATAACAGAATTTTAGATTTGTGACCGACACGCGGCTGCCAAATTATTCATCTTCCCGACATGTGGCTGGACATACCATACAAAAAATCCTGCCTTTTTCTGTTATGCTGACATGTCATTTGTTGTTTAGCATGTCTTTTGACCTTACTTTCATCGAGTGACACATCATCGAAATACAGGTCGAAGTATATTTATTGCGAGAACAAGGGGAATATGCTTGTGTTTCCGTTATCTTTATAGCTTAATATTAATTATCTTGAATTATGCTGGCCCACAAGATTGACACAGCTTTGTTTCCTATGCAGCTTGACGTACCCGCAAGTACTATTGAGGTTAGATTTTGATTACTTGTTCTTTGTCCTTGTAAATGAAACAAAGTCTTCTTACGGTTTTGAATAAATGATCTGAAATTTTAAACCACTTAGGATTCTGCTTGGAAAACATGAAATGACCTGTATCCTCCCTCACTAAATTTATTTCTTTCATTACTGACTATAGTCGATTTTCAGGATATATTCTCCCTCTTGCCACTTCCATACTATGAGGAGGACTTTAAAATTAACATAAATTGGAAAGACCAGAAAGAAACTAAACTGGAGCCACATCCATATGTTCACATCAAGCGGAGTATCCTTTGAACTTGAGCTTCCTACTATTGATGCTTAATCACTTATTATTTGGTTTGATTCAGTGATTAATGAGTTATAGTTAATGGATAAAAATATTACCTGTTATGAATCTTAACTAAATCAGACTTGTATCTCGTCAAGAAAAAGCGTAGTGTTGATACAGATATTGGATGCACAAACTGCAGTTCTACTCAATGCTCTGACGGTTGTGTATGCAGGTAATGTTCTTAATTCATCATAGCAAATCTTTTTTTACTACCGAGCAAATTATGTTATGTACTAAATTTCTCAAAGTAAAGTAGCATGACATAGCTTCATATTTTTTGCTCATGCTATTAATCTTTGCATAACAGGGTTCAGTGCATCAGCTGCTCAAAAGCCTGCCGTTGCTCCAAAAATTGTGCTAACCGGCCTTTTCAGAAAATGAAAAAGATCCAGATTGTCAAGGTAAATTTTGTTGATTTTGTTTTTAACGTAGTCCATTGCTTTGGCTTTTCACCGTAAGTATCAATTACACTTTGTTTGGTGCTTATCAGACAGAACTTTGTGGTTGGGGTGTAGTAGCAGCTGAATCAATCAGTAAAGGAGAGTTTATAGTAGAATATGTTGGTGAAGGTAAGTTTTACCCAAAATAAAAAAGCTTCATTTGTTTTCTCTTACGTACACTTGTTGCTTACCTCTTGATTTTCTGTGTTTGATGCATTGACCACCATCTGCTTAATGGTTTGTGCATTTGCTTCTAAATTTATATTCTGCTTCTTCCTAAGTTGATTAAGTACATACTTCTGAAGAACAGTGGTTAAAAAAAGGAGAATGATACCATTGAATGGAAGGACATATGTCATTAATTGGTTTCCTGATCTTGCGCCTTATTACCTGGTATAGAATTCTGTATTGAGAAATTGGTCATTAGGAGGAACTATTATGTATGGTCACTGTTCAGCATATGGCAGATTTTTTTCCCTAAATGAATGGAGTGAATGTGGTTAACTTATTATGCTAAAAGATATTTGTTTCCATCCATTGTTGAGTTTATTTATTTTAACTTTTCAAAATGGCCAAAGTGATCGCATATATCACGATTATGTTGCGGTGCAAAGCCAAGTTTGATTTGGCTTTTATTAAGCAGAAAGCTTCCTGGTTCTCGGAACTTCAATCCATGCAATGCTCATATCAAGCACAACCGATTCGTTCATCCTTTTGATCTGGGCATCCTTTTTTTTTTTTTTAATATAACTTTCTCTTATTATACAAATCCTTAGAGATGGCACTGTCCAAGTGTTGGGTTGTTTTACAATTATCAGTTTGGCATTTTCAACATTCTGAATGTATAGTATGGCTCAGTTATCTTTGGAATTTATCATTCTCGGAAAATCATCTGTCATCACTTAAAAGTAACTAAGCTTTTGCCAATCACCAAAATGATGCTTTATGACGCTAATGATATGCTTTCATGTTCAGTAATTGATGATGTCTTGTGTGAAAGAAGGCTGTGGGACATGAAAGACCAGGATGCTAAGAACTTCTATATGTGTGAAATTAATAAGGACTTTGTGATTGATGCGACGTTCAAGGGAAATGCCTCGCGGTTTCTAAATCACAGTTGTGAACCTAATTGTAAACTGGAAAAGTGGTAAGTATAACTTATGATTTCTCACCATAGACATTCATGTATTTCCATAATGAAAATTTGTTTTCAGATGAAACCCTTATAACAGGTATTTTTCTTGTGAATAGAGGCAACACTGTTCAAACCCATTTCCTGTCTTCTCCTTGTTGCCCTTTTGATATTTTTAACTTTTGGGAAAGCTGAGCTAAATAATAATTCACAATGTCTTCAAGTCGTTATTATATCAATAGAAGATTCTGACTATATCTGCTGACAATCTTACCTAATCAATAGGCAGGTTGAAGGGGAAACACGTGTTGGCGTCTTTGCTTCTAGATCCATTGAGGTTGGCGAACCATTGACCTATGATTACCGGTATGAGGCTGTATTTTATTAGAAAAAAATAAAATTATGTTCTTTAAGTGCAACTAACTGATTAAATGGCTGGTTCATTAATATAACAATTTTAATGAAAAATTATTCATGTTTGGCTACATATCTCTACTTTCTTTATGTACAAAAATGCAAAAGGAAGAAAGCATTTTATGCTTTCCAGGTTTACAGTAATAGGAAACTGAATTTAGGAGGTGATTTGTATCTTTCTATATTTATGATTAAAAATATTTTCATATCGGCATCAATGAAAGATCTAGTTATATTTCAAGCACGTTAGAGGTAGTGAGTGTTTCACATAACTTTCATGTGCTGCACATGCATATTCAATACGTTTTTTTACATTTGGTGATGCCAGATTCTCTTACCTCATCTCCCCAGCCCTCATCCTCATCAGTTTCCATTAGCCCTCATCTAGCTGCCGACCTCCTTTGTGTTTATAAACTTGATTTTGTGTGAATTGAGTAAGTTTTTATCATGAGGTGAGAAAATCTAGATTCTTGATCTAAGTTGAGTTGGCTTTTATCATAAGGTGGGAAAACCTTAGATTTTGTAGGCTTGAGCCAATTCACCTCTATGTTATGAGTTTAAAGCATATTTTCCTTATGCTTTGGTGAGAACAAATGTGAGTAGATAGTATGACTACTAGTGGTGCAAAATAAGACAAGAGTAAGGTAGGGCCACATATGAAGATGATTTTGGGTAAAAACAGTGGCTTGTAAAGAAGCCAATTCATTAACAAAATTGTCAAAAGTAATAATATGGGTAATGTATATGTTAAGAAGTTGAAGTTAAAGCTGATCACAATAAAGTAGTAAGCCTTGTAACTTTTCTTTCTACTATTGCAGATTTGTACAATTTGGCCCACAGGTTGAGTGCCATTGCGGAGCTCCAAACTGTCGTGGCTATCTCGGAATGAGAAGGAAGATCGTGTTTGCCCCAAAGACTAAGAGGAAGACAGACTTGAAGTTATCATGGGGTCCTAAAAAACAAAGGACCTCTAAATAAATGATACCAACAGTTACAGATTGATTTTCTGGCAATTTTCAAATGAGCATGTTTGTTATGTTGTATATGTACGATTGACATCAAGCACATTACAGAAGTCAGAAAAGAAGAAGATAAAAACTACAAGCGAATTGTTTGTATCAATACAAATTTTGCTTTAGAGTGAAGGAAAAAAACCATAGGATGCGCGATAGGAAAAAAACGTACAGGCTAATCGTTACAATGACTAGATTCTGGTGTTGTAAATTTGAGATGCCTCATTCTTCACTGTAAATTCTTCAGGTATCCTCATTGTATGTGTTGTAGAAAACTGTAGAAGAACTGCAGTTGAATTATGATATATCAACCAGATTTTGGAGATAGAATTAGAGAGATCTCATTTTTATATCCTTGTGTTTCTTTATTGCAACCTTTGTGTGTACAACTAACATGGTTGTACCTTGTCTTTTGTGGTGCATTATTTCTCATAAGATTGTCACATTTTTGAAGATATTTTGTCACAAGTTTTTTGGGATTGAGCCCACCACCATCATCATCATCATCATTTATGTGTGGTCAATAAGTTATCATGATTCAGTGCAACTAATATCTTAGATAGATTTGGTATTGAGTGTGCCTTTAGTTTCCAATATGCTATATTTGATGACCCTATACAGGTGGTTACATTCATCATATATTATTTTTGTTAATAATAAAAAGCCATATCCATATCTATCCAGGTGGCCTCATTAAGCAATAGAGGTGTCCATTCATAAATGATCCATGATCATGAAGAAAGTGACTTAATTTACTTTTTTTTTTGTTGTTTTTGAGAGACTTCAGTATTTGTTTTTACTTTGCTCCAACATAGTAATTTTTATTTAATCTAATTTATTTATTTAATCTACATATGTTGTGTTATTTACATTGAGAAGAGGTAATTATAGTTTGTCACCTTACACTATTTGATGGATTCAAAACAACCAAGATATAGTTTAATATTTACATGTTAGGATTTATCAATATAGTGAAAAATTGAAATATCATAGAAAATGAAAGATGAAAAGAAAGAATTAAAGAAAGTCTTGAAAAGTATAGTGATAATCAACTCCATCTTCCTTTGAGAAAGCATTTGCAAATCCTTTCCCAGTACTTAGTATCTGGCTCTGCTTCCATGAGTTTCAACTTAGCCTCTTCACCAAACCCTCTCTATCAACCACAAAAAACAATATGCTAAGAACATGAGAGAGAGAGAGAGAGAGAGAGAGAGAGAGAGAGAGAGAGAGATGGTTACCTCAATGGAATTGTTGGTAAGAAGACGATCAATGAGATTATCAAGAATGGCTTTAGTGTACTCTGGATGACCCTGGATTCCTAATATATAGTCCCCAAATGTGAACATTTCCACTCCTGTTTTATCAGAACATGCAAGAACTTGTGCTCCCACTGGCACCTCCCAAACCTGTCGTAATTAATGATGTCATTTTTATACATGAGATAAAAAACGAAGCATTGTTCAAATCCACGCTAGCTTTTATTCGTATTGTCATTAGTAATAGTACCTCATCTTGATGGCACTCAATAATTAAAAGAGTTGGAGGGATTTCATCCTCTCCATCAGATAACCCATATGCACTGAAATCTTCTGTGAAGCTCACTTTTCTAACTCCAATATCCCAACCACTATATGACTTTGCCACTTTACCTCCCAAAGCTCTACACAATACCTACAAAAATTACCCAATTTAATTTGCATCAATAAAAATCAAGATTGCCAAGAAAATGATATATATTTATATATATACCTGATGACCAAAACAAATGCCAAGAACTTTCTTTTGCATGACAAACAAAGTTTGCAAGAGAAAACAAAGATGAAGAATCCAATATTCATTGCCATAAGCATCGTGAGGGCTCCCACTAACAACAAATCCTTCATAGTTATGAAGCTCATTTATATCTGGGAATTCGCCTTCGACTACACGAAACAACTCCCATTTCTCTCCTTCATCTCCCAATGCTTCCACAAACACATTAAAGTATCCTCCATATACTTTCTTCACATAATCTGAGTCTTTTGCTGCTTGTAGAAGCGCATATCTTTTCTCACCTTCAACCTTCATGATTTGATCTATTTTACTCAACTATTTATGTCTAGTTTCGAATATTTGAAATTGCTGGTGAAATGAGAGAATTCTTGTGGCCTTTTATAGGAGAAAAAGTTGAGATGACACTGTGCCTAATTAACTGTGAGTGAAAATTCACGTGCCTAATATTTAATCTATAATAATGGTTTAATTTGTCCCATGATTGATTCTGTGTCCTTTCTTGTGCACATATATAGCTGTCTTGAAAGCGATCAAATACAAGAAGTTTCACAAGATTTAAAATAGTTCTATTCACACGTTGAAAATTTTAAATTAATTAATATTATTAATATTGTGATTTCTCTATTTCTATTATATATGTTCTAATTTATATTTTATTATTTGTTTTTTACTGACTCGTTACGTGTGACAAGCTTCAAGGCGCAAAGTCAAGAAAACCATGTTCAGCCAATCATGTCTTCATCAAAACAATTTACATCAATTTATTCATTGTCCACTGAAGCCATCAGAAGTGGAACACCACGTTGATTAATTCTTAGTAGATCGAAGAAAACAGTAAGAATAGTGCTGCATGTTTATCACAAAATAGTCAAGGTTTCGAATACAAAAGTAAATAACAAAATGAATTTAAGATAATCGTAATTACACTAAGTAGTACTTTAGATGCTTATAGCTAGTTTGGTTTATTTTTACCTTACAGTCTATTTTAACTTAAATTGTTAGTTTATTGTTAATTATAGTGTTTTTATATGCAGGAAAAGATAATTTTAAGATGGTGTTATAACTTATAACTTCTAATCTATCAAAGCACAAATATTAAAATATATGATCCACATTTTAAGTAAAACCCAATATTGAAATTGAGAAGAAAAGAGTAATCCAATTGATTTAATTACTTTGGATAGAACTAGAAATTGAAGGATGCACAAGTTGGAGAATATTATCTCTCTCTACAAAGGGTTATTCGTGGCTTCCATCAAGGATAATCTTTCTCCCTCAATATTGTCATAATTCTGTTTAATTTATCTTTAGTATGAGATTTCACTTTTCTATAAAATTTTGGGATGTGGTTTCTCCTAGCAATACATTTGAAACGATTTAAGATACAATGCTTTTAGCAAAAGCAAAGAGTAGCATCATGTATATATCACTAATATAGTCACAGATTAAATCCAAAATGTATTTCATCAATAAAAACTTCATGTTAGTTACCAGCAAATATTGATTGTTCTTCATAACATTATAAGGTTTAACCTTTGCCTTTACTCTATCAGTAAACATGGATACCTTTTATTCATGTTGTGTTCTTCCAATGCACAATATATATATATGTATATATATATATATATATATATATATAGTGAATATGTTATAACACTAGTAATTAATATATGTCATAAGAACATAGATATTCTCAAATCTTGATTATTTAATTAATTTGTTAACCATCAATTATTTAACGAAAATAACTATTTCCAATACTAATTAAATAAGAGTCTTGAAATAAATTGAATAACCTATAATTAGTTGGAAATTAAGTTTTGGCTACGAAAATGGTCCATGAAGCAAATATATCCCCTAAAATTCTGGCATGGAATATTTCGAACAGTTGTTACTATAATAAGAGATTCTAGATTTGGACAAAAGTAGGCCACATAAAATTCGTACAAATGTAGTAAGTATCTTATCACAGTAGAATAATTAGATTGAAGGCGTCGGCACTAATATGAACCAGTATTTGGGATAGATACATAAATATGTCAGCGATTCTTATAGTTATCAAGAGATTATGATAGCTCTGCTAGAATCGGAATCAAAACTGGAATCAATTAATCGGAGTCAATGTATTCAGTTAATTGCAGGCTAGGTTTTGATTCGAAATCGAAATTATTCGATTTTAATATTTGTTCAAACTATAAACCTGTGATTTCCACATATGTGGTCGATTTGATGTCTAGGATTTTATAAATTTGGAAGATTTGAGAAAGATTTAAGTGTTTTTAGGAAGTAGAAATTAGGGTTTATCATAGATGGAGGGAAAATATAGGAAATATCAAATTGGGATTTGGGAGTGGAGAAAATTTGTCCCAAGTTTGAATTTGAGAGCTGATTACACTTGGGATCAAATCTGATTAAAAATGAATAGATAGGACTATTTATAATGAAGTGGAAATATCAGATTTTAAATGTGAAATAATATTTAATTTTAAGGACCAAATATATATTTTCCCTTTAACCTTTATGTTCGTAAAATATAGAAGTGTAATCTTAAACGTGTGCGCTAGATTCTTATATCTTGGTTCTCTTGGTGAACAAAACCTAATCAGTGTTTTGATTCATTTTGTTCTTCCGTTTCTCTATCCATAGAAAAACTAACATGCTTACCTTATATTTTAGAAATAGAAATAGGATTTTCATTCTGTCCAAACATAAATTATTACTCATAATATTAATTTTAGTAATTATATAGACACTATTATAATAAAATATTTTTCCCTGAGGGAATACAATAAAATTATCTTGACAAAATTTCTATAGTGAATATATTTTCTATAAACCCAAGCAAAATAACATTAATAATAAACCTACAGATAAATATGTCTTCTAAATATACAATCCCTTATTTATTTTCAATAAAATATCTAAACTATATTTTATATTTTCTGCATATTGATTTATTCAACTAGTTATCACTTATCAGAGCATATTCGCACAAATTAATCTTCCCAAAATAAAACAAAGCAAGTGAATCGTGTCGGTTTTTCCATCATACACGTCTGTCACTCAAATATATCTCTTAATATACATTTTATCCAATTAAGAACTAATGGTACAAAGGTGGAAAATCTTTCATCTCTTCCTTATAACAAAAAATAAAAAATCAAAACGGGTGCATATTATCCTTATATGAAGTTTTATCATGTGATTATATCACAGATCCTTCTCAAGTTAGTTAGTTATAAATTCTCTGGCACGACTTGCCCACCATCACTAAGACAACATTGGACCTAACAAAAAAACAAAAATTGTTCTTTTTGGTTGTTTCCCTTTTGCTTAATGTGATACATACTTGGAAGAATCATTAAAAGAACGATAAAGAGCCTTGTTTACATTTGATTGGACCTATCTACTAAAGTTCTGTAAGAGTGATAAAAGTCATAAATTTTAAGATGCTACTTATCTTTAATAGATTTCATATTCAATAAACATTATATATAAAGATCGACATGTGAATAATTTATAAATGAACGATAGATACTATATTTTATGAAACTCATTATTATAGTGAAAATGGTAGTGAGTACTTGTGATTGAAATTTTTTTGTTTAATATTTTTGACTTATAGTTTTAAACCAAGTGAGGAAAAATATTTCCTTTACAAAAAGGATAAAAAGAAAAATGACCCTAAAATAACAATCAACACCTATATATATATAGATGGTATTATTAATTAATATTTGATATGTATCAAAAAAGAAAAAAAATATCAAAAATATAATAGAAGATTCAATACTCCTATACCCTTATTTAGGAAATCGTAAAATGAGTGGAAGCTGATCAATGGAATCATGAGCACAAATGCAGAATTCTGGCAACTAGTGCCAACTATGAATTTTGGATAAGAATAGTTTCATTCTTCCAAATGTTGCTTTCAAATGGCTTCATTCTCTCATGAATCAAAATCTCTCTCTCTCTCTCTAGATTTTGATTCTTGCGAATATATATATGAGTTCAGGTGTGTTCTTGTACAGTTTGGAATGCTTAATTAAATCTTAAAGTAAGGTTTCAGACATAATTATTATCTATGAATTAATCGATCGGCTTCTAGCTACCCTTTTTATTTGATTCAATCACGTACCCCATGTTTTTTTGCCTAGATACCATTTTCCGGTATTATTTTATATAAATAAACGTGTTTCTTTTCTTGGAAATTGTGTCTCAAATATTAAATTGCTCCACTAGGTTTAGGGCTATATTGCTCCGATTGGGCCCATTTATATTGAGCCCAGTAACTTAAACCTACGATCATTTTTCATTTAATTAAGTTGAGCCCAAACCATAGAAAAAAAAAAAATTCAATTCCAAATACTGGAAACATTATGAGTATTGCTAAATTCATGTAGTATTGCTAAGTATATTATTTTACGATTTTAACAACCTTGATTCTAAAATCATGCTCCAATGCATCTTAATTATTGCTGCAAGATCAAGGTTGTTAAACTCACATGATTCATCAGGTTTTTTACTAAACAAGTCAACACATTCATATAATCAAGTTTGTGATAACATTTTAAACTTGCGTGTTAAATTGTTAAAAAGTCGTTCAAATCGCATTTATAATTATGAGTCTCAATTTAAATAATATACTTATTTTGGATTTTATATCCAGCAAAAACAAAATATGGGTTTTAGAGGCCAATCAAAGGTTTCAAAAGCCCGATTCATTACATAACTAACCACCACACCCCACCACTTTTCCAAACAATTTTCTCGAAATATTCCCAAATGTCCAAATCTAATCAAATTAAAGTTGACTCTAAATTTGAGGTTATGACTCAGAAGCCCCAACCTTGTGAGTAACACATGGTCAAATTTCGTAGCTTAGTGGGTCACATATCCTCATAACATGATCTAATCATAACAAAATCCATCTCTTTTAACTATTAATTACTTTTGTACATATATATATATATATATATATATATATATATATATATATATAATTTAAGGTTTAAGATTCTCTGTATTAATTAAATATGGGATTAGCATTGTCCTTTAGTATGTTCTCTGAATTAATTGAGTTGTCTCAATTTATAAATACTTGAACACTTATCTTGGAAAAAGCATTGCATCATGTGCATTCTATTTTCCAAAATTGCAGAAAGGGACTTTGCCAATTCACAATATATAGTGCTTATCTTATTTTTGAATATAAGATAATATATTCGAGCCTAGCCCTCTCTGCTTTTGCATTTTCCTAGATTTAGTGTTTTGTTTACATGAAATAAAAAATTGAGATGAAAACGGCTGCTTTATCACAATTTTGACTAATTGGGAATTGGTTGGTGGTCCAAATTAATTGCCATTTTCACCCCCATCAAACTCTCTTTTCTTGTCGTCCCATATATTTTGCCTTTGCTTTTCAATCGTGAGCAAAACATTTGTCATAATAACTTAATTGCCATAATATAATTTTATGGGATAAATTATTATTTTTTATAATCAAAACTCGTTTGAACTAGTTAATTTTTATTATATCAATTTCGAATAACAGATTGATCCATCTCACAAATTTAAAATTGTAAGACAATCTCACAAAATTCGTATTCAATATTTATTTGATTAATAAATATTTGAATATCTTAGTAGTATGAGTGCTTCAATAATTGATACATTCATCATTAAGATTTTACGATTTTGATGGGTTTGAATTGTTTCTATATAAAACAACTCATCACTAACTTACAAATATGTAAGATAAAATAAAATATTATATTATAACATATAATGATAGTATATAAAGTGCAACTAAAATATGTTAACCTTAAAATTCTAAAAAGACTTGATTTAACGGAAGCACCTAAGTAAATAACCAAATCAAGAAACAAGCATAACATGTCTCCTTTGGTTTTTATTTTTTTATTCGCATCTTATTGTCAATCAAAATAAACTAAACAGAATATTAATACAAATCATTACTTACCTTTGTGCTAATATTTATTTTGATCACTAACCTTTATATTTTTTCATTTTGACCACTAACATTTACACTTGTGTTCATTTTGATCTCAAACGGTTTTTTTTCTTTTATATGCTAATTAGTTTTGTTTTTGATCATTTGCTATATGCTACACATTTTCATTTATCTTTTATCTAGATATGCTTCTAAATTGAATGGGTACAATAGTATTAATAGACCTAAATGTAAAAAATAAAGTAGTCACAAAACAAAAAATGCAAATTAAGCAACGCCATTGTACGATTATCTGTTAATTAATTATTATCTTCAAAAATATACACGCCATTTACGTTAATACATAACAATTTCTTTTAATCACATTTTTTAAAAACTCTAAACAAAATAATGAAAGAACATTAAAAAACAAATATAGGATATCTTCTGCTTAAAGTCTTGCCAACTTTCAAAGTCTCAACCATTCGAAGCTCAAAGAGAAGAAAACGTACAGTTTCTTAAAAAAGCTCCCATGAAATTTTCATTAATATTGAAAAAAGAAATTAATAAAACTAGAAAAGGAAAAGGAAAAAAGAAAATAAAATGAGACTGCTACCATAAAAGTGTAAAGATGTTAGCAGATACTTTTGCTTTTTCAAAAGTTAAGCTATCGAAGAAGCTGCCCACTGACATAACCATAGAGGAGAGGAAGAGGATACATATATACTTCAACAGTGAAGAAACAAGACATTAATTGTACAAGTTTTCTCACATGCACAATTAACGATACTGGATTCATGCCACAAATCAATTCTTGCTGTTCAAGGGATCAATGTAGGAGGTAATTCTCTATATATATTTTCAGATCACACTCAGTGTGTGTGTTTCTGTTCCCTTTTACACGCAGTACATGGTGTGAAATCTCTTTTGCTACATTGGTTTTCATGAATATTGAATTTTGATATTTGTAAAGATATATATATATATATATATATATTTTTTTTTTTTTTTTTTTTTTTTTTTTTTGATATATGTATTGAAAATGTGTATAGAAAGTGATTGATATCTTAATCCCCTTTTATTGCTTTCTTCACCAAGTCATGTCTTGTTTCTTTTTATTTTTCTGTGTATAATTTTTTGAATTTTTATCTTTTACTACTAACACATGATGAGTATCACATATCTCTCTGTAGATGTGATCATGTGTTGTTATCTATATCTGAAAAATAGTTTCCAATCAGCTTTTCTCAAGGCTGTGTTTGGCAATGCAGCTACTGTGGCACCTAAAGTATGATGAATCCATTATCAGCAAATAAGCATATGAAAACGTACCATCAAATTAATATATGTCAATATTTTTAATTCCTACTCCCTTTTTTTTTTTTTTTCCTTTTCTGTTTTTGCTGTTCAGGCATGGTGGGTTTCCATGGAATATTTTATCATAGCATCTGCTGATTCAATTCTTATCTTGGACTTGCTGCTTTCCCATTTTTTGTCTCTTAGGTAACTCTCTCTCTCATGAATATTGACCTTCACAGTCTCATTGCTGTTTCTGCATTGTGCTGGCATGTGGTAATGACCTTCTGGTCAATACAGTAATAACACCATAAAATATCAATTCTCTAATATGAATCGATTAAAATATATACATTTAGATATTAGCACAGTATATTTAAGAATAATATCAGAAAAGATGATCCATCTAACAACTTGACAGTGAGATTAGTCCATGGGAAATAGCACCCTAATTAAAATCTAGTCTCAAATTAGCTGCAAAAACAGAAGAAAAACTTGATATCCTCGAATCCCACAAACGAATGTTTGGCCACAAAACACTCTCGAGGTTTGAGATTATTGGTTGGTGGGAATCTGGAACTATGAAAACACACACACACACATCAAAGCAAACCTGTCGAAATTGCTGCCTCTTTGGTCAGTTTTTTTTCATTTTCACATTTTCAATTTACATTATGCATGAATTAAGGATGTTGTGTTTATACATGGTTGTGGCTATATAATTAAGTGGCAAAGTAAAGTTAGGGAATCGGAAAGGTGAAGTGTGAACATAGTGCTGACTGAGTATAGTACTTTTTTCTGTACATGTATGTATATACAAAGCAGTGAATATTGAAATGTGAGGCCCCAGAGAAAGAGGAGAGAGAAAGAAGCTTAATTAGTTTGAGATTCATTTGCCTGGCCTCACCATGTTCAGACAGACATATACCAGAAAGCAAATGAAGGGTTTTATTACTGATCTCCTAAGCTTTCATTTGAAAATGGTATTAGTGATGAAGATGGATGTGAGAGTTGCATCAGTTTCGTGGGAAGATATGCAGGAGATCAAGGAAATTAGTAATCTTTGTGGGTCTTTTGAAATGGGGTTTCGTCTCTTCTTCTGGTGTTTTTGATTCCGATGGCGGCGGCGCCGCCGCTGTGATATTGGCGGGACGGCTCAATCTGTTGATTATTTCTTGCTTTTTTTTACTTTTATTTAATTACTTGTTTTTTCTGAATTTATTAACACTAATGTATCATCGTGTTTATATGCAAAGAAATCGTGTTTGATTCTTGCTTTCTTTAGTATTCTTGACGTCACTTCCAACTTCCCAAGCTTTGTACTACTGTTTAGTTAATGCTATCCTTTGTTTGGAGAATTTTATAACATGTTCTTGGACAAGTTACATATATGATAAAAGAGTTTGATTCTTATTGGATCTAATCTTATGAGATGGATCAGCCACAAGCTTTAGATTAATTTGTAAAAATGAGTTTGCATGTGTCCACAAAATTATATTGATGGAGGCAATCTCTTATAAGTTTTTTGTGATTATAAAAAAAAAAAAAAAAAGCACGAATATGATTATGACACGTCTAATTAATCCTCACTTAGTTTTGAGTTTCCATGACTATATTAGCTAGCTAAATGCGGATGTATATATTTTTCAGAGAATTTATCCCCGCAAATTATGAGCAAATATTAAATTCTTGGATTTATGGACCCCCCCTAATACTGAACAAATTAAAAAATGAACCCCATTAAAATCCCAATCCATTGCGAAATGCACAGTCACCTATTCACCAAATAGACACACATTGAAATGAAATGAATGTATGAAGAATGAGCAAGGGATATAGACATGATGGAATAGATATTAGATTAGGTGTAAAATGTATTTATTGGTATCATCGAAAAGAGTAATAATTGGTTAGTTCCCCAACGGGAAATGACAGAAATAAGTGATCAGAAGCAAACAATCCGTACATGTATGCATCATATATATGGCTCACTTCATGCCATGTCATTATATGCTGGTCCAATTACTGACTTACAATACTTTGGAATTTTACAATGATCATGTCTATCTCTCTGAATTGTGATCATCCTTTCTATGTTTTTTTATTCAAATTTTGGAAGAAATATGTACATTTGCTCTCTCTTCTTTCAACTTTTATATGAATTGGATTGCTGGACACCTTTTTAGGGAAATTATTACACTTTTTTATCTATGAATATTGATTTTTTTTTCCTGAACTGGATCTATATATTTTCATTTGTAAAGATCAAGTTATCACACTCATTTGCATTAAAATGAAATCCTTATACAAGCCACAGATTAATAGCCCAAATTCAATAAATTGAATATGTAAGATCCTACATTTACAAGTGAAAATATAAAGATTTAAAGTAAATTTACTTCTTTAGTTGTCTCTCTGAATTTTTCATTATAAGTTAGTTGTTTTTGAATAAATAAAAAATTCACTAAGAAAAGTATAGTGTAGGTGGGTGGGGGCCTAGAGCTAGAATTGAGATGCATACATGAAAGCGGCAAAGCTCAAAGACAAGAAAACACATATGTACGATGTTATGTTAGTGTCTTTTCATCCTTCAAACATGCATTTCCAATCCTATTCTAAGTTCAAAATTCCAATTCCAACCCTGCTGAAATGTTTGAATAGTTGTTCAGACTTATGAGGGGGAGGTTTTTTGGGGCAAGATATTTAAAAATTGTTGGTGTCTGCAACAACTAAATTCTTTCTTTGCTTTCATTTCCAAACTTCATTTTCTTTCGAGTGTGGCTACAATCTTATACAAATTTGGAGCAAGTAATAAATGGAGGATAAATGGAGAACAATATAATATCTCATATCAATGATATTTCATTCTGCAAAACCTTGTTTTAATTCTTGAAATGGAACAAAATAAAGCTGGGTTAAAGCTCAACACTTCGTAGCTTATTATAATTTCCGAAATCTGCAAAACTCATTTATGCATTAAGAATAATAAAAAGATGAGATTCGACTAAATTTTAATTTCAAGGGAAATAAATTATGATAAAGTCATAATGTGTCAGTGTATAATTTTTATTTGTAAAACTTATTATATTAATAGTTTACGGTATCAATGCAACCACTAAATTATAAGAGTTCTCAATATAGTATTATCTTATTACTTTATAAATTTTTTATATATAATATATGCATACTTTAACTCCTTTACTTTCAACTTATTTTAGGGATCAATTTGAATAGATAGATTTGAAATGAATGAATTTTAAATCCATCTAAATAGGAGAAGAATCAAAAACCACTCATATTGCTTAAAAAACAGTTCAAAATGAAAGTAATGGATATCAAATTCATATTTATCCAAACACCACTTCTGTATTTACTACTATGGACCTCCTCAAATCGAATACTATAGACCTCCTCAAATCAACATATCCAAATGTACCCTTCCTGTCCTATATGCTTTCTATTGCTTGTTTTATGTTTGCACTTTTATTTATTTATTTATTATTATTATTAATTTTTTTTTCTGCCTTCTCCAAATCAAAAAACAAAAGTTGCAAATCTAAAGGACAAATAATGTGTAAAAATAAAAAAATAAAAGTGCAGAAGACAAAAATATAGAAATAAAAGTACCTGGAGACAAAAGTTTAGAAAGGAAAAAGGAAAAGAAAGAAAGTGAATAGGATAAAAGTAAAAAAAAAAAGGTAGAAGGAGGAAAAACCCAGAAATAAAATACAAGTGGCTAAAGTAAAAAATAATAATAATAATAAGTAAGATGGAACAAGAAAATATGTGTTATTCATAATAACAAAGCAGTCTCCAAAATGCATGGATATTTTGTCCACAACATATGGGCCAAATTCATTTATATTGACAGAATTCTTGAATGCATAGATCATAGTAAACTGCACAGAAGAGGGTAAAAAACAGTTTCCAATTGTTGGATATGCATTTATAGTCTGCGAACGGACTTCCGGTCTTCTGGATAGTGAGACCACATGATATTAATCTGCTTTCCGTACCAAAATCAAGGGTTTTTTCTTCATCTAGTTCTAACTCTATGATCATTTTTCCGCAACCTCGTTTTTAATTTAATTTCCGGGGTTATTGTGTTATCTGATTTTCATGATTTCAGTTTGTGATTATTTAATGTCGTTAGACCTTTCTTTATTAAATTTTCATATTCCTATTGCTAGAAAAGAGTTCATAATCCATAATTATAACTATAATTGAATCATAAGCGACAATTCATGCATCATCAAGAGTGACATGAATCCAAATTGATAGGTGCAAACATTTCATATCTGGTGTCTATCATCCTGATTCTTAATGCTGTTGAAAAGTGGGATTTAAAGGTGGTGCCTATTAGATTATTTGTCGATCAGGATGGTATATTTAATTGACTACTGACTACACGTAAAGGTCGACTCGGGTAGTGCTTCGTTATCTAGGTAAGAGATTCCGGGATTAAACCTAAAACAGTACTGTGTGGGGTAATAGGTGGCACTCAACTATGCAGCCTTCATTAGCTCAGAATAAAAAGCTCTTAAGATGAACTTGAACCAAATGCTCAACTATCCTAGTTTATAACATAAAGCAAGGAGCTCAACTACAACAAAGTTTTAGCACAATTATGATTCTAAACAATCACTCACATTTATTAGCAGCATCCATAAATCATCAACTAATGATAAATCAACAGGCATAAACAAGAAAACAAATAAATTCAACAATGGAGAACTGCCTAAGCTCAAAATCATACAAATCTCAGTGTAAAATCTTGTTGCAACCCCAACAAGATCATGGCATTCTCATTATCGTGATAGTGTACAATATCACATTGATCAAATTAGATATCCAAGTAAATATTTAGTTAATATATTGTTACAAATATTCCACTACATACTCAATACATGAATGCGCCAATTCACAAGGCTAATTGATCATCCCGTATAACACAACAAAATCGAAAAATCAAGAAACAAGAATTAGGAATTCCAGAATCACCTGTGCAAGCAGCTATTGGTGAGCAGCAACATTCTCCAAATACCACCTGTAAGTATCTTTGAGTCCATCTTTAAGAGAAATCTTGGGCTCCCATCCCAAATTCGCAAGTTTTGAGCTATCCATAAGCTTCCTTGGTGTGCCATCGGGCTTTGTTGAATCCCAAACAATCTCCCCTTCATATCCCACTGCATCCTTCACCAATTCTGCGAGCTCTTTAATGGTGACCTCCTTTCCACTCCCAACATTAACATGTTCCAAATCACTGTAATTCTCCATCAGAAACACGATTGCATCCGCCAAGTCATCGACGTGCAGGAACTCGCGCAATGGTGATCCACTCCCCCAAACGACTACTTTCTCCACATTGGTCACTTTTGCTCGGTGAAATCTGCGCAGCAGAGCGGGTAGAACGTGGGAGTTTTCGGGGTGGAAATTGTCGTTAGGGCCGTATAAATTGGTGGGCATGGCGGAGATCGCATCGAACGAGTGCTGAATGCGGAATGCCTGGCACATCTTGATACCTGAGATCTTAGCGATAGCGTACCATTCGTTGGTGGGTTCAAGTGGGGCGGTTAGTAGGGCGGATTCGGGTATGGGCTGTGGGGCGAATTTGGGGTAAATGCAGGAGGATCCGAGAAAGACGAGCTTTAGGGTTTTGTGTTTGAAGGCGGAGGAGATGACGTTGGTCTGGATTTGGAGATTGATGGTGATGAAATCTGCGGGGTAGGTGTTGTTGGCGTGGATGCCGCCGACTTTCGCGGCGGCGAGGATTACGTATTGGGGTTTGTGTGCGGCGAAGAAGGCGTCGACGGAGGACTGAGATGTGAGGTCTAGTTCGGCGTGGGTGCGGAGGAGGAGATTGGTGTAGCCAAGGGATTTGAGCTTGCGAACGACGGCGGAACCGACCAGTCCGCGGTGGCCGGAGACGAATACGGTGGCGGACTTGTCGATGGTATTTGGATCCATGGGCGGCGGCCGGTGACGGTGGTTAAGATGGGTTTGGAATTTGAGTGTTGGAGACGAGAATTTGTCGGTGAATGTTTATTACAGAGGTATGTGTGGGCTATTGTCATGGGCCTGGGCCTACTTAAGGTCTTTGAAATATTTAGGCTTGGAGCAATCATATTTTTGTCAAATGAGTTGAGCCTATAAGTGGCCCATTCTAAAAGAATTTCCAGGTTTTAAGAGAAACGTTTTATATATTGAAGGAAAAGAAATAAAAATAAAAATTATATCAACTCGCAACTTGTTTCTATTTTTACCTTTGATATCTATACCAAATCTTAGCATAGTCCAACTTGTGTGTGCCCTCTACTTTGGTGCTTATTACTATGTCCCAACCTAATGATAATTATCAATTACAACGATGACCTAACCACGTGTTTCTCTTGTTTAGGAATATATGCTAATTTTGCAATCATTAGACCCTTATATAATTTAATTTTATACTAATATAAATCATAATCAATATTTTTCAATCCTCATGTCATCATGGTTGGACTCCACCAGTTCTATGATGCAAGCAGTGAGAGATTGGAGTTGCTCCAGTCAATGTATTAATGAGTTGTATTTTATGATTTGATCACTGAAATGTTGATCATTGATTCGACTTTTAAATAGATTCTAAAGATTTAGTTAAATTTAAAATTAAAATAAAGATTGTGATTTTTTTGTTGTTGTTGTTGTAAAATTGCACTTTCAAATTATTAAGATTGAGTGTATTAGTTGTACAAATTAATGAATAATATTAAATATCTGTAGTAGTAGAAACTGAGAATAATTATAATCGTTCTTATATGTATTTATAAACCTGGATAGTGGGATTTCAATATTATTGTAGAGGGTTTCATTATTATTAAGGGTCATCAAATTATAATATGTAATATTTTATATTTATTTTATGAATAAATTATTTAACTGTTATGATCATGGCAAATTCTTAGGATTCCACTTCATGATTTAGTATGCCAAAACATGTATGATTGTTAGACTCAAATCATTCCTTAAAGTTGTATTGAGATTGAGGAAGTTGATTTCAGAAAATGATTTGGGAGTATGATTGCAAATAACTACATACGATATGAACTGCAAATTCATTAATATGCACACCCCTTAAATAACAACTTTAAATGATTGTCATAAATTTTAAAAAATTATCATAAAATGATCATATCCAGACAATATCAATATATTGTGTTTCTTTAATCTGAAATTGATAGCTGATAATCCGTCATTCCAAACATAACCAAAGGTTTATTGTGATTATATATTTTATTTGACATATGTTTGAATTGATTTTTTTTATAAGAATTTGAAAACATATGCCAAGATAGAAAATTGTTTAAAATTTTCTTAAATATATATATATATATACACACACACTAGTATGAGTTACAAAATTGGAATTCTTTAAGTCTACTGCTCCCATATTATGAGAGTTTTACCAACTCAATCTCTTCACAGTAGGCAAGAAATAAGGTTTCAATAAGTTAAAAGATCCAGGAAACAATAAACTTCTATTTTCTAACTATATCATTATGTATTTCATATTGAATCTGTGTATATGCAAAAGCAAAATAGTTATGAAATAAGAATACGTGAAGAGAAAGAGCAAATTCTTTAAGTATGACATTTTGTGAGTGGTCTAATATATATGACATCATTTCACAAATTTAATTTGATGAAACAAATTAATTTATAACCCACAATTTATATATAAATTTTTAAAAATGGATTTGATTTTGTGAGTAGTTTGATACATCATACAAATTTATACTTATGAAATCATTATATATGATTTTTTTCGAATTCTTTATTGTTTGTGCATGGACTGTGGTGTAATCATTCTATCAAAGGAGAAATTCATTTTGCAATTCAAATCCTCTATTATATGTATATTTGATTTATAATCATCATATTATTTAAGTTTGAAATCTCTCGTTTCATATTAGTTACTCCACACATATCAAAATAAATATCATTTTAATGATTTTTAGGATTTCAAGAAACTTTTATCCATAATCTATTAAACTTATCATTATTTAATACTCTTAAACTATCAGATGCATAACAACTACTGAAAATGTATCCATAATAATTATATTTAAATAAAAATAAATCAGTCTTTATATAAAATTTTCAATCAGTTAAAAAATAAAATTTGGAACCAGTATAAAAAATTTCTAAAATTACATTTATCTTGAGACATAATATACAAATAACATATAATAATGATTTACAATAATATTAATTATCATTATCTTGAGACGGAATATACAAGAAAGATATAATAATGGTTCTACATGAATCATCAATTGCGAGACAAAACTAAAGTACTTTATCCAAACTGTATACACCCTAAATTGGGCTTTGTGTTCTTTTTTGCAGCAATTTATTAATAATTAATGTGGGTTAGGACAGCTGAAAAAGGAGATGGAAGAATGAATTGGAGCGCATGGAAGAATAAACGCAATCCAACAAAGATATGGATCTGCAATTTCTCAGATATCATTTAATTAATTATTATTAAAGTATTAGTTGAAAACTAGAATGTTTTTATTAAAGACACACTCTCTGTAATAAATAATTAACATATTTGCACACAAATCTCTGTAAAAGCAGCTTGACAATGTGCAGAAGCTTTTTTCTTTCGAGCCATTTCTGCTTTTTACTTTTTTTTTTTTAATAATAATGTTATATTAGTGTTGTGTATGATGATGAAAGAGGCTCCTCCACCTTCAAAGATGATAATTAAATACATAATTAATGATGTATTAGTTAATGATTGTTCTAGCTGCACACTATTTGTGTTGTGGATTTAATGTGGAGAAATGACGCACATCATACTTCTATTTCAAATTTGATTTGAATTGAATTAAACGATATTGAAATGTACTCAATAATAAAAAGTTGCAGTTATTACAATTACAAGTTATCCCCACCAAGTGAATATTAACATCGTGACATGTGTCAATTTAAAGAAAAAAATCATTCTGACAATAAAATATAATTCGATCTACATTTTTTTTTTTTTAAATTAACACATATCACGTGTTCATTAATACTACTAATGCAGCTACTGGAGTACCATAGAATCACTAGTGTATGCTTAATGCGACAAATTTTGAAGGAAGGTGATGCTGCATTTAATAAAGTGATAATATTAGAAATAACCAAATAAAATAATAAAAAATTTAAATTTGTTAACTCATAGTAAAAAGGTTTTTTAAGCCAAAAAAAATAAATAGGTATTTGACATAACATTCTTACTAAAATTGAGGCAAACCTCGTGTACAGATGTGTGGTTCATGGGTCATTTGGGTCGTGTTATAGGCGTGCACATGTCCATCATATTTGTATCATATTTATATGTTATATGATGATTGAAATTTATTTTAGTAAGAATATTTCCTTCAATTTGACTTAAAAAAAATCTTTTTATTATATTTTGATTAGTTTAAATTTTTTCTAATCTTGGTTGACTACTTTTGTGGTTATCCATTTAATAAATATATAATATACTAGCCTATATTTCTAGAGTATCCATTTAGTAAATTAATTTTTTTATTAGAAATTAATGATTAAATGTCAATAACATCAACAAAAATTTATGGAATTTCCTGATTATCAATAAATCAAATGTACATGTTAATTTATTTAACATTAAATAAAAATTATTTACTTGTTTTATTTTATTTATTTACATGATAAAATGCTGCTAATTGTTACGAAGTCCTCATATTACTTAAGAATAAAATTGACAGCATTTCAGAATAAAATCGGATACAATAATACATTTTTTTTAGTTTTAGATAATACGGAAATGAAAAAAATGATAGGTAACTGAAAACAAACAACAAACATAATAAGATGAATTAAGAAAATCCATAAAAAGAACAAAGACCATATTTACACCTCAACGTGGGCGATAAGAATGTATTTACAATTTGTTCTATTATTTTATTAATCTTACAGATTAGTCCAACCCTTTCAACTCTGGCCAATTTAATTAAAACAAGTTGGCGACTAGAAGCCAATCATGACAAACCCTTTACAAAAGCCACATTTTGTTGCAAATGGAGAATCAAATTCTTCAACTAGTTGATGTTCTGACTGTAGAAACAGCTTAATTGGATCACCTATCTTGAAATCTTTAATGCCATAAAAAGACAGGAGAGTAGTGTAATAATTAGAGGGTGTTGTCGAACTTGGAAAAGGCTGGGCATTGTCATGTCTAATCTCAATATCTCAATACACTATCAATTTGATCAAAAGAAAATGCACAGCCCCTATAAACAGTGCCATTTTTCCTTGTCAATCAATGCAAAATAAACCCGTTTTCTATATTTTCCTTTTTTGTAATGCCTCTTCTTCAGCCTTGCTAGCTGTGCTTTTCTGCTGTTTGTTTATGTTGATGTTGATTAGAGTAGTAGTGGGGTGATATAGCTTGAGGTAGCTAGCTTGCACAGATTTATGGATTTAATTTGGTATTTTGATGTTGCTGTGTTGTAGTTTGAATTGAATCAATCCCCTTTCTTTTGGATGATATTGTGTTAGTGAGATTTTATCATACATCAACATTTATTTTGTCACTTTATTTATATTTTATATTTATTATAGTACTTTGGACACGTGTCCACAATGCATCATCTTTTTGCTCGTTTGTTAATAATAAGATCTTCCCTTACAATGAACAAAAACAAATATATCAAAAGAAGAAAAAAAAGGGGTAACAAAGAAAGAATGAAAAATAAAAGAAAATTTTAATTGTTGTTGCTCTTGGCAGGTTGGCCCTGCTGTTGGCTAGCGCGGCATGCATCTAGTGCATGAGCTATATACGTCTGCACCATTGGTAGGTGCTTCACACCATGAGTTTCTATATTTTTTTGTTTTTCTTCTTCTTTTCATTAATAGATTAATGGGAATTATCAAAAGTGAAGTCTAGAGGATTTTCTACTCATTATAAATGTAAAAATGTTTTTTATTCACAAATATAAGAAAGAATGTTTTTAGTCACTTTTTCATGACATTTTATATGAAATGTAGGTAAAAAAAATTTTAAATATTGATGAGGAAAGAAACATATTTTCTAATATGAAAAGAAATAAGGGTGGGTGTTATTTGTGGGACCCACATGTTATTAACAGTGTTATAATATTTTGATATTCATTTAATGCAAACAACATATGATTAATGTGTTGACGTGAGTGCCTTAATTTGGACTTTATAATCTTAGCAGTTTCGAATGTCACTCTCAAATATCTGGAATTCCAAACCTAAAACCCCTCTCACTGACATCTCCCCATCATCCCAACCTAATTCATCCATTCTCTCTCTCTCACTGTGTACACAATATAATTTTTAACTTGGAAATAAAGTGCAATGATAAAAGAGAGAATAAAGAAAAGAAAAATCCCACAGAGAACTGGAGTAATAAGATTATCATGGAAAATAACAAGGAAGAAACACACAATATATTCAGTGGTTAAGTAGAATTGAGGAGGGTTTTAAGTGAAAAGAACAGGGTTAGAAAAAGGGTGGGTAAAACAAAGAACTGCAAAATGTTGCAGGGCCCTTTATGTACAGAGTAGGTGCAACCCAACCCAATGCGCGCACACACGTATAGTGCACTTTTCTTTCTTTTATCTCCATCTTTCTCTATTTTCTTTCTTCCCCACACTCAAAAGACAAAGGGCTGCAAAATCATAAGAAAAGTGGTCTAAAAATACTCAAAAAAAGAGGAGTTTAACACAGTAAAAGATGGTGGTGGCTTTGCATAAAGTGGTGTCTGGAAAGAGAAAGATGTGTTAAAAAGCAAAGAACACACTACATACATGTTATTTGTGAAGCAGTGTGGTTTCTTGCTCCCATGTTTTCTAAATGATCATGTCTCTCATTCCCAGCAATGGCCTCCTTCTTCTCCTTCTCTCTCTTCCATTTTTCTTCACTCATTCTGTTTCCTTTGAGCCCCGCAATCCTGAAGGTATCCATTCTCCAGTAAAGAAAACAAGAAAAGCTCCATTTTTTTCTCTCTCATGAAAGTGTGATTTTCTTCTCTGTTTTGACACTTTATTTTTCTGGGGTTGTAGTTGAAGCTCTGACTGCAGTTAGGGAAGGCCTTGCTGATCCTCATGGAGCTCTGAGCAACTGGGATGAGGACTCTGTGGACCCCTGTAGCTGGTCTATGATTACTTGCAATTCTGATAATCTTGTCACTGCTTTGTGAGTTGTTTTCCGTTTGCTTACCTTATTTTGTTTCTTTTTTTTCTTTTTTCTTTTTTGTGTGTGTGAACAAAGAAAAGTTATACTAGAATTTCATTTCTTGATATGTAAATATTCTTGGCAGAGGTGCTCCTAGTCAGGGTTTATCAGGCTCTTTGTCTTGGATGATTGCAAACCTCACAAATCTCAAACAAATGTAAGAACAATTTTCACTTTATCATCCCCCTAAAATACCATTTTATGAAGCTTTATGTAGCTATTCTGAATGCAGATTATTACAGAACAACAATATTTCTGGGCATATTCCAAAAGAAGTGGGCTATCTTCCAAACCTTCAGACATTGGATCTCTCCAACAATAAGTTATCTGGGCATATCCCTCAGTCTTTGGGCCTCTTGAATCATCTACAGTATCTGTGAGTTTATTTATCAATTATTGTTTTTATTTTATGTACAGCTTCATAATTAATACATGTTGCCTAAATTGAGTTAAACCCCATAGTTTGACTTTCCTTGTACTGTGTATTGTCATTTGTCTTGTAATGTTTAGGAGGTTAAACAACAATACCTTGAGTGGGGCAGTTCCTCTATCTTTAGCCAATCTCCCTCAGCTTGCTTTCTTGTAAGTACAATCTTACCATATTCTTTAATTTCCTCATTCTTGTTTTCTTTACTTGTTATCTTGGTGCCTCATAGTCTTAGGCTCTTGAATTATAACTGAGATTTTGTTCCACATGTGAATTATGGGATTTTCTGTCTTTTCTTGAAATTTTCAGGGATTTGTCCTTCAACAATCTCAGTGGACCTGTTCCCACTTTTCCCACCAAAACATTCAAGTATGTATGCCTTATCTGCACTATTGTGTACTCATCATCACGTGCTATGACTTTTATACCACTTGGTTTGAATACTACAATTGTGTGTGACAAATACTGAACTGTGCATATGTGCAGAGCAGTACATGCTAGCCACTCTATGTGTGTATTTGTTGGCATTCACTTGTTTTGATTTTGTTTTTCTTTGTAGTGACTTGTCTTAACCATTCAATCTAAACCCTGCTTGCAGTATTTTTGGTAATCCTCTAATTTGTGGAAGCCATTTTACTGAAAAATGTTCGGAATCAATCTTGGCTAGTCCGCTTTCGTTCTCTGTGAATCCATCTACTGGTAACTTGACAATGCTCTTATGAATAATTGAGTTTATGATCATGTAATCTTTGATTAATCTGATCATTCTGTTTGATTCATATTGTGTAAATTCAGGAAGATCCAAGGCCAAGAAATTAGCTATTGCACTGGGAGTGAGCCTTTCATTTGTCTCTATTCTAATCCTAGTATTTGGTTTTCTCTTCCAAAGAACAGACAAGAAGAGGAAACAGTGCATGCTAAAAATCACAGGTGAGTGATCACCGTCCTTATTACATGTCGATTAATATGTTACTTCCTCGTTATATCTGGTCTTTTTTGTTCTTTAGATGTTCACGAGGAGGATCTTATAAGACTTGGAAACCTTAAAAGCTTCACATTTAAAGAGCTACAACGTGCCACAGACAACTTCAGCTCAAAGAACATACTTGGAGCCGGGGGATTTGGCAATGTTTATCGAGGGAAATTGGAAGATGGAACACTGGTTGCTGTGAAACGACTAAAGGATTTAACGGGCACTACTGGGATATCACAGTTCAGAACAGAACTTGAGATGATCAGCTTAGCAGTTCACCGGCATTTGCTTCGTATATTTGGATACTGTGCCACCCAAAATGAGAGGCTTCTGGTTTATCCTTACATGTGTAATGGAAGTGTGGCATCAAGGCTTAGAGGTACATTGAAGTCCTTCCTTGCAGTCATTGAATTAGCCTACACAATTTAAAACCACTTGTGTACTTCAAAACTATAGCTCCATTAGATTTAATCTTGATCTTGAAATGGGAAACTTTTCTTGATTACAAGGAAAACCGACTCTAGATTGGAACACGAGGAAGAGAATAGCAATTGGAGCTGCAAGAGGGTTGCTTTATCTGCACGAGCAATGTGATCCAAAGATAATCCACAGAGATGTAAAGGCAGCCAATATCTTGTTAGATGACTACTACGAGGCCATTGTTGGTGACTTCGGCCTTGCCAAGCTACTCGACCATGCTGAGTCTCACGTCACCACTGCTGTTCGTGGTACAGTGGGCCACATTGCACCTGAATACCTCTCTACTGGCCAGTCATCTGAGAAAACCGATGTCTTTGGATTTGGCATTCTCCTGCTCGAGCTCATAACTGGAATGAGAGCTCTCGAGTTTGGCAAAACAGGGAACCAGAAAGGAGCCATGCTAGAATGGGTAATCCTCTCAACTACTTCTCTACTTCAATCATTACCAAACAAACAAACACCTTACAATGGATTGATACCATCTGTTTGATCAAATCCAGGTTAAGAGGATACAACAAGAAAAGAAGATGGAGTTATTGGTGGACAGAGAACTGGGAACCAACTATGACACCATTGAGGTGGGGGAGATGCTGCAAGTGGCTCTGCTCTGTACTCAATACCTGCCAGCTCATCGGCCCAGAATGTCGGATGTTGTTAGGATGCTTGAAGGTGATGGTCTTGCTGAGAAGTGGGCTGCATCTCATAACTACATCCATAATAGCAAGTCAGGCTTGACCAGTGCTCTGGGACATGAGGACATGGATCATAATAACTCAAGCATGTTTGGGGTGACAGTGACCATGGATGATGACTATGATGCTCATTGCATGGAGCTTTCTGGTCCAAGATAATAAGACCAGGGAAAGAAAGTAGATAACTGAATTCATCATTATTACTAGGTAGGATAGAAGAACTGCAGCTTTGTGTTAGGAAGAGAGTCCAAATAGGCCTAATCCTCATCTGCCACTTGCTTTAATTTTTATTCTTGCACTGTACATAACAAGAAACCATTTTCTTTTTTCACTTCTTGAGACGGATCAACCCACAAAATAAAGTTTGACTTGTTAGAATGAATTATTATTGTAGGTCCGTTGAGTAATTATATTCGTGATGTATTATTTTTTTGTATTGAAATTGTACTTCATTCTATCCTCACTCATATCTCTATATGATATTGCTGGCATTAATCAAGTATAATGACATTATCTCCTTATCCTCTCTAAATTCTTCAAATAAACTAAACCAAAAATGGATTTTTTTGTCTTTTGTTCCAAGCATTTTGAGTTCCTTGTTTTTGTTGATTTTTGCCCACTTTCTAGTTTCTTTATTTAGGTAAAAATGCTTGCAGAGAATCCAAAGGAAAATGACTTATATGAACTTTTAGTACGTTTGAAAAAGGTAGGAGAAAAAAATGAAAATATATGGTTACAAACAAGTTGTACACATTGCTCTGGTACTTGGATGTGACACTATATTCTCAGATTTTTTCCTAATTTTAACTTCTCATGCTTATTTGCCCAATAATCATAAATTATAGTACGATACAAAAGTAACTGTAAAACCATGTTAACCTAAATATAGATAATAATTGATTTTCTTTACACACTAAATTTAGATATTATTATTATTAGTAGGAAAATGGATATCTCGAAAATACATTTTTGGCTGTTATTTGGGGAAAATACGTGTTAAAGAACTAATTATAAAATCTGAAATACTTGAAAAAAAAAAACAAAACTGAGATCTAATTCAAGAACATCAAATGCAGATCCAGAAACATACAGAGAAAATTCACAAACGAATTTCTTCACAGGACAAAATTCAATTTCATTAAACCCTGCCAGCATTTGATCCTGATTCAATTCCATCACCGGTACGTTAATCTCTGCGTTGATCACATTCACATGCCTATATTTCTGAATTTCGATTCAATTTCCTTTTCTTCTAACTTTTATTTTATGTTTTTAA
This sequence comes from Scutellaria barbata, assembly GCA_028654395.1. NCBI lineage: Eukaryota > Viridiplantae > Streptophyta > Magnoliopsida > Lamiales > Lamiaceae > Scutellaria > Scutellaria barbata. Next base: position 8,812,182 of record CM053646.1, on the reverse strand, counting down.
AATTTATCAATCTGTGATTATGGTGTATGTATTTGACGAATTTTGCGTAGATTTTAATCTTCTGCTGGTGTTTCCTTTCCTCTTCCGTTTATATATACGACATATTTGTTGGTATCGATTTTAGGAATTAGAGTGGTATAATTAAGAATGTTTTGGATTTATCCCAGATGGTTTGAGTGTCCACTTGATGTTTTTTATAAAACTAAGTTAATAATAAATGATTGCATTTTGTTGTTTTATTTGATTCTTGTTTAAATTAGTACGAAAGGGCTGTGTTTTTAAAGAAGGCTATTTGGCAAATGAGACAAAGAACTAAAGTCATCCCAACTTCCAAGTGCATTCCAATTTAAATATTTTTTAATTAGAAAAATTAAAATATTTAAAAATATCAATTAATATTAAAAAAGAGGTGGCAAAAAAGGATAGGAATTAAAAAAAGAAGAAGATAAAATTGGTATCTATTTAATATTTTAATTATTTAATTAAATTATATTTAAATTGGGATGTGCTTAAAAGTTGATGGGTCCCTTTAGTTCTTCCCAACATTTATATTTAGTTGCTAATAGCACATTTATCGACTTAATTGGCAAGGATTAATTTATGGAATAAAGTAGGGAGTTGCAAATTGCAAGTCCTTAAAAAATGCCAACTTGAGCCTCTATATGTCTATACTTTGGAATGTTGATATTAATCCCACTTCCTAATTGATGATTAAGCAGCGTCAACCCGAACTGTTGAGTGTTCTGTATTTACAGGAAGTTAAACGTTCCACAGCGAACTAACTGATGCTCGCTAATGAATATATTACATATGAATCTTTAGTTCTTGATTCGACAGCCATGATCAGGAGGATATAAATTGTAACTGGTTAGTTATTAACTAATTCTATTATTTTTTCTTTTGCAGAACTAGTTGTTTATGCTCTGTCCTTCTCTATCTTAGATTCAACCGGTTTGAGGACGTTTTCTATTGAACAATGGTGTTGCCTTTTATTTCGAGACGGAAGTTATTCACCACATTTGTATTGGTGGTTTTCACATTGGAAGCATGTAATGGTTTCTATCTACCAGGAAGCTACATGCACACGTACTCAACTGGGGATGAAATTTATGCCAAAGTTAATTCTTTGACCTCCATTGAGACCGAGCTTCCATTCAGTTATTACAGCCTTCCTTATTGCAAGCCTTTAACGGGAATCAAGAAAAGTGCTGAAAATCTTGGTGAACTGCTAATGGGAGACCAAATTGACAATTCTCCATACCGCTTCCGGATGAATACTAATGAGACTGTGTACCTATGCACAACTCCCCCATTAAACGAGAATGAGGTCAAGCTTTTGAAACAGAGAACACGGGATATGTATCAAGTGAACATGATTCTTGACAATTTGCCTGCTATGAGGTTTACCAACCAAAATGGGGTTAAGATCCAGTGGACTGGATACCCAATAGGATACACTCCCCAGAACAGTAATGATGATTATATTATCAATCATCTGAGGTTTAGGGTGTTAATTCATGAGTATGAAGGAGCTGGTGTGGAGATTATTGGTACTGGAGAAGAAGGTATGGGAGTCATTACAGAAGCTGATAATAATAAGGCTTCAGGGTATGAGATTGTTGGTTTTGAGGTTGTTCCATGCAGCGTTAAATATAACCCTGAAGAGATGACAAAACTTCACATCTATGATAATATTACATCCGTAAGTTGTCCACTTGATCTTGACAAGTCTCAGGTAATTAGGGAGCAAGAGAGAGTGTCATTCACTTATGAAGTTGAGTTTGTGAAAAGTGACATCAGGTGGCCATCTCGTTGGGATGCTTATCTGAAGATGGAAGGTGATCGGGTTCACTGGTTCTCAATTCTCAACTCGTTGATGGTGATTTTCTTCTTGGCAGGCATTGTGTTTGTCATATTCTTGAGAACAGTGAGAAGGGATCTGACTAGGTATGAAGAGCTGGATAAGGAAGCTCAGGCGCAAATGAACGAGGAGCTTTCTGGATGGAAGCTCGTGGTTGGTGATGTCTTCAGAGAGCCATTCCACCCAAAGTTACTCTGCGTGATGGTTGGAGATGGAGTTCAGATTGCTGGAATGGCAGTTGTCACAATTATATTTGCAGCTCTTGGTTTCATGTCACCAGCTTCTCGAGGAATGCTGTTAACAGGGATGATATTGCTTTATCTTTTCTTGGGTATAGTTGCTGGGTATGCTGGTGTGCGGGTGTGGAGTACTATTAAAGGTACATCCGAAGGGTGGAGATCGGTTTCTTGGTCAATAGCATGCTTCTTCCCTGGAATTGTTTTCGTCATTTTGACTTTCTTGAATTTCATCCTCTGGGGAAGTAGCAGTACTGGGGCCATTCCAATTTCCTTATATTTCATACTCATATCTCTCTGGTTCTGTATTTCTGTGCCACTCACTCTCTTGGGAGGACTCTTTGGCACAAGGGCAGAGCCTATTCAATACCCTGTTCGGACCAACCAGATCCCCAGGGAGATACCTGCGCGTAAATATCCCTCATGGCTTCTCGTTCTTGGTTCCGGAACTCTTCCATTCGGGACCCTCTTTATCGAGCTTTTCTTCATCCTATCTAGCATCTGGCTTGGAAGGTTCTATTATGTGTTTGGATTCCTACTAATCGTTCTTTTCTTGTTGGTTATTGTCTGTGCTGAAGTTTCCGTTGTCCTCACCTACATGCATCTCTGCGTTGAGGACTGGATGTGGTGGTGGAAAGCATTCTTCGCCTCAGGTTCAGTTGCTCTATACGTGTTCTTGTATTCAATCAATTACCTCGTCTTTGATCTTCAGAGTTTGAGTGGCCCCGTCTCGGCTACTCTTTATCTTGGCTACTCGCTCATAATGTCAATCGCGATCATGCTATCTACCGGCACAATTGGTCTCCTTACTTCCTTCTACTTTGTTCATTACCTTTTCTCATCTGTGAAAATTGATTGAAGAGCATATCAACCACACTGAGAATTCTTAAGGCAATGAATATTTTCTTGCTGCAAATCAAGAGCTTCTCTTCTGTAGGCATGTTAGAACTCAGAGGTCTTTTTTGATAGTGGATGCTAATTTTGCTTTAGCTGGTTCATTATAATTGTCTTCTACCATTTTTTTATTCAGTTTCATTGAAGAATATTGCACATACAGATAGCCAATTTCCTCCCCCAGATAGTTATTGTTTTTGATCAAATGATCTAAAGCAATTCACTTACTTTTTTGTTGGATATGATGCTTTGCGTGTTTATTTATTTGAGATTTAAGGTGAATTTATTATTGCAATTTTGTTGTTCACAAAATGTAGTCGCTGGTTTATTAGAAATAAATAATTTATATATCTATATATATTTCCTTTTTAAGATCCAATAAAATAGTTCCATTGAGTCGGTTATGTGGCAGACAAGGATGTGGGATGGGCCTTTGCTGGAACCGGATTCCTAGACCCATTGCCCATTTCCTTTGACGGCGACGTTTAATATAACATTCTTTAAAATTCATCTATGCACCAACTTCATTCTTTGGTTCCAGGTTTTTTTTTTTTTTAATTATTTGTTGCCATTCGAATATTTAGTGGTCCTATGTGGCAGTATTATTTGCAACAGCTTATCCGATTTCATTGATTTTATCTAGAATGAATCAACAAACATCTGGTTAAAGAGTTACGAGGAAGATAATAGACTAAAACATGTTCAACTTTTGATCATTATAATCTATATTAAATATTTATATGTGTGATATCAATTGATATATAAGACTAAGACTTGATTAATCGTCTAACTTGAGCAATATTTTAGATTTTTAGTGTATAATATTTCTCTGAAAATTGGTTAAGGGCAATTTTGTAATGGAAACCTTGAAGGCAATATCATGAAAGGTAAGTGCAATTCTTTGAATAAAATTGGACATACACTCATTACTCATACTCAACCACCTTGAAAAAAAAAAGGGAACAATACCTAGATGACACATCCCATACTCACTCTTTCCAAAGACTTTGTTCTGTTCCTAAGGTATACGGTTTAATAATTGCAAAATTAGAATTCTATACACACAAATAAAATTTCTTACCTTTACAATTGATATTGTATAATCTTCTAATCTCTGCAATTGATTCTTTCTTTCAAGGAAATTATTTACAGTATACATACACAGTTTCCCCATTACACTACATATATGTTTATCATGCATATCCCTGTATACTTCATTAAAATTGCATGATAAAACAAGAATTTCGTTAATTCTGGATAAGCTCTATCATGGTTCAGGGTTTTGATACCTCATTAACCAGGTTTTCTTGTTCACTCTTACTCATCTTTACATATATGCATCAAGATTTTGGATTTTGTTTTTTTGGAATTCAAAATAAGCTGAATTTTGTGATATTTTTTTTTTTTTTGCTTTTTTTTTTGTTGAAAATAATGTAGAGGTTTTGTTACTTTTTTTTTTTTTTTTGGTATATATTATAAGTTGGTTGACGCAATTATCATCTTAAATAGTCCAACATGATGATACAAGGTTATTCTCTGGTGAATTAATATGTTTTTAGTTCTAAATTTGGGTGTTGGATTTCTGAAAGTGATTCCCAACTTGATATATCATAATAAAGATAGGTTCTTGATGAACTTATTATGATATATTCTATCATTTTCATCAATATTATCTTTTGAAATGCAGCTTACTCCCCACGTTATTTAATTCAAGAAGTATCGAGTTCTGATTTGTGAATCGAAAATGAGAACTGTTATTCAAGGTGTAAGGCAATTTAGTTCAGCTCTTTGCTACAAAGGGAGATCTGTTTATGATGAATCTTCGAAAAGGCACAAATTTTGGTTCAATACAAATAGCTGCTCTATTTACAGCTGTTGTATATAAATCTAACTGCATGCTAGAAGGTTAGAACTGGTATTGCATGGAGTAAAACCGCTGGAATTAAGTCAGTTTATCCAGTGGGGGTAAATTAGGGATTTTATCGCGAACCCTAGTTAGTCAAGCAACAAATTGGCAGTTAATCGGTTATGGTTTCTTGAATTAATCATGGGGCTTTCGTTTAGTATATATAGGAGTGTATTCTGTCAAGAGAATTCATCTTGAAATCGAGTCTAGAAGAAATCCCCAAAAATTTAGGTCGCTTAGAACCCTAAACTGCGTCTGAGTTGTAATCTTTGATTTCCTGCATAATAGTGAATTAATTTGTGTTGCACCGTGGATGTAGGAGGATAACACCTCTGAACCACGTAATTCTTGTGTCCTTTCTTCATTCTTTTCTCGTTTCGATCGTGAATTGCCATTGGTTGTGCATGCATTTGCATGTATTGCATGTACTCAAGTTGAAGACAATTTCAGCTGGTTTTCTTATCAGTTTGGCGCCGTCTGTGGGAAGCGAACACGGCAAGAATGGCAGCAATTCGATTGGACGTCCCAAAATTCACAGGGAAAGGTGATTTTAATCTGTGGAAAGTGCAAATGGAAGCACTACTCGTTCAAAATAATCTGGAATCGGCTCTGACTGACGCACCTGCAATTTCATCCACCGAGAATGCTGAGAAATGGGCTGACATTTGCAAGAAGGCGAGGAGCGCTTTGATTCTGTGTTTGGGAGATAAGGCACTGCGTGAAGTGTATAAGGAAACAACAGCTGCAGCAATGTGGAAGAAGCTGGACACTATATACCTCACAAAATCCGTCGCAAACCAACTATATCTCAAGCAGAAACTCCTCAACTTCAGAATCCCGGATGAGAAAAGAATTCTTGAAAGGTTGGATGAGTTTGTGAAGATTCTTGATGATCTTGAGAACGTGGGTGAGCAGATGAAGGATGAGGATAAGGCACTTATGCTATTGAATTCACTTCCGAAGTCCATGGAATCGTTCAAAGACGCGGTTGTATATGGGAGATTGATAAGTCTATCATTGGATGAAGTTATGGTCGCTCTTAAGACCAAGGTGCTTCAAAATGCTGCAGACACAAAGAATCAACCATTGGGAGAAGGGCTGAACATCAGATCAAAGGGACCAAGGAAGAACCAAGATAGAAAGAAAAACCCTAATCTGCATTCTCAAGAAGGGAAGTCTGGAGAAGGTTGCAAGGAAACAAGAAAATGCTACTCATGTCATAAGGTAGGACATCTTAAGAAGAATTGCCCAGAAAAGTTGAAAAATAAACAGCCAAACAAGACACCCGAGGCTGCAATGGCGGAGAGCAACTGTGAAGCAGCTGAAATGTTATGTATATCAATAGCCCCAATCTCTGAAGAATGGGTTCTTGACTCGGGGTGTAGTTTCCACATGTGTCCTAGAAAGGAGTGGTTCACTGAGTTCAAGGAGGAATCTTATGGTTCGGTATTATTGGGGAATGATCAGTCATGTAGGGTGGAAGGTGTAGGAATAATTACACTTAAACTACATGATGGAGCTATCAAGAAATTAACTCAAGTAAGGTATATACCTGACTTGAAGAGAAATCTCATTTCACTCGGGTCCTTGAATAATGCTGGTTTTGAGTTCAACACAAGACAAGGAGAGATTCAAGTTACTAAGGCTGGAAGGGTAGTATTGAGAGGTCAAAAGAAGAATGGATTATATGTTCTACTTGGATCCACACTGCTGGGGGAATCACACAATACCATGAGCACATCAGAAGCTGAGATTTGGCACAAAAGGCTCGGACACATTGGCAACAAAGGGTTGGTTCTACTATCCAAGAAGGGAGTGTTTGGTGGAAGCATAGTAAAAGAAATTGATAGCTGTGACAAATGCATAATGGGAAAAGCAAAGAAGCAGCCCTACCCTACTGGAAATCATCATGCCAAGTCACCACTGGAGTATGTTCATTCCGACATATGGGGACCGGCAAGGAACTTGACACATGGTGGAGCTAGATTCTTCATGACTATAATTGATGATTACTCGAGGAAGGTGTGGGTCTTCCCACTTAAAAACAAAAGTGATGCATTCCTCACATTCAAACAGTGGCTGCAAAATCAAGAGAATCTTACAGGTAAGTCCTTAAAATTTCTTAGAACTGACAACGGCCTTGAATATATGTCCATCGAGTTTCAGGATTTTTGCAAAGACAAAGGGATCACAAGGCATAGAACGGTGCCAGCAAATCCACAGCAAAATGGAGTAGCCGAACGCATGAACCGCACACTTTTGGAGAGAGTAAGGTGCATGCTTTTGGATGCCAAACTACCAAAAACCTTCTGGGGAGAAGCAGTGGTGACAGCTGCATATTTGCTCAACAAATCACCATCTTCAGCAATCGATTTCAAGTGTCCGGATGAGTTATGGTATGGCTCTAAAATTGATTACTCTAATCTGAAAATTTTTGGTTGTCTTGCCTTTGCATATATAAAGCAGGATAAACTGGAGTCAAGAGCCTTACGATGTGTGTTCATTGGATACCCTCATGGAATCAAAGGCTACAAGTTGTGGTGCCTAGAACAAGGTTTCCAAAAATGCTTCACTAGTAGAGATGTTGTATTCAGGGAAAGTGTAATGGGTTATACAGGAACTGATCAAGATACTGCTGATATGGATATAACAATGGAGGTGGAGAACTATACCAATAGGCCACCAGAAGTTACTGAAGATCACCAGGATCAGCCACTAATCTCAAATCAGAATGATGATAATCAACACAGGAGCTATGAGGATCAGAATGAGGATGAAAATTTAGAATCTTCAGAAGATAATCTCAGGCACTACAGCTTAGCAAGGGACCGAGAAAGAAGGAATATAAGGCCACCAAATAGGTTTGGAGATGCTGATATTGCATCTTATGCTTTAACAGTTGCTGAAGACCTGGAATATGAGGAACCACAAAACTACTACCAAGCAATGGCCTCAAGGCAAAAGGAGGAGTGGCTCAATGCTATGAAAGAAGAACTTGAATCCCTGAAAAAGAATAATACCTGGAAGTTAGTAGATAGGCCTGAGAAACAAAGAATAGTTGGCAGCAAATGGATCTTTAAGAAAAAGATTGAAGTAGCTGGAACTGAGAACATAAGATACAAGGCTAGACTAGTGGCTCAGGGTTTTTCACAAAAGGAAGGTGTGGACTTCAACGAGGTGTTTTCTCCAGTAGTAAAGCACTGCTCTATAAGGTTGCTATTAGCATTGACTGTGCAATGGAACATGGAATTACACCAATTGGATGTAAAGACAGCTTTCTTACATGGCTACCTTGATGAAGTGATATACATGAAGCAACCACAAGGATTTGTGATTTCTGGAAATGAGTCTAAGGTTTGCCTACTACAAAGATCTCTTTATGGCCTTAAGCAAAGTCCCAGGCAATGGTATAAAAGGTTCAGTGACTACATGGCTGAAATAGGTCTGCAAAGATGCTCATATGATCAGTGTGTATACTTTGAAAAGGAAGGACAAAAGGTTATAACTTACTTGTTGATTTATGTGGATGACATGCTCATTGCAAGTAGGAGTTTAAGCAGGATTAAGGCTCTCAAACAGAAACTAAGTAATCAATTCGAAATGAAGGACCTTGGGGAAGCAAGAAGAATCCTTGGAATGGATATACTTAGGGATAGGAAAGCTGGTATCCTGCTGCTGTACCAAACTGATTATATGAGTAAAGTGCTGAAGAGATTCAACATGCATCAAGCCAAGGCCACAGTCACACCACTTAATCAGAATATGAAGCTATCTAAGGAACAAGAACCAAAGAGTATACAAGATATAAAACACATGGAAGGTGTTCCTTATGCAAGTGGAGTAGGTAGTGTGATGTACTTAATGATATGCAGCAGACCTGATCTAGCTTGTGGAATGAGTGCAGTGAGTCGGTTTATGTCAAATCCAGGAAGAGAACACTGGGAAGCATTGAAATGGATGCTTAGATACATCAAGGGAACTACAAAGTTTGGATTATTATTCTCTCAGCAAAACAGCAACTATCAATCTGCAGTGTGTGGATATGTTGATTCTGATTTTGCTGCAAACGTGGATACCAGAAGATCTCTCACAGGATACGTCTTCACATTTTTTGGAACAGCAGTTAGCTGGAAAAGCACACACCAATCGATAGTGGCTTTATCAACCACCGAGGCTGAATTCATGGCTGTCACCGAGGCTATTAAAGAGGCACTTTGGCTGAAAGGAATGGTCTATGAATTAGGGATAAATCAGGAGAAAGTACCTCTGTTCTGTGACAGTCAGAGCGCCCTTCATCTTGCTAAACATCAAGTCTTTCACAATCGATCCAAACACATAGATGTAAAGTTGCATTTTGTGCGTGATATCATTGAGAAGGGAATGGTGGAGATGAAGAAGATAGGGACAGAAGATAATCCGGCAGATATGTTCACCAAGACTCTAAGTAGTGGAAAGCTGAAGCATTGCATGCAGCTGGTTCAAATCTTGCCTTTGTTTGGAAGCACAGTCACCTGAAAACCGTTGTATATTAGGTGTTGTGGTTTAGTTTGTGTTGTGTCAATTGCATGCATTTAGGTTTAGGTGGAGAATTGTTGTATATAAATCTAACTGCATGCTAGAAGGTTAGAACTGGTATTGCATGGAGTAAAACCGCTGGAATTAAGTCAGTTTATCCAGTGGGGGTAAATTAGGGATTTTATCGCGAACCCTAGTTAGTCAAGCAACAAATTGGCAGTTAATCGGTTATGGTTTCTTGAATTAATCATGGGGCTTTCGTTTAGTATATATAGGAGTGTATTCTGTCAAGAGAATTCATCTTGAAATCGAGTCTAGAAGAAATCCCCAAAAATTTAGGTCGCTTAGAACCCTAAACTGCGTCTGAGTTGTAATCTTTGATTTCCTGCATAATAGTGAATTAATTTGTGTTGCACCGTGGATGTAGGAGGATAACACCTCTGAACCACGTAATTCTTGTGTCCTTTCTTCATTCTTTTCTCGTTTCGATCGTGAATTGCCATTGGTTGTGCATGCATTTGCATGTATTGCATGTACTCAAGTTGAAGACAATTTCAGCTGGTTTTCTTATCAACAGCTTGGCGAGAAATGTAGAAATTTGTCGATATACACATCCATTGTATATAACATCCCGAGCTCTTTCAGCTGACATCGCTAGAGTAGCTAATGGAGGTTGTATAATTGTTTTCAAGAGTTTAAAATGTATTCATGTTTTTACTTTATAAGTGTCTAATTTATGATTTCTGTACTGGCAGAAATAAACAGAGATGGACCTCTAGTGGAATACGAGCGAAGGATTGCTGCTGGTGAACTCTTGGATGGAGATTCTTGTCAAGTGAGTTCCTAATTTTCGAAGTAAATGTCTCTATATTTGATCTTAAGAATTAAGATTGACTTTTAAACTGAATCCTTAAAAGGATGTCTGAATTATGACATTTCAGCTAGGTACCTTAGGTGAGCTTCAGAGACTATATGATGAGCTCGTTGCTAATGCAAATGCTTGTCGGTTGGATAGATATGCCACTTCTTTGAAAACGGAGAGGTGATGGTGATTAGGTCAATTAGGTTGTTTCTTTTTTCACATACATTTTCGTTGATAGTTACTTGTACATTTGCAGGAGTAAGTGGTTCTTGTCCCGTTTCATTCCTCAAACCTCGTATGCATCTGTGAAAGGGCTTTATCTATATGGAGGAGTGGGCACTGGAAAGACCATGTTAATGGACTTGTTCTTTGATCAACTGTAAGGATCAAACATGACAATTTCAATTTGGGACTTGTTAAATTTATGCCATCGTTAGTTGTATCATGTCTTGTACATCTTCATAGGCCTTGCAAGTGGAGAAAGAAGAGGATCCATTTCCATGATTTGATGCTAAATGTTCACAGCCGTTTGCAAGTATGATACTTTCAACGAGGTCGATTGAGTTTGCCTCTTTTCGTTGTTAACTTTAACTAGACACAGAAGATTGAAGGTCATGTTGCTAATTGATTGCAGAAGCATAAGGGTGTGGCTGATCCTTTAGAGGCTGTTGCTCAAGAACTATCTGATGAATCTATCTTGCTGTGTCTTGATGAGTTCATGGTATGTAAGAACACGTTTGCATGAATTATGATCTAAGTGAAGTGATTTTCTTGCTGGTTCTGAATCTCTTCTCTTTCTTGTCTCCTTAGGTGACTGATGTGGCAGATGCCTTGATTCTGAATCGTCTATTTGGACATTTATTTAGCAATGGCGCGGTATGTAGTTTTAGCTTCTTCGTCTCATTTCTCATCATGCCAATGAACTGATTGAATGAATGAATAGATTCTCGTTGCTACTTCGAACCGAGCTCCAGATAAGCTTTATGAAGGAGGCCTACAAAGGGACCTCTTTCTTCCGTTTATTGCAACTTTGAAGGTACATGAGTTTGTTCACTCTCTCAATTACTCGAAATGCTTAAGGTTTTTGTTGTTAGATTGCTATATAAACAACTGTATAATATTCAATTGAGCTGATTAGTGTAATAATTTAGAATCTGATTTTGATGTAGGAAAGATGTGTAGTTCATGAAATAGGGTCATACGTTGACTATCGTAAAATGACATCGGTAATCTCTGTGGCTGTCTCGATTACAGTATTTCATTTCATGTCCATCTTCTTATGCAATCAAGATAAAGTATGTCTGGTTCTATTAATGCATTCGATTAATTCCAGGCCGAGCAAGGTTTTTACTTTGTTGGAAAACATTTGTCCAGCCTTCTTCAACAAAGATTTCGAAATTTGATTGGCGAAAATATACCTGTTTCCAAAGAGGTTGAAGTTGTTATGGGGAGAAAATTGCAGGTACAAAAAGGTGTACATACATTTGAATTCTGTTCGGATTTTCTTCTTTAAGTCGATGATTTCTTAGGTTCCGATAGGCGCCAATGGATGTGCATATTTTCCTTTTGCTGAACTCTGTGACAAACCTCTCGGAGCTGCAGACTACTTTGGATTATTTAGTAAGCCATTTGTATATACTTCACAATCACAATCATAGGATTCATTTACATGTATTTTGTGAGACATAGTACTATGGTAGTAATGTTGCTTGTTTTACAGAGAATTTTCATACGTTGGCTTTGGAAGGGGTCCCCATTTTCGGTCTCTCTAACAAGACTGCTGCGTACCGGTTTGTTACGTTGGTTGATGTTAGTTCTTTCTTCTTCTATGTTCCCTTATTATGCATATTGCTTGCAAAGGATGAGAATGATTGGTGTTATATGTGTATAGGTTATGTATGAAAACCAAGCTAGATTGTTGTGCAGTGCTGAGGGTACTCCAGTCGAGCTTTTTGAGCGAATTGTAACGATAGCTGATGCTAAGCAAATGGCTCCCAGAACCTCTTCAAGATCAATGAAATCTGATGATTTCGACATTTGTGTGGATAATGAATTAGGTTTCGCAAAAGATCGCACCATTAGCAGGTGAGAAACCGAAGCTAGCTCTATACTATTGTTATGAAGAGAAATGTGAATGATAATTTGGCAAATTTAATTATGATTAGTCATGATGGTATGAAACAAACAGAACATAAATAATACAATGTTTGATTCAGGTTAAGTGAGATGAATAGCAGAGAGTACTTGGAGCATCATGCCCAGATGTGGGCAAATGCAGAAAAGCAAGCAACAGTAGCTGCATGAAAATTGCAGTAAGAGAGAGAATTACAATGCTTAGTGAACCTGGTGGTCACTTTTACCATCAAACCGTGACCTAAAAGCACAGCTGTGTGTAATTTGTTTAACTTGGTGTACTCGATTTTACACTTGCACATGAGAGTGTAATAGTTGTGTGAATAAATATGATGTTATACTTGATATAGCTTTCACAAACCTTGTTTGGAAAATATGAGGAATTTGGCGAGTAGCATGCTCGATAACAGACATGTAGGTACTGGTATATAATCAGAATCAGACATGTGACCTTCAACATTTAGAGCATGTTATGAATTACATGTAACTGAAACGAGATGGAGACCATAATTACCAAAAAAGAAGACCTTCCGACGTGCACAGCTTTTTTTTATCCATGGCTTGTTCCACATCAGTTTCTACCTTGAGGATAAGTATATCAACATTGAACTGCAAGAAAGCACCTATTGCTGGAATGAAAGAGAGTAGGAACCGGTTTTTGGGTCCTTCACAGCTTTAAAGTTGTCGACACTCATTCCAAAACGAACCAGAAGGGAATTCCCCATCTCTTTCAGTTTCCCTGTAACCACCAATTTACATTCATGTCCCCTGAAGTTTGTCTAATTTACCCGAATTCTTTCAAAATTATCAATAGTACTATTGTAAGAAGAAATAACCCACACAAACAATCTAAATAACTGCAGGAGAAAATGAAGATAGTACTAGTGGCTTCAAACGGATGATTGTTCATCAGTTGTTTAAGCTCACCAATCATCTCTTCTTTCATCCTTTCACATTTTTCCTGTGCTAGTGGCTTCAAACGGATGATTGTTCTCCTGGCTTGCTCATTTGACTCATCCAACTCCACAACTTTTGTCATATCTGCATGCAGAGAAAATAAGAATACAGGCAATAAGAAAACAGTAAAATAAGACAATGGAAAAACTAATGTAGCAAAATGAAATGACACAAGAGTTTTGGTTGCACAAGGCAACATGCCATTAGCATGTACATGAGATCTACAAACATGAATGCATCAAGCACCGAACCATTAAGACAAACGGTGATTATTTAGCTTTTCCCAGTTATGCAGAAAAAAAATCTAGGACTTCAACACAGCATTTCAAAAATATAGTTTTAGCACATGCAGACAAGAAGAAAAAATGTATTACTATCCTCTAAACTGAACTTATTTGCACACAATTTGGCGCTACAACTTACCAGCTATGGACTCTTCATACTGTTCAAGCTTTTCATGTGCCTCTCCTCTTCTTAACAAAACTTTTACGTATGTAGGATTTAACTCTATAGCTTTTGTGCATTCCTTGATTGTCTCATCAAATTTTCCCTGAGAGTCATATAAGGATGAAAACCATATTAATGATTGTGGCACATGAAATCATAAATCAGTTTGAGACAACTTAGCTAGATAGTTAGATCAACTGTACAGAATTTATATTTTCATTTCTTAGAAGATGGCAATATAGTTAAATTGTAATTTGAAAAGACAAAGTAAAAGGCAAAAATATTAAAAATTCATTATGTTTCTTAAGCACGGATGACAATACGAGAATTATTTGTGGAGCACAGGAACGTACCAATTTGGAGAAACAAGCAGCTCGATTTGCATAACATATTGAACGGATTTCAATAGATAAAGGTCCATCTGGCAAAATTTCTGTTGCAAGCTCATACTTTGACAGCGCCTCTTCATACAATCCAGCTTTAAACAACGAATTTCCCTCAAGTTTAGCATCATTTGCTTCAGTCAAGGCTTTCTGGTTCTCAAAAGATCAAGAAGTACAATGAAATTTCAATTGATGAAGGGATCGAAAAAAAAGAAAAGGAAGGACAATTTGCATGCTCTGCCTTAATACGGTCACAAATTCCTTGCCAATAATTCAATCCAACAAATCAGCACATTTTTCATGGATATGGGAATAAACAATCAAAACCAATAGTAACACAAAGTTTTCATACTGATATATCTTACATTACAACGGTTAAATTAATCACCTGAAAAATGAGAAAATGTAGTACCACCAGGCACACGTAACTTCAAAAACCAGACTTATATGTGAACAGAATAATTTCAACGGAATACCGATCAATGATCATAACTACAGTTATTCAACCGGAAACTGCTAATTCACTTAGAATAAATAATAAGAAAAAAAAACAAATACAGAGAGATACGACCATTACCTCATTGAGTTCACTCTCTCTAGAATCAGATTTTTGGAGCAGTTCTTCTTCCTTGACGCCATGTCTATTGACAATATCGATACCACTATATTCATCAGAATGATTTTCTGATTTTGAAACAACGTCATTGAGCTCACTCTCTCTGAATTCAGATTTTTGGAGCAGTTCTTCTTCCCTGACGCCACATCTACTGACAATATCGATATTACTATTATCATAATGATTTTCTGATTCTGAAAAGACGTCATTGAGCTCAGTATCAGTGGCAGTCTCGTAGCCATCGGAGTCGCACCATGTTCGCGGCATCTCCGATGATTTTAACTGAGAATTGGAATTCTTTTCATCGGAAAATTCTTCTTGGATCACCGCCATTTCTTCTGCAATCCGCTTACTCTCTCGACCTCCCCACTGCTAACATGTCTTACGATTATAATTTGGGCCTATCAAAATAATTAATTGGGCCCCATTATAACTTGGGCCCGCCAATGTCCAATTATATTCAATTAATGGACTGGACTTTTTACAGAAAACATCACATTCATCTTTAGAAAATTCTTTCTGTTCTTTCTGACCAAATTTATTAAAAGTCCATATATGATCTAAACTTATTTTGGGTGTAAAAATGACCATAAGGTTTGCATTTAGTAGTAATTTATAGTACAAGTATTCTCCTTCAAGACATATATACCATTTCAACCTTTATATCCTGCCAAGGCGACGAATACATAATATTCTGCTCAAAATCCCATTTCTTGCAGCCACTAGAATGGATAAGCTAAGAATTGAGATCATAAGGAGTAATATAACAGCTAAATCCTTTCAAGTTTCAGATTGCTACATCATACATTACTGTCAAAAATTGTCATCAATCTCATTGAAGATACTAAATTGTTCTTATTTATCTCTTGGAGCAGTATAATCAGGAGGAATGGAAGCTAGTAGCAAAATCAAAGAAAGATATTCCAAGATTTCAGCATTTGGTCGTGCTTTGCAACACCTTAGTACTCATCATGCAGTTGATGCAGACTTGGGTCTTCCTCTTTACTGGTAAATGGTATTGGCTTGGTTGGGGCAGGTAACCGGCCGATACTATCTACTTTGTCCTTCTGTTTTGGAGAAGGCCTTGCTGCTTTCGGAAGTAACCCGCCCTTCTTTTCGAACCATTCAGGTTTGAGCAACGCCCGGAAGCCCAATCTGTTGTAATACACTCTTCTCACGGTCCCACCAACAGCTTCAACTGCCGCTTTTGCCCTTACAATCACCCTTCAAACCTGTGTAAATAATGTGTTATATCAAAAAACTGTGAAGAGAATGATGGTAGACAGGATGCTTAAATAGATACAAATTAGAAAAAGTGAAAAGGAGAAAGATAAGTGCACTAAATAACATCAATAACTACCTCGAGATGGATCGGTCATTTAATGTGTTCAGCCCCGCATCTCATCAATCTAACTCCATCTTCAATTTTCTTTTCTATTGCCCCAGAATCCTTTTATTTGGGAAATACAAGTGCATGTATCAGAAAGACTGAAAATGAATAAAGGGTAGAAGATGCATAATGTACAAACCTTAAGCATTTTCATTGTGATCAGTTCTGAAGAATCTATCTTCCCAACATTTATAAGCTTTGCAATTTTTCCTAAGCCAACTGGCTGCCAATGATCAAACAGTTAGGGCAATTACTATGAAGCTTGAATTTCAAACATCATAAAAACTCAATTCTCTTGACTCTGAGAGAGAGAGAGATGTAAGCTGTGATTACTTAAAGAAAAGGTTTAAGTAAGAAAAACATAAGCTTTGTAAGATACTCGTGCTTTATAAGCTTGACTTGTCTGAAAGCAATATACGCAATTGCAAGGTCTCATATGGCCATCTCTATGTTTAAATCCCACTTACCATAAAGATTCATGATATTGACATAGAAAAGAGTTCACTAATACACTTGCAAATTATGGATCTCCATCTTTCTTCAGTTTGCTTATATCAATCATACCTTCTGCTGAAAGAGAGGGTTTACGCACTAAAAAAATGCACCACTAACCTGTATTAAATTGGTAAAAAGATGGTATACGGTGAAAACCCAAACCAAGGAAACTGAAGCCAAATCTCATTTGGTCACAATACAGTAAAATATCTTTGTAGAGAACTGCTTCCTATTACAACTTTTGGTGAAATACTAAAGAACAAATCTATGACTTGCACCACTAAGTCTTAATTAATTACTAAAAATAGAGTGGTTATGTTGAAATATCTCTATGCAATCACATTTCTCCTTACACGAGAAATGAATTGGTTCATTATCAACCTTCATCTTTACAATAACTTGAAACACATGTATGACAAAATATGGACATATTTAGAAATGAACAAAATATAAACCTCCATGTTTTTTGATTCAGTTGTCACTTTTCAGTACTATCCCATGCTTCCCTTAGTGTATTTGTATAAGGAATTTCAGGCATTAGTATGAATTTTATAGACTAGGTGAAATTAATAATGCTATCAAGTTGACAAGGCAATCACTGGAAGCCTGTAACCCAAATCTCCTTAATAACACAAAGTAGAGATGTTGCATGTTTAGTTCCAACATACCGCATGCAATTCTCTTACCTATATGAAGCTTCTAGCAAGACAATAATACTTCTGTTTTTGTTTTTTTGCATCCCTTAAAACACATTAAGAGAGTGCAGATGATAAGAGGATGAACATAGACAGTTTCATTCTTCGAATACTAGTAAAACCAATCCATTTCTTGCAAATATGTTCTCATAGAAAATACTTGAAATGTTTATACTGAATTTGTAACTAACTAGGTACAAATGTTTTAGATGATGTCTTACAAAACCTTTAGAGGGTAATTGCACTGATAATAAGAATTCATTCACAGCAGACATCATAACATAACCAACTGAACAACAATTCAAATTGCCTTACAATCATCTCCAACTGTTCCATTGATTTTCATATTTGAGTTATAAGTATAAAAGTTTGAGATTAAAATCAATCATGATGCACTCAACATCAACAAATGTTATCACACTAGTATTACAACTATGATACTTGAGCATTGTGTTCATGTGGTAAAAAAGAATTGCTAAAATATAACGCAAAGTTATGAACAGTAAATTTAAACAAACACATAAAGCACAAAAAGTCAAGACACGCACTATACAAACAAATAACATAAAAGGACTCACAAAATTTAAAGTGCACCCCCAAAGAATTACTAAAAATAATGGATCAGTGAAGCATATAGCAAAGGAGTTAAAATGACTGATGGAAATATACAAAGTCCAATAATACCTGGAATGTGAGATTGAATGGATTCTTAAAATCCCGTTTGGGATAGCGTCTACGAAGAGGCATTTGCCCACCTTCAAATCCAAACTTCATAGTACTACAGGCTTTTTGACCCTTATGCCCACGGCCTGCAGTCTTTCCCTTACCCGATCCAATACCCCGTCCCTTCCTGGTTTTTTGATGCTTGGCCCCTGGAATGTCCCTCAAGTCGTTCAACGTCAATAGGCTGCTATAAGCCCTCATGCTTCCATAGTAACAGCTGGGCTTCGAGATATCAGCAGGACATTGCAATAAACCTAGTAAGGTATGTTGTAGGACTACGAGAGGATGAAAAGATGGCGTAGGCTTTGGATAATGATTCTAGGCAGTGTGGATGAAGATAGGTACAATTGATGCTAATCTTCTTCTCAGCATATTCTGAAGTACAAAAAAAAAATGTAATCTCTATTTAACACGATCTTTTTCAAGTTTTAACACATGATTAATCAGTGTAGATATGAAAAGGAATTCAGGGTAGGATAACTCTAAGCAAAGACAGCAACTTTAGAGTGAAGAAAATATTATATTATACAGAAAATCTAAAGCCAACATTCTTGGAGAGTGAAGCAATCGAACTTACATTCACATAGAAATGAGGATAAATTTATTCAAATATCATTACCTACCTTTTCCTAGTTCGTTCGTCGCACAGTTCGTTGTCGAGCCTTACCCTAATTTTTGTGCATTAATTTGATGAGGCCGATGGCCTTTAGTGCGCTGGAAATATAGCTTTTGCCAGCCGGAGATTAAAATAAATACAAAGAGAGAGAAGCTGAATTTTTTGTTTTCTTTTTTCTTTTACAAGCAGGGTTGGCTACGGACTCGTGGCCCAAGTTCTATTTCAATAGAATAGGACAAATACAAGAAAGACTCATGAGAAATATGATTATGGGCTTTACAAGAAAGACGCTAATATTAAGAAAATAAGCCCATGAGAAATATTCGTTAATTTGATATAAATGCAAAATTGCCTATGGTATTTTGCTAAATTATAGTATAAAATATGAATTTGTAATATCTATAATATATATATATATATACTTATATATAAATTTAGACATTTTGAATTTATCTATATATAATTACATACAATATCATCCTCGCAGATAATCTAAATAACTAATATATTCAAATTCATGAATTTAATTTTAAAATATAAATAAATGAAAAAAAATTATTGCACCTGAGTCACCTAATGACACCCGTGCCCATTCTATATTATCAAATTTTTTTATTTTAGTAGAATTTATTATTTGGTCATCTATAAGGCATTAGTTGTTTTCTTGAAAATGATTATATGTTTGTATTATTTGGTCATCTAAAAAATCAAGTTCAGATACAAAGGTTGAAGAAATATGTGATAGAAATGAGAGTCACCCCTCCGATTCTATAAATTCTTATGCAACAAAGATTGAAACTGAACAATTTTTTTAGCTACAAGACTAAATCGATATTTTTATTTTAACGTGACTGGTTCAGAAAAATCATTCTTAACAATGTTAAAATTGAATTTAAACTGGTGGAGATATTACTTTAAGCTTTAGAATATGAACCATGTAATCCAGCATCTTTAAAGTATGTTAACAATCTTGAGAGCCTGATAATGATCTTTCTAGAGTAGTGAGAGAATCGTTGATGTTGATAGAATCGTTGATGTTGATAATAACACTGTTTCCATACTCTTAATTCAAGATATTCATCAAACCACAAGACCATAAAAAAGATTTAAAGAAAAAAGAAAAGAAAAGAACAAAAAGTGATCAATCTAAAGCATATGCTATGATAACACAACAAACTTGTCAGATTTCATTTGAGAAGATTTGAACCATAAAAATCTGAGATTAGTTGAACAACATTGGTAACAACACTTCTTGGAGATGTATCCTTCTCCGCAAAGTGATATCATAAAGATGAGCCCATCAGCCAGAAACTCAATCCTAAAATGAATGGAAAAATGTAAACAGGACACAAATACGCCTACCTAGTAAGAATCGGCCTCCAGAAAAAAAAAGGAGGTTCGAATGCTGTTAATTCAGCTAGGATGTCCATGTTTTTTCCTCCTTGATGCTACTTCCAAAGCCCAAGCTTTCCCCAACTCAGTTTGGAACTTCCCTATAGAAATAACAGTTATTAAGAATGATGTATAATTCCAAGGAAGAAAGCCATAATATAAATATTCGTCTAAAAAGTTACGACTCATGTTCAAATAGATGCACATCATTTACTTTTTTATATGAGGAGCTAAATACTGGATTGACTATGTAGCTCAACTATTGAAGTGTGTATTCATCATGTAGGTGCATCCTTTATCTTTTCAGGTATAAGAATATTTCCAGATAACACATGAAGAGCAGAAAATAAACACCAATCGAAGATTGGGAACGCTTTTTAAATTGATTCGGTAGAGCATGTATTCAGATGTCCTTTATTATATATCGCAAAATAAGTCTGTACCTTCGATTGATCACTTGATAGAAGATTAAGTTACAAAACCGTCTAGCCATGACATGCAACCAAAATTAGTGTAGTGATTATAATCTAGTGGCTGGTTTGTGGGGAGAACAGAATTCAGAACTAGGTTGTATCCAGCTCAATCAAAACTAATAAGATAGAAGTTAATTATGAAGATTTTGTTTTTTGTTGAATCCTAGTTTGGCTCAACTTATAGATAAGCTACTAAAAGTTAAGGGAAATTGGCCTTTTACTATTATCGGAGGGCAGAATAAATAATATATCATCTTAAGAAGTTCCATTGCAACTTGCAAGTGAGGCAGCTTTTATATAGGTGATTTAAAAAATAGCATGTATGCAGAATAGATGCTTCAGCTGAATTAATAAAAATATATGCATAATAAGGTGAGCACCTGCAGTTGACTCAAAAAACTCTTCCAAATCTTTCCCTTGCTCTGCATATGAGAAAAGTGGCAATTTCTAAGTTACCCTCAATAAAAGGACATTAAATGAGACAATCTAGTGATATAACTAGAAGCAGAAAGCATAAAAGTTCAAAATCAACAAATATAAGATTGTTAAGCTAGATGAATTGTCACATAATTAAGTCTGAAATATTATGTATTGGGAAGCGATGAGATTCGCAAAGCTTAGCAGTGAGGGAATATAAAATAACAAAAGTAAATCAGACATCCATTTACATGCCCAGTGACTGCTTGATGATGCATGAACTGTGAGCATTGAAAGGTTGCAATAAGAGTCAAATCACATATTATGTATGCATTCAGAAATAATTAACTTCAGCTCTAGTTGAAACAGGAAGACACAATAGATCACTATAGACTCTATCAAGATCTAATAATCATGAAACAATATGGCATGCTAAATTACCATTTTCATATTCCAAGGCTTGAAGTATCATCTCCACCTGAAAATAAGTTTCAAAATTCAGATAACTGTAAAGGCATATAAGTAGGAATATAAAGTAGGAAATAAAAGCAAGCACTTGTTAAAATAAAAATAGCATATACTACATAATTATAGTCTTAGTACCCTTAAATTAGTCATCTGTACAGTTTATCTATACACATGAAGTTCCATCCACCCTCCCTTTTTTTGTTTTTCTATCTATATGCAAAATGGAAAGAAGACCCCTTGATACAGATAAGGTCCTTGATAAAAACCAACATAACATACTTCTTTCATTTTTACATTTCGGAGGTCAGCATTGGATACCATGTGGTAAAGTTGGCTGAGGTCTTAGATATCCTTAACAATTCCTTTATTTCCTCCCTTATCCGAAAAATGAACTGATTATATCTGTATATTTCCCTCAACCTCTTCCCAGACTCATTGTTTTTTAATAACTGAAATAGAAACCGATGAGTCCATTCTTATGTCAATAGATTTGGAAATGATTCATGACTCATCTTGGCAAGTTACATCACTATGATCATTGATGACAACAGCAATAAGCACACGTTAGAATTCCAAAGCTTGAGTACAATACCACCAGAAGCAATAAAGTCACCATTTAGTATAAGAAACCTGTATGGATATTACCTTATCGAAGTCCTTGACAACCTTAGCTTCCAGGGAAGAATTCTCTTCATATTCCATCCACAAATCGCTGATCTCTTTAGCTGCATCAAGTATTTCATAGCCAGCAAACTGGTAAAAAGCATGGTATATAACATCATAGAAATAGGAGTTCAAACAAAGAACATTGGGGCACCAAATTATATAATACCTCGGTCCCCTCCACCAAGTAGTTCACACATTTTCTGTAATGCTTCTTGCTCACGTCTGCTCTTTTCTTGCTTAGGAATCCCATCAGAAGGAGTGATATCACCAACTATAGCTATTTAGAGGAACCAACCAGACAATTTTTGGTAGAATGATCAGTCACATGCCAAAAATAGATTCAGATCATTCCACAATGATATAGTTTAAGGTTATGTCCATTTGTTACAAACATTTTCCTTCCCTATTCCTTCTCCATGAGCACAATCAAAAACATAAATTTCTCATGTTTAGTCTTCTGAGTATATTATTAAATAAATTAATTCTAAATTCATCTTTGTATATCTTCGGCAAAAAATTCAAACGCCACCAGTATTATTACACAAGTATTTCCATCAGAAAACATTATAAAGTACACATATCAAGATATATTTCCAATTTCAATAGAACACCATTTTGGAATAAATGCTCTCACTTTGGAGGATGAACAACAAAGTGGTTTTGGAATATTGACTAAAAGGCTTCTATGATAACCAAAGTAACCAACAAATTAAATATGTCACTTTGAGAGATGAGCGACAGAGTGTCGTGGGAATTACTCCCCATATCAGATTTTATTTTGGATTTCCCTGAACTGCTTTCTTATAAGAAATAAAGACTTAAATTGGTCAGTAACAAGGCATTTAGAAAAATGATAATCCAAGAATATGATCTAACATGCACAATGTCGGACATCAACCTCCATTGTCACCCAAATACACTCTTTGTAAACTATGAATCAGCCAGAATGGTCATGAGGAATTCCTCATGTTATGAATCAAAGAAAGGCATTAATTTTCTTGTCAAAGAATATGTTCTATAATCAGGCATATAAAAAATCTGCCTTTTATCACAAACAATTTAGGTGGATTCAGTTCCAATATAATTCCTAAAGCCTATGCAACTTTTCTTTTTCCTTTTGTGGGTGTGTGCATCCCTGTATGTGCGCGCTTATCCTTTAGATATTTCATCTTTTTTTCAATGATCTTGTTTTCTACCAAACCTGCACAGAGCCTCTCTAGGCTCTAGCAAATGCCCAATGCCAATGTGTAATGACCGAGCATCTCATAGTGAACACAAGACCTATGCCTACTATCCAAACAAGCAAGTCATAACTTATCACATTCATCCATGACTGGCACTATGACTCCATTGAGTCAATAACCAAATGCTTCACAACTTACAGCAGAATCTATTTAATTTTTTTCTTCAGTTTCTATTGCTTCAGTATCAAAGAAAGACATACATAATAAATATCTTTTGCATAATGAATTAGATTATCTAAATCTCTGATAAATGATAAGATCAATTCTTATTGAGACTTGATATTATATTTCTCCATCTTATGAATTAACAAAAATAAACAGAAACTGCACTTTCCTTTGAGGCAAATAGTAGATGGTAAGAGATGAAACAGGTAAAAAATGGTAATTGTGAGTAATCTTCACCTTCAGCAATGTCATGCACAATTGCCATTTTTATACACCTGAGATCAGAACGGAGATATAAATTTAAAACAGAACTAATATTATAAAACAAAATACAAAAATGAAGTATTATCTTTTCAAATAAATATCAGATTAGCCAAATAGTGGAGGAAAAAGTATAATCCCTCACTTGTCACGGTTGACACCAGGAATGTCAGAAACTATAAGAGCCATTAATCCCATCCGATACATGTGATCAGCTACTGATTCTGGTTCCTTAACCTCTCGTTTTACCCATCCCGCTCGCTTTGTCGTCTAGTAAGATTGCAAAGCTCAGCAAAGCAAAACTAAGTATGGAGATAAACAAACATTCAAAATATTAATATATGTATTTCATCAATAGTTTCCTAGAATCATATAAACTCAAACATGAAAGTGCTGGTTTATGTAACTGCATGTACAACTACAGACATGCAAGATCAAAATAAAAAGGCAACAGAAAAGTATTCAATAACTGCAGACTGCAAGCTAAATGTCAAAAGAAGTCATATACGCAAAAATACACAAGATTCAGGGGGATCCAAAGCAAATAAATTGTGACAAATATTTTAGTTTCTGCCACCGACCTAGTCCATTATTTTCAAGGCTTACCAAATAAAAGGTACACTTTATGCTTAAAAATCCAAAAAGGTACATTTAGGTAACAAAAAGGTGCATTCAGTGGCATTACTGTAGGGGTTGGGCAATGAGAAAACAGGCAACTCTTCTCTACTTCCTCTATAAGAGATATGTTAATAACAAAAGAACTCCCACAAGCAAATCACCTTTTTACATTCTTCTCTACACCATTGACATCAAAGCACAAATGTGATAGGCAGCATAAAATATAAAAATACCATTTGTTTCTCTGTTGATTAGAGATAACAACTCTACACAAAATGTTAATATTCCTACTACACAATTAGTTCCTACTTCCTAGTCTAGTTTTGTACTCTAAAAAGTGTATCCAAAATACGAAAATACAAGCCAAAAGGCATATCAGCATAATCTAAGGATGTGGATTATCATCATGGAGAAATGCAAGTCAAAATCCATCAATCAACGAATTCCACAGCATCCTATTAACGAATCAGAGAGCATAAACAAATAAATAAATCATGGAAGCGGACAAATCCAACACCAGATACTAGATTACAGTGAATTAATATACACATTAAAGCATGCACTGCGAGAGAGAAACACAAACAGTTACCTTGAGACGGTGGCACAGAGAGAGAAAATCGATGGCGGAAGAAGGGGAGGGAGAACGGGGAGATGAAGCAGAAGAAGCTTCAGCCGCCATTCGCGAAACCCTTGAAGCGGTGGTCCGAAAAGGTGCAAGTCGAAGTTGAGTGGAAATGAGAGAGGGTGATGATAATATGGATTTGCATATCGCTCTGCTCATTTTCTTTTCCCCCTTTTCTCTTCAATTGAGACCAAAATAAATAAGCACTTTCTTCTATTTCTTATTTCTAACAAAATATTATTAAAAAAAAAAACTATTATCTTCTATAAATAAAATATTATATTTTGAACAGTGCAATTGTTCATGACACTTTTGGCAATATTTACAAGAGATTTCAATTGATAAAATGAATATTATGTGTAACGTTTCATAAAATCTCTAATATGTTGAAAATATTTTTCTTCGATTTTATAAAGATGCGTGAAGTTTTTATATGATGTGTATGTTTTATGTATGGTTTTTATGAAATTGTCATAATTTTGTGAGAGGTCTTGCGTATTATATATTTGTTAAATATATATATATATAATAAAACAAATGTATGAAATAATTTGAAATTTTATTAGCTAATTTCACAATTGCAACTACATTATATTATTCGTATCAAATTGCTTACTCAATGGTGGTTAACATCACTCGATGAGATTTTGACTACTTCATATATATATATATATATATATATATATATATATATATATTTTTTTTTTTTTTTTTTTTTTTTTACTCACTACTGTTTATCAATTTTTGTTTAAAGACACTATAAATCAATAGGACAAAGAAAATTAATTTGAGGCGACGCAAACCTTTAGTTTTGAATCCATACATATCAACGGACCCTATTATATAGGATCAAATAACAAATTTAGGCTCAATTAAGATTGATTTTTATTGAATGTGTTTATTAGTGTCGGAACTTGGAACTCAAACAACTCAAAGGTCCAAAATCCAGCCCATTTAATTCACATCGTCACATCTTAATTCAAAATTTTTAGATTTTTTGTGTGAACAACATCATTAATTTACAAATGAATTGCAATGTTGAGAAAAAAGCCCATTTAATTCACATAGTCACATCTTAATTCAAAATTTCTAGATTTTTTGTGTGAACAACATCATTAATTTACAAATGAATTGCAATGTTGAGAAAAAAGAGAGAGAGAGAGAGAAAGAGAGAGAGAGAAGTGAAGAATGTTGTTACATAAAATCATATTTGTCGCTTATTTATTTTTTTTGTTCCAAAAGGAAAAAAGGAAATATTTTATTTATATGCTCTAGAAAAGTTCTAATTCTATAAAGGAGAGAGGCAATTTCATAACAATAAAGGCCTCTCAACTGCACATCGAACCAACAACGTATTGGAAAAATGATGTGGGCCTTTTATTCTGTGGCCCAAACTTTGATCCAATATCCTATTATTCTTGTTTGAGAGTTGAGACAACATCCAATATTATATAATAATATTTTAATTTTTTAAAATATTTATCGCTTTTCGCTAAAATCTGTAAAATCTTTCACTTCCACATATAAAAATAAAAATTGTACGTAATTAATTACTACACTTTCAAAACTTTTATATTAATTTACATTTGTAATATTTATTAATATATGTTGTAGAAGCAAACCAAATGATAGAGTTGAAGTATATTAAGAAGCAAGATTATAGATAAAGTTTACTTTATTAAGATATGTATTACTTAAATCTTCTATGTGAATGAACAGAGAAAGAGAGAAAAGAAAAGCATATGTACTGTTTCAACAATTTTTTTATTCTAAAGTGTCGAGGCAAAAAAGTTCCTAAAGTTTAGGTGTGGTGAAGTAAAAACCTTAACATGATTTGATGTTTTTATTCTTGAGAAACATAAAATAATTTTGATGAAATATTATAGCATCAGTGATAGGTTAGATATGGAGGCACAACTATAGATGAATAGCGTTTGTGTACACCACTGGCATGGGTCATGATCCATACAATTAGGTACGTGGGTCGGGTCGGATTCGGTTTAATCCGGATCCGTGCCCTTTTTTTTTTTTTTTTTTATAATTTATGTCATAACCTTTATGTTGTAATAATATAACATTTATGTTGTAATAGTGTAACTTTTATATACAAATTTCATAACTTTTTCACTGAATGATTTATACTTTTTTCACTATAAAAATTCATGCAATATAACCCAAACCTTTATATTGTAATAATATAACCTTTATGTTGTAATAGTATAATCTTAATGTACAGATTTTATAACTTTTTCAATAAATAACTTATAGTTTTTTCACTATAAAAATTCAATATAGCCGAAACTTTTATGTTGTAATGATATAACATTTATACTGTAATATTATAACCTTTATGTACAAATTTCATAACCTTTTTCAGTGAATAACTTATACTTTTTTCACTACTCAGCACTGCAAAAGGCTATGTGCATATAACTAAAAGGTTGAGTTCGCTAAACTAAAAGGTTATGTCAATATACAGCAGAACTAGAATTTTAGTTAGGGTTTGGGCTACGGTTTGGACGCGTAGGGCGTGTGAAAGACATTTTTGGGCGGGTTGACCCGATTGCACGAATTTAGGATCCGTGCACCTGGTGTATAGAAAGAATTGTGACTATAGAATTGAGATGCAAAATCAAACAAAATGGATAAATAATCTAAAAATAATAATAATACAGATTACAAAATCAACCACCTCTTTATAATTTATATACATCAATCTCATAGGGTTAAAATGAATCCGATATTTGATAGGAACAAAACGAAGTAAATAACCATAGAGAAGTCAAAAAAATAAAATAAATATCCCCATCTTTCTCAGTCCAATATTGACTTGAAGGAATGGGAGAGGACCCCACCAAGTGTCGGTGGATACAGTGCAAATGCATTGTTTTTCTGGACATAAATAAATAATGACCTATCCATCAAACCAATCGCTAGATTATTATTATTTATTATTTTTAAATTTATTTATCATTGAGAGCAACCCTTACAATTTGTCCTTGGATTAATTACTTCTGAAAGCCACCCTACAATTATTCCAGCGAGTTGAACATCACACATAACTCCAACCTTACAAAACTTTATAAATGCTCATAAGTTTGGAACTCGATCATAAAAGAAATTAAATAAAAAATAAAAAAGTTGTGCAAAAACTCACTCTTAAGTGCAGTAAAGAAAAGGGGTGGGCCCAGGCCCATATATAAAGAGAACAACATGAAGCCCACGTAG
The DNA here is from genome assembly GCA_028654395.1 of Scutellaria barbata. NCBI lineage: Eukaryota > Viridiplantae > Streptophyta > Magnoliopsida > Lamiales > Lamiaceae > Scutellaria > Scutellaria barbata. Next base: position 8,783,899 of record CM053646.1, on the reverse strand, counting down.
TAGGAATAGCCAAAGTGTCGGCAGGAAAACGCCAAGAACAAGTGTCTCCAAGCCGACGATCTTTAGCCCAATCCAACGGCTAAAGTTTTAGCGGGCCCCACTCTCCTTTAGCCTTATTCGCAGTCCCTACGGCATTTAACCAATCAACTCCTTAGCTGTCACTTTGTACCACAATCATTCAATCTAAATATACGCCTATCTATTAAACTAAAAATAATAAAATTTAGCATTTGTCAATTTACAAGGATACCCTTAGGTATGCCATCTCAATTTTCATTTTTCAGTCTTTGATAATAATCTAAAGAAATATCCTTGGAACTGTATATGTCTTAACAAATCAAATTCTGTCTGGTAGATTAAAGTTTATGAATTTACTAATCTCACAAAATCAAAATTTTTAGATGAGTTTATCGATAAAATATCAAGATTATTATCAGTTGTGTGTATACACACATATAAACTTCTTGTTTAAAAAAAAAATCGTTATAACTAAAATTGCCCATTGTCACACTGAAGAGTTGAATGAAAGACTTACCTCTCCCATATTGTGATTAAGATTTTCAATCAAAAACTTAAGAAAAAAAATTAAATATATGAAAAATGTTCAAATGTCATCATGGATAACTCTTAATATATCCATTACTCACGTTTAATGATTTTATCCATTGGCTATATGAAAAATGAAATCAATAAATTTACCAAGTGGGAACATCACCTTCATTCTTAAAACATAAAATAAAATGTCATATAAAAATAACTTTAGGATATTACTTTAAGAAATCTTCCAAAAATATACCAAACGTTTCAGTTTTCTACAACTTCACTAAGTGGGTGGCATAGAATTTCAAATTTCTCTTCATTGTATTTATTATGTAAATTAATGAATACCCTAAACTAAAGTAGACATAGTACATCACATAAATTTAAATGAATATTTAAATCAATATACATTACATAGATATTAATAAAATATAATAATACCATAATAAATTTCATATGCCCCACACCAACCATTAATTAAAAACATATGCCAGAGGGTAATTACTAGCAATTAACACTATACATCACCTTTTATCCAAATTGCTTATTCACCTCCAATATTCTTAAAAGGAAGTTAAAGCAATTTGAATATTACATGCAAACAAATAATATTTTACCAGAAATAACACTGGTAAGAAATAAATATCAATAATTTAGATTGATTTGCCACAATGAAGACTTAAAACTGCTGCAAGAAAAACATTTTGAACTCAAAAGAGTATATAATGTTACATAGGGACAAAAATGTCATTGAACAAACTTCGTAAAACCTTGTGATTCTTTACAGTAAAGAAGAATTGTCTTCAAACTCTTTCTTTTTCATTTTCCTTGAATAAAAAAAAAGACCTAAAAATAGAAATTAAAATTAAATTAATTTACAGACTTGCCGTGGTTGTAGCCATAATATAACAAGTACCACTTGACAAACTTTCTCAGGCCGGTTTGCAAATCGGTAGTGGGTCTGTACCCTAGTTCTGCTGTGGCCGAGCTTATATTAGCATGTGTGAACGGAACGTCGCCATTTCCGGGCATTGTAACGACGCTCTTCTTGCCCTTCACCTTCAACTGCTTTTCCAATATCGACACCATCATCGGAACCGTTACCGGAGAAGTATTACCCAAATTGAAGATCCGGTATGGAGCCGGGGCCCGTTTCTTCCCACCCGAACCCGTGCTCTTCTTCGATGTATCCAACGACGCGACGCAGCCCTTCACAATATCATCAATGTAGGTGAAATCGCGGGCCAAATCGACCCGGTTCTTGCCCCGGTATATCGTGATTGGTTTACCTTGCAAGATATTCCGGGTAAAGGAGAAGTAGGCCATGTCGGGTCTGCCCCAGGGTCCGTAAACGGTGAAGAATCTCAAGCCGGTTATTGACAAGCCGTAGATATGGTTGTATGTGTGGGTTATTTCCTCCCCAGCTTTCTTTGTTGCCGCATACAAGGAAGCGGGTTGGTCGGTGCGATCGGATTCCGAAAACGGTACCTTCTCATTCAACCCATAAACGGAGCTGGAGCTGGCCCATACCATTGCGGGTTGCGGGTCGGCGTTCTTGCATGCTTCTAGAAGCGTGACGAGACCCGCGATATTGCTGTGCACGTAAGAATGGGGATTCTCCATAGCGTACCGTACGCCGGCCTGCGCAGCCAGGTGCATCACATGGGTAAACGGCACGATTTCGAAGAGCTTGGCTAACATGCGCGCGTCGTTGATGTCACCCTCAACGATGAAGATATCGTGGGAGTTGAGGAGATTTTTCCGTGCCCTTTTCAATGAAGGATCGTAGTAGCTGTTGAAGTTGTCCAATCCAACGACGCCGTCCCCGCGCTTTTTGAGGGCGAGCGACAAGTGCGATCCTACGAAACCGGCGGCGCCGGTTACCAGAACGGAAAATCCGTTGTTGCGGTGGATCTGAGCAGAGGCGCGAACCTGTCTTTCCCAGTGGATGCCGCCCCACGCTGTGGTGAAGTATTTGCTTCCCGAATCAACGAACGATTGGAAGCTAAGGTACGCCGCCGTCAAGGCCACCATAAACAGGGCCCACAAGAACATGGTACTCGTGGAGGCGAAACACCGGTGGAACTGCCGGTGCATTGAGTGCGATTTATCCTTGAACTTCCCCGGCGTCGAGGGCAGGAACAATTCCTGCTCATCCAACGAACGCATTATGTATTCACTCGATTAATCGATCGGAGAAAGAAACGGAAGTATCCCAAACTTGATCTTCAGAAGAGAGATAGGAAGTATCCCAAACTTGATCTTCAGAAGAGAGATAGGAAGAGAGTGAGCAGAGATGCAGATGGAGAAGAGAATGCAGCAGACCTGCTAAGGGTAGAAGGTAGAAGAAGAGGGGGAATATATAGTGGGAGGCGATAATAAGGAAGCCGCGTGAACGCGTTAAAGGACAGGGACGGCCAGGGTGGAATTTTGAAGGAGAGAGAAAGTGTGAGTTAAATTTTTAGAGAGAAAGAGAGAGATTGTGACCAATGGGTGGATAGTGGAGATTTGAAGAGAATATGGCTCGATTCGGTATTTCCATATTACATGCCTTCTTTTTCTCCATATATACTCCACAACATAATTCTATTTCTATTTATTTACTTCTCCATACATATACATATATTACTCCATACATATACATATATTGAAGGAACAAAAAATCACGATATTTCGGATAATTTGACTACGGATATAAATATATTATGCAGTTTTTTTTATTAAAATATCGTCGATATATCGGTAAATATCGTTTTAATAAAACATCGATATCGGTAGAATCCTGTGTAATTTCGTTCCATATCGCCGATATATCGGCGCCTTCAAAATATCGGTTATCGAGATTTTTTGAATTTTTTTTTTTCCTTGACTGCATTTTTGTTCCTTATCTGCATAATATAATACAGCCTGTTATTCAATTATTTTAGTGTTCGTTATCACTAAAGATTAAAGACTGATAGGGTTTATAATATTATATTTTGTATTTATTTATTTTGTTGCCCAATTTTACAACTTTAAAATTAGGTCATCATTTTAAATATTTCATTTTATTTTTTTTTAAATTTTGTAAAATCATTTTATAACTCACCAATTATTAATATACAAGGTTTTTCAACTATATTTATAGTTGTATATGTAAATTGATATGGGTTCGTTTAATATATGAGATTATAAAAAATTAAACTTGGTAAAGTTTTAAAAAACTGATAGTATTTACGAATCATAAATTGTACACTTTTTTACAATATTATTTCATAATATAATAGGCAAATTAGTACAATACTTTTTTACAATACTATTTCATAATATAATAGGCAAAAATTATTAAATTATTCTATTTATTAGTATCTTTTTATACAAAATTTGTCATGTTATCATACTAGACGACGTTTATATAGTATTTTATCTATATATTTGTTGAAAATATATCATTTTATTTGAAATTATAAGTTCAATAGATGTATTAATGTCAGTTATAATGATATTATAACTAGTAGATATATTTTTCAATTTTTTTAGAATTTTTTTATATTTTTTAAAAAAATGTCTGATATTTCCACCGATATCGATATCAATATATCCGTAAAATCAGGGTACGATATTTTCACCGATACCGATTTTTTTGTCCTTGCATATATTTAACAGACGCAAATGCCAAAACTATTATACGGAAAATAATTTTTTATTTTCGTTTTTATTTTTAAATGCAAGTTGGATTTCACTTTAAATAATGGAAATAACAAACTATTTATGTTATTCGGAAGTGATTATGCTTGGAGCTGTTTATTCGAAATAGTTTCAAAGAATTATCATTATTCTTCTTGATACTCTCGTATCATACATCATTTTTACAACAAATATGAGAATATGTTGTTATAAACGTAATGATATCTGTATTTAATTGTAACTTTGTGGTGTTTGATATGAAAAATCGATCAACCACGTGTAATTCAATTATGATGTCAATTTCAAGAATTTTGAAATTCCCACAAAAATTGGATTCAAAGAAGATTTTTAATTTTTAATTAAAAAAGATATCTCTATATTTATTTAACATTTCAAAATCGATCACCACGAAGTTAATTCGAGCATGTATAAACTACTATAGAGACCCCTGATTCACTCGATGAGATGCTAGGGGTGAAGTTGTTCATTCAAAATTAATTCAAAGAAGATCGCCACTTAAATAAAAACTTAGAAGACAAAATTCAAAATTAATTCAAAGAAGATCGCCACTTAAATAAAAACTTAGAAGAAAAAAAAAAGTATTAAGTAGTCTTTATTATATTTTGAAGTTTTACTATTCGAATGTCTATGGCCATTTAATACTATATACTTAGAAAACTATATATTGTTTGTTTGGCAGCAATAAATTATTAGTAAACAATATATTTTTCTTCTTCATGATCTTGCCAAGTCCACAGAATTGAAAAATAAAATATATAATCGGCGGAATTTCAAATATTACAATATCGATCTTAATTAAGAAAATAAATAAAGTGACATCAAACTGATCAAAGTAGTCTACACGTGGAGTGATTTGGAACATTTGGAAAACAAATTAGTGTTACTATTAAGTGATATATCATATATAGTTTCAAGTAGTTAATTAAAATACTTATTTAGATTTATTCTTTAGATATGAAGGCATTATATCATGATTGACTTTCTACGCGGCAACTCATATGGCTGTGACTTTTGGGGATGCTTCAAATATAATTTTAAGATGGATCATAATTGAATTTTGTAGCAATTTATTGCATTTAACAAATAATTATCAATAATTGGTATATTTCGTAGTATCATGAAAGCAAATTCTGTTGGCTAGATAAGGTGTTTTTTTCCCCCTTGTGTCTAATTCTAATACCATCGAAAAAATATTAAATGTGGATTCTTTAAAGAATTTAATGCGGCATTACAATGTTGGTATCATTGTATTTTCATTGAAATTAACAAAATATTAAATGATAATTTTAAGCGAACCGACTTATTCGATTAAGGACAATTAAAAAACCACATATATCAAATAAAATTAAAGAAATATCAAAATTATAAAAACAGGTACAAAATTTCACTAATAATTTTACAAAATTCCAAAAGCTCGTATTTTTAAAAACATCCATAACATGATGGAAATCTAAAATGGAAATCAAATAATTTTTTGACGCAATTAATTTAATAATTGATTGCTTCGGAAAGTGTAAAAATGTCTAGAAACATTAGTGCCTTAAAATAATTTAATTGTATGGAGTATGAGCAAAACTAGGGTGAGTTGACTTCCATGCCACTTTGACGCGTACTCGGACGACTGGGATTTGTCCGCTTACTGAGGGCATTTAAGTAAACTCAGCATTTTTGAATTATTTACAACATGCATGCCACGACTTCCTTCACACAAGTGACAACACACTCATGGGTGCACGTATTTCTTTTTATTTCATTTTATATTATTCCATTCCCTTTTCTTCTCTTTCTATTTACCATTTTAAAAAATATTTTGAATATTACTTTAAAAAATAAAAACTAGATTTGATTATATGAGAAATACTATTGACCTTTTAGCCATCTATAGAATTACAAAATGACTTTTAATTAATGATTAATCAGAGTTTAAGATAAAGTGACGACTCTCAATATATAATTATTTCTTAAATAATTAACACAACTTCAAAAAGAGAAAGGAAAAAAAAAACTCTAATAAAGGATTTGAATTGTTATCATATTATAACCTTAGACTGCAGAAATTTCAAAATAAATATAAATATTCATATACGTAGTAACATATATATGTGTGTCTCATTTAAGATCTCATAACTTAAGCCCATTGAATTTTGGTCCCCTTAACTACAAGAAGGTAAGGACGAAAATATTCGAATATATCCGCGATATATCCCTAATATATCTGTAAAATCAGTCGATGGATATTGATATGGGCTGATAAAATAATTCGTTATAATATTCCCGATATATCCGGATATATCTTTGATATATGAGCTGACAAAATAATCCGTTATAATATCCGGATATATCAGATATATCCTTATCGATAAATAGTACACCTAATCTGCAATATATCTCCGATATATCCGGATATATCCGGGATATAATGCCAATTTATCCCCCATATATCGGTGGACTAGTTTTTGTTGGTGGAAGCATCGGTGGTGGTGGTGTTGGAAATGAAGCCAATTATACTATCGAAGAGTTAAGTCCATTTACCGATGAGCGTGATTTCACACATGCAACATAAGATTTTGACCATGGATTCTGACCATGGAAATACAAGGAGATTTTGACCATGGAAGTAGATTCTGACAGAAACCATGGAAATACAAGGAGATTTTGACCATGGAAGTAGATTCTGACTATGGAAGTAGACCAGGTGGTGTAGGGATTGGTGCTATTGGAAAAAATTACGGAAGAAGATATAGTTGATTCAATGAATATGAGTATATCAATCGCCGTATTCTCACGGTAGACATAACACTTCACAGCTTAATTGGGCTAGTCAAAATCCATTTTATAACCCACTACCTAAATGCTTAATTGGGCTAGTCAAAATCCATTTTATAACCCACTACCTAAATGTCCTAGTCAAAATCCATTTTATAACCCACTACCTAAATGTCCTATGGAGGTTCAAGCATGTATCAATATAGTCAACCATATTGGGTCAATCCACATTATCAAATTGATTCCTTCAACCATATTGGGTCAATCCACATTATCAAATTCATTGAATCAAGCATGTATCAACATAATCAACAATATGACTCATGGAATCAATGGATCAATCCACATTACCAAATTCATGGAAACACAGTTGGAAGAAGTAAAAAAAATGAAATATATGAAAGTAACACAGTTGGAAGAAGTAAAAAAAATGAAATATATGAAAGTTATCTCGATGATTACTTTGAAAATTGGTCTAGTATCTATCTTAAGTTGGTATCAATATTGTCTAGTATCTTAAGTTGGTATATAGTATCTTAAGTTGATATTAATATTGTCTAGTATCTTAAGTTGGTATCAATATTGTCTAGTATCTTAAGTTGGTATCAATATTGTTTGACTCAAGATGACATGTCATGTTATAATAACAACCTCATAGGAGTTCAAGTTATTACTAGGTACAAATTATATAATAACATTTGAACCTCATACGACAACCTCATAAGAGTCAAGTTATTACTAGGTACAAATTATATAATAACATTTGAACCTCATACGAGTTCAAGTTATTACTACGTACAAATTATATAATAAGTTTATCTCTTGAGACAACATTTATATAATAGTTTATCTGTTAATGTTGGTTGTAAACATATCTTTTTGTTTGAAATTTAACTTCAATATATATTAATATTCATTATAATATTTTGTAAAGTGGTAAATACATTTAAAAAAAAATTCAATTTTTTTATTTTTTTTTCGAAATTACCGATATCAATATATTTGTCGATATATCCGTAAAATTAAGGTACAGGAGGTCCTAACTTTCACTCTAAAGTTTAAGTATTTATATTTATACATGTCCTTTTGCACTCGCCCTACGGGTATTGAAGGAAAATCTTATGTAAAAGTTGACTATCTTAGATGAGCCAATGAATTGAGAGCTTGCATTATTTAATAAGCTAGAGTAATTAATTGTGTGATCGCATATTTAAATTTGCATGTGCCTCCTTTAAACTAGTACTTAATAATGAGTGTGTGAGTTTTATCTTCACCGTATGAGCTTAGATTGATATTAATTTAAGGAAAAAAAGGTGTATAGATGATCCTATAATTTATCTTTAGGTATAAATTAATATGATTTTTGTTTGATTTATGCCAAAAAAAAAAAACAATTTTTATTTTTTATTTTTAGGTTAGCTAGACCATACTAACACACTAATTTTGTTGGTCCTTCAATCAAAATTACATTTAGAAATTAATTTTTTTTAGTTTTATTTTGAAAAAAACAACTAAATTAAGGAAAGGAAAAAGGAGGAATATATATATATATATATATATATATATATATATATATATATATATTTGTATCATAGAAATCTCAAAATATTGACATTAATTATTAGATTTTATCTCAAATATGACTTTGAACTTGTTAATTTTTCACTATTTATATTCGTGTTCATCTTACTATCCTATCAATCTTGCATGTTTGAGGTGTGAATTACACAAACACTAATGTGAATTTAAAGATGAAAGTGAGTTATATTGATTCATTAATGAGTGAAAGATTCAATTTTTTTTAATTTTTTTTTTTTTTTTGTGAATTTGGTAAAAAAAAAAAACAAAAAGCAAAAAAGCTGAAGGCCATATTTGCAGCTAAAAACAAACATTATAATCACTTTTTTTATTAAAAAAAAGTTTAGGAGTCATATTTGCACTTAAAGACAAATTATGATATCAATTTTGTACATTTTCCCTTAACTTAATGAAGTTTCATTTACGCATTTACCTTGGTTTCGTGCTTATTTTTAAATGCTTGGATGGATTGTTGAATCCAACTTATTTTTGTAGGGTTAATTACAAAATATACACAAAGTATCACCATTTTTTTGAAAGTTAATCATGATTATAATTTTTATAATCTCATACGCAAAGTTTAAAAAATTAGTTGTGATTTAATCTAATATTTTTAAACAATTTCAATTTGATTTATTTAGATGACCTTTTTAGTTTTTTTTTTTTTTTTCCTTGTTGAGTTGAATACCAAAATCACTATATTGAATGAGCATCTTAACAAGATGATGTGTTCAAAACAACATTAATTATTTACGATTATATTGTGCTTGCAACACGACGTTGACCAATTTGCTACTCGCATGCATGAGCTCTTCATCATCTTTGTTCCATTTTTGGTTCATGTCTTGATTTTGAACTTTCTTGATTGTGAGGTTGAATACTGTTTCTAGAGACCTTCCATCAAATTTTTGGAGATACAATACGTAATTCCTAATTTTGAAGAGGATTAGACATTGTTTAAAGCACAATCATTAATTTTATATGAGAAATATCGTGTTTTATCTCATTTCATTTTTTTTGAAGAATGATATCAAAGTTTTAATGTGACAAGTTGGTTGTCTAACGTTGCATCTAATGTGTTAGTTACAGCTAACAAATCGATAAAAAGTGAATCAAATGAATGACATTGTGAAATTTTGAAAATCATGATTAAAATGTAAAATTGATGACAATTCGAATAAAAACTCATATAAGACAGTTCCATTGATAATATTTATCATGAGACAGAACCCACCATCCACAAATAAAACTTATTTTTACAAATTTATATATAAATTGATTGTAAATTGACATATCTCATATTAGTAAATTTATATAATAGTATCCTATTTTGTGTATATATATATATCATTTAATCTTTGAAAGTTGTTTTATTTTATTTAAATGGTCAACCCGATTGACAACTCTACTCTACTAGATAACATCGTCAGGCGAATTACCTTAATTTGAAAAAAGAAAATATTTTTCCCACAACACTTTGTAAAATTATAGTAATATTTTGAAGAAAAGTCCAAAAAACCCAAATATCTTGTAAATTATAGAACCAAAAAAAGTAATAAAATAAATGCATACTCCTATTGGGTGGATGAGTAGTGACCGGTGATTGGGCCCGTAAAATTGGCGGCTGGTCCCCCTATTTATTGGTTTATCCGTATTTACCCACAATAAATTTGTGGGCGGTGGATGATCATACATTGATTGACTGACACTTTATCACCGTTGATCGTGCCAGCTGGCTTCTACCGTTATTGCAGCCTCAAGATCTCTGCTTTTTTTTTTGTTGAACAAAATTAACTGTCAATCCATGATTTCATTCATTTCTTGCCTACATTTTTTATTTCACTTCACGATTATTGTACAAACAGTATCTTCCGTATTAAAATTTATTTTTTATTTTGTATGCTATATTAAAATTATGTAATTTTGATATTGAATTTTTTTATATTATAATAATTTTATTTTGAAAATCAATATAATTAATTTTAAAATGTGGTACACATATGATATATGAATATTTGGTATAGGGAATCACATTTGATTATTATATTGCCCAATTTTATTACTCTTCCAGTTATAAACAACAAACTTACCGTTTGTAGGAAATGCGTTTCTATTTTCTTAAACTAATCATCGGGAAATTTGAAAATCCATCCACCTTCAAATATTAATCATAATACATGAATCGCAAGTTAAAAAAATCCTCTTGCAAAATCATAGTAGAATTTTAAGATTTTCATTCAATCAAGTCCAAACTAAGCAGATATATTTGCAGTTCCCTATTAATTAGAGGACTAACCGAATTCATTTATAAATCAAGTATATTTAAAATTTTGTCTGACCAAAGTTAAATGCATAAAATTTTAAGTCTATAATTGAATTCAACCTTTTTAAATCGATACTAGATCTTGTATACTCGTTATAATGATTTGAAAAATTAATAATAATAAAATATTTGAGTTTAAATGCCTAGAAAGTTTGACAGCTAATTTAATTTGTGTTCATCAGAATTATCATACATGCCTTCTTCCATTATATTGAATTTTCATTTTTTTTTTAAAATCATAGAAAATAATACTAATTTACACTATGCGACATTATATTCTTTCCACCATCTCAATAACGGTTTTAACTTCTTCCTCCTTTTTTTTTTTTTTAATAATTTCAATTTTCTCTTAGCAAGATAATGTTGGTAATGACATTACAAAAATAACTTACATCGTTTAGTACTTTGAAGTTTGAACACTAAAAACTGGAAATGAAAAATACATGCAAATCCTAGCTAGTCTATTGCAAAGTATTCAACTTTAAAGGATGTTTTTAGAACTTCAAGGAACAACTACAATAAATAAATGTTGTTTTAACTGAAAAATCGTATCAAGAAATTTCTTAGTCTGTAGAATAAAATACATCATAATTATCTTCACAATTGATATATCATTCCACACGATAAAATAATTTATATCTTCTAAATTGTAGCACAACAAGATCCAACATTCAAAATAACATGAAGATTGAAGAATGAGACAGAACTTCTATATGCAGATAACAATTTTGTGTAGAGTTTATCTATGCATGTATGACACGTTTAATTCTATGTCAAAAATAACCTAATTATAAGCACATCTCCACCGCTCAAGGATTGAACTCTAAAATTAATTGACAACATTTCCTGACGCTTAATTTTATATGTCAAAAATAACTTAATTATAGGCACATCTCCACCGCTCAAGGATTGAACTCTAAAATTAATTGACAACATTTCCTGATCCAAATTGAGTAGTAATGCACTAATGCATTTCAACGTGCTCTTCATCTAGATCAAAAGGATAACAATATTTAGCACCCATGCCATAGGGACCAGATGGAACGAAGGTGAGTCATCATGCACCCAAGTTCAACCTATAATCCAGTCTCCAAGGGCCAATGTTCAAGTCGATCGATTAGATAGACGTGTGTGTGGTGCATATTTGGTAATTCAGTATTGTATATCATCTACATATATCTGTAATTGAACTAATATTAAGTAATAACCAAAGTGAGATGAGACATATTAATATTTTTTATATCCTCATATTTGAACACTTACATTTTTAAACAAGTGTATACTTCGTATAAATATTAATTTTTTACTGAGAAGTTCAACATATTACAATAATCCACTTAGAATCTAAATGTATTTTATAATTTCTTCAAAATAAAACCTATAGCCATACAATATGTAAAAAATCGAATCAACACCCACTTTAATAAAACCAATTTACAACCTTATCCTAACAGTTGAATTTAGTTTGTCAATTACTACTATCAAAATATGACACCACAAATAAATAAATCTATATAAATAGATGAGAAGAACATGGTTTCATGATTAAAATATAGCAAAGAAACTTCATTGGCCTATCCTTTTTGACTTGTGAGACTCCTTTATTAAAGAAAAGTATCAACTATTAAGACAAAATTGTGGGTGAAGACGACGTTAAAATAATACGTACATAGCTTATTGAACAAGCGTACAATTTGAACTTAATTAAGTATTTTCTTCTAAGTAAAGTGTGTTTGGGCATAATCATGATCAACATATTTCTTTTCTTTTTTAACTAACTTTTTGCTGTTCTTGTTGTTATATCCTGATCAACACTAATTCTTTTTTTTTTTTTAAGAAAGCTAATAAGTTGCAAATTAATTCAGAAGACTGATTTTATTGCACAAAATAAGTAGAATTGTGCTCATATTTGAAAAATTCCAAAGATGAACTAATATAGACTAATCATAAATAATTTTAACACTCTTTTGGACTACTATTTGAAGATAAATTATTTTCTTTCGATAACACGGAGAATGCTTCAAAATATTTTAAATATATAATATGTCAAGAAATAATTATTTCCTTCTCTTAATGTCACACGCCTTTTAGTAATACTTAGTTTCAAAATAAATCTGAACCCTACAATTGTTTTAATTTAGTTAAGTATCACGCTAACTCCTTTTCCTTCTATCTTTCTTTTTTTCTTTTTCTTTCGTTCATTCATTTTTTTTTTTGGTGGGGTTGTATAATCCTTTTTATTTTTATTTTTTCATGTTAATATGTTCGTTCTTTATATCGATTATAAGCTTTAAAGAGTAAAAAGTTTCAATTAGGTACGCAATAAAATAAATCAAACTCGTCTTAGTTAAATTGGATTTGGATTAAAGAATTTGTAAATAAATTTGGATTTAAATACAGATTTATTGGTAGTTATACAACCTCTTTTTTTCTTTTACATAGAAGGAGTATTTATTAAAAAAATAAAATTGGCAGATTGAATAGGACAAAAACTTGGCAGACGGTGCCACAGATGTTAGATGTTAGATGTTACCGTGAGATGGTGCCCAATTAATTACCACAGACAATGTGATAGAGTGAGATTTGTGTGTAATTGTTGTATAAATCTTAAATTCATATAAAGTGGATCGGGTTGGGTTGAATCCAACCCGGATTCACGCGTTTTTTTTTATCCTGACCTTTATGTTGTGTTAGTCATATGTTCATATCTTTATATTATGGTAAAATACTTTAATTTTTTTAAAAAAACCCTAATTTTGGCAAAAAAAACTCTAATTTTGGCCAAAAAATCTTAATTTTGGCAAAAAAATCCTAATTTGTACATATATACCTTTATATAAATATTACGCATACCTTTAATTAATATTAGTCATATTTTTATATAATACATAGAGGTATAATTAATATAATTAAAGGATGACTAACATAACATAAAAATGTATGTTTAACATAATGTAAAAACCCTAAAGGTATGTTTCACATAATATAAAATTATAAAGGTATGCTTAACATAACATAAAACCATAAAGGTATGCTAAACATAACATAAAGATTTTATGTTATGCTTAACGTTGCATAAATGTATGCTTAATATAATATAAAAACCCAAAAGGTATGACTAATATAACATAAATGTATGATTAACATAAGATAAATGTATGCTTAACATAATATAAATGTATATTTAACATAACATAAAGGTCTAACACCTAAAACGAATTTGGATGGGTTTGAATGCACCCACCCAAACGCGTGGGGGCGCGTGCGCGCACGTGGAGAGCGCGTGGAAGCCGGATTGGATCAGATAAAAAAGGTTGTATAACGCGCACGTGGAGAGTGCGTGGAAGCCGGATTGGATCAAATAAAAAAGGTTGTATAAATTTTTTTGTGTATGTGATATTTGAATTGTAGTTTGACTTGTTCTGCATAAAATCCATAAAATGGTATCATAAGATATTCACTCATCGAATATAAAAGATTAATATCTTATCTAAAATAATTAAGGTGAACAATAATAGAATATACTTGTTTAGTATATACTAAGATAAATTTTGAAAATTTATAAATTTAATTAGTAATGAAAAAATATTTATAAGAGTTTAGTAAAACAAAAGTCCAACGTTTAGATTAAAAATAATACACAATAAATATAAAGGGCTTTAGCGAAATAAATTTTGAAAGTTTGGGACCCGACTTTTTATTTTGCCAGTTTATTCATTTCTTTTATATAATCGTCTTCTGCTTCTCTGTATCCTTTTTTTTTTTTTTAGGAAGCGTTTATTATAATCGAATTTCAATTAATCATCATCATCATCGTTTTTTTTTTTTTTTTTGATTTTGTTTTTTGTTACTGTGTTTGTTAGAGAGTATTATAATACATTTCAATGTAATGATAATGGATTACTATTACACCAAAGTTTAGTTTAATTAGTATGGGCCAAGAACTTGGCCCAATGACAAACGTAGCCATTATTTTGGGCTTGGGGTTTGATAGTAAATTGGTATGAGTTTGTAAATAAGAGCATTTACACACATATTAAATAATATAAATGAGAAGGACTTCTGTGCCCCAGGGGATCCGTGCCCCCAACCCACTCCGCCCAACCCGTTCCATGATCCAAACCCACTTTGTTTTACTATATATAGGTTTTTTTTTTATTCTCCATTGAAGATGGCGGTCAGAACTGAGAGGAGAAGGAGAGCCGGAAATCTTGGCCTTTGAAGTCTGTTCTTTTGTTCAGAAACCGCTCTGGCTCGAAGGATTCTGGATTCTCCCAAATGCTTGGATCTCTGCCCATGGCCCATGCATTTATGAGTATCTGCGTTCCTTTGGGGATCATATACCCATTAATTTCTTGATCTATTGTTGCTGCACGGGGGAGCAAAAGAGGACCGGGAGGGTGATACCGCAGGACTTCCTTGATCACTGCCTGCAAATATGGCAGTCTTGCCATGTCTGATTCCTGGACTTGATTCTTCTCTCCAACAATACTATTAAGCTCATCTTTCAACTTTGCCAGTTTATCTGGATTCAGAATCAATTCCAACATTATCCACTCGATTGAAGTGGTGTTTGTTTCAGATCCTCCAACAAATAAGTCCTGATAACGATCAAGCAGAAAAATAAATCAGTAATAGAACAAGCAGGCTACTTTAGTGATGAGTTATTCAAGTGGGATTAATGAATAAATGAATTGGAGTAAATGAGTAAAGAGGTGCAAGACCTTTGTTATTTAACTAGTAATTTCACATTGGCCTACTAAAGTATAAATTTAATTTAAATAAAAAAAATTGTGATATCTGAAAGGGACCTATGTAATACTTGTAAGGTAAATATGTAATACCTTGAACGGAATATGTGTTTATGTAATACTTGAAATGAACATGTGTAATACATGTAATGTATTTAAGTAATACTTGAAAGGAATATGTATAATATTTGATATATGATCAGTGATACCTTTCAAGTATTACTGATATGATCTATAAATACTACATATATACTCTTCAGGTATTATAAAAGTATATGGTTGAATTATGTAAGTAAAACCTTTAAAGTATTATGAAAAAAAAGTATGGGGTATTATTGGTTTATTTTATAGGTATTACATATATGTTCTACAGGTATTACAAAAATTGTAACTGTTCATAATTTTATAAATCATAATTACCCTAAAACATTGATATATGATTGCTCATGACCAGTGACACTTTTAAGATATTACTGATATGATCTATAAGTATTAGATATATACTCTTCAGGTATTATAAAATTACATGTGTAATACTTATAAGATAAGTATAATACTTGAAAGGAACATGTGTAATACATGTAAGATATTTATGTAATACCTGAAATGAATATGTGTAATACTTTAACAGCATACAACTAATATCTTAATTGAAAAATCTTAAAATTTAAAAAAAAATCCTCAAAATCAACAAATCATGATTTCATATTATTTGAAATAATTGATTTTCAATGTTTTAAAATTATTGTAATAAATTGTGATTTGAAATCAATTATCTAAATCTATGAAAATGAGTAAAAGAGTAGAGGAAGAAGAAAAAAACTCCATAAATGACTTTATGAAGATTTGATGAAGAATAAGAACAAGAATATAGAGAAGAAGAATAAGATCAAGAAGATAGAGAAGAAAAATAACGTACAAAACAAATAAGAAGAATAACAAATTGATAAGAAAAGAAATTAAGAAGAAGAAGGAGGGAGAAAAAAAAAAAGAGGAAAAAGAAGAAAGCAGTGCTGTTTTTACATTAATACCTGAAGGGTAACAGTGTGATACCTTAAGAGTAAATGTATGATACCTTAAAGTATAAAATGCAGGTAGTGCGCGGTGCACACCAGCTATGGTGTGGCCGCGCGTGGGGGCGCGTGGATGCGCGTAAAAGCGGCCCACGCACCGGTTCGGGTTGGGGATACGGATCCTAGATCCGTGCCCCTGGTGCATATAAGTTTTGTCCAATATAAATATATATCTGATTGATATCGGTAAATTGATACGAGTATATTTATACCTTAATAAATATATCTTGACTTAATGTATTAATATCAAATATTTATTTAATCGACCAGACCTTTAAATATTTTTACTAACTCCATGAATTCAATGTAAATAAAAATTTCTGTAAACGTAGTATTATTTAGCATAAATAAAATATTTTATTAATCTAATTAACCAGTAACTAATTCAATCCACTTGGTGTAAATTAAATTTGTTTCTATCTCAATAATTTATTTAACTATACTCAATATGATCAACAAATTTTGTGTAATACACAAGTATTAATATGCCTCTTTACTTGTGATTGATCGTAATTTGTTGCAAGTTTTCTAGTCGTCAAGTTGATCAACATAATCTTGTGCAATTGTAATTGTTAATTTAGTATGTAGTTTGATTGAAACGCAATGACTGATTTGATAAAATTAATTGGGATTGCATAATTACAATACTATACTTAAACTAGTTCAATTCGATTTATATATGTGAAGAAAAATATATATTTTGGTTACCACTACTACTAGTTACGTCGTATACTTACAATTAATTTAGTTCAATAAAAGTCAAGGCAACACAAACAAAATTAAACTATATCTTGAATAATTTCCTTGTGATGTTTCAACACATGAAATCACAAGATATGTGGGCAAGAAAGAAGAAAATAAAAATCGTGATTTCAAACAAGCATGGAACTATTTATTTTGCACACAAGAGGGTAGATCTCAGTTTTGTGAGCTTTTATCATAAAATTTAAAATTTATTTATGAGTGTATTTGGATATTTGATTATCAGTTTAGTTATAAACTTCATACATTTTAATTGAACTAATTACAAATAAACTCATCAAACATTTCTTTTTCCTTTTCATCTATCGAGTTTTTGGATAGGGCAAGAAAAAAATAATGAGCCTAAAATATTATTCAATCGCGTAGCCCTTCTATTTTCACAGATGTTCTTATGTTTATAAACGACTTGATTGTTAATTATCAAACCACGCTAGCCTTAAAATTTGTTTACTATATTTATCAAATCGAAATCAAGCAAATTCTTCATAATTAGAGAAGTAAGAATTGAAGTACATTACATGAAGTTTAATATTGGTTCTTCATCAAGCCCCCCGATTGATTCATTTATTTTTACTTATTAGAATTACTTATTTATATTACCGGTTACAATTGTATTATAAGTTTTATAACCATAATGGATTTTGATTTGTAGAAGTACATTACATACATATAGATTTAATTAATTATTTCCACCTTCACCATAACCCGAACCATGTCCCTCTCCGGACCCGACACCATCAATGCCGATTCCTAGTCCGCCCAAGTCCAGGCCAAAGTCTCTTCTTGCTATTCGGCTCTCAGAGATCATTGCTAGAGTGGGTAAAAGAAGCATGGCAAGAAAAGTAAATGATTTCAAATTAGCCATATTTATGCCTTAAGAGTTGCTCAAAAATGCAAAAGCAGGAAATTTAGCTCACGATTTTCTTGATGCACACATAATGTCGAAATAAAAAGGTATTTGTAGTTGTAAATTAGGCTAAGTTTGGCATGTCAAATTGTGAATAGAGGTAAAAACTAAAGAAAGAAATTCAATAATAGGCATATTGTAATTAAATTGTCTAATAATACCATTATTATATATTTGTAATTAAATTATAAAGGATTTTGCATGTGAATGAGAAAAACATAGGCATGCAGTGGAAGCCCTGTTGGATTCCTCTTCTGCAATTGATTTGCACATATGTTGTCAACCCACTAAGCGCGCTTAGCTGTCAGTCATGTTATTTGGTGCCCATTTCAAATGCTATTCATTTAATATGAAATTATTATTTTGCTGATTTCTCTATTTTTTTAACACGTGTCATCTGTATATAATTATTAATCCAATCGTCATTGTTATTTATTTAAATTAATTACATTGATAAAATAAAACATATTAACAAAACATTAAATGATGTAGAACCAATTTCTCAAATCGACAAGAATTGAACAATACAGGTTGCGTGTATTCTTACTGAATCCCCTGAATTGATATTTAATTATAATAGTTAACAAATGGACTCTGATGACTATATCATAAAAAAAAACTTATATAATGTTAGGATTAATTTTAATTTTGTTTATGTATATATGATTATTTTTATTTTTAACAATTAAATATACATTTTTTAAATAATTTTGGTTCTATATGTTTGATTTTTTATTTATTTTGGTTTTATATGTTTTTATTTTTTATAATTTTAGTCAAAATTTTCAATTTTGGTTCTGTATGTTTCAATTTTTTTCTAATTTCAATCCAATTTTGGTCGGATGGTCAGTGGAAAATCTCACATGACGTTGATGATTTTCTGAATTTCGATTAAAATTGGACTGAAATTGGGAAAAAAAAAAAAAAACATACATCATTAAAATTGAAAAAATAGACTAAAATTTGAAAAAAAAAAAAAAACAAAGAAATATGTAGGATCAAAATTGAAAAATGTATACTTGATGATGAGAAAATGGAAAGAACATTACATATAAGATCAAAATTGAAATAATCCTATCAATTACTATATAATCACATGTTTTGATATTAATTTTTCTTTTTTACGTTATAACCACTTTATTTAAAAAATTAATATAATTAGTTTTGGAATGTGGTGCACACGTGGTATAGGAATGTTTGCTACAAGCCTAAGGATCTCATTTGCTTAGTTCCGGTTATTAAAAATTGACTCTACTTACATTCTAGTTGAAGAATTTGAATCACTCAATCATTTGGGGTCACCAATTAGATCTTATATTCCATATTAATGTCAAAATAATTAGTTTTAACAATAATTTTTTATTAATCATTTAAATTAACTGTTAAAATAACATCATTTTGATTGGGGACATAAATGAAATAAGGGATCATGGGACATAAAATTTGGACCCATCAAGTTATACCTCTTTGTTCATGTTCTTTCAAGAAAAAGAAAAAAATAAAACTCATTCTCTTTAATTATAGAGGGTTTACGTACACATTCAACAAATTAATAAACTGGTGTCTAATGCATGACACTGTTTAATTGATCAATGAAACTCAGCTCATTTTAGCGCTTGTCATATTTTAGATGAGACTTTAATTAGGAGATTTTTTTTTTTTTGAAATAGATTAAACTTATGTGGATAGAAAATAAAAAATAAGCCCAATTCCATCGATAAAACATCAAACTTATACTATATGTAGGAAAGTGTTATAATTTCATATTTTCAATTTATATGTCCTTTGTTTTAACACGGATTAAGAAAATATTTAATAATTTTGGTTATATATATGTATCCATTTTTTGAATACTGAATTAAAGATGAGATTTTTCCAATTAATGAAGAATTGGTAAAAGTCCAAGGCAAGGAAAAAAATTGACAGAAATATATTAATTAGTTCTTGAAAGCACACAAAAAAAAAATTAAAAAAAAAAATATATATAGTGAAAGAAACTTTTTTTATTTTTTTTTGTAAAAAGGAATTTATTTTGAAATAGAGGGTGTACAACTCATCTAAATAGGTTAGATACTACTCATATATAATCCTTTTCACCATGCATAGATAATTTGATTCCTAAAATTAATGCTTGCCACATGTAAAAAAAAAAAAAAAAAACTCTTCAATAGTAATTATGCTCCGGGTTATGATAGCTAGGTTATAGAAAATGTATTGATATATTGTATTAGAAATTAAACCACCTTGAATAAAATGGGAATGTTGGATCCCGTGTACTGTTATAATTTATAAAATCTAAACACCATATTTTTATTGATAAACCATACAATAATATCTCAACAATATTTATCAATCGACTCAATCATCGAACGTTATTAAAATAGACAAGGTACAACGAAACATATATATAGCACATAACACAATAAGACACGTTATTAATCCTAGTTCACTCACATATTCCTTATTGTATTTTTCTCTAATTAAAGACGTTACATATAAACTCCTTAATTGTGGCCACCCGATCCAGCTCGTGATCCAGCCCGTGAACCAGCTGACGAGCCAGCTTCGGACCCTGCACCACCAGCTCTAGACCCAGCCCGTGAGCCAGCAGACGACCCTGCTTCCGAGCCAGCATGGCCCCCACCCGAAGAACTGGAACTCGAGCTTGAGCTTGAACTTGAACTCGAACTAGATCCACCACTAGACCCAGATCCAGAACCCGCTCCGGATCCTGACCCACCGCCGCCGCCGCCACCACCTCCTAAGCCAATGCCTATGCCCGTCCCCACTCCGACTCCAACGCCGCCACCTAAGTCGATACCAAGGTCCTTTCTTGCAACTCGGCTCTCAGAAACCATTGCAAGTGCTGATAAGACGATCATAGCTAGGAGAAAGCATGAGCTTAGTAATTTTGCCATAGCTTCTATATATTTAGGTCCTGTAAGGTTTCGAAATAGAGCAAAAAAGCAGGGTTCTTACAAGATTTTCTTGGCTGGCTACTAATTAGGGTTTATGTGGTGATGATGTGAATATATATTAGGACGAATTAACACGTCCTATTTATAGTAGTAGATTCTAGGGTTGGTACGTAATATGTCCAAAAGATAAGAATTTAGAGAATGTTTGTATGACCAACACGTTGCTCAATTAGGATAGATGGTGCTGCTCCAAACAATTCCACTACTAATTTAGTGGAGCTCCATGGATATCATCTTTGGTATGTATAATAATTGATTTTTTTATCTTTTGCGCATTAGCAAGCTTGCATGTGTGTGTGTTTTTTGGGTGGGGGTTAGAGTTTGAATATGTGTAACTCTCATGGGGTTATAATTGTGGTTGAATATTAATGTCAAGTATTTGTTTGGTGAAAGGGTAAGATGATATACATCAATTTCTGCAAAATCTAGCCAGTATGTAATAGTTGTTTTCCATATCATGGAGAAGTTCCTATATCAATCTTTTCCTGAAAGTTTCAAAGGACTTAAAATGCTCTTTGGTTTCTGGATCTCTTGGGACACTATACCAACTTTTGTTTGTTCTCTCTCTCTCTCTATGTATATATATTTGAAACCAAATAAACATTTGACTTAATTCTTGTATTGTCATTATCCTACAGTAATATCTTATGATTACTATACTTTCTCCATTTTAACTTATTAAATGGTGATCAGTAACTTCATAGATCGGATTCTCTGTATCAAAATTTGTGGATCATTTGTGTGTTACATCAAAATAACGTAATTTTAATAATAAAATTTTCTTTTTTAATTAAAAATTCTTTTATTTTTAAAATCAATATAACTAATTTTACGTGGGATACACGCATGGTAGGGGATCTGATTTGGTAACCTCCACAACGCGTTGATATCACATACTTGATGGAGTGATGTTTTTTGTGCTGGATCCACTCACTTTTGAACTTCTCTTTAGATTTTACATATTTGCAACCCACATGAGATTGTATTAATTACTTTTGTTTTTTTCTTTTTAATTTGCTGTCATGTTGGATTAATTCATCACATCAGGAATAGATATCTCATGCTATTACTTAGCTAATCTATTTTCTTCTCTATTTCAAGCCTTTAATTTAATTCGTTCATTAAAATCAGGATAATTGCCAAGAATGCTAGAATCATAAAAGGTTTGGCTGATTATGAACCTTTTTATTTTATTTTTGTACGAATCATGAATATGAAGTTCCATTTTAATTAAAGATGAGAATCTATAACACGGTTTTTTTAAAAAAATGCCTCCTATAAAATTAATACTAACTTTTTGGGGAGGAAGTAGATATCTTTGGTGCCTGGAAAGTGCCATTGTTTTCTATTATTTTCATTTTTAATACTCTTTTCAATCAATTTAGATACCTTTCAAGTTTCAAAAAAAATAAATCAATTTACATAAAGAACAAAATGCAAGCCGAGCCGAGTTCGGTAGTCAAAGGAGAAATATCAAATGTATACATATATGCATGTCAAATATAATTTAGATAAAATAGTATAATTTTGAGAGTTTATTACCAAAAATGCCCCGTAACTTAGGGGGTCTGACAATTGTGGATCGTAATTTTTTGGGCTAGTAATTTAGGACCGTAACTTGTCGGGCTTTGCGAATTTTGCCCAAATTAAGCCCGAATTGCTTAATTTAGGCCCAATTGGCACGTGAACCGCACGTGAGCCCTGAAAATTAACTAATTCAGGCTATTTCTGTTGATTTGACAATTTTTAACCCAAGTGGCATTTTTTTTTCCCACTCCACTTGGATTAATTAGGCTAAATGTGGAAATGAACCCCAAATCCCCAAATCGAATTTCAGAACCCTAATTACCCCCAATTTGGTTGAGATCAGAAAACAGTCCGATCAAAGAAGATCATGTTATGATTGGAGGATTTGAGTTAATTCAAAATTGGCGCACAAATAGAAAAAAGAAAATACCCACCTTTCCTAATATATCAAACGACAACGTTTATACAAGGATAGATAGGATAAGTCAAGAGGTTCAACCCTGGGGTCTAAATGGAGCACGATTGAGCCAAATGGAATGGGTAATTTCTGTTATAGAAGGAGAGCGAGGATTCCACGTCAATACGAGGGGACCATGTGTCAGACTCCTTCACGACGTGCGCAAATTGGGTCAGAAGACAGAGAAAACGGTTAGTGCAGAGTGTGAAGAAAAAGATGGAAAGGGAAGGAAAAAGGCAGCAAACAAGTAATTCTTCTTCTTCTCTGAATATTTTCTCCCTTCTTCTCTCTGAATTCTCTCTAATATCCCTTTCCCTTTTCTACAGGTAGCTCACATCCATGGAGTGTGTTTTTATTTATCTAGTTTTCCTTAAGAGATAATCTCCTCGTTCCATTATTTGTTAGTTTTCCTCATCAGATTGTAGTCGGACTACCTTAAAATCTTACATCAATATAATATCTCTTGTTGGGTGGAGTTTTTATCTATTGATTATTTCATTATAAATAATTACGATTTTGGTGGGACATAACATCTGGTATCAGAGCGGTCGATCCTCGGCCGCTTTGAGGGAGTAATGACAGAAGGTACCAGGATGAAGGAGACGCAGAGATTAGAGACACTAATCAATGATGAGAAAGGCCATAGAACTATTATGCAGAATCAACTACAGATGCTCAGTGAAACACAAAGTCAGATGCAAAATGCCATGATTTCCTTACAAGTATCTCAAGAAGGAGTCAATTCTACAATAAAAGTTGTAGATGCCAATCAGAAGGCATTAATCCTACAGATGCAAGAAATCTCAAATCAACTACAAGCTCTTAGCAAGGGAAAACAAGGCAATGATGGCATTTTACCATCGCCTACGAGAAGCCACAGCAGTCATGGTGGAAGTGTGATACTAGGGTCTGGTTCTACTCAGGGGATGGGAGGTCCTGACTATCTAAACGGTAAGGGGGGCAACCATACATATACACCTGTTCAGAAAATTGAGTTTCCTAAATTTAATGGAACAGAACCTAGGGTATGGTTGAGGAAATGCAACAGATATTTCCATGTTATTACAACTATTACTGAAGACTGTAAGGTGCTCTACGCTACTATGCACCTAGAAGGAAAAGCTGAGTTATGGTACCATGGTTATGCTGAGAAGAGAGGGGAAATTAACTGGGAACAATTTGCTGAGGCTATTCTCAACAGATTTGAGGATATGGATCCTGAATTGGTTGTTGGTGAGTTCCATAATTTGAAACAAACAGGGACTGTGGCTGAGTTGGTAGAAAAATTTGAGGAGCTGAAATCATACCTCCAACTCTATAGGAATGAATTATCTGAGGAATATTTCATCTCCAGTTTTATAAACAAGCTCAGGGATGATATTAAAGGGTCCATCCTTATTGTCAAACCAAGGAGCTTTGAAGAAGCAGTATCTATGGCTAGGAAACATGAGTTCACAGCTGATGCCTTTATTAAGAGATATAAGCAAACCCTGAAGACCAATTTCAATCAGGTTCCAGGGAAATCAACATTCAGTTTTCCCAGATCAAATAATTTCAAGGGGCCTCCAGTGGATAAAATGATACAAAAAAGAGAAGGGGAAAACAAATTCCCTCCTAGGAGACTTTTAACAGAAGCTGAGATGGCTATTAGGAGGGAAAAGAAGTTATGTTATAACTGTGATGAAGTGTTTGTTCCTGGACATAAGTGTAAGAATAGACAAGTATTCATGCTTATGTCCCAAGAAGAAGAGGATGCTCTAGCTGAAGAAATAGAATCAAAGGAGTTAGAAGAGACCATTATGACAGAGGATATGACTGTATCCTTGAATGCTATTGATGGATTTTCCAACATAAACACCATCAGAGTAAAAGCTAAGGCTTTTGGTGTTGAGATTTACCCTTTAATTGATAGTGGAAGTACCCACTGCTTTATTGATGAAGATGTGGTGTACAAGACTAATTGTAAAGTGGAAAATGCTACAGCCATGATGGTAACTATAGCAGATGGCAGTAAAGTGATCAGCAGGAGAACATGTCCGGATTTCACTTGGGAGGTACAAGGTCACAAATTCATATACCCTATGAGGATCATCAAGCTAGGAGGATGCGATATGGTGTTAGGTGGAGATTGGTTAAGGAAACATAGCCCCATTGAGATAGATTACAATCAAATGAAGCTTGCCATCAACGATAATGGAAAGAAGGTGAACATCAAGGCTTTCACTGCAGAAGCTGAGGTTAAGATCATTTCTGGTGAGGGAATGGACAAAATACTGAAAAGCAACAATTACTGTCTTCTGGGAAGACTTTTTATGGTGCAGAAAGAGGAAAATCACAGTGATGGGAAGCTGGAGGAATTGTTAATTCAATTCAAGGACGTCTTTACAGAACCTACCACCCTACCACCAATGAGGAACATTCAACACCACATCAACCTCATACCCGGAGCAGTCTCAAAGAAGCAAGCACCTTACAGATATGCCCATGCACAGAAAGGAGAGATTGAAAACATCATCAAGGAACTGCTAGATGCAGGACTGATCAGAGGGAGTCAAAGCCAATTTGCCTCACCCATCATCATGGTGAAGAAAAAAGATGGAGGATGGAGAATGTGTGTAGATTACAGGTACCTAAATACTCTCACTGTCAAACATATGTTTCCTATACCTGTGATAGATGAACTTCTAGATGAGCTGAATGGGTCAAGATACTTTTCAAAAATGGATTTAAGGTCTGGATATTTCCAGATAAGAATGAGTGAGGAGGACATTTCTAAAACTAGTTTTGTCACTCACAGTGGGCAATATGAATTTGTGGTAATGCCTTTTGGACTGTGCAATGCGCCGGCTACTTTTCAAGCTCTCATGAATCAAGTTTTTGGGCCTCACTTAAGGAAGTTCATCTTAGTGTTCTTTGATGACATTTTAGTGTATAGTCCAGACTGGGAAACACATATTGGAAACTTAAGGTCTACCTTGGAGATTTTAAGAGCAAATGAGTTGTATGCAAAGAAGAGTAAATGTTCTTTTGGGCAGAAGGAAATTGATTATTTGGGCCACATCATATCAAGCAAAGGAGTAGCTACAGATCCAAGCAAGATTGAGAGTATGATTAATTGGCCTATACCCAAGAATGTCAAGGTGCTGAGGGGTTTCCTTGGGTTGACTGGTTATTACAGAAAATTTGTGAAGGGATATGGACTTATTAGCAAACCTCTCACCAGATTGCTCAGAAAGGATTCTTTTATATGGAATGAAGAGGCTACTAAAGCTTTTGAGGCTTTGAAGCTAGCTATGACCACTACACCAGTATTAGCATTGCCAGATTTCACAAAAACATTCATAGTGGAGACTGATGCGTCTGGAAGCGGTATGGGGGCTGTGTTGATGCAAGAAGGAAAGCCCATTGCATTCTTGAGTAAAGCCTTTGGTCCTAAGAATATGGGGCTATCCATATACGAGAAGGAATTCATGGCTGTTTTGTTAGCCATAAATAAATGGAAACATTATTTGCAAGGGAATCACTTCATTATTAAGAGTGATCAACTCAGCTTGAAGCATTTGTTGGATCAAAGACTCTCCACTACATTGCAACAGAAGTGGATTAGCAAACTGCTGGGGTTTGATTATGAGGTTCAGTACAAAAAGGGTACTGAAAATAGAGCAGCTGATGCCCTATCGAGGAAGGAAGAAACAGAGGTAGAAGAGTTCAGTTGCCAGGCTATATCGGAGGTACAACCAATCTGGATAAAGGAAATCAATCAAAGCTATGAAGGCGATGAAAATATTCAAGGGATTATAGCATCTAAGTTGCTTGATGAGCAATCCTATTCTGAATATACCCTCAAAGGAAGCATATTGAGGTATAAGGGAAGAATATGTGTGGGGAATCAAAAACAAATTAAAAATTTGATCATTACAGCATTACATGATTCAGCCTTGGGAGGTCATTCTGGAATACAAGGCACTTATCAAAGAATCAAGCCACTATTTCATTGGGTTGGAATGAAGAGAAGTGTAGAAGAATTTGTTAAGGAATGTGATGTTTGTCAGAGGAATAAAGATGAACATGTGCCCTACCCTGGGTTGTTGAATCCATTACCAATCCCTCAACAAGCCTGGAGCCATATTGCTATGGACTTCATTGAAGGCCTTCCAAAATCAGAGGGAAATGAAGTAATTCTAACAGTGGTGGATAGATATTCAAAGTATGGACATTTCCTGGCAATCTCTCATCCATACACAGCTGAGGGAGTAGCTAAACTATTCCTGGATCATATCTACAAGTTACATGGAATGCCTAAAAGCATTGTTTCAGACAGAGACAAAATTTTTACAAGTATCTTCTAGAAACAATTGTTCACTCTAGCTGGAGTTAGTTTGGATACCAGCACATCCTATCATCCCCAGACTGATGGGCAGTCTGAAAGGCTAAATCAATGTGTGGAAGGTTATCTTAGATGTATGATACAAGGTAAACCTAAACAATGGGTAAAATGGCTTCCATTAGCAGAGTTTTGGTATAACTCCAATTTTCATACTGGAATTAAGATGACTCCATTTGAGGCCTTATATGGTTATCCACCACCTCAACTCAGCTTTGGAGAGGTCCTATGGAGTCATGATCCTGAAGTTAAGGAACTAGTGCAGGAGAGACAGAAGGTTACACAATTATTGAAGGAAAATTTGGAGACTGCTCAACAAAGAATGAAGATGTATGCTGATAGAAAAAGGACAGAAAGAAGCTTTGAGGTGGGAGATTTTGTGTACCTCAAGTTACAACCTTACAGACAAGCCACAGTGGAGTTAAGGAAAAACATGAAGCTTGCCCCAAGGTATTATGGACCCTATTTGGTGGAAAAGAAGATAGGGCAAGTAGCATACAAGCTTAAGTTACCCCCTCAATCCATAATACATCCTGTTTTTCATGTATCTCTCCTGAAGAAAAGGATAGGAAGCAGGTATATTCCCAGCTCAGAATTGCCCCAAATTGATAAGCAGGGGTACACCAGAGTTTACCCTTTATCAGTCTTAGACAGGAGAGTTTATAAGAAAGGGAATGTCATGGGAGTAGAGCTGTTGGTAAATTGGGAGAATTTACCTACGGATTATACGACTTGGGAAGACTATGATAACCTTATGGCTCAGTTTCCAGATTTTGATCCTTGTGGACAAGGATCAACTCAAGCAGGAAGGAATGTTATGATTGGAGGATTTGAGTTAATTCAAAATTGGCGCACAAATAGAAAAAGGAAAATACCCACCTTTCCTAATATATCAAACGACAACGTTTATACAAGGATAGATAGGATAAGTCAAGAGGTTCAACCCTGGGGTCTGAATGGAGCACGATTGAGCCAAATGGAACGGGTAATTTCTGTTATAGAAGGAGAGCGAGGATTCCACGTCAATACGAGGGGACCATGTGTCAGACTCCTTCACGACGTGCGCAAATTGGGTCAGAAGACAGAGAAAACGGTTAGTGCAGAGTGTGAAGAAAAAGATGGAAAGGGAAGGAAAAAGGCAGCAAACAAGTAATTCTTCTTCTTCTCTGAATATTTTCTCCCTTCTTCTCTCTGAATTCTCTCTAATATCCCTTTCCCTTTTCTACAGGTAGCTCACATCCATGGAGTGTGTTTTTATTTATCTAGTTTTCCTTAAGAGATAATCTCCTCGTTCCATTATTTGTTAGTTTTCCTCATCAGATTGTAGTCGGACTACCTTAAAATCTTACATCAATATAATATCTCTTGTTGGGTGGAGTTTTTATCTATTGATTATTTCATTATAAATAATTACGATTTTGGTGGGACATAACAGATCACTCCATTTCAAAATCAAGATTTAGTGTTACATGATTTTTCAGTAAATTGGCAGAAATATCAATGCGTTGATTATTTACATACATCAACATAGGAAAAAAAAAAATTAATCTTGATATGCAATATCCACAATATGCTTCGGGTCAAATTTATTCACCAGATTCTTTGCAATATTTGCAAAGAAAACTTATGCAAGCATATTACTCACAATGTTTCACACTTTATAAAGCTAAAGAAAATCACTCTAAATAAATTCACCCATCTATCATAATATTCCAAGCGACGACGTCTTTATGCGGCATTTTATCAAACACAAGGCGGGCCTCGGAGATCAGCCCACACGCAGCATACATGCCCACAACAGCAGTTTCCACAAACGGGTCAGAGTCGAATCCAAGTTTCACCGTCAGCCCATGAACCATCTTCCCTTCAGAAAGCGACACAGATTTCGAAGCTGCCTTCAGTAACGGCGGAAAGCTATATCTGTCAACAGAGAAAGCTTTGTTCTGCATTGCCTGAAAAAAGAAGAGCGTGTTATGGGGATTGTTTGAGCGGGAGAGGTGTTTGAGGATCCTGTTGGAGAGATGGCGCGGTGGTGGGATGTGGATGGCGATGGAGGAATTAGGGTTTTGAAATTCGATTTGGGGATTTGGGGTTCATTTCCACATTTAACCTACTTAATTCAGGTGGAGTGGGGAAAAAAAAATGTCACTTGGGACAAAAATTACCAAATCAGCAGAAATAGCTCGAATTAGTTAATTTTCAAGGTTTACGTGCGGTTCACGAGCCAATTGGGCCCAAATTAAACAATTCAGGCTTAATTTGGGCAAAATTCATGAAACCTGACAAGTTACGGTTCTAAATTGTCAGCCCGAAAAATTACGATGTGAAATTGTCAGATTCTCTAAATTACGGGGCATTTTTAGTAATAAACTCGATAGTAACATGCTACATATACTATTATATTGGTTGCTTCATTTGTCTAATTCAATATGATCTTATTAAAGAACACTAACAATTAATAAAGCGAGTGTTTGTATAACACTGTGCACCTAATTAATAAATAAATAATATAATTAATTGTGATGATATCGAGAAATATAATGAATTGGGAATTGAAGGATGTCTTTTAATTGTTTAGTCCGTTGGAAATAACGCAGAATGCTGTAAGATGCTGCTCTTTTGAAGCTCCGATAACAATAAAAGAAACGTGTCTTTATAATAAATTATAATCTTTTCTTCTTTTGATGAAATTACAAGCAAAATATTTTAAATGAATATTCCAGAAATTAGTACTGACTAACTTTTTCAAACCCGATAAAGGCTAATCTTCTAAATTCATAATTTCAGTAAAATAATAAGAAACTACCTTCAATTTTTCTGAAAATATATCCTCAAATATACATGCAGGTTTTGTTGATAATATAAATTAATAGTACTCTTATAAACTTACTGTGTAATCATTCTTAAAATATTAAAAATGTTTTTATATAAGTTAAATAATCTGTCTTAAACATATAATAGGAAGTACTCTTTTTTTATTTTTTGAAATACAAAAAAGTCAAATTGAAACATGATTAATTGGTTTACGAGAAAACAAAAATATATTCTCTTATCAACTTGTGCAGCACAAATTAAAATAAATGGTACTCCCTCCGTCCCCGGATCACTTTGCACACTAAATTGGGCACACTTTTTAAGAAAAAGTAGATATTTACTTTTTGGTTGAGGGTATAGTGGTCAAATTAGGCACAACTTTTAAGAAAAAATTTGAATATTAAATGGTATTGTATGAGAAAAAGTAATGACATTCTTTGTAAATAAATGTGTATTGTGAGGGTGTTGATTATGTTAAAATTTGCCATTTTTGGGTGTGCAAAGTATTTGGGGACAAATTAAAAAGGAAAGTGTGTAAAGTGTTAAGGGAAGGAGGGAGTATGATAAAACGTAATTTAATTTAATTTATTTTTTTATTCAAAAGTTCGGACAATAATTTTCTAAACGAGAAGATGGAGTGGTAGGTGGATTCGAAACCCTAGTTTCATATCTAATAAAAGATACCAAATAGGGTCTCTTGCTAATTTAAATTGTCTCAACCTACATACAATAAGTTTACTTTTCCTTTGTTAAATAATTAAAGATCACAGCCTTTATTACCAAAAAGATTGAATTTTATTCTATGCCTACTCTTATGTTAATATTTTTCTCAGTTATTCTTGTCTAATATAATTATTGCGGAACGTAATAATCTTAACGTTGAATGCATTTATTTTCTAAATAAAAATCAAGATCATAATTTCAATATTAATGAAAAAAGAGCGATTATTCTAAAAAGAGAAAAACAAAGGTGCAAAATTCAGAAACTATAAAATGTGATTAATTTGTCATCAATCATCATTAATAATAATTGATGAATAGCCTATAGCCGTTTTTGGGATTGGGGGGGGGGGGGGGGGGGGGGGTTACACCTGCCAATGGAAAGAAAGTTTACGTTACGCGGGGTTGACCTCTATCAAAGTCTCAGTCACTAAGGAAAAATTAAGGGTACGTGGACAACTTGCAAACTAATGTAAGAAATTCCTTTGTCAAACCAACTTTACTTAAAACCATACAATAAAACACTCAATTCTTTCATAAAATAATAAATAAACATTAAAGTATAATATATATTTTTCAGTACCAATTTTTTTAAAAAAAAAAAAAAAGGAATTCATGGCCTCGTAAAAGAAATGATTTATCTATATAATTTTAACTTAAAACTAGTATTTTTGAAAAATCAAAGTTAAATGAAATAAAGTATTACAAAACCAAACCTTAAAAAAAAATCATAACCTTACTAAATAAAAATAATAACAAAGATATAGCTATAGCATATATAAGAACATATCCCACCTCTTTTTTTTTTAGTGACAATTGAAAGAAGAGAAAAATGCCCCATATACTATATTTTCTTAAATTTTTGGTTCATTTACCACAAAATTTCGTGGTTAGGCCCTTTGTACCATTTTTCTTATAAGTTGAGCTCTAAATATTACAATTATTAAAATTTATGTCCCAAATATCGTAATTTTGACTAGGTCAAATATGTAAGTCTAATGGGATATGACAGCTCAATGACATGTGTATCACACACTCAATTATTATATGAAATTAATTTCGTGTAAGGAAAAAAAAAAAATTTGAAATTTTTTTTTTTGCTTATACGAAATTCATGTAAGGAAAAAAAATTAAAAAAAATATAATTATTTTTTTGTTGCTTATACGAATTTCGTGTAAGGAAAAAAAATTAATTTTTTAAATTTTTTTTTCATACATAAAATTAATTAATTAATTTCGTGTAACAATTGAGTGTGTGATACACATGTCATTGAGCAGTCATGTTTCATCAGACTTACATATTTGACCTAATTAAAATTATGATATTTGAGACATAAATTTTAACAATTATGATATATGAGAATTAATCCTTATATAAGTATTTTGGACAAAATTATAAGAGATTATGGTAAATGGGCCTTTTCTCATTGAAAGAATATTGTGAATTCGAATTTGAGATGTTTTTTTAATATATCAATTCTGGCTAAAGTAGAGAAATTGAGTAAACATACGAATAAGCAGTTGAATTATTCCGTGTCCGTAACGTCAGCTGTCCTGTATAGTCCTCAACTTTCAATTAATTACATCAATGTCGCACTTCTTTAATTATTCAAATTATGGATGAATATTATATAAATATAATCTGAATTATACCATTAAAACATCCTTTTAATGAGCAGTGAGGTGTTGCAATTTTTATGTTTTTATGATTACCTTGGAAGCAAAGAAAATAAATTCACTACAAGAAATAAAAGCCTTCACCCTAAACCGTGGCATCTCTTTATGGAAATTGTATTTGTAGTCCTATTGATTCGAGATTGCTGCAATTTTAGTCTCATGGAAATGAAGCGTAGTATTGTTGATTTCATAATTCATCAAGTTGTATAACTTTAATCTCATTTTAAAATCATCTAAAACCCACGTTTGATTAGTAATTATGCCATCAATTTAATTGGAGATTTTCATTAAATTTTATTAATGTGTAATAATCATATAAACATAATCCGAACTTGTAATTATGTTATTAGAATCATTTAGTTACATGGTTATTTGCACATTATGGGGAAAAATCAACCTATTTCTTTCTTATAAGATATTCTATATTAGTGCCAAACAAAGTTATAGGATTGATACCTTGTTAAAAAATCTCTTGAATTATTTTATTATCTTGGAACAAAATATCAATACAGTAGAAATTGAAAATTTTTTTTATGGCACGCCGATTTTATGATATAATTGCAATTCCATAATCTAAATATCAGTATATTAAAATGTATATAATAATATAAATAATAATATGTACATCTATTACCAAGGACTTAGGTTGGATTTTTCCCTTTTAATCAATGTGCAAATTGCCACACAAGCAACCATGCAAAAAAAAAAAAAAAGTCATTATTGACATTATTGTGAGACATCATTACACATTAGTGAAAATAAATGAGTATCTTCCATAAAATTGACAATATAATTATCAGAGGATTCTTTTTGTGGTTTTTTTAAAATTGATTAAATCTATACACACCTCACAAAATATTTTCATATTTATAAACTTTTGAAACAAATATGTATTTAATAAGTTTTAGGCTTGTGTATAGCCTACGCTTAAAATTTTGACGTAAATGAAACTAAATTGTCCAATCTTATGAATTATGAGATCAAAATTGCAACACCATATTTCAAAAGGGACTGAAATTAGAATTGTGAATAAGTTATGGTCTAACAATGCAATTTCGTCTCCATCATATGAACAGTTGACCGTTATGCAACTCATACCCACTACGTCTTTGTTTAATTAAGGTGAAAGTTTAAACAAGGACCATTTCTAACGCGCGAGTAAACCCTTCAAAACCTACTCTCAGCCTTTTCCACGTCACTCTCCCACGCGCCAGCGAGTTGTTCATGTCGGTTTCTTTCTTCTTTTGAATTTTCTACTTCTTCACTATAAATCCCAAATTTCATCCCATCCTAATTCTAATTTCCATCATCAATTTTCTCCACTCGATAATTTTTCCTTGGATCATCAAGAATCCTCCGTTTTCGTATCGATACTGCTAGCAAGCTGTGATAGAGAGAGGAAAAAATGGTGCGTGTGAGCAACAATTTAGTGGGGATTCTGAACATCATCACGCTGTTGCTATCGATACCGATAATCGGCGGCGGGATATGGCTGTCGAAGCAGGCGGACACCGAGTGCGAGCGGTTTCTGGATAAGCCGGTGATAGCGTTGGGAGTTTTTATTCTGTTGGTATCGATTGCGGGGTTGGTAGGGTCATGCTGCAAGGTTTCATGGCTGCTGTGGCTCTATCTATTGGTGATGTTCCTGTTGATTCTTCTGTTGTTTTGCTTCACGATCTTCGCGTTTGTGGTGACCAACAAGGGCGCGGGTCGGGCCCTCGCTAATAGAGGGTACAAGGAGTATAGGCTTGGGGATTATTCCAATTGGCTCCAGAAAAGGGTTAATAATAACTGGAATAAGATTAGGAGTTGTTTGGTGGATGGTAAGATTTGCCAGAAGCTGCTTCAAGAAGGGTCAACTCCTGCTCAAGATTTTTACAGAGAACATCTCTCTGCTCTTGAGGTACTCTCTCTCTCTCTCTCATACCTATGATTCCGATTTTTGTAGTTTTTGTTGTTCTTGACGATGAATTTGGGAAGTTTTAGATCTGGGGATAGTTTACCTTTTGAGGGTACTGTTTCACCAAACTAATTTTGATGTAGGTTATGAATTATGATTGTGTTCAAAATGCTAATTTACATTGATATGCTTTTTGTGGAATCACTGAAATGGGTATTCAAGAAATCACTGTTGAGAAGTTTATTATGTTGTTTGACTTTGCTTAATCATTTTTGAGGTCCAACATCTTTGATTTTATAGAAAAAGTTGAAAATAATGTCCTTCACATCAAATTATATATGCTACTTTGAAGATTAAAGATCCTTTCTTTTCTTTTGGGAATTCATCTTTTTTGCATTTTTTTGTCCGGGTTGTTTTGTTTACCTGTGCTTCTAGAAAGTGGAGTGCCTTTAAGTTGGTTTGGCTATTATAAGCCTGAAAAGGTGCCCCTTTTATCTTGTCTATTATAGCCATTAACTGAAAGGTAGTTTCTTTTTGAGTTTTCAAATTTACCTTACCTACAATATTGTAGCTGTTTTATGATTTTTGCCAATCTCTGAAACTATTGAAAAAAAAAAATATATCAAAAACTAGATCCAATCAACTGTTTGCGTAGATGTTAGTAGCATCTCTTTTGTATCTTTTGTGGTTTCTCTTTTAGTTCTAATGAACCTCATCCAAAATATGCATAGTAGTGTTCTTTTATGAAAGTTTCGATCTCTAGAATTAGTAAGTAAAAGTGGAAAAAGAACAGTTATCTCGCATATATTCTTGATTCTAGGGGCTGTCAGCATCTCTTATTGTGTATTTCTACTCTTAATAATTCATCTCCTTTGATCTTATCATGTCCTTTGCTATCTTTAACTTTTGCATATATTCCATTCTGTTAAATATTCTATTGTTCGTTTGACATCTCTTGTTTAGTTCCTTGCTTATTTCTATAGTACTTACGGTGTTTGTGATTGGTAAACAGTCTGGTTGCTGTAAGCCTTCAAACGACTGCAACTTCCAGTATGTGAGCCCGACGAACTGGACTCAGGGCACTGATCCATTATCTAGCAATCCAGATTGCGCCAAATGGCAGAACGACCCGAATATATTGTGCTACGGCTGCGAGTCATGCAAGGCGGGGTTGCTGGATAACGTCAAGAGTGCCTGGAAAAAGGTGGCTGTTCTCAATGTTATATTTCTCGTCTTCCTCATCATTGTCTACTCTATTGGATGCTGTGCTTTCAGAAACAACAGGGAGGATAATAATTCTTGGAAACGATATCCTTGATCAGTAGAGATATGATCAGGGCTTGATTTTGAACTTTTCTACTGATTTCTTGCACTTCACATACGTATATCAGCTTGTTCTTGTGTACAGTGCATCTTCTTTCTTTTTTTTTTGGCACCACTATTCAGATCATATGTGTTGCTACATTTCTATGATGTGTTTATTGTTTGGATATTCCTTGTTAGCTCATTTTGTGCTCTACATTTTTTATTGTCCTCTAGTATTGGTTCCTCGCGGTAGATATTTTAGGACAAGGAAGCTAACTCGTTGGTCTAATTCTTGACTTTGCTCAGTTTAATTAAATCATGAGTCAATTGTGCACTGCACTATTGATGATGACCATGAGAGATTATATTAGTGATACATAACCACTTTAAAATATGCGTGAAACTAATGACTATCATATTAAGTGTGGCATGTATTGATAGAGTTGAAAGAAGATTAGATTATAATTTGCAACAAGTGTTTTTTTCTTTGTGTATATTAATTTTGAAAATCTTCTATTTATTTGGGGATTTTTGTATCATGTTGACATGGAATGATATAAAAAGTAGGTATTAGATGATGTGATTTTTTGAAAAGTGGAAAAAATAGATTTTTTTAGTTGTAGAAAAAATAGACAAAACGGGATAGAGATAAAATTTTATGAATTTTTGTCCTAACATCTCACTAGTGACCCTCCAAACAAGTTGAACTACTGGGTTCATTACAAGAGGACTGGAATCATGATCCTTGTAATTCCAATCAAAATAA
Source organism: Scutellaria barbata (assembly GCA_028654395.1). Classification (NCBI taxonomy): domain Eukaryota; kingdom Viridiplantae; phylum Streptophyta; class Magnoliopsida; order Lamiales; family Lamiaceae; genus Scutellaria; species Scutellaria barbata. Next base: position 8,746,984 of record CM053646.1, on the reverse strand, counting down.
GATATTCGCAATAAATATCAAAATTGACTGTTGGTTTGAATGTAACACATCATCCTATGTGTTGAGTGTCCATTGCTCAAGACAAGATGATACCATTTGTAATAGCTGGCTGAGTGTCTATTCCAAGTAGGAAATTGTCAAATCTGTTCAAAAGGATGTGGATAGACATGTGCTAACAAATTCAAATTAATGGTTTTTGTCAAATTAATATGCTAGAGTTTTTGTTTTTCTGACTATAAGATAATGATTAAATACGGGTATGATTTTTATTAGATATTTTCATAAATCTAATTCTGACATGTGATAATTGTTTTGAATTGTGAATATTAGGACTATTTCACAAATTTATAACAAAAATCTCATATAATTTTTTTTTGATTAACAAAAAAAAAAAAAAAGTAGTGGGACCTGTTTTATTATGAAATATTCAAGTGGTTGCACCTGCCGTGGCCAACTTACTTTTAGTAGGGATAGTCTATTTTCCAGATCATCATTATGTTGATTGGTGATTTTCAGATTTTTTTTTCTTTGCTTTTATGGATCTTGTTTTATTGTAAGAAGTAGCCAAAAGTAGTGAGCTTTCATGGATAAATTTTAATTTGTCAATGGAGATTTCGCTGTGTTTTCATTTTATTTCTAATTTTTTATTTTGGTATGAAAAGTGAAAACTGAGGTGAAAACTCTTTTGTACAAAATAGTTGAAGAAAACATGATCTTAAATAGACTTGAAAAAATATTAATAATTATAACTGATTTGACATTACTTCTTTATATGAAAAAAAAAGTGTAATGATTATAGTTAATTAATGTAAGAACCTGAATTTACAATTTTTAAGAGTTGGAACCCTAAATAGAGATTGTTACATCTGAATTCACAACCATATTCACCTTTAAGAGCATCTCCACCACTCTGCACTATTGTAGTGCAGAAATAATATTTTATTTTCAGCAGTTTGCATTAAATTTTACACTAAAAAAGCATATTTCTTAATATTTTTAATTATTAATTTATTTAATTATATTTTTATTTTATTTTTATAATTAGATAACATATTTACACACGTAAACATTATTTAATATAATTTTTATTCTTTATGATAAAAAAATCATTTAATTAATTGAATAAAATTCAATGTAAAATTAAAAAAATAAAGACTTATTTTATTGAAAGTGAAATAAATGTTACATAATGATAATTTCTAATTTTCTAAATTAGAATACTCTTCCCACAAATGATCAATTAAAGCATTTCGAAGTGTAAAATGAGCATCTGCATCTCTAATTTGTTTATGTCGACCAAGAAAATTTTGAAAGCGAGTAGGTTCATTATCTGCAAATTCGACCTCCGAGGGTGGCACTTCCATGTTTTCTTCAATCGGAGCATCAAGATCTCGTTCATCCTCTATTATCATATTATGCATGCAGTCATGATATCTTGCAAATCACTTTTCAACTAAAAACGTGCTGGATTCGCCACAATTGCAAATCTACTTTGAAGAACTCCAAATGCACGTTCCACATCCTTTCTACATGCGTTTTGTTTTGTTGCAAAATATTGTTTTTTGGGACCACTTGGTGAATGGATAGTTTGCACAAGAGTCGCCCATTTGGGATAAATATTATCAGCTAAATAATATCCCATATTTTATTCCTTTCCTTGAATGACATAATGTGCCAGCAACACTTGTAGCAAGATTAGAGAAAAGATGAGATGTCTCCAACACATTAATATCATTGTTTGATCCCGGCATCCCAAAATATGCATGCCAAATCCACAGACCATAATCAGCTACAACTTTAAGAATAATTGTTGGAGATCCACTTCGTCCGGCATATTGTCTTGCCCAAGCTGTTGGACAATTTTTCCACTTCCAGTGCATACAATCTAAACTATCTAACATTCCTGGAAAGCCACGTTGATTACCAATATAAAGTAGTCTAGCAACATCATTAGAAGTGGGTGATCTCAGATAATGCTCTCCATATATCCATATATTTATTGCAAGAGTATTTCTTGCTCTGCATCGTAACTTGCCATCCGTTGTTGAAACTCTTCATCTGATGAGCTTGAAGAATAAGATGGGTTGAAAGGGTTGAAATCCATTTTCGATTGTGAGGCTAGTAGAATAGAAGAAGAATATAAGAAAATGAGGTAGACGACAATGAAAAAAATCATTCTAGCATATGATCATTATATAACCAACAAAAATTGAAAGTTGGGTAGAACCAATTGGGTAGGTAGAACCAATTTGGTAGATAGAAAGTTAGATAGAACCAATTGGGTAGGTAAAACCAATTTGGTAGATAAAAAGTTAGGTAGAACCAATTGGGTAGGTAGAACCAATTTGGGTACATAGAACGTTAGGTAGAACCAATTGGGTAGGTAGCACCAATTGAGTAGATAGAAAGTTAGGTAAAATAAATAAATTTGGTAGTTCTAGCATTTTATAAATAGTGAAGATATACCATACATCTAAAACACACCTCTCCAAAATTTCTTTGAGTCTTCATTTACATTATATCTTCTTCTCTTTAAAATGTCGAAGCCACGCAGTACTAATTATACAAATGCTGAAGATCAATATCTTTGCAGTGTCTTTCTTCAAATTTCGCAAGATCCAATTGTTGGTATAAACCAGTCCAGAGATCTATTTTGGAAACGCATTACAGATACGTTCAATTCTGAAATGCCAAGCTCTAATCTAAAAGAGCGTAACCAAAGATCACTACAATGCCGTATGCAAACAATTCTCAAAGATACGAGAAAGTTCAATGGTTGTTTGCGCCAAATTGAATATAAGAATCCAAGCGGTGCAAATGAGCTCAATATCGTAAGTAATTATCATTATGTTTTACTATTATATATGCCATAAATATTTTCTCTAATAAATTTCAACATTCTTTGTAGATTCGACAAGCAAATGAGTTGTTTGCGCAATAAAAGGCAATAAGAAAATGTTCAAATTCAACCATGTGTGGTCTATTTTGAAAGAATTTGTGCAAGCTGAAAATACAAGCGGATTCTCAACACCTTTACCTGAAGAAGTTGTTAGTGAGTCTCCAATTTCTCCCGACCCTTCTGCACCTTCATTTTCAATCAATTTAAGTGATGAAAATATAAGTGGTGGTTCTTCATCACAACGACCACAAGGGGTAAAAAAAGTCCAAATTGAAAAGGAAACAGGGTGAAGATATGTCTTCTTTTTTAAACACTATAAAAGAGGAAAATGAGAAATTACGAGAATTATTGTCAACTTTGGCTGCAAATAGAGAGCATGAAATTGAGGTGTAAAGACAAAAAATCGAAATACAAAAACAAAGAACTGCAGCAACCAATTACCAATATGAAATGACTAGAGAAGATAACATACTACTCATTGATTTGGACACAATTGCTGATCCAATAAAACGTGAATACTTCCAAGAACAACAACAAATAATTATGCAAAAGAGGAGACAATTTCAAGTACCAAAACCTACTAATATGTTTGATATGTTTGGACAATTTCCAGATCTTGGAGGGTCCGGGTTTGGAGCTGGTCTCTCTGATTATTAGATTTATTGTTATTATCAGTAATTTTATGTTTTATTTCCATGTATTTTATTTAATTTTCAGTTATTTTATGTTGTATTTTCATGTATTTTAATTTATTTTTAGTAATTTAATATAATTGTTTCTCGATTATCTAATTTTTACTATCTATGTTAAGAAATGACCACCCATATTAATTTTAATTTTTTTTATTATCATCCACGTCGTTAAAATTACCACTCGTATTATTTTCAATATTTTTATAATACAATTTATGTTGACAATTTCACAAATAACAAATATAAAATATCACCACATATCACAAAAAAAGAAAAGAAAAGAACAAAATTTACAAAATATAAAAAAAAAAAAATGTTTTGCGCTGAAACAGTGTGGTGCTGTATGTAGCACCACACTGTGCATTTCTTCAGAATAGAGCAGTGGGTGGCGCATTGCTGGAGGATGGAAAATGGCGGCTGGCGCTTTTCCAGCGCCTTGCTGCAGATGCTCTAACAAGAATATTTTTTAAATTTTTAGCTCCGCATCAGAAATTGAAATTTAAATGATTTGATTATGTATCAAATTTTGTCAAAATTGAAGATGGTGATCTATGGTTTTAGGATTACAAAAATCATATTATGATTTATAAAAGATTAAAGATGATAAATTTTCATCTAATTAATTCACGGTAAATATGATACGAAGATCTATACTATTGAACATTGTGTGCTGACTTTTTGCATTTTAATGGATATTGCAAAATGGAAAATATATTAAGTATAGAGTTATTTAAGGTTCTATTTGAATAGAATGATTTGAAATTTAAAATATAAAACAAGTGGATTTCAAATCCATCAAAATGATTTTAAAATTAATTCAAAATAAAAACTATGAATTTCACATATCCATCCAAACCCTATCAATAAATTTGTTCTCACAAATTTTAAATCTCTCAAATATAACCCTAAAGGACTTTGTGCCTTTGGATTGGATCCAGTATCAGATTCCAAGCCTCATAGCTATATGAATTTGGCCCACTTCAGGTTTGGCCCAATTTATTTCAAAACTATTTTCCTTTTCTTCGTCAACAATAACCTCGGAAGATTTGAGCTTTGACTTATGTAGTTCTCAAATCATCTTCTTGAAATTCAGACTATACATAATTAACTATTGATGTTTTTTTTCTTCTCAATGTTATTTTGTTGTGATGCATTATTAGTTAAATAATCTGATTATTACCGATTTTTTTTTTAGGGAGAGTGGGAATACAATTTCTAATAAAATAATTGTGTGTATATATATATATAACAATCAATTGCTCCTTTTTTTGTGGGGGGGGGGGGGGGGATCTTTGTCCTAGTGAAGAAAAAAAATGTGGAGAATAGTATTAAAATGGGACCCATTGAAGCATCATGTGTGATGTGTTACGTGTATGTGGTGGTATGGTATCCCACTTTTCGATGCAACACTTTTCACATTCTGGATATATAATTGCATAAATATAAACTATATAATTTGAGTCAATATTTGGCACCAAATATTTATTGTATCAAAATAATGAGTAATCAAATTGTACTGAAGTAATTCAAATAAGTATAAAATAAGTTGATGTACATCAACTTAGGGAACTAAATATTAATTTGTATTTTGTATCAAATTAAATACAAGATATTAATCAAAACTGGAAAATTAAAATTTATATTGTTGTGTGATGGATGATCTCACCTCATGTTCTAGTCCCCATTTGATATAAGTTTGTCAAGATGATACTAAACATTAGTATCATGCACAATGGCAAGTGCAACCATTTATGGATAAAACACGTTCTATTTTGTGGGTAAAAACTTAATAAAAGATATATTTTTTAATTTGAAGGGAAAAAAAAGAAGAAGAGAATTTATCATAAGATTATAGAAAGATCAAAGGAAAAAAAGGCAGTAAATACATCCAACTCAAACATCAAAGATAGAGTGATTCAACTACAAATTAACCATCCCCAAAGGGATCTAGGGTTCCAAAAAAAAAAAAGAGCTTGAAAACAAGAAATTAAAAAGAAAAAAGAAAAGAAAAAGTCTGGAAGAAAGGCATCACCTTCCCTTTGCCTCTATGACTTGCCTTTGCTTTTTCAATCCCTTCTATGAGTTTAGAAGAGAAAGAAGAGTGTTGTGTTTTGTGTATACTTATCATCGATATCATTATCATTCTTTTTCTTCTTCTTCTTCATCATGTTGCTCAAGTGCTTAACAATCTTCTTGGCCACCTTCTTTTGATATGTTGTTTATAAGGTCAAGCTATATGGTGTATGCATATGTATATATATAACTTTTTAGTTGTAAGGAATCAAGGGTATTTTTTCTTTTCAATCTTATATTTAGTTTTATATATAAATTAACATTTATATATGCAGTTAATTTCACCATTATTTTTTTCATATGTTGAGGAGAATGAACTTGAATCCGATACTTTTTTAAGCTGAAAGATGTACTTATTGTAGACGAAACATCAACATTAAAAGTTAATTCGTTTAAAAACTAGTGTGTGAATTTATTAGCTTCTATGAATCATTGAATATCAAGGAATTAAATCGAAGATGCAATTAATCATTCGTTAATTAATTTCTTATCATGTTTTATTATTGAACCACTCCATATGGTTCTATGGATATCTTCATTACAAAGTAATCATATATTTTCCAAAATAAATAATTGATTGAAAATTAGCTTTGGTTAAATGGTGAATTGTCCCCTCCTCTCTCAAGGATCAAAAGTCAATATTCTCAATTTTATAATAAGTCGTACTTATCCACCACTAACCATAACTTTTCTTCTTTGTGGAATAAACTAAGAGATGTAATCTAATCCCTCCATGTGGAGATAAAGCTAAAAAAGGTAATTTAGATTTTATTATTGAAATTAGGGAAATAAAGGTAAGTAAAAGCAACCATGCAAAGTGGAGACACGTACACATTCCACACTGGTTTTGGAATATGTTCTTCATCACCCAATTCTTTTCATTTAATTAAGACATATCTTAGCTTGATATGCTCTACTAGGTCTATCGCTTATAGAATATGTAATAATCTACATTGATTTAATGTGGAAATGAGTTAATTAAATATCTGAATTATATGAAATTGGCGTTTTTGATTTATTATATATCTTTTCCAAATAACTTAAATTCTTGTGAAAAACCAATTAGCATATATATATATATATATATATATATATATATATATATAAGAAAGAGATGCAAGGAGTAATGGATTCGATATGTTTTCGTTTTTTATTAAAAAAAAAAAGTGGGTTCAAGGTCATCAGATGTGGAAGGATGTTGATTAGGTATATTAGATCTCGCCATGTGTGTGAAATAATATGAGAAGGGTTGGTGTAACTTATAATATACCATTAATATATTTCAATAAAATATATATTTCAATCATATATGTAATAATTTAAAAGTAACTAATGACTTATAAATATTCAACTAATCTCTCTCACTAGCAAAAATACAACCAATATTTTTTACTAATATCTTTCACTAAAACATATATTTCAATTATACAAGTAATATCTTATAAATATACAACTAATACATTTCATTAAAGCACATATTTTAGTTCTATAAGTAATATCTTATGACCATATAACTAATATCTTATCAGTATACAACTAATATCTACAAAGGTACACCACTAATTATAACTATACAACTACTATCAAACTAATATATTTTTGACGTAGGGTATATAAATTTTTGTTAAAAATATTATTAATTATTAATCTGTGGTATGTATTAAATACAATGAAATATTAAATTTAACTAAATGATGTGGCTGGAAAGTTGAGAAAAAGAAGTCTGCCTATATAACTAAAATGTTGTGTAAAATAGAGGAAGTTATTATTATTATTATTTTTTCCTGGAAGAATATATTAGTTGAGCTTTGATCTAAAGCTTTATAGTAGAGTTTACTATTTATGACTCAGATATGCATGAATCTAGCTATCACATTATCTATACAAATTAATTTTTGATTGGAAAACACGATGTTAATCTTACACATTGTGTGTATTTGGACAGTTGGATTAAAGCTTGATGTGTTTGGATCGAAGATCAAGTTTGGCACGGATAATCTTATAATTAAACCGACCAAATTTTAGGAAAAATACCCAATATTTACCTACTTAACCCATTTGTAAATTTAAAAAAAAAACAAAAAACAAAAAAGTTCCCCTGAAATATAATTTTTTAAAATTTTATTAAAAATATTAAAAAGAAATGATCAATATTCAATTGATTGGGTATGTTGTTATTATGGTGATTGGATTTTAAAATCATATATAATTAAAATTGTTTTATTAATGCTTGTAGATACAGTTTTCAAAGTGAAATCAACTCACATAACCCGTGAATAGATGGATTCCCATTTTGACTTCTGATTACAGATTTTTTATTTTTTAAATAATATCATGTATCAATATTTCAACACCTAAACTGTTTTGATTAGTCATTGTCTAATTAATGACATCTATGAAATAATTTTACAGATCTAATTTTATATGACAGTACAATTTACTATATATATATCTATATGTGAATTTATAAAATTGAATATATATATCTATATGTGAATTTATAAAATTGAATTTAATTTGTATGTGGATAATGGAATTTCACTTCGAATATTAATAATATGTGAAATCAACTTGTTTTTACTTTTTACAAAAATCAACTGGATATAGTACCAATTCGAGAAAACCTCATTCTAACAAACTTCTTTAGTTTTTTTTTTTTTTTGAAATATTTAATGGTGAGTTCACTGAAAAAATTGTATTATTGGTTACCTAAAATATTTTAGGACATGTTGATCGATCTTATAGTGATACTATTAATCTTTAATCTTTGTACTATTTTTACCCTATGTTTATGTTAGGCCAACGCTAACAGTATCCTTATTAAATGGAAATTTATGACTAAAACAAACCAATTCCGATGCATTAATTTTCATTAAAAATCATATTTGATAGTTTTTAGAACTACAATGCTAAATTTAATATTTTAGCTCAACATTATTAATCTCAGACAATATTTTAACTAAAATTTTAAAAAGTGAATTTATCGTATCATTAATATGTAGTGCAAACACAATGGGCAAACTAGATTAGGGCATGGGACTAAGTTGCTTGCCTTTTGGGATAAGACTATTGACTACTATTGTTGGGATAATTTAATGCATTAAATCCCCAACTAACTATTACTCCCTGTGATCACTGCCATCCACTATTTATATATTTAGTAAAATTTAAAGCCTGGAATTTTATTTATGAAAATTAATTTAGAAAGTATTTAAAACCCTATTTATTTATGGAAACGCGTATCCTCCAAAGTTGGTAATCTTAACACGGTTCTTAGGCACTTGATAATTAAGTTGGCAAGATTATTTACTTAAGCTAATAATTTCTGCATCAAGAAACATATATACGGCCCACAAATATATTAAATTGAAAAAAAAAAGATTGTAAATAATATCGAAGGCTATCAAAATTTCAAGACTTGGGTTATCAAAAATTCAATATAATTTTTTTGTTTTTATTATTTTATGGTTTCTCATTAAATACTAAAGTATTTGACCACCTATATTTGCTTTTCAAATCCTAATTTTCACCAAAACGGCAAGTCATGGAATTGAAACATACTATTGAACACCTAAAAGACAATGGAGATGAAAAGTATTCGAACCAGAATTCATAAACTTAAGCACGTCTAAATTATAACACGAACCTTATAATTCAAGTGATATTCTATCTTTATAAAAGTGTGGATTATGATAATTAGGTTTCGAATTTAGGTCACGCAAATTTAATGTCCCCACCCTTCCACTCTAAAAAAAATAAAAAACACTCATACACTTGATGAAGTACAACAAATCTATGAACTCTATACTTGCTATATATACGTTTATATGCAAATGAACGTACATATTGCATTTCTTGATATATGAAACTTCCAACCCATCTTTCTCCAATTGCAGAATTTTGCAGAACATTAATGAGTTCTGCTGCCACTATGCTTCCAAACTGTTCAGTTTGAAATAAATTCCTTGTTACGCTGAAAATTTCTTTTTCCATCATTACTTGTGACAGTCTATGGTTGGCAACATATATGTATGTATGGCTAGACATGTTGAAACCTTTATTCATTGCAACTTTTTAATCGTGATGTTGCATAAATGGTGCCCTGCAAGTAGGATTGGATCTACTGAATTTGAAAAGTGTTGTCGGCGCTAATTCATGAGTTATAACTGATAACATGCAAACGACACTTTTACCCCCTCTACGTGACAAAAAATAAAAAAAATAATCCATGAGAAGTGTACATACTAAGCTATTAGGGAGAATTGAAACTCTCTATTTATCACTAGAGATGTGAACATGGAGAACGTTCTCCTACAAAAAGGGGAAGAACCTTAGGAATGTTGTGATTTCACCTAATTATGAAATTAAAGTCCAATTAATTAAATGAATGGGTTGACACTTGATCTTTGCAACTAAGACAAAGTAATGGCCCAAAACCAAGCAATAAATGCTTTTGCAGCCTTCATGAATCTCACTATGTAGAAGAAAAGAAAAAAAGATTGACACTAGATCTATATTATATCTTGTTCCATTTTCAATCTATATTTTTCATGCATTTTTTTTCATATCCTTTGTCACTATACATTTGCTCTCCTTAAAGCAAAAATTATTTGTTACATCACTTAAATTACCCTATAACTTGCTATGTTAGTCCACTAATTCTAAAAAAACAATATTTATTTATATGTAATACACACCGAAAAATAAAATATATTATTAACAACCCAACAAAACAACCAGAAATATATAGGTTCATTTTTTCCAACAAAACATTCAAACACATTTTATTTTTCACATTTTCCAATTTTGCTATCACAGCCAATATTCTCCAATAAACTTTCTAATCCAAATCAACCAAAGATTAAAACCAAAAGCAGCCGTAGCCCTTTCACTAGTATATATAACATGCTCATCTCTCTCAATGCAAAAAATACAATCTTTCTTTCTCCTAATACATTGGGCATCACTCATTCTTTCCGCCTTCAATTCATAGATTATAATAACTCGAACATAAGTTTCAAGATTCTCTGAACCATGGCTGCACCCTTGTTTTCTTGGCCATGGAAAATCTTGGGTAGTTACAAGGTATTTAGCACTAAACAAATCATCATATTGTCTTTTATAGACAAATTCCATATAAGATTCTTATAACTCTATATTTTTTTAAAGCAGATTGTTCTTTATGGGATGTTTTTGGCCAAAGCAATGTATTCAAGATATCAAGAAGAATCAATGAAAGACAATTGGTTTCTTCATATCTTCATTATATGTATGCTCAGACTCTTAATGTATCAATTGTGGACCTCTTATAGCAACATGCTCTTCCTTATTCGGAATCGCCAGATTGTCAAGAAAGGAGTTGACTTTAAACAGATTGATCAAGAATGGAATTGGTAACTAATCTTCTAATGTAACTCTGCCTTAGTTTCCCTATTTTCTCATCATTTTATTAATTTTTTTTCTTGTTCAATCAGGGATAATTTTATCCTGCTTCAAGCTATTGTTGCTGCCTTGGTGTTACACATATTTCCAGTCTTTGAAACATTACCTATATGGAACAAAAATGGCATGACATCAGCTTTAGTTCTTCATGTAGCAATTTCAGAGCCCCTTTTCTACACCATCCATAAATGCTTCCATGGAGATTATCTTTTCACTCGTTATCACTCTCTCCACCATTCATCAAGAGTGCCACAACCCTTTACAGGTAAAGAGAATCACTATACGGATTTGTACGAAGATTTTAATTTTTTGTTATACTACAACTAACTGTTGACTGTTTTGCAGCTGGTCATGCTTCGTTTTTGGAACATATTTTGTTGACTATTGTGATTGGAGTACCGATTCTTGGTTCGTTCTTGATTGGTCATTGCTCTATTAGCTTGATCTACGTCTACGTGTTGGTGTTTGATTTGCTGAGGTGTTTGGGCCATTTAAATGTTGAAATTGTTCCCCATCAGATATTTGATGTCATCCCTTTTCTTAAATATTTACTCTATACTCCAACGTGAGTGAGTTTCTTCAAACATGTGTTCAATTTTTACATGGAGTTCATCTATTCATCTCTAACTCTTGAACAACTAAGTGCTTCTTGCTTAGCAAGAATCACCTTAACATCTAATTCTGATTCTTTTCTGCAGATACCACAGCCTACATCATGTTGAAAACGACACGAATTTTTGCCTTTTCATGCCTCTTTTTGATGCATTAGGACACACGTTGAACAGAGAATCATGGGATATGCACAGGAAAAATAGCTTAGATTCAGGTCAGATATTAACATTTATTCCAATTGAGTGATCACATTATAAATTGGATTGATCTTATACAGGCAAAAATGGGAGGGTTCCAGATTTTGTGTTCTTGGCCCATATTGTGGATATGTCATCTGCCATGCATGCACCTTTCTTGATTAGATCAATGGCATCTCTACCTTACTACACAAGAATTTACTTGCTACCCTTTTGGCCAATCTCTTTTATTATGATGCTACTGATGTGGGCTAAATCTAAGACATTTTTGATCTCATTCTACAACCTTAGAAATCGGCTACACCAAACATGGGCTGTTCCCCGGTTTGGTTTTCAGGTTCGTATCTGTTCACCGTTGTAATCCAAACATGGAAATCCTATGCATCCTCGTACTAACTGCCAAATATTTCATGCACATTGCAGTATTTCTTGCCGTTTGCTGCCAAGGGCATCAATAAGCAGATAGAAGAGGCTATTCTTAGAGCTGATAGGCTTGGAGTTAAAGTTATTAGCCTTGCTGCTTTGAATAAGGTTAACTAACTCTGTTCTCTCTGGATTTTCATACTTTTGCTTCCAAGTGTTCTAAATTTTTTGCCACTTGTGTAGAATGAGGCTCTTAATCGAGGCGGGGCACTCTTCGTCAATGAACACACGAACCTTAAGGTTCGTGTGGTTCATGGGAACACTTTAACAGCAGCTGTGATTCTTAAAGAAATCCCTCAGAATGTAACTGAGGTGTTTCTAACTGGAGCCACTTCCAAATTAGGAAGAGCCATTGCCCTTTATCTTTGCAGAAAAGGCGTTCGTGTTCTTGTAAGTAGGCCATATAAATACTTGCTTGTAATCGAAGATCAGAAACAATGCACTAGGTCCAATATAACCATGTACTAAATTGTGGTTCAGATGCTAACTCAATCAACAGAAAGAGTCAGGGAGATTCAGAAAGAAGCAGGAGTTGATAGTCAAAAGAATCTTGTCCAAGTTACAAAGTATCAAGCCGGACAAAACTGTAAGGTAAAACATATATCACAACATCTACCCCTGTATTAATTAGTTCATTGAAATGTCTTAAAGATTCATGATCATTGAACTGGTGGATTATTTTAGACATGGATAGTAGGAAAATGGATCACACCAAGAGAGCAAAAATGGGCCCCACGTGGAGCTCATTTTCATCAGTTTGTGGTTCCACCTATACTCCAGTACAGAAGGGATTGTACATATGGTGATCTTGCAGCCATGAAGCTGCCTGAAGATGTTGAAGGGCTAGGATCTTGTGAGGTAATCAAGTGCATACATGTTATAGGAATTAACAATAAAAGAAGGATGTTTTGTTTAACTAACTATGTTGAATCTTGGTTTAATTTGGTTGTAGTATACAATGGAGAGAGGAGTTGTGCATGCTTGTCATGCAGGTGGAGTGGTTCATGCTTTAGAAGGATGGAGTCACCATGAGGTTGGGGCTATAGATGTGGATAGAATTGATCTGGTGTGGGAAGCTGCATTGAAACATGGTTTCAAGCCTCTTTCAATTCTTAACAACTAGTTTTGATAGTAAAATATATGTACACAGAAAAAATCTTTCTTTAACCATTGAGTGCAATGAGATATCAAATCTTGCTTGTAAATTTTTATTTTTATAGAGATGTGGAGAAATTAGTAAATAAAGCTTATATATGGTTGATATCTCTTGCATTGCATTTATATATTTTATTTTATTAACAAAAATAAATATAAGTAAAACAACCTTAGATACCCAACAATAATAATCAATATCGAACTAAGTTTTTTTTTTCTACTATCTGTATTGATTATATGAATAATATACTCGATCGTCACCATTTTTTATTTAGATGATCTCATTTATTTTCTTTTTTTATAGTATGTTTTCAAAATTGATAGTGTATTTTCTATTCCTCTTTAGGTCTTTTTCTTCATTTTCTATTTGAGGTTAAAATTATATACATCTATCTGTTTAATTGCGGCATGTAAAAGTTTTCTAAGTTAATGTTGTCTTGTTTTGAAGTGGGGTACCTAATTTTCCTCTTCTTTAATGTGGTACTACTCCGTCTAATAGCGCACTTGTTTTTAATTTGATACTACTCACAATTTTTCTATGTAATAATGGATTTGTTTTTTTAGCCTAAGAATTTGTTGGAAAAATCTATATTTTCTGTCTTTTGTTTGGGTAATTTTGCATGTAGGTTTCTTACCTAAATTAAGAAACAAATCGTTGGAATGTGTTCTTTTATGAGAGGATTGAGACGGTATATAATTTATCCAAAATTATTTAATAGGTGAATGATAAATTATTGTTCGAAGTGATGACTTTGAATTTATTTTTGAAATATTTAGGAGCTTTGAAAGCATGCCTGTCTCATATTAAAAAAATAAAATTAATTTTATTAATTTATATTTTATTATTTTTATTGACACTTAATTTCATTCACCACCTTTCAGCTTCAAGTCACGTTTCATCTCCTCTAGAATCTGTTTTAAGAAGAGGAAGGAGGAAAATCTGGAAAATTTTGGTAATTGAATATTGGATAAAATTTAATATTTGTAGGGTTAACATGGATATTGGATATATTTGGAATATTTTCAAATTTGCATGACAAAATCCGAATAAATTTTGTTAGAACGCCACGTGTCTTTCCAACCGCCACGTATCGGCTGTTGCACCTTAAAACGTGTCCATAACCGCTTTTCGAATTTGTAAACAAATATAAACCTATTTACCTAGTTTCAGCTGTAAAAATTTATGTTCTTTATCTTAGCTTCCTGAGTGAGTTATTACAAAACAATGGCCAAGAAAGTTGTTTCAGTTGCACTTCACAAGAAGAAGTTGAAGCCCATCAAACATGGCAACAAAGGGAAGAAACTGAAATCTGTGTTGACCAAAATCTTCAACTACATGAAATCAGATTCTTACATGTTTGCCCCTTTGGCCTCTCACACATCTCTCCCTGCATCTTTTCGTAAGAACTAAATTTCGTTTTTTTTTTTTTTTTTTCTGAGAATTGCTGTTAATATTTATTTTCTATGGACTTTGTGTTAGCAAGTGATGAGGTCCGATTTGAACCCCTGAAGAAGAAGGAGAAGAAATTGGTGGAAGATGTTAAGGAATATCTTAATTGTGATTGCTACATGTATGCCCCATTACTTGTGGATTCTGCTTTTCATACACCAATTCTTCATTTTGGTAATTTTCTCACACCTTTTCATTCTACAACGGCCTAAGTGCAAAAAAGAAAAAAAGATTCTCATGTGCTATTTCAGTCCATTCTTATAAAATTTCAATCTTCTCGTCATTTGTTAATTGAGTACAAGTTCTGCCCATTTGTGAGATTTAGAGTAAGATTAGGCATCGTGTAGAAAGAACCAAAATTAGTTTGAATTGCTATATATCCAAGTGTCTTTAACAAATTAATTGGTTAAATAGCATTGAATAGACAAAATTGTTGATAAGTAGTTATTTGTGAAATGCAGAAAGTGGAAGAGTGAGTGATAATGGGATGGCACAGACAAGGGAGGAAAGAAGAAAACAAGATGATAGTTATAATCCTATGAAGCAAAACATCAGACAATTAAGGGAATCAATGAAGCATATACTTGGCGATAACTCCCATATCTCATCTGTGCCAGGTTATTCAAACCATTTTTTGTATTTGTAATGAAACTCCTAATTAACTTAACTTATTATCATATTTCTTACAAGTTATGACACTGTATTTGTTTGAATGTGGGTGCAGGAAAAGTAGTGTTGTCACAGAAACTAGAACATCGTAAGATTGCGGTGGAATGAGGCGAAGGACTCTCATACACATAACATATCTGTTTTGTGAATCTTTCTTTAGAAGGAAAACTAAAATTTAAATGCCGATGTAATATATTGTGAAAAATTGTTTGAATAACGAATTTACTGAAATTCGTGAGTAAATTTGTGAATTTGTCTATATGTACATATCCACGAAATGTTATGTTCCTAGGGTTTAATTGTTAGGTTCTATTGAGAGAATTTATTACATTTCAAGTCAAACATAAAGGTTGAATAGCCCATACGTGTGTGTGAACTAATAGAGTTTGACAAGATGAGGTGGTGTACAATGGGCCTGCAGCATACTGGGCCTAGTTCAGTATTATTTTTTTGGGCTCATCCTCATATATGATACCAAGTTAGATATTAGTCATGCATAGGGTAAGGTTATTTTTATCTTGAAATATTTAATTGTATGTATGATACTCGAAAAGATTTTCAAATACTGAAATTTAACATAGTTCATTGTCTTGTAACCAAATTTGAATGCCACTATTCTAAATATACCAAAGAAAATAATTTTATCAAGTGTAAAATCACATAAATTTTATATAAAAAGACCCAACAATTGTAAGTGCAAATAAATAATTATTAGGAACTATTGGGACAAAATTACCCATTAGACCCAACCGTATAGTTGTCCTATAATGGGCATGTGTCCAACGAGCGCATTATTTATTATATATAGATATAATAATTGAAGATATCGAAATATGAATGATCCATGTGTGGAAAGTGAAAGGTCTTGTGATCTTAACAGCAACTTGGAAATTTAATGAGCCACACGTGCATGGCCTCTTCGCTCTTCATTGTCACCACATTTTCATGTATCTCCCTTATCATCTTCTCTCATCAATTGTCTCCATCTTAACTTCCCTCAACATGTGTTTTACCTCTTCATTTCCTCCACCACTTATCTATCAATCAATAATTATTCCATCTTACATCTCATATACATTCATATTTAATATATATTATATATTAATTAATAATCTCATTTAATATGCATAAGAGACGTAAGTAACATGAAATGTAATAAAATATTTCAATACTCTTAATACGAGGTTACAGTAAAGAATAATTTTAATTTTCTTTGGGTATTTATATAATTTTAATTTCTGATAAAATTATTCAAAGCTATACAAATTTTCTTTTATTTTTATTTTATCAGTTATTGTGGGTGATGGCTGTTCATAGAGGGCCTACTATAGTTAGCCGCCAGGAATGTGCAAATCGACGATATTTATGTTACATTATTTATTTTCAAACATTTATATGTTATTTTTATTTTAGTTTTATCCTAGCAATAAAGATCAACCATGGACATGCAGAAGAGAAATGTTATCCCATTCGGACCAAGATAGAATTTTTATCTAACAAATTAAACAAACTCTAATAATATATAGCTAGATTGATCGGATTTTTCTATATAATTATTTTTTATTCGATCCTTTTGATATATATTCATTAAATAAAATATAGGATGTGGTGATAACAGTTTGATTTTTAATCTACTGTGCAGATTCATAGGCAATAAAAATGGGATTCAAATATTTAAAGTAATAGAAATTGTAAGAGTGTTTAGCTTTCTTAGGACAATACCATGTGTGCACATGGATCCATATATATATATATATATATATATATATATATATATGATGCTAGCTCCCAAATTTATTATCAATTTTTTCTCTGTAATTAAGGCGTGCGTGCAGCCATGCATTATTTTTTTTATTTTTTTTCTCCCACTTCTTTTTCTTCTAAATAATTGATTAATTCTGGACAATATTAAAATTCTTGTGAAGTCTAACTTCTAGAAATGGTTAAAAAAAGTTGGATTATGATTTGATTTACATGAGGATTAATTATAAAGCTTGCTTTGATCGAACATCCTTAATAAGACCACCAAGCACATCATTTTATTATATTAGTTAATATTATTATCAAATTTAACTAAACTACTATTAGTACTGTATTGGATTTGACATTCTTGAGCTCTTTGATTCTCTATTCACTGTACTCAGATCTTAATATATCTATTATTGATATACAAAGATATAATTCTTTTAAATATTGTGATTTAAATTAATAATTATATTAATCTGTGGATAAATCAATATGTTTTCATGATGAGTTAGATTATACTCATCATAAGCCTGCTTCTGAAAATTGTGTAGGAAGTGGTCTTGCAGGCATTAAACAATGTGTTTTATTAGGTAGAATCTCGAAATAAATTGCTTAATTTTTCATTTATGTCCTGCACGTATAGATTTTCATAATTGCCATATAAAATTAAAGAAATATTCTGAGTAAATTGGATAATAAATTAATATAAATGAGGGGTCTGACAAGAAATCAGAAATAGATGAAGAATATGTATGTGAGTGAGTAGTGGAAAGCATGTGAAGAAAATTGTTCATGTTTGGAAAATGAATGCGTAAATAAATAAATAATACATGTTTTAGATATGATGGCATCGTTCCCATGTTTCCCGGATCCTGCCAATTTCCACTTTTTGCTTCAATCCATTTCACTATTATTATTATTTTGATTAGACGCACAAGATATTATATATGGTACGATTTATTACTTGATTCTTAAATTTCAATATTAGGATGAAACTTTTTGACTTTTGATCAAATCCAACTCTTATAAGTGTTAATTAATTATGAAACTTTTCTGTCATCTCCTATTTTATTTTTTCTTTTATTTTAGTAATGTATATATGTGTGACAATATTAATTTATCACATATTTTGTGTGACGTTATTATAAGAGGGATGGAATAGTACCATTTTAAAAAGAATAAATACCGCGAGCATTAAAATATTTTTTAAAAAATTATTCACGTCTTATATATTACTGTAACAATCATCAGAAAACACACTAATTTTTTATGAGAGTATCATTTTCATTTTAAAAATACCATCCAAGGGCCGTGACGTCCATGAATTTATAAATAATAATTGATTGGATATCCATGTGATTATGACAACAGCTGTACTCCGCCGATACTTGCATGAAATTTTAAAATAAAAATAATAAAAAATAAAAATATCTAATATATATATATAGACATATGTAATTTGTGTTTAACTGCATCCTCTATTCTAATTTGATATTTCATTTTATATTTTATTATTTTTAATTTATATTATGTGTAAGTTATTAATGTCATCCTTTACATTTAACATATCGTGGTTATTTTGAAATATCAAATAAAATACCAATGTATAATAGAAGATCATATTGGAAGTGTTTTTTATAAGTAGTTCCATTTATAGCCAATATAAAACGAATCTTCACAACATTGTATATTCCAAATTCAACAGTTAATCGGAAATCAGAAATGCAAATATTTGCTGAGTCTCAAGTTAATTGTTCTTTAATAAGAAAATCATCCATAGATAATTTAAATTACAATAAATTAAAGAAAATCCATCTACATATTGATGAATGTGGGGTTGACAGGGGTCATTAGGTGGGGTCAGTATAGAGTGGGATTTCTTACGTGATAACATAATGTAGAAATAGTTTTATTTACTTGAGACATATCCTGTTATTCAACTCCTCCAAAGAAAATGAAATTAAAGCGGCAAATCTTTGATAATATTATTTTTATTAATTAATTGTTCAAGTGTAGGTATATTAATTTGTCCACTACACCCTAAGCATTTTATCATTGTGCACCATTTCGTGGATCGATCTGTAATTTTCTTGTAAATGGATGTAATAAATTAGGTTTATATATGAAAATAAAAATAGAGGGATGATTGGTGGAAAAAATGTCAACATTGTCCTTAATTAGGGTTTTGACATGCGGGCCATCAACTTCCATTCCATGTGCCAGCATGTGCTCTGTCTTTCTCTTATTGCCCCACCACCATTCCAACTCTCTCTCTCTCTCTCTCTCTCTCTCTCTCTCTCTCTCTCTCTCTCTCTCTCTCTTATTTGCACTTGGTTGGATCCCAATACAATTTCACATTCTTTTCCAATTTTCTCACTGACTTCTCTCCTGGATTTCTGCTGCTATCCAGTACAATGAAAGCAAGGTATTCTATCTACTTACACCAATAATCTTTCTTTAGCTTCAACTTTTTCATACTGCTTCAATTTTTCCAGTTCAATTGATACGATTAACCTTTCCATGCTATCACAGTCTAATCCTAGAGGTATTTATATTCGTGTTTCTTGAGCTTATACATTCAATATTCGCATTTAATCTTCCGTTCATTTTCTATCATCTTAATTAACCGTGAGTTTTAATTTCCTCTATCAGAAGCAAAATGTGCAATTCAGAAACGTCACTGAAACAAGAATTCCTCAAGAAATGGATAAAGGGCCTCCACATATGCCGAAATAATTTCAACAAAACCACGAATATTTTGGATAGAAAAAATGCCATAAAATTATCTGCTGACGTGGCCATTGCTTCTACAAGAAAGCCCACAACCAACTGGAGCCGAGCTCTAATGTCTGACGTCGTTTCGAGGGACAACGGAGCCAACACAATCCTCGTCGAACAAATATTGGGCCACAAAGCAGAAAAAAAAGCTTTGATCACATGCAGCAAGAGGATTCTAAGAAGAAGCCTCATTGCTCATCGCAAAGCAACAAGAGTTGTACCTCACTGCCTCAAATCGAGTTCCATGGCTAAGATATTGGTCAACAACAGAACCCGTCTGCTTAAAAGGCTTGTACCTGGGGGAGATAAAATGGATGGAATTTCTTTGATTGAAGAAACCCTAGATTATATCATTTCCCTTCGAGTTCAAGTGGATGTAATGAGAAGCCTTGCCACTGCTGCTCAGAGGTTGGATACTACTTCAAAAAAAACATCTTGATTTGTAATTAATTAGTTCTACAATTTTAATATATATATATATATTTTTTTTTTTTTTTTTTTTTTTTTTTGGATTTTTATTTGAAGGGTATAGATCATGAATTGAAGGAGATAAATGCTCTAGTTTATGTGATCTGTGTACAGATGAAGCTATGTAGAGTGTTCATGTCAATTGCTATATCATTAATTTCTGCTCTCTCTCTTCTGCAAACAATTAAGTATCACTGAAAATTCACAATTTATTGCATATGTATTACAAGAAAGTTGAAGTCTCATGAATCAAATTTGTCAGCCTTTTTCACCCAACACAATTTCTATATAAAAACGAATCCAAATTGCATAATTGATGATCAGTAGAATATGGATATGGATATGGATTCTTGAGAATTATTTAATTTGATTTGTTGCTTCAATCATATCGTCCTGCCTCATAATAAGGGCGTGATGATGATCGAATTGGATGTTGCATTTTGTGTTTCATTACATTTAATTCATGTCATGTGTAAATTAATGATGTTATGTTTTATATTTGAGCGTGTGATGGTTATTTTGAAATATTAGATGAAATACCAATGTGCAATATATGATCTTATTTGGATGATGAAGAAAAAGATGATAGTAATAGCTGCGAGATTGTTTCAGTTCAACGTCATTTTCCCTGAAAATTTACACAACTTTTCTTACTAAGAACATTAGTAATTGGGTACAAATGTTTCTCAAATTTGGTGTATGATCTTCATTAACTATTCATTAATTTGATTATATAACATAAAATTTCAACTAAAAATCGAATGAGCTAGGATGTAATGCTATTTTTTGGGCATTATATATCCCATTTAAATTCTTGTCCGTGATTTCTACACTATGTTTCCTATTTTCTTGCATCTGTAAAACTGCTTATTTGTAGCTTTTTAACAAGACTAGGTTCAAAATAAGGGGGGGAAAAACAAAGACTAGTTAGAAATAGATATTGTGATCATAACGTGTTAAAAAATAAGTTTTAAAAAAAGAAAAAGAAAAACACATGCCATATGGGGTGCAATACATTAATTGGAATTGGCCTAGTTGGACTAAAGCCCATAAATGGGTTCAATTATAACTTATGGGTGATTCTATACACAATCACCAAATTTCTCAATACCACTATCATAGAATTGAAATTTCATTTTTTACTTTTGAATCTCATTATGAAATTTTCTACAGCTTATTATCTCTCTCTTTTTCTTTTTTTATATAGCCATTGAAATTTTTCAATCAAGTTTCAATCCTACTGCTAAGAAAAACAATCATTGTTTGAAGTGGATTTAAATTTTTTTAAGTAAAACTCATTATTATTTCAAATAACTTTTGAATTTTTTTTATGAATGACTTTTTTATGTTGAATTTCAAGTCTCTTGAAACTATTGCGCTATAGATATTTTTCCTGATATAATCACAAATTTGATCTATCATTTATATCCAAAAATATTACATCAATATAAATCAAAGTCTTAATGAAAAAGAGAAGCAGATGTCTAATGTTCAGCAAACAACGACGTTGTTTTCTATTTATCTCTATTTTTCTCTTCTTTTTCAACGGCTGCATATGATCAGAAATTTGGGGTTCTCCAAAAATCTTCTTTTTTTTTTCAACGGCTGCATATGATCAGAGTTTTGAGGTTCTCTAAAAATCTTTTTCTCCAAAATCTTTTTTCAACGGCTGTATATGATCAGAGATTTAGGATTCCCCACAAATCAACCAATACAAAATAATTGAAAATTGTTGTGTAGTTTCACTCCTAATAATTTGATTGGGCAATAAAATTTGTCTTTCAATTTGTTTTAAAAATGGTTGTGTGAATTGTGAATTAAAAAAAAAAAAAATAGATGGGTTGTGTGGAGTAGAAAAAGACAAAGAGAAAATGTGGCAGTAGAAACTAAAAAAATGTTTTAAAAAAGGAAAAGAAAAACTAGAAAAAATCAATAATAAGGGTATAATTGAGATTTTACTTTTATTGTAGTGGTATTGAGAAATTTGGTGGCTGTATATACAACCACCCTTAACTTATCCGAGTCCTGACTAGTGCCGGCCCAGTTTCTACTGGCCCATTATTTACTAGGCCGATCAATGGACATGGCTTTATCTTATCTGACCCATAACCAGTCCAGGCCCAGTGTTAATGGTCTATGCGGCTCTGCCCACTTTGTAAGTAGGCAATAGGATTTAAAAGGATTAGCAATATATTTTAACATAATGTGTGAAGAAGATGAAAGAAAGCAAAACAATTCAACTAGTGGAAATATTGGTTAGTTGTGTAGAAATGCTGCTCACCAATCGGGGATTAAAAACCCTCAATTAATTTTGAAAGATGCATGATCAACAAATCAAAATTCACACTTGAATTTTGAATGAATTCGTAACTCAATTATTTAATAAATTCAGGATTTAAAATGAGTTTGAAAAGAAGAATGTTCTCGTATAAGTTTCATATTTCGATTAAATTTAGGAGATTTGGTGTTTTTGGAAGTGGAATAGTGTTTTCCAATGAATGAGACCAGTGATGATATAAATTTCGGATCCTCATGAGCAATTTAAACCCAAAATGTTTATTCATCTTTTGAATTCATATGATTCCAAAAGTTTTCTTTTGCGGTATTAACATTCAAATGTCAAGTTGCCAATGAAATTGGTTTATAGTTTAATGATTTAAAATAAACAACCCTTTATAAAAAGAAAATTTGAAAATTAATGTGAAGTAGTTTGGAAACTTCACACAGTAATGATAGCTTGAAATTCCCATTGCCAAAAACAAATGTTATCACCAGGAATTTCCCGTACTAACACTTACTTTACGATTCTTTAGAACAATAAATTAACAATATTTGATGCCTAATTACTTTTGATTAAGCACCTCTATTCATTGCACCTTTAAATATTAATTTTTTTAGTCTGCTTCTTTTTCAAGCTCCAACTAACGAATCATTGTTTTCAATCAATAGGTCTGTTTTTGCCGAACACGAAACGTCATATTAAAATTAAAATAATGATATCAAATTATTCTGAAATTGTGTTTTAATTTTTAAGAAACAAGTCAAGAAATGGAAGATTGAAACGGCCTGGAAGTACTTAGAGCATGCATCAACAATGATCCACATTAATAGTAGGTAAATTTTGTGTGAAAATTGAATCAAATATCACAGTTTGTGAAATAGAATTTCACTTCATTAATTATATTATTATTAAGTTAAAGTGTATCATCAACATTCTGATTAATGTATGTGAACGCCCCTGACAACCCAAATGAAATAATATTCTTATGTATATTATATAATATTTTTGTATTAGGTAATACTTTTGAAAAATTATTATTTGATAAGTAATATAACGTATTACTTATGTGCATTAGATAATAATTTGTGTATCATATAATACATTTTGTTCCAAAATTCTAAATCCATAATTAATTTGAAAAATTGTAATTTCACAAGTAATATTTTTATTCTCATAATATAATATTTTTTTGTGTATCATATAATACTTTTGAAAATAATACATGATAGACACAAAAAATATTATTTATTATATCAGTTGATTTTGAGTCTGTATTGACCGAATGTTAAACTCACGTTAACCGATATTGACGGGATGTTAACCCAACTCGTCTTAAAAAATGAGATTCGTGAAACAACATCACATAATCCCTAAACTTATTAAAATTATTGTGCTCGTTTTCTCTTCATTAGTCCATTCCTTAATTTGTCCCATTTGTACATAATTTTATTCCATCATATCACTCACCCATTAAGTCTTCTCTTCCTCTATTTTCCTTTGCACGTGCACATACAACATCAAGTACAAATTAGGTTTTCTTACAAGTAATTTTATCAACTAACTAAAAATCAAAATTTTAAAAATATATATTAAACAGAAAAGCTTAGTAATGTCTCATCACATGACTTAATGAGCATTTCAATATTTTATGTCCTTAAGAGCCCCTCAAACCAATCATTCCAAAAGCTAATCCATACATAGCCTTGTCTACAACTTGAGAAAAATAACAAGAAGCCTAGTGATAGAAAGTAGTTTTCTCATCTGTCCAACATCATTACACTCAAAAAATCTAATTTTTTTTTTTTTATCAAGGTGCTAATCATCCATAACTTTGTTGTAGATATTATAATCTAACTTCAATGATACACGTCTACTTCTTTTTGCCATTTGGGTTGGCCAAGAAGGCTTGCTTAATTTTCATTGTGATAATATATGCGGTGTTTCCAAATTCATATATTTTTTGTAATTAAAAGAAATCTTAGTAGAAACATGTGCTCAATATTTATTCGTAATCCTCTCGAGTCTTCCAACTACACAATCTTTTAATTGATCATGAGAGGTAGAGACATGGCCCTGGACAGCTGATATGTCTCAAGCATTGTCCATGCTTAGCTAGAGTTTCTGGTATCAATTTAAAGACACTAAAAGAAGGGCCCTAAAACCCCTTTTCTTATCCTTTCCAAATTTAATTTGTTATTTTAAGTATTCATGCTTCTTGAGTGGGTAGCATGTGTTGTTTTGCCATTGAAGATTTTGGGTGCTTTTCTCCAAACATAATCTGTTTAGATGCTAAATGGGTCCTCTTAACTTCCATCAACAATGAATTTAATACATTATAAACCAAAGTTTATAATTTTATCTGTAGCATCCCATCGCATAACTCCTTTTAACTTTGAGAGAGTTTAGTGAGTTGACATAAAGAAGTTCTATTTATTTGCAAGGATAACTATGATTAATCAGACAAGAAATATATAATTTTTCCATAAATAGCTCTCTAAATCTCTTCCAAAGTACCTCGCAAATCTTTTTATTCTGGTTGAATCATCCAAATCCAAAGTTCAAACCTCAAATATTAGACTTTAATTCATTGAGGATTAATGTTGAAATATTTCAAATGAGTAACATATTTGCTATAAAAGATTTTAATATAGGTGGTCCTCTTAGAGTAGACCTATTGTGGTTTGAGTCTAAGTGGGTCTGAGAACAATCTAGGTCTAGGGCTATGTCCAAACTTATCAACCCTTTTTAATAGTTTTGAGTTCACACATGCATGGAATTCTAATCTAATGGAAAGTAATCCATTACACCACTTGTAATGATGTGCCCTTTATTTTCATATTTCTTTTCTTCTCTATACAGCTCCAAATCAACAACTTTTTAGATGCCCATGGACCATATGCTCCTCATGCTCAATATACCTAAACCAGAAGAATAACCAAAATGATATATCTATTTTAAGGAACACCAACAACTCAATCCACACAGCTCTTCTAACTAAATGGCACTAGCAAAGATGGAACCTGATTACAGGCCGACGCTCTCTCAAGCTCATCCAGAGACGATGGATTTTCTTTCGCACACTTGGTGCAACTTTGCAGTCCAAGCTTTCCAGCCTGAGACACAAGACCGAGCACTCGTTGTTCAGGACAGCTCGATAAAGTTATTCGAGAATGATGTTAAGCCTCCATCTGTAGTAAGTTTGATTATGAAGCTCTAACTCTGCTATAAACATAGACTATACAGTTTTATGTGATGGAATATGCATGTGAACTTGCAGAAGATGACCACGAGTGTGAATTTGGGCGATGGAGATAAGTTTATACCTCCTTGGAAAGCTAATGATGTAAAGGTAACTAGCATGAATAACAATACAAGTTAACGACATGAAATTTAACAACTGTCTTCACAGAATTAATCATGACTAATATTTCAGTCATGGATATGGATGCAACAAGCAATGCACCCAGAAGTGAATTATAACAGCTACTTCAAAAGGAAATGGGTAAAGCTCTAAACTACAGTAATGAATCTGTTTCTGATAAAAAGCTATGATATATAATGAAATGAATGCAGATGACATGGAAACTTGCACCATTTAAACATGTCTCAATCAAAAAATGGCTGAAAGAAATAAAACAGAGGCGAAAAGAGGACCAGAGATTACAGAAGGCAGAAGTCCACGCAGCAATGTCCGTGGCAGGCGTTGCAGCTGCACTAGCGGCAATAGCAGCAGAAAACTCACAGCATAGTGAGAAAGACGGCACCAAGGAATCAGCCATTGCCTCCGCTGCAGCCTTAGTGGCGGCACAGTGTGCCAAGGTGGCAGAAGCTATGGGAGCAAAGAGAGAACACCTAAGCGGTGTAATAGGTTCAGCAATCAGTGGCACAAGGGCCAGTGAGATAGTGACACTAACGGCTGCAGCTGCAACATGTATGAACTATTGCTATCATATTAGAACAACAAACACTACGTAAAAAAACACAAGACAAAGTGGTCTCTAACTTGTTCAATTATGCCACTTTGATGATCTTTTGCAGCAATAAGAGGAGCTGATACTCTAAAAGCAAGATCAGGATATAAAAACAGATTAAATGGCAGCTCACCAGTGCTACCGCTTGAGGATGATAATGATATTGATTTCAACTTTGAGAAATGCAGATCAATTCTGGCTAAAGGTGCAGACCTCAATATTGAGATGACAGATGGTACGGAATTATCATCATAGTTCAATTAAAACGTTACAAAAACTTAACTTTTAAGTATTATAAACATCACTATGTCATCTTTGTTTTCCCTATCTTCCATAACTGTGTTCTCCAGCTGCTAAAGCAGCTTGTGAGTGATATCAAAGCATCATCATCCTTATTTTTTCTCTATTTTTTAATGTTGAAACAGGAAGGTATGTGCTGAGATCTGTTGCGGTGATCTTCAATAATGAAGGAAAGGTATCGATATATCCTCGTACTAATAACCAACATATGGTTTGCCAAAAGCTTCCCATGTCGATGAAAATAGTAAAAATCGATCCTTTGCAAGATCAAAGAATTTCCTAATCTTTTTAAATATCTGAACTTATCAATGTCATCTGCTCTGAGTTCCTTTTGCATTAACCAATTGCCCCATCTCATTCCCATCCTTTCCCAAATTGATTGGTCTCATAATCCATTTTCGCTTGTATATCCAAGTTCTGATCTAAGATGACTCAAACTAAAATTGGTTCAAATAACAACAAAATTCTCTTACGGCGTAAACTAAGCTATTATTCTTGGATTATACAGGTTATTCTCAAAATGAAGAAACTTAACATGCTAAATGCTCTCGCAAGACAAAAGGAAAGTAAGTTCTACAATTCATATCCCCTGAGAGCTAATGTATCATGTTTATCTCTATTCATGCAAAGTAACTGAAGATGAAATAAATATATTGCGAGAATTGAATTTAACTATGATAAAAATATTCAAAGATCATGATCCCCATGGGGTTTGTTTCATTTTCTGTTAGGTATTGTCCTAGATTGGCATGCTGAGCTATATAAAGATTCAGAAGCCGGGGAAACTGAAACTGGCTATCTCATTGTATTAACAACAAACAAAGGGATGATAAAGCTGGATATGCAGAATGACTATGAGTGCTATAAGACATGGTCAATGACTATAAATCACATGTTAATGCTATCTACCACATTTTCAAAGTACCAGCTACAATTCTACAAAAAATGAAGCCCAGAAATTTCATCAGATGAAATATTATTGCTTGGGCGCAATGCTCAAAAATCCCAAGTCGTTGTCGCTGTTAAATATTTGCCATTTTCTTCTGAAGAGTCTTGATCATTTGAATATGTATGAACTTCAATAATATTATGAATATAATCCTATGAAACAGATCCCACAACCATTTGTTGTCATTTTCATAAGTTATACAACTACTTATAGTCTGTAACTCATCACAATTATCTAGCAAGTCAATTTGAGAGAAAAAGACATGTATGTGATTTAAATGATTAACAGACCAAATTTATTGCATATCTGTCCCAGTTACATATACACATATATTTCTTTGTGTTTTCCTTCAAATTAAGGAACATAGCTTTCAACAAAGAGTTTTATCAAAGAAAAAGAATTACTGGGATAAACCAAACCACGTTACTACTTTTTATTCAGAAAGAATAACAGTATTATCATGTATGCAACTGAATCTTATGGCTATAATACAGCATGACAAATGTATAAATAAATTAATAAGTCTCTAACAAGAGTTATTTCCCTAGAATCTTATCCCATGTGAACAAATCTAGATTGTCTTGGAAATACCATCTCTTTGTACTTCAGATGGTGATTCAGGAACTCATTACCACTCACATAAACATGGATCTGAAGCTAGACTAGATACTTCTCATAGATGAACAATTGAATGCGGAGAACAATGAGAATTAAATCGGTCTAGTTTGACAGTAACATTGTTGAAATAAAATAAGTACATAAATGGTGTGTACAGAAAACATATAGAAGAACGAAATTTACAAAACATATATATATATATCATATATATTTAAATACAAAGCAAAAATTTCCATGTGTGGTAATGTTTTCAGGAATTACAATTCATATGTAATAGGAAGACCTGTCCACAAAAGAAGCCTAGGGGGGCGATCCAAGAACCTGGCTTGCCATGCAGGTTCATCACTCTCTAAAGTGAAACCACTTTTCAAGTATAGATTCTTAGCTGGCTCATTGTTCACAGCCACATGAACATACAAGTCACTTATTCCTGAAAAATTCATTAAAAACACGAGGCTACTTGAGTTGCTAAAAAGAGAAATATCAAAGGCTTCAAGATATTATTCCATTGATTGATGCATTCGGAAGAAATAAAGTCATTCGGTTTGCACTTGGACACGGAGCAAAGCATTTTTAATGTTTTTAATAAGAAATTTAGTTTACTGAAACATTGTATGGTCAACAAGTGACCACATATAGAGAGAGTAAATCAATGTAACAGAGGGCACTCCCATCCAATGGGAACAAAAAAAAAAAAGGAGTAACAACTTTAGTTTCTTCAAACAATTTCACTTATTGTTTGACAAGTTATTTCAGCACAACAATATTTGCATCCTCATACTTGAAAAGTCATAAGATATACCCAATAATATGCCAGGCATTCATGAACTCGCATTTGAAAAATTCCTCTATGGTGAATTATTTTTACACCAAAAAAAGAAAAAGAAAAAAAAAAGAATTTCTGTGGAGATCCATACATATTCGACATTTTTTTGGAAGATTTTGATTTTCTACTAATAAATCTTATATCTTATATAGCTCTCATTATGGTATATCATCCACCAAATCTCAGGATGGTAATGACTGAGATAAAATTGGTTGGTTGCCCCAACCTAACAGAAGTTTGAACAAGAGTAATCTGGTGTGTCAAGCCCAAAAAAAAGAGCTGTTTCCTCTAACTAGCTACTTAGATAACTCATTAACAGCATAACACCAAGCTTTTCTTATAGATGACCATGAAAATCATGAACAAATCTAGCCTTCGAAGCTGTTATAAAACTAATCTGACGTCCTGTTTAGCAGAAAAGGAAAAGAGGATGCATAGTGAGAAAATGATTATTTTCTTTGTTGATCTTTTAAAATTTTGATGCAGAGCAAATTTCTGAATTCAAATGTTTTGCCACTTATAACTGAGCCGCAGGAAAGTTATGGTTATTTACAAAATGGATAACCTAATTACCACATTTTCTGTCTTTTGTGCCAGTTAGCTCTGAGAAGGTTTTTTGTTGTGCAATTGGTGATCACTGGGCCAGATATAAGAAAAGATGTACAAAATCTCAAATTGAGTAAGGGTTGCGCTCCAACGTCTTATTTGTGCAATTGGTGATGAACTGGGTGGACCACAGTCTTTTGAAAAGCTATACAAATTCTCAATTTGAAAAAAGGTTGGGCTAAGGTGGAAGAAAGTAAAACATGCTGATACATGATGAAATAACACAAGAATACAAGGAATATAATATAAACGTAACAGTATACATTTGTACAATGATGCCCTTACCCCATCTTTCAGCAACCCTTTTAGACTCTGCTATAAGTTCATAGCCCAAACCATTTCGATGCAATTCTTCAGCCACACATACATTGCTAATGTATGCCCTAGCAAAATCAGCTCCAATTCCCCCCTGTACAAGTGGAATGTAAAGTCAAAGAAGAACCTTTTAGAGGATTATCTGGCTTTAGTAAGCAAATGAACATTTTAAATTTAGAAGCATGTCATGTCCATATCAAAATCTTTAACTTTGGTCCTTGTTACAATTTTCCACAACACTTTAGAATTTTTTTTGTTTTTTCAGATGTTATTCCATGTCTATAAAGAAAAATTTATACTTGAAATATCCTGCCTCGCAATATATTCCTTTTTGGCATAATTGCATAAACCACCATTTGAAGTTTGGTCTAATTACAAGAAAACCCAACATGTTGGGAAACTTACAAATACCCCTTCATATATCACCATCTTACATTTTATCATTTTCTTTTGTTGACCTAATGAAAAATGCTGACATCACTAAACTATAAAGACCATCGAGTCGTTGGATCAAGGTCATGAGATCAAAGTTCCTAGTCATTAGAGTATATTTACTAATCTTTTGTTAAGGTTATAACCCTCTATTAGTCCAGGGGGGCATTTGTAAGTTTTCAAAACATGCTGACTAGTTTGTCACAAAGCCAAACATCAGGGTAGATTAAGTAAATAGCCATTCTTTATATGTTACTAGCCAATATGAGAAAGAAAGATTTAAAAGAAGATTAAATACTTAAAGAGATGCATAAATAATAATTAACCTTAGGCTTCATTCCTATTAATTCATCTGGAAGGCTGATGCATTGATTTATGTCTAGCGTCCCAACAACAACTCTGTCTTCTCCGTTTTCTGAAAACTGTAAAGAGTGAGATGTGAGGCTATTGAAAATATTATATAGCCAGTCACAGCAATACCTCTGACACGTGCAGCTACAGGCTGGATGTGAAGCCAGAGCTCGACAAACGAACAGCCATGTTTAAATATTAGTAGGATTATGAAAATTCGTACTCATTCAAATATCAATGTTTTCATGAACAAAATCAGAATCAGATTAGAATGGAGGGCTGCTTAGCTAATATTTGCAAGAAATACAGGTATATCAAATAACAATCGGTGGGTGCTTACTTTGCAAGAAGTACTCAAGTCAGCGGAGACATTTAACACCAATGACATTGGCAATGTAGCATTGATGCAAGAAACTTTTCTAAATCCCTTTCTCTTTCCTGCTACACGTTCTTTCAGTGCTTCAAATTCACGTTCAGCCAAGTACTTCTTATGATCCTAATAGAACTTGACAAGTAGAAAATAATATCAGCTTTTGTATCAGAAAAATCTAAATGTGAGTCTTATATTTCACACTCATGCAAATAATTGGCAACCTTTCAAATGAATAAGAAATGTTCATTATAGTTTCACAGAGGCGGGGCAATGTTGGGGTGAATAAAATTGAAAACACAAATGAAATATTTAGCAAGTCTAGTAATAAAAGTAATCTTTAATTACATAACATCTCCATAAATTATCTCACCTGATAATCTGAAACAAAAAAAAGTTTGTCATCTATAATACAAGTTCCTGTCATTAACTTACACTAATTCCCTAATTCAGTTGGATAGGATAGCAACAAACATTCACCAGAAATACACTACACACAGCAACTAACCTACAAAGTTGCCAATAAAATCCCGAAACCAGTCATTATCATCGTCCTAATCTACAAAAATCCACACAAAATTCTTCGAGCAAACACTGGAAATCATATATACTGCATAACAGCAACTAGCATGAACTGAATTGACTAAAATAAGAAACGCATATAGGCTGTAATCAAAAGTCATCGCCGTTGACTTAGATGACTAAGTGATGCAAAAAATTTGAGGAAAGGGGTTACAGCATAACACTCACTTCGATGCCATACGTATGTTCCTTGAAATCGTAGAACGTCCGGACCCGAAGGCACGTTGCGGCGCAGAGCTCGGCCTCGGAGCATGTCTCAGACACGGACAAGAACGACCTATCAATTTTACTTGTCCTCGCCGGAACCGCTAATTGAGCTGTTGTTTGGTGGTCGGATAGTCGGCAATAAAGGCCGAGCGAGCGCAGAGTCCGGCGACGGCCGGGGAAGGAAGAGAAATTTGCGGCGGCGTAGACATGAGTGAGCGGAGGGAATGGCGGTGGAGGAGAATATGAAATTTGGATGGCCATCTCTCTAGTCTTCTCCTCCACCCACTCAACTTTAGATTATGCTCCTTATCATGTCAACATCTAATCACTTAATTCTTTAGAATTAAGGGGATAAAATATCTTCCAAGTTAAAATAATTTCAGGGAGAGGCTAGATAGGCCCAAATTATGGTCCTATAAAATAGCGAGTCCAACCCAATTCCATGAAGCCGGCTATTTGTGCTAATTCATTCGGTTGGGCTTATATTGTCAATTCCATTAACCCAAATTTTTACTTCAAGTTAGCAATTTATTTTCAGATCTTTTATTATTTTCTCTATGTCAATTTATAATTTTCCCTAAAAAAATATACATTAATTTATATTTTAATTATCAATATATGTGGGACGTAACCATTTTTTGGTACCTTACTCTTCTATTAAAGTTGATGCTGGGGTTCAGACTTCAAATCAGTGTTTGTGGTTCAACCAAATTACCCATGGTTCTATTGTTTAAATAGTAATAATTTTTTTCTGTTTAAGTTAAATATGTAGAATGTATTATTTTTGTACATAATATTGAAAGATAATAAAAATATGTTGACACCAAAATATGTGAGAATAAAAATAATAAAAAATATATATAAAAACATGTACTACACGTCGTACAAATAAACTTTTGTTTTTCTAAATCCTAAAACATGTTTTAAAAAATATATTAGATTTTTAAAATAAAATGAAATAAAGTTCCTAGGTTTCCTGTTTTCCCCAATTCAACCGGATTTTTGTTTTTCTAAATTAAAAAACATGTGCTCCCGTGTTCACTTCCGGTTGAATATATATTGAAAAAAATGAGATTAAGATTACAACTTAAAAAAGGACAAGCATAATCAACTAGAGAAATGGTCCAAAGAAAGATTGTGCATTAAACTAAATTAGTCCTGTACATAAATGCCCAAGTACATGAGATAAGATGGATAAAGGTTTATCCAAATATAGGTTCGGTCCACATACAGGTTGAGGTAGCATAAGAGTGTATTAACAAAAAAGTGACTTTAATGTGACATCGTTTTATGAATTTCATTTAATAAGACGGGTCAATTCGATTCGATCAACAGTTAAAAGTCAATGGCCGATCATTATTATTGACTAAAACATATTATATTATATACATAAAAATATTACCTCTTATACATTATATTATATGATGTTTTTATGTATATCATATGATATTTTCAAAAAATATTACATAATATATACAAAAGTATTATATAATATTTTATTCTCATAATATAACATACGAATACGATGCGATATTTTCAAAACGTATTACATGATATAAATAAAAATATTATATTTCAATCGTTGATCGAATTTAACCCGACGCATCTCACAACATAAATTGAAAAATTACGGAAATTACCCTTTTGTCCATGTGCCATTTTCTTCCATCAGTCGCGGAGACTGGAGTTTATATTTTTCAAATATTTTTTGAATTAACAGAGTAATTTTGAAACAAGAAAATAAAAGACAAAGTAAAACAACAAAAACCAGTATAACTTAGGTATATGTTTGGGCACAGAAATGCAGAAAATTCACACCTCAGTATGATATCCATATCTCTGCGGATCTCATCTCTGTTTTTCATGAGAGAGAGGGGAAGGATTTTAGAAATGACTATGTATTGTCACATCTCAATTTGATAGTTGAAAATTACTTCTTTTATTGGGAGTTGGACATTTCTCTACGACTTTGTTTTTGTTTTCACAGATCTGGTTTGACTGATTATGGATTTCCATCCAATTCACAATAATTTTTTCTTTCAGTTTTTAGCTATATTATATTCACTCAAATTTTTGAATAGATTGACTAAAATTTGGAAGAAACTATAAATTTTCTAATTTGACCACATTTCATGACTTCCTAGTTATCACTTATCCCACAGCTTCACAAAAGATTTTGATGTATTGTAATTTATTAGAGAAATTACGAAAGATTGTAATAAATCGTTAAAAACTTTTAAAAACTGTAGTTTACTCAGCAATTAAACCAATTAATACCTTGTGGATTTTTTATTTTTTTTAATTAAAAATATATACTAACAAATCAAAATTTTAATAACAATTTACAAAGTGTATGTAATTATAAATCTGTACACATACATCAACTAGATAATTTTAGGGTTAATTTCAATTTTTATTTAATATGTAAGACGTCTTCTATTTTTTGATAAGTAATTTTTTTTTCAATTTTGATACCTTATATTTTAATTTTTAATTTTCAACTTTGGTTTTTTTGGTTACTCATGTCAATAATTTTGAAAGTTCCGATCACAAAAGATTGAACTTGAAAATTTTAAAATATAGAAAACAAAAATTGAAAATTGAATATTTGGTTATCAGAAAATAAAAAATATCATACATGTAGGATCAAAATTGGAATCATTCCTTAATTTTATATTTTACTAATGTAGATTAATTCACGAGTTAAGTGCATTTGTAATATCAATTCGACTAAAAGGCTAATCTCGAGTACTCGTCAATTCAATGAACCATTTACTAAATATATATTAGATATAATTAAAAACAAATCTATATTTACTGTTTAATTTTTGAGAACTTTGAAAAGATGCATAAATCCATGGCATACAAAAAGAATTGCTCATAGAAAGAATCGTTTTTGTTAATAATTCATGTGAAAACGTGTTGAATGCTATATATTCAGACAGGTTCGACAACAAATTAGCATGCTGTTCATTGAAATATTACTCATTTTCCACCCTTTTCGGGACCTTTTCTACCTCCCATTCTACACGATTCTCTCTTACATGTCTGAATAAACTTCAAATAACCCACAAACACTGTCACACAATTTACTGTACCAAGTTGTACATCTAAAAATTAAATTGTCACGTGATATTTGAGATATTATTGTACCTATGTATAAGAACCTAAGATTTATTCGAAATAATATTTTCACGTGATATTTGAGACTTTATTTTTGAAATTAAATAGAACTCAATCATTTGTATTTATATATGGATTAGTTTCATGTGACTATAAGTTCATAAACTAGATTGAGGGTAGTATTTTAAGAATATGTAGATTCATATGAAACTGTCCTACGGATCTAATTATGTAATTCATGAGATAAATCAATTCAAAACTTACAATCAACGTTTGAATTCAAGCGACTCATGATATTCATCAATAATCACCCACGTTTGTCGTCATTTCTTATCAAACAAGGAGAATGCTTGTGATATGAATAATGGATTAAATTTTGTTAATGAAGTTCCCTTATATAGTCATTAATTACACGTAGAATACTAAACTTAGTTAGAATAATAAAATTACTAGTTGCATACACATATATTCCCTCTGTTTTATAATAAGTGTTTTTATAAAATTTTTATCATATATTACGAAATATAAATTTTGGATATACATACTCCTAAATAATATTTATCTCTCTCCTATGAAACGATTCTTTCTTTTACTATTCCTTAATTATTTTATTGTAACTTTTTCAATTCAATATAAATTTGAAGTTTTCAATTTTCACTCTACAAATTGAAAATTGGAGCCATTGAGTAATTAGAATTAAAATAATTAACATGGATCCAGAAACCAAAATTTAAAAAAAAATTGTATAGACTCTTGATTATATATAATCAAAGAAAATAATTTATCAACAAGACATCTATGGCCTCTAATGGTACAAATCAAAACAATGAAAGAATTTTTGTTTGAGTTGAATAATATTCATGCAAACACATATGTGCATACATGTGTATCCTAATTGTTTCCAAAATCATCTTTTTTTTTTTTTTTTTGTCTCACTTCTTCATCTACACAAGCAACGAATGCCATTGATTCATCATCTTCTAACTTCATAGTGCGCCTCTAAATATTTATTTATGATTAATTAAATTTCACTCCTTAAAATCGTCTAAAATTTCGAATAAGAAGAAAAAAGGGAAAATCATACTC
This sequence comes from Scutellaria barbata, assembly GCA_028654395.1. NCBI lineage: Eukaryota > Viridiplantae > Streptophyta > Magnoliopsida > Lamiales > Lamiaceae > Scutellaria > Scutellaria barbata. Next base: position 8,710,363 of record CM053646.1, on the reverse strand, counting down.
TAAAATTTAATTTAAAAAATTAAAACAAAAGATAGTTTGATGGTTTGCCAAACGTGATAATGAGGCATTTTAATGAAAGAAATAAAGAAAAATTAAAAGAAGGAATATTTATATAATATTGTGTCAATAAATTATAAAAAGATAAAATAGGTTAGTTCAAAATTAAGAAATCTCTTAGAGATTGAGATTGGAGTAAGCTTAGAAAAATAGTGTCAAAATAGTTAAACGACACTTAATTTAAAACAAAATTTAAACTCAAAAACGACATTTAATGTGAAATGAAGGGAGTATATTATATATATTAGTTTCAGATCAAATTTTATGAGACTATCTTATTAATCTAATTTTGTGAAATAAATCACTCAACAATAAATCCACAAAACAGAAATTGACTGTGAAAATACATTTGATTTCCTGGAATAATATGCATAAAATGGTCTAAGTTTTTGTAATAAATAAGATATTAGATGGTGACACTTCATGCATGCCCTCAAAGCCTTTTTTAATGGAGAATAACAGTAACCCTGCACCTTAATTATTACAGTACTTAATTGATACATTACCACTCATTCAAATATAATACAGTATTGTACTTTGTACTGCTCTACATTTCAGATGAAAAGGAAGGGATCTCAACATTCAAAATATTTAATTTATTCCTATTTTTAGTATCCATTTTGTCCTATGTTCATTTAAGAAATTCTTCTTATTTATATCGAACTTTTATAAATTACAGTGTGTTTGGGAATTACGGATTACAGAGAAGTGAACATGAAATAAATAAATAAAATTTCGTTTAATAAATTAATAAACTGCACTGATCTGTTGCACCTGGAATAATTGCTTTCCCCATGCATAAACTTTACTACACAAACCCTACCTTTTTTTTTTTTTTTTTGGGAAAAGCAGCCCACTGTTTACCCTAGTGAGCGAAACTGATCAATTTTTATTATTCATAATTAATAATCCAAGTAATAATAGGCACAGCATTTACGAAGAAAAAACTAAAACTCTGATTAAGCTTCGTAGCCTCAGCTTTACATGCAAAGCTATTTTGTGTTTTATTACATTCAAAATCATCAGAAGATCTTGCTCTTCTTTTTAATAGGAGTGGGTTCTGTTCAACATGCATAGATTATTGTGCTCACGTTAAATTAAATCCATGTAAAACAGAAATTTATTTATATACGTCTTCTTGATCTCTTACTTATAATTACCTATATATTTTACAATATAAAGCTAATTGGTCTAACAACACAAGGATATATAGCTGTTATCGAATTAAATCATCAAATCAAATTATATTAGTTGTTAATTGAGGTCTAGCTTTATTTTTTTTACTATAAATAGTTCATAACACAATATTTTAATTGGTCACTAAATCTGAGATCTTTCACTGAATCATATGCCCATTCAATTACGTGCAAAATACGTAAACATTTTTAACTAATTAGTTCTTTCAAAAAAAATTACATTCCTATAAATAGACTTACCTTAGTATATATTTTATACATTATTTTTTTCATTATAAGAATTTTATAATTATTACATATCTCATCTATGTTGCAAGGGAAAAAAAAAAGGTCGGGTCAACTATTCATTAAATGATTTTGTATCATATAGTGCGTCTATGGAAAGCGAAAGCAAATCTAACAAATCAACGATTCAAAGTATTGTTAATTTAAATTTTTTGCATCACCGCCCACGTCAACAAATTATCTCCAATGATGTTATTTGAAAGAAAATTATATTAACAACTACATCAAGTAAAGTAACAAGGAATGACTTTTGAGGAAAATTGTAACAATCTATACTAATATAATATAAAAGGAGGATAGTTGGGGAAAATTGTAAAAATGTCATTTTTCCTCCCAAATCTGTTACTATCATAATAAAATATTAAAAAATTATATATTATGTATTCATGAAAATTGGACTTGTCTTGAATAATTGGACTTATTTATGTATATATTTAATAAAAGAGTTAATTTGGTTTGACTTGAATAATTGAACTTTAATAGTAATTGATAAAATTTCATATCCTCTTAATTAAACATAATTTTAGTGAAAAAGACCATAATAATTTGAATAACTCTTTTTTAAATATAATTATTTCATATAATTAAATTATAAGGTTTAAATATCAAAATTATAAAAAAATTAAAATAATGATATTAAAATTTTCATAATAAATAATCAGAAAAGTTATTTTAAATATTTACACATAAACAAGTGAAATTTTAAAAAAGTTTTACAAAAACACAAACAAATTCTTGAGACATAATAAAATTAAAAAATTATGATTCATATATTTATTATTGTTGTTTCTTAATTTTATATTTATGTATTAATATTAACTATATTCATAATTTTATTTATACATCAATTAATGTTGTATATAAATAAGTTTTGTGAGTTTTGTAATTATTATATTTTAGTTATTATTGTAAATATTATTTATTTTATATTATATTGAATTTTTTTTAACTTAATAAATATAAAATTTTGAATCCATTAATATTATAATTTTAAAATCAACTATAAATATTATAATTTGTTTGGGAAGAAAATACTAGTTACAATAGTAGCATCAGATCAGGTCATCATCACTTCTGCCAACTCTTCATATCCAATATTAATTATTAATATTGATGTCAGAACCTTAATTCATACCTCTATTCCACTCCCCTTCTTTTTTCACTATTTCTTCTTGTTAACCTAACTACACACTGTTCTTGTCATTATTACTATTTCAAAAGGAGAGAAGTTTTTGTAACCAAGTTGCACCATGTAGCCTCTAAAATAACTTTCTTACGTAGATGTGAATCATATATCTGGATTTATTCATTTTAGTACCCACTGTTGGAAATGCAGGCCGTCTCGTACCTAGGAGAAGGTCGATGGTCTAGGCTTTCATTTTTTATGGAGCCTCAAGTTTTCATCCAACATTTAGGTATAAATAATTGTAGCACGTGTATTTTATTTGACCTAAGATATCATGTAAATAATCATATATTTTCAAAAAACGTAAAACATATAAGGGCATGTGCATCAATTCATTTTAGTGTGTTATTAATTAAAACAAAATATGTATTAATTAATGTAGGTGTGTTTTTAAGTGTGTGTTATTGTGTAGTTAGTGTGTGTATTAAATTTGAAGAATGCATTTTTGTCCCCTACTTTAATAATTGGCCAATGATTAATATAATGATACATCATCAATTAATGTTTTTTGTTTTTTTTTTTCTCATCTCATCTCAATATATTTATTTTCTTTACTTTTTCTATACAAATAAATTATTTTCTTTTCTTTCCTATACAAACAATTTATCATTTTTATATTATTTATACATTTTAATGTGAGTTGAAAATTTTTAATGTAAAAATTAAAAAATTCTCTATACAATTTACACTAAAATTAATACAATAAATAAAGAATTAATTTGAATTGATATAAATAATAGAATAAGAATGGTAGATAGTAACCACCCTTTCTTTGAATTTGGTAGATATAAATTTAATTGTTCATTTATATTAATTGTATGTTCAATATATTGTAATGTCAATTGCTTATTTTTAATTAATTGCTAGTTATATCTATGTCTTTTTTTTAGATAATTAATTTTTTAAAATAAGATTTAAATATTATTAATTATATTTTAATGTGAATTGAAAATTATTAATATCATAATTAATTAATCCAACATACAAGCAATAAATAATTACTTTAAATTGATATAAATAAAAATAAAGAATAAAAATTAGTGAATCATGAGACCCACATGTAATGATTGTATTTGTGTTAAATTGATGTAGATGTGTGTTTTAAAAAAGTAGATATTTTTAATTAGTGTGGTGGCATGTGGGCCATACACTAAAATGGTGTACTAATAATTCACTAATGTGGATGCTCTAAGAAGAAACATTTTGATAAAGATGGTCATGAAGAAAACTCATAATCTGCTAAGTAATCTTGTATAATCAATTATTTATATTTCATCGCTAAAAAGTAGATTAAAATAATTGGAGTTTTCGAGAATATTTTTGGTTTTCTTAATTAAACTTTAAAAGTGTATTTTATTAGATGATATGAGATTGCTTGCATGTTTTATCAATTTACAAGTTGTTATTACACATAATTTCACATCTGATAAGTGGCGTGCACACGGTCGAACAGCCCGTTCAAAAAATCATGAAAGCCAAATCCAAAACCGAATCGTGGGAATTTCGATTTCAGTTTCGGTTCGAACCGCCGGTTTGGCGGTTTCAATATTCTTTTATTTTTTAATTTTTAATTTTTTAAAAATTAAATTTGCATATAAATATTACAATTATTCATATATTACAACATAAGAGTTTTGTTTGAGTTGATAATTTGATATAAATGAAAATTTATAACTTACATTTACAAGTTACAACAACACAATATTACAACTCACACGTTACAACTTCAAATATAAGATATTACAAATTAAATACAACGAAATATAAATCATATACCTAAAAAAATTACAACTTATAATACAAATTAAGAATAATAATAAATACAACTTAAAATGAAAGAGATTTTTTCATAAATACATAATATTATTTATATATAATATACAATTTCAAAAAATATAGATAAACTGATAGGTAAACTGCTGGTTCCCTGTTTGAAATTATTTCAAATCGAAACCAAACAGTCAAATCACGATTCACAATTTCGATTTTGAACCGAAATCGGGTCAACAGTTTTCAAATTGTTGGCCCCGATTCAATTTTAATTTTTTAAAACCATTTGAACACTACGTACCCCAATTCCCCAATTCAGAATTGTAAGTACTACAAACACGTTTACCAACCGAAATAACATTAGTTATTGATTGTAAATTTGACAATAGAAAGAAGTTTTTGAAAACTAAAATTAATAAAATAAAATCTTGTTAAATTTAGTAATATTTTTTGAATGAAAGTTTTTTTTTTCTTCAGGTTTTTAGGTTGTATTTATCATTTGAATAAATATAATTATTCTCTCTTTGTAGGGCCCATTTTTTTTATTTCGTCATGGACCCTCAAAATATGAAAGGCCGACCCTGTGGAAATGTAGTGCAAAAATATGCACTAAAGTAGTATAAATGACTGAAAAATGCCCTAGAAAAACAAAAAGAATCTCACAGGATAAATAATATTAAGATTGTCATATATTCTCATAAGCTGGTGTAGATCTTAAAAAACGTACAATTTCTTTTTAAAAATTAATGATATTTATTTACAAGATGAACTATGCTTAATTTGGTATATTTGTACAAGATCTACAAAAATAAAAAAAATTCTTAGATTTAAAGAATGGAGATTCGAGTTGATATTACTCTGACGATTATAGAATATTGTTTAAACAAACCACAATTTTAGTTTAGTTACCTGTCAAGATACTGATCATGACAAATTAAAAATCTTAGATTACCACAAACATCTAAAGTTAAATCTGTTTATGGGACAATATGAACCCTAGAAGTGTGCATTAATAGTTAATTCAATCACACAACTCACAGAAATTCCTTCTTGGTTAACACAAACGTCCATTATTGTGTACATGCACACACACCCATAGAATAATAAATAAAATACTAAATTAAACACCACTTTGTAATTAAGAAAAATTAATCAAATACATATATGAAATTACCACTACCAAAACAGAAGACAAGAATTGAGAAGCACTTTTGACCAAAAAAAAAAAGAGAGAGTAGTGAGTAGTGAGTGGTGAGCAGTGAGGAATGTATAGTCTTGCATCAGAGTAAAGAGTAGAAAAGAACAAGTCAGTGAACAAAATTGGAAGGCATTAATGAGGATGTTTAATTCCAGTGAAAGCAACACTACTGCATGGTATGGTATGGTGAACACTGTAAACCAAGAAGAGCAAATAAAATTAATCAGATAATAAAAAAAGTAGTAAACCATTCTTCTCTCATATATACAAGCATTTATTGCTGCCCACATTTAGCCACTGTTCTAACTTCTCCTTTTCTCTTAAACCTGGAAAAAAAAGTTGGAGTCCCCATGCCCCTCTCTCTCTCTCTCCTCTTCTCTCTCTACATTACTATGTTACTGAACTTTGGCATATAACGTAGATCAGAAGGTAAAAGATATGTGCCTGCCAGAGTTTGAGGCTATAGACTTCTTTGTTCAGTCACATTACTAACACTGCCATTTTCTTTTTCCTTCTCTACTTTCACACACTCATATACACTTCCATCCTCGCAACCCTAAATTTTCATTGTCATGGGACTTCAATGTCCAACTTTATTAATTTCATTCATATTTTAAAATAAATATTTTGTTTTAAAAAACCCACTATAGTAATTTGTTTCTCAAACGCATTTTGTCATAAAAAAAAAAAAGAGTTAATTGATGTGGTTTTGTTGCATGTATATATATCGCTTAGAAATTGAACTAATAAAATAAACAGATCGAGGGATTAAAAATATTAACCTTTTTGAAAAAAAAAAAAAAAAAAATATATATATATATATATATATATATATTTCAGCAAGGTACTATTTTGTTTGTAGTTTGTAAATAGGAGAGGTATAATAGTCTTTAGGGTTGGTTTTGTTGTCTATATAAACCTGCTACGTCCATCATACATGTGCCATATTCTATCTTATCACAGTATATACCAATTGTTATCAGTCTATTCATGAATGTCTTTTCCCTCTCTTCACCTTCATTCTCCCTCCATGGAACCATTTTGCAAGGATGCATGTTTGCTGGAGGGCTACAGAAATATAAACTCCTTCTAGGGTTTCAGAAGTTGTCCAGAATTTTTCCAACACCAACATCTCCTCAACACCATCGGCGCTATCCTTACTGAGCTTTTAGTCTATATTTTTTTTTAATATTTTTTCTTTTTCTTGACCTTGCAAGGCTTTTATTTGATTTTATTTTGATTTTCTGAATTTTATAGGATTTTATTCTATTTTTCTATTTTTCTTGCTCTGTTCAAACCTCCCACCTTCTCTATTTTAATCTATTCCTCCTGAGCTTGGGAATGTAATGTTTATGTAGACAATGTAGCTTTATTTTCTGAGAGTGGGAATGCACTTTCATTTTTCAATGGGTGTTCTTACTTTGGTATCTTTCTGTGTTCTGTCATTTTTTTCATTTTTCTTATAGTTTGTTTGTATTGATTCTTTTGAATGAGGTGCCAAATAGTGAATTTTGCTTTAACTTACTGTTTAGCGATCAAATAGTGTGCATGTCTTGAGTTATGCATCACGTCACTTCTTGAAAGATTCTAACCATCATATATATATTGAATGTGGTATACTACTTAATTAATTAATGTGATAATTATTCTTTGTAACACTGTAAAATAAATTCGTGATAATGGTAAATTTTATGACTCTGATTGTTTCACAAATTATTTAAAACTTGGGTTGATAGTCAATTATTTATAAGTAATCCACCGCAAAAATCATGCCAAGTTTAATGTGCATTTATTTATACCTGCATAATATTTAATATATAAATGCATATTATAAATCATTGTAATTATTATCTAATTAATATTTAAATCAATTTATACTTCCCGCTCAATTGTAGTTCATAATAAATCACATTATATTAAAGTCAACGAATTATCCATACAAATGGTAAGAGGATCTTTTTTACTACTTGGATTATATTTTGTGTTTGTAAATTTTACTGAACGCAAATTTTTATTTAAGGCCATAAAACAAGAGATGTTTTCTCCAACAATGGAGGGAGTAAATAATCTTGTTTCTACATATATTGACACATTCACTCATATTTACCCAAATAAATTTTCAGGCAATGTAACGTTATGCAATGCAATAGCAAACATTTTTCAAGACATTTCATTTGAAGAAAATATGTAATGGAAGTATTTGATGAATAGTTTAGCAGCTACTTCTAGCTCCCGTGGATTGACTTAAAGAACACAACCATCTCCGGCCCTCATTCTGAGAAACCGATCGCCTAAAACTCGATGATCCCGAACATCTAACCAGACAAGAGCTAATATCTGGTGCACCCATGCAAAGGCCAGGGCTGAGTTTTACAGAAGGAAACCTTTTGCAACTCAGGGACCTGAAAGACGAACCTAGCGGAGATAGACGGGTGCAATGGAAACCACGTTTGCAGAATGGTGTTTCCAACGAGTTGTTTGAGTCGGGAAGCTCAGTCGAACACGTACAAAACGGCAACGATAAACTCGTTCTTGCTATCTCCTTGATCAGGGGCTTTGTGCTTGCAAGTTTTACGAAAGAAACTATGCCATGGCGGCATAGGGGACAGGCGATTGAACCGGGCGGCCCTTGACCAATTGTCGCCGTGCTGTTTGTCGAACATAGATATAGAGCACAGTGAGTGCAGAACTCGTGGAAACAACCTGCATCATCAGCATTCTAATTGATGGAGATCCGATTCAATAACCACAAACGAATCAATGTTGTGTATTAGACTTTAGGTTTAATTTTAAAAAAAATGAATTTGCAATATAATTTATTTATTTTAATTGCAATATATAGATTATTTTACCAGCCAAAGTCGAAATTTTCGTTCGATTTTTGTTTAAACTAAGCTTGAATTGAATAAAAATCGGAAATTGATTTGAAGCTTTCATTTGATTTGAAATGAGGAATGCTTTGGTGTAGGTTACGTGTATTTTGGTTAACGGGACATCAATTTCGACTTTGGCTGGAATAATGACCTAAAAAAATGAAGTGCAATCTGAAATGGCCTAATACATGTATAAGGTTGCAATCCGAAAAAATCGTGAATTTTGGAGCGTTGGAAAAAAATATATATGTTACAAATTGAAAAGTTCATACTTCAATTGGTTTTTAATATTAATCCTAGACTTATAACCTTTTTCGAGTATTAATTACAATTAATGCATCAAATAACAAGATGTGCAAAAATGGCCAGTTAGTTGAACTAAGCATACCTTCTGCAGCAATTGTGCATTTTCTTTCTAAGCAAACAACGCATGGATCTAAACATGTCGAGGGTGAATTGTTGCATCTCCACCCGCATTCTCTAATATGTCACAAAAGAAGTATGTTACATACATATATATATTAGATTTTTGATAGTATATAATGAAAAATGCAGAATTAGTTTGGCTTTTGCTCACCTAGCAATTTCAACAATGCTCATGAGAGGAAGACATATATATGGTGAAGGACTTAGTCTTGGTCGGTTTCCCGGTCGTTGGCTTAAAATCTCCTCAAGCCAATCTCTATGCCATGAACGAGCAACCATCAACGGGGTCCATCTTTAAACACGCAGTGTAGAGTACTAAGTTAGATTTAAAAATGCTCAAAAGGAATAGAGTTCTGGAAGAGAATTTTTACTCATGCCGGCATCAACTTCAGTGATGTTTATGATAGTTAGCATATACAGTGATTTATACTCGGATCCAAAACAACACAATAAAGAAAATAAGATCGATTGACATAGTATATTTGTTGCCAATTCAATATCTGGGAAGTAATTAAGTATCAGTGAACTAGAAAAATAGAACAAAAAAAAAACAGAGAGAGAAACTGGTTATTATGAGCAATGTTTTCATAACCGAACCGGTGGCCAAACCGACCTGACCACCGGTTGACGGTTCAACCGGTCGGATCGTTTAAACCACCGGTTTAACCGATAAAATGATCTTTGTCTATTTTTTTTCAATATTATTTATGTTACATTAAAAAAATTATGCACTTATATGATTCATATTAAAATAAATATAATAAAGTCATAAAATGTCAAACTAAATACCCCATAATCCATAATGAAGTCTTAAACTAAAAATTTAAATATTAAATACTAAAATTTAAGATAGATAAAATGACAAAGTAAAATATTTTGAATTTTGATGATCATATCAAGAAGGATCATCGTTTTCTTTACTTCTTTTAGTTTCTTTTTTAACTTTTAAAGCCCAATTTGGAAGCCCAAAGATGAAAGATCATTATTTTATAGCCCAAAACAAGAAGTGAATGTAATAAAAAAAAACTGATTTTTCGGGTTTTCCGGTTCTCAGTTCAACCGGTTCTTTTCGGTATAACCGAAAAAACGGTTAATTGAGTGTATTTGGACCGGTTCCCATGCCGGTTCCAGGTTGAACCGGCCGGTTCGGTCCGGTTATGAAAACACTAATTATGAGTACTATATTTTCATTTTAAAGCGACAAAATAGAATACTAAATCAAGATACTTGCTTACCCATTAGCATTCTCTGTGGTAAGACTGGAACCCTTGGCAATTAAAAGCTGAAAAAAAAAAGGGGCTATATTAATATTATCTCGAGAAATTTTTTGCGGACGTTTATGTTGTTAAACTAACCTGACAACATTGTGCATTACCACCACATGCAGCATAATGGAGTGGTGTGCTTCCAGCACCTAGGAAGAAGCATCATGTATCGTCAAAATAAATAAATCTAAGGTTGTGTTTGGTTGAGTGATCTTAAATAAATATATTTTAATTCAATTAAATTAAAGTGCATTCAAAATCCACAAATTTCACCCAAAAAATAGTTCAAAATGAAAGTGATGGATTTCGAAATTGTATAAATCAAAACATCAACAATGAATTTGCTATTATGAATTTCAAGTCCTTCAATCCAAACACAACATAAGATGACACCGTTATTACTTGAATTTAGAAAATAATTAAGAGACACATTGAGATGTGCTGTTTACAGCTGGCAAATTATGACATGCTGCTCTGACTTTCCAGGTTATTTAACTCGTCTATGTGCAACACATTCAGCCCCCTGCCATTATTGGCTTTCTTGGATAATGCTAGACTGAGGGACCGAATAGATCGAAATAAAAATTTAAGATCGTGGTTAGAATCATGCTACAGTTTTGCACCATAGTCATTTACTTGTCTACAATTACGATGAAGGTTATCAAAGTGAAAATCTAGTATTCTAGAACAATATCTTACAGGGATTTTGCGATTTATAAAACGAAAAGCCTAGGAATAGGAATTCAACAGTGTTCCATTCAGATTTTAACAGATCCAAACACAATGACAGAGCATCACAGAACACAGATTCTTTCTTTTGAAATCTACAAGCGTTTCAGGAAATTAATGTTAAGAATGCAAGATTCCGGGCCAACATTTTCCTTCCAAGGTTTCATATTGATTTAACATACCTGCTACGTAGCTACATATGAAATTATTTAGAAACATTCCAGCATTTCAGACTTTATAGCAGGTTCATCCAAGAAGTAGAAAAGAACGAAGACCGACAAATTTTACTTCAAAAATTGGTAGTGGTATAAGCTAGGTAAGTTTCAAGAGTAACGTCTTCTTTAAAATAAACAGAATGCCAAACTTAAATACTATCCAATGGTTCAAGATTACGGATCACTATGCTTGTTTAATATAACCACCAAATTTTCAATCTGATTGATGCTAAAATAGGTCAAGTTTGGAGATCAACAGTTAACAAAATAAAGGGTAAAGCTGGCTTGGTGAAGTTTGTGAGTCGAAAAGGAACTCAAGTTACCAATATGATATGCCCTAAACATGCTATAATCGGAGGCGTGTGATAAATATTACAGAATAACAAGTGGTCAACAACAACATGAACAACAATTGCTTGGAATCAGAAGCTCTTATCCTTTATATTGAACAGGTAATATTTGCTACAGATACTAATATGATACAGCAAAAGGAATTAAAATTCAATATACCTATCAAATCAATTGTAGTCCCATCTTCCACCGTTATGTCGGATACTGAAGCCCCCAAATCAAGAAGGAGATGAGCAGTTTCAGTGTGCCCATTCAGTGCAGCCATATGAAGGGCAGTGACGCCACCATCAGCAGGTCGACTGATTACTTCATAGAGTATGCTACACAACAGATAGTGGAAAATCAGAACTAATCTCTAACTTCATTAACATATACATAACTCAGAATAAAAAACGATGTGAAGTACCCTTCATCGAACTCTGAAACAGATTCATCATTTCTCGACTTTTTCCTTATAATACTGCAAAAATTAGGAATGCTGGGAATATAATCAGCAAGGAGCAGACGGATACATCGAGAATGGCCATTTAGAGCAGCTAAATGAAGTGCAGTTCCTCCATTGAGATAATCCGCTCGGTGAATCTAAAGAACAAAGCAATTATAAACTCACATCATGTTCCTAACATGCATCCAAACTTATGATCACAAAACACGAAACCTTAAGATATCATACATTGGCTTTAAACAGTATGAGAGTCTGAACAACCTCCCAATGACCATATTGACAAGCTTGCATCAAAGCTGTCTGCAATCAGATATACACAAAAATACTTATAAGCCTTATACTAGAGTGTTCATACAACTTAACTATGGATATGTTACCTGCCCGCGATAGTTCCTGAGATTAATATCAACACCAGACTCGAGCAAGAGTGAAACAATCTAAACAGAGATAACAGATAATATAATATCAATTCAGTGCCCATCATTGAAAGATTATCAGAGTATATAATAAGAATTACTAGTGATAAACCTCATGATGACCCTGAGCAGAAGAATAGTGCAACGGGGAATTACGAACGCCAAAAGTTGAATACCGAGCAAGGCGAGGGTTATATTCCAACAAAGCCTTGGCTTCTAGAAAATCCCCATCTCTGGCTGCAGAGACCAAACGCTCTCCTGATGCAGAGCATCCAAAGGAATTACCCACAAAGCTAAAAAATCTCATAGTCACCATATATACACTATCCTGCAAAGAGGGTAGTGAATTAGTTACACGAATGCTCAAAATCAAGATTCTTCAATTACTTTTCTCTTCACCAAAACAAGAGATAACATGACATAACAGAATACACTAAACATTACATTGGACTTTGATCAATTGAGCCTTATTAAGGAATCTCACCAATTTACCACCTCTTCACACACATTGGACTTTAATCAATTGAGCCTTATTTAGGAATCTCACCAATTTACCAACTCTTCACACACAATTCCTATGTTCTCTACCTAATCAGGAACTAACTTGGAACCATTTTTTACCTGCACATACCTCCATAAAGGGATCCGTTTAAGTAACTGTCAGAATCTCGTTGAGCATTGATTGGGACTACAACAGTCATGGTTGTCGAGACGGCGAAAGAACAATTCCACAATCAGAGACATGTTTGGAATTAGGGAATTCACCTCTTGATCATTTGTATTGTACACCTAAAAGCAAACAATTCTATCTTGATAAAGACAGGTTTCAGTATCAGACTTTGTCAACTTCGAAAGAGCCAAGAAAGAATCGAGCTGAAAAACGAATAAAAGTTCAATCTTTACAACCAAGTAGGAAAAATTCAAACACCCATCCCCAAATTATCAAGATTCTGCAATGCCCTTTTCATAAAGATTCCCGGCAAAATAAAGGGAGCCTTCAAATCCGATAGCCAAAGTTGGCCTGAAAATCAAGAATTATCAGAGCCCAGATTCAAGATTTTCTGAAAATCAAAAAGGTAACACGAGACTCGCATGTTTCATAAATTCTGAAGCCAAATACACCACCCCACGAAGTTTTTATTACCTAGACGTCAATAATGACAAATATTAATGAAGGACAATCATTCCCACACAAAAACACATCCTCTCTCCTCTCCCCTCTCTCTCTCTCTCTCTCTACACAGTATTGTTGCTAAATGGAATGAGGTGTAATGCTTAATATTCGGGAAAAAAAAAAGAGTAAAATAGAAATAAATTGGGAGTTAATTAGGGTTAGGAAAAGAGGAGGGAGGGGACAGCGAGTTTAGCGGCAACCTCAAAAAAGCAGGAAGGAGTGTTGGAGTTCATGATTGGCATTTTTGTTATCATTGCCACTCACTCAATTTTGATATCTTCCATATTCTCTTCTGCCCCTTCCCCCACTATATATTGCTATATTCTTTTTCTTTGTCTCCTAAAATAATTAAATACATATATATGCATGTATTATATTTTTGTTTCACTAATATTAACTTTTTTTATTTGATAAATCTTATATTTTATGTTTAAAATACTTGAATTATAGATAAGATTTGAAAAGGAAGAAAGAAAACACCACAGTTTTGTTTGATACCGAACTTTAAATAATTAAATTATCTAGTATAATTTTATCTACATATGCTTATCGTATACCATGGAAAAAAGTTTTCTAAATATTGTTTTAGAAAAATATATACATGTTTAGTTTAAAATTTGAAGGATCAAAAAGTTTAGAAGAAGAAGAATCAAAACATGCCATGAAGAGTTTGGAATATAAAAGATATCTTGTTTTTCATATTTAAATAGAGAAAATAGAATAAATATTAAATTACTATATTATTCTTAAAAATAGTATTTGATAAGATTATAGATGTTACAAAAATTGACAAAATAAAGGAAACAAATTGTTGTTTCACAATAGTACTATAAGATTGATATATACAAATTAAATGTATAAATTGCCGGTATCTTAATTCATTGTGTAGAGTCCATGTGGTTAGCATCAATAACACTTAAATATTTTACGTTGTTTTTTCAATTTATCAGAATATTTTTTCTCCTATTTAGGTTTATGTTATTACAAGTTAATCCCTGCTTTTCGTAGTATTTCAAATTGATTGTTTTCTAAAAATATGTGATTAGAATGTATAATTAATCTTCCTAAAGAACTTTTCTAGCTAGAATATATGAGAATTCCCAAAGGTGTAAAGGGTTGGAGATGCTGCAATTTTAAAAAGATAAATAAAATATTTTTTTTATTGAAAATATTCATTGCATTTAAAATTCCATTTAAAAAAGTAAACTTTAGCCACCTGTGACAAATAAAGTGATTAATTTGCTAGAATTGAAAATATTTATTGCATTTAAAGTTCCACTAAGTAAAATTAGTGACTTGTGTACGGACACCAACATGGTAAGAGGAGGCTTCAAGACAGCATTGATACATGAGTTGGATGAATCAAGGGCTGAAACGATTTTTCTTTCTTGGAATAATACAAAGATACATAAATTACTCCAAAGATTAACTGTGTTTTTGTGGTCCAACTCCACAGTTACTATGGCAAATTCGATTGAAAGGAAAACACATCAATTCATTTAAAGACGTATGGTGAGAGAGGTTCAAATTAGTTACTCTTCTACTCAAAGTTTGTGATAAAAATGGTTAATTAAAAGAAAAAAAAAAACCAATCCATTGTACTTTTGCAATTTTGTTATGGATTTTAATATTTTCAATCTCATACACTAAGTAAGAAAAATATATAATTTAACAATGACTTACTAATTTTTATTCATACTTTTTTCTTAAAATTACAATTCTATTCTTTCGAAATATTTCTGATGATTATTTATTGAATCGGTTATTGATGTTGGAAGTTGCTTTATTTCGGATGAGTCTAGACATATTAAAAAATAAAAAATAAAATGAAAAAAGAAAAAGGAAGAAGAAGATATACAACACATAGCTTCTCAAATAAAACATGTTATTGTACTCTAACAGATATTATAAAAAGAAAAAAACATGTAACACATTTTACAATCAAACTATTGTGTTGTATCCTCAAACATTCGGAATAAGAAAACTCTAAAAATCAAATTCAACTTCACAAAGAAATAATTTAAAAAAGGAAAATAAAATGAATGTAATAAAGAACTCTTTCTGTAGCAATAGATCACTGCGACGTGTTTGAAATATGAAAATTTGTATTTATAAAATAATAGTGTTTCAAACACTCGACGAATCACTAGGATAAAAGGGTTTATTTTATGAATTGTAAATTTATTTATATTTTCCTAATAAATTAATCCTAAATGACTAGCAATGGATAAATTTCAGTGTTTTCGATAAAACGTAAATGACACAAAAAATGAAAAACATACTAAACAAATTAAAAATGTCATAAATATGATGGGGTTCAATCAATAGTACATTTCGTGAAATAGATAATTGATTCAATCCCTTTCATTCTCATGACACTCTGCTCAGTGTGTCTTTCATTTATTCAACTCGTGAATTAAACTGCTCATGTGGTCCAAGAGTTATATGACTTTAGGATTTTAAATCTTTTTGCTATACATTTTTGTGCATTTTCATGCATTCCATGTTTCAGCGGCCAACGTAATGTACGTGAGAATTACTTTTAATATTGCCCTAAATTGCGTATAAATTTCTCAACTATAGAACGATTTTTATTTTTTACACCGAAATTTAAAGTTTAATTGCTACATTTTACGAAGTTAAAGATCATTTCAAATCATACATGAATATATATCCTGACTTCAATTACTGTCATAGAATTCAAATCGATAAATTGAAGGTCAATTTGTGGTTTCATAGAAGGATAAGTTTGTTGAGAAGATCAATTTAATGATAGATCCACACATATAATTTGAAATTGTGAATTGCATGATGGCAAATAAAGTGGTAGATTTGAAGGGTATTCAATCTTCATTGATATATTAAATGCTTCATTTATTGAATTGGCATTCTCTCCATTTTGTGGGAAAAGTCCCTTTATTTACTTATTTACTTTCTGTCCCAAATTTTTAGTTCAAATTTATTTTTAGAGACGTGTTAATTTTTTTTTTTTTTAAATAATGTATTAGAAAGATGAGGGCAACCTATTTTTTTATTTTGAATTATTGAAGAGGAAAGTCAAATTTGAAACCTTGGTCAAGTTAAAAATAAGCATTCACAGTCAGATTAATCCTATGAATACACCTAAACTCTTTAATGGAAAATTACATTTTCATTTTTAAATTTTCATTTTATTACGAGTACACTAAATATGTATGATGTATGATATAATTAATAATTCCCAGCCAATAAACTTCATTTCATACTACTAGCTAGTTAATAAGTTGGGCCTCGCTAACTCCTTTCTCATGACAAAGAGAAAAGCCAAATGGGCCTCTTAGCCTTACACAATAAATGGAGAGAAAAGTTTAGAAGTGATGTTCCAAGAAGTTGGTTCGTGTATTAACATTAAATGGAGAGAAAAGTTTAGAAAAGTCTATTTTTATTTTTTTTAATATATATATCTTTTTGTAATATTACACCAAAATATTAAAGTGTTTTTTAAATCTTTAATAAATAATCAAACCCTTTTTATAAATGAGAATTAAGGATTCAGAAGAATTCTAAACCATAATGTCAGTAAACAATAATGATCTGAAAACTAGATTTGGATTATAATAGGTTGAAAAAAAGGATATACGATCCAAACCAACATCTTCAACTTCTTTTTCGATTAAAAAACTTTAAAGATTATAAAAAAAAAAATTATAATCGAAAATGAACATCAGAGCTCCTTTGGGGCTCATCTAAATTCCTTTAAAATTTACTTGAAATTTGTATCAACAAAAAATTGCAAGACCAGAATATCTAATAAATAATAATTCATTATTATGTATCTTACAAAAATAATTTGCTTTTGTTCTTGTAGAGTTTTAATCGAATATAAGGAAATATAAAACATAGTAAGTATTAGTATACCCTTAAATAGCTAAGTAATTTGTTATCAAAAAGATGAAAGAACATCAAATCAATTCCGAAAACCATGAGGTTTCAAATTATAACTAGAAATGTATAAGTTAATAGTTGGAATCAGGTGATTTTTATGGAATATGCATAGAGATAATATATTAGTGAAAAGTCTAAATTAAAAGATAAAAAAATTAAAATAAAATAAAATCTCTTAAAAGACATTGATTGGGGATACTTATTATTTCAAAAGATATCAACATTAGATGATAGGATTAGGGATGGTAATGGGGGCGGGTGTCTCCGCGTTCGCAGGGAATCCCCATCCCTGTTTCTGCTAGCTTCACGTGGAAATTTTTCTCCCCATCCCCGTCTCGTAGGATCCCGTCTCTGTGGGGATTCCCACCCCACCATATTTTTTTTAATAATTTTTTTATAATATATAAAAATAATTCATATAATTACATATATTAAAATATAATTAAAATATTAAATTTTCATCATTTTTCAATGCTCTAATTTATTTAAAAGAAAATGAGAAATATGATTTTGAGTTTTTGATTTATATATTAAAATATATTTATTTTTTTATAATAATTTATATTATATTATTTAAATAAATATATATAATTTGAGGCCCCACGAAACGAAGAATATGATCCTCATCCCTGCCCCACCCCATCATTTGGGAAAAAAATGGACCCCATCCCCCGTTCCATGGGGATGCATTTCGGGGAATCCCACGGAAAACGGAATTCCCCGTGCAACTGCCATCCCTAGATAGGATGAATATGTGAGCAAAATAATCCTGGCGAGGTCAACCCATATAGCAGATCTGCTACCCTGTGAAATGATAAGGAAACAATATTTGGTCTTTTCGAAGTTTTAGTTTCACTTTTTTGGAAAATTTGCATATATGTTTGTACATTTTCCTTATTCTAATATGCTGATAATGACATCCCATCTGAAAGCTAACATAATTTCGGTTTTACCTTTTTTGTTTTCCTCTCTCTCATCATCTCAAACACCATGGTAATGGTAGATATCGAGCCCCTAACAATTAAATAACTAGCTGTTATACTTGATTTTAGACAATTAATAATATATTTGTTTACAGATAATAATAGAAGCCTAGGAAGAAATAAGAAAAATAATAATAATTGGGATTGCATCAATTTAATTAATAGTGCTTGAAATCAGGGATGGAGACTTCCATTCACAATGAGCATTGTGCCTTTTCTAATTTCTCCAACATCTACATCTCCTGCATGTTTTCAGCGTACTTGTACTTTACATTTGGATCTTCAAATTCACCTCAATTTCGGGCTTCTCTTTTTTCCTTTTTTAATTCCAATTAGAACAAGGAAACTAAAGGACAAAAGGCAAGATCCAACTACCTTTTACCCACTTCATTTTTTAATTCTTAAATATCAAAAGTCAAAACGGAAATCTCTCCATGGTGTCTTTTAACTTTTTTTTTTTTTTTTCTTTTTCCCTTTGAATTAAGAAGTTGTTAATAATTATCATGTGTCTGCGATTTCAAATATCACTAAGAAGAGTAGCAACCACTAATTATGTTATGTGTTTAATAAACAGGTTTTTATTTGTCATACTTGTTTTCACATGTTCATGAGCAATGGTAATTTAAATATAGTTCTTTATCATTATAGTTTGCTGAAAAAAGTTAATATGATAAATTTTACCCTCCTCCATACATAACTATGGACAATAATTGTATCATTCAAAATATTAATTTTTGTGAAGATTAATTATTTTTGCACATGTGCTACATGAGAAATCATACCGTTGCAATCAGTAAAATAATTTTACGGTTTCCCTCCCTTCAAAAGTCAAAATAAAATAAAATAAAATAAAAGGAATTAAAATTCCCTAATGAGATCACGAATGACCTACTTTTAACAAGATTGAAGAATTTTAGGGATAGTGGGAATATATCCAATATTCATAAGAAAAGATGTTTGATAATCACACTATAAAAATATATATATATATATATATACATTTTCCATTTTAGTACATAAAAATATTAAGATATCCATATATAATGTCTCGTTTTTGTCCGAAGCTTCATGCTCTAAAGCTTTGGTGCTTTGAGACCAACCAATTTTTTTTATATATTAATTAACGATGATATTCAAATGTACTTTAATAATTAAGAGGGAAAAAAAAAAATACTCAACAAGCATTAGCCTATTCAAGTCATGTTACTGAGTAATGAGTTTGTTCTTTATGTATGTACCATCTCCTGTGGTCTTAGAAAATGGATTGTTCTGTCATTAGTGGGACAACCGAATTGGTATTATTTATGGTGATGTGAAGAGAAATCTTCTGATAATGTAGATTTAAACCTTATATGAGACAACTTTTTACTGAAATATTGTAGAAGTTTGTAATGAAGTTTGTATTTTGTTGTTGACACATGTGTCTGCCGCTTGAAAATGCAAGTAAAAAATGTTACTCTCAAATATTTTGTTGTTTATTAAACCTCATATCCCATAGGTGTTTGCACTCGGTATCTCTCAATTTACATGTCACGTGACTTTACTAAAGGACCTAGGTTGGGTGAGGAATTTGTTAAACTCTCCCATGAAAGAAATGGACTGCATGTTCCTGCTTTCTTAGATCATTAAAAATGAGCAACAAGAATGGTGCCCTCATTTAATTTGTGGGCACCTCATGAAACTAGTATTGTGTACCATTAACTTCAAACTCATGTGAAATAATGTTAAATTGTGCAAATAATTGCAATTATAATTATGAGCGTAATTATGGAATTTGAGAAGATAGGAAAGATACATTGGGGGGGGGGGGCATACACATATATTTAACAATTAAATTAGTAGATTTTTTTTTAATAATATGTTTTGAGGATTGATTAATAATTTTTAGATATAATATTGATTAAAGGGGTCTGGATTGCAATATATTTCTAGCTTTCTTTCTTCTTGATATAAAGCATTGGTAGACACTACATGCTCCTTGAATACCCATTACATAGTAGGTTCCATAATATGTGTTTTGTCTGATTTTACAATCTTTATTCAATTATGCGTTTTGGTTTCCTAATTATATGAAAACCAAACGGTTTTGTAATCAATGTTCAAGTATAAGCACATGCTGTTTCAAAAAAATTGTCTCAAAATTTAACATGTGTGTGATAAACACTTTTCTTATTTTTAGCCTATAATATTATATAATTTCACACACGCTTATGCAAGATACATACTTCATCTGATCTATAAAGATGTTTCAATATATATGTGTTTGATATGTCCCAAATTATAATCACATTCCCTACTAATATGGTATAACTTGTCTACAATACCTTTAATTGATGTTCATTGGAATTAATCACTTTCTAAAAGTTGAAGATTTTTTATTTAGTCATCAATGTTTATAAATAAGGGCATAATAGGAAGTTTGTGGATTAAAACTATTTTTGAAGTATACTAGATGTGTTTTCTTAATGTGTGAGAAATATGAAGTGTGTCTATATAAGGAGTATATAATTTGTATTTTTGCCACCAAAATTTGCAATATTAATTTTGGAGTACATATATATTTTCCAAACTAAATCCCCAAAGTAGGAAATTAGTTCGTAGTCCTTAATGTATTTATTATGGGAATTAAAAAAAGACAGTAGTAGAATAAAACAAAAGAAGCAGACATCATCGAAGACACTGCACATATTTGAGCAATAAATGCACATATGCTGATGAATAACATCGAACAACTTTAACAATGAACAGTATTGCCTCGACGAAAATTGGCACAATAAATTTCAAGTAGTTAATTTATCCAGCAATGCACAGGCTTGGAAGGTGAGTTTCATTACTTTTTGCATTCATCAATATATAAATTTATATTTCTTCATTTCGTACAATTTCCAAAAGTATGAATTATTTTAAGTCTAATTAGTTAATCATCATTGAATTAGATGCATTTTGATCCTTGAATACTCATAACAAATGTTAAGAATATCAATGTTTTGATTCATTTTGCAACTCAAATTGAGTTAGTTCGATTTTGCTTTATTGGATCTCAACCGATAACTTTGATTGTATTAGCTTGTAATTCACAAATGTCTCAAATGTGGATTTTAATAAGAAAAGTAGAAAGAAAAATAAAATAAAATAAAATAAAGACATGAAGCCACATAATCTGAAACAAGAAAATCTTTTTTCTTGGTGTTTCCCTCAAATGGTTGAAGACCCAACTTCTAAATTTATTTTTCAGAACAAGATCCAATAACAATTTTAAAAGGTAAAGATAAATGTCTAAAATGTAATGGTACAGCTTAAATAATTTGGGAAAAAAAAATTCTTTTTCAGATTAATATATATTTTTTCACAATCAAATGATCCATTTTATTTTTCTTTTAAAAGAAAAAATCTGATTTACTTTAGCAAGCTTCTTCCTTCTATTGGGAAATACACATTTGTATTATTAAAAACACTCCAGCAGAAGGTGAATCAAATATGACTATTCTATTTCCTAAAGAAAAAAGACTTTGGTTAATTGTGGAAATTGATAAAATTGAACATTTCGGGAAATTCAAGAAAAAAGGTGTCCCAAACTTACCAATTTAATTGTCATCACATAGAGCAACTATTGAACAAGCGTCCACACCCTCAATTTGATTTTTTAAGTTGGGATGCTTTTCCTACATATTAACATTAATAATAATAAATAAATAAATAAACGTATCTGAGTGAAGAGGACACGAAGAGAAGATGATTAGTTTGAAAGGAATACTCTTTAGGCGGCACAAAAAGTTAAGTAAAAAAAAAGCAAGAATCCATCAACATAACAAAGTGCTGAAAAAGTGTAACTTTGGGTTCATTCAGTAACTCTCACATTGACCCCAAATCTTCCATTTTTTCTTCTCTCTCTCTCTACAAAGTTTCCACCTTTACCTAGCTTTGACTTTCAGCATACGTAATTTTGTCTTTCCCGCAAAAGGTGCTCAAAGAATCGAATTATAAAAAAGAATAGAATAGAAGCACTGAATCAAGAACGTGATCAGAGACATAAACAATTCACTAACACAATCAAATATTAAATTAAATTAAATAAGTGTGAAAGTGGGCTCTTTGGGTTCACAAGGAAATATATATTCAATTGTTTAGTAATACTGCTCAATATTACATTTTTCTAGTTTAGGAGACTTAAATGTGCATTGGGGTTAATGAGATGGGCTTCTTCCAAGTCAACCCTCATTTTAAGATATCATAAAGGCTGTTACTATTATTATTTCTTGAATTGGAATTTTAAAAAATAATAATAAAGGCTAGTTTCTTGAATTATTTAAGTAGGGTGGCATCAGATTTGAGTGCCCTTTAAATTTTTTTGGCCTAATTTGATCCAATAATTATGGGTTTCTGCTGGTAAGATTTATTGCACCAAAATTCAAATCTTCACCTTCTCTGTAACACATTAATTTCCCTCTCTCTCTGTAAATTTGACCTTGCAGGTTTCCTCTTTCCAGATAAAAAATAAACTTGGAAACCCCTGTTTTTATCTGAGTCCCTGCATATATCTCACTTCCATTTCCATTCACAAATCTTGCTGTGTTTTAGTCAAATGTGACTCTTGTACCATGTGGTTTTAGCATAAAGCTCCAATCTTTCTTGCAAGTTTCTCCAAACACTTCAAGAAAACAATATGGGCTGGGTTCTTGAACTCAAAGAGAGAAGCTTTCTCTCTCCATCTCAACAACCATACTTCCTCTTTCTCTCACCTCCGCCTCCTGGTCCATCCAGTGGCTTCAATTTGAACAACAAGGTAAGCCCCAGTATGCTGCTGATCATAATCATCCTTGCAATCATCTTCTTTATCTCAGGTTTACTCCACCTTCTTGTGAGATTTCTATTGAGGCCTCCAAGCAGGGAGGCTGATGAAATGGACAATGTGACTGCCCTTCAAGGCCAGTTGCAGCAGCTCTTTCACTTGCATGATGCTGGTGTGGATCAATCATTCATAGACACACTTCCTGTTTTCAATTACAAAGCCATCATAGGAGTCAAAGATCCATTTGATTGTGCTATTTGTTTGTGTGAATTTGAGGCTGAAGATAAGCTTAGGTTGCTGCCTAAATGCAGCCATGCTTTTCACATGGATTGCATTGATACTTGGCTGTTGTCTCACTCAACTTGCCCTATTTGTAGAGCAACTTTGCTCCCTGATTTCTCCCAAAACTCCAACTCTTCCCCCATAGTTCTTGTTCTTGAATCTGGCAGTGAGAGCTCTAGAGAGATTGGGTTGGATAGAGAGGTGGGCTTGGGGAGAGTGAACTCCCATTTGAGTGAAGAAAAGTCTGGTGAAATTCAGATCAAAGAGGAAGAAAGTAGCAAGAAAGTTGCGTCAGTGAAGCTTGGGAAATTCAAGAATGTGGAGAGTGGAGTTCTTGAAGGTGAAGGCAGTAGTGATGGCAATGTCGATTCAAGAAGATGCTTTTCCATGGGCTCATTTGCTTACGTAATGGATGAGAATTCATTATTACAAGTCCCCATTAGAACCCCTGCCAAGAAACAATCAAGCAAGAAGCTTTCCTTGCCATTGACACCAGGGCACAGACCAGCCATGTCTGAATGTGGCTGTGATTCAAGAAGAGAGTTCAATGGCTTTGAACCCTTCAAGATTCTCCAAATTCAAACTGGCTCTGATCCACTTGATTCAAAGTCCATTAGTACAAGTAAAATGGAGAGCTTTTCAGTGTCCAAGATCTGGTTAAGGGGGTGTAAGGATAAGGCCAATGCAGCCTCAATGGAGTCCTCGAGACGGGCTTTTTCGTTTCGGTTTCCAGTTCACCGGGTGGCCTCGGATGAACTGAAGGCAAAGAGCACTCGGAGAACTGCATCGGAGATCGATATGAGGAGGTGGGGAAGTGGAGGAAGTGAAGTGGCTGTTGATGAAGAGATTGAAAGCTGTAATAGTTTGGATTCTCAGACAAATCATCCATCATTTGCTAAGAGGACTCTTCTTTGGCTTATGAGAAAGCCGAACAAGGTTGTTCATCCAACGTTTTCGAGCAATGTTTAGATTGTCTTTGATTCATCTCCTCTTAGATTTTGCATTCCTTAAACAATTTAGTGTCAAGTAGTGTGTATAGGCAATTCAGAACTGGATAAAGAGGAGAAAACAAAACACAAATTCATTACAATTAAATGTGTATTAAATTGCTTTTTAAGTTAGTAAAATGTTACTCATTCTCAAGTGTTTTCTTGGAGACTGATAATTTTGGTATATGGCTATATGAGTGCTTATTATTTATGAGTCTAACATTTATTAACAATCTCCAATTTTTGGCTTCTAATTGAGCATAGTTTTACTATGGCGAAGTTGGTTAAAATTCATTTAAATTAATTTTCTCGCGCACTAATTTCTGTCAATTCATTCAGTGGTTCAGCTTACAAATTTGCTGTACTGCATGTGAGCATTTAAAGTGGCATTATCAAGCTGTACACTAGTTAGTTTTGAGCATTTATTTGGATCTCAGAAACATCTTTCATAGTTCATTTTCCCTTTTTTTTTTTTTTTTTCCTAGTGAGATTGAGATACCACTTCACTTCTAATGTTGATTGTGAAAAAACCTACAAAAATGGTTCAAGGTTTGGTGGTAGTGGTTATTCGAATCTTGCCTAGATTATTCCAAGTGTCAAAGGTAGGTGAAATAGACCTTCAAGATGAAAGTGAAATTAAATAGAGATTAATTTTGTGAAAGCAAGCAACCTTCCAGTTGATGATATTTCATGTTTAGGTGTATTTTGAGTTGAAAAGAATCCTGTCTAGTTTCAATACATACAGTTTTCCGAGATGAAATTTATTCCTTCTTTTTTAAAGTTAATCTTCTAAAAAATATTTATTTTTTGGGGTTAAGGGATAAGAATAATCTTAATTAGTGGACCATATTAATCATATTTCTAATCGGAAGAAGTATCCTTAGTTTTTGTCAATTAATAAATGCTTATATAGGTCATATGGTTTTCTGATTTAATTACACATTAATTTCTATCTTCCCATACATGTGCGACTGTTGGATATAAATGCCATTCGCTGGACTTAGATAAATGAATAAATAATAATAATCAAATATATGGATCCATTGAAATGCAGTAATTTTAGGTAGGGATAAGCAAGAAGACTCTTGGATATAATTTAACCATATCGAAAAACATCTCGAATCGACAAATATTCATAAACTGATCGATTATATCTATATAGAATTATTTCAAGATTTTAATAACAAGATTTCTCGAAATCCATATAAATTACTTTTAAATGTCGGTACATTGGATGCATTGCAGGCTGCTCATCAAAATCCCAACATAAAAGAAAAGCTTCCTTAAACAATATATGTAAGATTGATCAGTTTGAGAAGAAAAATACAAGTTGAATTACACCCCAAGAGAAGTATAAAATCTGAAAGTTGAAGAGAAAACTGTTATAGAAATTGATTGTAATGTATGAAAATTGCGAGAAAGAAGGTAAACAATATGAATCATGTGGTCCCTCAATATGTTATATAAAGATTGAATGAAATAAAATAGAAAAAAGATAATATGTTGTATGGGAATAGTTGACACTAAAATTGGGGCACCAAGTTATTAGCGTCACGGGGTGAAGAGAGGCTATGACCTAAGTACTATACCTCATATCTATTTTGTCCCCACTTCTATTATTCCATTTCTTCAACTCTTCTAATCTTATTTTATCATTCCATTTTTTGGATTCTGGATTTATATACAAAATCAGGCTGGGGTGTTTACTTCTGATAATTTGAATCAAGTATAATACTCATACATTTGTGTGTGAATATATGTATGATTGACTGATTGTATTTTTGCGTTAATATATCTAATGTAGTTCAAATCCACTTGATATAGAGTAAATTTCAAACTTTACTCGAAAAAAATTAGTTTAAGATGAAAGCGATGAATTGATTTAGGATATCCTTATTAGCTTTTCTTCCACAAAAAATCTTGCTACCATCAATGAATTTCCTATCATAAATTTTAAATCACTCAATTACAAAACAAAAAAGGTTATTGATATTTCTTCCATAAAAAATCATCTTCAACTTTACTTATTTTATTATAGGTAATTCTGGTGTCCAAAGTTTTAGTATTTTTGGATCAAATGTTCTCTTTTAACACGTTCTTTGTAACTTTTACATGTTGAAAATAGATATTTATTTGAATCTTTTTTTTTTTAGATTCAATAATAATATGGAATGTGGACGGATTAACAACACTCTAGTGGGGCCGAAAAACCCAGTAAGAAAAATGACAAAGCTATCCAAGGGTGATCTTTAAAGACAAGGCCCTCAAATATGTATGAAGCCCAAGAGATATGGCCCAAACTAATGCCCACATAAAAAACACAAAAGATCAATGTGGGCTTTCTGTTAGGCCCGGTATGAAATGGGTTATGGACAGTATAACGCCCATTTAAATTAGCAGATCTTAGCAAACTGAACTAGTGTAGCTCGCATTTGATTAGAAATTAGATCTAATGGGACTTCTTTTTTTTTTTTTTTTTGAAGAAAGCAAATCTTATTTTCTTTCTTTCTTGTTTTTCATGCCGATGGAGATTTGGATTAAAACTATAATAAAACTCATTTTCATACAGTAAGGACCAAACAAAGCTGACTGGATTTAATTCGTCCATTCTTACTAGTTAAATCAGAGGTGGTCAATTGAAAAGCAATTTGAGATCTTTTATTGGATTGCTAAACCACAGATTTCCAAATACTCCAAAATCTTGATTTTATCTGTTTGTAATATTGTTTCATAGAAAACAAACGCCTATGTTTGTTAAAAAAATGCTGACATGTGCACTTTCATATGTAAATATTTCACCGTTTTAAATATTATGACAGTGAAATTAATAACTATAATTATTATCAATAGCTATGGTGTATGGATGAGCAGAGCTAAATTGCATATTAACGAAATTGATATCTGCAACTTATTATCCAAATATTAGTAAACAAAATGAAGCTGAGAGCAAAGTGACTAAATTAAAACTAAATTCTATAGATCACTATTTTACTGGTGTCATATTTAAATAAATAATCACTAAATTACAGTTACATCTATTCGGAAAAAAAACTCTCGTATAATTAAGATAATGGTCTAATACATAATTAACCTATAAATTATCATATCCAAAAATTTAACGTTAGATAACAATTTCCATCACAACCACCATATATATAACTTTAGTTTTTGAAACAAATTTTTATCTGAATATAACTTTAGCGAGGGGGAAAAAATTCAATTTTACTACCTTTAGTTTTTATCTGAATATAACTTTGCGAATTTTGAAACAAACTTGGACTACAAAGTTAACTATACTTGATGCTCTGTATCTATATAACATCTGATTTCTCTTGAGTACATATTTATTTATATCAAGATAAAAACACCATTCATATGAACAAATTTCGGCTTATAAGTTATAACTAAAAAACAATAATATCAATACTATTATACTATACACACCACAAACTTACTTTGATGTTTCATCTTAAATATATTTTATTGTTTTTTAATATATATTATGGTTGAATTAATTATATCATTTATATACCGAATGTGTAATGATTATTTTGAAATATTCGATAAAAAATATGTTAAAATAGAGAATGTCATGCGAATATGCTTAAAATGCTCAAATATTACGTGAGATTTGGCACTGGGATACCTATTGTCTTATTATTTGGACAATACGCACAAACTCTTTGGATGCCAACAAAAATCCCTTTCTTATTTTTTTATCCGCAGCAAAATGTTAAAAGAAACATTAAATTAATTGATGCCACCTCACTACAATAGGGTACATATAATATTTTATATTCTCTTGATTTCATCTATAAATAGGGGTTTCATGATTCATGATTCATCACACAAAGATCACATTAATATATATTTTAAATTAAAATGTGCAATACCATGCGACTAGTTACATTAATGGTGGTGATGATAGTTGCAGCTTCAGTTGCACATGCTGATCAAGGAACTGCCACTTATTATACACCTCCTTATGTTCGTAAGTATCTATAACCACTAAAATTCTTTTAATTAACGTTAATCAGTAAAATAAAATCACTTCCAATATTCACTTGATTAAACAACCAACCATCAGTAAAACTAAAAAAATAAATACGTAATTAAAGTAAACATAGAATATTATTATATATTCCCTCGTGCTTTTCAAGCACTGAACGGTATTTTATTGTAGTTTTTGCACTTCTATCATTCATATCCAGATCCAGTAGTCTGAATTAGAAAAAATATTTCATAATTTTTCTTATTATAAAAAAAATAATGAAAAGAAAAGAAAAGGAGAATAGCGCATGCAGTGTGATCCTGCGCGACCTTTTACAATATTGTTGGAACAGAAAAACATCAAACACAAATGTTTTTACTTGTTTGATGAAATGAATTCAGCATCATCGTGCGATGGGTTCGCCGAAGAGGGGGTGATGATTGCAGCAGCTAGTGATGCAATCTGGGACAACAAAGGGGCATGTGGAAGAAGATACGAGGTTAAATGCAGTGGAGCTACAAATCAAGGTGTTCCCCATCCTTGTACTGGTCGAACTGTGGTCGTTAAAATAGTGGATTATTGTCCACCTGGATGTCATGGCACCATTGATCTCTCTCAAGAAGCATTTGCCATTATTGCTAATCCTGATGCTGGCAAAATCGACATTCAATTCCATCAGTAACTCATCTTATATAAAACCAATTCTTCTTTGTTTCTACTATATTACTTAATTAATTTGACTATTTTCTTGTTTTTCAGGGTTTGAATTCATGGATAATGGTTCTCAATAAATGTGCAGCATTGGCCTCAAGATATAAATGTCGTTTGCATTAGTTAATGCTGTCAAGGATTAATTAATATATGTATTCTAAATTAATTGACTGCTTTACGATTTTATTACTGCAATGTTGTGTAACTGCGTGCTACTTTATCTATTTATCAATAAAAATTATGAATTTGTTGTTGCTGTTGTTGCAAATTTATCTATTTTCCTAGATTTAAAGTTCATTAATCATAGTTTGGCAGTATTATCATTTTAAAAATAAGTTTAAATAATATTTGAAAATCAAGATAAACAAAATCTTAATTTTGTTAATCTTTAAGTAATCAGCGTTTTATATTTTAGATCATTTCGGGATATATATTATCTTACTAATTAATTATCTTTCAGCACTAAATTAATAAAAATCTTTAATATATTTATTTATTTCCAAGAAGCTGGTTAAGTAAGCATTTTTCCAATTCTGTATTACGTGCTAAAAGATCTGTGGCTAAATTTTCCAATTCACTTGACTCTTTAGTATAGGAAAATTTGGCAGCTACACGAAAATTTGGTAGCTTTTAATAAGAATATTATGCTGATCAGCAACTTCGGCGAAAGTATTAAAATCTTGAATTTTCGTATATGACGAAAACTAATGTCGTGAAAAATTAATCATACTTTACCATATATAACTAAACCATTATATCCATTTGAATCTTTACCATACTAATTACATATGAATCTTTGTTTAATTTGATCAAGCCATATTTAATTACGTTACTTTAAATCATTAAACCAAGGATATTGTATTTTCTAATTACATATATAAATTTTAGATAATGCAAGGTATAACAAATAATTCAATATATCATTCATTTTTAGTACCATAGTTTTCTATGCGTTACATTAATTTTAATATACTTTTTCTCTAATAGTGATAGCTAGCGAGAATATTGAAATTAATAGAAGTTAAGGTTCTTAATTTTATAATTACCAGATATGTTTAACTACACTAAATTAATTGATTGCTCCTTAAAATCGAATATTTTGCTAAAGAAGCACAGTAATTATATTTTATTTCATGGAAAGAAGATAATACAAGCGTCTCTAGATATCTTAACAACCAATGGAAGTTTCCTCCATTATTTCAGAAATCTAGAATTTATTTTGCATTGAATATTTCGCTCCAATTAAAGATGCTTGAAAGCTTATTCTTCGTAAACTGGAGATTGTTGATCCCTTAATACTCTCTAGACCCTGCAAATTACAATATAAAAATTTAAGAAAATAAAATATAGGAAAAGTAACCAATATGATTAATTTAGTGTGTACAAGTGAGTTAATTGCAAATTTAGGACACAGTTAAATTTATCAATGAAAAATACTAACTTATTAAGGTCGGATATTGAGACAATAAATTTTCAATTTAAGTAATTTTAGGATATAAATATATGAAATCATAAATTTTCAGGTCCAATCACATGAGATTTGGGTTTTTGTTGATGTGATTTGACCTGAAATTCGTGATTTCAGTTTCTTTGTCCTATAATCGTTTAAATTGAAAAGTTAGTATCTTAATGTTGGGGTTTGAAAAATTGTATCCTTCATAGTAATGATATTAAGGACAATATCCTAAATTTACAATTTTCCCTAAGGTTTCTTACTGGACATAGTCGATGTTAATCCTGCCAGCATCAGGGTTGGCGATAATGGAGAAGGCTTCTTGAGAGAGATCAAGCTGGTTAGCTCCGCAACCAGGGCACAGGTCCACTATCTTCACTGTAACGACACCGTTTCGGCATGCAGGCACTGAGTTGGTCCCACTGGTGCACCGCACTTGGTACATTCTCCCACATGCTGCTCTGTTGTTGAACAAACTAGGGTTTGCTGCTGCTATCATTGTACCCTGATCCTCAAACCCATAGCATGATGATGCTGCAAATTAAAAAAAAAATATATATATATATATACACACAAATTTTAAATAAATAAAACGTTCAATTAATAAAATATAAATTTAGCAAAGTTTAGAGTGAATTACTTACGAACATAAGGTGGTGTGTAGAAAGTGGCGGTTCCAGCTATTGCAGAAGCCATAGAAATTAGGCTGGAAACGATGATCACTGAAATGATAACTCGTTCGATTCCCATTTGTATAATATCGTTAAATGTTACTCTTAATTATGAGTAATTCGCTAACAATGTGGAGTGAAAGTGTAGCAAAGTATTAATGTCTTGTTTTGCTTGTTAAATAGTTGGAATTAATGGCCCTTATATAGAGGTTGAGAGCAGGGCTTATTAAGTAAAGGTCTTCATACGTTTCTTTGGTCTAAATTGGACGATTTTACTTTTCTTTTTCTTGAAAACTAAAACTGTAAGTTTTGGTTCTGCAAGTTATGTTTTTTTTCTCCAGATAGGATTTGGAAAATTATGTTATCTACCACTAGAAAAGTCAGATGTACATATCCACAACACCCAAGTTATTCTTCGTGGTAATAACAGTTAGGCTTTTTTTTTTTTAATGAATTGAGGTAACGAGGGAAAGAAATACAATATATAAAGATTATAATAATTTGGTGATTCAGGTTTAAAATTTGTTATTAATTTGAGATAGATTTGTCAATTTTAATTTGGAATTTGAGAGGATTTTATAAATTTGGAGATTTTTGTAAAGTAAAATTATAGTTAAAATGTCATTTTGACATTTAAAATTATATAACAAAACAACTGTTATACTTTTTATTTTGAAAACGTCATAAATGTGTGTTAAGAATTGCAAGAAAAAGTAAATATTATTATTGACAATTGTAGAAAATGTATGTATCTTTTTAGATCTCAAGCTAAGCATGAATTTGAATTTTAACTAAATTTATCCACAATTCGAATGTATCGAGTTCAAAACAAACACAATTTTTAAAGAATTAAACAAAATGTTGTATATCAAGTATGTACTAATGTATCCACACATTGCAAAAGAAAATTTGATTTATGCTTATACCTTCTTGAAAAGCCAAAAAAAAAAAATGATTTATTATTATTTTGATCAATAGAAAGACTGAAACTGTTTGAATGACTCAAGTTCAATCACCATAACAAAATTACCTGGAGTAAGGCCCCTAAAAAGGTTAAGCTTATAGAGCTTGAAGGCTTTTTTTTTTTTTTTAGCTTAAAAAAAGATGTGGGTATATTTCTATTTTTCTTATTAAAAGCAAGTATAAACCATATTTTTTTGAGTTATAATTGCAAGAGATGGCTACGAATTTAAAAGTTAAAACATTGTGTAGACTTGTATCAAGACTTATAATAAGAAAATTCAAATCAGAATTTGATGTGAAAAATTAGGACAGCGACTTGGTGTGGAAGTTAGTGTCCGCGCTTAAATTGATGATGACAAAATTGTCAAGATTTTTAAAGTTTAGTTATAATTTCCATCCAAAGTACAACATCACTGCGATATATAATTGTGAAGTTTCACCTGTGTTGTTGAGTGTAAATACGAAAATATCGATATCGGTCGGTACCTTAATTTTATTGAAATATATGTTTCGATATTGGTTTCGATGGAAATATCGACATTTAAAAAAAAAATATGAAAACTTTCTAAAAAAATTGAAAAATATATCTACTGATTTATAAATTATTATAATTAACATTAATACATATATTGAATTTCTAATTTCAAATAAAATAAATATTTTCAACAAATATATAGATAAAATACTATATAAACATTGTTTGTTATAATAACATGATAAATTTTGTACAAAATTAATATATGAACTAGTAGTAACTTGAACTCCTATAAAGATCAAAACTTTTGACAAATATATATATATATATATATATATATTACATTTTAGCTTTTTTTTAGTATTACCTTTTTACAATGTCAATGATGTAGTTAATAGCTTATCATATTTCTCTCTTTTATTTTACTTTTACAGTAATGGTTTACACTACATCGGTATGCTTTTGTATTAGTTAATACTTAATAGTACTTGATTTAGTTTAGTTTTTTCCTAAGAAAAAAAAATACAAAAATAAAATAAAATTCCCAAATGTTTTTTCCACCGATATTTG
Organism: Scutellaria barbata; assembly: GCA_028654395.1. NCBI lineage: Eukaryota > Viridiplantae > Streptophyta > Magnoliopsida > Lamiales > Lamiaceae > Scutellaria > Scutellaria barbata. The sequence goes on along the minus strand of CM053646.1, from coordinate 8,676,976 downwards.
AACGGAAACCGAAATTTTCCGATTTATCTCTGAAATTTCTCGAGAAATGCTAATTTTTCACCGAAACCGAAACCAAAATCGAAATTTTCCGATATATCGTCAATATATCTCCGATATTTTGACAAAAAAAATTGCACCCCTTATAATATCAAGATTGTGATTTTCGCAATCTTTCGGTGATATTTCGCCGAAATATCACAATTGTTTTTGTCCATGGTTGAGTGTCTTTCTACCACTTAAACATACATTAACCTAACCTAGGCCTCTATAGAAGAAATTAAGTTGCCCAATTTAATTTATTTTGACGAGATTATAATAACTGTACAAATAAAACTAAAAATCAAGTCAGAACAGTGTAAATTAAAGTTTAGACGAAATATATTGGTGGGACTTGATATATAATTGTTTTAATCTGCTAAAAATAAATTCATATCATCTGCTCCACCCAACTTACCAGGGCAGGACCTTGCATAAGACCAAACAGATTCGGACCAAAAAAAATAAGAATATATATATGAACTCATATATAAAAAAAATAAGAATATATATATGAACTCATATATATATATATATATATATATATGAGTTCAAAAATATGTTATGTTCCTTTAATTTCTATATATATTATGTATTATTAATTATATGAGTATAAATAGTTCATATGTTTCGTCCATTTATTGGTACGCTTGTATATGCTATATTATCATATTTTACGAGGTCAAAACTAAGGTATTAAAGAAGAGTTATGTACTCGAGAATTAATATACTACTCTTTTCATATCAAATGAATTGACGTTTTAACATTTTTCATGTCAATTAAGAAGACGTACAAAATGACCGATCTACCCATAACTTATTTTTCTATCATTTTATATTTCCAATACTCACTTTGAGATAGTGAAACATTTAATAAGGAAGAATAAATGGAAGCAATTTTGGAAGAATTTAGGGAAATGTTTATTTGATTCCTATAACGATAAATATTTTGGGACAAATCTCAAATGATGAAATGACAATTAATTTTGGGAGAAAGGGATTACTATAGTGTAATAGATGCATGTTTTGAGGCCTTAATATTACCATTGGATAAACTACTTGAGATGTGAATGTTAAGTTTCCTAAATATTCTAATTCAAAATTCAAGATTCCTTCCTTTTGCTCTTATGCTAGAATGAAAATGAAGGTGAATTAAAAAGATTAGAAAAAATATAAAAAATATGAGATGAAACATTATTTGGTAACAGAAAATATGTATTGGCCTACCATTAACCATCTCAGGCATAATGACTTATGATTGAACTAACAGAGGGATAAATAAAATGATGAGAGCCTTGTTTAGCGACAATTAATACTTCGATCACTCCCTCATCATTAGATCATTTCTTTACAGCCAAATCCATTATGTATATAGGAGGATCTTCGATCCATAACAACATAAATCTTGAATTTATTCCAGGCTACATACATATATATATATATATGCTGTCTCTTATTCACCCACCAAACTTCGAATGCGCTCCAAACACATGCTCAAAATCAAAGCTTATTCTTGGTAAACATGGAGTTTACTGCTTCATCCATAATCAACTTAGACCCTGCAAATATAAAAAATAATCCTAAATTAGCTCAAAAGAAGAAAAACAAACAATGAGAAAGCAAATTCAACATATTATATTGCATTTAATCGAATCAAACAAGAGATAGACTAATTTGTTTCAGATAACTAGAGATTTAATGCCAAAAAAAAAAGTAAATAAATGAAAAAATCTCAATTTTTCGTCCTGCAACTTAGGTTAGGTTTTATCCGCTTTTTCGTCATCAATTTTAGTAATCCAATTTTAGTCCTCTAACAAACATTTTTTTTTTCCAATTTTGATTCAATTTTTTTGCTCGAAATGAACGCTGAAACTGAAAAATCCGAGTCGGCAATTCTAGCGTCCACGTACGCAAAATTATTAAAATCAAAATTGGACTACTTAAAATTGATAGAAAAATTGCGATTCTCCCAAAATAAAATAACGAACATGGTAACATTAAGTTAAAAGTAAAATGAAGGAGAAATGATGAGATGCTTACCTGACAAAGTTAATACGAACTTTGCCAGCATCAGGACTAGCAATCTTAGCGAAGGCTTGACTAGAGAGGTCCAGCTGGTTGTGACCGCAATCGGGGCACAGGTCCACAATCTTAACTTTAACCACACCCTTACGACACGGCTTGGGTCCGTTGTTGGTCCCACCGGTGCACCGGACCCTGTACATCTGGCCACATGCGGCTCCATTGTTGTACAGCTTTGGGTTAGCCGCAGCTATCAATGTTGTACCCTCATGCTTGTTTCCATAGCATGCTGAAGCTGTTACATGATAAATATTAATTACGGCTACTTAATTAGATCAGTTCAAAGTAATTTAAATAAAAATTTCCCAAAAATCATTTAATTACGAATATATTTTGTGTAAAACGTGGCTGTTCCAGATGTGGCAGAAGCAATGTGAATTAAGCTGGAAGAAATAATGAGCAGGATGATAACTCTGTTCATTTCCATTTATAATTTTGCAAAAATTATAATCAAGTTTCTTATATATGAGTTTTATATATAAGAATCTCAAGTGGAAAGTGTATATATATTGGTCACAATATTTTGGTCACTTATATAGGCGTTGGGTGCATAGGCGCCAAAACTTATACAGTTAGTTTTATTTTTAAATTATTTCTACTGCCAAGTGGTAAAGACAAATGTACTTACCCAAGAGAGTTATACTTAGATACTAATTAATGTCGTTATTATTAATAAATGAAAAATTCCTTGATTCATATTATGGGGAAAAGGTTATAACTTCAACGTGATCATTTCTTACAAAGATACATAGAATATCGGACAAACCTAAGCCATTTGTATGGCCGAAAATGAAATGCCAAAACTCATCTTTGTTGAAATAATTGACACTACTATTTAACTTTGATACTGACGTTATAAAATATAAAACATGATAAGTTAAAAATAGTTAATTTGTCTCGATTAAGTGATTTGAAATGTTAAATCAAAACATATATGATAAGTTAAAAACACTTGGTTACATTAGTTAAAATGAATGGTTTGAAATATAATATTCTGACACAGATGTTTTTTTTTTTTTTTAATTATAACTGTTTTATCTTGAAAATCAATATAACTAATTTTAGGATGTGATACACGCGTGGCATAAAAATATTTGATATAGGGAATCTTATTTGCTAATTTGGAGATTTTGATGATGTGGTTAATTACAGATATTTTTGGAAATTTTTATTAAAATTGAACTCAATGTTAATTCTTGAAACATATAGAATTAAAATTAGTAATATTGCACTAACCGCTCAAAATTGGCAATACCTTAAATTGGGCATTGTAGAGAATCTATGACATGTTGAAATTTTTTTTTTTTTTTCAAAATGTATCACACATCACACATCCAACATATTATGATAGTATCTATGTGGGTAGAGATGACATAGTCAAAAATTACATAAGGCTCGATTTGGATGAAGATATTTGAAGAGAGATTTGAATTTCCTAACGGACCTAACCTAAATCCATCAATGGTATTTGGATATATGCGAATTTAAAATTTATCACTTTAATTTTGAACTAATTTTTGAGCGATATGAATATATTTCAAATTCACTCCAACTTGAGTGGATTTGAAATTCATTCATTTCAAATATTACATTTCAAATATTAAATTTCAAATCATTCTATTTAAATATAAAATAAAAAATATTTTTTTTCAATTAATATTCAGCATTGTTTAAATAAGTTTCATCATGAGTAACAATGTTTATATAGAACAAAATCTTCGTTGCTATAATCTGTTTGTACATGGAGATTTGGAATTAAAAAAATATATAATTCACTTTCATACAATGGGGATCAATTATAACTGGCTGGAATTAGTTCGTCCATGGTAATAAAGTTAAATTTGGGGATTTGTGTATCGAATATTTAAGGCGAATTCAACAAAATAAAATATAATCTAAAACAGTAGATTCAAGAATGGGATGCAAAAATCCTATTTTTTTAACATTGAATTAGTTATAATTGTTAATAAGGCCTAACAATATAATCTTAATTTTCATATTTTTATTGATAAATTACGATCTCTAATTAGTAAATAATTATAGATTCGATGTTGAAATTTAAATTATTAGTTGAATTAAGAAATAGAAAAACTCAATTATAGCCAACAAACACATATATAAGTTTATAAGTACTACTAGACCTTATATTTGTATAATAAAGAATAAAAAAAATTATGTAATAAGTTATGTTAATCGCCAAAAATATCAAAAAAGTGCAACAATTACAAATTTGATATTCTAATTAACGGTATATTATTTTGACTAATTAAACAAATAATCATTTTTAAACAATTCACCATAATAATAATCAATATGTACAGAAAATATATGAATGATGAAGAAAGAAAGAATGATAAAATTTAAATTAGATCTCATAATAATGAAAAAACAAAGTCTTGATTAATCCTTGACTAGAAATAATTTAGTCCTCCTTCAGATTGAAAATCACAAAAGATAAAAGTTATAGAGAACTTTTCAAGAGTGATGATGGAGAAGAAGTTTAGAATTTTTTGTACTCCTCTTTAATAACTACTCATAGTTTGGACTCTAATCAAGAATTTTAATTATAATTAATTTCTACAAGTCATTTAAGTTATATCCGCCTTTTTCTTTCTTGTAATCTCGTTGGGTGTTAGGCATGTCTAAAATCGCTTCAAAGTTTGAAAATCGAACTAGATGTTTAGGCATGCCCTCATCTAATGCCAAAACTATGAATTTGCAATGCGTTCAGGTTTCACTAAATTTCCTCCAAATTAATTGAAATTCCTCAAACTCCAATTAAATCTTTATTCTTCAATCAAAAGCACAAAACTTAATCAAAACCTTGTCATCTGAAATGAGAGAATTATGATAATTAATGGGCACTTTATAAGTTCCATTATATGAGTTAGCTTAATCTTAATGGAATGTACATTTCTACAAGAAAATTTAGCGTTTGCGATAAGATTTTTTGTCACAATAAAAGTTGTCACGAAAATCTTTTCTTTGCAATAACGTATTGTTGTACAAATCGATAATATAAATTAACATGTCACATAAAATAATTGAAAAACATATTTGTGACAATAATATTATGGCCAAAAGATTATTTGTAAGAAAATTTTTGTGATAATAATTTAGTAATAAAATGTTGTAATTTTTTTTTTCGTGATAATTATCAATATTTTCACAACAATATTTTCTTGTTGATATTAACTTTTTTAATGTAGTGCATTTTTCAAGTTTAGATAAGATCTTAAATTCGAATCGCAAAAGAATTGTTCTTAACATCAAGCATGTTAGAATTAGATAGAAATGAGAACTCGAATAATTTCTTTGTTTTCAAGGCTTCCTAATTTCCAAGAATTAGTCTTCAGCAATTGTAAATCAATAAAAGTTTCTATCATATGGGTTTTTTGGATTTGTAACTTCCAGTGGAAAAATACTATACTGTTCTAATGTGTAAGTGTTTGGATCCCGATCTTTTCTTATTTTAAAAACATTTTTCAATCCATATCCGAGAAATACATACACAATTTACTACAACATGATGCTTATTATTAAAAGGTTAATTATTGAAAATTCAGAACATTAAGTTGAATTGTCATTTTAATAAAAAAATTTATTGTTGTTTAAAATAATATAATCTTATATTATATATAGTATATTTTTTGATCTTAGTCAATTTTTAATCACATCTAAACAGCTAGACACGTGAATAATATTTTTTTTTTAACTGATCGAGGTCAAAAAAATATAATATATAGATATATAATATATAAGATTATGTTATATAGACCAATAATGAAAAAAATTGATTAAAAAATGTTCTGATTTTTCCGATAATTAACATCATATTAAATGGTATGACACACATATTGTAGCACCCACAATTTCTTTAAACAAAAGGATTTAAACTTTAATTAAGCAACACTAATGAAATTAAGTGGTTAGATGACACCTCTTGCTTGGTGTAATTGGCAAAATTTTGGAATGTGGAGAATTTGATTAAGGTACATTTGAAAGGAAAAATAAGAAGAAACAAAAACAGAGTCTCTCTCTCCAAACACCATTTTCACCGTCACTTTCGTCATCATTGGTGCATTTTTCCGGTAAGGTTTTCTTTAATCTTTTCAATTTAATATGTTGTACTCGTTGAGACAATCACGAATTTGGGCCGTCTCCACTGCGTATGGCCGTGGGAAGAGGCGGTGCCGCCCATTTTTCTTCTTCCTCCCTCTATTCCCTGTACTGCTGCTGCTGCCCGTTTCTGCTGTTGCCGTCGTTTTTCTGCCGGCGCTCGGTTGCGTCGGCGAGTTGTGTCATAGGGGTGGTGGCCGACACCTATTGCGCCGACGTGTTCAATTGAGAGCCGCCGCTTGCAGCAACGCTAGGTTGTGCAGGTGTGTGTGTGTGCTTGGTGTGAGTTAGTGTGGGATATAGTGTGCGTGTATGGTCGTCGGCGACTTGAAGTCGCCTGTAGCGGCAGTAGAGGGGAGACGAGTAAGGGTGATAATGGGTTCGGGACGGGGTGGGTAATACAATACCCGGACCCACCCTGCACCCCGCTCAGAAGACCCATGCCTGTCCCGGAGCCGTGACGGGGCAAGAATGATTGCCCCGCGCCCCACCCCGCCCCATCCAAATTTTTTTTTTAATTTCAAAATTATGAAAAATTTAATGTATTCCAAAATTTTCACATTGATATATATATTTAAAATTATAAAAATAAGTTAATTATAATTATTTTAATTTTATCTTATGAGATTCATTATGAAATAATTTTAATTTATTTGTATAATCACATATTTAATCATAACGAGCACTTCTCAAATAAGATAAAACTAAAATGATTATAATTAACTTAAATTTATTTTTCTAAATATATGCACATATATATATATTAAAATATATATATTTATAGCATATTATATATATATATAATATAGTGGGGCGAGAACGAGTCATGGGACGCGGGGCGAGGACGGGGCATTAGGAGGACCCAAACCCGCCCCACCCCATTCAGCCCACGGGGCAGGTCCGCCCCTCCCCAAATGCCCAGGTCAGGTCGGGTACCCACGGGACGGGACAAAATTGCCATCCCTAGAGACGGGGCAGGGGCAGTGGTGGTTTTGGGGCTGGGTTCGATTTTGAGAATTAGACAAAAACCAGGGACCAGATTACAAATCCTAAATTTAGGATAAATAGCAATTAGGTCCCTAAACTTATGGGTAATTACGAAGTAGTTCCTAAACTTATGGAAATTTACAGATTTGTCCCAAAACTTCTCTGAAATAGCAGACTAACCCCATAACCTTCCTGAAATAGCAGATAGACCCCAAAATTCCTGGAAATTATAAAATAGACCCTAAACTTTGTAGAAATTACAGAATCACCCTTATACTTTGATAAAATGACAGAACGACCCCTAAAACTTGTAGAAATTATATTATGACCTCGAAAATTGATAATTATCGTATTTTGTGACCTACAACATTATAAAATAGAAGTTTAACAGCAAATTGACTTTAAACGTGATGATTTAACTTTTAAGTAAGAAAACCCTAATTTTAGGGGTATGATCCACAAATTTTAAATTTAGAACCCCAATCTATCAACCTTCTCATGAGTTAATTCTTTTATAGATTTTATTGGTTTTAAACATTTAAACCAGACAATAAGTCACGCTTTCATACTTTAGAGGAAATACACACGAGGGACAGAAATAAGCCTACAATCGAAAGTTTTTGAACAGGATCTTGTGAGAAATTCAAGGTAGGGGTAAAATCTTATTTATGTTTTAAATCATACAGTTTTATGGAAAACTACGTGATTAAGTAATCTAAATCCTGTTATTATGTGATGTCGTTTTCAAGTGAAATATTTTCACCACATGAACAAAATTTGAGTAAATTATATGGTTTTGAAAGCTATTAATTTCAAGTGACATAAATGCGACTGGATTCATATGATGAAAAGTTGGGATAATATCCGCTTCAAAGAGGCTTTCAATAGAAGCCAACATATGTCAAAAGATTCGTTTACCTATGTGTCATGTGAATTATATGGCAAACATGAATGTGACCAATGTCCACTATGTGTTATGTGAGAAATATTATGTGACAATTTAACTGCGCATGCGTATTCACACCCAAGTATGGTATTTCTCGTCGGAAATCCAACAATGGGTATTCTTTAGAAACCCATCATGAAAGGAGTGTAATCACCCTTAGGGTTGGCTTGGGGCCCAAATAGATTTTTTTATGAAAACCTATCCGATGATGCATTGGGACTACTTGGGAGTCCACAACGTGTATTAAGTATATATTATAAAGGAAATATTATGTGTACCCCTTTCATTCTACAACCATCCCCACTAAGTGTTATTTTGACACTTACCCCTTCTATAATTTTATTTTACAGAAAACCTTGAAGGTAAGGAAGGGTGAACAGAAATGTCTGATATTTTTGCATGTAGATAATGATGTATATGGATTGTTGGGATTTCGATATTTAGATTTTGATGAGACAAAACATATATGTAATAGGAACTATTGAGTACCCCATTTTTCACAATGTTTAAGTGAAGTCATATACTAGTTTTGAGTCTAGATATAAGTGCTGAAAGATGGAGGTTTTCATAAGTTACTTAGCTGCATCGAGTTTATCGGAAAGATGCTACTGCAAGAAAGCAGATACAGCATCGCTGCAAGAAAGAAGTTACAGCACCGCAGCAAAGTAAGAAAGAACGATGTGCAGCATCGCTGCAAGAAAAGGATACAAGAGTACTGTAAGAAAGAGATTCAACAGTACTGGCCGAAGATACTGCAAGAAAGTCCAAGTTACAGCAGCATTGTAAGAAGACATCAACTGCACCCAAACCTAGGATACAGTGCAGAGCTTACTGTCCAAATAGTGAACAATGCCTATCACAAATAAGAAGTATCCTACAATTCGAGAAAGGATAAATGCAGTACAAAGAACGAAGATCCAAGCAAGAATAAATAGAGTCGTTCGAGACAAGATCAAAGTTGCAGAAACGGAGTCAATATAAAGATGCCACGTGGACTGACGTGCTGCAGAAAGCTGCTAGCCGCAACTGCCGCATTAAATGCTCCGAAAGAGAAAGTCAAGTCGCATTAAATGCAAACCATGCCTTTGATCAAGTACTTCAAATTCAAAAGAGATATGTCTCCTTCAACGAACATCTTCTTCTACAAATATAAATAGAGGATGAGAAACATTAAAGCTGGTTACTGAAACATTTGCGCAAAAACTCTCAAACTTTCAAGTTACAAATATTCAAGTCTACCATCAGTTTCAGTCACTCAACCTCTGTGAAGTGAAGCAAGCTCAAAACTGAAAGATCCTTTGAAGGATTTAGAAGTTCACTTCACCGCACCAGTTGAAGAACAAAACATATACTTTTAACCTTGTTGTGTGCTTAGGTTGTTTTAGAGGTGTCGAACAGTTGATAGGAAGGATCCTTACTGTTTGTATAAGTTGTCTAGAGTTAGGCAGTTTCCCTATGTGGAAGTGTAAAACCCTGTATGGGTTAGCCTTTGGAGTTTGCAGTTGTTGTGTGTACGCTGAACTCTAGTAGATTGTTACTTTGTAAAGTTGATAGATTATTAGGAAGGTCCTGTAATTCAATCTTGCTTAACGAAGTTCCTACCCGATGAGCAGTAGAGTGGACGTAGAAGGATTACACCACATTCGAACCACTATAAATCATAAGTGTTTTATTGTTTTCTTATCTGTGATTATTTCATTCTTATATATATATATATATCTCATAAGCATATATATCTCATAAGCATAAAACGTTTTGAAAATGAGCATATTTGAGAAAATCAGTCTTGTGTTAAATCATAATTTTCCGCTGCGTATAAACTCTAATTACAGCGTGCAGCACTGCATCCTAGTGTTGTAAGTAGTAGCTGTCTGGCGCTGCAAGTTCAAGTAACTTGCAGAGCAGAAAGGTTTTTCGAAAGATTTGCAAAATCGACCAAGGTTCATTCACCCCCTCTGAATCTCGAACACCACTTGGGACCAACATGGATGTTCTGCATTTCTGAAAACCCTAGTTATGCACGAAACAATGACTATATGCTTTGATCTAAACATGATCTTTTTCTCCGCTGCAATGATATAGACCTTTAGTATTTTCAATGGTTATTTTTTAAATCTTGATTATTTTAAAATCTCAACAGTTTAGGAGTTTTGCTGGACGTCCTATGAAAATGTTGAGTTTACACTCTGTTTAAAAAAAATATTATTATCCACGTTTTTAACTCTATACAAAAAGGAGGCGTGACACATATCTAATCTCATAATGACGGACCAACCTACAATCTATAACTTAAATTTATATATGAGCTTTTTAAAAATGATTTTTGATTAATGGATAGCTAAACTCTATCTCACACATTTATATTTACAAAACCATCTCATTAAAATTAATTCATTTATTAACAGATTTCAAGTTTTAAGAAGAATATACATTTAAATTCTCATTTAAAAATAAAAAATTCTCAAAATCTTATGAACTTATGAGCGTGGTTTTATTTTGACCAATTTTAACATGAACAACGACTTAGACTTTATCTTACACCCAAAAACACGTCGAGCAGGAAAAAAAATGACTTTTCCTTAGAAAAAGTCAAGTAGTGGACCATCTTCACTCAATCACCACACCACACAGATCCCAGAGATTAAATACCTTGTATCTTTCAACAGATCAAACAGAGCACATTCCCCAAACCTGATCACAAATCCGCCATGGAAATCTCTGAAGCTTTGGGTTTCTTGAAAATCCTGAGTGAATCCATCAAACTTGTCCCCAAAAATGGCAGATTCATGGCATCAATCATCTTCCTCTCTCTCCTCCTCCCATCCATTCTCTTCCTCTTATTCACCTACTTTTACAAAACCCTCACAGATTACATGACCAACTCCATCACCGAATCTTCCGACAATAATTTCCTTCTTCGACTCATAATATACTTCATACTTCTTCTCCTAGTCGACATCTCTTTCTTGGCCGTTTACATAATAATATCCCACATATCCGGGCTCGCAACGATCTTAATATCATCCACGTCCTATTCAGACAAGAAGGTATCATCACAGGACCTGATTCCAAGAATCAGAGCAACATGGAGAAAAAATTTGAGAAAGAACTTCCGATCAACTAGGGCAAATAACCCATCGAGATACGCATCGTTTGCTTTCGTGCTGGTTTTTTCCTTAGCCATCTTTTACGGAAACCCTATCACCATCGCCATTGCTATTGTTCTATGGTTTGCATGTTTCGTGTTTGTGCTTTACTCATCAGTTGTTGGGGCACTGGCCCAGGTTGTTTCGATCGTCGAAGATTCTTCGGAGGCGGCGGCAGCGGTGGAGAGAGCTGAGCAGCTGGTTGAAGGGCAGAGACACCATGGATTCATCTTCAACTTGCTCTTCAATCTACTGTTCATGATTGTTTTGGGGGTTTGTTGGATTAATGGTTTGGGTATTGTATTAGATGGGTTGATTATTTTGAATTGTTTTTCGGTGTGGACGATATTTGGGTGTTTGTGGTACACAGTGTTGTATTTCCAGTGTAAGAAGCATCATGGTGAGGAGATATTAGATCATGTTGCAGTTGCTAGTTTCGAGTATACTAAATTACCTGAAAGTGATACTAAATTGGGTAATGATATTCCCTAAAGATGACTTTTTTTTTTTTTTTTGTAAATTATGTAAACTATGTTTATGATGATTTGGATCTTTGATCTTTTTTTCTAATTGATTGGATTAATTTTGAGTTTTCCTCTTGCAAATTATTATAAGTTTTTTCAGTTGTATTGGAATCTCACCTGATTTTTATTCCCGTAGCTAGCCTAATTATTAATTGTTTGTTTATGTAGAAAAAGTATTAGATGGTTGAATTATGATTTTTTTAGGGGAATTGAATTAATAATTAGAATGCCAATCAAGACCGTTTCTAAGTAGACGCACACGAATATAAAAATCCAGCATACATGATGCTTCAACTCACCAAATTAATTTCAATAATTTAAGTAGATGTCTTTCTTTAAATTTGCTTTAATAGTTGTTGACGAGTATGTGAGAATTGGAGATATTAAGGTGGGTAAAGAAAACAAGTGTACCATGGTTTTCTTTTATGTGTTGAAGTTAAAATATTTGATGTTTATGATGCAAAAGTTAATTAAGTATTTATCTATCATTAATTTTGAGACCAACTTGTAACCCTAGCTATATAGTATAGAGAATAAAATGTATTCATCTAATCTCCATTTCAATCCAAATTACCGAATGTAACAAAGTAAATTCCATTCAGGATTAACAAAGTTATCTATCATGGAAGATTGCGGACCAAAATATATTTTTGCAAATATAGTGAGTGAAAAAATATTTTTCCAAAATTTGACGACAAAAACCAGTTACAGGATGTAAAAATAGTTTCTAGAAATCTGAAAACCAAAAAACTCAATATGCGGCCAACGTATAGGATAAAAATATCTTTATAATATATGTACACATATGTAGTGAAAGACTTAAGATACTTTTGAACCACTCTCATATTTCTTGTATTAATTTAGATTTTTAATACAAATTATGTTGAGTTATTTTCTTTTAGTCTAAGACATGACGGTCTTCCTTTCTTCCTCTAAATAAATCTTATTTCGATGCTAACTTAAAGTACTTAACATCACAATTGAAAAGTCTAGTTTTTTAAACAAATTAATGGTGAAGACAACGTACATTTCTTCAAAAGTTATGTGATAAGGATATATACCAAATATCCATATAGATAATGAATGTGTGGTTCAGTATCTGTCAATTCTTCCATAATTTTTATTTGAAAATTCAACTGAGGAGTTCAGTCTTCATGTCTTCAATTCTTTTATTTATTCATTTTTATAATAGCACAATTTATAAGTTCAAAGAGAGTTAAAAAAAACTGAATTTTTTTGTACATCTACATTTTCACCTCAAAATAATGGCACAATTTAACAAAAATACAATCAAGAGGGCATCGTAGAAATACAATTTTAAATTCTTTTTAAAACATAAATTTCAGTTTCTGCCGTCACAAAGAGAAAAGGGTGATGAATGACATCTCCAACAATGCCAAAAAAAAAATCATATCTAGCAGACATTATTTTTTACAGTAAAAAAAATATTTCATAATATTTTTTATTATTATAAAAAAAATTGAATAAAAAACTGACCTACTTTAGATCCAACAGAAAGTTGATAGATGAAATGGTTCAATATAATCAATGTTGCAGTAAAAACAAATCATAAAATATTAGAAATTCAGTCCTAACTTACCTATTTATACAATTTAAAGTAATATTGTGTGTCACTGTAGATTATTATTTTATAATCATTAAATTATTTTTTTTCCCTCTATTTTATTATCGTGGTGGGGTTAAAAAAGGATAATGGGCCCCACTTCATTAATATATTCGTTATTACTACCTAGGTCACCTTGTCACGTGGACTTGATCTTCGATTTTGAGGCCCAGTCTCAGACTATTCCTCGCTGTGTTTTGGGCTATCTCAAATTAACCCGGTGGATAATAATTTAGAATCATTCTAAATTTTAAAAACCCAATGAGCCCAAATTTGTTTTGGGCCGACCATGTAACTGAACACTTGAGAAACAACTTCAACTTGTACATGGGTTGCACAATACACGATTAGTGAAACGAACCACATAAACAAATGATACCAATAAGACAAGATGACACATATCAACATGTTACACAATACGAAGATTCGAATTTTGATATTATTTAAAAATTATATCTTAGTAGTTTTGTTTTTCTTTACCTGGGCTTTCTTAAAGGAACCATGTCCTCATATGTTAAAAGCTTACCACATAAATTTCTTTCCAATGTTCTTTTTATCCAAAGTGTTCTTTCACTATCTGGCCTTCATGATTATAAAGGATGACAAGTGACTACCCTCTCCAAAAGAATAGTAAAATGGAGCCTCTTCACATCAAATCTAACATATATTCCCATTTTATTCTTAGTATTGATATGTTTGGGAAAAGTAAGAGGGTATTTAGTCAAAAACTTCATTTTTCGTACTATATGATCAGACATAATGACTAGTATTTTGAAATATTATGTGTCTGAGTATTTCTCGTAAAATAGTAAATGATATGTTTTTGTTTTACATGGCACATTCCATTAGCATTATTCCCACATCAAATGTATAGAATCGTGTTCTTGAAGATATAAATTGCTAAATTGGTATAAAGGCAAAAACAAGTACACAATTCCATAATTTGTCATGTTTTTAATAAAGTTAACTCAAATTATTTTGAAGCTGAAAAACGACATCGAAAAAGACGATGAGAGTTCACGTAAGTTAGTTCATAATGCCATAATTAGCAAGTGTTGACTATTTAAGATCTTAAAATGATCACCTCACATCACATGTAAGTTTGTTCATTCTTTCCAAGTTTTAAGAGACAATGACAAGGTACAATCATCTTGCTGACCCTTAATTCTATATAAAAGATTTGCACCACATTCTTACCTAGCCAACTTGGATAAAACCTTATAATAAAACCTTTTTTTATTTTAACTTACTTGAGATGGCCGTCAATTATTAAAGCTAGTTGTTCTTGTCCAATTTCCTTTTTCTTTTCTTTTTTTTTTTCTTTTTACTTTATCGTTGACCTTAACTAGATACCTTACAATATTGTATACATATACATACTAGTTATGTGTGTTACGTCATATAAAGTAGTTTTTTTAAATATTTATCATATATTCCGACATATATATTCACTCAGATAAATTGTACGTATCAAATAAATAATGGATAACATATAAACAAATATCAAATATTAATCAAAACACACGACTTTCGGTAGTGGATAAAATTGAATAGTGTGTTCAGTTATCAATTTAAATTTTAAAATAGCAAAAATTTGAATCAAACAATTTGACAAATAAATTTAGTCTAACAAGGGATATAAGGTCCAATATATTGAATCAATGAAATTGTAATTAGTGGGCTTATTCCATCAATATTTAGCCCACTATGGAAGACTGTTTACACACAAATATTCACATGTCAATATTTCACGTTACAAATGAATTATAAATTTAATATTATTGAGAACATTTCAGCAATCAGACTAATGGACTTATAACTTATAATTTTACAAGTTATAAGTTATATCTATAATACAAAATTATACTATTTTGTACCGTTCAAATTTATATTTATAAATTACATTATATTCATACAGGTAAGAAATGTGAGTTAATCAATCTCATAAAATTAAATGCTCATGACGATGATATTATAAGAATTTGTAAGTGGGGCTACGAGTTGCAATTAATAAGGAAGGTGTGACGTGGCTAGGAGATCATCATATGCAAAATATCACCAATCTAACCACGTCTATTTCTTCTTTGGAATCGAACCAATTACACCGTAACATTTCGTTGTCCTTGAAAAGTTTGGTTGATTGGATCTTTATTCATATTGTAAATAAATAAATAAAATTATTAAAAAAAAAAAAAAAAGTGAGGGAGCCAAAATAATGTGTACAAAATGTAAAAATAACTGAGAATGAAAGAAAATTTACACTTCCAGAAAATACAATACTCCTTTCGTCTCATATATTAGTTGATTAAATTTTTTACAAGAATTAAGAAAATTATTGAAAATACAATTACACTGGTTGATTTTCTACCATGCTCATATTAAATGAGCATTATACCATAGAGTATATTATTTATATATACCAGATATGATTTAGTGGCTAGAAAAGTAAAAAATAAAACAAAACTGGAAAGACTTTTATTTTCCCTTTATTTTTCTACTCTACTTGCAAAACATAACTCCCATAATATATAAGAGCATTCACATCAATGTATTTTTAGCACACCATTTTAGTGTGGGGTCAATATGCCACCACACTAATTAAAAACATCTACTTTTTAAAACACATCTTTACATCAATTTAACACAAATTTCAATTAATTTAACACAAATACAATCATTACATATGGATCCCATGATCCACTAATTTTTTTTTTATTTATATCAATTTAAAGTAATTATTTTTTCTATATCCACATCCACAACCCAACCCAACCTAAAATAATAATAATTATTTTATTTTTTATTATATTTAAAATTTACAAAAATTACATTAAGTAATTTAATATTCTAAATCTATAAGTATATTAAGGAAAATAATCTAATTATACATTGAAATAAAGTTAGTTTATTTGAACATTGAAGTAATGAATAAATACATATTCGTGTAGAAAGAACACAATAGACTCATCTGAGTCTATAGTGTGAAATAATTTTTTTTAAAAATTAATCTAATTATACATTGAAATAAAGTTAGTTTATTTGGACATTGAAGTAATGAATAAATACATATTTAGGTAGAAAGAACACAATAGTTTATTTGGACATTGAAGTAATGAATAAATACATATTCATGTAGAAGAACACAATAAACTCATCTGAGCCTATAGTGTGAAATAATTTTTTTTTAAACTAACATAATTATACATTGAAATAAAGTTAGTTTATTTGGACATTGAAATAATGAATAAATACATATTCATGTAGAAAGAACATAATAGACTCATCTGAGTCTATAGTGTGAAATAATATTTTTTTTGTTCCTTACACGAATTTTGGGACAAAATATAAGGAAATGTGGTAGTTGAGGTCATTTTCTCTAAATAAAAATTACATTAATTAAAATTACATAAACACCAATTACATGAATTTAAATTACATAAATTAAATGATAGAAATTGAGAGATGAAAGATAAAAAAATAGAAGAGAAAATAGAGAATTTAAGATATGTTCCAAAATATATCAATATTGGTATCTATTTATAGAGAATTAAAAAATACGAATTTTGATATATATATATATATATATATATATATTTTAAATACATATTATCCACAGTATTTACAATATACACTTTATTTTTATAAAATCTAGTTGAACCAATTAAAAAAAAATTCAACTCACATTAAAATGTATAAATAATACAAAAATGATAAATTGCTTGTATAGGAAAGAAAAGAAAATAATTTATTTGTATAGAAAAAGTAAAGAAAATAAATATATTGAGATGAGATGAGAAAAAAAAAAACAAGCAAAATGCATTAATTGATGAAGTGTCATTATATCAATCATTAGTTAATTATTAAAGTAGGGGACAAAAATGCATTCTTCAAACTTAACACACACACACTAATTATACAAAAATACACACTTAAAAACACACCTACGTTAATTAATACACCTTTTGTTTGAATTAAAAACACTCCATAATGAATTGATGTAGATCCCCTTAAGTACTGCAAAATTAACATGACTAATCTAGTAGCTCAAAAGGTATTTCTCAAATTTCTATCAATATTCACTAGGATGACATGGTTCAACTTCAACCATCTGATTTTTTTGTCAAATTTGGTGTTTTAAAAATAACATTAAGTGTTATCTCACATTCTATTATATATATATATATATATATATATATATATATATATATATATATATATAATGTGATTTTAATTAATGTGATTGATCATTAATTCAGTACACTTAATGTATAGTGATTTTTCTTTTTGTTATATTTGTGTTTCAAGCGATATAATTAATAATATCATTTGATAATATAATATATAAAAATTATATTTTGAAATTAAATTAAACGTTATAAAGAATCTTATATAACATATCACATATCTTGTCAAAGAAAACAATGCCATAAAAACACAACTAACATATATTAGATATTAGGATGAATGAAATAGCCTATGTTTCATCATAAAACAAGCCACATGGTAGTGCCCCCAAAAGTACAGCCAAAATAATTAAAATCCTTAAAAGTTGTATGGTTTATAATCAACTCATTCGAGGAATTTAAGTTCTACATCACATGCAATTGTCCTTTTTTTTTTCTCAACAATTAATATTCATATAGCAATGAAGTCTAGACTCCAGATAAATAAATTTCTCCGCTTATTTAATTGGGTCCATTCCATTTCTTCCATTCTTGATCAGATGTTTCAATTATAATATTATATTTAGTTGGTATAAGTTATAAATGAGCCATTTTTACTCTTTCTACTCAAAGTTATAAGAGACTTCTCTCTTATAACTAATCTAGTTACAAAAAAACATTACTCTTAATTTGAGACAGATAAAATATTAATATATATATATACATATATAATGTGCATGTCACTATGCACAACAAGATTGAAATATAGTGAATGTTTAACTTTACTAATAAAAAATATCCAAATTTCTGGAAGTTTATGATGTTTTGGCCCATTCATCTAAAATTTTCACTAAAAATATATATTTAATTGAGGTTTTAAATTCATATCATCTTAATGTAATCGAATTTATATTAAATATTATTAAAATATTACACTTGTTAAAAGAATATATTATTTTAAATTCGTGGTTAATTTTCTTATTTAAAATTTGTGAATATAGCTAGATTTATACATTAAAATATGTCAACAAGGAATATAGTAATATCTGGATATATACTCCTAGAATAAAAATATTCTTAATATATGTAAAAGTACATGCTTCAATATTACAATTTCTATGTTTTAAATAAATAAATAAATTTCTATTTTATTTTTTGAAAACAAGATTCGATTAAGTTAACTTAACACGTGTTTTTAGAAACAGGATTAATCAAGGTGCATAATTAAAGAAAGCATGTGTCCCACGTTAATAGTACTAAAAGTAAGTAGAGAAGGAAAAACTAATGAGGCCAAACCCAAGCTGCATTGTGCACGCAACTTTATATTGGATAAAGTGGGACCATCGTCGTCTATCTAACCTTAGAGCTGGGTCCCACTTTTTTCTTGATAACTATCCAATCCATCCAACAGAAACCTCAAAACTACTTTAATAGCATTATTAAGACAAACGTGGCAGAATATCATTGAAGAAGCATACTGTACACCGGCCTAGGTTATCTGTTGGTGATGCCTCGGCCGTCGATACACTGCCACGTGCCATCGTGCCCCTCCATCAAGTACAACTCAAGTCTGAAAGGCTGGGTACTGTTCGTGATTTATGTCAGAACGCACACGTCTTTGCTTTCCGGTTTCTCTATTTTTGCGTAATTACATTTGCCCCCCCAGATATTCTGACAGATTATAGATATCCCCCAAAAAAAAGAAGTTCAATTTATTTGTTTGTTTTTCTCACACTATATGAATATAATGTTCATTATTCTTAAATGAAATTAAAAGTTTACTTTTATATTAATCTCTAAATCTATAAAAATAAGTTGTCGAAAATTTTGATTTACTGTTTGAAAAATTAAATTTATAATCTTTAGATATTTCTGTTATCAAAAGAAAAAATAAATAGAAATGGAGATTTCTACTCTGCAGAGACGATGAATTTGGTAATGTGCAAAGAAAGAGAGTCCACCATGCAACTTGTTAACAACTCGTTTAACTACATCTATGAAATTTGCTGAAAGTCAAAGTTATTGTGATGTAATCACATTATAGGAAGATTATTTGAAAAACTTCGATTGCAATATAGCAGATGATAACAATGGTTGATGGAAAGGGTGGTATAAATATTCAAAAGTTCAGAAAAGTATTGTTGATTGGAGGAGATGGCCCCCCTGGGAGATGTACATTAACACGTATTAATGTGGATTTCACCTATCATCTCCACATTATCATTCAAATGCCAGATTCTTTCTATTGATATAAACTCACATACATTTTAACATTAACACTCACTATTTATGGAGTTAATGGTCTACCTACTCAATATTATTTATATGTTTATGTCATATAAATACATTTTACTCACATTTTTTAATAAGTACATTTATTCCATCAATAGTATTTGAAAGTATCAACAGAAATACTCAAAAGCTAGATGAAATGTGGTCAATCGCTAACGAGTACAACACAAATCTCCCCCTAACACTCCGAAGTGAAATGGTTTAATGGAATCTACACTAAGCAAATGAAACTTTAGTTAAATTGTTGCAATGACGTGTGTATACCGGAAGCAGCACAAAACAAAAATACACTAACATTCACAAAAAAAAAAAATGATTTTGATATTTTATATGCTATTAATTGTCATTTCTAAAATATGTAGTATGTTGGGATATATGTTTAAAAGTAGCATGTATTTAATATTTGATGTGATGTAACACCATAAACTTATACATTAGTATAGCTAATGAAGAAAATTGATAAAATGCTCCTCATTGTCAATTTTTAATATATTTATTGATAATGTGTAATGATCTTATTTTTTGATTATATGAAAAATAAAATTAATTAGTATATTGAATATCGACACATTAATGGTGAACACATGTTATGATGGATAGAGTAACATGATTGACTATTAAAGATGTCCTGAGTAAAAGAATATGAAAAATATTTTTAAATATAAAAATAATATTTATATTTTAGATGTTCAGAAAAAATATGAAAGATTGTGATTGTATTTAAAAAAAAAAAATTGATTTGAGATTTTATTCAAAGTAAAACATTGACTTATTAAAATATTTAGTTTTTAACAGTAATTTGGAAACCAAGGCAAAGCAGTTTCAGAATCATTCTATGAAATTAGATATTGAGATTTTTATTTTTCCTCTACACACAATTTAATAGTAAAAAAAGATTGTAAATTATGTTAGAAACCAACAGTTCTGTTCCAATTTTAAGGGAGTAACATATATGTCTCATTATTACTCATATGGTAAACGTTGAAGGATCAGATTGTTATCTAAAATTATGAGAAATAAGTTTTAGATTGAGTAGTAAATAAATAAAATTCATAACAAGACCCAATTTAAAGATTAGTTTTTAATTATATAGATCGTAATTTTAAAATTTCTTAATAATAACATCTCTAACAGTATGTTGGATTCTTAAGAATTTAAGGTTTTTCCACAAATCTTCATGATAAATAATTTCGATCCCAACTTTGCTTTGGATTTAATGCGTTATTTTCGTCTTCTTTATTCATTTTTTTATCTTTTCTTTTTCTTTCATTTTTTTTTTCTTTTTTATTTTGTTTTCTTCTTTTTATCTTCTTTTTTCCATTCATTTTTTTCCTTTTCTCAAAGTTTGATTCAATATTTAAGATACTTTAA
The DNA here is from genome assembly GCA_028654395.1 of Scutellaria barbata. Classification (NCBI taxonomy): domain Eukaryota; kingdom Viridiplantae; phylum Streptophyta; class Magnoliopsida; order Lamiales; family Lamiaceae; genus Scutellaria; species Scutellaria barbata. The sequence continues at coordinate 8,655,686 of CM053646.1, read as the reverse complement.
TTATATATAATTAAAATAAAATAATACCATATATCATAAATATTATAAAAAATGGCATTATTAACTTTTAAATACTTCATATAATATAAATATTATTAAAATTACACGCAATATTTAAATATCACAACTCAATTGATAGATATCAGTAAATTGTAAATACTGATATATATCGATATTCATATTCATTAGTTGTGTATATTAATAAGTTGTGGATATTGATAGATATTGATATTCATATCCATGAGTCATGTATTTCAATATCTATACATTGTATATTGTGTTGAACATTCAAATATGTTATAAAAAAAACCCCATTTCTATCAATATTATATATTCTAAACGATAATAAATACCGCAGATATACTGTAAATGTATTTCATCCTTATAGATATATGACAGATGAAAAATCAAATTAATAATAAAAATAATTATTATGTTTAATGCAAAAAAATAGTGTAGATTATTGGAGATAAAACCGACGATTTTTATATAAAATATTACAAAGGTTGCAGTATTTTTTAAGCATTGCTGGAGATGCCCGAAACTCAATTTAACATATTTTTTCTTAATTTTAAGGTTTGAATATAAATTGAGTTCTCAATTTAAAATAAATTTTCATTTTCATTTTCTTTTTATTTAAATATATAGATTTATTTATATTTCAATATATAATTATATTTCAAATAAATTGAAACAAGTAAATGTAACCTCCACATCCAACTTATATTAATTTAAATATATAAATATATATATATATATATATATAATTAATGCAATTCATAAAATTAAAATTCTTTTTTTTTCTTAATTTTATGAATAAATGTATAAAACCTAACTTTAACATTAATCATTTTAATATAAATTATATTTTATGAATTGAATTTATTTTATATATATATATATTATATAAATTAATACAAGTTAGAAGAAGGTAATTCCAAAATTGCATTAACTTGTCTTAATATATCTAAAATATAAATACATAATAAAATATAAATAAATCTATAAATATAAATAAAAAGAAAAAAAAAATTTATCTTGATTTAAAAACTTAATCCAGTGTTCAATTTTTAAATTGATAAAAAGATAAAATTAAACTCTTCATTAAAAAACTTTAAAATTTAGATTTAAATTTTAAGTTGATAAAAAGTTAAAATTAAATTTTCTATTGAGAAATTTTAAAATTGAGATTTAAATTTTAAATTAATAAAAAAATAAAATTAAACTCTTCATTAAAATCTATAAACTATTCATGTTATAAAATTTATCTAAAAAAACATTGGAAATATTTGAAAAGAAAAGGAAAATGAGGCGGATGAGCGTTGGGAGACGTACCAACTTCGTGGACTCCTGTCTTAATAATAACATGTGTTCCCATTCGTCGATATATATATTGGGTGGGGCTAAACACACCCTAAGAACTTTTAAGTGCACCATATTCATGTGCTATTTTACACATGATTATACACATGGATTGAGGTGTTATTAGAAGTTCTTGGGGTGTGTTTAGTCCCACCCATATATATTTCATTTCCTACCATAATTGCCCCTCATTTCCCAATTTCCTGCATTTTCTAATTCGCCCACTTGATTAGCTGGCAATTACAACACTTGTCTAACGTAATTTATTTTAGTATTTTTAGTATTACTTTTTGATATTTTCATTGATAATGATATGCAACCAGTTTATTCTTCTTCAAGTAATATAATTAAAGTTTACTTAGCTGAATTTTAGGCTATTTTTAGAATATGATCCTCGTTAAACATGTTTTCTTGTATACAATTAGCTTTTGAAGATAAACTTGAATCCCCTCCATCTGATAAAATATCCTTATTAGACATATTTTATACATAGTACATTATCATGGGTTGAATTTTTTTTTTTTTTAACCAATATATCATGGCACATAAAATATAAAAAATAGAGTTAATTTCAATTTACTATCTGAATTATAACATTTTTTTTCAATAGGTGTATAAACTTAAAATAATTTCCAATCACTAGTCAATCTTTTTAAAATTTTCCAATTGCTACCCCAAACACATATTTTCAGGCCAAAATTCATCGAAAAACTCAAAAATTCATGATTCATACGCCAAAATGATCCTTTTTCGAAGTTAAATTATAACCCTAAATTAATTTAAAGATTTTTTGTTTGATTTAAATTCAAATCGAATAAAAAATGTTCAAAACCCTAAAATGATTTTTGTTCGATTCGTGATCGGATAGAATGAGAATCATGAAATTGACATGGGGTTATTATATGATTTCGAATAAAAATTATCTTGGCATAAAAATCATGCATTTTTGACTAATATTTGAAAGTGAATTGCATTTTCAAGTTTTCCGGTTAATTTTGAAATGAAAATATATGTTTGGGTAGCAGTTGGAAAATTTTGAAGAAATTGACTAGTGATCGGAAAACCTTTTGAGTTTAGAGACCCACTGAAAAAAAATGTTATAATTTAGGTAGCAAATTGAAATAAACCCTAAAAAAATATAACTATCACTAAACCATCTTATTGATATATTTACATTAATGAGAATTAATTATTGAAGACACATTTAACAAACGGTAAGACATTTTCCAATTTACAAGATCAAAATATAATATATGTTTCATGTTTGTTATTATTGAGTCAATTTACGGTCTATAAAAATAATTTGATTTGTGGTTAGTATGTCTCTGTCTCATATAGTAATTTATGAAGTCATTAGTAGCAAATTGTTTCTGAATATCAAGATTATTAAAAAAAAGTGACATCGAGGCCCTCTAATTCTATCTGGTATCATATTCTTACCTTGGCAAGTGGGACTAAAAAAACATATAAACTCATCATGTAGACTTTTGAATTTTCAATCCCCAGGGTTGCATTTGTTTTTTCTCTCCATGTTTCCAAATGTTTCAACTTTATCAAACCATGAATTTCTTATAGGTGTGCAGGTAAATCTAAAATACCAATAATATCTACACCTTTTGATTATTGTACTACCTTGGATGCCTATTTCTATTAGGATAAGGATTCCTTTCCTTTCTTACGAAACGTAATCACCATCCTTGAAATAAAGATCATAAGAATCATCTTTCCTTCTTTTTTTTTTGTTAGACATCGCAATAATTACATAAGAAATCATGAATTCTAGTCCAAATTTTAATTAGAACATAAATTTTTGTTTAAAACAATATTGGTTACAATATTTTTTTCAATTACAATATTCACCTCATTAATTTTTTGATTAATTTTTCATAATGACGCCACTATTATTATTAAAGGTGTCTCAACAAACCAATGTTAATCCCATCATCAGTTTTGTGATTTGATTAGGGGTGGTTTGGTATGGTATATACCCAATTTTTTTTTCATATTGTATACTGTTTCGAAATTTTCGGTATGCTAAAAAATATATCGATACCATATCGAAATTTTTGGTATATCGAATTTTCGGTATATTGATAGCTTATATCATTTGATACCGAATTACCAATTTTTTCGGTATACCGAAATTTATCGTAATACCTGAAATTTGCCGAACTTACAAAATTTACCAAATAGGAAGAAATTTGGGTCCATTTAAAATAATAATAATATATATTATTAATATTAATATATTTCAGTATATACCAAAATACCGAAATTTTTAGATCGTCATATTGATAATACTGTACCGAAATTTTTGATATATGTTGAAATTTTTGACATTTTCGATATTTTTCGATACGATATGTACAGTATACCGAAATTTTTGATATTTTGTCCAGCCCTAAATTTGATATATGACTATTATTGAAAGACTATGCCTCACACTTTTTTTCCAGAGATTTTGATAATAGGTTGGATGATTAATTTTCTTTATACTACAAATTAAGTTGAATTTTAATTTTCATATGAATGTTTGCGGTCACATGCAAGTACGTCTTATAGGTTTATAGTGCAGGAATACAAAAAACATATACATATACATGTAACGAGTGCATGTCTTAAGATCCCATAAAAACACTTAATACACTGGTAATAGTAGATTTTTACCCATACTTTTTACTTAATTGTTGTTCACTTTGAAACTCCCCTATTTCTCAATTCAACTAGATCTTATCCAAATCAAGCATTAAGAGGATTTTAACTAAGGTTATTTGAACAAAGCATCAATTATTTTGCCCAATTTATCTCATCAATTAATATACTAGCACAATATCGAACTAAATCCTGAAATCGATTCAAGCACAATCACCTACATACTAATTCAATTGCTAATTTTAATTTTATACCAACTAAAAATTTTCTATTATTTTATTACACTATATATATATATATAATAATGATTAATTTGATAAATATAAAATAATGATTAATTAAGTATTTACCAACCAATGTTGAAAAAATGGGATCGCACATTATTTATGGTTCCCAAGTGGAAACAGCTTCCTAGACGAAAACATTGAACAATGACTTAATGTAAAGATTGGAAAAAAATATATGGCTCAGATAATAGCAAACTGTGTTTTTTGTGTATGGATAATGTATGACTAATGAATTGTAATTAATAAATATCAACAACTTTGGTGGTGGCGGTGGTTGTATATGGAATTACCTAAAACTGCCAACGTGGCAACGATAATTTCCAACCATTTCCTCCCTTAAAAAAATAGCGTGGTTTTCTTGTGTCCAAATCTAGGAAAAGATCTTTTTGGGGCCCACAAGTCACAGGTCGTCTTTCTAGAACACACGACACGAGATATGAAGTCAATCCAACAAGGCCAACCACGTGTAAACCTGCGTCCAATAACACGGTACCATGTCGCTGTCCTTGTAAAGTTTGCGGGATTAGATTTTTTTTTCATTAATTCCAAATATATATTTAAAAATAAATATTGAAAGAAGTTGATCACGAATCTCATACTCAATTTCACTAAGTCTTCTTTGAAATTTGTACTCAATTATATTTAGGAAATATTAGAAAGTTACTGCCTAATGTGTGGAATTGAAGTGTCGGATTCAATCAATCAAAATAGTACGGCCATATTTAATTTGTATTGAGTTAGTTAGGTTAATTGAATTATAATAAATTTATATTGTTTTGGTTAAATTGAGTTTAATGAAAATTGTTAAGTGTTGGTTTTGAAATTAATTTATTAAACAAATTTTTGTTTGAATTAAGTGTTTTAGTGAATTTAATATTAATTTAACCAACATACCCCTAACATTTTTTTCAATAAAAATTAATTTTAAAATTCAAAACTAGAGTAGTATAATTTTTTTGTGGGTTTAATATTAACTTGACCAAAATACCCCTAACATTTTTTTCCAAAAAAAATTAATTCTAAATTTTAAAATTAATTTTAAAATCCAAAACTAAAGTAGTACAATTTTTTTTGTGAGTTTAATATTAATTTGATCAAAATACCCTAACATTTTTTCCCAATAAAAATTAATTTTAAATTTTAAAATTAATTCTAAAATTCAAAACTAAAATAGTACAGTTTTTTTGGTAAGTTAATATTTGGTGACATTGACTAAATACTTAAAAAAACAAATGATTGAGTTGTCCTTAATAATTAAATAGTAAGAGTAGAGATGATATTTTGCATTATAATAAATAATTGGTTATGGTAGATTTATTTAACCCACCATAAATTGAATTTAGATTTTTTTGACTTGAATCCAATCTAAATTCGGACCTCAAAACCAACTAATCAAATATAGATTTGGATGAGTTAAATAACCCTTACCCACCCAAACACAACAACCAAACAAATCCTATAAATTTAACTCACTATATCAAGATCACTTATGAGAGAGTTTGAAGAAGGATCTTAACAACTCCGAGTCGGCCAATTTTGATTGGATTTTGGAAGCTAGAGTCTTTTTATATACATTACCTTTTTTTTTTTTTTTTTATACTTTATATTTTGAAAACACAAGAGGTTTGTTGTTATCTCTTTAGTCCAGGTAACAAATTATATAAGATGTGAATTGACACATGAGACGTAAAATTATAATATAAATGGACTTGATCAGGTAAGGATGGTAGGAAAACAATTATATTAAAAAAATATTTTATAATATTTTCTTTCATCAAATATTTGAAGGAAAATATATAATTTCTGGGTAATCCCATTCTTAAGTAACAATTTCCGAGAGATTTTATTTTTTTTCTTTACTTCTATTTTATTTAATCATTTTAATCCGTTATATTCTTAATAAGTGATAGAACGGTGCAATCAAAGTTTGGATGATATCACTAATGAAAACCACATAATCTACTTCTATTGCTACATGATGAGGTAGTGTAACATGAATTTTGGATGATACAAGTTGAGTAAATAAAACAATCAATTCTACTTCACGAATAAGGTGGTAGGATTTAAATTTTGATATGAGTTAGTATATGTAGAATGAATATAAAAGAACTAAAAAAAAATCAGATTTTGACTAAAGAAAAATATTAAACTGTAAGCTATAGCTAAATTATATATTATTATATATTATTATTATTATTATTATTATTATTATTATTATTATTATTATTATTATTATTATTATTATTATTATCTTAACCAATAATTATGAATGAAACCAACCACAAATAATTTGGACTACCAAAGAAAAAATGTTAATAAATTTCATGTCTCGAAGTGTGTATGTTTATCCATATTAAGAGGAAATTGTGTTTCCTTCTTTGAATGTTTCCTAATTGGTCAAAAAGATAATATTTGTTGGAGTTATTAAAATAATGGGGTCAATAATTATATAAATAAGTAAAAGAACTTTTTAAATTAAATGTATTTGTTTTAGACAAAGAAAATTATTTTAGAGACCAAAGAGAATTTAAGGATAAAATGTCGCAACACGCGTATAACTATAAATGCAAATAAGTCGTTGTCCCAGTCCAAAAATTAATAAAATAAAATAAAATAAATAATAAATTCTACATCTACCATTAGGATATACACCATCGATATTTTAAAAAATAAAATCAAAATAGCGTTTAACGATATCATGTCATGTTAAGAATATCTTGGCTATTTAATGAATATATGAAACTCCTTATCTCAAATTTCACATAAAACTACTCATCACAAATTTCACATAAATGAGTCATATAGAAAATAAATGTCAAAGAAAATAAAAAATTAGAAAGATGAATCTTATTCTCGAAGAATGAAAAATTTGGAAAGAAAAACAACACATTTCAACTATTTATATTTCTTTTCTAAGATAAGGTAAAACAACATCTTTATTCTAACAAAATGAGTCATAGTGAACTCAATTAACATCTAGAACTACTAGACCAGACCTTTTAGCAAGTACCCTGAATTAGGACCTGATTCTTGTTGCATAAGTTTTGCTTGGGCAGACCTCTACAACCCTTCTACTGGAAAGTTCAATTATGTTGTTATTATTATTATTATTTTTTTTAACATTTATTTATTTATCTTAAAGATATGACAATACTAAGGCCTGCAAATTTGCTGGTGAATTTACATATTTGGGTGACTTAAATTTGTCATCTTTTCGGGCCGGTTCTTAAATGTCAGAAGAGATAGGTATAAAGTTTAACTTGAAAATATCCACATCAATTATTTCGTCGAGTATGATCAATCATAATTGAATGCAGATCTAATTGGTTAAAACATAAAAATTTAAAAATATGTCCACCTCAACAAGTCCCTAAATATAACTGAATAGAGGCGATTATTGATTTGTTCGGTCAAAATATAAGAGTTGAGAAATATTCACATCACTATCATATGAATTGGTGCTCCGAGAAAATGTATGTGAGAGTTGGATGAAAGAAAGGTAGATTAAAATTTTCCAAGACGAGGTTCACTGTATACGTGACTAGATTAGAGGCATATCCATTTAATGAAACATTAACGACCTAATGTAGAAAAGCTACAGCGAACAAGTATAAAATCTTATCCAATTCTACAAGACAAAGAATATCAGTTTATCTCTTTTATTTTTATATTATTTTTTGAATTAGGTTGGTTTCTCTTCCCCCTCCCAACTCTCTAAAATATATATGTTAGGTTTGGTTGAATTCCATTCTAATTTTTCTTAAGTTTATTATTCTATTATATGTTTAACATATTTCTTGAAGCAATTTAACATTGTTTTAGGTTTTATTTTCTCGTCCATTTTGCAATATTTGATCCAAAAGCAACTGCCCTCAACGAATCAATCAAGCTACTCATAAGCTCTTTAAAATTAAAAGTTAGTTTGAGATCATTTAATGATATTAAAGTAAACAATTAAACTGGCTCAAATTTAATAGATTTCGATTGGTTAGCTCTTGAACAATCTCATTGGGTTTATGATAAATATTGAAATTATAATTTATATTATATATTTTTAATTATGATAAATATATAAATATTTAATTATAGTTATTTGTTATAATTAAACTATAGTTTTAGACAATATGTTGTACAACTTTTAGATATAGAATTTATTTTTTTAATGAGTTGATAAATAAAATAATTTATGTTTATAAATTTGTTTGGGTTCGATTAATAAACTCGAATAAATTCATAAATCATAATTGTATTCAGTAAATTAAGTTTAATAATAAATAAATGAAGCTCAAGTTATCAATAGCTTGATTCATCTGATCATTCGACTAATTCTTACAGATATGGCCATGTTTTAAAGATTTTTTTTTCTCTGTTTCTTTATTCATCAAATATAGCCATGAAATAATTATACTTTTAGTTTGACCTCAACGTTATTTTTTCCTTACGTAGACTTATTCTTATTGTAGGTTCTATTTTTGGTCAAAATCAAATCAAAATTAAAATAATATCCCCTAGGAATTGGATAGACATAAGTAGTGTCAAATCTGACTTTGGAGTTGCCAATTCTATTACAAAAAGGAGAGTCCAAGATGCACGCACTTGTTTCTTGATAATATGAAATCAAATGTGTGATTAAGTTTAATGCCTGTACATTTTGGAATAGATGTCAAATTTGACGTGCCAAATCCTACTGTTAAATGTTAATATATATATATATATATATATTTTTTTTTTAATTAAAAATGGTGTACAATTTTTTCAACCTAAATTGGTTGATAAATAAACCAATGAAAAAAATTCTCAAATAGATCGTGTCATATATCTAATTTTATGAAACAAAGTCCAATATTATAATGAAACAAGTCAATTAATATGAGTTAAAATAATAAAAAAAATGAACATATTCGATTACATATTGTTAAAGTATCACTTCATATATATATACTAAAATATCACTTATTATATTTTAAAGTGGAAAAATATTAAAATATCCATCGTGAATAACTCTTAATATGTTACAAATAACATGTAATTGTTTCATTTCCTCATTATATGAAAAACGAAATTAATAGATTTACTATAGTTTTGACATATTAGTTGTAAGCACATATTAATGTGCGATGAGTAGAATAGTAAGACTGTTTTAAAGTATCACTAATTTATATATTAAGCACTAAATAAAATTATAATAACGCTTATAATTATATGTCAAATTTATGTCTAACTTATTATTATTATTATTATTATTATTATTATTATTATTATTATTATTATTATTTTGGAAAATATCCTGATTAGTGAAACATGCATGGAAGTAATATATGAATTAATATGCGTCTATTTTTGAAACAAAATTTAGTATCAAACATGTACAAAGATATAAGATTTAGTGATATTTTCTAAAATGAAAAAAGAAAAAGAAAGATTTATGCAATAATCACCATCAAAGCACTAAGTTATTCTGGAACAGCCGTGGAAGTTAATAATACACTTTTATAGTCAAGTCTTTGTTAGCGTGCTGCCTTATCTAAGTGCAACTTTACATTGTGGATGTATTAAAAAAAAATTAAAGGCACATAAATCCAAATTAAAGGGTACACAGAAAGATAACTGTTGGGATAATATTCCTTGGTATAACACCTATTAAAACGCAAGAAAAGAATAATATGATTGGTCTAATCCACTTGTTTGAATATTCCACCTTAAAATAATGTGGTGGGATTGTTGTGAACGATTAGAATTTTATTTTCTTTTCTTCTTTTGTTTTTCCATATAATCCATCTAATACATCATTAAAGACTTTTATAAATAGCCACCCAAACCTTTTTATCTTAATATTTTAAAATAAGTACCGCATGCTAAATGAATAAATATAATTAAAAAAATAGGAGCAATATTCTTAAATATCCGTTTTAGGGTATTGTTAGCCGACCTCATATCTTATCACAAAATATTCAAACTTCACATGATAATATTGGATAAAAGATTTTGCTAAATATATGGATATAGTGTATAGTGTTAATAATTAATTTTGAACATGTGGTGTAAAGAATAGTAGAGGCGGGGGGGGGGGGGTGTTAGACAATCTTGGCCATTAAATTCCAAACCAACGCCATTACGTAGAGTTCCATATTGGTTAGTCGGTCCTCTGTTCTTATCCTCTTCTTCTACCATGCCACCTTCCTCCTCCTAATTAATATTTAATATATATAAATATATATATATAATTATTTGATTACTTTTCTATTGTTCATCTTCCCCATCAATTAAATCTCCCTGTATGTTATAATCCATGCTTTTTTTCTCTCTATCTCACATTCATGAAGCACATTCTTCTTGTTTTTAACACCCACAGATAATAAAATCACAGAAAGAAACAGTCTTTACACTTGTTCTTCAAACTACATTGATTTCATTTTTCCAGATTTTTGTTCTTCTTGTTCAGTGAAAAAGAATCCAAGATTCTTTGAGGTTCCATCTGGGTTTCTGATTATGTTGTCGAGATCCTACTTTAACCTCTTGAATATCGACGACTATTCGAGTGATCGAACACGAATCCCGCGAGTGATTTCCATGGCGGGGGTCATATCGGATTACGAAGATGGGAGCAATGCTCAGAGCCCAGAATCTGATGCAGCTTCATCTGTCACTCAAGAAAGGAGAATAATCGTGGCCAATCAGCTGCCTTTGAAGGCGGCTTGTTCCAAAGATTCTTCCAAGAAATGGTCCTTTGATTGGGACAAAGATGCCCTAGTTTTGCAATTGAGAGATGGGTTCCCCCCAGATGCAGAGGTTGTCTACGTGGGCTGTTTGGGAGTGGAGATTGATCCTTCAGACCAAGAAGAGGTGTCCCAATTGCTCTTTGAAAAGTTCAAATGTGTGCCCACTTTCTTGCCCTTGGATTTGATCAACAAGTTTTACCACGGTTTCTGCAAGCACTATTTGTGGCCTTTGTTCCATTATATGTTGCCTTTGACTCCTAATTATGGGGTCAGTTTCGACAAGGTCATGTGGCAAGCATATGTTTCAGCAAACAAGATTTTTGCTGATAAAGTGATGGAGGTGATCAACCCAGATGAGGACTACGTGTGGGTGCATGATTATCATCTCATGATCCTGCCTACTTTCTTGAGGAAGAGACATCACAGGGTAAAGCTTGGTTTTTTCCTTCATAATCTCTTTCCATCTTCTGAAATTTATCGAACATTGCCTGTTAGGGAGGAGATTTTGAGAGCCCTTTTGAACTGTGATCTCATTGGTTTCCAAACATTTGATTATGCTAGGCATTTCTTGTCTTGTTGTAGTAGGATGCTTGGATTGGATTACCAATCCAAGAGGGGTTACATTGGATTGGACTATTATGGCAGAACTGTTAGCATTAAAATCCTCCCTGTTGGTATTCATATGGGCCAAATTCAGTCTTCGATGTCACTACCAGAAACTGCAGTTAAGGTTAAAGAATTGAAGGAGAAGTATAATGGGAAGACTGTATTTTTAGGTGTAGATGATATGGACATGTTCAAGGGCATCAGTCTGAAGTTCATGGCATTTGGACAGCTTCTAGATGAGAATCCTACGTACATTGGAAGTGTTGTCCTAATTCAGATCATGAATGCTCCAAGAAGTAGGGGCAAGGATATTCAGGATGTTCAGAATGAGATCAATAAGGTTGCTGGTGCTATTAATCGAAAACATGGCAGTCCCGATTATCAGCCAATTGTATGTGTGAATGGCCCTGTCTCATTTCAAGATAAGGTTGCATACTATGTGATTTCTGAATGTGTGGTGGTGAATGCTGTAAGAGATGGGATGAATTTAGTCCCTTATAAGTACACAGTCTGCAGAGAGGGAAATCCGGATTTAGACAAGGCACTTGGAGTTGATTCTACAAAATCAAGAAAAAGTGTCATTATTGTCTCAGAGTTCATGGGGTGTTCTCCTTCACTTAGTGGTGCAATCAGGGTCAATCCTTGGAACATTAACAGCGTGGCTGATGCGATGGTGTTGGGGATAACGATGGAAGATTCTGAGAAGGAATTGCGCCATGAGAAGCATTATAAGTATATTAAATCTCATGATGTTGCCTATTGGGCTAAGAGCTTTGATCAGGATCTTGAGAGAGCTTGTGGTGAGCATTATAGAAAGAGATGTTGGGGAATTGGATTCGGATTGAACTCGAGAGTCGTTGCATTGGGCCCTCATTTTAGGAAGCTTTCTATAGAGCACATTGTTTCTGCTTACAACAAAACAAATAGAAGGCTTATCCTTCTTGATTATGATGGCACTATGCTGCCTCAAGATAGAGTGGACAAGTCGCCTAGCCCCGAAGTTATTACAGTCTTGAACAGTCTATGCGATGATCCCAGAAACGTTGTCTTCATTGTTAGTGGAAGAGGAAAGGATTCATTAAGCAAGTGGTTCTCTGAGTGTGAGAAACTTGGGCTCTCAGCTGAGCATGGCTATTTCATACGGTAAATTCAAGAAACTTTGATATAGCTTTTCGTGTTTTCTTGTTTTTTCTAACTTATATTCTGCAGATGGACTAAAAGCTCCGAGTGGGAATCTTGCCGGCTACCTATTGATTTGGATTGGAAAAGGATTGTTCTCCCAATAATGGAGCATTACACCGAGGCCACCGATGGCTCATCAATCGAGCAAAAGGAGAGTGCTTTAGTATGGCATCATCAAGAAGCTGACCCTGACTTTGGCTCTTGGCAAGCAAAGGAGCTTCTCGATCACCTAGAAAGTGTTCTTGCTAACGACCCCGTTGTAGTAAAAACTGGCCAACAGATAGTAGAAGTGAAACCACAGGTACACACACACACTTATACTATGATAATTCTTGATTCAAAAGCCCTGGATTAATAAGGTTATTGTAGGGTGTGAGCAAAGGGCTGGTGGTTCAGAATCTAATGGAAACAATGAGGAACACTGGGAAGCAAGCAGACTTTGTTTTGTGCATTGGGGATGACAGATCGGATGAGGAAATGTTCGAGGCTGTTGCAAGTTCAGTAGCCAATCACTCATTGCCAGATACAACAGAGGTATTTGCTTGCACGGTGGGCCAAAAACCGAGCATGGCTAAATACTATCTGGACGATACAATTGAAGTGATCAAAATGCTTAAAGGCATTTCGGCTGTATCTGCAAATCAACGATCGAAGCAGCCTCAAAGCCTGGTGGTCTCTTTCGAAGGAATGAGCATAAACTGAAACTTGATGTTGGGTCTAGAGAAAAATACAGACGTGTACATACATAAGACACGTATAATTACAGATCGATCCATCGATCATGTTAACTGATGGGATAGTCTAGTTTTTCACAGTTAGGAAAAGGAATGTATGGTCACTCCTTGTCCATAGTTGTTAATTGCATTCGTTGATGATAACAGGTTTTTGTATACATCATTTTGTTCGGTCATACAGGTTCTTGGATTAACCATCAGAGTTTTTGTTGATGTTGGTGTTTTGATTATCAAATTCAAAGGCGACAAAAAAGATACGCTGTTGAATCCTATGAAGAGAAAGGCAGATTGGTTACTAAAAGCAGGAGCAAAGTTCCAACAAAGTATTCTGAATTCTTACAGTTATGGCATTTGACGTTTCTCATTACCAATTTTCTACTTCGATTCATTTGATGGTCAATCAACCCAAGTGTTAACTTTCTCACTAAATAAATGTTTGTATAAGAATTTTGTATACAATAAAAAGACTGATCTGTCCTTTTCTTAAATTAAGTATAAAGTAAGTTCCAATAATCACTTTTTATCTCATTTAATTTGTGTGAGTAATTGAGGACAATACCAACGTTACGAAGAAATTAGTTCAATTTTTTAGTAACAAATATAAATAAAATCTTTTTTTTTTTTTTTTGGACAGAGGTAGTATCAACTATTAGAAACTGTGTGAATATCTTATAGTTTAGATACAATTAATTTTTAGTTATAAATAATATCTAATAATTGATTGTAATAAAATTTTGAGTTAAGTTTTAAATCCTTTCAATGATTAGGATAAATTGTTAATTTTTATATAATATGGTATATATATACGAGTGTTAGATCAGGTGCGTTGTACGTAAAAACCAATTTAAATTAATACAATTATATATAACACTTTTATATTATAATTTTAATTATAATAAGATTTTATAATATTTTAAATTAATTAGAATTTTAATATTAAATTATTTAAATGTGAAAATTTTAAATTATTATTATAATCTTAAATATTAATTTTTTATAAAAATATATTCGAAAATTCATATTTTTCCGATTTTGTATATGTAATAATAGAAATAGATATATCTATTGAACTGTGCATGATTTGAGGGATTAAGGAAAAAGGTCACGTCAACAAGCAGCCTTGGCATTTATATTTCCCAAAAAATTAAATCCAAAATATCTCTTCCACAATTAAATACGACATTATTGATTTGCTTTACTCTGGGGATTAGCACCGGTCAAAGCAACAGTGGACTGATTACATAAGCAATTTAGCTTAATTAATAATTCTAAATCTCACTAATCAAATTCTAGTTTTCTGAATCCAAGAACCAATCTCGCACACAACCCTTTACACACATTTCCTCCAACTTGTAATAATTTTCTTTTCTTTACCTTTTCTTTTCTCTGTTTCTGCAAATCTGTCTGTCAGTCATCAGACTAAGTAACATGATCAAGAATGTTTTGTTCTGTAATTGCAATTAATATGTTATTATGATTCCTTTCTGCTTCACATATACATAGCCTTGAATTTCCTTTTCTAGAGAGAGAGAGAGACAGAGAGAGAGAGATTCAGTTTCAATGTATCCTGCCTTCTGAAGATGGAAGTGAAGAACGATAAGCTTGTGAGGTATGTAGCTACTCTTTGCTAGGTGGGTTTTTTGTTATTCTTTTATCGTTCAAAACTTGTGGAAAAATGTGTAAATGGATTTGCTTGGTATAATGGCAATATAGGGATCTTTGGCGATACAAGAGGCGGCTTATTTTTATTTATAATAATGAAAATTTGCCCAATTTCACGAAAGAAAGAACTCGCGTTCACTTTTTCGCTTCGCACCTTGCCTCAAAGCATAAGACTTGCATCAGCCCTTTTGGACGACTCCCTATAGTGTAGAAGAAGTGATGCCCTATCTTTATTCCATTCTCTATGGTTTAAATATTTAATTAATGGAAGGAAATACATGGGTCAAATTTGTTCTGTCTGTTTCCCCTTGGCTCCCCCTTTTGCTGAAAATGTAGGAAAATTTTACACTTTGAACTGCTGAAATTCATTAACCTTAACAAATCTTAAATCTCGAGACTTCAGTTTATGTTTTTTGATGCAATCTTAGGTTTTATTCTGATGGGAAGCAACAAAAGAGTTTCATGTCATGGAGAGGGAAAACTGACTCATCCCATGTGGCATCTTCTCTGTTAAATTCAGATGGAAAAATCAAGATTACTGATTCCCTTAAATATGGTGGTCCTAAGGTGTATCCAGAGTGTAATGAACCATGGCACAAGCATATACTTGACCCTGGTAGTGAGATTGTGCTCAATTGGAATAGGCTTTTCATAGTTTCAAGCCTATTGGCACTTTTTGTCGATCCATTGTATTTTTACTTGCCAAGTATAGGAGGGACTAAGGGTTCGTGGTGCACAAAGACGGATTACAAGTTGCGGATTGTTGTGACATTTTTCCGCACTATTGCTGATCTTTTCTATCTATTACATGTGGTGATTAAGTTTAGAACAGCATATGTGGCACCGAGTTCACGTGTGTTTGGTAGGGGTGAGCTTGTGATGGATCCCAAGAAAATTGCCCGAAGATATGTAAGATCTGACTTCTTCATTGATCTTGTTGCAATGTTACCTTTGCCTCAGGTACTTTCTGTTGTTTAACTATAGTTACAACTTTCTGTCCATGTGTATTGTGTCCTGTACGACACAATACAAAATTTTCTGATGTTATATCCAAAATTTTCTCAGTACGACAATTAATTTAGCCACGGATGTTATTTTCCATGCCCTTTTTGAATAAAGATGTTTTATTTCTGAGAAAAACATATGAAAAATTTCTGAAGCTGCGTTTCTCAAAGGTTTAAAACGCTTAACAACTTAAAGATTTTTCTAAAGCCAGTGGATAAGAATGATCATGATAAGTTGTACCCCTTCAAAGGTACTTCATCTTGTATTCTTGGAAGACCTTGATTTTAGTACTCAAGATATGTTATTTATCTCAAGATATGTTATTTATCCAGTTTTATGTTAGAAGTTCATGGGTAAACTATTCCTAATTTATAACAGATAGAGATATATCAAAGCAAACTTATTAAATTTTTTGGTAAAAGTTCATGTACCTCTTCCTTTAGTTTAGGGGGACACGGCATTGGTGCTATCATGGATAATTGTGAACATCAAGTAACTTAGTTTTTTCACAGTACAGGATGCGTGGAGTGATTTAAGCTTCAGGATACCTAACAGATTAAAGAACTCGTTCCTAGCACTCATTTGAAATTTTCTACTTTTCTTTAGTTCTGGATTTGTGTTACTACCAATACTAGTAACAAAGCTTCAACTTTCGTAGTTATATTTATTCTTAGGAAATGTTAATCTTGTTCTGGTAAAATCAAGAAAAATAGGCAGTCTACTCACAAGATGGAAGGTTTGCTTCAACTTAATTGACTACTTGCTGCACTAATTAGAAATGAAGCTAATTGTGTGACTACTTTTTATTAAAGGCAAAAAACCCATTTATGGGAAATAATGAATGAGACTCAAGTCATACTCTTCGTGGCATTTTTTTCCATTCGTTCAGGGGCTTGTTTGCATGTTGAGACATACTTTTTGTGTTATGAAGCCTGTTATAAGCTCCATTCTAGCTTTGCATATTGAATGTATGCAAAACGTAGTTCAAAATGTGTGAACATTCTATGAAGCTTTGCCATATGAACCCTAGTTATGGAACTTCTATCCAATAAGGGAATGGGTTGGAACCATTGTTCTCTTTCTCCTTTTCCATTTCTTGAAGTTGATGGGGATGTTGACATTGTTCCATAATTATGATTCTACTATGTACAAGTTCCGTTTTTCCTAAGTTGCTGCATTTTGACTTTATACATTACAGATTGTCATCTGGTTCATCATTCCCGCGGCAAGAAACCACCACACAAATCGTAATAACGCCCTTGCTCTGATCGTACTATTCCAATATATTCCCAGGTTATACCTAATTTTCCCATTGAGCTCTCAAATTATAAAAGCAACTGGAGTTGTCACCAAAACTGCTTGGGCAGGTGCTGCCTACAATTTGCTTCTCTACATGCTGGCAAGCCATGTATGTATGTGATCTTTGGTTATTTTGTTATTACAAGTTAGTATATCTGATGTGGATCACTGTATTATAATAGGTCCTCGGTGCGGCATGGTATGTACTCTCAATTGACCGATATTTGACTTGCTGGAAATCAACATGCAAGGATGAAAAAAGCCCCACAAAATGTTTGCTCGAATACTTGAATTGTAACACTTCTGAAATTTCAGAGCGCGACATTTGGATAAAAAATACGACTGTCTTCCAAAGCTGTGATCCTGATGGAGATATTACATTCAAATTTGGAATCTTTGGAAATGCTGTAACAAAACAAGTTGTGTCATCAAGTTTTGTCCGAAAGTACCTTTATTGCTTATGGTGGGGCTTGCAGAACTTAAGGTACATTTTTTCTTTTCATTCACTGACAATTACTAGGCTTTTACCAATATTCTCATCAAGAAATGTAACTATTTAACTCTTGTCTGCTTTGTTCCTCAGTTCATACGGACAGAATTTATCGACCAGTACATTTATTGGGGAAACATCGTTCTCCATTCTCATTGCCATCTTGGGTCTCGTTTTATTCGCACATCTTATTGGAAATATGCAGGTCAGTGAAAAGATTCACCCATTTTTTTACAATCTCTTTTTTTATATCTTTATTATGTGATTTACTTCCATATATTTTCGTGTGTAGACATACTTACAATCTTTAACAATAAGGCTGGAGGAATGGAGACTTAAAAGACGTGACACTGAGGAATGGATGGGACATCGTCAACTTCCGGAAGATTTGAGGAAACGTGTAAGGCGTTTCGTTCAATACAAGTGGCTTGCAACTCGAGGAGTTCATGAAGAATCTATTCTGCGTGGTTTACCTGCTGATCTTAGTCGTGATATTCAGCGTCACTTATGCTTGGATCTTGTTCGACGTGTATGATTGGTTCTCCATCACTCCTTATTTCCATACCCTATAAGATTCTCTATTTGATCTCTATCTTCTCCCCCCCCCCCCCTTCAAAATTTTCCAGGTCCCTTTTTTCTCACAGATGGATGATCAATTGCTCGACGCGATATGTGAGCGACTAGTTTCCTCGTTGAGCACCGAGAATACGTACATTGTTCGAGAGGGCGACCCCGTGACGGAGATGCTTTTCATAATCCGAGGTCGACTCGAGAGCTCTACGACCAATGGTGGTCGAACCGGTTTCTTCAATTCAATAACCCTAAGACCCGGCGATTTCTGTGGGGAGGAGCTTCTAGCATGGGCATTGCTCCCGAAATCTGTTCTTAACTTGCCTTCTTCAACAAGAACAGTTAGAGCACTCAATGAAGTTGAAGCTTTTGCTTTACGGGCTGAAGATCTCAAGTTTGTTGCAAATCAATTCAGACGGCTCCATAGCAAGAAGTTGCAGCACACGTTCCGGTTTTATTCTCATCACTGGCGGACATGGGCGGCGTGCTTCATACAGGCTGCTTGGCGGAGATACAAGCGGAGAAAAACAGCTCAGGATCTTGCTCGAATGGAGGAGTTTGTGTCAGATGATGAGATGGTAGAAGTTGATACCAAAGATGGGGAATGTGAATCGTCAACCAATGGTTCAATGCCCTCTACGATAAAATCGAACTTAGGGGTTACTATACTTGCTTCAAGATTTGCTGCAAATACAAGAAGAGGAGCTCAGAAGATTAAAGATGTAGATTTGCCCAAGTTTATTAAACCTGAGGAACCAGATTTTTCAGCTGAGCCTGAGGATTAGTTATTGCAAAAGCTTAGACAAGGAAGGGTTTTGTTGCTACTTAGTAACTTCTTTGTAAGAGTAAATGGAAAATAACTGTTACTCAAGCAGTTGTATTAAAATGGATACTGTATCTGTTTGTAATGTAGAAAATGGATACTGAATTTCTGTTCCTGTATTTAATTGAGTTTTAATATCCATTTTAGTACACATTAATGGTTTACAAATGGACCTCAAACAAAAACAAGAATAGAAAACTCAATTGCAAAATTTACATGGTGACAAATTTGGGAGTCCAATTCAATCAAATTTGTGCATACAAACTCTCTGCAATCTGATCAATTCTTGTCGATGTTATAAAACTCGATAGTCTTGTATTTCTGGGATATGATTGCTGCCTCGACTTTTCTGGCAGTATCGGTGGCACAACCAACAAGAATGAGAACTGAGGTTCCGGCAAACCCTCTGAAAGCAGTAAGGTGTGTGGCTTGTTCAATCACAGCTGGACCAGCAGCAAGTATCGCCAAAAATGCAGAACCAAGAACTGATATTCGGCTTAGAACCTATAAATTAACGAGTACACACATAACCTTACAAACTTTGGAAGATTACAATTCTTGCTTGGAGATTTGATCACCATCAGATATATAGAGAAAAGGTTTTACCGTTTTGATGAATAGTGCAGTACTTTTTCCAGGTCTGACAAGAGGGATCGAGGCACCTTGCCTCTTTAATTGTTCGCTAACATCATCAGGGTCCAATTGCAGAAAGGTGTAATAATAATTGAAGAATGCTATCAACAAAATATTTGTTGGCAAGTATAGTGAACCTGAAATTATATATTACTATCAGGTCCCAAGCAAGATGGGTCGATGAGATGTTCCTAATATAAGTCTCAATTCAAAATAAAAAATTTAAGGATTCTTAGCTTTCAACCTAGAACAAAAAAAGACATAAGAAGCTTAATGATTACTTTAACATACCTCCAGGATTCAAACCTACAGCAGCCGACTTCAGAAAATTGACACCAGTAAAGCGCGCAAGAGTTCCCGGAAGAGCCAAGGATGAAGTAGAGAAGATGATCGGCATCACTCCAGAACTATTTACCTATTCATTAACAACTATTAGTATAACTAACAAGTATGGATCAAAGACTACAAATACAAACTGAATAGGGAATTCCTGCGGATATGCTGACTGGTGAAAATTATTCATTATCTGAAAATGGAAACTGGAAACCGAAAACTGACATGGACAGTCAAACAGAAGTAAAGATTAACTCAAGGCAAGAAATGCCTTTCCGAGGAGATTTTTCTGAGACTGGTTCTCTGAACAGGGTATGAGACCCTTTTCCAATATTTTCAAGATGTCCAAAATATCTAGTCTTCTGTGAATGAAACTTGCATAAAGGAAGAGCCAGAAAGCATAGAAGTCAAGGTCAAAGGAACATGAAGCTTCAGTTATCATATCAGTAAAAAGTACATAATGGCCCATCCATACCAATTTGGATTTCCATGCTTGAATTGGCGGTAAGTTTTAAAAAAGGGTTGGAAAGGTGAAAAATTCAAACATTGCCCTTGAAAAGAATGGTTGGGAGTTGGTGGAAGTTGATAATTATTCAACTTTATGGAAAGAAAGTTATTGTGTTAGACCACTTTTATTGGTGACATTTGGTGGATGTCACCACTTATATTAATTGTTTAATATGAGAGAGAAAGAAAATGTTAATGTCATGACACTCATTTTGTGTATAATTTATACACGTGTCATTTTTCTATTGGTCTTGATTAATTTTTTTCGGATATAATTTAAAATATTAATATTGAAAATAATTTTTATTTAAAAAAAATTAAAAAATATCAAAATTCATAAAAAAAATTCTCTATAAATAGAGTTCAATATTGACATATTTACTCACCAATCCAAAATTTATTCTTATTTGTCTCACAATCTCAAGTTCTTTTTTTGGGAAATTATGGATCCTAATAATCCAAATTATTTTTCAGATTCCCAAAATTACCCAAACTTTCAATCTTTTTTAAACTTGGTTGAGCATATTTGGAACAAATTTGGTATTGATAATTAAATATATAATTTGTAGTTTGATTATTGTAATTTATATTTCGTATTTCAATTATTGTAATTTCTATTTCGTATTTTAATTATTGTAATTTCTATTTCGTATTTCAATTATTGTAATTTCGATTTAGTTTATTGTGGAATATAATAAAAAATATGCTCACAAAATAATATATAATTATTAAATATTGAAAAAAAAAAATATTGAGTTGGATTGGGTTGGTGTCTAATAAACTATGAAAATGTTGGAATTAGGTTGGGTTGTGGATTGTGTAGATGGAAGAGAGAGAAACTAATATTTTAATGTTGAGTTGGATTGGATGAGTGTCACTGATAAAAGTAGTCTTAGAGTTTTATTTGTGGACCCCCCTAAAAAAATATAATAGCATTTAAAATGCTAGTCCTTGTTTTAATACACACAATAGAAAGGTATAAAAAGAAACCCAATTAATATCAACAACAGTTTGACAAACCTTGAATGGTAAGTAAGCAGATTTTTGAAGTCCTCCTGCTCCGCTGTTGTATCTAGAAGCGTAATTAAGTGGGATTTTCCTCTCTGCTTCCTGAAATATCATGAGCAACTCCACTGAATTTGCTGCATGGTAGTGTGAGAACAAATTGACGAGTAAAAAGTAACATGTAGTAATGTACCTGGACATATACAATGCTAAGGACCAGCAAGAAGAAACAAATGATGAGGCCAACAAGTCCAACATAGTTACCATCTTGCAATGCTTGTGCAACTGTCCTTCCAAAGGATGCTGGCAAGTAGGAGATGATATTTGTGAAGATCAAAAGAGAAGTACCGTTTCCAAGTTTTAAATCGGTAATTTTTTCTCCAATGTAAGTTGTGAAAACTGAGCCAAGAGTCAGCAAAATAACAGAAGAGAGAGCCCACTGAGTACTGAAGTCATTGACATAAGGACGAAGATACAACACTTGGCCAATTGCCTGTCATGAAAATTATTATAGAAAATAGTTATATTAATTTTCAAGTACAGTTTCATAGTAAAACATAAGAATATCTAATACGATTGATGGCAGTACGGTTTGTTTACCTGCACTACTGCAAATCCAACAGATGCATAACGAGTATACTGAAGCAATTTCTTTCTTCCAGCCTCACCTTCTTTTTTTTGGAGATCTTGCAATTTGGGGTAGATTTGAGTGAGAAGCTGAAAAACTATCTGTGCATTGATAAAGGGCACAATGCCAAGAGAGCCTATTCCAAGCCGACCAATACCCCCTCCAGAAAATGAATCAAGAGTGCCCAACAGGCTGTTCTGATCTAGATTACCGATGAAAGCCTCACGATTCACACCACCAAGAGGTATGTATATACCAAGTCGTGACAGGGCCAGATAACCCAATAGCTTGAGAAATTTCCCAGGTAGTGGACCCTTGAAGAAATCGCCAATATCAATGCTGGTATCTTCAATGGCAGCTGGAAAATGTCAAAGAATCCTAATCAAGGGCCAAGAGCAGCCAGGTAAAAATTTATTGAACACATCAAAGTGAACATAAAATACGGTGGCAAAATTAACCTGCCACTCCTCTTGCTGATGAAGCTTTCTCTTTGCTGGTGCCTGAAGTACTCTTGAATGTTTGAGAAAACACATCGAGAACACTTTCCCAAGCAACTTTTAAATCTGAGAGTCCATCTGGGTTGATGCCCAGTGGATCAAAAACAGAACTCTCACTGCTAGGAATTGTTTGAAACACAAGAAAGATAATGTCAGAACGTTATATTAGCAAAGTGCATGAGATCAACCAAGTGGTAAAAAAGAAACAACTTTAGTAAGGACGGTATGAAACTCAAAACTTGATATTGTTGCTATTAGAGATTGGTAAAGTCAATTATACTCTTAGCATTTACAAAAGCGTAAATTACAACTTTCAAGTCTAACTACCACTCTTCTTGCACAATGATACCCAAAGCAAGGGGCTTTCAAAGATTTGCATCAAGTACAACCTTGATTGATTAACAGAAAAGAGATTCTACATTACAAAATCGATATAATGCAAAAATAACTATGACACACCATGTATTTTAGATCTGAGAGGGATTCAGCTACTAAATGCATGACTGCATAGCATAATGTATGGCTTGTTCAATTCATTTGTCAAAGCTTTCCATTTTAATCTAATATCTAAATCCTACAAGTAACAAATTCAAATGATTAAACAGTTCATGCATTATAGGGTCAATTAACCGGCTCATCGTTCAAGTGGAATTACAATTTTCAGCCTTTATTTGCTATGCTCAACAAAATTGAACCATATCTTTACCATGCAATAACACCAAGGGAAATAACCTTCAAGAATAAAGAATTGCATGATTCAAAGACAACCAATTAACAAAACACAGGAGATAGCAGAACCCTTTTGGACGAAGAAGCGATTGAAAGTAGTTTACAAAAAGAAAGAAAGAAGGAAAATCCACACAACTATAACATGGAGGGCAATTAAGAAACGCCCATTTCAAAAAAAGGAAATTCAAAACATTGAAACTGAAAACGAATTGAAAATTGACAAGTTTGAGAGAAATAGCAACCTTTGGTTGTAGCTGCTGCTGGAGTTCTTTCTGTGGACAGTGAGCGAGGCTCTGCAGAGAAACTCCTTATGGTTGTTTTGGACATGAGTACGAGAATTGACACTAAAAGAATGTCTCTTTGATATGGAATTGTGCTGCAAAGAAGTAGTGGAGCAAAGAGAAGAAGAAACTTGCCTCACTGTTATCAACATTATCCCCTCTCTCTCGAGGGATTAGGGCTCGTTTTGATTGGCAACAATTCTTTTGCGCCTCTCATTTTTCTTCACTTACTCTTTGTGGATTGTGGTGGCCCATTTTTATCCTTTGTATATCCAATTGTGTTTTTTTTTTTGTTTAAAAGGTTAAGTACTTTGGGCTCTGATCCATACCATAGAGCGTAAGGCCTTTTATACTAGTTTTTTGTTGGGCTTCATTTGCCCCATTTGTGAGGCTCGGAATGTGGGCAGCCCATTTAATATATGGGCTTCATACAAAAGTTCAGCCCACTTGTAAACCCAGAAAGTAAAGACGAAACGGGCCACATGAATCCGAGGGTTCTTAGACATTATTACAACATTTTTTCACAACTAATTAACTAAAAAAAGATTCTTTAACCAAAAAAAAAAAAAAAAGGCTTGAAAAATATGAGAACCAATTGACAGTATTTAATATATTTGTGTCGTCATTGTTCTCGCACCACATGTGACATTCCATGACAATAAGAGTTGTTGGAAATTACTATAAATTACGGGTAATCAATATTATTTTATGATGCTACTTACATAAAATTAATATTTAGAATTTAGAACTAGATAATGCTAAATCTGTGTCCAAATCCTTTTATTCCCTACTGTATTCTAATCTTCTCATTTTATCATGTACGAATAAATATATATATATAACGTACTTATAAAATAAATTAAAGATATAAATTATTACTAAAATTCCACATCGCATAAACATAGATCCCATTAACTATAGCATCCAAAGTTAATTTATTATGAATTTTCCAATGATTTCCACCATAATGCAATGACCCACCCCCACCACCCCACAAAATGCCCAAAGATGGGGACAATTTTTATATTTTATATTATTGGAAGTGGTTTTTTTAGTCACAATTAATAAACTTGGACTTCTTTTAATTTTTTTCTTGAATATTATAATGGTGTTTAAGCCCATAATATTATATACATCAAAGTGCTCAAAATGCCACAAAATTTATAATTAAAATTCTTTTTTACCATATATTATAAGTTTGTGATCTTTTTATTATTAAATTTAAGTATGGATACTTTTTTATCATTTTTTTTTGATTGAGTCTTTATTTGAATAGTATATGACGGGACATGACTGATTTGTGATTTGTACAATGAAACGAGATTAAATGAAAATGTACTCACGTGATATACTAATAATTGAGTTAAACGAAGATTTTGAAAAAATAGCAATAAACAAACATTTTATTAAAATAAGGTAAAACGAAAATTTTGTTAAAAATAGGATCAAACAAATATTTTGTTAAAAATAGTGCCAACAAAAGATTTTGATCAAAATAAGGCCAAATGAAGATTTTGACCAAAATGAGGCTAAACGAAGATTTTGTTAAAAATAGGGCCAAACGAAGATTTTTTGGAAAATCTTTGTTCAACCTTATTTTTACGATGAGTTTTGAAAAAACTTCGTTTAATCTTAATTTTGATAAATCTTCATCTAATCCTATGATTAACAAAATCTTCATTTAACCTTAACTTTTGACAAATCTGCATCTAATCTCATGGTTAACAAAATCTTCGTTTAACCTTAACTTTTGATAAATCTTTGTCTAACTCTATGGTTAACAAAATCTTCATCTAACCTTAACTTTTGACAAATTTTTGTTTAGGCATTTTGGATAGTAAATGACATAGTAAATGATTGAAGAAAGATGAAAAAAAGATTTGACATGGATGATTGATTATATCTAATCATCAAATAGATCTGCATCGAAAAAATTTATACGTTTTAAATAAATGATATTTTAAAATACTTTTTTACATTAGATAATAGAAAACAATCTCTCTTATTTGTTTTGGGATATTTTAGATTGCTATTCCATATTATAAATTTGGAAAAGTTAGTGAGAGAATGATATAATTATTGGGTACACAAAGATCCATGATGGGAACAGGTAAGCATGGAGGTGTAAAAGGCAGCATATCCACAAAATGATGGTATGTTCTGATTTGTCATTTAGTTGCCCTTAACATAAATCTACCTCATTCCATTTTATTATTGTAACTAATTAACAAATTAGAGGAAATGGCCTTCATGTGAACACAATATGGATAACTAATTGTATATTGATATGTATGAATAAAATATAATAAAGAAAATGCAATTTTAATTACTTCCAAGAATCCAAAGTCCAAACGATATCTACATTACTTTTACAATATTATCATCAACTCATTAGAGATTAAATTGGGACTGAAAACTAATACTGTAATTTAGGGTTGTTTGAAACAAATACTATTAATTACTTATTATTTTTAACACTAATCATGTAATTTAAGTGATATAATGTAGATTGTGCGGTAACTAGATTTTAAAACTAAATCACACGAATTTTATAGTTTTTATTCTCTCCTTCCAATCCCTCTAACTCATTACAAAAAAATATTTTTACTTTTTTTGATCTTATATGTTTGAAAATAAGTTTAATTTCCCATCACCACTATGTTTAACTTTAAGTGGTAAAATAATGAAAAAGTGATTAGAATCTCTGAATTGAATTGTGGTTTGTCTACTTTTAGCAATTCTTTCAATTCCCATGAAAAATTAGATTGAAATTGAACATTTTTTTAAATATAGATGAGTTAAATTGAATATTTTGAATTAATAGGACTAGTTTTGAATAAACTTATAAATATCAGGACTACTTTTAATTTTTTTCGTGATAAATTGTATGAACATAATTGTATTCAATGAGTTGGTGTGAAGCCTAGAAGTTATATATTTGCTCTCCTTCGAATCAACCCCCAACTGGGTTAATTTTGAAATTATTCATGGTAATATGTATATATATATATGACGACGTAAATCATATAACTTTAAGATTTCAATTCTTGGTTCTTTTTTCGTATTATAGATATCACTATGTAAACATTAGGTAGGAAACATTATAACAATATTGGGTCCAGAATTTACATATTATTATAGATAGACAGAGATGGGGGGCATACAATTTATGAATGGTGGTAATATTCCAAGACATAACTTTATTAATTGACAAGGTCATTTTAGGGATTTTGAAGTCGTAAAAAGTTTTACCCCAACCTAAAATCATGACATAGATGTTTCTTGTTTTACATAAAATTATTTAAAGGGAAAAGTTATTCTTTGTTTGTCACCTTCTTAGTATCCTTATCCTCCCTTTGCAAAGAAACGTTAATTAATGTCAGCCTCTACTCTTTTTGAGTGTGAAAAGTTTTGAATGATTGAATATTCCCTGGAACACACTTGCTTTCTTTCTCATATATGGTGTGTAAATGTAAAATTGGTGGGCCTACTTTGAATCTTTGAAAAATAAAAAATATATGTGTTTCTGATTGATTGATGTGTAGACAAAGGACAATAAGAAACGAATTAGGTTAAAAGAGCCCTTTAACCTCAACTGCTTCTTTAAACTTTTCTTTATTGTCTTTATACTATCTTGCTAAGATTTGATTAAATTAAATTGAAGAGCCAATTATGGAAAGTTACTTTCTTTATCGGGTATTCTGTGGGGCCGATAATGAAATTTACGAAGATCACAATTAAATGAAATAATATTCCATTCATTTATTTTGAGTTGTTATTAATTAAAACATGTGTTAAGAAAATATTGGTATCTTAATTTTACGAAATTATCGAGAAAATATTAATAAATATTAAAAAAATATACAAGTCGGTTATTATATCAATTATGTGAAAAAATGAAAATATCATAAATATATAAAAGATATTTTCGAATATTTTCATTTTAGTCTATAGTAGATATGTTTTGGATAGAATTGTGTGTTAAGCTGCAAAACAATGTTTTGTCCCCTTGACATTTTCCAAGGCCAGTCTCGGAACCCACACGTGAAGCCACTGTTCAATCGGCTAGGCTAATTTGCAAAGATTGTTCATCTTCGAGTGTAAATTAAATATTTTGTAAATGAATACAAAATATTAATATAAAATTAGTCTCTCACTTAATCATATTAAATATTGAGAAGATATTGAACCCCTTTTATATTGAGGTATTAATACATGAAAAATGTCTGAAAATTGTCTCATAGTTAATCTTAATTCAATTTACAATTATTCACTTATAAATTATTTTAAAATAAAATAATTGATATAAATAATAGAAAAAAAAAGTAGTGGATAATGAAATTCAGGTGCAATGATTGTAATAATGTAAAATTAATGTGAATGCATGTTTTTTGAAAATTGATGTTTTTGATTTGGTGTGGTGAATGTTGTTGGTCCTCTTATAGTTGAATTTTGAACTACCATATAACTACTATACGAGGGGGGAACCACAAATAAAAGTTGAGGGGTCAATTAAATAAAAACTTTGGAGGGGTAAAAGAAATATATTGAGAGGTAAAAAAAATATTGAAAGGGGTAAAAAAGATTTGAAAAGCTGCGGGCAACCCTCCCCATATACACACCCCCAACTATCTGTTATGATCATAGTATATATGCACATATTTTAGTGATTGCAGTTAACTTAGTATTTTGTTCATAGGGTTGTTTGATACATGCAATCTCAATATAGATACCTGGTTTTTAGTGTCTAGTCGATGAAGAAGTCACAGTTTTTTTTTTTTTTAAAGATTTAGTATTCTTTTGTAGAAATATGTAAGAATAGAATAAGTTATTTGAGGTGAATATACTTTTAACGTATATTATTACTTGACTTAAGTCGACAAAAAACTTCATTTCGATAAGAGAAATGAACAAAATGATTATTATTTTATTATCCGACTTAAATCTAAAAAATAGTACTGTTGTTGAAATAGTATAAGATTAATAAGACATATAGAAAATATAATATCACTTTTAGAAATGAAACATTTTCTTTTCCTGAGTTTGTTCTCTGATTAAAAACATAACCCTACCATTCATCTAAACTTCCTAGTAAATACAAAAGTGTCTTTTTTTAGGTACTTTATAATTAATTGGATAAATGGAGAACATCTTGAAAAATTATTTAAAAACACTTATAGGTATTTTCTATATATATAAAATGAGTCGTCTCACGTATATAGTTATGTAAGATGAGTTAATCTACAATTCATACTGCATAATTAACATATTAATTTAGGAAAATGAATTATGTTTGTGGATAATAAGAATCCGTCTCACGATAAATATTTGAAACCATCTCATATAAATTTTTTTAATAAAAACTAATAAAAAATACCGTTTATAATTGGTAATTAACTAAGATATTTTGAGCGAAATTATCCCTTTCCATTCACCAATGAGTAATTTTACATGGACCAAAAATGTGCACAATATAAGTAAATGAGCTTTGAATATCAAAAGCTGTAGGTCAGAAAAGTGGCCATGCCGGGTCTAAACTTGAAGCTGAAAAAGGGGCCGCCCCGGTATGCATCACTATGTCCTCTTTTGGTTGACCAATAAGTTTTGATTTTCTGATTTCATAACAAATATATATATATATATATATATATATATATATATTTGTTTTTTTTTTTTTTAATTGGGTGATCATTCTTATAGAAGTTTTTCAAATTCATCTAGAACGATTCGGACTTGGGATGAAAATCAATGATTATAGATAATTGGACAAAGTTAGTTAAAAGGGTTTTGGATAAGCTTGAAGTTTTGATACAACTGTCAATATTTACCCAAATCAGGAATCTAATTATGAATTAAAAATAAAAGAGCTTACAGGGGTAAAGTTGATATAAGTAAAAGATGAAGGACTAAGAAGTAAAGTTGGGTGGGTAGGGGGTTGAATGAAAGTGGTTGAGAATGTAATTAATTAAATACTAGTCTTTAATGTTAAAGGATTGATATATGTGAGGGAAGAAATTAAAGAGAATTGTAGTATAAAGTTGTAAAGGCAATGTAGGGTGGGAGAGGAAAATGCCACCCTGCCTTCTTTACTAATTTCCTTCTCATTAATTTCCTCATACCCTACACTGAGTTGTAAACTTCTTTCTTTTTTTAATTAAAAATAAATAAAATCTCTTTTTGGTTTTTAGTGAAAGGCAAATTTCTATCAATAAAATTATAATTAAGATTGTTAAAAAAGGAATCCTGGTTACAATATTTTGTTTTATAATCTCTTTAAAAAAAAAGTACTATACTAATTATTATTGGTGAATGATAACGATGAAAATATATTTCAATTCGTGGAAATGGTCCACATGACTAAGAAGGTGTCGAGCCATGCTTATTCTCAAGATCTTATAAATTAGTATTCCCTCATAATCTGATTATCAATAAGAGTTAATTAATATTTTGCACTCTTTTTTTTACAGACTATTGTTTTGTGCTATACATTAATTATTAAAAGTTGGGTAATATGGTCATTTTATACATACAATCATACCTATTGCACGCTAGTTGACAGATAACATTTTATAATATACTTTTGGAAACTTTTTAAGAAGATAGAATTTAACAAAAAATAAGCATTGGAATATTTGGATAAAATAAAACTATTACTTAAAATATTAGTTCTGGTGATTATAAGCCAAAGTAATATCGTATTAATTAATTGAGACCGGTCTTGCATGTACTTTCAATTTTTAATTGAACTAGCTATTTGCAATTTCAGTTTCATTTAAACTGGATTCATACACGTGCTTTAAAATTTTATTTGAATACTTTGGTCTTTTCCTTGGGCCCTATTTGAATACTAGCTTCATAACTACGTACATCATGACATGTCATTGGGTTCTACAACATTATTTTCTTATTTTCTCAATTGAGTACTGCAGAAATTAGTTGCTCCAACTTCCAAACAGTATGTTTCAAGATTTTTTTTATTTTTTATTTTTTGAAAAAAGATTCATCAAAAATGGAAATTGAATAACCCTCTAAGAAGCAATCGCGTGACTTTCCTTTCAGACAAATTTTCATTCAAATCAACTTTTTTTTTCGTGTCGATTTAATTATGTCTCAGAGAAAACGCGTGTTCATATTTGGACAAATGGCAAAAAAAGAAAAAAAAAAGAAAGGGTCTACAATTAATTCCAAAAAAGAAAAGAAAAAGGTCAAAATGAAGACGACGCGTATCTTAGCCTTTATATGGACCAACATCTCTCATACTTAACCAGCTGAGAAGAAGATATGACCTATCTTAAGAAACCCTTTCTGTTTTTCTTTTTTATTATTTAAAAAAAAATAAAGTCTTATTTGGAATCATCTCAATTGGAATTGGGACTACTTTATATGTGTCTATGGACCTATATATCCTTTTCCCAACTATACAGCTAAATTGCTGAATGATTAGTTTATCCAACACCTGGTCCATTGTAGCTTCATAGATAGAGCTATAGCTACATCATTTTCTTAGATGGCAATGTAATCTACATTTATAACTTCATTGTGAATGTCGACTCCCCACAATTGAGAAGATATTTGTATGATATCGTATCCATCACTCTATTAATACATTTAGAATATACTCGATCCATTATAACTTAATAAGTTGTAAAACATCATTATCTATGAATCATCAACTTCAACTATATATTTCGTCTCCATAATTGAGATCATTAAGAACAACTTTGAACTCAATCCATATATATCACGATCAAATATCATTAGATGACAATCGAATTGGTAAGATCTATGGTGATGGAGGGAGAAATATCATACAATGCAAAATTCAAATCTCGTGTAGGGCAGATTTACATTTCATCTGAATAATGAGAAGACTATGATCGGGTGGGGAGTTTTTCATCACTCCTTAATTGAAATTATCGCAACCAACTTGGTGCAAGGGCAATCTATAAGTTAAGTGGGACAATGTGAAAAGAAAGTAATATTAAGTTGGCCTAATAAATGTAAACACATGCTATGGTTAAGGGAGAATGGGCCATAAAATTGACAAATTGTATGAGCCACGATTGCAACATATTTGTCTTGTTGGTTGGAGTTAATTTGGCTTGATCTACTTGTGTCTAGATTCAAAGAAGATGTCTTTTTTTTTTTTTTTTTTGTGGAAAGTTCTTTCATGCATTGATTGAGTTTTGGATGAGTGGGATTTGTGGGTGACTTTGATTTCTGTGGACTGTGGCTCTTGAAAGAGCCAATGGCCCTTCAACAAAAATAGAACATTAAAGAGGTTAGTTGTCTCCTAGTTTTAAATATATCATGTTGGGTTGCTCATACATCACAGAGGAAGAAGAAAAGCCAGAATATATTAATGTTTGCTAAAAATAGAAGTTCTTTGTGTGGTTCATGTTTGTGTAATCAAATCTTGTCTTTTTTTCTCTTTAAAGAAGTATTTAATTAGTTCGGTAAGTTGGTTCATGACATAAAATCAATTCCAAAATATTATAAAATTGTGTGAATATTATTTGATTACGTCAATGCGACGTGAGTCACACTTAAATTGAGGCATTGTACGTATGTGTGATCTAAAATCGCATGAATTTGATAATGTTACATATATAGGTAAATCGTGTGGGCCGTATTCAAATTAAGCAATAAATGTTAATGTAATTTAATTTGCACTAATGAATGGTATATAAATTAAAATTTATGTCAAATTATGACTTTTTTTGCATTAAAATATTCAAACTTTGAAATTTATTATGCAATCGCTAATCTTTGTAAATTGTACCAAATTATTGCTATAGGTATTTAACAGTGGAACATTTTGAAAATTAATTCTAATAATTTCAAAACGAAAATAAATATTTAGGAAATATTTCGCCTCCGATTACATATTGTTGTCATTTGATACCATTCATAAAGATTAATGATTGTATAATAAAGTTTCAAAATTCTAATATTTTAATAAAAAAGAGGTCATAATTTAACATGATATTTATAATTTACTTTTACATGAATATATTAAAATAGTACAAGTAAGAAAGACAAGAAGAGCCCACATAAAAACTATATGATTAAATTGAAGCTTCACATTATATATATATCTTGAGTGCACATGTCAAGATTATGTGTGTATTCATGATTTGAAGTTTGAATAGATAAAGGATAATACTGAACACGACATAGGAAATTAGTCCATTATTAATTAATTGAATTGGTGCAGTATTATATACATAGAATAAAATAAAAAACAACAGAGTTTCTTTATGGTTTATCCCACATGGCATTAATTTATACATAATCACGTTATAACTACATAATTAGCATAACTGAAATAAATGTCAAATTCGATAGATTACATTATCTAAAGCACAAAGAATATATTGCACTAAAGCAATAAGAAATAGTAGCTCTCGCAAAAGTAGTTGATCCATTTCCAATCTTTTATTTTAACTGATTGTACATTTTTTCTGTGACATGATGAATACACGTAAACAATGAACATTTTTATATTATTATTATGTCATAGTTGCAACTCTTGTGAATCAAATATTTCCAAAAATGAAGTGATAATTGTCCACGTTCCATGCATAATGCAGTAATGCTTGACTTCAAACTCAATATAAAAATATTGACTTAAGCATGAATTAAATAGGCAACCTTGTTGAATATTCATCATTCACATTGATAACAACACTCCTGACTAAATATTTATCCAATAGATTTTCAACTTAGTTGCAAGCACTAGATCTTTATATTCATCAAATCGGAACCATCCAAACTACAAATGTACCACTCTATAATCTCTATTGTATATCAATATAATCATGTTGTTCTATTTTTATGATTTTATACTATTAAATTTTATGTCTGTTTTATTAAGAATATAATTGACCAAAATATCTAAGAAAAAAAAAAAGTTAAGAAGACGAGTTATGAGAGTTGGCTATAAATGGGGGTTGATTTATAACCTTGCAAGTTCAAAAACAAAGAGTTAAAGTTCAGTTCTATTGATATGCTTCAATTATATTATACTAGAAAGATTAAGTTAATTAATTAACAGGTATATCGA
This sequence comes from Scutellaria barbata, assembly GCA_028654395.1. Lineage (NCBI taxonomy): Eukaryota > Viridiplantae > Streptophyta > Magnoliopsida > Lamiales > Lamiaceae > Scutellaria > Scutellaria barbata. Next base: position 8,621,616 of record CM053646.1, on the reverse strand, counting down.
TTGAAAATATTTTTTTATAATCAAAACTTGAATATGAAAAATAAAGATCTTTAATTAGATGCTATGAAAAATGATTTTGCATCTTGAAATGCCACAATGATAAAATTTAAATAAGAATATTTATATTTCTTATATAATCAAATTATACCACAATATAGTTCCATCATAACCATTGAAATATATATGTGGCTGTCGGACCTACATATGAGATTCTGGCTAAGTTTTGTAATTTTATTTTTTAAATGGTTCGATAACTTCTTTTCAATACAAGGTTGAAACGTGTAATATTATATATATAGATATATATTTATTATATATAATAAAATACTTACAAACATAGAAAAATATCCTATCATATTATTATCATGTAGCAATTATTAACTTGCTCATGTCCTCTGACTACGAAGATCTTCAAAGCTGTTGAAAAAGCAACATTCTTTAAATCACACTATTGAGATCCAACAATTATATATATCTTAACAACCCTTGAAATATTATAAAAATATAATGTGGATGATTTCAATACCACAGGACTTTAACTGAAAAATTTCGGAAAATGTATTTTCTTGGTGTACGCCCACTGTTTCATTAGAGACAAATAATTAATTTTTTCTATGGTATTTCTCCAGAATTTTGACATATAAAATGCAATACATATATAATCTTGCGTGCATGTAATTTTGAACGAAATGTGTAATATATATTATAGGGTGTTGATTAAACTTAGTTAAAAATCTTATAAACTCTTATATTGTATAAGATATTTTTGGAGTTTAATCGATGATTTATCTTATCTTAAATATAAGTTGTTGAAATAATGTTGGAATAAATAAGATGATAGAGTTTTATAATATCTTATCTTAAATATAAGTTGTTAAAATAATGTTGGAATAAATAAGATGATAGAGTTTATTATAAGAAGTTAGTATTACAATTATGTAATTTAAAGATGTTTGTCCTTATAAAATATTATTTTAGAAATAAAATAGTACTGTTTCTTTACTTTTTACTAGACAACTTATAAACTTTAATTTTTTTTTATATTAGAATAAAATAATATCTTATTTTTAAAATTTTACCAAACAGTTTTTCAACTAATTCATTACCCCTTTAAAATTAATGGTTATGTGATTATTAATCAATTCGTCTCTTTAATTCGCTGAAACTAAAATGGAGTGTTTAAAAACTTTGTCAAACAAATTAAATAAAAGTGGATGTACTCATACATACGAAAATAATTCTGATTATAAATATATGCTAATGTGTTAAACCACAAAATAGAAAAAAAAAAAATTTAAAAAAAATTATGGATCTAATTTTAACATGTCAACAATTGACATATTAACGTTTAACCACAATATATAGATGATCATTTTCAGTCAACCTTATAGGTTTAAAGTGAAAATTTCACACAAAACATTACTTGTAACCGAGGATCCATAAACAGTAGCCAAATGTTAATTTAATACAACAGTAATAATATTCATCCATTTGTTTAGGCAGAACATCATTGTAATAATAACAATCGTTATTATTAATTAATAATTATACTTAATTAAGAAAAAGAAACATAGGATCCGGAAGAAATGGAGGGTAAAAGAGTAAAAAGAGGTAGGTGCAGTCTTGTCTTAAAACTGGAAATAAAAATAGGGGAGGCGACACGTTGCACATGCACAAACGTGATCTCTGCACCAAAACAAGGCGATGCGGGGCCCAGTTTTTCCCCAAAAATAATCAAGGCAAAAAGTTCATTTTTGACCGTCAATTAGTACGACCATTTCTGAACACAGAATCAGTCAGCAAAGGCCATCCACTATTTCAAATTACGATAACACCCCTCACATGGAGAAGAAACAGAGGAATGCCCTCATCTTTATTCATCATCGTATTCCATGTTATAATAATACTTGTCTTATCACTAAACATTTATGGCAGTAAAAAGGAATTAAAGAAATAGTAAGGTAAAAAAATAAGTGAGTGCTGTTCAAGATTCGTTAACCTGTCAACATCTCACTCTCTACTTTAACCACTGCCTTCTAATTTTTTTTCCCTCTCTTTTTACTCTTTCCTTTTTGACCCTCAAAAGTCTTTACCCTTTGCCAAATACTTTCAGTATTTACAAATGTGGCCCAACAGAAATTAAAATTATTATTTGCACCCCTTACTTATACCAATATGCTACAAGGTAACCAATCAGCACTGCCCCCGTTCTTCCCCTCCTTGCTCGAATCCGACTCCACCACCAATCGGACAACTGAGTTGGCCCGGTTACTCGATGGAAACCGAGTTTTCAGGTGATCAAAACTCGGTGCAACCACCTTCTCTATCCATTCCCCTAGGCTGGTCCGATCGTGCCATAGACCCCCCAAGATCTTCTCCAATACAGCATCTTCCACTTCTATCGACAAATTCTCATCTACTACCATCGAGAATTTCACAGCTATCGTTTTCTTGATCTCACGTCGAACAAAGGCAGAGTTCACGGGCTTGAATACTATGGCAGCGTCCATGTGGCTTAAAAGCTCGTGAGGCACGGATGTGATCGAGAAGTGTGTGTTTCCAAGCCCGAGTTCCTCCTCATGCTCAATTGTGAGATCACTCGAATTGTGGGATCCATCGGTTTTCTCATCCTCAATGTATGAGGCTGCAAGATTTAGGTCCAACGAAAGACCAGACCCCGTTTCCTTTCTCGCTTTCAACGACCTATCTTCATCGAGCAACCAGTTTGCTCTTCGTTTAGCGCTCTTTTCTCTAACTATTAGTCCTAGCTGCCAACCCCCACTTGCTATGGATGTGAGCTTCTTCTCATCCACAAATTGACCATCTCTTAAAGCTTCGGGACTAGTTTTTGACCAATCCCCGGTCACGATGAATATGGCATTACCAAGACCGACTTCTCGACAATGAGAATCGGTGAGCCGGCCTCTCTCGATTGCTCGTTTTACGCTCCCACGAACGAGCATATCCGCTTCATCAATGTCCTCGAGCACAATCACCGAAAAGGGATTTCTTCGAACGGCCTCCGCAATACGATCGATCACTGTCTTACCACGGAAGTTCATATCCGAATCTTCATGGTCCCGTTTAACGCCCAGGCATATCATTATCGGATTAGTCTCGCATATTTGCTCAGCTAAAACCAATGCCATCTTCTTCTTCCCAACTCTGTCGGGTCCCGTGAACAATAACCATGTGTCACCCCTTGAAGCACCACGTCGCTTTCCATTGCCCAATCTGCATTGCGTGATGGCTGCAGCCACGGCAGAGGCTGCTTCTGCTTGCCACCATGCTTTCTCCATGAGCCCCTTGAGTAGCTTCTTGTATGTATCAGCATCCAAAGCATCAGAAAACTTGTCAAGCAGCTTAGTCTGTGGTTCAGAAGAGATGGAGCCAAGGAAATCTTTAGCTTGATCTTCACCAGCTTTCTCGGGTATGCCATCCGGTTCTTTCCTTCCAAGAACCAGATCAGTTCTAACAGGACTTTTCTCTTGGCTTGTAATTTGATTGGTATTCAATTGTAGGGCTTCTCCATGAGGTTTTATCGTCTGCAACTTAGGCTGGAAAGGTACACGTGAGAGCACATTTGGATTATACAAGCTCGCCATAGGTAGACCCGGGGGACCAGTTCTATCGGGGCGAGTATTTTGATGAAAATTCGGATGAAGATGCAAGCATGAATCCCTCCATTTTTTCTGCAACTCTTGAGTCTTGTGCTTGGAGAGTAGCCCTTGATCTTTGTCCTGTAAAATTACAGAAACTCTTAGCTCCACCAAATATCATGAAACAGGGCTGTTTCATAACTTTGAAATCAAAACAGGGCATACCTGTGATTCATCTTTAGGGCTAGGATCACTAGTGTTGAGTTTGGCATTTTGCAGCCACTGGGGCAGAGATTGTCGTGTCGATTGTTTAGATTCAGAAAATGATTTCTCAATAGCAGCAAGTTTTTTGAGCTCCTTTTCGTAATTCTCTGAACATTGAGGGCAAAGAGTTGATCTTTGAGCAGTATCCAAGTTTTCAGGTACTCGCCTCGTTAAAGCAGGCAATGAACTCGTGACTGGCTTCAATGGATTCAAAGACTCCATTGGATTATTGCTCAAAAGTCTCTCAGTTCCCAGCCTAGAATACAACAATCAGAAAAACAAAGATTGAGCGAAAAATAGAACAAGAAAGAAACAGAGCATAGTAGTGAAAATCAGGATTGATTAGTCCAAAATGAAACCAGATGGTGGATTCTATGAAGAAATTCAAGACACGAATTGAATTAATTAGTGCAAAGAATATACCTAGGAAACATCCCAGGAAGAGGCGATCTTGAAGCAATAGGCACAGCTTGAAGATCCCAATCATTTTCCATGGTGGAATGATAAACTTGGCATCTCAAATATGTCTCACAAGTCGCAGTTCCAATCAACCACAGTTTATTGCAATTCTCTCCTCCACCGAATCCCCCCAGCAACTTGGTCATCTCCGCCACCGCCGCCGCCCCCGTCTCCGACACCGCCGGCGGTTTCTGTTGGTGCTCCACCAGCCACTTCAAATCCCCCAAATCAAGAATCACCCCACCATTAGTAATCCTACTCTCGATCACCCCTCTCAATTCCTCGATCTTCGCTGCTATCTGATTCTTATCGGAGAAAAGCCCTTTCTCCATGGATATGACTTGGACATTCTTCAAAATCCCTAACTCCTTGTTCTCTATTTTCCTCAACAACTCCTTCACCACCGCCTCCGGCTCCGAATCGCCGACCAAAACCGGGTTCCTCTTCTTGCTTCTCAGCATAATCTCCAACACCTTCTTCACTTCTTCGCCCTTAGGGTTTCCGACCTGCCCTGTTCCCCCCGGCTGCAACCTCGGATTCAGGTAGACGCTTCGATTCGCCGGAGAAGGAGACGGCATCTGCGGCGATGTTAATTGAGCAGGACTGGAAAGCAATCTGGGTGCAATACCCGCTCCGAAATTGACATTCCCATGATGCTGATGATGTGTGTGCGTGTTCGAGGTGGTCAATGATTGCTCGATGGTGGCCTTCACAGCTGGACTCGAGAAGCTGGCTTCTCTCATGACGCGGCTCACGCTGGGATCGTCGAGAATTGATATAATAAGCTGCTCGAGCTCCACTTTCACGGCGAGGAGCGGCTGCTGCTGCTGCTCGGGGCAGCCGCGTCGCTGATGAGCCTGCGCGCGTTTAAGCGCCGCCATGAGGGCGTTGGAGATCGGCGGCTCCATCCCCGAGGCGTCCATGTTCTGAGCCGTTGGGAGGCGTTCTAAGGCGACGCTGAAGCAGAGCTCCAAGGCGCGGCACTGAAGGGGGTGGCTGGAATTGGGATGGGAGCGGATGCATGCTTGCCGCAAGAACCCAGATGGCGAGGCGAGTAGCGTCGCCGCCACGTGCAACGGCGTCGTTTGTCCGTGATTGCGGCGGCTCGCCTCCGCTATAGAGTGGTTGAGAACACTGGCAGCCTCCGGTGTAAGGGTCTGCTGAATAGTGCTCAAACCGGCTCTCATATTCTTCTTCTTTATCCAAATTAACTGATGACTTCAAACAATTATTTCCGTGATGAAAATTTGAAGCCAAAGATTAAATCTTGATTCTGTACAGTTGATTGATGTTAGGGGTTTGTTGAATAAGATCTCTCTCTCTCTCTCTCTCTCTCTCTCTTATGAATCAGTTTGCGAATGTGAGAGGCTAAAAAGCCGTGTCTGAAATTCAACGCGAAAAGGAAAGATGAGACCACCTCCTTCACACAAAAACATTAAACACACCTCTCTCTCTCTCTCTCTCTAAAAGGGGTTTATGTTTCGATGATATGAGCAATGAAGACATACACATCCCCCTTCTCTTTCTCATCAATACACCGTAAAATATCCCCCTCCCAACTGATCCCACATGAACACATAAAACAAAATGCGAAAAACAAATGGTGATGGCATAATTAGCTCTATTATTTAGCAATTTACTTTTTTTCCTATTTGTAGGTGTGACATAATAATAATCATAAAAAAAGAAAAAAGAAACAATTAAAAGATACAGTACAGAATTTTCTATTAAATAAGAGCATAAAAGGCCAAAAGGTGTTAAAAGTTTAAGTAGCAAGTGTCAGAGAAAGAGAGCATGCAGTGTTTGTTTTCTTGTTTCTTTTTAAATAGGAGGGGAAAAAGAGGATGGAGAAGAAGGAATTTATGGAAATTAGGGACCATCTAAGTACTTTCATCTTTCATTTCCAACCATTTCTGGATCCATATATCAAATAGTTAATTTTCCTAATTTTTTCCCCTTTTCTTTTCTGTCATTTTATTTTTTCTCCTCTTATCTATAAATGTCTCAAATACGATCACACATATACCTATAAATGCGTTATCTTTAAGATTATAAATGAAAAAACATAATTCATAATCTATTTGAGATTTACTCGAATAACAATCATCAAATTTGATTAAAAGATAGTCATGTCGAATTCGTGTATAATACTCTGCTCAACAGATTAACAAGTCTAATCTATTATTAATAACCGCATAAGTTATTTGTATTTTGATTAGTTACTATACATACTAGTCGAGTCGAACCGACTTAATCCAATGGATCATTTATATGTAAAATATAATAAAGTTTTAACAGTCTCTTGACAAATTGATCTGTCTAAAATAGAAAATGAATAAAAAAAAAAAGAAATGTCCTACTTTTTAGTGAAAATTTGTTGTTTAGTTTAGGGCTTCTGATTTGTTTATTGAATAGCTGAATTCATGATGTATAATGGCCTTGTGCACCTGTATCAAGAGAATAAAGTAAAAGGTTTTATTTTTTTTATAAAAATTAGAAAAAGATGATGGAAAGGTGAGGAAAGAAAGATAAAATGAAGCTTTTATGAGGAGATTCATGAGTGGTAACTGGTAAAGATTATACTTTATTTACTTCTATCTCTTTCTCTCTCCTACTTTTTTAATTTAGTTCCTTTCTCTCTCTCTCTCTTCATGCATGACTGTAGATTGACTGCCTTTTTAACCCTTTTTGTGTTTTGTGTCTAGTTCTCATCTATCATTGACAAACTGGAATCCCCAACTTTATTATTCGCGCGTGTTGGTACGCATCAATAATAATGTCTTTGCTGCTCATTTTATTTTATTAATAAATTATTTTTTAACTACAACAATTGAAATTCAAAAATAATCCTCTCCTTTCAAAATAAATGTGGTTCTAAAATTTAAAATTTATCTCTTTTTTTTAAACTTTTATACAACTATATTTCACATCATTCTTATTGATATTCTTAAGCTAAAATTTATGAATTTAATTTGATATTCTCTTTGTTTCATATTAATTCTTGTTTTGGCTATTTTGCTACTATTTTTCCAATGTTACCCCAAATCTCAATCTTTACAAAAAAAAAAAAATTAATTTTAAATTTACCTATTTAATCTTTATAATTTATATTAAGTTGAGAAAGTTATAATGAAATAATTAAGGAATGGATAAAGAAAGAATCAATTTAATTTTGAAATGAATGAGAAAGATAAATATTTTTTAAGGGTATATTTGTTCAAATATATATTTCTTAATCTATGATAGAAATTCGAGAACAATAATTAATAAGAAACAGAGAGTATTTTTATGAAATTAATTAATCATCTTTCTAATTTTGAATCCTAATCTTAATTAGTTAAGAGTATATTTGTTCAATTCTTATTTTCTTTAATCTATGACAAAAGCTTCAATAAAACACTTATTTTGAAAGGAGGATAGTAATACTTTCAAGTTAAGATTTGCAATTACCATCAAACTAACTCTAAATATATTTTAAACTCCTTTAAATTGGAGATTACATAAGATCAGCTGAAAATGATCAACCCTGACAAATATATCAATCTTAAAATTTTATTTGAAGTTGATTGGTCAATTGTAACAAGCAAACCCATGCAAAAAGAAAAAGTTTGGTTTCAATTTGATTTTATAAAAAATTCGGTTAAGCATATTGAAAAAAAAAAAAAGGTACAGTTAACCTCATTCATCCAAAGAAGTTTGATAAAGTTTAAAACAACTTTGAACAGGAGCACATTAATTTCGATTCAATATATTTACGCTATTAATTTTATTTTTTAATTTAATGAGGACAGTATTTTAATTTGTAGATAAAATACTTTATAGTCAGTACATATTCTTGAATATGAGAAAGTACATTAGAGTATGCGTAGTATTTATCAAGATTATTAAGAAACTATCAAATTTTGATGTGTAGAGCCATAAAAATGCTGACTTTTGTTTTGTTTATAATTAGGAGAACCCTATTAGATTATAATAATATACTGGTATTAAACATGGCGTCTTTTAACATATTAGTTTCTAGCTAATATACATAGCCATCAACCAACTTTGTACAAACTAATTAATTAATTATCAATTAAACAAAACATAATTATAACAAGTTGAGAAAGCACTATAAAAATAGCCAAACTTCGAACAAAACGTGCACAAATGTATAATAATAACAGTGTTTTTCAATTTATTGTTACCTAACACCTACATATATAATAGGTTTTGATAGAAATGACTTTCAACTTTCATAATGTAGTAGCTGTTATTTTTAATAAATAAATTTCCTCTCCCCTCTTAACTCATGATATATTAGCAAGTACAAATCTTCATTAAAATAAAATAAATTAAATCAAACTATTTGCTTGCCTTTTGCGTTGATTAAAAAATTTATTAGTTGATTATCCCCTTAAAATAACTGTCTTTATTTATGAACTGCGCATATTTTATATCATATTTTTTTAAGTTTTCATTTTACAATCTTGGTAAAAAGTAATACATATATTACTTAATTTGTTCGGTAAATAGATACAAAAGATCAATAAAATTAATATTAATCCCATAAAAGTACATGTATGTATAAATTTGACTGATATTTCATGATTTTAATTTAACTGTATAGTATAAAAATATAATCGAATATTCCAATTACCAACATTCACTTCCATAATTTTCAGCAATTGACATTAGGTATTAAACTAATTAATTAGATATACATATCAACCAGTTGGACTTATCTATATACATCTTCATGATGAATTGTATCATTATTCATATGCTCATAATTTAGTCACTATTTCTCTCTAAACCCTAAGCTAATTAACTCAAAACATCTTGAATAATCCCATAAACAAAACAGAGAGGAGGGGTGATATGACGCGCCGTTATAAGAAGTGTGGAAGAAGTGAAATAATGTTTGCTAAAATTTGCTTAAAAAAAAAAAAATAATAATAATAATAAAGAAGAATAGGCACGCAATTGGTAAAGCTAAAAGGGGATGGGCATTAGCAAAGTTGTTTCCACTCTAACCTTTTCTCCTTTACTTTATTTGTCAGCCTTTTTAGTGCATTAAAAAGGGCAACTAACTTTAGCCTACATTTTGGGCGGCCCCAATATTTATGCTACTACTCTACTTATGATATATTAAAATCTAAAGTGCCCTATATCTGGGGATTTCTCATCACTTAATTCTATTTTTATTTTTATTTCTCACATTCATTTTCTTAGAAACGTAATGCAGTTGTAGAACGATTCCTGCTGAGTTGTGGTAATTAGAAATTACAATCAATATTTGATAATTCACAAATTTTGATCTAATTCTCACGTTTTTGTGTTGAATTACTATGTGATTAATTCATAAATAAAATATTAATAATATTAATATCGATATCAGTGAATTTATAGATTGAAGAAATAATATCGATATCGATGTTAATAAATAATAATTATTTTGTTTCATTTATACTAATACATAACTTTAAAAATATACTTTAAATTTCGACTCTTGTTTGATGATGAAGTATGACATATATAAAAGAAAATGGTTGGTAGTTGGTACCATAATATGAACTCAAGAAATATACAAGATTGAAGAATCTTAATCCACACATATGCGAAATTCTATGTCGATATTGGTACTGTTGACTCCATAATAATAATAATAATAAATTAATAATAATAATTATTATTATTATTTATTATTATTATTATTATTATTATTATTCATTTAAATTATTATTATTATTATTGTTATTGTTATTGTTATTATTATTATTATAGAAAGAAAAAATAAAAATGCACCAAAAAAAGAAAAAAGGAAAAAAAGAAACTTGCCTGTTTCGAGAATTTTTTGATCAACAACTGAGGGATTTGTCCTTTGTTTTTTTGTTTTTTTTCCCACTGCAAACCGTTTTTCTTGGGATAAAGCTAAAGACGATATCATTATAAAATTATCAATTATCAATTAGTTCCTTAGCAATCAATCTCAGTAACAACATCAACATGTCACATGGAGAATCAGATATTTAAATAAACCAATTACTTTATAATGTTATATCCTTTTTTTATTTTTGAGTTAGATTGCTTAATATTTCATTTCGTATTTTTATCAATTTTAAATACATGACATGTGTCATAACTATTTATGCACACTTAAGATATGTCATTGATAATATAAATAAATAAAATCTGACTAAATAAAGTATATGATGCAACTCAAATACACAATTTAATGAAAGAAACTGCAATTAAAATAGACAAAATGAAAATTCAAGCATATTCTTGACTTTATTCGCACTGTCAAAAAAAAAAGTTTTTATAGAATTCTTGCATGTAAGAAATTTGCCCGGTCTTAGTTGAAGATATTACCTCACATATTCTATACCACGAGCTGTCATCTAGTGATCATGGCATGTCTGAAATTGGTAGGGGAATCATTAGCACATCTTGGTACAATAATTAATTATAAATAAATTCGAAAGTGATGGAATAACAATTTAATAATTATATACTTCTCGTTTGACTCGGTGATTTAATTAACTAATAATAGTCCGATAAAAAGTATTATAAATAAGTTTATTGATGCAGAGTTACAGGCCCATGATTCATTCCAAAGTCTTCACTTATAAACTTGAAGTTCATGTGAATGGACACAAAGTACCATAACAAGGTCATGAAAGGCATAGGAAAAATTGAAATTTCAAATGTAACAACCACAAATGGAAGGTTCTAAATAAGCAAAAAAGAAAGAAAAAAAGGGGTGTTAGGGGCACGTTTGACATTTTACAACCAATAAACATAGATTGGTCACCGTGTATTTATTTAATTTATATTAAACATAGCTTTCTATACACATAAAAAGGTTATGTGGCCCCATTATGATTTATTTTCATAGTCGTTAGAATTGTACCTTTTTCCAAAATTGCTTTATTTATTTTCTTTTTTCCTTTTCCTTTGAGAAGTCTTGACAAACAAAAATCATCATCAGATTCTCCTTTCTGCCTTTTGGTAACGCACGCTTTCACTTGCCTTTTACGCGTTTTTTGAGCCTCCAACCAACTTTTTACCACTTCCACCCCCATCTATCATTCACATTTTAATTTACCAAAAATACTTTTATTTGATAATAATAACCCTTTTAATTATTATAATGATACACAAAAGGAAATAAAAGTTTCTGGTGTAGTCAGATGGTTGGTTCTCTGAAAAGAACATGACGAATTGTGGCAAAATGTACCTCAAAGTATGAATGATTCTACAGGTGTGGATATGGAGAAAAGTATTTGAATTTTGATGTTAAATTATAAATTCATAGTAACAATTTCATTTGATTTGTGTTTGCATGGGGCAAATGTGTAATATGATTTTGGAAATGATAAAAGAAAGGAGAATTGAGAATGCTAAGAATGAGAAATTAGCTTTGGTCATATCCAGTGTTTAAATATGGCATTTGTCATATACGCATTGTATCTATACATGGGATCGTATGTATATCAATAATAAATATTATCATCAATATGTATATTTTACTAATTATAATATTAATATAAAATTATATATAAGTCTATCTTATCTATAAGTAAGATTTTTCCTTCTTTCTCGAAGAAGTCTTTCTTATGAGAGAGTTTAGGTTTGGTGGAATTTGTTGTAAGAAGTAATAATTCCCTTAGAATATTTTTTAATTTTCAACTTTCACCCTGCTTATATTCCATATAAGGTTTATTCAAAGTGATTCAAAAGTCATGACTATATATGAAAATATATAAATCAAAAGAGGGAAAATATGCTTTGATTTTATTAGGTTAGACAGAGCTTGTAGTGAGCTATGGTGGCTAGATATATAAATATCAGTATACCAAATTGGTAATTAATTGCTACAGATAATCCACATGATGATTATAGATCACTAGACCTCTATTATGATAATTAAGTCATGTTCACCTATCCACCGTGGACATATTAATATGTGTTTAGCATCTATTAATTTTACTTTTCATATAACGAGGGGATTAGATGATTACACGTCATCGGTGGACATATTAAGAGTTGTCCACGGTGGACATTTAAGCAAAATCATATGACAATATTCTAAAAGTGGATTAACCGGTTACATGTTTTTAATACCAACTATTCTTTATTTGGGTAAGTGATCAAATTGTAAAATCAAATCCCACACAATTTACCAATATATTTATGATACAGTATAGATCGTTACATTCTGAATTCCATCGACCAGAAATTGAATTGATGCTTCATGTTGCAAAACATATTTAATGTGATGTTTTTTATTCAAAGTCTCCAAATTAAATTTCGGTTAAAACTGTAGTTTAGAAAAAGTTAACGTTGTGGTTTTCTTGACATTATTATTTTGATAAGAAATTAAAATATCATCTTTTATTATCATAGTTGTTTTATACATACAGGCGATAGTTAACCTAAAAATAGTTAAAATTATTATAGTGATCAATGAAATTCTCTAATTATAAGTTATGTTTGAAAAAGTTAAATATTCTGGTATAAGCGCTATACATACAAATTAAATGCAGCCCTTTTTTTGACTTTTATGTGTATATTATATTATACTAGTTAGAGTCACCAAATTCATAAAGTGGGAAATTAATGTTTGCATGAATTTACATTGTTAAAATTATTGCTTTCTATAATGGAAATATTCAACATCTCAATAGTGCTAATCACTAGGACAAATGCCAAATGTTAGGTGTTTATAATACGATATTTGGGGGAAAAAAAAATTAATTACCCACGAACTTTAGGCAAATTAAATCGTATAGCGTAACCGGCTATTGATTGATAGCCACGTAACAAACTATCAAGTCTATAGGAAAGCAAACATTTTCCCATTTAATTAGTGTTTTCTTTTTTCTTTTCCTTTTTCAACTAAGATATAAGTCTGTCACGATTTCAATTTAATGAGTCTCTTTTGGCTTCATTGAGAGACTCCATTAGATAATAAATCGATTAAATATTTTTCTTTCAAAATAAAAGATAATTAAGAAGACTGTACAAAGCATGTCATGGATCATTAGAACATAATTTTTTTTTTTTTTTTTGCGTTAGGCCATTGAGGATTGACACATAACAATTGTTGGGAGAAAATTATGTCTGGGTAACCACATTTTCTTTTGACACAAGAAGTAGGACGTTGGAGGCAGATTAATTTCATGAAAAAAAATCGGTTATTAATTTATGTTATCAAACTCGAACCATTTGTTCTAATATCTTTAATTTTACCACGAGTCAGAATTTGGCTCCCAACATTTTTAGTATATATTCATCCGAAAATGCTCAAATACCCATCGTGGACAACTTTTAATATGTTCACCGATGACGTGTAAGGATCTCATCCCTTCGTTATATAAAAAATAAAATTAATAGATATTTTGGATTCTTGACACATCAGCCGTTGACATTTTAATATGTGTGCAAGGTGGATATGTGAGCAGGACTGTATATTCATCAAATTTTCATTTATCAACTTTCGTTTAAAGCAATTATGTGGCAGTCACATGAAGCCAGTGACTTAATTTGGAAGAGCCAGTGGTATGAAATAACAAACTAGAAAAATTGGACATAAATTTGAGTTAAGATAAAGAGTTAAAATTTTTATTTATAGGATGAAATTGTCCCCTTTTTTATGTTCATGGTTCTTCAGCAATCATTTCTCAAAATATATATATAACAACCACATCTTGTGATTGAAGCACTTCAATTTATAAGAATGCCGAATGAAACCATATATTAAACGTTCTTTGAAAAAAAAAAAAAAAAGGAAGAACAAAATGAAATTCAATTGAAATTCCACACATTTTCCATATATATCAAATGTGTCAATAGTGGATTAATGAGGGTCTATTTAGATATCTATTCGCGAAAATGTTAATCATTTGAGTTCTTGATCAAAATATTTCAATTCATTGTGTCTTTCCATTAAAATGTACGATCTGATAACTTTTATTACAATATTTATGGACGTTCACAATCTTGAATTCAAATCTATTCACACACATGCATCTTAACCTAACAAACACCTTTTTAAGGTGAATTTTCCATTCACTCAAAATTCCAACAAAAATAGAGTTTGCTTTTGTCTCAAACATGGCCATATATATATTTTAACTTAAACATGAGTTCCCTTCATTATGACTCCCAACAGTACTTCTTCCTTCCAACTCGTTCTGAAAAGTTTATACACCAATTCCTTTATTCTTTCCCAATAATAGATTATCATAATTCAAAAGGTTGCTTTAATATTCCTCCAAGCAAAGATTGCTAAAAATAAATGAATGAAGAAAAATTCCATCTTGGCATTAATTATAAATGGACCAATATTCCTCCCAATAGGCCTTTCCCCTCCCTCCAAATTCAAAATTGCAATGAATGACTTTTATGATCCACAAACTAAAGCTTTTCTCAAAGTCATGTAATTGATGTTTTAATTTATTGAGAGACAATAATATTAGGGCCCTTTAATTCTTTTCACTTGTGCAAGTCAAAGCCCCACCAACTTTATGCATGTAAGTTTCTACTTAAATCATCTCTTCAACATCAAAACTTGTAGCAACACATTATAACAATTTGCCCACATGTGGGCCACACGAGCACCGTCCCTCATCCTCATAAAAATGTTACTTTTATATGTAATTTTGTCTTATAAATTTTATTTAGATATAATAAGGTTTATGACACTCACCTACAGTGACGGAACTAGGATTAAAAATTGAGGGGGCCAATGATAATATTAAATTTTTTTACACTAAATAAAAAATATATATTTATTCTTAAAATATATAATAAGAGTAAAAAAAAAATTTATAAGTTTGGGGGGAGGGCGGAGCCACCCTCCCTTCCATGTGGTTCCGTCCCTGCTCACGTGGGTAAAAACTATGTAAGAAAGTGGTATACTTTTTCCATGACACAACAATATATTTGGGGGCAAAAGGAAGCTAAAAAATCAAGCAAAAGATGGTTATTGGCTATACTTTTCAGAAGAAGAAGAAATTGAAACATCATTTTCAGGAGAAGTTGCAGATCATTATAGTATGAAAAGGTGAATGGTTGATTTTGATGTGATTAAATCATTTTATTGCTTCAAATTCTTAGATGGAAATTTATTTTATTTTATTTTCATATTTGGGATCATATCCTAATCCAACTCATCCTATGCTTTATTAGCCCATTGTTTTTTCAATGGCTCTTAGGTAGCTAATGGATATTGTTTTTTTTTTTTTTTTTATGGTGACTTGTCATTATTTAAATAAATATTGTGGAGATTTTGATATTTTACTACCAAGAATCATCATACATATTAACCTCTTATATATTTATTTAGGCTCTAATATAACAACATATTATTGAACTTGTTTCATAAGTTTGCATGTAATTAAATTTTTTTAACTCCCATTTTATCTGTCTTTTGAAAAACATGAAAATTTTGAAATTTCATTTTCTAAAGTTTTCCTCAAATTCATTAATTAATAATGCAACTTCAAACAATTAATCCAATTAAACCTTCTCCACTTATGCTAAAGAGCAATTAGAATTGGAGAAAAACTCATCTTCCTCCACGAGAAAAAACCCCCCAAATTAGTTGTGGGCAAATATTAAATGTCAAAATATTTGCTATACATAAAGAACTTAAGCATCTATATAACTTTGCCTCCAACTAAAATAAGAACCCTAAAAAAGTTAAAACCAGCAAATGAGATTTCCTCTCAAAAAGGGGGAAAATAAAGCCACTTTTGCTGCACCAATGACATGGAAATATTGGTATATTATGAAACTATGATCACTTATATACTTTACACAGAAGCATCCAACTTCCACACTTACAAATTTTATACACGAGATCATCTATTTATTTATTCATATTTCATTTTGTAAGTACTGAACACTATATTTATCTATATATAATAACAATGTATTATATACTAATTAACATAGGTATTCTGGTTTAATTAATGGTAGTGCAAATATATTAGAATTGAACCATGCATAAAGCTCTAAATTGTGCTTTTAAAGTTGAGACAAATCTTTGGTAGAACTTTTTCACTTAAAATAAAATAAACTCATTAATGTACGTAGATCCTTCTGCTCAAAGCAACATTATTAGTACGTGAGATGTACTTATTATAATCCGATGGTGGAGCATGAAGTTGAAGTGCGTAGCCAGCAAGTTTAATAAACATTATTCTTTTCATTTATTATTTTCAAACTCAAATATCTTCTTTAGCTTTCCGATTCATAAGCCACTACGAAGTAATTGAATTAATTGATGAGCTGTATACCTTTTTTATTTCTACTTTATCTGAAAACTATGTCGTTGTGGAATATATAGCTTCTTCATATAATACTCATAATTATTCACTTGCTTTTCCATTAGTATATGAGTGATTTGGAATACGACATTTGAGGAAAAAAAAATTGTCTTGATACACAAAATTATATATTAGGTTTATGATTAAATATAAAAATCAACTTTAGATATGACTCTTTCAATTATACACCTAATTTTTTTATCTGATTGCAACCTAAATCATTTTTCTGGTAAAATGGAGATGACGTCATTCAGTTGTGATTTAATTTTTTTACTTTGCAACCTAATTTTATTTTTTAATCTAATTTTTCAATCGCAAGTTGTGAAATTTATCAAAATGTACGTATCATAAATCAAAGGTTGTAGTTGGATAAAAAAACAAAATTTAAATTAAGAAGTGAAAAAATTAAATCATAATAAAAAAATTACTAGAAAAATAATTTTAGTTGCATTTAGATACACTTCATAACAGGTTCATTTTTTTTATTTAACCCTTGGGTTTATAGTTAGGTTTCATTATCGCTCTCTTTCATTTTAAATATTTTTATTGCGTGGAATTTTTATCGTATTCTTTTGTATGTATTGTTAATGATTTGATTAATTAAAACATAAAGAAACGGTTGATGCGACACTCACGGAGTCAAAAAGGTCACTTTAATTTTTATCGCATATCATATCTTAATTTAAACAACTCATAATAACATATTTATATGCAAATCTCAACAACTCACTGTGCTCATATCATCCAACAATATGCCCTGATCTGGCCATAAATTGTCGTTTTTAAGCACATTGCAAATTATTAATTAAGCACTTAATTAATGTTATTTAAATTGTAATTAATGTATGATTGACCCTTAAAATAGTAACATGTAATCCTATTATATATTCACATCACTTCTGCTACCTTATCCATCGTAGACACATATTCGAAATTGATGGGTAAGATATCTAATATATTTATTAATTTTATTTTCCACAATTTTTCAAGAAATGTGATCATTACATATTATGAGTGGACACATTAAAAATTGTCTGCTGTGGCCATTTTATCATTTTCGATATTCACATATACATAGACAAATTTGGGATTTTGAAAATTGAGATATAGACAAATAAACAATAATTAGTAAAAAGATTCACATAAACATTGTTTAATATTTAAAGTTGTATAATCAAAATATACAAATACATAAAATATTATAAAAAAATTCAAATAAAAATTATAATTGCAAGTTATCTATATTTATTTTTTATTTTCTTTGGAGGTGGTCTACATTATGATCATAAAAACCCCAATTATTATTATTATTATTATTATTATTATTATTATTATTATTATTATTATTATTATTATTATTATTATTTTAACTCTTTTGACGTGAAGGCTGTTCATATTATTATTATTATTATTATTTTAACTCTTTTGACGTGAATCCTGTGAACAGCCTTCAGGCATTACAGGATTGAGGTAACATACAATTTCTCTATTTCAGTAAATTTCTGGGTCTGGTCCCACCAATATAATTTGAAACTGTTGACTCAACTTAAATTAAACCAAAATAATATTTTCATCCGATTCATGATTCGAAAAATTAGTGAAAATTCATAATTTATCAAAATTATATACGATATATATGGGAAAAAAAAAAAAAAAAAAGAGAAGAAGCTATCCTTGTCTATAACTTAAGCCATATCTTATTTTTGACTACTAACTTTCCAAGATTTTATAATGGCTTTTTACTTGTATTTTTCTAATTTTAGTGTGATTTCAATAAAAACTCCAATTTCGGATGATAATTACTGTTATGAACGCCGATGACGTTGGTCTGGTACAAAATGATGGAAAATGGCCCAATTTAGAATGCATAAATCAATTTTACCTTTTACCTTTATCCCAAAAAAAAAAAATTCCAATTTTACCTTTACTCCATCTCACATAAATCAATTTTCCCCGAATACACCCAAATTTCTCAAAATCTTTTATTGAAGACCTCATAGTATAATTTCAATTTTGTCAGCAATTCATCTCATTCCATCATTATCTATGATCTATTCCATCTTTGTTACTGGAAAAGCAAGAAAAATAAGTAGATACATTTTCAATATCTTTTTAAATACATATTTTTCTCCTATCATATTTTTGTTGTACAAAAAATAAAATAATTGATATAAGCGAATAAATGCATTGAATCGTGGCTAGTTATGAACACCTGTCAAGCAAACCAGAGACCATATATAAACTGGACAAAAGACAAGTTAAAGTAAGAGCTTAATGTCGCACGTTGCGGGATTTTTGCCACCACTTTTTTTTTTCTCTCCTCATATATATAACATTTAAATTATAATTTAAAAGGAAGAAGAAAAATAACTACCCTATAAAGAAGGGATCATTAATAACTGTATTAATAACGACAAGACTCAAGTTTTGACACTCATGTGTTTTACAATTAATTTTTTTCTACTACTTTTTTGTGGCTTTTAACTTGGTATTTTGTGTACTGGTGAATCAAAGTCTACAGTACCAAAGAATCCATCACGTAATAAAAATTGTTAATGCAGGAAGTACTACACTTTCAGGTATTTTTCATCCAAGATTAAAATTTACAGATGTAACGAGGATGTTTAAGGGATCAAGAGTTTTCCCCAAATCTGAGAAAAAAGCTCTGAAGTACCTTTGATGCCAAAATGCTTCAACTAATATGCTCCAGTTAATCAACTCGGTTTAAGGACAACGTGCTGAAAGGTAAATATTCGGTTTAAAGATTAGATTCAACCAAGGAAAAGGCTTCACAATTGGTGCAAATAGTAGCATTATAAGTTCCAAACAACGTGATTATAACAAGTTAAAGTGAATCGAATCTAGTTATCATAGGACATTCAAAGAATGGTGTTATTACCTTGATCTGTGTCCGATTATACGTATAAGTGATGTGGACTAGTCCGTCGCTGGCTTGAATAACAGCAGGATAAGAGAACTCCATTCCAAGAGTCTCTTCTAGCGTGGCCACATCGCACCATGAGTCACCATCATCTGAAGAAACGGCAACTTTGAGCACACCACGTGAGATTGTATTATAAGCAAGTACGAGACGCCCATCGCTCAGCTTCACCCCATCAATTCCTATTCTCATAAAACACTTTGAACTCTTAGGTACGATGTAATTGACATAGAAGCCACAATAAAGGTTAGTGGTTTGTGAAAGTTAAATTTAGTTAAAAACCTGAATTTGGATTTGGCAATTGAGTTGGCCTCGCGTAATCCCAGGTGTGACCACCATCGGAAGATTCTGACATGCAGATTTTGTTTATTCCCTCGAAGGATCTCAATAGGACACGTAAGTTTCCTGTTGAAGTCTTGTAAGGAACTGGCTGGATCACGCTGAGAGTCACGTTTGGAATATATATTGGCCCGTATTTTCTCCATGACATACCCAAGTCTCTAGTTTTCTGTTTTACAGATTCAGAGAAAGTGTTAGCCATCCACGATTAAAGTTATTTTAGAAAGAGACGATATGGAATTCTTATCGGGACCTCCATCCATGCACCCCAAGAATTCCAGCTCTCAACAGAAGATCCACAGAGTAAGTCCCCATTATCTAGCAAGATAGGCTATACAGAGATTAACTTTGTAAATATAAGAATTATATAAATCTTAATGAAATAATAGGCATGATTGCAATGAATTCAGATATACCTTATTTTTAATCGGGCCTAATATGCCAGGAGGAAGCTGTTTTCTCTCTGACCATGTGACACCACCATCATAAGATTGCTTCATACATCCACTCCATCTAAATCAGCAGAAGGTGAGTGGATGATTTATAAGTGATCTTATGTTCAAAAACTTCAACATTTTAAAGAATGAATCACCTATACATGGATCACCATTTTCTGACGCGTTATAAATTTCATGACAAACTAACTTGCTATTAGCTTCTAACTGTCATTCAGTTAACAATTGCTTGAAGTAAAAAGATTTCCATCTCATTAGCCATTTAAAATATGAAAATCTTGAAGACTTACTTCTGAACCTCTTGGCCAATTTTGTAGAATAGTAGTAACACATTGGAAGGGTGTTTATATAGCACTGGATTCCACATAGGAACATTAGGTTGTTCATCAGCAGCAATAGGAGAGTGCCAATAACCATCCTGCCATTTGATTTCACTAGTTGTTAGTAAAGGAACTAATGTTCATATAGGAGAGAATACAAGACGGAAATCTTGATAGTTGCTGAGGATAAGAGTGAAACACCGACGCAAGCAATTATCTGGTCTAAGAGAGAAGTATGTTCTATAACCTCTTTACATAAGTGGAAGCACAAAAAGGTTTAAAAAGAAAGATTTTTGTATTTTATATGTTTCTTCTCATCGAGTACATGGATTACCTTGTAAGTCTGTATCCAAATTTTCACATCAGGGGCTCCCTCTGCTGTACCACCAAAATACGCAACCAAAAAATGACCTTTATCAACCTACAAGAACATCAAATAAAACTGTATAATATATATTTAGCTGGTATTAAGGCAAGGACAAATTTAATTCATGTTCAAAACCTCCACAATAGTGGAAGCATGGCAGCTGTTGAAGGGGGCTGAGTTAGCTGGAAATGTGAACTCCTCAACCAACGGCACCCAAGGGAAAGTATCGTTCATATTTGAAAATAATGTGTTGTTTGCCTGTATGCTCCTTACTTCACTGCATAAACGTAAGATTAACAGGAACAAGTTCCATATAATTATAATAGTACATAATAATGGAAACATATGAAACGACTTATTGTGCCATAGACTTGTACTTTTTTAGCTAACTTATGCAATCTTAGACCAAAAAAAAAAGAAAATCATCGCTATAAACTGTAAAGCTCAAAGATGCACACTTTTATCGGTAAGGTTCAATGCCTGATCTGATTTTGAGGATTCTAATAGTCAGAGATATACAACTTAGTCAGCTTAGACCATCCATGCACTTCTATACTTCATACATTATACATTGACACCTATATATAAATAATGCATCATCAACAAGCCGAAAGAATCCACCACTACCTTTTCAGCTAAATAACTAACTACTTTGGCCCCATTTCTCATTTATCATTACCAAAAAATCCAATCAATTAATCTGCCACGAAGAATAATGAAATGGCAACACAAATAAACACAGAGATCTTTCAAACAAACCAAATAACAATTTTAGCTTTGAGTTGATTCCATCAATATATTCAAGTAATTCTTAAGCACAAGAACGGTAAACGGATAAAAAACTTCATCATAGTCTCATACAAAATATTATTTCGAAATGCATATCATCACACCAAACTACACTTTAGGGACTACAAATTTGACAGATCCTCATAAAATTTCAATCTACAGAATATGGTTATCATATGAAAAACACAAAAAAAGAAGATTATATGAATGAGACATTATTCCAGTAAAGAGGATTTTGTAAGTTTGACCTTATCCCCCATCAAGAAAAATAACAGCAAAACACAACAGAGAGAGAGAGAGAGAGAGAGAGAGAGAGAGAACAAGGAAAGGGGGAATTCTTTACTACCTTCGAGACAGGAAGTGAATTGAACGGACCAAATTGTGACTTTTAAATTTCAAGAATTGATCTTTAACCTTGAAACTGCTTCCTAACCAAGAAAATGAACAATGTATATAAGATAACAAAGGGAATATCAGTA
This sequence comes from Scutellaria barbata, assembly GCA_028654395.1. Taxonomy (NCBI): domain Eukaryota; kingdom Viridiplantae; phylum Streptophyta; class Magnoliopsida; order Lamiales; family Lamiaceae; genus Scutellaria; species Scutellaria barbata. The sequence continues at coordinate 8,599,284 of CM053646.1, read as the reverse complement.
GCAACAACAAGGCTATCACAACCCCCGATGCTAATCTCCCCATTTCAATGAAAAATAAGCTTAATCAGATCTGATTACACTTCAACACTAACTATACAATTGTCCCCGCAATAATGTGTGTAATAAACGCCAGCAAATCACTTAGCAATAAATATCTACTGCTACATCAACTATGCAACTACATAATCTGAAATGAAGGAAAGAATGAGATATATACGACACGAACTATATATACTATCTGGGTTCAAGGACTTTCATGCGTTGTATTTTTCTTCTTCTTTTTCGGCGCTCACCTAATCTTATTGTCTGGGATTTGAAGTGGGGTTTTTCAAATGATTTGTGTAACTTCTGACTGAATAAATATAGTAATGAGCAGCGTGCAGGGTTGACTAAGTAGCACTCTGATGAGGAAGAACTATAGAGCACAAAACAGCTGAGGACATTTTAGTAATATCATCTCTTTCGATATATGGCCGTGGATCGAATAGACTACATTACTTAATTAATATTTGTTTGTTGTTGACTTGGGCCTTCAGTCCATTAGCCACTTTTTAAGTTGGGCCTCGGCCCAATAAATATTTCGATGTCATTGTAAATCATTGGATTTGTATTCTATACTCTTTTTATTCAAGAGAGGACCTTTAAATCAAATTTATGTAAATTTAAATTTTGTCAATATTATCGTTATTATTATATAAGCACCAATGTACAACTATTGAGCATACAACTTAAGATAAATCAAATATGGATACGAATGGATCTACAAACCATTCATAAATGAGACCGACACAAGATTTTTAAAATATTTACTTAGGTTGGCCTTGAGTTACATGAATAAGACGGACACAAGATTTTCAATACTAGAGAATGGGCTCATTTTACCTAGGCTGGCCTTGAGTTAGGGTGGCAAACTAGGGCCTCATTTTTTAGTGGACTCCAAATTTTAATCCAATACTAACACATTTATTATAATTGACCCAATATACCATATAAGTGATAATAAAATACGATCATTTAAGATTTAAATGACTCAAATGGTCAAAAAATCTGGCGCCCTATCTATCTATATATTCAAAATGGATCTGCTACGATGACAATCTTATTGATTTATTTGAATGTATTTATCACTATCTATATTTGAAAACTTTGTACATGCTACAGGTATGAGAAGATATACAAGCACCAACCACATTAATAGTTCATGTGGAAAAGTTGGTTATTTCAAGGATAGCATTATATATGTAGTGGGTTGTATTCCTCTTATATTTAAACAACTTTTCCCAACATGTTCCATCAATTCAAGGTTTTCTACAAAAAGTACATTATACATGAGACTGGAATTTGATTGAGATGTCGATTCATCAAAAATGTAGTAATACAGTATTAATGTGGATGTTCCCATGCATGTTAAAGTACAATAATAAATGTGGTGCATGGATACTGTATTTTCTCAATCCAATGTAATTTTCCAATCTTTTCTACTAGCCAATCTAGTATCATTATATGAAAAATAAAGATAATATATTCGATCGCTCTGGTTAACCAGCATGATCTCTAAATTTATATATCTAGTATTTATATATGTTGTATATAAAAAGTCTCATAAATATCTTAATTTAATTTTTCAATGAAATAAATTATAACTATATTACATAGTAGATATGTTAGTGGTGCAATGCACGTGTAAATATCCTGATTATAACAGTAGCAATAATATTTTATTTTATTGAGCAAAATACATTTACCATATGTAGCAACTGATAAAATATAAATACCCATAGATTTGCAATAAAAATCCCACCTAATTAATTGGGTAACCATTAAGTAAATTTATGGCGACAATAAATTCAAGGGTAATAAATGAAATAGACCAATCATTAAATTGATAAAGAAATAAAAGCATTCAAAACCTTTATCCACCACCACCTTTTACCGCGCCAAGTAATTGTTATTTTCCCTATTGAAGAATATATCCATATTGTCCCTAATAATTACTCCTAATTTAAAACAAATTAATTTTTTTTTCTTACAAAATCTGACATATTTAATATAATATTAGCTAATAAAACACCTTATTGGAATGGGTGTCGGTGTCACACAACTGGTGAAGATACATTAAACATCCAAGTGGCAGTGGGCCATTCATCTATCCCTTCCACACACTCAAAGCTCACTCAACACCCAATGGATAACTTATTTAAATATGAGATGATCCTTCAAGTAGGGAAAAGAATATTATATTTTTATCTCATTAATATTATAAAAAGGCTTTTATTGTAACTTGTAAAAAGCCAAATGATTCTCTATATAAAATAAGAATATATATCTCTATATAAAATAAGAATATATATAGACATAGACAAAAGGCAGCGGAATCTACCAGCGCAATTGTATCCAATTAGCAAAACGACGCTACTTATTTTAATTGGATCAAATTCAATCCCAATACCATGAAATTTCGAGTTGAGAATTACTTAGTGACTTAACGAGTTTATAATAATTTATTATTATATTATTTGGTATGTACAGTTATTTAATATATTTTAAATATAATTTAAGGGCATTGACCAAAATGAGTGATGTGTCTTCTAATCTATAAGAAGTTTTCATCTCTTTTATTTTTATATTTGTATTGAGGACGATTTGGAATATTTATTTTGATGAATTTCTGAAAGATTATGATAGCTGATTCCATTGTGATAATAGGTGGACAAAGTAGATGTTTCCACGTTTTACATTGGATAATCGATTTGAACTCAAGTATAAAGTTTTATCTTTCCTTTTTGTTTGTTAGTGTGTTTGGACTTTTTTAATTACTTAATTAAACTTATCTGATTCGTTGATAATAAATTAGAAGAGAAAGATTTAAGAGGATCAGAAATTTGTGATCACTTGTGACGATAATATCAACATTATGTATTTAAGGGACTAAATTATTGATGTTACTTTAAATAGAAATAATGACATTAAGAACTTAATCAGTTACTTGCGTGACATGAGAATAACTAATAATTGAATTTTGTGGTTGCTTTCAAATGATATATTTAGAGAGTTTCACAAGGTTGCAATTTGATCAGTTTGAAAACATAGAGAACTAGACCACATTATTTGTTGAATTTTAATTTCATGTTCAAATTCACTTGTTGCAATTGATCAATTTTTCTGAAACTGCAACAAACAATTAATTAATGCATGTAAGAACAAGCACATTCGAAAAGAATCTCTATAAAGTTTGGAAGTTCGATCCAATAATGAGGATTAGAAAATAAACGAACAACCTAAACAAAGGATGTACCACAAAAATGGATTTATTGTTCAGTGGACAATTTAGATCTCAAAGTAACATATTGACCAACTTCATCTTAATATGTTCTTGTAGCTAGACTACACGAAGTTAGTAAACTATACATACCATATAATTGATTATAATTTTAACAAACATTGTAATACTGAATTATAACCCTTCGTCGAAGTAGTTAGTATTGGTATTATTGCTGCTATCATTAATGCTTAGACTATTCTCTTATCATTATTGTTATTATTATTATATATAATTATCAACTCTTACCATCCATATCTATGACTTATAAAGGCTGCCTGATATATGTGATATGTGGTTTTCTATATATATTAAACCTCCCCCCCACCCCCCCAATTTTGCTATACATCTCTTAGCTCTTGCTAGGGGTGGGAATTTTCTTTCGGGCATCGGGTACTCGACCCAACTCGTACGGGTATTACTCGATTGGGTCGGGTTTCATTACAATTTCGTAAACTTTCGAGTATTTCGGATCGAGTATTAATCGATTGGGTTTTAAATACCCGAATAAAATTTAAAATTTTGTCCTACCTTCTCTACTTAGATTCACATTTCTCTTGCTTTGAACGATAATAAACTTATCTTATTTATTATCTTGTATAAGATGAAACTCTCTCTACCCGACCCGACCCGATATATCGGATACCCGATTAGTGGGTACTTGAAAAAAACAGGTATTTTCGGGTGGCATTAATCGATACCCGACTCAAAAAACCCGAAACCCGACCCAATCCCAACCCTAGCTCTTGCCATTTAAATTCTTTTGATATTAGATTATACGTGATTTGTAGGCATTTTAATGCACTATTCAAGAACCATTATTCTGAAAAAAAGCCTAGACATATATATTGAATTGGTTTTATGCAAAAAGTATATCTTCCACAGTTGTGGCCAACTTGTTTTTTTTTTTTGTAAAATAAAAAAAAACGAAAAGTGTTGTTTTTATGATACCTTTGAATTTTTATTGCATTATATATTTGTATATTATGAATTTATAATTTATATAGAAAATATTGAAGTGTAATGTTAAATTATATAATAGGAACGACCAATGATGAAGTCAGGATTTTTAATAAGAGCCCAATTAATAATATTATAAAATAAAATAATTTAAATAAATTTTAAAAATAAAATTAAAAATTAGTATTAATTTTGATAAACTCAAAATATTAATATACTATAATAGAAAACTAAATAACTACCGTCAAAGATTTTCTAAATCAACTTTCTCAACATGATGTTTGAGTTGATAACTCTTGAAGTTGAATTGCAATTTTGGATGCATTAATTGATGATGATTGTGTCTCTACAATGAGTGATATTTTCTTATAAAACCACTCAATTATCTAAGAAATCAACCTAATTAGAATTATAAATTTAAAATAAACTTAAACTAACATGCATTTATAAATAACAATCAAATTATTATCGATTATAGTTACAATAAATAATCAAATAATAATTAATAATATAAAAAATTTAAAATAAACAATTATCAGTCCTATTTTTCAAACCAACAAAAAATTACTCATTTATTATTCATATAATATATAATATAACAATTGAAAATTAAAACTCAAATCAAACCGAACATAAAAAAAAAACTATAAAGCTTAAATTGTAAAGATTTACCTCAAATTTGTAGGTAATTTTCTTTATGATAGAGAAAATTTTGATATATTAATAGAAGTTGGGTAGGTATTAGAGGATGAATGAGATTATTTATTCAATTTGAGGTAATATTTCTTTATGATAGAGAAAATTTTGATATATTAATAGAAGTTGGGTAGGTATTAGAGGATGAATGAGATTATTTATTCAATTTGAGTAGGTAACAGAGATTGAATGAGATGTGTAATGTGTATATGTTAATTTGTGTAGATGGTGGAAGGTGAAAGAGATTGTGAGACTGTAAATAAAATTTATTGAGATTGTGAGATTGTGAATGAGATTTAATTTGTGTAGATAGTGGAAGGTTAAAGATATTGTGAGATAGTGAATGAGATTTATTATGATATAGGTGAATGAGATTGTGAGATTTGAATGAGATTTATTCTAATATAAAGATTTATTCTGATATACATGAATGAGATTGTAGGACTGTAAATGAGATTTATTCTGATATATTTATTCTAATCTATCATTATGCTTTTAGAAAAAATAAAATTTAAGGGGGGTTCACCTTAACCCATATAGCTTCATCTCTGGTAACAACGACTAGACGGCCACTAACCGCAAACATTTTTTTACAACATCAATAATAGCACGATTTAATATATTATTGCATCCGATAGTTGTGATGTAGAAACTGATTTTCTGTGATGATATTTGAACATAATACATTTTCAAATTAATATGGATTTACTTATATTTTTTCGTAAAAGCTGAGAAAGATAAATAAATGAAATAAAATCTATTACATTTAAAGCCAGTTCAAATGCTAGCTCTATCAATGCTAGGACTAGGACTCGGTCCAATTTGAACCAAAAGTAAAAAAACCAATCCAATTGGCCAAACGACTCAAAATCGGATTGACTAAGTTTGATTGAACAACTTTTATTATTTTTATTTCTTTCCTTTTATATTAGAAAATTTAAATAAACTATTATAATATACCATATATGTGTAATACTATTTGAATCATAAACTTTATCATATACTATTTCAATTGATGCCAAGCATGGAAAGTTGGTATGTATACTTTCATAGATGTTTCAAAACTAAATAATAATAATCGAAAAGGAGAAAACCAAACTATATAATTAGACTATAGTGTATTGAGATAGAATATTCTAGAATGATGAGCTAGGGCAAGTCTGGGAATTAATCTAGAAGCAGGCTAATTGAATTTTTCCCCAATAAATTAGTGCTACAATATTGATTATTGACGAAGAAATAGAGTAGCTTCCACTTTGGAAACTCAGCATTGACTTTTGAGTTGACTGCGTCCATAGTTATTAATTCATCCTTCCATCAGATCTACCTTTTCACTAAATAAAATATTTAATTGGTATAATTATATAATATTAAATAATTATATTATTTTTTGAATATATAAATGTATCAAGAAAAGAAGACGCCTAAATTTTTTAAAAATGTATATCTAGTGAAGCTTTTTAGGCGCAACTTGATTTGCTAAATCTTCAGTTTCCAAGTTCATCGATCACAATCGTAAAAAGTTATCTAGGAATTTCTATATTAATTTGTTTTAATTGTATTTCTTTCATCAAGACATGTTGTTTCTATTTTCTTTTTCTGATTTCTTCTGTTACCAAAAGAAATTAATTAGCCAATTCGGTACAACTTATACTATATTTTGGAGTTGATAAAATCTATTATTGTTTTGGAAAAGAATGAATAAAATGAAGTAATTTAACAAAATTGGAAACCAATTATATTGTGTAAGATATAGTTTTTATTAGATTTTAAAAGTAGAAGTAAATAAATTTATAAAAATAGAGGAAACCAAAGTGGCATATGTTAAGAATAAAAATTAAAATACTTAATAGTATTAAAAATATTACACTGAGTTATTTCATTTCGATAATCACATAAATTTTTATTAGTCCTACTCACATACTCATTGTACTGATATGTAAAAAATTTATATATCTATTAATTTCATTTTTTATATTATATAGGAATATGATCATTACACGATGAACATATTAAAAATTACTCACATAAACATTTAAACATTTTCTTATCAGAAATATCACTCAAATAATAAATGTCATATTTGACTTTTTAATGTGCTTTGGTTTTTCTCTCGAAAATTATTCTTTCCAAATTTGATTTTCCAAAAATCTCTATCATTTTTGCCCTTTTACTCAAATCTCGCACATTTTCATAATCTAAACGAATCTAATTCAAAGAAGAATATCTCAAACAGCTTCCAAAAAAAGATATCTCAAATTCTCAATTATAAAAAAAAAATTAATCAATTTTAACACTTTTCTGAAAAATTCCATTGCAATTTCGCCCATCCCAGCTTATGATTATTTCCATGCTTCTTCCAAAAATCCGTACCGCGTCTCCTCCGTGTTCTTTTAGTCACTTACAGTGACTGCCCATTTCAACTTTTCTGAATCTTAATTTAATGCCATGCTTCAAAAAAACTTAAAGCGTAGAGAAACTCGACCAACTACAGGTGTAACCGTCGAGCACGTACCACCGTTTCCGTTCTTAACCACCACCGGATAAATCACTTCTCCGGCGACAAAAACCTCTCGGCGAAGGGTAGAATCAGAAATTCTAATGGACTCAACCGGCACGGCGAGACAGACCTCCGGTTCGGGTCGGTCGTCGGTGATTGATTCCTTTCGCGGCTTTTCGCTTTCCGGCGTGCGTATCTCCAAGGGGGATCTCCGGAAGAAAGTCACGTTTCCTGAGTATCTCCGCCGTGCCATGAGGGAGGCGATCCGAGCCAAGGACGTCCGCGCCTCCGCCGTGGCTCAGCTCTACGAGGCGGCTCACGCCGAAGGCACGCCGCCGGTTGAGCCTGCGGAGTGGCCCATTGTAGTGTTCATCAATTCCAAGAGTGGTGGGCGCCATGGGCCCAAACTCAAGGCCCGTTTACAGGAACTCATGGGCGAAGAACAGGTAATCTGGTAGCTTTTTTATTACGTATACGCGTGTGTGCAAATACGTACACCATACGGTCCATACCATTCCTTGGTGATTGAGATGTGTTTGAAGCTTTTTCATTTCTAAATTGTTTTTGTTTTTATTTATTTATGCCTTTATTCGATTTTCAATCCTATAGGACTTGACTTTATGGCTTTTCTTTTTTTATTTTCAACCTTAAGCCGTATGGGAAATTGCACTGGTACCTGAAATTCCCTCACTTTTCTTCCTGAAAAAAAAAATATATATATATTAATACGTCGCAACTATTTTATGATTTCAAAATTTAAATACATTTATCTTACCCAATACCTAAGTTTGGATGTGCTTTTTCAAGGTATGTCATTTATAAGTTGGTTTTATGGATTTAAATCTTGTGAGAGTTAATTTACGCATCTACCCTAACATTTTTCTAATCAAACATAAATCGGTCCTATCTCATGAATTTGGACGATCCGTTTAATTCAGATTTGAGTTTCGGCTATGAATATAGAATAGACTTTTATCATGTTATGCGATTGTTTTATACAAGTTTTGATAAAAAATTTTTATCTAATCAGTGTATAATAAATTATGCACAACGTGATATCATTTTTATAAAGATGACGGGGACATACAACAGAGTTTTTACTTTTTCATATCGAGTCTTTAAAAAGTCAAAAAACAGAATTATTTAAATGTATATTTATACAATATATACAACAATCTAAAAAACAATAGTGTAGCACTTCCCCATTTGATTAAATCCGTCGATTTATATAAGTTTTCCAAATTTTTCTGCCTAAAGTGCAAATCTGGCAATAAGTAGCCTTGCATTTTGGTTCACACCCGGAAAATTTTGCTACCTGGAGAATTTCTTTTTTTGGTGCCAGCTATTTGAATCTGAAAATTTGCAGAAATTAAAAAGGAAAAGAATAAATTTCCTTGTCAAAATCTTCTCGTTGTGTTTCTTGCATTTCCACAGATTATTTCTGGTAATTGTATTAAAACTTGGTTGGTTGTAAATTTTAGGTAGATAAGTGCTAATTCAGTTCTTTTTGCTGTTTTTTAGGTCATTCCATTTCAATGTAATAAACTTGCTTTAGTTTTTTTTGTTTTTGTTTTTATTCTATGTATTTCGAGGTAAGAAAGTGCAGAAGTAGGTTAGAGGTAGCAAACTACCAAGTTTATCATTTTTGTCTCAGGAGCTTGAGGATTTAAATTTGAGTGCTCCAGTAACAGCACCTCGTCCATGATCTTGATAATATTAAAGTGTCAACTTGACTAAAAGTATATCTGGTTATTATTTTTAAACAACATAATAAATATAAAAATTCAAATTGTTGTTGTATAGATATTGTTAAAGTATCAATTTGGTAAGCTAGTAAAATGCAGGAAAAGTACATTTCTCTCTAGAGGAGTACAGATTTCTTGGTTTAATATGTCTCATGTTTATGTCATGCAAATAATTCTGCTTTATTTCAGCAAAATACTTATGGTTTAAACTGTCTTGTTTCCTGTAAAATGCTACCAGGTTTTTGATCTTTCAGAGGTCAAGCCCCATGAATTTGTGCAGTATGGACTGTCTTGCCTGGAGAATTTTGCTAGTGTTGGAGACAACAGGGCTAAAGAGACTCGAGAGAAACTTAAGATTGTGGTATGTATCTTGTACTGACTTTACCATGCTACAGAATTCCGCTTTCCCTTCCATCAATACTATTGCTAATGACGTGGTTTTGGTCCTTTACATGAATGACCTTAATATATCTAGTCTTTGACAGGTGGCAGGAGGAGATGGCACTGTTGGTTGGGTCCTTGGTTGCCTTGGAGAGCTTAACAAACAGGGTAGGCTGCCAGTTCCACCAACTGGAGTTATTCCACTTGGTACTGGAAATGACTTGTCGAGGAGTTTTGGTTGGGTAAGTTTTTATATGCATCCACTTAAGTATTTCCTTCTTGTGTAGCTGATTTCTAAAGATGTTTAAAATGCCATATTGCAGGGTGGGTCATTCCCTTTTAATTGGAAGTCGTCCGTTAAAAGAACTCTTGAAAAGATCGCCCATGGTCCAAATGCTCGTCTCGATAGGTAACATTTGTAGTTTGTTAGCTTGACAGACCCTTCATGGTAGTAGAAGTACTGCTGTTACATTTAGTAATTATATGGAGTTGAAGACCCTAGAAGAGGTTTTATTATAATACCATTTCTTTAGAGGTCCACTTCCTTGGCAATTTTGCTCAATGCACCTTAATGTGCAGTTGGCAGGTTTTAATATCAATGCCAACTGGGGAGAAGTTGGATGCACCTTATTCACTGAAGGCAACAGAAGAAACACCTCTCGATCAGGTTTGATGGTACATTTAGGTTTTTTTTTTGTTTTCTTTTATTTTGGTGTAACCATGTTCATACTCGACATAAGAGCTTTTGATTTTGTTGATCTGTACTTTTCTGTCGCTTAATCATTGTTTAGTTGCTTAATCATTTTGCAAGTGCTGCCTCTTAATACAGAATGCAAAAGTTAAATTATCATGATGAATAACTTAGTCTGTCTTTTGTGTGTTCCATTATTTCGATCTAGTTTTGGTACGTTCAAAAAGTGGATCTAATAAGCTCTAGCTTTGAAGCTCCTGTTATTATAACTGTGTAGTGACAAAAACCCTACATGAGGAGAATACAGTTGGTCAAAGTTGAGGAGCTTAGAAGATCCTGAAAACAAGTAGAGGTCTCCTCACTTTAGAAAAGCTTATGTAATTTTTAGCATTGGGGAATCCCCCCCCCCCCAAACACAACTTTGTCCAAAAACTTGCAACAAATGTAAAAAAAAAAAAAAAAAAGAATCTTCAGAATTTGGTCAAGAGCACTCTTAGAGCATTTAAATTATTTGAACAAGATCCTGAACTTAAAATAACTATTTCAGATTATGAGATTCCTGATGTAGGTAACATTCTAAGTTAAGGTCTTGTATGTGAATCATGGTATGCTATATTTTGTCAATGAATTTTCAATTTATCCATGTTTGTTTTACCTGGTTTATGTAGAAACTTTGACTGCTAGTATTTCTTTCTTTAGCTTAATTTCTGTTTCTCATGTTTATGCATTTAAACTTCTTGATTGTGCAGGAACTGGAAATTGAAGGAGAGTTACCTGAGAAAGTTTCCTGCTATGAAGGAGTATTTTATAATTATTTCAGCATAGGTTTGCATTTGAATTCTAATTTCTCTCTCTGCATACGTTTATCGGTCTTGTTCTAAAAGTGCTTGTTAATTCTAATTTCTCTCTCTGTAAATGTTTATCGGTCTTTTTCTAAAGTGCTTGTTCTGTTGATGAAGGAATGGATGCGCGAGTCGCTCATGGTTTTCACCATTTACGCAATGAAAAACCTTACCTTGCCCGGGGTCCCATCTCAAATAAGGTGCAATTCCTTCTTCCAATCTCAGATTTACTTAAAATGTCTGGTACAAGTGATGTCATCATGTGATATGATTATCTTACCTTATATATTCAAAAGTTAAATAAGTATATATGTTTCAAAAGTCAAATTTTATTTATGGAGTGTATATTTTAAATCTCAAAATTTTAATTATGGAACAATTCAATTAAGTTTAATAAGTATTTAGAATTAACATTAAAAGGTATATTTTAAAAGTTATGGAAGAAACCAAATAAGTTTAATAAGCATTTAGGATTGACATTATGTCATTTAGAAATGTAGGCTATAAAGTTTTAGGGAAATATTATCAAATATCAAAGAAAAATTCTTAGAAAAAAATAAAAACAATTGTTTTTAAAGAATTACATGAACAAAATACAAATCACCCAATATTCGTTCACAAAATAGAACTCATAAAAAACAAATGAATTTTCGTAATTTATCATAATATACAAAGTAATTTTCCTAATCTATCAAAAGATAGAAATTAATTTCCCAAAATTCATTTTGAGAAGAAATAATCGTTCGTAAATAAAAAGCTATTCACATTTTATGGAGACAAGAGGGAACAATTTTGTGTTTTTATATATATAAAGATTTCTTATGTTAACATTACATTATGCTGTGTCTAATTTAGGCCTGCAAGAACTTGTATAGTTTTAAAGCTTGATACTTGTCATGCCCGATTTCGGATCAAATGAAATATTTTATTTAGACTTCGGCGTCCAGCAAATCGTAAAATATTAAAATACTTGAAAAAAATCAAAATAATCTGTTATGACAGACGTTTCCCAAAAGAAGTATTTAAAGTATTTCACATAATTTTAACCGACATCGGAAAATTTCATCAGTGTATAGCCTTCTGGCCTTAATTATACAAAATAACTCAAAACAAGGGTTTTCTAGGATACTGTAATTTCACATTTAATTTACAAATAACCAATACAGCATCTCCCTTTCATTCTCCATCATTTTACCTATAATCTGTAAACATAATAACATACATGGGGTGAGTGCTTGAACACTCAGTGGGTTAAACTGAAATTAAACAACATATAATAATATCACATAGTGAAAACCATCAATTTTTCTTTAAATCGCGGATCTTAACCGCCGTGAAACATATGCGGATCTTAACCGCCGTGAAATTATTACGGATCTTAACCGTCGTGAAAATATTACGGGTCTTAACCGCCGTGAAAATATTACGGATCTTAACCGCTATGAAAATATTCGCGGATCTTAACCGACGTGAAAATAATTTTACTTCATCACAAAATCACGCATTCACATTACAGAATCATGCTATTATCATATAAAAGCCTACTTGCTATTCAGTCAGACCTCACATAAAACCATACGCGCATTTAATAAAACACATCAAGATCACGTAGCATTAAACACATAAAATTCACATAAAATCCCCACCTTCAGTAAGCGTTCTGTATGCTTCTAGATTTTAGGCCGTCCTATTTCGTTCCCCTTAAGCGTACCCTACAAAGTATATCAACTTGTCTTAGAATTTAATCGAGCTATTCGTAATCTAATGTAGGTTCCTAATTTAGAAATTCTTCTGATAAACAGATAAATTAAGAAAAGTTTTAAAAGAAAACTATACTGGTTTAAGGTTTCGTATTCTAATCAAACGATTCTAGAACTTAAAAGCATCAATATAGCTAAAATAAATAGGTTCCATTTATCCTTATATCCAATTTGGAATCCATACTGCAATCTTATCTAAATCTAAGGTAAAATTTGTAAATTCAGCAACTTAAGGGTACGGAGAGCAATTTCAGTAAATTACAAGATATATTATGCGATTTCAGCATATTCTAGGGTATATCATACAATTTCAATATATCCTAGGATTCTATCTGTATTTTCCAAAAATTCAGGGTCCATACACAAGTCTTCAAAATTACAGAGTCCTTTACATAATTTTTCATAAGTTATGGGTTTATATACTATTTGTCCTACGCTGCCGGCGACTTCCAATCGCCGGCGACCACCTAACTCCGGCCACACTCTCACCACACACACAAACAACACTTAGCACATACATAACATCATACAACACACCCATAAGCACACCCTCGGCACCACCGCTCACGGCGGCGTCCGTTTTACCCTGCCGGCACCACCACAGCACCGGTGACCCACGCCGGCAACGAACTTAGCAGCGGAGAAGGGGATGGAAAATAAGAAAATGAAGAAGAAACAACCGTGCCTCTTTGCAGCCATTCACGGCTGAGGCAGCGGCGTTTCAGCGTTTTAAGCCCGGATTTACATCGGGTCCGACAAGCTTTACATTTTAATCAGAAAACTTGCCGGAAAATGGAGGAGTATGGTCGGCGGAAGCAGCAGCAAAATCCGGCAGTGGTGGCGGTGGTTTTTTGAGAAATGAAGATGATATAGTGTATATGTGAGAGAAAATGTAGTGATGTAGTGTGACTTGATTTCCTATCACTTCTTTGTACTTTTAGTCACAAGCGTCCATCTTCCATCTAGGCTAGAGTAGGTGAGCTGTCCATTTCTTATGCACTTGAAATTTGAGGTGTCTTCCTTAGGATAAATGATGATGAGTCACCATTGCTTCTCATTTAATTGCTATTGATTATATTTGGATGTATCATAATGTACCATATTATGCTTAATTTAGTTTATTAACTTAATTTAAATAATAATTTTTTTTTTTTAGGGTATTACAATACTTGTGATTATTCTTCACCTTGTGGTATTGATGTATGCAATAGGGTATGCTGGTTGATAATCTGATATAATTGTTGGGAGTCTAATGAATGTCTTCCTTCATTAAATAACTCCTTTGAGTTCATCAGTAATGTGGGATCATCTAAAAATCAGTGCTCAAATATTACTTTCAGTATCCAAGGCTTTCCTCGATTTTGTGCTCAGTTACACATTAAACGTAACCCTTATATTGGTGCATCATCTTCTGCTTCTTGCTGCAATTATCTCTAAATTTTGTTTGGAGTTTGTGCAAAGATCATATACTTTTTGTGGAGTTTAGTTTTGAATTCATTATTACGTCTAGATGATTTCCTCTCTCATGCATTCTATATTGTGATTTTTGAATGCAGATGATTTACTCTGGATACAGTTGCGGGCAAGGATGGTTCTGCACACCTTGCAGTAGTGATCCAGGTTTAAGGTTAGGTTATTATCTCATATTCTCAAAACTCCAGATTAAATTTCCTTTTCAGAATCCCTGGTTGAATCTTTTTCTGACAAGTCTTTGTGTATTCTACATTTCTATTAGTTAACTATGCATTTGTTGGATGAGTTTAGTGTTGCCATTTGTGTATCATTCAATTTTAAAATATTCCCTTATTCAAATTTTAAATGGAGTTATTCCATTTATCAACATTTATTTTATGTTATGTTTTAATAAGTTAACTTCTAGCTTTTCTTTTTTTAGTCATCTCCATGTTAGTTGAGACCCTAATTAACAAGTTAGGGTTCATTACAAATGCCTGTGATAATGGAATGTGCCTTTCCAATTTCTATTTATCGTAATCTTTTCACATATGGTTGAGACTTTAGATAACTAGTTAGACACTATCATTGCTATTTTTAGTTTAGAAAATTTGCCTTTCCTTTTTCTTTCTTTCTTTTTTATTAAGTACTTGAGTCAGGTTGTTCTTCATAACTATTTTCTCCTTCTGTCCGTTGTTGGTAATTCAAATTGATCTTATGGCTTGAGGGTTAACCTGAGCTGTTGTGTTTCTTAAAATTCTCAAGTTTCAATATAATGGGTGGGGGTTTTGGCTTGATGCATTTTGCATGTCTCTTGCTCTGCTTATTTGCTTTAACCTATTTTGAACTGTTTCAACTTCTATTCTGACAATAATCTTCTCTAGGCAAATGATTTACCATGGCCTCAGTGACTTCTTATGGTTATATTTTCATATTGCTGTGCAGGTCTTTGAGAAACATCTTGAGGATATCCGTTAAGAAGGTCAATAGTTCAAAGTGGGAGCAAATTCCAGTCCCATCCAGGTTGATTATTCCTTGCAATACTATATTTTCTGTGACTGGTATTTTAATTAAAATTTTCCACCAATCTAGATGAATGATCATATGCTGACTGCTCATAGTCACTTTTTGATTATCTTATCCAGATTTGATTTTGATACCTTTTTTGCTATACCTAACCTTTACCCTGTGGATCTTTCAGTGTGAGATCTATTGTTGTTCTGAATCTTCCTAGCTATGGAAGTGGAAGAAATCCATGGGGCAAGTTGAAGCCAGATTATCTAGAGAAGGTATTTGGATTAATCACTCTTCACAACTTGAATTTCTTAACATGATGTCATTGCATATTATTCACCTTCGTCATTTCTTTCCCTCAACTCCGAACTGTTTCAGAATAGGAGCTTCAATACTTCTCACTAATCTGCTTGAAATGATAAACTTGATTTTTTTTTCCTCTATAGTGTCACAGCAATGTATGCTGCATAACATCTCTCCCTTGTAAATGGAAGCTTTTGTAGAGCACTTTTGAGTGTGCTGTGTGCATGCCATGTTTTATCAACGAAAGATCATATTCCTTAAGAATCATCACTTCCACATGTGAATTTGTTAATACCTATGAACATCATAACTAGTAAAGAAACACCTTGATGGAAATTGCAATAAGAGCTTCAATATTTGATAGAGAAGAACTGATTTTACTCCATTCTTTCATGAAAGATGAGGTCTAGGTGGTTTAGCAGAATCACATACATGTTTCATCGTTATCTTCTTCCTAAACATTGAATTATCTCTATTGAAATGCATACACACCGCTCTTATCTTATATTATCGGCTGAAGCAGGTTTTGTCATCTCCTGTTTTTCATTTCCCTGCAGAGAGGATTTGTTCAGTCGCGTGCGGATGATGGCTTACTGGAAATATTTGGTCTCAAACAAGGATGGCACGCTTCAATGGTTATGGCTGAACTGATAACTGCCAAACACATAGCCCAGGTATTGTACATTTTCCACTAATTTATCTATTTAAATAAAATTTATATGCTGATAGCCTGATATCATAGTTTGATAGCTTGATTTTGCACCCATTTCGAGTAGTCACATGTAGTTACGAATGTTCTGGTTTGATATTTTTAAACAAACAACACTTTTGCAGGCTTCAGCTATCCGGTTAGAGCTTAGAGGTGGAGAATGGAAAAAGTCATATATGCAGATGGATGGTGAACCATGGAAACAACCCATGGATAAGGAATTCTCGACGTTTGTGGAGATCAAGAGAGTACCATATCAATCCCTTATGGTTAGAGAAGACTAGTTTCAACAACTGCATTGTGAAAGCGTCTAACACATGAAGTTTTCTGCAAAAATTGTATCTTGCTGCAACCTAGGCTGTTGTACATATCCCTATACATATAAGCTTTGTACCTACTCTATTCTTTGTGTGGAAGTATTTATTTGTTGGGTGCTAAGATATAGTTGGTCTTTCTAAATGTAATGGGTATTATTACAGTTGAGTGCTGAGAAGATTTTCTGTTCTAATTCCTAAACATGCCTTGCCAGATAGCTCAAGATAGTGGATCTTGTGATGTTTTTTTGACGGCAACTGAAGTTCAAATGCGACTAACGATATTTTTATTCAATAATAATAATATCAAAACTAGTTAATTCATCACATATTAAACAATTGTGACAAAAACTCGACCTATTACTAACTATTGATCATACGTCGTTTTCCATAGAGGGGTAACTGACAAAAAAAAGGTCACTATTATTTTCTAAAATTACAATTCAATCTTTATTTTTTTTCTAAATTTAGCAAATTAAAAAATTAACATTAATTCTGATTTTTTTGAAATTAGCGAAGAGAAAAAAAAATTACGACGTTAACTCAATATTTCAATTCAGAAAATAATTAATTATATTTCCAATGATTCGAGTTCACGTGTCACGAAAAATAATATGAATTGACGTCAAATTGCAATAGTATGTTGAAGTCCAAATTTTTATGTAAATATTAAAATTGTGATCTTCAAAAAATTAAATATGATTCGAATTATAACAATTTATTATAAAATCATGATTTTCTTTTTTAAATTTATAAAAGTTGAGATTAAATTGTCAATTTAGAAAAAGTGGTGATTTATTTTGCTAAATTAAAAAAATCAGATTAAATTGTAATTTTGGAAAAAAATGTGATTTATTTTCTTTTTCAATGAGGTCTAAAATAAATAAAAATTCTTATCAAGAAAGTCATCCTAAAACACACACACTCGAGCAATTCAAATTAGTTTTTTTTTAATAGATAATATAGTAATTTTTGGGATTTCTTAGAATTAGGAGGAATAGAGACGTTTGTGAGCTGACCGATTCGAGAGAGAGTAGTGTTTGTGTGCACCAGGTGTATGGGTTATAATCCATGCAACTGGGCATACGGGTCGGGTCCGGTTTAACCCGGATCCGCGCCTTTTTTTTTAATTTATGTCATAACCTTTATGTTGTAATAATATAACCTTTGTGTTGTAATAGTGTAACCTTTATGTACAAATTTCATAACCTTTTCACTGAATGACTTATACTTTTTTCATTATAAAAATTCATGCAATATAACTCAAACCTTTATGTTGTAATAATATAACCTTTATGTTGTAATAGTATAACCTTTATGTACAGATTTCATAACATTTTCAATAAATAACTTATAGTTTTTTCACTATAAAAATTAAGTTTTTTCACTATAAAAATTCAATATAGCCGAAACTTTTATGTTGTAATGATATAACCTTTATACTGCAATACTATAACCTTTATGTACAAATTTCATAACTTTTTCAATGAATAACTTATACTTTTTTCACTACTCAGCACTGCAAAAGGTTATGTGCATATAACTAAAAGGTTAAGTTCGTTAAACTAAAAGGTTAAGTTCGCTAAACTAAAAGGTTATGTCAATATACAGCAGAACTAGAATTTGAGTTAAGGTTTGGGCGCGTGAAAGACACTTTTAGACGGGTTGACCCGGTTACACGGATCTAGGATCCGTGCACTTGGTGTATAGAAACAATTGTGTTCGAGAGAATGGAAAAAGTCATATATAAATGGATGGCTTAGCTGGCATGGACACAAGGCATGAAGGAGGACTTCCCAACGTTGGTGGAAACAATAAGAGTAGACATTTAATTTTTTCTTAAAATGAAAGTGTACCATCAAGTTGTATACATATTCAACACAAGGAAATATATTCTAAAAGAATAAAATTAAAATGTAATGGGTGCTTAAAACAGTAGAGTTCTAGGAGTCGTGAGTTCCAATTCCTGCATCTGGAGCATCCCTGGAATGATTATCCAGGCCTGTTTCAACCATTTCCGGAGCCTCGTCTTCCATAACCTGTGCATCGTGTTGAGCTTCGTCTTCCATAACCTGTGCATCGTGTTGGGCTTCGTCTTCCATATCCTGTGCATCATTGTCCCCTCCAACAACACTTGTGTCTGATTCCATGGAATGAAGTCGTTCTTCCATAGAACCGAAGCAACATTGTACAAAATATCCTGTCTTTTCACACAGTTTTCTTCCGATACTTGTCTCCGAGCAGAAAACAGCAAATAGAGTGAACAATCCAATGAGAAGGAACAAGCCTGCAAACTCATGGAGAGTAAGGCTGGATGTCCCTTGAGAGATAATCGAATTTAACGGGTCTTGTGAGGAATATCCAGGCCCGAAATTTTTCTGTTCCAGATAGTTCATTGTTGGACCTTGAGTTACATTCAAGATTGCCCTTGAGAAATGTGCAACTAATGGAGAACCAACTGGAAATGCCTAATAAACATCCATTTCAGCATATATGTTTATGCAGTGCAGTATTATAGATTGATCAAGGAATACTTACAAATCCAAGACCATCTGTTCTATAGGTTGGTCCAACAATTTTGTATCTTGGTTCATATCTGTTGAGGAGAAGCTTCATGTATGGAATCTCATCAAATATAGCATCTATGCCTCCATTTTTGCTTCCTTTAGTCATAGCTTCATGGAATCCTTCAGTTGATGAATACGGCCTCAGCCTCGATTCTTTTATACTCAGCCGATCTGTCAAGAAACTTTTCATGAAGGAGCCCTCCTGGTAGCCCACATAGTAATCCTCAGAAAATGCAAATTTTAGTTGATCAACTGTTAGAATGGCTGATAAGTTTGCTGTGAAGCTCTGCATTAGTATGAACGCCGTGAACAGCCAGCAGACTAGCACGAACACTGACCAGTTATTCGAGACCATATTCCCTGTTTCAACAATAATAAAGATTAGAAAAAAGAGGGATATATAGATTGAGCAGATTGTGCAGAAATCTGAGTATCTAAATTACTCTCTTGGAAAGCAAGAATTGCTATTGGAGACCAATAAATCGTTCCAGGTTGTCGCGCAGCATGTGAATCTTGTCCAGTTCTAGTTGCTCGTCGTTCCAATATGCCAAGAATAATGCCCATCAAAATGGAAGCCACAAGAATTGCCAACCAAAGGTCCCATCTCAAGGGCCTAATAAAAGTCCACATATCAAATGGTTTCTTGTTTTTGACAACTAAAACGACTCCTGATTCAGAATATGGTAGTGAAAAATCAACGTATAATGCTCGTGGCGCCCATATTGTTACATCTGCTACGACCATATCATATTCCTATAATGACAATGAAAAGACAAACTATCAAAACGTGCCACTAATATTCTTTGTTTAAGGAGGAAAATGACTTGAATTACCTGAGGTATCTTTTGAAGCATGCTGTCATAGCTCCAATTACTACTTGTGCTATCATTGTAGGGTAGAAATGTATAGTTGATAGGGAAAGGCAGCAGATTCAATGCTCCACGGAAGATATCTATTGCAAATCCAGATACATTTGTTTCCTTCGTTGCGGGATCGACTCTCACATTAACAAATTCCTTGAATCCAGTGATACAGGGAACTCCAACTCTAAGGCTCCCCATTGCAGTGATAGTCCTTCCTTTTGGTAGTGTTAAAGAGTCTCCAGGCCAGACAACTTTTTTGAGTTCTTTCGTTGAAGTTGAGTATGTTGGTTCTCTTGTTATACCTCCATTGGGTGTCCAAAATCCTATGATTCTCTCTCCATTACCAATTACATTGAATATCTCGAAAGCTGAAGGCTTCAGTTTGCCATCAACAAGGTGAAAATCTCCAGCCAAGCCTCTGAATGTTGTGTTTGATAGCTCATCGATAAGTCTTGGACCAGAAGATGAGATTCTAAGACCTGTTTTATCTGTTCCATTTACATGTAATGAGCTCAAATCCATATCTTTAATGTTTTCAACTGCAATTGCTAATGCAGTAACTGCATCATAAGCCCACAAACCATAAATGTTCAGATCCATACTATGATTTTTTTTCCACCTTTCTTGAAAACTTTTTAAATTTTTTGAGGGAGGTACATAAGGCCTTAAGCCCAGAACTCCATCCATTGAATCAGGATCAATGGATAAGCTATCAGTGATGATCCATGCATGCCCTTCACTCATCATTCCTGCTGAATTGGCAAGGGTGAATAATCGGCCACCTAGCACAGGGTTCATGTGGACCAGAAACACATTCGTTGGTTTCTTTTTTGTTCTGTTGAGTTCTTCCAGTATATGACTATCCTCAGCTGATGTGGGAATAGAAATCATATGTGCTAGAGTGATATCAACATTTTGGAATGCCTTGATCAGATGAGAGAGAAAGTGGTTGCCATATTCAGTGTCTTCATACAAAATCACAACTTCAGGCCATTCAAATCTCTGACAAACAGCTGCAAGAGCCTGAGCTTGAACTGCATCATCCAACGTTGTCCTGACAAAGTATCGGTTTTTTGACAAAGACGAGCTTCTTGCAGTGAAGGATACCACTGGCATGTGGATATTTTCACCAAGCTGCACGACATATGCTTCTTCTACCGATCCTTGAGGTCCCAAAATAGCAAGCACTTGTTCATGCTTCACTAACTCAAGAACTGCATCAAACATCAAAAACAATGTCTTTGAGATGTAATTAAGTATCACTTTGTCTTTTGATGGCTACTAGAACAAAATCTTACCTGCAAAATTAGCATCAAGCAGGCTTTTAGCATCCTTCTTGTGTAGTTGCAATCTTGTTTTGTAATTTGAATGCAATGAGTAGAAGTCTGAAATAGCCATATCCATGCACAGGTTCATGATGGATCCGAAAGTCGAATTCAGGTCCAAAACCACACCAACAGGGACCAATAATTGTTTCTGTTCCAAGTTTTTGTTCTCAGCATGAGCATAAAAACTGGAGGAGCAAAAGAAGTGGAGAAGAAGAATGTGGAAAACAAAGAAATGAGATGAACCGATACTGCTTAGCTTTGTCATTTTCAAGAAACTGAGTATTGTAAGATCAAAATAATGAAATGAGAAGAAGAAGTTAGAAGTAGTGATAATCTGAAGATGCTTCAGTTATTCATATATAGAAAAAAAGCTATTCAAACCAAAAAGGTCTCCCCCCAATAAGAACTGGATACATATATGTATAATTTGAAATAGTCAGCTCTTGTAAGTCACATTTTAATAAATGCAGAATTATTTTGTAGCAATAGAATATTTGAAAGAATCATCATGTCAACCTAAATTGAGTTGAATTCAATTTAAAAAAATATTTTCTATAATTTATAATTGAAATTATATTCTTGATTACTGATAAATAATATGTAATCAGACAGTCAAGCTGGATGTGCTTGCTCCAAGAATGCAGTTAAGAGTAATTTCCTGATAAGTGAGGAAAGATATGTCACACTCAGTCCAGTTTGATTAAATTATCTCTTGAATTCTAACATAGTTTTCAGAGTTTAAGGCAGCAATTTCTTCATTGTGTATTTTCCTAGAAAATAACCTTCCAGAAAGTCTCTATGGACTTAGTCTTCTTCTCATATAACTGCACAACAATCTGAAGTTGTTCCAAAAGTCTTCACAAAACTACATATACCAGCTAATAAAATTAAGAGTTAACATCAAACTGCAATTTGTATTTTAGTTTTTTTTTTCCCCCTATTTGGTGTTGGTGCTTAAATTTAAAAATAAAAATAAAAAATACATATTATTGTTGTAAATCTTTTAACCGATTTTTCATGTTGATGCTTGAACTTAGTTTTTGACACATTTCGGTCAAATACAACCGTCGGAAAACTAAAAAACACAATCAGTCAAATGCACGAGTCACACGCAAATAACCATTTTTTAAGAAAAATTATAACTCTGAATCAATTCTTTGATTTCTATTTGATTCGAATCGAACAAAAATGGTGTTAGGTTTTAAATGATTTTTGTTCGATTCGGGTCTCGAACTGAACGAGAATCATAAAATTTACTTGGAATCATAATTTGACATCGAAATAGATCATTTTGACGTATGATTCATGTATTTTGATTGATATTTGTAGGTGTTGAATTTTTCGAGTTTTTCGACAACTAAGTTTCAGCGAGAAACATGTCAAAATATGAGTTCGGGTATCGATTTGAAAAACTCGTAATAAACATGGGCAGCAATCTGATATATTTTTTTTTTTATTTAGACACCACATGGATATTGAAAGGTAAAATTCTAAGTTGTATTTTGATATCAAACCTAAAATTAAATTGTGTTTTAGTTCAGACATAAGCTTGTACTGAGACGAAAAATAAGCATAAATTGTGACAGGAAAAACCATTTTTCTGAACTGTCAAGAGGCAAACAAAAGCTTGAACTCATTTCTCCAAAAAAATTGTCATGAATTTACTGAATTATTTTTCATACATTGTACAAGGCACCACAGTGCTAAATATTTGTGGCATACCTTGAAGGTGATCAAACACTAGTTATACATGTACAATACAAGTAGAATATAAACAAACCACTAACGATTCCAAAGGCAAAACATCTTCATGAAATCCCCAAATATATTGATTTCTATGAATCTCTTTCACCATCACTACCACTTCTTGTTCCTGAACTTTGAGCAGCAAAAGTTTGACTACTAAGGCCTGTTTCATGATCAACTTCATCACCATGTTGTGGGGCCCTTTCAACAACATGTGCATCAATGGCTTCTTCACAAGAATGAGCAATGAGATTATTCACCACAAGTTCTTCCCCTCCACTATCCACTGATTCATCAGCATCCTCTGTGGGACTAAGTCTAGATGTCTTAAAATGGAAGCACCGGTGTATAAAATGTCCAGTTTTATCTGTAAACATTCGTCCTATTGACGTCTCAGAGCAGAACAGAGAGAAAACAGTTACTGATCCTATAATAATGAAGAGCCCTGCAAAATCAAACAAAGTAAGACTTGGTGTCTGTTGTGAGATCGTCGAGGACAGTGGATCTTGAGAAGAGTATCCAGGCCCGAAATTCTTTCTTTCGATTGCTGTCATGTTTGAACCTTGAGTAACTTCCAAGATTGCCTTTGAGAAATGTGCAGCTAATGGAGATCCCTTAGGAAAGGCCTGAGAAAATTACATCTTTTCATTCAATACCAGTTATTACATCATGAGAGATTGTTGTTCATGAGTTAAGAGTGGAGAGACTTACGAAGCCAAATCCACCAGTTCTGTAGGTTGGTCCGGCCATTTTGTACAGAGAATCGTATTTGTTGAGAAGGAGTTTCATGTAAGGAATCTCATCAAATATGGCATCAATGCCACCACGTTTACTTCCCAAGGACATAGCATCGTGGTACTCTTCAGCTGATGAGTAGCTTCTCAGTCTTGATTCACTGATATGCATTTCTTCTGTCAGAAATTTTTTCATGAAGGATCCCTCTTGACAACCAATATAGTAATTGTCTGAAAATGCAAACTTTAATTGATCCACTGTCAGAATTGCTGATAAGTTGGCTGTGTAACTCTGCATTAGTATGAATGCCATGAACACCCAGAATACTAACACCAAAAGAGACCAGTTATTCGAGACCATGTTTCCTGTCAAAAGTACAAAAAAAGGATGTCAAGAACATTTACAAAATTGTTCCATAATCCGCAAAAACTTGAAGGAATATGAAGGAATATTACTTTCAGGGAAAGCAAGAACTGCAACTGGAGACCAATAAAGCATTCCGGATTTTTCCTTATTCGCCCTTGGGCTGCTGCTTGTCTCTCGGTGTTCCAATACACGAAGAACTATTCCCATCAAAATGCAGGTCACAAGTAATGCCAACCAGAGGTCCCATCTCAGGGGCTTAGTAAAGATCCACATGTCAAAAGGCTTCTTATTCTTGACCACTAGAATGACTCCTGATTCAGAATAGGGGAGTGAAAAATCAACATAAGATGCTCGTGGAGCCCAGTTCGTCGTATCCCCCACTACCATATCATACTCCTATTTTGCAATAAAAAACATGGATTAGGTAACTTTATTCAAGTATATGCATCTGTATTTTGTCTAATAACAAAGAAAAGTAAATTACCTGAGGTATTCCATGTAGCATGTTATCATAGCTCCAATCAATATTTTTCGTATCATTATAATAATGGAATTCATAATCGATGTGGAAAGGTAGAGCCTCCAAGGTGGCAAAGAAGATATCTATTGAAAATCCACTTGCATTCGTACGGTTATGTGCATGATCAACTACCACATCAACAAACTCTGTGAATCCAGGCTTCCATGGAATTCCAACTCTGAGGTTCCCATTTGTCGGAATAGCCCAACCCTTTGGTCGTGTAAGAGAATCACCAGGCCAGACGATACTTCTGAGTTCTTTTGTTGATGTTGAACTCAACTCTCCTGCTACCCCTCTCTCTGCTGTCCAAAATCCTACAGTTCTCTCTCCAGTTCCAATCACATTGAATATCTCGACCGCAGACGGCTTCAGCTTTCCATCAACTAACTCAAAGTCTCCACTCAAGCCTCGAAACTTTGTGCTCGACAATTGGTTGAGAAGTTGGGATCCCAATGGTGAGATTCTCAAACTTGTCTTCTCTGTCCCATTTACAGTTGTGTTCATACGAAATAAGGTTGCGTTTTCTTTCACAATCTTTTCCACTGCAATTGCCAATGCAGTTACAGCATCATATGCCCACAGACCATGGACATTTAAATC
This sequence comes from Scutellaria barbata, assembly GCA_028654395.1. Lineage (NCBI taxonomy): Eukaryota > Viridiplantae > Streptophyta > Magnoliopsida > Lamiales > Lamiaceae > Scutellaria > Scutellaria barbata. Next base: position 8,573,873 of record CM053646.1, on the reverse strand, counting down.
CATAATTGTCATATTTCTTTTAAACCTTTCAAGATCTCTCGAGCGTGGCAAGTAAGGCCTTATGCCAAGAACTCCTTCCATTGAATCACGAGTTGCATAATCTGTGGAACTCATGAAAATGGACAGACTATTAGTGACAATCCATGCATAGCCTTCACTCATAACCCCTGCTCTTTTAGCAAGAGGGAATAACCGAAAACCAAGAGCAGGGTTCATGTGGACAAGAAACACCCTCGTTTGCTTCGTGGCTAACATCTTCATTTCTTTCAAGATATGATTATCATCAGCTAAATTTGGGATAGCAACCATATAAGCTAGAGAAATATCAACTTCTCTGAATGCCGTATTCAGAAGAGACATAAACTGTCTCCCATTATCTGTGTCTTCATACAAGACAGCAAACTCAGACCAGCCAAAGCCCTGAGAAATGGCTGCAAGAGCCTGTGCTTGAACAGTATCATCAGGTGTTGTCCTCAAAAAGTAGTGATTGTCTGAATTCGAAAGATCCGAACTTTTTGCAGTGAAGGAGATAATGGGTACTTGAACTTTTTTGCCTAGCTCAGCAAAGAATGTTTCTTCTGTTGATCCTTGTGGCCCTATAATCCCATCCACCTCTTCATTCTTCAGTAGCTCCACAACTGCACAACAATTAAATATCAATAAACCATGGCACAAGTTTTTAAACCAGGTTACCTTCTTGCTTTAACAACTTATAAAGTACACACTACATATTGATAAATTGAAAGCTTCTTTTGAACTGAAGAAGGAAATAATAATCTTGTTCGGGTTGATTGAGACATTTTCACAAACAAAAAGAACGCATTAATATTGATTTATATAAATTCAATCTTTATATAAGTTCTCAACTTTAGATATTCTCTATTATTTTTAGTTAGATTATCAACTCCCCTAAAACATCGAATAAGATCATCTATTTTACATTGATGTTTCATAGTTAAGTTATTGATTTTTTTTTTTTAACGTGGAGTAGGACATCATGTTTGACTTTGATATTTTTTATATCTTTTGTTGACTTTGACCAAGAGTACTATTAAAATTTGTAGTTTCCCACCTCAACACGAAAGAAGTTAAGCCAGTGCCCGACTGCCCGTTAATCAGGAACTGCTTATTTTTTATCAAGTATCTACCGTTAGCAATATATTCTGATAATCGCATTTCATTTCATACAATCGAGATGCATTAATGACAATAGAATACGAGATGTAATATTATTGATCACATACCCGCAAAATTAGCATCAACAACGCTCTTCGCATTCTTCGTGTGAAGCTTCAACCTTGTAGTATAATTTGGATGCTTTTCATAGAACTCTGAAACCCCCATTTTCATGCATAAATCCGCCATGGAACCCAACGGAGAATCCAAATCGAGAACAACTCCAACAGGGACGGCCAAAAGTCGAGACCCTTCCGAAGTATTTTCTTTGACATCATTTGTAGTAGAAAAGCAGGAATCAATGAATAAGAAAAATATAAGAATATGAAGTGCTACAAAGAATGGGGGATGATAAATCTTGTTTAGCATTGTAATATATTTGACAAAGAATTCAATATGTGTTTTCAGTTTTGTCAATCAAGTTGGGATTATATAATAAATGTGTTGATGGTAACATATTGAATAATTCAATGGAGAAGAATATATCACGTCGTTATGGACAATGCCACGCAAGGTTTGGTTTCGTTGAACCTTAGGTAGGTGCTACATCGTGTTTGGTTATTTAATTGAAAATATCAAAATCAACAACTTTTATTGTATATTATGTAGTTGACGTATGATTAAGGCTAAGGAAACTTCCTGGAAAAGGTGAGGAGACACAGTAGATACTGAGGTAGAATCTGAATTATAGCTCATTAATAATTAGTTAACTTACAAATTAAGTAGATATTTAGATCAAGAAAACTTCAAGTTTGTCAAATTAGTGACTTGGTCATATCAAAATTATATTAGGAAATCGGAGATACGAAAAAGATGGACTAAACCGTGATATAAATATAAAAGAGAGTTAACCAGGGCATTATGAGAAAATTGTAGTCTTGATTTTTAAAAATAATTAAAATGTTATCAAATAATTTTATAATCCTTCGATACTTGATTTTGGTTACACGAAGGTGCAAGCTTTTTCCCAAGACATCGAAATGTCATAATTACTTAACTTTTCATCTTCATTTTATGATTTTTCAAAGATCATTGATTAATGTCTGATCTTAAGGAAAATGATAATTAGCTCTTAAGCATATGAGACTTTTGGCCTGTGTGAGATGAGATTTTTTTTTTTTTTTTTGTCTTTTTCCTCCTTTTCAAAGAAATTTGGGTTTTGAATTTTTTCTTTAGAAGTTTTAGGGTTTATTCAATATTCGGTAAGTTTTTTTTTTTTTTTGAGTTTTTACTTTAAAAAAATGTTGTACAAGTTCTATACAATTTTTTTTTTTCTTTGACTTGGTCTCATGAAATCATGTGACCATGTCACAAGAGGTTTATCCAAAAAATTAGAGATTTTTCTCCTTTAAGTGTAATAGTTATATATATATATATATATATATATATATATATATATATAAAACAAAATACAACAAGTAAATATCATCATTAACTCTAATGATTTTTATTTGTCTAATATATATTTTCATTTAATATCAGACCTAATATTAATAAACAATTTGTCAACTATATATATTACAATATAAATATACACATATTTATGCTATATTTTTTAATGTATATACGGTAAACTAGTATGTTATTCAAATGTATGATGATATAGCTAGAAAACTAAGTTAAAAATATCAATTTTAGTCATATAATTCCAAAGATGGTCCAATATTTGTCATTTGTCATCAAAATTTATTGAAAATTGACATATGATTCAGAAATTTGGGAATATCAATCACTTAAATGACATGGTATCATTTAGTTGGCTTTGATGTGAAGTGGAAATTTGTATAGTAAAAAACTCTGAAATATTAAAATCGACGAAAAATGTCACTTAATGTAAATGGTTGGAAACATCCAGAATTTTGGATTACGTGGGAGTAACATGCCAATTTCCGAAGACATTTCGGATTAAAAAAAAATCAATTTTGAAGTTATTAATTATTTTGAGATAACTTCTAATTAATAGGAAAAAGTGAAAGGGTGGAGCTATTAACACCCCTTCTTATTAATGCACCCGCCTATTTATTTAGACAAAAATACCCTTTTGTAAAATGACTAATATATCCTAACAATAAAAAAAAATTAAATATTCAAATTAAATATTTTTGTAATGAATCGTGTATGTATCTCAAAATTTTCCTCTTGATTCCATTAAAACTTATTAATTTCATCATCGCAAAATTAATTCCAAGTACATTAATCGAATGCATCAGACAACGTTTCACATATATCGAGCACTAACAATCTGAAATTCTTGGAAAATTCACTAACAAAGTGAAATTTTCCATTTTCGGAGACACGAGCACATATATATAACTATAATATTGTTGAATATGTCTCTGTCGGAGGAATTATGTAAGTATGTAGTAAGTTATTATTCAAAATGAGTATGTACCAGTCACTAGCTAAGCTCGTGGGTACTGTAGTAAGTTATTGCTACTATGAAACTTCCTCGAAATTAGGAAGTTAACTAATAAATGTATTTTATCTTGTAAATACATGAAAAAGATAATATGTCGCTGTCCAATTGATCTTAATAAGTGGTGATCTTTGATGCGCTAAAACTTTTCAATCAAGAATCAACGTTTCAATTTAATATTTCATATATAGTTTATTTATCAATACCTGCATTTTCCATGAGTACGATGTATATATACTTGTAATATTTTAATAGAATGCATGATGTAACTAATTCTTCCTCTCCAAGTAATAAAAAAATATTTATTTATATATATATATCATCCGTCCTAAAATTATCTAATTTGACTTGGTATTAATATTCCTTTTTATTTTTATTTTTATAAGAGGTGAGACTATAAGAAATAAACTAATGAATGTCTCAATTATGAGAAACTTTATTAGTAGTTCTAGTGGGCCACGGCCCATGTAACTACCGCCTCCGTGAGTTCACTTGTTCATGGGCTTAGAATGTAGAGCTGGGCCTTCAAGCCCACTTACATATATACTTACAAGCCTTTTTCTATTACCAATATCTCATAGAAATGTAGTCATGCAAGTTATCTCAGCAGAAAAAAAAAAAAAATCGTTCCTCATCTATATTTATTTATAGCGCGCTGTTGAGTTTTTGTTAAAAATTATTAAAAATAAATAAAAACAAATCGTAACTAGTACCAGATGGATAATTAAAAAAAATTGTCATGGATTTGAAGTTTATTTCAGTCCGTAATCTAATCTTTGATCTTAATTGATTCATACTTACAATAGAGGAATCTGAAGAAAACATCATCTGAAGCAGATTTTAATTTTTCTTCTGTTTAATAATAATAAAACATGCACGGACGTATTTATTCCAATAGATATTATCTTAATGAAATGAAATGTAAACTTAAATCAAAATGGCAAACACAAAAACTGTGTGGGAAATAGCTTTGTAAGACACATATAGTTGAACGATAAATGAGGTGATTACAAATTATGTTAACAAATTATGTTATGGGTAACAATTTGGGTTTGAATTTGAGGAGTAAAACAAAAATATTTTGATTAGTCACAATTTAGAGACATAACATAAAATTCGATTTTTTTTTTCTTAATAACAATGCTGTGAAAGGTGGAGAAATAAGAATGATATTGCGACAAATCAGAATGGTTGTCCACTTGACAACATAATAGTGCTATATTTGGGCAAGCACCACATATATTAATTATGAATAAATAGATTTCCACTACAACCTCCATGTCGGCTAATCCTCCTTTCAATCTATTTGCAGACACTATAGACCGTCATATAATTAATGATCCACGATATGAAATTATATTTAGAAGATTCAACTGTACTTTTAACTTAATAATAAAGTATTACGAAGATTTATGAAACAATCGCATCCAAATTTTTGTCATTTATTTTAAACTCTCCAGAAAGAAAAAATAAAAATCTGCCATAAATAAATATCATACAAAAGCATCAAATATACACCCACTTGTGTAAATGTAAGTTAATGGACACTACACTCAATTATTGGTGGCCATGAATTACTCAGTTGTACCTCAAACAACCTGAGAAAAAACATGTTGGGATGTACTGTCAATTTGCTAGCTCGAAAACTTTATATTTATATTAAATTTCAATAGAATTGAGGGAGAAAAATGAATTAATTCAGGCAGATTGAACCGGGGTTCTGAAAAAGATGACATGTTTGATTGCAACAGATGAGTAAAGACTGGCAGGAAATGATTCAATGTGGTGGGTGTAGGTGGGACTCAATACTTTTATTTTATGTACTAAGCTAATTTCTTACATACTTTTTCATTATAGTAGAATACAAATTGTACAAACCCCTGTGTCTAGGCCCTGGGAAGCAACTGCTTTTGGAACCATTAATAATTTCCCACCATTTCATAGCCAAACCTCCCACTTGTATCTTTGTGCATGCACGCGCTCCTTTTCTCGTATTTTATTTTATCAGTATTTAGAAAATCACATTATCGAATTGCTATTATTTACGTGCTGGCATGTCACGCACCTCCTAATCTTTTTTTGGAAAAGATTATAGTCATTATGAATGGTGTTTTGTCAATATGTATAAAAGAAGAGTAGCTGGGGTTATGGAATATGGTAATTTGAAAGAGGGTATTATTATGTACAAAAACTAAATGCTTTTTTGTTGGATGAGTCAATTATATATCTTATCAGATAATTCGTGAGTGTGGCTCATCAAGAGCTGGAGAGACACCACTTTTTATGTTTTGTATTTCAGTTGGTTCCTTTATTCATGTGAGAGATGGATTCTGTTGCAGAGGTATTTCATTTTCACTTATTCACACATATACACACAATGTTTCTTCTTTCTTTTTTGTTTAATTTGTTTTTGCAGATTCGCTTTCCAGAATTTGCCACTGTTTACTTTAATTTACAATTTTACCTCACCAGATATCTTTTATCGTGTTAACAGTTGTAATATATTAATTATATGTATTGTGGGATCAATTAATGGAGGAAGTATATATGCTGTAAGTGTAGTAAGATATTTTCATATATTTTCTTAAATTTGAAGTATAAATCCAACGTATATGTTCTAACAAATTGACTCAGGTTCAAAGCCAAATCGTAAGTTAAATAAATCTTCCAAGATGAGAAAAAGTCTAAGAAATCGATAACTTTGAGATAATGCGTTATATCAGTACTGTTCCTTACTTTGGGAACAGAACAATAAAATGGAACAACGATTAGCAATATGGATATACTTTAAGTCACATTTTTAGTTTTTTTTTTCTTGGTATTTAAAGTTGATTTTCTGTAAATTGCAAAATAATACAGATGTAATGGCCACTATTACATACTGTATTTCTTGATTGTCGACATCATACATACTATACTTGATAAAATAGAATGTATTTGATGTAACATTTTATATTTATAAACACACATGTATACATACATATATATATATGTATATGCGCGCATATATAAATTGTGGAGTATTATATGATAAAAGTATCAAAGAATACATTCGAGCAAATGATTAAAAAAGAAAGCTAGTTTCTTTAGTGATAGCTCTAACTTTAGTTATGGACCTATGGTAGGCACAAAAATATCTTGCTCATAAAACAAAAGGCTTGGGGCCAATTATTTGGAGAATGAATTACAAATTTTGGAACCAAAGAGAGTTAAAACCCTAAAATAAATTGGAAATGAAAATGTAAAACAAATAGGGACTAATCAGAGAATTTCCAGCGTGGACAACATATATCACAACCAAGTGCAGATGAGTTTGATAGACATCGTCATTTTGCTCAGAGAAAAAGTGGTTATAACAGAAAAATCTGGCAACTTAGTAAAAAAAGTCAGGTCATTTATAATTTTCTGCTATTTTCATTTTTGGGCCAATCCTACACCTAACCCAAAAGATGTATTTGCAATATGGATCAGATTATAAACTCAACCTTGGAATTACAATACTTATTGAAACTATTAATCATGATCAGTGTATATCAAAACCCGATTTTTCAGAGAACTAATCTTGATAATAAAATCTAGAAATGAAAAAGAAGCCTTATTAATCAAGTAATAGATTTGAATACGAAAGGCTCATAAAATATAGTACTCCATCCATTACAAAAGAAAAAAAAAATCCTATTTCATTGAAGTATAACTTTATAGTAAAAACTTCATGACAACTTTGAAATTCATCAAAATAATACTCAATTTATTCATTAAATTCATCATTCATTAAAAGTTGTTTATACTACTCAGAAGTTAGTTAATTTTTCACTTAAACCTTTACTTTTGAAACGTGAGTTTTTTTTTTCCCAGCAAAGTTAATTCCTTTTAAAAAAAGATACTTTTTAATGAAAGGAATTAATGGTGTCTAATTATAAAATATGGAGCAAAATCTTCAGAAATGGTCCCTAGTGCGAAAAGCCAGCAATGGCTCTAGCTACGTGACGATCCATTTTTATTGTTGTAAGCATATATGCATAAACAAAAACCCATCACTATCATCAGGGTTGGTTATTTTTCTTGCTTCATCAATTTTGGACCACATTTTACAAACAATATCAACTCCCATAAATCTAATATTTTAATCAATAAAATACAACTGATGAATATAAAATCATATTTCTCATGAATATTAATGTAGAAATAAATCGCTTTCTAGGATGGTGATCATAAGGCCAAATTATGACAAGTTAATCGTGGTTTTAATTGTTATTAAATTGAATTAGCTATACTCATTATTGCGGAAAATAGACACTAAGTAAATTATAATGACGACCAAAACATGCTCAATGTCTACAGATAACAGAGAAATGATGTAACTATTTTTTTAAAAGAAAATCGGTATTTTCATTAAATTAAAGATAAGGTTCGTGCATTAAATGGGGTCGGTCCTCACCAAATAAAGAATCCAAATGAGTTAAATTGGAAGTTTTTATATATCCATACTCATGACATTCTTTAATAAATTAGCTGATCATGGTATTTTTGGTCATGATGAAATTATATTAACATTTTTATATAGGAAAAACAAATCAAATTCAAGTGAAAGTTTTACCTTTAATTGGATTGCATTGAGTGATGATGTTTGAATTTCGTGAAATACATAACTCCTAGGGAAGATAGAATTAAAGATTGGATTATTGTGAAACTGTTCCATAAATTTAATTTTTTAAGATGGGTTAATTCATAACTTGTATTTGTAAATAAAGATTAATTAATTAAAATGAGTTTGAATCATGTAGAGTAAATCATTAATATAATTCTGTCTCATAGAATTATTATCGCAAAATAAAATATAATTTTTTTGTATAATTAATGGTTAATAAATTATATTATAAAATAACACGGAGTTCCATAGTTTAGGAGAAATTATTTTAGGAGGGACATAATAATTATTCCTATGGGCAGTTGATGATAACGAGTAGACCAACAAAATTCATTTTCTTGGATTTATATATTGCCACCACCTAATGGACCCATATTATAAAGTGCGAGTAGTTAAGAATATAAAATCTATTAATCAAATCAAATTAGTTCAGCGTTAATTACCTAGACTGGTATCCTCTCATGCATTAATACATTTTTTTTAATTGTCTTAATATGTTGCTGAAAGTTTTCAAGCTAAGAACGTTTGAGAGGAAAACTTATAAATAACATAAATAAAATGTTAGAATCATATATATTATCTTTCTTTTTTTCAAGTTCATAAATAATTTCTACAATTTTAAGCTGGTTACAAATTTGTAGTTAATAATATACACACAATTTTATTTAGTTTAAAGTATATCTACATTTTTTAAGCCGTAAACTCTTATAATAATTTTATGAACAAATCACTTAAGTGATGAAGACATGATTTCACTACATATCTAGTCTTTACATACATAGATTGAGTTGTTAGTTAGCTATTTCATTTTCATAATACTTACAAAGTCAATTATGCGCAGTTTATACCTACCAGATTAGTTGCTACTGTTTCTTTTTCTAAATTATTTGATTTGACAAATACTAAAAGTGATAAATAGATTAGCTGCAGTTCTATTGCTTAAATGGTCGATCCCCCCCCCCCCCCAACTAATCCTAATCCTTCCAAACAAGATTAATTCCCATCCAATATAATAAAATATAAATTAAAGGCTAATTAGACCTCTTTAAAAGCTGGAACCATGTCTCAAGCAATATGTTATATAAATATTTTTAACAAAAATATTAAAATGTTCACAGTAGATAACTCTTAATATGTTCATGAATGATTTATAAATAATATTTTTTAATTATTATAATTAATTAAAGAGTATAGTTCTTAAATGTGAAAATTAATTAAAATTATCATTACACAATGTAATGATTCAATCCTTTTAAATTATGATGAAATTTAAAATTAATAGATATGTTAGATATTTAACATATTATCAGTGTGTCTATAGTGAAAAAGATAAGAATTATGATATGTTTAAAATATATGTAAACATAGTCTGCCAAACTTGGATTCGATCGCCACATTAATTAATGCACAATACAATATCCAAAAACGTGCTAAAGTGTTTTTAAAATTGAAAGCACACATTAGATATTGAATTTAAAACATATGCGATGCTAAATAATCTTGGAATCTGTATGTTGTTTTCTTTATCAGAAAAAAAAAAGTAAAATGAAATAATACATTAGTAATAAGGTTCTAAATTAAAGTACTCTATAATTAAAAGCCTAGAGCAGTAGTTTTTCCACTTTTCTATATTCCAATGCTTCATTAATCTGGCCATTCTTGAGTTATTGCTCTTGTACCTACATATTCCAACATTATCCCCCAATATTGAAGCGTACAGTAGGAGGGTTACACTACTTAATTAGATTGCGCAGTGTGTGTCTGTGTTTAATATGTGTGTGTGTGTGTGTTAATTAAGCTTTTGGGATAGAACTATTATTCCAATTATATACCACCTTAAAGCCAAACCATCCTATGGTGCTTTCTCCACTGCAATTCCTACGACTTTTAATTCTTTAACTTCTATATTCCTTCGAAAATTATTCTTTTCAGATCAAAGTTAATCATTTTTGTAGAGTAAGGAAATTTAAAGAATGGTAATTAGATCTAGAATTGATGGTTTTCTAAAGAATTAATAAAATTAAGCGGTTCCCTACAGATGTAAAACTAAGATTGATTGGAAAAAATCAGAACCTTCCACGTCTTATTTAGTAAAGAAATTTAGGCATCATCTCATCTAACGTGAACTGATTGTAAGAAAGATATATATGATTTGGTTTTTTATCAAAATATGGTGTAACAGATTGAAGAATTTAACAGTTTTGCACTCTAGTACCACAAGTCATAAATGATATTATGTAGACAGTGATATAAATCCTTAATATAATGATAGTGCTCGCAATAATTATGGTGATAGATATAGCAAAGCTGCTATGTAAAATGAGATCAGCCAAAAAAGAATCATTATTGGGGATAACCCGGCCCACTTAATTCTTGATTGGTTTGTGCATCCAAAAGACGATCAAGTTAGTGGAAGACCCACGACATTGGATTTTTTTTAAGTACAATTATAGATTAATTCTATGTTTTCTATTTGAATAATCATTGATAAAAAGTTGGATTAATAATTACCTTTAAAATAATGTTTTTCACTTGACTTGCGAGAGTATTTATAGTCAGCCTCTCTCTCCCTATCCCCACATTTATTAATGTTGATATTGATACACCTTAAAAATTCGTTTTTGATTGCAGAATAGAAGTAAAGTAGGAAGAGATTTGAACTCTCAAGTTTCAACCTCATCTCTTATAAAAGAGGTTAAGTGTCAAGTAAGTTAATAATTTAATATGATCCTAATACTCTATTAGATAAAGATTTAATTTAAAACTTCTATATTTATTTATGAAAAAATAAGAATAAGTTCCCATCGATAACTTCAATCAACAGGAATTATATACTAATATAACTAAAATATACTTGTGTAACAATTATAGGACCACAAGGTCATTTGTATTAACAAAAAAAATTATTAAATGGAATAGTCACACAGAGTAATGAAATCGAATCCTGCTATCCATAATGCAAATTTATATTTTGGGTATTGATAGACTCGTCTTAGGAATTAGACTTTTGAGATGAACTCACAAAAATTAAACTCTTTAATTAGTTATAATAATTAGGAGTAATTTAAATAGTCACATCAAATGGTACTTGAAGAGTAAGTAGCTTAATAAATTAAATTAAATAAAGCCTTAAAGTGGGATTCGGTGTAGATTATGTGTCAACTCACCTGTGGTGTTATCTTAATCACAAAATAATAGAAAATAGTTTAATGATGTTAAGGTAATAAATTAAAAATAGTAGTGGAGTTGATGGAATTAAATGCTTAAAACAAATTCATTGGTGGGACATTTGGACGTATCGTTTGGGAAAGGAATGTATAATTGTCCTCAGCGTGTACGTTGGAGTAGTGCTGCTGGTGGACTTCTGGAACCCACCTAACTCGCTATGAAGTTACCTAAGATCCATAATACACAATTATTCATTTTTTATTAATTCACATCAAATTAAAAAAATATGTAGTGTTGTGTTGAAATACTAATATTATAGTCTTCCATAATGTTCGAATCTATATAGACACGATCATATTTAAAGAGGATCCATGTTTGGAAGGTTCTACACCCAATTATATTATATTGGGATTCAGGATTATATAATATATATATATATATTATTTATTTATTTATTTTTTATTTATTTAGTTTTTCTTTTCAAAAATTTAAATGTTGTTGGATAACAAACTAAACAGATAATCACATTTTCTTGTAATTATTTTTAATGAGTCTTACTTATAGTCCTAAGGTATTTAATGATTAATCTTACATAGAAATATATAATAAATCTCTATAAAGAGTCAATTATGGGATGGAGGGAAAAATCCAATTTCTTTACTAGAATTATTTTTAAAATTAAAATGGCTGTAATGATATCTTTCAAAAAAGCAAACTTTTATTTATAAGTATTCTAACTATCATAATAACGCATAAAAATTTGTATTACTATTTCTACATTTAGAAAAGAATACTAAATTTGCTTTGTTTATAGTGTTTATTGCCAAATATTTCAAAGATAAAAATGAATTGAAAAAGATATGTGGTATTCTTGGTAACATGTACGACGATCAAGAAAAATGTTCAAATGCTCACCATGGGCAACATTTATTATGTCTATTGATGACATGTAATGAATTTCATCCTATCATTATATAAAAAGTGAAATTAATAAATATTCTAAATTTTTAACACATCAATTAGTGGTTATGCCCACGTTGGATAGATGAGCAATACTATAACCATCAAAATATTGTATATTTAAAGAAATGTCACAATTTCAATAATAAAAGGAAAAAGTATTGCTTGCTTGGACTTGAAGGAGAGATAAGAAGGCAACTTAGAGGAAGAAGAAGACAAAGCATAAAAAAGGAAACAGCTAAATGAATAGCAAACGAAAAGGGACCAAAAAAGGCACTAAAATGAAAAAGAGGAACAAAAAGTTGGAAAATATTGCCTGCATATATTAATATTATTACATAATTACATATATACGTGCATCAGCTTCGAAACCGTTTGGTGTCGTTTTAGTCATTAATAATTTGTTGCGTGTTATGTCATAAAACGGCAACCATCCTTTTTTTTTTGTTTTTTTTATATAATACTTTCAAGCTTACATCCAATTAATTTGAAGTAATCATTCTGGCTGCTATGTAACATGATTCACATGAGTTTTGTTGAATTTGTTTTTTTAATCTCTTTAGATGTGAATATTTTCACTCCTTTTAAATTTTATTTGTAGTGAGTTATGAGTAAGAAAAATATCGAAAATTACGATATATCATATTTATCGTAAGAATAATATTGAAAAAATAAAAAAATTGGAATGATAAACTGAAATTTTGGGTATATCATTACACAACAAAATATTTTATTAATATTAATTAAATTCTCTATTTATATTATTACCCTTACTATAAAACTATAAATCTTCCCATTAACATATTAAAAAAATTAATATTTTTCATTTCAATATAATGATAATATCCTAATAAATTTCGATGTGACACAGTATGAGATATATTTCATATCTGAAATTCAGGTATACATCAATGATATTATAAAACAAAATAATTTAAATCAATAAGGAAACCTAACCGACAATATTATAAAACAAAATAATTTAAATCAATGCTAAAAATAAAATTAGATATTAGTACTATTTTTGATAAACTCAAAATATTAACTTAATTACAATAGAAAACGAAATACTTACATCATAACATCTCTTTTCTATTCTTCATATTTTAAAACCAATGCATAGTAACTTCATTACTAACACTTTGAAATATTTTTTTTTCAATATATGTTACTAAACAAACAATCATTTAATAACCTATCAAAATTACTTACTATTTATATAATATATAATATTATATTTATATAATAAAAAATTACATAATTTATAATATTATTCACTTATTGTTCAACACAAAAACAAAAAAAATCACTCACTTATTATTTATATAGTATAAAATATAACAATCGAAAATTAAAACTCAACTCAAACCCAACAAATATAGATTGAAAGTGTCAACGTTGAAAGCATAAAAAAATTACTTCAAACTTATTACTAATATTTCTCAAGGAGAATTTTGACATATTTATAGAATTTGAGTAGCTAATGGAGGTGAACGAGATTATTTACTGAATTTGAGTAGATAGTAATGAATGAGATTAATTATTGAATTTGAGTAGATAGTAGAAAGTGAATAAAACTGGTAAAACTTATTTTTAATTCATATATATATATATATATATATTTATAATTAATATATGTGAATTTATAGTAATACCCCTAGAAAAAAAATTGAACTCAGGGGTAGAAGCAATCTTCCCCACTCGGGACTGGACGACTTGAGCACTGAATCCCAATGCCCCCTTGACTCCAAAGTCCCTCTTTCCTTGTCTGAATACCTCGATCTCTAGTATTACGATGGTTTTATCTATAAATGTTGCTGCTTGATCTCAAATTGATATATTATAAGTTGCTAGGTGGTCATTGTGTTGTATGTTATTGGGCATGATAAAAATTATTAAACAGATACTCATTCACAATATATGTAAAGTAAAATTGGTACTATTATATTATATTAGTATCAAATAATGAACAATATAAAAAAAGAAGACGAGATACATAGAAAGAATAGAATTGTATTAATCAAAACTTATTAATTCCATTAAGTACAATATTTATACATGAACATAGAATAAAAAACCAAAAATCATAAAATATCAATGAACTTTATAAGAGTAATGTGCACATTAATTTGTATTAATTTATAAGAAATACAACCTTGGAGAAACAAAAGAAGAAAGAAATTAACACAATCTAGAAAAAGAAATGTAAAAGGAAAGAAAATGCAATCGCGTGTGCTGCCAGAAATTGTGGTGTAATCCTATCGAGACATTAATTAATTAGGAAAAAGGCCGCACTTAAAGTTGATTAGACATAATTAAGGGGTTCCTTTCACCCTTGCCAAAATTAAATACCGAGTCATCAAATGACTCATCCAATCCAATGTGCCTTCACGCTAGACAACTTTTCCTTATATTATTCAAAAATTAATCAAGCTCAACTTACATCTAACATCACATATCATGTGTATAAATAACATTATTTATTAAATATTATGAATTAAAAATGTCAAAAAAAACAAAAAATATCAGGTAGTGCTCACTTGTTGGATGGGAGGTGTTGTACCATGAGCGCTGCATTTTATCCGCTATGTCGGAGTAAAATTATCCATTTTCATGTCTGATTCCAATTTTCGAATATTCTTGCATTTATATTTTTTAAGTAGCTTATTATACAGGTTTAATATTCCTTAATTATCTTACACTCATACTCTGTATTATGGATTATGATAATGAAAATAGATTCTCTTGGGGGAATTATGCCTACTTTCTTATACCCAATCAAAGTATCTTATAAGATGGAATTTCTTTGTCCGAAATCTTTCTGCAAAGGTTTTATATTATTATTATATAACTTTTCACACAGACATGTATACTTGAATACTTATGCTAGTAAATGGCATCATGTATTGCATGAGATTTTTATAAAAAAAATACATATATTCAAAAGTATACATAAATGATTTCATCCAAAAGTATGATTTATATTAATAAAGTGAAATACAGGATAAATATAGCTTGAAGCAAGAAAGCCCACTGTGGTGTCCCACAACCAGCCATGAACAGAATCCTATCAACTCAGAATTGCTCACCACTATAAAATATTTTGCTAGATGTAGCATGTAGGCCCCACTTCTCCTTTTTACTCAAATGACGACATAATTAACCCAAAATTAAAGGAAAAAACAAAAACAGTAAAAAAATCCACCTCGACTCCCCACTTCTCAAAATCCAATCCACCCCCCTTTCTCTTTACTTCTTCCTTCCTCAGTTCCTCTATAAATTCCCACGATAATCCACCCACTCCACCACCACCACCACCACCGCCGCCGCTACAACCTCGGTAGCTTCTCTCTCCACATTCCTAATATCTCACATTCTTCACCCATTACAAAAAAGAAACAAAAATTTAATTGATCTTCTGATAAAATATGGCAACTAATTATGGGGAATCAGCAGCGCCACCGTTGGCTGCTGTGCCGCGGTCGCCGTGGCACTCTCCGGTGCCTTACCTTTTCGGAGGACTGGCGGCGATGCTGGGTCTCATTGCTTTCGCTCTCTTGATCCTGGCCTGCTCCTACTGGAAACTCTCCGGGTATCTCGAAAACCGGGGCGAAGGAGAGAGAGATCTTGAGGCCGGCGAGGCCGACGCAGACGCCAAGCCATCGCCGCCGGTGATGGAGGAGAAGTTCCTGGTGATCATGGCCGGCCAAGAAAAGCCCACTTTCTTAGCCACGCCGATGTCGAGCAGAGCGTCGTCCTTTGGCAGCAAGAGTAGCTGTAGCACTATCAGTAGCAGTGAAAACAGTGTGTTGTCTGAAGAAGATTGCGAAGAGAACAAAATGGAAAATGGACAGGTTGAATTGGGAAACACGGCGGCGCTCCATGAACCTGCTGCAGCAGATCAGGTCCATTGACATCTTTTTCTTTCTGTGATTTGTAGATTTAAGCCCTTATTGGAAGTGGGCTTGCATGTAAAGTTTTGTAGGATTAGATTAGGTTTTTGTTAGGTGTTTTACGGAAATGTAAACTATTTTTGGAGGACTAATGGGAATTTGGAACATCTCTAGCTCTATATATATTTATAATTTTATTTATAAATTAAATCCCGTTTCCAAGCATAAACTCTTACATCTTACACTTGTTCTTCCTAATTGTGATACGCAAACCGACAGATTTGTGGGTTAAAGTTAATTAACTTTTCTTTATCAGATGAAGGAAGAAGAGGATAATTTGGAATTATCAAAGTTTTTGTGTAAATTAGTCCGAGTAAAAATGAAGTAAAAATTAAAAAGATTCGAAAAAAACTGTCAACTTTATCGACTGAATTTCAGGCACGATGAAAAGCTTTTAGTTGTGTTTGGATTCATTAATTTGAGGTATATTTTTGAAATACATAAAAGGTGATGTTTCAATACACAGAATTTGAAATTCATCGTTGTCATGTTAAATAATTTTTAATAAATTCTTTTAAGTAAATTTAAAATACATTTTTTAAAAATAGATTTATTAAATTACTCAATCGAAATATATTGTTGGATAATATCAAGAAAAAAAATTAAACTTTTTTCAACCAATTTTTTTTATTTTCAGTTTTACCCTTATCTATTGGAATAAAGTCATTAAGCTAATTTATTGACATGGAGTATTTGGAATTAAAGTTAATGAAAAATAAAGTTTATGATTTTCAGTTTTACCCTTATCTATTGAGATAATGTCATTAAACTAATATATTGACTTGGAGGAGTATTTGGAAATTAAAGTTAATGAAAAATAAAGAAAAAAAGATGTATTAAAAACAGTTATTCTGCTCTCTGAAAATTTTGTCACGTGACACATGGATAAACACGTGGATGATGAGAACCAGAGTTGCTATAATTCATTACAGCTACCTGCAACTGAGAATGTGAAACTGTCCAAATGCTTATGTATTCTTTAGTTAAGTTTTTGAAAATATCTTAAATTAAATGACATAATGTCTTAAATTAAATGAAATAATGTGAAACTAAAATATCAATTAATAATATTTCAGGTTTGCAAATTGGTATACTCATTCTTTATTATTAATATTCATTATGGTATTTAATATAATTATTTAGCATATTTATATTTTTTTAGATTAATCAAGTTTTTAAAAATATCTTAAATTAAATGAAAATAATGTAAAGCAAAAATTTCAATTAATAATATTTCAATAAAATATTAATATCGATATCCACATTCATATCAATTAAATTGTGATATCATATTCGATATCAATTGATATTATCGTAAAATCAAGCTTCTCATAATCCTCATCCTTCCTCATCCTTCATAATAATTACTTGTTGTCATCCTTGATAATAATGATGGGCTTTAATTATGATCGATATTTATACTCAATATGAATATATAAATCGATATTTTATACTCTTTAATGATAATAATTTGGTTTAATTATCATTGATATCTATATTCGATATGAATATATAAATCGTTTATCATTTTAATAATAATTATTGGATAATTATTATCAATAATGAGATTCCATTCTGATTAATGATACTGAATATATGAATTAATATCTTATCATCCTTGATAATAATGAATGGATAGTTATCATCTTTATATTATGGATGTGGATATATTCATTAATATCTTTTAAAATTATCCTCATAATTAATCATTGGATAGTGATTGTGTTAAATCTAATTCCTATTAAACTATTGGATTTTCTTTTCATTATAATTGAATCTATATATTAGAATTGAATCATATAAACTAATGAGATTTTTGTTGTGGTTGTGGTTAAAGATAGAGTATTTTATTGATGTGCTCCATTGTTTGTTAGGATGAGAGTTGAATGAATTACTATAAATTTTCTTTATATATAAAATAGAAGTCTTGGTGCTATACATATATTCCTACTAAAAAAATATTTAGATGTAATTTTAATTTTGGTGACATATATAATATATTTTTTATTTTTGAAGTATTCATTTTTCAATTTTAATTATTTATGTTTAATTTTTTTTTAATTTTAGTTTGAATTTTCAAAATTAATGGTGTAGCTACCGGAATTTAACTGTAGAATTTTCAAGGGCCGTGCCCGCAATTTTGAAATTTCAACCAAAATTAAATTGAAATTGAAAATAAAATAAAATAAAGAAAATCAAAATTAAACTATATTTGTTAACATCTCATTGTGATTGGACTAATAGGATAAGATATTTGAAATAAAATAAATAAAGAACATCAAAATTAAATTATATTTGTTAACATCTCATTGTGATTACACGATATAATTAATTTTGTTTTGAACTAATTTTAGAATTTCACAACTTATATTATGTAATTCTTATTATTTTCAACTTATTGCGGTCTTCATACATTTTGTTCTACAGTTTTTATTTCACTTTATTGTATTTCATGATTTGGATTCATGATATATCTCAAAATATTCAGTATTGTTATGTTTAAATCACATATATCTATAATACTAGAGGGTGAGCTAAGAAAAATATAAATGTGATGGTAAAATATATCATGATCAAGTATAAGAAGTTGCATCAGAAAAAAAAGGGAAAAAAGTAGTGGTAGTGAAGTACACAACAGCATGCATATTGGGTTGTCGAGTGGAAAGCATTAATGTGGGCTCTCCCACCTTAAAAATCATTAATTGTGGAAACCTAGTTCGAATGCAACTGGTCCAGTTGCTGGGTGGGATTAATCAATCACTGCAAGAGGGTGTTTGGGGTTATGATATGGATTATATACCTTTCTGTATCATTTTTACAACTGATTAATCATTTGCTGACATCAAAATGAATAGGATATGTATTCCTTCTTATTTTATACATCTCCTAATTAGAATAAGATATTCTCTTTTTACTTTCTACTTTTGTATTATTAATCTGCATTAAATGTATGAATGTTATTATTAATCAAGGGATGAAAAATAATGTCTTTACAAATATAGTCTACTTTTTTCTACCCACAAACATAATAAGATATCTTTTAGAAAATAATAATTTAAATTTGAGTTACCTCCTCTATTTGTAAGTTACTTATAGAAACTGTATCTCCAACTTTGACTTGAACATCTTATAATCAAGTTAATGATTTGATCATAAATTTATTTCCAATCACACTTAAATATTCGTTTTAAGGCATTGGAATGACTGATAACTCCAGATGGTGTAATTCTACTCATTAAAAAAAAGGAAAAAAAAATAATCCTTAATTACTTGTAAGTGGTGCAAAATGTAGCAACTAATTACATTGTGACCATCATATATAAAACAGAAAAACAACATTTTGAATTTTAAGACGGTCTTAATTGAATGATGACATTATCCACACGTTTGTGTCCTCCCACATATGAAAGCAATTTATTTGAAGAATGTTGTCATTTTCTATGTTTGGACACTACATCGAGATTTGAACCCAGCATTTCTAACTATGCAAACACTTGTAATAAACCTATTTTATGCATGTTGCTCGCTGTTCAGGGTTTGTACTAAAGCCATTTTATGCTACACTAGTTGATCTTGCCTGGTATATCAAATTCATCGAGAAAAAAAAAATTAATAATAATAATAATAATAAATATTAGACATCATTGATGTCCATTCCAAAATTAAATGTCCATTTAACAAAATAAATTTATTCTAAAATAAATGTTATATTTTAGGATTTTAAAAAATATTTATCAATAATCTATCAAATATACTCGTATTTACTCTTTATCAAATTAAAGAGGATTGTAAATAGAAAAAAAAATCCTCACAATAACTATACTGTACTTAAATAGAAATAAATTAGTTTTTATAACATATTTTTTAATTTATTTGAAAACATTTAAGTCGACTTTTATCTAAAGGGTGATTAACTTTGAAGAATAATTATGATCTATATAAAAGAAATCATAGTTAATTTTGGTCAAACCAATGTGACTAGTAATGGTTGAGCCAGTCCAATCAATATATTTATGGCCAACAACAGATCAATTTAATCATCACCTCTATGGAAATTGACCTAGTTTCATACTACATATATATGCTTTCAATATCTTTCTTTTAATTAAAAAATGAATAACACAAAACCCGTAGGTGTTTATCCTGAAAAATAACTGGTCTTCCACTAGGATGCAAGTCCTTCATGTAATACAACTAATGCAGTCAACTTTTATACAATTAAGAACATTCAATAGTTGGAGCATTACAAGAGTAACTTACTTTTAAGGAATCACCTTTGAATTATTAGTAAAATAGATTATTCATTAAATTTAGAGCTCATAATTAATTAAGCCTGAAAAAAAAAAAGGGATAAGGCGAAGAGCATCTACGAAAAAGGGAGAAATATGCAGCAACATGAAAATGGTTGATAATGTACTAAAAGTTGTCGAGTACTATTAAAAATAGTTGGTGTTATAAATAAGAAAGAAAGAATGGAATGACAGCTGTACGAGGATACTATTCTGAATTCCATTTCTTCAACTCCTCACTGCTCATGTCTTACTAGCTAGATGCTCTACTCTTTCTGAAGTGACTATTTCAGAACTTCTTCCTCCTTATCCAAACTATACCGTATTGCAATGATCTTTTTAATGTTTAATTCATGTCCAAACTATGCATTTTTGTCCTGGATTTAATTCCAAGCATCATTTTGTTAATTAAGTGAATTTGATATATTAAAAGTTGCTAGCTACTCCAACATCGATCGTTCTTGAAAAGACTGTTCATTAGATTAGTAGATGCACATCAATTCATGCATGTATATTTCGAAAAAAAAAAAAAGAGCAAGTCACAATCATCACCCTTTGCTGGACAAGTAATAATGAGCAATTACATATGAACACATCGAAGCACGCCATGATTAATGCCGCACAGAAACACCCATTATGGTATAAATAGTCCAATGGGGGTATAAATAGTCAAACATTCTCATTATTCACACATGAGAGCTACAATTCAACTTAATTCATAGTCACTTGTGCTTGGGGGTGGGAATAGGTTAGCCTTCTTGTTCTCTGAAATCTTAATATTAGGTCAAAGTCCGGCGTATTATACATGAAAAATTTACTAAATTTAAATTTGGAGAATTACACTAAAATTAACAATATAAAATATAAAAAACATAACCTAAGTTACAAATATAACATATTCTCATAACTAGAAACGGGCCGGCTTATTAAGCATATATTTTATAAATCACAAAAGCTTTTATGTAACTGGTATATGAATTTAGAATCCGTACATCTGACCTGACCTGGCCTACGTGCTACCCCATGTGCCCTCCACGTGCTCGTACGTGCCCCCACGTGTTTGGGTGGGTGCGCTCAAACCCACTCAAATTCGCTTCATGTGCCTTTATGTTATGTTAAACATATCTTTATATTATGTTAAGCATACCTTTATGTTATATTAGTCACACTTTTAAGGTCTTTATATTATATTAAGCATACATTTATGTTATATTAAGCATACCTTTATGGTTTTATATTATGTTAAGCATATTTTTAGTATTTTTATATTATGTTAAGCATACATTTATATTATATTAAGCATATTTTTATATAATGTTAAACATATCTTTATGTTATGTTAAATATATTTTTATGATTTTATGTTATGTTAAGCATACATTTAGGGTTTTTATGTTATATTAGACATACCTTTATGTTATGTTAAACATACTTTTATATTATGTTAGCCATACCTTCTAATTATGTTAGTTGTATATTTATGTATTACATAAAGGTATGATCAATATTACTTAAAGGTATGCATAATATTTACATAAATGTATATATGTACAAATTAGGGTTTTTTTTGTTAAAATTATAGTTTTTTGTCCAAAATTAGGGTTTTTTTATCAAAATTAGGGTTTTTTTTTAAATAAAAATATTGCATAAAAAAGTATGTTTAACATAATATAAAGGTATGACTAATATAATATAAAAGTTAGGATTAAAAAAAAAGGCGCGGGTTCGGGTCGGATTCGATCCGACTCGACCCGCATTGTATGAATCTTAAATTCATATAACAGTTACATACAAGTGTAACTCTTTATAAATATATTTGATAAATAATCTTAACTTGACTCATTTACTAAATAAATTGGGCCCACGACTCTAATAGGCTGGGTCATGGGACTCAATGAAGTAGTGTGGTTAGTCCCACGCCTACTCCTGCCCTACCTAAAATACACCAAACTCTCTCTATTAGGGGTGGAGATTGGAACGGAAATTTTCAATATCCGCCGAATTCGATTCGAAATTTTTCGATTTTGGAACTAATATTTTTAATCCAAAATCCAAAAATCCGAATTTCGATTTTTTCGAAAATTTTTGGATGGAAATTGGAATTAGTTTTGAAATTTTTGGAAATTTCGAAATCCGATCCGAAATATTTCCAAAATTCAATTTTCGGAAATTTCGATTTCCGATCCGATCCGATTTCTGATTTATTTTCGAAATAATAGTATATAGTATTCTTCTATAGCAAATAGTATATAGTATAAAATGTTTGAATTATATTATATAATATAATATATTTTATATACATTTACTATATGTAAATATAAATATACATATTATAGTATATTTTATAATACTATATACTATATTTTATATACTTTATACTATGTGTAAATATAAATATACATATTATAATATACTTTATACTATATGATAGTATATAAATATATTATATATTATATGTATATAGTATAGTTTGTACTATAGTTTTATTTAATACTATATATTATAGTCTATAGTTTATACTGTAGTTTTTTGGTATTATTTTATAATATATACTATATACCATAGTTTATACTGTAGTATCTTAGGTCGTATTATTTCTTAGGATATTAGAAAAGGTAATATAGCTAATAGACCAACTAATTAATTTTGAAAATAATTTAATTTCTGAAAATTCCGAAAAATTTCCGAAAAATTCTGAAATTTCCGAAATTTCCGAAATTTTTGAAATCGGATTGCATTTCACATTTCCGAAAATTTTTGGATGGAAATTGAAATTGGTTTTTCATTTCCGAAATTTTTTGGAATTTTTCCGAAACACCCTATTTTCGATTCGATTCATCCGATCTCCACCCCTACTCTCTACTAACTAACCAGTATAGAAATGAATAAATATATATGGATAATTCCAAGGGTGATATAGGCGCAGCAAAAAGAATATGAATTAATTAAAAAGTGAATTATAAATATTTGATACAATATTATCGTCATATTAATTAGCATTGGATTAATAGGGAAATCTTTTCTTGTGGTGAAGGATAGGCCACAAAGTACGTAACAACTTGTGTGGGAGTAATGAAGATATGTTGATGTATTTTTGGGTGTTTGCAATGATAATAAAATGGTGTATGTTCATATATAACAAAGAAGCACAGTAAGGTGAAAGCTGCCAATCAATACTATTGTTGCACTAAAAGGTTTGAAAGCAACAAGACTTATGTCATTATTGGGTATATTCTTATGAATGAAGCTGCCCATAATTATCTTCAACGCTTTCTTACAAATAAGACAGTCACTGCAGCATCTACTTTCGTTGCATGTTAACAAATATTAATATGCCCCCCCAAAAAACAAAAAAAACAAAGAATCTTTGGCTGACCACGAAATATATATATGGGTGATACAATGTTATACTATTTACTATAAACCCTTATTTCTTATGCTCACTGAATTATATATATGCGCCTACTCAATCTATTTGTTATTTAAGATTGTTTTATACATTTTAAGAGAAACAATAGCTATAGGTATAAAATGACGATAATACTTTTGGTATCTTAAACTTATACTTTTTGCTCGAGTAAACATGTGTGTTCATAATTCTTAATTTTAGTTAAGCTAAATAGAATTCCAAATTGAACTGGTGGGCTTCAATCATTTCATAGAAATGGGCTAATTTTTGTGTACGAATAGATGGCGGCCCAGAATATATATTGAACCCATAACCTATCTTCTTCAATCTAATAATCTAATTTTTAATATTCACGAATATTTGAAGCCCCAAATACACATTATAAAAAACTAAATCTGGAGGAAATTGAACTCAGAAAATATATTAAAAGGTGAACTTATGATAGATTATCAGAACTAGTTTTGGCAATTAAAACTATAGATCACAACATTGCTGGAATTTATATAATTGACGGTTTACGGGAACTAATAATCAGTCTCAATTGAATGAATTTAATAATTGTATATTTGGGCCAGTCCATCGTTGTGTGACCCAAAACTACGTGTATTTTGGGTGTAATTTGTAGTGTATAAAATAATATTTTTAATTGGTGTTTTAACTATTATGCCAAAATACTATAATTAAATATTCTATATTACAATCATTTTAAATTATTAGGATGGAAAAGGGTTTTCCTACTGAAAAATTGCATCCCAATAAAATTTACTCATAAACATTATGGTCGTAGGTGAAGATCATGATATGAATTTGAATCCTAGAAAGAATC
This sequence comes from Scutellaria barbata, assembly GCA_028654395.1. NCBI lineage: Eukaryota > Viridiplantae > Streptophyta > Magnoliopsida > Lamiales > Lamiaceae > Scutellaria > Scutellaria barbata. The sequence continues at coordinate 8,549,028 of CM053646.1, read as the reverse complement.
CATAACTTTTATAAGGGAATATTATATACGATGCTACATGGCCCATGGGATTTAGAAGCCATATAAATGGGCCCATATGTTAATAGAAAACTGGCCCATATAGAAACTACATAAACACCCCAAATTAGTGGGTTAATCCTAATTGATTGATTAACATTTCCCTCAAAAAAAAAGCGTGATTAATATGAAAATACAAGGAATGACTATTTCTTTTTTTTATTTGTTGTCATCATGCCGAGTTGGCAATATGATAAAAATGGTTTCCCATGTCTCATTTATAAATCGATGTTATAAAGCCAAATGTCCTAACAACACAGGTCAAGCAACACAGGCTTTACTCTCAATTAGAAAGTGCAAGTTTTATATTATATTTTCTGGTTGTGTTGTAAACTTATCTTTGACTGAATCCTATGATCCATCCTCTTAATTGGCCGGATTTCTTTTCTTTCATTTTTTTATTTTTTATTTTTTAAGTAAACATCCGTAGAATATAAAAACTTCTTTCAATATAAACTAACAACTCAATTTGCCTAATATTTAACTGGAACCTCGATTCTTGGCTAATTTGGTTACAAATGAGGTCTAATACTTGGATAATTAATAAGATTTTTCAAATATGGGTAACAAAGAATCCAACGGACAAATACAAGATGAAATACATATTAGAGGACTCTTGTCTGATGAGTGGTAATCTAGGGGAAATATTTGCTAGTTCCACTTCCATATAAGAAAATATTCTTTTTAATTTTTTTATCAACTTTTCATTTAAGACCAAAAAACCTCTAAACATTGTCTTAAATACACATTTCCTTAGATTTTGTTAAGTCAAATAGAAGGGTATTTCTGTCCAAAAGCTTAAAAATAACTAAAAAACTATATTTCCTTATGAATGCAAGTAGAAAACATCTTTACTACATGCAAATTCCCAAATTTCCGTGTTAGATTGTATATTTAAATATTACTTGGTAGTTGATAGTTAAGTATGAAATGTGGAGGAGGTTGAAGGCTTCGCCTTAAGAAATATAGAAACAGATATGGACAAGTTGGGCTATAACCTGTATGTCCTTTGTAAGAAAAATAGAGGCTGATCTGTAATAATAATAATAATAATACTATAAGTAATTAGTCAAGCAGTAGCAGCCGGCTGAGGACGGCAGTGACGCCACCATTGAAGATGACAAACTAGCTTTAAAGAAGTTGTTCTTCACCTCATTGGCACAACTCTAATCATCGGAAAATCCCAGTTAATCTCTGACTAATCATGGGTTCATTCTTCAGTTGCTGTGGCAATGAAAAAGTGGATGAAGGGTATGCATGCCTATATCTTCACTTCATTTCTATCATGCAAATTTTCATGCTTCTTATGTCTGTGTAAATAGGGTGACGTTAGGAGGAGGAGAGAAGAATCATACATGGAGAATATTCACCTACAAGGAGCTGCACACAGCTACAAATGGATTCAGTGAAGATTACAAGCTTGGAGAAGGCGGTTTTGGAAGTGTATATTGGGGCAAAACATCAGATGGCCTTCAGGTAATTATGTTCCCGCCTTTGACTGTCAAAACTAGGTCGTTTATTTGACTTGAATGTGTTATGTATGTGTAGATAGCAGTGAAGAAATTGAAGTCCATGAATTCCAAGGCAGAAATGGAGTTTGCAGTGGAAGTGGAAGTGCTGGGAAGGGTTAGGCACAAGAATCTGTTGGGGCTGAGAGGGTATTGTGCCGGGAACGATCAACGTCTTATCGTCTACGATTATATGCCCAATCTCAGCCTGCTTTCGCATTTGCATGGCCAGTTCGCCGGTGAAGTGCAGCTCGATTGGAACAAGAGAATGAACGTCGCACTCGGATCCGCCCAGGGTCTACTGTAAGACTACTCATCTTTCTCTCAATCTTATCGAATGTGCAATAATAGGTTTTGAGGCTGTAGATGCATGATGGAACTTCACATGCTCTACAAATATTTCACTATCTCCAGCATGTGAAGTTTAAGACTTAATATTTAGGGACAAAAAAAGAGAGGAGATCAGATTTTACCATATATAGAAAGACTGTTTTTGTACATTTATATGCCCAAATGGATATATGCATCATTTCACCATACCTTATATGGACGGAAAACTTTCAGTGTCAAAATAAATATGGTAATTAGTCACCAAGAAATAGATTTTCTGTTATAACTTGCTAAAAGTCAACTATAATTTTTTTTCTTCTTAAAAGTGGCTCTTTATGCCCAAGATGGCCAATACAAATTGACTGCAGAATCATATATACAAAGTACTGGTTGCCATTAATGCACTATGCTCAAACCAATCATCCTTAGCTAATTTTAAACATTTGTGATCAAATTAATAAATTATTATCATTTGAATACTTTTTTTTAGTGGAAATGCCGTCTCTAGCCAACTTTATAGGAACATTTACTTTTACTCATAATTATAATAAACAACTTATGCATCATTTGATAACATTAAATGTCTAAATTATCCTTAATAAATAGAGTTTTGTCCTAAAAAAAAGGTAAAAAAATGAATAGTTATAGGTACAACAATTTATTTTTCTATAATGATTGGTAGAAAAATATACTGCCTTATAAAAATCGGTAAAAATAAAAAATTGGCCTTTTTTTTTAATGTAGTCAACATTGTGTGTATTTTAGAGGACAATACAACTGTGATAAAGAAACTGATAGTGTTTGGAGTGAACTGATATGAAATTCATTATACCAAATTCATGATGTTGTTTAGATTGATTAAACTTGAAACCAAACAATCTCGTTTTGAACTACTTACTTTTAAGAGTGCATTTAAATTCTAGTTTACCGTAAGAATTTCAGCTATCCATGATGTAATTATACCAAAACAAACATAGATGAATGGTGTTATAATTCCTTGATATATAAACATAGGTACTTGCACCATGAAGTTACACCCCATATAATCCACAGAGACATCAAAGCAAGCAATGTGCTCCTAGACTCCAATTTCGAGCCACTAGTAGCCGACTTCGGGTTCGCGAAGCTGATCCCGGATGGGGTTAGCCACATGACAACACGCGTGAAGGGCACACTCGGATACCTAGCACCCGAGTACGCCATGTGGGGAAAAGTCTCTGAGAGTTGCGACGTTTACAGCTTTGGAATACTTCTTCTGGAAATAGTGACGGGCAGAAAGCCAATCGAGAAGCTTCCGGGTGGAATCAAGAGGACCATCACAGAGTGGGCGGAGCCACACATAACCAAAGGGAGGTTTAAGGATCTTGTCGACCCTAAACTTCGTGGGAATTTCGACGAAAACCAGGTGATACGAACCGTAAACGTGGCTGCATTGTGTGTGCAAAGTGAGTCGGACAAGAGGCCTACAATGATGGAAGTTGTTTCTATTCTCGAGGGACGAGACCCTAATGCCATTAATGGACCGGAATTAAGGATTAAAAGTGTCAAGTATGGTGATGATCTAATGGCTTATGATCAAGAAAGTGATGATGAGAAAAGTGGGTATGAAGATGAGAGTAGTGTGTATGGTGTGTTTGGTGATTTGGAGGCTCAGAAGATGCAAGATCCTTATAGGCGTTATGGGGATAATAGAAGATAAGTGAAGATGTGTACTTGTGATTTCTGTCATGCAAAATCCAATTCTTGGGCAACTCTAATTCCTAGGTTGGATGTATACTTGATTTTGATGAATTGGGTGCTGAGAAATATGTTAATTGCTTTCATTGTTTGATTCTTTTCTCGTTTTCTTGAATTGAGCAAGTATGTTTAAATGATTGGTGATGGTGATGTCATTCTGAAGTAGATTTTCTGGGCCTTTTATGACTAAAGTTTTACTTCATTGTTTCTCTTTTCTTTTTCGTGTTTCTAGACATTTTCCAAGTAAGAGTTTTACCTTTTCTTTTTTGTTGATTTTCTAGGATTTTTTCAGCCCAATTTTTTACCCTTTAAATTTATTCGTCTCTCCATCTAATATACCTTAAAATTATTTAGATTTTCAGAAATAATTATTTGATAATTATTATATGTCTTCACGTAGAAACGATGAATATATTTTTTAGATTTAAAATAGTAAATTGAGTATTAATGTTAACATGAATGTAGACCCATAAACAATAAATATATATATATATATATATATTGATTTTCAGCTGTGCACTTATATTTCCTCTGTTTTCCTTCTTCATGTGTGCAGACACGCAATTAGATAATATTTTTCAAATATTGAGATTTTATTCAATTTTAGCTAGCCTTCTTAGCCTAACAAAACACATATAGTTGAGATGGTAAATATCATGTACTGTTAATTTCCTTGCTTATTTCAGTTAAAATACACTGCTAAGTCACCTCAAATCTCTACTCAGTAACATAGCTATCCAGTATCCTAGGAAGAAATCAAACTCTATCATGCATGAGAAGAAAGAGAAATAATGAACTGCCAAATGATCTGTTCAGAAAAAACGATGCTGAAAAGTATCGCAAGATTGGAAATATGCTTTCTTGGATTTCTCTTTTGTAGGAATAAAATCTTAAGGAAATCAAGAACACATATTAGAAGGCAAGTGGGCACTACTCTAGAAGATATTTATGTTACACATATGTCCTATAATAAGACAACCTGCTAACTAAATATTTAATTGTCCAAAATAGTTGAAATCGACTTAAGGCTACATGCAGAAAATGTCTATAAGTGTTTCTATGAACAAGATAGAGGCTGCCAAGTAAAAGACACACTTATGCTCTTTCACGCTTTCGTACACCCACATATGAATCAGATGCTTGTAATCTTTGTTTGAAAAATATCTTATGTACTTCTTCCTAATCATTTTTCTTTAAATTTTTTTATTACAACTATTTCGAAAAATACAACTCAAAGTGCCATTAAAGTCCAATTAATTCTAATTTTCTTGCCCGTGTGATAATAACATTACCTTTGCTAGTTTGTATTAGAGATGGAGTGTAGAGATTAAATTCACTTAATGAGTATGAGGATTTTCACTATGGTAATGAATAAATGATATTATCATTTTAAATATGATTTTAATTTTAGTTTTGTATGTATGACATTTTTAATTTTTTGACAATCAAATATCTGTTTTCAAATTTTGATTATCTAAATATTAATTTTTCAATTTTAATTTAATTTTAGTTGAAATTTTTAAAATCGTTGATATGGTCCTTAGAAATTCTGTCAGATTACCACATCAACAGTTTTGAAAATTTCGACATAAATTAAATCATAAAAAATTAAAATTGAAAAATGAATATTTTATTATCAAAAAATGAAAAATATCTATCAAAACCAAAATTGAAATTATCTATTCTAAAATATATCGTATATGTTTGGAGTTCTCCCATTTTTTTGCTAATACTTTGAATAGGACAGAGAAAAATTGAACCGGGGAATGAACAAGTGGGGATTTGAGGAAGTTGTCTTGGTTGGGCCCCCATGAAATAGATGAGATAAGGTCCCCAACATGCAAGCCATTTGGGCCATTTCGCACGTGAACTTCATGTGGTATTTGGGACCATTTTTTGTACAAAAGGCCCACTCTTATTATATAATATACAACTATATGGACTGCTATCATTGCAGTTGCTTGTATTGTACCCAGCTCATTGCAAGGAAAAAAACATTGAAAATAAAGAAAATAGAAAAGCAAATTACCTTTTTGTTATGAAAAATATATTTTCTTTTTGAGTACTTGATTTTAAAGTTTGGTATTTAATTGAATTAATTAAATTACTTGTGCTGGTGCCAAGTTCCGAGATCTGCATTATACTGCCTCGTATATAAGATTTTCTTGTACGACTTTTAGATCACTAAATCCTTTATCAAGTGGTTAATCAAAGTTTAAATTAGAAAATAAATAAAACTTACATTAATAAAGTCTTGAGGGCTCACAAGAAACTTACAAAACCAGTTCTAAATGTATTTAAACATATAAAACAACTATCTTAATTATGTTACGGTCAACACACTATTTACAAACTTCTTTTATACGTTTTTTTTTTAAGGAAAAAAATATACATGTTCGCTAACAAATGAAGGGATAAGGGTTGAAAATGCCTATTTTTATAAAACCTAAACCCAAAATACCCACAAATATAACATATAAGTCCAAAATGCTCATTTTTGGTAAAAAGACCAAAAAACCCTTTGACATCCCATAAAAAATGAATTTTTAATTATTGAAATTTGTTTTGCCACTCCAAAATTAAGAATACCAAACCAATTTGCTATAGCCACATTTATGAAAAACCCGGATATAATTATCTTGGTATATCGGTTGGAAACCTTTCCCGTGCCCCAAAAAACACTAGTATTTATACTGGTGATCTGGTCAGAGAGGTATAACAAAGCCACGTACTAAGGAATTATTATTTGGATAAAAATTTATTGAAATTTTCACTATTTATATTTATTGGGATCCGATGCATAGAAGTGGTATCAGAGCCAAGTTTTATTGAAGAAATAAATTAAATTATGTTGTACAATATTATTTTCGTGTGCCTAACGGAGGAGAAAATCAAGAAAATGTATCCGAAAATATTTCGAGATAACACAAGTGCAGGATATCAGTAATGACATCCAGCTCAGATTGGAACATAATTGTTCCAGACACATCTAAGGTCACTCAAGACCTTAGAGAGATCCAGAAGACCATCATTTTTTATGGTGGACAAATGGAGAAGATAATCCGATCTCTATCCGAGATCCAAAAAGAAGTTTCAGATCTAAAATAATAAATTATAGATCTGAAGAAAAGATCATCCAAAGGAACTGGAAGATCAATGAACGAACGTATGAAAAATTCGTTCGGAGATATTCCAATTATTTCCAAAGGAAAGGCTACGGAAGTTTCGAAGCCTAAAAGCAACGACGAACTCTTACTTGATCTCATAAGACAAGTCGGATGGAAGTCTCAAGAGTAGATCTTGCAGAGTTAACTGAATCCCTTTCCAATCTTGGAATTGTGGATCTGGTAAACCTCAGGATGAACGAGCCAATTCCGCCAATTCCGAAGAAGGAAGAGGAAAATACAAGTACGCCAGTACCTGAAGCACCAGTACCTGAAGTACCGGTTCCTCCCGAACCCAGGTGGTGGCAGGACGGGGGTTGAGTATGAAGAATACATAGCTCGACAAGCCAAAAGTCGAAAGGAAAGGTTTAAAGGAGTATCCAAAAGCCCTTGGGCAAAAACGATGCTTGAACCAACCCATCCGTTTGGAGTGATGCTCACAACAGACATCATCGATTTCAGAAATATGGAAGTAATAATCGATGAGTGGATGTCATCCATGAAAGTTGCTTCATCCACACTGGATGTTGATAATGATCATTTTTGCCAGATACTGGTAAACAGTTTGCAAGGTTCGGCCAAGAAGGCATGGGACATGACCGAAGCTTCTCTCAAAAAAGAGATCTTATCCAACGATAATGTTATAAAGATTGTCGAAAGGATGGATCATCTACTCAAAATATGCTTCCTCGGGGACGGATATTTTGAGGAAAGAAAAGACGAGAAGAAAAGAGAGTACACGCAAGCTCTGTTTGCTCTCGAATTGAGAAATATATGTTATGCGGATGAATATATATATATTGGTTCCGTAAATATTATTTCCAAGCAGATGTACCGTGGAATGTGGCAACAGATTTATTCTTTGCAAAAATCTGCAGTCCATGGAGGGAGATGCTAATGCAAACCTACAAGGTACCTACAGGCCGAGTCGATTCAGTGGCCAGAAGAATGTCCTTTTTTAAGGACAGTATACGAGAATGGTGTCAACAGGCGACACTACAAAGGAACAAGAAGAAACTAAGAGGAATGGTGAAGAAGACCCCTCTTTGTTGCGACAACAATGATTTTCCGAGTATTATTGGAGAACCACAACGCGAAAGACACGGAAAGAGAAAGAAACACTTCAAGGGAAGGTTTCAATCTAAGTTCGGAGAATCATACAGGAGACCTTCCAAACAAGGAAGATCATGGTGGTCCAAATCAAAGGCTAGATCTTACAAATTTGGTCAAAAGTCTGGTCCTTCCAGGTTTTCTTCACAGGGATCTAGATCCACAGGGAAGCCAGCAGGAGGAACAACCCGGAAAAGAACTTTCAAACGAGCTCACACTCGTGCAAATGAAAGTTTCAAGGATTGCAACTGTTGGACGTGCGGCGCGAGAGGCCATATTTCACCCGATTGCCCACAAAAGCAAAAAGATGTACGTCAATTCGAGTACACAGACGACATCCGAGATGCTGTCTTCTATGGTGATTTGATGTCAGTTTACAAGTTCGAGGACATCTCTTCAGATGAAAGCATCTATGAAGAAGAGTTGGAATCTGATTCAGAAGGATCCGATGGATCATCTACAGAATCAGACGAGTAGCTCCGGCGAACCGGAAGATAGACTCCAGACATCGGACAGTCTATCAGGATTCTTTTAAAAAATGACCATCTCAAACAAGACGATGGAAAGAATCATGCAACAGGATTCAACTTTAGGTCCGTACGACGGATTTAAGATTGGAAGTCTTAATCGATTTTGTGACAAAATCGAAATAAGACAGCGCAAGCATCACATCATCTACCGGGTGAACTCAGGTGAGTTCTCTATTCCAATAGGGTTAACCGGTAATAACATTGAGATGCAACTTATTTCAAAAGAAGAAATTCTTGAGGAATTGAGTCGTATCAAAGAAGAAGTAGCGGTCACAATGAAATGGATTCATATTGGAACCATTGAAGTAGTGATTAAAGCTACCTTCAAAGAAGGAATTAATTCTGAGTTACATCTATCGGTGATGGATAAAAGAATCAATAATTTAAGCGAAAGTTGTCTTGGTACAATGGTAGGTAATTTATATGCTGGCAAACTTATGTTTGACATACATCCTAGGATTGCATATAACCTAGCAGACCAAGATTTTAGTAGAGTCTTAACCCTTCATCAAGATTTTAAAAGACCAAGAGATCATTGATCTCACGATACAAAGAGACCAGGCGATAACTTTGTTAAGATCTTTGCGAGAGCAAAATCTACCAGAACAAAGAAGTATTCAAGACGTTATAAGGATACAAGAGACTGCGTTAAAAATAAATCAAATAAACGCACGAATAGACATGCTAGAACACTGGAGGAGAAGGATTTATCCAAACAATCCAGACAGGTTCTAAATTATGCCAGGAAGGTGTATTGATGAAGAGATCCAGGATCTCAGAAAAGAGAAAGATGAGTTGACGGAACGCATTAGAGAAATGCGGGATAATGGACAGACTCATCAAGTAAGGTTTCAAGAGTTGATCCGTCAGCATAATGTTAGAAGCTCAAGGATAAACTTGTTAGAATCTTGGAAAATAGGAATCTATCCAAACGATTCTGAATGACAAGTATTTTCTCTATATATATATCTGTAGGGATATTATATGACCAATATAAGACGGAATATTTTGCAGCTTATATTGACTCAGGTTCAGGCATTTGCACAGCAAAGCCAGGAGTTTTTCCTAGCGAAGCAGTGGAAAAATTACCTCTTATTGCAGGAAGAGACTTCTCACAGAAGATCCTTATACTCAATAAAGGTATTCGAGAATCACGAATAATGATCGGAGGAGCATTCGATACCCCTTGGTATAAAGTAAGAATGCCACCAATCTATATTCATGATACAGGTGCTGATATTTTGCTTGGTAACAATTTTATCCAAACTTTTGCAAAATATGAACAGGATAATCACAAGAACCTGTTAACCTTTACTACTAACTGTGGTAGTATGATACAGGTTTTGCGGCGAGAAAAGGCTTTTAATAGGATCATGCCTATTAATTTTCGCAGCAAACGTGGTGATAATGAAGCCAAGTTAACTCATCCAAAAATGCAGGATAAGAGGAAATTTGGTGAAGCTCTTTTGTCATACAGACAAGAGGGAATGGAGGAGGCACATGAAGAAGCTATTCCGTTTCTGAAAAATGTCTTACAAGAAGGACTACCCCAAATTGACATTGATGAGGAAAGTCTACTTTCCCTCGAAAATGTTAAAAGGCTAATTGAGAGGAACTACAATGAAAATCCTTTAGCCTGGTGGGACAAAAACCAGATCGAAGCAACGTTGAAGGTAAAAGATCAATATCGATACGAGTTGGTTCGATACAAGCCGATTCAGATGAACCTTGAGGATCGAAAAGATATGCAAAAGATTATCAAAGAGCATATCGATCTCAAGTTGATCGAAGCAGGTATTTCTCCTTATAGTAGCCCAGGGTTTTTGGTAAGAAACCATGGCGAAATAAAAAGAGGAAAAGCAAGGTTAGTAATTAACTATTAAGGTATTAATAAGATTACCGAATTTGATGGTTATTACATTCCAAGTAGAGAACACTTAATTGATTGTATTAAAGGGTCAAAAGTGTTTTCAAAGTTTGATTGCAAGTCTGGATTTTACCAGATTAAGTTAGAAAAAGAGTCTAAGAAATTAACTGTTTTTTCTACACCACAAGGTCAGTATATCTGGAACGTAATGCCTATGGGTCTTGCGAATGCACCTCAGATATACCAACGAAAGATGGATAATCTATTTAAAAATTATTTTGAGTTTATGTTTGTTTACATAGACGATATCTTAATTGCCTCTAAAAATATGAAAGATCATTTAAAGCATCTTGAAATATTTTCAAAAGTATGTCATAAAGAAGGATTAGTGCTCTCTGAAAAGAAGGCAATAATCGCGGTTAATAGAATCGAGTTTCTCGGTGTTATTATTGACCATGTAGGAATGGAACTACAGGAACATATTGTGGAGAAAATCTGCAATTTTCCAGATGTTCTTAGAGATAAAAAGCACCTTCAAAGCTTCTTAGGAGTGATTAATTTTGCAAGTTCATTCATTAAGGATTTGGCAAAATATCGAAAGGATTTCCGTCCTTTATTACAAAAGGATGAGAAGACCAAATGAAAATGGAAAGATATTCATTCCCAAAGAGTTCGTGAGTTAAAACAGGTTTGTCGTAACTTGCCAAAACTCGCGATTCCTCAAGATGAGGATCAGTTAGTCGTCTACACAGACGCTAATGATTTCAGATGGGCAGCAGTACTCATGCGAAAGACATCTACGGGTGAAGAACCATGTAGATACACTGGAGGGTTGTTTACAGAACAACAAGCCAGAGTTTGGCATATCAACGAGAAAGAATTCTTTGCTGTTTGGAAGGCCTTTAAAAAATGGCCTTTATTTTTATTAGCTAAAGAATTTATATTAAAAGTTGATAATACTAACGTTAAAGCTTTTTTGAAAAACAAACTTGAATCAAAGATCGAAAAAGCACGTATTATCAGGTGGCAAGCAGAATGCCAATATTATCTTTTTGATATTGTCATAATGAAATCTAATGAGAATGTTCTTGCAGATTTCTTAACAAGAGATGGATATCCTTAAAGCAGATTCCATCACAATACGAGCAAGACACCTTAGGGAAAACCTTGAGGTACATTACAAGGCCTTTGAGGAACTAAGGGTAAGAGCCGAAGTGGCATCTTATGTCCAGAAAGCTGATTTAGACAAAGTCCAAATGACTCTACGTGCAGCCATAACTTCAAATAATGATTTGTGGAATGCATTAGTAGAACCTGTTAACAAGGTCTGTTCACCATCGCTGATACAGAAAGAATTATACGAGAGGAGTTCATCATCGATGAACAAACAGGGTACTTTTATACCCGAAGCAGGACATCCTGCTGATAAAAGTTTTTCATCGGATATCGGTGAAAAGGCTGATAAGGCCGAACCAAGTGTTTTATCGGATTCCGATAAAATTATTAAATTTTATCGAAAGGTCAGGAAGCAATTCCAGACAACCCGAGTCAACCCAGCACCTCTGGGGTAAAAGAGGGAGAGGTTAACCTAAAGCCCCAAACTGGCCCTAGACAGGTTAACACTAATCAAGCTATTTCTCCTCTGCAGGTTTACCAAAAGATATGGGAGAAATTGGTAACAAGAAATGGGATCAATCCAAACAGAATTACTGCTGATTGGTCTGGCAAGTATCCAAAACTTTGGATGCTCTCGGGGGTAAACTCTCATGATGTGCGGGAATGGTTCGATTTTGGAGCAATTGTTTCAGTCTTTACTACCGCACTCAGCTTTCCGGAGATTTCCAAATTACCGGACTGGATATCCACTGCTGTGCACGATTCATGGCAGAACAACCCATACTTGGGTCGAGGAGATATACTGGAGCTAAAAATTATCTCTGCTGCTCCAGAAATTACAGGAAAAGGGTCTCATCTAGTTTTTCAATTCATAAAACTACAGAGACCTGAGATGGGGGCGATAAACCGAGCCAAAACACCCCCAGAAAACAGCCCTTTGGTAGTCGCCTTGACTGAAAATGATATATCTACGAGGCGAGCTTGGGGTCTTTGGGTCTGTCTCACCGAGATGGACAAAGTGAAGTATCCATTCAAAATATTTCATAACTCTGTGAATGGATCATTCCTGTTAAATTCTATGACAGGAACAACTACCGGATTTGCTGAAAACCTCTTTGAAAATAAGAGAAAATTAATTTGGGAAAACAAGGTTACAGCCACGGAACAAACAAGGAAGAAGATATGTAATATGATACATATCGGAAGATGGGGAGAGCGGATATGCTCTTACTGTCAAATACAAGAGAAACCGTTGTTTGGACAGGGTTTCAAAATAAAAAAGGACAAACCCGACTACCCAAAGAAAAAGGGAAAAGGGAAGGGTTTTTAGAAAATAAAAACCAAAAATGTAATAAGGGGAAACGGGTCTAATTAGACTCGATTAAAAACAAGCTGTATTGTATTCAATGTAATAGGATAGGAATACAGTATTACCAAGTATTGGATGCTAATTTAGACAAGGGATAGTAGTAGGTCCCGCCATCTTAAAGAATCAGCATCTGATCGAAAAGAACAAAAATGGAGGACCCCTCCACTCACCAAAAGAGTCGTTGCCGACACAAGAAGACAACGAAGGTGGTAGATGCACTTACCAAGCTGTAGGTGAGAAATAAAGAAGGTTGGCCCATTCCCCACTAACCAAGTGGAATGCAAGCTGACAAGGCAATAATGGATCCACACAGGAGCACATTGATGCCTATAAAAGGAGGCCTTCAGCCTCAGAAGAAGATCATTGAAAATACAAAACACTTCTCTCTTCAAAGCTTTTCGAAATCTTCTCTCTAGTTTTGTAATAGTTTAGCTTTCAAGCTTTCCTGTTCATGGGGGTTTCCCCTTCACGAGTCTTAGCCATGATAGGCTAATTCAAGTTTCTCTTCCAATGACGGAGAAAATTTATATTGTAAAATAGTTTAGTTTATTTTCTTCAATAAACAAGGCTTTTGCTTTCCGACATTCTGTCCAAAAAAATTTATAATTTTGAGTGAAAATCCATCCAGTAGTGCGTCTCCCCGTGATCTCCTTGAAGGCTGGTGGCCGTTGCAAAGGAGTACGGTCAGGGTTCCCAAGAAAATCGATTTCAGAACCATAGACTGCGGGCGAGTGGTTGGATCTTTGATCCATAAAACCTGAACCGAGAGTCAAGGGAATTTAAGAGACAAAGACGAGGTATGATTTAAACTCAGTTTTATTTTATTTACGGAAGCATGTTGGGTCTGATATTGATCAGTGGGCTAATCCGGATCTAATAAATATAAGGGTGGAAATTGAAAAATGGCTAATGGCAAGTTTGGCATTTGGGTGAATAATTAAAGTCAAAAGGGGTAGTATAGTAATTTTCTATGAAAAATGGGTATAAAGGGATGTTTTGTTATATTTATGGGTATATTGGGATGTGTTGTTATATTAATGGGTAAAAAGGGATGAATGTTTATATAAATTGGTAGTATTGACTCTTACCCCAACAAATGAACGAAAAACAAAACCAAAAACTGAGGTCTAGTTGGAACATTCCTTAGAAAAATTTAGCTTGGGTCAAAATCATTTAGTAAATCTATTGTGTTGCACTTATACAACAACCTTTAAATTCTCTATAAGACAAAGCAAATATACCAAATTTTAACTTATTACTTGGGAAGTCTGGTTCCCTCTTATTGACCCATTTATAAACATTTCTCATTTACTCGTACTGAATTAATACTGGTTAAATAGCAAGAAATATTGTAGATCAAATAAACATGGATGACGAAATTAAATATTTTTACTAATTACCTTCGTTTTACTGTAAGAGATTTCATCATTAAGAGATGCAAATTTTATGTGTTTCTCTGCCTTTTTTGTTGAAAAAGAAAATTAAGAATATATATTAAACCTTGGCACCTTTCACAATTAAAAATTTCCAATAGAATAGAGTATATAAACAGACAAAAAAACATGATGCATCATTAAAGGCAGAAATATTTCTTATCAGACCATCTCACGATCTATTTAGAAGATTCGAATGCAGATAATCTGTTTTAACGTAATAATAAAGTAATATAGATGGGACGTAATCTGATCCTTGAGGGTGAGAGAAAAAATAAAAGGAAAATGAAATGAAATTTGATATATTTAGGCAAACAGTTGAGAAAGGCGTGGTTTGTCTCTTGGCTCAAAAGATGGCAACCAAAATTCAGGCAAACTAGGTTTCACAGAGACCACAGGTGATGGGTGATTGGAGGCCAAGCATTCTAAGTTAACCCAATTTTTGATATGCTCAATCAGCACCCAACACTAATGTTATCCTTCACCCAACCTTTTTTTAATTAAAATCTAAGAATATCATTTCCATTCAAATTTGAAAAAGACCCCTCAGCCAACCAGAATCCAGATATAGATCCACTCTGCCATACACCAATTAAATTATTTGGACTCATCCATAAATGTATGGACCACTCATCATAATCACTCCTAATAAAATAACATATATTTCCTTTTTGGTTAGGTTGTCGTTATGCGGGTGATATTTAGAGGAAATATATATATATATATATATATATATATATTTTTTTTTTTTTTTTTTTTTTTTTTTTATCATACATATTGTCCTTTAAAGTAAATAAATATATCATTTTGCGATCTATGCTTTGAGCTTTCTTTCTAAAAGAAAAGCATACATGACTATGTAAATAAGGGCAAAAAAAGGAGTAAACCAATATTTGTGGAACTAGATTGGTTAGTTGGACTGGCGACAAGTTTGGTCTGCAGAAGGAAAATAATCGAAAATCTAGAGCAATTAGGTTGGACCAGGAAAAGTTAGGGTTTAGTAAAATTAGAATATTTGGGAATTTTAAATTGTTTTTTAAAAGAAAATAATTGTGAATTAGTTTTTTAAAACTTGTTTTTGGATTTAGAAATGAATGTATATATTGCACTTATCTTCTTATGATTTTTTTAAATATTTTTTTAAGTTATAAAACATATTGCATATTAATGTTAAGTGAAAACAATACAGTTATTATTATTGGGTGAATCAATTCAACTTTTCTAACCGTGAACTATAGCATAAGCGGTTCAATATTCGATTCGCTTTTATGAACACTAGTCTAAACATATATCGATACTTAACAGAACAACTTTTGATGAAAAGAATACAAAATTAAAATATTTAAATGATAATTTAACATAAATAAAAAATAAAAAAAATATTAGTTGATCCACATTTAATAAAGGCGTGTGCTTTCAATTGCACAATCCAATAATCAAGATTATATACTTCTCCCAAATTATCAATATGAAAAATGCACATACTTACTAAAATTAAATGAATCATTATAATTTTAGGATAAAAAGGATGGTAGTTAAAACTTAAAAGAGATGAAAAATGAAGGGAAATACAAGTTGACTAAGAAACTTACTGAAAAGTCCTTCAACAAAAAGTAGGAGGACTATTCAGATTCGAAATAAAGATACAATAGTAAGAACAGTAACTCTTTTGCCTGAAATTAAATTGACATCTAATTGGTAATATTAGGAGAAGTAGATTTTCAGCGACACCAATACTATTAATTAATTATCTGCATTTAATTACTCGCACGGACTGAAAATTACGGAATACAACAATATTATTATCTTGATTTTAATAGGAGGGGACGATGCCGAATCTTGAATCGGCGATGAAGTTAGCAGAGCCGGCCCCGAAAATCCGGTCGATGTCAGAGTCGGCATCGTTTCTCTTGGCGAACCGGCCTTTGATTCTGGGCCGGGTTTCCGCGTAAGCCTTTCTAGAAGCGTAGCGAATTGTCTTCTCGAATTTCCGGTTCTTTCTCTTCTCCTTGTACCTTAATACTCTCGCTTCCCGGTCCATTCCCACCACCTGACCACCTTGATTTCCGCTCAGATCCACGCAGGAGTTCATGTTTCGTGAGAAAGGGTATGATATGTCAGAAAAGGAGCCTCCATCTGGCACCACTCCGACATCCATTGACGACGACGAGACCTGGAAATTAATTTTTTATATTCATCAGATTAGTTGATCGTTAATAGTGAAAAGCAGAGAAAGGGATAGAGTGGTAATTACACTGTGACTGAGAGATGGAGTGGTGTAGCTGCTGTTGTAGGAATTGATGTTGGATTTAGTGAAATCGATCTCGAACCGGTTTTCGGGCGAGTGGTCGTGGCTTAATCTCGACGGAACAGGCGGTTTGATCGGCGTCTGCACGGGGACGACGCTGTCGCTGTAAGGCTGAGAAGAAATCTGGTAGTTTTCGAAATCGAGAAACTGGTCGGAATCCTGGAAAAACAATTCCATGGATTTCAAGTCAGGCGTTTCCGCAGGGAGTTTGGTCGTGACAATCGGGCTCGTGGAGATCCACGAGTCAGGAATATAGCCGTTGTGCGCTCCGTTGGAATCGAATTTCCTCTCATGGCTGCTCGGCGGAGGAGGTAATACGCCGGTATTGCAGTCGCTGACGGGGACCATGAGGGTGGCGGCGGCGGCGGTGGACTTCATCACCATGGATTCCGCCGTGTCGTAGAAGGGGACCACGGGGACGCGCTCGTGGCGGCTGGCGAGGGGGTTGGCGGAGTGTATGTCGCGGTCGCAGGTGACGCAAAGCGCGGCGGCGTCGGCCTTGCAGGTGACGGCGGCGGGGGCGTGTTCGCAGACCTCGCACATCCAGACACGGTCGTGTTTGAGGAAGTCTAGGTCGTGGTTGGCATTATGCACCTTGGCGTCGCAGGCGATGCACATGAAGGCGGACTCGGGGCGGCAGAAGAGGAGGGCGGCGGTGGACTTGCAGTAGTCGCAGGGCTTCGCCGCCACATTGAACCCGGCCGGAAAGAACTTGGCCCGGGCGGCGCCACCACCGTCTTGTATGATTCCCATGTATGTTTGTGTAATAGTGGTGACTGGGTTGAACTAGTGGTGTGGGGATGCGAATAAGCAGGAGTTTAGCATCTCTATCTATTCAACCAGTCATGGGAGCTGCTGACGAGTACGTGGTGGACACGTGGAGAGGGTTTCAGCCATATAAAAGATTTGATGATATTTTGTGTTATGTAGTTGTCAATTGTCTGTGCCGACGTAGGGTCCACTCATGAAATCTACTTTTATTTTACTGTATCTAAATTCATTCATAAGGATCATCTGATTTAGTCTAATATTAATATTAATAGGGGCTAATAGCACATGTTACCCATTTATATAAATATTTATCTTTTTCTACCCATTAATATAACAATATATTTTTAAATATTCTTAAATATAACAAAATATCATTTTTTATTTATTTTTCATAAAAAATTATTATGCTATCCTCGTTGATTTTTATTATTTATCAAAAACCCAATAATACCATTAGCCATTTTTTGTTTTTCCACACTTATACATATTAGATCCAGATTAACCTTTTGATCAATATCAGACCCAACATACTTCCGTAATTAAATAAAATTGAGTTTAAATCATACATCCCCTTTGTCTCTTAAATTCTCCTAAATTCCGGAAATCTTTAAAGCTAAACTATTACAACTAGAGAGAAGATTTATTGAAAACTTATTGTAAAGAGAAATGTTGTGTATTTTCGATGATCTTCTTTTGAGGCTTAAGGTTATACCAAGATAATTATATTCAGATTCAAAAGATGTTTTAGCAAATTGGTTTGGAAATAACAAATTTGGAGTGACAATAGCAATTTTCAAAATTAAATAATGATTATTAATGAGACGTCAAAGGGTTTTTTGATCTTTTTATCAAAAATAGGTATTTTGGGCTTATATGTTATAATTGTGGATATTTTGGGTTTAAGTTTTATAAAAATTGATATTTTGAATCCTTACCTTAATATTAATATATATATATATATATATAGTGGATAACGATGGTAGAGCTAGGAGGATTGGGAATACTGTACGTTGCTTTGCCTATTACCCTACCTATTTGTTCAAGTTAATTGAAAGTATAGGTGTAAAAGATATAATTATTTCATTGCTTTTATTATATACATTGCTTTGCTTCCTGCCATTAAAAATATCAGAAAATAATTTGCTATCAGTCACAATTAATTTCTATATTCTGTCTCTTGCACTGCCAAAATAAAAGAAACTGAATGTAGATGATAAAAATGTAATTTTTCTTCTAGAAATTAAAATTTCAACAATTTGGTTGGGTTGGGTTTGGTTTGTTAACTGAAATTGGGTTCAATGAACTAGCAAAACAGCAGGGCATTTGTTTAGTCCAACTCATTGTGAAATGTAAATTTACAGCTACAAATACTTAATTGTGGTCTTTATTCTTTCCTAGTTTGCATTATTGCTTTTTCTCGCATTTACCTAAATTAATTCTATTATTTTATGTTTTCATTTATAGAATTAATGCCTAAAATTAAACTCGGTTGTATTCCTTCTTGAGAAAAAAATTGCTACTTCTGTCCAAAAGCAAAGTAGTTAGTTTGAAGTTTGGAATTGACAATTATCACACGCATTTACGTTTAGTGAAGATAACTTTTCCAAATTTCATCTCAATGATTTTATTTAGTTTCCTTTCTGAGAAAATGACATTAATTTGGATATGATTTTATTATAAATTTTGGTTAACTGAAATTTTAGTTTTTAACTTTTATGTTTCTTAATTCAGACAAAAATTTTAAAATAATATTTACGTTGAAAGGGATGAAATATTAAGTTTCAGTCCACACATATATATATATATATATATATATATATATATATATAGCTTAGGTATTTAATTTGTTTATTAAATCATTTTCTTGGTCGATATATTATAATATGTACTCCTCACGGTTAACTCCTCACTGAATCTCAATCTCTTCTAATCGTTGTTCGACACGTACACACTTATCAAACTCGACTTATTAGAATAAAAGGAGACATTTAAGTTAATTTAATCACATTATCATGGATTGTGTCATACTTGTTAATTAAATCAATAATAAATTGGTAATATTCTGGCGTTTGGCCTCGTATGATTGGACCAACGCGTCTGCCCAATTCATCATTTTCCAGATAGGTTTTTGTTTTATTGCATTTAATTAAGCAATTAAAGATGTAATGATCACTTTTAAAATTATTATTTTTTAAGTGGTCAATGGGATTAAGCCCTTAACCTTTAAGAACCAACTTTTGCTAATTGTGGAAAGTGCTTATATTTCGTGTCAACTATATACATGCCATTTGACTTTCCTGCCCAATTATTAGTTGTAGAATGGCATACTCCACATTAAATATATGTAATTCTTGATCAAACTCCAATTTACCCATCATAGTCTAATTATAGTCTTGTAGAAAGAGAAATTACCCTAAATTATTTATAGAAAATTGATTTAATAATGGCTAAAATTGATATATAGGAATCTTGAGGTAGTTAATTAAGTTTACACCAATGTTACTAATGGCTTCTTAGTTGTTCAAAAGGCTTTCAGTTTAACTAAAGGCCATCAATAACATGATATAAATAGACTTTAACAATCCTAAATTAATATTTTTTTTTGTATATTTTTTGTTTCATTTTTTTTTTTCACAAGTTAATTAATTGCTTCTTGTTTATTTGCGCCATTACTTATAGTCCTGTAGGTGATGGACTTATGCAACATACTAGTACACTCAAGCTAGACGTGCCCAAATGGTTCGAAAAACCGGAATCGGGATGGTTCGAACTAGCGGTCAACGGTTCCGGAACCGTTGACCGTGGTTCCGGTTCCAAATCGAAACCGTAAACCGTCGAGGTACGGTTCGGTTTCGGTTCGGCCTGTAGAAAAATCGGCAACCGGCGATTCGAACCGGCGGTTTGTGTAATTTTTTATTTTTTTTTAGATTTTACTTTATAATTATTGTGACATTTTATTATTTGAATATAATTAAGATAGTAATTATTGTATATTATCGGATAATTTTTGTAGCTTTACAACTTTCAAATACATTATCATTTCTGGATTTGTGTATTTTTATGATATTTATGGGATTATAGTTTCCAAAATTTCAAATTAAATATTAGGTTAATTTTTGGGTTAATTATACATATATATTGACTAAAATTATTGAATATTATGAAAATTATTGAATATTAGGGTAAATATTTGATTTTCTTTTCCTTGATAAGATCGATAGCAATACGTGTTTTTGACAATATTCCAGTTATGTTTAATTTTTTTTTTAAACAAATTTATTGTCTTATCAATGGTTATGTTTATAATTTGCCATTTGTATTTATGAGCATAGGTTCATTTTTATATTTTAATTCTATATTTCTTGCAAAGCAAAACTCAATTAGCTAATATGTTAATTAAATATCAATATTAAAATGTACATTTTCTTTGGATGTGTCTTTAAACAGGAAAATCTTTACCTTTTAGTTTTGTAACCGGTTCTGAGTTATGTTTCTATTTCAAATTATTTAATCACTTTTCATGCATTTTCAAAATTTCTAATTACAAAAATAGGATAACTATGATATTTCAATATGAAATGAATGTATTATGATGATCTATTAATGGATCATAATAGTATCAAGAAGGTCGAAATATAAGTGCTGTCAAATATTGAAAACATAACTATAATGCCTATATTTAAGCATATTTTTATTCTAAATTCTAAAATGCAAAAAATTCTTCGTTCTTAATCAATTATAATTTCTATGGGTAAAATTAGCTTTTTTTACGGCTTCTTTTTTATGTTAATATTTCATATATATATAAACATATCTGTTTAAAAAAAATAATCCAATGGGGCACGGTCGTGCCGTGTAGCACGACCGTGCCCTACTTGACAGAACCGGGGAAAAAACCAAAAAAAAAAAAAGAAAAAAAAAGAAAAAATCGGGAAACCGGCGGTTTGAACCGCCGGTTCCAGTTAACCGCCGGTTTTCAAACCGGAACCGGACCTCCCACAGTTCGGTTTCGGTTTGCCCCTTTCGATTCCAAAAACCGCCGGTTCCAAACCGACAAATCGGAACCGGAACCGACGGGGCATGTCTAACTCAAGCTCCAATTGCTCTTCCATGCATCCAAAGTTTGGATAGTGACCCAAGTAAAAAACACCTAAGGAAAATAATATTTCATATGGCCTAATATGATAAATAAATTAAAGTATCATTTTATTTAAGAATTACTCATTTCTTTTCAAAATAAGTGTTGTTATGTAGCCTAAATTTTATTTGAAATTACATGTTGTTAGATTTTTATGCGATTTTATTTCAAAATTATCCATATTAATATTACTTAACTATTTCAGAGATATAATATTATACTTTTGTAAAATTAATTTAATTCTCTTTTCAATTTTGAATCCTAAATATTTTAGTTAGTTAAAAATTGATTTGTTTAAATATTCATGTCTCTTAATTTATGATAAATACTCCATACATTTATTTTGAAATAAATGACCAGATTTAGCAGTTAGGCGAGCTTTGGGATTATTTAATGCTACTCGAGTGGATATATATCTAGATTTACAAAGCATATCAAATTTAGCTTAAAAAGATTTATAATACTAGTTTTATTTATATTTATTTGAGTGAAGTTAGTTAGTTATACATTAAATTTGGAGGTATTACTGTTCGCGCGTGGCACAAACTTTAGTTGACCGAGTGAACCCCCGAATGGGACTGCATTTCCGGATTCCTTGCGTTGGTTGATGGGCACTGCAGGGACATTTTTGGTAATGTGAAGGATATGTGGGTCCCACCCTGCATTATGGTATACGGCACTCCAATTATCATCTCACATGCTTTGATTTAGATGGAAGGATTCAGGAACTTTCTGGATTTTTTGTGCCTGGGTGGGACCAGCTCCTGCTTGCTTATTATCTCTTTCTTTTTATATTTATTGCTTTTTTTTTTTGCCCAAAGCAAAATAGTGTTGGTAAGGTTTGCAACGATGAGTTGAGGAATAACCGATAATGCAGGTTCAAATTTCATTAACTTATACAATTCATTTCAATTTTAATAAAAATTTTAGTTAAAAATTATCAAAAAGATTAAAAAATAAATACAAAATTACAAGATATATGTTAGAAAATAAACAAGTCCAAGAAACTACATAATGTTTTGAATGAATCTAAAAATTCAGAATAAAAATTAAAATACGAATATTGTTAATATAATTAAAAAAAGCTAACTAAATCTCAAAAATTTAAGAATCTAATGATTATACAGTAAAATAGAATATCAATTTATTTGGAAAATTGTATTTTAAATATTTTCATTTTTTAAATATATATTTATTTAAATCGATTCTTTTATCTTTTTTTAATGCTTGAATCGTAATAAATATCAACTCATTTTATGTATTTATAGATACTATTTTGGTGACCGAATATGATATTTTTTCTAAAAAATTTTAAGGATATTTCTTCTATAATTAAGTTGGTCAATATTTTATTTTTTCATCATGATCATGACATTTATACTCTTATTATATACTTAATTTGAGTTATATCTCTTGTTTTATTTTCTAGCATTGTTATTAATGTCAAATATTGAAAACAAAAAATTCAAATGTTTATCTTTGTCTTTGTCTTATATTTATACTTAATAGGAGTATTCTCTTAACATTGATAATGTGAAAATTTATTTTAAATTTATATCTAATTATATCTCACTCGATTAAGTTAAAATGGGGGAGTTATTTAAAACTCCCATGTGGATTTTGATAGTCATCTACAATTTGTAACATAGTACCTATTGTAATAAAGCACTATATAAAACATGTCGGTCTTGTTTGGATTGGAGAGTACATGAATGTAGTAAATTCCATATGTAATGATTTTTCGATTTTTAAGTTTGATTTAGGATTTTAAACGACAATAATATAGTAAAGATGTTTAGAGTTAAAAAAATATATAGTTATATTATTTTCTTATGAAAGTTGTTTGAATATTTTGATATTTTGATATTTTGATATTAGGATTTGAGAGAAATGAACTGGAGTTCAAAAATCTAGGTTGGGTAACATGTTATCTAAATCTCAATACAAACATTGGACAACCTGGCCCATCCCAAATTTAAATGGGCCAAACTCTAAATATAGCCTTACAATATACTATATGAAGTCTAATATAAATGGGTGGATGTTTGCTATTGCTTTTGCTTATGAAAAATTTGTTACAAAAAAATAGAGGATTCATTATTAAAAAATATATTTTTTTTTAAAGTTTTCAAATTTTCATGCAACTTTGGGCAATCAATTGCAAGAAAAACAGAGTAAAAAAAATATTACACAAAAAATACTCCTTATTTTGATCTAAAAGCAGAAAATCCCATTGATAACATTACCTTTAGCTAACATAAATAAAGAAACCCTCGTCTTCCTTTAATAATCATTAATTGACCCAGCAATTATAAATGGAAAAAAAAAAAATAGAGATTCTATGCATTTGGGCCAATAGGCTATGATTTCTGGGCTGGGTTGGAGGGGGGAAAAAAAGATTCCACCTTGTGAGAATATTCGAGAAAATTGATTTTGCACTTTTCGATCTTTCCCCAGGCCCAACTAAGTCAATTGAAGGCTAATTTTTTAGGAGAAGTAAATAATTGTCATTTTCATATTTACTGTGAATAACTTAAATAGAACGTATTCACAAATTATAATTATAATAATAATAAAAAATATTAACTCATTCACAAATGTTAGTTTAAAGGGAGAGGATGGCATATCACACTTTCATAAGTAACTTCATTACAATTGCAATATGTGACAATACATTCTTCAACACATATAAAATGTTATATATATTTTTATTGTAAAGGAGCGAAGAGTATTAGATAAATTATATGATGACATTGACATATTCAATACATGTTACATATAGAAATATTGGCATAGAAACCAACATTATTTATATATATATTTATTATATTTATAATTTGTTGTGATAAGCACTACGATCAGAACATCACAAGTTTAGCTTTAAGCCGCAATAATAATAAATAAATAAATAAATAAATAACCAATTTTGGTCGTACAACAAAACTAATATATATATATATATATATATATTTATATATCATGGATCAATAATTGAACACTACTCTTGACCAATGCTGATTAGTTTGAATTCAATAGACTAGTACCAATCGATTTGTCCTAGCTATGTAACAATCACAAAGGCCTTAGCAACATCTTAAAATAACAAATCTACTTTATCGTTTATAAAATAGCTGATCGAGTCATATTGATTTGTATATGGAAAAAACAGAAAATTTAAAACGAAAAATTAATAGAAGATAAAGAGACATGTGTTGTTAGGCTGCCGAATAGAATATATATATTTATAGGCATATATCATTCCAAAACTTATTTCTGAGTGTAACGCAAAATATTGTTTTAAATAATACATTATCACATAACACAAAAACAATCACGAGCAAATTGAGTATGGGTCAATAGATCTCATATTATTTTGCAATTCTTTATTATGGCAACACGTTCATTTCACTAACAAGC
The DNA here is from genome assembly GCA_028654395.1 of Scutellaria barbata. NCBI lineage: Eukaryota > Viridiplantae > Streptophyta > Magnoliopsida > Lamiales > Lamiaceae > Scutellaria > Scutellaria barbata. The sequence continues at coordinate 8,524,173 of CM053646.1, read as the reverse complement.
ATAACTTGTCAACATTACCACCAAAATTCAAAAAAAAAAAAAAAAAAAAACAAAACAAAAAAACAAAAAAGTGGCCACGTTATCCAGTTTGTCCATTTATTGTATCCATGCACATCATTTTTCCCATTTACAAATATTCTTTGTTTTTAGTATTCAAATATCAAACACACTATTTTCTATGCATGCATGCTCATCAGTCAACACGAGTGGGCTGTCGACTCTGCTTATGATCTTAATTAGTTTGTGGGAATTCTCTTTCTTTTCTTTATTATTCTTACTTTGACTATGTTTTTCCTTGCGTCAATTCATGTTTACCCAACATTTTTTTTAATTTTAAAAAATTTACAAATAAATGAACTTTTGGGTTAACAATATTTTTACAAACCTATCATCTATATTTTACTTTAAATATAAAAAAACAAAAATAAATATCATTGATATATATTGAGAAAATCTCAATTTTCATCATGTAATATAGGTTTTGTCCATGTTTTACCAGCAGTTTTACATAGTTTAGTTTTGGTCCTCAATTTTTTTTCTTTCAATTTTTATTAAATTTTGCTTAAAATGTCAATTTTGGTTTCATGGACGTCAATCTTGAAAATTAGTCCACATTAACAATTCCACTGTCCAAACTAACAAAAATAAAAAAATTGGATAAATTATATATATATATATATATATATATATATATATATATATAGTCAAAGCAAAGCAATAATGTAATAACGAAATATATAATTATAATTTGTGTGACTTACTTCTCCATTTAGGGTTTGGCAGTCTAACGTCGAGCTCACTCTACTAATCTTTATTGGGCGCCCTCAAACTTCATAAATCACATATTTAAAAATTGTACGACATTTCAAACTACTAATTAAATAGATATTTAATATTTACTATTTACTTGTTCATGCATGTTATCGAATAAACAGTTTCTATAGAAAAGAAAACTCTAGTAATAAAATATATATTGCTGAAGGTGAAAGTCGGAAAATGATAAAACGTAATTGGACATTATTAAATTATTTGTCAGCAGTGACGAGCAAGTAAGACTTAAGTTTTGCGTTGCATAAGAAAATAGACAAACAAATAAATAAATAAATAAAACCGATTGAAAACTTATATGTCAGAATAATTAACTTGATCACTAAATTTTTTAAGGATCATACTTGATTGGCACCAAAAGACTTAGAGGGTGTTTGACTAAATTTATTTAAAAGATCTTAATATATCTTATAAGTTTTAGAGTTTGTAATATGATTGATGTTATTTTAAAAATGAGTTATTAAAGTCTTTGAATAAATAAGATATTATTAATGATAATTATGTAATTTAAATGATCAATTTTAAAGGAGTTAGTAAAAATAAGATTTAATTTTAGAAATAAGATTCGGTTTATATATGTAATTCAAAAAAACTTATAAACCTTCAAGATATTATGATATATTGAAATATATATGATCTTATTTATATACTTATATAAAATATTTTCGATGAACTTATATATAATATATACGATACATTCAAAAAAATAAAAAAAAAATTACTAGACTATAAATAAAACAAAAGAAATTCTCATTTTAGCTTGGATTTCCAAGAAAAGTTAATATACTAATAGTACTCCAGTATGCAATTTAAAAATAAACAAATACTTCATTAAGCAAAACCATATGAAGCAATTATTCAAGTCTACAACACAAGTTGCAACCCCATAGTCATTATTGGAAAGACATTCCCATATTTGATGCATGCATGGGATTGAGTCTTATGAGTAATCCATTCCCCAATATTTACATAATATTTAACATGGAAACCAATACTGCCATCATCCATCCTTCACTCTAGAAATGGGCTACTCTTCTTCCAGCCTAAACTATTTGAAAATATTAAGAATATTACAAGTTGAGCAATCGAAGACTGTCTTTGCCTCCACCGATTAATGACATAACAGTGGCTGCAATTTGCTGTGGACTAAGCCCAGCTGCTTCAATCTGATCAGTTTGAGCTCCATGGTCGATGTATCTGTCTGGAAGCACCATTGGTCTCCACTGCAAATTATAAACCAAAATAAATATTAGAAACTAATTCAGTAATTTAATTTCAATGTCATGATCAAATTGATTAATGAGATTTATAATACCTTAAGATTTCCGTCAAGTAATCCATTCAAGCACAAGAAATGAGAGACATGAGCTGAGAATCCACCAATTGATCCTTCTTCAACAGTGATAAGAACCTCATGCTCTTCGGCCAGCTTCCTGATCAGATCTCCATCGAGAGGCTTACAGAATCTTGCATCTGCAACTGTCACCGATACGCCATGTTCTTGAAGAAGATCTGATGCTGCTAAGCAGTTTTGTACTATGGTTCCGAATCCCAGTATGGCAACTCTACTTCCCTCCTTCAAGATTTTTCCTTTACCAATCTCCAATGGAGTTCCCTTATTGTTTGCTGGAAGAACTGCGCCAACGCCGTTTCCTCTCGGGTATCTGACACAGCTAGGTCTGTCATCAATGGCGGCAGCTGTGGCGATCATATGCATAAGCTCCAGCTCGTCTGAAGGAGCCATGACCACCATATTAGGCAAACAGGCCATGTAAGTCGTGTCGAAGGCTCCACAATGTGTCGGACCATCTGCACCGACTAGCCCTGCCCTGTCCATCATAAATCTCACTGGGAGCTTCTGAAGATCCACATCATGAACCACCTGATCATAGCCCCTCTGAAGAAAAGACGAGTAGATAGTGCAGAAAGGCTTGAGTCCTTCAGTGGCCAGACCAGCTGCAAAGGTTACAGCATGTTGCTCTGCAATCCCAACATCGAAGCATCTATCTGGGAATCGTTTCTGGAAAAGGTTAAGCCCAGTTCCACCTCCCATGGCAGCATGAATTGCCACTATCTTATCGTCTTGCTCAGCCTCAGCAATCAGCGACTCAGCGAAGTATTGAGTGTATGACTTTGTTTTGGTCGCAGACTTACTCTGTTTTCCAGTTTTAGGATCAAACTTGACAACACCATGCATCTTGTCAGCAGCGATTTCAGCTGGAGGATACCCCTTGCCCTTCTCAGTAACAATATGAATCAAAACAGGCCCTGGCGCTGGCATTTCCTTAACCTTCTTGAAGATATAAACAAGATCCTCGATACTATGGCCGTCAACAGGACCAATGTAATAGATTCCGAGTTCTTCAAAAACTGAAGCCCCAGGTTTTCCAGCCATACCTCTCACGTAGGTATCCACCTTAGATGCAATTTCATGGGCCTGGTCTCCCATCTGCTTAGTCACACCCTGTCGATAAAATTAATACTGATTAGATCAAACGTTCACATACGAAACAAACGCTGACATGAGATGATAATGAATTCCTTAATTAATTAACTACCTTTGCTGCTTCACGAAGCTGTCGGAATTTCCTGCTTGCTTGCAGCCTGGTTAGGGTTCTGCTTAAAGCTCCGACGGGCGGAGCTGGGCCGTCTACGGTGGCGGTGGGCAAGGAGACCTGTTTGTTGTCATTCAAAACCACGATGAGATTCGAGTCAAGAAATCCAGCATTGTTCAACGCTTCGTATGCTTGTCCAGCAGTCATTGCTCCATCTCCGATCACTGAAATGACATGATTCTCCTTTCCTAACAGGTCCCTCCCAACCGCCATGCCAAGACCAGCTGAAATGCTTGTTGAACTGTGACCAACTCCGAATGCATCGTGTGGACTTTCTTCTCTCTTCGGAAACCCAGCTAATCCGAAAGTCTGTCTGATTGTATGCATTTTCGACCTCCTCCCTGTCAGGATCTTGTGTGGATACGCCTGTTTTTGGCACAAGATGTCAGCTATGATGATGAACTCAACAGTTATGATCAACAAATTAGTCAGGACGCGCGAATTAAGTACCTGGTGGCCAACATCCCAGATGATTTTGTCATCAGGAGTGTTGAATACGTGATGAAGAGCAACTGTGAGATCCAACACACCCAGGCTTGAACTCAAATGCCCTCCTGTTTTTGATACTGTGTACACAACCTCTTCCCTTAGTTCATCTGCCAATGTCTCAAGCTCCTGCAAAGGACAAGGCCGACAACATTGATCATAAGACAAGGTTTTTTAATTAGGACATACACCTGTTTCTTACATAATAATAATAATAATGTAGGTATATTCAATCAAATACGATGCCCATGCACGTACTAGGTCCATCTCATCAACTTGTGTTTGAGAAGGCCCCACACTTTGATCAAATCCATAAATTCCATTCGGCGAAATAATAAATAATAAGTATGATGCATCTTCGTTGAATAAAATATCTTCATTGATTATCGTTAATTAATTTCATTAATTTGAACGTCCTAGTAGTGTCGGTACTATTTCTTACAAGTTAAGTTAGGTATGAGATTGTAATTAAAGAGGAATTTAAGAAATAATATACCTCAAGAGAGAGATTTTTCATGTGAATTGGATGGTTAATAGTATCCAATATAGGAGTGGAGGGTTTTTCTCCACTAAAATTAAGACTTCTTGGCAGCTTTTGACTATCTGTATTCAGAATGATGTCGTGATTCTCACTTGGGTTACCCTCCTGTTGAAGAGCTACAATTCCAGAGAACTGAAAACAGAAAACGTGAAACAAAACAAGATCAATGATTAATTCTCTTAGCATGCATGCAACATATGTATGTAATATACGAATGAAAACAGAAAGCAAAACCTTTTGCTTTTTGAGAGGAAGAGCAGAAGTTGAAGAAGATAACAAGGTTGAACTGTCATGAGAATGAAGCAATGGAAAGAAACTGCTCTTGATAACACCACATGAAGAAGCCATATCTGTAGCTCTGAGTTCTCTCTCTCTCTCTCTCTCTCTCTCTCTAGAAACTAGAGCAAGCTCGATCGTGATTTGAAATGTGTAGAGAGAGATTGAAGCAGAAGGTTTTGTTGAGGAGAAGAAGTTTGTTAATGTGGAAATAAATGAGTAGATTGTTGGATGTTTTTATAGGACAAATATTAGTAAATGCAAAAGATGTGACACCTCATACAGATCCAAACCCGCCTGCCAAGTTTGGCTCCTCTGGTCAATTTCTAAGTTTACTAAATATTATTGGGAAAATACTATTTTGTCCCTTTTTTTTTTTAACTCTTCTCATTTCATCAATACTTTATTTTCTATTATTCTTTTTTTTTTTTTTGCCCCTTTGTCTTTCATTTTATACGGTAGCTCCTTGCACGATTATGTTTTTTTAGGTTTTACTTGGTCCATTATTTTATTTTGACTTAAACGAGGTATATAAAAGTAAATATAAATAAAAAAATACAAAAATTAGAAAGAAAGAAACTACCGCAGTCAAAAATCAAGAAACAGATTACAATGGGAAAAAAAATAGTAGTAAATAAAACGCATATTAATAAATAAATAAAAAGGCAAAAAATAATAATAAAATATGCGAGAGAAACAGAAAATTTGAAAATGAAAATAAGATATCAACTTTCCTAATAAAAAAACACTTTGCACTAGGACTGATCAGTCTCCTGAATTCGGTTCCTTCTGAAAGAAAAGGTCATTAATTTTGTCTGTTATCTTTCATTTTTATTATCATTATTATAAAAATAATTATGGGCATCATTCAAATGTCAAAATTGGAGACTGTGAACTAAGGCGTCGTATTCCATTTTTTAAGTAGAAATTAATATAATGCATTTAAGTTGACGAATACGAGTCAGATTTCTTATCATTCCTCAATTTGCTGGCTGTAATTAATGCCTTTAATTTGATTAATTTTCAACCTACAGAGTTTTACAACTTGGAACATCCTTTATTAAAATATTTACCTTTAAAGGCACAAATTCTTGACTTTTAATATATAATTGTATTAAATATAATTTATTCTCACTATGTCAACATAGATATATTTTATTATCTGAACAAATATGAAATATCAATCACGATATATAAAAGTCAAGAATTTGCTAACAAGAAAAAGTTTTTCTGGAGTTCAAGAAGAGAGCTAACAAGCCTGGGATGAAAAAAAAAAACAACTGAGAGGCTACAAAAAAAGCTAGAGTGAAAAATTATTTTAAAACGATACTACCAACATAAAGGTATTAAAAAATGAAAGAATAAAATGAAAGTGGAGATAAATAAAATAATTATTTATAATAAATAAGACTAAAAATTAGAGATGCCAACTATAACCTTACTTTTGAAGATTTTTAAGCGATGATTTCATCTTTCAAATCATGAATAATAATCAATCTATTTTTATACTCTTAAGTCAATAAAACTATATATATATTCTATGTGCATTTAATTAAGAATACTATTGCCAGTGCAGAAAGCTGCAGTCTGAGTCCAAATAAAAGAATATTTTGTTTCGTCAAGATTGACTAAAAAGGTGAATCAAGGATGACTGCTTAATGCACGAGTTGTCATGAAGCCAATCATTTAATTAACTAATAATAAGCCAGGGATCGAATATTATTGTAGTTAATGAATGCATTTTCTACTTATTCAAATTTAATTCTAATAATGAAATTATTATAAAGTGCAATATCTTTTAGTTACACTTTTTAAAAAAAATCATAGGGGTTTGCCATTTTCTTGAATCTTGACTAACATGTTTCTGACCATTTAGAACTTTAATTGAAAAAAAAAAAAATTCCCAAAATGAGAATGTATAATTTTTATGTGATCTCTCAATTGTCTACAAAATGCTTACATAGCGTCATATGCAATTTTTTTTGCCACATAGCCATCCTATGTAGCAATTATATCAAAAGGTTTCAAAAATACAATTTATATCTAATAATCCACTGAAAACTATCTCAAAATATCTAAAAAATATTTTAGTTGATTTAAAAAATAATTTCACAAAATAAGTAATTCTTTCCAAACATAAAATTTATTTAAATATTAAATTATAACATTTAATAAAATAAAATAAATCATATAATAATCAAATTAATAAGTAATCAATAATCACTATTCAATCAAATCTAAAACCTATTTAAGTGAATCAAAAATTACATTATAGAATGTGAATATTATATAAAATAATCACATAATTTAGATTTACTTTATAATTTTCAGCGTTTTTAGATGATTTTTAGTTTTAGTAATTTATTTAAATAATTATTAGCTTTTTATAACTATGATTATAATAATATATATTTTCAGATTTAATTACTTTTTTTTGGTTTTTTATTTACAGAAAATATGATTTACTTAGTTTTTTTTGGTAATTCTTAGTTTTTATTATATATTTTCTTTTCATTTTATTTTTGATGTAATTTACCAAAAAAACAAAAACATTTTTAGTCATGTTAGTTAAATGTTGTTGAAAAATGATGATGTTAACTACGAAATACTCCCTCCGTCCCATCTCAACTTGTCTACTTGTCATTTATGTTTGTCCCAACCGAACTTGCCAATCCAAAAATGGCAATATTTTTTTTACCAAAATATCCTTATTTTTCAACTTTATTAAAGTGAAAAAAGCAAAAATAAGCATATTTAATTGAAAAAGCAAAAAGTAAACAAAAAAAGCAAAAAATAAGTATATTTAATTGAGTCAACTGTATTTTCTTAACCTCCATACCCGGTCAAAGTAGGCAAGTTGAGTCGGGACGGAGGGAGTATCATTTTTAGTCTCTTAACTCTAAAAATTCTTTAATTTTAATTAATTTTTCACTGAAATGTATAAATTTCGTAGGAGTTGACACATAACTAACAAGTGACCCATAAATTAGAGAACTTTAAGCTATTTACATAACATAACATCATTTTGCTAACTTAAAAAAAAAAAAAATTCATTTTTTTCCTATTACAAATTTTGGCATCAAAGTCCGTAAATTGGTGTTACGTCATTTAAGTGGATGAAAATTCTTAATATTTATGCTTACATGCAAGTGAAATTAATTGAACTAAAATTTAACAATTTTGGAGTTATAATACTAAAAATTTATATTTTAACTTTAACATGGGACATGTTCTAGTTAATTAACAAGATTGTAAGTGAATTTAACATAATTTGCATGTAGAATTATTATCTTAGCAATTTCAGTTCAATTAAGAGATGGGAGCAATTTTTTCCCCAACTCACAAATTAATTTTCATTAGAATCTTAAATAGTGAGTCAAAGATATTGATCCTGAGCCATGGATAAAATAACCAAAATAATTTTATCCTAAGTTATATATTTCTCGCAGCTTCCCTAGCTTGGAAGATTTTTCTCCCATTTATTAGAAGTCTTAATTGTCCTAATTACTATATATACACACTTCTCCCTCCTACCTCTTATCTCAAAATCTCTCTTTTTTTCTCTGCAACGCAATCCTACTTTTCTTGTCTTAAGGACCTGGAAGTGGTTTTTGCTTGTCCCTTTTGTTCTATTAGCTTCTAACCACTCTCCTTCAAAATGAGGTTTTAATTCATTCTCCCCCAGATTAGTCAGATGTTTTTATTAATCTTTCATTAAATTTGTATACACTTTAATAAGTAGGAGTTTCCTCTTTTAATATGTGAGATTTTTTCTTTTCATTTTCATGCAAATCACTAGGGAAGATTTGAAAAAATTGTATATTTCTAGTCTAAAACTGTTATCTATTTTGGCTTCTTTAATTTGAAAACCCTACAAAAATAAACATCAATAATTAACAACATAGCTATCCATATGCAAGTTTTTTTTTTTATTGTTCTACTTCCTTCCATTTTCCAACAAACTCATTAAAAAAAGAGTGACTCTTATGTGCACCTGATGCACCATGCAATCGGGTCGACTGGATCCGATCCGGATCTATACCCTTTTTTTTTTTTTTTGCGCTTACCTGTAGAGTATATTAGTTATACTTTTATATACAAATATCATAATTTTTATATAATACTTTAACTTCAACGATTACCTTTATAGTATATTAGTTACATATTAACATAACATGACACATGGAAGCGAATTTATGCACGGATACCCAAATGTGTGGCCAATCAGATCGATTTAAATAAATGAATTTTAGATCCATACACTAGATACATAAAAATATTGATGTTCAAAAATACAACATAACTATTCATATATATACTACCATGTCGATGACCTCCTCACCCCTGCCTACCTTAATTACTACTAAGCTGAAGCTTTGATTTACGTCCAACACAAATTATTACAAAGCTAGGGGTGGTTAGTACGATATATCGTATCGAAAATTCTATACCATATATCTTATAAAAAAATTTGGTATGCAAAAATCATATAACTGCCATATCGAAAATTTTGATATATCGAAAATTTGGAAATATATGTAGTTATATCGTACTATATCGAAATGAAAAATATATACCGAAAATTTTGATATATCAAAAATACCGTTATACCAAAATGAAAAGTTTGTATCGAAATATACCTGAGGTGATATAGATCAATAGCATACATCTGTCCTAAACTAATAAGGAAAGTCATAAAGTAGTCCTCAGGAAGCTTTTGGGAATGTTCAGTAGGGAGAGGTGGTTGTTTTTCCTTGGCTCATCATTGATCAAATATTTTGAGCCGACTTCCGTGGAAAATTCAAATTTTCTTTTTGGTATATACTGAAATGAATTTTTTTTTTAATTTATGAATGTGAATATATATATATATATATTGTTTTAACAAATATTAATATTTTTGATATATATCAAAATGCCGAATCTTTTTAATTATCATAGTGATATTTACCGAAATTTTTATATTTTCGATAAATTTTTCATATAATAAGTTGGTATTTCGATAATTCAGTATTTTCCTCATCCCTATACACACCTGCTATTTTTTATTACCTTAATTATTGGGTAGTTTTTTGTTTTATTGGGTATTTCAATAATATAATTTTGTTTATTTTTATATCTATTTTTAGTAATTTTATGTAATTATAATCATGAACTAAAGTTGGATTTATTTTAGGTATTTCATTTATGTAAAGTAATGTAATTCTTGTTATTTTTTTAAAATCTCATAAAAAGCATATGAGATTTGACCGACAATCATGTCTATTTGAAGAAATGATCTTATATGGTCTTCCATACGTAAGACAAGTCCTAAACCACATCAATTTATAAATAAATAAATAAGCGAAAAAGGAAAGGGATAATGAATTTAAACATATATGGAATGGTGTGCTTCTCAGCACTTTCCTAGAGTTCAATATAATATAATCTCTTTTAATATATTATATTTAGAACAAAAAAAGGAAAGGGATAATGAAGTTAAACATATATGGAATGGTGTGCTTCTCAGCTCTTTCCTAGAGTTCAATATAATATAATCTCTTTTAATATATTATATTTAGAACAAATGCTTCAAACCTCAACGCAATCGTTAATTGCTATGTAAGTGCCTTACTTAATCATGATGACTTACAGTCAACGACCACAAGTAAACCTCAAGGGCATTCTCGACTTTTCATCCCCTGCAATATTAAAACTAAACGCCGGTCTTCAATCCAATCCTTTTTGTGTATCAAACCATTATTGTATCAGAAATAAAATATGAAATTTATTGCTATAATTTTTTTTAAAGATACATACATACAAAAGCTGCTCATAATTTTTTGTGATTTTTCCCCCTTTTATATTGGCTTGTAAAGTTTTTGGTCCTTTCAAATGTTGAAAAAAAAATTACCCTGTTTATGTATTCAAAACTTGTTTTTAATCCTCAAGTTTTTGAAAAATACTTTTATATAATGTTTTCAAATTTTATTTCGTTTATTTTTATCTCAACCTGCTGTAATTGGTATTTCTTACCAACTAATTGACTAGTTCTGAGTAGAGCCAAATTACTTAGATGAAAATTAAAATAAAAGAATCTATACATTACTAATTGTCTTGATATCATCTACCAAGAGCCTTGTAGTTATGTATATTACCTTTATAAAAAGGTGTAAATTGTAACAACAAGAGTTCAAATTTCGATCACGTGAGTTTTCTAATCTATGTTGTATCCTTCTTTTCAACTCTCCCTAACTTATTAAAAAAATCTTGATATTATCTAAAAATATCTTTCCAAAAGTTAATTTATGGAAAAGTTATTAAAATATTTTCTTTTAGGGACCAAGAAATATTAAATTTAAATATTTGGTGTAGATCTAAAAGATTTTGTGTGGATTCAGGCATACGTCCCTTGTTTGGATTTGGCGATGGATGGAATCGATTGCTTGAATACAATGAGATTATACTATTTATGGATCAGAAGTTAAATTGTTTTCTTTTAGGGAATAAGAAATATTTAATTTAAATATTTGGTGTAGATTTAGTCAATATCCTTAATTGTTTGGATTTAGGGATGGATGAATGGATGGAAACTTTGATGGACCATGTAATTTGTTAGGTATAACTTTAATTTTGAATTAATGGGACGAAATTTTAGTGATTTGGAAGAAATATGAATATTTGCATTTGGCTTGAATAATTAGCCCGCATACTATTATGAATTTCCCGAGTTTCACTTACACTATTCCTTAACCCAATTGCCAACTTGGATGTACAAAATAGAACAAATTTATATATGTAGTACGTTAAATCCAATATATTGAGAAAACAAAATTAATTAATAAAACCCATTGTTGCATGGCTAGGGCTAGTTTAGGGTTTTCTGTAAGATTCGTTTTTTATAACACAAATTTGTTACTTAGCCGTTATAATCTTGTTCAATTAGTTTACGGCTTTCATTCTATATATATCCATGCATAGTCGGTTGTAGTTTCATCTTTAGTTTTTCGATTATTCAATGAGATAGCGTCATTAGGATTCTTAGCTTGAGTGTGCACAAACCTTAATTTTGGGTCGATCTTGTAAATTCATTTTTCGTGTGATTCTTAGTGGATTTGATTTGTGTGTGATCTAGAGCAGTAGGCTGATGTTGGCGTGTCGAAGCTCTATAATTCACGGTATTATTTCATTTATTATTTTAGTTTGATTCAATCTCTTTCATATCCATTTTCTACTCGGTTTTTGTGAGAGTTGCAGCGAGTTAATCTTGAGTGGATTGCGATCAATTTTATCAACAAATATCCAAAATGAAAGAATGTTTGTATAGAAATAATGAATCTCAAGATTGTATCCTTTCATATAACTCTTGAATTTAGTCTATAAAAAGGACACAATAGACAGATCTGATGCATGTACTTAACGAAAATATTCGAAGATATTTGAGAGTTCACAAAATAAAAAAATTAATAACAAAAATATTTCAGAGTTTTCCTGAGACATATTCAGGAAGTTCTAGACCTATTAAGTTCAAAACTATACATTAAATTATATATGTATTATTATTTTACTGCTGCGTACGTTGTCTTAAAGCGTAAAAGCAGTGCTTGCCCTGTAAAAAAAATCACAAGTTGAACAATCGAAGACTGTCTTTGCCTCCACCGATTAATGACATAACAGTGGCTGCAATTTGCTTTGGACTAAGCCCAGCTGCTTCAATCTGATCATTATGAGCTCCATGGTCGATGTATCTGTCTGGAAGCACCATTGGTCTCCACTGCAAATTATAAACCAAAATAAATATTAGAAACTAATTCAGTAATTTAATTTCAATGTCATGATCAAATTGATTAATGAGATTTATAATACCTTAAGATTTCCGTCAAGTAATCCATTCAAGCACAAGAAATGAGAGACATGAGCTGAGAATCCACCAATTGATCCTTCTTCAACAGTGATAAGAACCTCATGCTCTTCGGCCAGCTTCCTGATCAGATCTCCATCGAGAGGCTTACAGAATCTTGCATCTGCAACTGTCACCGATACGCCATGTTCTTGAAGAAGATCAGATGCTGCTAAGCAGTTTTGTACTATGGTTCCGAATCCCAGTATGGCAACTCTACTTCCCTCCTTCAAGATTTTTCCTTTACCAATCTCCAATGGAGTTCCCTTATTGTTTGCTGGAAGAACTGCGCCAACGCCGTTTCCTCTCGGGTATCTGACACAGCTAGGTCTGTCATCAATGGCGGCAGCTGTGGCGATCATATGCATAAGCTCCAGCTCGTCTGAAGGAGCCATGACCACCATATTAGGCAAACAGGCCATGTAAGTCGTGTCGAAGGCTCCACAATGTGTCGGACCATCTGCACCGACTAGCCCTGCCCTGTCCATCATAAATCTCACTGGGAGCTTCTGAAGATCCACATCATGAACCACCTGATCATAGCCCCTCTGAAGAAAAGACGAGTAGATAGTGCAGAAAGGCTTGAGTCCTTCAGTGGCCAGACCAGCTGCAAAGGTTACAGCATGTTGCTCTGCAATCCCAACATCGAAGCATCTATCTGGGAATCGTTTCTGGAAAAGGTTAAGCCCAGTTCCACCTCCCATGGCAGCATGAATTGCCACTATCTTATCGTCTTGCTCAGCCTCAGCAATCAACGACTCAGCGAAGTATTGAGTGTATGACTTTGTTTTGGTCGCAGACTTACTCTGTTTTCCAGTTTTAGGATCAAACTTGACAACACCATGCATCTTGTCAGCAGCAATTTCAGCTGGAGGATACCCTTTGCCCTTCTCAGTAACAATATGAATCAAAACAGGGCCTGGCGCTGGCATTTCCTTAACCTTCTTGAAGATATAAACAAGATCTTCAAGATTGTGTCCATCTACAGGGCCAATATAGTAAATTCCAAGTTCCTCAAAGAGAGAAGCACCAGGTTTGGCAGCCATCCCTCTGACATAAGTATCCACCTTAGATGCTATTTCATGGGTCGGGTTTCCCAATTGCTTTGTCAAGCCCTGTCGATGAAAATATTGATCAGATCAAACTCTGAGAATCATATGAATATATGAATGATCCTTTAGCATACATTACAACAAGTAAAGATGGAAATTACCTTTGCTGCTTCTCTAAGTTGTCGGAATTTCCTGCTTGAATGCAATCTAGTCAAGGCTTTGCTTAAAGCTCCAACAGGGGGAGCAGGGCCATCGACGGTAGCTGTTGGCAAGGAGACCTGTTTATTGTCATTCAAAACCACAATAAGATTCGAATCAAGATAGCCAGCATTGTTCAATGCCTCGTATGCTTGTCCAGCAGTCATGGCTCCATCTCCGATCACTGAAATGACATGATTGCCCTTTCCTAACAGGTCCCTCCCAACCGCCATGCCAAGACCGGCTGAAATACTTGTTGAACTGTGACCAACTCCAAATGCATCGTGTGCACTTTCTTCTCTCTTTGGGAACCCTGCTAACCCGAAAGTCTGTCTGATTGTATGCATCTTCGACCTCCTCCCTGTCAGGATTTTGTGTGGATACGCCTGTTTTTCCCACAAGAAGTCAGCTATGATGAATACAACAGTTATGATCAAACAAATTAATGGAAATTTGAGAATGAATTAAGTACCTGGTGGCCAACATCCCAGATAATTTTGTCATCAGGAGTGTTGAATACATGATGAAGGGCAACTGTGAGATCCAATACACCCAGGCTTGAACTCAAATGCCCTCCTGTTTTCGATACTGTGTACACTATCTCTTCCCTCAATTCATCAGCCAATCTCTCAAGTTCCTAAATAGACGAAGCGCACAAGATTTAGAAAGTGATCCAGAAGGGTTTAAATTGGCCAATTAAAGAAAACAGAATCTAAATTGAGATGAAATGAAGAGATATTTACATCGAGAGAAAGATTTTTCATGTGAATGGGATAGTTAATTGTATCCAATATCGGAGTAGAGGGTTTCTCTCCGGTGAAATTAAGACTTCTCTGCAGCTTCTGCCTCACCAGACCCTCCCCATTCGCAACGACGTCGTTCTGGTTACCCTCCTGTTGCAGAGCTACAATTCCAGAGAACTGAAAACAGAAATCGCGAAACAAACTAGATCAATACATTGTTCTCTTAATCAGCATGCTACACACACACACATATATAAATATAATCAATACGTAAACGCATTCGTCGAGATCACGACCTTTTGCTTCTTCAAAGGAAGAGCAGAGGTTGAAGACGATAATAAGCTTGAATTGTCGTGAGAATGAAGCAGGGGTAAGAAACTGTTCTTGATAACTCCACATGAAGACGCCATTTCTGTATCTCTCTTTGTCTCTCTAGAAATCAGGTGAGCAAGTGATGATCGAAGTGCGATGAGAGAGGAATTAAATTAAAGATGGAGAATATTATTATGAATGAGAAGAATGAAGTTGTTAGTGTGGAATATATGAGTAGGCTCAGAGCTTTTATAGGAGAAATTTTTTAGTAGCTACAAAAAGATAAATGCAAAGATGTGACATCTCATACAAGAAATAAAATATGCAGCCAGCCAAATTTGGCTCCTTTGGTCAATTTCTTAATTTAATTTATAACACTTTCCATTTGGACTGATCATCTCGATAGATTTTAGTCTATTTTAAAAAGAAAATTAAAAAAATGTGCCATCCATTATTCAGATATAAATAATTATTATGAGCATCATTCAAATGTCAAAATTTGAGAGCTGTATGGTGACAAATTAAAGGCGTCGTTTTTCATTAATGCATAGAAATTAATAAACACGACAACTTTTATTTTAAAATAACAATCATAATTTATGTAAATGATATTATTAATTAATATTTATATAATAAAATATAAAATGAAATAATAAATGCCATTTTATTTAAGAGTGCAAGTCAGATTTCTTCTCATTCCCCAATTTGCTTGCTGAAATTAATCAGTCCAATTCAGTGACTATTCAACCTTGAGAATTTCACTTGGAAAATTAAAATAAATAAAAAACATAATTTTGTTGTAAGTCATTTTGCCTTTGAAAGCACAAAATTTCGGGTTTCTTTTTTTTGGTGAAAGGAGTGTGATTTCTATTTCTAATAATACTAATAATTTATATTTCTAATAATACTAATATAAGTTAGGGGTAGGGTACGTGTGTAAAATATATAGAATGTAAATTTAAAGTGTAGCAATAATTTTGAAAGGAAAGACAAGACTTCAATACCAGTATAATAATGTTCGCGGCTGCCATGAAGCTCTTTGAGTCCAAATTAATGAATTTCTTAATTCGTCAAGATTGACTAAATAGGTGGACCAAAATATTCATGCACGCAAGTTGTCATGAAACTGCCTGTCATAACTTAGTTGTTGCTATTTAAATAATATAATTTTTATTTTAAAAATATATATACAATTCCAAGCGAATTATTAGATAATAGATATAGAGGGTTGTGTTATATTCGACATGTTTTATAATAACTGTTGTTTTCATATTTTTATCATAAATTAAGTAACATAAAAATTGGATTAATATATTTTTAATTAATTAAAAAATTTATAATGACAAAGTTTTGGATGAGATTATCTTATGGATTTCATTTCATGAGATGAATCGGGTCAGATCGAATATAAGAAATTATATAATGTTTTTGCGTTTATTAGATAATTTTTATTTTATATATTAGATAATACTTTGTATTATAAGATGCGTTTTGAGTTAAGTTGGATTATAAGAAAATATGTAATATAATGTATATTGTATAATATTTTTTCTGTATATCAAGTAATAATTTTGTATAATAGGATACAGGATCAAAATTGGGTCGGGTCTCCAAAAAACACTCGTTGTCCAGGAGCTCTTCTCTCTCGCAACATGTAATACTTTTGTATATATTATGTAATATGTTTCTATATATTAGATAATACTTTTATATTATATTGATACAAAATTATTACTTGATATATATAAAAATATTATACAATCTATTATGTCCGACCTATCTCATCTAACGAAATGGGATTCTTAAAAATGTCTTACACAAAACTCACTCATTTATGATTGAAGAGTAGAAATAGAATCAAATTTATTCCATGAAAAATATCATATTAAATCCCTAAATTTTAGTTAAGGAATATTAATAGATATAATTTGGAAGTAAAATTATATAAAAGTCAAAAATGAAATATGAAACAAAATTTAAACTCCAAAACTAGACTTATTATGAAATGGAGAGAGTATTAGTTAATTAATAAATTAATTTTTCTTATAAATTTTCACATATACTAATAATAATATTTTTTTCACACAATAGTCACAGTATGGAAACATCACACATCATATATATACACACAACTAACGATAATTTTGGTATCTTATCGCTTACATGTGAAATGATGGTTTCTTATATACTAAGGATTTATACCATATTTGATATATATTGTGCTAATTAAATACATATTGTGCTCTTTCTCAAAAAAAAAAAAAAAAAAGTGCTAATATCAAGATAACCATATTTATTAATTTGTATTGTACTTACCCCAAATAAATTGTGTGTATCTTTGTCACATATTTATACTAATGTTATAGTTAATTTCAGAAATAAAAGTCCGATAACCTACTAAACCTTATACCTAACTTTTTTTTTTTCCCATTTGTTGTCCCAAGAAAATTGTCTATTAATTGCATGTATTAATTAATTACCATTTTGAAAATCTACTCTACAAGAAAATATGAAAGTAAACACAATATTTCGTCTTTGGTCACAAAATGTCAGTTTGGAGTATATTAGTGACGGACTTAAATGCATTTATTAGTCACTGTAGTGGGGGTTGCTGAAATTTAGAGGCAGAAATTTTTTATCTATAAATTTAATGACCAATTCACCAACAAATTGAAGATGAATTACGTTTGTCTCTAATATCCTATCACTAATCGGATGTTAATGTGTATATAAGTTATTAAATTTTTATAACCTTCCGTCACCAAATTCTATATCTAAACACGATTTTTTTGTAATGTCATCAAGTTAGCTCGTGAAATATATAATGGAACTCAATTCCAAGAAAATTGACTAATTGTTGGACTTGTAATTTCTCAATATCAAATTTAAACTCGATCGTAAGTCACTTATAAATTAATATGCTGAGGTAATAACTTGAGATTCAAATTAATATAATATTTACATTTTTTACTTTCATTTTATAAATAGATCAACTTCAACATATTTGCTTGAAGAAATTTATAATAATAGCATCCTAACATTGCACATTAACAAACTATTAAAATTATATTTTTATTTTCAACAATAAATTCAATTTGACTTTTGGATAAATCTTAAATTTGAGTATTTACGAACTGAATCACGTCACGTAATTCAAAAACTATGACACATGGGCATAGACAGTACCAAGTTGGCACATGTTATTAATCCCCCAATGACGAAGACTAGACAGAAGTCAGGAAGAAAATCCACTATGTAGGAAATGTAGTCATATATATTGAATATGATCCCAATTAAAAATTATTTTACTCTTCTTTTTTTCTTATTAGGACCATTATTTGATATAAGTTTTCTTTAGATTAAAGCTTAGGAAAAGTATTTGTGAACTTTCATATTGTGTTGTAAAGCTATTGTATTTTAATTGTGCTACAATATTGATGAATCCCTTAACTTTTAATTTTGTTCGCTTTTTGCCTTTAAAAACTTAATTGTGGACAAATATAAAGGCATAAGAACTCAATAAAACACAATAGAACGTAATTATGGTTGAAAAAAAAAAAATATATATATATAACATAATATAGGTTAGGTTTTAATTTATATATTATGATTTGAAAATTTTGATACTTTTATTATGTTAGATTAATGTTGTAGGGGCATCATTTATTTGTGTGTGTGGGGTTAAAAAAACTACCTAGCCAAACTTTTGTCATTCCTTGTCACATTGCTACATGCCATCTACATGATTAACAAGTTAATGTTAATTCCAAAGACTTATATACCCAAACGTACACCTGGATTATTAATTTTATATTAATTATATATTTATAAAATATTAATGATGTCTCTATAAATGTATTAATTCTACACTTATAAAATACTAATTACATACTCATAAAATATTATTTATATAATTAAATATATATTTTAATGTAATATATTTTTTAAGATATTACTTGTTACCCGAACAAATATTAACTATATTATTTAAAGGATTTGAGTCGAGTGCATAATATACCCAATGGTATACCAACCCTTTTCAATATTAATTATTACAGATATGTTAATTTAGTCCACAATTTAGAGGAGAGCCATCAGCCATATAGCATTCGATTTTTAGGTTCAGTCTTTTCAGATAATATTAGTAACTGAAGTTGCAATTTCTCGATATACATATAGACGATATATTTCAGACATTAAATTCATATTTTATCGAAATATTCATAAAAGTAAGATTCACATTAACTGTTTTCCATGTTTAATACGATATCTATCAAATTAAAGATAATCAAAATAAATCTTATATTGGATTGTTTTGTATGTCGACAAAAACTTTCCTAAATTTGTAGTTTATTTTATTTTATTTTATAATGTGCTGTATCTTTTACAAGAATGATGAAATTAAAATATTAAGTTATTATTTATAGAATTAATTTCATTATTACTTTATTAGAATATTTATACTTACATGTGTTATATTTAGAATTTTTAACTGATTTGAGTATTAACATTCACCAAGATAGCCACAGTGATAAGATATGTTATTTGTACTAAACATTCGTAAATAAACCAATGCTTACTTCACCACATCAATTTATAAATTTTAAAACGTAAATAATAAAGGTGATAAAGGTATTTGCATATAGAAATCTACAAACAAACAAGAAGAAGATGATGACGTAATTGTTAAGAATTTCTATTATCCAATACTAATAAAGGCGTGCTTCTTAGTTCTTTCCCAGGAGAGAGAGCATAGTGCACTTCAATATAAAAATTTTGGAATATTTAATCTTCTCAATAGTTGAATATAAAATTTTAATATATTTTGACATTAATATGCTAATCCCAAAAGCAATTATTTCTGCATTGTGTAGTGATCTGCTCACTTACTATATGATGACGACTTATAGTCAATGACCACGACTAAACCTCTAGGGGCATTCTCGACTTTTCGCTCCGCTGCAGCATTAAATTAAACGCGGTCGTTAAAGACCGTTGAAAACTTGGAACACTTACAACGTGACCATAATTTTATTTTGTTGAATACTTTTTTTTTTTTTTTCCTTCTAATACAAAAAATAATTGAATCATGGTTATTGTTATTGATAAAAATAGAGAAATAATTATTGTAATAAACAGCATTTTAAAAGGCCCCATTTAAAAGGTGGCGTCCCCTCTTTTGCTTAATCGGTTACATTTAAGTCTTGATTAGACAATATGTTCCATTCTAATATTATCTACCTTATACGTTTTACAACATAGCTGAGAATATGAATCTAGATTTATATGGGTGTTCGTTAGAGTTTTTTTATCAACTTTTAATGTTATTATGTGCTAAGTATGGTCAAATATAATTATTTTTCAATTAAATTGGAAAATGACAAGAAACTCTTGTCATTAAAGTTCGTTCATATGAATTGAAAACACAAAAGTCTTGACTACCTCTTGCATCTGGATTTCCGATGGTGCAGTTTGCTTTCAGATTTTGGGATTTGTTCATGAAATGATGTCCACATCCGAGGAACTTTCCATATATAATTGAGTCATAAGATTTACTCAATTTTCAAGTTCGTCTAAATAACTTGGAATTCAATCCCTATTATGCGATTTGGTATCTTTGGATTTTCTTTATTTTTGGTGTGCGTTTTTATCTCTTTTGTCATTTCAAACATGTTTTCTGACCCACCTAGTTATGGTGTGCATAATGTTCTTGCATCTTCTTATTTTACCAAGAGAATCAAATATTAATCAGTTACTATGATTGTACTTTACTTTTTGGAGTTAATAGTATCCACTATCATTCAAAAAAAAAAAAAAGGGTTAATTGATTAGCTTGTATTCATTTAAATAATTTTCGTATGCACTTATATATTACATAATTTTTTAAGAATGTATGATGCTTTCTTAGAGGAAATAATACATGATCAAGATTTTACTATTGACTAGGTTTACAAAATAAACTTAATTAATTTATATTGTCACAATAAAAAATATTAGAATCTCCAATATAAATTAAATTACTCTTCATTTCAAAAGGAGCCTATCAAATTCTAATAAGTCGGGGTAAATAAATTCATTTCGAAAAAACTTTATCTAGATCATATATAAAAAAATATTCGGTATCTGAATTCATATGTGTTTATGTCAGAAATTTTCATTTTCGGGGGAAGAAAACATTGTCATATATGTCGTGTTCAATGTCTTATGCTACAATTTCAAAGTCGTCATTTTCTTCTCATTTTCTTCATTTTTTTGGTTCGAGTTTTAAAGTTTGTCTTTAACCGACCAAACCTTACATGCTATATAATGGGATAGTCAATCCAGGAAGCTCAACTTGTTTGTTGTGTTTGTCAGACATCATTTAAAATAAAAACTTTAATAATGGACCATAAATTGAATCTTCACTAATTTTTTATTTGATTTTAAGCTGTAGTAACCAATCTAATTACACAATTGTTTCTATACACCAGGTGCACGAATCCTAAATCCATGTAATCGGATCAATCCGACTCAAAGTGTCTTTCACGCGCCCCAAACGCCCAAACCCTAACTCAAATTTTAGTTCTGCTGTATATTGACATAACCTTTTAGTTTTGCGAACTTAATCTTTTAGTTCTATCTTTATAACTTTTTAGTTATATGCACATAACATTTTGTAGTGCTGAGTAGTGAAAAAAGTATAAGTTATTCATTGAAAAAATTATGAAATTTGTACATAAAGGTTATAGTATTACAGTATAAAGGTTATATCATTACAATATAAAGGTTTCGGCTATATTGAATTTTTATAGTGAAAAAACTATAAGTTATTTATTGAAAATGTTATGAAATCTGTATATAAAGGTTATACTATTACAATATAAAGGTTATATTATTACAACATAAAGGTTTGTGTTATATTGCATGAATTTTTATAGTGAAAAAAATGTAAGTCATTCAGTGAAAATGTTATGAAATATGTACATAAAGGTTACACTATTACAACATAAATGTTATATTATTACAACATAAAGGTTATGACATAAATTATAAAAAAAAAAAATGCGGATCCGAGTTAAATCAAACCCGACCTGACCCGTATGCCCAATTACATAAATCATGACTCATGCACCTGATACACACAAACACTACTCATCTAATTAATATATAGGACCAAATTAATATATAGGACCAAAGAAGATGAGCCTGAACTATCAACACGTGATGCACCTGGCATTTATCCCAATCACTTTTTTTCTTTTTTTTTTTTGCTTTGTTTTTAAGAGAAATATTATCGATTGATGACCTACATGACAATATGATTGGTCCAATTTGCTACTCCATTAATTTAAAGCTCTCTCTACCGACTTGCATAATTTTAGTGTAGATTTCAGTGTCTGCATTCCATCTCCAACAATTTGAATAAGATTCTACATTAAAATGAAGCTCATAATATTTTTTATTGAAGTATTCATTTAATTGTTTGTTTTATTATGTTATAATTGATTATCATACTTACATATGAAGTCTCATTTAATATGATTTTTTAATAAAATATTTATTCGAACTTTTTATGTTTAGATTTAATAAAATTCTAAGAAGTATGATTGATTGAATGAAATTATGCAAAATTAAAATAACAATCCATAATAATATCGCAATAGAAATATAAATTACATGGGGATAGTTTCTAATTTTCTGGACTTTTATTTTCAGTAAATTATTTATGTAATTTGAAAGCAACAAATATAATGGAACAAAGTGCATAACACGTTGTGGCCATGGAACGTGGCATAATAATAATGCCAATAATGTTCCTTTCGATTCATTTTTCACACCTTCGACATATCAACAAATAAAAAAGGATGATAGCTTTCAAGAGAATGCTTAAAATGCAGAAAGCAAAAGCCAAGTGAAAAACATTTAAACGTAATTGAAGATTTAACTTCTGATAATGAACTAATGTTCGAAAAAGAATGATCTTTACAGTACAAGAAAATGACTGAAGCATAACAAAATGAACAAAAGAGGTAGATATAGTTATGGTGCTACAACTCCAAAATAAAATTTTATATCAGCTATTTGTTTTCAGTAAATGTAACAAGACAATCCACCAATGAATCTCAATACAAATCATCATACCATTGATTGTTAGACTTTTTCAGATCAGCACTGCCACAATGACAAAATTCATCTTCATTCTTCTCCAGAATTTTAACCACCTCCGGATTTAAGTGTATTGCTTAACCTATTCAGTTTAGAATCGAGACAGAAACATGGTAAGAGGACAATGATTTGGCTTCTACGTAGTTTAAAGCATACGGATTGTGAATGTAAGTAGGAGGCAATCATGCTTACCAGTCCAAGCCCTCAAACAGGCCTTCGCCTTTTATGGCAGAAGTTTTAAAAATAGCCCATTGGCGATTCTTGATCTTGTGCAACTCTAAGGCCTCGGTTATTGCAGCATCATCAAGAGCCCCAGGAAGATCCTGTCATCAGAAAATAGATTTTTATATGTGAATGCATATGGATCCACAGCATATCATAAAATTACTGCTAAGGAATCTATCAAAATGTCGATTCATATTTCAGAACAAAAAAGAAAAAAAAAATCTTACTACACATACCTGTTTGTTTGCAAATAAGAGGACAACAGCACCTTTTAGCTCCTCCTCCTGAAAAGAGATCATTGTATTGTAAATAATGTAAAAACGAGAGGAAAATACAGGTAAAGATTTGGCCAATGATTTGACATGAAAGAATAGTTTTGCACATTGAATCACAAAATCTAACCCTCACCTCCCTCACAGGCCCCCACCCCGTCACGGGCCACCAACCCAAAAAAGTAAGAAGTTGAAGAACCACAGCAAAGACAAACTATTACTTCTATGGCAGTCTGACTGATATCCCAAAGCCATCCTTTAAATTACAAAAGCTGGTGTATTATGCAAGCAGGAGTTTAAGGATATAACTGGCTGTCTCCTGAATATGGGGAGACCTCCTGAGTGGCAGAACAGAAAGTTCTGGCTAAATGGATCCTTAGGTAAAAGAGGATAAGAAATCAAAACTGGGATAAAAGCAAGTTCCAACACATTGCATTTGATGCTAGAGATATACTGAAGATTGTTTGGGATTCAACTCAGTCTACCACAGAATATTATCTAAAACTGCCAACAAAAGCATGTTCATGTGCTTAATCAATACAGGAAACATATTTGATATAAAATACTCAACATCATTTTTATAGCAGCACAGATGAACAGTATATGTTGAGAAGTCCAGATACTTAAAACACAGAAGTGGCCCAATGACATATTCTTAATATTCAGAATATGAGATTTATCAGCTCATCCTTCCAAGGAGCATGGTGGGTATCACTCTCATATGAGCATCTCCTGTAGGAAATATTATGTAATATTTCTGTTCCTTGTATGCATGTTTCTGGTAATAAAGGAAATTAAATCATCACAAAAAAGAATGAAGATGAACAGAAGGAAGTGCACCTCCAAAATTGCATGAAATTCTTCATTGGCAACCACCAGCCTATCAGTATCACTTGAATCAACAACATATATTATAGCTTGTGTATTGGGGAAATAGCACCTCCAATACGGCCTGAATAGTGAACAAATTAACCAAGGGTACAATGAGCAAAAGTTGTCAGAAGCTGCTAGAAAGGATCTTATCAAATGTATCTCACTATTACACCTAATTATGCAACATTTATCACACAAGAATTAAGTGAATATTCAGAATAAGTGCAGCTCCTAGTTCCAGATATTTGTAGGGAGAAGTCCGAATTCCCAATAAAGATATATGCCAGATTACATACGACACCTCTCTATTTAAAACCATAGCAAATTGTTCCTATTATTACAAAATTCACAACATTCTTGAATTCTAAATATATGTACAGAAACAGTCTTGCATGCCTTTTATCTGAACCATTGGTTCTCCAGATGGATAATTGTTCATCATTTCATAAACAGAAAAAGAAACTTGTGCTAATACAGGATAATGGTGACAAAATAAGGTAAAACATATTGGAAATTATAGTTCACAGGAAAAAAAAAAAACAGGACAGCCAATTTAAGAGGAGTAATTTTTGGCAAAAACTCAGTTTGTTTTGATGGAAAAAATAAAACAAAGAATTTGGTGGTGGCAATTAGGCAAAACCAATATATTTGGCCCCTTAACTTTCAGGTTTATTTCATTCACTAAGCCTTTATACAATTATTGTGTTTTGCTAAACCCTCGATACTTTAAATTGTATTTCACTAAGCCCTTGTACTTCTATTATTGTTCACATTGAGTACTTTTAGTTTTTGATCACTCATGCGGGGTGGCAAAAAAGTACTCAATGTGAACAATAATAGAAGTATAAGGCTGAATAAAGTAAAATAAATGTGAGGGCTTAATAAAACAAATTTTGATAGGTGAAACATCTAATAACTAACTAATAACAAGTAATAAATTAAGGTTCTATTCCAATAAAACTTGAAACTTTTAAAGGCCAAAAAATTAGTTTTGCTACAATATTATCTGGAAAGAATTGTAGGATATTTTCCTCATTCATTTTTGTCCATGTTGGGTAGAAGCAGACAAAGCTCCATGTTGCAATTAAACATTCATGATTCACCAGCATTCAAAATTAACGTGCAATTAAAATATCTCGTGGGGACATTATAAAATAAATTTTGGGTTAGGTTCTCAGTTTTCTCATTAACATCACTCATTCAATTGTGCTAAAAAAGCTTCTGATCAAGGTGAAGTCAATCATCTAAAGACTCTTAGAAAGGTTTGAAGGCAGTGGATAAATGTGCTTCCCTTTGACAGTAAGGACAAAATCCTCATAATGATGAAGAGCCCAATAAAACATAGCACACAGAACCGATCGACTAATCTAAAGATGTTGCCTAAAGTTCAAAAACAGCTAAGAAAAAGAAGAAAATAAAAGAAAACCAAGGTGGCAACCAAGACAAACGAAATTCCAGTTCAATTATTTGACATGAATTAATAAATTTATCTTGTATGCCATAGTATCACATTGATTAATGCAATAGAATTCGCAGTAAATTGGTAGGTAAGAGTGACAAACTAGGGTTGCTTAGTTAAAAGTGAAGGAAGCTCAAGAATGACAATAAATGATGTACCTAAGGACAAAATTTTAGAAAGATATAAAGCCACTAACTCCCTATCCCAGTAAACAGAGTAAAATTATACTATCAGATAATTTAATTAACAACAGAACCAACGACAAAATCAATCACATACAATATAAACACCAGACAATTAATACCACAACAATCATAGAATAAAAGATAAGTTACCTGATGCTAGTCTGTCCACCTGCCATCAGCCAAAAAAAAAAAAGTTTGTTAAAATATTTACCATGATTTTTGCACAATAAATAGAAAGCATTTCCTTTCACTAGCTCTACACAAAATAACTGGATTTCATGCATGAGATTTTTCTAACTATTTTTTCTTCATTGAGTATGTTTCTGTCTTGCCAGAAATAGAGGTAGCATGTTGCCCATGTCTCCACTCCCCATGAAAAAGATAACGAGATGCAAGTGTCATGCTTCTGTATGTCTAAACAATATTTTTTAGGAGAAAGACATATCGAACAAATAGCTGGCTTTGGGGTACCGGCACTGTTGGATATCCATAAAATATCAGGACGGTACCTGATAGCAAATTAGGTGATCTAATGATTCGGTTATCAAACCTAACTACCCAACCCCAGGATCCCAATCTTATTTATATAATTGAATATGAACATCCTTGGCATTCCAAGTGAGACAATCACACCCTGTAGACGCACAATGTCCTCACCAAGTTCCTTTCACACTCTAAAGTCTAAACACACCTAATACACAGCCTCAGATCATCTGCTCGAATATTACCTTTCTGAGTTAGCTCCAATATTATATATCATGACTCCTCTTCACAAGGAGGATCCCACAAGTAAGATTCCAACAATTCAAGCTTCAATAGAAACTACATTGATTTCATCCTCACTTAAAGAAAACAAATTATCCAAATCATTAGAGGAGACCATTGCACCCGCTAATAAACAAATATATACCCACTTAAAATTCAAACTGGGACATCACATGAGCAAACAAGAAAACCTATTTACTTCATTGATTAGCAGCAACACTAGTGATAAGGAAGCAATCTTTGACACACTTGACAATAGCATTAGTAACCATGGAGCAAAGGTCCCCAAGGGCCCCAAGTAACCATTGTTTCCTTCCAGCACTCGAATATAAACAACTCAACCAGGCTAGTTCTTTTCCTTTTATTTGTTAGGCATTCACCAATGAGAATGATTACAATGATTACAGATACTTAGATTCCTTAAATTAGAGTCCTTAAATTTCCACATAGTTCAAACACAGTTTTGCAATTCACAAGGATATACTGCCACCTTTTAATAATAGTCAGAATTCACGAAGCTCATGTCAAGCAAAATCAGAAGCTTGACCTTAATCTGACAGAAAGAAATGCTACAAATCCAATTAAAAAAATTCCAACAATATCAATCAGACAAGTGTGATAAACGTACCTAGATCCCAAACTTGAAACTTTATGTTGTTGTATTGCACAGTTTCCACATTGAACCCAATTGCTGGGAAGAAAAAATAAGGCATTTTAAACCAAGAGGAATACAAGATCCACTTTTTCCTTTACTGGAGATATGTGTACACAGTTTATGCACCCCTACAACATTCATCAACTCCAAAATTCATACAACCAAAAATATGAGGCATAACATACACCTCAATTGATATGGAAAATGAGCTTAAGAGCAGTGATCAGCTTCAAATAACAATTAGAAAGAACTTATAAGCTCCAAATCTACGGAGCTGCATTTCTTCAACGCGACACACTAATAAAAATAAATCCATAACACAAGGCCGATATATAATATCATGATAGTCATAATACCAAAAGAAAACACAAACCAGAAATGAATTACTTACTTGGAATAGTGGAAACTACTTCACCCATCTGAAGTCGATCTGCCAAAACAGAAAATACAAAAAAGAATAGCTAAACCATCAGATAGATATGAATCCATAGAATGGGAAGGGTAAAAGGACTAATCCATACAAAGAATGGTTGTTTTTCCGGCATTGTCAAGCCCCAGAACGAGGATCCGAGCTTCCTTATTCCCGAATAGCGACGAAAACAGCCGCGTAAAAACAATTCCCATTTCTCCCTCTCTTCACGTTCAAATGCGATCACTCTATCACTATACAGGAAAATTGAAGAATGCAAACCCCAGATCGGATCAAGTGAAATAGCAGTTCCCTCGTATCTTTCCTGCAGAGAGTCGAATCCGAATGTGTCAATAATGCGATCACAGTTCCGAATTACAATTATATAACTAAAAACTCAAGTGCCGGAGTGGCGCAATTTAGTACCGGAGGAAAAATTGAGGATCTGCGTGCAAGAATGAAAAAAAATTCGTGAGTGATTTGACAATATGAGAAGTAAGGGTGGCAAATTTGCAATAAAGGAAGAGATTCTTGACAAACTGGGAACAGAATTGTTGGTTTCGATACCTGGGAAAATTCTACGGAGGAAGCTGTTTACAATATGACGATTACGAAGAAGGGACAAGGAAAGAAATGAAAGATGGGCCACGCTACCGGCCCTAAACTTAATGGGCCTCCATTTTTTTTATGAAAATGGGTGGGCCGTGGGGTTTCATTTTAAAAAATTGTGAACTTAACTTATTAACACTTTAATTTCTTATTAATATACTCATTAAATTTTAGATAAAAATAGTCTCTTGTAAATTGATTAAAATAACGTTATATATGAACAATGAAAAATAAAATATATCCACCCATATTTAATTCTTTTATGGTAAAGGATATAAATATCTCAATTTCTTCTCTTGATTCCACTAGACTCTAAATAATTCAAACATCTAAAACTAGTTTTAAATGATAAAAGGAATCAACAATGACAGCAAAAACCCAATGGAAATCAAGAATGTAGTTTTTTTCCACATTCTATTGAATTTGAAACAAATAAAATAATGGGACTGTTTAAGAAAGTAAATTTTATCCACCGCACCGTGATCTTTGCTGGTGAACACTCCTCAAGATAGGTAAATGTGTTTTGATTGGGGTAACGTTTGGCACTCATTTTATTCCTTGTAGCATCTAAAGACTTGTGTTTTGTAGTTGTGGAATTAAAATTTAAAAACATAGCACCATATGTGAGACATGTAATAAACCCTACATATAGGAAAGCTCAAGTACATGTCTATTATTTTCCAACAAGGTGGAAAGAGAGAAAGTGAGAGATGGAAGGATAATTGTGTTATATCTACAACGCAGATTGGAATATCATCTCCGCCAACTCCTGCAGCATAAATTTATGTGTAAGAAAGACATATTTTGTCCGAAATGGAATTTTTATGCTACAATTAATTCTTGTGTACCTGTTTAGCAGAAGCAACTTTAGGTTCACCCCATTCTTTAGCCTTCTTTTCCAGCAGATCAAAGTCAGCCTTTCCAGCCTCTATTTGAGCTCCTAGTTCCGAGTCAAAGCTTTCATACCTCTTGCGAACCATCTCCCCCAACAAACCATCCTGTTTCAACACAATCATACCCTTTTAAGTCTTAATTACTTTTTAACTTTCTCCTACTTTACTTACATTGGATACTAAACATGAATATGACCTCAATGAGCTTGGCAGCATTTCGGAGTCCACGTGCAATAGTATCCATACCCGCAATATGAGCAATAAAGATGTCCTCAACATCTGTGCTCTCCCTTCGCCTGTTAAACATCAACACATTCACCTAAACTGCATGAGATATGCTTGCACCAATCACAACATACTGGACACGTGTTTCTAAATCATGTGGATTGCAGAGGGTATAAAAATTATTGCCTCAGCCTCGAATTTATATAATATTTCTTTATATAACTATGATGTAGTTCTTATTATAAGCATGCAGAAAAGCAAAACATATGAAGAAAGAGAACATACAGTTTTGCATCAAAATTGAATCCTCCTGGAGCCAGTCCTCCCTGTAATGCATGAAAAAAACAAAAAAAATCACATTTATTTACTAATTTTAAGTTTCAGATATGTTTTTAATGATGCAAGAAAAGGCTAAACATTCTACATACATTTTTAATAACGGAGAGCATGACTAGTGTTGCTTCTCCTACATCCATCATAAACTGATCTGTATCCCAACCTGCCAATAGGGTCAAAATCCCACATTACAAACTTACTTTTGTCAAAAGAACATGATATGTAACGACTTTGCTTCAATGTTCTCAGTAGACCATTAATTCAATAGTTGAATACCAATTTGAGGGTCGCCAGTGTTTGCATCAATGTTCCCTAGTAGACCATTAATTCTTGCCGTCTCAATCTCATGATGACAGCTGCAGTTCAGAGAGTAGCAGGTTGTATATTAATGGATAGTCTGAATGGTGCAAGACAGAGTGTTTCATTGATTTGTTAGTTCCGTAACAGACTATGGGATACCTGTGACCAGACAACGTTGCATGGTTGCACTCGATGTTCAGTTTGAATTCATCTGCATAAGAGATGAATAAAATGATATAAAACATTTCTCCTGCTGAATAAGCACAGTTCCACAACCTATACTTCATCGATTAAAGAAAGAGGAGAGAGTCAAATTGGAAGAGAGAGGCAAAATGGAGATAGCCAGTGTCAATTGAACATTATATAACACCAAACATAGATATTAATTTGTATCCCATCATTCTTATGTGACCACCACAGTTACCTATCAATCCATATTTACGAAGGAAGTTAGCCGATGTTGCAGCATCCCAATCGTACCTGCATGATTCAGATATGTCATACAAACTGAATATTAATGAGAATCTATGCGTGTGAAGTATCTTAAAGGTCAGAAGCATACTGGTGCTTAGTGGGCTCCTGGGGCTTAGGTTCAATCAAAAATGTTCCTGGAAACAAGTGCCAACATCAAGACCAAATTAATAAAAAAGGAACAATTTTTCAAGTTGTTTAGAATGTGTCCAACATGACAAATGTTGTAAATTTTCTTGCAAGCATTAGGTTAGCTTTCAGTAACTATTACAGTTACAACTATCAGAAAATGAATTTTGGGTGCCAAGACAAAAGCCAAGACAAAAAATACCATTGAACCCAATTTTCTTCTTGTAGGCTACTGCTGCTTCAAAAAACCGTGCCTGCAAGAATGTGAAACATGTATAAATTCATGAAATTTAGGAAAGATGAGGGCTCATCGTTCAGTAAAGACTTGTATTTCAGCATGGCGTCACCAAAATAATATAAAATTCATTGATGTAATATAAACTATTTCAAGTGATTTTGATTACAACAATAAACTTCTTTTTAAGCTTATAGAATGCCACAAGATCAAACATTTTCTAAGAAGCAAACAAGATTGAATTACTGAGATATTGCTCAATTTTTTTTTGTCTAATCTAAGTAGCTTGAAATTTAAAAAGGCCAGAAAGATGTAATAACACTATATTACCATGTGATTGAGCTCTCTTTCCATATCTGTATTCAAAAGAGTCTGATAACCCTCTCGGCCACCCCAGAAAACATAATTTTCTCCTCCTAGATAGTGTGTGACCTAAGGACACAAAGTGGAATGTAAAACACAATTCAGAGGAACAGGCCATCACATGTGCAAATGTGTTTTGTATAAATAGGATATGATCTGATCAGTAGACCACTAACCTCAATGGCTTTCTTGACCTGTGCTGCCGAATATGCATATACTCCTAAGTCAGGGCTGTATTGCACCAAGGTCAGAATATAAGTCCAGCAGAAAAAGAAAAAAAAAAACACAATAAGTCATCAAATCAAGTCAAACATATGACATCCAACCTAGTTGCAGCTCCGTGCATGTATCTTGGGTGGTAGAACAACTGGGATGTACCCCACAAAGGACGAATCTTTGCACCCTAATGTTCCAAGAGAAAGATCGGAAGAAAGCATCAAATGATGAGAGCATGGATCTAATTCCATGTAAATGAGTGGAACAAACAGGAAAGCATTATTATCTCTATCATCTCTTAAAAGTCAATATATAACTCCTATTTACCTGAAGTTCTTTGGCAAGAGCTACCACTTCATCCAAGTTAGCATTAGATTCCTACATAAATTGCAAACAGAAAGTCCCATATTGAAACTTAAAGTGATTTGTACTACCTCAGGCAATTAACATAGGAAAGGCAACAAATGGCAATTGACATTTTGATTTCTAAGATGATCCTCACAAACACAAACCTCGATTGTTTTACCATCTGGAGCAATATCCCTGTCGTGGAAGCACCATCTATCAAGTCCAAGCTTTTCTATGAACTCAAAATTTGCTTTCACTGAATAATCGAAATCAGGAAGTTTAGATAAGCAAAATTATACTCCATAATGAAATCCAGAACTTAATATTCACAAAACAACCATACTTCTTCTCTTTGCCATTGCCAAGGAATTCGTGCCATCTTCCCATGGCCACATCTTTGTTGGTGCACCAAATGGATCCCCCCCTGTCCCACGGAATGTATGCCAAAATGCAACACTGAACCTAGTCCAATCCTACATTAAGCCATGAAATTATGAGTACCCACCCACATAATTCTCTAGCTTACTTAAAACATACAACATTACCAATACAACCCTCACCTTCATCTTTTTACCAAGAATCTCCTCTTCAGCATTATACCATTTGTAAGCAAGAGGATTCTTACTGGTAGGACCCTACATTAGGTTAGCAAAAATTACCAATCACAACCATCACAAATTCACATGAACTATTTCACATTTTTCAGAATTTTTATATTCTAAATTGACTAGACATATAAGAGAAATGAAAATGTTATACCTCATACTTGATCTTTAAAATTCCAGGGAAGAACTCGCCTTCCCATTCATCTGAAGCAGCACAATCACTCCCAATATCAGCAGGACATGTTGGCGGCCCTGCAGCAATCTGCAACCATGTTCTTTCAGTTCGTAATCGAGTATAAAATTTCACATAAATCCCCACACAAACATGTGTGGCAAATTGCAAGAAATTCTGAGAATCATATAAGCAGAACAATAGAATGTTTACCACTATATTAGACACCGCGTTTAGAGAAAAGAGCAACAACAAGAACTTGGCGTTCTTCATTTCAATCTCTCATGCAAATAGAATCTCTGCAAAAAATTTAAAATTAGTTCAGAACCACCAAATCGCCCATCAGAAAGCCAATTCACACGTACAAAAACCCATTTTTTACCAGTTGGTACTGTGATAATCAAAATTAAAAATTCATATTCCATAGAAAATCAATTGAAAAAAAAAAGCACCAAACCCCTGACTTCACTCTCGTAAAGTAGCCTAAAAATCACGTGTAAGAGGCAGGTGACTGAGAAAGAACTTACAGATAAAGACGAGTTGCAGAGTGAAAAACAATCGTACAAATGAGACATGGGTGGGCAACAGAGCGTGCTTATATACAGAAGAAATTCTGAGGGTTATTATAGTAATTCCGTGTGGATTGCATTCTTGAATTGAGGGATACACTTTGATATGAATTTACATACAATGTATCATGTGCTGATTTTACTGTTTCACCCTTCCTTCGACACGGATTCTCGGTGTGTTCGTTCATCATTACGGTGGTACAGTTGGTCATTGCGTGTCCTTGGAAAATTGGATAAAGAGACTTTTCCTTTGATAATTTAACGCAGCTAAAAGCCCAAATATCGTACTCATTAGCTTATCATTGTCCTTATCTGAAATTAAGTTGTATTATCGGATGCGTCGAGACTGACGTGGCATGATACTCTATCCAGTTTTTTCATTCACCCTTCTAACTTTAAGTAATAATAAAGCTTAAATTCGTAATAATTAATTCATTTGATTTCCTTGGATAATTCTATTTTATAACAAACATTGAATCCATAATTTAATTTCAAATTCATCCTCATACATTATACGAGGTAATGACAATTAGGTTATTGTGTTGCTCATAAAATGATTCAAACTACTTCTATTTTTAATTATCAGTCTTATCCAATACTATTTATTATTCTTAATTATTACTAAATAAATTTAAATATCCATTAATTAAATATCAATATAAATCGATTTCCATACCGAATTAATTGCATCATTTCCATGCCGAATTAATTGTGTCACTAATTATTAGAATAATTAAATTAACCTACCCAATTTACACATTTCTTTTTAAGAAGAAGAACAACATCAACAATTTGCATCACCAAGTAATTTGGATAATTTTTCAATCTCCAAACCTGTATAGCCAAGCTAACTCAAACAGTGATACAGTTTTGCTGAACCAAGTCTAATTTTCTAAAAACACACATGTATTCATTAAATTCAACAAAATTATGTTCAATTACACAAGATGTAAAATAAAAATACTTTTCAATTTAAACTTAAGAATTGACTTGAATGCTGTCCTCTTGGCAGTATACAATTTACCTGTGAGGGGACACAGGAGACATTACAAGGTTGAAACACCTATGTTTTCACTTCTCAATAAGGAAAAACTAGCAAAAATTGAGACAGTACACACAAATAAGTGAAAATTATTACAATCCCACTATCTAAATTACAAACTAGAAAAAAAAAAATTAAAAAATCTACATCTTCATAAAGCTACAGAAGGAAGGTATCTATCATGTGTTGAACCACATCAGCTCCGTCCGAATTTAACCAGTAACTCTTAACCTAAATATTAGTACATATATATGGTGTTAGAGATAAATAACACATGATATTTATGACCATATACACGTGTTATTCTATCTTGTGTAAGTTTTCATTTGCTTGATATTTTCATCCTTGATAGTAACTAAGGAGAGGTTGAAACTTAGAAAACTTACCTGAATGGTATTATGTGCAACGTATCGCTGTCTGCTTTTGTGAAAGCTAACATCAATACGGTCCCACGATACTTGATTAAGACCTCTAATCATCTCCTCTACACAGATTTCAAATTCTGGTTAGAATATCCTTTGTACAATTACGTAATTTATCTAGCTCTTTATGAGAAATGAATGGGTACCAAAATAATATCCTGAAGAGCCAGACTAACCTTCCAAGTCAATAACTCGTGTTCCAACTGCAGAGGATAATTTAGTATTTTCATCTTCACTCATGCCTTGTTCCATATGCACAATATGAGGGTACTTCATGTCGTTCACAAGAAGATTTGACTGTAGAATAGAAGGAAGAACGTAACTAGACTTGCTATTAAACTCTGTAATGACAGAATAAGAATTCACATAGTGGTCAAAGTAAAACTAACTTTGGGTAGTTCATTTTGACGGCGGATTGATGAAGTTCTCCATCCCACCACATCTTAGCTACAAGTAAAGGCAAACTAAGTTCACCAAGACAAAGACCGGGAATTTTTCGCTACAAGAAAGGGTTCTTAGAACTCAAAAAGGATACGGTCATAATTCGCATTAGCATATGCCACACGGCGTTTAAAACAACGTAAAGCTGACCTGCATGTATGATACAGTTGTCATGAAAAGACAAAATTTGCAAAGAATTAATATGTACAGATCAGCTTCTCGAAAGATTAATACTAACATGAAATGAAGTTCATCAGAGTCATTGACCATCTGTAGCAATAGTGGTGGTTTTCCATCATCATTATCAGTGAGGAAAAGATGCTTCCCTGATCTTCCGGCAATCCAGTGTGCAGTTTGTGATGCACTTTTTTCAAGAAAAGGAAGACCACAGAGAAGTGGGAGCTGAAATTTTGAGAAATGATGTGATAGAACTGACAACGACAACTGAGTTTTAAGAGAGTAAAATGAATGCACGCATAAACGCACCTGTTTATGCCCTCTTGAACCAAGATGCGGGGTAGCAAATGTCACGAAGTTCATGGGTTCCAATCCACCGATCTTCGTTTCATAAAACTGGTCGGGGCGTGGGGCAGAAACATTTGCTTCCCAGTTTGTACTATATCCAGGAATATTTGCAGATTTCGTTTTGGCAGAAAGTCCATATAGTCTTCCAATGGCGTACCGTGCAACGAGTCCACCTAAAGAGTGTGCCACAAACGAGACTTTGCAAACTCCAGGCCAGCGCCTGATGACATCCATCACCTGCACTATGTATTTAAAAGCGCATTATTCACTAATTGATAGAACTAGATTCTAGAGGTGATGTCCTAATCTGAGAAACAAGGACAAACATGCTATTACCAAAGTACCTCTTCAGCCAGCCTTTCACCCATTTTGTCAACACCATCAAAAGTCAACCTGGAAGGATTGCACTCGCTACCTATATGTTCACAATAGCATTCCAATAATGACTTTGCATCCCATTTAGAAAACCCAAATGTTAAAAAAAAGTATGCATAGTAGAATGACTGCAAGAAAAGGTTTCACTTGTACTAGCAAAGCTCATTTTCTAAAAGCAGTCCATCAACAGAATTTACAGGTAGTGAGATGACAAGTCAAGAAAGTAGTTACGGTGAACAATGACTTTATCAGGAAGGTTCTTCACGAACTGATCACCAGCATATCTCCAATCTGCAGCACTGAACATAGAAAATTGTAAGCAAAACTAGATGGCACAAGTCCAGAAGACTAGGTTATTGTTGAATCTAATCCAACTTCAGAATGTAGGTATGTGAAGTAATGTATCAGATCTAACCAAGTAACCAACACTTGATACTTAGAAAAATCTTTATAATTAAGTCTTGTAACAAAGTTCTGTGTCCGATTATGTCAAAGAGAGGGTGGGAGAGAGCCAAAAATGTGTTCCACTCTTCCACAATTGTACTTACCACAAAACTTGGCATGCTATGGCCTTAAAACAGTCAAATTCAATATCCACCAAGGGAATTGAAATGGTTTGTCTAAGGCACTTTACTTAGATGGCTTCATTAGATTGGATTAAAAGATCTAATTTCGTTTAATGACAGTTAACCTCAACCATGCTGTTTTTCCCTTTCCATTTTCAAAGACATGGTCTTAACCTTCTTATATGCAAGTACTCTACAGAGCGAGAGGGCAGAGATTAGCAGTATTAAACATCCTACTTGAACATCACAATTGGACAAGGAAAACATAAGAAACAGACCACATTCATCGAAATCCTAGTATCCTACTCAATAACCTGCAGCACTTCATCATCCATTCGTTAAATTCAGAGAAGTAGCTTTGCAAAACACATCCAAAGCATGATACCATCCTATTTAGCTTGCCACCAAATTCAATCAAAAAATTCATCTTTATGCCCCCTTCGGAGATTAGATACACAGGTTTATCTCAACCAATCTTGGCAATTACAAAATTTAGCGTCAGTTTCCAATACTCAACTCCATGGAGACTGCATATTTTTTCTTAGTTTTTCTAGTTAAGTTAAGTGGTTGAGGAACAATCATATCGAGAAATCCTGGATTTGATCATACAGATAAAAAAAATAATAAAAAAAAATACTGCCAGCTAGATCGACACAACCTTTATTTGAAAATTTTCAATAAACTGGCAAAATAACAGCAACCATGCCAAGAAATCAGATGAATTGAGAAATACATAGAATTTCTGGAAATAAATCAGTACCTTCCAATGATACCATTAACCATGACGACAAGATGGTCGGGGCGCACTTTAGCCTCGGCTACCGCCGCATCAAACACGTCCTCGCCGCCGTTGGAAGACTCGACTTCTACCTTCCTTTCCCTGTTAGAACTGCGCACCTCGAAGCAACCCCTACACAGATTCGGCATAAACCCCATATCACCACGCGCATCAACCCACCACACTTTACTTCCCCTTCTTCTATTTCTTGATCCCTTCACAAATTCTAATTTGAAGTTCACCACCACACCGGAAAATCGAGAATTCGAGTTGGGTTGTGGGTTTGGAATAGTGGGTTGTAAAGGGAACTTGGCTATGGTGATCATGAAGTTTAAGAATTTAAGAGAGAAAATCTAGGGAAAGGAAAAGGTTGAGAGAGAGAAAACGAGGGGAAAAGATATTATGTGGAATTTCACCCGATCGATCGAAAATTGATGGTGGGTGAAAACCGAAATTAAGTAGTGCCCTTTTATCTTCAGTTTCGGGTTTTTGTCGAGTGAGAATGGAAATGGAGTGGGTTTTTTGTACAAACTCAGAAAGATCTTTCAGACACATTTGTCGGAAGTATTTCAAACGTGATCCCCTTTGAATTACACGTGATGTTTTTCCTCATTGGACGGCTTTCGACTTTATATTCCCATAGGCAACTAGATTTGGATTTTAAAAATGGTTTTCGACATAACTCAATGATAAATGAGAAATTATTGATTAAAAACTCTCAGTCTGGTTTCGAATCTTAAAAGTAGATATATTTTTAGTAGGATCTTATTGTTGTTATCAAAATCAGGATCTTTGACTCAAAATCAGATCAGTAAGAATTAAGATATATTATGAAATTGATCGTTTATCAAATCAGAGATTAGTGAGACACATACAGTGATTAAATGATGTGGTTCCATGGTGGTCTTGAATCCATGTCCTTTCATTTTCAAAGCCTTTTTTCCTTATGTTTGTTTTGGATAGTTTTTAACGAGGCATCATCAGATAAGAAAAGCAAAGGATTTTTTTTTAGGTGCTCATAAAAACTATTCTTTTAAGATATGACTATTATTCATTTACAATAAATAATTAAAACCATAGGTATACCCAATGGTGTTTGTTATTTGTCTTTGTTGAAAATGATTGTATGTCTTTTGAGAATACCGAAAATGTTAGTAAAATAAAAATATATAAAATTAAATAATTAAAAAAAAAAAGGAGAGGGGGGAAGAAGAAGAGAATTAAGGTTGTATTTTTCTTAACAAATGCGGCTATTCATAAAAATGTCAGCTCCAAATACTTTATAAAAAGTGTTATCCAACATAAATTTTATTCAAACAATTCGTTTATGATCACAAATATAAATTTTGTACAATGTTGTCCTTACAAATTCTTCGTTGAAGTATGTA
Source organism: Scutellaria barbata (assembly GCA_028654395.1). Classification (NCBI taxonomy): domain Eukaryota; kingdom Viridiplantae; phylum Streptophyta; class Magnoliopsida; order Lamiales; family Lamiaceae; genus Scutellaria; species Scutellaria barbata. Next base: position 8,485,247 of record CM053646.1, on the reverse strand, counting down.
GTTTGTATCATGACCTCAATTAGCTAGTGCAATTTGTAAAATAGTGACAAATAATAAGAATATAATTCAATAATTTAGTAAAGAAAAATTTAAGTTAAAACATCAAGATAAAATTGTGTAATGTATTTTTTTTTTTTAGTTAGTCTCTTGTGAGATTGTTTTATGGAAGGGATTTGTGAGACAAACGTATATGATCATGTTTAGAACACAGTCTGATCATACGCAATAATAATGTTGCGTTTGTAAATATTCGTTTTACAACTATAAGTTTGCATTTACATCACATTTTTATTCTTACTAAATTAATTTACTATAAATATAGCATTTAATGACTTTGATTTACACCGATTTCTATAAGTACGAGTTTTGCAACTATAAGTATTAGTTATAGTTATGTGCATTTTGCAGCCATAAATATTACATGTAATGTATGAGTTATATAAGTATATATGTATTTTATAGTTATATATAGGGTATGTGTTTTACAACTCGTAATATGCGTCTTTCAAGCACATGGACTTGTTGTTGTGCACGACCGTACTCTAAAACACACGACTTTGGGTTGTTGTATACGGTTATATCCTGGGACACAATCTGACATTGTGAGTTCGTCTTACAAATCTCCTTCATGAGATTGTCCTTTTATTTTATTTTTGTGTGGCTTACATCTAACTATTTTAAAGTAGTAGAACTTGTGTGTCTTGGGGTATGGTGTGCCCTAATCTCAACTCTAATATCTTTAAGTAATACTACTAATACCTTTTACATGTAATAAGTAATATGTTTCACTAAAATATATATTTCAGTTATACAAATAATACATTATTAGTATGCAACTAATATCTTATGAGTATATAACTAATATCAAACTAATAATACTTTTGGGGTACGTATATCGGAGGATATACATTTTATAAACACTCACGTAAGATAAAAATTTTTATAATCTTATGTAAAACCGAAATTGATCTTGACCCGTCTTATTAATCTATATAAACTTTATTTTACATAACGTCTCAGATAAGACATATTTTATAAGTTTTTTCCTTTAAAATAGATTAACAACAATGATTTCTCAAAATTGCTACTATATAAATCTTAAAATGAGACTTAATAAAATCATTTACTAGACCTTATCCAGAATTTCTGATATGTTTGTTTGATTGAGTATGAAAAGGAAGATGGACTGAGAGTAAGTAATCACGTTCCGCAAATCTAGCCGATACTTGTGTGAGGTCATAATTTATTTTAATTTTTTGATCTTTTGATTTTGATTTTTCTTTTCTTTTTTTCCTTTTTGTTTTTTTGGGTAGTCTACTTCTCGAGTGGTTAGACGATTTCGGCTGCCTAAATTGTCCATACAATGTGATTACCGTTCTTCCGGCAAAAATACATAATTATATTAATAAAACATTAAGTAAATCAACTCTTGTAAACATAAATTATTATAATTATTATATTGTATATGAAAAAATAGATAACCTATCAAATACAAGGCTATAATTTTGATGTTCACCATTTTTGCTTATTCTAAAATTGACTTTCATAAGTTCATTTATATTTTATGTTATATAAAGTAACATGAATTAAATTATCATGGATCAGAACAACAACCACAACAAAACTTTAAATTATTTTGAAAATCTACAAAATTTCATCTTAGCCCTTTTTTTTTTTTAATAAATAAAATACATATTATCACGGATCTTTGACTCTTTAACTGGATATCAATGAACTAGAATCATTGATTACTCCTAATGAAGCTCATGAAATAAAAGTTCAAAATGTAAGTGTTTCATTGAATCAAAAACTCAATTAGTTACCTTACAATGAATTCTGGTGGTAGTTTCCATTAAATTGAAATTCAAAAATCTTCTTCTAAAATGTGGAATACTATGGAAAAAAAATACTAATTTAAATTTAAACTTGCTTCTGGACCATTCCTCTTTTAAAAAGACTCATTTAATATAGTAATTAAAAGTAAGTAAATTTCACCTTAATGAGCTGACTTCTGTTTTCCCTTTTTTTTTTTTTTTAATTAAATTAAAATTCTAAGGTGCATGTATGTGACTTTAATCAGCGCCTACCATCCTGGTTATTCTAAAGTGGAACCAAAACAATTAAGATTATCTTCCGTTCATCTAGGGAAATATATATTAAAAAAGATCAGTAGATATTGACTTAAACACAATATATTGTTGTTTACTCTAGATAGACGCTATCTTTGTCAAAAATAATATACCATACTTTATCATATAAAAAAATGCAAACTTCAACCGCTTCAATTCTATTTAAATTAAAAGGCCAATTAACATAACACCACCAAATAAAAAAAAAACATATACCACCCCCTGCAAGATGTGGCAATCATTATCGAACATGGGTGCCACCCCATATTTGACACTAAATTCCCTAATTTTCAACCACTTTATGCTCCCTCCTTATAAATAACATTACACTGCTACATAAAAACTCAACTTAGAAAGACAATAAATAATTGACCAAAAAAATATTCTTCATCAATTCAATGATCAACCTCATCCATGGCTCCATTATTCTCATGATCCTCTTCCTAAGTTGGAGCAGTGAGGGCGCGGGCGCCACTCAGGCTAGCAACCTGGTCCGACAGTTCCTGGGCCCACAGAATGCGGTTCGGTCGGCATTGCGCCTGCGGCCATTGGTGTGGGACCCCAAGATCGCGGGGTATGCGGCAGCGTACGCCAACAAGCGGCGGCGGGATTGCGCGCTGCAGCACTCGAACGGGCCGTACGGGGAGAACATATTCTGGGGGAGCGGCGGCGACTGGACGGCGGCCCAGGCGGCGACGGCGTGGGTGTCGGAGCGGCGGAGCTACAACTACTGGTCCAATTCGTGTGGGTACGGACAACAATGTGGGCATTATACGCAGATTGTTTGGAGGACCACAGCAAGGATTGGGTGCGCCAGAGTGGTCTGCAATGGTGGTGGGGGAGTTTTCATGATTTGTAATTATGATCCACCTGGGAATTACATTGGAGAGAAGCCATATTGATCACAAATATTATTATTATTTTATTTTATTTTTTTGGGGGAAGGGATGATTAATTTTGAATAAACCCTTATAACTAAAATTGTATAAATAAAACGGAGGTGATTAATGTTGTCATTTCTGATGACAATGTTATGGTTTTTTGTACCATTTTTTTGCTTTCAAGGATTACGATTCTGAGTTTTCTTACATTAGTTCCCTTACAAGATTGTAAATCTCCATTCCATAAATTTTTAAATGATTTTTTTTTTTGGTGCGCGCTCACATTATATGGTAGAAATAGAGGAAACTCTAACTATAGTATATAAGTTACAACCAACTGTTTATTAGCTTCGGCTAATTATAGTAATGTCAATATTGCAGCAATAGCTCATTTTTTTTTTTCAAATTTTTTGGATGAATTTTATAAAAAGACTCAATATATATATATATATATATATATATATATATATATATTAGTTCTTAATTTTAAACTTAGATTTAATTAAAGTTTCATAATAAAAGACTCAATTTAAGATTGAAGATTAGATTAAGTTTTCAATTTCAGATAAAATCTCATGTTCTTTTTCATTTTTTCTTTTTATTTAAATTTATAGATTCATTTATATTTAAATATACATTCATATTTTGGATAAATTAAGATAAATTAGTGCATGTTAAAAACAATCTTCATCCAACTTATCTTAATTTATATAAAAAAAAAGATATAATTAATTCAATTCATATAATATAATTTATATTAAAATAATTACCATTAAAATCGATTTTCTATATTTTATTTATATATGATTTACATTAACATATATATATATATATATATATATATATTAATACAAGTTAGATGGAACTAACTTATTTTAATTAATTAAAAATATAAATACAAATTAAAATATAAATAAAATAAAATAAGAAAATTCAATCTAATTTTCAAGTTTTTAAAGAAAAAAATTTATTATAAAATTTCTCAATTTTTTTTTTTTCAAACTTAGACTCCAAATTTTGTGGATGGTTTTCTCGATTTTTGTTACTCTGGTTCATTGGTTAATATTAAAATTCCATTAAAGAAAGAAAAAGGAAAGTACAACTGTACAACTGGCACTCCTTTTTCTGTACAGATGTCAGCTTATCATCTTATCAATAAGTATATATGTGGTTAAATTTGGTTAAGCTTAGCAACAGTTTTCGATATTGTAAGAGGAAAACAACTTAGCTAGGGCCCCTGCATCACTGCTACATAATTGCTGTCAGAAAAGAGCAGTCCAAATCTGCCAACCTACAACATTTTTTAATATGTCAAAAGAATTTTGGGTCATTTTTGGTATTTTATGGTAGGAACACCATTTAGCAGTCCATTTTGGGTGGATGAATGGTTTTGAAATGGGGTTTAAAATTCATATTATAAATTTATTGTTGGAAATCTATCATTTTTATTTTAAATTAATTTTAAAATAATTTATTTTAATTTGAGTTGATTTGAAATTCATTCATTTCAAATTTTAGATTTTAAATTACTCTATCCAAACATAACTCTACTTAATTGTTTTGATCTTAATTAATTGAAAAATTATTGGAAAATAGTAAATTTATTATTTAGTTCAATTAGCATGCGAAATGGATATATACATAACAACCATCCGTATGGCTTGGTTAGTGTAGCTAATACAATACGAAATCGAAACAAATTAATTAGATGTAATTGTAAATACTGTGAATTTTACGTTGCAAAGAAAAATGTTGTTGTATTGATTATGAACTTCAAAAAATAATCTTTGCATAAATATAGCTATTCTTTATGCATCTATTAAGAAAGATTTTGAAATCTATCATCCTACCAACACCCCTCTAATGCATTTATCTTTTGTGTTCATTGGGTAAAGTAGTTTGTAATTTTCTGGCAGAATATATTCCTTCAAGTACATTCTTCTTCAAATTTGTATTACTCCATCAATTTCAATTTATCTATCCTCTAAAGTTAGTTTCACACAAATTAATGCAACATCTTAAAGTCATGATAAAGCTTAATTGAAAAAAAAAAATCTTCAAAATTGCAATTTATTAATCCTAACTTTTTGAATTCAGCAAAAAAAATATCACCAAATTTTTATAAACTTACAATTTAATCGAGATTTTTTAAATTTAGCAAAAAAATATATATAACAACTTTAATCTCTATTGCAATTTGAAGCACAGTTGTATTCTTCGATTATGTGAGTTGAGTTTACGTGTCAAGTAAAGTAGCATGTTAAAGTTGAATTGCAATAGTGTGTAAAGTCCAAATTGTTATGTAAATATTGAAGTTGTAATTAAAAAAATGTGGTTTAAAGTGCAATAATTTGTTAAAAGTCATGATTTATTTTGCTAATTTTTAAAATTCGGGATTATATTACAGTTTTGGAAAAGCCTGTAATTTTTTTTTTGTTATATTAAAAAATTAGATTAAATTATAATTTTGAAAAAACGATTAAAAAAAATTAGCCTTAGGGATATGTATAAAATAACCACTATACCCGTTTTGGAATAATAAAAATGGGGTCTCCCACATAGTTATGAGTACTTCCAAATGAAGATTTAATACAGACTATAAAATAGGGGCAAAATAGGAATAATATTCAAATACAGGCGAAAAAACAATATATAAATGAAATAAACTATATTCAATATATAAATGAAATAAACTCTATTTTATAAGACGATAGTTATTTTAAAGGGAATGTGTGTGATAGTAACTGTTTGGTCGCAAATGAATATATAATTTACAACAATCCTATATATATATATATATATATATATATATAATACAACCCTACTCATCTATATACCCACAATTGATTGATGTATTAAAAATTTAAAATATTTATTAATTTGATTTTTTATATAATAATGGGATGAGATCATTATACGTTATCAATGAGGATATTAAGAATTGCTCATGATGGACATTTGAGTATTTTCCATGTATAATATACAATAGTGAGTTACATTTGAGGTTTTCATAATGCTTGTTCTTTTAAAAAAATAAATTCAATTTTAGTTCTTTTTGATTAAAAAATCAATTTTGGATAAAATTTATTGATATGAATAATGGAATAGCAGTTAATTTAAGTGTATATTTAATAGGAGTTCAATTAAATTATATCGATGTTTTCATCATGAAAACCAAACCCAAAATTTAAAATCCAAATTATTACTTTCAGTTGAATTCGATTCGATTTTTCAATTTGCACGATGCTTGTGTATGGAAAGGGAAAAAGTAAAAGGTTAGTTTGAGAGGAATGAATTGGATTTGGGGGTTGGTGTTGTTGAGTATGGAAGGTTGGTTTGCACAAGGGTGGTTGTAAATTGAAATAGTAAAAGATTATTTTGGAATTATTTAATCCCTTCACGTCTTACTTAAACATTTCAAATTACACATATGGATATGGGTTAGGGTGGGCTTCTGGAAATTTGCACTTACGAAAATGATGTGGTAACTTTAAGTTTCAAATAATGAAGATTATATAATATTAAAATCTTAAAAATAAATAGCGATGATATACATATATGGCTAACTCTAATGTTTTTGTAGAAGTTGGATTCAAATTGGACTTTTGTTGAATATCGACAAGTTTTAATTGATAGGATCAGTTTTGAAAAAAATTTCCCCCTTTCTATGCATAGTCGGTTTGATGATTCCTCTGCGTTTGATATACCAGTTTTGCTTTCTTTGATTTTAAATTATTGAATTTGAATTGATGGTTTATGGTTAATTTCTCCTAGTAAAAGTGTTTCAAAGTTCCAAAAAAAAAAATTAAAATTACATTATTATTATATTTTTACAATAAATATTACATTGGACCGAATAATATTTTATTTGATAAAACCATTTAAATTTTATTTGTGAATAGAATGCAGCACATGGTTCATATAAAAAAAAATCTATACTTTAAACAAAAGGACATATTAATCTTCATACAGAGCAAAAAAATAAAAAAAATCACTAATACATGGAGTCCAAATATAGTATAAGATCAATGCAAAATACACTCAAACTCCAAAACCACTTTTATTATCTTTCACATTTAAATATTAATTAAATCTTATATTTTATTTTATATTTCATCTCATATTTCATTATTAAAAATGCGATTCAAATATGAGATGAAAAATATTGTATACAGTTAAATAGATAATATCATGTGAAGAAACACATGGACACATTTCAAAAGATTAAAGAAGTGAAACAGAAACTACTCTAAAATAGAGCATTTGAAGCTTAAGAAAGTTAGGTAGTCATGAATGCACAAGCTGAAGGGTTCTAAGTTGGTTGTCCAAATTGATGAATTCCAACCCCCACGAGCAGACCAACTTATAAATACCATTTCTTCAAACCATAATTCATTACAATCAAACATGGGATTTCAATCACATATTGGTGTTCTAGCATTCCCTTTCGGCACACACGCTGCCCCTCTACTCACCGTGGTAAAGAGGCTCGCTGCCTTCTCACCACACACGCTATTTTCTTTTTTCAACAGTGCCGTTTCCAACAACACGCTTTTCAATAATAGCGTATCAGACTCGTATGAGAACATACGAGTCTACCACGTCTGGGACGGGACCCCACGTGGCCAAGTCTTTACGGGGAGTCATTTTGAGGCCGTTGGATTGTTCCTTAAAGCTTCACCTGGTAATTTTGACAAGGTTATTGAAGAGTCAGAAGTGGAAACAGGCCTCAAGATTAGCTGTTTGATAACTGATGCATTTTTGTGGTTTGCTTATGACTTGGCGGAGAAAAGAGGGGTTCCATGGCTGGCCTTTTGGACTTCTGCTCAATGTGCTCTGTCTGCCCATATGTACACCCATGAAATCTTGAAAGCTGTTGGATCCACTGGTAATTAATTCTTATACCTACATATATGATATTTTAGGATTTTGTTATCCTAGAGATTGATGCAAGACAACTAAATTATTAATGAAAATTAAATCAAAATAATTAGGATTCATCGTCTAAAATTCTAGCAATGAGATTCTTTTCCATTATTCCATCTTTTAAGACTTTTAGGAGATATGGGCTTCCTCCATTTCTTTCTTTAAATCACTGACCCAATTACCTTTTCTTAAGCCCAAATCTTCCTTTCCTTTCTTCTTCACTTTCCAATCCAGGATACTCTTCAACCTTAAATCCCTGATATTGGGCTCTTCCTTCTTTTTTCAAGCCCAAGCCGTGCTCAATTATTTGTTTGGGCTTCAATATCCAAAATTTCTCCAAATAACCCACTGCTTAGCCCACGATCACCCAAAATATTTCAATTTTTTTAAATAAGTAACAAAATAATATATGAAATATTTGAAGATAAAAAAATATATATATACAAGAAAATAATGTATTAAATCATAAAAGATTAAAATTTTAATTTAATCAACACTAAAATACACTTGTTTTCTAAATATCATAGGTCGAGTGGTATCTCATAAATGGTGATGATTCAGATTCGGTTCTCGATCACGTAAGTTTTTTAATATTTATTTACTATTTTTCAGTTCTTCAAAAAATAAAAAAAATAAAAATTTGAGATTTGTCCATTCTCGAAGCTTAGCAAACTCTTGACAGTGAGTTTTGGCCAAGAACATCTCTTACATTTTTCATAATGAATGAACTTGATTATCTTTTCAATTTTAAATCTTAAATTCATTGATTAGTTAAGGGTTTATGCCTAATTTTTATGTTTCGGATATAGGACCAAAACTTAAGAACAATAACTATTTGGAACGAAGAGAGTATTTTTATATTTTTCATATGAATGAAGGATATCTTTATGTATTAGCACTTTCTGACAAACTCATGGAAAACAGAAGTTGGAGAAACAGCAGAACAAGAAGTGATTCAGTCACTGATTCCAGGACTGGAAATGGCACAGATGAGTGATCTTCCCCCGGAAATTTTCTTGGACAAAAACCCATCTCCCCTGGCAATAACAATCAACAACATGGTGGAAAAACTACCAAAATCCACCGCTGTTGTCCTAAATTCCTTCGAAGAAATCGACCCCATTATCACAACCGACCTGAAATCAAAATTCCACGATTTCCTTAACATTGGCCCGTCAATCCTCTCCTCCCCCACCCCACCAACCCCTGACGACAAAACAGGATGCCTGGCATGGCTGGACAGCCAAACCCGGCCTAAATCAGTGGTCTACATCAGCTTCGGAACGGTGATCACACCGCCGGAAAACGAGCTGGTTGCATTGTCTGAAGCCCTGGAAACCTGTAAATACCCATATCTCTGGTCTCTCAACGACCAGGCGAAGAAATATCTCCCGACAGGGTTCCTCGACCGGACAAAGGAGCTTGGGGTGATCGTTCCGTGGGCCCCACAACAGCGAGTTCTTGCACATCCAAGTGTGGGAGTGTTCATCACTCACTGTGGATGGAATTCGATCCTGGAGAGTATTTGCAGCGGGGTTCCGTTGATTTGCAGGCCCTTTTTCGGGGATCAGAAGCTGAACAGCAGAATGGTTGAGGATTCGTGGAAGATTGGAGTGAGGCTTGAAGGAGGAGTGCTGAGTAAAACTGGAACAGTTGAAGCATTGTGTCGTGTCATGATGAGTGAAGAAGGAGAGAGAATCAGGGAAAATGTTTATGAGATGAATGAAAAGGCTAAAAGTGCAGTTGAACCCAAAGGAAGTTCATTTAAGAATTTCAACAAGTTGCTGGAAATAATAAATGGTAGTTAATCTGCGCTTGATTGCAATGCTGTTTCTTTATTTGGCCCAATAATATTATGTGATCCAGCCTCACTGTCTTCCATCTCCTTTTCCGGTATTCTAAAAATGACGATTCTTAACCGCATTAATTTTTGTTTTTTTTTTTTCGTCTTAGGTGTTAGGTGGAGCAATTCGATCCTGCACATTTTTTTAAAACCTTTTAGCAAAACATTAATGTTTTTAATATATTATAATCTTTTATCAAATTATTATTATTTAATTAGATATAGATAAAAAATTCATGAATTGAGAAATACAAATACAAAAAATTCAAATGAAATATTAAGGTTTTACTAGTTCTCCAAAATAAATTCAAAAACAAAATATAATATAAGAGTTCTAAAAATATTTTTTATAAATGATTAAAATAAAAAAAATTAATTTAAATATGACGTTTAGGCGCCACCCGAACTCTTGACTTGGCATAGATAGCAATTTCAAATCATTGCACTTTTCAATTATTGGATTGTCATCACGTGTAGTTTTAAATATATAACAAAATCATCATGTGTTTAATTAAGACATTAATGAATTTAACAAAATTACTAATAGATGACTTCACTCACTGCCTTTCTTAGACACGAAAGAAATTTACATACTTATATTTGTCAAAAAAAAAAAAAAATTTACTCCCTTCTTTTTAAAGCAGCAGTGGGTTTAAAACAATGTTTCAATTTTATTTGTACATGATGATTTTATATAATTTTCCCGTAATTTTGGTATAGATTGTATACATACAATGTCCTCCAAAATGTTTGGTTTGGAAGTGCACACGTTAATTAAAAACACATCACAAAATATAAAGTGGTGGGTTAGAAAGACGTATGTGATTGTCCAAAATGTTTGGATCGTTAAGTGGGCCGCATACAATAGGGTGCAGTTCAGCCCATGTAAAATGAAAATCCTAAAAGGCTTGCAGTTAATGGATTTTGCTTGTACATTTCAATTGGGCTAGGCCCACAATGTGAGGTTACTGGTGCATGATAACGGATTAAAATCATGGTCGTGCAAGTAAAATCGATTAAAATTGTAAACTAGTCTACAAATACATGTATAGAATATACATGTATAGAATGTTCATTGCTGCTCATCACATTAATATGTGTTCACAGTAAATGTGTCAAGAATTTAAAATATTTATTAATTTCATATTTTATATAACAAGGGGATGCGATTATTACACATCATCGATAAATATATTAATAATTGTCCACGGTAGACATTTGAGCATTTTCCTAGAATGTTATGTGTATTCACTGAATACAATGTAGAAATACACAAATCTAGACAAGGCATAAAGAAATGGAAAAGGTTGAATCAAATTTATTGACTGGATTAAAAAATACTTGCAATAGATTTAGAAGTTTCTAAAATAGCCCTTTTAACTCAAATAATTTAACACCATCAAAATTCACAACCTAAAATTCAAAACCCAAAAGTATGTTCAATAAATAATTTTATATATAAAAAAAAATTGTCAACTCCCATTAACGTAATTACTCATGATAGTACAAGGTTCTCAAAAATAAATAATAATAATAAAGGACATTAAAACATTTTAAAAGCTGGGGAATTGTTTAATTAGGAAAAATTGGTGGCCACCCATTAATAAAATCACCACATGCATACCAAAAACTAGTGCATGTGGAGTTGCAAATGTGCATAAAACCAGATTGCCACCAAATAGCTAGTGACCTCAATAATTACCGGCCCGGCCCGGCCCCATTAAGCATTATAAATAAGCTCCTATACATACATAGATACACCAATACTTGTCTCTATCCTTCAATTAGGTGGGCAGATTCTTGGAATCTCTCTGCTGGCAGTTTACACTCTTGCAATTATTCACAAGTGATAAAATTGCATGTGCTATTACAAGATGCAAACTAGAATCTGGTTTCTTGAATCTCGAATAAACCCCCATTCAAGAGATTTAAGTCACTGATCTAGTTGTTCCTAGATCTTTGTATTAATACTCTTAGTATTTATATATATGTTGTTCGTTATGTCTTGCTCCAATATTATTATATTAAGACGAATCACTATCTTGTAATCAACGATCATAAATATTGATGATCCTATAAGTAACACCAAAAAAATATCTATGATATACGAAATAAAATATGCATGCATCAATATTTTTTTTAAGTAACTTATTTATAACTTTTGGTTTAATTGATTTTATTTGATAAGATATATATGTATGTATATAGCATGATAAAGCTAAATGACAAGTACTATTGTACAAGTGTTGTATTATAACAAAAAGGGGTACTTGGATTTATAAGGAAAATCGTCTCTTTTCTTCCGTAACTTATGACTCTTTTCATTTTCTTACCATCGTTTTTACTTATGATCCTCTAACTATCATCTGTATTAATTTTCATCCAGTTTGATTTTTCAAATTCCTTTCGGAGTAACCAACTCAAGCCACCAATAAATTTCTGGTAAACGTAAATTTTAATAATATTTAATGTCATAGTTATAAGGGCATATTAACATCGTACCGAACTAGTATAATTAGGTCTGAAAAAAATAGCCAATTTTCTTCTCTTTTCTCTTTAATTAAGAGGTATAGACTCCATTTAATTATTTCATGAACATGAGTATCCTTTGTAAGCTATTCTGTGTGCTTTTCTCAAAATGCACCGACTTGTGTGCTACGTCTTTTTGCTTGGTGAATAGGACAATTAAACACATTTAATTTATAAGTGTCCCACTTGATAAATATATACCAATTAGAGTTGTATTAGCTATGAGAGCCCTTGTGCGTGATTTCTTCTTTGACAGAAATTCCAATGCTAAAACATCAGATTTACACTAATTAATTTATGAAAATGACATCAACACAAATCTTAATTAGAATATTCATGACAACCAAGTAGCTCTGACTCATGTATGTGTATGTCTTCATATATAATGCACTATAACTTGTGGTTCATACTCCGTTTCAATCTTCACACGTTTTATTTTATCTTATCGATCATATATGCATAATTATATTTGTGTAATTATGTCATGCTTATACAGAAGGTCTGCATTAATGAACTACAACAGTACGAGATTAATGTTTCGTAGTTTCTTGAACAGGTGAATTCTACTGAGACGAACAAGGTTCATGATAATGCAGCATGAAAAGGTTATATCAGATACTTAGGCGGATACAAGGAAGCATTTTATACGGTTGGTTAATTGTATGTAATGTTGCAAACAATTATTGGGCCGGAAAATAAAAAATGGTAAGAAATCTTAGTCATGTTTGGCCATGATTAACTCTCTGCGAATAAGAAGTCACAAGGTTATTTCTGCAATTCAAATTAATCATTATTGATGAAAAGCATGATTGAACAGAAATAAATCACAAACTTTCATGAAATTGTTATTTTAACAAGACTTCGAATTTAGAAAAACAATATCACAAAATTTACATAATTTTACAACTCGAATCATCGTCGGCGACAGATTGGCCACTCCTCAAATTAGGAGGTTTTTTTGGGTCAGTTTATAAGCTTTTTAAAATATCTTATAAGCTACTCAAAAGTATTTGATTAAATTTTAAAAATAAAATCTTATTTTAAATCAAAATAAGATGTTAGGAGTTTATTAATTTTTTTTTAAAAGTAAAAGAATCTCAATTTATTTATACAATAAAATTTTATTTTTTAAATACCTTCAAATTTGATTATTGAAATTACACGATTGTCATCATTAATATCTTCCACCATATTATTTATCTAAGCACTTCAACAATTTATTTCTAAACTAAAATTAAATATCTTAGCTCTAAAAACATTTTATAAGCTATAAAAATAAGCTTAAGCCAAACACCCTCTAATTTTTCCACATTAGATGCTATCTTTTTTCTAAATTTTGTGACATGGTGTGGGGCATACAAAGTGCAAAATTAGCCAAAAACATCTGCAATCTTTCAACCAAAAAAAAAAAAAAAGGGTAATTTGAACTAATGCAAAACCATGTAAAGTTTCTCTTTTTTTTTTTTCTTCTTTCTTTTTCTTTGGCTAAATTTTATTAAACATGTTAAAATTGCAATTTTTAAGAGCTTATGATTTCTTTTGCAATTAAGTTTTAAAGAAATGAGAACCAACCTAAGAAACTTCAACAAGCTGTCTTGGCACTACAGTTTAACAGAGACAGAAATCAATCATACACCACAAAAATAATCAAGATTTAGTCTTTAATATACCAAATTAAAAACTGGAATTTAGTGGCCAACTTTTGTATATAAAGCGTTGTACTCACTTAACTGCATGCACACCCCACTAGAGAATTAAAGTGTTAGATATTTTGCAAGGGAGTGAAGCAGTGTGAGAAGCTAAAAAAAAAAAAGAAGAAAAAAAAAATGGCTTCTCAAACTGAAAAAATCGATCTTGTAACACCATTGGTTCCAAAGGAATACAATGAATCTCAATCAGAATTCACCAAAGATGAAATCTTGACAGAAACCAAGTTACAGCTATTCCTAGCAGGTCCAATGATGTTTGTCAATCTTTTACTATCCCTCATTCAGACAATCTCTGTCATGTTCGTCGGACACGTCAGCGAGCTAGCCCTGTCGGGGGCCTCCATGGCCACCTCCTTCGCCTCCGTTACCGGTTTCAGTTTGCTGGTAAGTATATACCTCTCTCTATCCACGTTTACCTCAATAGACAACGGTTTTTAAAGTGTTGTGATTTCAGGTAGGAATGGCGTGTGCGTTGGACACGTACTGTGGCCAATCATATGGCGCGAAGCAATACCATATGCTTGGAATCCACATGCAAAGAGCCATGTTTGTGTTGCTGCTTGTGAGTATCCCACTTGCATGCACTTGGGCCACAGCAGGGGATATTCTCAAGATTCTTGGACAAGATCCAGCCATTGCAGCCGAGGCTGGAGTCTATGCTCGTTACATGATCCCGTCTATCTTCCCGTTCGCGCTTCTTCAATGCCAGTTCAGGTTCTTGCAGACTCAGAATAATGTGGTTCCAATGATGCTCACATCTGGGATTACGACGTTGCTTCATATACCTATTTGCTGGCTCTTGATTTCCAAGTTTGGGTTGGGAAGCAAAGGTGCTGCCTTGGCTAATGGCATTTCTTATTGGACTAATGACATTTTCTTGGCCCTTTACATCACTTTGTCCCCTGCTTGTAAGCATACCTGGAAAGGGTTTTCTAAGGAAGCTCTTCAGAATGTTTCTAAGTTCATCTGGCTTGCTGTTCCCTCTGCTATCATGGTTTGGTATGTCTTTTTAATTTCTTGTTTTGATTTATTTTGTTTTATATGTTTTTTTTCCATGTTCTTATTTGTGTGTTCTTGCAGCTTGGAGATTTGGTCTTATGAGATCATGGTTATTGTATCTGGTCTTCTTCCAAATCCCACTTTGGAAACATCTGTTCTTTCAATCAGGTTTGCTTAATTATTCATATTGATCATGTTGTAATCTTACTCGACATTTCACTAATTCTTGGATTAACTCTATGTGATGCAGCTTAAACACAAATGGGATGATTTACATGATTCCACTTGGATTAGGCAGTGCAATAAGGTGATATATCCATCATAATTAGTAATTAATTCCAAGTGATCAATCACCTATATATATATATATATATATATATATATCCCAAATTTCTTATAAAAAATCTGATTCCTCAGTGTACGAGTGGCGAATGAGCTAGGCGCAGGACGGCCAAAAGCAGCTCGTCTGGCAGTGTTAATGGCGACGTTCATGGTGGCCGTTGAGAGCATTATAGCAGTAGTAATCATAATCTTGGGCAGGAATATCTGGGGATACTGTTTTAGCAGTGAACCAGATGTGATCTCATATGTGTCTGATATGATGATACTAATTGCCATCACCAATTTAGCAGATGGAGTTCTCTCTGTTCTCAATGGTACACACTTATCACAACACTTCAAAATCCAACACCCCACAATCTTCACAACTCTCATAAAAATCTCTTCTTTATTTAGGCATTGCCAGAGGATGTGGTTGGCAAAAGATTGGAGCCATTGTCAACTTGGGTTCCTTTTATCTCATTGGAATTCCTCTTGGGATCGTGCTCGCTTTCGTATTGCACCTTGGTGGAAAAGTATATTCACAAATCCATACTCATTCCACCATCTTTTTTTATGTCAATACTCACAACTCACATCATTTTTCATTCTCAGGGACTATGGACTGGAATTATAGCTGCAGTTTTCGCGCAGACATTTTTCTTGTCAGTCATAACGATCCGAACTAAGTGGGAGGAAGAGGTAAAGATAGTGATCGTGTTATAGTCTTGGAGATCAATTTTGATCTTTTGGATTGGATTTTGAAGATGAACATTAATGTTTTTGTGTTGTGCAGGCAAGGAAAGCTTCAGCCAGAGTTTTCGACTCAACGATGCCGGTTGTGGCGTAGTGAGAAATCAAAGATGATGAGATGAAAGAGATATATGCAGTTATGAGATCAATCTCAGCGTGGAAAGCAACAACGATGAAAATATATACAACAGATACAGAGCTGCTGTTTCTGGCCCAAAGAAGACATATCTCACAAGACTTTCCCTTCACTGCTTGTCAAAATACTTGTTTTTTTTTTTTTTTATACTTTGGAATTACTTGTGAAATTTCATGTACTGTTGATTGAATTTAATGAGAATTTTTATTTGTTGTTCCCATCAAATATTTGCACCTAAATCATACCTGTCAACAGTTTAACAGACAACAAAAACAATTTATAGGAATGAAAATTCGCTCCAGTTTAATTATCACGATTATAATATTTTACGTGGGCCTTGTAACTAAAGAGACCTTTAAATTAAGCTGGTGAAAATCAAAACTGACCTTATATATCGCATCATCTTGCAGGGCTAGGCCTGCAGGCAAAAAACAAGGTATATTTATTTTACTAATAACATATTTGAGGTAGAGTTCTTGAAACATAAATAATTAGAGCAAAATAATAATAATAATAATAATAATAATAATAATAATAATAATAATTTTTTTACTATACAAACACTATGAAATCGGTACTAAAAATCAGAATTTGATATTGCATGATAGGTGCATGCACATGAAAACAAATTAAGTAGAATATGATTTAACTTATATATATGTACATGTGTGTGTGACATTATAAATTAAAATATTTTAGCAGATACGGCCGCCTTAAAGAAGGACAAACTTGAACATAAAATAATAATGACAACTTACTTGAGAAATAAATTAAGGCATATATGACTTACAAAATATCATCCTAGTTAAATTTCTTTGATAAAACGACGTCGGAAAATACACATACTAACTACTGTGTGATGGGCGGCTAAATTGATGCCGCCTATATGTGCTTGGTTTTAGAAGTCATTCTCATCTTATATATATTTGTTATGCTCTCAAATTGCATAAGGTTTTTTTTTTTTTCCTTTAATGTCCACTATCATTAATTAATATTATGTTGTATTTCACCGATATATAATGAGAGTAAGTGAATGTAGTTTTCAAGATAATATATTAAAAGGGGTAAGTGAATGTAATTTTCAAGATTTATAAGTCCTCGAGTGGACAGAGCTTTTTCACGTCCATCTTCCACTACATCTACGACTTAATTAATAATTATAAATTATTAATTAAATGTCAACTTCAGCGCACTAGTTTAACTTATAAATCAGATGGTCATTCAGTATAATAAAGGGGAAAATTTAGTCACAGATATTATAAAAAAAAAAAAAAGGATTTTTAATAATTTAATTTATTAAAATTACTAAATACTTTCATCGACCGACACTAGATGATAGAATAAAAAACAGGTAATTCAAGTGAAAGCAAGACCTAATTTGATATTAAAATTAAATAGTTCCAAGACGCACATTAATGACAACCTTAACTCTTATGCTATAGGGGTCTTAAAAATAAAATAAAAAAACCTCTTACACTATAGGTGAAGTACTCATTTATAATCAACTTTTTTTTTTATCAGTTATGATTTAATTTATTTACCTGAAAAATGAATTTGAAAAAAAAAAAAAAAGACAGTACACAATGTCAAGAATTCGTTTAATCAAATCATAATGACTATTTAATCAGATCCAAAGGATTTTCCTCATATATTTGCCTATGTCATGCTCTCTCCAACCCATATACATAAAATTTGATTTGCTTTTTTTTTTTTTTTATGTTCTTTTAAGGTTTCAAGATATAGTTCAATTTTTATATAAAATAATAAATAATATTTATTTAACTCATATATTAATATATTTTAGTTCAATTTATCTTTTCAGTAATGGAAATATATAAAAACAATAAAAAAATATTGGGTAAATATGAGTGTGAATTGAATAATTTGATGAATCATAGTAGTGTGGCAACTGACATTATGGCATATTCAGCTTTACACTATGGTCTAATAAGTCTTTAATTAACGCTCATTAATCATTACAAGGATTAAATATCAATAAAGCATACATCAGAAAATGACACATTTGGAGTGTATTAATGATGAATGTGATCTTGTATATATTTTAACTGCCCCATGTGAATATTCCGACATGCTGGTTGTTGATCGCCAGACACCAATGGTGTATAATCACTCACGCGAACTAGGAAATTAAATTAAAATTCAACGGTCTAAATGAGCCTTGCACTACCAAACAAATTATGATATTTATTTCAAATCTGCAAAAATTTCATTATGCTTTTTTCCTTTTTTTGTAGGGTCATTTTTCTTTTCCCTTTCCTTTTTTCTCTTTTTCAATAAAACAGGTTTCCAAATTTTGAGTACATAACTATTTAAGAATAAACATTCTTGTGAGATTGTTTCGGATACAATTTTATTAGGTGAAATTTATTTGCTCACAATCAAAATCTAATGTTATAACAAGTTAATTTATATTTTATATATTATGAGTTGTGCGTTGACTTAGGTCCATGAAAATCTTGCTAATATTTAAGATATTAATAAACTAACTCTTATGTACCAAATTAGTTCGTATGTAGCCTCGCAATAATATATGAGGTCTCCTCCTAGGCTTATATAATAGCTTGAATTTTTTTTTAAATATAATATTAGTTGTTTATAGTTATTATTGTGATGGTATTATTTGAATAGTATATACCTTCACTTGATATATAATTATTAAATAATGGGGAGATGCATCCCATATTTATGTGCCTACGTGATTGTGTGCATTTAGGAGCAAATGAATCTTTTTGAAATTGTTTTATTCGATGATGTGACCTGATAAATAATTATTTATTCGACGATTCTAATTTTTTTGCGGTTTTAAAAACATAGGAAGTAGGTAGTATAATAATAACTAAATAATGGCAATAGGGTTGAGGAAATTAATTAAAAATTGGACGGTCTAAATGAGTTTAGTGCTGTCACTTAAAAGTTTTAAGGACTCGTTTGCTTTGAGTGATGGGTTTGATAAGATTGATAAGATTTATGGAATTGCACTGTTTATCAAAGATAAAAAATGATGTTAGTTGGGTGTTTGGTATATAGGTTTTATAGTAGGTTTGAGTAAATTATGTGTTTGGTTTGAATGATTATGAGTTTATTAAAGTAGGTTTGTTTATAATATATTGTTTGGTGTATTGGTTAAGGATGATAAAAAAAATGAAATTACTAAACTACCCTTACATTTTCTTTTCTTTTTATATTTTATTTTTCCATTCATTTTCTTTTGTTTCTTATTTTGTTTTCTTTAAATTTTAATTGTTATTATATTTCACAACTAATCTATCAGATATTAATATTTAAGGTAATTTAATTATATACAATTAAAATGTTAAATAATATCATATAAAATATTTAAAAATATTATTTAAAAATATTATTTTAAATAATAAAAATCACGATTAACTACACAGATCATACGTATTATTAAAATTACATGCAATAATTAAAATTTGAGATATGTTTTTACTATGATAAAATAAACCTAAACATACATTATTTTTCGTAGTAAACCGGTCATATTAAAATTACATGCAATAATTAAAATTTGAGATATGTTTTTACTATGATAAAATAAACCTAAACATACATTATTTTTCGTAGTAAACCGGATGACCGTGAAATAAAATTATTGATAAAATTAAATTTTAAAAATTGTTCATAAAATAAAAGTAAAGAAACAATATTTGCCTAATTGAAAAAATAAAAGTTAAAAAATTACTAATAAAATTAAAGCACAATTTATAAAAAAAAGTGATCCATAATTACGAGGATATATTGGTAATTTTAAATCTTTTACTATTCATGTTAATTTAACCCACCAAAAATGGTGGGTTTATAAACCCACCAATAATCCTACCCAATCCCACACATAAACCCGGACCCAATAAATAAACACACACATAAACCCGAACCAAATAAACAAACCAACTATCAAACCTATAAAGCAAACATAGGTTTAGGTTGGTTTAAAATCTCAAACCAACCTAAACCCCTCAACCAAACGAGCCCTAAGATATTTGTTATGATAGTGACCATTTTTTGTCGTTTCATTCAGAAGAAGTGATGGATGCATTTTGCATTTATGAATATATATATATATATATATATATATATATATATATATATTCATTATTTTTTAATAGATTTAATTAGAAACAAAATAAAATATCATAGAGGAAACCAAAGGGGTCTCAAATTTATATTGGTCGGAAACTATTGGTTCTAGAACTGGTTTTTGTATATTCCAAATTTGCATTCAAGTTTTATGTACGATTTAACTCTAAAATACACTGAAATTAAATAGAGAGTTTGAAATGGAAAAAAAACCAATCAGCATAAAACTGATTCCACATTTACTTCATTACCATGGATGGAAAATAATAAAATGTCTATCATGAATAATTCTTAATATACCAATTGATAACGTGTAATAATCTCATTTTCGATAATATGAATAGGATGATTATTTAACATATCAATGATTATCACATATTAATGTTCGCGATGAATAGAATAGTAGAACCACACAATAAATAACTATTTATATTAATTCCTCGTGGGTTGTTTAGGCTTTGGTCCTCTAGGAATAGAACCTAATATTTGACATAAATAGCAACAATAAGTTTGAATTAATATATAAGTTGAAATTCATAATTGAAATATAGTGATATTAGTTACAATCTTATGTCACTTTATTGTAAAATGATTTTAAAATGATGTAAGAGTTGACGTGGACCAATGAAGTAAAATATATTGTGACGTAAGCTTCTATTTGATTTGCTACTCTTTGGTAACGTGCTGCATTCAATAATGTACATCAATTATATATTTCAAGCTATATGTATATTTAAGATTAATTACATTTTATCATTCAAATTATATATTATTTTGGTATTCTATCTTTTTTATTTATCGGGAGACACTATCTACATCTCATACATTTCTAAACAAATCTTATTTTTTTAAATTTAGAAGGGTAAATCTGGTATTGTGTTTTTTTATTATAATATTAAAAAATAGGATATATTTTGTTTTTTTTTTACCCTTCTAAACACACCCTGTTCTATCTCCCGTCCTCGTCCCTCTCTCTATTTTTTTTTTTCACTAACTTTTTATCTTGAATTTTTAATGAATGACATAAGAATATGATGAAAACTAATTTAAAAAAAAAAAAATATATATATATATATATATATATATATATATAAATCATGTAGAAATTGTTTAAAAAATGAAAAAAAATTGAATGACTGTTTGACTTTGGTTGATCGAAAACAAAGATGTGTTCAACTAATTAGAATCGAACAGACTGTTGATTTTTTCTTTTTACAGTTTTATACAATTTTATATTCATATCATATGATTTCCACGTATTTAGATAACAATTTTATTATTTTGTTGTTTCATTTCTCAAATATTTAAGTGAAGAAGTTAAAAAATATAAAAAATTGGGGAGGGCGGGCGGAATAGATACGAGAGGCAGGAGGAATATGAAGACTGTTTTCACCATGAGGAAGTCTATTTAAGATTAAGATTGTATTTGGATGGAGAAATTTGAAATCTATAATAGTAAATTTATTGATGGGTTAGGATAGAATCGATAGATATGTATTTGAAATTCATTATTTTTATTTTAAATTAATTTTTGAATAATACATATAGATTCTAAATTCACTTTAATTTAAGTAACTTAAAATTTATTCATTTTAAATCTTTCCATTCAAATACAAATTAAAGGTATTTTCATTTATTAAGATAATTATATATAGGAAGAAACATGAATGGACAACGGCCAATTTTTTTTTTTTTCTCTGTAGTATATATTGTTAGAAATTAATAATCAAATAGCATGTTTGAATCATATATAAACCGATAAAAATAGCTCATCATGAAAAAACCAAACATCTTGAACTCTATGGTGATTAATCAAATTAGAGAAGAGATAATAACCATAAAATGGGGAAACGTATTAGAACTTATAAAATAATTTGACCTTTCTTCACTTCTGTATAGAAAATATAGAACATAAGATAAAAATGTTGATGTTTAACGTACAACGAGAATATTGATGTTGAGACCATTATAATAATAAATTTCATTTATTTTCAATTTATTCCTTCAACAAATTAAAAATCACATAATAGTATCTACACATAGGAGCCCATAAATTTTTTGATATTCATATAAACTCATAACTTAAATTTTAATGAATCACTTTTATTGAACCTCCTTTAAACAATTATAAATATTTAATTTAACAAGCGAAAGCTCAATAATTAGATATTGTAACAATATATACCTATTACAACTTAAGAGCCACATTATGATAGAGTTGTTATTTTATTTTATTTTTTTGCCTTAGAAAATAAGACATTGATAAATCTCAAAAGTAAAAATCCAGTAATTTGTGGTCGTTGTCCTCCAGCTACCGACTTAAGTCTACAGTTAAAAGAAACTATATATTCAAACACGTCATAATTTACCAAGAATTGACTCCACTTATTATTATTATTATCATTCCTTTGACCACTATATAGGATCTAAGCTAGATTTTATATGTAGGTAATAAAGCGATTATAGATTCTTTATATCAGATTTTTGTACGCACGCATATCAATTTTAAATAAATTAATGATAAATATAGTGTTATGTTAACTTTATTTCTTATTAATTGATGATGATATATTTTTCTTAAAACAAAAAACCACATGGGATGGGAGGATCAAGGAACCGTGAGCCTTTATATTTCTTAGATCCAAATTATTTTTACAATCTGTTTATATTAGAGCAATGATGATTTATATGTATATATTGCACTTTTTTTAATAAAGAGTTTTATGATATATTTACACTCCAAATTTTTATATTGATTTAAAGAGATAGCAACCTAATCTACCACAATATATATTATAACATCTCAACTACTATTTAATATAATAAAATGCTTTAAAATAAGTATAATTTTTTTCAGATTCGAACCCACTTTGATGAAGAGATTTAATGGAGCCACAACCACCTAAGTCAACTCAACGACTCAACATCAATACCTCGTTTGTTTATATTTAAAAAAAAAACATTAAAATCATTTAAATATCCCAAAAAATTTCGTTTGGAAGCCATTGACAAACACCCCAAAAATTATTGTTTGGAAGCCACTGACAAACAAAGTTAAGAAATTGTCGTTGGAAGCCATTTCTAGAAAAGGAAGGAAAGCCAAATTAAAAAATATGGCCAAAGATTATAGTTTTATTTAGATTTTTCATATATTAGTGATAAATTATATAATTAGGGTAAACGAGGAGTAGGGTTAGTGGGTTAGATGAATATTTTCCATGTGTAAGTTTAAACGAAGATTTAGAAAAGTATAATGAAACGAAATTTTTTGGAAATAAATAAATTGAAATTATTCAAACGTTATTAAATAAATTAATTGGAATTATTAAAAGAAGATTATTAAATATATTCTAACATATTAAATTGGAATTATTAAACGAAGATTATTAATTGGAACTATATTCTAACATATTATTAAATAATTGGAACTAAATTCTAACAAATTAATTGAAATTATTAAACAAAGATTTCCAAAAAAATTAGTTTAACGTT
Organism: Scutellaria barbata; assembly: GCA_028654395.1. NCBI lineage: Eukaryota > Viridiplantae > Streptophyta > Magnoliopsida > Lamiales > Lamiaceae > Scutellaria > Scutellaria barbata. The sequence continues at coordinate 8,461,413 of CM053646.1, read as the reverse complement.
GTTTCAAAGCATAATCTTCGTTTAATCCTAAATTAGAATTATTCACCTGTTTTTCAACAAATTAGGATTAAACGATGATTTTTCAAAAACTTTGTTTAACGTTGTTTTGCACCATAATCTTCATTTAACCCTAAATTAGAATTATTCACCTATTTTTTTACAAATTAAGGTTAAACGATGATTTTCCAAATGTTCGTTTAACGTTGTTTCGCAACATAATCTTTGTTTAATCATAAATTAGAATTATTCGCCTATTATTTTCAAAAAATATTTTTCCTAATCCTTAAGTAATAACAAATGCATATACATTTCTAAACAATGAACGAACATTTTTTAAAAATATACACAATTATTCGTTTGAATTCTTCAAGGCTATAAAATTGAGGTCTGTTAATTAATCAAAAAAATAAAATTCACGAACATTTCACAGCCACAAATATACATAATGTAGAAAAATTAAAACTGAGCTACATTGCAATTTAAATGATAAACCTATAAATCAACTATTATCGGTAAATGAAAATTTTAAACAATAAAATCTACTAATTAATCACTAGCAGATAAAATATTACCTGAAAATTCTTCAAGGATATGGTGAATAATTTTTGTGTGACTTCATATTATTTACACACTACTTCAGATAATTTTTTTATTTTCACCCTAAAATCCTCGTTTGATTAAAGTATGAAAATAAAAAATGAAAATGAAAGTTATAATGGTTAAATAGATAAAAAAAAATTGTTTAATCTTGTTACACTGTACAAAGTATAAATCACAAATCAATCTTATTCCATCATGCACTATTTAAATTTGACTCAATTAAAAAAAAGTGATAAAAAAAATCAGAATTTAAATTTTATGATAGAAAAGAATATAAACTTTAATTAAATTACATGATAGAAAAGAATTTAACTTATATGTTTTGTGGGGTCTTACGTGATTTAAATTGCTAGGCCTTACCTCTTTATTTAAATGGGCACGATTGATTTGACTAGGCCAAGTGAACGAACGGTAACGCAAGTACGAGCAGTCATTATAAGAAAAGGTTGATAAACTGGCAAGACTTTTAGTCCATTAATAATGAAAGGACAAAGTTCATAGAGAAATTAATTTAGACCGAGACAATTGAAGTTGACATAATTATATGACACGAATTCACCAAACAATGTTTTTATTTATTTATTCATAGTGGAGTTGCTTATATTATTTTAAACATTAGTTTAAGTTGTCCTTTTTGGTGACTCGTGTGTTAATAGATTTGCATGAATCTAAACCTAGCGGCTAGAGCTTAAGTATACTAAGACGACACATTTTAATTGTTGTCTAATTTCATTTTATATTTAGGGTTTTAGTGGCGTGTGTGTCTATATTATTAGTATAAATTGATACGTATAGTCTAGCCTCATTTTATGGACGACGTAACGTACAAATAAAAATTTATTTACCAAATAGGTTTCCTTTTTTATTTGTTTAATAATTTAATTTGCTAAGATGCATGTGAAATAAGAATTACTAGAGAGAAATAATTTTGATCTCCAAAATTAATTGAAAATGTTTGAACTTTTTTGGTCAACAAACCCATAAATATCGTTAATAAGACAATAAACATATGGTTACAAAATATAGTAATTGTAAATGTCCCTAAAAACATTCCAAAGAGACATAGAATTCCAAGGTAAAGCTTATCAAAATAGACTAGTGATTGCTCACTTGTCTACAGGGACTCAGAAAAAAATTCGATGTTTCAAATACCAAACTTCCACCCAAAACCTTCACTGCTTATTTAGAATTTGGTTTTTAACCGAATATCAATCTCCCAATTTCTTATTTGATGACTATATTTTAATCAATTATACTTATTTCACAAATATCTACCAAACATTGATCTAATCACAGTAATGAGTTTCAAACCTTTGCGCCAAAAAAAAAAAAAAAAAAATATATATATATATATATATATATATATATATATATATATATATATATATATATATCCCTTAAATTCTAACAAATGGGGAACCAAGCCAAGGTGGCTTCCTTCTAACCCATTTCTGGTAACATGCACATATAGGTTGTCTAAATTCATCACTCAAATTATTACAACTTTTGTTATCCTGCCCAGGAAACAACTTTGCAAATCTTTACCCAACTACCTGCACCCGAAAAAAGAAGACAAAAAAACAAGACTGCAACAAATGTCATTACAAAGACCATATGCCTTGCTAGTATCCACACAAACACAAGGCAAAGCAACCAACAATACAGGCCTTTTCAAAAAATACAAAAAGAAGATAATTCTAGAGGATATACTTTCCTACCAAAGAGTTATTCTCGAGTACACAAACACATAGCATAACTTCTTTGTATGTTTCAAAACACTCTGCAATGTATCCATCTGAAATAATCCCATCCCAGTGGATGCATTTTGGCAAGTCTTCCATGTCTGGCAAGTATACGTCATTCAAAAATAGTTGATTTTTCAACAGTGGTCACTCACTATACATATTGTACCATGAAATAGTATATTGCACAAGAGCCAAGACCTGCCTTTCTACCATAATATAATGACAAAGATTAACTTTCTTTGACGCTAAATATTCAAATAGAGCTACTACGTACATGGCATGTATGTAGATCTTTGAAACTAAATATTCATGCATGAAAGCATGAATTCAAATAAAAAGAATTCCAACAACAATTTTTTTGTAAATCATAAATGCTTCAAAATATTGAAGGGAAAGAGGATGAAGCAAATTTTATTCTTCCATTGGCTCCTAAGCTTAAACTAAAAGAAAATTATAGTTAGGTGAGAGAGTAAGAACAAAGAAAATTGCAGGGGAAAAAAAATGATGCTTAAGCAATAAAGATAAACCTCTAGCTTGCAGTGAGTTGAGGAAGACCATATGAAAATTAACTTGGCAAAAAAACAAAATTAACCTCTTGGTTCTCACAATATAAATTTAGTACATAAACGAACACAAGCTTTGTGCATTTCTATACTGGGCTTCCCAACAGCACCTAACTATCTTGTAATACAAAAAAGAAGTGAACCCAACACTCCACTGCCTTTGCAGATAAAAGGGGGGGCCAAAGATGATAGCTAGCTCCAACCTCACAAAACACTGCACATACAGTTATATATAAGTCTTTGCATTATTTAAATTATACAAGCTATACGGCATCTAACCTTTCAGCTTTCAGCCTCGCCAATTTGTTGGTGAAATAACTCTTACACGCGGATGACACCAGCTACCCATGGAACAACAACTGGTGCATTTGGGTGTCCATCTCGATAAGCTTCCGAATACCTGTCCTTGAAGTTCAATTTTGGGTTTTCTGACTGCAGCAGGGACACGGATTAGTTTAGGGAAACTGTTTTATAAATAAAAATAAACCTTATAGCTTGCAGGGTCGAGAAGTACAAAATATATGAACAAGTATGAACAATGGAAATAATTTCATGAAAATTGTGGAAAACTCACATATTTTAGCCAGCACTCCCCATTTTTATGTTCATAAATGTCTGGAGAGTAGCATCCAGCTTCAGATGGGCAGTAAACCCATATGTTGCATTTCTTTTCATCAGGTTTGGCATGTTTAGCTTGATCCAAACATGACATACAACAGTCATAAGCAGACTCTTTATTGTGGGTAAGGCCCCATCTCACTGCAGCACCATCATAATCAGTATGAAGTTCAGCATGGCATTCAGGAGGTAGCGTTTTGCCTGGCAGAGTTTCGTCGCCTGGAAAACGGAAATGCATGTCCACGACCAAGTTATTACGCTTTTCAATACCAAGCAGAACGATTTTTTTTACAACTATGTTCACAACTAACCCAATTCACTGAAGGTAAGGACTGAGATGACAATAGGAGTGATAAATAGTAACAATCTTAGTTGTAGGCAAGAGAGACCGAGTCATTACCAAACTCATCTTCACCCTCAGGTTTGTCTTCATGTTCCTTGTTTACGATCTCAACTGGTATCCAGAGACCAATCTCTTCAGACAATACAGCCCAATTAGCACTCAAAGCTCTGGAAACAGCACCTGCAAACATATCAATGAGAGTCCAGTTTATCAACTATAGAGTCTTAGATGCCAAAATAACACCTAGTAAATATTTTTCTTACCAGCTTCATCAGGCAAAATTGTTGAACTGAAGGTTTTCCCATGAATAAGTTTTCTAGCTTCTTTTAGTTTTTCTTTTCGCCAAGAATCAACAGCCTCTGTTCACATAGAGAGTATCAACATAGTACCATAACTGGAATGACTCAAAGAATCAACAAATTAACAAAACGAAAGAACATAAAATGTTTAGATGTACATGAATACCTATGTTCTCCAATCAAGAAGTTTAACACACGTTTCAGACTTTGTGTTTCTACCCACACAGTCTGCAAATGAATATGCAAACACTATCTACAGAAATTAATTAGTGACAATGACAGTTCAGCTTATAAATAAGATGATAGCACGCATCGGCCTATCAAGATGTATCAACGCAGGACAAAGAAGATGGCCGATTGAAGTCTTAATTCACAATTAATTTCGTTCAGAATTAATTCGTTAGATTTAATTATTAGTTCTTTATTTCCAGTTTTAGTAAGCATAGGAGATTTAATTATTAGTTCTTTATTTCTAGTTTTAGTAAGCATGGGAGTCCTATCTCTAGTGAGCATAGGAGTCCTATTTCTAGTAAGCTTAGGAGTCCTAGGAAAGGCACAGGTGTCGAAAGGTATTTATACCTTGTTTTCTCTATCGTTTATGTTATACAGAAAATATATTTGATTAGCAACTTTTGTTGTGGCAGAGTTTACTCTGTGGTCGCTTAATTGTTTTACGCTCTATCATAAGATGTTAATTTTTATTTATTTTTCCTTAAAGGGACTTGAGATAATTGATGTCCATAAATTCACACTAATCTCGTGAAAAATATACTTGTGTTGGTTCACTAGTCCATTAAGAAATATAGACAAAAATTTCAAGCAATGCTTTTATATCATCCAACCTTCCATCAAACCTTCTTACAACAGATCCAATGCCTTGAGGCGATACTCTAGTATATCCAGTCATTCAAGGCCATTTCTGATGTACTATTTAAATCCTTTGGAAATATCTGAATACTTCTTAAGAAAATGTAAAGAATTATATTAAGTTGCCCTTTTCTTTTTCTTCCTGAATTATGTTTTGTGCGAAGGAGCCATGATTATAATGTTGAATTCCAGAAGACCAAATAGAAAGAACACATTCTTCATCAACTAGGTTCAGAAGGTGCAAATGGACATGAGAGGAAATGAATACTTTGAAATAGAGAGAACAAGTTGCACATGTTAGGAAATATGAGGTCTAGTAATTTATAGAAATTGTAAAAACCTGCTATGTTTTGTCTGCTTTGCAAAATTGCCATATTGTGTATTAAAGCATTTTTACATCCTACCAACAAGCAGTATTTGAGTCATAAGAAAATCACTTCGTGCTCTACATCAAAAGCATAACCATGCAATATCTGATTCTCTTCTCTTCCATAAATTTGGGGGTTTTAGTTTTGGTTATTCCAGCTTATGACAACTTCGAAGCATAAAAGAGATGTGGAAGAGAGTATTTGCGGTTCCAAGCAGGATGCTCAACCACAATGAATATAATTAATGACCCATGCATTCTTTTATCTTTCAAAGATTTGGGGGCTTTGGTTGCAGTTGTTAACCTTATGACAATTTTGAAGCATAAAAGAGCTCATGAAGAGGACAAGTGCAATTGCAAGGATACCTAACCACAATGTTGAAAGCCTAAATTTGTGAACCACCAACAGAACTCTAATCTCTAAATTATTTGAATCTTTTATGCGTAAGGTGATATCTTAACCCTCCAAGTTTTGTTGGTGTCACAGATTGGCGAACTTTACTTGTTCCACCATAGTTGAGTGGATTTAAAGTTTAGACAACAAATTTAGCAGGGATTGATCCATCCATCATCCTTCCTACCAATACCACAGTCCATCATCCCTCCACCAAGCCTCACATAATTCTACCTTCTGAAAATACTCTATGATCACTCATATATCTAGCATCATCAAAAAATAGTATTATACTTTTAGCTTCTAATATAATAATAAATAGTCAAAGACTTCAACCTCATAGATTATCAAAAGCACAACTAAATCAACAGAACAAGTCAGCATAATAGAAATAGGGAGGCATATTTATCAAAGTCCACATCAAACATAACGGTGTCCCTACCTTGTTGCTCTGTTGTGTTGGCAGCAGCACCCAAGCGTCTCAACCTATCAAGGATTTCATATATCAACTTGCGTTTCAAATTCTTCGGCAAATCCAGCCCTCTGTCTTCACTTACTAATTTTTTCTTTAACTGTGGCACCTTCAACCAAAAAAGAATGTATCCATCATCCAACAATAACCCAAAGACGGCACAACCAACAGTAATATGTGCACCTACTCGAATCAATGAAGATGTGCACAACCAAATTATCTTGAAGTACTTCCAAAATCTAATATGGATCTTACCAGTTGAATGAGTTCTGTAGGTTCTGATGATTTTCTTATTCGATTTGACTCTTCCATTGTCTTAATCTGATCTGCACTGTATCTAAATGCTGTAAAAGAATGACAATAATTAGCTAGAACACAATTTGAGCAACGAAAATGCCAAAGTCTGCCAAAAAGATAATTAAGACAATCCACATTATATCAACAGCACGAGCCAATCATAGGTTCAAGAACTCCCTGATTAATTAAACAAAGCTGCAATTGTATACATCAAGAGAACATAAATCGAATATTGCTCACTAAAGGAAACAAATTATTCAACAATGAGGAAATCAAGAATGTAAATGAATCCAGAACAGGAAGGGTAATCAAGACCTATATTTTTCCACAAGACCAACAAACTCAGCACAAAACATCCCCAAAATCAAAAAACCCCCGGATGGGTTTTCGAGAAAATCCAAGAATAGCAAAGGGCAATCAAGCTCTTACTGCTGTTATAAGTATAAGTGTAGAGAGAAGTGTAAAGAGAATGGAGCACATAGAGAGCAACAACAATGTTGGTGGAACAAACAACGAGAGTTGTCCTCTTGTATGAACACCTTCCATTCTGCAACAACTCTCTTCCCGCCATCTCTCCCTCCCTCCCTTCCTTTCTCCTTCAACTTCTACTCCATTCCATAATCACATATTCACTCACACTCTCTAAATATATCATACATAATGCATATGTCGCCTAGATTTCTGCCTTTCTCTTGAAGCAAAATCAGAGCAACTTTGCGAATCGTTTACTGGTGAAATTTGTTTGGTTTCAAAACATCGAAATGGGATCGATCGTTGCAATAGACCCTTTCTTCCGCCTCGTATCAATCAAACAATACCTGGCTTAAGAGCGAAGCCAATCGGAATGTGTAATTATGCTCTTTTTTCTACTCCCACCGCCTATAAAAAGAGTTTTTTTTTTTTTTTTTCACTTCAATAAGGAATATATTTTTAGTATATTTGGAAATTGAAAATACTGATGTTTGACATTAAATGAATATAAATTGTTAATCTAAAAAAAATTAAGTAATGGTATATAAAAAATATTACACTTTTAATAAAAGTGGATTATCATTTTGAGTCCAATGGAAAAGAAAATATAGATTTGTAGGATGGAATGTTATTGCCGTTGTTATTATCGTTTCTTACTTTTATTTTAATTGATTTTTTCTTTTTTGGGACTATGGGTATAAGTAGGTGAAATTTGAAATCATCAGGAAATTTGCTATTCATTATTCAAGAATGCTCGTATAGATTTATCAACAAATTTCTCTTTTTTTTTACATGTATTTTATACTGCACAGTTTTATTTTAATGAGGTTTAATGTCAATCTTTTATGATTGTATATATAACTACGTATTAAAAATTAATTTGTAGTTTTTTTTTTTTTTGCATCTAATAGAAGATAGTGAATATATTTAATATTTGCAAAAATTTATACCAGACTGTCTGACATGACAGAGTTTTTTGTAAATTTATTAAGACTGACATTAACCATATTGAATGAGTTGATGCTTTATTAATCCTTATAAATTATATCTCATATAAAATCTTACATGAAACCGTCTCACATAAGATATACTCTTTAACATTTAGTAATTCCTAATTTTATTTATTTCCAAATTTGTATATACCATGTTCGCCACACAAGCTGTACACATTATATATTTTTCCAATATAAGCACATTTCAAATTATATTCTATTAATTTTTCCAATAAACTATTTTCTGGGGAGTACTAGGCATGCAAACTTGTTAACAAAAAATTAATCTCTATTTTCCATTAGGAAAAATATAGCAAGAGTATGTATAGTGCAAATATAAAAGAAGGGAAAAACAATAATTAGAGGACAGCAAAAAAACCAAAATTTATATGCAAGACAGGAAAAAATATAATCACAGACATTTAAAATCTAGAACTATGAATGGGTAAGGAAGAAGATTAGAGTATTCGAATGTAATGAGTTGGGCAGGATTAATTATCCCGCCATCGTTGAGGAGACAAGTTGTCAAGTCTATCCGTCGGAAAATCCTGGGATTAATCAAAGTTGTCGAAGCAAACAGGGGACAAGCAATATGAACATCATAAACTCCCTTTGAATCCCATCCTTCATTCACTATTTGAACTGTGTATTTTGGAATGTGGAGACCTGCAAATCCTGATGCCCATTGATACACTCGAATACTCCCTGGGTTACACCTCTTTGGATATATTATCATATTACCTGCATACGATTGAACGAATGCTGAATTCTTCCACATTAATTTGAATCCTCGAAATAATCGAACTCGTTAGGGAAAGAAACAAGGGTTCATGTTAAAAAGCGGAAACTAAAATCTAGTTATATCGAGTTGTAGTTTCTACTCAAATAAAAGAGCTCTATTTAAATATATAAACCGAAAATTAAATCATAAAAGAAAAGGTAAAAATACATACATGAAATAGTGAATGGCCAAGTGAGAAGGATGATGAGACCAATGAAGAAATTTGCCATGAGACTTTGTTTAAGGAATAAGAAAATGGGAGTTTATGTGTGTGAAGTTTGTTGTGTTTCGAAATATTAGGAACGATTGTTTTTCTCAGATTTTTTTCTTTTTTCAGAAACTTTTGGGGGTCGAGCTCGTTGTATTAAATCGGATATCCCAATTAAATTTGAGAGTTGTCATAATTTCAAATTTAGTCATTGTGAATGAAAATAATAAATACAATTTTCATTTTTTTTTCATTCAAGATAAAAATAGGTTTGCTTTTTTTAGGTGTTGGTGGGTCTGTGCGAGTTGGAACAAAATGATTTGGAACCGCTAGATTTTTACAGTATAAACTTATAAATGTTATTTAGTACTAAGGTTAAAGATACCAACATTTTTTCTTTAAAGTTTGGATTAAAAAGGGTGGAAGCTAATAAATCTTTTCATATAAATTCATAGGAGACAGTGTTTACTATCCACAAAAGAAGTTTATTCCAGCAAACTCATATATGGATTGAGTTATGATAAACCTAAATTGTTGTATATTGGATATTCTATATATTACCTTTGCTTCGTGTAATAAATTGTTATCTGGTACTTCATTTTATAATTTTAATTACCAAATTCAAAATATAGAATACTTGTGATTTCTAGGGCAACTAAAATGGTAAAGCCATACATGTTGTCACCTACTGTAACTTGTATTTATAACAATTGGTATTTAATTAAATTAAATAACTAAAGTGATAAAAGAAAAAAATTGAATATCAATTTATAAAATTTATTATAAAATGTACAAAAATAGTTGGCCATACCTGTAATTTACCCCACATTGCAATTAAGTAATAGGGCAGTACCTCAAATTTAACCAAACAGGATATCAATATATATATATATATATAATTTTATTTTTTTCCTTTTTTCTCCTACACACTTTTACGGAAAAACCACTCCATTAATATAACTATTTTCTTTCTTTTGCTCTCTGAATACAGCTGACTTAATATAGCCCGAATGGAATGGGTCAATTCAATTATATGGTTGGAAGCCCAATTTGTGAATTTATGGGCTCATATTGGGCTAAACTAGAAAATACCAGTGTTAAAACATAAATCGATCAATAGCTGTTATATTTTGATTCTCGTCTATTATTAATTGCCCAAATTCCAGTATTAATTTAGTACAAATCCTCATTTTAATTTGTTCCAATACAAAGGAGGGACATAAATCTTCCACTGGTAACAGGCCTCAAAATTTCCACACTTGCTAATGTGAGATTGTTGGTTTTTAGTTGAAACCCACTTGAAATGAATTTTTCCCCCCCAAAGGCCTCATTTCATATAAATATGTTTTTCTTCATTATAAGCTCATAATCTTTGCCATAATTTTCTCGATGTGAGATATATTTTACATTTGTAACAACAAATTTTGTATATTAAATAAATAACACAAACATTGACCTGGAAATTACATATTTCAAACATTAACCAACAACTTTTCTAATAAGTTAAGTTAATGTCTATAACTCATTTGGTTCGTCTCTTACATATATAACGTCACTTGGAACTTAAATTTGGAGTCGAAACTTTGAATAGATCTTCTCCAAAATATGGATTCAATTTGAATAGCGTTAATTCAAGGGGATCAAGGTATTATCCCTAATTAAAATTTAATATCAAAGATCTTCGTGAAAATTTTAATTTGATGAACAAGATATCGATGTCTTATCTCTAACTAAATGTTAATGTTAGTAACTTCTATCAAAAACATCTTTTAACTCTACTCCACAAAGAAGGTCTTAAGTTGATAATGTTCTTGATCCTCACAAAAAAAAAAAAGGTGATGGTCGACAAAAGAAGAACATAACATTACATTATTCACACAATTTACAACACCAGCAATCAGCTTCTTCACGTTAATTTCTCCCTCTTTATGAAGCAATAACAAATGATGAATATCAAATCCTAATGTCCCTCAAAACTATATTTATATATCTCCATATATAAGTTCTCATTACTGCATGCTATATGATCCTGCGGCATAATCTTGATACATTTCTCCAAACTGATCATGATGAAGTATGGTCGTCGAATCCCACGACGTTGAACTCGCATCGAATTCATTAGACCACCAAGCCAGATTTTCTTTTGATCCATCCATTTCTTTTAAACAATCATTCTCAGCTCTCTGATCTTCTCCAGTAAGGAAACCAGACGATTTACTGTTGAGTAAATCGTCGAGTTCAGCTTGATTGAAACCCAAACTCATCTGATGAATTCCAACGTTCTGCTCCATAGTATCCGATTCAAGAACATTGCTACGATGATCAGTAATAGGGTTTTCACCTTCATGGGTTTTCAGACTGCTCAAAGGGTTATAATCTTGCTCAAGAGAAACTGGGCCAGGTGGCAATTGGTGCATCAGAGTGTTTTGATTCTCATTCATGGAGTTTAGGGTTTGGATCATCTTCTGCTGAAGAGGATTCAGTTTGGGCCAAAGAGCAGGGTTGTTGTAATAGGAGATAGGGTTTTGAAGGGTTTGAAGATGCATGTGGAGTTGAAGCCTTTCAAAGGCTGAATTACTCAAGTTTTGCAAATTATAGGCTCTATCTTCTTCACTTGCATCTTTAGGCTCGATCGAGGCTCGATTAGTGTTCGTCTGTTTTCGCCTTCCCAGCAATTTCTTCTTCAGCCTGGTGTTCCAGTAATTCTTGATGTCATTATCTGTTCTACCAGGTAGCTGAGCAGCAATTATCGACCATCTAATTTTAAACAAGTTAAAGCAAAAAATAATGTTAAGATAATCAAAATCCTAGTTACAAAAAAGAACTCTAAATATTCTTGATCATGAATAAGGTGGAAAGAAAGAGTATAAATGGAAAAAAACACAAAAACCCTCAAATGAAAATTTGATTTCTGAGCAAAACCATGTGAATTAAGGATTAAATTATAAATAATAAAAAAAGAATCATATACAAAGGAAAAAAGACAAGTATAGTATATATGTGTAGAATCTCAGTCTATGCAGGTGCAAAGAGGCCTAATTTGTCTCTCTATGTATATATCTCTGTGTATTCATATATAAATTAAAAGAGATAATTCTGAGATATACCTGCTTCCAATACTGATATAGAGGCTGCAGATAATGTTGTCTTCTTCCTCAGTAAATCCACCATGCTTGATGTTAGGCCTCAAGTAATTAAGCCACCTCAATCTGCAACTCTTCCCACATCTCTTTAGCCCTGCCATAAAAATTCCCAGAAAATCAAAACATTGAAAACTCATAAACTTATAATCATAATATATAGTTGGAATATTAAGTACCAATTTTCTGAGGAAGAGCAATCCAATTGCCACCAGTGCCGCATTTTTCGATATAAGCCTTGAGTTTAGCATCTTCTTCAGGAGACCATGGTCCCCTTTTCACATTAGATTTGTCACAGCAAGGAGCTCTTCCCATCTTTTGTCCTAATTCTGAAATATTTCTCTAATCAAACTGAAACAAATTGAAGAATTTTTGTTGTTGAAAAATGTCAGAAGGGAAGACCTGGTTTTATAGGTTGGAAGATGATGATGTGATACTTGAAGAAAAAAAAAAAAAGAAAGAAAGAAAAGAAATATTCCTTTCTAGGGTTTGTGCATTCTCTCCACCCAAAGGTCTCTCTCATACATTTGGATTAGTTCATTCATAATATTTTATTATTATGGGATGATTGTATGTACAATCTGACAAAGAGGTACACAAATTTCTCTACAGTGTGTATATTAAATTCATTTGCTTTTTGGGGTTTGCAATAATTAAAAAATTAATCAAGAGAGAAACATCTGTATATCCTCTTGTTTTGTCTTTGAAATGTTCGACTATATTATTGAGGCGTTTTACTTTAAAAGGGGTTTGAGTAGAACTTATCCCTAAACTAACTCAAAAGAAGATGTAATTATAATGTAATAATTATGAGCGGATATATCAGCGCGCAATTATGTAACAATCATGAAATTATAAATTCTTACAGTCACTTTTACTAATTTCTTGGAATATTGACGAATAATATTATGGGACCATCTTAGGAGAGATATTTTGGACATGTTTTATTCATTTAACATTTATTTGATGTATATTGTTCTATTATTGATCTACAGAAAGATGGTTAAATTTTGTATGGAGATTTATTAAAAAATAATTACCCTTATGGAACAAGTGTTCAAAGTTAATTATATATCCAAATTATATGGTTATTAACATTAATGCTTCATTGAGCTATTTGATCAGTTTTATATATTTAGAGATAAAAAGAGGTTTAAATAAGTTTTTTCACGACCAACTAAAATTCAAAAAAGATAATGATAAGAGCGAAAGATGATGTATAAATATAATACTTATTTCTGAAAATTTCAAGCACTTTTTTGATTTATAAGACCGCAGAATTTGAGGTCAAGAGCTAGTGATATGCATTATTTATTTAGGTTTTGTAAGGAAACTATCTATATTAGAAACTTTTTTTTTTTTCCTAACTTCTCAAACCCGCTAAACTATTCAAGTTTTCACACTTAATTACTCACCAAAATTTTTATTTTTATTTTTACTCATTACCCATCAAATTATGTTTCAGCCTATAAATTTCCAAAAATACCCTTCATAATTTTTTTTCAAATGACAAAATATAATTCTTAAATTTTAAAAGAATTATTTCAAAGAAATTAATTTTATTTCAAAATATGAAAATTAGAATTGTAAAATATTGTAAAATAATTTATTGGAGATATTAAAATTATAAATATATATTTTCAAAAATATTTTTATTCTGTTCAAAATTAAATTAAATTAAAAAATATTTTGACAAAATTTATATTACACCAATTAGAATTCAAATTATAAAAATACCCCAAAATTATGAAAGTCCAACACTCGAGAATCTTAATAATTATTCAGATTTTTTTTAATATTTTGAATAAAATAGATTTTAAAATATATTTGTTTTAGTTTTAATTTAAGTTAAAATAAAGTATATTGTTTCGCAACAGCATTTCGGACTGAGAGTTAAAATGCAAGTGCAACAATTTACACAATTTAGTGGTTATGTTCAACCCCTCCAAAAAAAAAAGGGTGGATAAAGTGCAAAAAACTTAGATAATTAGTCGATTCAAAGAAATTATCACAACAAAATTATGAAGGTTTGTCTATTCTTTAAGTGCATTCTTTCACCTAACGAGATTCTTAGTCACTTTTCAATCCCAAATCCTTTGGGAACGAGTAGGAATTATAATATATCCAATCTGTTATTAAGTCAAAATATTACTGAATTAAAATATATGTTTCCTTGAATACTGTTATGAATTAATAAAACTGAATAAATTTATTTACGTTCTCATCTCAAATTTATACGTACATTCACCAAGTTAATCTAAAGAGGTTTTAATATAGTGTGTAATCAGATTAGGAGAATTTCTTCCTTGAATTGATCATATCCAGCTAAAATAAAATCATGTTTATTTATCTCCAACAGGTATTCGTATTCCACTTCACGACATAGTATTTCTTCAAAAACACGTTTTGTGATGTCAGGTTAATTTGATTATGAAGTTTCATCTGCATTTCGCGTGCCACAAAACAAGCAAACTTACATTAATTAAATTTCTCAAGCTTTTTCTGTTTGTCTTCCAGTAATTCGGACCAAAGAAAAGTTAATATTTGATCTTTCCACCTTGCTTGCTCCTCTTAACATTTATTGTCTTCTCATCAATCTTTCAACACCACCAAATTTCCACCTTAATTACCCAAAGAATTAGAGACTAATGTTTTTACTCCAATTTTAATTATTAGAAGAACTCAAATTATAAAAGTTGGATTAATTAATTGGGCTGATTTCAATTTTGGTCATCTATGTAAGACATTTTTCATTTTTTAACAATCAAGTATTGTTTTCTAATTTTGGTCCTCTATATTTTAATTTTTTTTTCTAATTTTAGTCTAATTTAAACCGAATTTTCAAAATCGTTAATGTGGCTGCCTAAAATTCCCACCAAAATTAGACTAAAATAGAAAAAAAAATATATATATATATATATATATAGAGGATCAAAAATATTGAAAAACAGATACTTAACTAGTTGAAAAACAATGAAAAATGATATACATGCATGACCAATTTTGAAATTAACCTTAATTAATTTGTTGTTCAAAAATTGGATTATAATTAAGAGAGATCTTAAATTGAACCTTCAATAATTTTATATAGTAGTTTTTTTCTTAGGAAAACACATTAACTATATATTACTTATAAAATTTATATGTCAGATCTTTTATAACCTTAACACGTATTTTATGTGGTATAGAAAAACACATGAAATTATTAGAATAGAGTTTTCCCAAGTTATAAATAGATGATTTGAATAAGTTAATGAAATGAAATTAGAAAAATATAATAGAATATGTTTATAATGAGTCGCTGATGAGGGCATAACCAAGTAGTCCTGCACCTGCTGGCATAATCCCTGTTGTTGCTTTAAGACACCCTAAAAGCTAACAAGTTGGTTAAGGTTTTAATGTATTATATGAAGAAGTTGAATTAGAAAAGCAATTAAGTGGAAAAGTTTAAGGAAAAAAGAATGCATAAATATTGAAAACCTTTTGGAGGGGGCCCCATTGATTGACCTTGCTTCCCCACTTTAATTTTTTTTTTTCATATTATATTAGACGAATGAGATGGTCCGGAACCGCACTTGATAGAAATTACAAGGGAAAACTGTCAAATTTTCAAAAGATGGTTTTATTATTTATTAATAATAATTATTATTATATGAAAATAGACTCAGATCAGATCTTTAGGAACAAGGAAAACATGCTTCTGTTTGTCTTTCTCTCTACCTTAGAATCTCTCTCTCTCTCTCTCTCTCTCCATTGACACTGCATTTAATTTCATGCATATATCACCCAAGATGACCAAACCTTATATTATCATCATCACTACCTTTTAATCTTCTAATTATTTAGTAGAGCTGTTATATATAAGAATTTAATTAATCTCTATGTATATAACTAGCATTCTTCGCTGTAACAAAAAAAAGAATAGTTTGCAAAGCGTTAGTACTCTTTACATATGTGGACATGAGATCATATATAATTGGCATAACAATAGAGTTATAATTTTGAAATAATAAAATTTGGGAAAATTACAATTTGGAATGTTCATTTTTTTTACCATCGCATATTCTAATTTTGGTATTTTTTTCAATTTTCATCTGATTTTGTTTGAAATCTCGATTTTCGCCTATATAGACGCCGATAGTGCTATGCGGAATTTTCAATTTCGACGTCCCACAGAGTCAAAATTTAACATTTTTAAGCACAATCGAATCAAAATTAGAGAAAAATAATAGTTAGAGAATCAAAATAAAAACACTTAAATTTGGTGATAAAAAAAAATGGACAAGATCACAATTACAAAATGAAAATTGAGACTTTCCTATAATATTTTATTATTTATTGTAATATTATGTTGATTGATGAAAGAAATATGAATGCTACCCCTCAACCTTGAGTTTCGATTCCAGATTTAAATTGTTAAGATTAACGGCCCCATAAACTTTAATAATATTTACAATTTTCAACAAGCTTTTGACAAATATTTGAAACGGACAGTTTCACATTCCATAATTTCCCCATAAGTCATAAATAAATCCCGTAAGAATAAAGCCCGAGAGTCCCTGATTCTACACCTAACATGCTTGATATATTCTCAACACATTAATGAATTGTGTTTTTTAATACGATATATAGGATACATTTCCATTGTATGTGATGAACAAATGCAAAAAACAATTCTGATAGAATTAATATCAATCTTAATGGATTTGGACTTTGAGAGCCGTTGTAAATTTTAATTTATATTAATAAAAAATGTGTAAAGACAATTAATTGCAACCTACTTAAGCCGGCCCCATGTATCCCATAATCATTGTGACAAAAAGATAAACTTACTTTTAAAGTTTTAAACTCAACTTTCTTCAAATAGAAAAAGAAAAAAAAAAAAAAAAACAATGCTCGAATTATTATTTTAAGCAAATTTTTTATTAATTAATAGTTAAAATAACGTAATTTTATATATGTATTATGTTTTTTGATATCGGTGAATTTTAAAAGGAAAAAAATCTTGGTGTGTTTAGCTGTATGCCCGGACACATCAACTGCCAAATATGGCAGTTTCACAGAGTTCAATTTCAAGAATTTTGAGATTTTTTTATTTTTTTTTGAATCAGATTAAGTCGGAAAAACATATTACATATATAAAATTATATTATTTTGATCGATTGTAAAAAAATTGATTAAAATGATAATTCAAATAAAAATTACGATTTTGGGACAAATAACCCAAAAAACATTGCAAAGACTTAATAATTCAATATTTGATTTTACAACTTACAATGATCAAAGGCTAGAACTGAACCCTCAGTTAGTCAGTTAGGACAACACTTGATGCAGAGAATATATCCTTTCGATTAGCCCATACACTAATCAGTGTTATGACTTTAAATGTAAACTTAAAATATTAATGGCTGACTAAATTAGTCTGGTGAATTTTTTTCTTACTTTATGCAACTTATATGTATGATCTTGATTCTTCCCTCAATTTCTAAATTATATTTCCAAGTTGGTAAGTGGAGCTAGTGATGATCTCTTTATCCTTCCATACCATGCATGCATAAACTAATGAATGCTATCTACAGATTACACAGTCATGTACTGTAAATGAAAAACATATATGCAAATCATATTTTATCAGACAATTATCTCCACTTGTCAGAATTAACACATAACAGAGTCTTCCTCCAAACAGGATGAGTTGACAAAGACACATTAATTAACACAATAATGCACCTGTGCACAAAACGTCAACAATTTTTTATAATATTTTGAAGCAGACTGTAATGACTTATATGTATTTGTTTAATCAAATGTAGATATCAAAATCCAAGTGTTATTATCTCAAATCACTTTTCGTAAAATAATCAGTAAAAAATCAACAAAAAGACGCAGTTGTTGAGCTCAAATAGAGGCCCAATTCCCTCAATCAACCAATTGTCAACCCCTCCCTTAATTAACAAATCCATATAACTATTGTCATCCAATAAATTGACTTGGCCTTATCACCTATGAAAAAAATTCTTTATTTCATTATTGTTTAAGACATAAAATTGAGCATGTATCAATCCATGAATATATAGCTAATTTAGTACTGAAGATTTTGAACTTTGAAAAAAAAAATTAAATTGTCGTTAATTTAATTAATATTTGAACGAAGTCCAGTGGTTCGTGAGAGGTTGACTTATAAAACCATTTCATGTAGAGTATTAGGTCTAAAGGATAACGACAATAAAAAACAAAAAATTAAAGAAATTGTAGAGCAAATAGGGTCTATTCGATGATGGTGTCACTAAATTTGACCCCCAACATTGGTCAATCCAGTCGGTGAGACCAATAAAGTAATTGAAACAATTCAATTACTATAACAATGCTAAAAGGATTAATTGCATGCAAAATGATGTAAAACTACAAAATTAATTCTTGTTTTAACTATAAAATTTGGAGGGGGGGGGGGGGAATACTTGTAAAACGAAAAATAAAAAGTAGCATTCAATTTAAATCTTAGGATCGATCATATTTACTTTGTTGCCAAGAACTTTTCTTTGATCTTCTCAAGCCTGATCACTGCATCATTCATGTTAATCCTCTCTTCAGGTTCTTCCTTTGAGCAGTCAAGGGATAATTCCACCAATGAGACTAAACAAGAACTACATTGACTGTTAAATTCCTGCAAAAGATTGGGATCAACAACTTCCATTAAAGAGTTGGGATAAGCTGCTTTCACCCATTGCCTGAGACTTTGATTGTCACCAAATAATTCGCTCGTTGGCTTTCGTCTTGTGACTACTTCCATCACCATTATTCCATAGCTATAAACGTCACCAGCTGCTGATATTGTACCCTCCGAACCATACTCTACATGATATATCATCAAAGCATAAAACCAATCATTAAGTTTTGCTTAGTGCTAAATTGGATTGGATCATTTCAAGCAACTGGTTAGAATCAGCCATTTGTATGAAAAGGGTAGCTTCAGACAGTGTCTGAATTCTCTACAATCATATCTGAGAAAAACATGCTTCTTGTAATAAAAACTGTATCATGACATGCTTTTCATGTTAAATAAAAACTTAATGTATTCACATACATTGCATACCTGGGGCGATGTAGCCAATAGTTCCAAGAGTCTTTGTCTGTGCAGTGGTTTTGTTCTCAGCTAATATCTTAGAGATGCCAAAATCACTCACATGAGCAACCATATCAGCATCAAGAAGAACATTTGCAGGCTTTAGATCACAATGAACAACAGGAAAATCATATCCATGGTGAAGATAATCCAGTGCCATTGCAACATCAAGCATGATCTCGATTATCTGGAAGAGATCCAAGAAGTAGTCATGTTCATACAACCAGCTCTGAAGACTTCCATTAGGCATATATGGCAGAACAATGGCTCTGAGGTTGTCATTTGAGCAAGTTGTGATAATCTTGACAAGATTCCTATGCCTAATTTGTCTCAGTACTTCACATTCTGCATCAAATCGTCTCTGTGATTCCTCATCGTTCAAATTCAGAACCTTTATCGCCACTATAGTTTCATCAATCAAAGTACCTTTGAAAACAGAACCAGAACCTCCAATCCCAAGTAAATTTGCTTCACTAAAACCATCTGTTGCTTGCAGGATCTCGTGATAGGAGATCGTCTTATGAGCCACATTCCCTGGTACCTCAACATCCTCCAGTTTTATCCTTTTTCGTCTACATATTATCCAGATTGACATCATGATAGTTATCAATGTAACTGATACAATCACTGGAATAACAATTTTGAGAATATGCCTTGATTCCCTTGGACTCTTACTGGTTGCACACGGTGAATCTGGAAAGCCACATAAATCTTTGTTCCCTTCGAAAACCTGAGGAGAAGAATTTGAGAAAATGCCACCAGTTGGTATTGCACCATCAAGATGGTTATATGACACATTGATTTCTTTAAGGTATGATAGCCTTTCCAGGGACACCGGTATACTACCAGACAAGTTATTTGAAGACAAGTCCAAGAATTCCAAGCTTATCAAGTTTCCAAATGAGATTGGAATGGAACCTTGGAATGAGTTGTTTGAAAGGGAGAGATATCTTAAATATTTGAGTTCTCCTAATGTTCTTGGAATAACACTAGAGAATTGGTTACTTGATAGATCTATTCCTTCAATATTCTCCAGCTTTCCGATGTCTGAAGAAAGCCCACCTCGTATCACATTGTTCGAAACATTCAGAAACAACAGGCCACTAATGTTCCACAATCCTACAGGAAGACTTGATGTCAACCTATTGTAACCTAGCATTAGTTTCTGTAATCTTCTGAGATTTCCTATGCAGCTTGGTATGGTTCCAGAAAGGAAGTTTTCAAAGAGGTTTATCTCACCTAGATTCACTAAGCTACATAGTTCAACTGGTATATGCCCTTCTAACATGTTCTTACTTAGGTAAATCCTCTGAAGCTCTTTAAGATGGCCTATCTCAACAGGTATATTTCCTGTCAAATTGTTTCCATTCAAGGCCAATGTTATCATGCTGCTCATGTTTCCAATTCCTCTTGGAATTTGTCCATAAACCTCAGCATTCTCTATGTTAAACATTTGGATGGAGCTTGAAAGGTTCTGAACAGAATCAGGAAGAATTCCATGAAGAGGGTTGTTACCTACTATAAGAAACTGAAGTGTTCTGCACTCTACCAAAGAACTGATGAATCGAAGCTCCGGATTCCCTGGTTCATTAGTAAGCTGATTGCCTGCCAGGTTAAGGAAAAGGAGATCCCTGAGATCACCCAAGTTATTAGGCACTGATCCAACAAAGAAATTGTAGGATAATTCTAGCTCCATTAGTTTTGAAGCATTTGTAATAGCTAATGGCACTTCTCCTACTAGTAAATTGTCTGCTAAGTATATTCCTTCAAGATTTGGAAGATGAAGACCAGCAGTTCCAGGGAGTTCCCCTGACAGGCTGTTATCAGTGAACGCAATGTATACTAAAGAAGATAGGTTGAAAATGATTGGAGGGATTTCACCTGTAAGGTTGTTGTAATCGAATCCCAGCATCTTCAAGTTTGATAATCTTCCTAGTTCTTGAGGAATAAGCCCTCCTATTCTGTTTTCTACACATCCTATGTATTCCAGGGTTGAAATATTTCCAAGTGATGGAGGAATAGTGCCATTTATTTGATTTCCTGTCATGTATAGCCTTTTGAGTACTGACAAACAGCCTATGTTTCTGGGAATCTGCCCTGTCAAGTTGTTTCGAGAAACGTACAACGATTCCAGCTTTGTGAATCGGCATAAGCTGGAAGGAATCTCTCCAGTAAGTCTATTAGAAGAAAGATCAATGGACTCAAGATCAAGAACACCATATTCTCCATCAAGCAAGAATGAACCGGATAAGGTGTTGTTTGAGAGATACAATCCACGCAGAGATGAAATGTTGAAAATGGATGAAGGAATTGGACCTGTGAATCGATTGTTGGAGAAATCCAGCTCTATTAAGCTGCTCATATTGCCTACTTCTCTTGGAATTTCACCACCAATGTTATTTCCATTCAAAATCAGCCTCTCAATCCAGGAATTATTTCCTATGGAATGATGAACAAAGCCTGTAATGTTATTGCTTGTCAGGTTCAGAATTCTGAGTTTTGGTGCAATCCATGCATCTCCCCACAGTTCTCCATTGAACTTATTATGTCCTAAAGATATTGTTTCAAGACTTCTGCTTTGGAACAGATCCAAAGGGACAGTTCCTTGGAGCTGATTGTTATGAGCATCGACAACTCTGAGTCGAGGCAGGTGGCCGAGGCCACCTGGAAAGCTGTCATGGAAAGTGTTGTTGCTGAGATGAAGTGTCTCAAGAAAAGATAGATTTGCTATTGATGAAGATATTTTTCCTTCAAGATTCATGCTTGAAAGGCTCAGGGCAGTCACCCTTTGGCTTCTGAGGCTGCAGGTGACTCCAATCCAGCTGCAAAAAGAAGTATTGGTTGTCCAGTTATCAGACAGCACACTGTCTGCATTTGTTATCTGGTTCTTGAAATCCAACAAAGCTAACTGATCTGTCACGTTTGAAAGAGATTCAGAAAGTGAAACAATGAAATAGTTTCTGAAGAGTATAATGAGGAGAAGAAGAAAGAAAGCCATTGAAGGGTTTTTAGGATAAGTGTCATAAAGAAATAACATAGAATCTGAACTTTATGAGTTTGATCAGGTTGCTTTGAGAATTTGGCAGGACATGGATCGGATTAATTTTGGGATGAGGCTTATGATTGATTTTTCAAATGTTTTCACATTATAAACATCCTGTTAAATAATTGTCAAAGGAACAAAAAGAAGAAGAACTAGTCAAAGATTTGTGTCGGTCGAAAATGATACTATCTATAGCATTCAATACGATGGGCTAAGGCAACTTGAGAATTCAACCTTATATTAATTGTTGCTATTAACTAGTTTAATTGTTTTCATACAATAGTTCAAGGAATTTGAGTTCAAACTGTGGTCTTGTAACAAGATTATCCTATCTAGTATACAGGATAACTTGAATAAGTGACTTCTAGAAATTTTACAATTTAATTAAATCTTTTTAAAAATTGTAATCTAATACATGGATTTTGTTTCTTCATACAATTTTGACTTGTAAGATGAGACAAAGAACCAACTTACAAAATTAAGCTTTAATTCCACAAAACACCATGTGAACACCTTTCTACTCTAATGTCAACTTATTCATCTATAAATCATGTTTTCACATTGCTATAATCGACTTCACATAATATTCAGCATTTTCCAATGTCAGAACCTATGAAAGAGCTTCCTTCATCTTAGAACGTTGGGATAACTGCTGCTCGTAGAGATCACGAAAGATGTGATATTTAGCATCGTGGTACTTCCTTATTTTGGGGTCACTTGAGGGATGTACAACCTGCAACAATGCAATGCCAGAAATATCTTGTTAATATTACAATTACTTGAAAAGATGGTAAAGTAGTTAATGGTCATTATTAAGGACATGGATAAACCAAAGGATAAATATCACAAATCAGTTAATTCCTACCTGCCCAGCTGCATTTAGTGCTTTCATGGCTTCTCGAACGGTGGAATATTTCTTGGAAGCAACAGCACCAAGAATAGCAGCACCCAAGAGCACTGATTCATTCTCCCGTGGAAGAATTATGGGGTAACCTGTTCAAATTTACAAATGGCCCAGAATTAATTGGGGTTTCTTTTCCTCCCTTTAGATTGAGCCTCTCTCTGATCATTCCAGTTAAATAAAGAGTAATTAAATAAGTAAACTGCATTGTTTGAAGTTAAACAAAAAAAATTGAACAGGGCTCTTTCCCAACTATTTTTTGAGGCTCAGATCAAATTCTAAATGCTACAAAGAGATGAATACAAAGATGCACACACACCACATTACACATACACATGCACAGAGAACAGAGAGATGACAGAGAAGAGAGACCTGTAATATCTGCGTGCTCTTGAATGAACAACGGGTTTTTTGTAAGTCCACCACATGCAAGTAAGGTGTCAATCTGGTGGCAAAAGCATTCGTCAGAAAAAATCCAGGCCCAAGGTAACATCAATGTAGAAGGTGGTGGTTCAAGACTACAAAAACTGGGGTGCTAAGTAGTATTCTTCTCACTGTTTTCACATAACTCAAGAACCTATCAATACTAACCAGTAATCATTAGCATAACATTGAGTTGACACTTTCTGCTAATAAACTCAAAATCTTAACTATGAAAACCAAAAAAAAAAACCATAATCAGTAACATAGAACCTCATTTGTGTTGGCATTTGCAAAATTCTTTGCCCTTTACAATGACACCAAATCATGAATCTTCCCAAGTATGTTTATAGTATTGAAATTTCAAACAAGGTAATTTTAAATCAATTTTTCTTCCCTATTTCATCCTGTAGATATTATTAAAAGATAAGATTAAGCTAGAAGCACTAGCAACAAAATATTAATATGTCACTCATGCCCAATTTAAATAAGAACTTCCTTACTTTGTGTCCCTTGTCATTGCAATGCTCTACAATATGCCGTGTCCCATACGCTAGAGCCTGTATTGCGGATAGGTATAAAAGAGCCAGCTGTTTCTCACTTGTATCAAGAGTTAAGCCACATATTATCCCTTTAGCTATTGGGTCTGCAATAGGAGACCTAAACTAAAACTTAGAAAGTGCAATCAACCATTTCACCAACAAGGAAACTAATTCCTCACAAAGTATCAAGCTCTCACCTGTTTCCATGGAAATCGGGAAGGACGTGAATGTCCTTAGTCAAAGAAGCAAGAAATGGAGAACCTACTTCTCGCTTCACTGATTCCAGTATCCCATTCAGAACTTCAAATATTGAGATACCTCATAAAACAAAAAAATTGGATAATTTAGGTAAAAAAAACAACAGAATTGTGAATACATCACAGAGAAACAATTTACAGATTCAACCCATCTCACTTCGAGAAGCGGCTCTGTTCGCAAGTAGTGGAGAGGCAACATGGTTTTCTACAATGTAATCAAGTAAAGCCCCAGTGGCGCTCTGGCCTCCTTCCGTTAGCCAATACTCAGGCACCATACCTGAATTAATTTGTGAAGGTGAACAAATAAGAATATCAGTACTTGGGCATGAAGGGAACAGGTATCATCTCAATCATGTGGTATAAGATTTCATCAGGGTCTGTTACAAGTTATCCAAATAAGGAAATTCCTACATTTGTTGCAGAATTTAAAAAAGTACTTTGAGACAACAGATTCCAATACTCTCTCCATCTCGGCATCTTATCACTTACTGAGAAGGCTGAAGACAGACGCTCAAAGTTACAGAAGTAGCTTTTAGATGAATTCCAATAGGTGGGAAGCAGATGAATTCCAATCCAACCTCTCCCTACCCCCCCCCCCCCCCCACCCAAAAAAAACCCAAAAAAAAAAAAAAAAAAAAAAAGACATGACCTTCCTATGCAATGAAGATTAGAATTATTCCAACATAAGATCCCTAACTATTGAAATAAATGGCATTTCAAGAACATAAAAGTAGAGGTTTGTCATTCAGTTACAGACTCCTATCACATGACATATTCAGAGCTCAACCCTAAGATGTAAAGAATAGAAGGTTATGGATATCATAGAGCAGCATATCTTGATCCAGAAAACCTTACTACAGATCCATCTCTAAGAAATATCGGGTAGCTAGCTAAGTAGTAGCAAGTATAGGCGGATGGCTTGGAATTTATTTTTGGTTGTTATGACCGTATAAATGGACATGAGAATCTGCACTTGCCACCTTCTAGTGTTGCAAAAAATAAACATCAATAAGGCTCCAGTCTAAGCCATGTTAATTCAAAAATTTAAGTGATTTAATATTTTATTTCATTTTAATGCCATTCAATAAACACCAGGGAAATTTACAGAGCATTTTGAACAAATAGAAATCTTAAAGAAGACAATAGTTTGTCAGAATATACCTGACCAGAATGGTCCCCAGACCCCCGGAATGAACAACTTGCTCTTAGAAATAGCCATGTGGCAAGTGGAAGTTCCGCATACCAATACCATTCGATGACATATTGCTTCCTCATCAACCTCTGTGCATTAAAAATCAAACAATTGTAAAATACTCAGAAAAAAATGATTACCACAGAAAAATGTTGTGCTGTTAAGTGACAAAGTAAAGAGACCAGCTGATCCGGGATCTGTCACAGGCACACTTTCCATAACTCCCACTCCACCAGCATGAGCATCTATTAAGGATGTACCGACTGGTATGCCAGCCACAAGACCCAATTCCTGAAAAAAAAACATTGCTTCTTTGCATATAGATTTAAGATATGCCATCATCGTAGACAGATTAGAGCATGTCTTTCATGTATGAGTGAGATGGATATTTTACATCATCAATAGAAGAATCAGTTGGTATCAAGAAAAAGGTTCACAAGGTTTCTTGCCTTTGCAGCATCAGGTGTTAGACCAGAGCCTAAAGCATGACCAGGAAAAGCGACACTTCGTCCTGTAAACAGTTAATTTCTACAAGACTTTAGAAAGTATTATACATGGAAATGAAAAGAAGAAGAAACTCAAAGCAATTAGTATATAGGTTGAACAAGACAATAGTGATCTGTCAAAAGAAGAAAGTGTATCTAGCTAAGCACTTCTAATCATTTCCCCTGCTCTATGAGCAGGCAGAAAGAATTTGTCAAAATGCTTAAAGCGAAGGAGTTACAGAAACTTCAATAATTAGACTGAAATTTACTAATAAATCACCTTATTCAGACATCATTTTCAAAGTAGTCAATGATAACAGTTGCATAGTTCTAGAGAAACTAAATCCCGAAAATTTCTCTTTTGATCTATTATGTCTTAGTAAAGCCAACCAGTAACCATTCCACCACTGTTATGCTACTACATACATTTTATCAAGGAATGCTGGCTTTCCTAGACCAATTGATATCAAAGGTACCTCCTAATGTATAAGGATAAATTTCATTAAGTGAATATACATCAGTTGTCAAAAGGACTAGTATAAAATAAACATACCAATTTTGGAATGATGGCTATCAACAAGATCACCTAGACCAATCTCCTCCCAAAAGTCATCATCCCAACCAAGAGTTTCCATGTCACGGGAATCTACCTCATTCATCTGTTGCATATGTGCATGGCCTAAATAAGTCCATTTGCAGACTGTTGTGCACAAACTCCGAGTATCATCTCCTGTTGCTCTAAAGAAACAACCAATAAGAGGTATATATCTTTATTTCTCAGTCCCACTGAAGTACCAGACAGAATCTAGAAGAATAACTTGACAACCTACCTATACGATAACCAATCACTCAGATCCATCCACCTAGATGCCATTGACCATGACTCCGGTAGATTTTCTTTCACCCATAGAAGCTGCAATTGCAGTTTTCTAGCATTAGACAAACCGTGAAGCAAATCGAAAGGCATTGATTAGGTATCTGTAAATTCTTCAAGCTAAGCTTCTTTATCACAATGGATCATACTGCGAGAAAAGCCACCTAAACAATAGCAGCCAAATTCACAAATTGGGTGTGAAATCTTTGGGGAAAATAAAATAACAGAAATTGGTCTCTTTACATAAACATGTCTAACTACTTCTGGAAAGTTAGAGAAATTAAAATTTGTTTTGGGACCTGATAGTATTGACAAATGAAATGTAGAATGATCATATATCCCATAAAGCTATAATTCAAAATAATCCAGCATGAAGAAAATCCCGACACTTCCATGTTTATATAAATACCTTTGGTGGTTGCATCTCGGGGGATACAGCCCCACCACAATATTCCAATACTGGGGACTTAGAGGAATTAATTCTCTCAGCTTGTTTTACCGCTCGGTGGTCCATCCACACTATAACATTTCTTCTTGTGTCGCCACTCCATGAAACTGTCACAGGTTCTCCATCATATTCAATGGCAACTGCACACAAAACCAAACTCACCTGGTAAATAGTAGGCCATAAGCTACATGATCAAGAATACAGTGAGTGGGAGATGGATAAATAGCATTATTTATGAGACGCTACAATGTGCAGCTTCAAATTTTACTTACCAAGTGAACAAGTAGCAGCAAAACCCAAACTTGTCACATCGGCCCCTGAAATATTTGCAAGAGAGCAAGCTGCTTTGACAGCTGTGCAGATTGCAAGCCAGATATCGGTTGAAGATTGCTGGATACAACAAAATAAAGGAAACATGACTATAAATCCTGATTTTTCAGTGATACATCATATCTAAAATTTAGAATCTATAGAATGTTTCAAAATCACAATATAGATAGTCACCTCAACACAGTCACCATCTTTCCAAATCTGTATGGGGCTACTAAAACAACCTAAAAGTCTTCCATCGTTATCAAATAAGCCTGCATAAACAACAGGGCAAACGAACATGCGGTAAGCTCCAACCAGACCCCTAAAATTTGGATTATACGATTATCAGAGTCTCTCCATTATAACCAGTTAGTTCAACTGCATAAAGAGTATTTATTTTCATAAATGCATCTCAGCAGCCCACAGCACAAGAAATAACTATATATTGTCCGATTCTTTTAAGTTAATTTACTTAAAAAGCAACATAATCAACCTTCAAAATTTTCCAAAGAGTCCATAAGATCATCAAAAAATACTGATAATTCAGCATTAAACAACTATTATCAGAACCACCATGAATTATGCCAAAAGTAACATAAAACACTTCTAACCATACACACACAAAATTTAATCCAATGCCCCAATATGACGCAACACATGATCAGCAGATACTCTAAAAAATTTACTAAAATTAAAAAGTCAACAACGCATGATATATGAATGTGACATTCATTAGAAGAGGAGGAAAGAGACCAGCGCGGGCGCTTCCGGTGCCAACGTCGACACCGAGGAATACAGAGCTGCGGCGAGGCGGAGGAGGTGCGGTGGAGGTCATCTCGACGGCGCTGAAGCGGTGACGCTGGTTATGAGAGTCGAAAAATGGTGTTCTATTTCCCCTTTGATGTGCGGCAGACATTTTTTTAATTTTTATCTTTTATTTTTATTTAACACAATTATATTGCTATTTCTTAGCTTTCTGTTGGGATTCTCTTTCTGATTTTTGGCAATCTTTATACCATTAATGAATTTTGTTGCCAAGTTTCTTTGTCTTTTGTTCTTTTTTATTAATGTTTTGTACTAAATATATTTGTCTATAAAATTAAAAGCTATACATGAAGATTAGAATATGAAATTAAAATTTTGCTTTGTTTTTGAACATTGACTATGACATTTCATAAATAATCGACACATATTATTTGGTTTTTACTTGCATTGTTTCCAACAAATAATTTTAGGTTGTACATGAATTTTTATTTATTTTGTGGAATCAACCAGGAACGGGAAAATAGTGCCTAATTTGTTTTCAATAGAATACATTATTTGAAATATTATTCACTCTTTTGTATTAAGCAAAAAAATAAAGTACAATGAATTTTGAGGATGACTACTATTATTATTGTAATTATAGTAATTATAGATATAGATTATAGATATGGATGACATAACTTTATACGATCATTATTATTATAATTCAGTGTTGTAAAATTTATTAAGTGCTAGTCGGGTGCTTGACTGGCACTTAACGTCTAGAATGCTTGAATGGGGCTGTCTGAACGAAGCCTAGACGGCCCTTAGACGTTGTATCTATATTAAATAAATTTTGATTATTTTAGTTAGTTTTCTTAATTAATTTTATATTTTTAAAAGATATTTTTAAAAATCTTATATATATATATATATATAGTTTATGTTAGGAAAACAAATAAAAACTTAATATTTCATTTAAATTATATTATATACAGCTCATTCAATGATATATTATAAATTTAATTTTTATTTGTATTTCTCAATTCGGTAATTTTTCTATCATATCTATTTAAATAAAATAATTTGAGAACATTCTATAATATATTAAAAACACTGTCATTTTGTTAAAAAGAAAAAAAAAACAAAAGTAAAGAAAAAGAAATAAAAAGTTATTTGGTGCCTAGGCCCGTTTAAGACCAAATTGTTCCGCTTAGACCTGCTTAGGACCGCCTAACGTTTAAGATGGTTGAATAGACAATAATTAGTGTGGCTAGGATCGTCTAGCGCCTAGACTAAATTTTAAAGCAATGTTGTAACTATAGATATAGAAATGGATGACATGGCTTCATAAGATCATGAAAACCTAAGGTTGTACTTGAGTTGAAGATTTTTAAATTTATAGTAACAAATTTATTAATGATGTTTGGATTGATATACATGATATTTTTATTTTAAATTATTTTTTAAGTAATTTGAGTTGATTTGAATACATTTTAATGCGGACGAAATTCAATAAATTCATTTCAAATCTTATATTTTAAATTACTCAATTTAAAACATGACATAATTATTTGTTTTCACTTTTTGCACAAATCAAAAGTTTGAATCGAATAAAAATTAAAATATTCATTTAAGGTGTCACGCCGCAATTTTGATTCAAAATAAAATATTAAATTTTCATTTTTAGGCGTCCAGCAACTTATAAACTCAAAATTTTAAAAGATCGTTTAACTAATCATAATAGAAATTATTTATAAGTTTTTACATAGAACTTTGAAATCTTAACAAAACAGCGGAAAATAACCTTAGTATATAACACCATGACTTTATGCTTTACAATCACAAAATTAAAGTTTTAGAAACATTACTGAACATGTTATTTACAATCAAAATATAGAGCATCTTCATTTCACTTCTCTTGCAAAAACTTGGATCTATAAAAATATAATATAATAAAGGGTGAGCGTACGAATTACACTCAGTAGAGGTAACTTCACATATAAGAGCACATTATATAACAATATAAACATGAAAACATAAACCACAACATTCAATCGTTTAGCATACTTGTATCACATAAATATAGGGTGTAACCCAACTTATCATTCATCTCGGGGTTCAAACTCATTCATTATAGGGGTTCAAACCCGTTCATTTTAGGGGCTCAAACCCTTTCATTATCATCAATCACAATTACTTCAATCAAACAATCCAATCAATCAACAATTACAAACAATCACATTATTTAAATCATCCAATAAAACAAACAGTCATCTCAATCTATCATCAAACACAACTTGAATCCTTCAATAATATAAACCTCCAACATGTTTATCAATCTCAATCAATAAACAATCACAATCCATCACGTGACTTAAATCATTCAATAATATAAGCATTCGTCTCAATCATTCATCAGTCATCAGAATTTCCATCAAATAACTCAATCACAATCCATCACGTGGCTTAAATCATTTAATGATGCAAGCATTCATTCCAATTATTCATCAATCACGTTCTCATTTCATAATAATCTTAATAAATTGCATATATTAATAACATAAACTTTATAATATTGTAATTTAAAGAAATTACCCCCCATCTTTCACAAATGATGCTTGCAAAACGTCTAATTTTATACGAGCTTAGTTCTGTCCTTCTTTCATATTTCCTACAAAGTGTAAGTGCTCGCATTAGAATTTGATCAAACCATTAACAATTTAAAATAAATTATTCAGGCTAAACCCTCTTTCGTAAAGAAACGTATAAATCATAAAGGTAGAAAGTTCGATTTGAACTTCATATTACAGGGTTAACTATATGTTATACCCTAGATTTGGAATAACGATTAAATCGTACATACATTAATTGTTATAATATTCCTAAGGTCTATATATTTTTAGTCTCAAAAGCAATACAATTAAAATATAGGGTCTATCTTATAAGTTCAAATAAATATTTGGTTAAAACTAGACGTGCCCAAACGGTTCAAAAAACCGGAATCGGGACGGTTCGAACCGGCAGTCAACGGTTCCGGAACCGTTGACCGCGGTTTCGATTTCGAATCGGAACCGTGAACCGTCGAAGTAAGGTTCAATTTCGGTTCGGCCTCTCCAAAAATCGTTAACCTGCGGTTCGAACCGCCGGTTTGTGTAATTTTTTTTATTTTTATTTTTTTGGATTTTCAAAAGAGATACGTGTACGCTCCGAATCGCTTGACCGTTGATGATCAATGGCCAAGATCAAGTTACCGTTGCAAACCAGCGGTTCAAACCGTTGCAATATATATATTTTTTTAAATTTCAGGCCAATGGGGCACGGTCGTGTTACACGGTACGGTCGTTCCCGATCGTGCCCTATTAAGGAAAATCAAGTCTAGCCAATGGAGCACAGTCGTGCTACACGACACGGTCGTGCCCGACCGTGTCCCATTGGGCAAACTTGATTTAAAAAAAAATAAAAGGAAAAATCGGGAAACCGGCGGTTTGAACCACCGGTTCCGATTAACCGTCGATTTCCAAATCGGATCGAAATCGGTCCCCCCACAGTTCGGTTCCGATTTGATGTCCACGGTTTGAAAAACCGTCGATTTCGAACCGACAAATCGAAACCGGAAACAACGGGGTACCTCTAGTTAAAACTATAATTTTAACAATTCTAAGATATTATTGTAATTTCAACAAAATTTTAGGAATCGTTTTAAATATAACATACATAATGTAATTTCAGCATAAATCAAGGGTCCGATAATATTATTCATAATTCATGGTACTTAAAACATATTTTCATAAGCTTAAGGGTATAAAATGTAATATTTATAATTATTGGGATCAAATTGAATTTTCAATAATTGTAGGATTTTTAATTTAACCCTTAGATTATATATATCAAATTTCCAGAAATTTACCCCCCTTCTTTCTCTGACCAGCCGCCGCCCTCCCCCCATCGTCTACCTTCAGTTCTGCTATGGTCGGCGACACCACGTCGCCTGCAACACCCGCATCCACCACGACACACACAATACACACGCATAACACACACCATACCCAACACACACAGCACCGCCACTCACGGCGGTGATCGACTACACGACTGCCGGCTCTTACAATTCACCGGCAACAACACGGCGAAATCCCCCGGTTCGCGACGCACGGCTATCTTCCAGCCGCACATACACACAGACAACAACAGAAAACTCGGCGCCGTTGCAAACGGCGCCGGTCAACAGCCCAACGCCGGTACGACCCACGCGCCGGCTCAATCACACGACGAGAGCCCCGTCCTCGCAACCATGGCGGAACTTCGACGGAGATGGAAGAAACACAACCGGAAACAGAGAGAGATAGAGAGAGAAAAGAGAGATGGCCGCCCCTTCCCACGATAGTATGCGGCGGAGGCGGCGATGGTTTGAAGTTCCAAACCCGCACTCACGATGGGCTCGACGAGTTCTACAACTTGATCCGTTTACCTTGCCGAAATAAAAGATGAGTTGGTGGCGGTCGGTGGTTGGAGAAAAAAGTGTGAGAGATGAGAGAGAAAGTGTGTTATCTTTGTTTTCAATTTTGCCAATTATTGATTCTTCCTAATCTGATAATGACTATTCTATACTATCCTTATGCACTTATATTACAATAATACATAACTTATTTTTATATAAAAAAAATTTTAGGATGTTATATAAGGTTTCGGTTTGTTTGTGATAAAGAGCGATCTTGTATAAAGATTTGGGTATTTTGATAGAAAAATGAAAGGAATCACGTTTTGGGTTGATTTTTTTTTCGATCTTTTTGGAAATAAAAAGTGGAGGTCAAAATTTTGGATTTGAATGGTGCTTGAAAAGATGACCGTTCAGTCATACAGATCGAGTATTTTGGTTGAGATTTAAATTGATTTGAATTTTTGAGTATCTTTTTAGAGAAGCATATCCCTAACTAAAAGAGTATTTTCTGGGGATAATAATTGGACAAATATATATCATCTACTAAGGAATTTAGGATCCAAATTTAATAAGAAAATCAATGAATTCCAATCAATAAGTCCTATCAAATTCCTAAATTTAACTAAGATATCATAATAAAGATAACTTTATAATAAATTTATATAAAAATATAAAAAGACAAATAATTGAAAATAAAACTTGATTTCTAAAATAAAGCTTAATTTGGATTTTGGGAAATTTTAATTATTCTTGAAATATAAAAGTTTTTATTTTAGAATTTAGAAACTAGGACCAAATCTCGTGGAACGCACGATATTAGAAGAGTTAATTCATCAAAACAAATCACTTCAAAAATTTACACAAAATGTGTAAAGATAATCAGACATTAACCTCAGTGATCTAGAACAAATTTCAGATTGAAATTTCTTCAAAATCGCTATATATATATATATATATATATATATATATGCATTTCTGAATTCTTAATAAGCGATGCACTCTATACATAAAATCCAAAATTATAGCAAAATCTGGATTTCAAATCCAGTATGATCAACAGCATATATGCAGTTATGCACCATCTACAAAATGCAAGAACTTAGAAAACCTCAAAACATGGCACAATTACCAGAAAATTGTATATCAATGAAAAAACATGAATATCAGTTAACCCACTTCCAAACAGTGAGCCTCTTGGGCATCAAGAAAGCAAGAAAAGCAATCAACACAAGCATACTTTACCTGCTCCTCACTCAGCCACGGATCATCCCACCCCTCCTTCACCATCCCCGGCATCCCCAAAATCACATCCGCCGCCGTCTCCATCGACACGCCCTTTTCTGCACCCATACAATCGCTTGCCGGTTTGCGCAAGTCCACGAGGCGCCGGAGACGGAGCCGGTGGCCCGAGTAGGCCAGCATGTCGGCGTTCTAGGGTTCCAAACACCAGCAAAAGTAACGTCGGGGTCGGACAGGAAGCGATGGAGGATAGAGGGGACTGGAGTTGGAAGATGAGACAGTGGTGGCCCACGCAGAGCTGGAGAGTGGCGGCGGCGGCACTGGCGGTGGCGCTTCGTGAACACCCGTAGGCGTGGTGGCAGCGTTTTCTGACCTCTTTGCTAAATGTACGTGGTGGTGGTATTGTTGCGTGTGTGCATTTTCCATGATTGTTTGGCGTACTGCACGAGAGATCATCTCCGCCGTCAACCATATTTACCTTACACGTGGCAACATATGGAGGGATGATCGGTTTACCCTTCTCTCACATCTCATGGATTTCATTTCCACTTGTGTTTTTTTGAATTAAATTCTTTTTTTCACATGACAGAGAAAATATTTCAATATATTGAAATGTCTAACAAATTGAAATCGATTTCACTTTTGGTTATTTTATTTGGAGAGAAATTACCATAAGATAAATCATAGAAAAACAGAAAAAATATAAACTGATCGAGGAGGGATCTTGAAAACAGGCAAACAAAATTTTAGTGATTGCATGCTAGCTGCTCAAAACCAAAATTTGAAATCCCAAGTATACATAATATAAACCACAAAATGGCATCATTATGATCAGTTAATCAGAAATCAATATAAGTTATAGTAAGTTAATATGTGTGTGATATTAATTTGGCGAAGTCGATTTCGCACTTATTGAAAAAAATTACAAGTATCATGGTGTTACTTAGTTTGACTTAGTCAATTTGAACAATTTTTAAAAAAAATTGTGCAACCATACCTA
Source organism: Scutellaria barbata (assembly GCA_028654395.1). Taxonomy (NCBI): domain Eukaryota; kingdom Viridiplantae; phylum Streptophyta; class Magnoliopsida; order Lamiales; family Lamiaceae; genus Scutellaria; species Scutellaria barbata. The sequence goes on along the minus strand of CM053646.1, from coordinate 8,426,235 downwards.
TACTTATTTAATTTAAATATACTATCAGACAAATAATTGTGTATATATTCTAATAATGCACTAATATTCTAGTATGTTTTTTTCATATATTATTATGTCTATCAACGTAATTATCTAAATCTGTTATCATTCAATATATGAGAATGATGTAATTTAAATTATAATACCATAATCATGATGTGTTGAAACTTGATAACAAAGAAGTGGCAAAATGAATATTTTTTTTCTTAAATCATTGTTGTGATTATTCACTTAACATTTGGTAATATTTAGCTTCATCTAAAGATTCACAAGTACCTTTAAAAATAAAAAAGAAATCACAAGTAAACAAAAAAAACCCTAAAATTGTAATCACATCAAGTAATTGCCAGAACATAAAATCATAGAGAGAAAAAAGTTAAAACAACATGCGAGTGATCATGAAAAATGATATAGACTAGTACTCTGCTCAAGTTTTAGGTTCTCTATCAATGTAATCAAAATTCTACAAAATCCAAAAGCTGAATTAATCCAAGTATACATGCACAGAATAAACCCCAAAAATGGCATCATTATGATGAGTTAATCAGAAATGAAAATATGTGCAAGAATCTAATCAGCAGCCTGCATGTTCCAAACTTGAAGCTCTATGGCAACCAAGAAAGCAAGAAAAGCATCAAGAGTAGCATACTTCACCTGCTCTGCACTCAGCCTCTGAAGGCTCCAATCACTCATCGACACCTGCGCATCCATCACTATCCTACGCAACCCCAAAATCTGAGCAACCAGTGCACTTATCGACGCACCTGGCCTGCACCCTCTCAAAGCAGTCGCCACTTCTCGCAAGTCCACCATGCGCTGAGCGATGAGAGTGTGACGCGAATTTTCCAGCATATCTCTGTCCCTATAGTTCGCAAATCCAACGAAAATGACGCTGGGGTCCACTAGGAACCGGCGGAGAACGATGGGGCACCGATCTGCGTGTTGGAGCTGGAATATGAGACATCTATGGGAGACGCAGAGCTGGAGTGTGGCGGCGAAGTCGCTGTGTCCGTAGGACCACTGGACCCCTAACCCCACCACCAGACGGTTTCGGCGGAAACGGTTGCGGTGGACGATTCCTTCGACCCATTTGCGGACGACGCTGGGCGTCGAAGTGACGATGACTTGGACGGCGTGAGGGGGGAGGTTGAGTGTGTAATACTGTAGCTTGTTGATATTGGGAGAGTGTTCGTATTCAATTGTTACTGGCTCCACTGGTGGCCTCTCCTCTGGCTCTGGTGCAGGCTCCATTGCTGCCATGAGAATGAAGGTGGTGTGCTCTGTGCAGCGGTTTTGACGAAAACTAATTGGTTTGCGTGTTGCAGAAGAATCATCTCAGCCGTCTGCTCATTATTAGTTTGTACACGTGGCGATATCGGGGCTAATGAGTTTTTTTTTCCATTCTCTCATTTTTAGCGCCAAGCCAAGGGTGATTGGTTAATGGGTTAAAGACATGCTATTGTGGATCGTCATATTTATTTCTTATTTGTTATTTGAACTCTTTTTTTTTTATTATTATCTTTATTTATTGAAGATGTATTTTAAAGTCAATTTACACCCTACATTCATTTACATTTATTTATTATAATTTTATACAACTGAATATAATTACCGATAGTATTCTTTAACATACTCCCTTAACTTTATATTATAAATATTAATAGTAGCTTATAAACTTATATTTTCAGATCAATATAAGTACTTATAGACAATTATTGTTTATATATTCTAATAATGCATTACAATTCTAGCTACTATGTTGTACCGCACCCATTTTAATGTTTCTTTTTTTGTTTTACACACATTATGTATATTAATCAACGTAGTTATCTAAATCCATTATCATTCAATATACGATCGATATTGATGTAATCTAAATTATAATACCCTAATCATGTGTTGGTACTTGATAATATAGAAGTGGCAAAATGTTTTTTTTTTCTTGAATCAATGTTATTATTAGCTTAAGATTTGGTTTATAATTTTTAGTTCAATCAAAAGTACCCTTAAAAAAGAAAATTGGGAATCACAAATAAACCAAAAAACCCAAAAATTGTAGTCACATCAAATAATTACCACAACATAAAATCATAGAGAAAAAGGAAAATAAAAAATAACAGACTGAATTATATATGATCATGAAAAAGGCATTTATATTGACGAGTATTATACTCAAGTTTTAGGTTCTCGATCACTGTAATCAAAATTCTACACAATCCATAAGCTGAATTAATCCTAGTATATATGCACAATATGAACCCCAAAAATGGAAAGCAAGAAAAGTAGAAAACCACGATTAGTGCAAGAATCTAATCAGTAACCTGCATGTATGTTCCAAACTTGAAGCTCTAAGGCCACCAAGAAAGCAAGAAAAGCATCAAGAGTTGCATACTTCACCTGCTCTGCGCTCAGCCTCCAACGACTCCAATCACTCAGCGCGAACCGCAGATCCATCTCAATCCAATGATACCTCAAAATCACCGACGCCAATTCACTTGTCGATGCACATAGCCTGCTCCTTCTCATCCGACTCGCCACTTCTCGCAAGTCCATCAGGGGCCGAGTCAAGAGATTGTGCCGCGTGTTTACCAGCATCTGTCTGTCCCAATAGTTCGAAAATCCAACGAAGATAGCGCTGGGGTCCACCAGGAGCCAGCGGAGAGAGACGGGGCACTGGTTGGCGTGTTGGAGCTGGAATATGAGACATGTACCAGCGACGCAGAGCTGGAGTGTGGCGGCGACGTGCCTGTTCCTGTAGGACCACTGGACCCCTAACCCCACCACCCAGTTTCGGCTGGAACGGTAGCGGTGGACGACGTCTATGATCCACTGGTGTACGACGGAGGGGCTGGAAGTGACGATGACACGGACGGTGTGGTGGCGGAGGTAGAGTGTGTAATTCTCTTGTATGTTGATATTGGAATCGTGTTCGGATACAATTTCTACTGGCTCCACTAATCCTGGCTCCATTGCTGCCATGAGAATGAAGGTGGTGTGCACTGTGTAGCCATTTTGACGAAAACTAAGTTGCTTGCGTGTTGCACAAGAGATCATCTCAGCCGTCAGCTCATTACTGCTTTGTACACGTGGCGATATCGAAGCCAATGAGTTTTTTAGCACCAACGCATTCGGTTGATGGGTTAAATTTTAGTTGCATCTTTTCAATTAAAGTTAGTTAAGGTGTTTACAAATGGTTTTGATCGATTTTCTGTGGTTTGAGATTTCTATTAAAATTCATATTAACAAAATTCAAGAGTAAATTTGATAAACCCCAATCTAATAAAATTGAATGATAATAACAATAGTAAACATCCTAAGACAAAACTATCAAGTGATAGTAAGAGATTACAGAAATCATGCATTTATCGATCCTCATATTTGTTTTTTTATTTTTTATTTGGACTCATGTCAATTTTCTTTATCGTTTTTATTTATTTACAGCTGACATTCATTTACATTTCCACCATCTTATTATTTTATGCAAATGAATTTAATTTTCGATTTTAGTCTCTTATATTGATATTAGAATTAGTAATTTTAACTTGTAAACTGTAATACCCTCAAAATATTTTATTTTATTATTAGATTAAGTTATCAAATTAAATTAAGTATAATAGGGTATAATATGATATATTCGTATATGGTCAGTAGCAATTAAATGAGAAACAATTGTGACTCATCATCATTTATCCTAAGAAAGACACCTCAACTTTCAATTGTATAAGAAATGGACAGCACACCTACTCTATCCTAGATGGACAGTGGACTCATGTGACTAAAGTACAAAGAGGTGATAGGAAATTAAGTCACACTGCATTGCTACACCTTCTCTCACCTATGCACTACATCATCTTCACTCTCCAAAACTACCGCCACCACTGCTGGAACTTTTGCTGCTGCAGCCGCTATCCATACTCCTCCATTCCCGGCAAGTTTTCCGATTAAAATGTAAAGTTTGTCGAACCCGACGTAAACCCGGGCTCAAAACGTTGAAACGCCGCCGCCTCCGCCGTGAATGGCTGCTGCGAGGCACGGCTGTTTCTCTTTCATTTTCTTATTTTTCCATCTCCTCCTCCGTTGCTGAATTTGCTGCCGTCGTGGGTCGCCGGCACAAGGATTGCGCCGGTGTATGTGTGTTGCATGAGTTGGCCGCCGCCGTGGGCAACAGCGGCGGCGAGTGTGGATTGCAAGCGTGTGTGCGTGTGTTGCTCGTGTATGTGGTGTGGGTGTGATCGGAGTAGGGTGGTCACCGGTGACTGGAGGTCGCCGGCAACGGCGGTCGGCGGCTGGAAGAGGAGTTGGAGTGGAAAGGGTTCCAATTTTAAATTATGTGGGTTGGAGGACTAATTGGTAAAATCCTAGTTTTAGGATAAATAGCTTGCAAACCCTCAACTTATAAGAGATTTGGCATATGATCCTTGCAGTTTTGAGGACTTAACTGAAATTGCTCTTCGTACCCTTAAGTTGCTGAATTTGCAAACTTTATTTTACATTTAGATAAGGTTGCAGTATGGATTCCAAATTTGATATAAGGATAAACGGAACCTATTTTATTTTAGCTATATTTATGCTTTTAAGTTCTGGAATCGTTCGGTTAAAATACGAAACCTTATACCTCTATCGAAGTATATTTTCTTTAAAAACTTTTCTTAATTTATCCGTTTAATCAGAAGAATGTCTAAGTTAGAAACTTGCATTAGATTACGTATAACTCGATTAAATCCTAAGACGAATTGATATACTTTGTAGGGTACGCTGAAGGAAAACAAGATAGGACAGCCTAAAATCTAGGAACATACAAAGCGCTTACTGAAGGTGGGGATAAAATCTTGTTTATGTTTTAAAATAATACTGTTTTACAGAAAACTATGTGACTAAGTGATTTAATTTCCGTCATTATGTGGTGTCGTTTTAATGAGAAATGTTTTTCATTATGCGTACAGTATTCGAGTAAATTGTATGATTTTGGAAGTTACTTGTTTTCAAAGAGACTCACTTGAGACAGGACGCAATGTTTGAGTTAATTAAATGACTTGGAGAACTATTGATTCAAACGAGACAAAAGAGACTGACTTCTTCTGTACTTACGTGTTATGTGAGTTATGTGGCCAACGTGAACGTGACCAATGTGCACTATGTGTTTATGTGGAACCACTATGTGATTTTTAACTGCGCATGCGCCTTCACGCCAAGTAGGGTATTCCTTGTCGGAAACCCATCAGAGCGGGGAATTCTTCGGAAACCCAGCACGAGGGGGTGTAATAACCCAAATCGGGTCGGCTTGGGGCCCTGATAGGTATTCTTCGGAAACCTATCTAGAGTTCATTGGGACTACTTGGGAGTCCACAACGTGTAATATGTTTATGTTAAGCAAATGTTTTTCATGGCGGTTAAGATCTGCGTTTTCATGACGGTTAAAAACCGTAAACAAAAATTTTTTATTGAATGATGTTATTATGAGTACTCCCGAAGATCAACCCCACTGAGTGTCTTGTACGCTCACCCCCTTCTATGTAAAATGTTTTCAGTTAAAAAGTTTAGGGCGTGGCGCGCAAGCGGTGGATGCTGGTAGCCGATGATCAAAGATCGAAAAAAGTTTTAATTTAAGATGATTTATTTCAGGAATTTCGAAAATGTATATGTTTATAATAAATTTTTCTTAAAATTACTTATCTTTATTTTTCTTGAAAGAACGAGTTTTACGCATGAGTAACGTCTCAGTCAAGATTTACTGATAAAAGAAAACGGGGCGTTGTAAACTTTTATATATATATATATATATATATTCTAATAATATTGCACTACTATTCTACTATGTTGTATTGCGCCCATTTTAATGTTTCTCTGCTTTTTTTTCCCTCATATTGTTATATACATCAACGTAGTTATCTAAATGTATTATCATTCAATACATGATAATGATGTAATCGATACCATAATCATGTGTTAATACTTGATAATATAGAAGCGGTAAAAAAAAAAAAAATTCATGAATCATTGTTGTTATTATTTGTTCAAGATTCGGCAATTTTTAGCTGGATAAAATTTATAACAAAATTAAATTTATAGATTAGTTCTCAATTGTAAACTAAAATTTTAAAATTTCTTAAAAAGGTACTCAATTTTATATTTTTTTCAATTTAAAACTTGAAAATTAGATTGAGTTCTCAATTTAAGACAATTTATTTTTATTTTTATTTTTCTTTATATTTATAATTTATTTTTATTTTAATATATATAGTTATAATTTAGATAAATTAAGACAAGTTCGTGCAATTTTAGAATGATCTTTATTCAATTTGTATTAATTTATATATAATAAATGCAATTCAAAAAATTAAGATTCATTTATTTTCTTAATTTTATGAATAAAAGTATAGAAAATCGATTTTAATATTAACCAGTTTAATATAAATTATATTTTATGAATTGAATTAATTATTATTATTATTATTATTTTCATATAAATTAAGATAAGTTGGATGAAAATTGTTTTTAAAGCAATATTAACTTGTCTTATTTATTCAAAATATGAATATATATTGAGATATAAATAAATCTATAATTATAAATAAAAAATATGAAATTTTATCTTAAATTGATAGCTCAATTTAAATTTTAGGCCTTAAATTAAGAAAAAATGTTAAATTGAGTTTTTTATTAAGAAATTTTAAAATCTGGATCAAGAATTAAAAACTAATCTATAAATTGGATTTTATTATGAATTTTTTTCTATTTTTAACTTCATAAAAAGAATCACAAGTTCTCTTTAAAAATCACAATTAAAAAAAAAACCCCTAAAATTGTAATCACATGTACATCAATTAATTACCAGAACATAAATCACAGAAAAAAAAAAAAAAAACCAGGCGAGGGATGATGAAAAATGGCATTAACATTGACTTGTACTCTGCTAAAGTTTTAGTTCTCGATCACTGTAAACAAAATTCTACCAAATCCAAAAGCTGAAAGTAATCTCACTATATATCCACAACATAAAGCCCAAAATGGCATCATTATGATGAGTTAATCAGAAATCAAAATATGAAGTTACGTAATACGCCAAACTTGAAGGCGCATGGCCACCAAGAAAGCAAGAAAAGCATCAAGAGTAGCATACTGCACCTGGTCAACGCTGAGCCACATTTGAGTCCAATCACTCATCGCCACCTGCGGATCCATCTCGATCCAACCATACCCCAAAAGCTCCGACGCCAGTTCACTCGCCGATGCATCTGGCCTGCACCCTCTCATAACATTCGCCACCTCTTGCAAGTCCAGCAGGGGCCGAACCTCGAGACCGTGCTCCGTATTCGCCAGCATCTCTCTGTACCTGTGGTTCCGAAATCCAACGAAGATAGCGCTGGGGTCCACCAGGAGCCGGCGGACAGCGGCGGGGCACAGGCCGGCGTGTTGGAGCTGGAATATGAGACATGTACCGGCGACGCAGAGCTGGAGCGTGGCGGCGACGTTGGGGTTATTGTTGGACCACTGGACCCCTAACCCTACCACCCACTTTCGGCGGGAACGTCGGCAGTAGTGGACGACTCTTTCGACCCAGCGGCGGACGACGCCGGGCGTGGAAGTGACGGTGATTTGGACGATGTGGTCGCCGAGGTAGAGTCTGTAATTCACTTGCCTGTTGATATTGGGAGAGTTTTCGGATACAATTATTACTGGCTCCTCTGGTGCAGGCTCCATTGCTGCTATGAGAATGAAGGTGGTGTGCTCTGTGTAGCCGTTTTGACAGTTGCGTTGTGCAGAAGAGATCATCTCATCCCTCGCCTCATTATTGCTTTGTACGCGTGGCGATATCGGGACCAATTAGTTTATTTTCCAATTCTCTCATTTTTATCACCAACTTTTCAATTAAAGTTAGTTATGCGGGTTAAATTTATTCAAGTAATCTAAAAATTTGTTTCAGATTGTTTTAATAATTTTTAAATTATAATTGGGTATGTAATACCATATTTTAAAACTTATTTTGTATATTTAAAAATAATTAATAAAATCCAAATGTTATTCAAATTTTAAAAATCAACTCACAAAATATGGTAAAAATGCTCTAATAGGATTAAAATTATTTTTTATATCATAATTATAATATCTTTGGATTTTAATTTGAAAATTATGGTCACCAAACTTGAAGCGGTATGGCCACCAAGAAAGCAAGGAAAGCATCAAGAGTAGCATACTTCACCTGGTCAACGCTGAGCCACATTTGAGTCCAATCACTCATCGCCACCTGCGGATCCATCTCGATCCAACCATACCCCAAAAGCTCCGACGCCAGTTCACTCGCCGATGCATCTGGCCTGCACCCTCTCATAACATTCGCCACCTCTTGCAAGTCCAGCAGGGGCCGAACCTCGAGACCGTGCTCCGTATTCGCCAGCATCTCTCTGTACCTGTGGTTCCGAAATCCAACGAAGATAGCGCTGGGGTCCACCAGGAGCCGGCGGACAGCGGCGGGGCACAGGCCGGCGTGTTGGAGCTGGAATATGAGACATGTACCGGCGACGCAGAGCTGGAGCGTGGCGGCGACGTTGGGGTTATTGTTGGACCACTGGACCCCTAACCCTACCACCCACTTTCGGCGGGAACGTCGGCAGTAGTGGACGACTCTTTCGACCCAGCGGCGGACGACGCCGGGCGTGGAAGTGACGGTGATTTGGACGATGTGGTCGCCGAGGTAGAGTCTGTAATTCACTTGCCTGTTGATATTGGGAGAGTTTTCGGATACAATCATTACTGGCTCCTCTGGTGCAGGCTCCATTGCTGCTATGAGAATGAAGGTGGTGTGCTCTGTGTAGCCGTTTTGACAGTTGCGTTGTGCAGAAGAGATCATCTCATCCCTCGCCTCATTATTGCTTTGTACGCGTGGCGATATCGGGACCAATTAGTTTATTTTCCAATTCTCTCATTTTTATCACCAACTTTTCAATTAAAGTTAGTTATGCGGGTTAAATTTATTCAAGTAATCTAAAAATTTGTTTCAGATTGTTTTAATAATTTTTAAATTATAATTGGGTATGTAATACCATATTTTAAAACTTATTTTGTATATTTAAAAATAATTAATAAAATCCAAATGTTATTCAAATTTTAAAAATCAACTCACAAAATATGGTAAAAATGCTCTAATAGGATTAAAATTATTTTTTATATCATAATTATAATATCTTTGGATTTTAATTTGAAAATTATGGTCACCAAACTTGAAGCGGTATGGCCACCAAGAAAGCAAGGAAAGCATCAAGAGTAGCATACTTCACCTGGTCAACGCTGAGCCACTGCTGACTCCAATCACTCAGCGCCACCTGCAGATCCATCTCAATCCAACGATACCCCAACAGCTCCGACGCCAGTTCACTTGCCGATGCATTTGACCTGCACCCTCTCAAAGCACTCGCCGCACAAGAGCGTGCCGCGAGTTTGCCAGCATCTCTCTGTCCGCCTCCTTGTAGTTCGAAAATCCAACAAAGATAGCGCTGGGGTCCACCAGGAGCCGGCAGAGAGAGGCGGGGTACTGGTCGGCGTGTTGGAGCTGGAATATGAGACATGTATGGGTGACGCAGACCTGGAGCGTGGCCGCGACGTTGGGATTATTGTAGGACCACTGGACCCCTAATCCCACCACCAAGTTTTGGCGGCAACGGTAGAGGTGGACGACAGCGGCGGAAGACGGCGGGCGTGGAAGTGACGGTGACTTGAACGGTGCGGCTCCACTGGTGATATTGGGAGAGTATTCAGCTACTATTCTTACTGGCTCCACTGGTGCAGGCTCCATTGCTGCCATGAGAATGAAGGTGGTGTGCACTGTGTTGCCGTTTTGACGAAAACTAATTGGTTTGCGCGTCGTAGAAGAGATCATCTCAGCCGTCTGCTCATTATTCTTTGTACACGTGGCGATATCGGAACCAATATTTTATTTTCCAATTCTCTCAATTTTAGCACCAACACCTTCGGTTAATATATTGGTTAAATTTTAGTCGCAACTTTCGATTAAAGGTAGTCGTGGGGGTTTCAAACGGTTTTGATCAATTTTTCTGGTATGACGTTTTGATTAAAATTAATTATGAAAAAAAATTCAAAAGTAATTTGATAAACCCAATCTAATAAAAGTGAACGATAATAACAATAGTAAACATCCAAGACAAAACTATCACATGATAATTAGAGACTATACAAATCATTTTATCGATTCTCATATTTGTTTTTATTTTATTTTATTTGGACTCATTTCAAATTTTTTTTTTTTTGTCTTTATTTATTGAAGATGTATTATAAAATCAATTTACAGCTGACATTCATTTACATTTACACCATCTTATTATTTTATACTAATGAATTTAATTTCCGATTATATTCTTTAACATACTCCCTTAAATTTATATTAGAAATATTAATTGTAACTTATATATAAACTTATAATTCAGATCAATATAAGTTATAGTAAATTAATATATGTGTAGTACTATCAAACAAATTATTATGTATAATTTATATGTTCTAATAATATTGCACTACTATTCTACCATGTTGTATCGCACCCACTTCAATGTCTCTTTTTTTTTTTTCACATATTATTATGTATATCAATGTAGTTATCTAAATCTATTATCATCCATTAATATATGATAATGATGTAACCGATACCATAATCATGTGTTGATACTTGATGCATAATTTAGAAGTGGCAAAAAGAAATTTTTTTTTTTTCTTGAATCATTGTTGTTATTATTCGTTTAAGATTTGACAGTTTTTAGCTTCATTAAAAGAATCACAAGTACCCTTAAAAAAATCACAAGTATTAAAAAAAAAAAAAAACCCTAAAATTGTAATCACATCAAATAATTACTACAACATATGTAATACCCAAAAAAAAAAAAAAATTAATTTCATAAGCAAATTAAAAATGAAGTTAAATTAATCAAAAGTTGCTAACCTAAGTGATCAAGAGAGTGACACCTCCTACTTGATCAAATACACTTGACAAGTTTTGCAAAAAATGAGGAAAACTAATTAATTAAGCAAAGGAAAGGAAAAGCTAATACATGAAAGTTGCATCTTCATTCTTCGCATCCCTCTCCCTCTCTCTCATTTTCTCCCACCGCCGCCATCACTGCCCTTTTCCCACTCCGATTCAGCAAAGTTTATCGGCCAAAACTTCCGATTAAGGTATCAATTTGACAAACCCATCTTAAATCCAAGCTCGATGTTGGTCGGGCCGCCGCGTACGGCTGCTCCTCTTTCCCTGTCTCTCTCGGCCTCTCTGTCTCTCTTCCCCCTCGTTCTGCTGCTGTGTTGCGCCGGCGCTCGGTCGCACCGGCGGGGTGTGTATGGAGTATGGTGGCCGGCACTTGAAGCGCCGGCGAGGAATTGAATAAGAGCCGCCGCAATGCTGTAATTATATATATATATATGTATATGCTTGAGTATTGTTGCTGATTTGTGTTCGGTTTGGTTGGGCTTTGGGTCGGTTTGGAGAAGAAGCCGGCGCCGGTTGCGCCGGCGGGCTGGAGAAGAAGAGCCGCCGCTTGCAGCGGCGGCGAAGCTGGAAAAGAATGGTATATGTATATGTATTTGGGTGCTTATATAGGTGTTTGCTTTTGATTTGATGAGTCCTGGGTGTTGTTTGGTGTTGGTGGTGACGTAGCCGGCGACGGGAAGTCGCCGGAGAAGGAGGCGGCGGGCGGCAGCGGGCGCGGTGGTGAAGGGGAGGCAGGGGAGGGGCTGTTTGGGTTTGGGGGGGTGCAATAGGAAATTTGGTAAGGTTAGGGACTTAGATGCAAATCCCTGAATTAGGTAAAATAACATTTAAGTCCCTGTACTATTAAGTTTTCACCAAGCAGTCCCTGAACTAATAAAGACTTCCAGTTTGGGCCCTGAATTTAAGAACAGTAACTGTTTGACCCCCCAGAACCTTGCATAAATTGCAGAATCGCCCTCAGACCTTGATAAATTGATCGAATGATTATATTATGACCCCAGAATTTAATAATTTCTGAACTTCGAGTCCTAGACGTTATAAAATGATAAACGACAAGACAATGGACCTTTAAGCGAGAAAGACCCTGATTTTTGGGAAACCCTAAATTAAGAACCCCGTCTATCGATTTCTCTCCAGGATTTATTCCTTTGTAGATTTTAATAGTTCTAAGTTATTTAAATCAGATAATAAGCCCGTTATTACTCTATGTAGGAAATATACGAACGGGGCTGAACTAGGAACAGGATCGAAAGCTTTTGAGCAGGATTCGGTGATAAGTCCAAGGTGAGGTAAAACTTTATTTATGGTTTTAAATCGTACAGTTTTAAGAAAAATTATGTGACTAAGTGATTTAAATTCCGTCATTATGTGCTGTTGGTTTCAATGAAAATGTTTTTATTACGTGAATAGTATTTCAAGTAAATTGTATGAATTTGAGAGCTATTGATTTTCAAGTTACGCAAATGCAAATGATTTCAAATGATGATAAGTCGGGATAATACCCGCTAAAAAGGGGTTTCTTTAGAAACCAACTTATGTCAAAGGTTTTTCTGTACATATGTGTTATGTGAATTATGTGGCCAACGTGAACGTGCTCAATGTGTATTATGTGTTTATGTGGAACCATTATGTGAAACTTAATTGCGCATGCGTGTGCCACGCCAAGTAGGGTATTCCTTTTTGGAAACCCATCTACAGGGGATATTCTTCGGAATTCCCAATGCTATAGGGGTGTAACAGCCCAATTTCGGGTCGACTTGGGGCCCTGATAGGTATTTTTCGAAAACCTATCCACAGTTACCATTGGGGCTCTTCGGGAGTCTACATCGTGTATTATATGTATAATATACAAGTAATAGTATGTGTATATTATTATTATAAATTTCCCTACTCCACTAAGTGTCCTTTGGGCACTTACCCCTTTTATGTAAATGTTTTCAATTTAAAGAATTAGGGCGTGGCGCTGGAGCGATGGATGCTGGTAGCCAATGATTAAAAGTTGAAGAAAGCTTTAATTCAAAAATGTATGTTTTATAATAATTTTCTAGAATTTATTTACCCTTATTTTCTTAAATGAGTGAATTTTATTTGTAAGTAACGCCTCGGGCAAGATTTATCTTTTTAAAGGAAACGAGGCGTTACAACATAAATCATTGAATAAAAGAAAAATAAAAAATAATAGACGAGTGATCTTGAAAACTTGCATTAATATTGACGAGTACTCTGCTGAAGTTGTAGATTCTTAATCACAGTATTCAAAATTCTACCAAATCCAAAAGCTGAACTAATCCCAATATCCACAACATAAACCCCAAAAATGGCATCAGAAAATGGAAATATGTACGTACGTGTAGGATAAGCACGATTAGTGCAAGAATTTAATCAGCCATTATGAACCGGCCAGTTAATCGAAACATGAAGATGCTTGGCCACCAAGAAAGCAAGAAAAGCATCAAGAGTAGCATACTTCACCTGCTCTGCGCTCAGCCTCTGAAGATTCCAATCACTCATCTCCACCTGCGCGTCCATCTCGATCCAACGATACCCCAAAAGCTCCGACGCCAGTTCACTCGCCGACGCATCTGCCCTGCACCCTCTCAAAACATTCGCCACTTCTTGCAAGTCCACCAGGGGCTGAACCAGGATATGGTGCTGCGTATTTTCCAGCATCTCTCTGTCCCTGTGGTTCAGAAATCCAACAAAGATAGGGCGGCGGTTCACCAGGAAGTCTCGGAGAACGGCGGGGAAGTGGTCAGCGTGGGCGAGCTGGAATATGAGACATCTATGGCCGATACAGAGCTGGAGCGTGGCGGCGACGTTCGGGTTATTATTGGACCACTGGACCCCTAACCCCACCAATAGATGGGTTGGGTGATCAGGGTAGCGGTTGAGGACTCCTTCGAGCCAGCTGCGGACGATGCGGGGCATGGAAGTGACGGTGACGTAGACGTTTTCGTCGCCGAGTTGGAGTATGTACTTATCTTGCATCTCGATATTGGGAGAGAATTCAGATTCAATTGTTACTGGCTCCATTGCTGACGTGAGAATGAAGGTGGTGTGCACTGTGCAGCCCTTTTGACTGGTGCAGAAGAGATCATCTCAGCCGTCTGAGAATTAATAGTACACGTGGCGATATTGGGGCCAATCAGTTTGTTTTCCGTTCTTTTATTTTAGCACCAACTGCAAGTAAGTGATCCGGTACAACAATTTTTTTAACTAAATTTAAATTACCGCTTTCTCAAGTAAAGTTAGTTACTCGGTCTGAATGATTTCGATAGCTTTTGGGTTTGACGGTTTTGATTAGGGATTACCATAAATAAATAAACTCAAATGTAAATTTGATAAATCTTGAACCTGATGAAATTGAAAGATAATAACAATAGTAAACATTCATAACAGGATTAAAATAATTTTTTGTCTCATATTTATAATGTATTTCGATTTTGGTTCGATAATTATGACGATTTTCAATATTGTTTTATGAGGAATTTGTTTAATTTTAATCCAAATTTGATTGAAAAATTTGAATATTATCGGAAAATATCACGTACGATGCACATGATCCCTAAATTGGGGATTTTAAGTGACTGAAATATGATAAGACGACATGTTAAATTAACATTGGTTACCCTTATTTAAAAAATTGAAAATTAATAAGAAATTCCACATCACTAAAATACCAATTAAAATAAATGAAAATTAAATCCACATCACTAAAACCCAATTAAAATAAAGAAAATTTAATAAAAAATCACTAAAACATTAATTTGATTAAAATAAAGAAAATCAACAAAAAAAAGCTAATCGTGAGTTTCAAAATCCCAAATCTCCGGTCAACCCTAAATTAAGAAATAATCATAAAATTGAAAGATAACTTATAACAATAGTACACCTACAAAATTATCCCTTGATAGTTTAGAGACTATAGAAATAAATTTCTTTGTTATTTGAACTCATTTTAGTTTTCTTCTTTATCTTTATTCATTGAAGATGTATTTTTAAATCAAATTTAGAGTTCACATCCCTTGACATTTCTACGATCTATATGAATTTTTAGAATGTATATTTTAATATACTTCTTAACTTTATATTACAAATAGTTTTAATAATTTATTAACTTTATATTTTCACATATAACTTATATAGTAAATTGAAATATATTAATATATGATATTTCAGTGCAATCAATTTAGTTTTACACTAAAAATATGAATTGCACCATTTATACAATGTGGTTTGCTACATATGATTGACTGTAGCTCATAAAGTACAAGTAGCAATTTTATGTGGTTTTACTCGAACAATTCGCGGAGTTTTCAAATTCAATGCCCATCTAATTGCAAAAGGCATTTCATATGAATCATGTGTATAATTCTGTGAAAAAATCATAAAGGTTTATATGATATAATATATATTTTTATTATGAAATTCATATATGAATCGTACCGCATAATTTATAGAAAAAATGTTAAGGTTTAAATAATAATTTTTTACTTTTGACACGTCACTTCCCACCATCATTGCTATTTCATATGTAATATCAAGTGTTATTTGGATTTTTTTTCCAAAATTATAATAGAAAAAATATATTTCTTATATATTATGGTAAAAACACAAGGTATTATGCCTATAATATAATATCATTGTGTATATTTTCATTGTAATTATGTAGTACGATATCCTAAAAACATCTCACAATGTTAGCTAGGCAGTCACGTGACGTCACGGCTGGGAAGGCAATTAAAATAGTAAATCCAACTAACCATAGCCATAGAGGTTTGAATTTAGTACCCCTCTTATTGTAGCCGTTAAAACATAAAACCCTGAATTCCCCATCCTTGATGTGCCCACACAAACCATGAAACCTATCACCGTTCTCTCCTCCGCCTCACTCCGCCTCCGCCTCCTATTCAAACCATCTCATCTTCTCCACCGCCGCGCCCTACACTCGCCGATTGAGTACCCGCTCACCCACCCTATATACACAATCTGGGCTTCCAACACCTCCCTCGGCAAAACCCTCGTCTCCGCCGGCCTCTCCATGTCCTTCATCTCTTCCTCACCTGCGTCTCCTAGGAAGAGATTTATTTATCTTAAGCCGGTTCAGACTGGGTTTCCTGATGACTCTGATTCTGCCTTTGTTTATAGAAAAATTTGCGACTTTTCCGTTTCCAAATCACTGCCGTTCTCGGTAAATGCATCGAATTCTGTTTTAAGAGCTTCTATTCCGGCTGCAAATAAAATTATTGGGAATGACAATGTGGGTGACAGGGTAAGGAATGGGGATTTCCAGGGTGAGGTTGTTGAAAAAGGCAAAAACATTGATACTGGATTGAAGAATGTGCATTGGTATGAAGAGAGGAAATTCCAGGGGAGTGAGAGTAATGAAGCAGAACTACTTCCAGTGTCGGAAGTTGTTTGTAAGACGTTGTATGGGTGGAACGAGGCTGTTTCGCCTCATTTAGCTGCTGAGAGAGAAGGAGCAGTAGTCGAGGATTCTGAGGTCTTGGATTTGTTGAAGAGATGCTTAGGAAACGATTTTGTTGGAAACTCATGTAGTAAGGAGGAATTGGAAGTTATGTGTGTGATTGAGACTGCTGGCGGTGTGGCCAGTCCTGGGCCTTCTGGATCTCTTCAGTGTGACCTATATCGGTGCGTGTTTGTTTTACTTACTCACTTTAGCATGGATAGACTCACATTGTCCTAATGGATGGAACTAGCGTGATATTATTTAAAACTGATTTGAATGGCTCATATACCCAACCCAAAGCAATCTCAGAACCTAATAAAGCTGCTGACTGCAGTGTGTATAGATGAGGAATGGATGACATAGAAGTGCTTGGTATCCCTATAAATGGATATTTTTAGTACAATTGACACTCTTCAGTGAAGAATCCTAGCCATCAACATCTCTTCTTTCAAAGGTATTGGTTGAAGGTGTGATGGCAACATAGTCTGATGTCGAAAGCTACTGAGATTTCGATATGGGAGGATGATAATTTAAGCCTTCATGTGATCTGTGGACTACAACTGGGATTAGTTACTAGTTTTGAAAAATATGGGGATAAAATATATAAAGGTTTATCTTATTATATATACTCAGTGTTGATGTTTCTTGTCTGTTTTTGCAGCCCTTTCCGTCTGCCGGCTATTCTTGTGGGGGATGGACGACTAGGTGGTATTTCAGGAACTATTTCTGCTTATGAAAGTCTAAAGCTTCGAGGATATGATGTTGCTGCTGTTATTTTTGAAGATCATGGTCTCATGAATGAGATGCCAATATCATCATATTTCAGGAACAGGTAACAAGTTTATGTTTATCTTCCCTTCCGTCAAGACTTTCTATGTTAGTCATTGACTCATTGAGAAGTTGCAAGTTCAAACAGTAATCTGAACTTCTAAATGCTGAGTCTTCTGGTATTTAAATTGTGTATGACCTTGTTAAATATTCATATTATGTCAATTTTATTTGCAAGAGGTCAATTGTCTTTTGTTTGTGTTCCTTGGGAAAGGTTATATCTTGGTTGGCAATCTAAAAACAAAAAAATGTATTATTAGGGTCCCTGTACTTGTTCTTCCATCTATTCCAAAAGACATATCAGATGATCTGGTATGCTGGTTCGACAAATCTCAAACGGTTTTCACTTCTCTCAAGGAGATAATGCTTTCAGCTTTTTTGGAAAGGACCAATAGATTACATGATATGCCCAAGAAAGCATGTGATATCTTCTGGTGGCCATTCACTCAGCACAAACTAGTACCTGAAGAGAAGGTTACGGTCATAGATTCACGCTGCGGAGAAAACTTTGCTGTTCACAAGGTTAGCATATTGATAAGTCATTCAAAGGAGTTTTGTTCTCTTTCCACTATAGAATTTTGCTTATCCTTAGCAGAAGTAGTGTTACTCAGCATTTTATTGATAGTTTCTGCTAAATTTCATGTAAATCAACGAACAACATTATTGTGTTACATCTGTAACCTTCATGTAGTTCCTTCAGAAAATAGCATCTGACAAATTACAATTGCTAACTGAATGCTAGCTTACTGTGAGCTAAACATGGTTTTGTTTCAGAGTTGTGATAGGATTTCTGAACAATTTGATGCTTGTGCAAGTTGGTGGACACAGGGGCCTGATGATAAGTTGCAGGTCAGTTTTCTATTTCAGTGTACTTTATACTTTAATGGTTGTCAATGTATCAAAAATGCAACATGCCTCGATTTGCATCATACCATAATGTTTGACATGTCAGCCCCAGAACTCATGATATGCATGTAGAGCTCATAGTCACACCTTCTTCTTTTCACATTGGGCCCATATCATTACCCCGACCCTGGGAAAGGACAATTTTTTGTTTTTAATCACTTAAAGACAACTGAACATGCAACCTATGATCCCCACTCTACCTTCAATGTAGTAGAATCATAGCCCTGACAGTTTCCTTACTTTTTCTAATAAAGATTATCTGGCTTATATTTCTACCTGTACTTTGGAAACTGCATAAGAACCATGTTATAAAATCTAGTATCTCATCACTATGAGTACTGAATGTAGCTTTTCACTGCATTTGTGAAAAGGCAGAGAAGTGCCAGTAGTGAGTTGATCAGATTGATTGATGGAAGTCAGTTCTACTTGTGAATAGTATTCTAGAAATTCCATGGAAGCCAGTTCTTTAATTTTTGGTAGGCAAAAAATGCGTCCTCAGGTTCTTAAATTAAGTTTGCTTCCTAATGTCCTTGAACTATAAATTTCTTTTTAAGATTCCTTAAACTATGTTTCGGAATGTCCATAAACTATAAATTTGTTTTAAAGAGTTCTTAATCTATCATGTTTTGTTTTGGAAAGACCATCTATTTTAAATTTATTTAGGAACCAATTATGTCAAATTAAAAAAAATTAAAAATTAAAGACTCATTATAATGAATTTATAGGTAGGGGCCTTTTGAAAACAAATTTGATAGTTTAGGGACTCGTTAAAACTTATTTATAGTTCAAGGACGTTTTGAAACAAAACTTGATGGTTTAGGGACCTGAGGATGCATTTTGCCCGTTTGGAACTGTTTCATTTTATTTATTTCTGGATCAATCTGAATGCATAATCTCATTGGCATTCCTTCAGTTACGTTACCCCTGTTTTTTAGGCGCTTACAGATTGAACTTGCTAGAGACATGGGCTATACTGCTGCAAGATATGGGCATGTAATGTTTCCAGAAAATGTATATGAGCCAGCCTTACGATTAGCTGAACTGTTGCTTGAAGGTGTAGGCAAAGGCAAGTTTACATTTTCTACATTTTCCATATTATTATTAATTCTTTAATAACATTGGAGGGCCATTAAAAATTCTATACATTAAAAAGAATACTCCTTGCTTATGCTTTTGCAAGGTTTGTTTTAAAAGTCCATTTCAGTTGTTTGTAATGCAATTTAGGATTACACCCTGAAGAAATAACCACAAGCATGAAAGGAATTTTTTGGTGAACATGACTAATGATCTGAAAAAGGAGAGAAAGTATTCAAAGTCTTCCATGTAATAGGGCCATGATTCTTTAAGGTTGCTGGCTTTGCTAGATACAATTTGTCATTTCGTACTATGGATGACTGAAGGAAATAGAGCAGGAAATATAGGTTGAGATTATTCTCCCATAGGTGTCTGATATATTTTACCCTTTTTCACGTCAGTTGTATTGAAAATGGATATCATGCTAACTATTGAATCAGTAATTTATGTTCTGATACATTTGAGGAGATGCTTTATTCTTCTATGAGATGATCCAAACATTGATGATTTCAGGATTCCTCATGATAAATTGAAGAATTCCCTTTTCTTTTACTAAGAGAAGTAGTGTATCATCCTCTCCCTGCTCCCCTCCACCAGCAGATCATGTCTACACACATATTTGGTTGTTCTTTTGTTTTGACTTTACAAGTTAAAAGAAAACGGAGAATAGAGAAGAATCATCTAGAGATAGGCTAATATGGTAGACTGCTTATGATCTTTATCTAACAAATGCCTCTTTATTTAGGCCAATTATCTTAATTCTATCTTGAGCTGCTGACCTTCATGAAGATGTACAAAAGATCCTTTGGTTTACCCCATATATAAATCCATGCATATGAGTTGGAGTCCTATACATATGAACTCGGGTCGGGTTTTTTGCTTTTGTTGAAGCTTTGTATCTTAAAGTACTCCTTCCAACTTGCAAAAGAAAATATCTATGCTCATTTTGTTTGTATTTGTACGAGTATGTATTCCTGTTTGTGTTGTATCTTTCAGTTCAATTCTTAATTTCACTGGTCTTAAAAAAATTTGGAGTTGATTTCTCACTTTGAAATTAATAAAATGATAATTTTACTAGGAAGTGCTCTTTTTGAACACTTTATAACTCTAGAAGTGCTCAATTGTCTTTGGCTTTATTTAATGTCTTAATGATATATTGGACTAACCTGTTTTGGGAGGTAAGAATTATGACAACTTGGTGTGATATAAAACCATTTGCATGTATCATGGAGTACTTATCAGGACTGCATGTTGGTTTGGTCTTTTTCATAATATATATCTAAATTTTCTGCTTGCCTTGCATGTTCATCCTTACTAACATTTACAGTCATATTACCAGGATGGGCTTCCCGAGTGTATTTCTCTGATAATGGATCCACAGCCATAGAAATTGCTCTCAAAATGGCATTTCGCAAGTTCTTGTCTGACAATAATGTGCTCATGGACCTTGTTAATGCTGATGGGAATGAAAGATGCCTGGATCTCAAGGTGAGTCCTAGCATCACATATTAAAGATAAATATTGCTTATTTGATGTGATTCTTGCTCTCTGCCTCTGTGTGTGTGTGCGCGCTCATAAATAGGTAGATACATACATACATGCACAAATATATGTACATGTCTCTCTCTCTCTCTCTCTACAATGTAGAAAAAAGCTTTTTTTATTCCCAAGCTCTTTTGTTTTGCAATTATTTGTCTTTCTGCCCATTGGTGGTTATTAGAAGGACAGTCAGCTGCCTGTTGGAGTGGGGTCCTATTCTCTTTTTGAGATGCTTTGTGGCAGGATTCAGTGTTTAATGAAGCAAATCATGAAACAATACTATTGTTGACCCAATCCTTCTAATAACCTTGGAGGTAATCTGGAGTTTAAGTATTTTTTTGCACTAGGTCTTGGCTCTTAGAGGATCTTATCATGGGGATACATTAGGTGCTATGGAAGCCCAGGCGCCTTCACCTTATACTGGCTTTCTCCAGCAACCCTGGTATGGAGTTTAGTAAAAGCTTGCACGTGTTGTTCTCTTTGAATGGTTTCCTTCTTGTTTGTTATGCCATACTTTTCAGTGTAATTCATATTATTACCCTTGAAAATTGCACCTGTCCTGAAGCTCAGTTTCTTTTAGTTTCTGTTCATTTAATGGAAGTATACTTTCCCTTGGCTTTTGCGTAGATAGTGAGAAACGTTCCTGATCATAACTTTTAGAAATCTTATTTCATGCAATATCCTCAATACCCACTTTCTCTTATACAAATAGAATATATTGTTGAAATTTCAAATGTGGACTGACTAATACATCCCTGAAAATCGAAGATTGTGGTCAGGATGCTTAACTTGCACGTATTACATAATATAATTTTGCCAGAAGCACTTGTTGTATCTTGTGAGGTTATGGTGGTTGCACCCATGAGTTTTCATGGTTACAAGTTATATGTATGTCATATCTTACATATCCTCTCTCAAACTCATAACTTGATGAGTTATCATCAGTGGCAGTACCGATATGATGTAATATGTATTAATACTTAGTCTCTTTGTGTGTAATCACATTGCGTGTGTAATTGTGATTTTTTGCAATTGTGGATCACAAACCTTAACAGGTACAGTGGGAGGGGTCTCTTTCTTGATCCACCAACAGTTGCTTTGTATGATGGAATATGGGAAGTTTCTCTCCCTCAAAAGATGCAATCTGAGGGGTCAGGTCATGAATGCCTGTGTAAGTGAAGTATCAGTGACATACTAATTTTCAGTGAATTCTATCATGTCTGTTGTTCTTCATCTAGGTAATGGTTGGACTCTTTTGTAGCTTTCAGTTCACGTGATGAAATTTTCATGATGAGCCGAGATGAATCAGGACTTGCAAGCCTTTACACTTCCCTTATTTTGCAAGAACTGGAGTTACTCTCAGATTCTAATACGTCTTTTCACATTGGAGCATTGATTGTTGAACCAGGCAAGAGCACTTTGTACTCTGTTTATTAACCTTTTGGATCTTCAAAAGTTTGAGTGGATCTTAATTTTTTTTTGGTTCAAGGTCTCTAAGGGCATGTTTGGGCTGGACTTGGCCCATCCAGATTTTGGATGGGCTCGGTCTAGCCAATGTTTGGTGAAGGACTTTTAAAATCCTATTCAACCCCTATAAACCCTCTACCCCATGTCCCACTAATTGTAATGATGATAAAAAATTTCTCTTTCTTCCTCGTTAATATATATGTATATACAAATCCCAATAAAATTATCACAAATCCCAATAAAGTTATCTCAAATCCTATCCTATAAAATCTCAATACAAACAAAGATTTTCAAAATCCAAACTATCGAAATCCACCTAAATCCCAAATCCTGACTTGCCAAAGCCACCTTAAGTCCAGTCCAAACATTTAAAAGGTTTATTGAGGTTAGAAATCTTAAAGAGTCTCTTTTGGGGCATCCAGATGATATGGGTACTAGGATGGGGAAGCACTTGCCTCCAAATGGGGAATGGGGAGCTGCCCTTCAATGTGAATTAAGTATCTCATACTCAATGATGTACTTCTTTATGGAAACCAAGAGCAATTCGTATGAGCTTAGATAAATAATTTTCATAAAGTAATAAATTCTTTCTGCAAAACAATGGTAGATATTTCATGTCAGAGAGCAAGTTTCCAACTCACTCCCTGATAATTTGTTTTGGTTTATCGTTTAGCTGATGTTGAAGAGAATACTGATGAACCATTAAATTTTTAAGTCAGCAGAAAATTGCACATGGGAATGTGGAAAACTAGTATGCCTTTTCACATGAATTTTGTCTTTATCTGGTCTTTGAGATCATGCAGTCCTGTTTGTATATCATCTTATAAGAAGCTGGGGAAATCCTTATGCTTTTAATCACAATAAATTACAGTGATACAGGGTGCTGGTGGAATGCTTATGATTGATCCTTTGTATCAACGTATACTTGTTAGAGAATGCAAATATCGCAAAATTCCTGTGATATTTGATGAGGTATTTACAGGATTTTGGCGTCTTGGAAGAGAGGTTAGTTGGTCGATGCATTTTCAATTGCTTTTTTTTTTTTTTTAACCCTTGCATTGAAGTTAGTCTGTCCAAAAAAAATTCATTCAGTCAGCAGCAGAAATGCTCCATTGCCAGCCGGACATTGCCTGTTTTGCAAAACTGATGACAGGTGGAATCATACCCTTGGCTGCTACATTAGCATCAGATGCTGTCTTTGAAGCATTTACAGGAGATTCTAAGGTAATTATACATCTACTTAAAAAACATATATGGGAGATGCAGGCTTTTCCAGTTTTATCACAGAACTCAGGTGCGAAAGAAATTATGCTTTGTAAACAAATATGAGCTGTATGGTACTTCCTAATTGAAAATTAAACTGCTTTTTCTTATAATTCTGGCTATCCACTTGAAAAATTAAATTAAGCTTCTAAAATTGTCCTAGAAACAGCTGACTCACATATTGTTTTTTCGGCTGTTAGTTTAGCGATTCTCATCTCTCTCAGAGCCTTCAGATTTATATTGATTAGTGCAGTTTTGTATGATTAACATTGCAATGTTGATGAGTCGCTTGGAATTTCAGCTCAAGGCTCTCTTGCATGGGCATTCATATTCTGCACATGCCATGGGGTGTATGGCTGCTGTTAAATCTGTCCAATGGTTTAAGGATTGTAAGACAAACATGAATTTGATACCTGAATCAAGATTGCTTCAGGAGGTAAATGATTTTTTTTTTTTTAAAGCTATCTGCACTATTTATACCTCATTTATGTATCACTGGCAAGCTCTCCATTTTGTTATAAGTAGTCTGAGAATATCAGGTTATATGAATCATGTTTGGAACCTGCATAATCATTTGCACGTAAGGCATAAGATGTCTGATCAGAACAGAGATCTTACTTTTTATTTTTTCATTTATTTAATATCTCTTTGAATCTAACGTGAAAGCATGGTTAATGTTATATTCTGCCTTATTCTTCAAGGATGAGAAATTTCTGTCCATTTCACTGTCATCTAAGTTAACAGTTATCCTAATGATCAGAATTTTTTTTTTTTCTCATATAATCATCATTTTATATCATGCTCAACAATAATACAGAAATAAAATATAGTATTTTGATACTGCTAGAAAAGTTTCAGTCATGTTTTAGTCAAATACTAAGCCAGGACAAATACTTCATAAGTTCTCCCTCATGACGTACATTGTCTTTTAAGCAAGAATTTATATTTTTGCCAGAGTAAACGTCAAAATGTGTTTCGGTTACATTATGGGACCTGCAAAGCAAGATGTGATCTCGATGCATAATTTTCCCCTAGTCTTAGCTATCATAAGCATTGTTTCCTTAAAGTGTTTTACCTGTTCCAATATTCGCAGCTGTGGGATTCAGAGCTAGTGTTACAGATCTCGTCACTTCCAGAAGTCCACAGAGTGGTGGCTCTCGGTACTCTCTGTGCCATCGAACTTCAAGCTGAAGGTTCTAATGCCGGGTAATTCTCTCTTTACTTACATCATTCCATTCCAAGATTTTCAACATGAATAGTCATCTTATATCATCTCAATTGGAAAAAGTACTGAACAGAAACTGTCGTGATTCAGGTACGCTTCAATGTACACTAGTTCCCTGCTGAAGCAGCTCCGCGAAGATGGCATCTATATGCGGCCACTGGGGAACGTCATATATCTAATGTGTGGGCCGTGTACTTCTCCAGATACTTGTGGACGCCTTCTGGAGAATGTTTATGTCAGAATTCAGGAGTTTGGAGAGCAGAAAGAAAAATCTGCATTCCATGCTTAGTTGAGTTTTTGACTGAAGTTGAATCTAATTTTGTAAGGTCTATTTTAAGTTTTCTAAGCGCTCAAAAAGTTGGGACTCTTTGAATTTGTTTGTGATGTTTCTAAAGATACTATTAAAAAATGGTACATAAAATTTATCAAAATGTTAACAAAAAATGCTACTATATAAATATTACTAATTAGTCACATTATTGTTGATTCATATTTATTTACAAATATTATTATACTAAATTCAATGAAATACGGGATTTTGACGTATTCCTTCACGAGTAACATAATCCATCAGCTTGAGAGGGAACATGAAATGTGGATTCACCCATCTTATATAACTCCTTGCTTCATAAATTTTACAGATATAAAATTCATAGAATCATTTGTATAAAATAATGATCTGTTCAATAAAATCTGATCTAGAAAATTTGGTAACAAAATTTTAAAATGTGCATGGATCAATAGAAGATGTAACCTACCTTGCATGATAGCTTATTTCCGGAAACCCCGATTTATGCTATAAAATCAAAACTTGTAATTGGGTTAACAAATAAAATCCAACACTTGTAGTTGTGCTCTATAACTATCTAATTGTTACCATTGTCACTAGTGATATTTCATTTCACATTTTAGTATTTTTAATGCATACATTGTAAGTATCATTTAATTAATTTATACTCAATAAATCGTGTAAAGTGCATCATGCAACTTTAATTATCATGCAATGTCACATATGATTTTTTTTTTTTTTGAATTATTGCGATTTTCAAGGATGATAAGGAAGAAAAATAACTCTAACCAGAAATCACGAATCTTGCATGAGATTTTATTAAAAACGTTACATATATAACGTGGTTAGCGTCCTCAATTGAAATTAATCAAAAATAAAATAAAAAAATTGTCCGCTTTGCACAGGATTCGCGGACCTCGTAACAAGAGATTGCAGACTTTATGGACGATTAATAAAATAAATTATTGTATATGTTTTCGTAAAATTAGATGTCTATATATGTGGCTTTTGTGTAGTTGCCCGTGTTTGCAACTAATTCTAAAATATTAACCCTCCCACAACACTACACTTCGTCAAGTTCACTTCTAATTTATCATAAGCTGTTAAATAAATCCGATAAAAGACCTTAAACACAAATTAATCATTAAATGAAATAGAGTTATCAATTGCTATTATAATTCTTTTTCTATCTTGTATTCCAACCCACCAATACATATAAATGATTTCACAAATGAACATGAAATGTGTATCCGTGGAGATAAATATAATTTGAAACAAGAGATCTCAACTAAGTTTATTGAGGTTGTTTGAGATATAACATGACACCATTTTAAAAATATTCAATTTAATGTAGATTTAGCAAATATTTTCATTGTTCTAATTTTTCAACGAATTACAAAATTATATTCACAACCCTCCAACTATCACATTACCTCAGAAAAACAAGATTCTTAAATATATTAATTATTACTTGTGAATTACATCAATATAATTTCTCCGGGTTGTCGATTTCAATAGTCATCTGGACCCCAAATCCAATAAATCTACCTGAGATCCTCTCAGATACCCCTCTAGAAATTAAAGCAAATTACACGCACACAAATGTTATATCTGTAACATACAATATAATAACATACATATGATTCTTTGCCTGTAAGGAAATTAATACGATCTAGATTGTAGAGAGAGAAATCCTACTACAATCTTGTCACAGCCCGGCAGAAATAATAGGCAATTACACACAAAATAAAATAGAGAATATATCTGTAATGCTACATAAGTCTAGAGAGAGAAGGTGTCCAGATAAATGCCACGTAGGAATTTAAGGTTTCTCTCTCCAAATCTCTACTATATATCTCCCATTGGGCTCAACACACTCGCCCATGAAATCAAAGCAGAAATGAAGAAATCCGAGACCAGAAAATCTGCAGAAATAGTAATTTCAAACCCAGACCTGTTAATGGAGATCCTTGCCCGTTTACCCATTAAGTCCCTTTTCCGATTCAAATGCGTCTCCGTTCACTGGCTCTATCTCATCACCACCCCCCACTTCTCCCAACTCCACTCTCTCAAAAACGCCACCGTTTCAACCGCCGGCCTCTTCCTCTACCAGCATCCCTCTCTCATCTATCTCTCCCTCCGATCCGGAAACCCGGAAGCCCGATCCAGCTTCGGGCCCGTACCCGTTTCCAATTTCCTGAAGATCACACCCCACGCTTCCAATTTAACCATCCTGAGTTCCTGCGGCGGCCTGCTGCTCTGCCTGCTGGTGGCGCCACCGTGGTACGGCGCCGACGTTATTTACTTTGTCTGTAACCCGACGACGAAGAATTGCAACCTGCTCCCTCCTCTTGGAAACCTTGCAGAAAAGCCCATCGTGAACATGGATTTAGCTTTTGATCCTCGGGAATCCTGTTATTACAAGGTTGTCTGCATGCGCAACTGTACGCCCCCTGACGGGCCCGTTTTCGAAATCCAGCTCTTCTCTTCTAAAACGGGCTCCTGGACAACCTGTGAGGGCCCGTTCTACAATATCCCCCCGGAAACCCAGTTTCACGGCGGGATATACTGGAATAAATCGATTCACTACCTCAATTCATGGGGCGGCGACTCAATTTACTTCCATGTCGAAACGGAGAGCCTGAAGCTCCTCCCGATTCCTCCGATCCAGAGCGAAGTCCACTCCGCGAAAAGATCCTCGTATCTGGGCGAATCAGGGGGGCATCTGCATTTGGTGGATATTCAGACGAACATCACCAGGGAATCCGCCATCGATATCTACGAACTGAAGAAGGATTACTCGGAGTGGTTTGTCCGATACAGGGTGGATCTGTCGGCCATAGAAGAGGCGCTTCCGGAGACGGTACAATATATTGAAGCGCTGCCGTTTATGGATGGGACTCGGAGGATTAGGGTGGGAAGGTACCACACTTATTCGGTGGTGAGTGTTGTGCAAGAAGAAGGTGGTGACACGTTGGAAATGGTGTTGTCCGTACCGAATAAAATAATAAGGTATAATCCGAGGAGTAATGAGTCAAAAGTGCTGGCTTTTTTTGGGGATGATACGGAGAGAGCTGCTTATCAATGGCCTAATGTTATTCATTATACTCAAACTCTTGCACCTGTTTGATTTCATCTTTATTATTCTATCTTTTTTTTCTTAATTCAAATGTTATTAATGTTTCATTTTCTTTAATGATCCCATCAGTATGTTATATATATATATATATATATATTTTGGTGTACGATGGTATGATTTCATTGTAACATTTATCTGAATTTCATATATTTGGATTTATAAAATTTGGATAAGGATTTATAAAATTCAAATCTTATCCCAAATCCACTTACAATCATGATAATATTTTATGTGTATCTATCATATTTTCTCATAAAAATTTAAATTTTAATCAACAACTTACTAATTAAGCAAAAAATTTCAATAAAATATTATAATTATATCAACTTTTTAATCAATTCTACCGTGATGCGATACTTTAATCATAAATATATCATATAAAATTATATTATATTTTAATTCAAATCATATTCATATCATACAAAATCTCAAAATAAGCACAAGATTTTCAAATTATAAACTTGCAAAATCCTATGTGTAAACTTACAAAATTCACGTGCAGTCTTATCTAAAATATTTAATTAGCAATTATCTATATATAATAAGCAACATCATCAGATTAAATCACAATCTACTATCTAGAATAACCGAAATTCTCATCATAACATCACATCATTCTATATTAATTCATAATTGTCTAAACATTGCGTTTTTTTTTTCTTTTATTTTGAGAAATAAAGTTTGCCTCAATATTTAGAGCCAATTTCTGACTTTTATAGTATTGTAGTATTTTAGGGCAAATCTAGTCTAAACTTGAGCAAGAATGACAGAACAAATCAGAAGCTCAATAAGCCTCACAAACTCACTTTAAAATAACTTTAACATCTCTTTTCATATCTCTTACTTTTTAATAAGCCTCATAGCTCACCTTAAATTAACTTTAAAACCTAAGTTTCTATCTCTTAACTTCAAAGATTGTAATTCCTCGAGCTAATTAATGATATATATATATATATATATATATATATATATATATATATATATATTTTTTTTTTTTTAAATTATTATAAAGCATTATCTCCTCTCCCATGCATCATCCACCACCGTCCACAATCACCTGACATCTCCATTAGTTTATTATCCCACTTTGTTCTCATACTTTATTATATATATCCCACTAATTTTACACAAAAAAAAAATTATATTAAATATTTTCACCCAATCAATTCTGTAAGATGAAGTTTTATTGTCTATAACTCAAATCATTTTATAAATCAATCTCTATATGTTATGAATCATGGAATGATTGTGAAGTTAGATTGGTAAAACAGTTTTAGAAGAATTATATTTATAATTTGATAGCTTGACTTTCAATTTTTATTCTTATTTTATTTCTTTCACCTACCCATGATATAGTTTGGTACTCTATTGTTTTCCATTATTCCTTCTTTTCTCACATTTCATCATTTTTTTTAATTCTTTCGCCGAATTTTGAAATGAAATAAACAAATAAAAAAACATCAAATGCGATTTCTAAATAAGACATTTTCTACATTATTCCCCAATATGGTAAAATCTCAAACTTCTAAGTAAAAATTAAAATCATGTTATGCAACTGCAAAAGTCTCCCAAGCATCCGTATATAATGAAAAAAAAAACTTGATTAGATTTTCACGAGTCAGACCTTGTGTGCCTATTTTAGCATATAACAGAATATGGATGCGCCGTCATAATATAAACATTGAAATTTAGTGAAATTTATTAATTAAAAGGAAGCTATAAAATCAGTATGAGAAATAAAATGAGTTAGACTAGGTATGTAAATTTTATAAGAGCTAAATTAATCAACAAGATTATCTTGATCGTTAATTGAAAAAAAAAAAACCCACGAAGGAACGATTATTTAAAACTTTCCTAAACCTCATGGCTAGAGTTTTGGATTAAGGGACCAATTTGACCTGTACGAAATGTGTAGGGACTACTGGACTAGGGTAGAACATAGCAGTAGAAGAATACCAAAACCTGACGTATTAATGGGCCGTCACATTTTCCATATCAACGGCTCATATATATCTAATCAAAACCTCAAACACCTATCAAAATGGAGGGTCAGGATTTAGAGTAAAGTGGGTTCATATAAATATATCTATTAATTAATTTATATATAAAGAGCAAGACTGCAAAGGGGAACAATCACAGCTATTAATCACTCAGTATCAGAAAGCAAGAAAAATAAAAATCAAATTCCAAAAAGATCTCCAACTCTTCTTCTCCTTTATTACCACATCCTCTTTCTTTACCACTGTCTTTGTCTGCAGTTGCCATCATCATCCGGAGATTGACAGACTAGTATACACTTTGACGCGACGCACACAAACACAGACCGAACTCATTGTTAACATCGCGGAATAATCATAATCCACTGTCGGTTTTAGGTTATTTCAGGTAATTTCTGATTGTGTGTGTGTGTGTGTGCGCGTGTTCGGATAATGGGGGTTTTCTGTTGATTGATTGGTTCGGGGATCTGGGGTTTTGTGATGGAACTTGTGCTGGGTTTTTTTGGTATTTGGGCGAATTGGGATCTATTTTGACTTATTTTGGTGTGACTTTAACTAGTTTCTGGTTTTGAAAGTTGATAAAGGTATGTTTTATTCACTTTTTGGGGGGTTTTGTAGAGTAAATGCAGACTAGGTATATGGAGAGAACAAACTCAATGAAAGGGAGGGGGAAAAGGAGCTTGGAAGGTGGTGCTGATGAAGAACAGGAGCCAGAGAGGAAAAGGCCAGCTTTAGCTAGGTAACAAGATTATTATTTCTGTCATTTTTTTTTTTGCTTTCATGTTGTTTGATTTCCACCCTGCAATTTGCGTTTATCTTTTGAAGATATATAGAAAAGGGGTTGCCTTTCTTTTCTATTTTGTGATGAAGTATTCCATTCAAGTCGTTATGACTTGGTTGAAAACTTTCTTTGGTTCATCTGGAGACTGAAAATGTGAGAATTGATGTGAAGCAGTTGGAGCTCGTTCCCAATGTTATATGCAATGAATTCACTACTTTGCGTGGAGAATTTACATGTAGATGTTCTGTTATTAGATCATCATGAGTTAAGGATATGTGGAACTCGAAAAGCCTTTTTTTCCTTTTCTTTTTCAGTTTCGCATGACAATTCACATTGGTATAAGTGAAAACTCAAAACTCTCTGCATTTACTGAAACTCTGTGATTAACCCTCTGTTTTTTAGGGAGTGCTCATGTACTCTCATGAATGTTCATTTTTTCCCAACTTGTGAATTCTAGCTATTTCTCCTAAATTATGTAGATTCTACGGTTTTAATGAGAAGACTATAGATTCCACTTAAATAACATTGTGTAAAAGCTGAACTGAACATGTACTTTTGCTATGGCTTTTACATAATTTGAAAATAAATCATTGCATTTGGGCATGTTTGTGTTCAAAATCTCAATGTATGCACTAAGGCTCTATATTTTTTTACTTGCAAGATGTGCAATCAGATGGGAATTTATGATGGCAATCCTAGTATTTCCTCTATTTGAGTGTTAAATTATAATGTTCTCTAGCCCTCGAATATAGGATGGTGAATCCAGATTTGAAGAAGAATAAATATATTGTTAGGTTCTAGTATTATTAGCTGTAATGGTTTTAGGTTTTGATTGATCTAGTTGGATGTACTTAAGCTTTAAGGTTTACCATTTTCTAGATGTTTCTGTGCTGCTAATGCTTGCTGCTCTTGAATACCCCCCCCCCCCCTCTCTTCTTTGTTTTTTATTGAATTGATTCTTGGATCTATCCATTTTAGATATTTTCTTTGACTTCTCTTCTTTCATTTGATAGATACAGAGTGAATGATGTGTAATAGTTTTAGTATTATTATCTGTAATGGATTTAGTGTGCTTCGTGCAGCGTTATTGTTGAAGCTCTGAAGGTGGATAGTCTCCAGAAGCTTTGCTCATCCTTGGAACCAATTCTTCGGAGAGTGGTAAAGAGGAGTTCTTTTTTAGTCCCTGTTCCGCTGTTTTTTTGCTCTTTTTATTCTCTGTGGGCAATTAGGGCTTCTTGTCATTTTGTGTATGTTTATGAAGCGTAACATCTGAATCTTTAACCTCCCTGTTTGCCCCTACCCTTACCTCCTCCCTCTTACTAATTTTGAACGTGGAGATATGATACATAATGCCAAAAGTTATTATCAAAGGATATGTATGACTTCTTCATTCAGACTTCTATTTTCACACTTGCGGTGGAATACACTGTAGCTTGTCATTAGGTAAACAAAGTTGATTTTACTTTGATCAGGATTCAGAACTCCATGACACTGGTGAAAGGATTTTTTTTTATTTTTTTTCCTAAAAATTTAGCTATCATGTAATGCTCGTATTCAACTTTGACGATGAACTCTTACAATACTTTGTATTGAGCAGGTCAGTGAAGAAGTTGAGCGCGCTTTGGCCAAGCTGGGCCCTGCTATTCTGAATGGCAGGTTGGTTATTTTGTTGCATAATATCTGAAATGGGAATGGATAATGCTTATATTTACAATAGAAGTTCTCAAAGATGTATTCATCAGCTGTTTTAGCATGCTGTATGTCATTAATTTCATTTTCATATTTCAATGTACTTAAAGATGGGGAAACTTGAATATCTATGAGTCTTTTTTATGTTTTGGTTAGCATTGTTAAATCCTTTAAATATTGGTTGGTAGATATATTTCTTTATCTTATGCTATGTTTCAAAAGTTAATTGTTATTTTAATGAAAAAGACAAAATTTTAAGAAAAATCACTTCAGTGAAATGTGTCAGTTGTTTCTTGTTTTTTATTTCCATCTGTAGTGATCTTCCAGTGTGTATTATTGAAACTGCCTTCATTCCTGGAAAATTTTCTTAAGACTTTGAAAGTTCAGGTCATCTCCTAAACGGATTGACGGGCCAGACGGGAGAAACTTGCAGCTTCACTTTAAGTCCAGGCTTTCTCTTCCATTGTTTACTGGGGGGAAAGTAGAGGGTGAGCAGGGTGCAACAATTCATGTTGTACTAATTGATGCCAACACAAGTCATGTTATAACATCTGGACCTGAATCTTCTGTGAAGCTGGATGTTGTTGTGCTAGAAGGTGACTTCAATAATGAAGATGATGAAGGCTGGAGTCAGGAAGAGTTTGAAAGCCATGTCGTGAAGGAGCGTGAGGGAAAGAGACCTCTTTTGACTGGGGACTTGCAAGTCACACTCAAGGAAGGTGTTGGGACTCTAGGAGATCTTACATTTACTGATAATTCAAGTTGGATAAGGAGCCGAAAGTTCAGACTTGGCCTGAAGGTTTCATCGGGATATTCTGAGGGAATACGCATACGGGAAGCAAAGACAGAAGCTTTTACTGTCAAAGATCATCGAGGGGAATGTATGCATATTTGTTTTCATCCCCCCCCCCCCCCCCCAGTTCCCTTCTTAAACATCTGAAAGTATACAGAAAAACTGTTACAAGATACAGCTTAGGGTCAGTCGGTGAGAGGTGGTGGTGGGGTGTGTGTGTGTTGGGGTGGGGGGTGTTTAACGTTATGGTCAAACTAATGCACTTGTTACCACTGTTGTCTAGTCTTTTTTGGCTTTTTAAAGATAAGGAAGTCAAGAAAGAGGAGACGAGCCAGACATCAATGAAATATAAGTTTTAAGTCAAACTAAATGCATATTTTTACAGTCACTTTATCATTTATTTGTTCAAACTTCATAAAAACTTTCCAGAGATAGATGGGTAAAAGACTGAAGACAGAATAGTAAGAGACAGACAACAAGGAGAAATAGAGAAATAATTTAAAAGACAAGTTATCTACGTTGGCTGTTTTATTTTTTAAATTGTATTTCTGAAGTCCCATGAGTTCTGTATAATTATAAGAACTGTATCCTGAAACCATGTCTAGGATATGTTGGAGCTTTTATACGTCCTTCTCTCTTCCATTTTGATTTCCCATGTATTTTGTTACTCTACAGGATATAGTTTGCTTGAACGAATGCAAATATGTGCTGGACAGTCCATAGATCTTTCTGTGCATCTTAAGTTTCTCATTTTTATTAATTATTTAATGAAGTTTCTTTTCTCTTGATAGTGTACAAGAAGCATTATCCACCTGCTATGAATGATGAAGTGTGGAGATTGGAGAAAATTGGGAAGGATGGATCATTTCACAGGAGGCTCAATAATGCTGGGATATTTACAGTGGAGGACTTCCTTCGGCTTGTGGTCAGAGACTCTCAGAAGTTGAGGAATGTAAGTACGTGTGGTTTGATAAAACTTTGACTATGTATTATAAATGCATTTTTGATAATTTGTTTGTTCATCTTGGTTCTCAGATACTTGGTAGCGGTATGTCCAATAAGATGTGGGATGCTCTCATAGAACATGCCAAGACTTGTGTCTTGAGTGGGAAGCTTTATATATATTACCCTGATGAGTCAAGAACTGTAGGTGTTGTTTTTAACAATATCTATGAGCTGAGTGGTCTCATAGCTAATGATCAATATTATACAGCAGACTCACTTTCGGACAGCCAAAAGGTTCGCCAAATTTCTTCTAGAAAGAGTGTGCTTGTATAGAATATCACTTGATTTCTAATGTTTCATATGAACTACAAATATTACCTTTTCTTTACTCAGATGTTAATTTACTTATGTTGAGGAATAGTTTCTACACCCAATGTTGATATTTGATACTTTTTGATATTAACACGAGATGAACTATTTGGATATTAAAATGAGATGAACAACAGTTGGGAACTCAGTGTTTAAGTGTTCGATATTTCTTATTTGTATTAGTTGATTGTTCATGCTTGTCTTCATTATTACACTAGGTCACCTTCACAAACTCCTGGCTGTATATTTGTGCTTAATTTTTTGAAGGTTATTTTATCTTTGTAAGTGACCTTGTTCCATATAATTTTGTTGTTTGCACTCTTTCTGAACGTATTGGTTTCAGAAGTTTTTTTTTTTTTTTTTCTTCTGAGAGAAAAACTCTCGAGTATCTGGATATGTAATAAGGGGATGCAGCAAATTAGAGAAGTATTCTGCAGTTTGAATATAAGGGTGTTGCAGCCAATCAGCAAAAATATTTAAGATTTTTCCTTGTGAGTGACTGCAATGAGCACTGCTATATTTACATCTGACATGATTTTCTCTGTCTCATGTATTTGCAGGTATATGTGGATACATGGGTAAAAAAAGCATATGATAACTGGGATCAAGTTGTGGAGTATGATGGAAAATCACTGTTGAATTTCAAGCATATGAAGAAGTCAAGCACGCTGAGGAATGATCTTCCTTTGGGTCCAGTTAACTACCCTAATTCTTTGGATAATCAGCTTCCACAGCAGAGATTGCCAATTCCAATTCCATCTGAACCATCAGTGGATCAAAGTGTGCTAACTGGAGGTGAGAATCATCTTACTGAAAGCAGTATCTCTTTTGTTTGACTGTGAGAAACTATTAACTCTGAAGAATCTAATTTTGTTATTCTGGGTAATTGAGTAGGAAAGTATCTTCATATTGAGATGTGGTGGTTGGTCTTTGTTTTGACCAATATGAATGCAAAGCATATTATTCCCTCCAGTGAGATCTGCTTCTTTTACTTGAGAGATTACACTGTAATGTTCCCACCATGTCCCTAAGTATACCCGACTTAAATAAACATAACGTGATAAAGATTTTAAATTGCAAAACTAAATTCTTCTGAAGTCTTTTGCTTAGATCCCTAATCAGAGACATTATGTAGTTTTAAGATAAAAGTCAGGGGTATCATCTATCCCATGTTCTGATCCTTACCTAATCATTACCTTCTTTTGTCTTGTAAGCATCTGCTGTGGCAGTATTGCCGTA
Source organism: Scutellaria barbata (assembly GCA_028654395.1). NCBI lineage: Eukaryota > Viridiplantae > Streptophyta > Magnoliopsida > Lamiales > Lamiaceae > Scutellaria > Scutellaria barbata. The sequence continues at coordinate 8,390,208 of CM053646.1, read as the reverse complement.
TTTGCTTCTTTACCTGTGAAAAATTGGTCTGCCTTTCCTTCATTTGGTGTGTACTGGTGACGTAATTTATTGCTATCCTGTGTCTATTCATGCTTTTTTTGCATATAATGGAAATGGATTTCGACACAGGCAAGGCTTTTTTTCAAGCTTGCTTAGTACTACTTTTTTTTCACATGAAGATGAAAACTGAGCAATGGGGCTTTATATGTTGACTTTGCTTCATACACAATTGAACTACATCTCCCTTGGTGCTTTGATACAAGCTGTAGTAATTTAGCCATGCATACATGTAAAATTTCGTTGGTGAGATATCACATGAATTGATAAGGTTTTTTATCCCTCAACGCAGGTTCAGGTTATAGTGATGACATGACTGCAAAATATCATACCCCGGTAATGAACCCCAATTCACGCTCCCCATTCGACGCAGCCTCGTTTACCCAGCATGACCATCAGCTCAATCATTTCAACCAATTCCAAAGTAATACATATAATAACACGGCTGGCCTTGCCCTTGGTCCTCCCCAATCATCTTCATCGTTCCAAGAGGGTAACTCCTGTCTTCCCCAAGCTAATCTCAATCCTTTCGAGGATTGGCCCACTACCCGGGAGAAGGGTGGTGATTTCTTATCAGAGGAGGAAATTCGTATCAGAAGCCACGAAATGCTTGAGAATGATGATATGCAGCACTTGCTTCGACTTTTCAGCATGGGTGGCCATGCCTCTGTTAGTGCCCCTGAAGATGGGTTTAGCTTCCCTCCTTACATACCATCACCATCTCCAGGATTCACCTACAATGAGGATCGGACCCGTTCTGGGAAGGCTGTTGTGGGTTGGCTCAAGATTAAAGCTGCGATGAGATGGGGCATATTCATCAGAAAGAAAGCAGCTGAAAGGAGAGCACAGCTTGTGGAAATTGAAGAAGATTAGAATCTTTTCCAGAAAATATCTCCATTTTAGCTCACTTCCCATCTGACAAGTGACAGCTTCCGAAGCTCTCTCATGTTTCAAATTGTATTCCATCTGTTATTCCAACTTACTCAATACACGTCTTGTGTATAATGACAATCTTCAACGAATACGTGGTGCGTATTGGTTAAGTTGGAATTCAAGAGAACATAGTTTGGGACAGGGGACCCCTACTGAGATGGCTGTAGTATTGAATATGCCTGTGTTGTTTATGTATTAAGAATCAATGGTTCTTTTATATGAAGTCTCTTGTACAGTGAAGTGATTTGCTTGTAACACTCGTTATTATTACTTGGCTGCTTGTCTGCTCTTCGTACCTTTATGATAGCCATATGACTCAATGGCTTATGAACTTCAAAGTTGACTAGGAAAACTCCTTTTGGGAGTCGTGTATGTTGAACTTGACAATAACGATGATGATATGTTTTTTAATGCTCTTCTTCTTCCTTCCATTTTACATTTGCTGTGTTTGGTTTCCACTCATTATTGTTGCATATACTTCACTCGCTTTGATGTTCTTAGTGATCTTCCTTTTCCCTTTATTTATTTATTTATTTTGTCCTTCTGGTGTGATTTGGGGGTCATATATAGGTTACATGCATGTTGGTGGCAATTAACTCGAAATAGAATCAGTTTTTATCTTTATAATGGCTGCTTTAGTTAAATCACGAATTACAAGCATCTCACACGCTTAGTAAGTAGAATCTCAATGAACATCAGCTGTTACGTATTAATACGTGAAACAATTAATTAAGTATCAAAGTGTAAAAAATGTGAAGTTAACAGGTTAAAAATACAATAATTTACTATATATTCTGTAAAAGAACACGTAGAATCCTCAATACAAAAGGTGACACCACACCCCCAAATAAAATGAAAGAATCTGTAAATATATGTCCTAATTCCGACAAAATCAAACGACTTAAGCAGATCCATTAAGACCACAGTCTGCAGGAAAACCCTGAGGAAACCTCTTAGCATCAGCACAGTAATTATATATCATATAATTACTCTGCACCCATTTCAACCTCTCTTGACTGCTACCATCCAACTCTTCATTCAACCACCCACCGTTTCCACTCGCACTCGACGCGTTGGCCTTGAAGTTCCGATACGACGCCGTAAATGGCGCCTGCGACCAGTCCGTCTTCACCTGCCCACCTCTTGTCGCCCAGTCATCTGCGTTCCACAGGCTCGAGTAAATCCTCATTGGTTGGCTCTTTGGGTACGCAACTCCCACCGATTCTGGGTTCTTGTACTCTCTTATCGGTGTCCCATCTACTGAAAATCTGCAAATCAAGAACCAATATATATCATCAGAATCAAACCCAGTTAAATTCAGACAAGGAGTGATCGATCAATTCTTACATGATACGTTGGGGGTTCCAGAGAATTGAGTAGGTGTGGAAATCTGCAGTGGGGTCGAACCAGAGGTAGAACTGCTGCTCTCTATTGCCTTTGCCTTGGCTAAACACGTTGGTGTGGAGAATATACGGATCACCACTGAGGTTCCCCAAGAACTCGAAGTCTATCTCGTCGTGGGTGGGTCCCAGTGAAGACAACTACACAGACAAAGACATGGATTAGTTTCAGTTCAATGAAACAATAACGAATTACCAAGACATTAATGTGTATGAATTAATTTGGGATTAAAAAGGTTACATAGTAGGCAGTGACAGTGCCAGCAGAGTTCCCAGGGACAAGCTTGAGCTGCATGTCGATCTTGCCAAAGAGATATTCATTCTTGGACTGAAACCCAGAGCCAGAAGCTTTATCTAGAGAGAGAGTGAGAAGCTGGCCATTGTCGAGGATCTTAGCTCGCCCTTCACCCCATGTGATGTCGAAATCTTGGTAGAAATTGGCTGAGACTGTGGAAGATGCGATGATCAAGAAGGCTAGAGTAATGTAGCACAAAGAAGCCATTTTTAGTATGTCTGAGTTTTGAGTTTCGAGAGTTGACATGTGAGGTTTGTGTATTTATAGGGAAATAAGGGTGGGGTGGTTGGTGGTGCGGGAAGGTGCATGGGAAATTACAGTGGGGACCAAGATGATTGAGCTGGACACAGATGGGGTTATTGCATTAACTGTGAAAAAGCGTGCAGCTATGGACAACTGACAGCCCATTTGTTTCTCCATTTTCGTATACACGGTTTTGCTTTGTTTTTCAACATACTGAAATGTCAATCTCACTATGATTTTTTTTCTTTTTCTTTCTATATAATGTTTTAATATCCTATGCCCTTCTGTAAACGTATGGTGATCAATTTGCTTTATGCAAATGCCATATAATATATTTCTTTCATTAATATCGAGTTCCAATATTATAATAAAGGAGTGCGTACGGACTCATTCTTGATATCAATCATCAAATAAGCATCAGATTTTGTAGTATGAAATATAATAAAGAGGTTTCGGTTATATGCCTATTATTATAATTATTTTGGTATTTTTGATTGAGTTCAAATATTGAAAAACCATAGTGGATAGCCGGATATGACTTGGCCAACCTTAATTTTAGTTCATCCTATAAATTAGAGCCTAATTCATTACCATGTCGAAAGAAACTTGAAAGATTGGAACCGATCCACCAAAAAAAGAGAGATAATTCACGAGTATTTCGATTTTTTCTGAGGTTTAATGATAAAATATAACAGGAACTTTCATGAAATTTTAATTTTAATATAAATATTTAAATTTAACAAATCACTCCTGATTATACCTAAAGAAAAAACAATTATATTTCACCTTATATTGCAATTTGGATCTTCATTTATATTTCATAAAAAATTTATGGACATGTTTGATCAATAGGTTCAAATCATCATTTATATTTCAATAAAAAATTATGGAGATGTAATTTGATCAATATGTTCACTGTTTTCATTGATTGTCATGTTTTCAATAAAAAAAGAGAGAGAGAGATGACATGAAAAATGTTATGTTTTTTACTTTAAACTGCACAATTGGTAGAAAAAAGGAAGTTATTTTGTTGCCTTCTTATTAATTTTATTTTGTTTGATCAATTAATTAACATGAAAATTGAAATGTCATTAATAATTCAAATTGCAAATGGGTATTATAGTTATTGTTTGAGATGGAATAGATTGAATAGATTTTTCCTTAAATTAAATTGGTATCGGGAAATGGAGATAAAACATAATGAGGTTGGAAGTTACTAGAACCAAGAAACAAATGCTTAATATTGGTATGCTACATACTTGGTCCACTAATATCGTAGGAGCCAATCGAAGTGCATAGATTGTCCCACCATCATTACCACCACCACCACCACCACCGCCGCCGCCAACACCACCGTCCCAAACACTAGCAAAACGTTGTATTATCTCAATACCCAAATACTGCTTCTCTCTCTCTCCTCCAACCTAGTTTCACCTACTAAAACCGTGTGAGACGTGGCAATCTTTCCACGTGGAATAGAATTCTTGTGAAATTATTTACAAATTTAGTTCTATAAAACAATTAATAATTCATAATCCATAACTATGTAAATAAAAATCTTGCCATCCCAATTTTCTAAAGGGGCCTGCCATTAGCATAGTGGAGGATAGATCACTCAACCAACTTCGACGTTTTCTTACCTCCCTTATCCCTATAAATACACCAACATTAGTCTTCATTAAACAATCCAACCAACCCATCTTTCAAAAGTCAAAAGAGTTGCTCTCCAATTCTTTACAATAACTTGATAAATTAAAATGGCTCCTCACATTTTGACTACTAGGTCAAATGTCAAAGTCGTTGAATTTTTAGTACTTCTTGCCTTAGGCTCTTTTGGCTTATGTTATGCTGGAAACTTCAACAAAGATTTCGATATTACATGGGGCGATGGCCATGTCAAGATACTAGAAAATGGCAAACAACTTAGTCTTTCCCTTGATAAAGCCTCCGGTTCCGGGGTACAATCCAAGAATGAGTACTTATTTGGAAAGATCGATATGCAACTCAAGCTTGTCCCTGGAAACTCTGCTGGCACTGTCACTGCATACTATGTAAGTCACTCTATTGTTGTACCAGGATTAATACGTTAACATTATATTGTATTCAGAGTACTAGTGCATGAATATTATGTCGTCCATGAATATCTAATATCATGTGTAATAACCTTGTAAGCTTTCTTCACAATTGTGTTTGAGGAAATATCTTGATATGTTGTAGTTGTCTTCTCAAGGCTCAACACATGATGAAATAGACTTGGAGTTCTTGGGCAATCTTAGTGGCGAGCCGTACATAGTTCACACAAATGTTTACACACAAGGAAAAGGTGACAGGGAACAGCAGTTCTACCTATGGTTTGATCCCACAGCTGATTTTCACACATATTCCATTCTCTGGAATCCTCAAACCATCATGTAAGTCCTCAAACAACATTCCAGTATTATATTAACATGACACTAATTTTTTGTATTTCGACAGTTTCTACGTGGACGGTACACCAATCAGGGTGTTCAAGAACCTGGAAACAGAAGGCGTTGCATTCCCAAAAAACCAGGCAATGAGAGTTTACTCAAGTCTATGGAATGCAGAAGATTGGGCCACTCGAGGTGGCCTGGTGAAGACAAACTGGAGTGAAGCTCCATTTATAGCTTCATTAAGAAACTTCAGGGCCAACGTTTGTGTCTGGAAATCCACGAAATCTTCTTGCAATTCAGGCTCCAACACTTCTTCAACAAAACCATGGCTGTCGCAAAATGAACTAGATTCAGCAAGTGAAGATAGGCTGAAATGGGTGCAACAAAATTACATGGTTTATAACTATTGCACAGATACAAAGCGCTTCGTTACGGGCCTCCCTCCAGAATGTTCTCTCAACACCACCGCCGATACTGTTCTTCCTTGAGAGAGTCCTTTTTTTCGTGCCTGTTTTCACTGAATCAGGAACGTTGTGAAAATTATTCAATTTTTCCTTGTAAGATATAATAATAAAGCTTCTGTTTGACTTGGAGCAACTGAAAACCATTAACTGCGTACAAGAATCTATTTTTATTTTAATACACATAGAAAAATAAAATAAAATAAAATAAAATATAGCCCTTTTTACCTAATAAAGAAACATTTAGATATTTAAAGTAAATTTGGTATCATTAAACTAACATAACTTTCAAATTGTCTTTCTTTCAATTTTGAAAATTAAGTACTCATTTTTACCCACGAATTTACAATGATCTAATTCAAGAAAAAGTACAAGTACAAAATTTAATTGAAAAGACATGAGTACAATTTATAAAATTATATGAAGTTGAATAGATGTTTTTGCTCAAATGTCTATCGTGAGCAACTTTTAATATGCCCATTAATAACATGTAATCATTTTATTCCTTTGTTATATGGAAAGTAAAATTAATAGATGGTTTGAATTTTTTGGTGAATAGACTACATACTTTTAGAAGTAATCTCCAAATATGCATTTTTCCAATAAAGCAATCCTTTGCTTTTAAGCTCTAATTAATCTAAACAAACTAGGGTGTAGTGGAAACCACAATGTAGCTGGGTTGGTGTAGGCCCATATTAGGTTAGTTCAAGCCCGGTACAAATAGATACACTCTAGCCCATAAATAAAATCCAACACGTATGACTAAACTAAGTTTTAGCAACATCAATTATTTGCAGTCCGCTTCATTGATGCTTTTGACGTGTAGCACTTTATCTGATCCTCTAATTAAAGTTTTATTTAAAAATAAATTTATTAACCGTTGTAGTTACTCCATAAATAAAATGGTAAAATAGTTAAAAAAATTCAAAATTTTTCAAATTTTTAGTATTTTAGTTAATTTTTTAAAAGTTATTAATTTAATTATATTATAATTTAATTAATTAGTTATAATTTTAATTAAATTTTAATTTTAGTTAAAACTAAATTATATATGTCCTACGTGACGGACACATGAATAAAGAAATCATTTACAGCTCATAAAAAAAATACATTATCTTGAATTTACAAATTAAAGAAAATAAAAAAAATTTGACTTGAATGTTATGGAGAGTAATATAAAAAACAATTGATGAGGAGTTTATTTATTTTTATTTTTTATCATTTTTGATGAGGTGTAAATTATTTATTTATCCATGTGTCCGCCACATATGACATATATAATTTAATTTTGACTAAAATTGAAATTTGACTAATATTGCAACTAATTTGCTATAATATGGCTAAATCAATAATTTTTAAAGAATTGATTAAAATAATAAAAATTCAAAATGGTTTTTTTTTTTTTTTTTAACTATTTGACCTAAATAAAATACATGTTATATAATAATAAAATGGGAAAAAAAATGCTGAACATCACCCAGTTGCTGTATTGTACATTGAGTCTTAGAGTATTGTTGATATTACTTATTTGATGAAGTGCTACCGCTACATTAAAACAATGTTTATAAAATCAGATCTGTTAAGAAAAAAAAAATTATAAAATCAGATCTGTGGTCAATATATTTTGAAGACTGATTTACAGTCTAATGGTTTTATCGGTGGTTCAATGATCATAAAAATAATTGAAACTTTTCTTTTTATCATTTTACTTAATATTATTATGTAACATGTAGTACTTTGTACACAGTATTAAATCAAAAAAAAAAAAAACACGAAAAATCTATTAAGTAATATGAAAATAATTATTTTTACAACAAAAGATTAAATGAGTTCTAACAATATCATTGGACCTAACAAGATTAATTGAGCCTTTTGTTTCTTTTAAAAAAAATAATAATTTGTATATTGTATTAACCGAGTGGCATTGTCTTCGAAGGTGGTCACAAGGGCGCGGACAACCTTGTCGGCACTAACTTACAACAATTTCCCATTTTCAAGAACCCTTTACTCCATCTCATTTTCCACACTTGTGATTCAATCTTAATTATAATATCAACCATCATCAATTCTCTGATCCTGAAACAAATGAAAGACAACACATGCATACATATTGTATCAATGTAAATATTCATTTCAAAGTTAGATGTGATGTTATAAATTGGAATTTCTTTCTAGCAGGTTGTGCATGCAATATATATCTTAATGCTTATCTTTCCCAGCTAGCTGTTGGCAACTCTGATTTCTTTACTGGCCTCGACTTCCACATGTCATCTTCTTACAAAATCCGAACCCCACGTATGCTGTCCCTTTTGTATCAACATGCATTCTTAAAGCCCTATAAATTCTGATGAACATCTCTGTAAGAAGAGGAGACAAGAAGTAGAGATAAAAATGGGTTTCTTATCTGGAAATGCAGTGGCTTTGCTCTTCACCTTATTTCTGACCACTTCATCCATGGTTTCAAGCAGTAACAATTTCCAAGATTTTGAAGTCACCTGGGGTGAAGGGCGTGGTAAAATCCTCAACGATGGGGATCTTCTCACCCTCTCTCTGGATAGCTACTCCGGGTCGGGTTTCCAATCCAAGAAAGAGTATTTGTTTGGAAAGTTTGAGATGCAACTCAAGCTTGTTCCTGGAAATTCAGCTGGGACTGTCACTGCTCTTTATGTCTGTCAATTATTTTCAACTGAAATTACTACTTAATTCTTAGTTTGTCAAATGTTGAGAATGATGCTAGAATTAATTTGTTTTGCAGTTGTCTTCCGCTGGGCCAAATCATGATGAGATAGATTTTGAGTTCTTGGGAAACTTGAGTGGGGATCCTTACACTGTTCACACCAATGTATATACTCAAGGAAAAGGGGAGAGAGAACAGCAATTTCACTTGTGGTTTGATCCCACTCAAGATTTTCATACATATTCTATTCTCTGGAATCCTCAAACTATCGTGTGAGTGCTAGTATTCAATTTTGGTTCAACATGGAAGGATTTTTTTTTTATAATAATTTTTTTTTATTTTAATCCTTTATATTTTAATTTTTTAATTTTAATTTTAATTTAATTAGAATTTTCAAAATTGTTAATATGATCGTTGGAATTTGATTGTTATGATAGCGATTTTAAAAATTCTGAATATAATTGGATTGAAATTGAAAATATTAAAATATAAACGACCAAGGTTGGAAAATGGATATTTTATTTAAAAAAAAATGAAATTATCTTACTTCTATGATCAAAATTGAAATTAATTATATATATAAACCTATACATATATATGGGTTAAAAATATATTTTCATTTGAATTATACGTGATTTTATATTTTTTTGTATATATTTTGAAATGTTGCATTTTTATCATATGAACTTTAAATTTAATTCATTTTACGATTTTGAACAAATCATATTGTACATGTATTCTAAATTAGTGATTGAGATTTTGATAAATACTGATAAATATATCAAATTTAAAATTTATGTCATAAAATTTGTATGACAAGATGTAATATTTTAAAATTAAAAAAAATGTAGAATTATGTATAATTACATGAAAAAGTTGTTTTTAATCATATATATATATATATATTTATATACACGTCGAAGGGACAATGAGATTTGTATGCCATGTTCTTATTGTCCTGTTTGTGTAGATTCTCAGTGGACAATACACCAATAAGAGAATTCAAGAACCTGGAAAACATGGGAGTGGCATTTCCAAACAAGCAGCCAATGAAGCTGTACTCGAGCTTATGGAATGCTGATGAATGGGCCACAAGAGGTGGGCTAGTCAAGATTGATTGGGCCCAAGCTCCATTCACGGCCCAATACAGAAATTTCAAAGCAAATGCTTGTGTTATGTATGATGGATCCACAGCGGCATATTGCACTTCTACCCAAGAAAATAGCAGCCCATGGGTGGCCCAGAATTTGGATCCTTACAGTGAAGACAAACTCAAATGGGTGCAAGAGAATTACATCATCTATAATTATTGCAATGATTCCAAGCGATTCCCACTGGCTTTTCCTTCTGAATGCTATGCTGATTAGGTTTGCTAAGACACCATGTTTTAATTCAGTCCAATTCCCACCAAAATCCACTATCTAGTTATATAAATTTCTAATAATATACTATGTTTACTTTGTCTCTGCTGTTGTGGATATGTAAGAATGTAGCTTCTGCATAAATGGGTGTTTTAATTATTACTAGTATTAATATCTGATTGAAATTAATTGCTCATTATTTTCTTACTCAATTCTGGATTATGAGTTGAGAAAATTTAATATACTCTGTATTGTTTAATAAATATATATGGGTATGGTAAGTACAAATTCAGATTGTGTAGTATGGTGCTTTCAGTCGGACAGTAGAAACTCACAATACCAATATGAAATCAACTATTATATATCATGAATAACTTTATTTCTAAAAATTAAAATTTTAAAGAAATAATACAATATTGTTTCATTCAGTAAAATTTTGCTACAAATAATAGAATATATGTTTTTATTTTATTTCTGAAATTTCAAAATTTAGTCTAAACCATCCAAAAATTGTCCATGCCACTCAGATTCATTCAAATGTTCAAATTTTACATAATATGTCAATTCTCCAACAGGATACATTTCAGATTTGGCATTTCTTTCTTTTCATTAATGCAATACGGATCAAATTGAAGATCGTGAAAATATGTTAATTTAAAAAATTGAATTTGAAATAAAAAATTCACGCATAAATCTATATGAAATTGTCTTTCATTCATAAGTCAAACTTGATTTTACGAGTCAATTTTTATAAATAGACGAGTCAATTTTTAGAAATCTATTTATAGACTATAAATTATAAATTGATTCACCTTATTAAATTAAATTGCTTGATATTGGTAGAGTTATTAATTACCTCCTAAAATTGTAGTTAAAAAGCTTGGAAAAAAACCACGAAACTAAATAGGAAAATGACTGTTTAATAACCTATTCAGTCAAGAATTTGCATCTTAATTCTTCTACCTTTCATCTTTCCTTCCTCCCTTTTTTCTCAAGAAATTTAGGCCGAAAAATACCTAGTTACAATGCAATTCATTTTATAATTTAAAATTATATCAATAATATATAATAATAATATATATACACATATCATCATATATTAATCAAATTAGAATGAGACACGATAATAAATAAAATAATGGTATGAGACACATAAACAGTGTACCATCTGATGCTGTATTTTGATGGGGAATCATGCTTGTAATAAATAAGCCACCACCTACTAACTACTCCTATTTAATTCTGTTTAGACATCTTACTCTGATTTCAGCTTATACCAAATTTGTCAAAGCTACTTGTTATTTCTAGTACTATATCAATAATTCACTCTAATTACCTGCTTCCTGTATTATTCCATCCCGCTATTAATTATTTATCTCATAGCAATTAGGGTCTAAAAGATAACGCTGGAGACTTGAAAAATGAAATTATCACTTAAATACCTACAAAAATAAAGTCATATCTGGTATCTCAAATCTAATTTTTTTTATTATATATATATACTTATTCTATTTTTTTCTATGTAGAGATATCATTTTAAAAATATTTTTCAAATACTAAGAATCGCACTGTGTCAAACAAAACCTTAATTTTTTGAGTGATTAATTAATAATTTTATCTTAATGAATTGATAGATTTGATCTTTTAAATTATGGATTGATAGACCTTAAATTGATAAAAGTCGTATATAATTTTATATAGGCATGTAATTACTGATTATTATATATATAAATATGTGATGAATGTTATAGATGACGTAGAGTCTAAATCGTTTAAGGTTGCACGATTTTATTGGATGCATGGTATTGTTTTGAAGTGAATTATATATATTTATTAACATGGATTTTACTTATCGTATATATAGACGCAAAAAATAGAAGTTAACTTTGTTTATATTTGAAAAATATATCTTAAATCATATAAATGGTGCTTTCACTTAGCTCTAATCAATGCTTTACTTCAATGGAGATTGGCACAGGAAACCCATGGCCCATTATAGTGATGATGATTGTGAAATTTCGATCATCACAATTTTAGGATAAAAAACCAGTCTTCTCTCTCTCTCTCTCCCCCTCTCCCTCTCCCTCTCTCCCTCCCTCTCTCTCTCTCTCTCTCTAAAACCGAGCTTATATACATATAGAGAGTGAATCTCAGTGTAAGGAAATCAATGGATACCTTAAAAAAGGAATCTTTTGTGAGATTAGTAACTATACTTCTCTTAGCACTCACTGCTTCTCTTGTCGCTTTTGACTCTCAAACCAAAATTCTCTTCTACACATACTCTAAAAAAGCTACCTTCAAGGATATGAATGCTTTATAGTAAGTTGTTTTTGTCCTTTCTCCAACTTTTTTTTTCTTTTTTTTTTTCTTTCTATTCAGTTATTTATCAATTCATATAAAATTTTAAATTCTTCGTAGTAAATATGCTTATTTCTTGCTTCTGTTTTTATATTTTTTTATATATATATATTTTTTTAGTGTTTTAGTGTGGATTGATACTGCAGCAGCTGTTTATAATCTGCTCCAAATTTTGAGAAGCTACTTCTTCCCGGGTTTCACAAAGGATCTGAGATACATGGGCTGGGGAATTTACTTATTAGACCAGGTAATAGTAGTTAATTGCATGGATCAAATATATATATTGACATAGATATAATTAATTAATTTAGATATATTAAAATAATTTTTTCAGACCTTACAATGATATTATCCCTTTGATCGACATAAGTTGCTGACCAGTAAGCTGATTTACACTTTCTCCTCTAATAGGTGGTTTAATTAGGCTCCAATTAATTATAAAATAAGCAGTCTGATTTTTATTTTTCTTCACTTAACTGATTTATGCTGCGAGTTTTCTGGGTAATAAAACTATTTTCTGTGAGTTTTATTACTGATTTATTTCCATAACTGATATACTTGTTATTTTAAATAGTTATTGGGTGTCATGCAAGTTGTTGTCTAGCGCGGCGTGGCTATATATGTCTCCAGGAAAGTGTTGAAATAATATGGAAATAAATGCTTAGAGTGTTTTCCACAGATGTGACGACTTATTTTCCAAATGATATATTAATTAAAAGTAATGCTCATAAATTGACAATTTATTGATTTGTAGGATCAATATATGTACATTGATTAAATTGACTAAATTCATTAAGTATATCATTATACTTAATTGAATATAAAATCATTAATTCATTCATTAACATAATGTTAATAAAAAAATATTTTACTAATAAATTTATTCAATGAATTCGATAAAAAAAATATTCTTAGAAATATATATATTTTTTATATTAATTGAATATATTGTTGATATTAAAAGATGATATAAATTGGATATATTGTTGGTATTAAAAGTGGATGATGATAATATATATGGACATTAATTTCATCTTTTAAAAAAAAAATTAGTTTATGCATTTAGAAAATTGTTATCTTCAGGCAACATATGAGATTTAGATATCATATCAATGAGTTTTGTCCATCCATCCTATCCATATGGTTAAGCATTGATGGAGTGAAAAATTTTAAAATCTTAAGAATCCGACGTACTGCTGATGATGCTCTAAGCCACATAATTTGTATAGCGAGTGGCAGAGTTTAAAAATTCATAAAAAAATTATTAAAAAAAATTATTCATTGATTAGTCATACATATATCCTGCAGTGTGACCGTAATACCTGCATAAATATGGTGTAATTAGTCATATCTTAGAGCTCTAACATTACCGCACAAGGTGTTATGTCCTGTGTTTAGTAGAAATACCTTTTTGTAATGAAATCAATAAATGATATATATACCATTGGTTATCATCACCAAACTAAGCAGTAAACCAACTTGACTAATCAAAAAGTCAGTTTCCAATTGGACCCATCAATTTGAACCAATTTGAAGTATCTTATAACATATAATTCTACAATGTACATGATACAGGCAGCAGCCTATGTGGTGTTTTCCGGCAACACGGCGGCGGCTCAAGCGTCGGTGCTGGCGGTTAACGGCGAAAAAAGTCTTCAATGGATGAAGATTTGCAACAGGTATAGCAAATTCTGCACCCAAATTGGCGGCGCTTTGTTATGTGGGTATATTGCAGCGGTTTTAATGGCGATCACATCATCACTTTCTGCATATGCTCTTTTCAGACTTTATTCTTCCAAACACTTCCTTCTTCTCAAACGTAAATAATATAAATACGATGTTAATTACTACCATCTTTGACAATCTTGAAAATGAGTTTGTGTAATGTTGTTTAAGTTGTGTCGATCATCAAAAACATTAATTCATGCATGGATGTTGGCTGGCTCTTGCACATGTGTGCTTTCATTGTTGTTCATAAGTTATTTTCTTGTACCAAAGTTTAGTTGAATTCTAATAATTGTGGGCATGAATTCACGAGTTGGTTCCTAATTATTATTATATATAGTGTACTAAGGTAGGAACATAAATTTATTTGTATGTGTTGATATATGTATCATACATGATATTGAAAAGCTCTACAACAATGTTCTTAAGAGGCGTTTTTAAATATTTTAATAATATATTTCATGTGTTGCAGAAATTACAAAATTAATCTTCAATAACATTTTTAGAGGAGAGGTCAATGTCATTCACTTTTTTCATATTTTTTGATATTATTTTAATATCATTCTTGTAAAAACAAAAACAATGGTTGTGGATGTTCTAACTGGTAATTTAGAACCTACAGTGCAAATTAATAAACTATTTTTCCATCTAAATTTTTTATTTTAGTAGTTATGCATGTTTTAAAAATGTTTAGTTTGAATTCATTTATACCGTACGTAAATTACACAAGTCATTATAATTAGTCACACTACAGCTAAGTTTGAGATTTTTTTTTATTATTAATTTTTTTTTTTTGACAATGATGTGGTAATATAATTAATAATGTGGAATTTGTAATGGCCAATATTGAAAAGTGGTTAAAATTTCAAATCTAATGGTGATTGAGGTATAATTTGATAAATGTCATTCATGTATACATTCAAAGCTTGATTTTATGTTTTATTTGATGTATTTTCACAGCTTTTATTAATGAAAAGAGTTTATTATTATTTTTTTCCTGTAATTTAGGAAATTTGGCAATTTAAAATTTTAATTTTTTGAATTGATAATTTAGAATTTTATTTTTTTTGAATTTCACAAATTTTGTCCAATTTAAATTCGAATTGTTGAATTGGGTACTAAACACTCATTTTCAATGACACATTAATAAAGCGTCGTTAGAGTTATATCATTGCACGTTCCTTTTCTTATGGTGAACAAATATTATTTTATTTCACAAATTTTGAAAAACACAAAAAAAAAAAATGAAATATAGAAAGAAATCGAGATAAAGAATAACTTCCTCCACCAAATTTATTTTCTTTTGTATGAAAGACAAAATTTTGAGTTCTTAAATATTAAGTTATGTTTCCTATAAACAAGATAAGAAAAAGAAAAAACCCCCACCTTCCCTAATCATGTATTTCCCTCAACACTTGTAAACACCAACAATTTGCAAAAGCTGTTTATCTTTCTAATGTTGTTTGCAATTGTGGTTCGAGTAAAAATCCTATTACATACAGACAACATAATAGCAACAATCGAACAAAACTTGATTCACAATACTTATGTTTTATCTGTTGTATTATTGGTATGCACGTCATTGTTCCGTGTAAAATATATAAATATCAAAATATAATCTATTTATTATTTCAAGCATCGTATGAATTTAAACAAGATATTGTACCTACTAAAAATTGCAATAAAAGTATCGAGAATCAATGTTTAAACGAAAGAAAATTACTCAAGTCGTGATCAAGATCATTTAATTAATTTTATTAATAGAACAATTTTATTTACAGGTTTTGAAAGTAAAATTAAAGGACGCTAGTCAAAAACAATATTTGTATTAAGACATATTATCCCAAAATAGATGTTGAATTGTTGATATACATAATATATGCGTTCAAAAAATTAAAACAGAACTTAATAAAATGGAAAATCTTATTTTATACTCATATAAGATTGGGCTTAGTGAAATGGGCTATCAAGTGGACCACAAATACTTAAAACCCATTATCTTCTTATACACTTGGCACTTATCTATACTATACTAATAGGATAGTTGATAATAATTATAAAAATGTCATTTCCTCCCAAAAATAAATTTTGTATATTTTTTTAATTAATTGTTTTATTAATTTTCAAGATTAATTATTACATATAATATAAAAAATACTTTTATTGCATTAATGCTTACTTTTGAGAATTTCAAAATATTTTTTATTATATCAATACTTACTTTTGAGGATTTCAAGACATTTTTATTGTATAAATGCTTACTTTTGAGGATTACAAGACATTTTTTATTGTATCAATGCTTACTTTTGAGAATTTTAAGATATTTTTTATTATATTAATGCTTACTTTTGAGAATTTCAAGACATTTTTATTATATTAATATTTATTATTGAGGATTACAACACATTTTTTATTGCATTAATGCTGAGTTTTGAGAATTTCAACATATTTTTTATTGCATCAATGCTTACTTTTAAGAATTTTAAGACATTTTTATTGTATTAATGTTTACTATTGAGGATTCCAAGACATTTTTTATTGCATTACTGCTCACTTTTGAGAATTTCAAGACATTTTTTATTGCACCAATATTTACTTTTGAGGATTCCAATATATTACATATTAATTATCCAATAAAAAATTGATTTTGATAAAAAAATGTTTTAATAAATTAAATGTGCGTTCTTGATTTTTGAATTTGACTTCCTATTCAATCCACTTTTGTTGCTTCTTTTTTAAGATATTGATGTATATATATATATATATATATATATATATATATATATAAGCAAAGCTCATTTCTAAAACCTTAAAACTTGAGAAACCCAAAATTAGAATACAATTTTAAATAATTTCTCTAATTTTTAGATAATATAGAGTTGAATACAATCTTATTCGATAAGATTGGAAGAGGTATATAAGTTTTGTTAAATAAAAATGTTTTGTTGAGAAAACATAGAAAGGGAAAAAAAAAACTGTTGATCTCTTGAAAGGAGAAGAGAAAAGAAAAACAAGAAGAAAAAAATATGAAAACTTAAAATATGGAGTTGGAAAAAATCCACCACAATCTAATCTATATCTTTATATATTTTTAAATATATATATATACATATATGAAATAATATATATTTTTTTAAGAGAAGATAACAGGATGAAAAAATGAAAGGAAAAGGGAAGAAGAAGAGGAAGGCAGTTTGAGCTGACGGATCAATTTGGAGGGTGGGTGAGACTGAAGGTGGAGATAGTGGTTGTGCGATCGATATGAAAGTGATGATGCAAGGAATGCACTAGAGACTCTGAAATCGATGGTTGAACAGGCCGAAAATGCTGGAGATGGAACAGAGGTGAGGCGGAGGTTGATGGAGGCGGCCGAGATGAAATTGAGTTCACCGGATGGATTGTAGGTGGATTGTCGGGGAGAATGATTAGAGATGATGACGGCTGATATGTTGTTTATAATACTATTATAAATGTTGTTTATAAGGAAATTTTTAATAATTTGTAGTATGTTGTGAAATTTATTATATTATATCTTTTGATGGATCTGATGTATGATTTTGAAACAATTATTTCATTTAATTGTTTATGTTGTTATTTAATAGTGTGTGTATATATATATATATTAATGTTTAATAATTGTATTCAATATTGATGTGTTGTGTATTTATAAATTTAAATATTAAAATTATTTCATTATATAACAATACGCGCAACGCGTGGGTACACTGTTAGTATAACTAAGTTGAGTTAATATTTGACATCTGATTAATTTAAAATAGGGGTAACATTAATTACGAAGGAAGTATATATATATATATATATATATATATATATCAACTACTTAATATAATATGTGAAGTATTTAATCTCATTCAACCCGATGGGATCAAATAAATCTATATTGAAGTATGTTCGCATAAGTGATAAAATAATTATGAACCCGTAATTAATTAAAGTTGAATCAAATGAGAATTCAAATGGATTAATAATTCTTGAATCGTAAACATTAATAGTACAATGAAGGGCCCAGGCGAGACGTTTCGTGCCAAAGTAAAGAAACTTTAGTGTACGAAACTATCTCAAGTTGTGAAGCATCAATTCATGTTAGTCCTTCTCAAACATTGATTTTATGTTCTTGATATATATAACAATTTTCTGTATTTGGCTTCTTTTTCGATCTAAGTACTAGAAATGCTTTGTAAATTAAATCATGCCTAACTTCTGCACAGAGACTACAACAAGGCATGAAAGTCACCAAGGGCTAACCTAGGAGTGCATGAAAGAATTGTAGGATTTCATTCCACAAATCTAGAATTAATCAAGACAATAAAGCCTTAATTATTTCACATACTTGTATTTCATATCGCAGTCATCAAAGAGAGCAACCATATTGATTCGATTAACAAATTTGATAAAAGGGTTTTGGATCTTCTAAGCAATTGATATATGATTTTTTTTATGAGTTTGGGGAAGCGGAGGTGAAGGAGACAATAAAAACTAAAAAAATTGGATGATTCAGATTCGAACCATTATCATCCTAATTTATACATTTATAAAAATGAGATATCAATTGAATTATAAGACTCGTGGTAAAATAACTATTGATTGATGATAATATTGCATAAATCATGCAAAATGAATTGGATGTCGACCAGTCTAGTTTGAATCCAAGGATGAGGTAAAATGAAAAAAGTTGATTAAGAAATTATGATTTGTCATTTAGTTGAGAATAGACTTAATTAGAGACTGCCTTTGGAAGTTTATATCTTATAAGTTGTCCTTATCTAAGTAGTGTTAATTAATTTTACAAAATAAACTAGTACTCCTTGAAAATAAGTTCCCTTAATCCTCTGTTTTGCTTAATAATCGTCCTTTATGAATCTGTACATCAACAATAATCATTAGTAACATCTTCCAGAGTATTTGCTTTTTTTTTTCTTTTTTTTTTTTTATTTCAATGGTTTTTGAGATTATAATTGAAATAAAAGCAAACATATTACAAATATTGATTATAAAATAAGTTAACAATATTGTTACACAACAGTGATGCCTAGAAAAAGACCATCAAATGAGTGACAACACTCTATTATGGGATGGGAAGAAGTGAGACATTATCTTAAGAGAGAAGTGGTCATGATTTGCCTAATTAAGATGAATGTTGACAGACAGTGAATTTACAGCATCCAGATATAGCTTACATTATTGTAAGAAGAAGGCATCTAACAAAAGAAGAAGTGTTCAAATTTTGCTTGTCATCATTTTATGACGAATATTATAAAGTCGAGTTGATTTGATAGGATTAATTTTTATTCTTATTTTAAATTTTTCAAAATGGATCCACTTCATTTTTATTTTTATTTTTCTATTTTTGTGAAACTTTTTTTTTTATATAAATTTAGAGCCAAAAGAGGCACACGGGTAAAAATAAAATAAAATAAAAACTTACATTGGCGCTTACTTTGTATGTCTCTCTCTGAATTTTTTAGAAAAAAATTGAAATTAATTATAAATTTTGGTGACAGTTTTGTAATTGATTGTCTCAGAAAAATATATTACCACCCCTCACGGGTAGCGATGAGAATAGTCTAGGTAGTCTTTTAGATGGTAGATCTAAGCTGAATTAAAATTATTATAGTTAAGTCTGATTTAATGTATATTGAAAACTTTTTTTTAGTTCGTATCTAACATGTTTTATAAATAAGTCAAGAGATAAAGTCTATCAAAAACTTATTATAAATCTACAAAGGTTGCAGAGGCACATCTAAGTTGGTAAAATATATAGTGATGTGTGGAAAAATCCTCTCAAAATGCATTCAAACCTTGTTTGGAGGTTTGTTCAAGATTTTTATCATGTTGCGTTCTTTTTTATAGATGTCTGTCACTCAAACATATCCCTCGATTTATATCCCACCAACTGAAACGTCTACGATCAGATGGAGAGAATTCGTCATCTCTCCCTAATCAAAAAACTTACAAAAATTATTTAGTATAAAATCTTTTTTTCTTTCAAAAATTAAACTTGCATTTAATTTAGAAAATTACACTGAAAACATGCAATATAAAATATAAAAAAATATAATATAAATATAAAATATATTATAATTCTCATATATATATATATACACTATAAATACATGGATCTATTAAGCCTTTTTAAAATCTGATTCTACAATATATTCTTAAATAGGTTTGATTAAAAACAAAAAAAAACGCTCATACGGCTTTGTATCTTTTGGCTGAAGTCGCACCTAATGTATGTGACTTTACTTATTTTATTAAATATTATCAACAAGTAATATTTTATTAATTCTTAATTAATTTCATAACTTTTTTTTTTTAAATTTGCCCAATAATAAGTTGGATCATAAACACCAATCAAATAGTTTGAACTATTTCCATCCATCAATCATGTTACTCTATCTACTATGTATATATTAATGTGTGTTTACGATTAATATGTTAGATATCTAATATACTTATTAATTTTACTTTACATATAATTAGGAGATAAAATCATTATAAGAGAACATATTAAAAATTACTCGAGTATTTTATCATTTTCAATCCATTCATTTTCGGAGGTAGCTACGGTGATATTACATTGGTAATTTTATTCCAAGAGAGTACTTGGCGCTCAAACTTGTACAAGGGTTGGGCTTAAATAATGAGTTTTTCAATAATTTAAAAATATTATTTTCTAATATTATATTTTTAGGTTTTTTTTTAGATATTTTGGGTGAGGCCATCTCACGAATTTCATTTCGTGAATTGGGTTGGATTGGATTGAACATGAGAAATTATATAATACTTTTGCATGTATTAGATAATATTTTTCTGTATATTAGCTAATAATTTGTATTATAAGATGCATTTTGAGTTGAGTTGGATTATAAGAAAATATGTAATATTTTTATATTTATTAGGTAATATTTTTCTATATATCAGATAATATTTTTGTTTTATAGGATATATGATTCGAATTGAATTTGGTCGGGTTAGGTAATATTTTTCTGTATATCAGATATTACTTTTGTTTTATAGGATACATGACCCACGCGGATTCTAAGCTGTTAGGCGCTATTTTTTCTCATGTAAAATGTAATACTTTTGTATAAGTAATATTTTGTTATATATTATGTAATACTTTTGTATTATAAATATAATATAAAAATATTATCTGATATATATAAAAATATTATCTAATACATACAAAAATATTATATAATTTATTATATTTGAAATAAGATATGTGATACAGTATCGTAGGAGACCTATTCTTTTCATGCGGGTTAGTTGTTAGGTGAGAGAATAGTCATTTCATTTATTTATTTTTCTTAGGCCCATTTATTATTATTAATATCATTTAAAATTCATATAGATAAGGATATTAACTTATTTGTTATGTGATTTTACCAATGCACAACAGTGATGAATATAGTAATTAACACGTGTGTATAGTAGACAAATAAATGTTTCCCTTTGTATTAGCGTAATATTATTATTTTTCATTAAATATATATAGTAATGGTTTGAAATGAAATGTATTTCCGATTCTTTGGCCCATATCAATTCCAACAAAATAAATATTTAATTTTGAATTCGGAATTAAAAATAGATACTTCGTTTATTAATTAATAGATACTGAAAATTACATTGTAAATAGATTATATATATCTAGTACTACTTTAATTAGACTTGATACAAGTCCGAAATAAGTTGATTCATGATATGATATAGAAATCATTCGAGAGAGTTCTCTCGCATTAAGGAAAAAGAAACCCATCATTCCCTATTAAGGATACATAGTAATGGAGCTACGTGGATTTATATTGGAAAACTAAACAAATTTAGCCTTTTTAAAGTAATAAATGTACCACTAATTTTCAAGAATTAATTATGCTAGATTATGCTAAAAACGGGAGAAAATAAACCTGAATTAAAGTTAACAAATCTTTTTCACTAATCAAAATTCTGAAAAGTATTAATTAATTTCACTAATAACAAAATTTCATTCTTTTATCAATTACGTCTGGTATTTTACCTATAGTAAACACGTATTAATGTGTTCATCACTTATGTATCAAAAATCTAACATAATCATTAATTTTAAATCTTAATATCTAAAAAAATTAAATTTTTACACATCAAGCATTTTAATACATGCTTGCAGTAATTAGTGAAACATTATTTTTCAAGCAATATATAATTATCGTATATATGAATAAATGCGGATATATATAATACGCCGTATTGATCCACATAAACAAATTAGTAAAACCATGGAACAATAAATCTACATGAGACATTCTAAGTCATTTAATTTTTTTTTTGTTTTAATATTTCATTCAACATGAATGTGCATCGTCTACGTACTAACAATATTGTTATATTGTACACGAAGTGAGGTGCAGAAGGGATATATATTGATAAAATAAAACACGCAATTGATATTCATTCAAAATATAGATAGATAATCAGAGTGCATTTATCAAGAACAAGTAATTAATAAAGTGCATGGTTCATGATATCTACAAGTAATTAACCTTCTTTCCATTTCAATGAAAATTAAGACCCCTCATCGTGGAAAACTACACCAATATGTAACAACCTGAACACAACTTTCTTGGCATGGAAAAAAAAAACCATACAAATAATTAATAATAATCTGAACATGATCCTTAATTTTGATCATCTGAAATTACACATAATTAATTAGTCATCTTCAACATAAATCAAAGCCTTAATGACAAATCAAGGTGGCTCATTTCTTCTTGATGATGAACACTCTCACCTCTATTGTTGTATTCATCATTGATCCAGTTAATGTGGCCATAATTCAAATCTCTTCTTCCGAATCTACCCCCGGCCTGATCGAGCCCGGCACTCGGGGCAGGACTGGATCCGGGCCGTTGGCCATGGGTCAATTCTCTGCTTTTCTTGGCTAAGGTTCTCTCCAGTTTGTGAGCATTCTGGTGGCCTCCAAGAGCCTGCGAACTGTAGAACTTTCTTCTGCAGTAATTGCAGGAAAAGACACGTTGATCGCCGGGGCTTAAGGGTGGTGATAGTGAGGGTGAAATTGGAAAAGAAGGGTCCAGAACTAGGTCTAGGTTTATCATGCTAGTTCTTCGTGATGATAAACTCAGGTTAAGAGAAGAGTTTGCTTCGTAGTTCATGGTTAGAGGGAGAGAGAGAGAGTGATGTGAGAGAATGGAAGTTGTACTGTGAAAGAGATGATCAGTTGATGTAAGAGAACATATATATATATATACTCAGACGTACACACAGTAGCGGGGAAGATTGAGCATTAATTAAATAAATGTTGACAAAAGCAGGAATTGAAGTTTATGATTTAAATATATAATGGGAAGTGGAAGAAGCAGTACTGTGAGAAATTATATGAAATTAAGTGAACAGAGGGTTTAATTTATAATATCATCACTAAGAGAGAGAGAGAGAGAGAGAGAGAGAGAGATCAGAAGGGAATCAAATGGATGTCGCCTCCATTAAAGGCAGCAGAAGAGCACCTTGTCGGTTCATAATAAATAATTTTTGCAGAATACATTTAACCCTGAAAATATAGAGAGAGTTGATGATAAATAATAATAAAAATTGTTTAAATTAATAATCTAGATATTGTTAAATAAAAAAAAAATGGAGATAGTAGTGTGTAGTACTTGAAGAAGGGGCATGTAATGATGAGTCCAATCAGAGAATGAATAGTGTTTGAGTGGAGATGATATAGAGGTAGGTGATCTTGCACTCATTTTCCAAATGAAGTAGAAGATGGAGATTTAAGATAAGTCTTCTTGACTATATCAATTACGTTAAGTAATAATAGACCCTTTCTTCAAAAGAAACAAACAAAGTCTATTTACCCTAATTCCATCAACTTTAATTAAACAGTTTCGATACACAAGTTTTGCTTTGCTTTGCTTTTACATCACCAAGTACTTTTGCTTTTTCTCACATCTATCCATCTCATCTGATTAATTTATATGATGTAGAAAGGCATGATGGTGCCCATGTATACATCCATGAACGTCCAGGGTTCCATTCTCATAGATTCAACTCAATTAGCCAAGACACATTATCTGTCCATTAATGTTGATTATGCATCATCTCCTTTAATTATTTAATTGATTAAGTATATGCTACCATTTTTACTTTTTTATTCAGTCGGAATTTTTTATTTCATTTCATGTTTCAATTTCATGTTGAAAAATTAAAACATTGAAATACTTACGGAAGCCCACATGAAGGACCTTGTGAAGCGTGTGATGAAGAAAATTTCCGCATACTTATCTGTTTTTTTTTTCTTCATAAAAAATGAACTCTCGTATTATAAAAGGATTTCGGGTGTAAAAAATAAAATATCACATACGTTAGAATTTGGATTCTAATTGCTAATTGACAATAGAAGGTTGAGTCAATATGGAATATCTTGTAGACAGTTTACAAGATTAAACAAAAATCTAGAAAAATGTTCAAATTAATTGAAGACAGGAATACTAGGCCTCCAAAGTTTGATCAAGTCCATTCAATCAAAATGGAACAATATAAATTAAGGGTCGATTTTCAACAATGGAGAATTTTCATCAAACCAAAGTTCAAGATAATAAATTGCATTAAAATTTACTGATTAAACTATTGATTATAGTTCTCCGGATTGATTTTGAGCATCAATGACCACCACCATTGGACAACTTTAAAGTATCTCATGCTCTTATGATGTATATATTTTCTACACTCAATTCATGTAATATAAAGAATTTTTCTAGTAATCATGATTGGAAATAGATGGCAGCCAAAACAAGAGCACATGGGATATAATTTTAAAAGTGAGGAAAACAGGGTAGTAATTGAAAGCCCATTACTTGGCACGGAAGTGGGACTTAAAATATTGAGCAAGAAATGGGGTTGCAGAATCCTCGTAACATTGCATTTATTCAAGAAATTGTGTAATTAGAGGCGTAATTAATCTGAAGTGTATCATAGAGATCTTGATTTGTCGGCAATGATTGTGGTGATTACTGTGTGCCATTAACCGACACAACATAATCTTGTGCAGAAGTATGATTTGTTAGGAATATACTTAATTACTAAGATTCCCAAACAAGGACACATTAATTCCCTTTGAAAATTGAATATGAATATATCATTGGTTCAATGGTTCTTTGCCATGTCTTTTTAGACATAGGGATAGAGGGGAAGGGGGCAATGGCGCCACTCGCGTCCCCTTGGAAATTTAAAATATAATTACATTTTGTTTGAATTGAGTATTTTAAAATATAAGATTTGAAATAAATATATTTCATATGTATTCATTTAAATTTGACTCTATTCAAAATCTATAAAAAAATATTTTTTTTACTGAAAAATCAGTTTAAAATGAGTTCGACAGATTTTGAATGCGTATCAATCCAAACGCGTATCAATCCAAACGTAACTATCAATTTCAAATCATATTTTTTTCCAAATCTTTCAATCCAAAAACAATTTTGTAGAATTATTTTAGTAATTCTAGATTTGACTAATTACTCCAATAGGGGAGGGGGGGAATTCCTTAAAGTCAAAGCTTAAAGAAAATTGATAATTTCTACATACTTAAAATCTTAATTTCTTAATTTTTTTTATATTGGATTTTTAGTTTCTTTGACTATGAATTGCTAAATTATAAAAATTTATAGGGAATGAGGAGTGTTAATTTCTTTTAATTTTAATCAATAAAGTCGTTTTTTTCAACTTTAAAAAAAAAAAGTTCATTAATCTAATTTTTATAATATATTATTGATTATTTGTTATATAAACTTAGTGGTACACATCAAAACGTATTATTATAATTAAGAAAATTATAACTTTCCTCCAAGAAATTAGGTTTTGTGCATTTTCTTACCATCAATCTTATATAATTCATTAATTTTGATCTTCTAATTATAATTTTATTAATATGTTCATCCAATTTTACTGAAATTTTGATTTTTCATCTACTTAGGTGTCAGAATTGTAAATATGGCTTTTTCAATTTCGACATCAAAATAGACAGAAATTGACATTTTGAGCAAAAGCGAACCAAATTTAAAAAAAAAAAAAAAAGTAATTCTAAGGTTATCAAAATTAGTTACGTAAATTTAGTGTAAAAAAATGGCCAATATCATAATTATAGGACAAAAATTGTGATTTCCCCCAAATATATATACTAGAATATAAAAGAGAAATTGTATGATACAGTTATATTAAATTAGATATTTATGAATATTACGAGATAGTCAAGTTAATATATATTTGGAAAATGTGAGGGTTATCAGTAATTAGGGTGGTGGAGGTTCAGCCTCTGGTTTTTCATTATGCATGGGAAATTGGGAATTGTCTTAAGAAGCCAATGAGTGAGTGAGGAGCTGCAAATTCTTGCACACAACATGTTTATTTGCTGTCGGATATTAATTAATTATTTTCATTTATGTTGTGTTATGGCCCATCTCATGGAAACTTCCTGCACCCTGCTCTCACTTCTTCCTCCTCTTTTCTCCAACACCTGGACACTAGTCCAATTGACTATAATTTAACAACTTAATCAATTGAGTCTACTTTATTATCAATTAATTAATCTCCACTTTTATTTTAACTTTCTTGTTACAGGAAACTATAATTAAAGATTGAGCCGGAACTAATGGATTGATTTAAGATCACTAGTAAATTTAATTTTATACGCATTCTCATAAATTTAAAAATCAAGGTCGAGCGTTTTTAAGAATTCATTTGACGTCAAACTCAATAAATAGAAAAGGATTAATATTGCATATTTTATTTAAAGCAATCGGGCCGCTCTCAATCCGACTCCAGCCTGTTGGGCCAAGAAGCATAATTGGGCTGGGCTGGATTGGGGAGGCCCGATTTTGCTTAAATTCGTCTTCACATATGCCAACACTATATATCAAGAAAAACAATAAGGTATGTCTATTATGTTTTAGAGCAATACTAAAAACCAGGTCAATTAAGCTTATTGGTTTAAGGGCTTGTTGTTTTTCTAACTAGATTATTGACAACTCAGCCCAATTATATTTTGGGCTTAGTTTGATTAAATCCAGCAGGACTCCAAATTTATTGCCTTAGGTTATGAAAAATGATTAATGCGTGGCAAGTGCATGCTATCACATTAAGTGATATAATGTTGAGAGAGTCAATCTTTCACAATATTATTATGAGAATATGAAAAGAACAAGTCCGACAAAATGGGCACGGCCAGCGGTGCTTAGTGACATGGGTGTGTGGATGGCCTCCTTATAAGTTGTATAAACTCTTATTGATGATCACACACACGTATTATTATTGAAGTAAGAAGACAAATTCGAGTCTTTCTTTTTCTTTTTTTTTTTTAATTCTTGACAATTTAGTAGTGGGTGGAATACGAAATGTATCCACATACGACACACATGATCTATACTAATGCACTAAAAATATTAAAATAGGAGGCGGAACACAATTACAATAGGAACAAATCATATTTTCTTGTTTATAGCTTCCTCATAACATAAGTATACATACACAACTTTGATATATAACAAATAACTTCGATAAGAGTAGACAATATCCACAAGAACATGTCCATAGATAAAACCAGTTTAGGACATGTTCATTGTTGAGTACATATTTTACTAGACATATAGAATCAGAGAAAGCCCTTTTGTTTGCAACATTCAATTGCATCATCATACATTTCCTCAAGCCCATATTTAAAGCTGAAACCTGTCTCCAACAATTTCTTCGACGAAATCTGTCTCGGTTTCGCTGATCGATCACATAAACATCTGCCCAAAAAAAAAAAACTATCAGAAAAAGTAACATTAATCTTTTGATTCCATAAACCAGAGTTTCTGCGCATTGCAACTTACTCTATACTCAGCATTGGGAACTGAGGATACCTCCTGGAAAGAAATTCAGACAACTCATCAATGGTGATTCCAATAGCCGAGCAAATGTACCTCCCTTTCGCCTCAGGATACTCGAAGAGGAATATGTGCGCATTAGCAACGTCGTCTATGTGAACCAAAGGGATAATCTCATGATATTTGACCTGATTCTCATTACCTGCAAATGATTTGTCTGCAGGTTATCTAAACCAACTTATATCAGATAAACCAAACATGGGATAAGATATTTATTACCAATGAACAGTGCAAGAGAAGACCAAACCGATCCAGGCAAGTTAGGACAGATGAAGGGACCATGAATCCAGCTTGGAATCACAGAGACTAGATCTAAGGAATGTTTTTGAGCAAATTCAAGAGCAGCCCTTTCAGTGACTGTCTTGGAAATGCAGTAAGAAGCTCCAAACATGTTGGAGTTTCTAACAGAATCGACATCAGTCCATGAGTCCTCATCGGATACATCCTTTTCACCGAATAATGTTGATGCACTAGATGTATAAACAACTCGTTTCACCGTCTTGGAGTCGAGGCATGCTTGTAGAATGGCTAGGGTTGCTTTAACAGATTTGTTGGTGATCATTTCTACAGTTTCTTTGTTCTCAAAGTCTATTGTGTGAGCAACATGAAACACACCTATGCATCCTTGTATTGCAGGCCCAAAGCTGTCTGGATTTTCAAGATCAGCTTTGAAGATATGGAGTCTTTCTGAAGCACCAGGCAGGTTTGTTAAGTAGCTGATGTCTTTCTTCTTGCCTGGAAATTGGAAAATAATGCTACAACCTTTAGAATTTTGTGCTTCTTAGTATGCAAGAATAACAATTTTTCAGTAAACTGTAAATTAGCTAATACACCTCTTCTGATGAACTTTTAGCCTTGCTCTATAATCGAAGCAGAGTAAAAATGCAAAATTGGTCTCATAATTACTGGTCTATGTTAGTCATTTTTCTTTTAAGAGTGATAAAACAAGTCCTTTAATTTTAGGTATCTCGTTTTTGTCTCCAAATCAAACAGAAATATACTAAAAATTTTAGATGGTAAGGTGGATCCAAAATGGCATGAACATGACATGAATTTAATTTAAATTAGTTGTGGTACATGTAATTCCAACTAAATTAAGGATTTCAGGAAAAAAAACATGATGATTCAAAATAAATGAACTAGTCAGTCCTATGACCCTAAATGATATATGTCCTTCATTGATGAGTCAGTATCTAACCATCATGCTATAATTATTTGACCAGTTTTGTATATTTTTCCAGAATCTAAGGGTAGACAGCCCGCCCGTACAAATTCTTTAAAGAGTTAAAAGGGGCTGGACCAAATTCCTTGGACCAAGGCATATAAAATAGAGAAGAGGTCAATATTGGAGAGTTAAACTATGTTGAGTGTTTAAATGGAAGAAAAATACCAGAAATATGAGACCTAACAGTGGTGTTGACAGAATAGCCATGGTGGAGAAGTCTCATGATAAGCCATGATGCCAAGAAACCACTTCCACCTGTTACACACACTCTTCCTTTCTTCTTATTATCAACCTCTTCCATCCTCTATCTCTCTCCCTCTCCCTCTCCCTGTGGGTTAGAGAATGCAGGCTTGCTCTGTTTTTTTCACTTGTTGAGTTTTATTATTACAACTTTTTTATCGTATTTACATTTTTCTCTTTTTGGTACAAATCAGCGTCATCGTTTTCTTTTTTGTCGGCACTTGATTTCGGAAGCAGATGGAGGGTTGTCTTCCAAATAAGATATTTTACCCATATTGGTTTTCATTTGATATTTTAAAATAATTATTATAAATAAAATATAAATCTACACAAATGAAAAATAAGATGAAATGTTAAATTGGATTAGAGGATTCATTTGATCTTTTCCTATTTTAGAACCATTGAAAAGAGTATTTATTACCGTTCTAAATTCTCATAAATTTTTTAACTAAGCCAACAAAAGCAATTCTAATCATTGTTTATTTATTTAGCCACACCGAACAATGCTAAATGTTGAAGCATATTTTGATTTATTTCCAATCTTATTTCTTATGTATTTAAGGACAACTTGTTTAATTATGTTTTGTTAGTTTCTGCTTAGTATAAATAGGGTTTTTAATTTTTTTTTAATGAGTTTGGGGATTGGAAGGGAGTGGAACAATAAAAACTTGTTTTATTATGTTTTGTTAGTCTGGGTTTTTAATTTTTTTTTAATGAATTTGGGGGAGTGGAAGGGAGTGGAACAATAAAAACTTGTTTAATTATGTTTTGTTAGTCTATGCTTAGTATAAATAGGGTTTTTAAATTTTTTTTTAATGAGTTTGGGGGAGTGGAAAGGTGGGGAACAATAAAAACTAGAAAACTTGGGTGACCCGAAACCCGAGTTATCATAATCTCCACCTTTATAAAGGTGGAATACCACTTGAGGTACAAGGCTCGTGGTAAATAGGGTTTTTAATTATTTGTTGTGGGATTTGGAATTTGGATTAATAGAAACTAGGATTATTTCTTATTTCTTTATGAGTCTTGGTCACAAATTTGGTATTCTTGTGATTGAATCATGGTTTTTGTTGAAGATTTTTTTGTGATTGATGAATGATTCGCTATCCTCCTATGTTAGTGTTGTATACAAAGACTAGTTGCAATCCATGATTGATGACTTTGTAATTGTGGCACGAGTCTAGATACGACGATTTCAATGATTCAATGTTTTACCAATTCAATTCACATACAAATGTTGAAGTAATAGTGATGGTAATTACATTTAATTGATGAGGAAATTGACTGAGACATTTAATAATTATTTTCTTTAATTGATGATGGTGACTATAGTGGTTCACCAGTTTTATACCATCAGAATTGTGATTTCTTGTTTGATGATGATGGCATGATGGTTGGCTAATTTTTGGCAAGGAGAATGACAGATTCATTTTTAGGAATTGTTGTTTGTAATGATCCTTTGATGGTCCACCAATGCAGAGTAATCCCAATGCATACGAGGATACTGATGCTTCGTTTCTAACGATCATTAATTTTACTAGCAGTGTATATATATAACGAAATATAACGAAATAATTTTAATATAATTAAATTAAATTTATAAATATACAACACATCAATATTGAATACAATTATTAAACATTAATGTATATATATACACTATTAAATAACAATATAAACAATAAAAATTAAATCATTATTTCCAAATCATACATCAGATCCATTAAAAAATATAACATAATAAATTTCACAATATACTACAAATTATTAAAAACTTCTTTATAAACAACATTTATGATAGTATTATAAACAATATACCATATGTCATCATCTTTAATCATTTTCAGCGCGCCATCACTTTCATATGAATCGCTAAACCACTATCTTTACCTTCAGTCTCGCCCACTCTCCAGATCTGATCCATCAGCTCAAACCGTCTTCCCCTTCTTCTTTCCTTTTCCTTTCATTTCTTCTTCCTGTTATCTTCTCTTGTAAAAAATTATATTATTTCGTACATGTACATATATATATATATTTAAAGATATATAAAAAGATATATGAGAATATATATTAAAAGAGATATAAAGATATAGATTAGAGTGTGGTGGATGTTTTCTCATCTCCATATTTTAAGTTTGCGTATTTTTTTCTTATTGTTTTTCTTTTTCCCTTCTCCTTTCAAGAGATCGACAGTTTTCTTTCTTTATTTTTTCTCTTTTTTTTTCCTTCTATGTCTCCTCAAGAAAACATCTTTGTTTAACAAAGCTTATATGCCTCTTCCAATTTCTTTTTTCTCTTTTTTTTTCCTTTCTATGTCTCCTCAACAAAACATCTTTTTTTAACAAAGCTTATATGTCTCTTCCAATTTCTTTTTTTCTCTTTTTTTTTCTTTTCTATGTCTCCTCAAGAAAACATCTTTGTTTAACAAAGCTTATATGCCTCTTCCAATCTTATCGAATAAGATTGTATTCAACTTTGTAGTATCTAAAAATTAAAGAAATTATTTAAAATTGTATTCTAATTTGGGTTTCTCAAGTTTTAAGGTCTTAGAAATGAGTTTTGCTTATATATATATATATATATATATATATATATATATATATATATATATATATATATATACACATCAATATCTTGAAGAAGAAGCAACAAAAGTGGATTGAATAGGAAACCAAATTCAAAAATTAAGAACATACATTTAATTTATTAAAATATTCTTTATCAAATCAATTTTTTATTGGATAATTAATATGTAACATATTGGAATTCTCAAAAGTAAACATTGATGCAATAAAAAATGTTTTGGAATCCTCAAAAGTAAGCATTAATGCAATAAAAAATGTCTTGAAATTCTCAATAGTAAGCATTAATACAATAAAAATGTCTTGGAATTCTCAAAAGTAAGAATTGATGCAATAAAAAATGTCTTCAAATTCTCAATAGTAAGCATTGATATAATAGAAAATGTCTTGAAATCCTCAAAAGTAAACATTGATACAATAAAAATATCTTGGAATCCTCAAAAGTAAGCATTGATATAATAAAAAATGTTTTGGAATTCTCAAAAGTAAGCATTAATATAATAAAAAATGTCTTGGAATCTTCAAAAGTAAGCATTGATACAATAAAAATGTCTTGAAATTCTCAAAAGTAAGCATTGATACAATAAAAAATATCTTAAAATTCTCAAAAGTAAGCATTAATACAATAAAAATGTCTTGGAATTCTCAAAAGTAAGTATTGATACAATAAAAAATATCTTGAAATCCTCAAAAGTAAACATTGATACAATAAAAATATCTTAAAATCCTCAAATGTAAGTATTGATATAATAAAAAATGTTTTGGAATTCTCAAAAGTAAGCATTAATATAATAAAAAATATCTTGAAATCCTCAAAATAAGCATTGATACAATAAAAATATTTTGGAACTCTCAAAAGTAAGCATTGATACAATAAAAAAATGTCTTGAAATCTTCAAAAGTTAGTATTCATGCAATAAAAAATATCTTTTATATTATATGTAATAATTATTCTTGAAAATTAATTAACAAAAAAATTAATAAAAAAATATATATAACATTTATTACAGGACAGTTTAGACGGAAAAATGGCATTCTAGTAATTATTCCCAACTATCCTGTTATTAGTATAGTATAGATTTACGATGATGGATGGTGATTTACGCCCGCTATTATTTGTGATGGGCCACTAACACAGATTAATCCCAATGTATGTGTTCCACATGACTTGATGTTCCGTTTATGGAGATAACATCAAAAGTTCATATTGTAAATATGAATCGATCCTAAATTCCTTTTTTTTTTTTATGAAAAGATATTATTTATGTAATTAATCATATATTTAAACTATTCATGTATCTCAATGTATATGTTTATTTGGCAGTTAAAATTAACTATTTGGAAAAATAAATCGATGTCAATTCTATCACAGTAATTTAGGCTGGAAGGTTAAATTCGACATTGTCCATTCTTTGGAGGTGAGGTCGGGAATTTGAATTCGAATTTGATCCTCATCATATTTGTCCACCTTGTCAAAGAGTTTAATTAATTTTTTAAATAATAATAAAATAAAACTCATTCTATCGAGCATACACGGAAACAACTAATACCACGACTCAAACTCACAAACAGAATATTGCAATTATTTTTCTTTTTATTTTTCATCTCAAGTAAAATTTTATCAAAATTCCATGTTATTAAACAAATACATTTTGAAATTTACATAACAAGACTTATTCACCATAAAATGAGATTATTATTATCATTATTATACACAGAATGGCGACAAAGTCGATGATACATATTGGATAAAATACATAAAGAGTCGCCTTATATCTCCACAAAGCATAAAGTATTCATATTAAAAATCTTACTAAAACTGCACTTTTTTTTTTTTTTTTTATCTGAAGTGTGCATTTTGATTTTTTGTATCAAATCACTGGTGTGAAGGTTAAATCCTAGCCCTCAGATTCTTCCTCAGAATCTTACCAGATGGTGATTTAGGAATTTGATCCGTGAAAAATACATGATGAATGCGCTTGTAAAACACCATCTGCATCATTACAATTTGGTCTCAAAAAAAGACTTTTTTTCATAAATCAATCTCTAATTTTTAAACAATGGGTTGTTGACATTATTAAACTCGGAAAAATATAATCACATTTATTTAAAGAAGATTTATGAGAATAAAAGTAGTACCTGCTCTGAGATATATTGCTTGATTTCTTGCTCGTTTATATTCGAACCATTTTCTCTGACCACAAACGCAACTGGAATTTCTCCAGCAGCCTCATCCACCATACTGTTCCAAATTAACTCAAAAACTTATATGTGAGGGTCTCACGAGTAGTTGCCGTGAGACGAACATGCTAATGCTTAAAAAAGAACTTACGAGACGACAGCAGCATCAGTTATAGAGGGATGGGCGATTAGCA
Organism: Scutellaria barbata; assembly: GCA_028654395.1. Lineage (NCBI taxonomy): Eukaryota > Viridiplantae > Streptophyta > Magnoliopsida > Lamiales > Lamiaceae > Scutellaria > Scutellaria barbata. Next base: position 8,355,922 of record CM053646.1, on the reverse strand, counting down.
AAGCTTCAAGCTCAGCAGGGGCTATATGAAAACCTTTGTATTTGATCAATTCCTTTAACCTGTCTACAATGAACACTTCATTGTCATCGTCCACGTATCCGATATCACCACTGTGCAGCCATCCTTCTCTGTCTATTGTCCTCTTTGTTGCCTCATGATCATTGTAATAACCTGTTGAACCATACACATACAACATCATAGACCAATCTTTTTTTGTTTTAAATTATGATTGCTTGATTTTGTGGGGTTTGATGTTATAAAGTAAAATGATATAAATTGGGCCTCGTGGGCCAGCCTAATCTTGATGGGCTGATCTGGGCTTCGGTGCTGTAGATTTAAGCTGGATTCTTAAGTCTGATATTAAGTGGCATCAGCCCAATTGACAACTAATGGTCCGAAATAAGCCCAATAGATTAAGAGAGTTTTGACTAAACTTATTTACAAGAATTAATTAATGAATGAGATACAGTTGGGCTAAAAGTTTGGTTATCATTAATTAGTAATCAATAAGTAGTAGGCACCAAAAAAGTTGGTCACAAAAATCAGTCACATCTCACACGTTGACAAAAATGTATATTTCCAACACCTATAATGACAATATCATACTCTAAGCATCTACATTAAAATAAAATATCAAATTGAACCATAATAGTAAAATAAAAGATAAATGAAAACTTGCATAATTACCTTTCATAACAGCGTCTCCTCTAATGCAAATCTCTCCGGTCCGATTCCGGGGAAGGGAGGTGCCGGTGGAGGGGTCGACGACCTTCATCTGGGCATTTCTAACTACTGTTCCACATGCACCTGCTTTGAATTTATATGGCTTTTTGGCGAACCCTAAACACATTGACAGTACTCCAGCTTCTGTCATACCATAACCCTGTACATATCAAAACAATTAGATAACTTATTTAATCTATATATATAATATTTATTATTTTTTTCATAATTCATAACATCATTGATTCATTGTACAAGTTTGTATATATATATAATATTATAAAATGCAACAATTACATCATACTTCACACATAATGCCGTGCAACACGTTGTCATAATTTGTTACTTGGATACGCTGACAACAAGAAGATTCTGTTTAATAATTTAGCAAGCAATCTATTTAAGAGTCAGCTCTAAAAATCTTAATTATTAATTCAAATTATATTCTAAACAAATTCTAATAGTATTCTAGTTTCAAACCTCTGTATTAATGAGGTCAGGACTCGGGAATTTAAAGTTGTCTTATTAATTTGTTCACGTCAACGGAAAAAATTAAATTAAGATAATTTTATCAACACACTTATAAAATTTGTCCTTCTTGTGTATATATAGATATATTAAAAATATTAAATTATTGTATAGATACTGAAGCTAAAAAACTTGGGTACCATAGATATGGTATACCAAAAGGTGGGACTATTTGCATCCTCCTTTTTTTTTTAAACACATCCCAAAATTTTAATATTTTATTTATAAAAATATAAAAATATTTAATTTTCAATTATATCCTTAAAATTTTAAAATAAAAAAATTTAAAAAAATTCTCTCATTCTGAGGCTGCCCAACTTTTTTTTTTTTTTATCCTTCTCTTTTCTTCTTGAAATTTTGAGAAATTACAAAACAATATAATAAAAATCCATAAAATATGTAAATATCATGTAAAAATCATATAAAAATCATATAAAAAAAGCAAAAAATATCGATAATACAAAACAATTTCGTTCAACTCTGGTATGCACATAAAGATGTGTTCAGCCACCAGGAACATGTCATAGTGTATTCGACGTCTGATGACTGAATACATTTTTATGTGTTCGGCCTACCAGAATCGAACGGAACTGTTTCATTTTATCAATTTTAAATATATTTTTTACATGATTTTTAAACATTTTTTACATGATTTTTACACGATACTTACATATTTAGTTAACCCATGAAATGATTTTCATTGTATTGTTGTATTACTTCTAAAAAAATTGAAGAAGAATATAAAATTAAAAAAAAAAAAGGAAAGAGAACAGTAGATAGGGAGGGAGAAGGAATGGGGGAGTTTTTTTTTTTCTTAAAGGATAATATGGGAATTTATGTATTATTGAATTTTTTTTAATTAAAAACTAAAAAAATAGGGTGTGCTAAGAAAAGCTTAGAGTGTAGATTGTCCCACCCATATCAAAAACATTAATGAATACCACATACACCATATCTCATATTATGATTAACATCAAAAATTTTATAAGATCATGTCGCCAATATACATATATATTCCAATCAATTGTTGAGATGTAAATCATGTAACTGATTGTGAGAAAGGTCAATTAAAATAACAATGTCGGTAAAGTAATTTAACTAATTACCTACCTGCCCAATGGTGGCATTAGGAAGCCTGGCTTTGAGTGAAACTTCTAGTCTTTTATCCATCGGCGCCGCCCCACAGATCACTCTTCTCACCGACGAAAGGTCGTACTTCGCCGCCGCCGGGCTCTTGTCAATGGCCAACAGTATCGGCGGAACAAAAGGGGCGATAGTCACCCTGTATTTCTCCATCAGCTTCATCAGTTCATTGATTTCGAACTTGGGCATAATCAGTATGGCGGCACCGGCTCGAAGGGAGCAGAGCATCACCGACTGTAAAGAGAAGACGTGAAATAACGGCAACACGCATAGCAGTACATCATCACGATCTGTGTGGTTCGCCGGATTTTCGCCGTCGATTTGCTGTGAGACGCACGTGACCAGGTTTTTGTGACTAAGCATCACTCCCTTGGGGAGTCCGGTGGTGCCGGAGGAGAACGGCAGCGCCGCCGTGTCGTCGCCATGGATCTCCACTTCCGGCAGAAGCTTCTCGTCGGATTTCATCAGTTCGGCGAAGTGGATGATCTGCGGGGATGGCGGATGATCGACGGTGACTATTATGGCGCCACAGTGCTTTACCTTGTCAACGTGGCAGGCGTGGGTGATGATGAGTTTAGGCTTGGAGATCCTGACCTGTAGCATTATTTCCGCCGCGGTGTAGTGAGGATTGGCAGTGGTGGAGGTAGCGCCTAGGAAGGAGGCGGCGAGGAACGAGAATGCGAATTCCGGCGAATTGTGAAGGAGAAGCATGATGACGTCAGATTTTCGAATGCCGAAATTGTGGAGGCCGACGGCAACTCTGCGGGCGGCGAGCTCGGATTCGGCATGGGTGAACACTTCACCGGTGGCGGCGTCGATTAAAAACGGCCGAGAGCGGTGGCTTGAGATGTTCTGGAAGCAATAGGTGTGTATTGGGAGATGGTTGGGTATGTAAATGTCGGGAAGTTTGGATCGGAAGATATGATCTGTTTCATGCTTCAACTCCATTTCCTTCCGCCGGCGCCGGAGTGTCTAGAGGACTGGGTTTTCAGCTCAGGAGAGATCTGTTGGTTCCTAATCGACTATCATGAACACAAACCTCCTATAAATGGTTTTTTTTTTTTTTCTTTTTTTTTTCTTTTTTTTTTTTTTGTCTTTTTCTTTAATGAGCTGGGAAGGAGTGGTCCACGGAAATCTTTAATATACTCGATCTATCTTGAGAACGTAAGCTTTTTATTTCAAAGTCATGTTTCATAACTTTTGGTATTTTAATTGAAATATCTCACCTCACATCTTGGAGTGCACCTCGTTTCTGTTTCTTCGATAACAGAATTTGAAATTAACTTTGGAGGATCCAATTAAAAAAGAAAATAATAAACTATAATTCTAAGAATAATTTTATAAATAGTAACAATTTTGATAATAATATTCAAAATTAGTACCTTTATTACATGAGAACAACATAAAAAAATTAATAATTTAAACACAATAACAATATTTCTATTCTTTTTTTTTTTTCCAATTTAAAGCTGATGCATAATAATTTCATTGTTCACACTTTCAAATTTATCATTTTTAATGTATGTACTAAACAGTAATTTAAATTTTTTTTTTAAATCTCAATAGTATATCATTCATTTGATTTTGTATTAACCTCATAAGGCATGTTTGGTTTGTATATTGGGTTAGTTAGTTTAGTTGGGTTGTTATAGGTTTGCACTATTTGGGTTAATTTTTTGATATGTTTGGTTTGAATGTTAATGATAGATTTGATTTAATTTTGTGTTTAGTTTGATTATTGTGGTATTTATTGAGTTAGGTTTATATATTAAAAAATAAGTTTTATTATAAACATTTATAAACCCACCACTTTTAGTGGGTTTAATTAACTCAAATAAACCCACCACAAGACCATTTATGTCATTTTTGACCCGAACCCCAAAAAAATATGGATTTTTCAACCATAAAAACAAACACAGGTTTATTCGGGTTAATTAACTTTAACTCTCCTAACCCCCCAAACCAAACATCCCCTTAATGATATTCATTGTGAAACTTTTTTCTACTCTAACTATTATATTTTTATAACACATTTCTACTATCTATAGAAGATAAAAAAAAATTAAAAAAGTCATTCCAAAGATCCATACCCAAGTTCTATAACTGTTATCCCAATCATGATTTTCCTACCATCAAAGGGAACCCCATTAGAAAAGTTTCAAGCTCGGTACAAGGGAACCTTTCTTAAGTGCCCCATGCCAATAGTTGCCTTTTCGAGACCAGCCCCATTCCGACCTAATCTGATATGAAATGAACATAGAATCAAGGAATCGATCATTCTAAAAAATAGCATTTAATTAAATTAACTATTATACAAAATACAAACCATCATTTAAATTATCAATTCAAATCTAATAAACCACATAATAATTGTAAAATAATCAATGACATAATAAAGAATTAAAAATTAATAATGTTTTGATGTTTAATCAAACCAAAAGAATTAATATATTATACTTTCTAAGAATTGATAATCAAATAAACCTAAATAAAATTAGTAATTAATGAAACAAAGAAATAGTGAATTTTAATATGAAGAATTTACCTTAAAATTTCTTTTTGTACATCTCCATCGAGAACTTGATAATAAGCGATTAGAACTAATTAATATAAATATTTATCTTTGTTAAAAAATAAAAATATAAAATACAAAAATTACCTTTAATTTTATTGGTTTATAGTGCACTAAACAATGTCAATTATAATGAAAAACAAAACTATTATAGAATACAAATATTATCACAAATGTTGTTACACTGCACACAACAGATTATAGAATCAGATGTTACCGATAATGTTGGCAACACTGTAAACAACACAAACTTGCTGGAAACTCGAAACACCTTCAAACCTCAAACACCAATAAGATATTCGAGTTTTGGCTACGTATAAGATCCAAAGAGCAGCAACAACCCTGTATTAAAGATTTTTGGAAATATGCACCAAAATGATTATTGAAAAGTCGAATTAAGGAGACATTTCCCCTAAAAAAAAGAACACGTTCCGGCTTATGCTCGCGATACGACGTGACGTTCTCAAAGGTAAAATGACTTACGTCTTCTAGTTAGTAGCACCACAAAACTAAAAGCACCAAGGAACTAAAATATTGGAAGGACTAGATCGCACTTCTATATGCTCAAACAATATAAGATTGATTTTGCAAAGATGCTATGAGAATGATCTTTTGGCAAGAATTTCATGCTCTCAATGCTGTATTTTTCATTGTGCAAAGGTATTAAAACTATGTCCTATGTATAGGCACAACCATCAAATAAAGGGACACCTCATATTAATGAACATTTAAGGTATTTAAGCTCACTATGTGGAGCTCTCCACTACCTTACATCATCAGTTACAGAGGATTTGGAAAGACATTAGCCACAAAGGCTTCGAGATGGGTTTCTCCAAATGAGTTACCCAATGGGCTTTTACGTTTTAGGTTTTACAAACGAGTGATGTTGTCCATCATGTTGCCAACATTATACGCGACATATAATCACCAGACAGGTTTTGGTCACTAACTTTGTGCATGAATTTCCACTCATCGAAAATCGGTTTGAAGAGTGTAAATGCACTACGATCATCTATTCGAGACGCAGAACGATCTTTTGCCCTTTACTTTCACATTTGTCCAACTTTAACTCTTCAAAATAATGATCAAATACGTGTGACCAAGACTTCCTACAAAAGTCAACATTGATCCACACTTCTAATTGGATCAAAATCAATTTTCTCCAATAAATTTAATATATATATATATATGTGTGTGAGAGAGAAAAAGAGCGCGCGTCAAATGTCTCTCTTACTCCTGAAGATGGTCACACAATATTATATATCACTGATTTTGTTCAAATGCTCACCATGGGAACTCTTAATATGTCCACCAATGACGTGTAATCATCCCATCCTCTTGTTATATGGAAAGTAAAATTAATAAATGTTCCAAATTTTTGACATATCAACCGTGGACATATATTAATATATAGATAAATTATAACAAATCATGCATTTGACTTGATAAATAAACAAACGTGTAAATAGAGGATAGGATATCTCAAACAACACTATTATAAAGATGAGCTATTTGTATTGCAAAACCGATGATAAGGAAACACGACATCATTATTAAGGTATACGATACCGTTGAATTGTAGAGGAACACGAGACTCCTTCAAAGATGAAGTCATGAAGGAAACACAAATTGTTTATAAGCTCTTTCTTTTCTTTTCTAATTTTTTTTTTCGGTATATATAGGTCCATAGGATGCAAATATTTTTTAGAACGAAATTCGAAAAATAATTTGGAAATGACGTGTCGAAAATAACTGATATATATATATGTTGTCAACTATCTCGACAAATATGGGACTGTCTCTGCCGAGTCCCGACAGTGGGACCTCATCTTGCCAAAAAGATGTTTTGTTTTGTTTTGTTTTATTATCTTAATAATAGCGTAGTAGACTTGGTTGAAACATAGCTTGTGTCGGTTAAAATTAAAAAAAAAAAGTATTATAATCATTTTATACAACGTATCTAAATAAAATTAACTTTTCTACAACAATATAAAATTTTATTAATTTTTTATCATGATTTAGATAAAAAGTCAAAAATAAATATTACACTCATATGTGTATAGTACAAATTGTAGAGTGGTATGATGAAAGATGTTATTTATATTTCATGAACAAGAGTACCAATTATCATTTTTTTTTATAATTGTTATAAAAAATTATATATATATATTATCTATTGTGATTAAAAAAAGTAATTCAATCCCATTAAAAAAAAAATCGACAACAATGGAAATGTGAATAGAATAGAAAATCTAATTTCTTTTAAACCAAGTTTATTGTTAAGTTCTATTGGAAAAATATCTTTAATCCATAATTTACAAAATACGTGAGACATGCGATTTTTATAATACAACTAATACCTATAAAATAAAGTGTTGATTACATATCTAATATTTTTTTTATATTGTTTGAAAGAGTAGAGTGCTAGAAACTGAAAAGTCTATTCAAAACAAAACAAAAATGTATTGATTTATCGAAGTTGTAGCCATTTTCGAATGTTTTGATAATTTTGGTGGGTACAAATATTATTTCAAGAAATTAGTAGTGACTTTCACTATCATTGAGGCCTCAGACCCGAAATAAATTTGTGTTCTTTCATTTAACTTTCTTTAATTGTTTCTACCTGAAAAGGTAAAAATTTTGACACGGGCACAGAAGATTGGGCCAATTTTTTTGTAATTTAGAAGGTCCATAAACTTTACCAGCCCATAATTGAAAATCGAAGACAATAATACTTTAAGCACAAAGATTTTGTCTAAAATGGTGTCATACACTATAATTCGTAAGATAGGGCCTTTTTAATACTTTTTTTTTTTTTTAACATTTCACTGACTATATTTAAGTTTACATGAAACTAGCATTACTTTGGGAATAAGGTCAAGTTCATAGATCAATGAGTTTGGTTTGGTACATTCCTAGAATCCATACAACTGAAATGAATTGATACAGCTTGCAAAAAAACATCTTTCTTCCTCGTATTGCATCTCTACATGTTTCATCAACGACTATGCCTCGTAGCTCGCATGTTCATGGATTATTTCGTTCTTCTGTCCACATCTTCTTCTATGCTTGCATGTTGATGTTTTCGAATGTAATATTTGAAATTCAGGAATAAGAACCATATGAGAAGTGAGATGTTGTAAAAGATTATTCTATTTAAACAATTTTAAGCGTTAAAAACAAGTATTTCAACAATAAAAAATACATTAATCATTATCTAGAATAGCTGATGCTTAAATTTATACGTATTATTTTTAATCTAACAAATGGGCATGTTTCATTATGAATGCTTAAGTAAATAACGTGTTTTATGATGTTTAACCGAATAGGGAATAACAATAATCTTAAAAAATGAAACGTACTTAAATTCATGAATGAATTTGATTGAGACAAATTTAATACAATTTTTTAAACGTTTAGTTTCACCTTTCCAAAGAGAATTAGAGAATACACATGATTAGTGTTTGAGCAACATAAGGTCCATAACCCTAGCTTAATACAAACTTCCTTTATTTTTTATTTGACCCATACTCAATAAATTAAAAGTAAAATAATGGTATTGACGCTTGCATAATGTACATGATTATCCTCATATTCATAAACTCACAACTTAAGTCATACTAGTAGATCACACACACACACACACACACACATATATATATATATATATATATATATATATATATATATATATATAATTTGACATATGTTAACCCAATAAATTGGATGTTTCCAACACCTTGCTGCACTCTTTGTTCTTAGGTTGTCATTTAATTCTTTGTTTTTTTAAATAGTTGTTATCTAATTCTCACTTCGTCTTATTAGATTTTTTTTTTGTCCAAACTAATTCTAAAAGAAGATTTTAAATGTATTACTTAGTGAGTTTAGTTTTCACAAAATTATCGTTTATCTTTTGTTTGTTATCGGGATGAAGGATGATATAATATCTATTCAGCCTCATTAAATTAAATTATAAACCAAACTTGAATATTATTTTAATGTTGATATTTAAAAGGGTTTTAGGGCATGAAGTGGAACTTTTCAGATTGAGTCACTGCCTAGCATCTTTTTTTTATTTTTTTATAAGACGTTTATCACAATGCATGATCCATTGAAAACTTAAAAAAAAAATTATATCGATCAAACTTAACATTGGCATTGGTTGACATATTTTAGTCCAATTGAATAATCTTAAGTAAACAGAGCATGCCAGCTAGTTTTAATTAGGTTTCAATCATACAATTTGGCCGCCAAAAAAGAATCTTAATCATGATCAAAAAAGTAAAATTAAGGCCCATCATGATATCCTAGGCGGCCTAAAATGTTAATCTTGAAATCATAAATTTCCTTTTATAAGCAAATAATTAATAAAATATCAGACAATATATAAAAAAGTAAATATTTATTGTTTACAATGTATATATCTACATATCAAATCTTTGCCTGTACAATCTATATATGCACACATGAAACTCTTTTAGCACTCAAAATCCACAACGCTCTCAAAAAAAACTCAAAATCCTCTAGAAATACTATTTTGTAATAAATTAACAAGAAAATACATATAAACACAAAAATCATCAAAATAAAAAGTGAACACACATAAAATTTGTATTCTTCTTTTGTGATGTGGAGACTCTTCTCATAAAAACTCAAGTCTCAACAAGCCCGAATAGTAAAATTGAGCCCGAATGTACGGATAAAGTTAATCCATCATGGAGATGTTATGGAATTAAAGCTGTGGCCTCTATAGTACTTAAGCTCCAAGGAAACTTGCCTTTCAATCTGAAGTTGCTTATAAAAATTAGCAATAAAAGCATCAGCCCTCTTATCAACATCATCTTGATCAGATGGATAGCTAAAAGTCCTTTGCAAACTCCTAGCCGATCCAGGTTCATCAATGGGGCCCGAATCCTCAAAGCAGGCCGGTAATCCGGGCCTGTCGTTGAAGCTCAACCGCCTCTTGCTCGATGATGCCCCGATTAACGACGCAAGTTTCCATCGGTTCACGTTGAAATCCAGCAGAAACCTTATCTTCTTCACGGCCCGTTTCAGACGGCCTACCAATGTCCACCCATCCATGGCCATATATCTACGAAAAATTTGGCAAAATTATTGAAATTATGGAAATTGAAGATTTCTTTGACAGGGTGTGAGAATTTAATGTGTTTGGTTGAGAAATTCATTGATGAAATTGGACGTCTTTGAGGAATTTATATGATAGAGGTTAAGAAACTGCTACGAAGCTTGTTGGACCAAGACTTTATCATTAAGTTTTTTGTGTTTATAATCTATAAATATGAAAAGTAGATAGTCACGTCCAAATGAGATTTCCTATATCAAATATTTTTATATCACATGTGTATCACATCCTAAAATTAATTATATTAATTTTTAAAATAAAATGATTATAATGTAAAAGAAAAAAATCAATATCAAAACTATATAATTTTGATATGAAATACAAAGTAAGATATAAATTTTAATACAAAGAATCAATTTGGGTCACATCACATCATTCTTCTTGATTTTATTTGGGGGAATTATTGTAATTCCTATTCCACCACGCAAGAATAAGAAAATAAACTAATTATATACATAATTAAGACGAAGACTAGTATGTATAATTAGACTGCCAATTTATTTTTCTTAATCTATGTAACAGTAGAATATTTATTTTGACAAGTCTACAACCAAACTTTTAATTCAAATAGAAATATTAAAATAAAAGGCCGATTGTTTGATAAGAAGAAAGTTGGAAAGTAGGTTTATTCTATAGAAATTGTGAAGATGGAGCAGGTAATTACAGCTAAGATCCATGTTTGACCAAGTCAACGTCAATAATATTTATTTTGTTCTATTTATTTGAAATTCAATTCTCAATTGAAAAAAGGAAAAAGTAAACCTTAGCAGCCCTCGTGATCAGTGGTATTTATTGGTTATGTTAACTTGATTGTATCAATGCTAGACTTGGAAGATGTAATGAAATGTAGAATTCTCACATCTTGTGCACATATAGTTGACCTATTTTATAATTTATAATGGTTTAATTTGGTATTTATTTGATTGAGTTAGATTTTTGTGAACTTTGGGTCTTCACTCCAATCTGATGGGCTGGGCTTAGGTTGGCCCACTCATTACTTGAGGATTATGTTTTGCGGACTAAATTTAAATCCAGCACATCAAGAAATTTGAACGTGGGCCCTTAAAGTTCTCATATACTAATTGCAAAAATAAGTTATTGCATTTTGGGTGATTAACGGTGAAAATCGAGATTTTTTTTTTAAATTATAATTTTAATATGAATTTTGCTTATTGATGTAACACACTAATACCTAAATTTTTTTTAATCAAGTTAAGTGTCAGGATGACACCTCATAATTTTTACCCAACCTAAATTTTAAACAAAGAACCCCATCTCATTATTAAGAGGATAGGTATTACTTTTTTTCTTGGTTAGTGTGATATTAATTCAGTGGGAAACATAAGATGAAAAACAAAAATCTCTTTTCTCTCTCTTCCAAACACCATCACCGACAACCTCCATCGTCGCCGGCCGACGTTCTTTCGGCAAGGTAATAGGGTTATTAGGTAGTACTTGCCGAGCCCGTCACAAATCCGGGCTCAGAACTTGAAACCGGCGCCGCCTCCGCCGCGAACGACCGCGGGAAGAGGCGGTCGTCTCTCTCTCCCTCTCTGCTGCCGTCAGTTGTGGTTGTCTTGGAGCCGGCGCGTAGTTCGCACCGGCGAGTCGGGTAATGGGGTGGCCGGCGTGAAAATCAGTGAGCCGCCGCTGCAAGCGGCGGCGTGTGGGTGTGTATATCTGTGTGTATATCTGCGTGTGGGTATGTATATATCTATGTGTATATCTGCGTGTGGGTATGTATATATCTATGTGTATATCTGCGTGTGGGTATGTATATATCTGCGTGTGCGTGCGTTGGGCTCCGCCGTGTGAGGCGGCGCCGAGGTGAGGGTGTGTTGGGGAGGAGACCGGCGCCGAATTTGCGTCGGCAGGCCGTGTGTGTGTTGGCGCCGCCGTGAGCAGCGGCGCCAGACCGTGCGCGCGCATGTGTGTTGGTGTGTTTAGTGTGTATGTTAGTGAGTGGGTGGTCGCCTGTGACGTGAGGTCGCCGGCAGCGTCGAGTAGCAGCGGCGGGGAAGCCACGGGGCGGCAGGAGGGGCGGTAGGGTTAGGATTGGGGAGGGTGTTATTTTGTAAATTTGATGTAATTCGAGGACCAAATTGCAAACTCTAAAGTTAGGGTAAATAACACTCAAACCCCTAAACTTATGAATAATTGCATAAAGGACTCTGAACTTTAGTGGACTTGAATAAAGATCCAGAATTCGCTGAAATTACAGAATCACCTCTAAATTTTGATAAAATAATATTATAATTGTAGGATTTTGCTAGAATGTCAATACAACTCCTGGAACTTGCATAAATTACATTATAATCCTAAAGTTGGTTAATTATTATTGTACCCTACAACTCTATAAAATGGTAATTTGACACCAAAATGTTTTAAAGCATGACGAGTTAACATTTAAGGAGGAAAATTTAAGGAGGAAAATCCAAAATTTAGAGGTGTAAAACACAAATCCTGATTTTTAGTAAAATCATAAATCTAGAACCACTGTTTATGGATTTTCTCAAGGGATAATTTTATAAATTTTATTGATTATAAGCGATTAAATCAGAAAATAAGTCATGTTTCTATATTTTGTAGAAAATACAAACAAAAGACATGAATAAGGAGGGATAAGACATAAAGCTTTTGACAAGAACTATTGGGTATCCAAGGAGGATTTGCTTATTACGATATTTATATTTCTTTCGAAATATTTAAAATATGAAATCTTATACCTAAATTACATAAGGTCGGTATACGTTTTATATGAATAAAATGTCATGATATGATGATTAGGGTAATTTCTTTAAATTACGATATTATAAAGTTTATGCTATTAATATATTAAATCTCTTAAGATTATTATTAAACGTAAATGTAATTGATGACTGATTCGGACGAATGCTTGCATTATTAAATAATTTAAGTTATGTAATAGATTGCGATTGTTTATTGATTGAGTAATATTGATTGAGATCTTTGAAATTAATAAAATGTTGGGGTTTATATTATTGCAGGATTTAAGTCATGTGATTAATGATCGATTGAGATGACTGTTTGCTTTATTTTATTGAATGATTCAAGTTATGTGATTATTGATAGATTGAGAAGACAGTCTGTTTTATTGGATGATTTAAGTTAAGTGATTGTTTGTAATTATTTATTGATTGGATTGTTTGATTGAAGTATTTATGAATGATGAAAATGATTGGGTTTGAGTCTCGAGATTGACCGGGTTTGAGTCTCGAGATGAATGATAAGTCGGGATAAATCTCGCATTAATGATAAAGACCGGATTTGATTCCCGAGATGAATGGTAAATCGGGTTAAATCCCGCATTAATGATAAAGATCGGGTTTGAGCCCCGAAATTGACCGGGTTTGAACTCTGAGATGAATGATAAGTCGGGTTAAAAACCCGCACTTATTGAGACAAGCTTGTTAAATGATTGATTGTTGTGATTTATGTTTTGTATTTTATTATTGTTTACAATGCACCATATATGTGAAATTAATATGTGCATATGTAATAAATAAAAATGTGATTTTCATGGTGGTTAAGATTCATGATTCATGGCAGTTAAGATCTGCATTTTCATGATGGTTAAGACCCATGACTAAAATGATATGTTTGAATGTGATCGATAAATAATTTATGTCCATTAGCTTCTTATGTTAAAATTGTATTCTGAAGAGTTGTTGAATCCTCAAATGAAATCTTTTAAGTTTATAATGTTTTAAAATAGAGTCATAACAATTTCTTTTATCAAAGGTTTAATGTGTACGTACGCTATATTTTATTAATTTGGAAATTATTTTATGTCATCATGAGTTTCCTCATTGAATGTACTTCAAACACTCACCCCTTCATGTTAAAATGTTTTCAATTTAAAGAGTTTATGACATGGAGAACGAGCGGTGGATGCAAGTAGCTAAAAATAAAAGGTTACAAATTATTTTTAGTTAAAGTGTAATATTTAACAAATTATGAAATGAATATTTTAAAATAAATCATGATTTTAAATTATTTTTATTATTCTTAATAAGTGCGAATTATTATATATAAATAACGTCTTGGTTAAGGTTATTTACAAAAAGAAATGAGGCATTAAATTAATATATTTAGCATGATTTTTAAGGTCTTATCCATCTATAATTAACGAGCAAATTTCATAAATTCCTATGTTTTCAAAAATTATAAAGAAAATCATCAGTTGATATTAATACATTTAATAATATATATTAATTAATCTAAAAATATAAATATATAAAATTAAAAGATGTTCCAAATATATATGTTGGTTAAGAATGTACATGACATTAATAATTATATTAAATTTGTTAATGATAAAAAATGATGTTAAAATTACAGATTTCGAAAACTTTGTGACTCCGCCAATGGGAAGATCCTTTTTTTTTTTTTTTTAAACTTTTGATATAGCACAGTAAAATTACTTTTCTTTTTTTTATTGAGCTTCCCTTACTCGAAACCCCATATTTCTCACAAACTTGATCGAGGAAATATGAGCAATAAAGAAAAAAGTATTAACTAATATTGCAAAAATAAAAATTAATTAACGGAACGACACAAATATTAACTTCTGTATAGATTTATATATGCTTGTCACCTTTGTTTCTTGGATCACTAAATCCAAGTTCATTTTATATCTTTAAAGCAGTCAATGCCTAAAAATTCAAGTATGGCCAAAGAAAAGTAAAAAAAAGTAAAATATAAATATATCTACACCATCAATTTCAAACATGACTATCTAATCCAATTTTTTTTTTTTAATTTGATATTTCAAAATAATTACCACATACTAAAATGTATAAATAATATAATTAATTAATATATTATTTGTATTAAAGATACTGAAATATACGATAAAAAAAATTATGACAGAGAATTCAGATTGTTAAAATTATGCAAGATTACCTAATTGAACAAAGTTGACTATTAAATACCAAGAATTCAGCCAAGCAAAAAGGCCAATCGAGTGGGTCTAACGTTAGGCTTAGTTCCAATATTCATTTCCTTGCTCTTATGCCTTTCTTTAAGGCTCAAAAGTCAATTTCCTCGACTCCATAACATGGTATTGCCAACCAAAATCTTTCAATTCAAGCAAAATTCCACTTTATTACAACCCTCACATTCATTTCACTTCATGATCCTCTTCTCTTCTTTTCTTAATCAATTCTTCTTCTTCTTCAAAATTCATGTTGCTAGAAGAACAATGAAGCATAATAGACTACTCAATGGCCCCCCGTTCATCTTGTCGTGTTTCTTCTTCATTCTTTTCCTCTGTATTTTAGCCTCAATCAACGAAATCCGATTCGATAGTAGTCTTCTAAAGTTCGGACATTGCGCCTTCTCTCATGATTCAATCTTACAAAATTCAACCAACATGTTAGAACTACCTTCATCTTCAAACGATATTCGGATTCTGATCGGAATTTTAACCCTTCCCGATCAATACCACAAAAGGCACTTCCTCCGCCTCGTCTATGGCACACAATCTTTGATAGGAGCACGTGTCGATGTCAAATTCGTGTTTTGCAACCTCACAAAGGAGGACCAAAAAGTTTTAGTAGCACTAGAAATCATGCGTTATGATGACATAATCATCCTCAATTGCCAAGAGAATATGAATAAAGGTAAAACTTACACTTATTTTTCAAGCTTGCCTAATATGTTCCTAAATAATGACACAAATGTATATCCACCCTATCATTATGTCCTGAAAGGTGATGATGATGTATATTTTAGGTTACAAAGTTTGGTGGACTCATTAAGTCCATTACCTAGGCAAGACTTATACTATGGATATGTTATCCCATGTCCAAGTATGGATCCCTTTGTACATTATATGTCGGGTATGGGTTATTTAGTATCTTGGGATATAGTCGAATGGCTTAAGGATTCAGATATTCCAAAGAAGCACCTAGAAGGGCCCGAGGACAAGGTTTTCGGAGAGTGGCTTCGAGATGGCCACCGAGGGAAGAATAGGTACAATGCGAAATGGTCAATGTACAACTTTCCAGAGCCCCCGACGAGATGCACACACGAGCTACAGCCGGACACGGTCGCGGTTCATCTATTGAAGACTCAAGAGAAGTGGATTCGGACTTTGAACTATTTCAATGTCACTCGAGATTTGAAACCCTCCAAGTTGTATCATATACCATGATATATGTAGTGCTAGCTATACTTTTTATCAGCTCTATCATTATTACAATTCTTTTCCATACCCAAAAATAAAAATAAAAGTTCATAAATAAGTAATTCGTTTGCTTCCATGTACGGTCGTGTACTGCAATGAATTTTCATGGGTCTGGGTACGTCGAAAAATCCTAGATTGATCACATTTTTTATCCACATTTAATGCTTTGTTTTCTGGTCTGCAACAATACAAATTTACAATCAAAGTCATGTCGAAAATCATGGTGTTGGCCCATGATGCTCTATAAATATAGATGAGATTCATCTTCTAAATATCATGATCATATATATTAATTCTTCATAACTTTCACTATAATTTACAAATATTTTCATAAGTATTGCTGTATAAATATTCTCAGTTAGATAAATTTCAATAATTAATCGCTATATTTATTATATCATGCACTCATTTCTTTCGACGGTTGTTTGCCCTCAAAACTTTTTATTGACATGTTTGTTTAGTAGATTATGCCCATCTAGCAATTGAGTTTATTTGCCCTTGTCATCAATCTTAATTTTAAATCAAGTAATTCAAAGTTATTTATTTATTCAAATTAATTTGAGGATTTCAACTCCTTATGAATTTAAAAATAAACTCAATCACTGGTACACACTAATAATAAAATCTCCTGTTCAGTTTCAATAGATTATGTTAATTATTTTAGTGGAGTTATAATTATAGAGTTAACAGAATGATTTTTTAAAATGAAGACAGGCCTAAAAGGAAAAAAAAATTGGGGGGGGGGGTTTATGAAAATTTTCTGATGAACAGTTTTTTTATTTTATTTTAAATGTTGATTTAATCATAATTTAGTCAATTAGGTGCAATTTTGTTCAATTTGTGAAAGGAGTTCAACATTAGGTCAAATATGCAATGGCATAGAAACTACATAGGTTAAAATCTAAACTAATTTTATGATATTTTATAATTAAAATTAAAAATATATGGGATGAAAATGACTAACCAACAGATCAACAGAAACTGGGCTGGTTAGGGTTTGGGCTGAAAACAAACGGCCCAAAATAGATAGCCAGATTATTGAAGGGCGAAAACAACATTACGACAATGGAACTTTGGTCTCCTCAAACCTTTGCTCGCAATTTCGCTCCATTCGCCGACCTCTGCTTCGTTTCTCTCTCATTCCCTCGCTCTCACTCTCTCTCTCTATTCTCTATATATTCATAATTCATCCCGAGCAGGAGCAGCGTCGTACCGGGGAGGGATCGCTTCTTGTCGGCGATCGTAGCTCTCAGCTGTAATAACTCTTCTCCAAGTGTATACGCCAATTACAGAGAATCATTTCTATATTTTTCATTGTTTTGCAGTTGATACTGCTTAATTTTTAATTTTCCAATGTTTCAAATTCAACAACATTGGGAGTGTCTCTCAGTCTGACTTCATTCTGGTTTAGGCATATATTTTCTCATGACTTCATGCACCGCTTTGTGTCTTCATCGTTTTCTTTATGTGGAGGTAATATAATGCTGTGTGAATTTGCAGAATATAGTGTTTATAATATAACCTATGAACATGGTTTGCAGAATTTGACCTGAATTTGCGGTCCATCTCCATTTTCAGGTATTAGGAGGCGGGCAAGAGGTAATGTGTTACGTGTTCTACTTCATGTTCTTGGTGTCTGTCTGTGGAGCTATTAAGCCAGATAGGGAAAAGAGCTATTAAGTAAGAATAAGTGAAAGGTTTTTGAGATATCATCAGTGCATTATTAAAACTAAGTTTCATATCAAATTAGCTTTGTGTCTTGTCTTAGTAAAGATCTCACTCATAATAAAAGTAAAATTTCATGGCTTCTGAGGATCATGTACTGCTCTGAGTTTTTGATACAAGCTGCTTCTTTTCTTCAAACTGTTAATGACCCAGTCCTTCCACAATTTCTTACCTCCAGCTGAGTAGTTAATCAATACACCTTTTGTGGAGGGTGCAATATTTTGTTTACTAATCAGAACCTTTTTTGTCATCATCTATGCTAGTTATTTGGTATTTATATGATGAAAATTCACTTTTTCTGTCATGGATTCTTGGTATATTTCATCAATGACGTGATGAGCTGCATGAATGAGACTCTAATATAATTACGGACCCAATGACTTCGAAATGAGCTGCAAAATTCATCGACACTTTGCTGTTAACATCTACTACCATTTTAGTATTTATGTTTGCAACTGACAAGGAAGTTGCATTATACATGGAAACTAGAAAGCACAGACATGAAGAAAAAATTTAAATGTCTCAATTCAATTTTGAAAAAAAAAATATATCTGAAAAGAATATTTTATTCCAATCGGCGAATCATGTGAGGTGGTTTATAATCCACTTGTTGGTGTGTATAAAATAACAAATGAAGTTTTACATCTGCATAGGCCATATCCCACCATTATGTTCAGTTAAAACACATATTCTTACTTATGTTTGAGCATAGCATGACCTTTTATATGGTTTCTTTCAAATTTCTTCTAGGTCTTCCCCATCCATTTTTTATTTAAGTCAATGATTCTCTACTTTCACACATCATACTGGGCTATCTAAAGGTCTTATATGCACATGTTGGCATGTCCCAATCATCGTAAGAATTTTGTATGGCCCAAGCAAAAAACCTCATTCTTTTAGATCCAAAAGCTATTTTGTTGTAAATGTTTTGCGAATCGAGGTTGTCTAGCCCTGTGAGTCTTTTAAATATTTATATATACCTACCGTGTGACCGATCAATTATCATATACATCTTAATTAGAAACAAGCTCTATGCCTGCTGATTCTATTATCTGTATTTTTGTATACAGATCTTTTGACCAATGATTACAATTATGATCAGAAATTCTCTCTCTCAGTTCCAAGTTCAACTGGAATGGTATTACAGTCTCTTTTTTTTACTTTAATTTCCTAATTGTGATATAGATAGGATAATTAATTGGTTGAAATTGTGGAAACTTCTTATTCAGGTTTTGATGTTTTATACATTGTTAACATGCAAAGTGGAAGGAAAAAATGTTGTGCTTGATCAGGGTCAAGTTGAAATGAAAGCTATAAATGAAAATAATCTTTGCTATTGGGTTTTGTCATGTAACAAGCTACAGTAAGCCTTGATCATGCGTTATTTACTACGACACGTTAATCTAAATGTTCAAAGGATAACGTCGTCGGTCTCATTGACTTTGTGAATTTTAAGAAGAAAGTACTTGTCAAAAGTATTCTGAAATTGGTGTGGAAATGCTATTGAATGGAAGTCTTTGAAGTACTGATTATTGTAACAACTTGTTAATCCTTTTACAGGGTTTTACAGCGACTCATGTAAAGAAGGATCAAATCTTTGTCGGTGGCCTAAGTACACAGTACAAAAGTGAAAAGGCAACTGTTGATATGATGGTGGATACATATTCTAATGTAAGGAGAAAATCTTTTGAATCATATAATTTTTGTGAATGATTAAGAAACTCCAGTTGAGAAATTCTCTTCTATTCTTGGCTGACAATAAGATCAACCATTTCTAAGGTATTCCTCAACAAGTTTTCACAAAGGTGACTTAACAATGTGTTGCCTGGAACTGAAGCAACGATTGGCTTCAATGTTTTTGATATCTTTTCATTATTTTTAAAGTTATATAAAGCCTGAAGAGGGAGATATGACAACAGACTATTAGTTTGTGAATACTTTATAGATTCAAAAGCTAATCAATTCTGGACCTTGCCTTCATATGACGTCTCTTTGTTGGCTTGTTTATCCTTGATCATATTATTGATCTGTTGAAATACATAACCACCTTGCACATAACTACCTTCATAATCACGTGGCCATCAATTCCAGCATCGGCCTCAACCCAGCTCCGCTTCTAGAGGTTGCTGCAGCCATTGCTATTGGAGGTGAAATTGCATTTGACACCACATCGTCTTCTTCTATCGTGGAATATGCTTTAACCAACCAGACTTTTCTGCAGCCCTTGAATTGTACGTAACCATCTCTATTCTTCTTTATTTTCCAGTGCGCTCTGTCCATTTAATTTTCGTTCATTTATTTTTTCTAGAATCACAGTTGAACATGCTAGGAAGAGTTTGGTTTTGCTGCTGACGGATAAAATGAAAAAACAAAAGATAAATTCTTTGGTTGTTAAACTTTCTACTTGTCTAGTCAGCCAGAAACTGATTATTGCTCATCGTATGCATAGTATTATTGGAATTCAGGTTCTCTTGACATTACAGGACTGATAAGGGACAAACTGTGAAAGCTTCTTATGTTCATTCCGTAAATCCACAAAACGGAACAGAGGATGACACATACACAGATTATCTAGCTTCGAGAACAGTTTCAGCATCGGAAGTGTCCACAAAGTTGATCCATTAACCTTGGTGAAAACCTGAGAAGGTTGCTATTCTTAGCCAGAGAGTGGAGGCCTAAATCACTTGTAACACAGATTTGACCACATATTCATTTAACGAAGATAATGTCAAAAGATTATTTTACCAGTTGGTAAAATGGGATTGTCCACTTTTTTCACTTGCATCTGATAAAAATACATAAAGAAACACTTTGAAGAATGTGTATAAATATTGGGTTTTATTGTGTGTGCCCTTTTATCCTGATGCCAAACAAGGCCTTAAAGGTTGTTGACTTGAATTATGGTTGACATGTCTTATTTACTTCCTTTTGAAGAAAAAAGAAAGACAAATCTAAATCCTTGTTATCAAGTAAAACCCCACTCTGTGGGCTGTAGCTTCTAGCTAGCTCTCCCTCTACCGATCTAACCTCCACCACTTCCCCACCGCCGACCGCCGCGCACAATGTCTTACAGCGACACGGTCCCCCTGCACCCGAGCTCCCAATCGGACATCGACGAGATCGAGAATCTCATCCACTCCAATCCCACATCTGTTCTCCCCGCTCGCCCACCTTCCCCTCCACGCGCCTCGATCCCCGTGTCCTCCGCGCCTCCGCCGCCGCCTTCCTTCGTCCCCTCCAATCTCCCCCCTCCATCCGCCCCCAAACCCACTCCCGTCGCCTCCGTCACACCCACCGTTCCCACCCTCCCTGTGCTTGGATCCACAAGCGGCGGCGGCAATATTGCGGTGTCAGGGTTTGGTTCGCCACCGAATACTCTGACGGAGCCTGTTTGGGATACCATCAAGAGAGATTTGTCGAGGATCGTCAGCAATTTGAAGCTGGTTGTTTTCCCCAATCCGTACAGGGAGGATCCGGGAAAGGCATTGAGAGATTGGGATCTCTGGGGACCTTTTTTCTTCATTGTATTCCTTGGCCTCGTTCTCTCGTGGTCTGCTTCCGTCAAGAAGGTAAGCTGGGAAATTCGTTATTTCGAGATGCAGTTTATTGTATAATTGTATTTTGGTTTTGCACTGACTGATCATTATGCATTATTTGGGCTTACGATCGGTATTTTTGTTTGTGGAAGTTTTTGTGTACATTTTAGTGTGTCAAATAGAAAAGAAATATATATATCTAATTAAAGGTATGGGCAGATTACTTTATCGTAAGAATTTGTTATGTTAATATGTTTACTCGTGAAAAGCTTGTGCCAATGTACAAGTGGTGACGATACTCTCTGTTTGCTGAGCTATCTGTTATGGTTATAGAAGAAATGAAAAAGAAAAATAGATACATAGTGCATCACGTTTAAAGAGATTTGATTCCAAACACCAAAGCCATTTATAACTATCTAAGTAGTCTGCAAGTAAATATTGGACTTCTATAGAAGCATTTTAACAAGTAAGCTTGAAGTCAATGGTATCTACCTTTATCATCTTGGTGGCCTTTAGTCATGAATCTGAGTTGCTGTGTATGTCTTATCTGTGCATCCTTGGTCTATATATAAGTATATCTTTGATTCTTTGTATGTATTTGTTTACTTATTTTATATCACGATATTTAAAGATTTATCAATTTTAAATTGGATCAAAGTAATCTCTATCAGTTGATTGTATTTTCAGAGGAGGTTTGTAACTGAAAAAATTCAATTTGACGAATTGGAAAGAAACATAGAAACAAAAAGAAATAAGGATCCCTCTTCACGTACAAGCACACTTGTCCTTATTTTTCTTATATAGCTTTAATAATCTCATAATTTTGTTTGTACCATGATACCTGAAATATGGAATAATGTATAGTAAATAAGTAATGGTAAAACTCAAAATTTTGAAGAAAAAGAAAAGCTATTAAGACTGAAAAACAGTAATTCAAGAACTCGTTATTGGAAACATACATAAAAATGCCTACAATTTTACCACCTAGGCCTCCACCACCATGGTATTAGGCCAACTCTTGAGTCCTTAGAGAACACTGCCTCTGAAGGTATTCTTTTGAGATGCATTCTTATGTTTACTTCATTCTTCTGCTTTGTGCACTTTCTTAGTTATATCTTTTCCACATTCTGTGATTTCTGGTAAAAAGTTTGTTCATAATTTATAAAATTGTTGTTTGGTGTGCTAGTTATATTGTTTCTACATTACTTGTTTCATTGTTATTTTATAGCCTTTTACTGTTTTGTGACCTGTAAAGTTTCGTGCAATTCTATTTTAGGAAAAGGTTAAATATTTTATTTTGATAATTTACTGAGAATCTTATATGGTTATAGCTTCAAGTTAAAGGTGATATTGTTAAATCATGCTATTGTTCATGGGACATACCCCCTTACCCTTACATGTCTCACTGAAGGCCATCTGACTTATATATATGATACAAAGGCCAACTGATAAACCTAAATCCTGAAAGAAACGTTTACTGTATTGTACTCATAAGTAAATAACCCTACGTCAAGAACTCAAAGGTAAATTAATAAATACTCTGACCCACTTTGAATCCTAGTTTTTGCAGATTAAATTTGTAGTGCAGCTCACTGCATTTATGAGAGCATATGAGAGGAGGGAAGAGACTGTAATATGTATTCACCTTTTCCTTTAATTCCCATTATAAATTATTTGATGCATACTTGTTGATATATGGTTTGGGTTTGATGCCTTGCTAGACATTGTGATGCCTCTTACATGGAGTGTGTAATTAACAATCAGCTAGAACCGGAACCAGGGGGTAAATATAATAATGGATGGTTTGGAAACTTATGTTTGGTTGAGTCATACAAATTAGTAAAGCTTGAAAACCGGTTGCTTATATTTTCTTGTTTTTCTTGTACCTATCTTGAGCAATTTGTTATGGCTAATGTTTTCTCCAATACTTTGTATTGTCTTCCAGTCTGAAGTTTTTGCTGTTGCATTTGCACTGCTCGCAGCTGGTGCAGTAATTCTGACCTTGAATGTGTTGCTGCTGGTAACTCTCTCTCTCTCTCTCTGAAACTGACTAAATTCAATGAATATATGAACTGCAAGTGGTGAACTGGTTTCTGTGATCATTTGAACAGACTTATCATTCACACGTGCTATAGCTTGAGCATTTGGTATTTATCAACTAGATTTTCACCATTTATGTTTGTTTGTAGGGAGGTCACATCATTTTCTTCCAGAGCCTGAGCCTTCTTGGTTACTGTTTATTCCCTCTGGATGTTGGTGCTTTAATTTGCATGTTGAAGGACAACGTGATAGTTAAGGTGGTAGTAGTTGCGGTGACATTGGCGTGGAGCTCATGGGCTGCATATCCGTTCATGAGTAGTGCTGTCAACCCGAAGAGGAAGGCCCTTGCTCTTTATCCCGTCCTGCTTATGTATGTTTCTGTAGGTTTCCTCATCATAGCTATCAACTGAGAGAACAAAATATTATCATAGGAACTTGATTGACTGGTTGTGAAATGGTTCCTGTTGGTATATTGATTTAATCGATTCCTATGGAGATTTTGCCTCGTTGGACTATCAAATTGTGGAATTGTGAATGTATGTTTTTTTTTTTTTTTTTTTTGTGAAATCACATGCTGTCGTTGGCATAGGCATGAGAATCTGGGTGATAATTATTTATTGATATAATCATTGAGTTAATTATGCTGTGCATTTCTCTATTATCAATGAAGGAGATATAATAAAACGTATTGGAAGTTTGGAATATGGATGATATGATAATTGTAGATGACTTTGCATGATTTATAAAAAAAAAAAAAGTTAAGAATTTGAGCAAGTGTAAAATTGAAGACAGATGGGTAAGAATGATAATTGATTTTAAGGTTCAGAGACATGATTCTGGGAAATTCTCGATACATATTTAAAATAATAATAATAATAACAATATATTTTTTTTTTTTTTGCCTCATTGAGTAAGTATTGAAATGCCCCGTTTTCCTGTATATTTTTATTTACATTATGGTATATTAAATAAATAATTTTTTTTGGGTTTGTGTTTGAATTTAATTTTTAACAGTAAGATATTATAATAGACCATAATTTATAATAACTTTCTAGGAAGGAGGTATACATTGAAGAGTATATATTTTGACAAATCTAACAGAGTAACAGTCAAATTTTGGCCAAATCAACTTCATTGTCATTCCAAAATGAAACAATCCAAAGGTCAATTTCCAAAGCCAATTGTAGAAATATAAATATATAAATCGAAAAACAACGTCGTTGTTATCCAAAAGTGATACCATCCAAATGTCAATTTCCAAAGCCAATTAATTGCACAAACATAAGAAATGCGAAGGGAAGAACTCAAATCGAAATTGTTTTACAAATATAATTATGTAAGATGAAAGTTTGATCCAAAATCTAAATATTTTTCACATGTCAATACATATTATTTTCTCATAAAATTAAATTTATAAATTAATCCCACAAAAATTGAAGAACATTGAATGTGTGCATTAGGGAATGTTCAAATGACATATTATTATATTATTGTGTTACATCTGATTTGCCTAAAGCATATCAACTATGAGAAATTGTTTGGTTATTATGATGATTTAAAATAATCTTGGTACAACATGTATGTGCAACAGTACTACACATAATTAGAGTCAGAATTGAGAGTAGAGAGGGAGTAGATGGATACATTTTCTTTTTAATATATTATTATAAAAGTAACAGTGGGGCCCGGCCCGGCCCGGCCCGCGTGGGGTTTAGAATTGCGTACAAGTCTTATTAAAATTTTACGGAAGGTCAGAAACTGAAACCTCCCAAAACAAAACAAAACCCTCTGGGAGGAATCTGCATTCCTCCGACACAATTAGTACACCACTACTTATCACTCTATTGACCATAATAATATATATTGACCATTTTTATAATATTCTATTTATTTTTTATATAACAAGACTTTCAAGTTACCTTTACAAGACCATGAAGGGGTGTGAATATTTTCTCTCTCTTATCTCATATTTCCTAACATCCAACTCACTTTGTATTGTAAAGTGTAAACTAACACTTAATTAATTAATATTTGCAATTTCTTTTTTTATTACCCCATTTGTTTTAATTTAAAAATAAAAAATTTTAAAAAGGTGCGCCTTTTCAAAAAATAATCTCAATAAGTATGTAAAAGTAAACAAGGCTCTGTCCTTTTGAAATATAATCTTAATAATTATGTAAAAGTAAAGCTGATATTAGGTTATGTACATTAGGACTAGTTTACACAACATGAACCACGTGTGGTTTATGCTGTCATACGACTCATAATGAAAGGCATATGACTAATTTAAGTAGTATATTAATGCTCTCGAACTTTTGTTAATTTCATCTATTGAAGTATATTATTATTAAAAAAATAAAAAAAAAGGAAGTAAATGACTCTAATTTCAACAATAAACAAATTAAGTAATTAAAGTAAAAATCAAATATTGTGAATAGTAAATAATAAATGTCTCGTGTTTTCAATAGTAAGTATTCAATTCACTTACCATTTTCATAGTTGTTTCCTTTTTTAATTGAAATAAAACAAAAGCATATATTGATGATAACCCTGCTTGTGGCGCGTGACTCTTCTGGAGTTGTGGTAATCCTTTTTATATACTAGAAAGATAGAATTTAGAGAAAAGTGTAAAAATTATAATGTGGTTTGAGAGTGACAGTTCTAAATATATATCTTGTTTCGGACAAAAAAACAAAAAGTAGAAACATTCTATGTGGTTTCATTTTAAATCTAAATAAATTTACAAATAGTAAAAACATTAGAAGATTGATAACATGTGTAAGGGCTAAGACGCAAAAATTAAAGATAAAAAAAATTGAGTAATATTAGATAAAAGTAAATATTTTGTGACATCATAAATAATAGAGAAAATAGATATCGAAAAATGGGCCCTGGTTTCCTGGTATGAAAACTTTCCTTGCACAGTTATGAGACTGCAAATTGGTACAACGTAGACCAAAAAAAGAATGAAATAATTTATTTTTCGTATAATTTAATAAACCAGAAAGCAAAGGCTTTAGAACAAAGGAAATTGTTTGAAACGAGGCAAAACAAGGACCAAACAAATCATAATTCATACATTGTATTTAGGGTTTGTTATAATATTTATAATAAAATCTCTGAATTTCTTTGCAAGACACTTCTGTTTCTTCAGTGTCACTTCAGTGTACCAATTCTTCTTTTTTCTCCTTTTTTGAATGGGTGAAAATAGCAGTGTACTAATTCTAGACAGGACAATTCTGGCTCCTCTAATTCCTTCAACTGCTAAAAAATATTTTTGGAAAAAAAAAAAAAAAAACTCATAAAATTCCACTGTGTTGATTGAAAGTTCTGAAAAAACCCATGTGTTTTTGCTTGATTTTTCAATTACTTCAAATAGGAATCTATGAACCAACGTTTTGTCTGGAGAGTATTTCGTGATTAGGATTTTTTACGGTAAAAGAAATAATTTCATTAATCATTTTATGATGTGATTCAGATTGATTGGTATTGTTTGTTAAATTTTGACAATTTTTTTTTTCCAAAAAAACAGATTTGGATATTAAGCCTAAGAAAAAATTTAATGTCTGTACATTAAATATCTGATATAGTACAAATAAATGATTTTGAAAATTCTCTCTCAATGTTTTTGTTCTTACACTTTTATTTACTTTGTCCTTTTATAAATAAAATTAAGGGCCAAATTAAAGGGTAATTTAAAAACTGATGAAGACAGTAAATAAAATAGAAAACAAACTACAAGAAGCAAGTATTAACAAATATTAAAATGTATATAGAAAGCAAAAAAATCATGTGCCCAAAGTTTAAAGCAAGGAAAATACTATGAGCATAATATCTGTTTTCTTTTTCTTTTTTTTTCCTTCCAAAAAGAAAGATAATCTGTTAGTGCTATTGAAGTTGCATAATTTTTGGGTTCCATTTCCAATTATGTGTTTATATTTCTAAAGTTGGAAACAGAGATTAAAATATATTGAAATCTTTATATTTATAAAGAATATATATTATCAGAAACATAAAATTTTACTTGGGCTATCACCTATTTCTATCAAAATTACGATAATAAATTAATTTTCTACAACAGTAGATAATAAACTTTGTTTTTACCATAAATATCAATATATTACACTTTTACCCCTGAAGATAGGAAAACTAGCATCTCTCATTTTATTATAGACTTTTCATCTAAATTGTGATAGAAAAATAAAAAAATTAATTTTATTTTATTTTAAGATATGAAGGGTAAATACGAATTTAATGTTAGGGTACTCTTTGTAACAAGAACGTGTGAAAGGACGTAAAATGCAAATGTTTTTTCTTAAACAAAAATTGATATTGATAATCAATAAATATATATCCTGATATAAATAGTTAGATAGAATATTCATTTATTTTTTATATTAATATTCCCAATTATAATATGAACATTTGACAGGTCCCTATCAGAGGGTACAAACTTGGTGAATGTGGAGAAAGTGAAGTTGACATTGCTTCCAATAGGATGTTGGGAACCCTATTTTCCAATAATTAATGAGGGCAAAATATAATAATTGATGAAATATTAACGATCATTCTTTTTTATTTTGGTAAGTAAATGAGTTTGGGGGAGTGAAAGAGAGGGAACAATAAAAATTAAAAAATTTACATGATTTGAATTCGAATCCGAGTCATCCGAATCATCACAATATATCTTTATAAAGATGGGATACCACTTGAACTATAAGACTTGTGGTTTTTTTATTTTGGTAAGTACTCACAAGTTTACTCTTTTTAGAAAAAAAATTCATTTGTCTAAAACTATGATCTTAAAATAGCTATATAAATTTAAATTTAATTTACAATCTACAATTCATAAAATATGGTAACTTGTGAAAATTGATTTGAATTCTCAGAGTGATATTCCACATCTCATGAAATATACAATTTTATATAACTTCTTATGTTCTTCTAAATTATACGAAATATGTATAATTCATTTGCTTATTTTTTGTTTCGCTTTCTCAGAAACATTTATTCAGGCATAACTATTAAAATGCATAGTAGTTATAAAATAATAAAATAGGTCCTAAAATGATTCAGCTGATTTTCAGGGTGTTTAAGTTAATTTAGATACTTGTATCTATAGATTTGGGCTAATGACAGATATATCACTCATCTTGAGCAAGATCTCAGACTGACAATTATTATAACTTAAAAAAAAAAAAGATATTTTAATGAGTTTATACCACACCACCAATTATTGTAATTCAAAAAAATTGTTAATTTAGATACCTTAAAGAGTTTATAAACTCATAACATGTTTGCTAAATTTTTAGAGCATATTATATTTTATCCTAAAATAATATGATATAAAATTATAAACTATCATTCAAGAAATAAATAAACCTCAAGCTATTTATTAAATAAAAGGTTATTGTCAAACTTTCATCATTTAGAATACATGCCAAGGATTTTTATTTTTTCTCTCTCTCTCTCTTCTATTTCAAAGGATAAGTTTTACTTGAAACCAAGAGTTTAAGTTTAGATAGCATACATTATTTATAAATTTCATCATCTAATTTATTAAACCATTTCAACAATTTATTTTAAAATTAAGATAGAAATCTTATTTAAAGTATAAATTCGAGAATATAATTCATTTTAAATAAGATTTTAGCCAAACTACCTCTAAATGTCTTCAATTTCAAACTTTAGCTAAAACAAATCAATTTTCTTCAGTCAAATACATAATACTATTGTTTTTTTCATTTCATACATGAACTGCATAGAAGCCATCAATATATTGAAAACTCGTCGTAAAAATAAAAAAGAAAAGTCTTGTCTATCCTTAATAATTTGGATAAAATCTGAACACTAATCAACAAGATGTGAAAGGCATGTGAGAGAAGTATATTGACGATACACAATAGTAGTTGGGAAATATAATTATTTATCATAAATACCTGCCCTCTATGCCTTATCTACGTGGTTTTAGCTTTACAAAATCAGAGCTATAAAATATAAATAAATGGGTCTTCTTCATTCTTAAAAAACATATAAAGAGCTTTGACCTCGTTGCACCCACCACAACAAAATTAGCCTACATTTATACTCGTATACTAATTTTAGCTTTGTAGATCATCACGAGTAGCTCTTGACAATTTATTTATTATTTATTTCAACCCAATTACAAATAAAAAGACAACAAAAAAGATTAGAATACCTAACATTCTCTTTAATAAAAGGCAAAAATTAACTATGAGGATCAGAAAATAACCAACCTCCCAAAATTGAAAATTCTTTCTAAATTAAATTTGACTCGACTGAGCAAGAATAAAAGAATCATTAAAATAAAAGGAAATCCTTTTTGTGTATTCTGTTCTAAAAAACAGACAAAAAAAAAAAAAAAAAAAGGTTGAGAGTAGAGACTCTTTGTGGACTTTGAGTGCTGTGCCTAGCAATTAGGCAATAATATCAAGAAAGATTTGGGTCAGAAATCATTATTAATATCTGTCGTTTATTATTGAAATTTTAGCTTGGTTAATTGGGAGATATTTTCTCCAGTGCGTGAAGCAATGTGAGGTAAATAATCATCAAACCAATTAATGCTCTACTGTTTCTTTAAACTGGCAGAATAAAGTCGTCAGTGATGAAGGGATAATGGTCCAAAGAAAGAGCCTCTTCACGGGTCACACAACCTCTGATTTCCATCTCAATTCTACTAATCTTCCATTCTTCATTCTTCACATTATTATTATTATTATATTCCCCTAAAATATTACACCACTATTATGGAAACTTAATAAATCTCATACCATGATCTCTGTTTTTGGTCCATTTATGCTGATTAAATACAAATGAGAGTGATTGAATAGTATTGGCTGTCTTTCTCAGTATTTTTGTTAAGGGAATATATGTAAAAAAGGATTGGTTGGCTGGGAGCTTTTGTGAAAATTGTGTTATAAGTGCTAATGTGTCCCTTTCTAGAGGATTTTTTATGCAACAAAACCTGCTGTTAAAAGAAGCCCCACTGAATCATCCTACAAATCCAACCAAGAAACAACACTATATCACACACTAAAATCCAATACTTTTACAACCCAAATTTAGGGCCCATTTGTGAACCCACATTATTACTAATAAATAATCATAATACCACTTTAGTCCATGACTAATCTCTCATTGTTGTTTTTCTAGTATATTGTATCACACTAATATATTATTATACAAATACAAGTATCCCTCAAAATCTCCCTCCAATATTACAACAAAGATTACATTTTTCCATATTTTTCATTCAAGATTTTGATAACCCCTCTTCTATAAAATCCCCCACAATTCGTCTCTGTCTTTCCCCATCTATATCTATCAATCCACCCATGTTTCTGCCTCTCTGAACAGTGTTTCTCCTTTCTTCATTCTTCCTTTTTGTCTGCAAAAAAAACACAATGAAGGAGATTTGGACAACCATGGCGTCTATAATGGGCGTCTGGGCCTTCTGTCAAAGCCTCCTTCACACCGTCTTCCCCCCGGAGCTCCGTTTCGCCTCCCTCAAATTCTTCCACCGCCTCTTCGGCTACTTCTCCTCCTACTGCTACTACGACATAACGGAGATTGACGGCGTCAACACCAACGAGCTTTACAACGCCGTCCAGCTTTACCTAAGCTCCTCCGCCTGCATCACCGGCACGCGCCTCAGCCTCACGCGCGGCCTCAACTCCTCCTCCATCACCTTCGGCCTCTCCAACAACGATCGCTTGATCGACTCCTATAAAGGCGTCACCGTCGAGTGGGAGCACGTCGTCACTCAAAGGCAAGCGCAGACATTCTCGTGGCGGCCGTTGCCGGAGGAGAAGAGGGGCTTCACTATGCGGGTCAGGAAAAAGAACAAACAGTTGGTGCTCGATTCTTATCTCGACTTCGTCATGGAGAAGGCCAATGAGCTTCGGAGGAAGAATCAGGATCGGTTGCTTTACACGAACTCGCGTGGTGGCTCGTTGGATTCGAGGGGCCATCCCTGGGAATCTGTGCCGTTTAAGCATCCCAGCACCTTCGATACTTTGGCCATGGATCCTGCGAAGAAGGCCGAGATTATGGCGGATTTATTGGATTTTGCGAATGGGGAGTCGTTTTATCAGAAGACTGGTAGGGCTTGGAAAAGAGGGTATTTGCTCTATGGCCCCCCGGGTACCGGTAAATCCAGCATGATTGCCGCCATGGCTAACTACCTCGGCTACGATATTTATGATCTCGAATTGACAGAAGTTAATACCAATTCGGAATTGAGGAAACTGCTCATGAAGACGAGTTCCAAGTCGATTATAGTGATTGAGGACATCGATTGTTCTATTAATTTGTCGAACAGAAACAAGAACGGCGGCGGCGCAGGTAATTCCGGCGGGAGGAAGACGAGCTACGACGTGGCGTCGCCGCCGGGGGCCAACGGCGGCGAGGACAGCGCCAACACGATTACGCTATCGGGGCTGTTGAATTTCACCGATGGATTGTGGTCGTGTTGCGGGAGTGAGAGGATCTTCGTGTTCACGACGAATCATATCGAGAGGCTCGATCCGGCATTGTTGAGGTGTGGAAGAATGGACATGCATATACACATGAGCTTCTGCTCATTTCCAGCTTTGAAGATTCTGTTGAAGAACTATTTGGGATACGAAGAGAGTGACTTGCAGAGAGAGGTGTTGGAAGAGCTGGAGGCGGTGATCGACGCGGCGGCGATGACGCCGGCTGACATAAGCGAGGTGCTGATCAAGAATCGCCGCGACAAGAGGAAGTCGGTGGAGGAGTTGGTGGAGACGCTGAAGATGAGGGCGGAGAAAAGCAGGACGAAATCGAGGGAGGTTAGTGAGAACAATGTGGAAGATGAAGAGCAAGAGAAGAGGGCCTTGGAAAGCCCCAAAGATCATTTGCGCAGCGAATATGAGGAAAAACAAGGGCATGATACTATTGAAGACGATGAAGCGAAAAGGCAATGATTTTTGGTAAGAAATTAAGGATGAGGGATTCAATGTGATTTGTTTTTTTTTTTTTAATGATGCTTGATAATGGATGGATATTGGATTAGTCTCAAATTACAAAAGCAAGAATCTTTTTTTTTGCTAAATCTTAATCTTAACATTAGTTCAATTCAATGTGGGTTTGTTTATTGAGCACTTTAGTTTGGTGTTGTCTATAGCAATACATCCTAGAAAACGAATCAAAGGCATGGAACCACTATCTTATCTTGCACTCATATGATTGATTATATTTCCTTTTGTCACATGTTGGTGTTGTAAGCAACATATTGGTTCTATTGCTTATAATGTCACTTTGTTAGCTGGATGAGTTGCGAATTGCACATGGGGTTGTACTTTCTTGATTTTATGTGTGCTTATTGAATTTAGATCTGAGAATCCTGCAATTATTTTGACACTTTTCTTCTTGACAATGACAATATCCAACTTACTCAATTTGTGTAAAATTAAATAAAAGGAGGAGGGGGTTGCTCTAATGGATAATGCAGAGAGTTAAAAAGGTGGAAAGAGAGACGGGAAACAGCTCAACAATGTGAAGATTTGATGTTGGAATAAAGAAAGATTTAGGAGGAAAAGTAAGAAGGGAAATATGATGAGAAAAGTTGACACCTTTCTAGTGCTCTCTCTCTCTTC
The DNA here is from genome assembly GCA_028654395.1 of Scutellaria barbata. Taxonomy (NCBI): domain Eukaryota; kingdom Viridiplantae; phylum Streptophyta; class Magnoliopsida; order Lamiales; family Lamiaceae; genus Scutellaria; species Scutellaria barbata. Next base: position 8,322,663 of record CM053646.1, on the reverse strand, counting down.
ATTTTATTTAATTTACCGAGTTGGAAAAGCAGATTTGCCTTTTCCATTTTAGCCTAGACTTATAATAGATTAGTTGTTATCCTACGTGGAGACAGCAACTACGACATTGTCAATTTTGTATTTATATTACATGCCATTCAGATTGTCTGTGCGTGGCGCTTGGAAAAGGTTTTACTTTTTTTATCTTTTAACAATCCAAAGTTGGGTGTTTTTATATTTCTTCAGTGCTCTGGTTGAGTTTTATGCACATTTTTTTATTCTTTATTTAATTTGATTCCAGTCACATTTTTTGTTTTATTGATGGCTGAAACCATATGCACCATTTTGCCTATTTTGAACTCCAGTCTTCCACTTCATACAGCAATTAGGATTGATGACATCCTCGTATTTTTTGTATGGATATGGACAAGTTTATTTCATCCACATTTTGGGATAAGTGTAGTAACACAATTATTTGTATAATACGTTTTTATTACGACTTGAATTGAACGCAATTCTTTTTAGGATGTCAAGATTATTTATATATTTGTAATGAATATTAAATACAAAAGATTTCTTCTTATGGATTTCATTTTAATATTAAATTGAGGGATTTGGGGCCCTGTGAACTTTAATTCCGCAACCTATTTGACTTCAAAAATTTAGTGGATTTTAAATTCTTCCCATTGAAAACCCTAATCTCTTCAAATACCTTGATTGATTAATGAGCGGAATTAGGTTGTATTTACACTTATTAGGTTGATAAGATCGCAATTACATAAGTATTTGTGGAATAAAGTATCATTATTATTTTCTGATAATGTCTTTTATTATTTTATTTTTTGAGATAAAAAGAAAGAGAATTTCTTATCCAACTTATGGGCAACCTCATTTACTTATCTAAAAACAAATTTGAATTGGAAAAAATGCTCTTATAGAAGAATATGATAAGGATCCTTACTAATACTCCTAAACTTTGAAAAGTTTTCATTTGGACAATTAATCTACCTCCTCACAATTTGTCTCAATCAACCAACCATACTTACCTACATACTGTGTCCACGATTGATGTATAAAAATTTCAAAATATCTATTAATTTCATCTTTTATATAACAAAATGACTACACATTATCCGTGAGCATATTAAGAATTGCCCAGGATAAACATTTTAACATTTTCCCTCAAATCAAAAACCAAAAGTTTCATCTTTCCGAACTTCAATATCACTGTACCTAGTTGTTGAAAAACATGAAATAAATCTCACATATTCATATGTTAAAACGGCTCCACAACCAACCAATTCTTTATTTTTTAAGAAAGAAACATTCACACTGCATTTAATCCAAGAATGAGGAGGACAAGCCCATTATGTTGTAACCTTACGTAAGCAAATAGAATAATGCAAAGAAAATTAATAGCTTGACCGCCTTCCATTTATGATTTTATTTGAATATTTGTAAATTGCTTCTTACGTTTATTAGATACCAACATATAGTTAGTCATTTATATGTCCTAGATAAAAGAATTACATTTTCTTATTGTTTTCTTAATGAGCTATATAAATGTACAAGTTTTGTAATTAGTCATCAAAATTCAAATCTCAGTATGCCCCTCTATTTGGTCATTAATACAATACAAAGTTGATTAGAACAAATTAATTACATGTTTGTTGTAAAAGGTATCATAAATATTTCAATTAAAAACTAATCTCAATATTTAAAATGTGATATTTTTTTAGAAATAAAAGAAATTTTTGAAAACGACTCTTTAATAAAAGAGGTCAAGTAGCAAGCATGATACTTCGAAGTCAAGTTCTCCAAATTTTAATTTCTCGTGAACTTTTAGATACTTCTATGTTGCACTAAATATAAGATTAAGGATGTTCTAATGGAAGAAGAAAAAGGAGGTTCCCTTATTAATTAGATTATTTTATTGGAGATGCTTTCACATGCATGGGATTAAAGGGCTAAAGTTAATAATTTCAACACTCAAAATCTTAGGAGAATCGAATCGATAGTGGGTTTTACTTCTTCAAATCAATATATTTTAATTTAAATTGAGTGGCCCGAAGTTGAATGTTTGTCATAACTTTGGCCTCATTTGGTGATGCTTAAAACTAAGTTTTTTTAATTGTCTAGTCATTGCTCATTTATTTATTATATATAAATAATGGAAAATGCTATCATATTCATTATGGATAATTCTTAATATGTCAATCGATAATGTGTAATGATTTCATCTTCTAATTATATGAAAAATGAATATATGCAGGTTGGATATTTAACACATCAACGGTGGACATATATTAATATGTCCACGATAGATATGGTGATAGGATTATGACTCTACAAGTAATTATCTTTTTGAAATTAATCAATTTCGTCTAGATTTGGCTATTAAGACAAAAACTGCTACAGATCACCGCATATATAATCCATAGTTTCTAATTATTTCATCATAGAAAAATGATAAGATGTGCATCATGTAATGGCCTAGACATATAAATTAGAGAGAAAATCTTTATTTAGGTTCTTCAATATTATATATTTATTATTTTACAACAGAGAGAGTAATCTTGAGGTGGCTTCTTCCATATTTTGGAAGCATTATTTAAATATTCTTATGATGAGGAATGATGGGAGAATTTTTCTCTGCAAGTTGAAACTCATGAATGAAGTAAATAATTCACAGGACAATTGTCAATGTTGAGATTATTTATTTCTGTAATTTATATAGACGAAATTGACAGGACAGTGTGATAAATGAAACTTTATAGATGATGAAATCCCATGTATTATTAGGAAAATAATCGAGAAAATTCAACTGAAAAATCTCATCACACGTAGAGATGTGTGTGGGCTAGTTGGGAAGTCATTTCTTGCCTTTTGACTACTGGTTCATATTATTCATGTAACAAACCCACCCCACCCTCGGCTACTGAGGCTTTAGGTAAAGTTATTGTCAATCACAATCTTCTTTTCCTATATACTTTGTATTTTAACTTCTTCTCCTTGATTTGAGGTTGGGGAATTAAGCTCTCCACCAAAACAAATAATGGTATCGCTATGTTCCAACCATACGTTAAATTATTCATCTTTTTTCTCTTGTCCTTTTTTTAAAAAAAATTTAAGAACCCTATCTTCATTTATTCTAAAAGGAGGCTTATTTATATACATATATTGCACATGTAGAGCATCTTCTGACAATGTTTTCTAAAATGTATGTTCAGAATTAATGGGTGGGGTCCCATGAATATCATGTGTCTTCAAACTACATTATATTAGAGACATTCAATTTCAAACACTGCTCCTGTTAAAGATTAATTCAGCTTCAAATATTTTTCTCAACTTCTTAAATCCAAACATGTGAATTGAAATGAGCAAATTAAAAAAAAAAAAAAAAAAGGTATGGATAATGATGATTGTACAAGTGACTAGAGGGCAATATATATACATTGATACGTTGCACAAAGTTCGTCCCAATAAATGATGAAAATAATTGAATAAGTATCCATAATAAGTAGGACAAGCACGTTGAGCTCTTAGCAAATCGGCATTTTTGCTGGCATGCACATTATATTCTTTTGTACTTTCTAGTCATAAGTCAACTAATTTAATTGATGAGATTGCAACCCATACATTTATTTTCTTAAATCCAATTTTTTTTAGTCATAGAAAGTATGAGTATGAGAGATTTGGACTTCCAATCTCCTTTGTAATAATGGGTGATGAGTACAAATCCACCTAACAAATGTATATGTATATATAGAAACCATTGTTCTTAATCAATTTACATAACAAACTTTTATTATACAAAAATTTGGGTAAAAATCACAATCTTCTCCCCAATCCAGCATCACTAGCTGTACTAACTTTTGGATTTCTTTTAGTTTCATTCTAAATTTTGCTTTTTCCTCTAATATTTATGAAAGTTGAGGCTGTTTCGTTGCTTAAAATGAAATAGATTTGGAAAACCAATTATTTTGTCTCCTACACTATTATTTCTATTTATTTTTGTCCCCTACTTTTTTTTTTAACTGACGTCCCTTACACTTTCTTTTGACGTTAGTCTTCCTTCTTTGTTAATAAAGTGACAAAAAAAAGTATAGAAATCAAAGTACAAGGTGGGCAGGGCAATATATATATGTAAAGAAAGTATAAAAGCAAATTATACATTTTCCAGCATTTTCGGATCTGGTTATGTGTTTTTTACGTGGCTACTTAGATCTGAAAATAAATGTATGCATAAAAAATTGCATTTATTTTATAATTTCTTATACATGTGAAAAAGGACGTAAAATGTTAGTATAAGTAGTTATTAGGCGTAAAATATAAAATATAAGGTTATTATAATTATTGTATGTAACAGGGTAATTTTTATTTTGTGATTCATTTTTGGGATTTTAATATATCAATCCTCGTTTGTTTATGACTAAAAATGTGGATTTAAAATTCAATATAATCCAACCGTACCCCTTACCACTACAATAAACAAATCATTATATTATTCCAAAATTTCAAACACAATGATCCACTAATTACCTTCTATCATGTTGTAATAAAATTGCATCAACTTTTTCCTAATTCATGTGACATTTAACTAAACAACAACAACAACAACAACAACAACAATAATAATAATAATAATAATAATAATAATAATAATAATAATAATAATAATAATAATAATAATAATAATAATAATAATAATAATAATAATAATAATAATAATAAATTCTTAGGTCCGTGACAATGAAATGAAGATTGGCCATCAAATTAAATATTACATTCAAAATTGTCAAACATTTCTTATATGCAGTTGTAATAGTAATCTTCTTTTAATGAAAATTATCATTGAATATTGAGCTTGGAATTTTTAACTTTTTTTATGGTCAAAGAAGATGTATATGCCTATTCCTGAAAGCAACGCTCAATACGGAGAATTCATACCTCGTTCAACTATTAGATATTGAAAAATCTTTCTAATTTGAACACATTTATAACATTGGAACCATTAATTAAATGCAAATTAATTTGGAAGAATATTCAAAGATGTTTTTATTTGACAATTATCTTTCTTATCTTCATTGTAGATATATATGCCGTCGAAATATATAGAAGATCACAAAAATGTTATTCCTATTTAGATTTGAATAAATAAAATGATTAATGTGATTTTTAAATATGTCGTGCTATTTTTTAATTCATTTATTTTGAGTGCTGTTAATTAAATAACAATGATATGATTGTTAAAATAATTAATTGTAGGTAAAAATGTGTCTCTATAACATGGTCTTTTTTAATTTCTATAGGTGCAAAATTTATGTACTGTTCTTTCTTCTTTATTTTCATTGTTAATATTTGAAATAATATAGCATATATATAAACATTTCATGCTATCATATTCATTTTATCTACTCTATTCGATTGGTCCCATAGCCTTCGTCTATTTCACATGTAAACACGTGTGTGTTATTATTTATAAATAGTACAATAATAAATATTTTTATAGCTAATTAATTAATTCATATCGAATTATCAATGTTCTATCTTTAGGATTGGACAATAATAATATATGTCCGGTGGCTATGGTCAAAACTCATCTACAATTGAACCTTTGAAATGGTCTTTGGAAATTACGCGAAAATGTTAGAAGTTTGTTTTTCTTCTTTATGTATTTAGCTAGCCAAAAGTCTAAACATTCAAGCGTTTCAACAATTACAGATGATCATGGTGTGTTTAAAAAAAAAAAAAAAAAATTTAATCGATATTACAATGTTATTCATTTATAAGTAAACTAAAAATCATGACTTTCAATAAAAAAATTGAACTTGCGGTTTAGTGTGATTTGGTGTCGCTTGATGTAGTATGGTTTCTATTCAAAACTTCAAACATATCATATAAGGTATTACACGTATATAAGTATATATATATATATATATATATAAACTTTTGGGAAAAAAAATTATTTAATTGTTCTTCCATTCACATATAAAAACAAAAGGATGGGTTGATGCAAGACCACATGTCATGATATATACCATTGTTATTTCAGGGTCATAAATGATGATTCTGAGTATTATTCTTAATATGATTAATTCAAGAAGAGAACCAATGGCAACTAGCTAGCTTTTTTTGCTGTCAATATTAGGATCTAATTTTATGACTAATGAAATAATTCGTGACAGTATATATAAAATGGGGGAATTGATAGAGTTTAATGTTTAATTTCTTCAACGGTTATAGTACTCTGTGTTATACAAAACAATATAATCAGATAGCTTGAACGCAAAAATACGAGTACATTAGGTCGAAAATTTTATTTCATAGCAAAGAAGTCAGATATTAGTGAGGCCATATTTGAGAATCTTGATGGAGTATTCAACCATGCATAATGCTTAAAAATGTTCCAAAATTGGTGAGAATTTCAAATATACTAATTTGATAAGATAGAAATTGCAATAGGATTAAAGCATCTGCAGTTTGGATTATTGTGTTAACGAATATTAATCTTTTCCAGAGTCTTATATTCTATGATGGTTATGTAGGAAAAAAAGTTGTGCTTTTTCGCGCAATTTTTTCCTTTCTGAACTTTCTTTTTCTTGTAGACCATTCATAAATTACCAGACTTTGAAAGGAAATTTGTGCTTATATTCTTTATTTTAAAATGTTTCAATTTTTTTTATCATGGTTTGTTAGGTATATCTTGATAATATCATGTTATACGTGCAGAAGCATTATTGTACAAAATTAAAATACACTTTTGAGTTTCTCAAACTTGCTCAATTTGAGAAATGATGTGTGGCTTAGTCTTTTTTTTTTTGTTTTTTCCTTATAAATGTTTTTTTCTAAAATTTCAAAGAAATGTTTTTTTTTGGGTGGGGGGGGGGGGGTTTCGAAATGTTGAAATGTGTTCTAAACACTTGAGTCCGAAATAAATAAATAAAACCTGTTTACTAAACATTCTCTTAGCTGCCTAATCTATTCAATTTTGGTCCAGTAGTGCCCACAGCTGGGCTAGGTTTTGGGCTTAAATAACATGGGCCGTGAAATTTGCAATAATACCATAATTCTATTCAAAACCATAATTTTTCTCTTCACAGTGATGATACATTTAATCTCTCAGTTTTATTCTTAATGTTTTAATTTTGTTTTTCAGAATCATCATATTACTCGTATTTCAACCTTCCTTATCACCCCAACTATTGACCATTCTATTGACAAAAAAAAAACAAAATTCTTTCCACTTTCCATTATTCCATAAATTATTAATCCACAATTTATCACTTCAAGACTTAGGTTAGATGCAATAATATTTTTCATTAGTCTTTCATTCATTTTATTTAAAGTCATTTGAAATTTAGATTTTTTCCAAAAAAACATTATCTCTCCACAGTCATGATTGTCTTCTTTTTTTTTTTTCAAACATTTCAATGTTATATTAAATTGTATCGTATAAATATATAAAAAAAATTATTAAGTCTTGTGTTCCTAAATATGAGAATGGTTTTCTTGATACCGAGCAAGATAGAGAAATCTCTTTTAAAGAAATTGTGTTACCTAATGTTAGTTATTTTAGTAAAATATTTCTAAAGAAATTTGTAAGAGGAATTGAATGACTAATCAAATAATTTTGAATAAATGGAGAAATAAAATTTGAAGTTTAGATGATAGTGCATAAAATTTATATATGTGTGTGTTTAAGATAAAATGAAAAGAATGGTGATTGATGGTTGTAGGGAGAAAAGAAAACGAAAACCTTAAAGTCAACGTGGAGAATTTAATATATGATGGTTGTATATAAAAATATTGTGGATGTGAATAGAATTACCTTATTCAACGATGCTAATAAACTATTGGGTCGAGAAATAAATGTTAAATGAAATAGTCCAGACTTTACATATAATAAAAAGTGAATTTAAAATAATATCATATAAGTTTTGTGTAAAGAAAAAATATGTAAGACCATCGTAAACTAAGACAATAAACCTAGATAAAATTAAATGAGATTACATGACCTTATATTTTGAGGTTTAGAAAATAGAGATAAATATAAATGTACAAGAAAATAAAATAATGAATTATTGCAGGTTTGTCACTGATATTTTTTATATAAAAAAAATTAACTACTGAAACTTTGCTTATAACTTTTAATCATTTTTATAGGAATGCTCACACATTACCTTCCAAAGATTCCAAACTATGCTCATTTTTGGAATGAAAACTGTTAAATGTAAAAGTCCGTCTAACATATCACTTGCACGAAGTATAAAAAGCTAACTAAGACAATACTTCTAAAAAGAAAATAAAAATTAAAAATAAAAAACTAAGACAATACTCCTACTTTTAGTACGAAAAATAAAATATGTTATGTATGTCACCTAATAAAATGATATGAGAATTTAGCCCAAACATTCTATAAATGATGGAATTTTGAGTTACGATAGTTGGTATGACTTATGACAAAGCGCACCTATTGTATAATTTAAATTGTTAAGTGTTAGTTTTAAAAAAAAACAAAAAAGAAATTGTTAAGTGTTAAACAATAATAATTTAGAATTTAAAAATCGGCAATGTTTGGAGATAATGTGTAAAGTATGGGCATCCCTTTATCATATAAAATAATATTCATGCAGATTTTCACAAAAATCCTACCCTGATTTTTTAACAGTACCCAATTTTGTTTCAAAACATATCCATGGTTACTAGCTGGGCCCATTCATTCTATCTGGGCTTATAATTGGGCCAGATGCCCTTTAATTTGACGATGAATCTATTATTTATGGCTGGACTCGGAGTCCAGCAATTAAGGTGAAAATTATACATTACCCAAAAATCATTTTTTTTCTTCTTCTTCTTTGTTTTCTCTGTTTTTATTTTATTTTATAAATAATAATGGAAAATAATTAACGCTTAAATCACTATTTGAGAGGTAGTTCATTATTTTATTTCCTCGTACATTTATATTTATCTCCATTTTCTAAGCCTAAAAGTATAGAGTCGTGTAATCTCATTTAATTTTATCTAGATTTATTATCTTTGGTTACTAGCTCGATGGACTTACATATTTTTTCTTTACACAAAACTTATATGATATGATTTTAGGAATAAGTTCCGTGAAAGGAAATATAATTTTATCATCAACCAAACCAATTTTACAAACTCATATATAATTATGTGAATTTAATCCATCTCATAAAAGAAGATTCGTGAAACAGTCTCACAAAAGTTGTACTTTTCTCCGCAATAGTTTTTATGTGAGAGTTGAGTGATCATTTTATTAATAGAGTATATACAATAATATTGACTATACATATAAGATATATCAATAATATAATAAAATACAATATACTCTATTATTTGTTCATAAAATATTCAAATTAATATGAATGGGTCATAATCTTCTTATACAAATACTGTGGGAACCGAAAAGTCAAGTGGTGACTTACCCTAATTACATTATAAGAACACTAATTAATAATTATTTTTTTTTAATTTGATTTTCAGCAATCAATTAATTTGCATTCATTGACTTACATGTTGTATGAGGCTGATACATGCGTTGAAGAATTTAGCTTCTTTAATTTTTCCCCCATAAAACAATTTTATTCACTGTAATTCATCTAATATATATCATCTACAAGAGCATTTTATCGTCTGTGTAACACAAGGAATCTCAATTAGTAGTTTAATCTAATATGGAATGATTTGAATATATGGTAGGGATAAGTGATAGCGTGTTTTATAATTGTTTTATATGAGTGGATCATCTGACACCTGATTTAAATATCCAACAATATACTTCCTGAGTTAATGACTTAGTTTTCTTTATGGGAAAATCTTGGGTGAGACCGTTTTATAAATCTCATATTGTGAGATGGATCGAATTAGGTTGGATTGGGTTGAATATAAAAAATTATGTAATCTTTTTGTGTGTATTACGTAATATTTTTTTTATATATTAGGTAATATTTTGTATTATAAGATGCGTTTTGAGTTGAGTTGAACCATACGAAAAATATGTAATACTTTTATATGTATCAGGTAATATTTTTATATATATCAGGTAATACTTTTGTTTTGAGTTGAATCAAACTATAAGAAAATATGTAATATTTTTATGTCTATCAGGTAATAGTTTTATGTGTATCGGGTAATACTTTTGTATTATAGGATATATGATCCAAATTGGGTTTGATCGGATCTTAAAAAACACGCGGATCCTAGGGCTTCCAGGTGTTATTCTCCTCGTGTAATATGTAATACTTTTGTATATATTATGTAATACTTTTGAATTTTTCATATATACTAAATAATATAATACAAAGTATTACCTGAAATATAGAAAAATATTACCTAATATATACAAAAGTATTACCTAATTATTATGTTCGATCCGACCCGACCCGTCTCACGAAATGAGATCCATGAGACGGTCTCGCACAAGACCTACTCTTTACTTATAAGTACATCATATCTTCTATTTCACTCAATGTTTTTTTTCTTATCTTCTATTTTTATACTTCTCACTCAATGTTTTATTTCTTATCTTCTAAAACTGCTAAGTTCTTATTTTATTAAATAATCCAGTGGTCATATACGAATACTGTAGAAAAGTTTTAGAGAGAATATTGGAGAAGGCTGGACAGTTTAAGAATATTGGAGAAGGTTGGATAGATTGAGGCGTGCAAATTACGCAGTATTTTTGAAACTACGAAAATGTTAAAGCATAAAAGCTATTTCATTAATATTCTTATACAAAATTAATTGTCATATAGAATGTACATTATAATTGATTTTGTGATAAGATTTCTAGTTTAATCAGATGTAATTCTCGAAGTAATTCTCGAAGGATTATTTCCTACATTAACTAGTGTAATTATCTCAATAATGCGCCAAGAGAATCTGAATATCTAAAGTTGGCATTTTCTAGCAGACAATTATTTTGAATTAATTTAAGTAAGAATTCCAGTGCAAGTTCAGTTATGTGGGTCATTACATTATGATTCATTTTAATTTATTAGTTGTTGACTAGTGTTCTATATTAATTACTTACTGATTTGTGTGTGCTAGGTTGACAAGTATGACATTTGACATCACCCAAATTGTCCATTTTAACAACAGCAATTATTTAAGATTAAAAAAAAAAAAAAATATATATATATATATATAATCAACTTTATGCAATATTATTATGCATATATAAATATATATTAATAATTTATAAAATAATATTTGTTATAATCTATTGACACTACTAAGAGCTACAAATTTCATAGTTACTTTATAAGCTAACTCATTATAATCACGGTTTATACACATTCCATATATATATATATATATTTGATAACTGAATCATCATCACTCAAATTTCTTCTCAATTAAGAAAAAAAATCATAAACAAGCCACCCCTATTACCCATGGATTTCACTTTATATTTCAAAGTGCACAATATTAGTGTGGGATTATTAGATAATCATAATACTACTACTATCTAACATAAGGTTGCCACCCAAAAAGAAAAGGAAAAAGAAAAAAGGCAAAAAAAACAGAGAGATGTGGGACCCTTACACAGAAATGTTGTAGTTGGGTGGGCAAAGAGAGAACACGGCGCAGCCACTGTATTCACATTAATTCAAATCCCAACTCACCATCTTTTGTCCTCTCTCTCTCTCTAACCGCCCACGCTTTTTTTTTTGTCTCTCTAAAATTTCTTAATATATTAATAAGGAATTATACATAGGCCTCCCCTCAACTTTGGGTTATTGGCAAACAACCCCTAGTGTTTGGAAAATTTTATTAGATCATCCAGATGTTCTCCATAAATTTAAATAGAGTTTTTATACATAAATTAATCGGCATACTAAAGCTCTTCAAAGGCTAATTATCTAAAAAATATTTAATCTTAGTATATAAATTACATATTACCATAGTTGAAGGGCTAAAGTAAAATAGACGCAACTATTAAAAAAGAGCCAAATAGGAAGCTATGATTAGTTGTTGACTACAATGCTGACACCTAAACCAGCTTACACCAAATTGGAACTAATTATAGCATCCACCATAAACACTATAATATAATTTTAATTAAAAAAGGAAAAAAGAAAACCATCAAAAAAACAAACATGCCAAGGAAAGATGCAGAGTTAAAAAGGAAAGAATAGAAAATAAGAAGTTAGAAAGATTACAAGATTCGTCCTTACATCGATCTCCTCTCCTGTTCTTTTCTGAATCCTCATCTCTCTTCCTTCTTTGCTGCTCCTTAGCAAAGAAGAGAAGGGAGAAACTAAGTCTTTTCAGAGAGAGAGAGAGAGAATTTGGTGGAGACGAAGAGAAAGAAGGGGAAAAATGTTGGTGGCAAACAGTTTTGATTTATGGCAAAAGGACACCTTCTTTTCCGCTGCCGAGGAGGTTCAGAAATCTTCCGACATGTGAGTGCCTGTTATTAGTTTAATTCGATGTTTTTAATGTTTATTGATCGGGATCTCTTTTATTTTGTGGGTTCCTATTTTGTTGGTAAAAGTTTGTTTTTTTATTGATTGTTTCTGCAATTTCTGTGGATGTTTCTTTTATCGCCTTTTTTCCTCCAATAATTGGCTGAATTTTGAGTTTTAAGTGTTTCGAGGTTCCAAGAAGATGTAAATTTCTTTCTTGTTTTTTTTTTTGGGGGTTATTCCTCTAATTAATTGGTCATGTGTTGGAGATGATATTTGACTAACAGATTGAGTTGTGGTTTCAGTTTGTGTGGAATTGTCTTTACTCATAAGCAAGAAGAGGGGCAAATAAAAGGAAACTTGATTACTTAATCTTATTACTCTTTCTTTCTTCACTCTTGACTATGACTTGGTGCTTGTAAAGATGAAATTTTGTAGTGTGAATTACACTCAGCATTGATTTCTTGAAATTGTTTTACTGAAATTAGCATTCTTGTTTATAATTTTGCTTTGGCAGAATGGAATCATCTTATAGGACATGGCTTAGAGGTAGGAGAGAAGGCTGGATACCAGAGCATTTAGACGAACTTGCTCGAGAGCTACAAATGGCTTTAGGCACTGCTAAATGGCAGGTCAGTGCTTCATTATATCCCTGATTTTCATATTTTCTTCAGCCTTTACGGCCTTATTAATCCATTTTCTTTATTCTTGTGATACGTAGTTAGAAGAGTTTGAAAGGGCTGTTAGGATGAGCTACAGAAGTCATGGAGATGATATTACGATTAGCCGACATGGCCAATTTGTATCTGCTCTAGAAGAGAAAATATCCCTTGTCGAATCAGCCTTGAAGGAGTCGTATGAAGTGGAAGGGAAGAAACCATTTCGATGGATAAATTTGGACAAGGAAGAATGTGATGACTTTGCTCTTTTTCTTTCTGGTACATTACAAGGAGTCACTAATGAAGCAGTGGCAACTACCTTACATAATAAGAAAAATGGTACAAAAGAAGATAGCAAAGTTGGTTCTCGAGTTAGTTTCAAGAACCATAAACCGAAGCAGGGAAAGATTCTTCAAGAACTCGTTACAATCAATGAGGATTCCAACTGCTCTGCAGAGCAAGAAGACAGCAGATTTCTAGAAACAGGGGATGATGACATTAGATTTCAAGCAAATAGAAGTGCTCTTGAAATCGTTATTGATAAGGATGAGAGACGGGATAATACATTGGGACAATCAACTCCCAGAGAGAAGGGCTCGAAATCTTTCTTTTTGAATTCAAGGGTTGAAGATCGTGTTGGAGCTAAAGGAGTGTCGGGCCATACTCAATCGAAAATGATCAGTTGGATAAATCAGGTTAGTCTTGATCCCTTTTGAGATGCATGCAAATGCTACTAAGTTACATAGTTTCTATAGTACTTCACTTGTCTAGATCTTGAAATTACTGTTATTTTGGAAATATCCTGAATATCTGCTTGTTGTTTTCAGCGCCTGAGAGGAGGTCATAAAAGTCAGAGACTGATGTCACCAGCGTTTCCCGTCAATTCCATACGCTTCATACTCGCTTTAATGCTAACCATCTTTTTGATGGGTATGTTCTTTCGCTGATAACCTGAGTAAAGATGTTTGTCTGTTATGAAAGTGGTGATATTTGCTGATTCAACCCTTCTTCTTTGTGTTTCCTTATGCTGTTGGCCTTGGGTTCCTATAGTGCTGATGCTTTTATTCCAATGCTCTTGCAAGTTGATTGGCGATATGTTATAATTATGTTTTGCATTGAGTAATCTATATCTAATAGATGTAGTTTAATTAACCGAGAGTTAAGTGCACTTGGATGAGAGAAAAGTGACATGATTTTGATTATATTGGTGAAAGGGGTTGAATAGAATTTCCAGTTAAATACATCATGCAAAACCATACTGATGTTGATTCTTGCACTGGGTTGGGCGATTCACGAAGTTTTGAAATTAAACTCATGGAGCCGTAGGCAGCTTGCATGATGATCATTGCTCATTTTGCTGAAAAAGGGACTATTTACAATATGCAGACTTTTTCTCTGAATTAGTTAAGTTTGATGAAACTATTGTTAGCATCTTTAACGAATAGATTTCAATTATTTTACTGAATGCTCATTCTTTGAATTTGTTCAGTTGGTTCCATATATGTATGGAAGAGGATAAGCATGAAAATTATGCTGAATGTTATGCTTTTGATTTCTGTAGTGCCTTTTCTTGTGTATTCAATTTGAGCCATCTTCAACGCCATGGATTGAGAAGTGATCAGAAAGCACAAAATAGGTATACATCTGTGCAACTTCGTTTCTATCTAAATAGAAGACATAAGCTTATCTGTTTATATGACCTATTTAGATAAAAAATGAAGATGGCAAAGAAGATTATGGGATGTCAAGTCACTATTCATTTATCGTTGTGTATTTGATGCTATTTCATATCGTAGTTCCCTAAGGTTGCTCATCAAAATCGATGCCAAGAATCTTCAGAGGCTGATATATTTGTTTTGTCATCTTCTCTTTTTCAGATTGCTTTGATGGAGATTTTAAAGTGGGAGGACTTCAAGTGTTGATATTACTTCTCATTGAATGACCTCTGTTTACTGATAGTTATTACCTACTGAATCCAGAAGTACGAAACGTAATGGTGAATGGATTCAGTTACATTAAATTGAACACAACCTGTCCAAGAATATAGATAGCATAGAACACAACACAAGATTTGATGTATTTTTTCCTTTGGTAGTGTCATGAAGCAGAAGAACTTCACATTTAGATTTTTGCATGTTAGGCAGTAAAGAGTGTTTGTGCATATAGCACTATATCATTATTATACTGTTCTGCTTCCAAATTTATTATAATAGGCAAAAAAAAATTATTCAACTCTGCAAAAGTTTCAAGATGCATCAGAGATGTCAAGTTTCCATTGCCTTCCTACACCAAACTACAAGAAAATGAATGAACTTACACCATATTGAAAGAATCTCAGCTAAAGTGAATTGGCAAGTGAAAAAGCAGAGTTATTGTCAAAAGACTGATGAATACAGAGTTTAACTAGAATAAATACACGGGTAAGTACATTATGAACCTGAGACACAAGGAGAGCTGCTAAGTACACAATGAATTATCCTATCCCGTCTTCAATTCATCTGGTATAAGAAGTACACAGGCAGAGGTTCAGTCTTCATTTGTTTGCTTAAAGCTTGATATGAAGATACTGTTGGCCATTTCGGAAAAGTGACATCCTTTGGTTGAGTAGAATAGACTGGTTTAGTTTAAAACCGACAGACCATACAAATATATATTCTCAATGATAATCTCAACAAGCAGTCATTTGCATTTGGTGGACCACAAGTTCACGTATAACAGAAAACCTTTCTTAACATAATACCAATGCTGCTGCAACACCTGCAAAGAAGATTGTTCCAACAGATTGTGAGACTCAAGCAAATGACTTTATAAAAAGTTGTATTTTAATTGAAGTTTATAGGCGTGCTTTCAGTACAACATATTTCAAGGGGAGTTATAAAATGAAATATTGGAGAAAACTGGCAAACGCTAATGTTGATTAAGGTCGACTAGTTGGAGCTTCAAGTGGCCTTATGCAACTGTTTCTAAATATTCAGCATCTCAAACATTAATCTTATGGCATTATTCTAATTTCTACACGGTGGTTTCAGTGTCTTTCACAAGTATGAATAGATGTTAATGACGAGGCTCTGTAATAGGATTGATATCACTCTACTTCTGCATTAGCACCCCATCCTTTATGGAGACATGATTACACTGAATTCTACTATAAAATGGATAAATCATAAGTATTTAAAGGACTTGGAAATTATAGAGAATGCACCACGAAAGAAATTGCAGTTTAAACAAATACGATAATAAAGCTCAAGGATCTTACCAAATTATGGTTTTCCTCTTAAAAGAAGCAATCTCCTTCCATAATGAATGAGTGATTGCACAATGTATAGACCTCTTCGATTTCCTTTGAGCCAATAGTCATCTATCAAACACCAAGAAGCCCTTCCCTTCTAATTACAAATTCACAAGAAGCATCTGGCAAATGGGGTGCAAAAACTACTCTAATGAACCTCCTGATCTGCACATTTTCAGAACCTTCATCTCTCTCTGCCACTCTCTCCTCTTCTCTCCACATGAACAACCTTGTATTCACACAGTTTGCCCACGACAACCCCAATGCCGCGCAAACTCTCCTCCCAGATGAGCACAAAGACGAGGAATTCCCAATCCTAAGATTATCTGAAGACCCCATCACATCCACCACTTGGTTAGTCAACACAACTGCTAATTCAAATTTCTGCGCAAGAAACTTTAATTTTGAGGATATCTTGAAAAACATACTCGATCTCCGCTTTAATTCGAGCGGAGAGTTATCAAATTCCCCGCGGAACAATGCCGCTATGGAGTCGATAACTATAAGCCTGATATTCAACTTGGGCACGAGAAAATCTAAGCGGGGCAAAAGGTCGAGCAGGTGGTCGACGGAATGTAAGGGCTCAACGAAAATGCTATCTAAAGGGTTGTGAGGAAGTTGGGGCCTGTGAAGGGATAGCTGGTGGAGACGTCGGAAAGGGAATGGGAATTCGGAGTGGAGATAAAGGGAGGAGGCGGAGAAGCCGCCGCGAGAAACAGGGAGCTGGGCGGTGAAAGTAAGCTGCAGGGAGAGCTGGGTTTTTCCGGTACCGCTCTCGGCGACGATTTCAGTGATGCTACCGCAAGGAATTCCGCCGTGGAGAAGGCGGTCGAGGACGGGGCAGCCTAGCGTGAGTTTGGGGGTATGGGTGGGGAGAGGGTGGCGTAGGAGGTTTTCCGGTTTCATATTGATCGGAGTAAAAGGTTGCAACTTTGATACTTTCCCCCTCAATCTAATTTTATTTCCTGCAATATTAAATATAAAATATAAAATATAAAGTTATAAATAACAATTTTTTTTATTTTTTATTTTTGTTTCATATCCTGTCACGACGAATTGCGTTTGTATTAACTAATTTTATAAGAAACTCATACTAAAATTATTTATTATGTTGAAGTATGACACATTCTATGCTATCCATTTTGTCTCCAACCATACTGTTTAAAAAAAAAAAAATAATAAGTGTATTACAAAATACATAATTTAAACCAATTTTTTTTTTATATAAATATAGGCCTAACGACAAGAAAAAATGAAAAAATAACCAAATATTCTCTTTTAATTATAACTTTATTAAATATGTTATCTATTGAGCCACAAATCTGGAAGCAAAATGTAAGTGTGGTAAAATTGGGAATTTGAGCAAAATCGATCGATATGTAACTGTAATTTAAGATGTTACATAATGAAAATGATGAATTGACAACATTCATCTTCATGTCATTATTCTTAATAGACAAACAATTTTTAAATTTTAATGACAATTTCAAACAATTTTTTAATAGACAACAAGTGAAAAAAGTATCATCATTGGAATCTTCTAATGGATGCCTTATTCATAATTTTTGTATTTGTCATCAAAACATTAACAATGTATGTGTAATTGTATTTTGGAGCTCACTTTTACCTTTCAGAAAAGAAAAAAAATAGTATTTTGGAGAAAATAACAAACTTCCGAGACTATGGATATTAGATAGCCACATGAGTTTTAGTCTTGCTTGGCTTTGGAGAATCCTTGTGGGGCCCTTTGATGGAGAAATTTGAACTACTATGATTTTTGCTGATCAACTAATCCGAAACTCTGATATTTCTATTTCTCATTTCTTACAATAACAATACTTCAACTGCAAATTTGTGTTTTATTTTGATTTTTCACTTCATAAATATCACGGAATAATCCAGGGATAGATTGATCTGGGATTTAATCTTTAAGAGAACCATAGAAATAGGATTATAATATAAAAAGAGGGGAACAAAAATTCATTCCAATTAAGGGATATAATTTCTTTAGCTACATAATTTATTTGTATATTTCATAGAAGAAAGGGCATTATGGACTCGTCCATAGTAGTAGATTGGTCTAATTAAGCATGTGTCTTAAATTCATGTATAGTTTATGCCCAAATGCTCAGAGAACACCTCATCCTTATTTTATTACCACATAAACTATATATGACCAGTAATTACCAGAGAACATTTTTCTTGAATTTTGGTTTACCTATCAAGATATTTGAGGAATACTCGTATTTGGGCATTATTAAGTGTGCACGTAACCTAGGATACATTTCTTCTCCTTTTAAACATAGTTCATGCATCTTTGAACTAGTCCTATTAGTTCAATTTTCATAACATTTTACAATAATATGGAACGTCTAGCAAAATATGAATACAAAAATGTTCATGCTTATATATGTTGATATTAATTAGGAAAGCTATAAAAGAGGCAAAAGGAATGATATTTTATTTCTTATTAATTCCAGATTTATTTCATTGTTAAGGAATAATTGATATATATTGTTATTTTACATAATTATGTGCATTAATAAAATAGAATACAAAATTAAGAAACATGAATTTGAACAAATAATTACTGAATAATTAAATTAATTAAGTAGAATATATACGACCCCTCCAAATTACTAATCAATACCAATATTCTTTAATCACCTTATATTTAAGAACTAAAGTACATGAGTATTAAGTTAGTCTTTTTATATTGTTGTAGATTGTATTTAGTCTGCATGAAAAATGATATATATATATATATATATATATATATATATATATATATATATATCACAGCAGCCAGCCATTGGGACATACATGTTGTCCTTTATGTGTGCTCACTAATTGTCGTACGCTGCAATTAAATCAAATATTATATAAACAAATCTCTTCAAATATATATAAATAAATTAATACTATCCAAATACTTTTTAATAATTAGGTACTTATCATATGACCCTTGTGAGTTGGTCAAGGATGCTACATCAGGTGCATGCACATACGCTAAGCGACGAGTACTGTACTTTTATTTCATCAAAACTTAGATCCTTATATATATATAAATATAAAAAACTGAGTTCTTGTATCTTTTAAATTAAATTTCTATAAGAACATAAATATTGAATATTTTCTATAAAAAGATATATATAGACTATACAAATGCGAATAAATTAAGAATTAATTGATACAAACACTGATTGAATATGTATGTGATGGACCCCAAATATCAAAATTTAAGATGAAGAGAGTTTGTGTATGAGCTAGCCTGCCCACGATTAATCAACCGAAACTTTAAAAATTAATTCATCCCAAAATTATCAAGTCAAGAACTCAAGGCAACTATAAAATCACACATATTCCTTCACACTAACTCAAGAAATAGCATGAGTTTAACTCAATCCCAAAGACACACTCAAGAATTGGGAAGATACTTTGAAAGCCCAATTTTCAAGATAATTGAACTATTAAAATTCAATGTTTCATCTCTGAATAAAATATAAAAGGAATTTGAATAGGGCTTGTATAAGGAAATAATAATTCACAAAATAAGTTAAATAACTTGGAAATCCTGTATTATAAGGTTTGATAAGCCATGTTCTCTATAAAATGTTGAACAATACATTATGCAACTTGGTATGTTGCTTTCGTATTAACTTCTGTACAATTAATCATCCTCAATTTTGCATCACCGTTTTAGATTTCACGATGATAAATGTTGCACTTAAAATTGGAAGTTGACTCGTCATAAAAATAACAATAAAGTTAAAAAAAAAAAATTGACCCCCCAAAATCATGAAGTGGCTAATGAACCTCTCAAAAATGTCCATAAGCCAATCTGATAATGCCCCCCAACAAAGGGAAGTGATATTTACCATGCATACGTCTTTTCTTTTTCTGCCCTATTAATAAAAGTTAAGTTTGTCTCCATAGACAGCATTTCTCTATTGGCTTATCTTCTCTTTTGCTTATTCTTCCAACTGTCGTTTCTAGAAGACATTGACTATTCAATATATAATTAATATTGTGACAACTGCAATATTATTACTATACGTAAATTAATATTACGATCAAGAAATCACCAAATCCAGAATAATCATGCTAGTTTTAATATTAGACAAATCCACCCTTCATTTCAAATGAAATCCTGTCATTTTCCTCATTGAACACTCCACCCTTTTGACAAAGAATATTACTTTTCTAATCTTCAATATAAATAAAATATGATACACACAACAAAGTTCTTGATCTTGCTCTAGAAAGTAGAAACGCAACTAGATTCATCCCTTGTTCTTTCCCTATTCCCTTCTATTACAGTTTTTTACACATTGTAATATACATTAATTCTCCAATATTTTTCTTTTCCTTCTACAAATGAATAATAATAACATCAATGTTCAAAATAAAGAATCAAAAATACCAAAAGAAGAAGAAGATGATGATGATCAAGAAGAGGCGCTCTCCCTCTCCGATTTCCCTCTGAACTCCGATCCACCGGAGAAAAAAGACTCTCATACCATCCACCACCGGAGACCGCCCTCCCATCCATCGGATTCTTTCGAGTTCTTCAATGACCCCAACTCCGACAACGTCATGTCCCATGCAGAAGACATAATATCCTGCGGCAAGCTCATCCCGTACAAACAACGATCTTTTTTCGACGATCAAATCCTCAAGTCCATGTCCGAAGATTACGACTCCATTAATCTAACTCGAAGGTATTGTGATTCGTTGCCTGAACTAAACCCCACAAGATCAAACAGCAAAACCCGGATACTGCGAAGTAGCCGTTCTTTGGATGATTCAAAACAATATTTACGTCGAAATTCGAGCTTGGTCATGAAATCAGAAGCATCGGACATTCACCGGAGTTCTTCGAAGGGATCTGTGAAATCTGTGGGGTACAGTAAAGGGTCGAAGCCGAGGTGGTATGGTTTGATGTTTGGGTTGAAATTTCAGCCGGAAGTAGATCTGCGGGACATGAAAAACCGGCAGGTTCGCCGGATTCCAGGGAGGATGTTCCCGGAGGATGTGGCCGGAGGTGGAGCTCCGGTAAATCGGAGAAGCTCGTGGGGCCATGATTTGCTGAGTGTATTAAGTTGCAAAGATCAGACAAGTGTGAGTGTCACGGCATCGATACGACTCGTGCCACAGGACGTTTGAGGGTACGTGTCATCAATCGTGGGATATATTCATGTAATGGGATTTGTTTGTGTAAGATTTGATTAGGTTAAGAAGATGAATAGTTGCAGGGATGTGGAGATATTTGTATGTATCCCTAATTTTAAATAATTTTTAATGAGTATATATTTTTATTAATTATTTAAAAGTTATGTACGATCATGTTTGTGGCTGATGGATTACGTGGTAATTACGAGCTTTTAGAATGTTTGATGATTATGTTGTATATGCTTGGGTGGAAATAGAGGTTATTGGATTTATAAATTTTGTCTTCCATGGGACCCTTATTGTGAACAAAATAGGTGATCAGTTATGGAGAGTAATCTACACATTACAAATTAGAATCATAAATAAGTAGTTTATGTTGAAGATGAAAATAAAAATAAAAAGAGTACAGATAATTTTAAAATGGTGGAAAATAATAAATAAAGCAATGATAAGAGCTAAAAAGAATTTTTCTTATAAAAATATAGATGAAATATTCGTGCCTTACAAAAAGCCTTATGCCTCTCTATCTAAAATGAGAAAGTTAAACATTTGAGTTACATTTATTTTCTAAAATAAAGGTAAAAAAAAAATTTAAAGGAAAATTCTAATTAACTAAGATACCTAAAGCAACTGGGCCTAGGCTTTTCAATCTTTATCAATGAGGGTTGTGATGGTTTGAGTTTTAGTTCAATTGTCCAATCTTCAAATCTGGAAAATTTGGTACTCTCTAACATGTAAAAGAATAAGAATTTTTTGATTCGATTCGAGATTTGATTTGAAATTATTCGATTCGTATTCGAAAAATTTGAATTCGAATTCGAATATGAATTTTTTTTAATATTCGAATTATTTTCGAATACAAATAAGAATATCGGTGTATTCAATTCGAATATATTTGATTCGAAATATTTAAATATACATATTTACATATTTATATATATATATATTTACATATTTATATATACTTATTTTTTATTTTAATTTATTTCATATATCTAATTATTTCATCGTTAGTAAGTTTTCAAATCGAATATCATTATTATTTTCATGAATCGGATCAAATATTTAAAAAATTGTGTAAAAATTTCGAATCAAATATTTGAATTATATTTTCGAATCGAATTAAATATTAATTGAATTTATATTAAACGAATCGAAAATTAGTATTCGAACTCGAATCGAATACGAATACTATTGAAAATTTTCGAATTCGAATAAAATTTATTAATATTTGATTCGATTCGATTCATTTACAGCCCTAGGTCTAAGCCTAACTTAGATATGTGGACAGCAATAGACTTAATTGTTCCTGATGTATTTAATTTTTTTTCTCTATTTCATTAATGTAGAATATTACATATAAAATAATAAAATATGAATTTAGAAATTAGAATATTATTGAGAATGATATCTAATGAACCTATATCTCATAATTCACAAAATGAATATTAATTTATAAAAACTGACTAGAGTTATGAATACTGAAAATTTGCGTTATAAAATTATATTCATGATAGTTTAGATGGTCTGGCGAGATTCTATATTTTCCCTTTTATATACTATAAAGGTTCATTTACTTTGAGTGGTGGGTTTGATAAGATTGATAAGATATATAAGCTTGCACTGTTCATCAAAGACAAAAATGATGTTAATTGGGTATTTGATAAGTAGGTTTTGTAGTAGGTTTAAATAAATTATGTGTTTGATTTGAATGATTATAAGTTTATTAAAGTAGGTTTGTTTATAAAATCTTATTTGGTGTATTGGTTAAGGATGATAAAAAAAAAAAAAAAAAAAATTACTATATTGTAATATTCAAGTTGCATTGGTAAAAAATGAAATTACTAAACTACCCAAAAATGAGGATATAATGGTAATTTCAATGACTTTACTATTGGAGTTAATTTAATCCCACCAAAAATGGTGGGTTTATAAGTAATATCACATAAAGATATATCGTACAAATTGTGTTGAAATTGGTTTTTTTAAATTAAAATATTATATAAAAATTATGATATTTATATATAAATATTGTATGACTAATGTAATATAAAAGTATGATTAATATGAATTTATCTTCTTTAATTCAATAAAATTGGAATATTGATGTAACTTCAATTTTATAACAAAAATTCACTATTACAATGAGAATCCACAACTTCTTCAAAAAAGTATCAATAATAATTTATCAGAATGTCAATTAATTTCATACACAGAGAGAAGAAATTCTCTAATTTATCAAAAAAAACATTCATGTAAAAAATTTGCATTCACTCCATCCCTACACATATATTTGTAAATTTGTGTAACTGAGGGGTATTATTATCTTTTCACTCAACATTTTGGGACATAATCTGGAGGAAACTATTACTACTGGGCTTAGCATAAACCCTAAATTTTGATGGGTTTATATAAACCAACCTAAGCTAAACAATTGATTCCACACCATACAATTTTTTTGAATTTTAAGCTCATAAAAAGAACAAAAATTTATGCTCGTTTAAAAACCTAATCAGCCCAAACCCTCCAAAGAAATGGGGCTAAAGATATTGGACTCAATTGGTCAAAATTGTTCTCAGTCAGCCTGCTAGCAGCCAAACCAGTCCCATTTTATTAATTTGGAATAAAGCCCAATAAGACCCAAATCAATATTTTCTCCCAATTATAGTGAATTGAACTTTCGGGCCTAAGCAAAGGGGTGGGAAAGAAATATCCTCTAACAGGATGAATATCCTCTGACGAAATCATTTGTACTACTAGGGTGTAAAAGAATAATAATTTTTTGATTCGATTTAAAATTATTCGATTCGTATTTGAAAAATTCAAATTCAAATTTGAATTTGAATATGAATTTTTTTTAATATTCGAATTATTTTCGAATACAAATAAGAATATCGATGTATTCGATTCGAATATATTTGAATCGAAATATTTAAATATACATATATATATATATATTTATATATTTATATATACACTTATTTTTCATTTTATTTTATTTCATATATCTAATTATTTCATCATTTAGCAAGTTTTCGAATCGAATATCATTATTATTTTCACGAATCGGATCGAATTTATAAAAATTGTGTAAAAATTTCAAATTTCGAATCGAATATTTGAATTATATTTTCGAATCAAATAGAATACGAATCGAAAATTAGTATTCGAACTCGAATATGAATACTATGGAAATTTTTTGAATTCGAATAAAATTTGTCAGTATTCGATTCGATTCGATTTGTTTACAGCCCTAATTGGTAGGATGAAACAGATGGAAATGGAAATATCATTCTTACCTTCATTTATAATTGGTAGGATGAAACGAGATGAAAATGGAAATATCATCTTTATCTTTATTTATAATTGGTATGATAAAACTAGATGGAAATGGAAATATCATTCTTACCTTCATTTATAATTGGTGGGATGAAACGAGATGAAAATGGAAATATCATCTTTACCTTTATTTATAATTGGTATGATGAAACAGATGGAAATGGAAATATCATTTTTACCTTCATTTATAATTGGTAGGATGAAACGAGATGAAAATGGAAATATCATCTTTACCTTTATTTATAATTGGTATGATGAAACTAAATGGAAATGGAAATATCATTCTCACCTTCATTTATAATCCTTTAATTGGTATATTTTATAAATAAGAATGATTATTTTTTTAGGAATTATTATTACTATTGATATAGGATTAGCCATTCCTTCTCATTCTCTCGGTATTATGTACTTCTGTCTACAAGAGAATTGACTATTTTTTTATTAATTTTGACAATTTCATCATTACTTATTTTATTTTTTTACAAGTTAACTCCAAAAGTTAAATTATTATATACAATTGTGTAAATAATATTAAATTATTTACTAATAATATAAATATAAAATTAATATAAAATAAAAAACAGTAAATAATAAAATTTATAAATACATAAATAGTATAAAAATAATTTATGAAGGTAGAAATTTAAAACACAAATATGATATGAGTATAATATTAATAATAAAAGTAATTTTAGTCTAGTATAAGTATTTTTTTAATATACATATATATATAAGATAAATGAATATTAGAATAAATAATAGTTTATATAAAAATAATTAAGTAAATTATAACAAATGAAAATATTTTTTAGATAATATAAAAATAAAAAATTATTTGAATAATATAATCATATAAAATAATTAATAAGAATCATGATAAATTTTATATAATTAACTATTTTAAAATATGTAAATAATACAAAATTATTAAACTAATAAAAATTAAAATATAATATTTAAATATAATATTGATTTTTCATAATTTTTTAATTTAAATATATTAAATAGTTTAATTTTGAATGATAAATGGAATAAGAATATTAAAATAACAATGTAATTGATGATAATTTAATAAAATAAAAATTAGTTTAATATTTTATTTGTAGTTATCAATTATGAAATATAATTATAATGATCATTTGATTTAGTTTCTTATTCCTTTATGATACAAATCATATAAATAAACATTTGTATATCATTTTTTTTTTCCATTATCATTTCATTCTTAAATTCATTCAATTCCAACTTAATTTCATTCCATCGTACTTTAATTGAACAACAATTATAATGCAATTAATGTAGCAATTGCAAGTATAAAATTAGGGCTTTTTCAATTAGATACCTCAATAAAGGTCGATTTTAATTATGCCTTGATTCAAGAGAACTTGAATCTTGAAATGTGATATTAAAATCAAAATATGGTTTAAAATTAAATAAATAAGGATTTCTATACAAATGGAGGGGAAACAAGGTGCATAGATTTTAGCTTTAATTGGGTTTCAGTTGGAGTCTCTCATTCTCTATTCTAACTATAAAAATAAAATGGAGTCTCTCATTCTCTATTCTAACTATAAAAATAAAATGGAGTCTCTCATTCTCTATTCTAACTATAAAAATAAAATTAAAAAACATAGACATAAGTTAGAGCAATTCTATTTTCTATAAATATCACATTCTAATTACTATTTGTTGGATTTTTATTTATTTTCTATTTAAAGAGGATGGAAGGAGTTTTGCTCCTATCCCAGTGAGTCAACCCAAAAACTAGTTTATCTATCAAAGACACCTCTTACCACTAGACTATCACTCTTGGTCTCATTTGTTAGAAATATTAATTGTTAAAACCTCTAACTTGCACGGTTTTAATTTCTTGATATAGTGATATTGTTTTTACATAATCCATCCCTCGTTTATTAAAACATACATTTATTTTTAAACTATGTAAAATTTCATTTTTGCATCGTTCAATTTCATTTTTCACACAAATTTAAAAAATACATTTAATGTACTAAACTAACCCATAAATTTCTTTTTATATCCTTATTTTTTACTTCTAAAAAAAAATCAATGACAAGACGTTATATTCTCCAAAAGTCATCAACATAAATTTCATGAATTTTAATTAAGGATAAAAAAACAAAAAAACTATACCCTTCTAATTATTAAAATAACTATAATTTGAAATCATTAACAAAGGTAATGTACTATATTTATAGGACCCATAGAGCAATTTAAAATCTTCAATCGATTTCGTTCTTGATCATGCCTACTACATCAAAGTTCCAACCACCATGATTTTTTTTGGAGGCAACTACTTGGTATTAATTACTAATAGAGGCTTAATATCAGATCAAAGTATGCTGAATTTTATGGTTGGAAAGTGATGATAGATAATTAATATTCAATATCTCTTTTTTACCCTATGATTGGTAATACAGTTTCACTTATTATAAACCGTTTTATTTTTCTTGTTACAACAACTCATATTATATGAAATGGTGATAATATCAACATCATATATGAAGTATAAATTTACAAAAGTTGATAGCTGAAAGCTCTATTAAAAATAATATTCACCGATAAATTTGTTGGGTAGCAGAGTTGTCACTCTACACTATCCAAGATGTGTGAACGCATCTCCTTTCTCTGTTTTAAATTTTATCTCTCACTTTCTCCACTTTATTAATTATAAACTACTATTTTAAAATAAACGTGATTTAGTTGAAGAAATATGTCCCAAAATAAATGTCAATTTTAGAATTTCAAGTTATATTATTTAATAATTAATCAAAAATATCCCCGTTGATTCGTACCAAATTGAAAAAAGTTGTTGAAAATAAATTAAGAGAATTTTTTTCATGATTATTATATTTAAATAGTAATAGATTAATTTTTATATTATTTTTCTTAATTCTAACATGACATTTTTTTTTAGAATAGAGGGATATTAAACAATATAACTAGTTAAATAATGAATCATTATTTTTACCTGAATATTGAATTTTCCCACGTTAGGTTTGAATTACGAGTTTGTATTTTCTAGCTCCACGTTTCTTCTCATTCAAAATGAATTTATTTCACATGTAATTTATTTCATGTTAAAAGGTCCACGTCATACATACGGTTAGGATTTTTAAGTAAAATTTAAATCTTAATCGCGGCAATCTACTCATAAAATAGATTTTACTATAGTAATGCACATCTTAAATTCAAACTAATTAGATTTGGGATGTAAAATATATATTTATTTATTTTTGAACAATCACTGTGTAAATAAATATACAATGATATAAGTTATAACTATAATCGAGGTGACAATAAAAGTGGAAACAAGCCCAAGTTAGGGCAACCAAAATGTCTGCCCTATTCATAATAGCACCAAAAAGTATAAATAAATAAAAAATCTTAATTTCGCTAATAATGTTGCCCAACAAATAGTTATAGCTGGCCATTGACATTCTAACAAGACAGGGACAATGAAACACAAAAACGGAGTTGAATTTCCAATTCTATCATCTTCAGCCTACAAAATTAAAAAAATTTATTTTATTCACCACTAAAGACAGGTTAGGATTTTTATGGTGGAAACCGTCCTTCTTAAGAAGAACAATCTCTATTTATAATTTTTTTTTTCAAAGTATTAAATTTTTCTTTTTTTAAATAAGCGATATGATTTTTGTCCAACTATAATGGTATGAGCTTTATTAATACTGATACGAGAGATTTAATATGATGGTACTAACTACATTAATAATAATATGAGTGAATAATATGATGATACGAACCACATTTGTTAATGTTATGATATAATGGTGTACTATGATAGTAAGGTCTACTACAATATGAAATAAGTTGGTCCGAGTTTATATAGGAAGAAATATGGTGGTACGGACTGATATAAGGTCAATTTCACTAAAGATATAATGATCTAAAAAAATATTTTCTTCATTAAAAAAGAATAATTTCAAACCGTTGGTTAATTTTTTTTTATAGTGAACTATTTATAAATTCATCTCATTTTATGCGATCAAACTTTTCTTACAAGATAAAAACTTATGTGCATCAAGGGTATATTTAAGATCCGTACCCTCAATCTGATTCAGTGTGTGGCCGCCTCCACATACCTCATATATGATCATATTATAGCTAGTGTATGTCGTACATTACTTAATTCAATATAATTCATCCAATAAGAGATATTCGTTGTATATTTTAAAATATCAAGTATATATATCTAAAATTTAATTATTCATTCAGTAAAGATTCAATTATATATTCTTGAGGTTCCATTAAGATATTCATTATATACTTTTAAAATATTACATATTTATTTTTAAAATATTAATATTTATAATATAAAATATTATATATACATCTTTAATATATAATATCTATAAAATAAAATGTTATTAACCTCACTAATCCTTTAAAATCACGGCTCTTTTTTTATTTTTTAAAGGCTGAGTTCGACCCTGTCAACAGTCAACACAATCATCAAGGGCAGAAGAGTAAACTGAAAATCCATGTTGTTTATGGAGGCCAAGTTGAATCTCGAGAACGCAGATGCTAATATGCATGAGGAACATGAGTCACTCTCCTCAGTGGAACGAAATTGGAAAAGTTTATAGATACACAAACCTGTATCTATCTACCTCTCTGACGTGCATTTGCATGCGAGAGAAACAGGGAAAAAGATTCGCATCGGAGTTTTCATCAATTTTCCTTTCAATCTCCGCAAACCCCAAAGATTTCTGATTATCCATTGTTGTTTCCGTCTCTTGTTTCGATTTCTCTTTCAATTCTCAATTCATTATTTATTGTTTCCAAGTAACCCATTAATCATTTGTGGGTTTCTTAATTTCTGTGCTTGTCTCTGTGTGTGTATAAATAAGCTTAAAGATCCCAGCTTTATTACTCTGTTCTGTTGTATTGGTGAAAATAACGAATAAATCAAGAAAATGGCGAATGCATCTGGGCTGTTTACTCCGAGGACGTTTTCTCCATCAATAGGCATTTATCGATCTGGGTTTTGGTCCTCTGAAGGTGTTTCCAGGATAATAGTGTGTTCCAGCGCCACTCACGGCGCAGAGAAGCCTGCTCCTTCTGAATCTAAAGGGCCCAGGTGATTAATTTTCTGGGTTTTTATTTTCTGTTGTTAATATGCTTTTAATTTTTAAAGTGTTTGAAAACTGTGATTGTTTCATGAATGTGGTTGTTATTTCGTAAATGCTTGAAAATTCTTGCTCTGAATTTTAGATTGAGGTGTTTTCTTGTAATTAATTATTCATAGCAGATAATAAAGAGGGTGATTTGGTTGCTCAACTGTCCACTCCATTTATCAAATCTTGCAGGGGGATTGAGCCCTTGAAAGATTCATGCAAATTTATTAGCGTGGGCTTGCTCATTATTTGTTTTTTTAAGGAATTTTCTAATGGCAGAAAGTATCTATCCTTTTGTATTATTGAGTTCCATTTGATCCTCCTGGAAAAAAGAGAGACCCATGTTGAGCTACATGTTGTCTTCATCTTGCTTAATTTGTCAATTATCTTTTATTAATGAGCAAAGAATATCTTCTGTCAATGATATCTGTGAGTTACTTCTCAAATTACACAACTTGATAATCTTTGAAGAAGTTAGCTTGCCATGGAATGTATAGATATTTGAGACTCTTCTTATGATTCGCCTCATTTCCTTGCACTTTTCTACCACATGATGAGGTTAGCACCCAACACAAAATTAATGAGAGAAATAATGCAAACATTGAATTCTGAATTCCCTGTGAGTCACCTTATTCAAGCAGACGAGTGGTTTTTATGGTAAGAATAAAAGATTTCATTTGAGCAAGATGAAATATCTGCTGAGCTAGATTAAAGGTTTCATTTGAGTTTTCAGTTGATTGCAAGTTTAGCTTGTTATCTTAAGAGCTTTTTTTTGTTGCTTAATTAATACATCCAGGCTTTTGCCAGTTTGGAGGATAGCTGGTTACTGAAGTTTGTTTGTTGGTTTGGTAGTCATGATTTATGAGAGTCGCAATCCAACTTGGATGTGATTATTTCATATTTTAATTCCAAAGCTAAACGATTCCCTAATATATGGCTCTTGATTTCGTGGATTGGCCATGCAAATCCTTGTTTTCTGTTGGTACTGAGCTTCATCTAACATATAAGCCCATAATGCTATAGTCTCGATCACTTAAATGTACAATCACATCATGAAACTTAGTCTGATTAGTTATCTTTCTCGGGTTGACATCTTGTACTGTTTTACCTATTCATTTACACCAATCCATTGCACATGGATTATTATGTTTGACATATTTATAATTAAGAATTAAATTTGTGTAGGCTTTTCAGCAGAGGCTGCAAGTTAGTTGGATGTGGCTCTGCAGTACCAAGTCTTCAGATATCCAACGATGATATTTCAAAAATTGTTGATACTTCTGATGAATGGATTTCTGTTCGTACTGGAATTCGAAATCGAAGAATACTTTCTGGTAGGTTTTTCCTTGCAGTTCATGCTTGTGTGCTCTAAACGTGATTTGAAGGCAAGTTCACGAGTTTAGGCTATGTAATCCGGTTTCATATATTATCTATATTAGAAGATATTAGAATGATCTAAAATGAGATCCTTTAATCTTGTCTGTTTATGTGTTCTTGGAGTCATGCCTGCTTGTACTATTTACATTCTAGATCTGTGTAAATCAAAATTTAATGTAAGTAGAATTTTGTCAAATCTGTTTATGTTGCAGGAAAAGATAGTTTAACAGGTCTGGCTGCAGAGGCTGCTAAGAAAGCTCTTGAGATGGCCGGAGTCGAACCTGATGATATTGATCTTGTGCTGATGTGTACATCAACTCCAGAGGACTTATTTGGTAGTGCTCCACAGGTATACATTTGCAATACTAATTTTTCTTTCTTCTTCTGCTTCTAAAACGTTATCCAGTCATTGGGTTTTAAATATATTAAGTTTTCAACTGTTTGAAATATATTAGTGGTAATATTTCCAGATCCCGAAAGCCCTTGGATGTAAAATTAATCCATTGGCATATGACATTACTGCTGCCTGTAGTGGTTTTGTGTTGGGGCTTGTTTCAGCTGCTTGCTACATTAGAGGTAAAAATTCAATGTGAAAATATTGCAAAAGTTCTTTAATTAGCCGCATCATCAAAATGAAATAATTATACGTTGTTATTTAGGGGGTGGATTCAATAACGTTCTGGTGATTGGTGCTGATGCTCTGTCCCGTTATGTTGATTGGACCGACAGAGGATCATGTATCCTCTTTGGTGATGCTGCTGGAGCTGTGGTGGTACAGGTAGGTACTATCGAACGTCCTCTACCATTTTTTTTTTCATGAACTCAAGAAAGAAGAAGAAGATATTGAGAAATCAATGTTCAAAAATTAGTTTTTGCAATTCTTAGAACTATTGTGCTTCCCCAAACAATATTATGCATATGCATTATAGGCCTATCGACTTTCTTATTACTTGGCAAATTCGTGTGAGGATAAAATAGTAGTTATATCTTGCTTTGAATATTTATTCATGATATCTTGCTTCGAATATTTATTCATGATATCTTGCTTCTTGAAGAAGCTAACTATAGACTATTTGATCCATTCCAGGCCTGTGATGGTGATGAGGATGGTTTATTTGCTTTCGACATGCATAGTGACGGTGAAGGGCAAAGGTACGTCTAATCGCCCATTCTCAAGCTATCTATCACATATCGCTCTAACCGACCAATGAACCTTAAACAATTTTCATTTTTACAGACACCTAAATGCCTCCATGAAAGAAAAGGGGAAAGATCAAGAATTAGGTACAAACGGCTCACTCATTGGACTCCTACCAAAAGGCACCTCATACTCGTGTATCCAGATGAACGGAAAAGAGGTCTTCCGCTTTGCTGCTCGTGTGGTTCCGCAGTCAATTGAATTGGCCCTGGGGAAGGCTGGTCTAACTGGGTCCGATATAGACTGGTTGCTTCTTCATCAGGTTTGAAGCTGATCAATCACACTATGCTCTAATTCATTTAGTTTTTCATTTGGGTTATGAGACTCTAAAAGTGATTGGTATGCAGGCGAACCAAAGGATCATAGATGCAGTGGCAACACGTTTAGATCTCCCGTCTGAACGGGTGATATCTAATCTGGCAAACTATGGGAATACGAGCGCTGCCTCGATTCCGTTGGCGTTGGATGAGGCTGTAAGAAGTGGTAAGGTACAAAGTGGTCATACTATAGCTACTGCTGGCTTTGGAGCTGGCCTTACATGGGGCTCTGCTATTGTTAGATGGGGATAATTTATCCACGAAAAAGAAGAAGAGCAAATTTAATTGTGCAATTTTGTGATTTTGTATTTTTGACTCTCAATGGTGTAATCAAACAATTTATTTTGTTGCTCTCTAGGCTTCACTTTCATCAATAATATTTATTCTTTTCCCCATTGTATTACCTTTTATTTAGTGAAATTAACAGTTTTTCTGTTGCAAAAATACTATTTTTATTTTATTTAAGTTTTTATGATTGGCTCATAATTTTGTTGTTTGTGTTTACTTTGTTATAGGACTTGGAAAGTGGTTATGAACTTATGAATGGCTAATGAATTTCATGTTTGTTTTAATTTGGTAAGAGAAGCATGGAAGTAGCTATGATTGGCCAATAGATTTTCGTGTTTGTTCTAATTTGGTGTGGTTATTATTGGCTTATGTCTTTTTTCTAGATTTAATGTAATTTAATGTTGAGGTTCGTGTATAATTATAGGCACACCAAGTATGAACGGCTTATTTAAGAAAATGTAATTGTGATGTAATATTTTATTAAAAAGTAAAATAGACTTTAATAAAATATTATTTTTACGATGATATTAAATTAGATAATTCTTTAAATTTTTAACTAAATACTTCAATAATTGATTTCTAATTAACATTTAGTATTTCATTCTCAAGATTTTTTTGAAATTTTCAATAAAACATAAAATAAAATAGGGAAAAGGTTCAAATAAACCACTAATGTTTACTCTCAGGTTTACATATCTCACTAAAGTATGTTTATGTACAAAAATATCATTAATGTTTATTCTCAGGTTTATAAGTCCACTGAAGTATTTTAAGGTACAAAAACATCATTAATGTTTATCTTTAAGCACATATAACCCACTTAAAATTTATTTATAATACAATGTACCAATAATATTGTAAAATTAAAATATTTATTTACACATTTTAATTTTAATTTTTTATTTGGATCTCTTTTTTTTTTTTTTTACATATTTTAGAACAAAAAACTATTTATAAAAACATTAATATAATAGCTTATTATATATGCGTGTGTGAATATAAATATTATTAATAATTATTATTATTATTTACACTTTTTAAATTTTGAAGACTAAAACTTTTAAACAACTAGATTTATTTAAAATAATAATTTCACTATGATATTAATTTTTTTAAATTTAAATACAACTTAAAATTCTATATTATATGAAATGTTATGTGAAAGATAATATTATAGTTAAAAAAATTTATTTCAAATCAACCTAATTGTTATTTAGTCTTCAAAAGTAAAAAAAAATGTAAATAATAATAAGAAGAAATAAATGTGTAAATCCTAAATCCTAACATTTTTTTTATTGAAAATAATGTCTTATTTCATGAATAGTTTTTTGTTCTAAAATATATAAAAGATATGAGGTCCAAATAAAAAAAATTAAAATGTGTAAAATAAATATTTTAATTTTACATCATTATTGAGATATTATATTATAATAAATCTTAAATGAGTTATATATGTTTAGAGGTAAATATTAGTGATGTTTTTATATCTTAAAATACTTCAATGAGAATTATAAACTTAAAAATAAATATTAATAATGTTTTTATATCTAAATATACTTTAATGAGATATATAAACTTGTAATCATTAACGTCTTATTGGAACTTTTTCCCCATAAAATAGAACTTTATATATATATCGCTCTCTCCCATCTTCTTGCTATGCTCTCCAATTAAAAGGCGCTGCTAAATTCTCCCAAAAACGAAAACATAAAATAAAATCGAAGCTCTCTCAGATCTCAAATGGCAACTAAGGCCTCCATAACTCATGTTATTTTCGACATGGACGGCCTTCTTCTCGGTAACTTACTCTGAACAAATCCAAATCTCAATCAACAATATGCAATTACTCGTGAAATTAATTTTAATGCATCGTTGTAGAAGTCTGAGATAAAGTTCATGGCTTTTGTACTCGGCTTTGCGTTGTTCGTTGATCTTAATATGGGTGGAAGTTTTGTTGGGTGCTTTGATAGCTTGTTGCTGATTGAGCTTCTGTAATTTGCTTTACACTGTCAATGTTTGTGTTTATGGGGGAGTTGGAGAAGGTAGTTATAATTGCTTAATAATGAAGCATTATGGCCATTTAACTGCATAATTTGGCGATCCAAATGTTTTGTACTTTTTTTAGATCTAGTTTTTCCATTTTTCTTTATAAACTTCAAACTCATTTTTTCCGTGACCAGTAATTTTCAATTCAATTAGATTCGTAACCTGCATTTAGGATAAGAACAGGCTTTTTTTTTTTTTTTTTTCCGGTTTTGGGAATCTCTTTTTAGAATCACCAGAAGTAATGCATTCAGTATTCACAGTATCAACAAATGTCGACTTCACTGGAGATTTCAGTTCCATCTATGAAACAGAGGAAGCATACTTCTGAAATTATTAGATAGTCAGGCACGGGTAATAATGTTGTTTTGTTTTCTCGAAGTGGGGTTTAAGGGTGCTTTACTGTGACATGTTTTCCCAAAAAGAAAAAAAGAAAAAAAAACATTGAGCTTCTCACAAGTCTATTTGGAGAAAAATATGTTGTCTGCTTCTTAGTATTTCATACTCACAATTCAGAAATATTTAACACAAAAGATGGAACAAAAATGATACTCAGATTAGGAAGTAATGTGCTTCTTCTTTTAAGTTATTGAGACTTCGTGTCAGCTGAATTGCTAAATTGGCATAACTACTGTGACATTTTCATCACCATTGTTACAACATGAGATTTCAAAATTTGAATCATTGTATATCATAGCTTCCCTCTGATTGACTGTTGTGAGGCAATGATATTAAAATGAATAAACATTGATCATAAAGCAGGTTCACTGTGGTCTTTGATTTCCTAATTGCATGGTTGATAGCTATGTGACTGAATACTAGCCGATACGTTGGTATTTTCTTTTCCTCAGACACAGAGAAGTTCTACACTGAAGTCCAGGAAATTATCCTTGCTAGATACAATAAAACTTTTGATTGGTCTATGAAGGCAAAAATGATGGGCAAGAAGGCAATAGAAGCTGCTCGAATTTTTGTTGAAGAGAATGGACTCAGTGATGTGCTCACAGCTGAAGATTTTCTTGTGGAAAGAGAAGAGATGTTACGGACTATGTTTCCAACATCTGAACAAATGCCAGGTTTTCATAACATAATTAATAGACATTTAATTGTTTTAGACTATAGAAGTTTAGTCATCTCTTTTATTCAGCCATATTTTTCTTATTTGGTTTTTATTTAAAGATTGTTTCCAGTCATTACTTATAACACGCTACCTTTTATCACATCTTTGTATTGAAGGGGCCAGTCGCTTGGTTCAGCACCTCCATGCAAAAGGAGTACCTATTTGTGTTGCAACAGGGTATGTTCAGTTTTTTTTCTTTCTCACTTTATATATTTATTTTGAAGTAGAGAGAGTAGTAGTTTACCAAAAAGCGTTGCAAGGAAACTTATGGAATGTGTCTTACAGTTCACACAAAAGGCATTTTGAATTGAAAACACAAAGGCATGCTGAACTTTTCTCACTTATGCATCATATTGTTCTTGGTGATGATCCTGAGGTTAAACAAGGGAAACCTTCACCCGATGGGTTCCTTGCAGCAGCGAGGAGATTTGAGGTATTAGTCATATTTACATTTATTAGTAGTTGTTTGACATACAGGCCTTGATAACAATATCTTGACAATCTTCTGATCATAAAAATATTTCAATTATGTCTTTTCAAGATGGTTTAAATTTACATCCTCCAAAAGAGCATTTCTGTTAAAAGTACCAACAGTCGAAAGTGGCTGGACTTATATCTCAAATCAAAAAAAGTAAATGTTAAAGCTACTTAAAGTGCCTTGAAAAACTCTTGTGGTTGTATAAGAGTCAATAGGCGAACTCTATTCCTTATATAGTAAAGGTCTATGTTTCAATTTGTAGATGAGTAATAGTTTGGTCTATGTAATGCAGATTATGGGTGGTCCTAACTAGTCCAAATATATCTTTGACACATATGCTCATATGTAGCCGATTATAACTAATATGACAAATAAGTAAAGTTTCTCTTCTATTATACATATTCAAATTATGTGCAATTATGAATTTTTCTTGTTTGCAGGGTGGACCAATTAATCCACAGAATATACTGGTTTTTGAAGATGCACCAAACGGCATCCAAGCAGCTAAGAATGCTGGCATGTAAGTCCTTGTTATTATCTGTTTCTTCATGTATTACTTCTAAAGAATTTCGTGTTATTCAAGACTAATTAATTGGTGGTTTTTTATTCATTACTAAGGTGTAGAACAGATTGCACAATTTACTTTTAGGGTACTGGGCAGGAGAAAAACTTCATGACCTTATACCATGCCTGCATTTGAATGTGATACACCAGTAGGCGGTATAGCCTCTTCATCTGAACCCATTTAGAGTCCTACACTGAAAGTATGATGTTGAAAATACGGTGATTGCCCCTTATTTTTGGGATATACAACCAGACTACAATTTCTTTAGGCCATCTTTATGCCTGATAAAAAATTCATGAAAAGAATACTGTAGTAGCTCACTAAATGTCTGAGTTTTTCTTCTCATGTGTTATTTCACTTACAAGAAGAAGTGCTTTGAGAAATCTTCATTATAGTCTGACATTTGCCGAATTCTCTGGCATTGGTTAATATCATAACTTGGACTGTTCTTTCTCTCTTCCAAGTCTTCTTGCTACTACATGCCCAGATAATATTTTGAATTAAGCCTATTTTTTTATGTTTCTGCTTGTGCGCAAAAATAGGAAATATTATTAGATTTACCTTGCATTTCTTATGATATCTTGCAATATTCATGCTCATCAAAGTCACTCTTCTAATGAGTACTTATCATTTACCATACAGGTCTGTAGTCATGGTTCCAGATCCAAGGTTAGATAGCTCATATCATGAAACTGCCGATCAGGTCCTAAGCTCCCTGTTGGACTTTAATCCGAGTGAGTGGGGTCTACCTCCTTTTGACAAAGCAGCAAGCTAATCTATCAAGCAGAATCTTGCTCCTTCAAATGATTTTTTCTGGATGAGAGATCAAACTTTTGCCCAATGTATTTTGAGTTATAGTCAATTATAAAATTAAGGAGAAAGTTTCAGGTCTGCAGGATCTTTCTTCCTGCAAGAAATTCTATCTACGTAAGATTTTTATGATTGTATCTATTTACAAAATCTAAATTAATATTGAGTTCATGATGATGCTAAACAAAGTACAGGCCTTGGGGACAGAACAGAGTGTTATAGCTATCAGAGTTTCACCTGGAATTTTTGCCTTCGATTTTAGTGATATAAACTTAATGTGCTTTGTGCAAAATTTGAGTTCTCATGACATTGCTTTCTAAGTTGGGCATTCAAATTTCTGTGTCTACCCTCAAGGCTGCAACATGTTGTGTCTAACCCTTCATCTGCTATTCTTTCATTACCTCTGTGTCCAGTGTGTGATTTGCAGAGAACTTGTATTCTTTGGACCACTTGCTTGCATTATACTGCTATGCTGTGAAAAGAGACCAATTATTGTCAAGAGGGTCCACATCTCAGCGCGCGCGCGAATGCTGCAATCAGACTGATGTGATACTCACAAGGAATCTTTGAAAAGTATTTGACATCTTGCTTGCATATATACTTTTATTTCTATCACCATCACTGTTACTCTGTTGTTATACATGTCATATATGTGTTGGTTTTTGCCCTGCTTTTTAATCACAACATTAGTTTTCTTGCACTTTCTGTACATAAGTAAGAATGGATGAGTCAAGGTTGTGGTTGTGGTTGTAGTCTGGGCATAGGTATTGAAATTTCAAGGAATGGGTTGAAGGGGATAAGGGGAAGGGCATTAAAGAGGTATAAAGTGTTGTAATTGCAGTGTCGTTGTCACAGTAAACGGTAGTTATGGTTTGGTCCTAGTGTTTGCTGTGCGTGTGTTGTCCGTGAAGAGTTGTGGTCACCACTTTTAGTAGTTTAGCCTTCCTCCATTTTCAATTTTTAGATTAGATTGTTCAAACCAAATAAAAGTCAATTGATAGGAAAAATCAATCAAATTAGTTAATTTTATATTGTATGCTCATACCTTTAAATATTTAATGTTTTTTTAGTCTTAAAAAATATAAATTGTTTCAGTTTATTTTTCACTTCTATATTATCAAGAACGGTTAATGATTTTTTTTTTTGAGTTTTACCACATACTGTTTGTTATATTAAACTTTTATTTAGTATTGTATATTAATTTTGTACATATAATTATATATGTCAAATGTTTTCTTTAAAATAATGTTAAATTATTATTTCAAAATTAAAAGAATACTAGCATATATATCTTGTTTGTTATATTAAACTTATAGTTGATCATTGTGTGATCACAACTTTAATATACGATGTGACTCGTCATATCGTACTATGACCATGATGCATGTACGCACGACATTTTTTTTTTTTAATGTGCAGTTTTTTTTTTACAATGATATGTATGACATGTTAATTGATTCCGACAAGGTATATTGATTGGACTGACTCTGTATACGTCAGAAATTCCATGGCCATGAATAATTAAATCAATATATACGGATATGAAATTAGAGTGAGATAATTAATTTTAGGGAAAACCGAGCATAGGAAGGACCACATTATCAAAACTCATTTAATCTTATTAAAGTACATGTAAAGCGCACATGCACTATTAATCCAGTATTACATAAAGAGGACCACATGTATTATATAATAATAATAATAATAATAATAATTTTTTTTTTTTGAAAAACATCAGTATAAATTATAACCATTATAATTTAGCGTGAACATTAACAAATAAGTTATTTTGCAATTAATAAGGATCATGAAAGATTTTTGGATATTGTATATATAACTTCAAATAGAAAAATGAAAATTTTCAAAAAGTAAACTTTTTTTTTCTTTCTTATTAATTCACTTTGTCAGGTTGGAGACTTATCGTGGCGTGAAATCTCTAAGAACTATTTTGTGTAGCCTATTTAATATATTGTGTATATATGTAGATTAAATTTATGAGATGATTTTATAAAATTTTTGAAAATTATTTGTGTAGTTTAGTTAATAAATTGTGTTTATATATGTAGATTAAATTTATGAGACGATACGATTTTGTGTAGCTTAGTTAATATATTTGCGTCCATATATGTAGATTAAATTTATGATAAAATCTCATAAAACTTTTATCAAAACTAGATAAAATATCATGTATAGTAAATGAAGAGAGTTTTGTAGGCTATGATATTGTTGGTAAGTGTTAGGATTTCAACCGTGTTATATATATTAATAAAAGCCAAGAGCATATATATCCAAGGCCATCTCCAGCACAACATATTATTTACTGTAAATTTTCTATTATTTTAATATAAAAATTATCATTTATCTGCAATAGTCTGTATATAAGTGATTATTATTATTATTATTATTATTATTATTATTATTATTATTATTATTATTATTATTATTATTTATGTTTTCTTTATTTGTCATAATTTAGTAATATCCATAATCATTGTTAATTTATCAAAATTTTGATCTTTAATAAATTTATAGTTTATACATATACATATGATTAAATTTTATTTAACCCAATTATTTAATAACAATATTTTACATTAATAATGGTTTGAGAAAATATCTCAAATTAAATAAAATAATATTTATAACATTCTTAATATAAACAAAACAAAACGACTAAAGAAAAAAAGAATGGAAAAAAAATGAAAAGAAAAAAAAATACTGTCGAACTAAATCTTGACAGTTAAAAAAAGTTGCGTAAGTTTTTACAATATTATTGAAGAAAAAAAATATTAAATCTAATGAAAATAAAACAATATTGGAGATACTCTTAGGATTACGTAGTCATAACTTACGTGATAACAAAATATAATAATTTCCTTGAAGAGTATATATTTATATGATGCCTACAAAACTGCCAATTAAACCATGTTTTATTTTATAGTTTGAATTTTTGGTTCAAAAAGTTCAGTGGGTAATCAATTAATATCATTTAGATATTATTTTTCCTATAAAAGAAATATTATTATTTAGACATTTAAGAGCCATCAGAAATGATCGTGGTCGGTTCTGAAAATAAAAAGATTAATTCATCATCCATGCTATAGCCATTTATAATAAGGATAAATGTCTAATTTTCCCCGTAATATTACATTTATATATTTTGACTCAACATGTCATATTTGTGTTATACAAAGAAAATACAATCAATTATACGAAACAGTCTTACATAATATTATGTGAGACGAAATTTTAT
Organism: Scutellaria barbata; assembly: GCA_028654395.1. Classification (NCBI taxonomy): domain Eukaryota; kingdom Viridiplantae; phylum Streptophyta; class Magnoliopsida; order Lamiales; family Lamiaceae; genus Scutellaria; species Scutellaria barbata. Next base: position 8,281,183 of record CM053646.1, on the reverse strand, counting down.
TACTTATAATTCAAATTTATTCTTGTAAGTCAAGAGCCGAGACAGTTTTATAAAAGAGTAGATAATCATATAATTTTAACTCAAAAATTAGGTTATAGGTTGTTTTCAATTTGCACATGAACAAATTAATTGTTGAAGTACTTAGAAAATGTATTATTTAAAGTCTTTCCTCCTTAAAACTAGTCTCACGCTCCTTTTGATTTTTCAGAAACTTATTTATTGATCTTTTGTTGGAAAAATAAATATCCCCATCCCTAATTCATACTAAAATATGTGTGTTTCCATGTGTGCAAATTGCGACTATATATAATATTGAAAATAGATAAAATTAATATCATCGTCGTCAATGGGACTCTTATTTGGGATTTAATTAGGTTGGTGCTATTGTGCTGATGACATTTTTTTTTTTATAGAGAAAATGATATTAATTATAAATATTGGAATTTGGTAAGAATTGGGGCCTAATGGAGTGGTGCTAGACTGCTAGGGTAGTCTACTTGCGATTGATTGCTGATTTACACATTCAAGTCTTATAAATGAGTGTATCAAATGTGTGTCAATTTTTTTTTTTACTGTATTGTTTAGGGAAAAAAACAAAAGATATGTGACCTTAATTAATTATAATAAATTAGATTGAGTTACTGAGGGACTCCATCTGATATATGTATAATAATTGGACATTTCATAAGAATTAAAAAAGTCATTTAAATTTTCTTTAAATAAGTCTATTTCTTACAATGCTCGTATTCAGTGGTATTGTACTCGTAAATATACTACTTAACACGCAATATTTTTTTGATATTTTCAAGATATAAAAATAAACTAAATTGACAAGAAAATATAATAAGTAAACTAGTTAAAAACATTACTCTATAAATACTGCACTATATATTTGGAATATTTAGAAAAGGAAAACAAGCATATAAATATAATAACGCGTGTACCTGCATTACCTAACCAAAAGTTAGTTGGATTTGTTATATTTGATCATTATTAATTATTAATGTGCACTGAGTTGTAGATTTCTGAAATCTTTATGTAAACCTCGTATTCGACGAAAATACATTAGATATCATATTTAATCTCTCAATGTTATTGTGGTGTATCTTCGATACGTTTTATATACTTTTATTTTTGTTTTGAGATGTATTTGTTAAGATAAGTAATATTTCATCTTAAAATTAGTAACAAGAAAAAACAAAACTAGTAACACAAAATTTCAACTTAAATTATAAAAAACCGTCCTAAAAATATATTAATTACTAAAAAACTGTACTAAAATTTCATTCTAGTGATGGATTGACACGAAATCATTAGTGATCACTAAAATGCTAATTTACTAAATTTTAGACACAGGTTTTTGATGTTTTAAAATTTAGTGATTGGATTTTCGTTAATATAGAATCAGAGATTGAATTATCTACATAATTTCAGTAGATCTACGATGTTTGTCTCTAATTAAATAGAGTTGTTAATAAATACATCACTAATTGGATGTTTATTATAATACTGTAATACAATTATAGATATTATTTTGTGTCTCTATTTCATCACTATTTAGTAATATATATCTATCTCTATTCCGCAATTTTCTTACTGGTGGATATCTTGATCATCTTGCATTGTGGTTCACTTTCTCGACTTAGATTAAAACCACTATTTAAGAAATAATTGTAGATGAAATATTAAGGGATGGCATATAACATGATTAGACATATACACATGCGTAATACAATTTTAATAAAAATTATATTAATAAAAATTATTGTTTAGAGTTTTGCTACAACATCTAGTGATGAATATGTAGTACTGAAAAATATTTTATTATAGTTGCAACTTATTTAATCTTTTGTCATTGAAAAAATCTGTCACTAGTTAATTGTGTGTGTATATATATGCATATATAGTATATCATTTTATGACAAAATATCACAATAAAATAGGTTTTGATAATACGAAAACACTGTTATTTGAGGCATATTCCACGATTTAGATGGTCGCAACTCAAGGGATCAGAGTTATTATCCTCAAATTAGTCAAAACTTCTAAAATTGAGTCATAAAAAAAATTATTGTCGCATAATTATAAATACATATAACTATTAACTTGGATATTATCATTTGATTTGATATTATTATGAATTTCTTTTTTCGTAATTTGAAACATTATATATATAATGTATGTGTGTGTATTTGTGTGTGTATTTGTGAACCGTTATAGCATAGCCCACCGTATTATATTACTTTTGAATAGTTAGTCTCGTTAACTTATTAACTTCCTCAATTAATTGTGAAATAAATAATTATTGTGCAGCTCCAAAGGTTCTAAATAATCACTGTTTACACACACACACACACACACACATATATATATATATATATATATATATATATATATATATTACTCCAAAGGATCTAAAGTTAAGAGGCATAGCGTCAATAAATAAGTAAAATGAATATAAACACTTTTATATAAATATAATTTATATATGATAATTATACAAAAAAAAATTAATTATTATTTAAAAAAAATATAGATATATAATTAAAACTATTTATAGTTTGGTGGTATCCTTACATACAAGATTATTGGTCACGATGATCACGAGCCTTTATCCCAAACCTAAAATAAATTAAAACATGGGAAATCAAATACAATGGTAATTTTCACATATTAATTTATTTAACATCTACTCCTTTGTGGGTTGTGGGTTTGTGACTGTAAGGCTTTGTGACTGTAAGGTGTACGTAATAACGTGAACCACATCACAATAACGTAACAAAATATGTTGAGCACAAACTATCATATTGTTTATTTTAATCTACTCAACAATTTGGTACTAATAGTAAAGCAGAAAGAGCCTTTGAAATTTCACCCGTTTATTTTTCTTAGTTGACAGTTTTAAATAAAATTAATTGATAAAAGTACTTTTATTATTTTGATATATTAAATGTTTTGAAACTATTATTTAATGATAGCCTTTTTGATATTTTATTATAGTATTACAGTTCTCTGAGAAAATTGTAAGCAAACAATTAAGAATATCAAAATTTCTATTATAGTTTACAGTAGTTTTTGATCATTTTCTTTTTCGTAATGTTTTAGTTTACAATAATTATTTGATGATTGTATATGTGACTATGAAAATGTATTTCACTATTCGCTAAAATAAAGTATCAACTACATTTACAAATACAAAAATTGAATAGCTTGAAAACGTACTTAAACTTGTTGTCAAGTGTCAACACAGTAATTAGCAAACTTCTGATTTCCTATAATAATTTGGTACACATATATGCATTTTATCCATAATTATCTTGGATATATTAATCAATTGTTATAAGGATCAAAAAAAGGAAAAAAAAAAAAAAAAAAAAAGAAAGAAACTTGTTTCTTCAACAATTCACGTTCCCTTGTATACCTTTCAGCAAAATTGAACCCAGACAAAGTTCTAAGTTCTAACCACCATCTACACAAGGAACAAAAAAACAAAATTAAACAAGATTTCTTGAGATTTCCAAGAAATTCTTGAATTGCTTCTGGAAATCAAATAGATGATTAATCAGCTACATAAATTTATACTTAAGAATCATGTACTATTTGAACAAAACATCAAACTCAATACTGAATTGTAATAGAAGATCTGAAAGAACATCACTCAGGTCCGGCATGGCCTGGCCTGAAAACATTCATAAGATGTTTCATTAAATTCCCCAAAGTAGTAATATTAATCTCATGATCATCTTCAGCACACAATCAATTCAACTCTTTTTTCATCTTTCTTGATTTAGCCTTCGCCGGCAATATTCTAATTCTCTTAGCTACTCTCACAAAATCCCTACACAGATCCAACAATTAAATAAATAAAGTACCTAAAAAACCTGCAAAAATAATAAACAACAATAATATATAATTAATTAGTGTCAGCTAGCTTACTTCCAGTTAAGATCACCAACTAAAAGCAGATCATTCTCCATGTCTTCATAGGCAATAACATATCCTGGAACAGCGTTGGAAAGATCAAGAACAGTATCATGATGATGATGATGATGATGATGATGATCTGACAAACTAGAATTTTGATCATTAATATCCACAAACATGTGTCGAAGGGCCCTAGCCAGGCTCTGGTAGCTGCCATGCTTGTGGAGGCTGATGCGCTGGCAGATCGATCGGCCCTCCAGCACCACCGTCACTGGCGGCACCACGGCGGAGACGAGGTCGTCATCGAAGCCGCTGGAGAAAGTGGGTTTTTTAGGGTTTGAAGGATTAGTGGAGGGTAGCAAAGATGGGGACATGTTGTTGGATAGTTTGTAATTGAATAAGGGTGATATTGATGGGGTAGTGGTTGAAAGCTTGAAGTTTTCATCTATGGAAGCTATTGATGATCTCCTTTCATGATGCCACACCCTCTTTAAGGATTCTTGTCTTTGAGATTCAAAGCTGCTCATTCTCTCTCTTTCCCTCTCTCTCCCCCCTCTCTCTCTCTCTCTAAATTGTGTTGTTTGTGTGAGAGCGTGTGTGTGTGTTATAAATAGAAGACCCTAAAATGGAGCTATAAAGTTTTCCAAGTTGAAAGTAGTGCCATTAATTGGGTGTAATTAAACTTGAGGTTTCTCACTCACTCTCCTAACAACTGTCACTATCCACCTCGTTTCCTCTACTCTATTTAGTGTGTGACAGAGACTTAGTATATATAAGACAAATATATATATATATATATATATATATATATATATATATATATATATATATATATATATATACTACCCAATTTTGTTTTCCAAACCTCATTTACTACTACTTACTAATTGTATTTGTTTCCACTCTGCCCCCATTATAATAATTTATAGTTTAGTATAAAAGTGACTAAAGAAAAAGTTAACCAAAAAGCGTTTTACAAGCTTAAGTTACTTAATCTTGTTCAATGATTTTTATTTTTTTTGTTTTTTGATTTTAGTATCATAAATAGATAGTCCTTAAAGAGGTTAAAAAAAAAAAATTAAAACTAGTCATGAATTTTAGGCAGGTCCAATAATTGCCTTTTTTTTTTTTTTTTTCCTTCCAATTTTAGTTTACGTATGTTTCTAACGTGTCTAATTTAAGTCCGAATTTTACAAAAGTTGTCGCAAGAATTTGGGGATTATTATTATATTTTCATTATTTGATTGTTTAAAGATACGAATGTATAAATATTAGAGTGGTCTAAAAATTATGATTTGTCGTCGCCTCTATATATACCAATGTGGAAATTTTCTAGTGCCGAATAATTTAAAGTTGGTCAATATCTCCACATGCAATAAAAACATGGCCAATTCCCACAATTTCTAATTTTACTTTATTTTAAAAAAATTGCATTAAAATTGAGTATTTTTGAAACATATATATAATATAGTTTCAAAAAAATTCCTCCTTAATAATGTAATATATGATCTGTACCAAGATCATTAGATAGTCTATGGACAACGATAATAAGCTTGTGTTGATTAGAATAACAGTTCCCATTATAAGCTCCTGAAAATTTATAGATATTTTAAATATATATTCAAAAGTAATACTGTCAGAAAAAGAATTATAACAAAAGGCTTAATTATAATATATACAGATATTATGGCCTAACTATTTAGAAAACTCGATCAGAACACACTACTTAATTACTTATCTTTCAATGTCTTGAAAAAAAATGTACCATGCTTTGACTATTAATTTCAGAAGTATTATTATTCCTAATATTTTATAAGTATTCCCCTTTCTCGAGTTACTACAAAAATATAACCAAATGGTCCACAAAAGCGGAGAATTTCTCATTAATTTGCTATACCCAAAAGTTAATGCCTATCAAAAGCGATATTTGAGAGAGAGAGAGAGAAAATGTCAAAACTATGACCTCAAAAATTAGAACCTTATAAACTTCCAAACTATTATTCAAAATATTATATGTAACCTATTAATTGGAATGGACCAAAGGCTTTATGATAAAGCAAGTAACTTGTTAATGGTGCATAGTAGACTAATTGCAAGATCTAGGGTTAGCGACTATAGTTGTACCAGAGTTCCATAATTATAATTAAAGAATGGGATGTTTGCTTGAGACTGCAAAAGGGGCAAATTCCCCTTTTTGCAACCATAATTTAATTATATCACATAATTTGTTTTTTTTTTTTCTGAATATACATATATATATTAATTATGTGGTCATATTAATAGGTGCGTAGGCAGTACACCAAGGGGTATGGTATTGGTATCTAAATGTGTTTTTTATTGGGATTGCGAAAAATTGAACGTGAAGGAAAAGGAATTGCAGAGAGATAATTAAAGCACATATAAAACAGAAATAGTTTTGTAGAAAAATGGTGTATTAATCTTGTAAATTGGGAAATTTGCATGGGCTATTGAGACGACAGCGTTTCAGTAGGCGAAGGGGTCGCTACTTTGACTCCAAGGTGGTCGGGCCAATACTTTACATGGGCACTCTAATCCATGTTTCTTTTTTCCTTTTCCCAACCATTTAAGGATATATATCTCCATATATATATATATATAACTTTTGATCGACGGAGAAGTTCTTTCATTCAAACAACTATGTTTCTCTTAGTCAAATGAGATATAAATTGAGGAATATGATTGAGTTTAATAGAGTGTAATATAAATTGAGAGATATGTTCAAATAGTAAACACTGATAAGAGAGAGTCAACTGAATTCAAACTCCATAACAAATCTTTAAAATATTTAAGTGAAAATTTATCTTATGTAAAGTTTGAAACTGTGTTGTTGGAAGATGTCTCTATACATCATCACATACCTTATCAACTTTCTCAGGTTTGGTCTAGCATTTTGGAAGGCCCTACATAAGGATAAAATTAGGCCCTAATTACTTTTTAAAAATATTCAAATTAATTATGTGAGTCATATTATATTAATTGTACACATTATATAGAAACAAAATAATAAAAAAATGACATATTTTAGTATTAATGTTTCATATTGTTACTATTTTAATTAGAGATAATTTAGTGATTTTAATAAAATAAAAAAAATTAAAAACGACAAGAGCAGTATTCAAACACAGTACCTAGTATTAGGAGGAGCCTTATTCAAGATCTAATAATCAATTAGACACTTGATAACTTGGTTTAATGAACACATTATGATAAATATATATAAAATTATTTATATATATATAAAAGAATGGAGGCTCTTAGCGATGGCCCTAAACTTCCTCCACCACATACATACCTGACCTCCAACTTGAGGGCTATATATGTACAACTCAGATGGTGCCTCTAAAAATATAATAATTCGTTGTTTGCACATATGTTTGTTCCCACTTGAAAATTTAACCCTGAATACATAGGAAATGCGGTTTTTATTGCTGCAAATTAGACTAGGTTTTTTTAAGCTTTGAATCTTCCTAATGGTTAAACTCTGAAAATTGTTTATTTTGGACTTTAATTCCACTATGTTGCACTTTGTATGAGGCCTGTGCCCCAATTTTTAATTTTTTATTAATCGTTTTGGGTCAGTTTTTACTTTAATAGCCCATTACACATATATATAGAGAGAGACTTTTTATATGATAACATAATTAGACAGTTTGCTGGTAAGAATTATGTGTTTGTGTGTGAAGTATTCTTCGTGCAAAAATATTGTGCATGTTAAAATCTTAAATTAAAAACATTAATTTGTTGAATACAGCCTAACATAAAAAAATAAACCATAAAAGAAAATAAATATTTACTACGTAAATAGTTAGTTAAGATGTGTGGTATTTTGATATACTAAAATAAAAAAATCATGTTTGTGGTTCGTAATCCTCGAAGATTAATCAAGTTCTGGCTGTAGATTAATGAATAATAAATAAATCAATCAATAATTGTACTGTGTTTACAGTGTGATATGGCAAAGTGTGATTATCGATTCCGAATTCAGGGCGTAGCATTGATTTTAGGCTTTTGGGCTTTAGATTGGGCTGGGCTTCAACTGTTTATAAGCTTCATTAAATAATAATTCAATAGGATGACCAGCCAAGCAGCCCAAGCCCAATCTTCCTTTATGCGTAGGAAGAAAGAGGTCGAACATTCCGACTGCAGATACATATGATATTATAGCTTTTTTAGAAGAAAAAATAATGATATTCCAATTAAGTTAGTTTTTCTTGAAATATTTCTGAAAATAGTTTCTTGTAAGACACACGTAATCAATCATAACGTCATGAAAACTATATAGTGGCTATCGCAAGATATAACTTTTTTCTAGGATTATAATAATTATGATATAATTACAGTTATCTATGAAATGATATATGGTCTTCTCTCTTGGTCGGAAAAGATTACAATTTTGTAAAAAGGTATAAACCTTGAAAATCTTGCATCAACTCAATTTTTCTATTGTATCAATTTCAACCTCATATTTATATTTTATTTCACTGATACGATAAATTGCAAATGAGTTGTCTTCATAAGATCAATTATTTAAAATCTAATTAAATAATAAAATATCGGGAATATATAAAATATGTATTGTAGTAGCAATAATGGAGCCGCCCATGTCTTTTGATGTCAGGTCTAATTCAAGAGGAAGTTTGTCAAACTGAATATATTTGTATTTTAATTGTTAGATTTCTCAAATATTTCCTACACTTAAAAGAATAAACAAAAGAAAATGAAGATGATGAAAAGGACTCTTCAATTTGTCGTAACACTAAAAACTACAACAAAAACAAGTTTAATTAAAATAATACAAACGACGCAATTATTATTAATATTAAATTTATGTTCAGTAGAGCCATTCATAAAATTTCATAACTATGTAGCTGTCAATGTAGACCAGTAGAAAATAAAATTATGACTTAGTGATCGTTGACAATATTTTATCCATGAATTGGCAAATCAATTAACCACAAAATTTTTCATTAAAATTATAAGATATTACATCGATGCAGATGCGCAATTAATTGTAAGTTAATGGAATTAGGCACATATAAGCTGCATGGAATTGCATCATCAATGAAAGGTATTGTCTTTTCAGATATTATTTTAATAAGAATTTGGTATTCACCAAAGTATTTATGATAGAATAACTATAGCGCCAACGAATCCTAATCAGTATAAATTAATTCGTAGGTTGTTTAGATCTTATTTGATGTCAAATGTATCTTCATAGAAATTCATAAACAACAACACAATTTGTATACGGATAATCGTCCAACGGTTTGACAAAATTTATTTGAAATTAAATAAAAATAAATTGAAGCAAATATTAGAGAAAAAACAGGACCACATATTTGAATGAGAAAATGTCTAAAATTTGTGTTGATTAGAATGATTGCTTACAAGGAAGGGTTGTAATTTGCGTGTAATAATAGTTGGGCATGCTGTGCGCATGTTGTCTTTATAATAATAATAATAAAATTTGTGTCTTTATTATTATTATTATTATTATTATTATTATTATTATTATTATTATTATTATTATATGAACACCACTTGATCATCAAAAGATTCCCAATTGTCTTTACAGAGAAGACTTTTTTTTCATGTATTCGTCCAACATTAAATAAATGGTATTGTTAGATTAGTTATTGAATTTGATTTAGTTTTTTTCTTTCGTAAACTACAATATTGTTTAGCAAATAATAATCAAGAACTTGTTTCATAATTAAAACCATACGTAGAGTGATTTTATTTTCCATTTTTTATTTTATCTAATGGATATTATGACAGTCAACATCAAATCGATTGGATACATCTACAAGTTTCAACTGACATTGTTGGTAATTTAAATTTAAAAACAATATTAAGTTTATAATATACTTTGCTAAATTTGAAATTAATTCTTATTAAATTTATAATCCAGTGAAAATCAATATTCATTTTTTTGCAATTAAACCTTGTTTTGGATAGGGGAAATAAATATCCCAATACATAAGCACTTCAATAAACAACTTATGAGATGCAAACAATTGTATTTTTTATAATAAAAAAATTGTTAAGATTTTGTTACCAAGGAAAGATGTGTTATTAATCCAAGAAATTAAAAGGGTTTGGTAAAACTTTTGTTAACAAACAATTTAAGTCAACGCGTATTTCATTTTAGTTTTCCAATTTTTAAACTTTGGTCAATTGATTAAGAACATGTGTTAAAATTATTTTGTAATAAGAACCCTAATTTAGAAGGATTAAGTTATAATTCAAGATTAAATTGTCTCTATGTATTTACACAAGATTTTAGATTCGAACTCGAATATGTAGTTCAGATATGATCATAATAAATATTTTAAAATATACTCAAATCTCAACATGCACCCATACTCTACTCATCATTTGTTTTGCTGAATAATTAATGAAGTATTTATTAATTCATTAGTAAAAATCCCCGCATGTTAGTGGTGACGGTCTGAACACGTGTAAGCTATATTAATATACCTTCTGATTTTTTTCTAAAACCATTATTATAGGATTTTGACGTCTAAAACCTAATTTAATTATTAAGAAAAATAAAACAATAAATCTCACTTGTGACCTGTAATTTGACTTTTGGGCATTTCTTTCTGTAGTCTAAAGTCAAAACTATTAAATTATAATCGATCTCCTCTTGTCGAATTAATTGTGATGATGAACTATTTTTCACTTTTCTATGTAATATTTATTAAAAAAAATATAATAGCAAGTATGTATACAAGAAGTGAGAGAGAGAAAGAAAAGACTTGGAAGTTTTGAGAAGCTTTTATGATAATAAAATTGAGGAGGTATGTCACTTTAATTACTTTTTATATTTCCTCCATGTGCCTATTACCCCTCTTGCCCCATGTTTCCCTACTTTCTGTGTATTTATTTGAGAGTATAATTTTGATGAAACCGTTTTACGGATTTATTTTTATGAGACGGACTAATTCACACAATTCATAATGCACAATTCATACGTATTTGTAAAAATTGGTTTGATTGGTGAATAATGAGGCTCCATCTCACTTAATATATCCGTGAAACCGCCTCATAATTTTTTTATATTTGTATAACACTCCTTTGAAATTCTTGTGTATTTTCAAAAAAAAAAAAAGTTCACTCTCTCTCAATATGTGCAATTGAAAATAAAGAACTATATATCAAAAAAGTGTTCATGATTTTTTATTCTTGATAAATCATTTCATTACATACATACAGATATATTAAACTCCAAGAAATCGTTGTGATTAAATTTCTTTAATAGGTAGGAGGAGGGTTGGGTAGTCCTCCAACCAACTTCAATGGCACCTAGCAGCAACATATTTTTTAGTTCGTTGGGTGCTCACCTACTTCACACACTTAACCTTATTTCCAACAATCTTATATCATCATTACTACAATAAAACGTAATCAAAACCTCGATTCGATATTGATATTATTTTGAGAGAGAGAGAGAGTGGAGATTGTAAGTTAGAAAGAGAGAAGAAATAAGAGAAGATTGTAATTACACAAAGTGCAAAATTTAACTTAATAGTCAGAACCATATTGGGGGTTCAATTACAGTGTAGCATTTACCTACTAACAGTCTCCATTATTACTATCATACATAATCTTGTATAACGCGACACGAACCAAAAAATCCTTAATAAACTAGTTGAAAGAATCACAAAGAACTAATATTACATCTCTTTGCTGGGGTTGGCATAAGAAGGTACTTTCTCCCCTTCTTTACACTGCCATTTCATACTTCCATACCATAATTTTCCATCGTTATCAACACGAATAACATTGTTTCTTTATTTTTTTATACCCTCGCGAATCATCACCAAACATCACGCAAATATCTTCCCGTCATTTGTAGGTTCTTCACAAAGCTCTCCGTTTTTGAGCTGTCCAGAGATCCCTGAAATAAATGCGAAAACATTAACATAAATCTCTCTTTGCACTGAGGAAAACATTAACATAAAGGCTTGTTCACAAATTTCAAGACAGTTGAAATGAGGCCCCTCAACTAAAGATGGATCAACATCGCCCAACAAACAACGGTAAAGGGGAAGTGTAGTGGGTGTAATAGGCTTGGCAATATGACAGCCACAAATAGGGTGTGAAGATAATTGGCCCAAGAAAAAACAAGAGACCCCACAAAGTGACACAGAATCAACGGAAATATGTGCCACAATTATTTAGAGATACCGACCTGTTCTTGAACAACAGTGTGGAGAGTTCTATGGACGTCACGTGCCATGCCTTTTGCATCACCACATACGTAAATGTAGCCTCCTTCCGATATCATATTCCACAAATCTGAGGCCTGTTATTCACCATATGTAACCATTTAGATCCAGATAAATATGTAACATCAACATTTTAAATTTTGCAGTTTGAAAAAGGGTAGGACCTTCTGTGCCATCTTGTGCTGCACATATTCTTTAGTGGGTCCCTCACGTGAAAATGCGAGGACAAGCTCGGAAATCACTCCAGCTTCGACAAAGTTCTTCAACTCATCTTCATAGATGAAATCCTGCATAAAGTAAAATTGAAAATGTTAACATCCGTAAGTAAACAATAGTGCATCAGGATAGAACACAAAATCTTAGTAAATTGCTAACCAGTTTACTATTCCTGCAGCCGAAAAATAACACTGCAGGGCCGAGTTCAGCTCCAGATTCTTTCAGAGCTAATCTTTCCTGAAATATAATAACAAAATTGCTAAGTTATTATTGAAAACAGAAGTCATTAAGGTCCCATGTATGTGTAAACATGAATGTGTTCATACAAACCTGAAGGAAACCCCTAAATGGAGCCAAGCCGGTTCCGGGGCCTATCATTATAACGGGTACTTTAGGATCGGCTGGGAGCCTGAAGTTAGAGGTCCTAACGAATATTGGAGCTGACGAGCAATCAGAGCTTTCTTCCAATGGCACAGCATTCTGATCAGAGGCAAAAGGTGAGACACAACAAAATTACAATGAAACTAAAACCATGAATTCAGTTTCAAATAAAGCACCTTCATCCATGTTGAGCAGACACCCTTGTGAATCCGTCCCGCAGGTGTTTTCTCATGCACCAATGCACAAGTCACGTGAATTCTCGTTGGTGCCATCCTGGAAGAACAATTAGAAAACCATTAGGACTTTTCCAGGTGAGACATTGACGAACATAATAACAGAATCAACATGGAATGAAAAAAAAAAAGAACAAATACTCACTTCGGAGAGGATGAGATGGAATAAAATCTGGGCTGTAGACGAGGAGCAACTGCTGCAAAGAAAACACCGATCGGAGGTTTGGCAGATGGGAAATCAGCCATGACCTCAAGCAGGCTTCTCTGGCTTGCAACTACATACTGTGCATATTCCTCCTGAAACACATTAATATTTTGATAAGTGATCGATTTGGATAAGATAAAATAGAACTCAATGTGCATTTAAGTGAACAGGTCCAAACCTTTCCAGCAGGGGATACGAGATGCTTGAGCCTATCGGCTTCACTTGGGTCAGAAGCGTAAGCAGCTAATGCAATCAAAGCAGACTGCAAACATGAAGACATTTACTCGTTGGTTCCTAGTTACAAACAAGGGAAATGTGACTACTAATGCAATACGTGTTTAGAACGTACCTTTTTGGGGGCATTCAAAAGATCTGCATATTTAGTGAGTGCTGTCCTCAAAGTGCAAGGCGGGAAGGGAGGAGGCAATGCACCTTCATTATCAGCATGAATCGAGAAATATGTTTGCGGAGGCAAATCAAGCAACCTTTCTGCTTCCTCCACAACTTCAATCAAATTGTCACAGTAAACACCAACATGGTCCCCTGTTTCATACCTGAGTAATTCAAGAAGAGTTTAGTAAATCACATGCTTTCTCTTGTAGCCTAGGGAAATCAAATGACATGAGAAGTAGAAACTCACGCTAATCCAGTGCCAGATATGTCGAACTCCAAGTGAGTGCATGAACGATCAGATAGAGGAGTATGAAGTTCTTTCTTTACAGCAACATTAGCTCTACAAGGAAAACACATACATAAGTTAGATTAAATGAAGCAATCTATGGACCCAAAAAGAATACAAGAAAGGAGGAATGAACATTACTTGCAGGGGTGCTGAGCATCATAAACAGCATGGCCATTGGCATGACCATTAGCTAAGCCATTCTCCAAGACTTCATCTGTTTGGTCATGGAACTCAACACGATACTCCAACACGGCGGCAGTGTACGGAGTAGTTGCGGTTGCATCGTCCTCATCGCGGAGTGATTTGTCCAACTCGGGCCACACATTCTCTCTCCTGTATCACCAAGTTGCAACACATATGTCAGAGGATCTTGACCCATGTTACAATTGAACAAATACGACAATTTGAACAAGGGTTAATGGTTTTAGTACCAAGCAGAAAAATCATCTTCGATGCATTGATCATCATCACCAAGACCCACTGGTACTAGCCGCTTAGCACCTGAAATTAGACAGTGCAGGTCAGAAATGGATAACACTAGAGGGGAATGACCTTGAAAAATCAGCCATAACAAAGAACCCATAGTCGATTTTCATCCAAATTTCATATTTAAGTTCACCCTTATCAAACTAGTAAATTCCCATCAAACATGACAATAAAAATTGTACACAACCCATCCCCTCAAAGAGTAAAAAGATATGTAGCAGACTTTTTTTTTTTTTTAATCCTCACTTCCATAATTGGTTGACACAAGACAAACCAAGAGCTGTTCAATTGTTTAAACATAGAAGCCAAAACGCATTCCATAGAAGACCGTCGAAGATAATCAAGCATATATATGTCGACCAATCAAACTTCAAACAAAAACTAGAAGAAATATATTTCCAAGAAATCAGCATACCTAGCTCAGTAAGAATTTCATCCACCACTATGGCAATCTGTAATCAAAACAAGCAAGAAGAAAACAAAGAATACGTAAGCACAAAATACCGCAACCGACCCTGCAAGAAACTGCACAGATAAGAACAAAGTACAGACCTTATTGAAATGCTCATACTGTCTGTTTCCAAGACCGAATATAGCATATTGAAGATTCTTAAGACTCTCTCCTTTCTCTTTCCCCTGCACCACAAAGCAGAAAAAGATTAACCCCAAATCCACACAAAAACTAAGGTAAAAGCTCCCACAGTAATTAATTTACCTCTGTAAACCACTTGTAGAACCTAGCAGCATTGTCGGTAGGCTCACCATCTCCATATCTGCAAACAAACAACCACCAACCAACTCAATAAATTACAAGGACAAAAAATACTATTATAATACAATATGATCTCACAAATAATTTCACCATAGGGGAAAACGCTTCGTCTTTATACAATTAAGAGACAATTGGAATTCACAAATATAAATAAATAAATAAACCTACGTCGCCAAGAAGAAGAAGGCAAAAGATTCCTTCTTTATCTTCTCCTCATACTCTTCGTCGTCGGCGGCATAATCATCCTATAGCAGATCGGAAAACCCATTAAAAACACTCGAAAATTTAAATCTATAATTATAATCCAAAGAAAAAGAAAAATAACACAAACTTACCAAGTCAACTACTTTAAACTTGGCCTGCGGATATCTAGCTTTGGCTTCCTCAGCAAGTGCCTACGCAACAGGAAAACCAATTACTTACTCATCATTTACAGAAATCTACAAGCAGATTAAACAACAAAAATACACAAGTTTGTCATAAGATTCCAAGGCTTTCAGATCGCCTCTAATGGCAATTCAAATTTGAGATTCATTAACTAGAGTGAATCTTAGGTTTCAAGTTATGTCCTTATCATTTTAGTTGAAATTCAAATGATCCATCTTTCTTGGGGGATTATTCCAGTGTTGATTAAATTTTCCTTTTCGCAATTTTGCGTTAAAAGTCACAGAGCAAAAGTCAATACGCTTTTTTGAATTCCTTTTTACCTTAGCAAATCCTTCAGCAGTGCCAGTCTGTGTTCCAAAAAAGATGGTGACCTTCTTCTTCCCATCATCCACTTCCTCCGGCTCCGACGACGCCTTGGGAACAACCAGCTTGGGCGGCTCCACCACCTTCTTCTTCTTCGATCCGGCGCCGCGCCGCCACATCATGTACACGACGCAGCCTAGGAGCACCGCGACGGAGGTGGTGAGCATCATCATAAAGTCCTTGTTCTCCAAGAGCATCGCCACCACTGCCGGCGGCGCCGCCTCGGCAGAGCCGTTAGAATTGTCGAGTTTCGCTCCTTTCAAGATCGCAGCCATCAAATCGAAGGGTGAAAGCTTCTCAGAAGTGGATTCCATTCCAAGCCAGAAAGAGAGAGGATTGTGAATGGATCGAAGGAAGAAAAGAACAGGCTTGCTTTCAGAGTCTCTCCGAGATTGTGAAGTTGGATGTTTGTGTGGGGTTTGATGAACTTCGCCGAGAGAACGTAGGTGGGTTTGGAGAGACTCTGACTTACACGGAATGGGAAAAGAGGTGTGTGGACTTTATAAGAAGGGTAGAGAGAGGGAGAAAGAAAAACAAGGGTGGAGGGGTAGCAAGCAATACAAACGCCTACCAAACCAGACTGGTCAAACCCCACCTAACATTTCTAAACCTTGGTTACAATTTAGATCTGGGATTTCTTTTTTTTTTTTTTAATTAATCAAATTAGTTGTATTAAATAATTGAAGGGGTGTCCTAAGACTAGCTTACTGAGCTTGGTTACAATTTAGATCTCGGAATTCTATTTTCTTTTTTTATTAGTCAAATTACTTGTATTAAATAAATAATTGAAGGTGTGTCCTAAAACTAGTCTAGTGAGCTCTTGTCCAAATAATAATAGTCCTATCATGTTCAAGTCCCACCCTATGTATACATTTCCATCAACTCTATATTATTTCCTTGAAGAAAAAAATAAAATTGGCATTCCTCCTTTTGAAAAGCAATTTCTGAATATTTATTCAGATGTTTAAATTCTTACGTACAAAAGCCACATCTGCCATGGACTTGATTCAACTCCACTCAATATTTAAATAATGATCATAAATGTTAAATTTCAAAAACAAAAAACATGCTTATAATGAAAATTTTCATATATTTATAAGTAAATAAATTATCAAGGATATAATATAGTTAATTATCATAAATTAAATTCACGAGTATGCTGAGCATTAATGTGCATGAACTTGATTTCAAGAAACTATTCAAGTAACTTTAGAAACTGTCATTAAGTCGATTTTTTTTTCTTTTTAAAAAATTCAAGAAATGTATTATCCTATTTTATAGTCATGTGAGGGAACCAACAAATTTTATAAGCTATCATCCGTAGACAAAGTCGAGCACAATTTCTTTTCTTAGGATTATATACAAAATTATACAACTACTAAAAGACATTATTGCATCATCGTTATCACCGTAATATTTATTCCGTAGTTGACTAAATTACCCTTGGGTTTGTGTAAAAAGAATACGAGGTGGTCTTGACCATGGTAACTGGGTCTGTGAAGAAATTATAAGGTTTATTAATAATTGAGATTTGAATCTCTAAAATACCATTTTGTGTCTTTTTATCATCAGTTTATTTTAGGAAACCCTTTTGTGTCTTTTACCCGATAAATACTAAATATTATTTAGAGAAAATAATTTTTTTTTTAAATTTATCTTATTAAAATTTTCATCATTTATCTTTTACATTTTGATTTTTAATCTTTTATATTTAAAAAATATTATTTTTTAATATTCTATGCTACAACATGTAACTATTTTTTTAAAATTGAAATATAATTTTAATATCATTTTTTATAATTGAGATAACACTATTTTTTTAATCATAAATTTTTATTTTTCATCCAACATATCTATATTAATACTAATAAATAAATAAAATTATTTTTCATCTCAAAACATGGGTTAGAGTTTTGTTATTAATAAATAATATTAATAATTTGAGCATTTAGAACTTAAAAATATGATGAAAAAAATTAATTTTTAATTATTAATATTAATTTAGTGTTTTTATCAATTAAAAAAATATTTATTTTAATATAAAAGATAAATTTGAATTAAAAAATAAAAACTTACTTGTTATAGCAGGTAAAGGATAAAAAAAAATGATAATTTTTAAATATAAATGACTAAAAAATTAAAGATAAATGATGAAGATAAATTTAAAGAATTAAAAAATTTATTTTCCCCATATGCAAGAGAAAAATGCCCCCGTGTGTCGCGTGTGATAATTGCGACCTGGGGTTACACCAGCCACTCATATTATGACACGTCACCCATGCCTTGTTATCTGCCGCTACTTTTAATGTCTCTAGGTTTTCACCTTTCGAATTTGATTGGGGTTTTCCAGATTGCTCTGTTTTGATTGATTGTCACATAACAATTGTATGCAAGTACATATACCATTAGTCGTAGTTTTTATTTTATTTAATTAGTTGATGTATGTAATATATATACACGGTTTCATCTCCAATTGTCAACTGTATGGTATTTAAGTACTTTAAAAAATGTTGAAATTTAGGGTACAATTAGTTATATATTATTATTATTATCTTATGGGAGTATAATATACATGTGTATCTATGAATTCATCAAATATAGAAAATTTGATTTAATTTTAAGTGTTGTTTCATTTAACAATTAAAAAATAATTTCATATTTTGTTTTCAATAAATGGTAAATTCTTGATAATTCAATGTCACTCAGTCCCAGTCACTCCTACAATCATATTTGAGAGATTGTTGAAAAGTACTATTTTAACAATTTTGAATGCTCAACCCTTTCGTTATCTTCCCAAAAAAAAAACCCTTTGTTAAGTATATAATATATTTGATGTGGCATCACCAAATTACTACCAAAATAAAAACAGTAATATTATTTTTCTCATTATGTCAGGTTCATCGTTTTCTAATATTTATAGTAAAACATAGCACCTATTTAATTGGTAATTCACAAATTTAATATTTTAATCAATATAGACGTCACGTAACAATGGTATGAACCATATTTTTTATTCTCATCACGCCGGCTTTATTTATTGCCGCACGGATGAACCACATTTAAATGACCAATTTATGACCCCAAGTTTTACTTTTTATTTTGAGAAATTGTATAATTTCTACGTTATAGGGTTTTGGTTTCATCAATATCTATTTGCGTTATTAAAAAAAGGGAGAAGTGATCTAAATAAGTATAGTAAATATGATAGGTTCGTATTATTTTCTGAGAAAAAAATATAGAAATGTTGTACTAGAGAGGATGAATTTCCTTTTATGCAAAATGAACTGCAATTCTAAATTTCTAATTGATCAGTTATCCAAATGAGAGGTTATATATTTTGAAATTTGAAAAAAAAAAAAAAATATTCCCCATCTAGTAAACAAGTGAAAGAAAGGAAGAATGTTGGAAAAAAATGTTAAAGAATCAAATAGAGAAGATTAGAGTTTTTTTAAGTAGTACTAATAATCTGCTTGACAACTACGATTTCAATCAATCTAAATCAAGTTGTTATCTTGATAAATTAATGATTACTTGCATCATTGAGAATTATGAAATAAATACAATTTGAAGAAAATTATAAGATCTATTTCGAAAAAAAGAAAAAGAAAAAAAGAGCAATGATTAAAACAACAAATTCAATCACACACAAATAAACCCTAACTCCCATTTATGAAATAGGAGTTGTTAATTGTCCCATAAAAAGGAAGAACTAAATATTTTTGAAGTAAATTAAATAAATAAAAACTATGAACGAAGGCTATAAATAAAACATATTTTGATCCTCCCTAGTCGGTGTATGAAGCCGTATGTGATGTTAGACGTACACAAATTAATTTAAAAAAACTAAATAATAATTTGGCGAAATAGCCCCATACACCATAAAAAGTATAATGGATTACCCTTTATACCACCCTGGATAAATTTTGATCATTTTATATCATAATTTATAAAAAATTATTTCATTCTATCATTTATTTTGACCAAATCACATGTGCACAAAGACGGAAGGGACATGATTGAGAGGACAACGTACTCAACTTTAACAATGTGATTTGATTGATTAATTACACATTAATGTCTTATACAAAAATCACCAAATAAAATACATTATCCGAAAATTGTTATACAAAATTTGTTAAGAAGGGTAACACTGAATTGAAGGGCTCTACATATGTCTTCCACGAAAATATATTTTTAAATTTTCTACTCATAATATAAGAAGTCTTCCAAAAAATATATTTTTTAAATCTCACAATCATAATTTAAAAAGTGGAAATAAGAAGTCTTCCAAAAAATATATTTTTTAAATCTCACAATCATAATTTAAAAAGTTTTCCACGAAAATTTTATCTCAACATAAATTGAGCATGCATAAAATCATAATTAAATGTCATAATATGTCCATAAATTGGACATACATAAATTTTCGTGGAAGACATACATATATTGGGCATACATAAATTTTCTTGGAAGGCATACATCAAAATTTTCAATACTTATTTTTGAATAATAAGTTTGGAAATATTTTTTTTTTTACATCTTATTTTCGTGTAATGCTTCTTCCACAATTTCGTAGAATACAGTAACATAGGAAAAATATTAATTTAATTAAATTTTGTGGAAAGTATTTAATTAATTTCATGGAAGACATTTATAATACTTTAATTAATTAATTTTTTAATGTTCGTGTAACCCAAGTTTTTTTAATGTATGTATAAGCCTATTTTAAATAAAGTTTGTGTAATATTATATTCTTAAAATATTCCGTATAACCCGATATTCTTAAAAATGTTCGTGCAAGCCTATATTCAATAAAATGTTTTGTGTGAATCTATATTCAACAAAAATGTTCGTGTAACCCTAATTTACATCAAGTTTGTTCAATCCTATGTTCTGCAAAATCTTCATGTGACCTTGTATTTGAGAGATGGATTTTGGACAATAAATTTGTTATAATCCTACACAAACAATATGATTTTTACACTCTTTGATAATGATTATTAAATTGACGGTGATTGTTGAGCCCATCAATTTACAATAAAAATACAAGGTGATAGATGATTGGGTCCATTTAGTGATATTTTGGGATATTTTTTATATTTAGTGATATTTTTAGTGGTATAACATGATATTCTTATATCTACAATGATAGTATAGGTTGCCATCCCCTAATAAATTTGACAAAATATTATTTTCAGAAAATTTAAATAATAATTTTTTCCATCTCTCAAAACCACATTAATTTCATGAAAAGATACCTGTGCAAGCATTGTCAGCTAGAGAAAGGCTAGCTGCAAAACCAATTTCCAATAATCTGCCTAATTCATGTGCTACAACATAGCTACGTATATGTCGCATCGCGAATTTGGAGTCAATAATTAATATATAGTTAAGGGGGGCTTATTTCAAATTTATATTAAGAATCTACTATTACACTATTATTATCTAGTATTAAATAATGAATAGTCATAATTTACGTTATAAGTTATAACCGAATTAAATAATATATTAAGGGGGTGTTTGGTACGATGGTTTGGGGAAATTGAAGGACTTAAAAATTTGAATTTGAAATCCTTTCTAATTGTAGAGTGCATTCAATCAACTCATATGGTTAAAAGATTTGTTCAAAATAAAATTGAGTAATTTCAAATCCATGTCTATTTAAATACCATGAATAAATTTATTGATATGAATTTCAAATTATTTCACAAATCCACCTCTTACTCTTGGAAATGTAAAAGTGTAAATTTATTCGGGACGCTTTAATTATAAACTTCTTTCAAGTAATACATTTTTCTTAAATAATGTTTGATAAATAAAAAAATTGTACTGGTCATGAATTGGTGGTTTTCCAATCTGGTTCAACTGTAAATCAGCAAAATGACGAAATCAAATACCATAAAAATGTGGACATCACTTAACCTTTCAAATTAATTATAATATATAATGATGCAATTTCGGTTTTATTCTCTTATTTTACATGTTATCTACTACCAAATAACAACCAACTAATTACAGGAACAAATTTTATTAGAAGAAATGAGTTTTTTTAAGAAATCAATATAATAGAACAAAAAATTCAGGAATTGAGAACAGTTTTGGTTCGATCTTAGTTCGGCTGAAGTTACAGAAATGTAACATATATAACTTGCACCATTTTCTCCAAGTAATAGTCTTAAAGTACAATTACAAAAAAAAAAAAAAAAAGAATATATATAACAAAATAATGAAAATGATTGAAAAAATAAAAAATCATTTCATAAATTACGAAATTTTAATAAACCTGAAAAAAAAAATTAATAAAGTAATCAAACCAACTAAACCACAATTCTTATAGTTCAAATGATATTCTATATTTATGATAAAAAAAAAATGCAGATTGTGATTATTGTGATTCGAACTTTCATCACACAAGTTTTTAGTTTTTATTATCTTTCTTCCTTCCACTACTACCAAACTCGTTAAAAAAAAAATGCTTGCCATGTTACAAATATATTTCAAGGCACATGCAACTATACATCCTACAAGTAATGCAAACGTGTTCAATCGAAAAAATGGGATAAACTTAGGAGGTAGCAAATGTATTCCTAATAATTTAGTTGAGATAAAAATGATTCAAATTAAAATCGATATGATAAATGACACATCTTGGTAAGTATAGTGGTCCGCAAATGTACAAATTAATCTTGACTTATAGGAAGAATTTCAAAAATCTCTATAATTAAAATTTTTAAATCGGGCATAATACAAATTTATAATTAGATACGTGCATGTAAAAGGCAGGCCAGGGTGCATGTTAAAATTAAAATATGCAAATGCTTGGAGGTCTAGGAAATTAATTTACGTGTACTTTTATGATTTAGTACTGTTGATATTTATAGGCATTCTGAGAGAAATGCTAGTGACGATGATCAACATTTTTAAATGTAAATTTTTTGTTAACAGTTTTCTATTGCAAATAAATTGATAGATATGTTATATGATTATTTAAATACATTAAACAATTGAAAGGTAGATTAAATAAAAAAATCTTAAACCCCATATTTTTAATATGGTCAATTTGTTTTAATATTCTGAAATACCAACATGATTTTTGAATAAATAATAAATCCATTGAAAGCCTAATACGATATTAAATATTTGTTGTTCTCAGTTTTGCAATACGTTTCAGCTTATTTATACTTATGGATATTTTTATTCATTTTTGGGATTAATTAATGTTGAAAAATAGTATAAAAGTACAAATAACGCTTCACGAAGTAATGTTTCAATTTCAAGAGTTCAACCATCCTAAATCCCAATATCTTCAAAGTCTTTTTATGACATGTGAATTTTTTAGTTCAAAATTGGCAATATTTTTAAGAGTTAATGCATGATTAATTGACCAGGGTCACGGATGAAGTTAATAAATTTAATATTTATCTAATTTAGGTATAAGTCTTGAATTGGAGACGTGGGTCCCTCTGGCCAATTGCTGTTGTAATTCAATTTAATATTATATATGAAAGCAGTAGAGAAAGTGCATACAACCCTATTCTTCAACAACGAGTCATATTTGATGAACTAGAATAATTGGTCAAATATGAGTGAAACATTTGTTTAACGAAAATCTAAAAGAAAACCTAGTTTTTTTAAAAGGTGGTTTATTGCAGGCAGGCCGCAATTCCCATTTCAATTAATGAATTTAATTTATATACATTTCATTGTATTTAAATAGATTACGTAATTATATTGAAATAGATATGTGTTAATTAATAATATAATTCAAAACACATAATTACATGCCACTCGAAACATTTCTCACATAAGTTTTTAGGCGGCAGTCTATTCTTATTTAATTTTGTCGCCGCAGAAAGGTGATAGTGTTTGATATTATAAAGTTAATAAAGTATTTTACTTAAGAGAAAACTCATATACAATTGGGGTGTGAATTTAGGATTTTTGTAATTCGAATTGATCCAACTCAATATAATTCTCCATATACCAAGACATTTTTCACAAGCTTTAGAGAGAAAGCCACATATTTAGTTTATTTTTTTTCATTTTTAAAAAAAATATGTAACTTTTGATGTTATGACTTTCATACATTTACATTTTTTTACACAAACATTAATACATTTTATACCTATGTTAGTCACATCTTTTAGTTATATAGACATACCATTTAGTTATGTTAATTAGTTGTACATTTTAAACGTATAAATAATATCACATAAAGATATATATGTATAAATTGTACTGATTTTTTTTTTAAAGTTAAAGTATTATATAAAAAGAATGATATTTTTACATAAAAGTCATACTAATATAACATAAATATCATATTAATATAACATAAGAGTAACACATGAAAAAAGGCAAAAAAGGAAAAACTTACGGATCGGAGTCTACCTGATTACACTATGCACCAATTGCACAAGAGAGTAACTTTTTACTTAAATAAAAAGAAAAAGGTAATTAATATTTTATTTTACTTCGAAAAAAGAAGAAGCTAATAAGGTATTTAGTACAACAATAGTTCCAAATTAACAAATAGAGAATTTTTAATTGAACAAGCAGTGATTGACAATACTTTAAAAGGCAACTGGAAATAGTGTTTAATTTGACATAAGATGCAAGCATGCCTTTTGATTTTTCGAACAGTCATTATTGACATTATAAATAATTACAGAAATTTTCAATATTCGTGCTACGACGTACTTATCTATTTTTCAACCATTATTTTTGTAGGTTTCTACAGTGGTACTTTTAAATTTTAGGAAATTATATTTTTTTATGGTAATTGTTGATATGTATATTCACTGATCGCAATACAGTTTTGATGTTTCAAACTTGACATGTGGTACTAAGTTGAGGAAAAATCAATTTATGCATCCCTAAAGTGGGATTTTGTTCATTTAATGTCAATAAATCAATTTTTCTAAGGTACAATCAAAATCCTCAATTTAATGTTCATGTCAATATTTACCATCACAAATCGAACTTTTAAAATTTGTAAGATTAGTAGTTTAAAATGCATATGTTCTAAAATATATGACAGCAACAAGAACAACGATAATAATAATGAGATATAAATACATATACCTAATAAGCATGGCATTCAAGTGCTAATAATAGATAATAGATAGTCAAACGTGTCCACTGCACGTAAACAAATGAATATGTGCTGTATCTGGTGGTCATACATTGACCTTTCCTTATATATACAAGTATTCTACGCTCATATTTGTGTAAAGTATACATGAAAAGTAGATTTCCACAATGCATGTATACTCCATTATCATCGGCAACAAGTATATATGCAACCTATTAATAAAATGGAGAAGACCAAAATTCTTATAATTGGACTTCATCTACTTGACTATTTGAACTAGGAGGAATCAATGTTTGACCAAGTTTTGTCTTAAAAATGAGGGAAAACCCGTTGAATGTTCAAAAACAAGTTGAATTGGATTTTAACTTGTAAAAATTGGTTTGACCAATCAATATATTTTTTAGTTTTATTTGTATTTTTAAATATTTTTATATTCTTTAGAAACTTTAAAATTGTTAATTGATTATATTCAATTTTAATGTATTATATAATTGTACTATATCATTTTACTAAAAAAAATCATGTAAAAATTCTTATTTTAAAAAATATACCTAAGATAGATTTTGTTTTCACAATTATCATTGTAGTAATTTATATTTTGCGATAATTACAAATTTCCAGCCAAACTATATTTTTGGACTTAGACATACACATGTTATTTTGTTATTGTACCACTAGTTAAACTTTGTGGAAGTTGCAATTCATGTCTTTCAAGACATCCCAACAACGAAATATTTCATCAATACTTTAATTCATCCAAAGTTCTTTACGTTTTATTGGTCAAATTACAAACTATTAAAAATTTAAAATACACTTAATGAAAAATCCTTAATTATTTTGACATTATTCATTTGCAAAAAATAAACTTTAGTACTTTAATTATTACCCAAGCCAAAAAAATACAGTAAAAATAAAATCAATAAAAATAGAAATTAAAATCTACTACTTTGGTAAGAGAAACTAATACACAGAAACACACAAACTTCATCTGCAAGTAAATCTGCAACATTATTGGTCGACTGAATAAAATATAAATTATTGTGGTTTCATCAAGTCAACTGTTTCGTATTGTCATACCAATAATGCCGTCGCCTTTTATTTTTTTAATTTCTTTTTATTTAGGAATATATTCATTTTCAAGATATATAAATTGGTATTCAAAATTGGCATGAGGTCTGGACAACACATCTGCATCAGTACTGTTTTTCTTACTCTATTTATTATTTCAACGCACCTTGTAGCATGATTGAGGGATGAATTATTTAATTTTATATCATATTTAGAAATTACTAACATTACTTAATATATATATACTGTTGCATCTGAGGATATTGAAATTTTGCTTTTATATCTCTCTTGTTCAATTCTCAACCTCTTGTGACGTATATGAACATTGACCAACATCGAGTCATATCTGATCAACTAAAAATTAAATTTGGTCAAATATGATTGAATTTTGTCGAAGGAAAACTTTAGAAAAAAACAAAAAAAAACCAACATAAGGTAGTTTCTTGTTGGCATCCTCCACTAAGTATTGAGTTAGGCTTTAAGTTTCTTTGCTCCACCATTTCAGATTTTATTGGTATATGACCATCAAAACTATTAATTTTTATTGATTAAAATTGATGTCAAAGTGATGTAGTTTTATAATATTAATATGCAGTGAGATATGAAAAAGTGAGATAGATGCATGTATGATGTATTGGAAAATGGTAAAATATCCACCGTGGTCAAATTTTAATATATTTATTGATGACTTGTAATGATCACATTTTCTAATTTTATGAAAAATAAAATTTATATATATATTGGATATCTGATACATCAACAATGAACATATATTAATATACCTACGATGGGTATGGTAGCAGGACTAACCAACTATTTGCTATATACACTACAAAAAAAACGCACAACGACAAAGGTTATTAACCGTTGTCGTAGCCAGATTTCAACCGTTGTGGAAGATGGCGTTGTCGTAGACCCCATCTTCCACAACGGTTATTAACCGTTGTCGTTGATGTCTACGACAACGGTTAATAACCGTTGTAAAAGACCAAATTTACCGTTGTCGAAGATGCTGTTGTCGAATTTACCGTTGTCGAAGATGCTGTTGTCGAAGAGTTTATTTTCCACAACGGTTATTAACCGTTGTCGTAGACATCTACGACAACGGTTGGCACAACGGTTGAGAAAGTGCTGTCTTCAAGACATCTGCCACGTCAGCGCCACGTCATCGGGTCAACGCCACATCATCGGGTCAACACCACATCACCTGCCACGTCATCGGTCATCGCCACATCACGTGCCACGTCAACATTTGCGTCGCTTGAGGTTTGAACTCGCGACCCCTTGCTTGAGCTGAAACCACTTGGCCACTAACATTTATGTGCTAAAATTCTACATGCATTACTTTTATTAACTTCTTTCAAAAATTCTCATTTTTTACAACGGTTTTTTACAACGGTTATTAACCGTTGTTGTAGATGTCTACAACAACGGTTTTTTTGTACCGTTGTCGTTGTGCGAAAAAATTCACACAACGACAACGGTTTTTGACAACGGTTATTAACCGTTGTCGTAGATATATACGACAACAGTACAAAAAAACCGTTGTGCCAACCGTTGTCGTAGATGTCTACGACAACGGTTAATAACCGTTGTAAAAAACCGTTGTCGTTGTGCGAATTTTTTCGCACAACGACAACGGTATAAAAAAAACCGTTGTCCCAACCGTTGTCGTAGACATCTACGACAACGGTACAAAAAAACCGTTGTAAAAAACCGTTGTCGTTGTGCATTTTTGTCGCACAACGACAACGGTTTTTCGAAAAATCGTTGTAAAAGATGTTTACGACAACGGTTTTTCGAAAAACCGTTGTAAAATTGGTGTTGTTGTTTAGCATTTTTCTTGTAGTGATATGATATTTAGTCAAACAAATTTTCAAAATTTGAGAGAGAACTTAGATTGAAAATCCAACTTTGACAAAGGTGAAACAAAGAAATAGTGAAAGTAGCGCAGTTTGACTGAAGATGAGTACTGATTAATCTTTCTCACGGTCATTTTAGACATTAATCAATTGCTTGTTAATTAAATTTGTTTGTGGAGAGTGGATGGATTAATGTTATTTTAGGCAAATTAAAATTCTTAAAATTAATCACATTATCGACAAATTGATTCAACTAGGAAGTCGTAACCGATTTGATTTTTTTTTTTGTAAAGCTGTGATCGAAAACTGGTTTAATCCATAAAACGATCTGTATTTAGATTTTAACTGGTAAGAATTGGATTCTAAGACTAATTAACCTTATATTGGATCTTCTGTATCAAAATTTGTGTTATATTTTATATGCCACATCAAAATTACGTAGTTTTGATATTGATTTTTTTCTTTTACATTATTATAACTTTATTTTGAAAATTAATGCAATATAGGAATATTTGATACAGGAATCTCATTTAAATTAACCTAGCTATTATATCCTATAAAACAGGATTGAAATATAACTAATTTTCCATAAATCGATTCGAAAATATCCTAGTACCATTATCAGGTCATTTTGATCACCAATTCCATACAAAAACATTATAATAATGTATAAAGAAAAAAAGTACATGGTACTTATGTTTCAACACAGCAACATTAATCCATATATTAATAATTAAAGGCACACATTACGATGACTTCATTGAGGGCTTTGCAAGTAACTTATTCTAGGACAGCCTTCACAACACAAACCTCAATTATAACATCACCAACACCTTCAACACTGATCATAGTACAACACACATTACACACACATATGATAATTCCAAGGATACATGCATGCTTGCTAGCTAGCTGTTATAAATATATATGTATATCAGTACTTATCAGTAATCCACAAAAACACCCCCATATTTTTTTGCTGCCTGTTTGGAGTCAATAGTTCCTTTGTACCTAATCTCTTCTGCCACCACTCCACCCCTCGGCGACGCCCCCTTGTTCCGCGTACCCCCATATTTTTCTGCTGCCTTTTTGGAGTCAATAGCTTCTTTGTACTCAATCTCTTCTGCCCACACTCCACCCCTCGGCGACGCCCCCTTGTTCCGCGTATGCCCCCCCGGGCTGTCCACGCCTTCTCGTGACCCATAGCCATGCTCTTTTCTTGGCGATGGAGTGAAAGGCGAGCCCGGTGACGAGGCGAAAGGGGACCCTCCTGACACCGGCGAATCCACGCCCTTCACCTTCGTGTGATGATCGGATATTGTCTTCACAGGTGGAAGTGGTTTATGCACCACTGTCCCGTTGCTGTTTGCTGGCTCATAGTATGGATCCTTTCTGGGCTGTGTCGTGGCAGGGACAGTGTATGTAGGACGATTATTACCATGATCCTTTCTGGGCTGTGTCGTGACAGGGACAGTGTATGTAGGACGATTATTATACCCATCATTTGGATATGAATTGGTTTCGTGGTATGGAATATTATGATCCACATGACCGTTGGGCTTTGGATAGCATTGTTCATCGTCACATTCAACATCATCCTCATCATCACTAGAATAGTAGTTTTTATTGTTGTTCTTGTGGAACTTACCTCTTGGTGGAGGGCTATTGTCCCTATGGGCATAGTTGGTCGAGCCAAACATGTCTCCTTTCTTGGTACGATCAAGGCTGGCCGAGGTCCAGGGTCCATACTCCTTTCTTTCGGGGCCATAGCCTGCATGCAAACCTGGGCCTGGATAGCTACCATAACCCATGTATTCTTCAGTTGACTTGTACCTCTCTACCTTGGTGGTTATGCCATAAATACCTCCAAACCCTAGCTCGATGCCACCTTTGTGGCCTCTGTTTTTTTGGGGATTAAACCAGGCCATGTTTGATTAGAAGTGTAATGGGAGATAAGAAGGTTTGTTTGTTTGTTGTGCTGGTGAGGGTTCTGCCTATATAGGATATTTTCTCGAGTTACAGTTACAGTTGATGAAGAGATAAAAATCTAGCTAGATGGGCATAGTGGGATTCTTTTCCATTATTACAAATTTGGAGGAATCAAATTCTATATACAAAAAATGGGATAAAACGTGGCATGTCTAACCATCTTTTTTGCTATATTGGATAGATATGAATAACTCTTTTTCTTGATTGAGATGATGGACGAGAATAATTATATTTGTGGCACCTTTCTTGGTAACTTGTGAATCAAAATAGTCCTCATAAGAATTAGAATATATTTCATTTGTTGGCTAATCGTGTTTCACATCTCTACAGAATCTATAAATAGATAGTGAAATATTTTAAATTATATATGGTTTTATCCAATGTTTCATTTTATTAGAGTAATTAATGTGTATACATAGATATATTAATTATTCTTAATACTTGTGTAACACAACATTTTTAGATGACAATGAATATGAGATACATCGTTTTTTTACAAACATCTAGTTTGAATACTCAGAAGTTTATTTCTTTTATCAGTTATCACTTATCACTGCTATTGATGTTAGAAATTAGTATGAACTGGAACAATTAAAGCTGAAAGATGTATCAGCCATAAATAAATAATTTTTATCATCTAATTTTGGGATGTTGATAAAAGTGCTGATATTGATTTAAAAGACTTATTTAGCCATTTCTAATCTAACGAGTTTTAGATCACGTGAAGATCAATTCAAATTAAAAAAAATATATAATACAAAAATCTTATATATGATAAGTTTATATTAGAGTTCCAATTGTAATGAGATTTTATAAGACTTTGAATTAGTTAAGATTTTAATATAAAATTATTTAAGTATGAAAACCTTAAATTACTATTATAACCTTAAATAATAATTTTTGATAGAGATATGTTAGACAATCCATATTTTGTAAGAAACATCCACATTTTTATATAGGTAATTAATAGATAGATATAATATTTGTTTTCTGGACTTTAGTTAATTTATCCGAAACTAGTCTTGTAGTAGGCCTCCAAAATTGAGTGTTGATAAATATTTTCACACAGTTTTTCCAAAACTATATCACTAAAGAAAAATATACATCTTTTGATGCATTGCTCGTTGCAGCAAAGTCAAAGATTGAAAAGACAAAATCATTAAAAAAACATAAAAGCAAAGCCTAATCAGAATTGGGAAGTAGAGTGGGGAGACACAATCCTTGCTTGGCAAAATTTTAGTCCTTTTTTCAATCCCTTGAACATATAAAATTTAATACGTCAGTATTTCTGATGATGTGATATATTTATCGACTAGATTTACAAAATTTGAATTTAGAGCATTTTTGTAAATTTGTATTAAACCCACCACATACCTTTGAACCAAACAATGTTTAAATGTACTAATAAATCTTGGATACTCATACTACAATCTTATGTCAAACACAATAATTAATTCAAATCCAACATTAAACTTTCAATCTAAACATAACAACCACCTGATCCAATTTATGCACAAAATTTTCAGCAATCAAATAACTATATTAATAAAAAAAAAGTATCATTTGTAGTTTATTCTTATTATTTTACTGCAAATGCATTTTCCAGGATCAGGAATCAACACTAACTTTATAATTTTTTTATAGAAAATATTTCCATTAAAATATATTCAACTGAATACTTCTTCACCAAACAATGCATTACATTAACCTAATTCTCATTCATGAAAAGAAGCTTTTCATATTGTTATTCCTATCTGCACAACAAACTGGGCTTCACCTTCAACAGCTACTCTGGATTTAACCCCAAATTTCTAATTTCCTCACCATTCAGATCTACACTTCTACCACTTTGTCTACTTCTCCTCACCAAGCTGTTCTCTGGAAATGCCTCCCACTGATACGGACTCCGAACTCAGAGTACAATCTCTCTCCCTCGTTTGGGAATTATGTGAAGATTTTAAGCTACTGCATTTTCACTATGTGTTTCTGTGTGTGCTGTACGTGTTTTTTTAATATATTCACTGGTGACTTGTAATGATCACATTTCCTAATTATATGAAAACTGAAATTTATATATATTAGATATCTGACATATTAACAGTGAACATATATTAATGTGTTCACGATGGATATGGTAGCAGAGGACTAACAACCTATTTGCTATATATGATATTTAGTCAAACAAATTTCAAAAATTTGAGATAGAACTTAGATTGAAAATTCAACTTTGATAAAGGTGAAACAAAGAAATAGTGAAAGTAGCGCAGTTTGACTGAAGATGAGTACTGATTAATCTTTCTAACAGTCATTTTAGACATTAATCAATTACTTGTTAATTAAATTTGTTTGTGGAGAGTGGATGTATTAATGTTATTTTAGACCAATTAAAATTCTTAAAATTAAACACATTATCGACAGATTGATTCAACTAGGAAGTCGTAACCGATTTGATTTTTATTTTTTTTAAAGCTGTGAAAATTGGTTTAATCCATAAAACGAGCTGTATTTGTAACAGCCTAAAATTTTATTTAATTATTTATTTAATAACATAATAATATAAGTTATAATTATTAATAATGAAGTATTATAATATAAAGTGATAAGTATATTATAGTCTATCAATTTAAAAGCATCAATAATTGATGCAAGTTGAAAATGGGATAAGGACTCTCCCTTTTACTCCCTCTCATTGGCTCTCTCTCTTCTCTCTCTCTCGCCGATCTCTCTGTCTCTGTTATCCCTTTTTGCTGCAAATTTTTTGCTGTGTTATAGTGGAGCCAGCGCGTGGTTGCGCCGGCGAGTTTGATGAGGGGTGGTCGGCGCTTGTAGCGCCGGTGTGAGGAGTTGGGCCGGCGCTGCAAGCGGAGGTGAGGGTGTATGGGTGTGTGTGAGCGCGGTGGAGTGGTGTTGCCAGCGCGCGAGTCGTCGGCAGTTGTAAAGGCGACGGCGGGGTGTGAGCGGTGACCGACGCACGCTTGCCGCGGCAGCTGGAAATGGTTTCGCCGCCGAGAGAGCAGTTGCGTGGTAGTGGAGGTGTGTGTACAGCTGAGTGCGCGCTGAAATGGAGGTGTGTGTTGGGGAAGGGACCGGTGCCGGAGTTGTGCCGACATCAAAGGACGACGGCTAGGGCGACGGAGGAGACGGCGACAGGCGGCAGCAACGGGGCAGCAGACGCTGGAAAGGTGTGATTTGGGGTGAGAGTTTATCTTTATAAATTTGATATAATGCAAGGACTAATTTGCAAACCCCAACTTTTATGTAATTAGCAATTAAATCCCTCAAGTTACAGAATATGACATAAAAGATCCCGAACTTCCTTGGAATTGAATTTGAATCCCTAACAACTATGTATATTACATTTTACACCTCTAAATTTATGAAACATGCTATAAGACTCATAATTTATGAATAATGACATTTAAAATCCCAATAGTTATAAATATTACATTTTATATTCTTAAGATTATGAAAATAAGTTTTAAGCACCATGAATTATGAATAATGATATCGGACCCCTGAATTTTAATAAAATTACATTATGTAACCTACAAATTGGTAATATTATGTATTGCCTATTAGAATTGTTTTATATTGCTAAAACGATCCCTAGAATATTGCTAAAATTACATAACACATCCTAAATTTTACTTAAATTTATAGACGAGTTCTTATGTTTTGTAAGGTATCTAGAAGGGAATCGAGATAAATCGGCGACAAGAGGTTTCCAAGTTAGGTTCTAATTCTATAAATTAGATTTAATTTAAGGACCTTTAGGTAATTAATTAACATCTAAAAATATTATTTACAATATCTCTTAATTCTAATGATATATAGACCTAAATATAATTATGGACATTATAATTTGATCTTCATAATTTAATAAACGAACCAATAACCTAATTATAAATATTAAACATACAATTAAATATCAATTTCAATTCTCTTAAACAATAATTAACTAAACATGTTATGCAATTAAATATATTTCCTAAATTAACTTATAATTTCAGTTAATTGAATTCATTTTTTTTATAAATTAAATTTCATAGTTAATCTAAATACGCAATAATCATAAATATAGTTAAATTTTCTAATATCTAAGTTAAACCGTAAAATTATATAATTAGATTTTCTAAGATTATTTTTAAGAGTCTTCAAGAATTATTTTAAGCCAAAAGCTTTATAATTTACTTGTCTAGAATTATTAACAAGTCTTCAAGATCTAACCTAAATCATAATTTTATAATTAATTTCCCTGAAACTAAGTTAAGTCTTTCAAAATCTAAATAAAGTCTAATTAAGCTTTCTAATATTTTAATAAACACATTTTTATTATAAATTTACCTAAACCTTATATTCACCTTAAAATCATTTATTTTATCTTTTAAACCACAACATCATTAGAAACCTATTACATCTTATCAAATAAAACCTTAAAGGACATATTTTAATTACTAATGACCTTAACTAAAGAATTTATAACTAAACAATGTACTAAGACATTTTTAATGATCGATGTAGGAAAAGAGGAATGAAGAATTATCTATACTTGTTCAACAACATATAATTTACACACGTTCTTCTCATGAGGTGGGGGTAATTTTTTTAAATTATATTGTTATAAAGTTTATATATGCAATCTTTTAAGATTATTATTGAATATGAATGTGATTGCTGAATGATTAATGTTAAGTGATGGAAATCTTGATGATTGAAGAATGATTGAGATGAATACGTGCATTATCAAAGAATTCAATTTATGTGATTGATGAATGATTTAAAGCACATGATGATGGATTGTGATTATTTTCGGAATGTGAACGTTTTACTATGAATGCAAAAGTGAAAAATGATGTGAAGTTAATATTTGCATATGTGTAAATAAGATGTGTTTTCATGGCAGTTGAGAACTGCAACTAAGTGTTATGTTAAATTAATGTGCTTCTATGGGTATGTTTGATATGTGTATGTGTGAAGTAAATATGTGTGCATGTGTATGCGTATGCAGTACGACTAAGATCTGTATAACAACAGCTGATCATTGTATCAAGACGGCTAAGACCCGTAAAAATGTTGTCATGGCAGCTAAGACCCGTAAAAAATGTTTTCACGGCGGTTAAGATCCGCATATATTTGCAAGACGGCTAAAAACCGTAAATGTGAAAAATGAAAGTGATATGCTTGAAGGTGAATGATGATTGATTGTATGTTTGCAAGACGGCTAAGAACCGTAAATGTGAAAATGAAAGTGATATATTTGAATGTGGATGATGATTGATTGAGATTGATGCTTACATTTTTAAAATGATTTAAGTTACGTGATTGAAATGATCTATTTTCTACGGTTTTTATTAAAAGATAAACATTTTACGAAAATCTGTTTTTATGTGATAAAATCGTGGTTTAGCAAGTGCGTTTAAATTTATAAAATTTTATTATAATGATTTGTTAAACGCCGGGTAAAATCTTTAGAAATTATTTTATGTCATCCCGAGTCTTCCCACTGAGTGTATTTCAAATACTCACCCCTCTTTTAAAAATGTTTTCAGTTTAAGGATTTTAAGACGTGGAGTGCGAACGGTGGATGCTGGTAGTCGATGATCAAAGGTTATAGAAGTTTTTATTTAGAGTGATTAATTTCATCAATTTTAGAAATGAATATCTTATAATAAAAGGTTATAAATGTTTTTATACATAAGTAACGTCTCGATTAAAGTTTATTTACAAAAAGAATCGGGACGTTACAGTATTTGGATTTTAACTCGTAAGAATTGGATTCTAAGGCTAATTAACCTCACACTGGATCTTCTGTACCAAAATTTGTGTTTCATTTAGTATGCCACATAATTTTAATATTGATTTTTTTTTATTATAACAACTTTATTTTGAAAATTAATATAATTAATTTTGAAATGTGGTAGACGCGATATAGAAATATTTGATACAGTGAATCTCATTTGAATTAACCTAGCTATTATATACTATAAAACAGGATTGAAATATAACTAATTTTCTATACATCGATTCGAAAATATCCTAGTACTATCAGGTCATTTTGATCACCAAATTCCATACAAAAACATTATAATAATGTATAAAAAAAAAAAACTAAATAAGCACATGGTACTTATGTTTCAACACAGCAACATTAATCCATATATTAATAAAAGACACATTACGATGACTTCATTGAGGACTTTGCAAGTAACTTACTCTAGGACAGCCTTCACAACACAAACCTCAATTATAACATCACCAGCACCTTCAACACTGATCATAGTAAAACACACATTACACACACACATGATAGTTCCAAGGATACATGCATGCATGCTTGCTAGCTAGCAGTTATAAATATTTATGTATATCAGTACTTATCGGTAATCCACAAAAACACCCCCATATTTTTCTGCTGTCTTTTTGGAGTCAATAGTTACTTTGTAGTTAATCTCTGCTGCCCACACTCCACCCCTCGGCGACGCCCCCTTGTTCCGTGTACGCCCCCCCTCCCGGGCTGTGCACGCACCCATATTTTCTGCTGCCTTTTTGGAGTCAATAGTTTCTTCGTACTTAATCTCTGCTGCCCACACTCCACCCCTTGGCGACGCCCCCTTGTTCCGTGTACGCCCCCCCCGGGCTGTCCACGCACCCATATTTTCTGCTGCCTTTTTGGAGTCAATAGTTCCTTCGTACTTAATCTCTGCTGCCCACACTCCACCCCTGGGCGACGCCCCCTTGTTCCGCGTACGCCCCCCCGGGCTGTCCACGCCTTCTCGTGACCCATAGCCATGCTCTTTTCTTGGCGATGGAGTGAAAGGCGAGCCCGGTGAAGAGGCGAAAGGGGACCCTCCTGACATCGGCGAATCCACGCCCTTCACCTTCGTGTGATTATCGGATATTGTCTTCACAGGTGGAAGTGGTTTATGCACCACTGTCCCGTTGCTGTTTGCTGGCTCATGGTATGGATCCTTTCTGGGCTTTGTCGTGGCAGGGACAGTGTATGTAGGACGATTATTACTATGATCCTTTCTGGGCTGTGTCGTGACAGGGACAGTGTATGTAGGACGATTATTATACCCATCATTAGGATATGAATTGGTTTCGTGGTATGGAATATTATGATCCACATGACCTTTGGGCTTTGGATAGCATTGTTCATCGTCACATACAACATCATCCTTATCATCACTAGAATAGTAGTTTTTATTGTTGTTCTTGTGGAACTTACCTCTTGGTGGAGGGCTATTGTCCCTATGGGCATAGTTTGTCGAGCCAAACATGTCTCCTTTCTTGGTGCGATCAAGGCTGGCCGAGGTCCAGGGTCCATGCTCCTTTCTTTCGGGGCCATTGCCTGCATGCAACCCTGGGCCTGGATAGCTACCATAACCCATGTATTCTTCAGTTGACTTGTACGTCTGCTCCTTGGTGGTTATGCTATAAATACCTCCAAACCCTAGCTCGATCCACCTTTGTGGCCTCTGTTTTTTTGGGGATTAAACCAGACCATGTTTGATTAGAAGTGTAATGGGAGATAAGAAGGTTTGTTTGTTTGTTGTGCTGGTGAGGGTTTGTAATGTCTTTAGTTTGCTTGTATAGGATATTTTCTCGAGTTACAGTTACAGTTGATGAAGAGATAAAAATCTAGTCTATATGGGCATAGTGGGATTCTTTTCCATTATTACAAATTTAAAGGAATCAAATTCTATATACAAAAAATGGGATAAAACGTGGCATGTCTAACCATCTTTTTTGCTATATTGGATAGATATGAATAACTCTTTTTCTTGATTGAGATGATGGACGCGAATAATTATATTTGTGGCACCTTTCTTGGTAACTTGTGAATCAAAATTGTCCTCATAAGAATTAGAATATATTTCATTTGTTGGCTAATCGTGTTTCACATCTCTACTACAGAATCTATAAATCGTGTCTAACCATCTTTTTTGCTATATTGGATAGATATGGTTTTATCCAATGTTTCATTTTATTAGAGTAATTAATATGTATACATACATATATTAATTATCATTAATACTTGTGTAACACAACATTTTTAGATGACAATGAATATGAGATACATCGTTTTTTAACAAAGATCTAGTATGAAAACTCAGAAGTTTATTTCTTCTATCAGTTATCACTGCTATTGATGTTAGAAATTAGTATGAACTGAAACAATTAAAGCTGAAAGATGTATCAGCCATAAATAAATAATTTTTATCATCTAATTTTGGGATGTTGATAAAAGTTGCTGATATTGATTTAAAA
This sequence comes from Scutellaria barbata, assembly GCA_028654395.1. Classification (NCBI taxonomy): domain Eukaryota; kingdom Viridiplantae; phylum Streptophyta; class Magnoliopsida; order Lamiales; family Lamiaceae; genus Scutellaria; species Scutellaria barbata. The sequence continues at coordinate 8,242,995 of CM053646.1, read as the reverse complement.
GACTTATTAAGCCGCTTCTAATCTAATATAATACTCGTTTTCTGGACTTTAATTAATTTGTCCGAAACTAGTCTTGTAGTAGGCCTCCAAAATTGAGTGTTGATAAATATTTTCACACAATTTTTCCAATATTATATCATTAAGGGCATCTACATCAATTCATTATGGAGTGTTTTTAATTAAAACAAAAAGTATATTAATTAATGTAGGTGTGTTTTTAAGTATGTGTTTTTGTGTAATCAATGTGTGTGTTAAGTTTGAAAAATGCATTTTTGTCCCCTACTTTAATAATTGGCTAATGATTGATATAATGACACATCATCAATTAATGCATTTTGCTTCTTTTTTTTTTTTTCTCATCTCAATATATTTATTTTCTTTACTTTTTCTATACAAATAAATTATTTTCTTTTCTTCCCTATACAAATAATTTATCATTTTTGTATTATTTATACATTTTAATGTGAGTTGAAATTTTTTAATGTAATAATTAAAAAATTCTCTATACAATTTGCACTAAAATTAATACAATAAATAAAGAATTAATTTGAATTGATATAAATAATAGAATAAGAATGGTAGATGGTAACCACCATTCCTTTGAATTTGGTAGAAATTGAAATTGTGGTTCAAAGTACAAAAGGTAATTCAATTGGTCAAATTTATTACTCCACTTTCTCAAGTGAAATTGTAGATATACCTAATTTTCAATTGTAAATACACCTAATTTTCAATTCATAAGACTACTCCATCGTTGTAGGTTGGCGACCCAGATGAAGAAAAGACAAAAAACAATAAATAATTTATTTTACACTATAGACTCAGATGAGTCTATTGTGTTCTTTCTACATGAATATGTATTTATTCATTATTTCAATGTCCAAATAAAATTTAATTGTTCATTTATATTAATTGTATGTCAAATGTATTGTAATGTCAATTGCTTATTTTCAATTTATTACTAGCTATATCTATGTCTTTTTTTATATAATTAATTTTAAAAAATAATATTTAAATATTATTAATTATATTTTAATGTGAATTGAAAATTATTAATATCATAATTAATTAATCCAACATACAAGCAATAAATAATTATTTTAAATTGATATAAATAAAAATAAAAATTAGTGGATCATGAGACCCATATGTAATGATTGTATTTGTGTTAAATTGATTGAAAGTTATGTTAAATTGACGTAGATGTATATTTTAAAAAAAGAGATATTTTTAATTAATATGATGACATGTGAACTTCACATTAAAATAATGTACTAAATACACATTGACGTGGACGTGGATGCTCTAAAGAAAAATATACATCTTTTGATGCATTGCACGTTGCAGCAAAGTCAGAGATTGAAAAGACAAAATCATTAAAAAAAAACATAAAAGCAAAGCCTAATCAGAATTGGGAAGTAGAGTGGGGAGACACAATCCTTGCTTGGCCACAATTTTAGTCCTTATTATTTCAATCCCCATATAAAATTTAATACATCAGTATTCTTCCTTTTTAATTCTGATGATGTGATGTATTTATCGATTAGTTTTACAAAATTTGAATTTAGAGCATTTTTGTAAATTTGTATTAAACCCACCACATACCTTTGAACCAAACAATGTTTAAATGTACTAATAAATCTTGGATACTCATACTACAATCTTATGTCAAACACAATAATTAATTCAAATCCAACATTAAACTTTCAATCTAAACATAACAACCACCTGATCCAATTTATGCACAAAATTTTCAGCAATCAAATAACTATATTAATAAAAAAAAAGTATCATTTGTAGTTTATTCTTATTATTTTACTGCAAATGCATTTTCCAGGATCAGGAATCAACACTAAATTTATAATTTTTTTATAGAAAATATTTGCATTAAAAAAAAAAAAAACTATATTCAACTGAATACTTCTTCAACAAACAATGCATTACATTAACCTAATTCTCATTCATGAAAAGAAGCTTTTCATATTGTTACTCCTATCTGCAGAACAAACTGGACTTCACCTTCAACAGCTACTCTGGATTTAATCCCAAATTTCTAATTTCCCCACCATTCAGATCTACACTTCTACCACTTTGTCAACTTCTCCTCACCAAGCTGTTCTCTGGAAATGCCTCCCACTGATACGGACTCCGATCTCAGAGTACAATCTCTCTCCCTCGTTTGGGAATTATGTGAAGATTTTAAGCTACTGCATTTTCACTGTGTTTCTGTGTGTGCTGTACGTGTTTTTTTATTTTTATTTACAGAGATCATCAAGCAATCCAGCTACTCTAGGAATGAGGTAAGAGAAAGATAGTACTCTAGATGTGGGTCTTTTCGATTTTATTTTGTATTTGTATTTGTATCGTACAATGTGGGGAAGAAGATGGGGTGGGGACGAAGATGTTTTTTTTGCCTTTACTTTCTCCGTGTTAATTTAGAAACATTCATCAGTGAATATGCGTTTGCGAATCTCAACAACTTGGAGCACTGTGCCAAGTATTTGAACAATGCTCTCGTCACATTTGGCTTCCCTACTTCACTCGATCTCTTTTCCAATGATCCGGTAAGTTACCTTTTCACTTTCTCCCCTATTTTTTGGTTGTAAAATTTTATTTTAGGTATTATTTTATGGATTTATGTTGCTATGCATTTAATGTGGATTGGGAAAATTGGAAGTAGGTATCGGTAGCGAGGACTTGCAATTGTATATACGCGTTGTTGCAGCAGAGACAGAGGGATGTTGAGTTTAGAGATTCAGCCAATGAGCAGAGGCAAAGGTACCACTCTTTGTACCAAGTATTCTAGTAGTTAACCATAGGAACTACTTCCACCACGTATGATGTTGTCATGATATTTACGAAGAAGGTTTTACACATGTTGTGTTATGGAATTGTGGTGTAGTGAGTGTTTGCTTTGTGGTTCTATGGAAAAGGTAGGGTGTGAATAAAACTCTAGGTTTATTGTTGAGAAATTCCATTCTTGGTGGATTAGGTTTAGCTTGTAGATTTTGTCAAATGAGACCTTAAAAGGAGAAGATTGACAAAACAAATCTGATACTTTTTTTTTTTTTTTGATCATTGGAACTTGTTTCTGGAAGTGCCCAAAATCTTTGATTTACTAGTAGTTAAGATAGTTTACATCCGAATATCTATGTTCTCTCCTGCAGAACTAGCGACTCAAAATATTAAATAATTAAAAGTTCATGATGATGTGAAGGAACCTCAAACATCAATGTTGAGGCAGAGATTCAATAGGTTTTATTTTCTCAGTCTGTTGAAGTTTAGCAAAATGGTTCCTTTTGTGTTGAGAAGATGACTTACATGTTTTTTTTTTTAAAGACTTTTATCAGACATTTCAAGATTAGAGGCTAAAGTTGAGAGGCTGGAGGCACATCTATCTGGAAAAGATAGAGAGATAGCTAGTATGACTAGAACGGTTTGTCCACTGTTTCATTTTTGGAAAGATCTTGTGAGATGTAGTTAAGTAATATCTCCTCTCTGATTTCATAAATATATTCATGTATAGGAAGCTAAAGCTACAGCAGCTTTCAAAGCCCAAGTTGACAAGTTGCAGCAGGAGCGAGATGAATTTCAGAAGATGGTTTTGGGTAATCAGGTTTACACCTTACCTTTTTCTGCCTGTCATACCAGTCTATCCATCACTGGATTATTAATTATAGAACTGTAATTGATAAACAGCAAGTGAGAACTCAGCAGATCCATGAGATGAAGAAGAAAGAGAAAGATTATATAAAGTTGCAGGTGATGTTTCTGTGTGCCTTATTACCCTCTTCAATGAAATACAGAGCTTGAAGACTAGATATTTCATGAAGAGAGTACAGGCAGGCATATTTATGTAATTAACATGCCATTTTGTGCAGGAGAGGCTTAATCAAGTATTAGCAGAGAAAAAGAAGGAATCAAGATCAGGCATGGAAATTATGAATTTACTGCAGGTAAATTTGTTTCTAGTGTCTCCTATTATATTACAATTTCCTTTTCCTCATGGGCCTATATTATGCTGATAGAAAGAAGGTAGGCAGCGTGGGACGTGGAATGGAAAGAAGGCTGATACTGACTTCTATAAGAAAATTGTAAGTAATGTGATTAGCTTGGTAAAGTATCTAGCCAAGCACAAATTTTTTGATTACTGCATGATGCTTGTAGGTGGACACTTATGAAGCTAAGAATCAAGAATTGGTGGCAGAAAATGCTAATTTGAGGGCATTACTACGTTCTATGCAGGTAACTTCTTCTCGTCCTCCTCTCTTCTGGACATTTTTCATTTACTGCATAAGTTGCATTGGTAAGAATCTTTTGCTTCCTTAAACATGTATGTCTAAATTATCACTGGCTGGCTCCAGGTGGACATGCGGGAATTCCTGAATGCTCCAAATGGGAAGCAGTCTTCTCCTGTCAATAATAGGTCAGACGGTGACCAATTCCAGCCCCCTTTAGGTGGTAGGACGGTATGTCATGATTTTGATGCAGGATATAGTGTATTTATTAACGCCAAACTTCCATTTGGTAGAATAAGGTCTATTTTGTACTTCACAGGACATGTTTGATCTGCCTCTTCACATGGCTAGAGATCAAATTGAAGAAAGTCTTCGAACAAAGATGACTTCAATTAAGGTAGAGAGCTAAAAGTTAATACCGATGTGTATGCTGAGAGAACCAATTCAGTAATTTCTTGACAAGTTGGTATTATAATTTCTTCCTAATAATGTTCTGCTATATATAAAATGAAGGAACGCATGTTTCAACTTCAAGATGCACAAAAGGGTGCAGAAGTCACTTCTGAGGCGTCGGAGAGAGAACTTGAGCTTGAAGCTCAGCTTGTTGAGGCAAGAAGCATTATTCAAGAGCAGGTATGATACTGTTTCTAGCATGGAGCCTGGAGGATTTTTGCTGAGATGGTTTTAGTATGAAGTGGAAGAATTTTGCCTTTTTGATGCTCCGCCTTTTCACTTTCTTGCATCGTTTACTTTATTTTTGGATAAATCTATAATTAGTGGATGTTAATTTTGAAAATGAATAACTAGGTAATTCGTAGGTTTTCCTTAGGAAAATGTAAGTTCTGCTTGTGATTCTGCCAAATTCAGCTGCATGTTTCATATGAGGTTTCTTCATCTGAAAAAAGTACATTCAAATATTTTTTAAAATGAAAATATACTCTTTTGAGTTAATAGTATTAGCACGTATCACATCAATTGCCTTCTGATGAATACATTTCATTCAAGTTTTGGAAATTTCCTAGTTGAAATGCAATCTCGTGAGCAAATTGCATGTGTCTGTTAGTCAGTTTGGAAGGTGTTAGAATTTCTCTCTATCTCATCTGTGACACATTGAGTCTTCATATCTTTTAATGCAGGCATCTGTAATGTCTAAACATCTTGCTAAGTCTGAGAGGCCAAGGTACATTCTAAAAAAATCTCTTACCCCAACAAATCTTACTTTTGCACTGTGCACGTGCACTTGCAGTCTGCAGAGATGTATTAGTAGGAGATAGGGGAAAAAAGAAAGAATACAGATGAATGAAAAAACTGAAGGATAAAATTTTATGCAGGAGATTAAGTGGGCATTTGAGTTCTGAGAGGGATGTGTTGTGATCACCATAAGGTATGCTCATTAACTATGCTACTTCTGTTCTCAAAAGAAAAACCCGCTCCTTCTGCTTCAATTGACCAATTTTTTTATTTCCATCCATTTAATATTGTTTTAATTTTATCTACAGTACATCTGAACCTATTAAATATGAGTTATGTCGTTGTTTCCTAGTCTCTTAACTCCATCAAGCATGTTTTGTACATGGTGGAGATGCTTTTTTATATATATTTTTAATTTTCAAAATTTAATTATTCATTTTGCTCTGTAGGGGATGTAGTCACCAAATCCTTGTAGCTGTACGTGACACCTGGTTCTTTGATCATGTAATCTTGGTGTTCGTTGCCACTGGCAAAGCTTCATACTGTTGGAAAGCTCTACATACGCTCATTATTGTACTGATCATTTCTTCTAAGTTTTTAGAAAACCGCAAACGCCCACCAAAGCTGGATCTCATAGTAGCTTTGCTGCCCCTTGCAGACAGTAATGTACATATATGTGATTGTTCAATGCTTAACTTATCATAACTTTTAGGTATAAATTCCACTGAACAAATTGCTCTTTCAAGTTTCACTGTTTCAGTACTTGTTCAAATTTCTCAACATTTTCTGTGTTTGTATCATTCTGCCTTTGACTGAGCAAATCATTGCTACTGGGTTGATCACAGCTTGGTTATTCTATCATCCTCCATAGAAAGAATGGGTACATGATTGCAAATATTGGTGGAAGTCCTTGTGTGAGGGTACATTACATTGCATTATTGCTGGCCAAATAGCATGTGCTCTTTGATATCTTCTTGACATCACTTGTCTTTTCTTTTGATCTTTATTGCAGGTGAGAATTGTGTTCATCAATTTGTAATGTACAAGCTTTCAATGAACAATCTTTACATGTACAAGCTTTTTTATGGGTAGCCATATTAGCATGTGTCGGTGATGCTGTGCACATTATTTCCCCCAAGTATTATGATAGTAAAAAGAAATATTTGGTCAATAACTCAAAAGGTCAACCCCTATATCATAGCTTAAATGACAAATTCAATGAACAATCTTAATGTCCCTTCATTCTTCCGCTTCTCACTAAATTCGACGAATGGAGTGAAATTAATTAGCCTTGTTTTAAAAGTGAAGTCAAACTAGTTTCATGAGTGAGATACACTTAAAACCCCACAAAAATTGCACATTCTTTTCACATAACTAATCGCTTGTTATTCGATATTTGAATGGTTATTAATGATTTCCAAGTCTTTAATGTCACGTTCTCATCTAAAGGAGCTACCTTGATGATGGATAAGCGGTTGGTTCAAACTTGAAGATTTAGCCCACAAACACTCAAGACAAATTCTTTATGAGGTATTATTATGGTGTATTGGTGTTGGATTAGTCTGTTTATCATGGGATCACCAAGAGTTATGGCCAATGGGCCAGGTGTACCAGCTTTTAAGACATTTTATCTCTTAGTGGTTGCAAGTTTGAGAGCTCTTGTTGAGGTTGGAGATGGGGCGGGGCCATCCCATCTTTATTACACCATTTGATGATGTTAAATAAATTTAACCGAAGACATTGTTTGGAATATAGTTTTTTTTTTTTTTTTTTTTAAGTCAGAAAATGGTTGATTAAGAGGAAGTTGGTTGTACCTTAAGGACTATGTAATTGCACATGAATTATATCTCACACTGCTATGACCAAAACCTTGACAACCTTCAAAGCAAAGGGGTTTCTTTGCTTGTCTATGTCAAAAGAAGTTAATCACTCCCAAAGATACTTCATAGAGTAACAAATTAACCCAAACATTTTTTTTTTTTAAAATTCCCATCAATCATCGCCCAATTATCAGCCTTCTTACAGTCACACAATCATGTGCCCTCTTTCCCATCCTTCACTTCTCCCTGCATACTTATAATGCATGCATATGTGTTCCATCATTTTTAAGTTCTTGAACAATACACTCTTTCAAGAAAGATGGAAAATATGGAGGTGAAAGCCAGTGATGTGGAGAAAAGGGCAGTTTCTGTGCTTCAAGATGACGGATTCTGCATGAACAAAATCCTTGCAAGGGAGTCATCAGCAGGCCAATCTTCGCGTGTATTTTATCGCGAAGCAGAAGGGGTTCCTTTCAGGTGGGAAATGCAACCAGGGACACCCAAGAACCCTCAAGAACAAGATGCAATCCCACCACTTAGCCCTTCTCCATTGATGCAAAGCTTGGGCCTTCCCCTGCCTAATCTTGACCATGATGAGTCCCAAGAATCGGCTTTTAAGACGTCCAAGATTTGGAAGTTGAAGAAGAGAATTCATAGAGATATAGTCAAGAAGATGGAGATGCTAGGTAGAAGAAGTAAACAGCAAGAGATGTATATGAACTCAGTCAAGAATTCGAGCTTTTCTTCAACTTCGTCTGCTTCTTTGTTCTCACAGAACAGCCATGTTCTTGATTCATCCATGGTTGATGGCCCTTTTTGTTGCAGTCCATGGAACGTCCCTGCTATATTGGTTCGGTTTTTTTTTTTTTTTTTTAATTAAAAAAAAATCATTTTTCAAGAACAAGTTTTTATATATATTTTCTTGATTTGGACTATTATCAAACAGGAAGAAGGCAACACGAGCATATATTATTGCAGCCAACACAAGACTGCATTCGCTGTGGAAGAAGATGGCTCCTTTCTCAGCAGGATTCTTTCCGCCGGAGACCAGTTTTCCGGCGCATTGGACACCGGGATTCCACCCGCCGGAGTTCCATTCCGATGGGAAATGCAGCCTGGAACGCCGAAAGCTCCACCGGAAAACGCGCTGATACCACCTCCCAGCCCTCCGCCGGCGGTGCAAAGCCTGTCTCTGCCGCGGCGCGGGGGCGGAGAAGCGGTGAAGAAGTCGACCTGGAAAACGGCCTGGTTCTGGACACGTGGCAATGACAAAAAGAAAGGGAGTGTAAGAAGGCAGTATGAGATGAGCTTTAGGTGTAATGAAAGGTCCTGTGATGAGGAATTTGATGCTTCTAGTTATCGAGAATCAGATTCTGTCTCGTCTTTGTCTTCGATAACGCCATTGTCGAAAGGGGATTGGAGAATGTCGAAAATCAGGAGGAATTTGAGTAGAATCCATTTTCTTGTTTTTGTTAGAAGAAAATTCAAGTCTTTTACATCTTAGTTTTGGCTGGTTTTGGCCATGCTACTTTTGAGTTGTATCATCCTCTTAAACTGTGTTTTAATGATCACATCTGTATAGCTTTTCAATTTGGGAAAAACATGATGCGTCCCTTCATTTTAGAGCGTTGGATTAGTAGTTCTTCTTGTACATGAATCTTGATTTTAAAAAATAAAAGCTGTTTTGGAGCAATGTTTTCATAACCGAATTGGTAGCCAAACCGGCCTGGCCACCGATTGACGGTTCAACCGGTCTGGTCGGTTGAACCACCGGTTCAATCGATGAAATGATCTTTATCTATTTTTTTTTTAATATTATTTATGTTATATTAAAAAAGTTATGCACTTATACGATTCATATTAAAATAAATACAATAAAGTCATAAAATGTCAAACTACATATCCCATAATCCATAATGAAGTCTAAAACTAAGATAGATAAAATGACAAAGTAAAATATTTTGAATCGTTGTTTTCTTTAGTTATTTTAGTTTCTTTTTCAACTTTTGAAGTCCAAAAATGAAAGATCATTATTTTCCGATTAAAAAAAAAATTGATTTTCCGATTTTCGATTCCCGGTTATAACCGGTTTTTGATCGATTCTTTTCGGTTTAACTGAAAAAATGATTAATTGGGTGTATTTGGATCGATTTTCATGTCGATTCTCGGTTGAACTAGTCGGTCCGATCCAGTTATGAAAACACTGGTTTGGAGAACTAAATAAGGATCATACGTATGATTAAATTCCAAGATACTTCAATGGTACTTTGGGTATTTTTTTTCTGGTGTTCTCATTTGAAAATATTATATTATATAATATTAGTGTTATATTTCTTACTCCAAAATAATCACTACACATTATGTGTATCAAATAATGTGTATTTAAATATTATATAACATAAGATGTGACATAACAGAAGATCTGATCCATATACTGTATAAAATTAACATAAATCACTTAAAGTAGCACTCACAAAACTCATACTATTTAAAAAAAAAATTGAAAGAATTTTGTAGTAGATAGAAGAATCCATATTAATAGTATACCATGTATACAAAACATATATGTTAAACAAAATATAAAGAGTCGGACTTTATTTATGATTCGTTTTTTTGCACACCATTATTTTGTTGCATTGCTGCTTTGATAAGTCCAAATATAGAATGGCTTGGCCCAATTAGTATGCCCGTCTATTTGCCTTTGTACGAGCTGGAAGCCAAGGAGTAGGAATTCAACAAGAAGTGGAAAAGCGGCCCACTAAGCTTGAGTTTTCAGGCTCACAAAAAAAGTGCCCAGCCCATATACTCTATAATCAGTTCACTTAAGATATTAATTTGAAATATTTTAGTTTAGAGCCATATATAAACAACTAAAAATCCCGATATTATAAGGAATGAATATTGTCAAAATTTTCATCTTTCATGTTTTATTTATTATGTACAATTTTATTATACTATATATTTTTGTTATCATTGATTTTGTAATTTTGAAGACAAAAAGGAATTTTTTTTTTCTGTTGTCATGATTTATGTGAAATCATTTTTTCGATCAACATACAAAGTGGTAATAACCCACCAGATTTATTTAAAACGCTTCAAGATCAAGTTAAGGATAATGAATCACATAGAAATGTGCATGGCACGTGATGTCTTATTTTGGTGACATGTAAAATCTATGATCATATGAATCGTATCTTAAAGAAATATTTAAATTTAATATTAAAAGGTAAAAATTCTACAAATCTGAAAGTCTCAACTCTCCTTTTATTGTATATATATATAATACATAAAATGTAATTACTATTTTGAAATATAAGATAAAATATAATATGAAATTAAAAATACCTTAAATTCCGTATTTCCTGTGTTCAAGTCCGGCGGCATAATACTCGCACCACGACTCTATTCTCTATACTTTATATTATATTATATTCAATGAATATTTCGTCGATTACTATGTATATAAATGTTTGCAGTGGGCATTAATATTTATTATTACTTTTTGAACTGATATAGCATTGTCTGTTTGTACCATGCTACAATAAATTTATTTGTTAATAATAATACTAAATAAAAGTGGTACACAAACTATGAGATGATAGCAATAGGACAAAGTACTCCACAAATTTGAGTGCACTCGTGTTTCCTCCACTACCAATACTAAACAAATATAATAAGCACGTACAAATAAAATGTTTTTGTCTTTAAAGAAAACAAATTCTTGCCTAGTATCTTTCATCCAATATGCAACATGCTACATTAGTTAGTCATGTAAAAGAGGGTGACGTAATTTTTTTATACACTTACATCTTATGAGTGGATTGTTAATCAGTTTAAGATGTTAGATTTTATTTTTAGGAGTAGGTTGTTAAAATGTCGGATGAAATAAAATGACCCAGCTCATAATATTTGATTTTAAGAGCTCACGTGTCATTATTTAAATAAGAAAAACTTAATTGTGGAAGCTTATATCGTCTATAAAACTTTATAAATTGAATTAAGAGTTCACGATCTTAACCAAACATGCAATCCTAACATCAGTGCCAGCTATCCCACTATTTTTTTGCAATTTTATTTCTCTAATGCAAATACTATTTAGAGTCAACCACAGTTATATTGATGATTTTATTGATGATTTTATTTAATACATGTAGTGAGATTAAACAACATTTTGTAATTATTATATATATGTGTGTTACCAAAAGTTATGACCTACCGGCCCAAGGTTGTTTTAGACTATGTTTTAAGGTTTTAAAATTGGACATATCATGCAATAGTTTTTGACATCTGGGAGTCTCTTACTAGACCTCACAACTAAAAATCTACATGTCTGTCTCACTCCCAATTAATTATATCATAATATAATAAAAATACCAAAGACATAATATACAATTGATTATATGTCATTGTCTTTAAATAAATAATGACAAAGAGTTGAAGACAGCCCACAATTTTTTATTGTTAATCTTCATGCTTTTTGAAAAAAAAAAAAAAAATTCTTGGTACTTATGAAAAGTGTATAACACCAAATACCCACAAATCAAACTACAGAATCCAATTTAAAAAATTAAAATTAAAATACAAAACCGACAAATATTATTTTTCCTAGAAATTATAAATATCAGCATTAATTTGGCATACCATTCACCTTAAGATAACGCCAAGAAACAGAAAACAAAATGACCATCACTTCCGACAACTTCGAGTCCTACCCACCCTTCTTCCGACCAAACTCACCGGAACCGGGACATGACCCGACACCAGAACCTGAGCCGGATTCGGATTCGAATCCGGGCTGTCTTCCGGTTATAGATTTGAAGGAGATGAAGGGGGAGAAGGTGAGTAAAGTATGCGAAGAGTGGGGCATGTTCAGGCTAACCAACCACGGCGTTCCCGCGAAGCTGCTGAGCCAACTCCATGAACATGCCAACAAGCTTTTCTCTCTCAGCTTTGAATCCAAACAGGGTTTACCTACGAGCCCTATGCTGTACTTCTGGGGAAGCCCAGCTCTTACCATGTCGGGGAATGCTAAACAGACGGGGCCTGTCACTCACAGACTCAACTGGTTGGAAGGTTTCAATGTGCCCTTAGCTATGATTTCACAGTTTGAGTGTCAATATGATCCACTGCTTCAGTCTTTCAGGTTTATTACCATCCTCAACTTGTTTCTGTGTTTTTCTTCTTCTTGAAAATCAAGTTTAATGGTTTTTAATGTTGTTTTGCACTTTCTTAGTCATTGGTATGACATAAAATTAATCATATTCATAAAATATTTAGTTGAATGTTGACTTTAAAACCGTAAATCAACATCAATATACAAATATTCGTTCAGACGTTGGATTATACTAAAAATCAATTAAAGACAATTTTTTTATCGTGCGTGTGTGGCCTATCTACTTTGGTGAGGGTATCTTGATCTTCTATACAAATAAAATAGGTAAAAGAAATTTATCTAATTTGTACATGTACTGGCAATTACTAAAGGGTTGTTTTATCCAAAAGAAATATTTAGACCTATTTTCATGTACTCAATCAATATTGAAATTCTTTATTTCTTTCCCACCCCTCATTGGTTAAAGGCCTGGAAGTTTTATTTAAAAGAATAGGGAGCAATAGTAGTTTGTGGAGTTGATTGATAGTTAAATCATATTGATTTGCATTTTATATATTGAAAAATGCTAAAATACCCATTGTCAACAATTTTTAATACATGATAACATATAATGATCACATCCTCTTATTATATGAAATGAAATTAATAATTTTATTAGATTTTTAATACATTAATCATGAATGTCCATAGTGGATAGGGTAGCAGAACTATTTATGTATTATAGTGAGTCATAAGCCATTAAATATTGTTGGCCGCCACTATAAATTTTCCAGCCACTGGTGATATTGCCCCTCCTATATATATATATATATATATATATATATATATATATATATATATATATATATATATATATATATATATCCCACTTCTTTTATTTATACTTAATTTTAACTTATCTATTTCACCTTCTAATATTACCTGACTTAAAGAGATCAAGATTAACTATTTTAGATTATATTATAATCAGGTTGGTAATTTCAAGAAATAATGATTAATTTGAAAAGAGAAAAAAAAAAAAAAACTGTTACCATATAGACATTACATGATTGAAGCCTGATTATATCGATCTGTTAGGCAAATCTACTCATAGAGATCAGTATCGGTGAAAATTAGTGTTATATGAAAGAATTACTTTCCCCAATATTCTCAACTAATTAGTAATGAAGAATAGATGTTCATTTGGTTTCAATTAAACACTGAAAAAAATCTTTTAATTACTTGGTTCTTGAATCTTTATACAACTCATCTCTGGTGTTGTGAAGCTGGTTTTGTGGGGGTCCTCATTTGCAAAAAGTTTGTCCTTTTTCATTCTTTGTTTACAAAAAGTGTGATCTAATTACATTTGCTTTGAAGATCATTATTAGAAGAATATGGTACCCACCAAGCAAGGATAGCAAAAGCAATATTCAACAGCATGGCTCAACACCTCAACCTTCCTCCAAGCAAATCGGAATCGTACCTATCGCCACCCACCGGATTCCTGCGTGTCTACCGCTACCTCCGGTGCCAGGTGGCGGAGCAACGGTGGGGCATCGGCCCACACACCGACAGCTCAGTCCTATCCATAATTCATCAAGATCAAGTAGGAGGCCTACAAGTGTACAACAACAATGAATGGATTGATGTCAAACCTATTCATGACACCCTCATTGTCAACCTTGGAGACATGATGCAGGTTACAATTTGTCATCAACTTTTAACTCTCTTAAGCTATATATATATATATATTAATGATAATGTGTTTGTGTTGTTAGGCAATGAGCGACGACGTTTTTGTAAGTGTGACACACAGAGTGAGAGTGAAGAGAGAGAAAGAGAGAGTATCAATAGGGTACTTTGTGTTCCCAGAAGAGGATGCAGTGATAGAAAGCTCAAAGTATAGGCCCTTTACTTATGCTGATTTCCAAGCTGAGAAGGAAGTGGATTTGAAGAGTGTTGGGAAGAAGATTGGTCTTCCAAGATTCAAGAAAGAACAATAATCCATTTCCAATTAATTGCCTTGATTGCTATATAATATATATTTTGATCAGGATTTCTATTGTCTTCTTCATCATTGTAATTGTTAATTATTTATTTGGTGCGGTTTTATTGTTTTTTTTCATAACTATAATGTTGAATATGCCGTAGTATTAAAAGTTGCAATTAAATTAATGAGGAAAAAAAGGACATTTTTTTCATAAGAGTGCATTTTGGCCCTTAACATAACATTAGTGGTTATTTTAAGTTTTTAATATGAGAGAGTGTTATACAGTATCACTAGTATAGGACCCGTGTAATGTACAGGAGTAAAAAAAATAAAATTAAACGTAATAAACATAATTTTACAAAAACTATTTAATTTCATAATACTAAATCCGACAACATATAACTCAAATTCTTTTTTCACAAGTCAATATTAATTCTCAAATCAATTTTGTAAATCAATCTTTATTTTATAGGTTATAAATTGTTTGTTAAATCGTCTAACTATTTCATAAAATTTTTATTCTAATTAAATTTACCTTGTAACCCATTCAAATATAAGCTTTTCTAAAACAACATTCAAACTGTTTATTCTTTCAATTTCTAACTTTTTAACGGATTTCCAGTCTCAAATTAGACATACTGACATACATAATGTAATAAGGTTTAAGGATTAAAAGAAAATGAAAACGTAAAAAAGAAAAGAGAGCGATAAAACAGAGGTCGCTCAAGGGTTTTCAAGGGGCTAAAAATGGCGGCAAAATGCTAGAAAAAGGCGCGAAAACTTCCATTCCCTTTTAAAGAGAAAAAACCTCCGATTAGCATCTCTGTTCCTAAAGAATTTTCATACAATTTGAAACATAGAGGGGGAAAATGATGTTCGAGAGCAGCCAATTTGATTCGCCGGCCGGTGGATTCGTCTCTTCTCAATTGTCCGATCATCCCCCCACCTCTGCCAAGGTACGGTCACATAGCTAACGAAATATGAAGTTTTTTAATTACATGAAAATGGAAAGATCTGCCATAATTACTTCCTCTGAGTTTCGATTTTTAAATTTTATTTTAATCCTTGAACTTGTTAATAGAGTCGAGATGCCCAGCCGATGTATCCTGTGACGGTGAAGCAGATCATGGAAGCGAGTCCATCCATCGATGACAAAACTAATTTTCTCATCGACGGCGTTGGCGTATACAATGTGCGTTTTCTCTTTATTTCATAAGTTTTCTACTACGATTTCTCTGCTGAGATTTGTAATTAATTGTTGAAGATATTTACTTTTTCGGGTTAAAATCTCTTTTTTTTTTTGAGATGTTTTAATTTAAACTAATCGATCGCGAATTACAAACCAAACTCTTTTTTAGGATAAAGCAAATTCGCTGGTTCACAGTGTATCAAATCAGCTACTGTAGGATAGGTGAAGGAAATTTCTTTAGTCCAATGTTTTTGTTTTTGGCGAAAGATCCACACTATTTGCTCGAATATCCAGCCCACAAGTTCAACCGTGTATATTTGCACTTCTTAAACGAAATTATCTCTAAAACAAGGTCACACATTTACAACTTTTTGCATTATAAAATTTACACTAATTATGAATCTGTAGTTATAACAAGAAGTTTCTGACATGTATGTTAAGAGGTATTGGATTGATGCCAAGAAACATTACTGCACATGTTGTTTGCATCTTAATATTCTTCTGTTAATCTGATCCTCAAGACTACAATTCTAAGTATCATACAGAATTTCCAGTTAACCAGAATTCTATGTATGATCGATCTTAATCTCAGAGTTGATTCGAATTTGTAGGTGAAAATAGTTGGAATGGTATCAGACAAATCAGTAAGGGTTACTGATGTTTCCTTCGTGATTGATGATGGCACAGGGCGTATTGGCTGCAATAAATGGTGAGTTTTCTGAA
Organism: Scutellaria barbata; assembly: GCA_028654395.1. Taxonomy (NCBI): domain Eukaryota; kingdom Viridiplantae; phylum Streptophyta; class Magnoliopsida; order Lamiales; family Lamiaceae; genus Scutellaria; species Scutellaria barbata. The sequence continues at coordinate 8,226,752 of CM053646.1, read as the reverse complement.
TAGCTAACATTGATTACTATTATAGCACAAATTGTTGGAGTGCCTTTCATGCTCTAAGTGTACCTGAGAGGTCCTTTTAAAGAGCATTTTGCCACTATTTGTTTACCTTCTTAAAACTTCTATTTCTTAGACAGGCTAATGTGAATATGTATGTTTAACTTTGGCAGGGTAAATGATCAACATGACACCCAAGAAGTGGAAGAATTAACGTAAATTTGAACGTTGTCAAATCTAATATTTTGTCATGATTGAGCCTTGATTTTGATTTGCTAAAAGACTTCTGCTTTAAAGCAGGGATGGGATTTATGTACGCATTCATGGCCATTTGAAGAGTTTTCAGGATAAAAAACAAGTAGTGGTTTATGCAATCAGGTAATGGCTGTTTACTGTGGCTAAAGACATTATTTGTTTCTCTATGAATTTGATTGTCTATGGGTGGAAGTGCATGTCTGCTTCAATAACTTCTATTGGTGTTATATGTACCTGCTCATTAAAATGCTGTTCTATACATATTTTTAAGTCACTTCTCATCATATTTTCCTTTAGTAGCAAGTAGATGCTATATCTTTGATTGTTGGATCGATGATGATGCACAATCAAGATAGGAACATTAACCAATAGATGATATAAATCAGGACAAAGTGTAGATGTTTGAGAAAACCGTTTACTTTTTGTGTTAGGAGATCAGTGGAACATCTTGTCCGTTTGCTAATTTTTTGGAGATGGTGTATGTTTGCATTATGGGGAATGTAAAATATTGATTTCCATTAAAGTGCAACATCTAGTCAAGGGAACACCTCTTGAATATTGAATTAACATGGGAACTCAAATCAAAGATGAGGCTTTGTCCAAAATTGGTCAATGCAGAAGATATTGCTGTTAATATCATTTGCATGAATTGCTTGTTGGTTGAGTTTTTTCAATTATACCCAATCTGAAGGAGAAGGCCAAATATACTCATCTTTTTTGCATGTAGAAGTAAATGAGTAAAACTAAAAACAGGCTCTAGCCAATTCAGGGGCTTGATTAACCAATGTGAAGAACCAACTCCTTGTCCTATTGTCTTTCAGAAGTGAGGATACCATGTTTTCATTACCCAACAAAGCATCTGGTCTTCATATTCTAGATATAGGTATTTGAATTTTCTTTATTGTTACATTCAGGCCTGTGAATGATCACAATGAGATTGCAAACCACTTTCTTGAATGTGTACATGCCCATTGCTGCAGCACTAAATCTCAGGTACTTGGCACTTGTACAGATACTTCAGCTTCTAGTTTTATTTGAAGTAATGATTATAATTTAGTTTACCAAATCTTCTTGCAAGATACAGAACAGTGGCTCTACAATTCCAGCTTCCTCGACTGTGAATACTCCTGATATTGGATATCAAGCCACCTCGTCTAGTCAAGTTAGTTCACGACAAATTTCATTTTCTGTGAATGGTTCCGTTATCCAAGTGGCACACTTAATATTACCCCTACCTTTTTGTGTTATCATGTAGCTCTCTCAAGAATATAACTTGGAAGGACTAGGGAGCATTCATAAGAAGGTTCTAGACTATCTTCAACTGCCTTCTTCCCTGTAAGTCATTTGATTTGCTGGATATTGTTTGCCAAGTTTCATACATCTCTTATGTTTTGATCTTCGTATTTCTTGGTGTCTAATAGCATGTGTTAAAGGCATTCTTATTTCAGTAAATACAGGACCAAAATATAAGTGATGTTGATATGTGATTTACTCATGATAGTTGCAGTGCGTATAATGGCATCTAATGCTGGTTGATCATTCAATTTTCATGGTTCTATATTCATATACTCTTTTGTAATTCAGTTCACAGGAAAAGGGTATTCACCGGAATGAAATTGCGCAAAAACTAAAAATTTCCCAGGAAAAGATCATGTATGCCTCTCTCTCTCTCTCTCTCTCTCTCTCTCTCTCTCAGGAGTTTATATATATGAGTGACGCTTTATATTCTAAACAGAGAAGCAATGGAATCTCTTGAATCAGAAGGGTTGGTGTACTCAACAATTGATGAATTTCACTACAAATCTACTGCCTCTTAAGCTGCAGGAGATATAGTTACAAGTTTGGACATGGGGAAATGTTATTGTGCGCACTTGTATTTTGGTATTATTGGGTCATTACAGTGTCCAATTATCTACATTTTGGTTCTAGACTTGAAGAATATTATTACTATTACTATACCTGTCGATGCTTAATGAAGTTGGAAACAGTTGAGAAAGTGGGAGGGACCACTTGTGTTGATGCAAAGCGTCGCTACATAAGTAAATAGGCCATTGCATGCATTGCCATTTTGCAACACACTAAACTTACCACCTGCATTTGGCCTTTAATATTGCCTTCCTCTTTTCAGACTACTAGCTAATTTATATTTACTCGGATGAAGAGATTACATGTTATGTTATGACTTAGGAAATAAAAGAAGTATTATATTTACTTACAATAGATTCTTGACATGATATAGTGATAAAAATTATTGTCCAAAAGAAAAAAAAAAAAAAAAAGGAAGAGAAAGTGGTAGAGGAGAGGTGATGATGGGGTAATTACTATAATTTAGGCACAAACGTGCGGAATCATTTGGTTCCACTCAATCAGCTTTGACCGGAGACCAAAAGCTACCCCTTAAATTATGACTTCATTGCCATTGCTTTTTTCTTTTCTACTCTCTTATTGCTAATACTCATTCTTTGAGTGGAAACTCATGTCACATTGAATTTCATATTAAATTATTCAAAATTCAAAATAACCCAAATTAAGATATGTTTTAATCTACCTCCCTTTTAGATTATTAAGAGGGTTTTTTTCCAAACTTTACTTGTATCTTGATTTTCATCTAAACTTTTATTTAATGTTATAAAATACATTAATTGTAATTAGTAACATTTAGATAAAATAGTAATTCTTAAAATATAATCATATATACTAAATATTTTCTTAAAGTTTTATGAAACAGCTTAAATGATTATTATTTTGAACGATATGAACTGTGAAGGGCACCTCCAATCATCAGTTTAGACATTGGTTATAAGTTACTATAAAGCAGAAAAAAGAGTATGTATTTAATATTTAACGTAATAATAAAGAGAAAGAGCGCGGCGCCGAATTGGCTACCAATCCGTGTTGCACTTGTCATGTTCATCTCTTTGGAGCCAACTTTGTCTTAATCCCCAGGGCCACTTGATAACTTACAAAATGATCCTACCTCTGTTTACAATTTAAAACTATACTTGAAGAAAAATAATTTGTTTGAGATGGAAAGAATATAACTAAATTAAGGCAAATATATCAAAGTAGGATGTGTTACAGTAGGTGAGATTTTTCATTCCATTTTATTCTTTCATCTTATGTTTCAAAATAATACCATTAAATAATAGTTGGGGTAAATTAAAAGTAATGAAGTTTGGTGTTATAATCAAATACATATAGTTGGAAAAGATAATTGGATGAATAGACATGATGAGTCAAGACATTAGAATTTAGAAAAGAGAGTAAGGATGAGTGGCAGAAAAACAAGTGTGAATAGTGGGATTAATTTGGAGGAAAATGGCGGGAGATGATATGAGAAAAAGGTAATGGAAATAGAATCACTCCCTTCCTGCTTCCCCACTAACAAACAAACCTTTCTTTCAATTCTACTCTTATAATTTATCTTTTATAAAACACGAATCAGTTGGAGTTATGTGAGATCATCCAACAATTTATAAAAATATAGATTATTTTGAAATGGATTTTGATTCTAGATTATGACTTTTATCTTATAAAATAATATATTTGTAAAATTTACCTTTATAATTTTCTTTCTTTCTCAAATTATACATATTCTCTCTTGCTCCTAAACATTTCTTCTAAAATATGCTGCTAGTTTTAACATGTATATAATTATTTTACTCTTTCACGCGACTAATTATCAAAGAAGACAATTAAGTGATAATTTTGGACTGATGCGAAAATGTAATTTATAAACCCTTTATATTGGTGAATTGGATCCTCTTTTTCAAGTTAGTATTTTTTTCTTATATTTCATTACTTTTAATTCATGTAATGTGTAGATTGGTGATATCATCTTTTACACCTAAAATGTGAAGGTTATTTTAGAATAATAATAAAATACCAATATAGAATAAAGTATCTCGTTTATTATACTGGTACTATGTTTGAGATGTTACCTTGGAAAAAAGTTGAATCTTCGGAAATTCAACAAAAGGGCACATTATTTTCCAAAAAAAAAAAAAAAAGTTATATAGATAGTTTCTTAAGCTTTAAAGTTCAATTCTTTAAATTATCCATTAAACTCAGAATATTAAAAATAGGAAGAATGAAATGGTGAAGAGACAGGTAGAAGAAGGCCGCCCCAGTCATCCCATCACACACATCCACTTGCCTTCCTCTGCACCACTTGGCTTTTATTATTCTACATATATATCTCTTTTACTTGATTTACCTAGCTAACTTGGTCTACTTTTATTTCATTTTCTGATTCAATTCAACTATATATCTACATATATAATTCAATAACAATCTATTCAATTCATCATCTATATCAATGTCACCATTTTTCTTTTAATATAGTTGCATTGTTAGAATTGGCAGTTAATGAGAGTCTGTCATTCCCTCAGATAAATATATATATACGAAAGAAACTCTTGTTGGTTAAATATTTTCAGTATCATATACCATCAATAATAACAGCAACACTATGAGATCATATAAATATATAATGGGAAGGAAAAATGAAACTCATTACTAATACAATTTAAAAAATATATAAAAAACATTAAGCATTAATTAATAATATACTTAACATAGTAGGAAGCCTCGCAAGTAAAATTAGAATCTCCAATAACATACTCAATTCATGCCATTAAACGTTTTTGATATAGACACCCACATTGGATATGAAGCAAGTATTAAATAAAGAAAAGAAAATGATGTAATAATTGTAATTGGCACATATAATTCCCAGATGGAGAGTGACAGGAGAGGAGAGGTGCCTCGTTGGGTGTGCAAATTTCCTTTTCACCACCTCTATATCTCTTCCTTTCTCCTTCTTCTCCATATTTACACACACACAAATTTACCCCTCTCTCTCTCTCTCTCTTTCTCTCTCAGAGATATCATCAGAGTTAAGTTGTGCGCAGTTTCCCAAATTAAGAATCCTTGGCAACCCTCTTTCTCTCTCTTTCACGCTCACCGACGATAATGGATATGGATTCTTCTCATCCCAACTGGCTCGTCTTCTCGCTTTCCAACACCTCCTCCCTCTTCCATCCCTCCACCAGTGAGTCCTTTTTTATTTCCTCTTTTTCCTCGCCCATTATAATTGCTTTTTCTTTGTCACCACATGCACTCTTCCAACTACTATATCTACATCAACTGTTTCTTGATCTCATGAATTAGGTACCCCTCAAGATGCAACCGCCACGTCATCCCATCTCCTCGGCGGCGCCGCGCCCAAGCTCGAGGACTTCTTGGGTGGCCCCGGCGGCTCTTCTCACTTCCACGACGGAGCTAACATGCCCGATCATGTAGACATGTATGATGACTCTCAACTCAAGTCAATTGCTGCTGGTTTCTTGCGAGGTTTTTCTACTGAACAAACCCTGGAACACCTGCCCGTGGCGCCGCCGCCCAAGAAGGCGGCTGATACTTTCGGCCAACGTACCTCCATCTTTAGAGGAGTCACTAGGTATATATTTAATTTCATACAATAAAGATGATGTTCAAATATTTATCAAGATCGAACTAGGGTTTCTTGACATTTTTTTTTTAAATTTTTTTTGCTTGAATTATAGGCATAGGTGGACGGGGAGATATGAAGCCCATCTATGGGATAATAGTTGCAGAAGAGAAGGGCAAAGTCGGAAAGGAAGGCAAGGTATGTTAATTGTAAATACTATTAGGGTTTTTGATGGCTCATGTTAATTAATTTTCCATTGAATATTATATCTGCAAAACAATTTCTGATTGTGTTTCGCTTTATGGAATGTGGACGTGTCAAATGATTGTTCATGGACAATTCAAACCCATCATTTTGCAAATATTACAGTTTATTTGGGTAAGTACTGAACCATATTTCCGTCTCACTTTTTATCCACTTCACTGTTTTCAAATATTTTTTCCTGGATTCATTCTACTTCGTGTTAAGATTCTCAATGTTAATTTATACTAAAACAGTGTTTCATTATTTGTGAATGATCTAATGTAAAGGTGGATATGATAAAGAAGAGAAAGCAGCTAGAGCTTATGATCTTGCTGCCCTCAAATACTGGGGTCCGACCACCACCACCAATTTTCCGGTGAGCTTAATGTTTCATACCATATTCTATTTTATATTGTATATGTTATAAATAATAAATACTAATAAATGTAATATTGCTTCATTTTTGTCTGCAGGTAGCAGACTATGAGAGGGAGATGGAGGAAATGAAGCACATGACAAGGCAGGAATTTGTTGCTTCACTTAGAAGGTCCTGATTTATTATTTTGCTACAAAATACTAAAGTAATTGAATTTTTTTTTTTCCTGAAATTTTAGGGTTTTTTTTTTTTTTTTCATTGCAGAAAAAGTAGTGGGTTCTCTAGGGGAGCCTCTATTTACAGAGGAGTCACAAGGTATGCATATATATATATATATATATCACTTTTCACATCATTGCAAATGTGTATGTATTTTTCCGTCACCGGAAACAATGAATGTTTGCAGGCACCACCAGCACGGGCGGTGGCAGGCAAGAATTGGCAGAGTCGCCGGCAACAAAGATCTCTATCTTGGCACCTTCAGTGAGTATTTTTACTACTACCCACAAATTAATTAAAATAGCAAATAAATTTCGTCAAAAAATAAAAAAGCAATTAAATGCCAAATTGATATATTTTAATGCATGATATGCTCCTATTGGTCCGTCGTGGCGGTGGATGTCACAAAATTTAAATATCTAGGAAGCCTGCCAAAATCGAACAAAAAAAAAACCAGTAAATGTGTTACGTGGCCACTCTTATTTGGCCTATAAAACGGTGGTGCATGATATTGTGAATAACATAAATAAGGCAATAAAAAAATATTATTTATCACGTCAAATCTAAAATTACTAATTGAAACTGTGTGACATTTTGTTATAGTTCTTTTTTTTTTTTTTAAACATTATCCAATTCCATCATTTTTATAACTTTGATTTTTTTTTTTTTTTAATACTTGTAAAAGGCACTCAAGAAGAAGCAGCAGAGGCTTATGACATAGCTGCAATTAAATTCCGGGGTCTTAACGCCGTTACTAACTTCGATATGAGCCGTTACGACGTTAAAAGCATTGCTAACAGCAATCTACCAGTAGGAGGTGCAGTTAACAAGTCCAAAACGACGTCGGAGTCCATATCGGAGAATAAAAGTGTCGAAGGGGTGCCGTCGGAGGATAGCAACAAAGACCTCTCCTCAGCCACCTCAGTTCCCTTCCCATCACACAATCCAACGGCCACGATCAATTTTGCTCTTCCGATGAAGCAAGATCAATCGTCGAGTAATTTGTGGGCTGCATTGGGCTACCAAAGCCCAGCTATGGGAACCACCCACCCCAAAAACCCTAGTGTTCAAACTTTACAAAGTACAACACTCTTCAGCATGGAGTACCACCATACAACTGAGAGTAACAATGACAACAATGATGGATTCTTCAATGGCTGTGGGTACTACCCGGAAAGCAGTGGTACAAGGTCGAGTTCGGGCTCTGTCGCCACGCGTATGATTCCGGACAATGGTACAACTCATGATGCAGTGGGTTTCACCAACAATGGTGGCTGGATTCAATCGATACACGCGTTACAGGCTGCAAAAACCAATCTATCGTCGTTTCAAACACCTATTTTTGGGATGGAATGAAGAGAGAGAGAGAGAGAGAATGATGTTAGTGTTGTTTAGTTGGAATACAAGAAGAGGTGGGTTGGTCAAAAAGAGGAGGGTTTGAGGGCTTTTGCTTTTATGCATGGATTAGGAACAAAATGGGATTTACAATCATTTGTGGCAGCAAGTATAGGCCAATATTGTACTATATCATATGTGAATCTTTTTGTTTATGAGGCTATGGCTTTTTCTTGCTTTTTCTTTTGTGTTCTTAGCCGACATGTTCTTGAAATTTTGGAATATTAGTACTGCCTATTTATTCGTAATTGTCTTCTAGTTAAGGTTAAGATAATTAGATAAGTGATCAAAGTGGAATACATAAATATGGCGTGGATCAAGGATTTGGACCATTCTCTTGGTCTCGGATCTGATGTACGTGTATAGTTTACCTACTTCGATCAATGCTTAACTAACATTTATATGTACATATATTTATAATCAATCGTTATAATATAGCAAACACAATTCGTCCCTAGCTCTATATCGGCATATGGAGTACAAGGTGAGATCAATGTGTAACAAAAGATGTATATAGAGATGTGATAAATGAGAGGAAAATTCTTAGATCCATGTGAGGGTCTGGCTTGATCCGATCAACAGTCAATGGACACCGTCCTGATCAACGATCAACGTTTTGGTCAAGTCGGGTTAACATTAATGTTAAATGTAATATTTTCGTATATATTATAAGGTAAACTATTTATGTGTATGATGTAATACTTTTGAAAAAAATACAGTTTGGCAAGTAATGCTATGTAATGTTATTGTGTATATCTCATGCAATATTTTTATGAGTATCATGTAATATTTTTGCTTGTATAAGATACTATGTTTATATGTAATGAGTACTACTTTTGATTCAATAAATCCAATGAATGATTAATTTGAGAAAAAAAATTAATATCAAGTTCTAGATATATTAAAAGATAAGATCATATAAAACGGTCAAATTTTCAACAACAATTTTTTTAATGACAATAGAAGTGTGTAATATAACTAGATTTACGACAATTAAGTTAACAAAAATTCAAATAAAATAATAAATAATAATGGTTAAGGTACTTAATTAAACCTTAAAATAGATATTAGTTAAACTCAAAAGTGCACACATAAAATATTTGAAAATTAAGATTGAATTTCTAAAACGATATATAAATGTAATTGAAAAATATATTGATTTGCCTAAAGACTCTATGTGCCAAAAAATAAAGATAATACAGAAACTGAGTAGATATAATTAATTTCCAGATCCATAGCAAAACACACACTATGAATTTGAAGTGCTTTCGGCGTTGCTTTTGTTGGACTCAGATAAATGTTTAAAGTTTAAACTATTTATAATAAGTGTATGTTAATAGCTTTGACCTTAAATTTGATTCATTTATATGTCCTCTTATGACTACTCTCAGCGATATTAGTAAAGGTAGAGAGCTGCTCTGACAATCACTTTGGTAAGCAGCTCCACACCATATCACTTTAGTTTTATACGACATGATCCATATAGATATTATAGATGTTAGATAATATGGTAGAGTTACATAATATAATCTTACAGAATCGATAAAAATTCGATTTTTTTTTTTTACTTTGATCAAAATTATATTATTTAAGGACGAATTTGTCCAACTTTTTGCATCGTGGTAGAAAAGTATATATGTTTCTATTTTTTGTGGTAGAAAAGTAAATTATTACTGGTAGTTTTAGATTAATTTATTTGTCTTAGATAATTTAGATTCCCTGAATGAAGCGGTACAAAACCTTGTGTATGTACGTTATGCACAATGTCTTAATATGATGTCAACCTCTGCAATGAGAATGAATGAAACCTATGCAAGTATCAATTGAGATACCAATTTTTCGATAGCTGTATCCCTAAATCCTAATATGGATATGACAATCTCGTCTCGTGCTTATCCATTTGGATAGTTTCAAATTGGTTAGGGTCGGGTTTGGATATATATATAAAAAAAAAAAATTATATATATATATATATTTATTTTTTTTATATTAGGAGTTCAACACTTCTATAAGTTTTAGTAGAGTTTGGAACGAGTACAAATATTTCAAATAAGATCTTTTATTTCATTTTAGTGGTTATGATATTCCAAAATCACAGTCATCATCGTACAAATATGACGTAATAATATATATATATATATATAATATAATATAATATTATTACTATATTAATGTTTAAAATTAATGCATTTACAATGGTCCATTTTGTTGAGGCTTGAACAACATTGTGAATTCACAATTGGGCCGGTTTTAGTCTATACATCTTTTAGTTGCAAGTTGAACTCACCAATCTCAGTTGTCAGTGATAATTTCAATTGAATACTCCTATTTAATACACTTTATTATTGACAAAATTTATCTTTCACTGGCATAATTTCATTGATAATTTAAAATTTTCCCATTCAGTCTAAGAATAAAATAGTAAGCAAATGGAAAAAAAACTTATAACTAACTAAACAATAAGATGGTAAAATTATTTCTGTACAATATATACTTGCTTCAAGATCATTATTCTGGCATTATTTTCTTTGATGATTTTATTCATAATGATTTCAGATTTGAAAACGAAAAATTGAAACGAGAAAGGGGATTGAATTGTTAATAATAAATTATTACATAATAAAAATCTGAATACAATTTTACTAGCTGGGCATCATTCTGCTGATTAAAGTCCAAATGGGCCTTTTTGTGATATAAGCCAGCATTGTTATTTCTAAATCGGGCCGATCCAATGACTCTATTGGGCTGCTTGGCCCTTTAATTTCACTACGAGCAATATAATATTAATTAGCAACAATGCCAGAATTTCGAGCATATATATTTTAACTTATATATTTAGTAATAATTTTAAATTATAATAGTGAAAAAATGATCTTCTATACATTATTACTAATATATATATATATATATATATCCTTATCCATTTAAAATATATATTGAATATGGTCATTGGATTGGACACAGATTTTTGTATCGTTCAAATAATTCAAGATCGAAATTTCTTTTTTTTTTTTTTAACAGATTTTTCATTGAAATAGATTGCTAAAATATTTGTAATCAAGATTGTTAGTGGATCAGTAGGATATCGATTAGCAGTACAAAATTACCTTTTGACCAAATCACATGGTTAGATTTTCAAATTTCAATACTCACATGGTTTTACTTTTGAGCATTTGACTTCCCAATATCGTATTGCTACATTGTTAAAGTTCAACTCTTCATTACTATCTCCATCCAAATATATATATATATTTATATTTTCATACAAATTAAAAAAAATATTTAAATTTCAATTATACCTTCATCTTTCATTGAAGACTAACATTAAATGAAACATTTTTTTTTAAAAAATAAATAGGAAGTTGAATGTGGTGATTCAATATACATTTAATCAAGAGTATATATAGAATTACAAATTAAAAATAATATCAATATAGTAACAAATCTATCTTTATGAGATGGATGAAAATAATACACATGTAAAATTTTTGTGGAACGGAAGGAGTATTGATTACATCATTAACTTATTATAAAATAGCATATCATATGTATGACTTGTATTAATTAATACAAATAAATAGAAAATCGGGTCATGAAATAAGTAATTTGGATCTGATTTATATTGGACGATAAAATGAAAGGAAAGATTGGACGAGAAAATTGAAGACGTGGAATATAGGAAAGTGATGAAAAGAATAAAAGTATGAAGGTTAATGTGAATTGGTAAGAAATATGGAGATAAAAAAGAGTGAGTGGTTGAGAAAGAGATTAGGCCATTAGGGTGGTGATGTGATGAAAGTGAAGCCTTTATGCCGGTCCAATTACATGGAACTTGCAACGTGAGTGTGCCAAAACCTACATCACCTATTGACATTTATTTTAATTTTTTTTTATGAATAAATTGTTTCAACTTTAGTTTTTATATTTGGCAACAATTTTTATAACAGTATGGTGGTGCTCTCAATGTCTGAATTCTTATATGAATGAAATACCATAAAAAACTGTTCACGTGGAATATGAATAAAATTATCGTCAAGTATATATGTAGTGTGTAATATGGAAAATCAAGATTCTCATCCTCATTTTGAATGAAATACAAAATGTTTATGAGCAATGTAAACTATCTTTGTTCCCATCTGAATTTGCTCAAATTAGAAGAAATGTTATTTTCTCACAAAATTAGTTTCGCGAAACTTGGGGATTACCCAAAATAAGTAATTGAATAAATATATATATTCGGGCTCAAATTTCATTGAGATTATAGTGATTAGAGTGATTATGGTGTAGGAATGATCTTGGACTAATTAAGTGATATAAATGTCAACTTAAAAGACTCTTAATCTTTAAACTACTATAATATTGGGTTTAGTATATGTGTATATATATATATAGTGTTGTTGATCCCTAATTAACTTATATTTTTATTCAAAATAAAGTATATTCAACTACCTTTTGGTCCATGATTTGTATGAATGCCCCTTTTTACTGTATGCCCCTTTTTACTGTGTGTCTAGATACAGTTAAAAGTCAGTTATTTTGATACCATATGTTGGAATTGACTCCATATCACATGTTTTGTATGATATTGTCTAATAAAGATATATATAGATAGATATATATATATATATACACACCAATGATATTTCTCATATTTAACTGATATAAAAGGTTGGGACCCAAAATTCTCAGCAAACATCATTTACTAACTACATATGATTAATCTATGAAATTTAAGGAAATATTAGAAATTCGGCGTTACACGCAACCATATTAATTCGTTAATATACCAAAAACCCATCTCAATTAATTTAATTATAATTAACAACTAATTCTAGTGAACCCAAGGGGGCATCTTGCAATTTTAGCATATTAATTAGTTACTTGCATGTATTAATTTCTTTGTATAGAAATCTGACCGATCACAAGTGACCAACTCGGAGACGTTGACAAAAAATCATTACAACGTCGGTGACCAATCACAGACCACATTTTATCAACTTATTTTATTTATTAATGTGATATGTTAGGGAAACGTAGCTTTCTCCATCATATCACGAATAATAGCTATAAAATTCATTACTATTCTAATCTGCACCCAATCACATTCTCCCACTCACTTCATTGTTAATCGGATTTTAAAGAAAAAAAGTCATTGGCTCAATATTATATGATTATCTGATAATAATTCACAAGTTTTAATGTTTGTCTTTATTTAATTTAAGGGATTTCAGCATATGTAGTTGACGTGAAAGGTGGGTTCTCAGATTTTATTATTTTAATAATCCTTTGTGATTCCCATGAATATTGTAGGCAGAATCTTTATTTACTTATTAGTTTAATTTATATTATGAGGTCAAATATTTTTGTACTTAGCCATTTAATAATAATAGAATCGTTTTATAAACGAGATAATATATTTTAAAACATTCATCATATCTCCAACTCACTTGAGATATAAATCTTGTTTAGCAGGAAAATTAATGTAGACATAACATGTCAAATACAACATATATATATATATATATATATATATATATGTCAATTATATGAATAAATCCTTCCTTATGAGGCACATATAATTAAGCCCTGCATAACATGTTTCTAGTCATGAAATGGTTAATCTTATTCAGTTTATTTTTTCTTTTCCTTTTCTCAAAATAATTGATAAGAATCAACTCAAACTTAATTGTTGCATTTCAGTTATTTTCATTTTAGGACAAAATAGTCATAACCCATAATATTTTTGTTACATATACATTGATAGATTTTTTTTTTCCCCTAAAATCATAACATCTCTTGAACACACTCTCATTTCTTGAAGAAAATCAATGATATTATCACTAATAGTGTCTCACTATCGATAGTATGGGCAGATTGCTAGGTATGTGATCCTAGTATTATATGTGATCTATAATAAAAAATTCAAACAATTAGTTATTTCTGTTCATTTCATCACACATCACAAATTTAATGAGAACAACATGAAATTTCACCTCGTTTTAAAATACTCATTTTACACAACTAATTTAGCTTGCATAAATTTGGTCTACGAAAAAATAAAGGGCATGTAAATTCCGAGTTCGATCATCACAGACTTGCATCAATTTAAAAATATATGATTTCCAATAGAACTGTATGGTGATAAAATAAAAAATAAAAAGATAGAGTTGATTGTAGAGTTGTAGTACCGATCACAAAGATTAAAAAAGTGGTGGATGCTTTGAGATAAGGGATCTGATTGTTGGGAATCCAATATTTTCCTCATAAACATTTATTTCATTGATTATCGCGTATCATATTAATTTGATTCCATAATCTCGTTTTAGTAGTGATTATACTCGCTTTTGTTTTTAATGTTACATTAGCTCAATTGAAAAAAATAAAAACCAAAGCATATGGTATTCTCAAATGGCTTTTTGTAAATATTCATTGTTAATGAATTTGTGTGTCCACGTATTGCTATTTGGAAAACTGAAAATATATATTACTCCCTTCATTTCATAATAAGTATCGTTTTGTAGTTTAATTTTTTTATATTTTTTTATATTAAGTCTTGTTTTAGATTTTTATATAATTTTATTCCTAAATTATCCTTATTAATATTTTTTGGTTAAAATTTAGGGATTTAATGTGATATCTTTTATGGAATAAATTTGATTCTTTTTTTCAATTTTGAATCATAAATTTCTTGATTAGTGAAATATATATTATTCAGTTTTTATGTTCCTAATTTATAATAAAATTTTCAGAACAATATTTTTTGGTAAGATCCTATATCCAATACCCTTGTTTTGTTGGGAATATAACATAAATTATGGACATCATATAGAAGCACACCAAATGATACATACCCTCTATTCGTATAATTATTATTTTATTTTTTGAGATTTAATTGAACTTTGAAAAGAAAAAAGGCAACTTTGTTACGGTAATATTTAACTTGTCACTCTGAGGAAATATAAGTGGAGTAGTAAGTTTCATAACCTTTATATTTTTATATCATTTTACAAGAAAACATGTTTTTACTGCCTTCAGATAAACATGTTATCTTATCATTTTTTATTTTCAATTATCTTGATATACTACGTTTAGTTTTGCAAATCATGAACTTCCAACTTTAAGATTATACTGATCTTGAACTTGAGACTAATTCAAGATCTCAAAACTTTGAAAATATTCAAGTCACAGTGAAAAGATAGAGAAAAAAAACATGTTTTTTTTTTTAATAGATAGTTATAAAACTATTTTTCAATAAATAAAAAACATTTTCCCTTACATTTAACTGAAATTTTAACCCCAAATTGAAAAAAAAACACTTAGTTATATATTTATATATATAGATCCTTTTCATCGTGGACACAATGTGTCAAAAATCTAATAAATTTATTAATTTTATTATCTCATATAATAAGGACAGACTAAATATAACTTCTACTCAATTTTTATAATCCTATATATTTACATGTTTTGATTGTACTACTTTATATATTAGTATATTACACGATATTTATAAGTAAATTTTTTTCCCATTATCTATTGATTATGTATTTGTATTCCTATTTTCAAAATTCTGGATCCACCATTATCTGTTAATACTATACGATAATCAATAAAATAACTTCGACAACATATACAAATTTAACTATTATAGATTGTTGACGTCGGAATTTGTATTGTGAAATAATTTCTAGTCGAACACTCAAATTGATTGAATTCGGATTAGATTGGAGAAAATCGGATTAAAATGGGTTGAAAATGTGTATAAGAAGTGTAGAAAATAATGTACCCGAAGTCTACTCGAGCAATTTAGTTCGGCTGATCCTAGTCGGTTTATAGTGACCGGCCAAAATCTTATATTATTTATATAAGAGAAATCAGCTCTTTTGTGCTTGCATACAAAAATGTTGGAACCCTTTACAAGTTAGAAATTCTCCTATTTATAGTTTAGGAAGAGCTCAAGTAGTGGGGATCGTGCCCACAACGCTCCTTGATTTTCGTCTATTTTCACGGGAGTGGGCTGTTTAATCCCCCACGATCTCCTACAGGCTGGAAGCACCCTGCTCGGAATATTCTGCCCGAGTCAGCCAGGCCCATTTGGACCCGCCAGGTAAATGATCCTAGCCGGGTCACCTAGGAGCCGTCCAGGTGACACATCCTGGGTGGCCATATGGGTGAGCTCAATGAACTGTTTGGACCAGACTCGTGAAGACCTCCTCTTCAAACCGTCCAAATTTAATTTGCATACCAGCTCGAATTGGGGTCCAATGAGCTCTTCTCAAATGAGATTGATGTTGTGCTATCTGGTTATCTGAGTTCCCCATGGCTTTAGCTCTTCCCTAGATGACTTATACAGACCAATTATCTCTGATCGGCTCGACTATCTCTGGTCGGCCGTGTCCCAAATTGGTCATTTGAAGATTCATTTCTGATTAGTTCGACCACTTCTGGCCGACCTCCTTAGCTGGCTAAGAGTCCGGTTGAGTCGAGCTCTTCTGGTCGGTCCGACCACTTCTGGCTGACCTGCTTGACGGGCTAAAACTCTGGTCGAGTCGAGCTCTTCTGATCGGCTCGACCACTTCTGACCAGTCTTCTTAGTTGGTTAAGACTCTGGTCGAGTCGAGCTCTTTTGGTCTGTCCAACCATTTCTGGCCGGCCTGCTTGGCTGGTTAAGACTCCGGTCGAATCGAGCTCTTCTGGTCGACTCGACCACTTCTGACCGACCTCCTTCTTTAGAATTGTGACCGATTCGATTTCTGATCACCGTTTATGATCCTCTATATATCCGATTTTATTCAATTCGAGTTAAGGTTACAATATAGATAACGACACAAAGGGAATAGTTCCTTCCCAAGGTTATCAGTTGAGAAAACAAATATTAAAAAAAATAAAAATTGAGTAGTCTTACGTGTCAACAGTTGGATGGCCGGGGAGCAATGACTCCTCTTGCTAGCTTGTCATAATATGGCACATCCATGCCATGGACCCCTTCTATTTAATATTTTCAAAAATATCCAATACAAATATTGTATAAAGGACAATAAGTAATTCCCTTATCAAAAGAATATACGAAACAGTAAAAAGAAAAACAAATTTTATCATTAGAAATTACGAGTGGAGACTGTATATGGGAAGACTTGTAAATCTTTATATATATATAAGAACATTCACTAATGTGACGTGTCATTCTCTTAAGCTCAAATATATTATTAATAATTATATTAATATTAAATAAATTGTTAAATATGTTTATGGCAAACATAACTTTTTTAATTTCACCTTAATAATTTGTTTACTATTTTAAAATCATGTCAACTAATTATTAGATAAAATGTATTAATATAGATAAAAAAAGAATGTACTAAAAATATACTCCCTCCGTCCCGGCTAACTTTGCACACTTTCCTTTTCGGGATGTCCCGGGTAAATTTGCACACCCCCAAAAAGGAAAGTAATTTGTATTAAATTATGGTTGACTTTTCAAATCAAAAGGTAAAAAACAACATTTTCTTATTTCACGTGCCGGGAAGGATGTGCAAAGTTAGCCGGGACGGAGGTAGTATTTATTATTAATTAAAAAGTTATCAATTTCAATAAAAGTTAACCATGCATATCGCTTAATTTTTTTATATAATTTTAATTTATTTTAATTAAAAAAATTAGAGAAAAAATAACTTAAATAAAAGCATGTTTATTTAAAAAATTAATGAAACTTCTAAGCTTATCTATTCAATAAAATATTATAAAAAAAACTAAAATATTGATGGGAGAGTTGAATAATATGATACAAATAACAAGATACATGGAAAATATTTGTATTCTCTTACGAATGCAACATATATAATCAAATTATATTATGATTGATATTAAAATTGATGATAACTATAACACAATCATAAGTTTATAATATAAATAATATTTAAAATTATCTAATTTAATTATATATTTTTAAAACCCGTATATTTCGTGGGCCCTATACTAGTTAAATATATATTAATTCATTATCATCTTTTATGGCCTAACGATCCCTCACAACATTTTGAACGAACATTAGACCTGTTATTTTTATCTCAAGAAAAAAAAAATTGTTGATATTTTAATATTTTACATCCATATCAAGTAAAATAAGTAAACAAAAAGTTTATATATAATACATTTGAATGCTGGGACTGAATCAAAAATAAAAGTTGATGAGAGATAATTACGATAAGAAATTTTTTAGAAAGATAAAAAAAAATTTAAAAGGGTAAAAATATATATTAAAAGGGATAAAAAAGAAAATTCAAAAGTCGAGGGCCACGTCTTATTCATGGGCATAGTTCCTTTCTGATTGAATGTGGAGTCGTTGTCCTTGACAATTTATATAATGTAGCTCTATTGTGATGTTTGTAATATTTTCTTGAATTTTAAATTTTGAATTTGGATCTCACATAACAAATATAATGTTTGAGATTTTTATAATTACATATTATATGATATGTGGTGTATCTGTATAGAAAGTGTGTTTCATTGATTTACAAGGAATTATTACATAGGTATAAATACAATACAAAACGTAATGGACCTAGATTAAAAGATGACCAAATCAAATTACAATCAAGATAATAAGGAAATACAGAAAAGATAAGTATGGAAATACAATATTTATTCCGGATTTGTGGAATTGATAAAATCATTCCTAATAATTTGTGCTATGTGTTGTGTTGTTTTGAAGAAATTCAAGAAACTGATGTTTTTTCAACTTTTTTTTTTCTATCATTTATTCTGACCAAAATTATTTAATGTTGTGTATTACCTATTTTTGATCAATTCGAGGTTCTTAAAGTGCTTCTCCTCATCAGGCCTAAGCATTTCCCCTATAATATAGATCAACTGTTTGCCAATTGATTAGGCACATTATAAAGAACCATAAATTAAACCCTTGCAATTAACTTGAATAAAAAAAAAAGAATAATTGTGAAAAATGGGTAACTATTAGTATTAAAAATCATTAAGAGAGGGTAGATAAAAAATATGAAAATTGGGGGTCCAATAGGTCATATCAATTACAATGTTATGGTCTTTTACTTTTTCATAATGTGTACAACTAAGGCAATGATTTCTGGACCTCCTGCCAAAATATAACAAGCCTAGCACCTATGGGACCAACCCTAATCCCCCCCCCCCCCCCCCCCCCCCCCACACACAAATAGAAAAAAAGAAATCAAAGAATAGAGAAGAAAGAAACAAAAGTGGCAAGTTTGCAGAATATAAATGCATGAATAATCTTATTTTGATTTTGTTGCACTATATATCTATTCCAAAGGGATGGTGAAAATTGCAGAGTAAAATGTTGGTTTAAGTGAAAATTTCAATATTTTCCAAGGTTTACATGCTAAAATTGAAGAACCTCTCTCCAAGCACGTCTTTTAGATAGGCCAATCAATTTTTATTTTATTTTTTTGAGAATGTTTCTTAATTTCTGATTCAACGTCTCAATATACTTACTTGCAAATGAGCGTGTTTTTGTTATTGCATTTTATATTTAATTACACATATAGTGCATCAATTCATAACAATTTCAGTCTGATCCCAAGTTAGATTTTCTAAAAGAATATGTATGAAGGAAGTTGTTAAATGTGTTGATAGCAAGGCGTTGTCACAGGGATTTAGTATCCATATTGTGTCTTAATGTGTGAAATGTGTGCTCCTTCAATTCAATTAGCACACAATTAATACAACTTAGTTTATATTGATAAACAAAATAAATGATAAAATACAATTAGTTAAAACACTAATGATGAATTAAACACGGTTGGACACAAGTTAGTTGGAACCATGTTTCAGTTTGGTCTAAAATGAAAATAATGTCCTTTGGAATATTTGTAGAGCTACAATATTTCGTAAATTCCCGAGTTGAGGTAAACATGACCTCCTTATTAGGATGTTTAAAAATACATTTAGTTTATCTTGTTTCTTATATCTACGACAACAATCAGAGTTGGAATAAATTGGTTTTATATACATACACACATATATATAATCTCCAATTGAGTTATAAATTGTATTGAACAAAGAAATATGATCATGCTAAGTTTGTATCAACAACTGAACTCAAATAATTTTTAACAATCAATTTTGAATTGTTTGTCGAATATGTAGATATATTTTTTAGACTTTTAAACGAGTTATATACTATTATATTATTAAGAGGTTCATTTAATATATATAAATATATTAAATTAAAAAGAGTATATAGATAATAAGATAATTATAAAGACAGTGAAGGAAACTTGAATCCAAATACAATTAATATTGTCTTTTTTTTTTCAAGTATATCTAATTTATAAAAATAAAAGCAATATACATATAAATATATATATTAAAAAAATAAAATTATTAAAAATAATCCATGTTTTGTTTAAATGAATATATATATATCACAAAAACAAAAACTTATATGATGGGAAGTAATATGAATTTGTCCATCCACACTTTAATGAGGTAGTTCACATCTTTATCTGAGTCGTTGTCCTCGACGTTATAACGGATTTTACGCTATATTTATCTCTGAGTCACAACAATTTCACCTATAATATTAATATAATTAAATAACATCGATATTTCTAATAAATGATAAAGTCCATAACTCAAATGGAATTAATCTCCGGTCGTCTATATATGTTTTAGACAAGCATTGATGCCCTAAGAAATCATTCATGTCAAATACATAAATCAATGTGTAGCTAATTTATGATCGAAGAACACTATAATACATTCAAACTAAAATATCAATTTCAAAACCGAAAGATCGAACTGAAATACATCATTTCATCTATAATGTTATAGAGATAATAACAATAATTTATTTTCTTATTTTGAAAATAAAAAGACGTAATTAATTATTTTATAAATAAATAAAAGAAATCCAAATAGATTGGAGTGGTGAATTGATTAAGAGCATCCACACCAGTACAAATAAATTTCACACTACACTACAGAAATGAATAGTGTACCACTACATATAGTGGTCACTATTGCACTACACTATATTTTTACTTTTATTTTATGATTTTTTTTTAATATAATTTTAATTTCATAATTTATTTTTAATAGAATTTGTATTTCATTATTTTATGAAACAATTATTTATGAAAAAATTATTATTTACTACATATGTATAATATTATTGTTTTATTGAAATTTTTTGTATTGTGTTTGTTTTCTGTGCGTAATATGGAGGGGGGAGAGAGGGGGGGAGGTATAATAGGTGCATGGGTACCAAAAATTGGAAAAAAAGGTTAAAGGGTTCTTCTCTCTCTCTCTTCAGCCGCTTTTTTCACCTGTAGCTTAGCCTCTCATATATTATTCGCTTCTTACTTTTCTCATCTCTTGTCAACTACCCCCCTCTCTCTCTTCCCCCGCCCCCCTTCTCTCTCTCCCCTCCATATTACGCACAGAAAACAAACACCAATATATGTTTATTTGTATATTCATATGCAGATTTTGCTTGAATTATGAAAAGCTTGGATTATGTTAAAACATGAATTTCTCCTCTTTGGTGGTACTTTTTTTTACTCTCTCTCTCTCTCTCTGTGAATATAATATGTGTATATATATTATAGACACACACATATATGATTATTTATATAGATATGTATGTCAATCGCTCTTTCTCTCTCTCACCACCCATGAGTTATTTCTTTTATGTTTGTACATGGAGAGATGCAATTTCATATTGTGTATCCAGGTGAAGGGAAAACGGCGAATGTGGGCATAGTGTTTTCTCATTAAAAAAAAAACATTAGCCATGGATGCGAACTCCTTGGAGGGTAAAGATTCTTGCCTTTTCCCTTATTTCTCCCTTCTTTTATTTTTCCCTATTTTTTGTCAAAAGTTCTCATCTTGAGGAGCCACTTTGATGTCCAAAGATAGAATTTTTTTCCAGAATATTTTCGCAATAATGGGATGTTAGATTCATCGTCGATCTGTTTGATAGCCTGTGATTTCACGCGTGATTTAGTGTTCGTTGATTTGTTTTTTCTATTATTTTTTTTGGGTATCTTTTTTCGATGAAATTGACGCCACACAGACACGCATGCTCACACACTCACGCACAGACTCCATTGCTGCTTTTCTTTTTTCCTTAGTAATTTACTTGCCTTTTTATTGTCTGTAAATATTTCATAGTTCAAGAATACTTACCCTTTTATGGTTTTTAAATGATTTCATAGATGCTTATGAAGATTAAAAAGAGTGATGAATTGTGAAGATGAAATGAGTTGCCAGCTGTCATTTTCTTGTTTTCATTATTAACTTTCCCCTCAATTTCAAAGATGGTTGGTGTGATCATTAAGCTAATTTGTTTAACAAATTTGGTGGGTTGATTTTTAGTGCTTAAAAAATTTCATTGATTGTTCAGTTTGGCTTTCTTACCTATGATAACATGAAGCCAATCTGGAATTCTGAGATGAAGTTCTGTTTCTTCCATGTATCATAATCAAATCCATTTCTATTTCTCTACATTTCCTTTAATAAAGCATTCGATTTTGTACAGTTTCCATTGGTCACATGAATTAGCAGTTCTTTCTGTAGGCTTATTGTTTAGGTTAGTTATGCAATTTTCTTTCTTACTTTTTTGGGGTATGTTTGTTTGTGTGTATGCTATACCTGAGATAGAGATATAATCTTTTATGAATTCATTGTATTCCTTATATCTCTATATTTACAAGGTATATTTCCTTCTGCATAATGAATTATCGATCAAATATGACCTCGCACAAGTAATTGTGGAGGGTAATTTATGTCTTAAAACCAGTATACAGTTTTGATGACTTATTTCCTTGAATCCAGCATTGGTTTTTGATCCATCAAAGTGCGGTAAGTTGAGTATGGAGCAAAAGAGAGAACTAGTATATGAAGTGTCCAATTGGTCTGATAGTGCCACAGAAATACTTCAGTCTTGGAGCCGCCAAGAGATACTGCAAATCCTCTGTGCTGAGCTTGGAAAGGAAAGGAAGTACACTGGCTTAACAAAGTCAAAAATAATTGAACATCTTCTGAAGATTGTATATGAAAAGAAAGCTCAAGATCGAGGAACTGCAAATGTTTCTGAAGTACAACCTACATCGGAAAATGGTGAAAGGACTCCCAAAAGGCAGAGGAAATCAGACCACCCGAATCGTCTCCCTATTGCTGCAAATGGTGCTGTTTGTAGTGGTCCAGACGTTGATTCAAGTAATACAGTGTATTGCAAGAATTCAGCTTGCAAGGCAAAATTGAATCGTGATGATGTTTTCTGCAAAAGGTGTTCGTGCTGTATCTGTCGCCAATATGATGATAACAAGGACCCCAGTCTTTGGTTAATTTGCAACTCAGACCCTCCCTATCATGGTATGCCATGTGGCATGTCATGTCATCTAGAATGTGCCTTACGGCATGAAAGTTCTGGCATTTTGAAAGATAGGCAGGATAAGGTACTCGATGGGAGCTTCTGTTGTGTATCTTGTGGAAAAGTGAATGATCTGCTAAGGTAATTTTCCGGTTTTATCCCTATGGGTATGTCCATTTTCTGCTTATAATTTGGGGTAAACTGTCAGTTATAAGATTTCATTGCTTGCATTGGCTTGTGATATCTGCTAGTTTTACATTAAAAAATGTAGCTGATACGAACCTTTTAAAGGGACAAATGTTAGGTCCTTGGATTGTGATCGGGTTCTCATTTTTCTTTGATTTGTTCGCATGAAATATTAACTTGGTTTTCTCATGGCTAGACAGAGAAGTTGTGTCGCATTGACTGTTGATAGTATAATGCTGTCATGAGGCTCGATTATCTTTGTGCAAGTGGTGTTGGATGTGTAAGGTGCTTTTTCTGATATTTATTGTGCATTTGTTGTACTGTGTGAGCCTTGAGAACATTGGCGACTCTCTGAATATTGCTCTGTTTTGATTGACACTTGTGCAAACTTAGCACTACTTGTTTTTACTTTGAGACATGAGTATCTTAAATCGTCTTACAAAATGCTGAACTGGGTGGAGAAGAGCACACACACACACACAAGGGGAAACAATGAAAAGAAGAGATGACCAAAAAAGAATGGTAAACAATGTCATACTATAAATAACAATGTAAAATGTAATAGTGCAGCTCATGGAGGAAGCAACTGGTTGTGGCTAGGGACACAAGGCGGGTCGATATATTGGGCTATAGGCTCTCCTTATGCCAAAAGATTCTTGCTGGTACCAAACACTACCAAAATCTATGTGAATACGTCGATGAAGCAGTGTTAAAGCTCGAAAAAGATGTAGGGCCTCTAACAGGTTTACCTGTAAAGAAGGCCAGAGGGATTGTTAACAGGCTCTCATCTGGCCCAGAAATTCAGAGCCTCTGTGCATCCGCAGTCGAGTCTCTAGACTCGATGCTTTCTCAAAGAGTCTCTCATACACCTCCTGGTCATCTCTCTCTCTCTCTCTCACAAACACACACATTTGCATTAGTGTTCACCAGGTGGCTTATTAGTGGGATTTGAATTGTTCAGATTGCAATGCAAATGCCTCAAAACTTGTCCAGTTTGAAGAAATACACTCTTCAGCAATTACATTGAAGCTGAATTCTGATGATTCAAATATGGGAAATGATGTGCGTTATAAGCTATGGCATCGAAAAGCTGATGGTAAAATCTATCCACAGGAGCCTACATGCACACTGTTCACACCAGATACAAAGTTTCTGCTCTCCAATCTAACTCCTTCCACTGAGTACTTTCTCAAGATTGTTACTCTCGACAAAGATAGAGAGACAGGGGTCCATGAATCTTGTTTCAGAACCGTAAGTTCTGAAGATGAGACACGAAATTTGAACTCCAAGAGTTCAGAGGTAGAAAGAAGTCAAAGTCCAGCTACTAACTGTAGCAGCCTCTCAAATCCCTCTTCGGTGGAAGATGAGAATCACAATGTCTTGCCATCCAGCAACGAGGATGAAAACCGAGGAGATAATTACCTTCCTTTTACTGATAAACCCACTTCTGCAAATTTGCTTGGTGATAGCACCAATTCCTTGGAGAAGGAGACCAATGGAGACATGATCTCCATTCCAAACAGTGAAGTAACGAATTCCAGAAACAAAGAGTCAGTAATGGTTGAGGAAACGAGCACTGATAACGGGTCCAATACACCTCGGACTGGCTTGGAATGTGTCCCATATGTTGAAAGGTTGCAAATCACTCCATGCAAGATGGAAAATGTGAAAGATGGGGGTGGAAGGAAAAACAGATCCAAGATTAGTGGAAAGGGCATCGAGGAGCCTCAAGCTGGCAGCTCATCAAAGAAGAGAAGTGGAGAAAGGTGCGAGGAGGAGTGTACGGGCATTGGAGACAAGGACTTCGAGTACTATGTGAAAGTGGTTCGTTGGTTGGAGTGTGATGGTCACATACAGACCACATTCAGACAGAAATTCTTGACTTGGTATAGTTTGAGAGCGACTTCTCAGGAAGTACGAATTGTGAAGGTATTCATTGATACGTTTATTGAAGATCCAGAGTCGCTTGCTGAACAGCTCGTGGATACGTTCACTGACGTGATATCGAACAAGAGATGTTCAACAGTGCCATCTGGATTTTGCTTAAAGCTGTGGCACTGAGATTGAATGGGATTGAGGATTCAAATCTGAGGAGATTATGGTTTAGTTTATTCTTTGATTTGGAAATTTGTTGATCAATCTTGATTGAAAGAGTTCCATTGGAAAAACTTGCTAGTTTAGAATTTTACTTGGCATTGGATCATATTTTGGGATATAGACATTGCTGCTTACCTGTCAGTTGCAGTGAGTGCATTAGACATCAATTTATTCTGTTTTTACAGATACTGATACAGCAATCAGATTCTAACTTTTTTCTTTAACCTTTTTCGCATATTTAAATTTATTTAATAAATACGACAAACATAATAATTGTAGAAAGATATTTATAAACAAGTAATACTTTGTTGGTATAAAGTAGTTGATGACAGTATAGTATAAATGGATGTTACACGAAAGATTCATGTTTTCCAAGTATATTCACAACTTCTAAATAATATAAATAGAGATGATTTCATATAAGAGATTGATTTTAAGGAAAAAAAAAAGGAATATAAGCGATACTCAAATAGAATCAGTGAAGAAGTGGATTTTCTAAACATGCACCAAAGAGTATGATTTTCTTGTTCTGTTTTAATTAAATAATGGGGTTGGATATTAATAGGCTCGATCCATTACACAATGACTTTAACCAATTTCACAAAATGAGATAAAAAAAAAAACCCACTAGAATGCTTTCGGATGGATGACAAATTCCATAGACGTGTGAATTTCTGATGATGCTCCAACAGATGTAGGATGTCAAGATTCCAATTTACATCATATACCATCACCACTTCTCCAAACCTTAAACAGAAACAAGAAAAATGCCTGCTTCAAGTTTCTCAGCTCCTATGAAGGTCTGTCTGAAATCTAACGGTTTTATACTTTTTGCTGGGACTGGCTGCATGAAGGCACACAACAATAATCTTAGCAATTGTTTCTAGTTACCAACACAAGTTGGTCCATGTTCACTGGTTCTAATGCCTCTTCTTGCTTGTGTTGAAATTGGTTCTTCACCCATTAAATTAACAATAAACTCGATACTATTTCGATTGCATATCAAGACTGGATGGACCCCTTGTCTTGAATTTGATGAGGTAAAAACAATTTACTGGGAAGAATAAGCAAAAGAACATCATTTACAATTGGTGCTCAAATATTTGAATAATCAAAACTCTCTCTCTCAATTTCTTGGGAAGGTGAAAACAGCTGGATTCATAATTACTGTGATGGGAGATACTGGACTCTGTGGAAACTGCCCAATGTCTATGCTAATAATTTTTTTGAAAAACACGATTAAAGTTGTGAAGATGACAATCTCTTTATGATGCAAATACTTGAAGAACCCAACCTCTAAAGCCATATTACGAGTCTATGACCAGTAAGCTGAAGGCAGGTATAACAAGATATCAAGCTCTCAACCTCCTTTCTTTTGAAATCTATCTATTCTTTGAATGCTTGACCCCCAGAATCTATCTATTCTTTGAATGCTTGACCCCCAGAATCCTGCATTTCACCAAATTAAAGATTTAATTTTGAAGAAACATCTCGTAGATCTCAACCTATATCTGGTAATTGTTGCGGAAAAAACCAGATTCAGAAATTTGTTCTTTACATCTTGAGAGAACATGTGCACAATAGTTTGCTCATTGACCATAGTTACCACCCTCCCATAGAATGCCACACTAACCAAGCAGAGAAGGGGAAGAAAAAAGGTTATGATCTTCAATGCAATCCAAACAAAATAAGCTTTACATACAGTGATCTTTCCAAATTGCAAATCCTGTGCATGTAGCCTTTCTAAGATAGCAATACAAGCAACCCGAAAGTATTTTGTTACTTGTTTGGGAAACCAAGATATCAGGCCAACTTACCCTGCATTGGAACTTCTAAGAGTATTCCATGCTTTGTCGACAGTGAATTCTTCTTTATCAAACACCATATAATTTCATCTCGTCTTTTACTCTGAGGGTGGTGATCAATAGGAAGCTTTGGATGATCTCTGGGATACGAAGTGATATTTTTCTAAGCCGTACCAATTGGTTGTTAGATAAATCTGCACTCAGCAAACCAATCAATGCCCAATGGTAAACTGTTCTATTGCTATACCTGAAGCATAAAGACACATCATGAAGCCTAATATCCCACACCAAAAGGAAGTGTTGTCACCAAAGCCGATATGCAACTTAAAGCAATCATTTACCGTTAACCCAGTGAAAAAGACAATTATGTACCTGATTTAAACCTAGTTAAGTATACTGGAAACTAGGCTACCATAGATTTCTCGAGAGTAGTAGAGTTGCGTAGAAATCTTATATTCAAGACATAACTTCCATTATTTACAATTGATAATCATATTTCATAATCCATAAACAATATCAGCAGTTCAAGCACAGTAATGTAAACAACTCCAAGCCAGTTTTCTACTTTGAGTTACTCAGTTTGCCACTAGAAAACATGAATTTTCCAGAAACACTAATGCATTAACAAGAAACACTGCCAACGATGAAAACACTGCAACTGCAATAAGAATAATAAGCCAACTGTAACAGGTACTTTGGAATCAGTAATGGAGAATTATAAGCAGATAAACCTTAAAGAAACTTTGTTATAGTTTTTACACTAGTCAGAACAATAAGCGCTGACACTGCATTAAAAAGAGTATTCAGAAATTACAATCTACTAACAATTGTCAAAAATGGCACAAACACATTTTCCATTATACAACTTCTAAAGGCAGTCTTACATCTTCTGCAGTTGTCCCACTTGATACAAACCCAAGAGGATCTCCATGTTCAAAGGAATAGCACGACGTGCACTTCTATCTGCATTAAAACCCAAAATCCAGACTTTCAGAGAGAACTGAAAGTGCATTTTATGCACTTGCAAAAATCTAGAACACTAAAGTCTCCACAATTTAACAGGCAAGCACACAATAAGCACATTTACCATCATCTTAATTAAACAAGAATAAAAGAAGACACAACAGCACACTAAATAAAATATGGTAAAGACAGCAATAACTTATTAGCTACAACAATGGCCAGATATCATATACTTCTAGTATGGTGAAATCCGGAAATACTGATGGGTATATCCAATTACAACAGTCAAATTGTATGAGGAAGCTAAATTGAACCTGATTCACAAAAGAAACCCTAACCTGAGGGGAAGAGAAATTGTCTCTCCTTTCAACGATTAACTTCAGCAGGCAGAGGGCGATTGAACCCCCCACGGCGGTTCATGTACTGCCGCGGCTGCCGCTTCGTGACTTTCCTCACGGCGCCAACGTCGTTTCCGGAGACAGGCTTTCCCTTGGTGGTATCGAACCCCACTGGAATCCCTAATTTCTTCATCATTTCCATCTCATCCTCATCCATCATATCCTCATCAACCATATTGCCCTCGTCCTTGCTAACGGAACTTTCCTTTTGCTTCTTATCCTTAGAAACAGAGTCCTCCTTGCGCTTATCCTTGTCCTTAGAAACGACGTCGTCCTTGTGGCGCTTGCGAGGAGGGTTGGAAGGGGAACGGGACCTGGACGGCGAGCGGTGGTGACGGTGACGGTGGCGGTGGCGGTCTCTGTCGTCGGGTGAGCGAGTACGGGATCGCGTGTGGCGAGATCGAGTGCGGTCAGGCGTACGGGAACGGGAGCGTTTGCTGCGCTCACGGTCATTATCACGTTCGTCTCGGATTCTCTTCCTATCCCTATCCCGGTCACGGTCACGGTTACTATCCCGGTCGCGATCCCGGCGGTCGCCCATGGCAGACGGAGGAAGATGTCGGATTTCAAAAAAATAGGTTTGCAGCCATATCGGGGTTTTAAGCTAGTTATATGCTCATACTTAGCAGTTAATCGTGGAGGCTAATTAAATAATTAATTTTGGTATTTATACAACTCCCATTAAAAAATGGGGAAAATTGCCCAAATTACACTTTTTTTTTTACTTTGATCTCATTTCACCCATTAATATAGTAATACATTCTAAATAATCCTAAATATATATTTTGAGTCCAAAATATTCAGTTTTCTCCAAGTCAATTGATAATTGTGGGGTCATATCAGACTGAGCACATTGACATTGTCATTTTGGTGACTTTAATGTTCGAATACATTGTTTTCAATTATTTATGAATTTTAACATTTGATCACTGTTTTCAAATACAGTATTATTAATTAATTATTAATTTATTCATAGTTTGTTATTAATTTTTGAAGATTATGTGTTATACTAATCTTCGAAAACTGTTATTTAATGTTCGAAAATCTGGACACAAGAATAGTAATAATATTTTATTATTTTCGAAAACATTATTATTAATTAATTAATGATTTTCAAACATATATACGACTGTGATACTATTACAATATTAATAAAATATTTTAATTATTTTTGAAAATAAATTTATTAACTATATATTATAATATTATAATTTTCGAACATGAATTGTAATATATTATAAAAGTGTCATAATTTTCGAAAACTAGTTTTCGAGCATATATTAACTAGTTTTCGAACATTATATTTTATTAATATTATAATAATAGTGTCATATATATGAATTAATAATAGTGTCGTATATATTAACTAATATATAATTTTCGAACATTATATATTGTTATATAATAGTGTTTTCGAACATTAATATAATTTTCGCAAACATTAATTAATTTATTTTCGAAAATGACATGATAGATTAATCTTCGAAAACTTTACACAGTTAATGTTCGAAAATTTTGACATGAACTTTTAATAATATTTTATTCATGTTAAAGTGACACATATTATTAATTAATTAATTATTGATTGATTAATTTAGGCAACAATTGCATAGTTTATTTTCGAAAATAACATGTCAGAATAATCTTCGAAAACTTTACACGTAATGTTCGAAAATCTGGACATGCACTTTTAATAATATTTCATTCATTAACACCTATTATTAATTATTTATTTATTTATTTATTAATTTAGGCATGATTTATTTTCGAAAATTAGTGCACTTGACTTAATGTTCGAAAACTCTATTTTGTTAATGTTCGAAAACTATGTCATGCACTTTTAATAATATTTTATTTATTGACACCTATTATTAATTAATTAATTATTTATTAATTAATTTAGGCATGAAATTGCATGACTTATTTTCGAAAATTAGTAGTTAGAATTAATCTTTGAAAATTGATATTTTTTATTTTTCGAAAATTCTATTTTGTTAATATTCGAAAACTATGTCACGCACTTTTAATAATATTTTATTCATTTACTCCTATTATTAATTAATTATTAATTAATTTATCAATTAATTTAGGCTGGATTTATTTTCGAAAATTAGTGCAATGACTTGCCAAATTTTCGACAATTTTCTAATCATTACATTTTCGACAATTTGATAATTAGTATTAGACTTTTAGGTTTATTAATTGAAAAAAATAAATTTTGTGATTTAGAAATTACAAAAAAAAAAAGTGTCTACTTGCCAAATTTTCGACAATTTTCTAATCATTACATTTTCGGCAATTTGATAATTAGTATTAGACTTTTAGGTTTATTAATTGAAAAAAATAAATTCTGTGATTTAGAAATTACCAAAAAAAAAAGTGTTTACTTGCCAAATTTTCTACAATTTTCTAATCATTACATTTTCGGCAATTTTGTAAGATTAAGTCATTTCACTAATTTTCGAAAATAAATCCAGCCTAAAATAAATAAATAAATAATAATAGGAGTCAATGAATAAAATATTATTAAAAGTGCATGACATAGTTTTCGAACATTAACAAAATAGAATTTTCAAAGAATAACAAATGTCAATTTCGAAGATTAATTCTAACTACTAATTTTCGAAAATAAATCAAAATGACAATGTCAATGTGCTCAGTCTGATATGGCCCGACAATTATCAATTGACTTGGAGAAAACTGGGTATTTTGGACTCAAAATCTATATTTAGGATTATTTAGGATGTATTACTATATTAATGGATAAAATGAGATTAAAGTTTAAAAAAATGGGTAATTTGGACCATTTTCCCTTGAAAAATGACTAACTTTATCATTTATGTATATTTTTTATTATCAATAAAAAATTATTTGTAAATATTTTTTTTAACCTCTATTAAAATTGGATTTAGCATAGGATTATTGGTTTATTCAAAGCCTTATTGGACTTCAGCATAAACCACCATTCAATCAGTTTAAAGTTTACCGAGCTGGGCCATCTGGTTGAAGATGGGTTGGCCCAATTAATGGCGTAGACCTCCTCGAAGAATGTTGGAGCCCAATAATCTTCTTAAGGGTGTATTTCAATATTTGTAGTGTAGTT
This sequence comes from Scutellaria barbata, assembly GCA_028654395.1. Lineage (NCBI taxonomy): Eukaryota > Viridiplantae > Streptophyta > Magnoliopsida > Lamiales > Lamiaceae > Scutellaria > Scutellaria barbata. The sequence continues at coordinate 8,194,899 of CM053646.1, read as the reverse complement.
TGCTAGTTTTGGATTATCCTAATTAATGATCCTTTCCATTTTGTGAGTAAATTATGGCTCAAATTTATTGAAAACATTAATTTTGATTTCACTCTCTGTGAATATGACTGAATACTTATTCTGAAAAGTGTAAAATAATCATATCATGTGAAATCACCTTAAAATCTTTAGGAATTAAATAAATAAATGGAGTATAATATTGGGTAGAGTATTTATTTCATCTTAGCCAAAAAAAAAAAAAAAATTAGGGAGGGGTTTGATTAATCAATCAAGTGGACTATAATTCCACAATCATATAGCTAGTCTAAAATATTAGAGATACCTATTTATAGGCCCTCCATCAAATGAGACATCATTGCTTTTCATTAATATAATATAAAGTAAATAACATATTCGTGAATAATAATAATCATGTTGCAACATGCAAATATTACATTAATGTGATATTGGAAGGTAAGAGTTTTATATCTTGACGATTACATGGATTTGGGACACTACACTCCATATACATACAATCATACTAATTGACATTCACATAAATTTTACTAATAAATCAAGGGTCCCCAAATGCCATTACAAGTGGCCAAGAATCAGTCTCACTATCTAAAAATTGATTTTGATAAATTATGAATTCTACTCAAACATATATATTTAATAAATCACAATTTAATCCAATTACATGTAAATATTTAACCACTAAACAATTAATCTAAATCAAATTTCCTTTATTATCCAACAGTAACAGGATGTGGGCTCAAACTCATTCGAATCAGTAGTTCCTCTATCAACCAAGCTAGTATCCTCTTTTGCAACTCATTTTTCAAATTAAAGATGGTCAATAAATTGCGTAATGAAGGATAATTAAAATTGATTAAAGCAGAGAAAATTTACTTTAGATGCAATCAAAGTAAATAAATTAAACAAGAATTAGCCCAACTTTATGGGTTGAGAAAGCTCCAAATAGAGTCGTAACTTGTACTTTAAACAAAATTAAAATAAGAAAAAGTAATTGAAAAAAGTGATGAAAAGAACACTCCATATCCCCTACTCGTCTCCTAGTAGTATCTTCCTTATTTTCATACCATATTTCAAACACAAAGATGTCACCCTCTCATATTATAAAACATTTTGGAGGAAACATAGGATCCGGACAGTTAGTTACGTGAATGTCAAAACCATGAAAGCAAATTCTGTATGTTTCTACATTGATGCAAGGTCTCAAGTCTAGATTTAAAATACAGAAGTTCAAAAACAAAACAAAATTGAATTACACTTAAATGAGTATGGTTTTAAACCCATGAAAAATGGAATTAAATGTTAGACAAAATAACATGCACTGATAAGAGATTAGATTGGGGCATTGAAAGAAGCAGAGTTTAGACTCAAGCATGGCCTCATAAGTATTTTATCATCCATTGACATCAATCAACATCTGAGTTTTTAAGGCAAATGATGGAGCAAAGAATGCACAAGTTTTGTGGGCGAGGCTTCGTTAAACCCCAGCTGGGCTCATTCACATGCTTTCTTTCTTCATGGTGGCCCTTTCTCATCCCCTGCATTTACTTTACCATGTACTACCACTGCACTTTCCAATTTCAAATACACACTTTCTTTTATTACTTATGGTAAAACAAGTCTAAAAGGTTATCCAACAATTCAAAGTGTATTTTGGGGTGCCAATAGACAAATGACCATATTGACCCTATTAAACCAATACATACTGACCATAATATTGGCATTGATTATGTTATTTGATATTCTTGAAGGGCCAATTGGGAAATGTAATCAAAGTTGTCAACAATAAATGTGGTTGGTTTTGAACTTGTGTTAAAAAGAGAATTCTGTGCATAAGTCTGAACCACATTCACCAATAATCTTGTGTTCTAAACCTCATTGAACTAACTCTGGAATTTAATGCAGCATATGTCATATGCCCAATGCCTCCATGAATATTCATATTCATTACAACTGTAGATGGATTTTCCATTATTGAGTTTTTATTTTTCCAACTACTCCAATCATTTCATGTTGGATTAAGAAACACCTGTGTTTTGGTTAATAATTTAAGCCCTGTTACCATTATGTTCACAAATTGGTGTCAATAAAAAAACAAAAAAACATCCCACATAGACAGAGACTCACATTTGACTCTCTCTCTAGACTCTAGTTTAGTGTGTGTATGTGTTTGAGAGAGAGAGAGAGACATACTTATAACTACAAGTACTTAAACTTGTTTTGTATTATGTCCTGTTATGAGTGTGGAGTGGAGTTCAATTCTGTACTTTGATTTTGTTGGGCTCTGAACATAAAATAACAAGAGAGTTTCCAATTCTAACAACACAACATGAGATACATTCGAACAGGCAGCCTTAAGAGGCTGTTTTCTCTTAAACGACACAGTTTTGAAGAAGAACTGCCCATTTCCAAAGACTCTGAATTTAGAGCTCAAGAAAAGCCATCTGAGAATTTTGTGAAGCCCACTTGGAAATGCTTTTCCTATCAAGAAATCTTTGCTGCCACCAATGCCTTTTCCCCAGGTCCACTCTCATTTTCTGTTTTTCTTTTGCTTCATGTTGAGATATTCATTTCTCTCTCTCTTTCTCCCTCTCTCTACAGACAACATGGTTGGGAAGGGAGGATATGCAGAGGTTTACAGAGGAGTTCTTGAAAATGGGGAGGCAATTGCTGTGAAAAGATTGTCAAAAACAGAGAATGATGAGAGGAAAGAGAAGGAATTTCTGTCAGAGATTGGAACACTTGGCCACGTCTCACATCCTAACGTGACCTCACTTCTTGGCTGTTGTATTGACAATGGGCTTTATCTCATTTTTCAGTTCTCCTTCAATGGCTCTGTTGCTTCTCTTCTCCATGGTATGTGTTTCTTGTAATAAATTCTAAAAAAAAAAAAATCCAAGATTTTTGAGACAAGTTCTTGTTATAACTTTGTAAGAAATCTCCTTGTCTAGATGAGAAATTGCCCACTATGGATTGGAAAACAAGGTACAAAATTGCAGTGGGAACTGCAAAGGGGATACATTACTTGCACAAGAACTGTCCCAGAAGAATCATTCATAGGGATATCAAATCTTCAAACATATTACTTGGTCCAGAATTTGAACCCCAGGTACTCAATTTTTGTAAGGAAATCGAATTCTAATGTAATGGGCCAATTTCATAATATATGATGCTTGATCCTGTATCAGGTATCTGACTTTGGGTTAGCAAAATGGCTTCCATCACAATGGACTCATCATTCTATAGCTCCAATAGAAGGAACATTTGGGTACTAACTTCTTTTTCTTATTATTACAAAATCTTTCAAGTGTTGTTTAAACAATGTATAAAATCTATATGGTTGTTGAATAATCTGCAGGCACTTAGCACCCGAGTATTTCATGCACGGTGTCGTGGACGAGAAAACGGATGTGTTTGCCTTTGGTGTGTTTCTTCTAGAACTTGTTTCTGGGAAGAAACCAGTTGATAGTTCTCACCAGAGTTTACATAGTTGGGTAATACTCTTTTATCCAATTCAAGAATTCTTCGGATTATAGCCTCTACGATACTTATTTCTCGATCATTTACAATCAGGCTAAGCCGGTACTAAATCGAGGAGATATGAAAGAAGTGATTGATCCAAGGCTCGGATTGGATTATGATGTTATCCAACTCGATAGGCTTGCGTTCGCAGCCTCTCTCTGCATACGAGCAACGCCAATTTGGCGCCCAACTATGAGTGAGGTGATTGAATAAATATTCTTACACTTTCGATCATTACATTACTCCAAACATGGCTAAACTATGATCCTTGCCTTTGAATGTGTTGAAAAGTATTAACTTCTGTATCTTGAATATGTCTTGCTTGTCTTAATCCTCCATGATATAAAAATGTTACTTGAATGCATAATCTGCGATATTACACATTATTTATGATAGTCTAAGAATTCTAGTGACAGGTGTGAATGTTGTATTATATTCATGTCATTTTCAGTCCATTTTATGAGGCAATTCACCTAAACTTGTTCTAGATTAACACTAATTGAGTTTAGTGATAAATATGTTAATATCAACTTAGCACGCCTGTTTAATTTAATCGATTTATGGCTGATATTAAAGAATTAAGACTGAGTTCATATAGGTAACTATGGTTGACCAGCCGACAATAGTTTTGTTATTATTTAAATAAATGGAGTAATAGTCTCTCAATGACATTCAAATATTATTTAGAAATAATCATAATCAGCTAATAGTAAAATCTTACATCATATGACTGTAATGCATGACTATCTCTCTTTGTCTTGGTCTGATGTTTATTTTATTAAATTCCTCACTCCATTACAAATCTTTTAGTTGATGTTAGTGCCTTACCTAACTATTATCCTTATGCTTTAATACTCAGATATTATCTGGCTTATTCATGTGATTAGACTATAATTGTGTAATAATGAAAGGCTAAATCCCTTTAGAAGCTAGCTAGGCTCTTAATTTATGCAATACTAGTGTCTTTCATAATCTAATTTCTTCAATTTTTTTTAGGAAATGTTAATTTCATTTGAGACAATGCAGAGATGCTAAATCGAAAATATTACCAAGTGGAAGATTAAGCTATGGACTTGATTAACCCAATCCAGCACACACAGCAATATTGCTATTAGCTTTGTCGTTTCCACTGTTTTTACATGCTTAATCTTTGTGCTTAATTATAATAAAATAGTAAATGATATGCATTGTAGAGTATATTCGATACGCTGCAGATTCGGAGGTTAAAATAATGGTGGTAATTAAAGTTTTGAAGCTGCCAATGTCTGACAGGTGTTGGGGGTGATCTTATTGGAAGAAGAAATCGATAAGGAAAAATGGAAGATGCCGGACGAAGAAGACGAGCAAGAAGAGTTTTGGGGGTTTGAAGATCTTGAATGTGAATGTGATAATACTTCTTCTTTCTCAAACTCCCCACATGATTCAATCTCAACTGGGAGTTCTTATAATCAGGAAACCACTTCTGCCCTTGTAGTAAATTAGCTTGTATATACCCAAGATATAAGTATGGTTACATTGTAAGAATATCATATGTTGTTTCCCCTATATAGAATCTAATGTAGCTACACCATGCCAATTTTGAGTTTCGAAATTATCGGGCCCTCAGTGTGACTTGACGTTCTGATCTCAACATTGGTATGATATCGAAATTTTAAATTTGAATACTTTGTTTGAAATCGAGACAAAATCCAGATATTGAGAACATGAAGTTGTGGGGAGGGATTAGACTACACAACACAAGACAACTAACTAATGTTGCATAGGATAAGTGTGAAGTGTAAGAGTGACAATAGGGCCAACGAGTTCCAGCATGAAAGAGGGGTAACTGTGTCGGGGATTCTTGAAAAAGAAAAGAGAATTTTAATTGTTTTTATTTGTTTATTATGTAAGAAAAGAGATAAATAATTGAAAATGGCAATTGGATGATGATAATTATTGGACATGGGGTCGCTTCTATGGTGACAAAAGAATATATTTGGCAAAAATACATTGGAATGCTCATAAGTCAGAAAACGTGATGGGAGTTTGACCGAATCCAAAGCCTTCTTTATTTATTACGAAAGTAATTAAAATCGTGAATGATCTGATTTTGGGGTTTTAATTATTGTTTTCTTAATAAGAATAATGTCCTTTGGAGGAGGTTAATTGGAATTCAAGATTTGTAAATGTGCTTCTATCTCTATGATCTCGTAACAACAAGTAATCTCCCACTTTAAGAAAAAGTGCACATAAAATTGTGAAACTATGTTGGTTCTAGAGAAAATGATCTTAAATTACAGCTGGTTTTCATATTTGTAGAATAAACCAATTCACAAAAGAATTCACAACCTTGTGTGACCACTATTGTTGTTATGCACATGTTATTTAAAGTTTTCGAGATCTCAAATTTGATATGAGTTTTAACGTACTCAAAATCTATGATTACAAATATTTTTTTGTCAGGCGAAATGTGATAATCTAGTCCCAAATTATTTAACATTAAGTCTTGACTAGTTTGATTCAAAGAAATACAACTAAAATCATTTGATCTTCCCAAATTTAAAAGTAAAAAAATTAAATAAAAACTGTTAAGCTATAGTTAATGTTTTGCCATTCAATTTACTAGCATTCCTAATCACATCTAGATCAACCGCTTTCCCCATGCAACCAAAATTGTAATGGTTTTACCAAATCAGATTTTATTTATTTTTTGAAAAAAAAAAGTTGAAATAAAAATGAATTGGAGTCTAGGTCAAGTTAATTTTGATAAGGACGTGACTAGCGCACTATTTGGGTCAATCCTATTATGTATCATGCAAACATATATACAATAATAATGGGATGGCTTCAATTTCAAGTACTTCTCATTTAGTATGAATCTCAGACTCTCAAAATACTTTATGTGATTCAAAATTCGATATCTAATCATTACAATCTGTAAATTTATAAAGATGAGACATTATTTAAGATACAAAACTCGCAATAGTATGAGTCTCAAAATTTAAAATTAAATTCATTGGATTTGATTTGTGAATAAAATTGGAAGAAAAAAATATTAAAATAAAGTTTATACGAAGTGGATATTTAATAAAAAATCAAACAAAATAATGTCCAAATCAGAGTTAGCAATTTTAAATTGAGTTTGGTTTGGTAAGTATGGAATTTAGTTTTGAGACCCCGCCAAACCCGAATTCGAGGGATTGGACCATTGAGGTTTGAATATCACACAAATCAGTATATTTTAGTTTCAGTCTTTTTAAAAATCCATTTAAATTTCATTTCCAAAAAACTATCACTTTTCTATTACTTTTAATGACTAAAGCATTATGCATATATGAATAGACTCAAAAGTTAAACATTGCTGGCAATAAAACGACATAAATGCACTCTACAAACGTGACAATGAAGGGCTCAATTAATACATCAAGCTATCAAAGCACGGGCTCTGTTTTTTTGCCCAAGTCATTTCAAATGGACCTTTTATTTAATTTTGATCAAACACTTACCAACTTTCTAAAGTTGAAATAATTTCAAAGTAATTCTTATATTTGGCTTAGAAAAGCAAATCAATTTACTTTAGAACTTGTGTTTCCATACATGTTTTATTACATAAAAAAGAAAAAGAAAAAAAGAGTACATAAAAGGGAAATTTTGATGAAAGCACTCTCCATTTGTAAAAAAAAACTATTCAATAATTCATTTATTTAAAAAAAAAAAAATCATCCATAACATGTTTGTAAATTCCCTTGTATAAAAGGGTATCTTCTCTCACTATAATATCCTAATTAAATTAAATCAAAATGTTGTTTGTCAAATCCTAAATCTATAATTGAAAAGAATAGTACTATTTTTCAATAATTTGAAGAGGAGCATGTGAGTGGGGAGTTGATGAACAGATATGTATTGTATCTTTTAATCATGGGAGTGACAAGTTGTTAATAAATGCACCAAATGCCACTCAAAGAGATGAATTGGTTCAACCTCTGATATAAAATTTGCCCTTAATTCACAGCTTAAAAAAAAAAAAAAGGCAGTTAGGTTATCTAAGTTATCTTGATTCTTGATCATTTATCTTTTTATTTTTGTCAATTAACATAGATTCAGAATGAATTAGGTAGACTGGTTGTTTACCAAATTATCCCCTTTTTATCATTTTCATTTTTATAATGGTATATAACTTTGCATTGTTGAGATGTAATTAGCCTAAGTATATATTATGTATTTTATAGGTCATCCATATTTGTTACGATTTATTGACATACATACATTAGATGTATCAAACAATATCCACTAATAGAAATTTCAAGATTTTACAAAATTAACAAATTTAAATATATATTTTTTGGTGCATGCATGGTGCTTTTATTTCTATTTTCCACACCAGTTAAAAGAAATGTATAAATTTAATTGTAAACTCATACTATATCCTCATGTAACGTCCATTCAAAGCTGATAAATATAAATGGTAACTCAAAAGAATATTATATACGAACATGTACTTAAATTTTGGATTGACAAAAGATTTTTATTGTTTTATTTTTAATGAACAAAGAAGGTATAATGTGTTAATGTTTGAACAATTGATTTTTTGGTCCTATTAACACTCCACCTCGTATATTACTTCAACTAAAGCATCCACCCTCGTCATCTACATATGTTGCTCAATGACATCGAAATCATCAAAGAAATTAATGTCTAATCAACATGATACTTATGATAATATTCCACCCTTGCCAACTTTATTTGTAGTAAAATCATGAAGAGTTGTTCATGATCAAAGCAATCCCAAGCAATTAACAGTAGTTAGTACAATGAGACGGCGAGGCAACTCAACAACACAAATTTAAGATTCTTGATTATTATAATGTACATAAACAAATTGTTTGTTGAGTATGATAAGTTCAACTACTTCATACTAAAAGATGACAAATGTTTTTGGTAACATTATTTTTTTCCCCTTTTGACTTCGCCAATACTCAATTTCTATTCTATAGAATTAAAAATAAAAATTCAAGAAAACTTAGGATATAGAATGAGAATCTCAGAAACTGAAGGCCCAGGTGTAAGAAGCTAATCTACGGACATAGGAGGGGTGGTTGAACATTTCAATTTGTCCTTACATAACCAGAAAGCACAAACTTTATATTTAAGTTTGAGAAAAGAAAAAGATTTTTCTAAAGAAATGTGATGAGAAAGGACAGATGTATAGAATCTTTTGATGAGATATTGTTTTTTTTTTTGTTTTTTTATTTTGAAATCTATTCCAAACATATATGTTACAACTCCTTACACCGACTAGGTATAAATATCGAAAATGTAATTTTCAGTTATTAATGTATTGAATAATCACGAAGATTTTTATTTTTTTTTGTCTTGCTTTCATACGTTTGACTGAACTTGTAATGATGATTTTGATCATAATTTGTAATGATATTCAACTCTAATCTTGCCTTTGAAGTAGAGGCAACTCTTAATTGTAATCAAGTTCAATCATCAATCACTGCAGTCCAACACTCTCCACATAATTAAACCGAAATTAAAAAGCTTATTTCAAAATGTATTTTATGTTAATTTAAAATAATTTTATGAGATATAATTTTACTTGATTAGAAATCAGAAGATCGAACAATTGTGGTCTGTGAGTGGGAGTGAAAGAGGATGTCTGTAATTGGAAATGTGTTAATTTCTGTGATGAAATATGGTTACATAATATTTGGGCCAGTTTGTGTTGTTGGGCCACCAGTCTCTCAAGTCCAATTCCTCAGTACACCAAGAATTCATGTTTTTTTTGCAATTGATCCAAACGTAAGTTTAGAAGTCCAAATGTTACATGTGGGCTTGCTTAGGCTTAAAATGGACGTTTCTGTCAACGAGCATATTAAGGCCCCAAACCCCCTTTTTTGGTTCATCTACATTGGTTTATTGAGTTTTTTAAACCCACAGATATTGAATTCTTCCACTATATTTGAAAAAACTATATATTTTTTTTGGTCCCAACTTATTGCGACTGATAATTTTTACAGAGTAATGCTTATTTTAGATCAAAATACTTCTAATGGAAAAATATGTTCCAAGAAGATAAATATTTGATTTAACCCAAAATTCATTACGCTGATTATCCACCTAAAGTTCTTTGGTTCAATTAGTACTAGTCAATGATGAAAAAATCGGAAAAAATCGCCGATATATCATCGATATATCCGTATTTTGTGAAACTCGATATAATACGCACTGCAGTTTTTTTTCGTTAGAATATCGGCGATGTATCGGTAAATATCGATTTTTATATAGATATCGGTAAGAACTTGTGTAATATTGCGGAATATCGCCGATATATCGGCGATATAATAATGCATTTTTTCGTTAGAATATCGGCGATATATTGGTAAATATCGATTTTTATATAGATATCGATAAGAACTTGTGTAATATTGCGGAATATCGCCGATATAATAATGCATTGCAGTTTTTTTTCGTTAGAATATCGCCGATATATCGGTTAAAAAATCGGTAAATATCGGCGATATATCGGTATTGTACAAAATTGGTAATGCTTTGTATAATTTTTTTTTTCCTTGTTGTAATCAATGTTTTTTGTCACTTCCAACCCTAACTATATTCAATTATAATACAATTGGTGCTATTGGAAAGAATTACGAAAGAAGACATGATTTTAACTGAAATCAAGATGAGAGCTCAAACACTGATATTGAATCACTTTCTATCAGATTTGATTCAATATATATGAGCAATCACTTTCTATAAGTTTTGATTCAATGCATATGAGCAATGATCTTTACAATGCATATCAACCGTCGCATTCTCACGGCAGACATAATACTTCACAGATTGATTGGTCTAATCAAAATCCATTTTATAACCCACTACCTAAAATGAACAATGGAGGTTCAAGCATGCATCAACATAGTCAACCAAGAGAATACGACAGACATAACACTTCACAGATTGATTGGTCTAATCAAAATCCATTTTATAACCCACTACCTAAAATCTCCAATGGAGGTTCAAGCATGCATCAACATAGTCATAACACTTCACAGATTGATTGGTCTAATCAAAATCCATTTTATAACCCACTACCTAAAATCTCCAATGGAGGTTCAAGCATGCATCAACATAGTCAACCATATTGGGTCAATTCACATTACCAAATTTATGAAAACACAGTTGAAACCTATGAAAGTTATCTTCATGATTACACTGACAATTGATCTAGTATCTTAAGTTGGTATCAATATTGTTTGACTCAAGATGATATTCTAGTATCTTAAGTTGGTATCAATATTGTTTGACTCAAGATGATATGTCATCTTATTCATTTGAACCTCATAGAAATTCAAGTTACTACTAGTCCATATATTAACTTTATACAAAATTTGTCATGTTATCATAGCAGACAACGTTTTATATATTATTTTATCTATATATTAGTTGTAAATATATCATTTTATTTGAAATTATAAATTCAATATATATACTAATTACAGTTATAATAATCTATAAACTAGTAGATATAATTTTTCAATTTTTTTAAGAAAATTTTTATATTTTTTTTAAAAGTGTCCGATATTTCCATCGATATCGATATCGATACCGATATATCCGTAAAATTAGGGTACCCATATTTTTACCGATACCGATTTTTTCATCATTGGTACTAGTCAACAAAATTATAGGTTTACCCATAGACTAAAAAATAAATTTTACAAACATAGAAGGTATAAATGTGTTTTTTCTCAAGTTGGAGTACCCAAAAGTAATTCTTGGAAACATAAGTACATAACAAGTGTGAAAATTTTCTTTTCCTTAAACTTAAGTAAATTAATAAAAGCCAACATGGTGATTAATAAAAGTAATTTTCAGTACCATGGCTGTGAATAATTAAGTCTTCTTTTTTGTTTTCATTTGTCCTGCAAAATCATCTTTCCGTTCTTTAAAATTATGATTGGATTATATCAACAAAAATTGAAGAGATTACAATCTAATTTAGTTATTTTGTTACTTTTGACTTATATATTTTATCATTTTCTCACTTGTCGATCATATATATATCGCCATTTTCTTGATTCTGTTATTTCCTCTCAATTAAGTTTCTTTTGCACTTCACTTCCACTTTTTTCTATGTTTTTTTTTTGATAATGAAGAATCGTCAATCGAGCATTTCCAGCGTTGCCATTTGCACAGGCATAAGAGGCAGCAACGTCACTCCGTTCGTCGGCCGTCACAACTCACAACCATCATCCGGTTTGAAACGTTGAACCGAGTGAGGTCCCGAGTTCCCGAATTTCAGTGGGGCATTTTCACAAACACTTAACAAGTCTGGTGCATTTTCTGTACTCCTATTTGCTTCACAATGTCGAAGTCCCCGCTAAATTCAGGTTATAGAATGTTGCACACGAACTTTTTCATGCACGGGTATTGTGCATTACTGTCGCGCGTCCAACGGCGATGGATGACCTCCAGTAAAAGGGTTCAAGATCGCAGCAAGAACAAGCGAATACAGGACCTCGAAATCGTGATAGAGAAACATAAGGTAGTCTCCAAAATCCAGTTTTTATTCGAAATTCTCAAAGAGGAGCGAGAAAACATAATTCTTTTAAGAAAACTTGATCAACATCGTCAGCAACTCAATCTCCCCAAGCCCCACAAAATCTCGGATTTCCTCCGGAAATCGCCTAAGCTTTTTGAGATGTACAAAGACCAGAGGAGTGGGGTGTGGTGTGGGATGACCGCAAAAGCTGAGGAATTGGTGAAAGAGGAGGAGGAGATTATTGAAAAACATAGTCAGAAAGCTGCAGAGTACGTGACTAGGATGTTAATGATGGCCGCAGATAAGCAGCTAAGACTTGATAAAATTGCACATTTTAGACGGGATTTAGGCTTGCCCATGGATTTTAGGAAGCACTGGGTTCATAACTATCCCGAAAATTTTAAGGTTGTTCAGCCATTTAAGCCTTATGATGAGAGTGAGTACTTGGAGCTTGTTTCTTGGAAGCCAGGTTGGGCGATCACTGAGCTGGAAAAGACGGTGTTAGGCATAAAGGAAGGGCAGGATTGTGGTGATCATGTCCCTGGATTGCTTTCATTGGCTTTTCCATTGAAGTTCCCCTCTACTTATAAGAAGTTGTATAGATATGGAGGAAAGATTGAGCATTTTCAGAAGAGGGAGTATTTGTCTCCTTATGCTGATGCTAGAGGTTTACAAGCAGGGTCGAAGGAGTTTGATAAGAGGGCAATTGCGGTGATGCATGAGTTACTTAGCTTTACGATTGAGAAACGGTTGGTGACTGACTATTTGACACATTTTAGAAGGGAGTTTACCATGCCACAGAAGCTGATGAGGCTTTTCCTAAAGCACTTTGGGATTTTCTATGTTTCTGAGAGGGGGAAGAGGTTTAGTGTGTTCCTGAATGAGGCTTATGATGGTTCAGAGTTGATTGAAAAACACCCTTTAGTTCTTTGGAAGGAAAAGGTCCTGAGTCAAGTTGGTTATAGAGGGAGGAAGAAGAGGATAGATAGCTTTCGGGAGTTTTCAGACCTAGATGAGAAGGCCATACATAGGACTGATTCTGAAGATGAGCAAGATGAGAAGGATGGGATAATGCACCCTTTTGGGAATGCTTCAGATACAGATGAATCTGAAATGGAGGATGAGGAGGTTAGCAGGGCGTACAATGACTGAATATGACTAGGTCATTATCTCTTCCTGACTACTGCCTTATGTTTGCTTTGCATGAAATGCCTATGTACATTTCAACTATGAAGATTTGTCATCCTTCTATTTTAATTTCACTTTGCGACATTTAATTTATTTATGATTTGTTTCCATCATGAAATCACTTAGTTGAAATTTTTTCCATTATGACAAAATAATTTAACTGAGGAGTGCATGTTATCATCAATGGCATGCCCGAGTTATTGTTTTTCGTTTCTAATGTGATTGTCAAATATGTGTTACATTGGAGCTCTTTAGCAAAACTGAGTTGGATGCTGTGAATGAGTGCTAAATTATACGGATGAGATATTAATGGAGATACACCCAGCAGATTTTATAGATATGAGCAGATTTTATAGATGTGAGCTCTTTTTATTGATGTGAGGTTTTGAATGCCGAAGTAGATTTTGTTGTAATGCTTGCACACGCCATTCTTGTTGATTATCTCTTCACAAGCAAAATTTTGAGATCCTATCTCCATTACCATATTTCATTATCTTTAATGATATATAGAACTGATATTTTAAACAGCATTATCCCAAAAATTATTCTGATTTCATAACTTGCATTCTATTGGAGGCAAGACATTAGTAAGAATGATGGAAGATTGGTACATCATTGGTTGAAAATACCTCTGACATTGCTAGACTTTTATTACTCAGTATTTTCTTTCTTTCTTACTGTTTTTTTTTTTTTGCAAAAGTTCTCATTCTGGTTCTTTTTGTGAACATGTTGTGACTAATGGGTTGTTAGAAATTCATTGTTGATCTGCTGTTTTTGTATTTTGATTGCCTCTTTTATTGTAAGTAAATATGTTCAGTTCATGAATTATCCTGTCATTTGGCTTTTTATGTTTTCGAATTCATTTGGAAGGTGCTTAAGAAGAATAAAGTGATAAATTATGAGGATGAAATGGTTGGCACTGTCTTTTTCTTGTCTTGGTTATTACCCTGTCCTAATTTTGGTTGGTCTGATCATTAAGTTAATGTGTTCAATAAATTTGGTGGATGGATTTCTAATGCTCGAAACATTTCACCAATCATCTTCCTTGGCACTCTCACCAAAGATGAATGTTGAGGCAATCAGGAAGTGTGAGAAGAGGGTCTGTTGTTTCCATGTATTTTTTATCGAGTCATTTATGTCTCTATATGTTCTTCAATAAGACATTTTATCTATCATCAGACAGTCTAATCTATTTTCTTCAGTTACCCTGGGTTTATGGTTTACAATGGTGTCTTTTGGACTCATTATGAAGAATTTTTTTTTTTTTCAATTTTTTTTTACCGTGGGGCTCAAACCCACCACGAGGACTCATTATGTAGGTTAGACATGCAATATTTCTTTGCCTGTGTAACTAACTAGTACAATCAATTAAATCCTGAAAGGAAAATAATATAATTCCAAGAAAGTTCAACCCATGTTGCTCTCCTTGAGGTACAAGGAATAAACTTTTGCGATTTGATTACTTGTTCCTTGTGTTTTCATTATTTGTATTCCATTTTATTTCCATTAATGAGCTTGCTCTGTGCTCAGACCTTTTGTACATCAACTTCAAGAATGAAGCTACCGTCAATTCTAAGGGGGAAATCTTAGTGTTCCAATGTTTCCTTGGATAAGTCACTAAAGTTGCATGCAATTATCTTAAGTTAAGCAGGATCCTTTGAGAATAATAAATTTTTATACTTTACATTTATCCTCTACAGTTGCAAATTGCATGGTGTCTTTCCCCTTCAACTGACTATTCATATCTCATTTCTTTTATTCTGGTCTCTCAGCTGATGTTTATTTTTCAAGCATGTAACGTTTTCAAATCTCTTATAACTCTATACTTCAAAACTTCTGAACACAGATTGGGTATTTGATCCACCAAAGTGCGGTATGTATAATGGAGCAAAAGAGAGAACTTGTATACATGCTTGAAGCTGCACGAAGATATTGCACATCCTCATTCCTCTGTGCCAAGCATGCAAAGGAAAACGAAGAACACTGGCTTAACTCGAGCAATGAACTGCAATAGTTTTATGGTGAGTTGTTATTCACTGACTTCCAAACAGTATATATTTATCAAGCAATTTGCAAGAGCTTAGCATGAGCATTCATGGGGAGAAAGCAATGGACCTATTCATGCATCAGCTTTCATGTTTCTTTACTTATATACACGAATTTTGTATACTTAGTGTGTTGGACCATGCCACACGGCTAGCTTCTGAAGTATCGTCAAAACACCTCATTCATCAATGGAGAACCACTACAAGTTTAGATATGTGGAATAGCCATTAGATGCTTGATGAAAAGACTGTTGATTTATCATTGTATATTTCTTACATGACTGATTGAAGAGAATGCCACTCATGCTAGGATTCATGTGGAAGTCAGCTTACAGTACACATGCTGGTATACTTGTGTAAGATCTAAAAGATTTATTAAATTAGTGAATTTGAAGTTAAAATATGAGATATGAGATCTATCATTCCCTATTCTATATTTCCAGTTATCTTTCTTTCCTCAATTTCAGACCCCAATGGCCAGGATTCGATACAATGTATGTTGCTTCATATTTGCCCTGTGGACAACCAATTCTGACTACCCTATTGGTATATGCTTAACTCAACTAACTAAAAATATGACAAATGTATTATAGAATTATTTCAAGAATTTTTGTTTTATTTCACTTTAAAACACATCTCATATCTATGGCGTTCTACTCATGCTATAATTATATTACTACAACTCGATTTTGGTAGCCTAGAAGATATATGAGTTTATCATATTATAGAAAAAGAAAACAAGAAAGGACTATACACATTTAGATTCTGAATCTCAAATGTCATCACAAAAATAAAAGAAGCCTACAAATCTCTGTCAAATCTATACTATATAGATAGCAAAGAATCCAACTCCGTAGATAATCAAATCAAATCATGTAAATACCAATACAAACTAGTAAATAAATAAATTAAAAAACACATCCACATTGAGTAATATCGAGGAGGTGAACATTGTTTGTTCCTAAATTACCCAAAAAAGCCATGCATCACAACTTTGAATATTAGCCTTTTACCATTATTTCAAGGATCCAAGCCAAAATGAATATTTACGATCAGGATGGATCCAAATATTAACATTACATGACATTTTTCATTTTAGATTAAGATACATCAGGACATATCTATTTCGTACTTAATTAAACACTCATGAATATACATAGTATTTGTTTGATATCTCTAGCACATATATAAATAGAGAGATGCAATAAATGGGCTCATGGCTATCTTGAATAGTAGGATTAAGCCAAAGAGTGGGTTGCTTCAATCTAAAAGTGATTTAAATTTAAGAAAAAAAGAATAATAAAGAATTTGTTCCAAGCATGTGGAAGAGTATGGGAGCGGGATAAGCGATTAAAAATAATATCATTTTAGGGTTCATAAATAATAGAGGGACAGATATGATTTGGACCTTTTGCTTTTGGATCAAAGCGTATGAGTGGGAAGTTTCTCATCCCCTAATCTCAAATCTCGATGTTAATTATTCTTATTTATTTTTAATTATTTCCTATCTCCAATCACCCCCTTAATCATTTATCATGATTCCATTATCTGTTCTGTCTATCATTATTTTATCTTTCTTTATTATAATATTATCACCAACGATTTTCTTTCATTGGAGAGTTGAAAATTAAATTTAGTTAGTCCGTCAGAAGCTTGGTTTTGCACTAAAAGACAAGGAAATTAACTTGTCTGCCCAAACTATATTATTAGGTATTTTAATAAGACTGTTCTATAAATTTAATCAAACAAATTGACTTAGAGTTATGAGTTAGTTAGTGAGTTTCCATTTTGCCGACTATATCCATAAGATGACTTGAACTTAAATTATCATAGGTAAAAATATAAATTGAGTATGTAATTGGGTTGATTTGAGTCAAAACCGAATAAATGTACACATACCCTAATCTTGAGGGGTTATTTTGTAAATTCTCACAATTATATACTCAATTTGATATGTCATGTGTCAATGGTATCTATAAAAATCTTTTTATTTTTTTTATTTTTTTATTATGACTTTTGAATTTCATCAGCTCTAACCAGTCAAGTTGTGCCGAACCAACATAACTTGAAAAACAGACACAATTAAACATCTAGCTTTATTATGATGATTTGTTAATTACTTGTGATATTTCAAAAATGTTAATGTATTCATTTCCTATACAACAACTTGGCAAAGATATAACTATAGTGGTTGAACATATATGATTGTGTAATTAATTAATTTGTGATCTCTTATCATATAAGAGCTTGTTATATGGTTTATCATTTTTTAAATCGACTAAACCCAAATTGACTTTTAGTAATTATAATTATGAAATTAACGAGAACATATTTATAGTTTTGGTCATTTCAATTTCATGATCTATAACAAAGATATAAAAACATCTGAATTATTTAATGCCAATTAAGCAAGATTTATATATATCAGTAAATTTCCTCCCAGGAAAAGAAACCTGGAAATTTGGAATGAAGAATAGAGTAAGAAAAGCTGCAATCAGATTATTCCACCAGAATTAGAAGAAAGGGATTTATACTGCCTGCAAAAAGAAAACCCTACTTTTCTTTTCTTTTATCTCATAATTCCACCTTTATTTAATTGATTAAAATTTCTGTTATCCAAACAGCTTTTTCCTAAACCATATTCTCATGCTCCTGCAAAAAGACCTGCCTGGAATATTTACTTCATTGGCTGAAGTTGAGGAAGTGTATATAGATACAAGTACAACATGTGTGTGTGTATTACATATTCTTTTTGATTCTCTGGTGGGGCCCCTTGCATTGATCTTCCTAAAACACAACACTCCTAAATACAATGCACGGATTAAACTAAACACAATATTCTAATTAACTAGCAACAGCTACCCTTCTTCTCTTTCTTTCTCATACACAACACATGCTTTTAGACAATCCAGCCTGTCAACCTTAATTCTTTAAAACTAAAAAATGCCTTGATTTTTTTCCCATTCTTTATTTGCTTGAGATTGATTTGTTGTTTTTCCAAGAAAATAATCAAAGCTTGTATTTTTTTGCCTTGCAACAGATTGCTGTCATTGTTTATTACTATAGATTCATCTGTTGTTTCTCCCAAAAAAAAATTGTGATATTTCTTTGTGTTGTGTTGTACGAATTCAACGTGGGGGCGACATTTGGATCGACTCTGTGCATGCTGATCAGCTGCTTTGTTTTGTGGAGAAACAATATTGTCATATGTAAAGCTGTGTGGATGAAAGTGGGAGATGTTCAATGAGATTCATAACCGAATTCTACGATGTTCGTTTCAGGTTTGAATATTGGTTTTTCTTTCCAATGTACTACTGATCTTGTAATGATGAGTTTTTCTGTTTTAGATTCTTTGCCACTTGAGTTTTGGTTTGATGTTCCTTGTTCTTTATTTAAAATTTTCCATTTCTGGAGGTTTCAATCTTCAAATATTCATATCAAAACCATGATTTGTCTAAATCAGGCAAAATAGGCAGATCTACTTTGCAAAATTATCTGAATTTGATGCCAAATCCAAATGATAAAGAAATGCTGGTAAAAAAGAGATGCCTATATAGTTTTCTTTACCAATTAGCTTATTAGATCACTTTAAGGATCTTATTAGTTATATAACATAAAAAGAATTCTGGGCCTCTTTTTTTGACTTATATCATCATCCAGGGACACCTTCAAAAAGTATGATTTTTTGTGATAATCACTGGTTTTAATACATTATCTTCACATAAACATTATGAAGGATTAGATAGGCTTGATATCATGCGAAACAGCTCTAAACAGGACAGATGAAGAAGTATTTTAATATGGTTTGCATGGGGTTTTAATATTGTTTTAAGTGGTATAAAGATCACCAAATAATTAATCCCCCTTTCTGGTTTTTCCTTTTTGGCCAAGTTTGAACAGCCCCCTTCCCTTAACTTTACTCCCAAGTCTTTCTCTCTTTTGACAAATTTCAAACATGTTGCTTGCAGTAATGATATGGTTTTGCAGTCATGTCAATTTTCAGACATATTTTTAGATTTGTTGGAATCTAAGTGGCCACAATCTTTTGTCTTTCAGGCATGACTACTAAGCTTCTGCATTCGATAAATCCGTTGACTAGATTTCCTCACTACAAGAATCATCCATTCTTCATTCATCATCAAGAATCACAAGCTTCTTTGCTTAGATTAGTCTTTCTTTCTATGGACAAGATTCTTGAATCGCGCAACGTTGAGTCTATGAAGAAGATGATGCTTATGCAAGAACAACTTTTTAAACAACAGGTGGATATATCATATTATCATTGATTCATTCACAAGTTATTAGCTTCATAATCTGAGTCAGTTATTTGTAACATCATCTCATATGTAATTCCAGGTTCAGGAGCTGCACCGTCTATACAATCTCCAGAAGAAGCTGATGAACGAAGCAGAAAACGGACTAAAACAACGAAAGGAAATAACAGAAACAGGACAGAGTTTCCATGTCTTTAACACAAGAGATGATACAAGGGAGGCAAGTGGTAGCAACTCAGGAGAAAGCTCCAAAATACTAATCAATTTCGATCTTCAAACCCCACATGAAAGCAGGCCATCGAGTGCTCATCCATTAGACGAACAAAAGGAGATGAAAAAGGCAGATGATGAGACAGATTTGGAAGTGGATTTAACACTCAGCATAGGACATTCTACGACGAAACAAAGATCCAAAAGCCACTTGAATAAGTGCACTACACTCTTCCCTCAGTTGCAAGAATCTGAACAATCGAACGAGGTTCAACAGTTCAGTTCATCCTCAGCTAAAACAAATAAAGGAGAAGAATGTGGTGGCTATCAAGATAACACAAGGCCACATTGGCTACTGCATGATCTAAGCTTAAATAGGACATGATCAATTTCATGAAGCATTTGCTCTGTTTAAAGTTTTTTTTTTTTTTCGGCAATTTGTTTCAGTTTAACTTAACATGTTAAGATTCATTCATCATTGAAATACCACTGTTTTGTAGATGTAATAATTGGACAATTTATCTAACACTCAGATTACATGATCAGTTTTTGGACTCAAATTTTAACTACAATTGAATTGTTTGAAGTGTTAATTAGTTGGAAGTATCTTGTTGCAATTTTTTAAACACAAGTGGATGGAGCTGGATTTTTAAACTCTGAATATTAAAAAGACTTTGGAATGTCAAGCTACATTTATATTGTGCATGGTAAATACAGGTGTAATTTATACACCAATTTTCATTTTTCTTACTTTTCTCTAATCTCGTTTTAATATCATTTTAGAGTTTTTGTTATAATTTAAGAAATATCAAAATTAGAAGAAAAAAAAGTCCTTGATAATAAATTAAGGGAGATTGTAAAATATTACAGTGTGAGAAAAATATGAAACAGATTAAATAAAATATATTGAAGGTTATTAATTTCTTTTGGAATAGTGATTGGGAGAGAAATAATTGGATTAAGATAATCTCTAAAATAACACTTAAATGAAATTCGAAGGAGTATAAATTAATTTTGATTTATTGAGATAAGTTCTTTTCATTTGTTTCATTGAATATTTTTTTAAATATAATTATTACCATTGGTGGGCCTTGACTCAATAGATTAAACCACAAGTCATGCGTTGTCAACTATTTAGAAGCCCAAGCCCAAAAGAATGGATTGAGATTTGATAAGTGGGTAGTACGTTGTTATACAAAATGATATATAAGGACCTAAACCCACAAAATTATTGGTTTTCTTGTACTTTGATTTGATCTCGTGTTTAATTTATTAAATAAATAAAAATAGCTAAGACTAATAATTTATAATCACATTTAACGCACAATACCTGATCATATCATGAGAGTGTACAACATAAAATCTTGATTAAAGTCAACCCCAACCATTTATTGAATTTTTTTAAACATAATTTAAAAATTGTCCAACACCAATGGATATATCTTGCGTCAAAATGTATTATAAATACATAAAGAAATTTAGAAAATGAGCTGTAATATCAAGTACAATAGCATTAAGATGATGGAGTAACATCCACCAAATTATTCATTTAATTATTATAGGATAGTAAATAAAGTACAAATTATTATTACATCAAAACCACTGCATGGCTTTGTTCAAAAAACAAGAAACTAGAACAAATATTATTCTAGTTTTTATGGACTCTCAGAAAAAGCAAAAAAAAAAAAAAAAAAAAACAATCATCGATCACAAGATGATCCTGAATAATAATCTATATCTAGTTAGGCCTGGTGCAATCGATTCTGATTTCACCCTGGGTCCCAGTTAGCACCCCAACTCTGCCAAGCTTGGTCATGGCCTGGATAAATGCCTGAGTGAAAGCAGTATTGCTTGCTGCAAACTGATTCACAGCGCCCCTTGAACGAGTATCAGTAAACAGAACTTGATCAGAGGTAAACAGCCCTCTTCCTCCTTGCAGATTCCTGTAATAAGCATTGTCGAATGTTCTTGAAGTTGTGGGGTCCATGTTAATGGCGATTCTGGGGTCCACGTTTGCTGGACACATTTGTCTCAGCTGCAATGCGTATTGAGGATTCAGTGTCGGGTCGATTCTGTTTCTAATGCGATTCGCGAAACGGCTGCAGTGAGAGAAGCCGATGGTGTGTGCACCTGTGAAAGATGATCGATCAAGAAATTAGTTATTTATATGGTTTACTGTGTGATTGTGTTTTAATGGCTGAAATAAGAAGAAGAATTGCTATTACCAGATAAGGCTACCAAATCAGTAACGCTAAGGCTATGGCTAGAGAAAATGGCCATGAGTTGGTCCAAATTAAAACCCGGGCCTGGAAGCCGGTGTTGGACGCTGGCAATAGTAGAAACTCTCCCATCTCTTCTTCCCAATTCCACTTGATAAAATGGACCTCCAGCCTGTCAACAAGAACATATGACCAAAATTTGGAAAACGGATACTTGGTTGTCCGAAAATGAGAAGTATCTTATAATTGAAATAATCTCTTATTTATTTGTCCTGTTTTAATCGAAAATGCGTAAGTCATATTTTATTTATAGTCTTTTTCTAACTTTTTTTTTTTTTCAATTTTATTTTGATTTTGCTCGAAATGTCTATTTTTATTTGTGTGGACGTCAAAATTGAAAATTCAAGTCAATAGTTCCGACGTCCATATAGACAAAAATCAAAATTTCGAGTAAAATGGATGAAAATCAGGAAAAAAATTCCAAATTTCCTTTAGTCCTAATGTTGCATATGTTTTGCAATGACATACCAAGTTGACAACATCCCTTGTAGCCAAAGCTAAGATATCAGCACAAGAAACTTTATTTCTGCATTGAGAATTGCTATCAACAGCTGCTTTAGCCTTAACAACAGTATCAAATCCATCTCCGGCGAGTGAAAGGTTGTCGGGATGATCCTTCTCCGCCTGCCCGTTTGGCGATGCTATCATAATCGAAGCATCACAACCCTAATATATACCAGAATCAACCTATCAATCAATAAAGACAACTATATAAACATAGTTAAAATGCGACAAAATTTTAACAATTTTTTTCTTACACGAACAAAGCAATCGTGGAAGAAGAGGCGGAGGGTGGCTGGAGCAGTGACGAAAGTTTGCTGGAATTTGCTCTGGACGGCGGCCCGGACAAGGGCCTCAACATTAGGACATGAGTTCCTGTAGAAATCAGTTCTAAGTTGTTGAGCATTGGCAGGTTTAGTTAGGAGGAAAAGAATAGGCAAAAGGGACAAGAGAACTAATGTTGTATGGATCCTCATTTCTTGATCAACTATTGTTTCACAAGATTGTCTTAATTTGGTTGGTGGCAAGGATGGGGATTTATATGTGGAGTGAACATGGGCTTAAAAGACAATTTGCAAGATTCCAAAATCCCTGTGAATGGGTTTTTAGGCAGTTACACTCTGGCCAATTGTTTTTTATTTGATTTTAAGGTAGACTTATCTTAATTAGATTATATAATGCAAATTTTGTTTTATAGTAGGTAAATTAAATTAATAATGGGCTTACATGATTGCATTAGCATATGTGTCACTTAGTCAATATTTGTATAAACATTTACTTTATCAATTCTTGCGAGAATGCAACTAGAACGTGTAATGCAAATTGTGCTAAGCACATGGACTTGGTAGCATGGGAACTGAATGCTGGTTTTCAGCTGAGTATCATGGAAAAGTCAACCCAATAAAGAAATTTGATAACTGACTGATCTTAAATAAAATGGAATGAAATTAATAGGGGGCAAAAGGACTGATTTTGTGAGGATTGAGCAATTTTAGTATGAATTACGAGACCTAATATCAAATTGAATTGGCTAATGTTATGAAATATGTCGTTCAATTGGAGCGCCAATATCAGTATCATTAATTTAATCTATATATGAAGCATAATTAATCTTTAGGTCTAAGGAATCAAGTAAGAGTAAGAGTTTTGCAGGATATAATCTTGCTGTTAATACACAAATTGAGTAATAATCACCAGTTATAGCTGGCAATTATAGGACAATACTCATTAGGTGACATCATCTATTTAGGCAAGAGGCGTTTATATAATTATTTATAATTGAAAAGGGCAAATTTTGCAAAGTCGGGGTCATCCAAATTGAAATTATTATTAGGAACCAATAATTTAATTTAAACGTCATTTAGCTCTCTTTCTTAAATTCGGTTCCTTTAATTTAATTTGTATTCCAGCTTTAATTGTAACTATTCTACACTCTTATAACCGCGTATTGATAATAGTCAAATTAATAAGAGATGATATATGAATTACATTATGCTAAATTGTTAGAATGATCAAATTAATTATTTTTCTGTTACTTTCAGATCAAGAAAGATGCTCATCATGTTACGATGTGCTATATGGTTTCTTCAACTAGACCATAAATATGACACAAGTTTAATATTAAGTCTACCTTCATTTTCAAATTATTATTTATAAATAAATAATAGATGCTCTAAGTGAAATGGGATTAGCATCTATTATAGTAAGGATGACTAAGTTGTCACCACCAGTTCCCAGTTCCTTCATTTTGTTATCGAATTTTTCTTTTTCATTTTTTATAATAATAAGCTGTAAGCCAAACTGATGTTTTCGTCACATATGGGTCGTGGGTGAGCACAGCCACCTTGTCCATTGATTAATATTGTTACTGTAATTTATACACAACCAAAGAATCACCAACCACAGCCACCGAATACATTAAATCTGTTTTTTTTTTCAAGCCTCTCTCACTCTCGGCGGACATTGTGTATTGAAATAAGTTTCAATCTTATACTTAAAGCCAAAAAAAAAAAAAAAACTATGTTACGTAGTGCATTTAATGTTTTATAGGTTAAGTGGATTATATTCCATTTTTCTAGTTTTTTTTTAATATATCTTTCGAATTATGTGTTTTTCTAGTTATAATGTGAAGATTTGCTAGGGCAAATGAATTATTACAATGAAATTATATATTTTTTTATATCTTGCAGTTGTTCTGATAATATAATTCAGATAATTTAAAATTATCTTGATATCTTAATCTGCAAATGGATGCACATTTCCTAATATACATATTATCCAAATTAAAATTAAGTTATGTTAATTTAGAGTTGTGTTTGACATGCATATCATAGCATTCGTTGATATTCTTTGGTTGAAATGGTTGCAAGCGTTCAACAATTGATTGTCAAAGCCGGATTGAACTTTTCTAGTGTTCTTCAATTACATTTTTAATAAAACAAGGTTGAACTTATATGAATATACGATGAGGGGAAAAGAAGAAAAAGAATGGAGAATGAAGTTGTAAAAATACCATAACCAATGAGCTTTAGGAAGGAGAGAGATAGAGAGTGAGCTTTATGTCTATGATGACTTTGTAAAGGATCGCCCTTATTGTTATTATTATCCATCAAAAGTCCAATTAACTACATGAACATGTCACTTCATTTAGTTTTGATACTTTAACCACTAGATAGTATACCCAATTGGACGTTTATCCTGCGGACCTAATCGTCACATGGGCGACAGTAACATATAAAGCAAATATTCGCTGTTAATATATTCAATGTTCAACCCGCCACTCAACAGTCCTCTAAAAATTAAAAAATTAAAAATAAAAACTCAAACAGTATGTAAGGCTGCGTCTTATTGATGATTTAAAATTCAGAAATTGAATGAATAATTTAAAATAAGAGTAGTGGATTGTTAATTATACAAATCAATTCATTGAAACAACATAAATAAATTTACTATTATGAATTGCAATTCATCTTTCCAAATCCGACTTCAAGGTTTCCTCGTCTGTGAATAAAGTCCATATAATCCAGATTAGGGGTGGAGATCGGACGGATCGAATTGGAAATAGGGTGTTTCGGAAAAATTTCAAAAAATTTCAGAAATGAAAAACCAATTCCAATTTCCATCCAAAAAATTTCGAAAATGTGAAATGCAATCCGATTTCGGAAATTTAGGAATTCCAAAATTTCAGAATTTTCGGAATTTTTTAGAATTTTCAGAAATTAAAATTTTTTCAAAATTAATTAGTTGGTCTATTAATTATATTACTTTTTCTAATATCCTAAAAAATAATACGACCTAAGATACTATAGTATAAACTATGGTATATAGTATATATTACAAAATAATACTAAAAAACTACAATATAAACTATAATATATAGTATAAAATAAAACTATAGTACTATACTATATACATATAGTATATAATATATAATATTATAAAATATACTATAATATGTATATTTATATTTACATATAGTAAATGTATATAAAATATATTATATTATATAATATAATTCAAACATTTTATACTATATACTATTTGCTATAGAAGAATACTATATACTATTATTTCGGAAATAAATCGAAAATCGGATCGGATCGGAAATCGAAATTTTCGAAAATTGAATTTCGGAAATATTTCCGATCGGATTTCGAAATTTCCAAAAATTTCGAAACTAATTCCAATTTCCATCCAAAAAATTTCGGAAAAATCGGAATTCGGATTTTTGGATTTTGGATTAAAAATATTCGTTCCAAAATCAGAAAATTTCGGATCGAATTCGACGGATATCGGAAATTTCTGTTCCAATCTCCAGGAAATTTCTGTTCCAATCTCCACCCCTATCGGAAATTGGTGGCTACTAAAGAAGCAGTCGGGAAAAAAAAAAACCAAGAAAACAGTTCAGCTCTTTAAATAAATAATAACAATAATAAAATAAAACCGGTTCCAGATAATGTCATGGAAGAAAGGTTCAATTGGCTACAGACCAGATAATGTCATGTTTTCTTCCACAGTATACTATCAAGTATCTTCATTCATCATCCAGTATATGGATTTCACTGCATGCACAAACAAACACATACATACCTATACACACACACACACATAAACCATAAATACTCCACTGGGTATCCAGCTTCTACACTGATTCAGTTATTCGACAATTATGATCATTGCTCTGATGAGATATGAGATGAGACGAGACACCACAACAATGTTATATTTGACCAATGACCACTTGGATTTAATTGGATATAAGTCGGATGATGAGGGATACATGTATCGAGTCTTACTTGGATGAACCTAGATGAATCCCCTGGAATGATACTTTGAGTAAAAAATCATTTTGACACTCAAAAATCATCTAGCACATATAGGCATTGCTGCTTGATTACACTTGATTACAGTATAGCATGCCCAACCATAACAAGCAAAAAAAGTTATTTGACAAGTATATGCCAGAGCAGCTCCATTTCATCAAGGTGAAAATAGTAGAATGATTATTGTATTAAGGACAAGACGATAAAAGAGGTCTTGAACAGATGATGATGGTGCACCTTATACCTCTCCATACTGCAGTTGACCACCTGCACCAATAAAAATCAAGCCTCTCTCAGATGATGATGTGTGCATGCTATGCGGGGGAGAGAGAAAAGGTGATGAATGAATATAGAAATGTATGAAACAGAATATTACATCTATAGAGTACACGGTTTTCATTAAAGACTTGTATGATTCAGTTGAATATGAGGTACAGGAAAGTACCTGTACACAACAAAGTTAAGTATCTGAGAGTTTAGCTGCCTTGGAGGACTCTCTGAGGATCAAGCTGCCCGCTGCAATAGCTTGAAGGCACAGCAGAAAGTTCTTGCCTCCCTCTCCACTCTTCACCCGGCTTCAAAGTGATAGGTTTTTCCACTGAAGCTGCCTCAATGCACAACATATGCTTATACTCATCATCTCCAAAGTCAGTAATTGCCTTTGCCTTCTTATCCCAGGGATTCCAGACAACTACAAATTAAATAAACAACTTCAAAAGCAACTTTCAAAGAGAAAAAATGATGACAGAAATTTATCCAACTCAGAGAGAGAGGAAGCATTTTAAGCACATGCAATAATTTCAGGTTACTTCTCATACAGTAACCTAAAATCCTCTAAATTGAGAGCATCAAACGGCATTCCTCCTATTCCCTTCACATATTTTTCATTGCATTCTGAACCATGTTAACAGCATTGCCAATTGGGCAGGTAAGATCAAACCGGCATTATAATAGCATAAAACTGTTGTTCAATAGAAAATAGAGTTCTCAAAAAAAACATGTGCAGAAAATACTGTAGCCCTTGAAGAGGGAACAAATAACATCAACCATACCAGCGTCAGGAAGACCATCTTTACGAATGACAAAAGTTCGCTTCTTCTCATGGTCCAGAATTGCAATCTTAGTAGGTGTGCTGAGATATATCTTGTCCACCTACGGAAATTTGAATCGAGAAGTAACTAGTCAAGGATATTAGCTGAAACAAACATAAAAGATAATGTAAAATAAGCATTGGTCTCCTGAACTTACTTCTGATTCAAATGTGATTGCATCACCTTGTTCAGTAAATCGCTGCCTGTTCTGCAAATTATCCAGATAATCCAGTGTCTCCAATCCTTCAACACGTACTTCACTGAAGTGAAGAAGACAACAAAAAAATAATAATAATAAAGCTACATTTAATATATCCGGCGAAGTTGATCACTAAATGACAACACACATTATTATATAACCAATTCTTACCAACACAACAACACATACGATAAATTATTCAGAATGGAAAACAATAGAATCAAGAAATTGAGACTATCAGCCATATCTTGACACATTCCCTCTTGTGGAATGAGGAACCACACACAACAATGTAAATAATTAATCATCCTGAAATGACAAAAATTCCATTTCGATACAAACTTACTAAGCAGTTGAATTAGAGTTCCCTCCTCCTTGCCCATGATAATCACTCGATCACTCGACTTTCATTAATGTATGTCATTGCATATCTCTTTGTAACATTAAGTTATCTACAATGGTGACAACAACTTATTTACATCCCCAACATACTAAAGTACCCTACAAGTACACAACTATGATGTGTCTCACAAAAATGTCAAAGATAATATACAAGCAATATATATTTATGTATATAACAGTATGATTCATAAAATACACAGTTTAAAAGATCTCCATCAACAAGGTAGTAATTTAAAACCATGTTCTTTCCTATGAGTCTCATAAAAGACCTCTACCATTTCATCAGCATGCAAGCATGCATAATCAGTGTCTAAGTCAATTATCAATCAAGTAGAATACAGTTACATGGTTGAGTGCGGAAAGGTTTTAGGAGTTGATTCAAGCACTTGAAGGGGAAAAAAATCTGCTGAATGCATCCAAGCAGTAATTACAACAAAACATACGATAAAAGTGCCTTTCAAAAGTACCTGATATCCGAAACAGAGAAATATGTATGATAAGCAAATGTGAAAGTAAACGGCTTTCCATCGGCGTTGGTGTTTCTGATACGAGAAGTCAA
The DNA here is from genome assembly GCA_028654395.1 of Scutellaria barbata. NCBI lineage: Eukaryota > Viridiplantae > Streptophyta > Magnoliopsida > Lamiales > Lamiaceae > Scutellaria > Scutellaria barbata. Next base: position 8,165,762 of record CM053646.1, on the reverse strand, counting down.
CATCAGATCTCCAGCAGGTCCCAAAGTTACCCGTAGGCGGAACTCAAAACTGTACAAGAAGCAGAGACGAAAATCAAAGAGAATTCTCACGGAGGTTCAAAACCCTAAATCTCCCACCAATAAATACACATTCCAAATTATCTACCTGTGAGGCCAGATTTTCATGTCCTCTTCAGTGGGCTTCAGAAGCAAATCTACATATGTCTTGTTGGAGGAATTGACAGGGAATGGAGGTGGAGAAGGGTCAATGACCCAGAACCTGTTTCTTGCAAATCCATGAGCCTCTAGATGTCCGATATTAGAGAACTGAAAAATAGAGAGCTCCTCAGGTCAGGACACTTATCACAGGGCAAGGGGAAAGAAGCAAAGTTTACCTGAGGAAAGCATATAGGGATGCCTCCACGAATTGGCTTTGGAGGTTTGAAGATGGCCTGAAGAAGAACAAAAAAAAAAAAAAGAATATCTGTCAAGAGATTTGAGCAAACATTGCAATGGGACAGAGTTCACCAGGGACAAGCTAAGCATGTTCATCAAAGCATAAGTGGAACAGAAAGTTGAGATATGTTAAATGAATGGCAATGAACTAGCATAACAAAGGTAAGAATGATGGTAAAAGTAAAACAGTGACACATCAATCAAAACAGAAGTAAATGCAGGGAAAAACACCACATTTTTAATCCGAACACAACCGCTTGTGCCCTGAACCAATGCGTTCTCCAACAGAAATCATTAACAAAAGAACACTTCCACCAAGACATAGTATTCAGCTCTCTAATTAATTTCATCGACATATAAGAAACAGATTAATGATGTTTAATGAGCAAAAGGGCAAGGAAAATAAAATAAAATAGATGACCAAGCAGAAGAAGCTGAAATCAGAAATAATTTGGTAGAGACATCACTGAGATAGCAGATTTAAACAATAAAGTAGACCTTGCTGTTGCGACTACTAATCCAAAGAGCTGCACATGGTTTCACGAGGTCATTCTCACAGCATTCGTAAACAGAAAGAGGGTACGCTGAAGTTACCAAGTAGATCATTGGATGGGTTTTAGTACTGTAGACAAACGGAAATCTAAACAATTCCTTACAATTCAAAGCATCCTCCATAAAGGATAAAGTTTGTCTGTCAGCTTCAATTGCAATGGCCAGTATAGCAAAGAACTAGCAATATAAAACTGTCAGAAAAACAAAAATAAGACAATCGTGTCTAGCAATTTTTTGAATGTGCTGTTCCACAAGAACAACACTTCACTAATGGCCACCATGGTATACCATTCCTTAAGATATAAATTGAAAGCTCAACCAAAATAAACCAGATTCTAGACACCTGAACTAAAGTCTTCCAATGGACAGAAAAGTATTTGTTCTGAAGTGGACATTTCTCACAGGGAAAAGACCCTAACCTAAAGCTGGTGAAACATGGTAGTCATTAGTTTACAATTATATAAAATACAACAAGCAACTGCCAAATCTCTCCAACTGGAAAATCCAACTTATATAGGACAAATATATAGAGATGATCCAGTTAACAATCAAAAGACAATGTCTGGAACATGATCTCTTGCATGCCCTGTTATGTCATTCCCCTAAAAAAAAGCAGCAACATCAATCAATCTGTGTCTGCCTTAGCTCACAGATGAGATGAGAATTTCTACCCATCTGCCGTCACAAAGAGGGCAAACCATTTTCTAGCTAAAGATCCAAGAAATCACCAACTTAGAAAGGAGAAAGATCTTCCAGATTCTAGTTTACTCTAGCCACCAGCCAGTGGCTTGTGAAATCGAAAAAATTGCCACAGTAATGACATTTTCAAAATTAAGATGGTTCAGTTCACACCTACAGAATGTTGAGATGTATATGTAATCTTGTCCAAGGCAAATGGGATGATAAGCATAAAAAAGGTCCCTGTGCAGAGTACAGTTCAAGCAAACTGTATACATAATCATTAAGTCTCTGTCAAATTGACCACATAAACCAGTAAGGGCTACCATAAAAAGGAAGACATATTTTCATCCAAAAAAAAAAGGAAGACATATACTGGGGACCAAATAACATCTTTATTTACAACAGTCATGGCATTGGATGAGGGGTCTGCTCATACAAATTCGGTAACGAAATAGCAGTGGCTAGTAGTGAACTATAAGGATTCATGAGATAGTTTAAGAGATTTTATTGTTAACCAAATCATGCTTTTGTAATTAGTACAATATAACACAATTACACAAATACCTAACCCATATACTTGGCAAAGGTATATCAGAAAATAATGAAACATAAGCCAACAATAAGTCAAAGAAAATACCTTACTGCTGACAAAAAGCAATTCCTCCCCATGCTCATTCTTCCACGATGTTACATGAGCACCATAAAAGTATATCTACAGAGGAGATAATGTCACAGGAGCTAGTAGATTGAAGATATAACAGACAAGATAATACTTGAAACATAGTCTTCGAGATTAGCAAGTGTTCAATATTACACAAGTAGAATACTGTACAATATATAATGATGTCCTCTCACAAAGGAAGATCTGAATATATATGATGTTGAGGTGACAAAATGTTTTAATCATAATCCACTATATTTTCCTTATGTTAAATAAAGTGAAGCTCAAATGCATTATGAGCAGCTCAGATAAAGCAACGAAATCAGTAAATTGATGCATCACAATTCAAACATCTTAGATATGATTTTCCTATGAAGACATCAACAGAAAATCTCGAAAGGTATTTTAATTACTATACAGCATGAAATTCCACATTACGCTCTAAAACCCTGCCACATCACATTTCTCATCCAAAGATGGCATAGTACAAGCCTTAAAGCACAATGTACAACATCGCACAAAGGAGTTTACACATATCCAAACAATCATCACATTCGATAAAAAAAAAAAATTACAGATCAAACGACTCTAAATCGAAATCAATCCGTTCTACTGTCACTTCATCACTAAGAATAAAAAACGAAACCGAACGGCGACGTCGCAGTCAGACAATAAAGTAATTGAATACAGTACCTCGACGGAACTGCCACGGACGTCACGGAGAACGACCTTTTCGAGGCCGTTGATGCCCTTACAAATCTGCATCGGAGGCTTCTCGTTCGTCGATGACGCCGCCGATGACATATCGCAACGCTACTGATCGGCTCCCAAACAAAAAAAAGCACAGAATGTATGATGGTGTGTTACAATGGAAGATTTATCACTCAATCTAGCCAGTAAAGCCTCACTAAATGAAGAAATTATGTAACCGCATAAGGAAATTTAATTTTGTTCTGCTATTATTTATACTTGCACTTTCACTTTTTTGGGGGGGGGGGGGGGGGGGGTGTGGCCGTGTGGGGTTTCGGTTTAGCGCTAGCCACACTGAATTATGGCAGTTAAATATATTAACTGTTTTTACTTTTTTTTTCCCCTTCTCTTTTCTTTTCCTTTTCCTCTTTATCCTCAGGAAATATCTCACTGATTTATGGCAGTTAAATTTAATAACCGTTTACTTCTTTTTTTTTCCTTCTCTTTTCTTTTCTTTTTCCTCTTTATCCTCAAGAAATATACCATTTGGTTCTCACATGATTTTTTATTTTGTAAATGACGTTTTTCTCCTTCACTTTGAGTTTGCATTATGAGTAAAGGATTAGATGACTATCTTGCCCTAGAAAAAGGACAAAAAATGTCATAAGATGTTTATGTTTTAAATATAAATGTGAGCAATTAATGTGATTAATAAAATATTTTATATTACCTTAAAAGAACAAAGGGTAAATATATTTATCCTCCAAATTATGTGATTGTTTTCATTTTACCTTTAAATTTATTTTATATTTAATCAGTCAAATAATGCAGTAATTACACTTTGCCATATTAATTCATTTCTAACGGAAAATTCCACCCTAGATTCCACTAGAATTTCATTAGCGACATCTTTTATAGGTAATAATATTTGTTTGCTTATTTCTCATTAGAAATAAAGCATAAGAATGCACTTAGCATATTTTTCTCAAAATTAATTGGACATGTTTTTATACTAGGGTTTTTCATTCCCAAAATATTTCATTCACATAATTCTCTCAATAATTCTGTCAATCTCTTGTAAATATGCAAAAGTTATTCCACACGATATGATAACACATATTATTTTCTACTTTTAGAGTGTCAAGAATATTAACCAACATAATAAATATGAATAGTATTTGTCAAAACTTTATAAGTGATCGATACTCATAATTGAAACCCCAAAGTTCAAAAGTATATTTAATTTGGTAGAAAACATGTCATGTGTAGGCATGTATTATATTTTTAATAGGAAATATTAAAAAAGATAGCACTATTTTAAAAATATTGGTCTCACTTATAATTACACTCAAATCAAAATTTTTCTTAAATGCTTATTTATGCATCCAACTTCACATATGATCTGACACTTAATATATTCATTTAACACATGTTCAACTCATAAATTTGGATGATCCAAAAAATAGATGTTTGTGATTGATGTAACTAAATTAATAATTTAATTTTTTGAATAAATATAACAGTTTAACTATTACAATTGAACTCGGTACTTAGAATAATCATGAGACTATATTTCAAGACAATATTGTTTTCACCCACTAATAGATTGTTATTCAAAACACCAAAACTTTTATATGCACCAGGGGCATGGATCCTAAATCTATATTCCCAACCCGAATCAGCGCGTGGGGCGCTTTTACGAACGTCCACGCGCCCCACGCGCGGCCACACCATAGCTGGTGTGCGCCGCACACAATCTGAATTTTATATTTTATCGTATCACTCATTTATTCTTAAGGTATCACATATTTACTATTAAGGTATCACACTGTAACCATTCAGGTATTAGTGTAAAAACAGCGCTGCTTTCTTCTTTTTCCTCTTTTTTTTTTCTTCTCTCTCATTCTTCTTCTTAATTTCTTTTCTTATCAATTTGTTATTCTTCTTATTTGTTGTGTACATTATTCTTCTTCTCTATCTTCTTGTTCTTATTCTTCTTCAAATCTCCATAGAGTCATTTATGAAGTTTTTTTTTCTTCTTCTTCTTCTTCTTCTTCTCTTTTACTCATTTTCATAGATTTAGATAATTGATTTCAAATCACAATTTATTACAATAATTTTAAAACATTAAAAATTAATTATTTCAAATAATATGAAATCATGATTTGCTGATTTTGAGGAAGAAAATGAAACATTTGAAATTTCATGATTTACAAATATTACACATGTTCATTTCAGGTATTACATAAATACCTTACAGATATTACATATGTTCTTTCAAGTATTACATAAATACCTTACAAGTATTATACATGTTCATTTTCAGGTATTACACATGTTCCTTCCAAGTATTAAACTTACCTTATATGTATTACACATATTCCTTTCAAATATTACTTAAATACATTACAGGTATTACACATGTTCATTTCAAGTATTACATAAGTACCTTATAGATATTACACATTTTCGTTTCAGGTATTACATAAGTACCTTATAGATATTACACAAGTTCCTTTGAAGTATTGCATAAGTACCTTATACGTATTACATATGTTCATTTCAAATATTATATAAGTACCTTGTTTATTGTTAAAATCTTTCTCCATTGTTGACACAAGAAACCCTAGATTTTAGAATTATAAGAATCCAAAATTTGTATTATTTTTGATTAAGTGTAGAAATTGAGAAGAAATTAAAAAAAAATTATTGATTTTAAGAGATGTGAGAAGAAATTGAAAAGAAAGAAAAAAAAAACCAGCAGCACAGAAAAGAATGAGAAAAAAAAGGAAAAAAGAAGGAAAGAAAAAGAGAGAAAAATGAAAAAAAGAGAAAGAATAAAGCATGTTTTTAGTGTAAAAAAATTATATATATATATATGATTATGGGTATGGTTATAGGGCGGGTGGGAGCACGGTGCCTCAAGAACACATAAGTACTTCTCTATTTAAAATTGAGGGGAGTGGAATTCCATATATTTTATGAATAAAATATATTTAAACATGAGCTAGCTTGAAACGAATGTCATGAAAATAAATTTAACGAGTTAACCCAAAAATACAAGATTACGCTTTTATCTAAAACCTCAAAACTATAACATGTAAATAAATGTTGATTTTATGTTTAGATTATCAACCTCCCCCTAGATCGAATACATGTGCATTTCATAATATATTATCACATTATTTTTACCATCAATAACTTTACTTAAGTATTCTATTAAAAAATCCTAACAATACCCAATATAAAATAAAATCTTAAATTTCTAAATAATTATGATATATATTAGATACACAATTAATTAAGCTTAATGTCTAAATTATCCAAAGAAAAGGAGGACTCCTTTTTCGATAATATATCAGATAAAAATTATTTCCCCAAAAATTATCCACAAAAATTCTCCCAAAGATGACTAAGCACTCACACCACATCATTATTTTTTTGTTCCTAGTTTCTCTTTTAAAAAATAATGAAAGTGCGATTTGCTTTAAACCATAAAAAATAAAAATAAAAATAAAAATTATTCAAAAAATAATATTCCAAAAAAGAAAAACACTGTTGAAAGCTCTCGAAATTCCAAATTTCATCCACTATTGTGCCCCCACGTGTCACACCCACCATCATCAATTAGAACAGCCTCTCGATTCACAAATTATCAACCACCCTTGGACTCTGCCCTCGTATAGTAGCTGCTTAATTCCCAGAATCTCTAATAACTGAATTCAACCCTGGAGAAAACATGTCACTTGCTTTGATCGAAAGCACCTTTCTTTCAAACCCTTTAACATCATCTTTCAGACCACAAAGAAGAACTGCTCCAGTTCTTGGTAAACATGTTCTGATATCCTGCAAACTTAGCCCAGATGAAGATGCTGATTCGACAAGGTAACACGAATTTTGTCTTTGATGTAATTCAAAGTTCTTGTTTTCCTATTATATTATCTGGGTTGGCAAATTCTTGATTTTTGGAGGTGAAATATAGCAGGAAAAGTGATAATCAGCTGGCTAAACTGGCAATGGCGGCAATGGCGGCTGGGGTTTTGACACTGGGTTCTGTTGATCCTGCCGCCGCCGCCAAGACTGGTGGCAGGGTGGGTGGCCAGGCTTTCCGTCCATCGGCGCCGCCGCGGTCTAGTGGCCCTAGAATCAACAATTCAAGGTAGTTTTCTGTTTGTCATTGTGCAATGGAAATTACAATTGTAGTTGAATGAACTGATTTTCTTGAATTTTATATGGTTTGTGTTTCTGTTAATGAATTGTGAATAATTTTACCTTTTCAATTTTCCATTGCTCGAATTGTTAATGATTGATTTGATTATTTCAATTTTCTAGAAGCACTGCATCATTAATCATTGTAGCCTAAAGCCATTGTTCCAACTCTATTCCGGCTCAGTAAGTGCCTAAACTTACTGGTCACTGAAGAACGAGCAAAATCCGTTGTTATTGTCATTAGATTTACAAGAATTTACCTTCATTGTCAATTGGAAGTTTTAAACTAGGATAGCGAAAGATGATTTATATGTCCAAATGTCAATTAAGACTGATTTTGAAGGTATTATCATACATTAAAAGGTCTTGCAAATCCTTTGCATTCTTTAATTCTAGTAGAGTAGTCTTTCTGCTTGATTTGGTCACAGGTTGGGATTCTATCACACTTTTTCTTCTTTACTTATTTTCTACTTATAACAACATTCTTACATTGAGGAGCTCCTCAGTGCATGTGATTTTAGGACAAGGAGCTAAGTTCTCTGAACTATAAATTATTGCAGGAGCAATGTGTATATCAATCCACGAGTTGCCCCTCCTCTAATTGGCGGATATGGCTATGGTTATGGTGTGCCATTTTATGGTGGTTGGGGCTGGTCTCCCTTCTCGTTTTTCGCCCCAGGTCCTGGTGTTGCAGTAGGAATCGGAGGTGGTCTTGATCTCTTTCTTCTATTTATTGTTCTCGGTGCAGTTTCTGCCGTTTTTAGGAGATTCCTCGGATCAAGAGACGACGATGATGATTACTAAAATCGTAAACTGAACATCATCTGTAATAAACACATAGATGTTGATTTTGGATAGCAATTTCCTTGTACACTTTACTGTTGTATAATACAATACTACACAATCTTGAACTTATTGCTTGTATATGGAGTATTTAGTTGGATACTATTCAGTATCACAATAACACAATGTCATAAACACAAGAATCTGAACATGAATTATTTGTTCTTTCACAAATTTCTGGGTCTACTTTTCACTCATTCCAATCAACATATATGCAAGTAAAATACAGCAATGATTGAAACAGTGTACCAGTATGATCAAAGCATGAAAATAAACCAGGGAAAATGCGCGACTTGAGTTGAAAAACTGCGTTACATTGTACTCATGAAAGAGCCAAATATCAGATAAGAGCCAAATATCAGATAAGACACATTAGGAAACAAAAATAAATAGATGAGGAATTATTGCATGTCACTGCCTTCTTCCTCTTGAGAACAGTTTTATCTAAAAGGTACTCGTCTGTTCTTCAAATCTTCGCAGGTTTTCCAGAGTCATATAGCGTCTTCAAACAGTGTAGTGTTGCTGGATTGTCTCAATGTCAAGCCCCTTAAGCTTCACAACAGACTCAACATGGCCCTTGAGCGTGTGCAACTCACGTAGCCTACAGTACAAGCATTATTTAGTTGATGTTCATATTAACAGCTAAAGGAATAACACTCAACTATGATTGTTATAAAAGTTTTTTACCTTGCAATCTCAGCTCTCCTCTTAGCCTGTTCTGCAATTTCTGACAATTCGCGGTAGCTGCTCTTCTCGTTGAAGATATTTGCTTCTGGATTTTGAAGGCCATGCAAAGTTCTTTGAGCATGAGCCCATTGTGCTTCTCTCTCCTCTTTTCCATAATCTTTCTTGGTGGTGAAAGCAATCTGATTCAAAGAAAAAATAGATTGAATTCAAATTATTCAATCCAACCTTGGAAACCAAGTGATATCAACATTTTCATCAGCAATAGTATGCATATATACCTTGTTGTCGTACAAGTTTTGCCACGCCTTTCCACTTAAGATGTAACGGATAGCAAACTTCATTAAGTCAAGGGGCAAATAGAAGACAATGCTGTAAAGCCAGATCACACCGGCCCATCCCCAACCACACCCTTTAATTCTGGCAAATCCCCAGTTTGCATACACTGCAATTAGAGTTGCAACCTACAAGAGAAATCGGATTCAGCACCTAAAGAATGAGAATATTCTATTGTTGCCACGAGAAATGCATAGGTATAGGTATAGTACCAGTTGAGCAATGAAGAAAGCAAACAGGAGAAGAAGTCCTGGGCGTTCAATGAATGACCAACTGCGTGACCTGGTGACGAAGATAAGGGCTTGGCTGACTATACTCACTTGCAAGTATAGAGCAGCCATCTTTTCGTCCTCACTAAACCTAATATTTCTAACTCCAAATGTGTCCTGTAATTTTAGAATTGAGCAAATGAGAAAAAAGATTATCGAAAGGAAAGCACACAATTGAAGGGACACAATACTCACTGAGAAAAAGTTGGTTTCATGCATCAGCCAGAAGAATATAACAGTCATCAAAGCAAGATAGCCTCCAAGAACTATGCCAGTTGCGAAAATCTCTTTCAGCTTCCAGCTATCAGGCAATGGAGATGGCTTCACTCTGTCCTTTGAGATGGTCATAATTGTACCTAAATTGACAAGAATTATTATATACATATTAGTTGTGAAATTTTATAAAACACATGAGTTACTGAAATCATTGAAGCTGAAACTTACCGTCATTTAGAATGGCAATGATCAGAACCATGAATGGGGAGAAATCAAACTTCCAAATCAAGGCAATGAACATGAAACCAAACTGCAGAATAGAGGAAATAAACATATGAATCAACCTCTTAATAGTACAATGTAAACACCATTTTTCTTTCTTGAAATGGCACAATAACTTACCACAATACGGATGGTGATAGACACTGCGTATATCTGTGAAATAGAAAATTCAAAGCCTCAATTAGTATAATCCTAAACTGTAAATGTAGCCGAAAAATAGAAGATGTTTGTAAAGATAGGCTCACAGTATAGTTCTTCATTCTCTGGAAAATAGCTCTACTGGTCAACACAGCACTAATAATAACGCTGAGCCCAGGTTCAGTTAGGACAATGTCGGAAGCACCTCTTGCAGCATCAGTAGCATCAGCAACAGCAATACCGATATCTGCCTTCTTTAGAGCAGGGGCGTCATTGACACCATCACCTGTCATTCCAACAATGTGCTTCCTCTCTTGCAACTTCTTAACGATTTCATATTTGTGCTCTGCATAGCAACCAAAAAAAAAGTAAGTTTCTCTTCTGACTATTTAAAATAAAAATCAAGAAAAAAGGAATAAACAATACTGACCTGGAAAGACCCCAGCAAAACCATCTGCCTTCTCGATGAGTTCTTCAACAGGAAGGCCGGCTATGGACTCGTCCTTGTGGTTACCAAGTAAGGAAGCAGATGGGTACATGTTTACTCCCATACCAAGCCTGCGGCCAGTCTCCTTAGCAATGGCAAGTTGATCACCTAGAATTTGGAAAAAGAAATAAGAAATGTACATGAATATGGGGGATTAATTCATACAAATCATTAGCTTGAAAACTGCTTATTAAAGGTGATGAAATTACCAGTAATCATTTTGACATTTACACCAAGATTTAGCGCCCTGCGGATGGTTTCCGCACTATCATGTCTGGGAGGGTCGAAAAGGGATAAGAGTCCAACAAATTGCCATGGACCACCAGGGCTATCCTTTGATTTCTCTGGTATTTCCTGAAAACGATAGGACATTTATCTCAGCAACAAGAATTCATACTGACATTGATACTGAAGAAAATCTGAACTCTATTGATATCTAACCTGTCTAGCAACAGCCAAAGACCGGAGGCCACGTTCTGCAAATTTATCAATAACACTGTGAACCTTTTTCTTGACGTCTTCTTTGCAGTTGCAGAGAGTCAAAATCTGAACAAACAGGAAGAAGAGAATAAAGAGTGATCAGCATATATGAACAATATAATTAGCTCATGGAGAAGTAGGGGATAACAATGAAATGTCGAGCAGACCTGTTCAGGAGCTCCCTTGCTAGCTCGATGCCAGTTCCCACTAGAGTCAATGTATGTCAATGCAGTCCTCTTATCCACAGGGTTAAAGGGGAAGAAATGAATCTCCTTCACACCAGCTCTTGCCTAATAATCAAGTAATTTAAAAATGATAAAACCATCTTTATTCCTTCTATGTTTAATAGTATACAGAAGCTTAAGAGAAAAGCAGGGTTATACCTCCTTTGGATCAGCTAGAGTACCAACAATTGCGGCATCAATAGCATCTTGATTTTCAGTTCTTGAAGCCCTTGCAGCAAGAAGTAGGACATGTTCTGGATCCACACCCTTTGCAAAGACCTCAATCAAGGTCTTATCAACAGTCAGTTTATTCAGTGTCAATGTGCCAGTTTTGTCACTACACAAGACATCCATTCCAGCCATTTCCTCAATAGCAGTCATTCTCTTGGTGATGGCTCCCTGCTGGGACAGCCTGTGGGACCCAATAGCCATAGTGACAGACAAGACGGTGGGCATGGCAATCGGAATGCCTCCGATCAAAAGCACAAGAAGATTATCTATTCCTTTCCTATACTCCCTGTGCTGAATCGGGTACATGACTATTATCTCAGCCAGCATACCGACAGCAATGGAGCAAATGCAGAAGTTACCAATGGCAGTGAGCACTTTCTGGAAGTGCCCCACCTGGTTGGTGCTGTCCACTAGATGTGCTGCCTTTCCGAAGAAAGTATGGACACCGGTGGCAATGACCACAGCTTCAAGCTCTCCTTGTTTGCACGTTGAGCCCGAGAATACTTCATCGTATGGGTTCTTGGTCACAGGCAGGGATTCTCCAGTGAGGGCAGACTGGTCAATCTTTAAAGGATCACCTTCAAGAAGACGAGCATCAGCAGGAACGATGTCTCCCAGTTTAATGCTGATGATGTCTCCAGGTACCAGAATGGCAGCTTCTTGTTCACTCCACCTACCATCTCTGAGAACCTGTTGTCACAATCAACTTTTATTATTGATTCTATCCATTTTTCCACAAAAATTCATACATGACAAACAATTAATTGGCAAAGATTATATACCTTTGTTTTAGGAGCAAGACCAGCCATAAGGGCAGCAGCAGCGTTTCCAGCATTATTTTCTTCAATGAAACTGATGGTTGAGTTGATAACGAGCAAGCAAACGATACCAACGAAGTCTTGCCAATCTGGGGGCTTTCCGCCTCCATTGGCCAGGGCAATTGCCATAATAGCTGCAGCCTCCATGACCCATGAGAGAGGATTCCACATAAAACCAAGGAACTTGAGTAGTTTGCTTTCCTGCATCACCATGAAGATACATTATAAAACTTGTTTTGAATCCTTAATTTGTTTAAACCATTTAGATAGCCTAACAGAAAGTGGTTATGAAGTGTTTATAACCAACCTTCTTCTCTTCCAACTTGTTGGGCCCAAAAATCTGAAGCCTGCTTGCCCCTTCTTCGGAACTCAGTCCCTCTCGGCTGCATTTCAACTGCTCAAACACTTCCTCAATAGGGACTTTTTCCTGTTATTTTCACGAGGGAAAATAGTTACTTAGGACTTCTTTCTTCAAGTTGGTTAAACCAAACAATCACGTGAGAAAATCTTACAAAGTTAATCAGTTAAAGCTAAAAAAAGATATCAATATAACTTCAAATGTTTGTCAATTAATTAAAAGAATCAATTGATTTGGGTCAGCTCAACTTAATTACTGTAGATAAATGTATAATATTCAACCTTCTCACTTTCTAACCTTCCCACTTGTTATTATGGCAAAATCCCGATTACTTGTTCATTGGATTATCTTCAATATCTATGTGATTTCTCCCAACTTCTTTGTGTCATTTAATGCAGTCAAAAAAAATTAATTGAAGAATCAAAAAGGTCTTAGTCAATTTCGAAAATTGCAATAGCTGACAATATGACAGTCCTAATCAAATTCACATTTATTTTATATTAGCAGCCACTTAAAGTCAACTATACTATAATACAACTTTTTAAAAATGAACCAAACTTTGATACCTTAGACAATTATTAAATAGCATCTTATTAATTAGAAAATCATCATACTTGCCTAATCCCACTCCCTAACAAACTTCGCTAATTAGATTTAATTTTATGAATAGATGTAAAGATAAAAAAATAAAAAAAGTACATATCAACACCAACTGTCGATTCACATGAAGTGGTACAAACAGTCATGTGGGTCATGATGTATATGGACAATCAAAAGTTGACTTTCAGACAATGTCAGTAGGGCCCACCCAAATCCGCGAAGAATGCGAATGGCCTTTCTTTCACAACCAATTACAGTGCGGTTTCAGGGGTGCCACTTTCAAGCGGACCCCACCGCGCCTCAAAAATGTTAAATCAAAGTGGGGTAAAATCTAAGGATGGGAAAAATCTAGGGGTAACGTTGCAATAAATAATAATTCATTAATTGGAGAAGATTAATTAATTCAATAAAATAAAATAAACATTTTGTCTCTGTATTCAGAAAAGTCAGGGACACAGTCATGAGAAAGATTAAAAAAAGGTACCACAAAACCGTTGATAAAAAGTTGGATTCCCCAAAACGCAATTATCGAAACTAGAGAGGCAAGTACCACGGAAAAAGTACCTCCAAATATTCCCTAAACTTTATATTTTTATAATTTACATAAATCTATCTCACTACAAAAGTCATACAATAGTGAAGATTTCGCCTTTTCTGTTATATAAAAATAATAACTATCATAAAATATATTTATGACAACACAATCAAGAAAATAAATGAGACCCAACTTTGTAAATGCCACTGGTTGAGCATTTATAACAAATATGACGTCAATTTTCTTGGCTTTATACATGGGTAAGCGAAAACTGGCCTAATTAAATTTATGTCAAAATAAGCAGCTTCATAAAAGTAGTTGATACGATTTTTATTACTACATCCTTTGAAATTACTCTAGTTCTAAATAATTAAATAAATACAGCAAGACTGTTTGACTTCTTTGTAGCCTATAAGGAATGGCCAACTCATCCAACATCAACATGTGCAACCATAACTTTTTTTAATAATAATAATATTCCTAATTAGTGATTAAAAAATCTGCCCTCCTCTCAATCTTGGCATAAATCATTAATATCACAAGACAAAAAATCATCTCTATTATTTATTTTTTTGGGCTAGCCATTCATGTTCCTAAATACATCCTTTTCTACACTGAGAGAGAGAGAGAGAGAGAGAAGAACATGATGAGAATAAGTACAAGATTTGGACAAGAAAACCCGAAAAAGATGGGAAGAGATGAATGATGAAAATCATGACACAGTTTGTTGAGAAAAAGCAGTTGGTTTTCTATTTTTTGTATGCAATAAATACTCTATACATGAAAGTGAAAGCAAAGCATCTGTTTAATAACTTTTTTTTTTTTTTGGTTGGGATAAAGCATCTTCTCATCTCATATGAGCATTAAAGATAAAGAAACATATACAATGCCTCTATTGTCAATTTTTTATTTCAGTAGGAAAAGGAATCAATTTACTGAAATATAGCAATAATTCTTTACGCATCCAGCACATGGGAAATTCAGGGCAGATCCTACTTTCAGAACCAAATTCAGTGAAATAGATTGAAACAAACAACCAAACGCAGAGTTGAACAATTAAATTAAACAAATTTTAAAAAAAAAAAAGTAGAGATTTTATACCAGATCAACAGTCTCATTCTTGATCTCTTCAAGACTGATAGCCTTATCAGTACCCATGTTTGTTCCACAGCACTCACAGAAACTCTCTCCCCTGCTAGATCAGTTGAGAGATGAGAGAGAAAGGAAGAAGGAGAAGATAGAGAGAGAATAGGAGTTCAGTGATTCATTGAATGAGATTTTTCAATCCCCGAGAAAAGGAAAGGAAAAAGTAAAGAGAAAAATAGCTCTCCTCTCTTTGGAAGAGTCCTATGCCTCTACCCCCTTTATATACCGTCTCCACAAATAATACCCGCCGTATGCTCTAAACCCGACCCGTCACACAAGTGGGCCCTTCACTCTCCCTTCTTTCTCTCTACACACATACGTATTTATCTCCGTGAATTTAATAATATAGAAAGATTTTTTTTTCCATATATGTATATTGCGTTTTTACTCAATTACCCTTGTGTATGGGTGCATCGTATAAATGTGTAGATATATTTTTGTGTATGTATATAGGCACATTAAGTGGTGGAAGTTGTTTCTCTCTCCTCTTACCGGTGAGTTGTCGGTTGCCAGATGCATTGGGGCGCCAAACATTCACAGACGCCGTCCAAAATGGTGGTCTAGGTGGTCCCAACGTAGACAAGTGCACCCCCTTCTAGCTTCGACATGGTATCCATTATTTGTAACCGTTACCTCGGTATAGAGTACATACAAAAATAAAGTCATTACAATTTTACTAATAAAAATTTATAAATGATTTAAAAAAAAAAAATTTATAATAGTCATTACCACAAAATCAAATAAAATTAACTTTTCTACCACTATATATAATTTTATAACTTTTTTATTACAATTTAAGTGAAAAATTTAAAATAATTGCACTCACGTGTAAATTGTCTAAAATTATCATTTTCTTATATTTTTTGTTTTAAAAAAAACATTTCATCTACTGTGGTAGAAAAATAATTCATTGTCTTCCTTATGATAAAATATGTTATTTAAATAAAATACTTATAATTGTGTTGGCGTAACTTATGCAATTGATGAGTTTTGTCATAAAATTCAATTGATTAATTAAAAATGAATTTTGAATGATAGATTATGATATATTTAATGAATCTCATCAATCTACTTACTATTTGCGACTATGTACGGATTAATAGTAGATATTGTGCTTATTATAATTTACTCATTGTAACAGTTGGTATAATATTTGAAAATGTTAATGAATTATGGTAACTAATAAAAAGCTTACAGTAGTAAAAAAGATGTGATATGGTAAAAGATTAACCAAGCGTAATAAATAAAAATCCTTGTTAGAGACTTAGAGTATATAGGTATTAGGTAAATCATTGGAGATTTTTTCTATTTGAGGTAGATACGCAATTATTTATTTGTCATTATAGTAGGAGCATTTATGGTAATTAAGAAAATTTTGAATTCATTGTAACAGTAAATAAGTATTGACTGCATTCAATTTTTTAATTTTTATAGTAGAACAGCATTGATTAAACTTATCTAATATTAGCTATTAAAGGTCTTTTTGGCAGAGGGGTCAACAAGTGGTATATTATTAATTACTATGTAATTTACTCAAATTATATTAGACATGGGAAACTGCCCATTTATAATAATGTTGGATTTTTCTTATTAACTCTCTATTTCAAGAAATTATGATTGGTGGATCTGGCAGATTAATTTCCTCGTTAAGTCAAAGAATTTTGAAACTCTACTTTTGTTTTTTATTTTTATTTGAAATACTGAAGAATATTCAATTTGATAATTTTTTTTTTTTAAGTTTTCCTTATCTACAACCATTAATCTCAAAACCTTTAAATTAATTTAAATAAGTACACATGCAATAAGTAAAATTAAAATAAAACCATAAAGCCTCAAAAGTCTCCAAATAGCAGATGGGATCAAAACTAGCTAAGAGATTAGGCTAAAATCATAGATACATATCTGAATTAAACTTTGATGCCATATTCCTATATATCTAAAAAATGCTATATATCATGGAGTCGTAGTACTTTGACATACTTAAATCAAAAAACATGATGAACAACTCTTCAGATTCTTTCTGTTTTTTTTTTCCTCATCTCATCATCATCATTCTCATCTTTGTACGATTTATCATTTTATCTTGTATTGTATTTTATAAGTATATACATTGTGTGAATATTAATGATGACATTATTACATGCATTATTTATACTAGTAAAATTAAATGCAAAGTAAACAATTGTGCAACAGAGGATGATAATTGAATCGAAAAGATTCTCTATTATTATTATTTAATAATTATTATTATATATACTCCATTATCACTAGATGGTGAAAAAGACATGGCTTTAATTCTTTCGTTGTTTTTCTCCACCGTTAAAGAAATACTAATACTTAATTACAGATACATTTATTCTAAGGGCTCTCACTCTCAGAATCTCCACTTGCACATGAGTTTAAATGAATAGGGAAGGCAGGAACCAACAAAATAAATACGACATGAGTATTAAAATAATGTTTTTTTTCTGTTTCAAAATTATTATTAACTCATAGTATGTGTATTAAATAATATTTTTAATTACATATAGTCGTCTACTCCCTTTGTCCCATATTATATATAAATTTTCAATAATTTGTTTGTATGTCATTTAATTTAAGAACATAAAAGAGAGTGATTTTATTAAAATATAAACAAATAATGTTTTTTGCAATCTTATAATGCTATTTATTTTGAGTATAAAATAAATTGGCTAAAATGGCACTCGTTTGGAATGGAAGAAATGTGATAAAAACATTGATACACTAAATTAAATTTTATATTAACTATTATTTAAAATAGAATTAAGAATTTTTTTACGATCTACTAACTTTAGAAATATATTCTATGTGACTTACTTTATCGATTCACATCCCTATTTCAAATCAGAATTGATCTCCATAAGTAAATTAAATGTCATTTTCTCAAAATTACATATATTTATGTATACATAAGTTTTTGTGTTAAATGATTACTTCTCGTATAATATTTAATTGATGTATATTATTATTAAATATTAATATACAAATTAAAATAACATAGAGTTAAAGTAACTTATTTAATGGCTATTGTTCATTTAAGAAGAAAAATATAAATCTCCAAATTAAGAATTCCTACTATTTCAAAACATACAACTCATGTATCAACATTTCTTTTATGTGGATAAACAGATAAGGTTGTTTTTCGTCTTTCTTAGCGTATAAACAAAATTATCAATAAACGAAATTAGTTTTGACTTGATTTAATTAATACACAATTGACTTTGTATAGTTAATCTATATACATATACTATACAACATATACATTGAAGTTAGATTATAATAGATCAGAAACCGTGAAAACAAAAATGATCGTGTGGTTGTAATTATACGTAGACCTACTACGTGATGGACCCCTCAGAAAATACCAAACAATTGGTGAAAATTAATGTTGAAAGAATCAAAAGTGCAAGCTAAGTACATGGGATGTCTCATCTCATACTAATCTTAGGAAATGAGACCTGTCAAGTGCTATTTAAGAAAGAAGAGAGAGAGAGGATTGACTTTAACCAAATGGGGCCCATCAATAATAAAAAGTCATCGATTATATTTAAAGAAGCAATATTTATTTGAGAAATGATTCTTTCATTCACACGATGATACAAATTCAATGGTGGCCCTTAATCCTTCCTATGGACCATTGATATATGGGAAATTCCATTCGTCTCCACACTTATATTAAAAGGTGACTATATTTAGTTTTTGAATTAATTCATTGTTTTATGTTAATATGGCTCAAAATAGTCTGCTTTTAACCTAACTAAACTTGGCCTCTTCTACAATATTTTTTCTGCTCATACTATTCTTATTATTTATATATATTCAAGTATCCTTATGTGAGATAGCACACATAGTTATCGTGAGATATATGAATTGACTCATCTCACCTTATCAAACTCGTGTCTCACTAGAGATTTATTTATAAATTAAAATAATAAGATATTATAAATAGGAAGGAAGCATTCTCGCGTCATTTCAATTACTAAATGTGACCGGAATTATTATTTTTAGAAATTTTAGGAATTTTGTATGGTTGTGTAAATAATAAAAATAGCGTTATAATAATATAAAATCTATCATTTGTCATTATTAATGGATATATTTGTGCAGCAATATTTTTGTAGGAAATAAAAAATAAATTGAATCTTGAACAACCAATCATCCTATAAAACTAATATAATTATTTAATTAGATTGAGAATCACACTCACAATAAATAAAGATTGAATGTGCACCCTAAATAAAGAATAAAGCACTTTTAAGATAAATTGGCGGTGTGTACATTCAAGCTGGTTGGACTCATATATCAATCTTCCTTAGCATAAAGTGGTGGGCTCTATACTCTAATCTAGATTTTGATTTGCAAAAATTAAAATAATTAAAGTTGTATCTCTATATACTGAAGTTCAAGATTTGCGTTAAAATTGTCAAAAGTATTGAGGACTATAATTTTATTTTTATTTTTATTTTTACATATAAAATAAGTATTAAATAATTTTTATTTTTAACAATAAAAGAAATCCTTTATTTCAGTTTATGTTTCACTTAATCTTTCAAAATAATTATCAAATATCACATATATAAATGACATTACATTATTAATCAATATATATACATTCATTAAAAACAATAACATATGAGATAAATATCGAAATATAACCGAGGATAAAATCGTTTTTTCATAGGCATGTAAAGTTGTAATCGTGTGGTCATGATTCTTAAATGTAGAGTGGAACTCTCTAATGAGTAATGTCAAAGTTTACGTCTCATTCCACCCGCTTTATTTTTGGTCTTTTTGTGAGAATTTTTAGCCAATTTTTTAGAATTTTCTAAAGGCCATACTAACTTGATGCATAAAATTTTAAATACCCCACCAAAGATTTTGCCAAAGATGGTCTAAAAAGCCATTTTACTTTGACTGGCATCAGTGGTTCTATCTACCTCCTTTTAAATTTCCAAAATAATTTTATCCAAAGAATAAGAATAATAATAATAATAATAATAATAATAATAATTATTATTATTATTATTATTATTATTATTATTATTATTATTATTATTGTATAATATACATTTGGATCATGTGTAATTTTTAGATTTTTTTTAAAACATATATTATTTCAAATAAATATTAACGAAGACCACTTTTTTACCATGAAAAATAATATTATAATGTATATAATTTGAAAAGGACTATTATCGTACGGCCAACGGTATAACTATGTTTATAGTGGCAGGTTGCTGTAATGTCTGGCAAAAGCAATTTTTAGTTACTCCTTTCATTTCACTTT
Organism: Scutellaria barbata; assembly: GCA_028654395.1. NCBI lineage: Eukaryota > Viridiplantae > Streptophyta > Magnoliopsida > Lamiales > Lamiaceae > Scutellaria > Scutellaria barbata. The sequence goes on along the minus strand of CM053646.1, from coordinate 8,145,579 downwards.
GATTGTCCTTTTACAAACAATAAATTTTTTTTTACAGTATAATTTATTTATTTTTATGAAGAGATTAGTCACATAACTTTAAAATCTTTTCTTTTTTTTATATTAACTTTATAATATTTCTATATTAAAGAGGATAATGTACTCGTTCTATATGTATAATTATATTTATTAAATAATTCCTTAATCTTTGTGTAATTACAACCATTAAATACTCGTCCATCTAGATATAAGCGTCAAGAAAATTTATTCTTAATTAAGTGATATTTAAACTAAATGCTGTAATAGCACTTATTATATTTTTCTTGAAACTAATGCTATAATAGTATTTTAAAATGAGCACTGAGAATTTAAGGACACTTAACAACTAAAATTAAATTAATACAAATTATAATTTAATCGCTTTATGAGATCTCTAAATTTGTGTGATTGTTTTAAAAAATACCACTTAATTTCTAAACAATAAGTATATATAACTACAAAATACTCGACTATTAGTTCGTCATATATCCATTGTAGGTAGCACAATCTAATACATTTCTCAATTAGAAGTAGACTCTCAATAAATGCCTTAAGAATCGATCATGTCAGCATGAAGAAATTTCTGAATATATAATGGTATTTTGAATAATACATCCAACACAATTACGTATGTGTGTGCATAATTTGACACTTAAATTCTAAAGTGTAATAAATACCGTCGAATTTTTTTCTTGGACTCTTTATTCACTCTTTCATATCATGTATAATATATATATATACATCGCTCTCATCTAAATTGAGGGAGATAAATCTTATCAGATTAAGCCAATAAATAACGTTAATAGTTAATACAATAAGTTTTACGATTAAAGATTTTAAAGATTATCATGATTAAAAATTTGTACCTCCATACCTACTTAACTTTTCCTTATAATAAACGGTAACGCCGTAACGGCTTAGTATAAAAATGAATAACTAACTTAGAATATACGTTAACGGTGCAATATATTTCTCTAACATGTTACACTCTCCTCCGACACACTCGGCTTGATTTCTGATGATTATGTTGTCTTTTTGTGTGCGCAAAATAACTCTTACCCTTTATACAACACACATATACATACATTATTTACATATGCTGCATTTATATATATATATATATATATATATATATATAGTACCTACAATAATCTTGATCCATGTTACTTGCAAACGCAAAAGAAATTATTGAGTCAAATTTGACCTCATTGTGTTTATTTTAAAGGGTTATCATAATGTTCAATGGTCATGGAGTCACATGGTGTACTCACTTAATCAGGATTTTTTTAAAAGAAAATAATTGATCCTAGGTATTTTTACTGTAAATCGTCATTAATATGTAAAATTGTTGCCACTAAAATTAATACACTTTTTCTATAAGATCGTTTCATACATCTTTATTTATGGATGAAACACCATATCGAGATTTAGATGTAAATGATCCACTTCAACTTATAACTAGTGAAATAAAATGACTTAAAAGAGACTCGTCTAACCAAAGTTTTTGTCAAATTAATAAGTGTATCCAATGTGGTCCATGCAAATGATTTACTTATAAAATAGTAAAATAAAAAGAATCCCCAAAATCTGGCAATTAAGCTATAGTTGGTATGTTGCTTGAAATCTCATTTTGCATATTTAATCTCAATTGAGGAATATGACTAAAAATAGTTCTCTTCGTCAACAAAATTCATGTAATAATTTAACAAATTTGCAACTTAAGGATGAATTCTTGCTGGAAATAGATAATTTTATAGGAAGAAATTATGTGCAAACATGACGTTCACATTGTTAAATTTCAGCCATTTGTAACAATCTATATATACCCAAGAGAGGTGGTATATATAAAGTATAAACCTATATGGATTTAGTTACATTATCTTATGACAAATCTAATTATTTTTTGTACACGAGTGAAATTCTGAAGAAATTATCCACTTCTAGGGAGTATCTTTAATTTTCTTTAGAGTATGTCTCATGTACATGCAATCCGGGTCGATCCAGGATGACCCGAATTCGTGTGCTTTTAATATATATATATATATTTTTTAATTTTCAAACCAAAATCTTTATATATAAATTTTGTGACCTTTATATACAAATTTTGTGACCTTTATGTATAAGTTTTATGATCTTTATATTCAATAACTTAGAAAAAAATGAAGAATTTCAGCAAAATTTGAACATATATATCTTTATGTTAATTCATGTGACCTTTATATACAAATATTCATATCTTTATATACCTTTATATATTGTATAAAGGTATTAATATATATATATATATATATATATATATATAAAGGTCACATGAATATCACATAAAGGTATCTATGTACAAATTTTGCTGAAGTTCTTCATTTTTTTTCTAAGTTATAATGTATAAAGGTCACAACATTTGTATATAAAGGTCACCAAATTTGTACATAAACGTCAAGACATAAAATTCAATTAAAAAAAATCGTGGATTCGGGTTGGGTCGACCCGGATTGCACGGATCTAGGGATGCAAAAGAATAAAAATTTTCTAATTCGATTCGAAATTATTCGATTCGTATTCGAAAAATTCGAATTCGAATATGAATTTTTTTTAATATTCGAATTATTTTCAAATACGAATAAGAATACCGGTGTATTCGATTCAAATAATTTCGAATATATTCGATTTGAAATATTTAAATATACATATATATACATATTTATATATATATACTTATTTTTTCATTTTAATTTATTTCATATATTCAATTATTTCATCATTTAGAAGGTTTTCGAATAGAATATCATTATTGTTTTCACAAATCAGATCGAATATTTAAAAAATTGTGTAAAAATTTCGAATCTCGAATCAAATATTTTAAACTCGAATCGAATATCTGAATTATATTTTCGAATCGATTCGAATATTAATTGAATTTATATTAAACGAATCGAATAAAAATCCAAGAATTTTTCTTTTCTTTAATTTTTCTTTAATTGTAATTTAATTAAAATATTCGACTAGAATTCTGGTAAGATTTTCAAAAGAGTTTGATTTGGTGAAAATTCCCGAGATAGGTGAACCCACAAAATAAAAAGGGTTGACATTCGGAATTAATTAGTTTAGATGGTAAATTTTTGAATAAAAACTATTTACATGAAATAGTCCCATATAAATTTTTATGTTATACACGATTTACTCTATTTTTGTCGAAATTTAGATTACTAAAATAAAATTTTCAATTTTGTACCTTAAAAAATACTATTAACACCGAAATTTCTTATTAAAATCTATCTAGATTCCAGAGATTATATAATTAATCAAGGGTATCACACAACATTGTTTATTCATATAATTGAGACCATTATCTGTAATATTAGCTAGCTAATCAATTATTTCACGACTTATTTTTCTGTAGTAAATTAAACTCTAAGTCCACTCCTTACACGTAATATTTGATAAACATACAAATAAATAAAAATATCTTAGTCCAAATGAGTAGATCACCAAGGCGATATGATGATTATAAATTGAAGTCTAACTAGGGATGAATAGTTCTAACTTGCCCCAAAGCCGTAACTGGGGGTAATCTTTTCTTATATTTTAAAATTTTAAAAACTTAAATGTGGTATTATTTTTTAAGAAATTAATTCAAAAATAATACACATTAGAATTTGTAAGATTAAACATCAGGTGAGGTCAAATTAATATCAGTTAATTAATTAATAATGCGTGGATGATGATATTAGTTTAGACAATAACTTGAAATAGCTTTCAAAAGTAGTGTAATGCATACTCAGTCATATTGGTTGAAGAGTTAAAAACAAATTAGGCAACTTCATAATAAAATAAAGAATAACAACTACGTACCATTGACTCAAGAAAAATGTTACATGTGCACACACTCTCACATAATTTCTTTCATATAAAATTAATTTAAAATTTGCAATAATTTGAACAGTAGTTTACCTGTTAATCATGATGTGATGGGGGGCTGTAATTTACCTTTGCAGGAAAATACTAGTTTTTACCTACAGTTGACTCCAAAAAATGGTTTTTATGAGTGGAATATATAATCCATATATATAATACAAATGCATTCCCACGCCCCTTCAGAAGATTCACAATTAGGCATTATTCAACGCATATTCATCACGTAATACGTAAGAATCTTCTAAGACCTGTCTTCTGGATTTAATTTAGTCGAAACCGATCAATTTACAAAATAAAAAATAAACTTCAAAATGAATTTAAATCGTGGATGATGAAATTCATCTGATCGAATTTTATTTATAAGAGAATTTCATATAAATTTTTTATATTTATCGCTCATTTGACAATGAGAGTCTGCAAACTGAGATAATTTAAATTTTTCATCATTCAATTTTATTTGGACATTTAAAAAATGCATTATTAACTTAATGCAGTGGACTGAATTAATTAAATATTAATTTTTTTGAGCTGCACCTATGATGTGGAGATTCAAACCAGAACTTACTCGGATTAAGATATATAAATATTAGGATAAACCAATTGCTATATATGAGGTAATTTATTATATGTCACTAAATAGTTTACTTGAGCTTATATAGCAAATTTATATATAATTTCCATATCATATATAGAATTAGTGAATTTAAAAACGGAAGACAAATTGATCCCACATAAAATAAACCCTAATCATGTTATTAAATAATAAGAATAATGGTATGTTTCTAATGTTAATAGTATTGACACATATAAACGAACAAATTAATATTTTCGATTTCAATAAGAATCTTGGCTTCATATCATTATGTTTCATATAACCAACTCATATATTGGTCTGTGTATATAGTAACACTACAATCATTGATCATCATCAAATACACATAGAAACATACATGTATGTTAAAATAAACATAGAGCGAGATAGGATTCATCGAACATAGCTACTCACACTCTACATAGTATGAGAAAACAGTAGGGACATAAGCATTGGGAAAGAGTGGAAGACAAACACATAAGACTAAAATGTGCACACAAGGGATGGGACTATAGTGCAATCTTATGATGCTCTTTTGTGCTGTTTAAGAACAATATGCCTTCCACTTGAGACCTACTTTCACTTTTTCCACACTTTTTAAGCTAGCTAGCAAGGAGAAAAGGTGAGGCTCTCCATCAAAATTCATCCAAAAAATCCAATGGTCCCACTTCAGTTGTTTTGTTTCAATTTTCTACTCGATCAAAGTATGGAAAATATTAGGCCAAGTAGTTCGTGGATTGTGACAAGGAAAATGACTTTTTGGGTGAATTATTGCCACTAAAGAATTGATACCATAATGTCTTTAAATTCTTAATTCTTGTTCCATGTTTTGGCTTCAAATTGTCTTCCTCTTTAATGATGAATCTATCTTGAAATTCATGGCCCCTAAACTTTGAAGGGCTATCATTTGGATAGACAAAGTTGAGATAAATGAAAAGAATGAAATGGTTTCTCTATGATTAATCAAGAATTTCAGGGAAATTCAATGCTGGCAAGGGTTGTCTACCTAGCTAGTAGGTTTATTGCACCAGCTATAGCCTATAGCACACACAATAGAGAAAAAAGAAAAAAGAAAAAGGAGTATAACTATACTCCGATGAAGTTACACATGAGGCTAATTCACAAATTCTCTATATTAAAATCGTCTTTAATTTGTTACTATTCCCTTCATCCCATATATATATATATATATATATATAGACTTGTTTTTCTTTTCTAAATCATGTCTCAAATATACTGTCCACTTTCTACAAAAAGTAATATTTATTTAACGTAGGTATTAATATATCCCTATTCAGTTTAATCCTTTTAGTTTGAAAAATATAAAAAACATTAAATATTCAATGATATATTACAGAATATAGTACTCAACAACTTTAATTGGTTGTCAATCCTAATAACTTTCTTGATTCGTGTGAAAAATCCAACAAAGTTATATAAATGCAACAGATGGAGTATTAATTTTGAATTCACATTGTACTATATATATCTTTGTATTATAGAATCAATTTGAAGCTAAAATGATATGAAAGTAACTAACATGAGTGATTTTTGGTATATGATGCTAAGTAAGATAATGATCTATTTTCTAATGAGGCCAAATTTGAGGAGACAATCCAATTGTTGATAATCGTCATTCTTGAAAAATAGAAAAAACTGATGTCCATATTTGTGTTCTGAATGTATAGAAAGCTAAAACCACACGAAATAAAATGCTAATATATTAGCCATAGCAAAAGGGTTTTGATGACATCCCATTGCATAGTGTTTGTCAGGCGTGGACGATTTTGGACATAAAGAATCTTTAGAAGTACCTAACATAACCCATGCTGGCCAAATAACAATATTTACAAGTGAAAAACACTTTTGTTTTCTCTTTTTGGATCACCTATATTAAATTGGTCCATGATGTAATTGATGTCAACTACTCAAAACAAAATTTTCTAACCTTAATTGTGTAATTCTTTTATGTTATTTTAGATGATTGTTTCGAAAATAATTCCGTCTTTATATAGAGGAATAAATTGAGGGTCGAATATTGTCCAAATACTTGCAGATGATTTGGGACCTCATCTACTATCGTACTCTATGAGACAAATTTTTTCCTCTTTTACTCATCATTTAATATAAGAAATTCAAGGAGACACACTCATCCAATTTCCCTTTTCTTAGTACAAAAGAAGGTAAAAAATATACCATGATGACAAAAACATATATATATATAATCAAGTATTAAAAAGTAATGAAAATCCTACTCATATTTTGAAGATCAATTTTTTTTTCCCTCAAATTCAAAAATATATATGTATCATAAATGAATTAAAATAATGTGATAAATAAACTAAATATTTTGTGGGGTTGGTGAAACACAATTACGATTTTAATATTTGGCTTGATATATCACTTGGTATCTACTTTCTAGACTAAGGAGCATCATGGGCTCTGTTTGGTTGTATCTTTTGTCAAAATATTCTCTTCTTAGATTTCTTTCAAAACTAGTAAATAATGATGATTGTAAATTGGCTTACCCAACTCAAGATTCATCATGAAGCTTAAGAAAGACTAGGCCTGGGCCAAAACCGCTTCATATCTTTCACTTTCCATAGCAGGTCCAATCCCTTTGAGCCCACTATCCCGTTTAAATATTTGTCCCCTTTCATTTTTAACATTTATTTCTATTAAAAAAAGGAAATTAAGATAAATATTTATAATTTGCACTACTGAAAATGAACCTCTTAAATAATTTTTTGAGGATTTTTAATATTGATTTACAATTTTGTTTATTTTTATTTTTAAGTTTTAATGCAGACCCAATATGACCCTTTTTCCTTCCCGATTTGCTTAAACAATCTGATTGATGTAATGAATATATGTTACATCTAATTAATTTGATATTCTTATTCTTAAAATTTAAATAGTTATTTTTGGAAAATTATGGCATCCTCCATTTCATGGTTTAAGAAGGGATAATATAGGCAGTCACGCTAGTAGATAAAGGACAGTGACGAGTAAGTTTTTTTTATTAATTATATTTATATTTATTTATTTTTTAATTTTTTGGAGTGAGTAGAGAGTTTCACAGAAGAAGAGAGATAGGATAGGTTGAGTGGAGCTGATGAAGACAATCCATTTCTATACACACTGTTTCTCACTCTCTCACTCTCTATATCTCTCTACCAAGAATTCATACACCCTCTTCTTTCTCCTCATGTAAATTCACCATTCCATAGCCATTTCACCAATCCTTTCACAGCCATGGAAGGAACCCTCTTCCCCAATAGACCTTCATTTCCAGTTCAACAAACAAAGCCTGCCTCAAACCTCCACCACCACCGCCTCAAACTGAACACCACCACTCTTCCTCTCCCTCCCTCTCTTCCCCTGCAGCAACAATCTTCCACCCCACCACACTCTTTCCCCCTCGACTCTCTCCTCCAACACCTCCTTCACATCTCTTCTCCCATCAAGCCATCTTCACGCACTCAGGAATCATTGTCGCCCCGTTTCAGGAAAGATGCCGCCACTTCAATTGGTGAGAGCCCTGTGAATGATGAAAGGTTGCTTGATTTTCTCCCTTTGCAGTGTAAGTTACTGCTTGACTCTATTTCCGAACAGCCTCTTTCTGGTTTGCGTTCCTTTTTTGATTCTGCAAAGTTCGAGTTGCTTCAACAAGTTGATTTGATTAGTCTGTTGAAGGGTTTGGATCTTTCTGGTAATAGTGAGAAGGCGATTTTGTTGTTTGAATGGGTTGTTCTAAATTTGGATGTGTCTAAAAGTGATAAATTAGATAATCAAATGATTGAATTGATTGTCAAGATTCTTGGTAGGGAGTCTCAGCATTCGGTTGCCTCCAAACTGTTTGATGTGATTCCTGTTCAGGAATTCACACTTGATGTTCGAGCATGGACTACTATCTTACATGCATATTCGCGCAGTGGGAAGTATGAAAAGGCAATAGCACTATTTGATTTCATGAAGCTAAGAGAGTTGAATCCAACTCTGGTTACTTACAATGTGATGTTGGATGTTTATGGGAAAAAGGGTCGATCTTGGGACAAAATTTTAGACCTTTTGGATGAGATGAGGAGTGTCGGGCTTGAATTCGATGAGTTCACTTGTAGCACTGTGATATCTGCTTGTGGGAGAGAAGGATTGTTGGAGGAAGCAAAGAGTTTCTTCAATGAACTTAAGTTAAATGGCTATGTCCCAGGGACGGTAACTTATAATTCTTTGCTCCAAGTGTATGGGAAAGCAGGGATTTACAATGAGGCTTTGAGTGTTCTGAAAGATATGGAGGAAAATAATTGTCCTCCTGATTCGGTCACTTATAACGAGCTTGTGGCTGCTTATGTAAGGGCTGGCTTCAATGAGGAAGGAGCGACATTGATTGGCACTATGACGCTTAAGGGTATAATGCCGAATGCTGTCACTTATACCACTGTCATTGATGCCTATGGGAAAGCTGGGAGGGAGGACAAAGCTTTGAGTTTGTTTAAACAGATGAAGGAATCAGGCTGTGTTCCTAATGTGTGTACGTATAATTCTATTCTTGGGATGCTGGGGAAGAAATCACGCATAGAAGATATGATTGAGATAATCAATGATATGAAATCCAACGGGTGTAAACCAAATCGTATTACTTGGAACACCATGCTTGCCATGTGTGGTAACAGTGGAATGCATAAGTATGTAAACCATGTTTTTCATGAGATGAAGAATTGTGGTTTTGAGCCTGATAGGGATACTTTTAATACTTTGATTAGTGCATATGGTAGGTGTGGCTCTGAAATCAATGCTGGAAAGATGCACGATGAGATGATTAAAGCTGGGTTTTCACCATGCGTCACAACCTATAATGCACTTCTGAATGCCCTAGCTCGTAGAGGGAATTGGAAAGCTGCAGAATCTGTTGTTTTAGACATGAGAAAAAAGGGTTTCAAACCCAACGAGACCACATATTCACTGATGCTCCATAGCTACTCTAAAGGAGGAAATATCAGAGGCATTGAGAGGATTGCTAAAGAAATTTATGATGGTCATATATTTCCAAGCTGGATGCTTTTGAGAACTCTGATTCTAACAAATTTCAAGTGCAGATCACTCAGGGGTATGGAGAGAGCATTTCAAGAATTCCTGAAGAATGGTTACAAACCTGACTTGGTCATATTCAATTCCATGCTTTCCATTTTTGCTAGGAATCGGATGTGTGATCGTGCTCATGAAATGCTTCATTTCATTAGAGAGAGTGGGGTACAGCCAGATCTCATCACCTACAATAGCTTGATGGATATGTATGCCACGTCCGGTGACTGTTGGAGAGCCCAAGAAGTCCTCAATGGATTGCTAGACAGCAACGAGAAACCAGATCTTGTGTCTTATAACACAGTCATCAAAGGCTTCTGCAGGCAAGGGCTTATGGAGGAGGCGATGAGGACTTTCACAGAGATGACGAATAGGGGCATTAGGCCTTGCATAGTAACGTATAACACATTCATAGCTGGCTTCTCAGGACGAGCACTTTTCCAGGAAGTAGATGAAGTGATAAGTTATATGATACAGCATAACTGCACACCAAATGAGCTAACATATAACACCACTATAGATGGCTATTGCAAGGCGAAAAGATATAAAGATGCTATGGATTTCGTGGCAAGAATCAGAGAGAAGGACACGTCATACGACGAACAAACTTTGCAAAGGCTTATGTTTCGAGTGAGGGAAAACATGGAGTCATGACTTCACCAGACTCTTGAGCTTTCTTTACTCGAAAGAATTAGACGACAGTTTAGAGGGAAAAAACAGCACAGTCCATTGGTGTCGATTATTGTACAGTTTTTGGGCCGAGGGATATCGAGAACTGACTATTCTTTATGCTGAGATGAAGGTGCATTTCTGACAGTCCAGTTCAGTTTTGTCATTAACACTGATATAGCAGCGATATGGGATTCAATGCTTTCTCCTTTTCCTCTGTTATTACCTCAGAATCTACTTCACAGCCTATGAGAGTATTCTCATATGTAATATGAATTCTTTTGTTGTTTCACTTTTCTGCATCAAATATATGCATCATATTTAAGTATTTTTTGTCTAGGGATCTTGTTATGCGAAAGAATGCATTCAAAGCATCAACAACATTTCGTAAATTCTTTTTAGAGCATCACTTCTTAATTTCTTTGTAATTGGAAATCAACTCCACGACTTCAAAATGATCGTAAGTAGAATTGGATATGAAATTCAATTAGATTTAAGTTTTATGAAAAGACAAATCAAAACGAGGGTCATAGTATTTAAAATCTTCTTTTCCAGTAACAGTAGATTATAAATATGTTAAAGTGAAATCAAGAGTTATAAAGAAGTCTTTTCACGACAAAGTAAATTCAAGACGTCAGCAAACTCCATAAACAGTAGGAACAAATATATAAACTGATTTTGAACTGACAAATTGCAAACAAAAATAAAATAAAATAAAAAAAGGAACAAAATCGTAAATTACACATAACCCTTTTATTCATTTGTTTCTATTTACAGATTGTACAATGAGGTACTGGTTAGAAAATACAAAACTCGAGGAAATTTGTAAAAATTACCATAAATGGAATGAAAAACAGAAAAAGGAAGAAGGATAGAGAGAGAGAGAATATACAAGATTCCATTCGGCATGTATTATTGAGATATCAAAGAAACAAGAAAAGCACCAACAAGAATCCACACACATGCAACAGATCTTTCCTCTTTTATCTTGATCTTGTTTCTCCCAAATTTCAGCTTACAGAACCCCACAACACAATATGAGCTACGATTACATATACATATATGCCCTATGATAACTACGGTGCACTAGCAGCCTAGAGTGAGCTAATCCTGCATCTGAGTTTTCTTCGGACACAAAAAACTCGCAAATTAAAGTGAGGTAATGGCATTAGCTCAAACGCTCTGATGATCAATACAAGATATCAAATTTAAATAAAGCCAGTGGTTGGGTAAAGTACCTACGACAGCATTGCAGGTCGAGCATTTTCAAAATGCAGAAAACGTCTCCACAAAACGGACGCTTAAAGCGCCACGTTGTTGAAATTGAAAGAATGTTTTTCCGTCTCATATGACGGAGCTTGCTAAGGATAGCTCATGAAGTTCACTTAGCATCCACTCTTCCCCAGTTTGACCTCCAAGAACAATAGCTCTAGTCCCTCCAACGATGCATGTACTATGCCCCCATGCAAATCTTGGCGGCCGTCCTGGCACGTTCAGAATCCTCCATGTTGGCTTCTCTTCTGTTGGATCAAGTATGTAGAGCTGGGAAGCAGAGTGAAGACCAGCCACAGAGCCACCAAAAACGAGGATTCTGCCACCAGGAAGACTTACTGCCACATGATCTAGTCGAGGCGGAGGAGCTACGCCGCCAGGATTTCCAGCACCGGGCATCCCACTCCCTGTAACACATCTCCAGCATGGTTCGTCCTCACTGAGATCCATGGTGAACACATCACTTGATCGAAACCGTAGAGGACCACTCTTGGCTAGACCTCCAAACATCAAAATTTTTCTTCCACCATAAACAGACAACGTGTGGCCCAAACGTGATGGTGGAGTCCACGTTACTGGTATCTCTCGCCACGCAGGCTTCTCAATTGACAGATCAAGCAGGAAGGTGTCGCTCAAAAGCACTCCTGAATCGGCACAACCACCAGAGACTATCAGCTTAGTTCCATCGAGTGTGCAGGAGCTATGCCAAGATCTTGGAAGTGGTGGAGCCAGGCTAGAGATCTCACGCCAAGTAGGATGTTTAGCTTCCAAGTCCAACAAAAAGACATCATTAAGTAAGCCTTGCCTCCCACAGCCCCCAAATAGAACAAGATGAGAACCGTTTACACAAGAAAGTGTGTGACCCCATCGGCCAGGAGGTGGAGAGCTTACTTTGACATGTTGCCACTCTGGTTTTGTGGAGTTGAGATCTAACACAAATGTATCATTCATGGGTTGCATATTGACACCTTCTCCACCAAAAAGAAACACACGGTTCCCAACAGCACATGCACTGAAGTTGCAACGTGAGGGCTCAACAGCACCTCCAACTGTTAGTTTTCTCCATGCTGCTGCTTCAAGAGTGGTTAGTTCTCTTGCCAATCTACCCCACCCCAATCTTTTGGCACCGGGCACAGTCTCCAGTACTCGAGTTGTCTCACTACCCCATGCATTTTGACAGACCATTCGCCACAGATCTTCATTCTTTGTTAGCTCATAGAGCCTCCGACAAACAGAGCCAACAGATGCAATATCCCTTGGAGTCAACCGATAAAGGATCTTCAGCAAAAGTACTTCATCACTTAACTCCATTATTCCACAAAGCCCATGGCCAATATTCCGGCTCCTATCTGACATTACTTTACAAGGAGAAACGTTGAATTTAAACCTATCAGATTTTCTTGTGGATTCCTTAGCCAATGATCCTGGAAGTGGGCCCAGATCAAGAGTTACTTCCTTAAAGACCTGTATACCAATTATATGCGTTATTGTGTCATCATCACCATATATTGGGGTCATACGCAGCCTATTCATCAGTGGAGATCCATCTTTTCTGAAGTTTAACAACTCCCCTTGAAACTCAATCCCTTCATCAAGACATCTTCTCATTTCAGCAACTATTGTGGGGTTCACAAGAGGATGTCTTCGCTTGGAAAATGGGCCTCTGCATTGCAAGAAGCGGCTGCAGCAATTTCAATGTAGTAAAGGCATGAGTCTTAAAACTACATATCACAACATAAAGCACGTACAAACCTATTGACAGCTCTAAAAATGTTGCAAACTGCAGTATGAAGGTAATACCTCATAAAAGATTAGATGGAAATGTGGTTTCAAACAGTTAGGATCAACAACTAAAAGTTGCACCCATCATAACAAATATCAATAATTACAAAAGCCACCCCTGAGGCTGAGGTTTAGCCTTTTGACCGGGGGAACCCAAATTTCTCTTGAAGTTACAGATATCCCCCTCTTCCTAAATGAAGGTTGATCAAACTAACAAATTTCATTACCGTACTGTCAGGTTATTTAGTCCTGTTTTGTAGCTAATGGAAACCAACCACAAACAAGCGTTTAGAACCATAACAAGCCTGAGTATAGGCACAACGTAAATTATGACGAACTACACTAAATTGTACAAGCACATAGCGTGGTATGCATGATTAAAGGTTAAAGGATATTAAACGTATGCAAAGCACTTTTGAGAAAATTTCATAACTAGGGCATATCAAAAACTAATCAAAAACATGTGTGATGGATGACAATGATAATGAAAAACATATACCAGATACTTGCTTTTGCTATTTGCAGAGAAATTAAAATTTAACTACTATCTAAACAAAAGTCTAAATATTTTGCCTAATTCAAAATGTTGCTTCCCGATCCTCTTTAATTGAGATCTTAGTTTTTACATTCACAATAAATTGTAGTGGCATGTAAACTCTGTTACCTCTTTAATAAGTCACACTGGTCTAATAAAGGGTTGATGAAGAGCATATCAAGCTTTCAAGCACTGATATATCCTTGTTACTTATAAGTCAGATAACTAAAACATGCGAATACAATGCTCAGTACATGTCTGTCAAATTTTTTTTGTAACAACAACAATGAATAATGCAACTCAAAGATTTCCATTTCATGTCCCCAGATAGTTGAGGCAGCACAGCTCAACATTCACCAATGCGTTATTGTAGCAGCTCTCAAAGAAGCAATAATCATTTAAAATCCAAGAAACAAGTCAATCAAACCCAATTAAGATATTTGATACACATGAAAAATTACATCTATTACCTATATAAAAGTGTGGATATTTCTTACAAAATATAGATTGCCGAATATATCTCTATCAAAGATTATTATTTAATGTTATAATAGTAATTTAGAAATTTCATACTTAAATAATTTTATATTAGAATCTTAATTCAAAATCTTATAAAATCTCATTATAATTAGAACTCTAATTAATATAAAAGTGTTTTATATAAGATATAATTATTTATTTTTTTTAATTTGAATTGATCTTCACGTGATCTAAAACTCGTTCAATTATAAAGCACAAGACATCAGCTGTTTTTTTTTTCTCTCCAATTATAATTTGATCTGAGCCTCTGACACTGTACCGTACACCCAAATATTCAGTAACAAAAGAGTATACAGGGTTTTAATACCTTAAACTGAGCCACAGCCGACGTTCATACCAACTTTGCCAGAAAAAAAACGTAAAAACAGGAAACCTAATGGCTAAAAGATCATTAGGAAAAACACATAACATGAGCAGAAAATTAAACGAGAACCAGCTCCAATTTTTTTCATGCCATTAATTTCTCCGGTGCATACAGAAAAACAGCCACATCAATCATATATTAGTCTAGTCCCCTCAATTCCTGTCTCAAGCTCATATGATCAGCTTCCATGTGTTTGAAAATGGAACAAATACAAAGTCACGTTCTTTCACATTATAAGCAAGCAACCAAACAACAGTAAAATTGTATAAAAAACCACAGCCCCATCTATGAAGAGAACTGATAGTAAAAGCCCCATACCTAACCATAGGCTGAACAACAGCATCCAAGGTAAAAAAAAAAACAAAAGGAGATTTATTAAAATACTAACCAGTTACGACCAAGAACTTCCTCGGCGCGGTATCCAGTAACCATTTCGAACACCGAATTGACATAAATAATGGGATTATCCGGCTCCAAAGCATCCGTAACAACAAAGCCACAAGGCGCCGGTTGCAGAAGCGTGTCGACAGGGAAAGGAAGCCCACCGCCTCTCCTCCTCAGGAGAAAACCTAACCCTTGCCCAATTTCATCTTCCTCTTCCTCCACCTCCTCATCGCCGCTTAGATCAGAATCCGAGTTGCTATCCCACTCCATCATTTCCGACAAACGACACCACCCCGCGCTCTGCTCAACCCATACTAATGGCGATCAAAGTGATAATTAACAACAACAGAGCAAAACAGGGCTTAATTGAAGAACTGAGTGGAATCTGAACGGGTTTTAGGGATTGGGAATTTAGGGGTTTACTGAGAGAGATGAAGTGGTGAGGAGAAATGAGTGGAGGAGAAAATTGAGTATTAGGCAGAAGCAGAGCATGGACAGTTTGGTCGGTTGAAAAAGCCCTCAACTTTGGGCTCTTAAAAAATCTGGTCTGAATCAATTTATCCTAATTTTTCACCTCTCTTCTCAAAGTTCATTCTATCAATAAAATAGAATAAAATCCAATTCGGACAAATTAATTGAAATAAATTACATATATGGACTAATAAAATAAAATTTCAACTTATAATATGGAAAGAGTATAAATTTTACTCATTTAAATAAATTTTCAGCTTCGTATAAGTTAATCAACCTAATTTAAAATCTAATGCAGCACCGTTACTATGAAGTTTATAAACCAACTAGCAATCATTCAAATTCATTGATTAATCCAAGAATAATGTTCGTAGTGAAATTTTATGCTTTTGCTTTTACACTTAAATTTGGTTGGTTTAACAGAAGATATTATTATTAATTGGTTTAACAGAAGATATTATTATTAAATTAAATTTGAATTTGTAATTGCCAAACAAATAACACCTAACATTTCCTATAGTGAGTATTTGTCAAATTATTATGTCGTGCTACTCTGTTACATGCCAAATTAAACACGACATTATAGAAATGTGTTCAATTATAAAATGGTCAGTTTGCTTGAAATCTCTTCAATTATCATTCCTTGAAATTAGTTTATTATACGATGTGCAGGTATTTGTTTTCCATATATAATTACATCATTTTCATTTAGCCTAATTATTTAAATTTATTTTTAAAAAAAGTATTACTATTTTTTTTAGTATTGAACTATAAAATAGAATAAATGAAAAAATGTCACTACCAAACCAAAATACTTATTTTTAATTATATATGTTTATTTACCAATATAATTACATAAGGTTATTAAATCACTAACATATAAAACAATTATAATCTTAAAAACTTTCTCGAGTTATTAAACATACTCTTTCATGTTTAACATCAAAACGTTACAACATTTGAAAATTGTATTCCTAGAGGCTTGTAAAAAGTATCAACATAGATAGTATAGGATATTAAGAAGCAAAGAAAATATATTTAATTTCTCTCTCTTTCACCTACACAATCTATAACCCAATCTAATTCCAACATTTTCATAGTTTATTAGTGACACAAACCCAACCAAACTCAATATTTTTTTCTCAATATTTAATAAATAATTATATATTATTTTGTGAACATATTTTTTATTATATTTCACAATAAATTAAATTGAAATTACAATAATTAAAATACGAAATCGAAATTATAATAATTGAAATACGAAATAGAAATTACAATAATTGAAATACGAAATCGAAATTACAATAATCAAACTACAAATTATATATTTAATTATTAATACCAAATTTGTTCCAAATATGCTCAACCAAGTCGTTTTTAAGAGCATTATGAGTTTCTCTATTGCGAAATTAATCCCTGTTATGCATTTGGAGAAAATTGAGAGTTTTCAAAATATTGAGAGTTTGGAAAATCTTCAAAATTAAAAAAAAATTGAAAGTTTGGGTAATTTTGGAAATTTAAAAAATAATCAGGATCCATAATAAGAAAAAAGAGAACTTGAGATTGTGAGACAAATGAGAATAAATTTTGGATTGGTGAGTAAATATGTCAATATTGGACTCTATTTATAGAGAATTTTTTTTACGAATTTTGATATTTTTTAATTTTTTTAAATAAAAATTATTTTCAATATTATAATACTTTAAATTATATCCAAAAAAAATTAATCAAGATTAATAAAAAAATAATACATATATAAATTATATACAAAATAAGTGTTATAACATTGATCACCAATGTTATGACATTTTCCTTATCTTTTCTATTAAACAATTAATATATGGTTACATTTGTTGGTGACCAAATGTCACCTCTTAGAAAAGAAAATAAATAGGATAGCGACAAAGATCCACGCGAACATAGGGTGCCGTGCTTTCCCCAGTGAAATACCGAAAAGACCCTTTGCATTCTACTTTCTGATTTATTAGTACAGGCCCAGTACTTATCACTCTCCACTTCACACACTTCACTTCCAAAGCACACACAAACCTCTTCCAATCTCCTCTCATTTCTAAGCTTTTGTCTGAAAAGGAGAAAACCAAAAGGCCGCGAAAATAGTCTAGCTCCTTTTCTTTTGAATTTCATTGTTAATTTCCCCTTTTCTAATTATTATTGAATAAAATGGCAATCAATGGCGAATCAGGGATGCCGCCTCCGAGGATCGGGAAGATCGGTCCGTACACGGTGTTTGTGACGCCTCCGGCGACGCCAAACCCCAGCTCTAAGCCGGAATCTCCGTCTCCGGTCCGGTTCCAAGCGCAGACGCCGGTCAAGATTCCTTCCCCTCCACCGGTTATGGCCCCACCTGCGCAGTTCCATAAAGAAAAGCCTTCTTCTTTTGCTTTCTTCTGGGACACTGTTGCCAAGGTTCAAAATGGTATCTTTTATGGATTCCCTTCTCATTGAATTTTGTCTCATTTATTGTTATCAAATGCTAAAAAATTATGGAAAATATTGGCTAGATTTTTGTTTCTTCTAGGGAAAAATTGGGCCTTGAATTTATAAATCTAAATTATTTTTTCAGCTCATTCGAGCTTAGATGAGCATGTGGCACATTGGTTTGGGTTGAATCAGTCAAAATATCAGTGGGCATTGGATGATTACTACGAAAGCAGTGGAAAGGTATTTTGCTTCGTTACACTGAGAATTTCAATATCTATTAATTATTATCTCTTATGTTTTAAAATTAGATCTGGCTTGTCTTTTGTTGTTATGGTGTTATTGTTATGTCTATGTGTGTGTTTCCTTATTTAGTTGGTTCTGAGTTTGTGGGTCAAACATAGAACAAACTGGTTATGAGATGTTTCTTTGGTATTGGATTCATTAGATGGGAAAGTTCAGTTATAATTCAGTTAACCAAGTTCAGACTAATCGACATATATAGGAGTGAAAATTACGACGGTTGCCTGGAGACAAACTCATTCAATTTTGGTGGGGAGAAGAACAGCTAGCTGTTAAAACGAGGACCACTTTAGCTGTAGAAGAAGCAAAATTTGTTCATTGGTCCACTTCGTTCATTTTGTTTCAAAGATCAAAAGGCAAGAATACATAGCTTATTAGTGAAAAATGGTGTCAAGTAGCATCTACAAGTTAACATCATAGAATATGAAGAGGCTAGTTATAGGATATGAGCCACACCTTTTTTTTTTTTTTTTTGCATACATATAGACTCACCCGTGTAGAGAGATAGATGGTTCAATAATGCTGTACAAGGGAGACAACACCACGTGTACAGATTCCTACATACATCAGGCAATTCTGAAATTCTCAAATTTTTCCTGTCATTTTATCAGACTTGTCTTCTCAAATTTTCATTTTGAAATGGGTGTTTTTGTTTCTCCTTGTTATTTTGTTTCCTCATTGACATGTTATAAATTATTATAAAGCCACTGTTGACATGTTATACTAAAGCTCTGGTGTAATCCCCGTGCACCTTGTGTAGAAGAAATTTCGGTGACAATAAGATCGTAAAATATCAAGGAAACAATTTTGGTTAGGGGCATCAGATGCAAAATTTGGGTGATAATAGAATGTAATTGATTAAAGCTCATTTTCCTAACTAAAATGTCTGGGAATGAGGAATAAAAGAATCATATTCAGTCCTTTGATGTTCTCCAATACATCAATCTCCTCTGTCCTCCCGTTTCTTTCTTCATTGTTTAGCTAACTACCAAAGCAACTTCAGATCTTTGTATATGTTTTCAAAGCTAAACAAAACAAATCATTCTCTTTTTTTTTTTACCAAATATATAGATATGGTTTCTGTTCAAATTTGTTATGGTTATTGTAGATGAACTATGCCATCCTAGAGCTCTTTGACAACTGAGGCATATTGTACTGCCATTACTTTGTTAGTTTATTCTTTTCTATTTGTGTAAACATAAGCAAAAGATGGTTATTGTTCGAAGTTCCTACTGCCCGTAGCATGGCTTTAGGTTATATCGCTGAGTTGCTCATGTTAATCAAACATTACCCTTTGTTACAAATGGTTTAATTGGGGGTTCTGTGTAGTGGCATTATAACTTGAGATACATTTTAGGGTGAGTTGAAATGGTTACTCCTATGAGCATTTAGAGGTAGTAGGTATAACATTAGCTTGGACAGGTTGAACACGTAATCTTTGTGAAAAGTTTGTGGCTTTATAGATATTTGTTTATACATTAACATGGACAGTGTGTTTCAATTTAATTCGTGAAAGTTACATACGAAACTAAATGGCCTGAACAATAAGATCCAGTTGACATAAACTCCATCTCAATTCTACAAGTTTTTTGTTCTATCATTGTCAATGTCCCCTGGAAAATAAGTTGGTTCTCTCTCTCTAACTCTCTCTCATTAATTTTCTTTTTTCCTATGTCGATGGGAGAATCAGACAGAGGCAAAACCGCAGGTTAAACCCAACAAAATACAGAATGTGTGACATGCTTATGAGCAGGTAAGATTCTCATTAATTTCTCCCTTTCTATAAACTTTAGTTTCTTGAAAATCTAGTGAGTTTGTCCCCCTCCAATATACGTATTTTTTCTTCCAGAATTTCAGTTTGGGTGAAGGAGAATTGCAGAAGGTTTTGAGTGGTGTTTCATTACAAAAATTGGAATACCAAATAGCAGAATGGCTACAGTATTTCATGAGGAATTTCTTGTGATATGTATTACTAGTCTACATATTTTTGGTGTTTTGATCATACAGTAGCTAACCCATGTCAATGTAGCTATTTAACGAGCGCTTTAAATGCTCCTCCTGTTTGTATTCATATTTGTGATTATGTGAAACCAATGATTTTTCGTAATTTGTAATTCCAGATGTGAAACTGCCTATTTCGTATTCAGTATGGAGTATGCATTTTCAGGTTTTTCACTGCATTTCATCTACCGCTGAAACTTTGTACTCATCATCTGCTATCATCACCATAACTGATTTGTCTGTTTGGTTTTTTATTTTTTATTGTAAGGAAGAAAAATATGTTGAGTAAATTGGATTTTCCTCATATTTTCGGAGGAATTAAGTCTGACCGACTTTCTTACACAAAACGGTGGGGTCGTCTGCCAATACTAGCAGCTTATTTTTACAAATTTTGAAAATTATCTCTAATAACCTTTAGATTTCCTTAGTTTATTTCCAGATTTTATTTGATTGTCAACTAGTTACTAGATTTGTTTAAATATTATTAAAGTATTTTACATACACTCCTTGTTAATTTCTAAAATTAGTTTGAATAAATTTTAAGATTTACTGAAAGTGTCCGGATGCTTCTATGCTATATAAAAATTAACAGAGACACAATGTTGTTAATGATGTGGACAACACTGATAACAACACAGCGGAATGAATTGAATTAAAAAGACAAGGAAAAATTTCCACAAGTATATAAAACACTTGTGGATGCCTCGAAATGTTACAAGAAATGTGGTTAACATCAAGAGCAATACAATGAAACTGTTTAGACTTAAAAACTCTAAATATGTATGCTCTTTCTTTTTCCTTCAAAACTCTGCACCGATCTTTAAGATGAAATGATCTATTTATAGCCGTCTATAGCCTCCATGATCTTGCATTTTTCTCCACTATCAAAGTGCTCCATAATCTTTATCTTCACACGTGTTTATGATGAAGAATGCAACTCATAACAAACATCCCTATTAAATAGGGAAATGTGTTTGATATGGTTATACTCTTTTCCTATATAATCTACATAAACGTGGAGAGAAAGAGAGAGAGAAACAATCAACCATTCAAAATAACAACTCCCCTTAAATATCTCTAACAAGAAATATCTCAAAAAATTAATTTAGCGTAGAAAAAGAGAAAATTAAGTAGGTTGAAAAATTCTAACACTAACATTTACTTTGAATTAATTTATTGAAGAAATGTTAGATATTCATGAATAATAGTGTTATATCTTATTTAACTTGGTTTTGCCAACTGTAATCAACGACTTTCACTCTTCCAAAAAGACAAAAACTGAATGGAAAGAATCAAGCGTACATACAATACGTACTAAAATATATATTGATCCTCTGCATCCCAATTTTAGACTACGCAACAAAAAATACACAGCAGAGAAGCAACAATGTCTTCTGCTAACGTCACACCCGATAAGTCCCATCTCTATGCCCTCTTCGGACTCACCGAAAACCCCGACGGTTCCTTCACGCGCCTACCGGACGTTGTTCCGGCCGCCTTCGACGCCGCCCCTCCCGCCGATCCAATTCCAGTCTTAACCAAAGACATTCCCATCAACGAGAAAAACAACACCTGGGTCCGTCTCTATCTTCCTCGGCCGCCGGAGTCCGAAACCGCCGCCAAGCTGCCCCTCATTGTCTACTTCCACGGCGGAGGCTTCATCATCGCCAGCGCCGCCACCTCCTTGTTCCAAAAGTTCTGCTGCAACATCGCCCACCGCACCCCGGTGGTGATGGTGTCGGTGGAGTACCGCCTCGCCCCCGAGCACCGCCTCCCCGCCGCCTACGATGATTGCGTGGAAGCGCTGCACTGGATCAAAACCTCCGCCGATGAGTGGCTGACCAAATACGCTGACTTTTCCAAGTGCTTCATGATGGGGGACAGCGCCGGAGGAAATATCGCCTACAACGTCGGCCTACGTGTACTACCATGCGTTGACCAACTGGCGCCTTTGAAGATCCAAGGGCTGATATTGCACCAGCCGTTTTTCGGTGGGGTCGAGCGCACCAGATCGGAGATAAGATTGGTCAACGATAAGGTGATTCCGCAGAGCATAGCTGATGTGATGTGGGATCTGGCATTGCCCATTGGAGTTGATCGTGATCACGAGTATTGTAATCCAACAAAGAATGATGTTAAAGTAGAGCTTATGAAGAAGATGAGAGATGAAGGATGGAGGATCTTGGTGGCCGGGTATGAAGGTGACCCGATTGTGGATCGACAAGTTGAAGTTGTGAAGATGTTGAGAGACAATGGGGTGGACGTGGTTGAAGAGTTTGGTGATGGTGGCTCTCACGGAATCGAGTTCTTTGATGACTCTTATGCACACGTTTTTTATAATGTTTTCAAGAATTTTCTTCTTACTTTCTAACTTTTCTTTTCATGGATTTGGTGTTAATGATAATTAAAATCGGTACCTAGTTAATCTCTTCTTCTTGAGAATGGTTAAGAGTATGGATCTTTCAACAGTTGGATACTGTAATGCGATTTGAATTTTCTGTCATGTTCAGTATTATATTTTGTTTTTCATGTGTTATTATATTTAATTTGTGTTTTATTAATATCATTATATACTTTCTAAGTTGGAAACACATTTTCATGGTAGTAATTACACAGGTGGTAGAGGAAAGTGGCCGGATGAGGGTGTTATAATTGGTATCATGGAGTTGATGATGATGCAAATGTATATATATATTAGGGAAAGATAATAATTGAGCAATCGGGTTGTCTGGATGAAAATCGAATCTATCTAAAAAATCGAATACCAAAGCTCGTTCAAATTGATCGATATACAGACTAAAACCACTCGGTTTAATTAGATTTTGCTAACTCTTAATAATTGAGAATTGTTCTAATATTGCAAAGTTTAGAGGTTTCCAATTATAATAAAATTCTCTTTAATATGATTGAAAATTCCATTAATTATCAAGTTGAGGATGTTAATGTACATATTTCTATGAATCTTTTTTCCAAGAAACACACTTAACATCGATGACCATCCCTCAATTTGACAAATCTATCCATAAACTTATATGTTTTATAAAAAAACAGGGAAATTTGATAAAAATGACCCGTACGTTTGTCCTTATTAGGAAAATGACCTCTAAATATTGGCATTTTTAAAACTAACCCGTAACTTACAAAATATTGGTAAAAATATCCTTTGACCGGCTCCAACGGGTAACCGGAACAGTGACCAGCTTACGTGTCAGCTTATGTATGTGACACGTAAGCAGGTTACAGGAAGGATTACCTGCTTCAACCGATCATTAGTCATTTTTACCAAATTTTTTAAAGTTACTGATTAGTTTCAAAAATGTCAATATTTAGAGATAATTTTCCTAATAAGGACAAATTTAGAGGTTATTTTTACCAATTTTCCCTAAAAAAAATTAGAGATGATAATCAACTAAATTTAAATTTTAAGAAAAAGTAGGTAACAATAAATTAATGGAGTCATATTCTAATTGAGTGTCACAATACAACTATTATTTCTCATTTATTAGATTATTAATTTATCATATCAACTAAACCATTGAATTTACTTAAAAAAAAAAAAACTAGACCATTGAATTATGTTAAGGCTTTTCAAAAAAATTAAACATTGTCTTATTACTTTACTAAAAATTAACCTATAAACCCCAAAATCAAGAATGGAGAAAATTATGGTATTAACGATGTTATAATTGAAATCTAGTAGTAATTTAAATATATGATACACTTGTAAATTAATCTAGTATTAATTTTAACATATCGCCATCCATCAATTTTGAATTCGATTTTCGAGAAGAAGAAAAAAACAGTGACTTTGATTTGCAGCAGCCAAACGTGGTGCTAAGCAGTCCACACCAATAAATAAAGTCAAAAAAAAGAATCAATTATTATACACACTACCAAGTGGCCAAGTACACTAATTTAGACCATAAACACCTATAAATCAAGATAAAGCATTCTTAATTTTCTGAAACAAAACTTCCTCCATAAAACTTAACAATGTCTTCAACTGATACTTCTCATCTCTATGCCCTCTTCGGTCTCACCAAAAACCCCGACGGTTCCTTCACACGCTCACCGGATTTTATTCCGGCCGCCTTCGCCGCCGACTATTCCGATCCCGCCGACCCAATTCCGGTCTTAACCAAAGATATAACGATCAACGAGAAAACCAACACCTGGGCCCGTCTCTATCTTCCTCAGCTGCCGGAACCCGACGCCGCCACCAAACTGCCGCTCATAGTTTTCTACCACGGCGGAGGCTTCATCATCGGCAGTGCTGCCACGTCACTCTTCCAAAAATTCTGCTACAGTATCGTCCGTCAAACCCCGGCGGTGATGGTGTCGGTGGAGTACCGCCTCGCCCCCGAGAACCGCCTCCCCGCCGCCTACGATGACGGCGTTGAAGCGTTGCACTGGATTAAAACCACCGGCGATGAGTGGTTGACTAAACACGTTGACGTTTCGAAGTGCTTTATCATGGGGAACAGCGCCGGAGGAAATATAGCCTACCACGTCGGCCTACGTGTTGCCGCATGTGCTGACCAATTGACGCCGTTGAAGGTCCAAGGGTTGATATTGCACCAGCCCTTTTTTGGTGGGGTTCAGCGCACCTCGTCGGAGATAAGATTGGCCGATGATAAAATGCTTCCACAACAAATAAATGATATAATGTGGGATATGGCATTGCCTGTTGGGATGGACCGTGATCATGACTATTGTAATCCTATGAATGTTGAAGTAGGGCTTGTGGAGAAGATGAGAGATGAAGGGTGGAGGGTTTTGGTGACCGGTTATGAAGGTGACCCGTTCGTGGATCGACAAATTGAAGTTGTGAAAATGTTGAGAGACAATGGGGTGGACGTGGTTGAGCAGTTTGGCCATGGAGGCTGTCATGGAATTGACTTCTTTGATGACTCTTATGCCAACATTTTTTATAAAGTTTTCAAGAATTTTGAGATCCTCTGTACCCACCCTTATGTACCCTGAACTATTTAGAAAATGACGTTGTTTTCATATATAATTAATAAAGATTTCTGCGGTTAGTAATCTTCAGCAACGGGAAACCGTAATTTTTTTTTCTATTTTTTCTCATACACGGTAATCTTTTATATTTTTCTATTCTTTTTTTCTAAATGATATAGGATTGATACACAAAAGTGGGTACAGATGATCCATCTATTCTTCTTATTATCTAAAATGGTACATAATCTATTCGCTAAGAGATCAGTGGTTAGACTACAAATCCTTCAGCAATTACCAATTGGATACTTGTATTGCGCGCAATTCAGTATTGTAATTGTTTTTCATGTATCATTAAATCTAATTTGTGTTGATAATTATTTAATAATTATTTTGTTACACGGAAATTATTTATTAATTATTTACTAATACATTATTAGTATTTTGTTAATAGCAATACTAAATATTAATTATTTTCGTGTAATAACTAAACATTAATTATTAGTAATACTAAACATTAGTATAATAACTAATAATTTTCATATAATACTAAACATTAATAGTATTTTAATTTGTTACTAATAGGATAAATAACTAACAATTATTTTTGTGTAATAACTAATAATTATTTTCGTGTATTATTAAATAACTATTAAATAATTTTCGTGTAACAAAATACTAATAATGTTTAGTATAATTATTACACGAAAATTATTAATTATTATACTAATGTTTAGTATAACTATTACATGGAAATTATTTACTAATACACGAAAATTATTACTATAATCTCAATTAACAAAATTACTAATTAATACACTAATACACAGAATTGTATTACTATTACTAATAATTTTCGTGTAATTATTACAATTAATACAATTAACAAAATTATTCAATATAATTATTTTCGTGTTATTATTAGTAACAAATTATTTTTGTGTAATTGTAACAAAATATTTACTATTAAAATACTATTAATCTCAATATTTAGTATACAATTCCTATTTTAGTATTTTAAATGTTGCACAAAAATATTTCAAGTGAGGTAAATATTTAATATTTAAAGTATTTTCGTTTAAATACTATTTATTGTAAATATGTAAATATTTACTATTAATCTTAATGTCTAAATATTTACTTAGTATTTACTATTAAAATAATTGTAAATATTTACAATGGGAATTAAACTAAGTATTTTTGTGTAAATATTTAGTAAATATTAATGTATTTCGTATAAATATTTTTACATGGATATTAAATATTGAGATTAAAATATTTATACAAAATTTATTTTTATCACAAAATAAATATAAAATTTCTAATTTGGTATTTTTGTGTAACAAAATTATTAATAGTAAGTCTGCAAATAGTATTATTGTGTAAGACAAATCAAATCAAAATATTAAAATTAAAATGAGGTGGATTGGTGGGATTCTTTATAGTAATGAGATCATTTATCAGTGACTTGGACTGAAAATAAATATTTTGAACTAAAGTCTTATATTTAAAAATATTTGGAATCAAATTATATGAAAATAGGTATAAATGACCATTTGCCCTCCAATTGTGAAGCTCCGAATTATAGATTTTCAGATTGTGCTTCTTCAGAAAACCTACCTATAGAATTCCCATGGATTGAAATCCAGATAAAGCGGGACATTGTCAGAGGATCTTCTTTCATCAACAACTTTCTTGATTTTTTAAGGATTGGACACGCAGTAATAATCGGGTTGTATCCGAGACTTGTGGAAGTCTCTGCATCGTCAAGCCAGTGGTGTTGGAAAATAGATCGGACATGAGTTTAATGTTCGGTTGAAATAGGTGAGCCATGAACATTATGAATGATAAAAGCAGTTTCTGGGTTTAAATATTTTTTTGTTATATAATTTCTTTTCTTCTTTTTGTTTTCTTATTTAATTTGCGATCTTTTTTTTTTTCCTGTATAATTTCATTTTTTTAACAATTTTTTTTTCTTACTTATCTTAATTTGTTTTTTTTAAATAATTATTTTATTCTTATTCATATCAATTTCTTTAATATTATTAATTTTTTTTTTATTCTTTTATCTCCAATTTTTAAAGTAAATTTTCAATTTCTTTAAATTATCATCAGTTTCTTATCTTCTCTATCTCTATTTTTCAGTAAATTATTAATTTCTTAAATTGTTGACTTCATTTCTTCTCTCTTACTTACAATTAATATCAATATTATTTGGAAAAATATGTTTGCTAAAGACATTTTTCTTTAATTATATATAAGTTTAGAAATTATCTAAAAATTTCAACTTGTTCATTTTTATGGAGTAATCTCGATCATTTATTTTTAAATTGTAAATAAGTTTAGAACTTATCTAAAAATTATCTAATAAAAGTGTAGATAAATTTAGAACTTATCTAGAAATTGTCTAAAAGTTCTTGAAGTATTTTTTTTTTAATTGTACATAAGTTTTTTCAAACTCGTCTCCTTCTACCTCAATTTTTTTTAAAGTAAATTATCTGTTTGTTGAAATTATCATTATGTTATCTTCCTTATCTCCAGTTTTCAATAAATTGTCAGTTGCCATTAATATGAATAGTAAAAATTGTCTAATACAAGATTTGTGATGGTGACATGACATCTACTTTCTTATTGTTATGAATTGAAAAATATTAAAAATAAATTAGTTGAATATTCATTAACATGAAACAAATTGAATCTATCCTATACATTTAATTCAAATTATTGGGTCATGAATTTATAAAAGAAATAAATTACTTACCAATTAAATAAAAAAAAGTGAAAAAATAGATAATAAAAACAAGTGAAAAATCTGATTAGATAGATTTTGATAAAAAGGAAAGAGTTCAATTTGTGACGAAAAGAATAATCGTGAAGACGAAAAGTTATATTTGAAATAAGAAATATATGAATATATTGGTATGTAAGAAAAGAAAAAAAAAAAAGACAATTTAAGAAATATTTTATTATATTAAACTTATCTACAATTAAAAAAATAGATGATTGAGATTAATTATTCGATAATTATTTACAATTAAAAAAATTGATGATGAAACTTACCTAAAATTGAAAAAATAGAATATCACCAAACTTATTTGTAATTAAAAAATACATAAAATTTATCCATAATTAAAAATGGCAACTAGAAGAAAAGAAAAAAAAAACTGACGATATAAAGAAGAAAATTTGAGATAGGATGAGAGTTTGAAAAAAACATGGGGTATATAGGATAAGAAAGAAATTGACATAAATAAGAAAAAAAATATTTAAAAATGAAATAAAATAACAAAGAATGATATAGAATAAAAGAAATTGAGATAAAAATTTCCGTAAAGGATAAATTTTATAATAAAATCCAATTTATAAATTAATTCTTAATTTTAAACCTAAATTTTAAAGTTTCTTAATAAAAGCATTTCTAATGTGGTGGCAATGGTAGGTTTGGTGGCAAATGCATCTCCAATGTAATGACTAAGACCATCCACACCAGTTTACACTACACTACAGCAAAATTCACACTATAATAAATTTATCTTCAACAGTCAACACTACATTCTGCACTAAATTTACTATTCTTATTTTTTATTAATTTAAAACTTATACAAGTGTAAACTTATTAATTGCATAATTGCATAATACTTTTAATATGTACAACGGATATTTTTCAGATCTCGGAGGGTCGGGAAGTAATCTCGAAAATTATTAATTAGGACATTTAAATTCTCGTATTGTACTTTTTCAAGCTTAATCGTAATCTAAATGTTTTATGTTTATTTTAATTTAGTTATTTTAGCCTAATTGTCTTTATGTATTTTGTGATTATGTATTTTTATTTAATGTACTTTGTGATTGAATGTATTATGTTTACTTTTATATCATACAAATGTAGTAAATAATAATTTTTTCATAAACAATAATATTGTTTCATGAAATAATGAAATACAAATTCTATTAAAAATAAATTGTGAAATTAAAATTGTATTAAAAAAATCATAAAGTAAAAATAAAAATATAGTGTAGTGCAATAATGACCACTACATGTAGTGGTACACTATTCATTTTTGTAGTGTAGTGTGAAATGTAGTGATACTGCTACAGTAAAATCTCACACTACATGTAGTGTAGTGTGAGATTTATTTGTACTGGTGTGGATGCTCTAAATACAACTCTAATTGCCTCTATGAATAGTAAGTGACACTATTCCAAAACTCAACTTCACCTTTTCATTTTTTTTGATTTAATTTTAGGTTGCTTAATTTTATTTTCTTTTTTGATTTATTTTCATTTTATTGTAGCAAGTACATTTTATTGTATCAAATTTTTTATATAATTATTAATTTATTTTAAATATTATGTCTAATATTATTTAATTTTAGATTTTTTAAAATATAAATAATTGAAAAAACATATAAATTAGTTGTATTGTAATATTTTATTAAAATAAGCATGCTAAATTTATTATGTTTACAACTAAATTTACAAATAAATAATATGTTTAGCATCACAAGTTGTACTTAAACTAAATAAGAAATCACAACAAACATGTTAAATTTATTATAACACAAAAACATAAGTGAAATACAATTAAGATAATAATAATAATAATATGAATTTTAGTAATCTTGATAGACCACTTTCAAACCCTCCAATATTATGAAAGTATTTTTCTAAATATGAATTTTAATAATGTGGTAATTTCTATTTTTGTCTAATAAAGGATTGCATTGTATTGTATTATTATGTAATTTTCTTTTATTTTAATATGTATTTGTGATAAATTTTATAATATAATTTTAGGAATTGTATCTCTAAAACTAGGGTTACAAGCCGTCTCTTTTACTATTTATAGGTCAAAGTTCACAACAGTATTTTCCTCTGTCCTTTATAATACCC
The DNA here is from genome assembly GCA_028654395.1 of Scutellaria barbata. Lineage (NCBI taxonomy): Eukaryota > Viridiplantae > Streptophyta > Magnoliopsida > Lamiales > Lamiaceae > Scutellaria > Scutellaria barbata. Next base: position 8,115,363 of record CM053646.1, on the reverse strand, counting down.
TTATCCTCACCATCAACCCATTGGGCTTGGGCCAAACTCTTCCTTGTTGACTCGGTCAATCTCCTTTTTGTATTGGGCCATGTTCTTTTGGTGTTAATAGATCTAACCCTCTTCTCTTCTGGATCTTTCTTTTGAATTGGGTCAGACCCTTCTTGACATGTCCAAGGCCCTTAATCTTCCTTTTCTTGTAGAATTTTGATTAAAGTGATCGACGACCTAAAACCTAAAACTTGAGTAAAACTTGAGTAGAATACTCGTCAATATTAATGCCACTTCTATATTATCAAGTATCAATATATAAACTTGAGTAGATTACAGTGTCACAATATATAAATTTCATTTGATTTATTAGATTATTAATTAATTTAGAAATATTACACTTGTGCATCTAGTTTAACATAATTACATTAGCCAAGATTGAAACCGCTTTTGTTAAAGAAGAGAAAAACCAATGACTTTGATTGCAGCAGCCAAACGTGGCGTTAAATCGAATAAACAAAGACAAAAATAATTAAAAGTACACACTAGCCCAGTGCACTAATTTAGACAAAACACCTATAAATAAAGAGCATTCTTGATTTCCTCTATAACACTAACAATGTCTTCTGCTGATATCTCTCATCTCTATGCCCTCCTCGGACTCATCAAAAACCCCGACGGTTCCTTCACGCGCTCACCGGACTTTATTTCGGCAGCCTTTGCCGCTGCCTCTTCTGATCCCGCTTCAGTTCTAACCAAAGATATTCCGATCAACGAGAAAACCAACACCTGGGCCCGTCTCTATCTTCCTACCCTGCCGGAATCCGACGCCGTCACTAAACTGCCTCTCATAGTATTCTTCCACGGCGGAGGCTTCATCATCGGCAGTGCTGCCACGTCATTGTTCCAAAAGTTCTGCTGCGATATCGTCCGCCAAACCCCGGCGGTGATGGTGTCGGTGGAGTACCGCCTCGCCCCCGAGCACCGCCTCCCCGCCGCCTACCACGACGGCTTTGAAGCCTTGCACTGGATCAAAACCTCCGCCGATGAGTGGCTAACGAAACACGCTGATTTATCCAAGTGCTTCATCATGGGCAATAGTGCCGGAGGAAATATTGCCTACAACGTCGGCCTACGTGGCGTAGCGTGTGTCGACGAATTGACGCCGTTGAAGATCCAAGGGCTGATATTGCACCAACCGTATTTTGGTGGAGTGGAGAGAACCTCGTCGGAGATAAGATTGGTTCATGATAAGGTGGTTCCACTGGATATTGCTGACGTCATGTGGGACCTAGCATTGCCCATTGGTGTTGATCGTGATCACCACTATTGTAATCCGAGTACTAAAAATGTTGAAGTAGGGTTTATGAAGAAGATGAGAGATGAAGGGTGGAGGATTTTGGTGACGGGTTATGAAGGTGACCCGTTTGTGGATCGACAAGTTGAAGTTGTGAAGATGTTGAGAGACAATGGGGTGGACGTGGTTGAGCTGTTTGGTGATGGAGGCTGCCATGGAATTGAGTTCTTTGATGAATGTTATGCCAGCATTTTTTACAATGTTTTCAAGAATTTTCTTCTTGATTTGTAAGTTTTCTCTTTATGGATTTCATAATAACTAAGATGGTGTACCTAATCTTTTTCTTAGATAGTGGTTTGAGTATGGATCTTACGGTGGTTGAATAATGGGAATCCATTACATTGTATTTTTTATTTAATTTATCGTGGTATTATTATTATTGTTGTCCGTGATTTAATCAAACTTGATAAAATGATTATAGATTATATTTCTTTTTAAGTGTCCATTTACATAGTTTCATGATATAGTAACATAAGTGGTGGTGGATCGGTAGTGACGATAAAAAAAAAACTAAAATTGAAAAGAATTAAAATACAAATAATCAAAATTAAAAAACGAACACTTGATTGTTAAAAAATAAATAATGTTTTATATATAAAATCAAAATTAAAATTATCTCAAATTCTTTATTTATGTTTCACGATTAAATGACTTGGTTAGTGTGAGGGGAACAAAATTACATTGCTGAGGAAATGAGACTTCTAATTACCGATGAGAATGAAATTAATCTTTTAGCTTTGTGATCTTAACTTTATGTTTATCTTCATGATCTATGTTAGCTTCATAATCTAACTTAATTATTATTTCATCTTCCCTGATCTATTTGAGTGTTGTGATCTAAATTCAATTCACGATATTATATTAGCCTCATGATCTATATTTATTTTTGTGATCTAATCATTATAATCTATTTGAACTTGATGATTTATGTTTGGATATAAACAAAAAAAACACAACTTAAGCTTAGATTAATCACCATATCAATCAATTAATCATGTCATTAAACTGTAAGCAAACAAAAAATTACTCAGCCTACCATTAATTATTAAATGTGAGACAAGCGAAATAGTTCATTGTAGTGTCAGAGAGTATATTTAATCTAAACTCGGTTGTCCGGATTGAGCCGTGCACCTTACTCTACGATAGACTTGATCCAAATTACTTGTAATGAATGTGAATCATAACCCTTTTCGATTTAAAAAAAAAAACTACATTCACACTAATTAAGTGCCTACATATAATAAATATTTGAGTCAATTGTATATAGCAAGTAATAAAAAATCGGTATTTAAGTATATATTAATTGATTATTAATAATACGAATTTACATGTAGAAAATAGGACATTTATGTTTCTAAGATACACAATGCCAAAAAGAAATATCTACTGTGATTATTTTCTATCTTGATAAAAACTACTAAGCTAGCTTGATTTCCACTGTGATTATTTTCTTTTTTGACAAAAACTAGTTTGATCTCATGACTCTAGTCTTTTTCATAAATAATCTCATGTTTGTTTCTCAATTTAATCCCACAATTTATAAAATTACATGAATTTGATCTTGTTTTTGCCGGAAAAAAGTCACATACCTTCACATAATTTGAATTTGAGGGTTTCCGGCAAACTTAATGACATGGGTGTGAGGTATAATTTTCTTATTGTTTTAACATTTAAAATAATTCTATATTTAAAACTCAAATGACACATTGACTCTGTGAATCATTAAAAAAATATAAATTATATTAGTTAAATAATATAAAAAAAAACCATAGGTAAGCATGATGAAAAACAAAAAGGGGCGACCATCTATACTGTCAAAAAAGAACAATAAATGCTTAATTTAAAGTTAATTTCATAATACATCCAGCAAAGAGATACGAAAGCCAAATGATTAACTTCTCCAAGCTAACTTTGATAGCACTGATACTGCTGTTTGATTGACAAATTAAAGACCTGAAACTTTCTTGTAAAACACATGCTTATATACCAAAACCAATTCAGAAGACATTTAGCAAGACACTTACCATTTAGAGAGATTAAGTTGAGCAGCAAAGAGTTTGGCCTGTGTGAAACCAGCGGCCAAAATGGTCATTTACAAAAACAACTTTAATTTGTCCACATATTTTACGTGGTATCTAATCTAATCTAATCAAATAGTAAAGGTATATGCGCTTTTGGAAAGAAAAAAAACACGAACATGTTGAAAATATTCACAAAAGGAAAACATGAAATAAAATAGACAAACCACCATGGTTCACATCCTTGAAAGCCAAGTGGGAAATTAAGAAGATGATATACTAAAAATATGTATCTAAATTGAAAAGTGTGAAATCAATAAAATTGGAGTTGGACTAGTGCTTTGTGAGAGGATCTTGGATACGTAAGCAATTGGGTACCCTTCTTGAGAAGGTTAGTATCTTTAAAGTCATCAAGAATGATCATCTCTTCCAAGATGGTTACCCTCTCAAGCAGAATTCTGGCAATTGTTAGCACTGTTGATGCAAAGCTGTACATTTTAACTCTCTTCAAATGCCCCAAATGACCAACGTCTCGAGCATTGGAGAAGATTCAAGCAGGCTAACAATGCCAGAAATGTTGTTCATGTAATCACCATAAGTAGTAAGTCTCAAACTAACTCTGTCTCGATTCTGGAAGCTGCCAACCCCTTACAGCCAACATCGATACAGCCTAATATGCATATAAACAATTAGTATATACATAATGTGTCTATGAGATCAAATGGATTTCGTAGGACAAGCACTCACCTTAAAGCACTGAATTCCCAACTCAAGCTCCTTGACATCTCGAGTTCTTTCAACAAGTTCCTTCATATTATTCCAACGAAATCAATAGAAGCACGAACAAGAGAAGGGATGTTTTGCAGCACCAACTTTCTCCCATGGTGGTAGAATGAAATACTCAAAGAATGTAAATAGGGTGCTGAGATTTCCAGCAAAGCTTCATTCCCATATTTAGAACCCATCGCCCAAAGTATTTAAAGACACGGAGAGTTGACCTCCAAACAATTGAATCCCCAACATCTTGTTAGATTCAAGTTATGCAAAACAGGACATCCTGATAATATTTTTCCGACTTCGCCTCCACGATCTCCAACTTAGTCAAAGATTTTCAATCAAATTGTTTCTGGAGGAGGCATAATGCAATGTCGTAATAGCAGATTTGTCAAGGATGAAGTGGAATACAACATCTCTGGAACCATATACAGATATTTCCTCTTGCTGAGCCAGCCCCAATGAAATTTCTTTCACCTTGTATCTTACAGCATATTCAACCCATGCATCCACGTCAGAAGCCAAGCTTCATACTTCAAACTAACATGAAATTTCTCTACATAAAATTCAAGCCTAGGCAATTCAGCCCAAAGAAATTGCCATCTCTTCGACAACACTCTTGTAATTGAAGCTCCTCTCCGAACACCCAAAAAAGAGAGGATATGTATCAGTAAGGAATCTGGCAGTTCACTCAGTCTATCCATGGCGTGCTTAATTCGTTTATTCCGCACCCTAGTTTCTGTGGGAAACAATCAAAAGTTAATGTGTATATAACTTAATAGTTTCTGTGGGTGTTGAGGAACACCAAAATCGGAGTAGATATGTTGTATGACAAACATAAAGAATAATGAAAGCATTGAATAATCTATGAACAGTGATAAATAGAAGATCAAAACAAGGAAGAGAATAACTTTCTCTCTACCTCTCCACTTTTTGTATCTCTAAAACCAGAATTAATTAATAAGATTAGTTAATTAGGAAATATTTTCGGTTCACCAGCCGCTGTAATCTTTTCTCTTTTATTATTATTATTATTATTATTATTATTATTATTTTCAATTCTTTTCTCTTTCCGTAATCTTTTCTATAAATAACCCTCATAAAACCAACCATGGAAAATCTTCTGGAAAATCTCAACGTTACAACAAGGTTGTTATTAAGCCCATCTGCAAAACTAGCCGACCCAATCCCAAAGCCATCTCCTTGGGCCGAAAGAGCGCAGCCCAACCCCTCAACCTCGCCATCTGTTTGGACTCCATCCCAATAGATCTTATTCCTGGACCAAAAGTGTATGATCCAACCGAACTGAAGATGAGAGATGAGACATATTTACTTGTAATATTTTCAAAAAAAAAAACTTCTTACTTTCTAAGCTCTCTCTTTGTTAATTTCGGATGTTTGGTGGGCTAATTGGCAATCTTATTATCTCGTCAATAAATCTAGGACCGGGTGAAAATACTGTTATACATTATAATAGCATCCAACTCTTTTAGTCAGATTATTCATGGCCTAACAGTGCTTCTTCCCCTAGTATTAGCCTTTTTTACAAAAATATCCTACTTGTCATGATTATTTATTTTGTTGAAGGGTAGAAATGTAATTTTCAATCTTATAAGGCGCACCCATGTACTTTTAAACATCCAGTGATATGTTTAGCAGTATTACCAAACAACTAAAATAAGATATCAAACAAAAGGCTAAAACTTATATGCATTAGGGATCCGTGCTCTCAATCCGAATCGATGCGTGAGCCGTTTTTACGTACATTCATGTGTTTTCATGTGTGGCCACATCATAGCTGGTGTGCGCCGCGCACCACCTAAATTTTATACTTTAAAGTATCACACATTTATTCTTAAGGTATCATATTGTTACATTTCAGGTTTTAATGTAAAAACAGCACTACTTTCTTCTTTTTTCTCTTTTTTTTTTCTTCTCCCTCCTTTTTCTTCTTAATCTCTTTTCTTATCAATTTGTTATTCTTCTTATTTGTTTTGTACATTATTTTTCTTTTCTATCTTCTTGCTCTTATTCTTCTTCTCTATATTCTTGTTCTTATTCTTCATCATATCTTCATAAAGTCATTTATGGAGTTTTTTCTTCTTCCTCTTTTTTTTTACTCATTTTCATAAATTTAGATAATTGATTTCAAATCACAAGTTATTACAATAATTTTAAAACATTGAAAATCAATTATTTCAAACAATATGAAATCATGATTTGTTGATTTTGAGAATTTTTTTTGAAATTTTAAGATTTTTTAATGAAGATATTAGTTGTATGCTCTTAAAGTATTACACATATTCATTTCAGGTATTACATAAATATTTTACATGTATTACACATGTTCTTTCAAGTATTAAAAAATACCTTATAGGTATTACACATGTTTCTTTCAAGTATTACACTTACCTTATAAGTATTACACCTGTAATTTTATAATACCTGAAGAGTATATATTTAGTACTTATAAATCATATCAGTAATATTTGAAAGGTATCATTGATCATATATCAATGTTTTGAAATAATTCTGATTTATAACATCATGAATAATCAGAATTTGTATAATACCTGTAGAATATATATGTAATACCTAAAGAATAAACTAGAATTTTAAATACAAGATTTTCATCATCTTCTTCCACAAAATTTATTCAAAATAATATTATTCAATTAATAACCAACTATGGTGTTTGTTACATCAATTATCTCGTATGTTGTTATGAATCGAATCAAGATAGAAAGAGTTTCAAGTTATATGAAAATAAAAACCCTAGATTTTTATACACATTAGGAAGAAAAAAACTTGTTGGAGTATTAGAAAAATAAAAACCTTAAATTTGTAGCAATCATGTGAAGAAATTAAGAAGGAAGAAAGAAAAAAAGAAAAAAAAGAAGGAATAGCACCATAGGAAAAGGTAAGGAAAAAAAGAAAAGAAAAAAAAACAAAAAAAAAAGAAGTGAAGTGGGTGCAGCATAGGAGAGAGATAAAAAAAAGAAAAAAAAATAAAAAAAAAGCAAAAAAAAGGAGTTGAGCAGGTCGGGGCACGGATCTAGGATCCATACCCCAAGAACACACAAGTGTCTCTCCAAACAAAAGTAATATTTTCTACCAAACATTAGATTAATATACTTTTATACGTTTCCGCTGAAGACATCTCAATTCTAATCTATGTACCGATTTCTTAAACTCTCTACCAAACTAGCCCTTATTGTATTATAAAGGTTCTATAAAAATATTATTATTTTAATATAGAGAGAAAATCAATAAATTGAGAAATACAAATAAAATAATATTTCTATAATCATTGAATAAGTTATATACAAATATAATTCAAAAGAAATATTGAGTTTTTATTTTCTTTCTTCAACAAAATTTAAAAACAAACTAATATAAGTGTTTAAAAATATATTTTAATGATTAAAAATATTGAGAAATCTAAAATAATAAGAAGTCTATTTATTACATCAACGGCACCGCATAGAATCATAGATGCCAACTAAGCCATTTTAGGTGTTAGGTGCCAGCCAAACGGTCAATGATAACATCAAAGTCCGATTTCAAAATTTGAAATATCTTTCTGATTCAAACTTTTAAAAAATTGGATATATATATATATATATATAGATAGATAGACAGCATTTTATAATTATATATGAAGAACTGGTTTTACTATTTTAACCACTATTTGCATACTTATGGTTCTATATATTTTCTTAAATAAATTACTATAGGAACCATTTATCGATCCTCATATTTGTTTCTTATTTTTTATTTGAACTCATTTCAGTTTTCTATATTATCTTACTTTATTGAATATGTGTTTTAAAGTTAATTTACGGCTGATATTCATCTATATTTCCACTATCTTATTATTTTATACAAAATGAATTTTCAGATTATATTCTTTAACATTCTCCCTTAACTTTATCTTAGAAATACTAATAGTAACTTATAAACTTATATTTTCAGATCAATATAGTAAATTAATATATATATATATATATATATTATATGCGTGTGCGTGCGCATGTGATATTTTGGTGTAGTTAGTGTGGTTATGCACTTTATGAAAAAAATTAGATACGTAGTTTGACTCAAATCAATTCGATATTTTTTTTTTTTAAAAAGCTTATGCAATTTTGATAATTTTGAACAAAAAGTAATAAAATTAAAAAAATTATTACATAAAAGATCAAAATTAAAAAATAAATATTTGATCGTTAAAATATAATACAACTTAAATATATGATCAAAATTAAAATTAATCTATTTTTTTATTTTGCGTAGTTTAGGTAGGATGTAATTTTTCAAACATCACATATTAGAAAATTAGATCCGCAAATTATTATGTGATTAATATTATCTAATCTCAATTTTATATAAATAAATAAATAATTGTGTCAATAATGTCGGATTCATTGATTATTTTTTCATGATTTGGATGTCATTGTTTCTGTAATATCCTCAAATATTTATATATATATATATATATATCATATATATAATAATTATTTTGAAATTACTTATTAATTGGTTAAAGGGCATAATAACACCTCATCTTCTCACATCCTAATTGCTTGACACCTAACCTAATATAGGCATTTGATCTAGGATAGTAAAATTTGATTACGTTTGGCAAGTGTAAGAAATTGGAACACCAAAGCAAGTAAATTCTCTTTCACATCTTCACCTCACTAACTCTCCCAAAAACATAACCACCACCACCGTTGGTTCGCTGCCGTCATCGTCGCCGGCCAAAGTTTTTCCGACAAAGGTAATTGGACCATCCATGTGTAGTACTCACGAGCCTGTCATAAATATGAGTTCAAAATTTAACTCGGTCGTCGCCTTCACCATATACGGTCGTGAAAAGAGGCGGCAAATATTTTCTCTCTCCTCTCATTCTCTCCCTACTGCCGAGCCGTTGCTATCTTTTTGCGAATAACTCGATTAGTTTTTAAGATAAGCTTTTATACTTTATAGGGTACACCGAGAAAAATCGAGATAGGTCTACCTAGTACCTTGGAATTTTCTGAAATGCTGTGATAAAGGTGGGGATAATATCTTTTATCAAGCACTTCCTATAAATTTTATGTGTTTGAATTACATGATGTTATAAATGTACTCGATTGACTATATGATTTTTATCTCCGAACTAGATTGTATTGATAATATGGATAATGTATTCTAAGCTTATTAAAGCTACAATTATATAAAATTGATTGATGTGAATACATGTTTATATGATAAATACTTGTTTGCACGGTGGTTAAGTTTCGTAAATATTTACACGACGGTTAAGATCCATAAATTATTTATACGGTGGTTAAGATCCATAAATTGTTTGCAGTGCTGTTAAAATTCGTAAATATTTTCACGGCGGTTAAGATCTGTATATGTTTTCACAGCGGTTAAGAACCATAAATAAAATGATGTTATTGAATGATTTTATTATAAGTATTTATGTTTTTCTCCCTTACCTGTAGATTAACTCTACTAAGTGTCTTTTGTACGCTCACCTTTTTTTGTTAAATATTTTTAGTTTAAGGAATTTAGGGTGTGGCGCGTGAGCGGTAGATATTGGTAGCCAATAATCAAGGTTGCAGGAGATTTTATTTCAAAGTATTTAATTTCATGAATTTAAAAAATGTATATTTTATAATTATTTTTAATTTTATTTATCTTTATTATTCTTAAAAGAGTGAATTTAATACGTGGGTAACACCTTAATTAAATTTTACTTTCAAAAGAAACGTGGCGTTATAATTTCTGACAGTCATGTTAGATTTTCCGTCTGTTACGTTAATAATTTTGAAAGTTTTGATAAAAAAAGACTTAAATTGAAAAATAATTAATATATAGAAAAATTGAAAAACAAGTACTCAAAAAAATGAAAAGTATCTTTAATACATAATTAAAATTGAAATATCTTTTAAAAATAATTAAAATATTAAATAATTTAATAGAACATGGATTCATAAATATATTTATTAAGTAATAATTTGATAAAAAAAATCAATTCAATAAAAGAAATAAAAGAAAATTATAATATTCAGTATTATGGATATAAATGAGTCGAGTTGAGTCAAGTATTGCCAAATTCGGACTCGATTCCACAATTTGAAGTTTGAGCTTATCGTGAATTCGATCAGACTTATTTTCTTAATGCTCGAGCTTGACTCAATAAGTTTGAGCTCGACTCGGCTCGATATCAAAAAAATATTTATAAAAAACTTAAAAATGAAAATTTTAATATAAAAAATTAAACTATTCAGGACAAAAGTGTAAATTTAACTTATGTTCAATTAGACTTATTAGATTTGTGAGCTTGTCGAACCGAATATTAATATACTTGAATTCGAGATCGAAAACTATCTGAGAAGCTCAAACTCAAGTCGACTTTTTTCGAATGGAATTTGATTTTTCTTCAAATCAATTCGGAATAAATTACAAATTATATAATCTCATTTATACCCGGCTCAACGCCATAGAATAATACCAATTGTATTTTCCAAATATTGTTATGGCATAATGCAGGAGTTGCCAGACACGACTTTGACTGCAAGGCCTTCACGTTCACAAAAGTCAAAACAATACACATACATGACCACACAATTAATTCACCCAGAGATAAGAGAGAAGAGAAGAGAAAGAGGAGAAATCTTGAGCTCTTGGGGAGAGTGTGATAATGTCTTCTACTGATGATTTATATGGGAGGTGCGGACTCATCAAAGCCCCAGACGGTTCCTTCACACGCGTACCGGATTTTATTCCGAATACCCCCGCCGCTGCCGCCTCTTCCGATCCAAACCCAGTATTCACCAAAGATATTCCCATCAATCAACACAACAACACCTGGGCTCGTCTCTATCTTCCCCGCCCGCCGGAATCCGACGCAGTCGGCAAACTGCCTCTCCTAGTTTTCTACCACGGCGGAGGCTTCCTAATCGGCAGTGCCGCCTCAACCTTCTTCCAAAAGTTCTGCTGCAACATCGTCCGCCAGATCCCGGCGGTGATGGTGTCGGTGGACTATCGCCTAGCCCCCGAGCACCGCCTCCCGGCCGCCTACGACGACTGCCTCGAAGCGTTGCACTGGATTAAAACCACCGCCGATGAGTGGTTGACCAAACACGCTGACTTTTCAAAGTGCGTTATCATGGGAAACAGCGCCGGAGGAAATATCGCCTACCATGTCGGCCTACGTGTCGTAGCATGCCTCGATCAACTGACGCCGCTAAAGATCCAAGGGTTGATATTGCACCAGGCATTTTTCGGTGGGGTCGAGCGCACCGGATCAGAGATACGATTTGCAGATGATAAAATAGTCCCACAGCATGCGATTGACATAGGGTGGGACCTAGCCTTGCCGGTTGGGGTTGACCGGGATCACAAGTATTGTAATCCAAGGACCGATGTTAAAGTGGAGCTAATGGAGAAGATGAAAGATGAAGGGTGGAGAATTTTGGTGACCGGTTATGAAGGTGACCCGTTCGTTGATCGACAAATTGAGGTTGCGAAAATGTTGAAAGACAATGGGGTGGACGTGGTTGAGCATTTTGGTGATGGAGGATGTCATGGAGCTGAGTTCTATGATGACTCTTTTGCCCTTATCTTTTACCATAATTTGAAGAATTTTTTTCTTTCTTTCTAAGCTAATGATGATTTTATCAGCCCATCCATATTTCAAATGATTTGAATTTAGTATAAAAATCAAAATGCTGCTTCGTTTCTTTAGTTGGGAAGCTATCCAACTCTGTTAACTGTTCGAATCTCCTGTTACATATAAATTTCTTGTTTCATATCATATTTAATTTCTTATCTTTAATGCATATGATGGGGTATTGAAGATGTCATTTATCAATGAAAAAGAACTTTACATCGATGAAAAACCCGTGGTCCGAAAATTACTCAGAATATGTGAATCAAGTATATCTGACTATACTACAGGACAAGTTCATTCACTTATAAATCAACATAAAACCAAGTAAATGATTTTAAAAATTACAATTATTAAATATAAGAATCAGTTATACGGGTCGGTAACCGTACAATTGGGTCGATCTGACCCGAGTTTTTCACATGCCCACACGTGCATCTTAAGTTCGTGCTCAAATTTTAGTCCCACGCTCCTAATCTTTTACTTATATTCGTCTAACCTTTATGTTCTGTTCCCTTAACCATTATGTTATGATAGTTTAACATATTACAGTATGTTACAAACTTATAATACATTTTAAACTTTAATGTTATAATAATTTAATATTTATATTATATTATTCTTTAAAAATATAAAAATTATGATATTTATATATAAAAATTATACTAATATAACATAAATATTAAGCTACACTACATGAATTTTTATACTATTTTTTTTTAAATAATATCACTTCTATATATAAAAATTATATTAATATAATATAAAAATTACTGGATATATTTAAAAAAAATATCGATCAAGACCGAACCGGATCCGTACGCCAGATTCGTAAGCTTGGTTTATAGGAATAGTACTCTTTAAAAATAATTAAAATGTCACGAAATTTAATAGAATATAGATTCCTAGAATTAAAATATTAATTATATTAAACAACTAGAAATAATATATAAATATATTGATTATGTGAATATGTTAGCTTACAATCAAGAATTTGAATAAGCATGAAGAAGTCGTCCTGCACTTGAAGAGCCGTTAATCGCTTTCGGCTTTGGAAAATCAGTTATTCTGTTATTCTTCATCAGTTCGAGCTTTTGTTTTGGAGAGGCCAGTTTTTCATTCGGTTGTGAGTTGCTAAGTTTATGGATCAAGTGCTATAAACTGGCAGCAGTTCTCTTCAAGATTTCTTCTTCTTCATACAGTATACTTGCAAGGCTATAGATTCACATTGTTACATCTTTTGAAAGAGTTCATCTTGAGGGGTTAGATATCCATCAAAAAGTGTGTAGTTAGCAATAAAAGAGTGATTGTTAGGTATCGATCCGTTCCGGCTCAGAAAGCCTGTTGCTCGATCCCTCTCTCATCACACGGAAATGGTGGTGGAACCACTAAGGTTTCCGACTCCCCAAATCCACGGTTGCACCACGGCAAGCCCACACCATAACCCACAGCCGAGTTGAAGTGTGAAAGAAGGGAGATCTCAGTGCATACACCTTTCTAAGACTACTTTTATCAGTGACACCCATCCAACCCAACCCAACATTAAAATATTAATTTCTCTCTCTTCCACCTACACAACCCACAACCCAACCTAATTCCAACATTTTCATAGTTTATTAGTGACACCAACCCAACCCAACTCAATATTTTTTTTAAATATTTAATAATTATATATTATTTTGTGAGCATATTTTTTATTATATTTCACAATAAACTAAATCGAAATTACAATAATTAAAATACGAAATAGAAATTACAATAATTGAAATATGAAATCAAAATTACAATAATTGAAATACGAAATCGAAATTACAATAATCGAGAGATATTTTGTGGTGTTTGGCTAGGAACTTGATTGAGATTTGGAGAAAATTGAGAGTTTGGAAAATTTTCAAAATTCAAAAAAATTGAAAGTTTGGGTAATTTTGAGAATTTGAAAAATAATTTGGATTATTAGGATCCATAATTTCCCAAAAAAAGAACTTGAGATTGTGAGACAAATGAAAATGAATTTTGGATTAGTGAGTAAATATGTCAATATTGAACTCTATTTATAGAGAATTTTTTTTTTATGAATTTTGATATTTTTTAAATTTTTTTAAAATAAAAATTATTTTCAATATTAATATTTTAAATTATATCCGAAAAAAATTAATCGAGACCAATAGAAAAATGACACGTGTATAAATTATACACAAAATGAGTGTCATGACATTGGTCACCATGTGACCAATATCATGACATTCTCATTCTCTCTCATATTATTTAATTAATATAAGTGGTGACATTTGTTTGTGACATCCACCAAATATCATTAATAAAAGTGGTCTAAGCGAAGGAAAAAATATCTTATATTAGGTCAACCAAGGATATTGGGCTGCCTAGTGGGCTTTCATGTGGGTTTAACTCGGGCCAATATCCCAACAGTGATCTTATGTGAACTCATTTTACTCTTGTTTTTTTGCTGTAACTTTGTAAACTCTTCTTCTAATCAATAGAGAGAGCCCATTCCCCCCGTGAAGCAGCTCGTGACGAAGAGTCAAACCACCTAAAGTCTCGACATTTACATATTTTTCTTTCTTTCATTGTTATAATTTAATTAAAAAGTTGACTCTTGACGGATTAAGTCCCAATCTGATTGAAAAATCAATCCAATACAAGAAGAATATTCAATGTAATTGAATATTGCGCATAGCAAATTTAATTACTTTTCATTGTACTCTAGAATAATACAAATTGTCTTCTTCCCCTGTTGTTATACAATAATGTAGAAGTTGCCAAAAACAACTTTGACAAAATCAATATAAGTTCTATTATAATTTGATTTTTCATTTTAAATTTTATTATTTTTAATTCATGTCATGTGTAAAGTAATTACGTCAATTTTTACATCTAACATATGATGATTATTTTAAAATATTAATAAAATAAAAATTTGACCATAAAAGATTCTATTCGTAAAATAAGACATTATAAATACACAAAATTGGGACAACACAAATCAAAAGAAAGGAGAGAAGAGAAGATAGAAGAGGAGAGAGAGAAAGATTGAGCTCTAGAGTGAGAATGTCTTCCAGTGATGCGCAATCCGATGTGTATGGGAAATTAGGACTCATCAGGTCCCCAGACGGTTCCTTCACACGCATACAGTGTGTAATGCCGAATACCCCCGCCGCCGCCTCTTCTGATACCGCCGATCCAATTCCAGTCTTAACCAAGGATATTCCGATCAACGAGGAAAAAAACACCTGGGCCCGCCTCTATCTTCCTCAGCTGCCGGAATCCGACGCCGCCACCAAACTGCCGCTCATAGTTTTCTACCACGGCGGAGGCTTCGTCATCGGCAGCGCCGCCTCGACCCTGTTCCAAAAGGTCTGCTGCAACATCGTCCGCCACTCCCCGGCGGTGATGGTGTCGGTGGAGTACCGCCTCGCCCCCGAGCACCGCCTCCCCGCCGCCTACGACGACTCCCTCGAAGCCTTGCACTGGATCAAAACCACCGCCGACGAGTGGTTGACCGAATACGCTGACTTTTCGAATTGCTTTATCATGGGAAACAGCGCGGGAGGAAATATCGCCCACCACGTCGGCCTACGTGTCGTAACATGTCTTGATCAACTGGCTCCTTTGAAGATCAAAGGGCTGATATTGCAGCAGCCATTTTTCGGTGGGGTTGAGCGCACCGGATCGGAAATAAGATTGGTCAATGATAAGATACTCCCGCAAAATGTAGTTGACATACTGTGGGACCTAGCATTGCCGGTTGGTGTTGACCGTGATCACGAGTATTGTAATCCAACGACTGAGATTAAAGTAGAGCTAATGAAGAAGATGAAAGATGAAGGGTGGAGATTCTTGGTGACCGGTAGTGAAGGTGACCCGTTCATTGATCGACAAATTGAAGTTGCAAAAATTTTGAAAGACAATGGGGTGGACGTGGTAGAACATTTTGGCGATGGAGGTTGTCATGGAATTGACTACTTTGATGACTCTTTTGCCCTCATCTTTTACCGTGTTTTGAAGCATTTTCTTTTCAAAAAGTAAAAAAACAATGATGCATTTTATATCGTATTTTATTATATTTCATATGGAATAAAAGATTTTATTGATCATGTTATGAATTTATCTATTGCCTTCTTTATTGCATTTTGTTTGTATCATTTCATTTCATTATATATATTATTTTTACATAGCCATAAATAATGAATAGAATATCTAATATTGATTGATATAAATCAATAATAAGAGGATACAATATATAATTTTATTAGCTCAAGAATGGAATAAATGAGAGAGCGGGTTATAGTAAGTAGTAAACTTAAAATTTGTGTAATCAATTTTTATTTTCAAAGGTTATCAACAGTACTTCTTAAAATTTAGTAATAAATAATTATTTTATTATATATTTTTATGTAAAAACTAGAAACTATATTCACTTTTATTAAAGTGAATCACTTAAGCAATAGCAAAACATAGAAAAACCAATCTCATCATAAAAAAAAAAAAAATTATATATCTTGCAAAATTTCCAGACTAAGAAAGGAATGAAAAAATGTGCAAGCGATTCTAGAAAGAAGAAAGAGTGATACTTTTGGGCAAACAAAGAGAAAGAGAAAAGAATAAAAGAATAATTAACTAATAAATTAAACACCAATGTGAAACTCACCATGTGGAGGAGCCTTTTGTCAAAAATAATGTGAACATAAAATTTGAGACTCATCGACAAGTTTGAAAGAATGGAAAGCTGAACACTTTGATTAACTTTTTTTTTTTCTTCTTCAATAAATTTCATAACAAAATCAAATTTATAGATTATTTCTTCATTTTGAAATCAAATTTTTAAGTTTCTTAATAAATAACTCAATTTAATATATATTTTTTCAATTTAAAACTTGAAATTTAGATTAAATTTTTAATTCAAGAAAAAATTTCATTTTTTTAAAATAAATTTTTACATTTTTTTTGTACTTCAATATGTATTCATATTTTGGATAAATTAAGACAAGTTAGTGTGTTTTAAAAATAATTTTCATCCGACTTATTTTAATTTACAAGAAAAAATATAATTAATTCAATTTATAAAATATAATTTAAATTAATACAAATCGGATGAAGATCATTAAAAAATTGCACGAATTTATCTTAATTTATCTAAATTATATATATAAATAAATTATAAATATAAATAAATTATAAATATAAATACAAAAAAAAAAGGAAAAAAAAGGAAATGAAATTTTGTCTTGAATTGAGAACTTAATTTAATTTTCAAGTTTTAAATTGAGAAAAAAAAATATAAAATTAAGTCCCTTATTAAGAAACTTTAAAATTTAGAACTAAGTTATAAATTGGGTCTTATTATAAAATTTATCATTTTGTTTTTAAACATAATTCATCAAACATTTTAACTTACCTTTTTGTTTTTTTTTTTTCTGTTTCAATCTTTTTCTTATAGAAATCTCAAATATAATATTTTTTAAATTTGAAATTCGTTAATGTATAAATCAATTTTGTCTTGACCAACCTTTTTTGTTTCCTATTTGAAAATTAATTCTTGTTTTTACGATCTTTAATCCAATGCTCATATTACATGTATAATAGAATATATCATATTTGAAATAAGAAATCTTTTTGGTACATTGAGTATTTTCTGTATCGGATTCGAATATCTGTTAAATTTGATATTTCTAATTGACTGACTATTTTTGTTATGTTTAATCACCTATGTAGTAGATTTAAGATGTAAAGTGGAAGTAAAAACAAAAAATTGTCTTATAAATGAAAATCATAACTAATTATAAATATACATATTACTCAAATACTTTTTCTTTAGAAAATATATTATATTATTTGGAAAAAATGTAATTTTGTCAGAAAATAAGATTATTAATTTTATTTTATTAAATTTTCAAATCTTAATTATATTTTATACATAAAAATGTTCTGCTCTGATAAAGGTGTGTGCATGTCTATTATATATAGAGAAATAAAAATCTCAATTACCAAACAAAGAATTACTTTTTTTGATTTGAGAATTAACATGGTTGGTATTTGATAGTACCTGGTTTTGGATTATTGTTTGAGTAAAAAAAAAAAAGTAGTATAAATAAATTTGGAGAATGTTTTGTTAAATTTCATTCCTTTGTTTATCAAAATACTAACAAAAGACAGTATAAAAAAGTGTTTAAAACAGATAGATGATGCTTCATGTTGACCATAAAACCACAATCACTGATGATACTAAGAAACGTCAAGAACAGGGTTCATGGATTAAAGGAAGACCATAGGAAGCAATCTTCACACCAAAATTTCTGAACTCCAACAACTGAATCATAGTTATAAACAATGCAACCAAACATTGAAGGAGGTTCACTGTAATGTGTGAGTCTATTCAGGAACAAAACTATCTAAATCGTGTAAATAACAGAAAAAAAAAGACAACAAAACTAAATGAAAAGACTGCACGAACAAAGAACGGCCATATCTGTACATAGCTTGAAGTCACCAAACATATCTAGACTGGAGGTATGTTGGCAAAGGAGAAGCCTTTGTACCCCTTATATGCATAGTAGGCGATCCGTGTGTAATAAAATCCAGGAAGGAATAGAACTCCACCCAATATAGCAAAAAATATCCCTGCAATTCAATATCAGATCAAACCAATTTGATAACGAGGGAAGTGGCCAGGTATAAGAGGTAAATGGAATACATAAACAATAATTTTCTCTAGAGAACGAACTATATATGTTGCTATAGTGAAGCTATTCTTTTAAGTTTAATTTAACATGGTTGAGGAAGTTTGTGCTAAGCCCCTCCATCAACTAACATAGAGTACAATAACAGTAAGAAGCTAAGACTTAATCCTGTTATATGGGGTTGGCAATCGGCTGCATGAATCATATCTCTCGCTATCATGCTCATTCAAGGTACATATTCTCATTTATATTCAAGTGATAACATATCTTATTTAATAGGTCCTCTCCAATCTTTTTAGATTTCTTTTTCCCTTTCAAGTTGGCTTAATGAATTTTTACTTTCTATATGGCGTATTGGAGCCAACATGAGAAAACGAGGCGCTAAGAAAGAAGAAGTTCAGTCTACGCATCGAACGAGTTCCGGGCTAAGATCTGGAAGTCAGGTCAACATCTGATTGAATATGATATTGAGTTTCATCAGAAGATAAACTACTCGACTGGTTGAAAAGAAAAAGATCACTTTTACGTCTTTTTTGCTTGAACTCGCTGCAGCTGCCATTCTAATTCCACTTAGTAGGCTGGGTTTTGTCCCCAAGTCGAAAAACCAAATGATTTAGGAGTTCATACTCGGAAATATCCGATTCATTCCCAAAGAAAGCCAAAATAGCCCCATTTAAGACCGAATAAGCCTACTATAATTGTCCTCTTAGTTGTGCCCTATAAAAAATGTCCTACAAATAAGCCCAGCCCTTACACAAGCTCATAGGGAGTCAGAAGCAAGCAGGGTCAAAGGCGGGTCAAAATGACCAAAAAATAACAGCACAACATGATATAAAAAGAAAGAAAACAGCAAAAACAGCTCCACTATCAGGGTTATCTACTGATTCATAAGGGTAATAGGTGCAGTTGTTCAATTATTAGATAATAATCTTGATATATGAATGGAGTAGTATATATGACTATATTGCTCTAAAAATATGCAGATTTCTCACCTTTTATCTCATCTCTGTTACAGGACAAGCTCATTTATTGGATCAAACCTAAAACCTAGAACAAGATCTCAAAAAGTCTTCATTCCCCTCTAAACTAATCAAATTTCATCTCCCCAATATATTGGCTTCTTACTCAGCTAACTCTACATAAACTTCTCGAATTCAGGGAGTCCCTAAATTATTAGCCAGCATATCGGTAATTAGAGGCAAAAGTTTGCCATGTGACACTATATTAAACTCACATCAATTATACATTATATCAAAAGTTTAACATACGACATGATATTGAACTCAAATCAGTTAAGCAATAGAAACACACTTGCTTCTATTTGCTCACTTGACTTTAAATAATTGTACAAGTATACATTTTGATTATCATGAAAAAAATTCAAAATCTAGTACTTAATCCGATAAACTAAGAATATGGAAGTATTAACACATTAATTAAAGCTCAGTTCTTTATTTCCAGTGTTGTGTTCAGCAACCATCTACTAAATATAATCTCATTCATTAAGAATTTTCGTGGAACAACCTTTAGTCATTTGCCATAAAAATCATCAATGCTGGAAGAAAGCAGAAAGACATCAACAGATTCAACTCCCAAAATCCCCCAATTAATAACTAATCAATACCCAAAAACGCCTCAGAATAGACCCTTCAAGAAACCCTAAACCCAGCTAACATGAAGCAAAAGATACACAGAAGGGCAGAATCGTAAATTTCGAGTAATGGTACCGTGAGCACGATCACCGCCGACTTGATTGACGGCCATGACGATGCCGAGGACAATTCCGACGGCGCCGAAAACGAGGAGCGCGACGGCGAGAGCGATCTCCTTGATGGGGGGCCTGTTGTTGATGCTGTACGAGGATTCCATCATAATATCCTCGTCCGATATCGAGAACGCGTGATCTACGTAGGCCATAGTTTATTTGTACAGATTTCTTGCTGGGGTTTAGTTCCTTTAATTATTCGTTCTGGGACAAAGAGTAAACGAATTGGTTGGAGAAATGGGAGAATTGAGAAAGGGATAAATGCTTAGCTTGAGAAGAAGGAGCTGCAAACTGGTGAATTTAGGCCGCCATTGATTACTGAAGGAAGAAGAAAATAATAAGGGCATTACCGTGGACGATACGCTGCAGTAAAGGAGGCTCGTTGAATCTTATTTCAATTTATTTGTTGGACTTCTTCTATTTTCTTTCTTCTTATTATTAATTTTTTTTTTTGGAAGAAATATAAAAAGTTCAGATGTTTCTAAAGAATTTTCAATTAAGGTTGTTCGGCTGGTGTTGTATTTATAAATTCCAATTGGCCTAATTAGGGTGTTCTAATTTCTTTGAGTGTTATCTCATCTCAAATTGACATCATATAAATCATATTTTAACGCGTTCAACAAAATCATTTATTATAAAATATGTAAGAGCTGTAGTCATGTTTGTATTACTTAACAAACAACGAAACAATGAAATGAGAATGAGGGCCATTGATTCCCAAAATAAGTTAAGGCAATATATGAATTATTAGAAAAAATCATCCCAATATCCATGCCTTCATTTATATAAAATAAAAAAAATGTTTAAATTGTGGTAACATTCTGACAACTGTATCAAAAGAAAATACCTTGATGTTGATCACATAAAAAAAAAATTAGTATCTTCAATTAGAAAGTTCAGACTATACTCATTTATGTCCAAGTGGACTAGTAAATGGATACTCGATTAATATGAGCACAGTGGGATAATTGGGCTTGGAAACTAGAGGGGCGACTGGGTGGGCCCAATTTTCCTCTGTAACTGGCCGATGACATCACTGATGCAAGTCTCATAATTAAAATTCTTTATTTATTTATTTTACTTTTTAATTCATAATCAAGTCTAGTTCTTAATTATTAGTCCACAAATAAATTGTACTAGGCAAGTGCTGCATAGGCAATTGACATTCCACGAGTATTTGATCATTCCATTTGGGTTTATAGGATTATTTTCGTTTCAATTTAGTTCATTAATATTACAAAACAACGAATTTCTTTGGAAAGATATTTCCACAATTCATATTTTATTCAAACTTAATTGGATAATTATAATCGACAAAATAAATACTAACACTAGAACATGTGTCTTTTCCTTTATTGTATGTGAGAAATTTCGACAGCCAAATCAAATTTTTATTTTATTTTTACTATAAGTCTTGTAATTCAAGTAGTATTCTATCTTTATAAATGAATAAATTGTGATGATCGAGATTCGAACAACAAATTTTCCGATTTTTATTGTGTTCCTTCCTTCTGTTTTCCCAGCTCAATAAAATTATATATATATATATATCAATTTTACATAATTTTTGATGAGGAAAAAAAAACAAAAAGGTTATCAAGATTCAAGATTGGGTTGGAATTCTTTTAGTTAGTGTTGTGTAGGAGCACTGGCAGTAGAAAGGCACTTATATATTATTTAATTATCAAATCTCAATCTTGCTTTTATATAAAATTTGATGAATTGTTGCCGTCCCAGTAGAAGACATGAAGTAGAGAGCTGTTCCACGCGCTGTCTCTTTAACTACAAGAACTTGCAGCGCTTTGATTTGTTTCGATAATCCCACGCTGTCCAGTTTCGATTATATCCATGTTCCCATAAAACCATATCAACATTGGAAACAAGAAAGTAAGATTACGCAAATTCAAACAAACACCATTAAAAAAAAAAAAAACTGCATTTCAAGAATAGCTTCGGCTGCATGCTGCGCCTATTTTATGCATGCTCTGAAAGAAAGAAAGGCTTTTGCTTTTTCTTGGGGCCTTTTTCACGACAACAATGCCCCGTTTTTTATTTGAAGGTATGCTTTCTAATTTCTATCTTTGTTTTGAATAGAATGATAGGCTACTTATATTTGTTTCTCTGTTTGTATCTAGCCAAATGGTGTGTTTCTAATAATAGATTACAGGCTTACACTAATTGATCCGAGATTCTGGAAATTGTTGCAATACTGTTTGATAAATTGTCTCAAAGAAACTGAAATTAGATATGATTCTGTTGGAATCAGCTGGTGATTTCAATGTGTAGATGCAAACACAAAGAATTGATTTTACAGTCTATAGACTTCAAAACTGATGATTGTAGAAATTTTATTTGGCAACAGTATAGTTGATTTGTTAGAATTGAATTTGCATTCTTTATATTTTCAATAGTATAAGTTACTTGCATGTATTTAGTTTCACTGTTTTGATGAAGCAAGTCATATTTTTGAGTTATTTCTCTCTTTTCTGAGCAGAGTGGTGTTTTGGTATAGATATACATATGTATATAGCTATAGATTTGCTCATTACCGAAAAGATTGTAGTTTGACGATTTGAAATGAATGCAGTGAGCAAGTCTCCTCCATCAGCTTCACTTGATATCGAGAGTTCCCAATCTAAGCAGCATTCTCATACTGTGCTCTATTTACTTGGGGGGATAATACTACTCCTCATTCTGCTGATTCTACTATTTGTCTTTCGTAAAGTGATCAAACCAGCGAAATTGAGAGAGTTTGTTGCTCAGACAGTGAAGCAACCAGGTTTTGTCTTTGATAATGTTAGGAGATCTGGAGTATTAATTGAAGCATTGTCTCATCAGTTCCTCATTTTAATCTGTTTCAGTAACCAAAGATGTCCTAAGTGGCAATCTTCGCACGATAAGCTATTTCAACTACCAGACATTGAGGAAGGCAACCAAGAATTTCCACCAGAATAATCTGCTTGGCAGAGGTGGATTTGGGCCTGTCTACTTGGTAATTTAAAAAACATGTTTATATGTCATGCTCTCTCTCTCTCTCTCTGATTCTTCATTCTTAAGGGGAAGTTGGACGGTGGAACATTGGTTGCGGTGAAAAAGCTGTCTGTTGATAAATCGCAGCAAGGAGAGTCGGAATTTCTTGCAGAAGTGAGGATGATCACAAGCATACAACATAAAAATCTGGTCCGGCTTCTAGGTTGCTGCTCAGATAAGGCTCAAAGACTACTTGTCTATGAATACATGAAGAATAGAAGTTTAGACCATATAGTTTACGGTACACCTCATCTTTCTCACTTATGACTTCATTTTATGCTCAGTCAAGAATGAAGCAAATTGTATGAATTGAAAGTAATCTTACATGACTATCTCACTATGATCCCTGTTCATGTAATGTGTGATCAATGCAGGGAAAAACGGTATATATTTAAACTGGGCCACTCGATTCCAAATAATACTTGGGATTGCTCGAGGACTGCAATATCTGCATGAGGATTCACATGTCAGAATTGTACACAGAGATATTAAAGCAAGTAACATTCTCCTTGATGAAAAATTTCAACCTAGGATTGGGGATTTTGGCCTGGCCAGATTTTTCCCCGAAGATCAAGCTTATCTCAGCACTGCATTTGCTGGAACCTTGTAAGTTCTCATATATATATATATAGTTATAATCAATCACTTATAAGTTTTTTTTAATGATCCTCAAATATTTTCATTTTGTGACCTGCACAAATTATCTTCGTTCTTCACTCAAGTTATTGAACATATATGTTCGTATTCCTGATATTTTGGTTGAAAACAAACATATTCCTTAATCTTATTTTAAGTAACCATTTAAAATAGGAATTTAGGACACATTTATTCCTTAACTATATCAATTTCTGTTTTGTAGAGGCTACACCGCACCAGAATATGCCATCAGAGGAGAGCTGTCTGAAAAGGCCGATATATACAGCTTTGGAGTTCTGGTGCTCGAGATTATTAGCTGTAGGAAAAATACTGACCTTAATCTGCCATCAGAAATGCAATACCTTCCTGAATATGTAAGCTTCTAAATCTCTTTTTTTTTATTTTTTTATCCAATCAACCATTGAAATTCACCTATCTAATTCTGTTGTAAATTCCACAAGGCCTGGAAACTATACGAGAGATCTATGTTGAATGAACTCATAGATTCAAGAATGCGAGAAGATGGCTTTGTCGAGAAGGATGTCTTGCAGACAGCTCATGTAGCTTTCTTATGCCTTCAACCCCAAGCCAATCAAAGGCCACCAATGTCTGAAATCGTAGCAATGCTAACATGCAAAGTTGAATTGGATAACACGCCTTCCAGACCATCTCTCTTGGAGCGAAAGAAAAGGACCGATGATAAAATTTCATGGGAGTCTATGTCAGAGCCTTTCCCTTCCCCACTAAGGAGCGACTCTCCTTCCTTCCCTCGCCATCTAAAGTAAGATTTTCTAGAAAGATCTTTTCTTCAGTTTCTAGCAATATGCAGAATTCACTTCTTTTTATTCATGTCTTCATTCCACATGGAAAAAGGCCATGGTTCCCTATATATTCATTCAGTAATTTATTACATTTAGAACACCTTACATGTTTTATGTAGATAAATAAACTTACATGCTGATGATCATCCTCTTCTGAAACTCTGGCTATCAATACATACATGTTATTGGTTGCTTTTTAGTTTCTTTATTATAATTATATTTTGTGATCTGTATAAATGGTCTACTTATCTTCATTTTATGTATGTTTTTACCTTTCATCTTGGTCATTTAACTTTGTACTAGTCATATAGCTTATTATAAGTAAAAACTGGAGTTGTAAGAAACAGAATAAATCAACTAATATTGAACATAACAATTGAGTAGTGATATGTATATGTTCTCTCCATTGCACGTGGGCCACAAGTTGCAGAAACCAGTCAAAACAGACTCGTGACAATAAATACCAAATTCTATTTAGATACTGTGTCAGTAGATAATGTTTTTCACTTTTAAGTAGAATTGTGGTTCAATTCTTACAAAGTATATGTATGCTTATATATATATATATATTGAATGAGTTTGGATATGGAACTTGTTGCTTATGGAGACCAACTGAAGCAGCAAACTGTTGGGCTCGTTAGGCTTCGTACTTATGTGCGTGTATATATACATGTTTGTGTGTGTAAAATAACATAACTTTGGACAATTTAGCTCTATGCCAGATACAAATGAAAACTAAAACTACTTAGAATGATTATGTTGGGGGTGGGATTGAGTGTTGACCAGTGAGTTGAGGTTGCTCAAACTGGAAACTTGAAACAGCAATTGAAAGTGACATTTTGAGATCAAAAAGTGGGACAAAGTAGTCTTTGCATGCATGCCCCCACCCCCCAACTTGTAAGTTAAAATTTTTCCTCACTTTTGGATGGGGGAAAAAAAGAAACAAGAGCATTGAATTTTCCTGCTGCAGATTCAGGGCAATTCAATGCCATAGCCTATATTAGGGAAATAGTCCCATCAACACCTAATAAATAACGAATCAAAACTAACTCCATATTGAGGAAAATTTCTCAACTTTATTTTTTCTTTGTCTTGTTTGTGGAACCAAGTATGAGATAAACCCATCAGGAATATTACATGCTATGTATTTTCAAGGTATTACAATGCATATTAATCCATATGATGTTTAGTTTCATGCTCCTTCAAGCCAGCTACAAGTTCTATTTCATTGACTAATTATTATATGCAGAAGAATGATAAATCATAATAGTATTTAATTAGGGGCCTTTCTACATTTGAGAAAACATTATTATCAATTATCATTGTAGCTATAAGCCTATCACATGCATGACAAATGCTCAAGTCCCTTTCCAACAAAAAAAAAGAAAAAAAGAAAAAAAATCTTTGGCACCTTCTTCATAATCAATAGATACAACAAATATTCAATATATATATATATGTCATCCTTTGTTATGTGTTATATATGACCAGAAAGCACAATTTTCTGGCCATATCTTCACCTAACATATATAGCTACTTGATCCCAATCAAGAACCAAGGCTAGAAATTAATATTCCAAGAACTATGAAAACTTCAAAGCAAGAAGTTCAAAAAAAAAAAAGAGAAAAAAACACACCAAACTTAACCAATTAAGGTAGATTACAACCACATATATATCTCCTCTACCTGTTGTGCAAGGGGTTTGATCCCGTAGGAACGAGGCGCTTGTCATCTTCGATATTTTTTCTTGATGAGTACTTAGAAAAGTGCAGCCTAATTGAGCTTCTCTTTCTTGCAAAACCTGATGATGTCATTCTTGCTTCATTCTTTTCAACAGTTGAAGGATTAATGAACAAGTCATTAGGCATAGCTTGTGGGCTTCTGCTACTCATCATCAGAATCTGATGGTGGATAAGAACAAGCAGGATGAGAGAAACCCTCATTGCAATATTGATGTGAGAATGAAAAGTAGCTAGAAGAGATGATATATAGAAAATGGATTGTAGCAAAGATAGTTTGAAAAAAGTGGAGAAGTATTTGCAGGTTTTAAGGCATTTACTATATACAGTGGAATTTCTGATGCATCAACATCTACATGATCAGAAATCCTCCACCAAACTGCATTAATTGCATTTGAATTCCATTGAATATATGTGAAAAGAAAAGAAAGCAACACAATTCCCACCTGGGATTGTATTTTATAGAGATGGGAAAATGCTCTATTTCTATTTTCACCCTTCTGCACTTTGCTGCCTTCTCATCCATATATGTATTTCTCTAGCAGTGTCCCAATGCAGGCACCTGACATTCAAGGAATTTAATGACAGATTTATAAAGCTTTTGAGTCCACTTTCTCTATGCTATTTTAAATATTGTTTCATTTTTTTCTTTTCTTTTGTTAGTTGTGAAAGGTCAATATTAATCTGGATAAAGAATGATTATTAGTTTATTGTTGGTTTTAGGCCCCTTACTGACCCAACAAGTTGCATCATGAATGGATTATATAATGATGAGATGATAATATGATTTTTTTATTTTTTTTATTTTATGTAATGCATTAACCATGGTGCAGGCATAAGGATACAATTCAATAATTTTTATATATAATATTTATATTTATTTGTGTGTGTATATTATGTGAAATATAAATGAATCTGTTCATGTTTCATATTTATGCATGCAGAAATTTGATATTACATATTAACAAATACAAATATTTATAATACAGTCATATGAATACACCTTATATAGTTGTATACATATTTTAATCAACGCAGTCATCACCAACAAATCTTTTCACAAAATAATATAGTTTTCCAATAATGATTTAATATATACGATAAAATCATACTTAAAAAAAAATCAAAATAAAATATACATTTATTATTATAAAAATTCTCAATTTTTCTGAATTTTAAAAACAAGATGTCTCCCAAATAAATTAACTCTTTGGAAATATGCCATGAAAGTGTGGTGGATAGGCGCAATCACATAATTCAGATTAAGCATATTAATACAAAAGTGGACAAATTAATGGCGACAATTTAAAGAGTTTGTTAATGAATTAATGGGAAATTCTAAACCGAATGAATTAGTCCATCATCCCTTAACTAAAGTTGTCCAATACTTTGTGTCGGCAACAACAAAGATTTAATTAAGAATTCTAAATAAACTCTCTTTAAAAAAAGTTAATGTTTTAAACAACTTCATTTTAAGGAATGGGTCATTTTTCTTAGCCATTTCTATAACTAATGCGTTGTTGGGAGTTTGGACCACCTAAATTAATATATTTTTTCTTATCATTCTTATCTAATACTCTTTTAAATACTCGACGTGTACATATAATCATATATCATCTCACATGATATATGAATCTTCTACAACACATATTGACACGTGAATCTCATATCACTTAATCACTCAATACTATTTACACTTTGTATAATATATATTACAATATCATGTCTTGCATTTGATATACAAACCTTGTGTTAAAATAAAAAAAAGATTGTGGATCCTAAAGGGGTTTGTAATGGTAAATAATGACAAAATGTGGCTAAAACAATACATAAGTTACTACTCGATAGAAACAACAATTAACTAACAAGAATGACTATTTTCCCCTATATTCACAATTACTTTCAGAGAGTTGACTGCTAAAAATTAATGAACTTTGTTCTGATGTTGCTATTCATTTATCAAATTAAGTTGACAATTGTTATCACTAACTTTATTTATTTATTATTATTTTATTTTTTTTGCAACTTCAACCATCCATCCAGATTTCAAAATTCTACAATTTTCAAGACTTAATTTCACAAATCTTGTTTGGACATTTGGGAGATATAATTTTGGGGGAGGGTTAACAAAAGGTCTGAATTTTAATTTATTTGCAATCCATTTCAACAGAATTTATATCGATGATTGATATAGCAAAGAAAAAAAAAAGTTTGTCATAAAAAATATCAAAAATAAATAAAATTCTATGCAATTGCAATTAGAGCAAAGTTTGTAATTTTCTTAGCAATTAAGCCTCAGATTTATACGTATTTGCCTAAAATTTGAACTTGAGGGGGTGTGAATGAGAAAAGCCAAAACCTTGAGGAGGTAGATGCAATAAACAGCCGAAATAAAGAAATTGGAATAGAAAGAGAATGTTGCGAAACTAGACAAGCCTTTCTTCCTCATATGGCAACTTCCTTGTATGCCTTTCCCAAAAAGATTAACCGCTATAAGCTCTCCACACTCTCTCTGCTCCTCATCTTCCTCATCTGCTTATTCCTCTTCAGCAGAAGGGCTCTTGATCCCAAGTTTTTTCTCTACACAGATCGCATCTCTCAAGCCCCTCCCACTCTCCTCCTTTCTCCTCCAAGATCCACCGAATTTCGTGGGGAGCTTGCTGATTTAGCGCAGCCTGGTTCATCCTCCTCTAATGCTGACGATAATGCCTATGGAAGTGTTAAAGCTTCTTCCCAATTGACGGAGCCTGATTTTGATGATAAAGCAACTCATGAAAACGAAAAGCCAGAGGATTCTGAATCTCAGGACGATTTCAGTGAACGAAATGGCGAGGCCATTTCATCATATGAGGAAAAAGTAGCGCCCGTTTTAACGGAATCTGATCGTCATGGTGTAACTACTCAGAAAACATCAGAGCCGTTCATTTCGTCGGAGCCTGAAGCTCAGGACGACTCCGGTGAAGGAACCGATGAGCCCGTGTCATCGGTTGAGGAGACAACAGTTCCCATTTCATCAGAATCTGTTGAAAATGGCGGTGTTATTGATAATGCGATTGTAGAGAAGTTGAGATATTGTGATATTTACAAGGGAACATGGGTGAAAGATGAGGGTTATCCACTGTACAAACCAGGGTCTTGCCCTTATGTTGATGACGGGTTTAATTGTCAGAGCAATGGGAGGCCTGATTCTGGGTATACACAATGGAGATGGAAACCAGATGAATGTGATCTTCCCAGGTTTAGTATTATGTATTTTGTTATCTGAAAAATGCTATTGTTATTGTAAAGTAGTTTATGTTGCTGCATGGCTCTGTTTACATGATTAATCTAATAGCATTGGAAGTTATGGAGGGAGTCAAACAAGTGTCACAGATCATTTTAATGAGGGCATGTGGATATTGTTTAATTGCTATCCTGGATAATGGTGATTTATATATATGAGTCAAATTTTGCCTTAGGCATCCTGATGAAGTAACCCAAGCTGAAATTTGAGGTAGTTAAGCATCTTTTACTTGGAGGTTTTGGTTTGAACTGTGGAAGAATGGAAAATTAAGCTGAAACGACTAAAACTTGCTAAAAAGTAAGTAGGTATATATATGGAGGGAAATCCAATCTAAAATGTATCTGTTTTGATTGAGTAGATATAGAGGTTTTGGTTGTCCTGTTTTTGTTCATTGTATTTGACTTTAAACAGATTGAGGCTGGGAAAAGGAAATGTTCTGTAAAATCCATTCTTCCAGATCATGCTAATAATCTCATTGCAGTATCTTTTTTTATATCTGTTGCAATGGGCATTGGAGAATTGATTCAGAAATGACTAAATTGATCTGAAGATTCAATCTTGAGATTAATAAATGTGGGATTAGTTTGGGTATTTTCCAGTTAAAAGTTTCCATGATCTAAAATAACATTTTGGAGCTGCTATTTAGTAAATTAAGAACCACTGTACATAGTAAACTGCAAGTTGCACCTTAAATTTATAAAAAAAGAGAATTCCCAGAGACATTTATGAGTATGAAATGTGGATAGTTGACATAAGCTAAAACGGTTTTGTATGTGGTTGAAGCTTCTCTGGGCTCGAGAGTAGCTTAATCACCATCCTTTTAGGTTTTGTTTTTTGTCGTCGTTATTAACATAAAATTGTCCTAGTTCTGTGTTCCATGCCTTAAATTTGAAACCGTTTGTGTTTGTTTAGGTTTAACGTGACAGACTTTTTGGTGAGACTGAGAGGAAAGAGGCTTATGCTGGTAGGAGACTCTATGAACCGGAACCAGTTTGAATCTCTCCTATGTCTTTTACGTGAAGGTCTTCCTGATAAGAGCAGAATGTATGAAACCCATGGATATAAAATAACAAAAGGAAGAGGATATTACATTTTCAAATTTATGGTAATTCCAGATTGGGGCTTCAATCATTTTATGCTTCCTGAATTCATTCTTCATTAGCTGTATTGAAATAATACCATCTGTTTAATTGCTTCTGCAGGACTATGACTGCACGGTGGAATTTGTCCGATCTCATTTCCTCGTAAGGGAAGGAATTCGTATCAATGGACAAGGAAATTCCAATCCAACTTTATCTATTGATCGCATTGACAAAACAGCTGCTCGTTGGCTGAGAGCAGATATTCTCGTGTTTAATACAGGGCATTGGTGGACTCATGGGAAGACATCTAGGGGGTATGTTGGGCAACATTTCCTCACTAATTATACATTCATTTTCAATCTTTTTGGACTTTCCTGAAAAACTGATTTGAAGTGTTGATGCAGTAAGAACTACTATAAAGAAGGTGACTATGTCTATCCTAAGTTTGATCCTGTGGAAGCATATAGAAAAGCCATCACTACCTGGGCTACATGGATCAAGAACAACATAAAACCGAAAAAATTGGTGTTTTATCGTGGTTACTCATCTGCTCATTTTAGGTACCAATTCTCCTTAGCTTTGCTCATCTGATCAAGAAAACCATGAAAAAACACAACATGCAGGAAATGGAATAATTTCTTACACAGTATGTACATATAACAGAGGTGGAGATTGGGATTCGGGTGGATCATGCAACGGAGAAACAGAGCCTGTAGTACAAGGGACTATCATCAATAGCTATCCCCAGAAGATGACAATTGTGGAAGAAGTGTTGAAGAAAACGCAGGTGCCTGTGGTGTTGCTGAACGTAACACGTTTGACCAATTATCGTAAGGATGGACATCCGTCGGTTTATGGAAAGAATGTGACTCGTCTCAAGAAGGTCTCAACGAGAAGGCAAGATTGTAGCCACTGGTGTCTTCCTGGGGTACCCGATGCTTGGAATGAGCTTATTTACGCCACGTTGATTGCCAGGCAAACATAGTCCCACATTTCGTTTTCTTCCATTTTGTGTTAGTTCTGTACATTTTTGTGCTCATATTGCTCGAAAAGCTGTTAGTTATGACCTCAAATCTCTAGATTCATAACACAATACCATATTGTAGTAGCTATTTGTACTCACAGAACAAGACATTCTAGTTTTTATAGATACCTAAATACCGGTCATGTTAGACGATGTAATTGTTTGAATTTGTATAACATTTCAAGATAAAAATGTAGGACCACAATTTTTCTCCAATGCCACTGTCTTGTTTTTTCACATTCCCAAATTTCATGTCTTGCATTGATAAACACAATTTTTCTGCCCGTTTTGTCTTTGTGCTGTTTGAATTTGAATTTTAAGACATTGGGCAATAGTCTGTGTGATTTTTGTTAGTTATCTTATGGTTGTTTCTGATGAGAAATCATGTGATTTCTTATTAGGAAAATAATTTGAATAATGAATGAAGACATCTTTTTAAGAGACATTTTAACTTAATTTAAACTACCATAAATATTAAAAAAAAAAATCTTTGTAAAGACATTTTAACTTCAATGAACAAAAATATCATTTCTCAGTTTGGGTAAAAAAGATTAATTGACGAAAAGAATTGACTCATTACATATTGGGGTATTTTGAATTTTTAAGTAAAAGACTTGAGAAAATAAGTTCTTATATTGATAGATATAAAATAAGGCTTATTATGTAAAAGTTACAAACATGGAATTGGAAATTGTTTTTTGAAAAAGAAATGGCATGAATGGTCCCCACACCTCCTCCTACTTTATTCACTCTCATCTGCCTGTCGGTGTAGTCTACCATTTTAAAACTCAGCCCCTATATTTTATTCCCTTTTTTTTTTTGGGATATGGGTTGAAAATGTCCATTTTTATAAAACCTAAACCCAAAATATCCATAAATATAACATATAAGCCCAAAATGTTCATTTTTGGTAAAAAGATCAAAAAACCCTTTGACATCCTATAAACAATGAATTTTTAATTATTGAAATTTGCTTTGCCACTCCAAAATTAAGATTACCAAACCAATTTGCTATAGCCACATTTATGAAAACCCCGGATATAATTATCTTGGTATATCGGTTGAAAACCTTTCCCGTGCCCCAAAAAACACTAGTATTTATACTGGTGATCTGATCAGAAAGGTATAACAAAGCCACGTACTAAGGAATTATTATTTGGATAAAAATTTGTTGAAATTTTCACTATTTATATTTATTGGGATCCGATGCGTAGAATGGTATGAGAGCCAAGTTTTATTGAAGAAAAAAAAATTAAATTATGTTGAACAATATTATTTTCTTGTGCCTAACGGAGGAGAAAAAATCAAGAAAATGTATCCGAAAATCTTTCGAGATAACACAAGTGCAGGATATCAGTAATGACATCCAACTCAGATTGGAACATAATTGTTCCAGACACATCTAAGGTCACGCAAGACCTTAGGGAGATCCAGAAGACCATCATTTATTATGGTGGACAGATGGAGAAGATTGTCCGATCTCTATCCGAGATCCAAAAAGAAATTTCAGATCTGAAACAAGAAATTGTAGATCTGAAGAAAAGACCATCCAAAGGAACTGGAAGATCAATGAACGAACGTATGAAAAATTCGTTCGAAGATATTCCAATTATTTCCAAAGGAAAGGCTACGGAAGTTTCGAAGCCTAAAAGCAACGACGAACTCCTACTGGATCTCATAAGACAAGTCGGATGGAAGTCTCAAGAGTAGATCTTGTAGAGTTAACTGAATCCCTTTCCAATTTGGGAATTGTGGATCTAGTAAACCTCAGGATGAACGAGCCGATTCCGCCGATTTCGAAGAAGGAAGAGGAAAGCACAAGTACGCCAGTACCTGAAGCACCAGTACCAGAAGTACCGATTCCTCCCGAACCCAGGTGGTGGCAGAACGGGGTTGAATATGAAGAATACATGGCTCGACAAGCCAAAACCCGACCGGGAAGATTTAAAGGAGTATCCAAAAGCCCTTGGGCAAAAACGATGCTTGAACCAACCCATCCGTTTGGAGTGATGCTCACAACAGACATCATCGATTTCAGAAATATGGAAGTTTTGATCGATGAGTGGATGTCATCCATGAAAGTTGCTTCATCAACACTGAATGTTGATAACGATCATTTTTGCCAGATACTGGTAAATAGTTTGCAAGGTTCAGCCAAGAAGGCATGGGAGATGACCGAAGCCTCTCTCAAAAAAGAGATCTTATCCAACGAGAATGTTATAACAATTGTCGAAAGGATGGGTCACCTGCTCAAAATATGTTTCCTCGGGGACGGATATTTTGAGGAAAGAAAAGACGAGAAGAAAAGAGAGTATACTCAAGCTCTGTTTGCTCTCGAACTAAGACATATATGTTATGCGGATGAATATATATATTGGTTCCGCAAATATTATTTCCAAGCAGATGTACCATGGAACGTGGCAACAGATTTATTCTTTGCAAAAATTTGCAGTCCATGGAGGGAGATGCTAATGCAAACCTACAAGGTACCTACAGGCCGAGTCGATTCAGTGGCCAGGAGGATGTCCTTCTTTAAGGACAGTATACGAGAATGGTGTCAACATGCGACACTACAAAGGAACAAGAAGAAACTAAGAGGAATGGTGAAGAAGACCCCTCTTTGTTGCGACAACAATGATTTTTCGAGT
The DNA here is from genome assembly GCA_028654395.1 of Scutellaria barbata. NCBI lineage: Eukaryota > Viridiplantae > Streptophyta > Magnoliopsida > Lamiales > Lamiaceae > Scutellaria > Scutellaria barbata. The sequence goes on along the minus strand of CM053646.1, from coordinate 8,080,849 downwards.
ATCATCGGAGAACCACAACGCGAAAGACACGGAAAGAGAAAGAAACACTTCAAGGGAATGTTTCAATCTAAGGCTGGAGGATCATACAGGAGACCTTCCAAACAAGGAAGATCATGGTGGTCCAAATCAAAGGCTAGATCTTACAAATCTGGTCAAAAGTCTGGTCCTTCCAGGTTTTCTTCACAGGGATCTAGATCCACAGGGAAGCCATCAGGAGGAACAACCCGAAAAAGAACTTTCAAACGAGCTCACATTCGTGCAAATGAAAGTTTCAAGGATTGCAACTGTTGGACATGCGGCGCGAGAGGCCATATTTCGCCCGATTGCCCGCAAAAGCAAAAAGATGTGCGCCAGTTCGAGTACACAGACGACATCCGTGATGCTGTCTTCTATGGTGATTTGGTGTCGGTTTACAAGTTCGATGACATCTCTTCAGATGAAAGCATCTATGAAGAAGAGTTGGAATCTGATTCAGAAGGATCCGATGGATCATCTATAGAATCAGACGAGTAGCTCCGGCGAACCAGAAGATAGACTCCAGACGACGGACAGTCTATCAGAATTCTTTTCAAAAATGACCATCTCAAACAAGACAATGGAAAGAATCATGCAACAAGATTCAACTTTAAGTCCGTATGACGGATTTAAGATTGGAAGTCTTAATCGATTTTGTGATAAAATCGGAATAAGACAGCGCAAGCATCACATCATCTACCGGGTGAACTCAGGTGAGTTCTCTATTCCAATAGGGTTAACCGGTAATAACATTGAGATGCAACTTATTCCAAAAGAAGAAATTCTTGAGGAATTGAGTCGTATCAAAGAAGAAGTAGCGGTCACAATGAAATAGATTCATATTGGAACCATTGAAGTAGTGATTAAAGCTACCTTCAAAGAAGGAATTGATTCTGAGTTACATCTATCTGTGATGGATAAAAGAATCAATAATTTAAACGAAAGTTGTCTTGGTACAATGGTAGGTAATTTATATGCTAGCAAACTTATGTTTGACATACATCCTAGGATTGCATATAACCTAGCAGACCAAGATTTTAGTAGAGTCTTAACCCTTCATCAAGATTTTAAAAGACCTGATCTTATGAAGGAAGGAAATAGACCATATTCTATCACGTATAGAATTGCATATGCCATTTCCAATACACATCATTCTGATATGTTTCTTAGGAAGGAGTATATAGAAATTCCTAGAATTTTCAAGGAATTCACTAAAGTTATGACACCTGACCCAATCAAAATACCAAGGTTAGGAGGTGTCAATTTGCTAATTAGAGATCAACCTATTCTAAACAGTAGATCATTAAGGTTTGATTCTGAAATAAGTAACAGGTTGTCCTTTTCCGATGGTAGGATTCTAAGCCTAAAATGAAAAGAACCAGGAGAGGATTTGTATCCACAAAAGATTAGGGTAAAAAATGTAAAAATCAAATGCCCTAATAATGAATGGAAAGAAATCCATATTGTTTTTGATATATCTAAAACTGATAATTTGTTTCCTTGTGAGGAGATATATCATTTACAACAACCAAGTATTAATAGATATGAAGGCATGTTAGAAATATCAGGCTATCATGTATCTGTTACAGGAAGTGCAGGCATAACTAAAGGAGTTATGACCCTAGGGTTAAGTTTCCTTGAGAAACATAAGCCCTGGAGAAGAGATGAGAAATGGATGGAGTTCGACCTTGATGGACATACAATCAGGGTAGAATAAAACCATTATGCCAGGAATCAAGATAGATCAAGAGATCATTGATCTCACGATACAAAGAGATCAGGCGATTACTTTGTTAAGATCTTTGCGAGAGCAAAATCTACCAGAACAAAGAAGTATCCAAGACGTCATAAGGATACAAGAGGCTGCGTTAAAAATAAGTCAAATAAACGCACGAATAGACATGCTAGAACGCTGGAGGAGAAGGATTTATCCAAACAATTCAGACAGGTTCTAAATTATGCCAGGAAGATGTATTGATGAAGAGATCCAGGATCTCAGAAAAGAGAAAGATGAGTTGATGGAACGCATTAGAGAAATGCGGGATAATGGACAGACTCATCAAGTAAGGTTTCAAGAGTGGATCCGTGGGCATAATGTTAGAAGCTCAAGGATAAACTTGTTAGAATCTTGGAAAAGAGGAATCTATCCAAACGATTTTGAATGACAAATATTTTCTCTCTATATATATCTGTAGGGATATTATATGACCAATATAAGACGGAATATTTTGCAGCTTATATTGACTCAGGTTCAGGCATTTGCACAGCAAAGCCAGGAGTTTTTCCCAGCGAAGCAGTGGAAAAATTACCTCTTATTGCAGGAAGAGACTTCTCACAGAAGATCCTTATACTCAATAAAGGTATTCGAGAAACACGAATAATGATCGGAGGCGCATTCGATACCCCTTGGTATAAAGTAAGAATGTCACCCATCTATATTCATGATACAGGTGCTGATATTTTGCTTGGTAACAATTTTATCCAAACTTTTGCAAAATATGAGCAGGATAATCACAAAAACCTGTTAACCTTTACTACTAACTGTGGTAGTATGATACAGGTTTTGCGGCGAGAAAAAGCTTTTAATAGGATCATGCCTATTACTTTTCGCAACAAACGTGGTGATAATGAAACCAAGTTAACTCATCTAAAAATGCAGGATAAGAGGAAATTTGGTGAAGCTCTTTTGTCATATAGACAAGAGGGAATGGAGGAGGCACATGAAGAAGCTATTCAGTTTCTAAAGAATGCCTTACAAGAAGGACTACCCCAGATTGACATTAATGAGGAAAGTCTACTTTCTCTCGAAAATGTTAAAAGGCTAATACAGAGGAACTACAATGAAAATCCTTTAGCCTGGTGGGACAAAAACCAGATCGAAGCAACGTTGAAGGTAAAAGAACAACACAGATACGAGTTGGTTCGATACAAGCCGATACAGATGAATCTTGAAGATCGAAATGATATGCAAAAGATTATCAAAGAGCATATCGATCTCAAGCTGATCGAAGCAGGTATTTCTCCTTATAGTAGCCCAGGGTTTTTGGTAAGAAATCATGGCGAAATAAAGAGAGGAAAATCAAGGTTAGTAATTAACTATCAAGGTATTAATAAGATTACCGAATTTGATGGTTATTATATTCCAAGTAGAGAACACTTAATTGATTGTATTAAAGGGTCAAAAGTGTTTTCAAAGTTTGATTGCAAGTCTGGATTTTACCAGATTAAGCTAGAAAAAGAGTCTAAAAAATTAACTGTTTTTTCTACACCACAAGGTCAGTATATCTGGAACGTAATGCCTATGGGTCTTGCGAATGCACCGCAGATATACCAACGAAAGATGGATAATCTATTTGAAGATTATTTTGAGTTTATGTTTGTTTACATAGACGATATCTTAATTGCCTCTAAAAATATGAAAGATCATTTAAAGCATCTTGAAATATTTTCAGAAACATGTCATAAAGAAGGATTAGTGCTCTCTGAAAAGAAAGCAATAATCGCGGTTAATAGAATCGAGTTTCTCAGTGTTATTATTGACCATGCAGGAATGGAACTATAGGAACATATTGTGGAGAAAATCTACAATTTTCCAGATGTTCTTAGAGATAAGAAGCACCTTCAAAGCTTCTTAGGAGTAATTAATTTTGCAGGTTCATTCATTAAGGATTTGGCAAAATATCGAAAGGATTTCCGTCATTTATTACAAAAGGATGAGAAGACTAAATGGAAATGGGAAGATATTCATTCCCAAAGAGTTCGTGAGTTAAAACAGGTTTGTAGTAACTTACCAAAACTGGCGATTCCTCAAGATAAGGATCAGTTAGTCGTCTACACAGACGCTAATGACTTCAGATGGGCAGCAGTGCTCATGCGAAAGACATCTACGGGTGAAGAACCATGTAGATATACAGGAGGGTTGTTTACAGAACAATAAGCCAGAGTTTGACATATTAACGAGAAAGAATTCTTTGCGGTTTGGAAGGCATTTAAAAAATGGCCTTTATTTTTATTAGCTAAAGAATTTATATTAAAAATTGATAATACTAACGTTAAAGCTTTTTTGAAAAACAAACTTGAATCAAAGATCGAAAAAGCACGTATTATCAGGTGGCAAACAGAATGCCAATATTATCTTTTTAATATTGTCATAGTGAAATCTAATGAGAATGTTCTTGCAAATTTCTTAACAAGAGATGGATATCCTTGAAGCAGATTCCATCACAATACGAGCAAGACACCTTAGGGAAAACCTTGAGGTACATTACAAGGCCTTTGAGGAACTAAGGGTAAGAGCCGAAGCGGCATCTTATGTCCAGAAAGCTGATTTGGACAAAGTCCAAATGACTCTACGTGCAGTCATAACTTCAAATAATGATTTGTGGAATGCATTAGTAGAACCTGTTAACAAGGCCTGTTCACCATCGGTGATGCAGAAAGAATTATACGAGAGGAGTTCATCATCGATGAACAAACAGGGTACTTTTATACCCGAAGCAGGACATCCTGCTGATAAAAGTTTTTCATCGGATATCGGTGAAAAGGCTGATAAAGCCGAACCAAGTGTTTTATCGGATTCCGATAAAATTATTAATTCGGAAGGTCAGGAAGCAATTCCAGACAACCCGAGTCAACCCAGCACCTCTGGGGTAAAAGAGGGAGAGGTTAACCTAAGGCCCCAGACTGGCCCCAGACAGGTTAATACTAATCAAGTTATTTCTCCTCTGCAGGTCTACCAAAAAATATGGGAGAAATTGGTGACAAGAAATGGGATCAATCCGAACAGGATTACTGCTGATTGGTCTGGCAAGTATCCAAGACTTTAGATGCTCCCGGGGGTAAACCCTCATGATGTGCGGGAATGGTTTGATTTTGGAGCAATTGCTTCAGTTTTCACTACCGCACCCAACTTTTCGGAAATTTCCAAATTACCGGATTGGATATCCACTGCTGTGCATGATTCATGGCAGAACAACCCATACTTGGGTCGAGGAGATATACTGGAGTTGAAAATTATCTCTGCTGCTCCAGAAATCACAGGAAAAGGGTCTCATCCAGTTTTTCAATTCATAAAACTACAGAGACCTGAGATGGGGGCGATAAACCGAGCCAAAACACCCCCAGAAAACAGCCCTTTGGTTGTCGCCTTGACTGAAAATGATATATCTACGAGGCGAGCTTGGGGTCTTTGGGTCTGTCTCACCGAGATGGACAAAGTAAAGTATCCATTCAAAATATTTCATAACTCTGTGAATGGATCATTCCTGTTAAATTTCATGACAGGAACAACTACCGGATTTGCTGAAAACCTCTTTGAAAATAAGAGAAAATTAATCTGGGAAAACAAGGTTCCAGCCACGGAACAAATAAGGAAAAAGATATGTAATATGATACATATCGGGAGATGGGGAGAGCGGATATGCTCTTACTGTCAAACACAAGAGAAACCACTGTTTGGACAGGGTTTCAAAATAAAAAAGGACAAGCCCGAATACCCAAAGAAAAAGGGAAAAAGGAAGGGTTTTTAGAAAGTAAAAACAAAAAATGTAATAAAAGGAAACGGGTCTAATTAGACTCGATTGTAAACAAGCTGAACATGTATTCTTCTAATGTAATAGTATAGGAATACATTGAAAAAAGCATAGGATGTCAATTTCAGACAAGAGATAGTGGCCTGTCCCGCCACCATTGAAGAATCTGCATCCTGTACCAAAAGACAAAGGTGGAGGACCCCTCCACTAAAGAAAAAATCGTTGCCGACACAAGAAGACAACGAAGATAGTAGATGCACCTACCAAGTGGTGGGTGGGAAATAAAGAAGGCTGGCCCATTACCCACTCATCTAGTGGATTGCAAGCTGGCAAAGGCAATAATGCAACCTCAACAGGAGTACATTAAGGCCTATAAAAGGAGGCATTCAGCCTCAGAAGAAGATCATCGAAAATACACAACACTTCTCTCTTCATAAGCTTTTCGAAATCTTCTCTCTAGTCTTGTAATAGTTTAGCTTTCAAACTTTCCTGTTTATGGGGGTTTCCCCTTCTCGAGTATAAGCCATGATTGGCTAATTCAAGTTTCTCTTCCAATGGCGGAGAATAGTAATATTGTAAAATAGTTTAGTTTATTTTCTTCAATAAACAAGACTTTTTGCTTTCCGACATTCTGTCCAAAAATTTTATAATTCTGAGTTAAAATTCATCCAGTAGTGCGTCTCCCCGTGATCTCCTTGAAGGCTGGTGGCTATTGCAAAGGAGTACGATCAGGGTTCCCAAGAAAATCGGTTTCAGAACCATAGACTGCGGGCGAGTGGTTGGATCTTTGATCCATAAAACCTAAACCGAAGTTCAAGGGAATTTAAGAGACAAAGACGAGGTATGATTTAAACTCAATTTTATTTTATTTACGGAAGCATGTTGGGCCTGATATTGATCAGTGGACTAATCCGGATCTAATAAATATAAGAGTGGAAATAGAAAATGGCTAATGACAAGTTTGGCATTTGGGTGAATAATTAAAGTCAAAAGGGGTAGCATAGTAATTTTCTATGAAAAATGGGTATAAAAGGATGTTTTGTTATATTTATGGGTAGATTGAGATGTGTTGTTATATTGGTGGGTATAAAGGGATGAATGTTTATATAAATGGGTAGTTTTGGATCTTATCCCCTTTTTTTTTTTTTACTATTTTAGTCCTCCATTTTTTTTTTTATTTCTCTAAATTTGAATGTGGGTTACAGTTATTAACTTATTATATTATTTTTAGTATGAGAATTGCAACTAGATATACATATACTGCACCGCGGAAAAGATTTAACCTCACTTTTTATTCCGTTAATTCCTTTTACCACTTTAATATAACTAATTTAGTCATATTTATTTATGACTGTTGTAAGATTATTCAAATTAATTGTGTAGTTGTAAGTTTGTAACATAATAGTACTATTAATTCAATTAACACTTGTTATTTAATTGTTTTTATCTGCCAATACTTAAATTGTGCACCAGATTACTTAGATTCTCCTTCTAGGTATGGAGTATAACAATAATTGTTTTCCTCTCATTATAGATTTATCAATAGTTTTTATTAATAAAGTCAATTATTTTTCAACATAAGTCATTAATAGATAGCGTAAAAGATATTTAAATTTTCTTTTTGAGTAATAAAGTTTAAAATTTGAAGTATAAAATAGTAAATAAATAATTAAATTTAAATTTAATACTAATAACATTTTTATAACAACATACCACACAATACACAAGATCTAACAGAAATCATAACAATTTTCTCAATATAATAAGTGATTAAATATAAGTCCTCAAAAAAAAAAAAAAAGAGAAGAGAAAACATAAAAAGAAAAGAAAATGGTTTACTATGTTCACACACAATATTTTCAAAGCCGTCCCCAAACGGGCTTCTGATACTCTCTCTCTCTCAATCTCGCCGCAAAATCCTCTCTCTCTAAATCTGCGGATTACAAAGATTTTGTCTTATGTATCTCAGATGAATGGGGGATTGAGTCATTGAGTTATACATCCGTAATGTATATTTTCTTCTCTTTCATGGGGTGAGTGTGCGAGTCACCTAATATACACTACTTCTACACACTTTTTGAGGAATGCAGAACAAGTAGAGGCTACATCTGCATCAGCATCAGCATCATCAAAAGTAGAAGATATGTTGAACTTTTTGATCAGAAAAGATGTCAGGAAAATTCTCAAACGCAAGGATAGTGACGCTGGTGAAAGAGGTTTGTTTTCCCTTTCACTTCTCTCTTTTTTTGCTTTTATGCTCTCAATTATATGGGCTGTAATTAGCTGTAACGATTTCTGAAATGTTTCATTACTTGATAATTTTGAAATGCCATTATAGTTGTCAGTCTGTGTTAGATTCAATTTGGCAATCGTAGATTAAAAAAAGAGTAAATACCCTGTTTCAGGGGATAACCGCAAAAGTGTGTTGTGTGTGTGTGTGAGAGAGAGAGAGTGAGAGAGAGAGAGATAGATTGAAAAATCTGATTTTTGAATGTATAGGATTTAATTACAAGCATATGGTTCTTGTTTTATGCTATATGTTCCGAAAGTGTTATTCAGGGGTTTCAATGGTTACGAAGATTGGATTTGATTTTTAGTGAAAGGGCAAGATGAGATGAATTTTATGGGTGAGAACATTGGAATGCCGGAAATTCACTACACAAATGTATACCACTTACTAGTTCATTTATTCATAACAGCTGTGTGTTTGTTACTGAGAAAGCTTTCATTGTGAAAACAGTTAGTGTTAGAGTGATGATAAAGAGCTGAGTCAAGCCAGAAGATCTGGTGGGAAAGGTTTAATTAGGGGAGGCTTGGGAAGTTCTGCTAACTTGTACATTGAGAAGCTCCTCGCTGATTAAGGAGCACTTAGAACACCCAATCTGTGTGTCAATGTATTGCCCATTATGTCTTTGTGATACTTGAACAGTTGAGAATTGGCTTTTGGTTCTTCATGTTTTCAAATTTTTGTGACTTTTGTTCTGGTTTGGCCTGCACTTCCACACATACACATAACTGTTACTTACTTTTGTTCTCTATGTTATTTTTTGGAAATTTAATTCTAATGTACGGCCTATTCTACTTCAACCAACCATTTGCCTGTGTGGCCAAACCAGAAAACTTGAAATTTCTAGAACTGTAAAGATTTTTCAATTCATGTTGTAATTGTACTGGAGACATTTCAATCTTTTTACCGTTGTAGTTACAAATATACACATTGATAATCTGTAGTTATTGTTTGTTATGGTCTTCTGGTTTCGTATGACCAAGGATTGTTCTTTTTAAAATGTATAGGATACTACAATGTTGTTTGTATGTTGATACTTATGTACTTCCTATCTACATTTAGGTAGAGCCTTGGAGGAATTGCGTTCATCCATGTTTAGCAAATTCCAGTCAATCAGTGGGTCCAAGCGTCAACAACAATCTCTATGGGGGCCCACTATTGCTCTCACATTTAATTTTTTGGTTTCTGTCAGCATTATCTTGATGAACAAACTGGTAAACTTCAAGCTTATTTTTTTCACCATGTGCTATATGTGTATATACGCAATTTAGGCTTATCCTTTTTTGTTTTGTAGGTACTTGTCAATGTTGGATTCAATTATCCCATTTTCTTGACTTTTATTCACTACATATGTAGTTGGTTGATAATGGCAATTTTAAAAATGCTGTCAATTCTCTCTCTATCTTCTCCACCAAAGACAGCAAAATATTCTACTTTGTTGTCTCTTGGTATAGTTATGTCACTCTCCACTGGTCTTGCAAATGTTAGCTTGAAATATAACAGGTGTGACATTACCCTCCCAATTATCTTTGATTGTCTATCTCATAGTTTTGTGGAGTGCTAATATAGTTGCATCTTTCTTCAGTGTTGGGTTTTATCAGATGGCAAAGATCGCAGTGACTCCTGCTATTGTTTTAGCTGAGTTCATTCTCTTCAGGAAAAGAATTTCGACCCGAAAGGTTAACTATCAATTAGGCAATTTTGTTAAGTTTATTGTGAATGTGAAACAAGGTTATGCCATAGTAGTTATGAGTTATGGTACTACATGTTTTTTGGGTTCATGATGCCTTCTGGCTTGATTTGTTATGTTTTCATTGTACCTCAATGTGCATGCTTGGTTCATTCATGTGTTATAATCACCACTGTGATAAGTTACTGTTATAAATATATAATCTATACTTGGATGATAATGTTTTACTCATGGTGTGTTTATATCAAATTATAGATTAAAGGTCAACTCCATTTTTTCATTTTGTGTGTGTATGTGTGTTTCTTTTTCTTTCTTTCTTTATTTATGTATTTATTTATTTATGGTGTTGTTTATCTTTGTCTCAAAGATCTAAAGGCATAAACACATTGATATGTGTTCTATTAATTCTGTAACTGTTTCATGTCCATAAATTGTTCTGTCTAATTGTAAGAAAAATTTAAACAAAAGTTCTTGTTGTTGTTCCTTAATATATTTTTTGGTGATTGGACATCCATGGTGAAATAATCTCTGCTTGGTACTCACTATACTATTTCTAGGTGCTTGCACTTACTGTAGTTTCAGTTGGTGTTGCTGTTGCTACAGTAACCGATCTTCAGTTTCATTTTTTCGGTGCTTGCATAGCAGTAGCATGGATCATACCAAGTGCAGTTAATAAAATATTGTGGTCTAATCTCCAACAACAAGACAACTGGAGCGCTCTGGCGTAAGTGTGTGTTTCTCTAAGTTTTTCATTTACGACATATTCTGTTCTTTGTTAATACAGAAAATACTTATTTTCTAATTTCTTTCATGCACGTCTTTTTGGCAGGCTAATGTGGAAGACAACACCTATTACTTTGTTCTTCCTGGTGATGTTAATGCCATCACTGGACCCTCCAGGTGTGCTGTCTTTTGGTTGGAACTTCTATAACTGTTCAATTATTGGTGGTTCAGCCGTTCTTGGCTTCTTGCTTCAGTGGTCTGGTGCTCTAGCTCTTGGGTATGTCTCTTCTGCTCTTATCTCTCCTCTGCCTTCTTTGCTCTTAAGCAATTATGATGCATCTTCATGATTTCAAAACTATAGTTCCTCTGGTAACATTTGCTGATGCCAAATAATTTGTGGTTTGATAACTTAGTCCTATGACAAAGGCCAAAGAAAGCATGAAATAGTTTAAGTAATCATCAAATCTCCATTCAGTAACATGATTCTTGTATATGATCAATGACACCAAAAGTTTGTGGTTTAAGTAATGCACAGAATATGACATCGACTCGACACACTTTCTCTTCTTGACATAGGGCAACCTCTGCTACGACTCACGCTGTTCTTGGACAGTTCAAAACTTGTGTCATTCTTCTGGGAGGCTTTCTTGTCTTTGGATCAAATCCTGGAGCAACGAGCATCTGTGGAGCAGCTACTGCTCTCATAGGCATGTCTTTTTACACATATCTCAACTTGCAGTCGAGACAACAATCAGCCAAGGTATCGTCATGGCAATCTACACTGCCTCTATCAAAATCTAAGCTAAGCAAAGAAAATGGTGACATCCATATGGAGGTGGTGGAGAGCTCACCCAATATGCCTGATGAACAGAGACCCTAACTGACCGGTGAATCCTTATTACTAACTCTTGCCTGAATCCCAATTTCGAGTTGGGATTTGATTTTCTTGGTCCTTGACATGATTAACAACACCTTGTAGCAAACCTTTCATATGTCTGATAATCGTTCAAGTGTTACATTTGATAGTTTGGTTCAACGGATAAGAGTGTAAATTGCCTGCATATTTGTTATCGTTTTTAGGAACCTTAGTTTCAATTTATTTGTGTGAGAAAGAAATGTCTAGATTTCATGTAATAACACTAGCCCTGTTTTGTCCATAATGAGAATATTCACATTTTCAAGATTATGACTTATTTCTCCTCTATAGTAATATTTCTTTTGAATATAGATGTGAAATGCTATCTTAAATGTAAATGGAAATTCAAAATGGGAGAAAAAGTAAAACTTCCATTTTTACTCCAACCATGTTCCATATGTATTTATCAGAGTTTAGAGGTGCTAGAATTCCATTCTTCCAAATTGCATTTACGTCCTTTTTTTTTTTGTTTGTTGGTTTTTATTTCATGTTTTTTTTTTTTGGGAGGGGTGGGGGTTTGTTTTATTAGTCCTCAATTAATGATTTTGGGTTAAAGTTGTAATTGTGCTATTTGGAGGGGAAATCGAACATACTGCACACATAATTCATGAGATGAACTAAAATGTGACACTATATATTTTTGAATAAATGCAATTTACTTAAAATGGTATATCAGGTTAATTGATTAATCTTTTAATTTAGTAATACATACTACTTGGTTTAAGAAAATATTCCTACCTGCATAACTATTTAACTACAAATCAACTATTTTTCAAAGGATGAATTTAATTTTAGTAATTTATCAAAAATAATTTTCGTAATTTATCAATATATAATTGGAAAATTCTGGAGAAGAATTTTGGAAGAGAGTAGACAAAAATCTTTATTTTAGATTTTAGATTATGAAAATACTAAATACACTATTGAAGATGACCATAATATAAACTGTTACACAAATATAATTTCGTAAAACGGGTTAACCCACCAATATATTTATAACCCACAAAATAACATAAACCAATTCATCACCTAAATGAGTGTAAAGCCTCTGGTAAATCACATTACACTTAAAAATAGGATTGATGAGGAAAAAAAAAGGTGGATAATAGAGAATCTTGAATTCGACGGTGCAATAAGGGAATATAGATTTCTATAAACTCAATTTTTTTAATCAACACAACGCATATTACTACGTAGATAATGCATCTGACTTGAAACGCGTTGTGTGTATTATTAACTAAGCATATATTTAAGATAAGAAAGATATTTTTGAGTCTAATTAATTATGAATAAGTACCAACTAATTGTACATATTCTGAAAACAGAGTTGCAACATGGTGGATCGAAAAAACCTCTGAGAATCAAATGGCAAGATGTTCCTTTGCCCCCCTACCAGACAATGTCTCACATGCTACATCCATTTTAATACGTTATAAGATGCTAAAAACTGCAGCAAAAATCAATTAATTAATTAATTAAAGTATTGTTTGGATACGCCTTTGAACAAGGCTTATCTTTTCCCAAGTACAATTAATTTCAACATTAATTTATTTATATCTAAAGCATCCACATGCATCAAAGGCTAATTCAACGACGTCATCGATGATTAAATTTGTCAGATATAGGTAATTGTGATAATTAATTCAAAGCAAAACCATATAAATATCTCAATTTAAATCTATTCAACTCAAATTGTCTTGTTTGACTTCCGCGTAACAAGATCTTGTCTTCTATTGAAAATGAAGTAAAATGAAAGTTAGGAATAACTAAAAAGGTATCTTTTAGTTCATTTTTTTACCTTTTTTTTTTGGTCAGAAATAGGATTTTCATGACTACCTAAATATATGTTATTAGATTCAGCTCGTGGGGCAGTAATTTTGCATATCCATAACTTGTAAAATAAAATTTGCTTAATTTGTAAAATATGTTTGGATTCGTGAGACAATCTTATATAGATTTTTTTTAAAATTAAATTAATTAAAAAAAAACATGAGATAGTTATATAATTAGCAAATGATAATCCACAAATCAATGGGAAAAATAAGAGAAAAAATAAACTAACTAACATTTAATTTCTATAAAATTACTCTAGAAATTGTTCTAATATCTTTCTAAGACAAGTGGGGGATAAAAAATTAATACTAATAATAAGGAAGAAAGACAAGAAAAAATGGAAAAAAAAAAAGAAAAAAAAAGGTAACTAGTATAATATGGTGAAAAACAAGAAGCATATGATTTCCAAGTTGTACACTGACTCCAATGGGAGAAAATTAATATCTTGCCTGCATATATGCGTGCATGCATCTCCAGTTTAGTCCATTCATCTTCATTAATTTATCCCTTCTTCTTGGATTGATCATCAAGTCCACAATTTTTCTATTTCACTCTGCCAAACACAACCTTACAACCCCAGTAGCACATAGTATAGAATTGTTATGGGCAAAGCAACCAGCATTCCAAAAATAACCCTGCATTCACATGTTCTCACGTTTATTACATATATACTGGTAGGTGCAAATGAAGGCGTGTTTGTGTGTGAAAAGATTACTTACGCAGTGCTAAGTATGTCTGGATGCACATTGTATTCCTTTGCAAAAACGAAGGGAACAATTCCCTGTGGAAGTGCTGCCTGTTTGTTGCCAAAAATTAATAAAAAGTGCTATTTTTCTTGAAATTTAAGATTCATGATTTTGGATCTAGATATTTTAATATGAAGAATCGGGACCTGAACAATAGCTATGTGCAAGAGAACTCCACGAAGGCCGATGGCAATGGAAGTTGCAGCAATGACAGCTGGCCCTGTTAAGAACCTCACTGCCATTGAAAATGTTGCTACTGATTTCCCACATGCTATGATCTTTGGTTGCAAAGCCATGAATAAACCTGCAACAACAATTTCATTAATTGATTAATTAATCAATTACAAATAATTTTGTAGCTGAAAAGGATTATTACCTAGACTAAACATGGCCATGCCAAGACCTGCATCAGATAATATGGATATCGATCCTTTGACAATTGAGGGCATTTCAATGTTCCACCTGCAGATATATACATGAATATGCATCTCAGAAAATGTTGCTAAGTTTCTTTGATTGTGAAGAGATTATATAGACATAATTCAATGAAAAAATATATAAAGTAAATCACCTGAATGAAACTAGAGACCATATGAGTCCAAGAAGACTTGAATAAGTATTGGGATTTCTGATGAGCTTTCTCCAAACCATGATGAGTATAAGCCTAGTCATAACACTTGCTGGGGGCATTTGTGTCTTTTTCTCCATTACTCCACCTTCATCAAAATCAATCTTTTTCTGAGAATATGGAGACGCATTTGGAGGAAACTTAGCTGCATCTTCAATTTCAATCTCCTTATGATCTCCATTCATCATTTTCCTAGCTGGGCTTCCAATATTTTCTGTCCAATATCAACAATTTATAAACATATAGGGTTCAATGAATATTGACCAGATAAACAAACCAACATGAACAAACCTCGCGACGGAGCAGAATCAATGGTGGAAAAATCAGATGAGGCAGCTTTATTAACAGCATTTCTCATATTAGCTTCAGAAACAGGAGAAGCACTGGAGCTCCAAACAAACATGTGAAGCTCCTTGTTCAGATTATTGCTGCCACTGTTAGTCCCACCGCTATCCTTCCTTCTGGGATTAGAGAACATGGGATTAGGAGGAGGATAAGAAGGAGGCGCCGCCATTCCACCATTGAAGAGCTCACCACTCATACTCCTCCCAGTCCCCGTCTTCCTTATCTTCCCCATCTTCATCATCTCCTCATCGAAATTCGAGGTTCTTGGCGTGGCCCCTTTCGAAGACTGCAACGAGAAAACATCCCCTCCAAAACTGTTGTTGTATCCATGCTTAGGACTAGCAGCTTTGCTGTTAAACATGGCGTAGAAATCCGTCTGATTGAAGCTCGAAGCACGTGGCGTGGGCTCTCTGGAAGACTGAACAGAATAGATCTCCACACCAGTTAGATTCGAGGCTCTTGGAGTTATCCCACTCGAATGCATTCCCTTGTTGTAAGAAGAAACCATGGAAGCCGTCGTTGACCGTTTAACGACGACGTGAAGCTTTCCGTCGTCTCCGATCTCGGCGTCGGCTTGCAGCGGCTCACGGCCGTTAAGAGAGATGACGTCAGATTCGACCTTGAATGACGTAATGGAGCCAGCGGTTTCAGGGAACTGGTCAGTTATCAGAAGCTTGGCTCCTCTGTACTCGAACAAGAAGAGCATGAGAGTGTACCAAATCACGCTTTGCATGACCACGATTTGGACCATTAGGTTGCCTGAGAAGTCGCCATACATGGCTCTGAGTAAGGGGATTCCCATGACGAGGGTGTTGGGGAGAGTGGAGAGAGAGAAGAGAGTGATGAGCCACTCTGAGCTGCCATTCTTGCTGAAAGCTTGCCAGATGAAAAGGGCAACCAGGATCACCACTTTCTGCAGGGAATCTGCAGCTATGAAGTGGTAGTTCATGGCGTAGATGTCGTTGGTGGAGATGAAGTGGAACCCTAGCAATGGCACTGCGAATACCGCCACGAAACGGTTGATTCCGGAGCACTGATCAGGGGTGAAGATCTTCCACCATTTCACTGAGCCATACGCAAGAATCATGGCCACGTAGAGTGGGATTATTGCAGCAAGAACATCGTAGATGTCTTTTCCAGTGATCATAGTTGCTCACCCGAGAGAAATAAATAAAGAAAAATTGGGGTTTGTGTGGTGGTGGAATATGGAAATGGAGATTGTAGTTGGTGGAGAATTTATAGGAGACTAGAAAGAAAGATGGGTGAAAGAGGGTAGTAAAGAAAAAAAGAGTGGAAATAGTAAAATTATATCAAGAGGGAAAAAGAGGTTGACGAAATTAAGTGAAAGACAAGCACAGTTCGTAATCACATGGAACTGAGGATTAAAAAATGTTTAGTATGGTTTTTTGCTGCAACTTTTCATGTTATCTGAATATATAAATCAAATTTTGCAGCTGAAAAAATTAATGTCATTTTTTCACACTACATGGGGGAAGAGAAAGGGTTTGTTTAAGTAATCTTGATTAATTTTTTTTTTTAATTGTAAAATTCATTTTGCTTTCTATAACTTTTTTCACTCTTGTGTGAATGGTAACAAAAAAAGTTTACAAATAAAGTCAATTAATAATCATATTCTATAACAGTTGCATTTAAAATTAGAGAAAAATATTTTTCAAATGCCGTAACTTATATTTTATCCAAAAAATTACTCATAAATTTGATATGTTCAATTTTGATCATATTTGTATAATAAAATGTTCAATTTAAGGATTTTTACCATCGTTGACCATTTAAGTTTTTGGATTTTGACACGTAAGAGACACGCGATCAATTTAATTGAGGATTTTTAACTTTTTATTTTTTTTTATTTTACCAACTCGAATTTACCCACATTAATAATATTTATCATATAATAATAATAATATGAAACCTCTAATTCTAGCGAGTAAATCTCCCAAAAAAGAGTTGATGTGTAATATTTAGATTTGAAAATAAAATAAAATTATATGGACACCCAAATATGATAAAAAAATATTACATCAATTATTTGATAAGAAATCCTCAATTAAATTGGTTGCTGTCCTTTAAGTGCCAAAATCTGACAACTTAAGTGGTCGACAATGGTCTCCTTAAATTGGACATTATATTATACATACAAAATCAAAATTAGACATATCAAATTTACGGGTAATTTCTGCACAAGGTCAAAGTTATAGAACTTAAAAAAAAAAAAAATTCCCTTTAAAGCTACAACTGAAACAATAATTTTAGGTATTAATGGAGAAGACTGATGGAAATAAAATTATGTTTGGTCTCATAATTTTACACTTTCAATAAAATAGTCTCAGTCATAACTATCATATGTTTCAATTTCATCTCATAAGTTCATAACTCACACTTTTTGGATTTTGGTTGAAAAAAATTCAAAACGTATCGAAAATATATCACATGACATTATTTGAGGTTTTCCGACGATGATCATATATGAAGTTGCACCACGTGGTATTTTTGCATTGGTTGACCATCAATAAAAAAGAAAAATGAAGTCAATTATCACATCATAATTTTGATGCCACACTATGGATAAAAAAAATTAAAAATCTGAAAATAATAAAGATGTTGAATGTGCGAAGTACTAATGATGATGTCTAAATCCCTCAAAATCCCTAATAAATCAAACCCAAAACCCCCCAGACAATGATCGAATGATGATGTCAGAAAATTAAACTGATTAATTACCCAAGAAGTTCTAGCATGCAAAGTAGAGCTAAGGTTGATTAGCAAATAATGTGAATATTACATTCAAGATATTGAATGTGCGAAGAATATATATATTTTCTATAACCTTAATTTGAGGCAAGTTCTATTTACAATAATATACCTTCATAATTGATTAAAAAACCGACCATATCATTAATTAATTTTATTTTATAACTGTTAACATGTCAAAGTAGCCTTTCTTGCTTATTAATTAAAATAAACCAAGTTTTATTTCGTTTTAACCTAAATCAAAAGTAATCTTACTTTTTCTTAAAATCATTTTTTACCTCATTTTAAATAATACTTTATTGTAAGAGTACTATTCACAAGTTATTTTATAAATATATTTATAAGAACTCGAACATGAATATAATGTAAAGATACTACTAATATAATATAAATATATTATAATATAACTAAAATGTATATATATTTGTCAAAATACGAACATGTAAGAGATCGTGGGTGTACACAATTGACGAGTGAGATGCGTATGATCGCGTAAGAATGACTCACGAGTCGGGTCAATCTAATTACATAGATTTATGATTCATACATTTGATACACCCAATTTTTTATGATGTTTTACATAGTATAAAAGATTTTTATATAAATACAACAAAGCATATTTATGTCCAATTTTTTTACAGTGACTACCTAAGAACTGATATGCGCGGAGTAAAGATTGTTTATATATATAAAGAATTATTTGTTTACTTGATTTCTTGTACGGTTGTCTCACGTGCAATGAAATTAAAGTATATATTTTATAGATATAATTATCTTTTTTTAACTATAAATATATATTTTACACGTGTATGTTTTACAGATATAAGTATGAAATATAATAAATATGTATGTATTTATAGTTATAAATATATATTTTTCTATTATAAATATAAGTTTTGTAAAATCATCGCACGATGCAATAATTACATATGAATTTTTACATATTTTTAAATATCCTAATACCACATCCTCTTGATTCAAATTTATGTCCCTCCGCATCTACTTTTTCAACACTTTCAAATACGAGCTAAATGTATAATTGAAAAATAATGTTTAATTATAATACACGTGGTATTAGGAGTAATACATTTAATCCTTAGATTTTCACTATCTCAATGTGAACAAATATATCGGGAGGAGGAAAATTTCAATTTCAATTTTATAAATGTTTCATTATTAATTTTATTATATATTTGATTCTTTAACTATTATTTTTTTCTATTTTTGGTTTGATTTTGTGCTCGGAATGTAAATTCATTTTTACATAAATGTTGAAAGTGATAAATCCACGTTAGCGAATCCGATATCTTCATAGATAAAAATTGAAATTTCAATATGGAAATTGAAAAAAAAAAAAAAGATAATTAGATCTAGGACTAAAATTAAAATATGAAAAAAAAAATTGATAGTAAAATGTGGATAAGAGCCAAGTCCAAGGATGAAAATTGCAATCTGCCATTGTTCCCATTTGGTTAATTAATTCTAATAGTACATGACTTGTTGCGTTCTATAATTGTATTGAGTAAAATTAAACTCATAATTATTATATATAAACAGAATATATTGTCAACTGAAAATGAGGGGCTCCCGATGTTTAGGATAAATGTCAAATGAAAAAGATGGTTATCATCACTTCATATGTATTGGGTAAGAGTGGAAGAAACCCTCAAACGTTACAATAGCATGCTCTTAATTAATGCTCATTCTATTTCATACTAAATGTGATTTTGAAGTTTTTGTTATATATTAATGAACATAGAATTTGAACAAATATATTCTTAGATAATATGTATATTTTTCATTCATTCTTAAATTAAAGTGATTCTTTAATTTTCTTTTCTATTTCTTAATTATTTTATTATAATTTTCCCAACTTAATATAAAATTAAAATTTTCAATTTTCATTCTACAAATTAAAAAATGGAGTCATTTGATTAATTCAAATGAAAAAAATTAACATGGAGCCAAAAAAGCTTTAAAAAAATTGTACAGGCTATTGATAATATATAATCAAAGAAAAGAAAAATCTAACAAACGCATCTATGGCCTCTACTGAAAATCAAAACAATGAAGAATTTTTTGTTTGCACTTGAATCAGATGGTTTGTCTTGCAGATGGTTTGTCAAAACGTGAGAATGAGAATCTGGTAATTATAATGAAAGTAAGAAATTTGAAATTAGGAAAAATTATGGAATATTGTGTCAATAAATTAAAAAATTAAATAGAAAAATTTAAAATTAAGAAATCTTTAAAAAATTGAGAGTAGGGTAATTTTGAAAAAATAGTGACAAAATAGACAAAATCACACTTCATATGAAATAAAATTTTGACTCCAGAACAACATTTCATATGAAAAAGGGGAGTATATACCAAATGTTTAAACTAGTGTTAAGTAGTATATAACACCAATCAAATAATGTTTCGATACCCATCGGAAACATGTCTTAATATATCTACTGTTATATGTAAAGATTTTACCTCTTTAAATATTGTGATTTGAAATTTGATGACACATTAGCAGTGAACACCTTAATATGTGTTTACGGTGGGTAGGGTGTCAGGTGTATAACAGTCTACCCAATTGATCCAAGTAAATTTCTCTACTAATGTACATCCACGATCCAATCAATATCTTTTTATACATGAAAAATATAAAAATATGATGGTTAATTTCAATATTGGTGTTGTATATAAGGCATTTTTCATTTTTTGATAATATCAAGTATTTGTTTTTTAATTTGGTCTTCTATATTTTAATTTTATCTAATTTTGATTGGATCAAAATGATTGACATGGTTGCCGAAATTCGACTGTCATATCAGAATTTTCAATAATCACGTCAATAATTTTGAAAATTCCAACCAAAATTGAAAAAAAAAACTTAATCATCAAAAAATAAATAATATCTTACACACATAACCAAAATTTAAATTAATCCAAAATATGACCACTCATGTCACATGACACATAACCACGTTGATCCTTAAATTATTTATATATTGTGATGAATACTTTTAACTTAAAGAAAAAAATTATATAAGGGAAAACACATAAAAAATGGTGGACAATATTTTCCTAATCTCTGCTTTTTAATTTTATATATATGTTTCAATATAAAGAATATGTACGTAACTTAATTTTATAATCAAGAGTTTTTATAATTTTTTAAAATGCATATATTACAGTAATCCTATGCTAGTAAATATAATGTAAGTGGGGATTAGGCTTTAGGAAATTCACAAAATAATAATAATAATAATAATAATAATAATAATAATAATAATAATAATAATAATAATAATATAATAATAATAATAATATAATAATAATAATAATAATAATAATATAATAATAATAATAATAATAATAATAATAATAATAATAATAATAATAATAATAATAATAATAATAATAATAATAATAATAATAATAATAATAATAATATATAATCTTATTCCTGAGGTGTCACAGAGATCTGTTGGTTATCGACAAATTGTACATGATTTTATCACTTCAATAGAAATGAATGCTGCCATAAAGAAAAATTATTGATCTTTATAATTATGTAATGATGATATCTAGTTTGTGGAATTTGAAAATGAGGGCAAAATTTAATTTGGGATATTTATAATCTATAAAGTTAGAGGCTTATCTTCGTGATTAAATAGGCTAAATTTCAAATTAATAATTATTATTATTGGGCTTTTATAGTAACTCTAGGTTCATAGTTTGGCAGCATCTCATTTTACTTGGTTTCCATTTTTGTATTCCAAGTTGTATGTTAAGAGTTTGATAGATATATCAAATAAAAAAGAAAAAAATATATGTATAAAATATCATATTATTCAATCGAACTCAACTCATTCGATTTGATTAAAACTCAACTCAGTTTAACTTCTTCAAAAGAATTCAGACATAATTTTTAATATCAATAAAATTTCAACTAGTTTGAGTGCATTAAACCAAACTTATTTACAACTTATATGTAATCTAATGCGGTTTTCTACGAATTTAAAGTGAATTATATATCAATATATTGGTGCATATAATTCATTAAATTTGAAAAAAAAAAAAAACAATTCCGTTGTAAAATTATATATCTATCCTACGTATGAAGTAGGAACACAAAAAATCTTTTTTTTTTCTTTTGGATTGAAGGAACCTATTCAATCATTATATGCTCTTCATATCAAAATAATTGTTCTTTTATAAAAGGAATAATTTTCAGTAAAATCACAATCTTTATTTGAATTGTCATTTTAATAAAATATTTCAATATTGATCAAATTAATATAACTTATATATGTAATATATTTTATGACTGAACTCAGTTTTGAAAAAATTGTATTTTTTTAATAAACATCGAAGGGAGTGGAGGGAAGAAATGTGAGAGATAAAAAAATACTAGATAACTTGGGTTAAAAAATGTATATTAATAGATAATGATGTTTTTTTCACTATCTTAATTAAAAAAACATACTCCATATATAAGGTTAAAGTTATTTTAACTAATAATGAAAAATTTAGTTAAAATGATAATTTGAGTAAGGTTGTAATTTTTCCGTCCATTAATCCTTTATAAAATTATATACAAATCAATGAACTTTACGAAATTACATAATTTTCCTTTTATTAAATTTAAGTATTAATTGATGTCCTAATTTTTTTTTATATATGACCTTTTTATTGAAATAATTTTATGAGATGAATTCAACTACCTATAAAAATTCATTTTAAAAAATCAATCTTTAAAATTATAAATTATGAATCGTAAATTGACTTGATCATCAACAGCTATACGGACTTAATAAGAATCCTCATAAGTGTTATTTTGATCGCTATGCCCTTTTAATACAAATTCTAAAGCCTTTATTTAGAAACAGAAAAGAAAAGTAAATGTGGACAAAAAAATAAGGATAATTATTTGATGAACTTTTAATATAGGTTAATTTCAATTTTAATCTATGTGAGATATTTTTCATTTTTTTATAATTAAATTTTTTTTTTTTTACTTTTGATCCTTTAAATTTTAATTTTTTTTAAATCACAGTCTTATTTTGGATGAAATTTTCGAAATCATTAACTTGACTGCTGGAAATTCTGATATGATAATCAAATTTCAGCGGTCACATCAACAATTTTGAGAAGTTGAATCAAAATTAGAAAATAAAATATAAATAATCAATATTGAAAAATAAATATTTTATTATCAAAAAAAATTTAAAGTGTACCAAAATTGAAATTACTCGTATAATATAACACTAATATTGAAACAAAATTTTCTGGCTAAAACGATATTTTAGAGGGATAAAGTATTATACGATATCCTTTATTCCGATACATGACCCCAAAGGGAGGAAAATAAAAAAAGCCAATTTCATCATTAATTGGGCACAGTAAAATTAGATACGCAGCACTGTTCATGCCCTTATTCTCACGATCGTCAATGAGCCCCCAAATAATTCTTGAAACCTATTTGTTCCCTAATCTGTCTATATTTGAGCTATTTTCAATATAATTTGAGCTGAAATCTTTTATTTATTGTACTTTGTAGGCTTAATCCATAATTATCAGTCTTTTATCTTATTTTAAATAATGGAAAGAAATCTATTGTACTCGTATCACTTCTAGTGAATCGAAAATCCTAGTAAAATTGATAAATCCATATCATAAATTGTGAGATTGACCTTCTGTAATAGTATTTAATTTCTTAGTCAATATTTTTAATATCCTTCATGTATTAATGATGTTATCTAATAGAGTGATAAACTGGACGTATATAACAATTATCTTGAAATATAAGGTGAAATGGCCAATTATGGGAGAAGAAAACTATTTAAATCCCTGCAATTCTCATTCAAGAAAAGAAACAACGGAGGATTAATGGTGTTAATTTTAGGGGGTTACGAGTTAAAATTACAATAATTAACAAACAAACAAATTTGACTAACTTTTCTCTTCTCTTTTTTTGTTTTCTTTAACTAAGATAAAATGCAGGCAAAAGACTCCCATAAATAAAGCTTTTAATTAAAAGCTTTTGAGTAAAATTAAACAGTAAGTCAAAGATGAAATAAAGTGAACATAGTTTTCTTTTCTTGGTTTGGTTTTGGTTTCCTCCCAGGAGTCATAATCCTAACGCATGTAATTATTATTGCCTTATTTTCTTTTGACATTGATAATCACTCCAATATTAACTACATAATTAAAAATGTGATTAATTTCACTAAAATCCCCAATATAATTGTGTTGTTATCACTCCCATATCTAACAGTATAAAATGTCTTAACTAGACCTTCCTAACTCATCGACACAAATTCTCCATCACCCCAAAAATGGATGGCAATGGCGAAATATGTCTTGGCCTCGGCCTCGGTCTCGGCCTGTCGGAATCATGTCCGAAACGGGAAATCCCACAAAAGAAGAATAAACGAATACTTTTTCTGGATCTTTCAATCCCAAATAACCATGGAACAAGTGCTGACCTGAATTTGAGCTCGAGAATAATCAAACAAGCTGAGAAACAAGGAAGCTTGAATAGCTTTTCCAATGGTCGCAAAGAGGATCATGATGACATCAATTTTTCCATGAATTTTGGCAGAAAGAAATTGAGGCTTTCAAGGGATCAAACAACCTTGCTTGAAGACAGTTTCAAACAGCATACTACCCTAAATACGGTATAATTAATACACACATGGTGATCATATATATCTGTTCTTCTTTATTTTTATTGTTTTTATCCAGAATTTAATGTTTCCTATGTGTCTGAATTTTTTTTCAATGAATTGTTGCAGGCTCAGAAACAAGCACTTGCAGAAAAATTGAATCTCAAACCTCGACAAGTTGAAGTTTGGTTTCAAAACAGAAGAGCCAGGTGATTTCTCTCTCTCTCTCTCTCTCTCTCTCTCTCTCTCTCTCCATAAATAAATAAATATATATATATATATATATATATTTTTTTTTTTTTTGTTAATATGTTTAAATACAGGACAAAATTGAAGCAAACGGAGGTAGATTGCGAATACTTGAAGAAGAATTGCGAGAAATTAAGCGATGAAAACCGAAGATTGAAGAAAGAGTTGTTAGAGCTACGATCATCGTTGAATATGGAAAAACCACAAGCACAGCCACCGGCGGCGGCGTGTTGCCATCATAATGCGGCGGCGGCACGCGAGAAAAATGTGACTGGTAGGGGCGGCGGTGAAAAGCAGGAAGCGGCGGTGGCTGCGGTGGTCCATCAACCCTAAACCTAATGATCAGTGTAAGCGGCTTCAATAGCTAGGGCTTGTAGGAGGTGGAAAAGAAAAGGAAACTATTGATATCACACTGTATATTTTTGGTAATCATTATTATACCAATTTTAATAAATTTTTTATTTTGGCCCAGCCTACTCTCTACTAATATTATAATCTATATATATCTTCAATTATTTTTTAACGACTTTAATTGGGAATATTATTAATAATTTTACTATTGAGGATGAAAGGTGATGTCATAGAGTCGAGAGTCGAGATGATGAGTACTATCCTATTGTCACGGTTTTTAATTATATTCTTAAATTATGTAACATATACATGCATTACATATTGATTAATTTGGATAATGTAAAATTAATGGTAGCACTGTAACTCAAGTTTTGATATCAGTCACATGCACATTAATATTCTGATATCTGTTATATTGAATTTCATTATTTTTTAGAAATTTATTATTTTAAGTTTTATCATTCTTTTAGTGAACAATACATGTTTATTCATTCAGAATGAATTTGGAGGAATGTTTTAAATCATGTTCCTTCTATAAGATCATGTTCATGGCTAACTTGTTAGGTTTAAAATCATTTTTGTCTTATTATAAATATGGTTTCTTTCGATTTTAATTTCATAATTGTTACAATTTTCAATTTAGTCATACAATTTAAGAATTTGTCTGATTTTAGTTCAAGATATCTTTGATTTGGGACTTTCTAAACCTAAAAATGATGTGATAATACATGTTAAATTCTTATTGATTGACATGCGTTGTTATGTCACCAGAAAGCTATTTTCGAGTGAAATAGAATTTTCCAATCAAATTAAACTGAAATAAAACAGGTTCTTAAATTGTGGAATTAAACTGAAAATCATGATATTTATGAAATTAAAATTAAAAAATATCATAATTATGAGACGAAAAATAATTTTAACCGAACTTGTTATAATGTCATTTTTAGCCTATATCGAGAATATTGATAATTATTGTGACTAAATATAATATACTTGGTTGTACGAGGGTAGGGCTACAGTATATTGAAGTCATACTACACACATTATCGTTCAAACTTCATATACGTCTAAATTGTTAATGATCTTTAAAATTAAGTTTGAGTTTGAGGTTTTCATCTAGTTCAAATTTAATTACTTTCTGTCCTAAAAAATAATCGTATTTCAAAAATTATAGATAGCTTTTCATTAAAAAAAAAAATCATAATATCACTGTACAAACTAGCAATTAGTTATAACAAACTTTGAACCATGGACGTAATAAATAAATGAAGGGTACAAGTGAGATTTCATAGTTACAAAAGATTTTGTATTTTCAGAAATAAAGTTTTATTTTGATGAAACATGACTTCGATATTTTGATGAAGGAATCACATAAAAAGCGTTATATTTCAAAAGCTAGAATTGATGTTAATTTGATTGAAAAAGTCCATAATATCCTTGTAATTAGTTACCAAAAAAAAAATATATATATATATATATATATATATATTGAATAGGGAACTTTATAAAGAAATGAAGGGTATAAACATTTTCGTAAATCTGTTTTATTTCTTGAGGTTGAACTCAAACCAAACTTGGTAAATTTCTTAAATAGAAATTATATATATCTTAAACAAAATATAGGTAAGGATAGATCTTGGTTCTTAAGAAGGACATTGATAGATATTCTTATTATTATAAGCAAATGCAAAGAATTAATAATGTTAAATAGAAACGATAATATGAACACATAGGCTTGGCCATATGAACGTGGCATACGCACTATATATTAATCATGAATATTATGGACATATTTAATTACATTCCGAACATTTAAATTACATTTTATCGACCTTTCTTTTTTAATTAGCCCATAAGATTTCCTCAATTTCTAAGTTGTGGCATTTATACTTCTACTTTTCCAAAAACACTTATATGCTCAATACTTATTATAAGTTCTAAAATAGAATACCAACATTTGGGAGTTATTTAAAAACTAAAAGTTGTAATCAAGAAATCTAGTTCAAGATTTTTGTGCATTGATATTTGCATTTACACTAGTTTTTCATCATTATAAAATTGCAGATTTCCATTACAACTCACAATGTTGGCCTTGATATCATCCCCTATAATAATAATTCCTAAAAACATAGCTGTGCGTGTACGGCTAGCAATTAGGTTAATTATCAATTTAACTCTAACTATTAAAGAGTCCACTTAAATTATTATTTTGTACACATCTAAACATGTATAAAAAGAATGTACAGTTACTATTTTGTTAACCCGTTTTAATTTAGTACTTCGTATATATCATTTTTAATATAATTTGGTAGCATATTCAACTAATTGATATTAATATAATTGAAATATATACTAGTAATATATTTTTCATTTAATAATATCAATAGGATACTATGCACCGAGTGTAGGGCTCATTCCTGATCGGAAGCAGTGTCAACATTTAATTTTCAAGTACAATATAATTATGCCATTATTTTCTTTTTGTTGTTTTTTAAATAAAATAAGTTGTCGGAGACAATAAAAATTAGAAAATTTAAATAATTCAAAGTTTAAATTGTATCCTCTCAACCAATTACTTTACTTCATCATAAAAAAAGGAAAAAAAAAAAAAACTCTTGAATTTTCGAGGTTCGTGAAATTTGTTTTCGTTTAATTAATCGTGAAAATTGTTTTCTTTTCAAGATATTAAAGAAGGAATGTGCTAAATGCTGGGTATCTTCTTTATAACAATCTAGAAGACTTCACCCCTAGAAATGTAGCCTATGATTTAGGGCCTCTAAAATTTGCAAACTGGACAAGTGTCTATAGATGTCCAAAAATACAAAAAAAAACAAAAAAAAAATTAATTAATTAATTATTAACTCCAATTTAAAGAGGAAAACAAAGATCTAAAAGGTCTTGAAACAAAATTATTACCAAAATCAATTTAGATTGAAACGATCTCAGATAAGTTTTTGTTATTTCTACAGCTTGTTGCCTTAGCACACATAATATATTAAATAATGGCATTGATAATTCAATATATATGTGGCATACCTATAAATAAAAAAAATCATTTCATAATAAAAGATCCATGATCGAAGACCTAGAGCTTGTTATAATGAATTTAGACTATTCACCATCATCTCCACTTGTTGCTAAATGGAACTATTTACTAATGGACTTTGATTAACTCATTTCCATATATTCTCCCTCTATACCTATGGCTAGCTACACCTTATTCATCTAATTGCTATAAAATTCTACAACTTTCAATTCATTCTCCTCCTTTGAAGTCTTACAACTTCAGATCTTGAGACAATAATGCACACATTGTATAATACAAAACTGAATAACGAAATAGATGCTGCATTTGATGAATATATTCCGAGTGTAGAGTGTAACGAAATCCATTCTTGTTGAAAACTAAGTCTAACTTTTAGTGCATTAAGGAATCAATGAAACTTACTATGTTCATCCTTCAACATGAAAGATTATCAGTCAATGAGTTGAAAAGCATTAATTTGTTTCAGTTCCCAATATGTTTACCAGATACATGGCTGTTTTATTACTGTCTCAAAGATCTTCCCTGTCCTCAGTGTCGATGCCTAGAAGTTTTGCAAGTTCACCATTTTCGTATGCTTCAATTGTATCTGCAATCAATTTTACATGTTTATGTTACACAAGGAGTGGCAGGTGGTTAGAAGACGGAAAATGAATTTGGAAGAGAGAAACGAGATACCATCAGAGCCTCCGAGAAGTTTCCCGTTTATGAAAACCTGTGGTACTGTTCGTCTCCCTGAAATCTTGCTCAAAGCATCTTGAATGTTTCCACCATCCTCTGCAAATGAATACAGAGCCACAAATGCAGTTGTAATAAATTCAAGAAGAAGTAGGAATGATATGATGGAGTGAAGATAAACCAGGCAAAGAACCAATTGAAAGGATAACAAATCATTCCATGTTATCTTTCTATTATCGATACTTATATCTAGAATTGAGGTGATAAACGAAAATCTTATGAACAACAAACCTCTTTCATCAAGTTCAACAACATATGGCTCCTGCTTCAGCTCCTTGAAGACTGCTTTTGCCCTTCTACAGTATCTACATATCAATGACATAGAAAAGCAATAATATTAAGAACACTGCAATTAATCAATGCAAGATATTCTAAGTGACAAGAGGCAGCGATACAGAAACAGCTTTTTCTATGAGATGTGCCCAGAAAATAAAAAATTTAAAAAGGCACTCAAGCAGATTAACAAGCGATTACAGCTACAAGGAACCAAGCTTAATTAGCCACAATTTTGAAGAGAAAGTTTCTAGTCATTCCAAGTTCCGTATACAACAGTTTGCAGGTAGGGGAATTGTAATTCTTAACAGCAAAGTTAAAATCTCTAATGTGTTGATTTAAAATAAAAAGTGTGACATGACAATAGGCATCAAGAAAAAAATATATATCGAATTACAACTCAACCTAGTCTCTCAGATCGTTACATTAGATTACAACAGAAGTACATTCCAGGACAATTAACTGAATTCATAAAGGGTAAGAAAGCAAGAGATCCAATATCAACTTCAGTATGATGTTAAAATGAAAACCTAAAGAAACTTGGAAATGTCACACTTTTAAGCCATAACTCCAGGTAAATAGTGAAAACACCATACCCATTCAAACCACTCCTACAGAGGTTTATGAGTTGATCTGCTAATAACAATTAGAACATTTCAAGCAGTGATTCCTAACTCTGCATAGCTTCACCAGCCACAGAAGGAGCAACAGGAAAACTACTAGATATGATTCAGATATCATCCTCTATTTTTCTGGTACACATTCTATTAATTTATTTTGCATATCCCATTGAAATAGTCCTGAAAGCTCAACTGCGGTTCCAATAGTTGTTAACTACACCTTGTTTGTGAAAAGGTTCCACACAGTCCATAATTCATAGTTCGGTTTATTTATAGGACTTTCAATCGATCACTCACATACCCTCATAATAAAATTACTCCATAAAAGTCTAGCTAGCAACTAGCATAGTTTGCCTTTCACACTCCATGTTTCTACTTAACTACCCAAGTAAAACTTCTTTTGATAAGCAATTCCTTCCAATATATAATTGCAAATTTGCATTTCATACTTTGGAAATCAATCAAGAAAATGTAAACATCTGAGAACTAATTTCAATCAAAGAGAAATATTCGTATATGCCACCGTTTACAATACTTTCGATTCTTTCAAGTTTGCCACAAGTTCTAATGATTCCAACTAAATCCACCCCACTAAAACACCCAATCTTCGAATCAACATTCCAATAAACAATGTTAAATCACCACTCACCAAACAGCATAAATATACAGGTTCTTATATTTCGAAATCTGTAATCTGAAGAGGCAAGACACATTTGCAGAATTCAATTAACCCACATTTTTCAAATTGTGACATACTCTTACTATATTCTAACCCTACAATAAAGAGCTCATAAAAAGTAAAACCTTTCAAAAGCTACGACATAAATTTCTTAAAATAAAAAACCCACAAGTCAAGAATAAAACTAAACTTAATCTCCCTATCTTCAGTAATAACTAAACCTGAATTGACAAAAAGAAAAACAAAACAGGGCTAGAAGAAAATAAATGAAAGGAGTTAAAGAACTGTAAAGGGCGTACCCGCAGTAAGATTTGGAAAAGATAACAATGGGATGAGAGGAGATGGTCTTCTTCACAAAAGTAGATGGGGATTTGGGCTTTGCTTCAACGCATCCAGGGTACGACGCCAGCAAAAGGGAAACGAGTAATGCGATTACCCAGATGAATTGCAGTGTCCAGAGTACATTAGCAGAAGGCTTCGCCATTTTCCGATGCAGCCACCGCTGAATCGCCAACAGTATCCAAGATCGGATCTTTATGTATCAGAGTGACAATTAATTTTCAGGCCCCTGCCAGAATCTGTTCCCTTTTTTCGTTTGATTCTGTTTCTCAGTTTTCATGTATTTTTGTGTGTGTTTGGGGGGGGGGGGGGGTGAGATAATCTTTTTTTGAAACTTTATTAATTATAAGTTATAACTAAATAATAATTTCAAATTTTAAGGGTAGCTGAGTTAATGTTAAGATAATATAATTAGTATTTTACAATAAAGGACCAATTTCTATAATTATGTTATATGAGTGTGCTAAAATAAATGTTTGGCTAATTCTTTCAATTTTAGTATTGCTTATGAAATTGTATTGGTTTCATTGCACGCATTAACTATTTTAGTATATTAATATTATTAAAATATCATGAAAATGGAGAGTCACGTTGAATGTTCTTTGAACATAAATAGGACTGTTAAATTGAAAAGGTATGAGTATTATGTAGAAAATTGTTTAATGTATTTCTACCAATATAAAAACGGATATAATTGAATGAGTTAAAGTTCAATTACTCATTCATGTGTAGATTGTAAATTGAAATGTTTTACGAAATTAAGTTCGTGGAACAATGTCAAAAGGGTGATATGCTTCAACAAATCTATTTATTTACCTCAAGAATTTATAATGTGTAGGAATTGGGATCCAATTGAAAACAGAAGGTTATCTGAATGGGTAGCTAATAATAGTGAAGTGACTGATTGCCAAATGCAAAGTTTGGCCCACTAAGGAAAAATGCCAGATATGAACCATTTACAAGACCTCTTCATTTCCAATACTCAACAAAATGTTTGGTCTCAAGATTATTGTATTACATCAATTCTCTTGCTTGTCAGAGACTGCATAAAATTCAATGATAAAAATTCAATCATTGAATTTTATGCAAAAATCATTTTGGGCCTCAAAAGGGATATATACATGGATTGTAGCTGAATGCGAAGGTTTTTAAGCATATGCAACAACTGAAATAGGGTTAGCACTATTATGAAGAAATTAGAACTTGATTGGCATCTAATTCTAGGGTTGCAATTGTTGACTTGACTCGGTTCGTCCCCGACAAAGTGTTTTTTTTTTTTTTTCACAAATGTAATATAACATTGTTGATAAAAAAAATTAAAAAAAAGTGTGTATTTAATAGTGTATCTAATATATATCGATAATTCAATGGTTTATACATGTATAAACAATGTAATATACAAGATATCAAATATTAACCGTAGGCAAAAGTCAAACTGAGTTTAAACACTTCCAAAATTGTTGCAACGGCTTGTAAACATGCTTCAGGCTTATATAACCAATTTTCAGTGTGAGCTCAAGAATGAAATAGTTTATAAGATGAATAATAATATATTCTTATGAGCTCTAGAAAGAGTTGTTTTTTTTTTCTTCTCAAATGCTATGTCAACACTGTTTGTACAACGTGATAGATATATATATA
Source organism: Scutellaria barbata (assembly GCA_028654395.1). Classification (NCBI taxonomy): domain Eukaryota; kingdom Viridiplantae; phylum Streptophyta; class Magnoliopsida; order Lamiales; family Lamiaceae; genus Scutellaria; species Scutellaria barbata. Next base: position 8,048,771 of record CM053646.1, on the reverse strand, counting down.
TATCTTCATAGATCCAGACACCTCAAAGGTTCTAACTCAAATACTGCATGCTAACACTATTGAAGATGGTCCCTAATTGAGTATGTATATACAGAGAGAGAGAGAGAGAGAGAGATCCTATGATTGCTTTTAATCAGACTTCACAAGTGATGAAGGTCTGTGTCACAGAAAAAAGGGAGCTCCAAGTACATGTCATTTCCTATTGACTATAATAGTAGTAAGGTAGATCCATTCTGTTAGAAGGCCTTTGTCTTTTCCGCTTTGTATTTTCATAGAAACTCTCCCTCCAAATAAGCTATCACTATTTCCCCCTCTTCTTCCTCTCTTATGGCCCTTTTCCACCTCTTCTTCTTCCTTCTCTTCAACCACCCTTTACTCACTGCCGCAATTGAAGGAGCCACCAACCTTACCGCCACTCCACCGCCGCCATCAAGAACCACCGCATTCAAGCCGGGAATCTTCGCTGTTGTGGGGACACTCACCACCATTTTCTCAGTAACCTTCTTATTGCTTATGTACATGAAGCACTGCAAAAGAAGCAGCTACACCAATACCTCCAGGGGCTACGGCTACCCTCCATCGAGAAGAAACTCAGGCATCGACCGGAAAGTGATCGCGTCGCTTCCAATGTTCCGGTTTTCGTCCCTACGTGGCCAGAAAGACGGCCTGGAATGCGCCGTCTGTTTAAACAAGTTCGACCCCGACGAGGTTCTGAGGTTGCTGCCCAAATGCAAGCACGCTTTTCACGTCGAATGCATCGACACATGGCTCGAAGCTCACTCGACGTGTCCACTCTGTCGATACAGGGTGGACCCCGAGGACGTGCTCCTGATCCTGTACAATCACAGTGGCCACATCACGCCACGTAGCAGCGATCAGGGAAAAGGGAAGGAGTACACGAACCCGAGAGTGTCGGGGCGGCACTCCTCCGCGGGGGAGGGCGGCACACTCCCCCTGGAAATCATCGTGGAAAATCCAGGGAATGATTTCCGGGGGAGGGTTTCACTGGACAGCTGGAATTCCAGGAGGAAAACAGGGGAGAGTGAATCTGTAAATCTAAGCAGCTGGAAATCATTCATGAGGAAGAGTGCGAATGAGCCTGGAAAGGATGCGGAAAATCCGGGCAGGAAGGTGAAAGCGTCCAGGAAAGACGGGCAGCTGCCCGTGCAAGGGGACAAACACCGCCTGGAACACCGGATCATTGTAGGAGGAGGGGAGGAGGAGGAGGAGGAGAAGGAGCGGCGGCGGTGGAGCGACGTGCAGGCGGCGGAGGCGCTGTACCTGAGATCGGAGATGCTGCTAGGAGGAGGGGAGAGTGGCAGGGATGTAATAAATGGGAGAAGTGTGTCGGAAATAACAGGGGTGAGTAGGTACAGGAGCAATAATGGAGGGAAAGAGGAGAGAGAGAGAGTGGTGAAGAGGTGGTTGGCTTGGATTTCACAATCACAACAGAACCAGCACCAGCACCAGAATCCAGCTGGACACTCTGCCACTTCTTCTTCATCACCTCCTCCCATTCTTCTTTAACCATTTTCTCTATTTAATACTCTGTTTTTTTCCTCTCATTATACACTCTGCCTAAACATTCATTCATTGCATCCCAAGAAACATTATCCTTTGGGACATTAAGAGTTAGGTACTCTGTCATTACATCACTCACTTGTCCATTCCCACACCAATTTCTACTTACTCTTTTTTTTTTTTTTTTTTTTTTTACTACATAACAAGTTTTATCAAGATGAGGTAAATTCATATCTCAGTAGCTACGAGTACAACTCAAAAAAGAAGTTGTTAATCTTGTCATAATCAGGAACTAGAATCAAACTCGAAATTAACAAAAGCTATGGATATTAAAAATGGGGATTTACTCACCAAACTAGAAAACAAAAAAGACAAATAACACTTGCCCGGAAATTTTATTTTACAACCCCACCACTCCCTTTCTTTCTTAAAGAAGAGAGAGAGAGAGAGAGAGAGAGAGAGAGTGTGTATTATAGATGGCAGAAGTCCCTCTCAGGTTGGCTGTTGCATTTAGTGCCTGGACTGTCATCTGACAATCATCAGATCACATTATTAGCAAAAAAAGCAACAATGCAAGCTGAGATTTAAAGGGAAGGAAAAATGGAACTATTACCTTAACCAACTATTATTATATCATATCATATCATATACACTTCATTTCACTCAAACAACGATTTTATTAGTCACTCCTTGCATTTTGATAGTATATCAGCAGAAAGGATGGAAAAGGTAAATAAATGCCTGCACACTATACATGCATATACGATATTTTAATGTACAACATGTTTGAATACTAGTGATACAAAGCCACCAAACTGCAAAGCAGCAATGGAATTAACGGACAATCCGACCGAATATACACAACCCCTCATCCATACCCAAAATGCTAACGATTGAAAAGCACTTCCTGCTTAGTGATAGTTCCAGTGGTCCATCCAACGTTTGTTGCATGGTCACTTTTTGTCTGTGGTTACACCAACAACAACATTGCTTACCTAAACATTTAGCGACGTTCTCAGAATTATGGTTCAGATTGAAGGCAGAAAAGAAGATAAAAACAAAAGACAAACAAGAAATGTACCAGTTTCCCACTCTTGTTAACAGACATAGGATTTTCCACGACAACAGTTTGGCTCTGGGAACTGGGTAACGGCTGCATTATAAACAATACAGAAAAAGCATACAGTCAGAAACGTTTCTCCCTTACAATGTATGCGTGTAAACTATAAAGTTCTCTGAAATTAGATATCAGAACTCACCGCTGAACCTGAAGGCACTGGTGTAGAAGGGGGAGGTTCGGTTGGCCGATGCGCGGGAATTGGGACTCTCACATTTCCCATCTGCCAATATAAAGTAATGAGATAATAGTACAATAAGAGGATTCACAAACCACATTAGATGAATTCAGGATGATAATCTTCAAGGAAAATTAGATAATTATGCCAATGTACTTACATTGACATTTGTGATATATTGACAAACAGCACATTTGACGGATGGAGCACCATAAGGATACATGAGAGTTGTGTGACAGTTTCCACAGTTGATGTGAGCGATATTAGGTGCTACCAAAAGACAACCAAAACGCAAATGAATATATAGCCACAAACCAAAATCAATAAGTGAAAAATCGCATAGATATTATGGTCGAACATATTCAAGCACATAATGGTAACATAATCTTGTGAGAGCCAATTATTGGTCCAGCAATAATTGATGAAAAATGACCTAGATATTACAGTTGAATGAATTCAGGTGCATAGTGATAACATAATCTTGTCGGAGCGGGAGCCATTTATTGTTCTGAAATTGATTTTGCAGTGGCAACCACACAGTGGTTATTATATTGCATCCACATGTAATGTTCTCCATGGTATAATGTGGTTCTCCAGTATCCTTAGACAGTACACATAACTTTGGTAAAACTGACAGAGATACATAAATAACTCTAAATTGCATATCCCACTGCACTGAGCAGCATAAAACAAAATGGTCAGTGCAGGTTATACCAGAAAATATTATCATTCAATCAGTTAAAATCTCTCATTGGAAATTTCACGAAATAATTCCGCTGGCATGCAAAAAAGAATATCAGGATATGGGTATTACAGGAGCAGAGAAAATCAATCCATCTGTTGGGACAACCCAGGTCTTGCTGGATGGGAAAAAAAAAACCTAATATAAAAAGAAACAATAAAGTGATAAACAACAAGACTATCTAAGTGGTTGTGGAGTGATGGATCCTCTTATAAAACCAATAACTGCTCAACGAGATTGAGTGGAAATGGTTCTTATGGCGGGTGATGAAAGATAAAGCATAAAGTTCTTTGACAGTTCACCAGAATCTTGAACTTCCTGAGCACCAACGGTGCCAGCCAGTATTGTGTATTGTACATATAACTCAATCATAAGCTGTAAGACCCTGACATTACAACCCATGACAACTATCATTTTCCATTCTCTAATTACCTGGAGCAAGGTTTACTGTGTGACAACAGGAACATCTCACACTTGTAGCACCACGAGTATGCATCAGCAATGTACGGCATCCTCCACATATCAGTTGGGCCGTTTCCATTCCTGAGTATCAACTAGGTTTAAGTTGCATAAAACCCAAAAACTGAAATCAAAATATTAAAAAAAAAAAATTATATATATATATATATATATATTAATATGCATCATATATATGCATTGGATGCCCATACTCTAATAAATTGGGCTTCTCAACATGAGATTCATAGAATCAGAACAATGCAGAAGACAAAATGAAAGAGCAAACAAATATGATGTCAAAGCTAAAATCAAAACAACCCTGATGACTTGACACTCAAACTCATGATGTCAAGAAGGAACGGGGTTACAGGCTGTTAGGACACTTCAAATAAATAAGAGTCCCAATTACGGTATCGTATCAATGAATACTCCACCACTCCTAGGGTTATGATCCATAGAAAACAGAGGAGCTTCCTTTTATATCATCAGGCTGTCCATGAGCATGCAGACCAAAGTGGTAACTAAGATATATTACTTCAACTGTCCATGTTTACATGCTCTCATTTCTACTTGCACAAACTTCACAATACAGTTGAAAAGGTGGAAATTTTCTTTTTCCCCACAAGTAAAGGTTAAATATCTGTATTAGTCATGGCATGTAGTAGGATTCTAAATTAAGGTGCTTTTGGAAAACATATGGCGCAAATAAATGGAAGCAATACTCTTCAGGAACCCCAACAAGAACTAAGGAGATACCAAAAACATACAGGAATACATTGAATGTGAAAGAAAAAAGAAAGGTGCCACTAATGCTGACTAACAACAACAACAACAAAGCTTTCTATTCCACTATGTAGGGTTGGCTGTGAATCATATTTCATCATCATGTTCAGACAAACACATTTTTTTAGGAAAAGCTTGAACAACCTTTAAACAAAAGGGTAACTGTACCCGAAACCAACACAAGTTTTAATTAAGAATAACATATTCTTTTCAATAGTTTCCTTTTTTTAATTTCTGAAGATTATTCCCCACTTTCTATGTACCAACTGAAAGAAAAGAATACAAGTAATAATGATAAGATTTTGTTGTCCAAGAATTAGCTAGATATATGACACACAAATGGAAAGCCCAAAAATCCAGATCAAGGCAAGCATGCAAACAGGGCATGAGATGCATTCACAATTACCATAGAAAACTGTAAACATTTTGACGATGAGAAAATGAAGTGAGTAAAAGGTTATTAATTGCAGCAGAATACAACAATCATGTCCAATCCATATGTGCATTACTTCCTTTCATGCTGAACATATATTTTCAGCATTAGCTATCATATGATACAGATCATTTTGTGGGAAACGCACACCCCCATCCGATATAAACATAATACACATGCCCAACATAAAACAGTATCAAAGCATATAAGAGCTTGATGGATAGTTCCAGTGATAATGCCAGTCATCTGATACCAACATATCCAATTAGATACTTTGCAAAAATCCAAGTCCCCAAGATTCTACATACCACATTACTTTGTCTTTGCTAGAAGAAATTGAAAAATACAAACTCTGGAACAATTAATTCTAATCTAATACATTAAGATATAATCACAAATCCAACATAGAAGCTGCCGAAAAATTCTTAGAATAAAAAACAGCATAATAGTTCATCATCTCCTTCTTCAACTACTGCTAACTATAATCCTATTCTTTAAAAACATTATGTACTCCCAGCCCTAAAATCAACTTTTTTTTACTTGTTTCTTTTTTTCCAGAGCATGAGAATACATGTTGTTCCAATGAAATTAGAAATCCATAAATAAAACCTGGAGGAGGGACAGTGGTGACGGCATTACACAAGGCACAACACACATTGGTTGCCCCACTCGGGTACATCAGAAGACTCCTGCAGCCGCTGCACACTACCTGGCTCTGCATTCCTCTTCTCACACTAGAAAAAATTCAACCAGATTCTTCAGAAACCTGTTGAATCAGAAAGTTCAAAACAAACCTCGAAAAGGAAACATACAACCCGAGAAAGGTAGGAGCTTTCAAGACTCACCGGGAAAATAATATGAAACAGGATCACATGAACAAATTGGGGGCGATGTATTCACAATTCATAGGCAATTCCGGTAGGAATTGAGAATCCAATGGGTAGTTCAACAAGGAAAAGAAGGAGATGGCGTGTAACTTGACATCATCCTTTCAGCTTTGAGGGGTAATGGTGGTGGGATGGTCCTTCAATTATTTTCTGGATTGTATTCATAATAGTACATACGTCTTTCTCTATTTACAGTTTTGACCATTTTATACTTTTATCTTTTAAAATAACCCTTCTTTTGTAATTATTCAAACTATGTTGCCAAACGTGTTATGTTCATGAAATAACTAATATCGATTATTATACTGTATGCCTAAAATTTGAATGTTATTTCATTGTCTAAATGATGTATTGCTTTTGAGTTTAGTTATTGAATATACGTACATTTTCCATTAATTTAACTTTTTTAAGCCAAATTTTGTAAGGATATTTATGTCCATATAAAAATTGTTTTAATTTATTTGTCAATCTTTGTTGAGAGAATTAAGTCAATTTCGAGTCACTCTTACTCCAGATGAATGTTGTTTGCTCTACTTAAGAAAGAAGAGTTGAGGAGAAGTTTAAAAATGAATCCTACTAATTTATATATTAGTTTCCTTTGCATACCTGATCGTTAAATTAAATGTTGGGTTATGGAGTTTAATTATTTTTGTAACATTCTTTTTGATAAAGAATTCAATTTAATGAGCTTTTTAAGATGACGGTCCAGTTTTGACTATAAATAGTCATTTGACTTATTATATTTGTTTATCACAAAAATTTAGTTATTCTTGCTAAATTGAGTTAACAAATTTGTGTCGGTTGTTTTTCGTTCATATCAATTTCTTCTATTAAAATTTCAAGCCCTCCACTGTTTTTTAAAGTAATTCAAATATTAAATTGAGAGAAATTTTCAAAATCTAAATTAATAATTGATCTACTAATCTAGGCTCGCAATAAACTAATAAAGGGATGGGCAATAAAAGGAATAATACCAACGTATGTCTGGGCCAAGTAGACCTCGTTGTTTGAGTAAGATTAATAACTCGTATCCTAATATCAACCAATACTATTATTAATTGATTCAATTCGATTCCACCACTAATGTCGTCGAAAATAACAAGAAAGAAAATTAAATCACAGTACAAACCAAGCAGCTAATTACATAGATCAAAAGTAATACAAAATCATAATTGAGATACTGATGTAACATTAGTCCTGATCAGCAAAATGATCTCTAGCTGAATGATAACTTCATAGTTGAAGTGTTATTGTGAGCATACAAAGCAATCTGCATATATAAACACACACATACACAAAATGTGTTGTTTATCTATCCAAAGGGGGGAAAAAGAAAAAAGAAAAAAAAAAAAAGGTTGAAACAGGGAATAGACTATGATTGAAGGTGTGAGTATATTTTTAAATTCAAATAGCAATCAACCCTTGGTAATTGCCATCCCTTGTAAAAACTTGGGCCAAATTTTTGGATATATTGATTGGCAAACCCATATTGCACAGCTCAAGTAGTTAGCCCATTAAGAAACGAGCTTGTGAATAGTATTCTCTAGAAAATAGTGGGCTTTGTGTACAGAAATTTTTAGAGAATCCATATAAGTGTAGGAAGTGTGATCTTCTAGAACTATTCTTAAAGATGAGATTGGATATTAGATAAAAGGTTTGATTGATGTAGAAATTCTTTGTTTGTTTATAGTTGAATGACATGTTAATTGATTGATATGTTAAAAGTGAAATTACATAGTTCACAAACTAAAAGTACATTAAGGGCATTTAAAAGTCTCACCATATCCATAGTCTCATTAATAATTATTAATTAGAAAGAAATCTCTCATTTAATTTCATTCTCTCACATTAATCATGTTAACCGTAAAAAAACAAAGAGTTTGTACATTAAATCCTATTAAAAGTCCAATAATCCTCTATCTATTTAAAAGGACAACGGTAAATTTATCAACCTAACAAGAATAGAACTCAGTAATTAAATAATGGTAAATAATGTTCTTTATCATTTAACCGTATATAATAAATATATATAAATATTTGTTTAATTTAAATTACAATGAATACAGTGGCACAGAGCACAGTGGAGCCTGAGATATCCATCAATATTTCCTGTGATTTCTAAGTCTCCCTGGCAGCGGCGTCCTATTTTATAATTTTCTAAGTTTTTCTTGAGTTTTTTTTTTACTATATATAGTTCTTAAATAATATTCTTTATTATTAATTTGAAAAAAAAATCATTATTATTTTGAATTTTTTTTATAAATAGTTTTAATTAATGTTTTTAATTATTAGTTTTAAAAATGTTATTGTTGATTATTAGTTTAATTTTTTTTTTATGTATAAATATAACTCTAAATCTATTCTTAATTTATAAGTCATTACAAAAAATAATTATATATAAATATAAATATATTATTTACATATAAGTACAAAGTACTAAGATAAATAAATTTAGAGATTCCATAACTTTTTTTCCTAATAAGAATTTGATATTGCTAGCTACTTGTCATTATTACATTTGAGTATGCTGGTTATTGATGATTAAATTTACTTACACAAGTAATTTAGAAAACATTTTTAGACCACAAATCACTAAATTTGTTGGGGAATGTGTCACGAATTTTCCTAATGTACATTGTTGGTATCATGAGAAACAGCGTTGAACCTGATTTTATTCTACTTTTGACATTTTAATTCTGTATATATCCCATTCAATTTTATATAAATTTAATTCCCACCCAATACAAGCTTTCAAAAGAATAGTACTAATGGCAGATTTTCAAATAATATTTTTGATTTTCAAATTACACTTAATTTTTGACATTTCAAACAAATGGTAATCATGTACATTGGAAATTATATGGATACTTGCAATTAGGTTGACTTAATCGGATCTGCGTTTATTGATTTCTTTTTTTTTATTCATATGTTATTTTTATATTATATTAATATGATATTTATATACAAATATCCTTATCCTTTATGAACTGTAACTTAGGGGGAAAAAAAGAATTTCATTACAATTTGTACATATATACCTTTATATGATATTACGCATACATTTATGTGATATAACATATATCTTTATATTAACTTAGTCATACATTTATGTAATATATAAAGGTGCATCTAACCTAACTAAAAGATATGAGTAATATCATATAAAAATATGTTGATTCAAATAAGTACTGAATTTTTTTTTTTTTAAAGTTACAATACATAAAAATTATGATACTTGTACATAAATGTCATATTAATATAATATAAAAATTAAAGTAATACATGAGATAAAATAAAAATAAAAAACTCACAGATTTGGATCTGATCAACTTGAATTACATAAATTTAGGATTCGTGTATCAATTTTACAAAAGAATTCACGATGTTGCAAATATCAAGATATATTATATTAATGAAATATTTTAAACCTATGTGATGGAATAGTGCAGAAGTGGTAATAATATATATTGTAGAATTAACAATATAAGATACACACATCAAATTATTTTGTTAGACCTTTTCAGATACGAAATTAATGAATTACAACTAATAGAATGATTTATCAATTAATTTTTCTTTCCTGAAAAATATATTAGACCACCACCACCTAAACTCTAAAGGAAATAAATAAATGAAAGCCAAAGCAAAATTGCATAGAATTAATCCAAGGTGATGAATCCATATTAAGGTAATTATCTTCCACTCATAAAAGGCAACATCATCACATGGAGGACCATGCACTACTTTTTTAGTAGGTTGAGTCCATAAATGTTAATTGAAAAACATGATTAATCGAACAAAAGAACTCAATTTTTTTCCTAATTGGACCTCTAGTCTTATATCCCAAATGGATTCTTGATATTACCCTCATAAAGCAGCCAATTTATTCAAACATTCTTGAATAAGGTTCATTAACCACTATAAATATTGCTCAAAATTTTGAAGGATTTCAATCCATCATTTAAACTAGACAAAAAAGAAAAAAAAAACGCTCCAATGACCATGACAACTTATCATACCCTAAAAAAAACATATTTTTATAATTTTTATCATATTCACTTAGTCGATGAGGAGGCAATAACCTACAATTCCTCATCAGCCGACACTCGTCATCACCGTATGCTGGTGGAGATTAGGGATGTGCATCCGCCTCCAGCCCGAGATGCCCACCACCCTTGGCAGATTAAGAAAACTCTAAATCAGTACGAGATTGCTTCCGGAAAAATCATTTTATCGTTCAACGACACATTTGAGTACATCCTCCGACATTGGAACTTTTGTATGGCTAAACACTTGGCTGTTTCGGGACATAGGGTCGCAGTGGTTTTGTGGGATGTCACAAATGAAAGAAGCCCAAGGAGATATGAGGGAAATCAAGTTTATTTCCAAATTAGCCCAAGTGAAAATTACATTCTTACATGTATGGAGATGATGAGGGAGAGGAACCTGAAGACGGATGACTACATTGGGATCTATTGGGACACTCGAGACTCAAGTTTGCGTATTAAATTATTCTATTCCCCTATTTGACAAGTTTTCATTTTAAGAGATGAAAAGATAAATTGGTAATGTAATATTCAAGTCTTTCCTAAATTGATTTGATTATGTAATGTTCTAAACTTCGTTTGCTACCAGTCGGCCGCTTGTTTTTTATTTATTGAATGATTTTAAAATTATGTTATTGTATTTCTCAATTCTTTAATTTTCTATATATATATATATTTATTTAAATAATAACAATTTGACAGAAGCGTGTATTACAATAAGAATGCTATCGTTTTACAAAAAATAAAAAGTTATTTGAATTCATTGGTCTGTCTGTGACCGAATAGTTTCGTCTAACCCCGCACCCCTAGATATGGCTGTCTAACATATTTAAATTGTCGTCTAAATCGATCTATAGAACACTGGATTCAAAATTCAGTAGCTTGTTTTAGCAATTCGCATACATTAGAAAAAAGAGAAGGTCTCTTATGCATCAAGTGTATGGATCTAACACTCAGGTCAGATCGGGTCGGTATGCGCATTTTTTTTGCTCTAACTTTTATCTTGTATTAGTCATACATTTATATTATATTAGTCATATCTTTATATACAAATATCATACATTTATATAATACTTTAACTTCAAAAAAGCCTCTAATTTCAGCACATAAAATCTTAATTTCGACACGCATATTTGTATATATCTTTACATGGTATTACTCGTATTTTTAAGTGATATTAGTCATATTTTTATATCGAAATAGTCATACTCTTATATAATACATAAATGTATAATTAATATAACAAAAATGTATGATTAATATAAACTAAAAAATATAAAAGATATTAATAAATATTTAAAAAAATATTAAGATATGACTAATATAATATAAATATATGATTAATATAATATTAAAAATATGACTATCTTAATATAAAAATATAATATCTAAAAACAAATTTAAACGGATTTAAAACGTACCCATCCATTCACATGATAACACATGGATATATATATATATATAACAAGTTGAGTCCACACAAGTATATAAACCTACAATCCATACAGCAGTCATACAGCAGTTGTTAAAAGTTTTTGTCTAGAAAAGAATGAAAGGCACAACAATTGCGGCGCTTATATTTGTCATGTTTGACCGGTGTAACAACAAACGTGACATTGTGTTTTTTTTTTTTTTTTCTACAAAAGTAATTAAGTCGTTCTGCAAAGAAATAATTTAGTGACACCTTTTATTTATGGTATTCTATTAATTACAACTGCAAATACACATCATGTATTAATTTTCGTTTATGTTAATAAAATGGATTGATATAATATTTGACCCAATACCAATTAAAATAGGCCAATGAGAAGCTATTGTTCAACAGTTGTTTTACGCAAGTCTTTTGAATGTCTAACCTTCCATATTATTTTCATTATAGTAGATTATTTACTATTATGATATCTAAACTTATATATTTTAATATTTCATCATTGCTCTCATAATTTGTTGGGAAAAAATAGGACTACTCTCCAAGCGTACTTTATTAAAAAAAAGAAAATGAGATAGGGTTGGTCTCATGTAAAATTATCTCACAAATCTCATTTCGTGAGATGGTATGGGTTAGGGTGGACATAATAAATTATATACTATTTTTATAAGTATTAGGTAATATTTTTATACATATCAAATAATATTTTTGTATTATATTGCATAATATAATAGTAAAAGTATTACCTGATATAATATTATATAAGTATTACATTTTACACGAGAAAAAACAACGTCCGAACAGATTAGGATCCGTGCGTTTTTTGAATGACTTAACCCGATCCAATTTCGGTCATGTATCATATAATACAAAAGTATTACTTGATATATAATAATAATAATATTACCCGACACATATAAAAATATTACATATTTCATTCTATAATTTAAAGTATTACCTAATACACACAAAAAGTACATTATATTTTATGTTCGACCTGAACCGACCCATCTCAGGAAATGGGATTCGTGAGACAGTTTCACCCAAAACTTTGACAACGATGTATATATCACTAGTTTAAAAAACCTTCCTTCTTATGATAGCAATTCAAAAAAATAAACACTTTGAGATTGCTGTGAGAAAAATGAATACATTTCCTACTCTTATAATTTTAGTCTCATACTGTATATAATATCCCACCAAAAGTAAGAATCGCCAATGATAATTAGTACTATTAACAAATTTAAGAAGAATGTGACTAATCAAATCGATACATGAAATCATAATCCACAAATATAGATTGCAACGAAAAGATTCCTGAAGGTACAAGGCTCTCATGGAAGAAACAAAGTTAAAAAAGAAAATCGAAATTTTATTGGCTAGTGATCAAATAGTGAGTGGAGTGGTTTTTACATTCCTATACACAGTTGCCATTCTTCCACTACTTTCACTCTAAAAACTCTGTATTTGCTACTTCCTACCACTCTACTAAAAGATTGCAGAAAAAATAGTTTTGCAGTCAAGGCAAGAAAATGATGGCTCACACTAAACTGGGGCCAAAAAGAATTATCAAGAGAATCTAAGAAAAAGAAAATTCAAGAAAAGACATCTATAATCCAATCTAATATTTCTTAAATGAAGTGATTGGATTTCTGCAATGTACGGTGAGGACTCAGAACAAATTAATGGCCATCTTAAGCTTATTCTGTTTCCATTTTGGCAACTTGAAGAAAGCACTCTTAGCCATGCCGAATTTCTCCTTGAATTCTTCTGAGGATAAATAAGTCTGCAGAACAGCATGTTTGAATCATAAACGAACATTAAACTATCACTAAAAAAACATGTTATCTGTATACATACCTCTCGTTTAGTCACATCAATATCTTCAACGGGATCGGTTGAAGATGTCTTAAGGCGCTCGTATGGGTAGACTGGAAGCCCTTCATCATCATCGCCTTCACCCTCCTTTACGTCTTCTTGTATAGTGGCAGGCTTTGGATCCTCAGACCTTCCTTTTGGTACCTCATGGTTCGCTTTAGCATGATTCAAATCAAATCAGTTAAATCTCCAAGAATCAAGTGCTTTCTTAGTCAAAGGAAAAAAAAAAAAAAAGGGAGAATTGTTTATACCTTTAAGTGAACGAGGGAAGATGAACGAACGAGTGGGTGCTGCCTGGTTCGTCGACAGACCAGCACTTAAGGCTGCTATGGCTGCTGATCTTGAAGACTGAGAAGCTGAATCTGATGGCACTGCTTTTGGATAAAGCTTCCTCACCATTGGAGGAGGAGTCGATAAATTCCTTGCACTGGGATTCTCAAATGCAGACGCTAAAGCATTGAATGCAGGAGATCTGCCTCTTACACGATGTCTCTCAGCACTAACCGACACACTTCTAGAACGCTGGGATTTTTCAGGTGCTCCAGACCTCCCACTGAGAGGTATTCTTCTCCTAGGTTTCTACCATGTGAAACGAACATAAAAGGACGAGACAAGAAAATCAATGTAAAGAAGAGAACATGTAAAGTTGAGAGACACTTACATCCATGAATGCAGTGCCACCATTTTTGAGTATTGCAAGTTTTCTTTGGAAAGAGTTTCCATGCATCTGTGTTAACCATATATTTCACTCAGTATTCTCATAAAGCCTCAAGTGGAGAAGCCTCACAGATGTGTAGAGATTAGAGAGAACACTTACGGCAGACTTTTTGGAGTCCCATTTAGTGAAAAAACTGGTAAAGAATGCTGGTTCGTTCCCTTCTGTGATTATGTATATTGGAGCTTGCACAGATAATTTTTCGTGAAGAAAATCAAGCTCCAGAAATTTCTGTTGAAGTGATAACAGGTTCAAAATTTGTCAAAACAAATTATCAAAACTTGATAAAATAATTCTATAATAACATAATATTTCAATGTCACAAGTCACACCATATAAAGTTTAACAATGAAAACTAAATGTTTAAGCATACCTCCCCCAAATTTAGAGCATTCGGCTTATTCTTTGGTTCAACCTGTTCGCCAACCCAGAGATAAATGTTGGAGTGGCAATCCAGAATGTATATATCTTCAGTCATCAGATCATCCTGGTTGAAATTGTACACCTCTTTCACCTGCAATAGAAATTATAACTCAAAACTTGATTGCCAAAGCAATGCATTTTTCTTGACTCGTGGGATATCGATCATAAAAGATCACAGTTGAAAAAATGAAAATACCAACGAAGAATTACTGTTTTCTCATCATATAATAGAAAGTTTAAGAGACACACACCTTGAGGTTTCCTGAAAACCAGTGTAACGTTCAGCCACAGTCATACAAGGAACGACAATACAAGTTAGTTGAATACATCGATGCAAATATACAATGGAAAAAAGTTAATTAGAAAAGAAAAGATGTCGTGCCATCGTATAGCATGCATGAGAACAGATGAGGATCGCTTTCAGTGTCTATTGCAATTTTCTGGCTGGGGTGCTCGGTTTTTCCACCCAACAACTCCCAAAATTGCTCCGATTCCACACCTTCCTTTTGAAATCTAGACTGCATCTCGGGCTGCAAATACAAAATGGTAATAATCAAAGGACAAGTGATGTAGAATGTACTAGATATCTTCTATACTTCAATTCGTTTCTTTACTGATAATATGCAGAAATATGCAAGATTATACTTATTACAAAGTATCGCCACATCTGGTTCCATAACAAGTATCGAACCTTTATAATATCCAGCTGCCTCTCGACAAGCTCCTGTTCTTCTGTTGTTGTAAAATTTCCAGACCAAGTAAAGACAGAGGATCCACTGTGCAGGATGTAACAATAGGAGGAATTCAACGATGAGGCCACCTGAATCAACAAAGTAATTACTTTATGTTCCCCATCTAAATAAAAGAAAACAAGTGTATTAAAAAAAAAAAAAAGAGGTTTATAGGAACATAGGTATGAAAGAACTAGAGCACAACACTTACAGGTTCAACTTGAATTGCTTGCATATTATCGGGCCCACTTCCCTGAACTCGAAATAATGCAAGTCCGTCCTGTGAATATGTATCATCTGGAAGTCCTTTATCGGCAATGTATTTCTTGTATCCCTCACTAAGACCACCCTGGTGATGTCCAGACATTTACGTCACCACCAGTATTAGATATGAAAATTATATGAGATCCATAAGAAGAAAGGAGATATATGTCTGTAGTTGAATTCTCAGACCTTTAAGATCATGAAACTCTGGAAAATAGCGAAGAACAGGTTTGGTTCTCTTCCTTCATAAATGCGAGCCTAAAAAAGCACATAACAAATGACATATAATCATAAACAACAAGGCAGAAGTTAGTATTAACACAAGAGACAACAATAAAGTTATCGAGTGGATATGCCTGAACAGGGAAGAACTTCATTGCCTCAACCATCTTGCTAGCCTGTGAGGTTGCTTCTGCCCTATCTTCCTATAGAGCATGAATAGCATGATCAATGATTCCATCAATAAATTTAATAAATGATATAAATATATAATGCACGATCTAAGCCCCAGTTTTTTAAGAAATCGACACTTTCCAATCTCTTTTTTTTTCCAAACAGTTTTGTTTTAAAACGGGGTGAAGTTTTCATCCTTTTAGTGTTCAGAATGACAAATTTAGTTAATTCATAAAGCAACAACACAGTAGGCAACCAAATATCACCTCAACACTTTGCTTTCCAAACCATGTCCCAATAAGATATTCTTCTCTTTCTTCCCCTGGATAAGTATATTGGAAAATATAGCAATCTCCACTGTAAAACTTTGACTGATCAGAAGCTTGAAGAAGAGTCTTCCGTTGACCATTCACACGCCAAACCTGGCCCACATAAGCAGTAAAACTTTAAAATCAGTACATGCTGTGGAACAAGAAATGTAATATAACTCACAGGGTTAGTCCATTGTGTAAAAGAGAATATTATGGACAACAAAAAAACTTTATTTGCCACGTACAAAGTATAATCATTCTAAAAGTTCTCTAAAAATCTGCCTAAACCCCTCAGCTATTTGCAATCACCTGTATATCGCCTGTGCAGTCTATAGATGGTTGAGGATCTTCTTTGGGAGTTTCTGCTTTCACAAGACCCTTCACATCAACTCCCTGGCGCTTTAGAAGTGCTAGAAAACATCACATAAAAACAACAGTTAGAACTTAACCAACTGTTCCTTGAATGTACTGAAAAAGGCAGCAAAAATTCAACTATAAATAAACCAATTGATGTTGGAAAGATATCACAATCTGCCGTATGGATCACTGACCTGCAACCTTCCCTCTGCCATCCTCAGATACGGCCGCATTGGTGGATTCGGGCCAAGAGTCAAACTTTGATCTGAACATGACTGTCTCAAACCCCTCAATCACTCGGATTATATGAGATTTAGGCCTCTCAAGGCTTTGCAGAAATTCCTACAAGGTAAAAGAAAGCCTTCAGTTAATTGACAATGATAGAACTTCAAAATCCAGATGGGAAACCTTAAGCAACTAAAGCAGCGAGCCTTACATGAACAATCTTGCTCACAGATTTCCGATCATCAAGATGAGTATTTCTCCCCACCCAAACAAAGATTTCTAACCCGCAATCAAGAATATAACATTGATTTGAGTTTAATAACTCCCTGGTCAAAGATTCAGCCTCAACAGGTACTGCCTCTCCCTTCTCAACACTTAAAAAACATTAAAAACAGTTGTCAAAGTTAACATTTCAAACTCTGTAGTTCCTCATGCATCCTTACATCAAAAATTTGAACAAACTTAACCAGTCACCAAGACAAAAATCATCCGTATTGTGAATATGAGGATGCAAGTGAGAAGAAACCAGACAAGCAATGAGAATGGAAGAAAATAAATTACCTGAAAAGCTTAGTAGGAAAACCATCAGTGCTCTTAGGTTCGCCAGTCCTTGGTTTCCTTGGAAGTGGAGCAAAGCCACCAAATATACCCCAAAATTCACCAGTATCGGCATCAGCCATTAATTTTCCATCTTCTGCAGTCAAAAGAAAGGAAGATACAGTGCGAGTTGATCAAGTAACGAACATACAAAAAATATGCAAGTTGTAGCATAGTTACCAATAGTTGCTACTTCACATTTTCCATCATGATAGGTATCTTTAATGTACTGAACCACTTCCAGAGCCTTAGCCCTCTCTTGAATCGATGAGTTGGAACCATTGAATTGAAATATTTTAAGCTTCGTGTCGAGGATGAAGATGTCATCATGATTTAGAGAGGATCGAGCAAAAGGCACCTGTCTAATCACAAAAGAAGATATTTAAAAATATATATATTAAGATAATGGATCATCAAAAGAGTACAAGGAACCATATGACTTGCCTCTTTTACGTGAACGACATGTTTCCCTTTACATTCATACAAGCGGGTATGGTGCTCTTCAGCCTCAGCATGCTTGAAGCCAGAGGCAACTCCACCCTTTTGAGGTATTATACATGGCTTAAAATAAGAAAGGAATTTCTCTGTTTCATGTCCTTGTACTTCACGATATTGAACTGCACGACCGCCTAGTGCAGAGTCTAGTTCAACTGCCTTGATGGCAGCAGCACCAGCTTCATCCTACAGAGAAAAACACAACAATAATCAGGGAATAATTTGTTTAGAAGAGGTTAAGTATTATAGAAAGATAAGGCAAAGGACATACCTGACTGGTATCTTTACCTAGCCAGTAATGAATATCATGACGAAGGGCACCACTCTTCAGGGCAGTGGTCTGTGGAAAGGAGACTAAGTTACACAAACTAGTTCCTTTTACATAAAATCATAAACTAAAGACAATATAAAATGAAAATAGTATTTTACGTAATAGCAATAAGAGGCCGTTAATCTCCATGTTGATTGATTTGACTATGATAAATGCAATCTAAGAATGTAAGATACAATTTGCACTCCTAAGTTGGCTTACAAATATACAATTTAATCAGAATGATGGCAAGGAGATTTTCCTGAAATTTACAAATTCAAAATTTACCTTTAGAATCACATAAGAGTCACCGGTGAAAAATTTTCCATGTGAAGATTTTGGGACTAGAACAGATTTAAAATTCTCAATTCGCCAAATCTCAATCCCGCTACATAAAGTCAAGGAAACAAATACGAATAGACATAATACCTAAACACAATTTCAGAAATAATAGCAATCTTTATGGACTACTTGTGCTCCTATGATTTAAACTTCAACCTTATATGCCCTAGCACTACATTGAACTCTTTCAAAACCTCATTTTGCAAAAGGAAATGAGCAAAATTTAGAATTGCAGTTTCATGGTGATGTGCAAAGTTCAAAACTTTTAGATCAGGATACGCCTTCTGCCCCGCCCCTTGAAAAGCTGGATCCAAATCTCTCACAGAATTAGACATAGTATCTTCCCAACTTCTTTAAAATAGTCTATCCCAAATGTTGGCCTGAGAAATAATGCAAAAGATCCAATAGTCATTAACACCATACAAGTATATGCACTCCACTCTCTTGTAACCAAGAGCAAAATACAAATCTGGCATGAACTAAATAAAATAGAATTTTCTGAAGTATTAAAAAAAAAACATGATCACCTAATAATTATGTCACTAAATAGCAGTAACTTACTAATCAGCAACCAAATGAGGGAAAAAAAAAAACAAAAAAAAAACATATTTGAGAAACCAATCAAACTGAACAAAAAATTCAAGCATGAATACAGTGAGGCCTCCAAGGGACAACATGAGTTTTAATAGATCTCAATTTGTGAACAAATGGTCAGTGTTTTGAGGATGTCTCAGTCAGGTTCAACACTTCATAGATATAAACCTCATGGCAATAATCCTCTCACTCCTACTAACTACAGCACGACCTGTGCCTGAGGATGCCAATACAGATTTTCTGGAATCATTGACATCAAATTTCAGACTAACACTTCCAATAGCTGAAGTAATGAGCATAGATCAGAAATCTCGATTCCCTGTATCAGAAATGGAAGTCCCAGAAAATAGGAAGCTGAAATTGAAGCCCTGTATCAGACACTACAAAGGCCGAAATAGGTGCAAAGGAATTTCAAATAGTCAAATTCTCTGGCGAGGGTGAGTGGAGAACAGACAAAACATGTAAGATGTCTCCAATCTCTATGAAAGAGATGTAAAAAGCGCAGCAATTAGCCCATATGAGAAATTATGTCCCATTTGTGTCTCTCATGCACATCTGACGGTCGGAAGATTCTCTCAGCCCTCCAAATCCTTTTGGCCTGTCCATTTCTATGGGGCATTGATCTTTAAATTCTCAACCCTTTCTCAAGTAAAAAACAGGAACTCTATGGCCAATTGTACAAGATTTCAAATAAAGCATTGCATTCTAACATTCAGACACAATGACCCCAAAAATTTACTCTTTCCAATGCATCCCTGCATGTCCCAATTAAAGGGCGTATTCCCTGATCATCAAATTTCAATCTTTCAACTTAAATCACAACTAATCTTCATCAATGCAAAGACTCTCAGCGTTTGGACATTGAATAATACATTCAATCTTTGGTTAAAATCTACAAAAAAACAATGCGGACAATATAGGACAAATAAAGAAGAAACAAGAATGTATGCTAATCACCTTATATGTGTCAAGGATAATCTCAGATAACATAAAAATTGCCAAAGATTCAAGCAAACAAGTTGGGATATGAATAAGAGAGGAAAAATGAAATTAATGCAGACAGACACAGCATTTGCTGAGGATAAAGCGGAAGCTTTGTATGTGTATAAGTGTGTGTTTTGTGAAGAAAATACAGAGAGAGAGAAAGAGGGAATGATGATACCTTGCCAAAAGATGTGCCCATCACCAACGGCATCTAAAAATAGAAGCCCCCTCTTAAGAAAGTATAATCAGAAAAATTATTGTAAAGATTCAATGAGCATTATTAAACAAACAAAAATCAAAAAGGCAACAGGGAAATCGAGTAAAGTTGAGCTTTTGAATCAATTAACGGATGTTGGTACACATTACAGCCACCATGTAGAGTGGTCTAGGACTAGTACAGTAAAGAAACTCAGGGGACTGTAATAAAACTGAAAATGGGTAAAAGTTCTTGAAAAGACAGGGTATAGAGTGACCACGACATTAGCTTGACATGATTTTGTGGGATTTGATTAATGGTGTTGGGGTAAATTCCATAGTTATGGTGGACAATGAGCTGATTCCCGATTTTGAGGGGATGAAGGAGAAGGGGGGGGGGGGGAGGAGGGGGGTGGGATGGGGTGTGGAAGAGTATAAGCCTCCTTGATTCATGCATGGCCATAGAGGTGGAAAAAGCTTCTCTTTCTGTTATTTCGCTGAGGAAAAGATGCATAAAAATGGGGCATATAGAGAATTTCTTAGAAAAGTTGTGGTCAGGTTGTTAAAAGTATATAAGTTGGAGATTTTTTTGATAATTAAGCCTTTATATATATATATATACATATCTCCCTTCAAAAAATATTTTTCAAGAGAAAATTAATCCCAGTGTTTTTCACATCGAGTCGAGAACCCGCGACTTTTAAACCCTGTTTGACCGTTAAACCCATTCAGTAGCCGATGCTTCACTGCCGGCAGCTTTTGTCCATATCGCCGGAGACCGTTCCGTTGAGCCCAACTGCGAGTTTTGTTTGACTCAAAGCAGTGAGTTTTCGTTATCTCTTTTTTTTGGGTGGTCTGGTTCTCGTAGTGAGTTTATCTTTTTGTCTTGGTTTGATAACATATTGTTGGTGATTCGTGTTTAAGATTCCCAAATCACATTCGACGATGTGATTTGGGGTGGTGAGGGTTGGAGCAGGCTCGTATGTGGTATTGCACGCATGCTATGTGTTCGATGAAATGTGTAATGCTGTTGATGTGCTTTTTTTTTTTTTTTCACTTTATTTGTTGGCAATTGTAAATCAGTTGCGCTGTATGCATTCAAGATTAGTTCTTGTATCCGAGAAATAGTCGCTGGACTGATGAATACAGATCAGGGGACTATTTTCTTCCGACCTGTGTGTCATTGGTTCTTGTATTTTATTGAAAGAGTTGTTTATGCATAATATTTGTCCTAATATGTGCTGAAAATTATTTTATGTAATATTGTTCTATGTATTTATTGTATCTCTTCATAATTTTTTTTTTTTTTCTTTGATCGAACAGAATAGAAATCCATAGAGCAAATAATTATTTATTTTTCTTTTTTAAATGTCTATGAATGTATTTCCACTAAACACAATTCTTAGTTGGGAGCTTAACATCATTCCTGTTTTTGTTCTCTGGATGTGTCAGATGCTATGCAACCAAAAATATTTTTGATTGAAATTTAGTATCAAGGAGGTAGAGCACATGGTGGAAGCACACATTTGATTCAATCTTACATTCTATGAGGTTCATTCTGGAGGTTGTAAATCCTGAAATGATCATTGCCCATGCTGTTTTCCCACTTTGTCAGTTTCAGATTCGAAGTATCACAGTGATAAACTTTGTTAAAAAACTCAAGTTTTAGTCTGTGAGATTCATTGATCTATGTGACTTAAGTGAACTTGGACTTGCACGTGAGTGCTGATTGGATGTGTCAAATAACTTCGCTCGTGTTCAGAAACTTTTGTCATTGTCTCTAGAAGCATAAAGTTTGGGGAATTGAGGAAGGATGTGGTTACAGAGATGGAATAGCATCACATATTTGGAGACTGTAACAAAATTCTCAAATTCGCAATGGCTTTCTCTATATTGCTATTATTCAGACATTTCTTGCAAGAGAACAAAATTGGCACCATTACAGGTTAATGGTTATCTCTTTCCCTCTTCATTATATGCATGTTATGTTTTATAATAAAGTTTGAATGGCCTCATGCACACTGAAACTTTTAGTTTGTTCCCTCTTTACACATTTAAATTTATTTTTGTATTTTATGTAAGTAGTTAATCTTTCTTTAATATGTTGTCCCCTCTGTATGGATGTAGGAACGTAGAATGATAGACCGATTCAGGCTATGGGCTAAAGGTGGTGATGGAGGAAATGGTTGTTCCAGCTTTCGTCGCAGCCGTAGCGATCGTCGTGGTAGACCTGACGGTAGGCTTTTCTTTATAGTCCTGGACTTGCGGCAACATGATTTTCTCTATTTCTTCGTTGTTTTGCCACTTGATAGTGTGCTTCTTACTAAGCTCTCGGTGTCGCTCTTTATTTTTTAAAGATAAAGCACTCCAGCTCCATTTAAATAGGAAAATGGGAAATAATTAATAGATTCTGAATTTGGCATATGCATGTTTCATACTGTGGTTGTAACAGTTAGATGGAAGTTTGATTGCTTTTGATTGAGCTCATGAACCCGTTTCAACTTCATTTGGTTTAATACCCCAGATCAATTATTGGTTTCTTTCACTTTTATTAGAATCAAGTATCAAACAAGACTTTGATTTGTTACCATAGTCCTGCAAAATATGTCTCTTCCCTAATTTGATTAATAGCGTAATGCAGGTGGGAATGGTGGCAGAGGTGGTGATGTTATCTTAGAATGTTCCGCAGCAGTTTGGGACTTAAGCAGTCTGCAGCATCATGTTGTGGGTTACATTCTCTCTGCTGCTGCTCTATATTTTATTCTTTTGGTCATCACTTTTACCCCCTGCCTGTTTTCATCTGTGAGGAAATGAATGTGTGATTACATTACATTTTTGCTGCAGTTATTTAAATGATGAGTTAATATTTCTGACATTGTCCCAGAATGCCAAGAGAGGAGGGCACGGTGCTCCCAAGAATATGATAGGAAGCCGAGGAGCTGACAAGGTTGCATTTCACTTCATAAGTGCATCTTGCTATGTTAAAACATCAATATCTTTCTAGCCTATAATTTAGGACTCTTTTGATTGACTGAAAACTTGTTTGTGTGATAGGTTCTTCTGGTACCAGTCGGAACTGTTCTTCATCTTCTGGAGGGTGAACTTCCCTCTTCAGTTGAGAAGAAGTCTTCTGGAGTCTTGGATCCTTGGGACATCCCTGGTACACTTGATTCTGGTTCTTCTGAATCTTCTCAGCGACCTACTACTGACAGAAGCAGAAAGGTGGAGCAAACAGATGACGTTAATGGGGGTTCGAGTGCTTCAAGTGAAGAACCCTTAAGAGAACCACCTTCTGCTTCACCATTTAAACTTTCTCCTCCATTTTCACTTTCTAGAGATAAATCTCGTAACAAACCAGAAGATAATATATTTCCTAAGCCACGAGGCTATAGTGAGTGGGAGGATTTGGATGGTGAAATGAACATGTCTGAACCAGAGTGTGATGAAGATTTGGAAGAGACAGAAGAAATACAATACAATGTTGCAGAATTAACAGAGCCTGGCCAACGAATAACTGTTGCTCATGGAGGGGATGGTGGCTTGGGGAACTTGCATTTGGCAAAACCTCCTAATGTGCACAGAGATACTCACTCTAATAAGGATGATTCTGACGATGATGCCAATGCAGGGCTTAACATTGGCCTACCTGGTTCTGAGGCCCTTCTTTTGTTAGAACTCAAGAGCATTGCTGATGTGGGCCTTGTTGGGATTCCAAATGCTGGTAAAAGCACTCTTCTTGGTGCTTTATCAAGGGCTAAACCTACAGTTGGCCATTATGCCTTCACCACCCTAAGGCCTAATCTAGGGAACTTAAATTATGATGATCTTTCCATTACTGTGGCTGATATCCCAGGGCTCATAAAGGGAGCACATGAAAATCGCGGCCTAGGACATGCTTTTCTACGTCACATTGAACGGACTAAGGTCTTGGCTTACGTGTTAGATTTAGCTGCAGGGTTGGGTGGTAGAAAGGGTATACCCCCATGGGAACAACTTAAGGATTTAATGTTGGAGCTGGAGTTCTATCGTGAGGGCTTGTCTGATCGACCATCCTTGGTGGTGGCAAATAAAATCGACGAGGCGGGGGCAGAAGAGGTATATCAAGAATTAAGACAAAGGGTGCCTGGTGTAACTGTTCTCCCAGTTTGTGCTGTTCTAGAAGAAGGAATACCAGAGCTTAAAGCTGGTCTCAAGATGCTTGTCAATGGACACGAGTTGTCGAGACTCAAAGTAGATAGCATTGTGCTTGATTAAGCTATATGATTGGGTTCGTATATTTAAAAACTTTGTACCTTTTTATATTTTATCTTATAATATGATTATGAGTCGCAAAACACTATGTAGCACTTCATTTTTGTTACTCCATATTTATTTATTCAGTTTGTCCATTAAATGTTTTAAATTTATTTTTGAGGCAGTCTAGTTTCTTTAGTCGTCAGAAATCAGATTATATTATATATCTGATTCCATAAAACCAATTTATGCGATTGTGTGTTTTTTTTGGGCCAATGTCTGCGGTCCATATGCAGAGGGCCCAATTTCTGGGGTCCATTAAACTTTCTTTGTAATTATTCTGCAGATTTTAGAAAAAATAAAATAAAAATTGAAGCTTGAAATATTTACAGAGCTGCGGGAGAGGTATAACAGCATGTCGGTGCTACCAGATGAGATGTGGAGAAGAATAATGGAAATCGGAATCGAAAACAAAACCCTAAATTACAAGAATCTCTGCTGCCTCTCCATCGCCTGCCTCCGCCTTCGGCGACTCGCCGCGGAAGATTCTCTTTGGTCGCCTCTTCTCCTTGCTGATTTCCCTACTGTCAGCAGCGATGATAGAAATATTAATATTAGGGATAACAATTGCCCTTCGTCTTCAACTTCCAACGGCAAGTTTAAGAGCCTCTACAGAATCAGGTTTTTTTTTTTTTTTTTTCCTGGTATTAATTCTAAATTTATTGTATGGATTAGGTACACGAGTTCAACCCTAAGGTACATCTGTTATAGACTGTAATTGGTCTGGAGGAAAAAACCGATCGGATTTTTCCGGCAGACGCCAATATGGGACTTGAAACTAACTCACTGAGTTTAGACAAGTAATAAATTTGTCTTCTAACAACTCTGAAATGATGATGCTTGTGATTGTGTGAGATAAGAATTTATTTCTGTATCCGTTTTCTTTGAAATGATTAATGGATTAAACGAAACTGGAATGAAATCACTAGCTTTTGTTCCAAAAAGGCCACTAGGAATTTTGTTGTTGAAATAGCTAACAGAGGATCTTGTTTGCTTATTCTGAACTTTTGGTGGTAATATAAAGTAATTTGGAATTGGTTGCAAAAACTATGACAGGTATGAGAAGGATAGGGAGCGGAAGCGACTAGCACACAGAAGAGCTGTTCTCAGGATTGAGAGTGACATAGCTGAGCGAATGAGGAAAATTCAGCAGATTGAGCTTCAATCCTCAGAGGAGAAAGAGAAAATGAATAAGGCAGTTGCTGAGTTACTGAATCTGCGCAGGATCAGGTACAGTTCTCTTGGGGAGATACTGTAGTATGATCTTACTTACAGATGCAATCTTTTGTTCTTTTTATGGTTTTCTAGAAAAGTGTTTAT
Source organism: Scutellaria barbata (assembly GCA_028654395.1). Classification (NCBI taxonomy): domain Eukaryota; kingdom Viridiplantae; phylum Streptophyta; class Magnoliopsida; order Lamiales; family Lamiaceae; genus Scutellaria; species Scutellaria barbata. The sequence continues at coordinate 8,022,749 of CM053646.1, read as the reverse complement.
ATGGTGGAGCTGTTTGAGATCCACTTCACTGACAGGACCAAGAAACAATCTTAGCTATGTTTGGGATGGTATTTCACCAGTAGTGAGAAGGCCAAAAGGGATGACAATTCATTAGTTGATAGATCATTTTTTTGCTAAAATTATTACTTGTGGACACTTGCTCTTTGCCCTTTAAACTAGTGTGAAGGTTAAACTTTTTTTTCTTTTTGTTTTTTTTTTTTTTTGTGAACCAGACGTTGACTTGTGATATTGTCAGGCAAGCTTCTGTGGCGGTGAATGTTTGGCAGCCAGAGATTATTCGGGATGGACAAAGACAGTTGATTGAGCATAACAATGTGCCTATTGAGTTTCGGATCAGTAGTCTTGAGATGGAGCTTAGCCTTTGCGAGCAACAGATTGCAGGGTTCGATAAGGCCCTTGTAAGATGCAATTTCTTATAAAAAACTTATGTGGAAATTCAATGAATGCTTAGCAGAGTTTCCATAGTTCTTATTTTTTGTCCCTTTTCAGAGAGCAGAGAAAAGAAGACTTCATACAGCTGAGGAAGAGCTGGCTTCAGTAAAATATCATCCGTTGCAAGATTTTGGCAACACTAATGGGCCATTGAACGAGTGCAGGATTAGGACTAAAAGGTTGAAACATTCCTCAACTGTAAAGGTTCGTACTTTTCCTGTTATTTGTTCCCCATTGTTTTAACTAGCAGCAATACTGCTATAATTCACTCAGTAGTCAGTACTGTCAAACTTTGATGGTACTAATGCTTGAATTATCTTGGATCTTCACTGCAGATATAGGGGGATGCAGTTGTCAAAATTTGAAGGAGCTCAATATATAAGGAACAAATTTGAAACATTTCCTCACAAGAGGTCAAGACAGAATTGAAGAAGGCGGTTTAGTGAACATATGATTGATGTGAGGTATGCAATCAAATATTTGTATGCAGAGAGTTGTTTTCCAGAAAAATGCTGTTGAATATTCACTGATCTCTGAACTTTGATATTTGCTTGGGCATTTATGGATTCTCCTACCTTTTAATGCATTCTCAGTCCTAACTCCTTATGAGGTCATCCTTACGAAATTGTATGTATAATCCCAGAAATAATCTTCTAACCTAAAACTCAATTTGTATCAGAGATACAGCCATGGCAACCTACAGGGGCGAACTGCAACATTCTGTTCATCGCCATCATCACATTTCTGTCTTTTCAACAGTCCTCTGCTGGATATGGCATAGGCGGCAAACTTCTTGGCCATGTAAGACACATTTACTTTGCCTGATGTGAGGTGTGGTGATTTACTTAGTAAATTAGTTTGGAGTGTCCTTTGCATACTGGGAAGGATGACATATTGGTGTTAACATGATACCCATTTTGAAGTTTACGGACTATTTACAAGATATGGATCACTGGGCGAATCTATCGCACCAGGCAAAGTAACGAGCCATATGTGGAAGAGAGTTCGATTCGTGTGGCTTAAGTCTTATGGGCTCCTGAAGGTGCCTTCACCATATTGTTATTGTCTACTTAACCACCATTCCGTTATGCAAGAGCCCTCAGTGTACTCTTTCACAGGAAAAGCCAACTAACTGCCTTAAATATGCATCTTTATAGCTTTTTCTTTAGGTGCTGGCCAAATGAAAATATGCACCTCTATTGACGATCCATTTCAGTTCATTTGTGACTGATTTCCTTTCTACTCGTTATAAAACTTCGTAGCTATGACTTTGCAATGCACTTCAACTTAAATATAATATTGACTGTTTTTGGAAAAATATAAATGTCAAATATATCGTTAACATATGTTGACTCCATAAACCTCTCTAAAAATTCCATGTGTTGATCACATGACAATTCCAACTCTCCTTTCGTATATAGATGTGTGAATGAGAGACAAGAGGAAAGTGGTGTATTTAACGTGGTGTATGCATGAAAGAGAATGAAATACAGGATAAAACATAAAAATGTAATAAAGAATCTAGCTCCACACAGATTAATTACAACCTTGAAGGTTGATTGCAAGAATGATTTAAAAGAGTTAGTTATTCACAATTATTTGAGATATCAATTGAATTTTGATCGTAGATCACAATTATAAATGTGAAGGAAAGAGTTATTCACAATGCTGGCAGCAGTTGGCATGATAACAACTTATATCCAAGTTATAAATCCTAATCATACTGATGAGTTGATATATAAGATGAATCGGGGAAGGTTTTCCAGAACCAAGGTGAAAGCTGCGCCAAAGACAAATAACAGAAGAAAGGCGAGCAGTATTTTTCCAATGTACACATAACTGATGGGTGACTGTATTTTCTTCATAGAATGTGAAGCTTTATTCCCCTGCAAAAGCACCTCTCAAACATCAGACTCGCTTCTGCAAATGCTTATTGTCATGCAACTATGGTTCACATCAAGAAAACAGATCCGGATCCTCTAAAACATGCACCAGCTGTTGTGGTTAGAAACAACATTGTTTCACGCAGAAAAATCAGTTAGCTGTTAGGTGGCTTAAATTACACAGTAAGCTTGAAAGCTAACTACCATAACAGCTGGTGTTGTGTTACACCCAACAAATAATCCAAATCCTAATAAAACAAGTACATTTGCAGGTATCCGTTTCTGTTTTTGACAATTTTTTGGCCACAGGATACAACTTGATTGAGATTTATCACATTCCCAGAATCTATGTTCATTAATCTACCAACAACATTAATAAATCAAACAAATTATGTTACATGTAACTCATAGGAAATGCTCTTCATACTCTCCATAGTCCATACAAGAATTACAACCAAAAAACAAAGTGGATAGTGACACTAAAAGAGGTATTTGGAACATACATCGAGGTTTATTCATAAAGAGAGAATTTATAAGACAGTCCATGAAATTCCATACAAATGAAGTTGAAATTATCAGGAACACTGGACAACAATAATGATCAAGAGAATGACATTTTAACCAAAGAAACGAAAAAACAAGGATACATAAGTAATAATACCTATAACACCATAACATGAATAGGAAACTATTGCACGTATCGGCTATTCCCTTAACCCGGTGGTTGGCCGGGGAACAAAGGATCGTAGTTATCCATTTACTTAACAGGGCAGGTAGGTAATTCTTTGGAGACTGAAAGCTAATTATCATTGTTCTTATTTGGTTATTTACAACTTTAGCTGCCAATTGCATACAATCTCTAACATCATAGCCATGAACAGCTTATTAATTGCAGCCTTTATAACCATTCCATACAAAAAACCTAAAATCGACCACTTATCACGTAATTAGACCCTTCAAAACTACATTTCATCAATAGCATAACTCAAAATCCCACATCTAAAACCTCACACCACAACATATACTTTCCCCACTATTACTTAGGCATTTTTTATCCCCACATAAATATAATTTCTAAGTAAAACCATTAATCTAAATTACAGAATTGAGAAAGAAAAACCTCATACATTATCAGAAGCTCTCTGCGGTCCCGTTGTACCAATGGGGGCTCCTCTTTTATCACCTATATATGACAACAAAAAATAATAACAAGATATTAGCATATCATAAATCATTCAACTTTTACTTGGACACACTTATAGAAAGCAATAAGAGCATAATTCAATCTCCTCATTTAACTATTAAGAATCACAAATCCTAAAATTTCGCAAAGAAACAAATTAATTCACCATGCGACTCAATCACAGTTTGCAACTTCCAACCAGATCCATAATCGACGAGCAGAGAATTAGGGCCAAAGCAAACAGGCTGTTCTTCTTCTCCTTCCTTAACCGCCTCAATGTGGGATGCCAGTAAACAATTCTCACAAGCGCCATTGCTATCGCTAAGCAACTTCTTGTTTATAAACCTAACCGCAAAACCCGCTTCAGTTCCGGCAGAAAAACGCCTAATTTTGCCGGAACTCTTGCAAACCACCTCCAAGAACTGTATAGTATTTGAGAATCAGAAAAATAGTTATTCTAATACAAATTGAATATATAAGTTCAAGCTGCAAATTGATATTCTGGTAAACATGACTGAAGACTGAATTTTGAACGGCAAATCAACAAAAAAAAAAAGCTTACGGGTGGAGGTTGATGCGGGGTTTTGACTTCTGAATCTTCCTTGCCCTCAGCCATGATTGCAGATTTTATTTTTAGGTTTGGTATAATTTTAGCAAATTTAGGAATATTCTCTCACAAAGAATTCGGGGGGAATTTCTATTGCAGTATCGAGATTTGTTGAATTAAGGGTGGTGATGAATTTGGATTTGGGTAGACCAAGGACAAATTTTTCATGATATTCTTATTATTCTATATTTTTATTCACTTCCACCGTGGGACGAAAATATCCGGATATATCCGCGATATATCCCCGATATATCCGTAAAATCAATTTATGGATATCGATATGGGTTGACAAAATAATCCGTTGTAATATCCCGATATATCTGGATATATCCGCGATATATCGAAGATATATCCGCGATATATCGAAGATATATCCTTATCGGTAAATAGTACACATATTCTACAATATATCTCTGATATATCCTGATATATCCAGGATATATCGCCAATTTATCCCGGATATATCCGTGGACTAGTTTTTGTTGGTTTTTTTTTTTCACTTCTATGAGTTTTGATTCAATGAATATGAGTAATGATCGTCGTATTCTCATGGCAGACATATCACTTCACAACTTAATTGGTCTAGTCAAAATCTATTTTATAACTCACTACCTGAAATGTCCTATGGAGGTTCAAGCATGTATCAACATAGTCAATCATATTGGGTCAATTCACATTACCAAATTCATGGAAACACAATTGAAAGAAGTAAAGAAATATATGAAAGTTATCTCCATGATTACCAAAGTATCTTAAGTTGGTATCAATATTGTTTGAAAGTTATCTCCATAATTACCAAAGTATCTTAAGTTGGTATCAATATTGTTTGACTCAAGATGACATGTCATCTTATACATTTGAACCCATAGGAGTTCAAGTTATTATTAGGTCATGTATTAATTGTCAATGATAATTTGACATGTAAATCAATATGAGACAACATTTATATAATAGTTTATCTTTTAATGTTAGTTGTAAACATATCTTTTTGTTTGAAATTTAACTTCAATATATATTAATATTCATTGTAATATTATGTAAAGTGTTATATACATTTTTCAAAAAAAAAATTCAATTTTTTTATTTTTTTCGCGAAATTACCGATATTTTCACCGATATCGATATATTCGTCGATATATCCGTAAAATCAAGGTACCGATATATCCTCAAATATGGATACTTTTGTCCTTCCTTCCACAAAGGAAGAAGAAAAATGCAAATATTGATTTATTTATATTTCCTATTGTACATTTCATTTTCAACACTTCAATTTTTATTTAATTTGCATTTATCCATTAATAAAATAATGGCCAAAAGTAGAGTCTGCTTAAAAGTTAAAAGTAAAAGGAGAATCAAAGGTTGTACATGAGACAAAACTAATAGATCTAGAGGATGAGTAAGGAGTTTTTTTCTATATTCAATATAATTATTTTCTGTTTTGAGTTTTTTTCTTCTTCTTCTGTTTTTTTTTTTTTTTACCTTTTTTGACGACATAGTTGATAGTATTTCTAATTTTCTATTGAACAAGTAATTTCATCATATCTAAAGTTCTTGCAATGTGTTGCATGTCTTAATATATTCCCCATATGGATCACCTATTTGAATTAGCTCCATGGCCATGCTATCTGCTGAGAACTGCATTTGCAGTGTTTAATGCTCTCTTTGGATAGTTCAAGCAAACACTTAACCAAATGATAATTTATAAAAATTTGAAATTTGATTTACTTGTTGATTTATCTTAGATGATTAATAAATGTATTATATACCACAAAAATTCTTTGATTTTGTATGTGTCATTTTTTAAGCTTCGAGGGGGATGTTATATTTACCGAAAGAAAGATTGTAATCGATTTTTCAACCTATTAATATAATATAATTTTCTTCTTGTCAATTAACTAATGTTTGGATTACCTTTATATTACGTAACTTTTAAATACAAAAGTAACATTAGAGATTGATGAGCATGAGTTAATATTTTTTTATGATCTTATGGGGGTTTTGGGACTGCTTCTGCTTTCATCATACTATTAATATATAAATATATGTATATATATATGGTGCACATGTTAGATATAATAGATAAATTAAAACCACATTAGGTATAAGAATCTGCATTTTATAAATCCTTTCAGTTAAAAAAATTGTACTCTGATCATTTTTCACTAATATTTATGCACATCGATATAGCAATAAGAATATTCCTGAAAAATTACTATAGATGAATCAAACTCATAATTGAAATCCATTCGTATCAAAGATTTGGTAACTAATGATTTCTAAAAAAAAAATTGGTATGCAATGAATACTAAATCGAAATCTTGATTTGCTATTATTTTCAGTTTCGGTATGTAATGAATACTAAATCAAAATCTTGATTTGATTTTTTTAAAACATTTTATATAGTTTTTGGTAATAATTATATAGTCTTTAATTTCATACAATAAATGTCAAATATATAAATGTAAAATTTAAAACTAAAACTTAGATTATAAATTAATGAAGACTAAACAATAGAAAATCCACATATATATTTTTATTACTTTTTTATTGACAATATAATTTTTTTTCCTCGACTTCCATAGAATCTAATTCTCAAAAGAGTATCAAGTGTATCAAAAGTAAATAGCTAGGGTAAAGGTGTAAATATATTATTAATGTATTATTAATGTTAGGAGGTGGAAAGTTCTTAATATGTTTATCGATGATATGTAATGATTTTATGTCTTCATTATATAAAAAGTAAAATTAATAGATTTATTAGATTTTTGACACATCAATCGTGGTTGGTACACCATGGGATAACAAAGTTGTAGGGAGATATAAATACATTCTTAATCTTTTTAAGAGAGTAAATACATTCTTAACTCTTAAGGTGTGATGCAAATTACCCGAAGAATCTTTTTAAGAGAGTAAATACATTCTTAACTCTTAAGGTGTGATGCAAATTACCCTAATGTTGATATATGACGCAATTTTGTCAAAATCTTCTTTTTATTTGTTATTTTTACTTCCTTCTTACATATTTTTCTATATTTTATTAAATAATATATTATTTGTATTGAAACATTCTAATCCTAAATTAATTTTAGATTTTAAAAATAACTTTTATCTAGATAAAAAAATTTCTTAAATTATGGTTTTAGGACTTTATATTACTTATTAATTTTGAAAATCAAAATCTCATATGTTACTATACTTATATCATTTTGTTTTAAATTTCTATACTATTTAAAACTTAAAAAAAAAAAAGACATTGTCTTTTTAAGGAAAATGTCATATCTGTTTTGTCATTATTACAAAATGTAGATTTAGTTAATTCTCAAATTTCTTTTCATAGTAAAATCCATCAATTAATAAAATTTAAAATTAATTTAAAATATTTCAATACAAATGATTAACTACTTCACATAATATAATACATAATAAAAATATATAATGAATTTGTATTAGAAAAATGTGAATAAAATATTCATGAAAAGAAGAATATAGTTAATTTGCTCTCAAATTCTAAAAAAAATAAACGATAGATAGACATATTTACTTCTCAACACAAAATTGCTCCTACCCATTATAGATCACTCTTAATATGTTCACCAATAACGTATAATGATCTCATCCCTTTATTATATGAAAAGTGAAATTAATAAATTTATTAGATTTTTAACACATCAACCGTAGACATATATTGAATTTTGATTTACGCAAAAATTAGTTCAGACTAATACTTCGAACTGAACCTGCGTGTGGTGGATTCACAATCCACTGCCTTGAACCACTTTGCTACAACACCCCTCTACTATAAATTACTTTTAAATTAATTTTTCCTTATGGAATACAATATATGCAATTATAATTAGCTAGAAACATGTCGCCCCTTAATTTAATGGTCTTAAATCTCTCAAACTAAACTAATTACGAGTATAACTCATCTAAAACTGTCTCGATTAATTTCATAAGACAGATCAATTTACAATTCATAATTTATAAGATAAATTGACTAGTCAATACAAAATTAATTTATTGATATTAGAATTTTATCTTACTAAATTATATCCGTAAAATAATTTCATAATGAAATTTTGTATTTAATTACTCTACATACAAGTTGAGCAAGAGCAAATCAATTGTGTAGTTGTGTAATTAATTCGAGCAATATCTCTACAAATAAATATATAGATAGATTTCTCAATATGGTTAGGTTTGTTTCTTACCAGAAAACTGAAAACAATTTGCATGGGCAGGGAAAATGGATATTTAGAATACTTTTATTTCCTGTAATTTTACTCTCTTCAAATGTTATCCTTTTATTAATTGAATAGAGGGCAAAAGTATAAAAATCTAGCTAGGAGGCGAAAAAGTTATTTTTCAAATTTGTAGGAGTTCTTTCAGTATTAATTTATCATACTTATATTTTTATTACCATCATTTTCATGATATGTAATATGTGCTATATTTTTTTTAAAATATCAATGATAATTTTTTAAAAGTATTCCACATGGATACAGTTTCTCTCTCTTCACAATTTATATTTGGGCCGGCCCAAATCTGTACTGTAAGAATGGGCTTAGGACAAGCAAAGAGTGTTTTGCCATGTTCAACAACCGCCATTAACTGCCATAATATACAGATACAGTCAACACTAGATGATACTAGGATAGATTGCATGTCATGTATCTAAAGGGGGTGGGTGAGGGTGTGGGGGGGGGGACCTGTTTGTCCTTCCAACATCAAGAAGAAAAGAGTACACTCATACAAGCAGAAAATACATTGTTTGCTGAAAAATAAAGCTAAAAAAATAATTAATGTCCATCAATTATGGACATAATAATCAAGCTGCAAAATTAACACCACATGCAAAGTTTTCATATTAGGTCAACAGAAAAATAAAAGAGGTGCCGTGGCAGCACGTGATCCCAAGAAGAAGAAGAAAAAAGATGAAATTCTTGATTAACTTTTTCTCATGATTTTATAGGGTAGCCATATTGACTTTTTTCTTGGAATTTATATAGCAAGAAATGCCCCTTTTTTCTTGGCATCTTGTCATATATATTACACACCACCTCTTTCTGTTTCAAGAGTAGTACTCGAATTGAAACATATTCATGTCCTTATAGAGAGCTGGTTAATTCCCAACTTCCCCCACCCCGGCAGCATACGTACAGAGAGGCTAAAATGGGAAGGCCTCCATGTTGTGATAAAGTTGGCATCAAGAAAGGTCCATGGACTCCTGAAGAAGATATCATTTTGGTCTCATATATTCAAGAACATGGCCCTGGAAATTGGAGAGCTGTTCCTACTAATACCGGTATTTATATATATGTCGATTATGAATTCTTTTTAATGAATTTCATGCTTGATAAATCATTGGTTATGGGTTGTGTTGTTAAGGCTTGATGAGGTGCAGCAAGAGTTGCAGGCTTAGGTGGACTAATTATCTGAGACCAGGGATCAAGAGGGGCAATTTCACCCCACATGAAGAAGGGATGATAATCCATCTCCAAGCTTTATTAGGCAACAAGTAATATATATATATATTCATCTTATACTAACGATCATATATAATAAGTACTTCATTGTTTATTTGGGACATTAATTAAATGAAGTGACATTTTTATTTTGTCAAAAGATGGGCAGCTATAGCTACATATTTGCCACAAAGAACAGACAATGACATCAAGAATTATTGGAACACACACTTGAAGAAGAAGCTCAAGAAATTCCAATCAGGTTTAGAGCCCCAAATGGCCTCTGAATCAGCTTATCATCAGTTCATGTCAAAGGGCTATGGTGATCAAAGATCATCATCATCATCAGCTATGGACTGCAACAGGGACCAATCAGGCCTGAGGATGGGTGAAAACTCATCAGTCTATGCTTCAAGTGCAGAGAACATATCAAGGCTTCTAGAAGGCTGGATGAGATCATCATCCCCTCTTCAAGCCAACACCAGCACCTCTCATCTCAACATGGATAAGTTATATGGTGATTTTGGGAAAATCCAAACTGATTCTGCTTCACTTCCGTGCTATAGGCCACAGAAATTTGAGCATGAGGGTATTGGGATCAATCCAAATCATCATCATGATTTGGATAACATTTTGAGTTTTGATCATCATCAGAATTTGACTAGCATGGCTTGTGAAAAACTATCATCTTGTGATTCTAGCCAGAAGGGCTCTGAGAGCAGTGGATTGATTGATCAAGAAAAGGCTCATTTTGTGAATCAACATACTGCGAAAATCGAGAACAATCCACCATTGTCATTTCTTGAGAAGTGGTTGTTGGATGAAAGTGCAGGTCAAGTTGAAGGAGTCATGGAACTCCCACCAATATTCTAGCTTATAAGTATATTAATTATTTTGCTTTTTTTTAATTAATATAGTAATTGAGTTGCAAATTTAATGGAGATATATAATTAATTAATTATATTAGGTGCAGGAATGGAAGGATTATCAGTATCTGAAACTTAATTCAGTGCTAGTCTTCTACCAGGGCTCCAAAAAGTTGGAACTCTTTGCTTCTCTCTCCTCTTTTTTTTTTCTTTTTTTTTTTTTTAATTTCTTCTCTTTTTCTTTGATGTTTCCTTAACATGAATTGTAACTGGACATTAGTCAGTATTTCTAATGCACTTCTCACTTTGAAGTGTTTTGTCATCAATATGTACAATTTTCTCATGATTTTCATTTCATAATTTAGTATTTTACTTTTTTGGTTATGGAGATTAAAGGGGACAAATTATAGTACACATATTCTTTTGCATCAATGTTTGAATAAAGTGAAAGAGCTCATGATAATTTTGCAATTAGTTGATGATTAATCTGATTATAGTTTAATTTGTAGCTCTCTGGAAATATTAAAATGAATCTTGAATTTTACAATTATAGACTTACGTATTTAATAGGGCGACGGTAGAGATGGGGACTTCAAATAAGAACATTAAATAAATGGAAAGCAAAACATTAAATTTATGGCCAACGAAAGTGAGTGCCAAATTGTTGAGTATTACTTATCAGCCTCACGATATTAATGATCTATTTGTGCTACGAACAAATCAAAATATTGTCTCTTTTAATAATATAGTATACTCAATTTCAAAATCAAGTAATTCAGGTACATCCGTGATTTATATAGTAACAAATTTGAGGAATTAGAATTGTTACCATCAAATTAATCAAATGTAAATTTGTAATTGGATTATTAAACAATATATTTGGTCCAACCCAACTTTATGTTAATACTGTGAGAAAAAATACATCCTATGTTTAATCTTGCATGTGTTTTTCCAAAATTTATTTTATTTTTAATTTTATATATTTCAATCTTAATCTTCTAACTATTTTATTTTTTTCAATTTTGATCAGATGTTACTCGAATTGTCAACTTCTACCTATATGGATGCAGAAATTGAAATATCCTTATCAATAATTCTGATTTCCATGTAGTTAGAAATCAAAAAATTGGATCAAAATTAGAATTTAAAAACGTTGCCTGTCAAAAATAATATTTCCTATTTAAATATTATAAAATGCCTATATAATATACCTAGATGTTATAATATACCTAGATATTATAGTGTTAGATTTGGCGCGCAAACTCTCATGATTTTGTATGCCTAAGTCAACAATTAGGACATAATAAGGATTTAATTTTGGAAATTTATGAAGTCGAATGGTTGAATTTATTATTTGCACTAATTTCAATTTCATTTATTATGTAAGATATTTTTTTATTTTTTAATAATTAAGTATCTGTTTTTCAATTTTAGTTTTTTATATATATTTTTTAAAATTTCAGTTCAATTTTTGTTGGAATATTCAAAATCGATGACATGGACGTCGGACTTTTTTTGACGTGACATCCAAATTCCTACATAAACTAAAAAAACAGATACTTGATTGCAAAAAAAATGAAAAATGTCTTACATATAGAATCAAAATTGAAATTACCACATATTTTTTTATCCTTTTGAAGAATGGAAGTATCCTAACTAATACCAGCCAATTCTAGGAGTGAAGTAACAACGTTTCATTACTTCAATGGACGTATGATCTGCCATGGACATGACTAGGGTTGCATGCTGAACTATTGAATGGCCGATATGCATAAATACTAGCTAGGGTTATCACAAAAAGTATAGCAAGAATGAGACATGTTTGTAAGATGAAGGAACTAGAAAGAGAGACAGCAAGGATGTTATTTGGACAGCATAGTGTCACGAAAGTCTTGCCACTGAGTATGGTACTACTCATGTGTTTAATTCCTATTTTACCCCTCGAGCAATGGAGAGGGAAACATGTGAGTTTCCTTCACCTTTCGGTGTAGGAAAATTGGAGTTAATTTGAGGATCATGCATGTTCATCGTTCAATTACTTTTGCCTTGTGAAATTGAAATCTAAAGGGACAATACTAGTTGCATTGCACTATAATTTGATGATATATATATGATATTGGATCATCGATTCTGACATGTTCAAGCCGTCCGAGACAAATAACACAAATGGGACCCTACCTATATATGAGGTGAAGTGAAGCAAATAAATGAGATAATGATTTTATCTTCCATTGGTTATTTTATAAAAATTAATTAATTAATTGGGTTTGCTTTAAAATAAAGAAAAAGAATTGGAGATCTAAGTAGATGTAATACGTTGCTAAGACAATAATTCTGGTGGAAATAGTATTCATGTATATAATCTTGATTTTGCTGAAAATGTTTGTAACCATTCTTGATGTCGGAAACATTTTCTGATTAGCTTAAAAAAAATATGTCTACCATAATTAATTTGTCCCGTATTTGATTTTTAGTAATGTTGATTTACCCGTGAGATATTCTTCTATGATCTACAGTACTCCAGAATATTTTTTTAACTATAATCATTAATTACTCCTAGTATTTAGAGAAAAAAAAACAGATAAAATTAAGAATATTATTATCTCAAGGCATATATATGAGTTTGATATACGAGGCCTTTTTTAGCACCACAAATGAATTGTCGATCTTCGACATATATAACATCTCTTTCTACACACTAGTTGAGAAGATGTCTACATGCATGAGAGAGAGATTAAAAATAAATAAATAAATATATATTATGTATGTACCGTTTATTGGACCACATTTTTAGCTATTTATCCATGGCCTAACTTAAGCTTAAGCCCTTCCTAATTAAGACTTTCTTCTGTCTGTTATAGTTAATGTTCAATTTCACTGTAGTACACATGTAGTAATAATCCACATTTACAGAGCACTTTAGTGTATTTTTACAGTTTTGGGTACCGCGCGCAGTATTTTTACAGTTTTTACACAGTGTATGCTTGAATCATCATTATTCTCTCTCTCTCCAAAAAATTGTATGAAATTGTCACTGATTTTAACTATATGGTAAAATCTTATATTGAAGTAAATTGATAAGTAAATACGGTAATACGCATGTCCATCCAAACAAGTTCAATCCTTGATTTTTCATTTTTAATCGAAAAATATTAATTTCGATTGAAAAGTTTTATTCATTTTTAACTTGAAAAGTACAATTCTTATTACACTATTATTTATTTTAAAAATAATTTAAAATATTACTCTTATTTCTTTTAAAACTTCTTTTAAGCATATATTACTTTTTCACTTAAAAAAAAATCAATTTACTTTTACTTGAAATAGTGATGTTTTTTTTTTCTTGAAATATAATACTTTTAATTTAGATCTAGTAAATCTCTTCTGAGAAGAAAAATGCCTCAAAAGTAGCAAATCACACTATCAATGTTGTATAAACGGAAACTTTATCTACCAAGCTTGGTTTGGTTTCATCAACGGCATTTCGTCGCTTAAAAGTTAAAAATGTGATTTCAAATAAAAAAAGACCCGATCAATAACTTAAATCAATTTCATCTCAAAAACATTTGTAAACTTAAGAGAATATGATTTAGATGCTATTTCACTGAAGTTAACTTTGCTCATCTAATAATCGGCTTGAGTTTTTACTATGCTTTAGTCAATACTTGAAAAAATATATTTACTAAAACTTGGTAATAGATCTTCACATGGAAAATGTTTCTTAAGGACGAAATATTTACTTATTAAATTCTCCAATTACCGATTTATTGTAAACTTGGTTATAGCATCGTACTAGTGTAATGATGATATTGAACCCAGGATTAAAAAGTTGGTAAATTTATTAAATCTCTCTCCCTCTCTCTCTCTCTCTCCCCCCCTCTCTCTCCATATATTATCATCAAAGCTACCTAACAATAGTCATGAGTTGGCAATGCATGTGATTCAAGAACCACCCCACCCCCACCCTTATGTTTATGATCCTCATGAATAGCCTTATCTTTAATTTTCTCAACATATTAAACAAAAATATTTGGTTAAGGGACCACTTCATGTAAAGATCAAGATATCCCTAATTTGAAATCTCAAACCAAATTAAATTTTGTGTTTGATTGAAAAGTACTTTGGGACACATGGCATGCAATTAAGCTGGCCACGTGGCCTAGAGGAGTGCCCCGGTTTATTTGCAATATGAGAGAGGTTTGTAGGGTTTAATTGCCTCAGCCACAAAGATCAACACTAGGGTTTTCAATGCCATGGATTTTTATTTTTCCTATTTTTTAGGAATTGATGTTCCATTTCTATCACATTTCATATTATGTTTTAACTAAGTATGTTAACATTATATGTGTGATATAATGGTATAAAGTAAACGGGAAAGTATAAAATTATTAATATATGGATCAATGGTTTGATACTTTTAAGTATGCGTTCTGTTAAAAAATAAAAAGTATATTCTTTCAATTAAAAATATATAAAAATTGGCCCAACACTAAATTTCTTACACTATGACAGTGAAATATGTGTGTGTGTGTTTTTTTTTTGGGGTTCAATGGGCATATCATGTGAGACTCGATCATATTAATTAAAAAAATATAAATATTAATTAACATAATAATTATATAACTTGCTTATAATTTTTTCATTATGGATTTTCTTGATTTATAATTTTATTTGGTAGGGATCTCACATTGTTGACAAAGAAAATATACATCTAGCTATCACGTAAATGTGTTTTAATTAATTTTAATGTTTTTATAAAAGAAATTAATGCTGTGCTCATCAATTGCTAAGTTAGCCAAATTAAAAAAAATCACATATAAACTCTTACGGACAACAAATTTAACACTGTTAGGCCAAAATTTTAATTTTGTTAAAAAGTAAATGCGCATACTTTTTTTTTTTTTAGTCTGAAAGCATAATGTATACTTAAAATTGTTAAACTCGTATAGCATAAGGTTGTTGTTTATATTTTTCTCAAAAATAAAATATTGTTTTACTGACTTTCTTTATAATTAATCTCGTTCTAGCTATGTCAAGATAGCTCTATAATGTAGCTAATTAAAGCCTAAACTGACATAAAGCGTACCTGATTACTTATATATGTTGGCATTAAACTTTTGCGTTTTATTGAATTGAGTTTGAGTAATCAGTAAAGCTTTAATAGGTGTTCTAAGTAGCGAATTGAACATTCTAGATTACTATATGGATGTATATATAATATCAATCACACTACCAATTAGGATAACATTAAATATAATAAATTAAAGGGATAATTTCAATTTTAGTAACACATTTTTTATTTTCGAATCATGTATTCGTTTTTTAATTTTTTATTTTTTATATTTTAATTTCAATCTTATTTTGATAGGAATTTCACTATTGCATCAGAATTTCTAACGATCATGTTTATGATTTTGAAAAAATCAAATTAAAATTGAAAATATATATGTATATATATATATATATATATATATATATTTTTTTTTTTTAACATAGATAAATTTACATATAAAACCAAATTAATTGAAACTAATCCTAAATTAAATATTCGAAACAACAACTCTACAAAAGATTTTGTTATAATTAAAAAGATTCGACCAAACTTTTATAATATTTGTTTAAATTCCAATAACTATAGCCTTAAATTTAGGATAATGACTTAGTATGAATGGCGAATGGCCTAAAAATAAAGAGGGTAGATTTTGAGATGGATTAATTCATAATCACGTCATAAATCATTTAAATAGATATTGACTTGAGAAAATATATAGAGATTGATATGAGAAAATATATTCAAATTATAAGATAATGAATCATATTTCACTGATTATATAAAACGATCTAATATAAATGTTTGTCAAAGATAAATTATCCAAAGGCTGAACATAACGTTCCTATTTATAAAAAAAATCGAAACGGCTTAATTTTCTGGAAACTTCCAGACTTTATAGTTTATGCTCCTTCGAAGCCAATAAAATAGACAACCTCAGACTCTCATACAAAAAAAAAAAATTATTTAAAAACATTAATTTTTAAATACAGTCACCTCAATCAACAGTACTAATTAAGGCGAGGAATATGACTTGAGCTAAATTAAAAAATTAATTAAATATGATTGGAACTATAAATATTTTTACATAACATAATTATACTCTAGTAAAAAATGAGTTTATAAATAATAAAATGTATTTAATAGGGCATTTCATGGGTCCATTGAAAAATAGTTATCACTATCATTGGAAGCTAAGTTATTGATTATCAAATATGAAAATGAAAAATAATTTTTTATTTTAATTCAACGAAACGAGTATATTGTAGAGACGATTTAAAGCTGATATCCAATCACACACAAACAAAACTTAAGAGAGAAGGAAAGTAATATTGAATGGCACGTACGGGCTTTAATAATTTCGAGTTATGTTCGAAAGCTACAGCCCATTAAAGTGATCAAATTTTACGTGATGTTAATCCAATTTTCACAAATTGGACAAGTGGGGGCTCATTCTCACTATTTAAGTTTTTTTTTTTTGGAATTAGGGGAATGTAAAATATAAGTAATCTCTATTACATCAAACCATTTCAGATGCGAGCTCAAGTATGAAATTCAGCGATTTTTTTATCTTTATCAAACAAGTTTTTAATGTTCAAAATCATAATTATATGGATAATGGGGGTGGGG
Source organism: Scutellaria barbata (assembly GCA_028654395.1). Lineage (NCBI taxonomy): Eukaryota > Viridiplantae > Streptophyta > Magnoliopsida > Lamiales > Lamiaceae > Scutellaria > Scutellaria barbata. The sequence goes on along the minus strand of CM053646.1, from coordinate 8,005,613 downwards.
GACTCGAATTGAGATCTTGCTCAAGGTTGAAAGATGTACCAGTCGTTAGGCTAAGTCTATAGATATGATAAGAAAAAAAAATGTAATAAATTACTATAGGAATTTATAAAAGATTTTAAAAAAAACCAAAAAATTCTTCCCATAATTTAAATACAAATTCCGAAAAATTAGAAAAATAACCGAGTATGCAATTTTAAGTAAAACATGAAATAGAAAGACTAAATTTATTGTTTTGTACAAGAATAATAAATTTAACAAATTACAGAAAGACTAAAAGTAATTAAAAAAAATAGTTCAAAAAAAATTATGAGAATCTATGAGGATTTCAGAATTGACATCTGAGACTTAACATGGTTCTTTCCCCCTAGAATATTATGTTATATATATATATATATATATATATATATATATATATATATATATATATAACATAGTATTAGTATTTAATGTATATTTAATAATTAATTAACTGGGAACAAATCAGTTGTATGCGAGCATCCTATAATTAATTTGTTTTTTGAGCATTTAGTTTTTATTGCAATTCCTAGCAGTAGTTGATATGTTTTCAATGTATTATTAATATGTTTCGGTACGCACTCATATATTTTATAACATAATTCAAAATAATAACATGTGAAAAATAAATAAATCATGATCTTGTATCGATACAATTTGTTCACATGCACTTATATGTGTATGTGTGTGTGAAACATATAATAGAGATACTCCATATTAATTTTATTATGTATGACGAAGTCATCATGTTACTCAAAATATTCTCGAAAAGAATACAAAATCATAGATGGTTAGATAAAATCTCATTATTAATAAACTAAACTTGCATTCTCAAAAAGAATACAAAATCATAGATGGTTAGATAAAATCTCATTAACAATAAACTAAACTTACATTCTCAAAAAAATACAAAATCATAGATGGTTAGATAAAACCTCATTATCAATAAACTAAACATATATTCTCAAAAAGAATATAAAATCATAGATGGTCAGATAAAATCTCATTATCAATAAATTAAATTTACATGTGGATCATGAATTGTGAATTGTAGGTTGACCCATCTCACCAAATCTAATTCATAAAACTATTTCACATTAACTGTATTCTGAGGGAAAAAAAAACAATTTAATTTGTTACTTTTTCCACACAAATTATTTAGATTCTTGGTCATGGACAAATCATTAAGCAATGATCAATGGAAGCACATGGGTTCGATTAATTATGTTAACCTTTTGACCTACGATCTCACAGATTAAAGACCAAAATATGTACCTTTTGCAAAATTAATTTTCCGTACGAGTTTGGTGGTTCAATTAATCAAGTTTTAACAAAACTAGAAATTAAAGTAAGTTACTATTTCTGATTTGAATATATATAGAGACAAACATAAGATATATATACCGGAATGATTAACCATGCGCGTGCACACATATACACGTACCAGCATGTAAAATTAAAGATGAATTGAGCCTAAAATCCACAAGAATTAGCTGACATTGATAGATCCCACTAGTTTAGTACTAAAACTCCTTTTAGATCAAATATTTTGGATACATTTTGAGAACTCAACTGATTGATCCTAAAATTAACTTCTTTTGAGACATCAGGTCATATTCAACCTAAATTTGATACAATGTCCACCTATTATCTTGCATCGGCCTGCCCATAATGTGAAATAATTGATTTCTTAAATCAGTGTATGGACAATAAATTTAAATTGCAATTATTGGGTGCCACACCATTTCTCTAATGGAAACTTAATGATACAAACATACAATTTATTTTCTTACTTATTTGAAGGTGAGGCGCTGTACATGCACTACATTAATGTCATAATGATTTTGCTCAACGCTCTCTTCAGATTGAATTTGCAATATATATATATATATATATATATATATATATATATATATATATATACACAAAATTGTTAAAATATTCATAGTTGACGTCTACTGATAATATGTAATGATCCCACCCTCTAAAATTATGAAATATGAAATTATTTTTTTTATAACAATATTGAATATAAATTTATTTTGATATAACATAGAAATATAAAGCATTCCATCCAAATGCAATTTAAGAGTGATTGTGTGATCTTATAGATATATTTAAAATCAAACATTTTAGGAACTTATCGATAATGTAACAAAATGTCTGATAAAGTTTCTAAGAAGTAAATTATAAAGTTGAATGATAACATATCATCTTATAATTAATTTGAGAAGAGTGAGAAGTGTTTGATTTCAATAAATTATTCCAGTTTTAATTATATAAATACAAAAATACTCTTTGTATTTGAAAATGTGCTCAAAATTTAATAAGAGCATGTGTGTATAATGAATCTTACAAATAATGAGTGTATGGATCCAGGCCCAATACAAGAAAAAACTAGCCCGTATCTAATTCAACTAGCTAATAGCAAAATCTGCCCAATTACCATTCCAATGGCTTGGGCTATTGGGCTATTAGACTATCTAACAGATTAGATTAGTGCTAAAGAAAGTGACTTAAAATAGTAGACCACAAATTATAAATATTGTTTTCAATTATACTTTTTTGGATAAACTCGTATATCTGTGGGATGCATTAATTTATTAAATTAAAATTAGTTATATATTTTTTTATTATATTTTTGTAATCGTAAAATGATGTTATTTAAAAAAAACAAACAAACTTAGAGGGTGTTTGATTGAGTTTATAAATGTTCTGAAACATTTTGTAAGTTACTTAAGAGCTTACAAACTTTTTTATAAGTAAATATTTAAAAGAAAAAAAAATGTATCTTTTTCCATTTTAAAATAAAATTTTATGAGTTTATAAAGTTTTCTTTAAATAAAGGGAATCTCTTAATTGAATACGAATTGAGGCTTGTGATCCAAATATCAATTATTCAACCTAAAGCTTAATTAAACTTACTTCACATCAACTAAATTTTTTATTGTCTGATTTATTATCATTAGTCATTTGTTAAAATAAAACACATATAATTCAATTTATATATATCATACGAATAGACAATACACATGATTTGATTATAACCATAAAAATTCTATAATCATATAATATCTTTAAAACTCCATCATCTTATTTTATTTAAATATTTTAACAACTTATTTTTCAGATAATTTATAACATCTTGTGATCTCTAAAACCATCTCATCAATGTTAGAATTCATAAAATGGCATAGATAAATTTACTCTAACAACCTATTAATGTAAAAGGATTAAATTAATTTGAAAAAATATATAATTTTTATATGTAGGAAAATAATTTTACGTTTGTTTAATATATTATTGAAACTGTCTAATATGAATTTACAACTTTTATTATCATATTACAAATTTAAGGTTATTTTCCGCTCTATAAGAAAACATAAAAAGAGCAACTATATATAAAAAGACAAAAACTTTTATAAATTTGCTTCATGTGCTAAATTTTTATGTTATATTAAGCATACATTTATGTTATATTAGTCATACCTTTAGAATCTTTATATTATAATAAGCATACATTTATATAACGTTAATCATATTTTTATGTTATGTTAAGCATATTTTTATGATTTTATTTTATGTTAAGCATACATTTATATTATATTAAACATAAATTTATGTAAATTTATATTATGTTATCTTTATATTATGAATTTATGTAAATTTATATTATGTTATCTTTATATTATGTTAAGCATACCTTAAGATTTTTATGTTATGTTAAACATACATTTATGTTATGTTAAATATATATTTTTTTTAATGAGTTTGGGGGAGTGGAAGGGAGATTAACAATGAGAATTAGAAAACTTGCGTGATCCGGGTTCGAACTCGGGTCATCATAATCTGCACCTTTATAAAGATGGTATACCACTTGAGCTACAAGGCTCATGATATGTTAATTAAGTATACATTTTAATTATATTAGTTGTACATTTATGTATTATATATAAATGTATGACTAATATTAATTAAAAGTATGCGTAATATTTAAATAAATATATATGTACAAATTAAAATTTTTTTAACCAAAATTAGGGTTTTTTTTAAGTTAAAGACTTAATATAATATAAATGTATGTTTAACATAATATAAATATATGACTAACACAACATAAAAGTTATAATTAAAAAAAAATGCACATATCGGAATAAGATTCTGTCCGACCCGACCAAATACACAGATCGAAATCGGATTTTGCCCGACCCAATCTATAAGATTCATACAATAGTTGCACACAAATGCAACTCATATAAAAATATCTGAAGAAATAAACAAAGAGGGGAAAATTTTAAAAAACGAGAGATATTCTTAAATGATAAATGAGATATGCTTCGCCATGTGCTTACAAAAAAAACCTCATCTAAATATCTAAATTTTGTCATAATTTATCTGAAAATAAATTCAAAGACATATATATATCTATATATATACTCTGCGTTTAAGCTGAACTTGATCGCATTGAATGGGAGCGTTATCCAGTTACAGTTTCAGTTTAATCCCTCCAAATGTGTATAATTTCAGGAATAATTTTCTGAATAAAAGTAGCAAATGTTTTTTGTGCAAAGAAATTTTGTCTAAGAGGCGAAGGCGATTGGTTTCGAAAGGGGATTTCAGGAGGTTGAATTCTATTATTAGGTCATGTTATAATGGTGAAAACAGTAAGAGTGATGATGACAGTAGTAGTGGTAATGACGAGACAGAAAGTAAACCAAATTCGAATTTGGCTACGATGACGCCGGTTGAGACGAATTCCGACGATAGTGCCGATGATCCTCCGAATTCTACATCTTCACCGGTGAGTAAATTCTTTAGCAACTTATGCCTTAAATCTGCTAATTTGCTTCTGAGCAAAACGCACTTCTTTCAAATTTGTATGGTGGAACATATACTGTGAATAGGGGCTTTGGGATTTTACTTTGGTACTATGCATGTTCAGTTTAACGGCAAGGAATATGAGATTGAGAAAGAAGAATGGGTTGTGAATAAATTCAATTTTTTAGGATGTGATTATAAAAGTGTGGAGAAAAGTCATAATGATGTTCATGCAAGTAGCGATTCATATGATCGAGCTTATTGATAAGCAACATATGTATGGTTGATCTGAACCAATGCGATTTGTATCTTTATCTTCTTTTAAATATAGCAATTAACTATTGATTATTATTATTATTGTATAACATCAAAATAAAATTTAAGATTGTTATTAGGTTATGATATTGAAATATCATAATAATATTAATAGGATTAGTTTCATCATTTTGTGCTATCAATAAGACTATATAACCATCATACCACTGCTTGTTTCTTGCAGAAATTCCTATATTGTTCAAGATTATATAAATTTATAAAGAGAAGCATGCAACTAGGCTCACTTGTCAAGCATGACCTCTTCCAATCAAGCACATATGTGGATTACAATGTGACTTATATACTATGCACAAAAAACAATAAAGCTTCATGATTTTTTTTTTTTTTTTGCACAAAGCATGTAAATGAGCTGTTGATAGTTGACTTGATAGAAGAGAAATGTACGGTAATGAATGATTATTTCTTAAGTGGTTGTCATGGGATGCATATATATCTCTTTTATAGTGATACAATATTAACAGGCAGCCTAGCAAGCTGAAGGCAATGCATAGTTATAAGGAGTTAAAGGTTGAATAATGTATAATTCCTGATCAAGAACTTTTAGTTGACATCACCAACAATTTGAGGATAAGTGATGTCTTTAGTAACTGTATTTCATGACTTCCTCAGCCGCCGAAAATTTCATCCGTTGGACCTCCTTACAGTAATTTCCAGGTTGACTCTTTTAAAATGATGGAATTTCTGGGTCCAGAAAAAGTTGATCCTGCTGATGTGAAAGTTATCAAGGACAAACTTTTTGGCTATTCAACCTTCTGGGTAACTAGAGAAGAACCTTTTGGTGATCTAGAAGAAGGTGTTCTTTTTCTTGGCAATCTACGGGGAAATAGAGAAGATGTGTTTTCAAAACTTCAGACTCAGCTAAAAGAAATAACAGAAGATAAATACAACCTATTCATGGTAGAGGAGCCTGATTCTGAAGGAGAAGACCCTCGTGGTGGGCCTCGCGTCAGTTTTGGTGTGCTGCACAAAGAGGTTTCAGAGCCAGCTCAAACAACTCTTTGGCAATATGTGATTGCTTTTATATTGTTCCTTCTTACTGCTGGTTCCTTGGTGGAGCTAGGAATAGCATCTCAGGTATCTAATCTGCATGAGAAAATTTGCTGGTTGATGGCATATATGAATTCTATGATCATAATATTATCTAACATCAAAGCTCCTATATTACTTGTGGTTTTCACAATCCAGGTAAGTAAACTCCCTCCGGAGGTAGTGAAATACTTCACAGATCCCAATGCTGTTGAACCGCCAGATGTAGAACTCCTGTTTCCATATGTGGACTCTGCGTTGCCTCTGGCTTACTGTGGATTGGGAATTCAGCTATTTCATGTAAGTATCACTTTTTTTTCCTCCCCAATTAACTAAATGTCCTTTATCAGCAAAACAACAGGAGAAGCTATATTATCTTCTTTCACTATCAACTACTTCTTCCCCAAATATACTTTGTTTTAGACTGATGAAGTTATATTTTCCACAGAATCGATGCCTCTATATAGGTGCAAGAGATAAGATAATCTTAACTAATAATATTGTGATTGCCTCTCACATAAGCTAGCCTTCAATGAAAAATGGTGGTGTGTTAAGTCAGCATTTTATTTATTGTATTCCATTTATTGTGGATTTCAATATCACAAATTTTAAAAGCTTGGGGGTAGCGGTGGATAAAATTTTAAAAGCTTGGGGGTAGCGGTGGATATTTTTCCTCAGTCCTTCACTCTTAAGGTTAATATCACATTTGCGATGTCTAGATTAATATTTACTATTATGTTTAACCATTAAATTAGGATATGCAGTTAACTTTCCTAACATATAATTTGTATTTAAGAATTTGCAAAGATAATATAAAGCTTGAAGCTTTTGGGTCTGCAGGATGATACTCAATTCCAAAAAAAAAAATCTGAAATCCGTGATGCTTTATTATTGTTTTTTTTTTAAGTTTCAGTAGGGTCATTCTAATGTGTCATCATATGTTTCTTTTTTAATTTCTGGATGGAGTTCATTTCCTGCAGGAAGTTGGACATTATGTTGCTGCATTTCCACGGAAAGTAAAACTGGGTATTCCTTATTTTATTCCTAATGTTACCCTCGGTAGTTTTGGAGCAATCACTCAGGTATGCATAAGCATACTGCTATAGTACAGTTCTTCTTCAGATACCTGATTTGATCTTAAGTGCATAATACATGGATCTAGGGATGCTACAGTTTCATTCATCTGTGATTTGTTCAACTTGTTTGTTACAGATTTCTATTTTCCTGGTTGAATTACCACCTCTTGCACATCAGAAGTCTTTTCATATTTTATAATGTAAATGAATATCTTCTATGCTATTGTATCCACATCTGGTCTGGTATTCAGACTTGGGCCGTTTCTCTAGTGAAATATACTGTTATTACTTTCACAGTGAACGATGCTATGACATAATTATAAATTATGTGCCCACAGCTAAAATTGATATGAATATGGATCTTTGAGTTAGAGCTCTTAACTGACTTGATATGGAAAGCCACAAACTTCTATATCATAACATTCCAAATTCAAATTCCATAAAACATGTCAAAACTCTATCCAAACAGTTTCACTTAGTTACCATTTTCTGTTAATTCTTCTGAAATCTACCATAAATATGAAGCTATGAATTAGATCTCATGATGCACTTGATATGGAAATCAAAAAATCTTTTTTCAAGTACATAAAGATGTCAAAAAACTTTCCAGCGGTCTAATCATGTTCCTTTCTTTTTTATCTTGTAATTTTTGTGGCATTAGAGCTTATTTGTTACTTGAATCTGCAGTTTAAGTCTATTCTTCCTGATCGGAAAGCAAAAGTAGATATTTCTTTGGCCGGACCATTTGCAGGGGCTGCATTGTCGTTATCAATGTTCACTGTTGGGCTTCTGCTTTCATCAGACCCATCTGCAGCGGATTTAATTCAAGTCCCAAGCATGCTTTTTCAAGGTTCTTTGCTCCTTGGTCTTATCAGCAGAGCTTTCTTAGGTTATGCGTAAGTTCCCATTTTAGATTTGCAAGTTTCTCTGCTGTGGGATTCTAGTAAACCCTGAATAATATGTTGGATTCCTTAAAGATTATTCTCGATATTCTATCTTTTTAAAAAAAAAAAAATTGTTTTGGTGTGTAGATGAGTCTTTCTTCCAATATCCAAATAAAGGTGCAGCATGTCTTGTTTTCTACATCTGTTGGATTATTCACTTCATTCATTTCATAATTTCAAACCCAAAGTTAATTGTGACATATCTTATTTATATCTACAGGACTATGCATGCATCAACAGTTTCAATTCATCCTCTGGTGATCGCTGGCTGGTAATGTATCTTCACTGAGTTCTAAATTTATTATGTTGTAATGAGCATGCTCAATGATGAGCTCTGTGTTCTTAGGTGTGGATTGACAACAACAGCTTTTAATATGCTACCTGTTGGATGTCTCGATGGTGGAAGAGCCATGCAGGTACCAGCTTTCTTGGCCCCCCAGAATAATACATCACCTCAGTATCTAACTTAAAGTAGTTGGTATTGGTAATAGAGAAATTATTTCTGGGGTCAACTGTTATACTGATAAGATAACTGTTGATGCCATATGCTGTTCTTCCCATCTGCCTACTTGAATTTACCATGTATGATTTAATATAATTTTTTTTGAATGTAGCATCTTCAAATATGGGCAATAATTATAACTCTTCGGAACACTTTCTGTATGAATATCCCGGTCTGCCTATTATAGTAATTTATTGTTTCTCACAAAGCAGCCATATCTAGAATTAGGTGCCAAAGAAAAACTCTGAAACTGGTTGATCAGACAGTTTTCTGATACTTTATTTTATCCTTCAAATCCATTATCTGTAAGCGCAGGGCAGTATATGCAATTATGCATGTATATATGTCCTATAGGAGGATCAAGTATGTACAGTTGAACCATCATGTCTACTAAATTTTGATGTTTTCATCAGGGGGCTTTTGGAAAAGATGCACTTAATACTTCTGGTTTGGTGACATATGCTCTGTTGGGTTTAGGAGTGGTACGCTTCATCTTATCTCATGCAACCAAGTTATTCTCTCTGAATTTTTATTTTTGTCTGATTTCTTGCAAATAAAAAAAATGTTAAATTTACTTTTTGGCCGGTAATTTTGTTAGAATCCTCATCCACCAGTTTCTACCACTAAGATCTTGTTCTCCTCTGTCAGCTAGGTGGACCCTTGTCTCTTCCTTGGGGTTTGTATGTGCTGATATGTCAGGTATGGAGTCATAGTAAGCATACAAATAAAGACCATATGATATTTTTCTTGAATGATGAGCATAGAAAAACTCTCATTTCCACCATTATTGATTCATTAAACGATGCAGAGGACTCCAGAGAAACCATGTTTAAATGATGTAGCAGAGATTGGAACTTGGCGAAAAGGCCTTTTCATAACGGCAATTGCCCTTGTAGCGATGACGCTCCTCCCAGTGTGGGACGAGCTAGCAGAAGAGTTAGGTATAGGTCTCGTGACCTTGTTCCCCTTATCATAAAGGAACTCGTAGCTACTGTCTGATGGTGTCACTGGGTGAATAAAACTGCATTTTGTCCTGTTGTAACTTGATTGATATTTCGATTCCTCTATAATGTAAGTAAATGTAGACAGCAAAATAACTGTATTTGGAAAGTGACAATTGTTGTATTTAGGTTTTGTTGTTGCAATCAAGGGGGTTATCGAGTAGGCATGATTGACAATTTTGCATGTAGTTTTTGTTGTTGCAATCAAGGGTGCAATTGTCTAGGGCTAAAATGCAAAATTCTATTAATTAAAAATACGAAAAATCTTATCCAATGCGTACCAACCAATCAGAAGGGCGATGCCTATTAGAGACGTGTACGCTAAAAAGGTTCTAACAGTTTGTTTGACTTTTGAGACTTAAAATCAATACAATATTATCTTTTGATAGGCAACAACTAATTAGTTTATATCAATTTTCACATTGGGTTTCAGTACATCGGATTATGTTTATTATGATGATATGAACATTAAAGTCATCCATACATTTAAAATGGAATGCTCAAAATAGTTAAAGTGATATTAGGTTTATATTAAAACTTGTATGAGTTGGTTTTATTAATATAAATCCACGAGACAAATTCTCACCGTTCACAAATCAAATCATTTTTTAAAGTGACATAGTTGCAGACATGCCTTGTTCTTAGATTTATGAATCCATTGAATAGGAAAAACCACCTTCAATCACACTTGAATTGTTTAAACATTGGACAAGTAAACCTTTGGCCCATTCTTAAAATCTCCAAATTTTGTTGACTAATATACTTCTAGAATCATCTCAACTGGATCGGGTCTACTTTATTTACCATATTCCTTTTTCCCTCTAAATTGTTTCTTGCATCCAATATTTTTACTTCATATAATCAGAATCATGTCATATGGATAGTAGAGATCATTAACCCAATATTATTAAACAAATCAATTTCAGGTTAATTAGATATATATAAAGTTTAGCAAATTATTAATGAATTAATGCTACAAATATTTATTTTTTTAAATCAAAGATAACATGTCGAAATTATAAACGTTCTCTGCATGTTTTTCTCAAAGAAAAAGAAAAACCTTTCTTAAATTGAATATGTTCGATTCCAAATAAACTCATATAACCTGTGTATATTAAGATGGGTTATATTGATATGTTCAATTCTAAAATATCATGTCCTTCTCGAGTCATTCATGATCAAACATTTCGAATCCTAATTCAGATTTTTTTTTTTTGGATTCTCAAATCTAGTAATTTGGGTCCAAATGATGTGATATTCCATGGTGATTTTGCCACCCTAAAGAAAATCATTAATAGATAAGATTTTTTCTTTATCTTTTGAAACAAAACATTGGGATCATATAAAATGTAAATTTATTGGCCATCTAAAATAATTTATAGTATTTAAAATTGAAACATATTATATAAAGCACTGATATTTCATGTCATGGGTCTGTTGGACATGAGGTCCAACTCTAAATTCATTAAATAAATTTAAAAATCGAATTGTGAACATATCTTCATGAGTTCATTGGACATGTGGCTCCTATGAATATTCAATTTCTATGAAGCATGACATAATATAAATTAGGTAAAATAGTAATCAATTAATTAATCGAATGACTCAAAAATGGTACTCATCTAATTATCGTATCATATGTTAATATTATCATAACTGATTAGTCAAAATCTTACTCAATTTCTTTTTTGAGCGAAGATATTTCCTCTTTGTGATTTTATAATATTAGGGATGCATATATTAATATGATGTTCATATTGATAGGTTAGAGTCTTCATTAAAATTCAAATGATCCTTATACATATTACCACCTAATGAGCTACATTGAGAATTCGAGCATGAGATTTACAATAGGTTTTGTACATATAAACATGACTACGTTTGAATTATGGATTTAGATTAGGCATTTTACATTTAATATAATTAATGACATTAATTCAAGCAAGAGTTTGAAGAACAACATGGGTTGTGCATATTGGTCAATTAATGAGAACTGTGACCAAACAGGAAAGCAGTTTTCAGTCTGCACACAATCTTACCAAAAATAGAAAAGTCCCTCGTAAAATACACACAGCTATCAAATTTTGAAAAGAAAAAAAAATGCGTGGAAAGTTGGCAACCACAAGTTCTTCTGAGTTTCTGAGTTTAATATTGTGATTATTTTCTTTTTGGACCATTGCATATTTTAATATAAATATAAATAAATAATATAATATTGGACCCCTCCATGTTCATGCTCTATGGGGTCTCAAATAATAGGATAATCTATCAACTTGCACAATAGAATGATTACGAGATTCACAACATGATTCAAGATTCAAAAGGCCCATGACTAATAAATTAAAAGGAAAGGAAAAACAAAATAAATAAATAATATATTAAATCTGTTTAAGGACAAAACAAAAGGTTTGGGGCCTCTTTTCATTTTGTTGTCTTGGAATGTGCAAATTCTGCAATCTATGTGATTGGAGCCCTCAGAATCTCATTTTATTGTTAAACAATAAATAGTTTTTCTTGAGGATTATTTTATTTTTTGTTTAAAGAAATTTTGATAATTAATTTAGTGCTTGAACGTCTTTGTTATGATAAAACATTTATATGGTTTTCACAAATATATTGCTTAAAGTATTTACGCACATGCCTAAAATGGAGATAGACAATTATTAGACCTTCATATATTGAGTCGTATGGGGGATTTATCATTTATGTGATTAAATTTAATGAGAAATGGATGCATTTGTCCAACGTATAATAAATAGAAACACTAATTTTGATCAACAAGACGTTTGAAGGTTTAAAAAGTTAAAAATATTTGAAACACATATTTGTATTTTCTTAAGAATAACAACTATATTGAAAAATGAAGTGATTGTCAATTAAATATTTAAGAGTAATAGAATTCGAATCATGAGAGAGAGAAAATACTAATAACTTTGCTGGTAGGACATAAAAACAATTTATTTGAAATTTAGTTATATCTCAAATTCATTTTTTTGTTAAGAAATTATAAATTTTGCTATGTTCAGAATGACAAATAAACTGAAAATGAATTCATAACAATTAATTTGAGTTTGTGTTTTTTGTCCATCATCAATTTAATAAACCTCCGTTTTGTAGTGATTATGACTTGAGAATAATTGTGGTCCAAATTATAAATGATTATGATCTTGGACAGTGGATAGCTCATTATGCAGCAGTCGACCATTTGCAAATTAAATAGTTTACTTGGGCATTTTATTATTATTATTATTATTATTATTATTATTATTATTATTATTATTATTATTATTATTATTATTATTATTATTATGTACAAAAAGATTTTCTTTATATTTGAGATGTAAAAGCAGATTTTGTGTATATTTTACATATGCAATTACTAATGTAAATACGGATTTTGATCTACATTGAACTTGGAAATTTATATTTTGTAAATTCATTCAGTTGAAAAAAAAATCATGCTTAGAATCATTAGATAAACATAAATCAAAAATTATATTCTTAAAAATAAAATCATTTTTTGGTTGAAACATGGTTATAAGCATGATCATAGAGGTGTTTGTACTCAATTTTGATTATAAGATGATATTATATGTGTATTGAAATAGCATTATTGCTTCTAAGAAAATCATCTACACATATTCTACGCAACATGAAATACAATAGACATACTAAAAAAAGACACACATCAAAATAATATTATAACATAAATATTCATATGAGATTATTTATTTCATTGTGTTTGTAAATATATAACATGTATTAAAAACAATAATATTAGTCAAACCAAACATACTCTATCTAACGTAAATGTGAAACAAATAAATGATTATTAGAATTGAAGTGAGAGAAAAATAAAAACGTTTTGAGAAAGAGAGTAGTCGCAGGTAAAAAAGTAAATGAAATCAAGTGGACCGTACCATAAATACTATCAAATTCCATATGGGCCCGACTATATACACCCATTTCTTCTAAACACACCCCACATAATAAAAAAAAATCAATATAATACTAAACACACCCCACAACATTATCAAAATATCCTTATTAATAAAATTAATAAAAGAAAATGAAAAAAGAAATTACCCCCCAAATACCACACACCCCAACACACAAACCCTAACACACACACATCAACTCATCTCCCCACCTCCACACACCAAGACATCTTCCACCTGCAAGCTTTGAGAATCCATTGTTTGAGAAATCTTCGACCTTCAACTGAACATTTTTTTGCAAGTTTGATCTAATACGAATAAATTTACCATGGATCCATACCAAGAAAGTGATTCCAATTAAGTGAAGTTTTCAATTTTGAGTATGAAATTATCATTTTGATGTAGTAGATTTGTGTAATGTTGTTTGAAATACAATTTAAGTGCTTAGTATTGTTGTTTAGAACGTTTGTTGATGGAAAATGATGGATAATTTGTTGAGAATGCATTATTTTCACAATGAGGTGTGTTCGAAAGTGATGTTGCGCAACGGGTAGGGTTCGGCCCTGGTTGGTCGAACGTTTTGATGAGTGTTCGATCAAGGGCCGAACATTGGGTTGAAGTTCAAACATAGGCCGAACACTTAATAATACGTTCAATCACTGGCCGAACTTTACACTACACGTTCGACCAGTGACGAGTGAACATGTTACTATATGTTCGGCCAATACAGCGCGAACGCACTTCACAATGTTCAGCCTGTATTGATCGAACGGGAACTGGGCGAATTTTTTTTTTCCTACGTTACTGCAAAATAAATCGGTAAAACTATGTTAAATAATTTACATTGTCCATATCCCGTGTTTTATCTTCATCCATGATAGTTTTTGAACAAATGTGACTAGGGTTTTGGGTAAGGTTTTGTGTGCAAAGTTGAGCTTGAAAAGAGATAGAACAATGGAGTGTGTGTAAGACAAGTGCAACTTAAAAGAGAGAAATGAAGTGTGTTTAGAAAATATAAATTAGATGTATATGTTTGGATAATTCTTTTTATTATTTTAAATGGATAAAGACATTTTGAACAATATACATTTTATTTCTTTTTTCATTTTTTTGATGGGGTGTGTTTAAAAGGGTGCGAGGCGTGTATAGCCGGGCCCTTTCCATATATCTCTTTCTTCATTGGGTAATCCACGAAATATAATATTACTATATATATCAACTGAAATTCTCACAGATTCCTCATTCCTTCACCGTTGAATCTCTGCAACAAGCAACACCCAATATCCCCAGAGGCCATAAGATTCTATCTTCATCGGCCTTTGGGATTTTGCGCATTTCATCACCCTCTCTTCGGAATCTTCTTGCTTGTATGGAATTCTGAATCAATTTTATATAAATCATAAATATAGGTTTATTTGGCGAGAAAGATTGGAACTTGGGGAACCCAATTGAGAGGTTTTTGGTGGGGTTGTGATGGGGTTTCTGTCTGAGGCGCAGAGTAATGGTGGTGGTCTGAGGTCTTTGGTGAGGAGGAAACAGGTTGATTCTACTCGTGCGAAGTCGCCTTCTTCCTCTGGAAGTGATCATCCTCATTTAGCCAAGGCTCTGACTATACCTGATCTTATAGCCATAGGTAAGACTGGTTTTTGCATTTTATTATTATTATTATTATTATCAATTTTTTTTATTTTTTTTGCAATTTTGTGTTTTAATGTTGCTTTTCCACTTTTGTCTCTCTTCTGTTGGTTGGTCTCGTAACTTAAGGTATTTGTTTCTATGTGATGGTTTTAAGTTTGTTCAACAGGGTGTTGGACTTTTTTGAGATTTTGATTGTTATTTCTTTTGCACAAGATCTGGGTAATCTCTGACTTATTGATGCTTATGGAATGAATGAAGCTAATAATAAGCGCTGTTTTGTGACTTTCATGCGACGAATGCGTAGATATGAATGAAGTGATTTATTGGATTACCTAAATCAATGTTTCTCATGGACTTTGGTTGAATTTCTAGGAGTTGGTTCAACAATTGGTGCTGGAGTATACATTCTTGTTGGTACTGTTGCTAGAGAGCATTCAGGGCCTGCACTTGCCTTTTCCTTTCTGATAGCCGGAATAGCGGCTGCCCTTTCTGCTTTCTGCTATGCTGAGCTAGCAAGCCGTTGCCCTTCTGCTGGAAGTGCCTATCACTATTCTTACATATGCGTTGGAGAAGGGTACTTTTTGTTACTAATTTACTGGATTTGCTTGAATTCTTTTTCTTAGTACCTTACAATTTGGAAATTTCTGATTTATACTTTAAAGCTTTATAAATTTTATTCAGGAAGTTAAACTTTTATCATTGGTTAAACTAGATAGGATATGCTTATTTATATTTAGAGTTCGTTAAATATATTTTTATTGATCCTTTATCTGTTTTCTTGAATTGAGAATAAATACTAATCAAATCAACACATTACTACTTTGTATGATAGAATCAAAGATATAGCTACCTGTAACTAGACCGGTTGGACTTCCAATTGAATTATTTAGTGGTTGCAGGACTAGTTTGAGCACCAGCCTGGTTATGAAAAATTACTTCTGACTTAATTGGTCCATGCAGGGTTGCTTGGTTGATTGGCTGGGCATTGATACTGGAATACACTATAGGAGGTTCAGCAGTTGCGCGGGGCATATCACCTAATCTGGTGTGCTTGGTTCTCTCTGACTCTTCCCTATTTCATTTGGCCTTCTGTGAGTGGCATGATTTTGATATACTTATATGTGAAAATAAACAAGAAGCTTCCTGATAAGTTGGATTTTGAGTTCTGTAAATAATTATATGGTCAGGCTCAAGGACAAAAATATCGGTAATTGTCGATATATCGGTACCTTGATTTTACAGATATATCGACGGATATATCGTTATCGGTGGAAATATTGGTAATTTCGAGAAAAAAAAATTGAAAAAAAAATTGAAAAATGTATCTAGCACTTTACATAATATTATAATGAATATTAATATATATTGAAGTTGTTGAAAACACATATTTGTTCTGTTTGATTGGGAATGATAAGATGGTTGAAAACATTAATTTCAACTTCTTACCATATGTGTTACCCTAGTAATTAGCGTAATTTTAGGTGTCCAGTGTATGTCCCTTTCACTATATTCATCATCATCACTATCAAACTCAATTATATGAAACGGTGTTACATGAAATTTCATGTAACAAATTTTTTACGAATCAATCAATTCAACACAATCAATGTCAGTCTCACATACGACCATATAAACTTGGTCGCTCGCACGTAAGATCTTATGTGAGACAACGCTCGCACGTAAGATCTTATGTGAGACGGTCACATATGAGTTTTTATGTATACATATTTGTTCTCCAAGTAATACAAATCCCAAACTATTATTTAACATAACAAGTAGAATATTCTCCAGACAACGCTCGCACGTAAGATCTTATGTGAGACGGTCACATATGAGTTTTTATGTATACATATTTGTTCTCCAAGTAATACAAATCCCAAACTATTATTTAACATAACAAGTAGAATATTCTCCTCAACAATCTTCATCCAAGTAGCTAATGGAACAAAAGAGATGGAACATAATAATTTCAGATCTTTTCTGGACAAGTTTGTACTCGATGCAAAAATGCATATAAGAGAATAAATTATAGGTGAGTTCCACCAACCAATTATTAAAAAAAAAAAAAAAATTAAAACTTTGTCCACCGACAACCAATATATCGCCGATTTATTGGTAATATATTGCATATTCGGTGTACTATTGGCCGATAAGAATATATCTCCGATATATCGCCGATATAATAACGAAATATTTCGTCAACCCATATCGATATCCATCAGCTGTTTTTCCGGATATATCGCCGATTTATCCGGAATTTTTCGTCCCCCTTAAGCTTTCTTGTTTTGACTTACTTGGTTTTATGCTTCTAACTGAAGGCCTATTGCCGTTCAGGTAAACATGAGGCTTTAGTTAACTGATACAATAGCTTTTGAGCTTTCTGTTAGTTGTCCTCTGAAGAATTCTTAGACAAATTCTTTACTATGATGTGCATTCCAGAATCTCTAATCACCATATTCTCTGGTGTAGAATGTTCTTGGAAGTTAATCTGGATCAGAGTACTTTCACTTGGAAGTCCTTAACCGTATTTGTTAAGATGACTAGCACTCTTGCTTCATTTTCACATAGAATGAACTCCCTTTCTCTTTTACTTTTTTGAGATCTATCATGATTGGTGGAGCTTTGCTTATTATATTTTTTTTTTACCCAACTGTCAATAAATACTTTATTGGCAACTTCTTCCTTACAATCTAGCTAAAATTCATGTGTAATGTGATAGCTTTAGCTGTTTTTCAAGCTTCTAAATTCTGGCCGTCCTGAAAAACTGTGCCTGGCAGTGAGATGGAGTACATATTGTGACTACTTTGCATTTTTGCCTGTAGGCAAGCAATTGAAATGGTTAGGTTGAGGATGCTCAAATTACTTTATGGAACTAATAATTTTCAACTTTTACTAGCACCGGCTCTGCGTTTCAAAGCTTAACATGGGAATATAACTCCTAGGGTTCCAAACTTTATTGGATTCACAAAAGTTCAAAATATTTTATGGATTCTAGAGTCCAAACAGACAGAAAAGGCAAATATCTGATCTATCTTAAGAAGGATTTCTGTGCAACCTAAGGGTATGTTTGTTTAAGAATTATGTAGGATTGGAGAAATCCGATTTTGAAATCCTGGGATTTGGTAATAAAGGTGAATAGTTAAAATCTGTGTTTGTTATGAGATTTTATAGGTAAGATTATTACTGTAGATGTTAAATCAATGCTGGAAAAAATATGTATATGTAATATTATATTGTTAGTTGATGTGTAATAGATTTTAGGTATAGGGTTAATTATAGTGTTTTTTTTTTAGATAGAATAGGTTTTTGATGGATTTGATAATTCTTGACCAAATTCTCCAAACAAACACAAATTTGAGATTTTAAAATCCCAAATCCGGTGGGGTGAATCCTTAAACAAACATACCCTAAGAGATATTGCTATTTGTTTGTATGAAATGATAAATTGGTGTGATTGACTCAATTTTGTTCCCCCCTTCCCTTTCCTCTCAGGCAATGCTTTTTGGAGGGCCTGGTAGCCTCCCTTGGTTTCTAGCTCGACAAACTATCCCTGGATTTGAAATTGTAGTTGACCCTTGTGCAGCTATCTTAGTTTTTGTGGTCACTGGACTTCTCTGTGTTGGAATCAAGGAGGTCTTTTTCTAATACTCACTTTGTTTAAACCAGGTTTTCTATTCTGAAATTTACAGCTGTGGTATACTTACAATATGATTTCTGCAGAGTACATTTGTCCAAGGAATTGTGACGTTGGCAAATATTTGTGCCATGGTTTTTATCATTGTAGTCGGTGGGTATTTGGGCTTCAAGTCTGGATGGCCTGGTTATGAACTTCCATCAGGGTATTTAATTCCATCTTGCATGATAATTTGTGTTTCTTTTTATCTTCTCTGCATCTTTTCTATTGATATAAGATTCTCTTCTTGGAGCATCAGGTTTTTTATGAGTCTTTCCATGCCTTTTCTTTTAGATATCTTCCATTTGGCGCTGATGGGATGCTTGCTGGCGCTTCAACTGTTTTCTTTGCATATATAGGGTTTGATTCAGTTGCTAGTACGGCTGAAGAGGTACGTGTCTATGCAGTGTTATCTCACAGAGCCTTTTGGTTTCGTTAGATTGATACATGATGACTTGGAAACTTGGGTATGAATTTTCTCCATCTGCAGGTGAAAAACCCTCAGCGAGATCTGCCCATGGGTATTGGTTTTGCATTGTCGATATGTTGCAGCTTGTACATGTTGGTTTCTGCAGTCGTTGTTGGTTTGGTGCCCTATTATTCAATGGACCCAGACACTCCCATCTCCTCAGCATTTGCTAGTCATGGAATACACTGGGCAGCGTAAGTAGATAGTTAGTTGTTTCCATGTTATTCATTTGCGTTTTCTCTAAGTAGACGTTTAATCTCTGATCTCCCTTACCTTGTTCTCATTTGCATTAATGCAGGTATATAATAACTATTGGAGCTTGTACTGCTCTTTGTTCAACATTGATGGGTTCAATCCTTCCACAGGTAACTTATAATCGTCCTACAACTGTTTTAAAACTTTATATGTGTTTCCATCATACACTTGAATCACCATCAGAGAGTTCCTTTGATCTTAATGTTTAGCATCAGGCAAGTTGAAGAATGACAACTTAGATCTAATTAGGTTTCCAGCCTATATGGTCACATTAGGTGGAGATAGGACCTCCATTACCTATTCTCTCAATTTTCAATATGAAGAAATTATTTGCTGTGAATAAGATTGGCTTGTGTGCATGTTAGCAAGTGTTGCCCATTTGCCTACGAAAATGTGGCTCACAGCCTCATCTAAAAACTTGCACTTGTTTTTCTTGTTGGACTGAATAATTATGTGACATCATCCAGTCTCATTTATATAGTAGTTCTCTTTCGGGGCATAGCCTTCGTAAACTTCTTTGTTACACAGAGACAATGGAGTTATGTTTGCCCTTTTCTTAGTTTACTTGTTTGAGGTCAGAGTAATGTCTTCGTCATTACGTGAGATATATGCATGGTTCCCCATCTGACATAGGTCTAAACAAACTTGAGATAAATTTTGTTAGAATGATACTCAGATTAATTTTTGAAGACTGAAAACATGTGAATTTTTTTGCTTCCGTGTCTTTCAGCCACGAATACTGATGGCAATGGCTAGAGATGGATTGCTGCCATCATTCTTTTCAGATGTCAATAAAAAAACTCAAGTTCCAATGAAAGCCACAATAGTGACTGGTTTACTCGCAGCAACCCTGGCCTTTTTCATGGATGTTGATCAATTGTCTGGAATGGTATGATGATATTCTCTCTTATCTGAATTCCTGCAATTGAATTCCATTGTGTACTGATATAAGCTTTTAGTCTTCGGAAGTCAAATTTCTCATAATAAAGGTTTGACTTTAACGGGAAAAAAAGCTACCATTGAAATGCTACATATAAAGAGGATTAATAAATTTATCCTTGCTTCTTTGGAGGGGATTCAAAATTTTGACTGAAAATAAGTCATGTAGTCTCATTGTTCTCCAGAATTCTTTTACGCTGTTCTTGATGGCTTATATTGTACTTGCAGGTTAGTGTTGGCACACTTCTTGCATTTACCATGGTGGCAATTTCTGTACTGATACTCAGATATGTTCCACCCGATGAGGTTCCACTCCCATCATCTTTTCAGGGAGCAATAGATTCAGTTTCCATGCGGTATGGTAGCTCCAGTAGTTCTGGAGATGTGAATGTGGAACCCAAAGTGTATGCTATTACCTCAGGGAGGCCTGTTCCAGTTTTAGTCAGTAAAGAAACAACTCTCGAATATCCTCTTATAAAGAAAGCAGCTGGACAGTTAAACTGTGAGTTCATCTGATGCTAGAATATTCTGTTACAATATCCCACGTCGTTTTCACATGGAAGTGTGGAAGGGTATATAAGTGGAAGTCAACCCTTCAATTTGACCATGGTTTTAGGTTAATTTAGGGCTCCCTAGCTTATATGCCTAACATATTCTTTGTTTATTTGATAGGCATTTGGTGATGCTGATTCTGTTGATGAGTATTGATGAAATTATGTGACCCCACCCCCTACTACTGGCAGTTATTTTAATATAATTGATTTACTTAGCAATTTTGCTAGTAGTCTCCTCATAGGAGAAATATTAGAGATTGTGTATTATTGGAAAAAGAAAGCTCCCAAGATATATAATGAATTTTTTAGTTTTCTGTTCCATTTATGACTGAAGTTCCATGGTCTTTTTGAGTGGAAATATACTGTTATCATTGTTAGGGATCATTGTTAAGGAACTCATATGTTATTCTTTGAAATATTAAGATTTATGTGAATTTAGGTTCTGATTATTTTTTCCTTCTACATATTACAGTTTTCACGAATGAGAGGAATCGACGAACTATTGCTGGCTGGGCCATCATGTTTACATGTGTTGGCGTGCTTGTTCTAACTTCTGCTGCTTCAAGTGTGTTCCTCAATAGGTATGTTTGCAAGGGTGTTCTAAATATCATTTTCGTAAACAAAATCTAAATCAAATATTTTTTTTCAGCCTTCTTCGATATACCCTTTGTGGAATCGGTGGTTTTCTCCTTCTGTCTGGTCTGATGTTGCTCACCTTGATAGACCAAGATGATGCTAGACACAAATTTGGGCACACAGGAGGTAATACATTGGCTTAGATCTTAATCTTTTATTCATTTGCTGGCTACAATTTCTTGCAAGGTAAAAAGTTGTCTTTGAATCACAACGCATTAACATAAATTCACATGAGTTTCGCTTCTCTTTCAGGATTCATTTGCCCATTTGTTCCACTACTACCTATTACCTGCATTCTGATCAATGTCTATTTATTAATCAACCTTGGGTGAGTATTAAGACGATTGTTATTTACTTGATCATGACTCCGTTTTTATGATTTTACTTGCCCTTTAT
Source organism: Scutellaria barbata (assembly GCA_028654395.1). Lineage (NCBI taxonomy): Eukaryota > Viridiplantae > Streptophyta > Magnoliopsida > Lamiales > Lamiaceae > Scutellaria > Scutellaria barbata. Next base: position 7,983,397 of record CM053646.1, on the reverse strand, counting down.
CTTGTCAATATTCAAGAAGACGATGTTTAACCGTATGTATCATATGCAGTTCTGCTACTTGGACCCGTGTATCAATATGGTTGGCAATAGGTGTGCTTGTTTATTTCTTCTATGGCCGAAAAAACAGCTCGTTGCAGAATGTGGTTTACGTTCCTGCAGCACATGTTGATGAAATATACGACAGCGTGTCCAACCCTCTTCCATAGTGCTACACCACTATCGAAGATGAAGATTTATCTATTTTTAGCAGAAAAACCACAGGCTTTTCTGGTTTTGCAATGCCTGAGGCATATCTGGGCTCTCAGATTACCTGGATCGGTGTACATGAGATATATTTAGAGTGTTTCAGATCTCAGAAACACAGCCAAACTCTGTTTATTTGTGTCGTCCAATTTCAGTTCTAGCAAAAAAATTAAAAAATAATAAGAAAAAAAGCAGATGAAAGCATCTTAGTTTTGTATATAATACGTATTTCTTTTAGCGTCATTTCTTCAATCTCCCCAATGTGGAGGACTTGTACGAACATTTTGTAAATAGTGTGGAATTGTTATTCAACTATTAATTTTTTTTTAATATATAGTTATTTTGATCATGGATGTCATGTTTCTTTATGGATGAAAATATATATCACTTTGTTTAATAAGTTTTAAGGGCATGTTGACACCATGCAGTTGAAAGTGATTTTATGATCTTAATGATTAATGTAAACTTTTTAATTATATTCATTACTTGACAATTGGAAACAAAAAATGAAGAACTTTTTAAAGTCAAATATAATAACATTTTGTAAAGGTTTTATTTTTAGTTAAAACAGTCTTACTGGTCTCTTTTTGGGCCTAACATCTGGCCCAACCCAACTTCATTCTCGGACTCGGTCTTTTTACATCATTAGTCGTGTCTATATAAACCCGAAACTTCGAAAAATGGCAGCGCGTTCTCACTCCTTTGGTAGGCATTTCTGTTCGCTCCGACTCCGAACAAGGTCTCCCTCTCTCGCGCGCGTAATCACTCCGTGGTGAGAACGCAGATCCGATCGCTCCAAACAAGGTCTCTCTCTCACTCTCTCTCTCTCACACACAGACTCACAGTTATTGTTTATATTGTGCCTTTTTGTTTTTCCTATTTATTATCATTATTGTTGTTGTTGTTGTTTAACTATTGAAGTTGATATGGATATTGGTAACTATTTTTGAGTTCATGAAATGTTCATCCGATATTTTATGGAAATCGATTGTTGGATCTGTTGTGTCAAAGAGGTTAATTTCTTAATATGAAGTAGTTTTTATGTTCCTGTCATTATTGAAGTCAGTAATTATCTGAATTAATTTGTAATTAGAGATGATTGTATTACAATTCTGGAATACCAGAGGATGAGTAAGAGGATGATTAAGGAACAATAGGTGGACAAGAAGTGAAATGAGGAAAACGAGTTGAGCAGAAACTGAGAGAAGTAGAAAATTGTGATATGCATACCACCTGCTCAATATCAGAATCTGTGGCATTATTGCCAAATAGCACACTGGCGACATCTTTATGATTTATCTGTGGATCTTCCTTAAGTGAACTAATGATTTGCAACACTAGTGCTACTAGTTAGATGCCTAAAACCCTATCATCAAAACAGACCATTGCGTGTTGAGTTCTGACAAGGCATACTCTCATGCTACAGAGTACAGAGGACCTTGTCCTGAACGATTAGATAATGAGAAATTTGTATTATTTGTTCAAGTTATATCTCGATGTCTTATTTGTATGCACTTTCAAACTGAATGATCATTGCTTGCAGAACTAAAACAGCAATAACTGTGGATTAAGATGGCACAGTCTCAGAAGAGAGATTGTTCTTCTTTCAGCATGAAGGAGAAAGATGCATTGAAAGGTACCTCATCAATTTTTATTTTTATTTTTTGATTATATTCTAATGGACCTATGAATCTTTTGTAGTCTTGTAGATTAGAATTGTTCAGTTGAATCGTATGCTTATAAGATTTATTTATTTTCTATCATTCTAGGGAAATAACATTAGGGGCCTAACAAGTCCCTTTTGGCTTCAAATACTTGTACTCATTGCATAATATAAACTCCTTCTGTTGTATCATGTATGTTATGCTAATGCAGATCTGGAAATTGAGAAGGATTTCTTTACTTCTTGGAAATCAGTGTCAATGACAAAGGGCGATGAACTGGATTTTGACCTTACCCCAGTTTCCAAGGGAAATAAAAAGTCATTTGACTTTGACAAAGTGTAAGATTTTAGGAATTCATTAAGCTGATTTAGTTATCTTATTGATTCAGGAGGCAGTTAAATATTTTGAAAACTTCAATAATATGTATTCTTGATGTCGTTATGGTTTTTTGGTCACTAATGGGCGAACTTCCTCAATAAACTATCAATCTTTTTGCTTCTTCATCTTGTTAATTTACAGATTTCCAGAATCTCTGCCAATTTTATGCTCTTATTAGAATTCATACTAATTGATAATTGTAATATAGGATGTCATAGCGGCTTAGAAAAGTTACATGTCTCAGTTAGGACTAATTACATTGCTGCCAAAACACAGGAATATGGATTTTAATTTGGATGGTGATTTTGGAAAGATGTCATCTTTCAAAATGGATATGTCAGATCTGGATATCTCCTCACCATTTAAAAAAGATGGTAAATCCATAGACAAGGCAAAAGACTCATCTTTCAATATGGATATGTCAGATCTGGATATCTCTTCACCACTTAAAAAAGATGGAAAATCCATGGAGAAGCGAAAAGAATCATCCAGTGGAAAGGATAAAGGAAAAACAGATCGTTTTGCTTTTACATTTGATTTTGATGAGTGAGTATTCATAAACTCATACTCTTTCAAGGTTCTTTTGTTATGTCGCATGCTTCACTTGTGTTGAGGTCATTCCATACGAATCCAACTTCATGTTAATTGTATACTTTTGTTTCCCTAAATCTAGGTTGGAAAATTTCAGTTTTAATTCAAGCTTAGAAAAAGAAGGTTCAAAAGCTCAGATAGAGAAAAATAACCAAGAAAGTTCTCCAGATAGAAGTGGCTGTCAAGATAAGGAAGGTTCCATGAACATGAATGTACTTGAAAGTACGAGTACTTCAGAAGATGGGCCCCAAGAGCCATCTCTACCAGAGACTCGGATTACTTTTGAAAGGGATTGTCTAGATGGTGGAAGTTCAGATCTTATACCCATGAGGAAAACTTGTCATTCAAATCTGGTATTGGATGAAGCTGTTACTACAGAACATTCATCTGCAACTGATGAAGTTGCATCTGATAAAGAAAAAAGCCTTCCAGAGACAATGATTGTTTCCAGGGAACTACCATATAATAGACAATCTATTAAATTGGTTTCCCCTGGACCAGGTCATCTTGAAGCTTGTACTGGAACGAATGCCATGCAGGAATTATCATCTGATTATCCCTCTAACAAAAAACAAAGTGGAGCAAATTCATCAGAGGAGCTGTCTGAGGCTAATTCCATGCATACAAATGCTACTGGATCAAATGGCGAAGAAGATGCTGACATGATATCAGTTGCTGGTTCAACCTGTGAATACAAACAGACATTGTCTGAAAACTCACAACACCTACACAATTTTGCAGTCTTGGAAAACGTCAATGATGAAAAGAGTCAGGATGTGGTCGAACATCATGTGATAAACAATGGAGGAAAAACTGAACTTGCTCAAATTAATTCACTGGTTGAAAACCAATGTACCACTAGTGCTGTAGCAGGGATACTCTGTGACTCACAATCTGGTATGGGAAATCAGGAACCTGCTTCAAAGATTCTCAAGTCGCCCTTCGCCAGGTAAGGTTATGTATGTCCTTGTATTGTCTTGTTTACATATTTAAACAAAGAAGTGTACCAACATGTTCTATGAAGATGAAATTCAGTATTTTGGCAATCATTAACTGGAACTCCTTATTTTATTTTTGCTATTGGTGTCTGATTTGTGATTGTTATATCGAGTGCAGTCAACCAGCTGATCCATCAGAGAAACAAACTGAAATTGAAAGAGAACCCCCTGGTAACTGCTCACGACCTTTGATTCGGTCAGAGAAACCTGAATGTCCTCTCCTGAAGTTGCCAACCCAGGCTACATTTTCCTCGTTGAGTAGCAAGAAGACGGGCTTTGCTCAACCAAGTCTAGTTGAAGGAACAAGGTCTGATAAGTCAAAAGTTCAAAATAAAATTTTGAAGTTTGCTCTTTGATTAGTATTTAATTGAATTAATCAGGGACACGAATGCTGTTCAAAATGATAAAAAATTAGTTTCCCTTCCCATGCAACATTCTAAAACACCACTGAGGGGTGAACTTCCCCAGATATGGTATCAGGAAAACTGCAATGGTGTAAAGATTAATAGGTGCGCGGCTCAATGCAAAATTTAAATTCAGATTTAAATTTCATATTTAATTATCTTTTTGTTCTGGGAATGTAGCAGCTTCATATATATATAGAAGTTTTCTTTTAGTAGTCTGACCAGGATGCTCTGGTTAACATTTGCTGGGAGATGAGCAATTCTGATGGGCTACAAAATGCGAAAAAACTGAATGAGTTTTCTGAAATACAAATTAAGGACATGGTCAAAACAAAACCTGCAATTAGGCGAAGAGAAATGAGTATGAAAGAGCTAGACACTCTCAGGTTATCAGTTTTGCAATCCACTTATATAACTTGCCAATTATTCTTCTCTAGATCGAACTTTGTTAAATTTGATACCCAGAAATTGAAGTCAATTGGTCTCTCTCATTCCCAAGTTCTCTACAAGACTTTTTATCTAACTTAATTATCTTATTCACGAGATACAGACTGTGTCACCTACATACAGACTTTTGACTGGAACTGTGTTGATGCTAGATTCCTAGAACTTTTGTTCTTTTTTCTTAATTTGATAATCTATCTATCTGAATTTGTTCCTATCATATTCATATGATATCAGGATTGTAGGACTTTAACTCAGATACTGTACTAATAGTGTAGTAGTGACAGATTAAGTTGCATAAATTTGACAACTTGCAAAAAAGAATTTAATCTGTTCATCTTTCTTGAGATCTTAATACTGCTATTTACTGTTCAAGTATGGAGATCAATAGAAAAGCAGCAAAAAACAGTGAAAACCCAACAACTCTAGCATCTATTCCAACAGTGAAAAACACTCCCGTGGAAGAACACAAGCGTTCTTCAGCTGAAGTTGGTAAGAAGACCCCTGATCTCCCTGGTCTAAAACTTAAAGGGTAAGTTCATTTTAATCTTTGGGAGTTCTTATGTGGTTTAGATGGAGATTTCTATGCATTGATAAATTTGTCTCTCCAATTTTGGACTGTCAGTTTAAGCCTTGATTCGACAAAGTCCTGGAAAGATAGCAAATCAATCGAAAACAGTAGCCAGAAAAGCGTTTTATTAAGAAAAACACCACCTGATGTTGCACGTTTTCCGGGGACGCAGAAGCAAACACCAGCTTCTACACTACCAATGAAGCGAGCGTTAGAGGTAATGTTTCACCTTCATATAATAATCATTATCACCATTGAACCTATGGAATCATCTATGCAGTATCATTAAAGATAACTAACTAAATGAAACATAAACGATGACTATTATGCATGCTTCTGATGATCCTTGTGTCTTAAACAGGATGCTGCTGCAAATATTGTTCCCTTATATCCATCCAAACGTCTCTCCCAATCAGCAAGTACAAACAGGTTCATGATGTTCCATTTGATGTGATATATCAAAATATCCTTGTTCGTGATTATCCGTGCAATTTGCAGAAATCTTGTGGAACCATCGGAGAGGGTTCTTAACGAAAAGGTTATTTAATGAGATTTAATAAGATAGTTATGTGTATAATCAGTCAAAATCCTGATCTAGCAGACAGGATTAAAATAAAACAAAAAGTTCCTACAGATAAACATTTCACCATGCATGGTTCTTCTTCCATTATTAGGTACCTAGCCACAGTGACATGGAAGTCAATTGCATCAAAAGTACAGCTATCAATTGCCAAAACACGGCAATTCATATTCCCCATGAAGTGAAGAATAGAGGAGTGGAGATATCATTCTCGATTCAAAATGATAGCAACATTAAACTGGCTGATAATTACAGCAAGGAACTTGATGATGTAAGAATGATTTGTCTTCTCATAGCATTCTGGTTTCTCAAAAGTTAGCAGTTGTGGCCTGTAGGACTTTACATTTTTAACCTTTACAACATTCTGTCCATTTGCAGCTTTGCAACGTCCTTAGGAAGAAGAATGATGAGGCAAAAGAGATACTGGCTCTTGCTATTGTGAACAGCAATAACCTGCTGCTGCTCTATAATCCCCAGTTCGAAGAGAAGATATCCTTCAAGCTTTCTAGCATCTATATTTTATGGGCTCTATCTTCACAATACATTCTAATACACATTCTGTGAGCCTTTACTATTGATAACATTCGTGCAACTCAGGATTTGTTTGCCAGACTAATATTCAACAGCGTTCATGGATGAAATCATCAACTAGAGCAGTTATTTCCCTATGAAGGTAGAACATGCTCTCTCTCTCTCTCCCCCTCTCCCTCTCTCTCTCTCTCCCCCTCTCCCTCTCTCTCTCTTACAGCCACACACACTCCATATTTATATCTAATATATACACATATACACACACAATGGCATGTTTTTGAGCAAGTATTCTAGTCTACTAATATCACTTTAATTCAGGGTTTTCAGGCAACCTGGAAGCAGCATTTGTAACTATAACTGAGGAAACTGAGTCTGTTTCTCAACTCTCTCGACACGTTAAGAACACTTAAAGTAGTTGTTGTGGGTTGTAATACATAGCATAACATTGCAAGAATATCTGCTGTGAGAGATTGGGACAAGCCATCAAACATGATAGTCTCCCTTTATTGCTGAAATAAAGTGTGTTAAACAACTGATTAAAAGAAACCTAAAGTAGTTAACATAACTGTTTATAATTTTATGAAATTAAGCTTTACTACGTTTCTAAGAAACGATTTCAAACAAATATTGAGTGTACAAGATAATTATTGATCCGATTTTCAATTTAAGCTAGACTTTTAATTTTATTCAATGTAAGAGCATAATCAAACTTATCCAATATCCTTATTAGAGAAACCTTTTTTAGAAGTGAGCAAGATAAGATCCATTTTCACTAAATTTCTTAAATCAACTATAGACGAAGAATTTGTAGTGGAATATTAAGTAACTTGGTTGGTTCGATTTCAACCCCCAAGAGAATAAAATTTATAAACACACAAGATGTCCAAAAAAAAAAAACGGATATACATAATAAGGGTGGCATTATCCACACCTCGTCACTTTCTTTAACACCCCATATACTAACTTTCTTTTAACACACCCCATATACTAACTACACCCAAACTCAAATAATTACAACTTAAAAAAAATTCTAAACTCACCCCAATAAATAACAATTTTACCCCAATAAAAAATCAAAATAAAAAAAGAAAATTTTGAACTCTTCAATTCTCTCCACTCTCGCGACTTTCACTCTCAGTCTCCCCTTTCTCAAACCTTCTCTCTCCTCCCTATTCAGACTCGACTCAACCCCTAACTTGTTCTTTTTCGATCTGCATTATCATTTTTCAGACCTTAGTTTATTTTTTTTATTTCTAAGAACTAAGTTACAGGGAGAATGAAAATCTGGTAAAAGAATTGAAAAAAACGAATTTTTTGAAAACCCCACTCAATCCTGGTTGATCGAACTTGAAGATGTATGTTCAACCAGTAGAGATCAAACGTATGGAAGAAGTTCCGACTTAAGTATGTTGAAAAATTGAGTTCGACTTTTTTTTATCAAACAATGTCTATCTATGTTCAATTTGGATAGATCGAATAATGGAACAATGTCGAGCGAAGATGAGGATGGGAGAGAGAAGATCGTGAGAGATGAATAAAGAAGAACGAAGGGAAGATAGTTTTTTTGCAGCGTGATTTAGGATTTAGAAGGGTTAGTTCTAAAAAGAATGGAGAAGAAGGGTAGGGAATGAGGAAAAATATATCTAAAGACTAAAGGGTAGTTTAGTATTTTTCATTACAATTAATTTTTATTTATTTTATTTTGAAGTGTGTTTAGAAAAATGTGTTTGTGTGGGTAGTCTCATCCATATAAAAAAAAAAAAAAATAGAAGCATGGCGCACGTGATAGTGGCATGCTGGTTTCTGAAAGTCAAGCCTCATTTACATAAAACCAGGGGCTGATCGCAACTGAGTCACTGTTGGTGGGTTGGTAGGTGATAATTTCCCGTACCAGATCCCTTCCACAGATTTCCACTATACTCTAATCTATGTAGCAGCCACTTCGTTTTCCTCACCTACTTCAATTGCCATTTTTTAAATAATCTGTTCTATTCAAGTTCATTTTCAGACCCTAATTTCCTTTCTCTCCTTTTTTTTTCTTTCTAATATTCCTTTCTTGATCGTTTACTCTACTAATTGTTGCAATATTCTGCTTTGTGGCCTCAAGTACGTTATCCCTCCCTGCAAAAAACAAGTCTTGGCATAAATAATCGCCCTTTTTTCATGATTTTGCTGCTATATATATTAGGATTTAGGACTCAGCATTTTTCTTCTGTGGAGATATTTCTGATTGAATAATTATTTTCCCTTTTTTTTGCTGTGTGAACAAATTCAGGTATTTTTTAGTTCATTAGAGCTATGGATTTCTTGGCAACATCTGAAGGGCAATTGGTTGTTGGTGTTGCTGTTGGTCTCGTTGCTATTGGTGCTGCTTACTTCTTGTTTTCCCCCAAGAAGCCCAAAGGTTTGATGAATTATTAGTGATCTATTACATTTAAGAAGATAAACGCTAATTTGTGTTGTTTTCATTTTTATTTCCATCTGTGGATGTTTATATTTACTGGGCTTTTTTTTTTTTTTCTCCTATCAGCTTGCATGAATTTTGGAAATTATTCCATTTATAACTTAATTTTGTTTGAATAAATTGTAAGTTCTTGATGGGATAAGGAAATAGATTCTTGCATATGTACATATTGTATTTTAGTTTATTGCTCGACTAACTGTAGCAATTGGTTCTTGTTTTAATTTTTATTTCTGTCTGTGGGATGTGTATATTTAGTGGGTTTTGTCTTGCTGATTGCATAGAGCTTAAAGGAAGTTATTTCTTTTTTTCTTTTTAATCACTGAGGGAGATCTTAATGTGGGTTCAATATTCAGTTTTTCTGGGTTTTGTGTGTATTATGGTATCATATTCATGATTGCTAAGGTACAAATTTCTGTATGAATTTTGGGTTTCTTATATTCATGGCCTTGTTTGTTTGAATGAATTACGCTGAAGTACTTGAGGGGGATAGGGAAATAGTTTCTTGCATATGTATATTTTATGTTCCTAATTCAATTTTTTTGGGTGATTCACAGTATGCTTGGATCCCCAGAATTTCAGAGAATTCAAGCTTGTAAAAAAAACTCAAATCAGCCATAATGTGGCAAAGTTCAAATTTGCTCTTCCTACCCCCACTTCTAAGTTGGGCCTTCCTATAGGACAACACATAAGCTGCAAGTAATTTCATCAGTCTTATGCTCACAATTTCTGATATTCTTTTTAATTGGTGTACTTGGCGCATCCATTTCATTTCAATCGTTGGAATGGAATACATCATCATTAACCAGTTTATTTCAATTTTATCATCTCTGTTTCAGGGGTAAGGATAGTCAAGGTGAAGAGGTCATTAAACCATATACACCAACAACATTGGATTCTGATATTGGATACTTTGAGTTAGTTATAAAGGTGCGTTTTGTGTATTTTGGAATTTTTTTATTTGTGCATGGTGGTATATCGCATCAATACTGATTCACTCCTTTGGTTTACATTGTTACATTTCATAAATGATAGATGTATCCCCAAGGAAGAATGTCTCATCATTTTAGAGAAATGCGTGAAGGTGATTATATGGCTGTGAAAGGACCAAAGGTACATGCTATATCCTATTAAAACTTCTCCAAGCAAATAAGATAATTCAAAACTTTATCATTATCAAACCCTCAGATCCCCTCGCATATGTTTGGAACTAGACAAAATAATTAGAAAACTTATTGGATCTAATCCAATATAATTTGACCTATATGCCTATATGCCATGAGTCAATCATACCATCATGAAACTGAGGTAACATTTACTTGGTGAAGTTGGTTCCACCTGGGGTGGCTTGGTTATTATATCCTTTGGTGGTGGTAGGTGTGGAATTGCATTCATTTTTTATGTGAATTAATTTCATGAATACATATTGAATCTTCCTCCTATTTGCACTTTAAATCAGGGTCGTTTTAAGTATCAACCAGGTCAAGTCAGAGCATTTGGAATGATTGCTGGAGGCTCTGGAATTACACCAATGTTTCAGGTTCATATTCAATCTCTCTATTATCTACATCCATTTTTTTCTTAAGATATCTTTTATCTTGATGGTTTATTGATCATTTAAATTAATAAACATTCTAATTAATTAAAGATCATTGATGTATCTTGCTTATTTTTTGACTTCCCCTATTTAGGTTGCTAGAGCAATCCTCGAGAACCCCAGCGACAAAACAAAGGTGCATCTGATCTATGCTAATGTTATGTATGAAGACATTCTGCTAAAGGTAACTTCTTGTGCCCTTTGTTCCAGTTTGTCAGTCCAATGCTGTCTGCATACAAAATTGTAGTTGAAGTAATTTGAAACAGACCATATTTGGGCATTCATTTCATTGGGATGTGAACAAATTTGCCGCTACTATGTCCTAGGGTGAAATTCATTTGGGCTCATAAATAACTTAGTTGCTTTGGAGCTGAGATTTTTTAAACTGGAGCTTCTGTGGTACAAATGTCTCTGAGTTATTCTGTAAATGAAATCAATTTTATGGGCAAAGCTATTAAGTCGTTAACGATCCTGATTAACTTCGGTTTCTGGTTGCAGGATGAATTGGATAGTCTTGCCAAAAACTACCCTGAAAAGTTTCAAATCTACTATGTACTTAATCAGGCAAGTTTCTCTATATCATCCTTATTTGCAGCATTGTGTGTAATTACAGTTGAAATGAGCACTGGTTTGCATTCGCTACTTTTTCCATTCAAAGAATCGAAGACAGTATAAAGCGAAGTGTAAAACACCTTCTAATGACGAACTAGTTACTTGTTTGATTTTCTATAGCCTCCTGAAGTATGGGATGGCGGAGTTGGTTTTGTGTCGAAGGAAATGATTCAGACTCACTGCCCGGCACCATCCTCTGATATACAGGTCTGAATTTAGCTATATGAAATGGTCTGAAAATGGATATAGTGTAATAATTGAAGCACCAACTTTGTTATTCGACTGCAAAGCAGGAAATATAATAACTAACTAATGGCCTTAAGACTGTTATACTGATGATGCAGATATTGAGATGTGGTCCACCTCCAATGAACAAGGCCATGGCTGCACATCTTGATGCTCTCAGCTACTCTGCTGAGATGCAATTCCAATTCTAACCTTGCCTACGGTGCCTGGCTTCTGTCTACGCTTCGTTTAGTAACGTTCGTGGGAGGAATTATTTTTGATTTTCACGAAGGTGATGTTAGGATTTCTTTTCTATCCATATTTTTCGATGAAATGCTAAGCAGAGAATTGTGAACTTTATCCTCGAGGATTTGAAATAAGGATTTCCCTGAGCTTGTTGATACAACTGAAAACTATTGTCAAGGCTCATGTTTAATCCTGACTGTTTGAAGTGCTGAGATATTGTCTTTATTTTCAATGTTTTGTCCTGAAAATCTAGAGAGAGAGATGCTCATCTGAATAACTATTTAATTTGCATTTGTTAATCTATTTAAGTAGCTACACCAGTATATTCAGTTTGCATTCATTAATCTATTTAAGTGCATGCACATTTCAAAAGAAAAATGCATAAAAACCTACAAGTACATGAATAGAAATTTCTAGGATATTTAAAAGACCATTCGATTTTTCGATTTTATTTGAAGAATAGAACTGAATCCACTAATACTAAACCCTACATGCCACAAGCTACAACACTTCTGAAGTGTTGTTATTTAAAGACCATTTGATTTTGGCCAAATAGTTAAAAAAATTAAAAAAAGTTCAAGCTTTTGTTATTTTAATCAATTTTTTAAAAGTTGTCAATTTAATCATATTGCAGCAAATTAATTGTATTTTTAGTCAAATTTCACTTTTGGTCAAAATTAAATTATATATATTCTACATAGCGGATACATAGATAAAGAAATCATTTACACTTCATTAAAAATGAAAAAATATATATATATATATAAACACCTCATCAATTGTTTTTTATTTTACTCCACAACACTCCAGTCCAATTTTTTTTTATTTTCTTTAATTTGTAAATTCAAGATAATGTATATTTATTTTTTTATTTTTGATGAGGTGTAAATAATTTTTTTATCTATGTGTTCGTCATGTAGAACATTTACAATTTAGTTTTAACTAAAATTGAAATTTGACTAAAATTACAATTAATTGACTATAATAAAATTAAATTAATAACTTTTAAAAGAATTTGCTAAAATAACACAAATTCAAAAAAAAATGGATTTTTTTGGTACTCAATCTTTGATTTTTTATTTTACTTTTTGAATCTTTTTCTGTCGATACCCCTGTCAAGTTTGGAATTTCGATGTTGAAACTGGTATGCAGTTTCAGATATCAAGAAAACATCATTTGACGAGGTATCTGTAATATTTTAATTTAATATATAATAATTTATTTCGTACACACATTTTTGTATCTACCCAGTGTGGTAAGCTAGAGTCTTGCAAATTAATACAAGATGATTCTTTTCTTTAGTATTATCCAACAATTTTTCAACATTTTGTTTCTAATTTTCATGTAAAGGAAGAAATAAATTTCAAGGAATATAATAGTTTACTTATACAATTTCATTTTGTAAATGAAATTCAAACTCCCAAATCTAATCTTATCTTATTTCTTAAAAAAAAAAAAAAACCAACTTTGTATCAGATTTTAATGTGCATATTTTTGTGGTCCAAAAGACCCTTCCCCAGTAAAGCTTCGCCGTCCAATTTAACATATTTGGAAATAGAGCCTCGAAAGACATAAAAATTGCAATATTTAATTAGCAGTGAACAATTAGTTTAGTTGATGAGCCCGCTTCTTCAGATGTCTCCTACACTCACGCTGCACAAACTCAGACATTCAACATCATTAAACTAATCTAATCTATCTTTTCTTCAACATAACGACACACACAAAATGCCAAAATCAATTAAACAAAATATTTAAAAAAAAAAATTCAAATCAACATTGTCAAAGTTCTGGTACATTAATTCCTCTCACTTTCATCGCCTTCTCTTTCTATCAAAGAAGATTCATCTGGGCTTTGAATCTTGTTATAAATTCTGTTTATACCCATGCATGCCACCTAGTTTACATCTTAAAAATTTAGCATGACTTTGAGTGAGATTTCTACAGTTTCTTCTTTACATTCCATCAATTAATTCTTGAAACATAGGAACTTTTTTTCCTTTTTTCTGGAGTGTCTAGAAATGTCAAAATCTGGGCTCCTTTCTCACAAATCTCTCTTCTGTTTATTGTTGATGACATCAACGCTGTTGATATTATCTTGGTTTCTTGTAATAAGATCAACCTCTGGCCTTCGTTCTCTTGATTTGAGTTTATTACCACACTCCAATCTTCTTACAGTCTCAAAAACTCATAAAAAGTGCAATCCCAACAACCAAATTCTCAACGTTTTCATGTATGATCTGCCCTCTCTATTTCACTTCAGCCTCCTAGGTTGGAAAGGCAAAGGCCCGAATGTATGGCCCGACATTCGGGCAGAGGTGCCCGAATACGCAGATGGATTAAATCTACAACATAGTGTAGAGTACTGGCTCACTTTAGACATCCTAAACTCACAATTGTCCACAAATTTCAGTGGCCGTACGGCCATAAGAGTGCGTGATTCCATCGAAGCTGATATAGTTTTCGTCCCCTTTTTCGCGTCCATTAGCTACAATCGGTACTCAAAAAAGCAGAGCAAGAAGAAGAAAAGCCTCAATGATTTATTGCAAGAAAAGTTGGTGGAGTTTTTGATAGCTCAAGATGAGTGGAAGAGATCAGGTGGAAAGGATCATATAATCGTTGCTCATCATCCCAATAGCCTTTTATACGCAAGAACAAAGCTTTGGCCTGCCATGTTTATTCTTGCAGATTTTGGAAGGTATCCTCCAACAGTTGCTAATGTAGACAAAGACGTGATCGCACCCTACGTGCATTTGATCCCTAGTTATAACGACGATCGATCCAGCTTTGATAGCCGCACAACCCTGCTCTACTTTCAGGGAGCTATATACAGAAAAGATGTAAGCCATTGGTTGTTCTAACATCCTTTGGTTTAATATTAATGGTGTTGTGTAGACGTGGACACGGTTCAATTCCAAAACTGCTGATTCTAGCCTCTAGAAACGGTTTCGGTTCGGTTCCGAACAGGCGGTACTTCCACCCCAACGATCATATCCACTGTTCGGAACCGTTATTACATCTATTGTCGTTTAATGCACAATAGAGAATTCAGATCCTCAAATATGCTAATTTAAATGTTATTTTTACAGGGTGGAGTAATTAGGCAAGAATTATATTACATGCTAAAGGATGAAAAAGATGTACACTTCTCATTTGGAAGTATCAAAGGTGAAGGCATAAGCAAGGCAACTCAAGGTATGTACTCGTCAAAATTCTGCCTGAATATCGCTGGAGATACGCCTTCTTCGAACCGTCTCTTCGACGCCATAGCTAGCCACTGTGTCCCTGTGATTATTAGTGATGAAATTGAGCTTCCATTTGAGGACATTCTTGATTATTCTGAGTTCTGTATATTTGTTAAGACATCAGATGCATTGAAAGAGAAGTTTCTCATCAACTTGATTAGGAGTATTGGCAAAGAGGATTGGACTAGGATGTGGATAAGGCTTAAAGAAGTCGAACATTTTTTCGAGTATAGGTATCCATCGAAGGGGAATGATGCAGTGCAGACAATATGGAAGGCAATATCGAGGAAGATTCCTGCTCGCACGAGGAAGATTCATAGAGAGAGTCGATTTTCTCAAACATCGGTGGGCGAAGATGGAGGGCTCAGATCAGCTTCCATACCCAGAAATTTTTGGTTGAAAATATAGCTATACTTAACAGATTCTGCATATTGTACAAATCTATTCACCTTCATCTGATGAGATTTAATACATTTTTGCTTTGTTTACTACTTGATGAAATTTGATTTGACATATGTTAATGGATTAAGTAAGGAGAAGATAAAAAAATTCTGGAAATCAATACCTCTAATGGAATGAAGGTAAAACATGATCACGCTGCAAATCCTTCCTTAGTTTGTAGCACATGAAATTGAAAGACTGCAGAGATGATAACAATGTAATAAAATCCTCCCATCTATTAATTTTTCGACATGAAAGGCCAAATGTCTCCTCTCTTGATTGGTATTCGATCAAGTTCATCCAAATGTCTCGATCAGGAAACCCTTGTAGATGCTCATGAACTTGGCTACAAATGCTGCAATATTGATTCAAGAAACTGCATAAATTTTAAGTTGTTTTGAAAATGATATTGCAAGGTTGGTTAATACAATTTCCTGACCAAACTACAAAAAATAAATACAAAAAAAAAGAGGAATTGTGTATGACAAAGTAGCTTACAAGCTACCAAATAGCAACAAGACGATCACATTCTCAGTCAATAAATTCAAAGGGAAACAAAACAGATGTTTCCATAACAAAAATGGTGTTGACAAATTTGTTTTAGAAAACATACCTTCAAGGTGAAATATTGCTTTCTGTCCAAGACGTAACCTATGCTCCTGTAAAAAAGAAGTTAATGTTTTAGATATGTCTAAGGGAACTTGGTGATGAACAAACTTTGAATTAGTAGAGACTGTCTCTAGATTTCGCTCAAATGCCATTGTCATGTAAAATTAATTATTATAGTGATGTCACAAACATACGTAATATGCAGCCCAATGAGAGACCTCGTGCTTTAACTCAGAATCCAATTTCTTCAGCAATTCATAAACCAACCTCTGCAAGAAAATAAAATTTTCTTCAGCTTAACATTGGAAGTGTCGATGATACATTCCATTAACTTGGGGAAGTAAAAGGGGTTGGAAAAGCACAAAGGTGAACCTTTAAAATGATTTCTGGAGGAATACAATTGATGAGTAGCTCATACAGCTTTCCTCGGACCTCAAACAACCTACACAGTAATAAAGGTAATTTTAACTAAAGGGCAGATTACCAACAGGAGATGAGTCACAGAGTTATAATATGTTTTGTGTTGCTTCAAAAAAAGAAAAAAATAATCATAAGTTTCTCCCCCTTATTTCTCTGAGAAGAGTTTCTCAGGTGAAAACCAATGGTCTATTGTAACTTAAATTTGCTGTTTATCAATTAGAGAACAAACATGGGTACTATGCTGCTTGAGTTTCTTTCGATATTTATACTTTATACAAATACGAACAAAAAGTCTAGCAAAAGCTGCAGAAGGGTTCCCGAAATAACAAGAATGTTTCTAAGTCTAGTTTTTTAACCTAAGAAGCCTTCCATAAATGTAATTAATGTCAAACCTTTTGGGACTCTGCTCCTTAAATATGCTTGACGCTATCTCAGAAACATATTCCTCCCAATCCATGGGGGGTATCCCTTGATTGGCTGCAAAAGGGTATCTGATATAAAACAGCAATGGTTTAGCACATAATCAGTGCATAAGGTACTAAGAGTTCATTGAAAGTTCGGTATCAAGGAGAGGTAAAACAGAACTCAACTGTTGAACACGACAAGTTTCAAAAGACAAGATTGCCCTCCTCAGGCTCCTGTTAGATTGCTGTGCTATTCGATCAGCAAATCCGGGTGGAAGTTGCAATCCTTCCCTTTTGCCAATAAATTCCAACACATTCATGATCTGACATTGAAAAAAAATAAAAGATCAACGCATGCAAAGCACAGCTACATCACGACAGGCTAGAGGGCATCAGTGAAAATTAATACTGTAAGTGCCACCAAGATAACTGTAGCATATAACGGTGTATTCTATATCAATTTTGTTTCATTGACACAGTCTCCACAATCCTAAGGATAATATTTGCCTCTGTTACCAGAGAACTGACTCCTTCCCAAGTCTAAAAACTATTTGTTGAGGTTGTCTGAACTCTGATATGCCAACATACCTTTTAAAGTAAAAATATTGAAGCATTAGTACTTAGTAGAATCAATGCCACATAACCATCTCCATCGAACATTGTACATTAAAGGTTTTTGTTAAGTAGAAAGGTAGCAATCTAGATCTGAGAATCTATTTTAATAGGTCATGAACATACCATTAACAAAGGCAGTTGAGAATTGGTAAATGTCATTTGCATATGCGAGGACTCGAATACTAGATAACAATCTTAAAATCCCAAAAAGGATACAGGATAAATACTGGGATAGAAATACAACAAGGCTGGCCAGATGCAACATATTGGTACGTAAAAGATGCTACACGACATGCTTGTAGTGAAAGATTTCTTATTAAGTATTACTCTGATATCACAGAAGTCAACATACTTCAAAGCAAAATTAGATGAATCGTGATCATAGTGGAAACTCTTATATTGACAATAATCATAAATAGATTTGTGATCCAATGTGGTAAGAAAGAACTGGAAGGAAGGAAAAAAAAAACAAATAATGCAAAACTCCAATAAACTTTCATCAATATTTCCAGCACAGCAGAACTAATTCTTTAATCAAATGTGAAAATCCTATATGATCACTGAACAATATATATTCCAACCTCATACATCATATAGCAGGATAGCAAGGTGGCTCTTCTTTACTAAGGGAAGTGAAAAAGAATAGGTAGAAGATAATGACCTCTCCTTCTGTTGGTGCATTTATTCGCATATTCAAACAACGAGAGCGGATGGCTTCAGTAACCTTGGAGGAGCTGTTGCAGCATAGAATTAGTCGGCAAGATGAACTATATTTTTCCATTGTTCTTCGAAGAGAGTGCTGGGCTTCCCTTGAGAGTTTGTCAACCTCATTCAACACTAGAACTGATATGCACCATAACATATCATTGATATAGAGAAACCATGGAACTTATAACAGCTGATTGAAGTTTATAAATAGTTCCTCAAAGATCTTTCGGAAAAAAATAATAATAATAATAATTAAAACAAAAAGGAAAAGAAGTACTGGAAAGCTTGATTCTGAATCTGTTCTATCAAATCCATTCATTCAGACCATTTCACAAAAGAAATAGCAATTAAAGCATCTGTGCAAAATTTCCAGAAAATTCAAATCGCAATATTGATATTGGCAACAAGTCCAGAGTTACCTTTGAAACCCTTCTTCCCCTTGGTGTCAATTGGTCTGTTCTTTGCCATTTCCTTAATAATCTCCTGAACCACATAACGGTCCTGGAATCCGGCATCACTGGGGTTCAGTTCAACATGGTGTGTGCTTGATATTGTTGTCAGCTCTACATCAATTGTTCTAGACGCAGCCTGCAAATACAAAATTCAATCTTCATTCAAAGAAGAAAGTTTGGAAAACCAAACCATGCAATGACTCAGCAGGGAGGAAAAGAACATGCATTATTGAACACATTTGTTATGCCAAAAAGATTGGAGAAAAAAACTCACATCAACTCTCCAATTCTTGTTTTCCACTTTCACCTGCAAAACAACATTTAAAGAGTCAAATTAAAGTATCCTTCATTCGAATAGAACAACATGCTACTTGCATAGTATAATCTTTCCTTTACAAAATAAAAGGTCAAATTATTGAACACAAACTAAAAAGTGCCTCATATTTCTGTTTAAACGAAAATCAAATTTAAAAAAGGGCAAGTGCAACTTTCCCGGGCCATCAGTCTCTGTCATACTGGTATTGATTAGGGTATTAAATAGCACGGATTTCACATCCCAATATTGTTTCCACATATCTTTGAAGGTCATATGAAATAAGGTCCGTTTATTTCATTTTGCTTTTGCAGATAGAATGGCTGGCATTTTGACAATTGCGCTCAAAAACTTCTGCTTTTGCAAATAGAATGACTCACATTTGACAATTGCACACAAAAACTTCTGCTTTAGCACTATCCAAATGCAGTTTTCACACTTACATATCAGTAAATGTAACATCCTCCCTCCCAAAAAAAAATCGACAGCCAAAATTTGAAAGGAACTTATATTTCACCTTATCAGCACCGGCACCGAAGATTTGTCTGAGAAGGGCCATAATTAGGGTTTTCTTACCCGACCCAGATGGCCCATAGAACAGCAAGTGGGGACAATCCTGCTCTGTCACCTTTAATTAAGCAAAAAACAAGTAAACAGTGTCGGATTTTTTTCATTAAGCATAAAAGAATGTTAAATTTTGATTGATTGCAAAGATTACCAGTTTCTTGAGATTTTGGGCAATATCCTGGTGAATCAGAACCGTGTCTAGGGTTTTGGGACGATACTTGTCAACCCACAACATCTCGTCAATTACTAGTTTCCTCTTCAAGAGTCACACACACTAACACACACCGAAAGTTAGAAGGAAGATAGTAACATCTGCGCAGTAGTAGTTTGTGGGTGGAGAGAAATAGTGGCGGGAATTGGTAGGTCAAGAAAACGTGAACGACTACAAAGTCGCACGATCTAAACAGCGCCTTCACATTAAATGTCAATTTCTTATTTGTAGCGCTTACCCCAAATATTATATGAAGACGCGGAGAGCTAAAAATTTAGGGTAGGACTAAATACACTCCACCGTTTTCTTGCCACACCCCAATTATATAAGTTTTAATTA
Organism: Scutellaria barbata; assembly: GCA_028654395.1. Taxonomy (NCBI): domain Eukaryota; kingdom Viridiplantae; phylum Streptophyta; class Magnoliopsida; order Lamiales; family Lamiaceae; genus Scutellaria; species Scutellaria barbata. Next base: position 7,963,528 of record CM053646.1, on the reverse strand, counting down.
AAAATAATATATATATGTAAATACTAATATTATTTTTTTTGCAAATAAAAAAATAAAAAATGAAACCCCATCCTCACTCTTTTCTTTCACTTTCTCTCTTTTTTCATCTTTCTTGATTATTTTATATTCTTTATTTTATTCATGAATGAAATGACATCATAATGATGAATATTTCATAAATTAATTAAATATATGAAAATCTTGTGAAAATTGTATTGAAAAGTGTAAAAAATTGATCAAAACCCGATTTACTACATTGTCCTGATTGGCCGAACATATAAAAATATGTTCGCTTAGGGTGACTAAACATACTTATCCTTGTTCGACCGATGTGACCAAATGAAGCTAATAAAGCTTTTTTTTTCCTTCAAGAATAAAATTAATATTTCCTATTCATTTTATTTTTAATTGAAAATCATATAAACTGGGGGTATGCTTAGAAATTCTTTTGACTGCATTTAGTCCCACCAAAAATTTATGAGCCCACTTTAAATTTGAGTTTATAGTCTGGCCAATTAAAATCCGACATCAGTTTGTGGGATACTTGAGATCGAGTCGATTTTTTTTATTTTTGTAAATAAATAATGAAGTAAATTAATCTTGAAAAATTAGTTCACTTTAAATGGTGGAATTGGAATTAGGACTTAAATTTTCTCTTTCAGTACAAGGAGAAATTTTATCTAATTAGCACATCATACATTTATTTATTTTCTATAATTTTATCTCTTCCAATGTAACTTTGATTTGATTTCATGTATGTTTCGTCTTTGCCTTCATTTTGTAGGAGAAAAACTAACATATATGTTCATGCATATAATCATTTCTCATTTCTAACAAAAGCCTTCTATCAATATTTAATTAGGTTGGCATATAGCTGTATCTGACATAATCCATAATTTAAAGTTGACGAATGCATTGGGTCTGGGCCCAAAAATAAAAGATTGGTGAATAGCGATTAAAGAAGATGGATGGAAGAGTTTAATTATTAGTTGATTGAAAAATGGAAAAAAAAAAAAAAAGGATCAGTGAAAAATGTGGGTAGGAAAAGAAACAGCAGGATCATGGGTTTCTTGATCTTCTTGATCATCCTGAATAATGGGCTCAAAACTGTTGGCTTCGCCAAAGTTTGGTGTGAAACTATGGATGCTAATGAGATTGTTTGAAGCTGAAGAAGTGTTGGAATAGCTGCAAATCTGTTGTTGTTGTGTCTCAAGTGCATTTGCCATTACAATTCTGCTATTTATCAGCTGTGTTTGCACCATTGACACTTCTGCTTGCAGTGATGCCACCTGTATGTATGTCGATTATTGTTACTATAATTAAACAAAAGTTCTACGTTTTTTTGTTTTGTTTTATATTATCATACATTAAAGTCCTTCATGATGTGTATGTATGTATGTACAAATATTTGTTTGAAGACATGTCAATGCAACTATTGTTTATGTAGTGGTAGTATTAAACTAAATAACCCATCCCAAATCTGATCTACAAGTACCTTTCTTGATCGCCTTGTGTTCTTTCTCACTTTAACTATATAAATACATTTTGCTAATAATTAATACCTGTCACCAGTATTATAGCTGTCTTTTTCTTGTACTAAGGTATAAAATCCTCGCGTCACGTCATAAATTCATATTTAATGTAGTGCTTCTAATTTTATTTTGTTTTAAATCATATTTCTTTAAAGTATTAACTTCATTTTTTTTCAACTAAATGGATATACAATTTTTATAAACTAGTATTAATTTTCCTGCGTACGTCATTTCAATTTTTCATGAAATACAAACCCGTTATTCTAAATTTGTTATATTTTTTTTATGAAGGTACAATAGAAATTTCAATTAAAAATTGATTTTGATTTTGAAACATGATTCTTTTAGATTTTTTTTAAATAAAAGAAGGAAAAAAAAAAAAAAGAGTTTTAGAAACAAAACTACATCTCATACATACAGATGGAGTATACTAACTACTAAACAATAAAAAGATAGATTTTTATGATCTTGTCCTATGATATATCCTCATATAAATTAATTTCCAAAAATCTTGAAAATTAATCAAATTAACACTAAATTTAAGTACGCAGGAAACCATGCATGAAACATGAAATAATAGAATAAAATTAGTTAAAAAAAACCTGTTGCTGCAAGGCAATAATAGTAGAAACACAACCGTAAACCGGATCGGAGAGCCTCGCCTGAGCCTCATACGATATGGTGACGACGGCGTCATGGCGGCGGTTCGCCGGAATGTGCAGTAAAAGCTTTGACACATTGCTGGCGCCGAACACCTTATGAACCGCGGCGAACCGGGCCGCACCCTGGTCGGAGCCGAAATGGGGAGCAAATATGCAGCCACTGATACACTTCCTTCTCAAGAACTTGCATGCACCACATGGGGCATTGGTCAGTGGGGCCCCATCGGCAGAGGATTCGGCCTCAGCGCTCCGCTTCCCGGGTCCCCTCCGGCGGGTCTGAGACGTGCCATCGCCTTGCGGCACATCCATGCAGATTAATGGAGATGGTGGTGGTTAGTATAGCTAGCTAAAAGGTTTAGTTAAAATGGAGAAAATTAAGGGTCTTAAGAAATGTGTTTATAGGAGTAGTAGCAGGGATAACATGAAGGGGGGCACGTAACTCTCGTGAAGGGTTGGCAAGATTAGCAAACCTTTAGAGAGAGAAGGGGAAAAAGGGCCTAGTGTGTGAGTTGCATGCATGTGCAAAGGGAGTGTTTAGTAGAATCTAAGTTGTAGATTATTTTATTAACTAATTGTGATATGAGGAATGAAGAAATTGGTTATTATTTGTTTGATATATAGATATGACGTGTGATATAATATTAAGATGTTGTTTGTTGGGAAGGCACAAGATTAGTGCCAGGAGTGGCGTGTGGGAAGGTGGGACCCAAACGTATTTAGGTGTCATATCATGCCACGGAGCACATTACATTGTATGTTAAGTGTGACAATCTACATATCCTAATTGTTTTCACAATCTAGCAATTTTTGACTCTAATATAATTTATTAATTGCGTATAAGCATTTACTAAGAAGACACTGATAACCCGAAATTATTTCGTTAATTTCAATCCGAGTAAGAATAAAATCAATCAATCTCAAAAATTAGAGAAATTTTGCTGTTCATTATGTGCACTATTTTTTCCATACAAAAGTTTATAAGCTTACTGTTGGGATCATTAGTTAGTCTCTCAAGGTACATGAGCTTTATGATCTTACAATCCATTCATCCACACAAAATGTACTTATAATTTTTTTTCTAACTGAGTGAGAACAAGGAAAATGAATAGATTGAAATCTAAATTCGATCAGGTGCATTCTAAATGATACATAATTAAGATTCTTGAAATCATATCATCAGCAGCAAATCTTGCACGCGTTTCACAAATTGACCATAATTGCACCCAGGTAAATTCAGAATTTTAAAAGAGCATTCCTGTTCCTGACCAATTACTTGACCTACACTGGTGAACTCTTACATGTAGCATTAGCAAGCAAAGCAAAATCAATCACACACAGTATAAGTATTTGTTAAAACATAGAAAATCAAACAAAAATGAAGCTCCAAAAGAGTACATGTCATTTGAACCATGCTTCTGTAAGATGAAGAATGAACCTTTTTTAACTCCAACGCCACAAAATTTGCTGACAAACTGGACATAGCCACAGGTGAACACACGTACCAGGAGTCCACAACTGGAAAGAGCGAATTGGTTCAAAAGGAAAGGTTTGGAGAAGCAAAAGTATCCCTTATGCTTGAAACACGCGCTTACGAATCATTTTATGCTATGCGCCATCCATTTTGTAAGTTGAAGAATTCAGGCATGTTAGTTTTTCCATCACAACTTGTAGTTCTGAGATGAACTGGCAAACAAAGTCAAAATTATTGCCTCATCAAGACTTCACTGTTGCCACCCAGAAAACTAAGTTGCATCTCTGATCCAATAAAGAATACTAAAGTTGATTTCTATTTTTTACTAACAAGTATGATAATAAGACATGGGAGCATATAAATTCAAATAACTGTTGAATATTAACAAGTAAATAATCGAACAGCTGATAGTGCATACCTTACTTTTCACAAGTGAAATTTTCCATCTGTCAATCTCATATATACCATGGTCTTCCTTCCTGACATCGTGTATTTATTATCCAACTTTGGCTTCTCCATTTACAACTGGACTTTCACTCTTTTTGGAAGAATTGGTGACGACAGATGTATTACTGGTTTTTTTAGGTCCTTTTTTTTCAGTTTCAGTTGCATCCTTTCCTGACCTTACAAATCTCTTCACAAACTCATCCTCCATAAGTGGACCAGCCTCTTCAGGCTTATCAGCTTTGACCTTAACATCAACACTTCTATCCTCAGGCGAGAATGAATTATCAACGTTAACAGCATTCTTAGAAGTAGATAACGTTTTTTTCAGTTTAACCTTCTCATTAGCTTTCTGGGTATCTACACTTTCTTTAGTCGGGTTACCACTTTGTTGTTTTGAGCTCGGTTTTTCTGAGTTACTCTCCGTAACTGGAAGTAATGCACGGCGACTCAGCCGGAGTTGACCTTTCTCATTGATCTGTAGCATATTCCCATAAGTAACAGCTAAAGTTAATTCGTGAATAAAGAATTTACTAGTGAACAAAAATGTAGAGCACTTCAATTTATTACATGAAAATAAATTAAATAGATAACCTGCAGGGTGCTAAGATAATAGCAATCGAATATAATGTGTATAACTACTCCTTTGAGAAAATAATAATAGCATAAAACTCTGCAGGGTGCAGTACCAACAAGCATAGATGCATTAGCAACAAACAGATGGGGATAAGATGATTCAAACCTCAATGAGCTTGACATCAACACGGTCTCCAACTTTGACAACCTGTGTTTTTGCACTGTAACACATCAACACATCACCATTGTCTTGAAAGTTAATAGAGCACTAAAGTGCAGAGAACTTACGTCTTCTGCCTTGGCCAGCCAACTTGCACTCAACTCACTGATATGGCATAATCCCTAAAGCATAGAATAAAATATATCCTTTTCTTCATCATGATCATGCATAGCCAATATCACAGTATAGTTATGCCTACAGAAAACATGCTTTGGAATTTTCAGAACTACCTCTCGGCCAGGTGCAATTTCCACAAAAACTCCATATGGAGCAATTGATTTGATCTCACAGTTCCTGGTCAAGAAATCGCAGTAAGATATTATTACAAGGATTTGAAGCATAAATGTTCACTTGAAATGAAACCAACAGAAAGCACAGTAGCTAAAAACAATCAGCTTCTAAGTGCCAAAAGATTTATGAATTCAGCTGCCACCTTTGCCCAGCAAATAGTGGTCAATGCGGCTACTATAACCACCAGTTCCTCACAACATGAATAATTTATATGCATTCAAATATATATATGAGGTCAAAAGGGGACCTGTAAATGTCACCAACTGATGGAACCATTGTCAGGTTTCTAATAATGGCTTTAGACTTCTCCAAGCTTTCCAAATCTCTAGCAGTTATTTTGACCTGCAATAGCACATTACACCCCCATAATCAAAGAGGGAGGGAGGGAGGGAGAGAGAGATTAAACATAAGCACAGCACACAAAATTCACTTCTCAGCTTACAATGCCATCATCTTGTGTGTCAATAGATTCGACCCCCGTTTCTTCAATGATACTTTTCACTTTTTTTCCACCCGAACCTATGATCAGGTTAACTTTATCTGGCTTTACCTGTTTAGTACAGTGATTGTTGCAAACCTCATTCACCAGTCTTCATATCATCACATAATTGAACATTCAAAACAGACAAACCTTCATAACATGAATAATTGGAGCATATTTTGAGAGTCTCTTCGAAGGAGGCGGCAAGCATTTGGACATCTCAGCTAAAAGCAATGAAAAGGAATGAGCTCAAAAGTTGGAAGAATTACCAGCTGTAATATATATAGTTAAATGCTGAAGCGTTTATGGTTCTTCTGAGATATGTAACATCATTCTACTTTACCTTCACAAAATCCATATCAGAAAAGTTAATAAACAATGACACCCAAACATGATATCTAAAGGGGAATGATTTATATACAAAGCAACATATATTTTACAATTATGTCGGTGTACTGAGGTCAGTAATAGAAAGTCAATACTAACTAGGATTAAAGGCGTACAACTTCCAAAGATTTATAAACATTAGAAATATTAGTGTCAGAAACTTATTAAAAAATTAGACCACTTGAAGCATGTGTAAAACAAAACCGACCCTACAAATATTCTATCATGTCTAGCTGATTGGTGAAAATCTTCAGGATCCAAAATATTGATGCTCCCAATGAAGTGGGCAGTTCAAGCATACTTACAAAAATGAATGTCCAAGTAAATATTAACCAGCATATGACAAATTACTACTACAATATTGAAGCAGTTAAGGTGTGAACACTCCCAAGTGACAGTAGAAAAACTAATGAGGACCATTCATTCATTCAATGAATGCATGCATGCATGCATGCAGAATTTCAATGTCATCTTCTTAGACCCAAATTACTGTAGCATGGAAGGAATACAGGCTGTGTAAAGATATACAATCGAGCAACATTTAAAAGCTGACTTACTCTAGCTCTCAAAAAGTGGATATTAAAATTCTGTAGAAGTGAACAAACAAGTACTGCCGATAAGAACAAGGTTTGGTATATATCATGTCTCCTGTAAATCATTTTTTCCCCTAACGAACTTTTAAATCTTAGACTGGGTAACAGTAACATTGTCCATTCCAGTCGTTTCCATCACATTGATTTCAAAGTGTGAGGCAGCATTTATTCAATTTACTTTTATTCATCACCTTTCCGGTATATCAATGTCAAAACTCTAATGTTATATACTTGAATAAAAGGTACATAGTTTACCAAGAATATTCTTTCGACCCTCTTTTGCTTGTAGGAGAGCTTGCTGCATGACTGGTAAGGTAATTCCTCCCACCTGCCATCACATGAAAAATAAGGTTTGAGATATTCCAGATCCAGCACAAACGAATTGCAAAAATTCAATCATAACTAACAACAAAAATTAACTGGAACTCGAGAAGCAACTATCAATATGAAAATTATGGTACACAACCTTTATATCCATCTGAAATGCAGTTACACCATCATCATTTCCAGCAACCTGCAGCATCAAGAAGATGGCTCACTTAACACCATTGTCCTCACCATTTCAACTGATTCATGAGTAACAATGCACAGATATTCTTTCTCAACTTGAATTGAAATGTGGAGTAACATTTTGAACACATCATCCTTAATTAACCAAGAAACTCAATTTGAAGGAAGAACAAATGACATTGATCCATTGATTTAAAATATATCAAGACCTTGAAATCCATATCTCCTGATGCATCTTCGCCACCTGTTATATCAGTGAGGATAAGCGGAGTTCCATCTCCTCCAAACTCCTCAGTGTCCAAGACCAAGCCCATCGCTATTCCAGCAATTGAACACTTAAGCGGAACACCAGCATCTTGTAATGCTAAGCAACCGCCACATACTGAAGCCATGCTGTCACAAGCAACTAACTCATATAAACGCTATTGTTCATCAATAATATTTTATTTGCAGCCAAAAATATATATATATATATATATACATATACATATACATATATATATATATATATATATCATAAAAAGTGTATGCTTTACTCTTTTTAATCCCAGATAAAGGTAACCACATCTGCCATTTAGCTACAAGTGTGGATTTTTCTTGAAATAGAATTTGATATATAACTGGACACTGGTCAAATTTCCTCGTCTTGATTTCACACTGGAGCAAGTATAGTTTACAGGAAAAACAATAGAAGACCACAATACATACTTATCACTTCCATCCTCTATCATCAAACTACAAGTTAGACCACCTCTTTTGTATTCATTGGAATTGCTGCAGGCATATAAGACATAGACGTCGTGTCCTATCTGTAAGTGCATGTTTATTTGGCCATTAAAATGTTTGTATGGTGGGCAGCTGGCTAATACAGTGATCATTAGATGCGAGGATGATTGTCAGGTTGGATGAGAGGAGGTCCGGGTAGATTTGTTTGAGCTATTAGAAGGCAGACAAGACTCAAGAAACAGTTAAATAGTGGATGCTGTTGTAATTGAGTGTTGAATGCGGTGGCTAGGTATATAGATGGCATCAGGTTTGAAGAACAGCAGTGGTGCTTCACTTAACTGCTCTAGCTTAAGAGCACAAAGCAATGTACTGGTAGATGGTGATAAGGTCTGAGGTCTGGTAGTATTAGAAGGTAGCTGCTTTAGAAATGAACCCAGATTGCGAGTTGTGGCAGTGAAAGAGCGCCAAATTGCAAGTGTAGCTTCACATTGGTGTGGAAGCAAGAGCGTGCAATGAATACAAGGGTTGACAAAGGGAAACGCGGCAGAGGGTGGGGATGACTTAGGGCAGTGATGAGTGATGACAGATAATTAGAACAAGAACATAATGTTATTTCCCACATTCCAGTGGATGGGAAAAATCAGGCTTGAGGGGATAAGTTATTAGAGAAAGATTCTACTGTGCATAAATTCTCACACGAATTAAACTTAACCAAATAAAAAGCTCAGGTTGGACTAAATAAAGAATGATAATTTAACTTTTAACCAATTCGGTCATACATACTGCCATTCCAGTACTATAATCCTGAACCTTTGGGCACTAAGATTAAATAAAAATGTATTACCACAAAACTGGTCAAGGCTTTACCTTGATGAGCCATTGCTTTCAGTGATGGTACTCTCAACACGTATAGTATAAGGGAAGTCATCTTCAGAAGGTAATATTGGTTCCAGAGCTCTCTCAGCAAGCATTCCATGGCCAATTTCTCTTCTAGATGGTGCTCCTGCACGGCCAACTTCTCCAACGCATGAGGGAGGAAAGGTGTACTATACAAACAACCAACAAAACAGAAAACATCACTAAAATATAGCAGTAAGTGAATTCAAAGATCATTGCATTTGACTGGTTGAATTTATATCTAGGAAAATGAAGAGTACCATGGGACAAGTTTCAGTGAAAAACATTTCTTAAAATCTATGTGCATGTTGCTGATACACTTTACTGTAACAGTAAATATGCAGATGGTGTAGATTATTAAAATTTTTTGAACCTTTAGCGGAGAACACTATTATCAGTCTGAAGTAATTTTTAACATAATTGTACAAAAATATAATTGCATATTCTCCTTGTTCAAACCATCCCACTGACACACACCAAAAAACAAGGTTGGACAATCAACTTGCCAGCTCTACAGTTTTCCACTTATCACATAGTATTATGTGTGGTACTTCTCTAACAAAATTCTATGGAGTCTAACTCAGGAAATTAGAGTAATATAGACTCAGCAATAGCAAGCTAATGCCAACAATCATGCAATAGTATATCTTCAGAAGAAAAAAAAAAAATATCTTGATGGCTGAGATGGATATAGCTTTTGTGGGATTAGGATTGCATGAGAGTAAGATGTTTCAGAGAGATGGCATGATGAGATTAGGTGGTTCCAGGTTGTTAGCATTTGGGAGCATTAACATACATTTCATCTATACAAATGTAAAAATGTAGTAGTTTCAACTAGAAATATATAAGTCTTGCAGGAACATCACCTGAAGATAGAATCTCTTGAACTCATCTTCATCCATAAGGTTGTCTAGTCTCTGTGCCATCTGTTTATCACCAAGTGTAACAACAGCCAATGCCTGAAAAATGAGAAATGAAACAGAATAAGGTTATATTACAAAATGTTGAGAGGGTATAAGCATCATTTTGTAGAATCAACCCACTACATGGGTAAAAATTCAGATTGTCTTACATAGAATCAAGTCTATTGCAATTATTTTCATAAAAATAATTTTGGGCTACTTAGACAGAACTGAAAGGTACAAAATATTTTCCATGGGTAAATGGGGACAAGGTAGCTTTACAGTAGTTTCTTTGAAGTTGCATAAATATCTGGCCAGAGAACAGTAAATGATACAGAACGAGGCTACTTTGGTTGAGGAAAAAAAAAAAGACATTCATAGAAAAAGAATTTTATATGATCCATACATAATGAGGTTTGGGCTTAATCTTTTGTTGCTGGTGCTGATGTTGATTCATTCAGAAATAACAAACTGAGAAGGGAGAAGAAATTGTGATGCAAAAGTGTGAGTTGTTAAGTATACTTGCATCTAGGATGAAGGGAGAGAAATTCACAGAGAGAAATTCTCACAAGTCATTTTCTCCAAACTGAGAATGGAAAAGAAATATTGCAAAGAAAATGCAAGAGCCATTTACCAATTAGTTGGTTTCATTGTCAATATTAGTATATACTTTTCGTCAAAGAGGTCTTCTCTGACAGTAGTTCCACTCAGGTTATGAGAATTTCTGACAATCGGTAAAGAGATGTTATGTTTTATCATATTAGAGCTGCACCTGAAACCTATTCCTTGTCATATAAACACTGCAGTAAGGTTGTAAAACGGAGCCAATTCAAAAATATTTTAATTTGTACCTTTACAGATTATTGTTATTATTATTATTATTATTATTGGAAAACCAAAACATCTTCATTGCAACATATTGTTTCAATTACACCACATTGTATCTGTTGAGCTTGTTTATTATATTACTGTTGTTTGCTTATATTTTCCCATTTGTGTAGTTTCCTCCACCAAATTACTCAAACGAAAAGTTCAATGGGAGCGTAAAAAACAGGGTGAGAGATCTAAAAGGCACAAGGAGCAACAGTTCAATTAGGTTTTTATGCCAAACAAAATAACCAGACCTGGGTTTCCCCTCGTGTAAAAACAGCACTTCCATGTGCTCGAGGAAGTAATCCACAGCGTGAATTGATTGATCGTAGTTCCAAAGGTGTTCTGCCATCACTTCTCTTTCCACCCTATTAAATCAAGCATAATATCAGAGCAGAGGCTCAGATTGGGTCTCAACATCATGAAAATGGTTTTTGAAGTTTCAGTAAGACAGGTCTGGTGTATAAACCATGACTTCAATGGAACTGCGCAGGAGGTAACACCTTAATGTAAAACAAACCCAAATCATCTATGATAAAACAGGTTAATTTTGGGACATTCTGGTTTTATCACTTTAATCTACCTCTTCAGTTTAACAGAGTAATATTCCATTGTACAAAAAAGAATGAAAATTGTCATACATTCGAATTCTACAAGATGGAGCACTACTATAAAAAGAAGTTTGCAAGAATGATACTGAAATTTATGGAAGTAGATAACCATGTTTCACAATCAATTGTCCTGACAACTGAGACAAATCTGTATTCATTACTCAAGTTTTGGTACATGAAGTCTCCTATAAAATGTGAACACCTTAATCACTACTTTCACCTTGTGTAGTGGAATGATATCCATGAGGACCATGACTAACCATGCATTGTAATTGCTCAAATGTCATGCAAAAGTGTTGGTAACATTGCTAGCAATTGCAAATTTAATAAAAGCAAGAAATTACAAGATACAAAGTTCTGAAGTTATTTAAACCTCTTTCATGATTTGATTAATATGGATTAAGGATTTTGTTATCTAAAAAACAAGAGGGTGAAAAGCTGGCAATTAGAAGATCAACCAAGATATTCAATCCCTTAAATGAACTCATGAAGTGCAAAGAGAGATAGCACAAGGATTACAATTTCAGATAATTTATTGGAAAATTACCTCCACAATACGTCTCCTCAAGAATTTTGATGAGACTTCTTTGAATACTAGCTTCACATCAACCTCAGAAAATAACTGTAAGAAGATCATACATCAATTATTTATCCCATAACATTAAAATGTCAGGAATGTTAAATGGCAATCAGACTAATAGAATCAACAAGTTCTTATCAGACATAAATTATACATTTGAGCACCAATTCAAAGTTCCAATGGTCAATTGGAAGTATACCTTCAACTGACCTAACACTGGCAAAAACTTACTGAAAATGATATACATACAAGCATTGGTATTGTATTGAAAAAATAATTGCATGTGTGCACATAGAAGCTCCTCCCACAAAATGAATTCCTACCAAAACTTACTTTTGAGTATTAGTCAGTGTTTAGGCGAAGACATGCATTGAAAAGGTCCTTTTTTTAAGTCCACATATATTCATATATTAATACAGTATCCTCATAAAGTAGTGAGTATATTGCATCTAAATCTATGAGACTTATCTTTGGATTAAAAATCAGGTGCAACTGTGGAGTAAAAACAACAAACAGCTGACAAACTATAGGTAAGAAGCAACTTTTTAATTATGGAGAGCACAAGAAATTCAATCTGGTTGTCATTTACCAAGGAGAAAGCCTACGGGTATGTTTGGATTGGGATGTGCCCATCTGGATTTGGGATGGGTAAAATCCCAATCCTGTTTGTTATGGGATGTTAGGGGATTTTGTCAATCCTTCAACTCTACCCTACTTTTTCTACCTTATCTACAATTTCCAACAAAAACATTTACTTTTTCTACAATTACCGATGAGATAGTGACACTTATCTATAATTCTACCATATAAAATCTCGAAACAAACACAAGATTATCAAAATCCACTTGAATCCTAAATTCAGACTAGCCAAATCCACTTATGCCCCAATCCAAACACGCTCGTACATTTATTGAGAAGGAATTACCATAAACCTCTTGCATGCCCATATCATCCAAAAAAGGAACACACCAAGATTTTTTCAAAAAGTACCGTAGCAGAAGGCTTCTTCAAGACTGGCTTAATATGAATATCCCCTTCATCAACTTCACCATCAACTACAACCTCCTCATCTTCCTCTTCATCCTCAAGTAAGTCAGGTAACACTTCAGGTGTAAAGGTAGTTTCCTTCTTACTAACAAAACCCTCCTCTGTAAGTATGCTCAAGACTTTTGCTTCCAAAGATGATAATGCCTTTCTTCTTGGAATTTTGTTCTTAATTTGTAGTGCTTCAACTAATTCATCACCTGCAATTTCCTGAATAATATCAAACATCACCGTCATGAACTAAGAGAATGCCTATGTCCAGTAACAAAGGAAATGATAGAAGGGATTATATTCACTTATTCATAACATTTACATAGAACTTAATAAATGTGGCAACACATATATGCATGAAATGACCAGTCAAGGTAGTCAAAGTGCTCCTTTCTCTATTGAAATTGTACTTGAAAATTTAACTTAAAATTCATTAACATTTTCCACATTAAAATTGGATAAAAAGTCAATACTACATCACCACAAACAGCATCCCCCATGCCCATGACATAAGATTGCATCAAAGAAAGCAAACATAATTATACAATACACATATACTTCACCACAAACAGCATCCCTCACACCAATGACATGAGATTACATCAAAGAAAGCAAACATAATTAGACAATACACATATGCAATTAAGAAGAACAATGTTGGTTTATCAGAGATTTTTGAAGCTTGGAATTCATTTCTATAGACATTTTGAGGCTTTCTGATCATTGTTGCTTATTTTAAAATTGATCCTTGGCTAAAGGTAGACAGATATCTGCACAAACCACTTCCCAAGCTAAATCAATAGAAATGTCATAGTGGATTACATATTGCTAATATCAATTTTTGTTGCATAAAAACTTCTGAATTAGTTTTTCAAGTGAAGAGCAGCTCTATCACTTCAGAGAATATGAATGATGAAAATGAGTAATGAACAGTGTTTCATCATTACTTCATAGCTAGTTCTAGATTTTAATAGCTATGATTCAATAAGAGCACATATCAAATAAAATCTCTTCCATTTGGACCTATGAATTCGTTAGCACCTCCAATTAGCAGGCACTTTACAGAACTAATGATATTCTTCACCATAAAGTAACCTTAAGCAACAATATCAACATCTAAGTTCTACAAGCAATATTACTAACTTTTGCATTACAGATAAAATATTTCTACAGCTGAAACTATTTTTCGGTATTGATACGTCTCAGAAGCTCATCACCATTCAGAGAAGAGATATATGAGTTAAAAATGCTGGCACACATAAAGATATCTCAAGGAATCACATTGAATTATCATTACATCCAGAGTCCTGATTCTTAATATCTACTTCCCAGCTAACAAAATTGACTTGTGTATGAAGAGATCTATGGCATAAAACGCCTCATATTTCAGAACACAAAATGACATAATACTTCTATTTCAACAAATAACACAATGAAATGATACAAACAAGAAAGTAGCTCTAACAGAAAAGCATTCAGACAAGCAATGAAAGAAATGAAATCGATAACAACACCATATCATTCACACAGGAATATTATAACATACTTCAACATGATCATACAGTTCTGGAGGAGGCAATCTGATCGCGTCAAGCATTTTTGGCTTTCCACACTTCTTCACTAAAGATTCCACCTCCAAGCATATAGCTCGCACAGCGTTCTGCCATTGCAAAAGATAAATTCCTCATCACTAGCATAGATCTCACAATCACCAGTTAGGACTCTATAATGTTCAGTTGAAGTTTAAGTTCAATAGTGAAATCATTATGGCAAATCAGTATTTCAGTAAGTACTTACATAAATTCAACATCCTTATGGGAAAATAACAGTGAATTGAATAAATCATTAGTCAAGAAACATCTATATGGAGCCAAAGATATTTGCTTTCCCACATGATTTGGAATGTTACCCACCACTTTCAAGTTTTTTAATTTTTTTTGCTTAAGTTAAAGCAAAACATGTTAGCAATGCTCCATCTCCCTTAACTTTTCTGATCACATGACTCACATCATATTCACTCATGTCCGATAGCTGTCGCCCGTAACAACTCCCTGGCAAGATCTAGAAATTTAAATCCCATTGAGATGAAATTATAATGATATTACAATTATTTTTTTAATTCTGGTACTGATTAATGAATCTTGTTCATTTTATAGCCTCAAAAGGTAATTAACATCTGTAGAGGAAAGTAGCTAAGATATGACATGAAAGATAGCTCAGCACCTGCCCAACTTCTACAGCTTGCAATAACTTCTCTTCAGGAAGGAAATCGCAGTATCCCTATGATGATCCATTCAAAGGATAAGAAAAAAAATCATCTAGTCAGCAAATTAGGCATGCAAATTGGATGTGGACAACAGTCCTCCAATAATCAAAACAGATATATAACATACAAATAGACCTCAGTTAGCAAAGCATCTCTTAATCAAATTCATAGACCATATAATAATATACACCAAATTTATGCTTATCTTAAGCTCTTTGTATCCTGAGCGTGGCAGGCCTTAGTAGTTCCAATACAATGTTGCAGAGTGTTTCTCAAGCAGGTTTTGCTAAAAATATTGATACCCAATATTAATTCACCATACATTGCACATATATTGGTTGTTATAGGATAAATACAAATAATAGTTTAAAGCAAACTAAATTTCCAGAACTCAAATCCAGAAAATACGATTGGCCAGGAGAAAAGAGAATTTACAAGGATTACTTTAGTGTGACTGTTGTATGTTCCAAAAACACACTGGGATTATATACACAACAAATCAATTTTCAAATGAACAAATCGGAATATCAGTAGGAATTTAGTTGTTTACTTCAATCATCAATATGGCGCTCTCTGTCCCTGCCAGCAACAAGTCTAGTTTAGAATCTTCCATCTCCTTGGTAGTTGGATTCACAACAAACTTATCACCAATGAGTCCAATTCGAACGCCAGCAATAGGACCAGAATTTGGTACTTCTGAGAGAGATCTGCATTACATGATATACAATAAGATATATGTGCCTTAATTACACCTCAATTAATAACTTGTGTAGTTAACCAGCACAAACGAAGTAAACATTACAATGCAATTCCGGCTGCTGTCACTGCTAAAGAATCTGGGGGATGTAAACCATCATAACTCAACACCTGCCTCATGAGATGATAGAAATTCATAAGACATAAGTTATACACATAGTGTTGCATATTCATGGTGACTTGGCATGACTGAAACAAGCCAACTGAGATGGACAGAAAAGGTGATTCATACATAAATTTAGGCAATAAAAGTACTGCAGTAGACTTGTTTCACATAAATTTTTGGCTAAATCACATGATTCAAGTTGACTGAGAACCAATGAAAGATACATATTAAGTTATTCTCTGAAGCCATACACTTCAACATCTGCACCTCACACAATACAAGTTCAAGATCTCAGTAATTATAAGTCCATCACAAAGCATTTCATTTTATCTAATGTACATAACCATTGAGGCTGCAAGCCTGACTACAGCAAACAACATTTTAAAATTATCTAGTTTCCATCCAAGGATTATAATTGAAGAATGAAATACCACCAACCACTTGACCAAAAGTTTCAAACCCTTCCTTTCTCTATACTCTACTTCTACATCTTCAAAGTCTAAATAGAGTAACTTGGTTTAAGGTAGCTAGGTAGAAATTCAAGAAACAAAATACAGAGGAAAGCAAAAATTTATTAAACCCTGGAGGTAAAATTCAAGAAAACTATATAACATTCACAAGATTTAAGTAAACTCATACCCAAGAGAGTATCTGTGTTTCATGATAAAATCCCTTAAGCATAGTAGGGCGTATTGGTCTATCTATTAGTCTGCAAATGAGAACCTGAAAATAGAAATGGTTCACACGTTAGTTGGTCGACCACAAGATATAAATTTGTCCATAGATGACAATGAAATTCTCCCCACTACTATAGCAGAAATTCCTCAACATCACACAGTAACAGGAATACCTCATGATCCTTTGTCTTTCCCTCTCGCTTGAAAAACCCACCACTGGAAAATGTTAGAATGACAGAAGATAAGTTTCCTTATCAAGTTAAACGCTGATGGGAAGGGAATGGCTAAACTGTTCAAAATATACCTTGTTCGACCAGCTGCTGAGAATCGCTCTTGATAATGTACAGAAAGAGGAAAGAAATCAGAAGGCTCGCTAGGAACATCAGCCAAACAAACAGTTGTGTAGATGATCTACAAAGACAAGTCAAACTATATAACTTAAAATTCAAACATGTAGATCCAGTTCAATTTATAATTATAATTTAGTCATAATATTTTGACAAAACAAAGAAGCACATGGATGAATGTTAGCTAGTGATGTTTTGGGGGTAAAACATCTATAATTTCATTTGTTCAGAGAAAATTACCAGAAAGAATTTAGTAAAATGGAAATAGAACATATTACACTTTTAGCCAATTACACAATTACTTACAGTTTCTCCATCTGTAACAGTAACAGCACCACTAGCCTGTCTTCCAATGTGACCTGTCTCAACGAATATCTGTGAAAATTCAGAAAAATCACATGCTCAGGCAAATATATGGTGATACAACGCAGAAGGATCCAGAGTACAAAGGAAAAGACTCTGTCTGACAAAGAGCCAAGCTGAGGAAAATAATAACAGACAGTTAGTGTATAACACATTGTTACTGACTCGCTAATTGTTTTATGATAATAAAGTACTAGTATAATTAATTTTAATTCAAGTTTTTTTAGAGGCATTTCAATGATGTTTGGTTGGCAACACTTTCGACAAATTCTAGTAACATTTGACAGTATACAATGTGCAGTTACTCAAAGCCATAAAGAAGATATTTTAAATTTCAGTATCCAGCATTGACATGCATTCCCTCCATTTCAAAACATGAAAAACATCTCTAGCAATAATTACTCATCCTTCATTATTTGACATTGACATGCATTCCCTCCACTTCAAAGCATGAAAAACATCTCCAGAATAATTACTCATCTTCCACCCAACTTACTATCATACAACAGTAAACAAAGAGCCACCAATCAGCATCCCAGATGACCATAATCATAACACAATAAAATAAAATTCCACAAAAGAATTCAAAGTAGTTAGAGACTGAGCTCTGCCCCACCAAGCAATCAAGCATCGTTGCGCCATCACTTAATTTCCAAAACCTAACTTCTGAGAAAAAAAAAATAGTAATGTTATGAATCAAAAGACTCACATGACGGTCGCCAACAGGAATTTTAATGGAGTGAGGAGCGAAATTCTGCTGTGGAGCGTCCTCAGTTAGAATTTCAGGCTTGGCTCCTAAAGAAGCTCCAATAACAAACTTATTACACGAGTTTCTGCTACTACCGCTGCTTCTAGGTCTCCTTTTGCTCGTTCTGAGAATCCTCGGTACAGCATTTGGAGATAGAATGGACGAGAAGAGAAATTTTCTTGAAGGAGGAAAACTATTAATTGGTGAAATATCAGACAGTATATTGAGTTTCTCAGAAGTTGAAGCTTTGAACTGCGATATGGAGTTAAAACTGGTATTAGGGTTTGCTGCCAACATCTCTGCGCCTTTGTCTTCCTCTTCACCTTCACCTCCACCTGCACCTCCACCTTCACTTGTCGCAGTGTGCGAAGTGTGTGTAGTATTTGCAGGTTTATCCACGAAAATTAAAAGAAATAATGTATCATATTGATATGCAGCTAATATTTTTAGGGCGGTCCAATAGCCCAATATTTATTGGGCTTAACCTAATATGGAGACCCAAAGACTGTTTATTTGTACGTGTCCAGAAAAGTTCGGGCCCGGCCCAATTTGAGAATAATATTAATTTAGTTCATTTTCTAATATTTCCTCTATTCAATTTGATATTTTTAGTGTTGGAAAATAAAAAGTATTAAGTAGCATATATTATATTATAATCACTCCAATTCAAAATAAGTGTTATTCACATTTTGTTTCAAATTAAATATCATTTTTAACTTAATTTTAAACATACTTATTTGATTTCTTTGGAATTTAGATTTCAAATTATTTCTTTATCTCAAATTTTCTCTTATTTTTTATTTTATATAATTTCATCTCAATAAATAATTAAGAAGGTGAGAAACAAAGAATTATGTTAATTCAGGATGGATAGGGAGAGATTGATACCGTTCATATTTATTTTTGTTCAATTTTTATTTTCATTAATCAATAATAAAAAAATTAAAATGACACTTATTTTGAATCGTAGTGAGTAGAATGTAGTATTCATTAAATACGTACATCCATAGTAGAAGATTGACTACGTTAATTGTTTTTCAAATGTTTTTTTTTTTTTTTTGTAAAGTACAGTAAACTTCTCAATAGATGACAGTAACAAGAGCATATATGAGAGAAGACAATAATTTGGATGAATTGCAATTTATCCTCTAATCACTTTTTTGAGTAAGCATTTCAACATTTTAAACAAATATCTGAGTGGATTTTACTATATCTAAATCAAATTTAAGTCATTGAATAATATGAATGCAGAATGATTTATTACCTTTCTTAAACAAGAAGTCAAATAAAAATAAATAATAAAATCAAGTTAGTGAGATAATTCAACAATTTAGGTTTTCTTGTCTTAAGTGAAGTGGTGGCAAGCTAGTGTAAGTGGAGGCAGTTTGGGCTATTAAAATATTAAATCACCTTTCTTAAACAAGAAGTCAAATGAAAATAAATAATAAAGGCAAGTTAGTGAGATAATTCAACAATTTAGGTTTTCTTGTCTCTAGTGTAGTGGTGACAGGCTAGTGTAAGTGGAGGCAGTTTGGGCTATTATTGCTACAGTTAAAGTAGTTAGACAACGTTACAACAGTTAAAGTAGTTAGACAATGTTACAAGTAACTTAGTGACATTTTATTTTATTGTTTAATTAGATGATGAGTATAAGTAAATCGACATTCTTTAATCAGTTTTAAGTGGAAATGTTAGAAAACGTTACAAGTAATCTAGTGATATTTTATTTTATTATATAAATTAGATGATGAGTACAGGTAAATAGACTTTTAAGTAGAGATGTTAGATAACGTAACAAGCAACCTAGTGATATTTTATTTTATTGTTTAATTAGATGATGAGTACAGGTAAATAGACATTCTTTAATTAGTTTTAAGTGGAGATGTTAAATCGGGCAGCCCATTTAATCCTAAAAAACACAGGATTAGATCCTCTATACGAGAGGCCCGTTTAAACCCGAGCTTTTTTAAATCGGTCCTATTAGCCCACGGGGCCAACCCGTAGGTTAACCGGACTGGAATCAGTTTTAAGTGGAAATGTTAGACAACGTTACAAGCAACCTAATGATATTTTATTATTTAATTAGACATTCTTTAATCAGTTTTAAGTGGAGATGTTAAACCGAGCCGTCTGTTTAACCCTAAAAAATTAAACCGGACCGTCCGTTTAATCCTAAAAATGTAGGGTTAGATCATTCATACGAAAAGGAGATGTTAAATCGGGCCGTCTGTTTAACCCTAAAAAATTAAACCGAACCGCCCGTTTAACCCTAAAAATGTAGGGTTAGATCCTCCATACGAAAGATCCGTAGGTTAATCAAGCCAGCCCAGTTAACAAAATAAGTAGTTGCGATTTGCCAAATTCGAACCCGCAACCCAAGTCCTCCACTCTACCAACTAAACTAAGGTGGGTTTCATTTAAATTATGTCTATTATATTATTTAAATAAAAGAGATAAATGTTGAAAATACCACAATTCATATAAAAATGTATGTTTTCTACCACAAAAAATATAAGAATGTATGTTTTCTACACCTAAATGTACTTTGTGACTCAATTGGGCCCACACACTTACACACAAATGATTGGTGACTTGAATAGTGACCGATTGACTGATTAATAGTGTATGCTTTTGTTCTTTTTAATACATTTTTACTTGAATTGCCTTCATTTTTCATCTCAACATACAAGTGAATATTGCTTGCGTTTGTAAAAAAAATTTGCCGTGAACAATTATATGCTATAAATTATATAGTTTTATTTTAATTCCTAAAATTTCTGAATTTTTAAATTTTTTAATTTCTAAAAATTCCGAAAAACTTTCTGAAAATTTTCAAAAATTTCCAAAATTTTCAAAATTAGGATTGGATTTCACATTTTCGAAAATTTTTGGATGGAAATTGGAACTGATTTTTCATTTCCAAAATTTTTTGGAATTTTTCCGAAACATCTTATTTTCGATTCGATCCATCCAATCTCCACCCCTAATAGGGACAATACACAAATATCTTATTACTTATTAATCACAAAATGGTCCTACACGCCAAAAAAAAGCCCGTTTTAGGGTTAGAGGGTACACGCCAATTTTTCCTAAACCCTAAAAATCGAAGTTTTAGGTTAAACGGCAATTTAGGAAAAAAAAAATAGGAGTTAAACGGTATTTTTGGTTAATTGCCGTTTAACCCCTATTTTTTTCCAAAATTGCCGTTTAACCCTAAAACTTCGATTTTTTATGCCGTTTAACTCCTATTTTTTTTCCAAATTTGCCGTTTAACCCTAAAACTTCGATTTTTAGGGTTTAGGGTTTACGGAAAATTGGCGTGTACCCTCTAACCCTAAAACGGGCTTTTTTTTGGCGTGTAGGACCATTTTGTGATTAATAAGTAATAAGATATTTGTGTATTGTCCCTATTAGGGGTGGAGATTGGACGGATCGAATTGAAAATAAAAAATTTCGGAAATGAAAAACCAATTCCAATTTCCATCAAAAAAAATTCAGAAATGTGAAATCCAATCCGACTTCGAAAATTTTGGAAATTTTCGAAATTATTTTCAGA
The DNA here is from genome assembly GCA_028654395.1 of Scutellaria barbata. NCBI lineage: Eukaryota > Viridiplantae > Streptophyta > Magnoliopsida > Lamiales > Lamiaceae > Scutellaria > Scutellaria barbata. The sequence goes on along the minus strand of CM053646.1, from coordinate 7,941,921 downwards.
AATTAAAAAATTTAGAAATTCAGAAATTTTCGGAATTAAAATAAAACTATATAATTTATAGTATATAATTGTTCACGGTAATTTCTTTTTACAAACGCAAACAATTTTCACTTGTATGTTGAGATGAAAAATGAAGGCAATTCAAGTAAAAATGCATTAAAAAGAATAAAAACATACACTATTAATCAGTCAATTGGTCACTATTCAAGTGACCAATCATTTGTGGTCACATCCACTATTCATTTAACCAAAAGTAAAAAAAAAAAGGTAAAAAACAACCAAAGTTATAATTTTGTGGTAGAAAAGTTACACTTTATATCAATTAGGGTAGAAAATAGTCACCACTATATAAATTAGGGTATTTTAGGCCCTTGACCCTTAAATAAAATGTAGTTGATGTTAGAAAGCAAGAATAATGATATTAACTTCTTCAAGTATAGTTTCAAATCAGTTATTCTGATTAAATACATCTTGAACTTTATTAATTAAAATCTATTAATTGATAATAAATATAGATAAGGTATGTATCGATGAAACAAAATCAATAGTATTGTTTTATTATTTTATGCTAATTTTGTATTATTTATTTTTAAAATATAATTTTATAATCTATATTTTATATTAATTTTTTTATGTAATCTGATTAGTGGTCCGTTTAATCCGAGACCCGTTAGGGTTAGAGTTAGGTTCTCACTATGAGCGGTTCGTTAAAAATGAACAAGATAAAACCCTAGCATATTTAACCCGTGATCCTATAGGGCTAACCCCATAAAGCTAGGGCCAACTCATTTAACATTTTTAGTTTTAAGGCTTGAAAATTAGTTTCATTATCAATTTGGAATTTAATTGGGTATTTAACTTTAATCTCAATCAAAAAAACTGAAATTTTGTGTTGAGTTTGGTATTGAATATTAATTTAGGATACTAAAGTATAAATTAATTTATATCAGAGTAAGTTATAAACTTAGGTTTTGTAAAAACTGGGTGCTATATATTAATAAATGAAAAAACCAAGCTTATATTTTTGCAACACCTATGATTTCTATATCATTTTTTTAGTACTTGTTTTGATACAAATTAGTATCTACTTTGATTTAAAAAAAGAAAAAGAAAAAAGGGTAACATAAAAAGTAATATTACAAAAAGTATAGGTTAAGGTTTTAGGTTTATCATATTTGTGTACTTATCTCCATGTTGACATGATAATAACATGTGTCGTGTTCTTATCAATTTGATAAAAATGGCCAAATTTAATCGGTGTAACATGTTGGTGACATAACACGCTATCCTATTACTAATATGACGTAGTATTAAATTTCATTAAAACTCTGTAATTTTCTAATTATTTTTATTAGGAACTTCAAGAGCATTGTGGGTTCAAATAAGTATTGCTAATAGTTATCAGAACACCTACAACTTTTTATCCAGTAATTAACAAACAATTGTTTCTGTCAATTCTTAAAAATAAATTCTTTACTATTAATAGGTAATAACTAATAATATGTAATTTAAGCTAGTTTAATTTCGGGCACATTTCTCACCATGTCAAATTATGTCGTGTCAACATGAAAACAAGACTACACGCGGATTTGACACTCCTACACATTAATCAAGAGTATATGTGTCTACTATCTAGTATCTATTTGTATATCTTGAATGATAGATAATGTAATATATACTCCCTCCCTGTCCCAACTCAACTTGTCTACTTGTCATTTATGTTTGTCCCAATCGAACTTGCCAACCTAAAAATGACAAAAAAAAAATTATCAAAATATCCTTACTTTTCAACTTTATTACATAAATATCATCCAAATTTGTTGCATTAAATATGAAAAAAACAAAAAGTAAGCATATTTAATTGAAAAAAGCAAAAAGTAAGCATATTTAATTAAGTCAAGTGTGTTTTCTTAACCTCCGTATCCGGTCAACGTAGGCAAGTTGAGCCGGGACGGAGGGAGTATTAGATTATACACATTTTTACACACATAGGAATGTGATTGAATATTCAAGTCATATCAAACGATCAATAATTTGAATTTTTACTTATTTTTTATTGAATAATTCATATTCTATTTAACGAATATATTCATCATTCAAAGTTTTAATAAAACTTAAAACTTTCGGCTGAGTAAAATTAGTAAGTGGACTGTGAAAAATTAATAGTATTATAAATCTAACAAGTTGAATGACCAAAAACTCCATTTATAAGAAGACACGAAGTTTTTTTTTTTCTAAAAAGAAAAAGATAGAGAAGAGGAGCAACAAGTAAATGTCATTGTAGTACATATAATTTTTAAAATCAATTATTAAAAAATATGTGAATTGTGGATTGATTCTAAAATCAGTAAAACGATCTTATAAAAGATTCACTCATTTATTATATTTGTGCGAAATCAAGTTAAAAAAAAAGTTTCAAGATATTATTTTAGTTTCTTATTACAAATATATATTATAAGAAATATTTTAAAGCAGTTCAATCTTTTGCTTATATTGGATATACAATGATTTGAAACTGAAAATCAACAAATTTAACGTAACATCTTTTGCTTGAATTCAATTAAATACTTTATGGCAATTTGATCACTAAAATCCAACTTAATTAAGCAATTAATCAAGTTCCACTTATCATATGATTCATTGGTTGAAGAAAGATTATGACTAAATAATTTTAAAAAACATGTTCAATGGATGACGCAAATACAGGTGTCGAATTAGATTATTCTGAACAAGAATGGAAGGATCAACTATCATATGATATTACAACACAAGACATCTCATTCCAAGGTTATCAAGTCATGGACTTAATTTTCAATGTTCGAAAGCTTCAGTTTATTACTATTTATACTGTGTTATCATCACTTTCGAAGATTGCCGACCAGGGGTGGGGTGGGGTGGGGTGATTTGACGCTGTCGTTTTGCCTTTCTAAATTGGCGGCTTTATTGGACATCAGCATTGAGTGGACTGCATGTGCTGAGACAGATAAATGAATGGGAAAATCGCTCAATATACCATTTTTTTTAAGTTTAATCTCAATTTACTCATTAATATAATAACATATCCCTAAATGATTTTAAATATAATTTTGATTCCAAAATATTTATTTTTTCTAAGTCACTTGATATGCAGGTCCTTGTCAGATTGAGTCATATTCAATGACAAGATTGAGTCATATTCAATTTGTCATTTGGTCACTATTTTCGAAAATTACTTGCTTTGTTATTAATTTTTGAAAATTGATGTTATATTAATCTTCGAAAGCTATGACTGTAAAGTTCGAAAATATTGGACATAGAATTTTAATAATATTTTATTGTTTTCGAAAACATTATTATTAATTAATTATTAATTTAGACTTGCCTTGTTATTAATTTTCGAAAATTATGTGTTATACTAATTTTCGAAAACTAATACTTTATTGTTCGAAAATGTTGGACACAAGACTTTTATTAATATTTTATTATTTTCGAAAACACTATTATTAATTAATTATTAATTTAGACTTACCTTGTTATTAATTTTCGAAAATTATGTTTTATACTAATCTTCGAAAACTAGTACTTTATTGTTCGAAAATGTTGGATACAAGACTATTATTAATATTTTATTGTTTTCGAAAATACTATTATTAATTAATTATTATTTTAGGCATACTTTGTTATTAATTTTCGAAAATTGTTGTGTTATGTTCCAAGATTATTTTTTCAAAAATTATAATATTAATAACTTTGGAAATGTTCGAAAATACATAATGTTCGAAGATTATTATTTTCGAAAACATTATTATTAACTTTAATTTTCGAACATTAATATACATTTTCGAACTTTATTATACAAATAGTAGCAATTTTCGAGAATTACTTAATAAATATTATTAAATGGGAAAACACTAGCTATAAAATATAAAATAGTAGCTACTAACAACATTACTTCATTTTCGCCCATTAACTTTAATTTTCGAACATTGATATACATTTTCGAACTTTATTATACGAATAGTAGCAATTTTCTAGAATTACTTAACAAATATTATTAAATGGGAAAACACTAATTACAAAATATAAAATTATAGCTACTGATAACATTACTTCATTTTCGCCCATTGATATACATTTTTGAACTTTATTATACAAATAGTAGCAATTTTCGAGAATTACTAGTTATAAAATATAAAATAGTAGCTACTCACAAATTACTTCATTTTCGCCCATTATAATGTTTTCGCCCATTAAAAATTGACATTATTATATTTTATTCTCGAAATTTTGACACAATTATATATAATGAAAAATTTGACACAATTTGACATTATTATATGTAATTAAATGTTTTCGCCCATTATTATGTTTTCGCCCATTAAAAATTGACATTATTATATTTTATTCTCGAAATTTTGACACAATTATATGTAATAAAAAATTTGACACAATTTGACATTATTATATGTAATTAAATGTTTTCGCCCATTAAAAATTGACATTATTATATTTTATTATCGAAATTTTGACACAATTATATGTAATAAAAAATTTGACACAATTTGACATTTTTATATGTAATTAAATGTTTTCGCCCATTAAAAATTGACATTATTATATTTTATTCTCGAAAATTTGACACAATTATATGTAATTAAAAATTTGACACAATTTGACATTATTATATGTAATTAAAAACTGGCGAAACTTGGACAAATAATTTATTCTCGAAAATTATTAATATTATTATTAATGTTTTAGAACATTATAATTTTCGAAAATAATAATTTTCGAACAATACTATGCAATTTTCGAAAATTAATAATAATATTTTTGAAAATTATTTATATTATTATTAATGTTTTCAAACATTATAATTTTCTAAAAAATAATATTGGAACATAACACACCAATTTTCGAAAATTAATAACAAAGTATGTCTAAATTAATAATTAATTAATAATAGTATTTTCGAAAATACTAAAATATTATTAAAATTCTATGTCCAACATTTTCGAACATTACATCATAGTTTTCGAAGATTAATAATAACATCAATTTTCGAAAATTAATAACAAAGTATGTCTAAATTAATAATTAATTAATAATAGTGTTTTCGAAAACAATAAAATATTAATAAAAGTCTTGTGTCCAACATTTTTGAACAATAAAGTACTAGTTTTTGAAGATTAGTATAACACATAATTTTCCAAAATTAATAACAAGGCAAGTCTAAATTAATAATTAATTAATAATAGTGTTTTCGAAAATAATAAAATATTAATAAAAGTCTTGTGTCCAACATTTTCGAACAATAAAGTACTAGTTTTTGAAGATTAGTATAACACATAATTTTTGAAAATTAATAACAAGGCAAGTCTAAATTAATAATTAATTAATAATAGTGTTTTCGAAAATAATAAAATATTATTAAAATTCTATATCCAACATTTTCGAACATTACAGTCATAGTTTTCGAAGATTAATATAACACCAATTTTCGAAAATTAATAACAAGACAAGTAATTTTCGAAAATAGTGATCAAATAACAAATTGAATGTGAGTCAGTTTGACAAGGGCCCGCATATCAGTTGACTTGAAAAAAAATGCGTATTTTGGAATCAAAAGTTATATTTAGGGTTATTTGGGGATATGTTATTATATTAATAGGTAAATTAGGATCAAATTTTAAAGAAATAGGTATTTTGGATCATTTTCCCATAGAGAAATTGATGAGTATTACTAATTTGAATTTGTTTTTAAAAAAAATAAAGCTTGGTTAAGCTTTAACTAAAACGAACAACTCCGAACAATTTAATATTTGCACACACTCATGTTTCTCGTTGTTTTTACTGGTAAAGTTGATGACTATTAGATTTTATTAAAGAAAAAAAATACCTACTCCATTTCTTATTGATTTATATGTAATAGGTGAAGCTTTTAAGCAAGTCCTTTTAAGTTTTAAGAGGAAAGCTTATATAATTCTTTTCCGAGCAAGTACCTATTATTGGGAGCCTGATTTGTTTATTATCGAATGACGTCGAATTTAATTTAATAAATACTCTTATATACTTGAATTTTATTGAGTCTGCACCGAACATAAGTAATATATATTATTAATTATATTATTCATCAACTCATTAACAAAACAAATTATATATTTTAAAAATGTAATATATTATATAAAATTTATAATTTAATCATTAACAAAACAAATTATATATTTTAAAAATGTAATATATTATATAAAATTTATAATTTAACTATAAAAATAATTGTATTTAAATATTTATAAAGTAATCATAAGTAAAAATATAGAAAACACATATCAAGTTATCTCTGGAGCCTCCTGACGAGATAACCAGTCGGATAGCTTCAAACTCAACTTTATTTGATTGTTTAATAAATCACAATAAACAACTTCAAATTTTTACGGATCATGTTTATCACAATCTACACTTTTATAAAGGTGGAATATTACTTGAACTACCTAGATCACGCAAGTTTTCTCCTTTCTTCCACATCACCCAACTCATTAAAAAAAAAAATTAAATTTCAAATTTCACGACCAACTTGATTCGTTAACACCAGATGAATCATAAAATATTCATAATAAATTGAACTTTAAACAAACATAATCTAGGAATTATAGGCGTGTGGGGAAATAAAAATCATGATCTTTGGATCTTATAATCTTATACCCCACCAACCCCACCCAGAAGAGCACATACTCATAAATCTTAAGCATGCTAATTCAAGTGGATATATAACGTCTCATTAATATTGAGCAAGGCACCAAAATTAATGTAATTCACAAGCACTAAATATCATGATTAACTAAGACTCAAATTAAAGCTTATTTTTCATTAGAAAAAAAGGATAGAGCATATTTGAATGCAATGAGATAGTATTTGAAGAGGATTGAACCTGAAAATTAATTTATACGGTGTTTATATTATATAATGCAATACATTTATGGTAATTGAGAATTAATTAGATAATTGATTAGGAAGTTATATCTGATGAGGAAGACAACAAAATGGACAGATGGATGGTCATAATAGTTGAAACAAAGTCACGTTTCAAACGTTGCATTTCAACTTTCATATGCCACAAATAAGTGAAAAACGACAAATTATGATACTCCAAATCTCTATAATTGTATGTCTTCCTTGATATATGTCTCACATTCTCTTCACCAAACGGGTAATGATGCTCTACTGCTACAAATTTATCAAGAACAATGATTGTTCTAACATTATCATGTAATTTAAAAAAAAAAAGTGCTTTTAAATTTTTATTGTACAGATTTATTTTTTCAGTTCGTTTGATTTTGGAATATGTTAAACTAATACTCGTGATGTATGCGTACATTTCTTTTAAAGATAAAAAATTTGCTAACACATGGAGTTTTAATTTAAAATTTCATCAATATATATAACCTAACATAAATGATATATGTAATAACAATAATAATTATATTATATAAGACATATATTAAAGATAGTTAGAGTATTAAATGGAACGTTAATAGACAACATCAAATTGAGCAATCCAACCGTGAGTATGTGTGTTTGGATTCCCATTGCACGTGGCAAACTTGAATAGCTACTGACTATTCTTATAAATGTCATGGAAGTTTTGTATAAATCATAACATGGCTAATTTTTAAGAATAATTTGGATATACTTAATGCATCTCCCTTAAGTATACTATTTAATTTAATGAGTATACAAAATAAATTTATTAATATAATAATATTCAATTAATATTTTAATATAGTAGTTTAATCAGATTAGAACATTGATGGCATCTATATAATATAAAGTATAGTAATTGGAAAAAGTTTTGGAAAAGCTTGATTATAATAGTCAGAATTCCTAACAAGACATAATAGACGTTCTATCACACATCGGTATGACAATAAACAATTGTTTCTGGATACAATTAAAGCTAAAAAGAAAAAAGAAAAAAAAATATGTATGACGAATAAGTGCAATTTCATCGCACAAAGATTATTGTATATTAATTGTAATTTGTATCACATATTATAACCGATAAATTACATTATTTATAACATATGTCATTTATTTTATGTTTTTTTTATATAGTATGTATTCTTTTTTTTTTTTTTTTGGTGAAATTAAACCTCTAAATTTAGCCGGTTGTGGAATTTTTTTTTTTTTTTTTAAGTTATAAGTTAAGTTTCATTTATATTTAACACCTTTTGTCAATTATAACATTCTAGTAATTTTTTGTATACGTACATATTAAAAATAAAACTATTTAGTTTCAGATGGTACAAACCCATATAAATATAACAATCTAGTTCTTATATTATGAAACAACCTGAACTTTGTTGTTTGAGCTAATATATGTAGTACAAGCAAGAAAAATAAAGATATATCCCGAATAAAAATATTGTCCAAACCCTCATTTTTAGCCAATTTCCATAAGGAAAAACTACTACTACTACTTCCTTTTTTTTTTTTCCCTAATGCTTGTTCTTCTTGCTTTTTTTAGATATTTTGGCCAATTATATCTTTGGCATATATATAGTGGTACAAACTTATAAAAATGGAACAACATGATTTTGTTGTATGAAGTAGAACAATAGGATTTGAATTAATTTGGATGTTATAGTAAAATGGAGCATACTAATATTGTTACGTGATAGAATGATAGTATGATACACCCTCAATTTAAATAGTAAATGCTAGTGTGGTTGAAACGGGCAAAGGGTGATTTTTTTTCCAAATTTAGTTAGAAAAGAATGAGAGTTAAGTTATAGCTAAAAAAACAATTTTTTTTTTCTAGCACAACATAAGTGACTAAAGATGTAAAAAGATGTAAGTTTAAATTTCTTCTACCTCCCCCCGCCCCCCCCCCCCCCCCCCAAAAAAAAAAAGAAAAAAATATATATATATATCTAAGTTATGGAAAACTCTTTTTTTTTTTTTTTAATAAGAATATCCAGTTTATCTTTTGTTTATAGATAGTTAATATTATTTCCAGTATTTACATTTTACTCAGATTAATAATTTCAAACTCTAGAAATATATGTGACAAGGGAAGAAGACATAATTTCATTTTGAATTATTTGAATTTCAGCATTCAGAAATTATTAACAGAGAAATGGGCAAATGGGTAAGTAGGACTAGACATGGCAAGTTGAACCAAATCAGTGTAGTGGACAAGGCCACATAGGAAAATTTAACCCAAGTTGCCATTATCCCATTCATCCATGCTCTTTACAAAGAGATGATGAAACGTGTTTTGGCAGCGTCCATGACAATGAAAAGGCATCAAGAAAATTCTAATATGAACTCCAACAATTTTTCGAAACGATTTCGTATTGGACTACAACTCTATCCCCATATAATAATCATATCCATGTATATACATAGCTCACAAAACTCCAAAAGTTATGGAATCAATCATAATGTAAATCCATGAACTTTGATCACAAATGTTTGCATGCATACATATATAAATATAGTTTATCTACCATCGTCACTCGATTTTGTCTTTTTTCACACAATAAGAAGAATCTTCAATTAATAATGTCACCATTATGCTATATTAAAAACGTATGGACGTTTGCATTTCCAAACTGAAATCAGAAGTTAGGTAAACAGATTCTTGCATTAAAACGGAACAAATCCTACTTATGAACATGCAATAATTAATCATTGAAAAATGGTAACCTCTTATGAGGCTTAATAAAAAGGGTAAACTTTATCCTTGAAGACTGATTAATCCTATACCCTTTACAATCCTCAAGAAAATGAAGCAGAAATATATGGCTAATAGGCCTATTCCAAGAGACTTATCAAGTTGCATATTCCTTTTTGGCAATATCACAAGTGCCCACAACAAGCCTCCCATCAAGAATCCGACAGTTTCATAGACATCAGGATTGGTGGGAACTGCATATCCTGATGGATATTCCTTAAGCGCTGCTAATGCAAGAGATAGTCCCAATCCCACCAATGTATTGAACAACGGACTAGCGTAGCAACCGGATATTGCCACCTGGACCCCATCGGCCCCGCCATTCAAGGCCATGGTCGAGTTTGAGATCAAGTCCCCAACTGAATTGCCCCAGGCTAGGACAGTGAGTCCTAGGATTGAAGGGTTGATTCCAAGAATTGTGCCGAATGCTACTAACAAGGAGACGAGCTCTTCGACTAGAATGTATGTCCAAGTAACGCTCATCATGAAGCATCCAGCTAGCCAGGGGAATAGGAACCTCTTTGGAGGGCCTGAACTCTTGGTGAAAGCCAATGCTAGGCCACCAAGAACGACTCCGATGATGATTGCTATTGAGTATATCGTTAAAGATGTAGTGGGATTGGTGTTTTTTAGCTGTCCGTTGCAAAGGGCTGCGAGCAGGATTGGTGCTAGTGTCACTGAGCTTACAGCAAAAGGTTTAGACCAGTTGTCACCGACATCAGGGATTGTGAGCTTTCTTGGCAATGAAAGTGGTAGTTCTAAGACATAGAGGAATAAGTTGAGGTAATAACAGGATCTTGAATATTGAACTGGGGTTTTCACAGCTTGCGGTGAAGGGTCCTTTTCCTCATCAACGTAGGTTAATAATGGTGTTTCGATGGTGCTGAATTCATCCAAGAGCTGGGGATTAGCATTAGCACCTCTGCTCTCCTTGTGTTTGATGAATTGCATGAAAGAAACCACAGCGATGTACAGGAAGTAAATAGAGAAGAAACAGAGAGCAAACCAGAAGTTGATCCTTTCAAAGATGATGATCATGAGGAGGCAACAAAGAACGAAGAGAAAGAAGAGAACATCCCTGATGAAGCTGGGCTTATCAACTCTAACATTCCGCGAAGATATCGCAATACTCACGATTCCCACCACAAAACTGGAGATGAAAAATGCACCACCCAACACACTGTTGAGCCCCACATCTGCATCACCTGATCCCGTAAAAGAAATCACACTCGCGAAGACATCATTGGCCCCGTTTCCGAGAGGAAGAAGAGTAGTTCCGGCTATAGTAGGAGACAGTTTAAGAACCCTGGACAGGCTCTCAACAGAAGGGCAGAAATACTCAGCAGTTGTGTTTCCCAAAACATAGAACAGAATCAACAGCCATAGAAGCAGCACCAAGTATCCAACAGCTGGGAGATTGCCACATGTGCAGTAAAAGATTTCAAGATAGTTTATATACCCTTCACCCCAGCAGCCACTGTTCTTCCTCACATACAAACACTTTGATCGATAATCCACGAATTTCCCGACACCGCTGCAGTTCTGGGAGCTGTCAGGGGGCTCAAGAGAAGAATGAAGCTGGTGCAAGAGAAGGTTGGATTGGTAAGAAGAGGCTGAAAAGATGAAGAATGAGATCAAGAAGATGAAAGATAAGCTAAGGAATATGGATAAGGCCTTGTTGTGATGCGGTTTAAAAATATCCATTCAAAGGAAATTCAAAAAAGGGAGTGGAAAATAATTCAGAGAGACTGCCATTGAGACATAGAGCTATAAAACTCTGGAGACATGGGTGGTATCTGAGGTAGGAATGTTTGGTTTGAGTTTGTGGTGGGAAGTAAGTTAATTAGGCCATCTTTTTGGGAAAGGAATTTTTAAAATAGAGGGGTTTCTAACTGGTAAAAGTAAAACTAAATATTATGTAATAAAATAAAAAGATTGTATCTTTGGAAAGTGAGCAAGAAATATACAGCCAAGATAAGAAAAGAATTAGCCACTGGGTAGAGTTATTTATAAGTATATGTTTGTGCAGATAAAGTAAAAGGGAGGGAGTGTACAAGAAAAGAAAAGAAAAGAAAAGAATTAGATGCCTTAAGACATAGCTTAGAACTGCTTTCCTTTGGAACAGGGTGCTTACGCAATAGTTTTAATATTTATTTTTTTGTTTTGATCATGCCAATATTAAAGAAAAATTAATCAGAAAATTCAAAATTGACAGGCAAAATTTGATGAGAATATTCCTATTGATAAAAGATCTACCGATACGTTTTCTTTTCAAAAAGCCAGGACAACAATCAGCATAAAATACTAAATTACAGTAAAACCTCTATAAATTAATAATCTTGGGACCATGAAATTATATTAATTTAGATAAATATTAATATATTGATAAATTAATATTTTATTAATTAAAAGAGAGATTTTTTAAATTCAATAAATTTTGTACATATGTATTGAAAATAAATGAATTCATATACATGTTTCATTGATTATATTCATACATCAACCAATTCTTTGTAACTAATTAAATATATTCATGTATAATATCAATTCATTGTACACAATTAACTATTATATTCATAGACGCATGTATCAATTCATTGAAATTACTTAAATATACATGTTTACATTAATTCGTTACACTTAAATTTTAAGAAAAATCAAGTAATAATAGATTCATATTTTAGTAAATTACCATAATATTTATAATTGTAATATTTATGAATTATTAATTTAGAGTTTTAATGGGACCTAATATTTATAAATGGATTTTTTGAAAAATTATTATCTTATTATCTTATCAAATTTAATGATTTTTTACAAAAGCCTAAGTCGGGACCGGAAAATTTTATTATTTTAGAGAGTTTATTAATTTATAGAGTATTAATTTTTAGAGGTTTCACTGTAGATTGTCCGATTTTCATCTTTCCTATTCTTTATTATTCTTCTTTTTTTTTCTTTTCAAATTTATTATCTTTTTGACATTTATTTTTAAGTTAAAAAAATAAATGAGAAATGTTTGGAGTTAGATTAAAAATATCGGAAATAATCTTTAAGATGTATTTGTCTTCCATATACAATTTAATTTAAAATATATATTTAAGATCAACATTTAAAAATAAGTTTACCCAAAATATAATTCACAAAATAAAGGCAAAATAATGACCAATAAATATTGGCTATTTAGCTTAAAGTTTAAGCTAATGCATATATAATAAATGTAATAGAAGATTTCCGTAGTAAGAACATTAACTATTAAAAATTTCAATGATTTCTTCCAAAAAATACAAAAAATAAAAGGAAAAAGATTTCTTCAAAAAAATACAAAAAATAAAAGGAAAAAAGAAATAAAATTCAGTCTCAGAAATTATAGCGATTAACTATTTACAAACATAAAATCGCGTTTGGCACTAGCGCCTATAATTAATTCGGTGAATTTTTTTTGTGGACAACATGAGAGGAGAAAACGACATACACAGTTGGTAGTTTTTCGTTAATAACGAGGAAAGGGAGAAAAGGTAACAATTGAAGTCATCGAACATCAAATTGCTCAAATTGAGGGAACGAAATTGAAATTAGAGAACGCAATAAAGCAATCAAAACGATTTCTTTTACATTTTGCTCTCAACAATGGAATGTGCTCCGAGAGTTGCGTCGTCCTCAATCTGTGCTCTATCCAAGATTTCCCCTTTTCATCATCGATTGAACAAGAATTTGAGGTTTCTCCCCAAAATCGGTAATGAAAATCACCGGAACGACGACGCCTTGCTCTTCTCTTCTGTTTCTTCGACTCCTAGGGTTAGTACTTCTAACTTTCGATTTCTGTTTTTGCTATGCTGGATAGCTTTGCATTTGCAACCAGTTTAATTTCTCTGTCTTTGAATTAGCAGATTTAATTTCTCTAGTGTAAGAATTTTAAAGTGGTGATAATGCATAAGTAAACTGGAAATTAATATGAGGTAAATATTGATGGAACAATAACAACTACAAGCACGCAATTATAGAATGTGATTTTAGGAACTAAAAAAAATGGCAAATACTTTGTGTTTTCAGATTTAAGTTTGATGAAATTAAGGTTGCTTAGTTCCATTTTCACCCTTAAGTGGGTATTTATCAATGGTTTGTTTGTATAGTTTATTTCATTATAACTCCAAAGGGATTTCCTTAATATAATGGAATTTCTTCTATTTATATTTCAATATGTTCTATAATATGTCATTTATCCCACTTTAGTCTCAGTTAAGAGGTGGTGATAGGCTGAGTTGCAGATGTGAGATTGTTCTTCTGTCTGTTGCAGATTTTAGTGAGAAACATGTCCATTATGTCTTGAAATCTTATTTTAAGAATGAATCAATAAACATGCTTCTAATCAGATTTCATACTGTATTTGTGCATTTCTTTTATTGAGCTTGCTTGACTTTAAATCTACTTACAGTATATAGCATGGCATTTCAGGTTGTGCAATGTGCTATTGGAGATGTGCATAAGCAAAGAAGTAGTCTTGAATCTCTTTTTTGTTATGATAAACCTATTCCTGAGGAAATAATAGAGAAGCCTGTTGGATTATCTATGGCTGAGAAAGATGTGGGAGGAAATCCTAGATGTTCATGTTGTCAGGCTAAAGGAGCGCTTCTTTGCAAAACTTGTGCTGGATCGGGCTTATATGTGGACTCTATCTTGGAGAGTCAAGGAATCATTGTTAAAGTTCGATGTTTAGGTAATGTTTAAAGATAATTTATTGAAACAAATTTCAGCTTATTTCTGATTCTATTTACTCATTTGTATGACATGATGAGTTAAAAAAAAAATCAGCGTTAATTCACATTTTAACCATCTATTTTAAGGAGACAATTCTAGGAAATAAAAAGTGTTAACTGATTTAGAACAACTGTCTGTAATAATCAAACATGCTGTCTCAGGCTAACCGGGTATTATCCTGAAATAGTGCAGTATAGGCTAATGCTTCGATTTGACTAGAGTGTTAAGAACCTTGATGTCTCCTCTGTTGACATGCAGGTTGTGGGGGAACTGGAAATACTATGTGTTCAGAATGTGGTGGAAGAGGTCATATATGACTTGGCTTATATACAAGGTTCGACTTCAATTAAGCCAGTTATATCATGGGATGTGTAGCAGCTTGTACGAAATCCAAATCCTGATTACAGTTCTTCAAAATATGTAGGCTTCTGATTTTAAAATTTTCTTGTATCATTTGATGAATTGAAACAAATTTTGTTTAATGTAGTGACATTGTCTATTGATACTATTATTCGTGTGCAGTAACTTTTTAGCTCCGTGATTTCTGTGCCAACTTTATTCCCAAATTAAGAAAAATAGAATGCTTCTCTGAAAATTCCCTCTTTAAGAGGATTTTCCTGTCTCGGGCATATTGAGTAAACAATAAGCAGCAAAACTCCCTTGCTGTGTCTGGAGCTTATAAAGTTCGTTGTAATCATTAATTGACATTGGAGAAGTCTAGTATGACATACATTGATCATACAGATAGTGTTTGAAACCAACATTGTCTTGATATGTTGAAACTAATTGAAATTGTAGACTAAGCAACAGCTTTTGTAAACCAAAATGGTCATAGAAAATGGTACATCAGCTAGTAGCCTGTTTTGCTCTAAGGTCGAACAAACATGAAAAACCTGAGTGAGAATCATTTGTATGGTTTTCTAACTACTTATGCACATTTTGTAGAAAAGAAATTGTAATTGCGTTTCTTCAGAAAATTGATTGTACATGAGATGTAAGGAATAACATTGTTGTGACTTCTATACTTGAGATCTTTGTAGCTCCTGCATATAAGCTGGAATGGTGTTGTCAAACTGTTGGCTTTCTGGATTTTCTGCATAAGCTACATAGTATGCTGTTACGCTAGCTTGTACCCATGCCATGGCCACCCTATTCTGCAATTTATGTAGCATAAAATTTTCCTGTTTGTGATATTAAAAGAACAGAAAAAGGAAAAAAGTAAACTTTATAGCTTACCACTAAATATCCAGTTAAGAAGGCAAATAGGCATACTTCAGTTGCATAGCTCTTATGAATAACAAGTGCCCAGGTACCCCCAAGTAGTGCACATGTAGATCCTGCTGCCGCACCACTTAGGAAGCAGAATGAACTAGTGAGGTCTGTATTGATCAGCTTTTCCATCCCGACTCTTCGAAACATATCCCACGTATCCATTGATGCCTGCACGATCCCTTTGTTGTACACCCCGACATGCACAAAGCCCCATCTGTTTCCATACACTACAATCCTAGACGAAACTCCCAAACAGCAGTTAGCGCATGAGAACATGAACTCATCTACATCCCCTGAGATCAAGCTTACTGCTCTAGCTGAACCCCGAATAACATCAAGAATCGGTACAAGAATCGAGGCAATGCAAATACTGCCCATTGAATACTTAGCTACACTTTTCACTACAGCCTTAAAATCAACTTCTATTCCACATGTGAATTGCATATATTTGATATGTGACACTGTGACTTGTATTGTATTCTTGATAATCTGTGTGGTCCAAGCCAGGCTTCCTAGGATCAGGAAAATGAATAGAGTGTCGACCTTAGTTCTGGTGGCGGTGGCGCCTCCAATACCAGCCATTAAGAACGAAGAATAAAGAGTGCTGATAATGATAGATAGAACTACATTAGTTTTGACTTTGAGAGGATGATATGCAATAGAAACTGTTAATATCCTGCTTGCATGCCCAAATCTTGGAGTCACCCAACATGCATACAAGGATTGTAGTATAGAAAACACTAGTGCGATTACTGATGCTGCCAGACTCCCTGGAGTGCCTATAGAGACGAGTAGAACCCCAAATGCGCAGGTAAGTAAAGGGCTTAACCAGAATGTAGCCTTAAGAGTTCTTGAAGGATTGAAGCTTGTAAATGCTTGACATGAGAATCCTACAATACCCGAGCAAGCCGTTGATGAGAGGATGAGTAGGAACCACTTTCTAGGTTGGAAGCGATGGGTGTGAGTAGCCGATAACACACCGCCCACTGTGAGAAAAATGACTAGGACAGAGATTAGGGCCAAGTGTGTGTAGAAAATGAGAAGGAAGAACTTGTTGAGGAAGTTTCCCTCCCTCCTCATCTCTACTTGTGAACCATTGATACTGTTTATCTGCATTTGGTGTATCTTGTCAGTCAATGTATTGACCAATCAAAGAGCATACATAAGTTTGATTGGTTGAAAGAGAAACTAGAAAGTCAAGAAACAATCCACAGATAAAGATCAAGAAATACAAGAAACTAGAGAGAGAGAGACCTTGATTCTCGATGAAAGCTGGCTATGGTGTGGAACTTGAATCCCAACTTGTTGCATTAGAATAATCCTCAAAGCTGTCTGTATTGGCAGGAAAATAGGGTTCAACAAACAAGGCAGATTTTCAACTTCAACCCATTTCAGAAATTACTCAAAATAGTTTGAAATCTCTTTGAAGTCAATTCATACACATAACATGCATATATGTGTGTTACACGCTATGGTTGAGTCCTAAACTCCTACTCCATTATCCTATTTTCCCTTTCCATAGTATTTGTGTTAACATGTGAGTGGATAAAGGCAAATCATCAAACGGTGACGTATTGAAGATGGGTCTCCCTCTCATGGCACCCGTGATGCAGTTGGTTGTTTAACTGCTTTGAATGTGGCCTTTTTTATTAACCAATATGAATTAGGTTATGTTTTCAGTTAAAAAAACAAAAAAAAGGTGGTGTTTGTTATCGATGCCTTTTATTATCAATGTCCCCTTTTGGTTCACCAGTTCACAATTGAGATATAATTTATGTTGGATTTAGATAGACTTGTAACACTTCAACAAACTTCAGGTTAGTCGCGGTTATCCTTTTCTATGGCCTTTTATATAAAGGTTTTCCTTAATGCTTATCGCTGAATTAAAGAGAGTCGAAATTATTTATACATATTGTCTTTAAGGTTATTTATGTTTACACTTAAGATAAATCTGACTAAGGATGATAACGACTAGGATATTCATCCACTTATTAAAGTCAAACTGATTTAAAAAATTATCATAGTACGTTATCCCACTCCAAATCCAATTATTAATACATGTATACTAACGAACTCACCAAATAACTTTATATTTTACAAATATTTTATATTTATAAGTATTTAAATAGATATCCTGTTTATTAACAAATAAGTATCACTGGTAGACCAAGTGTGATAATTCGATAATAAAAGTGCTCGTTACTTGAATCTATTCATGTCATGGGGTAGAATTTTTTAAATATTTTTAAAAGTATCCTCGATATCATATCATTATCATAAGATGAAGTATAAGACCTTAATAAATTTTACACAATAATAAATTAAGGAGAATGGGAGAAAATCATTCTTGGAGCAAGGCAATTCCTAGAATAAGAGAAGCCAAAGAGAAAACAGGGGATACACAGATACATTTCCAAGTTCTTTTGAGGTGAAAAACGACTAGGAATATAGGGTTTTTTTTGAAGATCAATAATAAATATTGCTCTGAATTGGTACCTTCATTAATAAGTTCTTATATATGGAGTAATTCCCCACGAAATAGAAGGGAATGATATTTCATTTACAATGCAACTATATCCACAATCATAAGTGACATATTTACATAAAATTAATAATGTGGTATTTGTTGCCTACATGTTAAGTTTAGACAATTTACATATACATTTAGGGCATTAAAGAAGAAATGAAGAAAAGGGTGCATAAACCAAGTGACAGTGACAGTTGGAGTTCTGAAGGCCTTCCCTTCCAAGAAAGGTAGCCTACAGATCCCATCTACACTCTTCCACCCCCTTAGCTTAACACCTCTCTCACTCTCTCTCTCTCACACACACACACACACAAATGGAGATCAAAATCTTCATCTTCTCTTTCATCCTAACATCTCTCCTCTTCTCTCTCCTCTACATTCCCACCAAAACCACACACCCCATCACCATGATTAGGCCTGCAAAGAGCTTCATCATCCCAGAAGGCGTCAACAGAGCTTACAATGCGACATTTGCATACTTGATCTCAGCATCATCTGGTGACACTATGAAGCTGAAACGCCTCATGCTTGCACTCTACCACCCTGCAAATCACTATCTGATCCATCTCGACGCCGGAGCACCCCACGAGGATCATCAAGAAATCGCAAGATTTGTGTCTACCAATGGTGTCTTTAGTGAAGTTGGGAATGTCAAGATTGTGAACAAGGCTAATTTGATCACATACAGGGGCCCCACTATGCTTGCTACTACTCTCCATGCCATGTCTATGCTGTTGAGAACTGCTGAATGGGATTGGTTCATTAATCTCAGTGCCTCTGATTACCCTTTACTCACTCAAGATGGTATGGTGAGTGCTCTCTTTTTCAACAAGATTATCTTTTTATGCACTAATTTGGACTCTCATTGTTTAATTCCCATGATTCTAGATCTCATCCATGCCTTCTCAAACTTGCCTAAAGATCTCAACTTTGTGCAGCACACCAGCCACTTGGGTTGGAAAATGTAAGACTTAATTATCTTCAATATCTAGCTAGCTACTCAAACAACATATTTTTACTATGAAAAATTGGGATTTTTTTATTATTCTATGCAGGAATAAAAGAGGGAAGCCAATTATAATAGACCCTGGATTGTACAGTGCTAATAAATCTGATATCTGGTGGGTGATTAAGCAAAGAAGCTTGCCAACTGCTTTCAAGCTTTACACAGGTTTTGCTTGATTTCCTTTAAGTTTCTTTATTCTATATTCTTTTTCATTTTCTTATTTTTTTAATTCATATATATTTGTGGCTCACAAAGTTTGGAGTTCAACTGGAAATTTGGCTAACACCACATGTGGGATTCTGGGAACACTGCCTATCAAAAGGGACAAAAAAAGACATATTCCACTATTTACAAATAATCACATCTTATTTGTGTGTGTATACAGAGAAAGAGATATCAAAAAAATATGCCTACTTTGGCCTTGGAAAGCAAAATGTAGCTTATCTTGAATGATTTAGTTTTCATTGTCAAGATTGAAAAAGCAAGGGGGTATTAGGATTATTACAATTTGGAACTTTAGCAAAAAAAAAACAGAATAAAGAAAGTGAGAAGAGATAATAAAGAGTGGGTTGTGGAATAAAAGTCTTGGGAAATTTGAGGAATGGGATATTTGATTGTGACTGGTTGTTAGGCAAATAATATATTTTCGAGTCATTAAGTTGGTGGTACTTTATCATCAATAAATGAATAAATAATAGTTTGGTGGTGATTTTATTTAGTTATTATTAGCACATCAATCACTGGCTTTCAATGCCATTCCTCTCAATAATTTTCCATTATAGGTATACCAAACTTTATCTGCACTATGCCAATATTTATGCCTACCAAATTTCAGTTTGCTTTTATTGTCTTTCTTTTAATCTATATCAGCACACTTAGTGGATTTCTTTGTAAATGTAAAAAAAGATTGTATAAATTCTCTATGAACTTTTCAATCAGTATAATGCAGGTAGATCTTAGGAAAAGACAATAAAAACTTGAAAATTTAAATAATAAAATTTGTATCCGACTGGTCTAATCTATATCTTTAAAAAAATTGGAATACTACTTGAGTTTACAGAACTTATTATTAATCGAAAGTCGATATTACTTAAAAAATGTCCATAAATTTAATTCATGAAACTAAAATAATTATACATGATACCCAACACAATCTATTATTTGATCAGATCTGAAGAAGGTGTGTTCTTAGTTCTTACGAGTTATTAGACTCGATTAGATAGAGTTCCTATAATATATAATTTTTTTTCTGAGAATATATAAATATAAAATATAATTGATTTTGGCCGTTGAAGATCTAGAGAATTCATCATTAATAAACTAGTATATAATAACAAATTTTCTCACGTGGTCAAGTGATCTGCCCACGTGGCTCTCCATTTGCTTCTTATTGGGCGAGGGGCCTTCACACACAACCCCATATCTAGATTCTCTCTCAATCGGGACTTGGGATTCTATTTGGGCCGGTTTGATTTTGGGCTCAAACAAGACCCAAATTTGGGCCTGACATTTTATTGTTTGGCAGGTTCAGCGTGGACAATCCTGTCAAGATCATTCGCGGAGTACACCATAGTAGGGTGGGACAACCTTCCCCGATCCCTCCTCCTCTACTACACAAACTTCGTCTCATCTCCAGAGGGCTATTTCCAGACACTGGTATGCAACTCAGATGAGTTCAAGAACAAGACAGTGAACCACGATCTTCACTACATTACATGGGACAATCCTCCCAAGCAACACCCCAAGTCACTGGGCCTCAAAGATTACAGGAAAATGATCCTCAGCAATCGCCCCTTTGCCAGAAAGTTCAAGAAGAATGATCCAGTTCTCAACAAGATTGATCGCGATCTTCTCAGACGAGGGAGCAGGCAGTTTTCGATGGGGGGTTGGTGTTTGGAAGATGAAGGAAAGAATGTGGAAAAGTGTTCGAGCTTGCATGGGGACAAGTATGGTGTTTTAAGGCCTGGAACTGGTTCGAGGAGATTGAGGATTCTGTTGGCTAACTTGATTTCTGCTCAGAATTTTAATAGAAGATTGTGTAAATAAAGTTGAGATTATTTTCAGTTTTCATATACAAATTTTAAGTGTTTGGCTAATATGGTATAAATCTCTGTTGAAAGAAGGATTTTTCTGCCAAAAAAGGTAGGATATGAAATTTGATAGTGAAAATAAATAAATGAGCTAAGGATTTGTTTTGGAAGTTTATGTTTGTAATATTTTTACTAAAAATGTTTATTTTTTGGCACACGGCCCATTTTTTCTATTTTTTCATAACATCCAAAATGTTAGAACCGATCTTGATATTAGTTATCGTTATTAGCCGGATATTATCGTTGTTTATGTGAGGTAATAAGACAAAAAAATTCGGGAAACAAAAAATTATAGAACAAAGTCAATTTGCACTTATTTAGATTTAGTACATTTCTCAACTTGAAGAAAGTTTTATAGGTTTGAGTTTAACTATAAGAAGAAAGTAATCCCACTTTCTTAACTACAGCCTAACAGTTTACTTTTAGATATTATTGCAAAAATCGGAACAATGTTTAAGAATGATCTTTGGTTTAGGAAAATATTAAGATTTATATGTACAATACAATTTATAGTATATGTCTCAAGATTTTATTGCAAATCTGTTGACTAAATCAATTCCTACTTTTTATACCACGCGCACCATTATCCCACATATGTAAATCTTTATTTATGTACTATTTTTATATGGAATTGCATTTTCTGAATTTCTAATTCTTAATCACGTCAGTGTAATCCATTTATATGGATTAAATTACTAAATAAATAGGGACATTAGCAGTCTCTATACCTTTGACGTCGAAATCTTCAAATTCTCTGACAATGGAGTCAACTCATAAAGTTTGTCTCTCTACTCTTATTGCTCTTTTACTTTGCACGCAATTTTTATTAACTTCTGCAATTCGTTTGGTAAATTTGAAGTTTGAAGATGTAGCCATGCCCAAATACTCCCAGGTTCTCTCTCTCTCTCTCTCTCTCTCTCTCTCTCTCTCTCTCTCTCTCTCTCTCTCTCTCTCTCTCTCTCTCTCTCATTTCTTAAATATAGGTTTTAAATATGAAATACTCTTAATTTGTTCAATATATATTTTATTTTAAAATCATGCAGGATTTGGATATAGAGGTTTCTAAAGAGAATGAGAGGGAGACGATTATGGATTACGATCCGCCCGGGGCTAATCCACGTCACGATCCGAATAATCCACCACCACCACCTCTATAAGCAAGATATTTGTCCTAGTTTATGATACATTAATGGAGATGAGTATTTATTCTATTAATAATCAAGTTTTAATTAAATAATAAGATGAATGAAGTTGTAATTGGTTTCAAGATCATAAAAAGTGATGGAAATCTTTTATTATGAGCAGCAGATAATATGCTAATTAATTATATTTTTTAGACGCAAAATCTTTTGTTTATTTACCTACTATGTATTGTACATGCTAATTAATTGTTATGTTTTGGAAAATTTAATTTGCCAAATATGATTCAATTCCACCTTTCATATTTTTATTTTTATTTATATTTTTCCTTATTTATTCTCCTTTTCAACCTTCATTAACTAATTTAAATTAAAATATTAAATAATTTGAATCTTTTAACAAGCTATGTGAATTGAATTTTAAAATGGACAAAAAAAAAAGTTAAATAAATTAGACTTTACCCCGCTAATAATTTGATTATATTTAATAAATTATCTTCAATTAAATAAATAGAATATTATTATCGTATTTAAAGTTTTTTCACATACAAATTGGTTTAAAAAATTAATCAAATAATAATAATAATTTTTTTAAATTAGGAATTTGAGTATGGACTGAGCTCCAAATTTACAGGTCCAGCAAGAGTATGGGGTGACCCGACCCAACTTTATATCTGATCCATTAGGTTAGATCAAATCGGGTCGGACAACCTGAATTGCCAGCTCATTTCACTGTCAATTGAATGAGAAATTTATTTTAGTACATACATCAAAACTTTGGTGTATGTATGATATTTTTGTCCCTGATATCTATTATGAAAAATCTAGATATTGTGAAAAATCTTTAATTTTGTCATAGGTTTTTTTCATAATTTTTTTATCACAAATTTATGTATTTAATTTGGATTGTTTAATTATCAATTTTCAATTTCAAAATTCAATACTTGAAATTTCTATATACATAAACGTTGAAATTGTTGATATCTTTGAGACAGAGAGAGCGCGCCACACATAGAGATAAAGAATGGTCGTGTAATTTACTAAACCCCTTTAGGTTACTTATATTTTTCATTTGTCCATTTGTGTTATTTATAGGCTACTGTAAGATCTCTGTGATACACATCCAATTTATTTTTTTATTTGGGAAGTTTGAATTCACAATTTGATTATATATGTGTGTGTTCTTTATTATTCAATAATGGCGAATTATATATATATATATGTTCTATATATGACATTTACATATTCAAGCAAAATGAACGCAATTCACAAATTTTATCTCTCTATAATAGTACTTTTGCTATCCACTCAAATCTTTTCGACTTTGTCCGACTTCTTCCTTACGTATTTTCATCATTTTTGGCCTGTTTTTTTTTTTTTTAATTTTAATTTCATTCGTATGTTAACGTTAAAATAAATATAAAACACTTAACAAAATTCGAAGCCAAAATTACTGAATATCGAAAATCTTGAAATTGTTCTAATCCGTTTATGAAAAATCATAATATTAGTTGGCCATCTTTTCCTAGATTGGTGATTCGGAGTTGGAATCTTTTCTCATCATTTTTGCTATTTATTGGTATAGATTATAAATTTTATAATTATTAAAAAAAAAACATTTTCCATGTTTCATCCCGGCGAAGAATTGATAGCGCGAATTTCGGTTACACGTCATGCCTTTTTTCCAACGTGCAGACCTTTTTCCTGTAAACTAGAATATATATATATATATATATATATATATCAAATTAAATATGTGTGCACCCTATCAACCTTACAAGTTGCAATTAAATCAACTTATTAATTATCTCTTTTTTTAAGAACTGATTTTTCAATTCCTAAATTATTGATGGCCTCCATATGTCAACCCTGTTTTTCTTTCTCCACGTCTTAACAAATCTCAAAAGATGTACTTAGATGACCTCCTTATGTCAACCCTAAATTTTTAATTCTTACTTTTTAATTTCGACAAGATGTACTTTATTTAACTAATATCTAGCCAAATCATATTTATATTCATTAGCAATTGATCCTTTCTTCTATGGTAAAATAGTTTCAACAATCACACGTAATAGAAAAAAATTCATTTTTGTCTTGTTTTAAAGGTGGTGTTCGATTTTCGTCTTGTCTTTTTTCAATTATCAATTTTAGATCTATAATAGAAAATTTTATTCAATTTCAGTCTTTTTTCATTAGAATTTGTATTTTCTGATCAATTTTCCGATGAGTGACACACACTTGTCCAAATTTCATGATTTCAGACAACTGACACTTATGTGACAACTTTTTTTCACATGTGTCATTTCTTTTTGTATTATTTTTCTACCTAAAATGCAAGTGGACTGAGATCATGAAATTGGGGACGATTATGTGATAATCGCCGAAAATTGACCGGAATCAAATTTCGACTAAAAAAAAACTAAAATTGGACAAAATTTTCAATTGCAAGACTAAAATTAATAATAAAAAATAATAGTACCAAAATCAAACACCGTCCTAGAAATGAATTTTTCCCATCACATAATAGGTACCATTTCCAGCCAAACAAAATGTAATATAATTTTATAGTTGATACTACATATTGGGTGATTAATGATATAGTGATAGGAGCAAACATAGAGAATGGTTAGTTTTCCTAAAACAAGAGCAATGAGAAATATATTATTTAGTAATAAAGTTGTGTAACGCGTATTCAAAAAGATAGAGATTTTGCTTCGATCACCCTTGCACGTTGCCGACTTTCTGCCACCCTCTCACCCACAGGACAGAAGTAAAACGACAAATAATTAAATAAATAAACAGGCTGCTTTCTCTATATAAATCCCAGAAATGTTGTACATTTTATACTCACTGATCAAGCACAAGACTTTAATTTGTGATCATAAGTTTGTTCAGAAATGGAGAAAGTAGCAGTACTTGTTGTTCTTGTATGTTGCACCATTCTTGGGCCTGTTTCTGCTCAGTTAAAAGTAGGCTTTTACAGTTCATCTTGTCCGAGGGCCGAATCAATCATTCGAGGAGTAGTGCAACAACGTTTTAACAGAGATCGTTCCATAACAGCTGCATTGCTTAGAATGCATTTTCACGATTGCTTTGTTAAGGTATGTTTTCATTTTCTTCTTATGTTTTGCAGAATTTATATACTTTCTAGCTATTGCATGCAGTTTTTTCATTGTAAATAATATATTTGTACTGATAATAATATTATTAATATATATGTGTTTATTAATAAAATTAAATATTAGATGAAATAGAGAATGTATGGGTTGTAATTCTCTTTAATATATACAAAATGTTAAATTACTTGCAAATGCTTTGGTATTTGTACAATGTTTTTGAAATTTGTCACGTAAAAGAGATTATTTTTGAAAAATGATAATTTTTGTCTTGTAATTTAGGCATTGTCCATTTTTTTACCAATTGAATTTAGGTATTTCAACTTCAGTTTTTTTATTATCACTTTTTTCAATTTTCGTTCGATTTTCTTTGAAATTTAGAATTTTACCTACATGTATTTTAATTTCAATATCGATATCCATGTAAAGAGAAATTAACATTTAAACAGAATTAGATCGAAAAATTAATAAATAAAAAAGAGGAGGAAACCTAAATTACATTATCAAAATTGAGATTTCCCTTTTCATTCTTGGTAATTTTCTTGAAATCAATTAAAAAAAAAAAAGCATGTCATATAAATCAAGTCCTGATGAACAGCATTAGAATCTAACATTTTCAATAAAACAGGGATGCGATGCATCAATCCTCATAGACTCCACCAGATCCAAGTCCTCAGAAAAGGACGCCGGACCAAATCTAACTGTCCGAGAATTCGAACTCATCGACGCCGCAAAGCGAGCCGTTGAAGCCGCCTGCCCCTCCACCGTCTCCTGCGCCGACATAATCACATTAGCCACCCGGGACGCGGTGGCTCTAGCCAACGGCCCCAAATACATGGTGCCAACTGGCAGGCGGGACGGCTTCGTTTCCGATCCCAACGACGTAAATCTTCCAGGCCCACAGCTATCCATAGCACAAGCTTTTTCGTTTTTCAGCGACAAAGGGCTAACCCTAAACGACATGGCCACACTTTTGGGTGCACACAGTGTGGGTGTAGCACATTGTGGCTTTTTCCAGGACCGACTTTCCAATTTCCAGGGCACTGGAAGACCTGACAGGACCA
Source organism: Scutellaria barbata (assembly GCA_028654395.1). Classification (NCBI taxonomy): domain Eukaryota; kingdom Viridiplantae; phylum Streptophyta; class Magnoliopsida; order Lamiales; family Lamiaceae; genus Scutellaria; species Scutellaria barbata. Next base: position 7,915,237 of record CM053646.1, on the reverse strand, counting down.
TGGACCCTGGATTGGCAGCCAGGCTGTTGAAGACCTGTGGGACGACATTCAGGCCGTTGAATAGCGATCCAACGGTGTTCCTGGATCAGGGAACATCGTTTACGATGGATAATCAGTTCTATAATCAGACGATATTCAAGAGAGGGATAATGCAGATTGATCAGGAACTGGCCCTGGATAGGTCCACTGCACCGATTGTTAAAAACTTTGCTTCCAATGGGGCTGCCTTTCATGAGAGTTTTGCCAATGCCATGATCAAGATGAGCAAGATTCAGGTTCTTGTCGGAAAAGCTGGAGAGATCAGGAAAAATTGTAGGGTATTCAACCCTCGTAAGACAACTAATCCTCCTAAGAAGATTAATCCTCCTAAGAAAACTAATCCTCCCAAGAAAAAGATTAATCCTCGTAAGAAGAATGCTGGTCGAGGACACCGTTAAGACTAACTATTTTTAAACAAGTGAGAGTTTTTATTATCTATTAATATTTCTGATAATTAATTGTTCGATCGGAATTTCATTATCTGAGTTGCCATGTTTGTAATTCTGATGAGCATACATTGTTAAGTTGATGTAATGAAAATATAGAAACGAGGTTTGTTCAATATATACATTTTATTCATTCTATTATAATCAACTTTGAATAAAAATATTTGTATACGATATGCAATATTGTTTTGGTTTGTTCACTCTGAAGAAAGTGTTTTGCTATGTCAGATTTTAATATAATTTTCAAGTGGTCATATACATTTTTGAAAGATAATTATAAATTTATGTGCTGTCTAACATAGTTGGCCCAAATAAGTGAGTTTTTTAGTGGGCTTAATAAACATACTGAGTATGGAGTTTGAACTTCATACAATTTGCAGAAATCCAATAGCAGGCCTATTGGGCCTAGTGGGCTTCATTGGCCCATAATACTTCAATTTTCCTAATCCCAACTTGGGACCAAGATGCTAAATCAATAATTTCGAAAAAAATGACAAGTTATTAAATCTTCCACCTCATCCTTTTCCGTCAAACAAACACCAACACTGTAAACTTTAAAAAATTCTCTATTATGCCCTGATATATAAACGGTTAAATTTAATTTAAAAGTGAATAAATTGCCCAAATTTATTAAAGCACGCTGTTGTAAGAGATAGAGTATTATACAAATCACAACGAAGAATCCAAGCCCACAACATTATTATAAGAAATAAAAACTTTCAAGAATAGATGGGAGATAATCAAATACGTCTCAACGTGTGATAAATATCTTCGAAGATACATAAAAGTATAAAAATGTTGTTGTTAAAACAAAAAATTAATGATACTAAAAAGATGAGAATGGAAAAGAGAGTGGGCAGATTCCAGTATCCAGCAAGGTGGAAAAGTTTTCCATTTCTTGCCAAATTAAAGTCCAACAACCTAGAAATCTTGACAAAAGTGGAAACCTAACAGCCCTGCAATAATAGTAGATAAAAAGTGATGAAACTTGGTATATATATTTACATATTGGTTTAGTTTTTGGGGCACATTGGCTATACCACTTTTGGACTCTGCAAAGTCATGTATATGTTCCTACCTTTGCCTAATTCCACCACCAAACCCAACACCGACAACCTTTACACATTATTATAACTATTCTAATTACTTAATTATACACTTATATATTCTTTTTCTAGACAATCTTTCTCATGTGTTCTTAACTTCTTATGATTCCATTGTCACTCAACTTAGTCAAACTTGTCAGGAATCTGTGTAGCGAGCATACATATTCTTTTCGTGTCAAAAGTTCATGTTCTTTTACTTACATATTTCTTAAGTTTGGTGCTGCAACACGTGCAATTACCTCTTAATATCATTGGACTTGGTTAGTTAGGCACAATCCTTTGACGACACATATATTGACCACTTTAAGAATAAATTAGTTACAGCTCCTAATCAAAACCTACACATTTTATTAGACTATCAAATTTTGAAAAAAAAAATAAAATAAGAAAGAGTAAATTAGTGACAGCGCCTAGCTAGCTAATTAAAGCTTAAATATTTAATTAGATGATCGGATTTGGAAAGAAAACAAATAATCAGTTATTTTTCAGAAGATATATACAGTGGGGGGGACCAAAGCTGTTGGAAGGTCAACTCGCTCAAACCACGTACCCCAACTTCACTTATATTTGTATAAACACGAGGAAAAAAGAAACAGAGAATATAGGTTTTTTAATCCAATTATTAACCTGTCTAAAAGCACATTGCCTGATACACCTCACTCTCGTATAGTTTAGGAATGTCCCATGTCAAGTTCATGATATCTTGTTGATTTCGGAATTAATTCTAAGAAAAAAGATTCAACCATGATCCAAAATTTCTATAAAAATTTCAATAAAATCATTATTAAATTGAAAAAATTATAGATTCCGCATTTTCTCCTTTTCTAAAAAATTATAAAATTAAAGAAAATATATCATTTTAATTCAGAAAAATATAAATGATACTCTGTGTGAAATTATTGATAACGAATTGTAAACTGCAAGAATTTCTTGATAAGCTAGAAAGAAAACAAATAAGCAATTGGCAACACTTTGGAAACATTAATCAGTCCCAAGAAGGGAACATAAATAAAATAAATCGGGGATCGAAGGATGCATGTGTAAATGTTTGTATAAATCAAAAGAAGACAGAGAATTAAGAAGCAAAAGCGTGTCGAAGTAGTAAGGAAAGTCGGTTTCATATATGTTTGATTACAGGATTTATCTTTGCTTCTCAGATTCATGCATATATTATAATTAACAAATTGTTTATATATATAATGTGTGGACTATAGAGAAAGTGTTCGATGTTTAAGCCAACCCAGATGAGCCTCTAGTCTCGTGTCGTTTAATATATTTATTAAGAAGGAGGTGTGAAACTCTGAGTGTATGTCCGCCTAATGTCAGAAGATCGATTAAAAGTATTTAATTGCCCAGAATCATTTGGATACTTGCTCTTTTTTTTTTATTTTATTTCCCCACATTCCCATGCATTTTTTCTCCCCTACTATAATATTCCTTTTTTTATTATTTCACCTCTTCTTTCAATTACCCTTCTGCCCTTGCTTCAGTCGCTTTTTTGGATTTTTTTGCTCCTCTATTTTTTCAAATTAAGAGATTTTGATGATTTATTATGAGTAAAATGCATCTCATTTTACGCAGTTTCAAAGCCGAGAGCTAGCAATAATGGGATCGATATTATACGAAGACTATATCATGCATGTTTTATACCCTTAACAGACTCAAATGTGCTTCTTACAGTAGATTAGTTTTATAGGCAAACACTAAAGATCACATGTGTTATTATTATCATCATGCACCAGATGATTACTTATGTGGCTTTTTTATAATATTATGGGATACACAAGTCTTTTGTTGAACCTGTTTTTTTGACAAGTACAAAGATAAATTGAACGAATTCGGCTAAATTTCGGTATTTTAGCATGCAACTTTATTATGACAAAATTGAATTAGTTACCTTGCACCTTTTTTTTATTTAATTTAGTAGTTGAATGTACTTAACTAACTTAGGTCGTGTTTGGAATAAAGAATTTGAGGATAATTTGAGATCGATAATAGCAAATCTCTTTGTTATGATATTTGAATTGTTATGAATCAGAAATTTATCACTTTTATTTTGAATTTATATTTTAACATTGGATACATATTAAATACACATCTAACTTCAATGTATTAGAAATATTGTATTACTCTTGTATTTCAAGTTTGTCAATCCAAACACAACCTTAATCAAGTAGGGTACTAAGGAAAAAAAAAAAAACTTACCAAGTTGGTCATTACCAGACAATGTTTGGGATACTATACATTTGCTCTTAACAGATCCCTACATACAGTTAAAGTGGAAAAGGTCCTCAAAAGTGGTGTTAGCGGTGATAGTCTATAGTTTTATAGGTGAACAAGCAGTTTATATAGGGAAATTATTGAAACAAAGTTGCATACTTTTTTTTATTTACGAGTTTTAGATCACGTGCATTTCACTTGGAGATCAAATTAAATTAAGAAAAAAATAATATAAATACTTTATATATAACACTTTTATATTAGAATAATAAGATTTTATAAGATTTTGAATTAGCTAAAATTTCAATATAAAATTATTTAAGTATGAAAATCTTAAATTATAATTATAATTTTAAATAATAATATTTAATAGGGATATATTAGGCGATTCATATTTTATAAGAAACATCCATACTTTTTTTTTATAAGTAATAGTATTTAATTTGTTTATTAAGTCGGCCAATCCTGAGAGTAATCCAATTGAATTATTTATTACAATTTGATGTTTTATAATATATTTCATTATATTTATTACATATTATGATATGTGAAAGAATAATATCATTTACACATATGATGCACATGTATTGATTGTTTAGTTTAACACAACATATCAACACACATAAGAATAGAATGTGGATCCGGTTTGCAGAGTAACTATGCAGGAGATAATTAATTAGTTCTAAATTAATACATCATCATGCAAGTTTGACTTCGTTTCGAATTAAATATTGGCCAAACGCAAGCAATCATATTTCTTCTAAACACACCCCAATTTCTAAACACACCCACTAAAATGTAAAAATAACTTACAATTTTCTAAACACACCCCACAACATTATAAAAATACCCTTTTATTATAAACATTTAAATAAAATATAAAATACAAATTAAATACTAAACACACCCCCTCCACACCCAAACCCTAACACAAGAGAAGAAGAAGAAGTAAAAAAATTGAAGTTTAGAATTGAAAAATGTTCAACCTCAAATCGAACAAATTTTAGCAAGTTCGATTTCTTACAAAGAAGTCTACAATCGATCCACACCAACAAGATAAAATAAAAAATAACTAAAGTTTTAAAGATTTTGAAGATAAAATTATGAATTTGATGTGTTAAATTTATTTAATGTTGTTTGAAACATAATGTAAGTGTTTAGAATTCATGTTTAGAACATTTTTTTTATGAACAATAATGCTTGGTTTGATGAGAAATCGATTTTTTTCGATCAATTCGCGCTTGTATTTTTTATTTCTGAAAAAGTCCCGTTCAACTCTGGTTGGTTGAACAGAGTGTAGTGTGTTCGACAGTAGCCAAACATAATGTGATGTGTTGGACCACTGACCGAACACTTTGTGTTGCGTTCGACCACTGAATAAACGGTTTGTTATGTGTTCGATCAGTGGTCGAACAGTTTAGGTTTTTTTAATTTTAGAATAAGGATATAATTGTCTTTACACATTATATTATATTTTTATTTAATTTTATGGAATGTATTTAGAAGGAGGTGCGATGTGGATAGTCGGGCCCATTTTTGACTTAGAAAGAAAAGTGCTATTAACATAAATTTGTGGAAATGGACTTATAATTGGTAATTCTTTTATTAGTGAATCGGGTAAGCACTTCACTATCGTTGAATCTTGGTCAGATTGATCGAAAAGATATCGATTTATTTCATGAATTATTATTGTCGGAGTAGTCAAAAGAATAATGTTTCGATCCAACTAGAAACGGATTTAAGGATTGGGGGCGTCAGGGTGCGGTTGCCCCTGTTGAACTTTAAAAAAATATATATAATTTTTTTGATATATTTTTTATTTTTATTATTAATTTATAAGAGTTTGTCTGCTTATATTGTAAAAATTTGTCCACCATATACAATTTTAGCTCCCTATCTACTTTATATTTTGATTTAAAAAAATATACTCGCCTTAAAACAAAATTCTAGATACAACAATGAAGTAATTTATATTTTATAAGATATAAAATTATATTTTCTTGATATAGTTTTTTTTTAATAATTGTAGGTTGTTGTTGAAGAGTCAAGGGCACAAAAACAGCAGTAAGACTTCAATGTTTGCGGCCATGTATCCAAAGAAAGCATGCTATTTGGTTTCATATTTTGTTTTTTTTTTTTTTTCTCAATATTAGATTTATTAAAATTAAAACAGGAGATAGATGGGATCTGAGACAAACCAACATGGAAATTATGAACCTCGTACGCAGCAACCATGTACTTTGGGACAAATTTAACTACTTCTCATATAAAGCAGCTTCAATCTCTCTTTCCCTTTCAACTTAATTAAACAAAACCCAAAAAATCAACACAGCCTCGGATCTTAGTTTCGAACAGTTAAACAATTCTGAATACATAACTCTGAGCCCTAGTTTAAAAAAAAAAAAAAAAAAAACTCTGAGCCCTAGTTCTAGGGGCAAAATCGTCATTTCAAGAACCTGACATTCTGTCCTTGTCCTTTAAATACTCTTGATGTGGACTCGCTCCTAGTTCATATTCTCTTGATTTCTTCCCCTCTAATTCTTTCGATATATTTAATTTATTAACTTTTTCCCCAGCTTGTACATTTATTAAATAAAAAAAGTGAAATAATGGATGATCATGAAGAACGGGCGGAGCTGAGTAGCGAGCCGGTGAGATCGCGGTGGTCGCCGAAGCCGGAGCAAATCCTGATTCTGGAATCCATCTTCAATAGCGGGATGGTGAATCCACCAAAAGACGAGACTGTAAGAATTCGGAGGATGCTCGAGAAATTCGGCTCCGTCGGCGACGCCAATGTCTTCTACTGGTTCCAGAACCGCCGCTCACGCTCTCGCCGCCGCCAGCGCCAAATCCAGGCCGCCGCAGCCGCCGCAGCAGCCGCAGCCGAAGAGCAGCCAATTCACTACGCCAACACCGAGACGGCTAATAATTTTTCGACTAGTCCCATCGTGTCTAATTATCCAATGATCAACACAGCGGGCCCGGGCTCTTCGTCGTCTTTCGGGCTTGCTTCTTCTGATGGTTATCTCTCTTTTTCGGGCCATCCAGCGGGCCTCCAACAACTCCACCAAAACTTCGGCCCCCCGGATACTTCCAATTCGCATTGCCACTCTGGTAAGTAACTAATTAAGTAATAATATATGATCATTACCATGGTTGAGAAAATGACAACCCTAGCTAAAGCTGGAGATGAGAAACAAAGTTGCAGGGATGATAACGGTGTTCATCAATGGAGTAGCAACAGAGGTGGGGAGGGGGCCATTGGATCTGAAAGCTATGTTTGGAGGAGATTATGCGTTGGTCCATTCATCAGGAGTGGGAGTTGAGCTTAATGAGAATGGATTTCTGGTTCACAGCTTGCGCCACGGTGAAAGCTATTTTCTGGTAATTAATTAACGCTATTCATCTATATATTCGTTGTACTTCTACCTAAAATAAAACCCTCATTTCATTCTTTTTTTTTTTTTTTTGGGCATCGAAATTTGAGTCTAAGGAAACGTCAGCCCACAACTGTATTTCCTTACATGTGATGTGTACTGAATTCCATCAACACTGTCACCATCCTTTTTACGAAAAATGGAAGAAAAAAATTGTTTTAATTAATTTATAATTGTTTTATGTTTACTTTTTTTTTTTTTAACTGAACCCTAGTTACCTTTATCAATCTATGTTATAAAGAGAATCTGTTTTATTAGATTAATGTTCTTTTTTTCTTTTAAGTCTAAATTAAGAGTGTTAATGGAATTTGTTATCTGTTATAAGTTTTCTTACATGAGAATCTACATTATTTTTATGTTTTATCTTGTAATTCACCTTCTTTAATAACGTTACTTTAGTTAATGATGTCATGATACATTTAGAGAATCTGGTTTAGTATACATGTCCATCTACATTTTCTAATTTTTTGAGAATTCTAATTGATTTAATTCAACTTATTCGTTTCACCTGATCTTCTATTAGTAGTTGGAATTTGTGTTATTTTATCACATTTCTTTCTTATACTTGAGGATTTTATCTCCTTATTGAGCTATAAGATTTGGTTTTCCATTAGAAGGTAAAAATAAAATAATGCATCTTCATTAACTAAAATAACAAATGCTCCTAGAGTTTTTCCCTGTATTTTTAGTATAAAACAAGTATATTAATCGTCAAATAATGAATTATTTAAATATTTTTCCAGGTTCCAAGACATTCTTGAGTTTTAGAGCAAATCGCTTGGGGATCTTCGTCCTTCTTAGAACTTGGAAAGTAAAATCTGGCATATTTCTTTTTCTTTTTTAGGTTTAGCATAATAATATCTTGATAATTAAGTTCCCTTTCTGAGTTTCTGTATTATTATTTATTTGTCTTGGATCTCTTGCTTGTGGAAATTAATATTTTTGCTATGAATACGTATCTACATATTCTATTGATTTTGGCAATAAACAGTTGTAATTTGGATCGATCGAGTTCGACTCTCAGTTCTCAATTTGAATTCTCTGATAATATTCTATACTTTTTACAATAATGCATGAAGTGATGATGTCATCTCAGTAAATTTATGTATTTGATTTTATAAATTATTTCTAAAGAAGAAACAGTAGAAGATCAAATTTGCTCGATCAACTCCAGCTATCACGGTTGAGTTTCACGTGAACCAGGATCCAACGCATTGGAATTTTCCATTTTAAAATTAGGTTTTTTTTACTTTATATTTCAACAATATACTACATTCAAGTTAAAATAAGTGTGTTTTTGAAGTTTTTTTGCTATAAATCAAGGAATATAAAAATTGTAATATCAATAGCTCTACACCAATTACTTCTAAATTAACATGAGATGGGATAATATAAAAGAAAGAAATAAGGAAATTTGTAGAATTTTTTGTGAATAAATTTTAGGGAGGTGTTCAAAAAGAAGAAACATTTAAGAGATTGAATTTATGGGTAAACTAGGAAAAATGGCAAAATAGTGAAAATAAAATTTAATGTTTAGGATGACACTTATTTTGATTTTTTTATTTTTTTTTGGATATGTACTAATTTTTAAGTAAAATATTTTTTTTCCTAGAAGCATATATATATATATATATATATATTATATTTCTTGAATCAAGTCATAATGTATGGGTGTATATTCTTCATCATGTTACTTTAACTTATTTGATCAAAATAGTTCTTGACTTATTTTTATAGATTGAGATTTAGATGGATTTAATGAGTCTAAATTTGAGATTTAAGTGGATTTTAAAAATATGGATTTTAACAATTTTATATTTATTTTGGGATTTTATAGAGTAAAATTATAGTTAAAATGATGTAATCATATTAATAGAAAAAGTAGAAGATATATTATTTTATTTTGAAAAAGTATATATCATTATTGAGGATTGTTAAAAGTAGAAAAATATGATACACTAATAGGATTTTGAAATCTCATAAAAAAACATAAATTGAAATTTGACCCATCTCAAATTCTAGTAATAAGCTGTGTGAGGTTCAAACTTTGAAACGTGAATTCCGTTTCTTTGGAACACAGAGTATCTGTTTACGAATACAGATGTGTATATATATATATATATATTTTTTTTTTGATTATTTATAATATATAATTTGATATCACAATAATTATATGTATGTATAATAAACTGCGAAAATAAAAATCCAAAAATAAAAAATAAAGAATTTGTAGCGAGTACGGAATTCAATGGAAAGATTCCGAAATGTTTGGATTCATGTCACCGACAACTATAACCAATCTTAAACAAGTAAACAACTGACACAAATATGTTTCTTTCTACCTTCTACCCATAGCTCAATTTTTTTTTTTCATTTTTAATGCAGAACTTAATACCTATAGGTTACTTAATTAGTTTATGATTTTACCAACACTACATCTGCATGCACTCTAATCCATTGTAAGATACACTGAATATCATGTAGATAGGAAAATGTTAAAATATTTGTTGAGGACAATTTTTAATATTTTCATTAATTAGTGGTGAATTTAGAATTTTAGAAATGAGGTATATAAAATCAAGCAATAATTAATAGAATTTTTTCACACTCTAAGCGTACAATCAAAATACGTAAATATATAAAATATTATAAAACTCAAGTAAACAAGCATGTTTCTTAAGATTTATTTTCTTAAATATAACTTTTCGTTTTCTTAAACATAATTTGTCGATGATCGGGTCTTTTCCTTCATCCAATTATTTATTTATTTATTTAGGAATATCATTTCTTCATTTTCTAGTTAGTGGAAAAGTATATGAACACATTATATAAAAGACATAACAACTTAAAACTTCAAAAAAAATTAATAACAAATCAAACACTATATCAAGTAATTTCTCACACATTAAAAAATACAAAATCTAATTTATTAAAATGCAATATCAAAACAATTAGTTAATAAAGTAAACTAAATAATAAATATTAATAGTATTAAAATTTTGATGAACTGGGTTGGGGGAAAATTGACCTTTTTCTATTCAATTTGCCAAAGAAGATTATTATTTTTATTATTTCGTTTTATATAATTCTAGATTAATAAGTGTAAAAATATTGAAAATGTGTAAAAATATTGAAAATATATAAAAACAAAAAATTGAAATTCACCATAATGTCTCCACCACTGTCAATAATGACATTTAATAATCTCATCCTCTAATTATATAAAAAATAAAATGTATATGTATGTTGAATATCTAATACATCAACAGTGCATACATATTAATATGTTCATGATGAATAGGATAACATGATTAATATATAGGAACTATCTCACTTTTACAAATAAAAAATGTAATACCCACACAAATTATTATTAGCATTTTGTTTACCTGATTTTGCTTTTATTAGTTAGGTTAATGGTGTATTGACACCTCATCCTCTACACATCACAAACTTTTGACACCTAACCTAATCTATACACCTACCCTAGGATAATATATTGATCTTTGTGCCTTAAACTAATATATTGATCTTTGTATTGGATAGTGAGAGGAAGTGGGCCATCAAAGCAAGAAAATATTCATTTACTTTTCCATCTCATCTCCTCTCTCAAGTCTTCCCAACCACCATCACCGTCCATCTCAATCGTCGTTGGTGAGGTATTTTTCGGTAAGGTACATCGATTAATTAATAGATCTTGTCGAGTTCGTCATAAATATGGGCTCGAATTTTGATCCGATCGCCATCTCCACCACGTACGGTCACGGAAAGGGGCAACCGTTGCCTACCTCTCTCTTACTTTCTATTGTCCTCTGCCATTGTAGTTGTCTTGAAGCCTGTGTGTGGTTCGCACCGGTGAGTTGGGTGATAGGGTCGTCGACCCTTATTACGTCGGCGTGAAAAGCTGTTAGCCACCGCTTGCAGCGGTGATGTGTGCGTGTATATATACGTGTGTGTTTGTCTATCTATATGTGTATGTATATGTCTGTGGGCGTGTGTGTTGGGGAGGAGGTCGGTATCGGGGTTGCACCGACAGACCATGTGTGGGTGTGTTGGCGTTGTCGTGAGCAGTCGTGCCAGGCTTTGTGTATGTTGGTGTGTGTAGTGTGTGTTGCGTTTGGGAGTGGGTGGTCGCCCGCGACATGAGGTTAGTGGCAGCAGCTAAGGTTAGTATTGGGGGGTTTTCATTTATAAATTTGATTTAATTCGAGGACCTAATTGCAAACCCTAAAGTTTGGGTAAATAACACTCAAAACTCTTGAAATTAGAATTAATTGTATAAAGGACCCTGAATTTTAGTGGACTCAAATATAAACCCCAGAATTCTCTAGAATTACAGAATGGTCCCCAAACTTCATAAAATATGCATAAAGACCCCTGAACTTTTGAATTATAGCAAACTGAGCCCTAGAAAATGCTGAAATTATAGAATCACCCCTAGATTTTGGTAAAATAACAATACAACCCCTAGAACTTGTAGAAATTATATTATGACCACGAGTTTGGTATTTATTGTATATTGTGTCCAACAACTCTATAAAATAGTAGTTTCATCCCAAAATAACATAAAGTGTAACAAGTAAACCTTTAAGCAGGAAAACCCTATAATCCACAAATCATAATTTTCAGTAAACGCTAAATTTAGAACTCCTATCTATCGACCTTCTCAAGGGTTAAATCTTATAAATTTTATTGATTATAAGCGATTAAATCAGAAGATAAGTCGCGCTTCTAAACTTTGTAGGGAATACAAGCGAAGGGTAGGAATAAGACCGAAAGCTTTTGGCAAATACTGTTAAGTATCCAAGGTGAGGGTAAAATCTTATTTACATTTTAAATCGTACAATTTTACGATGAATAATGTGACTGTGATTTGAATTCTGTGACTATGTGGTTTTAATTTCAAGTGGGACGTTTTTACTATACGATCAAAAAGTGAGTAAATTATACGTTTTAAAAGCTATTGTTTTCAAGTGGCACAAATGTGATTGGATTCATATGATGATAAAATGAGATTATTCCCGCATCAAAGAGGTTTTCAATAAAAGTCAACCTATGTCAAAAGATTTCTTTATCTATGTGTTATCGTGAATTATGTGGCCAACGTGAACGTAACCAATGTATACTATGTGTTATGTGAGAACCATTGTGTGATAATTTAACTGCGTATATGTCTGCATGCCAAGTGGAATATTCATAATCGGAAACCTAACAAGAGAGTATCCTATGGAAACCCAACATGAAGGGTGTAACAACTCATAGGGTCGGCTTGGGGCCCAGATATCCATAGACTACTCGAAAGTCCATAATTCGTATTATAATAAGTTAAAAAAGTTGTATGTAACAACTTTACTGTACAAATCAACCCCACTAAGTGTTATTTTGTCACTTACCTCTTCTATGATTTATTTACAAAAAACTCTTAAGGCGAGGAGGGATGAATAGAAATGTTTGATATTTTTGCATGTATATGTATGATCGGCATTTCCGAAACCCTATTTTTATATGGTATAATGTTTATGAGCTTTGTACTAAACAAGAACGTAATTTCTATTGTAATTGTATAAACCCTTCCTATTTTTTTAAGGGTTATCCTCTAAATCTTTGATTGTTTTTAAAACTCAACAATTTAGAAAAATTGTTGTATGTCCTATAAAAATGTTGCGGTTACTCTTTGCTTTAAAAAAAAAAAAAAAAAAAAAAAAATATATATATATATATATATATCCACGTCTTTGACTCTATATGGAAATAGGGCGTTAAAAAAAAAAATGGATTCAATTGGAGAAAAAATAGAAATATGTGCACCTGCTAATGTTTATATATCATATTATAGGAATCCAAAAGAAATACACACAAAAAAAGAAAAAAAAAGTGAATTTGATTGATTCCGTATATTTTTATGTTTATTAAAGTTTGGTCCTTATACGAAACGCTTTGAATATATATTTAATTAGGTACATAAGGGCCATATTCTAATTAAATAGAAGTGCAATGGCCAAATTTTATAATTTAGAGTACTAGACAAAATCCTTTTCAAAAAAATACAAAATCCAAACATTTTTTTACAAATTGAAAAATATGATGGGGAAAGGGTTCAAATTTCAACCTTTTTCTATTAAAGAAAGCAAAGTACAGAGTTTTAAGGAAAAAAAAATGCGTATACAATTTTAATGCAAATCACAGTACATAATTTTTTTTTTTTTTTTTTGTATATATCAATATTCATGCAAATGAAAAGGGTAAGAATTCCATGTTTCCAAATTAACATGGATCATTAAAAAAAAATAAACCAGAGAGTGAATTACCGATTCCAAATGTACTTTTCATAGATCCATTTATTGGATACCTATGGCTTTAATATGTCATCAGTGGAGATGATAAGATAGAAAAGAAAATTATTTTAATTATATTATAATTAAAAGGGGCAGTAATTATTATGCTTTTTATTGGTGGGTGTGGTAAATATATATAGTAAACAAAAGTAAGTGCTAATTATGTGTCTGCTAGTGTTATAAGTACGCTACCCTAACCCTAACTATGAGTGGTAATTATTATGTTTAATAATTAGTATAGTAGGTCTTGTACGCTATCGTCTCACGAATCTTATTTCGTAAGTTGGGGTGAGTCAGGTTGGACATAATAAATTATGTAATATTTTTATATGTATTAGGTAATATTTTTCTATATATCAGATAATACTCTTATATTATATTGTGTTGTATATGAACATAATATATTTAATATATAGAAAAATATTATTTGATAACAAAAATATTACATGTTATACGAGAGAGAAGAACGCTAGACGACCTAGGATCGGTGGATTTTTTAGTGACCCGACCAAAATCCGGGTCATGTACCCTATAATATAAAAGTATTATTTGATATATAGAAAAGTATTGCCCGATACATATAAAAGTATTACATATTGTCTTATAATCCAATTTAATTCAAAACACATCCTATAATATTATATAATATCTTATGTTCAACCCGATCGACATATCTCACGAAATAAGATTTGTGAGACGATCTCATCCCAAAACTTTGTCTCTGGTGATATGCAGAAGACATTAATTTGAGAAACATATATAACTTGGTGCATATATAAAACGGTTGAGCATGTTGTCTTTGCGTGTGATTTATGACATGTATCATTATCTAAGTAGCGATTTATATTTGATTAAGATCGTAAGGTTAGATCACTTCTGCAATTAACATACAAATTCATTTTGGATTAAAAGTGAGAATATTGGGGCCCAATTGCAACGCATTTGTGTACGTTCACTAATGCAGTTTCTGGGCCAATATACAATGTTCGATCTGTTTGGGTTGGGCCTTTGGAGAAGGAAATTAAGAGTCGGCCCAGTCGACTTGCATACCCTCACACACAATTTCATGAGCATATCGGCCACACTAAGTCCCAATCCCCTTGCCACATATATACAGCATGCAAATATATAAGATATTTAAAAAAAGAAAAAAGAAAAAGAAGCTTAGCTAGACGTGCACCCCCTAATTAAATAAAAAAAATGTCATAAAAAATACGATGCCGTTTGCAATGAAGTACTCCCTCCGTCCCACCTTATTTTGCCTACTTTCCATTTTTGCTTGTCCCAACTTATTTTGCCAGCCCAAAAATGACAAAAAAAAAGCACTAAAAAAGCATAAAGTTAAACATTCAATCAACAATCAACTGTATTTTCTTAGGATCCGTGCCGATCAAAGTAGGCAAAATAGCTCGGGACGGAGGGAGTATATGAGTTGGTTGGGTCGGGTTGAATTTATACAATGTTAGTACTTGATATTGATTTTTGATGTGACGCCTCAATTGTGAGTTTCAAGATGCATGTTTTTTTTAAGGTGATTAATTTTACCAAGTTTAAATTTGGCATATTCTCTTCTCAACGGTCATCTCATTACACGATTAAACCTAGAATTCGAAGTGGGATCAAATAATAGGCAGTGAGCAATAATGTGGATGGTGAAAACTTCTTAGGAAATCTCGAATAAATAATCGGTTGTTAGCATATGAA
Organism: Scutellaria barbata; assembly: GCA_028654395.1. Classification (NCBI taxonomy): domain Eukaryota; kingdom Viridiplantae; phylum Streptophyta; class Magnoliopsida; order Lamiales; family Lamiaceae; genus Scutellaria; species Scutellaria barbata. Next base: position 7,899,950 of record CM053646.1, on the reverse strand, counting down.
GTGTATATCAAAGTTTAGTTGATGTGAATGTGATATATTGCAGGATAATCCGATACTGACCCAACTAAATTGACCTTTCATATTCTATAGATCTCAAGGAATCTTAACCATACATAAATGATATATCGGTAAATGCATTGGATTTTCAGACCCCTTTTTTAATTAATTGATGTTCAATCGATTTTGAAAGAAGTAATATCCTAAATCTTTTAAATATAAGATAGGATTATTGTAAATTAACCGTTCATTGATGGATCAACTCATATTAGATGCATTCATTCATCACCCACATAATAGTGGATTGATATTTTTTAATGGACGATTATCTTGATTTTCTTAACTATATGCTTATTAAAATACTCTCCCAACATATAATCATTAGATATAAGATGTAAATTATATATTTAATAGTTTCCAACTCCACTGAGATAGGCAACCATGATTATTTTCTATTTTATTCTATACTACTAAATGAAAGAGTAAAAAACAAAATATATTAAATAAGCTATTTCAGCAACTGAGAAAAAAATATTTTAAATAAAGAAGATAGAGTATAATTTCAGACATACGAACATGAAAGTATTAATAGATATGATAATCAAGAAAAGGAAAAGAAGCCCAATAGAGAGGTAGGTAGCCCCTACATATATTTAATATAGTAACAAATGATAAGTTAATATTCAGGTGGTTTAGTTGGCCCCCACTCACATCCACGTGAGATTAGATGTTTCATGCCACCTCGACCCCACCCCTACCCCACACATCCCGCATGAACTAATCTTTGTTTCATTAAGGATTTGGATGTGCTTCATTTCTACATTACTTCTTTAACTTTTATTTGGGAGCTAAATATATAAATTGTGTCCACCTCTATGTATCATCATCATATTTATATTAAATGGTATTACACTCTTTATATATACTTCAATCATGGTCTCAAAATAAATATTTTTTTAGAATTTTTCACCCTAATTAAGAAAGATGATATAAAATGGGTTTAAATGGGGTATTTTTGATATAGATTATAAATGAATATGTCTTCAAATTTTAAAATAATACTTATTTTGGAATAAATTTTTTTTGCTAAAATGACATTTATTTTGGGGCGAAGAGAATATATATTAGAACTTTTAGAAAAGAGTATCATGGATCTTTATAAATCACAAAATAAAGATTGAATTATATGATGCTAAAAAATATTATAATGAGACAGATGTTGTATAAAGAGTTGAAAAAAGATAAAGAGAGAATAGTGTGTATGGAGGAATGAATGAACATAAAACAAAGGACAAAATGAAGCAACAAACCACCCATAAAAGATGCAAAAAAGGCACATATAGGAGTACACACAGTCAACAAAGCATACCAAACGCGAATGGCAGAAATTGAAAAGTCATAAAATATGGGCAGGTACAGTGATGAGTCAGTCTCAGTAAGAATTAAACACAAGAAAAGGAAAATAAAAAAGTTAATGAAAAAATTAAAAAATGTCTGGTTATATGCTCCACTGCAGCAGACACATTTGCATTTAACCTCGAGTGATAAAAACAAGAAAATGATGGAAAGAATCATATGGAAGATATCACACACAGAAAAATATTTTTACAGAAGTAAATCCTTCTTTTTCATTTTTTTTACCATTTAAGGGAGTTATAAAACATACACCTCTTTTCCTGCAAAACCCACTTTTTGCTTTCTTGCTACTCCTCACCATTAAACTCAGATGCAATAATTGCTAACCATTCTTGGCTTTTACCGGGTCTACCTACACCCATCATAAGAAATTAAGTGTACAATCCTTTCTTTAATGTTTACTCTCTCTCTTTTTATCTGCACTTTTAATCTCTCTCTCTCTCTCTCTCAATCACAAAACCCAGTGAGAGCTATATCTCAAGTGGCTCCCACTCCAAGAAAATCAATGAATGCCATGTCTCCCTTCTCATTTTCCCCACAAATATAGAGATTGGCCCTATTGTTGGCTACTGACTCAGATGCAGAAACTTCAGAATTTGAATCTGTAGCAGCATCCACCATCCCTCCATTTTCATACAACTGATTCTCTCTCCCTGCAACAAAACGCCAACAATTTTCATCAGAAAAAACAAATCAAAATTGAATCTTTTAAGACAACAAAAATAAATAAATAAATGAATACCAGTTCCAAGATTGATGAGATTCTGGTGATGAAATCTGGTGAGAAAATGAGGAGGGGGCTTAGTAGAAGATGGTGTGAGTGAGAGATCAGTGCAAGTCGAAACGGCAGATTCATCACTGCATGCATTTGGGATATGGAGATTTGAAAAGCCATTGTTGTGGAGGTGAGAGAAAGAGCTGGGCTTTCTTCTTCTGTAAACACTGTTTTGTTCTCTGTGCTTTCTGGCCATTATTACATGCCAGTGATTCTTCACTGCATTATCTGTTCTGCCAGGGAACAGCCTTGCTATCATAGCCCATTTGTTCCCATACATATTGTGTGCAGATAATAGCCTCTCTTCTTCCTCCTCATTGAATGCCCTCCTGTTTATTCTTGGATCCAACTGGTTGAACCATCTTAATCTGCAACTTTTCCCTGCATTTTCTTGAATCAGTGAATATTGTACATGGTTTTTTGTTTTTTTATAAATAAAATAAGATTTGAAAGTACCTGATCTTCCTTCAAGTTTTTCTGCAATGAGATTCCAATTCTGAGGGCCATACTGGGCCACAAGTTCTCTAAGCTTGGCATCTTCATGTGGCCTCCAATGGCCTCTCGCACATAGCTTTGTGGGCCCATTTTTCTTCCCAATTTCCTCCATCTCAGACCCATCATTCTCAAACGACCATGGCGTCTCCAAATTGTTCATACCAGATGTACCCCCGACCCCCTCTTTTTCGTGGAGGAAATCCAGACGGAGTTGTGGGGCTAAAAAGGTCATTTCATGATTCCCATTTGACACTTTCTGCAGATTCATTTTTTTGGACGATCAGAGAGAGGAAGTGAAAGAGGAGAAGTAGTGAGAGGGTAAAGGAAAATGAACCTGGGGAAACTGAAGTATAAGAAATGGGGATCAAAGGAAAAGGATGAAAGAGTTGAAGAGAAAAGGCACAGAAAACGAATGGAAAGAGATGAAGATGAAGATATATACATGAAAACTCACAATGGATTCTCTCATTACACCTTTTGTCTCCCAATATTTTCACTTTGAGACTACCACTAACCAGTAACCATACATAACCCTGAAACCACCAACCAAAACTTGTATATCTCTCTCTCTCCCCTTTTTCTCTCTCTTTATATATATGTAGGATTTTATGTATATATGTGTGTTTTGTCTGTACAAGAGTGTGTGTGTGCATGGAAATCGAGAACCGCTCGTGTGGGTGGTGATGGTGGGAAGCCCCATTAATTAAAAACACACTGTTGGACTTGGGCTCTGTAACTGCTCTTTTATTTCAATTTATTTTATTTAGTTTTTTCTAATTTTAATCTCTATCTCGATTCTTGAGAAGAAAAAACAGAATCTGTTTGTCTCTTTTCTCAAACTCTTTTCAAAAAGATTTTCTTTCAAACCAGAAAAGAAATTCAAACAATTCAAATAAAGAAAGAAGGAATCCGTTGTTTATGCACACTTTTCTAGCCCCCTTTCCTATTTACTTTCTCCTATTTGGACATGTATTTCATTTTCCACTATTTATATAAAAAAAAAAACATTTAAGTCATCAATTTTACAAAAAGACAATTAAAAAGATTTAAAAGTGTGGTTTTTCCGTACTATTATTTTTAAAAAAATACAGTTGGCACTGTTGGTATTGATAATTATGTGAATTGCATATAGGTACACATACTCTAGTATCCTTAAAATCTTTATACCTTAAAAATAAGATATATCCATCTTAAAAATCAATACATGTTGGCCATCGTGAAAATTTGACCAAAATTATATTCAATTGACTAAATCAAGACTAATTGATTAATTTGATAATTTTAAAGATTCGAACAACATAATAATATTTTAAAAGCTTCTGATTTTATTTTTTATATTGTAAAAATGCTAGAAACATGATGATAATCCAAAACAGATATTTAGCAGCGAATTTCATATTACCCCTTACATTCAGATTTGAGTTTGAAAGATCATAAAATATGTGACACAAGCCTTCACGTATCAAAAAAAAAAAATTCTAACAAGCTTTAGATAAAACTGACTAATGAGAGTACATAAAATTTCTCATTTAATATGTTTGTCATTGATAGGAGATGCATACATGAATATTATAGTGTTTTCTCGTTCAATGTTCTCACATTTGTACCACTATCAGAATTACTTATTTTTGATAATAATTTAATTAATTAGTACTTTTATAGTGGTGTGATAAAAAAAAAATATATATATATATATATATATATAGAATTCGAACAAATCCGAACATGGTTGTATATAGGTTTAGGAAATTTTGATTTCCGAGTTCTGCTGTAAATTACTTGATTAAAGACATTAAATAATTGAAGATCAAATGTAGCATACACAGAGCATAAAAGAGTAGCAGAAATGGAAGAAAAAATAGGGGAAGTAAAGAGTGAATAAATATATATGTCCAAAAATAGGTTAGTTGAGAAGAATTATTATTGTAGAAGGCAAAAGGTAGTGTAATGACGAAAACTGTTATGGAATATCATATGATATGGTCACGAGGAAGACACTGCCATATCTCTTTGCGTAACTGAATCAACAACTCTATCCCTAACTCACTATTCTCTTACAATATTATTATATCATCTTCTTTTCTTTGACTCTTTTTCAACTATTTCTATCTCCATACCCTTTATTACACATATATATTTTTCCACCAAATAACCAACTTTTTTTCTCTACACTTTTCTGAAAATCAAAATAGAGACTTGATATGTGTGAGTGTGTGTATGTGTGTACAGTAACGTACTATTTTGTTTTTGGGAAGAAAAGTCGCGCTTTTGTTTCGTAAGATATTATTATTCTCTGTGTAAAAGAAGTGGTGGCTTTTTTTATTTTTATTATTTTTATAATTAATTTATGTTAGGTGAATGTGCAGCAAATACTAAAAAGCGTTTATTGGTCTTGACACTTTGTTTGGTTTTCGTCAATCTCTGCAAACCGTTTCACTTTATCCCAATAAAGACGATTTTCACTACGCACACGTGCGTGCCTTTTGTGTGGCACAACACACGTTTTCACTTGTATTTTTTGTTTTCATATCTCTGTTATTGATATGTATAATCTACATTAAAAAATAATTATATATACACTAGTTTAATGAATCTAACATTCAGGCAACTTGCTTAGCCTCACTCTAGCTCCCTCTCGACCGTGCCCTATATTTTTTATTTTACATGTTTTATTAAATAGATTACTTACTTTATTAGAATTCAGTGATGTTTCTACCCTATTTCATGTAGGAGATTATTTTTTTTTTTACTTTTTGACCATAAATGTAAAAAATCAACAAAGTTATTCATTTAAAAAAGTTAAAAAAAAATCAATTTTATGTCGAGTGTTATACAAATTTTGTTTTACAGAAAGTATATCTTATATTAATTTTTTTTTTAAAACATTACACTTTACACAATTTTTCTTAAATGCATTACAAATTTAAAACAATGTTAAAGCATTACACGAATTTTTTTTTTTAAATTACACAATTATATCTTATACGAAAAAATGGAACAGCTATTTGCATGAAAATTTAAATATTAATAAGTATTACACACACAAAAATTTGAATAGAACTTTGCATGAAACATAATATGAATTGTGGTTAATTGGATTACTCGAAAATGTATTGAATATGAAATGATTTCAATCAAATTAATATGAATTGATTTTGAGAGTATCGAAAATTGAATAGCCATTTATCCATACAATTGAATGAATTACACGAAAATGTAATACCTTTGTAGGTTACATGAAAAGAAAACCATGTTGTTACACGAAAATCAATTTTATGAATAAGCATTACACATTGAATTATTTATATATTTGTCGTTTGTGATTTACACGAAAATTGAATGCCGCTAAACAATTTTTAGTTTTTATCAGAAAGACAATTTTATTTTTCCACTTGATTTGTGGTAGAAAAATAAGAAAATTATCATCTACATTAGAAAAATAATACATTATTTTATTTTATGATATAAAAAACTATTATTCCTACTTTATCATGTATCACCTAAGTGTTGATGGAACCATTTGTAATGATGTTATTACAAAAAAATTAATACGTTAAGGTATTGTTTATTTGAATTTAAAAAAATTATTTGTATAATTGAAAGGTTTTATTTATATAGGTAAAAACGTATTAAAAAACGTATTACCTATAAAATTAATAGGTTAAAAGAGAAATAAGATTAGTAAGATGTCAGTTTTCAATTAGGGAAAAAGTCATGATTGCAGTCTTTGTTGAAAAAGAATGAATAGGGAGAGAATCAAGACTAAATTATGATAACTCAAAACTTTAACCTCTTCTGTTTTTCTACTAAAAGAAAATCGCCGTTTAGATCCTAGCAACTACAAAACAATAAAACTTATTCAATTTCTTAAATCCTCTCTCTCACTTTTTTATTAATTTCTTGCATGAACATTAATTTCCAGGAACTATAATAAATATTAGAATTTGATTCTTTCTTGCAATCTAGGATTAAACAAAAATAAGCATGTCAGTCTTTGTTCTTCTTGTTCTTATCAGATCCCTAATTGCATTTCCAAGAACTGAAACCGACCATTTATTTATTGAAACTAAGCTTTAGACCTCGAATGAGTCCAATGTTAGGTTTGAAAATTTTAACAAAAGAGGATGTACATGTCCCTAAATCCAAACAAAAAGCTTAACTCGAAACGATGTGATTATCCACAAAACATCCACTAAAGTTACTTAATTATCGTCCTAATTTCTGTTGTTACGAAACTAATACTCTTGTCGTATACTTTTAACGACATTATAATATACTCCCCTAAGTTCAATAATGTTGCCTAATTATTCCATCGACGTAACCTTATATATTAGTCTATGACATAAACTAGGTTTTACTATGTCTAAACTGTTGTCATTATCATGTTAGTTATTCCAAGTTGGGAATAAAATAATTCCTGATTAAATTCCCTAGATGTCGAATAAAAGGACCCGTCATTACACCGACTACTTTTTTATTGCACACACATATTCATATATATATATATATATTTTTTTTAATTTGTTTATAGATGAAAGTGACTGATTGAATTTTTATTTTCTGTGACAAAATGGTAGGTCACGTAACTGTAGATTGTCAAGAGAATATCTTTGTCGGTGAAAATCATGTGTGCAAGGTTTAATTTAATTCTTCACAACATATGTATGCAATAAAAGGAATTCGAATTTAATGCTTTTATTTCCCTTTAAACAATGGGCAAAATAAAATCTTTATTAACAAAAAGCCCCATAAATAATAACAGAACAATCAAAAATAAAATAAAAGAAGAAAATCATGCTCCAATTAGTTGCGAATAGACTTTATGATCTGAATATATTTTTCTATTTGTTCTCTCAACTAACTTTATTTATTTATTTATTTTGCCATTCCCTGACCCTCCCGTTCCACCAGCTGTTGGTTAAGAAATAAAAATGTCCACCCTTTCCTTTTTTATTTTTTTCAGATAAAAATGTATTTAAAAAAAACATCATCAAGTTCCCATGTTATATTTTATAATACACATCATATATCAATCAATAATTTTATTTAAATACGTAGCACATAATAATTATTGTAAAATATAAAATGAAATACATACTGTGCATATCCTTTTAGAAAAAAAGCCATTTGATATCATGTGTTGAACCCAAGTTCCAAAGACCTTTGACAAGACTCAGAATTTTGCATTTTACCGTCGCCTCTACTACCAACTTAATAATATCTTTAAAAAAAATTATGATAAAAAAGGCTAACATCTTAAATATTAATAAAATTTCATTAATCTCATCATACAGTTGTACATTTTAAAACTCCATCCTGAAACATTACTAATTGAAATTAGGTATTTAAAGGATGGTCGATCAAACTTTTAAACCAAATCATAATATTACTTACAAGTTCAATAACTACTATAATAAAATATTCTAATTATAAATAATTAGTTAGCGCTACTTTGTATTTACAATGATATATAATTTAGCATCTCCAATACTATTGTATTGACCATAAATGATATTTCTTGATTATCATAATCTTGAACTTATTTCTTTGTGCCGCCACATTATCTTTATACCCATTATAAATAAAGAACATTTCCGACACACGAATACCTAATTCAAACATACAACGTATCAAAATGTAGTGTGTCATAAAACTTAGTCCAAGTTCATGCACTTGTTAAATTCTTTCAACGGTATGCATCAATATGTTTATCTTGAGTCTTGATTCACTACTTATAGAATTATGTCAACAAATCTGACCTTTTCTGTTTCACAATTTTGGGAAGTCAGAGAAATTCATAATGTTGCACACAAACTTTGCCGCAATTTGTTTAGTCACATGTTCGATTAAGAAAGCTAAAATGGACTTACATAAAAACATGGAAATGTGGTCCTTAATTTTTAGTTGGCGACAAATAATAGTGATGAAAGAGCAACAATTGCGCAGCCTTATTTGAAATGTAGGAAAGATTGTAGCAAACAATTATCCTTCATCATTGTTCCTCTATTTACCTTTTTTTTTTTTTTTAAGGTAATTAAATTAGTAAAAGGATCATTAATTAAAATGTTAATTACTCGTGAGTCATCAATTAATGTACAATGATTAAAGATATGTATAATCTTGCAGATATCATAGATAATGAAGTGATTCCACATATAACTTTTGTCTTGATGACTATGCCAGGATATTGTTGAAGGCTTAAATTCCCTACATGATCAATAAATAAACTGTCGTCTTTATTTTTCTTTTTCTTTAGAAATATTATTTAAATTCCAAACAATTTAGAATAGTTTAATACTTACTTTGCCTGCTACAAACCGTATAATTCAAACAATATTCATCTTTATTAAAAATTAAATTTATTAAAAATAGATATGTGGACTAACCTCCATTGCATATAATAATGCAGGCAGCCTGCAATGAGGCCTATACCTTGGCCCCGTTCGTAGCTAGGCTCGTGCTACATTTTTATGTCCAAAATATTCATATGATACTAATGGGCCATAATTTTTAAATTGAGCCGGGCCCATCCAAGAAGACTCAAGCCCGCATAGCCTATTGGTACTATTCACAAATGGTTTTTTTTTTTTTTTAAGAGTACTATTCACTAATGTTTTACTGATGAAGTTTGACTTAATATAAAGCATACAATTATACAACTCTCATATGATTTTTGAAAGACGAAGACAAAATATAAAGACTGAATTTGATATGAACATTTGTGTATAATATATAGCCACATAAATAGTCAAATAGGATAAAAAATAAAAAATATCTAAACTAGTCAAATTATAATAAAACAACTTTTTATCAAATTAACTGAAATATCCTCAATAAAATGAGTTTCAATCATTACCACCCAACACACAACCATGACAAAAATACGCGTGTGGACCATGACACGACCCGCACAATCCATGTGGCACGAACCACATATATGTATGTATACACAAGTCTTGCCTCCATTTAGTAAGGATATTTTTTCAAATAACCACTTTTATTTTTTTCTAAAAGAACGTTTTTTGTTATAAGGTGGCTAGTTTAATTTATTTTGTTATCTGAGTAGGCAGCAGTGATAGTAATAAATATGGATCACATAATGGAGCATGCATGAACATTATCTTCACTGAAACTATATGTAATCCGATCATCAATGGTCTGAAAAGGAAGTTGAGGGAAATAACCATGCACAGGTTCATTGTAGCCATGCATGTAGTAGTTGTAAGAAGATGCGAAATTGGTTTCTTCCAAATACTGAGAAGCATAAGGATAGTATTCTGAATCATATGGGAATGGCCAAAACTCAGCTTTTTTCCCACTTCTTCTCACCACTTTTAGGACCTTCCTTCTCTCTACATATCCTGTTACTGTCACTTTTTGCTTCTCCATGTCTATCTCCAAACTATCTACACCTGCATCATTCATCATTTTCTACCATTATCTATACATCCATCCATAATCGCCCAATATATATATAAATTCTGGCTGGGCATGACTTAATATGTTCGTCGCTGATCCAAGTAAGTTGTGTTGACATTGCATTGTTGTATCATAAGGTTGAGAGAATGATGGAAAACAAGAAAAGAATGAACAGTGAAGAAGAAGAGTCTTGCCATGCAACTTTGAGATCGCTCTTCGTATCCGTTTCTCACATCCTTCGCAATCCATATGCACCAATAGCTCCACAATCTATACATGCAAACATTATGGAAAATGTGAAAAATATCACTCAAAATTTTGAGAAAAATTAAATAAAGAAAAAAGAATGTGATACTTACAGACAAAGAGTTGGATATGGGAGGTTGCAGCTTGAAACAGCCACCCAGCATATCTGTCACCCTTGGCTAGGAATGGTAAAAATACAACACATAAAAGAGGATTAAATATCATGAAAAATGGGAATATAAATCGAAAAAGAATCAGACAAATTGATCAACTTTTAAATTCATCGCGTCGTGTCTACTAGGAATTATACATCTCTGTCAGCTGCTGCAAATATAAAATATACCAAACAACTTGACATTCTTCCCCGGTGCGAATTTTATGATCCCTCATGTAGATATCACTCGTGTTTTTCTTACACCTTCTCATTCAAGCTTCAATGCCCAACATTCTTTTTTTTTTGTCTAAAACCAGATATTCTTGATTCCATAGGCCATATTGCTTGCACAAAGTCCTATTGAAAAAGTTGACATGTGGTGTCAATGTTATTTCCGATTTGTTTGGAATTTCTGGAAAATTATTAACTACATAATTCATCGTTATTTATTGCATTTTTTTAATTTATTCTCATGGTCGTCTCTCAGTTGATGCTATATTTTCCAACACCCATGAATACATCGATTTCGTGTATGTAGGAATCTAATTTATTCTTTTCTGGTGGCATAAAGATTGAGTATAGCATATGCCACAAGAATTTGGTCATATAAAGCAAATCATCCCTGGTGAGAGAAAATCTGATAGCAATCCATTAAACCGATCTATCCAACAATAGCAGAATTTATACTCCTACACATTGACAGTAACTGGAGATGCAAATCCATGTGTAAAGTTATAGCAACAAAATTACATTTCTTATATCCAGGAATCGAGAATTTGGAACAAAACAAAACAGGGATTGGGGGTTTTCATCAGTGGGAAGTAAAGGATAGACCGAAAAGTTCCTAGTAAAGAACACGGAACATGTGTATATATTTAGGGAAATAATGAAGGGATAGCAGAAGTATCATACAGTAGAAACGATACAAGGTGAATTTGTGTCGTGGAAACAGACAGGTTATTATGGGGAAGATGATTCCATTTTCTGTACAGTAGGGGCTGTTACTTCCTCCATAATCTGACCAGTGACATTTGGGTCTTGCGACCTTTCACGGATTTCTCTGTATTCTTGACATAAGGCACATAGATGGCAGCAGAAATGTGTGACGAAATCTCCACATGGTGCTTCCTGCATAAAATCATCAATACAGAAGAGCATGACAAGTATTTACCTAGTTGGAAAAAGGAGATTTAACAGCATTAAAAGCTTATTATGATATTTTTAGTGACATCATGCTACTAAAATAGATCAATTGGACCTGCTAGCACTCAATTTAACAGCCTGATCACAGTTTAATGATCTTAGAAAAGTAGTGAGAGGTCTCAGCATGCATAGTTAGTTTAAGGGATATCACAAATAATTTTCTATAAGGCATTAGGTGGCAAGAGCCGGTCAACACACTGTGCCTATCTCCAAGGCAGGACCTTTCTAGAACACTGGTTATTACACAATATAGCAACTATAATTTTATAGAATATGCTTGGCAATCTTTAAGTGTACACAGACAATAAAACCTTACAGCAAATTGAAAAGCTAGCAACAAGGATGTTGTCAAAGTTTATTTGAATATAAATGAGTTATGAGTAAAGCAATATCAACTTACGAGAACAAGACTAGGAAAAATGAAAACATAAATACTGATAATAAAATTTCCCCCGAGAGAATGCCACATGGCAGATGAGACACATCATCTACGAGAATTAATTTCAAATGCAATTCTTTGTCAAAACTAACTGCTAGCAAAGGAAGTGTTAATTATTGGCTGTGCACCGAAAGTTATGGGGAAAGAACACAAATCTCGGTGCTGTTTCTTGGTTTAAGTGAGTGAACATGACTACAATAAGAGCAAAAAGAGAAACCAAATGTAAATATACCTGCAAATTGTAGTTTGACCTTAATGTCCTGCGGTAGCCACAAGCATAGCATGCAACAAAACATCCAGGTAAACCCAACATAAGGCCTTCAGTAAATACGCAGCACAGAGAATTTACTAGAGCCCACAAAATAAAATGCACCATACAGGATCCCATCATAGTTCCAGACCCCAAAACCTCTGCATTTTTCCCAAAGAGATAGCATGGGCAAAAAAGTCCAACACAACCTGGGTAGAAAAAGATGCCAGTTGCTTAAAACATCATGTGCATTAATAGTCATCCAGCACCTATTTAAATAAAGTAGATTTTCTAAGGAACATAAAACTCAATGAAACACCAATGTGAATGCGTCATAAACCGTTCAAATCATAATCCGACCATTCGTGAACAGCAATCTTAACATAACCATGCCTATGTATATTTATTCATGAGTTAATCATCCTACACAAAGAAACAATGTTTTCTTTAATGTCCAAGCACATAGACTTATAGCTCGATTCAATGCATATTAAAAAGAGTAAGTCATACATAAGAACACAAATGGACTCATTATAAGTTTTTTCCTCCACAGAAAATATATGAGAATCTCCTTCATAGAACTGCAGTTGATCCTAAACAATATGATTCAGTATTTACTTGCAAAGGTCAGTCTTTTATAAGATAAGTCAAACAACACTGCATCATTCTTCAGTGTTTACTGCATATATATTTACTTTTTTATTTTTTTTGACTTGGTTTCCAATAGAACAGAGGAAATAACAAGGGAATACTTGCAGAGGTCAGTCTTTTATAAGATAAGTCAAACAACACTGCATCATTCTTCAGTGTTTACTGCATATATATTTACTTTTTTTTCTGACTTGGTTTCCAATAGAACAGAGGAAATAACAAGGGAATACTTGGCATACGTTTTTCTAGCTCTACACAAAGAAGCACCTTTCATTCACTTTTTTGCTTCTGATAAATCAAGATGACAAGGCAGAAAGTAGCATACAGCTCTGCATATCATCGAAACAAGCACAGATTCCCGAAGACCACTGCCTTGGGGCATTATGGATGTGCTGAGGTGCAGGAATGACATCCGCAGGGAGCACTGGATCTGCCTCTACATCTGACTGTCCAATGGGAATATAAGGTGGTGGCACGTATGTGTTTCGGCCTACCATAATTTTAAGAAAATAATTCACAACCCTGTCTTGGTTTTCAGCTTGAGCAGCAATCTGAAGTGAGTATCAAAAGAGAGTCTAATGAAAAATGATTTCTGATCAAATTCCATATAAGAGTTGCATCATGATCCTAATAAAAATTCTAGGTATTACTCTCATTGATGAAACAAGTTAGTAACATTCAGAATTATCAGCATTAGCACCATTATCCCAAAATCGTAAATAGTGGGTAGGAAAACCCTTTCCTCAAGTCAAAAATAATCCTTTTAAGTACAAAAATAACTCCAAGATTTTCTTTTTCTGAAAAACAATCCATGCTAAAAGTCATAAGTCACGTTCAAATATACAAATAATAGTATTTTCACCATTACAATGAAAAACCATATTTATATCCAGGGCCCAATCTATAAGTGAAACATTATATAATTAAGTTTCAATGAAACTAACTATACTTAGACATTTTACCCACATTATCTGATCTAACAAACTCTAGACATGATAAACAACACCAATATTTTTTCTTTGACAATATGATATCATTACAAAGAAATCAGAATCAAAGGACCAGAAATTAAGAAATAAAACCTATGATTTAACCTTTCATGAAACAGAGAGCATCTCCCTAAATCAACATTCCATTACAAAAACACGCACAAGAAATAAAGCTCCAAGTGGCATTCAATATCATGATTCGAAAATTTCAAGAATGTAACTGAATGTACAAACACATCTCCAAAGACAGTATATGCAGCCTTTAAAAATAAATTCTTGAATCATAACATGAAAATAAATAAGTAGAATTTGAGAACGCGCTCCTACCTGAGCGAGAGAACTGCAGAGAAATTGGGGACCAAGTGAGGAATTTTCTAATTTGGGGAAACAATTCCTTTTTAGACGCAGAGCTATTTCAAATGCCAATCTCAACTTAAAATCGTGTTATTGTGCTATTTTACGCAAGCCAAGGCAGAAGCGCTAATGATCATACAAGAATCGTGTTTTGAGACGCATCATAAATATAATCTGTTTCATAACATAAAATAAATCCTTAAAAAAGGAAATATCTGGGTAGAAAGGAAACTAAATCAAATTAAAGAACAAAACAAATCTGAAATAATAACGCTTTCAGATCTTATATCTATGCCAGATATGGAAATTATAAATCCGTTGAATGATTGTTTACAATTATTTGGATTTTATAGGGCCGAAATTTTGCTGAAATTTTTATATTTTACAGTTAATGGTCTTGATTAAGATTCTTTTAATTGTCAATTTATTTTCTTTAGAAGCAAACTTGACCTTTTATTTTAGGAGATCCATTAGTTATTTTCCTACTCCATCGATTATACTTAATGAGTTTTTATATATCTCTTATTTCCCTTAAAAGTTCTCAATTCTTAGTAACTTAGATATTAATTTTGGAATAGATGATTTCAAATTCTTTTTCCAATAAATTCATATCAAATTACAATACACGATTTATGTATATATTCTACTAAAATTGTTATTTCCGAACTACAACTAATGATGGTACATCAAATATAAATTAATTTTTCAATATGTACATATTTATAAATGAGTTATGAATTTACATAAATTGAGATTATGAGAGTGCAAAAAGATAGGGGGTTCAAATTGATAATAAAAGAACTTTTGGGGTAGAAAGTGAGAAGTTAGTAGGAGGAGTCCAAATCCTAGGTATATTATGCCACCTTTAACGTAGCCATTGAGGACTGAAGTAGCAGTTCCTAAATCCCAGGGAAGAAGATTTCTCCAAATCCTTCGCCCCTTCTTCTTCCTAGGGTTTTCTGCAACTTTCTTGCGTTCATCTCTACTTTTTCAATCCCATTGTCGCCGTTCTGCATGCCAGTGATTCGTGTTGCTCTCTCTGGATTGCAGAAACTCATCGGATTTGATAAAGTTTGATTCTTACACCGTTTGCTCAGTTGTACATTCCCGGGTTTCTGTTGTGGTATGTATTTATACCATTTATGAGAAAGATAGTTAGTGCATGTTGTGATTTTACCTTTTCTTTTCTACATGCGTGTATAGATTGTGTTGGTTTAATGTCTGCAATGGGGCTATTGAGTAGTGAAACTCTATGCCCTGTTGATCAGCATTGCTTGGAGTGGGCAAGAAGGTATTTGGGTTTCTGTATTTGCAGCTCGGGGCTTGGATGGTCCTTCTTTTTGGGGTTGATTAGCGTGGTGAGTTGGTGTGTGGCTGAAATACCTCAAATCATCACCAATTACAACAAGAAGTCGGCTGAGGGTCTCTCCATTCTGTTTCTTTTGACATGGATTGTAGGGTATTACATCTTTTCTGCAATGTTTTTTTGCTATTGATATCCTTTACTTGCCACTATATTAGTCCTTTATTTATCACTATACCAAATTGATCGATTATGTTTTAATAAATATTTAGTTGATTGTGTTGGCCGTATCTTTTTTCGTTCTTTTTGGTTCATAGGTTCCTATGACAGTGGGATAGATGTTTGAAAGTTGTCTAAGGTTAATTCCTGCACTTTGAGTGGTTATTCTAATATGTTTCTGGTAATTAGTCTTGCTTCAATTAAGTAGACTTTACAGAAAGGAAAAGTGATGAGAAATATAATTTGACTAAAAAGTGGCTAGTTGCCAAGTTATAGGATATTTAGCTTTTAGTTTTGGTGACATGGCTTGTTAATTGTTGTGTTAAATGGTCAACAATATTCTCATGGCTGTCCATATGGCTTTGTGTAGCAGACTATTGTGAATATATGAATATAGCACGTTCCTTTGATACAGCATTACAAAATCCTTTGTTTTTAACATGGTATATGTCAAATTTCCTCTTGAAGTTGTTATATTTCCTCTCGATATCATTGATGCTGTTGGTTCCAATGACAAATTTTATAAGACCTACAACCTCATATATCATAAAGGAGTAGTTGTTTTGATTCGGTTGAACTCTTCGATTCAAGATTGCATGATAGCATCCTTAGTAGACTTTAAGCTTCAAAAACTATTTGTGAACGAGGATTTTGTAAATCAACAGAAGTTCTGCCAAAACCAGATACACTTGTTGGTTACTGCTTTGTGTTTCAGGCTTTCTATGCTCGGATATGTATGCTCATTTCATACAAGCATTGTTCTATAGTGGTTCATTTTCATTTTCACTAACTAGTAACTTTCTTAATTATGTCTTCTGCAGAGATTTATTCAACCTTTTTGGCTGCATGTTTGAACCGGCAACTGTAAGTTGTTTACTATTACTGTAATTTTCTGGGAAAAATTTATTTCCAAATGATAAGACTTAATATATTCTTCTGAGTTTTTTTTTTTTTTTTTGTTTAAATGCATAATCCTTTTTTTTTAATTTTTTTTGAGTAATCTGTGTTTTGTAGTATCATTTATTGACACAATGCTGGATTTATAGAATGTTTAACTCATGCTTTTGATTTGCAGCTTCCGACACAATATTATGTGGCTGTGGTACGATGTTTCATTGGCCGTCATTATTGCTTTTGAATTCATGTTCTATCAGTGATGTACATCTCATCAGATTGGATAAGCAATATTTTCTTGTGATTACTTGCAGTTATATCTAATAACTACCTTACTTCTGTCTGCACAAGCTGTGTACTATGAACACATTTATCCACGACTGAAGTCCAATAAAAGGAGGCAGGAGGTTTGTACTTACAAGATCTGTATATTAGCTCACACATTTTGCATTTCCTATGTTGAAATCCCTGTTGACCATAGTGTATAATTTATGGATTCCTTATATGTCAATTTCTAAGAGGTATTCTTTGGTTTTATGTATTTGTAGGTTGTGCAAGGTGGATCGTTGGACAGAAGAGAGTTGAACTATGATGCTGAAAGTGAAAAGACCAGTTTTATTGAGAGATCGGGGGTGCCTCCAAGCTCACCTGTTCATATAGCATCCAGTATTCCGAACAGTCATGAAGAGCTATATTTTATGTGAGCAATCCCTTCCTAAACAATTTATATGTTCATTGCTTGCTAGTAAAGATTTGTAAATTTTCCGATATTTATTTTAGTTGATTGCCTTTGTCCATTCAACTGATTCTTTTGAAAATGATTATTGATAATTTCATTTTTAACTTTTTGACAGTATGGAATCTTAAAGGAATTGAACAGTCTCTTGGAATTTTGGTTTTATCAGTCCATTGACTATGTGAGTGAATTTTTCAGGTCAGCAAGATCTCTCTCAGTAAGTCATGTACCTACAGTGGGATCTTTCTCTGCTTCAAGAAGTCCTAATGTGGATATTGAAAGACCTTCATTCAAAGAACCACTGCTTGATGAGTTCAGAACTTCACATTCTGCTCCACCAAATATTAAAACCATGCTATGTGTGGTGAGCTTCTTACGACATCCTTTAAAATCAGTGTACCAGAATCATTCCCTCGGATCTAGTTTTTAACATTCTTTTTCTTCAGGTTTCCTTGATTACATTCTTGATTGGTAGTCATGACCATCTATTAGCCGAAAAACTTGAAAACAACATAACTTTTGAAAGTCCAAGAGGTGGCATTGTCTTTCCAGTGGGAAGACAACTTTTAGAGGTGAAGATTGTTATGTGCCTGTGATTGTGGAGTTTTGTATCTGTGTCTTTATTACAGTTTAGTTTATACTGATTCCCCTTATCTTTATCTTATTTTATGTTCTTAATCTATGAGCTCCCTCCATGATAATTTTCTTTATAAACTGTCATACTTGCTTAAAGATTTAATATTGTTAACCGAGTTCATATGTATATTGTTGGATTACCATCCTAATGATTGAACATGTATGTATATGATTTAAGCTTATTTTAAAATGTCTACCTAAAGATAAATATCTGGAGCAAGCTTGGCATTACATCTTTTGCTCAAATGTGTAATTACTATGATCCGCAATCAATTTAGGAATTCACTACAGTTATTAAATTGCAGGCTGTCAGAGGTTCAGCAAAGGAGACCTTGGCTGAAAGCAGTGGGTTTGGAGCACTATTTGGTTGGGGAATGACAGCTATCTACTTGGGTGGACGTTTTCCGCAAATTTATTTAAATGTAATTTTTAAAATCCAACCTTTTCATGTTATTGTTATCTATTTATCAGTGGAATGTTATTATTGTTATCCACCGAAAATATGGGCAACTTTCTTGTGACAGGTTGATCTTTTACTTGTGATCAACCTCTAAATACGTATTTTGGTAAATACTAACTTGGACTTTTGTATATTTTTGCAGATTAAAAGGGGACATACTGAGGTGCAAATTATCTTTCCTTCATCTTTGTTAAGAAAAGAAAACTATAAAAAAAATTATGAATCTGAGTTGTTTTACCAATGTGTTCTGTTAGGGGCTTAACCCATTGATGTTTGTCTTTGCTGTTCTCGGCAATGCTACTTATGTGGCGAGGTGAGCAAATTCCTGTTGTTCCTAAGTTCAGTTTTATCTATACGATCACACCGTTCTCATGCAGCACTTTCTCTTAAATTGTCTTTTATTGTTTTTGGCAGCATCCTTGTTAACAGCTTGGAGTGGTCAAAAATACGAGCTAATCTACCTTGGCTGGTGGAATCAGGAGGATGTGTGCTTCTTGATATTTTTGTATCCTTTAATAAAAAATTAATAATATAAAGAAAAAAAAGATCTTTGTTTTTTCTACATCACTGAATTACACTTTGAATCTAAGCATGAATTATTTGGTTGATCATCGATTAGTACTTATAGATTGTCTATTTCCTTAATAAGATGTTCAGATACTCATTCAGTTTATTCTGTTCCGCTACCGATCAAGAAGTGAAGATGAGAAGCAGCCTGTGTCCTGAATGACTTGCTGACATCAGCTTCATCAGGTAATTATTTTTATTATTCCCAGGATTATTTTCCCAAATCCCTATTTAATTTTATTAATCCCAGATTATTTTCTGCTCAGCGTGTGAAGGTCAACATTGTAAGGGAAGAGACACTTGTTTGATTGATCGACATTAGCTACCTTTAGAACTGAGGAACGCTTCTTTTTTTTTTTTGTTATATTCAATTGATCTTTTTTTCTTTTTACTTCTCTAACTCCTTCTTTCGTTCATCTCTCATGCATTAGTTCCCTTTATGGAATTGGACTCGCATATTTGCTGATCATTCTGATATGAAGTAAATGTGCTTCTTTGGGAATCACTATTTTGTGTTACAGTTTTCTATTCCTGTTTCCTAATCATCTCACTTAAGCTGCTAAATTAAAGTACATTGTTCCTTGAAAAATAGTATAAATGATTCTATGAATACTCCAATTGAGTTATATGTTCTTCAGAAGCCTCAAGCAGAGGGATCTTTACACTTGGTGGTTCAGTGGCTGTACCAAGATACTTGTCTGGGCAGAAAACAATGTAAGCATTCCAGCTCCGATCGATTTCCAGGTGATAGAGACGTTCTCCGGCTGCATAACCCCCAAGAAGCTGGTACGATCTCTCCGACTGATCCATTGCAACACAAAGATCATCTGTGCCTGCTTGGAGTATGAGAAGAAGGTAAATATGTTGAAAACATAAGAAAATATTGATATAGAAAGAGTAGAATGAACATAGGAAACACACATGCTGCTTGCTCTAATTGAGTGTGGTATATGAATTCAAGAACTGCAGAGATCTCTCTCTCAAATTGATGAAATGGCCCTTTCTCAAACCCCATTTTCCTCAACTTGCAAACCCCTTCTCCCAGTTCCATCATTGCTCCCTTGTGATTCTAATCATGTCACCAGTCTCAAATTAGTTACTAAATGAAGCTATCAAATCAAATCGGGCACAAAAGTCCATATAGATTTAAACAATTGATGATCAGATAAATATCTTTAAAATGCACACCAAGATGCATATCCGATCAAAACTGTAGATTAGAATATCCAATTTGCTACCTGGTTGAAAAGGTGATGAAAGCCAACGGCGCATTGAAGAATGCCGTGGATAAGAGTACGAGTGGGCTCTTGGGACTTATTCCACAGTGATTCAAGAACATCATGGCATTTGTAGTAATCCCTTTTGTTGAATAGGGAAACTGCTTCGTCGAAGCTGACTATTTCTTCTTCTTCTTCTTCGTCCGTGAACCCACCTCGGGTGGTGATTCGATACGAATTTGTCGTGAATTTTGGAAGTTTATGTGAATCATAACGGTGGAAGTTGATTCCTGAACTGGAAAAGGATGGAGAAGTACAGAAATTAGTTGTTTTTGTATTGGAAAGTATCGGGAATGATTTGTTTGAAGATGGATGAGTTGTTGATGGTGGGAGAGCAGCCATTGGAAATGGCTGTTTTTTGTTTATTGTTTTTTTTTCTTTGGAAATGTGAACAAGTTTTTGCCTTGTATTGCTTTGTGGTGGAGGCTTCATCTTCTTAAGAAAAATATCTTCTATTTTCTGATTTTTTTTTTTTAGTCAAGGGCTTGTATGTTACAGAAAATTTAATACAAAAGATAGCATATAGGAAATAAATGAACTTGTGCTGCAAAAGTTGTGCACGTAACAAAGACACAGAAAATTGGGCTTATGGTTATTGTACACACGGAATCTCCATTTCGTTCTATTTTCAAATAATATTATCAATTAATATATGATGTATACTAAATGCAATAAAATATGAAATGTAAGTATGTATAACATATAGTCCAATTACTGATTCTTCTATGACCAAGTTGCCAAAAAATGCATTACTTTGAGATTTTAGTGTTCTAACCAATTGTTTTAACATTAAAATTTTCGAATTGGTTGTTTTATTTCAATTTGGTGTTTATTTAGTGGTTGCGGTCAGATTAGTGCAAAATTAGATTTGATTTTAAAGGTCAAAATAACACACCATTTAGAAGAAATAAATTTAGATTATTGTATATGTCATCTAATGTTGCATATACAAATTGCAAAATCGATAAAGTGATACATAAATTGACCATTTGAAAAGAATTGAAATAACAAACTTTCTTAAATGATTGAGATCGATCGTTTGCTACTTTTTGCCAATATTGTGGTGATTATAAAAAAAAAATGTATTATTATAAAGAGAAACATTTGTCATTTCTCAATCTTGTCTAATGACTTTAGTTTCCATTTCGTGGCCCTCCCTTTTGACAACAAGCACATATGAAAGATTTGGTATAGATAGGTGGTTGTATGAATAATTGCTATTTTGAATTTTTTCTATAATATTTATTTTATTTTATTCAAACTAGGTTACTTATATATAAAAATAATATTGGTTTTTTGTTCTATTAATTAACTGTCCTTTATGCCTTCAATTTATTCATCAAAGAAAAAGTTCAATTTTTTTTATCTACATGTCTTGAAAAAGCTCAGCTATTGGTTATATATCTATTACTACAATAAAAATATAAATAATTTGATGTCTCGTTCATTTTACGTAATGCTTATTTAACCATTCTTTATATATAATTTAATTTAATTAAAATTACTAATTAGTATTTTTTTTTAAAACTCAATTAGGGCTCTAATTTTCAAATCTAACCAACCAAAAAAACTAATTGACTTTCATATACAACATAAGCGATTAAAAACTAGCTAGTGTCTATACATATATATATATATATATGAATCTTTTACTCTATATATATGTCATGCCAATTCATATTTTATTTCAAACATGATCAAGTACATCAAAAGTACAAAATCTTTTTATAAATAAAGAAATTCCATCATAAACATTTCTTACATGTACATCATCGAAATGAAATATAGGACAAAGAAAAGAGCTTATTGTGAAAATCAAATATGTGGAAGTGGAATATGGATATTATCGAATAAACACGCAATAACACCAAAAAAAGAAAAAAAAAAGGGGGGGAATGAAAATAGTGCATGAAAAGACGAGACGGGTGGTGGCAATAGCCAGCCACGATCCTTCCCCGGCAAACCCCAAACATCCCTTCTTCTCATGCCGCGAAAGCTACCGACATCCTTGCTGAATGATCGCTTCCCATCGGTGGCTTATTCGCCCTCGGTGGCCTACCACCCAACATTGTTGCCCCCTCCGCCGGTACGCATTTCACCGGCTGCGGCCCCACGCTCACCGCCTTCTCTTGCCGACAGCTCATCAGCAGCAACCCTCCGCCGTTTCCCTTCCTCTTCCCATACTCTCCTCCGCCGCCTTCCTCCTGCTGCTGCTGCTGCCGCTGCCGCAGGAACGCCGCCGTGCCGATCTCCGAGGCGGAGACGGAGAAGTTGGACACGCTGGCCCTGTCGAAGCCCTCCGCGGTGGTGACGCTCCAGTCGATGCTGACTTCGCTAGGCGCGTAGCACTCCGTGGCTGCCACGCTCGGTGTAGGCGGCTCGTCCAGGCTTCTTCTGCCGTATTGAATGGTGTTGCTGCTGGTGGGGGTGGTGTTCAAGGTGAGACCGTTCGCTGATGCGAATCGTCTCGCGTTGAAGGTTGGAACTTCGTCCAGGGAATCCCTCCGGCGGTACATTGGGTACGAGGTCGTCTGAGTCGAGAAGCTTTCGATTTCAAAGAGGTCGGAGCTGGCATCGCTGGCGACGTCGTCGTCTATAATATTCGTCACGCGCGCGATTGGGCTTCCGGGGTTGAAATGCGGTCGAGAGCTGACAGGGTTGTCCATCAATGGCGGCCTGGAGACAGACGGCAGCTCCTGCATTGGCTGGAAAACTTCCAGGGAATCACGCGGGGGATCTTCTAGAAGATTAATCACTGGTTTTGCTACAATCCCTTTCAGAACAGGTTTGGTGATGACCTGTGTGGAGGTGTTGAGGATCGGGAAAGAAAAACCCCCGGCTCCATCCACGAACGGCCGGCCCGACGCTGATATCCGCTGCTGGCGCGGCGGATCAGTGTCGGGGAAGTGATCGTTTTCCGGCGAGAGACGGAGGGGAATGGGAGGTGTAACTGATCTGTGCTGGTGGATGTCATTAGTGATAGAACTTCTCTGGGACGTAGTGGAGGGTGCTTTTGCTTTGTAAGAGTCCCTTTTAGCCTGCAAATAGTTGGCTTTACCATTGTTGTTATTCTCAGCGGTCCCATGTTCGGAGTCTGAGGTAATTGCCTCCTTAACCTCAACAGATTTCTTACCAGTGCAGCAACACTTCCGTCCAAATATCCATTTCCTGGCAACCGAGTTTCTCTTCTCCGACGACACGTTTCTCAGGGAGACTCCGGCGGACCCCGGCGGGTTCGCCAGCAGGCCTGTCTGGCTGTTCCAGCTGGCCTCCGACGAGGCAGTCGGGGTGGCGTGGAAAGATCTCGTCCTGAAGTTCCGACCATACCCATCTGCGGAGGAAACAGAAGACAGTCTTGGATTAACTGAGTTGTTCATGTCCTGGGACACCTCCTGCTGCTTCTTCATGTCGTCGCTGAAATACTTCTGGGCATCGAAGATGCTGATTTCGGTGTCGTAAACGGCATCGTTCTGGGAAGGGTCTTTGGACTTGATGTAGGAGGAGAAGGATATGTCTTGATATGTAGAATTGTTTGGTGGAGAAGAAGATCTGTAATGAAGAGGTGGTTCTAAGACACTAAACATGGGCTGCTGGGATGAACTGTACTTGAAACTTTTCACTACTGTTGGTGGATCCATCACACACAGAAGAATACTTCAATTCTTTTTGCTGTTGTAGGATACTCTACAGGCCTCCCAAATTCCTCAACTCTGCTTTAAGTAGACACCGTGTACACAAATACTTCCAAATTCACTGTAATAAAAATAAACCATGGATCCAATCTTATTCCAAAATACTATTTTATGTCTCCTTTCAGTAGTTGAATTGTCGTCGCTTAGATACATGTTGTGACAGTAATTAGAGATGAAATAACCACAAGAGAACTGGATTGGTATTAAAAAAAAAAGATGAATTCTTGAGACATTGAGTTGGTGCTTTATTTTTAGATGGTCCTGGAAAAAATGAGTTAAATGTAAAAAAAGGAAGGAAATGTGGGACCTCATGGGAAACAGTATTAAAGAAAATGATACTGAAAGATGCTACCTCATTCATGAATGTTCATTCTGTGGTCGATATTGTGCCATATCATTTTCTTTGTTTTCTTCCACCAAACATATGTAGTGATTCTTTATCTGAAATCATCCGGTCATTAAAGAATTTCTAGCATTCCTTAATTAATAATTCTATCCTCTTTCAGACTACATAGATGTGATACAATTTAAAATCCATAATAGATTCTCTCTACATTCATCACTGTGAAGTATGAAGTGATCAGTGAAAATGAAAAAACGGAGCTTATATCGTTTTTACTACAAGAAATTAAATCCCAAAAATGGAAATACCCATACTCATAAAAATGTGTATCATCCATAGCAGAATCTGATTGTGTACCTACTTTTAGTTCACAAGAGAGTTTGTGAGCATAGTTTCTTGGAAAAAGTAAGCCAAAAAAGCACTATTATATTAGATTAATGATGTCTTGGAAAAGATTACAAGATATAATCCCTGACTTGCATTGAGATTGAAATGGCATAAAATTAGAAAATTAACAGGGCCCATACTAAAAAAAATGATTGAGGATTACAAGCCCTTTCTGTCTGTTTCTTGGACAGCAGAACAAAGGTAAGCTATTAAAAGATAATGATTTCAAACATGATTGCCAAATTTCAATGGTTATCTTATCACCTTTTTTGAAGCCAACAGCAAAAGTTCAGATCACCCAAATGACCATTACATTCTCTTGGTTTTGTCTCTAAGTCTCATGACCCCTTCAATCCATGTGGGCTTCTCCATTATGCAACCATACATGTTAATTTCAGATCCAAACTTTTCTTCATCTTATAACTGAATGGGGAAAAAATCCTACATTTATATATTTATAAATATAAATGTGTGTAATAAATGATGAATATTATATGTAGTGGGAGATGAATGTGTGAATTGTGGACTTTGGTGGGGTCCGGTGAGGAATGATATATATGCATTATAGAACCATATAGAGAGTTTGGTGGGCTTCTTTTCACAATTATTACCCACTTTTTGTGTGGCTATGAGCAGATGTTAAATGGGAAATCGTGCCCAAGTGTTGTGTGGGCTAGGGTTAGCTCAGAGCTAGCATGAGTTGCCTTTTTGCTGGGGACAAACTATGTTTTACTATTTCTTTTAGCCATTCTTTAGTCGGTAGTTGTGTACAGCTTACTGTTATACTTATCACAAGCTAAATAGGGGAACTTGTCTGAACATTTTCGAATGAATCTTATGACAGTATAGTGCTCAAAATAGTTCAAAGTTCAAACTAGATAACGCTTCTCAATATATTCTATCATCTCCTCCTGTGATTGCACTCAGGCTCAATACAGTCATTTAATTTGATCTAATCAGCCCCGACTCGATTTGAAATTGATAGGTTATACTTCATCCGTTCCGAAATAAATGTCGTTTTAAAAAAAAAAAAAATTATTTCAAAATAAGTGTCATTGTAATTGTAGGATTGTAAGATATATTTATCAATACTCTACCACAACTACCCTCATCGACTTCTACCAAAATTAAAAGGGTTGTTAAGAGGAAAGATTGAAAATTAACGATTCAATTATACTTAAATAAGGGCGTTATATCATATTTCTTAATTTGTGTAAAAACACATAAAAAAATATTTATTTTGGAATTGAGGGAGTATGATATATTATTTGGTCTCATTATATAATCAAATCATAAAAGAGGGGTCACATAAATTGATGATTGAACATATGTAGATATCTTAATTGTTACATTAAATTACAATTATTGGCTAATAAATGACAAGTTTTAGATCATTCTCTATTCTTGCGATTGTGAGAGCAAATGTGATAGATTATGTCACCTATCACTCAATAATTCAACGCACATAATTGAATGTGTAATAAATTAATTCTACAAATGTGTCCAATAATTACCAATTTATGCAATCCCTCTTCTATCAGACCATTGGTTTGATTCCTAATTATATATGTATTTTGTTCCGGAAAAAAATAATAGTAATAATAAAATGTCATTTTGTCATATGTCAAATCCCAGCCAAATTTGAATTTTTAATCGAGTTTAACCAGTCAATCCAGATCGAGTATGTGAGGTATATTGAGTGATGCTGTCAATAAATCACAGTCTCTTGTGGCCAATTATTTTTAAAACGGGCCAAAAAAAATTCCAGATAATTTGTATTCCAAAATAACTATTCATATGTTTAGTAATTCGATCTTAAACAATTCCAGTTTATTTCAAAACAGGCATTTCTTTTTTAATATATGCGAAAATAACAAAGAAAACACCCTGACCCAGGAACATATGCATTGACAGCATTGTGGGAGGGGCCTGAGACACTGATCCTTCATCCGGCCCGGCCCGGCCCGACAGAGATTCGATCTTCTGATGAGCTACATTTGATTGAAGCTTGCTCAGTACCTTTGCATTTATACAGACAATAACAACCTGTGTTTCCAATGCATTGATATGCTTTAAAGCTTTTGCAATGAGTAGGGCATTCATTACCACAATCCGAAACAATGCACCTTGGTATTGCACGACATATTCTTATTGGTTTTCCAGCCCTTGATTCTATCACAAACAATCCTGTTCGTACATTACAAATCAATAACTAATGGATTTAGGAATTGGCTATGGTTTGTGGTAGGATTCGGTCCCAAGAATGATTTGAAATTTATTGTAGTAAATCAATTGGTATTGTTTGTATTGATATGAATTTAAATACATTAGTTTCAAATCTTGTATTTAAATTCACTCAATCCACACTCATTAGAAGATTGTGTGTTTTCGGATTCTCTTTGGATTTAGAGATTTGAAATATAGAAATTTAAAGTAAATACTTAAAATAAGAGTGGATTTTAAAGTCTTCTTTTAAGTGCTCCCACATTCATATCAATCCAAACTCATCCAATTGTTTACTACTGTAATTTCAAATATGTTTTAGATCTGTCAATCGAACCACAATCAAATTATTAACATAGGTTTGTATAAAATTAATAGATAGAAAAATGAAATTACAAACCAGAAAACAGGAACAACAATGTGAAGATACATAGTTTCTGCTCCATCTTGGAGTCTTTCACTTACTTCTCCTTGCAAATCACTTCCCTTTCCTTTAATAGATCTTTTACTTCAATGCCATATGAAGTGTTTCTCTTATATTGGTTTATGCATCAAAGATGATTGGGAATTAAATAGGGATCGTCATGCTTTTTCTTTTTTTTATTTGGATGAGGACTATGGATAGGATGTATGTTATTGTATGTACAGCTGCACAACTTTACGAGATCATTTTTTCATAAGAAAATTTTCAAAGATTTAGTTAAACATAAAGTAAGGATGTAGTGTTTTGATATGACATAACAAACTTTAAAACCTTATGAGAGGTGTGAAAATGTGGTATTCTAAGAAGAAGAATAAGATACGATGGATATGGTGAGTGTATTTTTTATATTTTATTGAGATAAAGTTGTGCACAATATATTTGAAATAATCTCAAAAAAGATTAGTACTTCAAAACATATTGATTTATAAAAAAACAATCAAACGAGATCATTTCACTTAAAAAAAAAAAAAAAAGGGGGTCATGAAATATGAAATAAAAGAAAGGAAACATATATTTTTTTTTAATCAATTTTATTTATAAGAGGAAACATATTTGACTTATAAAGGATAGAAATAAAAGCGCAGATATGAGAAGTCAAAATCGTGAGTTGAGCACCCAAAACTGCGCAAAATCTAAAACCCTAATACTGAATAGATTGGAGCAAAATTTAGTGTTCCTTTGGATATTACTTGAATGACGAGGAAACGAAAAGCCGCTTCTTCTCGCCAATCCAATGACCCAAAACCTAAAACAGTTCGTGAAGTAGTAGTAGCAGAAGAAAAGGTGGAGGAAGAAGAAGAAGAAACTTCTGAAGAGGAAGTATCCGAACAAGAAGCAGAGGAATCAGATTCGGAAGATGAAGACGAAGAGGAAGATGAAGAATCTTCTTCGTCTGAAGAAGAAGAAGAAGCAAAAGACGAGGCATCGAAAAGAGAAACCCTCCGTGAACTATTGGAACCCTTCGGAAAGTCCCAAATCATGGACCTCATTAAAGCCGCCGTCGCGAAGGATCCCACAATCCTACCGGAAATTGTCGAAAAGGCGGATTCAGACCCTACCCAGCGGAAAATATTCGTATATGGGCTCGGTTGGGACGCCACCTCCGACCAGCTTCTCCAAGCATTCAAGCCCTTCGGTGAAATTGAGGAGAGCAAGTTGATCACCGAAAAAAACACTGGTCGCGCCAAAGGCTACGCCTTCGTGATGTTCAAAACTCGAGCTGCTGCTAGGAAGGCTCTAAAAGTTCCCCAGAAGACAATTGGGAGCAGGACTGTTGCTTGCCAGCTGGCGGCTCAGGGTGCCCCTGCTGGCACCGAGGGAGGGAGCCGGAAGATGTATGTGGCGAATGTGGCGCCCCACGTCAATCCTGAGAAGCTAAAAGCGTTCTTCGGAAGCTTTGGTGAGATTGCGGAAGGGCCATTAGGTATGGATCATGTTACTAATAAGTTTAAAGGATTTGCCATTATTACTTACAAATCAACTGAAGGGTTTAAGAAGGCGATGGAAGAGCCAATTAAGATGTTTGAGAATTGTCAATTGCATTGCAAGAAGTATAATAATACGAACATCACATCGGGGCAAAGTGGTGTGAGTAGAAAAAATCCTGCTCTTAGTGATGTTAGTTATGGAAGTTTGGGGATGAATTCTGGGATTTTGGGATCTAATTTGAATGCAAACGGGCTTTTGATGGCGCAAAATCCAGGGATTGGCTTTGCTGGGAATGCCATGCTAGCAGCAGGATATAATCCAGGAGGTGTAGCAGCCTCAGGATTAAGCACATCAATAGGGGGATTGAGTGGTAACTATGGGATAAATAGCATAAACCCTGGTGTGATGGGCAACTATGGGTCACAAGCAGCTTTACATGGTTATGGAGCCTTCCAGAATATGCAAACGGGGCTATCCTCTACAGGGACGGTGGGAACATCAACCACAGCAGCAAGAGCTCCTAAAGGTGGTGTATCAGCATCCACAACATTTCCCCCTTATACTTACCGTTAGGTATGTTATCTCAAAACTACATGTACTTTCTTGTGAGAGCATTGCTCTTTGCCGTAATTCTGTTGTCACTTTTAGCTTTCTCTGCTCATAAAATGCCTACTATATTCTTTTTGTAGCATGAATAGCCGTTTCAGTTCGTCATTATTTACCTCATGTGAGCTTGGTTCTGTGTATTAATATTTCTCCTGTGATTCTGTTCCTTTTGGCCTAGCCATGGAACTTACTGCAGTTTTAAGCTCTACACGGGATAGTGCACACTTAGTTGTTTTGTCAATTTAACTGTACCTTGAGTTCAACAAGATGAGCATAAGTCACCTAGCATCTTCTGTCAAAGGGTTTGATCAATTTTGTTCCAGATTTATTGACCCGATTTTTTACCATATGGCCTTATATTCTGTCTGCAATTTGGTCAGAAAATTGTGTTTGTTACATAACATATTTTTTTACGGTGAGTTATGAGAAAATTTTATTTGCTAATTTTGAGTTGCTTTGCTTATCTCTGTGGCATGTTCTGATTAAGGATAGATGTCTATCACTTATTTGGTTGTTCTGCTTGGTTCTTCCGTTAAATTCTCTGATGTAGTTGAACTAGTTGAGAAACTATAGTTTTAGCTTGGATCTAAAACTAGTCTCTTTGCCAGTGTAATGAATTCTTTGACCATACTTGATGATTATTGCCATCAAAGACCAGTTTAGGCATGGAAAAATTCCAAGTTATGTGCTATAGTTAAAAATACTAGCTGTTATAGGTGATTAGGCTACGTTGAGGGGAAAGCTGCACTGCCACTTTATCAAACGGAAAAACAGAATATAGAGCGATGGCCTCATAGTTGATTAAAACTTATTTGTCCCCAACCAGGATTTAAAATGTGGCAAAAGCCTTTGGCCCAGTTTCTCAGGGAAAATAGCCAAACATAAAGACTTCTTTTAACTGGCCAGTTTTTTGAGGGGTAGATTCTTGTAAGTTGTATCTTGAGGGATTTGATCGAATATAAAGACTTCTTCTTACTGTTTATTCTAGATAGAATGTACTTTTAGTTGATTTTTTGTTGATCACATCCTTCAAGCAGTTTGGAGACTTTCTTTGCACCATTCATTGTGTTTTAAAACATAGATTTGCTTCTTTTAACCATGTGTGGCTTCTTAGAGCCTGTCCTTTGCAAGTTCGTTACTAGCAAATAATAGGGACATTGAGAGACTAGTACACGCTTAATCGATATTTCATTCACTCGGGGCAGCTATTCTAATAATTCTCTTTTCAGATATAGTGCAAGTAAATAGTTTGTCATGTTTAAGGATCAAGCAATGAAACAGTGGGCAAACTTATGATCTGGCTTAAGCATGCCCTGCCTGACATTTGTCAACATATATTTGCATGATATTAGTTTAACTCCGTTCTCTCTTTCTTGCAGGTGATGATGCTTCTCAATGAGCCTACTAATCTAGAACAACATCGAACGATAGCTTGAATATCTCGGAGCAAACTGGAGATATGTTCGGTGTTTTGCTATGATTTGTTAAGACAGTGGACACAATCATAGATCTTCTTCTTTAATTTACTTACACTTGTACGTTGTGCTTAGCTTGTACAAGTGCTAAGATGCAACTAGACTGTGTACATTGGGCTTACTATTTGGACTCTCCGAGTTCACATTTCTCAAGTGCTTAAAATCGACTCTCCAAAGGATCCTGGGAGGAATTCTATCTAATTTAAATCGACTGGATTTTAAACCCATTATAATCAATCGCTATCAAATTTTATTTATGAGCAAATTTGTTATTGTGAATTTGGAATTTTATAGCTTAAATTCATCCATCCAAAAAGGCAACAATATTTTATAATATGTAGTGTATATATGTATAAGAAAACAAAAACATTCTTGTATTATTAGCTAGAGTCTATTTATTTTAGGTTTTGAGAGGAAAAATGTGAATAAAATAGAATTTGACTACTGCTTCACTATGCTGATGCCTCTCTATATTCTGAAGGTATAATTTTAATTCTTCAATTAATTATGCATATAAAAAAAAACTCACATCAATTTCAAGCTCCTTTTGAAACTAAAGGGAAATTATGGTTTACCTTTAGAATCTAATTGTTTTTATTTTTTACTTTCTTATCTGAAGTATACAAATATTTGCATTTCACAAATTAGCAATAGAGAGAGGCCCAAAAAAAGCCCAATTTAAGAGAATAGAAATTGCTGTGGCAAAAGCAGAAGAAATGGGCTCATCAGTAAACCCTAAGCCCATTCCAATCAGATTTATATACTCTTCGTTTACGTACTAGGGTTTCAGTCTCAAAGAGCACGCAAATTCACTTGCCTCTCATTCTCTCAAGTTGCAGCTCCAAGAGTCTAAAACATGGCTGAAAGAGGCGGAGACAGAGGCGGTTTCGGTCGTGGTTTCGGAGGCCGTGGACGTGGCGGAGATAGGGGAGGCCGCGGCCGCGGCGGTCGCCGACCCCGCCGTGAATCGGAGGAAGAGAAGTGGGTTCCGGTGACGAAGCTAGGCCGATTGGTTAGAGATGGAAAAATCAAATCCATTGAGCAAATCTACCTCCACTCTCTCCCAATCAAGGAATACCAAATCATCGATACCCTCATTGGACCCTCTCTGAAAGACGAGGTGATGAAAATAATGCCCGTCCAGAAGCAGACTCGTGCCGGTCAAAGGACCCGATTCAAGGCATTCGTGGTGGTCGGCGACAGCAACGGCCACGTCGGATTGGGGGTGAAGTGTTCCAAGGAGGTGGCTACCGCCATACGTGGTGCCATTATATTGGCTAAGCTCTCTGTTATTCCGGTGAGGAGAGGTTACTGGGGAAACAAAATTGGGAAGCCACACACTGTTCCTTGTAAGGTTACTGGGAAATGTGGGTCTGTTACAGTGCGTATGGTCCCTGCACCACGTGGTTCCGGTATTGTTGCAGCGCGTGTGCCCAAGAAGGTCCTCCAGTTCGCTGGTATTGACGATGTCTTCACATCCTCCCGTGGATCCACCAAGACTCTCGGCAACTTTGTCAAGGTCTACTTCATTACTGGTTTTTAACTTAAATTAACTGGAATTGATCTGAGTTGATCAATTTTCTGATATGTTCTAATTGTATTTATCTGATTTTAGTTTGATGCTTGTCCTGATGGAGTTGAGTATGTTGTTGCAATGCGGATATGGCCTTTTTTTCTTTAAAAATTGTGCCTTTTCTATCAGTAGATGCATTTTTGAATTCTCATTTCATTAGCATTTCACGTATATTCTATTAATTGACGAACTTGTAGTTTGGGTTACTCGATTGTTTGAGTTAGTGTTTATAGTTTAGTGTTTTCTGTTAATCAATTGAATATGCTTGTGATTTATGAACTAGCCTCATCTAGTATGTTTGGATTGAATACTTCATGTTGTCTTGAAATATACGTTGAACCACCACTTAGTTTCATCCATGTTCTATTTGCAAAATGTCTTTTTTCCATAAGATGCATACATCAGCTCTAACCATTTGTTGTTAGGAAATGTTCAATTATGCCCATGGCAGCCATGTTGTGGATCAAATTGTGTAACCTGATTAGTTGTTCATAATAGTAGTTACCTAATTCAAAGTTAATTGATGTAGTTACAAATTTACACTTACCTCCTCTTGCTTTGATGATGATAGTTTTTACTCACTAATTGGAAATTGTTGTGTACAGGCAACTTTTGATTGTCTTCTGAAGACTTATGGCTTCCTAACTCCAGATTTCTGGAAAGAGACTCGGTTCACAAAATCTCCATTCCAAGAGTACACCGATCTGCTGGCAAAGCCCACTGCCAAGATTGTCCATGTGGTGGATGACGTAGAACCATGAGCTACTGTGTTTTCTCATATAAATTACTAGTTCAAATTTTGTTTTTTTGTCTGATGGATTGTTAAGTTTACTTTTATTGCAGCAAACTGTTTTTGTGGTGTTTGTCCTGAATTGATTTGATACTCGTTTCTGTCCTTCTTAAGTCCATTCTTGTTTCTACATTCTATCTTTCTTTGATGACATGTTTTGCTAGGAACGAGTTGATATGTTAGCTTCTTCAGAATAACTCTCGAAGGTTGTGTTATTTCAAGATTTTTTATATATCGCATGACACTATAATTGCAAGTTCTAAATTTGTTTTAGTTTTTTCATCAACTTTATGTACGCAGTGATGATTGATGAATTATCGGATTATTAGAAGTAATATATAACTGTGCATTAGGTTTTTGGAATTACTATTGAGCTATTTAGAAGGTTTTCGGATTGCTTCTGTCAGTTTGTTGTCAAACATTTTTGACATCAAATTTTGTTAAATGGTTTCCTCACCGCAAATTATTAGGAACTAAATTAAGGCCGTATGAGATGTAATATATACCTTAATAATTAACGTTCACAGTAGCCATCAAACTTGAGAGATGAACTAATATAATTCATGGAGTTTTCATAACTGGAGAGATGAACTAATATAATTCATGGAGTTTTCATAACTGGACTGGCATGGATAAATTCAGTGTTTTCATAACTGGACTGGCATCAACTGGGAATGGAAACCGGTTCAAATACATTTTTCGGTTAAACCGAAAAGAAGTTTTTTTTTTTAATCACATTCACTTTTTGTTTTGGGTTATGAAATAATAATTTTTCATCTTTGAGCTTTAAAAGTTAAAAAAGAAATTAAAAGAAGTAAAGAAAATGACACAGATCGAATGAATAATGAATTTCATCTTTGAGCTTTAAAAGTTAAAAAAGAAATTAAAAGAAGTAAAGAAAATGACACAGATCGAATGAATAATGAATAATATAGAGAGGAGCTTTAAAAGTTAAAAAAGAAATTAAAAGAAGTAAAGAAAATGACACAGATCGAATGAATAATGAATAATATAGAGAGATAAAACACGCAGCGGAATAAAAATAGAGAGAAGAGAAGAGAGACTTCTGCAAATATAATTTTCTCACTCAATCTAAACACTTTTGTAATTTGACATTTTTATGACTTTATTGTATTTATTTTAATATAAATCATATAAGTGCATAACTTTTTTAATGTAACATAAATAATATTGAAAAAAATAAACAAAGATCATTTTATTGAGGTTCAACCAATCCGATCGATTGAACCATCAACCGGTCGCCAGACCGATTTGGCCATCGGTTCGGTTATGAAAACATTGGATAAATTAGGAATAAAATTGGTTAACTTGTCTAAATACTATATTTCATTCATTGAAAAGTCCAAAGCTCAGTAATTCCTAATATGTAATTACTTCTTTTAATTTAAACAATATGAAAGATTAAATTTTTAAGAGATATTTAATATAAAAAATTGTCCTTATCCTAGTCTCGGATCCAATAACAATTTTGTAGCTGGACTTGGACCCAAAAGAAGAGTCCAAATAAAAAAATCGATGGAGAGAAGCCATAAGATAAAAATCAAATAAAATGGAAAAGGCATGAACAAACAAGAAAACCTGGGCAACAGTCGACTGCAAGTTCTCACTTCTCATTTAACGGCGGCTATGGCTTCTGAGAAAGAGGCTGCTCTTGCTGCTACCCCCTCTGATTCCCCCACCATGTCAGCATACTCCTCACCCCACTATTTTTCTACTCTCTCTATGCACTAATTTTTCTATTTAATTTATTGATTGTTAAATATTGCAGATTTGACAAGATTATTAACAAGGAAATACCAGCCAACATCGTCTTTGAAGATGAAAAGGTTCTGTTGTGTTTTCTTTCCCTTTCTCTTCATTTTCTGAGGAATGTGATAGCCCCTGTGCTTTGGACTTTTACTGCAGCTTTATTGTTTTGCTTACATAACAGATTAAGATTATTTAATGTGATTGTGTGGATGTATCATGTATGGACTCGATTTGTGAAGGGGAAACAGAATTTCTAGTTTCTGTAATGGTGAAATGAAAGCCAACTTCAGATTCTTGATTGATATTCGAGAGAACAGATTGTAAAATACTTTTTTTTTTCTTTTTCTTGTTTTTCTTTTGGGCACATTTGAAACTTTGTTCTTTCATTGATTTTTCGATTCTGAAGTGTTATTGATCTAGAATTTGGTGTCTCTTAATCTTAGTTACTCACTGCTAAATGTTTCTTACTAAATATTGTTGCTGTTTCAAGTGATGAATGGATTATGTTTCCAACACCTAACTTAATGTTGATGGCCTCATTGCTTTGAATCCTGAGCTATGAATGAACTTAAGGAAATCTATCACCTTTTGAGGGGTCTTCTGCTTCTTTACTAAATTTTGGGCTGGAATTTTTTTTTTTTTTTTGTTCCTGAACAGTTAGTTATCTTCGTTTTTTTTGTCTTTCCTTTGTCTATAAATGAATATCTTTAAGTCATCATAAATCTTTGATTTCTTGTTAATGTTTTGCATTTTATTAGTTGTAAGTGCTGGATTGATCACTATTTCTACCGGACAATGATATGTGAGAAATTCTCAAAGTTCATCATTTTCTTTGCAGGTTCTAGCTTTCAGGGACATATCTCCCCAAGCACCTACTCACATCCTGATTATCCCTAAATTAAGGGATGGATTAACTGGAATTTCAAAGGTACTTTCTAATACTTCCTGCGAATCATTGAATTTTCTTCATTGACCTTTGATGTCAATGTTGTCTGAGATAGTTTTTTCATGCAATTGCACTTTTTTCATCAAGCTGTGTGCTTGAAAACTTGAGACAATGGGGTTCTCTATATACCAATAAGACTCTTCTTTGTGAAGAGTAGTAGCTTTGTAGTAACGTTAATGTATTTTCTATATCAAGATTTCTGCATGTTTCCATCTGGGTGGATAGTTATGTAAAACTGTATGTTTGTTTTTATTATACTGGTGTGGGAAATGAATAAAATACATCAGTTGATGTTTAACTTTAAATTTGTTTCTGAATCAAGCATTCATTCTCATTACCTTCTGCAACTTCTACTATATTCTCTCTTTTTTTTTTTTCTGGATATAATATTAATGTGTTTTATTTGTTTTTGTACCTCCTTAAATTCTCTAAACCTAGTCTCTTTGCCAGTATAAAGAATTATTTGACCATCCTTGACGATTTTTGCCATCAGAGAAGCGGCTCTTGACAAGTTTAGGGAGGAGAAAAGGTTCAAATTATGTGCTATTCGGCTATACTTTGAGGGGGAAATCATAGAGCTGTGCTGCCACTTGACCAAACAGAAAAACAGAATATAGAGCAATGGCCTCATAGCTGATTAAAACTGATTCATCCCCAACTTGGATTTAAAATGTGGCAAATCC
Organism: Scutellaria barbata; assembly: GCA_028654395.1. NCBI lineage: Eukaryota > Viridiplantae > Streptophyta > Magnoliopsida > Lamiales > Lamiaceae > Scutellaria > Scutellaria barbata. The sequence continues at coordinate 7,863,070 of CM053646.1, read as the reverse complement.
TTCCCTGTTTTTTTTGCAAACAGAAAAAAGCAAAGTTGATTTCAGTTTCAGGGGTAGATTCTTGAAATGTGAGGTTACGCATAATTATCGCTTGCTAAGAGCACGGCCCATTTTGATAGGAATCTTAAAAACATTTAAAATTTTAAGGGACAAGGTTGAACATTCAGTTAAAATTAGTTGATCAAAATTTCCCTTGCATATAATCTTCTCTCATCTTCGAATGTACAATTTTTGGAACTTACATAAGCAACCAAACGAAATCTTTGAGTCACTATTCATCAATGATTTATGATTGATCCTTTAGGCTGAGGAGAGGCACTTTGAGATTCTTGGCCGTCTTCTTTACACAGCAAAGCTCGTTGCAAAACAAGAAGGGCTTGACGATGGCTTCAGGGTTGTGATTAATGACGGGCCAAATGGATGTGTGTATCGTTTTCTATTTCAATCTTATGCATTTAACCTTCTTTTCTTGTTCCTGACATCAACGTTGTTTTGGTAGGTCAATCCGTCTACCACCTGCACGTTCATCTGCTGGGGGGACGTCAAATGAACTGGCCACCTGGCTAAGCCTTCCATCTATGAATGCATCTGCTGAACGTCTTTACTATTGGAATTTTAATAAATTTATGAATGCATCTGCTTCTTACAATGAAGTAGATATAATCCGTACTAGTTGTCTAATGATATTCATATCTGCTGAACGTGTTACGTCTGAATCTAATATTTTATCTCAAGTTGTGACTGAAGTTTCATATGATGACTATGGTTTCTTTTCTTTTGAGTTCTGAGAGAAGTGTGCATTGTTTGGATGCAAGACATTTTCAAGGACTGAATTATGTGACACTGTTAAGTTATTTTAGATACCTTAAAAAACAGTGTAAGTTAGCAGTTGGAATGAAATAGGTTATGGGATACATATCATAACTCATTATTTTAAACGAATTAATTTCATTACCAATGATATTTCATCTCATATATAATGCATATTGTTATACTCTAGGTTACATAACGATACATCACAATTATTCTGTTTTGTACAATATTGCATGAGAATAATAAAGGATCTCATCTTGTTACCCATATTAAATTAAAAAAAAAAAAAAAGAGAAGTAGTAATATCTTTTTATTGATTGAAAAGAAAGAATTAGTTGGGGGGTTGAAGGCCCATCCAAGAAATTTAATGTCGGATAGTAGTAGTACAAGTACTAAAAAAGCAGGCCCAGATTGCCTTATCGTTATCTCGGACCATATGTTGATCTATTTCATGTTTGCTGCTCCCTAATTTACCTACCAATAAACTTGGAGTTGATAACATGTTATTTTCACTGTTTTCTCTTAGACAACACAAACAATACAAATTTGTCTTTCTCTAAACATGTTTCTTTGCAAAAATTATCTTCCTATATATATGTATATATTAGTCTTGATAACCTCTTTCATGTGAACCTCTAGGATGGTGCAATTTCTTTTGTGACTTGTTGAATCACTTTTATCAATTATTATAGAGTTTCTTTGGTGTTTCAAGGAAATTCATGATATTCTATATTGAAAATAAAAAATTCGTTAAATATGAGAGGACAACGAAATAGAGCCAAAAAGAGCATAAGATGTCCACAAATCTTCGAAAATTGACCCTGTTCCCATCATTGGCCTGTTTTTGCAGACAATATACAAACCTCCAGTCTTTTGGTCTCAGTGTGAAATAATTCACTTTAAATTTGTTCACAATTTGTCCCCCAATGATAGCGAACATTTTTGTCAATAATCTTGACAAATGATTTTGGCTTTACTTACTTAACATGGAAATCCAATTAATTAAATCAAACCGATTCAAATGAGGAATCAATGAATGATTATTTTCTCCAATAGGTGCAATTTCTTTTATGTCGATCATGTTTGGATATAAATTTTCGATGATTATGGTTTTTAAGTTACTTTAATATAATTCCTGGGTTTGAAAACGATGGAGGAACTTAATCGATAGGGAGGTTTGAAAGTTTACATGGATGAAAAAGTTATATTTAATTATTATAGAAGCATATAGATTCTTCTTTTATGGACTAGGGAGTTACCACGCATCAATGGAGGAGTTGTTTGAAAACCAACAACATCAACCAAGTATTTCGACAAGCAAGAAGACACTCTGAAGCATGGTAATCACATGCAGTTATGCAATAAAGACCACTCGTTGTTGGACAGCCAATACTGAGTTTCCCTTATCATATCAGCAACGTCATTTGATGTAAAGGGCCAAGTGCTTCATTATTATATTTGAATAAGGGAGGAATTCAATTATTTAATTTTATATTACACTCTCCAAACACCAATTAGGTTAAGTAAATGATACTTGACAAGAAATCTTAAATGAAGAAAGATTTTTGGAAAAATCTACCAAGTTTAAAGAAAATTCCTGGCAGTTGTGTGTTTCAAAATGGGTCCAACTTAACCCTATAAATAACAGCACCAGACATACCTAATCCTAATCTCTCTCTCTCTCTCTCTCTCTCTCTCTCTTAACAATGGCAAACCAGAAAGAGGTAAGCAGGGATGAGAGATGGTCACTAAAGGGGATGTCTGCTCTTGTAACTGGTGGCACTAGAGGCATTGGGTAAGTAATATTTCCTCTAATATATTACCATTAATTTGAATCATTTGATGAGCCATGATATATTTGAAGGTACGCGATAGTAGAGGAACTAGCAGGATTTGGTGCAAGAATCCACACATGTTCAAGAAACCAAACAGAGCTGAATGAGAGAATTCAAGAATGGAAAGACAAAGGGTTCGAAGTGAGTGGCTCTGTTTGTGACCTAACTTCAAGACCACAAAGAGAGCTTCTCATGCAAACTGTCTCTTCACTTTTTGATGCCAAACTCAACATTCTTGTGAGCCCTTTTTACATCACATAATAATTATTCATTTAATACATTAATAGTCACCATATTTTTCTATTCCTTATTTGTCATAATTAGATAAACAATGCTGCAATAAGTGTACTGAAAAGAGCAACGGAGTACAGTGAGCAAGACTTTTGGCAAATTATAGGAACCAACTTGGAGTCTCCTTTTCATCTATGCCAAATTGCTTATCCTTTGCTCAAAGCCTCCGGCAAGGGCAGTATCGTCTTTATCTCCTCCGTCGCCGGAAAACTGGCTCTTCCCGCCCTTGCTATTTATTCCGCTTCCAAAGGCATCTCATTTCTTCTTCTTCTTCTTCTTTCTTTTTTCTTAAATAATGTATAAGGCTATGTGGAAAGACAAATTAAATCTTCAATATTGAAATAACATTGTAATGGTTGATATTTTGCAGGTGGGATTAATCAGTTGACAAAGAATTTGGCATATGAGTGGGCTAAAGACAAGATTAGAGTTAATACAGTTGCACCATGGGTAGTCAACACCACAATTGCAAAACCTGTAATAACTCTTCATTGATCTCTTTTACACCAAAAATGAAAAATAAAATAAAAAGAAACTCATGCTGCTATGAGTCGATCCACGCAATAATCCATAAAATAAAGATTGATTTTCAAAAAACCGTTTATGTTAGAAATAGTGGAGTTCTAACTTATGAAATTATATACATAAAACAATTTAATATAAATTTTGTTATTTATGAAACCAAGTTCCAAAATTGATTTAAAAAAAAAATTAATTCAACATCTTCATTTACAATTTATGTGAAAAATAGACTTGTTCATTTGTTTGTTTATATATGTAATTTATTTAGTAAAAAAAAATAGTTTTCAGTCATTTCACGTTATCGCATATGGTTTGGATGCCTTCTTTTTGACATTTTCAACTAAATGGTCCCAAAATATAAACTCTTTTTCTTCCACCAATTACTTGTATTTGTATATGTCCCAAAAAGTTATGATGGATTTATTTAATTCACACATATTTTTAATGATATTTTGCAGATAACCATTTTTGAATTTTCTTTCAATACACCAAATTATTTGGTGTTATTTAATTTCGTGCAGGAAGAGGTGGAAAAGTCAATTCAAAAAATGTACGAGCCCATAGTGGGCCGAACACTCATCGGGCCGATAGGAGAGCCCAATGAAATCTCACCATTGGCAGCATTTCTCTGTCTTCCAGCTGCTTCTTACATAACTGGCCAAGTTATTTATGTTGATGGAGGCCTCACTTCAAGTGGTTAAATTATTTTACTTTTTATACAATCTAGTTTAATATTAGTGTTTTTTTTTTTTTGTAATGAGTGTATTATTTTATTTGAAAATTGGTTTGTATTTGATTAAGTCTCCCTAATAGATTAAGTGGAAGTGATTTAATACTTTTTCATTGGTTTTCAAAACAACGATAGATTGTAAAATTAATATTTTAATTATTTGATTATGGTAAAGAGGAAAAGTCAAATTCAAATTTGACATTAAAATTTGGTAAATAATGTAGATATTAGAAAATTCGTGGATTAAAGAAATAAAGATTTAGTTTTCCGTAGATTTGTCCAATATAAAGTTATTAACACGTACATACATGAATTTATAGTAAGGTGAGTTGGAAGGGTAGTAGGGTTTAGACATTTTTGTCAAATTGTGTGTGCTGAAAATGATTTCTTTCAATAAGAAAATACTATTTAATTTCAACAAAGTTGGTTCTTAATTTACAAGTTTTAAAATCTGAACACGATTATTCAAATTCCCCAATTAGAAAACTTTCCATAATTTATTCGACTTTGAATTAGATTGATTGGTTTGCATTTTGCAATTAGAAGGCGACAGTTTATACAAAATTCTAAGTAGTTGATCTGACTCCCAATTGACTTTTTTGGACTTATAGTTTATAAATGATGTACTTGATAGATAATATCCATCCACATATACATATATGGGTGCACATATATTATATAATAGTGCATATGATACTATATTTATTTTATGCAATGTTGTGGAATTTGGATCGAATAAGGATATAGAATGAATTTCAGGGCAAAAATGATATATGTCTTAAAATTGTTTCTTCCCTAATACAAAAACATCACACACTAAAAAGATACTAGAACCATATTGATATCAGATGTCAAGAAGAAGAAAAGTAAAAAGTTTACCTTATATTTAATCGAAAACCGATTCAAATTAAATAAGTGTTTGGGTACTTTATTTTGGGTGGTAAAATACTTGTATAGTAATTAATAAAATAATGATATAAATAGATAAAACTTGGGAACTAGATACAATTGTGTAATTATCGATTTAATGAAAGAGAAATAAATTGTTCGCCTAAAGAAAAGAAATGAATTGTAAAAGAGTAAAGGTATTTTGCAAACTTGGGCAGCTGTCCTCCTAATTTAAGACCCAAGTGGATCCAGGTTGGGCACTGTTGGGCCCTAATTTTAATGGGCCAAAAGTAGCGAGGCCCACTAGTTTGATGGCTGTAGGTTCCACGGGCCATAATGTTTCTGGACCTATAGGTTCAGTCTACCGGCTTTGTGCTGCCCCGGCCCGAGAACACTGGTTTTATGGAGTTCAGTTTAGAGAGATGAAAGGCGAAAAATAATGGTGGATGCTATAACATTGTTGGATCATGTGCAGAAATTGGTGGTTGTAAAATCAGAGCAAGAAATCGAAAACTTGCTGCAACTTCTATGGCGGACCCGAAAAACGGGTCTAACCGCTTCGCAGAAATCTTCCATTCAGTTGCTTCTCAAGCTCCCTTCGCCCCACGATCTCGACCCAGTGAGTCATTGCTCAACTCTCGCTCTAATTTATTAATTTTTAATTATGTTCTATTTTGCTTCTCTCTGTTCACTGATAAAGGGAAAATGGTGGGTTTTAGTCTGAACATGCTTTTGAATATGGAAACAATTTCAATCTGGACTTTTTCTTGAAGAAGATCTAGACCACTTGAAGTTTAGCAGTTAGTATTGTATTAGGTTTCTATTGCAATTAAATTTTGTTACAGGTATTGGCATCTCTTCGAATGGTTATACGAAATTGTGTTCACAAGAATATAGAAGGTGATGATGCTTTGAAGCTTCTTCCACCTGATCTTCCCATTGAACTGCAAAGCATGCTTCTTACATTGTTGCAGAAACATGAGAGCCATTGGAAGCAAGAGCTGTCTCAAGAAAAGGTAACATTTCCGCGGATGTGATGAGATGCGATAACTCTAATCATATTTCCTAGGTTCATTCCATGAAACAAACTATTGTTAACTTATTGTATAATGTTGGTTTCATAGAGGAGAAGAAAGTAGTTTGTGCTAATGGTTGAACTGATTCATAGTTGATATTAACTGGTGCCTTCATAGTCTTTTATTTGATTGTCACACGTTTTTATTAAGATTCTTGTGTGTACAATGCATTTTCAGCACGCATTTGAATGGACCAGATTGTCGCATCAGGTTAATGTTGGGCTCTCAGCACCTATGTTACCTTTTTTTCCACCTCAAGTTCATCCAGTTCCTCATTTCAACGGTCAAAATCTTGGAGGTCCAACACCAATCACTGCTGAAAGAAATGCCGTGTGTTCGACTCTTCAAAATGATGTTGTCCCTTCAGAAAATCTGGTAAGTAAGATGACATCCTTAATAATGTGGCTTGGTTTGGTGAAGTTGGAATTAGAGATGGAACACGGTTTGAAACTGAGGAATCCAACTGTGTATCATTTTGCCTCGGTAGAATTTCAGTTTCTGTTAAACAGTAATATCTTGCCAACTTTGGCTGATAAATGCAGGGAGTTTTTCCAAGGGTGAAGTCTATGAATTGGACCGTGGAGACTAGGAGTGAGATGTCAACTCATCGAGTAGCTATTATTACTCTCAAGGTATCATAATAAAAACCAATTAATTGTAAAGTTTGAAATTATTCTCATGCAATTGATCACAGAATGAGTTAATTACAATGAATTAATCAATAGCTGCAAGATTATACCAAGTCTCCTTCGAACGAGATGGAAGTGAAGTTTCAACTCACAAGAGACACACTTGAGGCGGTGCTGAGATCGATGACCTACATCAACGACCAATTATCACAATCTGTTAGTCTAATGCTCCTCGTTTCTGTTTTTCAAATCTCGATTCTTTTTCTCAAAAATCCTGAGTTTTAAAATATATAATAAAACTGGTAGTTTTAACTTCTTTCAGCTTTTGGCAATGTTAATAAATTTTGTTTGCTATCCTTGTTGCCAGGTGAGATCCACTTCTATACCATTGCAGAAGAAACAAAAACTACAAAAACTATGACCGAGCCAGGATAACAGCTCATCCTACACCCGTTAAACGGCTCAGTAACTTCTTTAGTGCAACGAGATGTGTCTATTTATCTATATCTTGGGGGCATGTTTTATAAATCGGACATAGACAAAGAGGAATCGAAGAACTACAGATGAATCTACATGAACGAAACAGAAGATTTTCCCTGTATGCTAATGTACATAGTCATTTTCTCTTAATGCTCATTGACAAGAGTATGATTCATCCCTATTATGTAATTGGTCAAATACAATCACATATAGTTATTTATAATGTAATAATGAAACAAAATAAAATTGATATATCTTTTAAGTTTTTTTATTGGAAAAAAGCATTTTTTGTCTCATGTTCTTTCAAACTTTATCTTTCGTCTTCTGTACTTTTATTGGAAAAATGCATTTAATGAAGGGCAAAATTAACAAAAAAAAAAAAAAAAGGGAACACAGAAAAAAATTTGAAAGTGTGAAGAAAAATGTAAAATCAGGAAATAAATAAAATAATAAATATCTCAAGTTTAGTCTATGACTCTAATCAAATCATCTGTATTTACGCGCAACTTATAAATATCAGTACTTATCACTTGTCAGCTTCAAAAGATGATAATGGCGCCTCTCAATCTTTCTCTCTCTTCGCCGACGATAAATCCCTTTACGCCTACAGCTTCACCACATTCTTACTGCAAATCTCTCTCTTCTCAATTTCGCTGCAACAATTCCCACAAAAAATCCGTCGCTTTCTATCCCAAAACTGCTGCTGATAGAGTGTTGATGGATATTCAAAGCTCCGGCGTGATTGCTTGCCTTCGCGCCCAAAGGTCGAAACCCGCCGCCGCAATTTGTTCACATTATTTATTTATTTATTATTTATTTTTTGTTATAGTGCAGGGGAAGCAATTGAAGCTGCTCGTGCAGCACTTAGAGGTGGAATCTCAGTTGTAAGTTCAAATTCTATCATCATTGTTAGTAATTGACTAATTGGCATATGGCTTTTTTTGAATTTTGAATTTTGAAGCTTTTTGATCAAATGGTAATGTGTGTTCTGATCAAATTTGTATTTGCAGTTGGAAATCACAATGTCCACCCCGGGTGTTTTTGAGGTTTATTTAAAATTCATCCTTCTGCTTTCTTTACTGATTGGTCGTTGATAATTATCTGCCTTTGTGCTGTTCTTGTTTTCTTATGCAGGCTGTGCAATGTTTGGTCCAAGAATATCCTCTAACATCAATTGGAGTAAGTTATGTATTTGTTAGGCTGTATATATGGTTTGAATGTTCACCGTTCTTGGATAACCCCGTTGGTTGTTTTGCTTTCACTTACACAGTTTAACTTATGAAAAATTGCTATGAAGTTCAGTTTTAATCAGTCGCCTCCTTTTTTTGGCTATTGCAGGTTGGAACTGTTTTAGAAAGACAAAGTGCCAAAGATGCATTAAAACTTGGAGCTAAGTTTTTATTGAGTCCTGCTATGGTGAAGGTAGCTTTGGAATGTGACTATACTATTCAAGTTGAAGAAAACAATGTTATCATGTCAATCCTATGAGCAGTGTTTTATTAGTTTCTTTTGAGTATAACTTTTGAGGGACTTCTAATTTATGAAGAATATATAATGTAGTAGTAATCTTTGGCCCAAAGCGCACATTTATTTAATTATTTTGAAAACATTTGATGGTCACAGGGTATTCTAGATGACGTTGCAGAGGGCCAGGCTCTGTATATACCTGGAGTGATGACCCCAACAGAGGTATGCTTAATTTTATTTTTCTTTTCATTCATCACTCCATCAGAATTTGACTGTATAGATTTTGCCGTATTTTTGAAATACTGAAATTCCAACCTCTAAGTGAACACAGCATACATGAAAAGTTTACTAATTCACTTTTATTGCCATGCAGATATTATCTGCATATGATGCTGGTTCAAAAATCATCAAGGTGAAACTCTTCTTTACTTTTACGTACAGAGCTCATGCATTCACAACCTTCACATTGATGAAGTTCTTGTTAGTTATCTCATGCATGATAGGAATACCTTGTTTATCATTTCCTACCAAAGTGCAGATCATCATTTATTACTTTTCAACTACCATGTAGCAACAGATTCTATGGTGAAAGGTCAATGCTATCTTTTGTTGTATAATCAATGAAAATTTTGAAATGTGGGAATGAGTAAGATAGTCAGTATATCAATGTTCACTCATTTCTTGAAACTGAATTCTAATGATAGACCATTTGTTGATTTTACTGGTTGTATCAAACCGAAAGCATAAAACAAGTATGTCCTTGCTAACAAAGGGAATTATCCAATAATCCCATTTGTTTAAGTCTGATACCAGGGTCAAGACTACTAAGCATACCTTTTCTGTTACTATTAACTGACATGATATATAGTGGTTTCGATATACATATATTTGTTTGACGTGTCTTGGAAAATTTATCGGTTGGGAGATGGGGATCTATCGTTGCAATATGCTTGTGGCTTCTTTACTTTGTTCAAATCTCTTTTGAAATTTGAACAACCCTATGTTCATGTGTAGGTGTATCCTGTATCTGCATTAGGTGGAGTTGAGTATATAGCAGCAGTGAAGAAGCCATTTCCCCATATCCCAATGGTTGCATCACAAGGCATAACATTAGGTTAGAAAGCTGAAAGGTTTCTTGCTTTGTGCTACTATAGTTACTTCTACCTTTGCTATGATCAACTTCTATTATAGTTGCAGACTCTTTGTTCAGGAGTATATGTTTTTTTAACTTTAGATGGTCAATACACATTATTTTATACTTATTCCATACAATACTTGACAGCATAAAGTCTAGTACTAATCATGTTGATATATCATTAACTTATTGGTTTCCTAACATTTCTCTCGATCTTGATACAGATTCAGTGGGACAGTATATTACTAACGGAGCATCATCGGTTGTTTTATCAGATGCCATATTTGATAAAAAGGCGATGGCTGAACGAAATTTTGCTCTTATAAACCAATTAGCCAGCTTTGCAGCTATTCAGGGCAGTGAAGCTGTAAGGTTGGAACTTATGCCCTGTGTATTTCCATTTCAATACAAATATCAAATTTAGGTTTAAGTATGAAATAATCTCACTGAATTACAAGCACATAGATGAGATTTTGATGAAGCATTTGAAAAATCATGCTAAGCTTCAGATTCCTCTATCCCCTTGAAAGCAGGCCAATGAGCTGCATATAAAGAAAGCCTCCATTGTCACTTAACACTGAACTGATTTTATGCATGCAGGAAAACTAGGGAACATCTATCTTGACATGTTTTTACCAGTTGCCCGTGAGACAACCAGAAAGGCCCTTGGGTAAAATTTTGTTTCTTGAATTTCATCTCTCTTCTTCAAAGAAGTCAAAGCAACATATGCATCTACGGGACGTGATTTGCTGAAATGGGATTGTCGGATCACACATATTATTTGGCAGAGATGTATGCATCCATAGCCGTAGCCGAGAGTTTACAGTGGAGTGGAGTGTATCCGATTCCAGCAAGAAAAGTGAATGCTTTGAATGAATAAACTAATTTGAAGAGTGAGAGCAAACAAGGGCTTCAGTTAATTATTAAATTAATTGCAGGAGATATACTAAAAACAAGACTTAGCTTTGAAATGAATGACGTAACTTCGTAGGCGATAATAACAACAGCAGAACGTGAAAAACTTAACTCGCTACGATTCATACAATACAGTAAAATAATATAAAAGATTATCCAGCATCACTATATAAATTCCCTACATGCATTTCAAAATCCACATTCAAAATCATGTCCAAGACTAGAATCGTCCCTTTAGTGTTTGCACTATTTCTCCTGGGTTTTGTACTCTGTTGTTACCCATTGCCCTCGGTTCTTTCGACCAATGATGATTCTATCTACCCCGACGTGGGATCTTACAACACCAGAGAGGAAGGCGATGGGTTGAAGGCTATGGGTAATTGGGTGGCTAAGCGACACAGGAGGCTGCAAGATTGTCGCTGTGCGTGTGGTTGCTGTGGTGGGATCTGTAATTCCTGCTGCCGTTTGCTTGAAAAAAACAGAACCGATTGATCCATCAATCAAGTAATTACTACTATGCTATCGCAATCTGATGTTGTTTTGTCCTCGTCGTGTGTAATAACACTCAGCATGTGTTGTTGTGTTTGTAAACATGTAATGTTTTTTCTAATACAAGGATTCAAATTTGTGTACTAATAATGAAAGAAGCCAATCACAAACCAAACAATTTTACAACTATATCTGGGACTTTTGAGCCAGAACATTTTGTTATCAACCAAACAATTTCAAATCTTGTTTGATCTCAGGGCTCTGCTTATTCACATCTGACGATTCCAAATACCATTGTTTAAGACGCACTGAAGTCTTGAGTACCTGTGAAAAACGATGTTAACGTTCCTTGTTTTCTTCGAAATAGAATGATTAATTTAGTCGTACCTCATTATCCCAATCTGTTCGCCAGACCATGAAGATAAGTGAAAGTGTTTGAGTCGCTACTCCACAGAGCAATCCAAGCCATATTCCCTGTCAAATTCGCCTAGTTTAATAAAATTTGTTTGATTTCAGCGACAAATGTGAAATATTGTTTGTTTGGCAAACTACCTTGACTTCAAGATTGATGAGATATCCAAGCACAGCTCCAATTGGGAGTCCAATTATATAGAAACAAACAAGATTGATAAGAGCAACCTTTGTTTGCAGACCAGCTCCAACTGCCACACCTGAATGACAGTTAAAATACATTAGTTCATGATACATGAGACTTTGAAGGCCTTATTGGATGATAAGATAAGTTGGTTTAAATATAACCTGAGAGAACAGGGAATATGCTACCAAGCAACACTGCAAATGCAAGTAGAATTGAAAGATCGGAAATGGTCTGCACCACTTCCTCTTCGTTCGTGAACAAGTACCCGATTTTGTCTCTGAAAACCAAGCAAAGAATCCAAAAGAATATTCCTATTAGAGATGAAGTCCCCAGTAATACTTTGATTGAGAATTTTGTAGCCTTGGCATCTCCTCTCCCTAGCTCATTCGCCACTCGAACACTGTTTCAAAGAAACAATATATACCAACTGATTTTCATCAACCTTTTTCGGCCTCGAATAAGTTAAGTTAAACAAACAGGGATCATACCATGCAGCACCCATTAGGCCAATGATGATCATAAGTATCCAACTCGTGATGTTAAAGCTGAAAACACAAACTCAATCACCAAAAAGCAGAGAAACACAAATCAAGAATCGTAATGAATGGCAATCTTACCATATAGAGAAGGTGGATATGGCAATCTCTGGATTTTTCATGTATCCAGCAAGTAAGACCAAAATTCCATAGTACCATAATTCCAAGCTATGATTAACACAACCAAGATCTAGTACATTAATAAATCATAGGAAAAGGTATTCACTATTTAAGGTTGTTAATTAAAATTTACCAAATCATGAGGCCAGATGACATAGAGAGCTTCACAACAGGAAATAAGTCCTTCATTGCGGCCATGGTGAATCCCTTCCATGTATCGGGGCACCAACCGCCAAGAATGTAGACAAATTCTCCGATCACAACGAACCACGTAGATATGCATAGCACAGTCATGGCACCAGGGGTTCCAAAATCAAGAACATACACAAAAAGCCAAGACAAAAGAATGTGGATTACAAACTGCAGAGATGATAGCCATGCAATGATCATGTTCTTTTGCTGTGCTTGTAAGTACATTTGGATCGTCAAGCTAAAAACCACGCCATATATATGAGGAATGAACCACAACGAGACGTATCCAGCTGATTTCGCAACGTCTGATTCCTCACCAAGTAGGTTGAATAGTGGTTTTGCAAAGATGAAAATTGGAAGTAAAATAGTAAGAGTGATGATATCAATAAGCCATGATCTTTGCAAGTAAATCCCCATCATATGGTACTGTTTTGCTCCATAGGCTTGGCCACACAGAGTCTCTGTTGCACTCGACATTCCAAGCTACAATCGAACAACATATCATATATTTTGTGATCTAAGCATAGACTTACAACACATATTATAGAGCAGGGAATTAATTACCAGAATTCCATTGACAAACTGAACTGTTAAGGCTTGGACAAGAGCATATCCAGATAGGTCCAATGAGTTTATGTGTCCAATAAAAGACTGAGTTATTACTACGGTTCCAAACGAACTCACTCGTGAAATAACATTTGGCCCTGCAACTCTCCATATCTGTTTGGATTCTTCAACAACTCTTCGTTTCAAATCGCCTTCTCGTTCTTTGGGACTAAGAAGGGGTGTATGTATGCTAGTATCACTCATGGTTCTCCAATGACAAACACAACGAAAAAATCATTATTTATTTCAGCAAGATACTACTTAACTAGCCTTAGTCGATCTCAATGTAGAATTTTAAATTAATCAGAAACTTCTATGGTTGGTCACCATAAACCAAAAGGTTTTACCTTTTTAATAAATTTTCTAAGTTATCTGGAGATCTGTTCTTACAAGTAACATTTTTTTTTTCTACTTGTCCCCCTTAGAATATTATTTACACAGTAAACAAATGATGAAAATGGGACTGTAAAGGAAGAAATCAAAACCCATCTTCTTAACTTGCATTAAAAAACAAGAAGATGATGAATAAACTCTACCTCTCTCAGTACACATGAATCTTCATACTATATTCATTTATTTTATTTAATGATAGTTAAGGTAAAGACAAACAACCCCAGAAAGTCGATAAACAAACAAAACCAAAAGTCAAGAATAATACATTCGAGAATCTGCGCTGAATCGGGACAAAAGTATTTAAACTATTTGCACAAACAAAATGGAAGAAATATTTATGAGGCAAGGAAGGACTGTCCCTTCGAGTAAAAAATCAGCAATCGTTTTTAAAAAAATCGTTTGCCCCTTAAAAATCACTTATCGGAAACGAAGAAACACGTGAATAGTTGCAATGAAGGTGAAGAGAAAGACAACAGATAATACACAACACATATGGGTGATGATGCTTACTTGCTTTACCAATGTGAGGATGAAGGGCTTTTTCTTTTTCTTTTTATTTTCTTTTTTTTTCTAGGTTCTTAAATTTATGAACAGCTCAGACTTTATACAAATTTATTGCAAGGTTCATGAATCATTGCTGATTTGCTGGTCAGAAAAAACTGGAAAAGCCACGTTGTATATCATGTATGCATATCTAGATTTTTTTTTTAGGATGTATTCATCTAAAAATATATAATATAAAAAGGTGACTAAATCTTTTCAAGACTTAACATGTGGCATTTTAAGGTATATCTAGGGCTGTTCAAAATATCGAAAATTTCGGTATACCGCACATACCGTGTCAAAAATTATCGAAAATGTCGAAAATTTCGGTATACCGAATTTTTTGGTACGGTATCGGTATGGTAATTTAGAATTTCGGTATATACCGAAATATATTAATATTAATAATATAAATGTTATTATTATTATTATTATTATTATATATATATATATATATATTTCGGTAAATTTTGGTATTTTCGATAAATTTCGGTATGGTATAATGGTAAAATTCGGTATACCGAAAAATTCGGTGATTCGGTATCAAACGATATAAGCTATCAATATACCGAAATTAGGTATACCGAATTTCGGTACGGTAACGGTACGATTTTTGACTTATCGAAAATTTCGGTACGGTATACGATATGGGAAAAAAAATTCGGTATGTCGTACCAAACCAGCCCTAGGTATATCAAAGTGGATCTGATAGAATTTCAGGGGAATAGTGTAATTTTGTGAAACTATGGTATTGGTATCACATACCAATTAAAGTTTAATTTTTGAAACAAATAGAATAATTTGGTGTTGGTTTATGCAATTTTCATATTTAGTCTAGATATAGTATTATATATTTGATATTTCTATGAAGCCAATTACAATATTAAGTCTTATTGCCTCCTTTTTTTTTTCTTTTTTTTTAAGACAATATATTAATATTAGTAATCTATGTCCAATACCAAAAAGAAATAGAAAAACATTTATTGGGTTTATTTAGTGGGACTCATTAAGGTGGCGTTCTTCAAGTCGGCTTTTAAATGTTGCCATGTGATGTGACTATCATGGATAGTATTTATGAGGTCCTTATATTTTATTTATTTATTGTTATCTAGTTTTATCTTAATTTATATAAACCCTTATAAATTGATAAATAAATTGTCCTCTTGCTTCCTGAAACTTAGTCAATGTTGCTTTATAAACGCTACACCCCTATTTCAATTATGATTCGAGTTTATTTTTTTAGAATCAAATCCTTTGATCTATCTCCTTTTATATTATATTAGTTGAAATAATTTTGTTCAAACAATTCATATGATTTATTTAAAATAAAATTTTGAATCGAGGAATAATAGAGACTTAAGCAAATTCTCAAATAGTAAATCTACTGTGGTATCATTCCACATGATCAGATCAATTGGTCAAGTCCAAAAAAAATTAAAAAAAATTCTAAAATTAATCAAAAATTGTTATAAAAATAAAAATAAAAATTTAATTAAAAATCCTAAAAAAATTTGCAAAAGGATCTAAACCGAAAAGCTATAAAAACAATATATTGGTTCATTCCACGAATCATCCAACACAGGTTTTATTAATCAACAGAAGGTGAAATCAAAGGCTAGAGGTTGGTTTAACAGTTGCAAATGCTTTATATATACAGCACTAATATTTATATTTGTGTGTGTATAAACTATAATGTATATACTTTAGTTTTTGAGTTACAAATATAATATTATATATATATATATTTATTTATATTATATACTAAGAAAATAAAATAGGAGATTTTAATACATCAATTAATGCAGGGTTTATTTCAAATTTGCTCGATCTAAGTTCAGCTTAACTGGGTTGACTATTAATTATAAAACATTATCAGGAAGTGAATTAAAATTCTTTTACATAATTTTTGAATCTTGAGATTGGCCATACTTGTGGATAATATTATATTTGTCAAAACCCTGCACGTAAACTCTTCAAATATTTTATTCTCCTATATACGTTTTGTTTAATCTATATAAATCAAAATACTTGAGATTAAGATCATCAAAATTATAAATCGATCAATTCACTTGGTCAACAAACACTGTAGACTTCTTTTTTAATCTAAACGTACAGTAATGATCACCTAATATATTTCTTCATTCTTTTTTAACCAAGCAATCTTACCTGAATTATTTCTTGGAGTAGTAGTTTTTTATACCCATAAAATACACTAAATATTATATGGGATCTAATAATTAGTTTTTTTTTAAAGTATTTTGCTATATAATTGTACTAATATTTTACATTGACATTGACTTTACATAAAATATTTTGCAAAATACTTAAAAAAAAAAAACAATATTAGGTGATCCAATACTAGTATAACCCAATATTAGGTGATCTCAATACTAATATTTGCAAAATACCCAATGTTAGGTGATCTCAATACTAATATTTTACATTGAGATTGACTTTACGTAAGAAACCAAACATGGGCTATACTACAAAATTGTATATTTTGTATGTTATTACGTGTAACCATGAAAGTAAATAACAAACAATATGTTATTAAGTATAACCATAATTTTGTAATGATTATAGATGAAGACACATTAAATTGCATTGCCCTAAATAGGAGAGTACTTGGTACACAATTAATAGTGTATTTAATATATTTCACAAAATTGGTGGTACAACAAAACCTATTAAACAACTCTATGTCTCCATCGGTCCATCCCCACAATCAATATCTTTATCCACTGCCTGGCTGTACCTTGGGACCGAGTTATGCATTTCTTCTAGAATGATCTTTTAATAAAGTGGGTTTCTTTCTGTTTTCACTTTTTATTTGATAGTCGTGATCTGCTGAATAGTTATAATCAATTCACAACTTTATTTGTATATAATTTTATGTGATAAAATAGTATTGCATTCAATCTCATTTAAATTTAAGTGTTGTTTTATAATTTTTTTATCATAAATTATGAATATTTAAAATTGGATAAAAACGGCATTGATAAATCTTATGTCACGTGGAATTCAAGGAGATTGTGGAATATTATATATGGTGTTGAATAAAAGTGTTGTTTTAGAAAAAGTAAGAAATCTTTTTTCATAGTCTGATTTGAAAAATAATAATTGACTCTCTGCCTATATATTAGTAATCACAATAATAGAGAATATAACAATGTTTAAAGAAATTTACAAACCCAAGCCGAATCCATAAGATATATATATATATATATATATATATATATATATATAAATTGAAGTTCACAAAATTTAGGAATGAATTAGAAAACCTTTTAAGATTAAGTGGGCTCCACAATAGGTCATTTATTCTTCCTACTGTGCCACTTCTTTATGAAAATAGTATATTTTTCTCTTATTACATTACAAGAATTATTATAAGAAGAACACGATATGCACACATATAATAAATACAGAAATTAATATAAAATCAATTTATTGATATAATTTTACAAATTATAAAATTCAGTTTTATGTATTAATATAAAATTCAGTTTTACAAAACAAACTTTATTTTGTAAATTATGTATTAAACCGTTTACATAAAAGGATGTGACGAGATTTTTACTTCATAATAAAACTCATGTGAGATTTCTAGTGGTGTTCAAACGGTTCGAATCGTCGATTTCGATTTGGAATCGTCAATTTAAAAAATCGTAAAAAGTTAAATCGAAATCGAACCGTGTGAGTTTCAGTTTCGGTTTGATGGTTTTAATATCCTTTTTTCTATTTTTTTTAATTTTTTTTAAAATTAAATTTGCATATAAATATTACAATTATCCATATATTACAACATAATAAAAAAAATTTAGTTGATAATTTGATATAAATGAAAAACTAAAACTTACATTTACAAGTTACAAAACATAACATCACAACTTACAAGTTACAACTTCAAAAATAAGATATTATAATTTAAATACAACGAAATACAAAATTAAATCCGGAAAATGATTTTACAAGAATCATACCCCAAACAAATAACACTATGAATTGATATGACTAGGTAAATACTGATGTTCATGTAAACCTTCACTTTAATTATTAAAGAAACACAATAATGATTTCACTTCATTATCAAAACGATTATTCTGGAAGAAATTAATGACTGGTGGGTGACTCCGTTGGGAGTTGGGACAATATATAAGTTGGTAGTATACGAGTAGTTGGTCCCAATATTTATTTATAATTTAACATTTAGCAGAAACGTTTGGACTAATTTCACGTTATTATATTTTTAAAAAATGGCTAAATTAATTAGATATCGAAGATACAATCTTATAGATCCAAATACAAGACAAAAATATATAAATCAATGAATTCGAAATCGAAGATGCAATTTATAGATGATGATGACGGCGATCATGATAATTGTTTGTTTCAAGTTCTCTACCTCTAATGACATAGAGAAGTTTGAATTTTTTTTTTTTTTTTTACGATCATGACATCCAAAATGTTAGAGCCAATCCTGATATTAGGTATCATAGTTAGCCGGATGTTATTGTTGTTTATATAAGATCACTTACAATGGTTAGAAAAATTTTCAATTATAGTTAACTCTCTCCCCTCCACCTATCCATCCACATCATCATTCCTTTAACTATAACTTATTTTTTATAACTCCTCCAACCATATCATTGGTTAAACACTATTTGGATATCAACAATCAAATCACATTTTTTATCCAAATAAACTTATATTTAATTTGAGAATTTTTATTTAAAATAATTTTTTATTTACGAAATTGTGAATAAAATAAATATCAATTTTTTTAAATTTATATTTTTTCATTATATTGTTAATGAAATATTATTAATTTTTTTGTTAATATTTGGAAGAATTATTAAAAAATCAATTTATTTTACCTCTCGGAAAATATATAGTTGTAAACAATTATTATAAATTTAATCAAATAGTACATCAAATTTTAGAAACAGTCATAAACGACTCTATTTTGGAAACGGTCATAAACAACTCTATTTTAATTTAATATACTTTTATATTTTTTCTTGAATTTAATTAAATATATATTTAAAATTGAACTAATATGAAAATTGAAAAAAAATAAAATGATTTATCTTAAAAAAAAAAAAAAAACAGACGTTAAAACAGAACAACCAGTACATGCAAATTTCAAATTGAAAAAAAAAATTAATAATAAAAAAACAAAAATGAACGGTAAAAATGAACAGCAAAAATGAATAGTAAAAATGCAGGTGTGTGAACAGTGTCCGCCTCTCTCACTCTCCTGTGTGGCGCGTGTATCACACGCGCCAATCACAAAGAGAGTTGTTGGACGCTCTTAATTCTTTTTTTTTTTTCTGGTTCACACTTGTGAACCGAACAGTAACTCAATTACTTAACTATAACTATCAAAAAGGCTCCAATTGGAATATAGTAATAGTTAGTGAATCATAACTCTTCTTTTTTTTGTGCATTGTAAGTGCTCTGAGGTTATAAGACGAAAACAATTCAGGAAAAAAATGATTATAGAATAGTCAATTTGCACTTTTATAGATGTATATATTTTTCAATTTGAAGAAAGTTTTATAGGTTCCAATTTAACTATTAAAAAAAAACAAGTAATTCCACTTTCTTAAATTCAGCATAACAGTTTACTTTTAGATATTATTTCAAAAATCGGAACAATGTAAGGAGGAATCTTTGGATTAGGAAAATATTAAGATTTATATGTACAACAGAATTTATAGTATATGTTTTAAGATTTTATTGCAAATCTGTTGACTCCATCATTCCTACTTTTTATACGCGTCACCAATGTTGAATCAGAAAGTAAATCTATGAATATCCAGCATATGTAAATATTTATTTATGTACTATTTTTCTACGGAATTGCATTTTCTGAATTTCTAATTCTTAATCACGTCACTTTATAATTAAATTACTAAATAAATAGGAACATAGTAATCTCAATATATCATTACATTATATCAACATTTGACATCGAAATCTTCAAATTCTCTGACAATGGAGAGAACTCATAAAGTTTGTCTCTCCATTCTTATTGCTCTTTTACTTTGCACTCAATATTTATCAACTTCTGCCATGCCAAAATACTCCCCCAGGTTCTCTCTCTCATTTCTTAAACATTTTAAATATGAAATATTCTTAATTTTTTCAATATATATTTTATTTTTGTCAGCTATAGAAGATCAAGAACACACCAAGAAACTCACTTTGCAAAACAACTTCTAGCAATTGAAAACAAGAACTCAAACTTTGGACTTTGCAACTTAGAAAATGGATTGAAAGATCAAGAAAATCACAGCACACACTATTTACATAGTTCAGCTAAAAGGCCTACGTCCACGGGATAACTCAGGGGGAACTTTTATTGATCATCAAACGAATTTACAAGAAATACAAGAAACTCAAAACTGAGTGAAACCACTCCTTTCTCTCCCTGATATTTTCTCTAGAGACAATTAAAACTATATATATCCTAAAATCGTAAGATACCTATATATAGGCTAGCTATTACAACAGAAATAAAGTTAATCCATCAAGAAACGCATCTGGGACGTTGATCTGAAACAGCCAACCTCAATCTTGAGAATCAGCTGCAAAATCCCGTTTCTTGAGCTTGAAACCGTCACAAAAACGTGTCCAACTCAGCGCGACTTTATAAGTGAGAATGCGCCTATCTTTATTCTGCAACTTTAACAAATGAAAGAAGAAAAATGGCTGAGGCGCCTGTATAAGTAATAGCGCGACTTTCCCTTTGTTTAATAACCAGAAACTTGAACTAAAAACGCGCTTCAAACTTGCGCTTCTATAAGTGAAGCGCGACTCTCTCCTTAGCAAAATTTGCAGAAACATGGCTAACCTTTTACAATTTTAAAATAATGTAGGATTTGGATATAGAGGTTTCTAAAGAGAATAAGAGGGAGACGATTATGGATTACGATCCTCCTGGGGCGAATCCGAATAATCCCCCACCACCACCACCTCTATAAGCAAGATATTTGTCCTAGTTTATGATACATTAATGGAGATGAGAATTTATTCTATTAATAAGCAAGTTTTAATTAAATAATAAGATGAATGAAGTTGTTATTGGTTTCAAGATCATGAAAAGTGATGGAAATCTTTTATTATGAGCAGCAGATAATATGCTAATTAATTATATTTTTAGTTGCAAAATATTTTATTTATTTAGCTACTATATATTGTACATGCTAATTTAATTGTTATGTTATCGGAAAATGATCCGCCACATTGCTAATTAACCATAACTTGTATATATAGAATACTTTTTCTTAGAAGCAACTATTGAGACGTTTGTGGAGGTTGATTTGGGTATTTTCACCAGAAGATTCCAAGTACCATCTCTTGCAGTACTTGTATGAATGTTGTCAACACAAGAAAGCACTTACACAGGTCACTTTAATAAATTATCTGTTATTAATATTATACAAGTACCAACTCTCTATATCTAATTTAGTTAGGATCATGGTGTGGTCGATGAAGTTGGTCGTTTATCATATCTGCTTGCGTTTTCCATTCTTATGAATAGCTTTCAACCGCTTCTTTCTGGTGAGCCCAATGGAATGCTCAATTAGGCGACGAAAGAGACATGAACTTTGTCGAATGAATGTTATTATGACCAAAGTTTTAATCCGGTCGGGGCTGGATGGCAGAGTGTTGTAGTTTATGAAATTTGTTCTTGGATAAGTTGTCAAACTATCATTCTTGTGATTGGAAGAAACAGGTAAATCCATTGCATAAGCCATTGATTTAATGTGGCAAAATTGGACCAAAGAACAAATCAATTGGTAACATATTCAACATCCATATATTACTTTATTGTACTAATTAAAGTGGTTTTTTGAACCCTCAAAATAACTTATAATATTAGAGCAAGATTTCTCAGCTCAATCAAGCATCATTGCAATTCTGTTTGTTCTCATCAGAGGTTTCCAAGTAAAATCTTTCCAAACGGGCTGAAGTTTTCAATACCTGTAAAAAACATCACTAGTTAATGTAATAATCAACACACAGAAAAATAAAAAAATAATCTTTGTAAAAGTTATTGGTAATGTTATAATGTACCTCCTGTTCCCAGTTTGTTCTCCATATCATGAACCCAAGTGAAAGTGTCTGTGTCACTACTCCACAGGTCATCCCAATCCATATACCCTGCGATTTCAGATCAACACGAACTCAGAAACACGAGTGATTATTTACTCGATCAGTTGTAGTCGTATAAGGTCATTCATGGCTACCTCTACTTGAAGATTGAGAGCATATCCAAGAACCGCACCAATTGGCAATCCAATCACATAGAAGCATCCAAGATTGATAACCGCAACCTTGCTTTGCAAACCGGCTCCAATAGCCACACCTAACGACAAAACAAGTGCAGAAAAACGAGGTGAAAAGCACGTGGAAACATGTTTAGATTTTTACAGAGATAACTAACCTGAGAGTATGGGGTAAATGCCACCTAGGAAGACTGTGAACCCCAGAAGAAGAGAAAGATCAGAAACTTTCTGCGCAACTTCCTCCGAGTTGGTGAATAAATACCCAATGTTCTTGCTGAAAACCAAGCAAATTACCCAGAAGAAGAACCCTATTGAAACTGATGTGGTGATCAGCACTTTGATTGAGAATTTCACAGCCTTGGCATCTCCTCTGCCTAGCTCGTTCGCCACACGCACACTGCTCATCACAAATCGTGCTAATCATTCGTCGTTTTATGAACAAATATGAAAAAACTGAAACAAGAAGGATATGTACCATGCAGCACCCATGATGCCAAGGATGATCATGATGATCCAACTAGAGATATTCAGGCTGAAAATTCAACTCTAATCAGTAGAAATTCTGGGGTTTTTTTTTTTTTTTTTTTGCAAGTAATCGCGCAGAAACAAATCTTGCCTCTGGCTTACCAAATGGAGAAAGCAGATATTGCAACTTCTGCATTTTTAACATACCCAGCAAGCAAGACCAAAATCGCATAGTACCACAATTCGAGGCTATAAAAAAAAAAAAACCATCATCATTCAAACCAGCATCAGACATGAATTCAAGAACTAGCTGCTCAAGAATTACCAGATCATCAGACCAGACGAAACAGAAAGCTTCACAACTGGCAATAAATCCTTAACTGCAGCAATAGTGAACCCTCTCCAAGTATCAGGGCACCAACCGCCAAAAATGTACACAAATTCTCCGAAAACAATGAACCATGAAGATATGGTGATCGCAGCCATAGCACCAGAGACCCCGAAGTCAAGAGCGAACACGAAAAGCCAAGACAACAGAATGTGGATCACAAATTGGAAACCTGATAGCCATGCAATGATCATGTTCTTCTGCTGTGCTTGCAAGTACATTTGAATCGTCAAGCTAAAAATCAATGCATACACAAATGGAATAAACCACAGAGAAATAAATCCAGCAGATTCAGCAATGCCTTGTTCCTCTCCAAGTAGATTAAATATTTGGGCCCCAAAGATGAAAACAGGAAGCAGAATAGTCAGTGTGATGAGATCAATAAGCCATGATCTTTGCAGATAAATCCCCATCATATGATACTGTTTTGCTCCATAAGCTTGGCCACAAAGAGTTTCTGTTGCACTCGACATTCCAATCTGTCGAACAGAACAACACATTTGTATGCATCATAAGTACTAATTCGCCATTTTTTGTCGGTTTTCAGTATGAATGAGTGAGTTAGTTACCAGTATGCCATTGACAAATCGGACACTTAGGGTTTGAACGAGGGCATAGCCAGCAAGATCTGTGGAACTTATGTGTCCCAGAAACGACTGTGTAACAACAATGGTTCCAAACGAACTCACTCTAGAGACGACACTTGGCATTGCAACCTTCCATATCTTCTTTGATTCTTCACAAATTCTGACTTTCAAATCACTCGAGCTAAGCAGCCTCTCTTCTATGCTATTGTTATCATCCATGTCTCTACAATCAATATAATAATGAAACACAACACGTTAGTATCATGTATAACACTCAAGAATTAAAAGTCATCACCTTTCAGTTCATCAACTTTCACTTCTAAAAATTTCTTAGAGCAATATTGATAATGAATCAAAGGCAATGATGAAGTATTGTTTCAATAAAGTGGGAACATTAAAGTTGATCAACTTTCACTTTTTAAAATTTCTTAGAGATGAGGCTGAGCAATATTGATAATGAATCAAAGGCAAAGATGAAGTATTGTTTCAAATTTCAATAAAGTGGGGACTAAGGAGACAAAGACATGTATGTAGAGATGTCCAAAACATGCCTTATTATCACAGAAAAACAATGCAATGATAGAAAGCGGCGACCAATGAAAATCAAACAGGGATTCGAGGCCAATGATAAGAATAAACCATCATAGCTCTATGGCTTCGTGCAATGAATATTTATTTCATTATTTATTTTATTTTATTAAATATACATGTTCATGACCAAATATACAATTGAAGTAGCATATATACAAATGGAGAGAGAGAGGGAGAGAGAGAGAGAGTTTCTTACGAATGATATTCTTGAATGTGGTGATGAGAGGTAATTTCAGACTCAGCTCAGCTAGACTTGAAGAAGGATTTTTGTTTTCTTATTATTTTATTATAGTGAAACAAGACAGTAGTCCACGGCATCAATATGCTGTCTAGATTCTCTATATATTTCCTATTTGAAGTTTCAAAATCAATTATAATTAAAATAAAACATTTTTGGACAAATCGTCTGGAGACAAATTAATTTAATTTTTGGCTAACGATGTATGTCTAGTCATGCTAGGTTATTGACTTAATTTAGTAATTTTCATATTTATTATAAACCCCACTGAATACAGTCTCTCTCTCTTTTGTTTTGATAAATCCATATGATATGACTAAGAATATATGTTAAGAGTTACACTACTCCTTAAGAAATAATTATATCCATTGCACTTCGTTTTTTGGATAAATCCATATGATATGACTTAAGAATATATGTTGAGAGTTATAGTATACCTTACGAAATAATTATATATCAACATTGCACTTTTTTTTTTCTTTGTAATTAATTATTACGAATGCTTTGTTAGTAATTAATTATATGCTTTGTTATTACTCATATGTTTATTGAACCTATGTTGAATCTGTAGAGAGCATTTCAGACAAATGAGAAGAACAAAAATCCCAATGATTGTGGCAAAAAATAAACATGATTTTGATAAGAAAGAAAGAAAGAAATCTAACAGTTCATGAAGGAGGGGAAAAAACAAAAAAAAAAACAAAAAAACATTTATTTACTCGTGGACAATAATTGCAGAAATCCTTGAGGCAATTACTGTCCCAAAAAAACAGAGAATGAATAAAATAAAAGTTGAGATCGAAAATTCCACGACCAAGCAAATTTTACGACATGTCAAATTTGTGGCCAACTCGTTAATGATACTTTATATTGCATGACAGATGCTCTTGCACCTACCAATCTATCTTTCTTTTTTTTGTCCCTAGCTGACATGGAATCTTTTAAGGTTGCTAAATTTTTCACAATTATTATTACTTTCTGAAATAACTAGGCGTTTTAATATACCACTTTTAGAAAGAATTTTTTATTTTTATTTATAATCTTCTAACTTGAGAGATTTTTAATATTTCATCTTTATATTTTCACAAAAATTCATATGCAATCTTCGTATTATGTGATGGTTAGAAAAACATATTTTTATAGTTATACGATGCATATTTTTACCTGTAAAACATATACTACAATTTTATTGCATATACGATGATCTCACAAAAGATAAACTATTACATATTTTGTTTTAGTTCTCAAGTGTAGTAAAAAAAATGTTTTTTTTAGTCCAATTAACATACTATAACAGTTCATAGTGACTGATGTTGTTTACTTCACATTTAAAATTATGTATTAACAATTTTGTATTTTTCGAAATTTTGAGTAATTTAAAAAATTTAAATTTGTTATAATAATAATAATAATAAATCTATATTTACAATGTGTCATCATTTGAATAGAAGGACGTTATTAAAAATCAGGTAATATAATCTCTAAATAATATTGATATATGTAAGTATCACCACTTTAATTAATTATAATATATGATTGAGGACCTAGGAAGATAATGGAACTGACACCTGACAGTTCAATTTCAAGCTATCAAACTCAAAGTGGCCCAAATTTTTTGGTGGAAGAATTCAAATTGGACCCAACTAGGTTGGTTTTAGACAAAATTGTCTCATTTCAATCATATCTTAAATATTTGGCTTAGTTGAAAAAGAAAAAAAACACACACACACACAGATGCATTTTTTTTTCAGAAATGTTATTAATCCCAACTTTTTAAATTTAGAAAATAATTCACCACATTTTTCAAAATTATAATTTAATCTTGAATTTTAAAAATCAGTAAGAAAATCATGATTTTAATAAATTATTACAAAGCGACCACATTTAATTTTTTCTGGAAATTACAACTTTAATAATTATTTTAAAAATTACGACTTTAACACATTATTACTATTCGACTTTAGCATGATACTTTACTTGATACTTGAATTCAGATCGTCATAGAATACAATTATACTTTAAATTGCAAATATTTGTTAATATTGTATTTTTTTTAATTTTTCTTTTACTAAAATCAAAAATGTCATGATTAAATTGTAAGTTCGTAAAAAAATGGTGATTTTTTTTCTCCCTAAATTCAAAAGGTTGGGACTAAATTGTAATTTTGAAAAGATTGTGATTTTTTAAAAAAAAAATTTATTTGCATTTAAGCCTAAATATTTCAACTGTGTACTATCAGATCAGCCAAAAATTATATAATTCGAATAAGGTATATTCCACGACTCGTAAATTAGCACAGATTGTGAGTTTTACTGAAAATAATGAACTTGGAAGTTATAATAGGTACCCAGAAAAAAGAGTGAAGAAAGTTACGAATCCCCGATTGTAGTGCTGAAATAATATTGCTCAAAACCTAAGATCCTCAAGTTCATAATTTCAAAGCCTCAGGCAGATACATGTGACAAAACATGGGACCAAAATCAAATTTTCAGTGTTAAAAAGGTCGATGAACTTGTTGCCGGAGTCAGGATGTTGCAGAAGGCGACGATCATCCATTTCAAGGTCTCTGAACCGAAGCATGATCCAAGGTGCTAGGGTTATTCTCGTCTTTCACGTACCATCTCTTGAGACGAGCTGAAGTTTTCAACACCTGAAAATCGAGCAAGAAATCAGCAACAGCTCGATACCAGTTAAAGAGTGTTTATATAGAGATAGATATATGCACTTGTTGATTACCTCTTCATCCCAGTTTGTTTTCCATGTCATGAAGCTAAGTGCAAATGTTTGAGCAACAACTCCAGTGATCATTCCAATCCAAATGCCCTGCAAATCACATTACATTTTTAGAACAAGTGTTGCCAATTTTGAGGAAATCTGTCACTCTTGCAAAATAATCATCATCAATCACCTCAATTCGAAAATTAAATGCATAGGCAAGAACAGCTCCAACTGGTATTCCAAGCACATAGTAGCAAACTAAGAAAAGAATCGCCACCTTCGTCTGCAAACCGGCTCCGATTGCAACACCTGATAGCCAGCATATGCAGAATAAGCATTCAGAAAAAAAGGAGGTTTGATTGCTAAAAAGTCTATAATTATGCCTAATCGGAAATGAAGAATAATTCACCTGAGAGCACTGGATATACTCCATTGAGCAAGACGGAGAAAGAAAGTAGATAGGATAGATCTGCAACGGTGCGTGCCACTTCCTCGTCGTTGGTGAACAAGTATCCGATCTTGTCTCCAAACACCAAGCAAAGAATCCAGAAGAACGCGGCAATTAGAACTGATGTGCTGAGCACTACTTTGATCGAGAACTTTAAAGCTTTAACATCTCCTTTGCCTAGCTCGTTTGCCACTCGCACACTGTTTTGGAAAAGAAAATGACAACTATTACATCATTTTCATTACAAAAACCATATGGGCAGACGAATTTCATGAGAAAAACTTACATTGCTGCTCCTATGAAGCCGAGGTTGATCATGAATTCCCAAGCTAAGATATTGAGGCTGGAATATTTTGACTTGAATCAGCAAAAATGTCGAAAATGCAGGAAACTAAATGAGAGTATGTTGGATGTATGGAAAGCTTACGCTATAGAGAAGGCGGATATGGCAACCTCTGCATTTTTCATATAACCAGCAAGTAAAACCAGAATAGCATTGTACCACAACTCCAAGCTATAAGAAATATATAAAAGAATCAAATGGTTGAACATAAAAAGGTCCAATTTATGGTTGTCGATAAAAAAAGACTTACCAGAGCATAATTCCTGATGATACGGAGAGTTTCATAACCGGAAATAAGTCCTTAAATGCAGCTTTAGAGAATCCTTTCCATGTTTCGGGGCACCAACCACAGAATATGTATACAAATTCTCCCAACACGAGAAACCATAAGGCTATGCATAGTGAAGACATGGCACCAGCAACTCCAAAATCGAAGACATAAACAAAGAGCCAAGACAACAGAATGTGAAGTCCGAATTGCAGAATTGCTAGCCACGCTATGACCATGTTCTTCTGCTGTGCTTGTAGGTACATTTGTATCGTCAAGCTAAAAATCAAGGCAAAGACGTAGGGAATGAACCACAACGAGATACGGCCAGCAGCTTTTGAGATTTCCGGGTCCTGTCCAAGCATGACAAGAATTTGCTCCCCAAAGATAAATACAGGAAGTAGAATAATTAGTGTTATGTTATCAATGATCCATGATCTTTGCAGATAAATTCCCATCATATGGTACTGCTTTGCTCCATAGGCTTGCCCACACAGAGTTTCGGTTGCACTCGACATTCCAATCTGTGAAACAAAAGATAATGAATGCCATCTCAAGAACTCTGCTCAAAACAAGGGGTTCTTCTTATCGATAATTTTGCTGCTCAAAATTAAAGAACTTGACTAGCATTTGTTTCCAATCAAAAAACTGCTTTGAACCCTTTTCCAAGATTCAATTGTTAGACTAACTACATCAATCATTTGACAAACAACCTCACTGTACACTTCTTAATGATAATATCTTTGCAGGATTAGGGTCAAATTAAAGAACTTAACTATCGTTCGTTTCCAATCGAAGCAAACTTCTTTGAACCCTATTCCAAGATTCTGTTTTTAGACTAACTACATCAAGCATTCGACAAACAACCTCATCGCACAATATGATCACAAGATTGTGGAAGCAAATGCTGTGCTAGTTAATCTTACTTCATCAGTTTTTCAGAAACAATAATCAGCGAAGCTATGAGTATATTAAGTCAATAAAACGGATATGAGGATTGAAGCAGGGTGTTACCAGAATGCTGTTCACAAATCGGACACTCAGGGTTTGGACAAGGGCATAACCAGCAAGATCCAATGAGCTTATATGTCCTAGAATCGACTGAGTGATAACGAGGGTTCCGAATGAACACACTCTTGAAATCATAGTTGGCAATCCAACCTTCCATATCTTCTGAGATTCCACAAAAACTCTATTGTGCAAACTACCTTCATCTTGTTCTGCTTTTGAAGCAAGCAGCCTCTCTTCTATGTTATTATTGTCCATGTCACTACAATCATAATAATAACACAAAACCATTAATACATTATCAACCAAATACTTATTTCTACAGACAACACTCAAACAATAAAAAATACTAAATTCAAAAACATAAAAAGGAGGGCCTTGTGTTGTCCTCAAGTTTAGTCTTTTACATAAAGGGTCTTGTTTTTCTTCACTTTTACAAAGTAAGCAATCATGTAAAGCCACAATTGAACTTTCTTATTTTACAGTAAGCTTCTCCTATAAAGCAAAGATGATGCTTTCCAGCAAAACGATTCATAGCTAGCAGTGAAGAAACAAGAATGAAGAAATCGATCCATTTACCACAATAAAAGTCAACGATAGCAAATCCGCTTAATTTCTGGCCATTAAACAAAAAAAAGAATTCAAGGATAATTTTCACTCTATCGAGTAAGAAATTAACAAACTTTTCAGCAGAAATGATCGTTGTTAGAAAGGTGCGCACAGAGTGTTAGTGCAGTGATGGAGGGCAAGTTATAATGAAAAGCAGTTGCTCACTCACCGTGTAAAGAGCAGACTCTCACACAGTTTGTTCCCTTCTGGTATCTTCTTACTAAGTACTGAATCTTGTTTGGAGCTTTTGTAATGAAACAATTTTTTGAGGGTAGGTATGAATGGTGGGTGGGTACTGGTATGTGCTGGTGGCTGATTGAATGATCAGATTCCCTCTTTCTTTTTTTTCCTTTTTTTCCTCCTCACTCATCTTGATTAACAATTTTAGTTAGGTCTAATTGAAAGAATATTATTATAATTGTAAATGGACGATATCTCCAAAAATCGCAAACCTCTTTAAAAGTGTAATTTTAATATGATATTTGATTATTAGTAAATTTAATCAGATTTTAATATTTCTTGTATTAATAGCCAATGTATAGATTTCTAACATCTTTTAACTCGACAAATTCATGTTTTTAAGTCAATTAATATATGTATAATATATGTAGTAGTATTCTAAAAGTTTAGGGATTCCAGCAATACCGGAAATTTGCCCGTTAGTTAAGAATGCATGAGACATTAAGTCACGTTAATTTGTTATTAGCCAAAAATCATGTTAAATTTACAAATTTAATTTGTGTAAATTTAATTTGTTATTAACCATAAGTCATGTTAAATTTACAAATTTGAAGAAAGTATTACCTTTTTTTAAAATTGCAATTTAAATCAAATCTATTTAAATTTAGCCAAAAAAAATCATGTGTTTAACTGACAATTATAATTCAAATCATCATTGTATTTTTTGACGATTTATATTTGATTAAATAGCAACTTCAAATACCACATTATAAGTCTCCTAGCTTAAAAATAAGTTATAATTTTGATTTCTTCTAACAGCATGTTTACGAATATTTTCAATCACAGCCCTATTTTTTATTCTAATACGACAATCAAAAAATGAATATCAAAATTTTATTTTATATTTTAAAATCATGAAAAATCTAATATGAGTATTTAGTCGGATATATGAATCCAAATAATTGGAAATCTATAATTATGGTTTGAGTTATAATATCGAATTAAAATCATGATTTTATCTCAATTAAACCTTTAATCTATACTTAATTTTAAATAGTTTTTATATAATAAGTCATAATAGAATAAAATAGGAGAGTAGGTTTGAATTGCTCCAAAATGGATGGATGAAACTTCAGTCGATAATAATATATTCATACCAAAATTAATTCCCAACACCACCTATATTTATTTTCTCTTAATAAAAGATTAAATATTTCTATAAATGTTGCATTGGGGACCACGCGCATTATTTATACGGACAAGACATAGCAATTAAATGGTTTTAAATTGTGCACGACTTTGACATTAATAATTTGCAAATAAAGTATACAATTTTATGGTCTTTCTCTTTCATTTTATTTTCTTTTGCAACAATTTTCGGCTTTATACAAGATGAGGACATTGAGTGGGATAGAAAAATTGGAGTAACTACCAAAACGTTAATGAAAGATGATATATTTCAAAAACATAGGCTCTTCATTTATTAATGTCTCTTTTTCAAAGATTTTTTAGAGGATTTTTTAATGATTTATTTTTTTTAGAAATGTTAATCATGTATGATTTGAATATTTTTAAATAAAAAGAGGTCAAATTTGACTAGTTTCATTTATCTAAACGACACACTCCCTAAGAAATTAAAAAAAATATATAAAATCTTCATCAAGTTGGGCATCTAAAAAATTATCTTTTACGTTATTGTAGACATGAACCACAAGAAAGAAAAAAGAATAAATTAATATGTATATATTAAAGTCCTGATCTTTTTTAAAAAAATAATCATGCAAATACCATCATGGCTTACGTCTCTCGTAAATTGCGACCTCCTTATTTTGTGGCCAACAAAAAGATAAGCTTTTAGGAGTAATTGATAGGAGTTTTTACTCATAATTGATAATTATCCAATAATATAAAAACTTTCAACCATTAGGAAAAATTAGTTTTTAATATTTAATGTTTTAAACAATTTTTTAATAGGAAATCAATTATATGAATGATCTCTTACCAGCATGAATAATTTTTTTCAAAAAATTATTAGTTCGAATAAAGTACCTCATAATTACTATTTCAAAAATACTAGTCTTAATTATTGGACCCACGTGTTTCGTTGAGTGGTGGTGCATCTTTCAATAAAAATCACATTCCCTTTCTTATGTTTTTAAATACTAATCTTGATTGCACCCACGTGTTTTGCCTTTTATGTTATTATTTTATTTGTTTTTTTTAGATGAAATCATAAGAGCATCCTTCAATTCAATCGGGTACAAATAAATATTTATACCCACCAATTTGATACAATTGCTATTGAGAAATTAGGTACAAATAGAAGAGAGAAAGTTTGGGTACATTTATTTGTACCCAACTTTTTAGTGAGATTCATTATATTTTGAGTGTAGTTTTTTAATTTATTTACATTTTTTTCTTTTTTTAATTTATTTATTTATTGAATTTGGAGTGTACATTTGTTATTTATTTATTTTTTGTGTACATTTATTTCCCTTTTAATTTATTTATTGAATTTTGAATAGTGGGATTCAAGATATTATTTAAAATATACAAAAATTAAATTAAATAATTTAATATTCTAAATTTATAAGTATATTAAGGAAAAAAATTTAAAACACATTTACAATAAGAACACAATAGACTCATCTGAGTCTATAGTGTGAAATAATTTTTTTTTCCTTACACGAATTTTTTGAAAAAATGACCCCGACTACCACATTTCCTTATATGTTGATTTAAAACTAATCTAATTATACATTAAAATAAAATTAGTTTATTTAGACATTGAAGTAATGAATAAATATACATTCGAGTAGAAAGAACACAATAGACTCATCTGAGTCTATAGTGTGAAATAATTTTTTTTAAGTGAAATTGTAAATAAGATTATAATAAATTGAAAATGTAAAAATAAAATAGGTGATTTTAAAAATGTGGGACCCCAAAAAATTTAATTTGTACCTTAATGATTGGGGAGGAATAGGTAGAAATGTAGTGGGTTATTAACTTTTGATGTGGTAGTTATGTGGGTACAAATTGTACCCATACCAGTGGAGATGCCCTAATCTTTTATATATGAGCTAATTGAATAGTGTGAACTGTGAACTGATCTCTAATTCCTAAAACATAGAATCATGTAATGTTTTGTAAACCCAATATGACTATATTGGAGATGGATAAATCTATAGTACCCGACCTAAAGTGATCATTTTAGTAAAAGAAAAAAAATTATCTTAAAATAATCATCATTATAAAGTTTTAAGGTACAATTAACTATCATAAACCAAAATTACCTTCATTTATTCATTCCAAATTAAAAAGGGTTATTAAGAGGAAAGGGAAAAAAAAAAAAACTCTCACAATAATTATATCTAAATAGGGATAGATCCATCATTTTTTCGTCTTCCTTAATTTATGTGAAAATCCCTAAAACGACATTTATTTTGAAATGGAGAAAATATATTCTTAAACCAGTTTTCTCCATAACTATCAAACAAAAAATGATGATTTCAAAATTTCAAGTATGTAAGTACCTATTACTAGTAAACGCTCTCTCTGTGACACTCACCTAAGCCAGGTGAGATCCAGAGCAGCAGAAGATCAAATCAAATTGAGGTTACTGAGTTGTTCAAAAAGCAAATAACCCAAGTTTGATGTGTCCAAACATTCTAAGAACCTAAACATAGATAGATCAGTTTCCATGCAATGAGAGTATGGAGTAGCATGTAGATTAGGTGAACTAAAGGCATGAGAAACAGACCATGTAATTCATCTTCACGAATGTTGTCTACTCACCATAACTAATGCTCCGTCTTGACTAGTTTCTTCAAACTCGTTTACATTTGTTGTGTCTGTATTCTGCAAAAAGAGCATATGGCAAATCAAGTTAAAATCGTTAAGTTTGTATACATGCCAAATAAAAAAAAGATTTTGTTATAACCTCATATATACGAAACACTAACTAATATCATGTTGTTAATCAGATTCTTGAACAAGTGGCACAAATTTCCACTGAGACCATAAAAGAAAGTTGCAAGAAAGCAAGCACCGGAAATATTTCACTCTTGCACACGCACTCGTGCACAAATTGAGTCCAGATCTAAAAAGAAATCAAAACCGCGAAAGCAATACATAACATAGAACTCCTCAAAGATCTAATGGAAACCCGACTATAGAGATCGAACATGTATATATAAAGTATATCATTAAAACACAAATAAAGCAATAATCAATGGGTATACCATTATAAAGATACCTTCTCAATTGAACCTTGATCGGCCATATACTCATAATACTTGCGCATCAGCATATCTTCTTCTATCTATAATTCCGAAATAATTCATCAACACATGGATACATAATACTAAGCATATAAGAAGAGAAAGAACATTATCCTAAAGGAAGAATGGTTTTTTAGTCCTTCAAGTGTCTTCTAAGATTTTTAGTTCTTTGTATATCTACTTTTTTCCCTATAATTAAAACAAAACGTAGACTTTTTTTTTTTTTTTTTGTTACTAATGAGTAATGAACTATTTTTTCATTAATCAAGGAATTTCTGTAATTATTTAAATTCACATTCATAATAAGTAGTATGGATGTCCAGTAAACTACAAAATGTCAAAACACAAGACTCTTATAGGTAACAGGATTATAAATTGAAAGTTTTTAACATAAGACCAAAAGAAAAAATAAATATATAGAGAACTTAGAGGCCTAAATCGTTTCTCCCCTTATCCTAATTAATGCTAAGATAGTAAGAACATAAACCCAACAATTTAAATTTTATGCATGGAAATTACACCAAACAAAATAATGTCATGCAGAAACTAAATTCAAATTCAAGAAGAAAAAAAATACCTGGAGTCAATGCAATTCATGAGACATAGACCTGTATGCATCCATTAGAAGCTCATTTTGCTTCTCCAAATGCCTGCCAATCAATAATTACCCAATTACATACATAATGCAATGAACATTATGACATAGGAGATAACATACAAATATACAATGAATAATTCAGGCAAAAAAGGATTACTTGAGCACAACTCCTGAGTGCTTAGGATTCATTGCTGGGAATTAAGGATTAAGAACAAGACCTCGGAATATGATGATCACGCCAAAATGTTTATTTTTACATGAATTTCCTATTAAATAAAAACAACCCCACATTAAATTATTAAAGAAAAAAAATTAAATACATAATTAGTGGTGATCACGTAAAAATCCCTAGTTCCTGTATCCCAATCTTGAAGTTTTGAAGCACCAAACTCAACCTATGAATACAGAAAAACACAACAGAAAAATGAGAGGCTGGAAATCAACAAGAAAAAAACACGTATAAAAGAAGAAATCTTACCGGCATGGTTTTCAACTTGGAAAGACATGGATAAGGATAAGTAATCATCATCTTCACGAGATAATTAAAATTCACAAAGTCCCACAATGAATTTCTTCTAAAAATACAAAGAAAATGCCTATACCCTTGACGTCTTGAACAATTAAAAAAATTAATAAATAAAAATCCGTTCTTTCTTGAACCCCACTACCCTAAAAGAGACGGTTAACCAGTGATTTCAAAAACCCATCTCAAATTCGAGACCTTTTATCGCAATTTTGCTTATATCGTCATTCGTATACATGGGTTTCGCAGTTACTATCAGATTTTGATAGGGTAAAAAGAGCAGTTGCTTTCTAAGTTGGTTGTAGTCCACTGGGCTGGATCCATTAATAGTAAAGGAATGTGTAAAGCAGACAAGGACACCTCAGGACCAGCCCACAATTAGCAGGACATTAATTAATTTTCCTAGCAAAATGAAAAACAAATTTAATACTAAATCATCAAATATAATTAAAATTTTAACTATATTTACCCCATAATAATCTACACATGTCATAATTAAAATAATAAGGACATGTATGGTGAGATCATTCCCATGATAATATTATGAAATCTTTATTAAAAGTATTATGAAATATGTATGAAGTGAAGTCCCCTTCAAAAATACTCATGCACAATTTTATGCATTATTTGCAATTTAATTAACAATATAAAATTAAAATTAATTTTAATTCTGCCCTTACTCTTGACATTTAATAATCCTTTTTGTCATATGACTAACTTAATTAAAAAAAAAATTAAAATGGACACTCTGAGATCTATTTTGAGAAATTGGTTACAAATTTAATTAAAAAAGATACAGTTCGTTATATACTTGATTATAACTTTTTTAATCATATCCAGACTTAGTCTCATGACTAATTAGCATAATTAAAAACCCTTAATTTGCCATGAAGTTATTATCCAGATTCTGGCATGTTTCGAAACCTAGGTGGTTTGTTATCATTTACAGTAAATAAAAATGTTATAACGCAAAATCTTGAGTTATTAATTTTTTTATTAGCAATTTTATTTATTGTCCTTTTAATTCCATATTTATAATTTTGTGAAGAATAATTTACAATTTTTCATAATAGATATGTAATATATTAAATATAGTTTTCAATGATTGAACATATATACTCAAAAAAATTGTACTTGGTAGATCACATATATGACATAAATAAATAATGTTTTAAATTTTTCGAAAAAAATCTTTTAAAATAATGTTTAGGTTCTTTAAAGCAAATAATTATTTTTCTAAAATATATTTAGCATTTTTCTATCAATTTGCAGATTAACGTATCTTTATTTTTATTTCAAAAATTATATAAAATAAATTTTATTGCTGTTATTATTCAAATTTATTTTTTGATTTTTTAATACTTTCTATTTCTTACTTTTTTTTGTACTATTAATAATTAATTTAAAATTTTGTAACTATTTACAAATTTCAAATTTGTTAATACATTCTCATTACTAAAGCTAAAAGCCTAATTAAGGAAGATAATTTTAAAAAAATAATCCTAAGCTAAATTCAATTAGGCTAATGCTCAATTCTATTAGTAGTAAGTGCTTTTCTTGAAAGGGATTAATATAAATCTATTATCTATTATATATATATATATATATATATATATATAAGGTTTCTAGAAAATAACTGTTATTGTTTTTATTAAATGCGGCCGTCAAAAAATAATTTCTTCTAATCAGTTCCATCACTCCAGCCGCCTTCTTCTTCTCGTTTCCGTCACAGTCTTCTTCTCCCACTTTTAAAATCAAAATTTTAATAATAAAGATGAAAATTGAAGAATTTAAGTCATTGAAAATTACTCAAAATTGAACGTTTTGATGTAAATTAACATGAGTATATATTGGTTTTGAGAAAATGATCGTTTTGGTATAAATTTCTTGTATTTTATTTGAGAAATGAAAGTTTGGTGACCAACAATAAAATTTTTCGACGAGAGTTAGCTGCAAATAAGTAGCTTTTTGATGAGTTTAACGGTTATTTTTCTAAAAATTTTGAAGGAAAAATGATTTTGAGTGTCATTGTAAAGTTTGGAAGAGATGAGAAATTTTTGAAAATTTTCGGCGGTGGGAGAGTTCAATGGCGGCGCCGATTAGGGAAGG
This sequence comes from Scutellaria barbata, assembly GCA_028654395.1. NCBI lineage: Eukaryota > Viridiplantae > Streptophyta > Magnoliopsida > Lamiales > Lamiaceae > Scutellaria > Scutellaria barbata. The sequence continues at coordinate 7,825,159 of CM053646.1, read as the reverse complement.
AAAAAGATTCTGAATTTTTTTTTTCTTTTCTTTTTCCATTTTCTTTTACATTTTTTTTTCATTTTCTGTTTACATTTCACATGGGTTGATGATATAGTTTTAATTGTATATTTTTGGTTTAATATTAAAGTCGGAAAAGATCATGTTTTGAATTAAAATAAGTATTAAATTATGCATGTAATTAAAATTGAAATATAACAATCAAAAGAATCAAAAGTTCATGTTACGATTGAAATAAGACTCTGACGTCATTTTTTTAATGTAATTAATCATGAATTAAATATTAATTCTTACAAACATGCGATGAACATAAATAATTACGACCGTTTCAAAAATATCCATTTCATAACATAAAATTACAAAACATGTGATGAAAAAAAAAATTCAATTGTTTCAAGAAAATCTATTTCCTAAAATACATTACAAAACACATGATGAAAAGAAAGATGCGTTAAATATTTTTTTACTATTATCCGTAAATCGTAGTATTGATCAAGTTAAAGAAAAAAGCACGGGTTAAATATTTTGTTTACCGTTACAAAAATCATACCATATATAACATCCGTTCATCTTTATATTTGCTTGCCACCTTTTTTTTTCTTTCTTTCTTTCTATTTTTCAATTATTGAAATTTCAATTCTTCTCTATCTTATTGTCTTTATTCGGTGAATTCAAATTCTGCAATGGCGGAAAATAGTCGGCACATTTTATGAGTTGAACCTTTCAATGTCTTTTTTGAAATTTTAAGTCAGCCGTTTATTTGAAAATCGACTATTTAAATTCAATATCTTATAAATACTCAGTTGTAATTTAGATTATTTCCCCTAATGTAAAAGAATTTTGAAACTTTATTAAATACAATTTAAGTATTGTATTAAATCTCTTTAATTTTAATTTTATTTATATTTTTTAATAAAAAAAATGAAGATCAAATTATACAGCTCAAATTAGATACCAAAATTTATAAATCAAATTTAATATATATATTTTTTCATTTAATGATGTCAAGTCAAAACAAAGAGTAATAAATCCTTTTTTAATTCCTATAAAAGACTTTTATTTGAAAACTTTTTTAATTGCTATTTTTATAAAACTCTTACTGTTAACTTTGACAAACTTTTATTTTATTCACCTTAAATCCCTAAAATCTCCTCAATTTGATTAAAAACAAGATACACGTGGGTAAAAACAAAAAAACAAAAAAAAAAAAGACAAAAAGAAAAAGAACCGAGTTTGGGCTAAACACGTGGCTTTAAGAACCGACTTGGAAAACAAGAAACGTGTAGTTTCTTACCTAAATTATAGAATTAGTTGTAATATATCCGTTGACAGAAATATACGGACTTGGAAAACAAGAAACGTGTAGTTTCTTACCTAAATTATAGAATTAGTTGTAGTATATCCGTTGACAGAAATATACGGGGCTCTTAATAGATATGACTTGAAAGGGACAACAATCAATCTCTCTCCTTGATTCTTTTGTTTTCTAGATTATATGCCCTCTTCTATGCGGCTGCAAATTCTGATCCCATTGGAAACTTTTTTCCACATATTTCACACTATACCCTAACCTTTCTGTGTCTTTCTTGAAATTCCTCTCTCCAAACTTTCCCAGTCTTCGGTAATTGCTCAACTTGCAAATTTAGTATTAATGCTGTGTGATTGCGGGGATCAATTCAAGAAAATAAGAAATATAATATGTAATGTGGATACAGGTTCTCTAAATGGTGAACATATTCATGAGTTGTGTGATTGAATATCCATATGTAGGATAATCAGGCTTGGTTTCTTGATATTGTTTCACCATTGGATTGGATTCAAGAATCGAGGGAAGCATTGGGTTCGTCTAGTGTTAGATTGATCCGTACGAGTTGCATATACAACTCCTATTGAAAGACGCTTCAATCAAGATAAGTTCTATCGATTCTCTTTTAATGGTTTTTTCATATTGCATAGTATAAAAAGAATTTCAAGCAAACAGTATTGTCACAGGTTATTATTTTTTTTTTTGCAAAATGCGTGAGTGTTTATAACTTTCATTTAACTACTAGCATTCACTGATACGATTCTGATTGTTGAGACAATGAAATATCTTGCATACTTTTCATCAGTTTTGTTATTAATGTTTGAGGCTGTTTGTGAACGGTGCAGTAATGATGTCCAGTATGTATGGCTAAGTACCAAAATGATGAATTTTCCAGGATTATTGTGTTGATGCAAGTGCTGCTTATGGGTAATCTGAATGGGCCAGATTAGGGTTGTGTTGAGACTCTCAATAGTGCCCTCTTGAGTTAGGCTCCTTTATTCCTAATCTATGGCCTAATCTAATGACCCATTGCGGCTTTGTGGTGACCTGTTTCCATTGGATTCTAATGTCCCAAATGGCCCAAGCCAATAACCCTCCGGGGCACTATTGCTTTGGGCCCAATTTGTTGGACTTGTTTACCGCTTGTGAGGTAGCCGTACATTCTGGACTCTTATGTACCTAATGGTGTTGCCCAACCTAAAAACTCTCTGGGCTATTGCTTTTATATACCTAGAAATTCAAAGAAAATTGTATTACCATAGCATTGGAATTATGTATACCTAATGGTGTTGCCCAACCTAAAAACTCGTTGGGCTATTGCTTTTATGTACCTAGAAATTCAAAGAAAATTGTATTACCATAGCATTGGAATTATATATCTCATCATGTTTCAAAGTGTACGTTGCTTGCAATTGGAAATCACTTGTTGATATGGATACTTATATACACTTATGTGTTAGGCTGTGTGTTGTGCTCTTTTAAAGACTTGGAATTGCTTCCTTGTGATGAAGGACTTACCAAAGCGAATCAACAGCAATATGTGTGGTATGACTACTCAATTTTTTAATAATGTATAGTAATGTATATGTTTTTCATGTGTCATCTCTTAATTTTTTTGCTTAACCTTGCCGTATAGGGCTCTATATATGCTGTATGTATTTGGATTCAAGAGTCTTGCCTATCGTGTGGTAAAATATTTGACAGTTCAGAATCATCTTTTAGGTCATAGATGCTGCTAACAGTAGACCAAATGTGCTAGTACAAGTTGGATTAGAATAAAGATACATGCCACCTGTCTAAACTGAATGAGGAAGTTAAGGGTGGACTTCTGGGCAAGTCATCGATTCCCATTTCTAGTCAAGGTACTTTTAGCCACTATGCATATCTGGCTTCACCTAGCAATATTCTTGACCTTTTTTGTTGTAGGTCAACGATTGGAACCGGTTCAACTGTAACACGGGGGTACCCTGGTAGATAAATGCTGCCACTTCTATGACCTCATGAGGCTATTTGCGGAATCTGGATCTATTGATGTTAATCATAAGGATGACACTTATGATGGGAAGGTAATAATACTCTTCCTGGAAATCTTTAAACATATGGTATTCATATCAGAAATCCTTACACTCAGACATCTAATCTGTATTGTGGATACACGTTTTCTTAATGGTGAAAATATTCATGAGTTGTGTGCTTGAATGGATATATGTAGGATAATCAGCCTTGGTTTCTTGATATTGTTTAACGATTGGATTGGATTCAGGAATCGAAGGAAGGATTGGATTCATCTAGTGTCAAGATTGGTCCGTACGAGTTGCATATACAGTTTGAATTGAAAGACGCTTCTATCAAGATAAGTTCTATAGACTCTCTTTTAACGGTATTTTCATATTGCATAGTATAAAAAGAATTTCAAGCAAACAGTATTGTCACAGTTTTTTTTTTTTTGCATCATGCATGAGTGTTTATGACTTTCATTGAACTACTAGCACTCACTGATACAATTCTGATTGTTGAGACAATGAAATATCTTGCATACTTTGCATCAGTTTTGTTATTAATGTTGTTGAGGCTGTTTGTGAACGGTGCAGTAATGATGTCTAGCATGTATGGCTAAATACCAAAATGATGAAATTTCCAGGATTATTGTGTTGATGCAAGTGCTGCTTTATGGGTAATCTAAATGGGCCGGGCTAGGGTTGAGTTGAGACTCTCAATAGTGCCCTCTTGAGTTAGGCTCCTTTATTCCTAATCTATGGCCTAATCTAATGACCCATTGCGGTTTTGTGGTGACCTGTTTCCATTGGATTCTAACGTCCCAAATGGCCCAAGCCAATAACCCTCCGGGGCACTATTGCTTTGGGCCCAATTTGTTCGACTTGTGTTTACCGCTTGTGACTTTACTGGTGGTGGACGTACATGTTGGACTCTTATGTACCTAATAAATCTCTGTGCTATTGCTTTTATGTACCTATGAATCAAAGAAAATTTTATATCATAGCATTGGAATTAGATCTCTCACCATGTTTCAAAGTGTTACTTGCAATTGGAAAACACTTGTTGATATGGATACTTATATATATACACTTATGATGTTAGGCGGCTGTGTGTTATGCTCTTTTCAAGATTTAGAATTGCTTCCGTGATGAAGGACTTATCAAAGCGTATCAGCAGAAATAGGAGTGGTATGACTACTGAATTTTTAAATATTTTTCCCCCTTCTATCTCATTTATTTAAAAATCTCGCGCTCTAATTGCAGTATTGACGTTGTTGAGACTGTTTGTTCTCTGTTAAAGGGCCTCTCTCCTATCGTGAATGGTGCAGTAAACAATTCTGGTTTGTGTTTTTAGGGTTTCAGATTGTAAGTGGTAGAGGAATATCGGGAATAGAGATACAGGAAGGTTGTTGTACAGTGGGAAATTATTGCAAGATTATACGATGAAGATTACGTGGAAAAAGGGTTTCATTCGTTGATTCTTACAAGAGAAATTATTTGGATGCTGTTAATTCTCATCATTTTATTGTTTCATATTTGGTCTAGCCAATCTTCTGTTTTGTTTCTGGCAGGTGAGTTGTTCTTTACTAATACCTGCTATTTTATTGCCTTAGTTGTGTTTGTCTTCTTGAAAATATTCTTTAAATAAGTGTACTGAGTATGCCTTTTTGGCTTTGATTAGTTGGTTTTATGCTGATTGATTTGTCACTATTTTTACTGCTTCCCTCGTTTGTCACTTGCAAAAGACTATGAATTAGTTAGGAGATGATGTTTTAAGGTGAAGTAAACTGCTAGTTGGTTTCTGTTGTTTGCTGCAATTGGAGTTCATAGGTCATATACTAATAGGTCATTATTGCTCCAAAAAGGTCCTACTATTTTTCCTTCTGAATGAAGACAAATTATTAGTTACCTTTTATTTTAATTCAGTTTGTTTGATTTGCAGCTCTTTGTAACAAAGATGGCAAATTGTATGAGATGTTAAACACAATGGGACTTGTGACACCACCGCAACGATAGATGAGATTTTTCTTCTTCTCTTTCTTTTCTAATAGTTGGTGTTCATTGAACTCTTTTTTCTTATTTGCAATTAGGTTCTCCTATCCCTGTTGCAAATAATCCTGACATCATAGTCATTCCGAAGAAAAGAACACCGGAAAAGCTGGTCTAGAGACTATCTTATATTACGGAAGATGGTACCCCAGAAAATGGATCCTAATCTTTTCCTCTATTTATTGGGCATGGATCTCAGTCTTCTCTGTTTGGTGGTCATATTACTTGGCAGCAAAGAGAGGAAAGCTTCAAAATCAAACCAACGATGCAGGTAATAAGCTACTATTTTGTGAACATCATCTATGTTTCTGCTTATGTTGTAACCCACACAACTTTAGTTCGAAGAGGTGGATAGTTTCCTTCGATTAATATACATGATCATTCTTTGTTTTTCATATACATTCTGTTACTAAGGCTTAATGTAAAAAAAAGGTCTATCAATTTTCTTTTAGTTTCTCTTTTGTTTGTTTCAGTCCTTAGTAGAAATGCTGGATCAACAGAATTAAGAGTTAATTATGCACTGTGTGGAGCAATACACCAATTGACTAGCTCTTATAAATTACCTGATGTTAACTACTAAAGATGTTTAATATCTTCAGTTGAATTGTGGATTTATGCGGGGTGGGGGTGAAGACATGGACCCAAAAGACATTGAATATGTGAAGAAATGCCGGTTTGTTGTTGCAACTGGCATATTTGATGCTTACGACTCGCCTCACCATCCATCAAATATTAGTAAACGGTCAGAGAGTCTATTTTGTTTTGTAACGGTGGTTGATGAAGCGCAAGGTACATAATCTATGTTGTTTATTGCACACTTTTCCCAATCCTATATGGTTGCTTGCAGAAACCTGCAACAAATTTTTAGCTACGTAATTACTCAGTTTATCTCTATTATGGATATGTCCTTTTTTGGTAATGAAACATATATATATATATATATATATATATATATATATATATATATATATATATATGTTTATTTGGGTCCTGTTCATGTTCCACAGTCATATTCTACTGTCTCTTGTCTTCTCTTAGATTCACATGTTTTAATGAGAATGAGACTTTTTAGTAAAACATGCTTGACTTGATGATGATAATACTAATAGCTGCAAGTCTTGATTAGTGCGATACAAGTATGACTTCAGATATGTGATGATGGGTTGACCTTTTATCCTTGTGATTGTTGCATGTCAAGTGTCTCATGTATGAATTCTTTTGATTCTTTTTAAATTTATATAATTTATTCCTTATGTTGCTTTTTCGTTATTTGGTGGATTGCAAAACTTAGTTCTTAATTTCCCGCTCAATGTTTTTGTATACTGCAACCAACCATCCCATGTAATGCAAATTCTTGTTGTCTAGTTGGATCTCATTTGGAACGAGGTTCTGTTATACAAAGTTAAATTTTTGATGGGCTTGAACGTAAGTTACTTTCTATGTTCCAAGACTTCCTGCCATGCAACTACCCAGAGTAGATGGTAAGTTCAATTGTAATATTTAAATATCGATACTAGAGTTTTTTCTCTGTATTCCGAGAATTTAATTCTCGAATTTTCTCTATTCATTTATGATTTTCAAATCTCTTTTATGTTAGCAATATAAACACGGACATGCCTTTAAGTGTGCAGTATTTTTGGGTTTGTGGCCCATCCTATTAAATATTTACGTAAATTGGTATTCCACTCCAGAAAAAGGGAAAATTCCTATGTTTGTATAATTTACCAGAAGCAGCAGAAGAATCTCTCTCTTGTTTCTGCAAGAATTCAAGAAACTGTCTCTTCTCCCTCTCTCTGTTGTTTCTGCAAGAATTCAAGAAACTCCCTCTCTTCTCTCTCTCTCTCTCTCATGTTTTTCTGCAAGAATTTCAAGAATTGGAGGGCATTTTCGCAGGTATATTAGTGTGGGAGAAAATGAAGAAAAGTGGATGTTTTACTACTTCATTGAGTCGGAGACGCCATGAAAGATCCTCTTCTGCGCTCTCCCTCACCGGTGCTCTGCTCTCTTTTTTATTTTTTTGAATTTGGTATCTTTTTATAATTTCCACTCTTCTATGAGAAAAACACTTGTGAATTTTCATGTTAGTTAGTCTCGTCTATTTGTTGTTTTGCAAAAATAATTAAGCTAAGTTAATCAATTGTGTGTATGTGTGATTGCTAACTGTTCATGTCCAAACATACTCTTAGATAAGTACAGTAAAATGCGTGATGAAATGGTAATGGAGGACTGGCTTGTAGATAGATAGTGTCAATTTCTTATGATCTGTAATATTCTTTTGAATGCTAATGTGTTTTTCTACAGGATTTGGGTGGATCTTGCAGTTCTGTTCAACTTTACATCGTTTCAGGCTTTGATACACATCCGCTCTCGCTGCCGGCGGAAAGCCAATGTCTCTGCCAAATTTCCGGCAACTTGTCTCATTGGAAGTGATATTTGCTGTATTTTTACTTATAAATTTTTTCACTCATATGGTTTTGCCGCAGTCGGTGGATGAAAATCTGCCTAGTTTTCCCGGCAACAAACTTCCATCCAAACTTGAAACTGGGTATACTTTGCCTAATTTTTTAATTAATTAAACTGCCTGTTCCATTTTGTTTATCTTTTCTTTTTTGATTTGATATTTATAAATAAAGGTATATTGGATTGAGAAATTCAGAAGAAATTCAAATATTCTACTACTTCATTGAGTCTGAAAAACAGCCGGAAAATGATCCTCTTCTTCTTTGGCTCACCGGAGGCCCTGGCTGTTCTGGTTTTTCCAGCCTTGTTTATGAGATTGGTATCTTTTCATTTTGGCCCCTGATATTTTGTTTTTTCACTTCCAGCCCTGATATTTTTGCTTGAAACTTGCAATTGATGTTGTTCACGTTTGTATGTAGGGCCAATCGACTTTGAATATTACCCTATTCATGGAAAGGGTAATATTGTTTATAAAATTTTTTAATGCTTTGTTGGAAAACACAGATTATACCCGTGAACATGTTTGTCTCATTAGACTGAAAGCGAACGATTGAAAGCAAAACCAAACATAGATTCTCTATTCTCAGTCATTGTACTTGTAGGTACTGGAAAGGATGTTTTCTTGACTAAATTTCTAGTAACTATTTATAGGTGGCCAACGTATTATTCTTAGACCAACTTGCAGGCACTGGATTTTCTTATGCAAAAACTCCTGAAGCTTATGAATGTAATGACACTCTTGCAGGGAAGCGCTTATCTAAATTCCTCAAAAAGGTGAGAAATTATGCTTTAAATGTATGGAAGCGTAACTGTATATGGTTTGATTGATGTTAAGAATAATCCCAATGGCTGAAAAAGTAGATAATAATTGAGTTTGGTTTTTTCAGTTGCTTATAAACCATCCCAAATATATGGAGAATCAACTATACATAGGCGGTGGCATTTATGTTCTTCTTGTTCATAAGGCCGTGGCATTTATGTTCCTCTTGTTCATAAGAAAGTATATGATGGTAATAGCACTTGTGCTCATCTAATCTTAACTGAATCAAAAGCTTCAATTGAGCAAAAGAAAAATATAAATAGAGGATAACACATTTTTTGTCTCTTTGTTTGATAGGCATTGAAGCTTGGAGCAATCCGGTTTTGAATTTGAAAGTACTGGCAACTGTCTCCGAATTTTAGTTTGAATTTTTCATCAATTCTTTACATATACAGTGAATATGCATGGGATATACCTTTTACATTTCTGTTTTAATTGAGAGCAGGAATACATATCGAGAAATCCTATTAGTGATGATTTTATAGACTCCAATGGAAAAGTTACTCACCGAATGAGAATCCTGTCAGATGAACCCTACATGGCAATTCCTTTTCCGCTTTTCCTTATTTAGAGTATCAACATGAAATCATTAATTTCAGAACCCTGGTGTGATATTTTGTCCCTCGAGCAATGTGGTCTGTTACTGCATTCGTATGAAGAAACTGCTGGACATTCTCTACTATCTGTTCCTCTTCATGCAGGATCATGGTGTTGAGTGATTATTACATTCTTTCTCAAAATCAATCTAGTTTTTTTTCTTCTCATTTCTTGAAACGTGTTTCCAAGCAGTCTATGAAATATGCTGTACTACAAGTGCGCTAATAGTAATCTCGTCTCAAAAGCTCTACAAATTTGTGAGGTATGTCAATCAAACAATATAATACCTCTCTTTAGTAATGTTTTTCTTTCCTTTTTTTTTGTTGACTTGAGCCAGTGAAACCATTGAAATTTACAGGAAACCAAAACAGAATGGGCACTTTGTATAATTATACCCTCAATGATGTGTACTTAAAAAATGTCAAATCCACTGTGGTTTATCACAAAAACCTCACTTATAAAGATTGTCGAGCTCTAATTTACAGGTAATTGGACGTTGCTATTCTTCTGCCTTTATCTAATTTACAGTTATAGTTTTCGTTGACTGGTTATTCAAACTTGAAGTGGTAAAAGAAATAATGTTTGGACAGTGGTGATCATGACATGCTTGCTCCGCAGTCCTCACACAGCAACAGAAGACCTTGGTTCTTATACACAATCTAATGAATTTTCGATCAAATTCATTACATCTTTCTTATTCGAAGCTAAAGTATTGGTTACTTTTCTCTTGCAAGGTATACAACTGCCTATTTCCAAGGTGACTGAGCTCACATATGCCACTGTGAAGGTAAGAAACGTTTGCTCATATGTATAAATTTAGCATTTTGCATTGTCAAGATTGTTACAAAAAGAGTAGCTTAAAAATCCCACGTGTGGCATATATAACAGAACCTCAGCTAGATATTGTGATGCTGACAACTATTAGTGCACACACACACACACACACACACACACACACACACACACACACACACACATATATATATATATATATATCATTCTGAAGAAGCAGCAGATCAAAAATCTCTCTCTTTCTGAAATTGTACACTCTCTCTATCTTTACATTTTACTGTTCTTTTTCTTCTTCTGAGCTCTGCAAAATCACAGTCTATAATAGAAGTCTCCCAGGTTTTGATGGTGACCTCCCTTTCAAGCTCAAGACTGGGTCAGCTTCTCTCTCTCTCTCTCTCTCTCTCATGCATGCATTATCATTAATATGATGTGCATGCAGGTATATTAGCTAGAGATAAAAAATGAAAAACAAGTATTTTACTACTTCATTAAGTCAGATAGAGACGCCCACAAAGACCCTCTGTTGTTGAGCATCCCCGGTGGTCCTGCTTCCTCTGCTTTCTTCACTATTGCTTTAGGTATATTATTTGGGATTCTTTATTTCGGGTTTAGGAAGTTATGCTCATTGACCTTGTTTTTTCTAAATTTTTTAGGTATATTATACTTGAGATTCTTGTTCTGAAGATATTGATTGGTTATTGTGAAACATCTAACCTGTTCAGATGTTTTTACAGGTTTTCTTTTCAAAGTAGGATGCAGTGCAATCATTGATGTTCAGGTGTTTTTAATCTGTTCTGTCACTGTTTTGTCTCACGGCTGCCATTTTTTCACTTTGGGTTACTCTATATCCTGCATGTTTTCTCCTATGCTTGGCATTATAACCCTTTGCATTTTGTCTCCTCTCTCTAGTTTGGAGTTTGCTTTGACTTACTGTTTACTGAACACGAGCGTGTTCTGATCAGCTTCTCATCCTCTGTCTAGAATTTTGATCATTATTCGTCGTCACTTTGCAACTAAAATGATATAGTTGTTAGAGATTGATTTTTAGTTAACTTATTCTATTATATATGCCAAAGTGTGGTCTGGGAACTTAAAAATGTATTTGTTTCTTTGTTTTTTTTCTTGAAAGCCATGAGCCAATGGTTGTTTGGATGGTACGTGTTCTCTGTTATTGTCCTATTTGATATTGATGGTCGGTTTTCAACAGTTATTTTAGTCTAAAGTGCACTGGAGTTTATGATATGTTGGGTGTTCTTAAGTTTTTGCGCATTTTTCTTTTATATTGTTCCTGTTTTAAGACTGGTTTTGTAAGGGAAAGATTTAATGTGAACAAAAAGATGGTAACATATGTGAACAGACAAGGACAAGGGTACTATTTTCCTCGGGTCCGTTCATTCTGCTCTCTGCAACCCTGCTATATGCTATGTGTTTTTCCTCATATTGTTTTTATTCTTCAAAAGCAATAGCTATAAATTTGAAGGTTGAACTTCCCTACATTTAACTATGTTTGATACTTAAAATTCAGCCCTCAATTGTTCAAAAATGATAGGCTCTCAACCTTTTACTGATGGAATTTGTGTTGCAACCTGCTAATACCTGATATCCCCCTCTGTGCTTCTGTTTGTATTTGATTTTTCTCTGTTGGCCTTCTCTATAGTGCATCACATCTTTCGCTTAATCATCGCATATTTCTTGTTTTTCAGCACTCATTTAGTTTGGATTCGTTATTTTTTTTTTTGACAAGCTTAAGGTATATCAGGTGAGATACATGTTCTGAAGATACTGATTGGTTATTGTGGTACATCATTGATGTTCTCAGATGGGGAGACCCTTATATTAGTTGTTTTCATCAATTTGCTTATATTTCATTTCTGTTGATAATCATTTCCACCTAGTTTGAGTTTTTTTTTTTTTGGATTAAAGATCAGCTGATTGTCTTAGCAATTAAATATGATTTCATATTTTGCAAATATGTTTACTTGTGTTTCTATGTTATGCTTCTTTCGCTCAAGTGGGTTCTTGTTGTTTACTGAACTTGATGTGTGTTCTCATCAGACCAGAATTTTGATCATTCCCCATCAGTTTGCAACTATATTCTCTTGTGTTTTCTGTTGGAAATTTGAAGTGGAAGTTTGATTTGGTATTGTTGTTTGTTGAATATGATACTGATGTTAGAGATTGGGTTTTAATTAAATGATTCTATTACTGTGCCAGAGTGTGATCTGGGAAGACACATCTTATGTTATCCTTGGAATTTGGTATTCTGTTTGTATTAGATCTTTCGTCGTTGGTCATCTCTATTGTGCATCAAATGTTTCTCTATTGTCTGATAGACTTTAGACATCTTCATTTAACAGCATTTATCTTTGAATAAGTAAGAGATCAAATGATTCCTAACTCTCTTAGAGCTGACGGTGTCTGGTTATCTTTAGGGATTAATTGATGATTGTCAGGTGGGTTTGTTTTGGATGTGATGATTTTCTTTTCTTTTTTTTTTTTTTCCTTGGTTGCATATGGATCACTGATTTGTTTTCGCAGGTGTTGAATTTTTTTTATTGTATTTGATGATGAGTAATTGTAGTTTTAGGCTAAAACAAGATGCTGTGAATGAGTAATGAATATTCAAATGTTTGGATGAATTGCATTCATAAATTGAGAGTAAATTATCTAAAGAGGAAAATATGTTGTGAATCTGTTTGAACTGTGATTTGCATGTAATGTTCTTGTTCTTTCAAAAATATGATCTTGATGTTTTTCTTTTCTTTCTTTTTTGTTTTTGTTTTTTGTTTTGTGGAGTATTAATTTTGATGCGGCTTTAATCTTTACATTGGTTCAAACTGCGAAGAGGGAGGAGTAATTGTTGATATTGACATGCTTTCATTCAATTTTGGACACTAAATTTATCTTCACACACACATCTATATATATATTTTCATGATATTGAAGTGCTATCTTCACACACACATTTATCTTTCAATTGAAGTGCTATTTTCATAATAATTGGGCATGCACATTTTCATGATACTTCAGATGAATTCTGAATGATTATAATTGCATAAATTTCGATTTAGCTTCGTGAAATTTAGGATTTAAAATGAAAGTACAAATCCACCCAATTTAGAGTGGGTTTGATATTGATCCAAAGGATTTAAAAATTAATTTAAAATCAAAGTGGTGGATTTGTTTTCTTGAATTGAAATCCATCTTCAAATTCACTTGTGGAGATGACACCCTTATATTAGAATAATATCATGTTAATCTACTCTTTTAACATTTTTCTAGCAATTAGCAAATTAATATATCTTTATTTTTATTTCAAAAATTATATAAAATAATTTATTATTTATATTATTATTATTATTCAAATTTATTTTTTTGATTGTTATATACTTTCCAACCATTAATATTTCGATTAATTTTTTATAAATTATCCATTATTATTATTATTGTTAAAAACTTTTATGTATTTAATATTTTATGCACATATTTAAATTAGTTTTTACATTATATTTGTTAGTTTTACATTCTTAGATCGAATCTTATGACCTTATTATCATAAGAAAAACATTATTTCTATAGTTATAATTGAGATCATATCAAATTTTTAAGTACTTTCTATTTTCTTACTAATTTCTTCTTCTTCTTCGTTTTTACTTTTAATTAATTTAAAATTTAGTAACCATTTACAAATTTCAATGTTTTTTCCATAGGCATATATACGAATTTTAGATCACGTGCGTTGTACGTGAAGATCAATTCAAATTAAGAAAATAAATAATATAAATATCTTGTATAAAACATTTTTATATTAACTAGAGTTCTGATTATAATGAGATTTTATAAAATTTTGAATTAGGATTTTAATAAAAAAATATTTAAGTATGAAATTTCTAAATTACTATTATGATATTAAATAATAATCTTTGATAGAGATATATTTGTCAATTCATATTTTGTAAAAAATATCCGCACTTTTATATAGGTAATATAGATATGAATTACGGGGGCTTTTGGCTGGAAAATCATTGTCAATTTATTTTTGGCAATGTTCTTGTTTTTATATTTTTATATATATATTATGACTTCTTACTTTCTTAGATGATTTTTATTTTTTTAAAATTCTTAGATGATGTTAAAAAATGGAATAAAAGAAAATCGAGACTTCATTTAACCCTTTAAGTTGGTCTTTCACGTATAAACTCCTATTTACATTAAATTTACTATCTACAACATTGTGCAGGCCATAAATTCGATCAATTTGAGTGATGTTTCAAATATTTTTTCTCATCCCAATCCAACCCAATATTCTAAGCTTAGGACAAAATGATATGGGACCAGCTACCACCAGTTTACATTAGAGAATTTTATTACAGTGAAAAACTAAATGTAATAATACAATCAGGAAAGTCTATAAAAGCATTCCATGATAGTGCCAAATTTCAACAACAAAGAAAATATTGTTTAACTTTTTGCCCTAGTACAAACAAAAACCCCAACATTTAAAATAGCAAAAAAGTCGGAGAGAACATGGGTCTTTTAGGAAAACTCAAACATTTATTTGTTTATTTTCAAAAAAAGTTACTGCATAAATTTTACAGGTTATACCAAACCGCAACTAAAAAAAAAAAAAAAACCCTATTCTACCCCTTTGACTGCGTAGCTAGAACTAGTCACAAATGGCCAAGCATAACATTCCAATCAATAAATGTAGTTCAAGTGGTATTCTACCTTTATAAAGGTGCAGATTGTGATGATTCGGGTTTGAACCCGGATCACGCAAGTTTTTTAGTTCTTATTGTTCCCCTTTCCCAAACTCATTAAAAAAAAAAAAACATTCCAATCAATAAATGAGAATGGTAGATGCCAAATTTATTTATTTTTTAAATAAAAGAAAAGAAAATGAAGTACAAAGGGGAATTTTAGACCAAAGGAAACCACAAGGCTTCTCAAAGTGATTATTGTAGAATTACCGAAATAATATGATCAATAATCCATTTTTGTGAATGCGCAGTCAGGTTTTCAATTTTCATCACACCTTGTCCGAAACCACCAAAAGAAACGTGATGAAACAATGGACCACTAAAAGCTGCTTTCATTATTCTCATCGAAAGATTTCAAGTACCATCTTTTGAGACGTGCATTAGTTTTAGATACCTGTAAGAATTAAACATACAAACATATGATATGTAACTCCTTTTTTAAGTACAAATTTAGTACATGATATTTTTGTTTGATTAATTAATTACCTCTTCATCCCAGTCTGTTTTCCATGTCATGTAAGCAAGTGCAACAGTTACAGAAAAAGCCCCACTCATCATTCCAATCCATATACCCTGCAAATCAAATTGAAACAATCATTTTCAGTCCTACTAAAATTTGCAAAAAAAATAAAAAAAAGGTTAGAACTTATAAGAATAACATATGATCAATCACCTTCACTTGAAGTTGGAGTACATATCCTAGAGCTGCTCCTATTGGTAGTCCGATCACATAGAAGCAAACGAGGTTAATAACCGCGACTTTTGTTTGCAAACCAGCTCCGACTGCCACACCTAATACGTAAAAAAAAAACATAAGAGTAAATATTGCATATGTTCAAGAGGTCTAATTGTGAAATTCATGCTCATCTGACATTGCTAGACCTGAGAGCACTGGATAAATTCCGGTAAGCAAGACAGAGAAAGCAAGCAGAAGAGAGAGATCTTTAACAGCACGCGCCACTTCATCATCACTCGTGAACAAGTATCCGAGTTTGTCGCCAAATAGCAAGCAAAGAGACCAGAAAAACAATGAGATCACAATTGATAGGCAGATTACTACTTTGATCGAGAATTTTGTTGCCTCGGCATCTCCTCTGCCTAGCTCATTCGCCACTCTCACTCTGTTTTTGAAAAAACGACTACTGATTTATGATCACGCGCAATGAATGAGTATGTGTAATGCTTCGCGTGAAATAAATACGTACACTGCAGCTCCCATGATCCCCAGGCTGATCATGAATATCCATGCAAAGAAATTCAGGCTGAATTTTTTTTTTGAACTTCAATCAGTTCAGATCATCATAATTCAAGAAAACAAATCAAGGAATGTAATGAAGTTAATTTGCTAATTACCATATAGAGAAAGCAGATATTGCGATCTCTGCATTTTTCATGTATCCTGCTAGTAACACCAATATTGCATAGTACCATAACTCCAAGCTATTTAAAAAAAAAAAAAATAGATTGCAAATTGAAAAACAGTCATTCTTTTCATATAAATTCTAATAATACGAAAAAGGCATTTACCAGACCATGACACCAGAAGATATAGAGAGCTTCAAGACAGGAATAATGTCCTTAAATGCAGCCGAGGTGAATCCTTTCCACGAATGAGGGCACCATCCTCCAAAAACGTAGATAAATTCTCCGAAAACTAGAAACCATGAAGATATGCAGAGGGCGCCCATAGCTCCATGGACCCCCCAATCAAGAACATAGACAAAAAGCGAAGACAATAGAAAGTGGATTATGAATTGCAGAAATGACAGCCATGCAATGACCATGTTCTTCTGCTGTGCTTGCAGATACATTTGGATTGTGGCGGCGAAAACGAGGCTGTAAAGAAACATAATGAACCACAGAGAAATGTATCCTGCAGATTCAGCGATGGCTGCTTCTTGACCAAGTAGGTTAAACAATGGGGTTGCAAAGATGAAAATAGGAAGTAGAATGGTGAGTATGATGAGATCAATAAGCCATGATCTTTGCAAGTAAATCCCCATCATGTGATACTGTTTTGCTCCATAAGCTTGGCCACAAAGAGTTTCTGTTGCACTCGACATTCCAATCTGCGAAACAAAAGAAAATAAGTAGCGTAAAAACGCAATAGCTATTGATCAAACATGGGATGAATTAACTACCACAATTCCATTGACAAATCGGACAGTTAAGGTCTGAACGAGGGCGTATCCAGCAAGGTCGACAGAGCTTATATGTCCAACGAATGATTGTGTGACGACAATGGTTCCGAAAGAAGTGACTCTGGAAATAATACTTGGCAATGCAACTTTCCATATTTTCTTGGATTCTTCACAAACTCTGCCCTTCAAATTGCTGTCTTGTTGTGATCTTGCAATAAGCAGACTCTCTTGAACACTATCATCCATGGCCAGTTCTTCTTCACTAGCTTTGTGCTGACTGGCTTTCTGGGTTCATGGGGAACAAACTAGTAATTGGTCATAAATAGTTAGGTGATGAATAGAAAGATAGTGATGGGGAGAAGAAAATTAATGCATGACTGTGCGTGAGGACATAAGATATCAAACATCTTTTTGCTTTTGGTTCAATAATTCATGGATGATTCTGCGAAGGCAAGGGTAAGATGTACTTCTCAACGTCTATTGGTGTTTTATTATTTACTTAGTCAATGATTAAAAAGGTATCGCAATCTTTGCAAATCTGTCGTGTGTTGTTGTAGTTTATTTTTTTGTTGTTTGTTGCTTTGTTACAAGTTACAAGAAGTTGCAAAAGCAATGCGACACACTGTATTCTTTATTGCATAGATGACTAATATTTGCCATGAATGAATTTTGATTTTCATCAATTGTGTTGTTATAATACTTTCAGATTTCTTTTTTAGGAGAGTAATTAATTTATTTCTTCCTTAGAACTAGTTTGATTTAGTTGTTTTAACTTTTATATTTAGTGGTTTAAAGAAATTAAAACAATTTTTTTAGATTGTAAAATTAATTAGATATAATTGTTTTTACTCTTCTTCATTACCTTTAGCATTTTCTACTGATAACTACAATTCAAACTTTTATCCTAAATTTCATCTTTATTCTCCTTCATATACCCCAACATTTTTTTTTTGTTTTTTGTTTTTTGGTCGAGAGCCCAATAGTATAGGATTTTCCCAAGGTTGAATATGTATGTTGTGTAATGCTTTACGATATAATACATATGTCGTGGAATGCATTTCAATCTATCATTTTTTTCCTACAAAAAAGTGTTTTTTTCTTTGTCCAAATCCTATTTTTTGTGTCATGTTATAATTCAGTGTGATGCATTAAGCATGTCTATTAAATGTTAGGTAATGTAGGCATAATTATCTATTAAAGGTTTGTCTCATCTATGTACATCAACTTTAAACGGCAGTTAAACAAAATGAAACTTTAATAGTCGATCGATCAGCTAATCAGGATGAGAGATTCCATAATAGTTATCACATAAAATCAACTATCAACGCAATATTTATATGCCGATAGAAGAGATGGGGGACTAGAAAAAGAAAACACCAAAAATCTCGACTCTCCACTCAAAGAATTGAGGCAAAAACAGTTGTTTATTGTGCAGATCACCAGGTTTAGAAACTCAAGCCAGATCAGACCTTCAATGAGCCTCGTCCGAAGGTTTCACGTACCACCTTTTCAGACGAGCCGAAGCTTTTAGTACCTATAAGTGCAACACGATGTTTTGTCAACAGGCCGATATCATATGATCTGTGCTTATCTGGATCTGATTCCTCATAATTTACCTCTACATTATATATCCTAGTGTTGAAGAATAGAATTGGGATACAAGGAAGATTAATTACCTCTTCATCCCAGTTTGTCCTCCACATCATGAAACTCAGTACAAGTGTCTCGGCTATAACTCCACAGAGCATTCCAATCCATAGGCCCTGTCAAACCCACCATTAGATTTCAAATCTTGAAATTTATTTCGGACAATTGTCAACTATATGCTTTGACTACACATGATGTTTTACATTTCAAGAAAATGTTTCTGTTCCTAACAAGGATTTGATTCCGTAAGAAACATGCGATAGAAATGTGATGGTGGTTTTACCGTTACTTGTAGATCACCAACATATCCAAGCAGAAATCCAACTGGCAATCCGATTAGATAGAAGCAAACAAAGTTGACAATTGCTACCGTGGCTTGCATACCTGCTCCAACTGCCACGCCTGTTGTGAAAAAAGTGAATCAGAAGTTAAGGAAAATATGAATTGTATGCAGAAGAAAGAAATCTCAGATGTAATTATGCCTGGGTTTGGTAAGAAAAGAACCTGAGAAGACCGGATAGATGCTATTGAACAACACCGAGAAAGCAAGAAGAACAGATAGTTCTGATACAGTCTTTACAACTGCCTCGTCGTCAGTGAATAAGTATCCAATTTTATTTCCAAAGACAATGCAAAGCAACCAAAAGGTTAGCCCTATCAAAGTCGAATTACAGAGAATGACTTTGATTGAGAATTTTACAGCTTTGGCATCTCCTTTTCCTAGCTCATTTGCAACCCGAACGCTGCACATCAAAATGAGTGAGAAACAAGTCAGATAGGAGAATAGCCATTAGTGATGTTTGCAATAAACTGAAAGTGAAGGCACACCATGCTGCGCCCAGAATGCCCAAGGCTATCATGAACTCCCATGCATTGATGTTGAGGCTGCAAATTTAGCTTTTAGTTGTCAGTTTCATACAACAGATAAAAATGGGACTGCTGTGTAACAAATCCTTACCAAACTGAGAAGGCGGATATGGCAACCTCGGCATTTGTCATGTATCCTGCTGCTAAGACCAGAATCGCATAGTACCATATCTCCAGGCTATAAAAAAACCAACACAAACTTACCAAGTTGGTTTGCAATAACAATAATGGCTTATGTCATGATTTTATTGAATAAATATTTGAGAATCACTAGCAAAATCCAGTGTCCTATCATTCAAGATTGTATACTCAACCATCTCAGAAAAGTAAAGATTCCTCGACTCTTAAACGCAATCCATAGAACTCTTTCCACTTATGAACCTCTCGAACTCTATCTCACTGCATATTTGGTAATCAGGTTTTTGAAGACAAATATTAACTATTTAAACACTTTCAGCAAAATATAATCATATTTTTTGGATCTCTAACTATTATTACTTTCTTGGATGTCCTAAAAGAAGGCTCAATATCCTAACTGGAAACTTTTAACAGGATCACTCTCCCACTATGTGATGATCTTATACAACTTGAACCACTACTCTTGATTTTTGAGAGAAATAATGTAAAGATGCAAACTTTCAATTTCAACCCTTATATTAACTCAGTGTTAATGGCCATGGGCCACTTACAAATAGAAAAGATGGTGCTGATTTTAATTTTATGTAAATAATGTGTTTACGTGATCACTCAGGAGTTCTAAATACTTATACCTACACAAGTCTCTTGGATACTATGTTTGCCTCAGAGTCATTCTCTAAGCTTAGGCACTTTGATTCTCTGAACAAATAATAGAAGACACATGTTGAGCGTAAACAGTAATGGATGAAAGGATTTACCAAACCATCACACCAGAAGCTATCGAGAGCTTCACGAGAGGAAATATGTCCTTGAATGCAGCCGTTGAGAAACCTTTCCATGAGTCAGGGCACCAACCCCCAAATAAGTAGATGAACTCTCCAATTACCACAACAAACTGAGATATGCTTACTGCAGCCACAGCACCACCAGCCCCCCATTCGAGAACGTAAACAACAACCCAGGATAGAGGAATGTGAACCACAAATTGCAGAATTGATAGGTAAGCAACTATCATGTTCTTCTGCTGTGCTTGCAGATACATTTGGATTGTCAAGCTAAAAACCAGACCATAGCAGAAGGGAATGAACCATAGAGAAATATATCCTGCTGACTCAGAAATGGCCTCGTCTTGACCAAGTAGCTTAAAGATGGGAGTCGCGAAGAGAAAAAGAGGTAGTAATATGGTTAATGTAACAAGATCAACCAACCAAGACCGCTGCAAGAAAATACCCATCATATGATACTGTTTCGCTCCATATGCTTGCCCACAAAGAGTTTCAGTTGCACTGGACATTCCTATCTGCAGAACACGTATTAACAGTGAAAAAGGAGTAAACCCACAACTTCGGAAGAAAAACTTATTTCAACCTTATTCTCTTATGAAAAAACACTATATACATGGTGGCTTCACCGCAAAAAAATTCATCCTGTCTTTATTCTATTAGAGCATTACAGAGAACATTACCAAATGCTACTTTAAACAGTTTAATAGAAGATGAAGTATAAACAACACAGGTATTAATACAATATAATAGTCAACATATTGCAAGAAAGGCATGTAATGTTGTAAAAAAAAATTTACAAAGGAGTTATTACCAGAATTCCATTCACAAACCGAACACCCAAGGTTTGAACAAGGGCATAACCAGCAAGATCCACTGCACTTATGTGGCCCATAAACGATTGTGTCACTACAATCGTCCCAAACGACGTAACTCTTGAAATCACACCAGGCAAAGCAACCCTCCATATCTTCTTGGTTTCTTCATAAGCCCTTCCCTTCAAATCACCCTCATTTTCTGCTCTTGAATTGAGCAGCCTCTCCTGAACGCCGTCGTCCATGGCTGCGAGAGACATTGAACCCAGGAAAAACTAAATCAATTGGCTGCGTAAACAGAAACAAGTTAATGGTACCAAACTCAAACGCAAAAACGTTTTTTTATCTATGATAAATTAAACAGAGCAAACGTAATTTCCCCTTATAATCTACTGAGTAAGAAATTATTCTCCATAATATGCAAATATTTGAGCAGAAGTTACACTTGGTGCACAGAAGTAGGAAATACAACCACCTGCGTAGCAACAAAAGCAGCAACACTCGAACGAAGGGAAGTATAATTTGTTTCTAGAGCGAGGACCTTATGTGGAAGAAGAAGAGCTCAAAAAATGGAGGTCATTGAGTAGGGTTTTGTCTTCAATTGGAATGGTAGGTATAACTACAAGCCTACAGACCCCACTGAAATGTTGAATAACGAAATTACCCATCAACCATTTTCAGATTTAGTTGCTGCACACAGTGTTAGGTAATATATGTGGCTCTGAATTTACCACAAATGTTAGAGAACAAATAGTTGCATGTTGATGCTATTTGGATAAATTGGGCAAATTGAAATGTTGAGAAGAAAGTTGGGTGTGTGATGGAACTTTACTTGGCACGAAACCCCAAAACTCACCCCTCATAAAAGAAAAATAAAAAAAATGTTGATTAATTCTCCAAATGAATTTAAAATAATGAATTATAACATTATCAGTTACACTTATTGGCTTATTGCTGGTCAGGTGTCACTTTTTCCAATTACTATGTTCTCCCTTTTCCTTTCTTTTCTTTTTTTATTTTATTTTCCCTTCTTCAAATTTTCTGCAATTTTTAACGTATCAACGAAGAGGGTAACAATAATGATGAAGAAAACTATTAAAAAAATCGGAAGCGAATCTTGTTTATTTCGTTTCTGCAAATTCTGAAGAAGTAGGGGTGTTGGTATGCTGTTCAAGATACTCCTTTATAGGGATAATATGTTATATTCGACATAGCTTATCCACTGTAAATGAACTGTGTTTTTTTATGGATTCTTGATTCTCTGTTATTATGTTTTGCAGAGGTTTAAGAGGGAGAAGTGGTCGATGTATGCTTTAAGTTAGAGGTTTGATTTTATTTATTTATTTATTTATTAGTAAGTGGTAGAGTGGGTTTCAGATAGATATTTTTAATTATTTTATTAAATGTAAGCGTGAAATATTGACGAATCGAGTCCATAATTTATGAAAAAATGATTTTTGGATTATTATACGTGGATGAAATTTATCAATAGATACCTTTAACTAAAAATGCCAAGAAGGAAAAAGATGGATCGCACTCAAAGGCCATAGCCACAGGAAAAAAGACACCTTTTTACCTTTAGACTTTCTTTTCTTTTTCACATCTGACACAAACGCTCGGTATTAGTATGATCACTATTATTTTATATAAATATAATTCAAAAGGCAATTATTAATGTTTTTTAAATGTCTACTAATAACCGAATATAGATGTATTATTTATTCCAGATAGATGTAACTCAATTTGAAGCGATATAAAGTTGTGGTTGACATAAGAGCATGGGAGGTATCCAATAAAGCATAAATAATGAAATCCTTTTGATGAAACAAAATTGTACTTTTTTTTTTTTGGTAATAAGTAGAAAATGGTATTTAATTGATATGCAAGAAGTTAGATCATCTCCAGCAGGTAACGCTGTACTACAGCAAAATTCACACTACACTATAGTAAAATTCACACTACATTAAATTCATCTCCAGCAGTCAATGCTATATTCTACACTACATTTATTATTCTTATTTTTTATTAATTTAAAATTTATATAAATTTAAACTTACTAATTGCATAATATTTTTATGAAAAAAAGACCATGACCGTGAGGAGCGAAGAGAAGAACGAGAGGAAAGAATTATGATAATTGATTTAGATAGTATTGGAGATCCATGCCGACGTGAATATTTTCGAAAAAAAAAATTTATATGAAAAAATGAAGAACTTTCCCAACAACCACCAACAAATAATACTTTTGATGTACAACGGATGTTTTTCAGATCTCAGAGGGTCGAGAAATAATCTCAGAGATTATTAATTAGGATGTTTAAATTCTCGTATCGTACTTTTTTTTAGCCTAATCGTTCTTTAGATGTTTTATGTTTATTTTAATTTAGTTATTTTAGCCTAATTGCCTTGATGTGTTTTGTAATTTATGTATTTTAATTTAATAAACTCTGTGATTTAATGTATTATGTTTACTTTATTTAGCCTAAAAAATACTTTTATATTATACACATGTAGTAAATAATAATTTTTCCATAAACAATAATATTGTTTCATGAAATGATGAAATGCAAATTCTATTAAAAATAAATTGTGAAATTAAAATTGTATTTAAAAAAAATCAAAAAGTAAAAATAAAAATGTAGAGTGGTACAATAATGACTACTATATATGGTGGTGCACTATTTATTTCTGTAGTATAGGGGAAAATATAATGCATTGCTCAAGCTATATTTCACACTACATGTAGAGATAGTGTGAAATATAATGCACTATTGAAGATGGTCTTAAATACAGTAATGAGTTAATACAAGTCAATACAATTTATGCGTCAACAACTTTACTAGTCAAGCTATTGCTTGTTTAAAATGATTTATTCTTTACAGGACTATAATAATCTCGCAATTTTCTTAAAAAAATAAAACTTACGATTTATATAATAGAAATTTAGAATAGGAAATAGGGCCCCAAATACCACCAAACATGTTCCACAGACATAATATTAAATGGTCTAATATGCTTGCCCACAATTTTTCTAATAATTGGTGTAAGAAGTATTTTTATTTTTCTAATAATTCGTGAAAGGGGTTTAATATACTTCTCCACATAATTTTTCTAATTATTAGTGTAAGGAGTATTTTTATTTTTCTAGTAATTCTTTTAAGGGGTCTAACCCCATATATTTTTGTGTAACCCCTGTAAATTTGGAATAGGTGGATGGTGAATTCGTGGAGATTATGAAAATTTAATGTAAGTCAGAATTCTATCTAATCAATATAGTTAAAAATGAGAGTTAAATGATTAACTTACAGGATTTGTGGTAAAAAAGACCCCAAACTGATGGAACGATCACCGAAGCCAAATAGAATAAGCGGATTATTATTCTTACATTAGTTATTATTGAAATGAAATAAATACCTTTTGAATATATGTACGAGCACGTGATCCAAATATCAATATTATGTGAACATGGCTCGATGAAAGTGCTATAATTTAAAAGAACACGTCATAACTGACAAAGTAGTTGAAAAATTAAATTGGCTAATAATTTTGTCGGTAGAAATAGTGGTTTACCCAATCATTGTCCAAGATGTATTTTACATCTCCAAATTAGGTGATGAAATGCACAAAACCTGTACACGAATGAAATCATATCATATTAAGGTTTACTAGTCATGAACTTGTACCATGAATCAATACACGAAAAGGACACACCAACCATCAAAACTGCACCTCGATTCATCAGAAAATATGAAAGATGTCGATCATTGCGTAACTTCTGAACGACCGTTAGGTCCCTCTTCCACGAACCATCTGTTAACTCTTGCACGAGCAGCGGAAACCTAACAACACACGAAGAGACAAAAATCTCGAAACAAGTTGGTGGAATTCAAAGAAAAGAGGGACTAAAATGAAAGGGATGTAATATACCTGTTTCTCCCAGTCTGTTCTCTTAGTTATAATCAAAAGAATTGTAGTTTGAATGAACGTCCCGATTATCATTCCAGTCCACACGCCCTAATAACACAAACGAAGATTGAATGAAAAAAAAAAAAAAAGAAGAATTTGTAATGCTAGTGATGCAATGTGGGACATGAAAACTAACCTCGACTTGTAATTTCAAGGCATAACCAAGAATAACCCCGACAGGAATTCCTATCAAGTAGTAGCATCCCAAGTTGACATATACCACAACACTTTGCGATCCAGACCCAATCGCCACACCTGTTGAGACGAACTCCCATCGTAACGCAACTTAATTCACTCAATTCAACATTCTTCTCGATTATTCAAGTATAGGGCTCACCGGAAAGAACTGGTTGAACGCTATTCATGAGAATTGAGAATGCAAGCAAAGGTGACAAACGACCAACTTGGTCGGCCACATCAGGGTTGTTTGTGAATATGTAGGCTAGACGTCCACGAAAGAATAAGAAGAATGTGAATAGTATAAGCCCTAAGGTCAATGAAGTTAGTACTATGTTCAGAATAGAGAACTTGGCAGCTTTAGAATCCCCCTTTCCTAGCTCGTTGGCAACCCGAACACTACAATTTAGAGTAACGATATTTGTTAATTCGATTTGTTTTTTTAGGCCAAGAATCGCAGTTAACTACAATACAATAAAAATATATACCTAGCTGCAGACAAGAAACCAAGAGAGATCATCATTTCCCAACCATTGATGTTAAGACTGCAGCCAAGAACGAATTTCCAGTGTCATCATACATGACTCGTTATTAAACTTTGTTTCAACGAGAATAGGGATTAGTGATACCAGATTGAAAGAGCATCAATGGCAACCTCAGCATTTTTCAGGTTTCCTGTTAAAAGAATCAATATGGCATTGTACCAGAGTTCAAGGCTACAACCAAAGTGAAAAAAATCAGACAACCAGATTTCCTGGATACATTAAGATATGATCAATGATGTAAACATGTAGTAAACTAAAGCATACCAAAGCATGGCACCAGATGACAAAGAAAACTTGATAACTGCCCAAAGATCTTTGAAGGCTAAGGTCGAGAAGCCTTTCCATGTATCGGGGCAACCCCCTCCGATCACAAACATGATCTGGCCCACATTCGGAATCCAGTAGGCGAGGATAGTGGACACCATGGCACCAGTTATACCAAGCTTATACTTCACAGTTAAAAGCCATGAGAGGAAAATGTGTATGGCCAAAGTAAATGCTGCCAAATATGAGATGATCATGTTCTTGCTTTGTGCTTGCAAGAACATTTGGCAGGTAAATGAAAACATGAAGGAGTATATCACAGGAATGAACCACAGAGCAATTATCCCTGCCTCTTCTGCAATCACTGCATCCTGTCCTAAAGCTTTCAAAATCGGGGTTGCGAAAACAAAAATCGGCACCATTAAAGTTGTGGACACAAACAGAACAATCCATGATCTTTGAAGATATATTCCAAGCATATGATACTGCCTTGCACCATATGATTGCCCACAAAGTGTTTCCAATCCACTTGCCATTCCTAGCTGCAAATTCCATGCCAAGATTTGCACTTAAGCACCCATATTCTACATTCTTTAAATCTGATCACAATCAAATCAACTTCTAGCATACATAGGAACAACAATTTTCCAAGATAAACAATTATGCCTTGTAAAACATGCCCAAAAACCAAGATCATAAACAGTTAGACAAAGAGTATTATTACATACCAGCAATCCATTAGCAAATCTTGTAAGGAGAGTGATAACCAGAGCATAGGCTGCAAGCTCTGTGGCACCAATATGGCCCACAAATGCTTGGCTGATAACGTTGATTCCAAAAGTCGAGAATCGAGTGAAAATGGCAGGCCCAGCTATAACCCACATTTTCTTGTTCTCTGTCCATAACTTGCTCTTCAGATTTTTTTCTTTGCCCCCGTTGTTATCAGCCTCTACTGCCCTCAACAGCCTTTCTTGACTATCCCCTTCCATTTACTGCCCTCTTTTGACCCCTTCTTCTCTGATTAAACAATTTAGAGCAAAGAGAAGAAATACTTGAGAGTTCACTAAATGATTAACAACAGATAAAACCCAAGATTTTCTTGAATTTCTAACACTTTCTGCAGTAGAATTCTATTATGGAAAACTGACATGTTGGAAAAAGTAAAAAAAAAAAAAATGGAAAAAATTCTGTGAGTGAGTCAGGAAAGATTATATTTTGATACCTATAGAGATGAGGAGTGGTGGATTCGCAGCTCCACCGCCTCGACGCTTCTATTCTGTCTTCCTTTTTCTGGTTCACCTCTACTTTCATGCAATTGGCGGTAGGTGGTATACCGTATATATAAAGGGTCATGTGGTCAAAAATTATAATAACTTAATTTTCTATTTCAAATGATAATTTTGTAATTTTGCTACTATATATTAGAAAATTTGATAAAATTATTCTATTCAAAAAAGTTAGTTTTGTGCCGAATCTACACGATTTGTATTTTTTATAAGTTTACACGTTATCATTTAATATTAATATAATTTTCTAAAATACATATATTATGTAAAGTCAGTGTATAAGTTGACTTTTTATCTTTTATCAGAAAAGTAATATTGTCCGTTTTCCTTATTTATGATAGAAAATTAATAAAATTATCATTTATAATATAAAAAATAATTCACTATTTGATTTGTGATATTCTAAGTATTCTTAAGACTTTTTTTCCCACATACTTTAACTATATTTTATAAAAGAATTTAAACTAATTGATGAATTATATTCCATCCCAATATTTTATAAAAGAATTTAAATTAATTGATGAATTATATTCCATCCCAAAAAAATAAACTTATTATTATATTAATATAATTTTTAATTTATAATTTGATATATCATTCATTAAATATATATTAAATTAACATATTTCAATTTTTAATTTACTTTTAAAACAAGGAATGTTATACTCATTGTTAAAATTAATGAAGAATCCATGCCAAGGGCCCAATAAGCCTCACTGAAGTATTAAAGAAACCATTGCACATCTGCCACATCATATTTACTGATGATTTAGACAGCCCATGTTTAATATTTATTCAAAAGCAAAAACCAATTTGATCACTCCTGTTCAGTAGTGATAGACATCAATAATAACTACACTATCTACGATTGTTTGCACAATGTTTTTGTTTTTATTGATACAAAAGTTACAAAATAGATAAGTAATAACTTAATTAAAATATTGAAAGAGATAATTTATTTATTGAATTTTTTATAATATAGATTAGGAAAGGCTTGATATAGTGAATAAATGTTTTATTAGTATTTCAATAAGTTTACTTGATAACTTTTTGAATACAAATCATGAAACATTTTCTAAAATATAATATATTTCGTGCGTCAAGTGAACCGATATTTTTAACATGATAAAAAAAAGTACTCAAACTTTTCAAATTTATTAAATAATGAAATTGAATATTTTTGCGAATAAGTGTTTTCAAATAAACTATGAAACAATATTATATTTAATATTAAATTAGACCATGTGTGTTGTAAATATTTTTCTTTTATAAATAACAGTTAATTTTTTATAAGTTTACCGAGTTTAATTAAATTTTTATTCTAATCCCGTGCACCACTGTCCCTGTACTAGTAGGTTATATATCTTATCACATCTATATCATTTCATATGATATTTAATTTTCACTGCTAATCATCGTTTTATATATGGTTGAGTCATTACTACATTTTTTTATGTCACATTCATTAATCATGTTTTATTTATTTTATTTATTTTCATTTAACATATTTATATGAATTTATATCTAACACTTTCTTCTTAAGTAATTATTTATAAATGCTTTCTGAGTTTGAAGCAAAAATCAAAGCAATGCCTTGTTTCTCATTCAAGAACTAGAATATACAACTAGTACTACTAATAGTTCACGAGCCATATAATGTCACCTTATTTGTAATAATATAATATTATAAATTAGAAAATGTAATAGTTTATATATATATATTGAGTAACATGCATAAATAAATTATATTCAAGAGAAATTAAATAGGACCCAATTTTTTTGTAAATCCAGTGCAATAAAGTATGATAGGTTAAGGATCCTCAGCGGATTCGGTTGTGGGAGTCAAGTCAATGTCAACTTAGGAATGCCGTTTGTGATTCTTTAATACTAAATTCTAATTTTCTTCTTTTTTTGTTTTCTACCTTCTTTTTATCTCATTTTTTGAAATTTTCTAAAAACTACGAGAATTTTGCCAAATGACACTGTTGTGTTAAAACATCATGTCTTTTTATTATGTTTTTTTTTTCTCGCAACATTCAATTATCTATTTTAGTAATCTTCTACAAAATTATTATTTGACCTTAACTTGATTAATTTAGTACAGTTCTAGTCAATTTTTCATGATGCTGAATTAATGACAGATATTTTGTCATGAAAACGTATATGTCTACTGTGCCGTATGTAAAGATCTAATTCACTATAATCTTTATGATTCAAAATCCACAAAAACTTATACATGACGGTCTTAAGAATA
The DNA here is from genome assembly GCA_028654395.1 of Scutellaria barbata. Lineage (NCBI taxonomy): Eukaryota > Viridiplantae > Streptophyta > Magnoliopsida > Lamiales > Lamiaceae > Scutellaria > Scutellaria barbata. The sequence continues at coordinate 7,795,496 of CM053646.1, read as the reverse complement.
GTTACCATAAGATAAATCTTTATTACCTACAAACAAAATTCATTTCGATAAATTTATATGTTTTTCTTGAAGTGTGAATTGACTCATCTTACGTAATTAGATCTATAAAATGATCTCACACAAGAGTTTTAAACTACATCCGATGAAAAACATTAATATAGTATCAATATACATAAATGTACCCACAAACACTCCATGTACATGTACAGATATATGGTAGAAATGGAATTGTAATTCTTAGAATCAGATTGTATTTAGTCGTTCTCTGGACCTTATCAACATACATCAACTAATTTTGACACAAATTGGCTAAAACTGTGACCAATTAATGTTTAAATTCTTGAATCTGAGACAAATGAGCAATAATACATGGAAGAAAATAGAAACCAAATGATCAACATGACAAACTAAGAACAGATTACAAGACAACCCTGATCCGTGAACAATGGTAAGAGTCCTCTTAGGGGTTCTAAGGTCGCAATGAAAGAAAGCCACAATGAAATTTCTGATTCAAATGCAAACGCTATTTGAGTTGCACTTTTGCTACATGCCTCTTAAAACTGGTCGCAGAGTAAGAGCGTTTGGACACGAGTGTTATGTTCTCTAGAGCAGGTATAGATCCATCCAAGAATTAACCAAAGAAACTATCTGGTAGAAATAACTTCTAATATGCGTTTTCCATACAAAATTGGCTTTGTATCAAAGTAATTACCCCTCAGACTGAGTGGTTTCAGAGCCACCCTCTCCACTGGTTTCACGTTCGATTGCTTGTTCTTCTGATTGGCCCTCGGTTTCAGGTTTTGCTGGTCCAGGACCGGCAGATACCTTCACCATTGATGGTCGCAAGAGTCTATCACCAAGTTGGAAACCCTTCCTATATTCCTCAATAACAACACCATCTTCATATTCTGAGGAATCTTCACGCATTATAGCTTCATGCAGCTTTTGGAAAGAAAGAAGAAGGTTACTGTCAGAAATCTGTCGCAGGAGGGTATATATATGGTCTAAGGGGAGAAAGAAGAAGAAGTCAACTGAAACTCGATTCTAATACTGCTTAAGAGCCTGCTCTGAATTGTGAAGATTTAGGAAGTGAACAATGTCAAAGGACACAGGGTATAAACAATAAAAGGATCTCCAAAATTCATTTAGTGTTGAATAAAGTGCATTAAAATACATTCCCCTAAATTTAGGAGAGAGCAAGAGAGAGATCTTTTTCAAGATTTAGGATGTAATACTATCTCTGCTCAAACTCACCAAGTTGGCTCGAATCAACAGATAACTTGTTTGACTTAAAAGCGTATCCAGGTCTTCATAAAACCTGAACAGCCTTTATACAGCTTTTCAACGAGTTCATCTATAACTCGACTAAATTCTGAGCCAACTCGGGAGCTTGCCTGCATTGAGCCAATGACCAGAGTAATTGTAAATAACAAGGTCATTGAAAGGAATCCATGATTAAAGACACCTTGCCTTTTAATTTTTCTTTTTCTTTTTCTTTTTCTGGGGTGGGAAGGTGGGGGTTGGGGGTGATTTAGAAAGAAAGAAAGAAAGAAAGAAAACCAAACACTTATATGACTCCTAGTCATCTGAAAATCACTCTGGGAATAAGGTTTCCAGAGAGAAAAGCAACTAATGCATATTAGAGTTATTTTCCAATTTAGAAAAACCCAAATGTTAGTGAAAACTTACCATTGGATCAAATGGTTTTCCCACAGTTTCTACGGGAACAACACCAATGGATCCCATAACCTCCAGAAACTGCTTGTATATGCTCTGGTAACTGTTGGCGATCTTTTCCTCTCCTTCAGTTTCCACTTTGATCTGGGCTTTAGCTCGCTCAAAATTATCCAAAACAGGTAACAAACTCTCTACAAGTTCTCCTTGCGCATTTGCTACCAAAGAAAGCCGTTCTCTCTCTGTTCGCTTACGGAAATTGTCAAAGTCGGCACTAATCCTAAGAACCCGATCCCTCTCATATGATAATTCTTCAGATATAGCAGCTACCTTCCTCTCAAGATCAATTTTTTCATCTTCAATGGTTTTCAAATATGACTCTACTTCAGCAACTTTTGAATCATCATTATTCGCTAAAGCCTCCTTATACAAATTTAAGGAAGTTATAACCACAGAACTAGGTTCTTCTGTGACTGTATCAACAGTTTCACTAGAAGCATCAACATTAGCAGCACCATCTACAATCTCCTGCATGTTAAAATAGAAATGGAAAATCATTAGGTATATATAAATTTTTACTTGCAACTGAAACAATTGAATAAGCTTTACTTCTCCTATTCTTGTCCAAGAAAATAGTTATGCACAACATCAAGAAATTAATTCCAAATATCAGCAGTGGCCTCGTCATTTGTTAAGAAGCCTGTGACCATTAATCATAGAAGAGAGAATGGGATTACTTTAAAAAATATTAATGATCAAATTTCTAGTATAACAAATAACCTTATTAATATTCATATTCTATCACTGCATTATACGAGGATAACAATATATTTTCCTCTTTTATGCCATATATTTAAAGACCATGGGATTCTACAAAAGTAATTCCAAAAGGAATAGCATAATAACATGCAAATAATCAATTAACAGGGAAATAAATCAGTGCACCGAAGTTTAGATAATAAAATCATTAAAAAATTTACTATACTGTAATATTTTATATATTGCAGTATTCCTTCACACTCTCTCTACCAAGATAGAATTGACTATAAAAGAAGAACCCAGACAAGGAAGGGGAAAAGAGTCCCTTGTTGGGCATCGCAAAATCAATCAACACAGTGCAAGTATCCAATCACTTGAAATGCCTTTCAATCCCCAGGACTTCCACAGAATCACACTCACTGCCTTCAAGAACTAATAATGGCATATTATTCATGGAGCAATGGTAATATGTATAGCAGCTTCTTCCAGACGCTTGTTCGAGCTCGGGTCACACAAGTTTTCTAATCTTTATTTTTCCACTCTCTTTCCCTTCCCCTCCCCCAAACTCGTTAAAAAAAGCAGCTTCTTGCAGCCTCGTAAAAGTTAGTGTGACTTTTTAATTCCACAAAACCAGTGCACATGAAACCTTCATCTTGTTTACTCAAACCTAACATCCTCGGTGATTAAATAATAAGTCACATGAAAATTTTTATTACTCAGTTTTAGGTAGAAAAAGGGAAATAAAGTCACTAGCTGGACATTATTGTGCTGCCCACAACACATTTTCTATGAGAAAGCATGTCAACTAAAGCAGGACTTGTCTATCCTATTAAAGAAACCACATCAAATGCTAGCATAATCGTGCTCGAAAAACCCCTAAGTATTGTTTATCATAATGAATTACCAAATTAACAAATTGCTAGTGCCCTTTAAAATCCAATTTCCACTGCTACACCATAATGGCTCCATCCACTGCTACACCATAATGGCTCCAACATTCACATTGGCGCACAAAATTTCAGCTAGAATCAATAAAGATAATAAATGCATCAGTAGCTCCAATTCCTCTCCAACAAAACATCACAGAATCAAACTTCCAACAACAACTGCAGCAGCCCAATTAAGCAGCTCATCCACAAATCAAAGACGCAAATTTCTGAATATTAAAATAAAATAAATATCGTATCCAAACCAATGTAACAATGAACGCGCAAAAACTACCTCAATTTCAGTTTCGGATTCGGATCCTTGAACCGGGTCTTTCTCCTGCGTCTCCGTTTGGACCTCCGCAGTTTCTCCATCAGCAGCAAAGATCAGGAATTTCTGAGCAGAGCGGCTCGGCAATTTGAGACTACTCCTCTTACAACCAGCGTGGTGAATCCGACACTTAATCAGTGGAAATCTATTGGATACACAGGAAACGCGAGTGAAATTGCGAGATATGAGAGAGGAGCTTCCCCCGGCTGTGCTACGAGGATAAGCCGCCGATGTACTGAAGGTAGGTGGCGTTTTTATTACAGTGGTTGCCATTGAAGAGAGGGAAGAAAAAATGGAGAAGAGGATAAATGGTGGGAGGAACAGAAGCGGATTGAATTTGAGGGTTTAATGTGAAAATAATATTGGTCCTACAATCTAGAATGTACCTAAATTAATAATCAATAATAATTCACAAGTTTAAGACATCTAAATGTATTCAAATAAACTGAATAATTATTTTACTATTATATATTTTAAGATTTTAATTTCTACGTCCATTAGCTAAATCCAAAATAAAAAATAAAAAATAGAAGGTTAACTGCAGTGAAACTTGATTCTTAAGAAAAAAAAATTAATAGATAAAAGAAAACTATAAATTAGTAATTTTAGGAAGGACATAAAAATATATCAAGTCAACCAAAGCCCATCAAATTTTTTTACAAAAAAATTGATACACAAAATTCGTATTTGGGTTTGAAAAATATTTTTTTCAAGATTTAGGGACATCACAGCAATAATCCAACACTTTGAGGGCTGGCTGGCGTTATTAACACCGAATCTTTACACCAGAGAGCAATACGAAAATTGACTTCTGCCAAGTCAAATCCACTTCTTCCAAACTAAATCAAAATCCATAAAGCGCGTTGTACAAGTAAGATAAGCGCTCACACCAGGATTTTTCCTGGCGTTAGTGTTTTCAAACGGCATTAATCATACAATCATCATCATCATCATTAAGAAAAAATTGAATCACCCGACAGTAGAGAGAGAGAGAAAGATTGCTGATTCAAAGTTCCTTTCTCTCGATTCTGTTTGGAAAGCAAAGGAAACCCTTGAACAACACCCCTCTCTCTCTCTCTCTCGCCCAAATTTCAGCACTGGGCGTTGTCTTGTTCCTTCGCTTTCAAGCATTTTCCCAAATTGTCAGTGTTTGTTTCTTATTTTAAGTTGAAGATTGATTTTTCTCGAAAATGAGTAGCAAAAGAGAGGAAGACAGAAACGAGAAGATTATAAGAGGTCTTATGAAGCTTCCTCCCAATCGTCGATGCATTAACTGCAACAGCTTGGTATTGTTTCTTTCCTTCTCAATATTTTCTCTTGAAAGTTTTGTGCTTTCTGAGCAATCCAATGAATTTCTCCATATTTGGAGACCTTTTAAGTGATTCTGAATATTTAGGAGCTATTTAAAAATCAATAATGTTTTCTCTTTCTGTAGTAAATTTGTTACAAGTAGTATTAGGTTTTGAATCTCGAGATTCTGCTGATTATTTTTTTCTGAAGGGAATGAAAGAAAGGTCCGAATTTACAATTCGAACTCAAATTTAATTAATCTTTGTATGGTAGTTGGAATTAATCTTTGTTTGTCTATTAATTTCTTGATGCAGGGTCCTCAGTATGTGTGCACAAACTTCTGGACGTTTATTTGTACTACATGCAGTGGAGTGCAGTAAGTATCCATCACCATCAGCATATGCTAACTTCAGTAATTGGATTCTCCAGCATATTATCTTTTAAGCAATCTAAAAAAGATTGTCTTGTTGTTCTACTTGATATTTGATTCAATGGGTACTATGAATTTAAACCAAGTTATGGAGCCATGATCAGCTGCTTTTACATTGTCAAAACTGGAAACTTGGTCTTTACATTGGTGTTGAATATTCTTCCCTTTGATTCTGTAGTCAGTAGTAAGATGGTGATATAATCTGTGTAGTGTTGGAACTGTATTTTTCAGATAACTGGTATGATTTCTTTTCGCTCTGTTTGTTGCAGTCGTGAGTTTACACACCGTGTAAAGTCAGTTTCCATGGCTAAGTTTACTTCCCAGGAAGTGGATGCTCTTCAAAAAGGTGGTAATCAGGTATGAATTTCCATGAGTACTCTTCTCGTTCCCATGTACAATGCTTTTCCATGATTATTAATTATGAGACAATGATCTTGCAGCGTGCTAGGGAGTTGTTTCTGAAGGCCTGGGATCCGCAAAAGAACAGACTTCCAGATAATAGGTTAAATTATACCATCTGGTTAAATAAAGAATTGCTTGCTAAAATATTCAAGTTTTACATGTGTCTGTCTTGCAGCAATGTTGATAAACTTCGTGATTTCATAAAGATTGTATATGTAGATAAAAAGTATACCTCGGAGAAGCCATCTGATAGGCCTCCAAGAGATCCACAGGTTATGCTTCTGGATCAGCACATTTTGTGAATTTGAGACATACATGTTTTTGGGTGTTACTAGTCTATTTTGTATTACAGTGTGTATAATTGTTGTTGAACACAGACTAATGTGATTGCGGATTTATCTTGACAGAGCTTAAGAAGCCCTGAAGATGAGACAAGGCGAGCAAGCTCGTATCATTCTTATTCTCAAAGTCCACCATATGATTTTCAATATGAAGAACGACGATATGGGAAACATGCACCTGCACTCACTAGAAAGCCTGGTTCAGATCGAGGCCTTTACGAGGGAAAGCTTGCTAGTTTTTTGAGTCCCACTCGTTTAAGTAATGCGAATAATGACAGGTTTTCAAATGGGGGATCTTATCCCAGACTATCAGATTTTTCTGTTTCTGGTGGAGGTGATATTTTTGGGCCTGATAATTTATCGCCTCAGAGGGATGTTGGAAGCCCCTTTAGTGAGACTTCCCGAGATGTTTCAAGAGAAGTTCCAGACCTTAGTGCAGCTATACATAATTCTGATGCAAATAGCAGAAGGAATGGAGGAAAAGAATTGCACCCACAGGTCATGTTCTATCAGCTCATCTCTATATCTTGGGGAAAAGAATAAGTGCTTTGGACTTTGGTGCTATGCCAATTTTCTAATTATCTAGTTTTATTTGTTGAAATAAGAGTGTGGTATCCTAATGTCAGCACATCAGTTTTTAATTTGTATGGTTATGATTATGTCATCTATATAACATTTACTGCCAAAGTGAGTAGCCTTTTAGGGAGAAAACCGTAATTTTTTTTTATCTTCTACCATATTTGGTTCTGATCTGGAGGAATAAAATGAATCCTTCCGATGAAACCAGATATTCATATACTCTGTGTCTAAATATTTGAGAGTAGACTTATATCCTTGACCTTGCTCAAGTAGTTCACAGGTAAGGGTACACTGACCCTACTATGATCCTTTTTACAGAGAACAGCATCTTCAGGAAGCTTTGGATCTTTTGATAGCAACTCTCTGTCTTTCAAATCAGTCAATTCCCTGAGCTTGCCTGAAGCTGGCTTTGAACCTGAACAACCTCAGCAGATTTCTCATGTGGAATCGTCATCTTTCCCTTCTCAACCGCAGTCTTCAGTATCTGGGACCTTCGCTTGCATGGACCTCTTCAGTTTACCTCTGGCACCACAAAATATCATTTCTATACCTTCAACCGGTGGTCAGCCATCATTGGTTCAATCTGTCAATGTAGTTCAACAATCTCCTATTTCTTCGGTCCCAACATTCACCGAGCAACAATCATCACATGTCCCACAATCTTCACCACTAGACTTATTTGCAGAACTGTCTCAGCAACAATCAGCTGCATCTTTTAATAAAAACACATCTGATGTGGTAATGCCAGATGATGGAGGATGGGCAACATTTGATATGCCTCAGAATGTGGTGTCTATGGGTTCTGAGAATAGTTTCCCTGCTGCCGCACCATCATCTGATGAAAATGTTTTACGAACCTTCAACCCATTTTCAATTGATCAGACTACTTCCCATCAAGGTTCTGTTGGTCATGAACATTCAGCGTCAACACACACTGTTGCGCTTGAAAGCCAACAAAATGTTATAACCTTGAACACCACTCATGTAAGTATTTATTTTAATTAGCAGTAGGTGTAGAGAACTTTACTGCTGTTGGTGGACAGTTTGAGATATTTGAGCTATCATCGGAGTCAAACTCTGTAACCATTTCATTTTGTTTAGAACCACCCATATTCTTTTGGAAGTGTAATATCATAATTAAATATCTTGCAGTTCTGGAATGCATTTGACAATGCTGGTGCAGTGCAGTCCATAAGTAATGTGCCAAAAAGTGATGAAAAGACAGCTCTGCACTCTGCTTCTGATGCTGAGAAATCTCTTGGCTTTGGTATATTTGAGGTTGCTACATACCTTGTAAATCCCAGAAAATGTTTCTCTTGGTGGATTTGTTAGCTGATTTCCTATATTGCAGGCTTTGGATAATGATGGCAATATAAGAACATCAGATGCGAGTGTACCCCAGTCTAGTTTATCATCAAATTTCAGCATGACGCTGGATGATTTCTCCATGGTTTCAGCATCGGTACATCCATGAGCCTAATCATATAATGGCCTCTCTTTTATTTGATTAATCTAATCAGTATTTGATGGTTCGTTTCTATCTGTTCTAGGATGGTCTACATTCATTTACAACTGATTATAAGCCTACCAATCCATTTGATCTGCCCTATGATCCTGAAATCGAACCTACCACTACCGTAAGTCTTTTTTCATTTTTCCAAATAGATGTAGACAATTTGTTCTTTATCATTTTATTGGTGCATTATGAGTGTCTTGATGGGTATAGGAAACTTGCTCTTGTGAATAAACTAAAGAGGTGCCCTTTATTCTATTACATTGCTGAATGCTTGTTAAAAGTTTTCTTATTTCCAATTTGAATACTTGATTAGCTACTTAGATGCAGTCATGTAGCCACCTTTTATTTTTCAATCTTTATGTCACATTACATATTAACCCCAAATTCTTTGAGAAATAGTCTCTACATTTGGTCTTGGTTTCTATTTTTAGAATTACTGTACTACCTTCTTCTACATTGAAGTTCCTTCTTTTTTTATTGTTAATCACATTGGTATTCTTATGATACAATGCTTTATATTCAGTCTCAGTTCTGGAACATGAGTTCTTTGCAAGCTGCCTTGCCAAACACCCAGACTTCAGCTTACGTTGGTGGAGCAAATGAACCATGGCTTCCCCAAAATTCAGTTCCAGCCTTTGTTCCTGGTGGAGTTTCATTTGATCCATCTAGTGGTATTAATTTGCGTTAAAAAATCTTCCAGTTGAAGATAATTCTTTCTTCCTACAATCCATTGCGTCAACTTTGATTTTCTTGTGCAGGCTCGTTGGGATTCATAGCAGGGCAACCACCAAGCACCACAATACCGTATGTTTTTTCTCCTTTTCCTTTTTTAGGCTTAGCCTTACAATAATATCACGAGATGCTGAATGCTGAATTATTCACCATTGTACCACAAAAGAGTCAATCCTTTCCCAGGCCTAATCCAACTACAACCAGTATGCTTATATGGAGAAAGATCCAAAAACATTATCGAATAGAAGTTGCATGTTAATCTTCTCCATGATCAGTCTTTGAAACTTATAGAATTTGATTTTGTTGTGTTTTTTTTTTCTTGAATTTTGGCTTATGGGCTTGGAATGAAAACTTGATTTTCACATCTTTGCGTATAACCGCACCATACTAGAAAAAGAGACTGTAGTGCTTTCCTCTACTAAACCAGTCTTATTAAATTCTCACAATTCTTGCAGAAATATCCATGCTCAGGGCCCTCTTGCATCTGTTGGTGGAAATCCCTTTGCATAACACTCACATTCCTCGTCTCTATGCAATATTTATTGCCTTAGGTTTGCAGCCATTGTTGCAGCAACGTCCTAGTTGTGGCTGCTGATTTTGTTGTATCAATATTGCATTGTTGTTTATTTGTATTCAAGTTTCATTCAACCTCTGTTTGAATCTCTGGTGATTGTGTAACTCTAGTTTTTATTAGGAAGAACAATTCCATTATTGCAAGTGATGGACTAGTGTGCCATTTTCATTTCTCACTCAACATTTCTTATCTACTTTTCTCGACGTACTGTATCATTAATCACTTTGTCATCTAAATTACCAGATTTTGAATGTATCACCTCCTTTTTTTTTTCCCTAAACAATTTGTAAATATGATTTTATTTTTGCATTTCAATTAGGAAACTATGACGGTTGAATAATTGAGCAGGATATTTTTTTTTATAAATTGTAAAATAGTCCTTAAAAACTACAAGTAAATTCTGTAACTATTAAAAAAAAAATCCTAAATTAACGACAAAACTTTCTCAAAAATAGCAATGTGACCCAAGAAATAATGTATATTTATGTCCTCACCTTACCAACTTAAAATCTGCCAATTTAATTCTTATTAATCTAAAACCATTTAGACTTAGGTGTGTCTACATTAGATAAATTCTATCCAAAAATTAAAAAAACTTAATATGATTTAAAACGTGATATATACTGATATATCACATTATTGGTTAACAGATGACATATACTGATATATTCTGGGTTTTGAGAGAAATTACTTACTCGTGAGTTTCAAATAATTATAGGACTTAATTGCAATTTTAAATAAGAGGACTATTTTATTATAGAAAATATAAAAGTTTTTTTTTTTATTAATTTTTTTTTTTCAATTTTTGATTCATAGAAAATATAAAAGTTGACATTTCCAAATTGAAATAAATCAGTTGTCTACTTCTCCATCTTCATCTACAATATAAATAGCTCCAAAACCCCCACGGGCCCGCCCGCTTCCGTCCTCGATCCCACCGTCGCCGATTACGGAGCTCAGAAATGGAGAGCGGAAGCATACTGGAAACAATCGGCCATGAAATCATAGGCGTAATGGCACCCGTCTCTCTCTGCATGCTTCTCGTTGTCCTCCTCGTCTACACTGTTTACAATCCCTCCGCCGCCGCTGCCGCCTCCTCCACCGTCCGCACCGCCGCTAATTTGGTCTACCTCGAGTCCCCAACCGATTCCACCGTACAGAAGCTCGAAGGAGCAATCCTAAACGCTCTCGTTTTCGTCGTCATCATCACCCTTGTCACGTTCGTACTGGTCCTTCTCTACTACTACCGCTTCAACAATTTCCTCATCTACTACACCCGCTTCTCTGTGTTCATGATCTTCTCCGCCATGGGCAGCTCCATATTGATTTCCATCATCCAGAGGTTTAACATTCCGATTGACGCCATTACATTCTACATTTTACTGTTTAATTTCACTGTATTGGGTACGATTTCCGTGTTCTCAAATGGAATCCCTATAATTGTAAAGCAGAGTACGATGGTGGTATTAGGGATCATTGTTGCCGCGTGGTTTTCACGGTTGCCGGAATGGACTACGTGGGTTGTGTTGGTGGCGTTAGCATTATACGACCTGGCCGCAGTTTTAGCTCCGGGTGGACCCCTGAAGCTTCTAGTGGAGCTAGCGTCGAGCAGGGATGAGGAGTTGCCGGCATTGGTTTATGAGTCGAGACCAAATGTAGGGAAGAATGGTGGGGCTAGGGTTTCAAATTTGGGGCTTTTGGTAACCGCTGGGATTGGGATGAGTAGTGACAATAATAACAATAATGGCTCTGTAGAGTTACAAGAATTGATGAGAAATGTTGACAGGGAGAATGGGATTGAGATTCAAGAAAGGGAGCATTTGGTGATTGCAGTTGATGAAAATGAGAGAAGTAATGGGAGTGAGATTGAGGAGGTGAGAGAAGATGCAGGGGAGACATCTCCTTTGATGGGAGATGGTGATTTAACAGAAAGGTGGTCTCATCCAAATGGCAATCCTCGTCGTGTAGATGATAGTAGGGACGGAACCAGTGTCTCACGGGGAAATGAGAGAGAAGGGATGGAGATGGAGGAAATGAATCCGAGGGGGATAAAGCTCGGTATGGGGGATTTCATTTTCTATAGCGTACTTGTGGGAAGGGCGGCTATGTATGATCTGATGACAGTGTATGCTTGTTATCTTGCCATCATATCAGGTCTGGGATGTACTCTTATATTGTTGGCTGTGTGTCGTCATGCATTGCCAGCACTTCCTATTTCGATTACTTTGGGAGTCATATTTTACTTCTTGACAAGACTATTGATGGAGCCATTTCTGGTGGGGGCTTCGTCTAATTTGATGATGTTTTGACAAGGTAAATGGATTTTACTTATTTTGGGGGACTATGGAGAGGCAGCTTCCACCCCATTTCATATAGGAATGACTTTAAAATCGTGCAATCAGAGGTCTGGTTTTGTTCACTGGCCCTAAATTTGTCTGTTGATAGATTAAAAGATATATGTGATGAATTTGTATTCAAATACTAGATAATTGGAATATTACTTCTTTCTCTCCTGCTTAGTTTCGATTCTCTGGTTCTATTATCATTTAGGATTAGTTTTGGCTGTGAAGCTTGACATGAACCTTAACCTGTGTAGTGTGGTGTGTAGTAACTCTTAAGTTCACACATGATTCAAGCCTTTCATAACGTAACTTAATCTAATTTTTTGGATCTTCTGTTATACTTTAGACCATGCTGGGTAGAATGCGTTTTAGATGAACAATATAAAATCACATTCGGCAACTCAAGTTCCTATGCTATTCCTTCATACTTGAGGGCTTCTAGTTATTAGTGAATGGATGGTATATTGCATATTAGCTGAACATTATGAAATCTACTCTCATGTGCCACCTTCCTAGTTAAATTACGCCGTTGATCGTTGAATGTTGTGATGCATTAGTCAAAGGTTCTCCATTGCTCAAGCCGAGTGGTTTCTACTTTGATACAAATTTGGAATGATGATCTAATCCAGACATTAAATTTTCAATGTACCTCAATGAAGAGGATTATGAGCCTTTGATAGATTGCATGGTTTTGTAATGGATATATCTGGCTCCAAAACTTATTAGAGGGTGATGATGGCTTTGTTTTAATTTGATAAAAGATGAAACTATTGATGCAAACAACGTTCAAGTCATATTCTCATTGATAGCTGACCTTGATACAAACAGCATCATAGCCACAATCATACATTTTGGATCATTCAAATTTAAACCTTATCCACAACACATTATGCCATACATTCTTCATCAAGCTAGACACGATTATAGAGGCTATGCTGTTATTACAAAGGCAAGGATAAAAGTTGGGTCAGAGATGTGTCCTACTGCACTTCATTCCCTTCTATTAATTTTTCTTGTGGTTTATCTTCACCATCGTTGCTTGCTTCACCTTCGTTTTGGGTGTCTTTGGACTCAGGCATATTCTTTGAAACAAGTCTTCCCACCTTGACATATTTCTCCATGAATTTATATTCCCAATCTTGCAAAACCTCCAATTCAGATTCACTCAGACCTTCAATGTTCCCTGTAAGGTCTTTGGAGTCGAAAGACATGAGAGCTAGGGCTCTGCTTGCATCCCTACCTGCAAATAGTGCGTATGGTCCGCCAGGTCCGTAGAACATCCTGCCACAACATTGAGTAATACTATCAAATATCACCTTCACCAGCGAAGACTTGAAATTGTGCTTCCTCATTAGTAGAATTTAAAGAGGGAAATTTTCTTGCTATTCAAATTAGAGGATGAAAGCAACTATGAATTGTAATGTTTGCCATATGATAACCACATGTGATATAACTAGCATTAGCATTATAACACTTCAGAACTTTCCTACTAGAGATAGAGACATCTAATTAATATGTAATTGGAAAGTAACCACCACTGCAAACTAACATAAAGAAAAGCAGAGAATCTAATCTTCTCCCGTTGCAAGTTGAATTCGTATCCAGAGTCTAGTACTTCATACATGAAACATTAAATCATCAGCAGTAAGCCATTGTTCCCCTGGATTTTCATAAGAAAAAGGGGAAATGTAGTCGCTACGTATATGATGATTAATAATATCCATCAACTTCTATCCGCTAGGACTCTCTCATAATCGACAAAACTAAGCGCCAAATAACTCTGTTTGAGCAGCAGGGCAAGTCAAGAGAAATGGCCTATTCATTTCTCAGAAGCATCACAACTACAAATACATACTAGGAGAGAAGAACTAAAAGCTATTTTTTCTAAAACGAGATAATATAGATATCAGGCAAATAACACAAATAGGGGTCAAGAAAATAATTCTAGAACAATGTCATCATCATATGAGGCAAATTACACCGATGATTACTATACTGGTCCAATGTCAGCCATATGATAACAGTATAGGCTGAAGGTAGAAGAAGATTCTATATGATAATCTTATTTAGGCTATTCCCCAAAATCTTTGATGAAGAAGTAGACAATGATCATCTTATATGCTATCCAAATATTATTTTTTCATGAACTGAAATCTACACCAACGATTCAATAACACCACAGTGATAAATCCTCCGTACTCAATTAGTTAAAATATGGTAAACATAATCGCTATTCAAATTCTTCATATGGAACCAAAGCTACATTGATTCCCACATAAATTGGAAAAAAAAAAAAAACTCAGAGCACAGAATGTGCACTAAATTCACATCTGCGCCGTAATTAGCTAATTAAATAATCGATCATAATCTCGAAATTATCTCACAAACATAACACAAAAACCTGAAGCAAAAATCCATAGAGTTGGTTTGTTTTACCTGGAACGAGAGACATCATAGATCTGCCCTTTAATAGCCATGAGCAAGGGTTGGTTTGGGTCGGAGCCATCATAGGCTCTCAATTCCTCCTCGGTAACATCGCCTATCTGAACCGGTTCGCGGAGGGTAATTTCATTGGCTTTTTTGACGGCGACGTAATCATCCGCGGCAACAAACATGCCGCAAACCACCTTGTAAGTCACGAACATCAGCGCCAGAATCGTGAAAAACGCCGCCGGCGACAGCCCCGTGTAGCTGTCGATCGACTCCGTTAGTGTCTCCCAGAGCGCCATGGATGATCTTCTTCAGCTTTGCTAGAGTTAAACAAATGTGATGAATAAATACTGTGTGCTGGTTGGTGTATGTATTCTGATTTCTGGGGATGGTTAATTCAATCGAAGGGCAAATTAGTAACTTCACATGAGGTTGGTGGAATATGATCAAATTCTACTCCGGCGTGTAGAATGTGGATTTTGGCTCCGGAATAATTGAATTTAAGAAATATTTTATTTTTATTTTAATAAATACTTCTAACCTACATTATCTAATCATCATTAAATTATTTAAATTCCATAGATTGGCATGATTCATATTGTTCTTTAATAGTTTATATGTATGCATAGAGACAACTATGAAATCAGTTTATTCAAAATTGAAGTTCGAAGAATCAACATCCGAATTTGAAAGAGAAGATAAAAAAAACGAGAAAAAGCTATATAATTCATTCTTGCAGTGACTTGATTCATAGCAGATATGATAGTGATCACAATCACAAGCAATATAACCATATTTTCAACGCAATCACTTCATCCTTCCACCTTAGTAGCATCCTCAATTTTGCTATCAAGATCGAGCTTTTCGTCCACCTTGTTCATCTTGTCAAGAACATCGAAATCCAATCCTATTCCATAATTGGACGAAGAATCAGCTTCGTCACACTCAGAGACTACAGAACTATCGTCTGAGATTAAGAAATCGGAGTCTTGTAACTCAGATGTAACACTTGTCTGATCGGATGGCAATGCATTCTTGGCATCAAATCTTCGCTTTTCTTCATCTTTCATCCATTTGGAGTAACCTTCGAATTCGAATTCCTTTATGTTTTTCCCACCAAATGCTGATTCCAGCTTCTCCATGTCGAATAGAGCCTCCATGATCTTCATACTTTGAGGCTGATCTGAGTACACAAACTTCACTTTCTTGAATGTCTTTGGTTCAAGAAATGGTTTAACCAACTGCATACCAAGTGTTTGAGTCAAATCCGGAATCACTATATATGTTCAAGAACTGAAAAACTGCTAAGCAAGGAAGTATGTATGATGGGACCTACCAACCAGAAGGACTCGAAGACTTTGGGGGGATTGTAGAAAATTGCAGCCCCAAGCCTCTCGGGGTAATGATCCTGCAATACACGAGCTGTTTCTCGAGTTACCTTCACTGATATGCTGGACATGCTCCACTTCCGAAAATCTATTAACCATACCATCTGCTCTTGACCTTGATGTAGGTCTGCTATAGCACTTTCCATGCAATACACCAAGCACTTTATTTGATCTTCTACAGGGTTTGGATTCTGATACATAGTGAACAAGTCATGAAGAAAAGGAACTTGTACAGTTTAGATTTGTTGCAATATTTGTATAGTGAATTCATATACCTTATTTGCTGGTCTCATGACTAGTACAGTCCTTCCAAATTTGTCGAAATAGTTGGCTCTGTAAAGTTTCCCTGTCTTAGCCTCATGAGCAATGTCATCCTGATTCACGACATGATTCACTGTTGAATTAATGGCACTAACCGGAATTTGAGTTGGCAGAAAATGGAAGATGACAAAGTGGGCTTGCCTTACCCAATGAATCAGCTCCGGTTTGTACTTGAGACGCCACTTGAGGGTCTCTTTTAACATCTTGGTGGCTCTTCTAACATTATAATTCCTTGCTCTAAGGAACCTTAGTACTGATGCATCAGAACACTCACTTGGAAATCTGTCTACAGCAGGGCCAATCAAATTCCTAACCTCGTTAATCTGTATTCAGAGACTCAATCAATACACCTATTTGATCATCTTAGCTATCTATAAATAAATTACAGGATAGTTCCATCACACCTGTCTGAAATCTATACTAAATAGAATGAGGTATATACTGAATTCATGTGCTATTTCAGATGTTTATAACCTGCAATTTGGATCAATAATCAAGAACAGGAGTAGATTTGGACGAAACCTTAGCTAGCTCCTCCTCATTTGGTGTAAAGGTTTCTGGACTAGTAGCTGAGTGTGGTTTCTTGAATGACATTTTTCTTCCTCTTCTTGTACAGATTACAGCTGGCTAAATCATCCCAAGACTGCATATTTCAAAGTATAACCTCACATAAAAAACAAGAATAATAGCTGGTTTAAAGATAAAGAGTAAGCATTTGCCTCTATACATCCTCTGTTTGAAATGCAGAATCTCTTTGGCTTCTATATCAGAATCTCATTGTTCTAAACTCATGCTTTTTTAAGTTCATTATGAAATAACACAGGTCCTAGTTCAGAAATACACATATTTTCTGTATTGAAAGAGAAGAAAACGTATGTGTATGGAGTGTTGAGCAATCTAAATGGCAAACTTTATGTGAAAAATCAAGGAATAAGACATAAAAATCCACAACGAACTCGATGAACAATATTGCCAATCCACTATCACTAATTTCATGGGTAAAAAGATTGAAATCATTGACTGAATCTTCCACCATGAAAGTGGATAACCTTTTCTGAAATGGATCAGAAAAATGTGAGCAGTGAACTCATTCTTGCACCAGAATTCAGAACATAACAGAAGATGATTGAGTGCGTGTCGTGCGCGTGAGTTTGCATCATACAATCATTTGCGCAGAGAGAGAGAGAGAGATGCGTACCAAAATTGCAGAGATTAAATCCGATTGAGAAGAATAGTGAGAAAAATGAAGAGAGAAATAAATAATGGATGGAAAAAGAGAAGAAAAGTGATGGGAAGTTAGTTTTTTTTGCTCTTCATTGCAACAGTTTGTTAAGCTGGACCAACGGTTAGGCTGACGTCTGGCACCTGCTCAATATCTTCCCTTTTTTCTTTTTTGCACTTTCCACCCTTTTATTTCAACTAATTCCATTTTTGCCTATCTATTTTTTACAGTGTGTTTAATGTGTAGGTAATTAAGAGATTTCTCAAAAGTTTAGGCAGCTAAACTGAAAGTAGGGTTGTAAACGAATCGAATCGAATATTATAATATTCTATTCGTATTCATTTAACTATTCGAATATTCGTATTCATATTCATTTATTATTTGAATCACAAAACCAAATCATATTCGATTCGAATAAAATATTCGAATATTCGTATTCGAAATTTTAAATTTAAAATTTCAAAAAAAAAATTCAAAAATATATTTATTTCCAAATTAATATACCTACATAGTACTTAATAAATAATAAAATTCATAAACTCTACTTATATATATATATATTTGGATATATATATATATTATATATCAATATAATATATATATAATAAAAAAATTATATATACTTATATTTATTCGAATATATTCGCGAATACTCGAATCGAATATGGTCATATTCGTATTCGTATTCAGATAATATTCGAATTTGAAAAAGTATTCTTATTCGGATTCTTATTCGTATTTTTCGAATTTGAATCACTATATTCGAATTTGAATATCGAATCGAATCAAAAAAATTCGATTCTTTTACAATCCTAACTGAAAGGCAACAACCCACGAGTTAACAAGTAACATCAAAATGGAGTCCAATTTATGTCCAAATTACAACATGTATAAGAAACAATGTTATCAGTTTATATTATATATATTAAAAAATTATAGAAAATGTAGATGGAAAATAAGAGGATAGGAAGAGGGCATTGATAAATCACATTTTGAATATTTGGGCAACTAATATGATTCTAATAATAATAAGTGACAATCCATGATTAGATTATTATCATAATTGCATTAATATTTTAACCGATCACAAACTTTTCTTAGGCTTAACTATTTCTTCATATAGTAGGTATAATCTGAATTGTTTGAGGGCTCTAATTATTTTCAAGAGAGAGATACAAAAAACCAAAGAAATGCATCATATAAATATCTACAAATTTAATTAATTTACCACTCCATAGTACAAAGCAAATAATATTTATAAGCCAAATTTCCCTTTGATGATTATTCATTTATTGCATTATACTCGTTGGGCAAGAAATCGTGTTCTCCCACGTTGAACATTAATTAATTTCTGGAATTACAAAAGGTTGAATTCAAAACATTGAATCGATATCAATATGTCTTTTCCATTAAATAAATGGATCAAAGGCATCAATGAACCATTATTTTTTAATCTCAACTATCTTATTCTATGTTTTAATTTCGTATAATTTTAGTAACGATACTACGTGCATAGTATTATATCACTTTTTATATACATTTATATACACTTTGAAATAAAACATAAAATCGACACACTAATGACACTATAATAAAGCATCTAATTTGTATGTTATTTTTAGTTGGATCTTGTCTCCTATGGAATCAAGATCACAGCAGTGCTTGAATATAAAACATAATTCATTTAGAAAGCCGAATGAAACTCAAACAAAGAATTATACAATATAATTACAATTACAGAAGAAGAAAAAATAATGACATTAAAATGGAAGATATAATTAATTATAATTATAATTGTTATAAAATAAAAAGTGACAGTGGTTCTGTCTTGTGCTTCCAACCAGGAAAGAGAAAAGAAAGTCAGAAAAAAAAAAACCCCTTACTCCAAGAAAGTAATGATCATCATCATTCCTAACCAGCAATTAAACAATTTTAAAAAATGATCACAGTGGACTCAGCCTCACAGCACTTATCCTAGACCCTCAAACAACAGCTATTAGATTCTGATAATATTTCTTAATCAAAGAATTCTTAAATCCTGTGTATCAGATTAAGCAGCAGAAAATGACCATTTCAAATATTTGAAATTCTATATTAACTCAAGTAATGAGCCAATGGAAAAGTAGACAGAAAGAGAAAGATCCCAAGTTCCCAACTTTCCCTATTGCACATTCTACTTTTTCTGCTTGTGGGTGCCCCCCCCCCCCCCCCTTTGATGCCTCGGTTACAGATGGACAGGATGTTTGATTAGTAGCTGTTGCTGATGCAAGAAAAGAAAGAGAGCGAGTGTGAAAGCAAAGAAATCAAGATTTTACTTTTTTGGTGTTTTCATTTTCCCTGCTAGATCATATCTGTTTCAAGCTGGTATAGTTTAAACTACTCTGCGATTGCTCTCAATTTTCTTTAGCCAAATTCTCAAATCCCTCTATTTTTGGGGTTTTCAGGTGCTCTCAGATTCTCTAAATTTTTATTCAATATAATTCTTCTTGGTAAGTTCTTGATTGATGTGATTTCTGTTTTGGTCATGTTGTCTGTTTACTTGGGTGATATGCTTTGATCTGATGATGGAAAAATATTGGGGTTTTTTGGCAGATTTGGCAGGAAATATTTTAACTTTTTTGGGAGTGAAAATAGAAGAAATGGGTGTTGATTGGATGGAGATTGGAGTTAAAGTGAGGAAAGGTGTGATCTTTACAGTCAGAGGATGTTTTAGATCAGTTTGTAATCATCCATTCCTGGTTACTGTGCTATGTTTTTTGATTTTTCTGTACAGATTATCCCCTTTCCTTTTTCAATTGTTGGTATCTGCTTCTCCTATTCTTGTATGCACTGCTGTTTTGCTTGGAACCCTTTTAAGTTTTGGGCAACCAAACATACCTGAAATTGAAGTAGAAGAGAAAACAACATTTGAGGCTGTGTCGATTAAGACTGGGGTTTCCGGGGAGACGGCCATTGTTGAGAAAAATGAGAGCTTTTATGTTGAGAGATTCAGTGAGAGGAGATTGGATGAAGGAAAGGAGTCCACTGAGCTTGATGATGTTCGGAGAGAGGATTCAGATGATACTGCTCCGTTGATCGAGGAAAGATCGTCTGGAATCGATGTGAATGATGGTGAAATTTGGGAAGGAAGCAGAGAGTTGGGTGATTTGGGGTATGAGCTGAAAACTGATTGGATTGAGGAGAGACTTAACAATGGAGAAGTCTTGGAGAATCATTATGCATCTGTGAAGGTGGATGATGAACATCTTGATTCGGATGATGAGAAATCGGAGGCAGATTCTTTTGATTCGGAGAAGGTGAATGTGGATACCCTAGATTCACCTCCTCCTTCACCTTGGACAAGAGTTAAGGAGCGAGAGGAGGAAGAAGGTGGTGATGAAGGGGAGGATGATTCAGATTCTGGGTCTGAACGAGCTGAGAGTTCGTCTCCAGATGCATCAATGGCTGATATAATGCCGATGCTTGATGAGCTCCACCCACTACTGGATGGAGAGGCTCCTCGAACCGTTCAGAGATCTCATGATGGCTCTGATGTGGCATCTGATAAGTCCGGTGCCAGCTGTCATGAGTCGGATGATGAGTCTGAAAACCATGAGGATTTGGAAGTTGCGGATGATGACAATGAAGATGGTGAAGATGAAGAAGATGGGCATGGAGACAAGGAAGAAAAGGCAAAATGTGCTATTACATGGACTGAGGAGGACCAGAAGAATCTCATGGATCTAGGAAGCTCTGAGATCGAACGGAACCAACGTTTGGAGAATCTAATCTTGAGGAGAAGAGCAAGGAAAATGTTTGCAGATAGGAACTTGATAGATTTGGAGAGTTCTGATCTTCCTCTCAATAGTATTGCGCCCATTTCAACGAAAAGACAAAATCCATTTGATCTTGCTCATGAATATTACGATGATTCTGGGCTGCCTCCGATTCCTGGTTCGGCCCCTTCTGTTATGTTACAAAGACGGAACCCTTTCGATATTCCTTATGATTCGAGTGAGGAGAAACCTGACCTTATGGCAGATGGCTTTCAAGAGGAGTTCAAGACGTCTCAACCCAGAGAGCCAATCTTTCGAAGACACGAGAGTTTTAATATTGGACCTTCTCATTTTGCACCCAAAAGGCATGATGTGAAGATGAGGCCTTACTTTGTTCCAGAGGGCTTGATCTCAGAAGATTCGACCACTTCTTTGTTTCAACGACAGTCAAGTGAGCTTAGTGAGTCGAAGATGAGCTCTGTTCCTGATACTGAATCAATTGGTTCGGTAACTTCAGTTGAGGATCCAGAAGACAGGAAGCTTGCAGAAGAAGATAATCTGCCAGAAGTCGAGGTGATTGAATGGGCTAAAGTAGTCACTGAGGAGGGTCCATCAGGGGAGACAGAACTGATTTCCCAGCCAGAAGTAGACACTGAAGAAGATGTGAATAGTGAACCAGAAGCAATCTCCAAGATGGAGAGTGTTTCCGATCATGCTGGACGTGGAAGTCAATCTTCGGAAGAAGAAGATTCTGTAGAAGTAGGTGAGCTTGAATCTCAAATGGAGGACATTGCAGATCATAATGAACAAGGAAGTTTCCCAGAGGGTACTATATATCATTCGAACTTCGAAACTGTCCAACATAGGCACTCTAGAGATTCAAGCTCCTCATCACTTTCAGAAGTGAGTGAAAGGATCTTCACTGAGACTGAAGGTGAAGCGTTGTCCATGTTGGAGGCAAGAATTGACGACGTTGCTGAAGAACCGATCATATTTTCCCAAACTTCTGCAGAAAGTGCTGATATGGATATCACGGGCATGCCTGTTAACGAAATTCTGCATAGGGAACCTGTTTACGATACCAGCCCCCGAGCACTCAGTAAGAACGTATCATCCTCCTCGATTTCTTCAGATGTGCATCCAGACAAGAGAGCAGTGTCTTCTACTGAAAAAGAATTCGAGACAGAAATTCATAGCAACGTCGAGATGTTGCCTGGTTCATCACAGAATCTGGAACATTTGCAGGAGGATAATTATTTTGTACTGTCAAGAGATAGTCTACTTGAAGTCAATGAGCCCCCATTTGAGGGTCAACTGAGTGCAGAAGAACATTCAGTTAGCATGGAAGAGGTTGTCCCATCACCAAATTCTAAGGCTGGTATTGATGTTCACCATGAAGCTGATGAAAAAGCAATTCATGAGCCAAATTTTACACATCTGAATGAACTGCAGGTAAAGTATACTATAATCTTTTTATGTCCAAATCTCAGTTCTTATTTCTTCTGGTTCACCTACTGTGCTGAGTAATGGACAATATTTAGCAACTAAGATCGAAAATCCCCATTTCTGTGCTCATGAATGATTTTAATAATCTCTCTACCACTTTCTATATGTTGCTGTGTAAAATGTGCATTTGAAAGATTGAAATCTAGCCAAGAAAATCTCATGTCAGGAGTCAGGGCTGTCTTTAAGCCCTATTCTTTACCATGAATTCCAAATTTTTGGTGTATCATCTCTTTCTTGTCTATGTGGATGCATAGATTAACATGCATGGCTAATTGTGCTCAGATCTAGAAATAAACCACCAAAGTTTCTTGGACAATATTATGCAGGAGTCGAGCAGCGCCCCAGTGGACTCGTTTGTGGTTGCTCAAGTTGCACAAAATATGAACATGCATGAGGTCCAAGAGCTTGATCATTACATATCATCAAATGTCAACTCTCCATCAAGTCTTGACATTATTTCATTCTCACCAAGTGTTATTGAGCCAGCTACTTCTCATGTTGAAGAACAGACAATAGTCGAAGAAGTGGATGAGATCAAGGAAATCGATGATGCACTTTTGTCTGAGTTGGATAACGTTGGGGACTTTAGTATCCAACAATTGGGATCTGGGTCAAGTGAATTCGGAAAACACATCACTTCTTTCGAAGAAGAAAGCTTGACTTCACTGCATCATGCTGAAATTAGCACTATGAGAGATGTCGAGGCTCACTCAGTTGTAGTGAATAGAATCGAAGATGCATTGCATTTAGAAAATTTTAGAGAGCATATTGGTACGTATGAGGAAAACGTGGAATGTATTTCAGAGCTACAAACATCTGAAACAAGCAGAGCTGAAAATATCGAGGCATCAAGAATGGAGTTCACTGAAATCGACAGACAGGATTCTCCTTTAGAGAAAGTTGAATTGACATGTCAGGGAATGGAAATCATAGGGGGGGACGCTGACGTGTCTTCTCAAGGTCAAGTTGATACAGATACCATTTCTGGAATGCCTGAACTTGAAGTTAGTACAGTTGAAGATATTGATCTGGCATTCAAGCAGATTCTTTCTAGTGCGATTGAGATGCCTGTCGTCTTGAAGCCAGCCCAAGCCGAGCTTCACAATGATGAAGAGAATGTTTCTGAGGTATCTGAATCACAAGACCAATCCATCAAAGATTTTGATGCTGTTCCCAGGAAATCTGAGTTGGCATCTGTGGAAACTGAAACCATGGTGGGAGGTGCTAAGTTTTCCTCTCGCGATCAAGTTGATGTGTGTATCTCTTCGGGTATGCCTGAACTTGAAGCTAGTACTATTGAAGACATTGATCTGGCATTCAACCAAATCACTTGTGGTGAGATCGAGAAGCCTGTTGTCTTGGAGCTGGCCCAAGCTGAGCTTCACGATGGTGAAGATATTATTCGCAAATGGGATGTGCAAACCATAGAAGACGTTGGTGCTATTCCCAAGAAAGCTGAATCGATTGTAGTAACTGATATGGATACCACTTCTGGGAATCTAGCATTTAAGCAAATCGGTGCAGAGGAAATCGAGAAGTCTGCTACTTTGGAGCCACCCCAAAAGGAGCTTCACAATTATGAAGACACTGTTAATGAAAAACCTGAACTGAAAGAGCGGTCCATAGAAGATGTTGATGTTCAAGTTGGTACAGATGCCACTTCAGGAATAACTGAACTTGAAGCTGATACAGTCAAAGATATTGATCAAGCATTCAAGAAAGTTGAGAAGTCTGTAATTTTGGAGCCAAACCTGGTAGCTGGAGAAGCTGCAACTGAGAATTCTGAGGATCAAAGAGATTCAAGTGTGTCAATATACACTCATGAGATATCAGTTCGTGAAGTTGGACCAATCAAAGATGCTGGTTTGGATTGTAAGCAATCATCGACTGAAGGTATCACAGGGAGTCATGGACTTCATGATTCAGTTGATCACACTCTGTATGTGGTCGAGTCTGGAGAAACACATAGTGCCTTGTCTGGATCACATGTAGCTAAATCCATTCCCCCAGAGGATACTACTTTGCCCCCAAATCAACAACTAAAGCTAAACTCAGATGATGGATCAGTAGAAGTCAGGGCAGACAAAGTAGGTCTCAATGAGAAGTCAATTGCGAAAGAGAGCAGTGTCTTTGAAGCTGAAAAGCCAGAGCCCGAAGCCAAAGCAACTGAAGACTTGCAATCCACATCATCCGTTAAAGGTAAAGGTAAAATATCTAAAAGTTCGAGCTCAAGTTCAAGTTCCAGCTCCAGTTCCAAGTCAAGTTCAAGTGATTCTGATGGAGAATAAGCGAGTGGGATCAACAGAACATTTTCCAGTTCCAATTTCCGGGACATATCATCATACCAATTGCGTTCATTTTAACTGCAAGATGGTTGGTTTCTTCAAGAATGAGTTATTTATTTGATTTCTTGAAGTTTGAAGCTTTGCAAGTTTTCTGTTGTTTTGTCAGTTTAATGCTGATTGTGAGAGCAGTTTTGAGTTTAAATCTTGTGTTTATGCCATCATAGTTGCTGAGTGTACTGTAACATGTGGAGACCTTAACATTGTTGATCATTTGGAGGCAAAAGGGTTTGTTTTGTGACCTCTTTGTGCATTGTATACTGTATCTTCCAACATACAATGACAACTAGAGTGATTTTTTTTTTTTTTATACTTTGCTTTTTTACAATTGCTCTGATTCATGTGTAATTTTGAACCATACAAATAACAGCCCTGATTAGAAAATGTTGACAGCATCTAAATATTTCCATCATTCAAGAATTGAAATGACATATGGCTGTAGAGCATCACACGAGATCCCCTACTACAAGATCTTGCGATTCTTAGAAAGGAGAATCATGGAATATTTAATTTCTTTAACAAGCACTAAAAATTTGTCTGTAGCACAATGGACTCAAATACATCATAAATTATAGTTTCAGGGTTACAGTTATATTCCACATTCTCCATAGTTGATTGCCATTACATACACTGGAAACTGTAACAAGTTTTACTAGGCAGCTTACAAAACACACGCTTCAACTTAAAACATATTAAAGAAGGAAAATCACCATTTGGCACAATGAAAAGTTATTGCAAACTTTGATATCTACCATCAGTTTATCACGAGCAGTTTGTATCGTAACTTGCAAGTCCCTGCAGCTCTGGACCTTCGAGTCGGGGGTTGTTCTCAAAGCTGCAAAATACAATGTAAAAGTTACTAGACATCCAAAACCAGCTAACATGAAATTGAGGGCAGAAAATGGGGAAATAGAGATTGAACAAAAGGGAGAGAGACCGGACGAGTAAAACATGGAATTATGTAAATATCAAATAGCATTTATATTTTGGAACTCCTAGTTTGTGACATTTCACTAAAGCTATTCACTTAACCATCTGAATTCAACATGCCCGTTGTGACAGGAGGTAATTAAACTTGCAAATAAAATTAGTTTAGCCAGGTAAAAAATCAGAATCAGCATCTGTTTTCAGATAAACCAAAATATTCTTGCAGGAATATATGAGAGAGTGGTACTAACAAAAATTTACGAAGGAAATCCAAAACTGAGTAGAGATGTATCCAGGGGAGTGCCTCCTACTAAATGAACTATAACAGTTGACTACTATGCTGCATTTCAAAACAGACCCACTTGTACGCTAAACACCATTCCCACAATAAATTTCATATCTTTTCAACACATTCAATCACTAGTTGATTTCAAATTCATCTAATATAACCATTTGAAACTCGTAAGTCCAAATTCCTTCATCAGAATGCAACCCATTGATGATGGTGGTTATAAGGAGAGCTATATCCAAGACTCATAACATCTTACTTGTTTAAGGGTATGCGCTCAAATGGACCAGTAGCAGGTATAGTACCGCACAAATCGTTGTTCGAGACATCTCTACAAATTCAAAGGCAAATATGAGTAACTGTCTTGCACCATAGAGCCTTCAACATATAGTAATTTGAACTACGAGTCAAATCAGAAGCACTTACATAACTTTCAAGGTAGGAATATCAACAAGTGCCGTTGGGATTGGGCCATGTAGATGATTATCGTTAAGGCGTCTGTAAAAGAAACAAAGGGTTAATAAAATGTTACCTGATTAAAAAATTTGCAAGGGACAATATTGACAACTTGACATGCACATGCATTCAATGAATGGAAGGAATGGAGAAAGGGCAGAAACACGATCGTAGCTAACAAGGTTTCAGAATGTCAATGAAATCAAACTACCATTCTACCACCATCAAATTTATGAGGAAACATCTGAATTATATAAATGATAAGAGAGTGCTAAGTACAAACTTACAGAAAGACAAGGGATTTCAAATTTCCCAGTGATGGAGGTATTGTTCCTGAGAGATTGTTGTTGTACAGATCCAAACTTATTAAGCTCTTTAAGTTACCAAGCTCAGCAGGAATTGCCCCTTGAATGTTATTTTTATAGAGTTCCCTGCAAGATGAAGTCAATTATCATTAGGATGAAATAACATTGATGATAACTAGTTTCCATTAGACTGCACTAACGGTGAAGATGGTACTCCAAAAGAAATACAGAGCATAAGATTTTTTTCATACACATGATTTCAATGAAAGAGCAACGAAGATTGTTAAAGGTGGTGCAAGCAACCATAAATTATGGGCATGATTCTTTATCCAGAAATAAGAAATGGTCAAAGAAAGTACGTCTGCCAATAAGAATACAGAAGAAGTGTTGCATGATACTTACAAATACTGGAGATATTCGAGTTTCCCAAGATCAGGCACAAGATGACCTGACAAATTTGAGTTTCCAAGGTCCCTATCCAAGTGATAATAAAATGTAAACTTCAGGTCCACAATTATCAGAAAACGTATGAATGAAATCTCAAAAAATAAAAGAAAGGAAAGAAAACATGACTGCAAAGAGAAAAATATACCATAATATTCAATAGTGTTCCGAATGGAGGATTGTGTAGTTTAGAATTTCTATTTCATGATAGTAACTCAAAGACACTTTGAATAAATTGGACTCCTAATGATTTAAATCATTAAGTATCCATTCTGAACAACTTCTTCCAAAGGACTTGGCAGTTAAGACTTGAAATTTTCTATTTCATGATAGTAACTCAACTACTCAAGACACCTTTTGGATTAATAATAGGACTTGTAATGATTTAAAATGATCTGTTTTGAACAATTTTCTAAACTGTCTTATGGATATGAAATACACCAAACATTTGAGTTTCTTTACAGATTCTTAGCTCCAACTCCTTTCTCAGGTCTAAATCTCAGTTAGAACAGAATCTAATGAATAATATCGATTAGTATTCTGTTTATTATTCATCACAATCACCAAACTTCAAGACTCAGCCTTGCTAATAAACACCATTTAACCAACCAAATTTCAGTGAGAAAGAATACACAATATAGTCTGTTCTTCTTCGAGGTAACACCACCAGTGCCCCTCCTCAAATCATATCTGCTTAATCCTATGAAGTGCAAAAGTGTTGTGCTTCCCATCATTAAAAACATACAATCATGAAATTTATTCTATTACTCAACCATATAGTATTACCATCCCCTCCTTTACAACCATAAACCGCACAAAATTCAAAGTACCCACAAAATGAGCCATCAAGCAGAACAAACACCAAAAAAAAAAAAATTACAAATTTAGGGAATGATCATATTCAAAATAACAGACAAAAAGAATTGAAGTAGAGATGAAAATTCACTAGGGACAAGTTTCTTCCTATGACAACCAAAATATATTTATTAACCATCTGAAGCAAAGATAATAGAAAGTTTAGCAACAAGATGATTTCTCCAAGTAATCTACAAGATTTAATTAAATCAATAAGAAAATGGCACCCAAACACAGAAATTATAGACCACAACGGAACATTAATCCCACATACTGCTCTAAACTAGCAAACGCAGATATAAAAAAAAATCCTCATGGAAAATTCAAACAAAGTGGTAGACAAACACATATAATCAAAGCATTTTTTACATACACGCGAGTGACGTGGTTGTCTTGGTTGCAGGTGATGTGGAACCAGGTACAGGGGTCGACAAGGTTCGGATCCCAGCTCTGGAGCACGTTATCCGGGTCGATCAAGCTTCGGCGAAGCGCGTACAGCGCGTCGCCCTCTGAATTCCCACGGGCCTTCGGCAGAAGTAATGACGACGACATCATAGTTAAGGCCATAAAAACCAGTAAATCTCTCCCCGCCATAGCTTCCTTGGTTCAGAACTACTACGCTATATTAAGTTAATGCAGATTCTGAGCTCAAGCTTCGTCTTCCTCGGCTTGTTTCTTGGGGATTCACTGTTGATGCTTGATTCTTCTCCGGCTGAAGACTTCGTTGGCAGAGTGATTGATTGATGTAAGAAAGAGTAAATTGTTTAGTGGAGAATCGGTTTTGGGAATGGGAGATAACCTAAAGGAAGAAATAATTTTGTTCTCTCCTTTAAAAATAAAAAATAAAATTGAATAACAATAATAATAAATATATAATCATGAATTCTTACTAAAAGAGATTTAGAGAATCCGAATCCTTCTAAATGTATTGGAACAAATTTAATTCATTTCGATGTGCTGTATTAATTAAGTAGGAAAATAATTAAATGTCATTTATAATTATATATTATTTATGTATTGGAATCAATTAAATTATACATTTTACATTAATTAAATCAGAATAGACCATTGATTATCATTCCATAAAAATATTATATTTATTTATATACTGGAACAGACAATTGATTATTTCATTACATACTTTATATTGTTATATAATTTGGGTAATATACTTAATGCATACGTGACTGTTTTAAATTGGAAAACAAATAAATCAATGCGTAAATAAAAAATCAAATCAAAATCAAAACAATATTTCGGGTACAAATGTACATTTATATCTTGTAATTGCATGCCACATATTTATCTGACTTTGTGCAAAGCAATCAAAAGATGGAAATTCATATATATTTTTCTCTCCAAATTTATTATTTGAAAATTTGTGGTCAACAGTTGTTAATATTGACAATCTAAATCTTATGTGCAAGTGCAACACTTATCTTAATGAGGACTCATAACTATATATGCATATATATTTAATTCTTTAGTAGATGTGGAATTTATTTCAAAACCCTTTTTTTCTTTTTTTTTTTGCTTATTTGTTTTTCTAATAATCTCAATTAAAAAATCATTATTTTCTTGTGGAAAAAAGGGCATCTTCCTCGTGAATTTATAAGCTTAATTACACCACAGAAGACAAACAATAACAAAATGAATTCAAGGAAAGAAAATGGATTCTAGGATTTTGATTTTAGATTTTGTGTCCCTATTCTTTATTAATATTTTCAATTTTTTCATCATTTAAGAGTGATCATAAAGGTCAGTTATTCATTCTCCCGAAACAAATAATCGATCAATTAAATTATTGATGTCAAATTATATCAACACGAACAAATTATTTCGAAGGCTCCAAAAATCAATATGCTTCCCATAAGTAATTATGAATTTCTCAATTACCCAACTTCTTATGTTATATGTGTATAAACTCAATTCTTATGCAAATAAAAGCTTAAAGACGCAGTAGAAATATTTTCAACACAAATAACATACTAGCATTCAATATTCATAAATAACAATAGAAAATATTTTCCTGAATATTTATATAATTTGGTATGTCAACTCTACATATTACTCATGGTCAACAAATTTCCAAGTTCTCCACAGTTGAAGGGTTGTGCATGATACATTAGCATTAGCATTTGATTGTGGATTAATATTTTATTTTATGAATTGTCTTATTAAGTACTAATTTTATATCTTTTGAATCGAATGTTTTGAGATCTTCACTCTATATATTTTGATTAACCAAGTTAAAACCCATTTTTATGGAATTAAATACTTGAGATTGAAATTTCTAAGTTTAAACTCCAATATATGCACTGTTTGGTTAACTAAGTTGTACAAGATTTACTTAGTATGATTTATTAATTCGTAAGGTTTGCAGATTATTTTATGAGAGTGGGATTTATCTAATGCACACATTCGAATAGTAGCTGCAAATTTCTTTATATATATATAATGTATCTATTAAAAAGGTGCCTAATCATTGTGATTTGATGGTAATGGTTTGTTAGGGAGTAGTTATTGAAGTGGATTAGATATAATCTTCGGTAAGGAAGACCAAAGTCATTTCCTTTTTTTTCTAAGTCAAATTCCACCATATTTAACAATGGTTGGACCTTAGAAAAGTATTTATTTGGTGTGAGTTGAGGTTCCTCATTCCAATGCTATTTACTTTATTCAATCTTTACTAACTAATGCTCCACTAATATTAACATTTTGACTTAGTCACAAATGGAGGCTTAAATATATAATTAGTGATCAAAGGGAATAATACTAATAATAATACTCTTTTTTTTTTTTTTTGTGGTGGTGGTGGAGTGTAGAGTCTGTAGACTTAGTACTAGTATGTAATAAAGTATTATCTGTAGATTGGGCCTTGCATGAACAAAAAATATTGAGAATTGGGCCATAATCTTATGGGGGAGTGCTTTATTTAGTTGGGCCGAAAGTAGCCCATAATTTATTCAAATACACAGCCTCTTGTATTGTCCAATGTCCATATCTTTAAAAGGAAATTAAATGTTGTCAATGAATAGGGGGGTTTATATTTTTTCCAACAAGTAGGGATGTTTTATTATTACTATTACTATTACTATTACTATTACAGCAAAACACATGCATTTTAAAAGTACAATTTGAAAGAATTTCACATTGAATACATAGGAATTAGTATACATTAAATATGTTACTCCTGTCCATGATAAAAACAAATCTACACTCCCTCTCTAAACTCAAACTCTAAAAAATGAAACAATATATAAGAAGAAGATCAAAAACAAAGCTTCCTCTTGCAAGGCTCAAGGGGAAGAGGTTGAATAATGGAGCAAGATTTGAAGTCTTTGACAACCTCTTCAATCAACTCTCTACATAGGTGATCTTGCACTACCAACCCTATTCTCCCAATCTCCCTCTTCTCTCCCCAAGCTATGTCCCTACACACTTCCTCCACACTCTCAACCATAGCACGACTACTCCATGCTGGAGATAACATAGTCTGCCGCCTTACAACTACTGATGATTCATTGATTGCCGACTTGTTGAGTATTCTGCCAATCGGTTCATCGTCCTCGCCCGGCTTCTTTGTTGTAGTGGGATTCCGTTGTGGTGGAACAACATCTGTTGTTTCTGCATAAACAATCTGTTTTATCTCGTATTTCATTTTGTTATTCAACTTAACTATGCACTCAAACTCTTCAACTTTGTTATTGCAATTGAATTTATGCAACTAATGACTCAATCAAATAATTGCAAACTAAGTTATGAGTTTAAGCAATTATATGAAAAATTAAAAAGTGATGCCTCATCATTGACATTGACATTGACATTTGCCATTATGCTAAACTCATGTATGCTAATCATGATTATTACTTTTGTTTGGTATAAATAACATGAAATAATTATTACTTCAGCAAAGTTACCGTTGGATAGATAGATTAACCAATTGAAAGGACAAAAGTGCAAAATAGGTGAAAGTGGAGGAGTGGACCCAAATAAAAAAAAAAAACCAAAGAAAGTGGTGTGTCATCGTAAAGCAAAAGCTCTTCTAAACAATGATGGAGCTTCTTTTCTTTACTGTTGTAGCTGCAGCCCACAAACATTCATTCTGTTTTCACTTTTATTTTTTCTCACTTTTAATCTTCTTTAACTGATCACCCTTACCTAAAATTTTGTGTTACTCTTATGAGACCGTCTATGAATCTAATCTCATAAAACGGATCAATTTATTATCCATACTCTCTTGTAAACTTAAAAATCAAAATACCACACCACCCTTTTCTTGTAAATATCTACCAAATTAGTTTCCAAACAATCTTCTAGCAAAATCAATTGTATTGTTTGCTAAATTTTAAACGTGAGATATAGAAGTGTTTGTAAAACTGTAATACGAAATCCGCCATGAACTTTAATATAAGATAAGATGAAAAAAATTATGTCCTTAAAAATATTTATTGAGATAAAATGTAACTAAACCTTACGAATCATTATAAGAACTGCAATTTGTTTCGACTAATTATAATTAATACGATATATTACAAAACAGAAACAAAAAATTAGCAGTAATTTTTAATCATAAGTTTTGCAGAGAGTATGGAATTTACTTTCTATATAATTATTAAAATAATCGGTGTAAGAATGTTATAATGAAATTGTCCACGCCTTCAAGATAAAAGTATCACTGTCTTTGAACCAAACTTCATACCCAAGTATTTCCCCATTACCCCACAGAAAAGAAATATAATTTTTTTTTGTTATATATGAATAAAAATCATTTTTAATTTCCTACTTTAATGAATTCCAATTTATTCTGTTTATTAAATTTTAGCGTTTAATTTCCTACATGATTGTCCAAGTTATGATTCCCATATTTATCTATATATAATGAAATTTATAAATAAGTTATCTGTAATTTATTTTCATCAATATTGGCCTTTGCTTTTATAATTAAAAAAGAGGTTATAAGCTGTAGTTAGATATTTAAATTAGGGTTAACATTTTCTCATTCAAATTATACGTAATTTTACATTTTTTTGTATAAATTTTGAAATGTTATATTTTGTTATATGAACTTTAAATTTGTTATATTTTACAGTATTGAACAAATCATAGTCGTACACTTGTCCTAAATTTAATACCGTAAAATGTATTAAATTTAAAGTTTATACTACCAAATGGAACATTTAAAAATTTATATCAAAAAATGTAAAATCACGTATAGTTTAGATAAAAAAGTGTTTTTAACTTTTTAAATTATATAATAAGGAATATCAATATTATATAAATGTAAGCCATACTAGCTGATCTGCTCGTCACAGATACATCTTAATATTTTCAAAACTGTCGTATATTTAACATAATTATTAATATCACATTAAAAAATTTAAGAAGACACAATCTTCACATATTAATTGTTTGTGCTCAATGACGTGTGAACATTTTTAATCCTATAAAATAGGGGGAATAGATGTTATTGACCATAATTAGAGACCTACTAATAGTAATACGTAACTAGTACTATATCTGATTAATTTGGTGACACCGATGATCTTCTCTTTTGGACCGACTCAAAAAAGCTACAATTTCTCAATCTAAATTAGTTTACACTGTTAATTTCAACACCTACTTAAAATGACTTTAACTGAATCATTTTCTTCTTTTTTTGAAGAAAGTCAAATTAAAATAACATTTGACCAAAACTTTATTTTCTTTAATTGTTCCGAAAATAATATTTGCGAAAATAACCGAACAAAAGAGACTACTAACCTGCACCAGCATTTTGCACTGTGGAGTAGCTGCTCAGGGGCGATCGAGTTAACTCATCCACCGGAATATTCGGCTCCTCCGCCGCGGTTTCCGTACACTTTTCCATGCACGGTTTGGCCGGCGGCGGCTGAAGGCGGACATCAGCCGTCTGCACCGCTTTAATGATCCTCTTCAGCTCCTCCAAATCTTCGTTGCATTTCTCCAGAGCTTGTAACAGTCGCTGCCTCTTCTCGATAATCGGATCTTCCTGAAATCCAGGCTTTTTCGCGGCGGCGCCGATGTCTTCTAATCCCATGAGCCTAGCCACCAATGACGATGACTGCGGAGTTCTGGAATTCTCCGGCGAACTTGATCGTCGGATCTCCGGCGGAAGCGTTGGGCTTCTCGGCACTTTAATTGCGCTTGTTAATCGGTTGGCGTCAAAACGCTGCGTTTCAGTTTTGTCGTCTACGATTGAGGATTGAGGATTTCTCGGCGGAGCAGAGGCGTTGGCTGAACTCGTTGGAGACATCTGTTTTCGTTTTTCCTGCTTTTTACCTGAAAATTAGGGGAATTGGAAACTGCTGCAATTAATAAAAAATGCAGAATGATTTACAGTGAATCATGTGCAGAAGATGAGAGGTTATTGAATTTCTGACCAAATGTGAGGCGTTTGTTGGGATTTTGATACTTGGAGAAGAGTTGAAAGATGCCTGACATGCAACCGATGGCTTTTGCATGGTGAGTCTCTGGCGGCGGTGGGGTGGTTCCGGCGGTGGACTGGCGCCGAGACGCCGAGAGTGAACTATCTTGTCTTTTTAGCATTTTAGAGAGAGAGAGAGAGAGAGAGAGAGCGCCGCTGTGAAGAATAAATAAGTTGCTTGTACTTTATTTTAAAACTTTCACATGTATAATGAGAGAAGATGAAGTAGCATACACCCACTATTTATTATTTCTATTTCTATTTATTCTTTCTTTATTTTGTTATAACTATAAATCTAACTTAAATATTCCAAAAAAAAAAAAAAAGTCTTATTTGTCCAATGTACAACATTGTTACTTCGGAGAAAGTACAATTTTCTACAATGCTTAAAGTTTCATTCATAATCTCTATTTATTCATTAAATTCACCTTTCAAAATTTGTTATAAATATGACTTTATTTGAAATAAAATCTTTTATACATTGATAAATATTAATTATAAAGAAACATGAAATGAAATGAAATAACAAATGTAACAGATAATCTCGTTGTCTCCTTACCACCATTGTTATTAATTACTACAATTAAAATTAAGTAGAATAAATTGATATAGCTGAAAAATTGGTGGTTTGTATCTTCTATTTTTGATTCAAAATTGATGATGGTTTGTCTCTTCTTGACAGTGCATTTTCACATAATTACAAAGAACTACTACACCACTTCTGCTTTTGGAACGACAAAAAGAACGTACTAATCCAGCCTTTATTTATTTATTTTAGTTTGCAATGTATTTTGGAATCATTCAAAACCGATTAAATTTGGATCAAATCGGAAATTAATTTTATCCTTTCTATTTTTCATTGTTTTCTTATTTTCAGTATTATATTTTTGTCTTTTAGTACTTTTACCACTATTTTAATGATGACATCATGTGGTGGACGTCTGAGGTATACTTTTTTTTTTTTGAATAACATATTATGTGATTGTTAGGGTAATAAGTTATGGTTTTTATTGAAATATTGTCCTAACTATAAATTTATTAACACTTATTAATATTATACTTTTTTTTATTGTTTTGTTTTAATAAAACTTCCTTTCATAAATGAGAAAACATCTCCAGTAGTGTCCTAAATTTCTTATATTTTAAATTTTTTTATTTAAATAACGTAGTACATGATTATACTAAATTATCTCAACCTTCATATTTGTGTTCAATATATGTTAAATCCTTTTCTTTCCATTTTTAGTATCTTTTATTCATTTTTATAATAATAAGGAATATTATGCAATATTTCTTTTCAATACAACAATTGTTAGAAATGAGTAATAATTATTTTATTAAAATAGTGCAAAATTGCAGTATATTTTTGTGCAGTATATTTATTAATTTTGTAAATTGTATTCCTATTAAAGAAAATTACTTCCTTCTTTTGTTAGTGTTTGAAAGAATGAAGAGTTATAATTTGCAAATATTTTTAGTTATAAATTTTATTTGATAAAATAAAACAAACATTAGGAAAAATTTCTTGGGTAATTTGCATGAAAGTGCTTTTCTAGTGTATTATTTAATAGGCCAAGTCTGAAAAGCTCAGGTCAAAGTGGCCCACAAATAATTAGTTGGTATACTGCATCATTATGTTGCGTTGAATAGTCTTATGTCCTTTTCTCAACTCATTTATTTATAGAATATATAAATTAAATTCCCAATGTATTATTTCCACTTTGATAACATAGTTTTTAATACTTCATTTGAATTGGAAATATATGCTAGCATCATTAAACCAAATTTCTTCAGTATATATTCTAAGGAAAAAAAAAGTTTTTATTCCTTAAATTTATTATTAAATTTTTAATCTTTTATCTTTCATCTTTCATATTTTAATTTTTAATCTTTTATATTTAAAAATATCATTTTTAATTTACTATAGCATACTATCATGCTATAGTAAGTAACTATTTTTTTAATTTAACATCATTATTGTTAATTAAGAGAATAATATGTTTTTTAATTATAAATTGATATTCTTCATCTAATATACCTAAAATATTAATTAATATTAATGATTTGGGCATACAGAACTTAAAGATATTAATAAAAATATTTAATATTTAATTATTAATATTAATTTAATGTTCGCTTAATTTAAAAAAAATGATATTAAAAATGAATTTAAATTAAAAAAATAAAAAGTTACTTACTATAGCAAATAAAAGGACAAAAAAATGGTGATTCTTAGACATAAATGATTACATATCAAAATGTGAAAGATAAGATAAACTATCCAATATAGTAAATTTAAATGACCAACAAATTTATTTTCATTGTATTTCACATAGTATTTCTTCCATATATTTTTTCTTCAATTTAATATAATGTTTTTCACTATAAAATTATATTTTTTCTAGCCTACAATATTTGACATTTCAAATTACTTGTAGCCGATGTATCAAATACTCGTTTGACAAATAATTAATTCGAAATTCATCTTTATATATATGGCACATAATTAGAGAAATATTTTAAATAGATATTTTAACCATAGATTTCATAGTAATTGGATACGAATTTAATTAGTTTAAAGACTTACATTGGGAAAATATATTATGATAATTTTACCTCAAGATATACCATTTTTATTGATTCTAAAAATAATCGACTAATTTGATAAATGACTTAAATTTTTATAGTACATGATAAATCCTCTAGATTTTTTTTATAAAGTATATTTATTTTTTATAATGATAAATATATTTATCACTATAACATCATAATATTTTGCATATCATAATCATATTTATGTATGTGTTTTTTTAATTTTACAATTTTTAAACAATATATTATTTAGAGGGTTATTTGCAACAAAAGAAGTTTGATTGGTAATTATAGAAATATGGATAATTTAGAGGGCTTAATGTCTATATGGGAAGAGAAGCTTTCCATTTTATTTCTGATTTATAATTTTATTTTAAAGAGAGAAAAAAGTGAAAAAGAAAAAGAAAAAGAAAAAGAAGAAAAAGAAAAGAAACAAAGATTTAGTTCTTAGTATAGCTGATAAATAACGCTGTCTTTCCTGAATGTCTCCATTCACAATATTCCAATCGAGAATAGGATAAAACCCGATAATTTGTCAAGCATTTGGAGAAGGAGCAATGGCGGATCAGTTGACCGACGACCAGATCTCTGAGTTTAAGGAGGCTTTCAGCCTTTTCGATAAGGACGGCGATGGTGCGAACCTCTTCATTTTTGTTAACTTTTTGTCGTATAATTTAATGTATGCAAACGCAAGTTATTCTTCTCTCTCTCTATATATATTTTTTCTGTGTAATTTCTGTATTTTGGATATGGATTTCCCGTGTCTTTGTCAGATCTGTTATGTGTTTGTTTTCTCTATAAAAAAATTGTGCTCTTGATTTCTTGTTTGATCTTTACTACGACTTTGAATGATTGAATTGATTACCTATGCGTTGAACAGAGCAATTATTTTGGTTATTTGTATTTGAGTCAGAATGATTTTGTTGATTGTTTGTGTTTAAAGAAGTAATAAAATCAGGGCATTATTTTAACATTGATGAGAATTCAAAGCCTGAAAAGATATACAATTGTAACATATATTTGTTAGGATAAACTTCGAACATAATGAATGCTTATTGATATGTAGAGTGATAGAATTCCTTTTAAGGAACACCGCTTGGTTTGAGAAATAAAGAGTACTATGAGTAATTCTATTGTTTGTGTCCCAAAAATGGAACAGTTAGTCTTACATGGTAAAACTTGAAAGAACCCTTGAAAGATCATTGTTTGCCTTTCTTCTTTCCTTTTCTTCATTCTTTGTTTGAGTATAAATGTATGATTAAAACTGTGGAATGGTGGAGTAAGTATACTTTTGTTTGTAACATCTGAAAATTCATGATCTGTAGCATGTGGTAGTTTGTAAGCGTGTTTGTAGGTAAAAACGGTGGTGAATTTTCCAACAACTAAATGCAACATCGAGAGCAAAGTATGGTTATGATTGTAGACTCCACTTTTATTATGCTTGCAACTGATCATTATTAATGATGAGACTCCTTTGTGATCTGTACTGATGTATATTGTATGATCATATTACAGTTAGTTTCATTTCTTGATTTCGATTCAAAAATATTGTTCATAGTTGAATAAAATTAAATGTCCCATCTGGGATTTGCTCATAATGTACATCAGGTTAATATCTTTCAACATCATGCACAGGTTGCATCACCACCAAGGAGCTTGGAACTGTTATGAGATCTCTGGGGCAGAATCCGACTGAGGCTGAGCTCCAGGATATGATTAATGAGGTGGATGCTGATGGTAATGGAACCATCGACTTTCCAGAGTTTTTGAACCTCATGGCGAGGAAAATGAAGGACACCGATTCTGAGGAGGAGCTAAAAGAGGCGTTCCGTGTTTTTGATAAGGATCAGAATGGATTCATTTCAGCTGCTGAGCTACGACACGTTATGACAAACCTAGGAGAGAAGCTCACTGATGAGGAAGTCGATGAGATGATTAGGGAGGCCGATGTAGATGGCGATGGACAAATCAACTACGAAGAGTTTGTTAAGGTTATGATGGCCAAATGATGTATTTTCCTCTTATAAAAACCGTTATGGACATAGAATTTGAAATTCTAGAATCTTGTAATGGTTTTCTAGCTTTACTTTGATGGTTTTAACTTTAAGTTCTTGATATTTAAAGGTCCTTTGTATTGGCTTTGGAATGGTTGATATCCTTTGTGCTGTGTATTTTGCGACTCAAAATTTTCAACCATCTTGTTGGTTTTTTGCACTACCTTATCAAGTAAAATCAAATACATGTTTTAGTGTACATCTACTTGCAAATATATTGTATTTGAGGTTAACCCAGACATTGAGTTCGCTCTATATGATCATAGACTAAATCAATGTATTATTATTTTGCATGGATATTGCCAATTTATCCATCCAATCAGAAGATATACAATTTCATGTTCTAAGTTCTAACATTCAAATTTTAAGTTCAAATCCTTTGCATCCTACTTCAATTAAAAATACATAGGAAGTTGAGCTTACGGGGTAAAAAAAAGAAGCTGATGTTGTAATATCATTAATCTGGGCCAGAAATATAATTTAGAGGTGAAGCCCAAAGAAGAGTAGTGGACCATAAAGTCCAAAAATTATGGCGAGGCCCATACTCGGCTAACCAAGAAAGTCAACGTGAAAATACCGCGTGAGAACCGCGTATCCGCGTCAGAAAAGAATATCCCCAATTGCCCATCTAATCTCCCTTCAATTTAATACCCACTTAATGATCGAAATTATCTGCATATCTTTTATACATAAATAAATACATATAGGTATATTATATATATATATATATATGTAACAGATGAAATCATCGAAAAATATATAACATTTTCATTATATGATTTATATCACATAAGGGAAAAAAAAAAATTAAAGTGTGATTGAGAGTTTGAACTCATATCCAAATTAAGTAAATGATAATTTTCGGTGCAATTATGTTGATAAAAAAAAAGGATTGGATAACCATAAAAAGCCATCCAAATCAGTGCACTCAAATTTTTATTTTTTTTTCAGAAAATATTATATCTGATAGTTTTTTTTTTTTACTTCAAATCTGATAGTTAGATAAATATCATATACGTACAATATTCAAAATTTCAACTTTTTATTGGTTAAATTTTCTTACTTATTTCGTAAATAATAATCAGCATATTTTTTCATATCAAGTAATATTGTTTTGTCTTTTTTACTGCCTACAAATGATTTTGAAATTATTTGAGACTTTTCAATTTGCTCCACTTATAAATTTCAAAGTCTTAGCAGCAAATAATTATAATTACTACCTCCGTCCCACCTTATTTTCCCTACTTTCCATTTTTGCTTGTCCCAACTTATTTTGCCAGCCCAAAAATGGCAAAAAAAAAGCACTAAAAAAGCATAAACTTAAACATTCAATCAACAGTCAACTGTATTTTCTTAGGATTCGTGCCGGTCAAAGTAGGCAAAATAGCTCGGGACGGAGGGAGTATTATCTTAAAACTCTAAAATAAAGAAAACAGAGTGATTATTAATTATTTTTATTTATTTTTCGAGAAAATGGAAAAAGAAAAAAGAAAGAAAAAGAAACTATATAAGATATGTTAATGCCATTCCATTATTCCATAGTTTGTCAAACTAATAAGCTGATAATAACGCAGTTTTCTTTCCTACAAATACGAGCCCACTTCCTTTCCCAGAATCATCTCCCCTTTCATTTCTTCAATTCCAAAGCCCACAAATCTGAAAAGGAATTATAAGCGATAAAATTTTAAGCATTTGCAGAAGAGGAAATGGCGGATCAGTTGACTGATGACCAGATCTCTGAGTTTAAGGAGGCTTTCAGCCTATTCGACAAGGACGGCGATGGTGAGAACCTCCTCTTTTTTTTTTTTCCCCCATTTTTATGTTGCGTATTTAAATTTATGCAAATTCATGATGCTATCCTTCGCCTGTTGTGTGTCCGTTTTTATTTTTGTATTTTCTTTTCCTTTCGTTTTGTTTTTTATCAGATCTGTTTTGGCCATTAAGGTTTTCAAGTTTTTAGAATTTTTATATTAGATTGTTTGGAAATTAACGGTTCAGAGTTTTAAAACCTTTTGGTCTTCATATGTGGTATTAATGCATTTTGGTGTGTGATTATTGTGTAAACCTTGCCCTAGCTGAATCATTGTATTTAAAACAGCAATGTCCAATTACAACATCTGGTTATGATTACCACTGCTGCCTCCATCTTATCATAGGCAGTGATTTATCTCTACCATATCCTATAAACACAGTTGTATTATTCATGGAGCTCCAATCTGGATCTATTTTATTGAATTTAATGGAGTTGGTGGGTTTTCATTTTTTGTTGTTGATTCCATTGTTGCATCTTTCCTAAATTCCATTGGTCAATTTGGGGATCGTTCATAATGTAAATCACAGCATCAGGGTTGTTGTATGATTAACCTGGTTGGGCATGGTGTACAGGTTGCATCACCACCAAGGAGCTTGGAACAGTGATGAGATCCCTGGGGCAGAATCCTACTGAGGCTGAGCTCCAGGATATGATCAACGAGGTGGATGCTGATGGCAATGGAACCATCGACTTCCCTGAGTTTTTGAACCTCATGGCCCGCAAAATGAAGGACACCGACTCTGAGGAGGAGCTAAAAGAAGCATTCCGTGTTTTCGACAAGGATCAGAATGGTTTCATTTCTGCTGCTGAGTTGCGTCATGTGATGACCAACCTTGGAGAGAAGCTGACTGACGAGGAAGTCGATGAGATGATCAGAGAAGCAGATGTCGATGGTGACGGACAAATCAACTACGAGGAATTTGTTAAGGTTATGATGGCCAAATGAGGTACTAATAACTCTGGCTAAGCTTTTTAGATGACAAAAAAAGTTAAAAAGAAAAACCTGCGGAAAGATATGGATGAACAGGGTCGACTGGGGTAATGGGCTTCTAGTTTCCACATTCATCTTTCCGTTTTATGGTTTTAAGTTATTGAATATTTGGTGGTCTGTTGTCTTGTTCATTATCCTTTCTGTTATGTATTTTGTGACTCCTTATTTTGCCGCAATTTTAGTTTTTTCTCCAATCCTTTAAGTTCTTTTTCCTCGACCATTCAATCTCAAGTTTATTAACACAATGTGGTGTTTCTGAATCGTTGGCATCTTTTTCTGGTGATATTGGTTGTTTGTGTGGCTGTATCGCTGAGAGCTTTGTGTATATTATGTCACGTGTTGCAGATATTGTAGACGTTACATCAAGTGGATCATACTTAGTATAGGATCTTCTTTTCACTTAGGAACAACTATAATATGTATGCAGCTACTTACATAGGTTTGTTTATATATGATAATCATTCGATTTACAATCAATACTTGTTTGAGTTCGTCGTATCGGATGGTTGCATAAGTTCTTTCAGGCTGTTTGAGCCTCCTATCGAACTCCCAAAATTGCTAATATCGAGTTCAGAGTAAACAAGTATTTACAGTTTAGGAAAGAAACGGATCACTAAAGTAGACTACTAATCTCCATCTACAATACGTGATTTCTGTTCAAAATATCTTCAATATTACAATCTTGATCCTGGAAATACATTTATAGTAAAACTTAATCGTCTCTGTTTTTATTCTTTTATTTTAATGAGGATAAGATATAGCAATGTCCAAAGGCATATATATACATGATTGAAATATTGTATGAATATGCAAAAGAAAGCTACTGGACATTGAACACATAATTATAATTAATATATATGGATTGCAGATATTGGCAATACTTTGTAGTTGACTACTTTGTTTTGTGCTAATTCAAGGTTAGAACCCTCCCTTGCTGTGTTTATTATGTTTTTCACCACAAAGGGGAAATATTATGGGATAATGTTCTTAGCTTTTCAGTGTGATGATATATCCGAATCCAAATCAAGGACGTATGTATTAAATTAAATTATCCAAAATTTTGGCTTTTATTTGAAATATTAAAGTTTAATTGTAAAGGAATTATATTTTTTTATTTACTCGAAATATTTAAAATCTATTATGAAATGGTTTAACAAATTTTCTATTTTATTCCAAATATTAGAATTAATACTAAAATTATATATATATATATATAAACAAAAAAAAAGTTCTCAATATTTAGTAATTATTGAGAGTTTTTTGCAAAAATATTGATTCCTAAAAGCAGATTCATTTTTTTGACAGTTTGGTAGCTCGCAAGGCTCATAATCTTGAGGTCAAGGGTTCAAATCCTGTCCCGCAACATCTTTTTTTATTTGTTCACCAACCAACTTTTTAAAATTTAAGTCAAATATTTATAGTAAAATAGAAGTTCAATTTAAATACTCTGAATAAATAGCTTTTTTTTTTTTTAAATTTAAGTCAAATATTTACATAATTTATTTAAAAAAAACTTTACCTACAAATTACCCCAATTAAATGCATTAGTCATATTCATCTATCCACTGTGAGCACGTTAATATATGTCCATGATTGATGTGTCAAATCTAATAAATCTATTAATTTTATTTTTTATATAATAAGGAAATAAAATCATTGCACGTTCATCAATGTACATCAATGTACATATTAAGAGTTGCGGGTGTGATAACAATTTTGTTAAATGCATATACATACTAGAAGTGAAGCAATAAATGTACAAGTTTGATGGGAACTTTGGGAATATGCTGGACTACCCAATAAGTCTGTAACACAGTCTTTTAGCAACACAACCAATTCGAATCCTACTCTCTCAGGAATTCAAACAATATTCATCCCGAGTTTCTTGTAAAGCAAATTAAAACTTAATATAGGATTATTAATTTAATTTGTAACATGACTGCTAATATCTAGAGGAAATTAATAAATGAAAATGGGTGTGAGCTATGGTTTATTCCGAAACGACACATTCCTGGCCTCTACAATGAGTATTCATTTCCATCGTGTATATTGTCTAAAAACCCTAAATTTTATCCTGTACATGCACGTACTGAATCATAGCAAAAGAAAACCACCAATCGGATTAAGGAAATGAAACAATTGTAGCTGAAGAGACTAGATATCCAGTACCCAACGTGACAGTAAGCGGATCAACA
This sequence comes from Scutellaria barbata, assembly GCA_028654395.1. Lineage (NCBI taxonomy): Eukaryota > Viridiplantae > Streptophyta > Magnoliopsida > Lamiales > Lamiaceae > Scutellaria > Scutellaria barbata. The sequence goes on along the minus strand of CM053646.1, from coordinate 7,751,270 downwards.
CTAATTGGCAATTGTTAATACAGAAAAGTAGAAGAGAAGATGGATCAACCTAACCTCTGCGCGGAAATCTCAGGAGTAACATTCATGAACCTGGCAATCTCAAAACAGAGGAAAGGATCTATAGTCGCGTACTGCACTTGCTCCTCCGTCAACTCCAGGTTATCCCACTGTAGACTCATCGATGCCAACAGCGGCATCTCCACGTCCTTCCCCAGCACAGTGTTCGCCAGCCCTCTCGGCCACGCGTAGTTCAAATCAGGACGTTTAAACCTATCCGCCGCCAGGATCGCCAAATCCACGTAGCGCGCGAAGTCTCCAAGGTGATCGTAGTCCGCCGCCAGCTTCATCAGGTTCCATCTGATGCGAACGCCAACAAAGGTATTTTTCAAATCGGTGAGGAATACGTGTAGGTAGGGTGGGACGGGGTTTATTCTGTGGCAGATTTGGTAGATGAGGCAGGTGGTCCCCACGCAAAGCTGGAGGATTCCGGCTGGGTTTCTGTTGTCGCCGGAGAAGGATCTCCACTCGACGTTGAGTCCGACGATGCGGCGGTCGGGGTGAAGAGACTTGACCTCGTCGATCCAGGTAATGACGGCGTGGCCGTCGGTGGTAACGACGGTGGAGATGATCTTGTCGAAGATGGAGACTTCGTAGGCCTTGGTGTGCTGAGACTCGTGGTGAAGTTTAATGGTGGTCCACGTCGACATTGTTCAGTTGTGAGTTTGTTGGAGACGAGGGTTTGCCTTGGGGAATGAATGTGCAGAGCTAGTTTAAAATTTAAATAGATGCATTTTTCCCTTCCTACCCCTGTTCTCAATACATTCTTGTATTGTTGCAGTTTTACTGTTTCTTTTTTGGAGGGAAAATTTGTTACTCAAGTTATTCATATTATTTTAAATATGTATGCATACAATTTTTATTTTTATTTTTGTGAGGTAATATAAAATATTAATATCACAATACATATCCATATCAATTGAAAATAATTAAGTAGAAAAAACAGAAATTTCATTATTCCATATTAGATTCAGTATTTATTATATCTATTTTAATCAGATTAAAGATATTTTTGTTTTATCAATATACATTATAAGTATTTGTGTAGCCCTAATGTGATATTAAGAATATTGACCTATGCATTATGCAAATAAATAAATTGAATATATGAGATTTTAAAACCAAAAAACAAATAAAACTTATGTGCATTACCCTTGTTCTCTTTTTCATAAATTTTACATTATATTGTCAAAATCTAGACTCTTAACAATTATTTCAAGTCAGGTACATATGTGATAATTTATTTTATCGTACATTCGAAATTAATAAGAATTGTTATTCTACACAGTGTGCGTAAACATATGGTATATATATATGGGCTTATGAGACAAATATAACATTATTTAATTAACAAATTTAAGAAAAATATGATCTTTTTTGAAAATAAGATCATATCACTTTATTTTTCAATAAACAATTTATAAACTATATTTTAATATTTGAGGAACTACAATCATACTTTTGAATAATATAGAATATTAGCTTTTTAAAGAGCTCATGACATGCTCAATCAAACACCTTCTTACTCTCTAATAACTTTTTACGTCAAATATTGTATGTTCTTTATGAAATGAAACTCAAACCATAACTTGATTCCGGAATTAGTTGTTATTTATCCAACAAATTTAGAAACTACTTTTAAGATATAACTTATTATTCACAAAAATGTGCGAAATGTTTTTGAAATTCTTGATATAATTAAGAAACCCTAAAAAGATCTTCTATTTCATGCTCTTATATATATTTATTCTTGTGCGTGCATGCATGTGGATAACAAGAGACATCAATATCCCCTCAAAGTTGAAAGCCATGCATCAATCGCATTAAAGAAATGAAAGAATTATACCATATATCTTCAACACCAAACGAGGGATTAGAGGTATCCACTAGCCATGTTGCTAAAAGTAATTAAACGGATCAAGTAGAGTTTGGCGTCTAGTCTAAATGTTGATAGAGAAAAGTAAAAGAGCATTAAGATGAATTAACCTGTAGAAATGAAAGTCATGAAAAGAAGTCATCAAGCAGGATGAGTGCAGTTTGAAAAGCGAGGAAAGGATCGATGGAGGCGTAGAGCACCTCCACCTCCATCAGCTCAGCCTTCTCCCACGTACAACCCATCACCTCTCTCAGCGGCTTATTCACATATTTCCCCAACACCAAGTTCGCCAAGTTTTTCATCCACGGGTTCCTCAGATCCGGACGCGAAAACCGATCTGCCGCCACCGATCCCAAGTCCAAGTAATTCGCCGTATCTCCGATCTGATAGTCCTCATACAGCTTCTCCAAGTTCGATTCGATGCGGAGCCCCACGAACATATTTTCAGAATCTGAGAAGAATTCGATTAGCTCTGGTGGGATGGCGCTTGACTTTTGGTAGATCTGGTAGATCAGGCAGCGGGTACCGACGCAGAGCTGAAGGATTCCGATGGGGTTCCGAGCCTCGTCATTGTTGGAAGAGCTCCACTCGATATCCAGCCCGACGATTTGCCCCGCGCGACGTGTCTCGTTAAGAGACCTCACATCGTCGATCCACGCAATGACGGCGAGGTCTTCTTTAGTGACGACGGTGGACACGGTTTTGCCGATGATGGAAACTTCGTAGCTCTTCGTGTACATAGACTGGTGGTGAAGTCTGATGTCGGGATTCGGAGTGGCCGCCATTGTTGAAGGGATGAAGCTTTTTCCGGTGCAGTACTGTGTGATTGAAAGGAGGGTTTTGCTTTTGCTTCTGTCAGATCAGATGAAGCTTTTTCTGTTTGTTTTATTTGGGGGGAAAGTTTGTTACCCAATTAAGTTAATCATCTTATTCTTATATGCATATAAATTTTATTTTTATTAAAAAATATAAACACAAATTATTAAAATTTTAAGTGCATTATAAGAAAGCCCTAGTTTTTTTTTTTTTCTTGGTAGACAAATATAATAAGCATAGTAAAATGTGATGTAGAATAATGTTGATGTGACATCCTTGCATGTAGACATCAGTGGTATAATTCTCTGTATTTTATTATTTTAGGAAAATAAATATAATCCAAATTGTACATAATCATAAAATCGTAGCTCGTTGTCATTCAAGTCCACTCGCCATCGATGAGGTAATTTTAGGTTGACAATTCATATATTTTTGTCCTGTTTTTTGCTATCGTATACTTTATATTTATTATAATTAATCAAATATATGAAAATAAGCATATTTTAGTAAGGTTTCCAATTACATGTCGTGCCATCCATATCTTATTGTGTTATTGTCTCTATAATTCGAATTTAGATTATATTGTGTTAGTGTTGTCCAAAAATTAACCTTAAAATAAAGCCCAATGATAAAAGACTCAAATCAGGCCCAGCCCAATTTTGGATTGGGGGGCTAATGGATGGGTGAGCCCTACTACTATTTAGCTGGCTGAGCCCAACTAAAGAAAAGGTCTGGACTCTTCTCCTTTTGCTTTTTTTTTTTTTTTTTCCTTTCTAAGGAGGATATTCAATTTTCAGTGCAACAGGATTTTAAATAAAGACTAAACATACAAATAAGGCTTAATGATGTTAGATATTAATAATGGTGGAGAGAATGAGCAAATCCCTAATCTAAGATCTGGAATTTCAGTGTTATACTACCAGAAAAACATAAGCATAATCATTGTAATTGATATGTAGCAACATTGTTGTAAAGATCATAAAACCAAGAAAAAGGAATATGAAACATTAAAATCACATCATAAGTTTGATAAGCTAATACTCATTAGCACCCAACGACTTACCAATCATAAAAGCCATGAACGCATCCAAACACGCATACTGCACTTGCTCCTCCGTCAGCCGTCGTTGATCCCACCTACCCATCCTCACCGCCTCCGGCTTCTCTACCTCTTTTCCAAGCACTACTCTCCCCAGCTCTTTCAGCCCCGCGTTCCTCAACTCATTCCTATTGTACGACCGCGCCGCCAGCCCTCGCAAATCCACGTAGCGCGCTTCGCCTCCAAACCCGTAGTCGCTCTGCAACTTCTCCAGATCGGATTTTATGCCAACGCCAACGAAGGTGATGAAGTTGAAATCACGGGAGAGGAAGTCGACTAGCGATTGGGGGATTTGGCCGGAGTGAATGATCTGGTAGACGAGGCACTGGTCGTCGACGCAGAGCTGGAGCACTGCGACGGGGTTCCGGCGCGCGGTGAATGAGGGGCGCCACTCAACGTCGAGGCCGACGATGAGTTCCGGCAAGTGATGGAGATACTTGATGTCGTCGATCCAATCAGTCACAGCGGTAGGGTTGTCGGTTACGGTGGTGTCGATGATGGTTTCATCAAAGAAGGAGACTTGGTAAATGTCATGTCTTGGGACTCTCTACCCTTGAAGGATGGCATTTTTACGACGTTTTTCGGTGAAGGGCGAAGGAAGCGAATTGCGAAGGGGGTCGGAGTTAAGTCAGCAGCGATGTTGGAGTGTTGGGGTGCGAAGGGAAGAAGAAGGATCGGGAAAGCTAAAGATTCAATCTTGGTGAAATTGGGAACTAGGGCTCAGAGAATTAGGGGCTCAGCCTAATTCATTCCCGCTGCTACGTTGTCGTTTCGGTGAAGTTGAGTGAAGCTGATGCGGCGTCGTTTTTACAATCCCTTTAAGTTGTTGTGTTTTAATTTTAATTATTTGCTTTTCCAGTTGGCATCTTGTAATTGGCTGTAGCTCTGTTTATTCTAACAGAATTCAGTCCTTTTAGTGTGGGTTTTGGGAATGAAGGAATGATCATAAAATTTGCAGCAAACCTGTCTCTCTCATCTTTCTCTCTCTCTTATCTCATCCCTTCTCTCTTATTGTGTATGCAAATCTACTGTTACATTATTATTTGTTCAATTCAAATACGAAAATACCAAAAATAGAATCATTGGGTGTATGTAAAATCCTTGAATCCTGACAATTGGACATCAGAGCAAGATTAACAGATTTCTGGGCCTTTTTCCCTTAAAATGGCAGATGGAACAAGGTTGGAAGCCCAAAGGAAGCACTTCGAGCAAAGGATTCAAGAGGAGATGGATAAACGTGATGCTGCGGAGATGAAATTGGAAGAAAAAATCCAATCGAATCAGGATCGTAACATGAAAATGATGGAAATGATGCAGCTGCAACTCACCAAAATGGCTGAACGCTTGGACTCATATTTCAGGGACAAATCTGTGTTGGGAGAGGGTTCTTCTATGGGGGCAGGAACCAACCTTACGCCTATTACTATTCAGACAGGTGGCAGTAAATCCCTGGACCAAACAGGGGGGAAGATTGTGGCAAACACCCCTTATCCTACTAGTAACCACAATTCCACTCCTAGAATTGATTTTCCTAAGTTTGATGGGAGTAATCCTAGGATGTGGTTATTCAAATGCCAAGGGTATTTCCAACTGGTGAACATCCCTGAAGAGCAGAAGGTAAACCTGGCCACTATCCATTTTGAAGGGAAGACAGCAGTGTGGTATGGACATTTGTCTCAAAAGGGAAGGGTGTTGAATTGGGAGCAGTTTGTGGGTCTTGTTTCTGCAAGGTTTGAGGACTTGAGAGAGTCTAAGGTGTTGGCTGAGTTGGGAAAGTTGAAGGTCACTAGTTCTCTTGAAGCATACATTGATAAGTTCGAAGAGCTGAAAGCTTATCTACTCATGTTCAACACTAGAGACTATGATGATGATTTTTTTATGACATTCTTTGTTAGTGGTCTCCCAGAGGAAAACCAGCAATTCTTTAGCCTATTTGAACCAAAATGTTTCCAGCATGCTATTGATATGATCAGGAGGCAAGAAGCAACACTGGAGGCTTTGACTAGAAGGGCTAAGATTGGTGTGAGAGTGGGCCCACAGCAGCAGCCAAAAAAGACTTTTGCACAGGCAAACAAACCCCAGGTTAATGCTAATTTTACACCATCACCACCTAGAAAACTCCTGTCTAAAAGTGAGATGATGGAAAAGAGACAAAGAGGACTATGTTTCAATTGTGATGAGCAGTATACCCCTGGACATAAGTGCAAATTTAGTCAGATCTATATGATTATGACTGAGGAGGAAGAACAGGAGTACTACTCAACTGTTACTGGTGTTGTGAAGGAAGATGATGAAGTGCAGATAGGGGGTGGGGAAGTATCATTAAATGCCATCTCTGGGCATAGTGGAGTGAAAACTATCAAGGTCATAGGAGAGATAAATACTAGCCCTATTAGCATCCTTATTGATACAGGTAGCACTCACAGCTACATCAGTGAGAAGTTAGCTCAACAATTGGAGAGTTACATTGAGGAAATAGAGCCAATGATCATCACTGTGGCAAATGGGGAGAGAATTACATGTAAGTATCAAGTTAATGGATTGAGTTGGATGATGCAAGGGGTGTTGTTTAGTTTTCCACTGAGGTTGCTTACCTTGGGTGGATTTCACATAATCCTTGGGTGTGATTGGTTGTGGGAGAATAGTTCAGTGAAATTTGACTATAAGAGGAGGTTTATCAAGCTTATAAAGGGGGATCAAAAGGTAGTCATCACAGCTAAGGAGGAGCTACAACAAAAAGTTTTGGGGATGCACACTCATAGTTCTCAGTGGCAGGCTACAGGGGAGAAGGTAGTGGATCAATTTAGAACCATCCACTATATTCAAGTTATTGCAGAGGTGCCTGCTGAAATCAAACTGATACTAGCTAGTTTCCTTGATGTTTTTGAAGAACCTCAGGGGTTACCACCCCTTAGAGGAGTGGAGCATCAAATAATCCTGAAAACAGATGCACTACCTAAGCAACTATTTCCTTATAGGTACTCTCATTCATCAAAAAATGAGATTGAAAAGATAGTGGCTGAGCTGCTGGGCACAGGTGTTATCAGACACAGTAAGAGCCCATTCGCATCCCCAGTTTTATTGGTGAAGAAAAATGACAATTCTTGGAGGATGTGTGTGGATTATAGGTATCTTAATACCTTGACCATCAAACATGACTACCCCATACCAGTCATTGATGAGCTATTGGATGAACTTCATGGAGCAAGGTGGCTTACTAAGATGGACCTGAGGTCTGGGTATTTTCAGATTAGAATGAAAGAGGAAGACATCTACAAGACAGCATTCAAGACTCACCATGGTCATTATGAATTTTTGGTAATGCCTTTTGGGCTCTGCAATGCTCCAGCAACCTTCCAATCCTTAATGAATCAAGTATTTTCTGATTATTTAAGGAAATTCATATTGGTGTTTTTCGATGATATATTGGTCTATAGTACTACATTTGAGGATCACTTGAGGCATATTAGTATTACCATGTCAATCCTTAGAAAGCATCAACTATATGCCAAAGAATCCAAATGTCAGTTTGGGCAATCAAGCATAGAATATTTGGGTCACATCATCAGTGCACAGGGGGTGTCCACTGATCCAGCTAAGATTCAGAGTATGGTAGGATGGCCAAAACCATCCACTATGAAAGGGTTGAGAGGATTTCTTGGTTTAACAGGGTATTACAGAAAATTTATTAAAGGGTATGGCATGATCAGTAAACCTCTCACTGACATGCTTAAGAAGGGTGGTTTTAAGTGGTCTCCCAGTTCTGAGGTGGCATTCCAGAGGCTTAAAGATGCCATGGTGACTTCCCCGGTGCTAGCTCTACCTGATTTCACCAAGCCCTTCATTGTGGAGACTGATGCTAGTTCCACAGGTTTGGGGGTTGTCCTTATGCAGGATGCAAGACCTATTGCTTTCATTAGCAAGGCACTTAGTCCTAAATGTCAGGTTTTATCCATTTATGAAAGGGAGTTTATGGCAGTGCTATTGGCTGTACAAAAATGGAAGCACTACTTGCAGGGACATCACTTCATACTAAGGACTGATCAGCAAAGTATCAAATATATAATGGAGCAAAAATTCACTACTGCTTTACAACAGAGATGGATTTCTAAGTTAATTGGATTGGATTATGAAATCCAATACAAGAAAGGAATTGACAATAGGGTTGCTGATGCTCTCTCTCGAGTGGAAGGAAATTCTGACTTATGTGCTATATCTACAGCTCAACCTAAGTGGATGATGGAGGTGGTTGAGAGTTACAAGTCTGATATGTTTGTACAGAAGATTCTTGCAGCCATTGCTATTGAGAGCTCTTCTTACCCACACCATACAGTGGTGCATGGTATACTTAGGTACAAAGGTAGGCTGGTGGTGGGAGATACTACTGATTTAAGGCTCAAACTCCTACACTACTTCCATGGTTCAGTGGTTGGAGGACATTCTGGGATTTTAGGCACTTATCAGAGACTTAAAGCTTTATTTTTTTGGCCTGGAATGAAAGGTGAAGTGCAGAGAATAGTGGGTGAGTGTGATACTTGTAAAAGGGCTAAACATGAGAACAACCCCTACCCCGGGTTGCTAGAACCTCTAGAGATTCCTGCTGGAGCTTGGACACACATCTCTATGGATTTTGTGGAGGGATTGCCTAAATCTGAGGGAAAGAGTGTCATATTAGTGGTGGTGGATAGACTTACCAAATATGCTCATTTCTTACCCCTATCACACCCTTTTACTGCTGCTACTGTTGCTAAGGTGTTTCTGGACAATATTGTTAAATTACATGGGCAACCACTGAGTATAGTGACTGATAGAGACAAGGTGTTCACTAGTCAGTTTTGGACTGAGTTATTCATCACCTTGGGCACTAAACACTACATGAGTTCTGTCTACCATCCCCAATCAGATGGACAGACAGAAAGGGTGAACCAGTGTTTGGAGAATTACTTGAGATGTTGCACTAGTCAGCATCCTCACAGGTGGATGCGTTGGTTATCTCTTGCTGAGTACTGGTATAACACTAATTATCATACCAGTTTGAAGATGTCTCCATTTCAGGCTTTGTATGGCTATCAACCAACTCATTTGGCTGCTAGCCCATATCTAGACAGTTTGGATAGTGATGTTGCTCTATTAATGAGGCAAAGGACAGCTGCTCTAGAATTAATTAAACAAAATCTCACATTGGCACAAGAAAGAATGAGATTCTATGCAGATAGAAAGAGGGTGGATAGATCATTCAACATTGGGGATGAAGTCTATCTCAAGCTTCAACCATACAAGCAGAGTTCAGTGGCTCTCAGGCCAAACCACAAACTAGCAAACAAATACTATGGACCCTACACTATTACTGAAAAGATAGGCAAAGTGGCATACAGATTGAATCTCCCAACTGAAGCGAAAATACACAATGTTTTCCATGTCTCTCTCCTCAAGCAAAAGATTAAGAGTTCTTACACACCTCAGCTGACTCTCCCGGGTTCCGAAGATGCCGGTGACGCCCTTCCAGTGCCTTATCAATTACTTGCAAAACGGGAACTCCAGCTCTCGAACTCTACCCTGCGTGAGGTTCTGGTACATTGGAAATTCTGCAGCCCAAAGTCAGCCACTTGGGAGTCCTTTGATGAATTGGTGGATCGGTATCCATACTTTGATCCTTGGGGACAAGGATCATCTTCAGCGGGGGGTAATGTCATGTCTTGGGACTCTCTACCCTTGAAGGATGGCATTTTTACGACGTTTTTCGGTGAAGGGCGAAGGAAGCGAATTGCGAAGGGGGTCGGAGTTAAGTCAGCAGCGATGTTGGAGTGTTGGAGTGTTGGGGTGCGAAGGGAAGAAGAAGGATCGGGAAAGCTAAAGATTCAATCTTGGTGAAATTGGGAACTAGGGCTCAGAGAATTAGGGGCTCAGCCTAATTCATTCCCGCTGCTACGTTGTCGTTTCGGTGAAGTTGAGTGAAGCTGATGCGGCGTCGTTTTTACAATCCCTTTAAGTTGTTGTGTTTTAATTTTAATTATTTGCTTTTCCAGTTGGCATCTTGTAATTGGCTGTAGCTCTGTTTATTCTAACAGAATTCAGTCCTTTTAGTGTGGGTTTTGGGAATGAAGGAATGATCAGAAAATTTGCAGCAAACCTGTCTCTCTCATCTTTCTCTCTCTCTTATCTCATCCCTTCTCTCTTATTGTGTATGCAAATCTACTGTTACATTGTTATTTGTTCAATTCAAATACGAAAATACCAAAAATAGAATCATTGGGTGTATGCAAAATCCTTGAATCCTGACAGTAAATTTTGCGAATCGCCGATATGGAGTTGCAGTTTGTAATTGTAATCGCCATTGTTGAACCTAAAATATTGATGAAGAGCAGAGAGAATGCTTTTGGGACTGGAGGAGAGCAGGAGAGGTGTGTACTATATATAGGACAAAAGGAGTGTGTCTCACGCATATATTTGCGCGCGTCTGTAACTTCTGGGTTAATTCATGATTTCGTAGCGGATATCTTTCTTTGTTTGTATCCCTCTCTCTCTCTATACGAATAAATATTTGTAGGGTGTTTACGGTATTGGTTAACCATCCGAATCAAATTGAAACTGAATTTCCGATTCAAATGGAAAATCAAATCAAAAATTTGGTTTGGTTTTCGATATTTTTTGGGGTTTTTTTGTTTTCAACCCGAAAACTGTAAAGTATTCTTTTAATATTTGTTGCTCGTATCCCAAAATTTCTAATTCATGTAATCTGTTACTTCTTTTTATTTAAAGTCTTGGATAGACTTGATATATAATTTGTTTGTTTGTAAACTTGGAATTGGAACGGACGCGAAGCTTTTTTTATAATTTTATTTTATTTATTCAGCAATTCCAAAGTTTTTTTTTTTATCTAACGAATATGTCAATTCAGTATGGGAAAAAAGAGGAAAAATGTACGGACAATTCAATTTTTTTTATTGAAATGAGTGTTCTATAAAAAATATATATAAAAAACTATTAAAATCGAAATCAAATCAAAATAATTCGATTAAAACCAAACGAAACCAAATAAACATAGTTTGATTCATTTTTTGATTTCAATTTTTGATTACTCAAAAAATCGATTCAATTCGGTCAATTTTAACCAAATGGACACCCCAAATATTTGTTAAAGTGACTATATATAGAGAACAAAAGTAAATGATGCTAAGATAAGAAATGTTATTTCACTTTTTATTCAAAAGATGAAAGTAATTTTTAAAATGTGTTTAAAACATACTCATTATATTAGTTAAGTTGAATTAAAAAAGATACTTATATCTTTTAAAAAGTAAATACAGGTAAAAACATATTTTTTTTTGTTAAATAGGTTGTCCTTATAACTCTTCTATTTATGTCTAGAATCATGTTTCCTTAAAAAAAAAAACACAAGAACAAATCTGTCCCTAAAAAAAAAATCTTGTGCATATAGATTGTCATCTTTGACAGAAAAATTCCCAATAATATGCTAATATTATACCTGTAAAAATCAATTTCAATCTTCTGCGCTTATTTATAGAATATAATTACTTTTTCAAAATAACACATTTTTTTATTAACACTAAAATAATGTATGTATAATGTGATACGGAGTGAAAATTTGACGTGACACATCCTTGCATGATCTTTGCATGTATACTTAATCTATTGTTTTAGGATAACAATTGAAATTGTAAATATATTAATGAGCCAATCATAATATTGCAAAAGTTTACAGTAAATAATCAACATTTGTCCACCATGCAAATAAGAGGGAAAAAGAAATAAGAACTAATAATAATAGTAGTAAATATATATGCACAAAACTATATACAATATCAAAATCAATTTTGCATTGTTCATAAATTAAAACCTTTTCTCACTCGAGTCTACTCGGCATCGTTGAGGCATCATTTTAGGGGGATCCATATTCAAGTCATGTGTTTTACCATCGTATATTTTGTATTAATTATAAAAGATTTCTAAAATTTGTGTTTTCATCATGTATGTGTCGTGTTATCCATAAGAAACTGCTACCGTACTCATCGTGGATAACTCTTAATATAATGTGCTATAAGGAAATCGAAGTTTATATATATGTTATATATCTAACACATCAACGATGAGTAGAGTAATATAATTGGTTATCCATATCTTATTATGTTATTTTCCATGTGATTTGAATTATATAATACATATATAGTGTTCATGTTATTATGTATTACAAAGAATTGAGAGTCTTGATAAAATTTTAAACTTCCATAATTAAAAGTAAAAACAAAATGACATCATAATAGACTTGCTTTGAGAAATTATCAATGTTATTACCTTTCCTTCCTCAATTCCTTCTTCAAATACAGACAAATTAAGTTTGTCAATGCATTTTCTTATTAAGTAATAAGTTTTCAATGAACAGACTTTGAAAAAAAAATCAAATTTCTACTAAATAATTCATTCCTTAAGTTGATGTTTATTGTTCACCAATAGTAAAAAGAGGAATAAAAGTTCAATACTCACCGAAAAAAAATAAAATTAACCCTAATAGTGGGGTTATTAATCAAACAAATTAATTTGGACACTTCTAAGATAGTTTAATTATAATATTGTCAAAATCTAAACCCTTAATTAACAATCAATTCGAGTAATGTGTTATAATTATTTTCATGTTTGAAATTAATAAGAATTATTCTACACTTCATCGGTAGACATATGTTAATATATATGGGCTTATGGGACAAATATAACATTATATAATAACAAAATTGTGAAAAATAAGATAATATGAACAGTTTATGTAACGCCCCGTTTCTTTTATCAGTAAATCTTGACTGAGACGTTACTCATGCGTAAAACTTGCTCTTTCAAGAAAAATAAAGGTAAATAATTTCAAGAAAATTTATTATAAAACATATACATTTTCAAAATTTCTGAAATAAATCATCTTAAATTAAAACCTTTTTCGACATTTGATCATCGGCTACCAGCATCCACTGCTCGCGCACCATGCCCTAAACTCTTTAAACTGAAAACATTTTACATAGAAGGGGTGAGCGTATAAAGACACTCAGTGGGGTTGATCTACAGGAATACTCATAATAATATCATCCAATAACATCTTTTTGTTTACGGTTTTTAGCCGTCATGAAAACGCGGATCTTAACCGCCATGAAAAATATTTGCTGAACATAAACATATTACACGTTGTGGACTCCCAAGTAGTCCCAATGAACTCTAGATAGGTTTCCGAAGAATACCTATCAGGGTCCCAAGCCGACCCGATTCGGGTTATTACACCCTCTCGTGCTGAGTTTCCGAAGAATATCCCGCTCTGATGGGTTTCCGACAAGAAATACCCTACTTGGCGTAAAGGCGCATGCGCAGTTAAAATTACAAAGTGGTTCCACATAAACACATAGTGCACATTGATCACATTCACGTTGGCCACATAACTCACATAACACGTAAGTACATTAAAAACCAGTCTCTTTTGTCTCATTTGAATCAATAGTTCTCCAAGTCATTTAATTAGCTCAAACATTGCCTCCTGTCTCAAGTGAGTCTCTTTGAAAACAAGTAACTTCCAAAGTCGTATAATTTGCTCGAATAAAATTCATGTAGTGAAGACATTTTACTTTAAAACGATGTCACATATCAACAAAATTTAAATCACATAGTCACGTAGTTTTTCGTAAAATTGTACAATTTAAAACATAAATAAGATTTTACCCCACCTTGGATTACTCGATAGTTCTGACCAAAAGTTCTTGGTCTTATTTCCCTTTATTGCTGTCTTTTGCTTGTATTTCTCCTTCCCGTGGCTATTCGTGGCGGAGACGGCGACCGAGTCAAAAATCGAGACCGTACTTGAGATGAGCTCGGTGAGTACTACATATGGGTGGGTTCGATTACTTTATCGGACAAATATCGATGGGGTTGTCGTTTCTTCCCACGATCGTACACGGTGGAGGAAGCGACCGATTCAAATTTCGAGACCGTAGTTGTGACTGGCTCAGCGAGAACTATAAAGTAACCGGTTTACTTTACCGAAAAAGCTTCGCCGACGGTGATAGGATAAGTCACGGTGATGATGCAAGGAAACAGTGAAGATGGTGATGAGAGAGACAAGGAAATTTTTCTTAGGTAATTTTCTTTTTCTTTTCCCAACTTTTAATTTTTTTCAAAGTTTTCTTACATAGCATACGTTTTTTTTTTCTCAATTAGTTGCCAAGTGTACAAGGCTCCAGCAAGAGGTGTCCATATACTATCAATTCGTTTAGTTAAATAAACTAAAGTTAATCATAAGCTTTTTTATTATTATTATTATTATTATTATTATTATTATTATATTATTATTATTATTTTTTTTTTTTTAAGGAAATGTGGGTATTACAGTTTATGAACTATATTTTAATATTTAAGGAAATACAATCTTACTTTTGAATAATATAGAATATTAGCTCTTATCCAACAAATCTAGACACTTGATCGATAATGTCTTTGTAATTGTAGAACCCCTAAAAGATCCTCTAACATTTCAGTTTCATTTATCTTATGTCGTGCATGCATTTAGATAACAAAAGACATGAATATCCACTCAAAGAAACGAAAGAGTAATACCATCCTCAAAACCAAACAAGGGATTAGAGATATCCAGTAGCCATGCTAAAAGTATAACGAATAACAGCACTCGTTCTGGCATCTAACAGTTGATACAGAAAAGTAAAAGAGAATGAAGATGAATTGTCCCAACCTCGATCTGCGTAGAAAGATATTAAGCTACGAAGTCCTCAAGCAGGACGATTCCAATTTCAAAAGCGAGGACAGGATCGATGGTGGCGTACAGCACCTCCACCTCCGTCAGATCCGCCTTATCCCACCGACAAGCCGCCACGTCCATCACCGGCTTCTCCACCGATTTCCCCAACACCACTTTCGCCACTTCTCTCATCTGCGGGTTCCTGTTCAGATCCGGACGGCTAAACTGATCTGCCGCCATTTCTGCCAAGTCCAAGTGGAGTACGATCTATCCGGTCTCATAGTCCTCCAGCAGCTTCTCCAGCTTCGATTCGATTTCGGCGCCAACGAGCATATTGTGCGGATATGAATAGGTCGGGTGGGATGGGGGTTGTTCTTTGGAAGATTTGGTAGATCAGGCAGCGGGTGCCGACGCAGAGCTGAAGGATTCCGATCGCGTTCCGATCTTCGTCTTTGTTGGAACGGGTCCACTCGACGTCGAGGCCGATGACGTGGGGCGCCAGCGCAGCCTCTATTGGTAATAGACTTGATTTCGTCGATCCACGCAGTCACGGAGAGGGCTTCTTGAGTGACGACGGTGGAGACGGTTTTGCCGATGATGGATTTAATTAATGCTGTTTATTTCTGTTATTTGGGGGGGGGGGGGAATTTGTTACCAAGAGTTTATCATCTTATCCTAAATACAAGTGCATATATTTATTTTATTTTTAATTTAAAACAATAAAACACATGTTAATAAAATTATGAAGTGCATATATTATACGAAAATCCCCTTTTAACGCAAATATAATATGTATAGTAAATTAGTAATATGTAGTTTGCTTGGATTGTCAAACTCAATTTTGCAATGTTCATATATAGAAACTCGTTCTCACTCGAATTGAATTTACTCGGCATAGTTGAGACATAATTTTAGATGTGATAATTCATATATTCATGTTGTGTGTTTTACTATTGTAAATTTTGTATTTATGTTATTTGATTACATACATGAAAAAAGTATATTTTAATAAAATTTGGAAGATTAATTAGTGTTTTAGTGTGAGGGTATTGGGTATTCCAAAGAATTGAGAGTGTGAATAGAGTTGTTGAGATCAGAAATATAATAAAACAAAATTGAGAATAGTATAATAGAGTTGTTGAGAGAAAAAAAGAATAAAGGGTAAAAAACAAGTCCAAGTCCAAGTCCAAGTCCAAGTCCAAGTCCAAGTGGTTAGTGGGAGATATATGATATTATGATTGGTCAGTAGTAACGAGTGTCGGTGATCAAAGCCCAAGCAGTGAGAAAGGAGAGGAAAGCATGTTGCGTGGCATATTTGATCTGGTTGCAGCTGAGGAATCTGTTATCCCACCAACTCATCCCATGATCAACACTGACCGGAGGAGGCTTCTCCATCTCTATGTTGAGCACGCTGCTGGCCAGACTCTCCAACCCCTCTCTCTTGTAGCCATCCATACCACTCGCCCTCGCCGCTAGCTCTCCCACTTCCTCCCACCGCGCCTGCCCTCCAATCCCGTACTCCTCCTGCAACCTCATCAGATCCTCTTCCACCCCCACCCCCACGAAACTGTACAGCTCATCCGAGAGGAAATCCGACAGCGCTGGAGGGATGCAGGGAGAGTGGAGGATCTGGAAGATGAGGCAGACATTGCCGGTGCAGAGCTCCATCACCGCCATCCGCTTTTCTTCACCGTAAGGGCACCACTCTGCGTGGAACCCCACCACCAGCTGCTCCACGGGGAAATAGCTCTTCAGGTCCGAAATCCAACGGGAGACGCAGGTAGGGTTGGAGGTCACGGTGGTCCAGATGGGATGGCCGAAGGAGGGTGTGCGTACTTTGTACATCTGGGAACAGTCCACGTCTCTCATGCCCAATATCGCCATTCTTGAATTTCAATGAGATCAGATCAGAGGTGTGAGTGTATTTATACTGCACGATGGCCCCCTACTCCTTGTTCATCTAGGATAGGATTCCCACTTCTATTGGCAAACCAGTTTTCAAATACACAGATACATATATGTGTTATCCTAATGATATAGGGAAAGCAGTTATCCTAATCCTAATGATATGTGTTATCCTAATCATATAGGTTTTTAACTTTTTTTTTTTTTTTTTGAGGATAGGTTTATAATATAATGTTGAAGAAGGATTCTGTGCACTATGACGCCAAGGATTCTGTGTTTAATTGGGAAATGAATAATTTGTTATTCTTAAACCTGTCACTATCACCCTAAATTCTTTAATTATGCTCATTCACTGCCATAATCTCCTTAAATTCTCTAATTACTTGGGATTTCTCTAAATTTTTGCCCATGAAATAAATATATTAATATTGCTATCATGGGAATTTTTTAACCATGAAATAACTATCATTCAAAACTTTAATTAACAACCCAAATCTAAAGAAATATCTTGTTTGGGATGTAAATTTTGTTCAAATTCTTTACATTTAGCAAGTTCGAAGTAAATACTGTAATTTTATTTTCTTACTTTTTATGTTAAGTTTTAGTTAAAAATTTTATTTATCAGTATTTATATTATATAACTAATTAAGGATACAACTGTTGAAGTGATAAACTAATAGTTTAATCATGTTTGATTAATAAACTAGGAATTCTTCCATGAATGGTAGGGATGACATGATTTCGTGCTATCATTTTTTTTTTTTGTCTCATAACCTCGACCATTTATGTAAATGGTTTCATAACAATCATGTTTTTTTAAAACACAACCTGGTCTGAAAAATTGGAACAATATTGCTCAATTGTGGTCCTATTTTGACGAAAATTTGTCATGATGTGACTAAATTAATTAAACAAAAATATATTGTATTAATTAGAAAAATGGAGTTTTCAATAGTAGACCACCGACAAAGAATATACAAATCAAATGTGATAATTAATGTGTTAAAAGTACGTTTTTTTAAAACCCAAAGTACGTTGTTCTACTCTAGTTTGTAGCTACTAATTAACTCAATTATACTTAATGTATATTATATACTTGAAAATTGAAATGGATAAAGACCTGTACAAAGAAAGCGAAATTTAATTAATTATAAATTTAACATATAAATACGCCAACAAGCATAAATATTATTATTGAGCCTCAGATTAGGATTAACTTTAATCTTCTCCATTTATTTAAGAGTGAAATAGATAATATACAAAGATTACATATGTATTGTTGATGTAGACATCAACAAGCTATGTATTTATTTCATAAACTTGCTTAATGAGAAGTAGTGGAGAAGACTATATATATCATCAATCTGGCAATTAGATGGTAACCAGTGACAGAACCAAGATTATAAATTGAGGGGGGCCAATAATAGTATTAAAAAAATTTACACTAAATAAAAAAAAAAAATCTTAAAGGTGTAAATTTTTTTTTTTTTTTGATAAGTTGGGGGCCAGGGCCACCCTCCCCTTCCATTTAGGTCCGTCCCTAATGGTGACAAAGACCAAGACTGTAGCATCGATTCGTGTCAATCGTCCAACGGCACCCCCTACAACGCCGACAAGAGTGCCGTTAACGGTGGACAAAACGGGGCAGATAGTTGCAGTGAATGGAAGGTTAAAGACGGCGACACATGGAATAGACTGGAGGTTAACGGGGCTAAGTATTCCCGTTAGGCTAGGAACAGTAAAGGTAAATCTTCCATTCAAACCGGTAGTGGTCATCCCACCTTAAGGTCTGACGCAGTTCAGCCTTACAGAATCCCTGGAAACGAGCTAGCTGTCGGGGACGGGGCAGTTTTCGATAGAGGTGCAGCAAAGGATTAAATTAATATTATGTATAAATTAAATGCCATATGGATGATTATTTTTTAAAATTCGAATGCCACATATGATGTATATAGGATATGTCAGCAAAATTGGCCCAAAAAGCCCAAATTAGCGATCTCACGTGCAATTTAAGCCAAATTAAGCAATTCAAGCTTAAATTGGACTGCAAAGTTCGAAAAGATAAAAATCTTAAATTGTCAATCCAAAAATTAAAATTTTAAACTGTCCGCTAAATTACGTGGTAAAAAAATAATAAATTCTAAATATATATATTGTCCGGCTAAACAATTGAAACAAATCAAGGTAAAAGTGATCGACTTTAATTCTCCATTGTACAAGTGTGAAATACATAAGGAAATGCAGAAATGAAGAAAACTAAATGGAAACAAGCTATTTATTCATTTGCATGATTCATACATAGCATGCTTGCTGCTATAGCTTATTCAAACTGCTATAGTAATCATAAGTGGTGGAGAATAATATCATCGTTGATGGCAATTAGATCCTCACTCTTACAAAGCCTAACACTGTAATATAATTGAGTTGATTTAACAGTAATGAAAAGGGGGCAGTAATTCCGACCAGGGCGCCGGTAACGTTGGACAAAACGGGGCAGATAGTTTCGTTGAGTGGGAGCCAGATTCTGACGGTGCATCCAAGAGGGATGAGGGTAAGGGAGTTAACAAGACTTCCTAAATTAACAGTAATGCTAGCTAAAGCTTCCATTCGCAGTGGTGATTCCTTGTCCAATTCTAAAACTATTACCTAAAAGTCCAGTGCAGTTCACGTCTACAACAGCCCCGGCAGCGGGTGGGCTGCCCGGGAGGCAGTTTCCGGTGAGGGTGCAACAAAGGACTCCACGAAAAGTCCTGTTTGTTGGTAGGCCTGGTATTACTGGTGGTAATCCTGGTGATCCTGGTATTGGTATGAATTGACCATGGGCTAGTGGATTTGCAGTGGCGAAGAAGATGAGAGCAATCAGGAAAAATGCAGAAGCATGGTTATAAGCCATTTCTATATGTATCCAGAGGTTTTGTGATGAGTTTACTATGTTTGTTTTGGTGCGTTTGAATGTAAAGAAAGAACTCCTATTTATACACTTGAGATTTTTTCTAGTTTTTTCTTTTGCACAATATGTCAAATTTGGGCAAGTTTGAAGAGGATATGTAGGGGCTTAGGGTTGGCAGATAAGTCTGGTATAAATCGATGGTCTATATAGTTGATTCTCAACTATAGTGGTAATATTTAAATTGATCCACCATGCTTACATATTTCTGTACAACATGCAAAGTCTTAATTACTTCAGTGACTAGAAATTACAGACTAACTTCTTTAATTATTAAATTTTTATAATGGTGGTTTTAATATCTACACTAAAAAAAAAAAGAGTATTTGCGATAATAAAATGTCGATGCAAAAACATTGATAATTGTCGTAAACGTTTATGACAATATTTTGTCGCTAAGTTATTATCCCAAAAGTCTTCTCGCAAATAATTTTTTTACGACAACATCATGTTGCCGTAATAAGTTTTTTTCATTATTTTTTGTGACAACGTATTGCTAATTTATATTAGTTAAAAAATTTATTTATCAGTATTTATATTATATAACTAATTAAGGATACAACTGTTGAAGTGATAAACTAATAGTTTAACCCTGTTTGATTAATAAACTAGGAATTCTTCCATGAATGGTCGTGCTATCTTTTTTTTTTTTTTTTTTGTCTCATAACCTCGACCATTTATGTAAATGGTTTCATAACAATCATGTTTTTTAAAACACAATCTGAAAAATTGGAACAATATTGCTCAATTGTGGTCCTATTTTGACGAAAATTTGTCATGATGTGACTACATTAATTAAACAAAAATATATTGTATTAATTAGAAAAATGGAGTTTTCAATAGTAGACCACCGACAAAGATTATACAAATCAAATGTGATAATTAATGTGTTAAAAGTACGTTTTTTAAAAACCAGAAGTACGTTGTTCTACTCTAGTTTGTAGCTACTAATTAACTCAATTATACTTAATGTATAGTATATACTTGAAAATTGAAATGGATAAAGACCTGTACAAAGAAAGCGAAAATTAATTAATTATATATTTAACATATAAATACGCCAACAAGCATAAATATTATAATTGAGCCTTAGATTAGGATTAACTTTAATCTTCTCCATTTATTTAAGAGTGGAATAGATATATAAAAAGATTACGTATGTATTGTTGATGTAGACTTCAACAAGCTATGTATTTATTTCATAAACTTGCTTAATGAGAAGTAGTGGAGAAGACTATATATCATCAATCTGGCAATTAGATGGTGACAAAGACCAAGACTGTAGCATCGATTGGTGTCAACCGTCGAACGGCACCCCACCCCCTACAACGCCCACAAGGGTGCCGTTAACGGTGGACAAAACCGGGCAAATAGTTGCAGTGAGTGGAAGGTTAACGACGGCGACACATGGAATAGACTGGAGGTAAATGGGCCTAAGTATTCCCGCTAGGCTAGGAACAGTAAAGTAAATCTTCCATTCACACCGGTAGTGGTCGTCCCAACAGTTGTTATGCCACCTTGAGGTCCGACGCAATTCAACCTTACGGAAGCCCCGGAAACAGGCTGGCTGCCGGGGACGAGGCAGTTTCCGATGGAGGTGCAGCAAAGTATTAAATTAATATTATGTATAAATTAAATGCCACATGAATGATATTTTTGTTTTTTTAATTTGAATGCTACATATGATATATGATGTATATAGGATATGTCAGCAAAATTGACCTGAAAAGCCCAAATTAACAATCTCACGTGCAATTTGAACCCAATTAAGCAATTCGAGCTCAAATTGGACAAAATTTGCAAAGCTCAAAAAGATAAAAATCCTATACTACCAGTCCAAAAAATTAAAATTCCAAACTGTCAGACCCACTAAATTACGTGGTAAAAAAATAATAAATTCTAAATATATATGCTGTCCAGCTAAAAAATTGAAACAAATCAAGGTAAAAGTGATCAACTTTAATTCTCCATTATTCAAGTGTGAAATACATAAGGAAATGCAGAAATGAAGAAAACTAAATGGAAACAAGCTATTTATTCATTTGCATGATACATACGTAGCATGCTTGCTGCAAGCATGCTATAGCTTATTCAAACTGCTATAGTAATCATAAGTGGTGGAGAATAACATGATCGTTGATGGCTATTAGATGCTCACTCTTACAAAGCCTAACACTGTAATAATGAGTTGATTAAGCAGTATGGTAATGGGGCTAAGAATTCCGACAAGAGCGCCGTTAACATTGGACAAAGCGGAGCAGACAGTTGCGTTGAGTGGAAGCGCAACTCTGACGGTGCATCCAGGAGGGATGAGGAGGGCAAGGGCGTTAGAAAGACTTCCTAAATTAACGACAATGCTAAAGGTTCCATTCGTAGTGGTGATTGCTCGTCCAATTGTACGAACATTACCTAAAAGTCCGGGGCAGTTCAGGTTCACCAGAGCCCCAGCCACGGGCAGGCTGCCCGGGACGCAGTTTCCAGTGGGGGTGCAACAAAGGACTCCACGAACAGTCACGTTTGTTGGTAGGACTGGTATTGGTATGAATTGACCATGGGCTAATGGATTTGCAGTGGCGAAGAAGATGAGAGCAATCAGGAAAAATGCAGAAGCATGGTTATAAGCCATTTCTATATGTATCCAGAGGTTTTGTGATGAGTTTACTATGTTTGTTTTGGTGCGTTTGAATGTAAAGAAAGAACTCCTATTTATACACTTGAGATTTTTTCTAGTTTTTTCTTTTGCACAATATGTCAAATTTGGGCAAGTTTGAAGTGGATATGTAGGGGCTTAGGGTTGGCAGATAAGTCTGGTATAAATTGATGGTCTATATAGTTGATTCTCAACTATAGTGGTAATATTTAAATTGATCCACCATGCTTACATATTTCTGTACAACATGCAAAGTCTTAATTACTTCAGTGACTACAAATTACAGACTAACTTCTTTAAATATTAAATTTTTATAATGGTTGTTTTAATATGTACACTAAAAAAAAATAGTATTTGCGATAATAAAATATTGATGCACAAACATTGATAATTGTCGTAAATGTTTATGACAATATTTTGTCGCTAAGTTATTATTCCAAAAGTTTTCTCACAAATAATTTTTTTACGACAACATCATGTTCCCGTAATAAGTTTTTTTCATTATTTTTTGTAACAACGTATTGTTAATTTATATTAGTGTTTTTTTGAGATAATTCGTTGTCGGAAAAACTAGACAAGTTACCGCAAAAAATCTTATCGTAAATAATCATTTTTCTTGTAGTGTTGATTTTTTGTTTTCAATTTTTTTATCCGGTTGTAGTTGAAGATCTGATATCGAGCAATAATTGCTAACGTGAATGTTGACGGGGCTGATGTGACACTATAACTCAATAATTTCGATTGTATGAATTGAAAATTGATTTATGTGGAGATAAATTGAGGAAAAGTTCATTTGTGCATCCCAAAGGTTTTCCCTACAATCCCTACAAGTGAAAAAATAAAATTTCATGGACATAACCGAAGTTATACTAAAATTGAAAATTTCTCAATTTAATTTCATACAATGTGTATGTATTTTTATGAATTATTTCTGATTAAAATCAGACTACAGGTGGAAAAAATTAAACTTAACGTATTATCATAGTAATAGAAGAGTTGATTTCAATTTTGATATTGTGTATATAAGATTCTTTCCATTTTTTAACAATAAAAGTATACATTTTTTATTTTGGTCATGTAAGTTTCAATTTTGTTCCAATTTTGATCGAAATTCCCAAAAAAGTCGATGCCACATCAAATTTCCCAATGATCATTTGACCAAAATTGGATTGAAATTGAAAAAAATAAAAACATATAGGATCAATATTGAAATTTTTTGAAAAATATAGGATCAAAATTGAAAAAATTTAAAAAATATAAGGTCAAAATTGAATAACATATATTTAATTATTAAAAAAAAAAAACTTATCTACAAATACACAACTTGAAATTAAATCTACAAAGTAGATAGAAAATGGATAACCCTTTCTCAAAAGAAAAAAGAAAAGAAAATGGATACCCGAAATCGTGACCAAATTGAAATTTTCCAAATTATTTTCACTTTAAAAAGTAAGCCTACTTTGGTTAGACAATTTATATATGGTCCAATATATTCCATCAGAAATATTAAATCTATTTAAGCTCTCGAACTGGATGTTATACTTTAATTTGATGTTTTATCTTATATTCAATTATTTTTAATTTATATTATGTGTAAATTGATGATATCATCTTTTTTAACACTTCAAAAGTTAAAATTAATTAACTAATTTTTTTAATGCAAACATGATACTGATGTCATCACATTAAGAAATTTTTAATGTCATGTTTGCATTAAAAAAACTAGCTAATTAATTTTGACTTTCCAATAAAGAATTTCTTAATGTGATGCTATAATTGGGCATTTTCTATTCATCATCAGGGAATCTCGATTAAGTCCACTGTTTAATGCATTTTTAATTGGGCATTTTAATGCAATTTTTAATTTTGAAACATTCCTTAAAGCAACATAGAAACATATATATACGTGTACTGCTAAATCATTGAACCAAATCAAGGTAAAACTGAACTTTAATTCTCCATTATTCAAATATGAAATACATAAGGAAATGCAGAAATGAACAAAACTACATGGAAACAAGCTATTTATTCACTTGCATGATACATAGCATGCTTGCTTGCTTGCTGCTATAGCTTATTCAAACTGCAATAGTAATCATAAGTGGTGGAGAATAATAACATCGTTGATGGCTATTAGAGCGTCACTCTAAATAAGCTTAACACTGTGATAATGAGTTGATTAAACAGTATGGTAATGGGGCCAAGAAATCCGACAAGAGCGCCGTTAACATTGGACAAAGCGGAGCAGACAGTTGCGTTGAGTGGAAGCGCAACTCTGACGGTGCATCCAGGAGGGATGAGGAGGGCAAGGGCGTTAGAAAGACTTCCTAAATTAACGACAATGCTAAAGGTTCCATTCGTAGTGGTGATTGCTTGTCCAATTGTACGAACATTACCTAAAAGTCCGGGGCAGTTCAGGTTCACCAGAGCCCCAGCCACGGGCGGGCTGCCCGGGACGCAGTTTCCAGTGGGGGTGCAACAAAGGATTCCACGAACAGTCACGTTTGGTAGTAGGCCTGGTAATAATCCTGGTAGTAATTGACCATGGGCTAGTGGATTTGCAGTGGCTAAGAAGATGAGAGCAATCAGGAAAAATGCAGAAGCATGGTTATAAGCCATTTTTAAATGTATCGAGAGGGTTTGTGATGAGTATACTATATTTGTTTTGGTGTGTTTGAATGTAAGGAAAGAAGCCCTATTTATACACTTGAGATCCTAATTTCAAGTTTAATCTTTGGGCAAGTTTGAAGTGGATCATAAGTAGGGGGTTAGGGTTAGGGTTCGGCTGCTATAATTGATGATCTATGGAGTTGATGACTTGATTCTCAACTATAGTCGTAAACTTCAAGTTCATCCACCTTGCATATTTACAACATGCAAAAATCTTACGAGTTAAATTGCAACTTCTTCACTACTAATGGTAATCTATACTGCATTTGATGAATTTTAATTAGTAGGTATTATCTATTTGAGAAATTTTAGTTTTTTTTATTTTATTTTAATCTGATTTTAATTAAATTTTTGATTTCAATTGATAACTGTTAATTAGTATTGATGTCAGATGATGTTCACATGATACTCCAAATCAAGGATTTCGATTATATGAATATAAAATTGATTTATGTGGTTCTAAAAAGAAGTTCATCTATGCACCCAAATTGATTTTCTATACAATTAATACTTGAAAAAATTTAAACCTAAAAGAATATTACTAAACAAACATGAATGTAAAGTTATTAGTGGTTGAAAATGAATATATACAGCTAAAGTTATAAGATCAAATAAAATTTTAATGTAGTTAGTGTCACCATATTATATATTTCGTATCAGCATTAATGTAGTTTATATCATTATATTACATCTCAATATTAGAATGATGTAAATGAGAAAAAAAAAACATTTATCTTGACTGAAAAAAATAATATTTGATAACTTGATTAAAAAAAATGTTTATAAGTAAAAATTGTTAAAAATAAGAATTCCACTAAAGATAATTCAAGTGGCAATTGGGACCTTCAAATTACCATAATGGCCTTAAACATCCACATTTTCACAATTTTCTAGTTTTTTAGCAATATTTTGCTACCCCTGTAGGAGAATTGGTGCATGCCCACTTGTACTTTGGTCAGACAACTTTTTGTCCAATATTCTATCAGAATAGTAAATCTATTTAAGCTTGTAAATAGCTAATTAATTTTAACTTCCCAATATTAAAGAATTTCTTAATGTGACACTATAATTGGACATCTTTCATTCATCAGGTGACTTAGTTAAGTCCACTGGTGTACGACTTTAGGATATTATTAATGCACTTTAAGTTAGTGAAAAAAATGTCAACTAGAATTTTCTTTGTAGTATTATTATTAAATTATTATTATTGCTTCTATTGGTATCAACAGCAATAACAACAGAAGGGATCAAAATCAGGAAAGCTGGACTACAACAATACTGGGCAATATTTCTATAAGCCACCACCAATTGTGCACTCTTCTCCACTACACAATCCAAAATATACTAAACACTGACCCCATTATTAAAGGATACTAAACATTAATATCCTTTATTTTATATTTTTTTAATACAAAAGTTTATTATAATTTTATGAAATGGAGCATCACTATCCACGATTCAAATAAATTTGAAAATTATCTTTATTTTCTCGATTATGAGTTGTGGATGAATGCATCTTATAAAATTAAATTCGTGAGAATGTCTCACAAGATTACGGTCTGAATCTTCTGTTACATTTAGTATAGAATCTCATGTTTTATGATATTTACCACATGCCACATGTTAATTAGTGATATCATATGATACATGTGACGTGTGATGATTAATTTTGAATATAAGATGTAACATCAATTGTAATAGACATCGTATTTTTTGAAATAATTGCATATATAGTTCTTATTTATAAAACATTTAATCACATGCATTTCCACTTGTAGCCAGACGATTTATATCCAATATTAATCTATGAAAAATAGCAAAATAATTGAAGCCTATATAGCTATTTTAGATATAATTCCATACATAGTTCTTATATATGAAACATTTAATTACATGCACTTCCACTTGTAGTCAGACGATTTTTATCCAATATTGATCTATGTAAAATGGCAAAATAATTGAAGCCTATATAGCTATTTTAGAAAGTACTGTAGCGTAAGTAGCCAGCTAATAATTCCCTTATTAATTACATACAATTTTAGTCTAACTTTTTAGATGGCTATTTTAGAAAGTACCGCAGCGTAAGTAGCCAGCTAATAATTCCCTTATTAATTACATACAATTTTAGTCTAACTTTTTAGATGTTTTATAGGCGAGTACGATAAATTTTATCACCAAAATATTAAATAGAGTTTTCTTTTTATATTATGTGTTTAATAACAAATAATTTCAGGATTTTTCTTAAATTAATGTTGATTTTTGATTAATCAATTTCAATATATATAAGCTATTCATAAGTTTAAAATTTGTCTAGAAATTTCATCTACTTGTACATCCTTATAAAATAATGTTCTTCTTTATTTACCATTTTTACTAATAGTAATTTTTTTTAATTATATATAAATTTAGAACTTATCTAGAAATTTCATCTACTTGTAAATCCTTATAAAATAATTTGCACAATGTATAAGGAAGTGACAATAATATTTATAAATCATTCAAATTAATCCAAACATTCTTAAGTTAAATTTACTTGGCAAACATATATAGCATTCTGTGTAGAACATAGTAAAATCAAAAAAACAAAGGGCTCAAAAAACTGCAATAGAACACTTATAGGTTATATCAATACCCAGAAAATTAGGAACCCTTTTTCCATATACTAAAAGATCCATCATAGATTCCACAAATGAAAGCAAATATACACAAATTAACAGTTAGCAAAAGTTCCAGATAAAACAAAACAAAAGATCAAAAGGCCCATTTGATTTTGATCACTATTTTCAAAAGCAAAAACATGGGCTGTTTAATATGCATATATATATATATATATATATATATATATATATATATATATATATCAGTCTGTGATCAGTGATAAGGGGCATTCTGTTGAAAAATTAATTGTTATAAGTGGTGAGCAATAGTTAACTGTTAAAAGTTAATCTTTTTTAAAAATTGAGTGTAAAAACGTTTGGAAATAATCAAGGTATTTTGAATCATTCAAAACTAATTTTTGATGAGTGAGAAATTAAGTATTAAATTTGACCACTTGAAATGAGAATATGAAGGTTTTAAGGATGGGAGGGGAATTTAACTATCCCACGTAAGAACATGAAACTTGAAAATACAAGTATTAAAAGTCATGTAAAAAGGCTCAGTAATTAATACATTTTTTTAGTGGTATGCTTGTACAAAACACGCGTGCAACGCGATATAGCTTGATCCAGAATCCAACTTCGACCTTGGTCTTTGGTAATTGGATTTGGGCGGATGGGACCAACTTCGGCCTTGGTCTTTGATAATTGGATTTGGGTGGATGGGACTTGAGTTTTACCCAACCCGCTTTATTTTTTTTGGACCATGGTTGCAGCGCCGTGGACAGAGGCTAATGATGCAACACTTGTAACCCATGATCATGGAGACCTTAGACTTAAGTTGGACCATGGTTGCAACGCCGTGGATGGAAGCTAATGATGCAACGCTTGTAACCCATGATCATGGAGACCTTAGACTTAAGTTGGACCATGGTTGCAGCGCCGTGGACGGAAGCTAATGATGCAACACTTGTAACCCATGATCATGGAGACCTTAGACTTAAGTTGAAACTGTTATTGCTATAACTTTATAATAATGTAGACTATTTTATAAATTACGTTTTTATTTTATTTATTTGTGTTGGACGGGTTCTCCTACTTGATCCCACCCACTCAGCGTCACCGCCCGCGGCTTCTCCAGCTCCGCCCCGAGCACGAATCTACCCAACTCGTTCAGCCCCCAATTCTTCAGCTCCCTCCTTCCATACTCCTCCTCCGCCAAGCTTCCCAAATCCGCGCGCCGCGCAATGCCGCCAAACTGATAGTTGTTATCCAACTTCTCCAGATCTGAATATATCCCCACTCCAACAAAAGGTATAGTCCCTATCTGAGAGGAAATTTTTTAGGGCTACAGGGACGTAACTAGAGTGGGAGATCTGATAAACGAGACAGGCGACGCGGTTGCGAACGCCACGGTCGAAGGAGGGGCGCCACTCGACGATGAGGCTGCTGAGTCTGGGGCGGTGGGCGTACTCCGCATCGGGATCCACTCGGAGACTTTGTCGGGATCGTGGGTGACGGTGGTGAAGATGGAGTCGGTGTAGAAGGAAACGTCGTAGGTGTTGTGTGTCTCCAACGCCAAGTTGTGGTCCCTAACGTCGAACACCATTGTTGAACTTGAAAGGAATATCATCTTTTGGGGTTTCGATTCTGTTGAGTGTGTGATTGTGTATATCTATGATTTCATATATGTGCCCTACATATTCACAAGATAATACTACATTAATCCCTTTTTTTTTCTTTTCTTTTTTTCAATATGTTCGTGTTATCTAGGGTATAATTTTACACTATAAAAGTTCACAATTACAAACATATATTTTTATTATTTTAACAATCTATAAACCTTAATTTCAAGATAATTAGCTTAAACCCTACTTAATTCCTTTCCAAACATCCTCGTTTATTTATTTGTACTTTACTTTTTCTAGTTTTTTTTTTAAAATTATATGCACAAACTAATATATGTATATTTCTACGAATGAAAAAAATGTAAAATATCGTATGGCTATATTATAACTTCAAAATATAATGTTAATCCTAGGGAGGAACACATATAATTTCATTCTATACTCGTGCATTCTCCCAAAAACAATTCAATAACCCTAAAGCCCTAATTAACTAGATCATCCTCAATTTCATGCTTTATAAGATTCATATATTTGAATCTTGTTCATGGACACAACGTACTATAACAATCTTTACTACTTATATCAGATATCAATCTATGGAGCATTTTCCAGTAGCACAATATAAGACTATCAAACTCTTGTACTATACTAAAAAATAACACCCAAAAATTGATAGAATAATTGAGTTAAAAATGAGGAAGCATGAAATAAATTTGTGTAGAGTAGTATACAATAGGTTGAATGAGAAAGAAAGCGTAAAAAGGAAGAGAGATTAGGAAATGTAAAAGAAAAAAGAAAGTAAAATCTAGAAGAGCACAAGAGAAAGGATGGCGCCATGCCAATCTCTTTTCCTCCCATACTACCTACTAAGATCTTATAATATCTACATCGTATACAACATTTGTGATTTGTTTTGTTTGTATAAAATACAAGATTATTAGTGTTCCAACATTAATAATTCTGTTCAAAACTCACAGGAGGATCCCAACCTTTGCCGCGACAAGCCCATTGATTTTCTTTCCTCGAATGCCTCGGGCAACAGTTTGTGAAAATTCTCCAAGAACAATCGCCACTCCTCGTCCTTCATTTCCCCCAAACAGATGCATTGACCCTCTTGATTATGGTTTGGTACCGAGTAACTCACACTCCTCATCAAGCTGCTTCCCTTTGCGTTGTTCTGATCGTCAACGTTGATGCTGCAAGTGTCCAAGAATGTGTCCAACATTGGTGGATCATCCAACGTGGACATTGATGAAAATCTTGGGATTTTCGATGGCTTACCTTTTGTGGGGGACTTTATTGATGCTTCTTGATTGAGGTCGTCGTCATCAAATTGGAACATTTCGTCCACTTCTCCTTTATGCTCGTCGCTGTCGTCACTCTTTGTCACTCTGGCCTTAGCATTCATGCATATGTTCTCTAACGTGCTCCATTTTTCGTCTCCTCCATGGAATTCTCTAGTCATCATTTCACCTATGTCTGCAAGGCACAGGCCATAGGCCGTTGCTTGCTTCAGAAAGATTGTGCAGAGGATGAGAATGCGGATGGAAGACTCCCCGATTGATGGAACCTCTGTTCTTAGAAGCTCTGCGTCTTTGAAAGGGTCGAGACAGGATATGTAGTCAACTTCAGTCTCTGCAAATGGTATTGAAGCCTGAGGCCAGTGCAGCCACTCAAAATATGGATCATCGAGTGACTCAGGTAGGCAAAACCCGTGGTCTATGGGCACCAGCTCAGCTGCTCCCGCACCATAGCTTTCCTGACCATGCTTCACAAGAATATTCCCAGCATGCCTATCAAGATTCATCAGTCTTACATCTAGTATACCTATGTGGTGTACGGAGGTGACGGGGAAGCTGGAAGGGCCCAAATCCCCTGCATCTGAGTCGTGATTCACATAGCGTTGAAGGGACGCAATCTTGTAAACAGTGGTTGAATCTGATCCTGGATTGTTTAGGTTGAATTTGACATGAGAGAATCTTACCAATGCTGTTGGAGGGACACCTGCAAAGCCATCATGGTCCAGAACATAAGCAGCGGATTCACGCATGCCAGTTTCACCAATCCTAATGGAGCATTTCATGCCAGGCTGGCCAAACATACGTCCAGCTAAGCCTTTGGGATTATTGAAGGCCAGAGGCTCCTCATCAATGGGCTTCGCAACAGCTATAGTATCACCGTCTTGAGAGCGCAGGAAGTAGGCCCCACCAAGGCCACTTGAGGCCGGCTCAGGACTGATACCAGAGGCCATGGCAATGGCAACTTCAACCACCAGGGCGCGTACTCTGGGTGCAGAATGGCCGATAAGGATCTCAATAGTGGAATTGGCATCATGATGCTCGTCTTTTGCTGGAGAAGAATTAGATAGGCACGGAGTAGAGAAGCTCTTGTGAAAGGCATGTTCCAGAGATTGTGCATGCTTGGATTGACTGAAATCGAGCATTTTGAAATCAAATTGAGTGAAAGACTGGAGTTTGCATCTTGGGGGTCGCATAAATGGCTTGAGTCCATGACCTTGATCAACGGCTACTGCCATCTTGAAGAGACTTGTGCTGGAGAAAACCGCTGTTATACATGCTAAGGACTACTTCTCAAGAGATCTCTTTAGCGTTTGTCTGCCCTGGGAGATTAGACATCACATTTCTGCAACAAACAAGCACTCAATACTCATTCATTCATAAATCTTTCTTTCTACATATAGTATGTTTCTTACTTGAAATTCGCATAAAAAATGTTGCAAACATCAACAACTAGAACCATGGTTCTAATCTCCGTACACCTACAAACAATCAAACACCATATGGACTAACTGTTATATAATCTTATTTCACACTGACAAACATTTGTAGGGAAATACATAGAAAAGAAACGTTACCTTCTATTAGACCCTCCCTCGCTCCTCTGCTCAAAAATAACCAAATGGACTGCAGAAGATGGGAAGAAAAGGTCAGGAATTATTTATCATTTTCGTTTCACTGTAAGTACATTCATAATCTTTGATCGATGAATTTATGAAGTCTTAATTATGTAAAACTCAACAGATAATTATTCATAGAAATAGAACAAACTAACAAGTGGCAAAGCAAAAATGAACAAAGTAAATACAGATCAACTACATTGCTGCAGATGCTGATAACAATGCCTTAAAGAGTCAAAACAAATTATTAGTATTATTATCATTCAGTAACAAACAAGTGACAGGTTTTCCATACACAATCATTGATCAATGAACGAAGATTCCAATTCACTAAATATGAAAAATAGGATCATAAACAAATGATCCTGAAAAACATACAATCGCCTAAAAACTCATGCATTTCAGGAAAATGCGTGAAAAATCAAAATAAACATATGAACTTATAAATATAATCACAATACCCTACGAATTTAACTTAAAACATTCAATAACAACACCAAACAGATAACAGGCTTTCATTACACAGTCATTGATCATTAATACGAAGATTAAAAACCTCCTATTCACAAAGTATGAAAAAGAGGTTAAAATCATCAGAGAGTCGATCGATTGCACATTACATCATATGTAGCCACGAATATTCACCTAAATCAAATGCATTTCAGAAAAATGTCGAAAAATCAACAAAAAACCAACTAAACGCGACAGAAATCATAAATTGAACAAAAAAATCAGACAAGATTAAAAGTAGATGGGGAGAGAGAGGGTTACCCTGAACACTGGTGAGGCATTCAGGGTGACGAAACGGCAACGGGAGAGCGCGAGAGCGAAGTATTCCGTCACCGAAAAAAACGAGTTCCTAACGGAAATACAATTTTTTTTATTTTTTTTAATCGTTTTCAAATACAAACCGGTTTGTTATTTCCTTTTATATATAACTGACCATTTTTTTCTCAGAAAAAACTGGTCAAATGCAAGCACTGTCTCCCGCCTTCCGATGTTTCTGCCTAAACAGTTTGATATCTATGGTTAACTTGCTTTTTTATTTTAAAAACAACGGTCCAATGGTCTATTGTTATGTGTAATAAAAGTGATTATTGAATTGTGTAATAAAATGAATAATTAAAAAAAAAAAAACATGTTGAGATGATTTTGTCGTATCAATTTTCATTATTTGAAATTTAGCCTAATAATAATTGATATGATTAATAAGAAAATATGTTTGGCTATGTTTTAGAAGAAAGAATTGTGTAAAGAATGTTTCTTGAAGAACAAACTAAAAACACACAAAGCTTAACATGACTTAATCGATGTTCATCAATTATACAAAAAGCAATGCTATTGAGCGGTAAGACTGCTTGTTTTTAGAAAGAATATTTTTTTGAACTCTTTTATTTTTTTTCAATAGATACTATGATGATCTAGTACACATAAAAGATGCTAAGAAAAATGCATATCACGCATCTATTAATCGTATTGAAAATTCAAATCATCCCCAAAAGAGTCAAATAATGTACCTCAGAGGCTCAGAAGACTAAAAAGAAGAACTAGAATTATCATATATCGAGAAGAATCATGACTTGTTTATAAAGGATCAAGAAACAAAAAGGCGATGCTTTAATTTTTTTTACATTTGTTGATTTTCCCTCCTTGAATTTATGTAGAAGGGGGATATATCATACACAACACAGTGGGGGCATTGCAAGTCATCACGGGCCTGTCACCTCTGTGACTTTGACCTTGATGCAATTTTGCCACTCAACTTTTTAATCAAATATTTACAACTTACAACAAGAGCTTATATTCACTCAACTGTGAACCCTGTCGTCGCTCACACCAGCAAAATTCCTTGTAGAAGTTTCTTTCAAGTAAACGGGCCATATATCTCCCTACAAAATGATACGGGCCGTGTATATGACCAACGAAAGAAACCATACGTTGGAGGAGATACCTGCAGAGGCTGCAAAAGAATGTGCTTCATTTCATCAACATTATTACACATATGAGAGATCAGGCAAATGGGATGCTACAAAAAATCTTTTTGAATACTATTTGGAAAACTTTATACTCACATGGAGATGGGAAGGGTGAGATTATTGCCATTACATCAGGTGGCCTTGCATGAGTTTCAAGCTCTGATGGGGCATGACCATGGCCATGACCACGAGCATACGAAGCTACATTAGGAGGACTTGCTGCCTGGACAGGAGACAGTTTTGGAGGTCGGATTTTTGTATATGTTGGTTGTGATGGAGCGGCATTTGGTGCGTCGCCCGGCGATAGAGAAGGTGGCATAGGAGGTTGCTGAGTGTGCTTCCATGGAAACCTATTACCTTGACCAAAATGGCAAGCTGGGGGTGGTGCCATTTTATACTTTAGTGGTGCTGGTGCAGGTGCTGGTGTAGATGCAGGTGATCCTCTCCCTGTTAAAGATCCATGGCTCCGGGTTGAAGGTGAAGGTGAAATGGTAGGGGCAGAAATGGCATAGTGATGGTGGCGGTGGTGGGGGTGGGGGTGGGGGTGGGGGTGAAAGTGGGATTGGGGCAAAGGAGACGGAGAAGGTGACGGAGATGGTCCATTTCCATCACCACCGAGGGAGTGTTGTAAGATAGACGAAAGTTGAACTTGCTTAACCCGTCCGAATACAGTGTGATTCAGACCAAGATTCTTAGTATGAGAACCAGTTATGGTTTGAGCCAACTGCTTTAACCTAGATTTGGAGTCAATACCCACTGCCAAGAGAACTTGACACTCGACTGTTATGGGTGCAGCAACGGTCGAGCCCTTTAGATTCGTCAGCCTTATGTACAAATTCTGCATTTCAGAAGAAACAGCAAAAGAAGTATATTAGCTGTTGAATCCAGAGGCTTATCATGAGATTAGATAAAAAGCAAGACAAGAACATGATCAGACCTCATATGGAGACAGATGCAAGCCTGTTTTAAGTTGGCTCTGAAGTTCATCGAAATTGGTCAGTATTTCGTCAATAGAGAAGTTCAGAGTGAAGTTGAAAAGGATCTGATGGCTTTGCATAAGGAAGGCCTTCTGTTCAGGGCTAGCAGTAATCCCTCCTCTAAATTTGAGCACCTCAAACGAGGAAGGGTCCCCAAACAAAGACACAGTCAAATTAAGAAACGACTGGCGTGTTATAAGAGTCATAAAATCGGCTTTGACTAAACTTTGGATAGTCAAATCTGATTCGACTGCAAACACAACCTTTGTCCTGTTTGGTTCGGCTGATGGTTCCAGAGATATTACTTCTACCTATCATAGAAAGAAGGCCTAATTGATATTTAGAGAATAAAACAAGAACATAGTATCACGTAAACAAAAGGCGGAATCAATAAGTGAACAAGCTGCAGGGTACAAAAGTGATGTGTTTGTAATAAAATTTTGATGTGAATGGTGAACAAAGATATGTCCAATTAGTGTCATCTTTAATACAAGATAATCGAGCAAGAGCTGAAAGGAGTACTTTGGTAGAGGAGAAGCTCATCTCATCAAAAATATCGCCTTCAAGTTGCAAGATGTGGTCTTCAAGAAAAGCAACCGGCTTTCTCAGCATAAAACTTGCCACTATATCGTGACCTGGAGGGTTTGAATAAACATTATATCACAGTTCACTATGTAAAAACCTTCTCAATAAGACAACATGTAATAATCAGTGATATTTCATGAATTAACTTCAGTTATATCACAAAAACTCGTGTAGTTTGAAGTGATGGACAGAGTGATCTATTGACCAACCTAGTATTTGAAGTGTAAATTTGCATTGAAACTAGAAAGAAAAATAATATTAGTATGCTACAACTAGTAAGACACTTCACAACAGAGGCAAGACCTCACTCCTGCCTGATTCATGAGGAAGAAGACATTTGGTAATTTTATTCAATTCCTAAGCTTTAAAGGACAAATGTTGCTCTCAAATGCGTACACATGAAGAATGAAAACAATCTCAAATTTTCACCAGATTTAACTCCATACAAGCTTTGAGTTCTTGTTTTTCTACTCTATGTTCTTTTCCGTTAAAGCACTCAAGTCCTGAATTTCTTGACCATAAACACTACTAGTTAATTGAGCTAAAATAAAGTAAAAAATGGCCATTGAAAGTTGAAATCCTTCTGGTATTTCTGTTTACGGTACATTTTATAAGCAATGGGGTGAGTGAGCAAGGAAGTATCATTTATGTCAGGCTTTAGAATCTATCTATAGCTCCCACTCCAAATCACTATGTCAATATGGAAAGAGAGATCCTAACTGCTATTCTTTGACATAGCTTTATATATTCTGTATCTTTTTTAAGATTCGCGCAGTTCTGTAAATTGCACTTTCCATGCAACGTTGTCTGGAAATTTTTGTTCCATTGCTTCATATATGAAGGGTTGCATTTTATACTCAAAATTCCACATGCTTCATTGGTAGTATGAAATAGATCAAAAACAATTTATAGGTTCAGAGGAGGAGTGTTCAAAATCTCGGAAAGCATTGACATTTGATTCCACATATCCTTGAAAGTACAATAGTATAGACTAATCAAGCTCAAAATCCAATTATAACACATGAACAAATATATCTATTCTGCCTAAATAGCCAACTATCAAACTCAAAGTCTACCAATATTTTCCATTTGACTGAGTAAACCTTGTAACAAGTGGAACTATATATGCAACTTAGAAACCTAAACCTCAAAACAGATAATCCAATTCAAGATACTCATTCAAATCTGCAATCCCGAATTACAAATATATAGTAGCATTTTATCAGTCAATCGGATATGCACTACCATTTCAAATGTACAATTTGATCTCAATTAATATTGTCATGACATCACACATAGAACTTATACGAAACCGTTTTACAGATACAATTCGAGTCCTAAGCTCTCACACATTACCAATTATCAAGAAAAGAGATACTAACACAGCATAAGAACTACCCACCATGCAGAGAGCCAATAAGTGTGGGATAGAAACAATTACAGCAACAATTAGCAACTCAGGAACAGTAACCATAATTGCTTATGTCAAAAACAATCCAGAAAAGGAATTTCAACAAGAAAAGGAAACTTTCTTTGTTCAGACAAACCCCAATAAAGCCATCAAAATGCACAAAAAAACTAATTATCACTGTCCCATAACCTAATACCCAAAAACAAATGCAGCAAAAAAAAAAAATTATATAAAAGTAGCAATAAACAAAAACCCACCGACCTCCATAGTCCAGATCCAGATCTTTACTATGATCTCCAAAACGAAAGAATGGTAGCCAAAAAACAGCCGACACGAACACTGCAACACCAAGCACCAAAACAAACACACATCTGAAAGACACCAGCTTCTGAAGCCTAGTGCAACTCAAACAGCACCCATTACTGTTCCCTGCAGCGGCGTTTGTACCCCGAGCATCAAGAGCTGTACTTGGCAAAGGCTGCTCATCTTCTGCCTTCCCCATTGCAGTAATTTCAGCAATGCGGGGTTTCTTCGTCGTGGGCTTTTCCGCTATCCTCCATTACTGGTGTTGTTTGGTGAAAAAGAGTCCCTTTTTTCTCCTCCCTTTTCTTGTACTCTCTCTGTGTGGAAAAAGTGGTTAAGAGTGGAGAAAATGAATTATATTTTATTTTAGGGTTTGATGTTAGAAGATGGAAGATCGTGGAGTTATTTCAGTAGATCAACTGTATTTTTCTTGGTTATTAGATAAGACAACCTTTTCTTGTTTTGTTATTTTGAACACTTTTGTAATCAAAGTGAAGGAAATTGTGGTGGATTTTATAATTCGAATTTTGAATTTTGTGTGTCAATTTTATGGTCAAAATATGAAATTGTTTTTGCTTTTATTTGTGGGGCAAGCTTGTATTTTCCTTAATTAACGAGACAAAGTGGTAATATCGATATTAAAAAATTCTAGTAAAGGATAATATAATAATTTTGAATTGGATTTTGTCTTTTTGTTATAATTAATCGAATTGGAAGCTAGTTTTCGTGTTTTGCTAAGTTCAATGATAAGTGAAGTTTTGTCTAAATGGGTAGATAAAATTAATAAGAAATGTTGAGTGGATTGTTGCATCTAAGATTGATCAAAAGTATATATCTATAATTGTCTTAATTAGTTAGGTAAATTCAAATTCAAACATACAAAGTACAAATTCAATTACTACCCTAGTATTAGTACCCTAATTAAAATAAAAATAAAAATAAAATAGAAAAGCTTATTTTATACTATTTCCCCTAATGAATTAGAAGGGGACGCTCAACCAACCTGGAATTCTTTCTTTCCTGTGATGGAAAATGCAAGGCTAACAGAATTATAGGTGAAATGGGTAAGCCTGTGAGAAAAGAAAAATAGAAAAGAACTAAAAATAAATAAAAAATACAGCATAGATAAATGACAAGATAGTTCTCCCCAAAAAATTTAAAAATTCATACTTCTTTAAAATGCAATTTATGTTTAGTCAATGGTTAGTTACTTAAAATATATATATATATATCTCATTTTCATTGCAACAAAAATTAAAAAAAAATTAACACTATTCTTATTTATAACATATGAAATTTGATAATTGCAACATTAACATCGTTCTCAAACACCTAATTGCAATATCACCACCATCGTCTAATTAGACATGTTGTTTCAAATATGTTCCTATTTGATCATCTCATCTTTATCTCTATAAGTTGAGGGTATAAGGCAAAAATAACTCTAACATTTAGAAATCCACACCTATATTTTTAAATAACCTTTTATCCAATATAATAAAGATACAATATTAGGTAATCAAATATTAAGTATGCACCATTTATTCATCAAATACCGTTTAGTTTATTATAACCAATTATAAGTTTGTTACCAGAGTTCTTTTAAATATTTATTTCAAGAAAATTATGGACACTTTAATTAAAACTTTTTTTAATGGAGGGCCTATAATTAATATTGCTGTTAGATTTTCACATTCCTATGTACAATTCTTCAAAGCTGTCAAATTAGAAGATTGAAAATGTCTATCTAAGTAGCTGTAATTTAAAAGTCTGCACCCCACCGCTGGCTTAATATGTACTGCAATTATATATTATATATATAAATACAATTTGTATTATATGCGGCACACAATATTAAAACCCAAGTGATGTTTCTTTATTATTTGGAATATTCTGAGAGCTATCCTATTGTCCTATAATGTGCCATTTTTCTCATCCATGTATATCTGTATTTTGTATACTCGCTTATGATTAAATTCATCCCAATAAATGTTGACGTTTTTTTTTTTTTAAATTTTCTAAAAAACATGTAACAGGTTAACCCAAAATTTATAACTCATAAATCAGAAATTGAAATATGAAAATGATTTGAAATATGGATATAGGATTCTGTCTCATAAATTAATATATATTAAAAAAATTATATAGAGTTTTGTCATATATATATATATATATATATATATATATATATATATGTTGGATTGTGTTTCTTTTATTTGATTATACATAAGTATATGTAAGTTTCTAGGAGGCTCACTAATAATTATTTTATTTTTAGTGGACAATGTGTTCATCAATTTTTCTTTTTCAAAATTGTAAGACAATGAAAGGACTTCCTTACCTGTGGTGGGTTTTGCTTCCAACACAGTCAACGTGCTAAATAAATGATAAATAATGGCATTTATTTATTTTTTATTTTTATCAAATAGATATTTATATATATGCAGAAATAGAAATTGAAATGAAGGGTAGTGAAGAGAAGGAATTCACGGGTTAAGTTGAAAGGGTCCATTTCATGTGGGCCGCACCGCCATGCGCCCGTGACCCAAATTCAATTCCATTTGATGTCGGCACATATTTCTCTATCCATTTCATGTCCACATTAATAGGGTTGAAACATTAATAGGGTTGAAAACATTTTAAACTATAGGTAATTTTATATTTTTTGATATAAATTTTAAAATATTGTATTTTATCGTATGAACTTTAATTTTGATATATTTTACAGTATTAGATAAATTATAATCATTAATTTAGGACATATCTACGACTATAATTTATTTAATACCATAAAATGTAACAAATCAAATTACAATATTTCAAAATTTATGCAAAAAAATGTAAAATCACGTAGAGTTCAAATGAGAAAATATTATTTACTCCACACTAATATGTAGTTATATACATTAATTTCAAATGAAATGGTACGATTATGCCAAATGGAATGCTTTGTTGGTTTGTAGTGGTATTGAAAGTCAAAGGGATTAATCAAAGGTCAAGTTTTTTTTACCATTTTTGTAAGGATGTTTACTTTTCTATCCATGTATATAATACATAATTATTTTATTCATTTTATGGCAAATCACTCTTTATTTTTTCAAAATACTTTAATTAAAATGACAAAATCACTATTCACCAGGGACAATGTATTTACAAATGGGTAGAAAAGTCGTCTGCATTATGAAATTGGGTAATGGAAAATATTTTTAAGGAACTAAATTGGATACTGTCAACCAACAACATTAATTGCTATCGTCAGTATAATTTATGACAACTAATAGTAAGTGATGCAGGTAGTAGTGTGATAAAATAAAATTATCACGATCTGAGCCTGATAAAAAAAAAAATTCTTACGATCCGTTGATTTTGATCCGTTGATTTTGAGATGTCGATTATAATGGTAATTTCAAATAAAATTCTCTTTTCTTATTTCATAAATGAATCAACTCCCTAAAATAATAAAAATAACTCATATTTATAATAATATAAATTCAAATATCAAGATATTAATAACAATTAAATTTATTAAAATCTTAGTCAAGTATATCAAATCTCTATCCTTCATCATTCTTCCCGTCTTCAAATCGGAATTAACTTCAAAAGCAGACAAGAAATCTGTGGTAAGACATGTGGAATCTCATATAGGAATAGAAATAGAGTATCATCATCTCAATTTTTATAAGCCGTCAAATATGTAAAGAAGACATACTATATATGAATTATATTATTTTGAATAATAATAAAAACTTTGGTTAATATAATAATTTGAGTAAAATTATGATGTTTCCGACAATTAACACAATAATAATGTGATATGTCCTTGACGTCAAATACCACCAACAACTAGATTTGAAGCAACTCAAAACCATGAAAGACCAATTCCAAAAAAAAGAGAACAAATTGGCTTGGGCTTACTTAAAAGAGCTCAGAAACAATGATGGACCTACTCTTTTCTGAAAATCCCTGCTAAGTTCTTGAACAACAGAACTTAAACGAGCCTTGGGCTTAATTGTGGCCCATGATAAAAAATTTCACCATGGACTGAATTAGCATTAACTTATCTGAATGAACTGAATTTCCCAACTGGGCTTTATGAAGTTGTAATAAAATAATTACGAAACATTTTGCATGTTAGAAATCCTGACAAATCATAAGTGCTGCGCATTGTGACAGATGTAGCTTGATGATTTTTCATATACGTTATTATTTATAATAGTTGCGGATATTTATGAAATAAAAGAAAATGTATATTGAGAAAATTTGTTGGTTACTCAAGAATTTTCTGTACAAAGAAACTAAATATCAATAAAATCATAATTACAACACCAATATATATATATATATATATATAATATAATATTACATGCGACTAGGGGTGGAGATTGGAACGGAAATTTCCGATATTCACCGAATTCGATCCAAAATTTTTCGATTTTGGAACGAATATTTTTAATTCGAATTCCGATCATCTTCTACTTCTCCTTTCGTACCTCCTCATCTAAAGAAATTCCTCCTTAGCCCTTTCCTATTGCCTTATATCAGATTCAAGGCTATCGATACTGTACTTCTATAAAGCCATCGTTCACACTCTTTTTTTGAATCTATATTAGACTGATCCATAGTTCAAGACAAGAGAAGAAGCAGTCAACGGTTACCAGTTCCGTTAGCCATGTAGTTAGCAAACGGTACTCGAGGAACAGGCTTAGTCAGAGATTCAAAGAGTATGATGAACGATACCCTTTGCTTTATCAATCTCATTACATGAGGAATAAAATGAGGACATGTCTTTCTCTTGCTAGTCAATAATGCATTCCTGTTCCCTTAGAGATCCATCTGAGAGACAGAGAGAGTGTTAACCTAGCCTGCCATAATAGAGAGTCTCATTCCCAGTCTCCAGTTAAGAGATGAGTACCCCAGTATAAAGCCAGTAGCTAGCCCTGATGGCAACCCTAGCCATATGACCCCCTTTCCCAACTTTTTTGTCGATTTCCCAATGACCAAATTGATCACTTGTCCTGCAGAGATTGGCTATATAAGTGAGTAGATCAAACCCCTTTTTCATGCACGAGCATCCTTTCGTCGAATCCGATCCGAAATTTTCCGATTTTGGAACGAATATTTTTAATCGGAGAAATTTTCGATATTCGCCGAATCCGATCCGAAATTTTCCACAAAATCGAATATTTTTTATCGGAGAAATTTTCGATATTCGCCGAATCCGATTCAAAATTTTCCGATTTTGAAACGAATATTTTTAATTCGAAATCCGATTTTTCCGAAAATTTTTGGATGTAAATTGGAATAATCCAATCGAATATTTTTAATTCGAAATCCGATTTTTCCGAAAATTTTCGAATGGAAATTGGAATTAGTTTTGAATTATTTTCTGAAATCTGATCCGATTTCCGAAATTATAAAATGTAGAGTTAGAGTTAGTAGAGGCATTACCATCAAACCAATAATAATTATTGTAAATAATTCAAACATTTTATACTATATACTATTTGCTATAGAAGAATATCATATACTATATATAATATAATATATTTTATATACATTTACTAAATGTAAATATAAATATACATATTATAGTATACTTTACAATACTATATACTATATAATATATTTTATATACTTTATACTATATGATAGTATATAAATATATTATATACTATAGTCAATAGTTTATACTGTAGTTTTTTAATATTATTTTATAATATATAATATATACTATAGTTTATACTGTAGTATCTGTAATTGTTTAGTATTATTTTATAATATATACTATATATTATAGTTTATATTGTAGTTTTATTTTATTTTATATACTATATAGAAGAATACTATATACTATATATTATATACTTTATTACATATAATATAGTTTATACTATAGTTTTATTTTATTCTATATACTATAGTTTATACTGTATACTATATACTATATGTATATAGTATAGTTTATATTATAGTTTTATTTTATACTATATACTATAGTTTATACTGTAGTTGTTTAATAATATTTTATAATATATACTATATATTATAGTAATTTGCTAAAATATGAATCTATAGTTATGTGATTTTTCTTAAAATTTAAGTGCAACGAATTAATGTAAACATGTATATTTAAGTAATTCCAATGAATTGATACATGCGTTCATAAATATAATAGTTAATTGTGATATTATACATGAATATATTTAATTAGTTACAAAAAATTGATTGATGTATGAATATAATCAATGAAACATG
Organism: Scutellaria barbata; assembly: GCA_028654395.1. Lineage (NCBI taxonomy): Eukaryota > Viridiplantae > Streptophyta > Magnoliopsida > Lamiales > Lamiaceae > Scutellaria > Scutellaria barbata. Next base: position 7,707,860 of record CM053646.1, on the reverse strand, counting down.
TATATGAATTCATTTATTTTCAATACTAGGATATTAATAGACCAACTAATTAATTTCGAAAATTTCTGAATTTCTAAATTTTTTAATTTCTGAAAATTCCAAAAAATTTCGAAAATTTGAAATTTCCGAATTCCGAAATTTCCAAAATTTCCGAAATCGGATTGGATTTTACATTTCCGAAAATTTTTGGATGGAAATTGGAATTGATTTTTCATTTCCGAAATTTTTTGGAATTTTTCCGAAACACCATATTTCCGATTCGATCTGTTCGATTTCCACCCTTACATGCGACATATTGTCATAATTCTATCACCAATTTACACTTCAATTTACAAATTATTGAACAGATTTATATTTATGATGATATAGTTGTTTTAAAAAATTCATGAGATTAAATCATTTTATATGTGGTTCGTTATAAATACCAAATATTATCACATATATTTATGCAAGTTTGTAGAATAGATTCCAAAAGTTATCCTATATTTTATTTTATTTGAAGAAATTTATAACATATTATTGTTGAGACATAGTTGTAAATAATTTTATATAGATGAGATAAAATGATTCAAAACATGTTTCTCACACCGATCATTTTTTTAATATATTATTATGAATTATAGATGGATTATATTTTGACAACAAATATTTATTTATTTATGCAAACCAAATATTATATATATATATATATACATATTTGGTTAATGAAATACTTTTGTATAGATACACTGATACACACTCGATGGTGTGACTGTGTGTTTATGTGTGAGAATTATGGGGAACGCGTAGGTTCTTGTTTTGTGTATTGGGGAGTGAAATCAGAGGGTTTTCGCAGGCTAGGGCTCGCCTCCATTTTTATTTTCTCATACATAGAGAATTTTCTGCGCGTGTGATTTGTTACCCAATCGATTTTAGGGTTTTGCTTTATCCCTGAACCTTTTTTTTGCAATTTCACCAAATGGCTGGCAAAGCTGTGATCTCCGATGACGAAGGTATAAACGTCACTCAAAATGTCGCGTATTTTTGCGAAAACTTGGAACGATTATATTAATTTTGTGCTTATTATCTGATTTTTTTTGGGTTCTTCCGTTGCGATCTTTTTTCGCAGATGAGGTTGGAGTTGAAGAAGAAGAGAGAGAAGAGGAGCCCTATGGAGGCCAAGTTGATGAACGGGACGATGATGATGAAGAAGAAGAAGATGGTACAGCGAGTTTTTTACCCGTTTCACGGAGATATATACGCATATGAGTTGTTTTCTTCTGTTAGATTTGTTTTGCTCCTTTTCTTTTTCTGTGTTTATACTGACCCTAGGGTTTCAATATTTTCATTTCTGTTGTGGGTTTTCCTCGTGCATTATGGACAAATTCATTTGAAGGAGCAATTTAGTTTCTATGGGTCGAGTTGGGATAAGATTTGACGTGTGACTTATTTTGGCCCAGCAGTTTCGTTGAACATGATGGGATTCTAGTGCATGCAGTTAAAAATTGTGCACTTTGAGCTTTATATTTATTTTGATGAAGGCATTTTCTAAGATTTGTGCATCTTCTACTTCTTACATGGAGTTTACTTGTATGCAGACCAGAGTTCCAGTGTATGTAGGTGACCTGTTGATAATGCTTTTTTAGTTTCAACTATTTATTGTTAGGTGTGATTGTTCTGAAAATATGTTTGAGTGGGGACTTTTGTTTTATATTAGCATTGTATACATCTTCTCTCATTTAATCCTTGTAAAGCACCAGTCATTTATTTTATTTTATTGTTTTCAATTCATTTCTTCATATTATTTTTGGTGATTAATGGGAACATTTCTATTTTCGAGTAGAAGGGCAAGATGAATATGAGAAAGATGGATTTATAGTGGATGATGTTGAGGAGGAAGAGGAAGAGGAAGAAGATCGAGTTGATAGTGATGAGGAGAGGCAGAAGAAGAAGAAAAGAAAGAAAAGGTTTTACTTAAAAATTCTCCTGTCAGGGTGTTCTCTCTCTAAAGTCCATGTTAATAAGCCTTTCATTTTATATATGGCAGGGAAGAGTATGTTCTTGATGAAGATGATTATGAGCTCCTCCAGGAAAGCAACATCTCTGTTCCTCGTCCAAAGCTTGTAAGTTTCTCTTTTGCCAGTTTCTTTGTGACCTTGTCATTTATGTTTTTGCATAATTGTGTATTTAAATTTATTGATTTCACCTTTTATTTTAAATTACTAGGAAAGTAAGAAGTTTAAGCGACTGAAAAAGGCTCGGAGGGATACAGAAGCAGAGCCTTCTGGGTTTTCGGATGGTGAGGAATTTGATGGAAGTGGAAAGGGTGGGCGCACAGCTGAAGAAAAGCTTAAACGCAGCTTGTTTGGTGATGATGATGGTAAGTCTTGTTGCAATTATGGCCTTCCACAAACATTTGGAATAACCTTTTCCAGTTGATCATCTTGGATTTTCCTGAAATATTGCAGGTCAACCATTTGAGGATATGGCCGAGGAGGATGAACAGATTGAAGAGGAAGAGGATGCAGACATCGGTGAGGAGGATGAGATGGCCGATTTTATTGTTGATGAAGAATTAGTTGATGAGCATGGAGCTCCTTTGAGGCATGCCAAACATCCATATTTATAAATGCATCCTTGAATTCATGCTATATCTGTATTTACATGGTGACACATCTGTATGCAGGAGGAAGAAACCAAAGAAGAGCAGGCAGCGATCAGGAGTTTCTTCATCAGCACTCCAGGAAGCACATGAAATTTTTGGTGACGTGGAAGATCTCTTGAGGCTTCGCAAGATAGAAGTGAGGGATAGGCATGGTGAAAGTGGTGAAAGGAGCCTGGAAGATCAGTTCGATCCTAGTATACTTTCTGAGAAGTATATGACTGGAAAGGATGACCAAATTCGGGAAATTGATGTTCCTGAAAGAATGCAGGTTTCTGAGAGCATCTTGTGGCATAGTTATCATCTACTTGCTGAGGTTTTAATCGTTAATTCAATTAATATCTTTCCATGTAGATATCTGAGGAAAGTACTGGTCATCCCCCGACGGATGAGATTAGTATCAAAATGGAGACTGAGTGGATATACAATCAGCTTGTCAGTGGTATAACACCTTTGTTCAACAAGAGTGGTTCCACGAGCGAAGCAGGAGATGATGAGCTGAAGCGTCATATAGCTAGATTTCTGGAGTTAATGCATGTCCAGAAGTTGGATGTATGCGTTTTTATGATAATTGGCATTTGTGTTATGTAATGTGATAGTCTCCTATTTTTTCTTTCTAAATTGTTTAATTTTATTGTAGGTTCCATTCATTGCCATGTACCGGAAAGAGGAGATATTGAGCCTATTAAAGGATCCAAATGATCCTGAACCTGACATTGAGAATGACCCTAACCAGAAACCTACACTTAAGTGGCACAAGGTGGGACTTGCTATTGAATTGCTTGTGGTTTATAATTAGGCTGAAACTTTGTCTCTCCGTAGTCCTGCTATCTACACTTTCATGTTAGGTAGTCAAACAGGTATTTTTCTCGTAGTGTATGAAATTGTTACACAAACATGTGAATTATTATGAAAAACATGTGTACTGAGAAAGTTCCACCACATATTACCACCTAGAAGCTTTTTTTTCGCTAAAAACAGTAAATGCGATTAAAGGCGTGTTGTGCTGCAGGTGCTTTGGACAATTCAGGACTTGGACCAGAAGTGGCTTCTTCTTCAGAAAAGAAAGAGTGCACTTCAGTCATACTACACTAAGCGGTTTGAAGAAGAGTCTAGGAGAGTATATGATGAGACTCGCCTCAGGTTAAATCAACAGCTTTTTGAATCAATTACAAAGTCACTCAAAGCTGCTGATTCCGAAAGAGAAGTTGATGATGTAGACTTGAAATTTAATTTGCACTTCCCCCCGGGTGAAGTTGTCCTAGATGAAGGGCAGTATAAAAGGCCAAAGAGAAAGTCACATTATAGCATTTGCAGTAAAGCAGGACTCTGGGAGGTTGCAAGCAAATTTGGATACAGCTCTGAACAATTTGGTTTGCAGATTTCTCTGGAGAAAATGGTAGGATTTAATTTCTGATTGCCTTTGTTTTAAGCTTCGATCAAGTGGGTTCTGTTTATTGCAGAGAATGGATGAATTGGAAGATGCAAGAGAAACACCGGAAGAAATGGCTTCTAACTTCACCTGTACAATGTTTGAGACACCTCAAGCTGTGTTGAAAGGTGCAAGGCACATGGTATGTGGGAGTTTTATTTTAATGGTTATTGTATATTGGATAACTTGAATGCGATTTTCAATTGTACTGGCTAACTTTGTGATAAAATTCAGGCAGCTGTTGAGATTAGCTGTGAACCATGTGTGCGGAAACATGTGCGCAGTATATTTATGGACAATGCTGTAGTGTCAACTAGTCCTACATCTGATGGAAACACAGCTATTGATTCTTTTCACCAATTTGCTGGAGTGAAGTGGTTGAGGGACAAGCCACTTAACAGATTCGAGGATGGCCAGTGGCTTCTAATTCAGAAAGCTGAAGAGGAAAAGCTTTTGCAAGTTACCATCAAGCTTCCTGAAGTAATCCTTGATAAGTTAATTAGTGACTCAAATGACTATTATCTGAGTGATGGTGTAAGTAAGTCGGCTCAATTATGGAATGAGCAGAGGAAACTGATACTCCATGATGCATTTTACAATTTTCTTCTTCCTTCAATGGAAAAGGAAGCAAGATCATTGTTGACCAGTAGAGCAAAGACATGGCTGCTCTCCGAATATGGAAGGCTGTTGTGGGAAAAAGTGTCTGTTTCACCATATCAACGGAAAGATAACGATCTCAATTCAGATGAAGAAACTGCACCCAGGGTTATGGCTTGCTGTTGGGGCCCTGGAAAGCCAGCTACAACTTTTGTGATGTTGGATTCATCAGGAGAAGTTTTAGATGTATTACATGCTGGTTCCCTGAACCTTCGTGGTCAAAGTGTAAATGAACAGCAACGTAAAAAGAATGATCAGCAGAGAGTTCAAAAATTTATGATGGATCATCAACCACATGTTGTGGTTCTGGGAGCAGCTAATCTGTCTTGTACGCGGTTGAAGGAGGATATTTATGAGGTATTATTAGTTGAACTATCTTTAGTTTTTATTGACATTTTTTATGTAAGAAATATTATCTCTATTCCTGTTTTTCAAAACCCTTTGTTCTTTATGTATTGTGGGATGATTGAGGTGATTTTCATATTTTTTTCCTTCTATAATCAGATCATATTCAAGATGGTGGAACATAATCCTAGAGATGTTGGTCATGAGATGGATAATCTGAATGTTGTCTACGGTGATGAATCTCTTCCACATCTGTATGAAAATTCCCGCATATCGGTTGACCAGCTTCCTTCACAAGAAGGTATGCCTTGAATTTTAGTTTTATAGTATATTTATTCCTTTACTTTTTAGTTATATGTATTTTCTGGTTATTGCTGCTTCCATGCAACCAGTTTTTGTGCTAAATGCTGAAAGACTTGTCTATATTTTCTTCTTACTTTAGGCATTATTAGACGTGCTGTGGCCCTTGGAAGGTATCTTCAGAATCCATTAGCCATGGTCTCCACATTGTGTGGTCCAGGTAAGGAGATATTATCTTGGAAGCTCAATCCTTTGGAGAACTTTCTTAATCCTGATGAGAAGTATGGAATGGTTGAACAAGTTATGGTAGATGTAACAAACCAAGTGGGTCTTGATATTAATTTAGCTTCCAGTCATGAATGGCTGTTTGCGCCCCTACAATTTATTTCTGGGCTTGGACCCCGAAAAGCAGCCTCTCTTCAAAGGTCCCTAGTAAGAGCAGGTGCTATTTTCACTAGGAAAGACCTGTTGACATCCCATGGTCTTGGTAAAAAAGTTTTTGTTAATGCTGTTGGATTCCTGAGAGTGCGACGCAGCGGATTGACTTCCAGTAGTAGTCAATTTATTGATCTGTTAGATGACACTAGAATACATCCAGAGTCATACAGCCTTGCTCAAGATTTGGCCAAGGATATTTACCGAGAGGATGACAATGAAGATGCAAATGATGATGATGACGTCTTAGAAATGGCTATTGAGCATGTTAGAGAGAAGCCTCAGTTACTGAGGGCCGTTGATGTTCATGAATATGCTGAACAGAAAAACCGCCTGAACAAGAAAGAGACCCTTAATGATATAAGATTGGAGTTGATGGAAGGCTTTCAAGATCGACGAAGATCATTTGTAGAAGCAAGTCAGGATGAAGAGTTTTACATGATATCTGGAGAGACTGAAGAAGCACTGTCTGAAGGAAGAATTGTGCAAGCAACAGTTCGCAGGGTGCAGCCTCAGAGGGTGATTTGTGTCCTTGAATCTGGATTGACCGGCATGCTCAGTAAGGAAGACTACGCGGATAATTGGAGGGAAATTGATGACCTATCTGACAAGGTACGTGAAGGTGATATTTTGACTTGCAGAATCAAGTCAATCCAGAAGAATCGCTATCAGGTGTTTTTAACCAGTAGAGAAAGTGAAATGAGGAGTAACAGATTCCAGAATCATAGAATGATGGATCCTTACTATCATGAAGAACGCAGCACCATGCAAACAGCACAAGAAAAGGCTCGCAAGGAGAAGGAGCTTGCAAAGAAGCATTTCAAGCCAAGAATGATTCATCACCATCGCTTCAAAAATATGACAGCTGATGAAGCAATAGAGGTGTGTCCTAATCTTCTATTACATATTTCATGATTCACGTGTGGCTCTGCATGGTATTTGCATGTGTTCTGTTGTAAGAGATATAGGATTTTTTTGCCATAGATTTGATAATTTCTAGTAATTTTTCATGTAAGGCGGACTTATATGTGGTTTATGAGATCTGGTTTACTATTTTCTAACCTTCAAAGTTATTTTATGACCCAGACTTTGCCATGTTATGCTAAAAACACATTTTTATGGTTGTATAAGAGGCCTATTTTTGCCACTTCTCTTGTTTGATCAAAGTTCCATGATCTTTTTCTGGAACCATGATAATGTGATGAAACAAAAGTACCCAAACTATTCCCTAAAAAACCTGTAATGCTAACTTCAAGATCTTTACTTATCTTCTTCTATATTTGTCAAAACAGTTTCTGTCAGATAAGGATCCGGGTGAAAGTATTGTGCGACCTAGTTCTCGTGGACCTTCATTTTTGACTTTGACGCTGAAGGTTTATGATGGGGTATATGCTCACAAGGACATAATTGAAGGTGGAAAGGAACATAAGGATATCACAAGCTTGCTCCGAATAGGGAAAACACTGAAAATTGGGGAGGATACATTTGAAGATCTTGATGAGGTAATATATTGGGTCTTTTAATTTTGAAATTGACTAATTGTTAGATAAGAATAATTTACTCAACTAGTCTTTGATATAAAGTTTGAAAATGTTCTTATGCTTAAGAATCTGATCATTAATGTTCTTCATGTAGGTAATGGATCGTTATGTGGATCCACTGGTATCTCATTTGAAGTCAATGCTGAATTACCGCAAGTTTAGGAGAGGCACTAAAACTGAAATTGATGAGCTCCTCAGAATTGAGAAAGCTGAGAATCCTATGAGAATTGTATATTGCTTTGGAATATCTCATGAACATCCTGGCACATTTATCCTGACTTACATACGAAGTTCTAACCCACATCATGAGTACATTGGACTCTACCCAAAGGGATTCAAATTCCGAAAACGAATGTTTGAGGATATAGACCGTCTTGTAGCTTATTTCCAGAGGCACATTGATGATCCATTTGATTCTGCACCGTCAATACGTTCTGTTGCTGCTATGGTGCCAATGAGGAGTCCTGCAACTGGGGGCTCTTCTGGGTTTGGTGGCAGCGGTGGCTGGGGTAGTTCATCCAATGACGGTGGTGGCTGGAGAGGAGGCCAATCTACTGACAGAGATAGGGGTTCTGGTTATAGAGCTGGTAAGATTGACATTATTCAATTTACTCTCGTTGCACCTCTCATATTTGGTAGTTCAATAGATCCCAAGGCTGATATTCCTACCATCTTGTGTTTTTGATACCCCTGGCACTCGTAACTGATGGGATACTTGGTGTTATATTGTCGAATATATCCTCTAATTTGGTTTGTGTTACAGGGGGAGGTGACTACAGAAATGGTGATGGGCACTCGAGTGGAGCACCTAGACCGGATGGTGGGCGTGGACGCGGGCGCGGGCGTGGGCGTGGCCGAGGGCGTGGTGATAGGCAGGACTCAGATCGCAATTCTTATGGAGGTGGGCGTGGTGACAGGCAGGATTCAGATCGCAGCTCACAAAGGTGGGGATCCAAGGATGGGGATAGTGGAGGAGGATGGGGGAGCTTTCCGGGAGCTAAAGTTCAGAATTCACCAGGTAGGGAAGCTTTCCCTGGTAGTTTTGTAGGCGGCAGTGGTGAGGGTGGTTGGGGTAGCTGGGGACAGGGAGATGCAGGTGTAGGTGCAGGTGCAGATGGAGGGTGGGGTTCTACCAACAAGGCTTCACAACCTGAGGATGGTGGAGGTTGGTGAGAGAGCTTCTCCTCTAACTAGCTTGTGTTTGTGTACTCAAGATTTTTCCCATTTTGCCTTTCTCCTTTTGTAGGTCACACATTACTATTCTCTTTTGTTGCTCTGCTGCTATGGATCAATATGTAATTTTCATAAATGATGCTCTCTCTCTCATCAATATCTATCCAAATATTTTAGGCATTACATGTGGCCTGTAGATCATAAAATTGGACCAACTGCTTTTCAGCCTTTACTAACCGATTCGATTTAATTATATCGAGTCGTGTCCAAGTCTAATACATCAATATTATTCATCAACTCATATAGATTATATACCATGTTAAGGTATCACCAAGATCTATAATTTAATTCAAATGGGTAAAGTTAGATATCTCTATTTCTGTATTTCTATCACAACTTTGGTGAAAATGTAAAAAATATGAATTGTGTCAAACTATGAATTTTAATTTTTTTAAAATTAGTTCGAGTCTATTGATGAAGATGCTCGCAAGAAAACAAGTTGAATATTATCAAAACAAAATTCGATTCATATATTTTGTCGAGTGCCATTGAACTAGACTTTTCAAGTTAAGTTCTGAGTGGTTCATGAAAATTTTAGAGCAAATTTAAAGAAAATAGCTAAAAATGACTGAATAATTTTGGAGCAATTAGTTACAGTAACACCATGACTACTTTTGTACGCTTAAATAAATTATTATTATTATTATTGATACTCGAGTAACGTAACTGGCCCTCTCTTTCTCTCTCATAGGGTTTCTACTGCGAGTCTTCTTTCTGGCTTTTCACTTACTGAAATTTTATTCATATTCCGGCTTCATTTTTCCTCCACGAATCGATCATGACTCAGTCACAAGAAGAATTGTTGGCTGCCCATCTTGAACAACAGAAAATTGATGTAATATCTCTCTCTCTCTGTCTTATTCTTTAAGTTCGAATTTGTGTAGGGTTTTTACTGTATTTTATCTCGCAAGGAATTGTGCGTTGTTCTTTAGCTTTCATAGTTCACGTGGGATTTTAGTATAATTTTTTTTACGTAACCATCTAATATGAAAAAGTGGAAAATCAGCTTAATTCCCTGCAAGATGAAAGGGCTATTTTAATTCAGGAGATAACTTTATTTACGATGGATTCAGGTATAGAAATTTGTTTTTGGGTTTTTACTTGTATTTCAATAAAGCAAAAGGATAATATTAGAAAATAAATTTTACTGATAATTATATTGATTGTGTGGGGATGGAAAAAATCATTATGTTTTGAGTTTATAAGGTGTTCAGTCACCCTGTGAACCTTCTCATTTAACTTAAAAAATTTAACATCGAGAAAATCTAATAAACTTGAAATTTTACAAAAGTGAAAATTAAGCAAGTTGGATTAAGATAAGTTTGTATGTGTGTGTATTGTGCTGTTGTATTAATTGATATATTGACACTACATCAGGATACATTAATCATGAGATGAATAAATTGTGAAATAAACTACAATCTTAGCCTTATATATGTTGGATTACTGAACAATTGCATATGATACTGCAAGCTATGTGAGAAGGGAAAATATGTGGAGGAAAAATGGAAATTTCCATGATATCAAGATAAATACTGTTTTTATTTTTATTTGATTTTTTCTTTAGTGTTGACAATATATCTTGTGGATCACTTGCTCCCAAAATGGCTGCATGTACTATGAAAAAAAAAGGGAATTCAATATAGTGTTAAAATGGTTGTTTGATGAGTTTCAATCCTTGCTTGCAGCATGATGAGCCTGTGATTGAGGACCAGGACGAGGATGACGATGATGAAGATGATGAAGAGGATGAAGATGGTGCTGAAGGTATGTTTACAACCTTGATTTAGGACTCTGTTGCTCCTAGTTATAGCTTTATCCACATTCAATGTTGTCTAAAGGTTACTGAGTGTAGATAAAAGGTTGTGGACATCCTGTAACATATCTCAAAAATATCTTCTTACTAGTTCTTGGATTTAGGAATTTAGTTTTGGAAAATCATGTGTGTTTTTCTTGAAGAGGACAATCTGGATGATTCTTTTGGCGATGTAAAATAAAACACTTTACTATGTGAGTTCTCTTATTTTTCAAGTGGGAGGATTGGACCGATTTTGTGTGCCTCATATATCTTAAAGCAGTTTAATTGAAGATGATATATGTTGTGCATGGTTTCAAAGAGATGCAGCTCTGAGTTATCCTCAATTTGGGGAACTTGTGGACATTACAATGATGCTATTGCCTGTTGCTGAAGCATATAATTTTGAAGTGATGTATAATTATAAAAAATTTCACCAAGTTTATGACTATTTAGCTTCTGGACTTGAGAAGTGGAATAAGCTAAATACTAAACCGAGGTTTCCTCTCATAGTACACTCTTGGTGGAGAAGACAGAGAATAGATACTTGTTGGTTGATGTATTCTGTATATGATCTACTTGACGGTGTTATGTTTCTCATAAACACAGTCCTCATTTCTTTCAGGACCAGAAGATGGTAGTGGTAGGTCAAAGCAGAGCCGAAGTGAGAAGAAGAGCCGCAAGGCAGTTCTAAAACTTGGAATGAAGCCCATCCCTGGGGTGAGCCGAGTCACTGTCAAGAAGAGTAAAAATGTAGGTTTCCTTACAGTTTCATACTAATTTAATTTCTCTGCTAACCATGATCTCACATGTTCTCCTTTTCCTCCCTCTCTTGATATGGAATTTAAGATCCTTTTCGTCATATCAAAGCCAGACGTTTTCAAGAGCCCGAATTCAGATACATATGTTGTCTTTGGTGAAGCAAAGATTGAGGATTTGAGCTCACAATTGCAGACTCAAGCTGCTGAGCAGTTTAAGGCTCCTAACTTCAGTAATATGCTGCCAAAGACTGAACCAGAGACTGTACCCCAGGAGCAAGATGATGAAGATGTAGACGACACTGGGGTCGAACTGAAGGACATAGAGCTGGTGATGACTCAGGCTGGGGTTTCTCGAGCTAGGGCTGTCAAAGCTCTCAAAGATTCAGATGGAGATATCGTTTCTGCTATCATGGAGCTCACTAACTAGACTAATTTTCACATCTACATTTGTTTGTGGAAGAAGGGTCACATATTTCTCTGTTTTTCTGCTGTGTACACAATATCAGGAACTGTTGAATATGAGAATGGTTGGATCAATATCAACACTGATCACAGTTTTGTTGCTCATTTGGCATTCAATGATAATATATATTCTGGAACACAGATGCAGATTGAACATATTCACACATAAAAACCCATGATAAAAAAACATGGTTTCTTGCAATTTCTTTTTTTATTTGTTCACATAGAGGATGAACAATAGAACCACAAAGAATTTGAAAACACAAAAGGGTTGGTTAATCCAAAGTGTGAAAGCTAGTATTCAAAAGGCCAATAAGAGTACTCTCCATGCTGGTTATCTTCATGGTACTGAACTGAGCTTGATTCAACTGTTTCATTACGGTTAGAATTGGGACGAGACCCACGAAAAGGCCATAGAAATGACCATCGCCTCCGCCTTCCCTGATTCTCTGTTGTTTCCTCTCTACCACCCCATCTCCTACTCCATCTTCTGCTCTGATTTTGCTCCCACAAATTCTGACTGGTTACCTCCTGACGGCAAACAGGGCACGTGCTACGCTGTTCTAGCCATGGAACGATACAATCTGAGTGATACAAATGCTTACATGGCAGTTTTCTCACTTGAGACCCCAACTCAAATTCTTCTTTACAAACAGCACAAGTTGAATCCTCTCGGATATGCTTCTTTGAAATTTTGATAGTTGGTAATGCCTCAATCGAGGATCTTGAAGCAGGGGGAGGCACACGTTGATCATTGTCTGTAACATGCTCGAAAAACTCTTCAACTCCAGGTCCTACAAAATAGTCGCCCCCATTTTCTCGTCTGAATCCAAGCGTCTCATTTAGGAACTCCAAGATGCCACCATCGCCAGGCATTCTGACCGGCATATCTCCACTGAAAACAAGGAGTGAGCTCCATGAATCCGATGGGTTGCTTCTAACAGCCCTTCGTTGTCTGAGAAAATTCGAAACAGATTCCATGAATCTTGGCCTTTGGTTGTGTTCATCAGCATTTGTGCTAACCCCGTCATCAAGTTCTTGAACAAAGCCTCTTTCACAATTTGCACACACATTTTGCCTCCTAAGCAAAACAGGCTCTTGACAATTATAACACCAATGTGTGCTCCCATTCATTGACATCTTTGAATTGATCTCTCTAGCTTCTTCTTAGCTCACATCCAAATTGCAGAAGGCTCTTCAATGAGCTTGATCTGCTAGATAACTAAGAACAGAATCAACACAAATATGTACTTCAATGGCAAAGCTGCAGAAAATAAAATACCCCTCATTTACGAGTAGATTTGGATTTTCCCATCTTAAAGAGAAACAAGGGCACCCTAAAATTTATCTATGAAGAACACTAAATGAGTATCATTAATTTATAAAAAAAGCGATTATTAATAGCAAATCACAAAACTTTGAGCCCAATTATAGCACCGACAACAAATCAACTCTAAGAAACACAATCTCAATGTGCTTTATAGAATAAGAACAATTCACTACAAATGAAACAAGATGCATTTCCAAAAAACAAAATTCCAGAAATAAAATAGGAAAAAGAAGAAATGATTAAGCAACAAATTAAAATGGAGAAACAGATAAGCTAGAATGTTGATACCTTTGATCCAGAGGATAAAACGACAAGAACGACAAAGACCCAGATGGAGTTTGTACATATGAAGCCTATCAACATTGCATTATATGTGAAGTAACATTTAATATTTATGTATATGCATTAAATATTAAGCTTATTTTGAGATTGGAGATTCGCAGGAAAAACTGCAAAAGTGTGTGTGAGAGAGAGAGATAAACATAACACTACTTTTCTTTTCTTTTCTTTACTGTAATGATAATTACACACACATGACACATGACACAAGTGTTTTTTAGTTGAAAACTCAAGTATAATAAGAGTCTTCTGTCTTTATCTGTCACTTTTGTTTAGGCATGGCATTCCACAATGATCCGATCTCGCTCGACTTGTTCGGGCCGGGTCGGACCCGTATGAACTGTTTGGTCATGGGTTTGGGTATATCTATATTAACAACTCCATATTGATAATTTATCTAAAAAATCATAGGTATTGATAATTTTGTTTTTAAATAAAATGTGCTATGGGATATAATTTGCATCTAATCAATTTGTTTTCTTTTCCATTTTGTTTTCGCGTTTTATGTTGGATTTTTTGAATAATAATTTACAAATAAATTGGACATTATTTTACAAATATGGAATTCTTTTTATTTGAATCATGGTTCAAAACTTCATAGTAGTCCTACCAGCCCTACCTATTTACGGGTCACATGTCAAAAGGATAGGGTGGGTCATGTAACCCAAAATCAATTAAACGAGATTTTAGATCGGTTCAATATCGTTTAATAGATTTTGAGTTTTATTTTTATTTTTTTTAATAATATTCTCAAATTTTCAAATTTTATAAAATTTTTTTTTTGAGTTACAATAACGGATTATGGACTTGAACCTATAGTTACTATTGATAATATATTTTCATTCTGCAAAATATAATAGGATAGTATACTCAAGGAAGACAATATCGGTATCGATATAAATATCAGTATCCTCATTTTATGAAAATATCGGAGAAACCGTTATTATATCGATTATGTAAAAAAATGAAAATATCAGAGATATATCGAAGATATTTTCGGATATTTTCGTCCCCGAGCATACTCGATCACTATTTTCTTTTGACATGTGAGATGGGGCGGAGGATTGGGCTGCAAGTGGGGTCACGAAATGAAAAGCCCATCAAAATTAATGATTGAGAAGCCCATCTCAATGTTAACGGGATCACGTGGGGATACTTAAATCTCATCAGATTTAATGATTAAGAAGCAATTCTCTACAAATTGTATTATTACACGTCCCTTTCTTCATGTTTACGTTTACCTTCTTCATAGATATCATCAACTCACATGAATCACCCATTTCAATTTACACCATGATGTTCTAATCTGGGTTACAACGTATTACAAAGATTCTCAAGTACATTAATTAAGTAGTAAACATGGCAGCCTAAAAAACATTAGATAACGGGCAAGTTTATTGTCAAATAATTGATAGAGATTGGAAGCATTACTATTCATCTTTGATGAAGCTCCACCACTTGTACAATGCAAACCCATAAACTGTTGCATACATTACTACTCTGACAGGATACAGCTTCAATCTGCACACCACATCCATGCATTTCCCCATTAATTTATTCATTTTTTTAAATAATAAATAAATCACAAATCCTAGCTCATTGACTAAATAAATTCGCACGAATTGACGAGGAAATAAATCAACAGAATCTGCGATTCATCTTCCAATTAAGCTTTGCGGCGATGTTTTCATCAGTAAGTGTGAAAAGGAATGGAGAAATTACCTTGATGGAGAGTGATTAACGGCGTGAAGATGAGTATGATCAAGGGTGAGGAGAGTAAACCATTGAGAAAGGGGGCGATCGAAGAAGGTCCAATCAGGTAAAGCGAGGCCGCAGAGAAGGAACATACCTAACAAGTAGGTCGCCGCCGTCTTACTCAGTGAGTGCGTGTAGAGCGCCGTCAACGCCGTTATTGCCGCCAAACAGACGAGGGACTTCCTCAAAACGTCGTCGTTCCTCATGGCTGAGCGAGGTGGAGCTGCCGTCCTGGTCTGTGTTGATGAATTAACATATGGAATGAATTGCTCATGCACATTGATGATGTATCTATCGTGCCGTATATTAATTAATGCCTCGTAATTTGAGTATGTTATTTATTTAGTTATAATATTAAAGTGAATTATTAATAATTAGGATTTTAGAAAAATGTGAATGCAACCATCTTGAAATTAATGGTTAATTATGTGCTTAATAAATATGAAGTTGATATTCATTTTTGTTTTTACACAAAATCTAAAGCCTAATTTTATATATAAAAAATGATTCTTTTACTTGTAGAAAAAAATTATTTATCTTCTCACCTTTTCTTTTGAAGTTATATTTACCTACTTTAATCATAACGAGTCAAGAAACACATATTGGAATATTCAATGATTATTGTCTATTTTTTTATCATTACATTTCTTTTGCTAGAAAATCAGTATAGAGAAACATGGCCTTCACCAATCTTTAACTATATATTTAGACATATTACAGTTTAAATATTCAAAATGAAATGTGACTAAAAATATGATAAATGTTTGATAAAAACCAACTTTTGGTTCAAATACATACACAAACTAAAACCAAGCGAAGAATACATGATATGATTCGGGCCAAGACACATCGAAGAAGACTAAAATAAATGAAGAAAACTTTCCCAAATGACAAAATGTAGCAGCGAAAAACCGCAGCGTTTCACAAAGAAAAAGACAAACAAATTCAAGGTTATTTGTCTTGAGATGGTCATAAATACTGTAGTTGAATAACAAGGGCAAAGAGGTTATGACATTGGAATTGCAGATCAAATCACATAAATGTTAACCAATGTTTTAACTGATGAAGAGAATATATGCTTAATTTATTCAAAAACTAAGTGAAATACCTTGTCCTCACTATAAATTCGACAAGTTTGAAAATTTCTAGGAGAAGGAAAATATAAAGAATAGAGAACACAAATCCACCAGCTTCTGCCTTGTTATAAACTGCCAAAAATGTTGAAAAACACTATAGGAATGTAACACATAGGAATCAACAAGAGAAATGCAAGAAAATCTCAACCACCAACTTGCATAAATGGAGTGAAATTCATCTGTTTTCTTTGATCTCAAACTCTCCCTTCAACTGCATTATTCTTGTCGGTAAGAAGAAGCACGACTAGTTTAGTGTTATTGTCTATTTTTCAATGTTTATGGTACTGATTCATTAGTTTATTTTTTGCATTGCAGTGTAAGAACAATGTTAGCAAACAGTCAGAGAGTGCTAATTGTGCAAGATGCTTCAAGGGCTCCTGGAATTATTCCGTTGAGGCACGTTGTGAATGGATTGTCGCTTAAATATGGAGACAATATCGAGCTTCTTGGGATCATCCAAGCTTTTAGGGAAACCAACAGATTGTATCCTAATACATGTGGATCATTGCTAAGTGTGAAGCCTCTTTCAGCTGTGTTTGGGAAGAGACTTTCTCAGAGCAAGTTGCATTCAAGTGCAACCATTAACAAGCACAAGCAAGACATCGAAGAAGAAACTCAGAAGACACTGGATAGATACTCTAACTCTGAAGAATTCAGAGAGATGATCAAAATTTCTGAATCATTACAGGTGAGGAAATTATAAATATCAAGATTTCTAAATTGTTTATGGCCATAAAATGAAAATTTTACGTTGAGTAGGTTGGGTTTGAGATAGCAGTGAAGGCAGGTTCGCTGAAAGAAGTAGCCGTTGAATATGCTAAGAGCTCTCAGGCTACACATGTAATTCTTGACAGGTACACTGAACTAAGATTACGTATTAATGCACTTAAATATCAGTTCTATAATCAATTTTAAGTTGCAAATCTGATGCTATAAACTTGGTTCTCTTAAAATGATATTTGCAGGCAACTTGGGAAAGAGTTGAAGTATTTCACTGAGAATTTGTCATGTGGAATATCACAAATGAAATCTGATAACAGAATTGAAATCGTAAGACAATCTCAGATGGACGAAGCTGGCTCAATGGAGATGACTACCCCAAACGTAGATACTAGTAATTTCCAAATCCCAGAAATATTCTTCTTCTTCATTTTTTAATGAGTATGAGTTTTAGATCACATGCGTTGTACGTGGAGATCAATTCAAATTAAGGAAGAAAATAATATAAGTACCTTATATATAACACTTTTATATTAGAGTTCTAATTATAATAAGATTCTATAAGACTTTGAATTAGCTATGATTCTAATATAAAATTATTCGAGTATGAAAATCCTAAATTACTATTATAACTTTAAATAATAATTTTTGATAAAGATATATTTAGCAATTTATATTTTGTAAAAAACATTCACACTTTTAAATAGGTAATAGATATGTTAGAAACTAATGAGGAAAAAAATGGATGATTGGAGTTGCAGGGGAAGAGAGAGAAAACTACCATTTCAGCTGTTCATTTTGCATGAACAGAAGAAGACCATGGATTGGACTAAAGAAGAAATTCACTTATGCTGAACTGCAAATCGCGACAAATGGATTTTGTCAACAAAACCTAATGTCTGATCATGGAAAGAGAATCTTTCTCGGCTTCTTGAATGATCAGAGGAGTATTCTGATCAGGGAGATCCCTTCAGTAATAAACAAAGACGAGAATTTTCAGAGAGAGATTCAAATCCTTGAGGGTATAAGGCACAAAAATGTGGCCTTGCTCATAGGATCATGTTCAGAAGGACAACACAGATTTCTTGTCTACGAATACATTTGCAACGGTTCTCTCAACAAACATCTATCAAGTGAGTGCATTAATTTGTCCTTAAAACAATCTTACTAGAGTCACCAGTTATGCCCCTACTAAAGTGGCTATTATGCAGACGAAAAAGGGGAACTGACATGGGAAAGACGAGTAGGCATAATATATGGTGCAGCTAAAGGTTTAGAATGTTTACATGAAATAAAAGTTTATGGTAGCATGAGGCCTAGCAACATTCTTATAACTCATGATTATCAACCGTTGGTAAGGCTAGTTTCTCATTATTAAATATTTCTCATATCATATATACAAATGGCTAATCTTTAACGCGTTACATAACATGTGACATGGAACAGCTTTCTTACTACGGGTTTATTAATCAATACGAGGCCTTAAGACAATCCTCTGAGACCACAGTTCTGAGGACATTTGAGTACTTAGCACCAGAATATGAAGAAACTGGGATAAGCATGAGCAAAGCTGATGTGTATTCATTTGGGGTTGTTCTTCTAGAGCTGATCACTGGAAGAAAGACTATAGACGACACAGATGGGCAAAGCTTCTTGCGATGGGTAGTTTACTTGTTCCAAATCTGTATTATCTAAGAATTTAAAAAAACTGAGTAAAAATCTCGTTGCAGGCAAGACCACTCCTAAATGGAAAGAAATACATGGAATTGGTAGATCCTGTTTTTCAAGACAGTCTTGATCTTTACGAGCTATACTGGCTGGTTCATGTTGCGGATAAATGCCTTAGCTGGAACCCTAAGAGTAGATACTCAATGAAGAAGGTAATGTCCACACTTACTATTGAAAGAGAAAATGATGGTTTCTTGATGATTATTTTTCTTGGATGACTTGGACACAGGTGGTGACAATTCTTTCAGGCATGATTGATCGTACAGTTGTGGAAGATTTCTCTCCTACTGAAAATCGGTTGTGACTGTTGATCGGAAACAAGCAGAAAGCAGACAAGAATTCAGATTTTCAATCCAAAGCAGCTGCTCTGACTGTGATTGTGTAAATTATTCTTTATCTATTGCTTTGAAGCTAGGAATGATTCTTGAGCTGAAGGTGAAATCTTGGTTTCTTGATGACGGATTTTTTTATAAACTAAAGAGTAAATCAAATACAACAAACTTATTTTGGAAAATTGAAATATAAATCAAAAGCATAAATAATTTTAACTCTTCACTGTCTTCAGTTTTCCTGATTTATTGGCTTGGATAGAGACGATATAAAATCGGTAGAAGTTTTATAACCATCCAATAAATATTAAATATTAAGACCACATTCCCAAAGTCAGATCTACCAAAGTTAAATAGTGCAACCTTTATTTTTTTTAGTTGCATTTGTGTGCAACTGTTGTATGAATTTAAGATTCATACAATACGGGTTGGGTCGGGTAGAATCCGATCCGAATTTGTGTATTTTTTTTTATCCTAACATTTATATTGTGTTAGTTATACATTTATATTATGTTAAATATATCTTTATATTATGTAATACTTTAACTTTAAAAAAAAATCCTAATTTTGACAAAAAAATTATAATTTCAGCACCAAAAAAACTTTAATTTGTATATATATACTTTTATATAAATATTACGCATACCTTTAATTGATATTAGTCATACCTTTATATAATACATAAAGGTACAACTAACTTAATAAAAAGATATGTTTAACATAACATAAAAGTATGTGTAATATAATATAAAAATCCTAAAGGTATGCTTAATATAACATAAAACCATAAAGGTATGCTTAACATAATATAAATGTATGTTTAACGGTACATAAATGTATGCTTAATATAATATAAAGATATGTTTAACATAACATAAAACCATAAATGTATGTTTAACATAACATAAAGATATGTTTAATATAATATAAAGATCCTAAATGTATGACTAACATAATATAAAAATATTTTTAATATAAAATAAAAGTATGGTTAACATAATATAAAAGTCTAGCACCTGAAGTGAATTTGGATGAATTTGAGCGCACTCATCCAGGCGCGTGAAGCCGTGCGCACGCGTGGAGGGCACTTGAGTCGGGTCGAATCAGATTCAGTTGTATAAAAGTTTTTATCTTCTTTTGGACGAAATTTTCATTTTATTTAACCTTCCATTTTTTTTTGGTTGGAAATTTCATTTCTTTTCTTGATTTGCAGCTATCATTTTCATCAAAACATTACCCATATGGCTCCATTTAAAAACAGTAATCATTTGATTTAATCACTTGTACTTGGTAGTACAATTGAGAACGTTCAATTAGATCTTCTAATCTTTCTAGAAAATGTGACGTAATGAACTTTTGCAACTTTTGGGTTACAATATCTAAATAATCTTTGATTCTCCTCTTCCATGATAACTACCCACTTAATTTGGAGTCGAAATTTCTAATCCAGATTTAGATTTGATTTGAGTAATATTGGGTTTTGAGTCTTATCTAATTAAAGTAATATCCATGAAGAAACTTGGAGGACAACAATGTCTTATATCTTATTAACAATGTTAAATACTCCTACAAATAACGTTTTCTAGAAATTATAAAGAAAAGTGTACTCCAAATTAACCTTGAATAAGCAATAATATCTATTATTTATTTTATTACATATATAAAAGTGTGGATGTTTCTTATAAAATATGAATTGATTAATATATTTTTACTAAAAATTATTATTTAAGATTATAATTATAATTTAAGATTTTCATACTTAAATAATTTTATATTAAAATCCTAGATAATTCAAAATTTTGTAAAATCTCACTATTTTAATATAAAAGTAACTTGCTAATTACAATTTACAACCATACATATGCCCAGATGACCGTAACTGTTCATATAGAAGTTGAAGTAACATTAGATTAAATATTAGCTAGGAAGAAAAACAAACAATGCAACTATTATTTCAATCCAAATTAAAGCAGCTGCTCTGATTGTAATTGTGTAAATTATTCTCTATCTATTGCTTCTGAAGTTGGGAATGAGTATTTGAGCTCAATTTTTGCTTGGTTGACAGTAAAATAGAGAATAAGAAAAGGCAAACAGAACCTGAAAGTATATTACATCATTACATTAACAAACATCAAAGATTTACACTTGAACAAAGTTATCAAGTTGACTAGAAAAGGAACGAAAAATTCATGTCCGGTCGATCTCCATATAGTCGATCTCTATCTTTGGAATAAATCTAATCTTCCACCAGTCTGCACCTTCCTCTATTCTGCATCTATCTTTTACAATATCACAATCTGAAATTATCAATGCATCAAGATCAGGAGGTAAACCGTCATCAGGCAAAGAACAAATTTTTGGACAACTATTGATGTTTAAACAGCGAAGAGAATTGGTGTCCAAAAGTGATGGCAAATTGGTAAGACTCGGACAATCATTGATGCCAAGAATGCGAAGGCAAGGGAAGCGACTGCCATTGAATAATTTCCAAGAAGTCAAATTGGGAATCACCTTTATTATGAGAGACTCCAATGATGGAAATCCAGAAAAATCTTCGTCAACGAGTGACCAGTTTGACATGCCTTCAATGACAAGAGATTTAAGATGCTGAAGCTTTCCAAGAGTGGCAAGGATGTGGAAGTGTTCACAACCCTTTAAGTAAATGCTTGAAAGTTTGCACAATTGAGCATTAAACCAATTTGGCAACAAAAAACCTCTGTAATTTGTCATCAACAGCTCTTTTAAATTTTCATGAGGACAAAGACCGGCAAGAATTTCCTCATCATTGTTTCTAGATGTGGAGTCAGTCCACTCCAATTCAAGTCTATCAAGGAATGGCTTCATGTGTAACATGGCTTCTTTGGACTCATTCACATTCGGGACATTTTCAAGATTCTTAATGCAAATGCATCCTCTTAAGAATCTCATATGTTTAAGCTCCCCAATACCATATCCTTCAGCTCTTCCCACAATAAATGCAGACAAAGACTGTAGATTGACCAACTTCCCCATTTCTCTTGGCATGCTGTTGAGTTGCTTTACGTCCAACTGAAGATGCCGCATATTAACCAAATTCTTCATATGACTCGGCAAATCAAGAAGTTGAAGACATTGTTCAAGGTTTAGTGTTTGTAAACCAAAAAGATTGGTAAGTGACTCGGGTAGCTTTATGAAGCCATTCTCAGAAAGATTGAGATAACGAAGATGTTTCAAATGATCAATTGAATCAGGCAGCTCGAGAAGGCCTATACGACTCAAGTCCAACACTCTCAAGGACTTTAGCTTGAAAAATAAATCGTATGAAACTTTCATATTGCCAACATACTTGGAGATTACTCTAAATGTCCTCAAGTTGTTATACCGGAGGCACTCTTTCAGCACGGGTTGCGAACTCACACTATGCAAAGTCAAATGACGAGTATTTCTATAAAACTTGTGTCCTTCATTTGGTCGGATGTCTTCCCCACAAAAACATGCATGAGAAGAACCATTAGAAATTAACTGAGCCATACTACGAATGAGATCATGCATCTTATAAATATTCTGACCATGACTATTTTCACCTGAGAGTTTAAAAAAAGACCTCCAAAGTAAAATCTTGAAATAATCAATGCCAACATCTTCCAACCGCATTTTTCCATTAGCACGAAGAAATCCTTCTGCCATCCACAGAAGAACCAACTCATTCATCTCAAACTCATAATTTTTAGGGAATGTAGAACAGTAAGTAAAACATTTTTTCAACTCAACTGGCAAATAGTAATAGCTTAGGGTCAAAGCTGGGAAAATATCATTTTTATTGTGAGGCAAGTCCCATATTTCACTTTCTAATATAGAGATCCATTCTGTGGGATTATCCTCAAAATGCAACAGGCTTCCAAGAGTTTTGGCCGCCAAAGGTAACCCTTTGCATTTCCGTGCTATCATCCTCCCAATTTCTTCTAGTTGTGACACCAAGGTTGGGTTTGAACTTGCTCTTTGTTTCACTATTTCCCAACAATGCTCATCACTCATGCATTCTAGATCATATGAAGGAAGTGTACCAACAATTCGTGACACCCTCATGCTCCGAGTGGTAACTATGATCTTACTTCCTTTTGCCCCAAATTTGAAGGGAGAAGATAAAATATCCCAATCTGCATACTCCTCACTCCAATAGTCATCTAACACAAGTAAAAATCTCCTCCCCTTGATGAAATCCCGAAATTCAACCTGAATTTGATCAAGATCGGACACCTTGCACCTTCTCCCTGATCTGGGCCCTATAATGGATTTGGTGATGCCAATGATGTCAAAATCTGTGGACACAGAAACCCACATTCTCAGATCAAACTCGTCCACAATTCTATCATCATTATAAACAACTTGTGCCAGCGTCGTCTTCCCAATCCCACCCATGCCAACTATAGGAACAATAGAAACAGTAGCTCCATTCAAATCCTCATTCAACAACATCTCAACGATGTCATTTCTTTCTCTGTCACGGCCAATTACGCACGCCACATCGACCAAAGAACTTCTAGCACAAGAATAACTACTGAAAGCTCCCTTAGACTTGACAATCTTACAAGAGCCCATCTGTGTGAACTCGGTCATATAGAATGCATCCATTTCTTTTGCAATGTCTTCCAATTCCTTCCTCATCCTACTTATTTCACGAGGCACTGTCCACTTAAAAGATGAGAGAATCATGTGTCGTACCTGCTTTTCTCCATCGGGATCTGCATCGAGGTTGGCCTTGTATTTTGACACATCAATTGAAATCCCATCCAGTAGATCATCAGCAGAGTAGACGAGAGCCTCAACATCTTGTAGCCACACCTTCCAGGCCTCGTTGCTGTTGGAGAGAGTGGAACGATTGTCTTCAACGTGGCCCACCATTGCTCTCATTCTTTCAAGTGTTCTTTGCAGCTTTCGCACTTCTTCATCCACGCCCAATATCAAGCTTGTTTCTTGCACGGTAAGAGTTGCAAGCCTGTCGATGATTACTTGCAATGGCGCCGATAGAAGACCTGCTTGAAAAACGGAATCCATTAATTGAAACTTCAACTCAGTTTTGATCACAACGAATACAAAGCAAAATCACTAGTGAAGATGTTAAATTTTGATGCTAGGTAGGTAAAGAGAGCTGAGGACTTTCCGAGTGCTTTCTGTGAAAGACCAAAATCATGTATCTACCACTCTAAACTCATCAGGTCAACTTTGAGTCTTCCACCAATAATTCCAGCCTCCAATACATCCTCTATTATTTTGATATTAAATCTTTTAACAAACACATGTTTATTGATAATATCATTTAATACATGTGGCAGTGTTTACTTGGGAAGTTTTGAATTATGTTAGATAGGATAAATATTGGAATATGGATAGGATATGGATAAATTTTGTAAAATCTTCATCCTTTTACTTCTCTTGTTATTTTTTATGGATATGATATCCACAATCCCATCAAGTATTTACTTAAAAAGTTATCCAAGGTAATAATGATTTAAATTACAAATTGCCCCACCCTCTAATGACACAGCAATACAAATTCTTAATAAAAATTACAAAGTGCTATAATTAGTAAACTTAAATAATTAATTAATATTGTTTCAAAAGAATTGATTCAAGTTTGATAGAAGAAGAAAAAAAATTGCAACCTCAAAAAAAAAAAACACAATGTTGAGCATAAAAAAATTACAGCAAAATCATCTAAAAAATTTACAAAAATAACAACAATTAATAAAAATTACAGAAAACAAAAATAATAAATAATAATGCTTCAAAGAAAACATAAAATCGAAAGGCATAAACAAGTAAAAAGGAAGTGAATCATGCTAAGTCCACCACCACCATTCTATAATCAAGTTTGAGATTTGAAAAGTTCCACCATCATTCATCATGACCACTTGATATCTCTAATTAATTTGTCCTATCATACCACACCACTCGAAATAAATGGGACCGTAATGTCATGTAATATTATTATTTTAAAATTAAATATGTAATACAAAATGTAATAAAAGATTTTATTTGTCAATACAATACTTGATCGATGTGTATCATTAGCATTTCTATAATGCCATTATTTGCAGTTTTGTGTTTTTTCAACATTTTTTTTAGGGTAATTTTTGGTCAATCTAAAATATTTTCTTTTCCATACTTTTAAATCAATATTTAATATTGGAATTTTTTAATTTAATATTCATAAAAGAGAAAATTGCAAAATTTATGTCAACTAATTATTTAAAAAATCTGAAATTTTCTTTTTTATATAGTTTTAAAATTTTCAAATGAATGAGATGTAATTTTTCAATTAATAAGCTAACTATCTACTACGAATATTTAACAGTAAATCTTAACAAGTAATACTATATAATGATAATTATAATTTTATTGACATGATTAGTTATTTAAAATTGTAAATCTAAATTTAAATATATATGGAGTTTTAATTGAATGAGAATCTTAACATTAAGATATCTGACATGAAATTTATGTTAGTAATATCCACCAGTTTTGTTTGTTTATCGCATGGTTCTTCTCCATCGTTTCTGTCAGTCCTTCCCCTGCAGTCGCGTAGATAGTTTTTTCCTCAATTGACTTTACCAAGGTTTGATCTCCACGATCTTGGAATCTTTTGTTAATATTTCTTGTCTGGTTATCTTATTTGACATCCTAATTTCTAATATCTGTGAAATCGATCAGAGGAATCTGAAGTTCTTGTAATTGACTTCTTACGCTGGGAATTTAGAGTTCCATTTGATTGTAGCTAGAATTTCTCATGGGGGATAGTATTGCTTGGAAATTATGCGTTCTGATTAGATTTGGGAATTTTATTATTTTTAGGGTGTGGATGCATATCTTTTCCTGCTTTATACTTTTATATTTTCTGTATGATTCTAGCATAACGTACGTTCTGCTTGTTGAACTGATAGAAAAAGGGTAAATGAATGGGCGATATCAATTGGGTAATATTTGTTTGAACTAGGAACGTTTAGCTGCAGATTTTCTTCTGCTCTACTAGTTCTTTATTTATTTGTTGTTTCATTTTATTGATTCAGACCATTAAAACTGTGCATATGATTTTAAAATTCTGTTCCTTGTAATTTTTCCCTTCAATTGAAAATCATTATCCAGTTCAGACGTTTATGACTTATAAGGACATTAAAGCAGAATCTTAGCATCCTTACAAATACGTTGCAAGTACAAAATAACATTTCTGGACTACATAAAGAATCAAAAATCAATTCTTCCATATCTTTGTGGTGTTAGTGGATGACCAGGAAAGCCTCTTTGAATCATTTGATGTTTTATAGGTACAAGGATGGAAAGTGAATGTTTTCAAACTTACAAATCACTCGTAAGTGAGGTCACCATAGGAATGGAGCAAGTGAAACAGCTGGGAGCTTCTTCTTCTAGTAACAAGGGGACAGTATTGGAGAAAATGCTGGCTTCTTATGAGGAGGCTCTCTCAATTCTTCAAGGGACAGCTCCAGAAGGGCAATGCCAGTCAGTAATGACATCACTCTCAGATCATCACTCTTCAGTTATTGTATTTGAGGTTACTCAATCCGACAAGGCTTCAGAGAAAAGGTGAATAATATTTGTCAAGCAGTCACCATAGTTGAAAGTCTGAGGTGATTCTTCTCTTAGATTTTTCAAACTTTTGCTTGATTTGCTTTGTAGGAATTTTATCGATTTAAATCTGCCATGTGGTCTACCTGCAATATCTGATGATGGAAGTAGTTCAACAAAGTATAGCCAGACAGATGTACAGGACTCCAAAAGGCCAAGGTGATAAGTCTATGCTCAAATTCCTAGCTGAGATAATGAAATCATTTCAGGTTATTTTGGTAAAAACCTGAGGGAAAAAGAACAAAAAAAAAAACGTTGCAACAAGAGTATCGTTCGTAAATGGTATGGTATTTCCATGATATCTTTCCTTTGGTGCCGTAATATAAAGAATGGGATTTCATCTCCTTGTCAAACAATGAATCCTTGGGTTCTACGTCACATTCTTCATGTTCTATCGATTAGTTTATGTTTTACATAATCCAATGCTTGGTTTGGTGCCTCTATCTATCAATCTATTTCTATTCTTCTTCTTCTTCTTCTTCTTCTTCTAAACATGTGAAAGTTTTCACAAATTTTGACGTGCCTATCAATACTTTTAATCCTTATTCTAACCATAAGCATCAATTTTTGCATATTTGGAATATCTTTGCTTCCTCTAACTATAAAACAAAGCGGACATGACATATAACCCATGTCAAAAAGAGACAACAGAGAATTGCGTAGGAAGTCACCAAAGGAGATGGTTGAATGAAGGTGAAAGTCGATGTTGCAATGGAAAACCTTCTATTCGCTTGCAATATAGATAGAAATAGAATTTACAGTAGAAGATCATATGGGTTACTCCTTTTTGTGTGTGTGCTATTTTTTAGAACCATCACTGTCATAATTTTGGCTAATATGCGTATACAACTATTTTCTTATGGTAAAATTTGATTTTTGAAATAGAAGTTTTGCTTAAATGTATGTAGAATGACATTACCAACCAGGACTCACGAGATTGCAATGTGCCCAGAAGCAAGTCTTGAACAACCACCCGATGATGGCTACAAATGGCACAAGTATAGCGAGATACACGTCACCGGAGAAAAGTATCCCAGGTTAGTTTTTATTTTATTTTTTGGGTACAAAATCAAGATATTTATCTTTTATTCACATGATTTTTGCTCGAATCTTGTTTCATCAAGCTTAAGTAGTCCTCAATTAAGAATGATTAAATTAAATATATTAAAATTTTAATGCTTCTCTTTAACGTTTTTAATCCAAAATTAACCGAAATTGTTGCTTCTAATGATATGAGTTTTAAATCACATGTGTTGCACGTGGAGATTAACGCACGTGGAGATCAATTCAAATTAACATAAATACTTTATATATAACACTTTTATATTAAAGTTTTAATTATAATAGAATTTTATAAGATTTTGAATTAGTTAGAATTCTAATAGTTAGAATTCTAATAAAAAATTATTTAAGTATGAAAATTCTAAATTACTATTATAACCTTAAATAATAATCTTTAATAGGGATATAATCGGTAATCCATATTTTGTAAGAAACATCCACACTTTTATATAGGTAATATATATATATATATGTGTGTGTGTGAGAGAGAATATTATATAACTAGTTGTGTTAAATGATAATTGTGGTGCATTCATTTTATTTGGAAAATTTGCCAATGGGTCAGTGACAATAAATTTGATCCTATGTTATAGAACAATAATTCGTCTCATGTTTTATTACAAATGTTTCTTAATTGGTGACAAAAGTATTTATAAATTTGCCAATGGGTCAATGACAAAAGACTTCCTGTTTTTCAATCAAATAAACCAAATATTCTCCCTTATTCTCTTTGCTCTTGTTTATACATCCATATTAAGATTGTTTTCGAATCTTATAATGTTAGTTTTAGAACATAGCTTTCTAAGTCTTATTCAATAATAGTAAGTTTGAAATTTATATGCATATATATTCTACTTTTAAGTTCAAAATATTTGAGTGAGCTAAATCAAAAGAATGTATCATGAGATCACTTGAATTGGTTAGTAAATTCAATTACATTGTAAAAACTAAAAGGTATATCTAGTGTCAAAATAAATAAAAATTACTGGAATCAACTATTGTAGCTCACTAATCCTTTTATATTTTGCTTATCATAAGCCTAGTTATTTTTATTTTAAATAAAGAATTAGAATTGAGTTTTATATTTGTCGTACATTCATTTATCTTCTTTAAATTAATATAAATATATATTTATTGAGAAATTAAAAATAATATTCCTTTGTAATTGCATCATATTTAATTTCAATTTATCAATAATATCTCATGAACTTCTTTATATATGTTGTTAATATATGGTTAAAAACTTTCTCTATATGTTTCAGTTCACAATTGATTTTATTTTTAAAAATCAAACTATTCAAAGATTTATTGTAAAAAAAAGACTTTTTTTTAAGAAGAATGTTGATATTATTTCAAAAAAAAAAAAAAAAAGAAGAAGAAGAAGAAGAAGTTGAGATATAATATGACTCGTGGTGTTATATTTATGTTGTTGATCAAGGTTCAACCCTGCTCCACTTTTTGTTATTTAAAATATTTATCCTATACATTTTAAGATATTTATGTAGATTTTCAGAAAGACATGTGCATCTTCCATCTTTAACTCTTATCTATAAATCATTCTTTTAAGTTTGTATATTATTTTATATTTTAGTAAATCAACTTTAGTATAGTAAGTCGAAGATATAAAGTTTAAGGTTTCTGACAATTGTTCTCTATACAAGAAATAGAAGAATCTATTATAGAGAGATAGTCATATATATTCTAAGAAAAATGATATTATTGAAACTGAAACTTCAAATTTGCGATATTAATAAAGTTTGTAAAACTCAAATTAATTCCTTTATTAAATGGAGGTGATTTTTATGTAACTCATGCTTAGATGAAAATTTGAATTTTTGAGTGATGAACAATGACTTGCTTTACCCCGTTTCTTTCTATGTGACAATACAGAAACTTTTTATATGCAGACGCTTTTACAGATGTGGTGAAAGATCTGGATCTGGTTGCCAAGCTATAAAGGGCGTGCAGGGATCAACTGATGATCCGTCTACATTTCAGGTCACTTACAAGCAAATGCATACATGCTTAACGATAGGGTCTATACCTCCAGCAGAGTCGGGTATACAAATCAAGGCGTCGGGGGTTCAGTTCCCTCCTCACCCACAACCGGCACAAACGACATGGTCTAAAAAAATTCGACAACTGGAAAAACAACTTATTGGCTATAATTTGGACGATATTGATATTGAACTTCAATGAGGATATGTTACACGTGTTGTAAGTTCTCCAAATCTGGTTTGACAGATAAAATCTGTCTGATATTTTCTTACATCTTCCTTTACTGTCATTTTAACAGCAGAGTCTTGAGATGAGTTTAAAGCTGAAATGCTCAAAATGTTGAAGATGGCAGATCTTGGTTTTGATGGTGTTTTCACAAGTATGCAAAGGAAATACTTGAGAAATTGAGTAAGGATGATGAAGCAGAGAAAGTTGATAAAAGCCAATATAGATATAATGCATCCAGTAAACTTGCTCTCTAGATTCATGCATTTTCAAGCTGCCAAAAGATTATTACTAAGGATTCAAACGATAAAAATAAATGCGGAAACACAATTTAGGAGAGAATCGTCAAATAATAGTACAATACGTTATCTTGATTCCAATTCATTCAAAACAAGCATGACCCTAATTTTCCTATATATTCTACCCTTTTTTTCACTAAGAAACAAACCAACAAATTTCAAAGAAAAGCATCAAAACTCTTTTCCTTTTGTAGTCACCTAACTTAGGTAACTAAATATTTTTGCTGCTCTACAACCGTATGAACCACCAAGGATAGAATTGTTAATATCATTTAGGTGATTGGTTACAAGCTTTAGAGTTTGCAATAACAGAAATTAAATTATCTATCCATTTTGGTTATGCTTCTGCATGCTCAGGCATTGAGGTTAAGTTTTTCCATTGTTATTTGTTGTACTACCAAACGATATAAATAGTGTGTATACTTCATAGTTCATACACTAAGAGAGAATTTATATTCGTTTTAGAATCCTGAGTTCATTATGTTCTCATTCCAGACTTGCAGTGCACGGGTGGGTGAAATAATGAGGACCAGGTATTCCAGTGACCGTACAATTATTAAGCACAATTGGTTTGCATATGCTATGCAAATATCTGATGACGAAATAAGGTATCGATATATTGCGTGTGATTCCTTGAGCAATGCTTACAGCTAAGAGCATCAACTGAGCATCAACTAAGACTATATTGTTTCTCTTTACTAACTAAAGATAAAGAGCGTAGATCACTAAAAATAAACAAGAAGCTTCAAGCATCAAAAGAAATTCTTTCATAATCAATCCATGTGTTTTTAACAGAAGCAATCTTGAACCAATCTACTCCACCCTTGCGGCACCTCTCCTCTATCTTAGGGCAGCCATCTATGTATAGAGATTCAACTGAAGCAGGCAACAAACCTTCTGGCAAAGAAATCAGCTGCATGCACTTAATGATTTCTAATTCTTGGAGAGAGGAGAGATGTGATAGAGACGGAATAACATAAAGTTTAGGGCAGTATTTGATGGAAAGATGACAAAGACATGGAAAATCACCATCTTCAATTCCAGTCCATTCTTCAAGGTTAAGCATTTCGTCAAGAGCCAATTTCTCTAGCCTTGGAAATGCATTAAATCCTTGAGTTCCAGGATTCCTGCATAATAAGCTGTCTATGTTCTTCACACTGTTCATACCCACAATGTAGAGAATCTTGAGAGAAGGCAGCTCTCCAATAGAAGGCAGGACATCACAATTTATGCAATTATACAAAATCATGCTGGCCAGGTTGGTAAAGGATGGATTGCTTATCCAAGTTGGAAGTTTTGAACCACCATAAAATGTCAGTTCTAACTCTTTGAGGTGAATATGTGGTTGAAGACTTTCCAGGATTTCCTTTGTATCTTGAATATTGTCATTGCCATGTTCATGCCAGCTCAACTGCAGCTCATCAATGTGTTTTTTATCACTCAGTGCAGCTTCTTTTGCCTCCTCTGCACTGGAGACATTTTGAAGCTGAAATATACCAAATGATCCAGTAATTTCATTCATCTTTTTCAGTTCTCCTATGCCACAGCCATCATTCTTTCCCACAAGGAATCCCGGTAACGTTTGAAGATTTATTAGATTCCCCATCCCCCTAGGCATGGTCTTCCACCGCCTAACACTATCAAAATCCAGATGGCGAAGGTTAATTAACCTCCCCAATCCGCTTGGTAAATCATGAAGTGCAAAGCAGCCTTTAAGATTCAATGTCTGCAGAAAATTGAGACGATCTGTTGTCTCAGGTAAACTTTTGATGGGAGTCCCAGAGACGTCAATATATCGCAGTGATTCTAGTTTCCCCACTGAGTCCGGCAATTCTGATATATGAGTGCCACTCAAATCCAATGTTTTTAAGAGACGTAAGCGCCAAAAGACGTTGGGGAATGGCTTGATCATAGCATAACGATCCCCAACTACCACGAGAGTGCGCAACTGTTTGAGCTTTTTCAGAGCATCACATAAACTTTGATCAATGCTCTCGCAGTGCCATGTCAGATGTATGGCCACTTCACAGATCTCAGCCAAATTACTAGCATAGTTCCTTGAGTCATTCGAAACTTTAGATGTGTTGACTTTGTACCTCATCTGCTTGTAAATATGGTCAAACTTTGACGGTATGAAGACTTCCTTGTGAACCAAAATATCGAAGTACAAATTACCAACATCCTCCATTCGTTTTGTCCCTTCCAATTCGATGCACTCTTCGGCAATCCACATCCGAACCAATTTATCCTTTACAAATTCACAATCTGGAGTAAAGAGTTTGCAGTGGTCAATGCATTTTTGAAACGGAGTTCCCTCATATGATGAGGCAGAGAGAAGCATGTCTTCAAAAGATTCCTTCAATAAAGTTGTTCTTGTTTTTGGTGAAGATTCCCTCTGCAAAGTTAGTCAATGATATAACCGTTACTTGAGCAAACAACAACGAATGATATGACAAACACACGACAGTGTCAAATTGGAAATTCCTTCAAACAATAAGGTCCGCCGCACATTTGAATTAGGTGCTCAATGATTAAAAATTCCATTCAAAGAATTATCATATGCCTGCAAAACTTCCACAAGTTCTATGCAAGATTAAGTGAAATCCCAGTTCAACATATTTATTTCTACTAATAAACAAGATAACTAAATACAGAGACTTCGAATTCTAAATATTAATTGGTGAGTAGGGGAGATTTTAACCTTTTTCTTCAATGGAAGCTGCTCGAAAAATGGATGGTGAACGAGGTCATCCGCAGTCCATCTCTTCGCTAAATTAGTTTGCATGCAACACAAGACAAAACTTAACAGCTCCATCGATGGCTTCTTTGCCAATGCTCCCTCATTTTGGGATGAGGTAGAAACTTCTTCAGAACCAGTAACTCTACCAAATCCAACATCCTTGTAACACCAATTCAAACCCTCGAACAACTTCATAATGCACAGCCCCAGATTCCATACATCCCACGAAAACCCGTCATGAATTGCTCCAATTTCAGAAGGAATCGCCAGAGTCTTCGACAAAGTTTTCCCTGAATACAAAACCTTGACTTGCTCCAGATGATTGACGAATATGTTCCAGGGCTTGATATCTCCATGGTAAATTTTATTGTGATGAAGGTATCTCAACCCTAAGAGAACTTGATGGCCGTAACTAGCGATGTCGAAATCAGCCGTGATGTTGAGAGAACCAGAGTCCAGGGTCTCGAGAAGAAGAAAAACCCTGTCACCGACGTAGTAAACCTCGTAGCACTTGACGAGATTTGGGTGATCCAATTTCTTCAGAGTAACAATTTCGCGGTTAATTTCCTCGCGTTCTGTGGAATCGCAGTGGCGATTGAATTTCTTCAAAGCGTAGGTTTTGGCGGTGATCCGATCGACGACTTTGTAGACCTTGTCGGGGCTTTCATCTCTCTCGATGACAGACGTAATCGTCAAATCTGAGAATTTTACTGATGATTGGATTGCAGGCATTCCATCTTCTCCGTACCCCTCCATTTTCTGTTTTGATTCAATTCTTGATAGAGATAATGAGAATCGTTCAATTCTTCACTTCAACACATTTTTTGGGTGGGATTAAGGCTATATTTATTGGTGAGCCACCAAATGTCACAATGTGCTACTTGACTTTCTTTATTTTTTCTCACCCGGTAAAACGCGATCTTTCTCGCAAACAAATGTCATCATAAATAATATTATTATTATCATAAATAATATTATTATAATAAAAAAGAGAGTATGAGTGTAATATTATGATACTCATTTTGGATACAAATTATAAACGTGTTAATTTTTTATTGGTCTCAATTAATTTTTTTCAAATATAATTTAAAGTATTGATATTGAAAATAAATTTTTTTTAATTTTTTTTTTAAAATATCAAAATTCATAAAAAAAAATTCTCTATAAATAGAGTTTAATATTAACATATTTACTCACCAATCCAAAATTCAATTATTATAATTTATATTTCGTATTTCAATTATTTTTTCGATTTCATATTTCAATTATTGTAATTTCTATTTCGTATTTCAATTATTATAATTTCAATTTAGTTTATTACGGAATATAATAAAAAATATGCTTACAAGATAATATATAATTATTAAATATTGAGTAAAAAAATATTGGCTTGAGTTAGATTGGTATCACTAATAAACTATGAAAATGTTGGAATTAGGTTGGGTTGTGGATTATGTAGGTGGAAGAGATAGAAATTAATATTTTATTGTTGGGTTGGGTTGGATGAGTGTCACTAATAAATATAGTCTAAAACCACCCATCCTTTTATAAAAGCACATCCCAATTTATAAATTTTCAATTAATTTTTAAAAAAAAACAATTAATACAATTTTACCCTTAAGGTTAAATTTTATTAATTTCGTTCGATCATAATAACTGAACGTATTTCCATGTATTCGTTATGATGTTTGAACGTGCTTCTACATGTTTGGTCAAGATGGCTGAACATTCGATTAATAAGGATCAAACGAAATTGTTCGAATGTGATTGATTTTTTTGTGTTTTTTATATGATTTTCATATAATTTTCATACATTTAATAAATTTATGAAATGTTGGTCATTATGTTGGCATTACATTTCTTAAAAAATTAAAAAAAAATTAACATTAAAGAAGCAAAAAAAAAAAAAAATAGAGAAATGAAGGTAGAAGATAAAGATTAGGGTTTCATTTTATTTTATTTTTTTTGTTAAAAGGGTAAAATTTATATTTTTAAAATTTTCTTTTTTAATTGAAATATATTTAATTAAAATGTACTTAGAAAATGATGAGATGTCTTTAGTTCCACCCCACTTATTTTTAGTATCGATATTTTCCATAAAACATGTCTCAAACTTAATCCATTTTTATTTTTCTTCTGAATCAGTCCTTATTGTGTTAAATTAATAAACACAAAAAATATACACAAACTATATTTAGGTTGCCGCTATTAGCACCCCTAAATGTTTTCGACAAAAATAATTTTTTTTACTAAAATATTCTTAAAATAATTTATAAAATTAAAATATATTAATCATTACTTATATCTTAAATTTATTCAAATCTAACATACTTAAATCCTATTTTTTTGTCAAAAACACTAATTATATTATAGTTCTATTTAAACTAGAATTCTTTAATATTGAAACTATAAATATCTCAATTTTTTCTCTTGATTTCTCCATTAATTTAATAAATCAACAATTGAAGAATTTATGGAAATGAAAAATATAAATTTTTGACTAAGTTTAATAGTAGAGGATGATGTTTTCACTTAAAATCATTTTATTCGAAGGCTGCATCACGTATAGTTCTACAAAATCAGGAAGAACATTCATATAAAGTTCGACCATATAAAAAAGAATATATTGATTATGTTTGACCACGAGGAAAATAATATATTAATTATATTCGACCACGCAGAAAAAAACACCTAGATAATAATATTCTACCATTTGATATTCAACTTTTTTAATATAATGTTATTACACGAATGGCTGGGTCAGACAACAATCGAATGGCTGTCAGACAGTGTTAGTATAGGAATGGGAAGAAGGAAATACACATTGAATGTTTTCCATCTCAAATTCTATGAATTCTTTTTTCTAATAGACAAGGGCATTTAAGGTAATTTGACGGTGGTGTATTAAAAACGAAAGAAACAAAAAAACATAAAATGGGAGGTGTACTCATAAATTAGGGGTTGTGAATCCCCGCCTTATATTTATTTGGATAAACGAATAACTTTCACAACTTGCGAGTTACAATATGCAACAAAATTGTTTTGATTCTCTTGATAACCATCCACCTGGATTTTGAAGTCGAATTTTCAACTAAATCTACTTCGAATTTGGATTTGATAAGGTCTTTGAGTCTTATTTCTAATTAATTTAAGGTCTTTGAATTTAATTTGAATTATCGAATAACATTATGCCCTTATCCCTAATTAAAAGTTAATAGTTATACTCCTACCAAGAACTCTCATCTTGAAATAGAAAGAAATATACACACAATTAAAAGTGGGTTAATTATTTCATAATAATATGTAGTTCTTTACCTCACATGAAATGTAAGAACCAACAACTCTACACATAACATTCAGACTTCAGAGACAATTTGGATGAAATATTAGATAGGAAGAAACGCAGACAATGCAACAATTATAGCATCCTTTATAACTTCATGCATAATCTGCATAGCTAAACATCACCTGAAATGAAAAGAAAAACACCAACTATACTTAACACAGTTAATTTATTAAGACTGCGTTTCTTTGCTATCATCTTCCCAATTTGTGAAAATGCTCTTTGCTTCATTACTTCCCATGAGCTTTCAAAATTGCAGATTTAATCGACTCAACAAAAACTGAGTTCATCTCGTTCCCATGAGTTCTGCATTTTGACAATTTGAGGGAAATCTCAGTGAGTAAAATATCCGTCTTAAATGTATTGAAGTAGTTTGTTTACATTTTTATTCCAAAGTGAGCCTTTCATTGTTACATTCTGAAGGAATTTGAGTTGCATTTCAAGTAGATTAAACCAGATAATCGATTAAAAGTTTCCAGAAAACCCAGCAGAAGGTAAACATAAGAACACCCTAAAATCTAGTAAAAAAAACTACTTTCTTATAGAAGTATAGAACAAACCATCCTTTATGTCGATGCTAAGTCTCTCCACCAAATTGCTTTTGGATGTCGTTGAAGGATACCGTGGCAGACCCTCTGCTCTTAGCTCTCTGCTGGGATGGGTGCTCCTTCCATCCAGTCATATATATTACCTGAAAAAATCGTTTTTAAAATCAAGCTATGAAATTAACATGAGTACAGCAAG
Source organism: Scutellaria barbata (assembly GCA_028654395.1). Classification (NCBI taxonomy): domain Eukaryota; kingdom Viridiplantae; phylum Streptophyta; class Magnoliopsida; order Lamiales; family Lamiaceae; genus Scutellaria; species Scutellaria barbata. The sequence continues at coordinate 7,670,890 of CM053646.1, read as the reverse complement.
GAGGAAAACAAGATACTTGAGCATATAAATATGGAAGGAAAGTTTGGTTTGATCCATTATTGTTTTCATGTAATATAATGGTTCCAAAGGACGATATACTATTGCATCATTTAAAATGAGACCTCATCGATGCAATACAATATGACCTCTGAAGTATTCACGTTCATGCAGCAAGAAGGGATAACTATAAAACTACCCTTGAGGTTTGATCTATTTATAAAAATCCAATAATGCTTGTAATTTACACATAATTCCATTGATGTCTGCTTCTATATTACAATTGTACTTATTGAGAGGGTGTTTGGACATTTGGAGATTCAAAATATTATGGGTTGTTTTGTTTTTCAGATAGGTCAAACATCACGGTAGTGTTGTAATTAACCGCCAAAAGAACTATCAGAGCTTAGATTTGAAAAAGTAAAAGAAACAAATAAATAAAGCAACGACATTTTTTTGGTTCAAAAGCATGAAGGACAAAATGGTTTTGATAATCTCTTTTAGTTCAATAGTGATACCCGCAGCTTCATGTTGAAGCCTCAAACAGAAGACACATAGTCTTCATTTCCATAGAAGATTAGTAATCTGAGCAAGTATGTGTAAGTGAAACTGATGTAAGTTGAAAGTTGAAGTAATATGACCAAATGACCTTTAGTTTGTATAAAAGTTGAAGTAACATGAGGTAATTAAATTATTCCATAGAACTAATTCCACGTATAGCATGTATGAAGTAACAACTCTGAATACATTATACGAAACGTTGGGAGTGATAAAGTGTTCTAAGTCACCTGGAATGTTGCTGGGATGGTGCCATCTTCTGCAGCAAACATCGACTCATAAATAGCTGCTGTAGCGAGTGCTGTTTCCCTCGTCAAACTCTGATTCATATTGGATGAAATATTGGAGAGGAAGTAAAAAATCTGATACTAGATGTCCTTTTTTTCTTGGGAACATACAAGAAGAAAATCAATAAAATTCCAAAAGACATGTTACCATAATCGAGTCTTACCTTGGTTGTTTGTAACAGAGCATTAGTTTCACCCATAGTACGAAGATGTTCGATCAGCTCCAGAGCTAACTTGAAGGAAAAAGTAAATCAATCATATATTTTCCCAAAAACAGACTATGCAACATAAAATTAATGATTTCCAATCAAATTGCCTTCCTTATGGTCATAATTACCCTCCACGGGATCTCTTTTCATTGGTTCAAAGAGTTCACATATGTGCATATGTTCAAATTATAAAGCATGTGGAGAAAAACTGAAAGAAAAAAAAAATTAGAATAGCTAAATCTGAGCTGCAAAGGGTGCACATAAGATAGGAACTAACAAGAACTTTTATTATACCATGACACAATGAAGCAAATTCAGTCAAAATCCACGATATGCTGACAAAGAACAAAGGAAGAGATAATTCACAACACATCGAAGTGTTCAAGAAATGACAAATCATTGGTGAACAAAATTGAGTACTTGAAAAGTAAGTAGTCAAGTGATGGAAGAAACTAGGCCAACATAAATCAACATCCAGATGTAGGAAAGAAAATAGAACTGTGGATCACATTCTTGAGTTTATAATTCGACATTTGATCCCAGAGGACAAATTGTTTATATTTAGTTGAAAATCTTACATTTCAAAACTATTCCTTTAAAATCTGAAGTTCAGCATGGTAACTAAAAAAAAAATCTGCTATAGGAAGGTCTTCAACATCTGTTGCATAGTGTTTCATGCCAACAATAACAACTGCCTGTCATGTGACGCTTATTGGTCTAATTATAGCTACAAAAGTAATTCCAAATCCAACATATTTATCTTGGCATAGGTCAATTGAAAAGCATCATCACTTTGGAGGATTAACTATTTAGACATGAGAATAATAAGTTTTATGACAGCAAAGATTAAAAAAAATCAGTCCCATGAAAAAAACTTGAGGTTACATGGCAAAGACCAAGCGTGTTTCTCAATCAAACTGGATTTTAACTGCATCACCTTTAGGATTGAAACACGTAACAATCCCGTAACAGATCATATTGTCTGGTGCAGTAGAATTTTATGCTTTCATCCATAAACCATCAATGCATATCACGTACCACTGTTATATCTCACAGTATATTCATCAACATCAACTCCAGGTAGGGTGAAGCCTGCCCTAGTCAACAGATTTCCTGCATCACGTACCTAGAAGATCAAACTAAGAATGTTCTCTTCTAAACCATTAAAATGCAAAAATATGTAAACTTGAAAGAAATCTGAGACTGCCACATGCATCACTATATTGCAGAAGCTAAGTTTACATGTATGTAGGCACAACATAACTTATCACTATATTGGAAGAACTCCATTGTGGAACAGCTTCAGTAACAGGCTAACAGCTATCTTATCCGTGTATTTTGAGTTTTGACTAATGGTTTTTAGCTAACAGATATAAGAATCAGACTCATTGATCCACATGAACATCAATTACACTGATACAAATCTTCATCAAAACTTAGATAGTCACAAGGATAAAAAAAGGTCCAGTGAGATCTCCTAATACCACGCCAAACTATGGATATGATCAAGTTTCAGAGGTAAGTATCTCCTAGTAGAATAATAACTTGGTCTACAATCTAAAGACTACTTGTTTGATTATGAAAGGGATTGCTTTTGTTGAAAAAGAAAAAAGAAAGAGATTACTTTTTGCTGATGACCTAAATAATCTGTGCATGCCAGAAACAACCCACTGTATAGTCAGTAGCTGAAGATAGCTAGTGTGGAAGTTGCTTCTTCTGACAAATGATTTTTACAATGTATAAGAAAACATTATTTTTAGGAATCATCGTAGCCCCTTCCAGCTGCCTAGTTGCACCATCTAATGATCTATACCGCTCAAAACTAGGTTGGAATCAGAATCAACCTTTGTGAGAGATCTATTGTAATGAAGCATAACTGATGGTTTTCTCTCTTTTATTTTCTTTCCTTTTTTTTATTCCTGAGCATTAACATTCTCAAGATTTTCCTAGATCACTAGACAGTCGGATCAACACCTGACAATATTTTAATGATCCTGGTGAACAATATATATAGAATGCTATTGTTTAAGAAATACCTGTGCCAAAGGTGACAACCGAGGACTGATGCCTCCTTCACGTTCCATTTGTGCTACAGTGCATGCTATTCTCAGCTCTCTGAAAGACGCAGTATAAGTTAGTAATGCCTTTCACAAAATGCTAAGAATTCCATACATAAAAACTTGAAGAAGTACCTTAAAGTCTCTCCACCAAGAATAGCTGCCAAAAATAGGCCGTCGGGCTTAAGAGCCAACTTACTCTGCAGTGATCAGAATAAAGCAAATGATGCTTTTAATAACAGGATGCTATACTCATCTCCATGAAACAATAAAAGCTCATAGAAAAACTATTTGGAATGAAATTGATTATGATACAAAAGTTTAAGTTGCTGATGAACAATTAGAAACCTGTATCATAGCTCCAGGAAGATCATTTGTCCAGTGAAGTCCCAAGCTACTAATAATGAGGTCCAGAGAGCTAAACAAGCACAATGAGATATTTTGAACTAATCATGCATTTTCTTAATCATGAATGAACAAAGTATTAAAAACTACAAGATGCAGAAATGCAGATCATATTACACATACTTTTCCTTCACTGGCAAAAACTCTTCATCAGCAACAATGAAGGATGTTTCAACATTTTTGTTTGGCGAATTTTGTTCAGCCTGCTTACACAATTCCACCATGTCAAATGAAGAATCCATCATTACAAGCTTTTCAATGCCACCTGAAAGGACATAAAAAAACCCTTGTTATTGAGGTAGTAAATGTCAGTCTAGGAGGTCTTTTTTTCTTCTTTTTAATACCATAATAGGAATTTTTTTTTAAATGATCTACTTTAATGCTCTAAACATTTTTGTACACAAGATATCCCCACATGATGATTCTTACACTGAGAAAGAAATTTTGTACTGGACATTTCAAGTCATTCGGATGACATTCCAGAGCAGTAATTTGACACTCATATCTTTTAACTCTTTAGTAACATTACTGTGAATACGAGCTAACTCTCATATTAAGCAAAATACTCTTTGATCCAAACATACAGATTCATGTGAAACAGAGAAATCCAACTAACTGAAATGGTCCTACAGAGTCTGTCAGTTTAGATTACTGTTGAATTCAAGCATATTGATTCGCTCACCATCCTTTCAAGTTTCAAGGGCCATGAGAGAGACAAGATCAAACCTGAATGCCCGATAAGTCTTGCATAATCTCTTAAATGTTTTATATTAGGACAACAGAATTCATATGACTTCAAATAGAGCTAAAACCAGCTCAAATCAGTAACCAAATAATAAAAAAATAAATAAATAAACAGAAGACAACATTAATGCTTAATGTATTTTGACTATTGAGAAAGCCCAACTTATAAGTTAAAAAGCATCCACAATTAACAATTAACAAAAAGAATGAGACCAACAGATATTAACTCTCACCACGTCCATGCAACAGACGCCTAATTGCTTCCAAAGAACCCCCCATACACAATGCTGTAGGAAACAACTTTTTACAATCCTACAAGGATAAGAGAACAACCATGAGTTTTCAGGGCATATCCTGGAACTATAGTCCTTGAAAAAAATATAAAAACCTCTGAAGGAGTGCCTTAGAACCTGCCACAACATTCGACAATAACTACAATCCATCTTTTTTTTTTTATTATTCTTTTTTTCCTACTGTATCATCTATGTTTCACAAACAAAACAAATTTTGCTCAACATTATTCACTTAAAATTAAAGTTGTACAATTCAGATGAATAAAAATCATGCAAAAAAAGCTTACATCCAACCGATCCAGTAAATTCTCAGCAACTGCATCGAGCAAAGAATCCTCATGGCGCATCAACCAAGCAGCTCTATCCCGCTACACGCAGTAAAAATTAAATTAAAATAAAATAAAGTAATTAGTTAAGGAAAAAAGCAATTTACACTGTCAACAAGCATAATTCTGAAGAATGAAAGATTAGATGAAATGTAAGTAGCATCGAACTTGTTTGCGCTTGAGATTGCGGTCAAAAATTCTGACTCTAGAGCTTTGGTCCGTACAGTACAATCTACAGCTTCTCCAAAGAGCACCGCTTAAGCTTCTTCGGAAAAGATCGGCGGCAGCTCTCATTTCCAAATTGGCAGGGAAACCGATTATTCAACTGTGAGTTTTCTGCAATGAGAGTTTTTCCGGTTCAGTGGAGTTTTCAGACGGAGATTCCGGTAGACTCGAATGAATCGGGCCTTTTGTTGGGCTGCGGATTTCTGAAGGCTTTGAGATGAACACAGGTTAGGCTTTCTTGTGGGCTGGACTTTCTTGTGGGCTTATGTCCAACAAATAGCCCAAGTGAAAAGAACTTTATTTAGAAAAATTAGAAATATAAATTATAGTTCGTAGTCCAGATCAAATATCCAGTATTAAGTATTGCAAAATTGCGATCGCGTTCATAAATTTTATTTTACTCAAACATTGTAGCATTCTCTTTTTTTAAAAGTAACTTTATTTCAAAATTATTTTGTTATTTTAGGCTTTGATTAACTGTAGTCCGAATTTATTTTACTCCTATCCTCAAAATTCTTCTACTTTTCAAGGCTAATGTTGATTTTAAGGGTGTATTTTTAGTCTTTTAATTTCTTAGGCTCTCTTCAATTGGCGGTGGTAGTAAAGTATAAATTTTAAATAACCATAATTAAAATTCTCATTATACTTAAGGTAAAATCTGAACAAAATCAGCTACAAAAATAAAAAGATATGAAAACATCGTCTCGGATTCTAACTTTTAAAAATAAAATAGATTGTTGACGCTTAATTATGATGAGTGGAAAATTACCACTTCCATTTTTTTCTCAGAAAAATAGGAAAGAAAAAGGCCAACCCTAAATAATTGCTTTTAGGATTAGAATCTTCCACATAGGTATAAAAAGTATATTACGCTTCCTTCTTTCTTGTCCAAAAAATAATAATTAATTATATTATTTATAAATAAATAAAAAATTTAAATAATCTCCTCAATCATCAAGTCATGATCTTATACTTAATAACATGTAAATAAGATTTTTATGGGAGAGATCAATTCATAACCTAAAAATAGAGAATAATCTATGAAAATAGATTTGGATTTTAGATAGCCAAGCTTCATCTTATATCTTATAAAATTATATTTATGATACGATTATATAAATTTTAATAATCTGATCATATCAAGATCAAGAATGTAGAATAATCTAACATTTGCAACGTCATCGATGTTCATAAACATATATAATTAGTAAAGACAAAACAAGAATGATCCCCAAAAATAAATAACTAGTAAGAATGTTCCAAAAAGTTGAAAAAGAAAAACAAAGTGAGGTGGAGAGACTTCTTTTTCGTGCATGTTTCTTTTCTGCTTTATCCTTTTCTTGATCTGAAAGAATTCCTCTAACATATAATCCCATCATATTTTAATTTTGCTTTATATCCATTACCACTTTTTTGTCTTTATTAATTTTGATCAGATTCTATTTTTTCTTTCTCCCTTTTGTGTAGTTTATGTAGGCCATGAAGAGATAGAAAAAGAAAAAACAATAGAAAAAGGCTGCATGATTTACGTTGTATTTCGAGATTATTAACCAACTTAAATCACTCTTATTCAGCATATTTTGTGTCTGTTTTCATACACATTTTTAGTATTAGATATGTAGCAACCTCTCATTAGTTGATTTCAGATTATAGACTATCAACAACTCGATTTAACGTAATGAATAGTCATTATTATTAATATTTATCTAACAACTCGAGCAAATGGTACATGATATAGACTCTTATTTCTTCCATTATAAAAATGTTCATAAATGTAAATCAATTACATTATATAGGGAAGATAAGGTACGAGATTGGAATAATAGTTTGTTAATGAGTTTTGAAGGTAGTTATTATGGCCTACCGTGGGCGGATATAACTTTTAATTATTAATGGGCTTATGATTATTAGCTTTAATTAAAGTAAAAGCCCACACGTGTGCCCAATTTCCTATTGGTGTGGGCCGTGCGAGAGATCGTTTGCGGCTTTTGAGGAGGGAAAAGTTACTTCAATATTCTTTTTTTTTTTTTGGTTTTACACACGTATGAGATTTTATATCTCGTACTCTACTTATATACTAATGTTCAAATAATATATTTTAATTAATAATTTAAATTAATTATCAAAATTATACCATTTTGCTAGATGAAAATAGAATAAGATATTGTATGACAAAAGATCCAGACTGGTCGCTAGTAAACAATTAATTGTATTTTATACATAAGTCATTTTTTCATATAAATTCATTATAAGTGCAAGAAATAAATTCAAAATATCATAAATTTGCACAACTTTCAGGTGATCATATTATCGCTTTTTTATTTACTATTGATCTTATGTTATATACAACTTATTAAGTGGTTATATGTGACCAACATCAATAAATATTCATTTATTATGGCACAATGGTCTTATAATTTAAATTTTTTGTGCATTATTATTATTATAACTATCATTATTATTATTATTATTATTATTATTCATGATGGAAAGGAATTGTTTATTTGTTCACATCCAACGTGGCATTTCACGAATCGTTCTTTTATCGATACATAATTAACTAAGCACATATATATACTCAAATTCTCTAGTTGCTTCAGTGTTGTATATCACTTCATAATTTCATGTTTATCGTATATAATAATATAGTATAATATACAAGATAATTAACCATATGATAATGAATAAAAAATCTGAAACATATATTATTGTCCAAGCAAAAGTCATATCACATTAATGTAACCTTATTTCGTGGCACTTCGTAGGAAATACAAGGAAAATGCCAATACGCAAGGTTTGCAAATGGTTGATGGAGAAACAACACTCTAGTGGCTCCACATAAAGAATTGGATAAGACTTCCAAAATTAATCACATAAATTAGATTCGAAAATGCCCCAATTAATTCTCTCTCAACATTAATAATTGCCGCTGCTATTTTTGCCATTCATATACAACCTTAAAAACGAAACACATCAGGCAAAAAATAAGAAAAACAAAAATGAAAGGTAAAAGAATATATAAATGCACACTGGAGGTAAAAATTTAACGGTAAATTTTCTTGTGATTAATCATCAGCGACATGATTGGAGAAATGAGTGCAATTATTGAAATTAATTAAATTTAAAAATGTGTAGGGAGTGCATTAAATATTGATATTTGATATTTTGGGTCAATATTTACTGCAGTAGTTTTTTTATCATTCTGGAAATAAACAGACAGATTTTATAAGTGAAAGACGCTTTCATACTTATGAAGGAAGAATTGAGAAATACACAAGCAGACAAGCAGACAAAGTTTCATTCGAAACAAACAAACAAAACGCAGAAAACGCGTCTCTGCGTCTAATTTGAAGCAAATGAGTATTACCACTGGTCTTGTCACTGTTGACATACTGTAGATGGATTTTCTATTTTTATTATTTAGAAATATAGAAAATATCTTCACAGGATTATAATGTTATTGATTATAATCTAAATTTTATAAAATCAGAATGTGGGATTATGTTGTATTATTAGACAAATTGATTCGAATTTTAAAATTAAAATAAACATAAGAATTTAATTTATCATAATGACAACATGACAAATAATTTTTGTAAATATTATGGTATAATGAAAGCAATGTCATTAATTTAAAAATGTATAAAAAATTGATCGAGTTAGAATACATTGGGATTCGTTTTATATTTTGTTTAATTACTTTAAATTATGTGTATAATGATGATATATCAGAGATATGTGTGTATATAGGTTATTCCCATTTCATAAAAATAATAGGAAAATTACGTGGCTCGATCTCGTTTAGTATCAAGGTGTTTTTTTTTCCTATACATATGGTTGTGTATGACATTTCTACCATAATATTGTGATCAATTAATGGGACTTATTCAGATAGTGTTCTTACCTCTATCATTAGTTTGGAAGATCTTATTTTCTGATATATGATTTTTAGAAAAGTCAACCACTCTAAAAATCACATTACGAATTCGAATTGGAGTTAGCTAAATATTAAGACGATATTGTTATATGCTTACGATTTCATAATTTTTCTTATATCTACATGCTACACCTATTATATTTATTTTATATCTATTAAATCATGTATCACTTGAGAATCAAGATACATGATTTAATAGATATGAGACAACTATAGTAATAAAAAAAATTGTAGAAAAGAATGAGGGTGGGAAGATTTTTTTTTTTTTTAATCTACCAATAATGTGGTGTGATACATAAATGATAGACACATTAATTTTAGTCCACCTGTAAATAAAAGATCACGATTGTATTATTCTGGTTGGTCTAATGTGAAAATTTGATTATTAAAAAGATTAAGTTGCACCTAATTAAACGTCTCCATAATTAGATCGTGCTATATTTTGTATATGCTCGATTTCACTCGTGTTGCGCACTTCTATCATTTTCCAAGCATAGAAATTCGAGCTGTCCAAGATCATGAGTCAATCTACTTTTTTGTTTCCTTCAAATTAAGCATTAAAATTTAATTGAGTCAATACACATTTGATGACTTGTTTAATTTAATCGAACTACTAATGACTCATGATATAATGTGAGCTGCTATACATATAAATATCTACAAGAAATATTTGACTTTTTTTTTTCTTTACAACATTTCTAATAATTGAGTATTGTTTGTAAACAATGATTACAAAAGCAAATGACAATGAAAATAAATACTAACTATAAGCAACAAAACCAAAATTGTATTATTAAAAAAAACAAATGAAGACCAAAATCTTTACAAAGTACGAGTCTTGCATTGAAAAATAAAAACTATTAAATCAGAGCTTGAAAAATGAATTATTATTTTTATTGTCTAAAAGATATTGAGTTATCAATTCGGGACTTAAATAATAAAATTTATCAATGTAAGATATAAAAGATACAAACATCAAATTTGAAACTCACAATTTCAGATGTTGTTTGATATCCTGCAATTTGTGATTATTTAAAGCTATTTAAAAATAATAATTTCATAGTATGAGATTGATGACCAAAAAAAAAAAAAAAGAAAGAAAAAATAAAATCGCTATCGGTAAATATAATAACAATGATATTGAATTAAAATTTTGTGATGCAACATCAGATTACTTTGTGGCTTTTTAAGTACTAATTTTAAATATTAGATCCTTGATTGATAATTTTATCTTTGTGGTGCCAAAAATATAAATAACTTAGAAAAATAAACATCTTAAATTAAATATAAAATAAATGTAAGTAGCAAGGGAAGCTAGAATGGAGCAGAAAAAGGGTGGCTAAGCCGAGGTGAGCCAAGCCGAGGCAGTAGAGCCTTGGGCTACAAGCCTGTCCGTGTATTGGGAATAATGAAAACAAGCTTTCGGTGTAAGCATCAAACTAGGTAATCAAATCCATATGTAATGCTTGCGTCATGTCACCATCACGATGACGCCATACAAGGCGCCATCTTCTTTTTGAGTTTGAAAATTGAAATATCAAAAATAAGATTTGACCCTTTTCCCCTTCTAGAAAGCCAGGCTTTGCCAACTGCAACCCTACATTTACCCAATCCAAAATTATCTCCATAATTATAAATTTTATCCCCAATATTTTAGTTAATTACAGCTGAATTTACATGAGTTTGTTTTGGAATTGTTTTCAGTGGGTTTTTTAATATATTTTATGTTTAAACGAAATTTTTGGTTGGTATGGACATTTGTGATTTGTGTAAAAGCTGAAATATATTTTGAATAAACGGATATGTATTTTTTAAATGCCCATTAGAAAAGGTTTTCCAAACACATTCTTATTGTAATAGTTTTCTTTGGTTAAAACTAAAACCAAACAAATTTTGAGGTTGTTTTAACTGAGATGTTGAGAATTTCTTATTGTCAAATGAGAAATCATGTAAATGTTGATTTTCATGTAAAGACTACAGATAAGGACAAACATATTGTGATGTCTCATATGTGTTAGTTAGATACATATATAAAAAAATAAAAAATAAAAATCGGATAATAAAATCATGTATGAGTAAGTTGTAAGTGACAAGTTGGAAAATTTTCGTTACCTGATCCAAACAAATTCGTTACATCTTTTCCTTGCACAAAAATCCATACTTAATATTGTTAAGATGTTACTTACACCACTTTAGTATAAAAACGTTGGAGATGCTCTTTTTATAATTTATTTATTTGTTGTATTTATTCATTATAGGGTTATATATGCAAAAGCATTCATTTGCCTCATCTGATGGATATATTTTAAGAATCGATATACAATAATAGGTACATTTTAAAAATTCACATTAGTAACCAATATATCTAATTGATTTTATCTTTAACAATCAATTATGTTAGTGTGTATATTCTTAATGCGTAACATATATTACAAAGTGGTTAATCTTATATATCTACAATCACAAACATATAAATAAATACATGACATATCACCAATAAAAACATCAACATATATCACCATACATGCAGAAGAGAGCATTTTCGTATTCCACAAGTACATTCAAATTTATGCAATAGAAATATCAAAAAACGATCTATATATTCAAATATCTTGTTTTTTCTTTTGCATATGAGGTTTTTCTCGGTATTTTAAATGCATAATAATTACAATAAAATTTTCAACAAGATTTTATTTTTTAATCTCATAACCAGTAGAATTATTTTAAAATTTAAACGATTGTAGCTCTAATTCTCATTTGGTTACAATAGAAATTCGATAAATTAATACTCGATTATTTAATAAATTCTTTAAAATAATATTTTTGGCCAGTTCCGACTCGATGATAGGGTGCTAAATTAATAATTCACTAATTATAAGATAATACATTTTTGATAATTTCTATAAATCTCATATAAAATATAAATTAATAATTCCTTATATACTACATATTACATGAATGATTTATGAAAACCGCTTAATTGTATTCGATATTGTCCCTTTACTCACTTACAACCCATAGTTACTAAGAACTCATTCTTGCAATTGCTTTTGAGTGGGATTTGGGTTATCCTTGTTGTGTTTGCATAATATTATTTTTTTCACACCTTTGAGATGGAAAGCCATGTTGTGTATATGATTTGTTTGTGTTAACATATTTTGATCTTGTATTTATATAAAAAATATTTTTTAATATCCATAAAATGATACATTGAACACAAGAAGCATAATAAGGTGCGAAATTAAAGAATTATTTCAAATTGGGTCATTCATTTGATATACGTACATGCATTGTACAATAATTAAATGAAAGTTTGAAAGGTATTTGTAAATTAAATATTTAATTATAAATTAATAAAATATTAATTAATATATAAATTAATAATATTAATTCATCGATTAATTAATAACTCTTTTAATTGATAAATTTTGGTGGTCCCATGAATATTAATTTATAGAGTTTATACTGTAGTTTGTATTATACGACTCAAACTATTTTGTCATAATATTGATCGCACCCAATTTAGGTCAAGTAATTTCTTTTTTTTTTTGAGTGAATAATTTTATTAAATTCTGATTAATATAGCCAAATTCTTTCATCCTTTTTATCTAAGACATATTATTTCCATTTAAAAGCTTTTTCCTTTCTTTTTTATTAAAATCATCTCCATTTAAAACTAAAGAAATTTAATAACAGAAAATAATATCAGTTGAAATAACGTCAAACAAACACTTGACAAAATACAGTTAACACACTCAAAACCTGCACGCATGTCATTTCATTTTGAAAACGGCGATTAAAAGATAAAAAGAAAATAAAAGATAGCAATTTTTTTTTTCTTTTTTTGCCAAAAAGATTTATTTTAATATGATGGTAAAGTAAGATGGCAATTTGTTGAAAGTATTGAATTAATTCAAAAAGATTCTTTAGGACCCACACGGAAATTAGATGGATAAATAAAAAGGATGAAAAGGGACACCACATGGGGCTTAACCCATTGGGTCCCACACTAGGCTATAGTAGGATTAGATTGTAATAGATTCCATTATCAGTGCCCATTCCCCTATTTGGATACACTAAATTAAATAATAATAGTTCATCAAACTATAAAAAGGAAATAGTGATAATTCTTGAACAATCTTTAATTAGTAGTGATTTGATAAGTACTATGGTGAGTTTAAGATTATTGAATCATAACTTGCCTTTATATATTTCATGCTATTAAGAGAGAATATATAGGTTACCCAATTTCATTAGTGTAGAGTAGTAGTGGTAGAGATTATTGTGGGAAATTAAAATTATAAATTACTCAGAATGTTTATGATGATAAATTAAATGATAAATTTTATGACAAGATCAAATTTATTAATTAGTTCTTAATTTTGGATTCTAATTTTAAATTTTTTAATAAAGAATTTAATTTAACAATTTTTTTCTCGTTTGAAATTTAAATTGAGTTCTCAATTTAAAACAAAATTTTATTTTCTTTTTTATTTATATTTATAGATTTTTTTATATTTCACTATGTATATATATTTTGGATAAATTAAGAACAATTTTCATCCGACTTATGTTAATTTATAAAAAAAAAAAAATACAAAAATATAATTAATTCAATTCATAAAATATAATTTATATTAAATTGATTAATATTAGAATCGATATTCTATACTTTTATTCATAAAAGTAAGAAAATAAAGGAATCTAATTTTTTGAATTGCATTTATTATATAAAAATTAATACAAGTCGAATGAAAATCATTCTAAAATTGTACGAACTTATTTTAATTTATCTAAACTAAATATACATATTAAAATATCGTTTTTATTTCATTTCCAGTGAAAATACCTCAAATTCGCTGGATTTCGGCAATATGTTAATAAAAATTATTATTATTATTATTATTACATATTTATTTAGTTATTGTCTACTGCTCTTCATTTCCACACCAATTCATTGTGAAAGAAATCACGGACGATCCACAATATTCTAGAGCTTACAAAACTGTCTAGTAAAATAAAAACGGATATGCTTTGTGATTGACCAAGTAATCATAGAGCAGGGCCAGCAAGCAATAATAGATTGTCTAGTTGGCTCTATGTCATATTTTTCATTTGAACCTCATATGAGTTCAAATTATTACTAATCTATATATTAACTTTGTACAAAATCTGTGATGTCATCATAGCAGACAATAGTATGAAGTAGTTTATCTTTATATTTGTTGTAATTATATCATTTTATTTGAATTTTTAAGTTCAATATATGTATTAATGTTAGTTATAATAATTTGTAAAAAACTAGATATATTTTTCAATATTTTTACAAAGTTTTCATATATTTTTTTAAAATGTTCGATATTTCCACCGAAATCGATATATTCATCGATATTTTCGTAAAATCATGATGCCAATATTTTCCACTAAAACCGATATTTCCGTCCTTACTTTTACCAAATCTTGTTTTCTTCTTTAGAAATTAGGGTATTTAATGTATTAATTAATTTTACATCACAAAATTTAAATATATATAATTATTACATGTTCTAAGGGGAACATTAAGATGCCAATTGTGGAAATATTAACATTATTTTACAAGGACACAATTGACAATTTGCTATTAACTAAAAATAATTAAATTTCAGATTATGGTTTTTTTATTCTTCTTTTATAAGTGGCCAAATTTTGAGTTTTTCTTTTCTTTTTAAATAATCAGCAGCGAGCTACGATAATTTTATAGACATTTAATGGACGATAGGTGTTGGATCAAAAAAAATAAAATAAAATGGAGGATAGGTGTTACATCTAATATGGAGTAATATATTGGAATTATATCAAATTTATAAAACCGAAAAAAGCCAAACATCGCGTTGTAGCGCCGAGAAAGAGTGGAGCCGAAGAGACCGGCTTGACGACCCCGTACTTAAAATACACTGCCAATTACTCTCTACAATGAAATTATCCTCGTTCCATAAATTAATCAGAGTTTTAAACCATGGTTTAATTATCCGTACATCTCTGACTGCCGCGTGTCCCAAGCAACGCGGTTCCTCTCTCCACCGCCCTATTTATTCCCCCTTCATCCTCCCCATTTCTCCTCTTTCCATATACCTCCTCTCTCTCCTTCTCTCTCTTTCTCTCTCTACTACACCACCGTTTTCAAGCACGGAAGGAACTCCTGAAAACAGCTCGAATTTGTCTGTAACTAGCCCTACCATTACCTATCTTCTTCAAGAGATTTCTAATTTTCATGGCCTAATCAATTCATCGCTCTCTTGTTCAAATTTTGCTACTTTTGAGTGAATTTTTTTGTGCGTTTTCGCTGCCGTACTTAATTAATTGAGAGGGAAAGTGTGTAATTGGGGGGAAAAAATGGCGTCCGATAATTTGATGACGATGGAACAGCCGTGGTTCTTACGCCCGACATTTGCCGATGCTTGGCTTTCTGATATCTTCACGAAGGAATCCGACACCCTGACAAAGGCTCTGCAGAAATCGTTCTCGACCACCACATCCTCCGACGGCGACGCTTTTTCGGCAGAAATGGTGGAGTCTCTCTTCGCGCAACCGGAGATTGCGCCTCTTCAGACGCCGACTCCATCCGGCGGCTCCGAGAACGAAGCTCCGGTGTCGAAGCCGCGCCGCAGCGTCCCGCCGAGCGGCAGGGTCACCAAGCGGAAGTCGCGGGCGTCGAAGCGCGCGACAACGACGTTTATCAACGCGGATCCCGCTAATTTCAGGCAGATGGTGCAGCAGGTCACCGGCGTGAGATTCGGAGGCTTGGACGGGCAGCTGCCTGTGGCGCCGGTGCTGAAGCCGGAGCCTCAGAGGGCAATCAACCGGCTTCAACTGGGTGGCGGCATGCCAACACTCGACACATCAGCTTTCTTCCTGAATGGCTCGGCTTCATCTCTGGTGGCGCAGCCGCATACGGCGTCGACGATGCTGGGCCAGGGCGCGACGGGGCTTGACTTGGACTCTTTTTGTAGCTTCCCCACTCTCGAGTCATGGAAAGTGATGTAGTTATGGAGAAAAGTGTAATCTTAGTTACCTTTCTTTTGTTTCCATTTAGCCTGCAAAAAATGGGGGAGGGGTAAAATGGGAAGATCTGTTAATATCTGTGGGTAGGGTGGTCATGCCGTGTAGGGATGGAACTCTGTTTTTTTTATTTACTTTACTTGTTTTTTCCATCATTATATGAACAAGTATTTCGGGTTATATTTCTTTTTTCTTTTAATATTTTTAAAAAAATCTCATTGATTTGCATAATTGTGAAATTTTGAAAAGGAGAAAGAGGTAATTAACGATTGTTGTTGGTCCATAATTGGCCAAAGAGGCAAAAAAATGGTTGCGATTGTGTAAGGATTTAAAATACCATAAGATGCTCGATTGTAAGAATGTATCTTGTATTGTGGTTTATTTATTTTATTCGGATTTGGTATATAATTCAAATCAAGTCAACTTAGTTTGGCATTAATCATGAATGATTGCAGTGTTGAACAGCAAAATATCTCACCCAAGTTAAAATTTCTTGAACGGAGCAAGAGCACAACTTTTATATGTATTTTTTTGTTACAATTATTGTTCTCTGTTGTGCTCAATGAAAGTGAAGTCGATTCACAGTTTATTCTAAATTCACATCAAATGTCTCATCTCTTTCATTTTGTTAAGGGTTCAAATCATAGAATAAAATGTAGAAAAATTATATAATATTTAAAAATAATTATGGGCTTTCTATGATTCGACTAGACATTTCCTGATTTCGTCTTTTTAGTGTGACATACAATTGAGGTTTTAAGGTCATTGTTGAGACGGATCCATGTACGTGCTGCTTTTGTGGTAGGTAGAATACACATGAAATTTTAATTTTAAAATCTTTTAAATAGACTTATCTTTTGTGTGTATTCAAAAAAATGTTAGCCCATTTTTCGACGTGGTAAAAAGAAACAAGTATAACGAAAATATTCTAATTTGGAACTTCATTCTTATCAGAAACAAAAGTTTGGGGTAGTTGATTGTAGTCAAGTTTAGAGATCAAAGTATATTGACACTGCGCTAAGTGCTTACTAATGTATCTAAATATATTTTTTAGGAGTATATTACTTCTCAATTCTAAACCTAATTAGAAGTGCAATTTAATCTTTTTTTTTCTCAATTTAAACCCTGAATATTGGATTGAGTTTCAATTTAAGACAAAATTTCATTTTTTTTCTTTTTTCTTTTATTTATATTTATAGATTTACTAACATTTCAATATGTATTTATATTTTAAATAAGTTAAGTCAAATTAGAGCAATTTAGAAATGATTTTCATTCGACTTGTACTAATATATATATATATATATAATGAATGCAATTCATAAAATTAAGATTCTCTTATTTTCTTAATTTTATGAATACAATTATAGAAAATCAATTTTAAGATTAATCAATTTAATATAAATTATATTTTATGGATTGAATTAATTGTATAAATTAATACGAGTCGGGTGAAAATTGTTTCAAAATTGACTAACTTATCATAATTTATTTAAAATATAAATATTATTAAAAATTAAATAAATCTATAAATATAGTATAAAAAGAAAAAAAATGTAATTTTGTCTTAAATTGAGAACTCAATTTAATTTTCAAAAATTAAATTAAGAAAAAAAATTAAATTAAATCTCTTATTGAGAAACCTTAAAATTTGGATTTAAATTTAAGAATTAATTTATAAATTTCATCTTATTATAAAATATATTCTATTTTTATGCCTTAGCTGCTTTATAGTATTTCTATCCAATTGTTTCTTGAAGGACCCTCAATTATAACTTTTTTCTCTAATTTCCCTCCTACGAACAATTATATTATACCGCGTTACTAAATATAACTTTGAGATGGAATCTCGCCACATAAATTCATTAGTCAATATCTATTTTGAAAGTTATGGATTCAACTTATGATATTGTGAATGTTCTCACAAGAGTTATATTCCTCCATCTTATATGTATTTGAGCTGATAGCATTATTTTCAGCAATCTAATTTATAAGTCTCATTTTTTTTTCGATCATAAAATAAGAATTCGGATATTCAATATTCCCTTTTTTTGAGCCATCAGAGGTTTAAAAATGCTAATATACACCCTACCTCCGGTCTGATTTTAATGTATTGTTAAAGTTTTGATCATAAATTAAGAAATATTAAAATTTGATAATATTTATATGAAAGTCCTTAAGAAATCTTGTTGCCGGGAATCAATTAAGTGAGATTGTAGAATCGTATATTGCAGAATAAATATGAAGACAATTAAAAAATAATTTTGGATGGTAAATGTGGAGAATATAGGTAGAAAGACAAATAATTCAAAACAATATTAAATTTATAAAACGATATTTAAATGAGATCGGAGAGTGTATTCTATACTTCATTTGTTCTCAATTAAGTATTGCTTTAGTGGTCAAATATTATTTCAATTAAGTGTTCATTTAGAATTTTTATGTAATTTTATTCCTAAAATTATTTTTATTAATTCCTTAACTAAAATTTACAAATTTCCTATGATCTTTTTAATGTAATTAATTTGATTTTATTCCAAATCTAAATCATAAATTTCTCAACTAGTAAAGAATATATTTATTCAAATTTTATTTTCACTAATCTATGATAAAAACTCCAAAAACACTTAATTAGGATCTGAGGAGTACAACATTATAAACCCGTCAATTCTATACAATTTTTTTTAAAACAATTTTTGTTATAAATTAAAAAATAAAATTAGACAAAAATGCCTTTAAACAATCTCCTCTTCTACTTATCCCCGTTGAGTAATAATGAAAAATAATAATAATACATGGTAGGTTGGAAAAATAAGAGAGCCTTTTAGGATAATAGAAAACAAATTTAAAAGAAATGTCGAATTACTGCTTAAAAAAACCAAATAACGATAACCAAATTGTGATCTACAGAAAACCATTTAATAATATTAGACAGAATACATATCAAATCTTGAGTACCTACTTTATCTATATATATACATGTAGTTAATTAGCGCAACCAAACCCGTCATAACAGAGTCAATTAAGCAAGCCTACATCAGGTTTGGTGGCCCATCACTTAGTAGTACTAATTATAGTTTATACTTAATTAATTAATATAAATTGGGATTTGATTCCAGCTATACATTATTTATTTCGTTCACTGTCTAACAATAATATTGGGACATCTGTTGTTTTGCTACTAGGGATGGCAACGGGGAGGAGTGGGGTCGGGGAAGCAATCCTCATCCCCTTCTCCGTGTTTGTGGGGAATCCACGTCACCGTCCCCACTATCTTCGTGGGAAAAATTTCCTCCCCGTCCCATCATTTTTTTAATAATATATAAAAATAATTCATATAATTACATATATTAAAATATTAAATTTTCATTATTTTTCAATATTTCAATACACTTAAAAGAGAATGAGAAATAGTATTTTGAGTTTTTTATTTGTATATTAAAATATATTTAATTTTTTATAATAATTTATATTATATTATTTAAATAAATAATATATATATATATATATATATATATATATATATAATTCGGGCCCGTGGGTAATGGGGTGGGGATGCATTTTAGGTAATTCCCACCCCATTCAGGGGATCCCACGGGGAACGAGGATTCCCGACCCCACTGCCATCCCTATTTACCACACTGATTCAAACATAAATACATTAGATATGTTACGTTTTGATTTGATACATACCAATTGCAAAAGTCCTCATATTAAATATAAATACAGAGATAAATTGGTGAAATGTTCAGAAAATAAATAAAATAGAAATTTGAAATATGATGTAATATAATTACTTATTTCGTCCCATAAAGTAGACTTGTATATTATTTTTATCCATCCCATTAAAATAGTTTTTAATTTCATACATGTCTTTAATTGTATGCATATTGAATTACTACACCTCAACTTCCTATTCACTTTTTGAAACAAAATAAAAGTTTCATTCAATGTTAAAATTAATGAATGATAAGGATATACTTAGAAATTCAAGTATTTTTTTTTAATTTATATATATATATATATATATATATATATATATATATATGAATGATGAAATATATAATTTACATAAAGAAATTTGAACATAATACGTATCATGAGTACAACACATGTTAAGTGTTACATTATTAAATAATGAAACCAACATCAATAAATTCAAAATATGAGATATAATAAGACATTTAAGTCTATTCATATGTTAGTCTATACTCATCATAAATCCGTTTTGAAAATTCAAACACACTAAAATCATCTATTCCAAAAATAGATTAACTATCCCATGTACAATTCTTTTATAATTAAATTTGTAGCCACTAGTCTGTTAAAACCAATAAATTCCGACATTGTGTGTATAAAAAATTTTGTTCGTATATATACCAAGCATTAATTTTTAAATTGCGAGACGTGATCTTCTTCTCTACACATATTTCATGCCCCACGGAACTCGTTCAACATACGCATATAGTTAATTAATTTTAATCAAATTGTTCTTAATAAATATTACATTGTGCATCATCTCGAAATCATATCGTTTGAAATCGAATTCTTTTTCCAACATATAAAAAATTTCAAATTGTTGTCAGTTTTTCTCTAAAAAAAAAGAATTAAAAAATTCATTGAATGCTTACTGAAGTCAAAAGTATTATCAGAGATCTAGTTTAATAATATTACAAACATATTCGATTTTGGTAATAGCCTTAGGTTGACTTGGGTCTCGAGATTTCTTTATTTTTGTCCTATTTATACATCAACTTGCTAGTGAAGGTATAATATGGGTCGACGTGTAATCTTGAAACTAATATTATTTTAGTTTTGTCAGTCAAATTAATTTTTTTGTATGATTTAAGACAAATTTAAGTGTATTCAATGTTGGAATGAAGATTGTAGACGTATGCATGTGCCCACGCATTATCAGGGTCAACATAGATCTCATTGAGGCCAACTATCCACTAGTAGCGACGTAAGCATGATATACTATTGACATAATGAAAACAATCAATTAATTCAATTGATGATGAAGATAATTTTTATATTCTTTAGTATTTATGTTATTTAACAACCTTTATTAGTGGTATGTGTGTTTGAAGATATTCCATTTAAATACAAAATCACATATTGCCTAAAATATTCAAACAATTACATTTTTATGAATAACTTTTGTGAGATCCGCTCATGAAATTAATTATGCGAGAAGGATTAATTATTAATTTGTAATATTTATAATCACATATGAGTTTATGAAAATAAAATTGATTTTGAATTGTCTCACTAAATGTATCTGTAAGACTGTCTTATTTGAATTTTTGTGTTTATTAATTAATGAATCGCTTTAAATAAATATATTTGAAGCTATAAATTTATCATCCATCTATATATAAAAGCTTATAATTTTTTTTTTTTTTGTGAGGAAAAGCTTATAATCTATTATTTCTATTTGAATGGGTTCATGAAGGAAAAACTAATAATTATATGTGCAGAAATCCCTTTTAAGCAAAAATTATTTCTGCATGTATAAATATGTTTATAAGGTAAAAAAAGAAAAGAAAAGGAAAACATATTTCTATAATAAAATATAATTATTTACAAATCTCATAAAAGTTATGACCGCCGGGTCTAAAATATCCAATTGTCTAAGCCTTTATTTTATTTAGACTGATGGCAGTCCAATTACAGGCCATCTAGAAAGTAATATTTAGATATCTAAATTTGTGGTGACAAAAATTGTCAATTTTTGTCTTAAATTACTATTTTCACTTAAAGTAATTGTTAAAGAAAAAAAAAAAAGGAATATAAGCAAAACAAGAAGTGTTCTATAAGTGATATATTTAATTAAAACCAATGAGTTTATGTTTTTTTTTTATTAATTAAACCAACCGACAGAATAATAAAAGTGATTTATCATATGATCAAGTTGCATTATACAGAATTTAATATTCATCGTTAATTTCATTCGTATATAACTATATGAATATAAAATGAATTTACATTTCATTAGCTGTAACGTAATTGAATAATTAGAAAAAGAAAAGGAAAAGGAGAAAAACCATTCTTAAATAAAATATTCATATGGTGACAAATCGAAAATGATATTAATGAGAATTTAGAAGACAGGATGACAAATTGTGTACTTTAACAACTAATCATACGTCATAAAAATGGAAAAGCGATTTCCTCTTAAGTATTTAATAGTCGAATTGTCAAAACAATAAATATCATTGTTGACACTGCAGCTAAATTCAAACTCACAAATTATATTGGAAAATGAAATGGTCCATCTAAACTAAAATTCCCACAAAAAGTTAATCGATCAATTTCATTGTTGGTGATCTTACCTTATATTATTGTTTAGGGATATTATTAATATATAATTGACATTTGAACTCGTAGCTTTCCTTTCATGTTTATAATTTACTTATAGTGCAAATATGGTTTGAGTTAAATATATTTTATTTTCTATTATGTTTTGGATTTGAATTTTTTGTTCGAAAATTATTATTATATATATATATATTGTATTTTTGTTTTTTTTATTATATATGCAAATTTCTATAAGTTGGTATAATATTATATTATATAGATTATTGAGTGCATGGATGACGAGCATTGGGAAGACTTAATCGTTCAAACAAGATTTGGTAAATCTGGTTATTATAGTATTTAATGTAGTATTCATGGTCAATTATTTAATATAAACGTGCTTATATAAACATACATATAAAACTTTACAATATATTATGCTTAGTGTAATCTATTCAACACTAAAAAAATCAGAAGAGTACATTGGGCTATTGCTTGTTTTGCAAACCATTTTAATGGAGTTCTGAACATGAAAATTGATTGGTTTAATGGTTGTGTTTTGAAATCAGTATCTTTCCAAAAAAATATATTTTTGAATAACTGATTTTTTTTTTGATTAAATTGGAAAATACAGAATTTAATTTTAATTTCGGAAGATATAATAAATTTTTTTTTTTTTCAATTAGGGCTAGATAGAATAAAACGTCAAACAAGAGATGCTGTACTTGATTGTACTGTCTTGTCATTTTCTAGGTTGACTTGACTACAGTTTCTTTAAAAATCAATTTTAACAACCCTCAAAGTTCTAAAAATATGTCAATTTCGTACCCATAGTTTCAATTGCACATCATTTGTGTCTATCATTTAGGTACAAATTGATACAAAACACCTAATTAGTCCAATTTGTCACTCTCTGAAAAACTTGTTCAAAATAGTTCAGCTATTCATGGGTGCAACATATGCATATTACAGGTACAAATTATTGATTATAAGGTACACGTTAGCACGCAAAATACTTTTCAAAAGAAACAGAAATCCCACAAATTCTATTCATATGATTTATTTAATTTTTGCATTAAATCTTTTAGCATTCTTTTATATTTTGAAGTAAATTGATTAAATATTTAAAGATACGTTGCGTTATGACTAATTAAATACAATATATGTAAGATAAATATTATAATAATTTTCACTGTCTAATTGAATTCGAATAAACTCGATAGAGTATCAAGAATTTTCTTTTCAGGATAAAGTACCCTTTAATGATTTGATTTTTTAAACCATGCAATTATAACAATTAGGATTAATAATTTGATATGATAAAATTCTAAAATTAGTTTCTTTTGAGTTATAATTGCTGAATCGAATATGAAATCTTAAGCAGGTAAGAAATGTACCTGTGCTAAGCTAAATCAATTGGGAATCAATAATTCAAAACTTAATATTACTTACGCTGAGTCTATAGGTATTGTTTCTCCTTTCAAATCATGATATTTGTTTGTTTTTTTTGTTTTTTTTTGTCCTTTTTAGAGAAAACCTATGTGTATGATTGAAAGCCACAAATTTAGCACAACATTTAATGAAATTTCCAGGTCGTTGACGCGTGTACTATCCCTAACTACCAGATCCACCGTTCAGTATTCACAAGCCCATCATCTGACGGCTGCTATCACATGTTGACTATTCTCTGAAAGGAATAGCAAAAGTTCCTTGTATATGTGGGACTCCACATTTGAATTGGCCAAATTTTGGTGAGATGTGGATTTATAATTTATTGCTTCTCAAAGTTATTTAAGAAAGTAGTCATTCCAAATTAATTTGAAATAGGTGATGCTAAATAGGAATGTTTATCAAAATTTTCGAGGTTTTGTTAAACCCTCCATTCCATAATAAAAATCTTTATTCTATAATAATAATAGAAAAAATACGACTGTTGTTTGAGAATGATGAAGTGATAAATATCTAGATACATTATTCATATTGCAGACAATGCACATAGTTTAATATTCCAATTAATCTGGACTTTATAAATTTTTAAATATTTAAAAAAATGTTTACAAAGTTAATAAATTATTGCTGTGCAGATTTTTATAACAACAAAAGTAGTTAAAAAAGGCCTAATAAATAAAATATTTGCAAGTTTCAGATGATTATTTAGCTTCTCTAAATTAATTAGATAATATAAGTTTAGAATAAGTTAAGAAATCCAAAAAAAAAAAAAAAGAAAAGAAAACCTTGAAGGGATTAATAATGGTATTTATTTTTCTTTTAAAAAAATATATATTTATTTTTAAACAAGTTGTAGTCTGGGGATTCTGTAAGCGATGACGTGGCCATTGACTTTGTCAAAGTCTTTGCAATTTTAATAATGTTCGCTCTCACCTATTCTTTCTGTTGCCATCACATTCTTTTGTACCTATGCACCTGATTTCATGCTTACCATCTTATGATCTCATGGTTCTACTTTTAATCTTTTTATTATTTAAATTTATTTAAAATAGTAAACTATCTATTGTCATTAACTCATTAAAAACTTATATATGTTTAGCATCATCTAATTCCTTTGAGATTTCTTGCGACATAACTTATAATCGTAACATAGTGTTTTGAAAAAATAATTTAAAATCGCATCTTTTAGCACTAAGATACATATTTATAATGTTTTTTTTTGAGTTAAGATATTTTTCTTTTATTGTTGTTGTTATTTATTTATAAATATCACATCTCGGTATATTTTACAATATTTTACTGCATAGTCTTATTATATAGTGGCCGTTTCGAATATGTGAATTGAAAACTTAGAGCTGTAAATTTAGAAATCAAGTGTGTGGTTGAGCTTATAAGTTATTAATAGAATTTTAAAAGTTTTTAAAATGTTTGATATTTTTTTTTAACAAAGTCTTATTACTCCCTAAAATATAATGTTGGATTTCATTTTTTTTAGAGGAAAATCACACCTTATTTTTAAAATAATACTATCTTAGTTTGACAATGTTTTTAATTTTATCATTTAAACTACATAATTTCCACTACTTGCATCTTATCAGCTACATGATCTAATCTATCCACTAGTTATATCTCACAAGATGTTTTAGAGAAGATGTGTTATCTAACTTTGAAAATAACTTGCTAAAGTGTTTGCAGGAAAATAAATGATGAAGCTTATTATAAGATGATGTTAATGACAATTATGTAATGTAAATGATAAATTAAAGAATTTGTACAGGGATTTTTTTTTTAGAAATGAGATGAGGTCTCAATATTCTTGTAAAACAACACAAAAACCCTAAGCATCTTATTTTAAAACTTTTACCATATAATGTCATATAAGAATCTTATTAGCTCATTCTTATTTTATTAGAGTCTATAAGATTAGATTTGAGTAATATAATTAAGATTAGATATTAGAGTCTATAAGATTATATTTGAGTAATATAATTAAGATTAGATATGAGATTCTTTTTAATATAAAGATTTTTGCTAAAAGAGAATATCCCAGTGATAATATTATCATGGTGGACTATCTAACTACCCCAACTATGCATCAATAAAGTTTAAAATCAAGATGGATTGACTTGGTCTAAAGCAGTAACTGTAAGTGGGCTTCTTGACTCATAAAGATATATGAATTTTCCTTCTTCTTTCTCAATAGAAAGGATAAAATCAAGGCTAGCTGTTTAATCATGCCCTCTTTTTTCCCTAGATTTTTAACCATTTTGACCACCCCACTAAATGCTTCAAACTTGACTACATAGAAAGCACCACAACTATGCCTTCTGAGAAGTAATTTGCATTGAATCTGAATCAATCATACCTGTTTAAGGATTCTTGTTCAAAGAAGAAAATGGGATTTGATAAATTCTTAGAAACTTTTATGGTTAGGATTTGTTGAACCAAATCCAATTCATGGTTTTTCTAGATTTGATTAGTCAACAAGGATTTGGTAATGCTATTAATAATCTTTAGTTACATGGAGATAATGTGTCGTATCAAAAAACAAAAACTTGGATGAGACTGTATTACAAATCACATTTTAAGAGACGGGGTCCTAAACATTTCATTCCACCTTATTATTAAATTACAGTGGATAGTCGACATTCAAATCTTCTTGATAAGATTTATTGTACACATCAAAATTAGTGAGCTGATCTTATAAGATAGTGCCTCAAGTATAAAAAATAGTAGCTTGTTCGAATTATTTAATTTATTTTACTTGGGAAATAAAATTAAAGCCCTTAAAACTTCCAAATTTGTGGTGCATTGTATTTTCAGTACAATTCTTGCAACTAGAGAATTATATAGTTTTCAAAAAAATTATATTATTACCTGTTCCATGTTAATGGAATAATGCAATTTCGTTTAAATGGAAGGATGTTTTGTTGGGCTACTGCATTATTAGTGGGCTAAGCCCAGTTGTTGTAGTGGACTTCTTTATTCCATTTTTTACCGAAACCTTGTTCGTTGAAAAGCATTACTAGCAATGGATCAGACCTTACTATAAGCCCAATATAACTGGGCCTTGTATCAAGTTGGGTCGGGTTTCCAAGTGGAGTTCCTAAAATCAGGCTCCAAACCGACATAAGTGCTGATTCGTAATTTCGTATATGTTGGTAGGGCTCCATTTCTTATTCGGGTAACTATAAATACATACGAATACCACACAATCGGTAATTCGCTCTCCGATATCGCTTCTACACTGAGAGGAAAAATTTCCAAATCCAGGTCAGTTAAATTTCATAATTTATCGAAACCCTAGGTTCATGCGTATGTATATTGAGCGCATATGGTGATTTTGCTGCATCAATCCCTGTTTTTCAACAATTATTTTTGGTGTGTTTAGTCGATTTTATATTTTATGATTACTATTTACCATTCCTTCAATTTTCGGTGCGCCTTATCTCGTTTCCGTTCAATCCTTCCGGAAATAACATCGAGAAAAAAAGATCTCAATATATATTGGAAACCTCGTAAAACCCTAGCTTCGTGATGTTGATTTCTTCTATTTCTGTTACAGATCGTTGAGTGATGGTATGATATATCTTTTGCGTGTGGTGGTTGTTGGTATAATATTGTTTTTCCAACTTGTGGGCAATTGATTAAAGAGCAAGTTTCTCTTTCACTGGTATGTGGTGTTATTTGTTATATGAACCTCATATCCAAGTATTTCGATTTATTTATTTTCTTCTAGAGATTTGGAGTTGTAGTTTAAATTTTCATGTGTTTTCTGTTCTAATACTTTGTTGATTTTGCTTATATGCGCCAGGAATTCAAATTTAGGGTTAGGTTTTTGTGTTGTCAGTTCCGGAGTAACTTGGGATCATTAAAATGGATGTGGATGCTGAGATTCATAAGGTCAAAGAAGAGAGGCAAAAAATGGAGAAGGACCTTGCTGCACTAACCTCTGTTACTTTTGACACTGAACTCTACAGTGCTAACAAGTTTGATGGCTATGATAAATCTATACCTGTGAATGAGGATGAGGACCATTTGGACGTAACTGAGAATGCGATTGCTCAAAAGATGGCATCCTTTACTGCCCCAAAACAATTTTTCAAAGAGCCTCTAAGAGGTGGTGAGGGTGATGAAGTTTCTGGTTTTAACCAGCCAAGTAAGATTATTGATCGAGAAGATGAATATAGGAGGAGGAGGTTAAATAGGATTATATCTCCAGAAAGGAACGATGCATTTCAGGACAATACCCCTGGTCCTGAGGTGAGGACGTATGCTGATGTGATGAGGGAAGAAGCACTGAAGCGTAAGGAGGAGGAGGTGAAGAGGGAGATAGCTAAAAGGAAGAAGGAAGAAGAGGAGACAAAGGAGAAGGAAAAGGACGTAGAGAAGCCAAAGAAGAGGAATAGATGGGATATGTCCCAGGATGAGAATGCCACTGGGAAGAAGGCTAGGGCAGGATCTGACTGGGATTTGCCTGACTCAACACCTGGAATTGGGAGGTGGGATGCAACCCCAACACCTGGTAGAATTGGGGAAGCAACACCCTCGGTCTCAAGGAAAAATAGATGGGATGAAACTCCAACTCCTGGGCGAATGAATGATTCAGATGCAACTCCAGCTGGAGGGGTTACACCTGGAGCAACTCCTGCAGGAATGGCATGGGACGCTACTCCTAAGCTGGGAGGGTTGGCTACTCCAACTCCCAAAAGGCAGAGATCAAGATGGGATGAGACTCCAGCTACTATGGGTAGTGCTACACCAGGTTCCACCCCTGCTGCAGCATATACTCCTGGTGTTACTCCTTTTGGGGCTGTTGATATGGCTACTCCCACTCCCAATGCCATTATGAGAAGTGCGATGACTCCTGAGCAGTACAATTTGTTGAGGTGGGAGAAGGATATTGAGGAAAGGAATAGGCCATTAACCGATGAGGAGCTTGATTCAATGTTTCCAGAAGAAGGGTATAAGATTTTGGAACCCCCTGCTTCCTATGTTCCTATCAGAACTCCTGCCCGCAAACTTCTTGCTACACCCACTCCAATGGGGACACCTCTTTATAACATTCCAGAAGAAAATCGAGGCCAGCAATTTGATGTACCTAAAGAGTTACCTGGAGGTTTGCCGTTTATGAAACCTGAGGATTATCAGTACTTTGGCTCACTGCTAAATGAAGACAATGAAGAGGAACTATCTCCAGAAGAGCAGAAAGAGCGAAAGATCATGAAACTCTTGCTAAAAGTTAAGAACGGCACTCCCCCGCAGAGGAAAACTGCTTTGAGACAGCTCACAGACAAGGCTAGGGAATTTGGTGCTGGGCCTCTGTTTAACCGTATTCTACCACTACTCATGCAGCCCACATTGGAAGACCAGGAGAGACACTTGTTAGTAAAAGTTATTGACAGGGTGCTCTACAAGTTGGATGAATTGGTTCGCCCCTACGTCCACAAAATTTTGGTGGTTATTGAGCCACTGTTGATTGATGAGGATTATTATGCTCGTGTTGAAGGAAGAGAGATCATCTCAAATCTAAGCAAGGCAGCTGGATTGGCCACTATGATTGCTGCAATGCGTCCAGACATTGATAACATTGATGAGTATGTTAGGAACACTACTGCGAGAGCATTTAGTGTTGTTGCCTCTGCCCTTGGGATTCCTGCATTGTTGCCATTCTTGAAAGCTGTCTGTCAGAGTAAGAAATCATGGCAAGCTCGTCACACTGGTATCAAGATTGTGCAGCAGATTGCTATTTTAATAGGGTGTGCTGTTCTTCCGCACTTGAGGTCCCTTGTTGAAATAATTGAGCATGGACTTAATGATGAAAATCAGAAAGTCAGAACTATCACGGCTCTATCTTTGGCTGCCCTTGCTGAGGCTGCTGCCCCCTATGGTATTGAAAGTTTTGACTCGGTGTTGAAGCCTCTGTGGAAGGGTATCAGAACCCACCGTGGGAAAGTCTTGGCTGCTTTTCTTAAGGCCATTGGTTTTATTATACCACTCATGGATGCTATATATGCCAGCTACTATACAAAGGAAGTTATGGTCATTCTGATCCGTGAATTCCAGTCGCCAGATGAAGAAATGAAGAAGATTGTGCTGAAAGTGGTGAAGCAGTGTGTGAGTACTGAAGGTGTGGATGCAGATTATATTAGAAATGACATTCTTCCTGAATTTTTTCGTAATTTCTGGGTCCGTAGAATGGCCCTGGACAGGAGAAATTACAAACAGCTTGTTGAAACGACAGTGGAGATAGCTAACAAAGTTGGTGTTGCTGATATAGTCGGTAGAATTGTTGAAGACCTGAAAGATGAAAGTGAGCCTTACCGTAGGATGGTTATGGAAACAATTGAGAAAGTAGTTGCGAATTTGGGGGCATCTGATATTGATGCTCGCTTAGAAGAGCTATTAATTGATGGAATCCTCTATGCATTCCAGGAGCAGACTAGTGATGATGCCAACGTTATGCTTAATGGGTTTGGTGCTGTTGTGAACTCTCTTGGTCAGAGAGTGAAGCCATATCTTCCTCAAATATGTGGTACCATAAAATGGCGGCTCAACAATAAGAGTGCGAAAGTGAGACAACAAGCAGCGGATCTTATATCCAGGATTGCTGTGGTTATGAAACAGTGTGGAGAAGAACAACTGATGGGCCACCTGGGTGTCGTATTGTACGAGTACTTGGGGGAGGAATATCCCGAAGTTTTGGGTTCGATTTTGGGTGCCATCAAGGCCATTGTCAATGTTATTGGTATGACTAAGATGACTCCACCTATCAAGGATCTGCTTCCTCGACTGACACCTATATTGAAGAATCGTCATGAGAAGGTCCAAGAGAACTGTATTGATCTTGTTGGAAGAATTGCTGATCGTGGACCGGAATATGTTCCAGCAAGGGAGTGGATGAGGATCTGCTTTGAGCTTCTGGAGATGCTCAAAGCACACAAGAAGGGAATCCGTAGGGCCACTGTGAACACTTTTGGCTATATCGCTAAGGCTATCGGGCCGCAAGACGTTCTTGCTACATTATTAAACAACCTCAAGGTCCAAGAACGCCAAAATCGTGTGTGCACAACCGTGGCCATTGCAATTGTTGCAGAAACATGCTCACCTTTCACAGTTCTGCCTGCTTTGATGAACGAATATCGTGTGCCTGAGCTCAATGTCCAGAATGGTGTTCTGAAGTCGCTGTCTTTCCTGTTTGAATACATTGGTGAGATGGGAAAAGACTACATATATGCTGTTACTCCATTGCTCGAGGATGCCCTCATGGACAGGGATTTGGTTCATCGGCAAACTGCAGCTTCAGCTGTTAAACACATGGCTCTTGGAGTTGCGGGCCTGGGATGTGAAGATGCATTAGTCCACCTGATGAATTACGTATGGCCCAACATTTTTGAGACATCGCCACATGTTATCAATGCTGTGATGGAAGCTATTGAAGGAATGAGGGTGGCATTGGGAGCTGCTGTGGTACTTAACTATTGTCTTCAGGGACTATTCCATCCTGCGAGGAAGGTTAGAGAAGTATACTGGAAAATCTATAACTCGCTGTACATCGGTTCTCAGGATACCCTTGTTGCTGCTTATCCGGTACTGGAGGATGAGGAAAACAATGTATTTTCAAGACCTGAATTGCATATGTTTGTTTGATTTAGTTCTTAAGCTCATGGCAGTTGTTTTTTTGTCTGTTGAGGATATTGGTAGATTGATTAAGACTCAGTAGTAGGTCTCAAGAGTGCTACGACTTTATTTGTATCTTAATATTCAGAGTTCAGCTTGGTTTGACTTGTATTTGAATAAGGGGCTACTCGAACTTCTATATGTTGCATCGTTTATAGTCTATTTCAATTGGGTTACTTCACAACAACAGGTGGAAATTCTAGCTTGTTTAGATGTAAACTGCATCGTTTATAGTATTTGTATTTGATTCGATCCTTTGTAGCATAAATGCAGTTTAACAATTTAAAAGTAATAATATTTTCAACATAATAACAGAAGTGAGAATAGCATATATTAGCAGGCAATCACCAAGATTACACAGTTGTCCTTCATCTCGCAAGCTCACAAGCCACATTTACTGATGCATTCCTCCACTCCTATAACTTAATTTCCTTCACGAAGGTCTAACCTCGAACCATTGTCTTTTATATCTAAACTATGACTATTGCAAGAATGAGACTCTAAAATTGGAATTACAAAATCACCATCTTTCATAACCCCTGCATTGTTGTTCTTAACTACAAACTCTATATCTTCTCCATCTTCCTCTTCCTCTTCCTCTTGCTCTCTCAACTCTCTAGTATTACGGCAACCCAACAACAAGAGCTCCAACATTCTCCTCCGAACATCATAAACAGTATCGGCTTCAACCAAACAACCCCCCTTATAAGCCTCCCTTAGGAAAACCATTTGAGTGTCCCCTCTCGTTGATACATAGAATATTCCAGGATGCTTCAAAAGAAGCTCTCGCAAAACAACCTCTATTCCTAAATCCTTCCTAAAATGAGCCAATCGCTCGACCTCCACCATCTTCTCCACAGTCAAGCTCAAAAGCTCGTGGATGATTCCCACTGCACGCTTCTCGTACTTGTCTACTCCTCCACATGTACGCACTCGAACTTTTTCCAATTTCTTGTATGGCTTCACATAGGAAAGCCTCTGCCACTTCTTTAGTCTTTCCTTAAACCCTGGAACTATCTTAAACCCTGTTGGAAAGTTGATGGGAAATGCATATTTGGTCTCAAACTCGCTCAACCATTTCTCTCTGTACTCTTTTTCCCTCCAAGCTTCGATCTTTGCTGAAAAACACAAACACCGTTCTTTCTCATTCCAATCAACCAATTCAACTATCTCCAAATCTATCATCCTGAATATCTCACTATGCTTTCTGATTATGGACTCCCTAAAATTCTCAGGCAGTCCTAATTCCCTTCTCATCAATCTAATGGCATGTATATGAATTCTCCCATTTACAGACATGGATAAGATCTTCCTTATCTTAATCACATTCATGTAATCCAGATCACTCAAAATTTCATCTTCCAGCCTAACCAATTCCACAAACTTGGAAGTAAATTTACAGCACGCAGTCCTTCTAACAGGGTGAGTGAATACCTCAAATACATGTGGGTATTTCCGCACGAACTCGCCGGCGGTAAGGGTATTAACGCCGGCGTGTGGGGCCCAACGGGATAGACGCTGCAAGGAGACAAAGGGGCCGCTTTTCTTGTCGGAGAGGAGGTTGTAGAGGCTGAGTACGAGGGCGAGACGGCGGTGGTGGAAGGCGAGGAGACCGAGCTTGCGATCGAGGGTGCGGGTCTCGAGGCGGGTCTGGGCTGTGTTGGCGGGTTTCTTGAAACGGGTTTGGATTGTGGCGGTGAATGGGCCGCCGGAAAACGGAGAACGGGATGTGGCGATGAATCTCTCTAAGATTCTCATAGCGCCGGCGGACACACACTTTGATCCTTTTTAACTCGATTTGTTAAACCAAAATATATTTAAAATAAGTGGAATGTGGAAAGAATAATCTAGTCCAGTATGAATTGATTCTGAATTACTCGATAAATTTCACAACAAAACCTTTAAATCTTATGAAATCAGGGGAATA
The DNA here is from genome assembly GCA_028654395.1 of Scutellaria barbata. Classification (NCBI taxonomy): domain Eukaryota; kingdom Viridiplantae; phylum Streptophyta; class Magnoliopsida; order Lamiales; family Lamiaceae; genus Scutellaria; species Scutellaria barbata. The sequence goes on along the minus strand of CM053646.1, from coordinate 7,637,458 downwards.
TTACATTTGTTGTTTCTTGAACTTATGAAATTATATAGTTTGATTTTGAGTCCTGAATATAGGGGTAGAAATGCTAAAGTAGTTAAAATAAAGAGGTTGATGGTAATTTTGATTTAGTTTTGAGGGGGAAATGGTATAATACCTTATATTTCCGTAAAACTCAATTAACTCCACAAGGTCATGAGAACTTTTCTCAACATCCCCCTTTTATTTTTCGATATTTCAAAAATAGCGAGGAGAATAAAAGGGTGAAGAAAGGCTTATCCATACTTCGGAAAAACATTAGAGCGATGGCTCTCCTCTTCACTTCTCCTCTCTCATCTCTTTCTCTGTCTTCGTCCTCCACTTCTAGAGTCTCTGCTCACCCTTGTAAGTATGAATCTGTTTGAATTGCTTCGGTGTAATATAAAGTTATGCTATACATTTTTCTCCACAATTCTCAAGTTCTTTCTTATTCTGTATAAGTGTAGCATATTATATGATTTTTAATTGTGTATTGATGCGTATGATTGAAATGTATTTGGGTTTAGCTTGTTATCGTTTGTTCAAGATTTCTGGGACTGGCCTTTTCTTTTTGTATTGAGCAGACAGAAAAAAAAAGATTTGATTTTTTATTAAAACTTTATCTGGGTCTTGAGGAAAGATGAATGTATGTATGTTTATTTCGTGTAATTGTTTGTATCTCAGAAATGACTTTGCATCTACTTTCTACTTCAAGTTGGTCTAAAGCCTGGTTTGAACTAATTGATTTTGTATATATGCCTCTATACGTGTAGCTCTGTCTTTAAGGTCTTTTTACAAGCATGTGGTGTGCATCTTATATGGATATGTATAACCCAATTGTTCTATTGCATATCTTATGAAGACATCTGAATTATCCAGGACTGATTTATCGTAGTTATGACCTTAGCACCTGGGTAGCTTAAGTTGTTCAATTATGGGATCAGGAGCTATGGTTAAGCCAGTTTTGTGCTTAGAAATGTGGCATATTGCTTGACTGGATCATAATCGTTATTCATATTCCTTGTTATTATCCAAACAAAGCTATTTCTTTTCAATGGAGTCAAAACATTTCTGAATCCATTGGAATTACTGTTTTGTTATTAGGCTTCAGAGTGTACTGCAACTCCATTGCTTTGCATCCCAAATCCTATATTGGAGGCAGAATTCAAGCACCTTTTGTTCTCAATAGTCGAGGTGCATTGATTGTTAAGGCATCTTCAGATGTTGATGGAACGGACTCTACTGCTCCTGAGTCTCCTACCCCTCCCTCAGATGCCAAGGAGAAGAGTGTACCCGTTGAGAACCTCCCTTTGGAATCGAAGCTTCAAGAAAGGCTTGAACAAAAGACGAGAATGAAACTGGCGAAGAAGCTCAGACTAAGGAGAAAGAGGCTCGTGAGGAAGCGCCATTTGAGGAAGAAGGGACGATGGCCACCTTCAAAGATGAAGAAGAACAAAAATGTCTAAATACTATCTCTAGAATCTCACAGGTTTACTGCTCACCTTTTTCCCTACTGTTTATTGCAGTTTCATCATGCTGTCACCAGAATTCGGTTTTGTTATGTAAAGGAGGTGACTTAACAGCATTATTGTTCATTATATCATGTGAAGTTGGTTTTGAATGGAAATAACAATATGTTTAGCTGCTTTACCATAAATTCAGTGACTTTCTTTTTCATGTCAATGTTTTGTCACACATTCTACAAGGCAATGATCTTTTATCTCATTCCCTAGTTTCTTCACTCGTTGTTATGCTGTCTGTAGTTCATAACGGTGGATCCAAGACTTGGAGCTTTTCTAGCAAGATTCATATGTGGAGAGACTATTATGAGGACTTTGGACAAATAGTTATGCATTGTTTCTTTTCAAGTGAAGGCTCTTGTTTCTTGTAATCTTTTTATGTGTGATTAAAGCATCAAAGTCCATAATGATAGGTGCTAATATATTGGGTTTTGACTAAGTTAAAGTGTTAAACCATTAACCCTAATGGAGCACTAAATATTGTGTTGGGAGGAATCTCCACTTGCATCATCCTGTCTATCACTTGAAAAGGTTTATGAGTTGAACCAATTGGTTAATGAACTATTTGAAGTTGATCAACTCATAAAAAGTTCGATCAAGTTTGATTTGTTAGGCTTGTCGACCAATATCAAATTTGGTAAAACTCGACTTGTTAAACTTATGTGAATCAACTTGTAGATTATGATAATAATTTGAAATAAAGAAATAAAATGAATCGAGCAACTCGTGAACTGTTTAAAATTTATCTCAAAAAGCTCGATCAAGTTTTACTTGTTAGGATGGCGACTCTTGATGTCAAATTTCATAAAACTTAAGGCATATTAAGCTCATAAACCAACTTGTATATAGGCTCATTAACAATCATAAGATGAATACACTAAAAGTTAGAAAATCAAAAACTACATTTACATGTTTTTCTTTTACTTAGCTTCATGTAAAGAGATCAATTTCCACATATTTATTTACTACAATTTTATATGTATCCATCATTTTACAATTTTAGGTAAATATCTCACATTGATTATTTATTAAGGAAATCATTGTAATTTTTACATTATATGAATCAAACTTGTTAGGCTTGTTAGTCAATTTTAAAATTGACAAGAGACTTGAGTCGAACTCGACTTGTCCTACTCATGTACACCTGTAGACTATATGATAACATGAGTAGTCAATATGAGTAACCTATACATTAATCACATAGTATAATTCACTCCCAAGTGTTTGGCTTGAGCTGTCCAAATCCGACCAAACTAGAATTCACTTGTTAGTTTCTACTATCATAACTAATAGCTACAACAGCCCTTTTCGATACATCACACTCAAGCTACACTTTGAAGTCAAATAATCAGGCATCGTTGCATCTAAAAAGGCGAACTCAAACACTACTCTACATTAAGTACGATTCGCCTCTCCCACTCGTTTGTCTGTCTTTCTTGAATTAGTTTAGAAGGATCAGACCAACATATCGGCTTTGAGAATGTTGAACTTGCAGAGAGGGCAAGTTGCATTGATACGAAGCCATTTGGTAATGCATTTATGGTGGAAATGGTGGTTGCAGGGAAGTGTGCACAGCTCTGCTCCGTTTACATACTTGTAAAGGCATATGCAGCATTCCTGTGTCGTTAATATATTTGTCAAGAAAATCGACGAAGAAGAAGAAGAGTAGCCAAGCAAGGGACGTAAAATGATTCCTCAAGGCACATAATACATGCACGAGGAAAAAGATGCTTACAGAATCATCTGGATGAAGAACAAGCTCTGCTATGGAGACATTATTGCCTGGCAGTTGCGTTAAATTAGCTTCTCGTTTCTTGTCATTCTCAAATGTGGCTACACTACTTTGTTGGCGATATAAATACTTGGGAAGAGATCTGATATCATTTTCAGAGGCTCCGTCTCCAATAGTCATTGCATAGGCAACCATTGCTAAGATTGGGAAACAGCAGAACAGCAAAAAGAATATAATGCAAGCTATCGCTATGCAAAAGATCATAAAGAAGACATCGAAGGCTAAAAAGATCACAGACAACCTGCAATTGAGAGAATATACTTTTCAGACAATCTTCTAATTAAAGTTGACTAATCAGGTCTTAAGCTAAATCTAAACACTTGGCTTGCGGTTTTTGATAATTGGATTCACTAAAGTGTATAAGAAAAAAGCGTACCAGTAAAGACGAGGAGAATTTTGCAGAAGTGAGTGGCCTCCCATTACTATCCAATAAAATCCAAAAACCCACCACACAGAAGAAACAATAGTATTAGCCGACTCCAACTTCTTGATGATACTGAAAAATTATAAAGAAACAATAAACAGTATGTTAGTACGATTAGCAGTTGTGCCATATAAGTTTCCAATCTGTCAACATGCCTCAAATTCGAAAGAGATAATCATCAATTCACTTACTTATTCTTTGTTCCTCATGCCTATATTCAGAAATTAATTTATCAAATCATTTCTTGGCAGATGTTTTTGTTTGCCACAAACTCCTCTCTTAACTTCCTATCATACCACATTGAAAAAGTTGATATCCTGCTAAGTTTTTTACAATATCTCCGCTGCCAACAATGGATATGTTGATTTTCCACAATTAATAAAATAACCTCATATCTACGTTGCCAACAATGGATATGTTGATTTTCCACAATTAAAAAAATAACTTCATATGGATAAGTACAAAACTAAGTTCCTCCATGCGAAAAAGATTGAGTGGCATCATCTTTCCATTTGGTTATATTACTGATGACTGAATTGGTACAAAAGAACCGAACTTGCAAATAATCCACAAAAGTCACTTTCGAGTTATGACGATCAATTATATAGATATTGTATTATTATCTATCAAAGACGACTTATCAGTACCAATAACACAAAAACTCCAATAAAATCTGCAAGTGAATGCTTCATAGAGCCTTAGTATAAGCTGGTCACAAATATGCATCAAAGGATAACCACAGATATCTCTACAACTTTACAAACCAACACCATGAAAACCATGACCAATATAGCATGTCGCTAAATTCTACTTCTATACTGGCACACTTTGTATATATGAAATCCCTGCGAGAGTTCAAATTGAATGCGAAAGAAATTTAAATTAAGAATATTCTAAACACTAAAAATGTATCAAAAAATGCAGCAATGATGAATGAAGACTTTGGCAAGTTCAACCCCAAATCTAATCAGGCAATAACATCCCATCCGCCAAAATTTCACCGAAGACAAACAAATAAAAAAGGCAATCATTGAAGATATGGATAATATATTAACTATGGATAATCTATTCTTCTATTCAGTAGTTTAGAACCATTCCTATAAATTAATAGACAAGACACTAAAATTACCCATACAATATAACAAGTCAACATTTGCTGCGTTTCCCTATCTGTCATTTTCTTCCTTACATGGTCAGCAACATTATCAAATACTCACAAAAATATAAAAATTAGAACCTAACCCCAGAAACAGAATTCAAAATATTAGCATCAAATTACATCCCAAACAATGAACAGTTCAAACCAACCCAATCCAAGATTAAACTAAAATTACCTGTTGTGACAGAGAGCAGAAAATGAAAACACTCTGCGAAAGTAAAAATCAGCAGCAGCAGCATCATCATCAAGACTCTGCCTTTGGTATTCATCCCACACAAAGCCCACATGCAGAAGGCACTGTAAAGCATAGCCACAAACCCAGAGCCTCAAAGGGGTGGAAGGCCTTTCTTTGATAGTGACTAAAAGCACAAAAACAGACACCACAACAAATGCTAAGTTCCATATCATGTCAAGAAACAAAAAGGGTCTTGAGTAGCAAGAGTCTCTAGTGAGTGGAGCTGAGGAATCATTATCATCATCATCCTCGTCGCCGCCGTTGTGATTTCCGTCTATCAAGATTCTGTGGTGGTCGGAGTTGGTGGATGTTCTGGTAAAAGGGCGTGAAACAGAGGTGGCTATGGAGTTTCCGGTGAACCCCTCACCACCGGCGCCGCCTAGACAAGGTCGCAGGTGTTCTTTGTTCATCGTTTAGGTGAGAGAGAAAACTATGTGAGTGAAGAGTGGTGGATGAACTTATTGGGAAGGGAGGAGGAAAATGGTTTGTGTAGGTAGTGGTGGGGGCCGGGGGTGGCGTGGGTACTCATAGTCAGACATGCAATACAAATGGTTTTGACTATATGACAAGTAGACAACATAAAATCCTCGTACAAATACAGTTCTGCTAGGAAAATGTAATGACAATAAATGAAGGAAAAATAACAAATAAGAAAAAGTTTTTTTTTTTTGGTATATTGCAAATTTAGTTTCGTCTTTTATTTTTTATGTTTAATTTAATACAGCTTACATATATGATATATATATATATATATATATATTACTAATGGTATTTTATATCAATAGTTAGTGAGTAATATAGAGATAAGAGGTGATCTGGTATGTGAATATGAAAGATCTTGGTCGTATTTTTCTATAAATCCTTTTTTCCTCTTTTACATCACTTTCTTGCGTTTGGATCCTTTCATTTATTTGGTTCGATTTTTAGTTAAGTTTTCAATAAAACTTCATAAATGAATGGGGGGTTGTTTACAATTATACCCTTATGAAAAAGACAATTCGTTTGAAATGTGATAAAATGATAAAATTGGTTAAAAAGCAAAAACTTTCTACCACAAGAAAACAATGGAAGAAAATGGGAATGAGATGCTTTTACAAGGTTAAAGTGGTAAATTTACGACCACTCAAATTTGTGGCCATGGTCCCCAGCCCTTGCCTTAGTATAATTTTTGTGGGTACGATTCTATCGAGATTGTCACACAAATCATATTCAACAAAAAAATTATTTACAATTCACATATGAATTTATAAAAATATATTTGATTTAAAATATCTATATTCCATCTCACATAGATACTCTCACATGAATTTGTATTCACTACTTTTTTTATTATTAGTTTTTAGCAAATTTTCTCATTACCTGATAATCACTTGTTGACAAACTTTGTGTGAAATTAATATTTTGCATTTTTCCCATCGGATATTGTTATGATAGATTTTATTATATTAAAATATTAATGCCATTTATTCACAAGACATTGAGATTCTTTTGCTTAGAAATGTCTCCTCATAATTGGAAGAACTTTAACAAAGACACATTTAGATTGAGTGTAATTCTAATTTTCAGAAAAAGTTTATTTAGAGAAAGTACCTAAGGAGTTGGGTACCACAATAGTATTATTTTTCACTGAAAGGGAAAGAACTTGTTCATAGATTAGGGACCAACTAAATGACAACATTTAATTTCTACTATTTATAAAAAGATTTTGTTCCAATTTCAGTTAATATGATTGAATACAATTTTGGGCCCAGCCAGATCATCTAACTTGGGCCTGCAACCCTAATATTTTATTGCATTGAAATATGTATAAATTATTGAAACTATCATTTGCTTCATTTCCCAAATAAATTGTTAATCAAATGTTTTGGTGACTTTGATATCTTGTATAAATATTTAATTTTTTTTTAAACTGAGCCATGCCTTTAACAATTAAGCATAATTTTTGCTTATTTGCGAGATTAGGGCCAAATTCATTGACGAAAGATGTAATTTCAATAGTCGAATTAACTTCATCTAAAAGGAACTCCAAATTACTTTAAATTCCAATCTATATACCTTCTTTGTAATTGCACATGTTCCTAATCTAATCTTCATAATATAACTATTTGGGCTTTTACATAATTGGCATGATCATATGGATATTAATTGAATAATATGTATTAGATTTTTCCATCCATAATTCACATATCTAATAAATCTGAAAATAAGTAGATGTTATACCCCATTTACTTCACCACATGCAACTACACTACAACATTAAGCATATATGCCTGTAAAATACTAATCAAAATTGATTGCCTAAACAGGTAGTTGATACAAAAGAACAATATATTAATAGTAATCTTTTTATGAGAAAAGTCACTTCAATTAAAAAAAACATGTATAATCATAGTATTAACGCACAATAATTACCATTATAATTTATTAGCATAAATAATATTCAGACAGCGTGACATCATGTTCCTACTTCCTAGTAAGAAGATTTATCAACAGAATCAGATCCCACAGTCCTTATAGTATTTGAGTTTAATAACAAGTCAAGTGATGTCAAAGAGTGTGGAGAGAGCGCAACGTCCATTTCCTCGCTCGCTACGTCCAGTTTAGTTCTAATAGGAACCACCTGCACCGAAACAAACAGCAAACAGTTTTCAAGACACGATAAACACTGATGAATCTTAGTCCTAATGGGGAGAGGCTAGAGAGCAACTGTATTCAATCATGCAGAAGTGGAGAGCATCATATGGATAATCCATTCTCTATCTAATAGTATGAACTTTGAGTAGTGTCTTCTTCAAGGCTGAAGCTAAGGAATATAGTAAATTTATGAGAAAGCCATGTTTCGGACAGATCATCTCGTTTAATAGAAAAGGAGGTGAATACCTTGTTTGGAGCCTGGAAGGAATTCTCATCCATCACATTGCTTGATGTTAATTCAGTCTTTGATGAACCAGATGATTGTAACGAGTTTGCACCCAATCCCTTGATTGATATTTGAAGAGTTACACTATTGCTTCCAAAATTCACCACCTGGAAGATCATGCTTGATGTGAATAATCATAATCGGCATACTTTATCTTTTGTAGGAAATATGTTATCCTATTCTGAGTATTAAATAGAGGAAATGTGAGAAGTATATGTTCACATAATTGTTGGTGCTACCTCAGTAATGCTATAAATATAAATAAAAAAATGTTAGCAATTTAACTGTTTCAATATTATGATACTAGAGAATAATACCTCAGATCAATGCTTACAATATTGTTTAGTAAATTTCATAAACTACTAACACACTTATGAAAGTTAAATAAGTTGTTTTTTCTAGCAATCAGAAAAGTTTTACGGGCCATAAATGGGAAAATATCGCACCTTTATCCTCAGGTGTTTCCTATCATCTGTATCTTTCCAAGTGATAGCAGAAGCTATAAGAGAATTCGAAGGATTAGATTGAAAGGAAGAATTAAGGAGTGTGGCTCCGTTCGACTCCCTGAAGAAATGTTGCATCCAGTAACTAGGAGTTCCATATGCCTGTGAAGAGTCGAATACAATCGCATCTGGATTCCACCTAAACATAGAGCGGTTTCCTTTAGGATACTCGAGGGGGCCAAAATTCAAAATGGGGTGAAGGACAAAATAGGATAACAAGATTTAAACTTACGTCCTGTCGTTGATATTTACGAATAAAGGTGCGTAACTAGCCATTTCAACGGCATCGCTGTACAGAAAGGAACAAATAGAAGTCTTTGTCAAAATTATCAGCGAGGAAGCAAAGGTACATTGGATGCAACATATGTGGAATAAAGCATGAGATAACATATAATTATTACTGTCTAAAGATATTAGCAGTGATGCACAACTTACAAGATTCCTAATATTTTGAGTTTCATTAACTTAGTAGTAATTAGAAGCAAAGATGGATAAGAAACAGCAGACAAATGCAAATAAAAGACCCAGATATCTACTTCTTAACAATTAATGCCGAATCTCAAGGTAAATGTTACTATCAAATCAGACTTATTATTTCAGGGTAGATCCACACTGGATAGTAAATGGAATTCTCATATTTTATGTGGGGGAAATTATTAGATTCTCATATCATTGCAATGGAATAATGGAAGAAGATTTTCACCTCCTTTTTTGTTTGTTGGGGGAGGGGGGACATAGAAGGTAGGGAAGAACAAGAAAACCAAAACCTAGAAACTATATGAGGCAACATGTGTAGTGATTTTGAATATTTAATGGTACCAGTTCTTTTCGAGCCCAATAAGAAAACCAGCTTCAGCAACAGCTGCTAAAAGACTACCCTTGCCAGCATCATTTCCTGTGACAGCATACTCGCTTACAAAAGCCTGCATTATTCATCACCATCATTCAATGCATTACTATTCTCCTAACTTCTAATATTTTAAAGTGGCGAAACCAGACCTTTGGACCGTTTCGTGAAGCTGTATCAAACTTTTGAGCTGTTCCAAAGACATTATTTGCACTGCTATAAATCTGTTAGCATTGAAATAGCAGTATGAAGCTACAATATCAAGAAAGAGGGGCAGAGTAAGTACATGTAAGAGAAAGTTCTTACATGATAATCATAAAAATCAGCTGGATGGTCCAATGGTCGGGAAGAACCATCACAATTTGATATGATTTTGATGTCCGGATATGCACGTTTTATTGCAGAATGAAACTTGAGGTAGTTTCCTGAATCACAGAAAATAATAATATGTCTCAGAAGTTAAACCTCTTATTGCAATAAATTACCAAAACGACCTGATATAGCGAATCTGTCAAAGAAGTAATCAATTTATATGTTCTGGATTTTTTTTTTCATAGTGTATGCTTTAGTTTATTAAAGAAAAGATAAATACTGTGAGCATCAACTCAAAAATATTTCATACCCAGATAATTTTTCTTTCCACAGTCCTCATTCCCCACCGCAACATATCTCAAATCAAATGGTTCTGGATGCCCCATTGCTGCTCGAACAGAACCCCACTTTGAATCAGAATCACCTAATGCAAACTGAAGACCATCCAGAATTTCCTGCAATTGATGTTAAAGTGAAACATTTAATGGTGTATCCTACTAAATCAGGACTGCAATCTTATGAACCAGCCACCTAGTGTCAGTAAAAGTTTTCCTAAAATCCAGAATCATAGAAATATGGCTAAGCGATCGTTGATACAATGCCCATGTTAATCCGCCACAAAATTACAGATAAGACGACTAGAAATCCACCCAAAAAACACAAATAAGAATTAGATTCCAGGTCCTTAAGACGTAATTTTCTAACTCCATAACCACATCAAATAAATTTGGCGAGAACAGGTGGAAACACCTGCTCTTCACACAGAATTTGGAACGCTGACTTCACAGCCACAAACGATCAAGCTCATGGCCTCAAAAAAAAATCCATAGAGAACTCCGTGATATGCATAAAGCATGTGATATGTAGTACAAGTTAAATGTGCATGGTCTCAATTTCATTAAAGTAGAAAGTTTAAACCAGTACTTGTATAAAAGGGGCGATGCTGGAAGTGTCAACTTCATCATTGTGGCTAACTCCTGAAAATCACAAGACATTACAAAATGGAGAAAATAAGAAATAAAACTGATAAGCAACATTATAGAGTATATGTTCATCTATTTATGTATTATAAGCAGTACCATTGTTGAATACCCATATAGGTGATGTGCCCAAATCCTCCGCAAGCTGCAGTAAGAATTTAATTAAAATGGTACAAAGTGACATAATTCTGGTGAATGAGATTTTTGTTACGTATGTGAACCAAGCTTCAAATACAAGGAAATTTTAAAATTCTACCTGAAGAAACTCAAAATGACCAAGTCCGTCATCAGTCCAATAATGCCAAACATCACCAAAATGCCCTGGCCTCTCTTCCCAGGGCCCAATAGTTTCCTTCCAGCGAAATGCATTCCTTAACCATTCACCTTCAACAAAACAGCCACCTGGCACCATGGATGTATGTTAGATCTACAGTGAGGAAGCTATATATAACAACAACGGCATTATATGTTACGGAGAATTTCCAAGATAAGTTCAAAAGAAAATCATATGCAAAATGGTGGATCAGCAATAATATTAACTGCCAGTTTCACTGTCCAAGATAATGCAGAATGCTTTTTGAGATGATAGATATGGACAGTAACATATATCAAGCAACACTATAACCAGCTCTATAGTTAAAAATTAGTACAGCATCTAAGTTTATAACAAAGAAAGTTAGTTTTCAACATCTCAATCTTGATGCAAAAAGTATTTTATATTGGCATAGAAAATGTTTAGCCTGTAAAGTTAATACATACAACTCTTTGGAAATGGAGCAGAACATAAGTCAATAGTTATACAGCAAGACTGATAGAAAACTTTAGAGAGAGAGAGTATGTGTGTGTGTCTATGGCACTAATTCTGACCATCAGAATTCCTCTACAAACCAGATTATGTAGTTCAATCTACAACTTAAAAATCATATAAGTAATGAAGAATTTCATTGGCTGATACCTGGAAATCTCATAAATCCTGGTCTCAAAATTTTCAGCATCTGAAAAAGATCATTGCGAAAACCATGTCCCTGTGGCCATGATAAATGCTCAAACTTTAGATTATAACTATAGTTATAAAAAGAGCTACAACCAGGTAAAAAACATACATTCCAAATTCATAGCAACTCTTTCAGAGAATATGATAGTAACATTAAATCACCCAGGCAAATTAGATAGGATAGAGCAGTAATCGAGAAATCTGAAATATTGGTTAAAGTACGGAATAAAAGAAACTTTACATTACTGCTTAATTGCATTAAAAATCTTTTAGGCTAATAATATGATTATATTATGATATCGTTTTTAGACTTCTGAAACCTCAACATTGCAAGCCATAAAAAGTCATCAATCTCAAAATTTATTATCAGGCACATACCTTGAACGTGTCTGTGGGGATTAATGACACTTGATCAAACCATATGACACCTTTCCTCATTGTTGTCAGTTGAAGTCTTGCTTTTGCATCAGTTCCTTTTGCTTGCAAAATAGCCTCCATCTTAGTCCAGTTTGAAGCATTGGAAACTCTACAAGAACATGTAAGGCACTAAAACTTTAGAAAACTTCAATAAATCAACAAATGTTAGATTTGTAGTTGCTATATAAAGTAAGTACCGATTCTTACACAATGTTAGTGGTAGCCAGAGTTTGCAATCCACTTGAACCAGTCAATGATACAGACACATCAATTGGCCCTAATGAACGAACATAAAGAACTAACTTATAGGCCTTTCCTTGCTCAATATTCTGCAAAGTTTCGAAGTGTTCGGCTAAAATGAGTATGAAACTGATAATAAAAGTGAAAAAAGTTCCACCACAAATATTTACTAATGTGAGTCTCCATCATAAACTCAAACATAGAGAAACTATAAAATTGCACTCTTCGTCAAATAAATGGCAACCCCCATGAACTAATGATGTAGTAAAATGCATTCATTGGTCTAATCATATTAGGAAGGGTACAGTACATAAGTGTTGCATGGTAATCACATCAAAACCACATGAAACATGGATAGTTTTAGTTTTAACATGGATTGTTATTTATCAGCAGTGTTTGGAATGCTTGTTAGGTTTCCAGAGGAAAATAAAATTACAGTATAAATCGAGGAAATTTAGTTAAATATTTGGAAAATCCGACCAGGACCAATATAAACTGTTAAAGTAGTACTCAAGTACGTTTATATTTATCAAAATGGTACTTAAATGTTTGACGCCGGGGAAAATGTAACTTAAAATCATTATTTTATTCTCATCAGTCATAGCTAACTCATACCAAGGCATTAGTGTTCAATAACTTTTACCATTCCCCAGAAGCCAGGATTATATATACCAACTCCTCCAGCTGGACAAATATTGGAACCTTCATGGTTGCAAAGCACATCCATTCGTAATGCAATTTTGTTCCGGTCAAAGCATGATGTACGATCAGTTGATACAATTACAGATGATTCATCCCCAATAACAGACCAAGGATCAATATTTGAAGGAATATTGGGGCCCCCAGCTTCAAAACCTACACATATTTACATAGAAAGGAAGTAACATATCCTGCTCATGCTAGCTTCATTTTGAGAGATTATAATCTGTATGATCCATGACATGTTTTTTTATAATGGCTCACAATGGAAAGTTCAAGCAAGAAAGGAAGTTCAAGGAGCAACTGGTTTTTTGTTATATAAATAACAAGGCTGTGCAGCTCCCTGAAAATGGTGGGGTGCCACAACAGGGGCTATGTTACCCTATTACTTTAAATGACCTTCACTAACATTCCAATAGAATTAAAAGTTCACAGATAATTTGAACATGTATGAGATAACATTCTTCAAAAGTTACTAGTTCTATCACTGGTTGCTTACTTAGAGGAAAGTTGCCAAATGTTAGAGTATACTTCAATGAGAAGTTCCTTCAAAGACCATAAAAAATCTGAAGATAATATACTCTTAATGATAAATTATCCAAGACAATCTTTCAAGCTCCTGATGGTTCTTAATTGAAGGATGGAAAGTGGAAACAGAAAACCAAAAGAAAAGTACTCTTGAGGGACTTGCAATTTTAAGAAGGCTCAGAAGTCACAGGTTAAGTAGACCCGCAATATAGATTGCATGATCACCTCAACAAATGGAAATTTGAAGCATCCAAAGGTTCATAGCGTAAAAATATTAGATGAGAAAAGGAACATGCAGGATGAAGCCAACTAGATGTTTAACAAACTTTTTCTGTTACTATTCAAGGTAGATATGATTAGTTATTTAAAAACAAGACAAACATCCAGTTATCTACAGTTCCTATTCTTAAGAAAAGATCAAGCTAATTCCAGCTGACCTCTGTTGCTAACAAGCTCTGCCCATAGTCCTCCCGCTCCAGCATGATTAATCTCCTGCAGATATCTCAAATAGTGTCATGCTGCAAGCTTAATATATGACAGCCAAGATAACCGTCATGAAACACTAAATTGGCAACATAGAATTCCAAAGAAAAGTTACACTTTTACAAAAGCAGTATTGAAGGATACAATCATGTCTGATTGTCTATCTCCAAGCAAATTAAACAGCTATATTGTCTAAATTCATAATTATTGAAACTAACAATTGGTTGAAGAATACATAGATGTAGAAGGAGGATATAATGCAAAGTGATCAATAGCAGCTGAACCTATTAGCTGATTGAAAAACAAAAGGTGAATTGTTATGTGAGTTGTTTGAATCAAGAAACAAATCTCTCTGTTTTTCACACTGTAAAATTATATCACTAAAATGAAATGGCTAGATGACTAAGATGCTTCTGTGCTGTCCCATAAATAATGCTGATAAAGTTAATGAAGTAATAGTGATTGCCTAATAATCTCACCTCAAAAAATATACCAAACAAGGTTTTCGGTATCCTTTTTGCGGATGCTTCATCAGCATTTACAATAAGAGAAACTGTCTGGTTTGCTTCAAGCCCAATAGCAGAAGAGTACGTGAATGCACTTAGCACAACGAGAAAGAAAAGGAGAATTCTGGGCAACAGAGTACTTGCACCCATTTCTTCCTTAATGTATCCACTGTAAGTGCAGCCTATTTTAAGAACAGATGAGATTCTAATTCAGTTATCTTTTTGTCGGTTAGCGGGAGTGGAGAAAAGAAGAGCAGACCAACAAAAGCACCAAAACAAGAAATGGAAAAGCCATCTTTTACAACAACTTAATCTTATCTTGACTTCACTTACATAATCTAATTTTGGAATCATTTAGAGTGGACTGAAAGTCTGAAAGCCTTACCAAAGGAAAAGGTTTTACAAGCCAAATATCCTTCTTTTTCTTTTCTGATGTAATTCTATGACTGATAATGTAGAGATAGATACAGAGAGAGCGGCTAAAAAACTTCTAACATTAAAAACCTAGCCAGAACACAAAAATGAATGAAGCAATTTGTTTGACAAAAGTTTTCTAAATAATTTGCACCTATAGCATGAATTCCTTGAAAGAAGATCATGAATTCTAACATTCTCAACTGAAAGTTTCACTTACAATAATCAGGATCAATGTAAAAAGGTCATACATCAAAAGTAATAATAACGTTAAAATACCTTTAGCAATTAAACTATATACTCAACAATGTCAGCATTCGATAATCTCTTGCTCATTTCAGCTATTTGTTTTGTATCATTCAATAGGCTCTTCCCACGACATAGTAGATTACCATTTGGCCAAATTCAGAAGAAAGCAGAAATGTTTAAATGCACTGTGCAGCACTTCAGAAAGGGGAAACCAATTTTCTTTGATCAAAATTCTCTACTTCTACTCGGAAATTAAACAGATATACAGGATTTTACTATCTAATTTCACAAAATGTATACCTCCAATGCGATATAACATCCATCTATAACAGAGCAAGAAGATTGAAACATTGTTCGGTAAAACCAATAAATTTTCCTTTTCAGATTACAGTAATTTACCTGGAAATGGTCAAGCAGGTAAGGAGAATTTGACTTTATCTGTGAGTGACTGTGTGAGAGACAAAGAGAGCGGTGATGATGAGAGAGAAAGTAGGAGAGGGAATGGTAGTTATATAGTGAGCTCACAGTCGCTTGTGCTTATCATCAATCACTTTTTCGACGTTGAAATCTGTTGAGCAAATACACACACTCAGTGTGTGTTTGTGTGTGTGTTTTATTGCTTGAAGCCACAAACATAGAAATAAGCAGTGAAGTCAAGATCTTGATCTTATCTTTGGCTTAACGTTATCACCTTTGCTTGTTGAGGATAATCTTGAGACATTACTTACAAATTACAATCACATATTTAAATTTATTTTTAAGAAGTTTAAATCGAGTGGTTGGTTTGATCAATTATGTGCATAGATAATTAAATCTAATTATGGTATTGAATGAAATTAGATACATATAATGTTATTTATGTCAATTATAGTTGGACTATTGACTAAAGTACTAAACCAGACAAAATTAGTGAACCATTTGATTGAATTAATTAGCAAGATCGATTAAATTGAAGTTCAATTATTAAAAGAGTAATGTGAATATGTATAAGGAATTACCTAAATGTGGAAATTTGGGGATACGGTGATGGTTACAAAAGAACATTTTCCTTTTCTTTCATTTAAGTCAAGTTTCCTTCTTATCATTTCTGATAAAGCTAGTTGCATAAGCAATCTGTAAATGGACATGCATTCTTCGTTTTCTCTTTTTCTTAAAGGAGTGTTCTCTTATTATTATTATGTGTACGTTATAAAATGATTTTTGTGGGACAGTTTCATCATTTCAATTATTTAAATTCGATTAATTTATAATATAAATAATAATTTTTTATGAAAATGAATTTAAATCTTGATTAGTGAAACTTTGTTTTCTAAAATATATTTATAACACTATATCGTATGAGTTTTTATAATGTTATAATATGTCACTGCGAATCCATATTAAAATATATGAATAACAATATATTGGTTATTTTTATACGTTATATTCAGTGGCGGACGCAGAAAATTAGCAAAGGGGTGGCACAAGTAAAAGTTGTTTGGATGTATACTATAAGCCTAACTTTTATATGGACATCTATTTTGAAATGATAATCATTTTGATAAGATGTTTGCGTTTTATATTTGTTATATATATTAATGTAATTGTTCAATTAATTTATATTGTAGATAACATGGTGTGTGGTGCCACAGAGAAATATTATGTTATCAGTTTCTTGTAAATTATAAATAATAGCTCACAACGAAGATGAATTTAGACAAACTATCGGAATAATTGTAGTGTAATTTGATATTAATCTATCTTAACTATAAAATTATACAAGTATAGTTATATAAATATTATTTAATTTTTTCTAATTATTAAATTTAATTTGAATTTTTTTTTAATCATGTGTACTGCACGAATATTATATTAATATTATATATAATTAAGATAATTAAAAAAAAAAAAAAAAGGAAAAACAAGGTGCCACCCCTTGCCTCTTACTCCACCCGCCACTGGTTATATTAGCATATAGCTCTTGCCTCCTGCAATATATGCAAGTTCAGAAAAATTATTATGAACATGGTAAAAATATGAAAATAATAATGTTATTTATACTGAATAATAAATACTAATTTATCATTATGTTATGTTCTATCATCAAATTTAGTAATTAAAAATGATATAATTTGATTAATATACTAATTGTTGAAATATATGTTCTTTTGAAGTTTGAACTAACTTGTTTTCATGTATTGATCAAATATAGTGCAAGTCAAAATTTCTTGTGATCAAGATATCTAAATTAAGATTGTATTTGAATTGAATGATTTAAAGATAAAATTTTAAATTCATATGTAGTAATAATTTATTGGTGAAGTTTAAATTAAATATGTGAACTTAAAATTCATCAATTTTATTTTGAAGTAATTTTTTGATAATTTAAGTTAAACTTATTTGAATGGGTAAAATCCATTTATTTTAAAATTATGCATTCCAAATCCGCAACTAATATTAAATGCTATTACTCGAATAAAATAGTTGCTATTATTATTATTATTATTATTATTATTATTATTATTATTATAATATATATTTGAAAGTGCCTTAGGTGGGCGTTGCAGAAATCACCAATTACAAGGATATATATCATACCTTGGTGTATTGTACATGGCATATAGTTTAATATCCTCTTGTATTTAAAATGTTGGATGGTAAATCAGCCCTCCACGTGTCACAACAGGCTATGATGTGTGTTGTGGTTTTTTTTTTTTCCTTTTTTTTTTAAATAAATATAAATGAAATTTGGGGAACTTAGTGTTGACCTTTCCCCTAGAAAATTAATTAAATAAAACAAACTAAACTTAATTTCTATTTGAATTTTACGTTACTTTTGTATAACTAACTGACGATCGTTCTCAATTGATATTTTATTTGTTTATGTTAAAACTATATTACATTTGCTATAAAAAGCTATGTGGCATTATCATTCTCAAAAAAAAAAAAGTAAAACACTATATTTCAAACATAAAAAAAACATTATATTACATTTCTTACAGATATAAGTTTGTTAAAAAAAAAAAAAAGATATAAGTTAATTTAATAAAATTATACTCGTATACCAGTAAATATTTAATTACATAAGTACTAATAAGTTTTATGATTGCATTCTATTTAGATTAACAGTTATATTTATAACGATCCTTAAATAAGTGTATTTACAATTCATGAGGAAATGGATCCAAATACCAAAAAAAAAACATTTAAGAGTGTATCAAAACACCAAAGTCATTATATTTTTACTGTAAATTATCCAAAAATATATATTTAAATTAAAAGTGTACTTGGTGATGAGATGAGATGTGATGATCGGGCTCTGAAAAAATAAACGAATCTGATGTGTTTGTTTACAAATTGAACAGTAAAATTATTGTCTATACAATACATGAATTTCATTCAGTAAAATTGCTACCACAATAGCATACCCTATAATATGTTGAAGAGGAAACTTTGATGTTATCTGGAATTTCTTATACGAAAACAGAAAGTTGAGGTATGTATTTTGAAAATTTTATTTAATTTAGATTGTTTGTATTTTCGTGTACATTATAATATTAAATTATTATAAAAATATAACATTAGATTATAAATATATGAAAATTTAAAATGGGATAATAACGCGGTTATTGCATATTAGATTATAATATTTTTGTATAGTAATGTTGAACTGAACTTTATAATATAATTATTGTTATTAATAGATACATGAAAATCAGCTTAAATTTTAGACTAAAGGCTACACGAAATTCGAATATAAGGTTATACGAAATTCAAACATAAGACTATATGATAATCGAATATAAAATTACACGAAATTTAAAAATTCGGATATAAGGTTGCATGAAATTCAATTACACTTTTAACTTTGAATATATATTTAATTGTATTGAGTGGTGTGAAATAAGTCAACATCAAGAAAGTGAGAGATGCTTATTCAAAAAGTGAAAAGTCTATGTATTTTTATTTGAAGTTGAATAGAATGATACAATTAAAATAATATTGAGTATTAATAATATATACTATTTCAAAATGGATAGTTTTGATTGCTATCCCTTCATCAATAATTTAAACTTATTGTCTCTTATCCTAGTTCAATTCATATATATTATGCGATAATCAGTTATATAATATAAATAACATTCTAAATTTGTAAGAGAAATTGGGCACACTACTCTAAAAGAATTGCTTAAAACTAACCATATAAAGATACCTCGTAATATCATTATTTTCAACATTGTGACTAAATTTGCATTAATTTATTGAGAATATTTATGTGTCGCTGAGAAAAAAAACATTACCATTTATGTTGACACGTGTTCCGTTATTTTGTAATAATTGTATTTTCATACAATTCATATTCTTCTCTTCAATTTTCCCACGCTACTAAAAAAATAAAATATATTTGATCATTTTATTCAAAGTTTAACTAAAAAGTAAAACTCAAAATTGTTTCTTATTATAAAGAAGCTCATTGTTATATGACAACATTTACGCAAGATTTAATTGAAAAAAAAAAAAGAACTACATTAGCGTATTTATTAATTTTTTATTATCAGAATTTTTTTAAACCTAACTACGTGTAAATACGTGTTAATATACATTAATATCATCATCATACATGTCAATATATCTCATATATTGAAAAATATACTATTCATTACCTTAATTGAGAATCTGTTTGGATTTTAATTTTAATGGGAAAACTATTTCGATAGGCAGAAAATTATGTACACCAACCATTTAGTTATAAAATCAATGAAATATTATACACCAATCTATTAGTTTACACAAATTCTCCTGTGCACCTGATGCACGGATCTAAGATCCGTACAATCTGGATCGATCCGATCCGAATCCATCAAATTTTTTTTTTCAAATTTTATGTCTTGACCTTTATATACAAATTCGGTAACCTTTATGTACAAATGTTGTGACTTTTATGTACAAATGTAGTGACCTTTATGCATCACAACTTAGAATTTTTTTTGAGAATTTCAGCAAAATTTGTACATAGATACCTTTATGTGATATTCATGACCCTTATATATATATATTTCATGTGACCCTTATGTATATTTCATGTGACCTTTATGTACAAATATCCATACTTTTATGCAATATATAAATGTATATAAAAGTATAAATATTTATATATAAAAGTCACATTAATATATATAATTAATATATATAAGGGTCATATGAATATAACATAAATGTATGTATATACAAATTTTACTAAAATTCCTCATTTTTTTCTAAATTATTGAATATAAAGGTCACAAAATTTATACATAAAAATCACATAATTTGTATATAAACGTCACAAAATTTATATATAAAAGTTTTGGCTTGAAAGCTAAAATAAAAAAAAAAAATACGCGAATCCAAATCGACACAAATTGTATGTACACCAAGTGTACAGGAGACTTACTCATTATTTTTGTACGAATACCCAACAATATAAATACACACGCAATTAAACATAATCACATTCTGAAAACTTAATTTTGTTTTTGTCTTATTAGATACACCTATTAATAACATTATAAATACACACCCAATTAAACATAATCACATTCTGAAAACATTTTACCTTTTTTTTTTTTTTGTCTTATTAGAAACACCTATTAATAGTGTATTTTTAAATTTCACACGAAATTGATAACTATATTTTTTATATAAAAATTTATTAAAATCCTATTTAAAACAAATTCAGACTTCGACTACTCAGAAAATAATACTTAGTAAGAAACAAAGTTTCTTAGTTGTCACATCTTGTAACCTTCACTCTTATATCGATCATTCACCTTCAAATTTGGAGAAATTCGGGTTTATCTGTTATGTAAGATGATTGATCACTCATTTATTTCATGATTCTAAGATATAAGGAGTTTTAAGAGTTAAGATAAATAACCAATTTCCCTCCTCAAATAACATAAAAATAAGTTTGTCTTTACCTCCTCGGAAATATCGAATATTACATTTATAGTTCCTCGAGGTTTAATTGTTTAAACCTTGGATCAATCACTAATTCTAATTCCCTCACGAAAATAAATAAAATAAATATTCAGCAAATAATAATAATAATAATAATAATGGGTATTAATGTAATATCATAAACTAAAAGGATGCGCGTGTAAAAAATATTCGTACTCATTTCCTACACTAGTACACCTCAAAATATGAGCATCTACTCTGGGAAAGCAGAGAAGCTGAGACATCTCTCAATCTAAAGAGGTAATTTCTTCGTGTTTAAGATCTCTTTTGCTTTTTTAAGCTCTGAATCTCAGACTGTATTTATTCGTTTCAAGATATCTTCGAAAATATAATTGCAGTTCTTTCTCCAATTCTTGTTTCATTTTGAAAATTTCCTCCTTTTCTTCTCTCTCTGCCCAGCCCAGTTGAACCTCAACGATTTTGAAGCAATTAAGTAATCTTATCTTGAATTTCACTACTTGGTGCTCATCTTCTGTAGCCTTGCATGTGTAGTTTTTCCGTTACACTTCAACTTTTAGCTCATTTTTTAATGGGGTTTTGAGGGTTTAACTAAAAATTGGGGATCTGATGTTCTTTTTTTTTTTTCGCAAACTTCAAATTTTACTTGATTTTTTTTTGTTCTAGAATCTGATCGTGCCCCTCTGCATGTCGCAGGAAGCAGATGCTGTACAGCTGGGTTTGCTTCAAAAATTGATGTGATTTATTTGGTGCATTTATTTAGTTGTGTGTTAAGTGTTGTATCAGTATGTATAGTAATGACCAATAATCGTTGTGTTTAGTGGGAATAGTTAGAGCATTGTGTTGTTGTTGAGAGGTTCTGTATGTAATCAAGAGTCAATTTTTGAGTTGACAATAAGACGTGTGGTCAGAAGTATTGTTGTGGTTAGATGGAGCAAGGCTTGGGTTCTGAGTCAAATGCTCATCCTGGGTCAATTGATAAGTCTAGGGTGTTGCACGTGAGGCCTTTGAGATGTCTTGTGCCGGTTTTCCCGAATTCACCTGAAATGTCTTCTGTTGCAACTCCTCAACCCATGCCTTTCACGTGTGTTCCGCCCTCAGGCCCCTTTCCAGCTGGAATCCAACCATTTTTCCCTTTTATGGCTCCTAGCGTCACTCAGCATTCAATGCCGGGTGCTCAAAATCAACCTGGTAATTTTGGGTTTGGTGGCGATATACCAGCTCCTGTTCCTCTAAATTCATTTAGGACCCCTACACCCCGAGCAAATGGGGGCACTGGTCAGCGTAAGAGGGCTGGAAAATCGCGTGCATCAGTGCCTATAAGTGTCGAGGATGATGAGTATAGTGACTCGCAGAATCAAAGTGAGTATGGGAGTGGGTTTAGCACACATACTGATGCAGGTGTTTCAAGTAAATCACGGAAGCGAAGGGGCGGGGTGAGAAGAAGAGCTGAGAATGGTGAAGAGTTTGATGTTGATTCGCTAATTGATAGTTTCATGGCAGCTTTTAAGCTGAAGAATTTTGATGAGTTCAAAAGTACTAATAGCGACAAGGATATCGTTGGAACCATACTCTTGGTCTTTGGTTTGATTCGGCGACGGATTACTCAACTTGAAGAATCAAAGGATCTCTCTCCAGGGATCGGTAGACGTCCAGATCTGAAAGCTGGTGCTCTTTTGATGAATAAAGGAGTTCGAGCTAATCACCCAAAGAGGATGGGGCATGTACCTGGGGTTGAAGTTGGTGATATTTTTTTCTTTAGAATGGAGTTATGTATTGTGGGTATACATACTCCAAGTATGGCTGGTATAGATTATATGACCATGAAACTTACCATGGATGAAGACCCTATGGCTATCAGTGTAGTTTCATCTGGAGGGTATGAAAATGACGGTGATGATACTGATGTGTTGGTTTACACTGGTCAGGGTGGAGTGGCCAGGAAAGATGGAAAAATGTTTGATCAGAAGCTAGAAAGGGGGAATCTAGCTCTTGAAAAGAGTCTACATCGTGCTAATGATATAAGGGTCATACGAGGTCTCAAGGATATTTCTTATCCAACTGGTAAAATCTATGTCTATGATGGCTTGTACAAGATTCAGGAGTCATGGGCGGAAAAAAATAAATCTGGATGCAATATTTTTAGGTATAAGCTGGTTAGGTTACCTGGGCAGCCAGAAGCTTTTTCACTGTGGAAATCGATTCAGCAGTGGAAGGATGGAACTGCTTCCCAGCCTGGACTTATCCTACCCGATCTAACTTCGGGTGCTGAGAGTCAACCTGTCACTCTTGTGAATGATGTTGATAGTGAAAAGGGACCTGCTCATTTCACATATGTTCCTAGTCTCAAGTACACCAAACCTTTCTCCACATCTAAACCTTCCTCGGGCTGCCATTGCTTGGGTGGATGCCAACCAGGTGATATCAACTGTCCTTGCAGTCAGAAGAATGAAGGTCTTCTCCCCTATTCTTCAATTGGGGTTGTACTGACTAACAAACCCTTGATACATGAGTGTGGACAGACATGTGCATGTCCTCCAAACTGCAGGAACCGAATTACGCAATCAGGTGTGAAAGTCCATCTGGAAGTTTTTAGGACAAAGAACAGAGGTTGGGGACTTAGATCTTGGGATCCCATTCGTGCTGGAGGTTTTATCTGTGAGTATGCAGGGGATGTTATCAAGGAACTGACTGAAGATGATTTTGGAAATGAAAACGATGATAATTATATCTTCGATGCTAGCCGTTACTATGAGCCACTAGAAACTGTACGTGATGATTCTACTGGTTTTGATAAAGCCCCTTTCCCCCTTTGTATAAGTTCAAAAACCACTGGAAATGTAGCTCGCTTCATGAACCACAGTTGTTCGCCAAATGTGATCTGGCATTCCATTCTACGTGAAAGTAACAATGACTCATATCTGCATATTGCTTTCTTTGCAATCGGACACATTCCTCCTATGCAAGAGCTCACATATGATTATGGGATTGTTCCGCCTCATAAAGGAGGAGACAAATGGAAGAAGAAGTGCTTGTGTGGATCTGCGAAGTGCAGGGGGTACTTCTATTGATGATGAAATGGATGGTAGTGGAAAAATTTTGTGGTGCCTAAATCCTTGGGAAGAGGTTAGTCATTTTTAGTACATCTTGTTGCTGTGTGTTATTTGAACTGAGAGAGGTTGTAAAGTATTTGGACATCTTTTATATGGGTTTCTGATTGATGATTGAGAAAATAATAGTTTACTAATTTCTATGATGTTGTACTTGTCTTTTGCATGTGAGATGATAATGGTGTTGAAGTTGTTGGTGTATTCTTACATGTTTTGGTCTTTTTGTCCCTTTCTGTTGATTGGTTTCATATGATTATATATCGCAGGAAGAAGCTGGCATTTGCTGCTCCTAACTCTTCTTCCAACAACTTAATTTTCTATATCATTTAACAATTTTACTTTCTCTAATAGTTTCTTCTTTGAATTATGAAGCTTCTTCCTCTTCCATATCTGATAGATAGTTTTGACTTATAAGTTGTAATATATCTGAAAGATAGTTGTGCCTTATAAGTTGTAACATCTGAATTTGATACGTGTTCGAAATTAATTTACTTTTCCTTATTGACCATTAGTCTTTAATATGGATTTCATTTAAATTTCACATGAATAAAATAGAAAGCACCTTAAGGCTTTTTACTCGATGTTAGTTGGAAATTTTACAGGAGCCTGCATCGATCAGATTCTGTTTTTATGGGTTGCTGTAATATGCATTTCTTGTTGGAAGTAACGGTTTTTAACAAATTATTTGCCACTTAATTGTTATTTGTTTCTTAATTTTGCCAATAATTGGTATCTCGGAAAAAGAAAAAATAGTTATGTCGCCATCTTATAACACATGGTTGTATTCTATTCTATTTGCCTTTTTTGTATCCTAAAACTTTCTATTTTCAAACTTTTGCATCTCAACTTTCCTTGTTCAAAGTCTAACTGCAGCTAGTAGTATCCTATGTCAGAATTCTGTTCATTTATGAATCAGTCTAACTCTGATGTTACTATCTCCTCAGGTAAGATTTCAGTGGCTGAATTAACTTACTCTTGTGCATATCGGGTAATGTTTTGTGCAATTCTACTTCTTTACCTCCCAAATTTAGTTGACAGAATTACTTCTAACTTTGCCATGTTTCTCGTTTTTCAGTTTGTGGAAGTTAATGGTAGGAAGGAAGGATCTCACCTTGAACTGTAATTAGAAGTTGCAAGTTTGAATGAAGCAGACTCTTTTGAAGGTAGTAATAGTGCTTTGGACACTATTAGTTTATGTAATGTTGGGTAGTTTGTAATGTATGTTCGAATTGTCTGTTAGTTAGTTTGCATTTTGGTACAACTCCTAACTCAGAATCGGGAGGATCTGTGATTTTAGGAAGCCAGAACGTCGTAGTTTGTGTATTATTGGTCGAGATTCTAATGCAAATCGGTTGTCTGGGATTGCCATCAATGTTCTTGCAGAAATGCTTGTACATGGAGTAGTTCACTACATTGGTCTGATTTGAAAATATCACTAGTAACAAATTCTTAAATTCAAGTCCTAAAGAGTAGGATACACGATGAAATATAGCTTTGCTGGTAATCACAAAAATATATATGATCTCATCTAATGGATGTTCCGGACTCACTTATTTTCACAATTTTTATTTTTTATTTTTTTTTATATTTAGTAGGTTATGGAGTTTTGGATTAATTTTGTGATTAAACTAATGATATATCTTAATTTTTTAAATTTATTACATGAAATAAGGGGATGATATTTTATTAAGTGCAAAGGATGAAATTTTATAATGTAAGGGAATGAAATCTTACCATTTCGAGTTTCAAATGTGAAAAATAAATAAACAATTTTTATTTTAAACCCTGTTCCTAGATCCATCATTGGTCGGAATGACCACCACTTGTTATAAAGGGATCACATGTCCAAATTATTGTGCATAACATCTATATTGGAAAATTGGGAAAGTAGTGTTAGAAACTGTGGGTATCATCATATCACAGCATCCTAATTTATGATATATATTAGCATAAGGTTCGTGTATTACATATGGATTTAAATAAATTGAATATAGTTAAAATTTTAAAACTTTAAATATTATTTATATTAAAAGTAATATTTATGATTTTGTGTTATATCTATCATCTAAGTTAATATTAAATATAATGTGATTTTAATTAATATATTATTTAACTATTGAAATAAACAATTTTTAATATGTTTGAATACATAATATTCTATATATATTAAAATATTTTAAAATTTTTACTTGTTGATTAAAATTTTAGATTTAATATTATAACATTAATAATAATATAATAA
Organism: Scutellaria barbata; assembly: GCA_028654395.1. NCBI lineage: Eukaryota > Viridiplantae > Streptophyta > Magnoliopsida > Lamiales > Lamiaceae > Scutellaria > Scutellaria barbata. The sequence goes on along the minus strand of CM053646.1, from coordinate 7,610,944 downwards.
TAATTTTATTGTTAATAGTCGTATATTTTATTGTTGATTCTTAGAGAAAAAATAACTTAAATTTGTTTTAAACATTTTCATCATATATTTAATTTATATTTTTATTTGTATATTTTTTTTTCAAAATTTATCTAACATTTTATAAAAAGTTATATTGTAAGCCAACTATTTTATTATCTCTACATATATGACAATAAATAATCTACATATATTTAACTAGATATTATAATATAATATCTACATATATGATGATAAATTATTGACATGGGATTAGAAATATTTTGTTTATAATAAAATTAATTAATATAATTATTAAATATATTTTTTGAAGTGTGAGAGGATGAAATGTGTCATCTTGTTTTTTTTTTTTTTTAATCTTTATAAACATTGGTCAGATTAGCGTATAATTTTAAAGTTAGTGAAAATTACAATGAACTGCTTAAATAATTAAAATTTTAATATATGACCTTAAAATTATGATAATATTACATAACACCATTAAAAAAAAAGAATGAGTTTAAATTGAACTTTTGAAAGAATCGGTTTAAATATTATACACGTATTTTTAGTTTTTTTTTAATAATTAACTGAACTAAATAAATTTTGCAAAGATGATAAATGTATTTTAATAAATGTTCACATATATATATATATTATTACTACAATAAAAATATGAATAATTTTATATTTCGTGCATTTCTTGTACTCCAATATATTATTACTACAATAAAAATACTTATTTTAATTCTTTCTCATATAATATAGTTAAAATTTAATAGTATTTTCAAATTCAATTAGAATTCTAAGTGATGTAAAATCAATATATATATATATATATCAATTACCTACTGTGGATGTTTCTTACAAAATATGAATTGTCGTATGTATTTTATTAAAAAATATTATTTAAAATTGTAATAATAATTTAAGATTTTGATACTTAAATAATTTTATATTAGAATTTTAACTAATACAAAATCTTATAAAATCTCATTACAATTAAAACTCTAATATAAAAATATTATATATAAAGTATTTATATTATTATTTTTAATTTAAATTGATTTTAATATACGACACACGTGATCTAAAACTCGTTTAGAGATTAAAAGATAAAAATCAAAATAATTTAGAAGTAGATTGTAGAAGTGATTAAGATAATACCCGCGTAATAGCCGGTAGAATTTCAAAATCCTGAAAACCAACCGTTGCGACTTCCCAGAATAGTCGGTTTTGCAAGAGAACAGAGAGAGAGAGAGATAGAGAGGGAGGGAGAGAGAGGAGATGGAGAGTAAATGTAAATCATTGGGGAGATTGTGTTTGGGAGAAGGTAGCTGCTGAGGCAAAATTTACCCTAAAATTTAAGAAAATTTTAATAAATTTTCTTCCTCCATGCCTCAAACTGCTGCCCCATCTCAGAAAAAATCTTGATCATCTCTCACTCATTCATGAAAATTGTTGCTTTGCATATGATAATAGCTGCTGCTTAGAAAAGAAGACATCAAAGGAGAAACATTTTTAGGGGAAAACAATTGTCTGGGATGGGTGGGACAAAATATCAAGGTTTTGCTCCACCCTCCAAATGTTCGGATCTTCCCATATTGAAGAAAAGGCTTTATCAAGTTTGGAAGGGCCGCAATGTAACTTCTTTTTTCCCCCTTTTATTTTTGGAATTTTTGTTGCTAATATTCTCTGTGTGTGTGTTTATGTTTAATGTTGATTGTTAGAGATGGGTTTTTGCCAAATTTCGATGGTTTTTTTTTTTTTTTTGTTGCAAGAGAATCTTGAATTTTGTTTGGGGGGGGGGGGGGTGTTGCCTAATTTTCAAGTAATGCAATTGATGAAGTATCTGCGATGCTTAGTGTTCTGAAAGTACGTTCTTTTACATGAACTTTGTTTCAGAATTTTTTGTGTGGTGGGAGATTGGTGTTTGGTCCTGATGCTGGATCAGTCCTTTTATCGACGTTCCTTATAGGCTTTCCTGCTTTAACATTCTGTACCAAGATGTTTCGGAGGATCCCACAAGTTGATTTCTTGTACGGGCATGTTGTATTCATAATCGGACTTGTTCTAACTTTTTTGGTGAGCTAACTATTTGCCATTTCAGACATCAAAAGGTCTTGTTTGTAAATTATATGATTCCAGTGATTAATTGGGACTTTAACAGGATCTGATGTTTCTGTTCATGACGGCTGCATCAAATCCTGGGATAGTTCCTAGGAACTCTAGGCCACCTGATTCAGACAGCGCAACAGAGTCCATTGTGTCCATGGAGTGGGTTAGCTGTGGAACTCCTGATATCAGGTTAGCAAGAACGAAGGATGTGTTTGTGAATGGCCACACAGTTAGAGTGAAGTATTGTGATACTTGTATGTTGTACCGTCCACCACGAGCTTCTCATTGCTCGATTTGCAACAACTGTGTCCAGAGATTTGATCACCACTGTCCATGGGTGGGCCAGTGTATTGGAGTTGTAAGTGTTTGGATTTTATTCATATATGGATACTAAAATTTCAAGATTTCAACAATGAATGCTCATTAATCAAACACGTACTAGTAGATTACAGATAGATTGACAGAGTTGGGGAACTCATACTGTAGGTATAAAAATATAGCCATATCAGTTGTTTTGCACTGTAGATTGGTGATAATGGTGATTTCAATGACCTAGAAGGACAAACAGAGAAAGAAATAGCTCACATACTGCAAGGAGTATCTAATTTTGTAAGATATTATGGTATTGGGGCCTTGAAAAAGGACTCAAAGGTTTCAAGTAAATGTTGTCGATGTTCTACAAAAGCAGCCTTAACTCCATCATGCGAATCATACAAAGAGTTATATATGAATTTTTCAGGGTTTGCTGAAAGGATAAGTTAGACTTGGCTTCATTCACAGCTGGTTTTTAAACCATCTCATATAGTTCTACTGTTCTTGTGCTGTATCTTTTGGTATAGCCTTGTTGGATTATACAATAAAAGAGAAGCTTAATACAGTCATCAAACAGTCTAAAATTTTACCTTTTATGTCCTTCATTTGCTGGAATAGATATTAACATGTTTCATAACTGATGCAGCGAAACTACCGGACTTTCTTCCTCTTTGTATCAACATCAACAGCCTTGTGCATATATGTTTTCACATTTTCTTTGTTGAACCTCCTCAAAGAACCGGGCTCGTTATGGCGGGCCATGTCAAGGGATCTCATATCAGTTACCCTTTTAGTTTACTGCTTCATTTCTGTGTGGTTCGTTGGTGGGCTCAGCGTCTTTCATTCCTATCTTATCTGCACCAACCAGGTTAGCGACTTACACTCACCAATCATGCTATGACATGGCTTACACACACACACACATATATCTATTACCTATATAAAAGTGTGGATATTTCTTACAAAATATAGATTGTCGAATATATCCCTATTATAGATTATTATTTAAGATTATAACAGTAATTTAGGACGTTCATACTTAAATAATTTTATATTAAAATTTTAACTAATTCAAAATCTTATAAAATCCTATTATAATTAGAACTCTAATATAAAAGTGTTATACATACAATATTTGTATTATTTCTTTCTTTAATTTGAATTGATTTCCACGTGCAACGTACGTGCTCTAAAACTCGTATATATATATATCATAATAATAATATTAGTTCAATATTGGAACAGACAACATATGAGAACTTCAGATACCGTTATGATAGGAAGGAAAATCCATACAATCAGGGGATGATCAATAACCTCAAGGAAATACTTCTCTCAAAGCCGGTACCTTCTCTTGTTAATTTCCGGGAATGGGTGATAGAAGAAGACGACTCGATTGTAGAAAGCATTAGTAGAAGATATGGTGGAGACATTATCAAGTCGAATGGAAAGGTAGACTTAGAACTCGGTACTCTTGGCAAAGATGGTAAACCACATCCTAGTTTTCTGCAGAATCTGGATTACACTGGAATTGAAGAAAGCTTGAAGAAGGAGAAAGGTGGAAAAGTTAATCTTGATCCTTATTTTTTCCCTACCGATCAAGAAGAAAAATATCCCAATGAAGCTTGTCTCGTTGATGAGGATGATGGGACGGATTTCAGCTCTCAAAGAACATCATCTGCGGTTTATCAGAGACAAGGTAACAACTACTTCATCATGTCTGAAAAAACATACGAGTCCATGCATCCCTTTTCAGTTTTTCATCATTTGAACGCGGTTTCTTTTCGTTTGTAGTATGAAGGTTTGAAGATACGACGATTTTGAGTTAGTGTAAACGTTAAGGACGATGTTAAGGAGGAAGAGATGTGATTCACACTGCATAAATTACCCTCCAGTGCTTTGCCATGGAAGAACATTGAAAGATTGTATATAATTAACCTCTCATACTGGTGTGGCTGGATAGAGTTTCCATCTTCTTTTTCTGCCATTTTCTTTATAATTAGGACTTGATTTTTATTTTTTCAGAGCAGGAAAATGTGAGGAAGGGATAGTGTTGAGTCATTTCTTTGAACTAATTATAAGATGAATATTGTGATTTACAGTTTACATGTTACCAATTTTTCTTCATTTATGGAAAATGTTTTTCTCCATGAATGTTTCATTAGAAATATTTTGTTTTGAATTGTATTTGAATCCCCTGTACAGATTATGTATATTGAAGATACCATATTGTCACCTAAAGTTGTCTGATAAAATAATATATGAGATTAGAGGATTTTGCATTGGTAGCTTGATATAATCATGCAATTATTCATTTCACTGAAAGAATGGTAAACAAATAACATCAATATTTTAAAATTCTGAAATATTGATGTTATTCGTGAGAAACATTAAGATTTATGATTATTATGTAATAAAATGACATACATTTTTACCAAGACATCTCATATCTCTCTCTCTAGACAATTAACACACTATGCAAACAAAAATAGAAAAAAAAAAAATAATACTAAAAAAACAGAAAGAAAAGGCAAATTTTTTTAAAGGGCAAAATAATATGTTCATTTTGACTCTTATTTGTTATAATATATCACCAACCCTATTGGAATGCCATGATCCCAAAAGTATATTAAAATAATATAAAAGCAGGCTATTAATTTTGGTCCCAACTCTTTTTTTTTTTTTGCATTATATACATGTAGTTGCATTTAATTATTGTAATATTCCTAAAAAACAATAGGGATATTAAACAAAATGAATAAGCAAAAAGCAGAAATATATGCTGTGCAGTGTGCAGCCTGTGCCTGCACGTTCGATAAATAACACGGCTAATCTTTATAATACAATTATTATACTATCATAATTCTTAATATACCAATCGATTTTGTGTAATGATCTCATCATTTTCTTACATGAAAAGTAAAATTAATAAATTTATTAGATTTTTGACAAATTAATAAATTTATTAGATTTTTGACACATCAACGATGAATATATATTAATGTATCCACAATAAATAGGATAATAGAGCTGATATCTTTTAAATCATGATAAATTAAGTTGGGAGAAAATTTGGAAAATTAAGAAATTAATAAGATGTTAGTTAGTCCCTTTTAGTGTCAATTATTTGACAATTTATGCTTATTTTGCACACGAGACTCGCGCATTACACACAACACCAAGTTACACACATATAATTTATAAATTAATTGTATTTAAGTATGCACTTTAGTTTTTTTTTTTTTTATATTGAAGAGCTATTTTAGTATATTATTAAAATCATAACATTTTATTCTTTATTTTAATAGATTTTTAGTAAATTTTGAGTATTGTTTTTCTAATTATTCATTGTATTTCTTTAAAATGGTAAGGACAAAATTCGGAAGATCCGCCAGCAGCACAATTTGTCCAAAAGGATAAACAAGTGCGCTAGCTAACTTTATTATTATTATTTGGAAAAACTTCAAAAGGTTCTGAGGAAAAAAAAGGAGATTAAAAAATATTAAGACAAGTATATAATAAAAATGGTGTATTAAATATTAATATAAAATGAAGATTTTAATTGAAGCAAATTAAAGAAAAAAAAAACCAAAAATTTAGAGAGAACAAATATTCTTCTTCAGAAGATCCGTCTAGGGAGGGGCAAATGTCAGCTGTTTCTTGATCATCCCATTAACATTTTCTACTCGTCTCTCTCTACCCAAAACCCATCTCGCAATTCTTGATTTTCAAACCACTCCTAAAACTGGGATTGCATGTTGTGCATGTAATGATAGAAAACGGCGAAAAGATTCGACCTTTAAGATTCTTTCATGTGGTGGGTTGTTGATGAAAAATTAACAGCAATTAATTCAAATTGGGTTTTGGGGTTTCTTTCTTCTGTTTCCTTCTTTTGATCATGGACCCAAGGAAACCCAAACTTAAGAGGCTTTATCAAGTTTGGAGAGGAAGTAATGTAAGCTCCTTTTCGTTATGCTTCTTTTGATTAATTGATTCATTGTGGTATTTTTTTTTTTTTTCCTGAGTTTGATTTTGATGTGGTTTCTTCATATTGTTTTTGGTTTATTTGTTGTTGCAGAGATTCTTTTTTGGGGGAAGATTGATATTTGGCCCAGATGTGTCTTCTTTGTATTTGTCAACATTTCTAATTGCAGGTCCATCTTTTGCATTTTGTGTGAAGATTTTGTTTATCATCAAACACCAGCTCAGAGAAAGTCAAAGTGCCTTTCCTTGGTATTATGTGCTCATTGTAGCTATGGTGTTAACCACATTGGTGAGTAAATCATCCTCATGTTTTACTCTTCATTCATTATTGAATGTTCTACTTGTGTTGGGAATAGTAAATTAGGATAAAAATTTGAAAGAGGTGTGGTAAAATAGGCTATCAGATAGAAGGACAGATGACCATGTACTTGAACTCATTAGGGAGCAAAGAATTCCATCATGAATTTTCCCTTTCTTTTTGAACATTAAGTAGGTATTTAGTTAGTGATCTCTTATCTGTGCAATTTTTTGCAGGATATATTTTTTCTCTTCCTTACATCTAGTAGAGATCCGGGGATTGTCCCTAGGAACACAAAACCTCCCGATTGTGATGAAATTGCTGAAATGGACACTCCTTCAATGGAGTGGGTGAATGGTAGAACACCTCATTTGAAGCTTCCTAAAACGAAGGATGTTGTTGTGAATGGTCACACAGTCAAAGTAAAATTTTGTGACACCTGTTTGCTCTACCGCCCTCCCCGTGCATCTCACTGCTCCATCTGCAACAATTGTGTTCAGAGATTTGATCATCACTGTCCTTGGGTTGGTCAGTGCATTGGTATAGTGAGTATCCTTAAGTACTTAATGCCGATTGCTAATTATGACCAGGCTATTCTTCTATGCATGAATGTTTGTCAGGCAATTGCCTTGGCAGTGTACAACCAATGTTAGCATTGGCTTACGTTGAATACAAAATTTTCTGAAATATATGTGCTTTTCTATTACCATTCCTATCAAAAATTTATTTTCTTGGCATCGTGTTAGAGTATATTATAATCTAGGCATGGCATGAGAATCAATTATGTTAAATGGAATACCTCATGTTGTTTGATCGATCTGTATGGTCCATTGATACTCTACCAAATAGATGTTTATGGAGTGTGCAACTCATACTAACATTTCAGTCAAAGACAAAAAAATATATCCAATGGAAAACTACAAAAGATAATGCTTCTTAAGCTGAATTGGATTATGAATGATATGCTCAAGTGGATGATCCGTTATTCATGAATCACGTCCCTTAGAAGACAGGCTTATACTAGCTAATGGATGTGGACAGGATATACTGCTGGAGGTTGCTATTCCCTGGAAGAATAACAAAAAAAAATTAAATGCACCTATATTTATGGAGAGGAAATGTTATAAGAGGAAACAATGAAAGTAGGTATATGCTATTTTCTCAGAATCCTAAGAATCCTGTGCATGATTACACTGCCCCTTGGAAAGTCATCTTTCCACAGGCAAATTTCAGGGATACCCATAAAAATCTATTTCATATGTCCTGATACATGATGCATCCATAACTAGTGCTAATTTCTTTTGGTATATTTCTATTTCTAAAAGTCGACTAATTGCACATTTTTATGAACTTATATGACATCTTACAAATCATTGCATTGAATTCTTGATTTGTAATAATTTTCTATTCTTCGATTAACAGTTCTGCTTAGTACTTGTAGAGGAACAATCACAGTTAATCATTTGTAGTAAGTCAGTGGAAATGGAGACTGCTGACTAAAGACACTATGTTCTGAGTTTTTAAGAAAATATTCAAAATTTTATTCTTGTGAAGTGACTTATTTTGTTTGTTTTTTTTATTCAGTTATTGAATTGCTATACAACTTTCCTTGTGTAACTAACATGATTATCTTTTTCAATCTGCAGCGTAATTATAGGTTCTTCTACATGTTCATATCAACAGCATCGCTCTTGTGCATCTACATTTTCGTTGTCTCGTGGTACAATATTTTTCACAGGAAAGGCACTGTATTGAAAGCATTATCATCAGATTATTTGTCAGATATTCTCATTGTGTACTGCTTCATTACTTTTTGGTTTGTGGGTGGCTTAACGGTTTTCCACTTCTACTTGATAAGCACAAACCAGGTGATGTTTCCTCATCAGTATCTTCTGATCAATTTCTTCCTTTAATCTTTTCCATGTTGAGAAATAAGCTGATAACTCTTTTATCCTACTATTTGATAGTGATACTGTTGGACATTAGAATTCAGGGAAAGGCCTTATTAACATCACTTTAATCATGTGTTTCTCAAATACTAAATCAAGAATGAGTTAATATCCAGTGACTTGTTGATTTTGAGTTAACATCCACAACATCTCATTGATTTTGAACCCATTTTGGAGGCTTGAGGGTAGTGTCAATCACAATGTTTTGATCAAAATATCCTTTCAACTTCTTCCTTTCTTCTCATATGGCAGAACATGTCATTTGATTGTTTAGATACTGCTGAAATTAAAGATCCTTGACAACTGAGAACTATGACCATTTTACAGGTCGTCCTAACTAAAACCACAGTGTTCTTCCAGAAAGAATTTTGTATTTTATAAACAGCTCGTTGGCCTTTCTATCTTAATTTATCCATCAGTTACCATTTTTTTTTTTTTTTGGGTGTGTGTGTGTTTTCATGTTTAAAATTGTCAAGTGGCTTTTTTTTGGCAGATCACATTCTCATAGACATTCCAACGACATTTCAGTGGTTTCCTCATGTAAATATTATTTTATGCAGACTACATATGAGAACTTCAGGTATCGATATGATAAGAAGGGGAATCCATATAACAGAGGGATGATCAAGAACTTTATGGACGTCTTTTTCTCTAGAATTCCACCTTCAATGAATAACTTCCGGGCTATTGTCGAGGAAGATGAAGTTATGATTATGGAACCCACCAATCACAATTTCATGGGAGGTATCACTAGCTCAAAAGAAAAAATAGATATTGAAATGGGAACTAATTTCATTGACAATGATGGCCTTATGCTTCCTGATATTCTGCGTAATCTGGATTATGATGACATTGAGGATAATATAAAACATAAGGAATGGAGTGAAAGATCCAACACTGATCAAGTTATCATGGAACAAGAAGCCAACGAGTCCATGAGTAGCTTTACAATTGAAGTTGAGGCTGGAGAAGAGACGAAACACAATGCCATAATATCTGAAAAAAAGGAAGCATAAGTTCAAATATAAAATGCAGGTACAATGGCTTGTTAAACTCTACTTTTCAAGAACTCTTATTTTGCCACAATTTGATTGGACTATAGATTGACAGGATAATCATAGTTAGTAGTAATCATATCTTCTGATAATTTTAAATGCAGTTTCAAGGATAGTTTACTTTCTTATGACAATGCCTGATGGCCAAGAAGTTCCTTTTCTGCTGTGTTCAATTAGAAGATTCAGAGTTGTTGGTGTTCGACTTTGGGGCCGAATATTGCAGCAGAAATCAGCATGGTCACATGATAGTGTTGTTCAGAATAATGCAGGATTTACAGGATTTGCAGCAGAAAAAATGGCTAATAATTAGAGATTTTGTATTGTTTTTGCTATGTTGTTTGATTCTTTTTCATCATGTCCTTTCTCCATTTTCCATTTATATTCCTTTTAGCCTTCAAAAGGCTCCAGAGAAATTGTTTTTTTAAGTGTAGACTTACACTATTATTAATTCTTTTGTACAATTTTTGCACTGGTTATAATAAGTGCATAATTTCATGCTTTTTCACTCTATTTCTTGGTATGCTGTAAATGCTTTGATCCTAACAATAGGAAGCAAAAGCTAAAGGAAATTCCAATGAAGGGGGAAATAAAATAAATATCTGCAAAAATTCTAACTGAAAATCTAGTGTGGAGTGATGTAGACCACAGGAATTCTCGAAACCCAAAAACCACCAATGCAATCAAGATGGCCCATAGTAGCACTACACGTGGCAAGCACCCATTAACCTCATAGATTTCATTGGATGAGATTAGATGAAACCACTTCCCTTCAAGTTATTTAATCTCCAACCTCTCACTCCACTCTCCAAAACAAGAATAAAAACAGTCTTGAATCCCTGCTGAATTTGGCAGCAGAAAATGGCAGCAGAAATGGCGCTAGTGAAACCCATTTCCAGCTCCACCCCAAGAATCGGAGGCAGCTCAAATTATAGAAGCACACGAATCTTCACCATTAAAATGTCGTCCACCACCACCACGCCGCCGCCAGCTGTCTCCGGCAAGAAGAACAAGTCGAAGCAGGAAATCAAGGAGAGCCTTTTGACTCCAAGATTCTACACTACGGATTTCGATGAAATGGAGCAGCTTTTCAACACAGAAATCAACAAGAAGCTGAACATGGCGGAGTTCGAGGCTTTGTTGCAGGAATTCAAGACGGATTTCAATCAGACCCACTTTGTGAGGAGCAAGGAGTTCAAGGAGGCTGCTGATAAGATTGATGGGCCATTGAGGCAGATTTTTGTCGAATTCTTGGAGAGGTCTTGCACTGCTGAGTTCTCTGGTTTTCTTCTCTATAAGGAGCTTGGCAGGAGGCTCAAGGTTTTCACTCTCTTCTTCATTTATATTCTTGCTTAATTGCTTTATGTGTTTCTTCTTTTGGCATTTTAGTTATGTTGAAACTTTGCTTTTGCTTTTTTTTTTTTTTATGATAAGTGATGTTGGAATATCAGAAATATAGTTAATTGTTTTCTTGTAAGGATTGGATAATTGAAGTATATTGATTCACTGGGGATATAGTTATCTAAGTATGAACAATTTGAGAAATTCCTACTGCAAAATATGTTTTTTCTCTGGAATATTTCCTACTTGCATTTGCTGAAATCTTGTAATAGATTGCCTCCTTTTGCAGATATTATTTAGTTTGCTTGTTGTTTAGACAAAATAATGGAAGTTTAGTAAGCTTTAACACATGGCTAACTTATTGATGTCCTGTTATCTTGAGGCTTGAGCTTAATGGCAATGTTAGAAAAATGGGCTACCTTAAAGAAAGAGAATGAGGAAGTGGGAAGAGTTAATTTAAGCTGATACAGGCTGTTGAAAAAAAATGTCCAAAAAAAAAAAAAAAAAAAAGCTCCCCTTTTTTTACTTTCCTTAATAAAAATTTTCAACACCTCAAATATTGGTTCAGTTGCTTGCTTAGTTAGGTGTGTGGGGATTGATATTGGTTCTTCTTTCCTGTTTATATCAGATCAACTTATTCTTGATTGCCTTTGCAGAAAACTAACCCCGTGGTTGCTGAGATTTTCTCTCTAATGTCTAGAGACGAAGCACGCCATGCAGGGTAAGTTGCACTTTCTTTGTTTACCCTTTAAAATGCCGTCCACAAATGCTGAAGTAGTCGTTGGTTGAATCTGTTAACAGGTTTCTGAACAAAGGTTTATCAGACTTCAATTTGGCTCTGGACTTGGGATTCCTAACAAAGGCCAGAAAATACACTTTTTTCAAGCCTAAGTTCATTTTCTATGCAACTTATCTGTCAGAGAAGATTGGATACTGGAGATACATCACCATATACAGACATCTGAAGCAGAATCCCGAGTTCCAACCCTATCCGATTTTCAAGTATTTCGAGAACTGGTGCCAAGATGAGAATCGCCATGGTGATTTCTTCTCTGCTTTGATGAAGGCCCAGCCACAGTTCCTCAATGACTGGAAGGCAAAGCTGTGGTCCCGCTTCTTCTGTCTCTCTGTAATAACTCAGATCAATCCCCACAGTTAATTATTCTTTCTTGAAGGCTCACAGTTTTGTGCATTTTTCTTATATCTGTGATGTCCAAATGTGCAGGTTTATGTGACTATGTACCTTAATGACTGCCAAAGAACAGCATTCTATGAAGGCATTGGTCTTAATACCAAGGAATTTGACATGCATGTCATCATTGAGGTAACTTTTGTTGCAGTAATCTTAAGAAACATAAGCGAATGAAGCCTTTTACAAATGCTTAAAATCTTGCTCTTTGTGCAGACAAATCGCACGACTGCTAGAATATTCCCAGCTGTGCTGGACGTTGAGAATCCAGAGTTCAAGAGGAAGTTGGATCGGATGGTGGAGATCAACGAACAAATACTTGCTATTGGGGACACTGATGATATTCCATTGGTGAAGAATTTCAAGAGGATTCCCCTCATTGCAGCTCTAGTTTCTGAGTTACTTGCTGCATATCTCATGAAGCCCATTGAGTCTGGTTCAGTGGACTTTGCTGAGTTTGAGCCACAACTCACTTACTGATTCAATTTGAATTCATTTTCAATCTGTAGAGTCTTGTCATTGTATAAAAGCTGTCATACAAAGCAGAGGAAACATTGTATGAATCTGAGATACTATGCAGTTTTCAAGTGCTAATATGATTTGATTCTGGGATTCATATTCCGATTTCCTGTTTACACAAATCTCTTCCATATAACGTTTGAGTTTGATACAAATAGAATCTTTCGATTATACAAAGAACAATCAACTACCATTTCAATCAGATTTTACAGGCTTTAACTGTGGGGAAGCATCCTTCTTCGCCTCGTCCTTCTTAGGCCCATCACATAGTATTTTGAACACCCAAACGGCGATCAAAGTTGCCTGGACCGGTGCAAGCCAGTAAACGATCAAATGCTCTTTGGTGATATGTTCCCCATTAGCAAAAGCCCACCCCATTACCTATAAGTAGAACAAATGGAGTTCACTCAATGTGCAGAATGCAGTTTGAGTATCATGGACTGGAAAAAAGAATGAAAGGCATATACTTACAGAGGCTGGATTCATGCATCCTCCAGTTAGATCAGAGCCAAGTATGTGAAGAGTAAGCTTGGAGAGACTTGAAATCCATGTTTTCATGAAGAAACTGTCGCCAATTTTTGCAGACAGGCTAAGGGAGATTATCACAATTCCAAATGTAAGAAGACCTTCTGTCAATGCTCCGGTTGCTATGTCGACATTCAAGTGGGGCCCACGTCCTATTCCAGGAAAGGTGGAGAGGATGAGCCTCACACCATAAACCGACCCGACCACCTTTACAAGAAAACCCAAACATTTAGGATAAGAGAGCCAGAAATCAGGCATTATCAAGATTTGTAAATTTCTCAAGTAAAACATTTGCAATCTGAATAACTTTTTCAACATCTCTGTCAACCTTAAAAAAGCAGGAAAGGGAAAGAGGAACCTGAGCAGGGACTCTGGCGCCAAGAGTGAAGAGGAAATTGGAGAAATCCCCAGAAATGGCGGGGTACAAAACAGTGAGTGGATTATACGCGCCGCCGTGAGTTACCTTGCTCATGAATGCAAAGAAGAACATGTTGAAAATGGAGACACCATATCTAATGATCTCGCCCTTCTCTTGATGACCACCATACCCCAAGATTCCGTGCACAAAAATCTTGATGAGCACACTCGACCATGCCCACATGAACGACATCACGAAATCCGCCGCCAGCAGCCGCCGCTGCCCCGCCATTGTTGGAATACTCGTAATCGTGTGTTGGTTCAGGCGGCTTATTCTTTGTCCGTTTCTCCGGGTTATTATGTTGTGGTGCTTATGATTTCTCTCTTTAAAAAAAAAGTCATTAATCTCAGGTGGCCACATAAAATATGTTTCAAAAGATTTTTAAAAACATAATCTTTTTTTGACAAAAAAAGTAATCTTAAAAATATGTAGAAATGTTATGTTAAGGTCTCTTATCGATAAATTAGACCTATGCAGCTTAAACAGACAATCTATTGCTAATTATATAATTAATTAGGGATAATATCTTGCATTCTGAGAATTCATAAGCCATATTGTATCTAGGAGATTTCCTAACCTACGACAACTTAAATATAATATAACAGTATTAATGAAATATTAATTGCAAAATCTTTGTGTAAAATTCAAATGGTGAGGTGAAAAAAAATAAAAAAAATCAGGTGCTATAATACAAAATAACACTAAGTTTAGTGGCTAAAGTATAATTACCCCCCCCCCCCCCCTTTTTTTTTGAACCAATAATTACCCCTTTCTTAAAAAAACGTTTATTTTTATTTTCTAATAAACGGCTGAACTACCAAATCTCCTTGCGGACGCAGTCTCTCCTAGGGTAAGTAGTTCCTCTTTCTTCTCTCTCTATATGACACGGATTTATGCACTACCTCGTATAAATTTATCGGAATAGTAAAGCCGTTGAACACTTTGTCACTCTCCGAATTTGTGCAGATTCTAAGGATCGAAGTCGGCTGTGAATTTCGACGCAATTTTCATTTTGTGGTGAGATGTCCCGTTTAATTTCAGATTTGTTGTATTCGTGTTTAAATCATCTTCGTGAGCGTTTGAATTTATGATATTGGCCCATGATTTTGATTTTGTGGACTTACTGTTGAAATGCGTTAAGGGTGTTAAATTTACGCACGATATAGAATATATTTGTTCGATGGCAGCTCTGAATTGTTGTTTATGGTTGATTTCGTCAATTGAATCTCTATTGATTTTGTTCTAGCTTGTGCTGATGTGTGAAAATATGTGTTTTCAAAATTTGGGGTAAATTTTTGTGGCTAAATATCTATTGCTACTCTTAATCAAAAGTGTGCATTTAAGTACCTCCCAGAAAAATATATTGGGCATTTGGCAGTTGACTCAATCATTTGAATGATTACAATAAATGTGCTGTTTTCAGTGCTGGAGTAAACATATAGCATATAGCATATGGACTTTGGTTACTAGTAATACAAATAGAAACCTTTCTCTTATGTATATACTAAAGATACCCTTTAATGTATTCTCAATATGTTCTTCTACACCTTGTTGTTCTGGAACCTTGTTTTCTATTTAGTTTTCTGAAATTCTCAAATGAATTGGAGATTAATCATCATTGCAAGCATTTCAAAACCAATAAATTTCTTCATTTAGGAGTTTTGAGTTGATAGGTGAATTGTTGTGTATGAAGTGTGCCTGAAAATTAATAGGTGCGGACATGCGGTCATTTCTTAGTATCAACCATCAACCTAAAAAAAGTGGCCCTTGTACTAGGCTTTGATGATCATACTTCAAGTGCACTGCTTGATAATGAAAGAAGAAGGGAAAGTGTAAGAAGCATTGAAAACCTTACCACAGGGCACAGGGGAGAGGTACATGTCAGTTTTTTATGTGCTTGGTTTCATGGAAGGGAAGGGAAGGGAAATAATCTCTTTTTTTTGTTTGTTTTGAATAAAAAATAAAATAGTTATAGTATGTTGTGTTTCGCCAAATATACTCGAACCAGCTCTTTATGGAGACTAAGATCTGGGGAGATTTTTTTTTTTTTTTTTTGAGAAAGAAAAAAAAAAGATAAAAAAAGTTGTGCACCTTAAGGTTACTCCACTGAAATTTTTAAAATTGCTTTAAGTTATGAGTTTTTATCATTAAGAAGCTTTTCGAGCATTTCGTTTTTCCTTATCATTGTCAGTTGTCAGAATGACAGATGGAGTCTTATTCCCTGACTTCCTTCTTAGCGTTTTATCATCTCCATTTGAACCCAGGAAATCTTCTAAACAATTATGGTTTACAAAAAATCATGTGTCACTCAATAGCCTGCTATTCTGCAGAACCGTGAACTTTATATGGCAAGCTAATCTTCTATGTTTCATAATATGGAAATGAGAATATTGGGCTATAGAGTTTTGATTAGCTTTAATTTTCTTTTAATTTTAATCATATCTATTAAACGCAGTAGAAGTTAGCATTCACATGTCTTTAAGTTCTAAATGAGTAGATTTTCCCATCCTAGAATTTTGTGTAATTTTTATGCTATAATCACATTGGCTTGTAGGTTTTCATCTTCCATTTGATCTGGAACATGTGTTAATTCAGCAAATGGCCCCTTGGACTGTATGTTGTATGATGATTCTTACATTGATTTGATGTCCAAGAATGATGCTTGAACATTTTTTGATATTGTGTATGGTACTTGCTTCTTTTTTGTTCACCATGTTATTAAGATCCTGCTAATTGCCTAATTACTTTTTTAAGTGACTTATTTCTTTGGTTGTCTTTGATATCCTGTATTCTTTCATTTATAAATAAAACTTGAAATCTAATTGCTTTGGACATTTCTAATAAAAGGTTGTGCTTGTGGTAACTTAATTCATAGTGACCAATGATGGTCCTGTCATGTTGCTGAAGTTCAATATGATATCATGTTATTTTGGGATTGGTTTTTGTGTCAAATTACTTGTTTAATCTTATTACAGGTGCATTGGAATTTACTATACAAAATTTGAAGATAATTTGCTATGTTGAATGAGTCTTGTTCTTATGGGATCTCATTTGTCGCTGAAATATTATCAGCTATTGCATAGTAAGGATTCAATCATTGATATTGGTTTCCAATTCAAGCGAATAAACTGGCATTTGCCTTTTGTTAGACCATACTCTCTTATAGTTAAATTAATTGGGCCTATTCTATTAATTGACCTTATTTACTTGCAGTAGCTTTCTGATTTTGCGCTCAGGTTTCCTCGTTCTCCGAGAAATGGCACTGATATGATCAATAATAAATGGGGTTTGTAATTGCAGGAACTTTAGGTTTCTGGACAGAAGTTAATGGCGGGTGGTAGGGTTGCTCATGCGACTTTGAAAGGACCAAGTGTGATCAAGGAGATACTAATTGGAATCACACTTGGCATTGCTGCAGGCAGTGTGTGGAAGATGCACCACTGGAATGAGCAGAGAAAAGTTAGGGCCTTCTATGACTTGTTGGACAAAGGTGAAATCACTGTTGTTGCATCAGAGGAATAGATATTCTTCAATTTCTTCACTTTTAATGTCCTTGTTGGTTCAATGGCGATTTAGAGCCGCATCTGTTAGCTCTTGAACTGAACATGAGCTCTTCTTTGGTTTGAAATCTTACTGAAATAAATTGTATGTGACCTTATGACCATTCTGCAAATGCTAACTTTTTGGCTGCATCTTTTGATAAAGGAGTTTATGTTTTGAGTTTAACATCATTTGCTCACTGTACTTTGTTGTCTTATGTTATTTCTATGTCCTAAAATGCCTCTAGCTGGGTTCTAGATTATGGCCTGTGCCCTAGGTGGGGGGACGAATTTGAAACAAGATAAACTACATTTGATGAAATATTCGAATACTTTGTTATTAGATGGCTATCGTATCAAGTAATTCATTCTTAAAACGACAGTTAAGTATATTATCTATGTAAAAATTCACATATCAATGTAATAGAGATGACATAACTAATTTACATATGACTAGTTAAAAATATTCATGAAATATCAATTTGAAATTGAGGATTCAATTTAAAGTGGACTTCAAATTAAATACATCACTATTGGGTTATTAGTTAAAAAAAATTATCTTATAGATCTAATCGAAATATACATAATATTAAAATTTAACATGTGAAGAGAAATAATTTATACTATTAAAATTATACACAGTGTATTTGCAATATCAAAAGCTAAAACCTTTAAGCTTATAAGTTTTAAATTTTAAAAATAATCACACAAATAATAACATTTCGACACAATGTACATTATAGCAATCCATTAATTGGGGTTATTATTCTCGAATTAGTGAGACTTAAACATAAACTGGTCTAAAAGAATAAAAATAAATAAATAAATAAATAAATAAATAGTCTGTTAAACTATTCATTTCCTATCTTTGTCTTGTCAACAAAGAAAACTCGGGGGAACGAGATAAAAAATTTAAACCCCAAATCAAGAACCAGAAACCAAAAGAGAAAGCGCGAATCCAAGTGAGAGGAGACACAGAGAGAGCATAGAGTGAATCAGCTGCAGAAAGTAGGGTAACAGTTTTAGAGATAGAAAGGGAAAATGAGCAGCATAGGCACCGGCTACGATCTATCGGTAACCACATTCTCGCCGGACGGCCGCGTTTTCCAGATCGAATACGCCGCCAAAGCCGTAGATAACAGCGGCACTGTCGTTGCCATCAAATGCAAAGACGGCGTTGTTATGGTATGTGCCCCGCCCAAATATCCAACATTTTTTTTTTCAATTAGGGTTTTAATTAAGGGTTTTGGTTTTATTTGGTGTTATTGTAGGGAGTGGAGAAATTGATTGCTTCAAAGATGATGTTACCTGGGTCCAACAGAAGAATCCACTCCGTTCATCGCCACTCCGGCATGGTGCCTTTTCATTCCCTCTCTTTGTATATGATTGATGCATGTTATAGTTGATAGGGACTGAGTACTTAGTTGTTAATCGGAGAAAGGGGAAGTTTTTTGTGCATTATGCAGAATATGTAGCTGAATGCTCTTTTTATGTGATTCAAAACTGTGCTGGAATTTTGATGGTTTGTTCGTTAAATTAGCTCTATGCAACAGAAAGTAATCTTCTGACAATTTTGATACTATCAAGCATAACCAGCTACCGGAACTTAAATTACTAATTTACTGCCCAGATGGTCCTTTTCAGGATTGAAAAATAATTGAGAGTATTTGCAAGTAGCTCCTTCCCACTTGAAGGTCGTTGGATTTTGGTTGCGCAAAATTTATACTCAAGTCATTGTTGGAAAATATAATTCAATCTGATTCTGTTTGGGTTAAGGTTTCTATTTTGATTTTCCAAAAGTGGCTATAAACCATGAAGCTAATATTGCTTATTGTATCCTTGCTGATTTTCTTTGTTTTCAGGCTGTTGCTGGGCTAGCAGCAGATGGCCGTCAAATTGTGTCCAGAGCAAAATCTGAAGCAACTAACTATGAGAGGTTCTTTTTCTCATGCAATTAACTTTTGTGGTTTTCCCTATTCTTTGTGTTTTATGTGCAAAGTGTTGTGTTGAGGTACTGGTATCTGTACTCATACATTGTTCACTATATGATTTGCAGTGTATATGGTGATCAAATTCCTGTTAAAGAACTCGCACAACGTGTAGCTAGTTATGTGCATCTTTGCACACTCTATTGGTGGCTCAGGTTTGATAAGACATATTGTTTCATTTTAATGATGTGCTTATATTTGTCTAATATTGGATGTGAGCCCAAATTAAAAATTTTACAGGCCTTTTGGTTGTGGAGTGATTTTGGGTGGTTATGATAGAGATGGGCCACAGTTGTACATGGTTGAACCATCTGGAATTTCCTATGTGAGTTGTTTTGTGTATTTTTTATTTTTGATTAATGACTAAAGAGTTTAATGCTGTAATGGCTACTGTCATGTAGAACACTGGATTATCAGGCAGAAAATTCTGATTGTCCGTAAATATTCCTTGTTCTACATATTTATCATTCCATTGTTTGGTTCTTTGTTGTGAGTTGTCTTTCATATTTGCGTTCTCCCTGCTGTAGAAATACTTTGGTGCTGCCATTGGGAAGGGCAGGCAGGCTGCTAAAACGTAAGTAATCTGCTTGCTGTTCTGTCAACTTCTCATTGCTACAGATAAGCTGCTTCAACGAGTATTAATTTGAAATCTTGTGTTGGCAGAGAGATTGAAAAGTTAAAGCTTTCCGAAATGACATGTCGACAAGGGGTTGTTGAGGTCGCCAAGATGTGAGTTTTAGCTTCTAAATAAATAATGTCCGTATACTATGTCGTGATCTTTGTTTTTATTGATGTTGTAAACTTTTGTTAATGCTTGCCCGAAACTTTTCAATATGGAGGACTAGAAGTAACCTCTGCAAAATTCAACTAAGAAATTCCTTTTGCTCCTTGTCTTCTGATTCACGCATATCTATCTACATGAGGTATAGGGATTAACACTTGACTTTCCAACATATACTTTCTGAGGTATAGTTGAGGAACAGTGAAGTAAAATACAACAGGTTTATGCTATTTTGTATTGCATTCTTCCCGAATGCAAGTGATTAAGTGATCAAAGGTCACAACACCTTTTTTTTTATTTTTTTTGAATATTTGTGTTTCTTGCCAGAGTTTCTACCTTGAACTATGACATTCTTTTATAATTTAGCTGGATTGACTTATGCCAGAGTTTGGGCATCTGCTCTTTTTTCTTTGCTAACGCATGAATATAGTGTGCCATGCCTATTAAACTCAAATCAGCAATTAAAATTTGGTTTTAATTTCTTGTTGCAATTTTTAGAGAGAGAGAGAGAGAGATGGGTCTTGGGAGCAAAAAGGTGGAGTGGGAGTGGATAGACTTCGGGATATGCAATATATAAAATATTGAGGGGTTTCTCAGAGAGACCTAATTTGGGATTTTGACTGAATTACAACAAGGGGCAACTTATCTTTTCATATTTACGATTTTGTACACACTCATTTGCTACTACACTAGTTATACTTTGTCTTCATATTTCTTCTTCTTTTTTTATATATCATAAGCTTTACACTAATATATTCTCTATCTATCATGAACTGAACTCTGGTTATTACTGTTGACCAGCCAATTGACCATTATATCAGAACTACTGAACAACTTTAGTGTCTGTTTATTTGAAGGACATGAATAAATCAAACTGCATAAGAGTACTATGATATTAAAAAAATGCAAATTTAGAGTTTTCATTCTAAAATCATGTTGATTTAATGATTAAGGTTAATGCAATGCATTGTCTTCTTGATAAGCAGCATTTATGGAGTGCATGATGAGGCAAAGGACAAGGCCTTTGAATTGGAAATGAGTTGGGTCTGTGATGAGTCTAACCGTCAGCATCAAAAGGTAAATTCACTAGTGCATTTATACTTTCTAAAGTCTAGTCACAATGTTGTTTCTTTCATTGAACTCTACTATTTGCCCAAGGAGCGACTAAATATCTGTTGAACATATCAATAACTGTGTAAATATGCATGTATTAAGTAACTGGAAGAGCATGCCAAGTGATTGGCTATGATTTTGAATACTCACAATGTGGAATGAATTCATACTCACTTTATTATCTCGCACTATTGATTAAACTACGACATTGTATTTCTTCATCACGCTCAACGGTAAGGGCTTGACTATATCCACGGACTGTCTGATCCCATCATAATTCTCGTTCTTCCATAGTCCCAAAATTAAAACCGCACTCTGTTTTTACAAAATTTTTACCCTACGCATTTGGAATTGATCTCATGTACATTTTGGACCAACACTACTCCCTTAAATGAAGAATGAGTTGGTTTTTGTAATGAAACCCAAATTAAGACCACAACTTTGTGCAAAAAGGCTATAGATGGGGTTGGCTATATGGATCATATATAGGTATCATATAACCCTAAATATTCTGAATTGATGAGTTAATAAATCTATCTTTGGTGTACCAGGTTCCTGATGATCTATTGGAGGAAGCTAAGTCAGCAGCTAAAGCTGCACTTGAAGAAATGGATGCGGACTAGTGGATGGTCCTCTCTTTGCTGTATCAATTTTCGATCGAACAATTTCTTAAAACAGCCTGCGATGCAATCAATATAACATGATAGAAAACATGTATGATTTATTTCCATTGCTAGATTCGCCTTTACCTGTATCAACTTGTTCATGCTTGAAGCCATGTTTCAGGTCTCTTTTAAAATTAAATTCTGACATCAAGTTCATCCCCTTCCACTTCCTCTCCATAGTATTAATTTTGTTGATTGTGGAAAATAAAAAGAGAAATATTTATGTCAATCTCGACCTTATTCGGTGATGCCATTGTAATGTTGATATGATTTAATTCCTTATAATCTGAATGTGTAGACACTGCCCCGTAATGTCTGTAATTTTAGTGGCATTAACCAATCCAGGTCTTGGTTTTAATCAATATTTTAAGGGATTACTCAATGATTATGTTCATCTGCTAATCATTGCAATAGAAAGAAATATGATATGGATTCCAAGTGTACATACCAACCAGCTTTCCTATAGATTAATTGGAATCTATTGCCAAACTATGCTATTCACTATCATGGTTTTGCTCAAATGTTCACCAATAGCTCTTAATATGTCCACCGATAATATGTAATTATCTTATCCTCTCGTTATATGAAAAGTAAAATTAATAGATGTTTTGAATTTTTGATACATCAATCGTGGAAACATATTAATGTGCCCACGCTGGGTAGGTGAACAACACTATTCATTTCATTACTAACAAAATAATCAAAAACATATTACTATTTCTTATTGTATTTTGGTCACGTTTTTATTTTAGCAATACATATTATATTCAAAAAATTATTATCATTCTATTCACACAATCCATATTGTTGTATAAAACTATGAGTAAATTCACAATTCATAACCTACCATTTATTTATGAATTTGTTAATATGAGTACAGTTTGTAGACAGTGAGTTGTTGAAAAAATTTCTTGTTTGAAAACAAATAGCATTATACTTTTATTTACTTTTACTTTTCGTTAAAAACGTCATTAGCTTTTCTTTTCATTTACTTTTACTTTCAAATAATTCGAGTAGGTACTTTTGCGATTGATTGAAAAGTCGTTGCCAAATGATTTGATTATTTATTACTGAAAAAAGAGGATAGTCAAGTTCCAACATTAAGTGGAGAAATACAAATTTGGTTAAGAGAATCATTAGTTTAGTAGTGTCTTATCTAATTGTTGAATAGTGCATAAATCAAGCTGTAGATATAATGTATTATATTCTACGTCTAATTATAATAATCTTAGTTATTAAAAGGGCTATTGGCAATCCATTCCAAGAAAAAGGATTCACTAAATAAACTAAAGTCCCATTTGAAAAAAAAAAAAATGTTCCCATATCTGTCGTATATATAGTTTAAAATGTATTACTGATATATAAAAATTTTATCCATCTAAATATTATGATTTAAAATTAATGATTATGTTAAATTTCAACAATATGTATATTAATATCTACCACGGTGAATAAGGCACCAGGTCTACTAGTGGAAGTTTTGATTGCTTAATCATTTAACTTCAATATTGTGAGGTATAAGATAAAAGATAAATCGGCTTGTTTTCAAGTAAAAAATATTAATACAATAAAACAAGTAAAAAATATTAATACAATTCCAATAAGAATGCTTTTGATTCTGAATTTCAATCGAATAAAAAAATATCAATGAGTATTTTAAAACCCACAACTAACTTATTATAATATGTATTACAAATAAATATTCACACATATGTAGTCAATTAATTTTTGACGCAACAGTTTATTGCCAAAAATAAATAAATTCAATTCTATCGAATATTTCAATTTTGGTTGGGAGTGTATAGGTGCTACGATGATGTCAAGAAAATAAAAAAATTTAGTTGTCAGCGTGTAACGGCTATTTGTGAAGCTGACGTGTCAACCATCAAAAGCTTGCCACATGCCGACAATTTTCAGGCCCCACAAATTTAAGTTTTCAGGCTGGATAAATTCAATTATTACAATATTAATATTTTTCGCGATATTGTCTCTCATCATTAAACTCAATAACATTATTATACGATTTTAAAATAGTTGCATCAAGATATGAGAACATTTTACGTCACTTTATTGATATAGCTTCTTTTTTTTCCTAAAATAAAAAACAGATCGTGCTATCTTATTAACAAAATTATAATGACCAGTTATAATCAATAATATTTTTTTACGTGATAGAAGTTATTCATTGAAATTTCACGAATAATTTAACTAAAAAAATATTATAAAGCTTTCTTTCAGTTTTATTAATTGATGGAATATATTGCTGCAATTCAACAGCCACAATAATTAACAAAGACCATAAAATAGTAGCACCTAATTGACAAAGTTGTGGTGAACTAATTGTTTAATTCAAAACACTATTTATTATTTGTCCTTGGTGGTCACTTCCAGCTCTACACTATCAATTATTGTCATAAATGTTTTATAGACTTTAATCCAATTCTAGACAGATGATTCACGCACAAAAAATCTCATTTTTAAGTACTTTCTCGTAAATTCCTTAACATAGTGGATGAGTGTTAGATATTATGTCACATCATTATCTTTTTTTGTTTAATGATCAACAATTTAAAACGTAGTTCATATTTAAATAAATAAATGTGTCTTTATTGGTCTTCTCAAATTTTTTTATATATTGTATCGGAAACACGGAGGAGATAAACCCAAAAATCATAAATGAAAGAAAGACTTGTAAATATTGAATATCATGAATAAAAAAAATTGTGATATCTTATTAAGTCAAAGAAATAATGTTTTTTTTTTTTTTCTTAATAGTTTCCATTTAAAAAGGCTAAACTTTTCTTAGAACAAAAGGGGACTTCTTAAAGAGAATTTTTTTTAAAATGAGTTTGGGAAAGTGAAAGGAAGAGGAACAATAAAAATTAGAAAATTTCTGGGTCATCACAATCTATACCTTTATAAAAGTGAGATACCATTTAAGCTACTCATGATCTTATTAAAAAGAAGTTGTTTAATTAACATGTGTCAATATATATTTTTTGAATTGAATTAGTAAAACTTTCTCCGAGTCGCATAATTAAGATCAAATTCTGAATTTGAAAACTAATTAAAGAATGAAACAAATAAATGAACTATTCTTAAAGATCTGAAATAGAGGATCTCAGTTGATTCTCTTAATGAATAAATTGTGTGTATATCTTATGAATTAGCATTTTAATGATTTTGCCATTTAACCCTTTTCTTTTTGTCTGTTAGAAATATCTCAACAAAATAATGTGCAACTCATCTTAATATTTTTTTATTAAAAAATATATATGTTAGTTTAATATATAACAATAAGTAAAAATAAAAACCTCATACAAATCATGTATGTATATTAAATAAATCGTATAAATCAGAAAATTTAATTGATTTTACAAATTTTTCTTTATTTTTCTCTTTTGTTTTTTAAATTTTCATAAGCACATAGGATATGAATTGTATGATTTACCAAAAAATCATGATAAAGATGCAAATCGTGAGTGTCTTTAATACTGGAAAAAAAAATGTATGATCGAAATAATGCAACACTTATAGAAATTGTGTTATCCACAACACATCATTCCTTGTTTTGACAAATGTCCATATTTGTAATTATCATAACATCCCCTAAAAATATATGTTTACTATGAATTATGATACCCAAATAATACTTCAATCATTCTCATATACCAAATACACAACCCCCTCAATTTATTACTAATATCCACCTTATATCATATGTATTCTTCCACTTAATGTTCTCATTCATTTTTTTAATAGTTTAATAGATATATAATGATTTATATATTATGTTCAAAAAAATTTGGGATCTGGCCTCTCATTTATATCATAAGTATCATATAGAAAAGAATAATAATATATGGAATTGCAGATTATTAAAAAAAATTATTAATTTGATATATGATACCATGCGTTGCCACATCTATATTATGAATCGGACCTTGGCCATTAGCCCAACTAAAAAGTATTCATTTGAAAATTTCAAGATCATTAAGGGTGTAAGGTTAAATTTTCGACTACTTATATATGAAATAATATAATCAAATTTATTGGAAATATTTTAATGGATATGAATTTAAAATTGATTTATTTATTTTGAATTAATTTTTGAATAATTGAAATAAACTTTTGAATATATTTCTTAATTTGAATGAATTTAATATACATTAATTTTAAATTTTACAATTCAAATTTGTTGTATCGAAAGACAAAATGATTCCAAATTAGGCATAAAAAAGGAGAGTCAAAATACAAAATTTGAAAGGCTGCAGCTATACAGCGGCTGTATTGTAACGGTACAATCCAAAGAGTGGCCATAGAACAACTCGGCGTGCCGATATCAATATCCCCTTTCTTTCTTTCTTTTACCCTTATCGGCGTGTCTATATAAAATCTGTATCTGTATCTGTATGTATAAATCTCTCTCTCTCTCTCTCTCTCTCCCCCCGCTTTGGGTGCTTTGCTAAAATCAATTCCTCAATCATATATACGAAGGAGAGATCGCTATCTGGAAACCATTTGTGGCATTTGACAAGTCCAATATATATCAGTCTACCAAAGACAGCGAAAGCAATTAAAACTCGCACGCCCCCTTTTATCCATCGTGTTCTCACTCAGATTTCTTTGCCGATTTCTTATTCTCTCTCTCTCTCTCTCTCTCTCTCTCTCTCTCTCTATCTCTCTCGCTCTAAGGTATTATATTCATGGCGTTTTTCTTTTCTCCTCTTAAGTACCGCATTTTCTTAGTGTTTGAAGTTCTTGGATTTTGGTTTATCAGCCCAATTTCGGTTTTCTTGAAACCATATCTAAAGTGGGATTCCAATATATATATATTTTTTAGGTGATTTTGTTTGCATGAGATTTTCTTTAATTTTTTTTTGTTTTTGGGAATTTTCTTTTTTTCCGAAAATTTGACTGAATTTTGGGGTGGCTTATTGGGAGGTTCAATTTTAGGGTTTATACTTTGCTCCTATGATTCCGATCCCAAAATTGTAGCTTTTTTCACATGCTTTTGTTTGTAAAGTTCTTTTCTTTCTTTCAAGATTAATGTGTGTGAATTATGTATGATCTTTACTTGAAAACCCAGATTTGTCTCCATGAATATACCTTTTGTAAAAAGCTGAATTACTAAAAAATATGCTGTATAATGTTGCGAAGTTGGTCTCAAATTTTATGGAAAAGGGCAAATCTTATATGCAAGAACTTGATTCAAGGATCAGTCTATTTTAGGGCTGTTTGGAATTAGAATATGAAAATATTATTTCCAGTTCTTCTCATGAGCAGTTTTTAGGTTTGTGAATTACTGCATTTTGATCTCGTTTTTCTGTACCTTTTAAAAAAAAACCCGTTTTATTAAAATTAGTTATAATCATATTCCTGGTTTAGTTCTCTCATAATGTAACTTCAATAATTTTTTTTAACTATGGATTTCTATCCTTGAATTGAGGATAAAAATCTGTCTCCAAAAAAATGCTTATAGTGTTTGTGTGGTAACCATTAAAGTTTGGTCATTAGAATC
Organism: Scutellaria barbata; assembly: GCA_028654395.1. NCBI lineage: Eukaryota > Viridiplantae > Streptophyta > Magnoliopsida > Lamiales > Lamiaceae > Scutellaria > Scutellaria barbata. The sequence continues at coordinate 7,583,635 of CM053646.1, read as the reverse complement.
TGTAGGTGGAGAGTTTGGAAGCAACGTGTAAGAGATTTGATTTATGAGCATTAGTTGTTCTGAAATTAGGATTGAGAATGCTGACATGTTTGTTTTGCTAAGCTTCTGCTCGTTTCTGTTTCAAAGTAGTGTAAGAATATTTTATTTTTTTGTGTAAGAGATTTCATATGAGCTTTAGTGGCTTGAAATTAGGAATGACAAAGCTGTCATGATTTTTGGTATTGCAAAATTTCTGCTCTTTTATGTATTAAATAAAATAAATTGCTAAAAATTTACTTCTGGTTTGAACAATATCATTTGGAACATCTTTGTCAATTTATCTTGCGGTTTGTATGCAAAAAATGTTATGTGCTTTCCTGTGGAAATTAAAATTTAGCAACTTGAATCACTCTAATGAATGCTGTGTGGCAGATAGCAGGCTATTGTTTCACTTTTTAATAAATTAGCACTCTTTGGTATTGTTTTGGCCCACAGTTTGCTGCAGCTTTATCTCCAACAATTGCATATTGCTTGACACTGCATGCTCACTCAATAAAGATGTGATGGCTTTTCTGTATTGTTGCTCTACATTTGCACGAATGTCAGTGTCCAATTATCTGTAGTCCTTATTATCTTTGACATATTAAATTTACATTATATTACTAGTGACTTGAAGAGCTAATTTTGTTATTATGCAGAGTCCTCTTTGCAGCTTGATCATCCCAAATCTGCAGCTAGTACAACACATTACTTTGCAAAGCAGCTGCTGAGGGTTTTCATTTTTTTTCTTTTTCGAAAAAGAAAGTCAAAAGTGTTAGCTTTTGCTCTGACACAACGTGCTATGGTAATATTGTATTTCATCTTGTGTCAACCCCCTCTTGTTTCCTTGTTTTGCTTGGGTTATTCAGTTTATAGTATCATAATTTTAACTCATTATTTACATGTTCGATTTGTAAGAAGATGTGTATTGAATTTTAAAAGTTGATATGTGATGAATTGATGTTTATGCATTGATTGTTTGTCACTGCGCTCCATTTTGCATTTTAAAGTTGTGTTCACTGTCTTATGTGTTCCATTTGTAATGGTTTTTAGGCAACTAATGAGAATCTTCCTCCAAATGTCATAAAACAATTGGCAAAGGAACTGAAGAATCTCAATGAATCCCCTCCAGAAGGCATTAAAGTAGGTGTGAATGATGACAATTTTTCAGTTATATTTGCTGATATTGAAGGCCCAGGTACTTTTCTTTACTTTATAGCCTCTTCTGTGTGACATAATCACCTTCTTGTGATTGAACACGTGTAACCTTGCAGCTGGAACGCCTTATGAAAATGGCATTTTTCGCATGAAGTTGATATTGTCGCATGATTTCCCACACTCTCCTCCAAAAGGTCTGTGATCCTATACTTAATAATGATGCTAATTAGACTGTAGTAGTTCCAAATGTATTAAACCTATTGGTGGTCTTATTTTCCTTTTTTGATACACAAACATATTGAAAAAGAATCAAGCATCATCTTATCCTTTTCTTTTTCTTTCTTTCTATTTTGCTTTTTTGTGCTGCTAATCCTTAAAAATTTTAATCCATAATTTTCTCATTAGACCCGCCTCAGTTCTTGATAACATTGTAATCTTAATATGATATCTGCACCTCCTGCCTGAAGTGTCATGTGTAGCATAAATTTTCTTTGTCATGCTACTCTCACAGTTGCGCGCAGTCCAGAAAATGAATAGACAATGAGAGTGATCCTAGTTGGTGGCTGGGGTTGGTTCTGCAAAGTAATCGATGAGTGTGTAGTTTATTTTCTTGTTGATTTAGTTTTGAATTGTCGTATGCATAATGTCATTTGAAAATGCATATGACCATTCTAATCTTCAAGTTATTGGCTAACTATCAGGCTATTTCCTGACCAAGATTTTTCATCCAAATATTGCAACTAATGGGGAGATATGTGTTAATGCATTGAAGAGGGACTGGAACCCGACTCTTGGTTTACGCCATGTATTAATTGTAAGTCCTGTCATTTATTGGTTGATTCAACGATCTTGATCCTATCAATGTTATGCTCTTTGATAAATGTTAAATCTTGACTAGTTTTCTGTCATATATTTATTCTTTAGGTATCGTGCATTTAAGGTGCTTGTATTTTTTTTTGTTTTTTATACTACTTTGGATAAACAGGTGATCAGATGCTTATTGATCGAACCATTTCCAGAATCGGCTTTAAACGAACAGGCTGGCAAGATGCTGCTTGAAAATTATGATGAGTATGCCAGACATGCTAGGTGAGAGTCATAATTAACTGCCATTGAACTCATGCATGTTTCCGAAGCTATATCATAGAATGGTTTATATAATTTCTCATGAACTCTGGCTCCATTGTATATCTGATTGGCATCAGAAGTATGAAAACAACAACCATCAATGTGCTATTGCGATTGCTTGTTGGGTATGATTCACTCACGCCTCTTGGGCTACTACTTGTAGTTCTTCAGAATGAATTTTAGTTGGTTGAGCTCTTTGGCTAGCTAAATTTTGCTTGTGCTGATGTTCACTTAATTTTATTAATCAGACATGGGTTGGAGTTGATTTAGCTAGCTAAATTTTGCTTCTGCTGATGTTCACTTAATTTTATTAATCAGACATGGGTTGGACTTGAGTTTGTCAAGACAAATGCGTCTTTAATCAACTCAGGTTAGCCTGATTCAATGGCTTTTAGACAGTGGAACAATCCCAAACTAAATTGAGAATCCTTTGATAAGCAATAAGCATGTTGGTATTATTTTATCATGCTTCTTGATTGAATTTGGATTTTTAGAGCAAGTTTTTGAAGATAAGAATTTCACAAGATTCCAATATTGAGAGGATTAGAGAACCATTATAATGATTTATAAGTGCCATTATTTGATGCGTGCATTGTGCTTTTACACTTGATCAAACATGGAATCATCATTCATATCAGGCTAATCACTGGAATACATGCCCTCAAGCCGAAGCCAAAGCTCAAAGCCGGAGCAATTTCTGAGTCGGCCACTGCCCTAAACGTTGACCAGACAAACACCTCAGTAAAGTGCACGGACCAAAAGAACGCTGTGCCAGGCGCTGCACCCCCATTACCATCTCCATTGGCCCCAAAACCAGAAAACGGTCAAGACTATCCAGCTGTCATGCCATCATCGGCTGAGACCGGAGTCAGCGGATCCAAAGCAGCTCCCACGATGCTAAAGAAGGAAGCCGCGCTGACTAAGGTTCCAGCAGACAAGAAGAAGATGGATGCTAGAAAGAAAAGCTTGAAGAGATTATGAATTATCATTATATAATCATGTTCTCATTTAATTTCTTCAAGGTGGACATAGAAGAAGCGAATGGATGAATTTGTACTCTTCTCTTGTACTATAAAAACAAGCTTTGGATAACAAGAACTTGTTCCCTTCTAAGCATTTTATTTTGCTATTTTCTTCAACATTGTATTCTCGATATTATTAATTATGGAGAAGAGTACACAATTGGTGATTGCTTATTGGAATATTTACCAGTATTGTTGGAGTCCAGCTTCACTGATTTTGATCTCTTCTGTTGTTATTGTTCTTTTGATGAGGAAGAGAAGAACTCCTTTTAGTCGGGTAGGATGTAAATCAAGGGTTTGCTCGAGTGGCAAACACATGTGGGAGAGAGAGCCAACTTGATATAAATCATAAAACAAACCTCCGTAATATTTTAGTAAAAATCTGAACTTGTGTTGCCTGATGATTTCTTCCTATATAATCACAAATCTTATCAATTCGGCTCTGCCCTTGACTTCTTGTTATAGAAGCTATAGTAGTTTAGGCTTTTATTCAAGTATATTAATCCATTTAATCTTTATTCATAATACAATAAAAAAAAATTCTAGCTGACCTTTTTTTTTTTAACAGTAGAATGCATTAACATGCTAAAGTAAGTATACCACCTGATGAATAGAAAATGTTCAATTATAGTGTCAAATTAAGAAATTCTTTAATATTGGATGTTAAAATTAATTAGCTAATTACTCTGCCTTGTAGAATAGGTAGAACTTAAATAGATTTACTACTTTGATAGAACATTGGACCAAAAATTGTCTAACGTAAGTACAAGTGGGCATCCACCAATATTGGACTAAAAATTTAGAAAAATATCAAAATGTGTATTTTTAGGATTTCTCTTCAAGAAGGATTTGAACGTATCTTACCAATTGATAATAGCTAATGAAGAAAAAGTACGTACCAGATGATCTCGAAGTATGAAATGAAGTTTAATAAATATTATCTGAATTTAAAATTTATTTAGTTTTCAAAATACTCTGTTCAAGAACAGAATTCTCTTATATACATAAGTTAATTTTATGAATCCATGAAAAAACAAATTATTATTAAACTTATAGAAATTGTGTTCATTTTATTGAACATTAAGCGTGTCATATAATCAATAGATTGGATTTTTAATTTGTTGCTCATCACATAGTGAAAATTAATGCCATATAAAATATATAAATATTATACCACATGTACTATTTACTATTTTAACATGAAAATAAATATGGAAAATGGGCATTATCCATTTTCTATCTACTAACTTTATAGTTTCCATAGATTATGATAATTACTTTTAAGTTTTATTTTTTTCCAATGTGTAGTACAATTTTAATTGGAAATAATTCGTAAATACGTACACAATATATGAAGATAAATTGGGAAATTTTCAATTTTCAAACCACTAACTTTACATATTTCTATAATAATCCTTCAATTTTTTTTTTTCACTTGTAGAGAAACTCAATTTGGAATGCATAGATGAACTTTCTTTCAATGTAGGACCACATAAATGAATTTTTTATTCAGACAATCGAAATCTTTGATTTGAAGTGTCATATCAGCATCATCGATGTTCATGTTAACAATTATTACCTGGAAAAAATCGAATCTTCAACTAAAATCAGATTAAATTGAAATAAAAAAAATCAAATATTAAAAAAATCTTTATAAAAGATTAAAAATTAAAGAAGCTGGTAACTAAAGTAAGACTTTGCATGTTGTAGAGTAATATGGTATGGTGGATGAATTTCAACTATGCAGGTCATCAATTATAGCAGCCGAACCCTAGCCCCCTACTTATGATCGATCCACTTCAAACTTCAAACTTGCCCAAAAGATTAAACTTGAAAGAATCTCAAGTGTATAAATAGGGCTTCTTTCCTTACATTCAAACACACCAAAACAAATATAGTATACTCATCACAAACCCTCTCTACATTTAAAAATGGCTTATAACCATGCTTCTGCATTTTTCCTGATTGCTCTCATCTTCTTCGCCACTGCAAATCCACTAGCCCATGGTCAATTACTACCAGGATCGCCACGATTACCAATACCAACACCAGGATTACCAATACCAACACCAGGATTACCATTACCAGCACCAGGATTACCAATACCAACACCTGGATTACCATTACCAACACCAGGATTACCAATACCAACACCAGGATTACCATTACCAACACCAGGATTACCAATACCAACACCAGGATTACCGTTACCAGCACCAGGATTACCAATACCAGCACCAGGATTACCACCAGTAATACCAGGCCTACTACGAAACGTGACTATTAATGGAACCGTTTGTTGCACCCGCACCGGAAACTGCCTCCCGGGCAGCCCACCCGCGGCCGGGGCTGTCGTAGACGTGAACTGCACCGGTCTTACAGGTACTGTTCGAAGAATTGGACAAGGAATCACCACTGCGAATGGAAGCTTTAGCATTACTGTTAATTTAGGAAGTCTTCTAAGTGGCCCCTTTTGCGTCGTCAGAATTAGGCTTCCACTCAACGCAACTATCTGCCCCGTTTTGTCCAATGTTAACGGGGCTCTTGTCGGAATTATTGGCCCCATTACCCTACTGTTAAATCAACTCGTTGCCACAGTGTTGGGCTTAGTACGAGTGGGGATCTAATAGCCATCAACGATGATATTATTCTCCACCACTTATGATTACTATTGCAGTTTGAATAAGCTATAGCAGCAAGCAAGCAAGCATGCTATGCATGTATCATGCAAGTGAATAAATAGTTTGTTTCCATGTAGTTTTGTTCATTTCTGCATTTCATTATGTATTTCACACTTGAATAATGGAGAATTAAAGTTGATCACTTTTACCTTGATTTGTTTCAATTTTTTAGATGTACAATATATATATATTTATTTCTATGTTGCTTGCTTTCAGGAAAATTACAATCTTATACTCTTACTTAGGTCATGTTGGATTTTTATTACTATAATATATTGGTCCATTACATTTGAATTTTTTTTTTTTCAAAATACAATAGTCAATCAGAATTTCATAGTAATAATTGCTGACATTAGTTTTGTGTATGTTTATATAGCGAGTCTGGATCTTCTATTATATTCGATATTACATTTTGTATTACATAATATTCAATACACATCACATATTAGTTAGTGATGTCGTTGAATACATCTAACGTGTGATGGTTGATTTGGTATAAGAAATATAATAAAGTGTAATAAAAGATCTCATGTAGCATTTTAAATTGAGTATTTTATGGTGGACAATTAATTCATGTTGCAATAAATAAATGAAAAATCTCTATTTAAGGTGCATAAATAAAATTTCACTCAATAAAAAAGTTCACTCACTTCAAAGACCACATTTGTAATATTTTGAGTAAGACATGAAATATTTATCTATACAAAAATAAAAAATTCAACATACTCTCTGATCGATCGATCAAAATGTTTACACATATATATATATATATATATATATATATATATTATTTTACTGCATGTTTTTTATTTTTTATTGTTACACTATAAGTTATAACTAATGTATGTTTTTCTGTGTTGCAACAAATTTCAGACCTTAGTCCTTAGAAAACCAAAAAACCTTATTTTCTGTTTACTGTATAATAATTTGGATAATATAAAGTAAAAACAGTATAATAGGAAGAATTCTTATTAATTGATCAAATTGGGTTATATTAATTTGGATAATTTAATAAGAAAATGAATCCTATTTTAATTTTTGTTATATCAATTTCTTGAACACATGGCGTAGTCCTATATATAACAAATGGAAAAATCGAGACAAGAGTTAGACTCTTTTTCCGTAAGATGAAATTGCCCCGTATTCAATGTTTTATGGTCTATGGCAAATGTCCCCAATATACAACGACTTACTAACTTAAGGATCGCAACACGACTCCAAAAGTTTTTCAACGAACGAAAATGATATTTGGAACTTTCTTAGACACGATGATGAAAGACTACAATTGCTAAAATGCTAATAATCCAAGTTGTAGTGAAGTGTAATAGAGTGAATGAAATGATTGAATGTTGGGTCTATTTATAGAAGTAGAAGAGGTGTGGTGTTGTTCCATAATAGACACCTTTTAATTTGAAATGATGTCTTTTCATAATTAAACATCTTTTTGTTTGAATTGAAGTCTTTCCACATTTAGACACCTTTTGAAATGAAATAAGGCGTTTCACAATGTTTCGGATTAGTTGCATTCCTTTAAATTGGATTGCATCAATTCAATTCAAACTCACACCTTTCCACAAATTCACACATCTTCAAACTTTCACACCTTTTCAATTTAAGTTGCCAACTTCAAGTATTAATTTCTCATTCATCCGAAATTGGATTTGAGAAAATAAATACTCTAAATTTATCTACTTGAAATGTAGATTTCAAATTTGCAACTTATTTTCGTTTCCAACAAATGAAATTTCATGAAATAATTGGTCAAACATTGGTCAACACCAACTTTTCCAAACCAATTTCCAACACAGTTTCTGTGTCAACTTTTGGATACAAATCCTAAAACCAGAATCTCTATTGACGAAATCAATGATGATTCGTGGTTCAGGAAGGGTTATCAGGAGGTGAAAATCGAAAGTCACGACGGTGTTTTGGAGGAGGAAGACTTGAAAATGTAGGACTCAATGCTTTCTATATTATGGTTTAGATCTCTCCGGATTGTTCAATTCAAAGTACAGAGCGACGGAGGACGTGGATCGGCTCATGATGGAGGATTCGCCAGAGAAAGTGATGGAGGTTGTGAAGGGTTCTTCAATAATTTTTTATTTGAATTTTTTTTCCTTTCTCATTTGAGTTTTATGTTTGGAATTTTATGTTGGTTTATAGTGCACCAAACAATGTCAATTACAATGGGAAAACAGAAAAAAAAATAATTACAGAATTCAAATGTTGTCCCAAATGTCGTCACACTGCACACAACAAATTCTGGAACCGAATGTTGCCAATAATGTTGGCAACACTGCAGACAACACTGTGACAACTGAAACTTGAAACGCCTTCGAACTTAAAAAATCTGTAAGATCTTCGAGCTTTGGCTACGTACAAGATTCAGAGAGCAGCAGCAACAACCCTGTAGCAAAGATCCTTTGAAATGCACCAAAATGAACTTTGGAAAGTCGAGTCAATGAGACCTTTCCCCTAAAAAACGAATACGTCCCGGCTAGTGCTCACGGTACGACGTGACGTTCCCAAAGGTAAAACGACTTACGTCTTCTAGTTAGTAGCACCACAAAACTAGAAGTACCAACGAACTAAAATAGTGGAAGGACTAGATCGCACTTCTATATGCTCAAACAATGCAAGATTGATTTTGTAAGGATGTTATGAGAATGATCTTTTAGCAAGAATTTCGTGCTCTTAATACTTTATAAAGCTTGTTTTTATGCTTATGCAAAGAATGAAAACCATGCCCTATTTATAGGCACATCCACCAAGTGAAGGAACACCTCATCTTAATGAGCATTTAAAGCATTTAAGCCTACTAAGTAAGTGGAACTCTCCACTACCTTACACCATCAGTTACAGAGGATTTGGAAGGTCATTAGCCACTAGGGCTTCGAGCTGGGCTTTCTCAAATAGGTTACCCAATGGGCTTTTACGTTTTGGGCTTTACAGACGAGCGATGTTGCCTGTCATGTTGCCAACATCAGACGCAACATCCGACCACCAGACAGGTTTTGGTCATTAACTTTGTGCATGAATTTCCACTCACCGAAAATCGATTTTAAGAGTGTAAATGCACTACGATCATCTACTCGAGACGTAGAACGATCTTTTGCCCTTTATTTTCACATTTGCCCAACTTTGACTCCTCAAAATAATGGTCAAACACGTGTGGTCAAGACTTCCTACAAAAGTCAACATTGACCCACACTTCTAATTGGATCAAAACCAATTTTCTCCAACATTTTATAATTTCTTACATTTTTTATTTTTAGTTTTTTTAAATTTAATTAGTTTTATTTTATGATTTGGATTTTTTTTTCTATTATTTTATTAAAATTTTTATGATATGGCAGTAAAAATTCAACTTTCCTTTCGAAATTTGGGGACTTTTAATGTGGATGGTGTAAGCAATTTCGGTAGTCTCATAAATCTTAAAAAATTTCTAATCATAATCGGATTGAAATTGAAAAAAATTGATAATTAAAGAACTAAAATTAGCAATTCCGACAATTACATAAGTTTGGAAAATTTTCTAATCATAATCGGATTGAAATTGAAAAAAATTGATAATTAAAGAACTAAAATTAGACAGCGTCTAATTTATATGACCAAAAAAATGATATTCCCCCCCCAAAAAAAACCTTATTTTACATGTTCATTGTAAAATAATTTGGATAATATAAAAGTATAAAATTATTATAGGAAGAATTCCTATTAATTGATCAAACTGGGTTCAAGTATTTGCTTCTCACTTGTACAGTTGTTAAGATAAGAAATTTATATAATTTGGAAAATCAAATAAGCAAATGAAATGAAAACTATTTTAATTTTTGTTATATTAATTTCTTGAACCCATGGGTAGTCCTATATAATATATATATTTGTCGCCTCACAATAAATAGATCGTATATATATATATATATATATATATATATATATATATATATATATATATAATATACATATATATAAAAGGAAAAAATTCAATTTTGGCCCTATGAAAAAGGTTTAGATCCAATTTTGGCTCCTAGGTTCAATAATCAAATTTGGTCCTCTGTGTTAGTTTTCCTTACGAAAATCATATGCTCTTTTTATCAACAAGTGTCAAATGCGTGTGCCGGAAAAAAATCAACTTTTGACCCTTCAAATGATACAATTAAAGAACAATATATATATATATATATATTATAAAAGAACGATCATAAGAACACTTGACAAGCTTACAATATTCTCATATTAAATATAACCAAAAAATGACTTGAAATTTTATGTTACTATGAAATATTACTAAATAATATAAAAATGCTAACTAGTTTTATCTAAATAACATATGCTCGACTTTAATAACAGAAATTATTTTCAAATTTGAAATTTGTTAATTCTAAAAATTTAGAGAAAAAATTAAAATAAATACAAAAATGAAAAAAATAAAATAAAGGTGAGCTAATTGAAAATGAATGTTTAAATTTTTCAAAATAATGAATAAAAAATATTTGTGATCATCTACAAATGCAACATAGATTGTAACAATTAGATAACTATGTAATCAAATTTTGTTATATTTAATGTTAATTAGGGGATATGTATTGCACAAATTATAAATATATTTTTACTATAGAAATAATATTTAATTTTTTCTAATTTTACTAAATTTAATTTTTTGAAAATATACATGAGATTTATACTAGTGGAAAATATAAAAAATACCAGAAAGTTTATGAAATATGTTTTGAGAAAATAACTCACCAATATATAAAAGGGTTTGTGAATATTGATTTAATTTATGGAAAATCAATTATAAATATATTGAGATCGAAAAACAATTTCTTTAAAATTTATTATATTTTAAAATTTGTATTAGTTTTGTAGTTTATTGACAATTTTTTTAATTCATTAGACCTTAAGTGATGAATGAACGTTTTTAAAATTTATAAAATATTCATAAACATTTGACGAAAATGTTCTGATGTTTCTTAATTCTTTTTTATTATATAATTTCATCATAGTTACAAAAATACATAAGAAATACCAAAAAAAGTGAAAATATAAATTATGGCCTAATGAATATATATATATATATATATATATCTTAAATTTAGTTATATAACTGTTTAATTTTATTTTTTGTAATGTGTAAACATACTAAAAAAAATTTCTTTTTCATTTTCTCTGTTTACCATTAATACAAATGGTAAATTGTTAATTTCTTTAAATTTGTCAATTTTTGTTTTCTTCTCTTTAGTTTCTATTAATATCAATAATACTTCTAATATTTTTGTTAAGACATTTTTTTTATTGTACATAAGTTTAGAAATTTTCTAAAAGTTTCCTTTAATTGTAGATTATTATGGAAAAGTTATGAAAAAAAAATGAAAATAGTTTTATTCTTCCAATTAAATACATCTAATTAATGGTTAACAAATTTAATACTATACTTTTATATAATTGAACAACTTAGTTAACTGATTTCTCTAAAGTGTGTGTATATATATATATATATTATAAGATGGTAAATAAAAATTAGAGAAGATATTCTTTACTTTCAATTACAAAATAAGCTTATTGATGTTGTTGTTGTTATTATTATTATTATTATTAAACTTAATAAATTAATTCTTCATGCCAACAGCAACAGTTTAGCCTAATTATAAGTATGAAGAAATTGAAGTCTCAGTGATTTCTGAAAAATGATTCGGTGGACAAGAATAAAAATATCCCTAATCAAATCAATTAATTAACATGTTCTATTACTTCCATTAACATGATATAATTAACTTAGGAATTAAAATAATTAAATTGTGATAAAAATAAAATACCATTTGAGAAGGGCAAGGTGCGTTCTGTCTCTTCAGTTTTCATGTGTCTTCTCGATCGCCGTTTTTTTTCTTTGATTTTGTTTTCCCTTTTTTTTCCTTTTATTCGTGCATATATAAGACTGCTAGCATGAGTCTTTTTTTTTTTTTTTTAATTTTTATAAAGGACACACGGCTTCATCTTTCTTTATTCTTACCAATATTATGAGTCAATACTTTCTCTTATCTTATTAAATTATTTCCTTCCTTATTAACATGATAAGTATTATATATATATATATATATATATATTAGTTATGTAAATAAGTATATATATATATAGTATATCTATTTATATATTAGAGTTGTGTGTATTCTATGATATATGACATTTTCAAAATCCATAAACTATATACTAAGTGTTTTTTAAGATATTTTTAGGATTGTTTTAATAATATGACATGATTTATATTACTTCGAGTTGACCATTAAACAACCCAAAAGTTCAATAAATAATAAGAGATAAATATAATTCACTTCGAGTTGGCCATTAGACAACCCCAGAAGTTCAATAAATAATAAGAGACGGATATAATTTGGGGTGTTATATTTATCCTACCCGACTGTAAAACATTGAAAAGTTAGACTAAAATTGTATGTAATTAATAAGGGAATTATTAGCTGGCTACTTACGCTACAGTACTTTCTAAAATAGCTATATAGGCTTCAATTATTATGCCATTTTACATAGATCAATATTGGATAAAAATCGTCTGGCTACAAGTGGAAGTGCATGTAATTAAATGTTTCATATATAAAAACTATGTATGGAATTATATCTAAAATAGCTATATAGGCTTCAATTATTTTGCTATTTTTCATAGATTAATATTGGATATAAATCGTCTGGCTTGTAATGCATGTGATTAAATGTTTTATAAATAAGAACTATATATGCAATTATTTCAAAGTCTTATCACATGAGACGATTTCTATTACAATTGATATTGCATTTTATATTCTAAATTAATCATCACACATCACATGTATCATATGCCATCACTGATTAACATGTGACGTGTGGTAAATATCATAAAACATGAGATTCTACACCAAATGTAACAGAAGATTTGGGCTGAAATCTTGTGAGACCTTCTCACGAATTTAATTTCATAAAATGCATTCACACACGACACAACTCATAATCAAGAAAATAAAGATAATTTTCAAATTTGTTTGAGTCGTAGATAGTGATGCTCCATCTTATGAAATTATATCCATAAGATAGATATAATAAACTTTTGTAAAAAAATATAAAATAGAGGATATTAATGTTTAGTATCCTTTAATAATGGGGTCAGTGTTGGGTATATTTTGGATTGTGTAGTGGAGAAGAGTACACAATTGGTGGTGGCATATTCAAATATTTCCCAGTATTGTTGGAGTCCAGATTTCCTGATTTTGATCCCTTCTGTTGTTATTGCTGTTGATACAAATAGAAGCAATAATAATAATTTAAGTACATTAATCCATTTTTTCTTATTCATAATACTACAAAGAAAATTCTAGTTGACATTTTTTTCATTAACTTAAAGTGCATTAATAATATCCTAAAGTGCGTATACCAGTGGACTTAACTGAATCACTTGATGAATGGAAAATGTCCAATTATAGTGTCACACTAAGAAATTTTTTAATATTGGGAAGTTAAAATTAATTAGCTATTTACTCTACCTTTTAGAGTAGGTAGAGCTTAAATAGATTTACTATTTCTGATAGAATATTGGACAAACAGTTGTCTGACCTAAGTACAGGTGGGCATCAAGGAAGACAATGTCGGTGTCGGTGTAAATATCGATATCCTCATTTTACGGAAATATCGGTGGAATATCGAAAAAATATCGGTAAATATCGAAAAAATATACAGGCCGTTATTATATCGGTTACGTGAAAAAATGGAAATATCGAAAATATATCGGAGATATTTCCAGATATTTTCGTCCTTGGTGGGCATGCACCAATTCTCCTACAGGGGTAGCAAAATATTGCTAAAAAAACTAGAAAATTGTGAAAATGTGGATGTTTAAGGCCATTATGGTAATTTGAAGGTCCCAATTGCCACTTGAATTATCTTTAGTGGAATTCTTATTTTTAACAATTTTTACTTATAAACATTTTTTTAATCAAGTTATTAAATTTTTTTTTTTCAGTTAAGATAATTTTTTTTTTTTTTTGCTCATTTACATCCTACTAACATTTGAGATGTAATATAATAATACAAACTACATTAATACTGATACAAACGATATAATATAATATTACAAGCTACATTAAAATTTTATTTAATCTTATATCTTTAGCTGTATATATTCATTGTGAACCACTAATAACTTTACATTCATGTTTGTTTAGTAATATTCTTTCAGGTTTAATTTTTTTCAAGTATTAATTGTATAGAAAATCAATTTGGGTGCATAGAAGAACTTCTTGTTAGAATCACACAAAACAATTTTATATTCATATAATCGAAATCCTTGATTTGGAGTATCATGTGAAATCATCGACATCAATACTAATTAACAGTTATCATTTGAAATCAAAATTTTAATTAAAATCAGATTAAAATAAAATAAAACTAAAATTTCTCAAATAGAGTACTTACTAATTAAAATTCATCAAATGCAGTATAGATTACCATTAGTAGTGAAGAAGTTACAATTTAACTTGTAAGATTTTTGCATGTTGTAAATATGCGAGGTGGATGAACTTGAAGTTTACCAATATAGGTGAGAATCAAGTCATCAACTCCATAGATCATCAATTATAGCAGCCGAACCCTAACCCTAACCCCCTACTAATGATCCATTTCAAACTTGCCCAAAAGATTAAACTTGAAAGAATCTCAAGTGTATAAATAGGGCTTCTTTCCTTACATTCAAACACACCAAAACAAACATAGTATACACATCACAAAACCTCTGGATACATATAGAAATGGCTTATAACCATGCTTCTGCATTTTTCCTGATTGCTCTCATCTTCTTCGCCACTGCAAATCCACTAGCCCATGGTCAATTACTACCAGGATTACCAGGCCTACTGACTGTTAATGGAACCCTTTGTTGCACCCCCACCGGAAACTGCGTCCCGGGCAGCCCGCCCGTGGCTGGGGCTCTGGTGAACCTGAACTGCCCCGGACTTTTAGGTAATGTTCTTACAATTGGACAAGCAATCACCACTACGAATGGAAGCTATAGCATTGTCGTTAATTTAGGAAGTCTTTCTAACGCCCTTGCCCTCCTCATCCCTCCTGGATGCACCGTCAGAGTTGCGCTTCCACTCAACCAAACTGTCTGCACCACTTTGTCCAATGTTGGCGGCGCTCTTGTCGGAATTCTTAGCCCCATTATCCTACTGTTAAATCAACTCGTTGCCACAGTGTTAGGCTTAGTACGAGTGACGCTCTAATAGCCATCAACGATGATATTATTCTCCACCACTTATGATTACTATTGCAGTTTGAATAAGCTATAGCAGCAAGCATGCTATGTATGTATCATGCAAGCGAATAAATAGCTTGTTTCCATGTAGTTTTGTTCATTTCTGCATTTCCTTATGTATTTCACACTTGAATAATGGAGAATTAAAGTTGATCACTTTTACCCTGATTTGTTTCAATTTTTTAGCTGGACAATATAAATATATATATATATATATATATATATATATATAGTTTTGCTCAAATACGCACCATTGACAACTCTTAATATGCCCACTGATGACGTGTAATTATCTCATCCCCTTGTTACATGGAAAGTAAAATTAATAGATGATTTGGATTTTTGATATATTAACCGTGGACATATATTAATGTGCCCACAGTGGATAGGTGAACGTGAGTATATATATTATATATATATATATTATATATATATATATAAATATATATATATATATATATTTGTTTCTATGTTGCTTGATTTAAGGAAAATTTCAATCTATATAATACCTCTTACTTAGGTCATGTAGGGTTTTTATTACTATAATATAGTGGTCCTTTACATTTGAATTGTTTTTTTTAAATTTAGTCAATCAAAATTTCAAAATTAAAAAATGCATTAATATGCTAAAGTAAGTGTACTAGTGGACTTAATCGAGATACCCTGATGATGAATAGAAAATGCCCAATTAATTTTTTTTTTTTAATATTGGAAAGTTAAAATTAATTTGCTAGTTTTTTAATGCAAACATGACATTTTCTTAATGTGATGACATCAGGTTCATGTTTGCATTAAAAAACATGATTGTTATGAAACTATTTACATAAATGGTCTGAGGTTATGAGACAAAAAAATATTATAGCACGAAATGATGTCATCCCTACTATTCATGGAAGAATTCCTAGTTTATTAATCAAACATGATTAAACTATTAGTTTATCACTTCAACAGTTGTATCCTTAATTAGTTATATAATATAAATACTGATAAATAAAATTTTTAACTAAAACTTAACATAAAAAGTAAGAAAATAAAATTACAGTATTTACTTCGAACTTGCTAAATGTAAAGAATTTGAACAAAATTTACATCCCAAACAAGATATTTCTTTAGATTTGGGTTGTTAATTAAAGTTTTGAATGATAGTTATTTCATGGTTAAAAAATTCCCATGATAGCAATATTAATATATTTATTTCATGGGCAAAAATTTAGAGAAATCCCAAGTAATTAGAGAATTTAAGGAGATTATGGCAGTGAATGAGCATAATTAAAGAATTTAGGGTGATAGTGACAGGTTTAAGAATAACAAATTATTCATTTCCCAATTAAACACAGAATCCTTGGCGTCATAGTGCACAGAATCCTTCTTCAACATTATATTATAAACCTATCCTCAAAAAAAAAAAAAAAAAAGTTAAAAACCTATATGATTAGGATAACACATATCATTAGGATTAGGATAACTGCTTTCCCTATATCATTAGGATAACACATATATGTATCTGTGTATTTGAAAACTGGTTTGCCAATAGAAGTGGGAATCCTATCCTAGATGAACAAGGAGTAGGGGGCCATCGTGCAGTATAAATACACTCACACCTCTGATCTGATCTCATTGAAATTCAAGAATGGCGATATTGGGCATGAGAGACGTGGACTGTTCCCAGATGTACAAAGTACGCACACCCTCCTTCGGCCATCCCATCTGGACCACCGTGACCTCCAACCCTACCTGCGTCTCCCGTTGGATTTCGGACCTGAAGAGCTATTTCCCCGTGGAGCAGCTGGTGGTGGGGTTCCACGCAGAGTGGTGCCCTTACGGTGAAGAAAAGCGGATGGCGGTGATGGAGCTCTGCACCGGCAATGTCTGCCTCATCTTCCAGATCCTCCACTCTCCCTGCATCCCTCCAGCGCTGTCGGATTTCCTCTCGGATGAGCTGTACAGTTTCGTGGGGGTGGGGGTGGAAGAGGATCTGATGAGGTTGCAGGAGGAGTACGGGATTGGAGGGCAGGCGCGGTGGGAGGAAGTGGGAGAGCTAGCGGCGAGGGCGAGTGGTATGGATGGCTACAAGAGAGAGGGGTTGGAGAGTCTGGCCAGCAGCGTGCTCAACATAGAGATGGAGAAGCCTCCTCCGGTCAGTGTTGATCATGGGATGAGTTGGTGGGATAACAGATTCCTCAGCTGCAACCAGATCAAATATGCCACGCAACATGCTTTCCTCTCCTTTCTCACTGCTTGGGCTTTGATCACCGACACTCGTTACTACTGACCAATCATAATATCATATATCTCCCACTAACCACTTGGACTTGGACTTGGACTTGGACTTGGACTTGGACTTGTTTTTTACCCTTTATTCTTTTTTTCTCTCAACAACTCTATTATACTATTCTCAATTTTGTTTTATTATATTTCTGATCTCAACAACTCTATTCACACTCTCAATTCTTTGGAATACCCAATACCCTCACACTAAAACACTAATTAATCTTCCAAATTTTATTAAAATATACTTTTTTCATGTATGTAATCAAATAACATAAATACAAAATTTACAATACTAAAGCACACAACATGAATATATGAATTTACTATACATATTATATTTGCGTTAAAAAGGGGGTTTTCGTATAATATATGCACTTCATAATTTTATTAACATGTATTTATTGTTTTAAATTAAAAATAAAATAAATATATACACTTATATTTAGGATAAGATCTTGGTAACAAATTTCCCCCCCAAAAATAACAGAAAAAACCAGCATTAAATGCATCTGATACTCCCAAAAACAAAACCCTCCTTTCAAATTTAATCACACAGTACTGCACCGGAAAAACAGAAAAAGCTTCATCCCTTCAACAATGGCGGAGCCCACTCCAAATCCCACTATCAGACTTCGCGATCAGTCTGGGTACACCAAGAGGTACGAAGTATCCATCATCGGTAAAACCGTCTCCACCGTCGTCACTAAAGAAGCCCTCGCCGTGACTGCGTGGATCGACGAATCTACCCATAGAGGCTACAATGGCGGCGACATCATCGGCGTCGACGTCGAGTGGATATCTTCCGACGAAGACGACGTTAGGAACCCGATGGGAATCCTTCAGCTCTGCGTCGGCACCCACTGCCTGATCTACCAAATCTTCCAGCGAACAACCCCCATCCCGCCCGCGCTACTCGATTTCCTCTCACATCCGCACAATATTTTCGTTGGCGTCCAAATCCAAAGGAAGCTGGAGAAGCTGATGAAGGACTATGGGATCGAAAACATGGGACCCTGCTTAGACTTGGTATTAATGGCGGCAGCTCGATTTCGCCGTCCGGATCTGAAGATGAACTTGCGGATGATAGAAGTGGCTAACTTGGTGTTGAGGAAATCGGTGGAGAAGCCGGTGATGGAGGTGGCTGCTTATCGATGGAATAAGGCGGAGCTCACGGAGGTGGAGGTGCTGTACGCCACCATCGATCCTGTCCTGGCCTATGAAATTGCAACCGTCGTGCTTGATTACTAGTAGCTTAATATCTACACAGAGGTTGGGTTAATTCTTCTTACTTCTCTTATACTTTTCTCAATCAACAGTTAGATGGCAATTATCTTAATCCTTTTACTTTTGGCATGGCTACTGGATATCTCGAATCCCTTGTTTGGTGTTGAGGATGGGATAATTCTTTCGTTTCTTTAATTAGATTGACGGTTTTCGAGTTTGAGGGGTATTAATGTCTTTTGCTATCTACATGCATGCACGAGATCATAAGATATATGAAACTTAAATAAAACATGAAATAGAGGGTCTTTTAGGGTTCTTAATTGTCAAAAGAATTTCAAAGACATGCATTTCGCAAATTTGAATGAAGAGTAGATATATATTTATCTAAGTGTCTAGATTTGTTGGATAAAAATCTCAAAACATCCCCCAGTCAATGCACAATAAACATGTATTATGCTAGTCAACACATTGTTATTGTTGTAATTTATATTTGAATGTAAATATTCACATTTGTTAAATTCGTAATTAATTTATATGTGATAGATTATTATACATCTTAAACCTATAAACTTAATTACACACAAAAGTAATGACGGAAAACTCAACATTGATAAAGAACTAATATACAATTTCTCTCTTTGAAAAAGATTTACAAGTTTTATTAATTATGATTGAAACAACGTCATTTTATCATTGACTGGTACATATATTATTGGTACGGATCATCGACTCTTTATTATTATTAATATCTAATCATAGTCATTAACAGCGAGACAGCGTTAAATATTTGGATAGTAATTAGTGGGTAGTTATGAACATATTAAGTCTTCTTTGTATATTTGTGGCGCTAAAAATTGAATATCCTCCCCAAAAAAAAAAGAGAGAGGGAGAAGGGTCTAGACCTTTTCTTTGTTGGGCCCAGCCAGCAAAATAGTAGGGCTCATCCATTATCCCCGCGATCCAAACTTTGGGTTGGGCTTTGTTTGAGTCTTTTATCATTGGGCCTTGTTTGTAATCTTTTACCTAGAATTTTAGCAAAGAACCATTCTATGTTAGTTTGGGTTATGTGTAATATTCAAGACCTGCGATATGTGAAAATTTTAGTATTATTTAATTTTTGGATATGAATATTTGTACGCCAAACATCAACATTATACTGATCTTGACACTATTTTATATTAAAATATTTTTGAAAGTGCAATTCAAAATTAATGTTTAGAACATTATAAACCTCGCAAAATTTTCAAATTTTTTTGAAAATTTATTATTTCTGGACCAGATTTATTCTAAAAAATTAGAAAAAGCCCACAATCATTCTTGAGCCACAGCCTTGACTCTTCAGAACAAGATGACGACCCACTGCTTTTACCAGTGGCCCTCCGACGCCTACGACGTCGTCTTCTTCAACGACGTCGTTTACACCACAGTGACCAACGACCCCGGCGCCGTCTCTGAGTGGATTAACGACGTCAATTCATTGTACGGCCACCGCCTGATCGTAGGCCTGGACATCGAGTGGCGGCCCAACCACAGTCGCCACCACCAAAACCCAGCCGCCACTCTCCAGCTCTGCGTCGGGCGCTGCTGCCTGATCTACCAACTGATCCACTCCCCCTACTTCCCCCTCCAACTCATCCAATTTCTCTCGTACTCCAACCACAAATTCGTCGGAATCGAAGTTAGATCCGATCTGCAGAAACTGCAACGGGACCATAGAATTGGGTATGACGCGAAGACGGTGGATTTGCGGCGGTTGGCAGTGGATGCGTATAAAATGAAGGATCTGAAGTATGCTGGATTGAAGAGTCTGGCGAGGATGGTGCTCGGAAAAGAGATGGAGAAGCCGAAATGGGTGACGAGGAGTGCTTGGGATGATCGGCGGCTAACGGCCGATCAAGTGCACTATGCTTGTATTGATGCTTACGTCAGCTTTGAGATTGGTAGAGTCTTGAATGCATCTGCTTTCAAATCATAATTTAGCTTAAATCACATGCTTTTATTGTACAAGCAATTATATTAATTTTACATTTTTGCTCTGTTTTATAACATTATGTGGATAAATATTGTAGTGTAAATGTCTTTTATTACTGCTACGAATTTTTTTTTTTTTATGAAAATAATTTTTTTATTCAATTTTAATAAAAAATAAAAAAATTTAATTTTTTCTCAACTTTACCTGCAATATATTTCATATCTATACATTTAAAATTTAAATTTAAATATATTATATTATATTTTATATCCAATTTAAATATATTATATTATATTTTATATCCAATTTTTTATAAATGTCTTTGATAAATAAGTCTTTAATAATTACTTTTCATACATAATATGTAAAAAAAAAAAATTAAAAATCTATTTATTGAGGAAAAAGATTTTAAAAATTTATTTATATGGTGAAGATATATTTATTTGGAATTTTTTTTTTTAAATCTGAACACCGTACTTCAACCAAAACCCTCTATTTGAGGAAAATCATCTAAGATTTGTTTATCCGATCAAAATATGTTTATTTGGGAATTTTTTTTGAAGATATGAACACCGTACTTCAACCAAAACCCTATATTTGGGGAAAATCATATAAAATTTGAATATTGCACTTCAACCAAACCCATTTGGGGATTTTTAATTTCTTTTGTAGACGAGTATATTTTATAGAATACACGATTATCTCATGTACATAATTTTTATGTGATTCTATATAGGCATCGTGTATACGATTCTTAACGTATACATAATTATAACTTGAATTATAATTATCGTGTATTATAATCGTATACATTTTGTAAGATACGTGTACATATCATAATCATCGTGTATACATATCATATACACAATTTGTATACATATTGTGTACATATCATAATTATCTTGTACATGCAATAACATATACATATATCAAAATATTAAACAAACACAATTTATCGTGTATATATATTAAAATATTAAACAAATATACTACATATATCAGAATATTAAATGATACATGATTTTGATGATTTTCTCCTACTCGTGCATATACATACACGATTATGATGGTAATTATATACAAAATCAAAAAATACAAGAAATTTCACAATTATTCACTGAACAGATAACACAATCCATCTTGCAAATTAACTCTTATTCACCTTCTTCAACCTTCTTAACTTATCCAAATGCTTTCATCTCCGAGTGCGAGTGATGCCGCCCTTCCACCATCTCCGCTCCAATATTTAGATTTGTCAGCACAAATCTGACATTTACCACTCTTTTGTCATCTCCGACAAGAATTATCGTCGTTTCTCCCATCTTTCTAACCTCATTCTCATCTCAATTTCTCTCATACCTGTAACCTCATTCTCATCTCAAATTCGACTATTACCGTACAAAACATCTTCAGATTCATTAATAAAATTCAAGCTCTTTCCTAGTATTTTCATCCTCCATTAATGTTGAAGTGGTGGAGATTAAGTTTTGTTGGAGCCTGGGGTTGGAAGGGGAGAAAATGAATTTTCAACTTTTCAAAATTTTGGGTTATAAAATTTTATATTTAAATAATACATTTTAATTTCATTTAGTAATTAAAATTTAAATATAGTTAAAAGATAGTATTAAAATATATTTAGTAAAATACCTTAAAAATAAGTAAAAAAGTTATTTTCAGAAATAAACATAGAAAAATTCCTTGCATTATAAAAATGGATAATTTTGGATTTGGCCCAATATTATAACGGGCTATACTGTAGTACACCAGTGGTATTGATACACCATTGGTTTTAGGCATTAGATCTTCCATCATTGCATGGTTCAAAAGTTACTGCAGTAAATCATAAAAATTCCCCCAAAAGTCTAATTTGACATGTCAATGAGTCTATATCTACCTTCTCAAACAATTATATTTATCCGTCAATAGCAATCACAAAAGCACTATTAAATCTTCTTGTATTATAGAGCTTATGATGACGAATGATTTGAGACCCATATTCGATATGTTTTATTTAGTTTATATATAATTCTCGTATTAACAAAAGTGTTATGAACCTAACACCCAAGGTGATTGCATCCATAGTTTTGTATGCAATATTGATGAGAAAAGTACACAATTAACATTAACAAAATCAATAAGTATCCATTCAAATAATAATAATAGATATTGAATTACATTTTTCCATTACAATATAATTTATTTTCACATTTAATATTACTATTTAAATTAAAAGGAGAGTGTGATTAATTAATTTAATAGTGCAAGTATTAATTTAATTTAATAACAATAATGATATTTTTTCTAATTAAATTAATTAATTAAATACTACATTATAAGTATTAAATATTAAGTCTCGTGGAACTGAGCCAATGAGATACTGGGCTTTTCAGAATTATGTTTGAAAATATAAAAAAATCATTTAAATGTCTAATATTAGCAAATTGTAGCACTTAACATTAAAAGAAATTTCTGATATTGAATTGTCAAATTTTAATATGTTTAGAGACAAAGCATAATTATTTCTACGTTAAATAGAACCACATAATTATAATAATCATTCTCAATATATCATTAATGTTTCATCTCATATTAAATTTTAACTGGTATTTGTGATGCGTAAGATAATATCATTTGTAAATACAACATACCAACGTAAGAGTCATGTAATACATATGTTGTTATTTCTAGAAAATACATGAAATAAAAAATTATGAAATGCTATTTAATTATCTGAATCTTTTTTTTTTGAATGGTTATTATGATTTAATTTCTTTTTGGTTAGATTCATTATATTTTAATGTAAATAATTTAATTTTTTTAACATAAAAGTATTCGTATATTTTTCATTATGTTATTATATATATATATATATATATAAATTTGAATTCAATCCGCTTACAAATATTTTAGTTATTTTTCTATAATATTTTTTAAATCTTGTCTTGATCAATATTTTCTTATTATACAAATTATCAAATTTTGTAAATAAAGTTCAACTATTTTTAACATTTTTCTTTTTTAAATTTATTTTTAAATTTAAAATATGAATAAATTATACAATTAACTAATTTCAAACAATATTGAAAAAAATGATATCCAAAAAGATTCAGTTAATTAATTACATGGAGTTATGTTATACTTACAAGTAATGTTCTTACCTTTAAGCTTCACGTTATTGTGTGTGTTGCAACCCTATTTAATCTTAAATTACTTGAGTTCTCTGTCGTTCAATATTAAAGATTTTTCTTCAATAATTAAAAATATGTTGTTGGGATATTTCCCAACAACCTGCCTTGGGTCGGAGCTTAAATAGGTGTG
The DNA here is from genome assembly GCA_028654395.1 of Scutellaria barbata. NCBI lineage: Eukaryota > Viridiplantae > Streptophyta > Magnoliopsida > Lamiales > Lamiaceae > Scutellaria > Scutellaria barbata. The sequence goes on along the minus strand of CM053646.1, from coordinate 7,559,548 downwards.
GGGCACGACTCTTCCAGATTCGAATCCGTGAGCGCAAAGCTACATAAGTATAAGACATTAAAGTTGCGCCCTATGTCCATTGGAGCAGGTCACGGGTTCGAATCCTGGTATCAGAGCAGGTCACGGGTTCGAATCCCCCCCGATAGCACTTGTGTCACCAAAGAAAATTGTAACTACATTACAAGTATTAAATATTAAATATAATACTACATTACAAGTATTAATTTAATTTCATATTTAATATTTGTATTAAAATTAACCATGTGAATTAATTAATTAAATACTAAATTACCAATATTAATTATTTTCATAATAGTATTGGTTTCAATTAAATACTATTTAAAAATTAATTAATTAACATAAATGTAGAATTAATTATATGGGTATAATGTGAAGAAGGCCCATGTGCATTTCAACCTTGTTAAGAGGTGCAGCCCACAACTAAGAATCAGTCCAAAACTTAAAAATTATCTTCATTTTTTTAACCATAGTAAAAAATGTTGGTGTATCAATACCATTGGTGTATAGTAAAATTACCCAATATTATATTCCTCTTTGTGTGAGAGTATATATCTTCATAAAAAAATAAAAAAAATGCAATTGCCATCATTTATGTGATTGGTTGAAAGTTGAAACCCATCAGGCTCCAAATGTCTTACAATTGAGGTAGTAAAAGAATCAAATATTTCTTTCAAATAAGGAGTCTTAAACATCTTCAAAAATTTTGAAATAATATCCAGTGAAAGAATGGAAACAATATCCACGAAAATAAAAAAATTATAAGAAGAAAGTATGCCAATCACAATAAAAACACAAACAAGAAACACACATGCATTTTTTTTAACACGCACGAAATCAAATTTTAATAGTTAAAAGAAAAAAAAATTCAGATAATAATACAAAAATATAAATAAGTTATAGAAATTCATTATGGTTATAGTAATGCTAATACTAATTTATTACTTTCTACGGAATTTAAATCAAGAATATAAGTATATACATACACACACATATATATATATATATATATATATATATATATATATATATATATATTTTTTTTTTTTTTTTTTGACTTAAGCCACGATTCTTGGACCTTCTCACACGCCCTTCCAATAAAAGATAAATATTTACTTTTTGAAATAAATAAGAACAGAAAAGCAACGGAATTCATCATAAATTTTTCAAAAATATATTTTCAAAACTCAAGCAAATAACAGTTCTCAAGATCATCTTCTGAAATACGATACATTGTTTCCGTTTCAAAGCCTTTTGATTATTTTCCGTTAAAGTCTCAGCGAGAAAGATGATGTAGCCACAGTCCAAGTTTCCAACATTCAGCCCAAGGTTTGAGTTTAGAAAACCCTTGTAATGCATGTTCTGTTTAACTATCAAATTACGTGTTTCTCTGCCTTAATTCCTCGAAAATACATAAATTTTTGTTTGATTTGTGGGAGTGGTGTAGTTGGCGAAAATTCTTTGTATAATTAATGACAATCCAAATCTGTGAACTAGGGTTCTTGAGGAATTTGGGGACTTCGAATTGGATTTCGTAATTACTGTTGGGGTTTAGAATTAGGGTTTGGATTCCCCTTTCTTTGTGGCCTGTTTTTGATATTCTGATTTTTTAGATATTTTTTTATTTGACGAGTGGAATGTATAGCACACATGTGGCATTTCATTTTTCAATTTCGAATTTTATTGAAATAGTCAACTAATGTATAATTACAAATTTTATTTTAATTATGAGAAAAAAATCGGATAATTGTAAGACTAATTGTGAAAAAGGCCAAAGTTTATCCCCAAAAATTGTGACGACCGCGAGTATTTCTTTTATGTTGATTTGTATTTTCAAGGTTTCTGTATTCACCTTTCTTTTTTTTTTTGGTTATAGAATATACGTTATTGATAGGAAATTCATCAATGTGAGATGGTATTTAGGAAGTACATATATCATTTCTCATTTCCTTATTATGCTCAACAAGATTTTGTTTGTTTTTTATTTGTTATAGAAATTTCTTCCCTTCACATTACAATGAAGTTAAAGATCAGAGACTACGAGCTGCCTTTTAATTCCCATGACCTCTATGATGTAATAGTGGACAATGTTGAGATCGAGACCTTGGTGACCCATGATCCTGCTATGCTCATTGGATGGATCAACAACACTGAGAGCCTCAATCAATGCAGGCTTGACCGCCTAATTGTGGGTCTTGACATCGAATGGTGTCCACCGTTTATGTCTGGTGATCACTCTGTGGCAACCCTTCAACTATGTGTCGGAAAATCTTGCCTTGTTTACCAAATCCTTCGAGCCCCAAACATACCTCGAAGACTCAGACAGTTTCTTGAAGACCCAGATTACACTTTTGTTGGAGTAGGAATTGCTGATGATGTTAAGAAGCTGGTCAGTGACTATGGTTTGGAGGTGGATGAGATAAGGGACCTTCGTTCATGGGCAGCAGTCGAGCTGGACAAAGACTGGCTTCGAAATGCTGGGTTGAAAGTGTTGGTGAAAGAGGTTGTTGGTAAAGATTTGAATAAACCAGAGGGTGTGAGGTTGAGTAGGTGGGATAATCGCGTGCTGTCCAAATCTCAGGTTGCGTATGCTTGTCTTGATGCTTATTTCTCGTTTGAGATTGGAAGGAGATTGAGTGCTTGGTATTAGATGAGTTATACAAGGAGTGTTGATTATGGTATATGCAGCATGTTTTGAGGGTTGTGAAGCTGATGAACTTTAGAGGTGATATGTGTTTTGATTGATTAGGTGCAGATAAGAGGTTGTTTCTATGTAGATTGTCTTTGTTGACTGATACATTAGATGTTGTGTTTTGAAACTAGTCTGTGTCTTCCAATATATGCATTTTGTTGCTTACATATATCATGATAATCAGAAGTAAATGGATTTTTATTGTAAGAAGAAAAGCCATGTTTTAAAAAATCATATTTAGTTATTTATTGTAAAACTTGTATATTATCATATCATTGTAGTTAACCTGTGTAGTTAATTATATAAGCTTTGAATGAGTGTCAGATGAATAAATGGATCCAAAAACCTTGGTTTTGATTTTGGGCCCTAGTATTAAAAAGGGTCCAAAAATATATATATATATATATATATATATATATATATTTTTTTTTTTTTTTTTTTTACCAATTTCAAGTAATTAATAAATTGAACGTTTAGCCTCATCAATCATCTGCGTACATACATATCATTCCAAAAGAATCGAGGCGAATGAAAATTGGTAAAAAAAAAAATTGGATAAAAAAAGAATATAAAAAGTTAAGTTAGCAAAAGAAATAAAATCACATGTCGCCCATAGAAAAATAAATCATAACCACACCAAAAAAATCAAAATTTTCTTCCCAATAAGGAGTCTTCTTCATCTTCAATCTTTTTGACGGGAAGTCTACTCAAGGATTTCCAATAAACAAATGGAAACAAACATTCACAACAAAGTAAAAACGATTATATATGAGAAAGAGTTTGCCGATCACAATAAAAACATTAACGATTATATATTTTGGATTGGATCCTCTATATTAAGTTGATATTTCATCTTATATATTATTATTTTTAATTCATATTATATGTAAATTGATAATATCATTGTTTACACTTAATGTTTATAGATTATTTTAGAAGAACTGATGAAACACTAATGAAGAATAGAATCTCTCTTTTTTTACATTTCTTTTTATACATAATCTTCTTTTTGTAGAAAAGAATCTCATTTTTGCATCTTCTTTTTATACATACAAATTAAAAATTAATTAATTAAAGGAAACAATAAATAACTTGTAAAAAATATTATCTGTAATATTAATACTAAAATATTATTATATTTTCTAAGGAAATTAAACCACGAATCAACCACTAAACAAGAATAATTTATTAAGCACGTATATATTTAGATTTAGATACATCACGTTTCCTAACCCCCAAGCCACGATTCCACGACTTCCAATTAAATAGAAAATATTTATGGATAATACCTAGTAGTTACTTTGTGAAATAAATAAGAACAGTAACGGATTCCATAATAATCCTTCATAATATTTTTTTCAAAATTCTCATAATTCACACGATCATCTTCTGAAACACGATATATTGAGGCGAGTAGGTGTTTCATCAGGGCTGTATTTTCATCCGGTAAAGGTGTTTATTTTATAATTGTTTCTGTTTTCATAGTCTTTTGAATTTCTGTTAAAGTCTCTGCGAGAAAAATAAAATAGCCATAGGCGTTTCAGCACCAGGTTCGAGTGTTTAACATTGCAAATATTAATTAGAAAACCCTTCTAATGCGTGTTTTACTGTTAAATAACTTGTTTTTTCTGCCCTAATTCATAGAAACTACACGACTGTTTGTTTGATTGTAGAAATTAAATGGTATAGTTGGGCAAAATTGGTTTTTGGAATTAATTAGGGATGGCACTTCAAATCTGCCTTGACGGGTCGGTTCGGATAGTAAGATTATAGTGTCACGTTTAAGTATTTTTAGCATATAAATTATAGGACTTGTAATAATGTGCTCAGGCATGGTAGGGTAGCAGTACATGTGATATAAATTAATAGTAATTATTTTGTGGTTATATTTAATTTAGACAAATTCAATTGGATCCATGCAACTCAACCCATTACCATTTTTCAACTTTCGTTTCAGTTCTATCAAACATGTAATACATTTTAATTATAAAATAGATTTTATGTGCATTGATCTTTAGGTAGTACGTCGGGTCAATCATTTCAACATAGTTAATTTCAATCTCACAAAAAATCATATAAATGGTCAATCTTGATTTCATATAATATAATATAAAACTACATATGAGACCATGAGATAGTTTCATATGAGTTTTTGGGTTAGATATATAGGTAGTATCTTTTAATTATGCAAGAAATATTTTTGCAATATGTTATAGTAAGATAAGATAATACATTTACATGATATAATTAATACAATATCTGATCCTAGTATTTTCAAGATTTTTTTGTACGTATTCACCTTTCTTTTTAGCAAAAAAAAAAAAAAAAAAGATGCATTATTGATATGGAATTTCATTGCTATGAGATAGTATTCAGGAAGGACATGCATCATGATCTCCCATTACACTACGCCTTTTTTTCATGCTTAACAACAATTACTTTTTAATTTTTTTTTGTCAATAGAAACTTCTCCCCTTCACACCACAATGAAGTTAATGATCAGAGATTACGAGCTGGCTTTTAATTCCCATGACATGTATGATGTAATAGTGGATGATGTTGAGATTGAGACCTTGGTGACCCATGATCCTGCTAAGCTCATTTCATGGATCAACGATATTGAGGACCTCCATCGATGCAGGCTTGACCGCCTCATTGTGGGTCTTGATATCGAATGGTGTCCACAGTTTTTGTCTGGTGATCACTCTGTGGCAATCCTTCAATTATGTGTCGGAAAATCATGTCTTATTTACCAAGTCCTTCGAGCCCCAAACATACCTCGAAGACTGAGACAGTTTCTTGAGGACTCGGATTACACATTTGTTGGAGTAGGAATTGATGATGATGTTAAGAAGCTGGTCAATGACTATGGCTTGGAGGTGGATGAGACGAAGGACCTTCGTTCATGGGCAGCAGATGAGCTGGACAAGGACTGGCTTCGAAATGCTGGGTTGAAAGTGTTGGTGAAAGAGGTTGTTGGTAAAGATTTGAATAAACCAGAGGGTGTGAGGTTGAGTAGGTGGGATAATCGTGTACTGTCTGAAGCTCAGGTTGCGTATGCTTGTCTCGATGCTTATTTCTCGTTCGAGATTGGAAGGAGATTGAGTGCTTGGTATTAGATGAGTTCTATGTGTTGATAATAATTAGTTGTGTGGATAAGAAGTTGTTTCAATGAAGGTTGTCTTCATTGAGTACGATACATTAGATGTTGTGTTTTGAAGCTTGTCTAATTTGGTCTTGCAATATATGCATTTTCTTGCTTAATTTGTCATGTTCTAGACGTAAATCAATATAATTTTTGCAATTCTTTATGTTTATTTATTTAATTAATACATAAAATTTATTGTCAACTCCAAATTTTATATTCAATCGATAAGATGAATCAAGGGATTAAAAGCATTGTAAACCGATCATTTGATTAAATAAATATAATTTGTGCAATTCTTTGTATTTATTTATTTAATTAATACATAGAATTTATTGTTACAAGAGTGTTGATAATGTGAGGAGTTTTAGGTTAACAGTTGGATTGTAGAATTCTCATCCAACAATATCGCTTCTTATCGGATAATAATGCTTCTGATCTCCCAAATTGCCCTACTTTCAAAATTGGTATCCACTATCCACCGTTTTCAATTCCTAAAAATAGGTTCCTAAGTTTTAATGTTAATCAAACTAAGAGTAAATTTCTTGTGTAATTGGTACATGAATATTAGATTTAGGTCAGATTTGACTTGCATCCGTATTTTTTTTTTCTTAATCATATCTTTATGTTAAAATTCTACTCCTATTAATTATAACTAACTAAATCTTTTTATACGGAAGTAATGACTTTTGATGAAATATCAATTAATAAATTAATTAAAATCTGTTCTGAACACAACGTTGTCTTCAAAATAGATTCAAACAGTGTTGCCTTCAAATTAGTTAAAAATCACACATGCTTATGAATTTGTTTATATAACCCCACACAAAATATTAATTTACAGACATTCTTTCTGAATTTAAAAAAAAAAACTTGTATTAAAAACATGTAACAAAATAATTTTTAAAGATGTAAACTATGATGATTATTTTTATAAAAGAGTAATTCATACAAGTTTTCTAGTTTTTATTCCAAAATAAAAATTCACAGAGCTATATTCATATATAGGTAACGAATTTGGTTTCTTTTTTGCATTGCAATAAAGGTCTGTAATTAATCCAAACGAGGAGTATATATAAATTGTCATCCTACAAACAATCAGGGTTCCATTGAGCACATGAGATCTTCTTACTACTGATATTGCATTTCATATTCTAAATAATCAATAATCATTACACATCTAATGCATTATATAATTAATTATCATGTGTGTTAAATATCATGAAACACAAGATTTATTGTCGAAAGGGAAAAAATACATGAACACTAATAAATTGATGGTTTAATCTCATCAATCAACTAGATAACATTAATTCCCATCCAAAAGAATCGAGCATTAAAATTGCTAAGAGAAACTCATCAGATAAAAAAAGAAAAAAAAGGTTATAAAATCACATGATCTCCCACAAGCTCTGTGTATGGTGTGGCCATTGCGCCGAATCAAGGCACTCTTGATAGGATTTTTTCCCATCCAACCATAAGGAAGTTCATCATAGTACCCTTCTACAAGAGCTTTAGTTTGCTTCGGCCACTGTTTGAAATCGAGCCCATCCTCATAGTATCTTCTCAGAACGCCTTTCGTCTCACAGGGACATGGACTGAAATCAAGGACACATATCTGCAAATCAACTAGGGTTTGATTGTTCTTGTATCGGATTTGGAGCCCATCATAGTATCTACTCCGAAGAGCTTTAGTCTCATCTGGACAACGCTTCAGATCAAGCCCACATATACGAAACTCGACCAAACTTTGGTCGTTGTTATATCGGGTTTTCAGAGCTTCTACATATCCCTCTGGTAATATACCCTTGACGATGTAAGAAAACTGCACTAGTATCAGAGAATCTTCGCACAAAGTGACGTCGTATTTGTTCGTGGGGGAATCGTAGAACCAATTCCGATTAGGGTTCACGATGCCGGGACGCAGCATCCTCATGCATCGCAGGAAATATTCTGCAGAAGAGTTCTTGTATTCTGTTCGAGACTCATACGCCTCCTCGTCTCTGGCGGGCAGCAGTGAGAAGACGACGAATCCCACTGCGAGCGGCGGCGGCGGCAATGATCATTGACAAGAACAATATTGATGTAGCTTTCTTGGTGATTGCCATGCTGTATTTTTATTTTTTTTAGATGAGTAAAATTTGAGGTGTGTATATATATATATACACACACGTGTGACTGTGTGAGTATTTATAATGTGAATTATCGAGGAATTGTTATAGGATAATCATTCGATTTTACTATTCTTATCCAACAAAATTCTCTCTACGCATGATTTCTTATCCTACTGAAATTCAAATGTATAGAATTTTATCGATATATATATATATATATATAACAATATCATTATATTAATATCAAATAATAAATATTACATGAGAAATATTAAACTCTATTACAATAATTATATTACTCATAATTTTAGGAAAATATGATTATAACATTAAAAGTAGGGATGATAAATTTTTTTGAAAAAAAAGTGGCAAATTGTAATTTCACATCTAGTAAATAAATAATAAATAAAACAAAAAATATCCGATTGAGATTCTGAGAAACCGACTTGAAGCCGCACGATGTAAACCAATCCCACAAATCACAATCACCATTCATCCCACCCCTCTTCAAATTCAATCTTTAATTGAAACCCTAATTTTCTCTTAGATATGGTTACCAAGACCCTTCATAAATTTTTGACAGTACATATGATGGTCGGTATATTGTAAAAATACAAACAAATAATTAATTTAATTAATTGAGTATTAATTGATTAATTTGCATGCTTCTAAAAAACTTTATTAATTTATACAAAAATCTCTGACCGATGTAATTCTTTGAGATAGGAACCAGCTACTTATAACTGAAATCCATTTTAACATTGCCAATCATATATGAATTATGGGTTAAATTAAAGTATAGTCATCGTCCAAGAGATCACACTCAATGGTCTGGAAGCTGACCATTTTGGCATTCAAGTCAAAACCAATATTAAAGTATTGCTGAGCAATTATTCCTGGACTTTGGTTTTAGAAACTGCCATACAAAACATATCATCGTCGTGTCTCTTCAACAAACGTTCAGCATCTAAACTTAGATCTGTTTCTTCAGCCAAATGCAGAATTACTGTTGGAAATCCTTTCAGGTCTCTTTCCAGATTCCCATAGTAACATAAAACGTCAGGATCATCGAAATATACTGGCTGTTTATCCCATTGACCAATTGACATAGGAGTTGTATCGCCTTCAAGTATGGCCCCATCACCTAAGATTAAATGGTTGAATGGGTAGTGAGGGCCACTCATGTTTCCCACACAGTAAGAAAATTTGTTGCCTATGCGAGAAACTAAAGAGTTGTTGCCTACTTCAAGGGCAAGGATGCCATTTAACCAGGGTGAATTGGTTTCAACGCCTAGTAGTATATTTGGCAATGTGGCTATGCCCCCTGAGGGTGTCGTGAATGTGAACCTTTCGAACCCTAGAATGCCTCTACTTTTTGCATCACCCGCGTACGCTATGTTATATATACATTGGGAGTTTTTCCCACAGTGAGAGGGGATATAACTGAGGCATTGTTGTGTTAAAGAACATGAAAGTATGGTGCAGGATGATGAGGTTTTAGGATCATAGTTGTTGCGGCCAAACCATGTAATGGCCAAAAGTTGGGGGATTGAAATATTGACCCAAAATAGAATGCGATATTATTCTGGAATCAAAGGAGCTCTAATGTCATCGCTCTCTGATTGTAAATAGTTAGCCAGATGATGGGCTTCTAAGCTTTTTATGGAGTGATCATTTGATGAAGATGTAGGGAAAATAAAGTCGTGGTGTTTGAGTCTCAGGATGATCTTTGTAGCATTTGAGCCGTTGATGCTGCCAACGGTTGTGATGATCAAGACACAACTCATGAGACCGAAATGAATGAAGGAGAAGACTGAGCAAAGAGAATTTTTCATTACAAGGAATTCAAGCTTGTAGAGAAAATATGGTAATGATGAAATGAAATCAACAAGAGTCATTATATATACACAACTAAGAAGTCTTTATAGATTATGATTAGGTAGGGCATTGGAAGAGTGTTTCCCAACTAGATTGTCTCTAACAAGTAACAATTAACCACCTATGAGCCATGATTCTTTCATGTCTAGTGATAGTCACACATAATTTCTCTTAACAAATAATTAACGACATTAATATTCTTGTAACATAACCTATTAAAAAAGTGATATTTAACATTTTATACATTATACTTAACCTATTATATTAACATATGCGTTTAGTTAACACGTATTGCCAAACTTTGTGCAAAATCGATATATAGTAGTGATTAATCATGCTTTTGATTAAAAAAAAAATACTATTCCATGATTAATAGTGAAATATTTAGCGGGCTTTGGGAAATTCAGATTTTATTTAGAGCAGCTTTGTTTTTGGTTTCACCCCACCAGACCAACCTACAGCTACCTAGATTGTGTGGTGAGCAAGCTTTTGGGCAACCTTCATTTCTCTCTCTCTCTCTCTCTCTCTCTCTCTCTCTCTCTCTCTATATATATATATATATATATCCAGATTCCTAAAAATTAGGTTTGAGATTTAGTGTTTGTAACGAAGAACCCTCCCTCAAACCCTTCTTTCGCTCTGGAGTTTGGTTTGATCGGAGAGTGACTCAGTTGGGAGCAATGAATGTCGAAAGGTAATCATGTAAATCTTCCTTGACCTGGATCTGATGGGGTTCTGCATATTTCTCCTCTTTGCTTTCTCTGTGTTTGTATGTGCTTCGCTATATGCTATATTGCTGCTGCTATCTTCATGGCTTCTATCCTTGCTTCATTGATCATCTTCATCTTTGTGATCTATTATATGTATGTATGATATACTTTTGTTTAACTATGCAAAACCATTCATTTCTTTACATAAATTTAGAAAAGAACAAATTAAACAACATTAGAAAACAATTCAGCACAAGTAATAATGCAATATCAAAAACCTTAGAAAACTAATTCACTGAGTACTCCTGCAAACTATCTTCTAGCCAAGGATGAGGGAGTTGGGGAGGGAGATGAACATTGTGAGTTCTAATCGGACAGATAATGAAACCAAGGCCACACATATGGAAATCGACCAAAGTCTGATTGTTGCTGTATCGGGTCTTAAGTTGATCATAGTATCTACTCCGAACTGCTTTAGTTTCAATCGGACAGCGATTGGAATCAAGAGCACAAATATGCATATCAACCAAAGTCTGATTGTTTTACAAATATGATTTTTAGGGCTTCCACATATTGGGGCGGTAATGTACCATTTTGCAGGTAATAAAACTGCACTGTGAGAAGAGAAACATTGCAAGGGTATTTTTCATATTTATTCATGATGGAATCGTAGAATCTGCATTGACGCCGGGCCGAACAATCCTCATACACCGTAAGAAATATTCTGCAGAATTCTCATAATCTGTTTGAAGCTGATCATGAACTTCCACTCTGACGTCGGGTCGATAGCCGGCAGCCGTGGAGGCAGGTACGATGAGTAGATGAGAATTCCGGCAGACATGATAATAATTATCCAGAAGAAGAAAGATGCAGATCGCTTGTTGGTCGCCATAACTTGCTCTGCTAATCTCTCTCTTGGTCGCCATAAAATTTTTGGATAAATGTAGTATTTGTGATGTGGATTTCCTTTGAACTTTTGGGCAAATTCCACACTAGGGATGTGCATTACCCACTGGGGCCTTGCCACGTATACATATTTGATGTTATTTGTGTATTTTTTACCTATCATTTCTAATAAAACACCTTAGCATCCTGCCCTGTGCGCATATTCGATGTCATGTGTTTCTTTTAATAAAAAATGCACGCATGACGAAATTCCAGAATAGAATTTGCTCAAGTTTTGGATTCCAATTTGAAAAGTCTTTTATTTGTCACAAATTATATATGCAAAAGAAGAACTAAAGAACATGATTAATAATTATATTAATAATTTTACTTGTAAATGCAATCTTTCTAATCCCATGTCAATAATTTATTGTCATATATGTAATCGAAAATATCATATTTACCTCCAAATGATCTAATATACAGATAAGAGGGCTATTGCTGAAACCTCTACATTAATTAATACATATCTATCTGAAAAATCCTTTCTAGCTCAAACATCAATACTTGTAGTATTGCACATTTATAATTGACCACAAAAATATTGTCATAAAGACAACACATATTTAAAGCAACTAGCAACACAAAGAACTAGTAATACAAATGGTCTTTAACATGACATGTATTGATGAGCAATGAGAACCAACTCAAGCCCAAAATTCTTGGTTTTTGAAAGAGCACTTACCATCAACAAGCACACTACTACCCTTGTAGTCCAGGGTCCACTTTTCAAATGTACAGTTAGTGAAGTCATAGTAGCCACCATGGATCAAAAGCGTCCCCCTCATCACCCGTTCTTCGATCCATGAATAAGTGAGTAAGTTCGACAAGGACCAGTTAATTGATTCCTAGATAAAAGAGAACAAAATGGAATTAACATTCAGTCAAAAAAAAAAAAGAATTTTATTACCATATTAACTAACCACATATGGTTATCATAATGTATCAAATATTTGCATATGATTCAAGACTATACTCAAATTTGATCATTTAGCAATTGGGTTTCTGCTCAGTCATTTCATGTGTTTCCTTTTGTAGTGCATGACAGGCAGAATGCCACGAATTGGAAGAAGCAGAGAGGCATGCACTAAGTGCACAGGGACACAATTATTGATAGAAACCGTTTTTCTAGAAGACAAAGATAATTGTTCCCCCAAGTTTTTTGTAAGATTTTAGTTCCCAACTTCCAACTAGATACAGAAGAAGTAAAGGCAAAATCTAATCAAGATAATGAAAAAAATTAAATTGACAAGATAAAGGAATGGAACCAAACCTTCTCACAGTGTCTGCATTGCTTATCAAAGTTGAGGTCTGCTGCAACTGCTTTCGTTTTCAACCTAGCAGGCTTTCCGACAGACACCCAGCTTCTAATAAAGCTACTGGAAAGCATAAAGGACTTGTTAGAAACATAAACATATGCAGATGCGTAAAGGGGTTTACATGCATATCAGTGAAAACAAAAAGACAAACTAACAGAACCTTGAATTATCATCATCTTGCAAGCTCATCAATGCTTTAATTCCTCCACAACAGCTGTGGCCAACAACCAGTATATTTTCAACCTGCACAAATACATACATATATGTATGTATCTTATTTGTGCTACAATTGAACAAACTGAGTGATTTTGCTAAATTAAAAACATGTTTATTGATGTAAAATTCTTAAAACATGCCTTTTCTGAGAGGGGGTCGGCATCGATAGGCCGGATAATCATTTTTCTTTTGGGTGGGGCAGATAGCTCTGTTGGAAATTTGATCCTAAAGCTCACAGAGTACATAAGTGAACAACAATCCTACTTGACAATATAGACTTAATGTTTATTAAGAAGGAACTACTGTCCACCTGAGGCTAAATCTGGACTATTAATACATTCAAACATTCTTTAACAGTGTGACTTTTAAACTCTCTGAATTATATCTTCTTGTCTTATTTGAAATGCGTTCCAGAAACAATTGGCACATTGGAAGAATATTTGAAGAGAACACCATATGTATTCAATCTGTACATACGGTCTGCAATTAGACAGCATCAAAGGCAAATAATGTACTTACTTCAAGAGCAGTGACAGCAAATTCAAGGGCGGCATTTGTTTCTGAAGGTCCATTCTGCATCAGACAAACATGGCATGATACACGTTAGATCTTCAGAGTTGTCACTCACACTTTTGAATTGGAAATGCTATAAGCTCAAGCAAATATAAGTGACAGACCTCATGTGGGGGTACCAAGTTTGCCACATTTCGAATCACAAAGGCTTCTCCTGGTTGGAATCCAAGGATGCTTGAGGGACAAACTCGCGAATCTGCGCAAGAAATCACCATGAACTGCCCTCCAAAATGTCAGACTTCTATTAGATGTTTGAGATTTCAAAAAAAAACAAAAAAATGAAACATCAGACGACAAGTACTTTTGGTGCTTGCGCCTCAGCAAGTCTTTGGTAGTGTTCTAAATTGCTCCTGCAACAATCAGATGAATACATTACAAATAAGTTGTTTATTCATTTATCTTTTAAAGAAACTTAAGACAAACTTAAAACCTCTTACAAGTACGTATCCCTTTTAAAACCAAGAAATCTGTGTCTCAACTCCATGAAACGCTCAGACACTTCATTGCTCACCCTTGAGACTTCAGGCTTGTCCTCGATGGTCTCCTGAGCTACTCTTGAAGACACCGTAACAAGCAAAATACAATTTGATTTTTAAATGTCACATTGTAACACCCAAAGATAAGCTTGAATCAAGTAGAATTTCATAAGACATGATGCTACAATCCATGGAGCCAGTATAATTGTTGTGTGTAACTCTGTAAGATTGTTATCAATGTAAAAGAGAACCTCACTCACTTAAAGTCTAGAACATTGTAGACATGTCTTCAAACATTATCAACTAAATGAGCAGTAGCATCAATCACAGGGAAATCACATCATGTTTTTAAACAGATAATTAATTCAAATAAACCACTGGAGTCTGGACACAAGATTGTGAGATCACACACAACAAAGAACTATCTTCAGAAAGCAGAATCACAGGCAAAATGCAATCTTTTTCAGGAAATAAGTTGAAGTGAAAGATAAGAACATTGATGAACTTACTTGAAAGAATCCAACATCCTCAAGCGGATATGATCCCGTTCCCGAGATCTCAATTGGGAACCTAAAATCTTTTATACAAACACAAAAAAAAAAAAAAAAAAGCCATCAATCTCAAGATATAAGATCATATAATTATAAATATGCTCAATAGTAATAATCTGTAAAAGAGGAAAGAAAAGCAGCAAAAACAATACATTGGACTTTTTAGCTGAACTGTTTGTGAGATCCATAGAAGACAAACAAGACAGTGACGAGGATTGAAAAACAGCTTGGCCCATCTTTGCAGCAGTTGAGTTTGAAGGATATTTTGCAATTTTCAGGTAGAAAAAGGAGGAGGAAATGGGTGAGGGAAGTAGTTAGTTAGGGGTGGATGACAGAAGAATTACAAGTAGTTAGGCGGAGATAACAATGCACATAAACAAGATCTAATGGTTTGTAAGAATTGAAGGGGGATATCATGGCTTTTAATCCCAAACAGGCCAAGAGTAAGTCTTCCTCTGTACTGCACAACAACCTCAAATGGAAAACGGAGAAATGAGGCGTGAAGGAGCGGCTGATGGGTGGCGACTCGTGGCTGATGCCGGCGAGGAAGGAGGCGGCGACGGGTGGCATACTTAGGATAGGGTTATTAATTGGAATTGCATTGTATATATGAATAGAGCTTAATGGGCCTTAATAAAAGATTCTTTAAATTATTGGGCTTCTTAACCTTATAATTCATGCAACTTCATTATCTTAATACCCATTATATATTATCATAATAAATAATTGTGTGGGTACTACTAATCATATATAAAGTAATCTATATTAAATTAAAGTTCTTATATAATATGATAAAATATTATTTGTATTATTTTATAAATACTAAATTATATATATAAGATTATTATTTTATTGGATTTTGGAATATAATCTTATATAGAATTATGATCTTATATAGAATACTAAATTGTAAGATTTTTGATTATTATTGTAATATAAATTATTTAAAAAAAATATTAAATTACTATTATAATCTTAAATAATAATATTTTATAAGGATAGTTGATATATATAAAATTAGAATCCTAATATCATAATTATTGGCTACAATTAATGGAGAAGAAAGAAAAGAAAAGGAAGAAATCAAACAACAAATCGAAAGTTGGATGTCATAAATGAAGTAATTAACATTAGAAAAGAAATTGAGCACATGATTTTTTTAGGATCATATATTGATTGGATTTGGCGGCCTGTACTCCCAACCCATATTAGTGGACTTGCAGTGTCCATGGCCAGAATAGCTTAGCTTCTTCTGGAATCAGAGGAGCTCTAATGTCACCCACTCTCTGATCTGATTGTAAATATTTTGCCAGATGATCTGAAATGGCGACGTTTGGGCGATACAATGGGGCTGCAGGGAAAATGTGTATAAGCTTAAGGACGATCTTAGTAGCATTTGGGCCATTGATGCTACCAACGGTAACTGAAAGAAAAGATAGAGCTAGAGAACTTGTCGTTGCTACGAATTCAAGATTGCAGAATTTAAAGAGAGAGAAGACAAAATGTGGTAATGATGAAATGAATTCAACTATAGTAGTTGCTATATATACACAACAAAGAGGTCTTTTCTAGATTATGATTAGCTAGTGGCATGGGAAGAGTGTTTTCCAATTAGATTTTCTCTAACAAATATCACAACCTATGTTACCTCAAATCCCATAACTGTTTCATGCCAAATGGTAGTGTTAAATTAGTCCCAACAAGTTCTCTTCAAGAGATGACATTGTAGCATAACCCAACTAGTCCTCCAAGAGATCACACTCGATAGTCTGGAAGCTGACCATTTTCGCATTCAAGTCAAAACCGATATTAATATATTGCTGAGCAATTATTCCTATAATATGGACTTTGGTTTTAGAAACTCCAAAGGCCAAGCAAAAGATATTATCATTGTATCTCAAGAACATGCGTTCACCATCCAAACTTAGGTCGCTGTCTTGAGCAAGATGCAAAGTCACTGTCGGAAATCCTTTAAGGTCCCGTTCCATATTACCCCGATAACAAAGAAGCTCAGGGTCTTTCTCTAATATCACTCTGTACACTATGCCATCCATCAAATGCATCACTTCTTTCTCCAATTGCTTATACTCTCTTTCTGGCAGTGTAGTCAAGGTTGAGCCTGAGTCCAACACAACATTATATTCAAACTCCTCCTCTTCAATTTCTAGCTGTTTTTCGCCAACACTAATCCCTTCCAAAGTAATTACATACTTGCCCCCTGGAGTTACTTCCATGGGAGTCGAATCACCTTCAAATATGGCCCCATCACCCAATACCAATAGGTTGTACGGGTAGTGAGGATCACTCAAGTTTCCGATGCAGTATGAAAATTTAAGACCTACATGAGCAACTAGAGTTTGTCCGTTATAATCAAATCCAAGACCAAGAATCCCCCTCAGCCAGGGGGCAGTTTCATGGCTCTCAGTTTCTACACCAACTAGCAATTCTGGCATTTCTGATATGCCCCCTGTAGACGTCAAGAAAACAAAATTTACTAATGCCAAGATGCCTGTACTCCTTGTTCCATCTAAGTAGTGTACGTCATATATACAGGATCCTTTTCTGCAGTGAGATCTGTCAAAATAATCATCACATTGTTGTGTAGAGTCACATGGAAGTACGGTGTAGGTGGAGGGAGTTTCAGGATAAAAAATGGGGCGTGCACCCCGAACCCATGTTAGAGAGCTTCCAGTGTCCATGGCCAAAAGCTGTGGAACTGGAGGCTCGCCTATTGAAACATTAACCAAGAATAGCCTACCATCTTCCTCTGGAATCAGAGGAGCTATAATGTCATCACTCTCTTGACGATGGACTTTATTTGGGTGATACGAAGAAGTGGTATGGAAAATAGAGTGTCGGTGTATGAGCCTGAGGACGATCTTAGTAGAATTTGGGTCATTGATGGTACTAACTGTTGTGCCCAAGAAACTGCCCATACTAGCAAGATAAATGAAAGGAAGGGCAGAGCACAGAGAATTTGCCATTATCACAAATTCAAGCTTGTGGAGTACAAGAGGAAGAAGGGCAAACTATAGTAATGATGAACTGAATTCAACAAAGAGGTCTTTCTAGATTATGATTAGCTATAGGGCATTTAAAGAGTGTTTTCCAACTATATTTTCTCTAACAAATAACAACCACCTGTGCCTACTATAAAAAATGTCAAGAGCTAAATGAGTTCAACAACTAGTTTTCTCTAAAAGTACCAACATTATTCTTGAAACATGACCTCTGTCTACTGCAAAACCCATTGTCCTTTTACGTGCAATTTGTCTATTTACTCTTTGGCATCCTTTTCTTCATTTAGATAAATTGGACCTAATAATTATTAGGTCAGGGGGTGAGTTGTTTCTAAGTGAAAATGGGTTTAGTCTTCTTAAGGCAATAGAATAATACTTAACAATAGTGAAATAACTCATACAAATATTATTAATTCTACTAATTTCAAAATTTATTTAGATGGTGAAAGATCCAGACATAAGAACATTTGATATGTCTGTTATATGGATAAATGGCATCAAATCCATCACAAATAAAACTATTTACTTTTGATGCATGGTTGTGATAGAAATTATGCTAGAAGAATGAGATTTTTCTAGATATATCAATGATACTTTTAGTTTGCTGTTTTAAAAAAATCTGATTTTGTATTATGTGGTTATGCTAGTTTTGGTCTTTCTTTGAGCCAAAAAATTCTGATCCTTTTTTGTTCTTTCAAGTGTTCTTTTTTAGCTATCCAAATTCAGAGGTGCAATAATATCCTGGGACTAAACATTTTTCTGCCCTTGTAAAGCAGAGGATTATAAACAATTATCAACGTAGCAAAAAGTGTTCTAAAGAAAATTTTGAACAGGAAGTATCAATGGTAGAGCTAGCAAAACCCATCAATGGCTTTATATCATTAGACAGTCCTGTCTTTGTCTTTCGCTTGAAATTTTAAACAATCGATATACAGTTACGCGCACAGAATTATTTTACAAAGAATGAAATAAATATAAGGAACACCTGTTGGGTGCATTCCAAGCAATGCCGATGTCTTACAAAGCCTCCGTTGACGAGTTTAGAATAATCCAACTACATTTGACATATTGGAATGATGTGGTTTCTACAATTTCCACGGTAAGTCATCCTACCAATAGCCCGAGGAGCTGCAACTATACCATGAAAAGAGGCAACATTCTAATGGATTCAGTTCCTTTCAACAATGGGCAGAGTAGAGCCACATAACCTGCTCATGTTTCATCCATCAAAACAAATATTCAATTTGACATAATCAGGAGATGGAAATTTGATTTAAACTCTGATATGAACTACCATGCTTTCTAATGCAAGTGAAGAGAGGATTCTGGAATTGGATTGTTACCTGATATCTTAAAGACACCCATTGCAGATTTATAGAGCATTCGACTCTTAGATCAATGTTTCTGTCAGTCACATAATTCCTTGGGCTTTGTTCTTCTCCATGTGGCTATATAATAAGGATAAACAATCATAAACAGAATCTGCTTGTGTGAATGTCTTGTCTTCTGCTAAAAACGATTGGATTCTCCTATCAACTTCAATCCAGCTACAGCCAGGGTTCTTTTTCAAGCCTAGTTGATTCATTTTGAATCTAATATTGCGTGCCTCATCCCACTTCTTGTTAGCAGCATATATCTTTTCAAGAATAATGTAAGTTGATGGATCATCAGGGTCCTTCTCAATAAGGAGATTCGCTACTTTCTCCCCTAAGTCGAGTTCCCCGTGCAAATGGCACGCAGCAAACAACGTGCTTAACAAGTCAGCATCGTCTTTAATGCAATTGTTTTTCTGGAGAATATTGTATGCTTCATGTGATCTCCCAGCACGACACAAAAGATCTATAAGAGATGAGTACTCTGCAGTTGTAGGCCTGATTCCATAGTTGTTTGCCATTAAATCAAAGAATTTCTGTCCCTCATCAACTAATCCTCCATGGCTACAAGCTGAAATTACTGCTAGAAAGGTAACTCTATCTGGTCGTATATGGGCTTGCAGCATTTCATCAAAAATCTTCAAAGCTTCAAATGCTTGCCCATGAGAACCATAGGCCACGATCATTGAAGTCCATGATACTAAATCTCTTTTGGATAACTGATTAAACACACTTATAGCTTCTGTCACAGCACCACATTTGGCGTACATGTCCAGAAGGGCTCCCATTAAAACTTGATTGGAATTTAACCTACGCTCAATGATGTACTTGTGGAACTCTTTGCCACGTTCCATTGCACCCAACTGCGAACATGCTGACAGTGTGCTAGTGAGGGTAATTGCATCAGGCCTTATACCTGCTGCCCTCATGTCATTGTACATGCCCAGTGCTTCAAAGTAGCATCCTACAGACACATAACCAGAAATCATAACATTCCAAGCAACTATATTTGATTTTGGCATCACTCTGAAGACCTTTTCAGCTAGTGCAACACTTCCACACTTGAAGTAAAAATCAACTAGTGAGCTTTCAACAAAGACATCGCTGAATATGTCGTTTCTTATAATATAACCATGAATAAATTTTCCATGCTGCAGTTGTGCTGCTTTGGCACAAGCCACTAACAGGCTGCTTATGGTTGTTGAACTTGGTCTGACTTTCTCTTCATTCATCCTCGTTAAGAGTTCAATGCATGACTTACTGTCTCCAATCTGACCATAACCTCCTATCATTGCATTCCAAGAAACCAAGCTCTTTTTCTGAATATCATCAAACACTTCTTTGGCCCTCTCTAAGCAACCACATTTCCCATACATATCCACAAGAGCAGCACTAATATAATCATCTATCACAAGCCCGCTCCTTGACACTTCTTCATGAATTCGGGCACCTCTTTCTGAATTCAACAACCTTGCACATGAAGAAATTGCTGTTGTAAATGAGACCGAGTCAGGTGTCAACCCAGCACTCCTCATTCTCTCAAAATATTCCAACGCCTTTTCACACTGCCCACTTTGATAGTAACAAGAAATGACATTATTCCAGCACGCCAAATCTCTTTCAGGCATTTCATCAAACACCTTCACAGCTGATACAAAAACACCGCCTTTTGCATATACACCCATCAAAGAGCTCGCAATAACAACATCTGATAAAAAACCAGTTTTTATCAAATGGGTATGAATCTTTTCTCCATAATCTACTCTCCTTAATCCACCACATGCCTTCAACAAACTTGGATACGTGTAACTATCAGGTTTTAGAAACGGGAATTGCAGCAAACTACCAAACAGAGATAAAGCCTCAGAAAACATGGATTTCTTTGCATATGCAGACATTAATCCGTTCCATAATGTGATGTCTAACGGGTTTTCTATATTTCGAAAAACCAAATTCGCAGATTTATATGCGCCGCACGAGATATATAGATTGATGATGTTCTTGCACAAAACTATGTTGTTTTGTAAGCCAAAAGAGATTGCCTTTTGATGTAGAACTTCAATTTGTTTCAGAGATTTTGCATTACCGAAGGATTTTGAGAGACATATTAATCTTGCGGTGATGTTGTCCATTCAGAAGCTTCGAATGGCGGGAAGGTAATGAAGAAAAAAAATTAAAGTTCGCAGTTAAAGTACCACTGGTTTTTCAGTTATTGTGATAATAGTGCAAATATTCCGTATTTTAGGGACCTAAGTGCAAATAAACTTTTATTTTTATTTTCTTGGCTCTCCCTATTTCTCCAAACAAAATTATTACTCAATACAAGAATCATATCAAATTATCCCAAATCAAACAATGGAAGCTAAAATCGAATCTAAAAAGTATTTTGATATCAAATCAATGGCATATTTTAATGATTTCTAAAACTGTGGGCCCTTTGTCCTAAAATTATTAGTGTTGTATATGCTCCACATTGTTTTGTCTGCTTTAGCATCAACGTTGTAAACAAAGGCTGCATTGTTCAGTTGTTGCGTGAAATCAGCAACCATAATTTTAACACACAAAATTCCTTAGTTTCCATCATCAAAGCTTCCCAGACTCCTGCTTCAATTTCTCCCTGAATTCAGTATGTATACATACATAAATTTATTTGATTCTAAACACTATGATTTCTTCTAGTGAAATTAGCTTCGTTTTTTTTTTCTTTTTTTTTTCCCAATATAGTATTCGATAAAGGGTTATATTTGAATTCAATTGATACAAGTTACTACGACCTGATTGATGCAATAATTGCCAGTGTATAAGAACTGACTATTTCAACTTTCTGGTGAAGATGGAATTCTCTTTTTTGTTGTGTGGTTGTAAGAAGGGTGCTGCTAAATCCATGGTGTAATGTTTAATAATCCTCTGTTATTGATGATAGTAAGGTAGGACTGCTTGTTGTGATCTTGGACTAAGCTTTTGTCATGCATGTTAATGGCAGTACTGAGATGGATGGAGGTGCTAAAAGAGGAAGCAATTCAAGTCGAAATGTTGTACCAAGGTACAAGCTTGGAAAGACTCTTGGTATTGGAGCTTTTGGCAAAGTGAAATTAGCTATACATAACCTCACAGGGATTAAGGTTGCAATAAAGATACTCGATCGCCAATCTATAGATAAATGTGGACCAGAAAAAGGTAGAAAAATGTTAAACTGTTTGGGAGCCTTTTATTGCAGTATCTAACTAACATTGTTTGTATTGAAATTTCAGTAAGAAGTGAAATAATGAGACAACTTTTCCATCCACACATAGTTCGTGTGTTTGAGGTCATTGACACTCCATCAAATGTGTATGAAGTTATGGAGTATATGAATTCGGGCGAACTGTTTTATTATCTAACAGAAAAGGGTAAACTGCACGAGGATGAAGCTCGTCGTCTCTTCCAACAGGTATGCAGATTGATGATACCTAATGCAAGCAAGGATGAAGGAACATATGATTAATTATTACCAAACATAGATAATTTCAGGTGTTGAATACTGCCATCAACATTTAGTGGTTCATCGTGATCTCAAGCCTGAAAATCTACTCTTAGACTCCCATCATAATGTCAAGATTGCTGATTTTGGTCTTGGGAATATTATGCGCGATGGACATTTTCTTAAAACGTGCTGTGGGAGCCCAAACTACGCGGCCCCTGAGGTTCGAAAGTTATATGTCTTATATTATGATTATAATTATGACGTTGTTTTTCAATTTGAATGGCGTTATTATTTTCACAAGCTCATATGTGGACAACTGTATGCTGGACCTGAGATCGATGTGTGGAGTTGTGGGGTTATCTTGTATGCACTTCTGTGTGGGAGACTTCCTTTTGATGATGATAATCTTTCTGGTTTATATGCCAAAATAAAGGTGATTAATTGAGAATCCACTTTTTGGCCTAATTTTTTTCCAATTTAACTTCATTCTTATTAGTTCCTTCAAGTGTTTTTTGTTCTTAGTAGAGTGGTGCATATACTTGTCCGAATCACTTGTCTGAGAGTGCCCGAGATTTGATTTCAAGAATACTCGTTGTTGATCCCATGAAACGTATGTCAATCCCTGAAATTCGTCGCCATCCTTGGTTTCAGAAGCATCTTCCCCTGTATATTGCTACTCCATCACCCGGTGCTTTCAATAGACAAGAAAAGGCGAGTAATATCCCTTATATCATGTTATAAATATAGATTTTGATTGTTGGCTGAGAATATCGTGTGAATTGAGAAGGTTGATATTGATGTCCTGAAATATATGAATCAAATGGGGTATGATGTTCGTGATGTCATTGGATCGTGTCAGAGTCATCAGAAAAATGAGGTGCTGAAAGCTACCTAATAATTCGACTCACTGTTTTTATAATATCACGATGTTATAGCCAATATTGTTTCGTATTCTAGGCTAGTGTTACGTACGCTTTATTGCTGCATAGCCGATCTCCAGGTCAGATCAGTCAGAATGATCAGATCTTAGAAGCCGAAGTAAGTTTACTTTTCATGTAATTGTTAGGTTTTCATTTTGCTGAGAAGTACTAAAGCTGATCATTAGCCCCCGATCTGGGGCTCGATACAGGAATGTGATCATGTTCAAACGTATATGCAATCGGATTCTTCTAGACAAAGTAACTGGACATTGGGATTCAAGGTAATCTTTGTCACTCAATAGATGTTGATTGATTCATGTTTCTTTGTTAAATTTCTGAACTTCATACTTGTATGTTCAGTCTCTAGCATCCCCACGTGAAACAATGTCAGATGTTCTTAAGGTTTTCCATAGCCTGAATGTGAGGTGGAAGAAAATAGGGCATTATAACATGAAATGCTTGTGGCTACCTCAACTCTCAAAGCATTCAGTATCTGTAGCAGCAATACCCAAAGCTGGCAATTCCATCAAATTTGAAACTCAGGTAAAGAATGACCTACTAATGCGTTTGATTTAGACGTAAATACTCTACTGAGAATTCTTGATTTCCTTCATTTCTCAGCTCTACAAAGAAAGTGCAGAATCTTACGTTCTGGACTTGCAACAGCTAAGTGGGCCTCCGTTTCTATTCCTTGAAATATGTGCTGCTTTTCGTGCTCTGGTGGTATAATCTACTGATCTCTCCTAAATATTGTTGATTTATCACTACTGCTGGCATCTCAGAAGCCTATAATAGTATGATCAAAACAGTTTCTGCACTTGCGAGATTTCAATAGAGAATAGTAATGAAGATTGAAGCTATTGCCAATCTATCGAATGCTTAATAGATTGTAACTTATCGACTTCTATGTTCCAACTGCACATTTATTCAGAAATTCAAAAGGTGGAAAGTAAGTAAAGAATGGCCTCAAACAGAGAATATAGTCTTGGATATAGGTACTTAGACAGCAACTGCAAAGTTTTCCCATTTGCCATAGGTTGAACTGAAGTTACCTCCTCCCATTAGCTCTGCAAACTCATGAAATACTTCCAAAGCACAGATATCCCAGGTTTCAGCCATTTGTTTGACTGATATGGGATGAGAGAGTTTCCTGAGCGATAAACTAAAACGCGATTTTGCCTTCATCCACAGATATTTTCCATCTTCACTGTCACTGGAAATAAGAACTGATATGCATTAGATATAATTTGTTTATATCTTCATAAGGGAAATCCTAGCTCTTCTGTTTTAGTTTCTCACCTAAAGACACAAGGCATGGTTTCCAATACAGTAGGAGAAGAATTGGGATAGTTAGCAGACACAATCAAATCCAGAAGGAGGTTAGGAAACTGTGAAAAGAAAATAGTAAATAAATCAGATAACCAGTTTGATGAAGTTTTTTTGTGGTTAGAAGTTGAGAGAATCTTAAGAGCAATACCACGAATTTCGAATTATTCAGTGTGTGGATATTCCTCGAAAGTCCAATGGGAATATACGAGCACCTGATGAGGGTACCTTCATTAGACCCTGTCCTGAAAACTTCTTCCATGGGCATCACATCCACCACCACTTCGATAAGCTGCTTGTTTATTTCTTTGATCTCTTGAAACAGCAGATTGATAGGCTGTAATAATCATCAACAATTTATATGGGTGATTAACAAAAAAACAGTAATATATGAGCTACTTGAGTAAAAGATATCTGATCAGTCTGCAATATAAACATGGAAGATAGTTATCAAGGGCACCTCTATTTTCTGTCTCTTTGTCCTTCCACTCAAATAAAATTCCATTTCAGTTATCGAATCATTCAAAGCTGTTGCATGTAGATCACGCTTCATCCTCAACATAGTTACACTTCTATGTTCCAGGCTGGAAATACCATTGTCACAATTGCTAACCTCATCAGCCAAGTCATGTAAAATGACTTTTGTAGGATCACGATGGAGAAGGTGTCCAGCTGTCCTGTCTGTTAAATTGGTGACAGCATTGATTTCCAGTATACTTGCACTTAGCGCTCTCAATGATATTGACTTCACCTTCAACATACAAGTAAACATAATAAATACAGGCATAAGACAGTTGGCAAACATAATAAATTCATTCCTTTTTCATGTATGTGCAATTCCACATCAACATTTATGTAAGAAGAATCATTTGAAAAGTTTGAAGTGCAACAGTACTAAAGCATATGATAAGGCGGAAAAAGACAGCAATTCAATACATTCAGAGATGCAGGGTTGTTATAAAGAAACTGAAAATGTGTGCATCTTACACAACAGCATGCTGAAAATAAACTTATGTTAATAAAGACTGAACTAACCACTTCAACCAAGCGTTTCAACGGGTCTCCTTTAGCATGAAATGACTGCTTATCACGAGAGATTGTAGATTCCCTATGCAAGCAAGACTTATTTAATCTTAGTGCATCAGTGGAGACTTGGGTTTGTTTTTTGTCTTGCACTGGGAGCTGTTGTGGTGCAGCATTAGTTTTGGCTAATTTGCTACTTTCTTCAATCACTGGACTTTTAATGGAATCTGCTGCATTAGAAGATGGAGTCAAGGGAGTCAAAGGAGAAGGAAGAGCAGATGGTGAGGCAGATAGTGAGGGTGTAGCAGATTTGGAAAACTTCGATGATAAATCCTTCAGCTCAAGCTGAGAGGAAGATTGTTGTGAATTTTGAGGAGAGATTGTATATGGTGAAGAACTTGGTGGCAGAACAGGAGACCATCTTTGGTTAAATCCTACTAAACGTCTCAACTTTGTATCTTCATTCCGTTTCTGTGACATCTGCTGCTTGTTTTTCTCAGTGACCAACTGTTGTGCAGGTTGCTTCATTCTCTGCCTCTTCATTACTGGCTCATGTTGGTTATTTTGCAGAGAAGACATCGATGCAGGGGTCTGAGCTATGGGACTAACAGAGTAATCCAACGAGTTGAAGATGTTCCTAGATGGGGCAACTGGCTGCTGTGAAGTACACAAATTAGTGTGCTGAGGAAATCCACTTGAAGGATGAAGCAGCATTCGATGGGCTCTTTGATCAAAGACTGTCTGAGAACATTTATGAGGCAACGATACCACACTTCCCTGTGGAGTCCACTGCTGTGTGGATCTCATCTGATTATACTGAGAGGCATTGTTCATCATCAGTGAAGCATCTACCTTGTGTACTCCTGCTGATGAGCCAACCTTGAAGGAATTCAACGAGCTTTGAGGCAAGCTTAAAGCCCCTCCTTGCCTTAACTGTAAACTTGAAGGTAGTAAATAGGATTCCCTTTGCTGAATTTGGGGTGTTTCAAAGTGATTGATAGATGGCTCAACTTGCTGAGTCTGCTTCAAAAGAGAATTCCCAGGTCTAATTCGACAAAGGTACTTCCAAGTATCATTCATAACTTGGTAAAATTTTTCTTTTCTCCAATGTAAAATATCTGATCTAGAAAAGTGCAGAAATTGAATTATCTTTTCTAAAAGAATTCTGCTCTTTTCGGAATTGTTCACCACCTCAGCATTGGCTGCCTGAATGAAAATCCATTCAATCTACCATCAGTAATCAACTGTTGTGGAAAAAACACATTGTTGAAAAAAAAAAAAAAGAGTAAAGGCAGAACAAATCAGAATGAACCAATATACTGCAATGTGTGATATAAAATAGATGCAATGCTTACTCGATGCCTCACTTCTTGTGCTCTGATGTGAAATGAAAGGACAGGTAAGTACATCTCCTTTATCTGCTGAATCTGTGGGAAAATTCAAAGAGTTTTCAGATAAATAATTTTATCTTCCTCAGAGAAAGGCCCATGCTAAAATTTAAACTCAATTCACATTGAAAAGAAAAAAATACTTGCATTGTGAGACGTGGAATACGTATTAACAAAATTACCTCATGGTATGCTTGATTAACCCAATCAATGGAACTCGTAGAATCAACTTGTGGAGAGGAATCGGATGATGCTTTGACAGAAGAATTAGCTTCATTAGACATAATCATTTGAGTAGAGAGCAGAAAGGACATACTGTTGTGTGCATCTTGAATTAATTCCTAGTAAAAGAAACAAATGAACAAGATCTAACAACCAATAGACAATCCACCATGTCTGAATTACCTTGTAAAGAGCCAATAAGCATGGCTTGTGTCTGATTTCCAGGCTTAAGTTGATCAGCCAATGCAAGATTTTGAAACTGGTGATAAGCAGGCATCTGCACTCTTGGATGCCTGCGCTCAGGAACAATAGCACTTTGTGTTTCAAAGATCTTTTGCAATGTTGTTTGTCCAGTACTGTGTTGAAGAACATTGAATGGATCTTGCGGTTTCACCATAAGAGAATTCGAATTGCATCCAGGTGATGTCTGTTTTCACAGTTTTGCAAAAGCATAGTTATATATACATATTTAGATTGGAAGAAAACACACTGCTATATTGTACAAGAAGAAGTACCTGATGAACTAACTGATGTTGACTCAGATTACACGGATATGCATTCGTATCCATTGACAATTGATAAGCAGTTGGTCTCTCAGCTGTAAAAATGCAGCAGAAAATCTATCAGCATAGCAAATTGAAGGATAAAAAAGAACACACTGGATAATTAATCCAACCGAAAATGCCTGAAAAACGCAGTCTCACTAATGTACTTCCTTTCTATCATAATACAATCTAGAATCCATAAAATTTTGATCAAGACAAAACAACTAAGTGATAAATAGTTACCCGAAGTGCACTGAGAATGCTGCCACATGCTGCCAACAACGAAAGCAACACAAAATCAAAAGGTGTTGAACCTTAAGAAATCGATATGTACAAATATAATGAATGAAGCAACCATGAAAGAGGGTAAATGAAAAGAAAAAAATCTGCAAGTATGCCTCTTTGTATTTAAATTATTTAAAACAAAAGATAAATCTGTCATCATGGAATCCAACTTGGCCTAGTTATTATGAACAAAAAGAAATCAATTGTCGTACGGTAGCACAAAAGGGGCTTTTTGTTGTAGTGATGCATTACATCCGCAAACTGATAATCACACTACAAAACACATGCTATACATATATATACGTACGTATAGATGGATTTGATTATATACTGTGAATCACTAATAATCATTTAAAACGAAATCAGATATATTTATTCTAAAACAAATCAACGAAGTGCGTAGAAAAATTATGTATGGAACAAGAATTTCTGGGGAATTGGATTCACCCGATATCAGCAGCGCCATCTGGCAACAGTTCATTCATCCATTCTTCGATCTCTGTTGATTTTCCTTTCGTTTCATCCATCGTATCACAATTATTTATCAAAAACACCGACCGAATTATTCAATCTTTCCGATGGGTTTTGAGCGAAGAAGATGATCGCAATGGGTTGACACTAACAGAGAAGAAAGCAATGAAAACCCTATGACGGCAAAAGTGGCGCAAACAGAAAACGGATACGTTACTGCTGTTGATATATGGGAATATTGAAAACTGTCCAACTTCTTCTATTATGATATTTTATTTTATGAGTAAAATATTGAAAAATGTAAAATTTATCTCATATAATTATTGAGATGCGAGAGAACTAGTCGTATTAATTTTAAATTAGGTTAAGTTTAAGTGAGATTGTTTCACAAGTCTGTGATACAGATTAAGTTGGGTTGAATATAAAAATTTATATAATATTTTTATATATATTAAGTAATATTTTTGTATATATTAGATAATAATTTATATTATAAGATGTATTTTGAGTTGAGTTAGATTATAAAAAAATATATAATATTTTTATTTGTATTATAAGATATATAACTTGAATTAGGTTGAGTCAGAGTCACTCAAAAACACGGATCCTAAACTATCAAGTTTCTTCTCACAATATGTAATATTTTTGTAAATATTATATAAAAAAAATTATATATATGAGATTATACTATTATATTATGTACATATATTATATAATATAATTTAAAAGCATTACTTGATATATAAAAAGTATACTTAATATATACAAAAATATTACACTTGATATATAAAAAGTATACTTAATATACACAAAAGTATTACATAAATTATTGTGTCTGACCTGCCCTGTCTCACAAAATGAGATCAGTGAGACGGTCTCGTACAAGACCTACTATTTAATTTATCATTTTTTTCATTGTTATATGCTTAATTTAACTGAATCACGAGTATTGTAATTCAAGTGATATCTCATATTTATAAAGATACAGATTGTGATAAGCCAAGTTCAAACTCGGGGCACAAATTTTCTAATCTTTATTGCTCATTTTTCTTTCACTCCTCTCAAACTCATTAAAAAAAAAATGAAGACTATCCACACCCCATCTCTTTAGTATTTAAATAAAAATAATAATATTCCAAATTTACTCTTAGAAATGAGGAAAAGAAAACTTGATTTCCCCTTGCTCCTTCCCCATCCAGCCGTCCTTTTGTCTCTCTTTTTCTTTTCTTTCATTTTACTAACTTTTTATCCTGAATTTTTAAACAATAACATGAGTAAAAATCATTTTTACATCTTAATAAATTATGTAGAAATTATTTAAAAAAAATTAAATCCGAATCGACCTTGATTGGTCAAACACATAGAAGTTTATTCGACCACCAAACGTCGAACATGTTATAATGTGTTCGATTAACCAGGATCGAATGGAGCCATCAAATTTATATAATTTTTTGTATATTTTTTTTACATGATATTACACGATTTTCAAACGAATTTTATATATTTAGTTAATTTATGAAATAGTTTTCATTATATTATTGTGTTATTTTTCAAAAAATCAAGAAAGAAAATTAAAAATTAGAAAATTGAAAGAAAGAAAGAAAAAGAAAAGGAGCGGTTTATTTATTTATTCATGTGTTGATTTTTATGTTATATTAGTGTAGTTTTTATGTTATATTAGTTTAACTTTTATATGCAAATATCGTAACTTTTATGTAATACTTTAACTTAAAAGAATAAAATTCAGCACAATTTATATATTTATATTTTTATGTGATATTACTTATAATTTTATATTCATATAATTATACATTTATGTAATATATAAAAGTACAACCAACATAACTAAAAGGTATGACTACATAACCAAATAGTATGAAATGTATTGATGTCTGTCTCAAAACATGTAAATGTATGAATGTCATAACATAATTGTATGAAAATTATAACTAAAATGTATATATATTTTTTCCAAAAATGTAGAATATAAATTAAGTGTGTGAACGTCATCTATAAGACGAACAAGAATGCATGCCGACATGTAGAGATGCATGTCGGGTCGACTAGATCCATACACTGATTTCACAAGAATTTTTATTTGCTAGATTAAAGGTTTTGGGAACAAAAACTCGATAATGAAATAATAGAAACTAGTTTTACTATTATTAAAAAGAGACTAGGTTTGGCAATCCCTCTAAAATTCTTCATTGATTATTTTAATAAAATACAAAAGTTACCTTATAAAAATATTATAATTTTATCGCAATAAATTTTTTTTTTTGAATCTATTTATTAATTAAGCCCAAATATAGTTAATTATGCGGTAGAGAAATACAACAAATGGTGGACATAAAGTAGTTTTGCTCGAAACCGTATGGTCCTCAAGTTCAATATAAATACCAATTAAGATTTTGGCTGATGTCATTTATTGGGTGGGCCCAACATAATTTTTTATACATATATCTTATTACAACCCAATAGGCTACATAAAAATTCATTAGAAATGTGTTTTACATTTTACTAGATTTTAGGATGTAAATAGGTCCATTATGAGGGTTGAGAGAGCCCATTTGTACAAATAATATCTCTCGAAGAACATTATGAGTTTTTTTTCCTCCCTATATAACGCCTAATTGTTATTTTTATGAGATAAATTATACAGTGTTATTGAAATTGGAAGGAATATTTTTATCAAGATACAACAAAGTTGAAAGGAATCTTTCTTCATAAAAAAATTATATATATAAATGAATAAAATTTTAAATGATTACAAATAACATTGATGACTAAAATCAATTATATTTAATTTACCAGCAACAACATCAAAAAAGTTTACATAAATAATTTTAATTTTTTTTAAACAAAAAATAAAAAAACTATAAAGGACACCGAATTTCAGATAAAGGACGATAGAAACTATGAGGACAAACTCAATAGGATAAAAACTTTTTGCCCGTATAGGAACTTAAAAATTCAAATTAATTGCATCTTAACAAGTTGAATAAAAATGACAATTACATAATAGAGATTTTTCCAAAAAGAAAAAAGTGTTCACAAGGTACAAAATTCGATAAAAATGCAAATTTCTAAGCAAACTGCCCGAAATTTTACAACTTTTATTTGGTCAATATTTATGATATTGCTCCCAAATTACCTGCATATAAAAAGCTTTATTAGAGATCAATAACTTTATTCTAACATGTTAATGTAATGAGCGATGTAATCTATCATTAATTGCCTGAATTTAAATTATAAGATTGTAATTTTATTCAAAACAAATACCCTCAATTTCCCATGGAATATTTGTCTGTAGCAAATTTGTTGGCTTTCCAATGCCTCTGGTCAATTGAGTTGTGACTGTGGGAAACAAAAATAGGCTGCGGGTTTTAAGGATAATATGTAAAAAAAAAAAAAAGATTGTAATATATATTAAGGATATGTTGGAATTAGCCCAACATAATTTATTTTTATTCATTATTACTATTATTATTATTATTGATATTTTTTTATTTTATCTTTTCATAACAATTTACTTTTGTCTGTCAAGTAGATATTTGGACTAGAAAACAATTTTTTTTTAAATTATAATAATACAAAATAGAAAATAAAATATAAAGAAATCTAAAAGACAAAGTAAAGGGCTGAAAACTTTTTCCCATTTAAATTTACTACGAAAACACGAAGACCTTGAAAATTCTAATAAATTGCACTGGACATATAACATGCACATATATTATAAAGAAATTTTTGCCAAAAAAAAAAATTGTTCACAAGGTATAAAAGTCCAAACAACGCAAAAATTTCTAAAATATATTTCACTTGTTTTTTTTTTAATATTTGTATAAATGACACCACGAATCAATATATAGTAATGGTAATAAAAAAATTGAAATTGTTCATTTGCAGCTATTTTGGTCTATATTGAAAGAATTGTTATTAAATCACCTGTATATTAGAGATAATTAACTTTAATAACATGCCGTAATGAGCGATGTAATTTATAAATTACCTTCCCTCAATAAAAAAGAACGACAAAAAATTATAATAACAGGTGCATTGTATGTATATAAATAATTTAATGTAACTTATTTTATTCCAAAAAAACATACTCTAAATTTTCCAAGGACTGCAAACATAATTAAAAACATGAGATCCTAAACCAGTTGATTAGTCTTAAACAGTAATTACAATTTCCTAATCATTACTTGGTTAGTAATACAATTAAACATATATTATCACAATTAGCATCAAATTAAATAAGACCATAATGTTACCTACTTACTAGAAATCAATCTGCCATTACTATACAAATGATGTCAATATTACGTGGATTACTATAAATGAATCAGAGCAGTGGTCAATGTGATTTTTCTTAATTTTATTTTTTTCTTACTTTCTTATAATTAAGAAATTTAAATTTCACCATTCTAGCCTTGATTTCTCGTTTCATATGTTATTTCCATGTATCATATTTTACTTGAACTTTATGGTTTTCATATATTCTCTATGGCCCGTTATAAGTGACTTATAATTTCTCATTTTTGTAGTCTCAAATTATCGTCACTATCATTAAGTTGACTGAAATACATCTATTTAATATACTTTGCGATTAATAAGACTCATCTTTAGTGATAGTCTCATTATAATTAATTCTCTTTATTTTTTTCTCATTTAGTGCAAGCGGATAAAATGGAAAAAATATATAAAAATAATTATAGTTCAAACCACATTTTACATTTTTTCTATTTTAGTGGACAGAGGCAGTATGATGATACCCATATATGTTTTTTTTTTTTTTTTTGAATTTTAACTTTTGTTAATTAGTTTAGATTTACACCATTTTATTTTCATTATTAGTATTTACATTAGTACTGTGTCTTTACTCAAAAGATATTATGGATATATGCATTAGTTACTTTAAGAGACTTTGCAATAATTATCTATAGCTGTTTCATCCACATCCATTCACCATTTTTTTTCAAAAAAGCAAAGCAAATGAGCAATTAAACTCAAAGAAGATGAACTACGAAACGACATTTTATTTGACTCTGCACTGAAATCAAAACCACTAGAACAAAGACTCGAAATTCATCAAAAACAAAAAAACAAGAAATTAAAACCGAAACGAAAATGACTCTTAACTGAAATGAAATACAACAACAGGACTCATAGATCGACACCAGGATTCATCCTAGAGCTTGAGGGTCAAATCCAGGCCCGATTCATCAACAATCTCAGGAGGCCAGTTGATGACCTGAGGCCCAGGGTTTCTGCCAGGGCCCGGGAACCTGGAAGACGAAGCAAAAGCCGACGCCATCATCATGGCCTGTTGATTGAAAACAGACCCGGAACTGGGAGGGCTGAGTCCCATGTTGAGATTCAGGGGCGCTGGAGCCGGATTCGGCACGTAAGAAGGCATCAGGCCCTGGAACTGGTAAGGGTTAACCCTGGTGAACCCATACAGGTTGCCAAACCCGAGCCAGCCCCTCGGACGAGCCTGAACGAACGCCGACTGGCCGATCTGAACCCTGGCCTGCTGCTGCTGATACGGATTAGCAGGCCAAGTGAAATAAGGCGTCCTGTTGAGAGAGTCTCTGGTGTTGTTATAGGAAATCAAGAAATTAGGGTTTGCAGAGTAACCTAGAGGAAGAGGAGGAATGTTCTCCGGCAAATCCCCCACGTTCCTTTCGAACGTCCGCTGGATCTTGTGGGCATTCTGGTGGCCTCCCAGTGCCTGTTTATTTGAAAAGCTCTTGTTGCAGTACTTGCAACAATACTCACGATCCTCGTCTCCGTCCTCCTCCATCGGCTGAGGAACCTGCGGGACGGCGGCAGGGACGGGGAATGGGGCGGGGGCAAGGGAGTCATTTTCTCCGAACTGACTTCTTTCGTCTTCGTTGCTCGGGTATGGAGCATTGGAAATGCGGAGGGGATCCATTGGAGCGAGAGGAGGAAGCTAGAGAGAGAAGTATTGCAAGAGAGGGTTTGTTTGAGGAAAATGAGGTGGTCTGGAAAGGAGGAAGAAGGGTGGATTTTATACAGGGAGGATTGTAATAATGTGGAAAATGCAAATCAGATTGCATGGAGCCAAGATGGAAAAATTATAAAGGTGTTTTCGTTTTGGGCAGTAAACCCTAATGATAAAGAATGTGCTTAAGACTATGCTTATGCATATTTCTTTATACCTATTTAAATCCATATTTATTATTTTTCCAGGCTTAATTTGACTATTTTAATTTTGGGATGAGGTTTGAAAAGAGCACTAAAGATTGATAGCTAAATTAATGGATTATTCATCAAAATATTTTCTTCTTCTTACTTTTTTTTTCATCCGAGTCATAACGTAATAAATAGTTGATTCTTTAATAGCTTGAAATTGATGCTATCTCATTTAACATAATTATGTAATTTTAGACAGTAACCATAAATTCAAATGGATGACTATATTTTATGTGGTATAGTGCAATAATAGCAACGGGAAGTATATTTTTGTTTGGGAATAAATCATTCAATTTGGACAAACCACAAGGGAATATACATTTATGGCTTATATATTAGGTTTTATTTTTATTTATTTAGAATATTCAACACGTGTTGATACATTTACCACTCTATCTCGTTACATTCATGTCCGTACTACTCTACATGTTACAATTATATTATCCGTACTATGTTCGATCGGATTCTGAAACGTACTTATTCTTACACTTATATTATTATGTCATGGATAGTATTTAATATTTGTTAGCTACTTTATATCGATGTATCTTTAATGCCCGTTTTACTTTAGATTATAGTTATAACAACTATATGTGTTAAGTTCGGATTCTAAAATGTACTATTAATTATCTTCATTTTATTATTGTAGATTATTTTATTGCGCTTGTTTTATTATGTCGTGGATAGTATTTAATGTTTATGTATCCAAAATACTTCCATAAGCACTTCATTTAAACAATAAAGAAAATCTTATAAATTATTTTCTCATTTATATAATCATATAAGATGCAAGATGTAAAGTAAGATTTTTTCTGTTTTGAAAGGATTTTTTTATTGTTGTTTAATATTTCTTCTTTAAAGTTGGGGTTATTTTAGTGATAATAAAATTTATATAATCTGAATCATTTTATAGAAACCATAAGACATGAATAGAAAGTACTAGTCAATCTCACGTAATTGGATTGTGAGATTACATGAATTAAGATTACATATTGCATTGGAGTGTGATTACGTGATTTTTATTTATTTTCTGAATCCCAAATATAGGATTACATATTGATATTCAGTCATTTTACTTTTTGCAGAATTTTTTATTATAACATACTCTCTCCGAATCAAATAATTAATTAATCATGTGTTTGGAGTTTTTGACAAAAAAAAAAAAAAAAAAAACCTCCGAAATAACCTCCATCTCTCTCTCCATAATTATCTTTATTTTTATTTACCATTAAAAGAACCCGCTTAGAAACAAATATCAACAATTTTATGCATTCCACGCTCAAAAAAAAAAACACTTTTACCCATTTATTTTCCCTTTAAGAACTTGCATTTGGACTATATATTATATCCAAGTTTTATAGCATACCATTTTGTGTTGAAAAAAAGTAAACCTATAATAAATTTTTAATATACCTTTTTAACTTTAGTACATGCTTTAAGTTATATCTCACACCGATTTTTTTATTTAGGTTTTAAATCCATATTAATTTCTCAAACAACTTTTAT
Source organism: Scutellaria barbata (assembly GCA_028654395.1). Classification (NCBI taxonomy): domain Eukaryota; kingdom Viridiplantae; phylum Streptophyta; class Magnoliopsida; order Lamiales; family Lamiaceae; genus Scutellaria; species Scutellaria barbata. The sequence continues at coordinate 7,523,150 of CM053646.1, read as the reverse complement.
TTGTCTGGATTTTCTCGAAAGAAAAGGCACCGTAGGCTAATAATTGCTATTTGTCTCCCACAAATTCTTTTCTACGGCAGGTGCATGAATCTTACATCAATTTTAAATCTATACATTTCAGGTCGATCCAACCTCAATCCACAAATTTTAACTTTTTTTTTAAAAAATTTGATTTTATGTATTAACCTTTATATACAAATTTGATAACATTTATGTATAAATTTTGTAACTTTTATGTATTTTACATAAAGGTTTTGACCTGAAGTTATAAAAAAAAAAAATTCCAGATCTACCCGAATTACATGTGCACCAATTGCACAGTAGACACACTTTTTGTCTTCTACTATATGTATTGTATCTCACCACAAAACCAGAACATAGAAGTTTTTGCAATGTGACCATAATCCAATACACTGATAATGGCTCTCAAAGAAGATAAATAAAAATAAAGAATACCCACAATGATAAAATAAAACGAAAACAAACAACTTCAGCTAACAAAATTGACTTGCTTTTTCTCCATCATTTTTCTCCTGTTTTCTTCATCCAGTGCCCTTCATTATGACCTATTTCTCTGAAAAAAAAAATCAATTTTTGCAAATTAAAACAGTTGTTGAAGCTAGTAAATCCTCTCTGCAGTAGAAACGGGGCGCAAGAAGACAACGATAACTGTGATGTTGTCTTTGCTGCCTCGTTCAACAGCTTCGGTGGCTAGCCTCTTCGAACACATTCCAGGCTCTTTTACAGTGTCTTTTATTATGCTTACAACATCTATATTGCTCATAACATCCCACAATCCATCACTCGCCATGACCTGAAAAACATTATTCTCGTTTATTAGTGTTTAGCTTCCACAGAGAAGTACGCACTTCTCTTAATGTCCATGCTTTTTATTCATGGAAAGTATTCACATCCGATCCTATGAGAAATGCTATAATTTGAAATGCATTGATGGGAACTTACTATATATTCATCTTTAGCTGAAAGTAGAGTTTCAGTTATCTCAGGTTCTGCAGTCACAAAAGGCTTTAGATCATCATCACCAATGGACCGTGTAACCTATGGAGTATGGAGGGAACATACAAATCAATATGCATATAGTGATGAAGATCATTAACATTTGTTTTCCATTAATTTGGTCAAATGACATCGGCTTTTAAATTCAATAAAACAAGTGGAAGTTGAAGGAAGAACCTGGAGAGCAGCAGGACCAATCCGCCACGTATCAACTTGCCATTTGACCTGGCCACCTGCACCTACAACGCGCTCTCTCTCCTCTAAACAACTTGCCACATGATCCTACTTTATTAAGGTCATTCAGTTGGTAAATGTTGCAATACCATGCAAAATTGAGACGAAAATAAGAAGTAAATCCGAGGGAGGACAGCGCTTAAATGAAAGCATCTAGTAGATAAGTTTAGCATGCAAATTGTACTCGATTTTAATCTCACCTTGCTTAAAGCATAAGGATTTCCTCCTCGACATATAATCGTTCTGCAATCACCAGCATTAGCAACAAAAAGCTTGTTTTTAACTATTAGAGCAGTGATTGCAGTACAGCCAGGGTGCGAGCCCTTCTGAATGAGTCCCTTGGATTTCCGATGAGAATTTAGTTCATTCCTAAAGGCAATATCAGTTTTCACGAATGCTTCTAGTAGTGCTTGAGATGGACTGCACAGGCAAAGACAAATATTTAAGTTCTTCATTAGTTCTCAGTCATTCGTTACATGAATCTAAATGCAGAACTTGATGCGATGATAGGTAGGGTTTCACCTGGTTATGGAAACCAGAGTTCGCAAATATCCAGGTAAAGCCCCAGCTGAAAACTCAGCAGCCGCAGAACCTGCACCATGATATGAGAGTTTAAAGTTCAACATCACAAGTAATTCCATAATAGCTTATCATAGTCGCAAAGATAAAACCCCATGCAATATTATTGGAATACAACCAAAATCTTTCAACAAAAAAAAAGCTGTTTTTCTTCTTCCCTTACTTTCAACCCTAAGAAAAGGCAGAAACATATCTTCTTCTATTAAAGAGCAATTTTCTATACTCAATATCTCATTAGCATTCCTAAATTTAAAAGAAAATAATTCAAAGCGAGTGCATAATTCATAAGTATACAACCGCACAAAGTGGCAGTAAGCAAACCATAGATCTTCACATACCTCGATGACCATCCAGAATACCGAATAAATGGATATCATCATCATTGCAAAAATGGGGTATCATGAAGTGTGTGTCCTCCATGGTTTCCCTCCTCCCACAAGTTGAGAAGGAACCCCAAGACAGCACTGGACGATAAACCATGACCTCATCTGTAGAGAGCCAGGTGGGTGCAACATTCTCAGAGGAAAGATAACTACTCTTTTGAAAATCTTGGCCACTAGTGAACCAATTTAAAGGCTCTTGATAACTCGGAATATTGTTTGTATCCACATGGTCGTATGATATAACAGAGCCAGCAGAGATATCTCTCTTTTCATCTTCTCTATCTCTACATCCAGAGATAAAATTGAGTTCCAAAACTATATCACTGAAAGATGGTCTCTTTTGAGGATCTGCATCCCAGCATCTCGTTATTAGAGAGAGCAAACTGGTTGATGCACCAGACTCTGGACCAGCAAGAACAGGTCGCAGTCCTTCAGACACCACAGCTGCTGTAAGTTGCTGTTCTGTGTAGTTCATTTCCAAAACTGTATGGGCCTACCATCAGTATTTGTTATGAAAACAGTCAATGAGTTTGACAGCGAACAGGTAAAGCAATAATTTCTGAATCTGAATAACGACATGAAGCTTATTGCACATCATAGGAAAAGGAGGCGAGATTCAGAGAACTAAAACAAGGCTTTTTTTGTGAACTAAAAGTCTAAAACAGGTTCAAGGTAAGGATTCCAAGAACAACATCTACAACTGGTAAATGTTATTAAAGAGAAACAGGGCCTACCTCGATTTTACAAATCTTTGACACAACCACCAAAAACTAAATTGAAACAGGCATGCAATGCACTAATTAGTTAACTTAAGGGTCTCTTGGGAAAGAGAAGAATCAGAAAAGGGAAACATATAGATAGAACTCCTCCCTATATTATCCCATTCCTAAACTATAGTCCATCATTATTCATTACATGAAGCACCAAATGCAAAGACAGAGAGTAAGAGAAAAAGAACCTGTGCCTCTGCTCGAAGATCAGTATATGGAACTACACCGGTAAGAAGCTCACTGCAAAATATACAAATTCAAACCTACAGTCAACATGGTCATAAGTATAAATAAACTAGACATTTCATTAACTTGAAAATGAAAAGGTTAAAATTGAGTAATGGAGATTGTATCAATGAAAAATAGACCAACGATCAAGCTATTTCCATAACTTATTCAAGATCTGTTCTCTAAGGAAATGAATTATTATATTTAAATAGGCACAATGACTAGTATCTAGCTCCAATACTAAAAGAGCACAGACTAAACAATGGTTAAATAACAGAACCACATCTTTGGAACTTCTTTCAAAATGATTGATTCTAACTAAATTTAGCATACTTGTGTCTAGAGAATGACTTTCACCATTTTCAAGTCTACGGAAAATATGAATCAGTTATAGCCAGTCCTTACTTAACAGTCACTCCAAAACTATAGACATCTGATTTTTCGGTATGAATCTCTTTCCTCAGTACTTCAGGCGCCATATAAATAAGGGTGCCAACCATATTCTTTTTATGGAAACCACCAGTTGGTTTTCCAGAGGATTTCCAGTTCTTGATAGAAACGTGTTTAAGATCTTTCTTGTATTCTGCCAAACCAAAGTCTGCTAGATGTGGTTGAAGATTCTCATTTAGCTGCATCACATTGGTGACTTAACTATCAGACCAGTCAAAACGGAAGGGTTTAAGCACAACTTGAAGGGAAAAAATAATATATTTGAGGGAAACATGGATGCATATATATGTGACGACTAAGAATACAGAAGATATTACAAGAATGTTTGCTGGTTTCACATCCCTATGTACAATCCCAAGGCTATGCAGATATAGCAGAGCTTTTGCTGCAAATAGAAAGTATGAGCAATGAGAATATGACAGTCCAAATTCCTCATAACACAAATGGAACAATAAGATTAAAAGATAAAACAACAAATAATTGTTCAGCACCAACCAATCAGACTAATAGGAGTTGTTCTGAAGGACTTAGAAATAATAATAGATATATTAATGATTTAATATCATGTGAAGTACCAATAACCGAAGTTCATAGACGATCTACACATAACTAGGGCCAATTACAGAAAACATGTATATGATCTACGTATATAGCCAAATAATGAGGGTCTATGGGCATGGTGTAAGGACGTTCTATGATAGTTGCTTGCTGAAGAAAAAAGGCAATGTGATGATGTAATAGAGACCAATAAAAGCAAACTTCAGGAGATATTACTCCATGGCCCACATTCTCATTTAATGAGCTAAACCAGTATCTTACTATGACACATTTAGCATGTGAACATTTAAGGTGTCAATCTACCATGTGGTTTGAAGACATCCCATAATTACACTTCCATTAATGAAAAAGTTCTTCTCCAAGATTGTCACTTTAAGCACAAACTGATTTTCAATGTCAATCCATTGCAACCTTTACAGTACACAAAACCAGAGAATTTTTGAAAAGTTGGAATTCTCAATAAGACAAACTCTAGTTTGAAAGTGACATAAACTAACCAAAAAGTACATGGTACATACCTTGAAATACTCTAGTTACTTATTTAAAAGAAATCAAATCGAGTTTTTGCACTTGCATGACTTTTTCATGCTGAAGTATCTCAACAGTGCTTTTTCTTTTTATTTACAATCTCCATGTACAAATAATGTACTTGAGCAACAGAAAATGCGGAACAACAAATGGCCTCGACAAGGGAGTGAATTTCACCTGTCTTCTTTTGTTATGGCCAGGAATATGAAGGAAACATTCTCAATGCAAACTGTTCTGCAAATTATTCACCTTTAATAATTTATAGTCTGAGCGCATTATGATATAACGTAATTTTTCTTTTGTATGTCGGTAACAACAAAAGAAAACCTAAATGAGCATATATATCATCTATGATTACTTTAAGTGTGTGGATCTATTTGCGTTTACTTGCATTGTTCAGTCACAATTATGAACTTTACCATATTGAAAAGGAATGATTTTCAGAAACATTATTCCTTATCTGAAGTCATAAGCTACATTCAAAGATGATGTCATGAATATATTATGTGGGCTTTTAGAACAAGAGAGAACAGATTGAATACTTAATAACAGCTGAAAAACGCAATTCAGTTACAGCCAATGTATTCATGCCACCATATTCAAGCACATAATAACAATTGACAAATTCAGACTCTCAGAAACATCATGCATGTCTTACCTAATTCAGTTGTGATTTTGATCACTTGGCTGATGCTCAGACTATATTCTTCCACATGCAGTTTCTGTCCGATACTTCCAGCCTCATATAATTCAAAGAAAAATACATAGTTCGGCGGCCTAGCATGCGCCGCCACCAGCTTTGCTATTCCCGGGTGGTCCAACTTGCTTCAGCAACCACATACCACACAGAAAGGGGAAAATATATTCAAAACATACTACAAAAAGAATTACACAGTCAAATAACAATGGCTTGAAAAACACAACTAAAATTCCCAAACGATGATGCATTAATTAATAAACAAAAGAGAATACCAAAAGATCAAACATAACAAATCATTAAGCAAAACCACAGGAAAAATTCTCTCACTCCAACCACTGCTATTCTTCCTAAGAAAAATCAAAATCGAAAAACTCTTGGAAACGGGAAGAAATTAACCAGAGTAATTGCAGCTCTTTGTGGAACCTATCGAGATCATCGGAGGTAGATAAAGTCGGCTTTTTGACGGCCACTTTTTTCCCAGCCAGCATGCCTTGGTACACCGTACTCTCTGCACCTGCATTGTTCACACACAGCAACAAGGAAGATTAAGAAAAAAACAGAGCTTGTCGAAACATGAATTTCAGTAAAATTATAACACGTACCTTTGGCAATTGGGGAAGAAATTGAATAGGAAGAAGGATGGAGGTGGAGAGGGATTGTTAGGCTGTGGCAACAACCCCTGAAACAGGTGTTTGGTTCCACAATTTCCACAACCATTTTCTCTACGGGTCAATCAATCAGAGTTTGCAACTTGTTAGAGAATTTCAATGAAAGAAGTGAGTTGGAGAAGAAGATGGTCCTTTGGTTCGTTTCGTGTTCAAAATTTTGTTCATCAAAATGTATACAGAAAGGCGACACATGGGATTATATCTTTTTTTCCCTATTAAATCTTCAAAATCATGGTCCAATTTTGGTTGAAATTTTTTGTACTCATGCTAATTCGGGCCAGACTGATGGGCCGACTCAACCAATATGGGATAGTCCACCAATGGACGGCCCAAATAGAGATTCTGTCGGCCCAATAAGTTGTCCAACTAATCAACCAATTAGGAAACGGAACACTCCAGATAACCGGGAATATCCTTCACGGCTAAGCTAGGCAAAAAAAAAAAAAAGGAAGGAATACAAAACAACACGCACAACAGAATAAACGAAAATTTTGAAAATTTTGGGGAAAAAAAAATCACAATCTCGATGAAACCGAAAAACATGAATAAGAATCTCGTTTACTTTGCTTTGATTTCGGCGGTGATTGCCGGGAGTTGTGAGATTGGCTTCTGCTCTGAATCGCCGGAGCGGCTGGGAAATATGAAGGCTGGTGGGCAGCGCAATATTGTCCAAAATAATGGTGAGATCGAGAGTCTCGGCCGATTTGCTGTTCAACAGCATAATAATAATCAGGTTACCTTTTTTTTTTTTTTTTTTTTTTTCTTTTTTCCTTTGATTTCGCTTCCGTTTTTATTTTCTCTCTTCGATTATTTTTTGGAAAATTGTGGATTGAAAACAGAAACCCTAGTTTTTATCTGTGATATATGTAGATGATAAAAAATGTGATTGAATTATACTGCGATTTGGTTTGGATTAGGTTGTTGCTTTCAAGTGATCATTATAGCATGAATTTTTCAGTTGGTCTTTTATTTGATTTTCTGTACATACTGAGTTGATGTCTTCATTCCTTAAAGGGATTTCGATGTCAAAATGAAAGACATGAGTTGTTGTTGAAGTATTTGTTTGTATGGACTAAAACTTGATTTCTGTTGATTTGTTTTTAACAAAAAACTTGATTACTGATAGTTGACATGAGATTCCTTGTTGAGTGGACAATGATTGTTTGAAAGAATTACAACTTGATTTGATAGTTTCTTCCTCAAAAGAAAAAGAAAACATCAACAACTACTTGATTGCTGAATCCTGATTGTTGAATAAAGCTTATATTATGGATATTCAAGAAAGGGAAATGTTGAATTGATTTTACCAAACTCTTTGCGTTTCACAATAGCATCTGACTCTGCATATACATGTAAATAACACAGAACTCTTTTCTGGAGTTTTCAAGAATAGTGAAGGCTAAGGAACAGGTAGTAGCTGGTAAAATGTACCATCTTACACTGGAGGCAATTGATGGGGGTAAGAAGAAGATATATGAAGCTAAAGTCTGGGTGAAGCCATGGATGAATTTCAAGCAGCTCCAAGAATTTAAGCAGGTTACTGATAACCCTTTGTTTACATCTTCAGAACTTGGTGTTAATCATGGTAAGAAACTTTTGTTTTGAACTACATACATTCCTTGTCACTGTAAATTTTCATGCATCTTCTACCTCTTAATGATGAAGAAGAAAGCATTGCATTAGAGTTGACTAAACCAATTTCTGGAGGCAATTCTTGCTTGTTCAACATATGCATATTTGATACTTCTTATCATCAATTCTTAGTGAGGTTATATCATTTATCAACTGAGCCACTCTGTGGATTGCAGGTCAATGAGGATTCTGCTTCATTTTAGTTGTAGAGATCAGTAAAGAAAATTTAATGCTATGGTAAGCAAGTATGATGAAGTAAACTGATATATGGATAAGAATGTGTTAAGTAAGATTGTAAGTCGTAAAACTTGATGTATATATACAAGTTAACTGTGTTAAAGATATGCCAAAGGATTCCCTTTGTTATGATGTACACTATATGATAATTTAGTGAAATTCATATATTTGTGCATATCTTGATGTATTCATTTGCATATTGCTTGAGTTGAGTATAACTGATATCCAAGAAGGCATGTTTTACATTGTTCTCCTCAGTTCAATTTCCTGACTTTGACATAGTTTGCCCATAATCAGACCAAATAAAGTTCATTCAAGGCTTATAAACACTCATTGGTATTTTGCTATTAGATGATGAAAATGGATGCACTGAGCTGGATTTTTCATTGAACGCGTTATGTGCATGTTTTAATATTGTAAAAGCCCATTTACATGTCCATTGAAGCAAAGCCCACAAACAAATCCGAACTGCTGCTTATTTTGGGACGATGTACAAGCCCATTAAAACGGCCCATTTAATAAAGAGATTTTAATTTCTTAACCGGCAAAGTTCGAAATATTTATTAATTAATTCAAATAATTTGGAATTAAATATTATATGCTAACGAATTTGTTTTCATAAGAAAATCATATGAGGCAATATCATCAATATAATTATATCATTAAACACATTCACAAGTGAATCTCTAATTTGCGGGTTATGAATTTGGAATTGATCTATTTCATCAAATTAGATCTATAAACAGTTTTACAAGTCATTGATCCCTTGATCATTTGTTAAGATGAATCCAATAATTACTTTATTGAAATTAATCATGAAAGTATTCATTCTTAGAAAATTTAGCTAAGATCTGTAATAATAATAATAACCCACATGACGTAATGAAAATATGTTGAATCTGAGTTTGACAAGGAGTTGGCGGAATAGAAAAATTGACACTAATTATTACAACATTGAAAAATATCAATAAGTGTTGGCAACTGTTGAAGTGACGACTCCTAAATAATCATGTGCAAATGCTGTGGTTTTTAGATTACATCATCGTGCTTTATTTATCTATTTATTTATTTGTATGTATGAATGTACCAAATAATAATATTTTAATTATTTTATTGCAATTATGAATCTTTTTTAAAGCTTAATGGAAGTCCCTTTTCTTGTTAACGTACTTTCTCTTCTCCTTAATGCCCAAGGTTTAGATATTGGGAGGAAAAAAGAAGCAGCGTATCTTCTAATGAGTCTCGATATTCTAATACCAAGTGGTATTAAGGCGACATTAAACCTTTTGTTGGAACAAAAGTTATTTGAAATCTTTAATATTATCGACTAACGTGAATTAATTATTTAGAATGTCAATTTGATGTTACATTAAACTTGGATCAAAATCATTTTTATTCATGACTATATTCTCTCAATTTTGGGTTTATAATTATCACGATTTTCAATTTAATCCCACAATTTAAGAATTTTTCTGATTTCAATCAAATTTTACTTGAAAATTTTTAATTTTATTGAAAAATGTCACATGTCAAATTTTTATTAGAATTTTAATTTGGCGTTCCATCAATAAAAATTTGACACGTAACGTTTTCCGGTAAAATTTATCATAATTGAATTGAAAATAGATAGATTCTTAAATTACGAGACTAAATTAAAAATTGTGATAATTATGAATCAAATTGAAAGACATCATAATTATAAAATCAAAAAAGAATTTAACCCCATTAACTTTGGATCATCTTAAATACATAATAACATGTATTAAACATTATTATGGGACGTAAAAATATAAAAATAGAAAGTTCTAAGTGACAAAATCCACTTCTATGGTTTTTTATGGACTCTTCCATTTATGAGCTTCTGACAAGATTTATTAATATTTATTTTTTCTCTTTTTCTTGGTTCTATTGGGAAAAAATTAATAATCAAAATCTTGGAGAGATGATTTAGTTCAAATTATTAAATTAATGTGCATTAGCAAACAACAACAACAACATTATAATCAATTTGAATAGTTTGCACAGAAAAATGATTAATTAAGAAGATAGTGGGAGAAGATTTAAATGTTAATTTTTAAGTGTTATTGATTAGTACTGTCCCTAGGGCAACATTACAAATGCAAAAAAAAAAAAAAAAAAAGGCAGTTATAATTAATTAAATAATTAAGAGTGGTTGTGATTGACAATTACAACATAATTTAAAATGTGCAAATAACAAAGTTATGTGGAGAATCGATAGTGCATGATTAATGGTCGGATTAGTGGCTTCCATGCAAGATTAACCATGTATGCTAGCTAATCTATTGTGCTCTACCCATTATCCACAAATTTGAAATCAATTTGTTTTTCTCCACCTTAAAATTGATGCATCAATTTGACTCTATTTTAATTGAATCTTTATGTCTTTCTATGCATAAACTCGATCGTGGGCTCACCTCACAAAATAAATCAAGAAAGTTCATTATTAATTGTCTTGGAATTCAAAATAATGATCATTCATAAACTATCCCTCCTAAAGATTCATATAAGCCGATTAAAATCATAGTAAATACTCCCATTTTATTATTAACAGGAACAGAACCATAACTTTGGTATGGGGTGAGATCGAAATATAAATGGTGAAATAATCTGTATATGAAGTTGGTATTTTACATTGAAAAAAGATAATTGAATTATTCGAAATGGAAAAATGCTTTAAAATTTAATTAATTTACATATTTAAAATGAAATTGCTAAACTTGTTGGGGTTGAATTCATAATGAACATAAAATTATTATTTTAATGAGACAAATTTTGCAAATATATAAATATATATTCTAAATGAAGTTTCTAAAATAGAGGTGGAAAATAGTACAACATTCAACTCACATATACGTACATTAAAAGGGAACAAGTATATAAATATTGTATTGTAATCCCCTTTCTCAGGTGATCCAACCATAAAATTTATGTTTTCACAAAAAAAAAAAATTAATTCCTGCTAAGAGTTATATATGAAAACTATTGATGTGGCAAAATTAATATTGTTGTGCCTTACACATATCGTGATTATCGACAATTTTAGTATCTTTTTACTTAATTTTTATTTTAAAAATGTGTGAGTATGTTGGGTATCTGAGCAAGATTCGCATTAAACCATTTGATGTTTCCCACTTGAAGCACATGGACTAGATTTTGATTATTTTTCTATTTTATTCTATTGTGAATTCCCTTTTAGATGATTAAATAAAACAAAATAATAGGCTTCTTGAAAGTAGCAATCATTAACATCACGCAATTTGTGTTGTGGATAGATATTGTGAAACTCATCACTCACCATATGGGGATTTCATCATCCCCCATGGATCAATTTATCATATTCTCTGGCACTTTAAATTTGGAGAGATTTTTTTATGAATCTGTTTCATAAATCTTGATCAATGAGACCACCTTTCATTTACAAACATGATATTTTTCAAATATTTGTATTAAATTTGGCAACTTTCATATCTAAATATTAGATCCCATATTTTAAACTTCTGTTAATATAAAATATTATGAAACTCATCATGTGGGATCTCATCTCCTAGGGATCAATTTAATTATCATATTCTCTGTATTTAAAGTTTTGTAAACACTTTCTTATGAATCTGTTTCATAAATCTTAATCTTAGTGAGACGATGTTTCATTTAGAAAGACAATATTTCTCATGTTTTTTTGGTTAGATTTTATAAATTTCATATCTAAATGACATCCCACTTTTTTGAACTTTGTTTTTAAACTTTTAATACACTATAAAAGGATGAGCAATCTGGATAAAGAAGGAATCTGAGACAAGCGTGAAGATTCCTATTCTTAATCAAATCTATGATCCCAAACCACATTTTAGTTTATAGGTGCAGACAATATTAATGGTGGGAATCGACTCATATGATCAATGTCTACACTGGTCATGTAATAAAAGTGACGTGCATGGAATCCATCTAGAAGCTCTAATTTTGTACAAATTAATATGCCAAAAAGCTTAATTTTAAGACCAATGAAAATATATGAACTCGATTCAAATTAAGATATAAGGATACAATATTTGCGGATTACAATGTAATGACTCACTTAAAAAAAAAAAAAAAAGAACTATGATAAATTAATTTACATAAATAAATAAAAATACAAGGATCCAAATAAGGATTAATAGCTTGTGGAATGGAACAAGGAATCTGAATTTGTTAAGTGGGAAACAAAGGAATGTTGGCCTAAATGCTTTAATATTTGTTCACTTGATTCTATCCACCATTCCCTGTTTATATAAAAAGAGGCATATTACGATGATGTAATCATAATATTAATATATTCATTGATGCATCATCTTACACTTTTTTTTTTTTTAAGATTGACACGAATTTTATATAGGTAATATATTTTAAAGAGTGTAATTGGTGTACATGTAATCGGGTAGATTCAGATCCGTATGTTGTTTATTTTTTTATTTATGTGTTAGTTTTATATTATATTAGTATGATTTTTATATTAATATGATTTTTATGTATAAATATTGTTACCTTCATATAATACTATTAAAAAAAAATTAACATAATTTGTACATATATATACATTTATGTGATATAATTCATATATTTACGTGATATTGTTTATACATTTTTATCAATATAATTATATTTTTGTGTAATATATAAAAGTACAACTAATATAAGACCAACATAACTAAAAGATATGAAATGTATTAATGTTTGTCTAAAAAAATATAAATGTATAAGAGTTATAATAAAAAGATATACATATTTTTCCAAATACAGAAAATAAATTAATTGTGTGATGCCTTTCTAGAAGTGTAAAGGCACGTATCGATGTGTTTCGGATCGGGTTGATTCGAATTTCACGAATCCTAAATGTATGTCAGTTGCAAAGGAGATTTTGTGTATTTTAAATGAATATTAAGAAGGTTATTAACTCAGTACAAGTCAATAAATTAAATGATGGATGTGGATTTCGGAAATATAATTTAATATTGTAAATAACATATTTTATGTTGTACTCAAAGAAATACGTGTTTTGTTAAAAGACGAAGATAAGACACATTCATGCGCTAGTCACTGCTTGGATGGAGCTAATTATATTCTTTCTTCGAAACTAAATCTTGAATAAATTTTATCTTCTTGTTCAAAAAAAAAAAAAAAAATTCATAACAAAACCTAATTTAGAGATTAGTTCTCAATTATAAATCCAAATTTTAAAGTTTTTTTAATAAACAACTTAATTTTACTTTTTTTTTCAATTTAAAATTTGAAAATTAGATTAAGTTCTCAATTCAAAATAAAATTTCATTTTATTTTTCTTTTTATTGTTTATTTATATTTTAATATGTATATAGTTTAAATAAATGAAGACAAGTTAGTGCAATTTAGGAACGGTCTTCTTTCAACTTGTATTAATTTATATATATATATATATATAATAAATGTAATTCAAAAAATTAAGATTACTCTATTTTCTTAATTTTTTGAATAAAAGTATATAAAATTGATTTTAATATTAATCGGTTTAATATAAATTATATTTTATGAATTGAATTAATTATATATATATATATTTTTTTTTTTTCATATAAATCAAGATAAGTCGGATGAAAATTATTTTTAAAACATATTAACTTATCTTAATTTATCAAAAATCTGAATACATGTTGAAATATAAATAAACTTATAAATATAAATAAAAAAGAATATGAAATTTTATTTTGAATTGAGAACTCAATTTAAATTTCAAGTTTTAAATTGATAAAAAATATTAAATTTAGATTATTATTGAGAAACTTTGAAATTTGGATTCAAAATTGAGAACTAATCTATAAATTGGATGTTGTTATAAAATTTATAAAAAAAAAAAAAAATTGACACGAATTTATGCTCTAAGAATCAAGATAATGATACATACACATTTATATATACTATTGCGAAATCTAATTATACGATGATATGATATGATATGATATGAGTAATCATGACACGGTGCATCTATAAGAATATGTTCTTTTCAGATCTTATTTTTGAAGAATAATTTGGATTATTAAATTTGTGAATCGAACATCCCAGATAATGTTGGCTTAGTATATAAAGTAGAAAGATCCAGATAATTACGAGCCAGACCATATTAAAGAAAAATTGATTTTTTAATAGAAATTTTATTTTTATAGGAATCATAAAAGGGTAAATGATTAACCGTTAGTTAAAATCGTAAGGTCAACCACAAAATTGTCGAGTGGGAATCTGAATCAGACGTCATCAAATTGTCTCAAGAAATCGACAAAATAATTATTCGAAGTGGATTTATAATAAGGAAAAACACTATCGACAAATTAAATATCCAATAAAAGACTTCTTTTCATCGAGTTCTCTTCGGAAATTATCAGCTTACACGAAAACGATACATGCTCCCTAATCTACTCACAATCCCGAAAAAAAATTAAAAAAAGGTTCTGAAGCTACAATGACTAAAATAGCCCTGCTTCAAACCTTCATAAGCCACTAATTTTTTTCTCTTTTTCCTTCCCTTCTTTTTTCTTTATCCTTCCCCTCATTCTCGATCACGTAGATGCTACATGTGATAAAATACACGACTATATATATATATGTTCATGGATTACAAACACAAAACATAGCTTATTTCCGCTGGTGTAGCATCTACAAAACCCTAACTCGTTTATGTTTTGGGGGCCTCAAGGGCTAGCATGGGAGGGTGAGGCATGGGCCCACTAATGGCAATTGCTGGAACAGACATTCTAGTCTCTCCATTTCTATGAACTTCACAAGTATTTGCTTCAATGTCTTCAACCATGGTTACCATATTCTGATTGCAATCTTTAACTGGTTCAAGAATTTCCTCTGCTTCCATCTCTTTGTACTCCTTGTATTTGCCCCACAAAACTGAGTAAAGTCCCATCACAATCAACACTGCTCCAAGAACCCTAATATCCCAACAAAGCAAAAAAAAAAAAAACAGTTAATTACTTGGCTTACAAATTAAATTTAATCTAATGAGAGAAAATTAAGTAAGTATTGTTAGAAAATTACCCTCCAACGTATATTTTTTCAGCCAAGATGAATGACCCCAAAATGGCCACAATAATCATCATCAATGGGCTAAAAGCAGTAACAAAAACAGGCCCTCTTTTTTGCATCACAAGCCCTTGTACATAGTATGCAATACTTGATGAAACAATTCCCTGCATCAATATTACAAATCAGCATAATTAATATAAGAGTGTTTTCTTTTTTTTAGGTTTTTTGAGAAAATTAATGAACTTACAGCATAAGCAGCAGCTAGCAAGTTCATGTCGAATCCGATGGCCCAAGCATGTGGCTTATGTTCCATCACAAATGTGACAGCAATAGATTGCAATGTTCCCATGAAGCACACCAATGCTGTGAGTGAAAGCTGGGCTGTGTATTTCCTCAGTGTGATAGCCTGATGAGTCAAAAAATCCAAGAAAATGTTAGTTTGTCACATTTCATTTTATGATAATAGAAGTTCTTGAATTAATATTGACCTGAAGGATGAAGAAAGAAGCCCAAGCAAAGGTTGCAATGATGAGGAGAATAGAGCCCTTAACCCAGTCCTTGTCAGTGTCTAGTTGAGCTGTCTGGGGAGCATAGGATTGCTTAGGATGGATATAATCAGACCAGACCATTTTTACCACATTGCCCTTGTAGAGTGTCATCAGCATGGCTCCAGCTACTGTTACTATTGTTCCCACCACCTTTGCTTGACACCTCAGCTTCTTTATGTGCACTTTCTCCATCCTACATATATACCAATATAAGTTAATATAATATCCTATTTATATGATGTTTCTGGTTTTAGATTAAAGTTACTTGGCTGTGATTATACCTGCATATGACAGCCATAACAAAGGTCATTGCAGGGAGCATGTTGCTCATGGCACATGAGAAAGTTGGAGAAGTGAACTTCAGCCCAGCATAGTAGAAATTCTGATCAATCACAGGCCTGTCGAATCCCCAAAAACAATAAAAACATGAGTTATTTTTGTTACTATGATCATGTCTTATATGCATGAAGATATATATATATATACTCACCCAAGAAGTCCTAACACAAACAGCTGCAAGAAAATCTTGAATGTAATCTTTGGCCTCACTTTCCTGTGATAATAAGAAAAGAAAAAGAAAATAAAAAGACATGAGATTATGAAATTCATTTCTTGAATATAAATAGTGAAATTAAAGAAGGTTGATTAATTATATATCCACCTTTCAAGAACAATGGCAAAGGGAGCAATGGCAGCGGTGGCAAAGGCGTGTCGATAAACGACTAAGACATAGTGGCTCATGCCTCTATTAAGAGAGACTTTGGTAATGATGTTCATTCCAGCATACCCAAATTGCAAACAAATCATGGCTATGTATGGCTTTGCCATCTCAAAGAAATTGCTAAGACGCCCTTTTCCTTCCATTTTTTTACTTTTTTTCTCTTTAGCCCTTGAAGAAGAAGCAGTTGAGAAAAGAGAAGAATAGAAGATGTGTTATAGAGAGGAAAACACTTGAAGATGTTGTGTTTGTCCTAAGGAGTGAAGGCAGCTTGAAACAGGCTATATATAGGCACCTTGGATGGGACGGGGGTAGTTTGGGAATTTCACACTAGTACTGCTTCAACCTGGATCTAAATGAATATTCTATCCATATAAACGGGTGGCGTGATTCCAAGTGGCGCCTGTGTGGGTCCCATCTACTTCTTTTCATCGTAGTGGCCAAGTAGTTTGGACAGCAACCAAGCTAAGGTGAGTTTAGTGCTGCTGATGACATTAATGGGGACCCACTTTTAGGGTTGGGGTAGGCCCCACATAGAGCATCCCTCCCCTACGCCACACTCCGACACCTTGCTCCGCCCTGGCGGTGGCGGTGGAGGTGGCGGCGGCGGCCCAGGACTTGTAAGGATTCTAATTAATTATTATGGTGGAGATTATTATATGTTTATAATTATTATGTTGCAATATTTTCACATATTTACGTGACAAATCAAGGTACATTTTTTATTTTATTTTTAGAGGGGTTAAATTCTGGGATTTTTTTTTTTTTTTTTTTTATGTCGATGTGAAGCATTAATTAAAATAGTGTAACAAAATTTTATGAAGGCAAAAAATGAATCTTGTCGAACGGAAAGAAACGATACATAAATTTATATAAATTATCTCATGGTATAATTTATGTGAGAGAATCCCACTATATATTTACAATTCAGATTTATTTCCCAGAATCAATTTTTATTTTATGAATTATAGGTTAATGAATGGAATTGGATCCGTAAAAAGATCTACAAGAATTGTACCCAAAAACAAACTATAAATCATTGAGTGTGTATGCGGTGAAAGCACCAAGTGAATGGACTAAATGAAGACATGTACTAGAGTACCCTTTTAAAATTAACATCTTTAAGGTAGGAAAAATTGCCTATTAAATCATGTATATCTTCAGGGTCGATAGAGGAATCAAAATAATAGAGGAAATTGTAGAAAATTTTCTTTTCCTGTAAATTTTTTTACATAAAATTGGTAGGCAAAGTAGCAATAAGAAGAATACATAAAAAAAGTGGAGTTAATGGAAGATGATAATGCACAAGTTTTTGATGCTTTAATTTGATTGCTTATTAGCATTCGTTTTCGTTTCTCAGATTCCATCTCAGTTAGGTGTACCACTTTGCATGCAGAGTATTTGTTAACTTTAATCTTAGTTTATGGTACACTGTCCACTAATTTCAACATACCATTTTTCTTATTAATTAGGATCTTCTTAGTGCGTTCTACACACCTTAATTAATTCGATGCTATTATCATATAAAAACGCATTGATTCTTGAAGAGACACTTTTCTTTAATGGGACCATCTCATGGATCAAACTTATGGATCTTGATCCATGAGATTGAATTTCTATTTAGAAGATTAGAATATTATGTTTTGACTAATAGAATTGAGTGGAACCTATCTCATGTAATATGATCTTTGAGATAGTTTCATATGATTTTTTTTATTCTCGAATAGTGAAACTGGACTAGGCTAATTGATCTGTGCAACATGTGATTAGAATCTTCCTCTTCTTATATATTTATTCATAAGGGTTTCATTAATCTCTAGAAAAACTTAAAAAATGTTGGATTTGATTCACAACTAAAACATGAATAGTAATATATTGCCGAATTTGGAATTCTTCTAAGAAAAATTGGACCAACCTATAAATAGAATATCAAAATTAAAATTTGTTGTAAAATAATAGACAAAAGTGGGACGAAAAATTGAGATATACTCTTGAGTATATTGTTGCAATTTATTTGTTCGGCAATAGAACATAAAATTGCACATTTACAACACCAGTTGCTAAAAAATTAATTAATAATCAAAATTAGCTGATTTTAATTTGTGTGTGAGACAATACTGTTTCACAAAATTATAACAAAGAGTTTTGTTGTCCACATATTTGTATCAAAATTATAACAAGGAGTTTTGTTGTCCACATATTTGTATGACGCAGTAAGCGATCCTTATCCTAATAAAATCTTTATTGATCTGAAACGTGTTATGCTTGATTCCTTGTCACACCCAAGTGATGGGAGCTGATTAATGATTATACTAAATTTGATGCAAGGGAATTTCAACCTATATTGTAGATTCCATGAATTGCATTTTAATTTATTCTCCAATATCATAAATTTTATTGCATAGTCTAATCAAGCTTTTGTAAATGTGAAGTATATCTGCTCCTTTCACTACTTACTTGTATATAATCTCGTATAATTCATGCTTTTCGTGCAACAACTCGAAACTCACCATTGTTTATTCTTTGCCAAAAGAATTAAAGCACACAGATATGTAGAAAGCACTAATTAGTTAAAAAAATTACTTTAATGGAACCGGAAAAATTGCATGAAATTAATTCGACAATATTCACTAAATTAATATTCGTGTGATAATTTTAAAAGCATGGAATCGATTAGAGTACAGAAAAGGGTCTCAAAGACATTGGCCTGCCTAAGTGGTGGCAATGAAATCGTGTGTGACAACCAATGTTGTCTTTCATGGAAGCAATGTTAATCTTTTTTTTTCCAATCAAACAATCCTATGTTTGTTATAGGATCTGCTTATTTAATCTCCAGTTATATCTATTATTTGTTACTAATATAAAAATGTGTATATTTCTTACAAAATTTGAATTGTCAAATATATCATTATTAAAGATTATTATTAAAGGTTATATAATAGTAATTCATAATTTTTATATTTAAATAATTTTAATATAGATCATATAAGGATTATTAAAATTTGTTGTTTAAGATCATAATAATAATTTAATATTTTTATATTTGAATAATTTATATTAGCATCATAATCCAAAATCATATAGAATCACAATCCAAGCATTTTTATAATTTTTAATTTAATATAGATCGTTTTATATATGAAGTATTTGTATATATTTCTCTCTTTCATTAATTTAAATTGATCAAGTATTTTTTTTTCTTAATTTAAATTGACCCCACATGCAAAACACATGATCCAAAAGCAATGCATATATACGTTGTTTAATTATTTAATCCACTCATAAAAATAAAATAAAAATTGTCACGTATAGTGGAAAATAAGAATCAATTCCTTCTACACGGGCTTCATTAATTCATCATCACCTACATGACCTAATCCTCGATCTATTTATTTATTTGATAATTTCAAGATTCAAAAATGTGATAATTAACATCATCATGTGAACAAGAGAAGAGCAAGTGGGCTCCAGAGAAAAATGGGTCGTCTTTTCTATGGTGGTGGAGATGAAAATGGGCATCTATTCATCCTCAATCATCTAGACATGGAGTCGAGTTGAGCGAAGACGATTGGTTCCGAGCAATGCTGGGATTGTCTTGTCTATTTTTGTCACGTTAAAATGATCATCCATTTTCCTGGACTGACCTAAGAGAACAATCAAGTTGATTAATGGGAGCAAACTGAAATGGGGTGCATGGTGTGCCCTAGCATACAGTGGAACACAAGCATGCATTACGTGTCTTACATTGTCTTCCTTAAGGTTTTTCTTAAGCTGTTCCAAGATTCAAGAACAACTAGCTACTTACCTTTTTCACTTTTTTAATTTATGTCCAAAGAAGTTAAATCGATTTTTATGTTCTTTTAGTATGCATGTGTTGAGTGCTGGCTTGCTAATAAATGAAAGAAAAAATATTTTCTTTTTTTAGTTTCATTTAAAATATGTATGAGAACAAGATTAAGTGTTGCTTTTTTTATAGTACAATACGTGAAAACCCACTAAGATATTATTGGAATTTAATTGAGAGAAAATAATATATATATGATTTGATGTGCCTATAGATCATCTTCACAAATTAAAGGAACTCAATAGGTTTTTTTTTTTTCTTAACTTTAGAATTCTTGTTTTTTCTAAGTTATCTTTATAAGTTTCTCATGTTTTCGGGAGATATGGTTTGAAATAAAGAAATTCAAATATATGACATTAACATTAACACAATTCAATCATTCTGTACTCTCAAATTATTACCAAACACGTCAAATTGTATTTAACTATATATTTAAAACAATTAATATAGCATATATTTAAAATGTAAGATCGATCATGATCATTTGCAATAAAAGAAATATAAATAAACTGCATTGCAAATTTCCAACTCCAATGCCCACAAACCCTTTCCACCTTTTAAATTCTTTACACAAATTGATTTAATTTCATCGGCTAAGGCTTTGAAGTTCATTCTCATTCGTTCTTTTCAACAATCAAGATCAAGAAAAAAACAAAACCCCTTTCACATAATGTTCATAAAAACCAAAAATAAAATAAAAATTGAAGTATTTATTTACACATCACCTCGCCTTTCACTTCTTGTTTGTAGATACTAGATACAACAAAAAACTTTAAAGGTTGAGTCTTTTCTTTTCTTTCTTTTTCTTCATCTTTGGGACAATCTTTTTCATCATCCCACATAATGGGTTCATTTTTTGACCAACTGTCCTAATTTTGTCGATCAACTCAACCATACATATGCTTAGATGTCGATCTTGGGATTAATTTATTATGTTTCTCGATCAATCACACTTTAAATTTTTCGTTGCATGCACGAGTGCACGAATTTTATACATTTCCTAACAATCGAAAGTTTGAATTACTGAAGCCAAAGGGAAATATATATATATATATATATATATATATATATATATATATATATATATATATATATATATATAATTCGAGTTCCAAAAGGTTTTGGTCAAAGATTCATTTATGTGATCATCTTTAATTTTCTCAATTATGCATGTATTGCTTTACAGCCTTTTCCTGTGATTTTCCACTAAAAAACAGTGTTCAACAATTCTTAAACAATTTAGAGATGACTACTTTCTTCAAAAGCTTAACAATATTATTAAAATTATACTAGCTATTAGCTATAAAACATATCTTTAAATCTTGATCATGTTTTTAACAATCATGCATCCAATGCATATTTCGCATTATTGAGACTCAATTAGCTTTAATTAATAATACTTTTGCATGTTAATAAATAATAGTATGCTCGTGCAGTTCTCTATATCGTCACCATAAATTGAAATTATAGTTACATGAAATTAATTAATATTTCTTTTCCAATAAAAAAATGGATAACTTTACATTTGTAGCTTATCATCCAAAGTCATGGGAGAGTAGTCTTTATCGAATACTTTTAATCCTTTTTCATTTTATTTAGGATGTATATATCAATAGATATAATTGTTCGATTTCGAGGGCATAAGTTTCTTCCCATCTTTTTTCGACCTTTAGGCTTTAGGCAATAATTTGTTAAAGCTTCACAATGCCCTCACGCAAAGACATTCATCCACCAATTATTTGTTTCTTTCATCTCAAAATGAGTTATTTATTTACGCATCCACGAAAATAAATATGGAAAAGTCATACAGTTTTATTTTTTAAGACGAAATCCTTTCATCCACAATCAATTAAACTATCTTTCACAAATCAAGTGGATTGTGAACTGACTCGATTCTAATTAGATATGTGAAACGGGGCTAATAAGATTCCTATATACTCATATACATAGTTCTATATTTTTTTTTTTTTTTTTGTAGCTTGTAGTATTTTGGGTTGTTTCTAGACTTGCCTTGTCGATATAATATGCCAAATTTTATTTTTAAGATAAGAGTTCTTTTTAATTGACGATGTTATCTAATACAAATTATACCACAATTTAGATTTTTTTTTTCCAACCGTCACAGTGTTCTAAAAATATCGTTCTCATATATCCATCAAGTAATATAGATTCCATAAACATGAATATTTCGTAAACATGTCACACGTAGAAAAATGGATACTTTACGTTTGATGAATATTCATGCCAAACTTTATCTATTGCTTTATGATCTTTTTTTTTAGACATTTGTTTTTTACTCTTTATGGTCATTTGTCTTTTGATCAAGCTCGACTACGCCGTTACGGCAATGGCGACATTCAAGTGATATTACTGAATGGATACGTGATTTTTCATGTTAATTTTAACCACAAAACGATTATTTTTGTTCTTAAATTATTGTTTGATTTATTTTATTATCAATCTATCAGAGAAAATTACAGCATTTATAAGTAAAGTTTCAATTTTATCCAGAGGATCATTAGGTATGATATATGAAATTCAGGATGGAAACTAATTGTTTTGTTAATTTATGATACATCAGTGATAATCATATTAACATGTATTTACGATGTTTTTTTTTTTACAAATGTCCTATTTTCTTTTCCTTTTCCTTCTTGGGTGGATTTATTTGAATTTGAAGAGGGGTGTTGCATTCCTAAAGCCCATTCCTAAATTATTAGGTGATCCAACTGCCCGGCATGACTATAGCCGGCCCATTAGTCTAATGGGCCCAACTATTATGTGATCCAATCAGTTATTCTCATCAGCCCAATACCCATTTACATTTGGCAAAATTCTAATGCTCGAAAATGGGCCTAAGTTTTTACTCACTCTTTTTTTCTATTGGCCCAACAAAAATTCCGAAAACTTAAAGTCGTTAAGTCTAAGTCGTTCCCAATAGTCGAAAAGTCACAAGTCGTTCCCAAAAATTAAATGCCTAAGTCTTACCTCAAAAAGTAATAGTCCAAGTCAATTAGGCCATCGGTCTGATTCAAAAATTCAAAAGTGTTAATAATTCATGAATTTTATAATTCAAGTGTTCATAATCTTTATAACAAATGTCGATTATTAGAATTTAAATATGAATTACATAAGTTTTTTAATCTTGATTACTTATCTTACTTCAATACCTCCTAACTCAATAAAAACAATTGAATAAAAGAAAAAATCAAATTTAAAAAATTAATTTTAATTCTAATATTGAAATAAATTAGAAATTTTGTCACAATATTTTTATAATTAACTTTTACCATTGGGAATAAAATTAAAAAATTGTAACATTTTCATTATTAAAATTTGAATATCTCGAAAAAAAAATTTAAACATATTTTACAATTCTATTTAACAATCGAAGAAGATATTTCCATAATGAGTTTTTATATAATTTTATTATTTGAATAAAATGTATTTAAAAAGGGTATTTCAAGGAAGGGTTTAAAAGTATTACCTTAAATTAAACGTCGCTTCAATAACCACTCACATATGATCTACACTATGTTTCTATAGTTGGCTTGCTTCCGCAGTGAATCATCTCTCTTCACCCGCACCCACTACATACATTATACACTACGTTTCTTCTGCAACCTCTAACCGCCACGAAAATGGAGTTCAACAATCTCCTACCCATCCTCTTCCTCTCTCTAACCTCTCTCTACCTCTACATCCTCTTCATCCGCCGCAAACCTACCGCCACCCACGGCTTCAGAATCTACCCTCTCATCGGCACCCTCCCTGATTTCGTCCTCAACCGCCACCGCTTCCTCGACTGGACCACCGCCGTCCTCGCCCACTGCCCCACCAACACCGCCGTATTCCACCGCCCCGGAAAGGTCCACGGTGTCATCACGGCGAATCCGCAGATCGTCGAGCACATGCTCAAGTCCAACTTCGAGAACTATCCCAAAGGCCCCCGATTCAGGTCCCTTCTGCAGGATTTTCTCGGCGCTGGAATATTCAACTCCGACGGGGAAACGTGGAAGATTCAGCGTAAGACGGCGAGCTACGAGTTTAACACGAAATCGCTCCGCAATTTCGTCATGGAAAACGTTAGCATGGAGCTGCAGACGCGGCTGGTTCCGATTCTGGAGAAGGCGGCGAGAAACGACTCCGTTTTGGATGTACAGGACATCCTCGAAAGGTTTGCATTTGATAACGTTTGTAAAGTTGCTTTTAATTTTGACCCGGGTTGTCTGGGTGGAGATGGCACTGTAGTGGGTGCTGAATTTATGCAAGCTTTCGAAGATGCTGCTAATCTTAGCTCTGGTAGATTCATGTATGCTATCCCAAGCTTATATATAGTCAAGAAGTTTTTCAATTTAGGGTCAGAGAAAACGTTGCAGAATTCTATTGCTATAGTGCATAAATTTGCTGATAAGATTATAAGAGCTAGACTGGAAGACAAAACTGAGAAAAAAGATGAGGATTTGTTATCAAGATTCATAGGCAACACTGAGAATTCAGCTGAATTTCTCAGAGATATTATCATCAGTTTCATTTTAGCTGGTAGAGACACAACTTCATCTGCTCTTTCTTGGTTCTTTTGGCTGTTGTCTTTGAACCCTGGTGTGGAGGAAAGAATCCTACGCGAATTGGAAGATATTCGGCTTGAAAATGGGAAATCAATTGGTGACGTTTATAGCTTTGATGAGCTTCGTAAAATGCATTATCTTCAAGCAGCCATATCAGAGGCAATGAGGCTATATCCACCAGTTCCACTTGACACAAAAGCCTGTAATGAAGATGATGTATTGCCTGATGGAACTTTAATCGGAAAGAGTTGGTTTATTTCGTACCACACGTATGCAATGGGAAGAATGGAAAGCATTTGGGGGAAAGATTGTTGTGAGTATAAACCCGAGAGGTGGATTGAAGATGGGGTTTGCAAACAAGAAAGTCCATTCAAGTATCCGGTTTTTCATGCCGGGCTTAGGATGTGCCTTGGGAAAGATATGGCGTATATTCAGATGAAATCCATTGCGGCCTCTGTTTTGGAAAGGTTTGGAATGGAAGTGTTGTTGGAGAAGGGTAAGCACCCTGAGTATGTGTTGTCTTTGACACTAAGGATGAAGGGTGGTTTGCCAGTTAGAGTGAAGGAGAGAATTGTGTGAAAAATATTAGTTAAGATATTGATAGTCAAGTTGGTATTGGAGTTTTATATATAGTTTGTCTTGATATCATAGTCTTGTGTGATAAACTCCTTGTCTTGTTTATATTGTAGTTTGTCTTTGTATGGTTACTTCTTGGCGTTTCTCCATGTATTAAACAATACCGTTCATATACTCAACACCTTGTGTATTTACTTAAACAAAAGAGTAAAGAGATACTATTACAATAACAGCTTGGTTGGATTTGTTCATAAGTTCCATTCAATGATGGAGACATTTTTTTAACTTCATAAGACGAAAAAGGAAAATAATTCCTCGAATCAAAAACAGATATTTTCATGCTAATTATGCATATTTATTACCAAAGTATACAAACTACTATTCATCACCAATGGAAACTGTCTAGTTTCTCATTATCTCCACACTTTTATCTCCTTTAGCATCATTTGACAATTGTTTTGCATTATCAGCAGATTCAACATCTTCATCACTACTTTCAGTAATCTCATCTATAGGTTTATATCTATAAAACCAGGCACATGTTACAAAGTATATCAGATTTATTACTTGTATTCCAGTTGCTAGCCAATAGTAATCCTCCAATCTTCCACGGTTCAGATTCCGATCAGGTAACCAGTTCCTCTTATGGCCAGTGTGCTCATGAACCATGGTCACCATGAATGTGCTTACATAGTTCCCAATTGCTATTGCTATCCAGTACAGAGCAGCTGCTGTGCTTCTCATGCTTTCAGGCGATTGGTCGTAGAGAAACTCCAGGTGTCCGACCGCCATGAATACCTCGGCTAATCCATGCAGAAAATACTGAGGAACCAACCAGAAGACACTGATGGGTATGACTGCCTTTGGCTTATCAAGAAGGTAATGATCTGCAGCTGCTGATTTTCTCTTGATTTCGATTAGAGCTGATGCTATAGTTGCAAATATGTTGATCCCAAATCCCACTCCCATTCTCTGCAGGCATGTTAGTCCCTTAGGATTTCCTGTGAATCTTCGAGCAAATGGGACGAAGAGACGCTCGTAGAGTGGAAGACTAATGAGGACAGTTAGAGTACTGAATATGGACATGCTGGCTGGTGGAATTTCAAAAGATGACGATAAATGTCGGTCCATGCTTCGTGCTTGCTGGATCGTGAAGCTTCCCAGATGGGAATGCGATGCCACGTGTAGTATGGCTGCAGCCCAGATTGGAAGCAATCTGACAATGGTCTTCACTTCTTCAATTCTGTGCACTGTTGCTAGCCTCCATAGATTTGGTTTGTCTGTTTCTTTCATGTCTGAATCAACTTTCACAGCAGCTAGATCAAACCACCTTCAGTTTAACAAACAAGGAAACATACATTAGCATTAGCCCCTTCATATTTTCTTTCATTATAAGTACCTCACTTTTGAACCTTACTTGAACTGGTTTGAATGGAGAAGCCTCCCATTGGTAGAGATACAAGCATCAAGCTGTCTGTTTACATAGAGAGAACTTGGATCACTCGGTGGAACCAGCTTTCTCTTCTTTGTAGCTGCAACAATCACTTGTGCCACTCTAACATAAGGGCTGCCACCTGGTTTGATTTTTCTGTACAACCTCGAACCTAGGATGAAAGAAACCAGAGACAATCCCATGGCAATGGTGGGGATTCCAAGGCCCCAACCCCAACCAACATGGTCTTGGATATAAACAACAACTGTTAGAGCAAGCAAAGAGGCCATCCCCATGCAGAAGTAATACCAGTTGAAGAAATTCCAACTCCTCTTATCTGTTTTCGTTTTGCTCATATCGAACTGGTCAGCAGCAAACGTGACGACACAAGGCCTAATGCCACCTGTACCCAATGAAGTCAAGAGAAGGCCAATGTACAGAACCCATAGCTGCAAGCTGGAGGCTTCCTCGCAGTTCACTTGAGCCGGGCATGGCGGTGGCCGGAGATGAGGCAGAACTGCTGATACTGTGATGGTAACCATCCCCTGTCATAATGTGTAGAGATTTTGAGTTTGTCGTATGTTTCTTTGACATGCTTGATTGATGAGAAGGACATACCAACAAGTAGATGATAGTTCCGAGGATGATTGTCCAAAACCGGCCAGCAATGGAGTCTGCTACAAAAGCACCAATCAGGGGTGTTAAGCTGGAGGTCCCACCAAAGTTGGATATGGTGTTTGAGGCCTTCACAAGAGGCAGATTCAGGACCTGAGTCAGGTACGTGATCATGTTGGCATGAAACCCAGCCCCCGAAAATCTGTCACATATCTCGTTTGCTTTACAGTACAAAATGATGAATTTGTTAGATCATCTTTTTCAATTACACTGTGTGATGATAACTGAAAAGTGTATAAGAAAATCTCATCTCCATCTCATATATTCATTGAAGTGGATTGGGAGAAAGTATATTCTTTGCATCCTGTCATCATGTTAATCATATCCATTTTACATGTTGTTTTCAAGAAACACTCGACATCAACTTCATTTATTCATCAAAAACACACACAGAGATACAGAAAAAGATGAATTCTCACCAAGAATGAATGGCATTGTTCTAACACCTCCAAGCTGCTGTTTCTTGATTTCATCATCATCTTGTATCTTCTCTTGCTCCTGTCCATTTTCTGCAATCTTCTTCTCTACCTCAAATTTTTCCATGTTCAAGCCTGAGATGCAATCAACACTACACCATTATTTATAAGCAGTGTATGGAAATAAATTAGTTATACTTAAAAAAATTATTTTGTTTTATTTTGGAAGAAGAGTGTGTGATAGTACAGTAGTGTGATTGGTAGGGACAAGAATTTGGCTGGTATGGCTTACATGTGATAAGTTAAAGGTGGTAACGCTGTGACAACAACGGTGGGGTTACTTTTGCAGGATTTAATCCCTTGATATATTATTGCCATTTTTCTTGTTTTTCAGACTAGAAAGCTAACTTCTTCCTTTTTTTTTTGCCATTTTGTATTTTTTATTTTAGAAAAAATGAGATATGTATCACATCTCCATTACGTGGCAGCAATCACCACATCGGTGTCTTCCACTGCAAACCTTATAATTTTTTCTATTCAGCACTTAAGATATATGCTAGGTGAATATTCAATAATAGGAGAATCAATTTTATTTTTTTTCAAATGTTCCAAAATGATAGAATTTTTTATTTAAGGTGTATTATTTTATGTCTGTGATATGAGATAATGATAATAGAATGGGAAATAAAAACATTTTGAAATAAAGAATTTCATTTGATGTTTTCTGTTTTTCTTTTGTTGATCCCAGACGGCAGACATTTACCATTTTGTGAGTGAAAGTAGGGTTTTTTTTTTTAATTAAAAAAAAAAATTAAAGCCTGTTTTATTGAATGAGTGACACTTATATACTGAAACTTTATCCTATCTTGATCCAAAGACGTTCCTTTTCTTTTCTTTTTCTATTCAAATCCACAATTTATTTATTTTTTTGAGAAAATAATCAAATCCACCATTAATGCCCACATATCATATTAAACCTTTTTTAACTTTCAAAGTTTTTTCAATAATACCTATTTTGTTTTTTTTAAGGTGCATTCTTATTAGATGGTTTCATAAATATCAAAATGAGGTAGATCTTCATATAAAAAACAATTTGAATATATATAAATTTTTTAACTTAAAAATAAATAAAATGAATGGATATTTGTCACACTTACCTAAATATTTAGGTATTTTTTAAACAAATTTCAATCACATTATCTTAAAAAAAAGTACCATAAAAATGGAACAAATCAAAACACGCTGTGTGTCTCAATCATTTATTTAATCAAGCAAACAACAACACGGATGTAAAATAATCCCAAACCTACTAAAATGTAAGGCAGATATCAGAAGGGATAAAGTAGTAACTATGAAAAAACTGCTGATTTTGGTGACATCTTTGCTTACGCAGAAATCACGAAGTGATTGTGATTGAAACTGGTCTATGTTACAAACAAAAAAAGTAAAATAAAAATGAAAAAATAAGGGAAATAAATCTTGGCATTGTATGCCACATTGGTCAAACAGATGATTAAATGATCCCACATTCATATTTCATAATCTACTAATAATTGGAACATGTTGTGATGCTATACAACTCCAAGTCTTCTCTCTCTTGACAAATTCTGGAATACATTTATGTGGTTGCTTTCATGATTCTAATTTTTTATATTCCGATAA
Source organism: Scutellaria barbata (assembly GCA_028654395.1). Taxonomy (NCBI): domain Eukaryota; kingdom Viridiplantae; phylum Streptophyta; class Magnoliopsida; order Lamiales; family Lamiaceae; genus Scutellaria; species Scutellaria barbata. The sequence continues at coordinate 7,493,671 of CM053646.1, read as the reverse complement.
AAGAGGGTTTTTTAGATAATTAATTTTTTAGTTTAATTTTTAATATTTTAAGAATATTTTGGGAAATATGAGAATTGAAATGACAAAGTGCAACAATTTACATAGTTCAAAGAAACCCAAAAATAGTTTAATGAGTAAAGTACAAAAATTTAGATAGTTTTGAGACTCAAGTGTATTAACTCATTTTTTGAAGTTCTAGTATATATATTTTTTCCTGCATTGGCAGTAAGTATATTTTGATCTTGATCTCATATGCAAAATATCAATCTTTTTATATTTAGTAATAAATATTAAAAAGCTTTAATATAAACATTTGATATACGAGTTTTAAATCACGTTTATTACATATTGAAATCAATTTAAATTAAAGAAAGAAATAATACAAATATCTTATATATACCATTTTTATATTAGTTTTAATTATAATGAGATTCTATAAGATTTTGAATTAGCGAGAATTTTAATATAAAATTATTTAAGTGAAAATCCTAAATTTCTATTATAATCTTAAAAATATATATATATATATTCAACAATCCATATGTTGTAAGAAACAATCATATTTTTATATAGGTAATAGATAGATATTTTATTTAGATTGTAGTTGCGATAAATGCATGATCCTAATCCAATCTATGAATGATAGAATTATGAAGTAGAAATGTTAAAATAAAAGTTCGGAAATAAAAAATATAGCAAGTTGAAAAAACAAATAAGTATTAAGAACAACATGGAGAGAGAGAGAGAAAAAAAAATCATAAATTTTGAATGTTATACCTAATGTAATAGGGTGAATACCTGGGTGTGGAATGTAATGAACAAACAAAACACCATATGAAGACATGTTCATACTTCTTACACGAATAGATTACTGCTGTATTTGTGTTCCACCCATATCTATATTAAGTTACCTTTTTTTTTTTTTTTGGGTGCAAACGTGCATCATAGCATTCAGTGCAACTATATCATTCATCACTAGCCGGACCAGTAGCAATCATAAAATGGAGTTATTTTCAATGCCAAAAATAGTTGCAGTCTCTGGACTTAATCACTGACAACTGAAAGAATTCAAATCCATGTACTTTTTGCTTTTTTGCAGATAAAACTCCTAACAAAGTAAAAGGGCATAATAAATCAGAGGTAAATATGATCATATATTTATTACAGCATGTCCATGATACATAATGTAAGATCAGTCTATATTTTAAAGTTGACATAGTTAAGCAAAGTTCCAGTTACATAGCAGTTAACAAGTTGCTCTGACCTCTAAAGAAGGTTTACGCCTTCACTATCTACAAAACTTGGTCCGATTCTTCAAGCGTTTACCTCCTCCGATTCCATCCTTCCTCATGTAGTCACTAGATGAGGGGCGGATCCCTTGAATGGAAGCATGCATGAGTACGTGACATACTTGACACTGTCTATCAATACAACAACAAAAATTCGTGAGAGGGACTTCTTCGGTCCCATCACACCATCCACATCAGCATCGCCTCCCTCTCTTGGATCAAAGAGTACTGAGACCACCATTGAAGACGTTTTGTTATTTATGTTCAACTCCTCTTTCTCTGATCTTCTTCCATCATGTTTTCCAGATATGTTGTGAGAGGAGTTGGGAATTGGAATAGGATGGAGGATCCTCCTATTCCTTGCCTTGCTCGGGTGAGTAGAGTTCTTATTCTGCTCTTCAGATATATTTCTTGAAGCAGTAGCTGGAACTATGGCTCCTGATGCAGATGCTGCTGATACATCAAACTGGAAAACTTCTGTACACATACCCGCGCTCAACATTGGCCCTGAACAGAGTAAAGACAGGTGGTGTTATATGCTTACTGAAATACAGAAGATTGAATAAAGGCCATTAGTAAGATGTTTAACGCTCAGAGAAACAATAAGGGTATATATTGCTCAATCTTTATAGGACATTTAGAAATGTGAAGCCAAAAGAGTTTGCTAAAAAAACAAGCCTAGAGATGGAACAAGAGAAAGCAGAAAATCTTGCAAGAACAACTATAGCCCAATATATTCCCTACAACAGCCACAAACATTGTGATCATAAGTTGTATCACTGGTCTTAAATGCAAGCACCATCAAGATTCAACAAAAAATGTGATTAGTGTGCAAATAGAGCAACTACCTTTTTCTTGTAATTCAAATTTACTTAGAGATGACCTCAATAACAACTGTAAAAAAAATACGTAACATATGCAGAAACCAACTAAGATTTTACCAGCCAGGCCTTCGCGGAACCATTGCTGAAGTCTACCATCGGTTGCTGTTGACTTCATACCATCTTTGTCCACAGAACCAGAACCAAGAGCCCTGAGAATGGGATGCCTAGCACCATTTCTTCCCACACCTGGGCCAGGAATTGCAGGAGCAAGATCTCCAGGAACCACCAGACCGGTCCCACCTCCGCCCTTCCCTTTAGATGCCATAGCTTTCTCACTTGCCAACACAGAATGGATAATCAAATTTCCATCAATCTTAACAAGCTTATCATTCCTGGGTACATACAATGACGCCGCAAGAGGTTCACTTCCATTGCCCGATTGAACAAATTCATCAGCACTGGGCTCCCCTCTACTGCCATGACCTTTTTGACCACTACTATCACTAGTAAAATCTCTTCTTCCACCATGTTTCTCATCATACTCAGTTCCATTTACCATCAACACTCTCCCTTGATGTCTTTCATTAAACCCACCTGCAATATAGCTTTCTCCACCTGTAAATGCTTCCCTATTTCCTCCATATTTCACGTTAACCATTGGGACCAAGCCTCCGAACAACATTATGAAAAAAAGCAAACCAAGGAAGCTAACGCCTGCAACCTTCTTGGTCTTTGGCCCTTCATTTTTCTTACTATCAGCCTTCTTACTTGTCTTTGGTGCCTGTGTTGGCTGCTGTGGTTTCAACCTTGGGATCGGCACCAAAGGCACTTGAGACCCCTGTGATTTCATCATATAAGGAGGAGCATATGGCATCCATGGGTACATCATGGCTGGATGAGTGTACATCCCAGGAGGTGGCGGTACCATAGGAGGAGGTGGAACAGCAGCAGCAGCACCACCACCACCACCACCACCCATTTGTTGCCTCAGAGTAGCATTTTCTGCTATAAAATAGGAAATCTTCCCATTCAAGTCCTGAATTGTTGAATGCATGCTCCTCACCTTATCCTCCAACTCTTCTACATAATGCTTCTTCCTCTGCCTAGATAATTGGGCACTCTCCCGATTTCTCAACAACCTCGCCTTCCTTTTCTCGTCCTCTTCACTCAAATCGTCATTATTTTCTCTACTATTATCATCCTCTGCACTAAAGTTAGATTTTCTAAACTTATTAATCCTAGACTCAACACTATTATTTTTCAAATCTTCACCGTCCTTCTTCCTTTTCAGCAAAGATATGGTACTATTATTATTAGCCGGCTTCTCTAACTTAATCTTTTGATCAACAACACTAGTTTTAACTGAACTATTACTCGATATTGGCGAAGAACTTACCGATCTGGAGGCACAATTATTGGAGTCCTCCGACACATTAGAGTCGAAATTCCCAGAACCCTGAGATTCCGGAGAACGGCAATTCAATTCCTTTCCACCAACGCCGCAATTTTCGCTGCTCCCGCGGTTCGATCCGTTTGATTCGGGAGATTGCATGTTGAGATAGCTCGAAATCTGGGGGGAATCCGTATCAGGGGAAGCCGAATTCAAAAGCCCGGAACCATCCCAGCTCTGATCCTTCGAAAAATCGCCGTCTCCGGAAAGGTGACGCAGTTCCGCGGCTGTTGATTTGAATGCGCCATCCAATTGACCGAAACTCGGCGCGGATCGGACGAAATTCGTTGCCGCTCCGGGTTGGCTATTAGACTGCTGCAATTGGGTGGGGTTGAGGAGGTGATCGAGATCATAGGAGGAAGGGAGAGCAAGATCATCGAAGGAGAAATCGAAGTCTAGGTCATCCAGGACAACGACGTCGTCGTTTTGGTCATCCCCTGTCGCACCATCGCCATTGAAGAGGTCTTCGGAGAAGAAAGTGGCGTCCAGAGGCGGAACGTGAAGGCCTGAATCAAAATCTCCGAACTCGGAATGGGGATCCGATGGTGGATCTACGGCGACCACCGTAGAATCAGCCATTGGTGTGTGAATTGTGTGTGGAAATTGGGGAAAATTGACACGCAGAAGACGTTGGAATTCAGTAGGAAAGAGGTTTCTCAGGTTTAAGGAGGGATGGGGGTCTAACACATTGACTCTGTCTATATCACACGCGCTTCTGGGGACAGTGAGATGCCGGATTTTTCAATTCCCCTATGAATACTGTGGATTTGAATTAATAAAGTCCGTAGGATTTTAGTAATAAATAATTGAAGATATGGATTTTGCGTATGTTTAATTCTTTCTACTTTTTAGATGAAATTATGAAATATTGTGAGAATAGTTTCAAGTTATTACGTTCGTGCTAGCTAAAATTTAGGAAAATTTTATCTTTTGAAATTATGTGAGGAAGGTTTGAATAATAGATTGTGGGAATTATGGGAATTACATTTCATTATAAATATAAAATTATGCTTGCAAAAGTCGGTTTGATTTTGTTATTATATGGCAAAAACTTATATGCACCAGGGGCACGGATCCTAGATCCGTGCCCCCAACCTGAAACGGCGCGTGGGCCACTTTTACGCGTATCCACGCGTCCCCACGCGCGGCCATACCATAGCTGGTGTGCGCCGCGCACCACCTGAATTTTATACTTTAAGGTATCACTCATTTACTCTTAAGGTATCACACATTTATTCTTAAGGTATCACATTGTTACCTTTCACGTTTTAATGTAAAAACAGCGCTGCTTTCTTCTTTTTTCTCTTTTTTTTTTCTTCTCCCTCCTTCTTCTTAATCTCTTTTCTTATCATTTTGTTATTCTTCTTATTGGTTTTGTACATTATTCTTCTTCTCTATCTTCTTGATCTTATTCTTCTTCTCTATATTCTTGTTCTTATTCTTCATCAAATCTTTATAAAGTCATTTATGAAGTTTTTTCTCCTTCTTCTTCTCTTTTACTCATTTTCATAGATTTAGATAATTGATTTCAAATCACAATTTATTACAATAAATTTAAAATATTGAAAATCAATTATTTCAAACAATATGAAATCATGATTTGTTGATTTTGAGGATTTTTTTTTGAAATTGCAATGAAGATATTAGTTGTATGTTCTTAAAGTATTACACATATTCATTTCAGGTATTACATAAATATTTTACATGTATTACATATGTTCTTTCAAGTATTAAAAAATACCTTACAGGTATTACACATGTTCCTTTCAAGTATTACACTTACCTTATAAGTATTACACCTGTAATTTTATAATACATGAAGAGTATATATGTAGTACTTATAGATCATATCAGTAATACTTGAAAGGTATCACTGATCATATATCAATGTTTTGAGATAATTTTGATTTATAATATCATGAACAATCAGAATTTTTATAATACCTCTAGAACATATATGTAATACCTATAGAATCAACCAGAATTTTAAATACAAGATTTTCATCATCTTCTTCCACAAAATTTATTCAAAATCATATTACTCAATTAATAACCAATTATGGTGTTTGTTGCATCAATTATCTCGTATATTGCTATAAATCGGATCAAGATAGAAAGAGTTTCAAGTTATAAGAAAATAAAAACCCTAAATTTTTATATACATTAGAAAGAAAAAAACTTGTTGGAGTATTAGAAAAATAAAAACCCTAAATTTGTAGCAATCATGTGAAGAAATTAAGAAGGAAGAAAGAAAAAAAGAAAAAAAAAAGAAGGAATAGCACCATAGGAAGAGGTAAGAAAAAAAAAAAAGGAAAGAAGGAGTATTTGTGTAGAAGAGAGAAAAAAAGAAATAAATAAAAAAAAAAAATGAAGTGGGTGTAGCATAGGAGAGAGAAAAAAAATTTAAAAAAAAAAAGCAAAAAAAGGAGTGGAGCGGGTTGGGTCCGTGCCCCAGGGGCACACAAGTGTCTCGTTATTATATTACATCCGGTCTTATTTAAATGACTTTTAGAGTTTATGTAGTGAATTAATTAAGTATTAAAACATAACAAAAAAAGTTCTTAAGAAGTCTTATGATATGGGATATATTAAGGATGATTGATTAAATTTTATAGGATGCAATAAATATGGAAGAGACAATACTGTAAGTAAAAAATTTCAAAAACCTTTCTTAATAGTGATTGGGGATTAATTTGGAAGAAAAACAAGATTATAGCTAAAAAAGATATAATCGAGAATATATTTGCAACTTCTAAAATGACATTTAAATAAAATTTGAGGAATAAAATTTAAAATTTGGGAAATACACCCTTTTTTTTTCATTTTATTAACCACAAAAACTTGGATACAACAGAAACGGGTATCTTATATTTCATAAAAAATTTATAATATTTATTCAGAAAACATAATGATAATATTATAATATTATTTATTCAGTATACTTTCCAAAATGTAGAATATTCTTCTTTCTCATCACTTAATGAAATTTAATTTCCGAAAAAGGAATATTTTATGAATAGTACATACTAATTACTACCTAATCACGTGATTTTCACAATGTACTCTTTGGCCTTTAATGAACATGGAGGTGTGACCATTTGGCAGAGTCGTTATAAATGACACTATTGTACTCGATTTTTTGGTATTGGAATTTGTCTTTCTTCTCAAAATTTTAAAAATGATAAATTCTCAAATCACACCAATTTACGAACAATATTTTATGAGATGAAACACCATGTCCTAGTTTATGAATCAATTAATACAGATATGATTTGAGGCAACACATGTAACCTTGAAATTAATGCAAGTCAAAGATATCACTTTATTATTCCTAAAATGTAATAATAATAATAATAATAATAATAATAATAATAATAATAAGTTGAGAGAAGAAAGAAAACAGTAAAAATTAAAAAATATGTGTGATCCGAGTTCAAAGTTCGAACATGAATAATCACAATCTTCACATTTATAAAGGTGGAATATCACTCAAGTTATAAAATTTGTGGTTCCTTAAAATGTTCACTGATATATGATAAAATATCATTTAATGTATATTAAAGTATCAATTGTTATTCTAAAATATTGTCATATGATCTAATAATTAATCGTATCACATAATATATATTTATATGTTAAAATATTTTGTTATTTTTCATGGATTTGTTAAAATATTACTTTATTATCTATTAATCAATTAGTAATATTTTAAAGTATTACTTATTATGTGTTAACTATCAGTTTTTATTTCTTAATTAATGTATCATTAATATATGTTATGTATCACTTATTACATAATATTGAAGTATTTGTTGTTACGTCTGTTCAATAATCATTAAATGAGTATCCAAAATCATTGAGATGTGTGTTGTGTGTTAACTGTCCTTTATTAAATATATAATGGTCTTTTAGTAATATTAAATAAAGTTAATATGACTTATAAATTCAAGTATTACTTATTATTACACCTATGTAACAGAAAATTTGAAGGCAATATTTTAACACTAATTACAAGTTAGAACCGAGCGCGTGAAGCACAAAATACATACCTGCGAGTGGTGAAGGGCAAAATGTTTTATTACGTATTAAACGTAGGGTTTAAGTCCTTCCGCTTATGTCCAGAAACTTCCTGACTTCTGACTTGTGCACTTTGCGTGTGAGATGGGAGCCCCCTTTGTTTTTCTTTTTCCATTAGCACAATTTGTACTTATAAAACATTATTGTTATCATCATCTTATCCACTTTCTTTCTCGTTTTGTTTTTCTAGTGACATCAATTATTGTTACATACATTTATTTAGGTTGCTTACCTTCTACTACTTAATCTTCAACTATTTTATTACTTGATTGGATCTTCTGACTTGTTTGTTGGCCATGTACTTTTCAAATTTCCTCCAATTTTGAAGTGTGTTCCTTTAAAAATTTCAAGATTTTAGGACTTAGGCTTTGGGATGTTGGGAGTTTTGATAAATGATAATAATTATTGTTTATTATGGGATTGAGGATATATTATGTCTAATTGTAATGTTTTTAGGTTTTAAAATGTATTTGAAAATGTCATGAGTGTAAATTTGGATTTCTTCATAAATGTATAGTGTACATTATTCAATATGTGTTTAAAGTAATGATAATAACTCACACATACGTATTTAAAAAATATATATAAATTTTTTTTTTTTAAAGTTAGGATGAGAAAATTCCAACACTTTGGTCAACAAAAGACGACACTAATGAAGGAATAAAAGTGATCAAAATCATTACCCTAAGAAACTTGTCCATCAATGTAAAAATAAATATATTCAAGTACCTTTCAAAATTAAAACTATCATATTATATGATTCACATTAAATGCTAAAGAAACTTCGTGGAATCCAAAAGACCTATATTTCCCAACTATAACAACGAACCAAAATCCACTTCTCCACTCCAAACACAACAAACCCTATATCACTTATACTAGATTTTTCATTTTTAGCATGACCAAGTTTTTCCATGACAACTCTATCAAGTTAAATACAACACTAAATATTGCTCCATAAACAAACTAAGACCCACTCCACCATCGATGTGTCACATATCTACAAAACAATTTGTTGCTCCATAAACAAACTAAGACTCATTCCACCATCTATGTGTCACATATCTATATTTCATCTAGTAAAGTTATATTTTATCCACCCAATCTTATTCTCTCATCATATCTCAGACACATAATCCATATGAACTACGCTACCCAACTCGCCCAACACACGCATTATCTTCACATTACGACTCATACGACCTTTTAGATAAAAATTCAATCAAAACAACATTAATGTTGTATTTGAACTTGAACTTTTCCCTCAAACCAAATTCTTCAATCTCAACTTTAAATAAAATTTAAATTGGCTTGCTTTTAATTGTGGATCAACAATCCAATGTTGAATTTGATGTAGCCCATTGGACATCGAACAACCAAACCGGCCCAACATAATTCATCAAAATTGGTCCACGGATTCCAAACCACTAAAATTTCCCACAAATAAAAAACTTAAACGTGGAACTATACTATTGGTTAATATCTTTTCCTTTTTCGCAAACAAGAGAGCTAACATTTTTATAACGTAAATGAACAATTTTTTATCAAGAAATATAACACACTTTTATACATTAATCATATAAATAAAAAATATAAAAAAATAAATTTAAAGTTAAAGAAGGATATTCCCCCAAATGTTTGACCTAATTTTGTGTTTGTTATGAATGTTGTGGTATCTTTTGAGTTAGATTTATGTATTAAAATTTTATTTGGTTCAAATGTTTGTTGTGGGTTTGAAAAAATAAGACCAAAATACCCTTAGAAAACTCTAATTTATATAAGAGTATTTTGTAATTGCGTGAAACAAAAATAATAAGATAGTAAAAATACAAAAAGAACATTTATAGTGAGTTTAATAAACTTACATAAATACACCGCTTTTGATGGGTTTATTAAACTCTCAATCTAAATCTAAATTTTTCAATTGGTTTAGTTGGAATTAAATCTTCTAACCCACCCAAACTTTTAAAGCAAACATACCTTTATTATTTTGGCAATTTACGCGAGCTACGCGTTAAGGAAATCTTATGAAATTACCAATTTATAGTCAATATAGGACTAAATTTGCGATATTTAATAAATATGGGATTTATTTGCAAATTTTTTAACTTGAATATTAAAGTTTAATAGTTAAAATAATCGATTTTGCAATTGTCGATTGCGCAACCTTTCATTAGTGACCCTTTCTGGACTTTTCACCTTCACTATATCCTCGAAAAAAAAAATATAAAAAAAAATCCTAATAAAATTCAATATAAATCCAAATTGTCATTCAGCCCGATTACTGGTGGGAGGGATAACCCAGAGCAAATTTGGAAAAGGGGTTTACCTCTTCTCAATTCCCTTCCTCCGGTCACCATCTATACTTACAACATAATCTGTATCTATACTTCTGTTTGCGCTTGGTTTCGTATTGTTTCTGCTATCATGGATTTGAATAATCAAGCACCAATTGAGCCCTGCATCTCGTCGGAGGAGAATCATGCGCCGCCGCCGCCCTATGTGTCTATGGTGGATCCTTTCCTCGTCGAGGCGCTTCAGAATCCTCGTCATCGTCTAACTAGTAAGTTGTATTTGATTTGTTTTTTTACTTATGTTGTTTATTTGTGGTATCTGACTTTAACTTGTTCTTAGTTTCATAATTTGCTATTGTACTTGTATGATGCATTGTATGTTACAGCTAAGAGATTTTTCTTTTTATTTTTTACGTGTTAGTTGAGATGCGTAGTTTTTATTAGACTTAGAGATTGCAATCTTTAAGGCTTGAATTGAATTTGTTATCTGGTGGGGTTTGATAATGCTATTATTTGCCATATTTCTGAATTGATGTAGATCTGGATTGTGTGACTCTGGATTTGGCCTAAGCAAGCTTGACGATTATCTATATCATGAATGAACCTAAGATAATAATTTGTTTTTTTAGGATATCATAAAGCTGAACTGTGTTGAAGCTAGATTTTTGCAACAGTATGAGGAATTTGTGACATAGTTGTATCTGATGGCTACTTATGTATTTAATTAAGAGTACTACAAGAGAATTCATTCAGGGTCTATTGCCAATTTAGTTTAGGCACTCTTCCTTGATGGTTGGAAATATAGACTGGCTGTGAAGCAAATATGATCAAAAATGTAAATAGAAGCAAATCACTGATTGAACCTCCAATTGCTGCTTTTGATTCATGTGAAATATATGCAATTGTAATAATAGTTGTAGAGGTTACAATGCTCATGGGCATTATTAAATGCTTCAAATATTTCTTGTGAAGAGACTTATAGGTGCACTTAATAGAAATTTATCCTAGATGGGTCATGAGATAGTATGTCCTTGCTCCTTTTATATGATTGTGATAGCTGAGAGCATCTTGAAAGTAGCACTATGAGTATTGTTATGTTTTGTGACCTAGATGGGGGTCTGAAGTGTTTATGAAGCTCACAGATCTATGAGATGCTTAAGCTGAACTCAGGCTGATGGCAAAGAGGGTACATGAGTTGCTTTGTGTGTTGGTTAGTTTCTTTCCAACATTTATATTTATTATGGTGCTTATTAGGTTTTTATAATAAATATTGCATTCAGTTAGAAGTGAGTTGGCATGTTACCCGGTCAAAACAGAGTCTATTGTTAGTGCCGAAGGAGGAAATTATTGAAACATAGGGAATAGTTAAGGTCATGATAGCGAAGTCGTACCACTAACAATGATGCATTCAAACAAGAAATGCCTGGAAGAGAATGCTTCATGGTCTCAACAATAAATCTAGTTGTTGCACCAGTTTCATCAGGAGGTTTTCTAGGCCACCTTTCAACAATAATGTATTTTAGCAAATTGGTGATGATTTGAGTTTAGTATCCCTTTACTTAGTGTTATTCTACTTTGAAAAACTTTTAGGCCATGATCTTCTTTTGAATTATGTGATATGCATTAAGTGGCAGTCTTGGATTGTTTGCCTTGCTATGTGTAATCCATGTTTTGTCAGCTTTTTTCTAAACTTGTGATGAGATTATTATCTAGGAGCCTTTGTTTAAATACTTCAGTTGGAACTTGTTGCAGTAGACTGATAATCATGTTCTGCCAATGGAAGGAGAATAGCAAAGCTTGCATCTACATAAGCATTACTATTTTCTAAGAAATATTTATTTAGATGTAAACATATAGGCTGATAACCATTTGCTTCCCTTTCTTGTATCAGTGACTTTGTTTTGTTTCCATTGATTTCCTTATTTACTCACTTTAATCTTTTTAACTGTGGTGATCTAGAATGTATGAACTGTTATCATGATAGGCAAGCTCATGAGAAATTCAAGTGTCTGGAGTCATCTTTTGGCTGTTGACATCGAAATGTGTTAATATTATTATTAGATATTTGACTCATTTCTACCTTCTATTTTTTCAATTTATTCTGTATTCATCCTTTTTCTTCCATAAATATGAATATTAGTTGATGACATGCATCTTCTTCTTTTTTTTTTTTCCCCTTCTTCTTTTGTGTCAGTTCTACGGATGGAACTCGATATTCAGAAGTTCTTGCAGAATACTTATCTGCTGCAGTTTGAATTTCCACATTTCCCTACTTCATATCTTCGTCTTGCAGCCCACCGTATTGCTCAACACTATGGTTTGCAAACCATGGTCCAGGATAACAATGTGGACGGCCAAGGAATCAGGATTTTGGTTATAAAAAAGCCAGAGAGTAAGTTCCCTGCTGTCTGCTTATCAGATGTCCCACCTAAAGAGTCCGACAATGACAAACTTGATCAAATCAAGATTGTCATTAGACCAAGGCCTAAAGCTTCCTCTAGTGATCTCAATGAACTGGGTCTTAAACACAGTTCAATAAGAACTGTTGAAGAGAGGAAGGAGGAGTATGACAGAGCACGAGCTCGTATTTTCAGTAGTCCTAGCAATTCTGAATCAGAAGATGCACCAGCTCGAGCTGCTTCTGTTGAAACAAGTTTTACTGTTGATGATAATGAAGTTTCAAGAAACTTGGGTGTGGATGTTGACAAAAGAGAATACAGCAGGGAAGTTGGCAATTCCTCTAGAATAGCAATTTTCAGAGATAGGGAGAAGGACCGCACTGACCCTGATTATGATCGCAGTTATGATAGGTATGCTCTTGAGAAATTTGGAATAAAATAGTGACTAGCAGTGCATTTGGAATTCTTACCATATCTATTGGATCATTGCAAATAATTGAGTCTCTAAAAAACATAACCTTACAGCATGTGCATATACATAGAACTTTGTTCAAGAATTGTAGTTTAACTCCTTTTTTTAGAACTTTCATGTTAATCTGTTATAGCCTCTTACATAACCCCACTGTTTCTTTACAAACTCTGGCCATTAGGCTCATCACAAGATTGAAGTCTTTAACAAGACCCTCTGCTTTTGTTTTGTTTCATCTTCTTCTGATTTCTCTGGCTCATTATGTACCTCAATGGCCCTACTTTTAGTTTAAGAATGCTGTATAGTCCTCTCCAAGCTGCTGTGCTGCCTTAACCCTTTGCACAATGATGAGCTTCGCAGATCTCCATCTTAAGTTAAATGTCATGTTAGTGATTTAGCTCTGTATCACTACAGATGATGGTAGGCTTTCAAGTAGCATTGTTCTTAGCAAAATAAATGTGGGCTATTATGCTAAAAATATAATTTTTGGTAGGAATTCGCTAAATAATTAAGATGGAACAAATTAAGTTGGTTGTCATGTCACTTTGGCCAAAATTGTGAATTCTCATTTCATCGGTTTTTAGCAGTGGTAGCAGGTTCTTGCAATTGGTACTAGTGCTAAAAGATTATTTCTCTTTTCTGGTATGATGCAGGTATGTTAGGAACATTCAAAGCACTCAGGGTTTCAGGATGGCACCTTTTAATATTCAGAATTTTCAACCTCCATTTGTTCAATACGATTCTGTTTTCCCACGGCCGGGTCAAATGCCAGGTCCTCAACCTTCCCATAACTACAGGACCCCAGTGAGGAGCCCATACTGTGCCATGGGAACGAGTCAGAATACTACAGATGCTTTCTATATGCAATGGCCAACCCAGTCCATGATGTATGCTCAATCATATGATCAACTAAGACATGCCTTTTTTCAGGTAGAGCCACCAGATTCTGTCCTGTTTAAGTAATTGCTTTTGTTGTTTTCTCATTTAACTCTCAAAACTGTGTCAATTCTTATACCCCTCCAAATCATCCATCACATCTGCAGAAGAAAAGACTTAGCGATATATGATAATTCTGTCGATGCATGTTCTCTTTTAGTTATCATGGTGCAATCCAAGTTTTTCTTAATCTGCTATTCTAGCTCACCCAATTTATATAGTCTCCATTTTTCTTTATGTTGGAATGTGGATTAGAACTAACGCTCTTCGATAATCTATGTTATAGGCCCCCTTCTGTCAGCAGCCTCTAAGTTTTGAATACTCCCAGAACCATCAATAACAACTGTTGGAAATGTTGCTGGGAAATATTTGCCTGTATCCTCTGAGTTTTTGGTTTAGGTTAAGTGTTGATGACAATCAAACTTGTTCTTATAATTTACCTCTTGTTTTTCTACTTTTGATTGTTGAGGTAATGAAAAACTTTAATATGGATTTATAGTAATTATTATTTAGAGCGTCCTTACATATTTTGTTTGCTGTTCTATGATTTATATTCTTCTGTTTGCATCAAGCTTGTGATTGTTCTAGTGTGTATTATCATGTGGAATTTTATCGGGTTAATTGCATAAAAGATCACGTGCGGGAAAGTGATCAACTAAAGCGGATAGATGAACAAAACTAATAGTATCTCCTATCAAATAAAAAGCTTAGAATTATTTGTTCAATCATTTTGTTGGAAAAAAATATGAATAAATGAAGCTTCCAAAATCCCTGGATCAATTAACTAATTTAGTACACAAATGGTACTTTACTTGATTCATAAGATTTTTTTTTTTTTTTTTTTTTTTGTTCTTCAATTTGACAACATTACATCCTGTAAGATTTTATTTTGTCCTTCCAGATAACAAAAATTCACAGCACATGGTCCATGGTGGAGGCAAATGATGTTACAATAAATAAATAAGGCAAATGATGCTTTGAGAATAATTCACTTCCAGCTTGGCCTTGCCATGTTATATGAAACTTATATAGTTAATTCTTTTTTTCTTTCTTTTATCTCTTCTTTTACTACGGTTGATATAAAATGAAGTTGACTTTTCTATTTATATAATCTTGTCATATGAATGTTTACATATTTAGTAAAACTTGATCACATCAATAATAAACATATAAAATCATGCATGTGTTGGATGAACTTGCCAAAAAAAAAAAAATAGAGAAAGTTGTTCTTGTCGGGCAAGTAGTGTCAGAGACATCTTTCTCTAAGGAGAAAGCTTCGTCGTCCGGCTCCTCAGAGAAAAATGTTAGGATTGACCAGCTCATCCTTGGAATCCGAAAAAAAAACAGAGAGAGAATGGCAAGAATATGGTTTTTTTATTCTACAAATTCCTTTTGTGATACTGTAATAAAACCATTAGTTGGTGGATAATGGAGGATTTGTTAATTGTTTTTCTATACCAACTTAAAAGATTGAAGGGTTGGGATTGTCTCTTACATGTGGGTATGAACTGTCAAAAACAATGAATGAAATCCCCCATTTTAGAGGGAAAGAGAAAAGGAATCAACATGGGAAATCCATTTATTTGCTTATCAAATTCGTGCAAAATCATTAAATAAATAGATTATGTAAAAGTATCTTGTTGGATGAGGTAATAAGTGGTTAACAGATCGGATCTGATTGGATTAGCTATGGAGGACCATAATAAATCTCAAACCGGTCGTGTAGCTGGGTGGCATGCTTTTATTTAAGTCTACATTGTCGCAATATTCTATTCATTTTCCATTATCATATTAATGCGTTAACCCAACTCACCTACTTATAACTGCATTAATATGTATTTACGGTTGATGTGTTAAAAATTTAGAATATTTATTAATTTTATTTTTCATATAATAAAAAAATGAGATCATTATACGTTATTAATGGACATATTAAGAGTTGTCCACGATAGACATTTGAGCATTTTCTATTAATACATATGAGGTGTAATTTATGCTACAATTGCTATATTTCACTAGATATATGTAGTATCGATTTTTTAGTTTATGAACATACTCATATTTATATATGTAAGTGGACGGTAATATTGTTTCCATAAAAATTATGAAATCGTTTAATGAATATAATTATGTGCAAAAAATGACTGTATTACACAATTTTAATTAATATATAATTAATGTATAGTACTAAATAAAATACGAGTAAAGTTGGAAAAAAAATTATCTACATCTCTTTAGTGATTAAAAATCAATTGATAAATTCAAAAAGAATTATATTTTATAAAGAGAATTATTTTGAAAATAGAGGAGATTTATATATATATATATATAGTAAATTTTAATTTAAATATCATGAAATTAGTCAAGTAATATCGAAAGTATCATTTGCATAATGAATTTTCATCATATGTGTATGAGCTTCATTTAATTTCAGAATTTTGGTCGATAAAAAGTCACCCTCAAGAAGATCTTTTAGGCTAAAACCAAACCTAGTCAAATCTTTTAAACTTGTACTTACGTCTTAAATAGGAGTGTTAAATATCTTAGAATAAGAAAAACAATTTATTTGTATATAGGAAAAAGAAGGCATCTCTATCCCGTGGGCTATCTAATCGTGAAGCAGGCCCACAGGAAAATGATATGACAAACCTAAATATTTAACATAATTGTACGGTCATTTTAATTTCTCTTTAAGACAAATTATTCGACATGCAATAATATAATTAAAAAACACCAAGTTGGGGCTAACTCTAAGTTCAATGTCCCCAGAATATAATATATATATTTGTGTAGTGGGCGCGCAACAAACATTAAAAAATTGTAATGAATTCAATTGATTGAAATAGAGGATTTTCGATTAGTTTTTGGACCGAACCAACTATATTGCACTAAGTAAAGTAAGAAAAATCGAATTAAATTGAGTGATTCGGTTTGGTTTGTGTGTTAATGTATATTGCATTAAATAAAACATAGTAAGATATTAAAAAGTATATGCACTGATTTAATAAAACATAATCAGAAATAGAACAAAAATGTTTGCTACCAAGTGCACTTCCATTTACACCATCCACACTTTAATCAACACTATTTGGAAAAAAAAAATCAATATTTTGCAAATTCATGAAGCAAGAAGTAGAACAAACAACAAAAAAAGGGGGTAAGAAATGGTAGCTTTTTTCTTGTGCAGATATTAAGTATATACAGGTATATGCACAAACTGAATTCATCTGAGCTAAACCAAGACGCACATATATAGTCTTTCTAATCAACATCATAATCACATAACTGCGGATAGAGTTAAACTGCATGAAAACATAAGAAACTGCAGAGAAACCTACTGCAGAATTCAAGATACTCAAGCCATGAATCATAAATCTCAACTTCTTTATGTGGATAGTTCAAATGTTGCATGGAAACACAGTCGAAACAGGCAACCAAGACTGTGTTTTTTGTACATCGTCCTATAGTCTTACTGATAATACAACTTTGTTTCTACTTCCGATTTCATTCTAAAGAAGTTCCAAGCACTAAGATGGCGTCCCAAATCAAAACAAGAAGCTAAACTAAACTAAACTATGCAATTTGATTGTAACTATATAGTGTATATGTCAGAAGTATGTTATGATCTTATACAAAAGCTTGAGAAATTCAAAGAGATGGAGATATAATTTTGAACATATTATTGAGAATACCAGAAGAAGATGGAAAGAACATTAGAATCATTATTGTTTTCACTAAGAGATGCACAGATATGAAGCTATAAATGTCTGCTAATAAATCACACCATTTACAACAAGAACTCACCTCTACACGACACTAAATAGGAAACGAGAAAACTACATCGCCATAAGGATATAACCACAATTCAACAAGAAAAATCGGGTACCATAATCGTGCAGCCCCATGAATGCTCTCATCACCATCTCCAACCTCAATGCAAACATTGTCAACTCAAGAATGATCTAAAGGGCGAAAACGAGACAATTCTCGTACTCCATGGATTGATTTTTCCAGGCACATATAGAAACACTGTTGCCTATATATCCAAGTGACATCATGGTTGATATCAGTCACTATTCAACCACTAATTCTACCACCACAATCTAAGTTCCAGTTGAAGAGCAAGTAGTTAAGATAGTAAACCAATCACCAGTGATCAAATGCAAAGAACTAAACCTAGAGCAACTTTAAAGGAAACACCAAATTGACAAGTAAATTTTTCAAGATTGCATTTTTGACAATGCTAAGAGATCAAGATCAACAATTGAACAATACTCAATCATCACCGGTGGGAAACAGGGTGAGGACTTTCCTCCCACTGGCCGATTCCAAGTCATCCGAATACACAGGCGGCGCCACCGCACCATTGCTGCTATGCACCGGAGTTCCAATCCTCTGCATCTGCTGCTGCGGCTGCGATTGCCTAATGAAGGGATGCTCGAACTGCCCATTCGGAGGGGAGTTCCCAAAATGTCTGAACTGCTGCTGCAGCTGAGGGTGGTGGTGGTGGGGGGCCGGGCCCGGTCTCGGCCCCACCACGGCCATCTGGTGGTGGTGCTGCATTGCCGCCACCGGAACAAACGGCAGATAGTGCTCGGAATTGCCCCGGCCAGGATGGAGGAAGTGTGGGGGGACGGGTGAGCTGGCAAATAGGTGGTCGGTGGCGGCGTCGGAGAGGCCGGCGGGGCTGTTATTGCCGGCGCCGCCGTTGTTGGAAATCCCCTGCATCCGCTTTAAATAAAGCCGGTATTTCTGCAAATGGCTGGCGACATTCTCTCGGGTCAACCCATCGACGCTCATGAGCTGCATTATGGTCTTCGGAACGGCGTTCTTGATCCCCAAATGGGCCACGGCGTCCACGAACCGTTTGTGGAGCTGTGGGGTCCACACAAGGCGGGGCCGCTTGAGGGTTCGCGCGGGCTCGTCGGAGCCACCGGCTGCGGAGCCGGCGCCTCCGGCAGCGCCGCTGAGTTCCGGGGAGTCGAATTCGGCGGAGGAATTGGGCTGGGAGGAAAGGGCGGCGGATTGCGGCGGGTGGGGGAGAGGCGGCGGTGGCGCGTGGTGGGCGTTGGAGATGTTGAAGGCGAGTGCTAGATCAGGAGTTATTAGGGATTGGGACAAGGGCATAAGCTCTTCTGGTGGTGGCAATTCGTCTTCCCATTTTGAAAACCAATTGGAATCATCTTCTCTCATTCTCTCTCTAGAGAATCTGGCTTCAAAATCTTTAAGCACAGAAAACAACGGAATTAATAATAAAGTAAGTGGAAAAGGGAAAGCTTTTGTGTGAGTTTATTGAAGAAAGATGAAAGAAATGATTTTTTTCTGCAAGTGATGATATTAATGGAGTTTTGAGGCTCTCAATCTCTCTCTCTCTCACTCTCTCTCTCTCTCATAAAAAAAGCAAGAAGAAGGAAGTTGAAGAGAGAGAAAGAAGGAGGGGTGTGTGTGTGTGTGGAGGAAGGGGGTGGGGAGGGGTGATCGAGGTGGATCTTGTATTCTTCTTTTCAGCTGTTATTAAGGTTATACTGTTCTGGATGCCTTTTCTTATGATTTTTATGTGCTCTCTCTCTCTCTCCTTTTTATTTTCCAGGATTTATGGGTTCTTTATATGCTTTTTGAGTTTCTTGAGAGTTTGTGTCACTACTAAAAAAAGGGATTTTTCTTTATTTTCTCCCCTAATTTCGATTACTTTTTTATATCATAAACTTGTTGTGTTTGTATATAGCATATACACACAGATTATATATATATATATATATATTTGTGTTGCAAAGAGATAACCTATGATATGTGTCTTGTGGCTTGGAGCGTGGGTTGCACGTCGGGTTGGTATTGGCCCACATGGACCAATCAGGTTGTCAGGTGATTTTGTGTAGGAATTATTGATGGGGTCAATCTCTTAGATGTCTTGTTTTTTTTTGTTAAGAGAAGTTTGAAAATAAAAGGAAACATGAAGGTGCCTCAAGGAATTTTCTTGTTATAGTTTTTCTTTTTAAGCCATTTTAAAATCGCGACTGGAATACACGCGTCGCTATGGTGGTTGAGTGAAGGTGGGGTTTTGTAATAATTACATTTTTTTTAAGGGATTATAGTTGTACTTGTCTAGCGTTGTACGTGATTGGGATTAGGGAAAAAATCTTATTTTAAAAAGTGGAGATAAGAGGTAAAGGAAATGTGAAAAAAAAAATAAAAAAACCAGTGGGCTAAAACTAATGAGGGTGTCCTATGGATCAAATTTTGTAAGAAAATTTCATTCAATCTATTTTACTTTATTATTAAATCAATATGCCTATTTATATTTAAATCTTCTAAATGAGGTTTATAAGTGAGTGTTGAAGTATTGTAGTTTATTATCTGGAATATGTACTTTTTAGAATTTTGTCCATCAAACTCTTTTTAGATTAAATTTTATTATTTGAAATACATTTGTACTGTCCAAAAGCTCTTATCTATATTTATGGTATCAAGAATTTTAAACATGTATCGAAAATTAATTCGAGATGATGAAGAAGCATAAAAGATTGTGTACTTTAGAATTTAGATGATAAAATGGAAAGTTGTCTACAAAATTTTAAATTCTGCATAGTTCTAAAGAAATTTGTAATTTCCCCGTAAGAAAATGCAAAAGTTCTGTGGGATTTAATGTTGACTAGTAATATCACTAAGTTGGATTTTTATATCATAAATGAAAATTCCGTTTTATGTTCATTCATGTCAAAGTATTTTTGTTGATTCTGATAGAGATTTTCTAGTCTGCATATTGAGTTTTTGGTTATAAGTTAAAAATAATAATACTTTTACACTTGCTATATTTTTTAAAAACCTTTTTCGATCATCTAATCAAAAAATACTTATACACTATTTATATGTCAGCTTTTTTGATATTTATAAAATGAGTCAATCCATAAATAACTCATAAAATATAAATAAATTTTTGAAAATAGATTTGGGTTATGAATAGTGGGGCTTTGACTCACTAATATATACATAATGTTATATAAATTCTTATGATATGATTGTTGGATGAAACAAAAGAAAAGGGGAAAAAAAACACAACACACGTAATGCACTTCCAAGTATGGAGAATATAATTATTAAGATGCATGAATGTGATTTTGTATGCAACATTAATATAATTCCATTATTGTATATCGTTTTGCACACAGTAAGATGTGTTATTGTATATATTCAGTGCACATCTATGTGTAGTGGGGACATAAGATATCAATTAAAATTAACCCATGGGCCTTTTTTAAGAATTGTTTAGAAAATAAAATATTGTTAAACGATTTGGAAAGGAAAAAAAAAAAGGTTAATGTCAATGTGAGGAGATCTTAGCATGAGTTTACACGAAGTGAGAGTGTTTTTCTGTCAATAGAAGGGAATATTTTTTTGGTGCTCGATGTGATTTGTGGTTGTTTGATTGCAATTATTAAACTTGTAATTAAGATATTTAGTTGACTTTGATTTTTAGATACCTTAATTTGGTTGTAATTACAAGTTAATGACATTTCTTCTAGTTAGGTGGAAACTTAGGTTGTTTCATCAAGTAGTAGAGAAACTTCTACATGTTTTAAGAGTAAAGTGATCTTATAAACTTTTTATTTTAATTTAATTTACACACATTCACAAATATATATATATATATGCAAATTAATGATGAATATACACATGTAATTTCATCAAATCTAGCATGCATCTCAAAGATGTGGTGCAAAGGTGCCAAGACAAGGCAAGCTAGCATGATTTAAGAAATCTTTATATATAAGAATGACCTCTAGGAACACTTGTCAATCCTATAATTTTCTCAATTTTATTTTACAAATTTAATCTATTTAAAACTAATTAATATGACTATTTAATGATATTAAACTTAAAGTTGATATTATATATTAGTAAAGAAAAGAACTTATGTGCCCCAGGGGCACGGATCCTAGATTAGTAAAGAAAAGAACTTATGTGCCCCAGGGGCACGGATCCTAGGATCCGTGCCCTCAACCTGCTCCGCCCAACCCGCTCCATGATCTAACCCACTCTGACCTAGTATATATAATTTTTTTTTATTCTGCATTGAAGATGGCGAGAAGTAGCGATGAAGATGGCGAGAGGTAGCGAGAGCTGAGAGGAAGCTAAAGAAGATGGAAATACTGTTTTCGAGTTCGATCAATCGGGATTCTTCTACTTCATCAGTGGTGAGTCTCATCATTGCAAGTCAGGGCAAAGGTTTATTATCCAAGTCATGCATTCGTTGGAGGTGGAGGCAGCGGCGCCGGAGCTTGCACCGTTGCCTTCAGCAGCTATTTGGAGAATTTACTTTGAAAGAAAAGTTGAAGTACTTGGCCATGACTGGCTGAGGCTTGTTTTTTGGGACATTGTTTTAGGGCTTTCGTGGGTTTTCTTTCTCGTGTATTCGGAGGGAGAAATATGGTTAACGGTGTTTCTTTAGACAATATTTCTTAAGGAATGGTGTGGGACTGAGAAGGGCAACATCATAAAGTTGGTATTGATCTGGACTGTGCTATTGAAGCTGGATCTACGGTGTTCTTTTTATTGGGCTCAATTGAGATGATATATTTCTGTTATGATCTTGTTTGGTTTGCTGGTCGGATTGGGTTTTTACAGGAACTGGTGGGCTTCTGCAAGAAAAGTTGGAAGGTTAGAAAGATGAATGTGAAGAACAGGCGGAGATTGGGCGCCACCGCCTACCAACTCCACCGAGAAGTTCTCCGTTGTTTCCTACTTCATCACTGCTCTGGCAGGGCTTTCTCTCGTGGTCTACTTATTTATGTAGGAATGGATCCTTATGATCACCATTATTGCTTAATTCTTTTGCTTTATTTAATTTGTAGGTAGAATATTTTTTTGTTAGGGTGATTTGCTACGGAGTATTGAGTCCATTCACATTGTTTTTGTCTATGTTGGTTAATTGATTTAATGATCAACTTTTTTTTTTTTTTCTAAATATCTTCAAATCAATAGCTTCAAATATTGTGATACTGAAAGGGACCTATGTAATACTTGGAAGGTAAATATGTAATACCTTGAACGTATTATTGTAATACTTTAAAGGTGCTTATGTGATACCTGAAAAAGACTTATGTAATATCTGTAAGGTAAATATGTAATACCTTAAACGTATTACTGTAATACTTTTAATTTTAATACCTTAAAGGTGCTTATGTGATACCTGAAAATGACTTATGTATTACCTGTAAGGTAAATATGTAATACCTTAAAAAGTATTACTTTTGAGGTATTACTAATTTGTTCTATAAGTATTAGACATATGCTCTTCAAGTATTACAAGATTACATGCTTGAATGATATGTAAATAATACTTTCAATATATTATGAAATTACTTTTGAGGTATTACTGATTTGTAATACCTAAAAGGAACATATATAATACCTATAAGATACTTATATAATATCCCATAAATGACTCCATGAAGATTTGAAGAAGAATAAGAACAAGAAGATAGAGAAGAAGAATAATGTACAAAACAAATAAGAAGAATAACTAATTGATAAGAAAAGAAATTAAGAAGAAGAAGGGGAGAGAAGATAAAAAAAAGAGGAAAAAGAAGAAATCAGAACTGTTTTTATATTAATACCCGAAGGGTAACAGTGTGATACCTTAAGAGTAAATATGTGATACCTTAAGAATAAATGAGTGATACCTTAAAGTATAAAATTCAGGTGGTGCGCGGCGCACACCAGCTATGGTGTGGCCGCGCGTGAGGGCGCGTGGATGCACGTAAAAGCGGCCCATGCGCCGATTCAGAACAAGGGGCACAGATCTAAGATCCATGCCCCTGGTGGATATAAGTTTTGTCCATTAGTAAATTGTTTAGAAATTTTATCAAAAAAATGTTTAAATAATACATGCTAAACTTTAAACATAGAAATAATTTATAAATTTGAAATTTGGTTAATTTAAAATTCTTAGAGAAAAATATAAATAAATAAAAAGGTTAAAAAATAAAATAAATATTCAAACTTTTCAAATTTATTGATTATAAATTTGATTAGTAAGAAATTTATTTGTGAATTTTGGCTTTCATTTTTTTATCATTGATTGAAAATAATATTTGAGGGTTGAATAATATAATAATAATAATAATAATAATAATAATAATAATAATAATAATAATAATAATAATAATAATATATTTTATAATAATAAACAAAACCTTATTTTCTTTTACTAATGCATCATATATTTACCACGAATCTTGTAATTTAAGTAGTATCTTATCTTTATAAAGATGCAAATTATAATTACCAAAATTCAACCTGAGTCATACAAGTTTTATAGTTTTTATTATTTTTCTCCCTTTCACTCCTCCTAAACTCATTAAAAATAAAAAAACTAATTCATTTTATATTTCAACAATTAAATAATATTCTAATTAGATTATGTTATATTTATTGCTAAATTAAACTGTGTGTTGCATTAAACAATAAATATATTTTCTTATATAAAAAAGTTTTACTAAGTTTAATTTAGTTTTTTATAATCAGTATGTACAAACCCTATACTGGTAATTTAACAAAAAGTAGAACCAAAAATGTAAAAAATGGTATGAAAGAGAATGGGAAAGTGTGAAAGTAGTAGCCAAATATATGAATTGACTTGACATTTGAGTCTAGGTCTTCTTGTGGCCGACTTTTGACATATGAAAAGACAATAACATTTTCCAACACTTGTGATCCCATTGCTTATCCACATCACAAATATCGTGCTTTGAAAAATCTTAAGACCATGTTTGGCTCCAACTGTTTTGCAATAATCAATCAGGCATCATCTTCAAACTCCTAGTAATGTACCAGGTTGTAATGATCTTTTCACAAAGGAAATCATGTTTTATGTACAATGTACAAACAGGGAACATAGCCATAGGAGAAAAATACTATTACACAAAGCACAGAATGCAATTCTTTTGCCAGAGCATCTAACTAGGTAAATTTATCTCAGCTCTAAAAAACTTCGATAGGTGTTCTATTTATATATCTCTGAAAATGGATTATCAACAGAAAGTGAAAATGATAAGAGTACCATGGCTCTATTATGCCAAGGAGAGTTGAGCAATAACCAAGAATCTGCTTCATGATTGTTTAATGAACGCTGGGAGCCAAAAAAGAGAATGCAGAGCAGATCTGATTCTGTCCCTGCGCGGTGCACACAAGTTAAACTGTTGTGTGGCTATTTAAAATTAACACACATAGCCATACTTCAAATTTCAATTGCATAAGCACTAGTTGAAACCAATGGAAGATGAAGATAAAATAATAGAGATAATGAATTCATGAATAGGGCAACATGTATTCGAAGATTTTCCAGAGTTCAAAATAGAGGAGTATGACTTACCAAAGAGCTACATTATTCCCTTCAGATTCTGAATCATCCTCATTAGCAGTTGAATGCACGAGTCTCTGAAACTTAGTAGATAGCTTCTCAAACGTCCTTACATCAGATGGCTGTACCTGCTGGATTCCAAATTTCAGATGTTCCATTGTGATTTCCGAGGCAGATAGGTTCTCCTGGTAGGATAAAACAAGAACAATTTTTCCATGTAAAAAACAATGTACTAAGAATAAATAATTGGAGAATATTTAGACGGAGACAGTGCTTACTTCAATAGCTTTAATTGCTGCTTCACGACAGATAAGTGATATATCAGCACCTGTATACCCTTCAGTAAGTCGAGAGAGCTCACTTATGCATACATCTGAACTACAAGGCATCCGGTGCAGATGAACATGGAATATATCAGCACGGTCTTTTGTTTTTGGTGGTCCCACATAAAGAAGTCTATCAAAACGTCCTGATAATTTTAGACAGCAATTAGGTAGGCATTCGTGGATTCTATGTGAAGAAAAAATATTTTCATAGAGAGAACCAAACACAAAGCAAACAACAGATACAGCTGGGATGTTTTACCTGGTCTGAGAAGAGCAGAATCGATTTTATCTGGTCGGTTTGTAGCAGCAATAACAGTAACACTGCCTCTTTGTTGCAAACCTATCATCAAAATATGATTTACTTAAGATCGATAGTAGAATATTTTACCAAAAAAGTGAAAATTAGCTTAAATGGTGACAATCAATAGTTATTAAGAGGCAAGAGAGATCAGGCTCTTGGACAGAAGACATCAAGAATTGAAGACAAATAACGGAATTGCAAAGAGGTGATTCTGAGTGTTCGTTACCATCCAATTCAACGAGTAGCTGACTGATAACCCGATCACCAACTGAAACACCATCGCTTTCTTTTCCACGAATTATAGCAAGGCCATCAATTTCATCAAAAAATATAATTGAAGGAGCATTGGCCCTAGCCTTTGCAAACAAAGAACGCACAGCTTTCTCAGATTCACCAACCCATTTGCTGAAAAGCTCAGGGCCCTTTACTGCAAGAAAATTTAAACCTGCTTCAGAAGCTACTGCACGAGCTAAAAGAGTCTTGCTGCAGCCTGGAGGACCAAACAACAATATTCCACTAGGGGGACGGGTTCCAATACGATCAAAAGCATCCTTGTGTTTTTGAGGCCATTGCACAGCTTCCATCAATTGCATCTTAACCTCTGTCTGACCACCAACATCTTCCCAGCCAACTTTAGGAATTTCAAGAATTACCTGATAGCAGCAAGGTAATAATAAATTAAGGTAGAATATAGACAACACTACAAAAAAGTCACAACCAGTCATCCATGCTAAGTGGTAAACTTGGTATTTTATCATTTTTTAATGTAATATGGCCCAGAGTAAGATGAAAAAACCTCAGATGTATACAAGCTCATAGCTGATGATAGCAACAGGAATTCTCAGTAGGAATTTATCTTAAAACAACAAACAAACTTAGCCAACAGGAAGTCAGTGGCTTCAATTAGCAAGCACAAATATTATTCTCAGTAAATAGAGACCTAACAAATATCATTTTCTCCTTTTAAAATGACACCATGTTGAAGTATTTGCAGGGTATACATTTAAATCACTCAGAAAAAGAGTCAGGACTAGTTGAAGTTGTGTGGAGATAAAGGAGCACTTTTTGTTGTTTTCACCTGAGGCAAGTTTCAACTTAACAGCAATGATGAATAATATCAGCTAAAAGTAGAACACGTAAGATTCAGAACAAACTGATAGAAACAAGCTACAACTGAGTAAATATATGTTGCGCATGGATTTTCACAGCTAAAATTATACCTCTCTCATTGCACTTGGCCTGACTCTGATTCTAGCCTTTTCGAAGTCATCTGAAGTAATTCTTAAGATGTCTTCTGGAACATGAATCCCATTTCCTTCTATTTCATCCATTAAGTCTGATGAGTTTTGTGTTTCCGTAGTGCAGGAAAAAGCAACCTCCAAATTACTTTTCAAAGGATCTCCTAAACTTTGAGGGTCATCCAAATCACCACCCAAGTAGAAATCCTGTGACTGGCTTGATGTGTGGTGCGCTGAATCCAAGGCAATAGTTGGAGATTCAAAATCTGAATTACCATGATACATATTCAAGTTAACATACTTCCGAAGACGAACCAAGGCTGCCTCATTGCAGAGAGCAGCTAAATCAGCTCCAACAAAACCATGAGTGGCCATTGCATAATTTTGGACATCCTTGTCAGAAAGTGAATGCTCCATTCCTCTAAGAAGTGCAAGCAATATTTCATGACGTGCTCTAGGAGATGGAACACCTATATGTAAATTATGAAATCGTAAGAGATTTTTTATCATATCACCATAATCACTCGACAACAATTTATAGAAATGCTAGAGTAATAGCTACAGTTAATGCAATATGGTTGAAATCCAAGATGATATTAAGCAGTAATGAAGTATCCATTATCCACACTAGTAGCTAAAGGAAATTTTTTTTTTTTTTTGACTCATAGTAGGTAAAGAAAAAATGAAGGCATTAATTTTGAAATCAACAAGAATACAATCCACGAGAATTTGAAGTACCTATTTCAATTTCTCTGTCAAGCCTTCCAGGCCGTCTAAGTGCAGGCTCAATAGTGTCAGGACGGTTTGTTGCAGCAATAATTAGTATCCCATCAGTTCGACTAATCCCATCCATCAAATTCAAGAGAGTGGCAACCATTCTTTGAGATAGCTCATCTCCTCCATCTTTACGTGCCGGTGCAATAGCATCCAACTCATCTATAAAGACCTGCAAGTGATATTATCAAGTTTCAGACACCCAACTTCACTATAATACGGGCTTATCGGAACATCAAACACCTTATCTTCATCAATAACCTTGTGACCTTGTCTACCATGACCAACGATTAGAATCAGTTTAGTAAAAGATCAAGGCAACCTTGTAATGACAACTAAAAATGGTCCAAGCATCTGACAAACAAATCAACAAGCTTATGATCACTTCAGAAGTTGATATTGTAATTGAAGATTTAAAAACAAAAACAGCTTATGTCATCCACTTCTATTGTTGATTCATATCATCAAGTTATGCATCACATTTCAAATGTAAAGCTAAATTGACAAGTTAAACTACCCACATTCTACACATCCTCAATAATAGGTAAGTTATGCCTTATCTATATCGGTGATGGTCATCCATACAGCTCTAATGACCACTGATTAGAAATTTCAAATTTCTCAACAAAACATAAATTATTCTGATTTCTAAACATAAATCGAGTTAGACCTTGACACATGAAATAAATTATTGTGATTTTCTAAACATAATAGAATTTTACTATTCATCGTTACGAGTTAAAGATGGTAGTACAGAAGTACAACTATCCAATCATAAGCTGTAAATGATGGCACTAAGTATTTGTTGTAAGAAAATGGAGAAAACAAACATACCACAGCAGGTGAAGCCTTGCTGGCATTGTCAAACACTTCATGCAATGCTTGTTCAGTTTCTCCATGGTACTGGCTAATAATTTCTGGTCCATTCACGGAAAACATGTTAACACCAGCATCATGAGCACACACTCGAGCCAAAGTAGTCTTCCCAGTTCCTGGAGGCCCATGTAGAAGCACTCCCTTTGTAGGCCGTAAACCCAAGCTAAAATAAAAAATAAATAAAAAAGTAACAGCATTAATCACCTAGTGGATATGAATGAAAACTTTCTTATTAAAACTTTTATATCTTCAAGTCCAGTCTGGATATGTATGAGCTTGTCAGTCAAGGTAAGCAGATAGGCAGTTTCCAATGCCATAAACAGTGTTTCCCATATTGCTTAACACGTCAAAATTCCTAATGGATGCTAATGCATTTCTCACAATTGACCAGGATGGCATCATTGATAGGTTAGAAAAGAAAAGAAAAAGAAATGTGAACTCAAACTTGAACATGAAAAGTTTCCAAAAACCATATTAGGTACAGTTTATAAATTAGAACACAGATTTCCTGAGAAATGAAACCGCTGTTCTCCAGCACTATCCTACATGACTTGGATTTATGCAATCACAGTTTGTAAAAATGGAAATGGAAACTTAAGATATTACATAATATAGAGATAGTTCCATGGAGCAAACAAATGCTAACTAAGATATTTGAATACTCCTACTGAGAAAGTTCCATGCAGCTAACAGATGTTAACAATTACTGCAAAAAAAATTCAGCATTGTAATATACATGGCCATCAGATGAAATCCAATATTTCAAACCAATTAAAAACTAAGAAAACTAAAAGATAATGATTGCACAGTTCAAAATATACACCTTGCAACTGTATCTTGCACTGCTGATGAAACTATAATATCTTTCAAAACTGCAAATTCTTTAGAAAGGCCTCCCAGCTTTGGCATGTTAGCTTCTGCATCATGTTTGATAGACTCATGTCCAATTTCTGGATGTGCCAATAAGCTTATCGCTGAAGTCTCATCTTCCTGATTTTCTGGTAATAGCAAATGAATTTTTGTTCCCCAATCTGTAGAGAAAGCAGATACCATGTATTTTCCTATATCTGGATCTCGAGCAAGGACACCACTGTTCTTACTATTCCAATTTTCACTTTTTGGTGACACTTTTTTGAAATCAACAACCTGGAAAACACATAGCCCCGAAAACACTGGGACAACAACATAATTCCCAGCAAGTAAACTTCGTGAACTTAACCACGAAGCAATGCAGGTTTCTAGAAGTTTCCTTGAGGAATCATCCCTTAAGACTTCCTCCATGTCGAGTGAATCAATGGATGCATGCAACAAATGAGTTCTCTTTGGTGCTGACTTGTCAAATTTTGATGTGTGAGACTGTAATGAACGAGGAGAGCTAATTGTAGACTCTGAACGAGATGGTGTCTTTGGGGATAAAAGATTTATATTTTCAACTTGGCCCTGTACTACTTCATTGGATATGTCACTATTGGAAGTTGTGGCACTCACAATTTTGACTTTACCCTTCAGATATACAGGAGATACATAAAACTCCTTCGAGTTGTCTAATGAGACACAACTAGCCGCAAGGCCACAGTGGTTACCATTTCCGTTCTCAGTAGAGGTGTCATGCTTAACAGGATAAACAAAAACAATCCTGCCTGAACCCGGACAACCTAAAGTATGTGAAAGGTTCGCAGACAACCGCACTCCATTCTTTAAAACCTGTACAGGGAATATTATCTGATGAACTACTAAAATAATGGGATCAAATAAGTAGGGTGTTTCATTTATAAACAGCCGCAGGAAACATATATCCCAGGATAGCTTATCAACAATTACTTAATAATGTTGTCTCATGATTTCTTATACAAACAGTCTCAGATTTAGGTAAGATCATCACTTTGAGACTCATTACAGTCAAATTACAACTTAAAGGGTTTTTTTTTTTTTTTAATCTTGGTGGACATCTGTCTAAGATACTACATGGAAATGATCTACAAAAATTTTGACTAGTAATTCAAAATTGGCAAAAATATTAATAGGCAGAAAATTTCATCATCTCAATACATGATAGTAGACCAGGATTTGTATTAAATGAAAAACCACAAGGTGAAATTCCCTTGAAAAGATGCCTGCTGAACAAACAAACTGGTTAAAATGTTACCTGCCACGTGTAGAAAGAAGAGAACAAAAAATAATATTGAACACCCAAGAAATATCCAAACCTTACAAGATGGGAATACTGTTGCCAGGGCAAAGAATTTTCCAGCTACATCATCCAAATTGTCCGTTAAGTCAAACCCAAAATGGGCTGCACATTCATCTGGTAGTGCACTCAAAGGAAAACCACTCAGAACTTGACCCAAAGAAGAAAGAGAGACCTGCAAATTTATAAATCATGTTGTTTAAAACAGTAACATTTTTTCAGAGGACCAGTGTTAATCGCACAGCTGTTAAGCA
The DNA here is from genome assembly GCA_028654395.1 of Scutellaria barbata. Lineage (NCBI taxonomy): Eukaryota > Viridiplantae > Streptophyta > Magnoliopsida > Lamiales > Lamiaceae > Scutellaria > Scutellaria barbata. The sequence goes on along the minus strand of CM053646.1, from coordinate 7,462,617 downwards.
ACATCAGAAAAATATGAAATACATGAATTTGACAAGAGAAACCTAGTTACTCGATGAAGAAGCATGAAAAAAACACAATGACAGAGCAAGAAAACACACAGTACATAGTAAACAGATGCATACCACAGATTTTCATTCAAAAGTAACAGATTTCACAGAATGTGGTGGCTACTTAGCCTAGATCATACAAGAAGGCGAAAACCCAAAAATCTCAAAAGAAGAAGTGAAGTATGGATTCTCGACCAAAAGTAGCATATAAATAATATAAAGCTTCAATTATGAGACAACAAAAATCAGTCAAGTTTAAATTCCAAAAATGCGGGATACAATTATGTAAACATCATTAAAAAGACGTCAAAATCAAATGAATGAACAAATAATAACCACTATATAGCAAACAACAAATGAGATTGCGAAACAGCGAATATAGTACCGAGACGAGGGAGCCGGGTCGAATGGAAGAAGAAACCATGGCTGATTCGGAAAGCCATATTTTGCAGCCTCTGGAGTGGGAAATGGAGTCGTCGACAACATTCCCGATGAAAGCTGAGCTGGAAATGAGAGATGGGAACCGTGAAGAAGCTTCATCGAGAGAGGACACCAGTTGCTGGTGGGTGGGGTCGAGCGGCGACGATAACGAAAAAGAAGCGGTGGAAGGTGAAGAAATATCGCTGCTTTGATCGGAATTTGAGGGTTTCAATGGCGTCTTTGAGTTCTTCTTCTTCTTAATATGCATTTTCGTGAGCTATAGTCTGATGGAGTTCCAACTCGAGTTCCAACTCTAAACCCTATACAGGGTTTATTACCTTTGCATTTAAAATTTTTAAAATTTAATATACTTAAGGAGTGTATTGAATTAGGATTTTAAAGGACTTTTTATGTTGAAAAAGGTCATGCGGATTTAAAAGATTTTGCAGAATTTTTATAACTTTTAAAATTTTACAAGATTTTTTAATGGATTATGTAGGACTTTTAAGATTTTGCAAGATTATTCAAGATTTTTTTTCATACATTCGAATTTAAAAAGAGTCAAAAAAAAAATAATAATAATAATATTTCTCTATAATATCATCTCCTCCTAAATAGGATTCATCCACATATCCATAGTTATACTAGTCCTCCAAGTCATCCACATATCCATACTAGTCCTCCAAATATTAGCATCTTGTCGCTCTTGCTCTTGGGTTTGAATAATAGGCTCAAAGTTATGAACTTCATTAACCGGTAATATTGAAAATGAAGGTTCGTCCACCGATTCAATTGGAGTATAAAGACACTATACATATCACTTTTTTTTTTCTTCATAGAATTGCAGTATAAAGACAAAGGTGAAGAGACATTATTGGAGGAAATACCTCAACAGTCACTTCAACATATTACCGGAGGAAGCACCTCAACAGTCACTTTAAGAGTTCACTTCAAGAGTCTTCTAAAATCTGATAGGTTTGGATGAGATTGTTGATATTTATAGATACCACTAAAAAGTCCATCAAAATCCATTTAACACAACAATCCTGTAAAATCCTTATATTTTTTAATACCAATGGATTATTTTTAAATGACATAAAATCCAAATTGAATACCAGTGGATTGTTTTTAAATGACATAAAATCCTGATTGAATACCAGCGAATTGTTTTTAAATGATATAAAATCTTGATTGAATACCAACGAATTTTTTAAAAAAAAAGTCTTTTAAAATCTTGTAAAATTCTAAACCAATACACCTCCTTAATTTGAATATTTAGATAACACATTTACAAAAAATTTAATCATATTTTAATTAAATGTTTCTTTTTCTTCATGTATGTCGTGTTCATAATAAGATGTTACACTATATACATAATACAATGCATGTAACTGATTAAAAGAAATAAATTATAAGAGTAATTTAGAAAGATTGGGCATTTAAATTGATTGTTTTTAGGGTTAGAATTCAATTTTCTCCCCCAAAATCAGGTCAACTTTCAATTCCGTAGCAATTTCACCGAAACTCAATTTGAATTTCAGACAAGGATAACTAAATTCCCATATTAAGAATTGCACACAAACATTCCACTTAATAGAAATCTTCAAAGCACTGAAGTTGAAACATGTATGATCTTCAATTCATCTTCCACCTACAGTTGATGATGACCCCTTTAATGCAAGCTGAAAGAGACACATAAACTTCAAGATCAGTTAACCATATGTGAGTTGATGTGTCAAGTGCTTCAAAATCTTGAAAAAAAGAAAAACAACCTTTGATCTTAAGCGTCGTCTTAAGGCCCCATTCAAGTCGTTGATATGATTGAGTTGTTTGTTATCAAATTCAAAATATTTAAGTTTTGGAGTGCTTAAAGATCCCAAAGTGAAAGTCTGCATTTCAGGACACAAACTGATGCTCACATGTCTGAGAGACGGCAGCTCTAGCTCCTGTGTCCATTGACAAAAGCTTCTCAACGAACGTAACTGCCAAAGATGAATCACCTCCAAACTAGGAAACAATGTTCTTTCAGTTTCTTGTGTAACATTCACTATAGCATCTACTATCATCAAGCTGTCTTTTATGTTCAGCTCTTTGAGGCTCACGAGTGCTTTAGCAATGGAGGGCGTAAACAGGTATTTCAGTTTGTTGCAAGCACAAACGAGCAGTTTCTCTAGTGCAAAGAAGTGGCCTATTGGGATTTCCTGTGACCATATTTGGCTGATCGTGTCATCCAATCCATGCAAAGATAGCTCCTTTAAGGTGTAAAACTTCACCTGCATTAGTACTTCGTGTTAGTGGGCTATTTTGGGCTGAAAGATGGAGATTATCGGAACAAGAAATGTACCTCTTGTTTGAAGAAAACATGGAAAGAGCCTTTCTGAGGAAGAAGTCCTTTGAGTTTAGTGAGGTTTCTGATTGATAAGAACTGTAGCTGAGGGAATTTCATGCTTGTGATTTCTCTGCAGAATGCAATGAGGCTTGGTAGAGAGTTTAGTATGAGTTTCTTTAATCTTGGGAACGATATGGCAGTGCTTGTTTTGTCTAAGTCGTTGAATAGAACTTCTTTCATCTTCCCACAAAAGAGTACTCTTAGTTCTTCAAGATGTTCAAAACTTCTTGCAGTGGACAAGGTGAATAGATAAGGGAGAAGCTTACAGTTTCTGATGTCAACAGATTTGAGGTTGACAAGTGGAGAATCTGGATTTGGATTCTTCCATAGTTGCAGAAGAGCAGGCAATTCATATAGCTTTAATTCTCTAAGATTCAGACACGATCCATTAGGAAGTGGGCCGTGGCATACCTCTCTTAGATTCCCAAGATCTTCAAGATCAAGCGACTCCAAGAAACGAAGAACACCTTCATCTGATGTATTAGCAAGATGGCTCATTGTGGAACAGTTGGAAAATCTGAGTTTCTTCACATTCTCAAGTTCTTTGAACACCACGTTGATAGAACCGTTCCCTTTTAAGCTCAAATTTTCAGCCCTTTTGAGCAAACAACGAACCCAATATCCAGGAACACTTCCTTGAATCATAGATAGCTGCATACTTTTCCGGGCTTCTATTGTCTTGTATGGATGTGAATGTGATACTTCAATGTCTCCAGGCCCTACTTTTATGTGAAATTTTGACATACTAGGAAAAGGGTCCATCAATGTAATAATCTCAGGATCTTCTACTTCGATTTCCAGATTAATCAAATGCGACAGAGACTGAAGTTCAGTTAGAGCAGCATTGCTTTTCTGCTGCCATTGAGCAAAGCTTCCTTGCATTTTCAGTTCTTCCAATAGAACCAATCTTGAAATGACACCTGGCACAAATGTTTTCAGATTCTGGCAGTGGTATAGTTCTAGCAAACGGAGACGATTGAGCCTCCCTATCTCTGCTGGTAAAGCCTCAATCCTAGGACAATCATAGCAACTGAGGATTTCAAGATTCACTAGGTGGCCAACCTCGGATATGCTTTTCACACTGCATGAATGCAAATGCAGTGTTTGAAGCTGTGTTATCAAATGAAGTGATCGTGGCAGTGATTCAATGCCTAAATCTGAGAAAACAAGCGTGTTTAGCTTCGTCATACCACAGAAAAAGTTTTCTGGTACAAATACAGGATGCAAATTGCTCTGCAACCTTAAGAAGAGAATAGTATTTGGACAAGTGAACTCCTCTGAATGCTCAGCTGGCAACACTGAAATCAATGATATGTGAGTGTTGTTTTCTTTCTCTTCCCAACTCAGTAACTTCGCATCATGATTCACCATTACTCGATCAACCTCTGATGCAATAGAAATGGCCATGCCATTTCGAACAACATCATGCATTTTTACATTAGTTGGATCATAACCATCTTCTAGAAGGGAATGATCTTTGAGTTCTCTAGTTAACTCACACACTCTAGTTCTTGCTTCGTCTAAACTCATGATTTTATCCTTCCTGTTTAGCCCCTTTCCAAATCTGACCAACTCTTCAAGAAAAATATCAGAACCATCTTTAAACAGACAACAAAGAATGAAAAGAGAACTCTCTTCTTTGCTCAACCACATGTAACATAGCTTTAGTGAAGAAAAAGTAATGTCAGAAACCTGTGAAGCATAACTTCTCAACTCTACTAGTGCTTCGCTCCATAAAGGCTCGTTTTTCTCTTTTAGTATTGAAGCAAGAATGTTAATCACAAAAGGTGTACCTTTGCATTCTTTTACAAACTCTTCACCAATTGGCTGAAGATTCAAATCATCAACTTTGTTGCCAACTTTCTCTTCAAAAAGACTCCACGCCTCGTCTTCAGACAAGGCTTGAACCGGAAACACTTTTTGAACTTGCATATCCATTAAAACATCATGGTCTCGAGATGTGAACATGATCTTGATTCTTCTCTCACCAATGCAACATGGAATCCCCACGTCCTCTAGCACTAAACTCGCCCAAACATCATCAAGAATAATAAGGATGTTTTTCAAACCTTTCATTACACTACTTAACTGACTAGCTCGAACTTGCACACTGTTGTCTTTTAACCTCAAACCTAAAGCCTCAGCAATACCACTTTGGATTTTTTTGATATCTAGTGTTTCACCAACCACAGTCATGATCACTTCATCAAACAATGTTTCTTTCTTCACCATTTCTCTGATTCTTTTAGCCATCATTGTTTTCCCAATTCCTCCCTTTCCAGAGATGCCTATTGTACTGACCACATCATCTAGTAGATTAGCCAGGATTTGTTCCTCAACATGTTTCCTGGATTCAAACTTCTCATCAGATAGCAAAGCAGTATTCACAAACGATAACTGGGAAATAGCATGATTGAATGGCTGATGATCCGGGCTGGAACTAGAGCTTGTATCCGATTCTATGGAGCTGATGCTTGGTGTTCTATGAAACATTTCCAAAATCTGCTTTCTTTTCAACACAGCTTCTACTAGGCTTTGCCAGTCATCATATACCTTCCTAGCCATCTCTATTCAAAATCTAAAACCTCAATATGATCAACTTTCAGATATGTTGCTGATGATATTTGCAGAAACTAATGAAAAATTAAATTAGACTCATTCAACAGAAAAGCACAACATTAATTAGAGCAAGATGATTTTGAAGATACCTTCAAGATTTTGTCGCAGATAATCGATTCTCCAAAAGTTTTCTCCTTAATTCTCTTGCAAAAATGTTTGACCTTATTTGTTGCAGCCTATGTTTCATCGAAGGAAAAACATGACCACAGAAGTAGTCATATTATATTGTAGTGAAACTTTGCTTTTGTTTTTATATAATCTTCTATGTCTGTCTCATTGGAGGAAGTTATTATAATATATCAGCCCCTTATTGCAAGCCATTAATATTATATGGTTGACCAAAATTCGACACGAAAATTTTCAATTTTATAAGGCCTATCTGGCCATATCTTTATCATAGTTGCCATAGGTGAAATTTTCACATGAAAGTACAAAGCATGTAAGAGAACTTTAACTGAAGGTTTGATATCAAGAAAAATAATTTGTGTGGCGATAACCACACTAAAAAGAACGACAGAGTGTGCGAAAATTTCTCACTCTCTCCATCAGAGATTTTTTCAAAGAAAAAAGAATGAAAATAACAATAACAACAAAATCATTGTTGTCTGGAAATTACGACTTCTGATCAGCCAAAAGAGACTTGGCTGGTGGTAGCAACGCGACTCCTCCTCGCTCAGAGCTCGAGTACTTTCTCTGTATCCCTCGAAGACTATTATCCGTTGCCATTGAATGGAACTGAACAAGTAGCTTAGCACAGTCCCTGTTTCAAAACCAACCACAGATAAGCCATAAGCAACAACCTTTATCCATTAACACACATAAGTATAATAGATAAGTTCAAAATCACTTACATGAGTTGTGGTTCTGACCATCCAGTGTGCAGCTTAAGCGTATCGTTCCAAAGAGGAGTCTTATCTAGCGTGCACCGTGCAGCGTAGACTGCTGAGGCAGCAATCAATGATGGGCTGTACATAATTGTTGATGAGTAGTTCATCATCCCAAGCTCTGCCAGAAAATACACCATGTTCTCCACATCTGATTCGGTCATGGAAGCTTTGATGAAACGGACAAGGAACATGTAAAGTGTAGGAACTGTTAAGTTCCATTCCAATTGACCAAGTATCTGCTTCTCCATAACCAAGATCTGCTTGTTGGAGTAAGTTCTGTCTGAAATGCAGACCAAGTCATTGACCTCAGGGGCCCAGATTTCTTCATACTTGGAAGCTATGAGCATGGCACTCAGGCCTACCAATTGCAGCTCCTTTCTTAGTGTGACCTTCGATGCAAGATATCGATCAACGATGTTGATAGTTAGGTAAAGGGTCTCCGGAGAAAGCTCGAATTTGAGATGAACTTGAACCAACCAATCAATCAGAATTGCCCTCATTTTCACATTAATCTCAGGCTGTGAATCCATGTAATCATGGGTTCTTCCCTCATTCTGCCATTAACACAAGATACCAACTCTAATCAGCACACTACATTATCACATAGGCACAGTGAGTGAGTTAAGCAATATTCTTATACCTCAATTGATTTGTAGAACTTGTATAGTTCTTCAACATACTCAACAACTGCCAAGTCATTATTGGCATCCTGAGCATCAATATCCACTATCTGCTCCTTTGGTTTATTACTCTGCCCACAAGCAGCCTAAAATTTGAAGACAGCCCATAATTAATAAATAACTCTCACATAGAATCACCAAAGTAAAGGGTTGTAAAACTAAGTATATCAAGTTATCATATCAACCTTGCTTCTAGCAGTGAGTGTTGATGTAAGAGTTGGGGCATTCTTTCTCGACGACGATTCTCCAGTCTTTTCCTTGTGGGGCTTCTCCTTCACAACTTCTTCAGTGTCAGGACTGATTTCTATTATCTCCTCTGGCTTAGGTTTTGCTGAAACGGCTTTCTTCTGAGCCGGTTTTCGAGCCACGGCTTTCCTCACCGGCTGAGCTCCATCCACCACAATGACTCCATTGGCATTTGTTGCTGCCAATATATTCTGAAAACCCAAACAACACAAGTACAATTATTTCTTAGCCATGGAAGTAGAACAAAAGAGGCCAAAAAAATAAAAAATTCAAGAATCATCTCATACCTTGTTTTTGTCAGCTGCCACAGCCTGTGCATTAGCCATCAATTGAGCACAAAAACTCCTGAAAATAGAAAAGATTAATTTCAAACACTTTCAAGAAAGACCAATCTTTTCAGTCAAACTACCTACCTTGTAACAGGTCGAGAAACCTGAGGAAGTGGCTTGCCATCGACGCCACGAATGGTGACCAGATTCCCAATGTCGCCAAGTGCACGACGGTTCTTCCTTTCTGCCCCCATCCCCATGTTCTTCTGTTTGTTGGCCCCAGGGACTGCCTCTCCTATTAATTAAAGCAAAGAAAGTTGTACCAATTAGAGATGGTGGAAACCTCATCACACAAACAAAACCTATAAATCATCAGAAACTTATAGCCAACCAACAAAAGATTGATTACAAGAAAGGGGTGTATACATAACACAGAAGGATTAAAAAAAAAAATTCAGGATTGAAAGATTCCAAATGATTGAATCTGGAAAAGAAAGAAAAATCTTGCAGGACCGAAAAAACTCTAGACTGGTAATATAAAATAAAAATATAAAAAACCTGCTATTCCACGTATTGAATAAACCCTTTATCGTCGTTTTAAACTAAACAAAATCACAATCAAAGAACAGTAAAAACTAGCAAGGGGTGGGAATGTTGACATCATCATTGCGAATCAAAGATCAAGATTAATTAAAGATTCTGCAAAAACCCAGAAACCTCAAAAACCAATAATATCAGAATAACTCATTATCTTCTCAGGATGAAAACTTGAATGCATTCATTCAAACCATCATCATCAATCCAGTGGACGTAAAATACACATCAGGCGATAAAAAAGAGTTCTCTAATACCTCTAGTCTGCTGTTGAGCAACATGTCTTGAAGCCATTTTTGAAATCCCTTCAAAAGTCTATAATCTTCTTCTTATTCCTCTCTCTGTCGGACCTCCGCGAAAAACACAGGGAATTTGAAAAATGAGTGAAAAAGACGCCTCTTTTAAGCTGAAGGAAGCGGCGCTTCACTCAACGGTCTTATTTTTTTTGAATTTTAAGCCGTTCGATGAAAGTGGATCTAACGGTATCTATTATTTCCTTTGTTTTCCTTTTCTTTTTTCGCAGGAACTTAATATATTTTCTAATTAGGCGTTAGTGCACTACCATAGCTGCTTTGTAGCCGTTAGGGACTGCGAAAAAGTTACCGTTATGGTACAAGTTTGTTTTTAACTGTTAATGATAAAAATAATAATATAAAATAATAACCATATTAATTAATTTTTAATATTTTTTTGGGAAAGAATCTAATAATGATTAATGTATTCATAATTTAAAATAGGTTAAATAGCCAAAAAAATCGGCTGCTACATATTAGTCATATAATATAATTTTGACTTAAAACTTGATTTGGCCAAAATAACAACTAATTTTTAAAATTATAGATGAATTGACAAAAATAAAATGATTGATCGAAATAACAAAAACCCGAAAAAGTTTGGATTTTTTTGACTATGTGATCTTTAAAATAATGTTAGATACTGATGTATTTGTGCTTAGTTGATTTAAATGGTAATTAAGTAATTCAGTAAGTTTTTTTTGAAAAAAAATAAAGGTAATTTAGTATTTATTTATTGCATTTAAAAAGTATCACTTTTAAACAACATAAATAAGGAATAAATATGACTTTAAAAAATCATCTAAAAATTAGTTTTTAGATTGGTTTAATTTTTTTTAAATATAATGATCCAATCTCTCATCATAAGTTTTTAAGTTTTTTTTTGTTCCATAAAGAGGATTTTTTTTGGGTTAGGAGGACAATGCAACTATACGTTATATGAACCTTATGTTAAGTTGTTAACAAGCTGAAGAGAATTTATACATTTTGATCCTTAGAGCATCCAATGTGTAAGATGGCTTAACATTTTTTTGATCCCATAAACAAATAAAAGATTGAGGCTTTTTTATTTTAAAAAATAAAATTAAAAAAATCACATTTTTTCACTTATGTGTGTGTGTTTTTCATTTGATAATCTAAATATCCAAACTTTATCTGATAAATCTTAAGACGAACAACTCTCTAGTAGAAAAGAAGCATTGAATGATTAGCCAAAAAAAAAGAGTTATTACAACCAATGATTTAGGCAAACCAAAAAACCATGCCTAGAACAGATGCAACCACAAATGGAAGCTAAGATTAGAATTAAAAAAAGCATATCAAACCATCTTCATCTTCACACACAAACACAAAACGAAACGCTCACACTCAAAAACTTGAACAATTACTACCATTAGTTGAAAGCTAAGAGATGTCAGTCTTTACAGCAAAGCATCATCGTCTGGACCGGCAAGAAAGACCTGCCATTTTTTCAATCTGTCTTAGAATCTTTAATAGAGTAAATTATGTATGTGCAAAGATCATGGATACTTACATTGCAGTCAAAAGCGTATTTTCTGGCAAGAACGAGGGCTCCATTTCGTTCTGTCTCTGAATCAAAAACAAGCACAAAAGATTGACCTTTTCGTGCCTGCCAAAACAGTGACTTCCCAGCAGAGTTTCCCCCTCCTCTGAACCCACATAGCTACAAACAAGTATTACATTTTCAAAACGAGGTTGTTTTGTAGAATGTAGTAACAACTTTTGCCCCAAGAGAGAAGTAATAATACCTGCATGGATTTAGAGTAAGAATCTCTGGCCTTGGTGATCCATCCTCTGCTGAGCTTTATTCTTGTTTTTCCAATATGAAACACATGCACTGAATGTGACGAATAATTCCTACCATTCATTTGGGAGATAACCACCTATAATATTGAATTGTAGGATCACATCATAAATATATAATCAAGATTGATTTTTTTGTACAAACCACGATACTTTTCATATCAAGAATGAAGAATGGACAATTAGTTCACAATTGCAAGATGCAGAGAAATAAGGTGACATACACTGAAGTCATGGTTGGGTTTCCGCGTAAGTGTATCTACATAACTTCCCAAGTCCAAAGCTGTAGGAGAAAATCGAAAGCATAAGCATTCATGGTAATTGAAAGTATAACAGAAGACCCGAGCATAATATTTTCCTATAAAATACTTCAAATATTTCTATATAAACCATATGTGAGTTTAATGGGTTAATGAATCATCAAGATTTATATTTCATAATTCACCAACCTTGCTGAATAGGGCCATCAGTTGTTAGTGTGACTTTTAGGCCATTTGAAGCTATATCGACATGCAGCACTCGCCCTACATCGATGGGCTCGGGAGCATAGACACACTTGTTGGCGCCTGCGAGCAGATAATATTGTAATAAGATTGTGTATAACAATTCCAATTGCACAAATATATAACATCTATAATGTAAAAATATATAAGCTATCAATATGGAAAAAAGAAAAATAAAATAAAAACAATTGGCACCTATGATAGGTTCTCTGCGGCTGCATTGAGATGACAATCGATACCATTGGATCGAACACTTAGCAAGCTCTATTGCTTCTTCTGAACATGACTGAATCCGTAAAATAGAACCCAACTTCTCAGGGCCATTGATCTCATAAAGTAGGGATGTCTTTTCCTCACACTTCATGCTCATTTCCAGCTGTAAAAAAGTGAAGAAATAACTCAGAGGTGTTGCAATGTGAAACATCATAAGAAGAGAGGAATGAAGAAGAAAGATGAATCAAGAAAAATCATATTATAGAGTGTAGTGACGGTTTGTTTTAGTGTGGAGATTTTAGGAAAAATTGACTTTGGATATACTCCATTAATATTTATGAAATAAACAAGTAACAGACCTCGTTTTGAAGCTTTATTGAAATTGTACTCTTCTCTCTGATTTGAAGCCTCAAATCTCGAAGTTCATGTTCCATGTCGGCAACCTACAATATATACAATAATGGAGTTAAAGAAATGTAAAAGAATCCTATGGGCGTATAAACTTATCAGTTTACTACACCTTTGGAGTTTAAAATGAAGTCTAGTTATTGATCCGCAGCTAGAAACTCATTATATATCTTACGAAAAGATACGAAACTATCATTGCTGAGTTAAATTGGGATAAGCCATCCGGTAATTTCTTAACGCTCTGGATTTCATTTTTTACGTACAAACATAATAAAAAAATATTGACTCACCTTCCTAGGCTGATGCATTAGCTTTATTCTTCTGGCCTCTTGAACCTCTTCAATTAGCCCCTCCAATTCCTATCAGCATAAAGAACATGGTCAAAGTTGTTTCACGTATGACATCGGAATATAGAAAGGTCAACTGATGGCACTAAAGTTACCTGCTGTTTCCCAGAACTTTGGTTTCTTTCTTGTTCCTCGAGGGCCTGTCCGATTCTTTGCACAACTGCTCTCGCACTCTCTATTTCAGCACAAGCAAATGATTTTTCTTGATTCACCAATTTTTTAGCATCTTCAGAAGCCTGAAACCAAGCCACATTCCTTGATCGAGTCCAAATGCAGAAAATATAAAGAACGATAAACGCAGACGAAGAAGAGATAAGACAAAAACCTGCTTAAGAAAGTTCACAAGCTTTTTCACTTCAAACTTCTCTTGAATTAGCTCTCCTTCTTTTTGAGTCAATTTAACTGCCAAAGCCTCCACCTGGAAAAGACAGCAACCACCATACAAGCATTGTAAGAAAAGAGTTTTAAGGCGTGAAATATTATTACCAAAATAAAACCACCAAACATACACCCGAAACCGACCATTGAAATAGCCTTCTCTACATCTTCTTTGTTCCGACCCGCCAATCTTCCTTTCAGACATTCCAATGCATCCCTAAGCTTCTTCAGAAGCACGTGTCCATCTAACGATGCCACCTCCTTAAGTTTGGCCTGAAATTCAACATAAAGTACTTCATCATTCATCCCAATATAGTAACTCAAAGCCATTACAGCAATGTAAGTACCTCTTCAGACAGCTTAGCGGCAGCAGCCAAATTCTTGTCGAATTTGCTGGCCAGATCGCGAACAGAGAGGCGCTTGTGTTGTTCGGTTAGCTGGTTTATTTCCTCGACAACGACCTCCTTCAATGGAGGACCTTTGCTGTCCTCTTTGATCTCATCTAGAATTTCATTATTGGGTCCTAATTTGTACTTAGGAAACTGGTTTGTCTGAAAGCTCACATCTGCTGACACTGTCCAAACAGCCTGCACCTCATCTCCAAATTCAGGACTAACCCTCGTCATCGCCTCCAATTTTATTTCTGAAGGAAAAATCAGGCATGAAATAAAAAAATTCCAATAATCCAACCAAGAAAAAGGTAGAATTAGCACTAAAAAGATCAAGCCCCAATTTGTGCAAGCTGCCAATCTAGCTGGATTACATTGTTGAATAAAATCATTACATAGCTGGTTTAAGAACAGGAATTCAAGAAAGTGAGGAATTTAACTCATAGAAAAATGTGGGGGGGGGGGGGGGGGGAACAGGGCTATAAAGTGCAAATTGAAATGAACTATTAGCTTTGTAATAAGGACAGATGACATCATAACTAATCTAACAAAAAACGAGGAATACAAAAGTGAAAAAGAAAGCCCCCTTCTTAATTTTCAGCACTTTATAATTCACCAAAAAATAGAAACAAAAAACAAAAACAAAAACAAAAAAAAGAAGAAATTAGTTGATGAATAGAATTTGAACTGCTAATTTCACAATCTTGCTTTCTAAATACTATTAACTATTTCAGCTTAATTGCATGCCTCAAGAAAATATATGTAAGAACGAAAAAGTAAACAAACATAGTTCACAAGTATACAGCAAAAAAGGAAAGAAAAAAGAAAAAAACATCCCCTGATAATTGCAACGACAAATTCAGTTACACAAAAGAACAAACGACCATAAATTTAATTAACTGGTCCTTAGAAGAAAATAACAATGTGCAACAATTAAACAAACATTAAGGTTGAAGAAAATGCAACTTACAGAAGATTATTACAGGGCGATTCAGAGAAGTATTACAGGGAGAGGAGATGAGACATATTGATGTTCTTTACTGTTTTGATCCTCAAGAAGGCAGTTTTAGTTTTAGAGAGAGAAAGAGAGGGATGAATGGATGTGAGTTATGATGTAAACAAGTGAGAGAAGAAGAACGAAGGAGAAATGTGTGTCCTTTTTCAAAAGCAAACTGAAAAGGAAAAGCTTCTCACACCCCCGCCACACCATTTCCACTGACACCACTCCTCTTGCCTCTCTTATTCTGTCTCCTCTCTCCCTTCTTTTTTTTACCAATTTATATTCACAGCCTCGTTATGATTGTCGACACTACTCCCAGATTCTAAATGACGCAAATGCTCCTCTTTTAATCCAACATCAATTTCATACTCTCTGTTTCAAAATAAATATTGTCTAAGTAAATAAAGATTATCTTATTTTTTTATGGTTTTAAAATATATTTATTATTAATCTATCAAAAATATTTTCACTTTACTTCTATCAAATTAAAGTTATGAGAGGAAAGAAAAAAAACTCTCACATAGTTAAACAAAAGTAAATTAGTCTTTATATTATTTTTCTTAATTTATTGAAAACACTTAAAACAACAATAAGAATTATTCACCTAGTTAGACTACTCTTATTGGTGACACTCACCCAACCCAACCTAACAATAAAATATTAATTTCTCTCTCTTCCACCTACACAATTCACAACCCAACCTAATTCCAATATTTTCATAGTTTATTAGTGACACCAACCCAACCCAACTCAATATTTTTTTCTCAATATTTAAAAATTATATATTATTTTGTGAGCATATTTTTTATTATATTTCACAATAAATTAAATCGAAATTACAATAATTGAAATACAGAATCGAAATTACAATAATACGGAATAGAGATATTTTGTGGTGTTTGGCTAGGAACTTGATTGAGATTTGGAGAAAATTGGGAGTTTTCAAAATATTGAGAGTTTGGAAAATCTTCAGAATTCAAAAGAGATTGAAAGTTTGGGTAATTTTGGGAATTTGAAAAATAATTAGGATCCATAATAAGAAAAAAGAGAACTTGAGATTGTGAGACAAATGAGAATGAATTTTGAATTGATGAGTAAATATGTCAATATTAGACTCTATTTATAGAGAATTTTTTTTTTATGAATTTTGATATTTTTTAATTTTTTTTAAATAAAAATTATCTTCAATATTAATACTTTAAATTATTTTCGAAAAAAAATAATCGAGACCAATAGAAAAATGACACGTGTATAGATTATACACAAAATGAGTATCATGACATTGGTCACCATGTGACATTGGTGATCAATGTCATGACATTTTCATTCTCTTTCATATTAAAATATTAATATAAGTGGTGACATTTGGTGGTGACATCCACCAAATATCACCAATAAAAATAGTCTTAAGGACACATTGTCAAGCTTAACTAAAGGATAAGATGGTCAACTTAAATGGCTGGGAGTGGCAAGAGTTATTTGTGGAGTGGTTCTAACAAAAACAAATCACGGTTGGAGTTACCTGTAAAAAAAGAATTTGGTGTCTGAAAACATAGTCGTAATTTCAGTTAAAGAATCATAGTCCCAATAGTAAAAAGAGCAAAAAATTATGCCTTCAGAACCCGCCACGCGCTGTCCCCACTCGCTTTCATTAGGGGATGGTGTCCCCCACTTTACAGCGTGCACTGCGCAATAATCGATGTGTTCTGTGGCGCGTGAGCTTCTGCGAGTGGGAAAGGATCTTACGATTCTGGAGGGCCGCGTTTTGCGGTTCGGGTCGCAGACTGATTACCCACCACAAGTCTTGGTTTATTTACGAGATTGCCATCCACGCGCCGTTTTATCTTTTTGGTGACCTAACGACAAGACTTCGATGTCTACGAGAACCGAAACCACCGTTGTCACGTGAGTTAGCACGTGCGTCGCAATAGTGATTTTTTTTTTTTTGGCCCTTTTCGATTGGGAAATCTTAGTGAAGCCAATAGGAAATCAGCTAAACAAAAATAAGAAGTCCAATTAAATATTTTATTAGAAAATGAAGCCCATTAATCCCAATAATTTTGGATAATTCCAAAAATAATTATGAATATTTCACTCCTTAAATAAGTTAATAATTTTCATAGAAATTGTTCTAGGTTCTTTATACTCAATCATGAAAAGGCCCTTTTCTAAACAAATCCCACCCCATACTATCAGAAGAAACTAGCATATAAGAACTGAAAACTCACAAGAAATGGATACAAGAACAATAGACTCTATCTACATCAAAAAGATTCCTTTTTACATTAAAAAAATAAGATAATCATGGGAGTTCTTTTGTATATTGTTCTTTATTTAGGGTTGGTAATAAAGAAGATTATAGTGTACGAAAGAGAAGTTTTTGCACCAAAAAATTAGGCATGAGGACAAAGAGAAGTGGCTATTTCTCACAATCAAACTTTGTTAGAATGTCAAAGAATTAGCAGTTGAGATATGTTACATGCCTTCACATGCTGTCATCAATACCAAACTCATCAACAAAAAAGCAAGAAGCCACAGATGTCAACATTACCATTAACTACTCCTTAAAAGCACTATTAATTGCCATAATTGTTTTCCAATAGTTGATAATTTTTTATCAATTAATCATGAATCATCTATTGGAGACAACTACTTTTTGTGGCTTTGGGTTCTATCCTATAATCATTAATCTTAACCAAAAAGGTTTTAGTGTTTCTTTAAAAATGTTGTTTATTTACAAGCAAACATGCATGTATGTATACTCGTGTATGTATGAGATGTATGGTGGGTTTAATCGAGTGCTTAGTGTTTTTTTTAGGGTTTTAAAGTCTACCTAATAGAGAATAAGAAGGGGGTGGTGAGGATGATGTGAATGGTTTTAATGATGGCTAGAGAGATAAACTATGTCTAATTGACAAAAGCTTTGCTAGAAGCTTAGAAATTGTTTGCACAACATTAATGTGGGGTTAGGCATTAGGCAATAAGCAATTGATGGCAAAAATTAAATGCCTTTAATGATTAGTTGTGATTAGTGCCTTGCAATTACATGTTGAGGGTTCTAAGGATATGACCTTCAAATCTTGAGATATTAATTCTATCACCACATGTAGTGATTGATATATCAAGAAAATAATAAGTTAGGGTATGATAAAATGACAAATGAGGTAGTTGTAAATTAGGTTAGAAGCTAGTGAGATAGTTTGAATATTATGGATTAAAAAAGAAATCTCCCATCTCTTGTGAGAGGGCCAGATTGTCATCCCAAAAATTAATCAAACCTATAAGAAGAGCAACAGTTTATAAAGGGGAAGAAAAGTGAATCCGGATTTTTATACATTCAAGTTTTTTTTTATCAATTAGATCTATTACTTTCACTTATAAGCATTAATATTTGGTTTGTATATATAATTGTGTTCTATAATTTAATTTTCATATGAAGAATGTTTTTATATGAACATTTGTAAAAAAATTAATTACAAGTTCTACTGTCGTTTGCATTAGAATTTGGCCCTTGTATAAGTCATTAAATTCAGTGCAAATGGAGGTTTGTGTCCAATTCAAATGAAGTAATTTTTTTTTACAAAATCAAAAAAAAAAAAAAAAAACCAGAGGTGCGTTTAAGCCCCCACTACAAATATATCATGATATAATTTAGAATTATAATCCCACTTGGGGTAAAAATGTTGAAGTTTCGTCAATTATATCTATAAGTGTATTAATATGAGGAGTATTATAAGGTGCTTAGGATGGAATCTGATAAAATTAGAACCATAAGTCAAGTTTTGGATTAATTCTTTCCATTTAAAGAATAAATGCTAAGTTTATATTCTTATCTTGATCTAGTCTAATTTGCTTGCATTATGTTTTTTCTTTGGCATGTTGTTCAAAAGTATAATACCTAGGTTACATAACTAACATTTATACACTTGATAATATATTACATCGAATGTAAATTTATTTTTTACTTGTACGTGTGTATTTATATATAGAAAGAATAAATTTACATCTGAATCGTTCATGTGAAATAGGGAAAAAATTTGATCCATCCACACAACACAATGCAAATTTAAATTAAAAAGGAAAGAAAAAAATTGACAGTTAAAACCACAAATAAACTATTGATCTATGGTTTGACATTTATAATAAAATCGAGAAAATGAACTAACGAGGTTGCAATATCAAAGTTCTTTTACAACTAATTGATTTCATAAATATACATATAGACATATAAATCTTGTTATACTGATCGATGTTCCATCATTTATATTTGCACTGTTGCACATATATTTCTCAATGTGTGAATCCTACTATTGAAAAAATAATTTTTAAAAAAAAATGTTTCTACGAAATATAAAAAAAAAAAAAATTGCTAACACAATACATATTAATAAAATAAAATATCTGGATAACAAAAGGATCCAAAAGAGTGTGGACAAGAGGGTGATATTAGGCCATCAACAACCCTACTTAGCTTTTTGTTGACCCATACCCTTCAGCAACAACTCATTAAGAATATTAATGAGTTTCAATAGTAGGTTTAGCTTATTTAAAAAAACAAAAAATTTGCATCTTTTTATTATATTTATATAGAACATAACACATGGTAGGGTCCAAATAAAAGGCATGTCCTAAACATGTAAGTGGGCCCGGGTTAAAAATGTTGATTTTGCCCCTCTTCTTGTTGGATCTTTATCTTAATTCGTTACTCCTAATTAATATATTCCCCCTCCATAGATTGAGACTTCCAACCTACCATTTCCTATACTTAAATAGTGTGTGGCGAATATATTTTGAGGTGCAATTATAGTAATTATTTTTAGGATATTTTCACTACAAATATTATTATTTTTAAATAAATAAATTAGAAGCGATCAAAGGCTCCTCACTGATATTTCTACATTACGTTGGACTATGTATTATATATCGAGTGCATTGTCTATTATTTAATTGTGTATATATATATATATATGTTACTATATCATGTGAATATTATGATAAGCAGAAGAATAATAATATAAATTTTGAATATGATAAGCAGAAAATTAATATTATATTAACAACACTTGCAGTCTTAACAGGAAATTAAAGCAGTACATTAAAAGAAATGTAGTAGAATAGGGCTCCAAAAAAAAAAAAAAGAAGGGCTCACCCTAAAAGTAGTCACCAGGGGCTCACCCTCTCAATATAGTCCTCGAATTAGGGGCCCCTGCCCAATCAAAAATAACATGAATTTGATATTTTCAATTTCGCATTTTAATTTCTTATTTTTATCTTCAAAAAGATCAAATTTGAAGTATGGTTTTCATTTTAAATAATTCATCCTTTATTTCATTTTTCTTGCCTAACATATAACATAAGATCCTATATATCTTGATATGTGACATACTTAGTATATTTTCTGCATTTTTTGAGAAAATATGTATACATTTTATTTATAATTTTCATACATTCATGTTATAACACTCATATATTTACATTTTTTTAACACACTTCAATAATTTTCATACATTTTAATTATGTTAGTTGTACTTATATATATTACATAAAGGTGTGACTATTTGATATAAATGTATAAGTAATATCATATAAATGTATGAGTAATATCACATAAATATATATATATGTACAAATTGTATTGAATTTTATTTTTTTAAGTTAAAGTATTACATAAATGTAAGGATATTTATACACAAAGATTATACTAATATAACATTAAAGATACACTGATATAAATGTAAGAATATTTGTACATAAAAGTCATACTAATGTAATATACAGATAACACATGAATAAAAAAAAAATGCATGAACCCGAGTCGACCCTATTACACAGTGCACCAGTTGCACACGAGACTAACTCTTAATAATATAGATTAGATTAAAATGCAATAAAAGATGGAGATATAGAACGGCATTTATATAAACTAAAGGGACGTTGCATGAAAATCCATATATGAGCATGTGAAGCAATGTCCATTATCATGATTCTGAATAACCAAAATCAATGTGGGGACTATGTATGTCTTTTTCTTTATCATATTAAGTAACGTCATTATCGCAATATAAATCTGAAGTTTGGACAAAAAAATTCTGAATTCGCAGGTAGATTGCAAGAACTTGGACTTGAGCCCTCTTGATATTGCGATATCGGGGGATGAGATTTGAACGTTGATGGTTAAATAATAATTTTGAAAAAGAGAAATTTTAGTTCTAACTTTTTAAGAAGACAGATGAAATTGATATTTTACCCCAACATAAAACAATTATACAAAATGGGAAAAAGGATTTGAACGTTGATGATGGTTAAATAAGTTTGATAAAGAGAAAATTCATTTTTAATTCTTTAGGAAGACAAATGAAGTTGATTCTTTATCCCGGCATAAAACAATTATTCAAAATGGGGACCTTTTAAAAAATAATTAATTTATATATTCATAATAAAATAACTGAACTTCTTGGGGGGGATTGAATTCATAAAGAAATTATATTACTGTTTTAATGAGGCAAATTTTATAAATAATATAAATATACACACTTAAAATATCATGGCAAAATATGATCTATATAGCTGATTTCATAGAAAATATGATCTATATTATGCATTTGTAGCATGAAATATTATATTTGAAAGAAAAAAAAATTGTATTTTCTTCTTTTCCATTTACTAAAATATTTTTATGGGACGATAATTTATTATGGTTTTTGCGTTCAAAAATATTTTAATTGATTTCCTGTAAGTTGCGTTTTTATTTTGGGCTTTTAATGACAATAGGCTAGTCCAAACTTGGGCTTTGCTGGGGACTACAATATTGTTTTCAGCTAAACGCTAAAAGAGATAATAATAAAAAATGAAAAAGGGGTTATGTTTAAAAAAAAAAAAAAATTTCTTATCCCAATTTCATTGTGTACAAAAGAAATTGAAACAAAAAATATAGCCCAGTTTGGAATGTGATTAAAAAGGCCCAACAATGAAGTGGGCTCATTTTCGAGTCTTTTTGGTTCTTTTAGCAAGGAAGCTATATAAAAATAAACTAAACTACTTCAGACTTCATCTTAGTTCCATCATCAATAAAAGTTCAGTCAATATTTTAATCAATTTTTCATTTTTTTAAATAAGATTTAGAATTCGGTTCAAGTCAAGGTTGCAAAAGAAAAAAAAAACTACTATTCGAATAAAAAGATCAACTATTCAAACTTGATCAAAACATGTGTTAGTTAATACTGTCAATGATAAAATAAATGTTATTTTAATTTTAAATCAATAAAGAATTTAAATAAATGTGAACTATAATATATTCAACTTCATTTTTTAATCATTTATACGGTTAAGAAGAGAAACATATTGGATCACCATGATTAAGCACGAGACCGTCAACCATTGACTAGGAAGATTAGTCCCATTATGCAACACGTGACTATAGATAAATAAATAGATATAGGGGTTATAATTAAAATACTAACTCAATTAAAAAAAGACTTGTGACTTTTACATTTTGTGTATTTAATTGACTGTTAAATATGACTCTTGATCTATCCAAATAATTTACTAATTTTGCACCAAAGTAGTTCAGCTATCTTTATCTACTTAATCCCATATCATTACATTCAACGATTTGTTTTAGTTGAGAGGCTTGATACATTTTAAGGCATCATTCAGTTAAGTTAACAATTCATTGTCCCAATGATGAATTACAATGCTTAAATTCCAAACAAAGCAAAACCCATGGAAAATAAAAGAAAAAAAAATTTGATTGAAAACGACACAATAATAAAGTAAGAATCTAGATCCAATTTTCGGATATTGATTGTGCATTTAAGACAATAAATTATAATGACACACTAGTTGAATTTTTTTTTTTGCAAAATAGTGATGAACTACTTACTTAAAAAATTATCAAAATAGTGATGAAATTTTTGTTTCTAACCCCTCCCTCTATCCTAAATTAATTGTTGTTTTGTTATTTAAGAATTTCAAGATATATTTATCTATAATCCATAAAAAATAGCATCATTTATTTCTATTAAATTAAAGATGGTTCTTAAGAAAAAAGAAAGAAAAAAAACTCCACTAAAATATATTTAAATATGAGTAGATTAGTCTTTATATCATATTTATTAATCTACGTGAAAAAACCTAAAATGACATTGAGATAGAGAATGGACAAAATATTTATCTATATTAGTCATAAAATTAAGATAAAATCATTGACCACTGAAATGTTAGTGGCTACATGAAGGATGTTTTTCATCCTTATATTAAGTAAATATTTTTAAATTTTGCGGAGAACTTTTTTTGTTATTACTCTTTTTTGGAATATAGAGATTAATAAATTTGCATGCCATTAACTAGTATAACTTTATAAACCATCATTATGTATGATATATATAATTTGACCCTAAATTTCACCTCTAATCCAATAATTTCTTACAGTGACATATGGATGTTTTAGGAATTAGGAGAATAAAGTAGGATAGTTATACAAGATCAGTCAAGTAAACTCATGACATATGAGACTATTATCAAAATAAAAAAATAAAAATTATGCTTAAATTGTTTTTCTATTTAATTAAACATGTTTATTTTCAGAGTGGCATTTGGCTGGCAGGCCACATGCCGACAGTTTAGTTTCATGTGAGCTGCTACTTTATATTTGGATCAGTTTTGTCTCTTTATTTCAAACCCCACTTCCGCCGGCTTCACGCGCCTTCTCTTTGTTCGGATACACGCGCTCTCTACTAGCCAATGAAAATTCTCCACGTGTACTATCTTTGGCGCTCTTCAATGTAATTGGAGCGTGGTCTCAGATTCCCTATGCTGGCGTATCATTGTTACGGTGATACAGATCTGATTTGATAAGGAAAAACGAGATCTGGCTGGATTGAAATCCAACTAATTGTATTTATGTGGTAATAAAATATATGCAATTATTGCTCAGGTTTAGGAGGGGACCCAAGATGTTTATTGACCTTTCTGCCCTTCATTTTTTGGGGATCCTAAGGAAGTGTAACATTTGAAAGACAAATACACCCCCCAAACATGAGAATATATATATATATATATATATATATATAAAACTTCAATTTAACTCAAAGTCATTGTAAATTATGACTTGCTATCTAATCGTTAGTTAACTGATTGTAATGCTAAGAACACCCACATTAATTCTGACACACGTTATTATTAATATAATAAAATAAAGTAATAGAAAAATTAAAAAAATCAATTCTGACACATTCTCTCATTAATTCTACCATTTTCTCTCTCCCTCTATTCCTTCTCTCTCTTAAAAACACCGTTTTTGCTGTTTAATTCTGACAACCTGCAAAAACAAAAATATTAATAAAATAATAAAATGTCAGGTAAAAATGGCCATAAAATGAATCAATGCAGATGGCCTAAAGGAAATACAAATGGACCAATCATTGCTAGAAAAATTCTATTATTGCTTAGTCATTTGCATAAAAAGTTCATAATGAAATAAGAGCATCAATTCTAACTCATTCAAACAAAAATTACATATTTTATATCTAATTTTAACACAAAAGTACTTTAATTATAGGGTAATTCTACTATATATCAATTATATTAATACACTAGTTTTTTTTATTGTGGTAAATAAAATTAAGGTAATTTTTGATTTTTGGACTCGGCTGTTAGTTGTAATCTTATGGGCTGCATTGAATCTATTTATTAGCCTAAAATGCACATAGAACTAAATGCATATAGGTGTTTTTTTGTTAAATGTATTTGATTTTGCTTAAATCACATGACACCAACAAATGTGAATATTTAATTAAATCATATAAATTTATTTTATATTTGTGTTAATTAAATACTTTTAAATTAATATTTAATTTAAGTTGGTAGTGTTATCAAGGTAATTTATAATTGTAATTTAATACTTAATTAATTAATCAACAGGGTAAATTTTAATACTAATATTAAATATGAAATTAAATTAATATTTGTAATGCAGTATTTAATTAATTGATTTAAATAGTAATATTAAATGTGAAATAAAATTACACTGTAACGAAAAAAATTATTTCAATATTTAATATTAGTATTTAAATGGAAACATATTTATTTTGTTAATGTTACTCGTGTATTAAAACATCACATCAAGTTTAAAAATTTCTTGACATACTAAAGTCCATCTAAATCGAAATGATTTATTCATACCAAAATTCATTCAAATTAACTACAAATAAATAATGAGATACGTGAAATCGATCGAAATCAAATCCAACATACCTACCACACTAAATTTTATACAATAGATGAAGATATATCCAAATCGTAATCTTTAATGCTAGTATTTAAATCGAAACATATATATTTTCTTAATGTTAATTGTGTATTAAGACATCACATCAAATCAAAAAATGGCTTCACATACTAAATTTCATCTAAATTATACAGTGGTGCTATAAATTAAATATTTTATAATTTAATATTTATTTTAAACTAGTGGTATGATCGAAATAATTAATATTTGTTTCGGCTAAAATTAATATTTGTAATATAGTATTTAATTAAATTAAGTAACATGATTAATTTAAATACTAATACTAAATATTGAATTAAATTAAACTGAAACGTTATAATTTATTTTAATATTTAATATTAGTATTTAAATCGAAACATATATATTTTCTTAAAGTTAATTATGTATACAAAATTATGGCTGCAATGACTTTGTGTGTTATCTTCACGACAATTTTGCTAATAAGAGAATTACATTTACACAAAATAAAACATATCGAATATGAGTTTCAAATGATTCGTCATCACATACTCCATGATATAAGAAGATTTAATTATGTTTTTATGGTTGCTATTGACGGATAAATACAATTGTTGGAGAAGGTAGATATAGATTATATTGACTTGTGAAATTATATTGTTTGGGGGAATTTTTATAATTTACTGCAGTAACTTTTGAAATAAGATAAAAAAAATAAATTGAAAATAAAGAGTTATGATGTAATGATGGAAAATCTAATGACTAAGATCACTAATGTATTAATACCACTAATATACAGAATGCCCCGTAATTATAATATAGATGATAATATAGATGAACAATGTTATCCACAATATAATACATGCAGTATATATAATATTTACAAGTCTGATCTTTTAATAAATAATGAGTAAATGCAACAATGAATTGCATGTATTTAATAAAAAAAAATAAGAGTAGTGTTTGTGTGCATCAAGTGTATGAGTCATGATCCACGTAATTGGACACACGGGCCGGGTCGGGTCTTGTTTAACCCGGATCCACGCCTAGTTTTTTTTTTTTTAATTTATGTCATAACCTTTATATTGTAATTATATAACCTTTATGTGTAATAATATAACATTTATGTATATATTTCATAATTTTTTTCAGTGCATAACTTATATTTTTTTCACTGTAAAAATTAATGTAAGATAACCAAAACCTTTATGTTGTAATAATATAATCTTTATGTTGTAATAGTATAACCTTTATGTACAGATTTCATAACCTTTTCAATGAATAACTTATATTTTTTTCACTATAAAAATTCAATATAGCCGAAACCTTTATGTTGTAATGATATAACCTTTATGTTGTAATGATATAACTTTTATGTACAAATTTCATAACATTTTCAGTGAATAACTTATATTTTTTTCGCTATTTTACACTGTAAAAGGTTATGTACATATAACTAAAAGGTTATAAGAATAGAACTAAAATGTTAAGTTCGCTAAACTAAAAGGTTATGCTAATATAACAGCAGAACTAGAGTTTGAGTTAGGATTTGAGTTAGGGTTTGAGCGCATGAGGGCGTATGTAGGCGCGTGACGAGCCTGTGGAACGCGTGAAATGCATTCTCGGATTGGGTCAACCCAGTTACACGGATTTAGGAGTGTACTTGGTGTATAGAAATAATTGTGAAAAAATAAAACTCTAAATCTTCAAAAAAAATAAAGGAGTCATATTTAGATATTAAATTCAAAACACTATTATGGCTCTTTACGGTAATATGGCCCATTGTCTAATTTTTGATATTCCAGATGCTTACACATTTTTTGGAGGTCAATTATTAAATTAATGTCACTTTAACTTCTAGAATAATGGTCATTGGCAATTTGGCAACGTGGGACAAATTTATGATGAACATGACTCTAGCTAGTGGTATCAATTTTTTTAATTTGATTTTGTGTGATGAGTTAATAGATTATACATATATGAATTTGTAAAAATAGATTTATTTATGTATGGTGGGACTTTGTTTTTTATAATTATATTTGTGATATTTTTTGTATTTCGAATCCTAAATCCATTCACGATTTATATAATGTAAGTCAAAATAATATATAAATTTATCTCTTTTACGCGTTAGATTATTCAAAATATCAATGCCAATAGTAATATACAATGTTAGAACTATTTAAAAAAAAAAAAACAGAGGCATAGAAATAAAAACAAAAATGTGGGACAAAAAGTAGAACACTTGATGGTCTATTGACTTAGAAATCATCAACGTTTGGATTGTTTTTCTTCCTTGCATTTTACCTCAGCAGACTTCACATGAATGTCTGCACAAATAGCTTCTATTGATGAATATTCAATTATCATTGTGTGTTATATATATATATATATATATATATATATATATATATATATATATATATTGTGTAAGAATCAAGTTGGCTTCCTTTTTTTGGCTATCATTTTCTGCAATGTCTTCTTTCTCACAAGCCACTTTTGAACTTTTATTATCACAGTGAATCAGTTTATCTTACTTTTATCATATGAGGGAAAGATAAAATTGGTGTTACTCTTTAAAGAAAAATTGAAAAAAAGGACTTTAATAGCTTTTATTATTAAAATTGCTTGGGCTGCATTTGGACCAAACTATTTGAAAGATGTGTTTGAAATTTAAAAAAAAAAAAAAAAATTGAAGATATTTACATATTCATATGTCACATGTATATATAATGTTATTTATTGTGATTTTCGATTGGGGGATAATCTAATCTATTCGAAGATATTTACATATTCACCTGTCATTACATGCATACATAATGTCTATTGAATTAATCATTTGAACACATTGGTAGATATTACAATTATAAGTGAGCTCATAAGGCCCATTAATTTTCATTAAAGATAATTGTTTTATAAAGAGTTCAGATTTCATTGTAAGGTCGCCTTGTCATACTTGGACTATTATAAATAGTTTTTGAAGGGAAAATAAGATCCGAAGCAATTCAATCAAATTGAGAATAAGACACATTTCTTAATTTAGTTATTTATTCTATATTCAATAATATATATATATATATACACACACACTTTAATATATGTTCTTTTTGAAACTATTGAAAATACCCATATTACCCTCGGTTTATAGTGAATGCACATCACTGTCATAATAATTTATAAAATTTAAATTTGCCCTCGTTGTCCGCGCCGCGCCTGGTAATAATATTATTAATGACAAAATAATTAACGAATTAATGCTAACAAATGACGCAGTGATAGTGTCTCAAGCAGTGTTGTCTTAAAAAATGGTGACAATAATTCAAAAGTTTTGACTTTAAAATCATATCCAATGCATTACTTTAGAATATAATGCATTTACACTATTTTAGAATAGAATGTAAAGCAAATTAAATTTCATTTTCGACTGTTTGCTCTACATAGAATATTATTCTTTTATATTGAACTAATTTTCTCAATAAATTATATTTAATAAATATATTTTTTAATGTCTGTAGTAATTTAAATAATATGTTTTTTTTAAACAGCATGTACATGTATGATTTGAACTCATTATACCGTAGAAAAACTTGAACTCATAATAAAATCTTAATAAAAATTATGTGTATGCCTATATGATATTCACATAAACTTGAAGTAGTATATGTGCTTTATAAAAATCTGTAGTATGGCTATATGATATTCACACATCATTTGATCCCATCGGGTATTTAAATCATCATAACCAATCGATTAGACAAGTGTAAAACAGTTTTAAATCAAGGTTTTATGGGTTGAAAATAATGAATTGAAATTTGTGAAAGAAATTTGGATTTTAAAATCTGACATTCAATGCAGTTGAATTATTATATTTTAAAGTTTTGTTTGTGTTGAGTATAACTTGTCATATTTGAGTTGTCATGATAAGTAATTATAAAATATTTGATTAAATTTCAAAATCCTCAAATAACATTTCAAGAAACCTAACAATCTATGAAATTCAAATTGTGGAGCCTAGAATGTAGGCTAGTAAAATGACCAAATGAGTCAAACACCAAATGCAAAATTTGGAATTTATCCACGCTTTCGGCGCACAATAGTCACTTAAGTTAGTGATGGGGGTACTCTTGTCTTTTCAAGAAAGGGCACATCTGTCAAAGTAGTATTCGACATTTTCAGAATAAAGCAAATCCCAGTTTTCGCTAATCTCATCCAAACCGTCCATTCTCCAATTCGTACGGCGACGATATAGTACTAGAATAGGTGGGATCATATGAGCCGTCGATGGCTTCGTTCTCAGGTATAAAACATCTCTTCAGGGCCAGATTCTTTCCGCCAGCCACTCAGTCACTCACTCGCTCACTCGTCCTCTCTCTAGTCGATCGAGCTGGTATCTACTGCTCGATCTCCATTCTCCTGTACAGGATTCCCGTGTTTCTTCTCACAAATTTACAGGTAT
Source organism: Scutellaria barbata (assembly GCA_028654395.1). Classification (NCBI taxonomy): domain Eukaryota; kingdom Viridiplantae; phylum Streptophyta; class Magnoliopsida; order Lamiales; family Lamiaceae; genus Scutellaria; species Scutellaria barbata. The sequence goes on along the minus strand of CM053646.1, from coordinate 7,434,408 downwards.
TTTTATGCTTTCAGTTTTTTCTGATGTTGTGGCATTTGATTGTGGAATTCATTTCTTATTTCGTATTTTTTCTACATTTTTAAGTAGTTTTTGAATTCATCTTAATATTTTTTACCAACTTGAATCTGTAATTGGTAGATCGAACTTGTTGAATGAGAAAATGCTTGTAGATCGGGGGTAGTGTACATTTTTTTTCTGAATTTGATTGTATTGTCTTTCAATCGTTAAAATCGTGAGTTTGGATCGCGTTCGATTTGAACATTTGAAATGTTTTTAGCAATGTATGTGGATCTGGCGAAGATCTGAGGAATAACATTAGCAATTATCTAATTATTCGTTATTTTTTGTTCTGCAAGGTCTGTTGAGGATATAAAATCTATTTTCATATGTTATGCAGTTAAATAAATAAAATCTTACGTTTGATGTTTGATATATGAATCGGAAAATATAATGACATTTATTATTACTCTGTGATTTAGGATTTAGATCTATGACTCCTGTCAGATTTAGTATTGATATGCATGATTTTGATATTTATTGGTTTGATCGAGTATTTAATGGTCTTAGTTAAAATATCAGTTAAACTTGTGATAATGTTCCTGTAACTGATATGAACTCTTAACTTCAACTTGAGTTTTATTAGAGAGACAGAACTTAAATTTTGTTGCCTTGTATTTATGTAAAACTCTGATGCCATTCATGATTCTGTGTTTCCTAACATTTATCTCTTCTAACAGGAAAAATGAGAGAAATCCTTCACATTCAGGGAGGACAATGTGGAAACCAGATTGGTTCAAAGTTCTGGGAGGTGGTCTGTGATGAGCATGGAATTGACCCAACTGGACGATATGTTGGAACATCTGATCTGCAATTGGAACGTGTCAATGTGTACTATAATGAAGCATCTTGTGGTAGGTTTGTTCCTCGTGCAGTGCTCATGGATCTGGAACCTGGAACCATGGACAGTGTTCGCACTGGTCAATATGGTCAGATCTTCAGGCCGGATAACTTTGTTTTTGGTCAGTCTGGTGCTGGAAACAACTGGGCCAAAGGGCACTACACTGAGGGTGCTGAGCTGATTGACTCAGTTCTCGATGTTGTGAGGAAGGAAGCTGAGAACTGTGATTGCCTTCAAGGTAAATTGCTTGAGCTTCACACTTGATTTTGATAGTATACTGGGTTAAAAAAAATTCACTGAATTGTCCACTGTTGTTATTGATCATGATGGGCCGAGTTTCTGAAAAGTTCGCATCATTTTTGTAGGCTTTCAAGTTTGCCACTCTCTTGGTGGAGGAACTGGTTCTGGAATGGGTACCCTGCTTATCTCAAAGATCAGGGAAGAATACCCTGATAGGATGATGCTGACATTCTCTGTGTTCCCTTCTCCTAAGGTTTCAGATACAGTGGTGGAGCCTTATAATGCTACACTCTCAGTGCATCAGCTTGTTGAGAATGCCGATGAGTGCATGGTTCTTGACAATGAGGCTCTATATGATATTTGTTTTAGGACGCTCAAACTCACCACTCCTAGCTGTGAGTATATATTATTGGGTTTTCGTGTATTTTATTTATGAATTGTTGCTACTTGCTTCCCTAGCTGACCTTTTGAGTAGTTGGAATGTGCTTATTATGATGATAATTGTTATCTCTTCCGTGGATTTAAAACAGAAAAAATGAACTTGTATGACAGGGTTATTGGGGTTTTGCCTTTTTTTTGTGTAGCTCTGATCCTTTTACCCATTTACTGAGAGGATCAATTTTGTATTTAATTTATCTCAAAATGATTCTTGGTGTTGCTGATCTCTCTGCACTTTTAAATGTTTTTGGTGCTATAGGTTGGCTCTTTACATGCAGAGGTCTAATTAAGTTCCGCTGTGTGTTTTTGTTATCTTTATTTAGTTATGTTGGATTTCTAAACGTTGCATTAATTCTCTTCAACATCATCAGTGGTGAGGCTTGTGTTTCCAAGTCTCCCAAAACTTGCATACTTCTTGACAATTTGTATTTCTTGTTCATGGAATTTACATTAATCATGACTCTTGATGCATATACATGGTAAATAGTAGTGCAAATAATATGATAAATCATTTTTTTTATTTAGAAGTGAGCATCTTAATGTATCCCACAAAATATTAGGAAATGAATACTTATGTCCGTGCAATTGCTTTTTGGTACAGTTGGTGATCTAAACCACTTAATTTCGGCAACCATGAGTGGTGTTACGTGCTGCCTCCGATTCCCTGGTCAACTCAACTCTGATCTGCGAAAGCTTGCTGTCAACTTGATTCCATTCCCCCGTTTGCACTTCTTCATGGTAGGATTCGCTCCCCTGACATCCCGTGGCTCCCAGCAATACCGTGCCCTTACTGTCCCCGAGCTTACCCAACAAATGTGGGACTCCAAGAACATGATGTGCGCAGCTGACCCCCGCCATGGCCGTTACCTGACCGCCTCAGCCATGTTCAGGGGCAAAATGAGCACCAAGGAAGTTGACGAACAGATGATCAACGTTCAGAACAAGAACTCTTCCTACTTTGTCGAGTGGATTCCAAACAACGTGAAGTCAAGTGTCTGTGACATCCCACCAAGAGGGCTTTCAATGGCTTCCACCTTCATAGGCAACTCAACTTCCATCCAAGAAATGTTCAGAAGAGTGAGCGAGCAATTCACAGCCATGTTCAGGAGAAAAGCTTTCTTGCATTGGTACACTGGTGAAGGTATGGATGAGATGGAATTCACCGAGGCTGAGAGCAACATGAATGATCTCGTTTCCGAGTACCAGCAGTACCAGGATGCCACCGCAGACGATGAAGGTGAGTATGAAGACGAGGAGGAGGAGATCATTGAGGACTGAGAATGTTCTAGAAAAGCGGCCCTTTTGCAACTCCCCTACTTTTATGTGTTTCCCCTGTTCCTTTTCTGTATGGATGTGCAAGTTCTTATGTTATTTGCCATGTTGGTTACATTTTGGAGATCTGAAAACCTTTTGGTTTTCTTCTCCCCATCGTAGTAATAGGCGAAGAAATTCTAGGGGAGAGGAGTGTGTGATATTACCATTTCCATTTCCATTCATACATGTTGAGCTCCAGATTCTGTTTCAGTTTTTAATTCTTAATATTACTTACTCTGTTGTTTTGCTTTATGATTGTTGATTTTCTCAAATAACCGCATTCAATAACTCAATTGAATCAGATTTTCATACAAGATTTGATTTGTATTGTTGGAAATGTTAAACGAACAGCCTCTGAACCTTGCTTTTGTTATTAAACTATGGCCAGTTTTGTCAGTATGGCTAAAGGGACCATGTGGTCGAGCTTTGTTGTGCAGTGCCCGACAGGTTTAGGCTTATCACTTGGACCATGTGGTTGTGCTGTAGATAGAATATGCATGGGTAACGAACTAGTTTTAGCGATCAGCTTTAATGTCTTGCTTCGACCTGAGCTATATTTTTAATATTTAGACACTGTTTTCAAACAGGATCTATTGATTGAACCGGGGCCCAGTTGTTTTTAAACCGGTTTTACCCAACACGTTTTCTGGGTAACCAAAAGGTGAACAAGGGTGTCAGTTTTAGATTTTTACCTTTTGAAATGATAAGTTCATAATGGTAGTACTAAGCATTTATATGAGTGCAGGTGAGAAAGTAAAGAGTAGATTTAGCCCAAAAAGTCATGGGAATGATTGCACATGTACTTGCTCGAACTGTGACACACAGATTTATAACAGACTGCATTATTGTGTCTGTGAAACACTACATTGTCATTTTATAGTTTCTCCCAATTCATTGATAACAAATGTGTTTGATCTAAAATCTAGTTGACAGCACCTTGTGAGATCATACACCCCATTGGAATTTCCATCAAACTTATGATTTTCTTTGTCTTTTATTTAGGGAACACACTTGAAGGCTAAAGAGATGACTTGGGAATCCCTTCAATGCTCAAATTAAATCATATTAATACATGGTGCGAACTGTACAATACGGTCGTTAATCTTTGTATTGGGGTTGGGTGTTAAGGTCAATGTCCAAGACTTGGCATGATCCCTCACCGATCTCTAGGTTCAATAGCTCCGATGATTTCTTTATCGTCAACCATCTTTCACCAATTAGGTGCACGCCACATGAATCTATGAATAAGGGAACATAAAAATAGGAAGAGTGTGCGAATGGATCCTCCACACAAAATCCCAAATGAACATAGAGTCGAGTACAGTACGGTCAAAGAATATCTCATTTGATAAAATTGTAATCCACATAAATAGCAAGAGAGGAAGCTCCCTATCCTCAATAGATAACTGTTGTAATTTTCCCTAAGTGTTCACATTGGGTCCATTTCCACAGATACCCTTCATCTCCCAGAGGGGGTGGGGTGTCAACTGGGGTTGACAATACATCTCGTTTAGAGAAAGCAAAGCATGGGGCAGTTCACATGCATTTGGTCCATTTGGGAAGCGTGCTCCATGTGCAAAGGTTCAGTCTCGGCACACACACACATATACGTATAATATATATTATACGTAGAAGAAAATACGTATAATGGGGTTCATTATTATTACATGATGATTAAGGCACAGCTTATGTTACGGATCTTGCCCTTGTTTAGTGCTACACACATGACCCTCTCTCCTTTAGTTATTACACTAATTAGATGCCTATATATAGGAGCCAAAGTGAGGGTAAGACTAAAGACAAGAATGAAATATGGCTTCTTGGGTTAAAACAATCACTTCCCCTTTCAGAAAAGCTTGTACTTTCTTCAACCATCAAAACCACCACAGAGACAAGAAGCCCCAACAAGGTACAACCCATGAACTTCTATCTTCTTCTCTCACTGTTTTCTTTCACAATTTGTTTTTTCATACAAACTACAACTTTTAACATTTGCACTACAAATCTGAATCCTTCTTAAATCTCGATCCCTCATGATCTTGTAATATTTAGTTCTTCATTAATTTGGACCAACAAATATATAATTTACATTGATTGGCTATGAAAAATGTTGCAGGTGGACATGAACGCGGTGGTATGGATTTGCAAGGGGAAGTGATGGCTTGTGCGTACGAGGATGTCCAGGTTATGTGGTCTATTTTGGACAAGTCCAAGCCAAGAACCTGCACTATTACTTCTTGATAATTAATATTATTTGTCTTAGGGTTTTGTTTTGTAAATATAATTTGTATTGAAAATCAGAATCTTGTTAATGTGGCTGAATGAATGAGAAGCAGCCCTAATATGACTTCTGGTTATGATGGCCAATAGATATAGCCAAAACAGATATCACCAGCCATTTGTGATCCTTAATTTATACTGATGGTTGATTGATTTTTTCTTACTTTTTTTTTTTTTTTTTGTAATTGTTGTACCTTTATTTTGGTAAATCCCCTTGATGATCAATGAGAATCATGGTGAGATTTGTGGTTAGATCATAATCATTTGTGAGGTTATTTTATGGATCTAATTTCATGAGATTAGTCAATTTTTATAATTCGTGACTCACTTGTATTATATTTTAATTAAATTGAATGATTGAGTTGTAGTGATGAACGATCAGATATAACTTTTTTTAATGATTTATTTAAGATGGACAATGTCGCCATCTTGTATACAATGATGCTTGTGTATTTTTCAATTGCTTCAAAATGCAATTTTGGATATTGCTATTCAATCTTGAATTTATTTGTTTAAGCAACAATTCTCCTACAGTTTAATCTACTCCAATCATTAAAGAAAGTTCAGATCCTCTGTTCTATTTCTATTACATTTTTTTTTTCCATTTCCTGATCAAGACATGCCATGAGCAGTCATTAATGTGCATGTGACATACCTAGTTATTTAAATATAAAAAATATTTTTGAATTAGAGCATTATTCAACAAGTACTTACTCTACGAAATAGCTAACAAGTACATGTGAATTAGATGTCTCATGTTACTTCAATTAGGTACGGAAAATGGAAGTATTTTCAATTATTCTTATAAGGGTATAATATGCATTTTGATTAGTTGCATACTTGCATGTGACATGTACTGTTTAAATAAATATGAGATTGAATATTATTGGTCAAGAGGGTATCAAATATCAACTTAATTATTGAAGATTCAACCATGAACAAGATTGTCACAGATTTAAGATCCATGTGGAGGACATAATAATTACTTATCGTGACACAATATACTGTGTTCATTAATTTTATTGTGTTCATCATTAATGAAGAAATTGACAATTCACTCATCGTTAATGATAACTGATCCTCTGTTAATATAATTTAAAAAAACTGTAATTATTATGTCTAGATGGATAAGTACCATTCTGCACATGTTAGATTAAGAGTTTAAAAAGAGTTTGGATTTTTATTATATTTGATGTTATATCTTGTATTATATAATATTTAATACATTTCACGTATTAATTAGTAATATTATTAAATATATATGGTGTATAGTAATTAATTTGAAATATAAGATGTAACACCAAGTGTAATAGAAGATTTCACTCCGTCTAGAAAACCTCCTAACATAATAAGAAATCAGACAAAATTATTTGAGCATAAATAACTCTTTAATTATATTTATGCTTCGTTTGGATACATTGATTTAAAATTCAAAATTTGAAATGAATGAAATTTTTTTGAGATGAATTTGAAATCCACCAACATTACTCACAAATTAGTTTAAAACAAAAGTGATAAATTTTAAATACACATACAATGAAACCTCGATAAATGAATGTTCGATAAAGGAATAATCTCGACAAATGAATAATTTTCTTCGATCCCGACTTGGCCAATGAGATAAATGAATAATCTCGCTAAATGCATTAATGAATTTTTTTTTTTTGAATTCTTAAAGATTCTGTGTAAATATAAATGAATAATCATTAAAATACATAAGATATATATATATATATATATATATATATATAAATGTATAAATACCCTATAAAACATGTGTTTCAATAAACAAATATAAAAGATCATTTCTTAACAAAAAAATTATCTAATGTCGTTTGCTTTTTTCTTCTACCAAAATGCACCAGATCCTTAACTTTTTCTAGTGCAAATAAAACTTTTGGAATATTTTGTTCATGTTGTAGCAAGTAGTTTAGTAGGGTGATTACCACTTGGAAGACTTCTTTCGATGAATACTAATGGTGCATTTAGTCTATATACATATATTGTGCATGTATTTCTAAATATAAACTCTAAATATTTCATTCATAAAATTTTATAAATACATGGTGCATATACATGTAAAATAATTATAATGATAAAAAATATATAAAAATACTCTTTAAATGAATAAAAATTTAATAAATGAATAAATTATTCATTTATCGATAAATAAATAATTTCGCGAAATGAATATCTTTTTCTAGTTCTAAGGGTATTCATTTATAAAGGTTTCATTGTATATCCAAACACCACCGATGGATTTATTTCAAGGAATTTTAAATCACTCTTCAAATCTATCCATTCAAATGACCCTATCTCCATTTAGATAGAATGATTAAAATTCAAGATTAGAAACTAATTGATTTGATCCATTCATATGGCTTAAAAATTAATTTAATATGAAAATGATGGATTTCAAATTTTATTTATCCAAACTCCACTAATGATATTATGGATAGTCATTTCGAATCTCCTCCCAAATCCTTCCATCCAAATGGAACCTGAGCTCAAAATCTATCTTATTCTATTCCTAAATATTTCTTTTAAATCATAGAAACTATATGTTGTATTTAAATAAAGTAATTTAAAATTCAAAATTTGAAATGAATCAATTTAAATCCACTTAAGTTAGAGTAAAATTGAAATCCATCCAAATAACTTAAAAATAATTTAAAATAAAAATGATAAATTTTAAATTCATATATATCCAAACACCATTAATAAATTTATTACTATAAATTTCAAATCTCTATTCAAATCTACCTGTCCAAAATGTATCATATTTTATCATAATAATTTCCACATTACAACTTAACAAAATTTTATCATATTTTACAATTACAGCATAAAATAGGCCGGTTTATTTGGATTACCTATTGGACAGGATCAAAAAAATATGCAAAACCTGGCCCATATGTTTCTACCAATAATTTTTATCTGTCCGGGGGCCCAGAAAGGCCCAATCTTGGCCCATTCATTTCAACCACGATTTTTACTTATGTTTTCCCAAAATAAAAGTGGGATTTTCATTAAAGATTTATTCAGAAAAAAACTATTTTCCTCAGCAAACCAAACACCAATTTACATGGATTTCATGATTAATCTTTTTTTTTTTTTTTTTGTCAACTATATATTTTATCATTATGAGGTTCTCGTGAAAATTAATAAGTGAAAAGTTTAAATAATCTTTATACTTATTGCAGACATTGCTGTATCCAAGAATAAATATTTTCCTATCAATCCTTTTTTTTTTTTTTTTTTCTATAATCACACATATAATCAAATATTTTGTCTCACGTAGGTATAACATGATTCGATTGGGGTAAAGTATAGTAGCAATATTTAATTCAGCCTCTACAAATGTGTGCAACCCGATGCAGTATGTGTGAGACTATATTTAAATTAACGAACTTAAACTAGTTGCAAGTATTTAATTTGTTTATTTTTTTTGATCTTCTGATTATATAGAAACTGATGAATTAATGCAGACTGTAAAGTGCAATGGTAAAGAATCAAAGGAAGATGTCAATTGTCATGTCAGATTAAGAACAGATAAGAGGTTAAATTATTGGTAATTCAATTAAAATGTCTTTTTATTTTATTAAAATTAAAATAAAATATATGATGTTTATATTCTTAATTTGAACACGGTTATATACTTACACACATATGTGTCAGGTGAATAAAAATATAGAAAATTCAAGATTTGGATTATTTTAAGTATTTTAAAAATATAATTTTAAAATGAAGTAAGAAATTAATTAAATGTATTAAATAACGAGTTAAACTCTTGTTAGACCACCTTATAAATTCAATTATGTGAGGCTGTCTCATATTAGTTTTTGTGTAAAAAATAAATGTAAGTGGTCTCATGAGAATATATATATATATCATTGTGTTTTATCACTTAATATTTTGTGATATTTTGTTTAAAGTCATGAGAATATATATTGCTTTGTGGGAGAGATTCTCTAAAAAAAGAAGAGCAATACCACATACTTGCATCAACGAATTATAATAGAATATCTTCGTCCTCCAATCGAAGATACGAATTTATCAGTTGTCACCTTACCATTTGAAGATAAATTAAATTGAATTTATATTATTTTATTATGAGCTAAAAAAAGAAAGAAAGAAAGATACTATATCATATATTGCGGAAACGGTCTTATTTTATAGTAATTAAGGTGTGATAATAGTTAATGTTGCCCACTGTTATAAGTACATAAAATGATCATTTAATTAGAACAAAGTAATGAATTGCTGCAGATTTTAATAGGATTTAATGGGATGATATTTTGCAATTTTGTTTAATTATTTAATATTCAGAAAAGGTCCTTTTGAATTTTTGGAAAATAGTGCGATATTTCTGAGAAGCATTTATTCTATTCTACAAATAAAATGTTATTCCTTCAATAATTGGCCCACTAGTTGATGTTTGGACACCAACTTATTTGTGTCCGATAAAAAATATTTGTGATTTAATTATGCAAAGAAATAGACAAGAAGAGGAATTAAAGTACTATAATTTATATTTAAGTTTCCTGATTATTTTCTCGCATATATAAAATGTTAGGGGAAAAAGGTGAAAAATCTTGTGTTCAAGTCTAATATTTGTCTTCCATGGAAATCAATTAAATATAGAAGCTGAAATTTTCAAATATAAATTTATTTTTCACAGGAGAGTGAAAATTAAAGAAAGCACCTAATTCATTAACTTATTGATCATAAGTGGTGGCTTAGCTTCCACCACTTGTTTTGTTCCTAAAACACCGTTTATACCTCCAACCAACTTTTTTAATTTTTTGTTGTATTCATTTCACTCATTCTTAATGAGCAGTACTAATATAATTATTTTACTTTTGTTACCTACCTAAATTTGTTGTTACCAAACCTTGAATGACAATATACGTATATATATATATATATATATGTATGATTTACAAAAAAAAAAAAAAAAAAAGGCAGGCAAAGACGTCCTAGTCAAAAGGGAAAAGTATCAAATTTTACTTATTTGATTCTCAACCAAGAATTTTCACGATCGTTCTAATCACTAAATTAATATATATATATATATATATATATATATAAAAGTTTCTTGGGTCTAGTTAATTAGTTAATTAAACTAGATAGTATAGTATTAAATGTGACTAAGTAGGATTGTGTAGTATTGTTGTTTTGGAGTGTGGAAGTTGTGAGGAAGGATAGGGCAAAAAGGAGAGTCAAAAGTGGTAGGCCTTTGTTTATGACATCTCAAGAACAAGAATAATTATAATAATATCAACATTGTGGGGAATACCCTAAAAACATAATCTTTACATACGCATGTGGAGAGGATTTAAATAATATATATATGTTTTATTTGGTCTTACTATCTACGAGGGAGGATGATTTTCTCATGTTTCATATATTAAATTTAAGTATAAGATCTTAATTTTTGTTTCATCAATATCTGAATTTTTGATCAATTTTATTGTACGCGACAATTGAAGTTTTACGAGGTGAATTAAGCACAACTTTATAATGTGCATTAAATAGTATAGTTAATGTTGAATTTGATTCAATTCAGTATGAAACGGTAATCCACGTGAAACTTTAATTACCATTTATGCATGTAGGGTAAAATTACTCGAAAATTTGATTTGACACCACCATAAAAACAAAATAGTGGTGAAATACTAATATTAATACAACTACATTTTGTTTCCTAATATAATATTAGTGACATAGTTTGCTATTAATTCATGCAATTTTCCCATGTTAAATGTCTTCTAGATATATTTTATTGACATTACAATTTATACAAAATCATTGCGAACAATTAAAGTACACCCACCACACCAATTTCTTACTACCTTTTGTTTAAACATTTTTGTCGTATCATTATTAGACTTATTCAAGATTTTAGTTTCTTCTTACATAGTGTGAACATAGTAAGGACAGTTTAAGAAATCATCCTATAATTTGTCAAACTCGCCCAACACTGTAGATGAGTCATGGTCAAATTTACGCGTGGACTAAATGAGGGTGCATGTTACCTTACCCTACACCATTGCGTATGTTGTTTTGGTGGACAGGGTCAATCTTGACCACGCCCTCTATCTTTTCCATATTCTTCATTTTTTATTTTACTTTTCATACAAAACACATTTTTAACGTACATGGAAACAAATTTATGACACGAAATAAAACACCAATCAATTTAATTATAAACCGAACATCACCGTCAACTGCCTATTCTCAGATTCTTTCTTATCTTGCTATATAGGACACTAAGAACGAGAATATGTTTTTGAATATGTAAAGTTATCATTGTCAATAGAATAATAGTTATGGATACTTGTTTCCATTTAGTATGTTACATATGATCTGATATTGTGACATTTTGGATTCATGATCATTAGGGTTATAAATTCTTGCATGTTTACATGCCATATGTATTTGCTATTTTCATCTCTAATGATGGCATTATATGATCCTATTGCACGTAATATTTCGTCTAGTATTCTAACACCACAATTATAAGTATTCTAAATGACAACATCAATATATACCGTACGTGTGTAAATTGGTGCCATGACGGTTCATTTATTCCTTCCCCGCACATACACACAGATCCAAAATGCGAAAAAGAGAAGGAGAAGAAAAACATAACGATAAACAATAACCAAATCTGAAAATTCTTTCTTTTCCCATTTCATTGAAGTTCAAATCCATATATGTTCAGCAGAAAACACTTTGGTTATGTGCAAATTGGTGTCCTCAACAATTATGGTAAGTTGGAAAGATGGAATATTCAAAGATAAAGTTATGATTTATGAGGATACAGTCTAGGTCCCTCTAAGCTCTCCTAAATGTTCGACTTAGGGGTCCGTCTATGCTACACTCGATGAATTCAACTAGGCCAGGCCAAGATTGACCCCTTAAAATTCTCCGATCATAAGCAGAGATAAAATCGCCTGGTTAGCATCATCCTCCCACAGTTCCACTATACTAACCAGTGAAGGAGACAGAAGCTCGATTATTATTACCACCATATTTAAGTGTCACATATCTACCTCCATCCATTCGCCCATTGCCTGTTGTTATTTGCGGGCCTGTGATTTCCAGGCCTCATGTGCTGATTCCTCTGACCCATACTCTGCTTTGGGAGATCACGAAACTCTACCACTTGAATAGTTCTCTGCTTCTTAGCTGTTCATATGTACAATGATAACATTAAGGTATTGAAACATTAATTGATGATACATTAAGGTTTACAAGGGTAAACTAACCATTTTCAGCTTCCTGATAGCGTTCTTGCAGTTTCCTCTTGGCAGCCTCTAAATTCATCGTAATGGAAGTTTCATTCTTACATTTAAGCTTCTGATGGGAAAAAAGAATAATTAAAGCTTCGAGATGATAAAGAAAACAGAAAAGCACAAATGGATATTTAGGGTAGTTGCAATTCTCACCTCTTGTTGAGGAGGCATTGGTTTCTTCTGAATTGGCTGGTTATCAGTTTTTGGCTGAACCTTAATCTCATTGTTAACCTTTGGTTTAACGGATGGTTTTGATCTAACCAGTGGAGAGACACTATTGGGAGGCTTTGGTCTGCCTGGTCCAGATTCATAGACGTTAGCCCTATTTGCTTTAGGAGGTGATTGCTTCGCCAATGTAGCTTCTGGATTTCTCTGTGGTTCAGTTTTCTTGTCCTTTGGAGGAGCTCGTGAATCACGGGGATTTTCAGCATTTGATTTACGAGGTTCTGTTTTCTCAAGAGTCAGTCTTCTGCCACTTTCTCGGTTCTTGTTGTGTTCTCCAGTGTTCCAGGGATCTGAAACCACATTACCAATCAAAATTAGTCACACTTGTATTCTCTTTAGTTGGATATTCGACTAATTAACTGAACTAGCAAAAGCCAAAAAGAGAATGCAGCGTAGGGATGGGGAAGAAACTTACTTCCATCATCATCTATCCCGTCAAAGAACTTTGTGAATCGCAATTGGAGAACACAAGACAAGCAAAAGTAAGTCAGTACACAAGAAAAGCATTTCCCATTGCAAATATTCTGACCAAAACAAGATAAGATATTGCACCTGTGAGAGCTCCATTGAAGTGGGGGTAGCAAAGAAAACTCCTTCATCGAGTGGAGGAGATGGTAGTCCTTCCTCTTCTTCAACAGCAGATGTTTTCACCGATTCTGTTGCCATTTCTGCACAATTAAAATGACAGCAAGTCATTAAATCATGAATCGAGGTGCTACAGAAATTTCCAAAATTCATGCTCAGAAAAGAGATTTTCAGGTTAAGGTACCTGCAATTGCCGCTGTAGCATTAAACCATGCATCAACTATGACTTTCCAATCCCTGCATTTCAAAAGCTCAAACCATGAGAAGCGGAAATTTCTAGTTAAACGTACATCAGAATAATAATAATCAAGGCTGTTATCCCGTCTCTTGGGAATGCACGGCTAAAGAAGAAAAGAGAATGTATCACACGACAATTTCCACATCCAACATTCACTATTAAAGAGTAATAACATGGAGAAGTTGAGTTTTTTCTCAACACAAGGTTTATTCAACAGATGATTTTCAATGAAATCTGGCCTTAGAATTTCCAGCATGACATAAAATAAACGACTGGACCAGAAAACCATGACCAACATATACACTCGTCAGAGACATCAAATTCTTTTTTAGGCCAACAGATAATGTGGACCTAAAAGGAACAAGAACGTGAGAAACATGACAAGGTGACGCCATGTAGAAAGCATTCGTTACTCAATCACGTTACACTAACTCATCAACACAATAATCATGGAGCGATCAGAGAGAGTTCATACTCTATCAATGTCCTGACAAGATTTCGAATCTCCTGTGATCCATGCTTACGTAGGGCCTTAACCGATATTCCAATCTCTGTTTCCTGAATTATAAACAAACAAGTTTGAGAACTCTTAATCTTCAATGCAAAACAAGACTGAAGAAGCAGAACAGCTACCGAAACAACAAACAAGTATGATATACAAATCGAACCTTGAGAATCTCCACAGACAAAGGCATCAGCTGAAGTTTCCTCAAAGAATCAAAAAGCAGTGCATCAGACTGTCAAGGAAAAAAGAGTTAACAATCAAAACCAGAGAAGAGAAAAACAAAACTAACAGTCATAAGCTAAACCAATGAAACATACAAATATATGAAATTAAACAACAAACAAATGGAACCATTTCCACATCAAGACTAAAGAATGTCTCAATCCCACAAAATCACAATCAATAAACAGGCAAAAAACCTCAAATTCACCAACATAAACTAACCAATTAAGCATACAAACCAATTGGATCCAATTCATAAGTAAAGAACAGAAATCAAACCTCTTCTTCAAAGTTATCAATGATTTCTTTGATCCTCAACACCTCTGCATAAAACTGAGACTCCTCCTCAATCTCATCAGTCAACGCTTCAGCTTCTCCAAAACTGTAATTGCTCACATGATTCGTTTTCATCTCCGAAACTTGTCTATGATCATCATCGTAATCTCTGCTGCTGCTATTCACCTTGCTCTCTTTCGTGTCTTTACTCCCTGAAGCATCAATCTCGCTCTTCAACTTATCCTCACTCTGCTCTAAACCATCGCGATTCGGCACAGCCAATTCAACTTTATCACATCCAAAACACTTCGTAACTTTGCACGTAAACAGCATCTCTGCTATCCGATCCCTCTTCAGTTTGAAATCATATGGACAATCGGAAGCAGCGACCAATATCGCATTCTCAATTATATTAAAAATGTCGGAATTTGCAGTCCGGAAATACTCCCTCCATCTATCGAGACTCGCAGAAGTATCGGCCATGGTGAACAAATCAATCTAATTCACAAAGCCTTTATTCAAATTAAATGGGGATTTCTCAATCAGTGACCAGATCGAGAATTCGATTCTATTCTCATAGATAAGTATCACAATTCGATGTTGATGATACACCGCAAATCAAAACTCGCAGGGAAAACCTTATTGGAACAAAATCTGGCGTTAATTTTGATTGGGTATAGATAGAAACAGTAGGTTTTTCAGATGGAGAATGAAGAATAGAATTGTGGACAGAGATTGAGTCCAACGAGATTCTCTAAATAATAAACTGAAATTCTTTTCCAAATCAATCTGTAGGCTATTGCACAGGAAACCGACTAGGCAAGCAGAAAAAAGTAAAAATCTAAACTGGATTTTATTCGAAGAACTGAGATGGCATAGAAATATGATGAATTCTGCAGAAAATCAATAGTGAAACATTTCAATTGACGGAAATTCAGAGAAGAAGAATATATGTCAAAAAGTAATGAGAGACAATCTCTCCTCTGTCTCTCTCTCTCTCTCTATCTATCTCACACTGGATTTTTTCTCTCTCTAGAACACCATTCAATATATTGCAAAGATGAAGAGAGAGAAAATATAATTTGCAAGATTTCGGTAGGATGATGAGAGATACAGAGAAAAGGGGCAGGTGATCGGCACAAAGGAAACGGGTTCTGAGAAGGTTCAACCCTTTTGTCTGTTGCTAACATGAACCGTTTTAGTATCAAAAACCCATGCCCAAGAGAGAGAGAGTCTTTACATGTACTTGTATATATCTATATATGGCCAAATAGTCTTGAAATTTTTTACTCCAAAATTCTATATTTTGACTCATTTTTTTGGATCCAAGCTTTGTTCTACTATAATTTAGTTTGTATTTTTCTGGTATAATATACACTTGTCAAATTTTAGGTCATGTCGTATATGTTATTTAATGTGATATGTCGTGTGTCGATCATAATAACTGTTAATTTTTAAGATGGAAGATTATCCGATCTTTAAAATGCAACTATTTTATCGGGTTTAGATCATGTTATCTCATCTTTAAAAGATAAAGATAAAGTAGGTGTCATCATTTGGTGGCTCGTAATTTCATTTGTTTTACCACACGTGGCGCTCATGTATTTTTTTTTTTCTGATCTTACGAGATGACGTGATCATAAATGATATGTTAAATTTACGACAATCTTAAATTACAAGTTGATTTTCCATAACTTTTAACGCGAAAAAAAAAAACAAATATAAAAAGTAATTAAGATAAGACTAACGATAAAATTAAATTCGTTAAAATGAGATATTCTCAAAGAAAAGGTTGAGATTGTTTACTTTAAATAATTAAATAAAATATAATTTTTGATAAATGAGAACCAAACACTCTTTTAAGGCATGATTTTAAAATGTCGATATAATATACACCTATATTAATAATAAGATATTTGACATATATATCTTATCAGAACGAAGGATTCAAACAATCATTTGCTATGCTATTTTCCTTTTCACAGCTAAGGTTACTTGAAAAGTTGATGTAATTAATTAATTAATTACTTTTACTTTTTAAAATAGACATTAAGATTTATAAAAGAAACAAGAAAAGGAGGATGGGTTTGTTGGGGGGGGGGGGAGGATAGCCAGTAGGAGGACGTTTGGCGTGTCACGGTCTCGAAATTCACGTGTTGTCCTGCGTTGAATGTGTGCGGGTGTTAAAGTGACGCGTCTGTTACGTACAGGCGGTTTTCGGGTCACCCGTTACCGTGGGCGCCATTAATGAGTTAGTTTGAAATACTCGCGGCGACCCGTTTTTGCACCTCGCCCGCCAATTCCACGCGACGCTCAAATGGGACCCACCCTTTCCCTTTGTGGTCCCAACTTTATCTCCCTATTATTCTATTTTATTTTATATTTTTGCCTTTCTCATTATTCCTTTCCCCTTAAATAATACCTCATTCATTTTAAAATAAATGTCTGTTTTATAATTTGAATTTTATTTCAAATTAACCATCATCATATTTATTTAATTTTCAAATTATTCCTATTGATATTTAGTATCTAAAATTTAGAAATTTGATATAATACTTTTTATGAAATTAATTTGATTGTGTTTTTAATTTTGATTCTAAATTTCCTAATTTGTAAATGTTGTATTTTTCTAATTTTTATGTTTCTTACTTTATGATAAAAAATCAAAATGAATAATTCTTATTACTATTTATGAAACTTTGGTATGTATTACGTATTTTCCTAATTTAGACTCATTTTTTTAAATTACTCTACTGTCAGTCAATCTTTTTTAGGAAAAGTATTTGCATCAATTAAAATTAAATGAATTTTATTTTACCAAATGCTATGGATTAATAAGTTAATTTATTTCCGATACAAATATTAGGATATGAAATATAATACATAAAATTTATAAATTAAAATGTTTAATTACAGAAAAAATGTGCATTGTAAATTTTTGCTTTAATAGTCAATATCAATATGAATGAATATTACTACGAGAGGTAGATTATAATTATATTAGTAATATATATATAATATTAATAATGATATATAGACCTTTTAGTTTTGGATTACTCATTTAAGTAGACTGTCTCAATGAGATGGAGCACTAATTAGAAGAACTATGTCCATAAATAATCGACTTTAACTAATAGTAATATGATATGACTTGATATAGTCCTCGTTCTACGAAATGTATTTTATAAGGCAGTTTCATCCAAATTTTTACCTTTAGTTTAATTTTATTTTTTGGTTAAGCTGCAATTATACTGTACTCTATGACTTAAATGCAACTTAATCCAGTCATTAATTGTTATTAATACATAAATGCTGAAATAAAAGCAAACAGAATTTGGTAAATGACTTATTTTATCAAGCAATTATGAGATTGTTGTTATAAGGTAGGTTAGTTATAGAAATAGAAAAAAATTGCATGGGACAGTGGAGTATGATTTGGAATATGGACAATGGATAGTAATTATAAAAGTTTATTTCAATAAGTAATTAAACGCTATCGAGTTTTATTTTGAGAAAATTGTACATGCTGGCTGAAATTAAATTAATCGATTTATCTTTATATTTCCATAACAAGACATACATATTTATGTATATGAATAGTGGTAAATAAAAATGTAAATAATTATCAGATCAATCGATTATTAGCCAAATTAAATCAACTAATAAAAAATTTATTCAACCACATTATACTAAAACTATTATTCTAGCCATTTTTATACACAAAAAGCTGATTTAAGTAACCTCAATCTCTCTTTCTCC
This sequence comes from Scutellaria barbata, assembly GCA_028654395.1. Classification (NCBI taxonomy): domain Eukaryota; kingdom Viridiplantae; phylum Streptophyta; class Magnoliopsida; order Lamiales; family Lamiaceae; genus Scutellaria; species Scutellaria barbata. The sequence goes on along the minus strand of CM053646.1, from coordinate 7,416,127 downwards.
AATATCATTTATTATAGTCTCGTAGAATATCTGGGTTTAGCAATGAACTTGTGTTTGGATTGACTAATTCGAATGACAATATATGGAAAATATATTTCAAAAATTCGTTCAAATTATTAAAAAAAAAACAAAAAAAAAAGAATTGAAGGGCCACTGTTTCCAAGACTTGTTTGGTAACAAAAACAATGAACCAAACATATTAAATGAATTAAGTGTGATTGAAATAGTGGTGTTGGGTGATGATAGTGACATAAAGGTGAAGTTTTAATTATTTTTAAAATAAAAAATTGAATTGTGTAGTAATTAAATTACAATTGGCAGCAGATTAAGACACGTTTTCGATGAAAGAACGTTAATGTTAGTAGTGCGTGTCCGATTGATCCTCATCCTATCGTCTTTCTCTCTCTACTTCATCCTATCATCTATTTTTCTTATTTATTTACATATTAATTCTTATAAATATTACTCAATCTATTGCAAAATAAATTTTATTGTAGAAGTTTGTACACAAATTAAGAATGATATTATCTACTTTATCTAAGTACATAAATTGTTATAGGTAATTATCTCAATTGAGAAAATAGCCCAAACTGCTCTCATTCTCTATATTTTGGGCAGAATTGTCCATTAATATAAAATAAAGTCCCTAAATATCCTATTACTTATATTGTAGTTCCCAATTGTCAAAAAATTTGACCTGACAATTTGAATTCGTACGGTATGTCAACTTGTCTCCGACACTGTCTACCATCTCTGAAAAAGCAGTCTAAAAATTTCAGAAAAGCATCGGAGACTTGCCCTTTAACTCTGGTAAAATTCGTGTAAGCCAAAAAAAATTCGTGTAAGGTCAAAAAAAAAAAAAAAATTTCCTTTGCCTTGCACGCAATTAAAAATTCATGTAAGGTTAAAAAAAAAAAAAAAAAAAAATTTTTTTGCCTTTGCCTTGCACGCAATTAAAAATTTGTGTAAGGTAAATTTTTTTTTTTTCTTTAGGCCTTACACGAATTCGTGTAAGGCCTAAATAATTTTTTTTTTTTTTTTGTCTTACATGAATTTTTAATTACATGCAAGGCAAATGCAAAAAAAAATATAATTTTTTTTTTTGGCCTTACACGAATTTTTTTTGGCTTACACGAATTTTACCCGAGTCAAAGGGCAAGTCTCCGATGCTTTTCTGAAATTTTTAAACTGTTTTTTCAGAGATGGCAGACAGTGTCGGCCACAAGTTGACATACCGTACGAATTCAAATTGTCAGGTCAAATTTTTGGGCAATTGGGGATTACAATATAAGCAATAGGGTATGTGAGGACTTTATTTTATATTAATGGGCAATTCGGCCCAAAATATAGAGAATGAGGGCAGTTTGGGCCGTTTTCTCTAATTAAATTTTCAACAATCATTTTATATGCGATAAAATATGGATAAATATATCTTGAAATTATCTCATATATATATATATAATGACTCTTAATTTGAATTTTTTTGGGGATCAAATCGATATTAATTTTGGAATGACAAAAGTAAAATTATCCTTGATAAAATTCTCTCGCTAATTACAAATTATAATCTCTTATTTTGGTTTGGAGTATATGTTTTATGTAGTCGGTAGATCTCGAATGAAAGAATAAGTATCTCAATATTAATTTAAGATATATACTTGGGAATTGGAATATGAATTTATGCTGTTTTCTCCAATTGTTTTATTATAAAATAAATAAGAAAGGAAGATTTATCATTTATTGCATTCCAATTCAACATTTACCAAATGCAGATTCAATTTTAGAATTGCAGTGATGCGACTGGTACAATCCACCAACACCATTGAAATTGCACATAACATGAAATATAATAAAATAAATAAAGTTACCCATCAATTTAAATATTTAATTAAGACAAACGATTACTATCAAAGGTTAATTCATATATTGTGCCATGCACCAAAAAGAACAAATAAAATCTAGTTATTTCCTTATTATATTAGATGGATGTGAATGTTTACAAGTTCTTACAGACAACCATCGTAAGTTAATATCTTAATAATTATCGAATGATACAAAACGGTGGATAATTTAAACGTAAGAATTCAGCATCAATTTTAATATTCAAGTTTTGAAAACTACAAGTCAACCCTAAATTAATATCTTCTATTGCTTGTGGGAAATATTATATTTTTCTCGTTTCTCAAACTTGCAATGAAATAAAACTAAATGGAATATAGTATTGTTCAAATTCACTTAAATTATAAAGAAGAGTTCGAAATTATGTATGTGATTTTGTTTTCAATTCAATCAATTTTTAACTACATCGAATTCAAATAATTTGTTTTTTTTTTTTTTAATATTTTCTAGTGCTTTGTATTTGTTTAATGATGATTTTCATTAATACTTACTTTTTTTTTTTTTGGGTGCCGAAATTCTTGCAGTCAAATTCAAGTTTTCCTGAGAATGATTCAAATAACTATCGATAAAATGAAATGAAATAATGTTGGGAATATGGTCAAAAAGTCCAAAGACATGGCAGCCCCATTTGCCTCTTATAAAAAACAATATTTTCAACAAACATCTTCAAATTCATTGAATTGAGTGAACCAAAAAAAGTCAAGGACAATCCAAGTATATTAAAAATAATATTAATAAAATAAGAATATAGAACAAAACACATCGTATATTATTCTTTGGTACTAGTCCAAATACGACGTTAATTTGCATATACAGCATTAATATGTATATGAGTAATAAGTAATTTAATTTGTAAGTAATTTTTAAAAGTAAACTCAGACCATCCTAGGTTATGGACTGTGGGTGCTCTAGGCCTGGACTTACTAGGATGATTGGGTTGGGCTGTCCACATTGAGCTATGGGCCCAACAGTTATCAAAACTATGTTATAGGCTCAACTATGATGGCCCAAGAGAACCATAGGACTTCATTTAGAAAGTCCATCTCCAAACCTAGTTTCTATGAAAATAAGTCAAAAAAAGAAAAAAGAAAAAGTAAAAAAAACTCAAAAGAGAAGTACAAAATCTGAAAATAAAAGATTAGATCGATAATGAAACATGTCTATTAATCAAACATTTATCTTTATATTAATTACAAATCCTGTATTGAAGCAGAAGTTCATATTCTACAATTGTGTACATATAGAAAATAAATATAAATAGAGAATTTGATAGATGCATGGGTGTAGAAATTAAATGAAGTATTAATACTCATTGATAAAAAAAGAGAATAAAATGGGAATAATCTAATAGGATATAGAGACATCCTAACTAGGTCAGCACCCCTCTATACCCTTCCTAAATCCCCAATGAATACAAAATATTGATTGAAGTAAGAGTTACATTGTTCAATCGACATTCCTCCTGCGATGATAATAGATGACCGCCAATACCAACTCGTAGTCGGAAGAATGCTTCAATAAAAAACAACAACACAGATATAAATATTAGTAATTGAAATAATATTAATTAATGTAGAGAAAAATAATTAATACCATATCATACCTCTGAATTGGATTCCAACCTGTATTCTGTCATCAGCCATGGTGTTTTGACCTTATTTTCAATATATGTTAAGGACAACTTGTGGCCGATCTTGGTTCGGTTCTTGTCCCTGATGAGCTTCGTTTGGGTGGCTCTCCAAAATCCAATTTTGGATTTGACAACACGTTCATACTTGGATTTTCCCAATTTCTTGACCCGGGTGAAGAAATAATATTTTCCATCCCCATGATCAACGGCTAAAGCTGCAAAATACATGCAAGAGATATAATATTAGTTTAAGTAAATAAAAACCCTAAATAAATTGAGATTAACTGCATGCATGCATGAATAGTGGAGAACCTGGGAGTTGATGAGGCTCATAGTCATAGACATCAAGAGTGGATATGATCCCTCTTGGAATGTAGCCATTAACGTACTCGACTTTGAGATAGTTGTTGATGAGTTGTACGTCAGTGGGTCGGAATTTGACACCGGGAGGAACAGCCAACTTCCAATCTTCGTAATCGGGTGGCTGTGACTCTGATGGAGCGGCGGTGATGGCAGTACCTTGTTCTTGATCATGAAATACCTGATGCTCTTCTTCTTCTTGTTGAAGATGCAATACCTGCTGCTCTTCTTCTTCTTGATCTTGCAATACCTGCTGCTCTTCTTGTTCTTGTTGATCATGGAATTGAGGCAGATCAGGCAGCCCGGCAAAAAAATCATCCAGCCAATCCACTTCTTCTCGGAGATGTTCTTCGTTAATAATGTGTTCCAACTCAGCCGCAAACGATAGATCTTCTTCTGATAACGGCGCCATGGATGATCATCAACATACAACGTTGTTTAGTAAGAAATAGGTGGATACAGTAATCAACAAATCCTTTGATCTCAGGTTTATCAGGGTTCTCTTGCTCAATCCTCGGCTATTTGTCTTTCCTCACAAGTAAACAATCTACTCTAACAGAATTTGTGAAATGTGTTGCATTTTAATTAAAATAATGTTTTTCTCTATTTCTAGAATTTTACGCGAGATAGGAGTACCACCAGACTCTGCGATTTTCGTGCTCGTATCTAGCTATAATCAAGATTGTTTTTCAAAAATAATTCGATATTATTTATATGATTTTAACTCAAATAATTTTACCAATAATTAGAGACAGCACCTATATAGAGACAGCACCTATATTTATTTTACCCCTGAAATAAATATATTAATATTGCTATCATCCGAAAATTTAAATAAACTTTTTTTTTTTGACTACTCTGAATTTAAATTTTGTTAAGAATTCTGTTCGGAGGATTTACATTTGGTTCAAATTCTTAACATTTGATAAGTTTGAGGTAGATACTATAATTTTGTTTAAAATTGATTCAAATAGTTCAAATTCGCGATCTCACGTGTGATTCACATGTGATTTAAGTCCAATTACGCACCCCAATTGGATAAAATTCATGAAGTCCAAAAAGATAAAATCCATCACACGTGTGATTTGAGTCCAATTACGCAATTGAGGCTCAAATTGGACAAAATTTGCAAAGCCCGAAAAGATAAAATCCTAAACTATCAATCCAAAAAATTAAAATTCCAAATTGTCAAATCCCAACATTATTATAGGACAATTTTAATAGTTAACTCATAGAAAAATCCAGAGTGACCCCATCAAGATGAGAATAAGACTAAGATCGAACTAGCGATTATTAACTTACTAAATACCGGATAATTATTATGCCCAAATTGAAAAGGCAAATCGATATCTATACTAAACCAAACAAAATTAGTGGCTCAAAGTTGCATGGAAATATATTGAAACGTTAAATTCAACTTAATTTGATAAAATAAAATAAAAAGAAGCACATAAACATGCATGCAGACATTACAATTACATAAAAATGAGTCAATCCTATAACTGAGAATTGGAAGCTGGGAGTTGATTGGTGGATGAGGGCTGACAGTAATCACCAATACTGGCCATCAACTAGGTTTCTTTAATTCTTTTTGTAGTTTCTTGGAATTTCTGAAATGTGTAGCATCTTATTATTAATAATAATAATAATAATAATAATAATAATAATAATAATAATAATGTTTCTTTTCTATTTATAGAATTTTATATTTATATGATTCTATTGTATATATTCAAACATATAATTAGTTTCAACATAATTGGTTCTCATCATGTAAGTGTACTAAAAATAAAACAAACTCAAAAGAAGTACAAAATCTGAAAATATAAGATTAGATCGATAATGAAACATGTATATTAATCAAACATTTATCTTTATATTAATTAAAAATCTTTTATCTTTATATTAATTACAAATCTTGTATTGGAGGAGAAGTTCATATTCTCCCACCATTTCATATAATTGTGTACATGTAGAAAATAAATATAAATAGAGAATTTGATAGATGCATGGATGTTGATCATGGAATTGTACCTCCTCCAGCAGATCAGGCAGACCGGCAAAAAAATCATCCAGCGAATCGAACGAATCTTAATCTTGATTTTCTCCTCCGTTTGATACCATCATGTTTTCCAAATATGATAGATCTTCTTCTGAGATCTTCTTCTGTGGCGTGTCCATGGACGAATCTTGATCACTTCTTCTTCTGTGATCAGTGGCGTGTCCATGGACGAATCTTGATAATATTTTTCTTATTTTCGTGTTCGGATCTCTGATTTTAAGGATAAATTATATATTCAATTATAAAATTATATTCTATATACACACATAATCATATATATTCTATGCATCATATAAATGGGTAGTCATATTATCCTATTTCATGTATTCATACATATTAGTTTTCAATATTGTTTCAATGATTTCAATATTTATTTTCACAGATTTATTTTTATTTTCATCTCATGAATAAATACGATTTATCTTTATATATATAGCTATAATCAAGATTGTTTTTCAAAAATAACTCGATATTATTCATATGATTTTAACTAAAAATTTATCTTTATATATCTAGGTATAATCAAGATTGTTTTTCAAAAATAACTCGATATTATTTATATGATTTTAACTAAAATAATTTTACCAATAATTAGAGACAACACATATATAGAGACCAATTTACCCATGAAATAAATATATTAATATTGCTATCATCCGGAAATTTAAATAAACTTCTTGTTTTGCGTTGACTACTCTAAATGTAAATTTTGTTATGAATTCTGTTCAGATGATTTACATTTGGCTCAAATTCTTAACATTTGACAAGTTTGACGTAGATACTATAATTTTGTTTAAAATTGATTTGAATAGCCCAAATTTACGATCTCACGTGTGATTCATGTATGTACAATTTGAGCTCAATTATACAATTGGGGTTCGAATTGGACAACATTCGTGAAATTCAAAAAGATAAATCTTAAATCACCAGCCCAAAAAATTAAAATTCTAAATTGTCAAATCCCTTACATTAGAGGACAATTTTAGTAGTTAACTCATTGAAAAATATAAATTTTGTTAAGAATTCTCCTCAGCGAATTTACATTTTGTTCAAATTCTTAACTATAATTTTGTTTAAATTTTATAATTCAACTATAATTTTGTTTAACTTTATAATTTATATTTTTATGTTAGGTTTGAGTTAAAATTTTGATTATCAATTCTTATCTTAAATAGATAATTAGGGATATAACTTTATTTTTTATGTGTTATCATTGATTTTACTAGATGCAATGCAACTTTCTTAGACAAATAATTTCAATATCTTTTCTGATATCCTTTATTGTTGAATGTTTAAAACCTTCTCATCTCAATTTCTTTTTTATGCATCTTCTATCACTTATGATCTCATCTCAATAGACCTATGGAGTATACTAAATATGGTAAAAGCAGATGTAGTAGAGGTTGCAAAGCGGACCATCCATCAACCGAGAAACATAACCTACCTCAAAGCGCCATCACCAATTCCATTCCCCAGTCTCATGTGCAGCTAATCGATCACCGATTTCATTTCCCAGTCTCATATGAGCTAGCCGTTCAAGTCTCATATGAGCTAACCAATGAACATAACGTTTTTTGTGTCACCGTCCTTTAGAAAACTTTATCAATAAAGAGAAGACTTGATATGAATGAGAAGCTTGACAAATGTCTCAAACTCTATAAATTTTTAAAATATGTTAAACTTTTCTAAGCTATATATTTTTTAGAAATTTGATCTTTTTATAAAATGGTGCAAATATATATACACTTTCCCAACTATATAGTAATAATTTATTAGTGGGTCTCTCAATAAAATTACTGACTTTGTCAGCGTGTTTGATTATAGTTCAAATAACACTCCTCATTTCAATTCAAGTTGAAGATAGTAGAAAAACATGGGATTTGAAGTAGTAAACAATTGGAGAAGCAAAAAAAACCTTTCTACTTCTCAAATGTACAGTATTGCAACATCACAATTGAATCGACTATTGTGAATACAAAAAAAAAAAACCAATCTTGACTTCAAATCATTTCCTTCCTCCTAGTGATATGTTGGCCATCTCTTTACACCCTGCATTTAAATGTGAAATACGCACGTGTTGAAGTGTGATGAATGATGCTGTTAATATAAATGATAATAGATAGCACACTATGTAAAAAAATAATAATTGAGCAACAACAAGCATCACCATTTCTGTCAAAATTGTGAGCCTTTTGAATTTAGCAATCTCACCTTTGCATATATAAGAAAAAACCAATCACAAATGATAATAGATAGCACACTATGTAAAAAAATAATAATTGAGCAACAACAAGCATCACCATTTCTGTCAAAATTGTGAGCCTTTTGAATTTAGCAATCTCACCTTTGCATATATAAGAAAAAACCAATCACCATTTTCCAGAGCATTTTGATCAACAAACACTATTTACAAACAGATGAATGTCCCACAACAATAATACAGCTTGTGTTTGCTCCATAGATGAAAAGCACTTTCGAATATATAGTAGCATAAGGATGTGAGAGTTCATGAAGATTGAAAGCCAACGAGTTCTTAGATTTTACGAATTTCAGGCAAATGAAATCGTCTAGGAGATTTCCTCGAATCATTGAACATTCTCACATACAATCCCTTACCAGAATAGAACTACACATTGACAAGACTACTGATTTGAGCCTGGCCAAAAGCTCCTATTATTACAACTGGGAAATTCTACATTAACAAAGATGAATAATGCTCTCGCTCCTATTATTACAACTTGGAAATTCTACATCAACAAAGATGAATAATGCATCTTGACTAAATCAGAGATGCAGTAAAGCTGTAGGCTGCAAGTTAATCAAGTGGTTCATGTATCTCAGGATCAAAATAACTCGGGTTGCTTCACTCCTTATGCATACCATATTCAAGAACTTGGTCCTTTTATTAATGATAGAAGCAACTACACTAAAAAAGAACACCATGACTTCAACGAAGAGCAGATGATTTGGAGGAAAAATGGGTACAATGTTCTACTTCTAGCAATCAAATAAGACTAATATCATCATAACAAACTAAGCTAGCTATTAATGAATACCAATATTAATTCGTTGTTACCTGATTAAGGAGGCAATGCAGCTGGTTCTTGGGGGGAAGAAGAAGAAGAAGGTGGTGCTGATTCTCTGCGAAGCTCCTTAACCACAGCGGCCAACGATTCTGGATTGATACCCATTTCACAAAGCGCCATGAGAATTGAAAGCGTGTGACGATCCAAGCCCGTTTCAAGAATGTTTGACATGTGAAACACCAAATCCAGTGACTCTCGTGCAGTTCTTGCAGCCTCTGGATCCATGCACTGGAAAAGAACAACTTTCACTAAAGCATTTCAGAATTAATCAAAATATAAAACTTCTTGTCAAATTAAAAAATCTATATCCTTCTGCAGTGTGATTTTGGTTCGGCAAAAATAAAAAACAATACAACAAAAGGAGAATATAGTCAATTCTAGGAAGTAGGGTTTGTTATTTCACGGAAGAGAATTGAGCTAGCCAACAATTGACAGATCTCAGTGTATAATATCTCAGCAGTTTCACCAATTATGGGGATTTAGAGAACTCTTATGTAACCGCACAAAATTAATAGCTTCATAATCGCAAAATTAAGAAGATAAATAAGAAAGAAGAAAAGGCATTCATCGATACCTTCAATTTTGCAAAAGGGGGAGTTTTATTGGATCTCGTGGAATAAGTGAAATCTGGAGTTAATCGACAACAATACTCTATTCTAGGTGCGTAGTTGTCCGGAGTCAGACTGCTGATGGTAGCCGGCGGGAGGCGTTGGTGGTGGTGGTGGTGGAGCTCTGAAGAAGCGAATACTGAAAGACTGAAGATAGTGAGGCCTAAAGAGTAAAATCCCACCAGGTAGACTGGATATTGGGCCGTCTCAAGATTGTAATTGGGCCAAGTGGACCAAGCCAAGAAATTGTTGGGCTAATGCTGGATAAAGTTGATAGTAGTAATGATGCAATGGGCCAATAAGTTTTCGATTTAAATGGAAAAATTGTAATCATGTTTTTTTATTCTGAAAGTTAAGTAGATGATATTATTATTTCTCAAAGATAATGAGACCAGCATTGCAAAATTCTGTTATGAAAACAGGTGGTTGGATTTTATATGTTTGAAGATATAGATTCATTAAATAATCAACAAAACAAATCAATCGATCAATCAAATCAATTTGAGAATAACGTATTAGAGAAATATGTCTAAATTTTTAAATTCAAGCATACAAAATTTAAAGAAGAATACACCGTTTTTAAAATATAATACTCGATATCTTCAAAACATCAAAAAATTGATGGAATATTCTGTTTAAGGACAATGCAAAATAAGCCTCTGTGTTAATTAATTCCAAAAATAATACGATATGTTTCCCTACTTAATTGTAGACATTATGTCATATAATTGAAGATAGACTTGGGTTTTAAGTGGTATCCAAAATGAAATAAATATCATTATATAAAAAGACAATTTATATTGACATGGAGATATTATTTCCTAGTATATTTCTAAATTATTCGCCAAACTATAATTTTCACCCTAAATACAATATATATATATATATATATATATATATATATATTGATTCATTTTGATAAATTTCTCAATAACACATGGGTCCATTAGTTGCCAATAACCATGACCCCTTTTAACAAATATCCAGATTTTATGATGTCATGCATGACCGTTTTCTTAAGTCATTCTCCAATATTCAAATTATTTCTCGATCGATAATTTTTTAATCAATATTACTTCATAATCAAACAAAAGTAACCAAAAAGTGCGTAAAATTGATTTTTGTTTTTAATGAGTAGTATATTCATCTCAATTGAAAAAATAGCAAAGAAAAATACATAAAATTCGTTTTAGTTTAATTTTCAACTATAGGAATGTTGAGATCACATAATTAAGAATGATATTTGCTCGTTCTAATTCATTATGTAATACACATTATATCCTATTCATTTCATGATTCGCAACATGATTGATATATTATTATGCTCCATTAATATCAATTAACACATATATTTTCTAATATATTTATATCTAATATATATTGTATTTGATATATATTGATAGTATGACTATTACATAACATATACTAACATATATACTTCTAGCATTTATTCCAATAATTTTTTTGAATCAAGAGAGATTGTTTGATCTTTTTATATAATGTGCCCACACACCTCGCTGGAAGATGAGGTGGTGGGTTTTGACCAATGGTGAACCTAAATTTTTAAAATTGGGTTATGACAAATAAATATTAGATAATATAATTTTTTTACACATATATATTGTTTAAACTTAAAGTCATATAATTTAAAAGATGTAAATATATAAAAGGTTACAAAAAATTCAAGTAATAATTATAATTTATCTATATTATTTGGAAGCGTGGAAATGATATACAATATCACCAGAAATTTGTAAGAACAATCATTCTTAATAAAAGTGATCAAATAATAATTTAATAATTGATCATTTATGTTATAATTTAATAACATACATGTTAAAACACAAACTCTAATTTATTAACAAACAACATCAAATTAACTTAAATAAAATAAATCAAAAAATAAATATTAATATTTCAAATAATAATAATAATGGTTGTTGATTCACTTGGAAAGACAACGTTTAATATTTATTTTTCTTTATTATATAATTTTAATGAAATTTTTTGTAATTAGATTAAAAGAGGTAAACTTTTAAAAAATTATATATTAGGGATACGGTTGTACTCCATGTCACTTAATTGGATTTGCCTCTGGTTTGGATCATTATTATCGATCTGTCTCACTATTATGCATATCTCTATGCACTTAATTATTTACTACATATATCACAGATTAATTCATTTTTTATTTGCATATAGATTAAGAAATTTATTCAATCTACTTTGATATTCTTTCTATTTTGTTATTTAATATGATACATATAAGTAGTCAATTACGAAAAATACATTAAATATAAGTATATTTGGAAGATAGTATTTAATACACTGTAAAAAAAATTAAATTGAATGTAATTTTGGGAAGCATAAAAAAGGAAAATTTTGTAAGGAAAGTTGAAAACAGCTACACAATACACCTTTCTCTAATCCTCAATATACTAATAGAACCCATTAATAACCAGACAAAAAAGTGCTTTATTTTATACTAATATATTCAAAATTGCTCCACCTAATTAATTGATTAAATCATAGAAAGCAGATTATAAAGACCCTAGATTCTTGGACATACTCTCTCTCTCTCTCTCTCTCTCTCTCTCAAGTCTCAACACACACTCACGGAGCCATGGCATCTCAGCCATGGTTAATAATCTACACATTACTGATTTGTGTATCAGCAGTGAAATCCCATTACGAAGCAGACAAAATTACAGGTTTGCCAGGCCAACCAAAGGTGAATTTCCAGCAATTTTCAGGCTACATTACCGTTGATGAAAAGCGAAAAAGATCCTATTTTTACTACTTCGTCGAAGCAGAATCCGACCCTGATTCCAAGCCTCTTGTTCTTTGGTTGAATGGAGGTATCTTCTTCAACCCCAGATTCAATTTTACCTTTACTTTCGATATTTTATAATAAGTTATAATTTATTATTATTATTATTATTTTATTTTTTTTATCAGGGCCCGGTTGTTCATCCATTGGAGCTGGGGCTTTCAGCGAGCATGGTCCCTTTAAACCAAGAGGAAATATTTTGGTAGAAAATAATTACAGCTGGAATAAAGGTGTCTGATCTGAAACAGTAATTCTTCTTTTGTTTTTTTTATTGATTATGCTATTTTAAGGTACGATTCTGTGTTTATATTTTTACAGCTGCAAACGTGCTGTACTTGGAATCACCTGCTGGAGTGGGTTTTTCTTTTTCTGCCAATAAATCTTTCTACCAATCTGTGAATGATAAAATGACAGGTTTGAAACTACAGTTATTACTTTACTATGATTGGACATTTATTTGGGAATTGAACGCATTACAATCTATCTGATCAGTATGTTTATTTGACATAAATTTTCTAATTTTTCTTTCTCTGTTGCTTAGCTCGAGACAACCTTAATTTCCTCAAAAATTGGTTGGAGAAATTCCCACATTTCAAGAATAGAGAGTTCTACATTACTGGAGAAAGTTATGGTGGTATGTATGTATGTTTTTATGCATGTTTCTCCAATAAGTAGCAAAATCCTATATAGTGTAAGCTTATTCTAAGCTAATCTTGGTTAATTGTTAAACAGGGCATTATGTTCCTCAAGTAGCTAATCTCATTGTTCAATCTAAAGCAAAGATCAATCTCAAAGGAATTGCAGTGAGTAAACATCATAGAGATTACCTCACATTTGGTCAAATGATATGTTGATCTGATTGGTCTTTTCTGATTGCTTGATTCTCTTGTGATGAAACCAGATTGGAAATCCTCTTCTTGAATTCAACACAGATTTCAACTCGAGGGCTGAGTATCTATGGTCTCATGGGCTGATATCAGATGCCACAAATCATGAATTCACACATGTCTGCAACTTCTCTCAAGTGAGAAGGCAAGCTGCTACAGGCGCCTTGACACCGCTCTGCTCTCGTGTATGGAAGCTCGTTTCATCGGAGATCAGCAGGTTCATTGATTCATACGATGTGACTCTTGATGTTTGTTTGTCGTCTGTTGAGCTCCAATCTGAAATTCTAAATCAATTGGTGAGTCTTCTCTGCTTCTGACATGAATGGGTTATGTAGTTCTATCCTAATTGATATAACTGACATTTTCTTGTTCGATTTCAGAACAATGAACCTAAAATAGATGTATGCATTGAGGACGAAACAACTGTTTACTTGAACAGAAAAGATGTGCAGAAGGCGTTCCATGCTCACCTCGTTGGTGTCAAGACATGGAGCATTTGCAGCGAGTAATATCATCATCACCTTATTAGATACCATTGTGTTAATTGCAATTTACCATTTGAACTATGCGGCTTTTTGCACTTTAATGTACAAGCTTTTTCTATTTGCAGTTTGCAAACTTTTCAATTTGTTGCAAATCATAGCCGTCGATAGCAATCACTGGCTACGATTTGGCAAACTCCAATAAAAAAAAGTTTGCACAAAAAAGTGCAACAAAACCACGTAGTTTGAATGGTAAATTGCAATTAATCTGATACCATCAACTTTCTGTTGCTTTACCTTACCTTAATTCTTTCTAATGCTGTACTATGTTAACAGTGTTCTACATTACGATATGCAAGATCTTGAGATACCAACCATCGGCATTCTGGGTACACTCGTTAAGACAGGCATTCGAGTATTAGTATACAGGTGAGTTCTCACAATGAAAAAAATTACTTCTTCAAACAAATTATGAATTATAACTTGTTCAAAAATATGTAATAGTGGTGATCAAGATTCTGTGCTACCATTTATTGGAACTCGAACACTCGTTAACGGTCTAGCAAAAGACATGGGATTGAACACAACTATGTCATACAGTGCTTGGTTTGAGGGGGGACAGGTTAGAAATTCAACTAGTTTAATCTATGATTAAATGAACTGTCAATAAATAATGGTTTAATGAGTTTATGTTGTGTTTTGCAGGTTGGAGGATGGACACAGTCCTATGGTGACTATCTTTCATTTGCAACGATACGAGGAGCTTCACATGAAGCCCCGTTTTCTAAACCAGAGAGGTCGCTCGTACTCTTCAGTTCGTTCATTGGAGGGAAGCCACTCCCTCGAGCTAATGGCGTAACAAATGGAAGAAATACGATAAGTTCGATGATTAGGCTCATGTAAACCAGTGACGGTAGTAAACTGGCTGTTAATTGGTTTGTGCAGACAAGAATTTTATCATGAGATGAGTTATTGCATTTCAGAATCTTGAAAGAAATGAAGAATGTCATATCTACTTGAATCAACATGCTATCTTGTAATAATATCCAGACATAAGCATAAGTTTCAGTTTGTAAAGTCACACCTACTTCAACATAACCATTAATTAGAACTGCTGGATAAGTATTGTCTTGCCTGAGTATTGATGACGTCATCACTTAAAATTTCTGAGCTTTTGTAATACTGTTTCATATTCGTTAGACATGGTTTTTTTTATTTCTTTAAAAACTCATAATTTATTTATAGTTGAAAATTATTTACTAATGTATTCTTTATATTATATATATATTTGGTTTGAAAATGAATGTTTACAAGTTGGTAAAAATAAGGTTAGAAAGCCTGCATTTGAAGGCTTAAGAGCATCTCCCACCATTACATAAATCCTATATTTTATACCTAATTTAGATATTTTTAACCTTTCAAGCTAAATCACCATTATACCTAAAAGTATGGTGATTTGGGTTTAATCTCCCATTTTGGTCAAACCCTATATCACCAAAATCTCAAATCCAATATTTTCACCAAATTTTTTTGTGAAGGAATTTTAATCTCCCACCTTACCACCATTTTAACATAATTTTCACCAAATCCTATTTTTGCTATCAAATATAGGATTGAATATAGGATTTGGTGTAATCACCACCATTTTTTAATTAGCATATAAAATGATTATATTAACTAATTTAATGTGATTACCAACTTATTAACATATTCTTTGTAAATATATTAATGTTGGTAAATGGATTTGTTTTTCAATAAATAAATATATTTATTATTATTAATAAATTAATTAATAAATATAAATATATTTAGCCAAAATAAATTATGGCCAAGTCCAAAATTACCCCATTTCATAAGGTAATGAACTTTTTTATTCCTTTTTTATCAAAATAACTTTTTTACCCATTTTTTGTGTATTTTATCAAATACTATCCAATACTACCCTTTTAACTATATTTAAATTTTAATTACTAAATGAAATTCAAACACACTATTTGAATACAACATTTAATATTTCAAAATACATAACCCAAATTTTTGAAAAGTTGAAATTCATTTCTCCCCCCAACACGCTCCACCGAAACTCCATTGAAACCACCACTCCACTTCAATCATGGACTCCCTACACGATTAGAACCCCACCACTTCAATATCAATGGCAGATGAAAATCCTAAGACAGAACTCGGATTTTATTGGTGAATCTGAAGATATTTTGTACTGCGATGGTCGGATTTGAGATGAAGATGAGGTTGCATAGAGATGGGAGAAACGACGACGATTCTCGTTAGAAATGATAAAAGCGTGGTAGATGTCTGAATTTGAAGGTGGGGCAGCAAACTGTTCGAAGAGAGAGACAAGAGTTTGAATTATAATTTTTTTTTTTAACAAATTTTGAGTTATGAAGTTATTTTGAATTTGATGATTTGAATGTTGCGTGAATAATTGTGAAATTTCTTGGATTTTTTGATTTTGTAAATAATTATCATCATAATCGTGTATGTACGTGCACGAGTAGCAGAAAATCGTCGAAATCGTGTGATATGTAATATTCTGATATATGTACACGATATGTATTTTACTACGTGTACACAATAATATTCTGATATATGTATATCGTGTACACGATGATTAAGATATGTACACAATATTATTTTACTGCGTGTACACGATAAATCATGTCTTTTTAATATTATGATATATATACATGATACATTGTGTACACGATATTGTATCGTGTACACAATACAGTATCGTGTACTCGATACAGCGTGTACACGATTATCTGTTTAATATTATGATATATGTACATGATACACATCGTGTACACGATTATCTGTTTAATATTATGATATATGTACATGATACACGATTATCTGTTTAATATTATGATATATGTACATGATACACATCGTGTACCCGATACAGCGTGTACACGATTATTAAATGTATCGTGTACACGATTATTAAATGTATCGTGCTGTATCGTGTACACGATACAGTATCGTGTACCCGATACAGCGTGTACACGATTATCTATTTAATATTATGATATATGTACATGATACATCGTGTACACGATATCGTGTACATGATACAATATCGTGTACACGATGATAATTATGATATGTACACGATATGTATCTTACAATGTGTACACAATAATTATAATCTAAGTTATGAATCGTGTACATGTTACGAATCGTGTACACGATACCTAAGTTATAATGTGTACTTCATAAAATATACTCGTGTATAAAAAACTTAAAAATTTTATGGACGAGATCATGTTGAAATCTAAATCGATAGTATTTATATATTTATTAAATCATAATTATACACACATATCTTTATACATAAATATAAAAAAAAATCACAGATGGATTTTGGTTGAAGGCTGAAGCGCAAAAAATCACAGATGGATTTTGGTTGAAGGCTGAAGCGCAAAAAAATCTCAAATGAATTTTGGTTGAAGCGCAAATCTTAGATGATTTTCCTTAAATATGGGGTAGATGCTTTTCACAGATATGGAGTTTTCTTTGAATTTTTCAGATCTTCAAAATATTTTTCTCCAGATAAACATATCTTCACCGGATAAACATATCTTCGAAATTTTTTTCTCTAAATAAACAGATCTTTAAAATGTGTTGTGTTTGAAGAGCAATTGTTAGAAAAGAGCTATATTAAATGTATTTGTATTTAAATTTTGAATACAAAAATATAAAATACATTGTAAGTGAAGTTAAGGGCAACTTGGACTTTTTGCACATAAAATGGGTAAAAAAGTTATTTTGATAAAGAAGGGGTACAAAAGTTTCTTGTACTATCAAAAGGGGTAATGAGAGGCATTTACACAATAAATTATAGGTTAAAACGATAAATGCATTTACTATCATAAATGAACAAAAACATAATACATTTGAGTAATATATTAAACTAAAAGATAAATTACATAAATGAAAAACTCATAAACTACTTAATAATTTTGCTTTTTTTTTTTGCCAAAAAATGTTGATTCAAAATGAGGAGCGGCTCGATTTTGGAAGAAGAAAGACTTACATGAAGTCATGTTTGCATGCATTATTATGCACAATATGATAGTCAAGGAAGAACGTAGTGGATATCAAAACGCCAACCTTGACTATGAAAGTTCACCCACTGTCCTATTTGCTGAGTTTTCAAGAGATTTTAATAATACGAATTATGTTAGTTTTCTTGGTCGACATCGAAATCTGATAAATCAAGGAGAGCATAATGAACTAAGAAGAAGATTGGTAGCACATTTGTAGGGCAAACGTGGTCAAATCGATGATGTTGAAGATGATGATGATGATGATAATGGTGAATTAGATTTTTTTTATGATTTTAGATTAATATATGTTGTAACGTTATTTATTTGAGTTAATTTTCTTTTATGTTGTACGTTATCATGTTGTAATATTTTTATGATTAATTTATATTGTAATGTTTTATGCAATAATTTATGAAATTATTGTTTATGTGTGATTTAATTATATGTATTATAATTTAAGTTGATTTGCTTTCATGTTGAAATAGTTTTTTGAAATTTATCATCATTGTTGAAATTATATAGTTAAGAAAATTAATATTTAAAATCACATCTATAATCAATATTTTGGAAATAAAATAGACCAAAATTATGATTAACATTAAATTTATAATTTTGTGATATATTTGGTGAAATACCATGGGAGACCAAACCAAATTATATCTTTATAAATGGTGCAATATGGTGAAATGGTGACATATTAATATTTTATTATTTGGTGGAAGATTTGATGAAATAGATGGGAGATCAAATACACTATTTTTTTCATCAAAAATGGTGAAATAAGGAAATTGTATGTTATTGGTGGAAGATAAACCCATTTTTTCACCACAAAAAATGGAAAAATGATGTCAACAGTGAAAGATGCTCTAACTAAAATAAGCCTATGACTCAACTGTCAAATTCGAGTTTTCATTGTAAGTCAAATATTAAAAAAGAAATGAAAACTAAAGGCTCAAATATGATAGGAAATTATATTACTTATTGAGAAGTAGTGATATTGGAATATTCAGTTTTAAAATAAATAAATTACCTTATATATATTAAATATATATAATGAATTTTAATAATAATAAACAGAAAAAGAGTATGCTTGCTATGGCCTTGAGAGTTATCCAAATTTGTTTGATGCATAACTATATAAACTATTTTAATTATTAGTCTTATTTAATAATGTTACGTTAAAACTTGATTATAAGCAGTGATGAAGCAAGGAATTTTGTCAAGGGATCCACTATTGAACTGTTTCTATAAAATTGTGGACTGACAAAGTAAGAAATTTTATCAAGCGGTCCACTATTGAACTATTTCTATAAAATTGTGGAAGTCCAAACGACCAAATTTCTAGAAAAATGTATTCTATAAAATTTGGACATTCTTAAAAAATTTAAAGAGTCGATACATTCTTTACAAAATTTCTAGACGTATTGAGATAATAATTGATAGTTCGAAAATGCATTGAATAGAACCCCTCATTGAGGGGCTTGAGAAAGTTTTGAACATTAAATAAATTAAAGAATATCAAAAAAATAAATTGAGAGTATTTGTCTAAGTATTGCATCTACTAAAATCAATGACAACACATTAAAAATAAAGTTTCATCCCTAATTATTTATATAATATAACAACTCTTAATTAAAATCATTCAAACATTGAAACTAATTATATGTTTGAATATATACAATAGAATCATATAAATATAAAATTCTATAAATAGAAAAGAAACATTATTATTATTATTATTATTATTATTATTATTATTATTATTATTAATAATAATAATAATAAGATGCTACACATTTCAGAAATTCCAAGAAACTACAAAAAGAATTAAAGAAACCTAGTTGATGGCCAGTATTGGTGATTACTGTCAGCCCTCATCCACCAATCAACTCCCAGCTTCCAATTCTCAGTTATAGGATTGACTCATTTTTATGTAATTGTAATGTCTGCATGCATGTTTATGTGCTTCTTTTTATTTTATTTTATCAAATTAAGTTGAATTTAACGTTTCAATATATTTCCATGCAACTTTGAGCCACTAATTTTGTTTGGTTTAGTATAGATATCGATTTGCCTTTTCAATTTGGGCATAATAATTATCCGGTATTTAGTAAGTTAATAATCGCTAGTTCGATCTTAGTCTTATTCTCATCTTGATGGGGTCACTCTGGATTTTTCTATGAGTTAACTATTAAAATTGTCCTATAATAATGTTGGGATTTGACAATTTGGAATTTTAATTTTTTGGATTGATAGTTTAGGATTTTATCTTTTCGGGCTTTGCAAATTTTGTCCAATTTGAGCCTCAATTGCGTAATTGGACTCAAATCACACGTGTGATGGATTTTATCTTTTTGGACTTCATGAATTTTATCCAATTGGGGTGCGTAATTGGACTTAAATCACATGTGAATCACACGTGAGATCGCGAATTTGAACTATTTGAATCAATTTTAAACAAAATTATAGTATCTACCTCAAACTTATCAAATGTTAAGAATTTGAACCAAATGTAAATCCTCCGAACAGAATTCTTAACAAAATTTAAATTCAGAGTAGTCAAAAAAAAAAAGTTTATTTAAATTTTCGGATGATAGCAATATTAATATATTTATTTCAGGGGTAAAATAAATATAGGTGCTGTCTCTATATAGGTGCTGTCTCTAATTATTGGTAAAATTATTTGAGTTAAAATCATATAAATAATATCGAATTATTTTTGAAAAACAATCTTGATTATAGCTAGATACGAGCACGAAAATCGCAGAGTCTGGTGGTACTCCTATCTCGCGTAAAATTCTAGAAATAGAGAAAAACATTATTTTAATTAAAATGCAACACATTTCACAAATTCTGTTAGAGTAGATTGTTTACTTGTGAGGAAAGACAAATAGCCGAGGATTGAGCAAGAGAACCCTGATAAACCTGAGATCAAAGGATTTGTTGATTACTGTATCCACCTATTTCTTACTAAACAACGTTGTATGTTGATGATCATCCATGGCGCCGTTATCAGAAGAAGATCTATCGTTTGCGGCTGAGTTGGAACACATTATTAACGAAGAACATCTCCGAGAAGAAGTGGATTGGCTGGATGATTTTTTTGCCGGGCTGCCTGATCTGCCTCAATTCCATGATCAACAAGAACAAGAAGAGCAGCAGGTATTGCAAGATCAAGAAGAAGAAGAGCAGCAGGTATTGCATCTTCAACAAGAAGAAGAAGAGCATCAGGTATTTCATGATCAAGAACAAGGTACTGCCATCACCGCCGCTCCATCAGAGTCACAGCCACCCGATTACGAAGATTGGAAGTTGGCTGTTCCTCCCGGTGTCAAATTCCGACCCACTGACGTACAACTCATCAACAACTATCTCAAAGTCGAGTACGTTAATGGCTACATTCCAAGAGGGATCATATCCACTCTTGATGTCTATGACTATGAGCCTCATCAACTCCCAGGTTCTCCACTATTCATGCATGCATGCAGTTAATCTCAATTTATTTAGGGTTTTTATTTACTTAAACTAATATTATATCTCTTGCATGTATTTTGCAGCTTTAGCCGTTGATCATGGGGATGGAAAATATTATTTCTTCACCCGGGTCAAGAAATTGGGAAAATCCAAGTATGAACGTGTTGTCAAATCCAAAATTGGATTTTGGAGAGCCACCCAAACGAAGCTCATCAGGGACAAGAACCGAACCAAGATCGGCCACAAGTTGTCCTTAACATATATTGAAAATAAGGTCAAAACACCATGGCTGATGACAGAATACAGGTTGGAATCCAATTCAGAGGTATGATATGGTATTAATTATTTTTCTCTACATTAATTAATATTATTTCAATTACTAATATTTATATCTGTGTTGTTGTTTTTTATTGAAGCATTCTTCCGACTACGAGTTGGTATTGGCGGTCATCTATTATCATCGCAGGAGGAATGTCGATTGAACAATGTAACTCTTACTTCAATCAATATTTTGTATTCATTGGGGATTTAGGAAGGGTATAGAGGGGTGCTGACCTAGTTAGGATGTCTCTATATCCTATTAGATTATTCCCATTTTATTCTCTTTTTTTATCAATGAGTATTAATACTTCATTTAATTTCTACACCCATGCATCTATCAAATTCTCTATTTATATTTATTTTCTATATGTACACAATTGTAGAATATGAACTTCTGCTTCAATACAGGATTTGTAATTAATATAAAGATAAATGTTTGATTAATAGACATGTTTCATTATCGATCTAATCTTTTATTTTCAGATTTTGTACTTCTCTTTTGAGTTTTTTTTACTTTTTCTTTTTTCTTTTTTTGACTTATTTTCATAGAAACTAGGTTTGGAGATGGACTTTCTAAATGAAGTCCTATGGTTCTCTTGGGCCATCATAGTTGAGCCTATAACATAGTTTTGATAACTGTTGGGCCCATAGCTCAATGTGGACAGCCCAACCCAATCATCCTAGTAAGTCCAGGCCTAGAGCACCCACAGTCCATAACCTAGGATGGTCTGAGTTTACTTTTAAAAATTACTTACAAATTAAATTACTTATTACTCATATACATATTAATGCTGTATATGCAAATTAACGTCGTATTTGGACTAGTACCAAAGAATAATATACGATGTGTTTTGTTCTATATTCTTATTTTATTAATATTATTTTTAATATACTTGGATTGTCCTTGACTTTTTTTGGTTCACTCAATTCAATGAATTTGAAGATGTTTGTTGAAAATATTGTTTTTTATAAGAGGCAAATGGGGCTGCCATGTCTTTGGACTTTTTGACCATATTCCCAACATTATTTCATTTCATTTTATCGATAGTTATTTGAATCATTCTCAGGAAAACTTGAATTTGACTGCAAGAATTTCGGCACCCAAAAAAAAAAAAAGTAAGTATTAATGAAAATCATCATTAAACAAATACAAAGCACTAGAAAATATTAAAAAAAAAAAAAACAAATTATTTGAATTCGATGTAGTTAAAAATTGATTGAATTGAAAACAAAATCACATACATAATTTCGAACTCTTCTTTATAATTTAAGTGAATTTGAACAATACTATATTCCATTTAGTTTTATTTCATTGCAAGTTTGAGAAACGAGAAAAATATAATATTTCCCACAAGCAATAGAAGATATTAATTTAGGGTTGACTTGTAGTTTTCAAAACTTGAATATTAAAATTGATGCTGAATTCTTACGTTTAAATTATCCACCGTTTTGTATCATTCGATAATTATTAAGATATTAACTTACGATGGTTGTCTGTAAGAACTTGTAAACATTCACATCCATCTAATATAATAAGGAAATAACTAGATTTTATTTGTTCTTTTTGGTGCATGGCACAATATATGAATTAACCTTTGATAGTAATCGTTTGTCTTAATTAAATATTTAAATTGATGGGTAACTTTATTTATTTTATTATATTTCATGTTATGTGCAATTTCAATGGTGTTGGTGGATTGTACCAGTCGCATCACTGCAATTCTAAAATTGAATCTGCATTTGGTAAATGTTGAATTGGAATGCAATAAATGATAAATCTTCCTTTCTTATTTATTTTATAATAAAACAATTGGAGAAAACAGCATAAATTCATATTCCAATTCCCAAGTATATATCTTAAATTAATATTGAGATACTTATTCTTTCATTCGAGATCTACCGACTACATAAAACATATACTCCAAACCAAAATAAGAGATTATAATTTGTAATTAGCGAGAGAATTTTATCAAGGATAATTTTACTTTTGTCATTCCAAAATTAATATCGATTTGATCCCCAAAAAAATTCAAATTAAGAGTCATTATATATATATATATATATATATATATATATATATATGGGATAATTTCAAGATATATTTATCCATATTTTATCGCATATAAAATGATTGTTGAAAATTTAATTAGAGAAAACGGCCTAAACTGCCCTCATTCTCTATATTTTGGGCCGAATTGCCCATTAATATAAAATAAAGTCCCCACATACCCTATTGCTTATATTGTAATCCCCAATTGCCCAAAAATTTGACCTGATAATTTGAATTCGTACGGTATGTCAACTTGTGGCCGACACTGTCTGCCATCTCTGAAAAAACAGTCTAAAATTTTCAGAAAGCATCGGAAACTTGCCCTTTGACTCGGATAAAATTCGTGTAAAAACATTATAATCCCAGAGTTTGGTGGTACTCCTATCTCGCATAAAATTCTAGAAATAGAGAAAAATATTATTTTAATTAAAATGCAAATTTGTGGCCGACACTGCCTGCCATCTCTGAAAAAACAGTCTAAAAATTTGAGAGACAGTTCACTCAAATTCTCTATTTATATTTATTTTGCATACAGAAATAATATTCATCGTGTGTAACAGTTTAAGCCCACGACACTGTTTTAAATTGCACTAATTTCGACCTCCAACACAAACACAATGCCGCACACCTTTCTTCTGCTACAATACAGGATTTGTAATACAAAAATAAAAATTATTTCGACTGTAACATGAACTTCATTTCGAGAACTAAAAACACAGTAAAACACAGTAACCTACCATTTTTTACTATTTCTTAGAAGTACAGGTGAATTCAGGAAAAGAAAATTAAAATAATAGAGTTTTACCATGTCACAAATAACTGAATTTCGATTATTTTACTTCAAAATACAAAATTTGCTCCAAATTACATAAAATATTCTATGATTTCTGAGCTTCGGGTCCTAAAATCCCATTTACAACGGAAGTGGCGATCAAAACTCCGACCACCTCAGCTCCGGCTACCGCTCCGGCCTGCGCCAGCCCGCCGAAGCTCACCGCCGTGACGATCCCCTGCTCCGCCTCCTCTATCCCCTTCTCAGCCGCCACGATTCCCTTCTCCGCCGCCACGATTCCCTTGTCGGCGGCCTCGAAGCCTTCCTTGACAATGAGCTCCGCCTCCTGCTCCGCCTTGCGCAGCCCCTTTCGCAACCCGAACAGCGGTATGTCCTGCGCTCTCGAAGGCATTTCCGCAGCCTTCCACGCCGTCGTCGCCGTCAGCAGAAGCAAGCACTGCCGCCGTGTTGGCAGCGCCGCCGGCGCATGTTTTGTAGAATGTGGCTTTTGGGGAGTGGGGTGGGCAGGAAGAGATTGTGCTACGATGAGAGAGGTTGTGGACGCCATGCTTTCTTTCTTTGCGCTTCCAACAGCGACACAACTCATCCTTTCCATTCATATACATCTGATTATGTGGTCTGCGTTCGCCTGGATCCAAATGACGAAAATGCCCCACCCATATTAGCAAGAAAATAATAAATGGACCAAAATGCCCTACCCACTAGCAAGAACATAGGAAATGACGAAAAAGGCCCACCCACTCGCAAAAAAAGTTGTCTTATAGCTTATACATATAAATGTATTATTAATTGTTGCCAACTCCTTTTATTTCGCTGATATTTTCAGGTTTTCCACAAAGATGATAATAATAAT
The DNA here is from genome assembly GCA_028654395.1 of Scutellaria barbata. Taxonomy (NCBI): domain Eukaryota; kingdom Viridiplantae; phylum Streptophyta; class Magnoliopsida; order Lamiales; family Lamiaceae; genus Scutellaria; species Scutellaria barbata. The sequence continues at coordinate 7,390,722 of CM053646.1, read as the reverse complement.
TATTATTTTATAAGTTGCTAATTTTTTATAATTATTATTCATTTCTCATTCATATTTTGAAGAAAAGGAATAGAGAGGGGCAACCATCAAAATCCACTCCATTGTGGGCCAAACTCAATTAGATCCAACCCAAACCATTATTATACGTCGATTCAACGGGCTTAGCTTGTTTTGAGAGTTGTACCAACAGCCCACCAGGGCCCTTCTACTAAGCCTCTCAATGCTGATCTTCTCCTTATGCTTTCGAGCTGCCAAGAAATTCCTTATTTTTATGCTTCTTCCAAAATAATGAAAATGTGTTGTCCTTTTTATCATTTGCATAATATTGACTCGTCACACAAAAAAAAAAAAAATCTAAATAATATTCATTTCTTCAGAATTCGGAGAAATAATAGTTAGAATAATAAATAAATAATTAAATTTATCATAATTTGATCGATTTTCCTCAAATTATTATTATACCTTTCGAGCTTCTATATGCAATAATTATATACACTTGCAGAAACGACTTTATTTTATGACTGGACAATACCAATCCAAATGCACAAAGCCTAGTGAATGAATATTCAATCTAAAGCCCAATAAAAGAAGGCCTCAGCCCATTCCAGTACTTCAACCGAATACGAAACTTGAACCCACTTTATGACTAATAGCCCAGTCAATGCAGGTCCACCTATGGTGAAGTGGAGAGAGTTCTTTTTATATTAATGTTTATTACCTAAAACTTAAGGGTTTGTTTGTTTAAGGATTCACCCAATCGGATTTGGGATTTTAAAATCCCAAATTCATGTTTGTTTGGAGAATTTGGTCAAGAATTATTAAATTTATTAAAAACCTATTCTATCTAAAAAAACACTATAATTAACCATATACTTAAAACCTATTACACATCAACTAACAATATAATATTACACATACATACTTTTTCCAGCATTGATTTGACATCTACAGTAATAATCCTATTTATAAAATTTCATAACAAACACAGATTTTAACTATTCACCTTTATTACCAAATCCCAAAATTTCAAAATCGGATTTCCCCCATCCTACATAATCCTTAAACAAGCATACCCTAAAAGAGTCATTTTCCAAACATCTTTCAAAATACAATGATATATTTTATCATTTAATTTTTTTCTTGTGAACTATATAGTTGAACAAACTTGATTATCACATTTTACCTTGTCCATTTTTTTCTTTTTGGCACCTCACAATATTTTAGATAATCACAAATTGTTGGTTCACTAAAATGTTATAAAAAATTAGGAAATAGAATATAAATCATTATGTATAGTTGAGATGACAAAATATATATATCTCATTTTCAAGATCTAGTTACTTCTTTTCTAAAATAACATTTCATATTTTATTACACCAATGTATATCGTGAAACAAATTATTTACATGTCGAAAGCTTGTACCGATGAAAAGTTGGAAGAACTCTAGTGGAATAAGTTTTACAATTACAAGTAATAATTACAAGGGTGGCCTCTCAAAGAATTGAACAGAATATAATGTGAAATTTCAATGTAGTTGCTAAGTTAATAGTAGATGTTCCAATGATGATAATACCATGAGTTTGACCAAAATTATTTGCAAGCAAAAAGTAGTGTGAAAAGAAAGGCAAAGGCAAATAATTGGATGAGAAAAGAGAGAGCTTATACTATATATGTTGCTTGTAGAGAAATATAGATTTTGCTTTGCTTTAATGATGCTGTTTTCTCTTTCAATTAATACATTTCTTTGCTCTTTCTGCTAGCTATTTGCCAGCCATTGATGTTCTTTGCATATCATCAAATATTGTGGGTCTAAGTACTCACAATATAAACTCCATTTTTTTATTATATATAATTTTTGTTTATATTTGATATGTATTTGTGCAAAAAGGCAACTGTGTCCTCATTAGTATCCTTACCTTGGATATAGTAGAATCAAGAATTATATATTATTACAAGTTACTAAGGATTGAGGAAGAAGTCAACAACATATATGTTTGAGCCATTGATCTCAACAAACAGATTAAACAACCATGGAAATTAAATTAACCAAAACAAACATAGGTTTATAAGGTTTTACATAGATTAGTTAACATGTAAACTAATGGTAATAAAAAGTTGAGACCAGCTAATTAATTGAGATTAACTTTAATTATAGCCTAACAACTGTCTAATTACCTCCATAATCTTTTGGTCCCCAACTAAATCTTGTTAAATCAAAAGGAGAAGGGTGTTAGACCTCATCTAATGATTAGAATTAAGCTATAAACTTACACCTCTCGTGATTAATCCATACTAATTAAACTGGTACTTCATACACACAAAAATTAAGGTAAAAATGAAGATGAAAGTGTTTCACAAATTACATTCTGTGTCTCACCCATTTCATTTTTATTATTAGGTCAAAACATGGCATCGTCATCTAAATCTTTTGAATGAGACATCGTGTCACGAAGGGTCTAAAGAGATCGAATGTCTCAAAAACTAACCTCCATTGCTGAAACTTTGTATCTCATTGCAATATGAAAGCTGCAGTACTACAATTAGAGTAATAATATACTTAAAACAATAAAATCAAATTTAATCTCATAGCTTCCCTTTTCTTTTGTTTTTTTCTCATTTTAATCTACACCTGAAAAAACAATGCAGATCAGAAAAGAATCATCTCACCAATATCTGAAACTCACATGTAATATATGTATCATGAAAGTTGGAATTGGTAACAAATTTCTTCAAGAAATTTAAATTATTTTAGTTATAAATATATATATATATATATATATATATATATATATATATATACACACTTTACATTTTGATACTTGATCAGCTTATCTGTAAATAGAAATCTTGAAGAAGGATCGATCAACTCTGCAGTCAAAATATATATATATATAGTCCTCATCAACAGATATATATATATATATATATATGTATAGTTGGGTAACATATATGACTTTGTGATAGAAATAAAAAAAAAAATGGTGATAGCACACTGTTACTTTTTAACATGAGAAAGGAAGTAGAGACAGTATGATTTCTGGCAAGAAAGTGATCATCACCATAATAAATTTCTGATATATATATATATATATTCCTATCCCATCTTTGTGGCCCCTCATTAAACCCTTATTTCTCTTAGTCTTTTATCTAATCATTATAATATGGCCATACTTAATTTTCCCATTAAATTAATTAATTATAGTACGTGCTTATAAATTTTCTTCTTGCTCCTTTTATTTCAATCCAAACTTGGGTCTAATTGCACATAAATTTAAAAAAAGATATATAGTTATAAAATTGGCCTTTATATGTATGTTTATAATTTCTTCACCATTTTTAATTTCCTTATCAAGATGCATTAAACCACATATTCATATAATTTACCTACTTTAGCTAGTTGATAAAAGGACTTTTTGAGAGTTTTCAAATCTTTGACTATTTGTTATTAGTGATTCTAAATACTCGAATTATATTGAACTAAGTCATCAAATTGAAGAATCGAATTAGAGATCCCTTTATCATAAAAGTTTAGTTTGATGCATTGAACAAAGGGGGAGGCCCTCCTTCATTGATCAAAAAATCAGGACAATTGTTATCATTAATGTTCAACATATTTCTGTTCATTCTCTTTTTGACTAATTGATTGCTGTGGTTAGACTACATATTACATATATAATTTTGAAATAGATCGATCATTATTTGTCTTTCATCATTGTTTTCTGGAATCGGAAAAATAATGACAACATAATGCGTGTCTTAATTTCTTTTCCTTCTACGTAAAACTTCTTAATTACAAAAACTTAAAAGAGTCAACCAATTAAAATAATATGAAAATAATATGAAGTTCCTAGTACATGCAAATTAATATTAGACACTTTCTAATTTTTTTTATTTTATTTTACTTAAATTTATCTACACATTATAAATTAAATACGCGGATCGGAGGGTGTGTACATATTTCTTAAAAAAGAGTTCAGATCATGATTACAAGAACTTGAAAAATCAAGACTAATAATAAAATGTTTATATGGGAATTTTATATATAAAATTAAATATGATATTTAAATATATAATAATTACAATAATTGTGGAGTTGATGTTTTTGTACTGTATATAATGGAAAGCAAAAGGAATATCAACATTAGGATAATTAATGAGGTTGAATTTAATTAATTAGAGCCAATTCCATGTATCAACAAGAAAATGAACTTCTTGATATGACATCAAATATTGAATTATTTTCAACAAAATGAAAACCTTTTGCACAAAAGTATTCTTGTCTCAAATTATATATACTTAGAAATAGAGGGAAAGAGTTAATTCTCCAAATGCATCAACCATTATCATAAAGCAAAAGCTAATTCTGCTGTCCTCCATTTGTTTGCCCTCTTCATCTTCTTGTAAATAATAGAGAAAAAAATGGAATTAATTCTTTTATTTTCAATTAAATTTATTTATTTTTCCTATGAAGATACTTATAAAGAGTCTCAATGTGTGTATATAACTTTGTACGTACTCATTTAACACTATATATCGACATCTCATAGCTAGTATAGAAAGGAGTAGGTCTTGCATGAGACCATCTCACATGTCAAGGAATCACGCATAATTGTATCCTGGAACATAATTGATCGTACGCGACAATATAAAAAAAAGATATATTTATAGTTCCAAAACACATACTTATAGCCGAAAAATCAATTGTGTTGTAGTGTACGATCAACTGTGTTCTGGAACATGATTGTGCACCACATACAAGTTGTTGTATTTGTTGCGCACGATCGAATCGTGTCCCAAGACACGACTGTGCGCGAAAAAAAAAATCACATATTTATAACTTAAAAACACATATTTATAGCAGAAAAAAAAACATACTTATACAGTATTATCGCATACGGTCGATTATGTTTCGAGACATGATTGTACACGATATTGTAGCACGTGAATTTTTGTGTATAATAATTTCATGATGCGGAAAAAAAAAAAAACTTATGCACAATTAAAGTTGATGCGCAAAATTTAAAAAAATTAAAAAAAGAAAAAACAACAACAAATTTGCGCAACGTTAATTAATGTAGTTGTAAAATCATAAAAATGGGTGTTTATAAATTTATTCAGAAAATGAGAATTCTTTGAGTTTTACCATGTTCTTGGTGATCTGGACATTCTGTTGAGTAGATGAAACACATGTTGAATTAGATGATCATGTATAGTTCTTCATGCATGTATATATATGGAGAAAGAAGATTCGGATTTTAAAAATTGGTATAATTTCAATTTTGGTTTTATATGTAAATCATTTTTTATTTTTTGACAATCGTAGTCATTTTTCAATTTTGATCTTTTTTATTGAAATTTTCAAAATTGCTGATGCGACCCGCAGAAAATCTAACATGACTGTCGGAAAATATGACATGGCATCCAAATTCCGATAGTCATATCAGCAATTTTAAAAATTTTGATTAAAATGACTGAAATTGAAAAACATTAAAACATAGATGATCAAAATTCAAAAAATGAGAAGTGTCTTGCATACATAATCAAAATTAAAATTTATTCTTTAAAAAATATTATTTTTACTTTAATGGATATAGAATGTCCTTGCAAGATAGTTTCTTAAAGGCACTCAGATTTGAGCATGTTTACCAACTTTTCTTTAATGTATAAGCACCTTATTTATTAATATATATCTTCAAAGATCTAGCTTGTACAGTTTGAATAATATTTTATCACCATTTTGGCCAAATTCCCAAAGAGAAAGGAAAGCAACTTTTTAAAATGTCAAGAGTTGTGAAAATCAATCACCAATTTGAAAGAAAAGAAAATAGTAATAATTAAATTTTGCTGAAATATATAGACTAAAAGTGAGTGAGAAAAACTTTGTATACAGACATATATTGCATTTCCCCCAAGATAACTTTCCTCACAACAATGCCCACTCTCCAACAAACTAAGATAAAAGCCAAGAAAATGATTGATCTCACATGACCCAAATAAACTTTATAAAAAACATTTATTTTATTCTTAATATATTTTTATTTAAATTTGTAAGTCAAGGTAGCACTTAGCAGCCTCCCTTGTCCCTTTTTCTCTCTGATCTCTGTATGTGGAATTGTGCAGCAAATTTGGCTCTGAAATCAGAAAGAGAAAAAAAGTTTCCAACAGAAACACAAAAACTGATACAATTACAAGGCAGCAAATTCCATGCATATTTGTCCCTCTCCCCACCATTTTGAGTTTATATATCTTCTTCAACCAAAAGGGTCTTCATCTACCACTCTTGGGATCAGAGAGAAAGTAAGAGGAGAGAGAAAGAAGGTGTTCATCTCTCTTCCAGGAATATTCCATGCCATGAATTGGGGTTCATCACATAAGAGAAGAATACTTCACAGTTTGTTCTTCCTCCTTCTCTTGATGCTTTTACTCTTGGAGACTCCATGTTTTGCAGATGCAGCTAAAAAGGCTTCTCTCTCTACCCTAAATGCTGTGAGAAGCCATAGAAATGGTGATGAAGGAATTGCAGAAGGGAATAATGATGATAATTATGGCGGTGAAGTTTTTGGTGCTGAGAAGAGAAGAGTATACACAGGTCCAAATCCTCTACACAACAGATAAGTAGTAGTAGTAGTAGTAGTATTATAAAGGTTAAAATAAAAAATAAAGAAAAAAGAGTTAATGGTCCATGTTCGATATTATTCTTGATTTTCTCATTCAAGAATTACTTAATTATATTTTAGTTTCTTTTATTTTTATTTTTTTTGCAGTGTTGCATTTCCTGCTTGAGGGTTTTAGTTTTGTTGCATTCTCCTAGTGCTTCAGCTTTGTATATGAAAGTCTTGTTAATTTTCTCAGATTTTTGTCGAGCAGATATTATTTTTGTTTGGTTTTTAAGAGATTAAAAACATAAATTAATTAAACTTGATCTTTTTAGTGATCCTTTCATTTTCTGGTTTTAATTCATTATGTACTGCAGGTTTTGATAATGAATGCCATTAATATGGTTGTTGGTGTAATGAGGAAAACTCTATTTCTCCATAGCTATAGCATTTCCTATGCAGCATAATTAAAGAAGGAATATTAACTTGACGATGTCTCTCTCTCTCATAATCATTTCATTTTCCAAATCATGAAGCTAGTGAAAAAAATTCGAGAGAAGACAACACATGTACTTATACAGCTCAAGTTAAAAAATTCAAATGCTATTTTAATTTTTCAATGATTTTCACTAATTATAGGAATGATGTGGTTATTATTAGTTCAATCGCAGAGTTACTATTTGCGTTTACGTACAAGTATAATATATGAAAGTAAGAATATGGTGACTAATTATTCAAAATAATTATGTGATAAATCCACACGAGTAACTGACACGTGCACATATACTCATACATAAATACAAAATTGATATCAAACCCAACATTGAGTTTCTTAATGCATATTACTAGTAATTAATTGTGTTGTAAACAAAATTTGTTATTTACGTTAAAAATTAAATTACTATTAATCTGCATTCAAATTGACTCAATAAAAAATCCAACATCAAATCTCATATTAGGACTCTCTCTCTATATATATGGTTAATTTTGATCATATATATAAAACATTTTCCATTTCTTAACAACTAAGTTTGTATTTATTTTTCAATTTTGGTCCTCTATATTTTAATTTTTTTTTCAAATTTAATTATGGTTGGAATTTTCAAAATCGCTGATGTAGCCATCTAGATTAGGCTGTGATCATGACAAAATTTCCGACTGTTATGTCGGCGATTGTGAAAATTCCGACCATAATTGAATTGAAATTGAAAAAAATTAAAATATAAAGAACTAAAATTGAAAATTAGATACTAGATTAAAAAATAAAATAGATATGTGTGTATAAGAAAGGTATATAGAAGAAATTAAATGGTATATAAAGATGAGCATGCGTGGGAGATGATGAGATGTTTGCAGATTGAGAAGGAAAGAAGAGAGTAGTGATGCATAGTAAGAAATATCCGTAGCTACTTAACTTTTTTTAAATATTTAGGACCCACCCCCCATCCCTTTCGGCCATAAATCACTAGCTGCTAAATCTACATATATATATATAAATCTTTAACCTTTCAAAAGGGTTTTTGTCTAATAAAAATAAATAAAAATGATTGTATTGTAAAGAGTAGAGTTGGTTTTACTCTATCTTATTACATAGTTATGTCCACTCTCTGACCCTACTCCTTGTTTGTTTTCTTTCAGCTACTAAATCTAATGTGTCCAAAACAAAAATCTAATCTTACCAACTAACCTCTCCTCTCTTTTCAATTAGAGAACATTATGAATGTATCTAAATATATAACTAATGAGCAGGTGAAGAGTACATATCTTTGAGCTACACTTGTCATTTTTTACTATGTCTGATGTTGTTGTGTACTCATCTTTTCAAGAAGCTCATGTTTACTTTGTTGAAATAAGGCCAAATGATTTAATTCGGGATTTATGATGTAGGGTTTTCATAAACTTAGGGAAAAAATTATTATGTTCTACTCTTTGGAAAGCTATCTTAGAATTCTTTCATTTTATATTTTTTTTCACTTCAAAAGAGATGAGGCCAGGAATTCCCTAAATTTATGGACATGTGCCAGTTACTTGTCAATTTTCGATGAAAAATGAATTTAAATTGAACATATTTTAAAATTACAACATCGAAATCCATATTTTTAATTTAACAGAATTATTTTTTGAACATTTAATTAGTAGGACTAAAATTGAATTATTCTCATTTCACCTATGAAAACGGTAATTATTGGAATCCCAAATTAGGAATGATGAGTGCTTGGCTAGAATGATATTTCATCAAAAAGGAAAACAAATGTGCGACATCTTTAGGTCATGCTGCCGTCATACTACCCCTCAATCTTTGAATAATCTAAAATTTTGATTTTTTTAAAAATAAAGTTTGGTTTGAAAATGTGTATCATACATGTTTGATCTGTGTATTATTTTTGAGCTATGTACATTTAGAAGTACCATAAAGACTTTAGAAAACCAATGATACTTGATTTTATTTCATAGGAAAAAGATAATTAATATTTGATTTTATATACGAAGAAATTAAATACAACTTCCCTTTCAAACTTCATCAATAATAAATTTTGTCTTCATTTTAAATTTCTATGTAGCATGGACAATCACCAATTTGACTTTCCATTTTCAAACATATAAACTCTTGATGAATTAGACCCACGAAATGTTTAGAAGATAAGTATTTACGAGGCTAGGGTGCAACCAATAAAAAAGAATAGAAAAACACCAATAATGGGTCAGAATTGCTAGTAGCTATTACAGTTATATAATCATTAAATTTTATTTATATCTTGTTACTGTGTAAAAAATTGTTTGATAGTTAACTAAGTCATATTTGAGATTTTTTGTTTTCCACTAAGCTAGTTGAGTGCAAAATGAAATTAAATCTCATCAAACAAAAAAATGTCCAAAATTCATTTATTATATCAATTGAATAATCAAAATATGTTTTTATCAATTTTATTGGGCCCTCTTGTCCATTATGTACACTAAGATCTCACAAATGATATTATAATGTCTATTTAGTAATTAAATCCCTTATAATTAAATTGGAATCTCACTCTAATAAAATCATCTCACGAATTTAATTTTGTGAGTTTATGAAAATGAATTAGATTTATAATCTATCCATGAGTTTACGAAAATAAATTTGATTTGTAAGTAATGAAAATTTATCTCACAAAATTATATTTTAATATTATCTCATATAAGTTTTTGCAATTATAATTTAGCCTTCCCCAAAATCTTCATACGAAAGAGAAATTATCCATATATATTTTCGAATCACCTGCACACTAATTAGAATTGTAAAGTTAAGTATCAAATAATTTAATTAATCTTTTAATCCTACACTATATTCGATTTCGACCTTGTTGCTCTATATTTGTTCGTTACACCTTTGTGGAAAACTTCCCTTATTTGCATGATTTAAAGAACCACATGTGTCCCCAAAACCAATTAGTCAAAACCATCTCTTTTTTACTAATTTTAGAGGGCATATATTTTAGGAAAATCTTTGCCCATGGAATTTATGAACAAAAGCCATAATTTAGGTTGATTTTCCTTCAATTTAAATATATTTTTCGATCCACAAATATGTTATAAGGGCTTGTATCGAATTTAAGATTGCTTCTAGAAATTCATGGATGACTCATCTCTACCCAAACCAATGGGAAAGTCGGATAAATTTATCCAACTTATTGTCGATATAAAATCTAAGCTCTTTTACCATCCAACTTATGAAGTGGTGGACATGTATTGGTGAGTTTATTTTTGGGTAAAGGTTGAAACTGGAAATATGAGTAAAAGGACCACTGGAGTAAACTGCAAAATAAATGCCTGTTTGTCACATTAACAGAGATGCAGTGAAGGTGGTATATATGATTCCAGAAACGACAGTATAAGTCTTAAAGGCGGCTGTACAACAGGGCCCAATGCCCACATGTATAAAAACACACTTAATGAATGTCACAGATAACATTAATAACAGATTTGATTGCTCAACAAATCCCTTTTCAGAAAAGATAACTCATCATACAATCCAGCTCACTAATCAAGCCAGTTTGTTCATCAGCAATTATTCGTATATGGTTTATTAACGACCAACATGAGCAATCCAGGCAAAGAAATAGATGAGTTATAGCTGATAGAGGTGATCACACTTAGCTCGATTCAGTTGAACGTTGAGCTTTTGCACGTACTATTGCAAGGACCCGACCATTCTCACAGCGCAATAAAGGAGGGTAATTGATGCCAGAGTTGGGTTCTATCAGTATAATGGAAAGCCATTAACCACCAAGAGATGCTGAACCCTGCCATCATAAATATATATCAGAATTAAGTGCTTTGTGAGAAGGACAATCATGATCAGAGAATCATACAAAAGTATCAGCCAAGTTTCGAAAAGAGTGATAAACTCCAAGAACAGATTGAAGCTACACAAGACTCAAGTTAAAACAGGAGTCCAGTCATAAGGATCCATGTGGGGGAGGAAGTAAGTACAGTGCCCTTCACAGAATACTCATCCAAGGAGAATCAGATAACAAGAACAATACCTTCCTGCTCAGAGGTTAACTAAAATTTTCATCATGTATCAGGGAAATGCTAAAGCTTAGATGCATTAGCCAAGATTCTACTCAACGCAATTGCAGCTTTAGAACCAGAAGGCCGACTCAAATGTTTACAAATATAATCTCCAGCTAAGATGAGTTTTCTGAGATCCACATTTGTTTCCACTCCCAGTCCATTAAGCATATAAACAACATCCTCGGTAGCAACATTTCCCGAAGCACCTTTGGCATATGGGCAACCACCAAGACCTGATATGGATGAGTCCACTACACTGATACCCATCTGTAAGACAAATCCGTGAATTAAGTGATGATAAAACGTAAATTAATATTAGAAATTAATATCTTATGCTTGGAATGTTAATATTAAAAATTACAAAATATTTATTTGGAATTATAAAGTCAGATAAGGTCATATTCCAAAATTAAGTGAGCCACAATGTTTGGAATATTAATATTTAATTGCTATATGAGCTTTTAGAGATTAGAAATCTAATAATATATTGATTCAGATTTTAATTTTTTTATTTTTTTTTAGTAATTTGTGCCTCATGTACAAGAGGCATGCCTGTGCCTCGGCACCAGAAGCATGGTTGCACCTCTGCGTGCCTCATGTCCCTTTGTACATCCTGATTATCTTATGTTGCCATGTTTTCAGTTGAATTCATCAGTTCTAAAATTCAGAAGAAACAATCACCTACCAAATATTGACATATAAGTGATAAAGAATGTTCAAAATATCATCAATGACAAAGAGTTGGACGGATCAAGTCTGAACATGTCATACTGGAATAGACAAATTGCAAGTAATTACAAGAAAATTACGTGCTTCATTCTTCCTTTCAGTTCTTGTGCCCTTGTAAGCAATTTTCAGTAAGCTCAACAAACTTCTTTTACACAACAAAATTCATTTTCTAAATATGTCACCTAGAACACTATTAAGCGCAAAGAAAAGCCATCAAAGCCACTACCTCATACCAGTATCGCTGACATCATTGGACCCATTATAAGACATAGGTTTTCTTCAAGTTACACTTAATTCATGTAACGTCTTTTCAATCATCAAAATTAGGAATGAAAGATATAACAAGTCAGGAGAAGAAATTTATCAAGTGCATTCCAACTAAAACATAACTCTTAAGAGAATAAGGGGGCACAGTAGAAAGGAACAATTAGGTCTTGAGAACAAAACAACCAGCTAGGGAAGACAGCTCACTTGGAGTGACAAAAGAATGTTTGAAAGGGCTTGCCCATAAGTGTCATGAAAGTGTACAGCAAGTTTTTCTATGGGAACAACATCAAGAACAGCTTCAAGCATTGGAATGACAGTGCCTGAACAAAATGGACAAGAAGCAAAAAAATCAGAGACACCAACATACATAGAATATACATAGATGAATTAAAGGGAACAAATGGTAGCTTTTTTATTCACATTTATGTCAAAGAAGCTGTGAAATGAGTGTCAAGTGTATGGTTAGTATGCATATCAACGAGCCCCAACAAGCAGCTGGACTCAACAAGAAGCAATACCAGGAGTGCCGACTCCAATTGTATCACCAAGGGATATTTCATCACAACCCATATTTATAAGTTCTTCAGCAACATATGCTACTTTTGATGGAGGTACTGCTCCTTCCACTGGACAACCCACAACACATGATATATATCTGACAACATTAAGCAAAAATCTTTCAAAGATAGGAAACAAAATTTTCTTGTTCCAAGAATTTTAAAGAACCACTACAAACTAAATGAATAATGTAAATGAGATAAACGTGGTTAAGCAATTCCCAACCCATTAATATAGATAAGAACCAGATTTTCTTGTCCTAAATACAAAAATTGTCCTTTCAGAAAATTAAAATCTAAAAAATAGAATAGTGATGGCCAGTATGTAAATTGTTGCAAACAATGACAAGCATACATCTGAAAACACCACTATATGCATGCTGTGTTATTTCATATTGCAAGACTGCTTTAATAAGGCACAATTGTACAAGATTTGGAGCCCCGTTTTCTATTTCCAGATATCAAAAGGAACACAAATAATTTATGAATCAAGAAGTCTTAAACTGCTAGTAAAAAAGTATCTTATTATAAATCAGAAGATAACTTCACAAGTTTAAGCAATAATAGAAATGCAAGAAATACAGCAAGGCACCACGACATACCCACGAACTGGAATGGAGTGGTTTTTAGCAGCGAGGGCAACCTTACGGAACCGAGTAAGACTATCTTCAATGCTGCAATTTATATTTGACTGAGAAAAGGACTCAGAAGCTGCAGCAAAGACAGCCACTTCCTTTGCTCCAGCTGCCACAGCTGCCTCAAAACCCTGGAAACATGAAAGGTAACGAAGAATTTAATATCAGTTGCTACAAGGGATCTGGAAGTTAATATCGATTATAGAAGGCATCTTACTTTGAGGTTCGGAGTCAAAACCGGAAATCTAGAATGCCCAATGCCCTGAATGGCTGACATTACGTCCTTCGCATCAGCTAGCTGTAGTCATATTTTACCATATAAGTAAGCTGAAAATAATACTCCAAAATCCATGAATACTTAAATAACCTGGTCTTTTGTCCGTAGTGGATTAGTTACAGAAGTTGATAGAAAGCAAGAACCCAAGTCTTTTAGAAAGTTCACATGCATATCAAATTTTTAATGCATAGGTTCTAACTTTAAATAGGAACTACAACAGAGAGGCCCTGAGCCTACCTCTTAGAAACAGGTGAAAAAACAAAAAATTGGGGGAAAATGATGGTCAAAAGAAAAGGGCAACCAAAGAATCAAATCAGAGGGTTTTAAGTGATCTTCTACAGGAGATGTCAAAGCCATACACATTATAAAAAGCTTACTACCTCCTAATCCATGTAAATAATGTTTTAAAATCAGGGACTTTTGTCATGAAAGTCATATCAAGCTGATGTTTATCACAGTACTAATCCAGAGAAAGTAATGTTATGCCTTGTAAAAGCAAATAGACAGAAAATGCTGATAAACAAGATCATTTTTGAAACCCATCCAATTCAAAGAACCAGGCAAGACCAATGGCAAAAGAGATATGAGCATCAGTCACATGACCATGCAAAATTAAATAACACTTCCAGAAAAAGCTAGGACAAGAGTATTACAAACACAATCATTTTACCTGAGGTACCCATTTTGGGGAGACAAAACTAGTGGCCTCAACAACAGACAATCCAGAAGAAACTAGCATCTTTATTAGTTCCACCTTCACAGCTGTTGGTACAATTTCCTTCTCATTTTGCAGTCCATCTCTAGGACCAACTTCCACTATCTTCACAATTTTAGGAATAGAACCCAGCAACTGCAAGATGAAAACAAAACTTATTCATGGTGACAATACTGTTAAAAGGAAATAAATACAAATAACATTAGTGCAGGTCCTTCTTCTTGAATCGGTCACACCAACTAGTTCACGCTTTGGAATGCAATTTTGCATAATTAATTAATTTATATGGTGGGACTGTAGTAAACACATGCAGACGATCCAGTACATTATTGTCAACACCTTACAACAGCAACAGCATCTAAGCCTCTATCCCACCATGTGGACTCGACCATATGCATCATATTGGCTAAACACCTTTAAAAAACAATTGCAAGGCTCTAAAATTGAAGGACTTGATGTTTTTATTAACTTAAAAATAACACCAGGAATTCTTTCCATGGAAAACAGATAGGAACTATACGCTGACTGCTTTACATGTTAGGTTAGACACAAAGTCGAGCGATAAGTGGAGGTAACCCTACCAAGTTTCTAGGCCATGTTCTTTGTTTTTTACACAACTTTTCCCCACAAGAAATTTTTAACATGCATTACCCAATAATCAGAATCAATCATAAACAGCCAGATACCTTGTGTTTTACATCTGTACCATGATGCTGGGAGCTGTAGTGACGGTTCAGCATCCGGGAGGAGCCAACTCTGACTAATTCAAGTTCTCGATTGAAGCAAAACTTGGATGACGATCTCTTTGTTTCATAATTCAATAAAGGTGCTTCTTTTCGATTGCTCTTGCTACATTAGCATAGGCAGCATCTCTAATTAGAGAACAGATAAAAAACTGCACTCTAACTACATGATCAACGACATCATCAAATAAGAAACAAATTCAAATTTCGATAAAAATAACAACTGTATCATAACTATGAAACTTGTAACGAATCTTCTGTCAGCTTATATACAAATAACACCCTGCAACTTACTTAGCACTTTTCAGGAAACTGTGATCATCTCCTCCATTGCCGATATCTTTACCTTCCATTTCGTCCCAAAGGGAAAACAAGGAAAAACCATTTCTGGTCCCAACAGACCTCAACCTGGAAAACTTGTTTACAGAATCTGGCAGCAACATTGAACTAGCTGCACGAACCCAAATTCCCAAACGAACTCAAAACATGGCAAGCGACGAACCACTGAAAAGGCAACAAAAATTACTTGCAACCCTAAGAAATAAATAACAAAAAGAAATTCCAACGTATTCAAAGCAGAATAAGACAAGAATTACAAGCAAATCAAATTAGGGCACACAAAAAAAGGGGGGAGGGGGGATTAAGATCATTTGCTTTGGAAAACCAGAATCGAATTCAAATTAGGGCACAAAATCGAGCGAAATTAGGGGATAAATAACAAAAAGAAATTCCAACTTATTCAAAGCAGAATAAGACAAGAATTACAAGCAAATCAAATTAGGGCACACAAAAAAAGAAAAAAACAAAACAAAACAAAAGGGGGATTAAGATAATTTGCCTTGGAAAACCAGAATCGAATTCAAATTAGGGCACAAAAAATCGAGCGAAGGTAGGGAAAAAAAATTTGGACCATTTCTCGATTTATGCGTGTCATCCTTGCGCAGGGGCCATGCTAATCTTCTCTGTATCGTTCCAATTTTATCGGATGTCCCCGAAGGGACAAACCTCTGTGATAGCCATTCATATAAATATAGCATATTGTCCCTGTATGCAACCGATGTGGGATAGGGAGATTGTGTGAGAACTTTGGGCTGGGCAATGTATGGGTAGCTATGTCGAAACTGGGTTGGGCCGGGCCGGGCCTTTATTGGGTTGATGAACATTTCTTTAAAAAATTAAGTTTTTGAAAGCGATCAATTTGTAATCTCGCTTCTTTAAAAAAAATTTATCAATCTTTTTAAAAATCGAGATTATATTATTTCTTAATACAACTAACCGTTTTAATTTTAAAATCGAGATTATTTTAAAAATATATTCATAATCATTTTAATTTTTTATAAATTTATTAATACAAAGGCAGGAAAGTCCTGGGAAATTGATCTGGTGGAAATGGAGGATGATGAAAGGAGAGAGCTCCTGCAAATGTCAGACTCGCAGTTGATGGAATGATAAGGATAATGTTAGAACTGGTGAAGTTCCTCGATTGCGGATGCCTCATTGACAGCCTAGATAGGAATCACACATGAAATAAAGAGTATAACTCTCCTTTACATGTTCTGTAAGAGCAGTGAAATCAAGTTTCACACTCGACTTCCTCGTTTTAGTGTAACCAACAACCAGCTGCCACCATCCTTCTCCTTTCGATCTAGGATATCCAGGGACATCCACAGGTCCAACCTCTGTCCTTCCTTCAACATCTCCTGCTGCTGACTGGAACCCGATTTTTATCACTGCACCTTCTTATAAGTCTTGTCCTGGGATTATGAATTCACTGTATTCATTCATGCATTTAGAATATGAAATATGACTTTTTATTGTCCTGGAGAGGAAAGTAGTATATTGTATGAGTATGGTGTGGTTGGTATTTTAATCTCCTTTAATGTCCTTGTTGATATTTTGTGGTAGAATTATGTTCATAATAAGACGGTATCATATGATAGAATCTCCATTGTTGCAATTTTATTTTCAAAAGATGGAAAATTAATCTCCATTCGACTATAAATACTTTTGTAGTTAATTTCCATTACAAAGTGCAATACAACATAGTTTGCAAAACATGTTTGAATCAACAAAAAATCACATTTTCATCTCATTGTATATCAGTAAAGAAAATACAAACGTGGAACAATGCAGCTAAAGAGATGAATAAATGGGGATACCAGGCAAGGTAGCTCCTGCTTCAACAACGAATATATTTCCAGATATATACTCAGACGAGTCGTGGATCAAATAACGAGCCACCGACGTCAATGCCGGATTTGATTCGCCGTAGGTTCTTAACGGCACCGTCTTCATCGCCACAGTTTTCAGCCACTCTTTTTGGATCAGATTTTCTGTTATCTCTGACTTGAAAAGCCCAGGAGATATAGAGTTCACTCTTATTCTGTATGCCCCTAATTCCATGGCCATTATCTGTGTTATGAAGAGATCAAGTTAGGGTTTGATTCTCAAACTCTGCAGTGACTCAAATCGAGTTAATGATTAACCTTGGTTATTGTGTTAACTGCGGTTTTTGAAGCAGCGTAGGCAAGAGCACCAGGTAGATGGCCTCGATCAAGACCTGCAATCGAGGAGATATTGATTATGGATCCACCCTGTTTGGCTTCTTGCATTCGTTTACAGACATACTTTGAGACCAGCCAGGTTCCTGTTAGATTGGTTCGAACGATGTCGTTCCATTCATTTTCCGTTAAATCTAACGGCGTGTGCAGATTGCCTGTCGGAAAGACATGAAAGAGAATTACATGGATTTGAGTGAATTAACAGACATATTTAAAAATATGCGAAAATGAGGTAGTATTTTTCATCACTCATTTTTGGTGTTTTAATCTTTTGTTTAAAGGATTCTATTTTTTCGTCCACTCACCCATTACGACAGGTAAAAGAAAATTCATGTGTAGGTAAATGACACTTTTCACAATCAAGATTTGATTAAATAATCAAATGGATCTAAAAATTTGTAAAAATTACAATCAAACTCTTTAATTATGAAAAAATTATTAAACTTGGAATGTTTTAACTGATTTTTATATATAATTTGATTCAAAATCACTTATTTATATTAATATCATATTATATTATCATTCATAAGACGATTAAATGTTGAAATTTTGCTTAGAGAACGAAAAAAACTTTTTTTTTTTCTTTCAAAAATTATTTAGCCATATATGGTTGATGAAAATCGGAATAGGAAGTTGTGTTAACTGCAATCACGGGTAATTACAAGTGGGCCAGCTCATTGGGCCGGTTTTCAAAAAATCAA
The DNA here is from genome assembly GCA_028654395.1 of Scutellaria barbata. NCBI lineage: Eukaryota > Viridiplantae > Streptophyta > Magnoliopsida > Lamiales > Lamiaceae > Scutellaria > Scutellaria barbata. The sequence continues at coordinate 7,372,389 of CM053646.1, read as the reverse complement.
TTGAATCATTTTTGGATAATGAATATAACAACAGCCAACATTAATCACAAGCCAGCCAACTACTTTAATGTTTAATCCACCACTCCTGGTAAATCCAACAGACATTTCCAACAATTTTTGTACTACTATTCTAGAAAAAAAAAGATTTGAATAAAAGAAGGAATAATTTGGATTTACCTCTAACACCAGCATTGTTAATCAAAGCATCGATTCTGCCAAACGCATCCCAAGCCATATTCACTGAGGCTTCAACGGTGGGCCCGTTCCCGCCAACGTCGAGCTCAACAGCCACGGCTTGAGGCTGATCTCTGCTAGGTTCATCAGAACCGGCTGAGCCGATCCTGTTGTTAATCTCATCGCAGAGTGATTGTAGCCGGTCGATTCGTCGAGCCGCGGCTATGATTCTGCAGCCGGCTTGAGCCAAGTCCAAGCAGAACTCGCGGCCCAGGCCGGATGAGGCGCCGGTCACCATCACGGTCTTGTCCTTCAGCTCTAGCCACGGCTCCAAGCGGTTTGCCACATCAGCTCTCCTCTCCGCCATTCTTCTCTTCTCTCTGTTCGAGTGGCGATTGGATGTTATGGTTTGAATTACCAAACCTCGTTTATTTACACAGTTTGGCCACATACTACAAAGATGTGGTTGTCAAGTCCGGAACAAGTGAATGGACAATTATACCCTTGTCTTAAAATTATACGATGATTAAAATTTAGTTGTTGTCTATTCTGAACGTTCTTTATTTATATAATTTTAGTAGAATTGTATTTTATAATATAATTGGAAAAATTATGAGAACTACTCGGATTGCACTATGAGTGGTTGTAATCAAAGGGTGGTGAATAATGGAAAACTTTAATGTTGTTAATTTCTTATCAAGTGGTGAGAACTGAAGTGGAAATTTCGGAGAATGTAACCTAGCAAGTGGGTGTTCAAATAGATGATTCTTTGTTTTAAATATGTGTCCCACTTTGTATTTTGGTTGTAATACATATGTAATTAAAGCTTTCACTTAATACTTCATTAATTAATTGTGATTAATATATTTCAACAACAAAAAGGTAATTACCACGAATATGGAATTTTATTTAATATACATGATGACAATTCAACGATCAAATCAATTTTTTTTTCTTGAAATAGAGAACGTTTGCAACTTATAAGATTAATATTGTTGTAATTAATTTGACATTTGTATATTTAAAACGAAAACTGAAACTTAGACAAAATATTTTTTAAGCATTTCGGAACCACCATGTGTTATCTAAACCTACAAAACATTAAGAAAGAAATTAATATTCAGGATTATATTTAATCAACATAGTAAAGATTAATTTAATGGTCTATTTAATAGTCAATGTAACAAAAACAAAAAAAAAAGTAACTTAATAGTATAACTTGAACTATATTCATTTGATTCATGGTCAAATATCTCTAATATATGAAAATAAAGTCTTCTATTACAGTTGATTTTTTAGTTTATGCATTAATATATGTCGTAAATGCGATATACTTAACTAAAACAAAGAGTGTTGATGACCGACACGAACATGTTTACTGATTGTACACAAATAAAAAGTCAAACATGTTCAAATAAAAGTTAAAAAAAAATTCATATTTATGAACACTTGGTTGAGATTGAATGAATGATATATTAATTCTAAATACAAATGAGTTATATTAATACACATTAATTATTTTAAAAGAAAATCATATTTTTTATATGAGTATTGATTAACAGTAGAAAATTAAATGATTAATAAATAATCAACTAATATCAAACAAACATAAATGAGCAAATTTACGAACATGTTCATTAACATATAAAAAATAACTTTTACTTTTCGTTGAGATTAATCAAGCAACAGTTGATCACGAGTTATTTTAGAGAGTTCCTTATTTATCATTAGAAGAATCAAACTTTGGTGTCTTATTAATGCGATAGCTGGATATTTCATTTGTGTTTAATTTCTTGGAGCAAAATTTAAAATTGGTTTACAAAATTACAATTTTGGGATATTTAATATGCAACTGAAATATATACCTATCTGGGCCGGCTTCTTGTAATTATTTATTTTATGGTATCCCAAACTATCAAGACAAGCCAGCCAATTGGGCCCCAATGTTATGGGCCCAAATTTGTCGACCATAAGGTATGATTAAGCCCATAAATAGTGGATTTTCCAGTAGGTAGGCCCATACCTGAATTCATTTTGCAAAACCCCATAAAAAGAAAACCCATGAACACCACACACACCAAGTAATAATGGGTGTTTGCAAGTTCATGGATGACTTTGTGGGTGGTTCTTTAGATTATACAAAAAGCCAAAAAAAAAAAAAATATATTTGGGAGTTTATAAAAACATGCTTTTTATTCAAAATTGCACCTAAAAATAAGATTACAAGACTTACAAATACTCAACTTTCACAAATCCATAGGCTATGTTTGGAAGAGATTTGGCATGGCAGGATTTTGAATTTCAAAATCCCAATGTATGTTTGTTTCCGTATTTAAATTTGGATTATGAAATTCGGACATAATCATTACTACCTATATTACAATCATCAATCATTATTAAATATACTTTTCATAAAAAAATATCACATCAACCCACCTTTTCACAATAAAATATTATATCAACCCACCTTTTCCAACATTGATTTGACATCTGTCATATAATCCTACTCTACTAAGTTCTCAAACAAATATACATTTTTACTATTTACCTTTACTTCAAAATTCAGATTTCAAAGTCAGGATTTCCCCAAATCCACTAAAATCCATTCCAAACATACCCATAAGAATTCTCTTGATTCTACAAGGACCTCGAAATTGAAAATTGATTTTGAAATCTCTATTTTCCCTTTATGTAAAGGACTTGCAAACTTGAAACACATAAAACTCGCGAAATATACATTGTATAAAAAGAATATATCACACATATCAAACATCTATAAAGTTTGAACATGAAATGTATCATCAAGAACACAATATGTTGATCATCACAGTAGTACCACATGCATTGTAAAGTGTACATCGTTGCACACCATCCAATGATGACATGGGCTGGTGACACGTGCCAAGTGTTTCTCACCACAGGTGTTTTATTTAGATTCCCTGCTCTGCCCCTCTTTGCCCTAATTATTCCAGCATTTTAGGATTTTATTCCTCTTCTTTGCTGCCTTTTTCATTTTTTTCAACTTGCCTTGTCACTTTCACTCTCCACTTTTTTTTTTTCTCTACATTTTAAATCCTTGTTTTTTTTTTTTTAATTTCTTTGATTTTTAGCCTTTTTCCAGTTCCTTTATCATAGAAATAGATAGCTCATTAACAGAAAATTTGTCTTTTAGCCAATCCCATTCTTTTCATTGGTCCAAGATTTTTCAGTCCCTCACTTTATAATGTAGAAGATTCTTACAAGAATCAAACAAAATTAGAATATTATTACCACATTGTTGATCACTCTTGTTTGTTTCAACTTTTAATCAGTGGTTTGTATATGCTATTGATTATCCTATATTTTGCTTATTCTTTTGTGTGAAGAATTATAGTGATTAAATATATATCTTTGATTTGAAGTCTCTATAATTTTATCTTAATGTACTAATGTACATGATATTATTATTTGTTTTTTGTCTTATGTTTATTGTGATATGTGAATATATTCATTACATTCTGTGAAAATTAAAATTAAAATTTGTCTAGCTTTGATTTGAAAATTGTGTCATGCATGGGCAAACATCAAAACATTCTCAAGGTGATGTTTCATTAAAATTTTCATTGGTGTTGCTCCCATTGTATGGATTGTTGTGCTACTTTTTTTGCTTTGTCTGATTTTTTATACTTTCAACATACCCTATAAATTGTAGCCAAAGTACTATGTTAAATGGAACCTTTTTCTAGATATTAAATGTTAATATTTATTTTACCTTAAACTAGCTATTATTTTGATTTTATACTTTTTTACATATTCATTTCGTATATATTTTGTTTCATTATATAATATATAAATGATGTCTATATTGATAAAATATTATACAACCTATATAATTCCATATAAAATTCATGTCCTTTTAACAATATACTTCATGTAAGTAATGATGAAAATCATTAAAAAATGAAACTACAGTTAAAAAAAATCACAATCTCACAGAATGTGATCTGTGAAATGGGTTAATTGAATTTTCAAAAAAAAAAAAAAATTGAAATTAATCCCATATTATCATCTCGTGCCATACCCCAAAACTTTATGCAGCTGACAATGGAAAAGAAAAGTAAACTTTGTGGCAAATATCACTATCTCACATGAAATAAGGAAAGAGAAAGTGACAAACTGTAGAAAGAGGGCCCACAACAAAATCTTTTGTCCACATAGTAGAAAAAAAGAGTGGCCAAAAAATAGTTGTATTATAATGTAGATGACTCGTAAAGACAACCTAAAATGATGATAATAAAAACACACATAAATTTACAGAAAGTGGACAAGAATCTTTGTATTGGCTCCCTTCTCAACCCCTCTCTGTTTATGTTTTTTCTTATTTTATTTTTATTTTTAATTTTTTTATTACCCTTTTGTATGCTTTTTGTTAGGCTCCTTTCCTTTTCTCCCTGATGCTGTTTGCTCTATCCCTTTCATGGAGAATGAAAGTTGATGCTGTTTTTGTGCTACATCATAGATTTTACTCCACTTATTATTGATTTATCCTTTTATTTCATTTTATGAGTATGCATATAATATGGAATGATTCCAGATCTTCTAAAGTCAAATTACGAAGAAAAATGCTATATTTTTCGAATATAAATTAGTTGTTACTTGCAATACGAATTGAAAATTATAAGTTATTAGAAACTGTTTTAAAAATAACATTCAAAATTCAATGCTCAAGTAGTAGAAAATCCAAATAATAATAAATGTGGAGTGGGAAACATTTGAACACAAATAAGTAGCCTATCTCAAATTGTAAAGCTAATTATAGCTCCTTTTTAATGATCATTGTTTTAACTCTATGATTTATAGTATGTACCACAAGCTATAGATCTCTTTAACCAATTATGGAGCATATGAGCATGCCTGTTTTTATCAATATATGGGTTTTTCAAAGTGAGAAAATATTATTATATGTTAATGAAACATAAAATAAGAGATAAAAGGGGGGAAAAACTTAGGTAACATATTCACTTCATTATATATGTGTGTGTGAAATGGGCTCTTTACAATAATTCATTATCTTTTGAACATGATTCCCTTCTATTTAAAACCTTATTATGCATCTTTTTTTCCTTTTTGAGGGACCTTAGTATGCATTTGGCATGATAGTGATCGGTGGGTATTTTTTCCTTTTTCCAAAAAAAAAAAGAAAAAGATAGTGCTGGTTTATATGTATTTGTTTAATTCACGTTATAAAACAAAATGTGAATTGCAGTTATTCTATTAAAAAATACTAGTAATTCACCCGCGCGATGCGCGATTTATTATTTATTGTGATAATATATAATTTATAATTATATAATGAAATTGTTATATTATAAATTTATTCATACATCTTTTATTATTTAAATTTTGTATAATATACAAATATATTTTCATATCTCTATTAATTTTTAAAGTTATATTTTATAATTTTAAAAAATTGTTGGGTAAAGTAGAGTTTTAACTTAAGAAGATAGAATTTGATTGAACCCCCCTATACATTAGGGCTTCCTTATGCATTTGTTTTTGAATTGCTTGTTATTCTAAATTCAAATAACACAAATTGTATATGTTCTTCTAAATTATATTTGATAATATTAAAAAGTTGGAATACAAAATTTATAAATAATTTAAACGACGAACTTGAAAGCTTACATTCTTTTTGTTCGTCTTTTGTTGAATTTTTTTCATGGCTCAATAGATAATTTGATAAGCCAATGATTTTAAGAGTTAGTTATAAGAGACCAATTAATAATATAAGTTTTAAAATATTTATTTTTATACAACATTTCTCATAATTACAAAAAGTATATTACAATTTTTTTAACTTTCAAATTGATAATATGAATAATTCTACACATTAAGTAATTAAAGCTAAAAAAAAAAAGAATGAATAAAAAACTTGAAGCTTACCTTCTATTTATTTTTATCTTTTACTGAATTTTTTTTATGGTTCGATAGATAATTTGATAAGCCAATGATTTTTTAAGTTGGTTAAAAGTGATCGATTAACAATAGAAATTTTGAAATATTATTTATATACAAATTACAAAAAATATCTTAAATTTTTTTTAACTTTAAAATTGATAATGAGAATAATTATAGACATTAAGTAATTAAAGTTAACAAAATTTAAAAAAACAAATTATTGTTCAACAATGAATAATAGTCATCCTCAACATCAACAACAAATAATAATAATAATAATAATAATAATTAACAATGATGTGGTCAAACTAAATGGACTCCTATTCCAACTACAACTAGGACTCCTACTTCAACTACAATTGAGATTCCTATTTCTACTACAACTTAGGGAGTATATATATATATATATATATATATATATATATATCCTTATTCTGTTCACTTTTAACAGACACAATTTACAATGATACACATAGATAATTTGAGAGATATTTTTGAGCAATCTGATTGACTTGAGCGTCGGAGTCCCTTCGCCGGGAACCCCTTCCGATGTCTGTTTTGCAGGTTTTGGATCCGAGGTTTCGAGTTGCAGCCCGAGAAGACGAACGTTGAATCGGAGCAACATTCAAAAAAGAGAACGGTAAATTGGAACCACATCAATTGACGCCGTCTGCGGGAAATTTTGAGTTAAGACGTTGAGAGCAAATATGGTGAACATTAGAAGAACGCAAAGAACAGCCGAGAAGAACCAATTTAATGAGCTACACTTATGTACGCTTCTTATTATTTTTTTCTCAATTTTCTTCACCTTGATAAAATGAGAAATATTCACTCTCTGTGGACGTAGGCTAATTTAGCCTAACCCGATTAAAATTATTGTGTCTTTTCTTTTATGCGAATTCATATGATTGCCGTTATACTTAATGATTAAGCGAACTGATTGATTTCTTCTTGGAAAGGTGGATCGACCGAACTGATCCACGAAACCTTCCTAGGAACGAACTGATTTCTCTTTGGAATGGTTGATCGACCGAACTGATCAACGAAACCTTTCTAGGAACGAATTGATTGATTTTTCCTTGGAATGGTGGATCGACCGAACTGATCCACGAAACCTTCCTAGGAACGAACTGATTTCTCCTTGGAAGGGTTGATCGACCAAACTGATCAACGAAACCTTCCTAGGAACGAACTGATTGATTTCTCCTTGGAAGGGTTGATCGATCGAACTGATCAACGAAACCTTCCTAGGAATGAACTGATTGATTTCTCCTTGGAAGGGTGGATCAATCGAACTGATCCACGAAACCTTCATAGGAACGAACTGATTTCTCCTTGGAAGGGTTGATCGACCGAACTGATCAACGAAACCTTCCTAGGAACGAACTGATTGATTTCTCATTTCTCCTTGGAAGGGTTGATCGACCGAACTGATCAACGAAACCTTCCCAGAAATGAACTGATTGATGAACTCCTTTGGAATGTCTTGATCGACCGAACTGATCAACAAAACTTCCCTTGGAATGAACTGATTGATTTCTCTTCGGAAGTGTTGATCGATCGAACTGATCAACAAAACTTCCCTTGGAACGAACTGATTGATACATCCCCATGAAATGTCCTGATCGAACGAACTGATCAACACATTCCCTGGGAATAAGCCTGATGGAGTAGACTGACTGATAAATTCCTTCGGAATATCCCGACGAACTAAAAGGACGAATGTCCTGACGAACTAACTAAAAAGACGAATGTCTTGACGAATTGATATATTCCCTCGGAATATCGAACTGTTGAAGCGACTGATATGTTCCCTTGGAATGTCTGGATTAAATTGAAACATCTCATTCAAATGTTCGAATAAATACGTCTGTTTATTTCTTTCAGATATACTTATGTGATTAATTATTTATAATGGAGGAAACTCACATCTTTTTTCAAAATTTAGTAAACTCCACTAGTGTATGTCAACATACACTATGAAAAGGGGGGAGTACTGATATGGTCAAACTAAATGGACTCTTATTCCAACTACAACTAGAACTCCTACTTCAACTACAATTGAGATTCCTATTTCTACTACAATAAGTATTAGGGAGTATATATATATCCTTATTCTATTCACTTTTAACAGACACAATTTACAATAATACACATAGATATTTTTGAGCAATTTGATTGACTTGAGCGTCGGAGTCCCTTCGCCGGGAACCCCTCCCGATGTCTGTTTTGCAGGTTTTGGATCCGAAGTTTCGAGTTGCAGCCCGAGAAGACGAACGTTTTGCAGATTTTTGATCCGAGATTTCGAGTTGCAGCCCGAGAAGACGAACGTTGAATTAGAGCAACATTCCAAAAAGAGAACGGTAAATCGAAACCACATCAAACAATATATTATATGGGAAAAATATTCTAAATAATATGAATAATTTTCTTGGTAAAACTAATAATTTTTATTTTTTTATTAATCAATATAATGATGTCACATTTTTGAAAGGAAAAATAACAAAATTGTAAATTTTATCAACTATCATCCTTTTATATATAGATAGATACAACTATAATCTTTTAAAACAAAATAATTATTATAATAACTATCATCAATTCACATGAAGCCTTTTCTTTGGTGCTGCATGCCTATCATCATATGCTAAATAGTTATATTTCCTCATTTTCTGAGGGGTCAAAATTGTGTCTCTCTCCCTCCCCTTTTGTCTGGATATAACATAAATATAATTACATATGTTTAATAATGTGAGATTGTGTTTGTGTCCAATGAATTGAAATTTCCAATAATAAATTTGTTGATAATATTTGAACTGATATAAATTTAAAATTAACACATTTATTTTAATAGAATAACTGCAATTTCTATTTTCAGAACAAATTAAAAAAAATATTGGTTCAAGGGGCACAATCGAGTTAGTAATACTACGATGTGGGGAGAAATCCATATATCTCGATTTACATCTCAATCGACTACATTTTCATTGTAATATTGTAAATATTTATCCTAAATTGTTTAACACTTTTCTTCAGTTATGAGAAAAGCGATCTACCTCTACAAACCCGTCTACCAATACTCAACTGATTAGGCGGAGACAGGATTCAAACCTGAAAACATATTTTTTGATTTATATACCACTAATTGAAAGGCCTACGTGGGATGTTGTGAGAATTTTTCGTTTTTTCCTAATAAAAAAAATATATGAACGAAAACAAGTTTAAAAGAATTAATGTATTGGTGTGATATAAAAAGGCAAAAAAAGAAAAGAAAAAAAAAAAAAAAAGAGCGGTAGAGAGAGTAGAGTAGAGTGCATGCATAAATATGTGTGTGTAAGAGGCGGCCTTTTCTTCTCATTCTCTTTCCCTTTCCCATCAAAAGACCATAAAAAAGCTTCTCAAAAGATCTCTGCTTTTATTTCTCTGTCTGCCATTTATTTCCCTTAAATCATCTCTCTTGGCCTCGCTCATCATTTCTCTCTCCTCTTCCGCCATTAAAATGCGCTGAACCTATCATCATCTCAACCTCTCCTCCTGCATCTCCTTGTTGAGGTTTTCGTTTGCCGATTTGTAAGAGGATGATGATATCAGTGAGGGACCTGTACCACGTTCTTACAGCCGTGGTTCCTCTCTACGTGGCCATGATCCTCGCGTACGGCTCCGTGAAATGGTGGAAGATCTTCACCCCAGATCAGTGCTCTGGGATCAACAGATTCGTGGCGCTATTCGCAGTCCCTCTCCTCTCCTTCCACTTCATCTCCACCAACAATCCCTACGCCATGAACTACAGATTCATCGCCGCTGACACCCTCCAAAAACTCATAGTTCTCTCAGTCCTCGCTGTGTGGTCAAGGGTCAGCTCCAGAGGGTCCCTCGAGTGGTCCATCACTCTGTTTTCTCTCTCTACACTCCCCAACACTCTCGTCATGGGCATCCCTCTGCTCAAGGGCATGTACGGCGACGCTTCCGGCACTCTCATGGTCCAGATTGTCGTCTTGCAGTGCATAATCTGGTACACTCTCATGCTTTTCCTCTTCGAGTACAGAGGCGCCAGAATGCTCATCGCCGAGCAGTTCCCCGATACGGCCGGCTCCATCATCTCCTTCCGAGTCGACTCGGACATTCTCTCTCTCGACGGGAAGGAGCCTCTGCAGACCGAAGCTGAAGTCGGCGACGATGGCAAGCTTCATGTCACTGTCAGGAAATCCACCAGCTCCAGATCGGAGATCTTCTCGAGAAGATCTCACGGCCCCAATTCCGGGCTTTCCATGACCCCTCGCCCCTCGAATCTCACCAATGCGGAGATTTACTCTCTGCAATCGTCGAGAAATCCGACTCCGAGAGGGTCCAGCTTCAACCACACTGATTTCTATTCAATGGTGAATGGGAAGAATGTCAGTCCAAGGCAATCGAATTACGGGAATGTCGGGCTTGATGAGGAGACTGGGTACGCCAATCAGGCTAGGGCTAATGGAGGGTATCCTGCGCCGGCTAGCGCCGGAATATTCTCTCCGGTTACCGGCCCTGCCGCGAAGAAGAAGCCCAACGCGGCGGAGGGTGGTAAAGATCTTCATATGTTCGTTTGGAGCTCGAGTGCTTCGCCGGTTTCCGAAGGAGGAATCCATGTTTTCAGAGGTGGTGAATATGGCAATGACCTCAATATTGGAGCTCACCCCAAAGGTTAAAAATTCTCACTGCTTTGACCCATTTAGTTCGAGTGTCTTATTTTGAGGAAATTAATGATTGTTTTTTGGATGTAACTGCATTTGTCATTTAGGGAGTTCAGTTTCTTTTATTAGCTTGTTGTGTCGTTTTGCTGTTGAGCTTCCGAATTCTGTTCTTGTTTTGTCATCAATATTGCAACATCCCCAAAAACATGGCTTAATTGTCTATCACATTATTAAATGTTTGGATAACAGGATTCAATAATAATTCGATGTCGTAATCTTGGCAGATTATGATGACTTTGGTCGAGACGAGTTCAGTTTCGGCAACAAGCAGGGGCCGAACGGGGGTGAGGGTGGTGGGCCCGTGCTTTCGAAGCTGGGCTCGAGCTCGACTGCTGAGCTCCACCCCAAGGCTAACCTTGATGCCAAGCCAACTGCAATGCCACCAACCAGTGTCATGACTAGGCTCATTCTCATCATGGTGTGGCGAAAGCTAATCCGTAACCCCAACACGTATTCGAGCCTCTTAGGTCTCACATGGTCTTTGGTTTGCTTCAAGTAAAGTCTTTATACCATTACATCAAATTTAATGATTTTATCCAAATCTTGACACTTAAGGACTCATCAACGTTCTGTTCCTTGCAGGTGGCACGTTGAGATGCCTGCGATTGTAGCCAAATCGATCTCAATCTTGTCCGATGCTGGTCTTGGAATGGCCATGTTTAGCCTTGGTAAGAAAAATCAAACCTCAATCAACAAAATCAAGGTATTTGGCGTTGGAAATCATATTATTACAATTGGATTTTTTCAGGGCTGTTCATGGCTTTGCAGCCGAGAATCATCGCCTGTGGTAAATCAGTCGCTTCTTTCTCCATGGCCGTTCGGTTCCTCACTGGGCCCGCTGTTATGGCCGCTGCATCTATAGCTGTTGGGCTTCGAGGTGTTCTCTTGCACATTGCAATCGTTCAGGTGAATAACAATTCTCAGACAATGCTTAAGATATATTACGTTGCATTTCGATGTGTAATGAATTGTGAGACATGGTTTTCTTTAGGCTGCTTTGCCACAAGGAATCGTTCCTTTTGTCTTTGCTAAAGAATACAATGTTCATCCAGATATCCTCAGCACTGGGTTAGTTCTAATGGAGCTTTTGTTTTTTACCACTTTGTCCGTCGTATTTACTTAGATAATTCATAGTCGTAAATTCATTGTTGCAGGGTGATATTTGGGATGCTAATAGCTCTTCCAATCACACTGGTTTACTACATTCTGCTTGGACTTTGATGATGAACAAGTGAAGTAAAGACATAGTCATCAGTGAACTAACGCTTTTTGCCGTGCTAATTTTTCGGGCTTCTAACAGAGAACATAGAAGGAAAAAAAAAAAGAAGATATTTATTAGACAAAGTAGTATGTAGTGGTAGTTGTAGTAGTAGAATTTAATGTTGTCTTATGTCCCTTCTTTTCTGAACTCTTGTGCCCCTCTTATTACTTTTGTTCTTTTCATGAAGAAAAAAGTGAAGCTTGTTTTCTAGTCTAGTGTGAAGATCCCACTATGTAATTTAGTACACTCTTCCATGCTTGAGTCAAAAAAGGTTTACCTAATCAAGCATCTCTATGTAGTAGGGGTTGGCAATAAATTATGAAGAAGAATTAATAAAGATGGAGAATTTAAGGAGGAGAGGGTTGTTTAGGTTTCAGGCACAGTTGTTGCTTGTGGGTTTGATTTATGTTGAGTACAATAATTATGGAAAAACAGAGTGGTTGTGTGTGTATTGTGAGTGAGGGGGACATGGTGAAGAGACAAGTTGTATGAATAGGGGATATGGTGGGAACTAGGTGTGTCGGTTCATTAATTGCCATGCTGGCATCCCATGACCAACTCCTTGCCCCATTTGCTGCATCTCCTCTCATGCTATGTCCCCCACGGTCCCACTCCCACCATATTGTTTTTTCCAAACTTTTTATGCTAGTTGCATATTAAATGCATAAGTTTTTAAATAAAACTAAAGGGAAAATAGGTTTTTTTTATTTAGTAACTTTGTCTCTGTTTAAAAATACATATTTTTTGGTCAAGTTATCTGCTATAATCTATATTTATTTTATTACAATTTGCGACATAAGACACCTTTTAAACTTGAAGTATAATAATATTGTATGATATCGGAGAAAATATTGAATTTGAATCGAATTACTTTACCTAATGTAACAAGTGGGTGGATCAAAAGGTTGATCCATTTAAAACATTAAAGATGAAAAATCTAAGTTTTTTATTTTTATTTTTTAAAATTACCTACGTAATAATTCTACTAATATTTCTCGTTTTATTATTATTATTATATCACCAAAACTCATAAAGCTCAAACGAGCAAATAATGGAAAAGGTATAACAAAAAAGACAATGTGAAAGTGATTATAGAGATGAGCAATTGTAGCTATTTTTCCGATTAGATAACTAATATAATCAGATTTTCATAATCTTGTAAAATTAATTAATTAATTAATTAATTAATGGTATTGGAGACAAGAAACAATATTTTTCCATCTTTTCAGCTAACTAAAAGCCAAAACCCGTTTTCAGGTAAAGCTTTAATCGCCGCGACTTATTCGTGCAGCTTAATTAAAGCAAAAAGCAGTTTTAAGTGGGAATTAATCCACACCAATCTCAATCAATGCAGACAAAAATTACACACTTTAAAAAAAAAAAAATCAGCTGTTAATTGCTTACTAATCCAATTAAGTGGTTTGTCTTTCTTTCTGTCATTGCATGTTTTTCATGTATCCAACCTAGTACTAATTGGAAATTAAATCGTCTTCGATGTGATATGTTTGGTAATAATTAATGCGGCGTGCTTATTTTAATTATACTTTTTAACAATGCGTGTTACAACAATAGCAACTATGTGCATTTATTTATTTAGACTAGTTTGAAATCCACCAACTAATTATAATTGGAGTGAGTTGGATGGATTTAAAATTCACCCTAATTTAAATGAATTTAAATTAATTAATATAAGAAATTATAATACAAATACAATTGGTTTATAATCAGCAAGTATGCAATTGTTAAAAGAAATAATTAAATCCACAGAAAATCTTAAACACGCTAATGAGTTACGAGTTCAACAATAATTAATTAATATTTGTACTTTTTGATTACTATTAATATGAAAATTTAGTATGGAATTACTAATGAAAATGCTTCCAAAATAATTGGGCCTCTTTCGCTATTTGGGCTTTGGGAATGAATACAAGATAATACTTCTAGGCCCGTTAAATCTCTTTAAGTCGGTCTATACTGCTATATCCGCTCCGGCCCGGTATATAATGCGAAAAAAAAAAACGAAAGAAATTAGAAATCTACGAAAACATTGAATGGGAACTGGAATTTTATGAAGATGTTAATATATATAGCAAAAACTCATTTCTTAGAATTAATATTAAATATTTCCTCTCTAAGAAAAAATCATATTTATAAAAACTCTTATATTCGGAAAAGAAAAAAAATGATCACGCTTTGGTTCCAATACAATAAAAATTCACGTTTCAATTATTATTCTTATTATAGTACGTATTTGAGTCCGCTTTTATTATTTATAAATCTTTTAGCAATTTATGCAATTATCAATAATTAATTACAAATCTTAAAAAAAATATATGATTTTGAACTACTTTATTTATGATATATCTCATCGTTGTATTCGATCAAGATATAATTAATTAAACTCGATTATGTCCCCAAAACTTGATTCATCTCAATGAGCCCTTTCTACACAAAGTAAATAAATAAAGCCAAAGTCCTTTTTACAAGAAATTTGAAAAAAAAAAAAAGATAAAGTGAACACGCGTGGCTTTTATTTGACCATACTTCAAAAGACTAATCATTCTTGTAAGAATAACTTGAAAAAGAAATTATAATATTAGTATGAAAAGAAAAGAGTCCCACCACACTACACCACCAACCCAAAAAAAAAATACAAAAAAAAAAAAAAAAAAGAAACCCTAAAACATCGTCCATAATATAGTAAAGTACTCCATTTCCCACTGAAACTAAAAGCGTCATGCAGCCGGAAAACTCGCCGGCGTTTTCATCTCTGGATGAGCTTTTGGCCGGAAATGGCTTTAACTACGGTTTTCCGGCGTCGGAGAGGCTTTGCAGTTCATCTTTTGATCCGTTGGAATTTGCAGAGAAAACTGAGGCTCGAAGCTCTGCAGCTTCTGAAAACCACAAAGTAGCTGAGAGAAGACGTAGAGAGAGAATTAATGGGCATCTTGATAGGCTTAGAGCCCTTCTTCTCTGCAATTCTAAAGTAAGTATTTAATTTTGAAAGAGGATTCACAGCTTTCTAGTATCTCTTTTCGAATAATAATAGGATTAAAATGAATTCAGACAGATAAAGCTTCAGTACTAGCAAAGGTGGTTGAACGAGTGAGAGAACTAAAAGAAGAAGCATCAGAAATGATGCAATTGGATGAAGCATTAATTCCTTCAGAGTTGGATGAAATCACGGTAGTGGTGTTGCAAAACAAGGAGATTTGTGCAAATGGAAAATCAGTAGTTAAAGCATCCCTTTGCTGCGAAGATCGAGTGGATCTCATATCGGATTTGATCCGAGTTCTAAAGCCATTGCCTTTAATCCCTTTGAGAGCTGAAATGGTGACTTTGGGAGGTAGGGTTAGGAATGTGATGGTTTTAGCTGGTGATCAACATCACATTCATGAATCCATCTTCTTGCTAAGAGATGCATTCAAATCCTTGTTGTTCACATCCAATTATGTCCAAAACAACCAGGATATTCTTTGATTTATTAATCAAGGCATGTAATGTAATGTAATGTGTGTTTACGGCTATTTCTACTTGTTTTCTTTCATTTCTCCACTTACATAAGTAAATAGTGTAATTTGTTGTCAGAATTTGCCTAGCAATATTAAGAGTGATGTAGTACTATAAAATTATTTGTTTTTTTTTTTTTTTTTTGTGTGTGGTATAATTAGTTCTTTATACACCATAAACACACTTATTTTTTGTTGGAATTACTCCACTCTGTATATTCCAAAGATGGATATTACGGTCAATTTTAACATATAATTAAACTGATGCAGTGTATAAAATTTGAATTTTTTTGTTGATTTTGAGAACACTATCGAGTTTCGCTATTTCAGATATATATGTCAATTTTAAAATTAGCCCTCAAAATAAAATCCATGAATTAAGATCTCAGAAGAGTAGGATTCATGACATCTTGTGACATATTATTATTATTATTATTATTATTATTATTATTATTATTATTATTATTATTATTATTATTATTATTATTATTATTATTATTTCTCTCTCCCTCTGCACACATGGAAATATTACTTACTACACTTTTTAGGATTATCATTTTGAAAGTATGTTTACAGTTAGAATCTGCAAGATACCAAATAAATCCTACTTTTGTGATTCTTTAATTAAAGTAATTTTATTTTACTGCGAATAAAAGTCAATCTGTTTTACTTGAGCTGAATTTAATGTTTTACATTTTTTTCAGTGGATTGTCTAAGATGAATATTCTTATATGGTTGCTTCATGTATATGCTTCCTAATGTGTCTCTTCTATTACATTTGTTTGTTTTGCGTTGCACATTAAGAAATATAAATTTTCATAGTATATTATAAATTGTTACGTATTTACATTTCAATAATATCTATTTAATTCGAGTTTAGATGAATCAACGTAGACCCCAACTTGTGGTTCTCAATGAACAAAACAAGACTAACACGTTAATATAATTTTGAGAAAAAACATAAAATTGTAATTTAAATAAAAAAAGAAAAAAGAAAAGGGTAGTGTGCAATAAAATGATTAGAAGGGGCTGAGCCGACAAATACAGCCACGCCGCTGTACAACTTGTCGGGGCCAGACTGACACCCCTGCCACGCTGTCACCTAAGCCGCCTACGCTATTCTTTGTTTAGGATAATCATTATACTTCTGAATTTCATTTTTAGAACACATTTTATATATATATATATATATATATATATATATATATATATATATATATATTTCTTTTTTTTTTTCGTTGCTATTTATTGAGAGCACCCAAAACAATGTAGTTATAATTTAGTTAATTATTGTGTATGTGTTTTAATGTGTGTAATTTTGAAGTGTTTTTGTTATGTGTTTTACATCAAAAACATCAATATTATGTGTGAAAAGAAGAGAAAGGAAAAGGAGGATAGAAAATATTTATTTTTGATGTTAAATTGATGTAAGATGTATTTTTCAATACGGTAATTCTATGTGGGCAGATTCTGTCCAGGCAGAAAAGCAGAAAGTATTAATTGAAATTTAAAATAGTATGTTAAATGACAATTATATCCTTAATGAAAATATATACAATCAAATTTTCAAATTTCAAACCAAAACAATATTTCTTTCTCCACTCATTAATGAAACAATATTTTCTCCACTAATTCATAATTTATTGTCATAATTTACATAAAAAAAACTAAGACGTCTATTTGAGGAGATATAAAATTTGTCTTGATAAATATTTTAAAATTATTGATTATTGTACAAATATTTGTTTGATGATGAAGAAGATTTGACCTGAAAAATATTTTAAATTATTAATTATGTTACAAATATTTGTTTAATGTGTGAAGATTCGAGTTGATAAATATTTTAAAATTATTGATTAACTTATAAATATTTTTGAATTATGACGAAGAAGATTTGACTTGATTAGGGGTGGAGATTGGAACGAAAATTTCCGATATCCGCCTAATCCGATCCGAAATTTTCCGATTTTGTAATGAATATTTTTAATCCGAAATCCGAAAATACAAATTCCAATTTTTTCGAAAATTTTCGGATGAAAATCGGAATTAGTTTTGAATTTTTTGGAAATTCCGAAATCCGATCCGAAATATTTCCGAAATTCAATTTTCTGAATATCCGATTTCCGATCCGATCCGAAATTCCAATCCGATTTCCGACTTATTTTCAAAATTTAATAATACTATATACTATATAATATATTTTATATACTTTATACTATATGATAGTATATAAATATATTATATACTATAATCTATAGTTTATACTGTAGTATCAGTAGTTGTTTAATATTATTTTATAATATATACTATATATTATAGTTTATACTGTAATTTTTTAATTATATTATATTATGTACTACATACTGTATATTATATACTTTATTACATATAGTATAGTTTATACTATAATTTTATTTTATTCTATATACTATAGTTTATACTGTATACTATATACTATATGTATATAGTATAGTTTATACTATAGTTTTATTTTATTCTATATCCTATAGTTTATATTGTATATTATATACTATAATTTTATTTTATACTATATACTATAGTTTATGTTGTAGTTGTTTAACATTATTTTATAATATATACTATATATTATGGTAATTTGCTAAAATATGAAACATGTATATGAATTCATTTATTTTCAATACTAGGATATTAGAAAAAGTTATATAGCTAATAGACCAACTAATTAATTCCAAAAATTTCTGAATTTCTGAATTTTTTAATTTTCAAAAATTCCGAAAACAATTCCGAGGATTTCTGAAAAAAATTCTGAAAATTTCCGAAAAATTCCAAAATTTCCTAAATCGGATTGGATTTCACATTTCCGAAAATTTTTGGATGGAAATTGAAATTGGTTTTTCATTTCCGAAATTTTTTGGAATTTTTTCCGAAACACCCTATTTCAGATTCCATCCGTCCGATCTCCACCCTTAGACTTCATAAATATTTTAAAACTATTAATTATTTTATAAATATTTGTTTGATAAGGAAAATATTATTTTATAAACTATGTCGATATTAATAATATTAATCATATCAATATTTAAATTTTTTTGAACTTGTCGATATTACAAACATCAATCATATATATTTATATATATTATTGAAATATCTATATATTGATATTAACGAAATCAATCATATATATTATTGAAATATCTATATATTAATATTTAACTTTTATAGAACTTGTCGATATTAACGACATCAATCATATCAATATATAACTGTTTTTTTAGAACTTATCGATATTAACGACTCAATATTTAACTTTTTTATAACTTGTCGATATTAACGAAATAAATCATATATATTATTGAAATATCTATATATTAATATTCAATTTTTTTTAGAACTTATCGATATTAAGGACATTAATCATATCAATATTCATATTTTTTAGAATATTAATGACATGAATTATATAAATATTTAATTTTTTTAGAATTGGTCCATATTAATGAAATTAATCTATATATTAATATTTAACTTTTCTTTTTAGAACTTGTCCATATTTTCATTACACTGTATATTTTCTTTTTAAAAACTTATTTTTATATTTATATTTAATATTTCTATTCAATTTGATTTTTTTATCCTATAAATAAACCTTTCATTTCAACTATATTAACTCATATTTTTTCTCCACTCTAAAAGTTTTCTATAACATTTATGTTAACCATAAAATTTTTTTTATAATCTTTCTGTTTTTTTTGAAATAAATAGAGATTTTCATAAGATAAAAAATAAAAGTGTTACGAGCAGATCTTTTTGTTAAATATTATAATATTTTTGTTAATCCATATCTATTCTTATTTTAAAAGTTTTTCCATAATTTTTTGTTAACCCATATCTGAATTTCAAAATTGTTCTAAAAGATTTTTATAATTTTTCTTATCAAAATTTCATAATTATTCTTATTTTAAAAGTTTTTCCATAATTTTTTTGTTAACCCATATCTGAATTTCAAAATTGTTCTAAAAGATTTTTATAATTTTTTTATCGAAATTTCATAATTATTCTAGGAGTTATTGGAGAAGCAACACTTTCAAAGGTATGCAAATAATAATTAAATAAAGATCAACTTAATTGAAGATGTAAATAATAATTAAATAAATAACAACTTAATTAAAGTATGCAAATAATAATTAAAATAAAGAACAAGTTAATTAAATTTAGCTATTGTTTTAATAGCTGTATTGTATTTAGCGGGAATGAGTAGAAAACATGAGCCATCTCCATTATTATGGAGCCAAATTATATTAGGGTTAGATAGTCATTTAATAATATTAATAATATTTTTATTTAATTTTTTTCACTTTCTGCCATGGCACGTCCCTTTTCAATAAAAGAATTTTTAGATAGGTGAGTTGTAAAGTGAAACACATAATAATAGATGTAATTCATGTCCATTGTTGTGGAACTAACAAGAACTAATTTCCCCCCCTTTTTTATTTGCTAGTTGATGATGATTTAATTGAAATGTCGTTATTTAATTGCAATTATGATTAACTTTAATAAACATATTTTTGACATTGGCATTCTGTTTGAAAAACTAGTATTAGTTAAAAGTTTGGCATTTTTTAAATAAAAACTGATTTCTCCATCAAATTTTGTGAATTATTAGTTTCTGGAACTGCAAGCGAGTTTAATTTGTGGAGCAATACTTTGCTTCATATACTCTCTCCGCAAAATCAAAAAAATTAAACATGAAAATCACATTTATTAAATGTGATTTGTTTGAGACAGAACATTACTTCCAAAAGAGTATTTGTTATTTTATGTTGCTTGACTATATATATATATATATATATATATATATATATATATATATATATATATATATATGATATATAAAATGTGTTCTAAAATTACTTCCAAAAGAGTATTTGTTATTTTATGTTGCTTGACTATATATATATATGATATATAAAATGTGTTCCAAAAGACTATATATATATTATAGTTTGGCCTTTTCAAAGTTTTAGTACAATTAATCTACAAAAAGAAAAAAAATATATTAACACTCTTCAATATCCAAAAAAAAAGAAAGAAAAATATCTCATTTATTTCTCACACGGATTGAGAAGTTAATTAGGGAAATGAAAGATAAAATTGACCGTAATTTCAAGATAACCTTAATTTGTTATATTATTAATTGAAATGATAAATATAACTGGTTAATTAAAAAAAAATCAAGTAGGAGTACATTGGAAAAATAAAAACCTTGCAACAAAGAAATAGGACTATATTTTTAGATGAAAAAAAAAAAGGAAAATTAGTAGTGTTGATGTTGGAATTTGTTAAAGAATAATTTCTAGTCGAACACTTAAATGTATATGGATAAAGTTTAAAATGCAAAGAGAATTGGCCCGGAGCCTACTCAGACAATTTAGCTTGGCTGATCCTGGAAGGTTAAAGTGATCGGGCAGGATCTTATAGTATTATTTAGAGAAATAAGCTATCTAGTGTTGTTTACAGAATGAAGGTTCGAATCCTTTACAAGTTGAAATTGAATCTATTTATAGCTACAAAGCGACCTAAGTAATGGAGATCGTGGAGGTTGTGGAAGTTAAACTCACTTTCTCCTTGATTTTCGCCTATTTACGCGGCATTGGGCGTTTTCGTCACCCACGATCTCTTGGTGGTTAGCTATTATCTGGGCGGCTAGATTAGCTCGGGCCGGCCAGACTAATCTGTCGATCATTCCTCCCAATTGGCATGGACGGTCCGTCGAGGAGGATATTCAATGTGTCATCCTGGCCGGTCGAGTGGACTAATGACCTTCATGATGCCGTTCAGATGCAATGTAGCGTGCAGCTCGGATCGGATGTCCAACAAGTAGCTAATATCAGTAATATGCTCATGAAATTCTTTTCCTAATCCATAGGTTTGTCATCTTACCTCATTAAAGAAACTTTCTGAAAAACATGTGCCTGTTCTTTTACTAAGACTATAGTCAAGCTACAAGCCTTTACATAACCTTTAAAAAATAATAAAAAATATTAATTTAAAAGTATTAACACTATTATAAAATGTGTTACAAAATATACTAGAAATAAATTGATCAAGTATATATATGTGGTTTTATATGTATGGAATAAAAACTCAGTATTCAAGCACATATAATATACATTTGATCTTCCACTTTATGTAATTAATCTCCCACGTTTTCTTTTTGTTTCTTTAATCATTCATTGATTTATTTATGTTCCAAATTAGACGTTAACCATAATAAAAGAACATCAAAAAACCTCATCAGTATTGTCTCTTCATAACCATCCTCACCTCATTTGAAAGTTGAAAAAAAACCTCTCTTGTATTATAAATACATATTTATATTGATTTAATTCCAGAGTTAGATATCACAACTTTTATCTCAGAGCATTTGAGAAGAGGTAAGTTTGCATATCCTTAATTTCTATTCAATTAATTCTCTATCTCCATCAATTTTAACTATTGCATTTTTTTTGTTACTATTAAATTCTGAATTCAATTAAAATTTACCTTGTATTCTACACTGTATCATGTCCTCATCGCATCATATGCATATGTAGAGATAATGATTAGCAACTTCAACATATAGTAATAAAAACATTCAATAATAAAAAATCATATTAAAGATTATTCAGAGCAAGTCTATAAACATAATTAAATACTCCAATTAAATTATTTCTTTGCCAAAATAAGCACACAAAAATGACGAAATTCATAATCACATATTTGCTTACCCCTTTTACATGTCTATATATCATTTTAGACAATAATTTAAATTTTTTATTGATTATATGAAAAATATAAATTATTACTTTAGTTTGAATATATAGTGTAATTGATTTGTTAGACCCCGATGAACAACAACAAAATTTAATGGGTTTTATGGGTGTGAAGATTTCGATTCGAAAATCTCATGTAATAAAGAAGATCAATTTTTTTTTTTTTTTTTTAATTTTGCTGTAAAGTAATGACAGATTGCAGATGTATAGAATGAGTACAATATTGTACTTTTTTGTCTTTTGTGTAAGACTTGGTTTGAGAGACCTACAAATTATGAGCAGCTTACTACCCCTAATCAAATCAGTAACTCAACATTATTGCTTGTTACCAGAGTGATCTAATGTCCAAATCGAAAATGAAACATAATTTTAGAATAGAGGATCATGTTAAAGGAAATAGAGAGTATACTATACTATTTATGTGAAGTATAAAATACACTATTAATTTGCACATGTATTCATTCATATATGCAATGTGGGTCATTTAGGTTTAATTAAACTGTTGCACACTTCAAGCTATCGCGAGTAAAAATGGCCGTAATTCAAAAATTTTAATTTTCTCGTAAAAGTTCTAGTGAAGATGATCAATGACAGCCAAAACTATGTGATATCATATATAGAAGAGTATCCGAGCAGAAAAATAAATACACAGGCTAAAGAAAATAAGTAAACATTCTCTAGTCTCAATCATGAATCATCATATGGTACACATGTATGATGGAAAACGGAAAAAACATATCCGCCTTAAGAACCTCCCAAAAATCACAACAAAAATTCAATGCAAGAACTTTACAGATGCGTATATTGTCCATCCAAAATACGATAAACACAAAGCAAAGTTCAAGTTCATGTATCAGCAGGCACAGCCTCCTGATTGCTGTTGTGACTGAGATGCATTCGCATTGTTAGACCTTAGGTTGACATCCACCATATCTTCTTGTTTTGTTGACGATAAAGTTTCCATTCCTGGCAATGCTGCAGCGATCTTCCTGAATAATGCCTGAAAAATTTGCATGCAAAGCTAGCCATGAAGTATCTGTAATTCAGTTTTATGATCATGGTTAATTGCTGGTATATGTTACCTTTATGTTGAAGCCAGCCTTAGCACTCGTTTCAATAAACATGACATTAAGTTCACGAGCTTTACCCTCTGCTTCCTCTATTGAAACTTGCCTGCAATCACCCACCATAAACTTAAGAGTAAAAGCAAAAATATGACTACTGTTACAGATTGGTCTATTTTCTATGGAATTAAAACAGTGAGGACTAAGATGTTTAAACCAATCAGATACTACTATAAAATTCATCAAAGCAAAGAAACACTAGCTTATAGTATAATTCAGCAACATTGATATTGTATGGTAAGAAACTAGGTTTCATGTATCAATTAGTTTTCTTAAGTGATTATCAGATAAATTCTCATATTTGCAGCAATAAAACTACATAGTAGAAGGAGCAGTTGCTTCACTGCCCAATTTCCCTGCTTTCAAACTTTACCCACATGTTTATGAAATAATAACTGTGGATAAAACAACTAAAACTTGTTCCTGAACTAGTGTTAATATACATAATAGTATTTACACTTCTGGTGTTTACAGTGACAATGAGTCATGCAGCATCATAATCAATAACATGTACTTCTACCCAACAAGTACAAATTAATTTATAATACTTCTAAGATTAACTTATTCAACACATCTGATCATCTGGTTATGATTTTTCATAGGTTTTACTCTTCCCTACTCAAAATATGAAACCTCATATGGATGTGATAAAAATAAAGATAAAGTAACAAAAATGAATAATATGTTAGATTATACCAAAATGCTTATGAGGAAGACCCCGCATAAAATTAGAGCAAAAAGTAGAAAAACATTGGGAAAGTTTGGTTTTATTCTTGATGTACTGGATTCTGTGGAATATATATTGGAAAGTAAATTGTGACTAGTGAGTTACCTCTTATCCACCAGATCTGTTTTGTTGCCAACTAGGACAATTATAACATCACTTCCTCTCTCAGTGCGAACCTCCTCGATCCACTTTGAAGTGTTAAGAAAGGATTGTCTGCCTAATAGCCAAAATTGAGCAATATTTTATAATACAAGTCAGCAGTAGATCCACAGCAACCAAACATATTCTCCACTATGAAATCAAAAGGACATCTGGACCAAAACAGTCATCCTCCAGAAAAGTTCCTAAAATAATATTGGTTGTACATTAAAAGACATAAAATCGTACTCGCAACATCATATACTATGACTGCAACAGAGGAGTCCCTTATATAACTCGGGATGAGACTCCTAAACCTTTCTTGTCCAGCAGTATCCCTGAGCATTCATGAGAAGAAAATTATTCCTCTATCAGAGAAAAAACTGAGACTAGTATAATAACATAATTGCAAATCAGAGGGCACTAGGCAGAGTCATCACTTTGTATTGGCCAGGAGTAAAAAAAAAAACCCAAAACAAGTATGACTCCAAAAATCATTCAAGATGTCTAACTTTTAATTAGTATAATTAGTAAATTAAACCAGTGTTATCAGTCAAAAAATGGTTGTTCCAGGTTTACTTTAGCTAAGTTGACTTTCACAGTATAGGGTTCAAAGTCTCACAAGGAGGGTAAATCAAGGTATATAATGTTTCCAGAGTAGTTCAACAGCACACTATTTCAACAAGAGTGCTATGAAGTATTATATCTTACCACAACTGCAAACGTACAGTGCGATCTTCAAGATACATTGTCTTGGAGAGGAAATCAATGCCAATAGTAGCCTAAACAGAAAATCAATGGCAATGAAATAGAGATTAGAACTTGATCCCAATTAACCATAGTCATTTAAATTCCGTTTGGTTTTATTTATTTAATTTTTTTTGGAGGGTGGGGGGGGGGGGGTGGGGAGATGGTGGACTATCAAGAGAATGCAAATACATCATAGATCAACAACACAACAAAGTGTTGAACATAACAAATTAAGAACTTAGCCAGACAAGAAACTAGTACAACACTAACCCCTAAAATTGAATGACTACATAAATGAATGCAACAGTGGATTTTGAATAAAGCATGCCATTGCATGTGCAGCATTCTAAGGGTACACTTCATTAATAACCTTCAAAGAAGAGTGTTAAAGGTTCATCCATGATCCATTCTGCTTATAACTAACGAGGTCCATAGTGAAATCAAAAAATGTTATGAAAATATTACACCAAAATAACTCAATTCCTACCTCTGTCAGATAATCACCATTATAAGTAGCACTGTGTATTAGCAGAATAATTGGCTTCTAAATTTTTCATGAAACTACAACTTCAGTAAATGGATGTGTACGAAGACAGAATAGTGATAATCACCTAATACTTGACTTTCCAAAACTTACATCGTCCAACTCATCGAATTTTCAAAAGCAAACTTGACTAATATTTCAGTGAGTCAATGGAATAAGATGAGCCAATCACAATCAAAAAAGAAATTTCATGCCTGGGAATGCTAATGTGCATCAATTGCTTATAACTACGACATTGATTAACATCAGATCATTGGGACATCGAAAATTCTGCCAATAATGGAAGTAGAAGATCAATGAAAACTAAGATAGTATGCCATCACTAAGACCTAAAAAAATCAAGCTAATTAGTAATATTAAGGATCAGATCCGAACTCCTGCGCAGTTCGTTTTAAAATAAGAAGAAATTAGAAATGTTAAACTGCAACTCCACGATGAAGTGATTCCGCACCTGATAAGTATTATCGAATTTGTCGTACATAAATCGAGTGATAATACTCGTTTTTCCGACGGATTGATCTCCCAAGAACACTAACTTGTACTTCGCGAGAGCCGAAACCGGAGCCATCAGTCAAAATCAGCTCAATAAAAAAGACGAAGCGGATCAAGCCGTAGGAATCTGGATCGATTAATTTTTCCGACGAAGAAAGTTCACGATCTCGCCGGAAATGTAATCGGAGATTTGCCTGAGATATCGATGAGGTTTATATGGGCTTGCACGTTACTGTTTTCGAAATGAGCTGCTAATTAGTAGCATCCATGTTTCTACGCGTCAAGTCATGGAGAGATTATATCATTATACATTTATTTTATTTATGTAACTCATACATAGTAATTAGTATGTTGGAAAATTCTAAAATAAAAAGAAAAAGGCAAAAGAGTTTGGAGGACTGCCGCCCCTTCAGATCATATGCAAGACGTGTTATGTGATCACCCGTGTGTCATATAAGTGACAATGTGCAAGACGTGTTATGTGATCACCCGTGTGTCATATAAGTGACAATGTTTAGAAATGCCCAAATAAGCTGATAAAAAAATTCATATTTTTTTAATCAAAATAAAATAAAATTGAATATCTAACAAAATACATTCTTCCTAAAATGAAGGTGAGCCTAGACGTGCCCAAACGGTTCGAAAAATCGAAATCGGGACGGTTCGAATCGGCGGTCAACGGTTCCAAACCGGAACCTTGAACCGTCGAAGTAAGGTTCGATTTCGGTTCGCCTTCTCCAAAAACCGGTAACCGGCGGTTCGAACCGGCGGTTTGTACATTTTTTTTTTTGATTCCTTAATTTTATTAAGGATACGTAGACAATTTCATTCGAAGTTTGGAAGTGTAATTTTCATTTCACATTCAAACTTAAAATGAAACTCAAGCTCTTTCAATTTATTTTTTCCTCTTCTTTCATTTATTCATCATGATCATTGTAATTGTAATATATTCAATTGTACATTGTAGAGATGCGATCATTGCCACAACTAATGATTGCGTTTCATTCCAGTAAAATAAATAACGT
Organism: Scutellaria barbata; assembly: GCA_028654395.1. Lineage (NCBI taxonomy): Eukaryota > Viridiplantae > Streptophyta > Magnoliopsida > Lamiales > Lamiaceae > Scutellaria > Scutellaria barbata. The sequence continues at coordinate 7,345,181 of CM053646.1, read as the reverse complement.
CGATACATCGACAAAGGTGGAAACTAAATAACAACCTAAAATATAAGATAGCGTCGATACATCGACAAAGAAGATATCTAGCTAACAATAAAAGATATACTTATGATTTATATATATCTCTAAGATACATTATAAGTGTCATTTTTCAAAAAAAATCAAGGCTGTCCAATGGGGCACGACCGTGCCGTGTAGCACGACCGTGCCCTACTTGACAGAATCGTGTCCTGCTCGACAAAAAAAATCAAAAAAAAAAAAAAAGGAAAAAATCGGGAAACCGGCGGTTTGAACCGCCGGTTCCGGTTAACCGCCGGTTTCCAAACCGGAATCGGAACCGAACCCCCCACGGTTCGGTTCCGGTTTGCTCCCCTCGATTTCAAAAACCGCCGGTTCCGAACCGACAAACCGGAACCGAAACCGGCTGAACATGTCTAGGTGAGCCCCATGTGTGTATATGCATGTGTGGATCTTGCTAATCATAAATCAAGTCCATCATATGGTAGTAGTACAAGTTGTGTTTTGTGAGTTGTGTGGTTCGTGTTGAGTGGATCGAAAAAGATTGTGTACATGAATCATGCGGGTTGTCATGAACGTGCATGTCTATCATATTTGTATTATATGTACTATTGTAATTTGTAACTCCGTCGATTTATTTAAAAAAATTATTTTATTATATTTTACCCATCTAAATATTTTTTTTTTAATTTGACTACTTTTTTTTAGTTGTCCCTAGATAACAGAGTATAATTAATATAATTCACCTCATATAGCATCAAGTCTAAATTTGACTGTTCTACTAATTTGATCTAGATAACCATGAAAAAAATAATTTTAGATTAAATCAATTAACACGATTATAACTAAAATAACACTTCTGAAAGAATTTATCAAAATGTATATTGCAAAATTGCGATTTTTATTTTTTCAAACCACACCAATTTAAATCCTTGCTATAGTCTGTATGTAACTAAGCGGAAACCGCAGTCTCAACAGAAAAACAACTCGAGTTAAATGTTAGCTCCTTCCTAATTCATGAAGGCAGCTCAAACTCTCTCTTCCATTTCCTCTATATTTCTGCAATTTCCTTCCAACTCAGGCGAGATACTCCACGATTCTCTATCTCCGACGCGCAATTACTTGTGAGTAAATGTACGTATTCGTACTTTCTGTTTCTGGTGCTATATCTTAACCTTCTGCAATTCGTTTTGCCAACTTTAGGATTGAAATAACGTTTCAGCTGAAAATTTCCGCATAAAACTATGGAATTCGAAAACGAAAGTTCTAGATTATTATGAGTTTCGTAATTTTCTGAACTTTTAGTGAATGATTGTTGTGGTATTTACTGTATAAAGTAGTTCATTCGCTTAATTTTATTGGTGAATTTCTATGGTGATCCTTGCGCTGTTGTCATGTATTTGCTATTTCCTGTCATTCTTTATCAGAAGTTGAAATTTGACGATTATGTGCATAATGTTGGTTTTAATATATATGATTATGTGAATGTCTGTATGTTCCATGTAAGTATTGTGCCTCTAAAAGATCTTAATGTAATGTGACTTGATATAATTTCTCCCTTCCAGAAAATTGAAAAGCAGAAAAATATAAGAGAGTTCAATTCAGAGTCCAATATTCTGTTGTATTTTTATATTTTGTATACTCCATAATTATATGTCATCTGATAAATCAAGAGATGGATCATTTATGTAGGAAATTTGTGATTAGACTATATTATACACATAATGCTTTCAAATGGATTTTTTCCTGCAGTTAGTGCATCCTGATTTAGCTTCAAGAAGATGGTTTCTTTTGAGACAAGTGATCTAAAGAGTAAGCACTTCATTAGTATATAAACAGTGCTCTATTTCTTTTGGATTCTAACAACCTAGATTTTAAATTCTCTATTCCTTTTGAATCAGAATAACCTAAAATTGAAAACTCAGATGTCTAAGTAGTGCTAATTCTATGTGCTCATCTTTCTCTTAGTATTTCTTTCAGACTTCTTGCTTCAGTATCTGACTGCCTCTAGCTGCTCTGTGTAGAATTTAATATCTTAATATTTATTAACAGAGATTGGTAAAGGATTGACGGGGTTTGGGATAACATTCACACTGGTGGGATTAGTGCTTTTCTTTGACAAAAGCTTTCTAGCAATTGGAAATGTAAGTAAGCACAATCTATTATCCCTTTTTCATTGCTTCCCCTTTAAATTACCACTTTGTGATAATATATCTTAGCTTTGCTTTCTCATATTACTGCTAGATCCTCCTTCTGATAGGAGTGATCTTGACTGTTGGACTGAATGCTACTCTGCAGTTCTTCTTGAAGCCTCAGACGTGTAAGGTATAAACTTCTCATGTGCATTTCATTCACTCCAATATGCTCATTTTCTTTCTCTCATTATTCTCTCATCTTAATGGTGTTTCTACTTCACCAACTGGACAGGGTACTATTCCCCTTGCCGTTGGTTTCTTCTTTGTAATCACAGGATGCCCTATTATTGGCATGCTTTTGGAGATATGTGGTTTCATATTCCTTTTTAGGTATAGTATATAAATGCATAATTTTGTTAGAACTTCTGATCTCCTTTTGTGGCTGAGCATATAGTTGTCCTTTTAGGGGATTCTGGCCTATAGTAGGAAATTTTTTGCAGAAGTTGCCAATACTTGGATTGCTGCTACGTCAACCCCATGAATCCACGGTATGAAATATCAACTACATGCAATTGAATGATCACTTCCTACTGATGCAATTGGGTGATTAGAAACTGTTCACATGCAGTTTAAGCAGACAAAATAACACAATGAGGTGTTTAAAGCAACAAAGTTTGAAATAGATTTTTGGATTAAAGCATTTGCATCTTGGACACTTGTATCATGTGAAGCTAACATCTGCACCTTCTTACTTGGGCTTCTTTTCTTGCAGTACTATGCACGTGTGAGTGGCAGACGAGTTCCTGTATGAGAGTCCTCTGATAGATAGCTCTTCATGCATTGAAACAATCTTAACTTTGATTTCGGAGAATATTCAGACGGTTTTCTATAGTACTCTACCGTATACCCTATTGTTTAATCTGAGCCTTGATATCAGTTTTTTGCAAACTTGTCAATGCATGCCACTTTAGACAACAGTTTTGACGCAGTATTTCTCTCATCTATGTTGCTTGAACTCTGGCAAAGGATCATTACCTTCTATGCTACAATCTCTGTGTGACGTGTATTATTCTTGTACTATTTTTAAATTATATAATTTTGATAGTTAATTATAATTATTATTATTCTTGTACTATTTTTAAAGTATATAATTTGATAATTAATTAAAATTATTATTAAAACTATGTAATTTTGACAATGATAGCAGATCAGATCATGGGGAATAAATTCTCACTACCCGGGCCTTATACTAGGATTGCCACTTCTTATTTGTCAAAATCAAGCAAACGTGCACTATAAAAAATGATGATCCAAAATTAGGATTTTAATATGTAGATATGTTCCCATTAAAAGAATTAAAAATAAACGAACCGGATACATTTGAACCGGTTAGAATTCCATTACCGTGGCCGGTCTAGAAACCCTCGAATTGGAAATGCCAAACATCACAAAGCCTCAACAGTCCACAAGACGAGAGAGAGAGAAAGAGAGTGAGTGAGAGAGATTGCTGCATTGATCGTATAGTTTAATTGGAACAAAAATGGCATCAGCGTTGAGATCCAGCATTCTTCGCCATATTCGGGTCCCGATATCGTCCCTAAACGGATCCCGTTTGACGGCCGTCCGATCAATGTCATCTCACGGTGACGATCACCTCGATAAGCAGCAGGTTGTAGACCGAGTCCTTGACGTCGTCAAGAGCTTCCCCAAAGTCGACCCCTCTAAGGTTTAGCACGTTTTCTTTTCGCCAATTTATATTTAATTTTTGACTGAGGGGATTTGAATGCAAGAGGTTTCGTGTGTATGTTTTATTTTTTACACATATATTTCCCTCAAGTAGAGTTGAAATATTAGCAAAAAGAATTAGGATTGGACTATGTAGGATTGAATTGAAGGAACTGAGTAGCTTATTACTGTGTATTTTCTCCCTTTACGACACAATAATAAGTTTTATTTTTGGTTGCTGAGCACCGTTTTCCCCTTGGAAAAATTGGGGGAAAATGTGGAAACTTTTGATTCATTAGTGAATAGTTGGTTAGAAAGATATTTGGTTAAGACTTGTGAATTATGCAAAGAGAATTTGCTGGATGTAAAATGTGTTTCATGGGAATGCAGTATAAGATCATTAGAGGGCATCCAACACTATTAGCAACACCTTCTTTGCTTCTTCTTCAACTATTTTCGAGCAAGTAAAAGATAAAAGTTTGGCTTCATTTGAGAACTTTATCTCAATGTTGTTTAGGAGTTGATCCCTTCATAGTTAAGTGTTCAGGTGAATGAATCTGCAGTTACAGGTGAGTTGAACTTGAATAATGTGATGTTTAAACTAGTATTTGGTTGACTCCAATTTGATATAATGTTAAATTTGTGTCTTTTTGACTAAATAACAGTAAATTTAGATGAGATGATGTTAAAAACTTGCAAGTTCTTGTGTAGGGAAAAATAAGTGGAAGAGTGATGTCTACCAAACATTTGCCAACCCCATGCTGCCTGAATCAGTGAATATTTCTAATGAAATCAACCAGTAATGATATGAGTTGTTTTCTGATGTAGATGATATTGCACTTGCTTTATTGGAACAATGGGACAAGAAGAAGCCCATGTAGTCAGTTTTTAGATTTCACATTTGTTTTTTGGGCCCCATAATTATTTGTTTAGTAGTTGATTAATAAGCTTACTGGGCCTTTGCTATTTTACCCTTTTTGGTATTGATATTTAAACTTTCTACTGGGGTTGAAGTTAAACAGTTTTTCTGATCATTGAATAAACTGAGAATTGTTTTCTCTTTGCAACGGTCCTGTATTCCCTAGAATCGTTGTCTGTGTCTTTTGGTCATTAGTTGATAGTTTGGTGCAACATTTTCCTTTATGAGCACCAAACTGCCGCAGTTTTTCTGATTTACAAGACCCCTTTTACCTTGTCCACTCTTGGCTTAATTTTTGTATATTTACCAATTGAAAGTGTGTATGTATATGCTGTAAGAATTCTGACCTATATATGCATGTCCCTAGTAGATGTGTTTATGTTGGGAAAATCAGATATTAAGCACAGGATTCATCTAAATAACAAATAAAATCTATGCCTATCTTTATTTCAGAATTTATCAGACTCATTCCTGTTCCTTTTCCTCTCCCATAATGGCCTCAGCCAATTGAGTTGAGGTAAATTAATTCTTGAATATAACCATCAGAACACTGCACAAGTTATGCTAATGTCTGTTTATGTATCAACATTAGCATCCATCAGTTGGATTATAAGATTTTGCTCTTCTTTATTTGTCACCACATCCATCCACAGCATTGGGAATGGACTCATTATGCAAATTTCATCATTTTCCGTTTTAACATCTGCAGGTGACTCCGGACGTTCATTTTCAGAAGGATCTGGGCTTGGATAGCTTGGACACTGTGGAGATTGTAATGGCTCTCGAGGAAGAATTTAAGCTCGAAATTCCTGACAAGGAGGCTGATAAAATTGACTCGTGTCCTCTTGCAATCGAATATATCCATAGCCATCCGATGGCTAGTTAAACGACCCAGTACTTTCTGTATTGGTTCTTCATCTCTGGAATGCAGTTAGACATTTTATCGAGTCATTGCTTGACTGTGTGATGTTGTAGGGATTTAACCCCGGGAGATCCCCGTTGAGTTGAGCTAATAATTGGCAATATACCTGCTTCAAGTTGTTTTGGAAAGTACATGTTTTTCCAATATATTTAAATTCATCTTTTGTCCACTGAAACTCTCTGATTGCCAAAAAAAAAAAAACAAGAAAAGATGGTCAAATGTCTCTCTCTCTCTCTCTCCCTGCGTGTGAAGAATCCAATTCTGGCCTAGCAAAAATGAATTAGTTGTTTGGATTGAAGAACATGATTATGAATTTGAATCTATAATAGCATATCTATTGGTGGATGCTTGAATTGAATTGTTCTGAATAATGGAATTTGAGTTCCTCCCCTATGGTAGATTTGTAAAAAATAAATACGTGGGAGTTGTGTGTTTGTTTAAATATTGGCATATAATCTTTTACATCTAATTAAGTTTTGTTAATTAATAAGGATTGGAGCAGTTTTCAAGTTGTTTACTATTAGAATTACTAAGTGAAATACTCACCACGTACTCTAAAATGACATATTACCTTAAAATATATAATTTTTATTTTAAGGAGAATAATATTTCGACAGAGTTCTGAAACTTTCCTGCATATAGTTTACCGGTCAGCTGTTTTAAGAATCTAACTTCACTTCAAAAAAAAAAAAATCTAAATTGCTTATTTGTTTGGTCACCACACCCTTAAACATATGAATAAATTACAGGTGGGTTCTTTAAGCAACCTAAAATCGTGCTTTATATATCTCAAAAACACGTCTTTGTATGTATTTGTGTATCCCTAAAACGTAAATCATGAAGTGAAACATGTATGTTATTTGTGTACCCCTACCACACATAAATCATGAAGTGAAACATGTATGTGATATATAGTGTTAAGTGGAACAATGTTGATTCACACTTTTTGAAAACCAAAACCATTTTGAACCAATTCTTACAAAAGGGTGTTAACCTTATCTTGTCTTTTAGTGAAGATATTTTAGTCATTAAAAACAGTGACAAAATAATGGTTTTGTTGCCCATTTTTAGTAAAAACCAACATTTTCCTCTATTTGTTAATTCCAAGTATTTGAAGTTTCAGACAAGATTAATAGAAGTCACGATTCAGACTCAACAATCCTATGAACTTGTTTCTAAAAAAAAAAAAGAATCATGACTTTATAACAAGCACTTAAATTTCCAGCTGAGACAAACTTTCCTAATACTACAAAATCAATCCAATTAATCCATCAGATAATAAATCAATAAACACAATCAAGTTTAGTTTCACACATCATGAACAAACAATAAAAACCAAATAAAAAAAAAAGATTTCCAAAAACAATAAAAACAACATAAAATCAACCAGATTCAGTCTGCATCATACGCATAACAGAAAGCACCATAGCCGAAAGCTGGAATACGTCGTCGTTTCTCTTACTCAACGGCGAAACCACACCTTTTCTCGCCTTAAACCCTTCTTCACACGTGGTCGTAGCCTCCATAATTGAACTTATCTTCACATTGGCATCATCGAACCTCCTACTGTTGTAATTCTTCATTGCTTGCTTCACAGTATAGATGGCGTCGGAGAAGAGATCAAAGCAATCGCCAAGACATTGTCTAACGTAGGGATCGAGCTTCCTGTTCTTCAACAGCTGCCTGACGTGGCAATGAGCATCGGTTACGTTGTAACGAACCAAGCGGATGGAGATGATGCCTAGCCCTCGGAGGGTGGCGCATTGGCTTGCCGGAGCAGCTTGCAGAGAGGTGGTGCAGAAGCTGAAGTTGATGTTGGGATCGTTTCGAGAGAAGGATTTGCAGCTGGAGTTTATCAGACTCTGTGATGAAGAGAGTTGGAACATGATGAAGATGGTTAAGAAGATGAAGAAGACAAGGGAAGATGATGGATTCATGTTTTTTCTTTCTTAATTGCTTTTCTGATGGGATTTATGGTTCTTTGCTTGAGAGATGGTTTTTATAGGAGTTGGTTCACTGATGGGATGGTTTTATTATCTTGATTTCACATGTAGTATGTATATTGTATGATAAAATATGAGATGAAACATTATTTATGATAAACAATCCACACACTATGTCATGATGTATGTGTTTGCTGATATATATATATATATATATATATATATATATATATATATATATATATATATATAAATGAACAGATAGTTATAAAATGCGTGATGAAATACTATTTTATGCTAGAAAGCATGAGAGTTTTTTTTTTCCTTTTCCTTTTACTTCCATACAAAGATAGTTTTTCCATTCTATAAAGATCGAAAATGTATTAATTAATGAATTTTACAATGCCCTTATTTATTTGTTTGAAATATGGTAAACGTTAATAGTTAATTTCAAAATAGCATTTAATACATAATTAATAAGGAAAAGATATTATGATTTTAACAAAAATGAATGTATAATTTTAGGGATAAGGATAATATTATGGTAATGGTAGTTGCAGTAAAAAGTAGGAAAATCGAATTTAGAAAGCATGCTTTGTCGTTAAACATGGGATTGCTGCTGAATAGAAATAGAGCTATCATCTAATTCTACATATGAATATTAATCTTTACTCCATTTTCTTCTTTGCAAAAAAGCTTCTCTATTACTTCCTCAACTTAGCACTATTCCTATAGAAAAAGCTCAAGCCAACACCATTGTAACCAAAATATTAATATTGAAGTAGATTGCTTAAATAATAAACACACTTTATATGGAAATAGGTATTTATTAACTTTAAATTCGTTAATCGTTATGATGGATTGAGTCGTGTTGTATTAAATCTTACTAATTCAATTAGTTAGCTTCATGCTCCTATCATCTTGTGAATAGTCTTTTATTAATTCAAGCTACAAATAACATCTACAGATAAACAAGTTTTTATGTCCTTTCCGAGAATTTTAGTTATTTATCCTTTTTATCTTAAATCTGTAATTTTGAAAATACATCAAAATAATGTTTTGTTTCTTGACTTTCAAACCATATGTTGATTATTTATTATTTTATTTTATTTTTATTTTGTGTTTTCACCTATTTGGAATTTCAATGATAATAAGAATGCATTAGCGTCAAATTGGGAGAAAGGTGTTTTCCGAGACAATAAAAAGGGAAGGAGACTTTTATCACGACTAAATTAAATAAATATATGAATTATTTTTTTAAATAATTATCCATTGATTAGTAAAAACTGCTTTAATTCACCTGTAACAACATTATCGAAAGTTCACATTTATTTTAATTAACTTTTATTATTTTTTAAAAGGAAAAATAAAATAAAATAATTATATATGTATTATTGTTGTTGTTGTTGTAGTAGTAGTACACAAAATAAAAGGATGAGTAAAATATAAAAGTAGATGAAGATTGGTACTAACCTCATTGTTGAATGAGAGAATAAGATATTTATCAACTAAAATAAGAACAATGCAATTTTTAACATTAAAATTCCAAATAATCATCATGTTAAAAAAAAAACCAACACTTAAGTTTGAATACAACAACTTTTCACTTTAACATGTTATAGCAAATAATTGGACTAATAATCAGAAGTTTTAAAATTATAGGACTAAAATTAAAACTGAATTACACCAGTTTTTTCTACAAGAAAATCTAGACAAGTTTCAAGCATAAGTTGCAATTGAATAAAACCATTGTTTGCAAATCTGGAAAAGAATTAATAAAAAATAAATAAAATCCATGACTTGATGCGATTTCAAATGGAGTTTTTTAGGAGCTAGTTTAAATGAAGTAACAATAAAGTCTCTAAGACCCATCATCAACACACTTATATCACTAGTCAACAAATTTGGGACCCCTTAATTTCTTGCTTATACGCATCACCAAACATTTGCTCACTAGTCAAAAAAAGTTATCTTAGCACTATGTATTCCCATACCTTAAGCATGGTTCTATCTATAGACCTTATAGGCATAACTTCATCACAAAGAACAACATGAATAAAAGGACGGTGGCGATGCAAGGAAAAACATGATTAAAATTCGAACTCTATTGAGATAAAATACTGACTATCCAAGCCAATGCCATACTTATATCCATTCTCATACCTAATCATCTAAATACTACATTATTTTGCAGATATTCAATATTCTTCCAAGAATATTTCACATAATTACTTCAAATTGTATATAAAAATTTGTATAGTGACATTATCTGCTCTAAGCACTGACCTTTCTGAAGCTTGCTGCTGCTTCTCCATTGCGAGGAAAACAAGAACTTGAAGCTTCAATCCAACCATTAATTATATTATGTAGCCATGATAGTTCTGAGTGCAAGAAGCCTTCAGTTGACAATTACTCAAATCACTTCAAATGCGTAGGAAAAATAATTGCCATACAAACTTTTGGGGTAAGCTATATTTTCTCATTCCCATCAATCAAACCCTTCTTCACCTCCACTACTATCCCCAAACATTGAAGCCATTTTCATGGCCAACTTTGCAGCCATTTCCCTCCTTTGGAAATCAGGCATCAACCTCAAGCCATTGCGCACATTACCTATTTCAGACATCAGCGTTTCCAAATCTTCAAAATCATAAGCTTTGTCGTCCTCATCAGGCTCTGATGTTTGCTCGGCTACATGGGCCAGAGCTGCTGCATCTTTGTCACACTCTTCCAGTGACTGAGAAGCCGATGTTGATGGCTTGTACTCTTCTCCAACAGCTCTCACTTCACTCACCCTATCTGAAACAGGACCATCAGCAGACATCCATCCTATGTCATCCCATGGTTCTGCTGAACCAGAAGATAATATTTCATATTCAGGTTCATATTCATCAGATTCTTCTTCAGATAAATCTGCATGAAAATTAGAAGAAGTTCAGTAATTTAATAGTATCTAATAACATTGACATATAAAAGAAAGGGACCAAACTGAACAAGTTAGCATGGCAACCTTCTTGATCGGGTAATGAAGGCACATCTATCTTATCACCAGATTTCAACAGCATTCCAGGCCACATATGAGCAGAGAGAGCCCCATAAAGTCTCTCAACACCCTGTGAATCCCCATCCACAGAGAGACCTGTAATCCAATGAAATGTTACTTTAAAAAACATGAGCATCACACAAACTTCATAAGACTGCCCAAAAAGTAATTTGTTCAGGAAGGACGCATTTGATGAAATATGTATTTCAAAAGAATATGAGATGTGATTGTAGATATATCACTACGGCCCTGACAGATATATAAGACAAATTCTCTCATAAAGACAATGGAAGAAGCACTGGAAGGTATTTCCCAAAAAAGTATAATATCACCAAGCGTAAAATCTGACAGTGGCTCATCCTGAGGCCCCTTATAGTTTACTGTTCATATTAATAGGATTTACAACTGCAAGAGGAGAAAAAACTTAAGTTCTGGAAAACGGATAATTTGTACTTCAAAGTAAGTACATGCTTAATTCACACATGTCCATATGACTATTTCTTTGCATGAATTAACATACTCTTCAAAAATATCATAATTATAAGATAACATGATCAAAAAAAAACAGCTAAACCATGACGTATCAAATTGAACAGAAACTAACATCTACCAGTTGCAAAACTTAATGAGGATCTATGCGAAACTGCCAATGAAATATGTTAACTCAAGATATAAACAAAACAATATAGCGCCCTACATTTGTCAAAATCAGGATTAGATGCACAAGCTTCAACATATTCAATATTGTGTTCAAGACACCATTCTATGCATGATGTCCTGAATTCCTGTGATGGCTCTTCACCTCCCAACAAACTACTTCCTTCAGTTTCAGATATACCATACTCTGACAGATCCAGAGGATTGATGGAGGACTCTCCATGCTTCAGCAAGCGTCTCTTGTACTCTATATGAGCTGGATGATAAGGAAGAAGATCCACCTTGTTACCGATGCATAGCAGAATTTCAAACTTCTGAATATCAGTGCGTGATACCCATTCTTTAAGAGCAACAAGAGACGAGAGCTGCAAATAATAATGTGGAATAAGATTGGTAAATTTGATACATTATGGGGCATGCAGATCACAACTTTGGACGAAAAAAATCCAGTAATATATAAAAGTAAAATCTTCAGTTTAAAGCTATAAAAGAGAACAAAAGGACAAGGCTTACATCACTAGTGTCAAACACCAACACAAGAGCAACTATCCGGTCGGCAATTGGAAAGCTTTCAATTGATAGTTCATCACAAAGATGAGCTGTCCATACTGCAACATCTGCTGTATAATACTTTGTGTTGATTGTCCATCTAATAATGAAACCACATTCAGATTGTCACTCAAATGGTAACGAACTATTATGCGAGAAAAGCACATTATCATAATGCAATTGGTCGTTGCCTTTACCCATTGACAAACTCAGGTGATGGAACAGAGGCATCTTCAAACTCCACACCAAGTAGTCCTATATCCAGTTATAAAGAATTGAGTTCTCCAACATTATATGTAATTAACACAGAAACCCAATAATCATACAGCAAAAGGAATGCAAATCCACTAACACGAATTGTGAACAAGATGCCTTCTTCATCGAATAAGAGATTAAGTTCTCTAAAGTGAACTACTTTACAGTTGAATAAGAAAGTGGAAAAGAGTAAAATGCACAATCTTTGATAAAACAACAGCTGAATGTATCAAACTCTTGGCGAATTAGGAAACCTCTGGTTGTTAGAGGCCGAGGTAATTCATGATGAATGGTTTTCAACAACTTCATTACCAAGATTGTCTAACAACTTCACCAATTTTCCTCGGCTAAGACATCAGATCATTACACCATTTTGCAAGAAATTGCTTCGATTCACTTCATTCAAACTAACTTATAGCCTTCAAATTTCCAATAAATAAATCTAGCAAATGATCATCAGATTCTTAAGAGCGTATCCAATTATAACTAAATTTAATGAAAATCGAGATTGAGGAGAGAAAGAGAGACTTACGTGTAAGTAGGGTTCGTTTACCAACTTTGGCGGATCCAACTACGACGATCGCAGGTCTCTTCTTTAGCGATTCTCGATCCATGTTTTCAACCTTTTTGCACTGGTCGTGTTGCTCGATTTGGCAGCAAGGGTTTAAGAAAAATAGGGAAGCGCGCTGATTAGGTTTAGGTTTAATCTCCACTTTAAAATCAAAGTTTAATCTGATTTTGACTTGACCTTGTATTTGGTTTCATAAGAACGGGAAATTAGGTTAACCTACTGGAGCTTTGGTAGAGAGAGAGAGAGAGAGAGAGAGAGAGAGAGAGAGAGTTAAAGGGTTTAAACTTTAGAAAGGGTAATCACAGAAGACGCCATGGATAAGGAAGTGAGAGAGGAGGTGGGGACTGGGGATTCTTATGCAGTGAGGTGGTTGTACCTTAGGCTGTTGCGCTGTTGTACTGCCATGTTAATTCAAAATGACTAATCGCATGATCATCAAATAAAATACTTTTTTATTTTATTTGGTTTATATAGAATTTCTAAAGAATGATCTTTAATTCTATTATTCTAAAATACATTTAACGTAAATGGGATTTCAAACAAATAAAAAATGTTGATCAATCAAAGGGATATATATTGGCCCACATGACACAGCTTTTGTCCTGAATCCACTCCATTCATTCTCCCTTTTCTTCGTACATTTCTCCTTTCCTTTTCTTCTTCCCAATAAAATTGTTCCCATTTTTCTCCATTCCCATTTAATTTAACCCTCCATAATGCTCCCACTATTAAGAAAAATATCCTTTTTATGAGCACATACCATTGCTTTTATTTATCACTTTCTGAGCTTGCATTTGGATTTGCCAACTTTTCCTCTGGTCATGAACCCCATCAAGCTTTCTTACAGCTTCCATTGCATTGCTTTCTCTATTCTTCTTCTTCTACCAACACCTTTTGTTTGCTCCAAAAACCATGGTAATCTACTCTCTCCAACAACTATCTATAATTTCCTTACAACTTTTTCATTTGTGTGTTTTGGGAGTTTGATGACAGATTGCTTTTTGATTAATTGTTGTGTGTTCACATTTATTGGTTTTATGAAGTGACTGTTGGCAGTGATGGAGATGAACTCATTTCTAGTTTATGTACAAATTGTAGTCTAAATCCTCAATTTTGATGTTTTTTTCTTGAATGAGGTGGTTAGAGATTGATGCTGGTTCTTGAATTTTTTTTTGACACTTAATTGAGTGCATTTGCAACCCATTCTCTTCAATAGTCTAAGTATACTAAACTGATGATTTAGAAGCAAGTTTCTAAGTAGATAGTCTTGAATGAATGATTTCATTTGAGCTTAAAGAGGATTAGATGATGTAGTCTTGAGTATATACTACATTGATGATTTAGGTGCAAGTTTCTAAGTAAACAATCTTGATCTTTAGAGTTAAAAGTGATTTCATTTGAGCTTAAAGAGGACTAAAGAATAACCAATCACCATGTTGGAATTTATAAATCATGATTGGTTTGTATTCACTGCTCTTTGCAACAAGCTCATTATTGTTTTCTTTCATTTCATCCATGTTAAAGGAAATGCTGCAAATGATCTTCTTGATATCATTAACAATAATCGAACAGCCCACAAGCTTCCTAAGCTAAGTGACAATCCGGGCCTCGGGTGCATTGCTCTGCAATACGCAGAACAATGCAATGGGAATTGCAGCATCAACAACACCATACATTGCCAGCCTTCAGAAGACGACTTCACCCAAGTCTTTGCTCCCAATTGTGGCATTGAGCTTCCAACTTTTGGGACCATATCCGGCTCCATTGTGGGGTGCCACAAGAAGTATCTTCAGCCAGAAGACGCGTTCTCACAAGTACTTGTTCAAGATCAGAAGACCCTCTTCTCTCTGTTGAGAAACGGGACGATTACTGAGGTGGGAGTGGGCATAGTTGAAAGGCATAAGCATAAAGGGCCTTATGTTTGGTGTGTTGTGCTTAGTAATAGTCAAAGAAACACTACTTTTGTTCTTGAAGATCTTGGTAAGGGAATCAAGCAGAAGAGAGGGTGTTATAGTGGAGCCACCTTGCCTTGCAGCCAAGGACACAATGAATCTGCTTTGGTTATGAGTGTATTGATATATTTGATGATCATTCTTTCATTTGTGATTTTCTGAACATGGCTCTGGGTTTTCTGTTAAAGTTGGTGTCAAGTTGAATATTGTTCAACTCTGATTTTGCAGATGAGCTTTGTAGTGTTTAATCCCACAGAACTCTGTGCAGTCTTACTCATTGGGCCCAAAAAATGATGATCCTGATAACTAGCACTTTCCAGGCCCACAAGGTAACAAGTTGTTGGGCCTGGGCTACTCTGGAGCCCAGATTCAAATTCATTCATCGCTATTTTTCACTTACAAGTTTAAAATCTTTCATTGTACAATCATATTTGATTCCTTCTATTATTCTAGGAGTTGGTCTTCTGTGCTTCATGTGCATTGGGTCAATTTGATCCTTCTTTTTTTTTTTCCTCATATCTTAATTATTTTTTTTTTTCATATCTTAACTTTTTTATTAATATAATTTTTATATTATATTAGTATAGCTTTTTATGTACAAATATTTTAATCTTTATATAATACTTTGATTAAAAAACAAAATATTTACGTGATATTACTCATACTTTTATATAATATTACATATATCTTTATATCAATATAATTATATATTTATATAATATATAAATGCACAATTAATATAACTAAAAAATATGACTAGTGTAACTAAAAGGTATAACATGCAAGAACAAGTTGGGTGTGGAAATCAAGACACGTGAGAGCACATCAAAGGGCATATTGGGTCGGATCAACCCAAATATATGGGTTTAAAATCCAGACACCCGATGCATAAAAATTTTGGTATTATTCTATCATTGTGTTGAACACTGTTTTAATTTTTAATTACACATAAAAATATTTTAGCACTAATAATTAAGATTCTAAATTCTATGATGATTAATCGAAAAGGAGAAGAACAGTAGACGTTGAGAAACAATTTATTTTATTTTAGAATAATCCTTGCATGGTTAACTTTGAATCTTCAAGGATGAATTGATTTTATAAACACCTCAAAAAATAACAAAAGACTTAGATAAAAACCCTGCTAATCACAACAAGTATTCATTTTTACATGTAAAATTTATTATTTGTGAGTAAAATTACAAATGTGAATAGTATCACTGCTTATAATTAATCCTAGCTTAGAATTATTGATTTGGCACTAAACATAAAGTTGAATAAATTTTATATCCTTAAATGTGAAAAGTGTTGGGGAAGTGATGGTTGAGTTGACTTTGGAAAGGAGTTGCATTAGCAGAAATCCAACTAAAATCCAACTAATTTAATTAATGATCACTTATGAATGAGAAAGCATTGTGTGAAATTGCAGCATTAAAATTGAAAACCCTAATCCAATTAAAATCCATAATCCCCAAAATTGTGGCACATGATAACACAACTAGGGCACTACTCAACTTTGCTGGCATTAATCCACAGATCATGCATGCTTCTTTCCAATCTCATCTAATTTAATCTCAGTGTCTATTAGCTGCCCCCATTTTGTGATCATACATGTTTTATATTAACTATTACCATATTTATACAATATTCCATGACACCTGTACAAACCTCCATGCAAGGTTAGTTTGTACAGAAAATTCTTCCAATTTTCTACTACAATTCATATAACAACCAACTTGTCTATCATAATGGATAAGAAACATTCTTTTTTAACACAATTCAAAAAAAATTATAATTATTCTTCAAGCACAATTATGATAAAAGTCAATATATATAAATATATAATATTAATTTTTTATTGGTCATGTCGTGGAACATTTATGAATCATCATGTTGTATAATCCTATATAAATAACCTATTATAGATCATATTGTGTAAACCTCTTGATCGTGTAAACCTCGGTGTTACAAGGAAGTTACACAATATAATTCTTTAAGGGATTGGATGATATAATCATATCATGTAACTTTATAAAAATATATACAAACAACTGAGATGATATTTATTCACATATTACTTCCCACAATATATTTGAGTGTTTTTTTTTAATTGTGGTAGCTAGAAAATATATCCACTATTTGTTGTACTAGAAAATGGTAATTTTATATGGATTTGTGGCATATATTGGCAAAATACCTTAAAGCACAGTACATCTGTTGTTTTGACCAAAATTAAATAAAATAAAAATGAAAGTTGATATAGTGATTATATATATATAATATTTATTTCTTTTACTATTGTCAGCGAACTTTTGAAAAGAGGGCATTATGAAATAATTAAGGAGGTGGGGTAGTGATGGGGTCCACTTGGCAAGCTATATATGGAATTGGAAGTGAGAAAAGTTTGGTGGGCGAATTTTTATTTTGGTTAAAGTTAATGGCAGCAAAGCATATGTGGAAGCTCTTTTTTGTCACAAAATAGGGAGAAAGAAAGACAATATGGTGCGTGCCATACAAGTTATTTACTCTCTCTTAACTAATTACTATTCATTGCTTTATCCTCTTGTTGGATCAACTAGTACATCTACATTCTATTACATAATGTGTTTTGTGTTCTTCCAATTACCTCATCCTCCAAATAAAACAAAAGGAATATTAATTACAATATCAACTTCATTTTGTCACACTTAATTATCAAGTCGGTCACCACCATCATTGAATATCTCTAGATAATATTTCAAATCTATTGTCAGTTTTTTTATTAGTCACCATTATGTATCGTTATAGTTAAATCAATGCAGACGAGACAAATATTTAATCTATTCATAATAGTGCTGAATTCCAAAATTGATAATAAAATGAAACCGTCTCGTCAAAATATGTACTTAATGATGGTATTGTAGTATCAGAAAATGAGATGAATATTGTAATTGACAATTTTTAGTAGTTCATGAACAATATTTTTATAAGTAAAGAATTTATATTGTAATTAAAATTTGATTAAAATTAAAAATCATAATTTTGTGTAAGTAACCCTGTATATTGTTGTTTCCTTAACACGATACTGTTGAGGATATAATTCATATGCTCTTCTTAATCTCTTGTACTTGTCATTATCTCTCTTTTAATTCTGATGTACCAATCATATTGTCACAATCATTTACCGATTACAAAAAAAGACACCATTAAGTTATATTAAAGGAAAACGAGCTCAATTTTATCTTATTAATACCTCATAAATTTAGTAATTTGATTTATACATACTATGCATCAGGCAAAGTACTTTTTAACAATTTCATAAGAATTCAAGTTTTTTACTAACTTATTCACTTAGGCCCATCGCATTTTCAAAGGTTTAAAATTGACTGATATTAAAGCTAGCTCTTGAAAGTTAGAATATATTTAAAAAAACGTTTTCTTATGAGATAAGCATAAACTATCTTTATTTATGCATGAGCCCTACTTTTACATATTATCACTACGAATTTAATTGGTAAATGTAATATCAATTAACTGTAATAGAACGTAATCATTTCATTTTACACAATTTATATAAATTAATATGTGTTTGTAATTATAAATGAAAGAATTGTAAATATTGCGTTCAATGTAATATTTATGAAAGTGGAAATGAAGAAGAAGGCGTGAAAAAAGAAAGCAATAAGAAAAGAAAAATGAAGTCTCATTTTTTATAGCAAATATATAATATAATATAATATAATATAATATAATATAATATAATATAATATAATATAATATAGCCACATTTGAGGGTTCTGAGTTCTACTTCCTTAACACGAATGTCAACAATCCATAGAGCATATCAATTATATTTACATTTATAGCTAAAAAATAAAAGGCATTTGTTGTAATTTTGTATTTAAAAGATTGAAAGTGATTAGAATATTGTGCACGAAAATATCACTACTTGAGAGAAGAGACAGAATGCATGACAAGAGATCCATGTTTATAGGGTTTGACATAATTTATATTAAGACAATTCTGAGGTAGGACCACATTTTAGATGACCTAAAAAAACAAATCTTGGATTAATGTCACATGTTAGTAGAAGCTAGTTGGTGGAAAATGGAATGTTGAGCTTTTAAACTATATATTTGCTAATCCAATTCTTTCACACCAACATCACCACCACCTCGTTTTTCTCTCCCTCTTTCTCCATTTGCCAAAACGGATATATATTAGCTTCCAAAATACATGCACAAAATTCATTTTATATATTATAGTATAATTGGCACAATATGTGTTAGAATTACAACAAATATTAAGTTATGAAGTGGTGAAGAGACAAGTGTAATTTGCTGTTAGTTTTGGTCAACTAATTATTGCAAGTCTTGCGTGGGAAAATTTGACTTCATTTTTGCCAAATCATAAAACAACACCACATCCGAAATGGAGTAATATTAAAATGAAACTAGATTAATGTTTAATTCCTACTCTTGCACTTTCACTTAATAGTATTAGACTTCCAGCTAATTACTCAGATTTAGATTGACTCTAGAATTAAATTAAATAAAGTCATAAATAAGTAAACCAATCCTATTTAACTTTTCAATTAATCCAACAATAACTACCACACTAGCGAATTCGGAAAATTGGGATGAGATATATTTTCATTTCTAATTACCATAGAAAAGAGAAAAGAATTGTTTTTGCTGAAATCCACTAAAGTATAAAAAATAAAAATAAAAATAAAAACAATGTACTGCTGATCTAAGCGGGCGTGGATAGCAAAATAAGGAGTTTCTGAGGGGAAAAGGGCGTAATTAATTGAATTACGATTTACCCCTGAGAGTTAGAAGAATTTACATTTCAAATTCCAGAAAGCCACCGAAACAGCTCACTGATTTCCTCTCCGACGTGGTTCGCCTCCAGATCGTCGGCGGCGACAACCACTGGATCACTTCGCCGGCTGCTGCCGGTGAAGAATCTTCCCGAGCTTCGGAACGACATGGCACGGGAAGAAATTGAAACGGATGCCAGCCTATCCACGTACTCCCTCAGCCAATTCCTCCTGCCGGATACGTCCGCCGCGAGCGCCTCCCCCGGCGGCTCCGGTATCGGAATTCCGATGGATGATTCCTTGTCGACCGATGTGCAATCCGAAATTCCTCTCCGGTGAGCGATGGAACCAACTGAAACCTCGTATCCGTTATCGTCCACAATATACTCGAAGGAGCCGATTGAATACGACCGCCGTGGTCCTTCCGCCTGCTCCGCCGCGCCTCCGTGGCGGCGACTGATACTTCCGATCTCAATTCGAAAACTCCCGCTGTTACTGTTTCCGTTTCGAAAACTGCCGCTGTTAATGCCACGGTTCTGATTGGAGAGGATTTTATCCAGTACATCGTCGGAGGGGAGTACGGTGGACCTGCAGAGCGGACAGGTTTGATTCGAGACGATCCACGTGTCGATACAGGCGGCGTGGAACGCGTGGCAGCAGATAGGCAACAAGCGGAGCTGATCATGCGGCTCAAACTTGGACAAACAAACGGCGCAGTCGCCGCCGCCTAGGTTTCCGGTGACTGAACGGAAGGTGAACAGCGGGAGCGAGTCGAGCAAACTGGTGGGCGCCACGTGGCATTGCTGCTGGTTGGAGCTCTGGTTGGAAGAGCCGTGCCGCAGAACGACGTCGTCGGCGGCGGAGAAGGTTCGGAAGGAGCGGTGGAAGCGTTTGGAGAGGAGGCGGAGGAGGAGGTAGATGGTGGCGGAGATTATAACGGCAGAAGCGACGATGATAATCACAATGATGATAGACGACGAAGAGGCGGCGGATGAGGACGACGGCGATGACGTGTCAGAATACGGGGGCGGCAGTTGCGGCATTTGAGTGATGACGGCGACGGGGATAGTGGAGCCGCCGTCAATGACGGCGGTGGGAGAAGGCGGCTCAAAGAAAGTGGACATGGTGAGGGAGAAACAGGAAGGGTTGTAGAGAGAGAGAGAGAGAGAGAGGGTTTGGTGTGTGGAAGAAGGAATTGATTAGGCCATGGGTCTAGAGAGAGAAAGGGGAGGATGGAGAGGTATTTATTACAAGGTGGTGGTGGTGTCACCGGTGGAGTTAAGGAAGGGAGGGGTTGCGATAAATGATGCCAAGTAAGAACGAGTTTGGTGTTTTTGTTGTGAGAGACACGTGATTTGCACGTGCTGGCTATGCTCTTTTTCTTACCATTGTACGGAACTCATTCTCCCACATTTACTTCCTCTCCCTATTAGTATTATCCATCTTCTTTTTTATTCACATTATAAACATAAATTCTCTGTTCCAAGAAGATATTAAAAATACCAACTCTATTAAGTATTAGCAGTCATGGAGTTCTCTTTAATTCTTGTCAATTGTGTGGTCAAGATTTCTTTTAAAGGTAAAGATATAATGTAGATTTTTTTTTCCTAAATCATAGAAACAATGAAAACCTCATTACTAAAGTTATTCTGATTTAAAGGATTCAAAAGATGCTACTATTAAATGACAAACAATCTTTATAAAAATTTAGGAATATCTAATCGTGTTTCAAATTATTTAACCTTTTAACAATAATCCAACCTTTTCTTCAAGATTTATCACAATCTATATCCAAAAAAAATCTCAAATTTTTCAAGTCTAGCATATATTTGATTTATTTTATAAAGATATCTTATTTTCTAAAAAGTCATTTAGATGGGACTGAATGAAATAATAAGATGAAAAGTAATTTATAGATAATGTAATGAGTAATGGTAAAAATTAGTAAAAAAAAAAAAAGGGTGTAAAAGAGGTAGAAGAAAAGAATAAATGAAGGCGTAAATGAAATGAGGGTATGTGGGGAAAAGCAGTAACCGAGGTGGATCAGAGTGGTAGAGGGGCGTATTAAATGGTTATTTCGTTATGACCAGGACTAGGATAATCTCCTTTTTCTTTCTTTAAATTTTAAAAATAATGTTTTTTGGTTTTGGTATTCGGTATTAATTAATGGTTTTGTTTACATCTTATTGGGTTTGGTTTTGTTCAAGTGCTAATTTATTTATTATGCCTTCTCTTCTTCATCTTCTTGTTGGTGCAGGTATTTTCCTTGATTAAAATCTCATTTTTTAAATTAATTTGACTCTTATTTAAGGGTATATTACTCATGTTTTATATTCTTTAGTTTTTTTACATAAACTTTAAAAAAACACTTACATGAGATCAGAGTGGGTATTATACATAGTAAAAAATATATTTTTAAATCTCTGTTTTTTTTTTTTTTAAATTGAGTTCTTTTAATGTCATAGCAAATTATAGTAAAAATAAGTTATATACTTTTGTTTGCATTAAATTGAGTCTTATATGTACTTATTTATTAGTTAACTGTCTTACAAAAGAATCAGGTTTTAATATAGAGATATAACCGATTAATTTTTACAAATGAGAATATAGAAACTAATCAAAAAAATTGAATGTATAATGGCCTAATTTTTAGAAATGGAAATATAAGAGAGTTGAAATATATATATAACTTATGATAATGTCAAAGTTTTGGGTGAGATTGTTTCATGAATTCCATTCCATAAAATGGGTTGGGGCAAATATAAGAAATTAGGTAATACTTTTTATATATATTAGGTAAGTACTTTGTATTATATGATGGTTTTGAGTTGAATTAGATTATAAGAAAATATGTAATATTTCCATGTATATCAAATAATATTTTTCTTTATATCTGGTAATACTTTAATATTATAGGATACATGACTTCAAATTTAGTCGGGTCAGGTCTCTCAAAAAACGTGCGAATTCTAAGCTTGTTCAGACACTTTTCTCTCTCGCGCAATATATGTAAATAATACAAAAATATTATTTGTTATATAGAAAAATATTACACAATACATACAAAAAGTATTACTTAATCTTTTATATACAATTCGACCTAAGATGATTTTATACAGAACTCGCGTTATAATAATTGTCTTAATATCAAGTTTTATATATTAATAAGCATTCTATCGTGTACTATGTATGGATATCTATTCTGGCCTAATTTTCTAATTTTTTTTTAATATAATATTGGTCGAGTACGCGCGGTAAAGTACTTTTAATAATTTTATTTAAAGAAAAAATGAATTTTGGTAATCAGCATCTAATTTGATTGACTTTTAAGTCAGGGACGCAACGAATTTGCTAAGATAAAAGTTCAAATATGTCGCTTAATTTATATATATTAACATAAATTTGAACAAAATATTTCCTAGTATTATTATATTTGGAGCTGTCTCTTTCATGTTATTTGGGTTCATCAGAAGTATCTGCAGGAAATTGACTCTTTTTTCATTTAAATAATTATATAATTTAAAAACGCACATTTACTCATACTAGTAGTACCAAATACCAATGTAGGTAATTGAAGAGGATATCATTTTAAAAACATCACTTCCATTTTCTTTTAATACACTCCTTTATTTAGCATAATTTGGATGATTATAAAAAAATAAATCACCAAAACACAAATTGAGGAAAAGTGTAAAATATATTTAGCAAAAAGTTGTACCAATTTTGCATTAATTGATGCATGGGTCATAAATTTAATTCTTGATGTGCATATAGCATACTCTACTGCTTCTAAATTTAAGGTATGATCAAGTGCAGTCACATGGTTAGGCAAACAAGTCATATTACTACAGTGCCCCTGATCTTCTATAAACAAGCTTTAATTTTTTCTTCTTCTTGTATATGTCTACAAGGATTTGAATCCCAAATCTCATAACTAATAGAGAAGGTTAGGTATTATTTCATCTAATGCATTTTATCTCAATATTGTATTAACATATGTTAATAGAAAGCATTAAGAAATTCTGCTTGAAGAGATCATTTTATATATCTTATTTTATGAGATTGATGAACTCGTTATAATTCCAGAAATATAATTTATTAACTTGTAAATGTATTTGAGTTTGGGTTATGAATTGTATAGAATTTGTCTCACCGATGAGATTATACATAAGACACGGTTTAATGTAAGTATTTTTTATTGTTTGAAATTAGTATTATGGCTCATATTGGTTCTTTATGGATCATTAATAAGTATAGAAAATCAAATTGATGTTAATAAAGTCTAATGATCAATCAATATTTACTATTCTCAGAAAAATCAAACTTGTATTTGGATAATATCATACATGTGTGTATGTATAGTTGTTTGAATTTTAAAACTTTGTAATTATGTGTTATTCTTTAATTCATTTTCGTTTGATTAATTATGTGATTGATTAAACCATTAAGTAATAATAAAATCGATTTGACCATATTTGATCAATTATAAGAGTAATTATAATCTCGACCCGGCTATAAGTAATTTGGACAATAACAATCCTTTAGTGCGTGGGAACTACATAATACATAAAATTCATAAAATCATTAATTCCATCAAGAATTGTCCAAATTAATTAAAATATGGGTTGGATCGATGAATGTGGAAAGTTGATGAAATGTTATAGTTACAGAATAAGTAAATGAGAAGGAAAGTGGAAACTAGATATATGTCAAAAGGGTAGTAAGTTTTGACTTGGTTGGGGGCAACTTTGGCTTTTGGAAAGTAACATATAGGTAGAAGAGATTGAAAGCTGCATCTATAATTGCACCATCATAAAGGTTATCTAAATATATACCTAAATTTTAATCTTTGATCCTTTGCCCAAAGTTTGAGCTATTGTTTTTGTACAACAATTTTTATAATGGGACATGTGAACCTTATTGTCGGTTGGGAATATATAAAAGGCCATATAGTATATATAAATATAATTTCAATAAAATTTAGAAAAAAATCAAGATTAAAATCTAATTAGGGGTGATTTTGTGCTACCATATCCATCTGTGCTTCTGAATTAGTATCGGTGGATGTATAATATGTGTCCATCTATAAAATCTAATAAAACTAAATATGTTTCCTTTTTTTTATACGAATACATGTTAAACATCCATTTATATCAGTACACATTTATGGGATAGAATAAAATGATTGTAATTAAAAAATGACATTTTTGTTACTAGATAGTTTTTTTTTTTTCCCCCTCAAAAACTTAATTTATAAGGTCAAAAAATTACTCATATCGAGAAAACAATATTAAAATCTAGAGTTAACTAGATGACAAATCATCACCTTTAATGTTTTTTTTTCTTTTCATTTATAATATGATCTTTCAACTTTATTATCACAAATCCAACATCCTCAACTTTTTAACAATTTAGTATATGATTGAGTTTTCAAGGTCCAATTACTAATTTGGAGCCAAAAATTCAAAGTTATGTGGACATATTATGAAGGTATTTGTCAAATATCGAGTTCTACATTAGCAATTAAAATTCGAAATGTCTAATCATATACTCAATTGTTAAAAAGATGAAGATGATGATTTGTAATGGTAAAATCGAAATGTGAAAAAAACATTGAATGTCCAAAACTAAATGTGTGTTTTAATGAAAAATGTACAAAACTTCGTTAATGGCTATATATATACCACCACCCAGTTAGGGTGGTGCTATCTATCCACATGCAAATTCAATGCTGGTTGGTTTCTATATGGATACATAAATTCCTTGGTGGGTTTCTGTTAAAATCTTTATCCAACACAAATCACATTTAAAAAAAAAAAACCGTTTAGGTTGATCAATCCGCATATATAAGGACTTTTGTAAATACATATATCAAATATTCAAATATAGGGATAGTTTGTATAATTGTCCGTGGAAATATTAATTCAACCTTTTCCTACCTACTCAATGAAATAATAAATATATGATTGTTCACTCTGCTAGAGTTAGGATAGTTAAATTTATTTTTTATATAACTAAACTATGTATTTGGGCCAAATCAAATGAGTTTATAACAAATACATACATATATATGGTAAATATATTAAAAGCAAATTAAGCAAGTTCATTAAGCCATGTGAATAATTCAATATAATATGTAGAGAATGGTATTAATAATTTGTGGAAATAAACAGAATATTGAAGCCCTGCTACAGCATTTAATAGGCAGAGATGCATAATTGAGTCGTGTTAGTAAGTGCACGCCCTGCGCAACTTAGCTCTCACCCATTACTTCCCCCCCCCCCCCCCCCCCTCTCTCAATTATGAAAAAATAATACTCATATTTATACATAGGAAATGATGAATCATGACACGACAATTAATTAAAAAATATTGTTCGAATAGTTTAATATTTGTGATTCGAATAATGAACCATAAATATATTTGATGCTGATTTATATATATGTACCTATTAAGGAGTGTTGTAGTATTATTATTATTATTATATGTTAATTTTATTACAATAACCCAGAAAGAGAAAGAGAAACAGAAACAGAAACACGCATGCATACTGGGTATGTAATGATATTGCTTCTGTAAGAAGCTTGGCATGGTCTCTATCTGCAAACCACACTTACCACCAATATCATACTGATCAATGTACACCTTTTTTCCCTACAAATACTATATAATGTTTTATCTATACTCCTCTAAATAATTGATGTTCTTGAAAGCATGCTATCATGTAATTACTTTAATTTGCATTACTATTTGAATTGAATCGGGTGGAGTTAAAGATGGATTGAATTGAGTTTATAGATCACCTTATTAAAGTTATTGGAACTTCACAACACTTACATAGTCCGTTGAATGCTTAAATGTGCTCTTGTCATGACTTCCTCTCAGCTTCAATCTACTAGTGGCTAAACCTCTAGAAAAACATTCCGCAAATCGAAAACCTCGAATTATTATGTAGAGTAGGCAACCCAATGTCGTATTCGGTCTATCCTAATATTGGGTTGTATTATGAAATTAGGTCTAATTGTGTCTTTCCTTCAGCCCAATTTATTTCAACCTAACTCCGACAAACACACAAAATACATATAAAACGTAGAAATCATAGTATTCAGACACGAAACAACAATATAAACGTTGAAAAATCTAACGTGCACTTGATAAGTTATTCACATTAACTAAAGACACATTCTAAGTCATAAAATATGTGCATATTTTCCTACTTATCATTAGGTAAGCTGAACCTTGGATATTCTTGAAATCTTATTTAGGTGTAGATACATGTATATGAGTCAAGTTGGCTGAGTTTAGTTGAATTTTCTTGCTGTTAAAAAGTGGACCCTCAGTTTATCTAACCTCTTTGAGTGTTCTTTTCCATAGGACTGTATATTTGCAGTGAATTAATTGCTTCATAAATGAAGAAACAGGCACCAGTAGCTCAACTCAAGACTCTGGAAATTGCTCAAAACTACATGACTCATAATAAATTGTGACTGCAAAATTATTGCACATCTCCTTAAATGTTGGAACATGGACACACAAAACATGAATAGATTTCCTGATGGATTTTGAATTTTATGACATATATGTGTAGTATTAAATTTACCCTAAGTATACATATAATATATAACATGGAATATTATCCACCCTCACACTCTTGAGATCGGACATAACATAGCCACTAAACTTAGAGATTGGAACTAAATGAACAAAAATTCAATGGCAAATCAGTGATTATATCCAACAAAATATTCCCAATCAAAGGGAAACACTCTTTCTCCGATCTCTCTCGTAAACTAGAACTTGAAATGATCTCTCAAAATTCTGTTATTAACAAGGTAAATTGTAATATACTCATTTAAGTGCATAGAAAATCCTTTTTTTTCCCCTGTGAATAGCCGAAAATATCTTTGAAATGTTTTAAAATTAATAAAACATCTTAATATATATAAAATGTCTCTTATTTTCAATCTCAAAATTAATTTTTTTCAACTCCCGCTTGTTCATTTCACCAAATTGAGTTTTTCCTTTTAAAACATGATGAGCTGTCGGTTTTTTTTTTTGGTTAAACGAAATGTATAAATGAGATCTTTAAAATGACTTGAAAATTATCTTTGGAGTCAAGTTGAAAATGATCCGAGTATTATAACTGTGGATTTTAATGGGTTATAACTTATAAGTTGAGTCGACCAAGCTTACCCACTTTCATAGTGCTACTCTACTTATTTTATTTGATGCTGACTAAATTTGGGATGACAATTCTATCACATTTTATTTTTGAGCCAACAGTGGGCGCAAAGTTATCATTTTCTATCCCACCCAACATATAATTTTTAACATTATATATATATATATATATGATTTTTTTATCTAATTGATATATATATTTAATATTGCATTCATAATGTAATTATTTCAACTTACATGATTAATAATTTAAAATATAAGATGATAGCACCATTTCATAATTTAAAATAAACCATGTTCAAAAACTAGAATGAAGATTATAGAGAAGGTTTTGAACATACTTCAAACACATAACCATTTTTCTTTCCAATTATTAACTTTGGTTGGATTTTTTGAATAATGTTTAATGTAATATTTATTAAAATTATGGTTTATTTTATATTATATTTATTATATAATGCTACTACCTCATTCCATTGTCATGATTAATCCTATCAAAATTCAAATTGTTTAAAGACTTGGCTAGACAAAGTTTAAAGGCCTACGAACAATAAAAGTATGAATTTGATGTTTTTTACTTCAATAATATTGTAAAAGGTTGAGCGAACTGTTTTCATCTGTCATCTATGCATAAGGTTAACATAGCGTAAAAATTTGTGATATTCTCTTTTCCTTTTTTAATTATTTTCTTTGTTTTTCTTTTCTTTTCATTTTTTTAATAATAATAAGGAATATTATGAAATATAATTTTAATATAAATTATTGGAGATGAATGATAATTTTTATATTATATTAATACAAAATTCACAACAAAAATGTCGTAAATTGTTGGAGACAGGATAAATTTCATAACGTGGTCCAATTTATAAATTAATTCTCAATTTTAATTCCAAATTTTAAAGTTTCTCAATAAGGGGCTCAATTTAACATTTTTTCTCAATTAAGAATTAAAAACTAGATTGAGTTCTCAATTCAAAATAAAATTCAATTTTCTTTTTATTTGTATATATAAATTTATTTATATTTCAATATGTATTTATATTTTGGATAAATTAAGATAAGTTAGTGTACTTGTTTTAATTTATATAAAGAAAGAAAAAAAAAGAAAAATGTAATTAATTCAATTTATAAAATATAATTTATATTAAATTGATTAATATTAAAATCGATTTTCTATATTTTTATTCATAAAATTAAGAAAATAAAAAAATCTTAACTTTTATGAATTGCATTATATATTTATATAAATTAATACAAATCGAATGAAAGTTACTCCAAAATTGCACTAATTTATCTTAATTTATTTAAAATATAAATATATATTAAAATATAAATAAATCTATAGATACAAATAAATGAATAAAAAATAAATTTCGTCTTGAATTGAGAACTTAATTTAATTTTCAAGTTTTTAATTGAAAAAAAAATATCAAATTGAATCCCTTATTAAGAAACTTTAAAATTTGAGTTTAGAATTGAAAACTAATCTATAAATTGAGTTTTATTATGAAATTTATTTCCCTAAAAACTTAAAAAATCCTTTATTTGTTTTATTCTTAAAACACAATTTTTTGTTAAGAAAATATTTAAATGTCATCATATAATACACAGCGCATCATAGCCACGGTCTCCCCACCGCAGTCGTCGCCACCGGCATTTTCTGTCCGCACCCCCAAATCAGATCTCAAACCCTAATCCTAATCCTATTCAATTCTTAAAATTCCTCAAGCCTCTAATCTATACGAATACTCTCTATGGGGAAGAACGAGTTTTTAACCCCAAAGGCGATTGCAAACAGAATCAAAGCAAAGGGTTTGCAGAAATTGCGATGGTATTGCCAGATGTGCCAAAAGCAGTGCCGCGACGAGAATGGATTCAAGTGCCATTGTATGAGCGAGTCGCACCAGCGCCAGATGCAGGTTTTCGGGCAGAACCCGCACCGCGTCGTCGATGGTTACTCTGAAGAATTTGAGGAGACTTTTCTCGAACACATGAAAACTAGCCACCGGTTCAGCCGCGTCGCCGCCACCGTCGTTTATAACGAGTACATCGCCGATCGTCACCATGTTCATATGAATTCCACCAAGTGGGCTACGCTGACGGAGTTCATAAAGTATTTGGGGAAGACTGGAAAGTGTAAGGTTGACGAGACCCCCAAGGGTTGGTTTATTACTTATAATGATCGAGATTCGGAGACACTCTTTAAGGAGAAGATGAAGCATAAGAGGATTAAGGCAGATATGGCGGATGAGGAGAAGTTGGAGAAGGAGATTCAGAGGCAAATTGAGCGAGCTGAGCAGTTTATCATGGAGAATGGGGCTGATGACAAGGGAGGACAAGAAGAGGGGATTAAATCGAGAATGTTGGAGAAGAATGATGGGGAGGGTGATAAGAAAATCAAGTTGAGCTTGGGGCAGACAAAGAGGAATGTGGAGATGGGTGAGAAAAGGGATAGTTCGAGGTTTATGTTTGATGAGGTGGAGAATGAGAGCGGTAGTGGTAAGCGAAAAAGGGAGGGTCAGAGTTCAGGTAAGAATGTTTTGGATGAGTTAATGATGGAGGAAGAGAAAGCTAAGGAGAGGAGCAATAGGAAAGATTATTGGCTGTTTGCAGGGATCATTGTGAAGGTTATGAGTAAAGATTTGGCAGATAAAGGGTATTATAAGCAAAAGGGTGTTGTGCGGAAGGTGATTGATAAATATTATGGTGAGATTGAGATGCTTGAGAAGAAGCATGTGTTGAGGGTTGATCAGGAGGAGCTGGAGACAGTGCTTCCGCAGATAGGTGGCCTTGTGAAGATAGTGAATGGGGCATATCGTGGTGAGAATGCAAGGTTGCTGGCAATTGATCCTGATAATTTCTGTGCCAAGGTGCAGATTGAGAAGGGAATTTATGATGGAAGAGTTCTCAAGGCTGTTGAGTACGAAGATATATGCAAACTGGCTCAATGAAAGGCACGGATCTTGTGATGGTATTATCTTGAGCTCAGTGGTTGGTATTAATATAGGTCCATGCAGGTTGAACAAGGTCTTCCAGATATTGTTATGTGTCCCTTTATGATATTGATATGTTGTAGTTGCATGATATGGCAATGAACACTTATTTTTACATAAAAACTTGCAGCTGAATTTCAAGAGTTTTTGTTGATTTGCTTGTTCTTGCTTTATGAAAATTACTAATGCAAGTTGCTAGACCTCTTCAATTTTCTTCTGCTTATGTGGCGTATGTGGGATGTCAGACATTCATCTGATGAAAAGCATGATTTATTATAAATAAATAAATAAATGACTACAATATAAAGAAACATAAATAACCACTAATATTAACTATAGCTTGTGAGAATCTTCCTAGAGTCCAGGGTGGTACACACTCAAATAGAAGTTGTCTTTCTAATGCAAGCTCAATACCATATCATTAAGTGGTTAGTTTAATATATTTCAAAACAAAATGAAATATATTCATGAGGAAATTACAGAACTGGTCTGTTAAAATGTCGTCATCTTTTTTTTTCATTAAATCTCCTAATGAGATCTTGTATGATTGAGACTAGAGACCTCATGATGGAAAAATAGCCTTATCATCATAGCTAGATATCGGTGGTTGTTCCACAATTCCTGAGCGAGGATCTTAGCTTTCTTGGCCACGTTACTTGATCTGCTGTTTAAAGGGTTGGAGATAAGTTGTACTATAAGGAGAGTCCCATGGCTTGTTTTGTTTGGCTGAAAGATGTGTATCATAATTATTTTTACTTACTTAATTGATCCAGAATGTTGTGAATGGATTCAAAACTTTTGTACTAAGTCACTACTTATTCCAGTAAAAGGAAAATCTTAGACTAATATGACTTAGCTAAGTGGTCCTGACCATGTAGTTTGATCAATGCTGAAATTTAGCAGTATTTGGAAGTTTCCTCATAATCATATATTGCTAACATGATTGTTTATAATGGATTTGTGTTTTTTTTTCATTGTTTTCCTTTTTTCTCCCCTCCTGATACTTCTTGTCTCCTTATTTCTCTCTCTGATATTTTTATGGATTGATACCTTGGCTACATTATGTACCTTTAATCATTTATTTCATGTAAATGCTTACTTGTTGACACATCAATTTTATGTCTCTTACTCCCTATGATGCTTTAGTATATCAATAATGCAGCTGTAACCTATTGATTCACTCACTAACTTGTTTATGTTAAGCTTTTCTCATTCCGAGGCCTTTTGGTGATGCTTTCAGACTCTATCCAAACACAACCCTCATGAGTATGTTCATGTTCCAGTAGCTCATCTGGATCCTGAGATTGCAGAACAAAACAGGCCCCACATCTCTAGGATTGAAGCCTCTCAAGTTGTGAAAATGGTCAATGATGCTCATGCACTATCCCAGGTAATTCTTGTGAATTGTAATTTTAGAGGGATGACTGGTAGCCTGGTTCTGAAATATGTGCCTTGGGTTCCTGTTAAGGTACTCAATTCCAGGTGTTGGATATATTGTTCGAACAAAGTGGATATTTAAAATATTTACGTGGATGGGAACACTCAATGTGAGTGCATAACAATACTCAAATAGCAGAATTAAGTGCTGCCACAAGATTGTGTGAATGAGTTTGATTGTTGAATTGGAAGAAGAAACATCTTCTTGTAAGAGTATTCTTTCTTTGATCATAGTGAAGGTCAATAAATAGATTCAAGGTTCTGCACTTTTAGTATCCTCTTCTTTCTCTTCCTCCCCTCCCAAGTCCTCGTCTTGTTTCCTCACAATCATCTTCCCAAGATCATTTAGTGACGTCAGCAGAGCCAGTATTAATAGTTTTCTCCCAGAGGCTTGAGGTGAGACATTGTCTATGAATCATTTGGGACAACATCTTCTGGTAAGAGGATTTCTTCTTTCATCTGTCCATCTTGTTTTTATAATAACAAAAAAAATATATATATATGTAAATTAAGAGGGCAGCACTTTCTAATGATCTCTTATTAAACTATTCAAGACTTTAGCATTTGCAAAAATTAAATCTTGCTTCTCTAATATCAAGTGGCCTCACCCATTTATTTCTTACCAATATGAAACTCCAAGTATATCATTACACTTTTACCATTATTATCTCCATTATTGGTTTTATTAATAGTTATATGATTAGTTAATTATTAATACCGAACTTGAAATTACTTGAAAGATGAAAACTATAAAATTAAGATTAAAAAAAAATTAAATCTATCTATTGAAGATTCATTAAATTAAAGCTCTATTTGATATTTTGTGATGCTTAATTATCTAAAAACATTTTAATTTCAAAAGATATAATTAAAAACTTTCAAAAGAAAAAACTGAAAATATGATTTTACGTAGGTTTTGGGTGGGTCATGATATGCATCTTTCAAACCCTGATTCACTGATACGCACCCCTGCTCAATACCCCTATTCAAGATCCAGCTGGAGACCAAATGGAGGACAAGTAGCCGTTAGGATGCATTCTATTGAGAGTTCAGTTTTATAGCCGTTAGAAGCCGCGAATAACGATTGAACACGTGGCGTGTGGGACCGGAGAGCTGGAGGCGCATTCCACTTACTCAACTAATAGAATCGCATTTTGGGATATTACGTTTTCTCTCCATCAGAGCACTGTTCATTCACCATCTTCCTTCTCTCTGTTTTTTGCAGCGTATAAATAGGGAGTCTTAGCTCTTTTTCATGCATGCGATTAGAGTCCGTCGTTTTAGTCGAGTCTTGTGAGTCTTAGGATCGATCTCGGAATCTCCCTCTTCCCCTGAGAGTCCCAGTCGATTGTTATGAATCCTTCTTATTATTGTAACCCTTACAGCTCTGATTCAATAATATTTCATTCCAATTGCGTTGCAACTGTTGAATTGTGCAATTTGGCTTAGATACCTATCATTCACAGTTAAATCAAAGCCTTGAATTGATAAAAAGAAGTTAAATCCAAAGAGAGAATTGCGCAGATTCCGGCACTGTCCGCCGTCTTTTCTAGACGGCGACTAAGGAACTATTCGCGGCGGCTTGGCGACGGATTCTGCCCAACCTGGACGCACCCAAGACTCCTTTGGCCTTCACCCCTCCACACCTTCCTAACTTACTCTCAATTTGAATTCACAACACTCTTTACTGTTTTCCAATAAACAGGTCTCCTTTTTCATCCACTTTCATTAATGCCTCTTTATCTCCTTCTTTTCCTGTGATTTATTCATGTTTAGGTTTTGTGGGATATGCAGACTTAAAAAAAAAAAAATAGATTCAATATCCGTTGTTGCTTAGATTTTGAGGTTTCTAGCAGCCAAGAGAAGTGTGTATGTGAAAGTAGTCCAATTTTTCTCATATTCGTCGGTTGTATGTATTGTGCACAAATTATGATGACTATTGCACCAAGTGCATAGAACTGAAAAACAGTCATCCCTCTGTAGTAAAGAGTTCACCGGAAGTCATGGGCCATCATCGCCATTATCTTTTGAGCTGGTGAAGGGAAATTGTCATTGCCATTGGTTTCTAGAAAGATTAAAGACTGAAATTTCAAAATCAATTCATTGAACAAGTGTCCTTTTTAATGTTGACTCTTATTTATCCAATTGAACATACTCCTTGTGCTTTGATCAATTTTTGACTGAGTGACTCCATTCCCCAAATTATGCGTGCCTGTCAATTTAATTGCAATTGGAATGTCTAGTTAGCATCTGATAAAGTGAGAAAATGCGTTTTGAGTATGTTTATCCAATTCGTTAATGTGTAAGTATTGTATTACCTTTGTCTTTCTTGAATTACTTAATATTATTCACATTAAGTGGAAGTGTTGTGCTGATAGTATTTTCAAGAAGGGGTAATTGCTAAAGTGGAATTGTCTTGATTCATGGGATAATCAAACATTTCTTAGTCATGTTGAGGCTTTGTTTTCCCCATGTTAAACAGTAGATGTAAATCAAGAGATGATCTCTACTATTAATCTATATTTAGCTTCTCATCTACCGTTTAACATTTAACATCTGTTTATTATAAGTGGACATGGTTATAGTACCTGCTGCAACGGGGCAAATGGGTATTGTTGCTGGACATGTAGCATCAATATCGGAGCTAAAACCGAGTCTCCTTTCCATACATGAAGGTAATGAAGTGACTAAGTTCTGCATTAGCAGTGGATTTGCATTTGTCCATTCAAATACCGTTACGGATATAATTGCTATTGAGGCTATTCGGATCGAGCAAGTCGACCCTGTTTCTGTCAAAGAGGGTCTTGTAGAATTCACTCGGAAACTGAGCACAGCCTCAACTGATATGGAGAAGGCTGAGGCCAGATAGGGGTGGATGTTCTAAGTGCTTTAAATTCTTCTCTTTCTGGATAGTCTACTGATTTTTAACCCTCACATTCATTACTTAGTAAATACTGCTTTAAAGTAAAAAGAACATTCATTACTTAGTATGCTTATTTAGAACATAAGTTAGATGTCTTGAACAATTACGTTACGATTTTTTCTTTGTCTTTGTATGATGGTAATACCAATTGGATATGTTGACAGTTAAAAGTTTTCGTTGTCTCTGTTTGTATATCGCATTGTTTTGTGTCTGAATTAACAAACGGAGACGATTGTATTATATTTCACCTATGTTTCTTTGAAAGTTGTATAATGCAGCAACTTTGACTTTTTGGTCCCAATTTATTGCATTAAAGCTCCCCATATATAGTACTTTTTTCTTCTTCTTTTTTATGTTTTGGCTATGGTTTTGAGTAAAACACTTCTCTCTCATGGACAAGTATATGATTTCAATACGACTATTTGCTTGCAAAATAAACATTCTCTCTGCTTTAAAATAAAGTCAAATGTATATAATGAAGAATATTTAGGTTGGTCCCAAAATAATTAGGTTGTGATTGGTAGTTACAAAGGTGGAAATTCCAATATGTTGCATTCGAATATATTATATAGATGCTTTGAGGCATGGGTTCTAAATTCGTAGAAGAAGATTCATTCATATTATTTGCACAGTTATATTTGATGGATTTAAAATTCATAGTTCTCATCTCTCAAGGTAACATTTCAAATTTAGAGACTTGAAATTTGTATAAGCAAGCATTCTAAATTATTTTCATGGAATATTTTATAAATTTTTAGTTTTTCTCATTGTCAACCAAATATAATCTAGAAAATAAATTATATATATTGGGTCCCTGTAGATTCAAGTTTTCTAAAATTAGGTTCATTTACTTCTATTTGTACATTCATTTTTCAAAGTGGTTCCATTTACTTTTAGTTTCATTGGAATTAGATATTTGTACTTTCATCTGTAAAATTCACATTCATACATTTTCGTTTGCACTAAATTCAGTCCTCCCATAATCATATCTAGATTAAATCTTAATGCAAATAAAAACTACGATGACTGCATTTTATACAAATGAAAACAAAGTGAGTTAATCCAAAGAAACTTAAAAAGTACAAAACAATATATATTAAATAGATATAATAATCCAATTTTTTTAGAGAAAAATAATTAAAAAATGAAGAGAAGTATGCTTATTTCCAAAAGAAATTGTAAGACATTGAAGTGGAAGAGGAGAGGCAACAGTCGTCGATTTGATGATCTGGAATTAGTGGTTTTTAGTGCCTTTGCCTTTTCCGGCTACCTATTAAAGTTGTTCCTCTGTTTGGTGGGTCAAAAGTAAAAGGTTTGGCATAACGTCTAACAAAAATAAAATATTTATTAAAAAAAAAAACTGCAAATTATTTCAAAATAAGAAGAAAGAAAGAAGTGGAAACCTCAGTTCTTACTTCTTACATAATTCTCATCACAAAAAAAAATTCCCCCTTAATTTTTGTTATTTTATCTGTTGGAGCAAATCAAAATGCAACAACTTGATTTAGTTGGTATGAGAAAGAGTGATACAATCTAAATTCCGATGTTGCGAGATAATGTAGGATATGGTTTGAACTAAAAAGAGTAAAAATATCTATTTATGGCCAAAAAAAAATGTTAAAATATCTCAAGAATATATATTTATAAAATACATATTTATATGTTTTTTTTTATTTGTACATTTCTTTATCCATAAATTCACTAATGGTAAGAAAATGAATTATATAAATAAATTATAGCATATTTTTCTCTAACTCAATATTTAATTTATCTTATCTGTATATTATACTCCATGAATATTTAAAACGTCTTACTGATGCTCAAAAACCTTTAGAATGCACCTTTTTTTTTTTTAGGTATTTCCACTCGCGTGATTCTATAATCAATACAAGAAACAGATACAGCATAATGATCACTTTGGATTCTTTATTAAATTTTTTATTGATAAGCATAGCATAATTAATCATGAGCTCGACTCGAGCAAAATTGATAATTCATTAGAAGAATTTCGGAGCTAAATTTTGGGACTGTGTTAATAAACTTGACAGTTTAGGCCTATGATGGTGAAATATATAAAACCCTTATGTATTGTCAATGTTTAGTTCAATTATGCATTTTAACAGGTCGAAATAACTTGCTTGACATCGAAACTTATGTATTGTCATTTATTTTTCTACATTGATATTATTTAGAGTATTGATAAGAGAAATAGTGCACTTTCATTTAATTTTAGAGGACATCTCAAACATGACATTCTTATTGACTTACGAAAAATTCACACACTTTTCATGTGGAAAATACAGCACACAATCAAAATCTAAAAGTGAAATCAGTAAGAATTACTTTGACTTGGTGTCATAGGTAAAATTAAAATAAAAAATGAATAGAGTACTTGAACTAATTAAATTAAAAGGTTTAAGGTAGGCAGTTGGGCACAATCACCAGCCATGAAAAATGCAATTAAAAAAAAATTAAAAAATAAAAATTGATGACATGACCAGACATTAAGAAACATGAAAATGGCACATGATATGAGGATGATGACTCAGTTCCAGCTACTTAGCATCTTCATTTAATTTCCTTTATTTTTATTTTATTTGTAACACTCAAATCTTGCATTGAAAAGACGACTACGATTATTTCTTTCCTATTATTTTAGCACAAGACTTTTGTTGAACACATGTTTAAGTAAAGAGAAACATCATTATTAAAAATGACAACATTGCAAGAAACTTCCAACTAAAATAAAATAAATTAAAATGAGTTGATTGAGTTGGAAATGGCCCACCTTACTCTCATTTATTCAAAATAACAAATCATTCCTACGTGTTGTTTAAGCCACGTGTTTCCAAATCAATCCTACGTGTTGCAGTTTTTTCCCCTACTTGTATTTAGTCTTTTATTTAATTGCCCACACACACACATAATATATATATATAATGAAAAAATTAATAATCAAATAAAGTGATATACCCTACAAAAAACTTAAATATAGACATTACATGGTTTTAAAAAAAGCACCAAATGATTGCATTAATTAATAACTTGTTGATTACTTATTATGTAACAGCTCTTATATACATACGAGACGTGCTAAATGGGCAGATTCTGCCATGGCAGAAAGTGAAAAAAATTAAATAAAAATATTATTAATATTATTAAATGACTATCTAACCCTAATATAATTTGGCTCCATAATAATGGAGATGGCGCATGTTTTCTACTCATTCCCGCTAAATACAATACAGCTATTAAAACAATAGCTAAATTTAATTAACTTGTTCTTTATTTTAATTATTATTTGCATACTTTAATTAAGTTGTTATTTATTTAATTATTATTTACTATCTTCAATTAAGTTGATCTTTATTTAATTATTATTTGCATACCTTTGAAAGTGTTGCTTCTCCAATAACTCCTAGAATAATTATGAAATTTCGATAAAAAAATTATAAAAATCTTTTAGAACAATTTTGAAATTCAGATATGGGTTAACAAAAAAATTATGGAAAAACTTTTAAAATAAGAATAATTATGAAATTTTGATAAGAAAAATTATAAAAATCTTTTAGAACAATTTTGAAATTCAGATATGGGTTAACAAAAAAATTATGGAAAAACTTTTAAAATAAGAATAGATATGGATTAACAAAAATATTATAATATTTAACAAAAAGATCTGCTCGTAACACTTTTATTTTTTATCTTAATGAAAATCTCTATTTATTTCAAAAAAAAAAACAGAAAGATTATAAAAAAATTTTTATGGTTAACATAAATGTTATAGAAAACTTTTAGAGTGGAGAAAAAATATGAGTTAATATAGTTGAAATGAAAGGTTTATTTATAGGATAAAAAAATCAAATTGAATAGAAATATTAAATATAAATATAAAAATAATTTTTTAAAAAGGAAATATACAGTGTAATGAAAATATGGACAAGTTCTAAAAAAAAAGTTAAATATTAATATATAGATTAATTTCATTAATATGGACCAATTCTAAAAAATTTAAATATTTATATGATTCATGTCATTAATATTCTAAAAAATATAAATATTGATATGATTAATGTCCTTAATATCAATAAGTTCTAAAAAAAATTAAATATTAATATATAGATATTTCAATAATATATATGATTTATGTCGTTAATATCGACAAGTTATAAAAAAGTTAAATATTGAGTCGTTAATATCGACAAGTTCTAAAAAAATAGTTATATACTAATATGATTGATGTCGTTAATATCGACAAGTTCTATAAAAGTTAAATATTAATATATAGATATTTCAATAATATATATGATTGATTTCATTAATATCAATATATAGATATTTCAATAATATATATAAATATATATGATTGATGTTTGTAATATCGACAAGTTCAAAAAAATTTAAATATTGATATGATTAATATTATTAATATCGGCATGTTCTAAAAAAGTTAAATATTGATATATATATATAGATATTTCAATTGATATTATTGATGTCATAACTTCAACAAGTTCTATATGAATTGTTCGTATTGAATTGATATGAATATTAAAAGGTATGCAAATAATAATTAAATAAATATTTTAAAATTATTGATAATCTTACAAATATTTGTTTGATAAGGGAAAAATTCGAATTGATAAATATTTTAAAATTATTGATTAACTTACAAATATTTTTAAATTACAATATTCTTTTAGTAAAATATATAATAATTTAATATTTTTTTACCTTATAAATAAACTTTTTATTTCAACTATATTAACGTTTTTTTTTTCTTCATCTCTAGATTTTTTTTATAATATTTGTGTTAACTTAAAAAAAAAATCTATAATCTTTCTGTTTTTTTTAAATAAATTGAGATTTCCATTAAAAATAAAAAATAAAAGTATTACAAGCAGAAATTCAAGCGAAAATCTTTATCTACCGTATTTCTAATATCCTAGTATTGAAAATAAATGAATTCATATACATGTTTCATATTTTAGCAAATTACCATAATATATAATATATATTATAAAATAATGTTAAACAACTATAGCATAAACTATAGTATATAGTATAAAATAAAACTATAGTATAAACTATACTATATACATATAGTATATAATATAAGTATAAACTATAGGATATAGAATAAAATAAAACTATAGTATAAACTATACTATATGTAATAAAGTATATAATATATAGTATATAATATAAAATAAAACTATAGTATAAACTATACTATATACATATAGTATATAGTATACAGTATAAACTATAGTATATAGAATAAAATAAAATTATAGTATAAACTATACTATATGTAATAAAGTATATAATATACAGTATATAGTATATAATATGTAGTACATAATATAATATAATTAAAAAACTACAGTATAAACTATAATATATAGTATATATTATAAAATAATACTAAACAACTACAGATATTACAATATAAACTATAGATTATAGTATATAATATATTTATATACTATTATATAGTATAAAGTATATAAAATATATTATATAGTATATAGTATTATAAAGTATATTATAATATGTATATTTATATTTACAAATAGTATAAAGTATATAAAATATATTATATAGTATATAGTATTATTAAATTTTGAAAATAAATCGGAAATCGGAATTTCCGAAAATTGAATTTCGGAAATATTTAGGATCGGATTTCGGAATTTCCAAAAAATTCAAAACTAATTCCGATTTCCATCCGAAAATTTTCGAAAAAATAGAAATTTGTATTTTCGGATTAAAAATATTCGTTTCGAAATTGGAAAATTTGGGATCGGATTAGGCGGATATCGGAAATTTCCGTTCCAATCTCCACCCCTAATCAAGTCAAATCTTCTTCTTCATAATTCAAAAATATTTGTAAGTTAATCAATAATTTTAAAATATTTATCAACTCGAATCTTCACACATTAAACAAATATTTGTAAGATAATTAATAATTTAAAATATTTTTCAGGTCAAATCTTCTTCATCATCAAATAAATATTTGTACAATAATCAATAATTTTAAAATATTTATCAAGTCAAATTTTGTTTCATTAATGAGTGGAGAGAGAAATATTGTTTTGGTTTGAAATTTGAAAATTTGATTGTATATATTTTCATTAAGGATATAATTGTCATTTAACATACTATTTTAAATTTCAATTAATGCTTTCTATTTTTCTGCCTGGGCAGAATCTGCCCATATAGAATTACCATATACATAGATCGAACAATTATATTGTCATAAATCAATATCTTAAATCGATTTCAATCAGTTATTCTCGAGACTACAACATACAATCATTCATAACTGAAAAAGGTCACAATATAGTGATTAATCTTCATTTTTGTTGTTGGTAGCACTGCATACACGATTATCAAAGAAAATTGCCTCTTTTAAAAATTTGAATAACTACCTCGAGGTTATGGGAATCAAAACGTGTTCACCTATATAACTCACACACCAAAACACATGTTCCAAGGTTCAGTGTAGTCATACAAATCCAATAAATGATGGAAGTTTTCAAATAGTTGGCAAATGTTATTGTTACAAATTCTAGAAAAAATAGATATTATTATAAAAATTGTGAAAAAAATTAATAAATGTTATTGTTGGAAATAGTAGAAAAGGTAGATAAAAAAATAGGGTAAAATTATATGATTATTCAAAATCATATAATATCTGATCATAACAATGAGAATGCTTAAATTGTGAGAAAATTATTATTATTATTATTTTTTGATATCTCATACTGTGTACCAAATAAAGTTGATTGAGTTGGAGATGGTCCACCATGTGTTGATTTATTGAAAAAGGCCAAATCATTCCTACGTGTCCTTTGGCAATCTAAATTGGCTAAGAATAATCTAATTCCAAATCAATCCTACGTGTTCCTCCAACTTGTATTTACCTTTTTCTTTATATTTTTATATATAAATATATATTATG
The DNA here is from genome assembly GCA_028654395.1 of Scutellaria barbata. Taxonomy (NCBI): domain Eukaryota; kingdom Viridiplantae; phylum Streptophyta; class Magnoliopsida; order Lamiales; family Lamiaceae; genus Scutellaria; species Scutellaria barbata. The sequence goes on along the minus strand of CM053646.1, from coordinate 7,303,196 downwards.
TGGACTATAATTGATCTTTAGAGAAACATTATTCATTTGGTAATAACAATCTAGCCTTGCATCCTAATTTCTATTATTTTCGTTCCATAATCCGGATTTTTGTTTGTCTATTTCGTATATTTACTTTTTCTTTTTTTAATATATTCAGTGAAATTGATCATTTATGCTTGGCATCATTCAATTAACAACTTTGAATAAGAATATAGTAAGGAGTTCGAATTATATTAAATATATCATAATAAAACTATCTTTGTAAGATAGTAACAAATTATATTCATTCTTTGAATTTTAATTATTGAATAATAAGAAGATTTAGAGTAAGAAATCAAATAACTATTCAATGTGATATGCATTTTTGTAACAAAATAATCTGATATACATACATTGTTAGGATTATATATAAAAATAAGAAGACATTTAAAAGTCGCATGTACCTTTGTTCTAAGTAGTGATTCATTATGTGATATACTATTATGTAATGGTAAATGACAATATTAATGATATATATAGCAGATATTAATTAAAATGAAATAGGTAGTATTTAGAGATGATCAATCGGACTCAAAAATAGGATAGATGCAAAGATGTGTTAAAAGTGTAATCTATCCTTTTCAATCATGTATTAGTGAAACAATTTATATTGTACTTTTTATGCATTGTCTCTTTCATATAACTTGTTGTTATTATTAATTATTATTATTATTATTATTATTATTATTATTATTATTATTATTATTATTATTATTATTATTTTTCAATATGAGAAGAAGCAAAATAATCGGCGAGAGAGGGAGGCGTGAGGTTGGGAAATTTGTTAAAGACAAATTAAATTCCCAACAATTAATATAAATAATAATTATGAGGATTGAAGAAATTTTGATCATAAATTAACTTTCATAAAAAATCAATTTGGAGAGCATATATATATATATATACACACACACTGTATGACTCGTTGTATGGAAGTAATGAAGCATTACCAATGACATTGGAATCGAAAAGTGTTTATTCATTTTTAAAGGTTTTTGATTAACTTTTGTGGTCCTTTATATATAAATGTTACTATTCTTGATAGATGTTGCTCTCAATTACTCCATTCGTCTTCTACATATAATCCACTTTTTTTTTTTTCTCTCAATAGTCTCAAATATATATTTCCATCTTTTCAAAATAATTATTATTTAAAGTTGTTTCACAAAAAATTGAAAGCATATTATATTGTATATTATGTGTAATACCATATAACTCCTCCCAATGATTAATAGACATGATTAATATATTCCACTAAAAAAAGTCATTAAGAAACATATATATAACTTGAAATATATTATATTTTCTAAAATAATATTTATTTTAAAATGTATGAAGTGTGTTTTTCGCGTATAATTTTAGTTTTAATTATGCTTCTAGTATATCCCTTAATATGCATTACCACATTCAATTATTGATGATAACTATCTTTCAACTTGCTAAATAAGGGTATTATAGAATCTATATAAATAATTTCTTTTTCTAATAAAAATCTCAACTCAGTTACGATATTTTATTTATTTATTTATTTACTGTGCTATCAGTCAATCTTAATATAGTTAAATAGTTAATTTAAGCAATAAAATAAAATAAAATGTATGCACAAATTTCAACGGAAATTGTACACCAATAATAGAGGATCACGTAATACTATCCTACACCCGACTCATCGCAGCCGTCCATTTTCATTGACCTAAAATCACAGCGACACCTCCCACACCGTAGCTCTTAACTCTTGATCTCCATGGGTGGCCACGTACCACCTCAGAGTACCTATCCTGTGCTTCGCTGGTGGGACAACAGTGCGACACGTGTGACGGGCAGCACTAGATTGAGTTTCTGGAACTTTACTGGGGCAGCGGGCAGGGGAGACAATGGCGTCGGAATCGGAGCACGATGGTCCCCTCGTGTGGGCTCCACCTGATTTATGATTTGTAGGAGGTGGGGTCCATGCTTGTGTGAGCATATAGTGCGTGGGTCCCTATCCTACGCAGCTCCAAGGTGGTGTGATGGGAAAACGACACAAAGTGTGGGGTCCTTTTTGCAATTATGGAATTTTCTGTGTCATGATTGTGATGATATGTGTTAGTGCTCTTTTCTTTTGTTGCGATTCTTTTGTGCTCCTTTTTCTGTAATTCTTGTGCTCTTTTGTCCCCACAAAATGTTCTTCAAATTACTGTTTTGCCCCTAAGCCATTTTTTGTAGACTTAACCATGTGGAACACGTTCTTGTCATAACGTGGTTATGTTATGAATCATACTGTATGTTTATAGTGAGTTGGAATAAAATAAATTTCTCTTTGTGGGACATTGATTATCTAACCTCAGATTAAATTATTCTAACACATAAGTTTATGACTATTATTGATTTGACATATGATTAATTAAATTTCTCAAAAGCTAAATCCTATCCAGAATGTTAGGGTTTTTTCCAAAGTTGCTTCTAGTTCTTTTCATTGAAGAAATAGTCATGATGGTTTGAGGTATAAATGTTGAATTATATGTTCCTTCGCCTAATTGAGCACTACTTTATTTATTTTCTATCGTACTTTCACTTGTATGGTCTAGTTTATCAAAACATATATGTGTATAATATACATAGTGTACACATTTGAGTAAATTAAAAAATTAGAAGACCACATTAGGTTAAGTGTACTTTTGTACTTGTGAAGACGTTACATAAGTAAATAATCATAAGAGTAACTAGTGTCACACATTATAGCTACATAAGCTTACTTTTAGTGGCAAAGCCATTAACTTTAAACCAAAACATGAGTTGGAGACACTAAATTCTCATTATATCAAAATAATGTGTGAAAAATAATTAGTTAAAAAAGAAACCCTTATTTGGCAACAAGATGCAGTGCACTTCTGTTGCGCCACAGGATTCAGCCCCTTGGATTTCGGAAAACAGCCACTGTTTATTTTTCACTATTTTATAATCTCACATCATTTTCCAGTGGTCCAGAGTGATAAGGCCCAACTTCACTCAACCAATAAAAACGCGCCATCTCGAAACCTTGATTAGTTAATCTCGCTGGTCTAGGTGGTCCATGCACCACCTAATCCCTTCTCCCCCCACTCCATTCTCTATATAAAACCACTTTCCCACAGCGAGTTGCTTCCCCCTACAATCTCAACTCTCACACCACCGCTCCGCCGCCGTGAACCACCTCCGGAAATATACCAACGATGGGCTCTGATGCTTACTACTATACTGGCTGTGAATATGAAAACTACCAACCCCATTTTCTCGACTCCTGCTCCCTTTGCAGCCGGCCACTTAGCCACAACAGCGACATCTTCATGTACAGGTAAGCGAAATTAAACCCTAATTTTGCCTACGATTTTCTGAATTACATACGATAATTTAGCATCTGAGTATTTCCGATGAATGTTGCAGAGGGAATACGCCTTTCTGTAGCCAGGAGTGCAGAGAAGAACAGATCGAAATGGATGAAGCTATGGAGAAAAGATGGAAAATCTCATCGTCGTCGAAGAGATCGAGCAGACAAAAATCGGAATCAACGAAAGTTGCCGATACCAATAAAGCTGTACGGACAGGCTCTGTAGCTGTGGCTTGATTAAATACTAATATATATAATTAAGAATATGGAAATTTACTGATCACTTCCCAGATTACTTCGCAAGAAGTGGAGTTTGATCTGTAGAGAGAGAGAGATGGGCTTGAAAAGGAAAAGAGGCTCATCTGACAATTTTGAATTTTCTTTTTTTTCTTTTTAATTAATTTTCTTGTGTCTTTTTTATTGAAAAAGAAGGCATCCGAATGTTCATATGATGAGAGGATTGTGAATCCTTGTTTAGGATGTCATGAGATATAAATCTTGGTTAATTAAATTAACTGTATTTAATTAATAATAATCTTCTCAAATCACATCTTCATCTTTCTTTTTTTAGGTTATGATTTTCATGGTGTGTTCAACTTCAATTTTGTTAGGTATATAAATGATAAAAAAATATTAATTGAAAAATAAGCTACAATTGGTATGCATATGTAGATGATAACTGAGATATCATCATACTGGACATTACAGTTATTTACTTTTAGAATTATGGATACATACATAAAATCTTGGTTTATAGATTGAAGGAGATTAATTAAAATGGATTTGAAATTTACTTAAAAAATTAACATATTGGGCAATAATTTTTGGTTGATAAAGATAAAAATTTATATATTTGAGCACTTCCTTTCAAAATATTCAATTTAATTACAACTTAAAATAAATCTCCTCCTTTTCATATTAACCCTATACATTTATGGCCTTATCATGACACAATTTTTGATACCAAAGAGGCAAAAACGATGGGGGGTGACAATGAAATAAAGTTTATTGTATTACTATTACTTTTTTGATCATATATGTAAATTGCAATGATAGCTAAGTTATAAACAGTGGGCTAGGTCTTGTAGTGAATTCAAACAATTATATCATTTGAGTGTTTTATTTATATAGGTTTTTTTTTGGTTAAAGAAGTGAACAAGAAGTCAAGAACCAACTTACCTACCTTGAAAACCATTTGCGTTTAATCGGTTTTCATATTGAGATTCAAATCCGCAAATGGGGAAAAATAAAAAAAAGTAGTATATATAAGTAGAGATAATGAAAATATACCTCAGAATGATCAAGGATTAAGCTATCTGTAGTGTATTAAAATGGTTTCTCTTCCGCTTAAGATATTTAACCCTCCAATTCTATGTTAGTTTCATTTTAAATTAGGTCAATCTAATATTAATTATTTGTCTTTTTATATTTTCATACAACATTATCACAACATCATCTATATTACTATTTCTTAAAATAACTGTTCATTTTCAATTCAACATGTAACTTTTTCGATGAAATTTAGAATTATGATAGGAACCATGTTTTTGAGAATTTATTTGATTCTCTTTCAAAATTTGGCTTCTATCAGTTAAAAGTATATTAAGCAAAATAATATGTTCCTTAATTTTGAAAAAAAAAATCTAAAATTACAATTAAACACGATAGCATCAATTATCATATTTAAATTAAGAGATTCATTTTAGTTCTGTTTATTATTAATTTTTGTAAAAACTTAAAGTTCAAACTCATTTGGGCTTGACCGGTTCCACCTTTTGCTTGTAGTTTGGGCGAAGACTTATTAAATTGATGATTCGATTTAGAGCCATGATCATTGAGCGTAGGTATAACAGATATTCAACCATAGATATAAGTTGCAACTTGTGTTTCAATATGTTTATACTACTAATTGTATGTCTGTTCACCTGCCCATCGTGGGCATATATTAAACACATTAATATGTATTTATGATTGATATGTCAAAAATTCAAAATATCTATTAATTTTATTTTTCATTTAACAAGAGAATATAATTATTACACATCATTATGAGCATATTAAGAATTACAAGACTTAGGAACTGATGAGCATAAATTACTCAGAATCTTGAAACATGGGCCTAGTAATTGGAAGGTGGGCTTTGACTAAAGTCAAAGTCTGAATTGACCTCATATTCAGCCCAAGCCCGAATGTTTTGTCCAACAGATCAGATCGCTTCAAACACACACCTGTAAAATGCGGCGGTGAGTCCAAAACTAAAACCCTCCCCCGACACCCTTCGCCGGCGGTCTGATTTCCGACTCAGTCTCCGGCGGCAATCCGGATGTCTGCAGCTGTGCGACGTCTGCACAAGGTCTGTCATTGTTGCCCTCTCTTTATCCACCTAAGCTCAGAAAACCTACTCCTTTTGCTCTCTACTACCCCCAAAACACTAAGAATTTGTCGTCAATTGATCCACTTTGCTTACTCCGATAGCTCAAAATCATCTTTTGTTGCTTCGAGATTCGATTTTTTGGCACAATTTTCGCCTTTGAATAGTAGCTGTAGTAACTCTGTAAACGCTGTGATTAACTCAAATGAGAGGCGTAAACTTGCTAGTGGAATTTCAAAGATTATTAAGCAGGATAAAGGACACCTTTTACTGGAGTTTTCCAGAAATTTCTGTCCATTTGCGCTCGTAGAGATCATGAAATCGCTCCTAAGCCGGCAGGCTGCATTTGCATTTTTCAAATATGTATTCTGTGATCATTCAGATGGCGTAACCCACCACTGTTGTGTTGTTGTGCATTTATTAATGGCTGAAGAATTTAGGCTTTTAGCACAAGATGTGCTCACGTGGGTGATTCGAGAAATAGGAGAGGAAAGGAGTTTAATAGTTGTGTGGCGAGAAAATTATAAGAGTGCGATGGACTTTTTTATTCTCGATACACTAATGCGCTCTTATACAAATGCAGAGATGGCATCTTGTGCCCTGGAGGTTTTGGATAGGATGAGAGAAGTTGGTGGTATCCCCAGTATATCAGCAATTTGTGTTTTAATCAAATTGTTGCTGAGGTTGGGTGATTATGGCAGTGTTTGGAGGTTGTTCAGAGATATGGTTCGTAAAGGACCCATCCCTTCGATTTATGTCTACAATATGATGATTCTTGGCTTTTGTAGGAGAGGTTGCATTCGGATTGCAGAAAGTTTGTTGCATGTGATGAGGAAGTTTGGGTGTGAACCAAATGTAATTACATATAATATACTGATCAATGCATATTGTGTTAGGGGGTGGTCTTGGGATGCATTAAGTTGGGTGCATATGATGGTCGAAAGTGGTTGCTCTCCAAGCTCTGCCACATTTACTACGGTCATTAATGCTTTTTGCAAGGAGGGTAATATTGTGGAAGCAAGCAAAATATTTGAAGGGATGCAAGAAATGGGTGTGTTTCCAGACACTGCATTGTATAATGCTTTGATGGATGGCTATATCAAGGCGAGAGAAATTAGTATGGCAAATATGCTTTATGAAGAAATGAGAAGAAAGGGTGTGGCTCCTGATGGTGTGACATTCAACATTTTAGCTGCCGGTCATTACAAGTATCGTAAGGAGGATGGGAATCAGTTGCTAAGGAACTTATCTGTGATGGGATTGACTCCTGATTCTTCGTTGTCTGATGTAGCAATTGGAGAACTATGTTGGGCAGGAAGATTGGATGAAGCTTTGGAATTATTGGAGAATATGCTTGAGAAAGGGATTTCTATTAGTGTAGTTGCATTTAACTCGTTAATTGTTGCCTATGGCAAAGTAGGGTTAGAAGACAAAGCTTTTGAAGTCTATAAGATCATGGTGGAATATGGTCTCACTCCTTCTGCTTCCACTTGCACTTCACTTCTTTTCGGTTTATCTAAAATTGGAAGGCTTCAAGAAGCCAACTCTCTTATACATGAGATGATTGAAAACGGTTATCCCATTAGTAAAGTGGCTTTTACCGTAGTTCTAGATGAATATTTTAAGAAAGGAGACATGATGGGAGCTCAGGGTCTGTGGAAAGAAATGGAAATGCTGGGAATGGCTCCTGATGCTGTTGCCTTTTCTGCCTTCATTGATGGACTTTCTAAGGCGGGTTTTGTTGAAGAAGCATATGATATGTTCTTAAAAATGAAAAGGGAAAGACTTGTTCCTAACAACTTTGTTTACAATTCCTTAATATCTGGGTTTTGTAACTGTGGCAGGTTTGATGAGGCATTGAAGTTGGAATGGGAGATGAGGGAGAGGGGTTTGCTCCCAGATGTTATCACCTTCAACATCATTATTAAAGGGTACTGTAAACAGGGAAGGATGAAATCAGCCATGGATACCTACATTGAAATGCATAGACATGGGTGTACCCCTGATAACGTGACTTATAACACTTTGATCAGTGGATACTGCAAGCAGTTTGACATGTTAAAAGCAGAGAATTTGGCAAACACAATGCAGGTTAGTGGTTGGGGCCCAGATCTTACAACCTATAACATAAAGATTCATGGTTATTGCAGAAGCCAGAGAATAAATAGAGCTATTATGATGTTTAATGAACTTATTTCTTCTGGAATGGCTCCAGATGTAGTTACTTTCAATACTCTGTTGAATGGTGTCTGTCATGATATACTGGATCGTGCAATGATTTTGACAGGAAGAATGCTTAGGTTGGGTTTTGTTCCAGATTTAGTTACAACTAACTCTTTGTTGTCTAATCTGCGCAAGCATGGGTTACCTCACAGGACAGCAATGTGGGCCCAGAAGTTGATGGAGATTCCTTTTGAGTTTGATGAGATAACATATAAGATATTGGACCAAGTATATCATGATTTAGAGGAAGGTGTTGGATGTAGGAATGAAATAACAGGGAAGAGTCTCTTTCTAGACTTCCTAATGTACATAACATATAAGTATATACATAGAAGTACAATTTATCAGAAAACAAGTTATGAACCTTTTGAATTTACTGATAATCAGTCCAGCATGAATGTGGAAGCAATCAAAGGATAAGTCCATAGAATGATTGCTTAGTTGTTGGTTTAGCCAAACTGAAGACCACTGCTGAGGACCTGCCAGAATTTGCACCTATTTCACAACCTAGAAGTCTGTATTGGCGACTCCTGGATGTGCTTCTTGTAGGTTTCTTTGAAGAGGATAGGGAATTCATTCATCATTGGCTTGCTATTCTCTGGGATTCCAAATCTAAAACGAGGTGGGAATTCTCATACTGTTCTGGTACTGGAACAGTTAAAAGGTATTTCCTGTTTTTTATTACATTTGCAAATCAAAGTTCTCCAGGTGCTATATATGGACACTTTTTTAATAATGGGGTTTCCCTACAATATAATGAATTAGTTGAATCATAGCTGTATTTTGGATAATTTTGACAACTGCTATTGTACCCTCATCATGCTATATAGCATTAATTATTGAGATTTATTTCTGGTTTTTTAGAACAGCTTTCCTTGCCTGGGTTTTGTTTTCTAAGATACTGGCATAAGTGATGGTCATTATTTTGTGATGCTCAATTCCTTTGGGTCTGGGTTGATTTCTAAAGTCCAATTCTAAAGTTAAGATTAATTTAGCATGTTGGACCACAATTTTTACTTTTTATTGTTATTTTTTGTTATCATTATTAGTTGCTCCAATTGGAAATAGATGGGAAATTTTCAAGCATGCACAGAACAAGATAAATAGATTAATAATGCAGTGTTGTAAACACTTTGCAGGAAATAATAAGAGATGCTTTATTGCATATGAGTAGCATGTCTTGAAGAGCTGATAGCTAGTTTGTTCCCCTTTTGTACCTAATAACATAATAGTTGAAGATGATTCACTAGCAAATATTTAGTCATTAAGAAAGTCTTGGTTTCTGTAGGATATAAAGTGAAATGCGTGCCATTTGATTATTTTGCTTCCATTTTGCCATTTCTTCCCCCTTTAATGTAATCTTTTGTTGGAACAAATAAAGGAATTAGTTAGGGGAAATAGAGTGTTTTTGACCCTGAGTCACATGTTCAACATCTTTTGTATATATCACCTTTTTTTGACTGTATGCAGATTTTCTTCACACTTTTCACCTGTCTTTTTATGTAGCAGTTAGCCTTGTGTTTGGAAAAAGTCTCATCACTTCGCCATCATGTTTGTTTGGGTGAGAGTTCACTGGCAAATGTATCATAACATGGACTCCGAAGTAAAACAGTACCAGCATCCATATGAAGTTCTATTACTGGAGGTAAGAATTTTTTCTCCAACATGAAGATACAACCTTGTTGAATAGATTTATTTCCTCTTCCTTTATGCATATTACTTCTTTACAAGAATTTAGAGCATGCATTCTTCTTGCAGTTTTTATAATATCTTTCAATAGTTTGTTCTACTAGAATGATAAAGCTCAGAAGCTTTGTAAGCTGTGGGACAACCACCCTAATAAATAGATTAGTTTTATGCTTCTTAACAACTCAGAAGTACTATAATCCTCTTTACAGTCTACATCTCTAATTATGTCACTTTAGCCCTCTGCATGATCATAAATCTTCTTGTATTAACTCCATCAACATTTTCACTTATTTTGGCCAAGTGAGCCATACGTCTTTTGGCTGATTCTGATATGCCCGATTGTTTTGCAGGCTTCTCTTCTGCGGCATTATCTTCATCATCCTCCAAATATTTTCGGGGAGGACTTTCCACATATGAAGCCTGAATCACGTGCTTCAAATCTTCCACCAACTTGCTCATCTTTGGTCGTTCCTTTGCACTTTTCACCAAACAACTATCGGCTAATTTAGCAATTTTACGAGCAGCACTGAGCGAGTATTGGTTTTCGAGCCTTGGATCCATAATCATACCAAATTTTCGACTATCAGCAGGATACTGCTTCACCCACTCCAACAGTTTCTGCTGGGATTTGGGGCAATTCCTTTCTAGAGACCGTCTGCCTGTCAAGATCTCATACAACACAACGCCGAAGCTCCAGACATCACTCTTAGAGGTAAGATGCCCTGTCTCTATGTAATCTGGGGCAGCATACCCATATGTTCCAACAACCTGTAAACATAAGTTGCAAAGTCACCCATAAATGGTTAGTCAAATTAAGAATTCATTTTGCTTTTGATTTGTCTAAGCAACTTCATTTCTTTGTAGTCACTGTACTAGGGACCCCCTATGGATAAGATAGGAAGTTATTTTATGAAAGGAAGAATAGCTCATATTGGGTATATCATAATCTAAGTCTCTAACTACTAAAAACCAATGTTATATAAGCTGCTCCACATATTGGCTGCTAAATTAGACCTAGGTGGGATCTTTTAGAACGAACACTACTAGCAACAGGGAAATACATTTGAAGTAATTTTAATCTTACACAACATGTTTATGTCATATTTATCAAACTGAACATACCGCAGTGGAAACATGTGTGTGACCAGCAGTTGGTCCCTCCCTTGCAAGCCCAAAGTCTGAAAGCTTCGGCTGGAAGTCCTCGTCCAGCAGAACATTTGACGACTTGAAATCTCGATATATTACCTAAACATCATTGCAGTATCAGATTCAAGATTGAAATGTATTCAAAGATCAAACTTTGCTTGATCTCTGATTATCACAAACAACACAAACTTGAAAAAATTGTGGAAATTCCTGGACCAGAGAGAAAAAGTTTGAATATAAGAGAATGTTTAAATCTAAGTTGATATCTATGTGAACTAAAAGTGAAATGTGAAACCTGAATTTCTAATTCTTCATGCAGATAAGCTAATCCTTCAGCTGCTCCCAGCATTATTTGCAATCTTCGGTCCCACGATAGAGCTGGATAAGCCCTATTGAATATATGATCTTCCATACTTTTGTTGGGCATGTATTCATAAACAAGTAGCCTTTGTATGCCTCTCTCTCCATCGACAGCACAGTATCCTATAAGCTTGACAAGATTCGGATGATCCACAACTCCTAGAAGCTGCACTTCTGCTACCCATTGTTTGTGACCCTGAGAGTGTTCAATAAAATCATACATGTTTACATAGATGAATCCCCTGAATTTTACTGGATGAAATTTCAGTAATGAGCTCCTGTTTACAGTTTGGAATATTGTTTCAGTCCAAAACAATGAAACATCATAGACAGAGCGATCAAACAAATTAGTAGAGATCATGATTATACAACCCCTGCTTTCAGCAAACTAAAAACTGGGAAATTTCAGTTAGAAACAAATGTATCCTCCTAGGTGTTGCTAGTCCTTGTTCTTCTAATATTCAATCGTCGATTCTTGTTTACCCAAACGTACAATGCATTTCTACTTCCAAACGATAGTCAGCCATGCTAGCTAAACATAAAAAAAGGCTCCTTAAAAAGTTTTTAGCTAACTAATAGAAATAGGGCTCTTCCTATGAAGTTATATATTATCAACTAATACAGAAGATCATCTATAGATAGGCAACTCAAAAGAGTTGATATAAGGGCTCTACATAAAGAGTCCAGAAACAACTGAGCTAAAGTGCAAAACACTATGAGCTTTCAGCACAGATATATGTTATCCACTAGCAGCATCAAGATTCATAAACATTCATGAAGCAAACGAGACAAATTCTGTGAAAATGTCTCTAATCTACTGCCAAAATCAAGAAACATACTTGAAGCATACACAAGAAACATAATCATACTTTAACCACAACATTAATTTTCAACAAAATCGTTAACACGACTATACCTGAAGGCCATCTTTGTTCAGTTTCTTGATCGCAACCACCAAAGGATCACCATTTCCTTCAACACCCTTGATTGTTCCCTTATAAACACATCCAAAACCACCTTCACCAATCTTAAGCAATCTATTGAAGTTATTAGTCGCCTGCCTCAGGTCAGCAAACGAAAATACTCGCAAATTCTGAGCTCTCTCTTTATATATTTCAGGAATTCTGCGCACCAAAGAAGAAGACGACGACGACGACGACTTTGATACCCTCTCTGTTCCTTGTATATCAGTTTTGCTCTGATTTTTCAAAGTTGGTGCTGATTTCTGTGCCCTAGTTCTACTTCTCTCTTTGAAATGATGGAAACAATTCATCTTCCTCTTTCCTCAATCAGTTGAAACGAAAGAAGCTTTTAAGATTCAGTTTTCAACTCCATGGTAGTCTGTAAAACAGTATGAATATTGGGGGAAAGAAAAATCAGAAACATAACTTTCCCTGCTTTAACACTTGAAAACGTAACATCAAATAACTGACTGAGTAGAGTAAAATCTCTTGGAGGCAGATGGAAAGCAATAAAATTGGGAGATTTTTCAGAAAATCAAGTAGAAAAAGATTTTGCAGAAAATCAAGCAGAAAAAGATATACACGAAACGAGAGTTATATCAGATTTACGGAGCAGAGACGGTACCGAGGTGGAAAAGGCAGAGACATTAAAAGATGAGATGAGAGAAGAATTGGTGTAAAACAATGTACAAAGTGAATTCAATGATAATAAATGATTTATGCATGTAATTGTATTGTTTCTACCATCAGCTTTTCCACCTTTCTGATTTCCTGAATTTGCCTAAAACCTTCAAACTTTGTACGCTGTTGAAGATTAACCAAAAAAGTATATGACCAAATTGGTTTCACTTGATTCCCTTCTATCCGTTCCTGACTGCGCTTCTGCTCTCTCTCTCTCTCTCTCTCTCTCTCTCTCTTAAGTTCCATTGTATCAGGTGGTGATATGTATTCAAAAATGGTGAAAGGGATCTGTAGATAGGTGGGGTCCACAGTGTTAAATTAAAGACTTAGAAAATCTCATTCTTAGAACGAACACATATTTAATGAAATTTTTATTTTCTATAATAACTGTTCTATAAATATAATTCACTTATACAATTAAACAAATATTAATATTATTTTTTCCAAAATGTTTAATGTTCTTTGGAATTAACTAATTAAAAATAACTTTTTTCAATAAACAACATTAAAATAAAATTCTTAATATATGTACAAATAAAAGAAAGATTATTTTTATGGAATTGGGGTAGTATTATATTTTAATATTTGTAATATAAGTTATGAGCGTTAAAATGTATAGTAAATATATTACGTTTCTTGAAGAATAATCAATAAATACATATTTACTATTTGAATGGAAAAATTGTGTGAATGATTAATTTACTTAATCATGGGATTGCTATCTCTAATGAATAGGTAATTGGGATTAATGTTCACAAATGCCAAAAAAGATTTTGTACTTTTGTTTGGGGGCAAATTGGTCAGTCGTTTCAAATGACTGAAATGTTCTGTTTCTGAAATTTGGACACTGTATTGACCAAAAGTAATATATACTACAAATAGAAAAGAATATTACTGATGAACTCTTTTTTTTTTTTTTATATTTAGAAAATGATGTAACATCACTTTCACAGACCAAACACGATGTCTATTGATGTAAAATCGCTAGTTACCGATAAAATTTATATAACCAATCAAAAAAAAAAAAGGTGACACTCCAATCAAAGGAAAATAAAAAAAATCATTTTGTGTTATTGGCCAATGCAGATAGATGTATTTGTAGTTTTATAATAGGCCTTATAGGGGACTCATATTAAATACAAAATTCATATAAATAATTATCAATGTATCTAAAAAAGATATTCTTAATTCCTTGAAATGTTTATTATGGAGTGGGCTTTATCGAAAATGGATTTAATTTTCACAAGTTAAACTTTGCTTTATGAGTTATAACAAGAATCCATACAAAAACAAATGTGTCCTATTTTATTAAGATACCTACCAAATTAATAATAATAATAATAAAATAGAATAGCGATACTCATGAATGTATTTCCTAATTTTACATTTGTCTATTTAAATCTTCAAGTCAATCAATACTAACTGTTAATTTATTTTATTTTGGGAAAATTCATCAACATAATATTAATAGTCGAATTAGGTTAATAGTAAATACAACTGTAATATGTTTACTCAGTCCCATTAATTCTTCCAATATTTCCACACAAAAAAACAATATACTCTGTTTGGATATGTCAGAATTCAAATATTATTATTTATGCCTCAGTATCTCAAAGACTTACACAATCAAGACTTTTAATGTCAAAGTCTTTATTAAGGAATATAATAATAACAACAGTTAATAAATAGTAGTCATTTGACTCATTAGTCATTAACAGTGACCATTCATTGAGAAAAAAACAGCAACCATTAGCACCTAAATGTGGACTTTTAGGATTTTCTCAATAAGCCATTGTCCAACTGGGTAAACTGGAGCACCAATTTTCCATGCTTAAACAAATTTATGGGGGTGTTTTAAAATTAATTAAAAAATTTGGCAGCTTAATTTCAGTTTAGAATTTGAGAAGGTAGTTGGAATCAAATAGTTTTTTTTTTTTTAAACATTTGCAGCCTCATTTTAATTTAAATTGTAGAGAAATCAAATCCAGCTTCACTCGACCTAAACAATTTCATATAAAATATGAATATTTTATAGATATACTGATCCAACGATCCATTTTGAATCCAATTGTTTTAAAATTTGATTTCAATCTCAACCCCAATTTTTCAATATTTCACATTTCATTATGTTACACATCAGATCGTATTGTGTTTTGTCAAATTTTTTCATACATGTTTATTTTCAAATCTATCATTATACTTAGATAAAATATTTAAAATATGTTATACAATTATGAAATCCATATAATAAGGGAAAATGTTCAAATAAGCCATGAATTTTTCCTCTCAAATTCATATATTCCACTAAATTATTTTTAAGTAGAAAAACATCAATAATATTTATTTTCAAATCCATAAATCTCACTGAAATATTTTAAGATACAAAAACACCACTAACGTTTACTTCCAAGCACATATAATCTGCTTAAGATTTATTTATAGTATAATATACCAATAATGTTGTAAAATTAAAATATACATTTACACATTTTAATTTTAATTTCTTATTTGAACCTCATATCTTTTACATATTTTAAAATAAAAATTTATTCATAAAAACATTAATATAATACCTTATTATATATATATATGTAAATATATTATTATTATTATTATTATTATTACCAATAATTATTATTATTAAACTTTTTATTTACACTTTTTTTACTTTTGAAGACTAAATAAACAATTGGGTTCATTTGAAATAATTTTTTTAATTATGATATATTTTTTTAAATAACATTTCATATAATATAGTAATTTAAGTTGTATTTAAATTAAAAAATAATATCTTTAATAACATAAAATTATTATTTCAAATAAATCTAGTTGTTTAATAGTTTTAGTCTTCAAAAATAAACAAATGTAAATATTAATAATATATATTCACACACATATATAATAAGCTATTATCTTAATGTTTTCATAAATAATTTTTTGTTCTAAAAAAAAAGAGGTTCAAATAAAAAATTAAAATTAAAATGTATAAATATCTATTTTAATTTTACAATATTATTGATATATTATAAATAAATCTTAAATAAATTATATATATTAAATATTAATAATATTTTTATACCTTAAAATATTTCAATAATATTTATAAACCTGAAAAATAAATATTAATAATATTTTTTATCTAAAAATAGTTTAATAAGATTTATGAACTTTAGAATAAACATTATTAGATTATTTGAACATTTTCTTCTTTAATTAAAAACAATGCGGTACACTATACTATACTGTACTCTCGTTGAAAGATGCGTGGAGAAAAAAAGAAACAGTGCAGGGGGGGTGGGGTGCGTGAATACCAAAACTGGCAAAAAAGTTAAATGGCCCGGAGCATGATTTCCACGCGCGTCAATGGAGAGTACAGAGGGACCCACACCTGCAGCCTTTGTCTCCAGCTATTTTGTTTTTTTTTATCTTTAAAAGAAAAATTAAATGAACGAATATCATGTGATACTAATATATACTCGTTTTATTGTACTGTGTAAAATTTTGATTTTTTAGATTTTATTTAAAAATCCATTTTTTAGTTAATTAATAGATAATATATAATAAATAAATATATTATATTATATTATATATAGTGGATAAGATATACATATTTGATAAAGTTATTTCATACTATATTTATAATTTCCTGAGCGGAAAAGAGAACGGATTTGTTTAATTGAATCCTTGCATTGGAGTTTGATTTGGTAATTTGAGAGAATATAATTATTAAGTAACTTTCTTTTACATCATTTCTATGGATCCTAAAATTTATAAAACTCAATCACACCCAACCAGGTACCTTAATACTTTACAACTTGTAATTATACCATTTCCATAACATATATAATGGTTTTTAACGTTTAAAGTAATATATTTAATAATAAGAAAAAATATTTTTTAACATGCAAATTAATACTTTTCAAATGTGTTTGGTCGGGTTAGACTAAGTGTTTATATTCAGGTGTTTGCATTAAACCGTACGTTTGATGCATAAAAAGATTATGGTGAATTTTAAATTATTTAATTATAAAAATGAAATCATAATAAATAGGAATAACTACATAAAAAATAAGCATGACATTAGATTTTGTTGCAAATTTAAACAACTTTTGGATTATGAAAAAAGGAAGACAGTGACGTGACTTTTGTTATACGTTGGAAGCTGAACCATTGATCAATTTTATGATCGAATGAAGATGTAGTCAATTCATACAATTTGAGGATCTGTGATTTTAATATTGATAATGTGATACTAACACATGATTTATAAATTATAATTAGTATTGAACATATCATCATCCGAACATGAAAAAGTTATTGGTCATTTACGTTTCAAGCATAACTAAAGTCATGTATTTTTCTGTCTTGATCTAAAAATTGTAGTTATATTTGTAATTACATCAATGATTTTTTTAAATTTTCTTTTTACAATTAGGTCCGATAAATAAATTTTATATATTAAAGGTGTATATAATAGAAGTGATTTGATAGTAGTATCTAAAAAAAGTAACTCATTTATTTAAATTAACTCATGTTTGGTGATTGGTTTGGATGAGTTTGGGTGTTTTAAACCACCAAAATCAATGTTTATTTTTGGGCTATCGATTTGAATATAATTATGGCCCGATTTTAATTTTAAATTAATTAAGGATAATTTATGCGTTAAATTAACCCATCATATTTGGTGGGTTTACTTAACTCACATTTCCACGATGGTAACACGATTTGAAAATACATAATTGTCCTCGAATTTATTGTCACAATTAAATTTGCATGAAAAAAAGAACTTAACAATTGAAAGTAAAATAGTCATCCTATAATATGAACCCAAATGGGAGAAAAACAAAAAACTCAACACTCAATTCAAATATATATATTATATTTAATCCAATATTTAACACTGACTGAGGCCAAACATTATAAAAAAATAAAAAAACAAATCACAACTTTGTTAGTAATACTCATACTAGCCCACCACATATCATTTTATCTAACTTATTCTTCAAAACAAACTCACCCATTTATGTTTGAGAGTAAGACGCCATTGTTATATTATATTTAAATAATATTTTATATTCAACCGAAGCATTAAAACATGAAAAAAAAAAAGGATTAGTTTTATAAAAAAAATCATGAAGTTAAGATCAATTTTCAATTACAACATGATAAAACATCTGATTAAGAACAAATTCTCTTGTATACCTGGTGTATGAATTTAAGATCCGTATAATTCGGATCGATTCGACCCGCATTTTCGAATTTTTTTTATTTTATGTCTTGACCTTTATATACAAATATTGGAATCTTTATGTATAAATGTTTTAACCTCTATGCATTGTAACTTAGAAAAAAAGAAAGACTTTCAACAAAAATTTGTACATATATATTTCTATGTGATACATAAAGGTATATAAAGGTATCTATATACAAATTTTGCTAAAATTCTTCATTTTTTTAAAGTTATTTAATATAAAACTCATAAAATTTATACATAAATATCATATAATTTATATATAAAGATCACTGAATTATACATAAAGGTTTTGGCCTGAAGTTAAAAAAAATTATAATAATAATAAAAATAAAAAAAATTCAAAAACACACGGATTTACATCGACTCGAATTGTATGTACACCAAATACACATGAGACACACTCCTTATTAAGATGTTTTTGTACATAAAAAATAATAAATACGAACAGTTGTGCAACAAAAAAAAAAATTTACGATAGTAATAATTATTTAAAAACAAAAGAATTCGAACTATATATATGCTATTGTGAGGTATATCCAGTTATGTACTTATGTTGATACTTGATAGTGAGAAAAATGAGTTGGCGACTAAAAATTGACAACATCGGACTTGTCAGATGTCCTTTTCAACATTGGCACTCTACACTACCCCACCCCCCCCCCCCCTCCCTTTTGTCTCTATATAAAAAAAAAATTATATATATATATTTTTTTATTTTATTTTATTTTATTTTATTTTATTCGATGTATATAATTTTGTGTATTACTTTAATGGTATTGTTCCTGCAACAGTTCAGGATTCCAATTCTGAACCCAAAAAGAGAGAGAAATATGATGGCCTGTGAAAAGATATGATATCGATTGGTTTTGATTTTTATATTTTAATTTCTGTATTAAATTATGATACCGATTATTTTCCTATTATTGATATATACAATTTTTTTTTCACCTTTCATTAAATTCAGATTATGGAGATTTAAACATTATATGGTCCCTAAGTTAGGAATGTTTCGATTAACTAATATCTTGAATTTGCAACACCTTTTTCTCATTTTAATTTGTTTTGAAATACATTAGGGAACAATTTCTTCTGATCTTCCCTTGGGATAGAAATGTCTTTAAGGTGTTACTAATCTTAAAACATTTTCAGATGTAAGTTGATAATCAATTAATGCACTCTCAAATTGTTTGAATTTGCTTTCAAGAGAATGATGGGTATATCTTATTTACAAATAAAAGTTTGGGTATGTGTCAATTTATTTTTTGTAATAATTAAGAGTATTTTTGGATGCATGTTTTTAGTGAGAAGCATATTATTTGCATATGTATTTTTCAAATATATCATATTAATTTGGATTCAATTATATTCTCATTGGACAACCCTACTATTTTATCCCGTGGGCATATATTAATGTGTCAACGAAAATGTATAAAAAAATTTAGTAAATCTATTAATTTCACTTTCTATATATACATTATCGATAGATATATTAAGAGTTGGTGAGTATTTTAGCATTTTCCTTTTATCAGAATATAATCCGAAGGAGGCTACTAAATCTAAAAAAGGGTGGCAGAATATGCTTTCTTCAATCATTTTCTCGCTACTTTGAGTCCTAGATTCCTTTCACCATTCCTCCAATTAATATTCATATATTAATATTTTGCAATTTCCTATCAACATAATTAAAGACAAGCCATGTGTACAAATTCAACACAAAAGTGATATAGGAAAAAAATCCTGCTTACTTTTTGTTGGCTGCAATTAGTGAATATTGCCAAAAATGGACATAAAAAATTCTGGAATATTCATCAATATATTTCCCTGACTCCTTCATTTGATGGCATTAATAGTTTGATACTTTTAATCTTGTTACAATAATTATGTAGGTCAGTAGGTGCCTCTCCTTTTTAATCAATCCACTTTCTTTTCCATATATTACAAAACTGAGTTGTATTCCTTTATGAGCATGCATGTTTGAATTCTTACCAAAAATATTAAACAAAAGATATTGGACCATAACCAGAAAACTCATATGGAACAGTACTGAGGTCTTCATCTCATGGCATGCCTCTCTCTCTCTCTCTCTCTCTCTCTCACAGTACATTGATTCATGCCACTTGTTGGAACATCTTCTTCCAACGAGAGGAGTTTTGAGCCCGACAGAAGCCTCGATTCCTTCTCCTTCAACTCCTCCGATTTTACTAGCCTTAAAGGCCGGAATCCCAAGCTTTTTCCAGCTGAAATATCCTTTCTTTTTCTGCAACAGCTTCTCAATCAGCCTTTCCATGTTCATACACTGGCTCTGCAGCCTGAGAACATCCTCCTGATGATTTCCATCTGCTGTGTGATCATTTCACGCTTCGAGAGGCACCGGCCCGTGACATCCATTAATTTTTCATTTTGGGAAGAAGAACAGATCCATCAGTAAAAGCAGCCATTAATTTTTCATTTTGGGGTAATGTGATTTGCTATTCCCTTTTAACTCACTCTTTAGGTTATGTTATACTATTCTATTCTATGTTGTTGTTGTTTTTTTTTTTAATAATTTTTTAAAAAATACTTGTTTATTTTATAACCGTTGGAATGGCTACGTTTTTAATCTTCTTTCCATTATAGCACGACCCAGCTCAGAATGCTAACATGCCATTTTACCTTTTAATGATAAAATTTCTTCATTGTTATCTTACTTTCTTTACTACAAATTTCGTATTTTTATATATTTTAATATTTTCAGTACATCTCATGCATATTATTAATGTCAATTTATAAATAAAAAAATTGAGGTGTGTGAATATATATATATATATATAATTATAGAGTACTACTGAAATATAAAAAAAATTATTGTTTTGAATTTTTTTTTTAATCAAAGTACTGATCACTTTTATTAAAAATGAATATGTACACGAAAATGACAATTTTTATGTTGACATGATGATACGAAATATATTTCCTTCACACCTTCATTTCCTAATTTTTATCATTTCTAAACTTTCTTTCATAAGCTCAATTATAAGAATTGGAGCATAACTGGCTCGATTTTGAAAATTTTAGAAGAATAGTAATTTTAATTTGTATCGTTATATAAACTTGATAACTTACCAAATGTAACGATATATTGTCAAATTACTTCTAATGATTTGTTGACATGTTCAGCTGCAAATAACTGTAACACGTTTATATAAATAAGTTTGTACTCATTCATCACTAAGATTAAATAAAAGACATCAGTTATTATTATTATTAGGATCCAACCATTACTATATTATAAATCATATATTATTTTATATTCTAATATATTTAACACGTATAATGTTGGGTGTATTATTCATGTACGAATAGAGAGTGCATTGATTATGTGAAAATGGGAGGTACAGATTACTTTATCTGACAATCTCCAATGTTTCTAACATAAATTCAATTTCATCCAAACTCTTGATGGTGCAGAACAATTTCTAGACAATTCAAAAAATTAATTCTATTGTTGATTCTACACGATCCGAAAAGATGGTATGTATCTCTAACTCTTATATTTATTTTAGATTATATGTTTAGAGGTGTCTTGATCAATGATCGATCTTGATTTTAATGTTAAAATAAGTAGATTAATATAATTTATATACAACATATTCACTTCAATTTTATTGCTTATGTGTATATTGTATTTTTGAAGTCTTAAAGATTAATGTGTAATGGAATAATTTAAGCTCTCAAAATTTATATATATATATATATATATATGAAATATAGTGTTAGTTTTTTAAAATTACTATTAATTTTGTGTACAAAGTATCAGTAGCTAAAATTCGAGCTTGAAGAAATAAAAAAACTCCGTATATTCATTTTAAATTAAAAAGCTACTCGTATATTAATCTGTTGATCTAGAGTGATTGGGTGTCGAAGAACCATGACGAAGCAACAAAGGATTTCTTCTCTTGTGTTGCTGGGAGAACCAGAGCCAAGAGATACCATTACAGCCACCAGATTGCAGCATCACGCCATCAGAATGTGGAGGCGGCGAGTGATTCCGGCGGAGTTTCTGCTCCAAGGCCTCTATTTGAACCGACGATTGTGGGAATATTGCCAGGCGATTACTCGAGCTCGGATTATACAAATCAGAAGAAAAGGAAGAGAAATCAATCAATGCCGATGCGGAGAGTTTGTCGACCGAGGAAAAATTGTGGTAACTTTTTATAGAATTACTTTAAAGTTTAAATTCCTATTGCAATTAATTCGTTGCCTAATTTGAATAAGCATTTTGGCTTTATAATTAATTGGTTATGAAGAAATAGTGACTTTTATGTCAGATTCCTGATATGGCATTAGTGCAAGTTTTAGGCACTTTAGCAGAAAAATGCATATGATATAGAATTTCAAATCATTTTATTTGTTCAAGGATTTGACTGCTCATCTGTATTTCATATTATATAGCGATTGGAAATGGATGGAGCCATGTTTCACTCGCAGGAAGGCAACTACTTGTGATGTGTATTAATACTGCCTCTTTTACTTCTGTGTACATTGAATATACTAGATCTTGTAACCACTAATGGTAAAGAATGGGGTTCTCATTGTATCGAGTCTTTTTAGCAGGGAAAAAGAGTCCAGACATGGATATCGAGGGTGTTGAGATAATTGATGAAACTGAGTTCAGATGTAGTAAGACATTTTTCGGACCTCTTTACCCTATTTATGTACATCCAACCTCTAATCTTTTTACTTGCATTAATTTCATACATGTGTGCTGTATGTAAATATGTTTGATAATTTAAGATCAATCACATCTGCAACTATTTAAATACTCTATTTTTCCAATTCATCAACATAATGTCATTGTAATTTCACCACATTCTTATAATTTAATCATTGACTTTAGCATCACCTGAGTAAAGTACTTCTTTCATCTTCATCATCTCATCATCATCAGTATAATTTATTTCTTCCAATATCAGCAGTATAAGTTCATTTATTCATTCTTTATTGTATTCTATATGATTTCTTCTTTTCCTTTTGTGGCCAAATTTTGATATAATTCTGTGGGTTTTGAATTTTATCACAACTTTGTAATTTTAACAAGTAAAGACAAGTCAAATCAGCATATCATGCCTTTATGCCATATGGTTATAATAATAGTCACAATCTTATTGGCACTTAATTTAATTATTTTTTTTTGTTCGAGGAGATTAATGTAGCCAACAAAGTTTTCTCCATATGCATTGTTTGTGACTTCTTAAAATAGTTTTCAATCATGATAGATATTGTATTTGATAAATCATTTATTTATAACTATTAATATATATATATATATATATATATATATATATTTTACGTTTAACATTCAACGTATGTTAAGACTAGTGGATAGAAAAGTTCCCAGTCCCTTCTTTATGGGAGAATTTGTCTGTCAATGCTTTGTACTATTTAAGATCTTAGGCTCTTGTCATGAAAGAGAGAACAACTATTAAGATCATGATATCAGTGCCTCTTTTACTCTTTTTCATGTCCCCCCTTTTGCTGTGTTTTTTTCTTTTTTGGGTGTGTGTGTGTGTGTGTGATCACTACTACTAGAATAATCTTCATAACTTTAACTATACCATAGTTAATACTTCTGTTAAGGTTTTGAAGAAATCCTCACTATGATAGTATGCTTACCAATACATATCTGCCAATTATGCATAATTAAATCAGTGTTGCACAAGTGACACTATAATTGTGAATTTTAAGCCAGAACAATCTTATTCATATGAAAGGTCCATCACCCTCTTTTTAATGAGATGTCCCTTTACCAATTGGTAATCTGTTTCATTGTATTTATTTTCTCATTGCATGTTTTAGTCCAATGCCTCGGTAGAGAAATGTAATTTTGTTTCTCTTTTAGTTTCCATTCTCCAGATTACATGCTTGATCTTTAGACTTGGGAAATTGGAAATGCCTTTGAACCTAAAAAGAAAAAAAGACTTGCTAATTTGTCATTTCATCATCTCCCTATTCCCTCTATATTTATTGTTCAATCGTCAAATCCATAAGCAAGCTTCATAAGAAGTCAATGGTAAGTTTAAATGGAAAACTTCACCGAAACAATTCCAGCAACTTAAGTGGTAGGTTTCTCGTTTCATCATTGTTCAGGGAGCGACAGTGACAATATGGTTCCTGAGGAAATCGAGATTGAGAAAATTGATGAAGCTGAATTCAGGAATCGGAAAACTCTTTCTGGGTCAAAGTTAGGATGCTCAATTGAGCAAGGCCTCTCTGCTGCCTCTTCTAGCAAGAATGTTCATGGTTCAAGCAAAACCTTATCCTCTGCTGATCATGCTCTATCACATAGAAATTATTGCACTGGTTCTTATACCCTGGCAGTTGAATCTCATCCGTCAGCAAAAAAAGGTGTCAATATATATATATATATATAATTTTTTTTTCTTTCTGTTTAATCTAAAATTCTTATACGCAATCTTATCACTATCACTTGAATCCTGCAAATCGTCATATAATCTTCATATTGCTATTTTAACTGTAACCATGCCATAGTTGATACTTCTGTTAAGGTTTTGAAGATATCCCCACTATGATCGTATGCTTACCAATACAAATCTGCCAATTTTGCGTATTAAATCAGTGTCGCTCAACTGACACTAAAATTTTAAAGTTTAAGCCAGAACAAACTTATTCATTCGAAAGTTTCATCACCCTCTCTTTCAAAGAGATGACCCTTTATCAATTGGTAATCTGTTTCATTATATTTATTATCTCATTGCATGTTTTAGTCAAATGCCTGGGGAGAGAAAAGAACTATCAATGATGTAATTTTGTTTCTCCTTAGTTTCCTGTCTCCAGATTACATACTTGATCTTTAGAGTTGGGAAATTGGAAATGCCTTTGAACCTAAAAAAGAAAAAATGCTTGCTAATGTGTCATTCATCATCTCTCTATGCCCTCTATTTTTATACTTATCAGTTGTCAAATCTATAATCAAGCTTCATAAGAAGTAAATGGTCGGTTTAAGCTGAAAACTTTACCAAAACAGTTTCAGCAACTTAAGTGGTAGGTTTCTCATTTTATCATTTTTTCAGGGCGTGACTGTGACAATATGGATCCTGAGGAAATCGAGATTGAGAAAATTGATGAAGCTGAATTCAGGAATCGGAAAACTATTTCTGGGTCAAAGATGGGATGCTCAATTGAGCAAGGCCTCTGTTCTGCCTCTTCTAGCAAAAATGTCCATGGTGCAAGCCAAACCGTATCTTCTGCTGATCATGCTGTATCGCATGGATATAATACTGGTTCTGATACCATGGCAGTTGATTCTCATCCATCAGCAAAAACAGGTGTCACTATATCTTTTTTTTTTTTTTACTGTTTAATCTAATTTAATAATCAAATCTTATACACAATCTTATCACTATCACTTGAATCCTACAAATCGTCATATAATCTTCATATTGCTATTTTAACTGTAACCATACCATTACAAATCTGTCAATTATGCATATTAAATCAGTGTTGCTCAAGTGACACTAAAATTTTAAAGTTTAAGCCAGAACAAACTTAATCATACGAAAGGTTCATCACCCTCACTTTTAAAGAGATGTCCCTGTATCAATTGTTAATCTGTTTCATTGTATTTATTATCTCATTGCATGTTTTAGTCAAATGCCTAGGGAGAGAAAAGAACTATCAATGATGTAATTTTGTTTCTCCTTTAGTTTCCTGTCTCCAGATTACATACTTGATCTTTAGAGTTGGGAAATTGGAAATGCCTTTGAACCTAAAAAAGAAAAGACTTGCTAATTTGTTATTTCATCATCTCCCTATGCCCTCTATTTTTATACTTGTCAATTGTCAAATCCATAAGCAAGCTTCATAAGAAGTAAATGGTCAGTTTAAGCTGAAAACTTCACCAAAACAGTTCCAGCAACTTAAGTGGTAGGATTCTCGTTTTATCATTGTTCAGGGAGTGACAGAGACATTATGGTTCCTGAGGAAATCGAGATTGAGAAGATTGATGAAGCTGAATTCAGGAATCGGAAAACACTTTCTGGATCAAAGATAGGATGCTCAAGTGAGCAAGGCCTCTTTTCTGCCTCTTCTTGCAAGAATGTTCATGGTGCAAGCAAAACCTTATCTTCTGCTGATCATGCTGTATCGCATGGATATTATTGCACTGGTTCTGATACCATGGCAGTTGATTCTCAACCAGCAGCAATAAAAGGTGTCAATATATCTTTTTTTCTTTTTCTTTTCTGTTTAATCTAATATAATACTCAAATCTTATAAACAATCTTATCACTACCACTTGAATCCTACAAATCGTCATGTAATCTTCATATTACTATTTCATCTGTGAGCATACTATAGTTGATACTTACTGTTAAGATTTTAAAAATATCCTCACATGATCGTATGCTTACCATTACGAATCTGCAATTATGCACATTAAATCAGCGTTGCTCAACTGACACTAATATTTTAAACCTTAAGCCAGAACAAACTTATTCATACGAAAGGTTCATCACCCTCTCTTTTAAATAGATGTCCCTTTATCAATTGGTAATCTGTTTCATTGTATTTATTATCTCATTGCATGTTTTAGTCAAATGCCTCGGGAGAGAAAAGAACTATCTATGATTTAAATTTGTTTCTCCTTAGTTTCCTGTCTCCAGATTACATACTTGATCTTAAGAGTTGGTAAATTGGAAAAGCCTTTGAACCTAAACAAGAAAAAAGACTTGCTAATTTGTAATTTGTAACCTTGACATTGTTAAATGCTAATATGACTGGAGGAAAAACAGTCTTTACTGACTTAAATAGATGGTTTCTCATATTTTGAAGTCTGCTTTCAGAAAATAAGAATGAAGATCTGGATCCTGAAGAAATTGGAATTGAAAAAATTGATGAATCCGAGTTCAGGAATAAGAGAACATGCTCTGATCTGAATCCTGAAGAACTTGTCAATGATAAGTCTGCTGAATGCACTGGCTCCTATGCAAGCAGCGAGTCCAATAGTAACAATACCAAGTCTTTTCTGCAAGATGATGAAATCAGTTCACATGGTGAAAAACATGAAAGGAATCTTGGTATTGCAGGTCGGACTCGGTCAAAGATGGGGAGTATAAAAAAACCAGCTGAAGTTATCAATTCTTCATTGGATTTATCACTTGATTCAGGTTTTTCATCATGTTCTGAAGGGGAGGAATTCTCTTCTAGGAAGCTGAGGAATGATGCCACAAGTGAACAAAATGATGAATCAAATAAAACTATTGCTGGTGATGCTAAAGCAAAGAGGGGTCTGAAAAAGAAGAAGAGTAATGTCCCAAAATCTAACTGCTCAAAGCAGTCATATGCTCAAAACGACTGTGATGAACCAAAGGTAGTTAATGGACTGCACCCCAAGGACCAATCACAGGCAGGGAAAAAAAGGCGAAAGAAGGAAGCTTCTTCCTCTCATTCGAAAGATGATAATGATGATGATATTCATGAAAAAGTAGAAGAAACCAGTTCAGAAATCCATGAAGATGGTAAGGTTGGAAAAGTAGATGTGACTGATGAAATTAAGGAGCCAACCACAGAGAAGCGAGCATCTTCAAAATATCAAGATTTCTGCAGCATGCTTGCAGATGCTATATTGGGAAATGGGCCAGCGCTTGAAACTAAGGGAATTGAAGAAGAAACTTTGCAGGCATCGCCATCTCAAACTCAAAATTCTATTCCGTTGAAGTTCAGGTTTGAGGATGAGGTACCAAAAGAGGTGGAAAAGACTGAACATGAAAAAGAGATTGAACGCTTGTTTGATGAATTAGACTTATGTTTGAAATTAGAGGAAGTGAGATCATTTAACAACTCTGAGGTAAGTTTAAAATGATGAAAGTTTAAATTTATTAAAGTTCACTTGCTATTGTTACTTATCGATCTTGAAATTGCGTTGATGAAATTCCTTACAACTGTTTTTTCTGTGGAAGGGAGATGGTCTCCATGTTGTAGTTAGTTCCTTGTAGACGACTTTTTTTACTCAACCTCCTAACTAAGTTTACACTCTTGATGTGGACTGTTGCTTGCTATCAATTTGATTGTAAATATTACATAAGTAGCCTTTCTGATGGAGAATCATGGCTTGGTCTAGTAGATTGTTCTTTCAAAAACTTAAATGAATTTAGAAAGCAAAATGCAACACAATAAATTACAGGTATTTCGCAACAGTAATTTGGTATGCATTGTCAAGAGTGGTAATTGCAGTGAAGCATCTCTCGATAAATTCAACAGGAAGACATTATCTTGTCCTTTAGCATTATGTGATATGTGACCAGTATAAACTATGGATTGCCTTCCCCAACTCCAGGCATGTAAACAGTTCCCTTTTGTTTTTCCTGTCCTGATTTTTTTTCTTTCTGATTCTTAGAGTGAAACCATTGCAATAGATTCTTCATAACCCTTGGTAAGAAATCAGTTCTCATTTTTTGAAAAATGTTCAAGAAAAACAGCAAACTTGGTCAACTTGTCTCCTATACCCATAATGCTACTGCTGACAAATGATCAAGTTTTTGAACTAGAGGGTGAATAATAATTCAACCGTAGAAAGATGTATTGGAGACTCTAATTTTTTGAATAGGATTTATGTCCTTTACTGGTGTAAAGAGTCTCCAGTTTAACCAGAGCACACTAAGTTGATTGTAGCAATGTCGCTGAAGCATTCAAAAATTAATCTGTGACTTGGTTATGCTTTTGCTTTTGATTCTGGAAACATAATTTACTTCGCAGTATCTTCCAGTATGATAAAGGTCTCATATATTCTTTTTGAGTGCCTGACAGGAGACATAATAAACTGGCATCCTGTGAAGGTCTCAAGATCTCTATTATTGCTCCTGCCAGTTTAATATATGTGCCAGTTCAAGCTTTTTCTGGCTGAAAAGTTTTTCAATTTTGACCATTAAATCAAGGGCTGATATATGTTACCATGGTTCAGAAATCAGTAAATTACCCCTTTCTGTTGCTTACAGGTTGATCGAGCTAAACAAAATTCTCCTGATGAGGAAACTCAACATGCCAGATGCTCTAAAGGGAACCATGAGTTGATCTTGAAAGATGACCAGGGTTTAATATGTATTTTCTGTCATCATGTGGAACTTGAACCGAGAGACGTATTGCCTCCATGGGTGAGTAAAATGATTTGATGGCCATTTGTTCTCCAACCCCTCTTTTAGAAACCATGATTGGCTAAATGGCAACCCAGTGCTAGGAAGAGAAATTTTTGCAATTCATAACTTGATGAGTTTATTAACTTTGCAACTACTATCTCTCATTTCACATGTGTGTGTTTTTGGGAGAAGAACTTTCTATGCTATTGCTGAATTTATCTTAGAGGTAGATCTTTCCAATTGAATTACATTAAAATTTCACTGATGGTTATGCTTCTGCAGTCAACAATTTTTTTTTTTTTAACCTCACCTTTCACCTGTGTAGGTGGAATCTTTTTATCAAGAGGGAAAGAAAAGATATTGTGAAGCAGAACAGTCTTTAGAGTTTGATGATGGACTTCATTTACAGTCTTCAATCAACAATGTTATGGATTTTGGTGACAGTACTGATGGTACTGTTTGGAACATTAAACCTGGTGTACGAGAAAGTATGTACGAACATCAGCAAGAAGGATTCGAGTTTCTTTGGAAAAACCTGGCAGGAAGCATCAATCTTGATGAACTGAAGAATTCTGATCCAGGAGTAGGTGGATGCATCATTTCTCATGCTCCTGGGACTGGAAAATCCCGTCTGACCATAGTGTTTCTTGAAACTTATTTGAAAATGTTTCCGCACTGCCAGCCTGTGATTATTGGCCCAGCCAGCATGCTTCTCACTTGGGAAGAAGAGTTCAGGAAATGGAAAGTTGAGTTCCCATTTCTTAACCTCAACAATCCAGAGCTCTTGGGCAAGGAGAACAAGGCTGCTCTTAGATTTCTTTCTGGGGCCAAGGGCCGAAACATGGATGTTGTTCGTATGTTAAAGATACGTTCATGGAGCATGGGGTCTAGTGTTCTTGGAATCAGCTATAGTTTGTTTGAGAAGTTGACTGGGGAGAACATGAAAGGGAAGACAAGCAAGAAGAGTAAGACCCTTGATGATCAAATGCAAAAGATGAGGCAAATACTTCTCAAAAAGCCTGGATTGGTTGTTCTCGATGAAGGGCACACTCCACGTAATCAAAGGAGTAACATTTGGAATGCTCTCCTCAAACTCCAAACTGAAAAGCGGGTAATTCTTTCTGGAACTCCTTTTCAAAATAATTTTGCTGAACTTTTCAACACACTGCGTTTAGTGAGACCAGCAATTGCTGGTGTGCTGGTACAAGAGAGGATGTTTTCTGAAATGATTGCCTCGAGGAGAACTTCAAGCAGAAAATCCAAGGGAGAATGTTCTCAGTTTCCTTTAATCTCAGAAGACATTGACCGTGCTGTAGATAAGCTTAAAATTTCCATGGCGCCCTTTGTTCATGTACACAAAGGCACCATTCTTCTGCAGAATCTACCCGGTTTAAGAGACTGTGTTGTCCTTCTGAAACCCCCAGCACTACAGAAGAGTCTAATTGAGAGACTAGAAGGGTCCCAAAATACCTTTGAGTTTGAACACAAAGTTGCCTTAATATCCGTGCACCCATATCTTTTCCAACATTTTGAATCAACAGAAGAGCAGAGGATTGGAATTGACATGGGTGCACTCGAAGCATCTAAGCTGAATCCTAATGAAGGTGTTAAAACAAAGTTTATTTTGGAGCTTGTTCGCCTCAGTAATGCAATGAAAGAAAAAGTACTGATATTCAGCCAGTACATTCAACCCCTAGAACTAATAAAAGAACAGCTGAAAGAAAGTCTCAAATGGGTTGATGGAAGGGAAATCCTACAGATGCAAGGAAGGCTTGAGCAGAAGCAACGGCAGATTTTGATAAACGTGTTTAATGATCCAAAAAGTGAAGCAAAGGTCATGCTTGCCTCAACGAGGTGCTGTTCTGAAGGTATAAGCTTAATCGGGGCTTCAAGGGTAGTTTTGCTCGATGTTGTTTGGAACCCCTCGGTGGAAAGACAAGCAATCTGCCGAGCTTATCGTATCGGGCAAGAGAAGTTTGTCTACACCTACCATTTGATGACTTCTGGGACTACTGAAGCGGACAAGTACTGCAGGCAAGCTGAGAAGGAACGTTTATCTGAGCTGGTGTTCACGTCTTCTTCAAATGAAAGCAACAAACAAAAGCACCCTTTGGGTATTGAAGATAGAATCCTTGAAGAGATGCTTGGGCATGATAACTTGAAAGGAATGTTTGAGAAGATCATTAATCAGCCCAAGGATACAAACTTAGTTCAAACTTTTGGTCTCACATCTTGAGGATTTATCTTAGTAATATTTCAGGTAACTCTGTTTAGTTTCTGCATCATGTATATTAGGTTTGTCATCTAAACTATAAAGTGTATTACTCCAATAACACTATCACTTATTGCAGATATCCATCTGAAATGCAGGAGGGATAGCTTGGCCTTGGTGACATATTCTTGGAAGTGATACAGCAAACTGAGCATGATTATGGATCTAATTAACTGATACATACATATTAACTCAGTCAGGATGTTTGTTGTGTTTTGCATTCTCTGAAGTGTCGATTTCCTTGTACAACTTCTAGAATATCCATTTTCTGATGTTTACTTTTCTTAAATTGTGAAACATGGTACTTGTTTGTGTGGCTACTTAAGAACACACATATCTATTACCTATATAAAAGTGTGGATATTTTTTACAAAATATGAATTGTCCAATATATTCTTATTATAGATTATTATTTAAGGTTATAACAGTAATTTAAGATTTTTATACTTAAATAATTTTATATTAGAATCTAGCTAATTCAAAATCTTATAGAATCCTATTATAATTAGAACTCTAATATAAAAATATTATATATACAATATTTGTATTATTTCTTTCTTTAATTTGAATTGATTTTCACGTTTAACGCACGTGCTTTAAAACTCGTCTATATAGAAGTGTGAATATTTCTTACAAAATATGGATTGCCCAATATATCTCTATTATAGATTATTATTTAAGGTTATAACAGTAATTTAGGATTTTCATGCTTAAATAATTTTATATTAGAATCTAGCTAATTCAAAATCTTATAAAATTCTATTATAATTAGAATTCTAATATAAAAGTGTTATATATACAATATTTGTATTATTTTTTTGTTTAATTTGAATTGATTTCCATGTGCAATGCACGTACTCCAAAAACTCGTATATATATATATATATATATGCTGAACTGATCTCTGGGTTGATCTTCATTTATTTTCCATTTCCACTTTTCGTATATTTTTGTTTATAAGAAGCTTTATAGGATAATTATCTTGATACCTTTCCTTGAAAAGATCAGCAAATTGATTTCAAATATAATACCTGTTTGACTCATTTTCACTTATAAAATCAAAATCGAACCTAGCGATACAACATTTCAGTTTTCATTTGTAACGTTGCCAAAAAATTATTGGGCTTATTGATGATAGCAAAACCATGCAACTAAACACATACGGAAACCTCCCTTCATACGTTTTGCAACTCCCATTTTCCAAAGAAAATGCAGGCCTGCATTCTACCACACCCACAACGAGCCCAGTTTTTTCGACTCATACTTGACATGGGGAAAATTGCATAATGTAACTTTCAATTAATGCAACTTGGGATAAGTTAAGCTGGAACCCCTAATTTTTGCCGAGAATTTGCACATTGTGGTGTACAATCAAACTTAGGATTCAGACAAAATCCCTGGTAGAATTTCGGGATTCAAGCTCACTGTTATCAAATTGTACAAAATTAAAGTTGCTGCTTCACCTCCATGTATATGGTAAACCAAAGCAACCCCAACCTCAGGTGTTACCATTATTCTCAATTCACAATTATCTGGTCCGATGAGTTTTTAGTAGCATAACAGAAACACTTAATTCCATGAACCTCAAAAACAAATATGATTTCTGATGGATCATAGAGCGTAAAATGGCACTCATAATCGGAGCTGATGGTGTAAAAAAGAAAAGTTACAGTAGCACGTAGTGAAGAAATACGAATTAGTTAGCATGAAAACTGGATGCTCAATTGAATCTTTCATATAGTTCACCATTGCCCCATATTTAAATATATAATTCTGCTTCAGCGGCCCAAGAAAACAAGAAATTAAGTTCTCTACCAGATACAATGAGCATCTCTATCCTCCTCTTAAATGAACTTATCTATACTAAATGACTTATTAGAACCTGGTGGCCTGAAGTCTTCTAGTCGCAGATTAGAGCTCGATCGGATCTCGTTCAATACAGACTCACCTTTTTCCGATTTGATGACTTCCAATATACTTCCAAGGACTTTAGCTGCAAGCCCTACTTCTACCAGCCGCCCTTGCTCTTCTCCACCTTCATGTATCAACTGCCCGACCTCTGAAAGTGAAACTACATTCTCTAGTATGATTTTGGCAAACATATGGCCAAGGAACTCGGGTGCTCTAGGGGCGTCACTGACTGCATCCTCCAAGACAGCAAGAACTGATTCAAACCTGTAAAAGTGGCAATACCGACAAATTCAGTCAGAGAGGATTGAGTATATGTGAGATCTATAGTTATGTTAAGGTGGAACTAGCATACCCTTTGATGAGTTGATCGTTGCTTATGATCTGATCTTGAGATTTTGCAAGGTTAATAAGAAGCTTCGTTAACAGATCCCTCTCCATGTCTTTCCTCTCAAAGGAATCGGTAACCCAGATGGAGATCATAGATGGATAAAAGTTGGGGGCATTCAAATCCTTGATGCACAAAGCAATTTCCTTCTCCTCTCTTGCACTAGAAGAAACAATATACATTCATTTTAATGAAAACTTGAGAATGTTTGCATCTACCTTAGTACTCAAAGTTACCAACAGCCAACAGGAATGAACAGAAAAACATACAAAAATTATAATTATAATTACAATTATAATGATATAATAGATGAGGGACACCCATGGGCATAATTGTAGACATGTACATACCAGGTAAAGTAATTTTAAAAAGGTATTCTCTTCAATAGGTCTAAACCCCAATACCTTTTATGAAGAGGTCAACATATAACACATCTAATATAAACAGCTTTTCTTCATGCGATTCATAATCCTAAACCACAAAGCACATGCATAGAGCTACATAATCATCCAAAAGTTCTAGAATAGAGAACCAAGTGGATGTCACCAGGTCGTTGATAGCAAGGTTATGCACAAAAAATGGAAAAAAGTAGAGAATTTGTTTGTAAGTTTATACAACAAAAAGTGAATTGTGGTAAAAGGTTCAAAAAACACATCACCCCCCACTACCTAGGCTAAATGTTATCCTAAAGATGCATCATCTGTATATATTTTTCTTTAAAACACCAGCTCAAAATCTCAATCCTATCTTACCCTGCAGCATACTGTGATCATTTGTGAAAGACACCAACTCTCGATTAAAAAAGACTGCCATGACATACCCCACAAAATTTTCATCTATAAGGAAATATGTAAAAGGCAGCGACAAGGAATAAAAACAAGAAAACCTTCGAACAATAAAAAAAACACAACCAACCCTACAGCCAATAAGCATGCTGAAAAAGTATATTTTGTGTTCTTAACTACCCAATGAACAAGAAAGAAGTAACTAATTAGTCCCTCATCACAAATTCACAGTTGCTTAGAGCCCAATAATGTTTCTAATATTAAGGAACAATAGAACAGAATTTTGAAAATTAACCCGCAAAACCAGGGTCCTTAACCCTGCCAACATATCTTTAAGAAGTATATTTGAGGATATGCAGACAGAGTCTCATGTTCATTTCTGACTCTGATTCAAACATATGATTCTACTCCAAAAGACAGATTTTGTGCCCTCATGGCAGCAAAATAATTAACACAATCCTTTATTTTCTTGTCCAGAGCTGATTCAATAATTATTATTTTGCCACAGTATATTATAGAAGAAACACAAGTATTCAATAATGACCCCAACAAAATATCCTAATAACCAACTATAAGCATAACACACTCATACAAACTTCCTGGATTCTTTCAGAGTACCTTGGGATTTCCGATGGAACAACCCTAACCATCAAATTTGGCAATTCAAATATCAAAGAATAGAGTCCCAAGTCAATGAATAAAAGACATGTGATCACACAAACTAAATGTGCACCCAAAATATCTTTGTTTATACACAACCCAACAACCAAACCCGACTTGCTTATTCACTAACATGAAGAAGCATTAAGAAACTAGAGTCGCACTATGACTTTAGTTATTCAACCCTCCAAGAGGAGCATTCTCGACATGCAGTTATACATCAAGAAGACAAAGGGTCATTTTTCAGTGCAGGGACAGCACCATTAAGTCGCCCTAGGCTCATGGGTTGGGGCTTAGAGGTGATATGTGACACAACAAGCTCCACCAACAAAGACCATTCATCCTCACCTTGCAAACATGGCTACCCAGATTGCAAAAAGAATCCATTGAACACATTATAAATCATTCAAACCTTTGTTTCAAAATTGATGTGGGACATTACACTTTATTTGGAGCAATATCAACATGTGGCTACGAATCCAAGATCCATGTCTACACTTTAAAGTTCATATAAAAAGATCGAAATAGAGATTCAGATGAGTCGCCAGAGTAAAGCAAAGAGGACAGCAATAACTTGTACAATTCATAAAATCTTAGAGACACGCAATAGAAGATTTTTGAGGGGGAATTGTGCTCTGCCAACACCTACATTTACAAGATTAAAACTCACGTAGTATACAATTTGTTTTTCTCTTTATCCGTCTGACGTCTGTTAAGGTCTCTCTATAGAATAGATCACTTGGTCCTTAGTTTTTCAAGGCAAAATTTTATGATTCCAATTAAAGCATACAATGTATATGGTTCTATAGAACTTAGGCACTTTTAGTTGTTTAGTTAAACCTTGCTTCAACCCCCATTAGGTTACCCTGTCTTGTATAATCCCCAGTTTTGCGCGGGTTTTTTTGTATAAACCATTTATCACTAAATTCACTTTACCAATTCATACAAAGATAGACACAGCAACTAATCTAGTAATATTATAACAAACTAGATGACTTTCACAGGCAGCTACACCGGTTCAATTAGTATTAAAAAATTCCACCCAGCATTTCTGCATTACAGAAAGAAACAGGAAAAGGGTTTTACTTTAGGCTCTTCATTTAAGTAGGGCAATAAGACACAAGGAAAATCTGAGTTACTTTCTGTTCGTGTTTATTATCCTCATGAAGATAATTATGTTTCCAAGGACCTTCTCAAATATGTGCTTGGGTAGTTCGAAAAATTATAAAACTATAAAAAAGAATTCACAAGAATACCTGTAAAATTCTCTGATTGCAGCCACTGACTTGTTACGCAAGTGCTCCTCCGGCCAAATTTTATCTGAAGACATATCAAGTGTACTACTAGGAGGCCCACCTCGAGGAGGAACAGAAGTATTAAGATGTCTATCAGAAGAAGAATCTGTATTTCTGACCTCTCTATTCCCATAGGTAATATCTCGATCCTGACCATGAGAATGATCATAAATCTGGGGAGCAGCAAACCTTTCTGGCATATATCTTGGCATAAGATTCTCTCTTTGGATGTAAGATGCCCGTTCAGGCATGGAACTGAAGCCATTCTGGCCAGGTCCCATCCCCCGTCCATCTCCAGGACTTGGCATCTCAGACAAGGAAACATTAGGTGCTGATGTCTGACCTCTGAAAGCCATTCCTCTTGCAAGACCACCTTGAGGACCAAGAGTTATGGAATCCTCACCAAGCGGTCTTTGGGGCAGAGGAACAGACATGGTCTTGTTCTCAGATGGTCTCTCCTCCATTCGTGCATCCTGAGAACCATAACCACGTAGCTGTGGAGGGGCACCACGGTAGCCACTATTCTGGGAATTTGGTGAAGGAAACATACTAGGAGACCTAGGACCAAAATCCATAGGACCCCTTCTAACAGGATTGCCCATGCTGGGAACACGAGCCATCCTAGCTTGTGCCTGCCGCTCTTGAGCAGCATCTCTGTGCACCTCCTCAATCTTTTTTGGACCTTCAACTTTCCTCCTCTGTTGCCACTTGTTCTTTCTTAGATCAATAGCATCTTTCAGCATGAATCTAACCCTAGATGAAATTTTCATATTATTTGATAATTGTGCCATGGTATAGTAATAAACATCCATATGCTCTTTTGCTTTTGGGTGATCTATCATCTCCCCAATTGTGCTCATCAATTTGCACAAGGCCTCAATGTTCTCCTCATCAGGATTTTGATATTGTTGACTCAACAACTTCTTTATGCACTCATGCATTATCCTCTCAGTCAACATTCTTTTCTTGTAAAGTTCTCCAATGAGTCTAATATTACCGAGCATTCGTCTTCGGGCACGAAGTCTCTTCTCCTCTCTTTCTTCTGCTGACTGTTTAACTTCACCTTCTTCCTCAGCTTTTTTCGCCTCCTCCTCTTCTCTTTCTCCCCTTTCAAATTCCTCTTGGCATTTATTCAAGAGTAATCTCTTGAAGGTAACTTTTTGATTATCCACACTTAGATCAGGTAAATCTGCAGCAAGGTGAAAGCAGAAGTTGGCGTACATCTCACAGAAGGTGGGCTCCATCAAAGCTTTATCAAAAATCTGTGAAATCACCCCAGACAATGTGGTACCATTGTCAATATTCACTTGCTTAACTTGTTCGAACAGTTTTTCAAAATTTTGTGGGGTAAGCTTGTTCAAAATGGCTTTCAACTGACGCTGCTTCGCTTGTTCCTCATCTGTAATCTTACCTACTTCATACTTCCTTTCAGCTTTGTGCATCACCTGCATTGGAGTCTGAGGAGAAGGCATCAAACCCTTCTGAAAACCAGTTGCCCGCTGCCACCTATCAGAATCAGCATTATTTCTTTGCGGACCACCCTGAGGACCAAGGGACTGCATTGGCCCAGACAGGATTCCCCCAGCGTATTGGACAGGTGCTTGCGCCCGAGGATTCCTTAGAACACCAATATTACCTCCTTGGCCTGGTCGAAACCCAACAATATTATTCATATAGCCAACATCTGCCCACATATCTCCTCGTCCAGGCATAAAAGCCCCAGGAAATTTATTCCATTTGTCCTCGTCTCCAAATCCACTTCCACGTCGATCTGGTCTAGAACTTCCAATTGGCCTCTCCATATTACGTCCTGGGCTAGGGTATGATTCACGTGAAATATTGACATTAGAAACCATCAGAGTATCTGCTATATCTGTAATTTCAAATCCCTCTGGAAGATCAGTGCATTGTTCCACAAACTTGAGGAGGAAATCTCGAGAGTACCTTTTAGTTGTCAATCCATTTCCGTCATCAGTTTCATTTTCGTTCCTCGAAGTGCCTAACTCAGTAGAAATTTCAGCAGCATCTTCCCAATCATCTGGCTCTACTTTACCTGAAATAGGTTTATTGTGTACCGTAGCATTTTGTTGAGACTCGTCAGAAGATGTTTGCTTCTCATTAATGCTTGACAGGTTCTCAGAGCCTTCTGCAGAGATTGTGATTTCTTTCTTTTCCTCAGGACCTTTGTATGCCATATAAAGATCAGAACTAGTTCCAGCAGCTTCTGCTTTTTTATAGAACTCCTTTTTCTTCTTCTTACCTCTAGTCACAACACTAGATGGAGATGGAGAAGCTAAGTCACTACTACTATTGTCCATATCTTCGTTTTCGGGCATCAATTCACCTTCAGAAGGAGAAGGAATCAAAACAGGAGCAGACTCCAGATCCACAGGACCACCCTGTGCAACAGTTGTTTCTCTAGTCTCATTGACATCAGGCACACCCAATGACACATCTGAAATAAAAGATATTTCATTCTGCATGGATGTAGTTACTGACACAGAATTCTCAGCATTTTTCCCAACTGATATGTGAGCGGCAGCATCACTGGAACAACCTGAAGATTCTCCTGTCTTTTCTTGTGTATGTTCTGATAAACCATCAGTGGTGGATGTTACCTTCTGATCAGAGCTCTCCTCAATTTTACTGGAGATTGCTGGAGGTTCTAATGACAGAGTCCTTGAAGATGTTTCCAAACTGTGTTTATATTCCGGACTTTCAGCCAATACAGCTTCTCCTTGTTCCTTTGTCCTTATTATCTCAGAATTTGATGGTCTAATATTTACATCTTTTGTTCCTAAACCATTAGTTGGATCACAAGTCTTCTCTTCTGTGGCACCCT
Source organism: Scutellaria barbata (assembly GCA_028654395.1). Classification (NCBI taxonomy): domain Eukaryota; kingdom Viridiplantae; phylum Streptophyta; class Magnoliopsida; order Lamiales; family Lamiaceae; genus Scutellaria; species Scutellaria barbata. The sequence goes on along the minus strand of CM053646.1, from coordinate 7,263,855 downwards.
CACTTGAAAAATCCGCAGCCTCATAAGAATCAGCTGCAGTTGTTGATAATGGTTCCTTGGCGGTTTCAGATACCAAAGTAGTTTTCTCTTTTACTGTATCAGCTTTAGGAAATTGTGAAGGCATGCTTGAGAGGGATTTCAACAGCCCGCCATCCTGCAAATAGTGTCAAATCTTGAGCTCATAACTAATAGTAAATTTGTTTAACTGCAAAATTAGCCAAATAAACAATCCATGACATACCTGGTCCTGCAGATCTCTATTGCCCGGTTTTTTATGTTTATCTTTGCTGGAATCAGGCACTACCACTCCAGTTCTAGCTTCATCAGCAGAGCTTGTTGATACCGATGCAGAACCATCAATGTGAGCTGATCCAGGAGCCGAAGTGTTGGGTGCATCCTTCTCTACAGTAACAGGACCCAACAAGGTAGCCGATGCATTTGATGCTTCTAAACCAGGTTTTTTCTGTGAAGAAGAGCTCAATGATGAAGCCTCGATTTCCTTATGAGCAAAAACTGAATTTTCCCCTTTTGATCTTGAAGGTTTTGGCACCTCTGCTTTTCCAACAGATTGTGAACCTGAGGGTGGCAACGACTCTTTCTCTGCATGAGAGGTAACAGGTGGTTTCACAGTTACCTGCAGCAAAGAACGCAAATAGGCATTACCAACTAATGTGAGGAAAAATGCATATTGTGTCCCCTGTACTTTTACTTTGTCTTTTTTTTTTTACTTTTGCCCAATGTATTTTATATATCCTCGACTTTTATCCCATGTACTCCCAATGTTTTTTTTTTTACTTTTACCCCCTCAAAGTCAAAATAACAAGTGAAACTAAATGGGCAAAGATTTAAAAAATGATAAAAGGTTAGGGGGAAAAAGTGTACAAATGAAAAGGCAGGGGCAAAAGACAAAAATTTGAAAGTGTAGGATCAAAATAATAGAAGAAAAAAAAGTGCATGGGATACATTTAAAAGTGAAAAGTCCAAGGGGAAAAATGTGACTGTCCATAATAATATAAAGTCTGATCCATCCTTAATTGACAGTGCATGCCATGACAATACGGTGGGATTTATAGAATAATATCAACTCAAATGAATTAAAGTCAATAAGAAACCTGGTTATAGAGCCTTGGTGGCTGAGAAGAGGGTGGAACCTGAGTAGTGCTAAGAGGAACTGAGCTCGTAGGAGGAAAATAGAGGGAAGCGGCATTGTAAGAACCGGGATAAAAACTCATTGGAATATTAGGAGGAAATGAAGAAATCGGCTGTGATTGAGATTGCACACCAGGATGTAACCTTGGGGTTGGTGAGCTATCAAGCCTCAATTCTTCGTGAGTTTCTGGATGAGTAATCTTCACTGTTTTGCGAGAACCACTGTATTTAACAGCAGGCTGCTGAGGAAACTGTGGGGCAATACCCATTCCCATGTTACCCAGCTGATGACCCATTGGTGGTGAGAAGTTCAAGCTCTGTCCCTGATGCATCATTCCTTGAGACTGCATGGGGTGTGGCTGGAGACCTGGGACAAATATTGAATGCTGCACTGGTGGATTTCCTAGAGGTAGGGACATCGGAATCGGCATTGGCAGTGACACTCCAGCCATGGCTTGAGATTGAATCTGCGGATTGGGACCACCAAATTGAACAGGAATCTGTGGTTGGTGAAACGGCAATTGCATGGGCATACCAGGGATATGATGTAGTGAATGCTTCTGAGCTTGAGGCCCAGGTGGTGCACCAGAAACTTGGACATCCCTTTTGGATTTAGATACTAGATGAGCTTCACTGGCGTTAGGTTGGTCAAGAATTCCACCATCTTTTTTAGGCAAATGATGCCTGGGAACAGATGAAATTGGCAATGAAGGAGCAGTCCATAAGGATTCATTACGAGCCTGTGGGAGAAACATCATAAAATCAAGCAATCATCATTCTCTATCTAAGACAAGTTGAATAACTAATATCAGAAAACCATCAACTTGCAAATTTATGTTCACATAGTTTTCGACTCAGAGAATACTGAGAACTGCTACAACTGTAGATATGGTCTGAACAAAAGAATATGAGACAAAGATGTGGCAGCTAAAAGAGTTTGGTCTTCATTCGTTCAAAGACCAGGAATCGAAGGATTAATTTTCAACTTCTGTTTTGGGAAAACCAAAGGGACAAAGGAAAGAAGAATAAGATTAATTTCTTTTTGAAGTTAAAAGATACTGTAATTATTGCCCTTCCCTACCTATATTAATTAAAAGAAAAAAAAGATTTAAAAAATTATCAGTTCCCACAAAAATATTATTCTCTTCCATCTCCCAGCATGCTGCGCAAGCATCTCTGTCAAAAAAAGATCCAGAGAAAGTATAGAAATCTACAGAATCCATGCAATAAATATGCTTTTGAATATTTCATTTCTCTCTCACAAGAACAGGAGACCATGCAGCTTTTGTCTCTTACGAGATTAAAGATCCAGTCTTATGCTAGGTAAACAATTAGATAGAAAAGAACCACAAACCTGATCTCTTTTCTGCTCATCCAAATTTGGTGGAGCAGAGCTTGTTCGAGCAGGTACCTACCCAAGAAAACAGAAATTCAACTTAATCCTTGTGAACTAGAGCTGCATGACAACAAAAGAATACAGCAATACATAATGGAAAATACAGCAATGCTTTCAACTGCATGCAATTGTGATCTTACCTGCATTCCATTCATAAAACCAGGACTTATTGACCCAAACTGCAGAGGAAATGACTTAGATGTGTCTCCTGAAGCTATATAATACAATAGCAGTAGATATCATCAGATGTTAATATTAGTCAGAAGTATTATACATTTACAACTAAATCTAAATAAATTTGATCACCACTATCTAATACCTTTTCCAGGTGTTATGGGTGCCTTGGGCTCAGAGGTAGCGTTAGAAACATTAGATGGTGCAGCTGTGGAGGAAACATTCGATGCTGGGGATTTGGGAACAGCTCGTGCAGTCTTTTGAGATGGGGCATCTGCTGGACTCGGCTTAAGATTTGAAGAGGCACTGGTGACCGGTGTGTCAGATAATCCTAAAACAGGATACATAGAAACCCAAAATATATTTTTTAAATTTTTTTTTTTTTGAAGTAATAATAATTAAAAGAAGAGTTAGAATGAATTTGGTTTGCTCTGATTTTGGGGAAATCCACCAGACTGGCATAAGCACAAGGTGAAAGCAGATTTAAAGATTTTGTTATGGCCGTGCTCATGAAGAAAAAATAATTTACCAATGATCAAGAGTATTCTCAACCCACCTCCAACTCCTCCCCAAGCAGAAGGATAAATAAATAAATATATATGTGTTTGTGTGTCTCAATAACAAGAAGAAAAACAGATCACGTACTGTGAGTTGGCTGATGTTGATGAGCACCATTCTGTACAGCACGCACTGCAGATGAATCACTAGAATCTACATTCCAGTTTCCCGCACTGGGCTGTCCTACTGGTGCATTGCTATTATACTTCTTAAAGCTGCATCTCAGAGAAGGAAAATAAAATTGTAACTCGTCATCCTTCAACCAAACATATTTGACAAGCACAAACCCTAGAATGCACATGAATGAATCAACACTATGATTCTCGTTAATAACCAGTCAATCAAAATCAAAATAAATACATGAAAAGACAACAAAATACATGTACAAAAGCCAATCTCCACATTTAAGAAGCAAGACTACATTTTTAGTATTATTTAAACAGAAGGTGCACCTGCGGCTAGAAGGATTGGTGGGGCCAGAGGAGGCGCCGCCACCACCCTTAGTGGAGACTCCGCCGGAGGACTGACGCTGCTGATTGAAGCTACCTGATCGGCCGGTCTTCCTGTACTGTGTCGACTCGCTCCTCTCGGCCCTTGATTGATTATGGGACATAAATCCTAGTCTTGGGAGAAAAAACCGCTTTCCCAGAAATTTAGAGCAATCTCTTTCCCTATTGAGATCCAGTGATCGAATCAAAAGCACCAAAAATCATTAATTTCGTATGCATTCAATCTGGGAAAGGGGGAAAAATCTATAGGCAATGAACGAATATTATCTATTTATTACTAATTGCTTTGATTTATTTTACCTGGAGCCGATAGAGAGATGTTAGGGTTTCTACTGAGATAGAACAGTGGCGGGAACCATGGAGACGACACCGTAATACAGAAAACAAGAGGAGAAGAAGATGAAGAGGAAGAAGAAAGGGCAGAAGGATTATAAATAATAAAGAAAAAAAAAATAAGAGAAGTGTGTGATTTTGTGTAAAGTGCGAGAGAGGTGAAAATTGAAAAAAGGTATAAAGAGATAAATCGAGAGAGAGATGATATAATTATAAAGATAAATTGCGTGGTTATTTATATTTATATAACTTTTTTTGGGAAGTAGATAGTAATTATTATAATTCCAAAAGCATAATAATAAATATAATTACCTATAAAAACTACTATTACCTATATGAATTTATAAATGTAATAATTAAATAATTTTGTTTAATAGCTAAGTTTAGGACAACGATTAACACGATCTGATTCGGCCAAGCAACTTCTCACGTTCGGTCTCCGTGATATGTTAATGACATGACATATAGTAATAATGTAATAACCTCAATTTTTAGATAAAAATATTAAATAAATTGTTAAATTATTATTATTATTATAGTAGCAATTTTTTTTTTTTAAGGTCTACAAGTAAAATTTTTAGATTTTATGTTTTTGGAAAAAATGATCAAATAACTCACTAATACTTCATATTAGGTGCATATAACCGCTCATATATCTTTAGATACAATAACATTATTAATGTTTATCTTTAGGTATATGTAATTTTATTTTTTTAAGTACAATAACACCACTAGTATTATAAAATATTTTATATAAATATTTTTATTTTTTATTTTTTTACCTCATTTTCTTTTTTTTTTTTGTTTGGTACAAAAAAAAAATTCATATAAAATAAAAATATGAAGATTAAAGTCTTATTTAAAATTAAAAATAATATCCAAAATATCATGTGAAATTAGTATCAAATAAATTGACCTAGTTGTTTAAATAGTTTTAATTTTTACTTAAAAAAAAGTAGTTTTGGACTTTAAAAAAAACTGAAAATAATAATAATATATGAAATAAATATATGTACCTAAGAATAAATATGAGTGAGTTATTTGATCATTTTCCCCATAATATAATATATATATATGCATAATAATTTATATAATGTTTATCCTTGACCCTTATTAATGCATTTTTTTAACCTCATATTTTTCTATTTTTTTCTAACAAATAAATAATTTTATGAAAACATTAATGCATTAGATTATTATACAATAAATTTAAATAATAATAATACATTAGTTTAATATAACCGAATATTTAAATAAAACTTTAATCTTCATATTTTTATTTTTATATGAAATATTTTTTTGTACTAAACAATAACAAATATGAGATAAAAAAAAGGAAAATTTAAAGTATTTATATGAAACATTTTATAATATTAGTGGTATTATTATACTTAAAAAAAAAACTTTAGTGAGTTATATGTATCTAAAGATAAACATTAACGGTGTTATTGTACCTAAAAAAAACATGAGTGTGTTATATGCATTTAGAAACATGAGTGGGTTTGACCCTTTTTCCAATGTTTTATGATTAAACATATTTATACGTGGATATATAAGTCTATTAAACATTTTCAAGACTCATTTAGGAATGATATATATATATATATATATATATATATATATATATATATAAAATGAGAAATTCTTTTTGAGGTAAACATAAATGTGTTGATAGGATGTATATCAAAGAACAATGAGCTTATGAAAGTGAACTCACCTCCTGTCTGTTTGTTTAATCCAAAAGGAAATCGGATTCCAGGTTGTTGATGTTGATCTTCTCAAAGGGTATCTCAAGTTGCAGGTTCTTTTTTATTCAATTTTTCTAAAAATATAGAGTAGATTTTTTTATCAAACAAAAAGGGATGCTTTGATTATTATTTATTAGTTTATTTAATTTTTGCAGCCTTTTGGGGTTGTTCTTGTTATTGAAGATGGAGACTACAAATGGGAGAGAAACTTAATGTGTTTTTAGTATTTGATTTCAACTTTGTATTACTTTTCTGTTAAAATTTTTGATTTTGTTTTAATGAGAGCGCAAAGCTCTAGTTAACAATTGAAATATCATATATTGTTAGACAACATTATACATGGTTATATTTTTTTCCCAACAAAATACAAAATAGAACAAAATTATGGTGGCTTGGGGTGGAGTTCAAGTTGTTTGCTTTGTATTACGCTAATTTTCAAACCTTGCTATGTGTTTACCGTGATTTTGTTTTCATAACTTATTTTAGGTTTTAATGTGTACAACATGGTTATTAGGGTTGGTTAATTTTAAGTTATGCGATTGACATAATATCTATGTGGCATCCACGTGACTACATTCATTACCTGGTTATCTAATTTTGATTAAAATCATGAATTGTCTAAAATTGAAATCAAATAATCAATTAGCTAAATTTGATAATTAAATTTTTTTTTTTAGCTAATTTAGAAATAACTTATAAAGTTTTGGATTTTTTTTTAAGCAATTAAGCCATTTAAAAATTATATGAAACCAAACAACATAAAAAAAATAAAGGATTTCATTGATAAAAGTCCAAAAGATTGATCAACTATCAATACTAGATATCTAGGTATGAAAAATAAATCTTATTAATCCAATAATTGAAATGTTAATTATCGAATCGAATCAATATTTCAAAATCTAACGTTGTTAAATATTTCTCTACCTGATCGTTTGTCTTGTTATTTTATTGGCTACCTGATCATCTAGTGTGTTTATTAACACTGATGGTTCAATACAGTATATCAAAACAAAAATCTTAATAGTTGATCAATCTTTTGAGACCTTGATCAAAAAATCCAAGAAATAAAAAATTATGCAATGAAAAATTCCTTAAAAATACATAACAAACACCAAATAATTCACTACTACAAATACTAATCAAGAAAAAAAATAGTGTTTGATTATCAAATAAAGCTCGAAAAACAACCACACAAATCACAAATTTCTACAAATAATATATATTATAAACAAGATCGGGTATGGGTAGCGGATACAAGGATAAAACCCGAACCCTAATGACATTTTTTTCTTTTCAAACCCGTTTAAAACTATCTGTAACCACCCTATTAGAGTTTTGAGCATATATAACTGTATTTATCCAGAAAACTGTCATTCCAACAATTATGCACTACAACCAAAAATTAAAAGAAAGCAATCGTTAATGATGCAACAATTTTAAAGTTGTCAGTGCGTTGCATATATTCAATTAGTTATCTAGCTAAACATCATATCATGATGCAGAAAACAACATTTAACAATCACAAAACGACGAGGACAAAACATAATAAAATAGCATAATAACAAACTCAATTCGGTCCAGGACTCTTTAGTGCACAAAAAAAGTAGGTAATATATCATGCAATCTTCAACCCAATACGATGAACAATATGACATGATAAACATAAATTAAGCAATAGTGAAAAAATGTTTACCCCCAATGTTTCACCAACGAGGCTTTTATTTATCTCCTAGTTATTTTCCATCGCTTAGATAGTGCTAAAAACTAATTCAATATAAATTCTAATACATTATTCATGAAATAGAGAATTTTACTACAATGAGATATTATGATATCGATATTTTCATCCTAGTCAAGGACCAAATTTATTTATCTCCTAGGATATTATGATATGCCTCGTGTGAATTAGTCAAATACATTCCTGAAGCATACAAATTTCCAGATCAGAAGGCATATACATTCTCATGCTAACATATGGCATAAATGCATAACTCAAAATACAACTGAATTGCCATGCACTAGTAAACAGAAGCAACACACACCATCAAACTTCCAAGTGCAAGATAATATAATCCAAAAGAAAATAACAAATTAGCATCCCCTCATTGTAAGAGAAGACCACATCATATTCACATTACACATAACAAATAAGACCATATCTCAAAGTGACACCAGTAACTTCTCATAACAAACAACCATCATAAATAATACAGTTTCACTAAATATCCAGATGCTATTATGACAACCACTCAATATATCCTTAATCGTGGAATGATGGAGTCAAACAACTCACAGCTCAATAAGAACTGCCCAACGTTATAGTTAGATTATTAACAACTGACAACTTGTATGCAAAATAGAACACAACAGATGAGTTCACATGGATCAGAAAATGAAATAAGACACAAAACCAGAAAAAGTATGGAGGAAACCAACATGAAGCATCTGAACAATACAAAACCAACATGAAGCATCTGAACAACTCATACTCTGAATGAACAAACTCTGGCAACAGGAGAACACCACAGACGCATGACACCCAATTAAAAAAAAAAAAAAAAAAAGGAACTAATGTGTATAAAATTTCCTCCAAACTCTAGCACAGATAATAACATCTAATTAAAAACAAACCTCTAACAACAGTTTCTTGTTTGAAAACTAACAAGAACAAATGAGACTTTTTAAAGTGATGAGGAATGATCACAATTTTGGACTGAGAATGAGAAGCTGGTCAGAACACACAACAATGCCACTATGATGATTGTTTGAAAAACAAGAAGAACAAATGAGACTTTTTAAAGTGATGAGGAATGATCAAAATTTTGGACTGAGAATGAGAAGCTGGTCAGAATGCACAACAATGCCACTATGATGTACTGCTCATCAAGTTTAGTAAACAAAAAGTCAAAGCAAACTCCAAACTAGAGATAAGACACATTGCAAAGCATTGTGGAAAAATAACACAGATAACAAGAACCTGTTGGCTTACAACCACTTGCCTAAAAGAAACATAAGATAGAACAGAAGTAAGGATATTCGCAAAATATGAATTCTAATTTAATTGCAAAAACAATCAACTGATATTTAAAACCCCCCATCCCCCAGATAATGAAGTGGAAAGAAATAAAAGACCATACCTTAAAATCCATTACCATCAAAACTTGATTCCCAAAAGTTCAGATCACACTATAGGTGGAAATGAACATAAACAAAAATGAGAATATAAATTGATGAAACCAACTTTTATAAGGGTCACCCAACCGAGAGAAAACATGCAGGATATAGAACAACCCAAAGTGAAAAAATGGCAGCCATGAGACAAAATAGTGACAGAAGAACAGGAGATTGAACCGATTAAAAACACCTGAACATTAATGAACATCAATGATTGCTCTGCATCCATGCTTTGAGAAGAAAACCTTGTAAAGCATCCAAACAGGTAAATGTTTCACAATAACCAATCAGTATCTTCAGAACAAGAATCTAAACTAACGCATGACACCCAATTAGAAAAAGAAAAAAAAAAGAAATATGTTTATAGTTTCCTCCACACTCCGGCATAGATAATAGAATCATCTAATTAAAAATCAACATCTAAAAACAGTTCCATGTTTGGCAAACAACAAGAACAAATCAGACTTTTTAAAGTGATGAAGAATGATCAAATTTTTAGACTAAGCGCATGAGAGGCTGATCAGAACACACAACAATGCAGGAGCGGAGCCTCCTTAAGGTATGTGGGGGCTTTGGCCCCCCAATTTTTTTTTTTAAATTTTAATTTTCTATGTATATATATATATATATATATTTTTTTTTTTTTTTTTTGAAGTGCTAAAATAACAATTTTATGATAAATTAATCCCCCAAAGCCAATGAGCACCCTCAACATAAGTTGTCTAGCTCTGCCCCTGCAACAATGCTTCTATGATTTACTGCTCATCAAGTTCACAGAACCGAAAGTCAAAGCAAACTCCAAACTAGAGATGAAACACATTGCAAAGCATTGTGGAGTAATATAACAAATAGCAAGAACCTGTGGGCTTCCAACCACTTGGCTAAAAGAAACGTAAGATAAAACAGAAGGACATTTGCAAAATATGAAATCTAACTTAATTGCAAAGATAATCAAATTGATTTTTAACCAAAAAAAAAAAAAAACAAAGTCGATAGAAATAAAAGACCATACCTCTAGATTCATTCCCAAACATTCAATACCACACTGAAGGTGGAAATGAACATAAACAAACGAGAGTATAAATTGATGAAACCAACACATAAAAGGGTTGCCCAACAGAGAGAAAACATGCAGGACATAGAGTAACCCAAACTGAAAAAATGGCAGCTATGAGACAAAACAGTGACAGAAGAACAGGAGATTGAACAAATTAAAAACACCTGAACATCAATGATTACCTGCATCATTGCTTTGAGAACAAAACCCTGTAAAAACATCCAACAGGTAGATGTTTCACAATAACCAATCAGAATCTTCAGAACAGGAATCTCTACAAATATACCTAGAAAATTTACAAAAAATAAGGTCAGCCAGCACAATCTCCTAGAACCCGAAATAAAGAATCCCAAATAAATGGATAGCTATCACCACTCTTGGTGCACATTTTCTGCAAATATAAAGGAACCGTATTTGAGGACAGATAGGAAAAGGATGGGGAGGATACACTAGAACATGAGATTGAATAGATAAAAAACACCCAGAACATCCATAACTACCATGACTGCCCTGCATCCCTGCTCGGAGAAGAAAACCCTGTACAGTCATACAATCAGCAAACATGTAGATGTTTCCCTATAACCAATAAGTCTCTTTAGATCATGAATCTCAACATTTATCTTATAAATTTCCAAAAATAAGGTCACACAATATAACTTGCCTGAAACCCGATATAAAGAATTCCAAATAAATGGAGTGATATCAACACTCTTGGTGCACATTTCCTGCAGATATAAAGCAACCATATTTGAGGAGAAATAGGAAAAAGATACTGAGTAAACACTGGAACAGGAGATTGAACAGATTAAAAACACCAGAAGATCCGCGATTGCACTGCATCCCTGCTCAGAGAAGAAAACCCAGTACAAGCAGCCGAACAAGTAGATATTTCACAATAACCAATCAGTCTGAATTTCGGCATATACCTTATAAATTTTCCAAAAATAATATTCAGCTCTCATCTTTAGATTATCCCAATTGCATAGAAGTTAAGTTGAGATAATATTCAGCCCTCATTTATAGATTATCCCAATTGCAGAAGATTGGGGTTAGGTTAGGATGATAATTATTCAGCTCTCATCTTTAGATTACCCCAACCGCAGAAGATTGAAGTTAGGTTAGGATAATTATTCAGCCCTCATTTATAGATTATCCCAATTGCAGAAGAGTGAAGTTAGGTTAGGATAAGTATTCAGACTTCATCTTTAGATTATCCCAACCGCAGAAGATTGAAGTTAGGTTAGGCTAATTATTCAGACTTCATCTTTAGATTATCCCAACCGCAGAAGATTGAAGTTAGGTTGGGATTTCAGCTCTCATCTTTAGATTATCCCAACAGCAGAAGATTGAAGTTTGGTTGGGATAAAATTCAGCCTCATCTTCAAATTATGCCAATGGCAGATTCAACCCTCTTCCTTAGATTATCCCAATTGCAGAAAATTGAAGTTAGGTTAGGATAATTATTCAGACTTTATCTTTAGATTATCCCAACCGCAGAAGATTGAAGTTAGGTTGGGATAATTACACGGCCAGTCCTCATCTTTAGATTATTCCAACCGCAGAATGTTGACAATTAGGCTCGGACAATTATTCAGCCAGCCCTCATTTTAGATTATCCAAACAACAGAAAATTGAAGTTAAGTTGGCATAATTATTCGGCCCTCATCTTTAGATTTATCCCAACTGCAGAAGATTGACAATTAGGTTGGGATAATTATTCAGCCAGCCCACATCTTTTGATTATCCGAACAACAGAAAATTGAAGTTAAATTTGCATAATTATTCAGCCCGCGACTTTAGAATTATCCCAACCGCAGAAGATTGACAATTAGGTTGGGATAATTATTCAGCCAACCATCATCTTTAGACTACTTTTATTGGTGACATTTGGTGGATGTCACCACCAAATGTCACCACTTATATTAATTAAATAACATGAGAGAGAATGAGAATGTCATGACATTGGTCACATGGTGACCAATGTCATGACACTCATTTTGTGTACAATTTATACACGTGTCATTTTTCTATTGATCTCGATTAATTTTTTTCGGATATAATTTAAAATATTAATATTGAAAATAATTTTTATTTTAAAAAAAATTAAAAAATATCAAAATTCATAAAAAAAAATTCTCTATAAATAGAGTTCAATATTGACATATTTATTCACCAATCCAAAATTCATTCTTATTTGTCTCACAATCTCAAGTTCTTTTTTTGGGAAATTATGGATCCTAATAATCCAAATTATTTTTCAAATTCCCAAAATTACCAAAACTTTCAATCTTTTTTGAATTCTGAAGATTTTCCAAACTCTCAATATTTTGAAAACTCTCAATTTTCTCCAAATCTCAATCAAGTTCCTAGCCAAACACCACAAAATATCTCTCGAAATTTATTCCAAAATTCGCAATAGAGAAGCTCATAATGCTCTTAAAAATGACTTGGTTGAGCATATTTGGAACAAATTTGGTATTGATAATTAAATATATAATTTGTAGTTTGATTATTGTAATTTCGATTTCGTATTTCAATTATTGTAATTTCGATTTTGTATTTCAATTATTGTAATTTCTATTTCGTATTTCAATTATTGTAATTTCTATTTCGTATTTCAATTATTGTAATTTCGATTTAGTTTATTGTGAAATATAATAAAAAATATGCTCACAAAATAATATATAAATATTAAATATTGAAAAAAAAATATTGAGTTGGGTTGGGTTGGTGTCACTAATAAACAATGAAAATGTTGGAATTAGGTTGGGTTGTGGGTTGTGTAGGTGGAAGAGAGAGAAATTAATATTTTAATGCTGGGTTGGGTTGGATGGGTGTCACTGATAAAAGTAGTCTTAGGTTATCCGAACAACAGAGAGTTGAAGTTAAGTTTGCATAATTATTCGACCCTCCTCGTTAGATTATCCCAACCGCAGAAGATTGACAATTAGGTTGGGTTAATTATTTAGCCAGCCCTCATCTTTAGGTTATCCGAACAGAAAATTGAAGTTAGGTTGGCATAATTATCCGGCTTAGATTATCCCAACCGCAGAAGATTGACAATTAGGTTGGGATAATTATTCAGCCATCCCTCTTATCTTTAGGTTATCCGAACAACAAAAAATTGCATAGTTATTCAGCCCTCGTCTTTAAATTATTCCAACGGCAGAAGATTGACAATTAGGTTGGGATAATTATTCATTCATTTTCTTTAGATTATCCCAAACTGCAGAAGATTGAAGTTAGGTTGAGATAATTATTAGTCCTCTTTAGATTATCGCAACCTCAAAAAATTGAAGTTGGATTAGGATAATATTCAGAGCCCTCATCATTAGATTATCCCAACCACAGAAAACACTTTGATCATCAGAAATACCAAAACCTGATCATCCAAGGAAAAATAAAAAAATCGATTAAGAAAACACTTTGAACATTGTAAATCCGAAATTCAAACATCCACATAAAAAACAAATTCGACCAGAAAAACACTTCAAACATTGGAAATACGAAAAGCAAATCATCCAAGAAAACAAATTCAACCAAGAAAACACTTCGATAGTTGGAAATTCAAAAACCAGTTCATCAAATAAAACATATTCAGACTAAGAAAACACTTGGGAAATACGAAAACCAGATCATCAAGAAAACAAATCTGACCATGAAGACACTTAGGCCATCGAAAACAAGACACCAAGAAGACACTTAGGCAGATCATCCAACAAAACACCAAAATATTCCTAACACTGGAATTACGAAAACAAGATCCAAGAAAACAAATTAGAAATAGAAAGTACTTCAAACATTGAAAATACGAAGACCAGATCATCCAAGAAAAACAAGTTCACCCAAGAAAACGTCAAGATATTTTTGACATCGGAATTACGAAAACAAGATCATCCAAGGAAAGAAATTGGAAATAGAAAACACTTCGATCAGTGGAACTTACCTCACCCGCTTGTCACTAAAGAGTAAAGGAGCGAAGTCGTGGAAGCGATTCTTGGATCGGATTACACCAAAACCATATCATCGGAGAAAAAATCCGATCAAGCAACCACGGCGACACAATCAAGGGAGACGATCAAACACCAAATCCCCAATCGAACGCCATTGCGATTGCAATCCGAAAGAATTCTCGCACATGATTAAAATCCCCATCAATTAATAGCAAAAACTCAAGTGCATGTAAACGGGTAGATTAGGGTTTACAATTATTCTTAATATCTTATGAGCCTTGAAAATACATATATACCCTGCCATATTATTCCACTTGCCCTTCACTCATTTCATTTTTAAGGTTAATTTAGGAAATCCACAAAGAATCGAGGGGTTTTTTCAACCTTCCAAATAAATAATTATATATTTAAATGCGGGGAAAATAAAAAATTGATTTGTTTAATTGTTATGTGAGCGAAATGCAATGTCAAATTTGAGGAATCAAAGTGGCCCATCATCTTTGCCGTCTTATAAGTACTGCTTTGTAAAGGACTTTGCTTTATTGTTAGGCCTCCATACTTTGGATTTCAACTAAATGTCTTCATTATTAAAGTTATTTAATTGAGTACATAAGTACATTTGAAGGGCAACTTAAGGGCCAGTGACCTAATTTTTTAATTCGGCTTTTATAAATTGTATCATTCTATTTTAATTAATGTTATTAATTCACATTAGCACGTATTTATTGATAATATTATTTCACTATTTTGTACATAGAAATGTGTGGTAGGATAGTATTAGAGAAAACCCATGTTATATATATAAGAGAGAAAGATATATATGCCACAATAACAATCATTTTGATCTAAAAAAAACATAGTTATTCGTTTTTTTTTTCTATTCAAAAAAATAAAAATATCTTCAAATTTTAAGAAATTTTAAAATGTTATCACTTATTGCCTCTATAAGAAGTGGTAAAGTTTCAAGCTAATAGAAATTGTATTTTATTTAACATGAATATGTTTTTCCTTGAGCGGAAGATGCAACATTCAAAATAATATCCAAACATCTCATAATTTTGTAATATTTTAGTATTTTATAAAATATTGTGATTTTAAGATTATATCAAAACTTCACATCAATTTGAGTATAACTTTATATAATATGTATTTTATACCCCTTCTTCGCATGATTTAAAATGTTTAACGTTGATGTTTTTAAATGAATATACGTTTCAGTAAAATATACAAAATACTACACATATAGGTTTTATTCTTTCACAAACAAAACATAAAAAATATAAAAATAATTATATTCCACGTAATCAAGATTATTATAACATTTTTGTATATTTCATTCCACATTTGAGTTCCTTCGAATTGAAACCCCCAACTATCTATAATATATCTCACATGTAATGATTATTTTATAATATTAAATGAAACATACACTATCTATAATATGGATCTGGTAGGGAAAAAAAAAATTCATATAAAGTGAATACCATAAAATATAAATGAAACTGTCAAAATAATGTCTGCGACTCATCCCACCACAACCGAATAGCGGATTGGGTTGAGCATTACTAGTATTATGATAAGTAGTCCCGCAGGTCAAATGGATGGGCCCAAATCATTTTTATTAAAAAAAAATCTTAAATATTTGGATTATATACGAATAATAAAGATAAAAGTTGTTACATAATACAAGTATTATGGGGGAGAAAGAAGCACAAGACAAGACAATGGAACAGTAAAGCTACTGAAGAAACGTTTTCTTATGGAAATAGTTTGCACGGAAACTGAATGGATGCTCAATTGAATCTTCCATAAAATCCCCGCGAAATAATAATATATGTAAACATCAACATTCGCCCTATATAAATCCCCCTTACCCATACCCACCTTCATTCAATATATAATTCTGCAACTTCAAAAGGGTGACCTAACAAAACATGAAATCAATTTCTCTACCAGACACAATGAGCATCTCTATCCTCTTAAATGAACTTGTCTATACTAAATGACTTGTTAGAGCCTCGTGGCCTGAAGTCCTCTAGCCGCAGATTAGAGCTCGAACAGATCTCCTTCAATACAGACTCACCTTTCTCCGATTTGATGACTTCCAATGTACAGCCAAGGACTTTAGCTGCAAGCCCTGCTTCTACCAGCCCCCCTTGCTCTTCTCCACCTTCAAGTATCAACTGCCCGATATCTGAAAGTGAAATGACCTTCTCCAGTATGACTTTGGCAAACATATGGCCAAGGAACTCGGTTGCTCTAGGGGCGTCATTGACTGCATCCTCCAAGACAGCAAGAACTGATTCAAACCTGAAACAGTGTCAATGCCGAGTCAGAGATGATTGAGTATACATGATATCTCTAGTTATCTTACAGTGGAACTAGCATACCCTTTGATGATGTGATCGTTGCTTATGATCTGATCTTGAGACTTTGTAAGGTTAATAAGAAGCTTTGTCAACAGGTCCCTCTCCATGTCTTTCCTCTCAAAAGAATCTGCAACCCAGATGGAGATCATTGATGGGTAAAAGCTGGGAGTATTCAATTCCTTGATGCACAAGGCGACTTCCTTGTCATCTCTTGCACTGGGGAAAAAAAAACACATCTGTGTTAATAAAAGCTTGAAAATGTCTGTATTCTATCTTACTACTAGCAAGTTACCAACATCAATGAAAGATCCCGAAACAATTCCAAACAAGCATATACACAAAAAGAACAAGATAAATGATTTACATAGACATTGTCAAAGACACTGATTACCAATTAAAGAAGACTGCCTTGAAACAACCCACACGGTTTAATATACAAGGAAATGAGTAACAGACAGTAACAAGGCATAAGTATGAAAAGAAATCGAAAATGTCTTCTCTGTCGTATTATAAAAACCTATGAACAAAAAATTAGTTAATTAGTCACCACTGCAAAATTCCTGTTATTTAGAACATTTTCAGAACATATGATTAAAGGCAAATGAAGGCCCCAAACGGTTCAGACATTAAGGAAAAATAGAAATTTGATAATTAACCCACAAAACCAGGGGGATCTTTACAAGAAAATTTTGACAACATGCAGATAGCTCATTTATTTTCTGACTCTGATTAAAAAAACTAAGATTCTACTCCAGAAAATATTATGTGCGCCTCATTGCAGCACAAATTCTTACATAAATCTTTCTTTTCTTTCCAGCAGCTGATTCAAAAATCATATTGTCATGTTATATTTCAAAAGGAAGTAAGACTCAATATAAAATAACAATCAATCCTAGGACAAAATAACCGTCAAATTTGATGATTAAAATATCAAGAATAGAGTCTCAGCTGGTCATTGTAAACAAAGCATGCTATGGAGTCAATGAATAAACACAAATTTGTGCTTGCAAGTATTAAAAACGCATCCAAAATATCCTCATGCACATCAAATGCCCCAGAACCAATCCCATAATATGTGCTTCACCAACATAAAAAAAAAACAAACAAAACAAAAAAAACAAAAAAAAAAAAAACCAAAAAAAAAAAATGAAAGAGGGAAAAGGATTTAGTTTAGCCTCTTCAATTGAATTGGCCGATTAGACACAGGAAAAAGAACTGAGTTAATCTGTGTTTGATGTTTCGAAGGAAATTTTCAAGCATGTGCTTGAGTGCTTTGCAACGTATAAAACTAAACATATATTGACAAGAATACCTGTAGAATTCTTTGATTGCAGCCACTGACTTGAACCGCAAGTGCTCTTCAGACCACACTTTATCTGAAGACATATCATGCGTGCTACTCGGTGGTCCAACTCGAGGAGGTGGAGAAGTAGGAATAGATCTATCAGAAGCGCGATCTGTATTTCTAACCTCTCTATTACCATGGCTAATATTTCGTTCCTGAGCATGAGAATGATCATAAACTGGAGGAGCAGCAAACCTGTCTGGCATATATCTAGGCATGTGATCCTCTCTTTGGCCGTAACCTGCTCGTTCCGGCATGGAACTGAAGCCATTCTGGCCGGGTCCCATCCTTCGTCCATCTCCAGGACTTGGCATCTCAGCCAGAGAAACATTAGGTCCTGATGGCTGCCCTCTGAAAGCCATTCCTCTTGCAAGACCACCTTGGGGCCCGAGAGTTATGGAATCATCACCCAGTGGTCTCTGGGGAAGTGGAACAGACATGGTCCTGTTCTCAGAGGGATGTCGCTCCTCCATTCGCGCATCCTGAGAACCATAACCACGTGGCTGTGGGGCTGCACCCCGATAGCCACTCATCTGGGAATTTGGTGAAGGTAACATACTAGGAGACCTTGGTCCAAAATCCATAGGACCCCTTCTAACAGGATTCCCCATGCTGGGAACACGAGCCAGCCTAGCTTGCGCCTGACGCTCTTGAGCAGCATCTCTGTGCACCTCCTCAATCTTTTTCGGACCTTCAACTTTCCTCCTTTGTTGCCACTTGTTCTTTCTTAGATCAATAGCATCTTTCAACATGAATCTGACCCTAGATGAAAGTTTCGTGTTATTAGATAACCGTGCCATGATATCGTAATAGTAATCCATATGCTCTTTTGCTTTTGGGTGATCTATCATCTCCCCAATTGTGCTCATCAATTTGCACAAGGCCTCAATGTTCTCCTCATCAGGATTCTGATACTGACCCAACAACTTATTTATGCACTCATGCATAATCCTCTCAGTCAACATTCTCTTCTTGTAAAGTTCTCCAATGAGTCTAATATTACCGAGCATACGTCTTCGGGCACGGAGTCTCTTTTCCTCTCTTTCTTCAGCAGACTGTTTAACTTCACCTTCTTCATCAGCTTTATTTGCTTCTTCCTCCTCTCTCTCTCCCCTTTCAAATTCCTCCTGACATTTGTTCAAAAGTAATCTCTTGAAGGTTACTTTTTGATTATCCACACTTAGATCAGGTAAATCTGCAGCAAGGTGAAAGCAGAAGTTGGCGTACATCTCACAGAATGTGGGCTCCATCAAAGCTTTATCAAAAATCTGTGAAATCACTCCAGACAATGTGATGCCATTGTCGATATTTACTTGCTTAACTTGTTGAAACAGCTTTTCAAAATTTTGCGGGGTAAGCTTGTTCAAAATAGCCTTCAACTGCCTTTGCTTTGCTTGTTCTTCATCAGTAACATTACCTACTTCGTACTTCCTTTCAGCTTTGTGCATCACTTGCATTGGTGTCTGAGGAGAAGGCATCAAACCCTTCTGAAAACCAGTTCCCCGCTGCCACCTATCAGAATCAGCATTATTTCTTTGCGGACCACCCTGAGGACCAGGGGATTGCATCGGCCCAGATAGGATCCCCCCAGTGTATTGGACAGGTGCCTGCGCCCGTGGATTCCTTAGAACACCGAAATTACCTCCTTGGCCAGGTCGAAACCCAGCTATATTATTCATGTAGCCAACATCTGTCCACATATCTCCTCGCCCTGGCACAATAGGCCCAGGAAACTTATTCCATTTGTCCTCATCTCCAAATCCACTTCCTCGACGATCTGGTCTTGAACTTCCAACTGGTCTCTCCATATTACGTCCCGGGCTAGGGTAGGATTCACGTGAAACATTGACACTAGAAATCACCAAAGTATCCGCTATGTCTGATGTGATTTCAAATCCCTCTGGAAGATCAGAGCATTGTTCCACAAACTTGAGCAGGAAATCTCGCGAGTACCTTTTAGTCGTCAATCCATTGCCATCATCATTATCTTGATTTTCATTCCTTGAAGATCCTAACTCTGGAGTAGAGATTTCAGCAGCATCTTCCCAATCATCTGGCTCTACTTTACCTGGAGCAGGTTTATCATGTAGTGCAACGTTTTCTTGCGACACGTCCCCAGGTATTTGCTTCTCGCTAATGCTTGAAGAGTTTTCTGAACCCTCAGCAGTGGTTAATGTTTCTTTCTTTTCCTCGGGACCTTTGTATGCCATATAAAGATCAGAACTTGTACCAGCAGCTTCTGCTTTTCTATATAACTCTTTTTTTTTCTTCTTAATTCTGGGCACAACACTTTTTAACACATTTGCATCTGGAACTTTATCCTTGAGACTAGATGGAGATGAAGAACCTAATCCACCCATGTTACTGTCAAGATCTTCAGTCTCAGAAGGAGATGGAACCAACAGAGCAGACTCCTGATCTGGAGGAGCATCCTGTACAGAATTTATTTCTCTCGTTTCAATGATATCAGGCACACTCAATGATGCATCTGAAGTTGAAGTTTTTTCATTCTGCACAGATGTAGAAGTCACTGACACAGAACTCCCAGGATTTGGTCCACCTGATATTTGTGTGGTACCATCAATGGAACTACAACCTGAAGATTCATCTGGCTTTTCTTGTGTATGTTCCAATAAACCACCAGTTGTGGATTCTACCTTCTGATCAGAGCTCTCCTCAAGAGTACCTGTGATTTCTGGAGATTCTAAAGAAAGTGTCTTCAAGGATGTTTCCAAACTACGTTCAGATTTCAAACTTTCAGCTAATATAGCTTCTCCTTGTTCCTTTCTCCCCGTTATCTCAGGCTTTGATGGCTTGATATTTACACCTTTCATTCCTAAACCATTAGAAGGATCACCAGTCTTTTCTTCTGCAGCACCCTCATTAACCAAATTAGAAGCATCACACAAAGTAGCTACAGTTGTTGTTAATGGTTCCCTGGCAGTTTCAGATGCCAAATTAGTTTTAGATGAAGCGTATTTTGCGTCCACTGTTTCAGCTTCAGGCAATTGTGAAGGCAAACTTGAGAGAGAAGTTGATGGCCTGCCATTCTGAAAATTATTTGAAAATTCATGCTCACAGTTCATGAAAAATTTGAATCTAAGTGCACAATTAGGAAAAAAAAGAAAACAACAATCCATGACTTACCTGATCCTGCAGGTCTCTGTTGCCTGGTTTCTTATGCTCATCTTTGATGGAATCTGGCACTATTACTCCAGTTCCAGCTCCATCAGCAGAGCTGGTTGATGCTGATGCAGAACCATCCATGTGGGCTGATCCAGGAGCTGAAGTATAGGGTACATCCCCCTTCTTTAACCTTGAAGGTTTTGGCGCCTCTGCTTTTCCAACAGATATTGAACCTGCGGATGGCAACGGCTCTTTCTCTGCATGACTGGAAACAGGCGGTTTCACAGTTACCTGCACAAATAGAACACAATAGGCATTAACAAATAATATACATTTTAAACCATCTTAATTAACAGTGCATGCCAAGACAATATGAACTTAGAGAATTAAAGTCTCCACAAAGCGAATAAGAAACCTGGTTATAGAGTCTTGGCAGCTGAGAAGTGGGTGGAACCTGAGTACTACTGAGAGGAACAGAGCTCGTAGGAGGAAAAAAGAGGGAAGGGGCATTGTAAGAACCAGGATAAAAATTCATCGGTATATTATGTGGAAATGTAGAAATCGGCTGTGGTTGAGATTGCACACCATGATGTAACCTTGGGGCCGGTGAGCTATCAAGCCTCAATTCTTCATGAGTTTCTGGATGAGTAATCTTCACAGTTTTGCGAGAACCACTGTATTTAACAGCAGGCTGCTGAGGAAACTGTGGGGCAATGCCCATTCCCATGTTACCCAGCTGAGGACCCATTGGTGGTGAGAAGGTCAAGTTCTGTCCCTGATGCATCATTCCTTGAGACTGCATCGGGTGTGGCTGGAGGCCTGGGACAAACATTGAATGCTGCACTGGTGGATTTCCTAGGGGTAGGGACATTGGAATTGGCATTGGTAGGGAAGTTCCTGATATGGCTTGAGACTGAATCTGTGGATTAGGACCAGCAAATTGAACAGGAATCTGTGACTGGTGAAATGGCAGTGGCATGGGCATCCCTGGGAGAGGATGTAGGGAAGGCTTCTGAGCTAGAGGACCATGTGGTGCAGCTGAAATTTGGACATCCCTTTTGGATTTAGATGCTAGATGAGCTTCACTGGAATTAGGTTGGTCAAGAATTCCAGCATCCTTTTTAGGCAAATGCTGCTTGGGAACAGATGGAGTTGGCAATGCAGGAGCAGTCCTTAAAGATTCATATTGTGCCTGCTGGAAAAGACATCATGAAGTCAAACCATCATTATTCAACAATTTAACACAAGTACAATAACTAATATCAGATGATCAACTCAAAAACTTAGGTAAGGTAGTTTGAGACAGAAAGTACTAAAAAACGATGCAATTGTAAATTGTTCTGAACAAAAGAATACATCTTAATTTCTTTGAGCATCAGGAATCAAAGGATAATAGTGTTCAACTTCTGTTTTGGGGAAACCAAAGAGGATAAGAAAGCTAGGGATTAGTTTCTTTTTGATGTTCTCAAATAATTATAAGCATTGACATTACCTTCCTTTATCAAAATATTACAAAATTTAGATATGTTTCCTCATAACTATTATTTACTTACACCTTCTTGTATCCTGCCCAAGTACATCTGCCAAAAAGATTTACAGAGATTTCTTGAATAATTCAATTTTTCTTTGCAAGAAGAGATGACATGCAAATCTACTCCTATGAGATTAAAATATAAAACTAGTGCCCATGCTCAGTAGACAGTTGGATAAAAGAGAACCACAAACCTGATCCTTTTTCTGCTCATCCAAATTTGGTGGTGCAGAGCTTGTTCGAGCAGGTATCTACCATGAAAACCAAAAAGAATTAAAAAAAAAAATCCTTATGAACTAGTTGCAAGACAACAAGAAAAATATAAAAGGAGATACAACAATATTGTGAACTTCATGAACATGTGATGTTACCTGCATTCCATTCATAAAACCAGGACTTATGGACCCAAACTGCAGAGGAAATGACTTAGAAGCATCACCTGGAGCTAAAGAATACAATATCCGTAGAAATCATCAACTACAACTATATAAAGAAAGCCTTAACATTTTACAATTAAAAATTTGATCACTAATGTACCTTTCCCAGGTGTTATGGGGGCCTTGGTCTCAGAACCAGCGTTAGCAACATTAGATTGTGAGGTTGTAGATGAAATATTTGAGGCTGGAGATTTGGGAACAGCTCGGTTGATCTTTTGAGATGAAGCATCAGTCAGCTTGAGATTGGAAGAGTTACTGGTGTCTGGTGTTTCAGATAATCCTACAACAGGATGCATACAAACCCAAATTTATAATTATTTATTTAAAATGTAATAATAATAATTATAAAAGGTGGCTTCAGTTTGCACTATTTTTTGTGAAAAATCACCTAACTAATGCACATGAGGAGCGGAGACAGATTCAAAGTTTTCATCTTAGCTGTGTGTATGAAAAAAGGTGTGGATTCATTTGCCAAGAATGAAGAATATTATCAACCTACCAGTGTGTTACATGGGACACACGGTGCACAAAATAACCACACGTTCACATAAAATATACAGTCTTACACACACTAAAGTGAGTGAGTGTGTGAATTTGTTGTTGTCACTTGCACCTAGTGTAGTAATAACCAATGCATATTTTTTACACACACAAAGGTGAGTGAGTGTGTGTTTGCATGTACATCAGTGTGTGGTTATAAATACACCAGGTGTTGTGCACCGGGTGTAGCATGTACTGAATCTCAACTCATATCACACTCCCAAACCAAAACATAAAAAATAAAAATAAAAAGATTATGCTAACCACAAGAAGAAGAAAATTTACATACTATGAGTTGGCTGCTGATGAGCACCATTCTGTACAGCACGTACTGCAGATGAATCACTAGAATCCACATTCCAGTTTCCCACACTGGGCTGCCCTACTGGTGCATTGCTATTATACTTTTTAAAGCTGCACCTCAGAGAAAAGGAAAATAAAATAATCAGGCAGATATCCACAAACCCTAGAATACACAGATATGAATCAACACTCTCATTCACATTCATACCAGACAATCAAAATAAACATTAACAAATACAAAGATAACAAACATAGTTGCAAAACTAATTCGTAAATTCAAGAACAAGACCACATTTTTAGGCTCATTTACAAACAGAAGGCGCACCTGCGGTTAGAAGGATTGGTGGGGCCGGATGAGGCGCCGCCACCACCCTTAGTGGAGACGCCGCCAGAGAACTGACGCTGCTGATTGGAGCTACCGGATCGGCCAGTTTTCCTGTACTGTGTAGTCTCGCTCCTCTCAGCCCTTGATTGATTATGGGACATAAATCCTAATCTTGGAGAAAAAATCGCTTTCCCAGAAATTCAGAACAATCTCTTTCCCTATTGAGATCGACCGATAAAACAAAAGCATCAAAATCAATAATTTTCGTATGCATTCAATCTGGGGAAAAAAAAATCCAAACGACGATTAGACAATCAATTAAATATTTTGTTGTATTACTGATTGCTTTGATTTACTTTACCTGGAACGGATAGAGAGATATTAGGGTTTCTACTGATATAGAACAGTGGCGGGAACCATGTCGAGACGACACCGTTGTATTACAGAAAATAGAGAAGAAGGCGACGAAGAAGAAAAAAGGAAAAAATAAGTAATAAAGATATAAATGATGAGTATAAGTAGTGTGTGATTTTGTGTAAGTGTGAGAGAGATAAAAAAAGGTATAAAGATACAATTTGAGAGAGAGAGAGAGAGAGAGAGAGAGAGAGGAGATAAGTATTTTAGTGTGCATATACATGGAATACATTAATTATAATTACAATTTCCAATAAATATTGAGTTACAGCCAATACAATATTATAAATTTGATAAAATATATATATATATATGACCCAATTTTAAGCTATCATCGTGACTAATTAGGAAATTATGATCGAGATTACCGACATTCAAGATTGCTACCTTGTATATCATGAAATATAATGAATGATTGATTTTAAAGTTAGTTACATTTTATTATTATATTTTTATATGGTATCTTTAAGGTCTATAAATTGTACAGAAAGAAGGTTTGATAGATTGGAAGTTTTATGTAGAGCTAAAATAGATTTGAAAACTAATAATGACGAAAAGGAAAGTATAATAAAAGCTAATTAAGTTAATATCATAAATGACCACGTTCTACATAGTGGAATTTACTTTTTTTATAATTATGATGTTTTATATTGATTTATAAAAAATATAAATAAAAGTCCCACACTATTTTTCATGGATTTATTTAATCTTTTTTTTTTTCGAAAAATATGCACTTCTTCTGTTTACCTTTTCTTTTGGTTGGTGTAACAAACTATCCTATGAGTTGGTCAAGATGCAGTGTTTATAGGGGATGGTATTCTTCCTCTTCTCTACTTGTATCGACAAACTTTTGTATTACTATTTTAAAAAAATTATTTATATTTATTACTTAGTATGTTATAATTTTATATATGTATGACACTTTCATGTGATAACGTAAAAATAAAACCGATTGATATCATATGAATAGCATGACAATGAAGTACAAGTCATAATTATATCAGTAATATTTGCAATACATAATTTAAAAAAAAAACTTAGTAAAATGATATTTTTAATTCTTAATTATTATTTAAAAATATAATTTATAATTTTGGTATGTCTTATCATCTATTTAAGTAGTTAAATATAATATAATACGATTAATATATTTTTTTAATATACAGTAAAACCTCTATAAATTAATAATTTTGGGATCATGAAATTATATTAATTTAGAGAGATATTAATATATCGATAAATTAATATTTTATTAATTAAAAGAAAGACTTTTTAAATTCAACAAATTTAGTACATATGTATTGAAAATAAATAAATTCATATACATGTTTCATTGATTATATTCATACATCAACCAATTATTTGTAATTAATTAAATATATTTATGTATAATATCAATTCATTGTATACAATTAACTATTATATTCATGGACGCATGTATCAATTCATTGGAATTACTTAAATATACATGTTTACATTAATTCGTTGCACTTAAATTTTAAGAAAATCAAGTAACAATAGATTCATATTTTAGCAAATTACCATAATATTTATAATTGTAATATTTATGAATTATTAATTTAGAGTTTTAATGAGACGTAATATTTATAAAGGAATTTTTCGAAAAATTATTATTTTATTATCTTATCGTATTTGATGATTTTTTACAAAGATTAAGTCGGGATTGGAAGATTTTATTATTTTAGATAATTTATTAATTTATAAAGTATTAATTTATAAAGGTTTTAATGAATGTTCCATTTGTAATGAAACATAATTTTCTAACAAATTTTCCTTAAGAGGTCAAGCCAGTGTTTTGTTAAGAGAGAAAGAGAGAGAGAGAGAGAATCCAAGTCATTTTATTTTCATCAACTAATAGCTTCTCAAAGTTGAGTACAACTCTTACAAAACCCGAAAGAATCTAAGATAAAAAAAAAAATTATTGACTAATATGTTTCAATCAACACATTTATATAAGTTTATTTTTTAAACGACAAATTCCAAACTAAATATTAAAACATGTCCAAACTTCAATACAATAAAACTAAAGTTTAGAAAAAATTCGAACCACCCTTGGAGAATGTTGTCATTTAGCTCAATTCATTAACAGATCTACTTCACCTTTAGTAGCTAGAGGTGGCAATTCGAACACCCAACCCAACCCAACCAAACCAATCATCCTAATTGAAAAGTTCAAGATAGGTCTGACGGGATCGAAACTTCTTTGGCCCGCCAAATCTCAAACCTATCTCATCCTATTTAAATACAACTATACGTCATCAGGCTATCTAACGAGCCACATGGGCCATCACATATAGAGCCCAACCCAGCCTATGTCTAGGACCATTTTGCCACCTCTCTTTGTGACCATGATAAAAGAATTAGTTATGCCATAAAGTATGTCTTCCTTAACATAGTATTCCCAACAAATACTCGGTCTAAGAATGCATAACTGGAATCCACAATTCCAAAAAATACACCTTATCCAAACCCTAAATAACAAGAAAGAAAAAGGAACAAGATGATGAAAGAGAGACAGTAATCTTGAAATAAAGTACATAAATGTAGAAATAATCATAGAGAAAATGGCTTTGCATACACATCAAAAGGTTCGCAAGCAGTCAACTGTGGCTCCTGTTACAAAAAAAGATTGAGAATGGAATTAGAAACACATATTCGTTTGATTTCACCGTGGAAATGTAATACATAGAATCTCAAAAAGGTATGGCAACAAGTATATGTAATCATCCAAATCATAAACCCCATATACATAACTAACATTTTTGCAATGTCTTGTGTTACTCAACACTAGCCTAGTCGCCCAGTATTTCTTTCAACGATTAATAGAGGGGTCAATTTGAAGATGCCAGCTTCCAGTTAGTTTTATTATCAGAGTTAAGTTTCATTAACACGAAGACAAACTCAGCAGCAGTGGTGTTGTTGATATTTCTAAAGTTTTAAAATTGCAACAAGGATAGGGTAGGTATAAGTAGTTTAATATGTTTCAATCTTTCAAACCCCTAATCACCAAGCACACGGGGCGATAACTTTTAGAAAATTTATTCCTAGACGTGTATGAAACAATAAAGCAAATGCAGCGATTATGTGAATGCAAATAGCTATTTAGAAGATATACTGAAGTACCTGTCTAAAGCCGCCACCAGGGCCTATGCTACCTCCAGTAAGAAGCATAGTCAGAAGAGACGTCGCCACACCACCTCCAATGCTAGGAGTAGAACCTCCAGCATCTCGAATTGCGGTACGCATTGCATTTAGGATGCTTCCATATGTGGTTCCATGACCACGCTCGATGGCTTGAATAAAACAGAAAGTCATGGCACCAGTTGAAGTGACTTTTGACAGAGCCTATTGAACAATTTTACAGCTGAATTTGAGTTTCTGTACAATAATGAATTGAAATATGAGTTTTTCTATCAGAGCATCACAACTTACAGATGTATCAGCCGATGTTTGATCATCGTCACAGCCACTGAAGGAAATTACTTCACCACCATTTGATCCTTTCCATACTCCAGATCGAGGACGATGGTCCTCCCATTCATACTGTCCGCTCCTATTTCCAGAATGTTTACAATAATGAGATTGTAACTAACAAATGGCATATAGAATACTTGATGCAAAGGGAACCAACACGATAAGGTCCAAGAAGATAATATTTCTTAACATTACGTAATTTATCACGACAACAATTGATAAGTGTTATCTGATTCGCTCAACAAGAAATTGATTAAACTACATTACTTAGAAAAAAAGGTATTTTGTGTCACTGTGGTATCTCATACTAAAGGGTCTTGTTAAAATTTCAAGAAAGCCTACTTTCTTAAAAAAAAAAAAAGGGAAAGCTTGCAAGATCCTGAAAATTAACATTTGGAGCTTATAAGCCCCTTCCTTAAAAGTTTTACCAAATGATTTTCAAAATTTGAGCTCTTAAGCATCTTATAACATGTTTTAAAGAGCTTATAAGCTGACTGTTGCCAAATACAAGTTAACTACAAAATCTCAAGCAAAATTATGAGTGAATGTCATATATGATGCCTGTACATCAAGAAACAAGGCACAGACAAAATCTCAAGCAAAATTATAAAGAGGTAATGTTATATATGATGCCTACACAACAAGAAATAAGGTTCAAACACAACTTCACAAAGAAAAAAACTTGAAAGATGCTCATATTCATCAAACAAGTAATTAAAATATTCCTTTGAAACGATGACCTGATAAAACTTGTCAGTTATAAGATGTTGGTAGTTTGTGCATATCCTTTTCCTAATATCTTCAAAAGTTAACATCTATGTTTATCCTTGCTAGTTCGAAATCACTCATTTGAGAAAACTTATTCAGATGGCAATCATGTTCTAAGCAGAAGTGAGAAAGATCTTAGAGTATGTTAGTCTAATGCAATTAAGGAGTTGACAGACTACCTTCTCATCCTGCAAAGAAAGGGTAAATCAAGAACTGTTCCACTATGGCAAGCATCTACAATGGCGTGAAGTTTAACACCAAGGGGCAGAGGTCTGACAATAGATGCATTAATTTCATCGTCTACAATCATACCCTGTGTTTCAAAATCAAGTGGGCATAAGGTTTCATCATATCCATCTACTTCATCCCCATTATAGTTCCTTTGCCGAGATCCATGGCCAGAATAATGAAATACCAAGGAATCTCCAGGCTGACATCCCTGTACAAGCCAATACATTGCCATCCGCATGTTATTCTTGGTCGGGATTCTGTAGGGGTCAATTTCTTCTTCTGCATTTGGATATATGAAAACAAGTCAACCATCAAAGAGATGCTACATATTAAAAAATTCAAAACACAAGAAAAGAAAAACTATTCCGAGTTACTTTGAAAAATTATGTCGGATAAGAAAGGACACAGAGTATACTACTTGAGAACCACGACTAACAGTGGCAGACCTTTTTTCATTATCAAGATAAGTCCAAAAATCTATTTCTCATGTTGATAGATTTCGCGAGAAGAATAACAATAAAATATCAAACTCAAGATAGCATCAAATAGAAAGAAACAGTGAGCACAATTCTTCAATTCATATAAGGTATGGTACTAAGTTTTGGCACGACAATAACTGCATAAAGCTATTAAATCTTCTCTTTTTCTTTCCATCTGGAACATTGTTAACAAACCACAATCACCACCAAGCAAATAATAAAGGAGTTTATCTTTTGGCAGAGGGATCGGCTTAGAATTACTCAATGCTAGAGATCACTAATTGATGGGTAGTGAAAGACAACTCCATTAATAAGGCCGTTTACAGAAATGCATTACAATTATAGGTTTTCTTCCCATAGAAAATATCATAGACAATAGTTTGTAGGCATCTGAGTACTGTTTTTTATTTAATCAAAAGATTTTACCTTTGCCCATACAGTCTGCTTAGCATCAATTAGAACTCGATAACATAAAAAACAATTAGAACTCGATAACAAAAAAAGACATTACCACCCAACCATCTCATTTTCCAATGAAACAACATTCCATTCCCAAAGAGCAAAATATCCCCAATCGTCATATTAATAAATAAAAAACTAAGAGTATAGCGAGTAAATCTCTACTATCTCTTTCCCCCTTTACCAGTAAGCATGAGAATAGAAGATTCGGGAAAGCGAAACTTATTGATCAGGAGATGTTTCATGCACTTGGCGTCATTAATGCATCCTTTCAGCTCGTGGCGGGAGAACTTGTACGATATCCCC
Source organism: Scutellaria barbata (assembly GCA_028654395.1). Classification (NCBI taxonomy): domain Eukaryota; kingdom Viridiplantae; phylum Streptophyta; class Magnoliopsida; order Lamiales; family Lamiaceae; genus Scutellaria; species Scutellaria barbata. The sequence continues at coordinate 7,233,676 of CM053646.1, read as the reverse complement.
ACGATCACAGCTTTCTTACGACCGTGAGCGTTGGGCGGCGGTCCGGGCGGCGCGTGGGAGTAAGGAGACGGCTGAGCAGGCGGTCCAGGTGGCGCGTGGGAGTATGAAGACGGCGGAGCAGGGGAGGGCGCGTGGCGGGGATCGCCTATCTGAGTGATGGCCTGGCAAATAGCGCATCGGATGGAAGTCGCACCGGGCGGCATCTGCAGTGGGGTGCGGCAATTAGAGCAGTTGATGAGCATGAACATGGTGGTTGGTGGTTGGAATTCGGAAGTTGAGGTTGCCGGAGAGTATGTATATGGGAGACTGATCGGGGTTTGGTGGTGCCGGCGGAGAAGAATAATTATTCCGCGGGATTTTAAGCAATAATAATGATTTATATTATTAAAAAATTAAGCGTTGAAATCCTAGATTTCCTTCCGCGTCCAATTTATAACTTAACGCTTATTTGTGTATGCGTGTCTGCATATATATAAATTAATATTATATTAATACAGTATTTATTTCCTTTTTCTAAAGTTATTTCTTTCATTCAATCTATCCTTACAAAATACTATTTTCCTTTTTTTTTTTTTTTTTTTGTGTTTTTAGATACCAAATCTCCAAAATGATTAATTTTTTTACATTTTCTTTTCTAATTTTTCATGTAAGAATTAGAGTTAATGATCAAAACAACAATATAGCCATTTTTTATAAATACAATTACACCTGCCAAATATTTTCTTAATATTTATGAAATAAATAAATTTAAAAAGTTAAAAGGATTGTAATTTCTTGGTTCTCAAATCCAATACCATCTATATTGGATTTTCAATATATACTTGACATCTTTTATAATTCTATCATAGTTATATATATATATATATATATATATATATATATTTTTTTTTTTTTTTTTTTTTTTTTTTTTACTAATTCTAAATTTTATTTTTAACTACAAATTAAAGGTGAAGAATATTCAGAACTAAGACCTTGTCTAAGTTGCGAAGAATATATGGGAGGTAACCCATACTACCCACTTTCCTATAAGATCTTTCTTTTATACCCATTAATATAATAATCAATCCATTATACTCATAAATATAACAAAACATCCCTTTCTACCCATTTTTCTTGGAAAATTACTATCCTAACCTTGTTAACTTTCATTAATTATCAAAAAACCAAGATTGCCTTTAGCCAAATTTTCATTCTTCCACACTTATATTTATCAGATCCGGATTAGCCCTCTGATCAATATCAGGCCCAACATGCTTCCGTAAATAAAATAAAATTGAGTTTAAATCATACCTTGCCTTTGTCTCTTAAATTCCCTTGGACCTCGGTTTAGGTTTTACGGATCAAAAATCCAACCACTCGCCCGCAGTCTATGGTTCTGAAACCGATTTTCTTGGGAACCCAGATCGCAATCCTTCTCAACGGCAACCTGCCTATAAGGAGCTCACGGGGAAACTCACTGCCGGATGAATTTTCACTCAGAATTATAAAATTTTTGGACAGAATGTCGGAAAGCAAAAACCTTGTTTATTGAAGAAAATAAACTAAACTATTTTACAATATTACTATTCTCCGCCATTGGAAGAGAAACTTGAATTAGCCAATCATGGCTGATACTCGAGAAGGGGAAACCCCCATAAACAAGAAAGCTTGAAAGCTATACTATTACAAGACTAGAGAGAAGATTTCGAAAAACTTATGAAGAGAGAAGTGTTGTGTATTTTCGATGATCTTCATTTGAGGCTGAATGTCTCCTTTTATAGGCCTTAATGTACTCCTGTTGAGGTTGCATTATTGCATTTGCCAGCTTGCAATCCACTAGATGAGTGGGTAATGGGCCAGCCTTCTTTATTTCTCACCCACCACTCGGTAGGTGTATCTACTATCTTCGTTGTCTTCTTGTGTCGGCAACGAGTTTTTCTTTAGTGGAGGGGTCCTCCACCTTTGTCTTTTGGTGCAGGATGCAGATTCTTCAATGGTGGCGGGACAGGCCACTATCTCTTGTCTAAAATTGGCATCCAATGCTTTTTTCAATGTATTCCTATACTATTACATTAGTAGAATACATGTTCAGCTTGTTTACAATCGAGTCTAATTAGACCCGTTTCCTTTTATTACATTTTTGGTTTTTACTTTCTAAAAACCCTTCCATTTTCCCTTTTTCTTTGGGTATTCGGGCTTGTCCTTTTTTATTTTGAAACCTTGTCCAAACAGTGGTTTCTCTTGTGTTTGACAGTAAGAGCATATCCGTTCTTCCCATCTCCCGATATGTATCATATTACATATCTTCTTCCTTGTTTGTTCCGTGGCTGGAACCTTGTTTTCCCAGATTAATTTTCTCTTATTTTCAAAGAGGTTTTCAGCAAATCCGGTAGTTGTTCCTGTCATGAAATTTAACAGGAATGATCCATTCACAGAGTTATGAAATATTTTGAATGGATACTTCACTTTGTCCATCTCGGTGAGACAGACCCAAAGACCCCAAGCTCGCCTCGTAGATATATCATTTTCAGTCAAGGCGACTACCAAAGGGCTGTTTTCTGGGGGTGTTTTGGCTCGGTTTATCGCCCCCATCTCAGGTCTCTGTAGTTTTATGAATTGAAAAACTGGATGAGACCCTTTTCCTGTAATTTCTGGAGCAGCAGAGATAATTTTCAACTCCAGTATATCTCCTCGACCCAAGTATGGGTTGTTCTGCCATGAGTCATGCACAGCAGTGGATATCCAATCCGGTAATTTGGAAATCTCCGGAAAGCTGGGTGCGGTAGTGAACACTGAAGCAATTGCTCCAAAATCAAACCATTCCCGCACATCATGAGGGTTTACCCCCGGGAGCATCCAAAGTCTTGGATACTTACCAGACCAATCAGCAGTAATTCTATTTGGATTGATCCCATTTCTTGTCACCAATTTCTCCCAAGTTTTTTGGTAGACCTGCAGAGGAGAAATAGCTTGATTAGTGTTAACCTGTCTAGGGCCAGTCTGGGGCCTTAGGTTAACCTCTTCCTCTTTTACCCCAGAGGTGCTGGGTTGACTCGGGTTGTTTGGAATTGCTTCCTGACCTTCCGAATTAATAATTTTATCGGAATCCGATAAAACACTTGGTTCGGCTTTATCAGCCTTTTCACCGATATCTGATGAAAAACTTTTATCAGCAGGATGTCCTGCTTCGGGTATATAAGTACCCTGTTTGTTCATCGATGATGAACTTCTCTCGTATATTTCTTTCTGCATCACCGATGGTGAACAGGCCTTGTTTACAGGATCTACTAATGCATTCCACAAATCATTATTTGAAGTTATGGCTGCACGTAGAGTCATTTGGACTTTGTCCAAATCAGCTTTCTGGACATAAGATGCCGCTTCAGCTCTTACCCTTAGTTCCTCAAAGGCCTTATAATGCATCTCAAGGTTTTCCCTAAGGTGCCTTGCTCGTATTGTGATGGAATCTGCTTCAAGGATATCCATCCCTTGTTAAGAAATCTGCAAGAACATTCTCATTAGATTTTACAATGACAATATCAAAAAGATAATATTGGCATTCTGCTTGCCACCTGATAATACGTGCTTTTTCGATCTTGGATTCAAGTTTGTTTTTCAAAAAAGCTTTAACGTTAGTATTATCAACTTTTAATATAAATTCTTTAGCTAATAAAAATAAAGGCCATTTTTTAAAGGCCTTCCAAACAGCAAAGAATTCTTTCTCGTTAATATGCCAAACTCTGGCCTGTTGTTCTGTAAACAACCCTCCAGTGTATCTACATGGTTCTTCACCCGTAAATGTCTTTCGCATGAGCACTGCTGCCCATCTGAAATCATTAGCGTCTGTGTAGACGACTAACTGATCCTCATCTTGAGGAATCGCGAGTTTTGGCAAGTTACTACAGACCTGTTTTAACTCACGAACTCTTTGGGAATGAATATCTTCCCATTTCCATTTGGTCTTCTCATCCTTTTGTAATAAAGGACGGAAATCCTTTCAATATTTTGCCAAGTCCTTAATGAATGAACCTGCAAAATTAATCACTCCTAAGAAGCTTTGAAGGTGCTTCTTATCTCTAAGAACATTTGGGAAATTGCAGATTTTCTCCACAATATGTTCCTGTAGTTCCATTCCTGCATGGTCAATAATAACACCGAGAAACTCGATTCGATTAACCGCGATTATTGCCTTCTTTTCAGAGAGCACTAATCCTTCTTTATGACATGCTTCTGAAAATATTTCAAGATGCTTTAAATGATCTTTCATATTCTTAGAGGCAATTAAGATATCGTCTATGTAAACAAACATAAACTCAAAATAATCTTTAAATAGATTATCCATCTTTCGTTGGTATATCTGAGGTGCATTCGCAAGACCCATAGGCATTACGTTCCAGATATACTGACCTTGTGGTGTAGAAAAAGCAGTTAATTTCTTAGACTCTTTTTCTAACTTAATCTGGTAAAATCCAGACTTGCAATCAAACTTTGAAAACACTTTTGACCCTTTAATACAATCAATTAATTGTTCTCTACTTGGAATGTAATAACCATCAAATTCGGTAATCTTATTAATATCTTGATAGTTAATTACTAACCTTGCTTTTCCTCTCTTTATTTCGCCATGGTTTCTTACCAAAAACCCTGGGCTACTATAAGGAGAAATACCTGCTTCGATCAGCTTGAGATCGATATGCTCGTTGATAATCTTTTGCATATCCTTTCGATCTTCAAGATTCATCTGTATCGACTTGTATCGAACCAACTCGTATCTGTGTTGTTCTTTTACCTTCAACGTTGCTTCGATCTGGTTTTTGTCCCACCAGGCTAAAGGATTTTCATTGTAGTTTCTCTGAATTAGCCTTTTAACATTTTCGAGAGAAAGTAGACTTTCCTCATTAATGTCAATCTGGGGTGGTCCTTCTTGTAAGGCATTCTTTAGAAACTGAATAGCTTCTTCATGTGCCTCTTCCATTCCCTCTTGTCTATATGACAAAAGAGCTTTACCAAATTTCCTCTTATCCTGCATTTTTGGATGAGTTAACTTGGCTTCATTATCACCACGTTTGCTGCGAAAATTAATAGGCATGATCCTATTAAAAGCTTTTTCTCGCCGCAAAACCTGTATCATACTACCACAGTTAGTAGTAAAGGTTAACAGGTTCTTGTGATTATCCTGCTCATATTTTGCAAAAGTTTGGATAAAATTGTTACCAAGCAAAATATCAGCACTTGTATCATGAATATAGATTGGTGACATTCTTACTTTATACCAAGGGATATCGAATGCGCCTCCGATCATTATTCGTGTTTCTCGAATACCTTTATTGAGTATAAGGATCTTCTGTGAGAAGTCTCTTCCTGCAATAAGAGGTAATTTTTCCACTGCTTCGCTGGGAAAAACTCCTGGCTTTGCTGTGCAAATGCCTGAACCTGAGTCAATATAAGCTGCAAACTATTTCGTCTTATATTGTTCTTATAATATCCCTACAGATATATATATAGAGAAAATACTTGTCATTCAGAATCGTTTGGATAGATTCCTCTTTTCCAAGATTCTAACAAGTTTATCCTTGAGCTTCTAACATTATGCTCACGGATCAACTCTTGAAACCTTACTTGATGAGTCTGTCCATTATCCCGCATTTCTCTAATGCGTTCCGTCAACTCATCTTTCTCTTTTCTGAGATCTTGGATCTCTTCATCAATACACCTTCCTGGCATAATTTAGAACCTGTCTGGATTGTTTGGATAAATCTTTCTCCTCCAGCGTTCTAGCATGTCTATTCGTGCGTTTATTTGACTAATTCTTAACGCAGCCTCTTGTATCCTTATAACTTCCTGGATACTTCTTTACTCTGGTAGATTTTGCTCTCGCAAAGATCTTAACAAAGTTATCGTCTGGTCTCTTTGTATCGTGAGATTAACGATCTCTTGGTCAAGCTTGATTCCTGGCATAATGGTTTTATTCTACCCTGATTGTATGTCCATCAAGGTCGAACTCCATCCATTTTTCATCTCTTCTCCAGGGCTTATGTTCCTCAAGGAAACTTAACCCTAGGGTCATAACTCCTTTAGTTATGCCTGCACTTCCTGTAACAGATACATGATAGCCTGCTATTTCTAACATGCCTTCATATCTATTAATACTTGGTTGTTGTAAATGATATATCTCCTCACAAGGAAACAAATTATCAGTTTTAGATATATCAAAAATAATATAGATTTCTTTCCATTCATTATTAGGGCATTTCATTTTTACATTTCTTACCCTAATTTTTTGTGGATATAAATCCTCACAAGGCTTAGAATCCTACCTTCGGAAAAGGACAACCTGTTACCAATTTCTGAATCAAACCTTAATGATCTATTGTGTAAGATAGGTTGATCCTTAATTAGTAAATTAACACCCCCTAACCTTGGTATCTGGATTGGGTCTGGTGTTCTAACCTTTGCAAATTCCTTAAAAATTATAGGAATTTCTATATACTCTTTCCTAAGAAACATATCTGAATGATGTGTGTTGGAAAGCGCATATGCAATTCTATACGTGATAGAATATGGACTATTTCCTTCTTTCATAAGATCAGGTCGTTTAAAATCCTGATAAAGGGTTAAGACTCTACTAAAATCTTGGTCAGCTAGGTTGTATGCAATCCTAGGATGAATGTCAAACATAAGTTTGCCAGCATACAAATTACCTACCATTGTACCAAGACAACTTTCTCTTAAGTTATTGATTCTTTTATCCATTACAGATAAATGTAATTCAGAATCAATTCCTTCTTTGAAGGTAGCTTTAATCACTACTTCAATGGTTCCAATATGGATCCATTTCATCGTGACCGCTACTTCTTCTTTAAGATGACTCAGTTCCTCAAGAATTTCTTCTTTTGGAATAAGTTGCATCTCGACTTTATTACCGGTTAGATCTATTGGAAGAGAGAACTCACCTGAGTTCACCCGGTAAATGATATGGTGCTTGCGTTGTCTTAACCCGATCTTGTCACAAAATCGATTAAGACTTCCTTTCTTAAATCCATCATATGGACCTAATGTTGAATCCTGTCTCATGATTTTTTCCATCGTCTTTTTAGAGATGGTCATTTTTGAGAAGAATCCTGATAGACTATCCGTCGTCTGGAGTCTATCTTCTGGTTCGCCGGAGCTACTCGTCTGATTCTGTAGATGATCCATCGGATCCTTCTGAAACAGATTCCAATTCTTCTTCATAGATGCTTTCATCTGAAGAGATGTCCTCGAACTTGTAAACTGGCACCAAATCACCATAGAAGACAGCATCTCGGATGTCGTCTGTGTACTCGAATTGGCGCACATTTTTTTGCTTTTGTGGGCAATCGGGCGAAATATGGCCTCTCGCGCCGCACGTCCAACAGTTGCAATCCTTGAAACTTTCATTTGTACGAGTGTGAGCTCGTTTGAAAGTTCTTTTCCGGGTTGTTCCTCCTGCTGGCTTCCCTGTGGATCTAGATCCCTGTGAAGAAAACCTGGAAGGACCAAACTTTTGACCTGATTTGTAAGATCTAGCCTTTGATTTGGACCACCATGATCTTCCCTGTTTGGAAGGTCTCCTGTATGATCCTCCGGACTTAGATTGAAACCTTCCCTTGAAGTGTTTCTTTCTCTTTCCGTGTCTTTCGCGTTGTGGTTCTCCGATAATACTCGGAAAATCATTGTTGTCGCAACAAAGAGGGGTCTTTTTCACCATTCCTCTTAGTTTCTTCTTGTTCCTTTGTAGTGTCACTTGTTGACACCATTCTCGTATACTGTCCTTGAAAAAGGACATCCTTCTGGCCACTGAATCGACTCGGCCTGTAGGTACCTTGTAGGTTTGCATAAGCATTTCCCTCCATGGACTGCAGATTTTTGCAAAGAATAAATCTGTTGCCACATTCCACGGTACATCTGCTTGGAAATAATATTTGCGGAACCAATATATATATTCATCCGCATAACATATATTTCTCAATTCGAGAGCAAACAGAGCTTGTGTATACTCTCTTTTCTTCCCGTCTTTTCTTTTCTCAAAATATCCGTCCCCGAGGAAACATATTTTGAGTAGATGACCCATCCTTTCGACAATTGTTATAACATTCTCGTTGGATAAGATCTCTTTTTTGAGAGAGGCTTCGGTCATCTCCCATGCCTTCTTGGCTGATCCTTGCAAACTATTTACCAATATCTGGCAAAAATGATCGTTATCAACATCCAGTGTTGATGAAGCAACTTTCATGGATGACATCCACTCATTGATCAAAACTTCCATATTTCTGAAATCGATGATGTCTGTTGTGAGCATCACTCCAAACGGATGAGTTGGTTCAAGCATCGTTTTTGCCTAAGGGCTTTTGGATACTCCTTTAAACCTTCCCTGTCTACTTCTGGCTTGTCGAGCTATGTATTCTTCATACTCAACCCCGTCCTGCCACCACCTGGGTTCGGGAGGAACCGGTACTTCAGGTACTGGTGCTTCAGGTACTGGTGTACTTGTGCTTTCCTCTTCCTTCTTCGGAATCGGCGGAATCGGCTCGTTCATCCTGAGGTTTACCAGATCCACAATTCCGAGATTGGAAAGGGATTCAATTAATTCTGCCAGGTCTACTCTTGAGACTTCCATCCGACTTGTCTTATGAGATCAAGTAGGAGTTCGTTGTTGCTTTTAGGCTTCGAAACTTCCGTAGCCTTTCCTTTGGAAATGATGGAATATCTCCGAACGAATTTTTCATACGTTCGTTCATTGATCTTCCAGTTCCTTTGGATGATCTTCTCTTCAGATCTACAATTTCTTGTTTCAGATCTGAAACTTCTTTTTGGATCTCGGATAGAGATCAGACTATCTTCTCCATCTGCCCACCATAATAAATGATGGTCTTCTGGATCTCCCTAAGGTCTTGCGTGACCTTAGATGTGTCTGGAACAATTGTGTTCCAATCTGAGCTGGATGTCATTACTGATATCCTGCACTTGTGTTATCTCGAAAGATTTTCGGATACATTTTCTTGATTTTCTCTTCCGTTAGGCACAAGAAAATAATATTGTTCAACATAATTTAATTTATTTCTTCAATAAAACCAGACTCTGATACCATTCTACGCATCGGATCTCAATAAATATAAATCGTGGAAAAACTCGAATAAAATCTTTTATCCAGATGAAATTATCCAGTACGTGGTATTGTTATACCTTTCAGACCATATCACAAGTATAAATACAAGTGTTTTTTGGGGCACGAGAAAGGTTTCCAACCAATATACCAAAACAATTATATCCGGTTTTCAAAATATTCTTTAGCAATATGGTTTGGCAATAATAAATTAGGAGTTAACATAGCAATTCTCAAAATTAAAATAATCATTTCTTTTTGGATTTCAAAGGGTATTTAGGTCTTTTCACCAAAAATGGGCATTTTGGGTTATTTGTTATATCAATGGGTATTTTTGAAAGTTGTTATAATTAAATGGGTATTTTAGGGTATTAACCCAAGAATATATTCCATGAGGTTTAAATAATTAATTGAAAAAAAATTAAAATCTTGTCCCATAAATTATATTAGTTTATTTTTCATTTATATTGTATGACATAATGACAGATAAGATTACAGATAGATGTCACAGTATGTCGATGGTCACGGAAGGGAAGTGCAGCGCAAATACTCGAAAGACTAGGGACGTAAATGCAAATTGAGCATTTCTATATCTATATAAAAAAACACTTAACAACAGCTTCCTTTCTCGCACGGCTGAATCTAGGGTTTCTGGAGCTGCTTCTTCGTCGCGCCGGCTCTTTCACTGATTTCCAATGGTAATCTCTCTCTCACTGTTACAGTCGAATTTGGCATGCACAGCCTTTATCCAGTGTGAATTGATTAAATGTTTGAAGAATTTGGAGCAGAAGAACTTTGATTTTATCTTCTTTGTATTTGAGCTGTGTTATGTGTATTCTGTTATTTGATTGCGCGTACGTTGATCAGAATATATTTTCATGGGGTTCGCTGCGATTGTGCATTTATGTGTTATGGGGATCTCTTTTTCTTTTTTCTCAAATGTTGTATATTAGTTCAAAAGTTTTTATAAAATGACTATACATGCTCATAATTTAGCCTTCTTGTTAAGGAGTTCATGTTAAAAATTAACCTTATCTCTGTTTGAATTGAGTTTCCCTTAATATTGTAGTTGCTATGTAGTTTAGTGGTAGTTGTGTAATGGTGTTTATCTAATTGCTCTTTATAGTGTTCTAACAGAAGGTAATTTTGAATATTTGAGATATATATTTATGAGGTGCAGTATTAATTCCACTAATTAACATGATTCTTTGCTATGTGCAGGCCAAGAGAACGAAGAAAGTTGGAATTGTCGGGAAATATGGTAGGTGGTAGACTAGTAGCTACATATTTTCTTTATCATATTCCCTTTGATTATTCCTTTGTATTTGTTAATATTCCCTCTGTATCTGGTTAATTTGAGTGAGGTGAAAGCAAGAGTTAACTTTGCTATGAATGAGATGTTGCATTCACAGTAACTAACAATTTCTCATTTCCTTGAGATCAAGTACATCAAAAATGTTTTGCTATGTGGGGTTGATTTCCATTCATTACTTTCTTATTTTTTGGTCCTGGTTTAATGTTCCTATTACACTATAGGTACCAGATATGGTGCTAGTTTGAGGAAGCAGATCAAGAAGATGGAAGTTAGTCAGCACAGCAAGTACTTCTGCGAGTTCTGTGGAAAGGTATGAACCATGGATACATAACATAATATTATGATTGGTTCATTACTTGAAACATTAATTGCATTTTCTGAATCAACTGTTTATATCACAGTATGCAGTGAAGAGGCAGGCTGTTGGCATTTGGGGATGCAAGGACTGTGGAAAAGTAAAAGCTGGCGGTGCTTACACTTTGAAGTAATGATCTTCCCCTATAAGATTTTCATGTTATTATGTTACTAAATCTTGTTTGGTTTGCTAAACTCAGTATATTCTGTGTTTGCAGCACTGCTAGTGCTGTGACTGTGAGGAGTACCATCAGAAGGCTGCGGGAGCAGACAGAGAGTTAAATTTAGAGAATTTGTTTTTTTGATCGATCTGTCTATCAGTTTTAATTTCTACAAACGTTACCTTGACGTGTGAGATTTTTAGCAACTATATGTACTTATCTTCTGTAGCATCCTTTTGACTGAGATTCTTGAAAATTGCCAGTGCTATGGAGAGGTCCATGTTTATTTTCAGTTTTGCATCCATTTAAGTATTTCAATAATATTGTGACTAGGTTGTTGCATGATATTGTTCCAGTTGGTTATATGGTAAGTATTGTTAGCTAACTGAAGTTTTCGTACTTAATTTAGAATGTTTAGTCCCTTTGATGTTTCTCATATAGTATGAGTTTCTATTGGTAAATTATATGGAAAACTAGAGCTTTCATTGTACCCTAATTTCTGCATTTGAAGTGGATATTTTGTTACAGTTGAATCAAGGTTCAATCATATAGCCTAAAGTTTAGCATCACATCTCTATTTTGCTTCCTTCTCTTACTCAACTCGTGTACGATCAAATCCTGTCATCTAATTTAGTTATTAGGTATAATGTAATGTGGCTGATGTATATTTTTTTATGTATTTGTAATATAGTGGATTTTGACAAGTAATTGATGGAGTTATTCTGGAAAAACTATTGAAGCGAATAGATCAACTGCGAAAATATTATATTTTTAGCATTTACTTGTCTTAAATTTTATCTAGTACATAGACTCGGTAAATATTAGGCATGATGAAATTAGTTTTGTATGCCTGCTCAAAATTACTTCCAACATATTCTAAAAGTGGTCCATATTTTTACCCAGGCCACTCATTTATCAGAAATATCAATATTTTTCGAAAATCAGATAATGAAGCTAAAGAATTGTAAATTTTTTTTTTTTTAAATGAGTTTAGGGGAGTGGGCTAAAGAATTGTAAATGGTTAGTTCGTAGTGACAGAATTATTTTTTACAAGATAGTAATAACCTTTTCGATTGTTACATTGGGCTGAAATTTTTGAATTAATAAACTCCCGTGCTTCAAGTATATCAATTATTTTCATCCAAATCATTTCGAGAAACTCATTATATTAGGCCAATTATCTAAGTTTGACTGGGCCGGGTTTAAACTAGAATTTGCAACAAAATTCATCCCATACAGTTAATTTGTTTTAGGACATTTATAAATATAAATATATCTAATAACTAACAGAATAAAAGTCTCATCAAAGGATAGATGGGACCAAGCATGTTACAGAGAGTGTGACTCGACTTAGCTCATTCAAAGTTCTTTTGTCCCCCACTTTTCAGAGATTACAAAATGTCAAGTGTGTGAATTTTTTTCTTTTTGTGAAATGTCATTTCATAATTTAATAAGATGAGCTTATATAAGCTCTTAAACACCTTATAAACCCGTCTCATCTAACTAGCCCTCAAGATATTTAACTAAACCAATTAGAAAAGAAAAGCTTCGATACAGAGTGAAAAAAGATGAAGTGAACACAACTTGGAAGTAGAAATATTACATCCCTCTTGAGTTTTGTCATTAGTCATAGCTTCTTCACATACAGGGCTGTATGGGTTATAGGGGTTTCCCTATGTAGCAGCCCTTAATCATATACCTATCTTATACTTTACATAACCTCAAAAAGAACCAAAAAAAAAAGAGGCTAGATCAACATGGGAGAGAATCTCTCGTGTCCATCTCTGATGTGCCGAGTTGGCAAAGAACACCGAGCTGCTCGAAAATTCAGCTTTCACTTCGAAACCGCATTATGTTTTGAGGAAGGAAGAAGAAAAGTTGTAAAACTGAAGGTGTCACAAATCTACCATACCATCTTTTCTGCTAAAACTCAGCTCGTTTATACGAACAATATGGTCATCGGAAGGCAAGGCTTACATGATGGGAATTGGAATGTCATCACTGTTGCTTCTGTGATGCATTTGCTTTTGAACGGCTTTCACTGCCGCCACTCTGGCTGCATTAGCTGCCCTGTTAGCTGCCCCTACTGCCCTGTTCACTCTCTCGTCTACCTTGCTCACCTCATACGCTTTCTCTGCTGCTCTTCGAGCTTCCTGATAGTTGGACACAGACTACATCAAGCTCCAGATCTCAATTGTTTTTATAAAACCAGATTTTGCTTTAACAAAACATTCAATCCCAATGAACAACAAGCTAGGGTGTTTGACTTGTAATCAATCAAATATCAGCAACCTTATTTTCAAGCTTTAATCGCAGTTTCAAGCATAAAACCCATGGGCTTAGGAGGAATATATCCATAAACATTCTAACCCATATCTAGCCATCATGTTTGATCAATACAAACGTTCTTCATTTCTATTGAAGTGTAACAAATCTTTATTACTAGATTTTATTTTTTTCCCAAGTAATTTGGTTTTCCCAATCCCATTTATAATTCGAGTCAATAATACAGTACTTTCTACACGTCATATTGAGCGCATTTTACATGTCCAAACCACCTTAAGCACATTTCTCGGCTTATCTCATATATTGGGGCTAGAACAAATGAGGAAAAGAAAATTTGTGTGCCCCCAGAGTACTTCCCACTTTTCAAATCTATTTGTAATAAAATAATACGTGAAAAGTTTACCTGAACCACGTTAAGCACTTTGGAGTGATTGACAGCAACAGGAGAAACGGGATAGACGGTGCTATGTGTGCTTGGAACATCAAGAATCCCATTTTGCCAGTGACCGGACTGAGTTTCACCATTTCTAAAAGTGTACATTCCAAGCCCCTGTCTTTTACCTTCATGCCAAGCACCCTCATAACGGTGGCCATTTGCAAAATAGTAGACTCCAAATCCGTGCATTTTATCTGCAAAATATTCTCCTGCATATCTATCACCGTTCCTGCAAGCATTAATAGTAAAATCAGTATGATAATTCAAATATTCAAGGATGATCCGGCACCATATAATTGCTACAAAATATTCTATGATCCAATAATTATAACTCATTAAGCAACAGAAGACATGATATTCTGTTAAAGAATGCAGATAACAGAAATAGTTTGCAACCTCAAATACCACCATCACCACATACAACAAATCAATTGCCAAGGGACAAACATTAAGGCTTTCCAAAATAAGAGGAAATGGAACCAGGAAAACCTAATGAGCTCCAACGAACTTAAGCTTAAACTTGTTCGGGCAGTGACTTCTAAGTGCTGAAGCATTAGAGAAAATATTATTTACTCTGAAGTTCGCACATTTAAAGATTGTTTCCTTATTTATCATTTTTGTTCACACATGCACTCCTCATCCTACCATAGTTCCTAATTAACTATTAGAACAGTATGATAAATCCATATTAAGTAAATTCCCACTATGTCGTCGTATTGTTGTCTGATGTCATAATTTTTTTATTCTAATAACATTTGCCTAGAAATTGTACATACGGCTATCTTTCGTCATCAAATAGAGTTGAAATGCCCTCCAAATGCTACTCCATTAAATTTTCAAGGACCCGAACCCAATGACGGTATGGCAGTGTTTGCATCATCGTCAATCACAAAGACATCACGTAAATTAAAGCAAAAAAAGGTAAGGAACCCAATTAAGTACAAGACTTTAACAGGCAGTTTTAATACAATACAAAGTACAAAAAATGTGGCTGGAGCCTTAACATCATCTTATCTTACTCCTTTTAAATGGTGAAACGTTTGTATCATAAATACAATGGATAAGAACAAACTTCTATTAAAGAGCTCACTTTTTTCTAAATTCTTCAATTTAGATTTGTAACCCACATAGGAAAATTAGAATAGTAAATAAATCAACATGGCCTGATTCTTCAATCCTTGTTCTTAGTAAACATTATCGTCAATTTTCAATTAACTCATTGCCGAAAATGTCTCCATTAATGAAAACCATCTACTATCAAATAGTAGCTCCAGAAGGCAGCAGACATGCAAAAGAAAGCTTCATTACATAAATCAAGGATATTCCTAATAGTTTTTCAAATGAATTCCCAGAAAGATGTCATGTAAACAGGCATTTTAAGTTTATGGATCAACTTATCCTAATGGTCACATAAACACTTAGAAAACACACAAACATCGGTGAAGGAAGGTGATGGTGTTTATTTGATACAATACATTAACTACTAAATCAAACTTAAGAGTGCTAATGTCCAAAAAGCAGCATAATCAAGCTGAAAATGACTCAATCGAAGAGAATATTCACTCTAACTGATACAGATAGTCCCATAACTCTCCAAATTGAACAATTACTCAACTATGACTACAATCAGATAAAAACAATCATTAAATGCATCACATATAAAAAATGGAATAATACAGAGCAAAGCATGATCGCTGGTACCTGAAATGATAGTGGCCAAGACCATGTTTAACACCCCACTTAAATTCCCCCACATACCTACTACCATCCTCACACGTATGAATCCCACACCCATGGCTCTGCCCACTGGACCATTCACCAGCATAAACATCACCTGTATAGAACCTATAAACTCCAAAACCATGCCTAAGACCCTGCCGATACTGCCCTCTATACCGGCTTCCCCTTGCCCATGTTTCAACCCCATAACCATCATACTTTCCATCAATCCAATCACCTTCATATCTCCCACTCATGTAATAGTAATAGACTCCACTGCCACTACATTTACCCTTATGAAACTCACCCTCATACACATCTCCATTGGTGTATGCCTGGACATAACACCCTGAGATCACCTTTTTATCCGCCTTCTGTCGCGAACCAATCGACCAAAACACCGGTAAATGAGGCCGGCAAGCATGATCCTTTGCACTAATTTTAATCGGCAGGGACCTAGCAAGGAACAATCTAATCGTGGGAAGCCTTGGAATGGCCAAATTAAGGGAGAAAAGCAGCACAGCTGAGAAGGCAAAAGCAGAAAGGAAATCAAGAATGAAGGACCTCGAGGGGTGAGACACCAAAAAGTAAAAGAAAGGGAGACTGAGCAGAAGAATTAGACGAAGGTGAAGGCGGAGGCGGCGGCGCAGGTGGCGGAGATGGTGGTGGAAATGGGTCAAGAACTTCTGAGACCTATAGTAAAAAAGACTGAATTTTGTAGGTGGGTTCTGCGGAGAAACACCGTATCTATGGAGGGCATTGGACAGAGTGGGGGTCTTGGAGAGGGAGCGAGAGAATTGCTGCTGAAGATGGGGCCTCTTGAAAGGGGTGGGCTTGGGGGTAAAAGAATCATTCTGGTCCTGCAGCTGCTGATTCTCATCATTGATGAGGATCTGGAGGGTGGGATTATTCACAGAGGAAGAAGAAGAAGGTGGATTCGGATGGGGGTGTTTCTGGGTAAGAGAAGAAGGGGGGAGGGGTGGGGTAGGGTTGAAATCGGAAGAGACGCCACTGCTTTCTGTTCCGATCTGTACTTCAGATTTTTTCTGATGCATTACATACGTGAAAACCTAAATCAAACCCCTCAATTTCACAACAAACAATCAACCCAAAAAAATCAAAATTCACCACTTTCTTGACAGTTTCTCCCTATATATGTTCCTGTTTTCTTCCAACTCTCTCTCTCTCTCTCTCTCTCTCTATCTCTCTAATTTCCGTTTAATGAAAATTGGAGATATATATATATAAGGGTGTATGTATCTATATATGGAAAAGAGTGTAGAGTGTTGATGTGTGAGAAAGAAGAAGAAGAGGAGGAAGAAGGAAGAGCGGAGAGTACGAAGAGTTAATGGTCTCTTCTTTCCCAATTTCAAACCAGAGGGCGACCGGCCGCTAAAACAATATGCCCTTTCCTTTTTCATAATTCCATTTTTTATTTTCACCTCTTTTTTCCTTTTTATTACCACACTGCCATTATCTTTCCTTTTTTTTGGATATATCATCAACCCTTTTTTTTTTGTTTGGTCAATAATGTCCCCTCTCTCTCTCTATATATATATATATATTATATATAGTTATTTTTTCAGAATAACGATTGTATACTATATTGGTTTTCGATAATGAAATGATCTATAGCAAAATACTGAGCTTATACAATATATATATTGAGCAAAAAATGAGTGTTTCTGAATTCAAGGCAACTGTTATATCTTATCTTCAAAGAACACATAATAAATTGTACACACAACAATTTCCTTATGAAACTGTAACGCACAGATGTGTCCAATCACTTCTGAAAATTAATACCTGAATTGGGAATCGTAATAATACGGTTTGGTTGTAATTTTTTTTTATTTTTGGAATTATGAATCCATTGTTAAATTATTGTTATATATATATATATAAACTATAATATCCCCAAATACCATAAAATAAAATAGTGAATTATTTTTCTACCATCAATTATAATTTTATTACAAATTAGAAAAATTGATAAAATTTCCTTCTAATAAAAAAAAAGTCATCGTGCACTCTAATTTTGCACGATGGGTTCATATTGTTTAATCTCAATGAGATTAAACAATATGTGCATATGGTCGTTTAATCTCACTAATCATAAGGTGACGCGATAAGTTTCATTTGCGATAGAAAAATAATCTCTTATATGAATTGTGATATTTTAGTTATAGAAATATATCTATCAAACCGTCTCATATAAGTTTTTGTGCGAAATCTATTATGAATTGCAGTTTTTAACCTTTTTTTTTTTTGCCTCAAATTTGAAACATTATTTAATATGAGTTAAACCTGATAAAAGTTAAAACCTTTTCTTAAATCAACAATTACATTATCATTTTGGTTTCGGAAAAACCCCAATATGAGATTCCATATCAAGACTTTGTATTTTGATATATTATCTCATTACGGTGTGTTTAAAAAAGAACAACTCTTTATTTCTAGAAAGGTGATATTAAATGACCAAAGATTTCCTGAATTTGAATTTCCACCAAAAATTGATGAAATAGCTAAAACAGAAATAAATAAATAAATTCTACGCGTCATATTGACTTAAAGCTTAAGAAAAGTATCCCATCAAGTTTATTGAGGTACAAATATATGAATAAAGTCTAAATTAAGTAGCACAAAATACTTATTCCAAATTAACATTTTATATAAATTATACCTAATGCAACAAGGTCCAATGATTTTAATGCGTCAAACTTGTTTAAATATTCATTTCATTTTTATACGGAATCTTTTGATTTTTTTATTTGAAATTTAAGAATATGTTATTTTCTCGCCTTTTAATTACTGATGTAAGTTTTTCTCTTTTTAAATTTGGAATTCCCTTTTAAAAGTATTATACAAATGAAGTGTGAGAAGAATCTTTCATTGGATGTTAATTTAAGTTAACCCTCATTTTTTTCTTTTAAAATTATAATCGAAAAAACCCATTTTTTAGTCCAACTATTCAAAGATAGTTGGATGTAAAACAGATTATGAAATTAAATTTTGGCACACTTCACAGACTATGACCACGACAGAGATATTTAAAACCGAATACTTTTAGATTTAATGATTTAATAATATAAATCATTAAATTAAAAAGGAAATTAAAGACCTCAATTGGATAGATTCAACCTTTTGATTTGCACCGCTTAGTAGTAATCTAACATTTTAAGCTAAATATATGTCATTTATTAATCAATTTAAATATGCTCTTTTTAATTAAAAAAAAAAAGAATACATTGACTTTGGATTTATCGTAACATGGATACGTCAAATATATTATATTTACATCTTAATAAATTTATAATGATTTTATAGATAGCGTATAATATTGTTTCAATATTGTATGCCGTATCATATATTATTCAAAAAATAAATTGCCTAAAATACTCTTGAGTTTTATAGATATTGGAATATGCATGGATAATTAATGAAAAGAAAATGGAACTAACATTCAATTACTTAAGCTGCAAGAAATATTGACCTCTGAATAATTCTAATTTGCCCAAATTATCCTTCTGTTGCGATAAATTATTGTTTTCATTAGTCATGTCTTAGTGAGCAATTAGTCAACGTAATCATATTCTCTATCAATCGATGTTGAAAATTAATAGTATTTCATGGTATGATTAGTTCTAATTACTAAATTAAATTGATTTAAATGACGTGAGCATATTCGTGTCGTACAAATATATTTTGTGATTAATCGATGATTTAATTTTTTTTTCAAAAATTAGATGATAACAGGGCCCCTCCCTCAAACGTCTCTATGGATTCAATTTCTTATTCTATGATGCTATTAATTGGGACACTTCATTTATTTTTTTGAATCATCTAAATAAATAAATGTGTGTCTATATAAAGTAGAAAAAGGCCAAAAACATTTAGTGCGAATTCAACGAGAGGTGAACATTATATTTTATAACTAGTATAGGATATATATCTATAGTACAGAGTTTTAGAAAAATTATAGAAGACTAATTGATAAAACAATTAAAACAAAAAACACATTTATATTTGACAAAGTAATTATTAATAGTTAAGCTTTGTAATTTACAAAATAGAGATAAATTTTTAATGAATACTTAGATTATATATTTTATTAATTACAATTGTTGTGCTATACACATTACGCACACATAAACATATTTATTCACAATGTAATTATTGAGAAGATAGCCCACTGGCATAGTATCAGAGGGCAATAATATGGGTAGCTACTACAACACAGATTTTCATGCTTCTTTTATTAATATTGTTAGTTTCTTGTCTGATCTTTTTGTTGGAGGGCCCTTAAGATAAAATTAGGCTCTTTTTGTTGGAGGGCTCTTTTATTAATATTAATATTTTAACTTTATTTGAATTAATTAAGATAAAATTAATATTATTAGTAGGATAATAGGATTTAGGCACTAATGATGGCAAACATGGAGAGGCTCGCTTTCTTTGCATACTTTTTAATAATTTTTTTATACATTCATTACATAATATGATAATATGATGTTCAGAGTTTCACTTTTTTTTAATATAATTTGTTTTAAAAAAAAAATTCACTTCATATATTGCCTTAATCTCCGAAAAAATTCTAAGCTCTCGATTTTTTCAGTTAAGTTCCCAAATTTTTATTTTTGTGACAACATTGCACATTTGTGACATTTAAACTTTGTGCTTCCATATAAATGAATATCAAAATATATTTCTATCCAAACACTTCACAACATTTTTAAGTAACAGTTATTTTTTTCCATTTTAATTACCCTAATATATTGTATCGGAATTGTTATGATTTTTAGGGTTAAAAAATCAATTTTAGAGTAAGTTAACCCTTTAATATTAGTTGTTTAGCTTCATGCCTAAATACTAACATTTTATTTTTCTTAAAGAAAAACTTATAACCTCATAGATTAAGAGATGATGAAGAGCTACAAATAGCTTAAACTTATATCCATACTAGCATCTAAAATCTATCACTCTTTTTCTTTAAAATACAAGTATTGCAAAATTCATGAGCTATGTGTACTTATATACACAGAAATTCAAAACAATAGGGGGGAAAAAAAACTATATGAAATGGGTGGTTATTGAAAGGGATACAAAAGATATGAAAGCATTGAAAAGGTCCCAATGAGGAACGGGATAAACTTGTCTTTTTATCACATCCCTTTCAATGGAGCAGGTACATTATCATAGCCGCAGACTAAGAAGCCGTCTCTTAAAAAATAAGCCATTTTTATTAATTCACTATTTTAATGATTAGCCAAGCTTTGATTAAGACTAATAAGCCCATCCATTGTTGTAAATATCGTTTTATTTTATTTATATTTTTGTGAAGATGGTTTGTTCCTTATCATTTATCAACTACGCTCACTAAACATCTATTTTCCATGCAAGAATGATGTTAACATTTTTAGTGTATTAGGCATCAATGATGTGTTGAGTTTTATTAATTTTAAAATATATATAATTAAATACAGTTGATGAAAATTTGCAACTTGCAGAACTTCTTCATCCACTGTACCTCTTCAATTTATTTTATAATAACATTTCTACTTTTCTTTCGTTCTTAAAATATTGTTAAAACCTTTTTTTTTTCCTTCCCAACTATTAATCCGAAGCACAATAATATTTTTAAAATAATTCATCTACTCTAATTTCACTCGACTAATTTTTAAAATTAATTTTTCATTGAAATTGTAACCATGAATAAATAGAGTACACATCTGGTACTGCCCCCAAGTTGACAAATTTCGTTTTGAATAAAATAGAGATAGAGTTCACTTTCTGGTTTGTCGTTTTCTTACCAAGCTATCCATTCTATCACCCTACTTAATTCAGTAAAATAATAAGCATAAATCTTCTCTCACCTTAAATGTTTCATGGTTTCGATGGGAATGACAATGATTTTTAGACTTAAGTGATAGGTTCTATTTTCTATGCCACGTACGAAAATACTTGGCTAACTAGAAATTTATCTGGAAATAAAAAGAGGATCTACGATTGTACATCCATATCCGCTCCTACAGTTCTGAAAATGTCACAACATAGCATATACCCCTATCCACTTAAAAATCTTATATTTCATATTACTTTTCTCACAGAATTTTACACTTGCAAGTGTTTTCAAATGTATTTATTTCTTTTAAACTAATTTTATCCAGAAGAAAAAATAAACACAGTGAGCAAAATTACAAAATGCAAAATTCATATACTTCAGATAATAAAGTGCAATTAAAAAAAAAAAAAATTGGTAGGAACAGGGTGCGATCCAAAAAAAAAAGACACCTCAGTGATCAAGTGTAGTTTCCTATATCTCATTTTATTAATATACATCATACATAAGTAAAAATGTCTCATTTCGCAAACTCACATGTAACTTATAGCATAACAATGATGAAATAAAATAAGAGATTATAAGATAATCGAAAAATGAAATCCAGGCTGCCCTTTAAGAGTCAATACTCATTATTAAAATATTTTGAAGAAATCTTCAAAACAATCCCAGAAAAGACCTGCACTCTATTTAAAGAAACTAGAGCAAAAAAACACGAGAAAAAAGCACCCTTTTCCTCTTTTACTAGCTATAGTATGTGCACTACATAAATGCCTTTTTCTCGCTAGCTACTATTTGCTGCATGTAAGCTAACAACTAAGGTAAAAAGACAAATAGGTCAAAACAAATGACTGCATTGCGACATTTAAAAAAGAAGAAAGAAAAGATCCAAATCCAGTGGCTATGTATAAAGTGAGATGAACTTTAATATGTAGGAAGGTATCCAAATAAGGGAAAAACTTGTTCAGTAATCTGAAATGTCTACTAAGTAATAATTGAATCAAGGAAAATACTACCCATAAGAGTCCTCCAAATCTTGATATGCTGCTCCCATATAAAATTGTAGTGCTGATTAAGCATTGTACACACATAAGGACTACATGAGAAAGTATGGAAACAAATCTCAACCCAAAAAAGATATAAGCTTACATGCTCTCTAAATCAAACATGAATTGCTTGATGGAAATAGCTCGAAATGCTTCTCCATCAACAAAGCAATTTTAGTTACATCAAATAGCTGCTATTTTTTTTTTTTTTACCTGGCGTGTTTACAACCCCATCTGTACACTGCAGCAACCAGATGAGAGAACCGTATGCTGGAAGAAGAATATAAGAGCTCAGTAGCATGTAATGGGAATTCGTTCATCAAGGCTTGTGCAGCTTGAAGCCAAAAACTCTGGGAACATAGTTCTGTGTTGGCTTCTGAGGCTTGAGGTGTCCATAAGTCATCAAGAACAGATGAGGAAATGTTGTTCCAAAATATGACCCATCGATATCTTTAGAAGTCAAGAAAATCATTCTGAATCAGGTATGGAAAACGACAGTCCCAAGTAAATTATGGTTGAATGCGTATCAATAGAGTTTAGCGGAACAGTTAATGCCTCACTAAGTGTCCCTAATTATTATGAAGGTATGCATTGGGATAATCAGGTATGCATTGGGATAATCTACTACCCTCAACCGCATTATGGAAGTACACAGATATATGCTTCCATTCTTTTCTTTTTCTATTTTTGTTTAGTTGTTTCAACTGGAAGAGATTCTGTTGCAATTATGCATCAAGATGGAATATGACTCAGATAAAAAAATCCAGACAAGGACAAAAGTTTTTTCATCATTTTAGTAGGCATTGCAGACCATAAGATAACATTGTTGATCGTCAGAAGATAATGAGATAAATTGAGAGCTCCGGTTATCAGATAAGAAGTGAAATAGCTGGTGGATGCCAAGACTAACATCTGTAATGCTTAATCCCTTACTCATGAGTCACTTAAACTTCCATGAATAAAAAGAAGAATGCATGATTTGAGATGCACCCAATCAAATAAGCAAACGAACAAAAACAAAGCCAAAAAAAACAACAGTAGAGAGTAAGGATACTGCCTTGGTACTTGGATCGAGGATAGTAAATGTCTTCGCATTTAGGACAGTAGATCTTCACAGTACTCGATCGTGAGATGTCTGATTGTCCAACTGGAAGGCATGGCTGACCACAGCAGTAGACTCTAGGGCATCTTCCAAAGTCATAGTTTTTGTACTTCTCTAACTGTTACAAGTTTCAGCTCAAGAAGTCAAATGAAAACCTAACAAAGAGAGAGGCAGCCAACACTAAAGATAAATCTAATGATGTTACCATGGCAGCCATTCCCTTGCTTGTCAAAATATATCGGACATGAATAAGGCCATAAAGCATTTCAGCTGCTGATTCAACCAATTCATTCTGTTCCTCGGTAAACATATCACCTAATTATGCCCATCATGGAATAAATATATCACCAGGACAGTTCAGCTCGAAAGATTAAAAAAAAAATAGGGAGCACTAAAGTAGGGATAATCAATGACAAAAGCAAAATAAACCAGCTGATCACCATAATACCAAACATATGGTAGCATCCTCAAATAGTAAAAAATATATATATTCTGAAAGCAACCAACCTGCTGAAGGGAAATACTAAATTAATCGTGTACTTCATAGAAAGAGCTCCAAATTCTACAAGGACATTTCTCTTTTAAACTTGAAGCTAAGCATAAAAGAGAAAAACATGTATAGAACATATCCCTTTTCGCATCGTTGCCAGCGATAAATGATATGGAAGACAACATACCACTGCATACACAGCAAATGAGCCAATGATACACGCTACCATGAAAAAGGAAGAAGATTGGCTGAATGACTTAGTGTGAGTAAAGGAGAATAATCAGCAGAATCCCACACTAGACCAGGGTTCCGTGCAATTTCAGGAAATAATTACAAAAAAATACATGCTTGCAGACACTGATATGATGATATTTACAATTTCTAAAACCGCTGGTGGGTGGTTCTTCCTCCTGAACCCCCCACCAAAACCACCCTACCCACACTCAAAAAGAAAGTAATGAATGAATGATATAAAGAGAAAGTAAAAGTATAAATACAAATCAAAAGTGATTTTGAGAGATTATCAGCCAAGGAGAAAACAATTTTGATTGCATAATTTGAAATATTTTCATTTCACTTTCAAAATTATATGACAAACTTAAAACTATCACAACCTGCTGCTCAGAGCGTAGTAACATAACAGATTAAGTAATTAGATTCATTGCATAAACCTTCAAGAACTTATCATAATCTGAAATGGATGCTTTCATTCATTAACGTAACCATGTTGGGTCCAAAAAAAAAAGTAGTTTAAAATTGTGTCATTAACTTTGAAACAGTCACTTGGGATGATTGATCAGCTGCAAACAATATAATGAAATGCTCCCATCTTTCATTTCCAGCCTCACCAAATTAGATTACTCCTGTTATGAGAGTTGCTTTTTTGATTCAAGTCATAAATGGACACATCTGTTTTTTTTTTTTTTTTTTTGTATATAAATTTCATATAAGAACTTCACACCTATAACTACATCAAAGTCATTTAAGATTAGGAAATATTACCAATATTTCCAATCAGCGAAAAATGAAAATTAAACTCACCGTGAGAGGATTCTACATCCAGAATTAAGTCGAGTGCATAATCATAATATGGGACTAGACTGCTTAATCCACAGAGATTAAAATCATCTTGAATATATTCATCATCAACTTCACAAAAGAACTCATTTCCACGCAAATTGCAAAACCATGAAACCCAAGATGTATCTTCCCCATCAGAACCACTGACATCAGACTCTTCACTGTCTGTTTCAGATTCCTCTGCAAAATGGGCACAAACTTAATCTTAATTTTTTGTTTAATTAAAGTAAATCGACAACCTACAATCAGAATAAAGAAATATTAGATACATATGTGCATGGGTTTATACATATGCAGACTCATAAGGTCATATTAAAAGCACATAAGAGCAGAAAAGGCGCCATCAATTTAAGTGCAAGACAGTTGTGTGCAGTACATTGCTTCCTTCTTTATCATCATCACCATCACTCAAGGTAGAGCACTTTTCATCTTCATCTCTCCAAAAATTTTAAGACATTCTCAATAAAAGCATAAAAAGTATCTTATTAGGAATCAATATGAGTCTGTAAAATGGTTGATTAAATTCTGGTTGGAACTTAAGAAATATAGACTTTCACATTGATTGAGATATAAACAAGAGCAATGCCATTCATATATGATCTAATGCATGTATGTGCCTCATACGTCACTTTATATGCCCAAGGGTGAAATAAATGGCAAGGTTAATGAAAGTCACATACGTGAACTAGCAAAAAAAAAAGGTCAGCTGTCGGTCTACCATGAGCTTAGACACGTGTCCAATTGACGTTTTACACAGCCATAGCCACATAGAAATGCACGAATATACGGGCATTCATTATTTATTATGGTATTATCTTCTAGAGTAAATGAGATCATTTCAGATAGAGAATAATACAAAATATTATAGGTTCCAATTTCTGAATCTTTTTAGGACTTGGCTCATTATAGAGAGCTAACATTTATCACCTCACACAAATCTATCAAAACACTGAAATAGATGAACCAATACTGTTAACATGTAAAAGGCAGCAACTTTAAGCCATCAAGAGCTACTAAACTAAACTCGTCATCGATTTAATCATTCAAACAACAGATGCCCTACAATCTATATAAAAAAATTAAAAAATAGAAAAACAAATCAAATTCACAAGAACCCAAAAATTCATATTTAGAATAAAAAAGCAAACTACTCCAAAAAAAAAAAAAAAAACAGAAAAGAGCACCTTCGGAGAGCTTGCTCTTGCTGGCGGTGAGGGCGGACGACGAACGGTTGTCCCTGGTACCAATATGCTTTCCGGCAGCAGCGGAGGTGGAGGGTACGGCGACGGCGGAACCCTTGTTTCTGGATGTGGACGGTGAAGATTTCTCCAAGTGTTTGTCCAACGCATCGTTGATTCGCTTCCGATCCAACATCTCTCCGCCTTTCGATGAGCCACCTCCCCCTCGATCTCTGTACATGTTTATATCAAGAAAAAAAATCCAAAATCTACCGCTTTTTCGACTATATCTGTGTATCTGAACAATTGAAAGACCAAAAATAGGAATAATTTGTACAGTGCGTGATGAAGCAGGACGGAGAGAACTAGGGTTTCGTTCAATTTGTTCTACAGAAAGAGGGGGGAGAGGGGGGGAGCTCTGCTTCTGAGATGGTGTTGGTTTCTCCTTTTAACTGTCTTTCCTTTTTTACAACTATTTGTTTTCCAAGATCTTTTTATTTTGTTTTTTTTTATTACAATTCTTGTATTTTGTTAATACATATCAAATTCATTTTTATTACAACTATGTTTTATATTACTATATATATATATATGTGTCAATAAATAAATTTTTTATTTATTCTTGGAATGTGAAACATTTTTAAGGCATAAAATTATGCTTTCATCCCTCTATATATTTGTTATGTTCATTATTCAAAGTTTATCATAATCGATAATAAAAGACAAAACCTTTTATGTAAAAATTTATCATAATCTTATGTGAGATTGAAATTGATCATATTTAATGAGTTGATCAGTCTTATTAATTCATATGAACTCTATCTTATATAAGGTCACATGTGAACCTACTCAATTTATATGTAATTGATTGATGCATGAATTTATGATTTGTGCAACCCAATTTGATTTTGTTCGTCCGCACTCACCTGCATCCATCCATGTTCTATTAAAGTAATACATTTTAATTATATTAATAATAATTTAATTTTAATTATACGCTTAATATTTATTTATTATAATATCAATACGTTTCAATAAAAAAAGCATATCATTGATATCTTTTAGGGTTTGGCTATTTACACCATATCTTCTTCTAAATACACCTCATAAAATTAAATAAAAATTAAATATAATATGTAAAGACAATTATACCCTTACTCTAAAATTAAAAAAATTTAAATTGTTCGACCACTGGTCAAACACATAACATATCGTCCATCCACATAACATATCGTCCATCCAGTGGTCGAACACATCACATTATGTTCGGCCACTGGTCGAACACACTACATTATGTTCAACCAACCAGGGTCAAACCGGATTTTTTCAGAAACGAAAAATACAAGCGCGAATCGATCGAAAAAAATCAATTTCTCATCAAACCAAGCATTATTGTTCATCAAAAAACGTTCTAAACATAAATTTTAAACACTTACATTTTATTTCAAACAACATTAAACAAATTTAACACATCAAATTCATAATTTCATTTTCAAAATCTTTACAATTTTATTTATTTGGAATTTCATTTTATTGGTGTGGATTCATTGTAGACTCTTTTATATGAAATCGAACTTGCCAAAATTTGTTTAATTTGAGGTCGAACACTTTTCGATTTTAAGTTTTAATTTTTTTTTGCTTCTTCGTCTTCCCCTCTTATGTTAGGGATTTGGACGTGAAGAAGTGTTTGGGGGTGTGTTTAGTATTTAATTTGTATTTTATATTTTATTTAAATATTTTATAATAAAAGGTATTTTTGTAATGTTGTGGGGTGTGTTTAAAAAGTTGTAAGTTATTTTTACATTTTATTGGGTGTGTTTAGAAATTGGGATGTGTTTAGAAGAAGGTGGGGTGTGGATAGCTGGACCTTATCTTTTAAATATACGAGTAATACATTTTATTTATATAATTAAAATCTTTCAATCAAGTAAGTAGTACGGTAATGTGAACAATATATTTGAACTACATAAGATATACATTTACATTCAAGATAAATGTATAATAGAATTATTATACATTTTAGTTGTTATATGCATATATTTAAGATATAACTGGGGTATCTATCATTAAAACAATTCAAGTAATGCATTTTCATTATATTGGTAATGTATTTTAATTATACTATTAATAGTTTTTTTAGTACATAAATAATATTTTTCATTAAAAATAAAATGAATAATAAATTTACAGTATATTATTATATATTTTAATTCCATGATTATTAACTTTTAAGTATACAAGTAATACCTTTAATTGAAACGAAGCAATACTAAGACTATTTACATATCAACTTGAATCATCTTATAATGTAACATAATTTTAATCACAAATTTATTTCATCCAACAAACCAAACCAATAGTATTGGAAACTGAGAATCAGATCAAATGAGAAGATTCAATGAATTGTTCGTGAATTGAAGTACAAAAAAATGGGGGGGGGGGGGGGAAGAAATGAGTGCATATAGAAGAAGAAGAAAATGAAGGGACATAAGAAACGAGGAAGATGACAACATGAACATTGAAGATGAAGAGCAGATACTGAAAAATAAGAAGTTAAAACAATGAGAAAAAAGAAAATGAAAACCATGTACATTTCTTTCAATTATATGACCAAGACATTGACGTTATGATTTAATATCTTTAAAAAAGGAACATTTGGTTGTAAAGATTTTTTTCTCTTTTGTGCAAGAAAAAAAGAAAAAAATCTATATGTTATTTTGATGGGTTAATTTCATTCTCCAACCCATACTGCATATGTTTTTTTAATTTTACATTTTCAATTTTATTTCGATCACAATTTATACTACACGTTTTGTTTATTTTTACAACCTTCAACGTTATTTTCTAATAAGAAGAGTCCACTTGATTTTTATGTGCCAACTAAAAGTTATTTACGTTATTTGCACTTTTAAAACATGAGTAAATTCAATTCTTTAACTATTTTAAACGACAAACAAATCATATTTTTGTTTGAACTTCACCATCATCGTCATTTTTAATTTCTTCAAGCAATATGTAGAAGAAATGAATTAGATTTTGGAGGAGAAATTAGTTATTGACCTAGAAAATGACGAAAATAATTTATAGTTGGCATGCGAAAATCATGTTGATTCTCTCTCGTCATAAAATATTGTCGGAGATTTTAAAAATGAAAAACAAA
Organism: Scutellaria barbata; assembly: GCA_028654395.1. Lineage (NCBI taxonomy): Eukaryota > Viridiplantae > Streptophyta > Magnoliopsida > Lamiales > Lamiaceae > Scutellaria > Scutellaria barbata. The sequence continues at coordinate 7,204,407 of CM053646.1, read as the reverse complement.
TAGAATAAGTTATAATCGAATAAAACAAACTTAAAATATAAAATTAAGAAATATAGATTGATAACAAAATTAACCCTATTTTGATCGATTCAGAAACATTGTGTTACGCGAATATCGAAAGGCTACTCTTTTTTTAATTGAGTGGGGAATTTTTCCTTAATATTATTTGGGGTATATATATATATATATATATGAAACACACATGAATCTTATCCGTACCTATTTGTTATATTCTTTACGAGATATTTATGCGTGCTTGTGTGGTTGTGACCATATAGTGGTATTCCAACTTGTGGGAAGTTGGTTTTTCATTAGGATAAATTATAGGGAGGGTCTAAACCCACCCCATCAACTTCTTTAGGCACTCCATTTAAAAAAATTGAAACTAAAATGAATAAAAAAAGACCAAAATACCCTTAATGAATGTAATTTCTAAGGGCACCCCATGTAATGTGTTGAAAATTTCTAAGGGCACCCCAAGCATTCAAAACACACAAAATCACCATTGTTTTCTTCTTCACCCACCAAAGCTTTTTCTTCATCCAAATTTTGCATTTGCTTCCTTGTTTTTGCCTCTTTTTCCTTCAAATTTCATCAAATGGCGAACGAAGATTCATTCGGAGCACACAATGTAAGTATTCGCATGCATTTTTCGTAGTTTATGTAGTTGAAGTTTCGTTTTTGAAAATATACAAAAATTCCCGCATCTGTTCGCGTTCGGCCGATACAGACCGAACGCGGCTGAAGGATTTCGGCCATGACAGCCGACACTACTCTGTCCCGTTCGGCCAGCTCGGCCGACTTCTCCTCAGCCCGTTCGGCCAGCTCGGCCGACACCCTTCTTTCCCGTTCGGCCAGCCCTGGCCGACAAGCTCTCTTCCCGTTCGGCCAGGGCAGCCGACATTTCACCTAACACTCGATTTTTCTGTTTTTTTTCATATTCTATGTTAATGATTGTATTTGCTTGCGTTGCAGAACGGGGCCTCGTATTCGGACGAAGTCAGTTATATTAACAAATCGGACAATGAACAATTGGTCGAGGAAGAAATTGCTCCTGAGTACATGCAAATAGACTTCACTGTCTACTTTACGACAGAAGAAGTATTTGAGTCTCGCTACCTGATGATGCAGTGGGTGAATGCTGTAGCGCACGAGCATAATATGGTCATATTAGTTCATCGGTTTGATAGTGGAAGTAGTGGTCGGCGAGGTCGAGTGTTATTGGGTTGCGAACGAGGTGGCACCTATCGTCGGCGTAATAAGGCGAAATCAGAAATGGTGAGTGTTGGTGATGATGAAACGAGTGGTGGGAAGAAACGGGGCAGACGTACGGCCACCAAAAAATGTGATTGTCCGTTTCTTCTTAAAGCTACTGAATTGAATGATGATGGACAGTGGTCAATAAGTGTTGTCTCCGGCGTTCATAACCACCCGATGGGACGACATCTGGAGGGTCACTCCTATGCCGGTCGACTAACACCGGCTGAAGATCGGTTTGTCGCAGATTTGACAAAGAATAAGGCAAAACCGAAAGACATTCTAAGTACTTTAAAGGAGACCTTCGTTCAGAATGCATCCACTTTGAAGACCATCTACAATGCAAGGCATAAACATAGAGTTGTGGAGCACGGCGGTCGGTCTCAAATGCAATACCTATTGGAGAAGCTGAAGTCACATGACTACTATTTCCTTGTTCGTAGATGTGAGAAAACGGAAAGGGTGAATGACCTATTTTATGCCCACACGATGAGTGTGGACTTGTTGCGTGCCTTTCCGAGAGTCTTGTTGATGGATTGTACATACAAGACTAATAGATACAAGATGTCACTGATGGAAGTGGTTGGCATCACATCTACGGATATCACTTTCTCCATTGCTTGCATCTACTTGGAGGCCGAGCGTGAGGAGAACTATAGATGGGCTCTCACGACTTTGAAAGGGTTGATGGACCAATCATTTCAACCAGAAGTCATTGTGACTGATCGTGAGATCGCATTGATGAATGCTGTGGAGGTCACATTTCCAGGGGTGAAACACTTGTTGTGTAGATGGCATATTAGCAAAAATGTGCTTACCAAATGCAAGAAAGAATTTCACACCAAGGCGAAATGGGATTCGTTTAATTATTCGTGGAATGCATTGATTCTTGCCGAGGATGAAGTGAGCTTCAACGAGCTACTTAGAAGATTGAAGGACGATTTCAGCGACTATCCTGTTGCCGTGGATTATGTTATGTCAAATTGGCTTAATCCATATAAAGAGAGATTTGTCTCGTGTTGGACGAACGAGATAATGCATTTCGAGAACACCACAACTAGTCGGTACGTATAAGTTATTTTTTATAGAACGCATTTTATTTGTTGGTTCGTATTTGACCTTGTTGTAATGAAAGACATGCATTAATGTGAACAGGGCCGAGAGTGCACATTCGAAGTTGAAGAAACAACTCGGCACTAGCTTGTCAAATTTTGAAATGTCTTGGGAGAGGATACATGGATTGTTGATCACAAGCCACAGCACAATCAAGGCTTCATTCGAACAATCCCGACATAGAGTGCACCATAAATACAAGTCTTCTCTGTTCAGGAATATACGTGGATTCGTGTCTCATGCAGCTATTCATAAGATTTATCAGGAGATGCAAGGAGTGAATACGGCCGGGGTAGATTCGTTACTTTGTGGTTGTGTGCTGAGAAAGACCTGTGGTCTACCGTGTGCTCATGAACTTAGTGAATTACTGCGTCTCAACGAACCAATCCAACTAGAAAGTATTGACAGGTTTTGGAGGAAATTGGACAGCGAACCCGTTAAGTCGGATGTCAGTGTAGCCGAAGACCTTGGGTGTCGATGGACCGAGACAGTGAGTGACATCAATGTAATGTTCGATTCGGCCAATGAGTCACAGAGGCTGTTGATGCTCAAGAGACTGCGTGAGATCCAGAACGTGTCCACCACCTCACTTATTGAACCGGAAGTTCAAACACGCACACGTGGACGACCAGGGAAGCCAAAACTTCGAATAGACAAGTCCACCAAGCGTGAGAAGAGTGCTTTCGAATACGTGGAGTCCTTTCATGATAGTAATTCCCCCCGAACCGAGGATGCACATGTTAGTGGGGAACCCTCAAGTGCCGAGAAGGTGGTGTCGAAGAAGCGGCCAAAGCAACAGGTTGTGCGTCGTTCCGCCCGTACAACATTCGGTGTTCCATTTATTGATCAGCTACCGAAGTGTTTTCGAGACTTTGTGGCTTCCACAAAGAATGTAAAGGGAGACGGTCATTGCGGCTTCAGGTGTTTAGCCGACGCACTTGGTATGGGCGAGGATTCCTGGCCCCAGATTCGTAGCGATCTAATCCAGGAGTTGCAAAACTTCAGGGCCTTGTATGCTTCGGTGTGGCATAACTCCACACATACGGTGGACGAGATTCTAGAAACATTGAACTGTTTCCAAACGGAGGTGTGGGACGTGAAGTATTGGTTCGTGTTTTCAGAGATCTATTACTTGGCCGCTTCTGCATACAATATGGCGATAGTTCACATATCGCCCGAGATAAGTGTCTTATTTCTTCCCTTACGGACACAAGTGTCGGTGAACCCTCGTTGCATGACAATGGCATTAGTTGGGAACAATCACTTCATCCGGGTATGGACTATTATCTTTTGTCTCTTAACGTAGCCTTCAATTTCTTTATTTATTACATTTGTGACCGGTTTTTACTCTATACTGTTTGTAGGTGAACCTAGTAGACGGTGCACCCATTCCTCCAATCATAAATATGTGGTTCGCGTGCAGGTTAGATTGTGCTGCCGGGTGGAGTGTCGTATTCCAACAACAGATCGCCAAGTACAGCGAAATGGTTGCTGCGGCTAGATCCTCGTTAGGAGTGGAATCGATTAGCTTAGATGATGATTGATTCATGACAATGGCATGTATATATTCGGGGACAACGTACTTGTATACTATTCATTTTTTATCTATAATAACTCATTTTCAGTGCCTTTTCTGAATTTTCCGTGCATCTATAGGTTGCGTTCGATTTTTGGTTACCCTCGTCTGCGGATTTTACCCCTGTTCGACTGAGTCGGCCGAACGGGTCTCACAACTTTCGGCCGAGTCGGCCGACAATACATAGGGAGTTTCGGCCAGGGTGGCCGAATGACTTTGGCAGGATTCGGCCAGGATGGCCGAACGGCTGGAGGAGGGTTCGGCTGAGGTGGCCGACAATTAGTGTGAGTGTTCGGCCGAGGCGGCCGAACGGGTGTAGGTTCGCTTTGTCATGTTCGAATTGTGCGTAGCTCATCACATCTATGTGTTAAGTGTATTTTCATAACATAATCAAGTGGCAAAAATGAACTGAAGTACTATAATAAAAATTTCACAACTGTTCAACACAATAAAAATAACAAAAAGATGAGATAACAAGGTTTTCAATCTTTTAAGTCAGGTAAATGTACAATGAGATGCCAATGTCAAATACAATCTAAATCGACCACATCTATCACCTACGACGGCTACGAGACCGACTGGACGACGCACAAGTGGTGGGCTCAGAAGGGGCACTGTCCTCGATCGACAACGCCTCGTACGCCCTCTGAACGTACGGCATGACGTACTCAACGGTCATCGTGGGATCATGCTGCAACCACTGCTCCACGATCGGTGCAATATGACCTCGGGCCGTGTGGATAATATCCCAGGGCTGCTGGGGAACATGCGTAGCACCGCCGGCCGACGACCTGTTCTCCGGGTTCTGAATCATCGGATGGGAGACCGTGAAGTACCAGTCCAGATACCCTGGAGAACACTCAAATGGGGGATGTGCGATCCGACCCCGAGCCTCGTCGGACAGCACATGGGAGCTCCACATCCGGAAGTATGAGCTCATGAACTCGAACACAACTCTATACTGAGCACCCGTACTTCCCCTACGCACTTTGACCGGTACCAACGGTGCCTCCGGGATCGTCTGTACATACCCAAACTGTCGAAGCACGCGATCTGGATGATATGGCTCTACCACAACAAAGGCCCGAATGCAGCCGTGGTAGAAGGTCACCTCATGCCGAGGAAACAGATCTCGCATCCCGGCGTACGGAGTCCACACCACCTAGTAGGGCACACATAATAATAAGGTGTCGAACATTACAATCAGTGCTAAATTCAAACATATGAGCTAGTCGTCAACAGACTTACATTATTCACCGACATGGCATCGAACATCTCCCTCCATGCCACTAGACGATCAAGTGAACCACCAGGGGAGGCTTGTTGTGCCCATCGTAAGGCAAGCGGTGCTCCTTCCCTGTAGTTCACGTTATGCGTGGGCCTGGTCTGTGGAAAGTACTCGTATATCCACGCCTGAAAAAACACAATTATGTAAGTACGATGACATAAACATAAATAAGCGATATGAAACATTTTAAAATTTAAAAAACAAGTTTTACCTCTAATAATGTCAGGTAACCAGACATCTGTCTCACCCCATGCCGAGATGCAAGACCCAGCTGTCGGTACAAGTACGCAAGTGTGGCGGCTCCCCATGCGTACTTGTGCACTCGTGTAACATTCTCAAGCAGTGGGAGAATGTGTGTGCTCACTCTAGTGCCTGTCTTATCTGAAAACAGGGTACAGCCCAGCACGAACCACAAATAAGCCCGAGCGGCACACACTCTCCTCTCAGGATCGTCAGACGTCGCATCATCGGCAAATGTAGAGCGTAGCCACTCCAACTTCACTGAGCTACCCCTGAGTCCTCGTACTGCCGTCTCTGCATCCCGGCGGCTCAAACCTAGCAGTCGAGCTATCATAACACTCGGGGCCTCGTCTTCGTCTTCCCGTTGAACAACGGGTCGACCGGTGATAGGAAGCCCGGTGATGCAGTAGACATCATCGAGGGTGATCGTCATCTCGCCCCAGGGCATATGGAAGGTATTCGTCTCCGGATGCCACCGCTCGACGAACGCACAAATCAGGTTCTTGTTCGGGCTCTTGTATGATATCTCCCGTAAGTCTGCTATCCTAGACCTCCGAAGCAGACGAAACCACTCGCCCAAGTCACCCTCTATCCTCCACGAATCCATCTTCGTCGTGTGGCAAAGACATTTCAGAATGCCTCTTTCCTCACCGCACCAAATCATCGCAGCCACGTGTGTCTTGAAACTCGGTATGAGATGGACATCAGTGGGGCCCCCAGGGAATGGCCCGGTCAGTACATCTCCATCTGTATCAGGGTCAACATGATCCTCGGCATCCTCCTGAATCGGTGCCTCATCCATCTGATGCTCCTGCTCTTCAGCATCCTCCACCTCCTCCTGTTGCTCGTGCTGAACACGAGCTTCGCCCCACTCAACATAATCGGGCGCAGGAATGTCATGCCCTCCCATCTCCAACTGAAACACCGGGAGCGGAACTTCGGTCGGGTAATCAGTGCCCGAACATCCAACTCCCGATTCTACCTCTTCACCCCAACGCCTTCTTGCCGAGGCCGTCGGTCTCACCCTCTCGTACGTCTTACCTGAATTACAAAGAAAAATCATTACGACAAACAAAACAAATTCAAAAAAACAATACACACCCCGTTCGGCCGAGCTGGCCGACAGACCCAAGCCCCGTTCGACCGAGGCGACCGAACACATATACTACCGTTCGGCCAAGCTGGCCGACAGGCCTCCTGCCCGTTCGGCCAAGCTGGCCGACATGCCTCCTGCCCGTTCGGCTGATGCGACCGACATCACGCAATACCGTTCGGCCGAGGCGACCGAACACGCACACTCCCGTTCGGCTAACCAGGGCCGACGCCGGGCAGACGGGAACAAGGCGATTTTTTCGAAAATTGAACATATTTTCAGCAAATTACATCAAATTTCACTAACCCATTGCTAATACTAAGTGATTCTAACCACACACGAAGGAAAAAACGCAACTATACGATGTAATTTTGAAATCAACTTACCGGTAAAGTTTTGCTCCCTATGTTCATATCCAAAAGCTTTTCTACGTCGATCCATGATAGCAAACGTGTCGGCACGAGGGAACCGAAAGAAATGCAACAGATTATAGCAATGGTATTCGATCAAAACAGCCGAAAACTCAAGAAATTGGTGAAGAAATGGGTATGGCCGAAGCTTGCATAGAGGAATGAGGGAGAAGGGTATTTTGGGAAAGTATTGTGGTGCCCTTAGAAAAGAATGTATCAATTTTTTAATTTATTGGGGTGCCCTTAGTAATTGGGGTGCCCTTAGTACTTGATGGGGTGGGTTTAGTCCATCCCTAAATTATATTCAATCCTTAAAACTATCTAAGCTTTTATTTTACTCATCAAATTTCATCATTTTGTTACACATTGCATATCAACTTACATAAGTTGTAGCATTTTGTTTTGTGATTCTCAAAATTTTCAAATACCATTTGAATAACACATTTACTTGAAAATAATACCTATGTAGACAAGTGTTCAAAACAACACTATATATGGTATAATATTTTTTATTTTACTCATCAATTTTTATTTGTTACCTATTACGCATCAAATTATGCAATGCCTTTTCGATTCTCAAAATTTTCAAAATTATCCTTTGAAAATAATATTTATTTGAAAATAATAAATTCAAATTATAAGATATAGCAAATGTTCGAAACATTATTATTTATGATATATATAATTTTTATTTCACTCATTAAAATTTTTAAATATTTGACCCACCAAATTTTGTAAATGTTTTTTTAATTCTAAAAAATTTCAATAATGTCATTTGAATTTAACAAAAAAAACTAAATTTATACTATGTAGACAAGTATTCAAAACAACATTATATATGATAACAAAATACTCCCTCCGTCCCACCTTATTTTGCCTACTTTCCATTTTTGTTTGTCCCAACTTATTTTGCCAGCCCAAAAATGGCAAAAAAAAAAACACTAAAAAAGCATAAAGTTAAACATTCAATCAACAATCAACTGTATTTTCTTAGGATCCGTGCCGGTCAAAGTAGGCAAAATAACTCGGGACAGAGGGAGTATATTTTTTACTTTTTTTTTTCTTAACATGAAGACCATCGTTTCGTTTGCCTTTTGGGAATATGGAGGAACCAATCTATTTCAGTAAATCACAACGCTTTCTCATTTTTAATAATCACAATGATATAAATTTATGAGTTGAAGTATATTGTGTTGAGTAAAAATTGAGGAGATGATTATTGCAGCAAAGATGAGTTTCTCACTGATTTTGGGAGCTGTAATTGTGCTTTTTCTCAGGGTTGTTAGCGCTTCATTCTTGAAGTCAAGAAGAGTGAGATCAAGACTTCAAAAACAGGGGATTAAAGGGCCTATCCCCTCCTTTTTGTATGGAAATATACCTGAGATGAAGAGGATTACTCTACTTCAGAAGCCTTTGGTCAAAAAATCCCCCGAAAAGGTGGTTCATTATTGGTTCCCTATTGTTTTCCCTCATCTCGCGAAATGGAGACATGAATATGGTGAGTGCATATTAGGTGTTTGTTTTTAGTCTTCACCGAGAAACTTGGTTAATTTTTTAAAGGATACCAAATCGGCTGTTGATGTTTCCACTTTTCTGCTATATTGTAGTTTATAACCGAACTGCCACTCTAGTAGTTGTTAGTGCTTGATGGTGATTATCTTCAAATCTGAAACTGTAGTTACAAACTGGAGAATGACTTGAATTATAATGACAGGATCGACATTTTTGTATTCTACTGGCAACATACAGCTACTGTGCATTACTGATCCGGAGTTGGTAAAGGAATTAAGCCTTTGCACATCATTGAACCTTGGTAAGCCTTCATATCTATCAACCGAACGTGGTCCTCTGCTTGGTAGAGGCATCCTATCATCAAATGGCCCTTGCTGGGCTCATCAGAGGAAGATCATTGCACCTGAATTTTATCTAGATAGGGTCAAGGTATGTAGATCTTTCAACAAGTTGTAAATTGAATATGCTGAACATATCTTTTTTTGTGGCTTCAGCTTGTTGATAATATGTAAAGAATCAATGTTAATTTATTGGGTTCTCTTGGAAGGGCATGGTAAACCTGATGGTTGAATCCACTTTAACAATGTTAGAAGCTTGGGAGATCAGAATTGAAAGTTTAGAAGGAAAGGTAGAAATTGTTGCAGATGGGGATTTGAGAAGTTTGTCAGCTGATATAGTTTCAAGTGCTTGCTTTGGAAGAAGCTATACACAAGGAGAAGAAATATTCAGTAAACTTCAATCGTTATTAAGGGTAATGTCTAAGGGAAATATCGGAGTTCCTGGATTACGGTATGCCAACTTCCTTCATTAAATAAAATCATAAGTTAAATCCTGGTTAGGAGCTTGATGAAATCAAACTTTGCCAACTTGTGGCAATAGTATGTCATTTTCTTTCTTCTTGCTCTGTTTTTTGTCGGGGTGGGGGTAGGGTTCAGTCTGTGGCTCAAAAACACCCAAGAGAACCCACCAACAAGTGAGCATGTTATTAAGAGGAAACATGAAAGAAAGAGTATTTGAGTCCTCTTATAAGACCCTGCTTCTACCCTTTGTATCTTACCACTTAACAATGTCTATTCCCAATATTCTCAGGCACCTTCCTACCAAGCGCAACAGGGAGTTATGGAGATTAGAAAGAGAAATAGACTCGATGATACTAGAGGTGGTTAAATGTCGCAGTAGTGATGATGATAATGATAAGAAAGACCTTCTACAATTGCTACTCACTGCAGCCGAGAGTTATGGAGACGATATCAACATAGCAGCAGATACCACTCCAAACAAGTTCATCGTGGATAATTGCAAAAACATATATTTTGCTGGTCACGAGACTACAGCAATTTCAGCTTCATGGTGCTTGATGACCCTGGCAGCTTACCCAGACTGGCAAGCTCGTGCTCGTGAAGAGGTTCTTGAAATCTGTGGCAAGAACATGCCCACAGCAGATACACTCCGAAACATGAAAGTGGTAAAAACTTCACATGAATAAATTATGACCATAATAGTTGCTTCAGCTTTGACTCCATTAATTTATAGATGAATTGATCTTTACCTATTCTAATGGCAGCTGACTATGGTAATTCAAGAGACGCTACGTCTCTACCCACCAGTAGCTTATGTGGTGAGAGAAGCGTTACAAGATATCAATTTCAAAGGGCTAAACATCCCAAAAGGTGTGAACATCCAGGTTCCTATACCCCTAATGCACCAGAACCTAAACTTATGGGGCCCAGATGCACATGAGTTCAAGCCAGAGAGATTTGGCAATGGAACTTCAGGGGCTTGCAAGATCCCACAGGCTTATATGCCGTTTGGGATGGGAAGTCGCACCTGTGCTGGACAGCACTTTGCCATGGCTGAACTAAAGGTCATTCTTTCACTTACTCTCTCCAAGTTTAGGTGGTCTCTCTCACCAGCATATCACCACTCTCCCGCGTTTAGATTAGTCATACAACCTGAACATGGAGTCTCTATTCTTCTTCAGAAACTGTGATACTCTCTTCTATTCTCTTTGAAGCTTTTCACATGGAATAAGGAGATGTTTTCGTGGTATATATATGTGTATATGTCTTGTCAATATTGTTATTGGTAAGTTTCAACTTCTAATTTGTTTTCTTCAAGTTGTGGTGGTGTTGTGATAGTGTGTGAGAATTATTTATATATTCTAATAAAAGGCCAAATAGCAAAAAAAAAATTCAAACATAGTTTTTGTTATTTTAGTCAATTTTTTAAAAATTGTCAATTTAGTTATATTATAACAAATTAGTTGCAATTTTAGCCAAATTTCAATTTTAGTCAAAATTAATTATATCTATCTTATGTGGCGGATACATGAATAGAGAAATCATTTACACCTCATCAAAAATGAAAAAAATAAATGAAAAAAATAAATAAAAGAAACTAAACATCTCATCAATTATTTTTTATTTTACTCTCCACATCACTCAAGTCCAATCCTCTTTATTTTCTTTAATCTGTAAATTCAAGATAATGTGTTTATTATTATTTTTTTTTCATTTTTGATAAGGTATGAATGATTTTTTTATTCATGTGTTCATCACGTAGGACATATACTATTTAGTTTTGACTAAAATTGAAATTTGGCTAAAATTACAACTAATTGGCTATAATATGACTAAATTGATAATTTTTAAAGAATTGACTAAAATAACAAAAACTCGAAATAATTTGGATTTTTTTTGCTATTTGGCCTGTAATAAATTGTTAGTAACCATGCTATTTGCATTTGTGAGTCAGATTTATATTTTCTATTAATTTGGATAATGAATATGACTCCTTTCATTAAAAAAGAAAAAAATAAAGTTTTTTTTTTTTCTAAAATCAAAATTGATACTAAATATTTTTGAATGGTGGGTATTTTTTTGAAGTTGTATCATCGATAGTTCCATCTTAAGGTCCATTTAATTTTAGAGTAGCAATAATTGGTTTAGTTTTGATTAATCTTTAGTACTAATTTTTTAATTAGTATCTAATTGATTATTATTATTTTTTTCTTCAGAGCTAAAGGAAATAATTTCTGACGCGGCTTTTGTAGCCTTGACTTTCTCATAATATTTGGACTAACGAAATTATGATGGTCAGTCACTTTTGTTTATTAGTTTATTTGCTACTATTTTTATTAAGATTTGTTATGTATGAAATGCACTTATTGTAAATTTTAATAATGTTATTACATAGGTAGTCGGCAATATATATATTTTTTAAGACATATATGATTTGAGTTTGTTTCTTCGACAACTTTTGTTATATATTATTGGACAATTACTCATGTTTGTTATTATTTTATTCACCTTTATTACCAAATTTTAGGATTTCAAAATTCGAATTTTCCTAACCCTACATAATGTCAAAATAAACATACAAGTTTTATGAATTACAAATATATATTAATACAAAAAACCAAAAAGACAAAAAAAAAAAAAAAAACTGAAACGACAGCCATTTAGATTTTGGCAATAAAGTACTTGGTCTAGTATGAGGTGTCAGCATCAGAGATTTTTGAGGAAGGTGGTGTGATCTGCTACAACGAGTTCTAAAACTCTTAGCTTCTTCAACCAATCACCACCGTTCAATTTTCCCACGTACTAAATTAGTAAACAACTCATTTAGGAAAGCGGAACACTAGATTTCGACACCGCTATATAAATTTGCCGTCGACCTCTCACGAAACACAAGATTTTCTCGAATCGTTTTGCTAGGGTTTCTCTATATATCTCAGGCGTTCTACATACGTTCAAATCTCCACTCGATTATTCCATATTTGATCATCTTCACGATTTGTTTCATTTGTCGATCTTCGATCCTCGACCTTGTTTCGTTTTTCAATTGATTTCTGAAAGTCTTCATCCGCGTCTTGTGGAAAAAGATGCCTCCGAGAACGGCGAAGAAAACTCCGCCAGGGCCTGGTAGCAAGCGAGGTACCCGGGGACGGGCGGCTGCGGCGAATGCGCAGGCCCAGGTTCCGTCTGAGGAATCAAAGGTGAAGGCGGAGGAGATTGAGGTTGAGACAATCAGGGTTGAGGAACGAAAGCCGCTGTTGGATGTGAAAATTGAGACGGGAGGGCATGAGGAGAATGTGGGGACGGAGGAGACTGGAATTGCTTCTGCCAAGAGTAAGTGATTTCTTTTTCAGATTTGTATTATATTAGATGTTCTTCTTTAATTCGTTTTGTTTGTGGGTTAAATATCTGTATGTCTAAATGATTTTTATGATTTCTTGGTGCATGCCGCAGTTTTTGTTATGCGACTGGGAGCTTTACTTTTGCTTTGATGTATGTGAAGGATTATGAATATGGTGTCTGTTTATTTTCGTTCTCTGCATAACGATCATCCTATTGCTGTTAAATTTTTCTTTGGTTGGTTGTTTCATGATTAATGGGAGTGAATTTGTTATAACAGCCCATACAGAGATTTGATGAATTGATGACAATGCTGACGTGTTAAAAGTAGAGAAGTCGATGGAAAAATTTAGGCTATGCATTAATTTGTAGTAATGCTAAAAGAGTAATTTGTTTCTTTTTCCGCCTCTCCACTAGAGTATCATCGTTGGTTATAATGTCATTGTTCAAACTGTAGAGAGATAATTAGATGGGGGATTTTGTTTTGATGAATTGATTTGTTTTTCTTGCAATCAATTTTTTGCCCTTCCTTTAATAGTTTAATGACGTAATTAGTTATTGTATGTTTGGAAACCTGAGTATAGTACGGTAACGTATTGGTGGGTTGCGACTTTTGAATGGTTGCTTATATTTTCTTTTGAGTCTTATTTCACACGGTTGAATAAAATTGTATTTTAATTTATTCTCTTCATTTTCGTAGCTAGATTTCATTAATTTCATAGTTAAATAGATTTGTCGTGTATCGGTGGTGTTTGTATCTGTGGCTTGCTTTTGATGGTTAAACCTAGTAATTGCCCATACATTGTATTTATGATAGGTGAAGTGTTTGGTGGACACCAATCTTTCACGTGTCTGACTAGGTTTGAAACATTTGGGCCACATTATGACCTTTTATTATTCCATGTAAGAAAACATAACACAAACTGTAAAACTTGTAAAATTAGACACGTTCTACTTTCTTCTGCATGCCTGATCCATTTTTCATTTTGTTTCTTTTCTTGTTTCCTTTAGTTTCTTCGCTTTCCATCATTTATTTTTTCATCTCTTGGTGATTCCATGGCCTGTGGGATTTCGGTAATCATCTTCTTCCATAAGACACCCACTCCCCTTCCGCTAATTGTTTCAGCTGATCGTGGTATAATCTTTCTTCATTCATTTTCCGCCTCTCAACATATTATCTCTGCCGAAACATCTCACAAAGCAAATCTGAGTCTTATGACATCTTTGGAGTCCAATCTTGAATTGTCCAATTGTGTTCCACATGTGTGAAGCAAATTTGTAGCTTTGATTCTTCTAGTTGTGATTTGATAGTGCATGTTTGGTAACTAAAGTTGAATCCACATAGTGGTTGGGCCATGCTCCTGTTTTTTGTTTTTAGTATGCCTTGGGTTCCTGTAAGGCAGCTGTATCCAAGTATAAAGTCATGGCCACCATTTTAAAGGGTTTTTCTATTTGCAGGAGAAGGGGAAAAATGAAAAATGTTTTAATTACAGACTATCAATTCCTGAATATCTTTATGCAGTAGTACTAATGATGGGATTGGATGGCCTAGCATTCTTTTCATTACATTTGTAAAAAAATTATCTATATATCTATGTATGTGGGCGGAGGAATATTGTTTTGGTGATCATGATAAGATTCCTACTGTAGTTTCAGTAAAATATAGGGTAACTTACGTTTAGGCTGCTACAAAATTTCTTCATCTTTTTGTGGTTCCAATTAGTTGACTTTTCCTTAGATGGTAATATTTTCCTGCTTCTATCTGACAGAGGATGAAGATACCAAAGAAGCCATTGATGAATATGAGAAAGATGAGCGTTTAGACTTGGAGGATAATGAACCTGAATATGAGCCTGAAGAGTATGTTGGTGTAGATTTCGATGAGAAGGAAATTGAGCAAGATCCTCAAGAAGAGGGAGATGAAGTGGAGGAAGATCCAGAAGAAGAGGGTGATGTGGTTGAGGAGGAAATGGAAAGCATCCATGAAGAACTTGAAAATGAGGAAGATGATGAGCGTGCTGGGGAGGAGCATACTGTACCGAGTTATGCTGCTGAAGATGAAGAACATCATGAAGTTGTCAAAGAAAGACGCAAGAGAAAGGAGTTTGAAATTTTTGTTGGGGGATTGGACAAGGATGCTACTGAGGCTGATCTTAAGAAAGTTTTCTGTGAAGTTGGTGAAGTTACTGAGGTCAGGCTTATGATGAATCCTCAAACAAAGAAGAATAAGGGTTTTGCATTCTTGCGTTTTGCAACTGTGGAGCAAGCAAAACGAGCTTGTGCTCAGCTGAAAAACCCTGTGGTACTTGCCTCAATTCCATGGTTGACATATTTAGATACTGTTCTCTATTATGTTGAATGTGTATCTTGACAACTAAAATGCCAGGTTAATGGCAAGCAGTGTGGTGTGACCCCAAGCCAGGACAGTGATACCCTGTTTTTAGGTAACATATGCAGGTCATGGACAAAAGAATCTGTAAGTCGACATGTTATTGTTGATCCCCAATACCTTTAGATTGAGATAATACGCAATTGATGCTCATTGCTGTCTAATATGCGTCCAGTTGAAAGAAAAGTTAATGCAATATGGTGTTGACAATGTTGAGGATTTGACGCTGGTTGAAGACAGTAACATAGCGGGGATGAATAGGGGTTTTGCCTTCTTAGAGTTCTCCTCACGATCTGATGCCATGGATGCTTTTAAGCGTCTTCAGAAAAGGGATGTAGTGTTTGGAGTGGATAGGCAAGCTAAGGTTTCCTTCGCGGATTCATTCATTGACCCTGGTGACGAAATCATGGCCCAGGTACATACTCTGATGAGTTTACTTCTTTTTCAATGATGCATTGCTTACTTGTATTTACTGATATGCCATATCAATCACCGTTGGATGTATGGCTCAAGTAAAGGTTTTGGATACATGCCAACTGCTGGGATACCTTGTTTTATTCCCTCTTTGAGACGTCATTTCATTATTGATTATTTACTGATTTTCATTGTCAGTTGACTACTTGACTTGAATGGTGTGTGCTGTGTACTGTTGAGTTGAAACACTTACAAAGTAATCAGAAGTTGAAATTCTGTATTAATTGGATGGTTTGTTGTCTAATTTTCTTGATGATCTTTTGTAATTTCTATTTCATTTTTTATGCTATAGTGACCTTGTAAACTTTAATCCAGGTTAAGACTGTGTTTGTTGATGGTCTTTCTGCTTCTTGGGATGAGGAACATGTCAAGGAGCTTCTTAAAAAATATGGGGAGGTTGAGAAAATTGAGCTTGCCCGTAATATGCCATCTGCCAGGAGAAAGGATTTCGGCTTTGTTACATTTGATAGCCATGATGCAGCCGTGACTTGTGCTAAGTGCATCAATAATGAGGAATTGGGTGAAGGAGCTCACAAGGTTGCTTCACAAAATTGTAATATGGTTTTTACTATATAGGTGCAGTTGGTCTTATGCTAAATTGCTGTTTGTTTCAGGCTAAAGTTAGGGCCAGATTGTCTAGACCTCTTCAGAGAGGTAAAGGAAAACATGTTGCTCGAGGAGATTTTCGGCCTGGGCGGGGGTCGGCTCGAGGTGGTAGGAGTCCATGGAGCCGTCCTGTACCGCGCAATATCCCTGTTCGTGGCACCAGGAGCATTGGGCCACCTCGCCTTCCTCCTGTAGTTGATCGTGGTTTCAAAAGGCCTGTTCCCATTCGAGATAGGCGACCAGTTATGGCTATTGCTCCAAGGGCCAGGCCTGTTGCTCCCTTGCCAAGGTCCTATGATAGGAGGCCACCTGGTATGTTTGAATTTATAATATATCATTGCTTTTCATTTTTTCTTTGCACGGTGAGTCCTAAACATCATCTGTTAACAGTTCCAGCATACCCAAAAAGTGGTTTGAAGAGAGATTATAGTCATCGGGAGGAGCTTCACTCTAGGAGTAGGGCTGTTATAGACTATAGTTCAAGGTCAACTTCAGATAGACGCCTGGCCTACAGAGATGATTATCCTCCTCGTGCACCTGGTTACCCTGATGTGCCTAGAGGTGGTGCATCAAGATCTACAGCAAGAAGAGCTTATGTTGATGATAGTTATAGCCAAAGGTATGAAAGGCCACCTCCATCTTACCAGGAGGGGCGTGGGCGTGAATATGATTCTATTTCTGGATCCAAACGTCCATATGCTGCAGTGGTAATTTCTAGAGTACCTTCTCTATTATATTATGCTCGGATAACTTATGATTTTATTGTACTGTGTCGAATCTGCAATGTGGAACTGACTTTTGATTGTGGATGACAGGATGATGCTCCTCCACGCTATGCTGAAGCTGGAATGCGTCACTCTCGTGCTCGTTTGGATTACGATCTTGGTAGCAGTGCTTCTCATTACAGTGATGCCTACAGTGATAGGTATGCCATGGTTGTATTGTTGCGGTTCTTATTGGTATACCTCCCTTGAAGCTCACCTTTTTGATTTCTTTCATGCATTAATGTCAGGGTTGGAAGGTCAAACATGGGATATGGTGGTAGTCGAAGCTCTCTGTCCAGTCAAGATTCTCATGGGCTTTACAGTACTCGTCAGAGTATGGGTTACGGTGGAGGTAACCTTCAGGGTTTAATAAAAATAATCATATCTGAAATATATGTGTCATTGTTAACCCCTCCTGTACTTGTCAAAATGTTCACAGTTATCTGTGCTATTTATGCTGTGTTTTTTTCTCCTTGCAGGCCCTTATGGTGGTAGTGATGTTGGTCGGATGTACTCATCAAGCTTTGGGGGTGACTACATGTCACGCGGCAGTGATGTATGTTTGGAACTTTCAGCCTATTTGTTTAATTTCTTTGATATATATTTTTCATTGTCTTTTTAATATAAATCTTTCTGCCTAAATTTTAGGTTGGTGGTAGCTCTTACTCATCCCTTTATCCTGGACGTGGCTTAGGTGGTAATAGCTATATGGGAAGTAGTAGTTCTGGGTCGTACTATTAAGGTATGTAACACACATTCACTTCACCACACACCCAACCCCCAACTGCACACACACAAAATGTCTCTCTATCTTTCATACTATCTTGCTTCTCATGGCATGCTTGCACAAGGCAGCAAAATAGTATAGTAGTTTAATTTTGGATCATTATAGTTTAAGTAATGCTACCTGAAGCCATAGTTTATGCATCCACTTGCTAAGTGATGTGCTCGACGGAACTGGAGCAACTTGATCATCCTTGACTTATGTATGGCAGAGAGTGGAATTGAGAAGAGGCTGCTGTAAGATGTGGATTATTCTGAAGTTGGATTTTAGTGCTTACACATCCGGTTGCAGTATTTGGACATAAAAAGCCTTCATGGCTTGGAAGATAGAGACTCAAGTACAGTGAAGGTGCTGTAATGCACCAAACCATTTAAAGACCTGGTTTGGATTCTATACAATCCTGTTTATTTTATGCTGTAAGGGCACTGATCCAGAACTATAAGGAGACATCTTCAGCATGTGCTATTTTATAAATAATGTGTTTTACTGCTGTCTCCCATTTTTTGCGAGTGATGGACATGGAAAAGTTGTTTATATCTTTTTCAGAGGTAGACAATATGGAAAAATGCTGAAAGGTGTGTGGCATGTGGTGTTGGTAGCTACGTGCACCATTTATTAAGTGCAAGTTCTTGGATGAGAAAGATGTAGTTGTGCTTATACAGTCCCAATGATTTTCTTCTTTTCAATTTCTTATTTTTGGAGGTCATCCGTTAATAATTGGAAATGATGGTAACTGGGTGACAAGAGGGTCCAATTAAGTTTTGTGAAAGTTTTCCATCTCATGGTTGAGCATCAATGGAACTACATGCTTTTAGTTTTACAATGTTTAGAAATGAGATAAGCAACATTCGCACCACATTATTTTACAATATTTTCAGAAATGTGACTTGAGTAGGCAATGTTTTTATAATTATAAGATAAGTCATTTGGATATGGTAAGTACTGAATTCATTGGACATCATTTTGGATACTGGCCTTTCCACTTGCTAGAAAAGTTCCAAGTACACAATGAAATCTTTGGTTTTGGCATGAAAAGCTAATTAGCTTAAATTTGATTCAAAATGGGTTAAAGGTGCCCGTTATGAATAAGAAGTTAGCCAAGTGAGAGTTTGGTTGTGTATGGCATACCTGGATGTGGTTTACTTATTAGGTTGGTGATGCCTTTGTGATTTGGTTCTGTTGGTTCCTCAAGTGACATTGTTCTTGGAATTTTGGTTGAATTCTTGGGGGCTATCCATTCTCTCTGGTTTAGTCATCCTTCCACGTGTTGCCAAACCATACTCTGCTGTTAATTGTTTCAGTGAAATGAATATGTGGGTCATGTCATTAAATGCCAGTAGCTTGGAGCAATGTAATATTGAGAAGGAATCTTTGCAGATAACTAGATCACATCAAGTTTTTAGGCTTTAGGTTGTCAGATGTTTACTAGCTGTAGCTCAAGATGTTTTCATTTTGTGCTTTGGTAAACAGGTCTACATTGGATAAGGGTAAAGGCATTTTGATTTGAATTCTTACCTGACTACCTCTCTTCCCGCAGTAAAGATGGTTTGAGTTGGGTTTTCAATGAGTTTTTAGTGGTTCATGGCATTCAAATAATTTCTCAATGGGTATCTGTGGTTTATTTTGCTGCAATATGATGTTTGATCTAGAATGATATTCATCAACTGTTGCATTCTTTTTAGAAGTTCTTTTTAATTTCAACCTTAATGGTTGAGTACTGGGGTGTATCGGGCAGCACTAGGTCTCTGTTATGTTTTCCCCTAAAAGATTGGTTGTTGGACTGTTCATACTATCCATGTAGCATTTTATCAATATTTTCCCAACTCTAATAGTACTTGTTTGAATCAAGTATGAGTTTTACTTACTGTAGATATCGAGTTTGGGACCCAATGGGTTGGATTGGCTATTCCATTGGATCCTTTACAACCGGCAAAATCTGTTTATAGTCATTGGTAGTCCCTCCATCCCAAAAGAGTTCTGCTTCTACAACAATTTTTGGTTATAGAAACACGACTTATTTTGGGAGTAGATCTACTTGTGCTTTTGTTCCATTTTAGTGGGACGATAGTTGGGCCTTTAGGTGTAGAAGATGCTATGGTTAGGGGAATTGCAGTGAACTAATGATGCAGCAAGTCAGTTTTTGATCAGGAAAATAGGAGTGGATTTTATATTTTACTCGATGAAAGAATGATATGCACGAGATGTTAATTTCTTATATTTGGAAGAAACGAAAACTCGAAATCACAATGAAATTATGATGTCTAGTTGTTTCTGTTTTATGCTTAACGATGCCATGGTGTTGGTGACTCTTGCAAGGATTTTAGGTTGGCAGTGTGGGGCATGAATGTGATACTGACTCTTGCAAGATTTTTGTGGGGAATGTAATATAACTTTGATGGTTTATCATTGTAGTTTCCATATACTTTGCTTTGTTCTCGTATCGTATGTGTATGTATTTCTGACCTTTATATCTATGTAATAAAGTACGATTGAATATTCAAAGTGGTATTTGATGATCAATTTGTGAATTTGTTGCTTTTGCTTGATTATAAGTGGAATTTTGTTTTAAGAGTTTGGGAGTGTTTTATGAGTAGCTTGTTTCCGTACTGACCCTCTTTCGTGATCAAATCGAATTATGTGAACATCATTTCCTTGTCAAAGTTTCTAACTAGTGAAATTCAAGAACTTAAATTGTGCTGTAAAACTGATGGTACGTTAAAAGACCTCTTAACTAAAATCTCTTATTTAACAACATTGGATGAAAATAAACGTCCTAGAAGACTGATCAATAAAATATTTGTGGAAATTTTCTTCTATTTATAACTGAAGTTGCCAACTATACAATCTATATGGATTTTGTTACTTGAAAGATTCATGTTTTTAAAGTATCAACAGATTGATTCTCTAACTTACAAAAGTGTTGGATTTAATTTTATGAAAGAATAAATTGCAATATTTTGTATATTAACGGGACTGATGTGAATAGATTCAAAATTGAAGCATATTACAAATTCATACCATAAGTGAGAGTGTGAGACCAACTAATAACGTAAAGTTTTCTGGAAATTGACCACGTATATTGAATTAATTTTTTTAATTTATTTCATGTTGATCTTGAGTTAGAATTGAATAAAAAAGAAGGTTTGTTAATTCATTGAGTGTTTTTAAGAAGATTTTAGAGAATAATTGTTTGCATATAAACCACTCTGCAGTCTGCACTGAGGAAAGGCAATGAATGGTCTTCTACATAATAGGACCAGTTCACAAACAATCATTCTTAATAATCTTGCAATGGCCTTTTAAAGGTTCCTATGATATTCATGTCTAAATCATTTAGTAACATATTATGGTAATTAAATCGAAAAGCGATATTTTATGGATCTCCCTAAATAAAGTTTTTTTGGCATGTAATGAAAACCATAAACTTGGATGAGAATTTGAGGTGCATAATCAAATAAACCATTAAAGTTCATTGATATAATTGGGTGATTGTTCATACGATTATCCATATATATATATATATATATCTACACATACATGAAATCGAAGGGCTAAAAAGAAAATCAATCACCACCAAAATATTGCAATCTTCAAGTCATACACACTCATAATCACCATTCTTTTTGGCCCTCTTCTTCTTTGCGCTTGTATCAGTTATGGCCTTTGCAAATGCATCGAAAATCCTCTGCTGTGACTCCACCATCATCTCTGTTCTCTTCAACTCCATCTCCATTCTCATCTCCTCAACTTCTCGTGCCATCTCCATTTTTGCCTTTTCCATTCTCATAAACCCTTCTCCCAACGCCTCTATCGCCGCCACAACCTCTCCTACCGCCGCCGGTCCCCCTCTCTGTTTCATCGGAATCTCAGCCGTCCTTTTCCCCAAAACGCCCTCTCTCGAGCCAGGATAAGTAAATCTAGGGTTTGCTGGATGGGGGTTTTGATTCCCCATCTCCTTGGATCTGCTTTGCACCTTCGGAGGCCCGATTGGTATCCCTCCCGGGATCTTGATCCGAAACCCTGGCGTTGATCCGTTTTGCCCTGGATTTTGATTAACAAAAACGCCGTTGATGCGCTTGATGCTATTCTTGTGATTTTCGTCTTCTTCGTCGTCGTCGGTGGACGGAGGGGTGGGGTTGTCCGTGCCCTTTTCCATGGAGTGCATGTTCTGGAAGTGAGGCCACGAGGAGGTGAAGCGGCGGGGGCCGCCATGGGCGGCGGATCTCTGGATTTCGCCGCGGTATCTCTTCCGAAGCTTCTCCATCTTGTGGCGGCACTGGACGGCTGTTTTTGGAGTGCTGGCCGGGCAACGAGACGCGACGTCGTCTGCGACCTCCTGCCAGTGGTTAGCGCGGAGGTTGCCACGGCGGAGGGAGTACCACTTGTCCTTGTAAGCGTCAATGAGGGCGACCGTCTCTTCGAGGGTCCAGCACGGCGGGGGGAGGCGGCGTGACGCGGAGGCGGTGGCGATGGAGGGGAGGGCTAGGGTAGCGGTGGGGATGTCGCCGTCGGCGAGGTTGGATGACGATGGGGAAACGACGGTAGCCATGAAGATGGGAAAATTGGGAAGGGTGAGGGTGAATAGGGGAAGAGAGAGAAAAGAGCGGCGGAGAGAGGAGAAGGAGGAGGAGTGGTGGTGGAGAGTGGTTGTAGCATAATGAAAGTAGAGGTGGGTGTGGGGTAGGGTTGTTAAAGGAGGCGGCGAGGCCACCGCGTAGGGAGGCTGGCTAACGTGCGCGAAACCGGGGGGCGTGGCTGCGGGTGGGGTGGGTGGGTAAGTGGGGGCTGCTTTTGGGTTAATCCAAAAGTGCGCTTCACATTTTGGATTTAGGGGTCTGCGCCGCCGCACCGGTCTGACTATTAGGGCGGCGTCGAGTCGGTGGAATTATGAATATGTGCCAAACACGGTGGTGCAATAATAATAATAATAATAATAATAATAATAATAATGATAATTAGTTTTACTAAAGTAAATACTGACGATTTTTTTTTTAATTAAGGAAGTGAATAGTCTTTTTTAAACAAAGTAAGGTGGGATGTTTCATAAGAATATACAATAATATTTATTAACCTTTCATTGAAATATTTAACTGAATTTTGCACTAGTAAGATGCAATATTTATTCAATTATTATGTTTTGAATCACATATATATGTTAATCTGTGATTTTAAGTTTCAACATTTTGATATAATTTATATGCTTTTGAGACTAATTCTCAGTTTTCTTGACAGAGCTTGTTTACAAATTTTCACTACTTATTATGTTTTGCATCCTATATATCTTAATATGCTGCTGAAACTTACATATTCAAGTCGTGCATTACCAATCCTTTTGAACCAAGTATGATGAAGGTTTATTAATAAAAAGGGAAAAAAGGAGAAAAGAGTAAGGTGGAAAATCATATAGTATTAAGTGTTTTTATAAGGAGATGAACTAATGTTCAAATTGATCCGTTTGAATTCCACTGATTGTTATTTTTTTTCTATTTTATTACATATTATTCATGGAGTGTGGAGAAACTCCCATTACATACCAAAAAAAAAAAAAGAAATAATAATATCCCATTTTGTAAAACACGAAAAAGTTTAAGATCAAATTACATAACTATCCATGAGTGGATAAGGAATTCAATCATGGATGAACACCAATAACAACAAACTTGAGTTAATTTCATGTGCTATTTAATTAGAGATTTGATTTTTACAATAGTTTAATATTCTATAAAATTAGGGATTTCAAGTCATAATGTGTCGAATTTATTATTTTGGGCATTGATTCAAAACATTTGATGCTTTTATTAACGGAATTTGCAAAAGAAAATGATAAATGAACCCAAATATAGATCACGACGGTCAGAATAGATCATGATGATAGTAGCGTGATCTAATTTTAAGAAAAGAAAAGATTACGAAACTCAACTCAAGTGTGATCTAAGGACCATCGAAGATTTGCTCTAGAAACATAAGTAATTAAGATTTATCATTTTCTAAGGAAAAAATTGCGAGATCAATACCCAGAAACACATATCTCAAAAGTTAAAAATACAGGGATGTTATATCTTCTTTCTAAAAAGAATTAAAACGAAAATATCAACAAATATGTGAACTATATCTAACCAACTTCAATCCAAATCCAAATAATTATAAACACATTATACTACATTTCATAGTAATTATATCTTTACCTATTTTGAACAACAATTAAGAGATTCAATTCCTACCGAACTGATTCTATTGAAGAAGTGGGAGAAAAAGTTGAAATGTATTTTGATTAGAGAGAGATGAAGAGCTCCCTCACCCGACCATAGGTCTCTAAATCGGGTGAGATGTAAATCAAGTGATATGTTCGAGTGACAAATACTTGCGGGAGAGAGTTAGAGGAAGAAAATAAATATATTTTGGGATGTAATCAAGAAATATGTCCGAGTAGTTACTCGCAGGAGAGAGCTAGAGAAAGAGATGAAATATATTTTGGGATGTGAAGTATATGTGACAGATATTTGTAGGAGATTTAGGCCAGGTCGTCGGCGTATTGGTTAGGAATTCATAAACTTTATTTACTAAGATTTCTTATATTTGTGGGAGATTTAGGCCAGGTTGTCGGCGTATTGGTTAGGAATTCATAAACTTTATTTACTAAGATTTCTAAGATTTCTTAAATCTTATGTTGCTATATTTAAAAGATTTCATCTCCAACAAACGATGAAGTGGATGCATAGTAGATTGTACAGACTCCTATCAGAAGTATATTGTTTCAATAAATGTTAATATATATGAATTTGATAATGTTGATGTCTTTTGAAAACAACTGATGTTTGTTTAAGTAAAAATGTGTCTGAACTCATAAAACATGTTATACGAGTTAGATACTTGCATGATTAACTTTTATAGTTAAAAAAAAAAAAAAAAAAACTCAAGTTTCTATAATGAAAGTCTTCTGTTAAATTTCTCTATTTGAAAATCATTTTTAAATATTATTATTTCTTTCTATGAAACACTTACCATACGAAGTCAAAAGTGGTTATGACTCAATTCTCATAAATTGTGTTGGGATGACACATGGTTAGTTTCCACTATTATCACTAAAGTTTAATGTAAGAGATAATAATAAAAAAGGTAATAACATTTCAAAATTCATTGAACGTATACTTAACCATATTAATATATGACTTGACCAAATAAGCGACTTGATCAAATCCCAAGTCCCTTGTTCCATAAGTAACTATTTTGATTTAATTTGTAGCCTTGGTATTTTCACAGTATTTAATCCTTTCTACAATATGTTTATGGTGCCAAGATTTCATACATAAAAAATGGGTACCAAAATGGTGTTGGAAGAAGCAGCAAGCAATGGAAAACTCGATGTTCTTGAGAATCTGCTCAAAGCAAAGCCATCAGTTGTTGCTGATTTCAAACTTGCTTCACTTGGTGAATCTCCTTTGGATATAGCAACTAAATCGGGGCATCTGAATATTGTGCGAAAGCTCATGGAAATCGATCCTTATGCTGCTTCAGAGCTGAATAAGGATGGTTTTCGACCCTTAGATGTAGCTGTGATCATAGGGAACTTTGGAATAGTGAAGGAGATTATGAGTTTTGATCAGCACTTATGTTTGCTCAAAGGCAAAGACCAAAGAACTCCCCTTCATTATGCTGCCATGAAGAGCAGAATCAATGTGATAGATGAATTCTTGAATTCATGTCCTCATTCTATTGAAGATGTCACAGTTTATGGAGAGACTGCTCTTCATCTTGCTGTCAAGTGTCACCAGTTTGACGCGTTTATGGCTTTGATTAAATGGCTCAAGATTCTCAACAAGGGCTCATTGATTAACGTTGGAGACGAAGATGGAAATACTATACTGCACATTGCTGTTATTACAAAACAAAAGGAGGTATAAACTGAGCTCATCATTTCTCTCTTCTTGCTTCTTTCTTTTGAATTCATACCAGCTGTTCTTTTGGTATTTATGGATTCTTGATTTCTTGATCAGTTTTTCTAACTGTGAAGACTTTTTGCGTGTGCAGTGTATAGAAGTACTCCTTGCTGAAAATAGAAGAACAATTGATGTAAATGCCAAGAATAACAATGGACTAACTCCACTTGATCTTCTGGACATTCAAGATTCATACGACGTTAGAATCAAACAAAAGTTAGAAGATGGTGGTGCGATTAGATCAAATGATGATAATCTTGAATCAAAAGATCCAAAGAAGTGGTTCAAGTACTTCAAATTCCAAAAGCAAAGAGACTCTCCAAGCGAAACGCGCAGTGCTCTATTAGTAGTGGCTGCATTGATAGCCACAGTTTGTTTTCAAGCAGGGTTAGAACCTCCCAATGGTATCTTTGTCAATCCTCCACAACCAAAGACTACTCCAAATCCAAATCCCAGGCCTCCAAGCCCAAGCCCGGTATCTCCTCGTATCGGGCCAGGTGGAGTATCTATTATTAGTGCAGCCTCAGCTGTTTTGGGATCTCATGCTACATCTTATCTGTTCTTGTTTGGGAACTCTTTAGCCCTAACTGCATCCACATCAATAATAATATATCTCACTGCAGGCTTTCCCTTTCAAAGAGAACTTCACGTAGCATTGTATTCTATGATGTTTACTTATGGTTTTGCAATTACTGCTATCATTAAAGACATTGATGATACAGAGAAGAAAGCTATGGCCTCTGTTCTTATTACGCTTGCGTTTGTTCTCCCGTTCGCGCTGAGGTGGCTGCCTATGTGGGGGAAGAGTGCATGCAAGTATTGGAGAAAAAGATATGTTTTGAAGTCCTCTTTGCCTATTGACAAGTGAGATGTAATGCGATACTGATTTCACCTGTCTCGTGAAATTAGATTCATTATGCTAAAAATTATGTGTTTGCTTGTGTGTACTGTGAATAAATAAATTTCATACAATGAGATTTTATTAAAAAAGAGTAGCTGAATTGTAATTTGGAGTAAGTATCTTGAATGGATTGAGAGATAATAATAGACATAAATGATTGACCCTTCAAGAATTGCATCTTGAATTGGTACAAAGATGGAAGTGTCATCTTGAAAATGGACTCCATGTACTATATAGTTTCTCGAAAATAAACAAATTTATGTTTTGTTGTTGAGAGAAAAAGAACGGAAAAAGGTGAATCTGCTGGCCATGGCTGCTTGAATATTATCATGGAGAATTAAGCTTCAACATTAGGACATTCTAACCACATGGAAACAACATGAATTATAAATGAATTTTTAGAGTGAAATGTCTTATGCATTTATTAAAATACGAGTTTTAGAGTAGATCGTGTGTGTTGTACTGTAGATCAATTCAAATTAAGGAAGGAAATAATACAAATACCTTATATATAACACTTTTATATTAGAGTTTTAATTATAATGAAATTCTATAAGATTATGAATTATTTAGGATTATAATATAAAATTATTTAATAAAAATGCTAAATTACTATTTTAATTTTAAATAATAATATTTGATAGGTATATTTTTAATAATCCACATTTTATAAAAAATATCCACATTTTTATATAGGTAATAATAGATATACCTTGTTTTTTTAAAATAAAATAATAACTACTACTTTTTTTCCTTCTAAAACTTAATTGTTTCTAGTTTACTACATATTATTTACTAATGATTTTGCTTAAATGCTCACCGTGGGCAACTTTTAATATGTCTATCGATGACGTGTAATCATCTCATCCTCTTGTTATATGAAAAGTAAAATTAATAGATAGTGAGGATTTTTGACATATGAACCGTAAACACATATTAATGTGCCCACGGTGGGTATTACTTGACTAAATAAGCTTGGTTTCACACGTTAGGAGACTTGACCAAACCATCAGTCTTGTTCCATACGGAACTACTTACATTTGTAGCCTTGCATATTTGAAGCTATGTAATCCTTTCTACATTATGTATATGGTGACAAAATTTCATGCATAAAAAATGGCTACCAAAATGGTGTTGGAAGAAGCAGTATGCTATGGAAAACTGGACGTTGTTGAGAATCTGCTCAAAGCAAATCCATCAGTTGTTGCTGATTTCAAACTTGCTTCGCTTGGTGAATCTCTTTTGGATATAGCAACTAAATCGGGGCATCTGAATATAGTGCGAAAGCTCATGGAAATCGATCCTTATGCTGCTTCAGAACTGAATAAGGATGGTTTTCGACCCTTAGATGTAGCTGTGATCATAGGGAACTTTGGAATAGTGAAGGAAATTATGAGCTTTGATCAACACTTATGTATGCTCAAAGGCAAAGACCAAAGAACTGCCCTTCATTATGCTGCCATAAAGGGCAGAATCAATGTGATAGATGAATTCTTGTATTCATGTCCTGATTCTATTGAAGATGTCACGGTTCATGGAGAGACTGCTCTTCATCTTGCTGTCAAATGTCATCAGTTTGACGCGTTTATGGATTTGATTGAATGGCTCAAGATTCTCAACAAGGAAACTATGATGAATGTTGGAGACAAAGATGGAAATACCATATTCCACATTGCTGTTACTACAAAACAACATGGGGTATAAACTCATCATTTCTCTGTTCTTGCTTCTTTTTTTTTCTGGTATTGATTGATTCTTGATTTCTTGATCAAGTTCTCTAACTATAAAGAAACTTTGTGTGTGCGCGCGTGTGCAGTGCATAGACGTACTCCTTGCTGGAAATAGAAGAACAATAGATGTGAATGCCAAGAATAACAATGGACTAACGCCACTTGATCTTCTGGACATTCAAGATTCGTACGACGTTAGAATCAAACAAAAGTTAGAAGATGGTGGTGCGATTAGATCAAATGATGATAATCTAGAATCAGAAGATCCAATGAAGTGGTTCAAGTACTTCAAATTCCAAAAGCAAAGAGACTCTCCAAGCGAAACGCGCAGTGCTCTATTAGTAGTGGCTGCACTCATAGCCACAGTTTGTTTTCAAGCAGCGGTGGAACCTCCCAATGGAATCTTTAACAATCCTCCACAACCAAACACTACTCCAAATCCAAATTATGCCCCGCCCCCAAGCTTCGCACCAGGTGGGAGTTCAGCCTCAGCTGTTTTGGGAATCCATGATATTTTCTTGTTTACAAACTCTTTAGGCCTCAGTGCATCCACACAGATCATACTATATCTCACTGCAGGCTTTCCTTTTAAAAGAGAACTTCATATAGCATTGTATTCTATGATGTTTACTTATGGTATGGCTGCCGGTGCTATCGATAGAGACGTTGATACAGAGAAGAAAGCTATAGCTTCTGTTGTTAATCTGATTGCGTTTGGTCTTCCGTGGGCGCTGAGGTGGCTGCCTATATGGGGGAAGAAAGCATGCAAGTATTGGAGAAATAGATATGTTTTGAAGTCCGCTTTGCCTATTGACAACTGAGATGTAACGCTACGTTGGGTTGATTTGTCTTATGAAATTAGATCAGTCATATTTAAGATTACGTGTACCGAGCTTGATTGTCATTAATTTGCTTGTATGTTTCAATGATGAAATATTTTTAATACAATGAGATTTTATTAGAAAAGGGTAGGGTTAAGTTTGAGAAAATAGTTTGAATGGATTGAGAGATGATAATAGAGGTGATTGATCATTCAAGAATGGCAATATCTAGAATTGGTGCAAAGATGAAAGTGACATCTTGAATTATGTATAGTTTTTCGGAAATAACAAATTTATGTTATGTTGTTGAAAGAAAAGAGTGGAAAAAGGTAAATCTGTAGTAGTAGCTTGAATTTTATCATGGAGAAACGTCTAACAAAAACACATTTCTAACCACATGGAAACTATCACAACCAAAAAAAAAACCACATGCATGGTAACAAAATGAATCAATTAAAGAAATCTGCAGGTTGAAAGATATTATTAATTTGTCACTTTACAATCGTATTGAAACGGCTATTTTCCTATAACCATTTTTTTTTTAATTTTGAATTTTTCATTATAAATACATGATTTATTTCAATAATTTTCTATTACTTTTTATCGTTTTCAAATACAATTTCTATACATAATCTTACATATCTCATTTATAGAATGGAAAAAGATTTTTGGATGAATTGATTTAATTCTTCAAATTCCGAAAAAAATACATCTTCTCAAAATAAATATTTAAAATTAAAAATTTAATTACATCATTGAAATATTATAAAATAAAATAATAAATAGAGATGGTAAATTAATAAAGATTTATATGATATATGAGTGATTTACAGTCCTGTTCACCTACTCACTGTGGGCACATTAATATGTACCCACGATTGATGTGTTAAAAATCCAAAATATCTATTAATTTCACTTTTTATATAACGAGTGGATGAGATCATTACACGTTATCGGTGGACATATTAAGAGTTATCCACGGTGAGCATTTGAGCATTTTTCGAGTGATTTAATAGTGAAATCATGAATAGTTACTTTTTAGGTAGAATGATTGATGAGGTAATTGTTTGAATGTGGAATTTTTTTTACTTTTGAAATAGCAATGATTTGACATTGATGTGACACTAAAAAAGAGAAAACGGCCTACATTGCCCTTTTTCTTTATAGTATAGTCATATATGCCCCAAAATAAAAATAAAAACTCCAACATACCCCAATTGTTATAATATTGTCCCCAATTGCCCTATTTCTTATCCAAGTCAAAAAACCAATCACATCGCCCTGCCCGCCCCACCGGATTCGTACGAAATTGACAGTAGCCGGACAAACCCGATTTTCGTTTAATATAATTTTTTTTATTTTTTCATCCAATAATTTTTTAAAAAATGAATGAATTAACGCCTAAAAAATCACCTACACGAAATCTAGGGAAAAAAAATTAATCAAATGGGAAGAAATTACGTACACGAATTTCCTTAAAAGATATAAAATAAAATAAATTTTGTTTTTATTTTTTCCCATACGAAATTCGAAATTAAATGAGTTTCGTGTAATATAATTCTTTTTATTTTTTCATCCAATTATTTTTTTAAAAATGAATGAATTAACGCCTAAAAAAATCACCTACACGAAATCTAGGGAAATTTTTTTTTAATCAAATGGGAAGAAATTACCTACACGAATTTCCTTGAAAGATGTAAAATAAAATTAATTTGTTTTTATTTTTTCCCACACGAAATTCGAAATGAAATGATTTTCGTGTAATATAATTCTATTTATTTTTTTCGTCCAATAATTTATTTAAAAATGAATGGATTAACGCCTAAAAAATCACTTACACGAAATGTAGGGAAAAATTAAAAAAAAAATTAATGAAATGGGAAGAAATTACCTACACGAATTTTCTTGAAAGATATAAAATAAATTTTTTTTTATTTTTTCCCACACGAAATTCGAAATGAAATGATTTTCGTGTAATATAATTCTTTTTATTTTTTCATCCAATTATTTTTTAATATTTCCCTAGATTTCGTGTAGGTGAGTTTTTAGGCGTTGATTCATTCATTTTTAAAAAAATAATTGGATGAAAAAATAAAAAGAATTATATTACATGAAAATCATTTAATTTCGAATTTCGTGTAGAAAAAAATAAAAAAAATTAATTTTATTTTATATCTTTCAAGGAAATTCGTGTAGGTAATTTCTTCCCATTTCATTAATTTTTTTTTTATTTTTCCCTAAATTTCGTGTAGGTGATTTTTTTTTATTCATTCATTCATTTTTAAAAAAATAATTGGATGAAAAAATAAAAAGAATTATATTACACGAAAATCATTTCATTTCGAATTTCGTGTGGGAAAAAATAAAAAAAAATTATTTTATATCTTTCAAGAAAATTCGTGTAGGTAATTTCTTCCCATTTCATTAATTTTTTTTTTTAATTTTTCCCTACATTTCGTGTAGGTGATTTTTTAGGCGTTAATCCATTCATTTTTAAATAAATTATTGGACGAAAAAATAAATAGAATTATATTACACCAAAATCATTTAATTTCGAATTTGTGTGGGAAAAAATAAAAAAAATTAATTTTATTTTATATCTTTCAAGGAAATTTCGTGTAGGTCATTTCTTCCCATTTGATTAATTTTTTTTTAATTTTTCCCTAGATTTCGTGTAGGTATTTTTTAGGCGCGCGTTCATTCATTTTTAAAAAAATAATTGGATGACAAAATAAAAAGAATTATATTACACGAAAATCATTTCATTTCGAATTTCGTGTGGGAAAAAATAAAAACAAATTAATTTTATTTTACATCTTTCAAGGAAATTCGTGTAGGTAATTTCTTCCCATTTGATTAATTTTTTTTTTCCCTAGATTTCGTGTAGGTGATTTTTTTAGGCGTTAATTCATTCATTTTTAAAAAAATAATTGGATGAAAAAATAAAAAGAATTATATTACACGAAACTCATTTAATTTCGAATTTCGTGTGGGAAAAAATAAAAGCAAAATTTATTTTATTTTATATCTTTTAAGGAAATTCGTGTACGTAATTTCTTCCCATTTGATAATTTTTTTTTCCCTAGATTTCGTGTAGGTGATTTTTTAGGCGTTAATTCATTCATTTAAAAAAAATTATTGGATGAAAAAATAAAAAAATTTATATTAAACAAAAATCGGGTTTGTCCGGCTACTGTCAATGTCGTACGAATCCGGTGGGACGGGCAGGGTGATGTGATTGATTTTTTGACTTGGATAAGAAATAGAGCAATTGGGAATAATATTATAACAATTGGAGTATGTTGGGGTTTTTATTTTTATTTTGGGGCACATATGACTATACTATAAAGAAAAGGACAATGTAGGCCGTTTTCTCCACTAAAAAATCTAAAACTAAAATCTGCTAGTGAAGAAAAAAAAAAAAAAAGTCAAGCTGTCAATCTCAGGTCAAGGAGAAGTAGAAGATGAATTTGCACTCTCTTTTCT
Source organism: Scutellaria barbata (assembly GCA_028654395.1). Lineage (NCBI taxonomy): Eukaryota > Viridiplantae > Streptophyta > Magnoliopsida > Lamiales > Lamiaceae > Scutellaria > Scutellaria barbata. The sequence continues at coordinate 7,171,890 of CM053646.1, read as the reverse complement.
CAATTAATCTTTCCTATTCATTCGGTTTTCAGGTTTTGGAAGTTATATATGGTGATGTTTTTTTTTTTTTTAATCGAGTTAATTTTAATTTTGATCTTATATGTAAGATTTTTTATTTTGACGATAAAATATCTGTTTTTCAATTTTGTTCATTTTCTTTTAATTTTTTTTAATTTCAGTCATTTTTTGTTGGAATTTTTAAAATTGTTGACGTGATTGGTGGAATTTGGATGCAATTTTGAAAATTCTAACAAAACATGTCCGAAATTGGAAAAATATTAAAATATATAGGATCAAAATTGAAAATCAGATACTAATTATCAAATAATAAAAAATATCTTATAAATATATATGACCAAAATTGAAATTATTCAATTTTTATCAAATTTTCTAAATTTTTCATTTTAGAGGTATATGGTATTTTAAGTGGTGGTGGAGTGATGATCATTGTAGGAAAACACACATATGGTAAACCAAAACAAACAAAATGAGATGTGACATATACACTCCATTCGGAAGAAACACATCCATCAGACAATTCTAATAACAGTATTGTAATGAAACACGATTCTAACATGAAAACTACGGAATATCCGAGTCTTGGTCTAATTTTACTTTTCAAATTCACTCTCTTCAATGTATAATTGGATCAACTATTTGAAAGTTCAATTGTTTACAATTTATCATTATACTCATCAAATTAATCAACCCAAATTTCTAATAAAGGCATTATATTTCAATAAAAATATGTCTAACATAAAACTCATGAATCAGATCAATCCAATCAACATGGATCGAACATGAACCCAACAGACACATCAAATTATACTTTTACAAGCTGGTTATTATATACACTAGTCGATGGTTGCCAAGGCTATATAATCTCAGGTCGTTTGGTTCCAAGTTCAGAGTAGACCAAGACTTGTGAATTGTGATTGATTTGTTCATATTAATCTTTGTTTTCCATGCATGTTAATTGCATGTTAATTGACTGAGACAAGTCAGTTCCTTCACCAGAAACTTCCTCACCTCTTCCAATTACTCCATTTATACCATTCTTTCCAACCCTTAAAGCAATGACAAAACTCAAAACATACATACAGATTTCTCTCAGAACATGTAACAAACATGAAACACCATACATACAAACATCTTTCCTCCAATGGCCAATCCTCCCAGTCGACAAAAAAGCAGCTGGTTCAGGTTCAGATACAACGAAGATGTCGACACGATGACCGACACACGAAACGTGTTGTTAATCGTGGCGACTCTGATAACGGCGGTGACATTCCAGGCCGGAGTGAACCCACCTGGCGGCGTTTGGCAGGAGGATAAGGAGGGTGAGCACAAGGCTGGGAGGGCGATTTACTCAGCCCAGAAAGGACCCTTTTACGCCTTCTTGATTGCCAACACACTAGCCTATTCCACTTCCACTCTGGTCTTGATATCTTTGACCTATAGCTTCCCTTTTCACATAGAGCTGTGGAGTGCGATCATGGCGATGGTTGCCACGTATGCATCTGCAATATTCGCGGTGGCGCCTGATGAATCTGTTAAGTTTCGGTATCTTTTGATCACTGCTGCTTTGCCTTATGCTATCAGGATTTTGCTCGAGATTTACATACGGTTGAGGATCAAGAATCCTGCTTCTTAAGTTAGTGTTTTTTTAGTGGTCAGTTAGTCCCTCAATAGTCAATATTAGTTGTCTGGTTTCCTTACCAGCTAATGAAGTTCGTGACCATTGCTTGGTTGATTGAACCCTTCATAGATATCGGCAAGTATGATTCTCCTAATTAATCATAATTTTATATGTTTCCACTGTATCTCATACCTAGCAAATTGATTTGGGTTACAAATCAACTTCCTAGTAGTATTAACACAATGAATACGCTTTGTATATACTACAACTTCATTTTATAAGATTATATTTATTAAACTATCTCATATAATCTTTTTCCATGTTCGAGATAAATTATTTTTTAAAATTAAAAAATAAGAAATGAATATCGTTTCACCATAATACAACTAATCTATATTATGTAAAACATATATAGATGTCAAAATCAAGAAAAAATAAGAGAAGTAGAACGAAATACATATTTTGAGATTTGTACTCATTATGCCCGCCCTTTCATGCTAGTGACACTTGAATAAGATAGTATATTAGTTAATATTACCCAGCAATTAGATAAACTTCTTTTAAATTGGATGGTCTTGGCGGGTGACATCACAATTTTACTCATAATGCTTGCTTGAAATCTTATTTCAGTAATTCAATAAATGCGCGTTATTTGTCTAATGATGACATCCTCTATGTATATTAAAATATGAGATGACATATCTAAATATTGTTAAGAATGTAAACGAAATGCAAATGTATAAAATAGACGAATAATTCCTGATTAATCTCAATTAGTGTCCGTTTACATATATTTATTTTAAAATTTGCTTATATATATATAATTATGAACATGTTCGGTTATGATTTGAATTGCAAAATAATATAAATTTAATGATTTATTTTGCTAAATAAATTTAAAACATTTTGTTAAAATTGCAATTATTTTCATGAAAAGTCATGGCTTATATTTGCAATTAAACCTTCTAATTTTTAGATGAATATAATCAAATTTCCTTCACAAACAATTAATGAATATGATTGAAAGTCATTGATGAACATTCATGAACGTGTTTGTTGGAGTTCGACTTGTCTAATGAAACGATTATTTTAACTAGTTGGACACTGTCACACTACCCCAGCCCACCTTTCTCCAATAGGCAATAACAATCATTTAAAATCCTTAATAAATCAAAATCTTAGATCAAGGGGAAGTAGAAGAGGACCTTCTTCTTAATTTCATGTCTCAATCACACCTTTCAAGTTGGCACATGCACATGTAATATACATATACATAAACACATATATGTATATATATGTGTAATGTGTATATATATAGTTCCATGATTGCACATGTAATATGTTCCTTCCCAGATTCAGATACAACTGTCAACTGCATTTCTTTGTCTTCAATACTAAAAGTAAACACCAACACAACACAACCCCACCACTTTCTACTGTACATTTCACCATTCACCACCATCTTTCACACCTTCATCATCACCTTATTTATTACTTTTTTTTTTAATTTCATAATTTTCATAAATGTACCAATTAAAATAATTAAATTTGATATATATCTTGTACCATATACTTGAAAAACCCTGTAAAATGTACAAGAAAACACCAAGAGACAAAATTAAATGAACAAGAAACAACAATACTGGGCTTAATTAATTTCAATTGCCAATTAATTATGTAAACAAGAAAATTAACAACCAACTGTACATTCCTATGGTGACTAATTCCAAATCCTCCCAAAACCATACACTGAAAAAACATGGAATTAAATAGCAACATAGAATTAAGCATTATGGCCAAAAAAGCTTGAGAGAGAGAGAGAGAGAGAGAGAGAGAAAAGCTAAATCTAACCTAGCTAGCTAGCTACATTACTAAAGCTAGCATATATATGTAAAAATCTCAGACAGCAAGTTGCTGTTTCTGTTGATGGGAATTAGATTGATCATCTTCATTAAAACACAAATGGAGCAATTTAGATGAAGATTTAGCTTCTCCAACATCAAGGTGAGGTTGCAAACCCATCATTTCTGTCTGCAGATAAGAAGAGTATGTGTGGAAAGTTGTGGGCGTCACATTCAAATGGAACCCCAGTCCAAACAAGAAATCGACTTCTAGAATATTGATCTCTGTGGTGCTGATTCCCCCTACTTTTGCATAGTATGCATTATTATAATACCTATGCAGAACAGAACAGAACAAATTAGCATTTTACCAAACACCTATCGATCATTATCAAACAAATGAATGAAAAAGTGCAGTACTCACATGTCGTCCATGAATTTAGCAGAAAGCATGACACTGGTGATGAGGAGGCGATGAACGTTGAAGGAATTGATGGGCAGAGAGGGGTGGCGATGGGTGAAGCGATCGAGATAAACATAAGCAACAATGTAGCAAGAAGGGCTGCAATTTGCGTACTTGAAGATTCTTTCTAGATAGCTCTGGATGGAGATGGTGGGCCTGGTGAGGCCATGGAAGACTGAGATCTTCTGCTGCTCGAATCGACGGCTCTCGTCGTTCGACTCTGCCACCCGTTCCAGGAGAGAGGAGAGGAACCCGATCAGTTTAGGCATCACGTTTCCGCACTCCATCTCCGCCTTTCTCTCTCTCCCTCTCTCTCTCTCTCTCGCTATTTCAGATTGTGATGTTCGAATACATATAAAGGCTGCTATTTTTATTTAAAAAAAATAATAAAACAAATATCCAACAACCTATAGGCTGGTCGTTAGTTTGGCAGGTAACGTGAGTTTACAGAAATGCCCCTTGAAAGTTTACTATTGGGCTAGATGCCCTTTTCGTTGTGGGGTCCTGATGAGTTTGACAATGGATCCTTCTCTTTTATTCACTTTATTATGAATTTTCGAAATTTTGTGATTTTTATTTTATTTTATTTATATCGCTTTCTTTATCATAACTCGATGTTGAGTTTTTCGAGTTGGCTTTTTTTCGGAGGATGGTATATTTTTGGTATAAATTCAATTGTGTCATAATGTTTCTTAATGTATTCAAGGAACAAAAGACTAAAATGCAATTATAATAAACTAGAAATTAATTTTTGCATATTTTAAATATATATAGTAGCTAAACACTTGTTGTAATGTGCTTTCATATGGGTTGGACGATTCTTGAATTTTGAACTTAACTTGTGAGGGAGGGAAAGATTAGGCTATAATGGGTATTCAACACTTTTTCTTTAAAAAAAATTATAAAAAAGAAAAAAGGGGGGTGGGGGGGTGGGGGGCAAAACATGCATATTGGATCTTGATCATATGCTCTCATTTGTGGAATAAGCATATACTAATCATGTGATTACATCTTTTTGGAGGGCAATGTGAGTGTTGGGTCCCACTATGTGCCACATCTTTCATGTGTGATGATTCTAATTCACAAATTCAATCACTTTGTTCACTGTTTTATTCGTCATTTTCGAAAAAAAAAATTAAAATTATTATAAGATCATCTCATAAATTGAATTTTGTGAGACGAGATTATTCATAACTGCATATTTACTTGAATTAGCGAAAATTGATTTATTTTGTAGGTATTATGACTCCAACTCATGATTTTATATGTGTGAGATTGTCTCATATGAATTTTGTGATTAATTTTTTTTTCCCTACAATTATATAATTTCACATTAGGAAACTAAACCTAAAAGTAATCATATTTATGAGCTGTCTATTTTTTATGCTTTAGTTAGATCTGTCGCCAAATCTCGTCAAATCTTTCTGTCATCTCCAATCATAATTAATATCCTACAATATTTTCTATTTTAACTCTTATCGTTATTTCATAATTTATTCCATATTATATAAACAATAATCTTATGATATTATATATGTGATGTGCAAATACTAAATTTTTAATATATATATATATATATGCCTTATAAAAAATTGAACAACAAGCCTACAAGATGTGAATTTTGGCTTCTTTTTCTCTTCATGTGGGAATATCAATCCCTATTTTCTAACCACTTAATTTCACGTAGTATTTTTATCATAATTTTGAAGTTACATCTTATATTATCTATCAAATTTGAAATGTACTATATGTTGATAAATATTTTATTTATCTAAATAATGTTAATTAATGATACTATAAATTACAACTATCAAATTAAAACACAAAAATCGAACAGAATAATAAAACATATATCGTATATATTATTACATATATGAACTTCACTTGCTACTTTTTTATTTTAAAGTTTTGCTTTAATTAAAGGATTCCAAGAAAGAAAGAGTTTGCACGTATCTGATGAAAGATCCAACATAAAACATAATATCACTTGGCTTAGATTGGACCACTTAGGAGGCACATGATATGTGACAAATTTAGTGTTAAAACTAGACAGCTAGCTTTAACACCCAATTGTCGGCATAAGAATCAAGTATTCAAGGAATATATATATATATATATATATATATATATATATATATATATATATATATATATATATATTTCTATTTGGTATACCATGAGTGATATGATCGTATGAATAAGACTAGAAAAAAAAAAAAAGAGTGATCTGAAGGTTTCAGCTATTATTTTTTAGGATTTTAAAATTCGATAATCTATACATTATCATTGAGTTGTGGCTAAAATACCATATTTTGTATAAGGAATTACTACCACAAAAAATGATTTTGTTATTTTTCTATCATAAATCAAAAAATGTAACAAAATTGTCATTCTAAAAAAAAATAAAAAATCAATTTTGTATCGGATATTACACCATATGTATATTTATATGATTACATGATATGATTATATCGTATAACCTTATAAATGTGATCATATCGTATAACCCTATAAAACATACGTGAAAAGTCAATGAAGTTGAGGTGATTTTTTTTTCTTTTATCAGAAAGACAATTTTGTCTATTTTCTTAATCTGTAGTATAAAAGTAATAGAATTATTACTTATGGAAGAAAATAATTCAATATTTGGTTTTGTGGTTTTTAGTGTTATTTTTCCTTATAGCATTTACATTGTAGAAATAAATAGAAGGTTGCAAATTTCTTTTAAAAGTAAATTCTTTAAATTGGAATGTAAGTGAAAAATTCACAAGTAGGTCTTATGAGAGATCGTCTCACAAAAGACAAGTCAATTCATACTTCACAATTTACAAATAAATTTGAAAATGAGTTTTATTTGTGCGTAATGAGGATTCATCTCACGGTAACTATTCATAAGACCGTCTCATATAAATTATTGTGAAAATTCATGTTAAACTAACTCTAATATTTATGATAATAATCTTGTTATTTTATACATGACATAGATTAATAAATAAAAATGAACATGTAATGGAGGGTGAAAATTGGAGTATATAGGGTGGTGAGTGATTGTAAAAGAATAATAATTGGTGCATTTAGAAAGCTTAGGAGGGTATAAAAGTGAGGTGAAATAATTGGAAGAAGCAGATGTCAATTTGTATGTACCAAAATTGGGTAAAAAGAAGATGCTGTCAAAGTAGTGTAGTATTCTCTCAATATTGTAAATTAATGCTGATCTATCATTTCCTATTTCTTTTCCTCGCTTTCTATATACGGATTTCAGCTGTCTTCGACCCTGTCCGGTCCGATTAATAAACCGGGTTTATTAGGGATTAATTGCAAAGGAGGATTGATTTGGCATGAGTGGAATGTAAATTACACAGTTATCATTACAGACATTTTATAAAACGGCATCATCAAAATACTTTTATAATTTATTTTTAAAATAAGGTTTCACAAACTTAACTTAAGATGGAGAAAGAGAATAAATAAAATAGAGAAGGTGAATGCATGTCTTTGTTTGGAGTGAGAGAAGAGTAAAGCATGTTGTGTAAGCCAACTTCTCCAGCCTGTTTTCTCTCTCCACACACACACTGCTGTCACACATTCTCATTTTATACAGTTCGTGTTTGGTTAAATAATATGATATTATTATCAAATATGTAGTATATATATACTAAATAAAATAAAAGAAGAGGAAAAAGGATAGATACAAAATGAAACTAATCCTGGAATTGCATGTGAAGTCACGACCCGCATCCTTCGCCAACACTAAATTAAATACGTATACACATGTCCATGTTTCTACATTTCCCATTTTGGCTATCTGAATTTTACCTATTCTACTGTTACTGTCAACTAATTGCGCATATATATATATATATATATATATATATATATATATATATATATATATATATATATATATATATATATATATATATTTATTATTGAAGTAGAACTTTTGTGATCTCATTCACTGAGGTTGGGTAATCCACAATTCATAAGCCTTATGATAAATATTGAGTTATAAAAATGATTTTGGATGCTGGGGTAAATCTTACACAACACAAAAAACTCATTTGAGATCGGTTAACTGTGCATGACAATACTGTATAAGTATGCATTTTTCTATTATAAGTATTTTTTTTTTCCTCTCGTACAGTCGTGTCTTGGAACACGGTCTGATCGTGCCCGACAACACAACAATGGATGTATGGTACACGATCAACCTGCGTGATAACAAAATATATGTGTTTTTCAGCTTTAAGTATGTATTTTAGAACTATAAATATATTTTTTTTTATCACACATGATCAACCGTATCTTAGACACGACTATACATGATTTATCGAATATGAGACGGTTTCACGCAAGATCTACTCATCAGAGAATTATACTTATAGATTTCATTTAAATATTTTATGTGTACATTAACTATGATGATATCTTTGGGATGAGGCTAGAGATCCTTGATTTTAATCTCATCAAGTATGTAAGAATGTTTCTTTTTAGTAAGACACTCTAAAAAAAAAAATGCACACCATATGATACGTGGTGTGTATTATTATGAGATTATTTTATTCTGATACCTTAATTCTCATACAAGTAATTTATATTAGAGATATAATGCCAATTTTGACCTAACTTGATCGATAACCTAGCAGTCGAGAAATAGTTTGATCAATTGAGTTGTCAATATGATAGTTGTAAAATTTCATTTGAATAGTACTCTAAAACGAGTTTGTAACAATGAGTTTGATTTACAGATGAATTTTAATCGCAAAATTATATTAATAAAATTCTTTCAAATATATCATATATTCAAAGTAAATATACCAGCAGCTCCTATAAAATTACAAGGTGGAGAGATAGGAGCAAGAATAATTAAAGAAGTGAACACTTTAATATCCAAAACATACTTATTTAAATATAATGGATGATCGACTTTTAGAAAATTTAGGGTCCAAATCCATAGGGCCCTGAAATATTTGGGGGACCCCATCACATCACATGCATTTCATCTGATGGAAAACATGTTGTAGTGTACATCTCTGATAACTGGATGGACCTATCACTGACACTCTTCTTTTCTCCATCTTCTTATTATTTTCCAATAATCCAACCACATTTTTATGCTTTCATTCATTAATATTACGGTTAAATGTGTTTTTCTCTACCTTTATATTATTACATTTTAACTTTTAACTATTTATACTTAATAAATTACATAAGAAGACTCAACTTATAAATTAGTTCTCAATTTTGGATCCAAATTCTAAAATTTTTTAATAAGATACTCAATTTTACATTTTTTTCTCTATTTAAAACTTGAAAATTAGAGACTCAATTTCATTTTTTTTTCTTTTTATTTATATTTATAATTTATTTATATTTTAATATGTATTTATAGTTTAAGATAAATTAAGACAACTTTGTGTAATTTTGAAATGATTTTCATCTGACTTATATTAATTTATGTACATATATATAAATTTAATAGTAATTGAATTTTGTCTTGATAACAATAGACAGAATTTTTTAAGGTAAAAGTTTCGAAAATTAAATAAATTTATATCTAATACTAGATGTTATATAAACTTCATGAGCACTCTGCCAATTCCACAGTATTTCATCTCCTGCAAATAAAGTTTCATTTGATATTCTAATATAACCAAAATAAAGTTTTATCTGCTATTCTATTATAATCAATACATAACACATTTATCAAACGATATCATCTATCAACGTAGATTCGTTTGTCACTACTAATTCTGCTAGTCCCAGTTGATAACAATTGAAAGGTGATTCTCATAAAGCAAGTAAATAATGTTTAGCTAAGAAGAACCAAAACTCAATATTGGTATTCAAAAGTGCAGTCCCTATTAAACCCAATATTTACTATTTATGAAATTTCACCAAAACATAGTTTCACTGAGGCAAAACACCTATCTAGAACATGGTAAAAACAAATTTGCATGTAATAACAGAGATGAATACTCACAAGCTCTCCTGCAGTTGGTTCAGAAGTGCATAATCTCCACCGTCGATCTCATCGCTATCAGCTCGATCGTCTACTCCGGAGCTGCTGCCCATTATGGTCCCACCATCTGATAATGTTACGTGCGACATGTAGCTCGCATCATCGAGCAATCCCAGCTGGCCCAATACCTCTAACAAGGCATTCTTACTTGCCACGTCACCTTCTTGCTCGGAAATCTTGAAAATGGCAGAGAAATTTTTCGGATTTGGCCTCCAGTTCTTCGAGCCTTCAGCTGAAGCTGCACTCTGGAAGCACGATAGAGCCTCAGGGATCCTCATGTTTTGAATATGGTCTTCTGAAAGAATCTCCCAAGTCACTGAATTAGGCTTTCCACCCACTTCAATCATTTGGTCGAAAAAAGTTTCCGCCTTTTGAGAAAGCCCTTCTCTGACATAGGAACTCAAGAGAAGGTTTCCCACTCTAGGGTCATACACTGATTTCACTGAGAGCCATTCATCGTAGATCTTCTCAGCGCCTTCAATGTCGTTGATTCTGATTAGGGCCGAGATCACAGTATGGTAGCCCATATTCGGAATATTGAGAAAGGCTGCCTTGTATTTGGTCCATACTCGATAGACCTCCTCTTTGTTGCCAGCACTGCCATATAGACTGATAAGATAGTGAAAGGGCATACGGTCCCGACCAGTTAGTCTACTTTCGATCTTCTTCAAGCAGTCCTCGGCCTTGTCAAGTTGCCCGGATTTAATATACATCGTAGCCATTGTGCTAAAAGTGGTCCAATTGGGATTGATAGTGGTATCTAGCTGCATTTGTTGAAAGACTTGTTCCATCGAGTCCAGAGATGCTTGAGATCCACAGGATGATAACCAAATGTTGTAGGAATAGATGTCTAATGGTATCTTCTTCTCCTTCATTTCAGCTATCAGTGACTCAATCTTTTCGTGATCTTTAAGGTTCATACAGAGTGTCATCATGACATTATAGGGAAGGGCATGGCCAGCATAGCCTCTACTCCTCATTTTGTCCATTAGAGATTCAGCTTTCTCCTTCATTCTAGCACGTACATAAGCATTCAACAGAGACCCATAAATTCTCTTATCTTTCAAGGCATCTGGCAAATTCAGGAAATATTGTTCAGCACTTGAAATCCCATGCACTTTAGCAATCAAATCCAGCTGAATAGCAGTGTCACTTGTGGTTATCCTAAACCTCTCTGCTCTATTATTCATCCACTCATACACCTACAAAACCACAATTTTTTACAGATACTACGATAGAAAGATATTATACCAATATCATCTACAAAGCAGAATTGGTAATCATCAAATGTATTGAAATCTAGCCCTCCAATAAAGAGAGGCATGCTCCAAGCCAAACCTCTACCCTGAAACCCAGACAAGCTCAATATACTAGAAGTTGTCCTAGTATAGCTGTGAAGTTTGATTAAACCCATTAATTCTGAAAAACTTGGCCCAATAACACTTCAACAAAAGTCCCATTACTCCCAACATTTTGCCAAGTCAGTATATGAATATATGCATATCCAACATGGGACAACATAGCAAGATGTGAAACAGCTCAGAATGAGCATAGCTCACAACTAGACATGACTGTCAGAATCATAAAATGGCTCAAACGAAGCCAACTACAAATAAAGCAATAGTTATCTTTAAGCACATTCAGACCCCCATCAAGTTGAACATCCTCAACTCTCCTAGCAGAAAGCCATAGTACTCTAAACAAAATACTTTCAAGCTTCAACTTAGACACTTAAATATCAGCATTTGGTTCAATGCCAAAAGCTGACAATCAAACACAAATACAATACATCAGCTCATAAGTTTGAAGAACATATATATAAGGATTACCTCAAGAGCTTGTTTGTAGCGCCTGAACTTCCTGAGTTCCTTGACAACTCTGCAAATCTCCCATTTGGAGAGCCTCTTGCCCTCATTCTCTATCTGATTCAACACAGAAGCTGACCCCAAATTCGAATTTTCCAACATCGATATTTTCTTGTATATTGCATTCCATTTCAGCAGTGGCCTCCTCTCATAGTCTACTGTTCCATAGCTATAAACCTTCGATATAGATGAACACGTAATAAACGCCGGATTTTTATGGCTGGTGGATATAATGGGTTGTTTGAGAAAAGAAGCTGGATTTTGTAGAATCCCAGATGAAACTGAGAGCGAATTTGAAAAGTGCAAATGACTGTGATTATGTTGGTGATAATTTGGAGGAAATTTTGGGGTGGTAGACTGAAGTAGCATGGCTCCAATTTGGGAATTTGGATTAGGGTTTATGCTGAGAGTGGAGTGGAGGGTTTTTTCCTGAACTATTACAAGGGTTTTTTTGGATTTCTGAGGATAAGTAGCTGCTTCATTTTCTTGATTTTTCATCCTCTGTTTTTCTTTATTTCCAGTTATGGCCCTGAACTCTACTCTATTTCTAAACAAACCCACAACATTTTTGTTACTAACTCAAATTGCTGTCAGAATAATGCATCGAATTCTTATATACTAGAAAATTCATAAACAAATTCGTGTTTAAGAATTTGTTGGGTGTATATTGGTGGATTGGAAGGGATTTATCTATTTAATCTTAAAAAGTGAAAATGTTTGTTCTTTTGCCCAAACTTGATTTAATTGATAGTAATAAAATTTGGATAAATTTTATAACAAAATCCAATTTATAGATTAATTCTCAATTTTAGATCTAAATTTTAAAGTTTCTCAATAAGGGGCTCAATTTTACATTTTTTCTCAATTTAAGGCTTGAAATTTAGATTGAGTTCTCAATTCAAGATAAAATTTCATATTTTTTTCCTTTTTTATTTATATTTATAGATTTATTAATATTTCAATATGTATTAATATTTTGTATATATTAAGATATGTTAGTGCACTTTAAAAATAATTTTCATTCGACTTATCTTAATTTATATGAAAAAAAAAATATAGTTAATTCAATTCATAAAATATAAATTATATTAACCTGAATAATATTAAAATCGATTTTATATATTTTTATTCATAAAATTAAAAAATTAAAGGAATTTTAATTTTTTTTGAATTGCATTTATTATATATATATATATAAATTAATACAAGTCGAATGAAGATCATTTCAAAATTACATGAACTTATCTTAATTTATCTAAAATATAAATACATATTAAAATATAAATAAATATATAAATATAAATAAATAAATTAAATTTTATCTTAAATTGAAAACTCAATTTAAATTTTAAGTCTTAAATTGAAAAAAATATATATATAATTGAGTCCCTTATTGAGAAATTTTAAAATTTGGATTTAGAATTAAAAACTAATTTATAAATTTGATCTTATTATGAAATTTATCTCATAAAATTTGGATCGCGATTTTAAAGACTTAGCAAAACAAAATCAGACAAATTTAAATAACAATACACTCACCTCAAGTCAAAGTGGGTATTTCATCCAACCTCAGGAATAGAATTGAAAGAATAGATCAATTTTAGAATATGACAAGTGTGTGCACAGTGTTGTCTCTTTGTAATAAAATCAAGTTTACTTAAAAAAAAAAAAAAAAAATCAAATAACTAATTAATAAGCACTTTGTAAAGGGAACCATGTGGTCTAAATCTTCTACTTTCAATCACTTTTTTATTGAGCTACAAATAACAGCATAAAAGAGAGCTTGAATCGGTTTGGTTCCTCTATTCTTTTATATATATATATATATAAGAGAGAGAGAGAGAGAGAGAGAGGGGAGATCTTACAGTGTGATATATTATGTAAAATTTGATTGCAGAATGGTCTTTTCTTAATCAACTAATATGCAAGAGAAAAATACAAGATAGACAGGAACACTCAGAAAACATCTCACTGTAAGTAAAAAAAACAAATTTTCATCATTTCTCACATCTCATTTTAAGTAGAAACAAGCACTGTATAATCAAAATCCATTTCAGACCAAATTCTCAGGCTGAGCAGCAGCATCATCACCGAGCTTTTCTTGCACGAGACGAGCCATCTCTCCCGCCTCCTCTTTCCCAAACACATCCTCCCTTTTCACCAACACTGCATGAAGTATAACAATCGGCACAGTTACAGCTAGGACTATAGAAAGATGAACAGCAGCACGTGTCAATATCAGCTCAAGTGATGTAACAACAAACAGAAGAAACGACACGATTCTCTTGTCAATTATCCTGTGAAGAATAACAGAATCGGGGAGAGCACGCAACAAAAGGAAGTAGAGAAATGTCACTTCGGTCATGGCTACTAGATATATAACTGAAACTTTACGTTGGGGTACAAGGGCAATGAAGAGCACAGTCCATATAAATATTGTATAGTATAAGCTGAATCTTTCAAGGTTTTTGACCACCCCTACTGCAGCTGATTCTGGGCTAGAAGGGATGTTGAAGGGAAATGAAAAGGTTATAGTAAAAGTATTTCTTGGGAACGAGTCTTTGGATTCGTCGTTCTGAGAAGACTGAGGCGTTGGAGGATTGGTGGATGGCCTGTGTGTGGTGGTGGTGCCATAGTTAGCCATGTTTGAGATGAAGAAAGCAAAGAATGATGTATTTATTCAATGGAGTTCACAAACATGGGTATAATAAATGAGGGGAACTTCATGTGGAGTTAGTCAAAGTCAATGGCAAGAAATTTATCAAACTTAGCTTTCTAGGAAGGAGCCCACAGGAAAATCATGTAGAGTATATTTAGGTCTAAGAAATATAAGAATTAATTTGAAGGTTGAAAAGTGAGTGGGCAGGCCTATCCAGAAGATAAAGCACACTATTGCTAATCAATGTTGACTTTTGACTGCACCCTAAGATGGAGTGTTAGTCCTCTTTTCCTGTTAGTTTCATATGTGTGGATTGGAATGCGATCCTAACTAAGGATTCCCATGGTTCTGCAGGTTTCAACTACAGAAGAATAAGGAATAGAGGCTTCCAAATTCCATCCGGCTCTTTGATCTAAAGAAAGCTGGTTTTAAGAGTGAGTTGTTGCTCTTCTATGACCCAATACCCCGCCCAATCTGAAAACGGAGAGCTAATTTCACTTATTAAACAAAAGTCTATGGTTGGTTTGTAACCCCTGGATGCAAAGGCATTACAAGCTGAGAAATGAAGGTCCATGAATGGAGCAAGATAGTTTATCCCCTACCTCCAAATGCCATAAATTGTTACAAGACCATATACATTTTGCGACACTTGAATGCACATATCTTATCAAAAGAGCTACTGGTACTAAGCAATCAAGGCTCTCTTTCAATGGTGACTACAATTTTGATTGAGCATTTACCTCTTCAATCAGAAGATTAGCATCCTGGCCAGCTTCTACGTATTATTTCCTCGTTTGCTGTGTTTCCATGTACATATACCTTGGGAGTTTTTACCTGTAGTAGATAAAGAAGTTACGGGTATGCAAAGCTACCGTTCACATAAAAGGATGTCAGAGAGCTCTCACTTACCAGGGATATGGGAGGAAATCCAATATGAAGACGAGTTCCAGAAAACCCTTTAACACTAAATAGACATTTATAACCATTGATCTCAGCATGCTCACTGCAGTACAAGAAAATGTACTGCGATATTACTTTGTGATAGAAAAAAGATAACTGATACGAGAAGGGAATATTTGAAAGGGGATCCATGTTCAGCTCTCACAATTAGTCGTTGGTTGTCTATTGTTATCTTTGAACTTTTTTTTTTTTTACATAATTTGAATACACATTGAGCACTCTCAGCCATTAAACCAACTAGCTTTATAACTTTTTTGAGATGCTGAGGCCAACAAATAACCTAAAATGCAGAACTGCTTCTTGAACATGCTTGAAACCAAAATGACACATGTAATTGAAGGATATTCACCTCAAAAGGTATGTAAAATTTCTACTCTGAAATTCTTGCAGAGGAACACCTTCTTCTTTAGAGTACCTGAACAAGAGAATAGTTGACTGAGAGAAGTTTGGACCAAGTATGGCAAAGGAAAATACCAAACACAGATTCTCTTTTTTTTGTTTTTTTTTTTCCCAAACAAAGAGAGATCATGTGCATTAAAAGGTACATTTATTGGAGAAAGAGCTAAATGGGAAATGGAAAGCAGCATGCAGATTCACATACATTTCAAAATCAGAAGAGCTAAAAGGGAAGAGAAAAAAAAGAATGTTTCAGAGGGAGAGAGCCTTGATCATTGAAATTTCTATTGCGAAAAGAAGTGAGTAATGATAAACCCCTACAGACTGCTCAAGTTAATCTTCATATGGCAACTGTAAACCAATTCTTGTGCCACCTTGCCTAAACTTCCCAAGGAATCAAAACAACTGCTATTAGCTATCTTTAGTCACAAAAAACCATCCGCAGCAAGAAACCATCCAATACTGAGATGGGTAAAAAGAAGTGAGTACAACAGATTACAAAAACTATGAATTCCTTGAATGTTTTCAATAACAAGACCAAGAGTGATGTAGGAGCACAAATTGAAATCTAGTAGGATCCTATGCCATCATTGAACTATAGGAAAATCCCAAATATGTTTTGCACATGAAAGATTAATTGCTGGATATGCTTTCAAATCAAACAGAGAAATTGAGTTGTGCAGGAAGCAATTAACAAGTACCACTGAAACTACTATCTATGACCGTACAATCTATACTAAAAATTAGAGACCCTCTATAAGGACGTGTTTTCAAATTTCAACAGTTGGATTAAGCTATAATGATATGTTAAAAACACACTAAATAATGTTATCCAGCATACCGCCATGGCTCATAATTTTCACAGAAGCGCGAGATTCCATTCATTGCAGAGAACGTGTCGATGTGAACCCACACTTCATTTGAGTTGTTTGTTAAATGACCTGTAAAAGCAATAACGACTCTTCATGGATATTTTTCAGTTTAGAATTAGCAATTGTGATTCATGTGCAAAGCTATTGTTATAGCTAATGAGAAAATCAAATTCATCCTAGAACTTTAATATGTGTGTGCATGTGAGAGAAAGAAAAGGAAGAGAAATAACAATGCTTCAAAATTTTGAATTTAAAAGCTAGTAGAGAAAACAAATATGATTTCAATTTGATTCTCTAACTGGTTACAAATTCATCACATTTTAATGGCCTTGGGCCTTACCCTGCAATTTTTTGATGACACCACCGTTCTTAATATTCATTATTCAGGGTTTAAATATTTAGTTCTGGATTCCCATTACTCAATAGAATGGTACTTATCTCTCTACCAATAGGGGAAAAAAAATGAAAAGAAAGAGAGCAACAAAGCAGAGAGCAATGAAAGTTCTGTAAAATTTAAGGGCTTAAATAAACGCAGACAGTTGTCTATGTTGGGTGGTGCGTGCATGAGGGAAGGGGAGAAGAAAGAGCTTACCCATCTTATGCAAAGATTTTAGGGCATAACCACTAGGATAGTTCTCGTATGATGCCATAAATGTCACGATTGTACACCCTAGACTACATAATATGAAGTCAGCAGAAATGGAAGAAGACTTAAGCAATAGGACAAAAAATTACTTCATTTAACCTGATAAGGAACAATCCCAGCATTGCAACATATAGATATTTCCAAAAACTCTTCTTCCTATTGTTGTAGCTGCAGAAAATCAAGACAAAGAAACCAAACTAAAAATCAGTAGGTACAGGACAAGGCATAAGATATATGGCCAACATTCAAGAAAAACGGAATCAGAGGCCGAATACTACTCTTAAGATTTCTAAAGAAAAGATAAAAGCCAAAATAATTGATACGGTTAATCATCTCAACAATTGACAACTCTTTCTGGTATTCTTTAGCAAGTATTGAAACATTTGACTGGAAGAAGTTACATACATTCTGCTGGCAGAAATTGCAGCAGATAAGTTGAAGATAGGAAGAGAACTTATAATAAAACGGAGTTCCTGCAGCAGGAAATTCATGTCACTAAAACTGAACAAAGGGCTGACATGAAGAGAAATGCACCCAACTTGAGACTCTGAACTTTACCTTGTGTGGGAGCTTCGAATAAAGCAAAACAAATGATAAAACAGGAATAACGTATAATAAAATCCGTCTGTCAAGTAAAACACCCAGCTGCAAAAAATAAAAATATAAATCAAACATGGGCAAAATAATATTTCCAGCAACTTTAGGTTTTCCATGGGAGGACCAAGTAGGATTGGGACTTCTATTTCTAACAGCTTTCAGCACTCATGCAGTTTTCTTGAGCAAAAGTATCAAATAACTCCTAATAATTAAAGAGAAGCCAAAGATCAATAAAACAAAAGATGAAACAGCATATTCTGTAAAATATGTGGGGGGAGGGGGTACAAGTGCATATAATGCATCATAAAGTATAAGATTAGATGCAACACGATAGAGTGATATGCAACCCCTATCAAAGCAAAATCAAACGTAGTCAATCAGTTTTACACTCACCAGAAACAGCGGATATGCCGCCAGCAATGAACGGGGTAGTGCTGATGTGAAATACCAGTGTAAAGCATGTGTCTAAGGGAAAGAGTTAAGAACAAAAACAGATAAAAAAGCTCTAAAATATTACAAAAAGAAGCAACTCACCATGCAGCAAGCTAAAAATAACTTTTTTTTTTTTTGAACTACAAGAATATTGTCTTTTGCTTTATAAATCATTTATGTACAAACAAATTAATATTTTTTCTAAATCATGCTCTTATAAGTATTACCTCATAAGAATGGTGACAAACCAATGCATAAGTGCTTTTTCAATCGTTTTATCCTTTTTCATAATTCGTGAGTGGGTACTTTTGATATGTCGACACAGCATTATATGTATAAGTTCTCTGGCAAATGAACTCTTTCAGATGTTCTTTTGTGTAAATAATTGCTATCCATTAGGAGGCCCACATGCACCCAGGGTATGCCCAGGTGAAGAGAAAAATAAACCAACAGATAATATAACAATTCCAGAGACATCTTATATTTTTCAGCATTTGATGTCAGAAAATGCAAATGAAGTTCTTTGACTAAAAGGATACGCCCCACTCAGAACTTCGATTCAACACTGAATTGAACCAAAAAACTTCAAGTTCAGGCCACAACCACCTACTCCATAGGACTGAGTCAACCATAACTGTCAAACCTGTAATGCAGTAAATAATAGTTTATATTATTGACATAATTACATCTTAAGGCAGATAATATATAGAAATAGCATGGTTAGGTTACAGACCTATACAAAATAAAGCAGCTATCAAGCAAGATATTACAGCTTTCCGCAATGAAATTAACCCTGACTGCAATTGATTAATTCAAGATATAGTTAAGAGGAAAATAAAATAAACCATCAGGCTAGCATAGCATCACAACAGCAGATAGATAGAGAATCAAGGGATCACACTCTTCTCATGCTTAGAAAAACACCTAATAAAGTATATCTTATTTGTCTAGGTACCCACTTGCACGCGCACACACACACGCAATTATCTATCGGAACTATAACAAAGCCTGAAATTCTTTAGAACTTTGAGAAAGTATTTCTCAGAACCTGTTATAGTACTTTAGTGTTGCTATGAACAAAGAAAACTTTAAACACCTCAGCATGATGTGAGTCGTAAGTTGTAACTTACTACAGTAAGGGATTTGCAACCTGATTAACTACTAATCTCTTTGATATTGATGGCTAAAAAGGGATTTGCAGATCAAAACAGATAATAAGAAACTGATGAGATTTCCATTGCCTAACTAGCTAGCTATGCTAGAGCGAGAGTAAAAGCATAGGGAAAGGTAACATAATCTCTAAAAAATTAAGACAATGGTTTCAGCACATACCAGTAATAGCTCAAGCCCCAGGGGTGAAACAAGTAACAAGATGTCACATCTGAAGATGATGGTGGCAAAAATCTGATAACATTTAAAAAAAAAAGAGCTTCAATCATTAGATGTGGGAATGTTTCATGTAACAAATCTATGTGCGCCTCATAATTGAGACCAAAATTCGTAAGGCTGCTAACCACCGGAAAGCAGTATAGTCACAAATTAAATAAGTGTAGGTGGACAGAGACAGTTGCACACAAATCTAAACAGAGCAAAGAAAATTGGTTAAAGTAAAAGAAGTTTGAACAACTGTGATATAGTTTTGATAGTCAACTAACTAAAAGGCAAAATGAATATCATGAAATTCATTGAAGTAAAGGGGTGGAATATCAGAAACAAGATTTGCAGGGACAAGGATATAAAATATGAGAGAAAAATGGAAGCTATTGTGATGGTACATAAAAATAATGCAGAAGAGCAGTATCCAGTAAATTACATAAACTCTCAACAGTATTGCAAACTTACCAAAGATTTTAACTAACAATAGGGAAACGTACCAAAGAATTTATTGCCGCATAGAACCTTCGGCTAAACCAATACCCGTATGCCAAGTTAACTACAAACAATAAATTAAGATTACAAGAGCATACAAAAATGAAATGTCTATGACATTCATATTTAAGTCACTAAACAAAGTGGGAGTTCTATTCTGAAAGAAAACTATAAAATATAAGAGCTATAAATTTCAAGGGGTAAAACATTATTAAAAAAAAAAGGGAAGGTAAGCAATGGATGAAATGGAGGAGAATAGAGACAATGGTAATAGTTTATATTATCAGCGATGCCCTAATTCGAAAAATAGAATTGCATTTCCTTAATCATCATCGACACAAGGAAAATTTGACTAAAATGTAGTGAATCTGAATTAGTATTTAATAAGAACCACGACGAAATACACTCTGCATGTGTATTTTGATATATTTCATGATACCTCTAAACAGTTTTGGATCAGGTAGCTGTCAATAGCATAAGTTTGCAAAAAGAAAATAAAAAGAATCAACAAAAGACAGAAACAAATCCCTATCTGCTATACCCCAAAAACAGGAAATAAAAATAGGATTTTCACATCCTTCTGTCATCTCAGCTGTTTATCTAAATGTTCCTTCTCATGGTCATAGAGAAACAAAATACAACAAACCAAAATAATGAAATAACATGACACTGTTTTTTATTTGTATCCCGCTGCCTCCCCTCTAGCAATATAAGATCTCATTTTCAGTTACTTTACACATAACAAATGAGATAGTAAACACTTGTAAGAGCATAAGAAAGTGCCAATCCTGCTACAAGGACAATGGGTTTTCAAAAATAGACCTAAAGCAGGTAAATTTACCTAAGCCAAAGGCCAATACATTAGGAAGGGGGCGTGTGCAGTAGAACAACATGTGAAACTGAAGTGCAGTCAATATTACAAAAAATGCTTCAACTTGAGATCCAAAGTTCTTCTTGATCTGCTCAAATTTAGGGTAAGTTTACATCAAAGACCATAAAATGATATCCAACTAGAAAAGCACAAACACGATTGGGAAGATCACAAAATTCTGGAAGGGATTAACAAGATCTCCAGCATCAGATATCATAAATCATATTTTGTATCAAAACAATAGAATAAGAGATGCAGCTTTCTGGATGAAAATGAGCATAAAACTCTACATGTATAGCGATCATTTGACAAAAGCAATTATTCGTAACAAAACCAACTTCAATGATGGAAAGTAACTGTTTGATTGTAAAGTAACACGGTAACAACCAAATTACGGTATTGAAAATCATGTCACACATCCTAAAAGTAAATTTATTCATACCTACACAGGTGAAAATAAGTAAAAAGCAAAAAAGTGAATGAAAAGCATTTCAAATTTATACCTGAATACGAAAGAACCGCAATGAAGACAAGAAGATGCAACCTAACACCAAGCGAACTGGACAAACAAATGATAGTATGAATTGGCATAGTCATTTACGAAACTAAAAGCTGACAGTGTACTCTGCAGATATAGAGCGACAGGAAAGCCAGATTTTGTAAAATATGATAAATCTAACACTAATAAAACCACTCATTTAAGACAGACTGATTCAATTAATAGAAAAGCTCACAGGAAAAATGGGGATCCATAAACTGTCAAGCAAAATTTATAGGTTTTACAAGGACAATGATCGACAAGCAAATAAATGGCATAGAGCTTCATTGTGCTCTATGCACAACAAAAGTACCAAATGGTTTTATTGGTGTTACCACCGTAATAAATCAACAAAAAGAGCATTTAGCTATTACATGTTTGCTCAAAGTAAATTTAAAAAAAAAATTATATATATATCATTCAGAGGTCTGCATATGTTTCCCATGATAACAATATATATGATAGAAGAATTAAACTATGACAATAAAATACATATAACAATTGAATGCTCAAATCTGTAAAGTAAAAGGAGCAGCATATTATATAATATCATTGAATATATATCATTCAGAGGTCTGCATATGTTTCCCATGATAACAATATATATGATAGAAGAATTAAACTATGACTATAAAATACATATAACAAGTGAGTGCTCAAATCTGTAAAGTAAAAGGAGCAGCATATTATATAATAGCATATCAATGATACATTGGTAAAGAATCTTGACCTAATAGACACAGCATGAACACGTGCACATTTCTTAGGAAGAGAGTTACCTGCGTACAGACTGTATATCTTTGGCAATTGTAGTAAATTTGCTGCTAGTACAAATGGAGAAGCTAAAGTCGATACAAGCAGGGCACCTGTAGAAAAAATAAGTTTGCAGTTAGAAAAACCAAAAATATCTTAAGTTGACTGTAAATCTCACAATATTATAGCCCTAAGGTTGAAGGTAAGGCTTCAATTATAGGGAACACTATTGCAAAGAGATAAGGAAGACAGGGCATAATTGCAGTCTTGGTATCGATCAACTTAAAGAGGTAAGGAAGCCTTAAGATAGAGGGAACCTTATAGAAAAGTCACAAGTAGATCTAAAATTGAAAGAAGCCCTAAGTTGTGATGGTGGACTAGTTTATAATCAACTGGAACAAAAGCTAGAACTGCATGAAACTGATAAACTATATCATACTTCATATTTCATATTTGATAAGAGAAAGATATGTGAGCCAAAGAAGCAAGAAGATAAGGAAATTGGAACCCATAACATAAAATACAGGATAGGGTAAACAAATCACTTTACAGTTTCATCATAATTCACATTCTGGTATACTTGATCCCAGGATTTTGTCAGAAATTAGTGTCTAAACTGATTACATTTTCGGGTGAATAACAGACAGTCTAAGTACTGCTCGAGAAACAGATGGGCAGCTGAAACCAATTTAATAGTGCATCTTCTTTACTGCAGTTGATTTATTTATTGTGTAGCTTCTCATGAAGTAATTCTGATGTCGCATACTGCGTACATGCTTAATTGCTTACAATGGCCTTTAATCCCTTACTCCAAAACAAACCCTCTTCCCATGGGCACTCTAATTCAAATAGTTTAACTTGTCAAAGTTTAAAATTTAAATGTCTTAAAAGGTCCCCCAACCATACCTCTAGTTGCTGTTTCCTCATTGGTAACTTAAAATATTAGCTCTAACTAACATAATTGCCTTATCAAAACTTAGAACTTATAATCATGAACTATATATTCTATTCTAGTATACCAATATGACCGTTAGCAACTATTCTGACTTTGAAGAACTATCCTGCAATAGAACTAGAACTAGTGATGCTATTCCACAGTGGCAAACCTAAGAGCACAGATGAAAACAATAGCATTTTCATGAGTAGCTACTGCTCCACAAAAGAACCCTCATTTCAATACACCGCGCAAAAAAAAAAAAGCCTAATATTGTAGTTCTTTAAACCCAAAATTTAAGACTACACTCAATCTCATGTGATTAACAAACATTGCTTCAGAAAAAATAATAAGAATGCAAAAGTTACAGAATTAATTGCATAGACATACCAGCTAAGCTACAAATAGCACATGAAAGGACTATTCTACCCAAATATAAGATTGTCTATACATGTGTCTCAAACTACCAGCTGAGATCAGCATCAACCTATGCATCACACCCATCAGCATAATTAACGGGCATTACCTGGGGGGGGGGGGGGGGGGTTCATAAGAGACTTGTATGATCAAAATATAAGTCAAAGCATAGTAGATCTGTGGGTGGCCAATAGTACAGGCCGGCAAGTCTTAGCCTTATTTACATCACTGTAGTTCATTACAGTAATTCTGGCGTTCTTTTTATTAATGAACTCAGGTGGAGCATTCTAAATTATTCCCCACAAATGTTCGCTAATGAGCAAACACTTTGCTTGCTGAAAAGGTCCCATATGTCTGGTATTATTTGAAGTTTCGTATCCTCTGGAGTAAATATATAACAATATATAACAAGGAACTAGCATTCGAGCAACTGAAAAAAATCAAATACCCTTACAATGTAGCCAATCAGGACTAAAAAAATGTTACAATTGGAGAAAAACAAAAGTGAAAGAACCTCACCAATAAATGTACGAGGAACTACTCCAGGAAATTCCAAGTGATCATACTGAGCCCACAAATAAAATAAATTAAAAAGGAACATCGTAGCAGTGAATAATTACTCAACCAAAACTAATCAAAAAACTAATTTTTACCTTCTCCAAACGATGCCGGTGATACAAAATGTCATGTATTGCCTAAACAATAGAGCACATTTTAAATTCTTCTGTTGCAGAAAATAGTGTTGAAAAACCCTCAAAGTCCTCAAACCAGAAAGGAGAATAAATTTCCAATAAAACATTGTCGAGAAACCCACAAAAAAAACGATTGGAGAATTTCATCAAACCTGAACATTGAAGCTTTCTTCAACCTTTGTGTAAGGTACCATGAAGACATAAAAGGCGGCAATGAAGCCCAGCAACATATCGTAACCTTATTGCGAACAGTTTACACAGTAATTAGTTCAGCAATTAAATTAAACATCAACAACAGGAACGTGATTAAGATTGTTAAACCTGATCGTACCATAGAGTTGCATGAACTTGGAATTGAGAGCCATTCTGTTTGCCATCGAGCGCAATACCCAGAATCTGCAAAAGAAATAGAGCGATAATTTTGCATTCTGCCCCTAAAGGTTTAGACTATTTCAACCCACACCCCAATATTTTCCAAACACATCCCATATTAATAAATCAAAAGTAATTATATATTAAAAGTCTAAAATACGGTTGTAACTCCAGTTATAGAATTGGGTGAGGAAAGAGAAGACACCTTCACGCCTCCACTGCCTTCCTTATTCTCAAAATCAATTCATGCTCAAAATCCTCAAAACAACTACTTTCATCTTTTTCTTCGATTTAAAGTTTTATAAAAATGGTAATAATGGTCGAACTTAAATTATCGGCATTCGATCACTCCAGGTCAAACTCAATACTAGGTACTCAAACTGAAGAGATCAACGCTATCGAACAATGTTTGAACACCACTTATTGAATTTGACTTATAGTGATCAAATCTACCTTCGAATTTTACAGATTGAAACATTCTGGGTTTCATTCTTTCTAGATCTTTCTTGGCCAAATTTCGATTATGGAACGATGGATACAGTTGGAATTGATCCAATTTGTGGCTGTCGATAAGTTCTTCCTTGAGAATTATTAATAATAAAAAAAATAAGGTTGCTTCTTTCAATGAAAAAGAGTGGGGAGGGGACGGTGGATTAGGGTTTCAACTTTTCTTTTTGTTGTTTTTAAAGGATAAAATCGGAATGAATTGGGTATGTTTAGAATTTACATAAGTTATAATAATTTTTAAGGTGGAGGTGTCTTTAGTCCCACCTTAATTTTTGATTGGGTATATTTAGTAATGGGGTGCGTTTGGAAAATATTGAAATGTGGATAGTCCCATCTTTTATGTTATTCCCCTGAAATAGTAAATATTTTATTAAAATATAATATTGTTTATGAAGTTAAAAAAAAAAACCAAATTTCATCAAGTATTAAACGATTTATTAAATATAAATAAATGAAAATACAATGTTAATGAGCCTATCAAGAAGACTGTGTAATATAAGTCTTCTGAAATTAAAAGTGCATTAAAACCTATAGATGAGAACCATTGAAGAATATCCACTGTTTACAAAATGTTTAAGTGTTGGGATAAAATGAGTATGTTGAAAATTTTAAAATATTAGTAATGACAACTTTACATGAAAACAATTAAATTTAAACAGTTTGCGAGGAGTATCATACTTAAAAAAAAAAAAAAAAAAAAAAATCTCCATACTAAAAAGCAATTTATGACTCTGAGTATTTTGTTTCAAAATGAAATAAGATACTCTATATAGAAGGTTGGATATGTCATATGTTTTAGAAAAATGAACTTTTAAGCTTAAAAAATTAATTTTCAATATGCTTTTTTTGTAAATTTAAAAAAAAAAACTTACAAAATTTTTATGTCCAAAAATTTGAAAAACTTGTATTCTACAATTTGAATGAGCTGCGCTTGTTGTAGGATTTGGGGAAAATATTATGGGCTGAAATTTTTCCTAGGCCCATAGTTTTTCTGGGCTGAAGATTGTCATTAAAGTTTTCTGGGCCCATAAATTTTAATTAGGATTGTTTACATTGTAGACCAAATATTCTTTGCAAAAGACATATTTGTCCCTACATTATAAATAAGGGTCATTCAATAGTACACCAGTGGTATTAATACATTAATATATTAGACGTTTTAATTATTAGATCTTCACTCATTGCATCTTCACCCTTCATTTTCAATTTACCTTTTTTACTTTACTTCAAAAGTTACTGCAGTAAATTATAAAAATTCCCCCAAATAGTCTAATTTCACAAGATAATGAGTTTATATACATCTTCTCAAATAATTGTATTTATCTATTAATAACAACCATAAAAACACAATTAAATCTTCTTGTATTATGGAGCATGTGATGACGAATCATTTAAAACCCATATTCGATATATTTTATTTTGTGTAGATGTAATTCTCTTATTAACAAAATTGTTATGAACATAACACCTAAAGTCATTGCAACCATGGTTTTGTATGCACAATTAACTTTAAGAAAAAATATGCATTTCGATTTAAATAATAATATTAAATATTAAAATAAATTATAACATTTATGTTTAATTTAATTTCATATTTAATATTAGTAGTGTTGTTTAATTTAATTAAATACTACATTACAAATATTAATTTTACCCGAAACAAATATTAATTATCTTCATCACACCATTAATTTAAAGTAAATACTAAATTATAAAATATTTAATTTATAGCACCATTGTGTAATCTATATGAAATTTCATATGTGAAGTCATTTTTTGATTTGATACAATGTCTTAATACATGATTAACATTAAGAAAATATATACATTTCGATTTAAATAATAACATTAAATATTCAAATAAATTTTAATGTTTCAATTTAATTTAATTTTATATTTAATATTATTATTTAAATTAATCATATTGCTTAATTTAATTAAATACTACATTACAAATATTAATTTAATTAAATACTATATTACAAATATTAATTTTAGCCAAAATAAATATTAATTATTTTGATCATACCATTAGTTTAAAGTAAATACTAAATTATAAAATATTTAATTTATAGCCGAAACAAATATTAAATGTTATTTAATTGTATATTATTTGCATCCCATTATGGTGTTGTGTGATAATTATTTTTAATTCAGTTGATTGCATGTTATGTCATAAATATTGGTTGGTTGGTTGATGTTGTGTGGTTACTTGATAATGTTTATTATTAATTGACTTGTCATACTAGGTCACTGTATCGACAGCATGCTGGGTCATCGATATTGGTTAGTTGAATGTTATTTCATTGTATGTCGTGTCATTAAAATTGGTTGGTTGCATGTTATTTAATTGGATATTTGATGCATCCTACTTGTATATGATTAATTAGTAATATCACAATCTTTTGATTATAAAGATTACGATTTGAATATATCTTCATCCATTGTATAAGTTTAATGTGGTAGGTATGTTGGATTAATTTTGATCGATTTCACGTATTTCTTCATTTATACATAGTCAGATGAATTTTGATATAAATAAATCATTTAGATTTAGATGGACTTTCGTATGTTAAGCAATTTTTAAATTTGATGTGATGTCTTAATACACGATTAACATTAAAAAAAATACGTTTCCATTTAAATGTCAATATTAAATATTGAAATAAATTTTTACGTTTAATATTAAAAAAATATGTCTTAATTTTACATTTAATATTACTATTTAAATTAAAAGAAGAGTGTGATTAATTAATTAAATATTAGATTACAAGTATTAATTTAATTTCATATTTAATATTAGTATTAAAATTAACGGTGTTGATTAATTAATTAAATACTAAATTATAATTATTAATTATCTTGATAACACTACTGATTTAAATTAAATACTAATTTAAAAATATTTAATTAACACAAATATAAAATTAATTATGTGGTTTAATTTAATACTCACAATTGTTGGTGTCATGTGATTTAATCAAAATCAAATACATATAGCAAGAAAATGCCTATGTACATTTGAGTTTATGTGCATTTGGGCCTAGTAAAGAGACTCAATACAACCTATAAGACCATAATTAACAGCACAGCCCAAAAGTCAAAAGTTACCTTGATTTTATTTACCATAGTAAAAAAAGCTGATGTATTAATATCACTAGTGTATAGCAGAATTACTCTATAAATAAAGGATTTAAAAAGGAGGTATTTTTGATTAAAAGTATTATTATTTGGGGTTATTTCAACAAATTTCCCAAGGTATGTTTGTTTAGGGATTGAATAGTTAGAATTTAGGATTTTAAAATCCCCAAAGTACGTTCGTTTTAAGATTTTAATTGGATTATAAAATCTCAACACAATCTTATTCTTATTCTATTATTACTATTTATATCTACAACATATTTTGTAACTTATTTATTACCTAAAACCTATTATCTCTCATAATACAATCATTCAATTATTATCAAACTCATTTTTTTCAAATAAAATATTACATCAATTCACTTTTTTCCAACATTAATTTGACATCACAATATAATTCTACCCTACAAAATCTCAAATAAACATATATTTTTACTTCTCACCCTTACTTCAAAATTCAGAATTTCAAACTCAAGATTTTTTCAATCTCACATGATCCCTAAACAAACATACCAAACTTATTTCCTTTGTGCAATTGTGCCTTTCCCTCCTTCAAAGTTGGCACCGTCTTCAGTTCTCTCCACCGGCGGCGGAAATGGCGGCTCCGGCAACCAATCGGAGCACTCACTTCCTCCGACTAGTTCTCTCCTGCAGAAAAATCACTGCGCAAGTCACGTGCGCTAGCTCCCATTCCATCATAGCCATGGCTTCATCTACCGAGCAGGAATTCATCAAGGAATACAGAGCGAAGCTCAACCGTTTTCCGCGATGCAGGATGTACTGGGACTCCAGAACCGCTTCCAGGATCGGCGATAAGATCGCTATGCGCCTCACAGAAATCGGCGTCTCGAGCGTCGGAATTGACGTGCAAGAAGAACTTTCGAGGCCAATCTATTATCGCAAGATGTTGGGTCCCTTTTTTGAATCTGTTAAGCGAACAGGAATCGCCATTAACGGCTCCGAGGAATTGATATTTCTCGGTTGAGAATAATTTTCTGATGATTCGAATACATTGAGGTAATTTTACGTTTAAATTGTTAAATTTCATGTACTTGTTCATCTAATACCTAGTTTGATAGATTGCCTATTATGTTATTATGTTTGCACTGTGGACTTTCACATTGATTGTGTGCATGAATCGTGGATAATGCTAACCAGGCTTATCATCGACAAAACCTCATAATAGATTTCCACTGAGTTTTTTATGCTGAAATTTTAGAGGTACTAATAATCATATGAGTTTGATTCCTCTCTAGGTTCGTTTTTCCATATGATGATTGTCGAAATTGACAATTATATAGTGGATTGGAGAGGCTGCAAATGCCATTAGTGATTGCTCAAACTAGTGGATTGAACAAGGGAAGAGAGTGTAATGTCTTGGGTTAATGTGGGCTTACTTATATAAACAATGTGGCATATACGATTCTTTATTAGCGAACATACAGGTTTCCATAGGTTGGGATTGCTCATTGAAAACATTATCTTTCTAATCTGACCTCAATTCCGTGTTTATAATCACTTCACAATCCCCACTTTGGTGGCCATTGTAACTGTAGTTAGTAGTTGTATTAGTTTGAAAAGATAGACACTTTTTGCAGTTTCTTTTTTTGTCAAAACAGAGTTTTTAACTATTACATGTTTAATTTAGTTTGTTGTCCATGTTACAAGTTCTTGCATGAGCAATTCTGAGGTTTATCGCATTCATTATCAGTGGCTTGATCTGCTATTAACAGGTTAATGAATGATTGGATTTTAGCATAAGAACACTGTAAATATGCATAGCTTCATATTAGGAACAATCACTTCGACATACAAGAAGTTGCATATACTAAAATCCAGTATGTATGTATGTTTTATTGGGCTTGATGGGCTCCAAAGCGGTATAGGATTATTTTATGACTTGATCAAAATCTTATTAATATTGGTGATAATCTCAACCCTGGTTAATTATATGGGACGCTTTAGAGTTGCTGACCGTTATATTTGACACTGTATATGCTATTGATTATATTGCAGTTTGCTGTTGAATGACTCATTAAAATGTTGTAACCTGAAACATTACATAGCTGCTAGGAGAATCTTGTGTGATACCATAAGATTATTTAGATATATAACATAAATCAAAATCACTCATTCCTTTTACACGTCACAGCTGTTCGTGTATGTTCATTTAGAACCACTTCTCTGGTCATTGGTTTTAGTTCACATATGCTATGACAGAGCTTTCTTTTCTCTCTTCCAGCTTAGCTCTTACTTTGCTTTGTAAAACGATTGATTAATGCCAATGAAATAGCAGGCAGAAAAATGCACTCTCTGCAAGGAACTGGACAGTGAAGTGACATGATCGGTTGAGACAACAGACTGAATCATTTGACTTGGAGCTTGTCATGAGATGGAATTCTATAAGCTTTATGGAATGAAGATCTTGTTATGGAAACTTAATCAGTTTCTGGGTCCCATTGCTGAGAAGGAAACACTAATCTTGGTCTCAATCCAGCACTACAACATATGATTTTGATAGCAGAGGTTTTATGTTGTGTACCTATTTATAACCACAGCAGAGAACTGGTACTTCTGAATTTGTTTGAGTTATTCATTGGATATTTGTGAATCTTGATCAAGTTTAATAAGTACTGTTTACTCAATCAAAGATATTGGATCTTTATCCTTAATCACACTCAATCATGTTCAACCAAGTTAATTATCAACGGTCTATTCTTGCTACCCCAAGATTAGTTAAAAGAAATCAAAAGAGGAATACAATAGGAGTAATACAGATACATGTATGTGTATAAACACATTTATTAAAGTACATATACATACACACACCATTTGGACTGGTTCTGAGGCATGTCCTTCAAAGAAAATGTCGATGAGTGATTTTATAGAGCATCAGAGGTAGTAGTTCTGTTAGTATTTTCTTAATCTAATGGTGGAAAATTAAAGGAACTTCATCTAATGGTCTAAATTGAACACTATGTACAAATATTAATAGTGTAGTGCTATAGTAAGACTCATAATTTTATCATTTTTCATCCCACTATTCTACGCCAACAACATGCACCAATGACATAAACATCGAGCATGCAGCGCGTAAATAAAGTAAAAAATGAAATAAAGAATTATATAATCAGAAAATCCAAAGTTAGCAAAAAGAAAAACAGTGATATTTGAGAATGTGGTGCTTCAAAGCAATGGACTTCTTGATTTGGAGAAACAAATCAAAACACTACACATCTTATCATACATATTTACTATCCAACACATAAGCCTAGCCAGAAACAATAACAATGAGAATGAAAATAAATGTGAACATGATTAACATCAAAAGCTAGCCATAATGAACTTGCTCATCAGATTCACTCATATATATATATATATATAGTACACAGTATATGTGTTGTATAATTAAAAAGAGGTGAAGCAATCATGTTCGGATGAGTTAGAATCATCAGAAGGAGAGTGGTTATGTCTGCCTTCATAGGTTGTTATAACCATCCGACAATCCTCGGACAATCGTTCCACCCTTTTCTTAACTCTGCAATTGCTGTGTGTACATCTGTAGTAGCTTCTGCAAACATTCATAATCATACATCTAATTAGATATATGTGTTTGTTTGGATATATTCTCTTGGTTAAAAAAGAATATTCGTTTCTCATTGGGTACTACCCGGCCTTAATTCCCTAAATAACCAACTAGTATGTGGGGTTTATATAAGGTTCACCACCAGATTAGAAGACAACAAATCGTAATGAAAACACTGCAACTCGAAAAATATTTTTTTACCATTTGGCATAACTTACCATGCTATTTTTTTCTAGTTACAAGTTTGGAGATTTGTAATTGTCAATGATCGATGAGAATTAATTGAACTGTATCGAACCAATTAACTTAGAGTAGAAGTGATTATTAAGAAAAAAAATAAAACTAATGACCTAAACTAGAATTAAACATGCTTTGGTTGGAATTAGTTTAGACATTTTAATGAAGTTTAACAATATATACTACAAAAAAAATCATTTAATAAATTAAATTAAAAATATTTTAAAACTAATTAAATATAACACTAGCTAATTACATTCTTAGGAAATAAGGCTTATGCTTTACTCAAATGTTTATTTGATTTTAATGTAAGATTATAATGTGGTGCTTTTAATTAGGGGCTTGATTGAAAATAAGTGTCATTTTAAAGGTTTTGTTATAGACTAAAAAACATAAAATTTGGATAAAATGTACCTTAGATAATATCAGTTTTTAAATTAACATGAGATTAGATACTATAAAAGAAAGAAATAAGAAAATTTTGAGGTAATGAAAATTGTAAAATCTTGTGTAAATAAATTTTAAATAGATTAAATAGGTAAATTCAAAATTAAGAAATCTTTAAAGATAATTTGGGATAAAGTTGGGAAAAAAAAGTTGCAAAATGGCTAAAATGACAATTAATTAAAAACATAATTTAACTTCCAATACAATACTTATTTTGAATGGATGAAATTGTACTTTTAAATTATGTCGATCCAGATATATAGTGTTCTT
Source organism: Scutellaria barbata (assembly GCA_028654395.1). Classification (NCBI taxonomy): domain Eukaryota; kingdom Viridiplantae; phylum Streptophyta; class Magnoliopsida; order Lamiales; family Lamiaceae; genus Scutellaria; species Scutellaria barbata. The sequence continues at coordinate 7,138,864 of CM053646.1, read as the reverse complement.
GATTTTTCGATCTTGTAAATAGTATCCTAAAATTGCAATATTTCTAATTAGTAGATTGTTTTTGAAAAATGATCATTTATCTATTATGGCATGTCTTAATATGTCCATTGTTAATGTGTAAAAGATCTCATCTCTTTAAATATTATAATTTGATATTAATAATTGTGTTGGATTTATCACATATCAACCATAAACACATTCACATATTCTCATGATGGATTGTATAACAAAGATGTACTCTTTCACACATAATCATCATAAGTAATTTGCTTCAGTTCTATGTCAATTTAGTTGTACTGATAAGATAAACAACTTATGAAATTTAATGCAAGGACTCTGATTATCTCAATAATTTTCTTTAACTAAAACTGTACGATAAAGGAATTTTGCTAAGATTAATAAACTGTTGCCCTCCCACTAATCTAGATAGATTTTTGCAGACAGATGAAATCTCTGTTTTTTAATTAAATGTATATATATATATATATAATTTTCTATTACGATTATTCTACATATAACATAAACCAGCTGTAATTAGGTCCAGAAACCAGAATTATATATCATGAAATCAATTATCATATTATCCTAGGATATGATTACTTTCTTAATTTCCTCTTACATTTGATTCAACTATATATATATATATAAATATAAATATTCCAAATATATATATATGACCATATTATTATTATTTGACGACAAATACTGTGCGACAACAATGTCAAAATAAAATCAAACCCATGGAGGAAAAATATGAAGAGAAATTAAAGGAGACTTGTAATAGTGTATGTATGTTTATTGTTTGAAGGGATGATGAAGAAGTTGTATGTATATTACCTAGGATGAAGGCTATTCTTGACAACTTTCTGACCATATTTCCTCCATTTGTAGCCATCGTCAAGTACATCCACATCACTCCTTGTCTGAAAACAAAATCTTGGCTCTCTTAGCTTTCTTCTTATCTTCACCTTGTTCTTATCTGAAGATGAACTCCTCCACCTCCAACACATATATATTTTTCAAATACATGATTAATCCAAATTACAATTTATAATTTAGTAATACATGTATGAGAGTATCATCGATCTCATGAAGATTTGACTCAAAAAAGCTGTAGTGGAAGCACCACTTGCCCTATCAGACTTCACAATAGTTCATCTCACTTTTATCATGGGCATGCACCAAAACACATATATCAGATTCAATTCAATCTCTTCATTCTTCTAATTGCTATATATATATAATCATGAGCATCAAATTATACACCACAAGAACCCTTTTTGTTTCCCACTCCCTTGGAATTCTTTTAATTTAGGGTTTAATAACTAGCCATCATTGATGTATGAAGAGAGAGAAAACCACCCATACTTGATATATACATGGTCCATACTTCTTAAAGATGAGAGAGAGAGAGAGAGAGAATGTTATAATGATACCATGAATTGCCACCCTCGGTTGTGTTACCACTGCAATTTTCATCATGAACAGCTTTAGGATCTAGCCCTCCTCCCACCTAGAAATTAATCAAACCATGAAGAAGAAAGAAAAACAACAAGAAATTAATTAAAACAAGATCTTTAAAACGAAGCAACCAACAGAAGTAGCTAGATGAAGTAATAATCGGAACCAAGACTTCAAACTGGTAATGAGTAGAGAAACCCAACAAGAAGACAGAAAAAAAGAGGAGAGAGAGAGAGAGAGGGTAACTAACCTGGTCGTTATTCCATGAGGGTCTATTTAGAAGGTCATTATGATTGAACCCATTATTATTAGCATCGGCGGTGGGCTTGGTGGCGCCGCCGTGGAGAGGCTGAGAAGAGTGGGGCGGCGCCACCAGAAAGCTTAAAACCTGCTGATTGTGATCTTCAAACTGTACAAACCCCATTTCTTGATGAGGTGGAGGTGGAGGTGGAGCTGAGAAGGAGATTTGATCATAAATGGGATTACCCAACCCTCTTTCTCCTTCCATTATCTCTTCCTTCTTGATTTTTTCAAACTAATATTTGATGATAGATTGAACAATATTTCTTTCTTCTGCTCTCTCTGGCGCAGTATACTGTATCTTAGTGGAGATATATTGTTGGAATATTATTAATATTATTATTATTATTATTGCATGTTTACACTACAAAACAAGTGTGGGGTATATATTTATATATCACAAAAATTTATATAAAATCGAGTCTGATCAGTATAATTATTGTAAGACGGAGTCCCATTATTTATAAGAATGAAATTATCTATTTCATCTTTTAAAATTAGATCCGGAAAACAGATATTATAAATATTTGGGATAGTGGCATACATAGGGTGGGGTTTTTTTTTTTTTTTTGGTATAATTAATTTGGTCAACTAGTAAACGCTGGATGGAATATTTTGCAGTGAAAAATTCAAGATTAAACATCATCGTGTTTCTTCTTCTTAGGTTGTCTGGATTCTACAAAGAATAATTTCAAGATTACTGTTAGCAGTGGCTGACACCTTTCTCTCTCTCCTCTTTCTCTCTCCTCTTTCTCTCTCTTCACGCTTATTAAATTGCTTTATGTAATGTGGTGTGGATCTACCTTCCATCACGAAATCACTGTGATGAGAGATGATAATAATATGAGGTATTTTAGGTTATGCTTATACTTTCAAAGAAATAAAAAGTAATTAGGAAGACTAAAATAAACAAATATTTACGTCGAAATATAAATTTAATAAACAGAATCAATGGAGGCAGGAAAAAAGAAATTGTTAAAGAATTAGAATGTGAAATTGAATAAAATGCGTGGAATTGAAGGATGCGCGTAAGATGCATATATATATTATATAATCAAGAAAACCAAGGACATGTTCACACTCATAGAAAAATAATGTTATTTTATTTATATTCTAAAATAATTCTCCATTCATAAACTTAAAAATAATATATATATATATATATATATATATATCCACACTTCATTTTTCTAGTACTTATATACATTAATGATAGCATTCTTTACATTGTACAATAATTTATAAATAAAACATGAAATAAAAACAGAAACTAACAAACCAATAATACTGTTCTGATTATGACAAGAAATCTACTTAATGAGATCCATTGAATTAATTGTCTTTCCATCAAAACTTGCAATCTAGCTTCCTTCATCAGCACTAAAATAAAGGAGATAAATCATCAGGTTATGATATACATCTAATGTTAATTAAAGAGTAACTAAAGAGATGCTTAGGTTAATTGGAAAACGTACTTTAAACTAAGTCAACAGAAGTATTATTTTGTATTACATCTGGTACTTTTTATGTATCCTAAAATCAATTGTGTTGTACGAATTATTCAAGACAAACCATTTTTTTTTCATTTTTTAATTTCCTCTCATGTGTGTGCGCCTGTTTGTGTATTCTAAATTAATTATTGTAGGCATTTGTTCATAACGAATCTCTCTTTCTTTCTTTCTTTTTAATTTTTTATTATTTTGAATATGTGTACGAGAATTAAAGAGTAACAATTGAATATATGCTACCAAATAAAATAAATATATATACATAAGCTATATGGTATGATTGAATATGATCAAAAATATGTTATATAATCTATTATTATATTCGGTGACGGAGGCGTCACGGAGCCAATGGGGAGTGTGCACCTCAACTTTTCTAATGTTTCCAGTAAATATAATTATATATTTAAAATAATTGTCGCATTAAAATACAAATTTATGTTCATTATGAACTCAATTATCTGACGTCCCAAAGAACTTAGTAAATTTCACTTTAAAAGGTTTAAAATTCTTTCCTGTTCTCACTAACTAACTTGTCTTCCATCGAGGTAAATATCATTCTATCAACTTCATTTTTCTCAGAATAATTGAACTATAATTTTGCTTTTTTTCTCAAATTTATAATATTTAACCAATAAAAAGTTTTACTCGTTGCCTTTGGGTTTTATAGAGAAGATAAATCATATGATGTGTCGATAGAGATCAAAGTTGTTTATACATACCTATATTATCAGCATATATACAGGAATTTAGTTACTAATAGAAATCGAACAACACTAACAAGGTAGAGAATACCTCGTTAAGACGTACAAACCACTAGAAATCAGAGTTTTATTATTTTTAGTTGAAATCCTGTATGCTTCTTATAAGTAATAAAATGTGATTATTGAATTGAGACAAGAGTGGTGAAATGAATAAGGATGTTGCTCGAAAATGACAAGAAAAGAAGTAAAGGAGATAAGAGTTTGATAGCAATGGAGTTAGTGGGGTCCAAGAAAGTTTCCATCCATGTCAAATATTGTCTGTGGCAGATCAAATGAATGGAATTAAATAAATAATAATGATAGGCTGCCTCTAAAAATCAAAGCCGAATCTAATGCCAATAGCCCTTGCATCCTGCAATTCATGTCTACTCACACCACTCTCTTTCTCTGCAAAAAGATATATTTATATATATATATAGTTTAATAAATTAAAATTAATATATATAGATACATATTTATTTATATCATAATTCACACACATGTATATATTCCCCACAGATGATCCCACTGGTTTTCAAGATTTATGATCACTACATGCATTGGTGCAGGGTGTGTTTGTTTGTATACAGTATATAGATTGATTGATGATTGTAGTATGGAGAAACTATATTATTTTCTCTGAGTTTGATATTTTTTTAATACTGTAAAATATGTGTTCTAACTTCTAATTAATGAATATATGGAAGTAGTTCAGACATTAAAATAATTGTTCTTAATTTAAAAGTATTTTGTCTCGTTGTCATGTAGTAGTTTGAGCTCTTTAATTTGTCATGTAGTGGCGTTTTCATATTGGATAAGATTGCGCTGCAGAATATATAAAAAATATATATAATGTTAAATCATTTTCTATCATCTAATATAATAAACATCCTAAAATATTACTTATTCAAAAAATACTAACATTTTCAGATTCAAGCCAACTTTGATGAAGAGATTTAATTGGCCCCAACTACCTAAGTCAAATCAACATTATAATGGTAAATTATGTAATTATGGTAAATAAAGATTAAGATTAGATGAATATTTTCCCATATGTTAATTTAAACGAAGATTTAGAAAATTATAATGAAATGAAATTTTTTGAAATACAGTATGTTAAACAAGGATTTATAAAAAAAATTGTTAAGCGAAGATTTTGAGAAAATAAGAATACACGATAATTTTGAGAAATAGTGGTAAATGAAGATTTTCAAAAGTAAGGATTAAACAAAGATTTGTTAAAATTAAGGTTAAATGAAGATTTTTGAAAATAGGATCAAACGAAGATGTTAAATATATTCTAACATATTAAATTGGAATTATTAAACAAAGATTATAAATTAATTGGAAGCATAATCATTACACGAAGATTATTCTAACATATTCTGACATATTATTAATTGAAAGTATTAAACAAAAATTAATTGGAAGCATAATCATTAAACGAAGATTATTCTAACATATTATTAATTGGAATTATTAAAAGATAATTTCCCAAAATGTTCGCTTCACGTTGTTTTGTAGCATAAGAACATGATTCTTAATCTCGTCATACTGCATAAAATATAAATCACAAATCAATCTTGTCAATTATGTATTATTCAACTTTGAATCAGTAAAAAAAATGATTAAAAATGACTCAAACTTAAATTTTATGGTTGAAAAAAAATACAAATTTATAATATATGATAAAAAATGATTTAATTTATATATTTTGTGGCATATTGGGTCCTTTCCTTGGAAATTAAATACTAGTTAAGCCGCAATTTTAATTTTTTCAGTTAGCCAATCCACAATTATTGAACACTCATTTATCATATATATTCTATGAAATAATTTTGGGAGTTGATCATTTTATCATGAAATAATAATATACATTGTATTGTGTTTATCAAATGTATTAGCAGTATTGTGTTTATCAAATGTATTAGCAGTATACCAATGCGATGTGCGATTTGTGATATAAAATCTATATTTTTTAATATTGATGACATAATGTAATGATATATCATTTAAATCTAATATATAAATATATATATTGGTTTTAATATTTGTATTAATTAAAAATATTAATATTTCAACTTTAAAATTATGTTATTTTAAATAATTGTATTTGATATAATTAAAATTTTTGAATGCAAACAATCTTGAAACTCAACATTTTAAAGTTGATATAATTATATATGCATATAAATAGTAGATTATGAATTTCAAAATAGATATGAATTTGATATAACATGTATTAAAAATGAAATCTAAATCAAATTACGAATATAATTAATTCATAAATATCACACAATGCAATATAAAATAATAAAATTTGAATAACAAAAAAAAATTTTAACATCAATATTAAAAAATAATAAAATAACAAATATAAAATCAATATTCAACAATTCAATCTGAAAATAAAATTGAACATAATATAAAATAATAATAATAATAATAATAATAATAATAATAATAATAATAATAATAATAATAGTTTTGTGTTTGTGGGTTTTAATTTCTGAATAATTAAGAAGTCATTTACTAAACTTGCGTTTTGTTCATATTTTTGTTCTTTTATATTTTCGAATTATTTTTAAAATGTGTAGATAATTTTCTACATTGTTTTTAGATGGATTTGTTAAAAAAATAAAAAAAATTATTCCAAAATTTAGTTTATGTTTATAAAATTTAGCTTTCAAATTATTTTTTCATTTTAAAATAATATTTTTTGATTTTTTAAACCATGTTTCGAATTATTTTAGAACAAATTCTAGTTTTTTTGAAAACAATTTTTAGATTAATTATATCTATTTGAAATAGTTTCGAATAAATTACCAAATATTTTTATTACTTTATTAAACAATTTTTATTTCAAATCTTTCACAATTAATATTACACATATATTTTAAATTTTAAATTGTTAAACCTTGTTATTATAATTAATTTTAAAATTCATTATTATTATTTTGATTTTATAATTGTTTTTAAACTTTTAAACATTTATAATACATAGTAATATTAATTTATATTTTAAAACTATTTTCCACATTTATATATTAAAATTATAAACTAATTTTCAAATTTTTAATTTTCAACATAATGTTTAAATTTGATTATTTTTAAATTTTAGTTACATCATTAATATATAATTATATCATTTAAATATATGATTACCAAAATCATTTGTGGAGTTGAGCTAAGGAATGTAATTTTGTAAATGAACATAATTCTACGGTGATATTATATATCTTACTTAAACCTAAATGCCCAATTAATAGGGTTTTCTTTTTTTAAGAGATCTATATTGGTGTATGGTGCTAAACTTCTCCACAATGTATAAATGTGGACAAATCTTGTTTAGTACTCTTCTTGCTCTTTTTTATTTTCTAAAGAATATATTGAGTAAATTCAAAATTATGATGCAAGGAAGTGAATTCTATTTGAAATATTAGGGTCCATAATTGAATTTTTAAATATTATAATCATAAAGTGAATTCTATTTGAAATATTAGGGTCCATAATTGAATTTTTAAATATTATAATCATAACATCTTTTTATAAATAACAAAATAAAATCACATGATTACATATAAAATATTATTTTTTTAAAATCTACAAAAAGAAATCAAAAATAAAATATTTATATAGTCAGCAATTTGATGTGACATTTTTAAGAAGGAAAGTAGCAAATCAATAATATTTGTCAATTTTTTTCATTTTATATATATATTATAGATTATAGATGTAGGTATTTACTTTAATGAAAAGTAAAAGCAAAGATAAATGAGTTTTGCCTTTTTAATTAAGATTAATTGCATAGTCATGACTTTTGGGAAATTTGTAATATATTCATGATTTTTGTGTTTTTGCAATTTCAAACATGACATTTTTTATTTTTACAATTTGAAGCACAAAATAATTTTCACATGATTGTATTGACGTAGACCACTGGAGCCAACAACTTTGGCCAAAAAAAAAAAACCAAATTGAACGAAAGTATTTTACTCATTTCTAAAATAAAATATCTTTCATTACATAAGAAATAAATATTTTGATTTAAATAAAAGCAAAAAACAACCGTTGATTGGATAAAAAAAGCGTAAACATTTTTTTTTAATCTACATCATGGTTCTCTATTATGTGGCTTAAGTTTTTTTATTTAAACTAAAATATTTAATATTTTTGGATAAATAAAAAAAATTCTTTAAAATGTGTAAAAGTGAAGAAATAAAGATTAGAAAATTTACGAAATAACACTTGAGTTTGGTGGTTATATTTTTTTCTTAAAAAAAGTGATAAAATATTCAGTTAATTCAAGTTGGTTCATTTTGTAGACTACATCTTACGCGGAGACAGGTTGGAGCAAACAATATGAAAAAAAAAAAAAAAGGATATTTTGTTCTTTAAATTGGAAAAAACAAAATTGTAACTATAGAAAACAAAAATCGTGATTAAATTACAAATTTAAAAGATAATGACTTTTTATGCAATTAAGCTGTCACAATATACGTAAGCACCTGAACTAACACACACATGATGGGCCATGGATTCAGACTTGATCATTGAGGATAAACCCAAATTATTCAGGTTTACCATTTATAAATCCAACATTAATAATATCAAAAAAAGAAAGTCCAACATTAACTGCACAAAGTCTCAACACAGACTGAACAAACTACGAGGCTAATTAACTAGTGTATTGATAGTGTATTTCAAATTATACAAAGGCACATATTCCTACCTATAATACTTCAACTTTAATAATTTCAAGGTTTCATTTAAGCATTTATTTTAAAATAACCATCATCAATTAAATATATTAAATAATAATTTAAATAATATTATTATGTTAAAAATAATAAAATACAAGATAAACGTTTTTGATCATGTACTTTGGTTAATTTATTTAAGCTTTTGACACTTGTTTAACAACATCAATAACATAAGCAATTTTTTTTAGGACAAAGTACCAACTGACCTTCCACTCATAATAATAATAAAATTAAGATAAGTTTTTATTTGAGACTGTTTTATGAATTTCATTATGTGGGATGAGTTAGACTTCAACTTGATCATTGGGGGCAGTACCCGACAATCTGATCATTATATGTCAGGTTTTTTTATATATATTAAATAATATTTTGTATTATATGATATTTGTATGTACATACTTTTGTGAAATTGTAGTTTGACAAATAATACTCTTATACATAGCATGTAATACCTCTAGTTCCAAAATTCTGAATTCATGATTAATTTGAGAAATTATAATACCTTTTATGACCATTATATAATATTTTTTAAAAATTATAATTTGATAAGTAATATCATATAATATTTTTGTTTGTATTAGATAATATTAATTTTTTATGTATCGAATAATTATTTTGTTGCTATATATATATTAATCCAAAAATTTATAAATTGACAGGTAATACTTGTATTCTCATGAAATTACCAACTATTACATACTTACAACTATTTGCATATATAATATGAAACTAACTTATACAAATATTAATCATGAAATTTCCCAAAATCAATTCTTAATTACAATACTAAGAAGAATGAATAAGGCGATGGAAAAGGCAAAAGAATATTGAATCATGTACCTAAGCTGCATAGGCACAGTCTTTAGGCAGTAATAATAGTATTATTTTCCCAAAGTATAAAAGATATCTCCCTTTTTGTTTTGAGAAGATTTTGTAGATAAAGTTACCACATATGTGATATTTAGATTCTGCAGAAAGTTGATAGCAATTTTTGAAAATACTGACATTTAGTAATCATTTTTACATTGCTCAAGTACACATGCATTGAAACTAATAATTCAACTTTCTTTCTTTTTTTTCAAATTAAAATTTAAATTAAATTATACTCTGTTACTTTTGGTAGCATTTATAGTCAAAATTCAACTCAAAAAGTTGGTAAAAAATGGACAATTTTCAGTCCATCCTTCTGGCTTTGGACAGCTGATGGTGAAGTACACAGACCTTCGAGGGAATATGTAAGTACTAATCATTAGCTCAACATTTATTGAATTTCTAATTTTTTTTCGTAATCTCAACTCAATTCAACCAATTAGCTGCAGGACCAAAATTTATAATTTATGGTAATATATTGGATTGGTTTCGATTCAAATATTGAAAATATAATCCAAGTTTTGGTTAAGTTCACTCCTAAATATACTGTTATACACTGCACACATAATTTTTCTTGTTAGGATCCTATGCACTGATGCACCGTTGGATGAATTTAAATCCGCGTGTTTTTTTATTTTTTTTATTCATATATTACATTTATATGATATTAATATAATATTTATATTATATTAGTATAAGTTTTATATATAAATATTCTTATATTTATGTAATATCTTAACTTAAAAATAATAATTAGGTACAATTTGTATATATATACATTTATATGATATTAGAGATACATTTATGAATATTACATATACTTTTATATTAATATAGTCATATCTTTATATAATATATAAATGTACTGCTAACATAACTAAAATGTATAATTGTAGAACTAAAAAATATGACCAACATAATTAAAATGTATGAAAAATAATAATGTCTTCCTAAAAAAATTTAAATGTATGAAAGTTATAACATAAAAGTGTGAGTGTTATAACTAAAGATTTTTATTTTTTTTCAAAAAATGTAAAAAATAAATTAAGAGTGTGGCATCCTCTAATGCAAGTGCAACTGCATGCTGATGTCTGAAGGACCGTATTGAATCGAATCGACCTAAAATTACACCAACCATAAATTCTCGTACACCAATTAAACTAGATTTTTGTTTTTGTGATTTTTGTCACATGTTTGCAAATCCACATTTTATTTTGATTCTTCACGACTTTGATATTTTCTATATTAATTGAATATATGTGCTAGCTAGAATTTATATATGTATTTTTTAAAAGTATTCTCATTCTTTTGTCTTTACTTTTACCAATAAATTTTATTACGTTCTTTCCATATTTGTTTAAATGGCTTGTGGGAAAAATCACGAACTTTAATTAATTTGTAATTTTAATTAAATTTTTAAATATTAATAAATATAACATAAATTTTCATATTTTTTTAATCAACGGCCAATTTTCGGATATGATTTTGTTGGCGCAGAAGTGTAAAGTTGTTATAAAGAAACTATTATCAAAATTGATGAAGTTGAAAAAAGCTAAGATCGTCAAAATGGAATAATACATCATTGAGCACAATCATATTCGAAAACTACGCGTTGATTAAAATTATAAAAATTCATATTATATTTACTAATATTTAAAAATTTCGTTGAAATTACAAATTAAATAAAGTTTATCATTTTTTTTTTTTGGCAATAACACTTGTTTAAATATTTTTTAGGGAAAATTAACAAAAATTTCCATTAACTCTGCACTATTGATGAGAATACCCAAAAATTTCAAAATATTATGATAATGTTCGTTAATTTTGGAAAAGTTAATTAAATGGCATGATATGTGTTTGTCGTAGACAATGATGAAAATTTCGATTTTCCTTGAAATTTCAATGGAAATTTTGATATTTGGATGAAATTTTCAATATTTCAGTGAAATTTTAAAAGAAATCTCGATATCGAAGGCTAAATTTTACTAATATTTCGGTGAAATTTTACGAAATTTTTATCCCCTGTGGTAGGTAACTCAACCTGCTGATGTAATATTTTTTCAATTGATTTTATTTTATTCTTAATTAAATTAAAATAACTACTTTCATTAACAACTATGTTATAAAATACTGAAGTATTGGATTCTGCCATTAATAATATTAAAAAAAATGAACATTTTTTGTCAATTTTTCTGGTTATCATTATAATTTGGGTGGTACAACTTTTAGCTTGGATCATAGGTTGATGATATCCCACCACCACGTGTGTGCCTCGTGTAACATGAAAGCACATACACACACTCATTTTTTGGTCAAATTTAAAATATAATTTGTTTCAGGTTGTGTTTGAATTGAAGCACTTTAAAATTTTGAAATTTATTAATGTTTGTATTAATGAAATCGTAATTCATCATTTTTGTTTTGAATTGATTTTTTTTTAAGTACTTTTGATAAAATTTGAATACATTTTAATTTAAATAGATTTAAAATATATTATTTTCAAAATTTATTAAATTCACCCAATTCAAATACAGACAAATTAGATAATGAAAATACAACTTATTAAAATCACTACTCATTTATATCCTTATATTTATTTATATAAAAATATAACAATTGTTTTAAAACATTAATTTTGTCATAATAATATTATGGAGATTCTCAAATAAAAATTAACTTAACTTTTGAAATATACTCCCTCCAATTCAAAATAAGTACAGTTTTAGAACTTTGTGATTTATTCTTTTTAAGTGTTATTTTGAGGATTATTTCCAAAATTGCCTCTATACTTAATTAATTATTTATTTATTGTATGCACATTTTCATGTTTTGAAAAAATGCATGCACTTTGAGTAATTGAACAATAATTGAACAGTCAAAAACTGATTAAACTCTCATGTATGAACACTTTGTCATGGTATATAACTATAAATATAGCGAAACGTTGCATACTGCATATGTTAGTATTTAATTATAGTTGAATGAGAAATAAATATTGCATTGGTTATTTAATTGTAGTTGAATAAAAATGAAATGGTTAAAAGACAAAAATAATAAATAAAGGGTATAATAGGAAAATAAAATCATTCTTAATTTGTGTGTAAAGCTTGAATACGACACTTATTTTGAATCAGATTTTTTTTAGAACTTTTTTTTTTCAAATACACTTTCCAAGAAAACAATGATGAAAACAAATTTCTTTGAATAATATACTTTTGTAAGGGTGAATTACAACAATCTACCTCTCAAATTAGAGTGGAAAAAAAGACTCGAGCATTTCACAAAACACATCTAAATTAATCACCCAGTTTTTGGCCCCATCAAGTGTTTTTTTTGCATTTCAATGTACTTCAATGAATATTGTATGCCTTTTTACAAAAATAAAGAAATAAATCATTTAACTACATGGTTCGATTAAACAAGAGATTTGATTGTAATCTCACAAATATTATAATTAGTTGATTAATTTAACCGAGCAATGAGGGAGACAAATTGTATATAATTCACCATTTTTTATAACACTTAATCTTAATCGTCGAATGTTCAGCTATATAGGGTCATCCTAGCAAGACTACTAATACATTTTACAAACCATACACATGTTGATCAATTTCAAGGCTAATTTCAAAAACTATTTTTAACTTAATTAAGAATTAACAAAATAATGCGCAAGAAGAAATGTTGATAAATTGAGCAAAGTCGCATATAGTGGGAAACGTTAGTAGCGACTTCTGACACCAACCATGGCTTCATCAAATTTTTTCTTTCTCTAAAGTCGCATTACGTTCTGACATGAATGCACACATCAGCGGTGTACGCGACTTTGCTTACTTATTAACAACTCTCCAAACACGATATTTTATTAATTCTTAATTAATTTTGCAATTTCTTAACCATCAATTCATCTTGACAAAATACTAACACCAGTAACCTTTGTTTGTTAAAATCTTCAGCTCCATATAGACAAGATTATCCCATTTTTAAAATAATAATAACAATTCAGAGATATATTTCAGTTTTTTCTTTGAGAAAATAAGAAGGAAAAAACACTAAAAAAAAGAGAGATATAGTGGAAATGGAAAAAGAAGTTTACCTAGCAATCTCATGATTAATATGCACTAAGAAATTCAAACGAGCAATAGATAATGAAAAGCTGGGATGAATGAGGAAAGGAAAGATTGCAAGTTGAAGCAAAATTTTAGTGCTGAATTCCATGCAACAATCAATGCTCTTTCAATCACATTCAATTTATTCTTTCAAATTTTCATCATTATATACTCTCCTGTCACATTCATATATTTGGTGGGTCTCTTTTATTTTTCCTTGTCCCTTTCTTCCTTCTCCTTATTTAGGTGAAACTTCTTTTTCTTTAGTTTTTTTCTCATAAAAAACCACCCAAAACTCCTCTATGATTAATGTTTAGCTCTTAGGGGACTTATAATTTACAAAAATAGTCTTGAATTACATTTACCCACTTGGGCAATCATAATTATTATGAATTGGAATTGTCTCCCGTGTTTGTGTTTGTTTGTATTTAGAAGGCATGTTAAACTATGTCCACGATGAATGAATTTGCAGTGGTATATATGTTCGAGAAACTAGGCCAAGAAATTGTAGCACCTTATATCATCATCACTATATCATGTATTGACATAGCGGAATATGTGATGAAATATAGAGGTCCAAACTAGCTGCATTTCAGAATAACTCAAAAGGCAATAAAAGCCATTTCCTGACCTGTCTATGAATTTTCTTGATCAAACAATATCAAGTGTCTAAGTCTCTTAATAACACAGCCAAATTGGCAATATTTCACCAACAAACATGGGCAAAAAACTCCAGTCTAATGTATCTGTTGATCGCTTTTTTGGATGGTTGGATCTTACTTATGCAAACCAAACATACTAATGTAAGATCATAATAGTTTGTTTTGAAGATAAGGAGAAACAAATAGAATGACCCCACTCACAGCACGAGTGCGTTTCAATCCTTAGATATGTGTTTCAGCTTGTCGGAGCCATCAAATCCGACATGTATTGCTCATACGCCTCTTAAATCACCATCAAGAGGAACCACCAAATTGTAATGCTGTGGATCTGTCAAATGGAAAAAGAGAAGAGAACGACTATTTTCTCAGATCAATTCAGGGAGAGTAATTGTAGCAAAATGACAAAATCCTTGGATGAATTTGACATCCCATCTTTTACTAGATGACGAGAATGAGTATTCCACACAAAATATGTACAATAGAGAAATGCTAGAGTTTCAGAAATATTATATATTCTTATTGTAAAGCCCAAGCAAATGAAGAAGGAAGTGTACCTAGCACAGCTCAACTTAAACCCGCAATGATAGAAAGTATTAAAAGTTCATCATATAGAATCATTCATATCCAGTCATCTAAAAGAATTGGAAGAAGAGAGTAATTACTTGGTCAACGCAATCTAGAGCATAACACATCGCAAACAAACAATAGACTTACTATGTATATGTCAAGCAAAATTAAATCAAGGCACATAATTTGATTTCCTAAGTTCAGTGAGCAGCAATATAAATTTTACCTGTACATTAATAGGTATTACAAATTGATAGTCCACTTAAGAGGGAAATTGGTATGCTTACTGTATCTAAACAAGGCTTGGTAAAATCTGATATATACCTTCAAGTCAAAATAATACAATAATAACAATTATACCTCATGCTTCTTCTTGTCTTAATCTTCAATTTCTGGGTCTGCTTCCCTGCACCCACTTTGCATTTTCTAATTTCAAACTGAAACACTCCCTTTATCCAGTAGTAGCGAATGAAACGACTGTTACAAAAACTGCTTCAGATGCTAACTGGACTGCTTGCAATGTTAAATAATTTATTTCGAGTCATTTTGAGACGTTTATGCCGCATAGTTTTCATTTTCTGTAGCGATTTCCATTCTGAAGGAAAAACTTGACAAATTCCAATGAATATGGTGCATCATGGAACTCACAAATATCAATTTCTCTCACATGATTTGACAAACATGGCACATCCTCTTCTTTGAACTTACACCAACTTGTTGTGTAGGGCAGGTACTGAAACATTGTAAACCATATTAGCTTTGGCATCATAAGCATAATAAAAAAAAATGATTTGAGCTCAGCTCAGTCTCTATGGCAAGTAGTAGCTTGCCTTCAATCATAAAGATCAAATATAAATTAGAGACTTTTTCCACCCACAAAAAGCATAGAATAAGGTAACCTGGCAAAGCTTACACCACACTAATTTTTAAACAGAGAAGCAGAATTATTATTCATGGTTCTTTATGTTATAACCTTAATAATCATAAGCATGTATGTTCATGTTTGTGCCATGTGTGTGGATTCGAGTAAGGGTAATTATTGACAGATGATTTTATTCAAGCAGGTTCAAA
Source organism: Scutellaria barbata (assembly GCA_028654395.1). Classification (NCBI taxonomy): domain Eukaryota; kingdom Viridiplantae; phylum Streptophyta; class Magnoliopsida; order Lamiales; family Lamiaceae; genus Scutellaria; species Scutellaria barbata. Next base: position 7,122,816 of record CM053646.1, on the reverse strand, counting down.
CAATTCTCCAATAAAAAGTAACTTGAAAAAGCACACAGAAGTTCGAGACCATTGGTACAACTCCAAAACTTCATCATCATTATGTGCTCCCAGAATTATATTGCTGGTTATGAATGTGCACAAATGCTGCAAAAAGTATTCAATTCAGATGCATAATCTGTAAAATGAAAATAGGGTATCTATTGTAGTAGCGCCTTGATCTCATTGAGGAATCAATCAATCATCTTAATGGCACGTAATAGGAGGATATATTTAATTAGTCCCAAAAAATGTCATCTGAAACATCTGCAAGGTTGCAACTGCCTTTAAAAACCCATATAAGATAAAATAATGCATAATGATGCTAAGCCAAAATCTACCTTCATTTTCTCCCAAGTCCATTCTCAGGAACTTGAAGATAAGGCATCCCTATATTCAGCCCAACGAGAACTATTACATGTACACACACGCTTTACATGCCTCATACACACTATAACCACTTGTACAAGATGAAGTAATTATACCAAATTGAGCTTCAGGTGCCTTACGTTGTAAAATTTGCAATGTGATCTTTATAAAATTTATAAAGAAAAAAAGATACAAGAAAAGTTATAAGTAGATTATACCAGGTAATCACAAATATGAAAATCCAAAGCCAACTAATAGACAACTTTGGGGCATTATCAAGAGCTATGCCAGAAATATGGTGAAAACAGATCGTGAAACATAACCATACCCTAAAAGATGAGCAAGTAACAAGAATGTAGGTATTTATGTTTATGATGTTAAAGATACATGTAAAATGATACCCTCTCTAACAGCTTAAGCATTTACACAAGGTGGTCGTTTAACATGGCACCAGGCAAAGTGAAAGGTCTTGAGTTTGAATGTCACCACCACCCATTTGATACGTGAGGAAAAGGGTGAAATGCCAAAAGACATCTACAATTCATAGTAATGGAATGGATAAGTCACCAATTCCTAGACTATGCAACAGGCAGGCATTTTTCCATGATTCTTATTTTGACCTTATGTGGTTTCTAATCTAGTTAGCAGCTGAACTCAGTAATTATTTCGGAAAAGGTTACACAGTATAATTGAATTCAATTTGCTCAAATATTTTATCTGCTTGTGGCTATTGAAATAATGTGACTACCAACAAGGTTTGAAGAATGGATTGAAAAAGGCAGCTTTTAAACTGGGACAGTAGAACGCTATTAGAAAGAAAGCTCTACTTCTTACTTCAACTCTATGGTTTAAAGCAACTTGATTTGGGTGAGAAGAAGATTAGAACAAAAATATGATTATGAATTTGAAGAAACTGTAGGTAAGTTAAATCCTTGCCGAGTATTATTTGACATAACAAAAGTGTCTCCAGAACCTGAATTTCTGGTTTTGAATGGCAGAAACTTCAATAACATAACCATTCCCAATAAAAGCTCAAAAGTAATGCACTTGTGTTTGATGGTTTCCGCAGGACCTCAATAACCAAAGATCTTTTTTCTAAGAAAACAAAAACAAAAAAAGAATGTGGGTAAACAAAGGTAAAGATACCTGTTGTTGCTCAGTCGTCTTATTCTGGATCAAAGTCTCCTCCATCAAACGAAGGAATTTTTCTTTGAGCATACTTAGGGGAAGATATAACAACATTGGATGTGGCTTTAGAAAGTGCTTCCAGCTTGGTGAAACTTTTCTTGACCAAGTGAAGCGCGATCTCCTTACCACTATGTTGGAAATTTGATGGTCTTGACGTGATATGACAAGCATGCTATATTTTGTACCTTTGATTTCCAAGAGCTTTTATTGTTAATTGCTAAATAAGTAACAAAAAAAAGGACATATTAGACATTTTGTTCGGAGAAATGAGTAAAAGTCCAGTTTAGCTGTTCTAATAAGAGATATGTAGTAGCTTATGTTATGAGAGAGCAGTTAAGAAAAATAATCAAAGTTTTTCCTCCAGGATGAAGCATAATTCATGAAGCTGTCACTGGCAGGATCCAAAGAGGACGTTCCGAAAAATGATCTAGCTTTTGGATATTTTTTGTAGCTATAAGAAGTATACATTTCTCACATGTATTTCACTTAAAGTGTTTGAATCAAGTATTTAAAAAATCTAAATTAAAGCAATAGATTACCTTTCCTGGCCCTCTTTTGTGATATGGGAATCTGTTTGGCCTGAGACAAAATCTACGTGTAATGAACATCACAGTTCACATAATGAATTTTATTTTGGACAAGAGCAGCAAACAGACTTTTACCTCTTTGAATCCAATAAGAATAGGGATTTGGCGAAAACTTCAGCAAGTTGAACAACCCTTCCATATAATTGAGGTGGTATCTTAATTTCAACTCCAAACAATTTACATTGTCCAACATAAATATGTCCCACAAAGGTTCAGTAAATCTTGGGCAAAAACACTGGGAGAAAAAGGAAAAATAATTGCACAAGTATCAAGAAACACAATTACAAAATTCCTTACAAAAACATAACGTATATTGCACTTATTCAATTTGGACACAAGTAGATTAATAAGGTCCCCTATAGTAGTAAAACATTTAGAACTTAAGGCTTGCTCTAAAACGCCATTCCTCTTGACACAATCATGCTTCACAAACCAATCCATGTTGAAATTTAAGTAAGGCATTGCCATGCAAACATACCTCCATCTTTTCCAAATAATGCAAGTTCTTACAACATCTAAAAATCAACATACGAAAGCACACAGTTCATAGTATCATCAGGAAAAGTGCTAAATAAATCGACATAAACTTTTTTCGATACGAGATTCTACATCTCTTGGACCATGACTCAAATTCAAGTAGTAGAGGAAAAAAGAAAAGGAATTTTCATAATCCTAATTCCTAACAAGCAACAACAATCTGCAGCATAAGAAAAAGAAACAAATATAAACCACCTAAAATCCTTAAAACTTATTTCTAGAACTCAAACAAATGCCTCTTCTTTCTCTCATCGATAACCGCGCATCGATTCCGACAAAAATAATAACTTATTTTGCAATTGTACGCGTAAATAGAACAAGAAACAAAAATAAATAGTGATTAACACGTATAACCTTGAAATAAATCAAACCATGAATTTTACAATAAATATACAAAGAAAAGTGATGAATTCAAAAACCTTATAAAGTCGGCTGCAATGGCGAGTAAATAGTGCCTCGGAAGGGAGACTCATTTGTAAAAAGTTTTAATGTTTGGAAATTGAGCGAGAATGTTTCTTGCTGTTTGGGGTAGTATTGGTTTAGAATTTTATAAGATTTTAAAATTTTTTTTTTTTCTTTTTGTAAAAAAATTCACTGGTATTCAATTAGAATTTTATATTTATATCATTTAAAAATAATTTATTGATATTCAATTTGGATTTTTAAGATTTTTTAAAGAATCCATTCAAATTTATTAATATTCATGCAAGACTTTTTATTATTTAAAAATAATTAATTGGTATTCAAAAATATAAGAATTTTACAGGATTGTTGTGTTAGATGGATTTTGAAGGATTTTTTAGTGGTATCTGTAAATACCAACAATCTCATCCAAACCCATCAAATTTTAGAGGACTCTTGAAGTGACTGTTGAAGTGCTTCCTCCGATAATGTCTCTTCACCTTTGTCTCTTCATCTTTGTCTTTATCAATTCTAATCTAATACATCCCTTAATTTTCTTACAAACCTATTATTTGATTATTTTAATATATTTTTATTAGTAATAAAAATAATGTATATCGAACAAAATTTCGAGTGCTATTATAATTATTGAGGATATTATTAATTATCAATTGAATATTTATTAAATCAATAAAATTTATTGAGAATATTTATTAAATCAACAATGTTTATTGAGTTTTACTATATTTTTATTAGTAATGAAAATAATATATGATGAACAAAATTTCGAGTGCTACTATAATTATTGAGAATATTATTGAAGATCATAACTTTGAGCATATTATTGAAACCCAAGAGCAAGAGCGATGACACGCTAATGCTTGGAGGACTAGTATAACTATGGATATGTGGATGAATGCTATTTAGGAGAACATGATATTATGGAGAATTATTATTATTATTATTATTATTGTCTTTTGACTCTTTTTAAATTCGAATGTACGAAAAAAATCTTCATCTCTTATCGTATTTCATAAATCCATAAAGTTCTGTAAAGTCCTACAGAATCCATTAAAATCCTGATTAAAAAGTCTTTACTGAATCTTACAAAATTTTAAAAGTCATAAAAATCTTACAAAATCTTAAAAGTCATAAAAATCCTGTAAAATCTTTTAAGTACGCATGACTTTTTACAACTAAAAAGTCCTTTAAAATCCTAATTCAATACACCCCTAATTTTTTTTTCCTTTTATTATAAATATAGTCCATGGGAAAATACAACGTTTTACCCTTTTACCATTGTAGGTTTTTTTTGTTTTTGTTTTTTTAATTATTGAACCAATCTTTTTTTACTCATTTTGTTTTCAAGATACATACAATCAAATCTTTGGAATCAATTAAATAATATATGTTTAAATTAACTTCCAAATCAAACGTATAACTTGTTATATCATATCATTGTCTAAAATAGATTATTATGTTGTGCAACACTTACAAAATAATGGTAAAATTATCGATGAGATTACATTACGAATCTTATTTTGTAAGATGAGTTGGGCCGGATTAGATATAAGAAATTATATAATATTTTTATATGTATTAGTTAATACTTTTGTATTATATAATGTGTTTTGGGTTGAGTCAGTTGATAAGAAAATATGTAATTTTTTTATATATATTATGTAATATTTTTATATATATCAAATAATACTTTTGTGTTATGTGTTATATAATCCGAATTGGGTCAGATCGGGTGTTCTAAAAAATGCACAAGTACTAGCCCCTCTCATGATCTTCTCTCTTATGCGGATCATGTAATATTTGTAAACTAGTTAATGTTTTTCTATATATTATGTAATAATTTTGTATTATATACATATACTACATAATATAATACAAAATTATCACCTAAAATATAAAAAAATATTATCTATCACACAAATGTATTACATAATTTCGTATGTCCAATTCAACTTGTCCAGTCTTATAAAATATTCGTAAAATGGTCTTATGCAAAACACATTCAAAATCAATTATTATGTCGTCTGACGCCTAAAATTTATTTATTATATCATGTAACATTTGAATTGAATTTTATATCGTGTAACACTTAAAAAATCGATTATTATATCATTTAACATGTTATGTCGTGTAATATTTAAAATTGATTATTATATTGTGCAACATCTAAAAATAGATTATTATATTACGTAACACAGAATGTCATGTAAACGCCTAATAGTCAATTATCATACCATATAATGCCTAAAAAAACATTATGTTTATGTACTCACTCCAATATAAATATATATATATATAATGTCTTAAATATATAATCTACTTTCTACATAAAATGATATCTATACTTATATAAAAGCAAGACAGTTGGGAAATATTACAAAAATGCCATTTTCCCTTCTAAAGATGTCACATCATTATTTTGGTTAATAAAAAAATTCCAAAAATTATTAATTTTGTCAACAAGATTGTTCATGTTATTTACGACATTTTTTCATGTAATATATTGTTAATTATTATTATTATTAATTATTAATAATTATTATTATTTGTTGTTGACGATGACGGTTGTTTATTGTTGAACAATAATTTTTTAAAATTTTGTTAACTTTAATTATTTAATATCTATAATTATTCTCATTATCAATCTTAAAGTTAAAATTTTTTAAAGATATTTTTTTGGTAATTATGAGAAATATTGTATATAAATAATATTTCAAAATTTCTATTATTAATTGATCACTTTTAATCAACTCCAAAAATCTCATATCCTCTTAATTAAATATAATTTTAGTGAAAAAGACCATAATAATTTGAATAACTCTTTTTTAAATATAACAATTTCATATAATTAAATTGTAAGGTTTAAATATCAAAATTATAAAAGAATTAAAATAATGACATTAAAATTTTCATAATAAATAATCAGAAAAGTTATTTTAAATATCTACACATAAACAAGTGAAATCTTCAAAAAGTTTTACAAAAACACAAATCCTTGGGACATAATGAAATTAAAAAATTATGGTCAAATTATTTATTATTGTTGTTTCTTAGTTTTAATTTATGTATTAGTATTAACTATATTCATAACTTTATTTATGTATCAATTAATGTTGTATATAAAGAAGTTTTGTGAGTTTTGTAATTATTATATTTTAGTTATTATTGTAAACATTATTTATTTTATATTATATTGGTTTTTTTTTCTAACTTAGCGAATATAAAGTTTTGAATCCATTAATATCATAATTTTTAAAATCAACTATAAATATTATAATTCGTGCCTTGCACGGGAGAAAATACTAGTTTATTAAAGAAAAATCACAATAATAGTCAAATAAGATAAAAAATAAAATTATACTAGACAAAACATTTTTCTTAATCAAATTGACTGAAATATTAACAGATACCTCACATCACAGGCGCACTGTGCATAACCTGGCGCCACCAGTCCACCACCGTTATCCATATTCCCGAGCTCATAGCGGTGGCAGCCAACATCAATGAGCTCGCTGCTACTGCCCCGCACGGCGCCGCTGCCGGTCTCAGCCGCCGCCGCTCCATTTCTTTCACCAAGAGTTCACATCCCCGCGCATGTCTACAAACATCCAGTTGCAATTCTGCTAGAGTTATGCACTTCCATGAAAGAACTCCACCAATTCCTTCCCCTCATCATAAAAAACGGCCTCTACGAAGAGCACTTATTCCAAACGAAGCTCGTCAGCCTGTTCTGCAAATTCGGGAGCATAAACGACGCCATTAAAGTGTTTGAGCCCATCGAATCGAAGATTGACCCTCTTTATCATACTCTCCTTAAAGGGCATGTGCAGCAGTCCAGTCTTGATGATGCTTTGAAGTTCTTTGTTCGGATGAAGCGCGACGGAGTTGAGCAGGTAGTGTATAACTTTTCGTATTTATTGAAAGCTTGCGCGGATAATTTTGATGTTAGAAGAGGTAGGGAGATTCACTCACAGTTGATATTGAATGGGTTCTCGGCTAATTTATATGCCATGACCGGTGTGATGAATTTGTATGCAAAATGTCGAGAGATTCATGAGGCGTATAAAATGTTCGAGAGAATGCCTGAGAGGGATTTGGTGTGTTGGAATACTGTAATTGGGGGTTTTGCACAGAATGGGATGCCAAAAAGGGCACTAGAGTTGGTTATGAGGATGCAAGAAGAAGGGAATAGCCCTGATTTGGTTACTATTGTTTCGGTTTTGCCTGCATCTGCTGATATTGGAAGTTTGAGGATTGGGACATCGATTCATGCCTATGTTTTCAGACACGGGTTAGAGTCATATGTGAATGTTGCTACTGCATTGTTAGATATGTATGCAAAATGTGGGTCAGTCCGAACTGCTAGACAGATTTTTGATTCAATGGGTTCAAGAACTGTTGTGTCATGGAATTCGATGATTGATGGTTATTCTCAAAGTGGGGAGTCAGAGGAAGCATTAGATTTGTTTCAAAAGATGCTAGATGAAGGATTAAAGCCTAGTAATGTTACTCTTATGGGAGCTCTTCATGCATGTGCCAATCTGGGTGATATTAAGCGTGGTCAGCATATTCACGAGCTAGTTTGTCGGTCAGGACTTGAATCTGATGTTTCTGTGATGAACTCAATGATTTCAATGTACTGCAAGTGCAGAAGAGTTGATGTAGCTGCTAAATTGTTTCATAAACTTAAAGTAAAAACGCTGGTCTCTTGGAATGCTATGATATTAGGCTATGCACAAAATGGTCTCTCTATGGAAGCTGTTAGTCTATTTTGTGAAATGCAACAACAGAACATGAAACGTGATTCATTCTCATTTGTGAGTGTCATCACTGCTGTTGCCGAGTTATCATTGCTGAGACAGGCTAAGTGGATCCATGGAGTGGTTATAAGGGCATGTTTGCACAAGAATGTTTTTGTGGTGACTGCTCTTGTTGACATGTATGCAAAGTGTGGAGCTATTCGTACAGCAAGAAAGCTATTTGACGAGATTGATGAGAGGCACGTTACAACATGGAATGCTATGATAGATGGATATGGAACACATGGTTTCGGGAAGGAGGCAGTGGAGTTATTTGATGAAATGTGCAAAGGGAAAATATCCCCAAATGATGTAACATTTTTATGTATAATCTCGGCTTGCAGCCACTCAGGCCTTGTAAGTGAAGGCCGGCATTATTTTGCAATGATGAAGGAGAAATACGGTTTAGAGCCTTCGATGGATCACTATGGGGCCATGGTTGACCTGCTTGGTCGAGGTGGTCAACTCGAGGAGGCCTGGGACTTTATTCAAAAAATGCCTGTTGAACCAGGAATCAATGTCTATGGTGCCATGTTGGGAGGTTGCAAGATTCACAAAAATGTGGATCTGGGAGAGAAGGCTGCTGATAAGGTATTTGAGTTAGAACCTGATGATGGTGGATATCATGTTTTACTTGCAAATATCTATGCAATAGCATCAATGTGGCAGAAAGTAGCTAAAGTGAGAACTTTAATGGAGAAAAAAGGGATTAGGAAAACTCCTGGATGCAGTTCAGTAGATTTGAAAAATGAGGTGCACACTTTCTATTCTGGAAGCACACGTCATCCTCAATCCGAGAAGATCTATGCATATCTTGGAAAATTGATCGATCGAATTAAAGCAGTAGGTTACACCCCTGATACAAGTTCTATTCATGATGTTGAAGATGACGTTCAGGAGCAATTGCTGAACACTCATAGTGAGAAACTTGCAATTTCATTTGGACTACTTAATACCAGTCCGGGTACTACCATCCACATAAGGAAGAATCTTAGGGTTTGTGCAGACTGCCACAATGCAACCAAATTCATTTCTCTTGTGACCAAACGAGAGATTATTGTTCGTGATATGCACAGGTTCCACCATTTCAAGAATGGAACCTGCTCATGCGGAGATTATTGGTGATCTCCACTACTATTAAACATGTTGGAGTTGCTCTGACTTAGTGAACCATAGCATTGGTTGTGAAGATTTGTGATAATGGAATTTCCGCTTGCCATTGCTCCTTTTAATATTTTCAACAGTGGAATCAATTATCGCTCTTTCTTTTCTCTAAACATCAACCCAGAAATGCCAGTTCTGCTGGTGATTAAACACCATTATTATTAAAAACAGCCGAGTGACTTGTGTAATAGAGATTATACTTGAAATTTGCATGAATAGCATCATTTGATTTTAGCTACAGCCTCTCACCAAATCATGCAACCTTTATTCACTGCACCTGGCCCCCTGAACTAATAGCCAACCACTGGAAATGTGCAACTTCATGTAGCCATATCTTCAACATGGGACCAGGTTCTCTCTCTCTCTCTCTCTATATATATATATGTGTGTGTGTGTGTGTGAATCTTACTATTATACCTTCTCAATTTGTGATTTTCTTTGGACAGCACAGGGTACTTTTTCATACAGTTTGATACATCCAGTTACGATGTCTTCGTTTATTGTAGTAGTTCTCATCCTGCATTGAGGTGAGAAGGCCTTGCATCCATATGAACCCTGCTCAGGGATTGTGTTAACTATATAAAGCTCAAGATGCTCATGGTTATACTACGTTGTCATGTTGGTAGAATATGAGTTTAGTATTGTTGTTTTGTAAAAAATGTCGGATAGTTTGGTGACAATTGTACATTGATTTTTTTATTTTTTATCTATGATGATGATGGTTGTATATTGCTTGAGATATATGCTTCATTTTGGTCAAAGACTCATAGTATGATTAAGTGAAGGATAATTAAAAATCATTTGATCTACACTCTTCTGCACTCTCACTTACTAACAGAACGAGTGATGATTTTGAAACGTTTAAATCGGCATTGAGTGCCTAACTGCCTATAATCTTGTTTGTATTCTAAAAATATTATTAAATTGAACATACTATAACAATTCAAATTGCAATTATATTTTCCTACAGTATGAGTTCATGTTTCTAGCTAAATAGTCTAAGTTAGACGCCACAAGATAAGCCACATAATTTAAATGCCAAAAATATAAATTTTGATTTGCATCAAAACTTCACATTTTACAAGAATTTAAATTAAAATAATTTTCTTTTAAATATAATTTATTTTAGTTTCAAAATTACGTGTCCTATAATTGTGATGTCCAACATGACTATTTTTTCTTAACACGTGAATTCACTAATAGTATGAGTTAAAGTTGTAACTTTTTTTTTTTTAGGTTATACTAAAATTGTAAGTTTTAAAAGATGTTTTTTTTTTCTAAATTCAAAATGTCAAGATTAAAGTGTAGTTATTTTTTATAGGAATTTTTTTTTTTCACAACCACATCATAAATTGTCCATTAAATGAAGTTTAGTATCAATTTGCAGCTTAACATAAAAGTTAGAAGTACGTATTTACACCCAAAAAAATAAATCAAAAAACTATATGCACCTATTGCGAAAAATATAAATCAAATAATTATAACAAAAATAATAAAATAATTGAAATAATTGCCTGGAACTCCTAAAAATAACTCATAATAGTTTTTTTTTTTTTTTTGGAACTTTAGTCGTTGGACCACTGTTGGACAATTTCAAGAATATTCAAAACAAATTTTTTGAGCCAAAGAATTGTTAAAAAGGAAAATAAAAACAAGAATAAATTAAAGGGGAATATTCCAAAGCAAAGGGTTTCTAGGGTTTGAGTACCACATATTCATACACTACTTTTTTCTCTCTATATATATAGCCGCTGTATCTCACTCCACACAGCCTCACCGAACTGCCAACCAAAACCCACTGCATTTCTCTCGCCGCCACAGCAAAAATGGAGCAGACGTTCATTATGATCAAGCCCGATGGGGTTCAGAGGGGCCTGGTTCGTTTTTTTCCTTTTTATAACGTTTCTCCAGATTTTAAGAGTTTATATGGTCACAGAATCTAGTATTTGCTAATTGAGGGAGTAATTTTGTTCCATGTATTTGTTTTACTGGTTTCTAACTTTTGTTTTAGTTCTTTTGCTCCTAATTATTTCGCTGATGTTATTTGTTTTGATTCAGGTTGGTGAGATTATTGGCAGATTTGAAAAGAAAGGTTTTACTTTGAAAGGTAATCATTTTCCTCGATTCATTGATTTAGCTCTTCTTACTTTTGTCCCTCAGTTCTGATTATTGCTTGGTGTGAGTAATTGCCTTTTACTTTAGATTATCTGTCGTTTACTTGTTTCTGTGTATGATTTTGTTGTATTCTATTGTTATATCATCACTAATACTGATTTGAAGCAATGGTTATGCTTTTTTTTGGGCTTAATTAGAGGCATGGGCTTACAAAATTGAATATCGGAAATTCTTTTCGTTCTGTTTACATTTGCCATTGTTGTTCTGTGTATTCTCTATGTCCAGAATGCTTTGCAATGACACTCTTTGGGGCCACTGATCCGCCTTTTGATTTAATTTGATGATGATGCATCTATTTTGCAAACAGGTCTGAAGTTCATCACTGTTGATCGTCCCTTTGCCGAGAAGCACTATGCAGATTTATCTGCAAAGCCCTTCTTCAATGGGCTTGTTGAGTACATTATCTCGGGCCCTGTTGTTGCAATGGTTTGGGAGGGTAAGGGTGTGGTGACTACCGGAAGAAAGATCATTGGAGCTACCAACCCGTCAGAGTCAGCTCCTGGTACCATCCGTGGTGACTATGCCATTGATATTGGCAGGTAAATTTTAGCTCTTATATGATGATAATGGAAAGATACACTACTGAATCACATTCTTGTTTTATATCATTTCCAATTCAAATGCGTAGAACATAATGTATTAGAGATAGTACATCCTGGTCCATTTGTGGTGATCATTTTATCCCCCTTGATCTTGGTATCAAGATTCAAGACTTGATTTATGATGTTTGTAGTTCTGTTCTTGTTTGAGACTTGCATTATGATCTTTGACCCCTGACACCTCCAAATTTGTGTGGTATAGTGTTTCAATATTTAAGAAGTATAATAATTGATTTTCACAAAACACCATGTATTGATACAAGATCACTGTTTTGCTGGTGTAGGAATGTCATTCATGGCAGTGATGCAGTGGAGAGTGCAAGAAAGGAAATCGCTCTTTGGTTCCCAGAAGGAATTGCTGAATGGCGGAGCAGCCTTCACTCGTGGATCTACGAGTAAACCTAAATTTAGCTCCTATGATTACTTGTATGGTCATGGCTCTAGTCGTTGGTTTTGTATTTCGAGTTAACCTTTGTTGCCGTGTTGGATATTTATGAACATCGATGCCCATATATTGTCTGTCTACTTTGCATCATTTGTTTGAATGCAACTATGAAGGGTTTTTGCATCTCATTTTGCAAATCCAGTCAAGTTATTGCAATTTGCTGCCACATGATTGATTGGCTTCTTTATGAAAATCCAATATTAATAATGGAGGGTTAGAATGAGCAGAAGCAATATATATATATATATATATATACGTATATGTATATATTATGTGTATCTAAATTTACTAATTCAAATAAATAAAAGAGTATGAAGATAGTGTGGGAACGAGTGATGGAACTGAAGTAGCTACTAGCCTTGAATCTCCTCCAATTCATAAAGGGGAAATGATGATTAATATTACAGTTACAGATCAGTAGATGAAAAGAAAATGAGGGACGAACTGAAGGTGTGCGTGCCTATCTAATATCCTTATAGTTTAAACCACATGCATAATATTTTCTATAATATTTATTAGACTTCAATTATATTTTTTTCATTTTTATTTTAAATAACTATATATTTTTGTTTTCATTTTACAATTTTCAAATTCATTAAAATAACTCAGATTGTTTGTTTAGTAATTTTATGGTATAGTATTTTTTATTAGTTATTTGGGATTTTATTTTAATTATTATTTGGATTCACTAAACAAATTTCTGACTTTAGTTGGATATATTTGAATCAGTTTCATAATATTAATATTTTTTTTGTTTATTAATAATTTAATTATTATTTGATCTATTTTATTTATTTTTCTTTAATAGTTAATATATTGATGATAATATTGTAATTAACATATTTAATTTATTAATTTGGGGGAGGAATGTTGGCATTTTGGTGGTGAATGTTAGAATGTGGGAAGATGAAGAATAGAAAGAAGAAAACCAATTCATCTAAGAATTTTATCCACTGTGAGAAGGAGCATGGTAAGATTTTGAAGATTTTTTTATTTTTTTTAAATATGAAAATGGGTAGATAATGTTTCAAAATTGGAAAATTTGATAATACACAATGAAATATTGAAACATCTATTTATAATTGGGAAAAAAAAAAAAGGTAAAAAGGAAGCATGCACGTGTTCTCCCCGCAGTCAAAAATCCGAACTCATTGCAGCGTTAATGAACAATGCAGCAGCGGAATCAATTGGAGATTTCCCTAAAAAAAATCAATTTGATAAAAAAATAAAATCCAAAAATTTATGTTTCAACTAATTCTTTTAATATTATCAATTTTAATCATGAATTGATTAATTGATTTTTTTTAGCCAATTCATGATTTAGGTTAAATTTGAATAATGTGTGTTATGATATAAATGTCATGTAGATAATATATAAATGATGCATCATTATTTAAGTCTAATTAATTATAATTTAACCACGTTAACCTACTTCTTGCACTAAAATTTAATCCATAACTTTTCAAGCACAACAAACGATATGAATTGTTCCACATCCACGAGCTTCAAAATAACTTTATCTTTTTTATTTATCTATGATTTGGATTTTATAAAATACTTTTATCTTTTGTATTAATTTAGGAATTGAATTTTATAAAAGAGTTATTTTCAGTGATTTATATTTAAAATGTTGATCATCTTTTTTTTTTTTTTTTCCTGAATCTATATTTTTCTAATGTAATTGTTTTAAAATTTATATTATTTTTCTATTAAAATTTTGGATTTGTTTGTATAAGTGAATAAAGTTATAGTTCATTTATTGCTTTAAATTTTTGTTACATTATCTTGTTTTTCTAAATTATTATATATATATATATATATTTTATTTGTTTAGGTTAGAGTAAGTTAATTCATAATTAATTAAACTTCATTAATTTTAAGTGATCATATCATTTATATATTATCTATATGACATTCTCATTATCACACATATAATCTAATTTTGATCAAAATCTTGAATTAACTAAAATTGAAATCAATAGGTTAATTCACGACTAAAATTGATAATTTTAAATGAATTAACTAAAATAGGAAAATAATTTAAAACTTTGGATGTTTTACTATTAAGCCTTTCCCTTTTTATGCTGATAAAAAGTTGTTGGACTAATTATCTTTAGTTTTTTTTCCCTTAAAACACAATTTGATGTGATATAAAATAGGTAGAAAATGGCTTGTGTTTAGCAATAAAAATAATTCTTAAAAAAAAAAACTATAGAAGGAAACAAAAAGCCAAAATTTACCGTTAATATTGGGCACAGTTTACACCACATTTCTCTTTAGTCTTTTCCAATTTCCGCCCTTTATATATTATATTTGCCTAAAATACTTATACGTTACAAATATATTTAAAGTGGAAACTGAAAAACAAATTTATTTATCTCTCGTCGTCGTCTAACATTTCTCTTCGTTGGGTTTTCTATATCCAAAGAAAAATTCAACAGATCGGCGTCTATAATTGTTGATTTGTCTGATGGCGTCGAAGAGGATCTTGAAGGAGCTCAAAGATTTGCAGAAAGACCCTCCTACTTCTTGCAGTGCTGGTAATTTCTTTATGCACTTCCTCTTTTATTTTGCTAGTTTAACACTCTGTATACCGTCCTTTATGTTTTATTTTAATTTTTTAGTACTGTGTAAAGCTTCATATACATGAATTATGATCTGTGGAAATTTCATCTTTTTCGAATATGGGTTTGCGCGTATTTTTACTTTTCACCATTTGTTGCTTCTGAAAAGCTATTTTGGGTTGTATAATTTCTGGGCTTATGATATTGATGCTTTGTACTGATGAGGTTGGAAGAATACAATTAAAGATGGTTTTTTTTTCATCAATTATGTATTCTTAAGTAAATTTATCAGGCATATCTTTTTGTAAATATGCATGTAATTTTTTCAATTGATTTCATTATTGCAATGTTGATTCTGTGTAGACTTACTGGAAGTTGTTGTCTCCATACTTATTGGTATTTTCCTTTTAAGGGTTTGCTTGATTTTATTGGAATTTTCTACAAAACAAAGCAATATCATATAACTGCATGTACCTATTTCAGTTGTGCATTTGATTAGGGATACCTTAGTTTTTGACTAGAGAATGAACCAATAAAAATAGTTTACACTTTTTCCTTTTCCCATTGGAATTATGAGTTTGGAATTTTCACTTTGAACTTACAGCTGTTTGTTGATCATCAAAATGCAAGTGATAACAATGCATAATGAACTATTGCTTCTAATTACTGCTAGATACTTGGACAAAGATGTGACGTCCGTTTATATTGTATTGACCTTGGCAGGACCTGTCGGAGAGGATATGTTTCACTGGCAAGCAACGATCATGGGTCCTCAAGACAGTCCTTATGCTGGGGGAGTTTTTCTAGTCACTATTCATTTCCCCCCTGATTATCCGTTCAAACCTCCCAAGGTATGTGATAAGTAAATAATCTTGGAACTTTTGCTTTTGCCAATTTGTAACCTACTGAAGGAGAATATTCCTGATGGACTAGACCATGATTTTGAGAACATATTACTTTATCTCTTTATAGAATTGGATTTTGATATATGCTTTTGAGTGTGTTGTAGAAGTAATGTGGCACTAATAATTTGTTCTACTCTTCTGAACACAAATTAGTGGATCCATACTTAAACATGTATCTGATCTAACTCTTTAGACAACTCTGGAGATCTAATCTCATTTTATTGTACGGTCTGTGTCTAGGTTGGTGTAGTATGTTAATGCAGACTTAGATTTATCTTCAGGGTTTGTGATTTACACACGAGAAGTTCAGACATATTAATATTTAATGTAGTTGTGGCTCAATTTTACAGGTTGCGTTCAGGACAAAAGTTTTTCACCCAAATATAAATAGCAATGGAAGTATATGCCTTGATATCTTGAAGGAGCAATGGAGCCCTGCCTTGACTATTTCGAAGGTCTCTTTTCTTTTCCGTGAGACTTTACTCTTTTTAATAGAATCCTGAGATCACCTTTCAGTTAAAACATATAATGACCATGTGACCATGTTCATTCCTCTTCTACCCCCTGCCTTATATTCTGTTAGTCAACTGTATTATCACATTTCACAAGCATTGTCCTAACAGTTATTTTATGACATGTATGATAAAGTTGTGTATATATAGTGTTGCCCGAAAAATATTGACGTTTTAGTTTGCTTTGTATATCTTAATCTTGAATTGCAAATACACTGTAACAATTGGTTCAGTGTTGTGGGAAAACTATGCACGTTTATTATCCTATGAGCTTTTGCCTACTCTATGATTCTTTGTACATGCATTTTCATGTTTTAAAAGACAATTAAAACAAGATATTTGCAATAATTATATAGTCTCCTCTGACTATGGACTTCCAGATGTGAATGCAGGATCAATTTACTCTGGCAATACATGCTCTTATCATATCTTGTATTTCAATGTTCTTGCAAGAGATATGCATAATAATGGGATCTTTGATATGTAGTTTGACTTCATTGAATGTATTTGCACAATTGTAAATTGCAGCCCAATTATGTAGATCAAATGTTCACATCTCATTTTGTAGAACTAAGCTTAGAGGAGTTACACTTCTTTCTTGAGCTATCTTTCTGATAAAACTTTGGTTGTGTATCCATCAATCATTGCAGGTTTTACTCTCAATATGTTCACTTTTGACGGATCCAAACCCTGATGATCCACTGGTTCCAGAAATAGCTCATATGTATAAGACGGACAGGTCCAAATACGAGCAAACTGCAAGGAGCTGGACTCAGAAGTACGCCATGGGTTAATCCTGTCTTCTGTCAAAACCTTGATTATGTCTGCTTATATGCATTGGATCAACTCTAGAATACCCCTTCAAATCATTGCTCTCTTGTGATGACAACATTTCTGGTTTCAAATTGTTCATAAGAAACTATTATTTGGGAACCTAAATGTTGAACTACTTCATCTCTTGTATGTTTCAACTTTGCTACACTCATAAATTTAGCTAAGACATATTCCTTCAAACAGTGAGTCTCCTCTCACCCTTTGTGCCTTTCTTTTGTGATTATTGAATTATTGCTTACTTATTTTCGGATAATAATAATTATTATTATTTTATTTTTGTTAAGGTGGAGGTATTGAAAATGGTGCATTTGAGTAATATATCGAATATTTATGTATAGGAAAAATATCTATCTGGGTCCCTTTACCTCTTAATTTTTTTAATTTTTTTTTTGTATGTATTGGATCTTTGTATATAAGTTGTCAAGTACAAGGACAAAATTCTATTGCAAATGAATTATGAAAGCTATTTTTGACGAGTAAAAGTCCATATCTAATTCAAATAAAATTGGAACTCCTTTTTTTTGTTTTTGTTTTTCTGTTTTATTTTATTTTTATGTTTTTGACAAAAATAAAATAAAATGAAATGTAACTCTAGAACACCCAATGTTATCAATGGAAATATAAGTATTCAATACAAAAAATAGAAATGAAAATACTCATTTTGTTTTTCTTTCCTGATTTATATGAGCACACATTCATGTTAATCTATGCAAAATAAACTTGATATCATTGCACCAACTCTTATAAGGTGAGATGAAGTTTATATTAGACTTTTTTTTATATTTTTTTAAGTGTATATATGTGAAATAAACATTAAATAAGGCATGGAACATAGTGCTTATCAAATGGATATAATTAAACAGTAATTTTTTTTTCTCGAAGAAAGTGATGGAAGGGTAGGGCCTAGGAATCTTGTTGGATAGTTGTACCAAACAAATGATGCTATGGGCCATTGTAGAATTGTCATTTCAGTTGAACTGCTTGGGTCTCTTATGACTTTGACATTGTGGGCCCGAGCCCACCAAACAGTGATTATTTAAGATCCCTTCGGCCCACATCAACTTCGACCAGCCCATATCCATACAGCTTGACAGATACCTAGAATAAAAACTCTCTGTTTCATTTATAACTTTCACCAAAAAGGATTGAATATTTCTGCTTAAATTTAGTTTAGAAACATTAAAACTAGTGCAAGCATATATCTATTGTGATCGTTAATAGATAATAATCTAAGAAAAATAATTAGAACTATAAATTGTTAATTATGAGGGAAAAAAAACCCTTAAAATATAAATATTTTATGAGTGAGCCTTATATGAATTTGTATAAATAGATTTTGTTTGTGGATATAAAGATCGGTCTCATAGTAATCGATTTATATAAGTTTTTGTGACATTTTATTAGTAACTCAACATTCATTTAATCTTTATTTTAGAGAAAATACCTAGAAAATTGGATGAAACCATGTCATAGATCATATTATGTGAGACATGTGTTTATCCAATCAACTCCACCTTATTATTAAGTTAAAACAAGTTAATCTTCATCCTTTTTTTTTTTTTTTTAATCTCACGATTTTTTATTTTTTTTTAACATTTGAAAATTATGGGGACAAAAGAAACCTAAACTCAAAAAAATATTTATCATAAAACTTAATCTTCCGCATTTTTTTTTTCTTCTATGTATGGTGTTATATGCACCCCAAAATTATACATTTATATATTTAAGAAAAAGGGGTGTGTCCCCACAATTTTATTTATTGAAAATGACTTATGTATAGATTCTCTTTTTTTCCAAATGTATGATAATATTGTATTCTAATCCCATAAAGTAAAAAAAAAATTCGTGATCTAATCCACCAAAACGTGTGGTTTTCTCACAAGTAATAATAAATAAATAAACATCGAATTAATAAATTAAGTCGAACTATTTCAGAAAAAGTATACATTGAATGTGTGATCATGCCATTATACTATATGTTTAATATTTATTTATAAAATAAGATATGAAATCTAGATATTGATACCAAATTCCCACCGAATATTATCAACTTTTTTTATGTAGGGAAAACAAATATTCGAGTCGGCTTAAAAGAAAGAGGGTACCCTCGTTTCTTGGCTCCACAAAAGGAATCCGAATTTTTAATTTATTTTATTCCAAAACTTTTACATTTAATTTTTTTTTTTATTTGAGTGGGATTTGTAGTCTTGTTGCTGATTTTGGAAACAATTATCAAAAGTTGGATGGACATTAAGTTCAAATGTTCCATAAAGGCCCAACCAAGCTAAAGTGTCATCAACAAATTTCATTGCCAATTTTCAGTGACATCCAAATCCAATTTAAACAAAAAAAATTGAAATTATAAAAGTCATTTCAAGAATATAATTTTATGAGATGTGATTTTACTATTTGTAACTTAAATTAATTCACAAATCAATATCTATTTTATATAATATAGGTTGTAGTGTGACTCATCTTATGCAATTAGATAAAATTACATTCAGTTTGATAAATTCCTACTCATTCTCGGTCGATATAACTTAGGTCTTCTTGTAAAGAGAGTAAATTGAATGACTCTTACATTAGAAAAAAACATTTAGCATAAAATATTATACAAGACGAAACACTAAGTTGATTCAAACTTTATTGAAACTCACCTTATTTATATAGATATTATATATATATATATATGTGATATTATGGATCATAAATGATCTAATAACTTGATGATTATTATGGCATTTACCTGTTGGATTATAATCGATTGTAAATCAGACACGTTGTAAATTAATTATAACTATTAAATTGTCAAAAAACATCATACCTTGATAGACCGAGTGGAACAATCCTGCTCATCTATCTACCGTGGACACATTAATATGTATCCATGGTTGATGTGTCAAAAATTTAGAGCATCTATAAATTTTACTTTTCATATAATAAGGGGATGAGATGATTACATATTATCGGTAAGCATATTAAAAATTGTTCACGATAGACATTTGAGCAAAACCACCGAGTGAAAATGGCAAAAAAGGAAAATAAATCAAGTTTGGGTCTAACCTTGTTATGGTACATAAATGGTACAATTCATTTTCCTTGTATATATTCAAAGTTTCTTATTCCCCAAGATTCTCAAATCTCAAAAACATTGGATCAAGAAATTTATTTTTTATAATTATATACATATTTATCCTCATAAAATGATGAGCTTTACGATGATGATCCCTCTAGATAATCCTACTCCCAATGTTCAATTATCCTAATCAATCCAATTTACTAATTGAGATCCACTCTTTTTATTATAACAACGAATTGCAAAATTGTTATAGTTTCCAAAGGAAAAAAAAAAGGACTATTATTTAGTGTGTAAATAATTTTATACTATAAAAATGAATTATTTATTTGATAAATAAATAAATAAAAACAGCAAGGGAGTATATATTATAATGTGATTTGGTGTACTTGGAAATTGGATTATGGTGGGTACAACCTGAGAAGCACGTCAAATTAGTTTGACTAAGTCGCATTTGAAGACGAGCCGTTGAAGCTGCATAGTTGGACATGGTTGTACCTTTCTATGTTTCTTTACAAATACTATGCAACTTGGGAATTTCTGTCTATTAAAATATAAACCAAAGTACAATGAATTAATAATAAAAAAATATAACCCTGTTGGGGATCCAAGAATCCATAAAGATGCTTTTGAGTTAATTAATGATAAAATTGAAGTGCATTATAATTAATCCATATTCATTTTGGTATTGTACTAAAAGATGAAGAGGTGACTAAATTATTTGAAAACCGGAAATCTGATCCATGAAAAAATAAAAAAACTATATTATTAGTATGCATTATATCATGTTTCATTTTATTAGCCAACTACATGTAGTATTACTATAATGATGTCACAATCATGAATATTTAGTATACATATTCATGCTTATAATGTACTATTTTATATATAGTATTTAATAAAGTGAAATTTATAATATGAATAAAGTTGGCCTACATGTAACATCATTAGAATATAGTTTGGAAATAACATTTCCCAAATATTGAGTTAAATGATAACTTTAGAATTGAGAATCTTATTTAAGGAAATGAGCATGATGTAAAAGTAGGAAAAGGAAGGATAGTAGAGTACATGATAAGGAACATTGTGATAGCAAATAGTATAGCCATAGGGACCACTGAACCACATCACATGAAACTCATAAGATCCCCAAATTGAGAGCTACCTTTCCTTTACCTAAATTAAACCTTTTTTGGTGCTTTTGCAAGGAACAATCTATTTATATCTTTCTTTATATTACTAAATGTTTCTATACATTTTGTTGAGGTCGGAATTTGATTAATGGTTTAATTCCTAATCGAATATTCAAAATGATCGAATTCGGATTAAATTAGTGAAAATCAGATGAAAATAGATTAACATGTGTATATAAGTGCAGAAATGATTGTGTCTAGAACCTACTCGGGCAATTTAGTTTGGCTGATCTTGATCGATTCAAGGTGGCCGGCCAGAATCGTATATAATATATGTAGAGGAATGAGCTCTTTAGTACTTGATTACAAAAAATATTCGAACTCTTTACAAGTTGAAAATTATCCTATTTATAACCTAGGAAGAGTACGAGTAGTAGAGATCATGTCCATTACTTCCTTGATTTTTACCTACTTTTAAGGGAGTAGGCGATTAGAGCTACCCACGATTTCGTATTTACAAGGTAAATTCTGCTCGATAATCCATCGCACATCCTGGCCAGCTTGGTAATGCCCATCAGATCCACCATGAAATTCGTCCTAGCCGGCTTTCTCTGATCGCCGTCCAGAAACACTGATCTGGTCGGATCATTTGGATGTCTGTCCTGAGTTATTTGGATTGGACTCTTGAAGACCATCTCTATAGACTGACCAGGTTAGATATTTGGTTCTTATTTGGATCGGGAGTCCAACACATTTTGTGGACTTCTCATTTTAATATTCTCAATTAGAACATTTATACTCTAACCATCAACATAATTTTAAATTAAGAATGTTCATTTAATTGGAGAATGTTAATCATGTAGTACAAGTTAAGTTTGGATGAACTCGCCTACTCATTGATTAAAATAAGTGATATCAAGATTTTAGACCATCACATGAGCGAAGATTTCGATAAAAATAACCCTTTTTTTTACAGTAAAATAGTTACTTATTAATCAAAAATACAAGAAGTATTCAACCCATATACAAAAGATCCTCACCACACTTGAAACATAGAAAACAACATAAAATGTAAATCCTAGAGATACATCTCTAAAATTAGTCTCCAAAGCATGATTTTGGGCTACTATTCCACTCAACAATCAAGTCTAACGGACATTGCTATAATATTTTCACAAATTGTTTTTTTTTAATGAGTTAGAAAGAGTGGAAGAGAACAAATAAAGTTTAGAAAACTTGCGTGATTCAAGTTCGATCTCTGGTCATCACAATCTATCATTTATAAAGGTGAAATACCACTTGAATTATAAGGTTCGTGGTTTT
Source organism: Scutellaria barbata (assembly GCA_028654395.1). NCBI lineage: Eukaryota > Viridiplantae > Streptophyta > Magnoliopsida > Lamiales > Lamiaceae > Scutellaria > Scutellaria barbata. The sequence continues at coordinate 7,100,165 of CM053646.1, read as the reverse complement.
CACAAACAGTTTTGAATATGACGTGTTCCATACCAAAACCTATAAAATAGTGTGTTGATCTCATACAATTAGTGCAAAGATTAATTTGATTCTTAAAGAAATAGAGTAAAATAGTCACATATAATGCAATGAATGATGCAAGTAATTGCTTAGATAGGAACGAAAGAAAGCAAACAAGCTTTTATTCAACATTGTTGACAACCCCCATGCGTGTAGGCCATGACCATAACTTGGAGAGCTTTAGATCATTATACATTTAACCACAAATAAGCAAAGTACAAGCAAATAGTGTGTGTGGGTAGGGTCAAATTTTAACTTTAATGGATCTAACCCATGATGATATAGTCCATGCTTGCCCAACATACCATGTGACAATTTTGTCTGCCCTTTTACTATTTTTTATACATTAATCTATCATTTCCCACATTTTAGTAACCTAATACTATCTCTATTGTCACAAAAATTTTAGGACTTTTGTGACTGAAAATCAATAAAGTTCATAAGAATCCAAATCAAATTAAAAGATGAAAGTTAAATATTTGTTTCGAAGTTGAACTCTATAGAGAACCCCAATCATGCATAATGTTAACAGAAAAATTAGGCAAATGACCAAAACCTTCACATTGTTTTGTAGGAATTAGTTTATTATTTAACAAACATATATCCAGAAAATCAGTTGTATGAACCAAATGATATAAATATCTTAATTTCAATGCGAAAATTTGAACAACTCAAAATGATGATTAAATAATATATCTTTTGACATAAATCAAAATAATTTCTCAGTTATGAAACATGATTTTTATCTTAGTTAAAATTTATAAGCTAAATGTTTTTTTTTTCTTTTGACATATAAATGACTTTTTTTTATAATGTTATCTCTAAAAAATAACATCAAAATTTATATAAAACGATTTTACAAATAATTATTATGAAATGAAATTTGTTATTCATAAATCAAATATAATTTATAGGATATGGATTATAGGTTGCCCTGAATATGGAAAAGAGACTTTAAAAAATAAAATTGGATTCGCGAAGTAAGAAATATGAAAATCCATACCTTATCCCAAATAATTGATGGGCTTTGATAGTGGGGCCATGATATATATATATATATATATATATATATATAATTATTTAATTAACTTTGTCAAGTTGTTACTTGTTTGTTTCTTTTCTTTTATTTCACTTTAATTTTAAAGCAATTAGGTTAAAAGAGTAAAAGAAGTTGGCATAGTTAATTTGAAAAGTGTAATGAATAACCATAATAAATAATATTAAATGCATTTTTTTATATGATCAAATATAAAATAATTTGGCTATATTTAAAGCTATACGGTTAATGATGAAATCAAATTCAAATATTCTCCTAAAATAAGCACATTTAAATATATAATTCAAATTCGTTTAAAAAAATGATTGTTTATATTTAGTATTTTTAAGATTTTGTCAAATTGCCAATATTTGTGGAGATTTTAATTGGACACTTCAATGACTAAATTTTGCGTACACTACTCATATCAATAAGAAATGAACAAGTGCAAATTAAATTATAAACATGATTCAATTGAAATATTGTGTAAATGTTTAGTTATTTTGATAGTTAAGACCTTAATGTAATTTCCATAAATTTTAAACTTTCTTTAATTATTTAATCGGATTAGGATTATTTAATTATTTAAAACTTTTTTTTTATAACGAAAAAAGATGAAGATTAAAATAAGGGGAAAACGTTATCAAAAGGCAGATCATATTCCAACAGATTCATCTCTCTCTCTCTCTACACAGACGCGCAGGCCACCAAACTCAGCAGAACTACACCAACAGAAGCAACAATCTCCATTTCTAGTGAGAGAAAACTGAATCCAAGAAATATACTTAGCTACAACACACACAGACATACAAATATATATATATATATATATATATATATATATACAGAGAGAGAGAGCGCTCTGTGCAGCTATATTACGAGGCTAGAACAATCCATACATACTCATACATTTTCAACATTCTTCATCCATATGTAATGTTCAGGCGCAAATGCAAATGAACTACAGAGGTTTTCTGCCTTCTTTTGTTTGATGTATGGTAGATCTTGAACCTAACTAACGAATCATCCGTTTCTTGATAGTAAACGGTTCAAGAAACGGCATCGACACTCTTTCGAGATTTGAATTCATATTTTAATTTCGATTTTCAAGCCTAGTTGGAAGAAAAACGTACTGAGTTAGAGCTAGTTTTCAGTTGGAGGAGTTTCGAAAAAAAATCAAAACCGATTAACGACGGAGTTGCAGCGGAGAATGGATGATAGAGGAGGCGGAGGAGGATCCTTTGTTGCAGTTCGACGAATTTCTCAAGGACTCGATCGAGGAAGTGCGTGCCATTCAACTTCTGGTATATTCCTTTTCCTTATTCGTTATGTTTTATAAGTTTATTTTCTCTCTCATTTGATTGTCTCTCAACCCCCCCCCCCCCCCTCCTCCTCTCCCCCCATTTGTGTGTGTATAATTGCGTGCAAAGTTTGCGGTTAATGTGAGGAACTTCTGGTTTTGTAAATTGACCTAAGTTGCGCTAATTGATGTCTACTTGCATTGATATTTGTGGTTAGTTTTTTTTTTTAATAATTTTTTCCAATTTTTTTATTGTTCTGTTTCCAGATATGCGTAAAATTATTGTTCGGCACTTTTCGTGCTCTTTTTCTATAATAACGATGTACCTCGAGATGTTTAGCAATCCGTGAACTTGATGTTTAATCTTTTTCATGTTGAATGTTAAGTGACTGTATATAATAAATATGCTCTTCTATATTTTTGTGTCTTGTGAGTTGTAACTAAGTTCAAGGCTATATCATGATTAATGTTTTTACTAATATGAATCGTAGTGTGCACTAGTCCATCGATAAACTGAAAATGAGTAGAATTTGTGTAGTCAATTAAATCTATATATACTTATTACTTGAACATTTTGGCATGTGTGGATTCTAGATGCACGCCTTTGTTAATTAGTAAACTTGATAATTGTGTTTGCTTCATTAAGTTCACTTGCATATTTCTTCTTAGAGTTACTCATGATTCTCTTTTAGCATAATGTTTGTGTTCTTCAATACAATCTGATAATTTACATTATTTTCTCTTCTTATGACTTTTAGAGCTGTAGTTGTAGTATGGTTCGTAATAGTGATTAGCAGGTGGACAATAGGCATTCATTCGTGTAAAAAGTAATTTTATGTAGTGTTTTGAGGAGGAAAAGGATCACATGGTCAAGGTTTTGATCTCCATCTTATACTTCCTATTCTTTGGATAGAATGAGTGGAACTTATATAATTCTCCATACATAAAAAATGGGATCATCAATCATATACGAAAATATAGACTTGTTTTATTTTTTTGTGTCCCAAATTATAGTCCAGTTTCCTTATTGAGAGTATTGACATTTTTTCAGTTGACTCTTTTTCAATGAAGTAGTTCTGATAATTAATTTTTTTGTCATATAGTGCAAGGATAAAACAGGAAAAATGGTATAGTGCCAGCCACATTTAATATGCTTCTTAATATGAGGAAAATTGTGGTTGCCCATCTTAGTTGGACAGAGGGAATACCAAAAAAAAAAAAAAAATTGGTTGAGAGCTATCAATACTACATGTTGGAGGAACTAGGAGTTGACTTCCATTTTTTCCAATTGTTCATTAATGTCAAGTCTAAGCATATCATAAGCCATGGTGTGAGCACTTGTACCATCAAGTTTCCATGTATTTTCTCCAATCATTTTCTTTTGTTACAGTGGAGGTTGTGGCAGGATCTGCTGCGTGGCTAGGCAGAGGCCTTTCATGTGTCTGTGCTCAAAGAAGAGATAGTGATGATCGCCCTTCCTTTGACTTGACACCTGCACAGGTAATATTCTGCTTGTGGTAGGCATATATGATGTTCTTTGGTCAGGTCACTGTGGCGTCAGGTGCGTTTACTGTCTGTTCATCTTATCTGCAAGTCAGCATTATTTCCATACTGGTTATTGTTCTTTGCGGTTCTCCGATTACTTTGCAGTCTAGTTTTTTTCATTCAAATGATGGTATGTTCTAATAAATCTGGCATACCTTGAACAAGCACTGAATGTGCTTAACCATATCTGTACTTTGCTTTTATTACACTTGCATAGCTGTTTTTCTCATGTGCTCCTGCATAATTACTATCCGGGCACCTCATATATGTGTCATTATTTATGCATGTCATGGCGCAATACCTTATTTTATTTATTTTTCTTTCCTTCTGTTAACTTTAACCCATAATTGACACCTGATTCACTAGATCCTGATGTTTTCATGTAATTTTATGTCTCAGGAGGAATGCCTACAGAGGCTACAGAACCGAATAGATGTTGCCTATGATAGTTCTGTTCCTGAACACCAGGTGTAGCTCATCAAACTGCTATAAATTTGGTTTTTACTCCATAAAAAATATGCAGCCTAACTGAAAGCCTTCTTAGTTAATATAAATGTAACCTTCATAAGTTTCTTCTCTTTCTCATCAGATGTTTTTTTTTTTTCCCATTTCATAGGAAGCTCTAAGGGCATTGTGGAATGCTGCCTTTCCAGGGGAGGAATTTCATGGTTTAATATCAGAACAGTGGAAGGAGATGGGTTGGCAGGGGAAAGATCCATCTACAGATTTTAGGTATGCATCATTCTTCTAAACTCTATTTGTATTGCTTGAACCTAACTGGTTGTCTCATTGCTTGTAGCCTTTAACACATTGCTCATTATTTCAGGGGTGGTGGTTTTATATCATTAGAAAATTTGTTATACTTCGCGAGGAACTTTCCAGTATGCTCTCTCTCTCTCTCAATTTTGTTGGTAATAGGATTTCTATTACAATTTTTTTACTTCCAAGTTATAATGTGAATTGGGTCCGAATTTAAGAAAGAACGATTTCATGCATATTCTTTTTCCCTAGAACTTTAATGTGTAGTGCATTTAGATGGATTACAAAGAATACCATTGTCTTGGCATTGACATTTATGCTGAACATTAAAAGCTTGCTTTTAGGCTCAGAAAATATTAGAACAAGGCTGTTTTCCTTAGGTGTGTGCTCAGACTGCTCTGGAGGGGGCGGAAGGTCACACATACAATTTAATGAACTCACAGGGACACCGATTTGTCAACTTCAGTATCTAAGGGATTTGTCATTTGTAGTTTGTCTTTTGTCTTCCTTGAAGGATATAGAATCATTGTGCTCTTATTGAAACTTACCAAATGTTATTTCGCAGAAATCTTTTCAGGATCTTCTTTGGAAGAAAGAGGGTGATCGGGCATTGTGGGAATACCCCTTTGCTGTAGCTGGTGTTAACATCACATTCATGCTTATTCAGATGCTTGACCTTGAAGCAGGTAACTTATTTGAATTTTTTGAGGCAAACTGTTGTGCATTTAATCTTAGAAATCTTGTTTACTCCATATTTTTGTTCTTTCCTTTGAAATTTATTTCTTCTTCAGTGGGCCTCAATCCTTGAATTCTCCAACCAATAATCCTTCTAATCTGCATTACATGTGGTCGAGCTCTCTCAGCAGTTGTCTGAAAAATGTTCTTAAGCAGTTCACATCTATAGTAGTTCCAAATTCAGTAAATGATAACTTCAATCTTAATCTGGAGTATTACTTTTCATCCCTTGTTAACTCAGATTATTGGTTTTGAGGCACCTCTGCACACCATGGCCATAGCTCAAAATGTGAGAAACTATTGATGTTTGTTCATCTGCTAATCCATAGACCCATATTTGCAGTGAAGCCCAGAACACTAGCTGGAGCAACCTTCTTGAAATTTCTTACAGGTAATAGTTTCCATCTTCACTCTTATTTTAGCAAACACATGCTATTAGAGCTCATCAAATCACTTATTAAGAAATATAGTTTACTAGGTAGGACCTCTGATTTGATAGAACAACCTCTTTTTTTTTTTACTTGTCTTATGTGTTATATGTCGTCACACTTATTGGTGAGTTGTTCTCCCATTTTTCTTGCCAGAAAATGAATCGGCTTTTGATCTTCTATATTGTATCACATTCAAGCTAATGGACCATCAATGGCTGACCATGCATGCTTCTTACATGGATTTCAATGTAAGTATCAACCAATTCATCAGGTGTCAAAATGTGTTAAAGAATAAGTCTTACACGTCTTCTTTTGAAATCTCGTGGTCTATTGTAGGCCAATCACACTTGACATTCTAAAAATTATATTGGGAAGGGGTGATTACATTTCTTGCATATACTTGAATGAATGACTTACAGGAAGCACTACTGATCATCTTGTCACCACTGGTTTAGGGACTTTCCACTTCTAGCGAAGAGTTAATAATCATTTTCTAACATTGTGTTTTGTTTTTATGTGGTATATTATTGGAAAATGTAGTGGAATTGAAAAACATTTCATGAATGACGATGTAGAAATGTTTTCTTAGGAGACACTCTTAGAAAAAATATTTTAGTCTCTGGAGAATGAAATGAAGATTGAAAATGAAATAAAACAAAGCATAGGATTTTGGTTATCCTCTTGGTGATGCATTGTGTATCCTTTCTTTTGCTTCCATGATACGCTCAGACGGTGATGAAAGCTACCCGTCGTCAGCTGGAGAGGGAGCTTCTGCAAGAAGACATTGCACGCTTTGAAGACTTGCCCTCTTATGCCCTTCTCAGTCGATAGAGTAGTAGACGATAACTAACATTTTTTGAAGGTATAATTTGATATCTGCTGGATGCTTTCTTCTTGTGTCATATTGGTGTTTCCAACTATTAGAGGCTAGTGGTTTTGCGTGCGATTGCTTCCTGGTTCCGGATCGTAAGGTTTGGGGTTTGGTTATTGGTGTTGTATGAGGAGGGAGAAGTTAATAAGAGACGGTTTGCTGAGTTGTTAGAAGAGCACTTGGTAGCTGTAGTGTTTTGAGTAAAGAAATATACATTTCCAGATGGGAGAGAGAGTATATGTATTTGTTGTAATGAATCTGAATCAACATCTTTAAAGACACAAGGATGGATATCATATATGAAGAGCCTGCGCTAATGCTAATATTTGATATTTTGAGAATATTACATGTTCAAAATTATCGTTTGCTCAATTTTATCACATATGTTTACTTGTTCAATCATTTTTATTTAAGGGAACAAAAAAAAAAAAAAAAAGGAGATGTTCCATGGCCAATTTACAACTTTTATGATGCGAGAATGGAAAAACGAGCAAGATGTTCGCATAATCTTTACTAAGAAGTTTAAAATTATTTAACAACTATTATTGCAAAGGAGGTATTTTGCATGTGTCTTCTCAACCATATGTCCGTGGAACAATCATTTAACATTGAATAAAACAATAGACGGTTGAAAATCTAGAATAAGGATACAACATTAGTATTCGATCAACTGATGAATTGGGATCAAAATTTCATAAACTTAACGTATAACAATTCAATTTTATTTTTTTTAATTTTAATTTTCTTGAGGTTCCCTTTTATCTTTTGACTTGATTCAATTTGTAAAATAGCGTCTTTGAAAGTTTATTCCATTTATTTCCACGAGCCATCACATTTTGAGTGAATTTTTTATGATAAGCAAAAAAAAAAAGAGTAGCCCCACACCAAAACATTAATTCTCAAACAACCTTTGGAATCATTATGTTGAACACGTCATGAACTTGTCCAAAATTCAATAGATGAACACATTCACAGTAGCAAATGGAAAACAGTAAAGGTGAGAGAGAGAAGAAGAATATACATCAGTTTAAGACTTCACAGTATGATACCAAAATTCACAGTTTAAGACTCTTTGGCCATGACAATTTCCCTATGCTGATTCATGATGATTCTTTGCAGAGAGGAAATTCACCTTCTCAATTTCCAGATTTCTTTAATAAACTGCCAAAAACAAACAAAATCAATGACTTACATCAATTTTACTCGGTTTAACTATCAACAATAGAGACATACTCACATGAAAAGCAAAAGCAGGAAAGTGAGGGAAGAGGTTAAGTGCATGCTGCACGTAATCGTGGTCTCCCCCACGAGCTCTCATCACCAACTCTTGGCTATACGCTGCCACATACACCGTAACCCACAATAGCAATGCATATAGCTGCAAAAAAAATCAGCCTCAATAAGCCCTCTTTCTTCTTGCTACTACTTTCCTGCTTTGATCAACAATCTATAATATTAGTCGTGTTTGATTCATATAACATGGAAAGATTGATCAAACCTAACCTGATATATCCAATGATCAGAGTCACCACCAAAAGCACCAGAAGTCTCGAACAAGCTACACAGAATTAGGACAATGGAGAAAACAATGGCTCTAAAATAGACGTCCTCAAAGTGGGTTGCCAGTAAGGATGAAGCCCAGAAACATATGATGCCCACATCAGTAGCCACAAGTGTAGTCACCACAAAACTTCACACCAATATTTACTTCAATTGATGAACTTAATCCAAAAGAACCAAATAAAGGTTATCAACAATTGAACTAGATTCTTGGCTTCATAAATCAGTTAATTACCCTGCATCAATGCCGAGGAACCAGGTGATCAAAGGAGTAGCAGAAGCCCATCCAAAGAACGCAACCAACATTAAGAGGAGGAGCCTTTTAATCTGCTTTATAACAACTTAAAAAACAAGTTAAAAAGAAAAATTATTATGTATAACAAATTTGAAATAAAACTTAAAGATCTGAATACCTCACTCCATGGGGCAACATGTTGAAAGAAGATAAAGCTCAGAATGAATCCAAATACAGCAACAAGCTGTCCTATATCTCCAGTAACGCATAAGTAGGCCCCACAGGCTGAGCTTGTCATCATACAGAGCCCTGAGAAGTAGAACTGTATATATAATCTTGGTTATTAGTAAACTTTCAATCGAACTCAACTCAACTCTTCACACTATTTGCATACATCAATTACTTGCAGGACAATAAATTCTAAAATTAAATTAATCAATTCTGTGGAAGTTTGCCAGTCATATTGCATTAATCATCAAAGCAACATGAAATTTCAAGAGATAGAATAAGCCACAAGGGGGGAAAAAATACAATTAAAGAAAACGCGTCTTCATATCTGTTCATTACAGAATTTCAAGTGTATTCAAGATTTTTGCACCAGAATACCCAAAATCATACAGAAACAAAACATCATAAGAGCACAAGAAAGACAAAGCAATTTCCCACATATCACATTATCAGTGTGTGACAGCCATGGCATTCCAATGCACAAAATCAATCTACAACAAGAAGCATACAGTATATGATACGATTTCGGTTTTTACACATTTACTTAGTTCGATTCTTCTGTTTCAAAAGAATTCTCATACCAAGAAACCCTAAATAGATATTACTCAAGAATTGTGCTTCAGAATACTCATAATCATATAAAACCATAACATCTCAAAAAAAAAAGGACGATCGACACAAAATTAATCTATAAAAAACGAAGCATACAATATATCATCAATTTCAGTTTACACATTCTCTCAAATTACTTGCATCAACCTACATTTTCACGTAACGGTTCTGGATGATCATAGAAAAATGAAGGAGAATACCCAAGACAGGTGAGTTCGGATGAACCTGGGAACCTCAACGAAGTTGATCAGAGCTGCGGGTTCCCAATCTCTGCGAAGATAGTTCCTCACTGCACGAACTGCACGGCGTCGCAATGCAGAGAAATCCATTGCGGAGAGCGAGTGAAATTTTCAAAGTGATTCAGAGAAGAGACGAAGAGTCAGTCGGGTTGGAGAATATTTATAAGCGTACAAAGAAATTGCCCCTGCTCATCACTCTCTTCCTTTTATTTTGCTTGAGGGCCATCCGTAATTTTGGGATTTTATAAGGGTATTTCGGGGAATGTACACTACGCAGCTAGGCGGGAGTTCAGGTTGTTAATTGATGAGTGCCACGTGTAATTAACTGTTAACTCCTTCCACCTGTCACAGTTTTCTCTATGACATGTAAAGCTTAACTAGAAATTCCAATTAAAGTCGCTGGAATGAAAAAGCGCTTTTCAATCAACGGAGCAAGCACTGGAGATACTGGCAATTCCTGCAGTGAGTGAGATTATGGCAATTCAAAATCCCTAAATTCAAAACCCTAATTATCGATTTCATGTAATACGTACAGAATACGTACTGGTTAGCAATGCAATCACCATGTATAGACGCCTGCACAACTATCAGTAGTGGCCTCTTCCAGTTCCTCAAAGTTCAACCCGATTATCGCTCAAGTTCCTCTTTTCCAACGCAGCGGTACAGTTCTTATCCGTGTATTGCGTGCAATTTCGACGATAGAAGTATTCCGAAATTCAAAGGTAACTGTAGAGGAGGGAAAGTGGGAGCGAAGGGGAAGGAGAATGTGTGGAGCGTCGACAACGACGTGGCAAGAATTGAGAAGGAGAGAATACGGCGGAGGAAGAAAAGGGGAGGGAAGAGAGTGAAGAATGTGATTAGGAAAGGTGATAGAGTTCTTGTCTCTGGTTCGATGCTGATGGAAGTTGAAACTGTTCTTCAAACACAGGTAATTTGAGCTAATTTTTTGTAGTATTTTACTCGGGAAATTGTTTGGATTTATATGATGTATGCACTATTGCTTTGAAGTGTTATGCTTTGAAGTTTCTATCCTGATTGATATATGATTAAACTCTCATCATTGCTAAACTGAGATTCTTCTTTCCTTAGTTATTTATCAGCAGCGAGTGTATTCTCTGCTATCAGTTCATTATAATTTGGCAGAATGCGAGTGAATTTGAATACATTGTGTTCTAAATATGAGCTAAGTGAATGTTTAAATGCTTGAATTTTGATTCCCACTGTAGTCCTGGCACCCAATGAAGAGCAATTTATCCATGACTTCATTTAAGAGGGTGTACTCTTGTATTTCAAATAACAAGATTTTGTGGTTACAGGAACCGGTTATTCGCCCTGCATGGAACACATTTACAAGCAGTGTGAGTGGAGTATGGAAGGGAGTAGGAGCTGTATATTCTCCCATCACTGGAGAAATGGAGCCAATTGATATTGATAGAAAGAGTGGGAACTTATTTGATTGCTACACTGTGTCGCATATTCAGTCTCTCCCTAGCACTTCCGGGGATCAGAACTCTCAAATACAAAGGAAAATAAATTGGGTTACGTTCAATCCTCATGGTGAAGCTCAGAATACTGGATCTGGTCCTGGAAATAAAAAACTTGATGCATCTTTTGTCCCAGGTAGAAAATTTATGGGTCATAATTTGCCAAAGTTTGAGTCATTTGACTTCGGAAGAAGTGATGTGATGGAAGAAGATATCATGGGGTTGGAACCTGGTCTTGTTTTCTTTGAGGTAGTATTTACTGACTTGTGTTATACTGATATATTATCCCCTGTATTTCAGTATTGGCAAAATGAAACTTGATTATTCACTTTGAAAGACCATTTAATTCAAATCAAATAATACTAGAATTACGTGTTTGTGGCTATAGTGGCCCTGATTCTTTTTTTTTTTTTTTTTTTTTGTATCATACGTGTGGGATAGTTGAATATTTATTAAAAAAATTCATGATGAATTTTCAGGATGGATCTTATTCCAGAGGTCCAGTGGAAATACCAGTTGGTGAAATCGACGAATCTAAATATTTCCTTTCCCCAACTTTCAAGTTTGAGCAAGTATTTTTCTATTTGCCCTGAACTTTGTTTTTTGCTACTTGCTTTTGAAACTGATATTTTTGGTAATTCCTTTAGTTGTGGCAAGTTTTGTTGGCTAGATTTTACTTCCTCTAGTAAGTAGCGCAACACTTGAAGCAAACAAATAGAATCAAATGATACGATAATACAATATAGATGAAAATTGGAATAACCCAATTCAACGTTTGGAGAGCACAAAAAGTTGCTACTTGTTTTGAAAATGTTTGAGTGCATTGGAATTATTCTCAATAACATAGATGCTGAAGGTATGAAACCCATTTTGTTTTTGTTATACCATATAGTTGACATCAGGACTCTTCCTTTTTTTGTGGCTGTCTCCATCTAATTCTATGCATCTAGGACAGTTATGTGGGTTCAGTTTTCTCCTTGTAGAAATGTTTGCAGCTCTCTGCACTGAGTAGCATTTAGGGCCATTTCCTCTCTTGCCCCTACTGGATACTACCCTTTATTGTCACGTATAATTTAGAAAGAAATTTATGAATGATTTGATAAGTGATGTGGGAATTTGACTACTAGCATTTACAACTTCATCTTTATATATTTCTCGTGCACCCTCTGGTAAAAAATAATTTAATATTGATTGATTTTTAATGTACTTTCTTCTTTCTGTGAACTTTGATGTTATACAAGTATGCAGTTCATTTTCCCCACCTTAAATCAAAGAAGAATTTATCTGCCTCTTGTGCCTCCATTTATAGTGTTTGGTTAAAGGCTGCCACAAACGACTGCGAGTTGTGCATACTATAGAATTCAGTAATGGGGGTTCAGATATCCAAATAATGAGGGTTTCCGTTTATGAAGAAGAATGGGTTAGTCCAGCCAATATCCCGGTCACAAGGTATCATTTTTCACTTGAAAAGAAAATCAATATGTTCATGCATTTCAAATTCTCCTGTAGCTTCTGATGAATTTTATATTGCTTGAGTTTGCATATCAAAAGTATCTTTTGGTTACAAACCATTCTTGTCCTTGTCAATTTTGAAGTTTAGGCTTTTCCACAATCTTCTTTGTTGCTTACATATTAAGCTCGTTAATCATATTTACTGGACAGTGAGTTGGAGTTGGATTTGAAGCCATTTTCTCAGAGGAAAAGAGTCCAACCATCAGAGCTGAGTGGCTCGTGGAAGGTGTTTGAGGTAAGCGCCACACCCATATACGGTGAGGATATGAAGATGGAGGATAGCAACAGCACGCCGTATGTATACCTCTGCACTGAAAACCTCAAGAAGAGAAGCTTACCAGAGAATATTGTTTACTTTGGAGAGGAAGAGATGGTGGATATGCAAGATGTCACGGTCCTCTGGCTACCCGGGGGTGTGACTGCATATGTTGATGTGAAGAAGGACGACATCCTGTGTATAGGTGTTGGGTGGTATTCAGATGAGGGAATCAATCTTGTCATTGAAAGGGACTATGGATTAGATGGCAAACTTAAGGATGTTAGGTCCAAAACTGAGATGAAGAGAAGATGGACCAATCCTCCTCCTATGTAAATTCTCTTTTCGTTTTTCACTTGATATCAAGAAATCTGAGGAGAAATTTTGTCCATCTTTATGGTGCAGAGATGTATGTTGATTTCTGGTTCAATCTCTGTGTCCAAGTATGGAAGCATTTAATAATCTTTTCTTGTTTTTAAGATGTACTATCAACCATGTCATGTGTTGTGCTCAGTTGAGTTTTACTATTTGTATCGTGTTTTATTGAGCTGTTAAAGTTTGTATTCGTCACGTTGAGGATTTTCAACTAGGGAGTAAAAATAAAAGTTTTATCAAATAGAAAATTAAATCCAAACAAACTGAATTCAACTGAGTTCTTGAAAAATGGTGTAGAATTTAGTAGCAAACAACAAAAATTGAAATGTGGCCCCCTTAGTAGGTATTTGACATTGTCATGGTGATTTCTTTTCTTGTTATAATCTTACTCACTGTAAGACTTGTTCTAAGTTTCAACTTGCTGAAAACAACTCAGCCTAACTCAATCAAAACCCTATCCTAATCATACTTGATAAAAAATCACACTTTTTTTTCCACTTTAGTATATATACTTTCTAAGTTTTGGTACTTTGTCTTTAAACTTTACAATTTGTTGCACTCTCATATTAAACAAACCTCGATTGTCAATTATACAAGGCATTTATATAGTCAAAAAATTTGTTTGAAAAGACGAAGTGAAAAAATTGCACAATATCATTGTTGTATTACCGTTGTCATTTTTCTACTTGTGATTTTTTATAACACTACTGTGCACAACACATATTTTACCCATTAATTTGTTGTCTATTAATGTTTTTCTTGTAGTTGATTATCATAAAAACGTGAAAACTCTGAAAGTTAGGATGAGTATTCAATTCTCATTTGAATGACTTTGTGTAAAGACGTGAATTTTCAAATAATATATATCACATACTTTATTTATTTTCAGTTTAGTTGAAAATAGAATTATCAGTTATGATCAAAATGTGAACATGAGCATGATATGCATATCCACAAATCTTTTAATTAGCTCAATCCTTTTATAGATAAAAAAGGATTGAGCTAATTGACTAGTAATTGATTCGGTATCTGTGAGTTGGCTAGGCATGAATTTGTCGCTACCTAATTCATTTATTATTACCAAACCTTATCTTAGTAGAGATATTTTGGTCTACTAAAACAGGAATTTTCTATTTGCTTAAGAATTTTTTAAGAAAAAAGAAGAACATTTCTTGTTTGTGATCCAATGAGTCCATGTTTTCGCATAGTGGTAGTTGAGAGCATAGACACCCAAAAATAACGTGCACGCCTCTTTATTACTCTTTTCAACCTTTTCATTTTTATCTTCCCAATCTGATTAATGGGGCATTTTATAAAGCCATAAATCAATTGAGAGACTACTATTATTCAAATTTATTTGAAATATTATCAAGTTTAAATAATTATGTTTTTGTTTTTTTATAATTAATTGCGTTGAGTTTGACTAAAGTTTTAATCAATTCGAATATGAATCGAATTTAAATAGTTTGCATTTTTATACTTTTTTTAATATTTTATGTTTGTCACCACAAGTCTTATAACTCAAGTGGTATGTCTCCTTTATAAAGATGTAAATTATGATGTTCGAGCGAGTTCGAATTTGAATCATGCAAATTTTTAATTTTTATTGTTCTCCTCCCTTCAACTTTTTCAAACTCATTAAAAAAAAATATTTTATATTTGTCAATTTTAATTTCGAGTTATATAAGATTTTAAATTTTATCAAACATCAAAGTATGATCTTGTCTGATAAACGTAAAATTTGTAATCATTTATACTAAAAGAGGATAACACACACGAAATCTTTTATTCCAAGAGGCTAAAAATTGATAATCTCTTATTCAAGCAAATAATAATAATGGCAATAACAATAGCAACAAAGATGGTGACACAAATCCAGCATAAATGTACACATAATGCTAAAAAAAAAAAAAAAAAAAAACAGAAAAAGAAAAACAAATTATAATAAACAGCACTGCCTCTTGCCTAGCCCATCAACATGGCTACCAAACCTAGTAATCCTCCAACAACAAAACTATTTCTGCCACCCAAAGTGGACGCGGCGCCACCCGCCGGCCGTGGCGGAGGAGGCGGAGAAGATTTTGAGGTTGGAGTTTTCGGAGTTTCTGAAGGCGGTGACGGGGTGGCGCCGGGTGGTGAGGGGGTGGCGCCGGGTGGTGAGGGGGAGGTGGTTCCGGTGACGGTGACAGCCAGCTTCATGCCTTGGCTGCAGTGGTTAGACCTGGGACATATGAAGTACCTCGTACCCGCGGCGGTTAGAGGGATGGTGGTGGGGCTGCTGCTGCTGGAACTTATGGGGTTTCCGGTGTTGCAACTCCGGTAGTCAGCCTCGGATACTTCATCCACCGCGTGCGATATATCATAGTTGAAAACTGATCGTGCAACATGTTAATTGATGTTGTCATTTGATGTTGTCATTTAATACACGTGGTTTGTGGAAATTATTTTGGCATAAAAAATGTAAGAGGACGTATTATTTAAAAAAAAATAATTGAAAAAGAAATTAAATATTTTAAAGCAAGAAAAAGTATGTATGAGAAACGTATTGCCATGTTTGGTTTTATTTATAATTTCAATTTTTATTACGTAATTGTTGGCTAGCGCGTTAGGAAGATATATATTAAGATACAATTTTCATTAGGTTTATTTTGAATTCAAATATTATAAAGTGATATTTTTATTAAAATAAGTGGAATTAACGATTGAATTATTGACCATGTATATAATCGGAATAGATCATCTTCATTTGATTTCTGTTGAAATATATAGTTGTAAAAGAAGTTAGTTACCTAGAGAGTCACCAACGGCAAAAGTTTGACCACTGGCCCAGTTGCCGTAATTGACGGAGTTGACCCAACCGCTAGAGCCACCGATGATGATTGTGGCGGCGTAGGCCGCCGGAGAAATGAGTAGAAGAGCAACAAAGACGACGAATTTGCTCATTTTCATATATGGCTTAAATGTGCAATGAATGTGAGAGCTCCAACTTATATATATAATAGATAGTAGTACTAGTGTTTAAAGATTAATTTATAAGGTATTTAAAAATAAAATAAAAGACAGCAATACTTGGTCTAATTTCACATAGTTTTCTTTAGTCTTAAACTATTATAATTAAAACAAAAAAACAAAAATTGAAGTTTTCTTTCCTCAATGTTGATGTCTTATTGTAAAATACACTTCATTTCCCATCTTATATTTTATTATATTAATATATTTTATTGTGTATATATATTAGCAGCGTCGTTATACACACGCGGTTTATATTGTTTTAGTATAACAAAAATAATTAGAAAATTAACTTATAATAAACTGATACAATTTGTTATTTATGTATCAAATCTCAATTATAAATGGGTATGTATCAAATCTCAATTATAAATGGGTATATATATAATAATATAAACAAAATGAATTGTATTTTGTCATTCTTTCAATGCCTTAATACCTAATACATGAGAATCTTTGAATTTCTAAAGGTGGTTGGAAATGGCTTTGGCTCTAAGCTTTCCATAGTTGGCATCCAATCAGAATATGGCACCTGGCACTACATTTACACCAACTCAGATCACAATATAACAATTTCCTTTTAAAATAAGAGAACGGCCTACTCGGTATTGTGCTCTCAATCTATATTATGATATCTTTAACTTAATATATCTATATATGTAATATCTTAAATAGTTTTTTTTTAAATTTAGTTATACAAATAATATTTTAAAGTAATGAATTAATACCTTATCAATATATAATTAATATTTTTTATTAAAACATATATTTTATTTATACAAATAATAACTTATGCGTAAACAATTAATACTTTATGAATATACAACTAATATATTGCATTGAAACAAATAAAATTACATGTAATATATTAATGATTATTTCACAAGAATTGAAAAGGCATTTATTAGATATAATTACCTGAGTAAATGACTATATTGTCCATTATTTAACAGGCATGATTAATGTATAAAATATTTAAAAAAAAAGTCTAGTAGAAAAAACAAAATAGGAGTAAAGTTTAGAAAAATATCATTAACTGAACTCTTCTTAGTAATAAAAGAGAGTAAAATAAAACAAATTATATATTTTTCTAAACAACAATTATTTTTAAATGAAAAGGATAAATATTATTATAAAAAGAAATCCGTCTAACGTAAAATGTTCAAAGTGGGTCATAATTTACAGTTCATATGACATCTGAAATTGTAATGTTTTTGAAATCAATGTAGGTCAAACATATGAGCTAATATTGATAAATTTAAATTCTTAAAAAAAATATTTATAAATCAAAATTAACGTTAATTCATTATATTATTTAAAATTTTCAAAAAGTATTCATGTAGAAGTTGCACTTACTATAATAAATTGCAACTGGAGGGGCATCTTGGATATTTATGATCTTCAAAACATTTTTTACGATTGAATTTTCCTTTTATTTTTTTCCCCTCAAGTAAATATTTTGCTTCTACAAAATAAATAATGAGCTGAGCCAACGCATGTCAAAAGTTTCCTGCAAAATTTAATTCGTTAGAATCTTCAGAAATATTGTCCCACAATGTAATTATTTTTCAATGCACGTTCAATTCTAATACACACCTAATTCTTTTTGTTTTGTTTATGTAGAAGAAGAAATATAAATTAAATATTAAAAAATTTCAACAGTGTAATTAAGTTTTTAATACTCTTTCAAGAATAATACCCACCTAATGTAATTTTATTTTATATTCAATAGATAAAAAAAATGTTATTATAAAGAGTAGGTTGGCATGACGCTGGTTTTCGTTGCAATATTATTGATAACTTAAGAATTAATTCACTTATTGACTTTATCAAATAAATGATTTGGGTAGGTATAATCTGTCCGCTTTATTATTATGATTTAATATTTTATGACATCGTTTTACAAATCTTGATTCATGATACGAAATTTCAATTAAAAAAATTAAATGTAAATGATCAATTTTCAATTTAATAATAAGATAGAATGAAATTAGTAGGACTTTGTCTTATGAAATGTGGTTTACAAGACAGTTTTATTGAAACAAAAAAATTTGCCTATTATTATTCATTTTCTTATTTGAAAAACATGTTTTTGTAGTTGATTTGAAGAATTATTAGTTTTCGGTCAACTTTAAGTAATTCTTTTATTTTGTTAGTGGATACAAAGTGGAATATTATCAAGACTTTGAGGGCCAATTATTAACCAAACCTTAACCAAATCTCAGTTAAACTAAAGTTTCATGTGCAACATTTAATTTTTTTGGTTGTTCAAATCATGTAGTTGATGTTGATTGGTAATATTATTATTTAATTCAAATACAATTTTTTTAAGGATCATTTTTCATAAAATTGATTTTTTTTTTTTTTTTTTTGCGCTTTATATGTGAAATTGAGAAATATTAAATGTCTGTCACGTCAACAATTATATATTAATATATTCACACAGCAGATTATCATGACTGCCTATTTAAAATGCTAAAATTCACAAAAGAGATCCATTAGATGTATCCCAACAGTACATAGCAGTTGGCACCTACAAATAAATCTAAATCACCCCAGACGCAAATGATCATTACTGTTTTTTTCAGTTGACTTTAGACTTTAGTGCTAAGTACTGCCAAGTAATTTACAATATTGCAACATAAATTAGTGAATTTTAATAATATTTCTATTCGATATGCCTGATTTAGAATCTTCTTACGAAGCGTTGAAGTGGAATCGATGATGATAATATGCATGCTAATTTTTTTATTCTAAACTATATTTAAGTTTCTATTTTAAAATAATCATGAAATAACATGTAACTTGTTTTAAATACAAAAAAATACCAAATAAAATATCAAATATATATATATATAATCTGCATTTATTGCAATCAACTGTTTTTGGATGAGAACTGGTCGATGTTTTCAATCTTAGTCAAAACCTTTTTAAATTTTTATGCTGAGAAATTATACAGCATGGTAAAATTATGAGTGTAGACGATTTTCTACTAATTACATAAATGATGGAGATTTTTTTCACCCACAAATACAAATAATTCTATTCTTTAGCCATTTTTCACAATTCATGAACAAAATTACCTTTCCGATTGACACCAAAAAAATAAAAATAAATAAATAAATAAAAAGAGGAAACATCTTTTCATATATTAGTTGGTATAAATAAATAAATTGTGTAAAAATGACATTAACAAATATTTCCTCATAAAACTATTTCTCCCAATGAGATAATGATAGAGGAATTTTTTGTTCTTAAAAATTACATAACAAATATAATTTTAAAGGCGATAAATGGGGCTTCAGGACTGTTGGACCTCTTGTAGAAAGATGAAATACTTACTGCATGCCCATTCAAAAATCCAAAGAGCTATCATTTTGGTCCAGTAGTAATCATACAAGACTCGATTGGGCTCCATAATTTTATAAGGAATAATATTTTTAGGGTCAATTACAAAAGAAAATCACAAACATTAATTAATTTGTAATTTTAACCAATTTTTTTTAATATCATTGAATATAATGTCAACTGTCACGTTTTTTTTTGTAATTTTAACAACTTTTTTACAATTTTAAGCAACGGATGAATTTCAAGTATGTTTATTTTGGAAATAATTTACATGATTACACCATTTTAAAATAACTACTCCCTCCGTCCCGAGCTATTTTGCCTACTTTGACCGACACGGATCCTAAGAAAATACAGTTGATTGTTGATTGAATGTTTAACTTTATACTTTTTTAGTGCTTTTTTTTTGCCATTTTTGGGTTGGCAAAATAAGTTGGGACAAGCAAAAATGGAAAGTAGGCAAAATAAGGTGGGACGGAGGGAGTATCATTTTGTATGTCAGATCATTGTTCTATTTTGAAACAGTGAGAATTATTTCAAAAATAAACATACTCGAAATTTACATGTTGGTTAAATATACAAAAAAAATATGAAACTTCATGTTATATTCAATAATATTCAAAAAATTGATTAAATTACAAATTAAGTAAAAGTTTGTGATTTTTTTGACAATTAACCAGGAGGCTGCCACTCCGTCTCCCGAAGAGCCAGTCTAGTACTCTTCTTCGCCACCATTGTTCTCTCACTTCTTTTTTCCCTAGGCCCGAGTACTGGATTGCGGATTGTGGCCCGTTACTTTTTCAGGCTACGAAAGGGTATCGCTTTTATTCTTTCTTTCATTCTTTTTTCCTTATATATATATTTTTTTGTGGGGGACATACTTTAAAGAAAAAATTAGTATATCTGGTAAATAAATTTATTTAATTTTGGTAGATTGTCCTATCCAAAACTCTCAACTATAATATATAATAGTTATAATTTTGTGTACAAAATGACTACAATATCTTTTTTTAAGTAATGGAAACTCAAAAGCTGGGTTTCCAGGAAAAATTAACAATAAACGAATATTTTATAAAATTAAATAAAAAAATTAGGGCAAACTTGGAAGAAAATAACTAATTCTTTTTTTGAAATAAAAAATTCATAGATAAATTGAAACTAATTTTATTTTATAAAGTAAGTTTTTTAAAATCAATGAAGTCATTTACAAATACATAGTACAAATTCTTTTAAGTTTCTTACATGTATTCACTACTTTAGATTCTGTGAGATCTTGACGGTTTAAACTAAAAAAAAAATTCAGATAGTTCCCGTATTGTTACGAATTTTTTAGATTGCTAACTAAATTCAATTTTGACACTTCCAACAAAAATCAACCACCGAAAACTCAAAAATGGTATATATATCAAAACATTAATTAAATACATAAGTCATACATTCATAAATCAATTTCATGATTTACATTCAATTAAAGCGTGAATTCACCTCAGATTCAAAACATAAATAAATAAACCAACTACAAATTAAAACCGCAACTTTACAAATAGAATGACTGAAAGTGCGATTGAGACTACAAAATACGAATCAACACAGAATAGTAAAACAAGAAATTTCCACATTTTGACAAAATTTAAAATGCTTTAGCAATAATTTGCAACATAAATTTAAATAATCCTTCAACAGAGGTATAAATCCATTTAATTCAAAATTTTGATCCGTGTCGCTAGCTCTCGCCTCTGGGAATCATAAATTCATAGATGGTGCAGAATTTTCTTCACTTTTCTCTGGGAGAAGAAAGTCTGCAAGCAGTAAGCATTCTTAAGAATGTAATGTCAACAGCAGTGAAACATTTTTCAGATTCAGAAAACAAAACTTAGCATCAAACATCCGAAAGTCTAATTAATTGTTTATATGCCCCTAACTCTAGAAAAGCTAAAAAAGCATAGCATCATGGTGGAGAAGATGCTATTTAGAGATCACAGATATACATCTTAAGCATAAACTATATAGGGACTTTTGATACAGAACACCCCCATTATTCTGATGTTCTCCTGCCCGATTGTGAAGATCTCGAGATTCAAATGGCAGAAGCAGGAAAAGAAAACATTTCACTTGCCACCTAAGGTTGGGAACTGCCCTGGGTCCTCAATGGCTGGTGCTTTGACACTGCTCGTCTCACTGCCCCCGTTGAAACCACCTCTTGAACCGCGTCCACGGCCTCGGCCACGACCACCAGGATTGTAGTACCTCTCACCCTCAGCAGGCTTCAAGAATTCATTGATGCTGACAGCCTGAACATGGACAGAAGAACACACATCAACTTTTGCGAGGAAACTATGATTCTTAAACGGTAGATATAGGATGTTGGATGTGTAATTATGTATTAATGTGATTGTGAGTTAAAATTGAACTGGAGAATGGATATGGACATAAGGATGTTTAGAATCATTTTCCAAATTTATGAGTAGAGGCTTCTCCTTGAAAGCACCTTGAATGCGAAATCAAAAACTCAAGATAACATTTCAGGAAAAACTCGTTGCAAATAAATGGAACATAACAAGGACAATCTCAGGTAGAGGGCTGCAGAAAATAAGTGGCAACATAAACATGTGGTAGAAGCGTATACAGCAAGCAGTTGCAGACAACAATCTCAATAGATTCAAAAGCAGTACCCTTTTGGCTCTCTCTTCTCTCTCAGCCAACTCTTTCTTTTTATCCTTCTCAGAACCCTGCAAAGCGAAATCATATTGATAATAGAGAAGGATAAAAAGTTTACCAAACAATTAACATCTTGAAGCAATAGCCAATAATAAACAAGAAGATTGACAGGCCATATTTAATCAGTAGGGAGTTCAAATAGTTCACCAATTTGATAAATATATCATCATTTGCTTTCTTGTTTGAGAGTGGTTGCATGGCCTCAAACTCTTTCACATCGACCTTCCTTTCCTCAGTTTTAAGAGCCAGCAGAGCCTTCCTTTTCTCCTCTAGAAGCTTTTCATACTCCTCCAGTGTCATCTCCTGAAACCATAATTTCACATAGTCAACTCAAAAATCAAAGGGCACTCTTTCTGATCAAAATACAATTGCTGAGGCTAATGAGCATCTCTGAGAAAAGCATGTAACAAGTATGTTGCTTACTAAAGCCATTATTATGATGGAATTAAGAAGCTTAACCCTCAACTAAAAGTACTACATGCCAATTAAAACTTCAAAAAGGGGCCTTGCAAAGATGAAAAAGAGCAGTTTAGGTTCAATCACTATGTACAATGTATATCCACTCCTTCACCTTATCTTCGGGTTCCTTCTCTTCAACAACTTCATCTTTAGCAGCTTCCTTGTCTGCATCTGCTGCAGCATCCTCCTCTGCAGGATTCTCCACAGTCACATTTTTCTCATCTTCATTGACCACTTCCTCAGTTGCTCTAGAAAGAAAAGATGGTCAACAGATAGCTTATGGATGAAAGAGAAACATTTATGACTCGTAACCGTATCTCATAATATTACTAAACTCTAATGGACTAATAATTCCAGGAAATTCTTACTGTGCCAATTCATCAGTCTCTGTTCCCCAGTTTCCTCGGCCAGCACCTTCCCGTTTTATATCATTTCTGCCATAAAATAGTCAGTACATACAGTCAATTTCATAATACAGACATACATAATTATACAGATACTACACACGTACCCACGTCCAGTTCCACTGCGGCGATCAAAAGGCCTACGCAGGCGGTCTCGTTCTCCTTCTCCAGCTTCTCCATTGCTGAAACCACCTCGTCGACCACCACGAGGCGGACCACGTGGTCCACCATAACCGCCACGCCTTTCAGAAGTCTTTCCATCAACATCATCGGGTGCACCTAGACCAGCAGATATTTCCCTGTTGTTGCTATACGAATTTTCATTGCTGCCAAAGTCTCTATTGGACCCAGCACCCCGACCACGCCCATATCCACGTCCCCCCCCACGGCCACCTCGTGCAGAATCCGATTTGGTCTCTCTGACTGCTTGGACATACAAGTAAAAGTGTGACCATAGATATAATGATAAGAATAAAACATAACTATAGATGCTATTACGGCAAAAATGGAAACTTAAAATAAATCAATCATTCCAATTTGGAACAAATAAACGCAAACAAATACCCAACAAGTCAAGATTATATCATCAACATAGTTTGATTGACCACTGAAGTAAAAAACAAAAAACAAAAAAAAAAAGGAGTCTTCGAGAAGAGGACAATGAATACATCAATTTATCTTAACAGGGGGCTGAGCTAGTAACTGCAACCTAGCATAATTTACAATCTCAATACATTAATAACTTCAGCAAAATTTAGACAAAAATCAATTATACGTAAAATTAAAACTCTCAACTTCCCCAAATTCAAGTTTCTCATTTACAGACCAAAATTGATATGGAATCCTATTCATGAACAATTCGCAGGAAAGAAATAACAAATTGGTTGGCTATTGAAAGATTACAACGTGCTTCAAATATTCCCTCCATCTAGTAACAAATCTTGATTCAGATAAATGTTTCGATAACATCAAACACATTCATACGCGTATAATTGCAAGAAGACAGACCCAATAACAAATTAATAGAAACAAATTCATTATATTCCTTCTTATCTATGAGAGATATGGAAGGAGGAGATAAACTGACCAGCCTGAGCTGGGGGAAGGGGCTTTGAGGGGAGCTTCGGCTGCGGCGCTGCCTTATTCTGAGGCGGCTGCTTGGCCGATGGAGCTAGGGTTTTCTTCGGCTCGATCTTCTGCTTCTGAGCAGCAATAATCAGCGAAGGATCCTCCGCATCATCGTCTCCGAGCAAATCAAATGGATTTAGTGTCGCCATTTTTTCCCAACACCTCCCAAATCAAACCCGTAACTTTCAGAATATCAACAAACAAACACTTAATTCAACCTTGTATTCATTGTTATGTGTATGACGATCAACAGATCTACAAATGTGAAAGGATAACAAACGAGAGTGAGGTCAAGGATAGAGAAGGGTTTCACCAAACCCTAGCCGCAATAAACAGTGGACAGGGAGAGTGAGGTTTATCTGAAGGTCGTGCTGATACACTGTTAGATTTTTTTGGTTTATATAGGCGTACATATTTGTAAGTAAATGTAGAAATACTCAATAGTAGTTTTCCTTTTCTTTCCTTATTTACTTTTCTTCCCTTTTTAAACATTTTTTTGTCGATTTTATATATATGTAACGAGTTAGGGGGTTTTAAAGGGAGTAGTGATGAAAATATCACGTGGAAATATCATGATAAATATGATTTTGATATTATAATGATAAACAGTTTTTTTTAGTAAAATATCGATCGATATTTCAGTAAAATATCAATATTTTGGTTTTGATGAATAATGGCTCAATTTTGTGGAATTTAGGCGATATATCGGTGGTGTGTAAATATCGGTAGAAATATTTTTGATAATTTTTTTTTTATTTTTTGGCCTATTTTTTTATATTTTGAAATAAGTGGAGGCTCCATTGTTAATAATAATGTCTTATCATCACAGAATCCAATCTCATATCAATTCATAGATTTTTTCATTTTCAATATTATCACCTTGCCTATAAATGCGATAGTTCATAATGCTCTTTATCTTCTAAATTACAATCTACAAGTTCTCCTTCAAATATCATGAAGATTCAAGGTTAATTAATTTAAATACTCTACTAAATATTTAATTTCTTGTTACAATCTATATTTTCAATGGTTCAAATAGTATAATAAATACTAATTTCTCTCCAGACAAAGGTTTAGTTTTTTAATTATAATTGAAGATTCAATTGAGAGATGTGTGATAGAAATGTTGGACGCATTGGTTGTTTGTTTTAATTGGTTAGTTAATAAATTATTTTTAAATTCAATATATTTATTAATGTCAGTTATAATAATCTGTAAGCTAGTAGATATATTTTTAAATTTTTTTTATAAAATTTTTATATTTTTTTAAAAATATCCGATATTTCCACCGAAAGCGATATATCCATCAATATTTCCATAAAATCCAAGTACTAATATTTTCACAGAAACCAATATTTTCGTGGAGTGAATGAAAGTTGCAGAACTTGAAGTTCAAGCTCCAGTCTCATCATAATCTCTATTTTTACAAAAATAATGTATAATATATAATGCTTTTAATACTTGATATTAATGAGCATTCAGATATCTTAACGTACAATTTGTCTCGTTTTCAACAATTTATGTAACACCACATTTTTCATAAAACTTGCATAGCATATATTTTTATATAAAAATTTACATTCTTCATAAAATAATTTATAATGTATGATATTTTCAAGTTAAGAAGAATTTTATTATTTATCAAGAATGTATGATCTAATATTTTTTTTAAGTTTAAAAGTCTTGCAGTATAGCTCTCCGAGGAGACTAAGTTCGATCGTAATGCACTCAAGATGCACGAGTAATGGAACGAACGAAAAAAAAAAAAGGGAAGATAAGTTATACATAAAATAATTTTAATAATTAATATAAGAAATGTGACTTATGTGTTTAATTATAATTAGGTAGATTTTTATTATATAGTTTATGTGCACTAGGTATGTGACTATTATGATATGTTAAATTAAATATATTTTTTTCAAACATATTTATGTGACTTAAATGATGTGCTAATTTGATCATATTTTCATGCATAATTGTTTTGACTAAATATTACTTTTACATACTACTTTAGATAGAACTACACTCAATCCACCATGCCTCCATTAAATCCACCACAAATTTCAATATTAGTAATGATCACACATCAAATTGTTATACACTACAAATTATAATCTAATTACATGTATCATTGTATAATATATTATGTGTGTACAATATATATGTATATATAATTAGGCATGTCTGATGTCATTTCTTTGGCTCCTCATTACATTGCAAATGCAACACTTATACACACATCTCTCTCATCTCCCCTCCATTTGAAGCTCTCTCTCTCTAGTATCTCCATCTTCTCTCTACAAACCTCCCCACCTAAAACCCTCATTTCCACCTTCAACAAAGTTGGAAATTTAAGAGTGAAGAAAATATAAGGAATCCCTCAAGATAAGGAGCTAGGTAGAGTTTAAGGACTCTTTGGTGTGCAACTCCAAAGGTATTTTGCTTTTTTCCTCACCCATCTTCTTCCTTAGGAGCATGATTAGGTCCTAATCTTGAGTTGCATGTAAGATTTAAGTGAGTTTTCCTACAAATGTAATAAAATTGTTGGATGTCTTTCTAAGTAGTGGATCCTTAAAATATGTTACATTTGGGTGTTGATTGAGCAAATACATGTTGATTTAGTCATTGCATGTTTGATTTCTTTACCCAAACACATTACATGTATGGTCTAACGGTGATTTTCTACTAATGTGAAGGCATTTGTTCAAAATATTGTTTGGAGTAGTGTATGAATTATTATAATTTTTCAAAGATAGTCTAATTCAAGTTGAAATTATCCAGTTTCAGACCTCAGAAATATAATTTTATAAATTTATTCAATTATAATTTTTCCAAACTGTTTTAGTATATTATACTACATGAATTTTTGACTCTATGATTAAAATTTGGTAATATTTGGAGTAGTTTATGAATTATAATGATATTTCAAAATAAGTCCAGTTTCGAATTTGAGATTCTGCAGTTTTGGACCTTAGAAAATTAATTATATAAAATCGGTCTATTATGATTTTTCAAAACTTTTTTACTATGTTTAAGTACATGATGTTAGAAGTTTAAATTATTAATTTCAAAAGGTTTCAGTAAATATACAATTTACGGTGAAATTTATAAAACAGACTGGTTATAGAGCATTTTCGAACAATTTTTTATTATAGTAAATGATTTATTAAAGCTTTTGTGATTCGAATTTTTTCCTAACATTTTAACATGGATAACTAAGGGTTATTATGTAAATGTATGCTTATTTTCATGAATTTTGGATGATCCTTTAAATTATGAAAAATTATTGTGATATATATATGTTATATGTACGATAAACATGTTAGGTTAATTAAGTATGATACAATTGAGATGAAATTTAAAGACTAAGAATTTATGAACGTGCTAAGTGCAGTACGAGCGACCGGATTCTTCAGGAGCTATTCCAGCTTTCGAATCAACGTCAAAAGTGGGTAACATTTACTTACATTTACATTGATTAGAATAACTCCTATGTTGAGTATGATGAAATGAAATGACACCTTCGGGTGAAGTACCAGGTTGACGAACCTTGGATGGCAGGTCTTCGGACCTTGGATGCCTGGTCTTCAGACCTTGGATGTTTATGCCAGGTTTTCGAACCTTGGAAGATGATGTTTCAGTATATTGGTTAATCTTTTTAACGAATAGTTCATAAACGTTATCCACTAAGATTTCTCAAATCTTATGTTGCTATGTTTTAAATATTTTCAGGAGCCCTTTACAACGAAGCGGATGGGTAGTCAGCTCTACGGACCCCTCTCTAGAAGCCTATATATTATATATTTTTAATATATGTTAATATGTATGAAGTTAATATGCTTAATGCCTCTTTTGATACTTTCGATGTTGGTTTAAGCGAATTTTTAAAACGTCTTAAAAATATCGAGGTTTTGATTTACAAATGTGGGTAGAACACGAGTTAAGTTTATTGCATGCTAAACTTTTCGTTTTAAAATAGAAAGAAAAAAAATATATACTCGTGTTTAGTGAAGTCTTCCGCTGAGATTATTTATGAAAATTATTTAAAATGAAAAACTATTATTTTATTTATGAATATTTTAAGCAATTAAAGTATTAGTGGTGTCTCAATCCTACAAAGATGGGTTGGGGTTCTACAATTTATCTCAAACGACTTCAACAAATCTATATATATATATATAAAAGCAGAATAGTCTGCCAAAAATAGCTAAGATATTTTCCGGCCTAAGAAATCTTTCTATTTGAGGCAATTTTTTGTATGACCTTTCAATGACATTTATTGTACATTGTTTCTGCATTCTGTATTGGAAAAGGGTCACAATTTATTGTGTTAAATATGGTCAGCCGGTCAACTATTCATTAATTATTATCACATCAAATAAACAAATTTTAATAAAATAATTATCAAAATCCCTAATTTATGTCTTTTCAATTTCCTGTATGTAGAGTTATAAATAGCAAATACATCATTTCTTTAGCACAAAGTGCAAACGTTTGATACAAAATAGCAAAATGTCTCATTTTTCAGTTTGTCAATGAAACCAGACCCCATAAGACTCAATGAACATTAAAATTGAGTTTCGTTCGTTTCTACTATATCCCTGCATTTCAAAACAGAAGCGTTAATCAAAATTTGGTATGTGTTCTTTGACTCATGTATAATGGTTGAACAAAATTGTATTTGTCGCAATTTTCTGTTAATAGTTAATACAAATCATTCATAGAGTACATTCAAATTTGAAATGCATTTGTTTTGTAGGGTGTTCATATGCATGCAACTGCAAATCATGATCTAATAAACATATACAATCATACATTAGTTGCAATTAAACATTGATAAATAGAAAGTGAATAGTCAATACAAGATAAAAAAATCAAATGAGTCTTCATTCAGTTGTGATACATGATAAAAAAAAATGTAAACTGACTAATTAAGATGGGCATTATAATTCTTATTTATTTTCGTTTTATCACAAAATCAATTGCCTTAACAAATTTTTATACGTATCCGTTTTTTCTGAATGTTATTATGTCTCAGTATAGCAAAAAATACTGAATGTAATTTGAATTTCTCTGAATTTTATTTAACAACTTTTTATAAGTATCACGTTAACAAATACTAGAGAAATGATAACACATAAATTACTTAAATTCTATTGAGTCTGACCCATAGTGATCATTTATCAAAGAATGACTCTGGTTATCAAATGATTGAACAACCGGGAGCAATTTACTTACGATACTTAGTTGACATTCATAAAAAGTATCTATTGAATTATGAGTTCAATACATCCTCTTTAGCAGAAGGACGGGTATTCCTTGTTCATTATCAGACAATCACTTATTCACAAACTTCGTGTGGGACTAATACTTTGCATTTCCCATCTCATGGAAAACCATTTTCGCTCCGCTTAGCCTTATCCCCCTCTAGGGGGATTTTAGTGATAGGTTCTATAGGAACTGGACGATCCTATTTGGTCAAATATCTAGCAACAAACTCCTATGTTCCTTTCATTACGCGGAACACATGTATAAATACATATTAAGCAATATTGTTTTCCAATATTATAATTTATATCATGCAAATGTTTGACAGAAAAATGATTAATCAAAAAATACTGACCTTTTTTTATTAGATTGATAACTCAAGGCAAATTTTGCCGGAAGGATGAATAATCACCTCATACAGAATAAAAAAAGAAAAAAATAATTTGATTAATCACTTTGGATATTTTTCAACAATAACAACAATGTGACTCTGAATCTTAGTGATTAGTCATTACCCTCCAACCGTTTTATGTAATACAAATAAATAAAAATTGAGAAAAAAAAATCTGTTTTATTATAAAGCAATAATACAAATCAATTTCAGAAAAATTAGAAATACATATTTCAAAACAAAATTAAACATAACCATAAAATACTATAAAAAATATCAAATATTATTTTTGGTTTATTGGAAGACTAGAGGTTTGTATATTTAAAAAAAAGTTCTTGGTATGGAACAAAAAACAAAAACAAAAATATCCGAAAATATTAAAGCATTTTCTTTAGAAAATCTCATAAAATCGCATAATTTTCTTAAACTCTTTGGAAAATTCAGAAAACATGAAAAATTATAGAAAAAAAGGATAAATATGAAAATAATTTATACTTCTCTTTGAAATCTCATAAATCTTCAATGATTTTATCATGGATTTACAATTATTTTATATGAAGAAGAAATTTTAAACCCTAACAAAGTAAAAAAAAAAAAATATATATATATATATATATATATCGATTATTTTATCTAAAATCATACGATTTTCATCATACCTTAAAGTAACAGTGGATTTCACAACAGATCTTGAAAATCCTTCGATAATCGTTATGGAGGATTGGCGGCGGAATTTTTTTAGAGTTTTGCTAGAGACATCTGAAGAGAGAGAGGGTCGAAAAATTTGGAGATGATCAGATGACCAAAATAATAGAACGCCAGGTTTTAAGTTTGGTACTAGGTAGACAGAGAGATCTCGATTGATTCGGATAACAGATTTTTATTTGTTAATTTGGATTATTTGTAGAGTATTATCTTTTCGACTATATATATTGGGTAATTTTTTCAACTGGATTTGTGCATCACAAATCTATATTGGGTTGAGTTTTGTAAATATGTCAGATTTGTTAAATAAAATCAGTGTTTGGTCATAATCATTTGTACGTTGATGTATTCAGAGTGATTAAACAAGATTAATAAAAGATTTTACTATGTAGCGAAGATAGAGTGATTAATAAAGATTAATTCAAGATTTTACTATGTAGTGAAGAAAATAAGAAAGATTCATTCGTTTGATTAGGAATGTCCTACAAAAATAAATCAAAAAATTATAATTATTAATATTATAATTATTAGAATGATTTGCTATGTATTGAAGACAATGAGAATGATACATTTGATTGATTAGGAATGCCTTATAAAAAAAAATATTCAAAAATTTATAATTATTAATGTTGTTTTATTATTGTAGATTTGTTTTTTATGTTTATTTATTTTGATCAATTTTTTTTATCTTTTAAAATACTTAAAAGCTCTTAATATATTATATTTTATAATAGATAATAAATTTAAGATTGTGGAACGCAAATAGCGAAATTCTTGGGTCATCTCAATGGGTTCAGAAACCACACGTTAAACACTAGTACTTTTAATACTGATGACGAATGAAACAATAAAAACGGTGTCATTGTTGTTGGATAATTTATCATTATCCTATTTACAAGTAAAAAAAAGTTTTAATGACTATTGTTTATGCTCGAAAAATTATGAATTGTGTTTTACTCTAATAATCAATCATCACTATAAGTTGCTAATCTTAAAAAATAAAATAGGGCTAATTACATTAAAAAAAACAATTTAGAATTCTATTTTAATTACCACATAAATTTTTGACTGTAATATATTTTTCGTAGATTGATGCTCTGTGTCACATATAAACGCCTAATTTAACACTTGTTTCAATGCGAAACATGATTAGTCTCTTCGAGTTACAATTGCTGTTGTGGAGCCTAAAATATAAAATTAAAAGTTAAAACCATGTGATCGATCTATGTGGAATGTAAAAAAAAAAAGGAAAAAGAAAATAAAATAAATTTATTTGGGATAAATTTCATAACAAAACTCAATTTATAAACTAATTCTCAATTTTAAAGTTTCTTAATAAGAGGCTCAATTTTACATTTTTTCTCAATTTAAAATTTGAAAATTAAATTGAGTTTTCAATTCAAGACAATTGTTTTTATATTTATAATTTATTTATATTTTAATATATATATATATATATATATATATATATATAGTTTAGATAAATTAAGACAAGTTCGTTCAATTTAAAAACGATCTTCATCCGACTTGTATTAATTTATATATATATATATAATAAATGCAATTCGAAAAATTAAGATTTTTTTATTTTCTTAATTTTATGAATAAAAGTATATAAAATTGATTTTAATATTAATTAGTTTAATATTAATTATATTTTATGAATTGAATTAATTATATTTTTTTCATTTTTTTCATATAAATTAAGATAAATAGGATGAAAATTATTTTTAAAGTACACTAACTTGTCTTAATTTATCCAAAATATAAATACATATTGAAATATAAATAAATTTATAAATATAAATAAAAAAGAATATGAAATTTTGTCTTCAATTGAAAACTCAATTTAAATTTCAAACCTTAAATTGAGAAAAAATGTTAAATTAAGCTCTTTATTGAGAAATTTAAAAATTTGGATCAAGAATTAAGAGTTGATATATAAATTGGATTTTGATATGAAATTTATCCTTTTTTTTATACATCTTCTTCCTTCCAATCATAATCGGCACCATAGCTGGACTACCCCAGACCACTGCTGGAAAATTCAAAAAATTTCCCATCTCTTGCCAAACTTTACAAAGTGGAATCCAAACTCACTTTCCATTCAAAAATTTCAAGAAAAGTAGCCCTTAAACCAACCAAAAAACTACTTATCTATAGTCAACTCTCGTCGGTAAACTCCTTCGTTGGCGACCATTCTTTCATAAGTAGATTAGGAACCCGTCCAATGCATGACTTTCTATTCCATCTTTTTTTTATTTTTATATTATTTGTATTTTTTCATTTTATATTTTTTTATTGAATATATGAATGAAGAAGTTAGTAGAAGATAATTTTGTTTCTCAATTATATTAAAATGTATTATGTTTAAATCACGAGTTCAATACATTTTGGATAAAATGAATATGAATATAATTATCATATGAATATATTAATTACAGTGAATTGAAAATATTATTGAGTTAAATTGTACTTCAGCATACAAATAAAAGAACCAAATTACCCATATACATAGCTATATATATGCATATATAATATATTTTTATATAGTCTTTTTTATAAATTAGATTAAAACAAAAAATAATATAGAGAAGTATCCTTAAAGATATTATTGTTGACGAGAATCTTGAACCTATACTTCAACTCAATATTTTACATTTTACAATAAGAGTAATTTTTTTTTAATAAATATAGTAAAATCATTTTCCTCTATTTTAATAGGTTGTTTTTATATAGAGAGTCAAAACCTTCTTTATATATATAGATATATATATAGATTATTATTTAGAAAATTTGGAAAATTTAAGGTGATATTTTTTGAAAGTGTCACTTGTCAACATTTAAAAGAGGCAAAACTTTCTTTTATATTATTATATATAGATATAGATTCGATTTCTTTCATTTCTCAACTAAAATACACGAAATTTATATCAAAACAATCCTCTACTCAAGACCAAGCACATATCCATGTCAATTTACATCAAACTATTCATTTTGAATAATTTTCAATTGTTTAAATTCTCCAATTTTTATTTTTTATTATTAAAATTTTGATTTTAAAGTGGGAGGAGAAGACTGTGATGGAGGCTAGAAGAGGAAGAAAGCGGTTGGAGTGAGGGAATTGGAAAGGTGTTGACGACGCGAGCGAGGGGAAGGGGGCGATGACGGGAAGGGAAAATGTGAAGATACACTATCTTCTTTCTTACTATTTTTCCTTTTCATTTTATTTTCGTTTCTTTTTCCACTTATTTTTTTCTAATTTTTAAATCCTACGTAAATTGATGATTGTACTTTAATTTTACATTTTGGGTTTTATATCAACAACTGCAATCCAAAAAATCTCATAATGAAACAATTGTTAAATTAAACATTTATGATGTTATAGTCAAAACTTCATATTGTAATTAAAACAAACCCTAAATTCATATTTTTTTATATGTAATTAATCCAATAAAATAATAAAAAATTTCGAATAACTACTCAAAGTAACTTTATTCAAAAATTATGAAAAAGTAGTTGCCATAAAACATAGACGTGATCTCTTAAATTAATATTATTTTTACTTGTATACACGTGTATATTAAATTATGGAAAGTCAATCACATAAGATCATCGCAAAACGGTCTTACCGTTGGATATTCAAATCGAACAACGTAAACAAAGTCGAAAAAGGAAAAATAAATCTTTAGTATGATTCTATTCCATATATACTCGAAACTCAGTATAAACGTGTTCTATTTATTCTAAGAGGAAGAAAACGTTTTATTTATACTAAGTGGGAGAAAACGTGTCCCAATTTCGTGTTACTAAACGCTAACAATTTCGGATAAACCCTCTGGAAATCCCCTAATAGTAGAAGCAGAGTTCCCATACTTCGCCACCGCCACCGCCCCCATCCGAACCCACACACTATCCATTCTACAATGGTGATACTGTCGCTACCTCTCGTAACATCAATTCTCAGAAAACCGCCAAAGTATTACAAACGTCACCTCTCGTTCGTCTTAACAGCAGGCCAGCGGATTCATCCCGGTTCGCCTATTATTTTCCGGCGAAAGCGCTTATATTCCGCCGCCGCCAATGCCAATTCTTCTGTTTCCAGTGCGACGGAGCAGTACAACCAGAAACCATCCTCATCATTATCATCATCTGTTTTGACTTTCCAGCAAGCAATTCAGCGTCTGCAGGTCTCTTGCACTCTACTTTGTTAATTGTTATGCATTTGTAATCTATGTCGTGTTTCTGTTGCCTCTTTGGTGATTCTTGGATTGGTTGAAGGTAATTGGTTTTAGTTTATGTGTTTTTTGGTGTTATGCTTAAGTTCGAGTCTGTGATTAAAATGCCAGGACTATGGAATTCGATGTAATTTTAATATATGTAGACCCAGTTATAGCCTTTAGGTCACTGATATAGCCTAAAGGTGACTGATTAATAACAATATGGAGACGGTGCAATATGTTTGGACTGGGTTATGTTGAAACTAGTTGAAATATCTCATCGACATTGGTTAGAAGCATAAATCTGCAAGTAGGTTGGATATTATTTAAAACTTTAGGGTCTTGAGATAACTAACTTTGTTCTTTGTCAACTTGATTTTGTTTAATTTTTTTGTTCAATTATGCATCATCATAGGTGTGTCATGATAAACGCAATCCATTTGAATTTGTGCAAGGTGAAAATAGAGAAACCTGGACATTTCTCTGTTTAAGATGTTTCTTTAAAAAAATTCACATGGATATTGGCTTTAAGAAATTTGTGAGTCTGTAGTTTTGTACATTTAATTTTATATTTGCAGGAATATTGGGCTTCTGTAGGGTGCGCAGTGATGCAATGCAGCAATACCGAGGTAATTTAACTCAGTTTTTTCTTCTATCCGACAAGGCTTAGAATTACTCTATCGGTTTAAAGTCAACATCACTTTGTTTGCACCCTTGTGGCCAGTTTCTAACAAAGTTGTTTCTGTTTTTAATTAAACCATAGAATGATAAATGAACCTTCTGGGTTTCTTATGAGAGCTTTTTAGTATTTGACGAGCTACGCCTCATGGTGTGGGAAAAAGTAATGTTTAGAGCAGTGTGGTGGGTTCCAATCCATAAAAAGAATTGAAAACCTTCTCTATAGCAGCTTGCTAGATTGAAGCTGGGCTAAATCCAGCTTAACTACATTCCAAACGCAGCTTAATGAATTGAAAACCTTCTGTATACCAGTCATTGCTAGAGATTGAAGTGTAATGTTATCATGTGTTTGCTTGTTTGGGCCCCTCATTTCTTTGTACTCATTGTCTTTAACTAATAAAATTTTATCTGTTTCTCATATTAAAAAAAGAAGAAGCTATGGTTGATGATTGAAGTGTTTTGTCTGAGTGGGGGAACTCTTATTATTATGTTGCTATGGCTCATGTATGTTTTGAGTATTTAAAGCATACTTGTGGCTACGAACGCACCATTCCTTTCCCTTATGGTACTCTGTTAGATCTTTTTTTGTTTTCTCTCTTCTTTTCAAAACTTTATATGTATTTGAGAGGCTCCCTGCCAATAGCTTGTTTCATTTATTGAGGTTCTGACAATGTTGAGCAGGTTGGAGCTGGGACTATGAATCCTCTTACATTTTTAAGGGTTCTAGGTCCAGAACCATGGAATGTTGCGTAAGTTTGCTTTTGACCCTTCATGTAATTTATACGTTTCCCTATTTCTATATCTGTCTCCTATTCTTCCCAGTCATTTCCTTCATTCTATTTTGGGTCCCCAATGACCTCTTCCTAGGGAAAAAGGAGAAAACGATGTGTTGGTCAGAGTTAGTTTGGTCATATCTCATGGACGCTGAAGTTAAGGAACCTTGAATAAATTTTATTGATTTAACTTTGGCTTTTTTCTTGCTGAAGAGTACTTAATGTTTTCTAGAAGTGCTAGAATCGAATTTCGTCAGTTTTTTAATTGTGGTTTTTCAATAAGTTCAAGAAAAAGTTTCAAACATGTAATGAATTATATAATGTGTTTTGAAGCAGGATAATTTTTCTGAATGTGGGATGTAAAATGTGGAGCAGCTTCAGATTATTTGAACCCAATGGAAACATGTAGAATATATATGAAGTTAGAAAAAGTAATTTTTGAAGGAATTCCTTTGAACTCAAGGACCTATGAGCCTCTAGGCATTCTGAGATCTTATCATGCTAGGCCGAGTTTCAAATGAAGTAATATAAAATTAAGTATTTCAGTGTAGAACTTTTGAAACCATCCTTGAAGTGGTACTGTAAAGAATATATGAACATATAGAACAGAGTGTTCCAAATGTTCACTAGTCTCTACCTCTTCAAAGTAATGATATCCATGAACATATGCCCCCTCATCGTTTTTTTTTTTTGATCAATGTTCTCTAATTTTTATATATGATGCCTGATGTGTTAGTTTATGGTGGAAGGTATGTAGAACCCAGTATCCGTCCAGATGATAGTCGTTATGGTGAAAACCCGAATAGACTTCAAAGACACACACAATTCCAGGTGAATTTGAGCTTCACTACGCTTGGAAGTCTAAAAAGTTGATTTACTTATGGAACTCCTTGAAAATTTCAGCTATTCTGTTATCTTTCAACATCCTGTCATTTACTTTGCAGTGCTTACCTCAAATTTATGTCAGGTGATATTGAAGCCTGATCCTGGGAACTCACAAGATTTGTTCATTCGGAGTTTATCAGCCTTAGGTTCTGTAGTAATGTCTGAAATTTCCTTGTTTTTAATTTAGCATTTGGAGACACTCTCGTTCATATAGAGCAGTTGTTGATCTTTTACATTCATGATTGGTGAAACACTCTTATGCTTGTTTGTTATAAATTCATGCTTTGGATATGCAGTTGCTTCTGAATAGATTTCATAGAAGCAGTAGGAATGGGATTAGCTTTCAGAGTGCTCTAGTTTTACCTGACTAGATTGTCAATTTATGAATGATGAATCATTTCTTGGTGTTCATGATTTTTTAAAAATGGAGGAGAATGACAAATGTGTAGTAGGGGGAGATGTGGAAAGTGCTTAATGAAGGACACTGAGAGGAATATAAATGGAAATGATGCAGAACTTAGCACCTGGTTATGATTAGGTTTTTCAAACAACTAGTTTGTGTTGCTGGTACCATAATGCTAGGATGCAGACGCTTTTTACAGATTAGTTTCTCTGACATGGTCATTTGGAAGACTAGATGATGGATTTCTTACTTGGTTGGTGTAAACAGGATTAAGTATCTGAATAGTCTAGTTCTATGTTGGCCTCTTTTAGTGCACTGATATGGATTGAAAACTCCTATTAGGGGACTTCTTTTAATTAACTATATGAGTTTCAGCAATCTAATAGTTTTATACAATCTAGATTTCATGAGATTTTTGAAGTTCACATGGTTTAGGGTCTAATTGAGTTTTGAGAGATTGCTTCTTCTGAAATATGGGTCTTGTGTTTAGGTTCCGTTCTTTTCTTTTCATTCTTAAAAGAATAATTTATCATCTCATGATATCTCTATATCACTTACTCAGGCTGTTGAAGATGCGATGGAGACATTGCATCCTTTAGCCCACAAATCCATTTTAAACAAAGTTGCAACACAGTTTTGGGATCTGGGAATCTGTGATGGATCTCTACGTATCGGGATCTAATCTGTACAACAAAAGAAAAAATATTCTCCTAACATAGAAAATTTCCTCGTATCATGTTCTCAATATCTTTGGATCTTTCAAACCATTTTCTGAAATAGTGTTTATAAATGTTTGATGTGGTTTTCTTATATGGCAGCATTTTTATTACTACTCAAGTCCTGCACTTATTATCCACTCTAATGGGATATCATACTATGATGTTGCGATATAAACTGTCAATTTCGTCTTTCTGTTCATCATACAAAGCACACAATTTCAGTTATGATCGGATGTTGCTTTATTGATTTATGTGTGATTTGTAACAAGATGCCACCAATTCTAAAATCCCTTTTTCTTTTGTAATTTCTGTTTTCCTTTTAATATTTTCCTGCATTTTATTTTCACTTTAACTGTTGCAGGTATTAATGTTAATGACCATGACATTCGTTTTGTTGAGGACAACTGGGAGAGCCCGGTGAGGTTTTATGTTAACTGCTGTGCACATTTTACCGAGCACATGTCTAACATAAATATTTCTCATACTGGCTTTTGGGGAATACTGGATTTTTACCTTCTCATTGTGTGCTATGCTATGTGCTGTTGCTGCTTGTTTGTAGCTTACAGTTCAAGCTTTTCACCATTTGAAATTTTTTTTTTTTTCAGTTTTTTTTTTCTTCATGAATATAGTTTACACTGACTAATATATATATACATTTTTTGCTTTCTGGTAGGTGTTAGGTGCCTGGGGACTGGGCTGGGAAATTTGGATGGATGGGATGGAGATTACTCAATTTACTTACTTTCAGCAGGTCCTCTTACCTTCAATTATGAAATTTTACTTAAGAAGAATATAAACTTGAGGTTATACCCTCTTGCAAATTTTTATTGGTCAATTGTCTGGTGCTTCAATCATTATGTTTTCCTGACGTCCTGATTTGATTATTATTTTCTGAAATTTAGGCTGGAAGTCTTCAGTTAATGCCTGTTTCAGTTGAGATTACCTATGGTCTTGAACGAATCCTTATGTTGCTTCAGGTCCCTCATTCCATCAGTCATTCTCATTTTGTATCATGTGCTCCTAGATATTCTTGTGTGAAGTTTGTTTGGATTTCTTTGCAGGGAGTTGATCATTTCAAGAAAATCAAATATGCTGATGGGATAACATATGGAGAGCTTTTCCTGGAAAATGAGTTAATAAGCTGATTAAAATTTTATCCTATTCTTGATAAAATGCTAGTTATTATGCATGACTCACTTCATTTTATTTACATAATGTTAATCTATTGTATGCGTTGAGTTTTCTATTTTCTTATTACTATGTACAGTCATGGCATGGAAATTGGGACTTCACACAATTCTGTGATATCATCTCTAAAGATTTGAAAACTGTGTATCTTAAGGTATCACCATATGTTACCGGATTCATCCACCCTGTCCGGCGTATGATACACTCTGAACAGCAATCATAACATTCTGAGCTCATTTTTTGGTCGTTTTCAATTGCATTTTAGTGTTCCATGCGAGTTACTTGATGTTTAAATGGTGAAGATGTACATGGCTCCCACTTGCTTCATAACTTCTGTAAAAGTGTTGACTGTTGAGGATGGAGGCAATGAAGCATCTAACTAATTATGTCCAGATATTTTGGTAGAACTTATGTAGATAATTCTTTTGTATCTGCACAATCAATGTATAATTTAAATCTTTGCCATCTAATTGCAGCTCAAAGCTAAGTTTAACTTTTTTTACCATAATTACTTTCCCATCCTCCTCATCTCTTCTTCTCCCCTATTCTGCCATATTCATGACGATGTACTCATTTAAAACACACTGTTTCTTCTGTTTTCTTATTCTTCTTCTTTTTTTTTTTTTTTTTTTTTTGTGGATCTTAATATCTTACTTCTGTTTCTGAATGTTAAGGGCCGATGATCTATATGTGGTTATTATATGCACATACATTTGTGTTACTTATTCATGCTTCGCCTGCTTAACAACATCCTATTTTCTTTGGAAAAGAACCATGGTGACTCTTATTATCTGTTTCAGGAAGGAAATGAGTGCATACTACTTGGAGCATGCCAGTGTAGATCACATTCATAATCATTTCAATCTGTTTGAGGCAGAAGCACGACGTTTGCTTGACTTAGGCCTTGCTATTCCTGCGTATCTCTCTCTCTCTCTCTCTCTCTCTAAGCTTCATGCACTATAATAAATTCTGGAATCTTCTGTCTTTGAGATTGTAGTTGACATACACATCTCCAAAACTTTTTGTTATGTTAGGTATGATCAGCTTTTGAAGACATCTCATGCATTCAATGTCTTGGATTCTAGAGGATTTGTTGGGGTAACAGAACGTGCTCGTTATTTTGGTCGTATGCGTAGGTTGGTTATCCTGTTTGCAGTTATGATGTTGTTGCAAGTGCTTATCAGATTTATTTTTCAAGTTATGCTCTTTTTGCCTATTTTTTGGTTCGGAGTAAACATGTGAAACTTACACACATAAATTCCTTAAGACATTTTTGCTTTTGCCTTTTGATTTATTTAGTGCCACCAGATCCGTCATTGTTGATGTCGAATCTATCTTTACTGTCAATTCTATTCCCAATGATGAAGATATATGTTTCCACAATTCCACTATGATTTACAAGTAGAATTCTTATGCAATATTTTTTGACTCTTCAGTTTAGCCCGTCAATGTGCACAGCAATGGTTAAAGACAAGGGAATCTCTTGGGCACCCCTTGGGCATTGCTTCCAATCCTGATCATCCTGGCTTCCAGAAAGAAGATATTGAGGAAGTGAAGAAAAAGGTCTAATTGTGAACCCTTATTAGCGTTCTTATTAGTCTCATACTTGCTCCATGTAATTTTTCTGGATGTTTTGGAGCTTCATTAACTACTGATAGTTTTGTTCTTAAAATTTTTCATAGTTTTGTGATTCACAAAAATTGAACATCTAGCTGGACACAACAACGGGGAAATCAATGCTTTAAACTTTCATGGTGAAAATTAACCAAGACAGCTTGACTATGTGGGAAGTATATACTGTGACAAATAACTTTAAATACTTAGACGTGGCAGGTGATGTATTTTAGTTCATAATCTTTTTCTTCTGTGTTGATGAAAAAGAAAAGTAAGTAACATAAAGGTGGATACAAGTTAACTTCTCATATGCTTCCAATCATAGATTCCTGAAAATGCTTAGTCTTAGCATTGGATATAAAACTACCTTGTGAAAACTGCTCGGTTAGAAGGTGTCAAACGGGTTCTGCCATCTCAATCGTGGTGGCCATTAAAGCTTAAACATGTTACATGGTTTGCTAATACATAAGGTGCTACTGCTTATTTTCCCAGACAACCATTAGCATCTATGGCTTTGTTCGGCATCGTTAAAGACCATCTGCACCTTTTCTTTGTGATCTTTTTGATATTTTGAACTTGACACATAATGCTTGCTTGAGTTTATTGTTAACCTCATTCTCATAATTTTATTTGGAGAGAGAATATTTTATGGTTTTCTTCTTGTTCTTCAAATTATTTGTTGTATTACTTTCTGCTATTCTTCTGTGTAGTTATAAGGTCTTACTGATACAATCCGTTCTTCCAGTTTTTTCCCCATACCTGATTTGTAGTTCTAGTAAAGACTAAACTTTGAAACAATCACTAATTGGTTATATTGAGTGTGTGGTGTTAATCATTCAGGAGCTTCTAAACATTGACAGTTTCCTACCTGGCCCATTGGAGATTCTTAACATCTTTGATTGCATACTTTAGTAGAGTCTCATGTTTGCTCTATTTGAAGAATACAAAATAGTTGTCTTCTTGACTTAAAAATGAGCAATCTAATACAGCAAATTAGTCTTGTCTTTCAGTCTTGATATTATTTATACCTTTTTTTTTGGGGATTAGTTTAATTACACTGGTGCTGCTGAACGAATTTCCCAACTGTTGTCAGAGGTCATGTTCTCTTTGTTGTCATTATATGATGTGACTTTTACTTTCCCTTTCCTACAGGTTTCTGCAGGACCTCGAACTTTTGTTCTTGAAATTGGGATGGAGGAGTTACCGCCAAATGATGTGGTTAACGCTTGCAATCAGGTAATGCTGTTTTTCCTTTGTGAAATAAGTCTGCAGGCTCAGTAGCCAATCCCTATTTGTTCTCTCCATGATCCCTTTCATCTTCCATGCTTTTTTATTTATACTTTGTCACCAAGCCGTTAATGTTGTAGCATCTGTTTTCATTTCTACAATCCCTTTCATTGATGATTCTAAAAAATGGTTATATTGCTTATTCTACAACAGTTCTAGCATGTAGGTTTTATGCCATTCTGTTTATTCACTTATTGCAGCTCAAAGATCTAGTGAAGCAGTTACTTGAAAAGCAGAGATTGACTTACATAGATGTGCAAACTTGTGGAACACCACGTAGGCTTGTGGTATGGTCGATTTCTTGTTGGTAGTGCTTTTGAATTTTGTCTTTACTTGGTCACCATCTGTATGATTTAGAAGAGCTTAGTTGATTTGGACATGCTCATATCCTCTCTTTTATTTGTTTTCCGATACAAGTTAAGACTGAAGAAAATTGACTCATGTATGATTTAGAAGAGCTTAGTTGACTCCGTTGTACTTTATTTGTTTTTCCTAGTTTAACAAGTGTTGTCCTATAATCACTATTCTACCATCAATTTTGTTTCTTCATAAATCTTGTTAATGTTCTCCAATTTTAACTTAATTTTGAATTATGGGGTGGGAAAAGAAGCATGGTTTTGTTAAATATGAGCTATGATGCTAGTTATTATGTGAGTAGCAAATAGTATGGTGTCACCATTTCTTGAAAGGATTGCTCTCCTCGACCTTTATTTGGTTGTGAATCAAGCTCTACTTTTACTCTAGAAGATGAACCTGACAAGTTGCATTAGATATGTTGACCATTCATATTTCCATATCTCAGTGTCCTTATATGATTCCACTGCAGGTTCATGTCGATAACCTATGTGATAAGCAGGTCGCCAATCAAGTTGAGGTTCGGGGACCTCCAGCATCGAAGGCATTTGATCAGCAAGGAAAGCCTACCAAGGTCATCATGTTCTGGAATTTATTGGTTTTTTTATGTTTTAAACTGAATTTCGAATCATAAATTTCTATTTTCTTTCTCCCCTAAAATGATTAGTTCTCAAACCATAATGGCTGGATTCATTTTTTTGTAATGAATTCAGTGGATTCAAGTGTTTTTTTCCTCCTTCTAGGATCTTAGTCAGGACAATTTTGACCATCACTCATGGGCAAAGTTGACCTTCATCAAGTATGACATTAGACCAATCCTTTTTCCCTAAATTTCATTTTCAGTTGACTTGGCTTTTATAAATAAAATAGTACTCCTTATCCTATTGAAAGTGCATTTCAGCATTAGCTGCTCACCTATGTAAAATTCATTGTGGCATACATCTTGGTGATTATGAGATTGTGGTTTTCAAAAGCTTATTCTTCTCTACCTTCAGGCTTCAACTGATATTTTGCCTTTGCAATTTGGTGGTTTGTGAAGCTGCATTTATGTTTCTCAAATTTTAAAATCTACACTACAAATTAATAGGAAGGTGACTGGAAAAGTTTATTTTGAGATGCAACAGGAATTGAATGATTTATTTGCAGGATGTTATTATTATTATTTAGTTGACAGAATGTAAATGACTAATCCTGATGTAATACTGCATTCTTTTTCTATTTATTGGTTATTTCTGATATGTTGACTCAAATTTTTTAAATCTCAACTGCTGATATTTGATATTTCAGATAAAACCATTTGTCCTATTAGATTAATTCTATGATATTTGGACTATTTTTGGTTCAATCTGTCACAATGACACCTCTATCACATGTATGAAACTTGGCCCATCAAACCCATTTGTGTCGTGAGAGTAGCTTCACTCTGATTGTCTATCCTCAGTGGCATCTAATTCTGTATAATTTTCAGGCTGCGGAAGGTTTTTGTCGTCGAAATGGAGTGCCTTTAAGCTCCTTGTATAGAAGGGTTGAAGGTATATCAGTCTATGCATGCGCTAAGCTTTTTCTTTATCTTTCTTTAACATCTTTTTTGGTGGACATTCTTGTCTAGCCTTGATATCATCTATTATTGGTTGGACCTTGTCTTCTATACTTCATATTCTTTGATGGGTTTGTGATTCTTTGTTGCTTTTCTCTGACTTTGACTAATGTAGAGTAAGGTATATGGACGTTTAACTTGGCATTCACTCTGATACTTGATCTATGTATTGTTTGTTCTACCTCTGGAAGCATTTTGATTTTACTATTAGGTTTCTAGGAATTAATTATCAAGGACTTGGCTGTAGTGAAATTACTTAGGAATGATGTGTATGGATGAATGCACAGAATGCTGTACTAGAATATGTTAACTGACAAGGCAGGATGACACTAAACTCAAGTTCTATGGCCTACTTAGTACTTTAGGTTGGCAATTTAAGACATACCAATAGATAAAGCATGGTTGGAATGCAACAACTGAATTACTGATTTACATGGATCATGCTGCCTAAAACCCATGATT
The DNA here is from genome assembly GCA_028654395.1 of Scutellaria barbata. Taxonomy (NCBI): domain Eukaryota; kingdom Viridiplantae; phylum Streptophyta; class Magnoliopsida; order Lamiales; family Lamiaceae; genus Scutellaria; species Scutellaria barbata. Next base: position 7,055,317 of record CM053646.1, on the reverse strand, counting down.
AGGTCTTTTCTTGGCATGTTGTAGAAGAAAACATTTAATTTATCAAATATTTTTCTAGACTTACTTTGCACATTAAAACAACTCAAAATTAAGGCATATTTTTGTTGTCTCTTTGAAGATTTATTTTAAAATGTCGCAGATATCTAGGATGCAAATTGTATGTCGGCTTGCTAAAATATGCAAAAAGTGGGTTTCTAAAGTTTAGCTGAAAAGATTATGCAAAGGAGAAAGCATCCATGAAAGAAAAGAAAATAAACAAGTTTTGTAGAAGAGAGATGTCTAGGATCCTTGGAAATGTAAATGGGCAACATGCAGTCTTATACTATTCTATCATCATTGTTAGTACTAGTTAATTATGAATATGACATTGGCAAATTTAGGAGGCGAGTATATACTCTGTATAAATAAGGAAAATATCATTTTGCATTGACAATACAGGTTATATCATTGAATAATATCAACCGACAATAAATTTCTGAATCAAGATTAGGGGCAGAAAATATTACTGAACTGGACTACCACATTATCCTTCTTTGTCAACCTTATGATAAATTGCAGTTGGTCAAATGACTTCTGATTGCCGCATTTACTTGCTTATGAATGTCAACATCTTTATAGTTGTTTTTATTTATTTATTGCTGATAAACATTTTTATAGTAATAATTTCAGCTAGTTAAATTATTTTGCTGTTATTACAGTTTATCTTTATTACTTTTAAAAAATAGGTGATGCCATTTAGTTGTTTTACTTTCTCTTTGCTTGCATTTGTATTTTGACCTTTTCTCATAAGCTGTTTATAAAAAAATGACTGCAGGTAAAACGGAGTATATCTACGTGCAAGCAGTGGAGCCATCACGGCTTGCTTTGGAGGTGTGTGTCTTGCTCTCAAATGCACATAGCTATTATGAAAAGAGAAAACAAAATCTGTTACCTTCTTCCGTCATTAGTTCATCTGCAAGCTTTGCATGGGCAAATGTTCTTGGGTCTTTTTTTTTTTGTTGGATGTTACTTCTTAGAAGTTTGTCAAAGCCTGTGATGTGGAAGTTCAAGACAAGTAACTTAATTCATCTATGATACTGTATTTACTGTTCAAGCTATTTCACATGCTAAAACCTGTATTGTTATCATGAACAGTGAAGCTTGTGATAAAATATTTGACAGAACCCTTTCCCTAAACCCATTTACTTTATCCTATCCACATATTCACAATCTATTGTTTGGATTGTTACTGATACCAATACCAGTTATATTTTATTATGTTGTAATCTTGAACAGGTTTTATCTGAAGAATTACCTGCGACCCTAGGTAAAATATCATTCCCTAAGTCGATGCGGTGGAACTCTGAGGTTTGTGCTGCTCTAGAAATGAAACCTAAATTTTAATTTCTAAGTTTTAGTTTCCTTTCCATTTTGGTTTCAGTGAGTAACTTTTGAGATCATGTATTAATGTTTATCTTGAAGATTTTCAAGAGTGATTCTGTTTTATCTTCCTTGTGATGAGAGTTTTGCCTTTTATTGTCCTCTCTCTTTTTAGAAGTAAGTAATTGTCTTTTATTAATAATATTATTGGAGATCTTTTTTCTTTCATTACAACCTTCTATTGGTAGATTGATCATTTTGATACCAATTTATCAACTTTATTTATTTACTTTTTAATAATGCCTGTTCCTTTTATTTTAGGCCATGAGTAATTATTGAAAAACCGAATGCAACTTATCTTATTGTAGGTTATGTTTAGCAGACCCATTCGATGGATTTTGGCCCTACATGGAGATATAGTTGTTCCCTTCTCATTTGCTGGTGTTCTAAGGTAAGTCAAATGGGTTTTAACTCTCTTTTCCTTTTCAATACTCATGCTTTATCTTTTTTTTTACCACCTGCTTGAAGTGTGTATAATTTGCCATCATTGCTCTTGAAGGACGGATAACTAGTTTACAGGGTAATCTAAGCAATGTGAACTTAAATCTATTACTTCTTGCTAAACTAGTAAACCTTTTTCTCAGACATGACACTTATATAATACTCCATGTTTAAAAATCGTATTCTAGTAATTGCACAGGTCTTGAATGTTAGCCAAACATGACATCTCACTAAAATAGATGAACTGAAACAATATTATTGATTATTATCATTTAGGATTAAATTCAAACCAAATAATGTTATTGAATTTGGAGAAAATTTTGACTTCTTTTATGTTTCACATTTAAGGTAGATTTTTCTTTATTCAAATTATTCAGTACAACCATTGCTATTTCTCATGTACATGTTTAGCTTACTAGTGGAATCAATAGCTTGGTCATATTCTATAACACTTTCTATTCGATATTCCATTTTTAAATATCCGGTGCCAGAGAGTACAGGCATAAATATTTGTTCAACTGTGTTTACCTTTGTGCCAATCTAGCTCATCACGCTACTTTCTTAGACAGTGTTCAGGAAAACCATCCAAACCTAACGCACTATGTGATGTATGACTAGTCGGCAAATCACCAGATCTTCCTCTGTTTAACCTGGGAGTTTCATATAGTTATTATATATTTTCCTTGAGCCTAAGAGTTGTTCTTCTACTGGCCATTGTTGTTTGGGCCTCTATTTCTTTTGGAACATTTTTCGATTTCATACTTCTATGTAGAAAGGTTTGTACTAATTGTTTCACGTTTTTTTTACCTTTTCATGATAAACAAATTTTGACATGGGAGTTGGGATTACTGGCTCCTCTGAAAAGCATGAATAGGAAATGACTACTCTGTTGTCACATCTTTTATCTTAATAACCAATTTTGGTTATCTGTGACAGATGTATTCTGATCACTACTGCTTTCAAGTTGAATAATGTTTAATGATTTTTCGAGTAGTTATATTTTTTCAGTGGTTCGGTGGGTTTTGAGGGATCAGGGAACTACTATGCGTGTAATAAACATTTTCTGTTCAATTCCAGATATTGTTGTTTTGGTATTTGGTATCATATTAACGCTTCATGGAATTTGAGGCCTTGTAAATTGCTTATATCTTGTAAATTTTGTGCTCATTCTTACCTTAAATCTTTGCCACAGTGGGGATGTTTCTCATGGGCTTCGGAACACTCCGTTGGCTACTATTAAAGTAAGTTTATCAAACCAACAAATACTTAATGTTTATCTGAATTTCCACCCACCATCTTTTTTTTAAAATGTCTGAATTATGTGGTGCATGGAGCTGTAGCCGATCCCTTAATGAATCAAATATGCTTTTGGAAAGATAATAAAGAGAGAACACTATAAAAAGTTGATACAGAAAATACAACTAATCTGTAAGACTCCATACTTCATTGGTTGAAGTTAATTCAGACTTTTGATGTTATTGCCCCTTCATTTGTTTACCTATGTCAGTGCTGACACACTCTTTTCCTTGATGGAAAAAATGGAGGGGATTTCAACTATTTTCAAAAGTTCAACCAAAAGATTATTTGCATTCTTGTGCAACTCAATATACTCTCTGTTTCAGTACTAGATGTGCTATATCATTATGGAGACATCTCTGTGAAAATAGTTGGTTTATATTCTACTTCCATGAAACAGCAATTATGTTAGAGTTTTTATGACACTTGTTGATAGTCTTTATTGCTTTGCTTCAAAAGCTAGCAATCCTGATTCTTTTATTTTATATTGGTATTTCTATTTTAAATCCAAACCCAATTAAGTTAATGGTTTCTAGAAAGCCTTAAGTGAGCTAGAATCGTCTTTTCATCCTATAAATTATACTAAAATTACCAGATAAATTGTAAAAAATGACAGCAAAAATTTTAAAAATTAAAAAAATGTTCCTGCAGTTTTCTCTTTATTACTTTATTATATTCTCTTTATGCCAACAATTTGAAGCAATTTGTATCACTACCTTTTCTGTATGGTTAAAAGTAATGATTGTCTCTTATTGCATTTTCTACAGTTATCTATATATTTTTCATGACTGCAGGTAGGCAGTGCAGAATCTTATAACAACGTGATGCAGAAAGCAGGAATAGCCATCAGTGTGGAGGTGATTGATATGTCCCTATTAAATGTGCTCGAGACACACATATTTTGTTAAACTTCTTAACATCAACATATTCTAGAAGATAGAGTGCTTGAATTATATGTTTCTTGCAGCAACGCAAGAAGATAATCTTGGACAACTCTACTTCCATTGTGAAAACCATCAACGGTTCGGTTGTAATGCAAAGTGGTTTGCTTGATGAGGCAAGAAATGTTCCTGCATTTTTCTCCTTCATTTTCATCCTTGCAAAAATTTTAAACATCTTGATCATTGTTTAGGTTGTAAATCTTGTTGAAGCACCTCGTCCAGTTCTTGGCAAGTTTAGTGAGTCCTTCCTAGAGCTTCCAAGAGATCTGCTAATAATGGTTTGTCATTTTCTTTTCATGTAGCTAGATATACCCTTTTTATCCTTCACATGTTTGCTTGCTTATTTTGGTTGAAATTTTGATGAGCTTACGGCTCTTGTCTTTATAGGCTTCCCTGGTATAAATTTCTTGTTAAAGTAATTTGGAAATGATACATGACTTGTTCCTGTACTCTTTTAGTCTTAATGCATGCACATGCATTTTAGGATCATCCCTTAGCCTGGTCTCTCATTATGATGAAACTATGCAGGTTATGCAGAAGCATCAGAAATATTTTGCAGTAACCGATCCAGACGGAAATCTATTACCATATTTTATTGCCGTGAGACATGCTTATCATATTATTTTTGGATTAAGTTGTATCCTCTTTCTATATCAGTTCTCATGCTGAAATATAGCTTAGTGACTCCATTTGTTGGTTCAGGTAGCAAATGGGGCAATCAATGAAATGATTGTGAGGAGAGGAAATGAAGCTGTACTCAGGTTGATATACGCCTAATATATATATTGTTGCACCAAAGTTATGTTTTTTCACATCATGATGGATATATGCTTCATTACATTTTTATTCAGAAAAACTTGTGGCTTAAAACTGCAGTTTTACTCCCTATTTATTTCATTAACTTGAGCTATGATTTGAGTAAATAATGATGGTATGACAGAGCTCGGTATGAAGATGCAAAGTTCTTCTATGAGTTGGATACAAGTAAAAGGTTTTCTGAATTTCGAAATCAACTGAAGCAGATTCTTTTCCATGTAAGTTTCTAATATTCTTATTGGTATAAAAGTGGTGCTTCGAATATCTTGATTGGAAAATTTGGGATATCCTCAGCATCTGGGAGAAGTAAGAAAATTCATGCCAATGCTAGAATTTAAGTAGAATTGAAGATTATATTACTAATCATTGACAGAAGATAAATTTTTACATTGATCTAATCAGCATGATGAGTTTTGAGTTGTTTTAGCATCTTGAAACGAAGTCCATGGTCTTTTGTAACTTCTTAATTAGAGGCAATTATATGTTCTGATATGAGTAATAAATAGGAAAAGCTGGGCACAATGCTGGACAAGATGCAACGTGTCCAAAATCTGGTCACTGAAGTGGGCTCATCGCTAGGGATATCCGAAGATATGCTCCAAGTCATTCAGGATGCTGCATCATTAGCCATGTCAGATCTTTCATCCTCAGTTGTTACAGAATTTACCTCTCTTTCTGGTGTAATGGCGCGTCACTATGCTCTTAGAGATGGCTATTCAGAACAGGTTTTGCATGTTTATTACATTGGTAGCTAAAACCTACTTATCACAAAGTGATTTTTCACTTGTCAAATTAAACTAGTTTATCCAAGCAGCATTTTTCTTTATGTATCAGATTGCTGAGGCACTATTTGAGATTACACTTCCACGATTTTCGGGTGATATACTTCCAAAAACTGTTGCTGGGACAGTATTGGCAATAGCTGACAGGTATAACACAATGTAGTCTCTTTCTCTGTGGAAATTTATCCCTACAGAGTCGCATCCTCAGAGTTGCATCAAAGGATCAAATCTAATGAATAAAATGTTAAGTTGCTGCATGATCCCCTAATGTAAGTACAGAAACAGCTGTCATTAAACCCTAAAGCTCTCATATACAACAGTCAACACAGATAGTGGTGGAGCCAGATACTTTTGGAAGGGTGGGATACATATTTGATAAGTATAAACATTGCAGGTGATGTCAAGACTCAAAAGGAAATGAATTCATAATTTATATAATGTTGATTTTTATTTTTTATGAAATAAATAAATAATTCTTCACAAGTTTGTCGGACGCCACAGGAAACTTATTCTTTGTAGCCCTAGTAGTGTCTTATTTCTGATCATCTCAATTAAAATAGTGTAATTATCTTGAAGCTTAACAGAGATGCATAGTAGAGGAAACATATTAAAGAGGTAAATATTTAAAGTAGATAGAATTTTTTTATAGTGTAGCTATGCTGCTTATTGGTGGTTCCCGTTTGGATAATATACAGCGACCACACCTAACATATGAGTTTAGGATTTTAAAAACTAGCATACATGCACACACACACACATATATATATGTATATATATTTATAATAATCGGTGTTTTGGTCTAGAAAGGGTAGGTTTTTTGGAATACCATAGTTATTGTTTTTTGGTAATATTTATTCATTGGTTGTTTTGTATTTTTTTTCATACTTTTAGTTGAGATTTTTTCTTTCTTTATACCATATGACTAAAAAAAAATTCATTCGGCTATCCTTATGTTTCTAGACATTTTGAGGAATTAGAAGGTGATTAGTTTTTAAAGTGAGTGGTTTTCTAACTATAGAAGTATTTGTACAAGATATTATATTGTCGTAATTGCTATCATAATTTAGGAGGCTTACTGTTTCATTGATCTTACTTTTTGCATTTTTAGCCTAAAGTTTGTAGTTTTTTGAGCAAGTGTAGCTCGGGTAGATATTGGTGTTTATGAGTACCCTTTATTGATGTCTTAAAGTCTCCAGGCATCCCAAGTTTTGGTAATGTAGAAAATTCGACCTGTCAAACATATTGTGTCCGACACCTGCAACCAAGTCTCTGTCAGAATTCAAATTGGATAGAATTTTTAAAAAATAAATATATCTCAATAGTGGTATTCACATGACTTTCTGTTTCAGTCTTCTACCAGATTTTAATTTCTTATTATTTCTTTTCTGTTTTTCCAAATCCTTTCTTCAGGTTGGATAGCCTTGTTGGATTGTTTGCTGCTGGTTGTCAGCCTAGCTCCACTAATGATCCATTTGGTCTGCGAAGAATCTCTTATGGTTTGGTATGACAAAATCAATATAATCATAGGAATCTCATCTTGTAATTGAGTTAAAGACATAATGTTCTCCTTCATTTGTTTTAGGTGCAATTGTTTGTAGAAACAGATAGAAATTTGGAGCTAAGGCATGCTCTGGAACTTGCTGCTGCAGTTCAGCCCATAAAAGTTGAATCTAAAACAATAGATGATGTAAGATGTACTTTATTCTGCTATGTGACTTATATATGAAAAACAACTGCCTATTACTTGCTCTTACAATTGCAGATGAAACTTTAGCTTTCATTTTCCTTTTGTTTTGGAGTCAATATGTACTCTTTGTTTCAGCTACTGAAGGCTGATGTCATTGTTTCTAGTTCATTACGACCTATTACCTTCTCATGTATATACGGTTGCAAATTCGCAGCAGTCTGCACTGATGAAATATATAGTGAACTGCCCCGAGTTACCTCAGAATATGGATCAATTTACCAAATATTTATATACACATGGAGACATTTAAATAACTGAATATAATCATTCATTCACGCATATTTTTCTTTTAAATGTATGGATTATGATAATTTCCTCTCTTGTTTCAGGCACATCAGTTTGTATCAAGGAGACTTGAACAACTGTTGGTATGTAGATTCATAATCTTGGAAATTCTCATGCTTAGAGGATACATTGTTTCTTCCTTATTTTCCTACAACAGGATATTAGATTATGTTTTGAATTTCTGGTGAAGAAATCATGTCATAGTTATTAACAGTGGTATCACTAACCTGGTTGGAACAGAAAACTCGTTCTCAAAAGTAAAGTTCTGTTGGTCATTGTTTAGATACCAACTGCTAGTAATAATCATGCATTTAATATAGAATGTAGCTTGGTCATACTGCATCTTAATGAAACCACTTTTTGCTTATTTAATTGTTTCAATATTTTCTCTTTGTGAATTTTGGTAGAGTTCAGTTTCCAAATTCTGGTTATTTGCATTCTATTAATGCTGATATTGTCATATTGGGTCTTAAGATTAATATTAGATCTGTGAACTTGTAATGAGCTCTAGGCTTTTTATTTCTTTAGTTACAGTATCGTTGCATTAATTTCTTGAATTTAATCCATATTTGACAGATTGACCAAGGGATAAGTCCAGAAGTAGTTCGTTCCGTTCTTGCAGAGCGTGCAAATTGGCCTTGTCTGGCAACCAAATCTGCTTGTAAAGTAATTTCTGCTATTCTTCTCATTTGTATGTGTCTAAGTAAGTTGTACCCAAGTAGGTACATAATTCTTAAACTAAGCTATATGTTATGGTGGACACACAGGTTGTTTATTCATTGCTGCTCTGGTGGCTTATCTTTGGATGTATATACGTAACTTTTTCCTTGTTATAGTACTAAGTAATTATCTAGAAATCGTATTAGTTCCCTTCTGTTTAGTATACAGTCCGGAAGTTTTTCACAGGTTTAATTCAACCTAAAGGTTCTACTTTTTGGTGAGTATAATCCTACAATGTCAATGTAGTTAGGTGTCAAGGTCTGTGTTCCACTTAGTTGGACCTTATTGAAACTGAGTCATCTCAGATAATTGGAATTATAGTCAAGTGTTTGGGATGATAACGTGGATAACCTGTTGTGCTGCCTGCATTATTTAAGTTGTTTACAGGCTAACAATTCTCAAGCTGCAGGATCTTTGTTTACATGTTGGCGTTGTGTCTCCCTGTACCTGTCATCTTGTAATATGTATTGACGTATATATGTGCGCACACACACAAACACAAAAACACACACACACATATTAATAAAAGTATGAAATTTTTTATGTTTCATCCATTTTTTGTAATGCCTATTTTAACCCTCCTTCATATAATTTCATTTAATTAAAATGTATAAGTATTTTTTTCAAATTTAAATAAGACTCTAATTAATTTCTAACCACCCAAAAAAATATTTGGCCTCGTACGTGCTCTAAACTAGTACATATAAGAAATGGATGTAGAATCCTTTTTTGGGTTGTTATGAAGCGAATCTCAACCCAAATTACTAAATTAATACAAATGGCTGGTAATTTATGTTGATTATGTATTTTGTACCAGATTAATTTGTGTTGGGTTTGGCTCAATAAGGAGCCCTCAATCTTGGGTTCTATACTACTACACTATTTATATGTATGTATATTTGCCTACCATACAATACATTATGTATTTCTTTTTATTCTTCACTGTAAACTCATGTTATATATAAAGTTACCAAATGACTGTTTGATGCTTTTTTAAATCTATAATTTGCATAAGCATAAATGAGTTTTGCTGTCAAGGAGTGAAATAAATTTGCTTTTCTTATTCTTTTTTTCTCCCCCCTGTTTATTTTCAGATGAAAATCTTATCAGAAGGTGAGCTGCTACCAAAAATTATCGAGGCATATTCTCGTCCGACAAGAATAGTTCGTGGAAAAGATGCAACTGATAATTTAGAGGTGCCCCATTACTTTGACAAAATTGGTTTATGCATTTGCATATGGAAAACACCATTTACTTACCCAAGATTCCCTTCTGTATTTTTCGGCTTTAATGGTATAGTTAAGCCAAAGTCCTTGAAGCTTTCCATCAAGAATATTTCAGGTGCCAAATTTGTGCTCCCTTTTGTGCCTGACAATTTGGATTGTCCATACATGTATTGCATTTTGATTTTGATTTTTTTTGTCGGGAGTGCTTTGTCAGTTTTAATGAGAGATGATATTTATTAAAAGAGGATTTTGTATCAAGTGGTTTCTGTTGGGAAGCTTCATAAAACTGTTTCTTAGGTCAATCTATCAGTTGTTGTGTCAATTCAAGTTTTATATATGATATTTGCTTGTTTATATGCTTTGCTAAATGTTTAGTAGCACCTAACATGGAAATCGATTTCAGAGTTTCTCGTATACAATTTAAATCTACACTGATACAAGAGATACAAAACATGGTAGTTTAATATATCAATCCTGTCGTCTGCTGATCTTTTGGTTTGATTGGGAGCCCAATAGTTTTTAGAATGTTTACTAAGATTTTGGCCCTGGTCTGCATAAACTTGCTTTAGATTGTTTATACCACTGCTGGAAGAGGCTAAGGAATGCACACGAATTACAAAAAATTGTGTAATGTTTATACATAGATCCTCGTATTTTCAACCTGTAAATGGAAAATAGTGTTGCCTGAACTGAAATTGATTCTCTGACTCGTCATTCTATAGTTGTATGTGTTTCTTTTATTTTTTTATTTTTTCCTAAGCTTGGAATAATGACTCTCATGGAAAAAAGAGGAGAAAAGGAGCACCTTATGATTATTAGAGTTGCAATTTGCTCTGATTTGTCGTCAAGTGAAACATTGGCTTTTCTCATCTGCAATTTCATTATTATTAGTTACATGGTCTAGAATATCTGCCTTGTCATCGGGCATGAAAAACATCAAAGGATGTTTTCCATTGCAGATGCGATTCCTTATCATTTTACAACATTCAGTTTATTCATCTTTACTAATGTAAAAGGCATCTGTTAGGTGGATGAGGCCGCTTTTGAAACAAAAGAAGAAAAAGCTCTGTGGAGCACATTTACATCATTGAGGAGTAAAATTCATCCTGGTATTCCCATATCTGATATGTACTTGTTTATATATGTTGATACAATTCGGAACTCATTGTGCAGATTTCTTTTCTTTTCTTTCTCCCTCTGTTTCTTTTTCTTTTTTTTGATGTTTTTTCTGTCACTCCTGTGTTACTTACCCAGTGTCCATGTTACAGACATGGAAGTGGATGACTTTGTTGAAGCATCTTCTGTTCTTTTGCAACCACTGGAGGATTTCTTCAACCATGTTTTTGTTATGGTGGTAGGTATCCTCTAAATAGAAATACTTTACATCAGATGTTTTTTGTTCTGCATAATAGGCACATGTTTTTTCCATCTATGCTTCCTGTATTTTTTCTTCTTAAGAACTGTGCTATATGTTCCGAGTCTGTGCATGTGAGGTTATTATATTCACGTTGTATCATCTGCTCTGATCCCTGATTGCAGGAAGATGAAAGAATCAGAAAGAATAGGCTTGCACTCCTACGAAAAATTTCAGATCTTCCTAAGGGAATATTAGACCTCTCAATTTTGCCAGGTTTCTGAAACCAGCCTTCCAATTTTTGGACTACGTAAATTTTGTATCATTTCAGCAGAAAGAAAGAGAAACACGAGCACAAAGAAACTCCAATCAGCAGTAAGTTTCATTGAGGAACATGATTTACCACATAGTCTGCATTGAGATGAAATTCAAAGAGATTCAATTCTGCTTCATTCGCCAAACCTCTCATGAAAAGAATGAAAACTAGAGCCTACGTGATGGTTTGTTGACTGTAACATTTTTACTAGCCTCAGTTTGCTGCTGCTCTTGAGTTGGCACCTGTGTACATTAGAAGAATGTTGACTTTACAATAATGCATAAAGATTATTCTTATAAACGATAAGTTAAGGATTTCAAATCTTTGTATAATTTTGTCGACGCTGTTCTTTCAAAGACTGAATAATCAAACTGTCTGTATTTGAAAGGGTTTAATATTGTATTGTTGCTCCTAGGACGAACTGTAGGGCTAAAGATTGATAAAATGACATCCACTATTTCTGTTTGTTTTTCTGATTGTATTTCAAAATAACCATCATACATATATATATATTATTGATATCACTAATTAATAGTTACATGTCTTGAAGATAATGTAATTCAAGATGAAAGATGAATTGTTAGGGATTGATTCTTCAGTAATTTAAATTCATAAAAAAAAAAGTGTAATTGGTTTATTGCAGAGTTCATTATTAAATGTGCATTCGGTTATAATTAGAATTCTTTATTATCATTAGACCAATTCTATGATGAAGATATTTTAAATAGGGTTAAGGTCCATACCCTCCAACTACGTGTACTCATGTAATTTTTTATGATATTTCATAGATATTGTGTAAGGTTAAAATTCTCGATCATAATCTATATTTTGAATCATTGTTAACAGGTATGGTGCATACATATGTATTTGGTGGTTAGGGAAATACACGAATATTTTTGCTCAATAAATGAAACCATATATAAAGAGATTACAAGGAAACGAAAAAGAGTTTACAAGTATTAAAAACACGAATATAATTGGGCAATACTTATAATTTCTTAAAAGAATTTGAGATGGGTAATGGAGTTACTGTAATTATATTGATGAGAAAATCATGGGAAAATGTTTGAAATTTTAAAGACGTGAATGTCCAAAACTTTTTATTTTTATTTTTATTTTTATTATTGCTCATTCCTGATATGATTAGAAATTTAGAATAATATTTGAACAAATTACTGAATTAAAATTGTAATCTTTTGATTACCAATTCAGAAAGAATCATTCTATTAAATTGGACCGACCTACAAAATCAGTTGTTCGATTATACGTAGCTGTGGCAATCGGCAAGCCCAACCAATAAACGCGCTATTCTGCTCCGCCACAGCCACAGCCACAGCCACAGTCACCGCCGCCGCAGATGGCCGAAGAAGAAGTGATGGCGGAAGTGGAGGCAGTCCAGGCGGTGTATGGTGACGATTGCCAAGTCATCGAAACCTACCCTCCCCATCTCCTCGCTCACCTTAAGCCCCGCACTGCCGATGTCTCCTCTCAACAGGTTTCTCAGATTTTATTGCCGAATTATTGTTTGTTTCAGTGATTGGTGACGTTGATTATGCTATTTACTCTAGGACCATGCCTCCTTTTGCTTCATTCTATGTGATGAAATGTCAAATGATGACTCTCGTTTGATGATTGCTCTGATTGGGGGTTGGTTGTGCTCTCTGTTTAAATTCTGGTGAAAAGTTCTATGGTGTTGAATTCATTCTCTAGTAGTAGATTTTGATTTTGAATGTATCAATTTCAGATAAGGGACTGTCTTTCTATATTTAGGTATTGAGAAGATTATTAGATGGAGAACATTGTGTGAAAGAAGATGATAGAATCAGTGTTTTATGGCGTTATGTTATAGAATCTGTACCAAACATAATTTGATTAAATATCCCATTGAGTGGACAAATTGTCTGTAAGCCCTTTCATCAAGTACGAATTGTTCATTTTGATGCTTTCCCATAGGGAGGCTATATAAATCCCAAATCTCATGCCTTTTGATGTGAGTAGCATAAAATACCACGGATGTTATATAGTGGTGCAAGCAAACTTATATGATTAAAGATCCACAAAACAGCCCATTGCATTGACTTTTTTAATTTTTTTTTTTTTTGGTATTTGACCTACTCACTAGTCTGCGGTTGTAAGACATCCTATGAGAAAAACTAAGTCTGCAGATGTATGTGATTGCTTTGTTTTCTTGAACCTAATTACATTTTAGATTCCATCATCTTTTCTTTTGTCTTTAATTTTGTTTAGATATTGGTAACATTGAAATATTTTCCTCTGAATTAATGGTTGTCATGATACTGACAGCACTTCTCTGCAGTTTGTGGAAGCAACTATTGGGATACGGGCTAATCCTCAGGTGACTATGCACATGATAATAACACATCTAATCTGGCACCTAGGTGACTCGCATTTTAACACGAAACATTGAGCTGGCACTGGTTGGTCCATAAGTTACGACTTAAGACAGAGACAGATTGTACTGAATATCATAGCCCCTTTTTTCTTTACCTGATATGCCACAGCCACCTGTTATTTTCCTGATGTTTGGCTTAGTTATTATTTTTATTATTTTTTGTCTTTCTTTCTTTTGAGTCTAGGCACGTCAGTTATAAGTAGATAGGAGCATAATTTTAGTGCACTTATAGTTAACTATATCCTGTTGCAGTACCCTGAGGAGCCACCTGAGATTCGTGTTGTTGATTCCAAGGGTCTTGATGACCAGAGGCAAACACATCTTGTAGCTAGCATCTGTTGCAAAGCTTCTGAACTTGCCTCGTGTTTAATGCTTGTGGCACTTTGTGAGGTAAAATAATATGCGCTTTAAATTCTGATCTCAATTGTTGATGCTAATTCATCTTCTACCATGTTTCTGGGTTGATTTTTGCAACTATCCTGGTGCATTCAAGAAGTGCATCCTGGTGTCCTTGCTCTTATTGGTGTTTGATAGTGAAACTTGTACTTGTTACCCATGAATGTAATCCATAGGGTGGTTTTATATAAATTATCCATTTCAAGATGTTAATAGCTTCATCATATTTTAGGAAGCAGTGGAGAAGCTTTCTAGTATGAATCACCCTGATGGAGACTGCCCATTATGTTTATACCCTCTACTTGATGAAGATGTTGGGGGCAGTTCGTTGCCATTTATGAAGTTAATGTCTTGTTTCCATTGCTTTCATTGGTAAGTAAACTTGATGTTGTTTGCCCTCTTGAAGCGCAGATACTTCCATATCATCTCAAAGGGGACTCTGAATGTTGTTAGATTATTATTACTATTATTATTTTGTCTCCCAATGGTTGTAGTGAGTGCATCATCAGATGGTGGAACTGGAACCATGTGCAAAGTGCAAAGCAGATTTCAACTTCAGCATCTTCAACTCCTCCTAATAGTATGCAAGACCAACAAGGTCCGTATTCATGCAATAGAGACATAGACTTGGTATTTTGTTGGCATTATTTGTAAGTTTTAACTATCATTTAATGAAATGTTCTGGTGAAAAAGTCTGTAGTATGTTGTGGTTTAAATGGTTTAGTCATTATGTCATTTTTTCTTTTATGATCTTCAATTTGTTTTTTTTGGGTTGGTATTATTGTCCTATGATATTCTTTCATCAGCTTGGTAATATATCTCAAGTTTTATCATTATTATTCAATCTAGCTACTCATGTCATATCATTATGATGCTCGTGGTTTAAAAATCTTGGTATGTAAAGTTAATATAGATAACCAATCACTAATTCGTTAGGACTTCAATACCATACCAATTTATTCACAACTGAGCAACTTTGTCAACTTTCTTGACTAATTCCATAATTATTGGGACTTCTGTTTTCCCCTTTTCTTTTTCACTTGATATGTTCACTCTGGTTCTTGTTGTCTACCTTTTATGGCATTCTTATATGCAGTCTTGAATTTTTATATGGTGCCCTGTGGTGCACCAGCTTCTTTGACTGGCTACATTTGGCTAGTAGGACAAAAAAAGGCAAAGAAATGAACTAATGAAGGGAAGGAACATTTTGTGATAACTCTCCCACCTTTTCCAGTACTCGCAGAGATCAATTTTGTCCTGTTCCCAAACCTAAAAGTTTGCACCCCTGTCTTGGGTCTTTGTTCTCTATCTCTAAAGGTTAATGCACAATTATTGCTTTGCGTAGGCATGCGCAAAATGATGGAAGAAAGTACAGGGAAGTGCCCAGTCTGTCGTAAAGTTTTTCTTGCCAAGGATATCGAGCATGTGCTTGACTTGGTTGGAACTGATGGCGATTTGGTATGTCAAAGAGCCCCCTAAAAAGTCATTTCATTTTTTCTGAAGTCTTCCTAAGCAGTGTTATTTAGATTTTATTACTTTGTGTTGCTACTACTATGGCTCTTCATATCTGAAGTAACCCGGTAAAGTTTTCTCCTTAACATATCCTTGCTCAGGCTGGCTTCTTGTCATGATGAGACCAATTGCTCAATAACATATGATGACATTCTAGGAATTTTTTTCAATGGCCTGTGAATGCATTGATAGAATAATTAATCTTATTGTCATATATCGAACTACCGATCCTTTCTATACCTTTTCAATCTATGAAACTATATTAGCTGATGAAAGGTTCTAGTTGTCAATTGGTATTTCACTGACCAGCATTCTTATATAAGTGTGAATACTATGGGTTGTCTCAGTTGCAACGGTATATGTTGGTGAAAATGCTCAAACCTAATTAGTAAGGACTGGCCCTTGGAGCCGCTGCTGAATAAGATCGATACTAAATATATGTAAATGGTTGTGACTATGGCTACTTTTAGGCTTAGCTGGTACGCATGTACATAATCCATTATTTAAAGGTCCTGTACTTTCCTAGTTCTACCTGGGATTGTTGAAGAAGTATGTGTATTGCTTACAGGGATTAAGGGATTCCATTGAAAGATTTTCTCCAAGTCATATAAATTTTATGTTACCTAACTTGTGGCAACCAGACAAATCTTTAAATTCTTTGATTTTAGACTGTTGTTTTTCATCTCACTCTTACATCTGTCTATGTATACACTTGAACTATCACCCAATTTTATCAATTCAATTGTCTATGGAAAAGCTCACATGAGATGGGCCGTATTAATGTTTACCATTTGTTTACTTGTGTTGGGACTTCCATTTGTCTGTTCAATTGTCTTATGAATTAGTATACAAGGACACTACTCCCCCTGGCTTGCTTTCCTGTAGTTTGTGTTTTGAGAGGGTTGCATGTATATCTTTACGGTTTTCCGATGAAATGTTTTCAACCTCCAAATATTATCAGGTTTATGTAAGCCTCCTATCAATGAAAAAAGACAGGCTAGTCAGTTTATTCCGTAGATAAGCTAGTTTGGACCTCCTTGTACCTATATTTGCTGCATTTTGATAAATTTTAGTGTTTATTCTTGTTGAGAATTGAACTCAAATTCAGTGATTTGATTATCAATAATGCACCTTTTTGTGGATACCAGAATATTTGATTTTCTTATTTAACATGAGTGATTTCTTTTGTTAACATCTTTCTCACGTCTAGCACACCTACGTACAGATGATGTTATAATTCTGATCATAAGAAAGAATAACTGATGTAGCCATGGATGCAGGCCAAATGGCCAAATCATGTTATATCTTTAAATATTTCTTTTCCTTTTATAATTCTTTCTTATCTTTGTGTTCTCTTTCCAATAATTTTTCTTTTATTAAAAAAATCAATAGTTCTTACTTATGTAATATTATCTTTTCATGGTGAAGAGAGGTTAATTGCATGTTTATTGTTCTCGCAGGACATTAATGCAATAGAGATTGATAGAGATCTTCTTCATTCCGATTCTGAAAAAGTTAGAAGAGAGAGATTTGAGGCCATATTAAAAATCCAGCAAGAAAACAGTGGCTTGATTGAGCCCAAAAAAAATGAGGTCTTATTGCCAGGCATGTTTCTTCCGCAGTCTGTTAGCCAACCCTCAACAGAATCTGAAGGGATTTTCAGTGAGGCACAAAACCAAGATCTACAGTCGGTTAGCCAACCGTCAACAGCATCAGACGGGATTTACAGAGAGGCTCGAAACAAAGGTCCTGCAGTCAAATCTGATACCAATCCTGGAAGTTCTTTCAACAGGCCTGGCCCCAGGAAGCACAACAATTCTAACATGAGGAAGCACAGGACACAAAATTCAAGTAAACAAGTGAGGCATTGGATTAGAAAAGACATTTCAGAAAATTAAGGTCATTATTTTTACTTTTCTATTTTTTGAACGTCTTGGAGTAAAAAAAATAATTTGAGATGAGCATGCAGCATATTAAATTATAAGTCAGAAAATGATGGTTTATCTGATCTGAGTCAGTGATACTTGTGTATATGGGTTTCAGCATTGAAATACAGATCATTGATTGCATATTAAATTATACAATCACTCACCATTGATTGCATATATCATTATTGTCTACATTCCACCAAACATAGGAAAGCTGCATAAATAACTATATCCAAAATATTTAATGCTTACTGGTTTGGGATTAATGCATTGGCTCCCAAACAATGGTAATGCTTTGGTCCTCTACTAGCTAATTGGCAATGAATTTGATTGATACTCTATATCTACTAGCCCTACTTTTGAACCTTCTTGCCGACATGTTATGTGTTTATAAAATACACTTCATAAAAGTCACGGTCCAAAGATTGGGAGCATTTGAAATCACTTTGCTCTGGGCCAAAATATATTTATATCAATAAGTCATGTGGGTTAATGTGATGCATAATCTCTGCTGCCAAGTTGTTTCTTGCGTTTTGTGACCACATATGAAGTGTCCATTGTTGGCTAGTATATCATGCTATGAATGAAGAATAGCTTATGCTGCCATGTTTAATTGTGCTGTCTTTATTCTTCTACTGTATCTGACAGATGATTCTTCTACTGTATTTGAAGATGGATGATGCTGTATTAATGTAGTGGCTTGCTGTAGTGATGCAGACTGTCTAACTTCTTGATTCTGAATTGCTAGTTGCTGCATATTTGACATTTATTCCTTGATATACTTGAGATATTTTTTTTTTCTTATAGAATCAATGTGGTCTAACCTTCCACTAATGTGTGCCTGATTCCGAATCTCCGATTTTCGGTTGAGCTACTAAAGTTATGTCGTTGCTTTCAAATAGTGTCTCATCATCTATTTCAAGATCAGCAATAGTATATCGATATATATTTTAGACGCATTCGTAATAATGGTGTTGAAAAAGGACGTAAAACACAGTGCAACAGAATTTGTGTGCTTGAACCATAGAATATCCTAGTAACAAGTTTCTTGAAACTGAACAATGCTAACTTCTAGATATTGGGATTTAAGAATAAGATATGTATGGTTGATATGTTACACAATAAGGTGATGTGGTGGTTATACACGTCATGGAACGAATTGTAGGCTCTTATAAATGAAGCATGTACAAGAAGCTGCAGTATTTATGAGCTTTCTAGTTACAATCACAAAGGTGGGCCAGAAATTGCAGATCTCTTAAAGCTTATTGGCCCATCATACGTCTTCTAAATTGGGCAACTGAAGCCCTATAAAAGTCCATGACATTGACCCAAATGAGAACGATTCATATATGTCAAGCGCCATACTTCATACTCATAAAGGCGCTTCGGTTCTTAAAAGTGAACATTTAATTTATTTTTAAATATATTTCAAATGATTAAAGTTGATAATCATGTTAAGCACCGTATAAAATATAGGCCTAATTAAAATTAAAATTAAAATCACCACATTTTATTTATACTTTTAATCTAATCATGATTTTTTAAATTTAGTAAAAATTCATCATATTTTCAAAAATTACACTTCAGTCCCTGTTTTTTGAATTTAATAAAAAGAAAAAAAGAGTTCATGACTTTAACCCAATATTACAATTCGTAGCATAATTCTTTGATGACCCAAGTTCACGTATCAAATGGGTTAAATTTAAATGTAATAGTGTGTTAAAATCGTGATTTTTTACAATGATCAATTATATCCTGATTTTAAAATATGAATTAGATCGAATATCGATTTTTACTTTGTGTATGAATGAGTATCTTTTATTGGAAAAATTGTTGTACTTTTCCTATTATCCCACATTAGTAGATGTTATTCCATAAAATAAAGTTACCTAGAAATTGAGGTAATAGATTATTTTTCTTCTTCCAATTATATTTTGAGAAACAAACGAGAGAGAGTTGCAAGAGGAATCCTCTGCCTATATAATTGCGGCTAATTTGTCACATGAAAATGGTCCATTGCAATCAATCATTTTCATTCATGTCTCAATCATTGATGTGTGCATAATTCCACTCACAATAAAGTGAAAATTTTGACTAAAAGTCTTGATATTTGATTAAGAGTGTGTAGCTTCAAATGTTTAGTTACAACGTGTTTTGTAGATTAAGTAGCATCATTTTTATAAAAAGATATAGAATTGTGATGATTATGATTCAATTTTTTTTTTATCTTTATTGTTTTCTGTCGCTAATTCGTTAAAAAAAAAAAAATCAAGATTTCAGTTTTTTTTCCCCACATATATTATTGTTACAGTTGATGAATTACATTTATACAAAACATATTTCATTCGCTATGAATACTCAAAGACAACCGTACACATAAATTTGTTTATATATATATATATATTATAGATCCGATAATTGATTAATTTATCAAATGTAGCATTTACAATGTATGAAGCCAATATATGTATAATATATGTATATGAGTACATTTTCACCTGGAAACAAAATAATTGTTGGATGTACCCAAAAAAGATTTATTTCTGGCTGGATGGTACTTCGCCTTCTGCAGATTGTACAACCTCAGCTGGTGGCAGAATTATTTGATTCAGCTTTAAAAAATAAAGGGATCCGTTGTAATTGATTTGGCATTTTCTTCTTGTGAAGGCATTTACAAAATGGGTCAATATAATTGCAAAAGTTATTAAACTGTCATGTTCTAAGATTGGGAAAAGCTTAGCTGGAAAATAATTTTGTGGCCCCTGATGTTGTCCAAGATTATTTCTTACTGTACAAATAAATTATATGTGATTTAAAAAAAAAAATGTAAAATTAATGTCTAGGTTGTCTAAATTAGTTATTTTCTATATATATATATATATATATAATGAGCATATCTTAATGTGTCTGATGTTAATTTGTAAATATTAAATTTCTTGAATCTCTTATGATGTGAAATTAATTATTATATTAAATATACAACACATCAGCAGCTGATACATTAAAACGTGTTCCTGATGAACATGGAAACAAAATTTTAGATAAGCTAAAATGGTGGGAATTGGATCATTTGTTTTTGTTGTGTTTATTTATACACATTGCTCTATTCACAACAGAATAAAGTTATATGATTGAATCTTTATTTTTTTTATAGCTAATTAATATATAGAAAACCTAAATATCTACCATTTCTTAAGTTACTTGCAAAATAATTGTTATTTAAGGTTATTTAAGAGATTAAGAAAGTGTATAATAGGTATAATTTTACATGCAAAACAAGTATATTAATTACCCAATATTTAAAAGTTATAATTAATATATAACACTTATAAAAATTTAATATAAAAACAAGATAGGGACAAAGTTGAAGAAAATTTGTTAATTCTTTTTTACAATAGGAAAAAATAGATAGAACAAATTTTATATTTTAATATTGTTGTTCTTGCATGTCATTCAATCAGATTTAAACTTTCTACTTACACGTTTACTCCTTTATGCTTAACCTTTGTAGCATCTACAAAATTATTGATAAGATATATGAGCTTTTACTTTTAAATTTTAATATTGAAACTATAATATTCATTTTAGATAATACTTTAATTTTTTTAGCTCTATTGTTTTTTTAATTAAAATAGCTAAATGATTGTTAGTTACAGTTGTTTTTAGCCCTCATATGAAAATGTGAAGTATGGTAAATTTTGTTACAATCTAAGTGGGTCCTATAGATTTCATAAATTGTCAATTGGCTTTTTATTAATATAATTGGAAAATATTAAAATGTCTATTGTAGTAATTTTTAATATGCCACCAATAACGTGTAATTATCTCATCGCTTCATTATATGAAAAGTAAAATTAATAGATTTATTATATTTTTGATACATATTAATATAATATGTGTCCACGGTGGATAGAGTAATAGTGTTGTAATATAATGTGTGTGCACTTGTTTATTTGAACTTTTTTGATGAATTTATTTGAATTTTCCAAATTCAAAACAAAGTAAGTCCTGTACAATTATTACATCAAATGTTTTCTAAAAAAATAAAATGAAATTGTATTAAATGAGACGGGGAGATTATTAGTATATCTACGAAAGAATTTAGTAGCCAAATAAATTAATCTCGTGTCATTAGTCATTAGACTATTCTTATTGGTGACATTCATCCAATCCAACTTAACAATAAAATATTAATTTTTCTCTCTTCCATCTACACAATCCATAACCCAACCTAATTTCAACATTTTCATAGTTTATTAGTGACACCAACCCAATCCAACCCAACTCAACCCAACTCAATATTTTTTTTCTCAATATTTAATAATTATATATTATTTTGTGAGCATATTTTTTATTATATTTCACAATAAACTAAATCGAAATTACAATAATTAAAATACGAAATCGAAATTACAATAATTAAAATACGAAATAGAAATTATAATAATTGAAATACGAAATATAAATTACAATAATTGAAATACGAAATCGAAATTATAATAATCAAACTACAAATTATATATTTAATTATCAATAGCAAATTTGTTCCAAATATGCTCAACCAAGTCGTTTTTAAGAGCATTATGAGTTTCTCTATTGCGAAGTTGATCCCTGTTACGCATTTGGAGAAAATTGAGAGTTTTCAAAATATTGAGAGTTCGGAAAATCTTCAGAATTCAAAAAAAATTGAAAGTTTGGGTAATTTTGGGAATTTGAAAAATAATTAAGATCCATAATAAGAAAAAAGAGAACTTGAGATTGTGAGACAAATGAGAATGAATTTTGGATTGCTGAGTAAATATGTCAATATTGAACTCTATTTATAGAGAATTAATTTTTATGAATTTTGATATTTTTTAATTTTTTTAAATAAAAATTATTTTCAATATTAATACTTTAAATTATATCCGAAAAAAATTAATCGAGACCAATAAAAAAATGACACGTGTATAAATTGTACATAAAATGAGTGTCATGACATTGGTCACCATGTGACCAATGTCATGATATTTTCCTTATTTCTCCTATTAAATAATTAATATATATGGTGACATTTGATGGTGAGATCTACCAAATATCACAAATAAGAGTGGTCTTAAACCGAAGCCCAGTGCCTTGCATCCACCCTAGCTATTATGCTGAGTCACGATGTCATTAAGCCCACTGGGTCTTTAGTTAATTAATTAATTATCTTATTTTATTTTATTTAGAGGAGGATCATATATTTATCAATTAAACTCTGAAATTTCATTTTTTAAATGAACTAGGGAGAATGTGGGTAGAATAGGCAAAAAGTACTTCAAAAAATTTAAGTGATCATCCATATATAGTTCCAACTCTGATTATTCTAATCCATGTGTTAATAAAATTAGAAATACCAATTAAGTTATAGGGGTTGTTGTAGTTAGAGGTTTTGAATTTAATCGTTTTTGAACATACATTTTATTTTCTTAAAAAATTATATATTTAAAGCATGACTCAAAATATATTTGTGGATTATTGATTAACCCGTCCTAAAATCTCACAAACATGTGAATTGTATGTTCAAAAAATTATTGGTACTTTTAATCATCATTAATTTTTAATTTCAGGATGTATGACATTTGACATATTAAAAAGAAAAAATATATAAATAATTGATTTTTTTAATATGTATCATATATTATACATTCGACAAATTTAGCTTAACATAACTATAGTCAAATACTTAGCATCCAATGGACTGGGCTTATCAAGAGGTTGCTTCGGCCCATAATTTTATCCCTTCCTATGGATTAAGCTTATTAAGCAGATTTTCAATCTACAATTCATCTTAATATTTTAGATATATAATTATTAATATGATTAGCTTAGGCACTTCAAAGTGTGGCATGTTTCGTTCAACTTTTCCATTTAATAAATACACGGATTATTATATAGAAATATATCTATAGTGTTAAGAAATGAACACTTAGAATTTAATTATGAAATTATTCATATATCATACCAAGTTTATGATAAACTCTAATACCTTTAAATAATACATAAATGTAATAAATAATTAAATTCTTAAGTATTAATATATTTTATAAAAATATATATTTCAATTATACAAGTAAATACATTATGAATATATAATTCTCATCATACAAGTAATATCGTAAGAGTAAGCAACGAATATATCATAAATATACAACTAATATCTTTTAATAATATTTTTCACTAAAATATATAAAACCGATATTTTCATTAATATCTTTCACTAAAATATATATTTTAGTTACACAAGTAATAAGATATTACGAGTAAGTAATTAATACATTCACTGAACAAATAAAATGGAAATATATATTTCAATTATACAAGTAATAGCTTATGAGTATGCAACTAATACCTCAAGGTATACAACTAATATCCTTAGAAGTACATCACTAATATTTATAATTATACAATCAACACCAAACTAATACCTTTAAATACAGCATATCACGAGATATATACGTTTTTGCCATTATAAAATATATCTGTACACATTAATTATTTTTGTTGTATATGTACATATTTATATTTATTTAATGTGCCCACTAATAAAGTGAAATATATTTGCATGATATCATTAAGTTTTTCACTAAGAAAACACATGCACGCCTAACAACAACAAACAGTAACACACTATTTGGATTAACTATTTAATATTTTTATTAATTTCACCAACCACAAAAAATTTAAAATACGTTTTTTTTTCCTTGAACAGTATATAATATTAAATGTCATATTTAAAATGTATCATTAAAATAAAATACTAAATAAAACATTAAATCGGAGGAAGAAGAAAGAGTGATATATGCTAAAAGTGTTGCCATGCATGCAAAAAAGCACACAAAAGAACTCATAAAGTGTAACGAAATAATGGAAATGACATATCAAAGAATCAAAACGTGAGAAAAATTGAGTTATGAAAGTAAGCGTTTAATTAGGTAATTATCACGCTTGACCAAAAGGTGAATAGTCAACTTTTGAGTATCAAAAATGTAAGCAATACACGTGCTAAATATTTGAGCCACAACATATTCATGTGCAAACATTATTTTTTTAAATGTTTTATTATTGCTATTATTTATAAGAACTTAAATTTCAATGTTTTAAACAAGGATTAATGCTTTCATTTCTCTATTTTTGTCCATAATCATGTTTTGTGGCTAATGATTAATGTAGATTAAAGATTCAAGGTTGAGTTTTAAATGGAGATCATATTGATTTGAATATTAAGAGGGGCGAAAAAATACTGACTTGAGGAATGAATTGTAAATATAGACGGATTAATTTTAAGCTCATCAAAATCACTCAAAATAATGTATTTAGAATTTGAAATACATCACAAGATTAATGATTGATTTTTGAAATCCATTAGTATATATACAAAAGTAAATTAGATAATGAGTTTTCAAATACATGAAAACTATCTAAAAAAATAAAAATAAATTGAAAATGCATGCCCAAGGATTTGTTTAGCCCTCACTCATCATGAATAACTCACACTTGGATCAGATTTATATTTTATATATGTTTGGCCCTTGAATAAGATAATAAGAAAAAAAATTATTTCATAACTCTTGTCTTGTATTTAATTTTTTTCGACCCATTTTATTTTATTTATTTTTCTTTTTTCGCGTGAAAACTTCAGATATAAGTAAAGATAGAATTAGTTAACGAATAACACAACATATATTTTGTTTCTCATAATAATAGGCGCGCAATATTAAATATGAAAAAAATAGTGATTTTTTAATTGTTATATCCAAGGGGGGTACGGGACCCCTCAAATTTTAATTTTTTTCTAGGAATATAATAATAAATTTATATATATTAATTAAAAAAATATCTATTAAAAATATGTATAATTAATTCCATTCATCCCCTACCAACTACTCAAATTTAATAAATATATCAAAAATATATCTAAATCTATCTCATTCACCCCTAATATCTACTCAAATTCATTCACCTATATCAAAATAAATCTTATTCACAGTCCCACAATCACATTCACCTATATCAGAATAAATCTCATTCACAATCTCACAATTTCATTCACCCTTCACTATCTATACAAATTAGCATACACACATTACCACATCTCATTCAATCTCTATTACTTACTCAAATTAAATAAATGATCTCATTCATTCTCTAATACCTACTCAACTTCTATTAATATATCAAAATTTTCCCTATCATAGAGAAATATTACCTACAAGTTTGAGGAAAATCTTTATAGTTTAAACTTTATAGTTTTTTTTTTTTTTTTTTTTATGTTTGGTTTGATTTGAGTTTTAATTTTCAATTGTTATATTATATATTATATGAATAATATGAGTAATTTTTTGTTGGTTTGAAAATAGGACTGATAATTGTTTATTTTAATTTCTTTATATTATTAATTATTATTTGATTATTCATTGTAACTACAATCGATAATAATTTGATTGTTGTTTATGAATGCATGTTTGTATAAGTTTATTTTAAGTTTATGATTCTAATTAGTTTGATTTCTTAATGGAGCGATTATATAAGAGAATATCATCTATTGTAAAGACGACATCATCATCAGTTAATACATTTAAGATTGCAACTCAACATCATATTGAAAAGGTTGATTTAGAATATTATCAATTGGGCCTTCATTTTATATATATAAATATATATATATATATTTATATATATATATATATATATATATAAACAGGAATAGATTTAGTATATTTATCTTAAAATTACCATCACATTTCTTTTGGCCTTTCCCAAATTTATACTAAAATAATAAATAAAGTATCAATAAATAACATTAATTATCAAACCACCGCCTTGACAATAATTTCAAAGGCAATCCAAATATATAGTTTGAATCTTGTATTTGCTAACACATCCGAATCTGGTATTATCATTTTAATAAAGCATGTTTTGCATCTTGAAATTCCTTCAAATTAATAAGATTGATGGACAAGGATTAACATTACAAACATTGAACACAGTATTTTTCGAAAATTAATGGGACCTCAACAATAGAAAGAGAAAATGGAGTGCTCAAAATTGCCAACAGTCACATGCACAATTTGTGGCATGCATTTTGCATGAATCATTTTCATCATTTATATTTGCTCTCTTTTTGTAAAGTAATTTTGGGAGTGCTCCAAAAGGGCATGTTTTAACCTAGTTAGCCCAAACCAACCTCGTGCACTTATCAAAATTCAACATTGCTAAGTTCCCTTCAATGCCAAGACATAAGATATAACTTTTCTGCATTTTCCTAAATATAATCTATTTTGGATCGAAAACCAAGTTGATGAGCATCATTTTATAACATTCTAAAATTTGCTTGTGCACATGCTAGCAATACATTGTTTCCACTCTTTTTAGAGTTAGAGGGCTCTAACGTGAATTTAACTTGTTCTGGTCTTCAACTAGGTATCTAGAATTGACTATTTTTAATTCGAATATTACAAATAATAATTGACTAACATGTTATGTAAAAAGTCTATATATGTGTATGAATCTAATAGCACTTGAAAGTAATTAATTCACTGATATGAATTTAAAATAACTTTAAAAAAATGCATATACATATAATATGCATGTAGGGACTAGAAAGGTGTCGTCGACGTACTAGGTTGAGTATTTATATATATATATATATATATATTTTATCCTAATAATTATTTACATCACTCTAAAATAACGATTAATCTGATGGACCAGAAGAATACAATATTAAAAGTAAAATTCAAAATAAATATTTGCATATACGAGTCATTGCTAAATTTGATCTACTGATAGAATAATTTTGGCTTAATCAATATCAGTATTCAGATTATAATGATATTAGTTTATTTGTTTTTAGACATAAGAATACAAATCAAATATTGTTAGGATATTACAATTCTATATACGCGGGGGAGGGGGGAGAGAGAGAGAGAGAGAGAGAGAGAGAGAGAGATATGCAAAGTGTCGTCCCTCACCTGACGAGACAGATAGCCACGTGTCGGTAAGCTGTTGTTGGCCTAAGTTGCCTGCCGTCACGAAATTAATAAAAAATAAAATAATTTGACCATATGTCAACGTATCTCCGTCCATCAGATTGATTGTGAACCGTTGATCTTCCTTAAAGGCGGGTCCCATATCCAGCTGATTTTTGGTTGATAAGCAAAAGCAGTTTCTGTTTTTCCGGTTATACACAAATCTTTTGTCCCTACCAACCGTAGCACAATTACCAATTGTACCACTTTCTCCCTCCCTATAAATGTGTACACACATTATTAGTAAACCTACTTCCTATATTAACTTTAACACACTTTAAACACTTCCTTTTTTAGATAATCCATACCCTAATTAACTCATTTTCTCTCTTGCAAGAAATTACACTTGTGTTCAAACACAAAATATAAGATTAGTTTCTCGATCATGGTAAAACTTACCACTGAATCAACCATAAGTGATTGATTGAGTAATCATCAGATATTAAAATTAGGTGATATGACTTTAATTATACAATGATTAAGTATACGTATAAAAATAGATTTTATACTAGAATAATTAAATCAAGATTAAAACAAGAATACTATTTAGTTCACTCTAATTTATAATGATCACATATTGGTCAATACTCCACACACTTTATTGACATGTATATATGATCAGCACTTTATTGCCATTATAAAAAGGCCAACTCCATGCTCACCAGTTTCTTGCAAAAGGCTATATCCATATTTAATTTATTCATTAAAAAGAAATTGCTAAAGAATGAGGCTCTCAACTACTAAATCTGTACGGCCATGCACCTCATCAAATGCCACATCCCAAAACCTTGTCTCCACCCCTTCAAAGACCATAAAATTCAAGAACAACGTCAACATAAAAACTCAATCTCCCAACAATTTGGGAAACCTCAAGCTCACCAATACATCGCCGTTTCGTATCCCTCCGCCATCGACAGTGCCGGTGGACCTCAACGAGCGATGGATGGACTACCAAGGGTCCAAGAATTGGGAAGGGTTGCTCGACCCCCTCGACGACAACCTACGTCGCGAAATCATAAGGTACGGCCATTTCGTCGAGGCTGCTTACCAGTCCTGCGACTTCGAGCCCTCGTCTTCCTCCTACGCCGCCTGCCGCTACTCCAAACAGAAGCTGCTTAGCAAGTCGGGCTTTCCGGCGACCGGGTATAAGGTCACGAAGAACCTCACAGCCACGTCGGGGATACAACTGCCGGGCTGGGCCGAAAACGGGCCGAGCTGGATGGCCATGCAGTCGAGCTGGATTGGATACGTGGCGGTCTGCAACGACAGGAGCGTGATATCCCGGCTCGGGCGGCGCGACGTGGTGATCGCATTACGAGGCACGGCGACGGGCCTGGAATGGCTCGAGAATCTACGGGCGACGTTGACTCCTCTCCCAGATGCTGATTCGAGTTGCCATTGTGATTCGGGTTCGGGCTCGGAATCGGAGCCCATGGTGGAAAGTGGGTTCCTGAGTTTATACACATCCAGCGTGGGAGACAGGCCCAGTTTACAGAGTCTAGTGAGAGAAGAGATAAGGAAGGTTCTTGAAAAGTATGGAAAGGAGCCGTTGAGCTTCACTATCACCGGACACTCGCTCGGCGCCGCGTTGGCCACACTCGCCGCCTACGACATCAAGAAGACGTTCAAGGACTCGCCGCTGGTGACAGTGATCTCATTCGCGGGGCCGCGCGTGGGGAACTGGACGTTCAGATGCCACCTGGAAAAACAGGGAACAAAGATCCTCCGCATTGTCAACTCCGACGACCTCATCACCAAAGTCCCGGGATTCGTGGTGGACAACAACGAAATCCCAGGCGGCTACACGGCGGCGAACTTCGCCGGATGGGTTCAGAAGCTGGTGGAGGAGATGCAGTGGGTGTACGCCGACGTGGGCTGCGAGCTCCGGCTGAGCAGCCGCCACTCGCCCCACTTAAACGGCATCAACATTGCTACGTGTCACGACCTTAAGACCTATCTCCACCTCGTCAACGGATTCGTCAGCTCCAACTGCCCGTTCCGTGCCAACATATGAGATCCCGTTTTATATATCAAATGACATCACTAATTTAGTTAAGTTAATTGGGCCGCCAATTCTCAAAACTTACCATAGATCTAACAACTTACGTGGCCCGATAAATGTACAAAAAGGATGAGAAAAATCTCATCAAAATTCTAAAAACGAGTATCCGAGTTAGCAGTGGCGGTGCCTGGTTAAATTCTAGGGTTAGTAAAACAAGAAATATTTGTATAAACAGTGAGAACGCAGTAGGTGGTAATAGTCAAAAAATTTATACGTTTTGGAGCCTACTTTAAAAAGTTTATTTTTGTTTTTCTGGGATTAAATTAAAAAAATATCATAACAATGATTAAGGAGCTAGAAAGCTCTACCCAATCGAGATGAGAAATATTCCGTCCACCGACCCGGTTTGAGAAAGCTGACCCGCCGTCCACACCTAATTCATCTACCTAGCTTGACACTTAAACGCCACCGTCCGATTATATATATATATATATATATATATATATATATATATATATATATATATATATACTACAAATCGAATTGACTTTCTTGGTTTCAATATATAACATTACATATCAAATCGCCACAAAATTTCGTGTTCCACCCGTTAACACTATGTTGTTTGAAGAACAATTTTATTTTCACAATTTAAATCGTGTGAAAGTTTGAAAAAGTTTTAGAACCGCATCACATAAAACATTTCTAACACTAATTCAGATACCAAAATTTCTATCTCACTCGAACAACATATTCCAAACAAGTTATATTAATATAAAAATAATAACATTTACAATTAACTATTCATTTGAAAAAAATTATTTATTCGAAATTACGTAGTTTTAATGATACATAAATGAGACAAAGATTTTGATTTAAAGAATCCAAACTGTTGTTTAGTACATAATCTACGCTCCTATCATTACTAGTACATAAGGTTTAATATTGTAATATACTCATTCAATCTTATTTTATATAGCACACATTAATTAAAATAATCTAATGTAATATAATATAACATATGTTTTCATTATAGTTAGATTTTTTAGTATCTTATTATATGTCATTATATCTACCTTTTGTTATTTTTATTAGTATTTTAATTCTCATACTATTTTTAAATTTACCAAAAATTTACGTGCATGGTGCTAACATGTTGGTTAATTATAACTTTGTCCTAACAGATTCGCATGACGAACATGACACGTTATATTACGAAAATTTTCGAGGCCTTACTCATTAAAGGCACGAACAAGATAAATCGAATTACTCTTTTAAGTGTCATGTTAATTTCGTGTCGAAAATGATTAGTTCATATTAATTAAAAAGTTAAAAGTACATTACCAACCATGTAGAGAAAGTACCGACCACCTCGTGTTACCCCAATTAAGAAATCATATTAATTTAATTTTTTTTATCACATATAACTGAATTAATGTTATTATTAATTTCCATAAGGTTCATAGAGATATAAAAATAATTATAAAACAAATTACATAACATAAAAACACACACGCACACCAAAAAGGTGCATTTTGCTGCTGGTGACTGAAATTAGGCGTACAACACCATTGTCGCATGCTAGTGGAGGTGCATGTTCTTACAATAGGGGGCCATATGTAGAGTTAGAGATGAGTACAAATTTAAGGATTGGTAAATAAATTGTAATGAAAATATCTAATATCTTGACTTGTGGTGAATGTGCATCTATTGAAGTATAACTACCTTTATAAATTATATTATATTTGCTGACACCATTTGAATTTTTTTTGTAAAGCCAAAAGTATTGTTGTGAACGTGTACATCTATTGAAACATAACTATATATGAAAAGTCAAAATTTACTTTTGACAATAGTAATTCCATAATATTGCTAAAGCATAAACGTAGAAAAAGCTAAGGAATTACACGAACAATCTTGTTTGTATATGTTTCTAGTGAAGATGCAGTTTCTATAGCACATGTAAAATTCAGGTTTTAATACAAGTTTCAATATTTTAAGATTTTAAGAGTAAACTATTTTTTTTGCCCTGTAAACTAGGTGGTCTGGCATTTTAGGACACTTTTGTTTCGGGCTGGTCGATTTGGACACTATTTTACAAAAAATGGCAATTTATGCCAAATTTCAGCCCGAATTGCTTAATTGAGCTGAAATTGCACGTGACATGCACGTGTGGACGTAATTTCGGGCTGATCGGGCCTAAATCGGACACGCTAATAAGTTTTAATAAATACATAAAGTCAGGGGTGTGATATGCAATATCCATAATATTAGGGGTCAAACTTCAAATTCAGCAAGAATATAGGGTTTGCATTTTGGTCCTTGAACTTCATCAAATTTTCAGAATAAGCCCCTCACCCTAAACCCTAACCTAGCCGCTGCCGTCCTCTCCCCCACCGCTGTTTCACCACTGCCGGCGACTCCATGTCGCCGGCGACCATCCGACTACCAAAACACACATATCCAAACACGTTGCTTCAAGAAATGAAAGGTTTTTGTGGATTACATGGAAAATATTTATCTGTTGGAATCCATTCATGGAAACAATTTGTGCAGAAAACACAAATTACGAAAATAGGGAAAAAAAAATCTTGGATATCCAATAGGTTTGATATCAATTAGGAAATTTTGATAGAAATTCTTAATGCACATTTTCTGGGAAAAAAAAAGAGATATCAGATTATATCTGTGGAGGAAGGTGGTGTTAGGGAAGAGGTTCTCTTGAAATGAAGGGCCAAATTTTGGAAAGAGTTTCTCAGGGCTAGCTCCATGGTTATGGGGCCTATGAGGTTGTTGTTAGAGAGAGACAACTTTTCCAGTGATTTCATGGCGGCAGGTTCTGCTTGTACAAGAGCAAAGGAGCTTCACGGCTGAGGCACGGTGGCTCTATTTCTGACATGGGAATACGGCGTCGTATGGTGGAGGAATAATACTGGTTTTTTTTTAATTGCCATGTAATTAAAAATTGACAGCGTGTCCGATTTAGGTCCGATCAGCCTGAAATTACGTCCACACGTGCATGTCACGTGCAATTTCAGCCCAATTAAGTAATTTGGGATGAAATTAGGCATAAATTGTCATTTTTTGTAAAATAGTGTTCAAATCGGCCAGCCCGAAACAAAAGTGTACGAAAATGCCAGACCACCTAGTTTACGGGGCAAAAAAAGTAGTTTACTCATATTTTAAAGCAATATCGGCTATTTCATAATCTATTCTTGTTTAAATTTCTTCTATTGCAATTAAATGATATTTGATCTTATATTTTACTATTATCAATACATGTACTTTGTATATTGATATATATTTATTTTGTTTATTATACGTATGTTAATGACAAACTTGTGCATCACAATGATGTGCACTTAAGTCTTATAAATAGAAATAGAAATAGTCAATGAGTTGGCGATGCGCAGTGTGAAGATGAACAGTATTTTAAATAGGACGTATGGTAATAGGATGGAATTCTTACGTACAGTTTGACTAAATAATAAATTCACTTGACATTTAAAAATTTCGTTATAATTAACAGCTCATCTTGTATACTCACAGAGAACTTTTACAATTTTCAATCTTATTATATTTCATTTTGTTAAAGGGAACTGCAAAAAATGTATTAATAAATTTTTTTAACGCCAACATATTACTGCAAAAGTTAATAATATAAATTGATAAAAAAAAAGTGTTACAAAAAAAAATCAATAAAAATGTTGTCGCAAACTCTCTGGTTCCCCAACTTATCAAACCATTTTCCATTCTTAAATAATAATAATAATAATAATAATAATAATAATAATAATAATAATAATATATGTATTATTTGTAAAAAAGATTAATTATTATCGGCCCCTCAGTTTATGATCTCTTATGAGAAGATATTTTTAATAATAACTTAACGATAAAATATTTTTACGATTTTTTTTTTTTTGTTGTATTGAGGCTTGATTCTTAATTTATATAAAAAAATGAAAATATGAAATTTAAGTAGTATTCATATATACAACATAAAATTCTTTCTCGAGAATTCTATCATAACCAAAAAAATAGATCAAATTTAGTGAGATAAATCAATCACATGCATCTCATAAGCCGCAAAATAAGGATTAATTTATTGAAATGAGTTTGTGTTGGAAATATAATATCATGACTTTTTTTGACGATTTATCAAATAAATATTTGGTTGAATAATATGTGGATGATATATGTTTTGCAGTCATGGTCGTAAAAATCATGAAATCTTTTGCTGAGTGACGCTATTATAAAGGAATACCCGCCGTTTTTATTTAGATGAAAATATAAATGTGTGAAAAAGAATTGGAGCTGACTATTAATTAACCGTCCAAATTATAAACCCTTTCCACCCAATTAAGAGGTGATTAATTATTTATTTAATTTATCCACATACAAGATGCAGAAATTTGTAATTAAGTGTTGACATATTGTGTTTAATTTCTGGATTTTATTTGATTCTTATTTTCTTAATTAGAATTCTCTCTTTTTTTTTTGGTATGTACGCCAGATGATGCAAAAAATTAACATCAGTTATCATCTTCACTATTTATCGAGTCATAAACACAATTAAAATCACGGTCTATTTCAATTGTTGTATTTACTCCTATGTAGGAATCCGCTACACATCACAATCTAAAGTATTGATTTTAGTAGAGTGAAAAGGTCCAGAACTTATATGGGACCGTCTCGCGAACTTTCTAATATGGACAGATTCTTAATTCATTAGTCAAAGTTCAATCAATACTGATCAATAGACCAATCCATAAATAAATATAGTCATAAAAATATTAATAATACATATATAAATATTAGTTTTATGATGATGTTAAAAAATATCATCTCAATATTTTAGAAATTTGTAGATATTTATTTGTAGTTTATAAAAAATATTATTAATATATGTATAAGTAATAATTTTACGACTAAGAATATTAATATTTGTTGATCCTATTGGCCAAAGAAAGATGAACTATTCAGATCATTAACCTAAATCAAATTAATTACAATTTTCAATGAGCTAACTTGTAATTTAGTGTTTTCGTTTAAGACAAGCATACATTTTGTTAGAGCTAAAGGTAAAATTTTAAGGGTTTATTTAGATGAGTGGATTTAAAGAGGGATTTGAAATCCATGATAATAAATTTATCAATAGTGTTTAGATGGACGTAGATTTCAAATCCATCATTTTTATTTTAAACTAATTTTAGAGTTATTTTGATGGATTTCAAATTTACTCCAACTTAAATGGATTTAAAATCCATTTATTTCAAATTCTATATTTTAAATCACTATATCCAAACACTAACCTAATTTAATTTAAGCGAAAAGAAAAATAGTGAAAATGGATTGGATGGAAATTTGACTCACCCTCAAATTGACATGTATCATAAACGGTTTGTTCTTTTGTGTGAAGTATATATTCTATGCTTTCAATTTTCATAAAAAATTAAGAAAAAAAAAGAAAGAGAAAGAATAAAGTTTGAGTAAATAAAAATCCCACGATGGAGGGGCAATTTTGGGGTCGAAATCTTTCAATTTGGCTAAAATTCGTCATAATTGAGAATTGACTTTACACGCACGCCTAATTACCAAATAAGTATGAGGACTGAAATTTCATGATACATGAGTATACTGAAATTTCATGATACATGAGTTAAATTACCCTCATTTCTTAAATGTTTTTTTTCTCCCTTTTCTCTCTACTATAACAAAAACAAGAGTTCCTAACTTTTTGTCATTAATACAAAAATAGAGTTAGATATTAAAAAAGTAAATCAAATACATCTTATGTAATAATTTGTACACGTGCGTCTATATAATAGAGTTATATTTTGTACAACTAGATCATATAGATGTACAAAATAAAATCATATTGTGTATATGTTTGTCATGAGCACGTAGATTGATATCATCACTTACACATTTTGGGAAAAGGGAATGCGTGAGATTTTTTTAATTATATTAAAAAGAAAAATTGAAATTTGATATACATTAAGTAGTGTTTAGATTTTTAATTATTGAAATACATCAAAATAACAATGTATTAGCCCTAAAATGATTTAAAATAGTTATTTTTTTATAACCATGTGTATAAAAATTAATCACTTATGAAGTTGGGTAAAAAACTTGACCATAGATTTAATTGGTATAAAGATGGTTACATTCTAAGTAGAGTTATATAAATAGTAGTTAAGAGATTATAAAGGCAAGATATCTTAAAATCAATAAATGAAGATTTCAATTTTAGCCACATGAAATAAGTGGTCCAGGTCGGTGGTCAAAAATACATAATCCTTCTCAACAAATGGTAAATTTCAAAGAATTTGAACAACTTATTTTGGTTATCAGATAAAACTTATTATTGTCAATATTTCTGTCCTATCATTCCCATACCCACCTGTCAATGTCATATAATTTTTTGACATTGATGTCACACGGGTCGAAATTATATAAAACACTTTTTTTCTACATAATCGTACAAAGTAGTTTTTCAATGCACTACTTTGTAATTTGTTCTACATGTCTCAATCAAAAAAAAAAAAATATATATATATATATATATATTATATTTATATTTACGAAAATAAATTCATTTAACAATAAGATAATGACCATTTGCAATAATTATATTATATAAGAATAGGAGAATTAAAATGGTACCACTCTAATCATTCTCATTCGTGAAATAGATTGGCATGCAACGATATTACCACAATCTATCTCATATAATATAACCACACATATTTACATAATTACATTTTGAATAATTCACACCAAAACTTTATCTCCAAAAATATAAAAACCGGTCAAAACATAAACCAAATGAAAGAAATATTTTCGGAATACCTATTAAAATTAATGATGTAAAGTAATTAATATGCAAAGTTTAATAATTTAAAAGTGTTAAATAAAAGTATGAAAATGAGTTATTTTCAAAAACTTTGAAAGATTCACCCAGAGAAAGACAGGCTAAAAATGCTTCCTGTGAATGAAGCATGCTTCAAATCATAAAGCTAACTACCCCCAGAAATATTTAGAGAGCAGTCTCAATCGTAAAGCACTAAAAAGTGAAGAAGAAAAGTTGGACTTGTATTTATTTTAATTAATTTATGGCCAGAGTGTTATTAAGTACTCAGCTATATATGTAGGTATATATAGTAGGTAAAATTAATTTTCTAATAAGTGTGCCTGTGTGAAATCAAAATAAGAGCGTGAATCAAAATCATGATCATTTTCGATCATGATTTTAAAAATAAATAAAAATATATATATATATATGTAGTTATTTTATATAAGTTTAATTACTAATATTTCCCAAACATTTGATATATTTGTAATAATTTTATCAAAATCTGTCAAAAAATTAACGATAAAACACGAAAAGTTGTTATATTTAGCGTTTAAATATTGCTAGATCTAATTAATTAAATAAAAGTTTTAAATCTTATTGATTATATGTTTATGTGTATGTCCCATAGTAATCGACTACACATCTACATTTTGTGTTATGTATTGTTTAGATAATTGTTATAGGTTGTATTTAATTATTAAGTACGTTTTATATATGGTATTAAATTACTTGACAAACCCACCGGCCACTCTATTACCAATCACTTTCTCCAGATCACTAAAAATACTAAATCAATTACAAATCTTTTACTAGTCAAACTAAACTCAAGACTACTGGAATTTACCTGATTGTCACAGCATAATTGTTCAATTATTAACGGACACATATACAATATTCATTTCAAATATTCATTAAACTGCCCCCATTAAAATTTATATTCCACTTGTAACACATATCAAAACTAAGTATATTTTGATGTAAAGATATATATATATATATATATATATATATATATATATATATATTTCGTGAGGCATATATTTATAGTTGATAATGTGCCTTATGCGTTTCATCATGAGATGATATAACAATCACATTATATATTTTGAGTATGATTTTTGTGATTGCACAGATACAATTCTATGAGTGAATTAACCAAATTACTTATAAATTTGAAAATTTTGATTTGATTGGTGGATAGTAAAACTTGTCTCACATAATTATAAATATTATATAATCATAAGATGATTTCATATTAGTTTCTATGTTTTTTTCTTCTTCTTTTTTTTTCCTTGTAAAAATATGATTATATATAAATACAGCTGGCTCAACTTTTCTGGAGATATTGACCCAAATCCAGAGTGTCGAGAAAATCTTATAGAGTCCATCTCATCATTGGCCCATCAGCTACATTCTACTTTGTATTTTACAAATGGGCTTTATGCAAACTGTTTATATGGGCTTGGGTTCCAGCTGTAACTAGATCCTGTTAGGCATAATTAATTGAGAACAAATTAATTATAAATTAAATCAATACAATGCTTGGTGGAGCTTTTAGTGGTCATTGAAAAAATAAAAACAAATTAAAAGGGGAAAAAAAAACTTGATAAATGGTTATTCAAAAAATTTTAAGAGAAAATAAATAACAAGGTAACCTTAAAAGTCATGTTAAAATTGTAAGTTCATAAAAATTACGACAATTACCCCTGAAATAAAATAGTGAATCACAATCCTTTTTCCTTCAAAGTAAAATGTTATATTCACAAATTCCTTTAAACTAATTCAGTCATCTATCACATAATTGCCAATATTAAATTTTGCATTTTCTTATTTATTCTTCCTTTTTTAATTTCTTAAAACCTCAATAATCCTATTTCTCTTTACTTCGACAAACCATTTTTACAATAAAATCTAACATATACTCCAAAAAAATTATACAAAAGCTTATAAAACCTTTTAAATAAACATAACCAAAAACTTTATGCTCGGATTTAAAGATTTAAAATTCATTGTATCAAATTCATTTATAATATTTTGATTGATATGCATCGAAATCCATCACTTTCATTTAAAGTTGTTGATTTTTTTAGTAATTTGCATGAATTGTGAATACACTTTATTTTGGTTTAATTAAAAGTATACTCATTTCGAATATTGTATTTAAAATATCTAAATCCAAACACAATCTAAATGTAACATGAGAGATACCACCCCTTTTCAATTCCACTTTCAAATTGAAATCAAATATGGGCCAATTGAATTCTCCCATTTCAAATCAAATATAGTAATATTTCTTCAAGATTTTCTTCATTGCATCAAAAGCAACCAATTAAATTAAATGTCTTTGTGTGTATATATAAATAGCTGTCACTACTTCGTCAAAATTCATTGTTCTTGGGCACAAAGTTTTCATAAAATTTTGGCTTTTCTCCACCTTACTAAACCTTTCAACTCTGTCTCAAAAGTTTACCTACAACATTATCAATTTCAAAGTTTGAAAAGTTATTTTTTGATCACTTTACGCCTTAGAAAAACATCAAATATATATATTTTAAATATTAATTACTAACTCCTAACATTGTTCACTTAAAGACCAAAATATGAATGAGTAGTAACTGGAAATATCCTGAAAAGTGATCTAACATATTTTATATGAATTGTATATTAAATTCACTGCTCCTATTTGTTACTCATGAACGATTACATATGCCTACATCAAATTAAATGAAAAGATTTAAATAATAATAATAATAATAATAATAATAATAATAATAATAATAATAATAATAATAATAATAATAATAATAATAATAATAATAATTCCGTGCAATTCGATCCATGACATGTTGGGAATATAAAAAGAAGTAAAATGAATGTGAATGAGATAGGTGGTCATATCTCCTAAGATCACTCGTCAACATCAAATCTCTACATTCCTAATCCATGACATGATTGAATTCCACCTGCAAAACGATTTGACAATAATGATCCACTTGTACATTGATATATATTTGTTTAAATTGTACATTAACGGTAATTTGTTTATTTAATTATCACTTCCAATCTTAATTTTGGGTGCAATATTTTAATCATATATATCTTAAGTTGGTTGAATCAAACACAATATAGTTATAATAAATCTAGCTCATTTTCAATGAATATTATGCTCCGAAATAATTGGAACTCTTTGAAAAATGGCTACGTCTTGCATACGTCAATCTCACGAGATGACTCGGATTAGATTGTAATATAAGAAAATATATAATACTTTTATGTATATTGATTAATATTTTTTTCATATATTTGTATTATAGTATACATGAGATGGATTGGGTGGATCATTAAAAACACGTGCAAATCGATCCCAATAGTGCTATCGTGTGCTCTTCTCCCTAAATTGTGTCACATGTAATATTTTTGTGTGTATTAGATAATATTTTTATAATACACATAAAAGAATTATCTAATACCACAAAAGTATTACATAGTATAATTTATCAAAATTATAAAAATATTATATACATGATACAAACAAAAGTTTTACATAATTAGAAAAAAAATATTACTTACGTGTTGATCAACCTGGCCCACCATATCTCATGAAATGAGATCAATGACAAGGTTTTACGCAAAATACATTTTCTAAAAATTAAGAAAAAATTAAGTTAATTGTGATAAGTCAAAACTAAGTGTCGAATCAATACCTACCTCGTTGAAAAAAAAAAATTATTCTTTGGGAATTTCTCTATGGAGTTTTCAACTGTTTTTCAAATCAGGGTTCCAAGTAATTCCAAAGAATTCATCATAGACTCACAGTAATCCCTTTTCAATTAAATTGAATAAAATGCCTGATTTGGGAGTGTAATAGAAAATCACAATAAGTAGGTATAAAATATATTAAATTGTATGATATTAAAAATTTAACTAGATGAACCAACAGATATAGTCGAACCATTATTGTAAAAGGAATCATGATTGTTATACTCGATGTAATTCGCTTAATGTATAAAATTGAAGAATAAAGCTTAATTACTAATCCAAAATATGCCTAGATGGTCAATTAAGTTTGTTAAGTCAAATTTGGTATAATATTCGGAAGAATTTGAGGGGAGTCAATCTTGTATGCCAATAAAACAAGATTTTGTTCTATGGAATTAACAAGCCCTTAACCATTCACTTTCTCTTCTCAATCTTTGGGCACAAAGCAATTATTATATTTATTATTATTTCACGAATCTTAATTGTCATTTTATTTTCAAATATCTATGCATAATCCACCGACCAACCTTAATTTGTAGCTGTAACCATGTATTTAATTTTATAGCTTATACCTTTAATTAACCATTTTGTGTTGTGGATTTATAGTCGATACTTAATACTGATTTGCTTATTTACTATACAAAAAGGTATAACAAAGGTTATATTGAATTTTCACCAACTTATAATTTGAAAGCGGATCTATTTGGATTACAGTTCATAGTCTAGATCTAGACTTGTTATCGATTAAAGCAGGTGAACTCATTTAATAATGAGCTGTAGCGGAACCACTTTAATATCTCGTAAGTAAACATCTATATTACTAGTAAAATACAAGACAAATTCAAAGAGCCATTGTTCATATTGATATAATGCTAGTAATAATAACAATTACGAAAAATTAATCATAGGTTGGATGTCACATATTGGTTCTTTTGAAGCAAGATTTTAAGAATTATTATGAACAAAGAAATTAAGGGCCCAATAAAGATATATATGATAATGGGATAGACTCCTTCCATGCCAAAAAAGGTGGTTTCATTTCATGTGGTTATAATGGGAATGTATAGGGATAATCATGCATTATACATTTATTGGATTGACGTCCATCCATCATCTTTCTCTTTATTTTTAAATTTAAAATACTCAAATTGATGATATCATGATCATTCAAAAGTAAGAGCTAGCCCATATATTTCATCTAAATTCCTAACTAATTGACTATAATGACTTTGTATTTGGCACGTAATGGAGCTGTTATTTGGGGTTGGGATGTGTAGATAAGAACCTCTCAAGTAAAGAGATAGTTATCATCTAAATGTGAAGAACTATTGTATTTGCTATATGAATTGATTGGTTAAAAAAATCATCAACTTTAATTGAGTAAGAAGCAACAAGTTCAAATTTTAATTTAGTAACATGGATGATAATGAGCCAAATTTAGAGTTATTAGAAACTTAAGTTTATCATATATATATATATATATATATATATATATATATATATATATATATATATATATATATCATCGTGGCCTAGGACCCGTAACAGGACTTTCATTTAGATTCGTAATTCAAACAAAAAATAATAATAATTTAATATTTTTACAGATAACAGTGTTTTCATATTATTTAATATATGTGTATGGTGGGTAAGGTAGGAGAATTGATATATATATATATATATATATATATATATATATATATAAATGTTATAATGTTTACCGTGAGTAACTCTTAATATACCCACCAATAACATGTAATAGTCGTATATCGTTATTATATGAAAAGTGAAATTTATAAAAGGTGGGTAGGCTAGCAACACTCTATATATATATATATATATATATAATAGTTTTAAGATACATCATACATGTAATTGAGAATTTCAGAAGAATAAAAACACACACATTGACTTTTAAGAGTTATTTTAACATTGTTTGAGGTGTTTAAAAACGATCTAATTTTTTAATTTATTATATATCATTCGTTATTTGATCGAGTATCATATTGTATTATTATTTATAATAAGGGGCAATTTTGATTTTATATTGTATATAAAATATTTTTCATTTTTAAATGAAATAGTATCAAT
Source organism: Scutellaria barbata (assembly GCA_028654395.1). Taxonomy (NCBI): domain Eukaryota; kingdom Viridiplantae; phylum Streptophyta; class Magnoliopsida; order Lamiales; family Lamiaceae; genus Scutellaria; species Scutellaria barbata. The sequence continues at coordinate 7,012,962 of CM053646.1, read as the reverse complement.
TTTTCAATTTTATTAATTTAAGTTTTAATTTCAATCTATTTTTTATCAGAATTTAAAAGATCGCGGACATGGCTGCCGTATTTTGGCTGTGATGTCAGAATTTTTTACGCACACGTCAACAATTTTAAAAATTTCAACCAAAATTGAACTGAAATTGAAAAAAAAAAAATATAGAGGAACAAAATTGAAAAATTAATACTTGATTGTCGAAAAATAAAAAATACCTTACAAATATAACAAAAATTAAAATTAATCTTTTTAAGAATTACCCGGTTAATGTATTTGTTAGATATAGTATTAAGTATATCAGTTTTCAATTCAAAAAATATATATATTATTCATATTAGTTATAATTATATATGTCTGATAAAAATTGGGGGCTGTCATAATGACCAAACTTAGTCTGGTGATGAATGAGATTGCGTCTAGATCACAAGTGCGTCCCTACACTCAGACGACCTTCTCTTATTCATCATTACTACCAAAAAGTGATTTAATTAATTGAAAAAACTCAAAATTTTAATTTCTAAATAAAACATGAAAATATATTAAAATAAATAAATAAATGACAAAATTCTGTTCAAGGATCGCTGAGACATGACTATTTGATCTAATTAATTAAATTATTAAGTAGAAGCATATTCTCTAGTCCATTATATGATTATCACTTAATAATCTATGTCCCATATATGCTCATGGAAACTTGAAAGGTCAAATTGTATTATCAACTTGTATTATCAAATTCTATATCAATATTATAACTTGTAATAATCAAAATTAATTGAGGAATACCAGACGATGGTAGCAAATCTAAATGGAATTGGACGGTGATTCAAAAGAAACTAGTTGGTGGGTCCAAAATATACATTCCATCAAATCCATACTTATAATAAACAAAACAAAATATTAAAAATGATGACCTCAAAAGGATGAGAAAAGAAAGGGGGGAAAGGTAAATATTGATCTTTGATTACGAATACTTTGAACCTAATCATTTCTAAGATTGAATGAAGAATTCCAGCAGCCTTGAAGTAGGCTGATCTTAGCTATCTTTTATCATTTGGTGTATAGTTTTAAAGTATTCATCAAACTGTCTATTTTTAAAAGAACACGTTAACTGTGGAAATTCTTAATGGATTATGCATCAACTATTTTGATAAAAATAAGATCGAAATATTAAAGATATTATGTTCAATTAGAGTGAGTCCAAAAACATAGAAGCTAGCGTTTGTCTAGAAATTATTTTAAATGTGTTTAAACAAATATTTTATCACAATACCTGGTTACCTCACAATCTCATTATTCACAATTCAAATTTATTTTCATAAATTAATTTTTATTTTATAGGTTATTAGTTATTGACTTATCTCTCTAACGAATCTAATTTCGTAAGTAAGTCGATATCATAAGCATTATATACTCATATTTTATAACATGAAATATAAATATCAAATAATTCGAAGATAAAATTCGAATGGGAAAATAGGGTTTTCAAGACCAAGTTGATCTTTTATGTTTAATATTGTCAAACTAATCCCTTCCAGCTCTAAAAGAACTACAGACATTCTTCATTGTTGAACAAGCTTTTTGTGGCACCTAATTCAGGAAAGTTCGTCAAGTTTGTTATTTTGAATTCATTGGATCTCTACAATTTTCAAGTCTTTCGTAATAGTATTCAATTATATTCTTAAATATCCCCTTAAGCATCTCTGATAAGGATATTAGTTGTAGTTGATATAAATATAACTCCACTCAATAACTTTTTTATAAGGATTAAAAAAATTATTGAAAAAGTAATTATTATTATTATACTCATGATATTTAATGGGTATTATTATATTTGGTAATATACTATTTCATGCTTAATGTTTCTTTAATTTTCAAAGCTAAAAATGTTAGATGGAATAAAGATATATTAGTAAATGAACTAAATAAACATCACAATACCATGTTTACATTTAGATCGATCTTTAATTTACTGATTCATAATATCCGATAAGTTAATTTGATGGACCATTTTGAACTTTTTTTTATCGAGATCTTTTTTTTTTCTCCTTGTATATCATGACTTCTATCATTATATGCATCAAGTGAATATAATAAACAAAATCAATTATGTATTTAATTTTTTGCTTTTTTAGACCTGATATGAATTAAGAATTATAAAATATTGAAAATCTATTATGTATTTGGAAATAACGAAAAAACAAACGTTGACTACATAGATAATAATGAAGGGAGCACTAATTTACTGATCTCTCTTAAATACTCCCCTTTTTCAAAATAAACATCGTTATGAAGACTAAGTAAATTGTTTTAAATAAATGTTGTTTTAAAACTTTTATATAATTTTATTCTCAAATTATCCTCATTTATATCTTTTTGCTGAAATTTGAGAATTAATATGATATTTTTATGAAATTAATTTGATTCATTTTCAATTGTGAATTCTAAATTCCTTGATTAATAAAGGATATTGTCCAATTTTTATCTATCTTAATTTATAATAAAAATTTCAAAATAACACTTATTTTGAAATGGTGAAAATATATAGTTGATTATTATTTATACGAAATCACAAATATATATGTATATATATTTTCATCATCACAAATATATTTGTTACCTTTTAAGTGAAAATATGAAATGCGTGCTTCGAATTCTGTCAATGAAGAAATAACTAAGGGAAAAAAGAAATAAAATAACTAAAATAATTGAAATAAATACTACACCACGTAGTATTTATTTGTTAATAATCGAAAGTCAGAGAGCGTATTAATGGACGCGTCCGTGAATTGCACGTGGCTGAATGTGTGCCTTCTTTTGGTCGGAAAGAAATGAAAAAAGAGGTGATTGGATATTCAGTTGATGTGGGTCCAGTAAAATCTTCAACCGTCCAGTTCCAACAGTCTACTATCCTCGTATTCTACATGACGTTGACCCTCAATTACTACCAATATATACATTCCAAAATTATATTTTATTATTAATAGAATGTTTTTAGCTTCTCCAAATAAACAGATAAATATTTTGGGAGCAAGAAAATACAATATATCTGCATGCATTAAAAGCTATACATGCAATTGCCACAAATAATAATAATAATTATTATTAGAATATTAAAAGAAGAAATTGTTCATGCAATATGTTTTTGGCTATCTTATTGATTAAATTCTCAAGTAATTATAATACTATTGTTTAGGCGACTAGTCATTTTGGGTCACATAATATGTAGGTGAGAATTTATTGATTTCAAGCAACTATATTTTGTACACAAGATGTATAGGGTGAGTACGTAGTAATTTAAAAATGAATTGTATTTTATGTGTTATAACAATAGTTTTTTTGTATCTATAGAATATATATTTAAGGCTTATAAGTGTAAAACTATTTTTTGGATTTCATAAAGTTTCAAATTTTGATTAATTAGAATAATATAATAATGATCAAAATATGTAAATATAAATATGTAACAAGATTGATCATATACTTATTGTTAGTGCAACACCTCTGATGTATTAGTTATATATAAAAGATCAGATTAATTCAACTATATATATATATAATTTTTTACGATGAACAAATTATAACTTTATTAAGTAAAATTCATATCTACAAAAGTTTGCAATAAAAAAATCTCTAATCTTTCAAAGATGGAGGCAAATTTAATACTATAATAGCATTAAAATTCATAAATCTACACTAGAATATTATCCTAATTCTGCAAGGATATGTCAAATTTTATTAATTAAAGTTTTTTCTTGAGCCACCTATTTCTATAATAAGAGATATTTACTGATCATATGACAGAAAACACCTACATCGGTCTAGAATGATGAGATATAGTACATAAAAATGATAATCAATTGCAAATGTGTAAATCTTAGGCATGCATAAAAATATGGATTTTACTTATATATTTTGGTCATATATGTATTTATTGGTAGAGAGTAGAGTGATGGTTATGAAGTGAGTAATAACAAGGAGTGACGCGTACTGAATGGGATAAATCATAAACGTTTTTCAATTGGGATTTGAAAGACTAGTGTTAGTCCCTTTTGGGCTACCCCACAAATCATGTCCCATGGACGTAACCAAACCAACTACCCTTCAATTCTTCATCACCACCACCAGAATAAGAAACTTCCCCCTCTCTCTCCAAAAACGAACCCCACAAATGCTATAAATTCAAAAATTTCACACCAAATTAAACAACCAGCTCTCTCGCTCTCTCTCTCTCTCTCTCTCTCTCTCTCTCTCTCTCTCTCTCTCTCTTTTCACTATATATATACACAGTATACACACACTGCAGAGTGCAGACACATTAATTAAACTAGTATGAATTCTGCTACTGGGACTCTAACACAGTCCAATTTGCAAGTTCTATGTCAGTTAATGGTGGGCTCGACTCAATTGCACAAACACAGCTCCATTAATACTAACAATCAGAGTTTGAAAATCTTAAACTCCTCGAGCTCAAAGGTGAGCCTTTCCACTTCGAGTCAATCCGTAGTCTCGAAAGCCAAGAAAATCCAAGACAAATGGATGGAGTTTCAAGGGATCAAGAACTGGGAAGGCTTACTGGACCCCCTCGACGACCACCTTCGAAGTGAGATTCTAAGGTATGGCGACTTCGTCGAGGCAGCCTATCGCTGCTTCGACTTCGACACCTCATCACCCACCTATGCCACGTGTCGCTATCCCGCAACCTCCATGCTCTCTCACTGCGGACTCGCCACTGCCGGTTATAAGGTCACCAAATTCCTGCACGCCACTTGTGGACCCCACCTGCCAGGCTGGACCGGCCGCCGGGTCCCCGAATGGGTCTCGACCCGCTCCAGCTGGATCGGGTACGTGGCCGTGTGCGACGACAAGGACGAGATCGCGAGGCTGGGCCGGCGCGACGTGGTGATCGCGTATCGCGGCACCGCCACGTGTATGGAGTGGCTCGAGAACCTACGTGTTAATCTGACGAGTCTACCTGGCAGCAGCAGCCAGGAATCGATGGTACAAAGTGGATTTTTGAGCTTGTACACGTCACGCACAGGGACATGTCATAGCTTACAGGATTCGATACGAGGAGAGATAGAGAAGATTCTAGAAAAGTACGCGGATGAGCCGTTAAGTATAACGGTGACGGGGCACAGCCTGGGGGCAGCGCTGGCCACGCTGACGGCGCACGACATCGCGACGGCGTTCAAGCACGCGCCGCTAGTGACGGTGGTGTCGTTCGGTGGGCCCAGGGTTGGGAACAAGAAGTTTCGAAGCGAACTGGAAAAGAATGGGACAAAGGTGCTAAGAATCGTGAACTCCGACGATCCGATCACGAAGGTGCCGGGGTTCGTGCTGGAGGAGGAGGAGAAGGGAGTGCTGACGTGGCTGGGGAGGCGCGTGGAGGAGACGCAGTGGGTGTATGCGGAGATAGGGAAGGAGCTGAGGTTGAGCAGCAGAGACTGCCCTCATCTGAGCAAGGGGAGCGTTGCCACGTGTCACGATTTGAAGACGTATCTGCATTTGGTTGATAGATTTGTGAGCTCGAATTGTCCTCTAAGAGCGAGGGCCAAGAAAGTATTGGAGAGAGCTCAAGAGGAGAAGCAGCAACAACTACATAACAAATCAATCACTCATTCATATTAATTCATTCATTTGTACATTTAAATCACCATTCTTACTTGGGAGCTAAGCTAAGGCCATATTAGGAATTGCCTTCTTTGCACCCAATCATGCCCTCTCTCATAATTCAAGAAGAGGCCACCTTCTTTTCTTTCTTCTTTTTGGGAGTTATAGATCCAATGATTCCCAAAATGAAGCATTAATTTGTGAGTTTTAATTAGCTAGCTACCTACTTCAACATTTGCATGTAATTATATGTGTTTATCTTTTGAATCTTCCTACTTTTTGTGTGATTTTCATTAGGAAAAGATTCTATAATTAAATTGAGGATTTCTTTTTTGTTTGGAGGGAAATTCATATATGCATGGTGGAAAAGAATGCCCAACTTCATGATTATTTTCAACCTCTTAATTTTGTGGAGGCCCACTTAATTCGTCTTGTCCTTAATTTTATCAAGTTTAATTGTATTCAAAAATAAATAAATCTTAGATTGAATTTACCTATCAACTCAGTTGAAGGCTGGGGCTATCCGACGCATCATTTTCTTAACACTCCTTATATATAGATATAGTATACACCCCCAACAAAAATAATTACAAGTTTACCCTTTAATATCATTAAAAAAAAAATCTAAATTCCCCCTCTCTCAAACCTTCTCTCTCCTCCCCACTCAAACTCTCGGCCATCTTGCCTTCGCTATTCACTACCATTTTTCAGACCTTAGATCTTTTTCTTTTCTTTTTTAATTCTAGGAAAATAAATCACAGGGAGAATGAAAATCTTGTAAAAATTTGAAAACAAAAATATTCCAAAATCCCGTTTGATTATGATTACTGAACATAGAAACGTATGTTCGATTATTAGAGATCGAACATAAAGAAGAAGGTTCGATTCAAATATGTCAAACAAATTGCATTCGATTTTTTTCTGATCGAACAAAGCTATTATGTTCGATATATTCAATCGAACAATGGTGTAATGTTCGATCTATGCAGATCGAACACATTTTCGAGCAAAGATGTGAGAAAGGGGAGGGGGAGAGAGAAGATTGCAAGAGAGGAACGAAAAAGAATGAAGCGTAGATAATATGTTTATAGGCTTAGTTTCAAGAAGAACGAAGAATATGTGTAGAGAAGAAAGGAGAAATATATATAAAAGGATATTATAGTATTTGTCATTATAATCAATTTTCATTTATTTTATTTTATTTTAGGGTATATTTAAAAAAGAGTGGAGTGTGGGTAATCCCATCTTTTATGAAATGGTCTATGTCAATTCAATTTGTACAATATCGAGATTGAGTATTCAATATTTCAAGTCTCAACTATGATCGGTTATTATATTATAATATTTGATCTTATATTTTATTATATGGTAACATGGATCCAATTTTGTTAAAAACTCAAAACTAATCAATCAACGAACGTTAATTTAATTTACTTTATTTTTTGCTTTTTGTTTTTCAAGCTGAGGTGGAATAGAATTGTTGAATCAGTAAATCAATAAATTTGGCCAATTTATAACCCAAACCCAAAATAATTTACTAATTAATTATTTCCGATTACGTGGAATAGATTTTCTCTTCAATTTTTTCCCAAATACCGAGTAGAATATGATGATGTCGACTGAACGTTGATTTTCTAGGACCAAAATGGGGTGGAATGTGTGACTTTTAAAGAACCATGATATAAATCAGTTTAGAAGGTAAAACGTGAAAAATGTCGTACCCAAAGGACAATTTGGAAATTTTCTTTATATGTACTTCAATTGGGCATTTAAAATGTGGGTAATTAATGTTCACTATAAAACATAAAGCCCGTGGAGGATGAGGACCACCCCATGAGCCAATTATAAACATAAAGCCCGTGGAGGATGAGGACCACCCCATTGATGGTTTTGTGAATCAACAACCAACAATAATCCTAGGATCCAGTGAAGGATGAGGACCACCCCTTGATGGTTTTTTGAATCAACAACCAACAATAATCCTAGGATCTAGCCCATGATTACTGGGTTGCCCCAATATTAAGACATTCAGTTGTATCCAAAAATAGATTTACTCTCAGTTTTTATTCTAAAACGACACATATTCTCGGACGAGGTTCCAATTAGCCAACTACAATTTTTTATTTATTTTTATTATGAGGGGATACAATTGATTTTTATTTTCGGTAATTTTACGTGGACAGCTGCCCAGGCAGAAAAGGATAGAATATTAATTGAAAATTAAAATTGTGTGTTAAATGATAATTATACCTTTAATGAAAATATATACAATCAAATTTTCAAATTTGAAACGAAAATAATATTTCTCTCTCCACCCATTAATGAAACAATATTTTCTTCACTAATTCATAATTTATTGTCATAAATTACATTAAAAAAAACTAAGACGTCTATTTGAGGAGATATAAAATTTGACTTGATAAATATTTTAAAATTATTGATTATTGTACAAATATTTGTTTGATGATGAAGAAGATTAGACTTGAAAAATATTTTAAATTATTAATTATCTTACCAATATTTGTTTAATGTATGAAAATTCGAGTTGATAAATATTTTAAAATTATTGATTAACTTACAAATATTTTTGAATTATGAAGAGGAAGATTTGACTTGATAAATATTTTAAAATTATTGATTATTTTATAAATATTTGTTTGATAAGGAAAAGATTTGAATTGATAAATATTTTAAATTATTAATTAACTTACAAATATTTTTTTAAATTATTGATTATCTTATAAATATTTGTTTGATAAGGCAAATATTCGAATTGATAAATATTTTAAAATTATTAATTAACTTATAAATATTTTTAAATTACAATATTCTTTTATTAAAATATATAATAATTTTATGGGTTTATTTAAACCATTTCACCATATATTCCTTTTTAAAAACTTATTTTTAATATTCCTATTCAATTTGATTTTTTTAGCTTATAAATAAACTTTTCATTTCAACTATATTAACTCATTTTTCTCTAAAATTGTTAACCATATCTGAATTTTAAAATTGTTCTAAAAAATTTTTTATAATTTTTCTTACACATTTTTTTTCATAATTTTTCTTATCAAAATTTCATAATTATTCTAAAAGTTATTTAAGGAGCAACACTATGCAAATAATAATTAAATAAAGACCAACTTAATTGAAGATGTAAATAAAGTAAATTAAAATAAAGAACAACTTAATTAAAAAGGATATATATAGTGAAATGAAAATGTGGACAAGTTCTAAAAAAAAGTTAAATATTAATATATAGATTGATTTCAATAATATGGACTAGTTCTAAAAAAGTTAAATATTGATATGATTGATATCGTTAATATATTCTAAAAAATGTAATATTGATATGATTAATGTCGTTAATATCGATAAGTTCTAAAAAGTTAAATATTAATATATAGATATTTTAATAATATATATGATTTATGTGATTAATATCGACAAGTTATAAAAAAGTTAAATATTGAGTCATTAATATGGACAAGTTCTACAAAAGTTAAATATTAATATATAGATATTTCAATAATATATATGATTGATTTCGTTAATATCGCCATATTATAAAAAAATTAAATATTAATATAATTGATGTCTGTAATATCGACAAGTTGAAATATAGTTGAAATAAAAAGTTTATTTATAAGGTAAAAATATCAAATTGAATAGAAATATTAAACATAAATATAAAAATAAGTTTTTAAAAAAGAAATATATACCCATAAAATTATTATATATTTTACTAAAAGAATACTGTAATTCAAAAATATTTGTAAGTTAATTAATAATTTTAAAATATTTATGAATTCGAATCTTTCCCTTATCAAACAAATTTGTAAGATTATCAATAATTTTAAAATATTTATGAAGCCAAAACAGCAGCTTAATTTAATTAAGTTGATATTTATTTTAATTTATGGTATTTATTTAATTATTATTTACATCTTCAATCAAGGTGGTCTTTATTTAATTATTATTTGCATACCTTTCAATATTCATATCAATTCAATATCAACAATTCATATAGAACTTGTCGAAGATATGACATCAATAATATCAATTGAAATATCTATATATATCAATATTTAATTTTTTTAGAACTTATCGATATTAATGATATTAATCATATCAATATTTAAATTTTTTAGAACTTGTCGATATTACAAACATCAATCGTATTAATATTTAACTTTTTTTAGAGTATGTCATATTAACGAAATCAATCATATATATTATTGAAATATCTATATATTAATATTTAACTTTTGTAGAAGTTGTCGATATTAACGACATCAATCATATCCGTATTTAACCGTTTTTTTAAAACTTGTCGATATTAACGACTCAATATTTAACTTTTTTATAACTTATCGATATTAACAACATAAATCATATATATTATTAAAATATCTATATATATTAATATTTAACTTTTTTTAGAACTTATCAATATTAAGGACATTAATCATATCAATATTTACATTTTTAGAATATTAATGACATGAATCATATCAATATTTAAATTTTTTAGAATTGGTCTATATTAATGAAATTAATCTATATATTAATATTTAACTTTTTTTTTAAAACTTGTCTATATTTTCATTACACTATATATTTCCTTTTTAAAAACTTATTTTTATATTTATATTTAATATTTCTATTCAATTTGATTTTTTTATCTTATAAATAAACCTTTCATTTCAACTATATTAACTCATATTTTTTCTCCACTCTAAGATAAAAAATAAAAGTGTTACGAGTAGAAATGCAAGCGACGATCTTTCTCTTAACCATTATAATATTTCTGTTAATCCATATCTATTCTTATTTTAAAAGTTTTCCATAATTTTTTTGTTAACCCATATCTGAATTTCAAAATTGTTCTAAAAGATTTTTATAATTTTTCTTATCAAAATTTCATAATTATTCTTATTTTAAAAGTTTTTCCATAATTTTTTTGTTAACCCATATCTGAATTTCAAAATTATTCTAAAAGAATTTTATAATTTTTTTTATCAAAATTTCATAATTATTCTAAAAGTTATTGGAGGAGCAACATTTTGAAAGGCATGCAAATAATAATTAAATAAAGATTAACTTAATTGAAGATGTAAATAATAATTAAATAAATATCAACTTAATTAAAATATGCAAATAATAATTAAAATAAAGAGCAAATAAATTAAATTTAGCTGTTGTTTTAACAGTTGTATTGGAATTAGCGGGAATTAGCATAAAATAGGCGTCATCTCCATCTCCATTATCGTGGAACCAAATTATATTAGGGGTAGAATAGTCATTTAATAATATTAATAACATTTCTATTTTTTTTTTTGGCAGAATCTGCCCACATAACAGGTCCTTTTATTTTTAACATTGATCTTTATTGAATAATTTGAGGAGTTCACGAGTTTAATAAATAAATAAATGGATCAATTCGTTTTTATGTTGTGCTTCCACTCCAAAATCTTGATGTCTTTTTCTTTATCCATATTTGTTACCTCAATGGTTTCATTTGATTGTAAAATCTCTTTATCTTGATGTCTTTTTCTTTATCCATATTTGTTACCTCAATGGTTTCATTTGATTGGGGTAAAATGCGCTAAACCTCCTTGCAATTTGGAAATCTTGCGTCGGTCCCCCCTCTGTTAAAAGAATGGCAACATTTACAGGTGGGTATGATAAAACATGCGCGAAACCCCCAATTCCGTCTTACTTGACGAGAGTGTGGTTCACTCGTTGTTTGTGCGAATTGTTGTTGCGTTTTCTTCCTTTTTCAGTTGTATTTTGACATTTATACCCTTCCAATATATATAAAAGGGTAAAAGCAAATGCATTTGATATCTTTGTGAATTATAGTGAAGCAACAGCTACTCCACTCTTATCAACTGTAAGTCCTCCAAATTTTTTTTTCCTGTGTAATTAATTTAATTAATAAAAATAGTTAATTGTTTTATTGTATGTAATATTTTATTTGTATAATATTGTTTATATTAAAACCTTATTTATTTATTTATTTATTTATTGTGCTCATTATTTTATATACATTGTGCTCATTTTATGATAATTTGTATAGGGAAATGTTTTCTTCATTTAAGAAATCAATGACGAAAAATGAAGAAAATTTAGATTTACGGTATAGTATGTTGAAGTGTTACTGTCGGAAAAATGCTGAGATTAAAGTTGTCGGTCCATCGAAGGCGACTGTGGGCAAATTATTTTGCACTTGCCGTCTACATAATTGTGAATACTTTGCATGGCTGGAACCCACATCGGTTGCATGGAAAAACTGTACGAGTGAAATGCAAATGTCAAATTTGGAAGAAGAAGTTGACTCGTCTGCTGTAGGAGACAATAATACTACATTGATGCTCTCGAAATACAATGATCTATCATTGAAGATGGAAAAGCTCAACAAAAATCAAGCTCAGCTCAAATTGTTCACTCTTGTTATGTTGGTTCTTCTCATTATTGTAATGCTCAAGTAGAACTGTTTGTGTAATATTTTGTAGCTATTTGCAACCTGCACTTTATGTTGTGAACTATGATAGCCAATCATATTATGCTTCAATTATCTCCATTTTCACATTACAATAACCTGTCCATACATTACATTCAAACATACTATTTACACACTACAAAACAATCATCAAACTATAGAATGAATACAAAAGATAGAATCTCAAGTAGCAAAAATAATGGACTTCCATATAGCAAAAGTAATTGTTTGATCCTACAAGATGACTGATCAACAAATAAAATTTCCACTCCTACATCATGTACCCCATCTAGCAAAAATTGATGTTTCAGCACTACACAAAAGTCTTTAAAACTTACAAACTTTCATCTGAATTCACAACCTAATTCTTCATGTACATCCTAGCAAAATATCTACCCAACCAGCTAGGGAAGAAAAAGACATACAGCTATCAACCTCTTATTGCTCTTTGAGTTGGCATCTTTTGTTTTCTAGGTCTCTTTCTTGGGGGGCCTGCTGCTGCAGCTTCATTCGTAGATTGTTGTGTAGGATTTTGGACACAAGATGCTTGAGTAGTTTGTTGAGTGAGGTGAGATGGTGGCTGCAAAAAAAGAGTTAGATAATCAGTTAATTAATATGTCTCACAGATTGCAAACAAATACAAATGATGAATGAGAGTAGGGGGTACTTGATCTTCATGTGGAGCCCAACCAAATTGCTCAATCAACTCTTGTGACTCTCCTTCACCCTGCTCAGCTTGATTCTCTTCTCCTTGTTCCTGCTCTCCTTCACCCTGCTCACCACCCTAATTATACATTCAAAAATTGTAAAATGCAAAGATATACAGGTTCAAAAAAATGAAAATGAGTTTGGTGTAAAACCTGTTCATTTCCTTCCCTTTGTTTACTTGGGCAGCTTCTTTTGTTGTGGCCCAATTGCTTGCAAATCCCACAAGTGTGAGTGAGTCCTTTTCTTGATGCTTTTCCTAGACCACCTTGATCATTTCCATCTGGCCTCCTCATTTTCTTTGGCCTACCTCTTCTCAATCTGACATTCGGGGGTGCCACCGGACTGGATGTGGTCTCTTCGAACTCATGCATCCCAGGAACAGGGTTGATCATGAAGCTGTACACTTTCATATACATGTCCTTTTTGAAGAAATCATGCACATACTCACCAATTTCTAGTCTATGATAGCCGATGCAGGACATAGCATGACAACAAGGGAACCCACACAACTGAAAAAACCCACAACTGTAGTACCCTTCCTTCAATCATACTTGTCATCCCCTGCCCAACTTGCAAAACAATTCCTACTATATGTCCTTTGTTGTTCTATTTTCTTAACAATGTTTGGACATATATTTTCCCTATAATTCATCATCCCTTCCCTCTTAACTTGTATTCTTGTCATGCATCTTTTCCTAATTCACTCAAACATGTCAATAACAGGAAGATCTCTAGCTGGTAATATGAAGCTGTTAAATGACTCTGAAATATTATTCACTATGACATCACATTTAGGTACAGTGGAAAAGAAACACCTAGCCCAATGTTTTGAGTCTACCCCTCTCAACTACTCATATGCAGTTATCTTATTTCTTACCTTAGGAGCTAACCTTTCAATCTCTTTCATAATCCTATGATGAGCATTCACATTATAAGTACTTGCAGCTTTCCAGAACAGTTTCTTCAGCTCCAAACCCCTGAATTTCACCTTGAAGTTATTGTACATATGCTTCAAACAAAACCTAAAATTAAGCATCAAGTAAATTCATATCACAATCAGAACTGAACACAATTTTAAACCAACATGATTTAAACAGAAATGCATTACAGAAATGAAAAAAAAAATGAAAAAAACAGAAATGAAAAAACAGAAATGAAAAAAACAGAATTCAAAAAACAGAATTGAAAAAAACTGAAAACTAACCTGTGTTCATTGTTAGGTGCTAGCTCATTCACAGCCTCTATCAGCCCCTTTTGTCTGTTACTGACAAAAGTCCAGTTCATCTCCTCAGCTGATCCAATGTCCTTCAATAACAGCTCTAAAAATCATTTCCAACTCTCTTGCTTCTCAACCTCCACATAAGTAATGGCAATTGGGTACATGTTGTCATTTTCATCCCTCCCTACAGCTGACAGCAACTGACCACTATACAAGTCTTTTAAGAAACACCCATCTAGCCCAATTATAGGTCTACACCCAGCCACAAACCCCTCCTTAATTGGACACAAGCAACAGTACATTCTTTGAAACTTAGGGGGGGTTAAGGTCCTGTTAACTTTCACCACTAGAGAACTACCAGGATTATGCTTAACTACGGTGGCACAATAGTCATAAAGCCTATTAAATTGTTCAGCTATATCCACTGTTAACAGAGTCAATGCATGTCTCTTGACCTTATACACCTTATGCAAGCTACACTCGATGCCACAGTCACTTTTAATTTTATTTTTTAAGCCATGAATTGATTCATTCGGATTATCTTTCACAGTCTCTAGGATTCTCTCGGCTAGATATTTGTAGTCGGCTTGATTATTTTCAATCATATACGCACATGTATGAGTACCTTTTAAAGTCTTCACCTGAAAAGTAGTAGTCTTTTGAACTACTGAGGCCCTCAGCTTCCACTCACACCCACCCTTACATGTTGCAGTGACCACTCTACTCTCATTTTTTATAAACTTCAGCTCAAAACCCTTTCTAATTGACCAATCCTGTAACACTTCCTTAAAGACTTGTCTATTGGGAAATTTCATCCCAACCCTCAATTCAAATCCCCCCATATTGGCCCCTTCTGCCCACTCATCATTTTCCCCCCCTAATGGATTACCCTCCCCTTCAACATCACTATACCACCCTTCCCCATCTCTTCCCAATTCAGCCTGTTCTTCAGCTTGCTCTTCAACCCTCATTTTCTTTCTTTTTTCCCTAATCTCTTCTCTACACTGTCTCATCACACTTCTAGCATGATCTGGAGAGTAGTTTGCAAATATGTCATCATCATCTGGACCCTCTAAATCCTCTATCATCCAAGAGGGACATGAAGACTCTGAATCAACATCACTACCAAGCCTATACGACTCATCTGATTCATCATCAAGACTAGTCTCTTCTCCATCCACTCTAACTCCCTCTTCACTACCCATCCCAACACCCTCAGCCCCACCCTCTGCCAAACCCTCAGCCACACCCTCTGCAGCACCCTCTCCAACATCCCAGGCTGCAGCAGCATCTCTATCACCCTCTGCAGCAGCCTCTCCAACCCCCTCTGCCCCACCCTCTCCTACATCCTCAACAGCAGCCTCATTTCCCCCTAAATCATCCTGTCCAACCCCTGTCACACCTTTATCTGCTACTTCTTTTTCATAACAAATAGATGAGATTGATTCCTGTGTGGAAATGACATTTCCCTCACTATCCACAGCAAGAATAGGACCAAAAATATCCTCAAAATACAAAGGAATTACTGGCATTCCTTTGTATTCATTAAACAGAGTCACCAAATCATTATCATTCCTGATTAATTTCAACCCCTTATCAAGTTCAACCCTAGGTGTGCAAGAGTAGACATCTACATTACATGATTTCCCATTTGCTTGTTTGTAGATATCAAGTACATCATGAAAACAGAACCTATCAATTTCTACTGGTGGTATATATACCCTCTATCCACCCACATATTTTAAGTTAGGGAAGAACCTAAAGTTACGCCTCACTCATGCATCAAATATGAAAGCTTCATCATCATCCATAATCTGAAATTATAAAGGACAAAATCCAAATTAAAAATCAACTTAAATAGACAGAATAATGACACTAAATTCTGCAAATCATCTATGGACTCAACACAACACATGTAATTCATCGAGTGTGAAAAAATAAAAAAAAACTAACCGAACCATCCAACACAACAAAATCGACTTAATTAATTTTTACTGCAGTAACTGTAAAACAGAACCATCCAACAAGAAATAACCAAATTCCAATGAATATAAATCCAGCAAACAAAAATGATATGTTTCATTCGCCATAGAAATTGCAAACACCCCAACATTCAAACACCCCAGCAATGCACAGTTGGCTCTTGGCAAATATAAGTGACTAAATCTGGAAGATTTCTAATGATCTTCCCAGCTCTAAGACCTTTTCATTGATATACAGTGACAACAATATGGAGATATGGAGTAATTTTTGGCATAATAAATTAGATTGATAATTATGTGATAATAATTCCTTTTGCCCATGGAGAATGATTCATTTGCCAAAAAAGTGGCATCCAAATGAGGATTTCATTACTACCAGGATCTATATAGTGTGGCTGTACAAAATTCCAAGTTGATAAAAAAGTTAGTGCTGCTTGAATTATTAATAGCTGCATTGAGTACTGCTATGATCTTTTTAATTTGACAGTACATAGAAAAATCAGATGTATTGGGTATGTTTTGAAAGATCATAGGATGTTCGATGGTAGAGAAACCGTCGAATGAGGGGGGATGGTTCTAGGGAAACGACAAGTGCTCATTTCTAATTTTCAGTTAGCATGGACCAAAAGTGAGTTAAAAAGATGCTTCTACACTAATATGCAGTGAATGTATAGCAAGTTAGCATCTTAGTATTTCATCTGGCGAGACCAAAGCTGCTCTAATAGAAATTGCAAACACCCCAACATTCAAACCATATCCAAGTTGACAGTAAATCCAACAAACAAAGAGTTCTAGCACCACAGACTGTTTAAAAGTATGACTTGAACATTTTTGCCTGAAAATCGAACAACATTGGTGGATAAGATGAGAATCAAACTTACCGAATAATTATGAACAATCGCGAACACACAACCTGCGCTACCGCCCACGAACCGTAAACCCTAAAATTTCTCACTCTGGCTCACTCACGACCTCTGAAAGACCTTAAACCCAGCAAATCGTCACTGAATTTCTGTATTTTCAGTCGATTTTGTTTGGAAAATGATAAATTTTTGCCCTAATTTTGGATAAGCCCTAATTTGGAATGAACCCTAATTTCCCCTCCCCCTCCCTCACGTGTGGTGAAATAAGTTTGACTGTTAGTAATTCCTCATTTTACAATAAGGGCATAACGGGGCATTCACGTCAAAAATTAACACCGTTAACTACAGTTTAAAAAAATGGAGAGTGTGCATGTTTTATCATATCCCACGTGTAAATGTTGCCATTCTTTTAACAGAGGGGGGACCGACGCAAGATTTCCAAATCACAAGGGGGTTTCGCGCATTTTACCCCATTTGATTGTAAAATCTCTTTCACGAGTTGTATAGATATAATCTTTGTTGAAGTTTTGTTTAATTTATAATTTTAAAACCTAATAAAGATATTATAGAAATATAGCAAAAATTGACCGAAACTTAAAAGCATTGTTATAATAGTGTATATGTATGTGTGTATATATATTGAATATCAAATAGATTATACGTAATGAAGAAAAATGCTAAAATATCCATCGTAGACAATTCTCAATATGCTCACCGATGACGTATAATAATTTCATCCCCTCGTTATATGCAAAATGAAATTAATAAATTTACTAAATTTTTGTCACATCAGTCATGGATATATATTAATGTGCTCACGATGGGTAAGGTGGTAGGGCTAACGTAATGAAACAAGAAAATTAATATTATTATTGTATATATTAGAAACTAAGGCTATGTTTGTTTAGGACTTAAGGTGGTTTGTGCAAATTTGGATTTGGGATTTGATTATGGATTTTGAAAATCTTGAGTTTGTTTTAGGATTTTATAGGATATGATTATTGTTAACATGTCATTTTCATATTGGAATTTATAGAAAAAGTGAAAAAAGTGGATATTTTAATTCAAAATTGTAAAAAAAAAATAGGAAAGCTAAGGTAGGATTGTATGAGCTTACAAATCCTTGTCCAAACATAGATTGAATTGAATCTATTCAAAATCCAAATGGGACAAGTCCAGTTCAGACATAGCCTAATAGATGGAAAATTAACAAATGTTCACTCTTATAGTAGGGTGCGACTCTGCAAAAGTTGACACTTGCACATTAACCTTTCTTGAATACCTCATAATCGCACTTCTAGAGGGTTCAACTGTGTATAAAGTATCTTCAAAGTTGGACATTCAAAGTTGGAAAATTATGTTACCTCAATTGACATTATAATCAAACCCTTTTGACCTGTCCAATTTACAAATAACCAGCTTATAAAAAAAATCGCCAGTATAATAAAACATCTCCAGAAACCATCTTGTATTAACAACAGAGTTTTTGATTGCCTCTCAAAATACATCCCATAACATTCCACCAAAATATACTATTAATCATTATATAAATTAAAAAACGCACACAAACACACATATAATTGCAACAGATAATAGTCCATGGTGTATGTAAACATATATATATATATATATATATAGAGAGAGAGAGAGAGAGAGAGAACAAATCATCAGCATTTTCCCAAGAAAATTAGCCGGACACTAGTACAGCAATCGATCCAGTTAATGGCTGTTGAACATGAACACATTACATATCACAAACAGAGCCATTCTCTTTTTGCTTGTTCCTCGGCCCTTCCTTACTGATTTACAAATCAACTTTGGCTTGGTGGGGAGTGTAGTGTTAAAAATGACATCATGTATACAATTTTGTCAGATACGTTGATTCCGAAAGAGCTCCAACTCCTTCAACTTACCTCTGAGTTGAGCATACTCATTCTGCACCTTATCTAGCATTGTTTCCATAAAATGCATCTCCTCCTTCAGATACTTAATTTGCCTATTCACTGAATCCACCGCTTCCGACCTACTTTCAACCATTCCATGCGTGCAACCCGACTGAGGGATTACATGGATCCGCTGGGGTCTACTTAATAACACGAGAATGCTTATCTGTAGAAGTGCAAGAAACATAAGCTCAATGCAGTTGAACAATCTATTAACTCTACATGCACAAATGCACAATCTATTCATGTAGAGCATTTATCTCTTGTCTTTCCCTTTGACATGAACTAATATATAAACATTTTAAAATCTCACATGCATGGGATAAATTCCAGGCATGTATGCAAATTAGCAAGTTTACCTGCATTAGAACGAGAATCACAGCAATTGTAATGACCAGAAGTAGGGATGGAGTGCTCAAGTGTCTTAAAGGTGTACAGTATTTGGCAAAGGTATCTCGAAACAGTGATCCAACTGATGCGCCGCCAACATTCACTTGCGGACGGGCATTGACTCGTTGGTTCAAATCCTTCGAATCTGGTAAGATTTGTGATAATCTCAAATCACTTGCCTTTGATTCCTCGTATTGCTGAGCAATTCTTTGCTTTTCCAGTTGAGCTTGCTCATTTAGAATCAAGTTAGACGCATTACTAACTCCTGCAAAAATTAGAGAAGATGCTTAAAATCCAAATCTAGTGTAGCTGACCCCAGCTTTTCAACAATAAAACATGCGGAAAAAAAAAAATCATTAAAATCTTATACGCAATATAAGAACTACATTACTAGGTTGTACATGTTTGACACTTCTAAACAAGATAAATACCTTCTTCAATCTCCACGTTCTTCTGCTTCAAAACTTCATGTGCCTGAAACATTAGTCCGTAAATTTCAAATTTAAGGATAGAAAAAAAGCAAACCAGTAATTCAAGAGTGATCCAAGAAAGGAGGACATACCAAGCTAATCCAAATCGCATAAGCTTCTCGGCACTCTTCTATTGTAGACTGCACTATCTTCCCTGCAAAATTAGGACCCTGTCAGTGCTCAGACTAATTTTTAAGCAAAACTATTCAAATGCTTTGCTGCAAAGCCTCACTTGCAATTTTGAACACGACTTTGGAAAAGATGAAACTAAACAGGTCAAGCAGCTAAACAGAAAGTATACAGAGTGTAAACAAGCATTAGATTCTCAAGTATATGTAAAACTACGTGAAGACATATATATGACTTCAAGCAGAATCCAATATTTCCTCAATATATCCTTCTTTATCAATTAGATTTTGTTATCTATTTGTAAACTGTCTGCGTAAGACTACACAGATAGTCAAATATGAAATATTTTTTTCAGCAACAGTGGAACCTCCAGAAACTACATAAGCAATAATATCATCTTCAGCAGCAGGTCTCCCAAATTCAGTTGTGCAGTCTTATAGAAGTCATGATATGCATGCATCTGTCTAGACTAGAGTGCCACAGCAACCAACCATTGTTGAATGCCATCACAAGTATTGACCGATGTGAGGGAGATTACAAAAGCACACAAGTAAAAAATATATAAGATTGTGCTTCCATTAAACTTAGGCTAAGATGACAGAATTTAGATGATCGATGTTCATTGATGGTTTGATCACTGGTGTTCTGATTCCATTTCTTGAATTTAGATATTCAAATGGAATAATAAATGAACTTCAACAGGCTTCAAGCATAAAAATTTCCCAAAACTCAAATAGAAAAAGCATATGGGCAATTACATTCAGCTAAACTTCACATCAGAAGTACAGTCTTGTTTCATGGACACACTACCTTCTGGACCCACTTTACTACCTTAAAGGAAAGTGTGAAGACAAACCTTTCCACATGGTTTTCTTTGAAAATGCCACATTGATGTAAGTCCTCAATATGCAGCCAGGCTTTGAATCATTTCCATCTGGCACTACATCCCAACGTCCCTATAAATAAAGGTTATACAAGTGACTATTCACAAAAGCCATCAGGAGAAACAGAACAAGAATCCATCTCTTGGTAATAAAGAAGATGGAACCAAAATCAACAATGTACAGAGAGAAAAAGGTGACAGGGCAAGAGAGGAGGATAGGGAGGACAAGGGGGAGGATGACTTGAAAAATAGAACAGCTGTACATCCAAGAAAA
Organism: Scutellaria barbata; assembly: GCA_028654395.1. Lineage (NCBI taxonomy): Eukaryota > Viridiplantae > Streptophyta > Magnoliopsida > Lamiales > Lamiaceae > Scutellaria > Scutellaria barbata. Next base: position 6,991,974 of record CM053646.1, on the reverse strand, counting down.
TCCATTCAAATTCAAGTTAGTCCAAGTATTTCAAAAGTACATTAAAATATATACCTCCACACTGAAGTAGTCCCCATATGGTACATCACTTATATCTTGTGAAGTGTCAACGATTAAATGACTGCATGATAAAACAGAGCAGGTAAGGGACAAAATAATTTTACCAAACCACAAATATTATATAACAAATCACCAAAAGCTTTATGTAATGGAAGATATTACAACAGATTATTTAAACCTCACATTATTTCTTTCTTTATTTTTTCATACAAATTTATATACATAATCATCTTTCAAACAAATACATCCTAATTAGATAGTTTCTGGAGACAAGGATTTCCATTTGCTAACCTTGTCCTCAATATTTTTTCCTTCATTTCATTTTCTAAGATCTAATGCTGGTTTTTTTTGTGAGACCAAGGAAAAATATTGTAATCCATCAAATTATTTCTGGAAAAGGAATCCATAAAGTTAATTAAACATTCTATATTCTCATTATTATATATTTTGCATGTCTTCACACTTTACAGTAAGAGATAGCTGATAAGGTCTGCCTCAGGACCCAACAAATCAGGTGTAATGCGCTAAGGCAACCATCCAAGCGACCAAATCCAAAAGACATGGCGAGTGACACCAAGAGCCAGATTCTAAGTATGCCAATTGGCAAGACATTTAGTTGGTATATATCTAAAACAGAGACAGTAAATTCAGCAAACCTTCCATCAAGCCTGAAGACTAGAAGACCATTTTCCAGTTAAACTCAACACACTTGCAGGTGCAAAATTCAGAACAAATTGTCATTTTCAGGATATCATATCTAAAAAAATGCCTTGCAATTATAGTTTTCTTACAAGTGCTAACACTTCCAAGTATGACATCATAAGCAGCATGATAAGATGATTCATAAACATATTCAAAATGATAAGTAGATATCATAAGGTCATAAGCCAAACTAGTAATATGATGGTGAGAATGTGGGAGCTACAGCTACACCAGCAATAATATTCATCAACACCAAAACAATGGAGTTCCTATGATAACAGAAACTTGCCTGTTCCTATAGACTCTATATTTCTGAACCTCTTGACAGCCACCAAATCTTGCACCTGACAAGTATAAAAAGTGAGAAACAAGATACTATCACTTAAGCAGGAAACATCATTTCTAACATGAACATGCCATGAAAAAAGGTGTACCAAAATAGAGTTTAATTGGATGCAGAAATGATACTTCACGGGAGTGGCCAAATTTTTCATGAGGATGCCATTTAGTACACTTGAAATCTATAAGAACCAAAGGTAAACCAAAGCACAAATACAATGGTTAATAACATATAAAGTATCACTACGAGATGAGGAAACAACAAGGATATAACAAGACATGAAATGCCTTCACTCAATCACCTTTATCACCGCACTTTTTGTGAAATGATTCATGGAAACCAACACTGTCATCGGAGAAGAACAGATTAAAGAACTCCTCTACCCCTGTCTGCATTAAAATACACATATTAAAAAGAGAGTTCATAATTGGATGAAGCTTGCTCATGACCTATCCATTCCTAAAAGTAATCATGTATTCGAAGTGATATACCAAGCAGAGAATATTATATTACCATAAACTTTGACTTACCATAAACTTTGACTCTGCAACTTTGGTGTAGCCTTCAGGAACTGAAACGTGGAAGCCCAGTTCAGGACAAGGTGGAAGGAGGGAAAAGAGTATAACAAAACTTTTGAACAATATGCCGTGACATAGAAACAAAAAGGCACTTGCCAAATTTAAAAAATAAAAAATAAACATGTTTAAAAATGCAAATTTTGGAATCCGGATAAAGAAACTAGCCTCTGTGCATCTGTCCACAAAATACTAAACCCCAGTTGGTTCATAAGCTCTGATAGAAAGTTAAGTAGAACCAGGAAAACTGGAAAACAATACTGACTAACCTCCAGGTGCATCAATAGATTCGGGCTCCCAAGCTGAACATTTTGTAGATGGTGAAGATTCAATAACAGGAGCAGCTACTGCATTAACTTCTTCCCTAACTTCCATGGCCAGAGATGTTGATATAATTCCAGGTTCACCATTAGCAGAAAGTTCAGATTCCTCTAATGTAGGGGCCTTCTTATCACTGTGCGCAAAAATGTAAAGTGAATTTGACTGCCAATCCAACCATGAGTAAAGAGATACAAAGAAAAGTAACTTTAGGCAGTTCTCACTTTTGCATTTCAGATTGATGTTTTGGCTCACAACTACTGAGGTGGTGTTCTATTATATTTGCAGCAGTATCATTTATCTCAGAAGGAACTATGATCCGACTAACTTGGCTTAAATATGCATTACCCAAACTGAGATTATATATATGTCTTCTTTTTTTTTGTTAGTATGCATTTATCAATGAAGGAGCCAAAATGATACAACCCCAAAAGTCAAGCTCATACCGCATACTCCAATTCTATTAGGAAACCATTTACACATCCTAAGCTTTCTTATATATTTTTTTAAAAGCATGAAAAATATTATCCTCATCTTTATCTACATACTCTTAGTGGCTACATTATCTCATGAATCAGGAAATATGCCGACCAATCTTCATGCTAAATCTTTATCCTTTATTTCATCAATCTGCTATCTTTTCTTCATAAGTCCACTTCTGGAAGTCATAAACCCAGTAATCACTTCCATCAAATCATCCGCTTCTTCATTTTTACCATGTTTCTGCTTAACACTATCAACTAAATTTCAAATTTTCCATGGCAGAATAAGTAGAGTCAATTTCAAATCTTCTGTCTCTGTAAATCTCATCTGTTACTAATTTGGTAACTGAAGACCGGGAGCAAATAAAATAAGCTATTACTGTCAAGGATGCAGCTGTGGGAGATCACATACAAGTTTTCAGTTGAAAATGTATCCAGGTCTTGACTCTTTAACACACTAAATAATATCACTCAATTTCAAAAGCATACTACAATTCACTTCTGTCACCCAAATATATTACAGATTAGTGAACTCTATTACACTTTGATCGGATATCCAGATGCTGAAAGATTGAAAAAGAATAGATACCTTTCAATGATATCTGACTCGTCCAATGATTGCCTTGAGCTCCCTGCTTCTTCAACTATATAATTACCATTATCCTGGATGGTAATATCAGACTTTGGCTCCTAAGTTGGACAGAAAAAAGAAAATTTAAAGCCTAGTGCAACCATGGGAAATGTTTTCAATTGTGCACTAACGAAAAGATTATAATCTGACACATAACAAACACAAGCCTCAGGTGAGATGGCATATTTGCAATGCTAAAAGAGCACAGTCTAAAAGCGATATCAAGATGAAGTCTAACAAATGAGTCCTGATTGAGAATTACATCCAAATGCCCAATATCTAAGAGATGAGTCCTATTGACAAAAATGTCCAACAAGATCTAGCTCATAATCCAAGTTTGGAACAGATTGTTAGTTTAAACATATAAACACTCTCAAATCATCATTTAGTTATGTACCTGCTGATCTGTAATTACTTTAACTCCATTGTTGTGCAACATCAAACCCTCATTAATGAGCTTAAAAGCTTCGTCACGAAATAAAAAAGATGTGAAGAAGTACTGCAGAAGAAGAGAAGGAACATATAAAATAATTTGTATCCTTAAGCGCTAAAATAGTAATATATGCAGAAGATCATCATTTTGATAGTCATCATACCTTCTTCCCATCAGCAATTATTTCTATAGCAGTTGGAAAAACACCTACGGCTTTCGCTCTCCGTACTGATGTGATTTCATGAAGTGGAATAATTTTCTATAAAAGTTCAAGTCAATCAGAGTCAACACATTTAAGAACATATCAAGCAGTATAAGTACCATTCACTCATATTGTAGTAATGTAAATCCTCAAATATAGAGGAGAATGACAATTATCCTTGAATTGGAATCATTAAACTAAACATAGCGTAAACTGACAATGTCAAACTCTTTCTATTGTGCATTTCAAATGAATGAGAATTAAAGGTTTAGTCAAAAACTACAACATGAATATCTATCCTTAAATCGGAATCATTAACCTAACTATATCGTATACTGACAATGTCAAACTCTTTGTATTGTGCATTTTAAATGTATGAGAATTAAAGGTTTAGTCAAAAACTACTGCACGAATATCTCTATTTTGTACTTGCACCAAAGATACATTTTTTCTTTCTCATACAGTGTACCTCAAGTTTTGGTAAAATTTGTTGTCAGTTAACTGAAATATGATATATTCCATATTAATTTTTAAAAAATATATGAAATAACAACTTAAAATCAAGAACATGTTTGAAAAGAGAAAAGTAAGTTCAAGAATAGACCTTAGTCTCAAATCCAAATAGGTTGGAATAGAAGCAGATATAGTGGACAAATAGGTATATATGCCCCTGCAAGGAAGAAAAATAAAATGTATCATAAGGCAAAAAATTACTTTGAAAAATATAATGTGTGTGTTTTGACTAGACACAATGGCAAGAATCATCTGTACTGACCCACATAGTCAGATAGTTTGTTGCTTTTGTGATAAGAAAATAAAATTTGTGCACGCAACAATTGAGATTGAAGGCCTGAGAAAAGTAAATTAAGAAACAAATCACCTGAAGAAGAAAATTCTCTTGCAGTGCACAATTGAAATCTTGGATGAGCACCTATACAGTTTGAGGAAAGATGAAATAAATGATGTGGCATATAGAATTCATATCAGGCTACAAGATGGATGTTTCAGGTGATAGCATTCTGGATTAATTGTTCCATTAAACATAAAATATAGCTTAAACTTTAATATGCAAAAGTAACCAATGGTGCCTGAGCTGAGTCTAGCTTCAGCAAAGGAAGCCCCATTCAGCTCCTACTTGTGACAGAAAACAGTACATAAATTATTTACAGGAAAATAATTTGGATGGTTAGGAATTAGGGTTTATGGTGCCACTTAAATGCAACAGACCAAATACAAATAAGAAAGGAATCCATTACAAAATTTAAACAATAACTATTGGCAGTCCCAACAGATGACAATTGTTATTCAAATACAACACATATTTGTGTCCTCTACTAAATTAATTAACTTTAACCTCCTAAAAGTTTGTGTTGGGATGAAGAGCACACATTTTACAGCAAACTACTCAACTGATACTTCAGCTGACAAGAGAATAGATATTGTCGAGATTAGTTATTACAACAGCAATATTAAAAAATAATAATAATAATTGTGAGCTAATTTGTAATTAACACAAAACTTAAGCACAACTATTGCTGATACCTACAACATATCAGATACTCCTATTTGCTATTAATTTATATTCAATGTTTTATTCTTATAATTTCCAGAAGTAAAATTTGTTTCTCTTTGTATCAAATATTTTTAAGCCTTTTTTATTTATCAATCAAAAAAAGAAAATACTCCATGCTTAAGCTTCCAACATCTTATTCTCTATAGTGTTTGAAATACATTAATCAGAAATCTCAAACATAAAAAAACAAATGGTAAGATGATAAACAACCAAATCCCACATGAGATTACATAGCACTGCTGAATTTTTTTTTACCCATCATCACTCTTCTTACACAGCCTATGTATCACAAAACAAATTAAAGATTTTATGAAACTGGTCAAGCATTGCCGAATATTGATACTGATGTCACAATTGAATTTACTTACTTCATCAGGTGGAAGACGAAATAGCTGTCGATATTCTTCAACTCTTGTAGGAGCTTGACTCTGTAGGAAAGACATAGTACTAATCCATCAGCTAATGCACTCAAATTATAACAGTAAGCAGCATTGCTAGTTTAATTTATATTGAAATCAAAGTTGGCCTCCAATAGCATAAATTCAAAAGAATAATCATGATCGCCAAACACATATGTTGTATAATAGCATTTGGCCATCCTTTCTCACCAATAGAACATTTCTGTTTTTTCTTCTTCTTTTTTTTCCTTCTTTTCATGTTTCAATGACTGAAAGTTCTTCTTAATTGGCAGTTGCGAGAAAAGAGCCAAAGCAGTAAAACAATAACGCACAAAATAAATTCCCGTGTAAGGTGGTCATATTAAAAAAAATATATATCAAATTGAAGGTATCCTCCTATAAAATCAATCAAAAGAATTCCAATTCTCCATATTCTAAGAGTTCAGAAAATTGACCCTCAAACAACAACAACAATTATCCTTCATCCAAAATTCCGTAATACCTAAAAAGAATTGAAATTCGACACATACATGAGATTCGGGCTGCCTGGAAGGACTGGGAGTGGAAGAGGATGAGCGATCGGGCACATCAAGCGCAGGTGAACCAGGCGGGGAGTCGCCGGAGAAGCGTCCGGGAGAATTATGACTATCCATGGATTGCGAAACTGGAGGAGCGGATACTGGTGTGGGGTCCACCATTTTCTCCGAGACCACATCCCCCATGCTATCCAAAATAATATGTACCTGTAAATGTGTATCTAATGTGTATGCATACACGCCGGAAAATCGAGATGGTGGTTGGGGAGTGATGAGGGTGCGACGGTTAGTGAGTGTCGGTTGGTTGCGTCGGCTTTTTGGTGAAGTCTTACCACTTCTTGAAAATGAAGTCTTCTTTGGAGTCGTTGACCCTTTTATTATTCCCATTTTATTTTTTTTTCCTAATTTAATTTCGGATGTTTCGATTTATTCTATATTTTAGGGTTTTCTATTTTTGGAATATAATCGAATATATCCCATCAACGGGAATAAAAAGATATGGTAACTTTTTTAAAAGGGAACTTTATTGGTTTTTCATGTTTATGCATGTGTGAGAAAAACTAATTGTTTTGTTACACTTTATATCATAATTTATAATCCTTTATATATATAAAAAAAACAATTATTATTGGTACGAGTCATTTTCTCAAGAACTCAAAAATTATTATTATTAATTAAATTAATTAATTTTATTACAATACAATCTTTTTAATCACTTGCTAATTATTAAATGGAATTGGAAACTTATTGCTCGAATTAATGAAAAACTAGGAGATGAATGATATTTTTTTTATCTATGAAATACTAGGATCAAATGATTTATTAAATTACTTTTTAATGAAAATCATGTACTACGAAAATCAAACTAATTATTTGAGTTAATGGAAATCATTTATTATAAAAATTATTTTTTAATCATCTATAAAATATTCAGAGTCAAATACTGTGAGATATTTTAAAATTAATTAATATGATTATTTAATTATATCAAATTTGATAATAAAAATTAGTAAATAATACTGACATTTTAATTGAATTTGTTAAAATAATAAATTACTTCAAACATAAAAATCATTTAAAATTTTGAATTAAAAGAATTTAGAGAAAAAATATAAATGATAAAATAAAAAAGAGCTACATATATATGGATTGATTAAAAAAGATTATTCAAACTTTTCAAACTTATTAATTAATAAAATTGAATTGTTTTTTTACGTGATGTAAAATAAATTATAAAATTTATTTGAGAAGTTTGACTTTTATTTTTTTGTTATCATTTAATTTAAAAGAAAACTTGAGGGTTAGTCTAAAATTTAACAACAAAAAATATATAAAAAAAATGGAAGAGTTGAATAATATAATAGAACTTGTTATATAATTTCTTAAAATAATAAACAAAAATTATTTATATTCTTCTACAAATGTGATATATGTTTCAAAAATTAAATAATATATTAATCATATTGTGTTATATTTAACTTTAAATTAGGCGATGTGTGTGGCACAAATTCATAATTTTTTTTCTCTTATATTATATTTAAGATTTTCTACTAAAGAAATAAATAGATAAATGTAATTATGTAAGTACCCAAAAAAATGATTGGGAGCTTTAAGTGGGCTATTACAGCAGCCCAATTAGATAATGTGGGCTTCTCGGTTTTCTCATAGTGGATCATGCTGCTTTTATTTGATCAAGACTTGTAAATACATTATAAAGAATCCATATGAGAGTGAATAACATTATAACATCATTTCATGAAATGGATCAATTCGATCCAACCAATAGTTAAAGATCCATTTCGATCCAACCAACAGTTAAAATCAAAACTCAACAGTGAACAACAAATTACTCATGGCTCATAGCTAAAAGGTGAAACACTCAAATCATTGAAAGTCATCATACTAAGCTTATGACCTTTTCTTTGAGACATTGAATACATATAAAATGAGAAATCAATGAGATTATTAAAACAATAACATGACCTACCAGCGACTGAAGTTTTGGTTTGATCGTCTTGCCTATAAAAGGGGAAGAAAAGAAAGAAGAAGGAAACCCCAGCAAACAAGGATACATAGACTCAAATAATTATATTATTATTATTATTATTATTATTATTATTATAAAGGGAAAGGCATATATATAGTGGGCCAAAGCCTCAAGGGGAAAGCAATCATAATTCAGCCCACCTTTGAAGGCCCAACTCCCCTTTTCCTAATTCCAATACACTTGCCCAAAACTTTTAAACCAACCCATTGCACTTCTCAAATATCAAATAAGCGTTTCATTGGCCCACAGATGATTAAAATATGATTTCTTTATTTTGCTAGTGATGAAATGAGTAATAAATTTATTGAAATAAGGGTATTTTGGAATTTTCCCATTTCCCTATTCTTAGTCTTTTGTAAGTAGTTCACGTCTAATTATAAATTTTAATTTGAGCTACGAATCAAATTATGTATAATGATCAATTAAGAGAAGATACATATATAAGGCATTATATCTTTATTAAAAACAGTGTGTGGCAATCAGTTGTATGCATGTCACTAAATATTCAATATTAACATTTAATTAATTCCAAATAAATCATTTCACTTCAATTGTCTACACAGTATTAATTTCTTTACACATCTTTACTTGAACATGATCTCATGTTTGAATTTCGTTCAATACTCAATGGTAACTCAAAAAAGAAATTGATAGGGACAGCTCCAAGAGTGAATTTGTAATATCCTAAAAGATGAAACACTTGAAGACAAATAATTGTTTGTTAATTTGTTTCTGTGAAATTGTAGAAAGAAAGTTGTAAAGTAGAAGCATGGAAAGGCTATGGGGTAAATTGTCGAAAATAGGTATAAGTAGAGAGGGACAAGACCAACAATGGAAGGGTAAATCCGTGAAACAGCACACTGCTCTGCTCCTATTATATATCAATCGTTCGATTACTCTTTTCATTCGTGTCTTGCATGCATGATCATCACTACTCTCTTTCCGACACAACATATGTCCTCACTTGTCTTTTCCCGACCCTTTTTCATCTATTTATGTTTTCATAAATTTATTAGAGAAGAAAAAAAAAGAGTTTGGATCTTATATATATTTCAAATACTATGATTTTTGATTCACTAGTTCGAAATATTGTAATACAAAACTTTAATAAATATAGCAATCCGCTTGATTTACTAGTTTTAAATATTGTAACACAATTTTTTGTCGAAATTCATGATCAATGGCTTTTAAAGAATTCTCGACTACAAATTATAAGTGACTAAAATTCAAGATTAAATCTGAATATATATATATATATATATATATATATATATATATATGTGTGTGTGTGTGTGTGTTGGATGAATGATACGAGAATATTCATTGTTTATGTCCAAATTTTGTATGAGAAATGTTGATAGTAATAATGTGTGAGTGTTCCAACTGATATTGTTTTAAATAATAATTAAGATGATGTATAATATCCAAGAAGTCTAGTGCTATTTCATAATCAAATGGTTGGATATTAAAGAAATTAATGAATTAACTGACCTATAACCAACTTGATTTCCATTAAAGCATATAAAGTCGGTACTTTCACAACATCTAAAAAAATGTGCGCTCTTTACTCACAATTTTGGACATATTTACATCAAAGACAAATTATCTAATTTTTCGGTTAAATTAATAAATATACGTCAAGAAAAAAATTGATATGCAAATTAAAAAGTTCAAAGTAATTGAAACCTTCAACCTACCTACATTTTAAATGATAGTGATGTGCATCATCTCAATTGATTTTCCTGCTACCTAATATAGATCCTTTATAGTAAAAAATAAAATAAATAAATAAATAAAACCACAGGCGTCATAATTAAAAAGACAAGGTAAAACAATCATGTACAGCGAATGAAAAGTACAATTAATAAAATAAAAGTAAAAAAATAAAAATACAAAGATACAACATGTAGAGATTCATGTGACTGGTGTATTTAGTTACGTTGCTGTAACCCAAAATAAAATTGAGAGCTAAAAATAGATTTATCGGACAATTAAATTAAGGATTAATTTTTTTTATCTGAATTATTGTAATTTTTTTCAAATTAAGGATTAATTTTACTTTTTTACTTGAATTATTGTAATTTTTTTTCAGTAGGTGTCTAAATCTAGAAATTTTTTCGATCACTAGTATTCTCTTGCATGATTTATACGCCAAAATAATTTTTATTGGAAATTAAATCATAACTCTATGTCAATTTCATTATTCTCATTCAATCCGATCACGAATCGAACAAAAATCATTTTAGGATTTTGAACATTTTTTGTTCAATTCAAGTTTTAAATCAAACATGAATCATTAAATTAATTTATGGTTATAATTTGATTTCGAAAGAAGATCATTTTGACATGAAAATCATGAATGTTTAAATTTTTCGATGAATTTTAGTTGGAAAATATGAGTTTGGGTTAACAATCGATTTTTTTTTTTTTAAAAATTGACTACTGATCCAAAAACTTTTTTATTTTATACATATATAAAAAAATAGCAAATTGAAAATAACTTAAATTAAATAAAACTTCACTTGAGATAGTAAAAAAAAGTTAATAACAAAGTGGTTTGGCCTAAAATGAAGGATTTCTTGGACTTTTCAATTACTTTGTGGAAAGTATGCATTTAGTGCAGCATCAAATATAAATAAATTAAATTATTTCATACCATACTCATAAATTTGTAAGCACTTGATAAAAATTATTGGCAAAACTCTAACCGGGACATTAATATTTGATTTCTTCTGAGTTACTATAATTTAGTTCTTTCACCATGTCTGATAGCAAAGTTTTATTTTGTTAGAACTTTTCTTTGGAAGTATTTCTCAAATCAAAACTATATACCAACTATTACAAACTTACAATAACTAATTTTTTTAAATAATATTTAGTCATATAAAATAGGAAAAAATATTAAATTAATAATAATGGAGGAGTTTTCCAGGAGTTGACACAGAGGGTCTTCCCTCACTGAAAAGTCCTGTGTACTCCAAAGGAGAAGCAGATATGGGCCGCCCTTGTGGGCCCAGGATTCCACCAGGCCCCACATTCTTTCATTCTCACCCTACTTTATTCTATTGCCACTCCCCTCTTTTCACTCATTGACGCTATTGTCCTCTATAATAATAGGTATGTATTTTATTCTTACTCATTTTTGGTCATAAATTGTTCATTTCACAAAATAAAAATAAAATATTTCTTAGGCTTATCGGCTTAGCCGGTCTATAAATCTCTCAATTTGAATAAGGTTTTAACTTTCAGTCTTCACTCTAATAGTAATTTTGAAAATAGTTAAACTTCTTAATTTTTTTGGTAGTTGAACATTTTTTTATTTCATATACGTAGACATAGTAACGAAACTCAAGAATTGTTTGATTATTGGGTAATACTACTTGTTACGGAGAAAAAATATATACTTTTGTCAATACTAAGTATTTTGTTAAAATTACAATTAAATAAATATTGTGATTTGTCGACACTTATCCAAATGAATATTAATTGTCAATTGTGTAATTTCGGTCCGTTTGCTACACACTTATTTCTAGATTTATCGGTAGCCCTCTCTCTCTCTCTCCCACTCTCCCTCCAGAATCTCTCTCTCTCTCTCTCTCTACTGAAGGTACACTCTTTTCTTCAGCAGTCATCACAGCGAATGCACAACTACAGCGCAGATAGCGCCATAGCCCCAAAAGATTACAAATACGATTCAAGAAAGCAGAAGCTATTCACCTATCCTACTCATAGGAGAAATCTCTTTCTGCTCTTCACTGCACATTTTTTCTACTATTATTCTTCATTCTTCCTCGGAGAAAGTGAGCCCACATCGTCAAATCCTAACCCTCTTTTCAACACAAAAGAGCTCCGCCTTCATTCCCTTTTCATCTGCAACTCCTTATTTTTCTCAGTTTGGAGATTTTTTTTTTCTGAGATGGTTTCTCATTTTTCTACCTTTGAGGTAGATGAATCTATTTTACTTTTACTTAGTCTCTTTCTTTCTAATCTTTTGTATTGGGTATCGTTTTTACTCTCAATTTTAATGTGTGTATTGTTTTGCGTGGAATCCAAGTACAGATGATTATTTGTGTTTCCATTTGTATTCTAATTCCATGTAAAATGATGCTCGGATACATATGCTGACACTCTTAAATTTCAGTTTCTTATGTGCTTTTGATCGTGCATTTTCTTTCCTTTTCGTATTCTGGAATTAATTTGCTTAGGGGTTGTTGTGAATATGTGAATTTTGGAGGAATTTCATGTTGTTTCTTATTGTTATTAATGAGTAAGCCACATTTTGTAGAATGCTACCAAGATTAAGAATGTTAGAGCTTATATGGTGGTTGGTTTTCAGGTTCATTCTGATCGTTTATCTAAGATTGGGTAGAAGCGAGTTCAGTTGAAAAATGCTTGCTAACTGCATTTCTTTTCTTCCTTGGAAGGTAGTCTAATAGAGAGAGATACTTGTGGTAACACATGGTGATTGGATATGGAAAGAATTCTTGAAATGCAATCACTTCCAAAGCCATTACCCCTTGTTCATAAGGAGATGAATACTCAGTCGACTTTGTTGAAAGAGGAGACCAGAAAACCATCCAACTTGCTTGAGTCTCTACAGTTGGTCCTGTTGGATTTACCAGTCCCTGCTCGAGAATGGCAAGGGGAGAATTTTTCTGAGGAAGATGAAAAGCTCATGCCTGATATTGGTTCATTTCGTGTCAGTGGGGATTCCTTTGAGGATGCTAACACTACGCCATTTCATGGGGTGAGTCACCCCCCTGAACCGGTTGACACGGGTCTGATGTGGCCGGTGTATATGCGGATTGCCCAGAATAATGGGGATGGTAAATGTTTGGTTAAAAGCCTACCTATGAATGGCCCTTTTCAGGAGGGTATTTCAATCGGGGCATCAAATATCATACCAAGACGATCATTGCTTTTGCCCGTTGAGAGCTTGGTTAAAGAGCCAAATGACTTTGTGGCTGTCTCGTCCCCATTTTCTGTCCCTCCTCCATCTCAAAACAAAGAATCAAGTCCAGATTCTGAGGCTAAAGAATGTATCTGGGATGCTTCATTGCCTCCAAGTGGCAATGTTAGTCCTCACAGTAGCATTGACAGTGTTGGTGTTGCTACAGCTATGAGCATTGTCAATAGTGCAGACAGAAACTATGATAGTAGGAAAGGAAGCATTCAAAGTGATTCTCTCGAGAGTACTAAAACCAGCCTTAGCAGAGTGAGTGGTGGCAGTGACCTTAGTGATGAGAGTTACTGGAGTAACACTAGTGGCAGTGCAAATAAACCTCACAAGGGAAATGATCCTAGATGGAAGGCTATACTTGCTATTCGAGCAAGGGATGGTATTTTAGGCATGAGCCATTTCAGGTTACTTAAAAGGCTTGGCTGTGGGGATATTGGAAGTGTGTATCTTTCTGAGCTCAGAGCAACTCGCTGCTTCTTTGCAATGAAGGTAATGGATAAGGAAACCCTTGCTAGCAGGAAGAAATTGACCAGGGTGCAGACAGAACGAGAAATTTTGCAGCTTTTGGACCATCCCTTCTTGCCAACATTGTACACTCACTTTGAGACAGACAGATTCTCTTGTTTGGTCACGGAATATTGTCCCGGAGGAGATCTGCATACCCTGAGGCAGCGACAACCAAAGAAATACTTTTCAGAATACGCTGCTAAGTATGGTTTTCCATCGCTATTGCATATTCCTTCTTTCAGTTGTTCAACTTCTTTTATGAGAACTTATGTCTTTGGTTATCCACTTTATGTGAATTTAGAGTCAGTTATAAATCTTCAGTTACAGCGCATTGTCCTAAAATTTTGAAACCTGAAATTCTGAATTCAAAGGGCTTCATTGAGTTTTCTCTCCCTGTATGTGTGTATGGTATAAATTGGTTTGATTAGCATGAAGTGTATGGTATCAATAGTTTGATTACTCTTAGTTATTAGCATGAAGTGGGTGGAGTTATTGCAAATCTTCACTAATAGGTATTTTTGTTGTTCACATCACCTGAAGATGCAGGAGAGCTATTTTTTTTTTAATCTCAAAGCACCATAAGTTCTCCATCCTTTTTGCTAGTACAAGAACATTTATATCAAACGAAGATTCTCCTGCGTAGGTTGATGATTTCAGGAATAGTCATGAGCTCTAGGTCTAAATCTGATTAGGTTTGTTTTTATATCCTTAAATTATGAACTCGATCATAATTAGATTCATTTGGTATATGAGGTTGAACTAACTGAACAGGATTGTTATTTTATCTTGATTCAAAGTGGAAGCTCTTTGAATACCGTATCAAATTGCTTGATGAATATATTATTTTGTATTTAACACCATATATATCAAAGTTTTCGGATAACTTATAGCATTAGTTTATCTGAACTGAAGGAGAATCAAGAAATATGTTTTTCGCAGTTTCTCATATAAAATGTTTAAGATCTATTCTTATCCTGCAAAAGTCTCTCAGTGGATTCTTATTAGAGGACTTCAACTTGTATGTCATGTTATAAAATTTTCATCCCAACTGATATGCAATATTCCAAGTAGTTGTTTAGCTCTCAAAGCTTGTCAGATTTTTCATCAATGACTTGTTTGCATGTAATGACTTCGTTTTTTTGAATGACTTTTCAGATGTGTGGATGTAATGGCTTGTTTGGATGCAGGTTCTATGCAGCTGAAGTTCTATTGGCCCTCGAGTACCTTCACATGTTAGGAGTGGTATACAGGGACCTAAAACCCGAAAATGTTCTGGTCCGTGATGATGGCCACATTATGTTATCGGATTTTGATCTTTCCCTTAGATGTACAGTTTCACCAACCCTAATAAGAACTGCATCGGATTCTGATCCTTCCAAACGAGGACACACTTTCTGTGTGCAACCAGCCTGTATTGAACCAGCATCATCATGCATTCAACCATCATGCTTTCTTCCTCGAATTTTCCCTCAAAAAAACAAGAGAAAAACCATGAAGTCTCGAGTGGACCCCATGATCTCATTCGGTACTCTACCTGAGCTTGTTGCAGAACCAACGGCTGCTCGGTCCATGTCATTCGTCGGGACCCACGAATACCTCGCCCCTGAAATCATCAAAGGCGAAGGCCATGGTAGTGCAGTGGACTGGTGGACATTCGGTATTTTCTTGCATGAAATGCTCTATGGGAAAACCCCATTCAAGGGTTCAGGAAATCGAGCCACGCTTTTCAACATTGTGGGACAGCAGCTCAAATTCCCGGATTCACCAACGACCAGTTATGCCAGCCGGGATCTCATCCGTGGATTGCTTGTTAAGGAGCCACAAAACCGGCTTGGGGTTAAAAGAGGAGCAACTGAGATCAAGCAACACCCTTTCTTTGAAGGTGTTAATTGGGCTCTGATACGATGCAGTACGCCACCAGAGGTGCCCGGAAAAGTCAAGGCTGAACTGCCTGTAAAGTACGGGAAAGACGACCCACCAATGGGCAGCAAGGGCATTGTTGGAAAAGACATGAAATGTGAAGGTAAATATCTAGACTTTGAGTTCTTTTAGTGTAGCTTATATAGTGTTATGGTGCTCTATTACTATTTTGTCATCGAATTGATAGTAATAGATTCCCTGCTAACTTTGATAAGCGTTGTTGCCAAGATGGGAAGAAGTCTGTGTAATGACAACTTATGATCAATGCTATATAGAATTTATGATGTAATCTCTTCTTAGAATTATAATCCTAATATTAGATTTAATTGATTAACAATTATTAGTTTGTGTCAAATTTTAAAAACAAAAAAAAGGTCTATATATTAGTCACAGTTTATCGATTAACTATTAGTTTGTGTAAAAAAATAGAAGTCAAGTGTATACAAGGATATCCTACTATTTTAGAAATAAGACACCACTTTTAGAAACACGTGCAAATGTCTGCAAATGAAGCAATGAAGAATGGATAATAATTACATTGTATTACTCCGTCATAAATGTTGTTCCATTATAAATGGTGTTTTTAAATTTAAAGAAATTGAATTCGATGTTTTAAACTTTATCTCTATCTTATTTTACAGGTCTTCTCTATTTTATGAAAGTAGTCAATTTACTCATTCTAGTCTTTCTATAAAAGGATAGTGTAGCCATTAAATAACATTTTTAATCATGCCTAAAAAAATAACATTTCTTACTTTTATTACATTTTCTCAAATGATTAATTAAGTATAACGAACTACGAAAGTAGTATTATCCAAATTAACACCATTAATCCATTCAATCACTCAATTTGAAAAATCTAAGAAGTTCAATAAAATTTTTTCATTCTATTTATTCATGATGTTATTATACATTAGTGGAGATTTTCCCAAACTACAATGTGCTCAAATTTTCAGCTCTCACGAAGGAAATATTAGTTGGGGTCTGATTATTATCCCTAAATTAGTCGGACAGAAGCTCGGAACTGGGTTAAAAAAACGAACAATTGTTAGTTGAAAATTATTATTCTTTGCTTTAATGAAATTGGATGATATATACTATTATTAAAAAAAAAGAAAAAAAAAAAGAGGACAGCCCCCACCTTTGATTGATGTTGGGTGAAGTTGAAGATGTTTATTTGAATGGGCATTTATTTTAAAAATGGTCCCCTTCACCTAATATCTCCTCCTTTGCTTTTATAACACAAACCAATTATTCATGCACACATTCTTATCATGGAACACTTTATGCCATTCTCATTGAAATACACAAATTACTACTCTTTTATAAGTTTATCTTTCTAGTCATATAATGATGTATTCATATAGTTGTAAGTATATAAACTTGAAAAGCAACACTATTACGTAGATGATGATTTTAAAAGTCTAAATCCTTATAAAGTCTAAGCAACACTTTTTCATGTTTGATCATTTGGAAATGTGTATGCCATAATGAAAACATCCTTGATACATGCAAATTCATCATCTCTTTATCTTTTCACTTGCCTTTCACCTCTTTTTTTTTTCCTTTATCCAAATTCAAGTTTAACAATGTCATTAGATCATTATCATAGTCATCAAAGCCTATTCCTACAAATATGTGGTCAACTACATGAATATTTGTTTCTTAAGTTGTGTTCTTCCCACGTACTACCTACTAATCCAATATCACTATATGATATTGCCTAAATTCCAGATTAGACCCATATTTTTCAGCAATCTAAGTGTTTAAAGACATATTAATCTTGTAAAAGAAAGACTTTTTCTTGATTTGATCTTGTTTGACTAAATTCAACCATCACAATTCATATCTCATACAGTATATGAATATCATCAGTTATCGTATAAAATGAATTCAATCTTTAAATTCAATAATACGTTGTTTCTTGGTTTAACCCTAATCAAACTTAGAACTTTTTTTTAAAAATTAAACCAACCAAGAGATTAGGAAAGAAGAGGTGGGGTCAAGATCCAAGATTAGTGACAATGCCATTATTTTGCAACCCACTTAAATAACAACATAATATATTAAGATTAAAGACAAAATCCTAATTTGCAGGCAAGGTTGAAGGAAGACAATCCCAACCAACATGCAGTCTGACACCCCCACTTTTCCACTTACTATTCTTCTTCTTTTTTTCATTTCTTTGTCTTCTTTCTCAATTTACAAAACTTGTACTCTCTTTCCTGTTTTACACTTTAATATGCCTACCTAATCTGCTTCTGCCTCACCTTTTTTATTTATTTATATATTTTCCAATTTCAAATACGACTCATTCTCAAGAGAAAGATTCCTTTAATTAGAATCGGTATAAGTTTCATCATCTGATAAATTCAGAAGCCTCTTGTTTGTTGTCCAGCTAATCCACAAACAGTTGACTTCCCATTTGATTTTGTATCTTAGATAAACTCAAATAGTCTTACTTTTTTCCAAAAAAAAAAACACTAGTGTAGTGATTAATAATACATATTGAATACATGTATGTTAGTAAATGAGGTAAATAAATATTTGCAAATGAATTCTTAATTGGTCACAACTTATCCACACTTAGAATAGTATTCCATATTTCGCTACATGAGAGTTTGAACTCAAATCCTTTAGGTTGTATTTGGATGAAGGGGTTTAGGGAATGATTTGAAATTCATATCAAATCCAATGATGGTGTTCAAATTGATATGAATTTGAAATCTATCAATTTTATTTTGAACTAATTTTTGAATCATACCTTAATTAAACAGATCAAAAATTCATTCATTTCAAATCTAAGATTTCAAAACCATCAATCCAAACACAAGCTTATATGTTGACTGCATATTCCCCACAAGGATATGTTGGTGGGGGCCTCAGATATATATATATTTATTTAATTTTTTTCTTGTAACCAACATATAGCAGAGTGGAAATGGTGGTATTTCTAGAAAGAGGCATGTGAATAATTGAGGTGGAGTACTGCATAATTTGTTTGGAAGCTGTTAAAAAACATCACATGCAATTGAGATATGTTTTTGAGTTGTGTCCTTGCTTCAGTTTAGGGTTGTACCACATTTTCAAGATTGAATGACGTTACACCTCATTACTTGTTTTTACCATAAATGAAATGGACCTTCTTGCCCTCATGCTTATGCATTACTGAAGCATCAAGTAAATAATATCGAAAATCGGATCCCAAGAGATCGAAAATTGAATATTCATGTCAAGTGTGAATAGTCGAGACATCTGATTTTACTTGAAAAAAGAAGAAGAAGAAATTGTGCAGTGGAGAAAGAGAGATGAATTTATTAATCTGCTGGAAAAAGTGAACCCCTGATACAATAATGCAAGCACTTTTATGTACAGAGATTTCCTCATCCCACCAGTAAAAGAGGTGATGAGGCTACAAAATTCCAAATATTCACATATTAAAGAAACAAAAATAGACCCACAATGGCAAAACTAAAATTCAAAAAAAAAAAAAAAAAAAAGGCTGCTTTCTATTTTTAACTTGCCTCAAAACCCAAAAAAGATGAGGAAACATGAATAACAACAATAATATCACAACTGCATTTTGAGGTTTCATACTAAATTGAGTAAGAACGAGTGCATACTGTTTCAAGAGCCTCAGTCATTAAGGCAGAAAAACTGGTCATAGCTTGGAAAACCCCAGGTAATCCTGTCTGAATGTTATTCAAAGTCATCGCCCTCGTCACCTCCACCGCTTTGGAATGCTTAATCATCTCGTCTTCCACTCGCCTCTGACAAGACGCAAGCTCCGCTTTTTTGTCGCAAAGCGGGTCTCGCGCATCTAAGGCATGGCCGTTATCCGGCCCTGTATCGGGAAGCCCTATACCAACCATGGAGAATGAATGGTAATACTTCTTCTCAATGCTCCTCAACGAGGATGCCTTCTTCTCAAGCTCTTTGGATGCGGTTTCGGTCCGTTTCTTGATCTTGAGTTCCTCTGTTTGTTTCATGTATATAGAATGAACAACATTGATGAAGCTCTTGATGGCTTCAGCTGCCACGGTATCTGGGATCCTATCCAGTGCAAGTTTCCACTCGTCACAAAAGGAGAATACTTGTGATAGCTCCCTGGTTGCATTGGCTGGATCATTGTTGTTGATGGGGACGAGGGTGAGTTTGAACCAGCCATGGAGAGAGCAGACGAACTCACGCTGAAACTTCACGAGGCGACAGAAACTGGAGTTCCACGCTGATACGGCAGACTCAAGATCACGCGTTGCCTGCCTGTGAAGATCTGATGTTGATTCCCCTTTGTTTGTTTGGTTCACAAGGCCTCGAACTTGCTGGACTATGTCGTTCTGGACCTCGTGGAACTGATTCATCGATTTCCACATGTACATGAACCTGCATTTGGTAACAGATATACAGAATTACAAGTATGAACTGGTTTTCCTAGCTCTTGGATGACAGTAATGCAACTTTTATACGATGGGTGTTCTTGGGTGGAATTCAAACTTATTGAAAGATGGTTTTCTTGGAAAAAATAAAAAGGTTTACGTGGACCACATGGCAGTCATGGCCATACACCTAACACCAATTGACTATATTGCCTTTTATAGAGGTAACCTGGAGAATCATTTCCAAGGGACCACAGTGTTTGAAACGGGAAAGAGACAAAACAGGCCAAAATCAAAAACCTATTAGTAGAAATCTTGATATTGCTAACTGGTATGTCAATGGAGGCTAAGGAGAGTAGTACCCGTGACAAAGTTCCACAAGCTGAGGGACAAGGTCAGAGTCTCGTAGGCCGATAATAGCAGACGAGGTGGTCGATACAGCCTGAGATGTCACCACAATTAGAGATTGAAGCCTCTGTATTGATGCTTTTGTCTTGTCCAACTTGGCTTCCTCGTCCGCTCGGTACTCCTGACTTTGAAGTGTTGACAATTTCTTCTCGTGCTCGATTTTCACCCCTTCTCTTGCCTAAATTTATTACCAGCAGCAACACCATTAATCAAGAAATCTAAACAGTAGAATGAAGTGGCACATGATATATAGGCATAAACACCAATATGGCTATAACGGTAACTTCTAACTAATGTTGAAGCACAGTTAATGAAATTTGTTCAACATGGAAGTAGTTTATGTTCTTTTCTTGATGACAGGCAAACAGGAGCTGGAACTAAAGACAAGGTTATGAGAAGGGTAGACCCACAAACATGTCCCAAGCTGACACCCTAAGATCATTCCAGGCTGTCCTTATCAAGCACCACAAACAGTTATTCAGGGCACTTTCGGCATTCCAAATAAAGGGGCAAACAAGAAAGATGCTAAGATAAGCACTCATCCAATATAACATCACCACCACCCAACTTTCAACACATGCTCATCACATCACTACTAAAAATACATCCAAGAAAATGCATCATTTTGCACAATTGTCAACAATGGCGTCTATGCAACGCCAAGACAATACATTTAAAGATTAAAGTGACCAAATTAGAGATTCAGACACTACCTTAACTTCTTGATAGAGTTTCTTCTCCCACGCCAAGAGCCGATCCAAAGTGGAACAAAGGCTCTTCGGACCGCCGGATTGCTCGATCAAACTGGGATCGAAACGGTACTTAACTGCCAATGGAGGCTTCGATGTCCAGCTAGAGCTCAAGTTACTCAACATCCCACTTGAATGATACACTGTCTCTGTGAAACCAAATAGAAACAACATTCAACTTCTTAATACATTAAAAGATCTTGTAATAAACTGCACTAATCACCAAGCACTGGTTCGAATACTAAAAATTAAGGTTAGAAGTAGAACTGCAAATAATAACCAATTGGTGATTTAAAACTCACTTTTCAATTGCTTGAAGCTCCGATCGAGCTGAGCTCGGCCGGTTTCAAGCATCTCGGAGACCTGTTCTCCTGCGGTAGCAGCCTTTTCGAAGTACTCTCTAATGGCGGCCACAATCTCCGCCAAATCTTTGTGCCTAACCACAATCCGCCTATCGGAATTCTCTCCTCG
Organism: Scutellaria barbata; assembly: GCA_028654395.1. Classification (NCBI taxonomy): domain Eukaryota; kingdom Viridiplantae; phylum Streptophyta; class Magnoliopsida; order Lamiales; family Lamiaceae; genus Scutellaria; species Scutellaria barbata. The sequence continues at coordinate 6,970,286 of CM053646.1, read as the reverse complement.
GTGATTCCCATCGCCCCAACTGACCGACGACTTGCCATCGTCCTCCGAAGAAAGCTTCTCCAGTTTACTCGAAAGCTTGGGATTCAAATTGGCCTTGGGAATCCCTGTGTTCTTAGCAGGGGCTGCTTCATTTTTCACGGAGCCGAAATCAGATCTTGATTTGAAGTCCTCCCTTTCATCATCGTCGGATGAGGAAGTTGTGCTGGTATAGTGATCGTGGTCGCCCCATTCACTGCACTGCACCTCCTCTCTCTCAGTCTCCTCCTCTTCGCTTTCCCAGCGTTTCAGATTCTGCCCTTTCTTCTGCAGTGTTGCAGGACCTTGCCTCGTGTAGCTCTGGTCTGAATAGCGCGAGAAGGAGGAGTAATTGGAAGCTCGGTCGTCGAAATGCTTGGCTTGATCGGAGCTGAAAGGGTTCTGATACCGATCGTCTTGATCCCGGACATTGGAGTAGGATGTGAAGCTTGATGCTTTGTCGTCGTTGTCGTTGTCGGTGTAGCGATCGTCGTCGGAATTGCTGTCGTCGAGTGGGGCTGTGGTGGTGTTCTTGTTGCTGTGGAGTTGTTCGAAGTGCTCGGAATCGGGAGGAGAGGGGGGAGGATAGAAATTGTCCCAATTCCAGACGGATGAGGTTTGAGATTGGGTGCTTGAGTAGGTTGAATTAGCTCTGGCCTTGTAGGTGAATTTATGGTTTGGTGGTGGAGAGGATGTGAAGCTCGAGTCGGAGAGGATGTGGGGGACCTTAACGGGCTTCTTCCGGCGAATCGGTGGTGGTTGTTTGCGGGAGGAGGCGGTGGACATGGGCGGCGGGGGAGGAGTGGTGTGGTGGAAGGGGGGAGGGGAGGGGGAGGGGGAGGGGATGTGGTGGTGTTGAGCGGGAGGGATGAAGCTCGGGAGTTTGGCGGCGGCTGCGGCGGTGGTGGAGGAGGGGGTGCGGAGGAGGACCGGGGGGGCGTGTTGCGACACGGCGAGTGGTTCGCCGGAGGCGAAGGTTACGAGAGCGGAGCCGGTGATGCGGAGGGAGCGGCAGTAGTCGGAGTGGGCGGCGGCGAGGTGGTGGCGGGCGTAGACGGCCTCTTTCATGAGGCGGCGCCGCTCCTTGCATCGCCGGACAGTATCCTCGTTGTCCAGCTTGGACGCCGCGCAGCCCATTTCTTCTCAGAGCAATCGCTATTTTCTCTTGCTATGACAGATTTCCCTCGGAGTGAGAACCGAAGGCCGAAGACGGCGGAGGATGGTGGAGATTATGGAAAGAAGGGCGGCGGCGGCGGTGGCGGTGGTGGTGGAGGGAGGACTACGACATTGGACAGTTGATGTCCCATCCGTGTGCCTTTTTTTTCATTTTCTCTCTCTCTCTCACAGAGTTATCACACTACACTCACTTCACTTTACTCTCCTCTCTCTCTCTCTCTCTCTCTCTAGTCTCCACTACTTAAAGGGAAAATCATTTTTCCTAATTTTCTACTTTTCAATAATACTCTCTTTGTTGTTATTATTACATTACAGTGTCTGAATAAAACAATTAGATATGATCTGATTTAAGATGTCCCTTTCTAATTTCCAGGATTTCTTTAATTTCAATCTATAATTATTCAAATCTGAAGTAATATTATTATTGGGGTAATCTTTTGAGATCTGGCTATGTATGACCCATGGTCAATTTCATACGTTAATGTTATTTTATTGTTAAATATACTAAAAGACATTATATTAAAACAGAATAATTCGTTAATTTAAGAATATCCTGTGGCTCTGGTTGTTTTATTTGTACAGATTATTGTGTTTTGCGGTACAATAATTATTGTATAACCACGATAAAAGCTTTTTGCCTTTTATTTTGTTTTTTTAATATTGTGCTGTGTTGTTATTTATTAATTTCAATTTCTAGATTTGGAAAAATTCCGAAATATTCATTATGTTGATGTTTGATTTAGGAAGAAAACTGGATTATTGTGGCCATAAAGAAAATCAAGTACATAAATTATAATGTCTAAAGCTTGAATGTAACGAAACATTTAAATGTAAAGTAATGGGCAAAAAAGTTAAGTTGGTGGGGAAAAGTTAAAACAAAGAAAGATAATTTCTTTCTTAGGTGGGTGGTCTTTACTGGTAAATTCCTCTTTTCTTTTACTTTTTATTCATAAAAAAAGGAGGCATATTCAGAGCATCTAGGTCAAAAGGATTTTTGAGTAATTTAATTTCACCTTCTTTTTTTATTTATTTAGGGGGAGTAACTTAATTTTACTGAAGTAATAAAAAGTTGAAGTTTGAAAGATCAACTTATTCAAGGTATGAACGATGGTTATAAAATAAAGAAATAAGGTTTTGGTTAACATCTTATTACTCCTAATTATTGAATGATTATTAAAAAATATGATTGATGACTTTTCTATGTAATATATAATGTTAGTATTAATAATAACAGTCTTGCTCACTTATTTACTATGGTCACACTTCATGATCGTAATTGCTGTGTTAAAAATTTAAAATATCTATTAATTTCATTTTTTATATAATAAGGGAATATGATCATTAAACTTATCGGTGGTCATATTAAAAATTGTCAACTGTGACATTTGCAGAAAATTAAGAATTATCAATAATAATTTTATGGATCATATACGTATTTTAAACATTGACAAACTTACTTTCGTTGTGGTAAGTGGTAATAATTTTACTGTAAAGACTTGAGAATATTTATTTTAGTTTCCTAATCTATGAATACCTACTAAGAATAATACTCAAATGTCTACCATGAACAACTCTTAATCGTTATATGAAAAATGAAAATTAATAGATATTCTGAATTTTTTAACACATCAACCGATAGAAAGTGAAATTAATAAATATTTTGAATTTTTGATACATCAATCTTGTACACATTAATATATATTCACAACAGGTAGGTGAGCAATACTGTACCTACTAAATACTTTCCAATTGTATAATTATGGCATTTTCTTTTTCAATTTTATATTCAGCTAAGTTGAAATAATTTAACTAAGTTGATTAAGAAAAATGTACTACGACTAGACGTGCTCAAACGGTTCGAACCGGCGGTCAACGGTTCTGGTTCGGAACCGTAACCGTGTATAATACGATTCGGTTTCGGTTTGATTGTTGAAAAAATCGGTGACATATGGAGGGCTGAGATCATTTGCCTGTTGATGATCAGAAGAGCACGACCGTGCGAGATGAAAAATCAAGGCTGGTCAATGGAGCACGACCGTACCCGAGTGATAAAAAAAAAATCGAGAAACCGGCGGTTTGAACGGCCGGTTCCGGTTAACCGTCGGTTTCCAAACCGGAACTGGAATCGGACCCTCCACGGTTCGGTTCCAGTTTCATACCTTCGGTTTCAAAAACCGTCGGTTCCGAACCGACAAATCGGAACCGGATGAACATGTCTAACTACGACATGAATTTGCCTCACTTTGATATTTTTTTTTTTTAAAGCATTACTTATTGATTTTGTCAAAATATGTGAAGACAACTTACCCTAGTTTGGTTATTTATGATGAGATTCATATTCTGATATGTTTTTAAGCATAATTTTCTTTTGAAATTAGTTTTTATTCATTTTATTATAGATTATTATATCATTTCTTTTGGAGATACTAAGTCAAAATTTCGAAAGCCCATAAAAAAGTGGATAAACCCAGTTTTGGTGTGAAATCTCTTTTAAAAAATATTAATTTATAGGAAAAAGGAAATAAAGGTAAACATAGGGGGGGTGAAAGTAAAAGGTTGAAATTTGTGAAAGAAATTCTTTTCCACCCCTATCCCTTTCCCTCCCTTACTGGACCCAACTATCAAAATCACACGCTTTATCAATTTTTTTTACTTCCATTTTTTATTCATTAGTATATATGTATTTATTTATTTATACTTTATTGCCAACCCAAACTATGTTAATGTTTCTTATCACATGTAAATAGAATTATAAGTCAGTCATTGGTTCTATTTATTTGAATTGATGATTTGATTTCAGTAGGAAATTTTAGATATAGAGTTTTAGATTTTTATATGAAATGAATTATAAATTTAGCTAAAAAGAAAAACTAAGAATTTCAACTCTACATAAAATAAATATATCCTCATATAATCTTAATTTCAATTGATACTATACGGGGAAATTCAAGTCAATCAAAATTACTGAAGGAATATCGTAAATGAATTTTAAATCTATCATAAAATAAACTAAAATTAAACAACGTACGTTAATGAATTTGTTAATATTAATTCGAAATTTATAGCTCAATTTCATCCATCCAAATGCATCTTCAATTGATTTATCAAAAATATCATTTAAATCCTCTTACAGTGAAGTACAGCTTGATCCTACTCTGCTATCCAAAAGAACACTAAGACCCAAAAAAAAAAAAACATAATATATAACCACCAAATCTAGAGTGGTCTAAACATGATAAAACCTACATACTTCATCCAAAAACTGTATTAAAACCAGAAGGAGTACCCTCATAGATTTCCTGAGCCAAAAGAGTAAAAGCTGCAAGAATTCTTCATAGACATAGATTATTGTTATTATTTATTTATTTTCCCAAACATAGTGAAAATACTAATTAACTCTTGTATTCCACCTAAAAAGGTGAACTTGCTCTCTAGCCCCCACTTCAAATTAATTCTTTTGTCAGCATTAATTTGTTCCAATTGGTGCAACCACCTCCTCATCTTCTTTCGCAAAAAAGGCCCCACCCCAATCTATTTAGAATTTTCCACTAATGATTCCAGTTCAATCTTCACAGTATTGGATCTCATAATTCATTTTAAAGATGGAGTCGAATCATGTTGTAAACGGGTCAAGCTCGATCGTATGGTTGGAAATTGATTTGAAAAAGATGTTGGTGTTAATCGATATTTGATTAACTTTTACATGGTATTTCGTTTGTTTAAAACTGAAATAAGTTGTAAAATTGAAATCTAAGTTTTGAATAGATAGATTTAGAGTATTTATTTTCTCAAATCCAATTTCAAATGAATGAGAAATTAATCATTAAAATTGATGACTTAAACATGTAAAATAAATTAAAAAGTGTGAAAATTTGAAGAACTAATGCAATTAAAGTTAAAAAGATGCAAAAAGTTCGAACCATTGTAAGCCAAGTTATTACAAATCAAAAAGTGTTTAGTTATGAAAAAATACACGATGTCTTTAATTTCTATAAATATACCTCATATTCAATCATTTCATTCATTTACAGTTGGCATTCTTAGCATTCTTACAACTATAATCCTCTCTTCTTTTTGTCTTAAAAAATTTCAAATATCATTTTTCGTTCGTCGGAATTTTTTTTAACTCATTGTGCTATCTTGATCAGGACATTTATCATAGGCAATAATACATTGAATAAGGAACAATTTTATCTTAAAAACAAGAATTTAACTCTTACCTCAACTTTCTCTATTTGTTACTTTGAGCCATTTCTCAGGTACACCGAACGGTCTACACACATTTTGCAACACCCATAAGAGTATGAAATAGCAACTCCAAACGCAGTGTTTGAATCAAGAAAAAAAAAAAAAAGGGTCATATTATGATATAGCAATGGATATCCAAGTGAAAGGGTCCCTACCACTAGGGTACCACGTTTAATTTGGGGAGGTGGTGGTTATATAATGAAAGAATCAATCTATCAATAGGACGTCGCCATGGATCCCACCACACATATCATCATCCAAACCATTAATGGTTCTAACACTAGCAACACTTTACTCGAAACCTTAATTTTGATCTGTGTTTATATATATATATATATATATATATATATATATATATATATATATGATGGATTCTTATATGAATTTGTTTCATGGACAGGCGAGTGAGGTTGTTGCGATTCATGCGATCAATTTTCAATCAACGTGGTTTTTGTATTATGAAATATTTTTATGTATTTTATGGAATATTTTTAAAAAATTATAATTTTTTATGAGTATTTAATACTTTTGTTTATATTAAATAATATTTTTATATGTATTAGATAATATTTTTGGTTTCGTGACTTCAAATTAATGATTGGTTGTAATTTTGATTATTAATATTTTTATCCTCATAATTTAATATTTTTATATGTATCATATATCATATCATACTTTCTTATTAATTGGTCCTTAACGGATGTTGACCCGTGTCGATCAAACTAACCATACTCATTTACAGAATGAAATTAGTCTCACACAAAACCTACCCTTATATCAAACTGTTATGAGTGCTTTAGCACTTTTCTTCACTTGATTTCTAAACTAAAACATTTTTCAAGTTGTTACTCATATTTTATGAAGTTTTTTATATTATCACCTGAACTTGAATTTTTACATAATTTCAGGTAAAAAAACAACTGAAAAACTCAATATACAATCTAACTCAAAATATTAGACAAAATGCATTAGTTATACTCTAAAATAAACCCGCTTTTGAAGCCAACTAAATTAACCCTGAGTCAATTTTATGAATTGGATTTGCATCCAAACCAAGCAAAAATCATTTTAGGACTTATAACATTTTTTGTTTGATTCATGCTTGAATCAATCAAGAATCATGAAATTAACTCAAAGTTATAATTTATTTTGAATGAGGGTCATTTTGATGTATATCTCTTACACTTTGGCGATATTTGGAGGTAAAATACATTAATGAGTTTTCCGACAATTGTATTTGATTGAAAAACATCGAGTTCTGGTAGCAATTTGAAAAATATGATCATTCGACAAAATGTTTTAAAATATATGTTACATTTTGATACTAACCCTTTTGATTATGAAAATATCAAGCACCATATCTTCCTGCATCGTGTGGCACACCATGAACTCATCAAATAGTCCCAATCGCTTGATCCCCCCAAATAAAAGAAACACGAATAGTCCCATATACACTGTAGTAGGATCTGTAAAATTTTCACAAGCACTAGAACTTGGAAATGCTGATCAGAACTTGGAACTAGGTTGTGGAAATGGTTTTCAATATGATCTTGTGACTATAACTTATGAATTACATGAGAGAAATGAAATTAAAAGAGGTGTGAGGGACAAGAAGAAATTTATATATAGCTTAAATGAATATTTATATAGTAAAGGTCTTGAACAGTAAAAATAGATTTAGTTGATGATGGTATCTAATAAATCCTTTTTTAAATTAATCTCATAATTGGGGCCGCCAATTCAATCCAATCGAGTCAAGGGTCATTTGGGGCAAGATTAATTCATTTGTTAAAATGTGAAAATGTGAAAATTAATAAATATACAATTTTAGTCGAAATTTAAAGGTAAAGTTTAAAGTGGGAATCAAGCAAGTTGGTAGATGAACACAGTCAAGAGAGCAGTTACCGGAGAGAATGGAGCACCCATTTGTCATTTCTTTCCAGCAGATAATTTTGTCTGTGTTCCTTCGCATAACAACTTTAAGACATATCTGCATCTAATCATATGTATGTGCGTCCTAAACTTCACACCCTTTTAATTTGTTCTTCAATAAATTCGTGAAAGACTGATATATCTGCATCTAATCATCATCATCAATAAACTCCATGGAAGGCCAAAACATATATTTCTAAGCAAAAATTGGGCCCATGTCCTTATGAAGATTTGTAAAAAGACATAAACCCTTGATCACACTTTTTATGTTATTGTTTTAAGTGAAACATCAGGAAATAATAATAACAACATACACAGACCTTCCCAGAAGCAGCATCAGCATTCCCCTGTACCTTTTCCTTTTTCCATGACAGAGTACATGAGACAAAAATAATGCATAATAAACACAGTATCCATTGGAAAGACATATCACATGACTCCCATTTTATACATATATGCCCACACTCACAGTCACACGCACATATACATAGAGAAGAGAGGATCCCAGTTTCTAACCTTAGCTTTCTGTCGCTTGAATTGGCCACTATCCTTTGTATCTATTCTCTTTCTTTTAACTTTTTCATCTGCATTCTGTGTCTTTAAAATATGGTCTTTATTTGCATCAGAAGAAACCCTTGCTTCATCAGTGGCTACCCTTTTATTCTTTACCTTTAACATCTTCTACTCCAAGTCACTCATATGTGACCCTTCTTCTTCTGCAGTCTTTACAAACTCTTGTTGAAAAGAAACCTCTTGGAACTTCTTCCTCAGCTCTGCATACAGTATCACGTACTTTTTTAATTTTGTTAAAACACCAATTGATAGTATTTTTTTTTTTTAAATAATACATTTTATTTAAAAGTATTATGTATATAATAAGGTTATACTTCTACCGGCAAAATTTTCCCTAGAAAGGAGGAATTCTATTTCCAATCCAAGCTGCAGAGATTGAGACATGTTGAGGTACTTTAACTTCATTTTATTTTAGGCTTAAACAAAAAAAAATTCCAAAATTTTACATTTTTTTCTATTTTAAGTCAATTCTTTTAAAATTATCAATTTTAATCATAAATTAACCAATTGATTTTAATTTTAACTAATTCATGATTTTGGTTAAAATTAAAATTGTGTGTATGATGATGAAAATGCCAAATACATAATATATAAATGATGCATTACTTAAAATTAATTAATGTTAATTAATTATAAATTAACCCACTATATATATATATATATATTAATTTGTTACTTCCAAATCTCATAGGAGAAGAAATGAGAAAATTAATTCAGCTTGAAAAGAGAATTACTCATACACTAAAACGTTGTTTATATATGCTTACTAAAACACTAATTTTACCTCAAGGAGGTCCATGGCTCCGGCCTAGGCTCTTGAGATCGACTTTTCATCGTTTGTCTGGTTTACTTTCAGCTGGAAGTTTGAGACATTTCTTCATTTCAATGAATGATATATCATTTATATATTATCTACATGAAATTCACATCACAACACATAATTTAAACTTGACATAAACTAAAATTGAAATCAATTGGTCAATTCATGATTAATATTGATAAATTTAAAAGAATTAACTAAAATATAAAACAACTATAAAACTTTGGATTTTTTTTTTTGTTATTAAGCCTTTATTTTGTTATCGCATTTTAACTGTAATATATAAATGTATTTTAGTAATAGATATAAATTAGCATTTTCTTATATTTTAAAAAATTCAACAATTTTTAATTAATGTACAATATTGTTAATTTATGTAAAAAAATTGAAACATGTAATTAATTTCAATAAAATCGATTGAACAATCAGTCTAATTGGCCACATAAGCCAGTATTTTCATTTAATCATAGCAACTTGCATTCATGGGTCATGTCCTCATTTAATCGATATAATTACACAATTTTTTGATTTTATTTATTTATTTATTGTAGTGTATATAATTTATCGTTTTACATTATTTGATATTCTATTTCTCTTACTTGTTTATTTTCTAAGCATTTTGACCAACTTTAATGGAGGATTTCTGAAGGACAAGTCTTATTGTTCCGACCATTTACGTTATAGTATGGTAGACAATCAAGCTATAATTTATTCATTATCGACGATAATAAGAGAGATTTATTTTTAGTGCGTTTAATATATATGAATTATATATTTAGGTAAATGTTCATTTTTTGTATATAACTGTACTTAATTAGTTCTAAATGATTCATGATTATACTAAGCAATATGTGTATTGCCACTTATCAGTAATTGAACTGATCCACTCTTAATAAATACATCCGCCATAAATATGGACCACACTCAAAAGAAAGGGGTATATCCCCAATTGATGTCAATAACTAATTGACCGTTCATATATGACCGATCAATCAAGGTTAATACCTTTATTATGAATGAAATGAAGAATAGAACGAAGGGCCATATGATTGATTAGTTAGATTTGATTGATCATGACTAGGACTTCGTATATTCTTTTTACCGTTATTCAATTTGATCGATCATATTTGATTGATCAGGAGTGCCTAAATTCTTTTTACCGAGCAACAACTTTTAATCTTGAATTACTCCCATTTTCACTTAATTAATTTACTTGTTTGACCAAAGTTCAATTTACACATGAACATTCATCACATGAGTTACATTTATGTACACCAAATGCACGATGCAACTGGACGTGATTCGGATTCATTGGATTTTTATTTTTATTTTTTTAATTCATGTCCTAACTTAATTTATATTATATTAGTATAATCTTTATATTATATTAGAATGACTTTTAGGTACGAATATAAAAAAAAAATTAACACAATTTGTATCAACATATCTTTACGTGATGTTGTTTAAATATTTATCAACATAATTATATATTTATGTAATATTAGTTATACTTATATCAACATAAATGTTATATTATTATAACTTTAAAGATTCATCTAATGTAACATACTCCCTCCGTCCCACGTTACTTCGCACACTAAATTGGACACACTTTTTAAGAAAAAGTGGATATTTACTTTTTGATTGAAGGTATAATGGTCAAATTTGGCACAACTTTTAAGAAAAAGTTTGTATATTAAATGGTATTGTGTGAGAAAAAGTAATGACATTCTTTGTAAATAAATGTGTATTGTGAGGGTGTTAGTTATGTTAAAATTTGCCATTTTTGGGTGTGCAAAGTGTTTGGGGACAAACTAAAAATGAAAGTGTGCAAAGTGTTAAGGGACGAAGTGAGTATATGTTTAAGTGTAAATGTATGAATGTTATAACTAAAATTTATACATATTTGTCAGAATATGAATATGTGAGTATATGTTTAAGTGTAAATGTATGAATGTTATAACTAAAATTTATACATATTTGTCAGAATATGAATACGTGAAAGAATGTGTGTACCCTCGAAGCGTGCGAGAGCACGTGAAAGTATATGACGACGTATTAAAGATGGATTGTATGAATTTATAATCCATGCACCAATTTCACAGGAGTATTTATGGCATCACTTAATTTTATGTCGAATTCATATATCTTTATCAAAATTATTTAAAATTTGATAATTAATTTAATATATAAAAAAAACTATTTAAAATCACACAGTTTTTAATAATAACATAATATCAAGATATTATCAAACGGTGGAATATTGTACCGGCTCGATTGAGAACACAGCATAGCAGTATATAAATACGAGCACACACTGCGCGTCAGCTTCTCCCAACGCCGACTTTGAAAAAATCCCTTTCCATTATGTGCCGAATAAACTGCAAGTCACGATATAATCCTCTCTATTTCTAAACCCTAAGCTTCAACATTTAAACCCTAGATTTTCGATTCCTTGTGTTCGCTCAATATATGCATTCACAGTGTTTATGCATATGTGAAGGTGCTTGATACGGTTATCCTCTGTAAATTCATATACTCTTGGTGGAGGATCAAGAAGATACATTTTGGAATTTCGAACATGGACATTGAGCAACAGCAAGCGGAGCACATAGACTGCTTTGTGAAGCAGGCGTCGAGTCTCAATGGCGCGGCGCTCTCAAACGTCGTCGTTGAGGCTACTTCGCATCCTTCCCTCTTTGCTTTCTCCGAGATTCTCTTCGTTCCTAACGTCCTCGAGGTTTGCCATTTGTTTTTTTTTTCTATTAGTGCTATCGTTCTTTCTTTTTCTTTTTCGTTGTTCTTTTGGAATTCCTTATGAATTTTGGTGTAATCGTGGGGTTTTAGGGTTTCGGCCGGTAATGCTTTTGGCAGGTCGTAAGGTTGTAAATTTAGGTTCGCTAATGCGTGATGGTTTTTGTTCTGCATTTTAGATTAGATTAGATTTTGGAATACGAATGTTTGTATACTTTCCCCATATGGTTTTGGAAATTTACTCTGATATGATCTTATTTTCCTTTTGGAATTTTCACTTGATTTTGTTGATATTTGGGGTAAATAGGTTATGTGAATGAGTGTCCTATAGGAGTTGAAAATGAAGTTAGATCTGCACCATGCTCATATTTTCTTGTGAATTATGCTTTAATAATGGGCCAGTGGAGCATGGTAAACAATAACAAAGTGCATTCAGTTTCTGAGTTCCAATGAAATAGCGGCAATAGAACAGTCAACCACCATAGTCAGCCTCTTGCATAGGGGCCTCTGTTGTGAGATTATGTAGCCAATTTTTCTTGCCTTTCGGGCTATGTATGATAATAGTGCTGATGGAGGATCCCTCTATTGTGAGAATTTTCTTTCGTAAGTATATGGCCATACAGATTAATGCTTTTAGTTGTAGTTGGACTGGTCTAATTTACATTATAATAATGCTTTCAACCTACACCTGTTTGAAGTTTCTTTTTACCGGTGCTTATGAGTTGTATACTTTATGGTCACCACTGAATAAATATATTACATTTTGTTATAATTTTTTTTTCATTATGTGATGTTAATTGTCATTTGTTTTGGTGCTTCTGTTAAGATACCAACCTCTGGTTTGCTACATAAGGGATCTTGTGTCATTTCATACTTGAGTGTGTGACAATGTCGAAACAAAGTTACTCTTACAGAAAGTAATGAATCTTTTACTCATTACATATCTTAAGCTCCATTAATTGATATTTTCAAAATTAAAAAATTCAAGAATCCAAAAATAACTAAATTGAAATTTGTTGCTTAGTTATTTCTGTGTTCAAAGTAATAACAGTTCGAGCTGCATTCTAGTTGCGAGAACTTATGTAGAGTTTATTTATCCTTTACCTTAATGCATAGAGTTGTGTGCAGCTTGAAGGAACTGAGAATAGTGTGTTCCTTGACTTGCTTCGCATGTTTGCGCATGGTACATGGAGTGAATATAAGAGTAAGCATTCTGTTTTTCATTTGTCATTTTTCTCTCTCCCCCCTCCCTCTCCTCCCTCTTTCCCCCTCTGTTTTTATTTTTACTTTCATATGGTACCATGCTCACTGATCCGTCTGTAATGAGGAGACCTGTCTGTTTAAAGGATGGGAAAAGATCATCAAGTTTGTTACAAGTATTTGGCTGTGTGCATATAAGACATAATGTTGTGCGCCCTTTCCTTAAGATATTTGTTTCTCCATAGAGTTATTTTTTTTCCTCTAATGAATTTTACATTCCATGTTGTGGGACAGGTGTTTCTAGCCATCTTCCACAATTGGTTCCAGACCAAATCCTTAAGTTGAAGCAGCTGACTGTACTAACTCTGGCCGAGACAAACAAGGTAGCTTTCCAGCATTCTGTGAGTGTTTATTTATAAAAAAAAAAAGAAGATTTTCTTGCCAAGATGTATCTTCTTGCCCTTAAAATTGACTTAAAACATCTTGTATGGTTAAATTTGGAAGGAGCAAGATGGTAAATCATGTAAATTTAATTGAAATTCGCATAATCGTCTTCCAGTATAGAGCTTTTGCATGATTATTATGTTGACTATCTTTTGTATTCTTAGTTTACATAATGAACTATAGTACTGTGCAATGATGGACCTCAGGAGTGAAATTTATCTGCTACTGGCCAGTCCATTCTTTGGCCCCTCTTCTTGGTTGCTTATCAAAGTTTGCAGTCCCAGCTCATTTTGTTTTGTTACTATTTTTCCCATTTGCCTATTGCACTGTTTTTTTATGTGTAAATACATGGGAATTTTTTTTTGTATGTATATATATGTGTGTGTGTGTGTGTATATATATATATATATATATAGAGAGAGAGAGAGAGAGAGAGAGAGAGAGAGAGAGAGAATCATGAATAGATCAATATTTTTAAGAAACTGAGGCAAATTAGCAAAATTTGTAAGATTTGGATTTATTTGGCTACTGAACATATATTTAACTATCTATTTATATACATTTCTGTATATATTATATTATCTATTCCGTGGAATCTATTCATATCCCAGTCAGCTAATATTTTTAGTTTGATTAGCCTTTCATTTCATTCCTATAATTTTTGTTTTCAAGCACACAGTTGGTTATGAGTTTATTGGATTTTTTTCTCCATGTTACCCTTTTCAGAATACTTGTCTCTTAAGATTTTTCTTTGCCTAGGTATTGCCCTATGATACATTAATGCTGGAGTTGGATGTTACAAATGTTCGTGAGTTGGAAGATTTTCTCATTAACAACTGCATGTATGTGGTAAGTTTCTGCTTGCCCTCCCTGCCTATGTTAGTACTTAGTAAATCATTCATGAACATGCATTATAAATCTATATTAGATAAAAGAATAGTATTGTTCAGGTTGGCCCATCGAGTTATTTCTCTCTTATTTTTTAAAATTTCATCATCTTTGATTCTTTTTTGTTTTGCTTTCTTTTGCTAATTTATGTATGTTGATAAATGGCCTAATAACTTTGAATATAAAGTTGATGGAGACATCTAAATCGAATAAGTGCTGATAATAAATCCTTAATTTGTTGCTCTTACTGTGCTTAGGGGATAGTCAGAGGAAAGCTTGATCAGTTGCGAAGATGCTTTGAGGTTGCTCTTCAACATTTTGACCAGTTTCAGTCTTTTGTTTTACTTGACTGCTTATCTGGCTTTTAATCACTAACTAGTCTGATTGTCAATGAACTTGTAGGTGCAATTTGCAGCAGGTAGGGATCTTAGACCTGGGCAATTGGGTAGCATGATTCAAACATTGACTAATTGGTAAATATTTCTTGCCTTGCCAAGGGTGTCAAATTATGCCGTTCGATTTTTGTTTATACTTAATAAGTGATCTAGAGTATTATCTTTTGTGGAGGTTTCTCCTATGACTATGAAATGTTCAAAAGAAATTCAATAAAATATGAGTCCTGCCTGATAGTGGCACAAAATTATAGTTATTCAGATTCAGTAGCTGCTACTTTCAAGATTGTAAGATGATTCAAAGAAAGACCTGTACCTTTGCCTTCATTGAAACCTGCCACTATAATCAAAATACATGCTTTCATGGACACTCAATTCCCTTTTTGCTCCATCTTCCGCTGAGTTCTACTCTGCGTTCATTAAACTCTTAGTTAAAATTCTGTCCTAAAATTAGTCTGAATCTAAACTATGAACAAGTATGAAATATCTGCTTGCATGAGGTTACATCAGCAGAAGCTATTTTAAGGTTCTTGTCTGATAAGAAATTGTTATAGTCTTGAAGATTTGATGGACAACATTGCAGCTGCAGTTTGTATTACTTTTTTCACTTTTTACTTTTTGGTAGTTCTTACTTAACTGTATAGTACGTGGAGTATCTGCTTATGTACGTTTGCTTAATTGTAGGCTATCTACGTCGGATGATCTTCTTGTCTCAATTCAAGACAAGATAAAATGGGCAGATTCAATGAGTGAGATAGACAAAAAGAACAGAAAGGAAGTAGATGAAAGGGTGGAAGAAGTGAAGAAAACACTATCTTTGAAGGTCAGTTATTGTGAACTTTCTTTAGTGTTTCTGTTTCAAAGTGTCGTGTTTAGTTGTCATTGGATGTGTTCCAATGCTATCAGTCATCATGTTTATTATGATAATAAGAGCAACCACATGTGGGACTGTTTACCTCTTATCAGTTTCGGAATTCTTTGATGAACCCATTATTTAGTATGTTCTTGTAAGATCTCAAATGTAAATGGTATTTTATTAGGTGACTAATTACCCTTGGAATGCATATTTGAGCTTTGGCTAGTATGCTACCCAACTCTATTTGCGACTAAAATGGCTGGAATCATCTTTTTTTTTTTTTGGTTACAATAACTAGTATATACATATTATCTCTGGATATCTTGGTAGATGTGTCTTACGTTGTGGCAGAAGTTACCAATTGTAAGCAGGGCGACGTTGAGTTCCGAGGACATGAGGAGATCTTTTCTGAACACGGTGGAGTAATGGACTTTGAGGAAGATCGTAGCCGCTCGAAGAGGTAGCATTTGGAATCCTTACTTCTACTTTATGATTCTGCTATGAAATTCATGGACCACTGCCAGCTTCTTTGAACTCTGAATCTTCCTTCTTGGAATGTGCATCATAAAACCAATTTTCACCTTGCCAATGCCCCTATTTTTATTATTATTATTATTTTTTGTCTAGTGGCATATTCTTAAGTGGGGTTGGATCGTAGGGGCCAGAGTAATCTAGAAAGCTCTAATTTTGTAGGGAAGCTAATTCACTAGTTTTGGGCTTATTTCTTGTCAAGATCCATTAGACTCTTGATACTTTCCTATTTGACTTGTATATGCAGGAGGCGACATCCCATAGGTTGAGGAGATATGGTTAAGTGAAGATCCTAGGGGGAATTGGTTGTGTGCAGCTTGCCATTTTTTGGATTCATGGCATTGCGACAAACAAAGTTGCTGCTCTTAACAATGGGTCTATAGCTCTGCATTAAACATATTGAACAAAAAAAAAAAAAAAAAAGACTTGAAAAATTTACATCATTTGCTCATATTACCTCAGTTGATTTCTTTCGATTTGATGAGGGGAAGATCTATGTTTGTGATGCAGCTGAAACAAATCTTAGCTATGGTACACATCAACAATTTAATGAAACTCACGGAAATAGTTTTCGTATATCCTCTTATCACTGTGGGAATAGCTACTGTGAATCTGTGATGAATATATGTAGGATTTTGATGCATCTTATCACTGTGTGGGAATAGCTACTGTGAATCTGTGATGAATATATGTAGGATTCTGATGCATCCATTGTATTTGTTGATTTCTAGGATTTTGTTTCTCCTGTGTGGCCTTTATTGCTAGGCCCTTTCGACCATCTTTTGCCATTGCATGCACAGATTGTGTGTTGTTATTATGTTTGGTTGAAGGTGTTTTACAACACCGTACTTCCATATTGAACGTGAAGTATAATTGGTACTCCTAAGTGGTGCACAGGCCGTTGGTTCCTTTGTTGCAAATAGTGATTCATATTTTTTATCATGCTGATATTTGCTGTGTTAAGTGTTATTTTAAACATGCGACAAGTTTGGATGTGTTGATAATTTTATATCATGCTTTCGATATATGCTGTGTTTATAAGTGTTATTTTAAACATGCGACATGTTTGGATGTGTTGATAAATTGGATTAGCTGATTTATTGATGAATTTCGCATGTTAAATGAGAGGTGTGTTGGTAAATTGAGATTATACTCGAGAACAAACTTCAAAGAAAAGAAGCTTGATGGAGCTTCAGTAGATTAACATATGCAGGTTCTTGAACCAGAGATCAAGAACAATTATTCTACAACATCAAATAATAATTCTCTATTATTATTTTATAACGTATACACTTCATCCAAGCACACAGGAAGTGTTCTCCATCTTCTCCTTTCCAGCATCTTATTCGATCCTGTGACCAAAACCAAAAACAAATTAGAGATTAGAATTAAGTGAAAATTGCATGAGAAAAATAGAGAGAGAGAGAGAGAGAGTCAGACTTGTCGCAGTCAACGGTGCGGGAGACAGGGATGTCAAGCTGAACTTTGCACTTAGTTGGAAGGCTCTGAGCAGCCGAATCCTTCAAGTCAGCGTAACGGTTGGCGGCGGCTTTCACGCAGCTGCAAGCTGCCCTTTTGTCCGCCGTGGTTTTACCCAACTCTTTCACCGTCTGCACTCCCTCACAGCACGCCGGAGTCGGGGTGTCCCCATCCCGTCCTCTCAGGTAATCGATGCATGGAAGCAACGCCACGTCCACCTGCCCGCATGTCACTGCCTCCCCGTGCTGCGCCACCATTAAAACCACCGCGATAACTGCAAGGATTGCCACAATGCCACCCTTCATTTTGTGAGTTTGTTTAAGGTTTATGTGTGTGGTGGTTGTAAATGTTTTGAAGGTGTGGAGGATATTTATAAGCATTGAAATGGGGCATTCTGTTGTGCTCTTTTGGCTTCTTATTTGCAGGCTAGGGTGTAATGTCATTTGATGCCTTAAAATAGAAAATAGAAGACAAGGATCTCAAACTGTTCTTATCTGCTCATGATCTACTTTTCTTGTGTGGTTTTGTAAGCTCTTGCTTCCTTTGCCTCAGTTTGTTTCATGCTTCCTTGTCACTCTTCTATCTATAGATTTTATGGGACACAAAGTTGCATTTGAAATAAGTATTGAGAGATATTACATGTAAGATTCGAACATAAACTTTAACTTTATTGTGAATTATAAGATCACCAATAGGATTGTCGTGCTACAATAATCAAGAAAAAGCTTTGATTTTAGAACAAATGTTACTCGAATCCATTGTGATCATTGAAGCAAAATTTATTTAGATATATTAGTTGATTAGAATCTTCAGTGGCAAATCTATTTAGCAAGTTGTTGGTTCTTTGCATGTTGTAAAGTTCATAATCAATTCATATTTCTTAGCACCACCAATCAAATTACTTATATAGTCCAGTTGAATTAAATGACCCTACTATAGTTACCACTAAATTATGTTAGCCCACATTAAGAAGTTATGTTGAAATCCAACAATAAGAATAAGTTTTTTATTTTTTTCTTAATCAAGAAAATGCCTAGAAATCAAATGAATATTTTCAACGCTAGCTCCTAGCCTCCTATTAAGAAACAACTAATTTTTAGTTTAATACAATAAAATTAAAATAGTAAACAAGCATAAATCTAATTTGCGTTTAGTGAGATTAGACCTTTATTTTCAAACTCAAACTTAATTAGTTAAAACTTATAATAAGTGTAGAAATATCAAACTATTTTGTCAATACATATTTAGTCCTATTTGACAAAAAATTATACGAGTTACAATGCTACTTGGATATATTATATATGAGAAATTAATACCAAATTTCCATATTTTATACACACACACTACCCTGCCCATAATATTAATGGATAAGATTAGTTATCATTTGTTCGTCATCTTTGCTATTTAGGGCAGCACATCTTACTTCACAAAAACAGACTCTTTGCTTTCAACCTTGTTATAAATCGCATTCAAGAATTAATCCTACACTATACAACGTCCAATCTAAAGACAAAAAGTTATAAATAACACTAATCGTTAATCTCAAATTTAAAGGAAAATGAAGGGTGTCAATATCATCATGGTAACAATGATTGTAGCCGTAATCTCAGCCGTTGCTCATGAGGCCGTAACTTGTGACCAAGTTAATACTGCTTTGTCGCCATGCATCATTTACTTAACCGGACACGAGGGTCGTCCGTCTCCAAAATGTTGTTCTGGCGTCAAAGCAGTGAAAGAAATGGCCCAAACTAGAGCCGATAAGAGGGCTTGTTGCCGCTGCGTTAAGGATGCGGCTGCCCGCCACGCCGACTTGAAGGACGTGGCGGCTCAGAGCATGCCCTCTAAGTGTGGTGTTCAATTGGATATTCCTGTTTCTCGTGACCTCAATTGTGACACGTGAGTTTGTGTTCACATTTCTCTATTGCAATTTGTGGGTAATATATGTTGCTTCCAAAATTAATTATTGGATTGAAAATTTAAGTAGAAAAATTATGTATTTATTTATTTCTGAATTTTTTTTGTTGTTGTTGTTGATTTGCAGGATCAACTAAGACAATGGGGAGCTATATATAGAGAAATTGGCATGCTTGCATGAAGCACTTGGACACATATATACAATTTCTAATTGTTGAATAAATTATCCATGTATTTTTTCTTAATAATAATGAAGGCGTTTTTATTGCTGGTAAACCCAATCGGATCATAATTGTTAAGACTTATAATGGAAATTAAGTCCCTTGTGTATATCATGCGAGATTATCAAATAGTATAATTTACATTACAACGTTTTAAGATAAGATGCATATATTATTATAAACCTCACATGTTTAACTATTACTACACATATATATATACATATACATGATTAATCAAATTAATGTTAAATTCAATTTTGAAACAAAATTATTTTTTGAAGATATAAATTTTCAAAACAAATTATAAATATACCCCCTCCCAAAAAAAAAAAAACGTGGCCAAACACTGTTTTAACCGATGGAATCAAAGTTCTTACAATTATTTTTAATCTTTTTTAACAGGTCAGGCCGATGATTGATTCTCATCCGAATGGGCTATAAAAAAAAATAAAAATCATTATAACTTGTCTTTATTCAAACTAAAAAAATCCCCAAAAAAATATCGATCATATAATGTTGTGCCCCAGATTATAAAGTCATCCCTAAAATCATTATTAAGGGACCGTTACATGTAACGCCCTCCTTTTGGAGAGTTTAAATAACACTAAAAATTACTTAAAAATCAAAATTTGTATCTTTTCAACATCGCTATAATTTTTTAGTGTAATTTGGTGATTCGATCTAAAATCGAACCGAATAAAATTAAAATAAAAATAACTTAATTTTTTGATAAACAAACGAAATTGATATGTAGGTAAAAATCGAACCAAACCAAACCGAATCACTTGATTTGATTCTTTTTTTGGGTTCGGTTATACGCACCCTATTTACATGCAATGATAACCACGATTGCACTACTCCGCATCTTCTACTTTATAACCTAGAATTTGCATTTTTCAAGCTTTTCTTAAGTTATTTTGGGTTACTTTTATGATAATAACATTTAAAGATATTTCTCATAATTTGATTTTTTTTAAAGAATGTAATATAGAGTTAAAAGTCAAATTAAGCAGGAGGGATGTTTGATTCAACTCTCCAATGAATTGCATATTCTAAAATATGAATTAGTTAAATAGGCATGCTAAAATATTAAATTCTTATATACATACATATTTCTTATATATGTTTTTTTTAAAATTTTAATTAATATAAATGCTTCTTAGACCTGTCTATAATCTTTTATATAAAATATATCAATTTAGATTTCACAAATATTTTCGAATCTTTCATCGTTTCTTCCTTTTAAGTCACGTTTATTGAAATATCCAACTACTTAATATTCACCCAACAGTTTTAGGTTTTATATTCAAAATAGTAATGTATTTCATATTTTATACATCAATCATCAATGTATATACTAATTATTAAAGCACTATTACATGATAAATATATTATATATAATTACAATATAATAAGATAATAAATTAAATATCTCTTTAGATTTAATCGGATGCCCCACATTACGTAATTTATTTGTCTCTTTTCAGACAACCACGTTACATTGATTAACAATTATACTACTTTATAATATAAAACAACAGTATAAAATAAAACGTGCTTAGAATTGATTAAATAATTATATTTTCACATTATCCAACTTCAACAACCAAAAAAAAAAAAAAAGAACTTTCATAGAAAACGCTGCTCAGATCATTGGAACAAAATATTCATTTTTAATTTATTTCTGAATCACTATATATAAATTAGGACAGATCAAACATTACAGAAACATATACCCAGAATTTGTTTCTGAAAATCCTTCAAATTTTATATTTTTGCTATATATTTGCATTTCAATTTAGATAGAAACAATGGAAGCACAAAATGCATCAGAAATTGATTATCTGGCTTGGCTCCAAGCCATACAAAACTATCTACTCAGCGACTCCGATTTTCCACTCAACAATCCACTCGATCTTGCAATTACAGTTAACTATGACGACGATCATTCATCAGAAATGGTTGAGGAGTTATTAATGTGCGATGACAGTGATTCAGTAGTGGCGGAGGAACCGCCGGTTAGTGTGGCGGCGCAGCCGGTTCAGTGGAAGCGGTACAGAGGAGTGAGGCGGCGGCGGTGGGGGAAGTTTGCTGCGGAGATAAGGAACCCCGACAAGAAAGGGTCCAGATTGTGGCTGGGGACCTATGAGACGCCGGAGGAGGCAGCTATGGCTTATGATAGAGCCGCGTTTAAGCTACACGGCTCACGGGCTCGGGTTAATTTTCCACACCTTATCGGCTCGGCTATTGTGGAGCCGACTAAGGTGGCTCAGCCGCGCTGATGTGTGGCTCAGCCTCCGCCTTCAGTATTGTTTACTTGTTTTCATTTCATCTACATTAACATATGTCTCTGGTCCAATAAAATGAAAATGGGAGTGCCCTAATTAGTACATAAAATACTGCTTTTTAGGGTTTTGTTTTTATTTTTAAAAATAGCAAAAACCTGAAATCTCATTCTCTAACTATATATATATATATATATATATATATATATATATTTTTTTTTTTTTTTTTTTTTTTTCAATTTTGATCTGAATTTGCTCAAAATATCAATTTATATTTATGTGGAGTGCTGGATTGAAAAATCCTCATAAGCAAACCCAATGTACGTCCACGTTTCAAGTTAAATCAAATTAAAATTGAAAGAAAATGATAATTATAAGATCAACAATACTTGAGGTTGATGATAAGAATTGAACTATAAATAACATGTCGAAAATTTTAATTTTCAATATAATTGGATCATTGAGTTGAAATTGAACAAAAATTTCTAAATTTTCAAAAATTGTTGTTCTAATTATCAACTCGAAAAGTTACTGCCTCAAAGTGTTAAACCCCTATAACTTACCAGACAAAATGGATAATAAATTTGATAAAATTGGATATATAAACCAAAAAAGGATAAGTGCCAATTCTGATTTAAATTGATGATTAATTAATTAGATCCAACGATTTGATTCAGCCATAGAATTTAATATCTACACATGTTGATACATTTCAATTTAATATAAATGATGTAATTGAATCATGACTATTTTAGCAATTAACTCGGAAAATTGGCCAGAATAACTCTTTATTAATCAAGCCCTTGAATAGTGTATTAAATACCCAGCCAATTATAAGTTTTGAATTTAAGACTTCTTATAAATTTTTAATAACTTATAACATTTTGATACAGGATTTAATTAGTTCAAGGACACAAACTTATTCTTTTTTCTCTTAGATTTAACGAATTAAATTATAAATCAAGTAGGATTTTATAAGTTCTATGACTTCTATCAAAGATTTAGTTGATTGTGAGTATATATTCAATTGATCAAACAGTGACAGGAAAATTTGAAGCTTAAAAGACCATTATAAATATTCATAGGCAGGTAAAATTATTGATTCAAAATTAAGTTGGCATCAACAAATTTATATGACTCAAATTGAATTTCTTATTTCCATTTGATCAAGATGTTCAAGTTAGTTATCAAAGTAATAATATTATAACTACAACCCCATTAGATCCACAACTAAAACGTGCCACTGGATTTTAATTGAATTGTAAATAAATTTAAGTTATTAGCAATTAGTTAATGAAGCTAAAAATATTCATAATAATATTTAATTTAGTGATTCTCGTTTGATTTGAACTTGAATCAAAATAAAAATTATTCAAAATTTTAAAATGTTTTTGGTTCGATTCATGCTCGAATTGAATGAGGATGATGAAATCGACTTGTGGTTATAATTTGGCTTCAGTTTATTTCAGCATAAAATTCATGCATTTTTTATTGATATTTGAAGGTGAATTGCATTTTCAAGTTTTTTCAAAAAAATTTGACTTGAAAATAAGTTAAAAATTGAAATCTGGTAATCACATCAATATTTTGAAAAAAATAAATAGTGATGGAAAAACTTTTTAGGTTTAGAAAATAATTACTTGCAAATTGATACTAACCCGTGAGAGTATAAGCTACCATCAATTTGTTGTCATCGAACTATTCCTTTTCATTTTAATAATATTAGATTTCAGACAGCATCTTTTTTTTGAAGGAAAAAAAAAAAAAAAAGGAATTCGTGGAATGGCTGATGTGAACTCTTGTAATTCAAGAATATCATATATAATTTGTTTGTCATCATGTTCATGTTAATTATTGTTGACGAAAACAACCGACAAGGCGTCAATTTCAATTAAGGCTAATTAATTAACTAACTAATAAAAACATAGAGCTAGATGTGTTCTACTATATACTCCCTTTTTTGGATGACGCAAGTATAAAGTCATTACTTTAATTCATGATTTTAGGATTTGACAAACATGTGTTTAAGCGGTATATTTAGAACATTTGATAGGTACACCAAGACCAAATAATATAATTTCAATATAAATAATTGTTTTAAAATTTTATTTTATTGATTTCATTTATATTTTTTAAAACGATCGTATTACACAATCTTTCTATTATTACATTATAAATGCATATATGTCAACTGATTGCTCATACTTTTTTACTCATAACTGGATCGAACATATATTTATTGCAAAATAATTCGTGATGAGAAAACCTTAATTTTCAAATTGATTGAAAACCTTAATTTTTTAGATATATATGTTTGAGAAAATAATGATTACCAATACTTCAGATTACTTACTAGGATTAATTATCTTTTCTTAATTAATTTTCAACCTCTAATTAAGTTCGATATAAATATGAAACTAATTATGCTAGTTTTTTTTTTTTTTTTTAAATGAGAATAACGATAATCTAGCTTACCGACCAAAGTTCCAGGAAAGAAACTCAAATTTGACCCAACAGTATAGCTTTCA
Organism: Scutellaria barbata; assembly: GCA_028654395.1. NCBI lineage: Eukaryota > Viridiplantae > Streptophyta > Magnoliopsida > Lamiales > Lamiaceae > Scutellaria > Scutellaria barbata. The sequence goes on along the minus strand of CM053646.1, from coordinate 6,946,030 downwards.
GGTATTTTTACGAAACACAGAGGGTTCTTCCTTTTTAGGCACGTGCACGTTTTATCCCTTCATATTATTTATTCTACTCATTCTCTATATATATTAATTAATTAATATATATATTCATTGATCAGTGGGACATTCTTAGGGGTGGAGATTGGAACGGAAATTTTCGATATTCGCCGAATCCGATCCGAATTTTTCCGATTTTGGAACGAATATTTTTAATCCAAAATCCGAAAATTCGAATTTCGATTTTTCCGAAAATTTTTGGATGGAAATTGAAATTAGTTTTGAAATTTTTGGAAATTCCGAAATCCGATCCGAAATATTTTCGAAATTCAATTTTCGAAAATTCTGATTTCCGATCCGATCCGAAATTCCGATTCGATTTCCAATGTATTTCTGAAATAATAGTATATAGTATTCTTCTATAGCAAATAGTATATAGTATAAAATGTTTGAATTATATTATATAATATATTTTATATACATTTACTATATGTAAATATAAATATACATATTATAGTATATTTTATAATACTATACACTATATAATATATTTTATATACTTTATACTATGTGTACATATAAACATACATATTATAATATACTTTATAATACTATATACTATATAATATATTTTAAATACTTTATACTATATGATAGTATATAAATATATTATATACTATATATGTATATAGTATAGTTTATACTATAGTTTTATTTTATACTATATACTATAGTTTATAGTTTATACTGTAGTTTTTTAGTATTATTTTATAATATATATTATATACCATAGTTTATACTGTAGTATCTTAGGTCTTATTATTTCTTAGTGTTGACGTTGGAATTTGTAAGAGAATAATTTCTAGTCTAACACCCAAATATGATAAAAATGAGATGAAAAGTATGACACAAGAATGGCCCGGAGCCTACTCGGGCAATGCTGCTCGGCTGATCCTGGACGGTAGAAATACCAGGCAGGACCTTATAATATTATATTAGAGAAATTAGCTCTCTAGTACTGTTTACAGAATGAGGATTCAGATCCTTTACAAGTTAAAATTACATCTATTTATAGCTGGAGCATCACTTGAGTGTCGGAGATCGTGGAGATCGTGGAGGTAGTGAGAGTTAAGCCCACATTTTCCTTGATTTCCGCCTATTTACTGGGTACTTGGCGGTTTTGTTACCCACGATCTATTGGAGGTTAGCGACATCTTGGACGGCCATACGGATCCTGGCCGGCTAAGCTGATCCGCCGAGTGATCCTCGCAATTAACTTGGACGGTTGACTTGAGAGGACGTCGTCGTTGTGGCCGGCCAGGTGGGGCGACATCCTTTGTTCTGCCGTTCAGGTATCACATGCTGCGCAACTCGGGTCGGACGCCCAACACTTAGGATATTAGAAAATGTAATATAGCTAATAGAACAACTAATTAATTTCGAAAAATTTTTAATTTCTGAAAATTTCGAAAAAAATTCCAAAAATTTCCGACAATTTCCGAAAAAAATTCCGAAATTTTGGAATTCCGAAATTTCCGAAATCGGATTGCATTTCACATTTCCGAAATTTTTTGGATGGAAATTGGAATTGGTTTTTCATTTCCAAAATTTTTTGGAATTTTTCCGAAACACCCTATTTCCGATTCGATCTGTCCGATCTCCACCCCTAGACATTCCTCGTTGCTGTCCACGTGTAAATGACGTGTAATTAACACTGAGTTTCAGTTATCAATACCATGGATCCAATCCCATTTTCATTCCTTTTCTTTTAATGGAAACTAATGATATTTCATTTATGTCTTATCATATTATTTGTAAGTTTTGATTAGAGATGCATCTCTAAAATACCATTCTATGCACTTTATTTATATTTAAAAGTTTTTAACTCGTGTGTATTCGTTTTTCACCCATTTAAAAAAAAAAAGGTTTTTATTCTAGTGTGTGCATGACAAAATTGTTTAATTTATAATATACTTAAAATTAACATTATTTTATCGCTAGTATTTATATAAATGAAGATCCAATTCATTTGAATTACTATAAATAAAGAAAACATACTCCTGAGATTATTATTAATTAGTGTGAAGGAGAGAACAGTAGAAGTACGAAGTTCCACGTGGTTAAATTTAATTAATAAAATATATGTCTCGTTTCTTAGAAGTTCAAAAAAGAAAGGGAGAAAACAGAAGCTTCAAAAATATCAAACAATCAAAAGTTTTCTCTCTCATCCAATCCACTCTATATATAAAACATTGGCAAAAACATTCAACACAGAATTAATTTAAACTATATTTCTTAAATGAAAGCTCAAAATATCTCCGATTTCAGTTGGCTGGAAGCCATACTAAAGTATCTTCTGAGCGATGACGATGAGAGCTACACGACACAGATGAATGGTGAGTTACTGGCGGCTCCGCCAGTGGAGTGGAAGCGGTACAAAGGGGTGAGGCGGCGGCCGTGGGGGAAGTTTGCGGCGGAGATAAGACATCCAAATAAGAAAGGGTCGAGAATGTGGCTGGGGACCTATGAGACGCCCGAGGAGGCGGCTCTGGCTTACGACCAAGCCGCTTATAAGCTGCGTGGCTCACGGGCTCGGGTCAATTTCCCCCACCTAATCGAGTCGGGTGTTTCCGAGCCCACTAGGGTTACTAATAGGAAACGCTTATTTACAGATGAATTGGATGTCACTCTAAATCATGTGAAATTGGCTGTGCCTAATTAATGTTAAGTATTGAATTAGGGTTAGTTTTAGTTATTTTAAGCAATTAATCAAGCTTTGTAATGGCGCATCAATTAAACAACAATATTTCCCAGCAATATTTCCAAACAATATATGTACAGCCCCTATTTTCGACATATCTTGTTGATTTTCCAACTTTTCTGATCCTACAAATTATTTACATGATAATGTAAGTCATAACTTTTTAAATAATGTCTTTTTTAAATAAAATCATAACTTATAACATTTATTTTCTAAGTAGATTTAAGCAATTTTACCCTTTTTTTTTTGGTCTGTAATGTTGTACATGTATACCATCTATTACAGTTTTCATATGCTCAAGATATAGATGTACCACCACACTCCAAACAAACATAATTAGTCACTTTCAGTATATTAATAGTATATAATATCAAAACTCAGATTGTTCTACCATATTTTGTACTACTATAATTATATTGTTTCATTTTCATGAGCTCATAAATTTAGGTTATACCACTATATATATATATCATGCATGTACTAAAAGAATAATTGACTTAATTAAAAGAACACAAAAGTTAAAAAGATAACAACAAAGAATTGATCTAGTTATTAACCAAAATATTAGTTTCTATCTACGTGGACATTGAACTTAAAAATTAATCTATGCATCCACATAGGAAATCGACAATTAAAATTAAGTCCAAGCAAAATTGAATGATAATTAAAAAAAAAAATTATAACTAAAATATAAAAATTAAAATACATAAAATTAATAGTAAAATTTGGATAAGAAATCACATGTCAGTTATGGTAATATCACTACATGATAAATTAAACAATATGAATGTATTCTATAGTAAATTATCCACCAACGAAACATGTATTCAACTGTAATTTTTTTTTTTGTTCACTTTGCCTTGAGACTAATATTACTTCTTGACCCAAAAAAAAAAAAAGTTGCATTTTAGGTATATGTTAAAATAAACTAGTATTTTCAATTATAAGCATGTTTTAAATTAGTGCGTTATTGCAGGAATATATATATATATATATATATATATATATATATATATATATATATATACTTATATATATGCCTTTGGTGGTTGTGTTCAAGATAGGACACAGTACACGTTGAATTTTTATATTTTGTCCTAATATCTCAGAAACCTTTACAGGTAATATAAGAGCCTCAATTTTATTTATAATTTAAAATAGAATATTTGTTCAAATTTAGGTTACCTTATTAATTTCTTTGAATTTAATAGTAGTAAAGCCAGCCAGCCACATGTCCCAACCAAAAATGTTAGCACAATATAATCATTTGTTAATGTATTATGCATACTTTTTCTCATAAAGAAATAAAGATATTAATGCTACATACTTAATATTTGTCTCAATCTTAAAATTTCAAATAGATTGATTGAATCTATTGTCATTGATAGGAGACCAGTATAAAATTAGATATAATTGAAAGGAGATCATTTGTAAGACTATATTTGTACAATTGTAATTTTTTACGTGGTATTTCTAGATATATTTTACGTTTTCTAACACAAATTTTATTTTCTGCACCGTTTTCAAAATGAGCATGAAACAGGGTAACTGAAGAATACACTTTGCTTCAAATTACTACAATTTTTGTATTAATTTGTGATCATTTGAAGTTAAATTATAGTGGATGAATTAAAGTGCAAACTAATTTTGTAAGACGGACACCAATATCAGCAAAGCCCAACATGACAAAAAATATCCAAACCCGAAAATAAAAAAGTTGAATTTTAAATTTAGTTGTAAAATAAACTTTGTAGAAACCACCTCATCTAGGTTCATCCTTATAGGTTTCAAATTCATTATTGTTAATTTTTTTCTAACCAAATGCAAGTGAAGATGTAATAATAACTATGATACACTAAACCAATCTAAGCTAAGAAACAAAAGGCTTACAACAAACAACACAAGAAATAAAAGTAGATGAATCGATAAGAACGGTTAGAGATCCTCATCTCATTTTCTATTTTAAGCCACCACAATTACATTAGTCTCTGCAAAAAAAAGAAGCCAAAACAGCATCACCACCATTCCATGCTTATAAATAACACCTCTTACATTCCTTCAAAACCCACATATCTTAAGCAATTAATTAATCACTTCACATTCACAAAAATGAAGGGTGGCATTCTTGTAGTGGTGGCAGCTATTGCGGTGGTGGCAATGGTGGCGCAGCACGGGGAGGCGGTAACGTGCGGGCAGGTGGACGTGGCGTTGCTTCCGTGCATCGATTACCTGAGAGGACGGGGCGGGGACACCCCGACTCCGGCGTGCTGCGAGGGAGTGCAGACGGTGAAAGGGTTGGGTAAAACCACGGGGGACAAAAGGGCGGCTTGCAGCTGCGTGAAAGCCGCCGCCAACCGTTACGCCGACTTGAAGGATTCGGCGGCTCAGAGCCTTCCAACTAAGTGCAAAGTTCAGCTTGACATCCCTGTCTCCCGCACCGTCGACTGCGACAAGTCAGATAATATTTTATAAACTTTAAATTGTTTGATAAAATTTAACGTATGCTACTTTGAATTTGATGTATTTTATATATTTGATAAATTATAGTCGTTGATTTCTGAAACTAGTATGGTTGAAGTTTGTTTGACATGGTAAAATGTTCATATCTAAAATTTATAGAGCAAAATGTGAGAAAATTTTAGGAAAAAAAAAAATTTGGATGAGAAAATATTTTTTACCATATATATATATATATATATATATATATAATCTTCTCTTTAATTCTTCTATGCAATTTTCACTTTATTTGGATCTCTAATTTGTCATAATTGGCTTTTGGTCGCAGGATCGAGTAAGAATTGGAAAGAAGAAGAAGATGATGGTGAAGAAGAGATTTTGAATGTGTTTGGATGAAATATATAGAGAATTATTATTGATGTTGTAAAATAAGAGTTGTTCTTGATCTGTGGTTCAAGAACCTGCAGTTGTTTTTGAGTAAAATTTCAATTTCTCAACACACATTTCAAAACATTCCAAATTTATCTTCTAATCAAACTATCCAATTCCTCTTGATAGATGAGTAGGAATCAAAGCAAGAAACCTGATACATCACACAATATGGTCTTATTATTTGCATTTTCAATAATCATATCTAATATTCATGCTAAATGTAGAAAGCATTAAATTTAAGCCAAATCTTTGGTGACATGGTTAGGTGGACCTGGTCGATGCTTTGACCCATATCTGATTGAGTGTAGATCAAATTGCAAATTAATACTTTTATGTATATGAGATAATATATTACGTATATAATTTAATATTTTTATATATCAAGTAGTGTACTCTAAATTTGGTATTTATTTCAAAATTGTAACTTAAAAAATAATACTATCATTTTAATTATGTAATATTTTTGAAAAGTACAAATACAAATGATTGTCTAATATTGAAATTCCATATATATAATATAAGTAAAATTAGATTTACTAATCCTGCAGCCTAAACCAAAAAATTAAACAATATTTGAGCTAAAAAATATTTTATAAAGATAAAATATGAAAAAGAAAAAAAAAAGAAAAAGAAAAGAAGAAGAAGCTAAAGCAATAGGGTCTAAAACCAATGTAATTTAATTTATGTTCATTGCTAGATGGCTTTCAATCGTCCAACCCGTGCCTAATTAGTTTTAGAACCGTTTATTTTAGGAGTATATAAGATGAATATTTTTATATGTAATGAAATTTACCAAAAACTCTAAAAAACTTATACTTTGGTCCGGTTTAGCTGCAGGGCTTCAGCAAGAAATCAAGCCCGAGCCCAATATAAAAAGATTAGAGTCCAGTCGGCCCATTGGCCCTCTCCCTCTCAGTTTGATACTGCATTTTTTTTCTTTATATATAGATTTTTTGAATTCTTTATTATTATCTGATACATTATTCATATTCTATTTTGAATTAACATAAAATATTAACGTAAAGTCAATTATACACTCGCTCCATCCAAAATAAAAAAATGTGTCTCTCCCAAATATCTTATTTATGTCAAATGAATGAAGACAACCATTTATAATTTTTCCATTACAACTTATGTTTGTTTTACAATTTATCAAATCCATACTTATAGATTATTCATTAAAAAAAATATTACAAGGGTATTATACACATTTTAATGAAAATTTCAAGGGGTTTTTTTTTTTTGTAAGGGAATTTGTATTTTATACGTGTATATTTAGAGTATGTGTTGTGAACACAATAAAATTTTCAAATAAGCAAATAATTAGAAAATGTTGATTTCAATAACTATCAAGTGTGTTGGTAAAATAACGATCCTCAAATATTAAAGTTGTGTCTCGACTAGTTCTTAAGTCCAACTAAAAATCTCTTATACTTGAGTGGGGTTGGAACTTGGATGTAAGAAAAAAAAAACTCATATACTTGAATACATTATTGTTAGTGCTGGATTTGAGAAAATTGAATTACTCGTCCATTCTAATATTTTGTATTCTTATAATTATACTTATTATGAATTAACTAAATATATGACTACTAGTATTAAAATAATGTTAAATGTAGTTCAAATATAAAAGATTGATGCATTTAATATATGTATTGTGGTAACTTGCTTTATTTAAAATCGACCATTCAATTTGATTAGAAAAAAGAAAAAAAAAGAATATGTTTCTTACACCAACACAAATATTTTTACGATGTTCCAAAAATTTTAATCGATTTATGCAAAAAATGAATTAACCCCACATTTTGAATAATGTAAAATTAACTCATTTAAAACTCTACAATGCTTAAATTATATTTTTTTCTTACATTTAAAATAACCATCATTTAAAATTATTCTACAATGATGAGTAAAGTTTATATTGGACTATCTCACACATCTAATTATGTAAAACGATTAACCGTGCACTCCTCATACTTGATCGAAGCTTTAAAATGAGTAATTTAAATAGAATCAACCTTCCTTTTGTTTTGGGTATGAAGCCGCGGTAAACGAAAATGCCCAATAAACATTAACTTCGATATACGAACCGATGCAAAAAATAGTAATTTAAACAATTTTAATCCCAACAATCTTTTATATATTTTTCATGTAGTAATTCTAGATATTACTGCATATGCATAGACTTGACGATAAAATGACTATATTACTCGACATTTAATAGACAAAATTAATGTATACGTCATATAAAAAGACTAGTAAAAAAAAAAAACAAAATAGTGACAACATTGGAAAGAAAATCATTAGTTCATTCTATTAATCAAAACATAAATTGAAATCAATTATATTTTCTAAATTTATGGTTATTTTGAAATAGACGAGTAGTATATGAAGTAGTCATAATTCATAAAAAAATGATTTACTTAAAAAAAATAAAAAATGATTTATTTAAAAAAAATATTTTTTCAAAATTGTAATTTAATAACGAACTTTTTGAATTTAACAATTTTTTTTATTGTCTTTTTTTAAAATTGAAATTTAATCCGTTTATATCAAGATTAGGATTTTAACACACTATTACAATTTGACTTTTAATTTAACATGTAATTTTATTTGACACGAGAAGTCGAATCATTGGAGTATACAAATGTGTTTTAGAATTACAATAATGAGTTAAAGTCATAATTTTTTTTTATTAAATTCAAAAAGATCGTGATTAAATTGCAAGGTTGTACATATATTGTGATTTATATTGCTAAATTCAAATAATTGTGATTAAATTACAATTTTGTAAAATAGTTTTTTAAATACCTTAAAAAATGTAATACAAAATTGTCAACAATAAATTAATATATATACACTATATTTTTATAATGTAATTTTTATTTAATTAAATTCATAACCTGAAGTAATATTAAAAAAAAAAAAAGTATTCTATACTGCCAAATTTTGGGTTATGCTTAGGTGAGGTCCGCACGCAACGACTCTCAAGTCCCACCAATCAAAGTAATTTAATTAAAGAAAAAGAAAAAGTAAAAAAGTCGATATAAATAACTAACCTCAAATAAAACTCCTTGAAACAAGAAGATTCTGGAAACCCTAGTGAATACACCTATATAAACCCTCACTTCCATCTCTGAACCTGCCTCTTTCCCCTGTTTTATATCTCCCCAATCGCTATATTCTTATATTCTGTTAGTTTGTTGACTGAGACAGCGACTGAGTAGTAAAGATCGCGGCGATGGCCGAAACCGAGACGTTTGCTTTCCAGGCCGAGATCAACCAGCTTTTGAGTTTGATCATTAACACCTTCTACAGCAACAAGGAGATCTTTCTTCGTGAATTAATCAGTAATTCATCCGATGTAAGATTCAATTAACCTCTCTTAGCTTTCAGGGTTCTGTAGCTTAAGCTATGTGTATGTATCACTCTTAGCATCTGCTTAATGTTAGCTTTAATTTGTTAAGATGTCGTTCGTTTATAAGTGCGCATTGTGTGTTTTATTAGTACGTTATTGGCGTTTAATTTCGTTTGAAATCGGTATAGATAAACACATTAGCTTAACTGCTTAAGCAATGTGCAATTGTTTGCTGTTGAAATACTGTACGTGATTAAGGTGCCACTACGGTTGACCTTGTGTTCATAGTTTATGCTTGTTTAATCATCATGTTGCATCCGAATTTGGGCATATCAGCGTTTGCTACCATTAATATTAAAACTTTCTGAATCATAGATTTGTTTTATTGGTGGACTGTTCCCGTTATTCGTGTTCCTGTTGGGGACCCAAATAAGGATTTAGTACTAATGTGATGCAGCATATGCTGTATTTTATAAGAATGAATTTTGTTGAAATAAGGGCTGTAAACTGTTTGCTTTTATATGATCTTTTCTTATTTATTATTTCTACTTTTACGTATAAATGTTGAATTGCGTGATGTGATGATTCAGGCTCTGGACAAAATCCGTTTTGAAAGCTTGACTGACAAGAGCAAGCTTGATGCTCAACCAGAACTATTCATCCATATCATTCCTGACAAAACCAATAACTCACTGACTATTATTGATAGTGGTATTGGTATGACCAAGGCTGGTAGGTGTTATAGCTCTCAATCATTTTTGTCTTGTTGTTTATTTTTGAGCTTGACTAGAGATTAAGTTTTTGCATGTGTTTGCCTTGATATCAGATTTGGTGAACAATCTCGGTACAATTGCAAGGTCTGGGACCAAGGAATTCATGGAAGCTCTAGCTGCTGGTGCAGATGTGAGCATGATTGGCCAGTTTGGTGTTGGTTTCTACTCTGCCTACTTGGTTGCTGAGAAGGTCATTGTCACAACAAAGCACAATGATGATGAGCAATACGTTTGGGAGTCCCAAGCTGGTGGTTCATTCACCGTCACTAGAGATACTTCTGGTGAGGTCCTAGGCAGGGGTACGAAGATCACCCTCTACCTCAAGGAGGACCAGCTTGAGTACCTTGAGGAGCGTAGGCTGAAGGACTTGATTAAGAAGCACTCTGAATTCATCAGCTACCCAATCTCTCTATGGGTGGAGAAGACTACTGAGAAGGAAATCTCTGACGATGAGGATGAGGAGGACAAGAAGGATGAGGAGGACAAGAAGGAGGATGAGGAGGGTAAGGTAGAGGAAGTTGAAGACGAGAAGGAAAAAGCCGAAAAGAAAAAGAAGAAGATTAAGGAAGTTTCCCACGAGTGGAACCTGGTGAACAAACAGAAGCCCATATGGATGAGGAAGCCTGAGGAGATCACCAAGGAAGAGTATGCTGCTTTCTACAAAAGTCTTACCAACGATTGGGAGGAGCACTTGGCAGTCAAGCACTTTTCTGTTGAGGGACAGCTGGAGTTCAAAGCTGTTTTGTTTGTTCCTAAGAGAGCACCTTTTGATCTCTTTGACACCAAGAAAAAGCCAAATAACATTAAGCTCTATGTCCGTCGTGTATTCATCATGGACAACTGTGAGGAGTTGATTCCTGAGTACCTGAGCTTTGTCAAGGGTATTGTTGACTCAGAGGATCTCCCTCTCAACATCTCCCGTGAAATGTTACAGCAGAACAAAATCTTGAAGGTCATCCGCAAGAACTTGGTGAAGAAGTGCATAGAGCTCTTCTTTGAGATTGCTGAGAACAAGGAAGATTACAACAAATTCTATGAGGCCTTTTCAAAGAACCTCAAGCTTGGTATTCATGAGGATTCTCAGAATAAGGGAAAGATTGCGGAACTTCTCAGGTACCACTCCACCAAGAGCGGTGATGAGCTGACCAGTTTGAAGGACTATGTGACCAGGATGAAGGAAGGCCAGAGTGACATCTACTACATTACTGGTGAGAGCAAGAAGGCTGTCGAGAACTCACCATTCCTTGAGAGGCTGAAGAAGAAGGGAATTGAAGTCCTCTATATGGTGGATGCCATTGATGAGTATGCTGTTGGACAGTTGAAAGAATTTGAAGGGAAGAAGCTTGTTTCTGCGACCAAGGAGGGTCTGAAGCTCGACGAGACTGAGGATGAGAAGAAGAAGAAGGAAGAGTTGAAAGAAAAGTTCGAGGGTCTTTGCAAGGTTATCAAGGATGTCCTTGGAGACAAAGTCGAGAAGGTGGTTGTCTCTGACCGCGTGGTTGACTCTCCTTGCTGTTTGGTGACTGGTGAATATGGCTGGACAGCCAACATGGAGAGAATCATGAAGGCTCAAGCTTTAAGGGATTCGAGCATGGCTGGGTACATGTCAAGCAAGAAGACGATGGAGATCAATCCTGAGAACCCAATCATGGAGGAGCTGAGGAAGAGGGCCGATGCTGATAAGAACGACAAGTCTGTAAAGGACTTGGTTATGTTGCTGTTTGAGACTGCTCTACTCACCTCCGGGTTCAGCCTTGACGAGCCCAACACCTTCGGCAACAGGATTCACAGAATGCTGAAGCTTGGATTGAGCATCGACGATGATGCTGTGGAAGGTGATGTGGAAATGCCAGCTTTGGAGGAGGCCGATGCCGATGCTGAGGGCAGCAAGATGGAGGAGGTTGACTAAGTCTGTAGGCTCTGTTAATGATTTGGTATTTTGTGTGGTGCTCTCTTAAGTTTTACCTAATCGGTATTTAATTTAGTTAAACTAATGTTATGAGATTTTTTTTTTATGAATTCTGATGAGAATATTGTCTCATGGAATTTCTGGTCTCGTCAATCGACTACATAGGTGGTTTTATTTTATTCCGGTGGTGATACAGTAGTTTGTTCTTTAAGTATTAATCATTTTTATATGCACTGGTAAAATTAAAATTAATTTGATGTAGTAGTCCAGATCGATGTGTTACTAACACTGCCTGCCTGTATCTTTGCTAGTAGCTCGTTTTTCAATTTCTTTTGTTTGAAATGTCACTTTATTGTTTACCAGGCAATTACTTGTAAATTGACTTGTGCTGCAGGGGAGTTTTAACTAGTATTCAATGCTTGAGAACGATAGGGTTCCTTTAAAAATCCCTAGCATAATTCAACGAAGTTAAAATGTTCTTAATTTTCTTGAAATGAAGGGTTTTTCTATAATTAGAAAAATATTAAGGTTGTGAGAGATTTGAGGAATGATTTGAAATTTAAATAGTAAAATGAATAGATATTGTTTGAATTAATATGAATTCGAAGTATCACTTTTATTTTAAATTAATTGTTGAATAATTTGAATGCATTTTAAATCCCTTCTAATTTTCAATAGATTTATATTTCTTTCATTTTGATTTTGAATTTCAAGTATCTCAATTTAGATACAACCTAATAATAAAGTGTCGAGGTTTTTTTTTTTTTGAGATAGAAATCATCGGTCAAAATATAAGCCTCTTATACAAATAGAAATGGTTTCTTGGGTTTTTAGGTGGGGATAATAATTGCATGAAGGTGATTTCAAAAATTGGTTTGTAATCCCCTTACAGCTAACAAAATGCGTAGGATCTCCTTGTGGTTAACTACATAGAGTATATTTGAAAATTAGTTGATGGCGTTATTTTTTCTCCGAATAAATGTTAGTTTCAAAGAAAGGAAGATAAAAATAGTTTTCAGAGTTTTTCTCCTAAATTTGAAAATTGAATCAATGAAAATAGGGAATCCCCACAAGATGTGGCAAATGCACAAGCGAAGCAAATCATTTTAGTTGAATGAGTTTAGCTTGCAGCTTAGGAATATTTCAGATTTAGAAGCTTCAGCTTCAGCTTCAGCATATTTCCAGATTTGGCGCCTCAACACTCGCTCCTTTTTGATGTCTAGCCCCATCTCCACATGGTTAAACTTGATTAGTTCATGTATTAATTTGTTGTGTTAGTATGATTTATATGCAACAAATTGCAGAAATATCCACAAAAAAATTGATACTTTTATATATTAGAATTAGGGTAATAAAGTCTTTTAACCAAAATAAATAAATTCAAAAATCATTCCACAACGCAATAAAGGCGCGTGTTATTCGCATCAGTATTAGTAATAGAGTTGGGGGATTCGTGCATTATTTATTAACTACAAAGGGATTCGTGCCCATTTTTCAAACCACACGTGGGCTGGAGTTTTTTATGTGCCCAACCTCAATCTGACTTGGGTCAGGAGCCCAGTAAAAACCAACAGCCCATTAAATACTAGCCCAAATGGAGGGACGGCCATTCTTAGTATCAATCCATTGTGATGCCTAGAGGTGTCAAGACTAAACAGTCAGACAATCCACCCATTGGGCTGGCTGTGCCGACCCACCATTGTGGCAAGACTGTTAAAATTCAAACTTAGTTCAAAACTTTCAACTTGTAAAATAACAATTACATTAAAAAGTGGATTTTTGTAATTTTTGATATTTTACTAAGATTAGAACTTGTATATCTTCGGAGTACTGATATTAGATACATACCCCTTACCTGATCTAGAGTGTGGAACATCTCCACGCGTGGCTAGTACACCCATATCCATCTAAATACATTTGCATTCGTCAAATAAAATATATTAGATATATATTGAAAATGTATTACCCGTTAAAAGATATTACTTGTCTGTCATTGAAAATGTATTACTTGTAAAATTCAAAATATATTATTTGTATATTCAAAATATATTACCTGTTGAGAGATATTACTTATTTGATAAAAAAATATTACTTGTTTAATAGATATGATGAGCAGGTCTAATTCAGTCCATTGACCTAACTCATTTTGAGAATTATAGAATCAGCTTTAATATTTGATTAATCTATTTAATTTTAATTGTGTTATGAATATAATTTTACTAGCACAACCACAAATTGGGTTAGCATTAGGTGAGGACCACACGCAACGTCCCTGAGCCTGACCAACCCAAGCTATTCCAACAAAAAAAAAAAAAAAAAAGTAAAATATCAATTAAAATAATATCTAAATTAAAAATCGCCGGAAATAGAAAATAGTTAGAAGGATCTAGAATATGTAAACCCTACTGAGTACTGCTATATAAACTCACTACTCTTTTACAACCTTTCCGCCTCTTCTCTACGCTCCAAATCGCTCCTCTTTAGGTTCTTCAAATTAATATCCAGAGAAATCGAGCAGTAGATAGCAGCAATGGCGGAAACCGAGACGTTTGCTTTCCAGGCCGAGATCAATCAGCTTTTGAGTTTGATCATCAACACTTTCTACAGCAACAAGGAGATCTTTCTTCGTGAATTAATCAGTAACTCCTCTGATGTAAGTCTGCACTCTTCTTCTGTATTTATGTATTATTATGCAGATCCATCACTATTTGCTTGTTCTTTACTTTTATGCTTTTGCTGCTTGGATTTATGTGTTTGTATCTCTTTAAGGATCTGTGTAATGTTTGGGTTAATGTTGTTCTGGTGTTATTTTTGTGCAAGCTTTAGTCGACCTGATCGCTGGATTTGTTTCTTTAGTTATGTATCGATTTCGGTATTGTATGATAGTAGGTTGTTTAAAAGTTGTTTATGGATCAGAATATTTGGGAAATTTGTCTTGCAAGTGTAGTATTTGCTGCTGAAGTGCTTTATGAGATTGAGAGGTGTTACAACAATTGTCAATATTTTCATAGGTTTAACCCTGTTTTTCAGAGAACTGATTTTTTTAGTTCCTGATATCAACTGACCACGAAAACTGGAAATTTGATGCTCTTTTATCTGTATCATTATATATTGTATATAATTTTGTGTTTCCCCAAATATTGATAGAGCACCCCTGCACTTAAGTTTAATTGCCCATATTTCATTATCTTGCATTTAATAATTTACTGAATTCTCAAATCTAGTTTTGGTTACATACTTGATTTTATATTAAATACTTGATTTTATATTGTTTAAGTAAAGATTCTAATAAAAAGCGCTGTGGAGCACTGTCGTTCTTACTCTCAGTGAAGAAATAGTTTTGATGCTATTTAGTTAAAATGCTGGCTGTGTGTTATCATTGTTTTGCTCAAATATGACCACACTGTCTCCAGTCTTTCTACTTTTGTTTGAGAGGGTCACCCAATTCCTCTCTTTCATACTATTTTCTTTTGGAATATGTTTTAATTGTCTTCTTCTGAATATGTATTCTCAGGCTCTGGATAAGATCCGTTTTGAAAGCTTGACTGACAAGAGCAAGCTTGAGTCTCAACCAGAACTATTCATTCATATTATTCCTGACAAAACCAATAACTCCCTGACTATTATTGACAGTGGTATTGGCATGACCAAGGCTGGTAAGTGTTATTGCTCTCAATCATTTTTGTCTTGTTGTTTATTTTTGAGCTTGACTAGAGATTAAGTTTTTGCATGTGTTTGCCTTGATATCAGATTTGGTGAACAATCTCGGTACAATTGCAAGGTCTGGGACCAAGGAATTCATGGAAGCTCTAGCTGCTGGTGCAGATGTGAGCATGATTGGCCAGTTTGGTGTTGGTTTCTACTCTGCCTACTTGGTTGCTGAGAAGGTCATTGTCACAACAAAGCACAATGATGATGAGCAATACGTTTGGGAGTCCCAAGCTGGTGGTTCATTCACCGTCACTAGAGATACTTCTGGTGAGGTCCTAGGCAGGGGTACGAAGATCACCCTCTACCTCAAGGAGGACCAGCTTGAGTACCTTGAGGAGCGTAGGCTGAAGGACTTGATTAAGAAGCACTCTGAATTCATCAGCTACCCAATCTCTCTATGGGTGGAGAAGACTACTGAGAAGGAAATCTCTGACGATGAGGATGAGGAGGACAAGAAGGATGAGGAGGACAAGAAGGAGGATGAGGAGGGTAAGGTAGAGGAAGTTGAAGACGAGAAGGAAAAAGCCGAAAAGAAAAAGAAGAAGATTAAGGAAGTTTCCCACGAGTGGAACCTGGTGAACAAACAGAAGCCCATATGGATGAGGAAGCCTGAGGAGATCACCAAGGAAGAGTATGCTGCTTTCTACAAAAGTCTTACCAACGATTGGGAGGAGCACTTGGCAGTCAAGCACTTTTCTGTTGAGGGACAGCTGGAGTTCAAAGCTGTTTTGTTTGTTCCTAAGAGAGCACCTTTTGATCTCTTTGACACCAAGAAAAAGCCAAATAACATTAAGCTCTATGTCCGTCGTGTATTCATCATGGACAACTGTGAGGAGTTGATTCCTGAGTACCTGAGCTTTGTCAAGGGTATTGTTGACTCAGAGGATCTCCCTCTCAACATCTCCCGTGAAATGTTACAGCAGAACAAAATCTTGAAGGTCATCCGCAAGAACTTGGTGAAGAAGTGCATAGAGCTCTTCTTTGAGATTGCTGAGAACAAGGAAGATTACAACAAATTCTATGAGGCCTTTTCAAAGAACCTCAAGCTTGGTATTCATGAGGATTCTCAGAATAAGGGAAAGATTGCGGAACTTCTCAGGTACCACTCCACCAAGAGCGGTGATGAGCTGACCAGTTTGAAGGACTATGTGACCAGGATGAAGGAAGGCCAGAGTGACATCTACTACATTACTGGTGAGAGCAAGAAGGCTGTCGAGAACTCACCATTCCTTGAGAGGCTGAAGAAGAAGGGAATTGAAGTCCTCTATATGGTGGATGCCATTGATGAGTATGCTGTTGGACAGTTGAAAGAATTTGAAGGGAAGAAGCTTGTTTCTGCGACCAAGGAGGGTCTGAAGCTCGACGAGACTGAGGATGAGAAGAAGAAGAAGGAAGAGTTGAAAGAAAAGTTCGAGGGTCTTTGCAAGGTTATCAAGGATGTCCTTGGAGACAAAGTCGAGAAGGTGGTTGTCTCTGACCGCGTGGTTGACTCTCCTTGCTGTTTGGTGACTGGTGAATATGGCTGGACTGCCAACATGGAGAGAATCATGAAGGCACAAGCTTTAAGGGATTCGAGCATGGCTGGATACATGTCAAGCAAGAAGACGATGGAGATCAATCCTGAGAACCCAATCATGGAGGAGCTGAGGAAGAGGGCCGATGCTGATAAGAACGACAAGTCTGTAAAGGACTTGGTTATGTTGCTGTTTGAGACTGCTCTACTCACCTCTGGGTTCAGCCTTGACGAGCCCAACACCTTCGGCAACAGGATTCACAGAATGCTGAAGCTTGGATTGAGCATTGATGATGATGCTGTGGAAGGTGATGTTGAAATGCCACCATTGGAGGAGGCAGAAGCTGATGCTGAGGGCAGCAAGATGGAGGAAGTCGACTAAATCTATCTACATTCCAAGGTTTTGCTTTAGTATGTTGCGCGTTGTTTATCTTACCCTAGTTTTTTTATAAGTTGGGACAGAATATTATGTATAAGTTTTCTTGAATGCTTGATGATGGCGGATGGAACTTCCCCTTTGCTTGTATTCTTGTTCCCTTTTCCGTAGTTCTGGTAACAATACAATCTCGTTAAGGATGATCTATGTTTCTGTGTTTTTATATTGGTATGATCCGATGAGAGATGGAATAGTTTATTTTGTAGTGGTGTGTTTGAGTTAATTTATGTATTAAAAATAGGTTTAAATGTGAAAATCAGCCAAAGAAGTGAATTCTTCGCTGATTTCTATGGTTCTTGCTCTCTTCCATCAGGAGAGAGTCAAAACGAGGCATTTCTCCCTCACTTTATGGCTCATTTTGAAGCTTGAGCTGTTTTCCTATTCTAGGATATAGATATCGTTAACAGTTGATCTTCCCAACAAACTAACCGTTACAAAAATCCAGCTCAATTCCAATTGGAGTTCGAAATGCCTCTCCATGTATCAAGTTAGAACCCCTTTTAACTTTGTAAACAAGAATCAGTTTAAACTGGTTGTAGGGGTTTTGATAATTTTACATGTGACTAATCTTAAATTATATGGAGCTACTTTTCGATCATTTGGATATATATATGTGGTGACTTATAAGTGGATACTCGATTGAGGTTTGAATCCATTACTCTATCTGTATCATATCATAAAACAACTTCCAGGTACATAGCTTCTTTAATAAAGAATATCAAAATGGCTGACATGGAATTTTATCGTTAACGTGGCAGTGCGAATTTTGAAAATTTTGGATCACAAACCGATGATAGTTGCAGTCTGTTAGATTGATTTTGACTACGAATCTCAGTTTTACACGAGGTATATCAATATTTAAAAAAAAAAAAAGAGAAATCAATAGTTAGACCGTTGCTTTCAAGGTTTGAATGTGTCGTTGATCCAGTTTTGATTTCAATTTTTTCATCAGAGGCTTCTTCTATATACGAGTTTTAGATTAAGTTGGTTTCAAGGTTCGAATGTGTCGTTGATTCAGTTTCGATTTCAATTTTTTTCATCAGATGACTTTTTCTATATACGAGTTTTAGATCAAGTGTGTTGCATAAATCAAATTAAGGAAAGAAATAATATAAATACATTATATATAACACTTAAGAATAATGAGATTTTATAAGATTTTGAATTACTTAGTATTTCAATATAAAATTCTTTAAATATGAAAATCTTAAATTACAATTATAACCTTAAATAATAATTTTTAATAGAAATATATTAGGCAATTCATATTTCGTAAAAAATATTCATATAAAAGTAATAATACGAAATGGAGTAAGCAATTTTAAATATTCAAATCAGGCTGTAATTCACCGAAAATATAGGTGCACGAAAGTGCAATATACACTTTCTTGATAGAATACCATTCAAACATTTTAGCCTGCATCATCTTTCATCTTTTTTGTGGTAATCATTCCTCGGCTGCAGGCGCCGCCGCTTGGTAACCTTGACCGGCTCCCTCGTACTGGATGAGCCAATGAGGTGTGGAAAATTGAGCCGGGCTCGTGAGCCGCGCAGTTTATAAGCCGCTTGGTCGTAAGCCAATGCCGCATCCTCCGGCGTCTCGTAGGTCCCCAGCCAAACCCTAGCCCCCTTCCTCGCCGGATCCCTCATCTCCGCCGAGAACTTCCCCCACGGCCGCCTCCTCACGCCCCGGTACCGCCGCCACTCCTGCTGCGCGTGGACGCCACGCGCCGGCCCGGCCCGGCTCTGATCCTCCAGCAGGCTTCCACAGCTTGTTGTTAGGCCATTCAGCTCTCCATTGTTCTGTGCCCAGAATGAGGTGCTCACGGTTGAGCTAGGGTTACAGGTCGTATAGAAATCATCTGGAAAATCTGAATCGTTTAGAAGAAAACTCTGTATTGAATCGAGAAGAATGGTATCTGAGATTGAGATTGTTTCTGCATGCATTGTGGTTTCTTTAATTTGGCTGATAATGAATATGAATATTAAAAATAAAAAAAGGGTTTCGTTCCTTGTTTATATAGTGGGTTTATGCAATGGAGTTCAAAGCTAAATTATTGCAAGTTGTGATTATTCTATGAAAAATGCCTTTACATTTAAAAAATGTGAATAAATAAGTATGCAACGTGCTCGATCTAATCATTTATTTAGTTACATTTGTTGTTTTTATATTAATTGTAGTTACTTCTATGAAGATTCATGGTCCACGCACTTGTTTAAGTATATTCTAATTTATTGCGTTCGTTGTTTGATTTTTCAATATTCATTTTCATATAGCATACGAGACTTATGCTAATAATATTTTAATACACACTACTATATTGAAACATCATATGGAAGAGACTATAAATTGGAATATAATGTATGTACTATTAGTCATATATGAACACAAAATGCATTTTGAATTAAGCTCATTACCTTTATACATTATTATTTTATTTTATTTTAGCTCAGGCTTATTTTCTTTACTTATTAAATTTATTAATTTCATAATCACTTTGACATTAATTACTTTGTTTTTGGGTTTATGATCTTTTTCAAATCTTGATTAGTTTCTACTATTGTTTTGTTTATCTAAAATTAAATTTGTAGATAGGCGAAGTTTAGCAACACACAATTAAAAAACTCTAGAGTTTACTATTGAAATAAAATTTGAAAGTCCTTGAGCTTAGGAAAATAATATAAACATAAAAGTTTTAGTAAACAAAGTATAAAAGTCCAAGGGCTTAAGTTAGGATGTGCTTGTATGGTTGGGAGATTTCGGGATGATAAATGGAAAAAATAAATTATTTTTCTAAAGAGAAAAGGGATGATAAATGGAAAAAATAAATTATTTTTCTAAAGAGAAAAAGGAGAACGAAATTATTGACATATCGTTTATTAATTTTTTTTTGTTTTTTTTAAATATTCATGAAATCTCTATAATTATTATGCGCATTCCCATTCCCTTTAATATCCAAACACTACTAATAAATATTTAGACTTGATAACTTAAAGAAAATCTTCTCTTTTTTCCTTTGGGAAATAACTTAAAACACAAAACTTTGAATTATGATATTGGTTAAATGATAAGTTCACAATAAATCACAAGACGAAGACTTAGTGGTACCTAATTTCAAGAGGAAGGAACTAATATGCAATTGTTTATCTTTTCAAAAGTGTGATAGATTGCGTGCACTGCTATTTGGAAAAAGAAAAGTATATATGTTGTTTTAAAATAAAAAAACTTGTACATGTGAATTGATTTGCATATTTTTTGTTGGTAGATATTAATATATATTTACTAAACATTGTATTCCTGCCTTAAAATTGTTTCAAATTATTCAGAGCCACGTCAGGTATACACATTCATGTTGAAAACTGCAATATATTATTATATACTATGTATATATGTGTGGGCGAAGATCTTGAAACTAGATCTGCACTATATATATATATATATATATATATATATATATATATATATATATATATATATATATTTAAAGCCAAAATGTAAATTCTAAAGAAATGTGCCATAATTTTGGTACATATTAGACTGAATAATTTAATAAACTCAGAAAAAAGAAAAGAAAAAGAATGAATTAGTGAGTGTTAGTATTTGGGATATGGAATATGATAGAAAAATATTTTGGAGAATTATATTTGAGTGATCGAGACTTGAGCAAGGTATGAAATGGAGCAAGGTAGTAGTAGTGGGAGACTTAAGGCTTTTAGAATCAATTCTTATTGAAAGTTGAGGTGGTTGTTTTTTTGATACAAGAAGTGAGTTTGTGTTGATGCCATATTTATAGATGACATAAGATTATTCTAGAGCATAATTAGTCTAGAATAATCTATCCTATTCTAGAATACTCTAGAATCTCTAGAATAATCTATCATATTCTAGAATACTCTAAAATGTTTTATACTTCTCTAGATTATTACATATTTCTACATAATTCTAGAAACTCTATAAATGTCTAGAATATTCTGGAAATGTGTAGCAATTTCATCACTCCCCCTTGCTACTCATTTGGATAATTCCAAGCTTTTCCCGCAAAGTCTCGAATCGTGGTCTTGGTAACGCCTTCGTGAAGATGTCTGCTAATTGGTCTTTCGTCCCGATATACTTGAGTTCTATTTGTTTGTCATTTGTAGCCTCCCGAAGAAAATGATACTTGATAGCAATATGCTTAGTCCTGCTGTGATGGACAGGATTTTTCGCCATAGCTATTGCAGACTTATTATCACAGTAAATCTCGTAGGATTTTCTTGGTCTTCCCCCATGTATCCGAGAATGCGCCTTAACCAGATAGCTTGACTTGTTGTTAGTGCTGCCACAACATACTCGGCCTCAGCTGAAGATTGTGCCACACAATCTTGCTTTTTGGATGACCATGAAAATATTCCTGAGCCAAGTGAGAATGTGTAACCTGATGTACTCTTCATATCATCAGTAGATCCGGCCCAATCACTATCAGTGTAGCCAATTAGTCTTGAGTCATCTGTATGCTCATATGATATTCCATACTTCTTGGTGCCTTGCAGGTACCTCAATATTCTCTTTACTGCTCCATAGTGGACTTGACTTGGATCTTGCATGAATCTTGATAGTAGACTTGTTGCGAACATGATATCCGGTCTCGTTGCTGTTAGATATAATAGACTCCCGATGAGACTTCTATATGTAGATGCATCGGTCTTCGGCGTCCCATCGTCTTTGCTGAATTTTTCATTTGTAGCTAAAGGGGTAGCTACAGGTTTGCATCCTTCCATCTTGAACTTCTTAAGTAGATTCTCTGTATATTTCTTCTGTGAAATGAATATCCAATTTTCTTCTTGATATACCTCAATGCCGAATAAGTAGTGCATCAGCCCAAGGTCAGTCATCTCAAAGGTCTTCATCATATCCTTCTTGAACTCCTTGATCATCTCTTCATTGTTTCCTGTGTAGATAAGATCATCGACATATAGAGAAACAATGAGTCGATCATTCGTACCTTGGGTCCTGATGTAGAGTGTGGGCTCACTTTCACTTCTCTTGAATCCTCGATTGATGAAGTACTCGTCGATTCGACTATACCAGGCTCGTGGAGCTTGCTTCAATCCGTATAGCGCCTTTTTCAGCCTTAGAACTTTGTTTTCTTGTCCTTCTACCACGAACTCTTGAGGCTGCTCCACATATATCTCTTCATCAAGATAGCCATTGAGAAAAGCTGACTTGACATCCAATTGATAGATCTTCCATTTCTTTTGAGCAGCTAGTGCGATAAGAGCCCGTATTGTGTCTAAGCGAGCGACTAGAGCAAATGTCTCGTTGTAGTCGACTCCTGGTAACTGCGAGTACCCTTTAGCAACCAGTCGTGCTTTATGTTTTTGAATTGAACCATCTGGGTTAAGTTTTGTCTTGTAGACCCACTTAACTTCAATGACCTCCTTATTGCTGGGTAGATCCGCCAACTCCCATGTTTGATTTTTCTCGATTATCTTGATTTCTTCTTCCATAGCTTTTATCCATTCCTTTTGTTTGACGGCAGCTTCAAAGCTTTCAGGCTCCATAGTGACGAAGTTGCATGTCTCGTAGATCTCCCTGAGTGACCTTACTTTTCTTGGTGGTGAATCTGGAGATGATTGCTCATTATTTGTAGATGATGATGATGATGATGGTGTCCTTGGGCTTGAAGGTTGTGTTTCTTCTTTTGGAGGTTCTTTAGAACTTCGTAGACGTGGTACCATGATATTTTGTTTTTCCACCTTTTCTTCTTCCCACTTCCATGTTGCATTTTCGTCGAACTCGACATCTCGGCTGATAACTAGTTTATTGGTTTTGAGGTTGTAAATTCTGTATCCTTTAGATTGAGAGCTGTAGCCGAGGAATATTCCTTTCTCTGTCTTCTCCTCAAGCTTGTGCCTTTTCTCTTTCGGGATGTGAACATAGCATATACTCCCGAAAACTCTTAGATGTTGTGCTGACGGCTTCCGTCCACTCCATGCTTCTATTGGTGTTTTATTTTCGATGGCTGTTGTCGGACACCTGTTGAGTAGGTAGACTGCGGTGTATACAGCTTCAGCCCAGAACTCCTTCGGCATCCCTTTCTCAGCTAGCATAGTCCTGGCAATCTCCATCACCGTCCTGTTTTTTCTTTCTGACACATCATTTTGTTCTGGAGCGTAGCCGACGGTGAGCTGGTGATTGATTCCTTCATCCTCGCAGAATTTGTTGAACTCCTTGGAAGTATATTCAGTTCCTCTATCGCTTCGCAAGACCTTGATTCTTCGCCCACTTTGGTTCTCTACCAGGCTCTTGAATCTCTTGAAGATAGTGAAGACTTCCAATCTTTCTTTCATAAAATAGACCCAAGTCATTCGTGTATAGTCATCAATAAAGAGGATGAAGTACCTGTTTTTCTCGAACGTCGGAGTCCTCATAGGCCCACATACATCAGTATGTACCAGCTCCAGGATTTGTTTGGCTCTCCATGTTTGTCCTGATGGAAATGGTTTTCTGTGTTGTTTGCCTTCCATGCATCGCTCGCACACATCATCATCCATTTGTATAGCTGGAAGATCTCTCATCATCTTTTTCTGATGGAGTTTCTTTAGTCCATGGAAGTTGAAGTGCCCGAATCTCCTATGCCATAGCCACGATTGGTCTTCTTGGGCTTTTAGTGCTGCTTCAATGTACTGCCAGCGGAGTGGGAATTTTTACTACAGCTATCACGGCATTTTTATTTTTATTATCATATATAGTGCAAGTGTCTCCTTTGAACACTAGCTCATATCCCTTCTCCATCATTTGTCCGACACTTAGAAGATTAGTGTCGAGTTTAGGAACTAG
This sequence comes from Scutellaria barbata, assembly GCA_028654395.1. NCBI lineage: Eukaryota > Viridiplantae > Streptophyta > Magnoliopsida > Lamiales > Lamiaceae > Scutellaria > Scutellaria barbata. Next base: position 6,921,857 of record CM053646.1, on the reverse strand, counting down.
CAGTACATCGTGAATTAGCCGCGTACCTTTTCTGGTGTTGACTTCAATAGTGCCTTTACCTTCGACTTCCACGAGATCTCCATTCCCGAGCCTGACTTGAGATTTGATTGATCTGTTAATGGCTTTAAAATTCTTCTCATCTCCAGTCATGTGGTTGCTGCAGCCGCTGTCTAGGAACCACGTGTCATTCTTCACTTCTGATGCAGCATGACATGTCTTTTTTCTCATTTTCTTCTGAAAAATTTGCCTGATGCTTTTGCCCGAAGCGACAATCTTTCTCCACATGACCAAACCTCCCACAACTTTTACATTGTGGTTTATCTCGGTTCCAACAATCCTTTTCGAGATGGTTGGTCTTTTTGCAGATTCCACATGGTGGATATTTTCCATTTCTTTGATTTTTATTATTATTTCCACCATGATATTTATTTTTAAAATTTTCTCCATTTCTTCTCCCCCCATTTCTAGAATTCTGAGACCGTATATTAGTTTTAGACTGAAATGCGTTTTCTACAGAATCATTTTCACGCATACTCAGTCTTTTCTCATAGGCTTCAAGTGAGCCTATTAATTCTGTCACTGACAATGTATCTAGATCTTTAGTTTCTTCCGTTGTTGTAACGATTGGATCATATTTAGCCGAAAGAGAAATCAATATTTTTTCTACCACCCTCTTGTCAGTGATATTTTCATCATATGCTTTTATTTGATTAACTACTTCACGCAGTCAAGTGTAAAAATCTTTTACGGTCTCAGATTCTTTCATCTTCATATTCTCCAAATCTCTTCTAAGAGTTTGTAATTTGAGATGACGTACCTTATCACTCCGTTGATATTCCTCCTTCAAAGTATCCCAAGCCTCCTTTGATGTTTTAGCTCCACTGATTCTTGGAAACAAAGACTCCACCATAGCCATTTGTAGTGTATAGAGAGCCAAGTTGTCCTTCTCCGTGTTTTTCTCTAGTTTTTCTTTGTCCGCCGTAGACAAAGTGGATGTATCATCGGGGATAGTGTATCCCTTGTCGATGATATCCCATAGGCCTTGGGACATAAAATATGTCCTCATTTTGATAGCCCAGTAGTTATAGTTTTCTCCAGAAAAAACAGGGATTGGAATTTGGTGGTTATTTAGTGACGTGGCCATAGTAGAAGTTTGGAAATGGTATTAGGATAATTTAGTGGATGTGTGAGGATAGGATAATATGTTGGCTATATGGAGATAGTATAGCGAAAGCTAGTTTCACCCAGTTAAAAATCCAACCGGGCTCTGATACCACTGTTAGTATTTGGGATATGGAATATGATAGAAAAATATTTTGGAGAATTATATTTGAGTGATTGAGACTTGAGCAAGGTATGAAATGGAGCAAGGTATGAAATGGAGCAAGGTAGTAGTAGTGGGAGACTTAAGGCTTTTAGAATCAATTCTTATTGAAAGTTGAGGTGGTTGTTTTTTTGGTACAAGAAGTGAGTTTGTGTTGATGCCATATTTATAGATGACATAAGATTATTCTAGAGCATAATTAGTCTAGAATAATCTATCATATTCTAGAATACTCTAGAATCTCTAGAATAATCTATCATATTCTAGAATACTTTAGAATGTTTTATACTTCGCTAGATTATTACATATTTCTACATAATTATAAAAACTCTATAAATATCTAGAATATTCTGGAAATGTGTAGCAATTTCATCAGTGAGATTTATAATCTTTGTTCTTCCCTTTCATTCAACAGCCCCAAAGTTATTAAAAGTATTAGAGGAAAATGGGATTTAGTTGCTCTAATTCCACTTTCTTTAAGGATATGTTTGAATCAGGGTATATGAATTTTGTAAGTTTGGATTTAACATTTAAGTGGATTTTAATAATATTATGTTTGTTTTGAGAATTGTAGAAAAAGTATATATATTATTTAATTTTTTAAAAAATAAATATTTTTATTGAGCATTGTAAAAAAAGTAGATAAAGTAGAAAAAATAAAGTTGAATTATAAAAGATTATGTTATTTCATAACAAACATGACTGAAAGATTTTTTCCATCCCTAATTTGGATGGACACACCCTAATCCAAATATTCGATCAACCATATATCATTTTTATCCATCTACAGTTTCATTTTGTAGTCTTGACCTTATTTAATTTAGGAATATCAATATTTTGAGTGTTGATTTCGTCACAGATAAATAGTCATGTAATAATAATCAAATGTGCAATGTAATAGATAATCCACTTTATATTACTTTTTTTCTTTAATTTTTAATCAATGTGGTTGAAAATATGTTTATCATCCATGATTTTTATTAATATTTGTTTACATGTCAATTTTTTATTTGTTTTATTTTTAAAGTGGAAGTATTTCACCTTAGAAAACAAACTACGTAGACAGAAAGAAGTAATTACGAAATAGCCCTCTACGGAACAAACCAGAGATTTAACTGTTGGGTCATACCCGCCCCGAATTGGCCACCTCTCCGGCAGAGTTGCAGGGTCTCTCTGGGGTGAATTGAGATTTTTTAGGTGAGTATTGACAAACTAATTTACATGATTTATGATCCTTTTTGAACTCTCCATTGCGATTCTCATGGTGTCACCAGGTGTTTGTGATAATGTCTCGCTTATAGTATTTGTGTCTTTCTCTCTTGTGTGAGCGAGTTCTGCGGTTGAATTGATTAATTTACTCACATTTTGGCGTGAAAGCAGTTAATTTTATGATTCCAGTGGTTCAACTCCGTCTCGACTGTCTGGAGAATCTGAGTTTTACTTATTGTAATACATTAAAAGTTAAATTTGTTTGATTAATGGAAACCCTTTGCCAGTTTCAAGATTTTTTGTCGCTGAACTCGCAACTTGAAGTGATTCCTATAATTTATTGCTTGTACAAGGGTGGAGGTGATTGTGGGAGGAAAGATGAAGTTTTGCTGGGAAAGATGTTAAGGAAGATTGATTGATAAAGAACTTTTCCACACCGTACTAAAATTGTATTATCTTCATTTCTTTGAAGCAACAGAAGAGGTTCAGCCTTGATAATACACATATTTGTTTACCCTTTTGCATTGAACGAAAGTAGAGGAAGATTTCACGTATTTTTGGATGTAAGGAATAGCTTCAACACTAGAATGTAACCTTACTAGCATAAGAATAAAGGGCCACATCAAGTAAACTGAGAACAGTAATGGTATAGTTATTTATATCGTCGGTGTGATGGGGGACTCACGCAAGCATAGATGATGTTAGAAAATTTTCTAGAATCTCTCGTAATTATAGCACTTATTGCATGACATCTAAAAAAAAAAGGGATGATGTGAGTCTTTATGTAGATTGTTTTAGACTGAATAACATTCAAACATTTAGCTTGTGAGTCATGGTGACCTAGAGAAATGCAGTCAGGTATGGGTGTTTTGCCTTGGGGAAGGTGGAAATTCCTTGCAACCTATTTTAGGCACATTTTATTGCTCTTAAATTTATTTTAAAAAATTTCCTTGTTAATTCATTCTTGGTAGGTGAGATATGATTGAGTTTAAACTTATTGCAAAGTACATCTTTCAGTGAATCATGGATCGGTGGAGTGGCATCTTGAAAATTCAGTTGCATCCCGATAGTAGCACTTTCTACAGAGTTGCAGCTTCCCTTGGCCTCTCTTCTTCTCCCAAAAAGCTTGCAGTATGTACTATTAGCATTTTTTTTTTTTAGGATTATGATGCAATTATATTGTTCTCAGATTTCTATCAAGAAATATCTTAAGTTTTTGTATAATTACACGAGACAGGTACCTTCTGGAAACGCAATATTCTTTAGTGGAGATCAAGCAGAAGGGACAGAAAATCAAGTTATTGAGAGATTATCTGATCCTCAAAGGATTTCTGAAATTCTAGTTTCAAAATTTGGCGGATCTATTAATGCTTTCGTAGTGGAAGCTCCCATTTTCAATGGACCTTTTGCTGTTTATAATGATTTTATCCCTTCTGTAAATGAGTACGGAGAGCCAAAATCCTATGATGCAACTGGGTTCCCAGCTTCTACGTCATTGGTTATGCTCTTGTCAAAGTTTCTTGCGGAGGTAAGACTTGTAAAATTATTTAATCTTGAGATCTCTCCCTGCAGATAGTATCGCATTAATCTTGTCTTAACTCCTAGCTGATATCAGTAGTAAAAAAGAATCAAAAATCAGTTTGCTCAAGACTTCTTCTTGGGAACTGTTTGAAGAGTCATAATTTTCGTGGTTAGGTAATGGCATGCAATTCAACTACTAAATGTGTTATAACATTTTGGAAAGATTTAAGGTTTTTTTTGCGTGGGTTGTAACTGTGGAAGAGAAAGGAGGAGAACAGATTTTTTCATCTGTATCTAGCTACAAGAAATTTGGTGATCAACACAGAAAACTTTTGACTTCAAACTGAGGGATAGTTAATTCTTGGAATTGAGAATACGGAGCAGTGCGCCGAAGTCTGAAACATGAGATAAAACTGTACTCAATGTTTATATATTTATAACTCACTGATATAATTGTAGTCTAAGCTGAAGTTGTATGCTAGATATCAGTATAAAATTGTGCTACTTAGTTGGCAGAGAGATCCACGGATTTGTTACTTATGCAGTCAGGCCTTTTTTTTTTTTGGCTCTCGTTTGATAACCGGAGTATTTTAGTTCTTGTCATGAAACATTGATGATAATATTTTTCTTCAGTCTTGGGTATTGTCTCATCTGACCAAATGAATAAAATCATCAACAAGTTCTACAATTTCTTCTCCTGTCTGTACTAAGCATCATTTTGCAGATTGATTCATTTCTTTGAATCTGAGTACACAATAAATGTATGGCATTATCTACAGATAAAATTGATAACATATTGAATTCTTGAACAATAATTTCCTTGGTATGAAAATTGCGAAATATAATATTTATCAAGTTTTCCTTTATGGTTTGACCATCTATGCTATGGCTCAGAGTGTGGACACTACTAGCCAACATATACATAAGATGGCACTATCAGAGATGCGTGTATTAAGATGGATATTGGGAAAAACAAGAAAGGACATAAATAGAATCATGAGCTATGTAGGAAATGCCCCTATGAAGGATAAGATTTAGATAGAGACATCTCACACTTTCGTAATGTGCAGAGGAAACCAAATAGCTCCAATTCAGTTAATCATTGGAAGGTTGATGGAAGGCATAGCAGGGGTAGAGCATTAAGACCTTGGGAGAAAGATGGTTAAGGAACACATTCTCAATCTTGGAGTAGATGATAATATGCAGGAAGATCCTGTCACTGGGACAACTATCCTTATAGCCGACCCCTCAAGTAGTGGGAATGGGATCTGCTGATCAATTTTATTCTTCTGATCCATGTATATTAAGATACAGATTTTCCAGTTCTTATTCTTTATGATGTTACTTTTTTTGATCTGTATCTTTATTGTGATTATTATTAGCCCCATTCCCACTTTCTGAGGAAACATGATGCTGTGTGGGGATGGCATACTGCATACACATCATCGAAGAAACTAAGACTAACCTATAGTATTATTCGACAGCTATTTCTTTTCCTAGAAACTAGTTTGTAGTCTGTATCATTATCCCGTTTTCTGACACTTATATCCTAAGAGTAGCATTTTTCTTATGTGTTGCAGGCAAAAAATGTCATTTTGGGGAATCAGAAAGAGCCGTACCCAGCTGATGCTCCTACATCATTACCATGCAAACCAAAAACAGCGATTCTCGGGTTTAGTAAGGGTGGCACTGTGCTCAATCAGCTCTTAACTGAGTTTGCCTTCTCAGAAGGGCAATCCACAGAATCACCAGCTCACCAAAATAAGAATATGGCGAATGGAGTAATGGCTATCAAAGAAGACGACTGGATTATACCCATGTCAAAGGAGAGCCTCTTCAACAGCATAGCTGAAGTTCATTATGTGGATGTTGGCCTAAACACCCAAGGAGCTTATCTCTCCGATAAAGATGTAATTGACAGAATTTCTCAACACCTCACTGAAAGAGCTTTCGGCATCCGTTTTCTTTTTCATGGAACACCTAGACAATGGTGTGATGAGAGGCGAATTTGGATTCGTAAGGAAAAGGACGCCCTAGTTCGACTTCTCAAGCAAGTTGCTCGTCGGAATATGGGTAAACTCCATCTTCGTGAGAGGCTATACTTTCCTGGTAAACTCCCTGATCTGCAGATGCATTTTGAAATTATTGATGTCATGGATGTCAGTTAACCGAATAATTCTAATCTACATCATCTATCTATCTATCTATCTTATGGGTCTCTTTCGACATCTCTGTTTGGTCACGACAAAAGTTTTATACATTACTCGATCTTGTCATATAGCATAGAATATACATAAGTTCAGGGCTTCTGCAGAATCATTTATCATCGTCCTTTTCTTTTCGGGTTCTGTTGGACATTATGTTTTCAATTTCTTCATTGTCTTGGGAAAATAACATGATTTCTTCATTCTCTTAAAATTCCATGTAGCTTCAAAATGGATGATAAATGTATTATCCGATATAATTCACAACCTCACTGTTTCACTGAATTGGTCCTCAGTACACTACATAAAATACAAAATAAAAACAAAAAAATAAAATTTGTGGGGCATTCCAAAATTGAATTGGACGAGCAAAAACAAAACTAGAAACGAGAGAAAAAATGAAGAAAAATAAATTCTCGGGTCGGTTTTTGTTTTAAAGAACTTGACCATTATTTGTCACTTTCAACCATTGTACATCTGTGATTTGTCACGTTTTATGACTAAAATTCATCATTAATATTTCCCCAACTATTTGATCATGAAACTGACTTCAAGCTACATTAGATATCTGTATTTACTTATAAAAATAGGGTTTGACTCTCTCAAAGTTCGCCACCTAAGCTTTTAGAAGAATTTTGGAGCTGCCACCTCAACAGTTTGAAGAAATTTAGAGCTGTCATATGTCCCTTTTAAACAACCGTTACAATTTCTCTTTCACCTTCCCTCTTCCTCTTCCTATTTTTAAATAATATCTAAATATCTAAAAATTAATAATATATAAATATTGAAAAGTAAAAAATCAACTCGTAAAATATGCTATCACATACTTAATTATAATTTAAAAATTATTGATACATTTTGAACAAAATTTTAGAATTACTTGAATAAATTATATAATACATTAAGAATTTTAATTTGGCTCCCAATATTTTCAAATTTGTATTGCCCCATGCACTATATTTTATGAATACTTATAAAATATACTTTTATTTTTGTTAAACTTTTATCTTTTCAAAATAATAAGAAAAATATGAGGACTAAAAATAATAGATATGGAGGCAAAACCAAAGAAATTGAAAGTGCAAACAACAAATTTAAACTTTACCAATTTTGAAAGTAAACATGATGTTAATTTTTTTCGTAATGGAGATGAATTTACCAATTTAAAAATAAATATGTAAATTTATTCGAAGAATCTACATTTTGATCATTGTAATAATTACCAATAAGATATGAGAAAAAAAACAACCTAACACAATAATTAAAACAACAAAATTTCACCAACAAACAACTAACTATGTCATTTTTAGGAGAATAAATGAAAATAAAACATATCAAAAATAATATTTTACGGAGCAAGAGAGAAGTATCATATATATGTATAAAATAACAAATATCGAAAATGATAAATATCAATTGTTGGCAATTCTTTCCATTCTCTCATTATATAAAAAGTAAAATTATTGTAACAAATATACGATTAAGAAGAAATGTTAATTTATACTTATAAAAGTAGGGTTTGTCTCTCTCAAAACTCGTCATCTAAATTTTTAGGAGAAATTAAGAAAGAATATTAATTAAATGAATTATGAAACCTGTGTAATGTAGTGGTCCAAAACTAGTTTATACATTAAAGAAAGATCAAAAACGAAAATTGCACACTTTTACATTCGATTCAAAGCTTGGAAAATGGAAAAAAAAGCAAAGAAGAAAAGAAAATCAGTGCAGAAATTACTACTAGCAAGAAAAAAAAAAAAACAGAAATGTAGACATAGAATGAGCAAATCGTATAGATTGTTTTTATCCATATAGTCAAATCATTTAAAAAAATATTGGGGAGTTTTAGGGTCATTTGCCAGTGACGATGACTACAATTTACATAATTTTGTACTTGATAAAATTCCTTAAATTATTTATTATTAAATTTTGGTAGGCATCCTGTTTTGATATTGTCCTTGAAGGTACGAATTTGTCCTATATAGAGGCCGGCCGGCCTTCAAGGCCGGAAACTCCATCACTATTCATATTTTATTTTTTTAGTACTCCATAAAATAGGTTTTCTTTTAAGGATTTATACATAATAAAAAAAATTAACTACGTTACAATTACCTCATTTAACATGTTTTATACTTTTATTATTTGGAGAATGAATGTAACTACTCCACTACTTCTAAATATTTTTATAAGCTCATTTTAATAGTTAGTTTTTTTTTTTTAAGAATAATAATTAGGTTAGTAATTGATAGTTGTGTATTATTATTATTATTGTAATAGTATACTATACCATATTTTTACTAAATATATTGTTATGGCTATGTATCTCTTTTTTCACAAAAAAAATTATATGAAACTGCTCACTCTCAAACAAAACTCATTTTTAATTGAAGAATTAAATTAATATTTGGAAAAAGAAAATGGTAAAGATGGTCTCGCCGTACCTGATTTGGCGGCAAAGGAACTTCCAAAATCCGTCCACATCCGCCATATGGGCAAAACCCTCTCTCTCTCTCTCTCTCTCTCTCTCTCTAATTTTATAAGCAAGAAGATGAAAAGTTGTTACAATCCTTGCAATATAGATGTCATGGCCGGCATTTACAACAAAAAAATGGACACTTTATCGTTAGTTTCTGCATGTGCTTGCATCATCACTCTTTCTCCACTTCTCTTCATTGCTTTCTCAGCAGTGTACACTCAGTCCTATATATGTGATGTGCCCAGATATATATCGCTTCTCAAGTCTTAACTTCCATTCTTGGAATACTCTGTCCCTCTCCAACCTCTCCAAAACCCTACTTCTTTTGGCTAATGCATTGAGGGCCTTTATTTATTTGGGCGTCGAGCATTAATTTAGGAGGTACAATTCTTGAAATAAAAATCTTTTCTTTTTTTGTTATATTTTATATGCATGGCTGCATGACAAGTGTGATTCCGGCGAAATGTGCAGAAGATGATGTTATTTCCTCTGTTATGTTAACATATTATCTGTCAAGATTGTGTGTTATAGTTAACTGCATATTCATGTTAATTGTTGTTGACAAAATGCAGAATCTCAAATCTGAAAATGGACGAAAGCTCTGTAGTAGTCGATGCCATTATGAAGGAGAAAGTTGATCTGGTACATGCTTTAATTTCTCACTAGCATTTTAAGATTATTGTTTTATTTGAAAATGCATATTCCATGAGTTAAATTTAGTCCAAAATAAGGAGAAAGAAGATCAGTACTCTGCTTGTTTATTGCAATTTCTATTTTTTTCTGGTATTCTTTAAGCCTTCCTCTTTAGATTCTGAAATATGCTTGGGAGTTCTTGATAGCATATTTATCTTCCATCTTCTATAATTATTGCTTTGAACTGGACTGGTTTATGTAGGAGAATATACCAATTGAAGAAGTATTTAAATGTCTTGAATGCACACGTGAAGGATTGAAGGCAATTGAAGTTCAGAAAAGATTGGATTTATTTGGATACAATAAACTTGAAGAGAAAAGGGTGAGATTATCTGTTGACAGCCAATTTCTCATCTATGTTTGTTTTTTATTTTTCGCTCGTTGATTTTCTCTTGTCTTGATGGTAATGGTCATAGGAGAGTAAACTTCTTAAGTTTCTGGGATTTATGTGGAACCCTTTATCTTGGGTGATGGAAGCAGCGGCTCTAATGGCTATAGCTCTTGCTAATGGAGGGGTGAGAATATTCTAACTCTGATTACACTCTTTCCATGCTGGTAAACCTAAGAACCTGAGAATATTATCTTTCGAGTTTCAAAAATCATAGTTCAGAATAAATCAAGAATTGAATTGAATCTTAACAAGTCTTATGCATGCAGGATAAGCCGTCTGATGTGCCCGACTTCGTTGGCATCATTGTGTTGCTTCTTGTCAACTCCACAATAAGCTTTATTGAGGAAAATAATGCTGGAAATGCTGCAGCTGCACTTATGGCTCGATTGGCTCCAAAAGCCAAGGTTTGGTCTTTGATAAGTTGTGTGTTTTCCTTTGCTCAAGTCATGTGTTTCATAAATCTAAATCATGTCCAGGTTCTACGAGATGGAAAGTGGAGCGAAGAACAAGCTGCAATTTTGGTTCCTGGTGACATAATCAGTATCAAACTTGGAGATATTATTCCAGCTGATGCACGTCTTTTGGAAGGCGATCCTCTAAAGATTGACCAGGTCATCAATACACCATGCTTGAGTTTTAAACCTTATATTCACTTTAGCGCTCAAAGTTTGTCAACAGTCTCGTTGTTGCTAGGAATGTAAAGTTTCTTACTTATCATGCAGTCTGCTCTCACTGGAGAATCACTCCCAGTAAGCAAGAATCCAGGTGATGGGGTATATTCGGGTTCAACTTGTAAGCAAGGAGAAATCGAAGCAGTAGTTATAGCAACTGGAGTGCACACTTTCTTCGGTAAAGCTGCTCATCTCGTGGAGAACACTTCCCACGTGGGCCATTTCCAAAAGGTACATTTCTGATGGTAGCATTGCTCTGATAATTAGATACTCAAATAGGCACTTCTAATTATAGATTTTCTCTGATGACCAGGTTTTGACCTCTATAGGGAACTTCTGCATTTGTTCGATTGCAGTAGGAATGCTGATTGAGATTGTTGTGATATATGGGATCCAGAAGAGACCGTATCGTCCTGGTATAGATAATCTTCTTGTATTGCTCATTGGTGGAATTCCCATTGCAATGCCTACTGTTCTTTCTGTTACTATGGCAATTGGATCACATCGCTTATCTCAGCAGGTATGAAAAACCACAACCAAGTATAAAGCCTGTTGATCAATCATGGTTCCTTCTTACAGCCATCTAAGGATTTATTGGTGGTTGTTTTGGTTTTCTATTTCAGGGCGCTATAACAAAGAGAATGACCGCCATCGAGGAAATGGCTGGGATGGATGTCCTTTGCAGTGACAAAACAGGAACCCTGACTCTGAACAAGCTTTCTGTAGACAAGAACATGATCGAGGTAATACTTGGAAAAACAAAAGTCGGATACAGTTTTCATGGATCGTAATAACTATACAAGAACTTGAATTTGATGGTACCATGTCCTAGCAGGTTTTCGCCAAAGGAGTTGAAAAGGAGACAGTAGTCCTGATGGCAGCACAAGCATCGAGGTTGGAGAATCAAGATGCTATTGACACTGCAATTGTCTCAATGCTGGGAGATCCTAAGGAGGTATTACATCTAGTTATTTTTACAAATTGATAATATACACAATCTTTTTGGTGTATATTGATGCTTCGATCACTATTCTTGCAAGGCACGTGCGGGGATCACGGAAGTTCACTTCCTTCCATTCAATCCGACAGACAAGAGAACAGCTCTAACATACACAGATAAGGCTGGGAAAATGCATCGAGTGAGCAAAGGTGCACCAGAGCAGGTATTATTACATTTAACTCGAGCATTATTCTTTTCAATTAACACAGAATCTGAGGACTAATTCTGAAATGATTCCTCTCTAGATTCTTAATCTTGCGCATAACAGATCAGAAATCGAAAGAAGGGTCCATTCCATAATCGACAAATTTGCAGAACGTGGGCTTAGGTCCCTCGGAGTTGCTCGCCAGGTACTAGATTTTTACAAATTATTCCGTGTATCATCCATATATATCTGTTTTTCTGTCTTTATAAACCACTGAGACTCTGTAGGAAGTACCTGCTGGCACTAAAGACAGTCCGGGTGGTCCTTGGGAATTCGTTGGCCTTCTCCCACTCTTTGATCCTCCTCGTCATGATAGTGCTGAAACAATCAGGAGAGCCCTTGATCTTGGTGTTAGTGTCAAAATGATAACAGGTAGGCATCACTGATCCAAAAAAATGAGTGATATATGATATTCTTGGACCTAATGAAAATCTTTGTAGGTGATCAGCTGGCCATTGCTAAAGAGACAGGAAGACGGCTTGGGATGGGGACGAATATGTATCCTTCATCATCTCTGCTTGGTGATTTGAAGGACGAGTCCTCTGCAGCTATACCAGTAGACGAGCTCATTGAGAAGGCGGATGGTTTTGCTGGTGTCTTCCCTGGTATGCATCCGTATAGCCTATTGTCGATTGCTTCGAATTCGATTCTGATTTCTGTGTATCATCTACAGAGCATAAATACGAGATTGTGAAGAAATTACAAGCTAGAAAGCACATTTGTGGAATGACTGGTGATGGAGTAAACGATGCACCTGCTCTGAAAATTGCTGATATCGGAATAGCTGTGGCAGATTCTACAGATGCGGCTCAAAGTGCTTCCGACATTGTTCTTACAGAGCCTGGATTGAGTGTAATAATCAGTGCTGTCTTAACAAGCCGGGCAATCTTCCAAAGAATGAAGAATTACACGGTGATGTAACCTCTATAAATTTTGTTTAGTTATTAGAGAAATGAAGCGATAAACTAATATTTTCAGTACTTGCTCCAGATATATGCCGTCTCTATCACCATACGTATAGTGGTAAGCTTCTGTATGAACATATGATGTATCATACTGCACTTGGAGGGATAAAATACGCATCTCATTTTGCTCAAATATGCTTGCAGTTGGGATTTATGCTGCTAGCAGTATTCTGGAAATTCGACTTTCCTCCATTCATGGTTCTCGTCATTGCCATCCTTAACGATGGTCAGTCGTTCTTGTTTCAGAAGTTTGATCACCTCTTTTATTTTCACGCTTGTTTTTCCGAGATAAAAAGATTAATTTTCAGGGACAATTATGACAATATCTAAAGACAGAGTGAAACCTTCTCCAGTTCCAGATAGTTGGAAGCTAAGTGAGATTTTCACCACTGGGATAGTTCTTGGAGCTTATATGGCTATAACTACGGTTATTTTTTTCTGGGCTGCATACGAAACAGATTTCTTCCCCGTAAGCCATCTTTGGAAACTGCATTCTTGAGAAAGCTCTAATCTTCAAGTCCTTTTATTCTCATGGAACCATTTTTTCCATGTGTAGAATACTTTCAAAGTAAGGAACTTCAACAGCCATCTTCGCAACATGTCGGATGAATTACAAGCCAAGCCACTCAATGAGATGATGGCATCTGCAGTTTATCTCCAAGTCAGCACGATCAGTCAGGCATTGATTTTTGTGACACGATCAAGGGGCTTTTCTTTCCTCGAACGCCCTGGTCTCCTGCTTTTGACTGCCTTTATTATTGCACAACTGGTAATAAGTCCATTCTAAAACTCATTTGCAAAAGCTAATTGTAATAACTGGATGTTTCATTTACCAGGTTGCAACTGTTATAGCTGCGACTGTAACTATGAAATTCGCTGGAATCAGAAGTATCGGGTGGGGGTGGACCGTGGTGATCTGGCTGTATAATACACTCACTTACCTGCTTCTTGACCCCATCAAGTTTGCTGTTAGATATGCACTAAGTGGGAGAGCTTGGGGTCTAATGCTCGATAAAAGAGTGAGTCCTAATTTACGTACATTGGTTTTCCAATTCAAGAATTAATATAAGTTCCCAAAGATATGAAAGAAGTAGTAACATATTTGTTTCTTGACCTCCATAGACTGCATTCTCCACCAGAAAAAACTTTGGAAGGGAAGCTCGTGAGGCTGCATGGGCAGCTGAGCACCGAACATTGCATGGACTCAATTCTATGGAGCCTAAAATGATCGAGAAGAGCAGTTTTGGGGAGCTTAGTCTCATGGCAGAAGAAGCAAAAAGACGCGCAGAAATTGCAAGGTTAGGAGAAAAGGGAGGTCTTTGCTGATCGATCACTTGCATTGTTTCCTATTGTCTAAGAGCTGTATTGCTAATTTTTTGCAGGTTGAGAGAGATTCATACTCTCAAGGGGAAAGTGGAGTCTTTTGCTAAGCTAAGAGGATTAGACATTGATGCAATGAACCAACACTACACTGTTTAACCACCTTTTTTCCTATTGCCATTTCTTTCCTTTTGTTTTTGTTTTTTTTTTTTTTTTTTGGCCTCTTGTTTTTACATTAATCTTGTAGTTGGAATTGCAATTAGTGAAAAAACATGTTAGTTTTGAGTTAATTTATTTTTTGTCTTGTAAGTATACTAAATTCGTAATTTGCAAACTGATAGTATTGCACGTTGAATTTCAACGGTTCTTCTGTATATATAATGCAATCTTTATCGACAAATTAATCATTTGCATAAATGAAGAAAATTCTCAAATCATAACTAAAAAAAATGAAAACCCCTAAAAAAAATACTAAAGTGCGAAAAATGTTGTGTTAACAAAATAAAAAATAAAAAAACTCGTATTAGGATATGCAAGAAAGAGATTTAAGATGATGATTAGCAAAGCTTAAACTGCAGCTTTTTCAGTAGAGAATGAAGTCAAAGAAAAGGCAGGAATCAGGAGACATGATGTGTTGGTGGATTCCTTGTTTCTAGTAACAAGCCATTCTAAATCTCTTTCCCTTATCTCAAATATGTATATATATCAATCATTCCAACAGAAATACTCATAATTTGTAAAGAGTGAAGATGGGGATGATGATGAGTTTGATGGGAAAAGGTGAGGAATGTCCTTTTTGTTCTTGTGTTCATTCGTGATTTAAGGTTATATGTTATAAAATTGTTTGGTTATGTTTGTTTGGTTAGGATTGCCAACAACTCAGATGCTGAGTCTGGTGATGGGAACACTCCACAGACAGTTCATTGAAAAAGACATTAAAAGCTTTGAAGAATTTCATATGGCAATTCTTGATATCTTCTGGTATCACTATTTCCACCTTCTCCATCACATACTTAATTCCTCAATTAATTCTAACATATTTTAACAGCACTGTCAACTCTGCATTGCCTGGCAAACACTATGATGCTCCTTCTCCCAAGGAAGTCCAGGTCTCTCTCTCTCTCTCTCTCTCTCTCTCTCTCTCTCTCTCTCTTGCTTGTGTGTATGTTTTCTGACACAAACTGAGGAGTGAGCACAGGCATGTTTTAATGAATGGGAAGCAGCTAGGGACTCAGAAAAGAAGAAAGTGTTCATAGAGTTCATGAAGAAGAAGGTCAATCTGAGCAAGTTAGATGATTCCACACTCATAACTGGAATACTAACACCTCCAGCAGCCATGGCAGCCAAGAGAGCAGGTGAGGGTGTCCCTCAGCTAAAGCTCATCAAGACCATCCCCGACGTCATTTTCATACCCTCCGCCACCATACTCGCCCTCGTTTCCGTCAAGATATCCAGGAAGATGTTTCTCGGCAACGTCGCTTCATAAACAGTTTACCCAAAATGCCCTTCTCCCACCTTCATCATATTTTGGTCACATTATAATATGTATCATGAATTTCCAGGCAGAATCAGGGATAAGTCAATACATGCAATTCCTCAGTTTATACTTTGAATCTAAGGGTGACATAAATTAAAGAAGTGAATTCACAATTCATAACCTAAACAAGGGAATGCACATCAATGTTGATCTTCCAAAAACACATGTAGCCAACATGCTGCTTTTCTCTTAAGTAACATTCGTTTATTTCGGAGATAAATGAGAGCCAAATGTTAGGAGACTAACCGGTGGCCCTTCTGCTCCAACGACCAACAGCGCCTCGTTTTCTGCCCCTCTTTCTCTTGCCTTTAGGGGGAGTAAGCTTTGAAATAGAACGTATTTTCAGAGGCGGTTGATCTTCTGGAAGGTCAGGTTCTGCCACATCAGCAGTGGTGGTACCATCTGAGCCATCTTTAAGCTCCATAGGCTTTTGGATAGGGTGGATCTTAACTTCCTCAAAATTGTCAATCTCTTCTTTAACTTTCTGATTGTCGATAAGAACTCCATCTTCCACCTGAATGCATTCACATTCCACGATTACAAAAATTTTAAGGATAAGAGTTACACTAAAGGCATTCTTATTCATAAAGAAGTTAAGAGGCTTTTCCTTAACATGTTACTCTCTATTTCAGAGGAAATTTTTTGCAGACAAAGATTAAAGAAACGTGAGAGAAATTTCATGGTATTCTATATAAAGCTCACCCTTTTGTGGGCTCCAAAGCAAGCATGACCTATGCCTCCATTACCAATGAGTAAATCTCCATGACTTGTGGCTGCAATTTGAGGAAGTGCACTCATAGTCTGAGATGAAATATAAGTTCCTTCCATTGCATTTTCATTGTCTGGGGGTGGCAAGTTCAAGCTAGCAGCAAAAGAAAGCCGTTCAGCATTTTCCCTTTTTATCGTGTCAACTTTGCTCTTCATGCAACGCACTTGTGACTGTAAATGGTCGATCTTCCAAAGCATGTATTCTAAAGTATCATCACCATTTCCAGGGTCAAAGGATAGCAGTTCTTCGTTACCCCAAATCTCATCATCAATTCCGATTTTCTGGGTAGCTTTTCCAATGAAAATAAATTTAAATAAATAATCATTATCATGTCAAAGTATGAGTCATTTCTGCACACAACAAGGTTGTAGTTAAATTGACAAATATTCTGGAAAGCAAAATTAGAAGCATCACATGCCATGTATACAAAACCAAGATAACAAATATATTGGAAGGAAAGGGTTAAGGATGTCTCGATCTCTTATGATTATGACATTGTCTAAGACAGGATATATAGCAAAAATAAAAAAAATTGCATATGCATAAAGATGCAAGTATAAAGCAGACACTTCTACGCCATCATTTCAACGGCCACGTGTGTGTGAAAATGAAGTAGCAAAAATGTCATTTCTCACCTGGATTTTTTGACTCGGTATTCATGGAGGCGCCCTCAGTCAAACACTTCCTATTCTCTGCAAAATGCTATACATCAAAACTCCAACTAGCAAAAATGCAAAGGTAGAGTTTGACAGCAATAGAGTATCATTTCTACCATAACATGAGAAAAGGTTATGTTGAGACATATATGAAGTGATATCTACTGTTGCTTCAGTCCTCCTTCTTTTCTTCCTCTTGAAGACATCACTTTTAGCATTTTCCCGCAAAAATGGATGAGATTTCACACCATCTACCATTGTGGAGTTGTCTAATTGAGTCTCCTTTTTCTTATTATATGCTTCAAGTTCTCGGTCATATTGTTGAGCTTGAGACTGCAGCTTCATGATTTGCAATTCAACCCATTTACATCGCCACATAAGAGGTTGAATAAAGGCCCTCCAATGAGTTGTCAGCTTTTTCTTCCTAAGGATCAGAAGTGGCAGACAATAATAAACACCAATAAGCACTTAATAAGAAGCAGTGGTGTTTGTTAAGGTACTTGACGCACTCAAATAGTAAATATTTCATTGGGACATAAGATAATTTCTTTGACGATCAGATCATGGGGCTAACAAAAAAGAACTTCTAGAAAAATGAGTGCATAAGAAAAGATATGTACCTCATCCTAAACCTTTCACCAAATTCATTGTTATTAGGTGCTGATGCAGAATCACCACGAAAATCCGACGAAACTTCAGAATCATCCAATGTGTCAACATTCTCAGCACCACAATTGCTGTCACCAAACGAACTTGAGCTCTCAGTTGTGTTCTGGTATTCTGCTGCAACCAGATCATGGCCCACAGATCTTGTACATTCCGTGATGTTGACCTCCACATCACCGTATGTTTGGGCTTCATCAGTCTTCTGACTCTTCTCATCCAAGTTTGTTTCTACTTTATGGTCATACTTCGTATATTTCATAAGTTCGTCTTCAAGTTCTTTAGCATAAATCCCATCTGCCTTATAGGTTGAGGTCTCCATCTTAACTTTCTACTTCGTCTTGAGAATATATCTCATGGCTCATAGACCAGTACAATTAAATCATCTCATTGTGAATATGCTTTAAATCAGAGTACATAGAGTACCTGCAGTAAAATGAAAACATCAATCTGATGCTCAGAAGTTAGAAAGCTCACCACATGAGTCCAAAAGTTGCATTGAAATACAGAATTGTCGAAATGTACAGCCCGATGAAGTTCCATTTGAACACAATTTCCATATACTATTTAGACTACTAGCAAAGCAATTGAAATCAGAAAATTGATCAGATTGAGTTGATAGTACAGCTTATTTCTTTTATCAATAAATCTTCATTCAGATATATGCGAAGTTACCAACAATGTAAAAAGATAATAAAATGTAAGCCTAGAAATGATGCCTAGTTGTCAGATGACTTAAGAACATCTAGACACCTCAAACGTCATCAAGGAGAGAACAAACCAATCTGAAGAAATCCAGAAAAATTACAAGAAAAACTATCGATTTACCTCAAAACAAAAATCAAAAGAAACGAATCAAACTGAACTTATCATGGCAAAATTAAATCAGGAGGGTAACTTAAGAAACATGTTTCAGCTAACCAACCACATTAAACATGTTTTCAACTAGCAGAATAGCACTCCACTCTCATAAACCAGTAAAGCAAGTTCAGATTTATGGTAGATAATGATTTTCAACTCTCTCGACAACAAGAAGTGTGATGTCTCAAAATTTACAATCATTACTTGTACTTTGGGAATCTTATCTTTCCCTCGTAAAACACCATGTCCATGTCTCACACTCAACATGGATTGTACTCAAAGTGCACTCTTTTAGAACTCAAAGAAACAAAAGTTATATCGGCTATTCAACCAATATATACACGCATCCTCTAATACAAAAAGGGTAATAAGCATGCATGCACCGAGAAGACATACAAAATGTCACACGCACACACATATGCCGCATGCACAGAAAAGGATACTACGATCAACTAAAGCATACTTTATGTATTCGAACTTATAAGGAAATAAATCTTAGCATTTATAAGCAGTAAATAGTATCTGGCTAGGCTTCCAAATCAGCGCATATAAAATCCGACAAAGGTATTTAACCTCATTTCAACCATCGCTATTTATTTAAATTGCAGCAAACAAAATCCCCAAAGGTTCAGTATAGATTTTTCAGTCTTAAATCGAAAGCCATCAAATAATATCCTTCTAGTAAAATTTTCAATATTCAAACAAGAATAAATGATTAAAGCTTTCTCCTTCTCATAAATTTTAATATTCTATCTCGAATCGATGCCCAAGCGCCACACACACACACACATTTCTTTGCTATTTATTAGTGTGTGCCAGGTAAACAAAGGGAGGCATGCATATATCATATATGTGAAGCCACCTTAGCCTCACAAAATTACCGAAAAAAAAACATAAAAGATCAAAAATTTACCAGGAATTCAATTCCTAAGACAAACATCCAAAACAGTAATAAAAAAATAAAAAAAACAGAAGAAAAAAGACCCAGGAAAAAAAACACCATACTCCCACCCCCCCATCCGCCCAAAAAAAATTAAAAATTCAATCTTGATTTGCTGATAAAAATAACTTCTACAGAACCCCATTCCAATAGATTAGGAACACAAATAAAGCAAAACCCCTGTAAAGTACAAAACAGATGATGAATAAAAATTGGGTTCCTAAAACAATCAAAAGCCGCAGAAATCAGTACCGAAAGATGAAGAAAACATTACCCGAAAGGAATTTTGGTATGTTGTCATCAGCAGTGCATGTGAAGTGGATTATTGAAAAAGTTTTTTTGTTGTAATGATTTTTGGGAGCCAAAATCCTTGGGTTTTCGTTATATGAATGAACGTGATAAATACGCCTGAGTGAGTTGTCAAACCCAGTCAACTTTTCCTTTTCCTTTTCCTTTTTTTTCGCTTTTCTAAATTTCTTTTGCTTTTCTGTTTCTCTAACTTAAATTATTTAATTTTACTTTCCCTTATTTATATTATCTAATCCCAATAGAATGTCTATTTTTTTCCATCTAGCTGGTCTTGTTAATGAATTTTATTTTCGTAATTCTTTTTTTTTATGGGTTAGGGAGGGAGAATAAAGATAAATAAAACTTGGATGATTTAGGTTAAAATTTTAGTTATCACAATTTGTAATATGTAATTTTATAAAGATTGACTATCACTTGAAATCATAATTTTTATGATTTGATTCTTGGTTTTTAACAATCTTATTATAAATAAATAAAGTCCACAATGTCTTATTTATATTATTTAAAATAAGAAGGAAGTGAATATGGTCAATTGCAGAATTTTGTGAATGCAATAAGGCAGCTAAAATATAGAGATGAGACCATTTCTTTTTTAATATATCTTTTGTGATATCGTTTCATCAATCATTTTTGGTTAGATGAATTAATTCATAATTTAAAACCAACAAAATTTAGAATTTAATCTTATTTTGTGAGTCAGGGTATATAATTGAAGTTGATTTGATGTATTAACAAGTTTCTTCGTCAAAATAAACAAGAGAGGCGGTTTATTCTAAATTAATTATGATAATAAAGTCTGAACATTAATTATTACGAAAGAAAAACCGGATTTTTATAATGTATTGGACATAGAGTAATTTTTTAATACATACACATATATATTGATCCATGAGATTAGACAAATATTTTATTATTTTTAATATTTAATGGATATCCAAAAAAACTGAAATTATGTTGAAATATATTAATTAATATTTCTCAACTGGCTTAAGTAGACGCTTTTGCTAAACCAAAAAGTAGAGCAATGAACTGGTACATTCTTGTCCGGTTGTCCCACTTAAATAAGGTTGTCTTTCATTTCAATATCTCAAATTATAATCAAAATCTCGTTATTGAAAGTATTTTCTATTGATTGAAATGTATCTATGCAATACATTTTATTATTAACATGACTCATTTCTCCATAAGATAGTTACAGTGACAAATTAAAATTTTATCAATTAGTATAAGGATCAAATAGAAAAAAACATAAAATAAAATAAAATTTTCAATTTTCTGCCTGCTTTAATATGTTTTCCCTTTCCTGCCAATCTGTCTAAAAAAAAGTCAAAACCATAATACAGAAACACACGTGCGTCTCGTTCAAGTCACGTGCCTCCAAAACTCTTTTTTAATCCAATAATTCATTAATTAGTAAATGATAATTGTTATTTGTTATTATTATTATATGCTTAAAAAGAAATGGGAAAAAAATTGTTCTTTTTTTAAGTATGTTTAAGATGCACTTATTTTGACTGGTGGTTGAAGTTCCGTTCTTTTTTTTTTTTTTGCTCTCTCTCTATTAATTAATGAGATATAATGTTGAAATTCTACGAAACAAACAAAACCTTTTTCTTTCCCCCACGTTTCTTGATTTTTCACCATGTTTCATATTTCAAAGCAAACCCAACCCACATTTTCCTTTAACTAAATGAAGCATCCCATGATGTTATTTGGAGCTTGAGGCCACTGAAATTAGCTTATTTCAAACTGGGTTTGCAGAAAATGCCATCTTTTAAGTATTTCTTGATATTGTTCACCGTAGTTTGTGGGTTGTTTATAACTGCCTATTCCATTCCCTTTGTCGTCTTTCATGGTAATTTTCTCTGCTGTGATCGATTAGGTATTGTTCTGTCATACTACGAGTGGTATTATGTTGTTTGGTCTTCATTTGTTTGTTTCTTTTAAAGGGGTGGGGTGGAATTTGGCCCGGGGGGGGGGGGGGAGTGTAGCCAGAATCTTTTCTATTGTTGACTATGTTTTTCACTACTTTGGGGCGTGTTGAGGACTAATTTCTTTCTTTTCCAGTTTGCTGCTTCTTATCTTTAGGAGATTGACTTCTCAAAGATGTGATCTTTCTTAATTTTCTTCCAGCTTTTCCTATCCGTTTTTCCTGTTTAGGTATTCTTGAAAGGCCGTTTCGTGATGTTATCTGTTATTTGAAAATGAGTGATATTAGTACTATAAATGTTGCTTGTGTCTCATGAGGTTTAACATGTGATAGCTCATGTGTTTGTTAAGATTTTCATTGACCGCACAGCAATGAACAAATGATGGTTGCTAATCGAAATCTAGATAATCTTCTCAAGTATGAGAGTCCTAAAAAGTGTTTATGCATCTTAAGTTCACCTTATTAGATTTTTTTTTTTCTTTTTGCATCATCAAATTTCCAGTTCTCATAATTCAGAATGTTTTCCATATTGAAATAATGTTGCAGGAATCTCGGACAAATGTAAGAACAAAGGGATCACACAGTTCACCACTCTTCTGACTGATTGGTCTGGTTCACAAGGATATTGCATGTATGCTCTTGCTGCTTCAATCATCAAATGATTTATGTTTCCGATATATAACTCATATTTGATATATCTCTTTCTCTGCTATATTGGAAGGTATGTAAGGTGTGCATGAAAACTTATTAATATGTCAAGATACTTCATATTCGCTTAACTGCACCATTTGGTCACCATTACGATTCATGGGAGTTGAATGAATCCTTGGTTTTATGTTGCTGCAAATTTAGTGATGTAAAGCTATGACTTAAAGCTTCTTCTGATTTAGTATCTTTTGAGAAAGAATGACTCACTAGTATTTCTTGTGACTGTATTGCCACCAGAGGTGGGTATAATTTGGTAGTTGCAGACAAGGAGGCTTATACACATTGCTCCACGTCTATGTGAGCAGAGTTTTAGGCCAAGAGATGTGAAACTCCTGCGTGTTACTTATTTGTTCTAACAAAAGGATCTTAAAAAATAAAAATAAAATCAATTTTAGTATGATAATAGTTTGATGTTTCTTATTTTCTTCTGCTTTCTTTAGAGAAATTGGAAATGGTTCATGGGATTCCTGGACAATGCCCTTTGAGAAACAGGTTAATCAATTTTCGTGTAATAGTCAATTTATGCACCTCCTTGAACATTTATAATTTTATATAACAGTTAACCTTTTTTCTTTATTTTTTTTTCTTTTTTGATCTAGACAGCAATTGCGTGTGAGAAGGTATCATTGATATGTCTGAAGAGTTATTATATTGACCTGGAAATCCTTTCTCAGACAGACTGCATTCAACTTACAGGTCAAGGAAATGAGTGAGCTCAGTGAAGGTTACAACATTGTTGGGCTCTCCCAGGTGAAAATTTGTTTTCACATTGATTGATGATGATTCTTATCCTCTTCATCACTTGAACATAATCTTGCTATTATTTAAATGACCATATCACCTTAAGTGGTGTTGTGAAATGCTTGCCAAATTATTGTTAGTATTTTATAAGTTAAAGTCTTTGGAAGGATAAAATGTGAAGATTTAACATTTCAGAGATTTTTGTGAAACTCAAATGGGAACAGGAATTTAGCTTGTCCTAATTCATCTTTCATTGTCTATATAGTAGAGAATGTGGCAATTAAAGGGCTAATCAACATGGAGATGCATTTTGATGAAGCTTTTTCCTAGACGAAAGAGCTTCCCAATAAACAGAGTCCTAATTTGAGTGGTGCTGAATCTAGCAATGTGACACATCATGAATGTATTAATTGAAATGATTATCTTTCTTTGTTGCCTTGTATTCACATACAACCGCTTTTTAGCCTGTATTAGCTTTTATGTTCTCAAGTTGATGGTTAAAACAAGCCGCTTATGACTATTCGCTGTTGGCATGTCATGATAAATACAATCAATTATGTAAACAAAAATTGGCTGCCACCTGTTTCATCAGTATGATTTAAAGTTATTCTTCTTGAGTCACTGTAAATATCTCTATTTAAAATTGTAGATTCCTTGGCAAACTTGTATGTGCTATATAATATATCTCTGTTCGTTTCTATGCTCTATATAATTAGGAATATGAAATAAAATATAATAATGAAAAGAGTCACAACTATTTCTCCTACAGGAAAGTGGAAAATAGTGGGAGTTAATAATGTGGTTGGGGTCAAAAAGTTAATATTTCTATTTTTTTTATATCATATATCAAAATCTTGTTCATTCTTTTATTTTCTCTTCTCATAGTTTTCCCATCTTGATGAGCATCTTTCTCTTGTACGTTTCAGGGTAACATGGTGGGTCGAGGAGTCCTTGAATTATGTGATGGAGGACCTCCGGTAAGTGCTTATCACTCTTAAATGAAGATTTTTGGCAAATAATTGTTCAACAGACTCAATTTAGAATTGTTTTTTTGCAGTCCTCTTCCTGTTCTATCTTTTAGCATAGGAGACAAGTGACCATCTTGTAGTACATGAACTTACTTTATACAAACACTCTAAGATGACCTGATGTTACTAAGCATAAAACTTTATTATCAAATTGCTTGTAAATTGATGGACTTTAATCTTCTTCACGGGAGTCATTGAGAAACTTTTCACCTTCCTTGGAAAATCCTTAAGTAATATTCTCATGCTTTAACGTAAAATCATTTGTTCTACATTGTGTACACATGGACATAGTAAACTCAATGAGCACAGGATACATCATGTGGTTGCTTAGGCAATTGATCCTTTGACTTAATAGCATGTAATTCTTTTCAGCTTATGGACGACCATATTTCCCTTGATGTTTGCAGCGTGATTTGTCTTCTATTGCCTTCCTTAAATTGTGACTTAATTTCTTAGTTTCATCTGCCCCAATAATCAAAGTTCTTATTATTATCTCAGTGAAACTATGAATTTGCTCTAAGTTTCATTGAGCAACCAGATATCCATGTGTTGTTGGATTCTTAGTTGGATCTCCTGTTGTCAAATATTCTTTGACTAGTTATTCAAAATATAGTTATAATGATGAAAGTACTTGATCGTAGTCATCTGGCATGAGTTGTGGACTTGTAGGAGCGATAAATCTCCACTAGATTATTAGCCACTGTCACGGTAAAGCTACAATAGAGTCCAAACAAAATTTAGCGATTTTTTCTATCTTATTGCGTAAAAGAAAGGTTGAAGTATATTACTTTGATTGAAGAATCCTGCTCTTCAAGTTGCATTACTACTACATGAAATGCCATATCACATTTAAAAATTCGTTTCACATATAAAGAATCAGGGCATTCTTGTGCCAGTTGTTATATGCAAGATGCAATTCATTTACAGTCTTCGTATTTCTTACTTTTGCACAGGTGAGAAATTTTATATCTCTGGCAGGTCCACATGCTGGAATAGCAGCTGTTCCCCTCTGTGGAGTGAGTTTTTATTTTTTCAAAATATAGGTTTGACATAATTTTGTTAACAAGACACGTCTTTGTGGTCTAGAACTGGTAAAAGAACCCGGTTGGGAACACAATGATATCACAAAGTTTCCAATGCTTCATTTGATCAGATAAAAATAGCAGAAGATGATAAAAAAAAACTTTTTTCATGCCACATATAAATGCTTTTGAAGAACTTTACCTATGACACGGAAATGGTTTACCGTGGAATCTGATTTAATTATGCCTACTTTTGCAGTCAGCTTTAGTTTGCACTCTAGTGGATCTTTTGATTGGGCTGGCAGTTTACAGCGACTTTGTTCAGGTTTGAGTTTACTCCACATTGAGTTATTTAAGCATTATTCTCAAGATTCTACTGACACATTAACACTGTTAAAGGAAACTATATGCTGCTTTTCTTCCTGCTTTTGTTTGTTTCAACATACGAGTTTTAGATCACGTGCGTTGCATGTGAAGATCAATTCAAATTAATACAAATATCTTATATATAACACTTTCATATTAAAGTTTAATTATAATAAAATTCTATAGGATTTTGAATTAGTTATAATTCCAATATAAAATTATTTAAGTATGAAAATCCTAAATTACTATTTTAACCTTAAATAATAATCATTAATAGGGATATATTCGGCAATACATATTTTGTAAGAAACATCCACAATATATATATATATACGAGTTTTAATCACGTGCGTTGCACGTGGAGATCAATTCAAATCAAGGAAAAAAATAATACAAATATTGTATATATAGCACTTTTATATTAGAGTTCTAATTATAATAATATTCTATAAGATTTTGAATTAGTTAGAATTCTAATATAAAATTATTTAAGTATGAAAATCCTAAATTACAGTTATAACCTTAAATAATAATCTATAATGAGGATATATTCTGCAATCCATATTTTATAAGACACATCCACACTTTTATATAGGTAATAGATATATTTATTCCAATTAATACGTGTTCATTGTAATTATCCAGTTTCCACCTAACAATCTCTCACCATCTTTTGGGTGTGTGTGTGTTTTTTTTTTCTTCACTCAACAGCTCAATTCAATTATGTGAATGTTATACGCCATTTGAACATCTAGCTTCACGTGGTTGCAGGAACATCTGGCACCTGCTAACTATATCAGAATTCCAACAGTGAGTGTTCTTTTTGTGCTGAATTATTTTTCCGAGACATACACTATCTAGCTGTAGTGTAATGTATAAACATCTTTTCTCTTGAGAAGCTTAAAGCCTTACACCAATGGAGACAAAAAAATTCTAATGTTTCAATCTCGTCATATTGCTTGACCGTACTTTTTTCTGGCTCTTTCCAGGATTTAGATGACTACTGTAAAGGATGCAAGTTCCTACCTAAGATTAACAATGAAATTTACAAGAATTCCACGTACAAGCAACGTTTTTCTAGCTTGGAGAACTTGGTGCTCATCATGGTAACTTGAAATATCAATTGTGTTTCTCTGTCAATTATGACATACATAGTTTCTAGAGTTTCTTGAAAAGTTTTCTATCTAGCTCAGTCTTTTCGTTCCACTTTTCCTTCAGTTTGAGAAGGATGAAATTCTGGTGCCTAAAGAGACCTCTTGGTTTGGATATTTCCCTGATAATTCCTTCGAAACTATTTTACCTGCACAAGAGGTATCCACATTTTTTATTGACATTACATTATAGTACTAATGCACAACTCCTCATTCCTACTATATATAGTACCATACTTCCTAATTGCATGTATGAATGAATTGTATAGACGACCCTGTATATCGAAGATTGGATTGGTCTGAAAACGTTAGATGTAGCTGGGAAAGTGAAGTTTGTAGAGGTGTCGGGAAATCATCTACAAGTCTCGTATGGCGACATGAAAGATTATATACTGCCATACTTACTGGAAAACACAACTGCAGAAGCAAGATTATCAGAGTTATGGCAGCCATTGAAGACTCTCAAGCTCCATGCTTCAGATTGAAGAGATTATTTGTATTCATATAAAACAGCTAATGTGATTGTGTACCACTTCACTTGTACTATGACTCCATTTCTTGGTTATATTGCTGCTACTTTGTAAGACAGCTGCTCTCTTGTTATACGTATACTCTTTGTATTGCTTATTCTAATTTCTTTTTTTTTTTTTTTTTTGGGTTCAAATTGTGATTGCAGATTCTAATTTATTAATTGGAATTACAAATTAACTTATCTTGATTGTATGGTGAGATTGGATAAGTTTGGAAGAAGGAAAAAAATCTTGTATACTTGAACATTGTGATAATGATATCATTTGTTTTGGACTATTCATTATTATTCTTTGTTAATTATATTTAATGAACTTAGAAAGTTGACATAAAAAAATAATAAAGAGAGTGAATGTCCTCTAATGCAACTTCTTATATGTTGTTTGATGGTCTATCGATTTTCCCGTGATAAGTCTTATGATCTTTCATTCATATCGTCAATATTCATGTAGCTGCCCATATCTCTGCGAGTGAACTAGGATCAAAAATCACGAAGTAATTCAACCAATAAGAAGAAGATAAATCGAAGAACAAAGCGTATTCAAGAATGTTAAACCCTCTTTACAGCTTTGAGTACAGACTACAGGGTGAGGCAGACTAAGAAACAAACAGAAAAAATCCCAAATTAGAAGACTAAGAACCCTAATTTGAGTACTCAAAGAACTGGCAAATTGAAAAAAGATAATAAATTTTACAAATATAATACAACAAAACCCGCAATTGATTAATATGGATGATACTGCGCGCCTCAAGCCCTAGCTTTGTAACTGAAGATCGAAACAAATAGCTTGAATTCGCAGCTGAATCAACTAACCACAATCAAGAAAGGAAATAATTATTCAAAACCAAACAAAAATAATATAATATAAATTGAAGGAGAAGAAGATACAAACGGCGTACGCTCAAATTCACAGAAAACGATGTACAGAAAAATCCCTAACTTTGGAGACACTGAATTCTAAGTAGCCGTTGGATTTCTCAGCCGGTTCAAGACAGTTGCTTCGCAAGCTTCACACATCGGTTCAACTCTTACTCTGACTCCGGTTCTTGATAACAACAACCTGCTTCTGAATTTATATTAAAAGTTGATGCAGCGAAAGAAGAAATCAACACTGCATTCATTGCAAGCTTGATGTTAGTAATTTATAATCAACTTTGCAAGTCCTTTTTATGTTTGAACTATTATTCTCTAATTCAATAGGGTGTTTTAATCACCTTGATTATGCGCTACAAATGACTTCACTTAGCTGACTTACTATACTTTTATAGCTCATCAATTTATTAGTTATTTAGTCCCATATGATTTTGGTTTGGTGAGAATAATTAGTATAAATATATCTACAGGTTTGTTGATAGAAAGGTAAACAAATTCGGCCACTCAAACTATCAAATCATCAATTAGGTTTTGTCTGGATTAAGGAATTTGAAATACAAGTGTGAAATGAATTTGTTTCAAATTCTTCCTCAAATCCCTCCACCATCCAAATATAACTTTAAGGAAATAATTGGGTACTCCACTTCATTAATATATTGTGTAGTACGACATCACCATTACTATTAAAATGAAATACGGGATTGAAACATGATAAAAAACAAAGAATCCATGGCAGGATAAGCATGCAAACAAAATGCAGCATAAATCTTTAATTATATAATTATAGCAACCAAATAGAGGTTTTTATAGCTAGCCATACCCATCTATTTCAACATAGCACCTATATCATGCTAAATTACAAGAAAATGAACAGGCACACAAAATCTATGTTGAGGGCTTTATTTAGGTATAAAATCCAAACTCTTTTAAGAAGAGCTTTTATATGCAAAAATATACTTGTTAATGGTTTTATACTTCTTTGAAGAAGTTGGAAGTTCAAAGATGATGATCCATCGGACTCGGAGATAAGTTGTATATCGACCTTATACTAGTGAGTGATTCATACTCGTTGGACTGAGGACTCGGCCTGATGCTGCTCCAGGTTTCTAAGTACAATACGAGCGAATATTTTGGCTTCAATAGGAGCACCTGCTGCTGCTGCCGCCGCACGCAGCACCCGCGGAGCTCCCGCATTCTGGAGAAGTTTGGCATGAAGAGGTGCATGCCGCCCACCCGGAACCGTAAACTGCAAATTCAAATGTTAATGTCTCAGAGAGAGAGAGAGAGAGAGAGAGAGAGAGAGAGAGTCTACCTGAAGAAGAGCAAATGCAGCACAGCCCTTGAGTGTAGGAGAAGGATTACGTAGCATAGCAACGAATCTTCCGATTTCAGATCCACTGGATGAGAATAAAAGCAAGAATTCAATGAGGAAACTCTATCAGTGATGCATAACCTAGAGAGAGAGAGACAGAACCTGCATCTGAGATGAGCAGCTTCTTGAATACGAGCAGACTCGGTAACTTGAATGAGGGAAGCAGGTGCAGATGATGCAGCAGCAGCAGCAAATGCTTGTGGATCGGAAAAGGTCATGATAAAAGCTTCAATATGTTTCAAAGCAATTCGTCTAAGCCCATCTAAGTTTACACTCTTCGAAGTCCCCTCAGCTGATGTTCCTACCAACGCTATTTCATCCATTCTGCACACATGAAACAAAATGAGCAGATTCATATGAATCATTATACTCTTAATTGCCATGCACGATAGACTTTGATTAAGAAAAGAAGGGCTGAGAGAAGCTTCTGAAACAATTTGATTAAGTACCTTCCATCAAACATGTAGGCAAGTGCCAGTGCAGACATGAAGCGTGCCATTTTGGACACGGAAGAAGAACAAAGATTAACTAGGACACGAACTCCCCCTTCCTCTACAATGCGAAGAGCATTACCAGGGTTGAAAGAGAGGTTCCAGAGAGCTCCTGCAGCTGTCTCGTGCACATCCTGAAAGTTAAGGCATATATGTCAAGATCAAGATATAAGCTATGATATTACGATTACAAGTGTTGTATTGCGTCACGAGGACTGATTTTAATTAGCTTACCTCAGCATCAGATTGCGCTAATGCAATTAGTGGTGCAACGCCTCCTTCTCGCCCAATAGCAATGCTATTACAAGAGGAATAAATGTGATACAGAGATTTATAAGTGATACATAAATAAAGCTTTATGTTTGTGTTAAAATGTGATAGAGATTTTCGTATGATTAAGATGATTATACATCTTAATAATACCTACAACCAACCAACTATTTTCCAATTGAAATCCTTCAGAAAGACAATGAGAAGAAAACTGGAAATTGCAAGTATTCAAGATCATTCAAAGGCTCATGACAGATGGTTCGCAAGGAATAACTAAAATTACTGATTAAATGATAGTAATGCAACTATTTCTCCCCACAGTTGATAGGAACAAATAGGTTCCAGAAAGAGTGATTTTATTTGCATTGCTACTTGTTCATGCACACATACCTATTTGCTTCTGAGACAGACAACCCCCAGAGAGCACCGGCAGCTCTTTCCTGAAGGCCATGGGGGGAATTTGAACAGGAATTCGCTAGAGCCACCTAATCACCACAAAAATAATTCAAACTCGGAGTGAGTTGATAATTCCCTTTGCACAACTAACAAAAGTCATAAATCTCTCAAGGATAAACTGTGTTGTGACATTTGACCAAAAAGAAAAAATAAAACAAGGTCACACCAAGCACTGTCTCACAACTTTCATGCATCCAATTCAATTAAACATTAATGGTCTTATGAGAATCCATAATTAGCAATTAAAAATAAAGAAGCATTGCATCTAAGTTTATTGTTTCCTTTGATTGATATAGGGGAAGATCCAGGAAAATCTATATTGAATATGGGTATGGGCCTAAACTACCACCACCAGTATTATATAAAATTTTATTTGGTTTTCATGAGAGCATAAAAACATAGATATATTTGAATCCAATAGTGTTGTGTATCTCGTACAAAAGACAAGATATATAGAAAGATTATCATAATCACAGATGGCGACATTGTAGATTTTCAAATTCTACCTAATAAATTCAAAGTGATTATAATTGAATTCCAAAATAGTTAACACCACCTCTGTCCCACAATAGTCCACCTTTACTTTTCGGTCGGTCACAAAATTACAGTCCACTTCCTCATTAAAAGTGTATTAAATGTTATTTTTCCTAATATACACTTATTGATGGTCTTTGGAATTAACCACTTATGTTAAACCATCCTGCAATTAATAACAACAATAAACAAGGGTATAATACAAAATTTCAAAAGTGCATTAAATGCATTTCTTAATATATTCAAATAAGAAATGGGCTATCTTTATGGGACAGAGGTAGTATTGATTTCTTATCAGAATTCTTAAGTTTTTTATTTTATTTTACATTCTATCATATTATTAATGCTAAGACTGTACACTCTTACAGGTAATGAATTAGTTAACAAAATAATTGAAAATGAAGTCAGTCAAGTAATCCAATTAAGATATCCACATGAAATTTTAGTACAAAAAGTCAAAAAGCAACCAACTCAAACTACAGTAAAGGATTAATTTTGCCAACCCCCTATAATTATGTGACTAAATAGAAATTGAGCTGCACATTCTTCTTATGACCACATCGGAAGTATGACATCATGCAAGAGTTCCATTAAGAGGCACAACCATGCACATGCAAGCATGTGAATCGAATACGATTTCATAAATGCGATTATCTATAAACTAAACAAGGATGTAACTGGTAAATCTTCACAAACTGAGACAACTGGCAAGAGTGTTAAACAATACATGCATGCATGTATGCACGTTAAAAGTATTAAACCTACTCAATGTATACTTTGAAAACAAAAAAAAGTGGATGGACTTAAACTTCATAAATATCATTGCAGAGAAGTAAAGATTTGGTAATTGCCAAAAGAGCTATCAAAGAAACGAGATAGTAATTAGATCTAGAAAGACCAAACCGTGAAAGAACTCATGTAGAAAGTAGCACATTTATTATCAGTAACAAAGTGTTATTATTAGCACCAAAAATCTCACCAAGCTAAAAATTAACAAACAAATTGAAGCAACTCCAGCGAGGATTAACACTTTCTATTAATATTATTTTATCTAAACAAAATTATATTGATAGCATCAAGAAAGGGAGGGAGGGGGTTTAGCTCTGTGGGTTTCCACAAATTGAGGCTGCCATGCTGCCCTAAGGCTAAGGTTTTCTACAGAAAAGAAGTTTAAGGACTTGAAAGAAAAAGATAATGTGGCCATACCAATGCCTCGACTCCACCTGCCGCTGCAATTGCTTCTCGATTTCTATCATCAAAAGATAAATTCCATAATGCACCAGCAGCTTCTTGCCTACATCAACCAACAGTTAGATTCATTTCATTCTCCCAAGCTATCTATCTATCTGACTTCTCACAATTTCATTTTTTTTAAATGGAAAAGAAACTTCAGCAAATAATATTACCTGACACCATCATGAGGGGAACGAATAAGTTGCAGAAGAGATTCAAGAGCTCCTTCTTCTAGACCTACTGTAGCATTGTTGCTATTGCTATCTCCATGAGCTGCCAAATTTGCCAATGCCCGAGCTGCCTGGAGAATAACAAGAAGTATTAGTTGTAAGAAACTGGTTAGGCATAGAGAGGATCTCCATCTCCACACTTAAGGTGGAATTAGAGATCAAGTAGTATTTGGTTAAACAAAAAACATCAATTAAATTCTTTATACTAGTACAAGAAACTGGATAGAAGATAGTGCGCAGATGAACTTGCTAAAAACAAAAAAGTAGCAAAATATCACATGCAGAAATGAAAGCTTGGCACATTTTACGGGTCGGATTACATAAGAAGCACGTGCTATATGAGTCTCCTCACACATTAATAAGAAAAAGAAAAATTGATATTATGGAAATTAAGTTCTAATACTAGATTATTCTATCAAATTTACATTAACGTATATAAAGGAAACCAACTTTATGGTACCTTATGGAGAGAAAATACTCCATGCTGAAAATATCATAAATAGATTCAAGTAAATAATTATGACGAATACGTCATAGGTCATGCACATAAATGACAGTAATAGATAACGGTGGTCCACAACCAAGATCCCAATATATTGGCCAGTGAATGGGTAACATTTAGCTATTACGAAAGCATTCTGCTCTATCCTCTGATACCTCCTTGAAACCGCAACAGTGATCCAATCAGAAGTTGATCAAATTGATACGGCACCTAGATTAGTACCCCAGATATCTCTAACATTTTGAAAATTGAACTTCTCAACCAAAGAAAGTAAGAAACAAATGAACAAATGCACTGCATGCTAGTTGTTTTTCTTGATATCCCAAAATAGAATGGAGGATGACCTAATAAATAGAGCAGAGAACAGTCCAGTAACATGGCAGTGTTCACAAAATATGAAAAAGTTCATTCTTTCACTATCTTAGAGCAGAATAGCACCTGCTCCTGCACCCCTTCAACCTTGAAACTCCGTGCTAGTGTAACTAAGGCTCGCAACCCACCAGCTGAAGCAACTTCCAAACTGCATTTATCATCTGCTGCTAAATTTGCTAATGCACCAGCAGCACGTTCCTGAAATCAAGCAAGGATATACTTGAGCATGATAACATTGTTTCAGTTGCATTATTATGTCATATAGGTAAATTGATGCCAACGGAACATACCAAAACTCCTTCACCGCCACTAGAACTTGACCATTTAAAGATAAGGTCAACTAATGCTTTCACTCCACCGGCATCAGCAATGGAACCCTAGAATATGAATATTCGTCAAAATCTGAAGACTAAAGCATAGAATCACATAAACTGAAAATAAAATAAAATAAAATAAAATAAACAACAGAAAATAGAACCTTGTGATCTTCACCGACAGAGAGGTTCCACAGACCTCCAGCAGCCTCTTCAGCAACCAGTCTGTTCACAGACCTAGCAAGATTTACAAGAATGCTGATGCCTCCTTCCTCAGCCACGGCTTTCGCAACATTAGCATTCACTGATAAGTTTGCTATGGCCTACATACAAAAAGCAATTTGACTATAGATGATTTTGGCCCAAGTATTAATAAAGCTAGAAGACACAACAAATGACCAATGGAAGCCCTTTATTAAGAGTTAATTATACTGAAGATAAAATGATTGTGGACAAATTAATTGCAGTACAAACTAAAAGTAAATAGTAAGACAGAAATTTTACCTTAGCAGCCTCTGACTGAAGACCCTCCCGCCATGATCGGGCAAGGTTTAGGAGAAGGCGTATTCCACCATCTCGCATAACTGCTTCAGCCCTTACAGTGTCGATACTTGCATTTTCATCATCAATTACAACAAATGTTGCAAGTGCTGTAGCTGCTCTTTCTTGAACGTCCTCCTGGGGACTCTGCATGAAAGTTAGCAACAAACTAGTGCCTTGGTTGAGCCAGAAATTATCCAATCCAGGTGGATTGCTCTCAGAAACACGTAGAAGTGAATTGCAAATAGTCCATTCCATCCAATTCAGAATCTCACTCCTGCTTCTATCTTTGATATTTCTCCAGTCAAGGAAAACATTACTGTTACTCATTGGCATATCGACAAATAGTGTAGCTACTCCTTTGAGAATGTCGGTGAAGACAGACAGTAGCACTTTACCTTTATAATATTTATTGGTGGCAAAGCTGGCATCCTCCTCGAGTAATGGACAATTCAAGGCGCAGAAGACCTTCAAACTAAGTGAGGATGAACAAAATCTGGTAATGGTGATAGGGGTAATATCAGTTCTAGAAACATCTAAGGCTATCAGGCGTCGAAGCCTTTTCCACAGCTGTGGCACCAAATTCCAGTTCATATTTGTTGTCCCTGCGACTGAGAGGAAGCGAAGTGACATAACATTTCCCAAGGCTGCCTCATCCACATTCCGGCAGTCAATGAATCCGAGATCTGTCAAATTCCGGCAATTTTCTCCCAATGCATTGATTGCATTTGAATCCACTTCGTGAATGCCTGACAGCCGAAGTTTCTGCAGTTTTGGACAACAAATTGCAATCGCTTTTATAGCATCACTGCTGATTTTTTCACAGAAGTCTGGTCCAATCATAAGGCTCTCTAGTGCTTCATGACGAGCCGCAAGCACACTGAGTGTAGCATCAGTCATTTTTCTGCAATAGTCACCACTAATCTCACGTAAATTCTTAGCTCGAAGATACATGATAGCATCAGCAGATTCAGGACCACGGAACCGCAGCTTCTGCAGGCTTTCACATCGAGAGGCAACTGATGCAGTGGCTGCAGCATCACACTTGTGGTGCCGGAGATCCAATGTCTGCCATAAACATGGAGATTTCCCTAGAGTCCACCAAGTTCGACATGTGGATGATAAGCTAGCTCGGTCCCTATAGTTCAGACATGAGAAAAGCTGAATTACTGTATCATCAGGTAGCTTTGTCCAATCAAGCACCCCTCCTGCATCCAAACTCAAATTCTCATCTACATCAAGGCAATCCGCTTTCTCCTTGCCCCTCCTTACAACCTTCCTCCGCACTCTCCTACTCATAATTGAATCAGTTTTCTCAACACAGTCACTCCAAAACCAGGGATTTTAAAGCCAAGGATGATGCACAAAATGACAAGCTCTAAGACACGCAATGTTAAAGCCAGAAGTATTGCCAACCAGATAAACGATGCAGTAATCAAGACCCTTTTCTCTTAGTTGCCTTGAGGTGTAGAAATCCTATAACACCATCCCAGCACCGATCCCACTCAATTGCCAGCTGCAATAATGAAGCCTAACAATATCCCTAACCAGAAACCACCACAATCCCACCTAAATGATGTCACAGCACTCTGTGCAATTGACAAGTATCCTTGCACATTAAAGACTTGGTCTTTTAAGAACAATTGATGAACATACAGATACCCAGAATTCAATGACACCAAAACCTCCAAACCCAAATTTCAGAATGAGTAAAGCTTCCGAAAACAAGTCAAACAGGAATGTCCTTTACCCTCAAAAAGCCCTAATTTATGATGACTGCTGAATTGCTTAAGCAAACCCCTAATCTATACATACAAAAAACAGAAAAGATTAGCAAGTTTTACACACGCTGCACATAGAATAAATCCCCGAAGCACAAATGCATGATGGTGGATAAAAGTCAATTGAGTCCCCCCTAAAACCTGAGTGTTCTTGGCCTTAACCTGAGTGTTCTTGGCCTTGTGGGCCTTCTAGTAAACCCTTAAATCTCAAGAATTGGCATTACATCTAATGCCTTTTCATCACATTCAAGAAAAACTTCGCGTATATATCACAAATATGCCAAATATACAGATGGGCACAAAAACTATGTACTGCACACTAATCCTCCCTTCACCTCTGATATGATGCATACGCTTCTATATATGTGTGTATAATCGAGAGAGAGAGGGAGGGCGGTGAGGGAGGGAGGGAGGGAGAGGGAGGTGAGGAAGGGTCGGAGAGAATTGAGTTTAGTATATAAGAAAGATGTGAGAGAAAGCAGTGCCAAAAGTTCAAACCACTTGTCCACTCCTCTCTTTCTCTCACACCGGAACACCTATTATAAGAATTTTCCAATGGTGCGTTGCAAAATTCATTAAAATTCTAAATCAGGTCCAGATAGAAAAAATTTACCCTAAAAGGATTAAGAGAAATTTGAAAAGGGATTTACAGTAGATTATAAAGGGTTGAAATAATTATTGCTTTTTGCCGATTAATTATACAAGATCGCCTCTTTTATTTCATCTCTTACTTTCATATTATTTCATCTCTAATTTCGATAATATCAGTATTTGCAAGTCACTTATATATAATGATATTATTATTATATAGATATGTATATTCAAAGAGTTTATAAATGTGACTTCAAACATAGTATGCAATTGAAAAATCCAATATATATGACATGTGATCAATTTGTTTATACATCAAATCATGAAACAATTGCTAAGACAGTCATTTGTTGTGGCAATTCATACCATTCATTCTGTAATTTTTTTTTAAGTGATGAATGCGCCAAAATAGTTGGTCATTATAAATTTAAAGTGCTCCATTGGTTCGTTTAAGAAATGTTAATTTAACTATCAATATCGAACATGAAAAAAAATATTATATAATTTGTAGCTTTAAACAATTCCCACAATTAATCGGATGTATGTTTGCAATTGGATTTTCCTGAAAAAAAAAACATCTAGTAATAAAGATGATTTATACTAGTAATTGTTAGATATTTAAGTTAGGTTTCTAAACACATAGAAGGTTTGAACTTGAACAATAAACAATATAAACTTGAGACGTCTTCCATGCATTCTAAGCAAACTTATATAACTTGTCGTACAATAATGTATTTGCATAACAAGTTGTGGATAATCAAATTACAACTGACACAACATATCTAAAACATACGATTAAACAATGATCTCTCAATTAGGATAGATAAAAATCTGCAAGATTATAATGAAAGATCAATGTAGACAAGATGCGGGTTCTTATATTGTTGAGATATTTTCAAAAGAGTTCTTTCAATTATTAGTTGGGTTGTAGTTAGGGTTGAGGTAAATATTAAAAATATCCGTATAGTACACTTATCATTTAGAAAAATAACAAAACTACTGAAATATTTGATACGATATCCATATGATATTTAACTTTTTTTTATATATATACCAAAAAAATATTATTATTAATTATCTATATGTAATATGTGTGTGTTTTTCTCATTATTAAATCAAAAAATAATAATTTTTTATTTCAGTATAAGGGTATTTTTGATATGTGAAACTTTCAGTATTTATTTTTCATTTAAGAATTAAATTTTTAGTATGACATGATATGAGCTATGTAAGACACCAAAATTTTAACATATTGAAATTTTCAATACAAAAACGATGTCTTTTTGCATATAGAAATTTTCAGTAAGATACAATATGAGATTTTCAATACAGTATACATACCGAACCATCCTAATCGTGGTTTATTATTATTATTTTTTCCTTAGATTTCCTATTTTTATTTCTTTACCTTCCTTCCATAATCGTGGTTTATTATTATTATTTTTTCCTTAGATTTCCTATTTTTATTTCTTTACCTTCCTTCCATGGGGCCTGTGTGTCTCATTTTACAAGTGAGATTTTTTTAGCATGATAAGTGGGGCATACATGATGTGCAATATCGAGTCATTATAAAGATATTCAAATCTATATAGTTCAATATCCTTAAACTTTCAACCATAGATTAAGAAAAAGAAAATCGGAACAAGCATTCATTATTAAGACATCTATACATATTATTATGTTGATATTGTAAGTTAATATTATATTGAAAGTATTTGATTAATAAATCGTAATACTTAAACAATTTCACCATTTTCATGATATGTTTCATTATGATTACTAACAATTTATCTACGCATAAAATTTGTAATTATATAATGAAGTAGCTACATTAAAAAATTATTCATACATCTTTTACTATTTCAAACTTTGTATAATATACAAATATATTTTTTAGATCTCTATTGATTTTTAAAGTTATATACTGAAATCACCATTTTTATAATATAGTGATTACAAATAATTATACACAAAATAATGTACTATATTATGGAATACATTTGGTTAGGTACTGATTGTACCTACAGAAAAATGTGTTTTGAACATGAATAAAAAGGTGAATAGAGAAGATAACTTTTATCATCATTACTAGAAAAAGAAATTTTGTTATTTGAACCAGCTATTTAAGCATATCTTGCCGAGATTAAATTACAAAACTATCTATGTCTGCTTTTGTAATATGCAGATATTGTTCTAAGTAATGCTCCAAATCTCCATATCTCATCAATGTGACTTTTTTGCCCCATAAAATCCTAATTTATCAAATTGGTACATGGGATTTTGTACTATGAATTAAAAACACATTTATTTGCTAGAATTTATTGTTTTGAAATAATTAAATTTAATTTTGCCACATGAAAATTAGATTAAGTTAGATCATGTTGTTAATTCAAATCCAAGCATGCATTTAATTAATAGAGGAATAACAATCCGTTCCTTTTGAACTTGCAAACATTCATTGCTATTTAGCTATGCCTTATATTTATTTTATTTAATATTAGTCCACAATAATCTGATACCTGTTTCTCTACAAATGACAATTTTCATTTGAAAATCAATTGAAATTAATAATATTTTCATTTCTAAAATGTTTACTACTAATTTATATTTAAAGAAAAATGTATACTCACTTTCTTTATTAGGCAAAAGGATGTTTACTCAATTATTGAAAATATGCATGTCAGTGTTCGCAAGAACTAAAAATAATAATTTTTTGTATTTGACTCATACTTAGCCATTTGGATTACTCATCAAATTCTTCTTAAATAAAGTAGAAATATAAATTTTAATTGAAGGAGCACCAACGTGCTTAAAATTGGTTATAAGCTATTGTTCCATAATCTATACATAAATTATTTTCTCAAAACACTCCTACATCGACCATGGAATTAAAAAAAGAAATAGCTTTATGACTTGATATTTTGTTGATTTCCCTTCCCATAATTTCTAATTGTAAATATAGAGTTAAATAAATAGAATTGAACGAATTCTAAAATTAAGAGTCAGATTTATATGATTTATAACATGTTTAAAAAAACATATAAGTTCTGACAAACATTTCTAACTTAAAAAAAAAACAATATATTAAAATAAATAACTATGTATAAAACTGAATTTAATTTATTACAATCTTTATTTTATTATAATTTGTGCATCATATATACAAACTCAATAGATTAATTATCAATTAAGACATCTCTAGACTCTATATTTCTGTAAATTAATTATTTTATATTACATAAATGTAATTTAGCTCCATAACGGATTTGGATACATTTTTCTAGACCTCATTCTCATTCGTATGCACTGTCTATCGAAATTTGGTTGTTATTGTTATATTTATATATCGGTTCATAAGCGTGGAAAGATAATTTATTGCTTTTTGCCCATTTTTATAATAAACCTTTTTCTTGGTTTGGCAAAATGATGGCAACGTGTACCTTAAAAAAAATAAAGTTGCACGCAAATGCACTAAAATAAACCTATTAAACATTAATCCGTCGCAATCAATGCTCACATGAAGGTACAATCTTTAATGCGACATAGTACCACCCGGAGTGACCGTCGCGACACGCATCGCCACTTGTACATTCTAAACATTGTATATATGCAGAACATCCTTCTCTCCGATTACTGGGACGTGGAAGCATGAGAATTGAACAGAGCCTCGTGATGACGTCATCATCCGCATCGCCTATGCCGTCGTGCTACTCTCGTTTCTGGTCGTCGGCGACGAGGTCGAAACCCGTTGCTAGGGTGGCGGACTCCGGCGACAGTCTTGTTCGGAGGTTAGGTCTATTTGATCTTATTCTAATTGGCATTGGCGCGTCCATCGGCTCCGGGATATTCGTTGTCACCGGCACCGTCGCCCATGAAGCCGGTCCCGGTCAGTAAAATTTCTTTCCATTTTTTTTTTTTTTTAGTATTTTATTGTGTTATTTGATGCTTCATTTTGATGCAAAATGCTCTATACTTGATACATAAATGCAGCTTCCATGCATCTTATTGAGATGCTACTTTCGAGAATGAGCAACGATTTCGGTATATAATTATTAATTTGTAGCAGAAGCTGAGGATTTTATATTTAGGTATATCGGCACTAGATATGATAGTATTGCATTTGAAATCTAAGTGAGAATATTGTCATTACATCCAAGCGCTAATTTATCCTTGAAGTATTTTATCTGATATTTTTATTCTTAATAGTTACTTTTGATCATTTGTAACCAGCTGCACAAATATAATCTTAAAGAAGTTGGAAAGTTTTATTTGCAAACTAAATACTCTCCAGTCATTTCATTTTAGATGAGAATATTACGAAGAAACCAAACATTAACGTGGATGATTATCTTGTCTCACATTAATTAGTCCTCTGTTGCTGCTGCAGGAGTCACAATTAGCTTCATCATTGCAGGAGGATCTTGCATTCTAAATGCTCTCTGTTATGCCGAATTAGCTTCGCGCTTCCCTGCAGTTGTTGGTGGAGCATATCTGTACACCTACTCAGCTTTCAACGAGCTCACAGCTTTTCTGGTGTTTGCTCAGCTGATGCTTGACTATCATATTGGTGCCGCTAGCATAGCACGTAGCTTAGCTAGTTATGTGGTTACAGTACTTGAGCTGATTCCATTTTTCAAGGATAACATTCCAAGCTGGGTCGGGCATGGTGAAGAAGTTCTTGGAATATTGTCTATTAACATATTAGCTCCTATTATCTTGTTGCTTCTGACTATGGTGCTGTGTAGGGGTGTTGGAGAGTCATCGCTATTGAACTCAATCATGACAGTGACAAAGGTTGTTTATGAGTCAAACATTGTCTTCTACTCAATTTATAAACTTCTCCTAAGATGATACTAACAAAGAATATCAAGAATGTTCTGAATACCAATCATCAACTGATTAGTAAGTTGCAGGCCCTTGAGTTAGTAATTTCTCCTGTTCCTTTGTTAGTTTCACATATCAGCGAATAGGCCAACCAATAATGCAACTTTTAGAATTTAAACTCTGATACTGTTTTGCAGTTGGGAGGCATATCAATATGCAGTTCTAGACATAATAAAAACCTCACTAGTTCAAAACATTGAACAATTGGCCTTAACACACCTAAATTAAAAGCCTCATATTATATTCTGTGATGATGAACTTTAGGTAAAAATGTGGA
Organism: Scutellaria barbata; assembly: GCA_028654395.1. Taxonomy (NCBI): domain Eukaryota; kingdom Viridiplantae; phylum Streptophyta; class Magnoliopsida; order Lamiales; family Lamiaceae; genus Scutellaria; species Scutellaria barbata. The sequence goes on along the minus strand of CM053646.1, from coordinate 6,879,951 downwards.
ATTCAGAAAACTTACAAGGAGTTATGCAATATGCTTAAATTAGTAATTTGTGTTGCTTAGGTAATGGCTGGTTCTGAGGTTAAAGGAAGGAAAAGTTATTTGTTTGTAGAAAATAAGATGCTAATAGCAGGTTGGTGCTGTTGACTCAAACACAAAGACTTTATTTCCACCAAACATTAGGAATGTGTTTTGTGTGTTCCTTTTCTAGTAATTTAGGTTGCTTGTTTTCTAATGCGATCATCTTAACTACATATGCATAGTGATTTTAAAAAAACAAAGAAATACCATGAACATAGTGTAATGGTATTAGGGTCTTCAGTTGCTTCACTTTTTTTTCTTACGCAAATGAAAGTTTTATCATGCATAGCAACTATAATTTTGGCATTCTTCATTAACATTTGAAGTCAATAGAGCAAGATCATGGGTCCTATATTTTTGACAGAACAAGAAATTTTCCGCAGGTTATCATTGTCCTTTTCGTCATAATTGTTGGAGCTTTCAAGGTTGATGTCTCAAATTGGACTCCGTTTGCCCCAAATGGTGCCAAGTCAATATTAACAGGAGCAACTGTGGTTTTCTTTGCATATGTAGGATTTGATGCAGTTGCTAATTCTGCTGAAGAATCCAAGAGTCCCCAGGTATGTTGAAGGCAGTGCAAATGTAAATATAGCATGATATTAATGTGAAGAATTCTGTTGACATTAAGAGTGTCAAATGATCTTTCAGAGGGATTTACCATTAGGCATAATTGGCAGCCTCACAGCCTGTGTTGCATTGTACATTTCTGTCTGCTTAGTTATTACTGGAATGGTTCCTTACAAAAATCTTGGAGAAGAAGCACCTTTGGCTGAAGCTTTCACTTCCAAGGGCTTGAAATATGTCTCTGTTTTAATCAGCTTTGGTGCAGTTGCTGGACTAACCACAACACTTTTAGTTGGGCTTTATGTTCAGGTAAATTTCATATAAGTTATGTTTTAATCATTGAGTAATTTTGGTCTTGATATTCCCAAGAAGTGATTGCTTGCAAGCTATGGCAGTCTCGGTTATATCTTGGACTTGGAAGGGATGGTTTAATACCACCTATATTTGCTAAAGTACACCCAGTGCGGCATACCCCAGTTCATTCACAAGTTTGGGTTGGTCTTGTTGCCATCATCTTGGCCAGCCTTCTTAATGTTCACGTGCTCTCACATATTCTGTCAGTTGGATCCCTGGTAAGTTGTAGACATTTGATTGCTATTTATTCTGAACTCAGAAAAGTAGAAAGGAGCTTTGTTTTTCTAGTTTGCTCTTGGGCACAATTATGAAATGTAAACTGGGACATTCTCTTCTCGAGGAAAATCAAGTGAACATTTGGAGATTTGCATTTGGATTAATGCAGAAACTACTCTATAAATATATAAGTTTCAGATTTGCCTTTTTTTTTGGGGCGGTAATCATGAAAAGGTAGCTCTAGATAACTGGGTAAATCTTTTGTTTCAGACAGGGTATTCAGTTGTTTCGGCATGTGTGGTAACCCTGCGCTGGAAGAATAAGACATCAAGTCAGGATGCAACTAGGTGGATCTCTATCAGGGCTGAAGGCATCATATACCTCCTTGCAATTGCCTGTTGCGGTTTTGCTGCTGGAGTCCTCTTCCGTTTTGATGCTTCATTTGTTTTCCTGATTGTAGCTTCTGTCATTGCAATATTTTCTGCTGCAGCCCTTTATATACGGCAAGTAAGTGAAAATGCTTGGATGCTGAACATTTATTCTTGATGAATAGGGTTACTTTTATGTTTGAGTTAATATGAAAGGTGAAGAAATTTTGGAATTTCCAAACTTTTCATGTTAGCCAAGTTGTAATTAACTAATACTTGCCCAATTCCCCCCACCCAAAAAGAAAAAAACATCTTGTTTGCTGATTGAAGGTACAACATTTATATAAATCAGAAATCTTCATTAACGCCCCTCTATTTATTAGTTGGTTTAACTTATTCAGTCACATCTAACCCTTAATCATTTTTGTCATGATAGAAATTTCTGCTGAAACTAACTTTGGAATTGGAAATAGGGCTCATTTGTTGGATGAAAATGAAAAAAAAAAAAAGGGAAAGGAAAAGAAACTGGACTTTTTTGGGATGAAGGTATTAACATAAAAGAAAATTGGGAGCCCCTGTTGTAATAAAATGATGACAGTTTACTTCTACCACCATAATTTATTTTTTCTATGCTGGACCTGTTGAGAACTCATTGCATCACATAGTGTTCTGTGATCATCTGGAAGATTACAACCAGTATCTGCAATGGAAGTTTAGGTTTCGGATTGACATGAAAATAGAGTTCGGTACTGTTTTTTTGTCTCTTATCATTAATAAGTTGATCTTGGATATTGTAATTCCCCTTGTTAATAATAGGTGATTACTTCTTATATATTATTAGAAAAAGGCTATCTTTTGTCTAATGTGCATATTTTGTTTATACGACTCATTTCACTCAGTTCACTATGTTTTTGCAGGTTTACACTGATCCACCAGGATTTTCTTGTCCTGGAGTTCCAATTGTTCCAGCTGTTAGCATTTTCATCAACATTTTTTTATTTGCTCAGGTAATCCAAACCCATAATCTTATTTCAACATATGAGCATTGGTGATCTTAGCTTCATATAGCCATGAATTGAATTTGGAGGAGCATTGTGATCCATTCAGATTTCTACTTTCTTTTGCAGCTCCACTATGAAGCCTGGGCGAGATTTGTAGTTCTCAGCATCGTGACGCTTGGTATTTATGCATTATATGGACAGTTTCATGCGAATCCTGTAAGTCCAAATGCCCCTATTATTTACCATACTGGTGAAGAATGTCATACTTTTACCCCTTGATCTTATCTGTTTTACCATTTGTGTTGCCACTTTCCACGAGTAGCTGACACACTATAAAAAGCCATTTCCTAAGCAGTCCAAAACACACAAGTAATTTACACCTGATAAGATATTTGAAGATAGAGTTATATTGTACAGGATTTCGACTTGAAAACTATTAATTTTCATATATTTTAATATATGATAATGAAAATTGTTTCTATTGGTATGTGACTACAACTATATGCTTCTTAAAGTTCTTTAATATGCATGGTATATCATATGTGGAAACCTGAATGTCTGGTTTCATTTTCATACCCCCATTTCTCATTCCACCAAAAATAAAGCCACATTTCCCTTCAAAATGCATTGGACTTTCTCAGCATAAAATACTCTCATCATCAAACATTTTATAATACATTACTGAAATAAAAACAAATAACCATCACATTCCCAAATATATTTTGTTGGAAAACCTTTCCCCCACTCAAGACCCTAGCTTAAACACCCAAAATTAAAACGAGATATTTTCAACTTTGTTACTCAGTGATTGGGCTTGAACGTATTTAACAATTCTGCAGTATGTTTGTTGTGAGTTTTAGTTGGAAGTATTTAGTAGCATGAAGTTTTTTTTTTTGGCAGAGTAAGTTGGAATGTGTTTGCTAGCATTTGGAACCTGAGAAAAATTCTTAGTTTATCAGGCTTAAATTACACTAAGCGACTACCCAAATTATGCTTTGAGGGAATCCAGTTGATAACTACGGGTTTGATTTCATGGATTAATCATCAGACCTCATGATTGACTTGATTTCCTGAATGTCAATTTATAGGGTTCTGCTGAGGGGGATTGACTTCCTAATGGCAAAAGCAAGCTGACTAATTACTGATCATGTTCTTGATAGTTGGAAAGAACCACCTGTTCTTGTGTAGGTACTTGATGACATCACCTCGTGTTATTAAAGCTAGTGTATCTATCATCAAGCTCTTATTGGCTTTAGTTGGTCGGCTTTAGTTGAACAAACAACGATTCATATTGCAAGACTTTTCGATGGTTTTAGTATTGTGCTGAGAGAGAGAGAGGCATCTGGATTCAGGTGTTAATGTACTCTTTAACTGTTATTATCTGGATTTTGCAGATGTAAGGATCTTCTGATTTTACTAACCTCCAAATTCGAAGCAAACAGAACTAAGTAATATTCAACCCTGCTATATATTTACTCATATTTGTGGATAGAGATGGATGGACATGCAAACTCAAGTTTATGGAGCGGTCATTGACATGTATAAGAAGAAAGATGTGTGTATTCTTCTAAAATAAAATAGTTGTTATTGTCTTTGCTTCTTCAGCTAGATAACAAGAGAAATCTCAGATGTGTGTGTGTGTGTGTGCACCGTCTGTGTTGGATTCTAAATTTAGACAGATGGACAAGGAAATGCACAATAAATTTAGATGGACAAGGAAATGCAAAATTTCCAGCTTTCATAAGAGAGAATTTCATGATCATTCTTCACTTCCTAACTATCCTCTTGAGCTCTAAGCTTATGCTACAACATTGGAAACACTGGTAATTTTCTAACAGGGCTCCAAGTAATATGGAACTATATCAATAGAACGGTAAAAAGCTGGAAACGAGCTTTGCTCAAGTACAAACAACATCAGAATAAAATCCAACGATCGTTCTCCTCGTGCAGTCTTGAATGCTCAGCAATTCTACATCGAAAACTTCAAACTGCTTTGAGCTGAAAAAAGTGGAAGGACCTACCTGTAAAGCAAGAGGATGAGTCCTGTAAATAACACACCACAGTGATATAAAGATAGAAGCTAGAAACCTAACTACTTATGATTTGAGCGACTAATGATTTCACCTGTTTAGACAATTTAGAGTAACTTTAAAAAAAATAAAAAATACCCTAGACATTTTGATCTATTGCTGTAAGCATTGGATGAGTTTGAAATCTATTTGTATTGTATGCATTTGTTAGTGCTAAAGGATTCGTTATCTTTACGGGAATTATTGAATATGAACTGTAATTGTCTGTTTAAATGGGGGGAGGGGGGGGGGGGGGGGGGGAGAGAGAGAGAGAGAGAGAGAGAAGACATACTGGTGGTCCTAGTTCTGGAGGGACAATTATCCTTCGTTTCCCTCCGGGTTTCATGTCTCCAATTCCTTCCTCAAATCCTGTATTGAATATTGTTGTCTTAATTTATTTATCTCAGACAGGGAATCACCAAAAATCTTCGACTATCTTGTTACCTGGAATCAAGGCATTAGTTCCCAATCGAACTTTTGCAGGAGAACCTTGAAAGTATGTACTGTCTATACGTCTTCCTGACTCATTATAACCAATATAGTGAAATGTCACCTACAACAGAAAAAACAGAGAGAACCTCAATTTAGTTGCATTATCTTTAAAGTAAGAAAGCATTGCAGTGTAGGAACCAACATCACGGCAGAGAAGTAAAATCGCTTTGCACATTGTGAAATAGTAGTCATTTCATCATGGAATAACCTCCATGAAGATCAAGTCATCTTATAGACAAAGTTTGGATTAAACAACACCGTATCTTAGAAATTCATTATTCTGAATAATATATGAATACAAACCATACAAGTTTGGGTGAAACATAAATAAAGAGTTCTAAATTGGCTATTTTTACATAATAATAATTAAGTGTTTCAATACCTCCATCTAAGTGTAGTTATTACTTTGCTTTTTTTGAATATGCTTAGCTTCCACAAGATTGATTCTCAACTAGCCTCCGATAAATGATGTATTAGCATATATAATTCAGCTCAATTTCCACACTGTAAATACAATATCAATCAATCACTACTTCACAAACAATCCAAAGTTCTTCAGAAAACAAGAGAAAAACCTGTTGACCAGCCTTTGGACAATCACCTTCACCAACTGCAATGTCCCACAATATGAGACCTGACTCACGCGTAACATAGTTGTCCGGTGTGACTACTTTAACCGTAAAACCTAAAACCATTCAAGAAATATTAGTACTTGCTTTTCAGAGCTCAAGTGTGACTACTTTAACTGAAAAACCTGAACCATTCAAGAAATATTACAACTTGCTTTTCAGCGCTCAATAAATAAGCAGGAAATAATAGAGATGAATATCAAAAAATTCTACCACTAACACAGGTGTGGAAAGAACAGAACAGAACAAACCTTCTCTCACAAAATTAGGAAAGTCATCAGGTGCTCGATTTTCTCTCTGTATTCGTTTGTTTTGCTCTAATAGGCGTCTCTCATCGTATGGATTCTGTTTCTTTGTCTTTGCAAATGATGGCAGTCCTGAAGATACAGCTGATCCAGCCAGAAAAGTGAGGAGAAATCTTCTGCCCATTCTCTCCTCAAACTGCAACGAGCCTTTCCCCTGTTCTCTAGCCCATGTAAAGATGCACATAAGCAAGCAAAATACTGGAAACAAAGGTGTACTATAAGAGCTGAACAATTAGTTGTTCAAAGAAATCAATTTGCTCAACCTTTTTAGGTGAAGCACTCTTATTTCTATAACAAAACAAACTGTGCCTAAAAGGCTAAAAGACTTGATAAAATACGAAAACAAATGATGGAGATATATCTTAAGATTATGAGCTAAAGAAATCACTACCCTTGGCCCTGCATATTGTTGCACGAGCAAGAAGCGAAAAAGGGCCTCTTTCGAGCAGACAACAATCCATGCGCTGGATAGGATGGAAGAGTAATACCTGAGAAATGGGCCATTCACAAGATTCGATAGATAGTTAAAGTTCCAAGTAATTAAGAGATTGCAGAAAATAGTAGAACTGGGACTGGTTAATCTGTCAATCGGCATGAGATAATTCCCATTGATTTCTTCTGTAGTCCAAGTGTTCGACGAAATGATAATTTTATGAATTTTCACATAAGAGAGAATGATTTTGAAAATTGCATATTCATTGAAAGAGATAACATTCTATTCTTTGCACATATCAAACTCAGCAAAATGTTTGAATAAATCAATTGCAACCCAATGCTTGCAACCGGGACTTTAAAATTATATAAAATTAGCAAAAAACAAACCACTCGGACATCAGTTCTAGTATCAATTGCAAGATATCATCAGTTCATAATAACGAATAATTACAGAACAAGAATCGAGAGAGAGAGTTACAAGGGAAAGAGTTAGGAGTGGAGAGAAGTGAGAAAGAGTGTAAAGTCATCATAGCTATCCCTTTTGCTGTGACCAAAATCTGAAGCTTTCCAATTCGACTTCTCTCTCTCTCTCTCCCCCACCAAAAATGCCTGCTTCTCAACTATATCTTCTCTTATTAAGATTCGAAATACCAATAATGCCCTCTTTTCTCAATATAATCGACAAGTTTTAACCCAAAAACTATTGGTGATTTGAATTGTAAAATTCATGATTTTTTTTTTTGGTTTTTTTGGCAATTGAACATCAATTAATTGTATACATAGGTCAGAGTAGGGATGTAAACGAAGCGAATCGAAGCGAATAGTAAGATATTCGATTCGAATTCGTGAAATTTAGGTTCGATTCGAATTCGATTCGATGATCGAATTTCAAATCCGATTCGAATTCGGTTCGTAACAAAATTTTAGATGTATTCGATTCGATTCGAGATTCGGTTTGTTTTCAAGATGTAAATTTCTATGGATTCGATTCGATCTCAAAATTCGATTCAATCTCAAGATTCGATTCGATTTCAAGATTCGGTTTGATTCGAATGAGAGACTAAAAATTAAAAAATTCATATTTTATCTTCCAATTTGGGGATTTGATGAGTGGTTTCAATTTTAGATACAATTTATAATATATTATTATTGTTTTTTCAATTAAATTATTAACAATTTAATATATATATATATATATATATTTATTTATTATTATATTATATATTTAATTTAATACATGTATATATATATATTAATCGAATCGAATTTTTGAATTTAACGAATCGAATATATGCATATTCGAATTCGATTTGATAGTTATACGAACTTAAAAATTGATTCGGATTCGAATTCGAATTCAAATTTTACCGAATCGAATCGGTCTAAACGAATTCGAATCACGAATCGAATCGTCAGGATTTGATTTGAATTACACCCCTAGGTCAGAGTCCCAAATTTCATGAAAAACTTATTTCTTGTGCTTTTGTATCTAAAAAATAGTTTTGAATTATAATTTCACCTATAATATGATTTCAACATTGGAGGACTCAAAACATAGGATATATTATTTGATTAAAAGACACGATATGCGACTTAAGTTGTGTATGCTGTACGAAACGATTGAATCTAGAAGAAGAGATGCAATCAAAACATCATTAGAACTAATGACAAAACAATCCTCAAAATCCTAATTAACTGACATCTTTGCAGGAGTTCTCAAAAGTCAAAACACACATTTTCTTTAAGACAGCATGTGTAACAGAGTAAATAATGAAGAACCAAGAAGAGAGAGAGAGAGAAGCAAACAGGATTTAACATTAAATAAACCACCATGTCTTTAACACTCCCAGAAAGAAACCTAGCAGAAGAAAACTCAACTCACTACACAAATTGAACATCCCTAATAAATTAGGGCCACCATTTGACAGACTCTCGACTCTGTGACTGTACACTTACCAAATCCGCCATTTCAAATTCCGAAACACAGTATGGGGAAACGCTTCTTTGGCAGTTGCACACGGCTCAACACCGTTGAGCCATACATCTCAGATCCCTCAGGCTTAGAGGGATCGAAAAACAAACAAAAAGAAGTCGGAAAAACCCATCTTTATTCCCTAATACCGACACCTAAACTGATGGGTGGGGTGGGGTAGAGTACGGCGGGAGTCAATATACATGGATATCGACTCCCATATTCCCAAGCCGACTGTTACTCACTGAGCTTGGAAGCTTCTTTCTCGACACTTTCTGCCCAGTTTGGCAACGTAGCCACAGGCAGGACAGCCTTGAAATAGCTGCTTGACTAGCAAACTGTACCCTACAAGCCAGGTTCACTTCAGCTAGCATTCTCTGTCCTTCTACGCCTGATTCTTGGTTTTCCTCGTATCCATCAAGGTCCGATTCGGTAATTAACACCAACGAGTTATCATCAAAGTCTTCCAGGTCGAATTTCGCAGGTGAACCTAGAGTTCTTATAGGAGAAGTTACCAGGCAAGTGTCAGCCCTGGATTTCTTCAATCCATGGTAATAATCTTGAACAGCCTGCATGTTTTACCCAAAAGAAGAGTGTAGATATACTCAAACATGGTTTAAAATACATGAAAATTTTGATCCTGAGAATCAGATATACCTGCCACTGGGAGGAGGCCAACAACACCCTCGGCCTAATGGATCTCACATATTTGAAAGCAGCCTCAGGTGTCATTTGCTTGTGTTTAACCTGTTATTAGAGGATCGGTATAAAGAAAACAAAAATCTTAAATAAAAGTGGAGATTGTAATAATTTGACTTTTTGGGTGAGACATACCAGATAACATAGGACAATAGTAGTGCTGCGTCCTCGGCCAGCCTTACAGTGAACGTATGTGGTTTTGCCACAAAGTGCGTTGCCTGAAAAATATCAAGAAAGTGATGGATATGTCCCGATGAGTATCTGATGAATAAAGTTGTATGTGATTAAAGACTTCAACTTACAATGGATAAATTCTACAGCTTGGCATACATCTCCATGTGACGGAGCAAACAGGTAATCTCTGGTGGGAATCAACAAGTGCTCAATGCCGTACTCCTAAAAGACAGAAGCAAAATAAGAAAACACATTATTCATGAAAATCAGGGACCAAAGAGGAATCATAGTACTAGTCATCTATATATTCAAGAACTTCAGTGCTAATTATTCACAGTTCATCTGTTGTAGCTCTAAAATTTACCATTCAAGAGAAGCAATAAGACAGTTTATTCCCCATTTTGTACTTTGAGCTAAGTCCTAGCCACATCAACAAGATAGATTTCCCTTCTTTACTCAGGTTCTACTTAAACATGAATCCGACACTCTCATCTGCCATTTCATAACATGCTTGATTACCAGACTAAGTAACCCATGCCAAGACCTATTATTCCCTTCATCGTGTTCACCTCTCAAGAATTTCAGCCAAGGTGGATGAGATTACTAAACCTTTTCTAAGCTTAACATAGTGAAATATGGTATACAGAGAAAGAGAGAAACATAAACTTACGTGATAAAGTGACGTCGGAACCAAAGTCTCATAAGGTTCATTTAAGGTAACCACCCCACCAACACCAAGAGCCTTCAAGCGCGGCACATCAGTGGGAAATGGAACAGCTCCTAACAAAACATACTGCAAAGGAGAATTGTCTTTTATTGATAACTTTTGTTTACAGTCCTTAAAAATCATTAGTCCAAATTAAGACCTTAATTGTTTTAACTTATGAGATATTTGGGTATTTTGGTATCTTCTCAAATTGATAATTGGTGCATTCAAATGGTATCGAATTCACATAAACTCAAATATACTGGAATATCATAACTTTAACTTTTATAAATTAAATCATCTACAACACAATTTTAAATCTAAAAAGAAAAACAAAATTCCATCCAACAGATACCAATCAATTAATTTCCCAATGAAAGAAGTCGAATGATAGTTTAGTCTAAAATCAAAATGTCTTTTATCTTAATGTAAAGGATAAAGATGGTATTCTTTTTAATTAGAAATTGGCAGAATGAATTTTTTTAGGATGAAAAACATTTTCATCTATTTTCTAGATATTAAAAATTTTTAATTTAATAGGCTGCTATAATTTAAGCTAGACGTAGAAAATTTCAACAACAGCCATTAAAGCATCACATAAAACAACCGGAAAATACGCAGAAAATTGTCGAGACTCGTTGATGACAACACCAATAAGAAACAAAATCAACCGACTGAAACCTTATAGTACAGATAATGACCCTCAATGTAAATCATGATTTCCATCCCTGCTCACTCCAGATCCCCTTTAACATGATTTCTCAGAAGAAGTAACCCAAATACTTTACTAGAATCCCAGAAAAACGTGATCCTTTTTCTAGTCCTTCTCTCTAATCACATATCTTAGTCATAGGAATCATTAACATAAAGAGGCTAAATCTCAGGAAATCCAAAACAAGTATATTGTTAGAAAATTAGTAATATACCAGAAAAATAGAATAATAGTTTTATTTCTTTAAAAAGGAGTTCCAATTTGACAACCATACCAAAAAAAAAAAAAAAAAAAGAACAACACAACAAGTGGTTTCAAGAACCTTCAGAAAGAGGAATCAATTCATTTAATATCCGAATCTAATAGCTGTGAACATCAAATACTGAAATCAAATAACTTAAGCCAAGAATCAGAATTACAACCGAGATCATATACGACGTATCAGACATAGATAATATCGAAAAAAACACAGCATCAGAGTCAAACATTATAGATTGATACCTCATCAACCCAATCCCACCAACGGAACTCGGACTGAATTTTGTTTCTAACAACATTATACAGCAATGTGGGATAGAAAAGAGCACGAGCCCCTGCTCCAACCAGAAGCCTTTTCGGGTCCCAAACAACCATGGTACCCTTACAGAGATCACTGCAGACTTGCTGCTCAACACGCTGAGAACCTCCCTCTTTCAGCTCCTCAATATACATCTCTTTTGATTCTAATTAATAACTCAACAACCGAGTTGAACTCAATCAAAGTAGAATAAGAAGAAACCTTCAAGTCAACCCAATCAAATTATAAATACTTCCACCAAATGATCAGAACCTAAAACCGAAACCTTCAAAAAAAAACCCAAATCAAACCTAATTCAAGGAAAAGAGAGAGAGAGAGAGAGAGAGAGAGAGACGAAAAACCACTAGTGTATTCAATTCACGCAAAACTCAACCCAAACAAGAACAGAATACCCTAAATCTCTTAATACTGCCCCAAATTCGACAATCCCGAGAAACTAAATGCAAATCGAGATCAAGAATTGTCATGTTGGTGATCAATTCTTAAAAACAAAAGACAAATTGAAGGGAAGGAACCAGAATAAATTGCTGAATTACTACGAAAAGTAAATTCGAGAAGTATGCGGAGAGAGAGGCTTTCAATGGTTGTTGGGTGTAGTTTTCTTGCAAAGTGTGTGCGCCAAAAAAACAAGACCCCAAAAACACAATATAACCGATGAGAGAGAAAGGGTAAAGTGTGTATTTCTCTCTCTTCCTTTCATTTTCTCTCAACAAATACTGCTGAAAAACGGAACTAGCGTTTTATGATTTTATCTTCGAATAAAAATCATAACAGGGTACATTTTATAAATTAGTTGGATAAAATTTATAATAAAATTTAATTTATAAATTAATTTTAAATTTTAAATTTAAATTTTAAAATTTTTTAATAAGAAACTTAATTTTGTTTTATTTTTCAATTTAAAACTTAAATTTTAAATTGAGTTCAAGATAAAATTTCATATTCTTTTTCTTTTTAATTTATATTTATAAATATATTAATATTTTCAATATGTATTAATATTTTAGATAAATTAAGATAAGTTAGTGAGCTTTAAAAATAATCTCCGTTCGATTTATCTTAATTTATATTAAATATATATATATAGTTAATTCAATTCATAAAATATAAATTATATTAAATTGATTAATATTAAAATCAATTTTATATAATTTTATTCATAAAATTAAGAAAATAAAGGAATCTTTATTTTTTGAATTACATTTATTATATATATGTGTATAAATTAATACTAGTCAGATGAAAATCATTTCAAAATTGTACGAATTTATCTTAATTTATCTAAACTATAAATACACATTAAAATATAAACAAATCTATAAATATAAATAAAAAGAAAAAGAAAATTGAATTTTATCTTAAATTGAGAACTCAATCTAAAATTCAAGGCTTAAATTGAGAAAATATATAAAATTAAACCTCTTATTGAGAAATTTTAAAATTTAAATTTAAAATTGAAAATTAATTTATAAATTGGATCTTGTTATAAAATTTAACATTTTATCTTCTTATTTTATTACAGCCATCGAATTTAACCCAAACATAAATCGGGTTTACCAGTATTGGATACCTAGGGGCCGGCCTGTTTTCCAGGTTAACAATTAATTAATTACGGGAAAATGTTCAAATAAACCACTGATGTTTACTCTCAAGTTCATATATCCCATTAAAATATGTTTAGGTACAAAAACACCATTAATGTTTATTATCAAGTTCATAAATCCCACTAAATTATTTTAAGGTACAAAAACACCATTAATGTTTACCTCTAAATATATACAACTCACTTAAGATTTATTTATAATAGGAAAAATGTTCAAATAAGCCATTAATATTTACCCTCAAATTCATATATCCCTTTTAGGTACAAAAACACCATTAATGTTTATTCTCAAATTCATAAATCTCACTGAAGTATTTTAAGGTACAAAAACATCACTAATGTTTATCTCTAAATACATATAACCCACTTAAGATTTATTTATAATATAATACACTAATAATGTTATAAAATTAAAATATATATTTATACATTTTAATTTTTATTTCTTATTTGGACCTCATATATTTTTACATATTTGAGAACAAAATATATTCATGAAAACATTAATATAACAGCTTATTATATATGTGTGTGTGAATATAAATATTATTAATAATAATTATTATTATTTACACTTTTTTAATTTTGAAGACTAAAACTATTAAACAACTAGATTTATTTGAAATAATAATTTCATTATGATATCATTTTTTAATTATAATGAAATTATTTTTTAATTTAAATACAACTTAAACCTCTATATTTTATGAAATGTTATGTGAAAGAAAATATAATAGTTAATTTTTTTTTTATTTCAAATCAACTTAATTGTTTATTTAGTCTTTAAAAGTAAAAAAAAAAAGTGTACATAATAATAATAATATATTTACATATATATAATAAGGTATTATATTAATGTTTTCATGACTAGTTTCTTGTTATAAAATATGTAAAAAATATGAGGTCTAAATAAGAAATAAAAATTAAAATGTGTAAATAAATATTTTAATTTTACAATATTATTGGTGTATTATATTATAAATAAATCTTAAGTGGGTTGTATGTATTTAGAGGTAAACATTAGTGCTGTTTTTGTACCTTAAAATAATTTAGTGGGATTTATGAATTTGAGAATAAATATTAATGGTGTTTGTGTACCTAAACATACTTTAATAGGATATATGAACCTGAAAGTAAATACCATTGACTTATTTAAACATTTTCCCTTCAATAAATGTTATTATAAGACTGAAGTAACTTTAATTTCTTTTAGATAACACAAACAATAAATATTAGATTAGTGTTGGAACAAGAAGACAACAACAATAACAATGTGAAACTTGAACTTGAAATATGTTCAAGCTTAACAAAAAATGGAAAAGAAATTGACACAAAACTATGCCCACGACAAATAGAACACGAATAATGGAAATTATAATTAATTGAAAAGTGAAATAGAATACGATGCAAATTCATAGTATTTCAACTAATTCATATGCAATAATGCACATCAACTAAATGGCTTCAAACTATCTATTTATATTTATAAGAGTATCTCCAGCAGGTCTAAGGGAGCTTCAAATTTTAAAATTTCTTAAATCTTTTTTTTATTCTTTTTTTTTCTTTAAATTTTAATTATTATTACATTTCACAATTAATCCATTAGATATTAATATTTAAATTAAAATATTAAATAATATCATATAGTAATGTCATATATTGACTTATACGTATTGCATTTGATATAATCGATATATGACAAATAAAAAATCAAATAAATAATAATGATAATAATAAGAAATATTATATTTAGTGTAAAAAATAGTTCACTGATGAAAATATTGTAAGATTTCTTCAAATTGGCATAAAAAGATTTTGAAATTGGCTTAAGACCTGATCATATTTGTTACATGGTCCAACATTTGAGGAATTGGGTGGTGCCAGAGACGGACCTACACAACTCATGGGGGCACGTGCCCCCATATTTAAAAAAAAAAAAAATTATTACTAGTCTATAGTGTATTATATATTATGTCCCCAATTTTTTATTACTACTTTACAGTGTCTATTATATATTGTGCCCCCAATTTTTTTTAAATTTTTTACTAGTTATTTTGTATCCCCAATTAAAAAAGTTTGGATCCGTCCCTCGATGGTATAATTCAAAGAATTTGACATTAATGAGGAAGGCTCTTGAACCCCGTTTGTTCCAAATTAGGTGCATTGCATGTGGGAAGTTTAGAAGTTACACTTGACCAATTACACCATCTTTTGCAACCACTTTAAGTGAATTTTGTTCCATCGAATCAAAGATTTCTCATTTATTAATCATTTTTGAGAAATTATAAATATAATTATAGATATTATTAAAAATAGATATTGGTCTATAATCCATCGGGACAATCGGATAAAAGCTCAGCCAAATGTTGGGCCGTTTGTACTTTCCGAGTTAATGTTTTTTTTTAATGGAAAAAAAAATGATATATGTAAACTTAAGTGCATGTGCATTCAATTACACGTAAGACTTAAAAATACAAAAAATATTTTAAAAATAGATATTTCTTTAAAATTTATTCATTTATATATTTAAATAAATCACCTAAATATTCTATACATCATTACTTGCATTAGGTATGAGTTTTTATAATTATCATTCATATTTCATCCACATGTTGGAAAAAAAAAAAAAAGGATGTACCAATCTTCCTGAAGAATGTCCTGCCACGGGGACACTAAATACTCATCCCAACACTTCATTTAAGTAGAACAGTGTAATGGACCACACTCATTTTGACAATTCTATGTACTACGATAATTTATTTGGAACATAGATTAATATTCCACAAGTCAATTCCCAAAATAAAAATATAATAATGATTTTGATAAATATAAAAAAAAAGTTGGTCAAGCCTTTAAGGGCTCTAATCTCCCCCAATCTATTTCCAACAAAATTTAATATATATCGTATTTTTTTAGCAATCCAACTCATATATAGGTATAAGAACACAACACACAATATCGTTAAATAAAACCATTATAATTTTATTTAGAATGTGAATGGTATATATATTACACACATTATGCTAGTGATACGAGACAAAGATTAGAGCATGAACACAAAAAATACAATACCACATTATTCACTTCTATTAAGATTACACACGAAACAATATGACAATCTTAAATATATCTTAAACTTAAAGTATGAAAAAAAAAATCTTTTTTTAAAGTTTGATTGAATCTAGATTTAGAAGACCAAATAAATTTAAAATAATAATCTTTGAAAAATATGATGTATCAATAATCTTAACGAGTCAACGGTTTCATTGGCCGATATTAGTATCAATGATTTTGATGAATTTACGATTTCATTGATTGATATTGTTATATATCTTATAAATGTTAATACGAGAAATGAACCAGTGTTCTTTTAACTTATAAATAAATATAAGAAAAATACATATAATCAATCCGTTTAAACTGATTTTGATTTTGATTTTTTTTTTAAATTAACTATTTGAATATTGTCGAAGTGGTAGGAAGCTATTTGTTGGGTTCTGAAACGGGTCAGGACCCAACAGTCATAAACCATAAAATCCGGATCCAAATATTTGGACGGTTAAATCTTCATCTTTTACCGAATTCCGACCGTTACATTAATTTATTACAATGACTTGTGTCATATCATGTGTGAATTTAAATATAATAAATATTATGATATGGCAATCAATGGGGTCATCTGTTATGGAGAAAGGGGTCCACTTTCTTTTTGACTGTTACTTTCCCTTAAAAAACACCACCCCTTTGTTTATCTCACTACGGTTTTTTTTTTCCCCTTTAATAAATAAATTTTCAAATACAATTGGAGTTGTTAGAATTAGGATGACCTCTTAATTATAACTTTCGATTTCACAAAAATTGAAATGTAGTTTTGAGATGTAACAATAAACATATTTGCTGTAAGTAAGAAATATATTGAAATATCATAGTTCACTAATTCGTGGATGAATTACATATATGATTAGATAATTACTCATTGTTAAATTTAAAAAATAAATATAAATACATTATAGTTGTTGAATCCACCACACCTGTCCCCGATGATGGGTGCTTTCTCATTGAGTATGTATCACTTATAAGGAGGGGATAGGTCGTACTACTTAATAGAGATATGTGGTATAATTTACTATTGATCATACTCGATCCAACCTATTTAATAGATCAAACATTTTACAAATTTGTTTAAAAATATAGAATAGACTACCTTAAAAGAGGTTAAGTGGGCCTAATAACTGATTTTTTTAAAATATATAGATTTTTTTATGTTGTATATATATATTTGTAGCCAATTTTATAGTTTATATTTAATAAAAGTATTATATATATATATTCTACATATTTTTATATTTCTCAATGTAATTCTTTAAATTTAAATGTAAGTTTAAATTTTTGAAAAACAAAAGAATTTCATACTTAGAGCACCCACAATGATGTTTTAGTGTGTGTGATTCACTAAAACAAATTTGTGTTAATTGATGTTGTGTGTTTTGATGTGTATCTTACTTACCACACCAAAAACACTAAGAGTGTGTGAGAGAGATGGGACAGAGGAGGGAGGTAAAATACTTTACCTTTTTTTATATTAAATTGATTTAAGTTTATTTTTAAAATATAGATGTTTTTAGATTGGTGAGGAGTCAAGTGAACCCACAATAATAGATATGGTTCATTATTCACATTCATTGTTGTGAATTAAATAATTGAGTAATTGATTCCAAATATCACAAAACATAGGGTATTCATTTAAATTTACTACGAAAGATAACTTTTATCCATATATATCATAAAAAGTAAAATTGATTCTTTTATATCACTTTTTTTTTAATTTCGTATATATGAACACCGTAACAATAGGATAGATAGTCATGTCAGCAATAAATGTCACATGATACTAGTTGAAGCTCCCTCTATTTTATCAAACAAATTCCACGACAATATTGCACAAAAAATAGATATAAGAGATTCTCTTTTCATGTAATCCTATGATTTAAAAAAACTTAGGATTGCACTAATGATAATACTACCTTTGTTATATTCATCCCAATTTGTTTTTGTTAACGTGGATGCTTTAGTATTTTTAAGAAAAGTATTGAAAATAAAAATTACCCTTAATAAATTTGAACATGGATAAGAATAGATAAATCAGTTTACAAAGCCCATTAAATTATGTGAATTTTGTTTAACGACACACTTATTTTGAGATAAAAGATTATAGTAAATGATAATACGACAGACTGAATAAATTTTAATTGATCATCTACAACGATTTATGGGTTGAAGGATGAACAATAAATATATCCACATCATATTTAGATATTTTAAAATCTCTGTACATCTCAAAGAGTATTGTTCTTATAACTAATTTTAATCATAAAACATAATAAAATAATCATAGATTAATTC
This sequence comes from Scutellaria barbata, assembly GCA_028654395.1. Lineage (NCBI taxonomy): Eukaryota > Viridiplantae > Streptophyta > Magnoliopsida > Lamiales > Lamiaceae > Scutellaria > Scutellaria barbata. The sequence continues at coordinate 6,861,594 of CM053646.1, read as the reverse complement.
TTATTTTGGATTGTAGTAGTATTTTTTCAGGGTAAAGTGGTATTTTTGACGATAGTGTTGAGATAAAAAAGAAAAGATAAAATTTCTAAAGGTATTGTTATATTTAAATTAGTTAGAGATAAATTTAAAATTAAACATAGCAAAAGAATAGCCACATACGTTAAAAATTATTAAAAATTAATTGGTATCTCCACTTTCAATCAACCGTACATTCCATGTTACGAGGATAAAATCGACTTATTGATGAATTACTAAAGTATACTATTTAGTTATGGAGTTTCTTGTTAATTATGAAAATTTTATTGAATTGTTATATTATATTTTGTCCGATTCTAGATTATAAATTGTTTATTATTTTTGTTTTCAAGTTTTCAACACAAGTCACATATATATTGACAACTATTATTATATACAAATTGTTTATTTTCATGCTACTAAAATATACAATGAAAGTTATTATAAGATGACCTATTTTGTAACACCCCCTCTTTTTAGGGTAGTTACTTTTACTAAATCAACAAAATTTTCTAAACTTATAAAAATTCTCGTAAGGTTTTTTTTTTTTTTTTAAGCAACGAAATTAAACTTTGTAAGGAACATGCTAAAATTTTAAAATGGTCTAAAGCATTTGAAAACGAATCAAATTGTTTGAGAAAAGTTCTTATCAAGGAAAATCAAAAATAAAGTCTTCTTAGCATGAATACTAAAATAATAATTCTTAAACCAATTCCGAGGCCATCACCACCGATCACGCTTCAGCGCTGCTACCCCTTGCATCACATCTTACCTTTACCTTTATCTGCAGTATGAGGTAAATACTATAAGCAAAAGCTTAGCAAGTACATCATCTAATCTCACAAAATCTTTTTCTTTGTAATTTTTGAAAATACAAGACATCAGCTAATAAAACAATATAAGTTCTCTTATACTTGAAAATATTATACTATGGGCCCAGACATGGTACCAATGCGCGCAACTCCGAAGAACCCGGGGTAGCTAGCCACCGAATTCCAACGGAGCAACTCAATACTCATAGGGCGGTCTCGGAGCCCTTAAACTCTTCTAGTGGGCGATCTCGGTGCCCGGTACCAGTCTCTAAAATAAAAATTAAACTATACATATATACTTTCTCAAAAATATATTTTTCTCACTTTACATCAGTTAACAAATCATCAATTTATATCCATAAAGAAGCGTAAATATAACTCACAAAACACATAATTTAGCAAATCATATATTCAAGCATATCTGCAGATAACCACATCAGCATTCACATAAATTTTACATCAATATTAAATAGATAAAACAAAACTACTCATACCGCAGGTGAGATAAAACAAAACTACTCATACCGCAGGTGAGAGATGTACTTACCTGGACTTTTCAGAACTTAAAAATCTCTCAAGACTCTTAAATGCGTTTTAAGCCTTCTCAACCAAATCTAAAACATAATTACTCGATGATATCAGAACTTATGAATCTAATATCTACTAAATTTATAAACTTATAACCCCTTTATAAACTTATAACTCCTTGTAATTATAATACGACCTTTATAAATGAGTCATTTAACAACATAATTAAAGTTAGGCCACTAATATAAATAGACCCGAACAGAAACTTTAATTTAGAGAATTTTTCACATTTTATTAATAATGTTACAATGATGATTTAAGGTCCAAGGTTTATCCTAATCGCTTAAATCATTATGCAACTCTACTGTGTGTCTTTTAATAAACATATATACCCATCAACATTGCACTGGATAATTCTTCCAATCCAAATATTATGCTTAATTAAAGCAGATTTGCAACTCCATTAATTATTAGCTAAAGTACAATCAACCATTGATGATTAATAAAAGATTAGTAATCTTCCTTATCATTGAAATAAATTATTAAAATAATTTCTAACCTTAATTGAGACTACACCTTACACAGAACCATAATTTGTAAAACTAATAAAAGAATTTGATAATAATTTCTTAAAGCACAATTTGGTTAAAGTTTTTGTCGATCTTCTAAAACTATTAAATTACAAATATTTGATCATTATTTTATTAAGAATGTCCAATTTACTACACTACACTATTTGTCAACTACTTCCAGAAACACAGATTCAAATTTTGAATTTTATTTATTTTAACTCTCTCCAAACTAAGTCATAAGATTTGTGTAAAATATTTTATAAATATTTTCTCAATTACTGAAGAAATAATTAGGCATCAACCGCTACTCATTCGAAATCTCCACAACAACACTTAAATTCATATCGATAGTCGAAGCCAATCTATTACAAATTATGTGATCTTCTAATTATAAGGATGAATAATTAACTAATTATTTCATTTTATACCAAAACAATCTTATACCCAAAAGTATCATACTGAATTTACAAGTTTCTCTTATAATAAAATATATAGACTAACCCCCACCACATAAAACTAATAATGGACATGAATAAACATGTAATACCTTAGCAAGACGTTGCACCCAAACTATTCAGCGGAGGAAGCTTTTTGTTTTTCTTTATTCTACTGTCACACGTTCTCTCTCTTTCTTGTTTCTATAGTTCTGTATATTTATTTATCTAGGGTTTGAATTTATCATCCTTTAGAAGTTTTAAAATAGTGGATCCCTAAAATATCTCAACTAATTTCTTATATATCTATTTCCATATCTCCATGCCATCAATTTAAAAATTCTAAAGATTTATTATTAACCCACTAAATCTTAGAGTCCTTATCATATTAGGCGTAATATTTCAAATAACACATAATTAATATCTCTATAATATACTATTAAATCATGATAAATTACTCAAAGTCTATTATTCATAAAATAGATATAATTAGAAATTTGGGGTATTACATATTTCGATGTCAACTTTTTTGTTTTCTTTGAAGAAATGTTTTGACGTTAACTTCAATGTTAAAAAAAAAGCCTTCAATGTTTATAATTATAAATCTCAAAAGAAAATTCAGTATAACATTAACTATAGTTTGATGTATACAAAAAATATATATAGGGTTAATTATAGGGTGAATTCAAATAGGGTTAATTACAAAACTTATTAGTTATAATTCAATTTTTTATTTATAACATGAACTTTAAAATTAATGTTAATTACGGACTATAAATTTTATTCAAATAGCGAACTTATTATCTGACACTTAATTGTGACACAATTACTATCATTGAAGATAGATCAACTAAACTATCCTAAATTTACCATCTGCTGTCATAAATTATAGGTATAAAAATGTAACAAACTTTTATTTCTACCATGTAACACACTTTAATTGCTATTGAGTAATTTGATATGGTACTAGAGTTGTTATAAAATTATATTTTCGTCTTTTTGGATTTTATTGGTCAAACACTAGAGATTATTTTAGTTTATGATTGTACCACGTATTATTAGATAATGAACGATCGTTACTTCAACTACAAAACATCTTTTTAGATTATCACTAAGCACATTCCAATTATTAAATATATCCATTTTAAAATAAATTAATATTGTCAAATTTCTAAGCACACTCCAACACAATACCCTTCTACTCATTCAATTACATAATATAAAATTAAATAAATTATAAATAGTAAGAACATCTATGTTTTTTAATATGCATTAAACTCTAATTAATTTTAAATGGAGTGTGTATAACAACACCCTTAAATTTGTTTAAAAATCTTGGGAAAATCAACCTGATCAATGAAGATCTGTTCACACAAAATTTGAACATGTGTTAAATATATGATTTCTTCCCACGTCACCATAAACATCTATAGTATTTCAAAAGCGTTTTATCATAACATGAATTTGTTCAAGCAATAGCTAATAGTAGTATGCCAAACAATGATTACTGTATTCTGAAAATTGGCAAAATTGTTTGCAAGGTGTGAACACATCAATCCATCACAACTATATTGATTTTCAAAAGTAGAAGAATTATGCCATATTCAGTGAGTATGAAATAGAATTGATGGAAAGGATTATGATAGTTGAATAAAGACATGCAGAATTGGGTAAATTTCAATTGAAGTGACATTTTTCACTCTAACTTATAGCATTTCGCCTTCAATAGAAGAAGAAGACCCCAATTCTATGGAGATTTTTCCAATTATGGGACTGAAAAGTTTCACATTGAAAATATTCGTTGATTTTTTAAACTTTAAAAAAATGATTTTTGACTTTTAAAATATCAATTGATTTTTCATATGATTCTGCTGATTTTTTTTAAAAATCTGCAAGGAGAACCATCCCAAACTGAAGAATCCAAACTTGAATTTACATATCATATATATAAGCATAAATATATTTATATATATTAACTTTTAATTTATTTTTGAAGTGATTAAACTATGAAATTGTATACTGTATAATGTTACATATATTTTAAAATTTAACAGAATCTTGATAATGAATGATAATAATAGAGTTAAGTCGTGTAAATAAACCATTTTTTAACCATTTAATTAGTAAAGTCTATTTTATAACTTTATAATTTTAGACATTAAACTTTTCGCAACTACTATTTATTTTAACTCTCACTTACATTTACATTTTAAGATTTAGTTTGATGGATTACAAACTTGAGATTGATAGTTAATTTAGTACTCCAATATAGATTATATATACTACCTCCGTTCCACAACACTTTGCACACCTTTAGTGTATTACACTAAAGGTGTGCAAAGTGTTGTGGGACGGAGGGAGTAGTACATTTTGTTCAATATTATATATATATTTTTGGTTTCAATTTAAAGAATAAAAAAACTTCATTTCTCCGAATTCACAGTTCCAAATCGATCCGAACCATTAGATCTAATATTCGTGCCAGATTGTCAGAAAATTGGAATGATTTTATATTTCAGCATGGTGAATATACCCCTTCTAACAAGGTGAATGAAATGCATATACATTATTCAAACAATCTTGACAATGCATTTATCCAGTAGATTACATGAATCATTCAGATAATCTAGATGAACAAACAAAAGATTTCATGACAGTCTGTACACACTTATAAAAATCATATTTCAACTTAATCCCATAGGTGATCAATATATCTTGATTACCAGAGACACAGAAGCCATCTTCCTCTCATCCGATTTCATGTTTGATTAGGGTTCGTTGCAGCTAGTCCGATCAATTCAATCACAGCACAAACATATACGCGAAGGGACACAAAGACTGGATTTTTAACAAAATAATATGATGGTATTCATAAGATATAATGGTACGAAATTTACAGAACGAATGAATCAATAAATACGAAACGTAGGCTGATGAAATCCCCTACCAGCCTTCGATTGATGAAGTTTTTTGAAGCCTAATTTGCTGTCTGAACTTGGCTATAAACTCACCGGCTTTTCTATCGACTTCACTCCCTTCAAGCTCACCTTCATTGTCAATGGCAGTTCCACCATTATTATCTTCTTCACGGCTCTTGTCAATCTCACTCTCTCTATCTTCTTCAGACAATGTGCCACTTTGCTCATCAATATCTTGCTTTTCTTCATCAAGGCTTTGATGGTCACTTGGAGGAGTTTCTACTGAAGAATCTGCTTCAGATTGATCACACATAACATATCTGTTTGGCTTGATCGTTCTAACTGACTTAGCTCTCGACAGAACCTTAGCAATGGATGAAGATTTTGAATCAGCATCCGAGGATTCACTAGCTCGTTTTCCTTCCCCTAATTCTTCCTCACCATAATCAATGAAGCTGTTATCACTGCACTGATTGGCATCTGAGGAAACATCGTTGCAAAATGATGCTTCATCGATGAAAGGGGCTATTTTTGGAACCGTAAAGACCCTTTTCCTCTTCATATTTTCGACTTTCAAGATTGGCAAATCTGGAGAACCAGACAACCTTGAGCCTCCAAGTGACCCAGACTTGAGATGCTCGAACTTGAATTCACCAACAGAGTGAGGCCTACAATGTGCAGATTGCTTCGTTTCGTGTCTATTTCCCATCCTCCCAGACCTCGACCGCCATGGAATTGATGGCCTTTCAGAAACTTCATCAAACTTCTTCTCTAAATTCATGGGAACCACACCTCTGATTTTCACAACTTTAACATCATCACCGCTCTTAGCCTCCATTTTTTGACTGGACTCGTTTCTATTCGTAAATTCACACTTATCTTTATCAACATCCCTAGATCTCAAACTCCTAACAGGCAGATTCAAGGGCTTAAAATCAGAGCTTCCTTCAAGAACATACTTACCATTGGAAACAACCACCAAAGATTTGCCTTTAGAGTACTGAGAATACCAAGATTGATTTACATTTTCTCCATTCCCATCACAAGCATTCTCAACCCCATCATTTAGCACAAAAGATCTAATCTTTGCAGCACCATGAACAACACATCTACCCTTACCTAAAAACCCATCACAACTTCTCTGACTACACACACAGTTAGCATAATTCTGCATCACATCTTTCTCATCAAGCCCAGATAAATTTTCATACCCATCATCGAAAAAGGAAGATAGATGAGAAATCCCAGATAAATAAGAACGAGAATCATCAATTCTTGTATCTACAATGTCTACTTGAGCAGTTCTTCTGCCAAACAATCCATAAGAAACGGCAATTCCAATGAAGAGAAGGTGGATAATTTCCCAGAAGTCAGTGAGGACACTTTGGGTGATGAAATCTGGTGCTTGTGAAGGGAAGAGTGGAATGACAAGGAGAAGACCAAGAATGATAAGGGTTTTGCAGAGGGCGTTAGAGTGAGACTTACTTGGAATTTGCTGAATCTTTGAGGCCTGTTCTGGGGACACTAAATGGGGTTTCTTGGGGAACCCTTGTGTAGCTGTTGCCATTGTTGAATGCAGATTGGGTGAAGACGAAGTAAGGTAGAACTTAAGGAAAGAATTGTGTGTGTGTGTGTGAGAGAGAGAGAGAGAGGGAGGGAGGGAGAGGGTGAGGGGGAGGGGGAGGTGGGTGGGGGTGAAGCAAATTTCAAAAAGGTGTGACAATTTTGACCGTTTATTTCAATAGGCGAAATTGCCCCTCTTCAATCATTTGATTTTGCCTTGAGTGGAGAAGTTGGATCATCTGTAAAGCATGTTTTTCAAGTTTGTTGCAACTCTGCTAAATAAGGAAAATAATTACAATATAGCTGTTTTACTTTTAAGAATTTAATATAGCAGTCGATCGAAATGCTGCAAGAATTTTTTTAATTTTTTATAAATGTGGCTAGAAAAGTAATTCAAGTTTACATGGTAAAAGTAGAACAAGAAATATATACAAAGTTACAAACCTACATAAATTCAAGGAAAGATCCATGAATTAATCTTATGAAGTTTTTTACATAGTAATTTTTTATGCTTATTGATTTTGATTTTATTTTATAACCTGACATTTGATGACTCCTAAGCTATGTAGCAAAACCTTACATAGATAACAATAATATTATCTTTTTTTTTTAATTAAATAACTAGCTAAGAGTACAATATGTATAATTTCTTCCCGTAAAAAAAAAAGTGCAACATAAAATCATGTATATTTAAAGAAAAAAAATAAAATTCTGAAATTTTAATATTTTTTTTTGTTTTTTTATTGAAAAAAATATGAAATTATATGTTTACAATTGTGAATTCATTTATTCTTAATATTTATTCTTTACAAAATGCGATTGGGAAATAATTATTGTAATGTTTTAAACAAACGAGGGTCAGTTATGTCTCTCAATAAAAGCTAATTAATTAATTGCTTTTAGTGTTAATACCTAACTTTCACCTAAAAAGAAAAACCTAATCTGCAGTTGAAGAGGGAAAGAGTAGAATTGCCCTAAATCAAGTCCCAAAAGGCATTTCTCCCAAAAGCAAAAATGGCAGAATCTGTGGAAGCAGACAATGCTGAAGCCATTCTTTCCAGAATCGAACACAAGAATCGCAAGATCGAGAGCTTACTCAAACAGTACCACTAGTTCTTTTGCTGTCAAAATCTAAACTTTGCATTTTTCTTCTTGCGCCAAAATTGGATCTTGTTTTCGATTGATGGTTTGAATTTCAGGTATAAACCAGTGGAAGCTTTGAAGACAGCTCTTGAAGGCTCCCCTCCCGTCACAAATGACGAGCGTTGTAAGGTCACCATTCATCTCAAAATCTTTAATTTTCCCACGTAACAATTTTATGTGGATTTAAGGTTTTCAATTTAATTAACTGGGATTAAATGGTACTGATTTTTGGTTTATTGATTTCGTTTTGAAGATTCATAACTGGATTGCGGTACATAGAGCAATAATGGCTATAAAAGATGTAGATGGTTTGTTCTCGGCTCTTGATCCTGAGTACTATGACGTTCTCATGAAGTAAGTTTAACACCCACTCTGTGTCTCTTGGTCCCTTTGGTGCTTTTGCTTGTATGTTGCTACTGCTACTGCATCATAGTCATTTCCGTGGTGTATTTTCGCACTTCTTCTTTCAGTAAGCTTCTTATTACCTGTTGTGCTAGACAATTCAAATTCGTGGTGTTGTATACAGGGGCGGAGCTAGACAACTTATGTTGAAGGGGCTCGTTGGCTTTGGGGGCTAAATTACCATAAAATGGGTATTTTAACACTTAAAAAAAAATATATATATATACATAAAAAATTAAATTTAAAAAAAAATTTGGGGGGCTGAAGCCCCCACATAGCTTAAGGAGGCTCCGCCCCTGGTTCTATATATTAATTGTCCGGTTTCTAATTTTTGGTTGTGCTGGAGGATTCACATTGTCATAGTTATATATATTAATTAGGCAGGGTGTTCCTGTAAATGGTGTAACTGTACTTCCTTGGAGTATTTCTGCTCAAGAATTGCTCACCTTATCTGCTCAGGCCAAAGCAGAATTGCACCTAGTACATGTGCAATTACGACATCAGATGTTTTTATCTGGTGTCTGGTGCTCCTAGAGTTGGTCCTCTAGCTCTTCTAACATTTGGAATGTCTTATCGAAGACATCTTCTAACTTTGAACCCATCGATGACAGTGTGTTTATTGCTAGCTTATCACTTTATTGAAGCCTGAGAGTGATTCAGCTTGCAGCTATTTTCTAAGAAAGTAGTTAATTCGTGACTGATCAGTGTAAGGGTAAAAAGAAGACGTTTTTTTTGTTATATCCAGCTATGGGGCACCTCTTTCAGAATGCAGATAATGTCCTGAAATAGGATGTGAATATGTTTTAATCAATCTGAGGCTGCATAATGGTATCTGATATTGTGTGCAATTGACCGGGTTTCATTTTGAGGTTAATTGGTTTAAATAACTTTAAGGATCTGGGATCTGGCCACGCCTGATACAAGGAAACCTTTATTCAGTGCCCCAAAAAAAGGGGCTACCCTTTACATTGGAATTGCTGAAATCTAAATCATTATACTAAACAGAAAACAAAGAAGGGCTTGACATTACCTTTGAGCGGACCTGCAGAGAGTTTAGAACTTTCTGTGAACTGAAGATTTCAAATACGAAGCATTGGGTGAAGTTGTGTACAAGCCTTGCTTCTAAATTTGTAACATTTAATATTCTGATAGTACCATCTTTCAGAATCAGAATCTGCTGCTTATAATATTGGTCTCCTATCATTCCTCAACTTGATGGAACGCATAAATTAATCCATGTTTAACTGTTTCTGGAAGGCTGCTATATGTTAACATGAAAGTGTAATTAACTTTAAAGGACTTGTCGAATAAAACAAAGGACTTATATTTTCTTCTTTTGTGTACAGCTGCAGAATTTATTATTATAATAATAATAATTATTATTATTATTATTATTTATTTATTTTCACATGAGAAAGGTTCACCGAGGTTGCTTTTACCTCTGGTAGTCCTTGAGAAAATTCATTCTTTTCCCAAGAATTATTATGAATGAAAGGATTGGGAGCTTGGGAGCACTATTGAGGTATAGATCCCATGAAGGATACAATTAGAGATAGATGTCTAGCATAATTTTGTCATGTGAAGAGGAGCCCAAACACTCACCAATCAATAAATCCTAGATTAACAGTTAGAAGGTAAGATGGGGCAGGCTATTGAAAACTTGGATGAAGGTGGTTAAGGGAGGACATCTAGATTTTGGATTGAGGGATAGTATGTGGCAGATTGTGTAACTTGGAGAAGAATTTCCTTTTAGCCGCCCCACCATTGGTGAGAATGGGCTTTGATGGCAATGATGATTTTAAGATGAAAGAGTGATATGTGGGCTGCTGCAAGACAACAATGTAGGGCCACAGACAGTAATAATGATGTAAAGAGTAAAAGTTAACAGGCTATGACGATATCACCAACACGTTCATGATTGAGCCTCTAAGTGTGGTTATCTTGGAAAATTATTTGGCTAGTATACTTTGATCAAATGTCTTTGGAGTTCAATTTTTTACGGTCATAAATATACAGCATATTAACCAGGCTAAACAAACCTGTCACTTATGATTCACAACTCATGAAGGATTTTGCATATGAAGACTTAATAGTTTTCGCAACTGAATAGTAGAAAAGCAAATTAGTCGAATCAGTTAATGTTGATATATAGCAAGACAAGGTGTTCAGTATGTTCCGAACATGATACAAGAATTAGCTGTCCTAGTATTCTCATTGGCTCTCTCATTTATGCAGCTTTATTTTATTTGGACTTATCAGCTGGATAAATGTTATGTTGCTAACTTCTGATTGACAAGGGAATAAACAAGAAAAGCACATGAGAATTCCAGTGTGGCTTCCGGTCCCGTATATCTTGCCTCTAAATGTATCGTGATGACATCTCACTGGGCTTATACTTTTTCTCACTCTCATGCTTATATAATCGACGTCACTGCATTATGAATCTTGGAAGCACTTCTTCCCTAAGATGATCTGGTATTTTAGCGAATTTTTGTATGTTGGATATTAATCAAAGCTTTGTATGTGATCGATAGGTATTTATACAGAGGTTTATCTACTGGAGATCGTCCCACATGTGAGCAATGCCTAAAAATTCATGAAAAGCTTGTGGAGAGAGCTGGATTGGGGTGCATTTTACGTTCACTCGCAGACAAAATTAATACGGCTTAGTTGTAATCTCTTCTTTTTCTTTTTCCTTCTAGTTGTTATACATTTTTCACTTGACTCATAAAAGCGACAATCATCGTATGCATATATTCATAAAGTTTCGATTTTAGTAGTGACAATCTTGGATCTGAATGTTGAATTTCTTAAATTAAATGAATCTGTTGCATATATTAAATGAATGTTGAATATTGATCAGGACCAAGGAAAGGAAGGGGTGCATTGCCAACACTGAAAAGTCTGGAGAGACTTGGACAATAATTATATAGTTGAGGGGAGGTAGATGCAATTTTCCCCTCACTGGTTTTATTGGGAATAACAAAAATGCAATGAGTTTCTGTTCAGACATATCTGAATTTAGCACTTTCTCTGCCACATCCAACCTGGAAATTCATCCATGATTACATTATGACTGAAAAATATTCACACACTACAGACAGGAAAAGAGTACGACAAAGGCTAAAACATACTTTCTGACTAACTGATCAACCTCTTTTATTTATTTTCCTTCAAAATAGTCATCGATCCTCATTCATGATATGTGACATGAAATATAACTAAATGACTACAAAAAAACACTACGAAATTGGATTGTCTACATTTTTATCATATAAATTACGAAAAAGATTAACATAGGAGAGAAAATGGGTCCGACCCATCCACTTTCGACCATCATATGAAATCGAAATTCACACTACAGAATAATAGGGGATCCAATAACTCGAAAAGTATATAGGACATCTTAGTTGTATGAAAAGGTGTAAAGAGAATGAATGACCGAACCATGGCAATCATTATCAATACCTAGACATAGAGCCAACTAAAATTTGGTATCTAATTAATGTGTATGCCAAAAGTATAGCCATAATCAAACAATGAGGCAATGATTCATCATTCATCTTCTTCATAAATTAATCAATTCCTAAGTTATGTCCAAAGCTCACAATGTTACCTCTATCTCCAACATCTAACTCCAACTTTATAAACTTATCCATAGATCATCTGAAAGCGATGATAAGTCGAATCATATCATACAACTCATCTTATACCCCATGCCTATGAACAAAAAGAGACTTCCCCACATCCCACTTGGCAATTACGTTACTACCACAGGCATCTAAGAGTGCAAAATTTACCACAATGCCCTTGCCCGCTACGTTCCGGGGCGGTGGGCGTCCAGTGGCTGGGGTGGAATAATCGCCGCCCATGAGTTTATAGGCGTCGGCCTCTGATGGTGGCGGGTGATGGCGGCTCCATTGGCGGGCATGGTGGATGATGTGCTGGCAGATGATGAAGATGACGAGACAGCCACGCGCTCGCATTGGGGGCACATGGTAAGTGTGGTGGGGGGGCTCATATTCATGTAAAACTGCGGGGAAAGCTTCAACGCCCTCAGCTCCGTCACCTCTTTCTGCAACCTCCGATTCTCCTCTGTTAGATTCTCGCAGCAACGCCTCAGATACTCACAATCCACCTCTGTTTGCTTCAACTTTGTCCTGATTTATTGCCAAATAAACAAACTAGTTTAGCCAAATTAATTGCTTTGTATGTTTAGTACTAATTTGACATTTAATTTCTTCTAAGCAAAAATATCACTGAATAGGTTTAGGTAGGATTTCAAAAGCAAGAACACAGCTTAAATCATCTAGTTGCTACCAATAATATCATATGAATCTGGTTGAGAAAAAAATTCATGCTGAATTTATATAATTTAATCAACTATATTTCTTGATATTCTAATTGCATAATCTACATGACCTAAAATTGAGTCTCATAGATACAAAGAGTGTGGAACACAATCTGAAATCTAGGAATTTCTTACAAAATGTTTTTGATTATGAACTAGCCAAATTAGATAATCTTTTAAGTGACGAAAATACCCTCAAATAAATCGCAGAATTACGAACCTTGCCCGTCTATTCTGAAACCACACCTCTACTTGTCTTGGCCTAAGATTTAGCTGTTTCGCCAAAGCCATCTTTTGCTTCTGTACAACAAACAAATTCACCAAAAAATAATTATTAAAAAGAAAAGGATATAAATATACAAGTGACAAACAGCGAACAGAATTTTGTTCCAAAAAAGCCCTTGAACCATTAACATATTCCAGGAAATGCCACTCACCGGATTAAGAGTGTTGTGCTCCTTGAAAGTCTCTTCAAGTAGTGCCGCCTGTTCCTTAGAGAGGCGGAGCTTCTTCCTGGCGGCGGCGTCTCCGCCGTCGTCCTCCAGCTCCAGTGAACTGGACGCCCTCTCGCAGTCATTTTCTTCTCTCTCACTCCTCTTTCCGCTCAAGCTCGACACCGTGCTGTTCGGAGACGAAACCATCACTTCTTCCTCACAATCTATCGCTATTGCTCGATTCATATCGATTCCTCGGAATAACGATCTCGTCTCCACATTACGATCTGAATTTGAAGAATTTGTAAGAATTTCGGTTTCAATTTGCTAAATACGCATGCAATACGCCACCTTTGAACAGTAGTATTCACAAATGTCTCTTCAATTGGATAAAATAAAATCACGCAATTTCTTTCCATTTTTCCAATTGAAAAGTCAGAGAAAATCAGACCATGCATGGATCTCAAACATAAAATTAACAAAAAAGCTAGAAAATTACCAGCAGAGGGGTGAAATGCATCAGCGGTTGGAGATTTATGCATAAAGGGCAAAGGAGACCTAAAAAAATTCATAGGAAAAGGGGCGGCGGGTGCCGGTGGGGGTGGGGGCGGGGGCGGTGGGTGATGGTTGATATTCTCGGGGCATTTCAAGCTCAAACAGAGGCCTAAGCCATCATCTCTCTCAGCCATAGTAAGCAGTTTCTCTCTCTAAGGAAAGGAGGCAAGGGGTTGTGAAGAGTGTTGGAGGATATATAGAGGGGTAGGAGGGAGGGGGGGGGACAGAATGAGGAGAAATGGGGTGGTCTTTTTCTTTGGCAGAGGAGTTACAGCTTTTTCATTAGGCCTATAGAGAGAAAGCTAGTATAGGTGAGGACCTACATGTGTTGCTGTGTGTCTCTCTCTGTCTCTCTCTCTCTCTAGAGAGATAAAGATGATGATGATGATGAAGAGAGAGATAGAGAGAATGGCAATGCAGATGTTCAATGATGACTTGTGTCAGAGGTAGCTACTGCCTCAATCATAATGATGGGATTTGGCTTTGCCCTTTGATTTTTGAGTCGCCTTTTCCAGTTGCGTCCCACTTTATTACTTACTTTCTACCCTTTTCAACTCTCCCCATTTTTTCTTTTTTTTACTATATGCAAATACTATCACTTTCTTTCTTTTTTTTTATATTTTTTATTATTGTATTCATATAATTTTTTCTTCTAGATCCTAGCTTCAACGATATTGTTACTTAAAAAAAATTGAGTTTAAATCTATGGACTTCAAATTCATTCTGCACTTTGTACTAAGGATGAATAGTGATATATTTATTTGATTTAGTAGAGTCAGACACAACTATCAATATCGATTATCATTTTAATTTCACATTCACTACTTATTCTTTTTTATATTAATTAATTATAAAGAACATTTGAATTATGATGATTGTTTATTCATTTATTCCATAATTGAGTTTCATAAACTTAAAAAAGAAAAAGAAAAATAGGGAAAAAGAAGGATGATGAGTTTCAAGTTTCAACCAAACAAGGCTCAAGCTTGGTTAAGTCAAATCTTGCTTTTTCCTCTTTCAACTGTAACTCCTCATTAAAAAGGGACTTTTCCCCGCGTTGACCATTGACCCTAGGGTGTGGTTTTTCTCGTGAGAACAACCTTTCCACGCGCTCGCCCCACGCGCCCCGCCTCGTGAAATGGCGAAAACCTCTTGTGGCCCCCACTTCACGGAACAAGCGTGTGCTGCACGTGGATTTCGCTTTTAAATATTCAAACCTGCTTGTCTTTTTTTCTCTCTTTGGTTAATTAATAATTTGATGGTCCCATTAATCCTAGGTTACTTCCACTTAATTATTGTACTTAATAAGCTGCTCTTATGTTACAACTCATCAAAACGTACAAAGGCTTGCCCGTCACTGTAAACCGGATGTGCCGAGTCAATTAGGATTTTGTAATTGACGCAATTAATAAAATGGTTGATGAAAATTGGTTAATTAATCACACATTTAAAAAGGGGTTACGAGTAGTACGGCTAATCAAAATCGAGTTGATTAAAATTTCTTATTATCAAAATCATCATCAAATTGACACTGAAGTTTGAACAAGTTTTAATTTAGTAATACATTGATGAGCTTAAAGTAGTTTGAATTTTTCCTTACATTTATTCTAATAAGTTAGGGTAGCTACATTTTAGATTTTATTAACGTAAAAAAAATTCGAAATTCAAAATTACTTTTAAAATGGAATCAAATATCAAAAATTTGTGTTTGATTTTTTTTTCCCCTAATAATAATCATATATAAATATAATTTAATTTAATTTAACAAGATGAGTTGTTTGTAGATATATAGTTGGTAAATGAGACAAATCACTATTTAATAATAAGTGTATTTTAATATAAATGATTAATTTATAAACCTAACGTGTAAAAAATAAGGTACTTTAAAAACTTATTTATTGAAAATTAAAAAAAAATTATTTATTGTGCTTATGTGTCTTTCCAAATAAGTGGAAGAAGCTCAAAAGTCGGGTGTCAAAGTTTGGAAGATTGCGAGCTAATATGTTGTTTAGGAAAGTCCTAACCACGTTATAGGGACATAGTAAAAAATATTAAAAAAAAAAGACCATCTTAAAATAATTCCATTAATAGGGAAGACTTTGAGTCTCATTTGACTTTTACTCAAATTATATAGTCAAAAAAAAGTCATTGATCAAACGTTTAGACCAATTTATACGTTTTCACCTTCTTAACCACCATTGATCGAACGTTTAAAATTTGAAACATTCATGAAATTCTATGTAAGGGTGTCAATTATTGGAACCATATTGAGATCGATAATTTAATTAATTGTTGATCTATTTTTTATTTGAAATAGGAACTGGGAAATGTAATAATAAAATTCAGTTCCTATATTTTGGAATTCGGACACACTGGTTTATTTAAAAAAAATTATATTATTATATTATGTATAAATAATTAATGAATTATACTTTTTAATTTTGAGTTGTATAGTTATTTTTTATTTATTTAAATTGTAAATTTAACCTCTAAATATTTGTTGTTTCTATTTTATTGTATTTGAATTGTAATTCAAAATTTTAAAGTTGTAATTTATAAATGTAAGTTCTAATTTTTTATTTATATTAAATTTGTATTTTTTAAATCCTACTACTTCTTTAGATTTCTTAACACAAACTATTGTTATCTACTATAATACATTATCATTTTAATAGTTAGATTTAATTATTTTTTAATAGAAAAAAAAAACCGAAATAACCGGCAATTCGAACTGTAACCATCGATTCCACCCTCCTACGTTTTTCGTACTAATAATGCAAATTGTTCATTACACCTCTAACTCTATGTGTTATACAAATTAATAATAGTTAAAATTCTTACGCATTAAAAAGATGGTATGCATAATGTTTGTGTGTGTAACTAACTGTATATAGATTTTTAAATCTCCTCCTATATAATATTAACACTGATTTTATTTTATTTTAATTATCAATAATACTTTTAAAATGATGATCATATGATCTCATTTCAAAGTAATTAAATCTTACTTCAAAATTATCGCGTTTATATGTTATATGGCTTTCAATATTTTTATTTAGTGGTTTATATATTTTGTTGATAATTTTTAGAACCTTTTTGGAAGAGCGTATAGTGGTCAGTGCGTTTATGACCATAGAGTCTGGAAAAAAGGAAAGAAATAAAATAAAATAACTTTATTATTCTATATACAAGCATGCAATACGGTGTCGTCATTTAGACAGAATTATGGATTAATTACGTGCTCATCTATATCTATCTATATATATATATAATGAACAAAGTCACTATCAAATTTTATTAAAAATTTAAGGATAATTTCATAAAATCGTTATCAGAAAACTGTTGCTTTTTGCTTTAAAAAAAATTAAATTTTTGGATAAATTTCATAATAAGATCCAATTTATAAATTAATTTTCAATTTTGGACCCGAATTTTTTAAAATTTCTTAATAAGGGGTTCAATTTAACACTTTTTCTTAATTTAAGACTTTAAATTTAGATTGAGTTCTCAATTCAAGACAAAATTTCATTTTTTCTTTTTTA
This sequence comes from Scutellaria barbata, assembly GCA_028654395.1. Lineage (NCBI taxonomy): Eukaryota > Viridiplantae > Streptophyta > Magnoliopsida > Lamiales > Lamiaceae > Scutellaria > Scutellaria barbata. The sequence goes on along the minus strand of CM053646.1, from coordinate 6,844,325 downwards.
TTATATTTATAATTTATTTATATTTTAATATATATTTATAATTTAGACAAATTAAGACAAGTCCGTGCAATTTTGGAACGATCTTTATCCAACTTGTATTAATTTATATATATATATATATATAATAAATGTAATTAAAAAAAATAAAGATTCCTTCATTTTTTTAATTTTATAAATAAAAGTATAGAAAACGGATTTTAATATTTAATATAAATTATATTTTATGAATTAAAATTAATTATATTTTTTCTTTCTTTTTTTTCGTATAAATTAAGATAAGTCGGATGAAAATTATTCTTAAAGCGCACTAACTTGACTTAATTTATCCAAAATATGAATATATATTGAAATATAAATAAATTTATAAATATAAATAAAAAAGAAAATGAAATGTTGTCTTAAATTGAGAACTCAATCTAAATTACAAGTTTTGAATTGAGAAAAAAATGTTAAATTAAACCCCTTATTGAGAAACTTTAAAATTCGAATCTAAAATTGAAAACTAATTTATAAATTGAGTCTTGTTATGAAATTTATCCTAAATTTTTTGTTAATTTTAAATAAAATATATTATTATTCAATTTTTTATTTATTTCGTAATTGGCATAACCTACACCAAATATTATGCGGGTTGATCTCTCTCTATAAATTTCTCTATCATATTTGATATTCTCTCTCTTAAGAAAAATGCATATGAATACATATGATTACACGTTCACATTTCTGCAAAGTAAATGTCACGCATATTATTTTTTCATAAAAATCATAATTTAAATTAACTATTGTGCAATACATCAATTACTATGATATATTCGGTTGTATCAACATTGTGTGACAAAGTATTCATCATCCAAACAAATAATATTTGTGACTTTTTTTTTCAGAAAAAGTTGTTATTTTTTGTGCAACAATGTACTTCTAGAATACTTCTACATTTTCTATTAAAAGTTCAACACAAAAACTACAGCGAAACTATTATTAAAACATCAACATAAAAATTTCTATAAAATTGGTGCATGAATTCTAGATTCATGCCATTCGAGTTGATCTAATCCGACATGCACCTCCATGCATCGGTAAGCATATACTTGGGCATCCATGCAATTCGAGTAAATCCGGCCCAACACGTGCGTGTTTATTTTTCTGAAAAATATTTATACAATTATGTTGTAATATTTATAGTTTATGTTATAATATTCATACATTTACATTATATTATACATATATGTAATATATTGTTTAAATTTTTATATTATATTAGGTGTACCTTTATGTTATAATAATATAACATTTAAATTGATATAAAAGTATAAATAATTTACATAAATATATGATTATATTGATGTAAATATATAAGTATATCACATAAAGGTATGAGTAATATCACATAAAATTATATTGATATAAATTACATTGAAATTAAAAAATTTTATACAAAATTACATAAAATTTATGATATTTGTTAATAAATATCATATTAATATAATATAAATATCACACTAACATAATACAAATATCAATACATAAATTAAAAAGAAAAAAAAAAGAAATACAGATCCGGATCGACGGATTATCTATACATATGATGTCAAGGAGACCAACTCAAAGATCAAAAGACCTCAAAAAGTATCTTGAAAACATTCTTCCTTGGATTTGTGAATAGAAAATATCTTTACTCTACATAAATTTTCGATACTCCAATATTTCAATTCTTCATATGTATGTTACTCAATTCATGGACGATCTAATAGCAAAAGTTATAATAACTTTACCATAATTTACTATTTAGGAGCAACTAATTATTATTTTATGTTATCAATTAATTAATATTAGATCAATGGTTGCAATTTTAGTCGTTAGACTACCCACATCAGCAACTCAACCCAATCTAAAATAAAATATTAATTTCTCTCTCATCCACCTATTCAACCCACAATTCAATCTAACTTTATTTTTTTTATATCCACATCCACAATCCAACCTAAAATAATAATAATTATTTATTTTTTATTATATTTAAAATATATAAAAATTACATTAAATAATTTAATATTCTAAATCTATAAATATAATAAGGAAAATAATTTAAATATATTTAGAATCAGATACAATAACGAAATTATAATTACAAGAATTGAAATTCGAAATTGAAAAGAAATAAATCAAATGTGATAGAAAGAACACAATAGACTCATCTGAGTCTATAGTGTAAAATGCATTTTGATTTAAAATTAATATAACTATACATTGAAATAAAGATAGTTTATTTGAATATTAAAGTAATGAATAAATACATTTATTTGTGTAGAAAGAACACAATAGACTCATTTGAGTTTATAGTGTAAAATAAATTTTGATTTAAAACTAATCTAATTATACATTGAAATAAAGATAGTTTATTTGGACATTGAAGTAATGAATAAATACATTATTTGTATACAAAGAACACAATAGACTCATATGAGTCTATAGTGTAAAATAAATTTTGATTTAAAACTAATCTAATTATATATTGAAATAAAGATAGTTTATTTGGACATTGAAGTAATGAATAAATACATTGGATAATCTTGAGAATTTGGATAATTTTGGGAGTTTGGAAAATAATTAGGATGGTTTGGATACATAATAGAAATTGAGAGATGAAAGATAAAAAATAGAAGAAAAAATAGAGAATTTAAGATGTGTTCCAAAATATGTCAATATTGGTGTCTATTTATAGAAAATTAAAAAATACGAATTTTGATATATATATATATATATATATATATATCTATATTTTAAATACATATTATTCAAAATATTTACAATATACATTTTATCTTTATAAAATCTAGTGAACCAATCAAAAAAATGATATGTGTCATTTTTTGATTGGACAACCTAAATTCCACTTGAGGTTGAGGTTGAGGCCCAAGACCATCTCGGTTGCAACCTCTATTATAATTTACAATTTTTTTTTTATTTTTTTTTTATCTTTTCTTCATTTGGGTTGCCAACCTGCAACGATGGAGATAGTCTTAGATGAGGCTGGTCAAAATGAACTTAAAGATACATAAATCTAATTTTTTGAATTAAAATTACGTGTCATCTAAAACTGTTATGTCTTAACATCAATCTTATCAACCTTACACACGATCAACTTCATCGGATATATATATATATATATATATATATTTTTTTTTTTTATTTAATTTGTAGGTTCATCTTACAAATATCATTTCGAAATATTATTTCATGTAAATTTTTATTATTATGTTAATATAAATCATGGATCAAAAATATATTATTCCAATGTACTTCACTTAAAAGAAGATTTAAAAACCTCAATTTCTATAATTAGGTCTTATCCATCTGCATACCACCAATTTTAGATATTTTAATTTTGGTCATTTAACAATCTATTTTTTTTTCTTTCTAATTTTAATCTGATGATACTTAAAATATCAATTTGTAGCTATATAGAGATGGAATTGAAAATTCTACATAACTAATTTCGACATCCACAGAAGCAAAATAAAATTCTCGAAATCCAATAAAAGATAAACAATAATTAAAAGATTAAAATTAAAATACATAAAATTGGTGGTAAAAAAGTAAATAATGTCTAAATTACAAGATGAAAATTGTTTTCTCACTCACATATTATAAAACTGCAAGAAAATGTAGCAAGACTAGAAGACGTCGAGACTAAGCATATATGATAACTAGTAAAGGATGCATCTACACTTAAACCTCAGATTTGAGTTATTAGGGATACAAAGGGTGAAATCTTTGAATACTTTGAGTTTTCAAAAAATAAAAATAAAAATGGAATACAACAAGATTAGAATATAAACAAGAGCAATATTGTGAAACTATATATGATTTGAGTATGAATGCAGAGCATAAGGTAGCAAATAAAAGAATAATTGATAATTTTTATTTAAAACATTTAATAATGTTTTAAGTTCAAATATATATATATATATATATATATATATCCCATTATTCCGTCATCTACTTTAAATTGGAATCTAACATGCATAATGACTTTTGCTCTTTACAATTTTTCTAAATAAAAATGCTTTTTTTTTTCCTTTTTCTTTTGAAGACAATAATACGATTAATTTAGAATTGACGTTAGTGTATGCATAGGGGTGGAGATTGGAACGAAAATTTCCGATATCCGCCGAATCCGATCCGAAATTTTTCGATTTTGGAACGAATATTTTTAATCCGAAATCCGAAAATCCGAATTCAGATTTTTCCGAAAATTTTCGGATGGAAATCAAAATTAGTTTTGAAATTTTTGGAAATTCTAAAATCCGATTTGAAATATTTCCGAAATTCAATTTTCGGAAATTCCGATTTCCGATCCGATTTCCGAAATTCATCCGAAATTTCCGAAATTAGATTTCCGAAATTCATCCGAAATTTCCGAAAATTTATAAAATGTAGTTAGTAGAGACATTTGAGAATCGAACACAATACCTCTCACACTAAAAAATGTAGTTAGTAGAGGCATTTGAGAATTGAACACAAGACCAATAGTAATTGTTGAAAATAATTCAAACATTTTATACTATATACTATTTTCTATAGAAGAATACTATATACAATAATATACTATATATAATATAATATATTTTATATACATTTATTAAGTGTAAATATAAATATACATATTATAGTATACTTTATAATACTATATTCTATATAATATATTTTATATACTTTATACTATGTGTAACTATAAATATACATATTATAATATACTTTATAATATTATATACTATATAATATATTTTATATACTTTATGCTATATATAATATATACTATATGTATATAGTACAGTTTATACTATAATTTTATTTTATACTATATACTATAGTTTATACTATATTATATACTGCATACTATATACTACATACTATATACTATATACTTTATACTATAAAAGAATACTTTATACTATATACCATATATTATATATTATATAAAATAAAAAGTGAATATCTAATTTCAAAGGTAAATATATTATAAATTTCATTAAAAATGATAACATGTTATATAATAGGAATAATGACAAAGAAAATTATACAAATTATAAAACAAGTATTTTAAATATCGAAGAATTTCGAACAAAGCATTATCATAAATCATAATATAGATTCAAATATTCATTTGATTTGAGCTTTTTAAAAGAAAAATAACTTAATAAATATGAATTAATAAGTATAATTACTTACAAAATGATAATATAGTTTATAATATAGTTTTATGGTTTTATTTTATATTATTAATATATACTATTCATATAAATTTTATAATTTTATTTTATATTATAGTATACTATAGTATATATTAAATATAAAATATGACTCAAAAACTATAAAAATTTATATGAATATGTATTTATCTACTGTCAATGATTCTTAGTATGATTTGTTAATTTTTACTACTAACAGGGCTGCATTTTTGTGTATTGTTATCGTGTGTTTTATATGAATATTGTACATGAGCATAATAATTAATCTCTCATATCTTTGGTAGATATTATATTGATGTTAAATGCTTGGAATATCAGATTCGAGGTCGTATTATTTCTTAGGATATTAGAAAATGCTATATAGCTAATAGTCCAACTAATTAATTTCGAAAATTTCTAAATTTTTTAATTTTTGAAAATTCCGAAAAAAATTCGAAAATTTCCGAAAAATTTCCGAAAATTTCCAAAAATTTCTAAAAAAATTTCCGAAAATTTCTGAAAAAAATTCCGAAATTTCCGAAATCGAATTGGATTTCACATTTCCGAAAATTTTTGGATGGAAATTGGAATTGGTTTTTCATTTCCGAAATTTTTTGGAATTTTTCCGAAATACCCTATTTTCGATTCGATCCGTCCGATCTCCACCCCTAAGTATGCGTGTTGGTGAGCAGAGAAGTTGGTACAGTAGTGGATTGAAATCTAGAAATATATATGACAATATTATACATTTATCTTCCTACATATATATAATGTTCATTTTGCTCATAAATATGTTCATCATATTCATATTTTTTCTATTCTTTTTCCTTCTATTTATATATGTATCAAACTAAATTATAAAAAATTATCAAGTCAGACGATTACTTTAGTCAAGAGTAAGATTGTAATTTTAAATTTACTTAAGAAATAGGCTTCAATTAATGAGTAAGGATAAATTCGAATTTATTAAAAGTTAAAAAATAAAAAGTATATATATATATATATATAAAAGATAAAGGTTTGGGTTAGCTTAGCTAGATAGGAAATAGAAGTGGGGGCGAATGGTGATGCGTCACGTGGGAGAGAGGGTGGGTTCACGTGGCAGCACGTGGGGCCAGAGAGCAACGCTCGTGCGTGACACCTTTGTCGCTCCCCTATCCGACACCCACTTGCCTACAATCATTGGATACTCTCATTCCTCCTCCCCACGCGCCCTCTTTCCCACGTCCCATCCACTCTCTTTTGCAATCACCACATTAATTAAATAATCTGTTTCTGATTTTTATTATTATTCATAAATGTAGGTTTTGTATCAAGTGTGATTTTAATTGTTTTGAATCAATATACTCTTAGTGGTTCACTTTTTTTTTGTTATGGGATAAATTTTTTTTTTATGTATTAGAACCTTAATAAGTAATGACTTGTGTTTGATATTTCACTTTGCAGAATTGTTTCGAGACATTTTTAAATGATTTGTGGTGTAACTTGTCTAATATGTGTATTGTAATTTATTGATGAGCTAATCGAGTATTTTCTCATTAATAAGATAACTTTCAATCACTCTCTCATCTAATCTGCAATAGTGGACAGCTCATAGAGTAAAAATTTTTTTAAGAACAATAGAACATACTTCTAAAATATACATTAAAATCAACATTTGGATTGTAATTTGTTACTTTCATATAATTATGATGATGTTATTATTGTGATTTTTGTGTTTATTTCTTGATTGAAATGTTAAATTTATCCAATGGAAATCAATAATGATAAGCGGATATAATTTATTAATTTTCAACTTACATGGGCAAAATGTGTTTCCTGCAAAAATATATGTATTATCACAAATTAGCATCCTTGTAAAATACACATTAATAGAGTTACTTATTTGAAATGGATTTATATAATATACGTGTTAACACATGTATCTATATTTACATATTCAAATTCAAAATAAATACATCTCATTTATATTTTAGAGAAAGTTTCTTGTAATACGTGTGATATTCTGTGACACCTTATTCAAAAATAAAATCAAAATATGAAGTATAATCCTAAAAATTAAAATATTCATAAATATTAAAGACCTCAAACTTATATGATTAATGTGGAATAACTACGAGGAAAATTCATATTCTTGGTATCCAATATCTCTTTCTTTATTCTTCGCTTTTATGGAGGGATTTCTATAAAAATAGTAATTCTTATTTAAAGATTCAACCTCTTTCTCAAATTATGATAATATGAGTAGAGAGAGATTGAAAATTATGGAGATTTACATTTGAAGTGGGTAATAATCATTACTGATTTTGACATTCAAAGTGTTAGTGGTACGTAGGTTGAGTTTTGATGGTCCAACAACTACAGCCACATTTTATTTTTTATTTTGTGTTTATCAAAAAATTCATTTTCCCTGCATTGTGTTCATTCTTTTGCTGGAAATTATGAAATAATAGCACTCCACACGTGTCGATCACGAGCTCATCAAATATTGAAGATCTTTTTCTTTTTGGGGATTAATGAGATTGCATTTAATAGGTTGAGGTGTCTTTGGTGAAATTCAATCACATAATAAACTAACTTGATTATCGATTTAGAGTTTCATCACCGATTGATTCAAGTTCGACCTATCTAATATTGATTGGTGAAATTCATTAAATGCATGTGTGAAGTTGTGTTCCACGTCAAAATGAATATACAAAAATAATGAAAATAATTCATATATAATTAAACTTGAATCTCACGTAAAATCCTTCTTAAAAATCATGCTAAAGAAAATCTTCAACGTATCAATCCTACTTTATGGTTTTCACAATTGTTTTTAGTTTAATCGAAAATCCTACTTTTGTACTAATTGAACCGGACTAAAGATCGATTTTAATTCAATTCGATTATCCAATCTAATCTCGTTCGACTCCACACACGATGAGTTGAACAAAGTTCTGAAAAAAAAAAAAAAAAAAAAGTATTGGCCCACGTGTGGCTACATGTTGTCCCAAGTGTATGAGGTTCAAAACTAGGGCAACATCAAGCAGACCAATTAAATTCTTTGATACTAATATAGGAATAGAGCAGCCATGTGACAACCATAGTTACAAAATAATGACAACATTTGGTACTACATAACCAATCATATGCACTTGGTCACTTATAATTTACCTGTTTCAATCATACACCATTCTTACTTTATTCTATTTTATTAATGTTTCTAATTATGGTTCTTATGAGACTAATTTGGAATGGTTGAGAATTTAGTATCCAAATGATGTTTAACATCCCTGAAAATGAAGAATATCATGAGCTCATCATTTACATGAAGTTTGATTTATCATTTTTTACATGAATCAAACATAAAGTGGACAATATAATATAATAATAAATATAATAATTTAAATTATATTATTCTCTTTCAAATAAGTAATTAATGTAGCAAATGAATTAAGTGGATCTGAGCAGAAGTCAAACAAGAATATAACATTAAGGTGGTACTCGTATTAGACTGTTTAACAAATCTAATTTTGTGAAATAATGACTCACGTCACAACTCACAAATTAAAGTTTGTGAAAAGTTTTCATTTTCATTTTCAATATTTAATTTCAAAAGTTTTTGAATTCTATTTAAAAAAAAAATATCAATCTATAATCAATTCAAATATATATATATATATATATATATATATATATATATATATATATATATATAGAATTCTTATCGAAACCAATATAAACAAGATGTTATTATCATGAATTTGAAAAGAAAGGAACATAGATAGAAGATAGAAACAGGGGTAAAGTGGGGACTACAGAGAAGTGGCGATCACGTGGGCATAGCTTACCAAAAAGAAGTGAAGCCTCTGTTCACGTTGCGGTGGGACTTTTTATTTAAGTCATATATATATATATATATATATATATATATATATATATATATATGTCTTTTTTTTTTTTTTTTTTTTCAACTAAAATTTCCTCAATAATTGTTAATTACAAAAAAAAAAGTGATAAATGTTCAAATTGCCACAATTCATGTAAGAATGTATGTTTTCTACCACAATAAATATAAGAATATATGTTTTCTACTCTAAATGTACTTCGTGACTCAATTGAGTCCACTTCTATGACATGAATTGACATTACAAGTCACACAACCAAAATTGAATCACATGAGGGTAAACTTTTTTGGCATTTTATGATATTTACTACATTCAATTACCTTAAATTGACTATTTGTTGTGTAACCCCTATAATTTCCGTGTAACCCTAAAACGGCCTTTTTTTTATGTAAGACCATTTGTGATTAATAAGTAATGAGATATTTGTGTACATTTATTGTAAAAATGAAAGCAATTCAAGTAAAAATGCATTAAAAAGAATAAAAACATACGCTATTCACAAGTCAATTGGTCAATGATGCATAAGTACAAGTCATCAATCAACCATAGTTCACATCCACTATTCACATCATCAAAAGTAAAGAAAAAAAAGGGTAAAAAACAACCAAACTTATAATTTTGTGATAGAAAAATTCTATTTTATATCAATTATGGTATAAAAGACATACCACTATATAAATTGTGGTATTTTGGACCCTTCACCCAAAAAAGAATGGTCCCAATTATTAGTGTTGGTTTTGTCTCCCCCTCACCCACAAATCCAATCTTTTTTCCAATCACTGGATAATGCAATATGCCCCTTCATTTTTTTTCTTCTTCCATTTTTTCCTCCATTTTTCAAATCAAATTAAGCAGATGGGACTATAAATATTATAAATGGTAAGGCAGATTTTAAGGTAATTTTCTTTATTTAACATATGCAAATAAATAATTGGTATTAGGTTTGGTGTGACATTTATAAGACCTTACAACTACACATGGGCATAGTGTTTTAGTAATAAAATTACGGAAAACACAAAAAATAAAGTTAAAATCTTTTGGTATGTTCTGATCCCCAATTTTGCATTCACAAGTTCCTCCACCCACAAAATCTATAAAAATAGAATACGGTGGGACAAAAATATTTATTTACGAATTTTATGTTTAAAAAAACCATTTTTTTTTAATTTTATAAATGAAGATTGAAAAACTCGAACCAAGATCTTACTTAAATTGAGAGATATACCTGACATTAGATTAAACATATAGATACAAAGCAAACATATTATACTTCATTGATTAGATAAATGATATTGATAATTATATATATATATAATACTCTTTAGAGTGAAAAATAATATTTACATAAAAATCCAAAATAATCAAACTATTACTTTTTATCAACTAATAATTTTCAACTGGATCAAGTAGAGTTGAAAGGCAATTTGGGCGACATGTCCGGTCGGATTCATGCATATATACACGCAAGTTATTTGTTTGAAATATTTTCCTTTCTTTTTTTTCTTTATTTTACCGGCAAAAAAAGTTATATTTCAAAAGAAAAAAGCTCTTGAATATTAGGAATGTCCAAAAGTAAAGAGAGGAGTACAATACGAAGTGTTAAAATCACGCCACAATCTCAAACATTTTAGCAATTTAAGATACTCATAGAATCCAAAATTCATTCATTATAAGAAAAGTTGCAAAAATAAGTAATTTATATCAAAGATTAAATCCACATTCTACTCTTAATTTCATCTACTACTTTTTTCGAGTCCCATATGATGTTTTTAAAACGTACCTTGTTCCTCCATGTCCAAATCACTCAAACTGTACAAATTCAAAGAACTATAGCAAACTTCATACCCTTTTTCCATCAAAAATAGCCGAGAGCTGCTAAAAATGTACCTTGAGAAAATAGTTTCCTTTCTTCTACAATATTTTCTATTAACAATTAAGTAATATATTAATCCAAATATATAATATTTGATTGTTAAATTAGATGGTAGGCCATACAAAAACATAAATATATATTTTCCAATAAAAATAATATTCAATATTTCTTGTATTAAGTTCATTTATAAAAATTATTCAATATTTTTGTTACCTTGTTATGTTACTAATACAAAATATTGATATGTACATTTGTCTTTCATCTTTTACATTTCAAATTCAAAAAATATTATGGAATATCTCTTAGGTAGAAAGTTAATTTAGAGTTCAAATAATAGTTATTGTTGGGGTTAAAAAAAAAAAAATTTATCTAGCTTGTCCGAAGGAACAAGAATCATAAATGATTGAATTAAGCCTCATGGGCATATTTTATTTTTAAAATATTTATTATTCCAATTTTATGCACTGCCTTTAAAAATATGAAAAACAATATTTGCTTTGCCAAACTTGAAGGTTGTAGTATTGTATGACCACCGTAAAGAGGTAGTAATCCATTTTGCACTCTAATTAATATACCTCTTTTAAGTTCATCTAAACTGGCTTTTTAGAAATTTAATTTTATACATAATAATTTGTATTTTTAAATGTTGCCTTTGTTTCATATTAAATGTCGCTCTAAAATTTTGTCATATATTAAAAAACATAAAAATTGAATTAATATACTCTTAAGTAATCAAGGAATTGAGAATTTAAAATAGAAAAGAGAATCAAATTAATTCCACATTAAAAATATGTTATTGAATCCCTAAATTTTAGATATGGTAAATTAATATAGATAATTTAAGAATAAAATTATAGAAAAAACTACACTTAATTTGAAGCAAAATTATGAAACAAAGATAGTAAATTTCAATATTTCTTCCAAATTTACCCCAAACTTATCTTATCCCAAAAATATCACTTATTTTTCAACTTACCAAATTTTATTTAAGAGATATCACTCTTTTCTACCACAATTAGGATAGTGAATTATTTTTCTACTACAATAAATAATATATATTTTTACTATAAATATAAAAAATGACAAGTTTACCCTTATTGATAAACATAAATAACATCTCTTATCATATTAGTTAACAATCTTATACTGCACATATTAGAATGCAAGGGTTATTTTAATGTTTCATTCAAATTAGTAGAAAAATAACAAAAATACATATTATAGTACAAAAGTTGATTTTATTTAATTTTTTCGATAAAAAACAATTAAACCTTTTATTTATTCTGTCCTTTATCAATGTATTGGGAAGTATTGAGAGTCTGGGATTTGAGTTAACAAGAAAAAGAAGAGAGTTAATAATTGTGGTGTATGGGGGAAAGGGTAAAAATGAAAATATGGAAGAAGAAATGGTCATTGAGAAATAATGAGTGTAATCATGTACTTGGAAACAAAGAAGCAGAAATATGTAATCATCACCAAATTAATGGTCCCATTGTCGGAATTGGATGCTCAATTCTCTCTCTCTCTCTCTCTCTCTTCACTCCCCAACTAATTCAAACTTGTACTAATTTGTAAATTTTATTTCTATATTTATTAATTTGAGTTATAAGTATAACACACAAAGAAAGGCTTGAATTTAAATTTTTAGTCATATTGACAAAAGCATTTATAAATTTTTTGGAAAATAACTGAGGTTGAATTTTATAGTGAACTATGTTAGATATAACATCGTATCCAATGACGGCTTACAAAGCATTTAAAAGTCAAAATAGAAAAGAACAAAATGAATACGTTGTTTTGTTAGAAGAGTTTTGTTCTTCTTCTTCTTCTTCAATACATGACTTTTGATCTTCTAGGAATAGTGACAAGAAGCAAATTTCGATCAAAACCTTGCAGAATCAGGAAAAAATCGAGTTGGGGGGAGTGATGAACTACTTCTTGATTGGAAACAATTCACTACAATTTACAAAACACTCGATAATATATAATAGAGATTATTGTAACAGTTACAATAGATCAAAGTCAATTAATGACTAAAATCTCTTGGATACCTAATCCTTCACTTTGATCATATTTTATTTATAAATCATACAATATATGTTATCGTACAAAACATGGTATTTCATTTGTTTTAAAATAAATGTATAAGATTTTACATGTAAATTTTGAAATTTGATAAAAGTCTAATTTAAGTATTGTATATCATTTAATGGGATATGAGCAAATTATTTTTAAAAAATTCTATTAAACCATTTGTTTTTTTTAATAAATTTTAATATTCATTAAAACAATATTTATTTAAAACAGAGATTGTACATTTTAACAGTAAACCTAACGGATTTTGTAAGTCAACAAAAATGAAATGCCATATTTTTCCACTTGTCTGTTTATTTAATTTTGTTTGGGAAAGAAAGGTAGTTATGTATTTTTCATGATGAATTAATGAAGATGGAGTAAAAGGGATTTGGGGAATATGCAAATGGAAGGAAGAGGGAAGGGCCCACAGCTTTTGATACGGATGGCCCACAATAATATAGTGGTCCAAAATACAAAATAATAATAAATAATTGAACCCGACAATATATAATAATTATATGTAAAATCCAATTCCAACTTCCCAAACAGTCCTATCGGTGCACCCTACCTTAATCCTACCAAAACCCCAAATCTTTGCTGTCTTCACGTGATCTTGCCCCCTCTTAATTTCTCTCTATTTAATTTTTAAATTAAAATTAAACAAATAACAATAATAATACTGCCCTTTCTATTATATCCAGAAAACAGAGAGACAAATAAAAAAACAATTAAAAAAAAGTGAAGAAAAGTGTTTCCAAACGGATTGATGCATAGAATTTTGCTAAAGAAAGCACAGGTGCTGCAGAGATGTTTGATTATTTGGATTAGATTTCACAATCCTAACATGATTCTCACATTCCTATTCTTCTTATTTTGGATTTTTGTTGTAAAATAAATATTTTATCTGATGATGAAAATACCCTACAATGTCAATTATCATAGATGATCTAGATTATAGAGTATATTATATCCTCATTTTTCATTGTCTCATCCCCATTCACATCATCTTCATTTGTCCCAATTGATTTTTTTTTTTTTAATATTCTCGCACAAATTACTTGTTTTTTTGGATTTAAAATAATGTAGTAATTAATTTCAGATCAAAAAGATTAAGTAAGTCATTTACAAAATATGCATTATTGCCTAACATGTACAACTATTGCCCATTTGTAAAATAAAATAGCACAATAAGATAGAAAATATTAATGATAAAAATGATATACATAAATATAAGACTATTAGCATTCGATTAGTGACGAAAAAAAAAAGGTTTGTATTTAGAATAATCCCCGAGTGTTATCCACATCAACTACTATACTTCATAGACTAATATTATTTCATAGATAAAACTAAAATTTTATTTAGTTTGTTGTTTCTCTTGTAGAAAGTAGAAAGGGCTTCTTGTGGAATTATGTTGGATTTTCACCAAATATGTGCAAATGGTGTATAGCCCAAATTAATAACCTGATGTAATTAGGAAAACATAGTTTATATTATAATAAAATGTAAGATTATATATGATTAAAAAAAAATCAATTTTTTTTGAAACGTCTTTATTGAAGATAGTATCCCTTATCCCACGAATATTACGTCTCATTCATGAAACCATGTGTGTTAGAAGAGGACATTATAAGCACAAAAATATAGCATCCTTAGATTTAGATATGAAGGGACTATGTCTGCATATGAGTTTTGGAAAAAGACATTCACACAATGTAATAAATGCCCATATTCCCCTTTGCAAAAACTTGTAGACATATATATATATATATATATGCAATAAACATCATTTATTAATATATCAATGCTAAACACCAACATCCCATAAACAATTATGTGTTGTCACATGACATGCCTAATAAAATATCAAGAAACCTATTCATCTAGGACCACCACAATCATTTATTTCTACACTCCATATATCTTCTCTATTTATACATTCCAAATAAAGAATAAAAGGAGACATTGAAGTTAATATATCTATGGAGAATTACGATTAAAGAAATTTGTCTCCGTAAGAAGGATTAACCTACATTAAATTAACTTACGAAAAGGGTTTTAATCAAAGATAATGGAGCTCGGTCTCATAATATTATATCAGTGAGACAATTTTATATAATTCTTTTTTATAGAATTATTAGTTATAGGAATATGATCGCATGTGGAAAAACAGCAAATTAAGTGTGCACGTGTGAGGGTATGATATTTTGAACACAAAAAAGTAGGTCAAACAATAAAACATATATACACCTCAAAACCTCAATCATTGCTTGCAACTTAGAATTGAAAATGAAAAATATGATTAGTCCGTACAATACATAAACGTGGTCCAGCCTTGCAAAATCTTTTGATGCATGAGATGATGTTTTCTAAGAAAGTAGTGCACGTGGGATGGGATACTCTAATCAAGATCATTTCCATTCCTAAATCTTTTGTTTATTCATTAATTAAATCATTTTCAACTTAATAATTGGAAGTTGCACGAGTCGAGAGTGGACTCACCCTCGAATCCTTTCATTGCTTAATATTTTTATTTTCAAATATTATTTGTTCCATTATCTTGTCTCATTTAGTTATTTCCAGGTTATTGCTACATCCTAATTATTATGCTTTCCAAATCATCTCATTGCACGGGTTTATTGCATGTGACATTTATTTTTTAATTTACAACATATATATTTATATAGATTCATAAAATAATTCTTGATCTGAAATTGGACCCAATTTTTTTAGATAATTAATACCTACAGATAGGGGAAGATGATCTCGAAGATGACCTAAAGATGTATATCATATTGAATTAATAATTATGGGCTCGGCCCAGTTGATGATTGCTATAAGCCCAGCCCATATATGCTTACTTCTCCTTCTCCGAAGTACATAACATACACGAGTGTTCATATTAATACGCATCAGCCTTCAAATTTTATTTTAGGACTAATAAAATAATAAAAAATTCCAATGTAATCAGCATATTGCGCGCAAATACCTCCCATAATATTAGCTCTTAAATTGTACCAATTGAGAAATCTCATTGCCCATTTAAATAACAATTGTTCTCCTGTAAAATCGTCTCATCTATAATAAGATCTAAATATATATTTTACAAGTATAAGATATGCGGTATAATTATAAGTATATTGTTTATTAAATATTTGTTTTACAGATATAAATGAGTTATAATAAATGTTACAGTTATAAATATGCATTTTTCTAATAAATATGAGTTTTACAAAATCATTATATTTTTAAGTTTAAATAAAGATAACGTACTTTAATCTTAGTTTTTTCAAAGGGGAAAGCCATAGTTCATTGGTTTATTATTTCACAATATATATATATATATATATATATATATATATATATATATATAATATAACTATCTCAATGAAACACTCATAACTCATAATTCAGATCAATTTTCCTATCAATCTTTAACTTGAGGGTGACAAGAATCCTACTCTATTAATTTACATATAAATCATAAGATTTAATTACAATTTCTGTCGAATAGAATTAAAGACAAGTGTCTGCGAAGGAAACTCCTGATAAATTGAATACTATAATAGGTTGTATTCTTACTACAAACAAAGATTCAGCAACCAACAAGAATGTTAATACAAGGTCAAAGCACCCAAAGTTTCATAACTTTTACGTTAAAAGTTCAAGAATCAAACAGAAAAAAAAAAAAAGAAAAAAAAGAGAAAAATACTTGTTCTGAAACCTATAATGGTGGAGCAGGATAAGAGTGATGCAGGTAGTAAGGAGGAGCTTGTGTGGTTGCTGGTGGAGCATAGATTGGCG
Organism: Scutellaria barbata; assembly: GCA_028654395.1. Taxonomy (NCBI): domain Eukaryota; kingdom Viridiplantae; phylum Streptophyta; class Magnoliopsida; order Lamiales; family Lamiaceae; genus Scutellaria; species Scutellaria barbata. The sequence goes on along the minus strand of CM053646.1, from coordinate 6,827,451 downwards.
GCAGCACTGACATCATCCCAGCTTCATGATTGCTGACACAAATCAACAAGGCTTAAGTTCATAAGCTATATCGAGTAATCGTACTCAAAAGCAGTGAACAAAATCAACCACACTTATCATCTGAAAATCTATAATCATCAGAAAAGCTCCCCTACCCACAACGGGGACACAATTTGATACGTCCACCTCTTATCCAATGTTTGGGAATGAGATCATGAATTCTATATCATCTGTGAGCATATTAAACTGTGTCCACCTCTTATGGTGACTGGGTAGGGGAGCTGTCTAGTCTATATTCCTTCTAAAGTTGGGAAAAGAAAAGAAAAGACGGTTGTAGCATGGGAAATACTGATCAACAAAAGCACAAGATTTTACAAATGATCACATATTCTGAGATGTAAACCTGGTTGTGTAGAAGCCATGGGGATGTCCATAACCCTGGTATAGAGTATTTGACAAGTCAGGCCTGCACAAGTAACGGAACTTGTGATTCACCGGTTCTTCATGAATTCAGCAAGCACCCATGAAGATATTGAGTCATAAAATACCAAGCAAGAAATAATAAGTTACATTGGCTGTTGAGTTTGTTGCAATGGATTTGCAGTTTGCGGCAGTTGCCCTCCTGCTTGTCGCATCAATTCAGCATAGACATATTCATCAACCCGTTGTTTGGCGAGGGAAACCTAAAGAAGAACATCAACAAATGAACATGCATGTTTTAGCTCATAAGACTTCGAGCGGTTCAATTCAGGATTTTGCAGAAAAAAAATTGATATGCTAGAAATAATCCAAAAAGACAGCAGGCTTCGTTAAGAGGACTACAAGCTAATAAGTCCTATTTGTAAATGACTACAGAATCTTTCATTTACTCATCATAAGCGAGATCCTCAAGAAATGCTTACAGATATGCAAAAAACAAGTCAATAACCAGACAATTAAAGGTAAAAGAAGCTCTACCTGTTGAGTGCTACCACCTAAATGGATCTGCCTTTGTGTATGTTCACCTCTCCCACCATAAACCTACATGTAGAATATGCAGAGGGAGAAGAAAACATCAGTTTTATGAATGGCCAACAAACCCCAAATACAAGACATCCAGAATCTAAAACAGAAATTCAGCCCTCTTATTAACTTGCTAGACGATCAAAATTACATGATGAAACTACCTTGATATTTGCTCCAGATTCATTTCTGATCCTTGAGATGTTGGCCCCAAACCTTCCAATCAGCCCACCCACCAGATTTTCAGGAACCATAAGCTCCAAAGTTACATAATCAGCTGCAAGATTGTTTGTCTTAATGGTGATATCCTCATGATACCAAGATGTCACACATCAATGGAATGAAAAAATCAAATTTATGATTTGTGTGGCAAAGGATTTAATTACCTGAAGTAGGATCCACAAACGGTTGAGGTTGCTGATGAAAACCACTATTATTTGTTGGGCTGATTGATATTACTTGTTTAGGTGGATTATCCCTATAATTGCAAATAGTAGCAACATTTACACCAAAATATAGGAAGCCAAATGTAAGGAACTCATATTGACGCAAAACATTAATGTTTACCTAAGTTGGCATCCAATTTCTACCACACCTCTCAAAACTGCAGGAATTTCTCCAGATACCTGCAAGAACACTACCATTAACATCTACCATAGCAACAAAATACGCAGACAACAATTCTAATGTAAATACAAAAGAAGTAAGCTCATTGTACAGAAAAAATATTAGGGAGCCTGTCCCCCTACGAAATCCTAGCTCTTGCACAGTAGAAGTTTCCAAATGGTTATTTCATATCCTACCAGTCATTAAGAACACAAAACACAACATAACTACATACCTCATTTTTCAAAAAATCTTAGATAGATAGAACTAAGGCATATAAGGACTCAACTGATGTTTAATCTTAAAATAAATCCATCTCTATAATTTGTTGTAACATGAAGTCTCATACAAACTAACCTGTACAACTCGATCAGACTCATGTGCAGATGCACAAGGAGGCAACTGATTAGGAGAAAGAACAGTGATAGTTGCTCCAGAAGTCTTCCTCAAGTTTACAATATTTTGACCTGAAACTCCAATCAAACCACCTGCTTGAGATCCAGCAATCAGAAGCCTCACTGCATTAGCTACCACATGTCCAGCACCAACTTTCACTGCCTCCACATTTCCATCATCTTCCTATGTAGATAGTTGAAAGATACGTATTAGATATTAAACAATGGTGGGTTCTCACATTCAAATAGGTAAGCCTAAATCAATTGAACAAGAAGTCTTAAGACAATCTCAAGAACCCTGAACCACACCCCAACTCGGGGGGGGGGGGGGATATGAACAACACCCTAATGATTCACATCTTACATAATACATTGACAGAACATCTGAGAATGTCAAATCATTTCCATCACCTGCTTTTGGAGGGGAAAGACTATCCCACCATTCATATAAAACTATCCATATAGTAATTGTTGCCAACATCTGTTCACACAGATCCCTAACAAATACAACAAAGATGATGATGGTATTCATTAATCTCTGTTTATGATTATTGATGCCACTAAAGTTCTTCACCTATTTAAAGAAGAAAAGACAGAAATCGGTGTTCTATGATATTGCAGAATTTGCCATACAAAATAGAAATGGTGGGCCCTGCACATGTATTCTTGATAAAAATACATGTTTTACAGTTATTCGTTGATTCTCATCCTCCTATGTAAAACCACAAGCAAAAATGAGTCAGATGATTAATCAAGAATGTAAGTTATCAGCCAGTAGCAGGTTATGAAAGAAATACAATACCAATCACAGTTTTGAAATCAAAAGAAAGCCATTATTCAAATTAAACTGCAAAACAGTATATCATGCTACCTTGAGGATCAGGCTAACTATTTGATGAAGAGCATTTTCTGCATCAGAGAAGACATCATCACTGTTTTTGGAACTGATAATGATCACCCTCTCTTCGTGTCGCTGCAAACAACAAAATATAGAAAGACATAAGTTTCACTGCTGAGATCTAGATTTTTTTTTTCAGATGATTGAACATGCAGGGATTCTAAATGAAAGAGCAAAAAGAAACAAGACAACTAATGTTGATCAGATTAAGCAAATCAACACTAACAATGACTTAGATTCTCGTAAGCCTGCAATTTATGAAGTCTGTTCCAAATCCAGACCAAGTCAAGCTAAGTACAAATACTTCATAGGATTGTGGTCCACCAGACCAGGTCCTTACCCAAGACACAACCTTTTCTTGTTTGGTTGGTTGGGTAGAGACAGATGGGGCATTGCAATGGAGGTGGGTTTTCTACTTGATCCAGAATGGATCCACCCACCTGCGAACCACACCATCCTCCCAGAGACACATACATACATACACATGCAGACACCAAGAATGGGGAGGGGTAAATTAGGAAATGCAGATGAGAGAATGGAGGGAGCACTGGAGATGGGGGATATCACTGAAGGGGGTGGGGAGGAGTGAGGCTGGGAGTAGGGGTGGGGAGGGGATGAGTTTTTCATTCTGTAAATAAGGGTGATTCTGACCTAAAAATAGACATTTTTCGAAAAATTCCAGCAGGAGTGACTAGAATCTGGATGTGATTTATAGACCCGCCTTATTGGTCTAAATCCAGTTTCGGTAAGAGACTTAGTTCCTCTATCTGTCAAAGAAAAAACTGCAGAGCAAGAAAACAGGAAAGTGAGTAGCTAAATTATATTCTATATGCCAGTTTTACTGTCGAAAGTGCAGATATACATAATCAGCATGCAAGAGAAACCAAAACAAGACGTCCATAACATGAAACTACTATGACAGAATTATTCCATTTTTCATCCATCTTCAGATTAATCATAGTTTTGTTCACTGTAAACAAGGAACCCCCCCCCCCCCACAAATCAAGTATCAACTGCTACATTTCCCAAATCAATTAAATTTCATTATTAACTATAATAAGATTGTTTAATCCCCTAATACATCCCAAAAAAGTATGATTAAGAAATGAATTTTCATCATATATTCGATCAATCGCACTTCTTCTCATCTCAAGCCAAACATTCTTCGACATGCATTCAGTCACTCAATTAATCTACTTTCACGTTCCCCACTCCCCCAAAAAACCCCAATTATTGGCATATAATAGAACAACATCGTTGATGTTTAGCCCTACGAGTTGCGGCCAAAAATACCAAACCTAAAAGGAAAACACCGGCAAAAACATCAATCAACTTACCGAGATGGCGTCGGCAATTTTAATAGTAGCTTTAGTATCCTCTCGAATCTTCTGAATACGATGGCCCGCTCTCCCGATGACCTTTCCAATCTGTCTGGAAGGCACCACAATGCGGTATATCACGTCATTAGTGGCTTTCACGCGCCGCTTCGAGTCCGGCATATCTGCTGACGTCCCGGCCTCGGCGTTCTCTTCCGAATCCTCCTCTCGGGGCCTCTTGAGAGTTCCGGCGGCGGCTGTGGTGGTCGTAGGATCCGCAGCGGCAGCAGCCACCGAATCAGGATTGAGATGAGGCTCCGATGCAGGCGGGGCGGTAAGGGTTGAAGACGGAGGCCTATACCTATTATGGTTCGGATACGGGTTTGGAGTCGGGTTAACCGGCGTTTGAGCTTGAGACATGGTTGTTGGAAAAGACGGACGAAAATCGAATGATACCCGCTGCTCTGTCCAGGGCTTTTATTCAACCAATATTACTGTTATGCCCCCTAATTTACCTTCATTTGCCCACAAGTAATTCTCTTATGTCATACCCTTAATCGTAAATTTTCTTGTTGCGTTAATGCTCCTTGTATGGATGTGAAAATGTTACGGAATATTTAACTAAACAAAATTCTCTATTCTATATTAGTGTTTTAAAATAATTTTTACATATCAAGTGTAAAATTATTTTTTAAAATAAGAAATAGTTTGTTTTTTTTAAGTCGCTCTGCGAAAAAGGTTTTCTGTCTATAAGCGCTTGTCTGCCTTCACAAACATATAGTAACTCACTAATCCTAAACCATAATTGAAACACTCTCTTTTCCACCGCCATCCAAATTCCCCCGTGAGAAGGTAGAGAGCAAAACCAACCCAGCAAACCACTATGCCCCTATTAGTAAAGTATGTACTTCTTGCAAGGCTTGCTGAGCTTCTTTATCTTTATGTGACAGACATCACAAAAAAAAAAGTAGTCCGTTAAATGATCATCGATCAAATTATATTACCAATTTATACATGATATGAATTAAAAATAATAAAATATAAGATAAAACACTAACTTAAAATAGATGATTCAGTTCATTATTTGACGGGACTTCTTGTCTAACTTACTATTGATTATAGCTAATTTATTTAGTGAATAAATCAAATTAAATTTTTTATCAAATATATTTATGAATGTAAGCTAAACACGAAATTTAAAATTATGCCTACAGGCTATATACTTGATGGGGGACTTATTTATAGCATAAATTTTATCTTTTGATCTTTTGTAGTTTGTGTATATATAGTCTAATATATATATATATATATATTAATATTTTCATGTTTCTCAATACAATTATCTAAGTTTAAATGAAAGTTTACTTTGTGGAGGAAAAAAAAATTCATGACTTTTGATTTATAGATTTTGATAGGCTTAAGCCATTCTTAATCACGAAGCAGACCAAATTCTGACTAAAGAAAAACTTTCATATAGATTAGGTAAGACTTACACCTAATATTTACAATTTAAAATTAAGTTAACCAAAAAAAAAGTTAGTCTAACTTGACCCATCCCCACCCCTGCATCTCCAAACATTTTTGTAGGATTGTTGTGTTGCAAATGTTATTGCAAATATATCGTTACATCAACTATCTATAAATAGTACTAGTTTATTTATTTATGTTAATGTGAATATATTGCGAAACAAGAATTATCATTTTAATTTGAGATTGATTTCTCTAGTTGCTTCGTTAAGAGAACATATTAAACTCTCTTCACTGTTAAAAATAGAGAGGACACCATTTTTCCATTTTGATAATATTCGAAAATATGATACAATACAATATATTGAGGGCCTAATTTGTTTATTTATTTATTAAAAAAACGTAATGTGCCTTTTAAGTCCTAACAAATGAAAAAAGAAAATAATAATAATAATAATAATAATAATAATAATAATAATAATAATAATAATAATAATAATAATAATAATAATAATAATAATAATAATAATAATACACAAAATAGAATTGAGATCCAGGCCAACCGGCCCTAAAATATTATTTATATTGTCTCATGCAATCATTCTTAATACTATTTTATAGTTCATTGGTATCTCAACAAATTACCTTATAATTTGTGGTCATCAATTAAATATTAAAGAAACAATTATTTCTGTCTTTATGTAATATTGTTCATGTTATTGGCTATGCATACATAGTTAATTTATAATTAGATAATTATTTAAAGTTCACAACAGTGCATTGCATACTATTTTATACATATAGTTTGTATTTGATTATGATTTTGCAAATTAAATACATGAAATATATACAAAAAAGGTTAAAACATTACCTTTTATTTCATAAAAGGAAATTAATCATATAAATCAAATAAAAATTACAAGATTTGAAATGTATAAATTTTAAATACACATATATTAAAATGCATTCAAAATAATACCAAAATTACTCAATTTTTTTTTTCAAAATAAAATTGATGGATTTCAAATTCAAAAATCAATAATGATTTTATTACTTTAACATCCATGTGCTTCATCAAAATTAAGATAATTTTCATATAATCACGGATTCTTGTTTATATATATATATATATTAAAAAAAAAAAGTTCTGATACATCTGGAAACCCGAAACCAAGACTAGGCATTTTTGACGATTTGACGAACAGGATCAAAAATCATTGCTGTTTCAACACAAGAAAGGGGTGTAGATAAAAAAGTCCCTTTCTTGTGTTGAAGACTAGGAAGACAAATAATGCCCCCTAGAATTCTTTGTTTCACGCATTTTTAGTTCGTTCTATTACCCGCTTACTTCTGCTAATATCTATCCCAATTTTATTCTATTTGAAATAGAATAAAATGGATCCATTTTATATCTGGCAACAGGAACATAGTCCTATCAATTCAATTTGGCTAAAAAAAACAAAGAAGGGGGTGGTAAAATCATAAAGTCAAATAAAAGAATCTTCTTCAAACAAAAATATACCTATTATGACTAGGAATGCGGTACAAGGGATTCCCCGAAGCTCGTAGAAAAAGAGGAGGTAAATAAAAGGTTTTTCAGAATTGATTTTTTCATAATTGACAACAAAAATTTTGTTCTTTTTACGAACCTGATGTCGATAAATCCGCGAGTCTAGAAATTCATTTCGGCCAATTGAACCTTCTCGAACTGTTTCTTTTTAAGAACCAAAAAGATTTGTGCCAAAATCACAGATGCCAAGAAGACCAAAAGACCTTGGACACGTAATGGATCTTGAAGTACTATTTCTGCATCTCCTTGACCAAATCCACCCACATTAGGATTACTCGTTAATGGTTGATCCAATTTGATGGATTCACCCTCTGAAACAAGAACTTCCGGTCCCGGAGGAATAATATCAACCACTTGACGTCCATCCGATGGATCCGTTATGGTTATTTCATATCCCCCCTTTTCTTTTCGTATGATTTTACTTACTATGCCCGCTCCTGTAGCATTATAAACTGTATTGTTACTCTTGCTTCCGTCGGGATAAATCTGACCCCTTCCCCTATTCCCCCCTACGTATATAGGATATTTTAAGAAGTGAACATCTTTCTTAGTAGCGGGGTCGGGGGAAAGAATAGGAAAGGTGATTTCACTATATTTCTGACCGGGGACGGGTCCTATCACAAGAATATTTTTTTTATTAGGGCGATAGCTCTGAAAAGACAAATTGCCTATCTTTTCTTTCATCTCGGGAGAAATACGATCGGAAGGAGCTAATTCAAACCCCTCCGGTAAAATAAGAACAGCCCCCACATTCAAACCCCCTTTCTTACCATTAGCAAGAACTTGTTTCACTTGCTTATCATAAGGAATTCGAACAACTGCTTCAAATACAGTATCGGGGAGTACCGCTTGTGGAACCTCAATATCCACGGGCTTATTAGCTAAATGGCAATTGGCACATACAATACGCCCAGTCGCTTCTCGTGGATTTTCATAACCCTGCTGTGCAAAAATGGGATATGCACTTGAAATGGATGTCCGAGTTATGATATATATCATGAGCGATACGGAAATAAATCGAGTAATATGTTCCTTTATCCAAGAAAAAGTAGTTCTAGTTTGCATGGTCTAATCATTGATCCGAAAATTTATACAATAAATTGGGTAGGTCGCTAGTGTAGTTCCCTGTCCACGATTCTGCTATTTATTGGAATCATTTTACTAGAATACTATAGTATAGTATGAAAATCCGCCCGATAGAAAGTTTTTAATACTTATGTAGAACTACAAAGTAAGAAACATTTTAATTGGATTAATATCGGTGGATCATATTAATCATTCATTGAATGATAAATAACTACAAGTGACGGAGATACACGATTTAAATAACGAAAAATCCAATATTTAAAAATAGTATCGAGAATAACTGGAAAAGTGGAAACAAGACCAGATATAATTTGATCATTATGACCAAAGCCAAAATCTTTGTAGACAGAACCAATCATTAGTTCCCAACCGTGGGGTGAATGAAATCCGATACATAAATCAGTTAATAAAAGAATCAAAAAAGCTTTTATTGTATCACTTAAGTTATATAGGAATTCCTGAGCCCAAGAGTTAAGACTAACAAGTTCTTCATTACCTAAAATAGAAAAACCGCTTAGAATAACAAAACAGATTATATTTGTCGAGAAGTGCAAAATCGTATGGATACGATCCTCGTCGTGTATCTTGATTAATTGGATCGTTTCTTTGTGGATTTCTATAGGAAACTTTTGTAGATGTGTCTCCGAGCATTCTTTGATCATTTCTTCCAAGAAGAGGATTTCCTCTAATTCTATGAACTTTTCTAGAATACTTTTTTCTTGAATATCATTCAAAAAAATTTCGGATTGACCAGTATTCGACCAATTAGTAACCCAAGATTCCATACTTTTAGTAAATGAGAGAGAAATCCACCAGGGCAGAAATACTATAGATGCAAGATACAAAAGAGGAGTGAATGCTTTTTTTTTGCCATTTTTCACCTGTTCATTTTTAATTAACCCATTTCATTTGTCGACTCTATGTGATCAAATATTTATTTCAAACATGAGTTCTAGACAAGGTATCAAACCTTTGAATTTATTTTATTTGTGATTTTGTTTTAATCTAGAAAGAATACAGAAATAGACTAAGACTCCACCTCGAGTTCGACTGAAGAAATAATACAAAATCGTGTTTCCAGATATCTCAATTCATCAAATTCCAAACAAGTGTCTCCTTTCGATGAATGACCAAAAAAAGTCCTTTCAGGAATGAATATTGTTGAGATTTTGAGACGAAAGAACTCTTTTTCTATCAAAATTTCCAATACAATATTTCAAAAAAATTCCAACGATTCCCCATATTCAAGAATAGAATAATTGAGAGAAAGATATTGTGATGATCAAATGAGCGGCAAAACAAGACAGAAATGGGCCGGTTATCATTATTAAGAAAAACCCACTATGGGTTAGTAAAGAACACAAACGAAAGGATAAAAAAAGGTCGATTGACAAAAAGAAAAATAATTTACAAGATATGATTTATCTGCATCTAAAGTATCACTTAGTTATAGAAAAAACGAGATTCTTGCATTTTTTCCCTCCTGCTGCAAAAGCATTCGTTCTTCAGCCCAGCTCCTTTTCTCAAAAGACTTCAATTGGTACGCACAAAAAATAGGCCAATTCCGCAGCTTTTTGTTCAATTTCTCGTAGAGTCAAATTCTCATCAGTACGGGTCAACGGAATAGCCCCACGGCCTCTGATGTCCATATAAAGGATACGGCGGGCATAAATACCCTCTTTAACTTCTATTCTAACGGATTGAATATCCTTTATAAAGAATCGGAGGAATATATATATATATATATATTAGTAAATTAGTCATACAACTAATATTATGCAGAGATAGGAAAGTAAATACAAAATGCGACCATATGAATATATATGATGCAAAATAAGAGTAAGTGAAATGACAATATTACAATATGAACGTTGATAATCATAATTGCAAAAGGTATATGTTGCCACATGAATATATGCAATTAATCTATAACAAATATGTCAATTACGATTAATTATTCTTACAAAATGAAACTTATATAAATACTAAATAGGTAAAAATTGACTACGAAATTTATTTTGAAAAAAGAGTCCTACTAAATTAAAAAAGAAACTAGTTTAGTCATTTTAACAAATCTATACTATATATAAAATAAGAGAAGTTGACAAATTTTACTGATTTATTATTTTTCCTCCTAAAAATATCACATAAAATTACTGACTATATAAACATTTTATTTTTGATTTCTTTTTGTAGGCTTCAAAAAAAAAAAATTATATGTAAACATGTGTTTTTTTTTTATTTACAAAAAAATGTTATGATTATCTATACTATATATAAAATGAGAGAAGTTGATAAATTTTTCTGATTTATCATTTTCCCTCTTAAAAATGTCACATTAAATTACTAACTGTATAAATATATATTTTTTTATTTTTTTAGGCTCTAATAAAATAATATTTTATATGTAATCATGTGCTTTTTTGTCATTTATAAGAAAATGTTATGATTATAATATTTAAAAATTCAATTGCAGGTCCTAATATTTCTAATAGAATTCACTTCCTTACATTCTAATTTTGAATTTACTCAATATATTTTCAGAAAAAAAAAAAAAGTAAGAAAAGTACTAAACAAGATTTTTCCACATCTATAAATTGTTCCTTACATTCTAATTTTGAATTTACTCAATATATTTTCAGAAAAAAAAAAAAGTAAGAAAAGTACTAAACAAGATTTTTCCACATCTATAAATTGTTCCTTACATTCTAATTTTGAATTTACTCAATATATTTTCAGAAAAAAAAAAAAAGTAAGAAAAGTACTAAACAAGATTTTTCCACATCTATAAATTGTTGAGAAGCTTAGCACTACACACCAACATAGATCTCATAAGAATGAAAACTCTATTAATTGGACATTTAGGTTTAACTAAGATATATAATATCATCGTAGAGTTATGTTCATTTATAAAATTACATTCCTTAGTTCGACTTGACAAATAATTTTCGTAATCATATATTTAAATGATATGATTATATCTTAATGATGTGACTAAAATTTGAAAATAATGAAATTTAAATATTATTTTGATAAATAAAAATTTGGAAAATTAGTTTAAAGTTTTAATATATAAATGGGGAAAATATTTTTAAAATATAAATTAATTTTACTAGGTGTTATAAAATGTTTAAAAGTTTGAAAATATTATAAAATCAAAATAATAATAATAATAATAATAATAATAAATATTAAAATTAATTATAATAACAAGATTTAACAATTTAAAATAAAAAAATATATAAAATATTAATTGTGAAAGATATAAATTGAAATAATTTTTTCAAATAAAATAATAAAAATATTTGGTAATTTATTCAAAATTATTTCGAATAGATATAATTAATGTAAAAGTTGTTTTAAATAAACTAGAATTTGTTCTAAAATAATTTGAAACATGGTTTAAAAATAAAATAAATATTATTTTAAAATGTTAAAATAATTTGGAAGCTAAATTTTTTAAACATAAACTAAATTTTGAAATAATTTTTTTTTAACAAATTCATCTAAAAACAATTCAGAAAATTATTTACACATTCTAAAAATAATTTTAAAATATAAAAGAACAAAAACATGAACAAAACATATTAGCAAGTTTAGTAAATGACTTCTTAATTTTTCAAAAATTAAAAGTCACAAACAGAAAACTATTATTATTATTTTATATTGTGTTCAATTTTATTTTCAAATTGAATTGTTGAATATTGAGTTTATATTTATTATTTTATTATTTTTAAATATTGATGTTCAATTTATTATTTTATTATTCAAATTTTATTTTTTATATTGTATTGTGTTATATTTATGAATTAATTATATTTGTAATTTGATTTTGATTTCATTTTTAATGCATGTTATATTAAATTCATATCTATTTTACAAAATAATCTACTATTTACATAACATATATAATTATATCAAATTTAAAATGTTGAGTTTTAAAATTATTTGTATTCAATTTTTTTAATTATATCAAATAAAATTATTTAAAATAACATAATTTTAAAGTTGAAATATTAAAAATTTTAATTAATATAGATATTAAAAGCAATATACATATATTGCATTTAAATGATATATAATTACATTATATTATCAATATTAAAAAATATAAATTTTATATAACAAACCGCCCATCTCGTGGGTGTACTACTAGTTAATGATGATAAAACTAGCTAGTTTGACCAATGGCTAAAAAGGTGATTTTTAAAAGAAAAATAAATTTCGCAAGGTATTTTAAATATTATTATAATTAAGAATTAATTACCATACTTTTATAATCTCAATTAAAGAAATCTAAATCTAAATAGACCAATTAACCAAATATGGAAAAGCTGGATTATAACAGAGAAATAAACAATAAAATTATATGAAACCCTAGCATTGTTGAAATCCACAAATAAAGTTGGCAACCATTATTATGAAATATGAAAGGGAAAAGAAAAAATACCCACACCAAAAGCCCCCTCAACTTTTAAAAATCTGCCATTTTAACTTTTTATTTTTCTATTTTTTTCGTACTTCAACTAGTTATTTTAGACCAACAAATATTATTATACATCACATGAGTACATGTCATAATGCAAAATGATGAATAATCTGTTATGCCTTCATTGTAGAGATAAAACATTATTGATGTGACATATATAATTTCGGAATTTTGGGTTCCCAATATCAATTTTGTTTTCCCTAAAAAAAGAAAACAATCAATTTTATATATTTACCATTAATTGATGGTTTCAACTCTTTTCTTTCTTAAATTTTCTCCTAATATAGTTTCACCCTCAAACTGCTACATTCTGAATTCTAATTAAATCTTAAGTAAAATCTTGAAAGCCAATTTTGTGATTAAGTGGTTGAAATGTACTAATTGAAGTGGCTAAATAGAAAAATAAAATGTTGAATTAGCTAATTGAAAAAAGAGAGATACTTGTGTGCCCCTGGGGCACGGATCTACGACTCGCTCCACTCTTTTTTTTGTTTTTTTTTAATTTTTTTGTTTTTTTTATCTCTTATATTTGCTGCACTCTTTTTTTGTTTTTTTTTAATTTTTTTGTTTTTTTTATCTCTCTCCTATTTGCTGCACTCCTTTTTTGTTTTTTTTTTAATTTTTTTCTTTTTTTTCTCTCTCCTATGCAAATACTCATTTTTTTTCTTACCTCTTCCTGTGGTGCTATTCCTTCTTTTTTTCTTTATTCCTTCTTAATTTCTTCACATGATTGCTACAAATTTAGGGTTCTTATTTTTCTAATATTTCAACAAGTTTTTTTCTTCTTAATGTGTATAAAAATCTAGGGTTTTTATTTTCTTATAACTTGAAACTCTTTCTATCTTAATCTGATTCATAGCAACATACAAGATAATTGATGCAACAAACACCATAGTTGGTTATTAATTGAGTAATATGATTTTGAATAAATTTTGTGGAAGAAGATGATGAAAATCTTATATTTAAAATTCTGATTTATTCTATAGGTATTATAAAAATTCTGATTGCTCATGATGTTATAAATTAGAATTATCCCAAAACATTGATATATGATCAGTGATACCTTTCAAGTATTACTAATATGATCTATAAGTACTACATATATACTCTTCAAGTATTATAAAATTACATGGTTGAATTATATGTAAGTAAAACCTTCAAGATATTATAAAAAAAAAGTATGAGGTATTATTAGTTTATTCTATAGGTATTATATATATGTTTTACAGGTATTACAAAAATTCTGACTGTTCATGATTTTATAAATCATAATTACCCTAAAGCATTGATATATGATTGCTCATGACCAGTGATACTTTTAAGGTATTACTGATATGATTTATAAGTACTAGATATATACTCTTCAGGTATTATAAAATTACATGTGTAATACTTATAAGGTAAGTGTAATATTTGAAAGGAACATGTGTAATACCTGAAAGGTATTTTTTAATGCTTGAAAGAATATGTGTAATACCTTAAGAGTATACAACTAATATCTTCATTGAAAAATCTTAAAATTTCAAAAAAAATCCTCAAAATCAACAAATCATGATTTCATATTGTTTGAAATAATTGATTTTCAATGTTTTAAAATTATTGTAATAAATTGTGATTTGAAATCAATTATCTAAATTTATGAAAATGAGTAAAAGAGAAGAGGAAGAAGAAAAAACTCCATAAATGACTTTATGAAGATTTGATGAAAAATAAGAATATAGAGAAGAATAATAATGTACAAAACAAATAAGAAAAATAACAAATTGATAAGAAAAGAGATTAAGAAGAAGAAGGAAGGAGAAGAAAAAAAAAAGGAAAAAGAAGAAAGCAGCGCTGTTTTTACATTAAAACCTGAAGGGTAACAGTGTGATACCTTAAGAATAAATGTGTGATACCTTAAAAATAAATGAGTGATACCTTAAAATATAAAATTCAGGTGGTGCGCGGCGCACACCAGCTATGGTGTGGCCGCGCGTGGGGGCGTGTGGTGTGGCCGCGCGTGGGGACGTGTGGATGCGCGTAAAAGCGGCCCACACACCGATTCGAATTGGGGGCACGGATCTAGAATCCGTACCCCTGGTGCATATAAGTTTTTGCCTTTGAAAAAATAATAGTTGTATTAGCAACATGGCAAAACTTAAAAATTGGGAGATAAAGATGCTTTTATTGGAGGAGATAAAAAAGATGCCTTTTTGGGTTATTAATTAATTACTTTCAAACTCATCTGTACCTAATCGCTATTATTGCCGTTGTTATTTTCTTATCCTCCCTCTTCTCATTTAACCCAAACTTTTTTATTTTGAATTGAAAGGAAATTTGTAATAAATTCTAACTACCAAATATATGAAACAGAAAAGAGTAACGATGAAGGTTTTATTTACAATTTTCAACCAATTTGATTTAGTAAAATCTTAATAATACAATTTTCTATAATGTAAAATCAAAATTCAAATAGCAAAAATACAATAAGAAAAATATATCATAGTTTACTTCTAAATATTATTACAAAGAAATGAGCCAAATTCGACTTTTTTTTTTAAGGATAGTTAATAAATAAAACCTTACACGAAAAAATTAAGATTTATTATGCAAGCATACGACAAAATTCGACCTTTTTTAAGGATAATTAATAAATAAAACCTTACACGAAAAAATTAAGATTTATTATGCATGCATACGATAAAATCCCCTTTTACAACCGTCATTCATACGAAATTTATAACTATCTCACGACCGTTATATCGTTGCTCATGCAATACTAGAAATACGTACATTGTTTGTCATGGAACATTGCACGTCAATCTACATATTCAATATTACATGAAAATTTGTCTAAAGTAGGTTTTCAAAGAATCAAGAAAAATAAACAATTCATAAACAGAAAAAGAGAAACTGAGCAAATACACGAATGCATAGTACGTGTTAGAGATATTTTTTTATTGGAATAAGCCCAAACAACACTCGAAAAATATAATATTATCCTCAAAATTTAAAATGCGTTCTGGACAAAATTCAATAATTTATCAAAGTTTCTTATAATTGAATATGTAAATGAAATTGAGGTATACTCAAAATAGGAAATTCTTAAATAAAAATTTATAATCACACTCACATATATGAGTATAATGTATTGATGACCAAGGGTAGAAAATAAAAGTATTTGCAAAAGTAGAATTATGTGATAATTACAAATATCAAATTAACTCACAAGAGTCAAAAATCATTATGGAACGCTGAGTCAGTAGATATATACAGAGAGGCATGAGAGTGTGTATGTATATGTGCTGCTCTATATATTTCTCTCGTAACCGTCCTGCTTTTCACTCCACCTCACTTCTCCTCCTTTGCTTTCTCGCTCTTCATTCTCACTCTTCTTTTTCCCTCTTCTTTCTCTTCAACCTTTTTTTGTCATCTTCAGAACCCCCCCCCCCCTCTCTCTCTCGGAGCGTCATTCTTACACACATACATTGTATTTATTCGGCTTGGCGCCGATGAGTAGGGTGGGATAGGGTTTTCTATCCTGATTTAGTATCTATATCTGTAGAAAAGAAAAAAGCTTCAGTTCAATTTTGAATTATTTTGAAAAAGCTTTAGTTATCATCAATGGAGTCTTCTTCTACTCCTCCGTTGTCGAAGTCGTCTCAGCCGCTGCACAATTTCGAGCTGTCGCATCTTAAATGGAATATGCTGGCTCAATCCAGCAGCCAAAAAAAACGCAGCCGCTCCATGAAGTCGCCGCCGGGGAGGCACCCCACCTCTCCTCCCTATCAGGCCGCGGCGGTGCAGGAATCTAAGACGCCGCTGCCAGAGTCTCCGGCGCATGGTGAGGCTGAGAACCAGCCGATGGTACGTGACGAAGCTGTGCGCCCTTTTCGGAAGCGCAGTTGGGTGTGGGAGTCGGAGGCTGTGAGGAAGGGCAATGATGGTCTGGTTGAATGCCATCCAGATCCTTCCAAGGCCAATTCTGGTGTTGCTGAAGTGAAGACTGGTGTTTCAGATTCTCTGAATTTGGAACAAGGTGAGAAGAAGCCTGAGAAAAAACTGAAGGCGGAAGAGGATGCTGGAGGAATTAAGAGATCAAAAATCTTAATTAAAATTCCAAATATCAAGAACAGGAAAGAGGATCCGGAGGAGGAAAAGTCCAAGGAAGGGGGGGTGATGAAGATTGGGAACAATGGCGATCAGGTGCAGGATAAGGGGAAGATGAGTGGAGATTTTGATAATGATACTAAGATATCGGAATTCAGGACGAGGAAGCTGGTGAAATCCAAGTCGCAGAAAGTGAATTCTGGTGGAGAAAAAGGCAGCGCTTTTAGGTTTCCTGAAAAGAATAAAGCTCAGCCAGCGGTGATGAAGATTAATGCTAATAAATCTGGGGTGAAGGAAGGGACAATTGGAGGCGGAGGCGAGAAGAAGGAGATCACCGTTGGAGACTTCAATGGTGGTGCGATCAAGGAAAAAGGGAAGGAGAAAGTTGGAGGTTTGAATAAAAAAGATGAAGGCTCCAATGGTGGTTTAAAAGAGAAGGAGAAATTAGTTGGAGATCAAAAGAAGGAGAAATTAGGTGAAGGTGAGATCGTCAAAAAGAAGGAGAAAAAGGATGAAGGTGAAGGCGAGATCAAAAAGAAGAAGAAAGTTGTAAGCTTGAATGGATCGGGCGAGAAGAAGGCCAAAGTTGTAGGTTCTAATGGTGGTGATAAGGCCAAAGCTGGAGGCTCTAATGGTGGCGATAAGGCCAAAGCTGGAGGCTCTAATGGTGGTGATCAGAAGGACAAAAGTGAGCATGTTGAGAAGAAGGCCAAAGCTGGAGGAGGTTCTAATGGTGGTGGTGATAAGACGAAGCTGGTGAAAAGTATTGGTGAAAAGAAAGACAATGTTGGGGGCTCTAATGGTAATGGTAGTGGTGATAAGATGAAAGCTAAAAGCAGTGGAGAAGAGCACAAAGCTGTTGAAAAGAAAGAGAAGAAAAAGCTGAGCATTTCTATATCCCTAACCAAAGAGGAGATCGAGGAGGACATCTACGCCCTCACTGGAGCCAAGCCTGCAAGACGCCCTAAGAAGCGATCCAAGAACGTTCAGAAAAATCTGGATGTAATTAACAAATTCAAACACATCTCATCTTGATTATCTTCTTTAGCTTCCCCAATTGTTGTTAATTATTCAACTTTCTTGACTTGCAGGCTGTGTTTCCTGGACTCTGGTTGGTGTCAATTACTCCAGAAACATACAAGGTCTGAAAGTTGTATCAAGGTATAATAGTCTCCATGATCATGGATACTGTTTGTTTGCTCATAGAGATTATTAATCTGCAGGGCTAGGCTACCAATGGAAGATCATTCTGGTATTCAAAGGTTGAAGGCTTCAAGTTTTATTTCCAAATCCGAGTAGCTTGCTATGCTGCAAGAAGCTGCTAGACCAAGTGTTGTTGTTCTCTTAGGGTTTTTATTTTATTTTATGTCATTTTTATCTATCTCTGGGTACTGTTTCCAGTTTATTTCTTCATCTTTGTAGTTGTTTGTTTTCAATTAAATAATTTCAGTAGCAACTGGATATCATCTGTGTCTTTGGCTATTTTCATTTCCATTACTCATATTTTTCTTTTCCTTTTCCCCTCGCAATATTTGCTAAAATTGCCAAAACATTAATCAGCAAACCCTAAAGTAGAGAATTATTAATTTATCACCACTCTTTCTCCTGTGATCGATCTCTATTGCTTGCATTTCTTGATTTAGAATTCTGACTCATTCTTGTGTAATTGAATATTACTCCATCGATTCCTATAGATTATTACATCATATGATAATGATGTTCAAGTTTAATCAATTTCTCTTTTGTACATTGAAATTAAATCCTAATAATTGAGAGAAGGGTGGCATCAATCAATTCATCTTCAACAGACTTAATTCAGTCGTTCACCATTAACATAAGAAGTTACAAAATGACAATGTCCATAAACACACAACGCGTATCAGGAATCTACGAAAGAAAGAGCAAGAAGGAGTCACGTTGAGCAACATCTCTCTCTCTCTCTCTATCTCTCTCTCTCACAAACAAGAAATGGCATCATCACTCACTCACTCACGTTGTTTCTTCAGATGAAGTGGTTTTTCACTACAAAACAATGAGGAGCGAGGAAGCGGTGATGACTTTTGTTCGTTTTTGGATATATATATTTTTTTAATAATTAAATCTTAGCTTTCAATTTTCAACCACTTTTTCCTTCATTTTTGTTTTTATTGCTATCAAACCTGAATTTCATCCATCCTTTTTCCCTTGCATATCTCTCTCTCTCTCTCTCTCTCTCTCACATTGCTGTTGGATAGAGTTTCAACTTTGAACTCCCCTATTTCCAGCCCAAGTTGACGACAAGTTAATAAATTGTATAATTTGGAATTTCTTCGATAAATTCTATGCACTGAGGAAAAAAAAAAATGGTATCAACTCTCCAACATTTTGCTAATATATCCTCATGTCCAAAAGATAGTAATATCACATCATCCATACATTGAGCACAAAAATTAATCTATAATAGCCTCTAATGTGATTGAGGAGTTAAGTATACAATAACTTTCCCAAGAGTAGAGATTACATATGTACACGTATAAATGCTCGTCGTTATCTTCATCAGTCGACATATAATAGGGAATGCATGAATGAGTAGCTAGTGTGGTTCCAACTTTCACATCCGCTGTATCGTTGCTCTGCTAGCTGAATAAGGAATTATATGAAAATATGTAACACAACATCCGTTACAACCTAATAGTTTTTATTGATTCATATATAAACCAAACTAAATCCACAAGCTAATAAGAACAATCAAACTGTTTTATTAGCCTATCTATAGGTGCAACTAACCTTAATTAATCTTCTTTTGTTTTCAATTTGATAGTAATTTATCTTGTTTCAGACAAAAGCGAATGCATATTTGTTCATCTAAACTTAAAGGTTCTTATATACATAACGCTTGTTTTGATTATAATTTATGATTGTCTTCTTTTTCACTTAACAAGTACAGAGAAAAATGGTTTCAAACTCAGTACCACATAGCTGACTGCAGAATCAGAAGGGCGAGTTAAACTAGTTGATTAAGCAAAAGACTGAACTTACTATTGCAGTTTTATCATCGTTTAAGCACAGAAGTAGCATCCATCAATTTGCAGATCTTCGTTAGAGAAAAAACTCAGAGATAACAACACACTTTTCTGTCTTTCTGAATTAAATTTTGTACCTATATAAAATATCAATCAAATAGTATAAACCACAGGCAAAGAGTAGAATCTAAAGCAAAATAGTTTATGTACCCTTTTGGTTGAAATGTAAGTTCCTTGAATTAAAACTCCATATGCTGCTGCACCGGAAATTCCTCTGTAAACATACAGGATATTTTGTCCTAAATACTCGTCTTTCTGAGTCAATCAAAGGAAAATTCCTTCAAACGTTAGCTAATACACCTTGATGAATGATTGATTATAGCTAGTATAACCACACACCAGTTTAAAAAGTCACAACGGTTCATATCTTTCGAGATCATCTGTTTTGAACGAACAAATAAAGCTTTCCTTTACAAGCCCACATACATTTTTCTCAGACAAAAAAAAAAAAAAAAAAAAAAACTGAGGCAATATTCTCCAACATAAATTTGTATTACCAAGCACAGTTATTTATGCCAGAGAAAATTTTCCTATAAGGGAAAGGGCGAATATGGCCATACGTATTACATGCTCTAAAAGATTAGGGTAAATATATCTCTAGTAGTCCTTACCGTTTTTGATTTCGTACGTATACCAAAAACGATATAATTAAAGCTTGTTAACGACTCTGATTCTGTAAACAAGAAAACGACAAAACAAATCAATCCCAGGTATCAGGAGACTAAATATGTCTGATAATGCGGCAATTAATGTGTTGCCTTTCCAGTTAAAGACTCTTGTAAACTTTCTATTTTCTACATGATTGCTACTGGTCTACACTGTCAAACTTAACATTGCTGAATTTGAAAGGTATAACAATTTAAAGACTTCAATAATTTCAAACAGAACACTTTGGAATCTGAGGAGAACAGAGAATTTAGGCTAAAACAATTATATGAAGCTGAGTATCATCGCTTTCTCATATCAGTTTCTTCAGCTAAAGAGAGCAATCACTTTCAACGACAAACGAATTATCTGTAATTCAAATAAGTATGATCGAGGCTGTCCCTTCTAATCATACTTATACGGGGTTCAGATAATTCTAAAGAAATCTTCAGAATCGGAAAGATATATAACTGAAGACTACTAAAGTATGCATAACTACTACAAACACTATGGACATTTAGGACATAACTATAATTCATTGTTGTTTAGTACTGTTAAAAGATTTAATTAAGAACTTTGTGCATTCTGAGCTTATCTGTATGGAGGAGGTTCTTAACTATACAGAGAACTATTTCAGCTCAAATGTACCATATTAGTATCTTAACAAGAGAACTTCTAAAGAGATGATAATTGAATTAACAAACTATGAAAACATCAAGCAATAGACTAAGCAAATCAGAACCTGAAAAGAACAGCTATTTAATAGAAAATCTAACCTTTTCTTGGATAGTGATATGATTCACGTAAAATACGTTCCTTTCGCTCTTGGTGAAATTCTAAGCACTTACAAATATGGAAAATCTCAACAACATAGCAACTATGATCCACATTGATTATACAATAGATTTGAAATGTGTAGATTAAATAGGTTATACGCATCATATAAGTAGGGATATATAGTACTTGAAACTCCTCATTTGAAAGCTAAATAGAAATATCACAAATAATCCATATACAGAAAAACATGCTGTTCCAATTTCATCAAATTGATTAGAACTCTGTAAAAGAAGACTGATACATAATTACACCTATCCATCTGAGGTTAAATTTCACAACAAACTTATGTATAAACATTAGGCTATCAATTATTCTCACCTTGTGAGCTACACGTGAACATAGAATCACACACATACCCAGATGTATACGTACAAATACACGAAAAATACCATAATACCATGCTCTAATAAGTAAAACAAACAAAATAACTGGATAAAAGTGCAATCTTTAACATACCCTTTTGGAGGAATCAGTATTTCTGGTGAGGTTTCTGTTGCCAAGATGAAATTTCAGATGGTGTTTTCTCCAATTCATCAACTCAATTGTCTTTGAAAGATGACTTCTTTTATGTGGTGTGGCACTTTAAAATAGTTTTTAGTTGTCCACTTGTCGATTTCACGATTTAAGCATTCAAATTAGACGCGGTGTTGATTTTAGATTTACATACGATGGTTACTCATAGTCTCCAGGTAACTTAAACTCAATTTTTGATGTATTATTTTTATAAAAAATATTAATTGAAAATATGATTCTTCTTAAATATCAATTAAAATATATGAGTCTTACATCAAAATAATCAAATTTCAATATCAAATTATAATTCTAAATCAATTTCATGATTCTAGTTTGATTCAAGTTCAAATCAAACAAAAATAAATTTAGGATTTTCAACGATTTTTGTTCGATTTAGGTAGAATTGAACAAAATCTTTAAGTCGATTGAGGGTTATAATATAACACTAAAAAAAGATCATTTTTACGTATGACTCATACATTTTGGATGATGTTTGAAGGTAAATTGTATTTTTCAATTTTTCGATATCTGTTTTTATTGAAAAATATGTTGAAAATTGAGTTCTAATTACTAACTGAAAATTCAAAAAATTATGGGTAGCATTCAGAAAACTTTTTTGTTTAGTCATCAAGTGAAAAAAAAAAATCTAAAAGTACGGATTTCATTTTGATATATCTATATATATATATATATATATATATATATATATATATATATGTATCACACCTAATTTAATCATTTATCTATTGACGATAACTAGTATTTATTCATAATTTATTTTATTGGGTATACCATATACTGTTTATATAGAATTCTAATCCCGTTCTCTTAAAAAATAACATTATCGAGACACTATCATATTATTGGTCCTCTTCAATGGTTTGAAATTCCTCATTATTAGGCCTAGTTTCTTAATTTTGTGGTTGACCTCATTATTAGCCCTAGTCCTCAATATTTACTCTTGTATATTTTCCTATGTTGGCTCCATGCTAAGACAGAAATAATGGGTGATTACAATTTTCCGAAACTAATATATTTATATAATCCAATTAAGTGTATTTATTTATAATATATCTTATTTGGTGCATCATATTCTGCTTTTTATGGTATTATTATTATAATCATGCTAAAATAGAAATAAAAGGTAATTACACTTTGACCATCCAGCATTGCAATTCTTTTCTCATAAGGGGAAAAAAATGCAACTCGATTATGAAAATCTCTAGAAAAGTTAGAATAAGATACCTTATCGCCTTAATCTTCCAAAGTTCCCTACCAAATAAAATTTATACATTCTGATAATTTCCTCCCCCCCCCCCCTAAATTTCCTTTTCCTTTTTTTTTTCTTTAACAAGATATTGGATTTCTTGAATTTGTTAATTGTATTTTTTATTAGCCTTTGTGCTTGATGGTCTATTTCTAACTTCGTGTGGTTGGAATTAATTTTTTCCATATTCATTCTTTTGTTGTCATCACTTCTAATCAATATATAATCATTAGTAATGTTGTATATGAAAAAACACTAAATTTACATCACTCATACAATATTATTAAATATATTTATAGATAACATGCAACACGTTATATTATGATTAGTTAATTTAAAAGTGAACAATCTGTTAGCCATGAATAATTTTGAATACACTTGCATTAAAATATGCTAATATTAAGCATAATATTTTACATGTGTGTACCTACATGTGCGTGTGTAAGATTTGGGCTGGCTAATAATCACAAAATAACCCCATTTATTTATTTACATATCTTTGGGCCGATTGGTCGATAGGATAAGCCCAAAAACTAGCCACTACATAGGCCCAGTTCAATAAGCAAGGGCATTTGTGTAACTTCAGGGACCAAATTTGAACAAAGAGAAAAAACTGGGGAAGTGGGCGAAATAGTGGGTAGATAGTGGCAGTAACCGCCTTAACTGTCACTTCCCAAATATCCCCCGAGAGAGAGATAGAGAGAGAGAGAGAGAGGATAATAGAAATAGCGAATAACAGAGAAATATATATCACTCTTCAAAATTGTGAAATCCGCCATTAAAATTTTCAAAAAGGCTCTCACATCTCGCATGCATAAGCACGCTTGAAATTCGACCATCTTGTTTTTCCACCAAATTTGTGACTTTATGCTTGAGAGTTGTAAGTGGAAGTGAAGTTACTGCAAACAGTGGAGATATGGTGATGGAGGGGAAGAGGAGAGTGGTGCATTACGATGAGGCGAGTGAGATAAAGAAAGGGCCATGGAAAGCAGAAGAGGATGAAGTGCTGATTAACCATGTCAAAAAATATGGGCCACGAGACTGGAGCTCCATTCGATCCAAAGGCCTCTTGCGAAGAACAGGGAAGTCTTGTCGTCTCCGTTGGGTCAACAAACTTCGACCCAACTTGAAGAAGTATGCTGCGACTCTTGCGTTGTGTGTGTTTCGTGAATTTGTTGGATCGAATCTGGCTCTAATATGTTTGTTCCTGTGTTTTTGTTAGATGTGAATTTGGTGAAATATTCTGGATTTGGTACTCTGATCTTCGAGTTTGCTATGTGTATGATGAAATATCTCACTGACTTTGGTGCTTTCACTGTAATGGGTCCTCTGTAGATCTTGTTTGTTGCTGATGTTATTCAATGAGCATGTATATCAACAGAAGTTGCTATTTTTGTTGATGGGGTCTTTGTTTTTTGCCCATACACATTAGGATTTAGTTCTTACAACATTAAAGTTTCATTTTAGGAAGATTGAAGCATGAATAAATGAATGCGATGCCCATCTCTCACTCTTCTTTACAACTTGTTTCTTGTAGTGGTGTGAAATTTTCTGCAGAGGAGGAGAGAACTGTGATTGAACTGCAAGCACAATTTGGGAACAAATGGGCGAAAATCGCTACTTATTTATCCGGAAGAACGGATAATGATGTGAAGAATTTTTGGAGTAGTAGGCAAAAGAGGCTAGCAAGGATTCTACAGACTTCTACACCATCATCCAGCAAAACACACAAGAACAATGCTAAGGAAGTCAAAGTTCCTCATGATTCTCCTTTGGTGGTGAGATTATTGATCGTCTTCTTCATGTTCATAATGATCAGCTAATTCTATAGTGTAACTAACAACTTTTCGTTGCATTTCTTGATACCACTTACAAATTATTGTTATGAGCATTTAATATATTGTGACATGTATATTGATGAAGTTTATGGGCTTTGATTTTCTGAATCTCATGGCTTTTTGGTCATACATTTCAGGTACCCAACTTCAGCTCATCAACAGAGGAAGAATCAGTGACAAAGTCGAAATCTTGCTCATCATCTCATTTTAGCAACTCTGAGGCTATCCAAATGGTATTGCCAGAGCTAATGCATCCAAGCATGCTGAGTTATGAACACGCCCCATTTCAATTCAATTGCACCCCTGAAAAGAAACCATTCATCGAGCCACATTCACATCTCCACTTTCCTTCGATTCAACAAATGCAACGGGACTTTCATCTGCAGTTAGAAAGCCAAGACTTCATAACTAGGCTTGGAGATCCTAGTTTTCTTGATGTGTTTGGGAACTCAAGTGAATCTGCATTGCTTCCTATAGAGCCATCGTGTTTTGGACCTGAGACATGCTCTCAGATTGCTGGAAAGGCAGAGAGTCGGGATATTGTGACTCACGACATTTTCATGGATGATTATCCACCTATTGACATGTTTGATACTATAGAACCACTTCCAAGCCCATCAGACTGGTCGTCAATGGACTGATCTTAATTCGGTATTTGGATAGTTTGTAGCTTGTTTTTAAGTTCTGATGTAACAAGTAGTTTGTGCTATGTCTAGTGGGGTTGTTGCTAATTCTTTTGTACAATTCTACTTAACTACATTCTTATTGGTATTCTTGTACTTGAAGAATAGCTATAGACACCTTTTCTTTACAACATTTGCAAATGGTTTTCTGTTCTCTCTCTCTCTCTCTGAAATCTGTGCTTTCAATATTTTTAGATAATGTGATGGAAAGCATTATATGTGAAAATAACTCTGACGTCAGTAATGGAAATGGAAGAAACAATTTAGGTGTGGAGATTGATTATTTTGATTTTAATTAGTTCAGTTTAACCATCATTTAGATTTTGTGAGTAAAAGAAAGCAAATTTATCTGTGGTTTTTGAATGTTCATAATATGGTATGACTTATGAGGAATTCTGTATTTATTGTTTTGAATAAATGTTTTCTGATAAAATGATATTTAAATATCCATATCATTATTGGGGAATTAAGAGGGAACTCCAAACAGAGGTGTTCACTAAATGCAATTTAAAACTACTGTGGCAATTTGATTATGGTGGAATACTTTTTGTTCCAGTCTTGCAATTAAATATCTAAATTTTGCTCACTAAATAAACACTCATTAAATCACATTTGATTCACTCAAACTAGTATTAAATCACACATGATTTGTTTAACCATAAATTAGTTTTGTAAATAATAAGATAATTCAAAATTAATTGACAGAGTGTTTATTTGTAACTGGTAAGTAAATGCATGGAAAAATAAAATCAGGATAAAATATACCGTTTCAAATAAAATCATATAAAAGTATATGTATCACAGGGGAAATCCATCAGATGGTATTTCGAAAATTTCTGATAGGTGGATAATTTATATAAGACAAAAATTTATGTGGTTTAGTTCAATCATCAAGATAGATATGAGAAAATTGTAATTGTTTTAATAAAATAAGGAATAAACAACAACTCTGTGACTGTTTATAAGTTGGGGAACATTTGCAAGTAATATTTATAAAAAAATTAATATATATTATATAAAATAGACACAACAACAAAAAACAAATAAGAATTTTAAATAGCAGAACGAAGTGCTAGTCTTAAATTAAAATCTCGAAGAAACCCAACTCCATTTAAATTTTACTTGTTTCAATTCATACATTACAATTTATAATGACAATTATAAAATCTATTACCTTCAAGAGTTGGACCTTTTGAAATCCGATGAGAAAGTGTGAAGCCCAGAACATAATGGGCTTTCAATAAGATATTAAATTGAGATGGGCCGAAGGTTTATGTTCAAATTCTTATTGGGCTGGTTCTGTAGACGACTTCTATTCAACAATCACATTTGAGCCCAATCTCTAGACCACATCGCTTACTTTCCAAGTAATATGTATCTTAATTAGGACAAAGTCTTGGGTGAGCCCGTTTCATGGATCTCATGTTGTAAGATGGGTCGGGTCGGGTTGAGTATAAGAAATTATATAATACTTTTGAGTGTATTACGTAATACTTTTCTATATATTAGGTAATACTTTGTATTATAAGATGTGTTTTGAATTGAGTTGGACCATACAAAAAATATGTAATATTTTTATACGTATGAGGTAATACTTTTATGTATATCAGGTAATACTTTTGTTTTGAGTTGAGTCAGACTATAAGAAAATATGTAATACTTTTATATGTACCGGGTAATACTTTTATGTGTATTAGGTAATACTTTTGTATTATAGGATATATGACCCGAATTGGGTCGGGTCAGGTCTTAAAAAATACGCTGATCCTAAGGCTTCTAGGTGCTCTCTTCTCCTCATGCAACATGTAATACTTTTATATATATTATGTAATACTTTTATATATATTATGTAATACTTTTCTATGTATCATGTAATATTTTTGTATTTTGCATATATAATGAATAATATAATACAAAGTATTATTTGAAATATAGAAAAGTATTACCTAATACCAGTGTTTTCATAACCGGACCGGACCGGCCGGTTCAACCGGGAACCGGTATGGAAATCGGCCCAAATACACCCAATTAACCGTTTTTTCGATTAAATCGAAAAAAATCGATCAAAAATCGGGAACCGAAAATCGGTTCAACCGGAAAATCAGTTTTTTTTTTTTAATTACATCCACTTCTTATTTTGGACTATGAAATAATGATCTTTCATCTTTGGGCTTCCAAATTGGGTTTCAAAAGTTAAAAAAGAAAATAAAAGAAGTAAAGAAAACGACGATCCTTTGTGATATGATCATCAAGATTCAAAATATTTTACTTTGTCATTTTATCTATCTTAAATTTTAGTATTTAATATTTTAATTTTTAGTTTGAGACTTCATTATGGATTATGGGGTATATAATTTGACATTTTATAATTTTATTATAATTATTTTAATATGAATCATATAAGTGCATAATTTTTTTAATGTAACATAAATAATATTGAAAAAAAATAGACAAAGATCATTTTACCGGTTGAATCAGTGGTTCAACCGATCCGACCGGTTGAACCGTGAACCGATGGCCAGGCTGGTTTGGCCACCGGTTCGGTTATGAAAATATTGCCTAATACACACAAAAGTATTACTTAATTATTATGTTCGATTTGACCCAACCCGTCTCACGAAATGAGATCCGTGAGACGGTCTCACACAAGACCTACTCCTTAACTAAATGAATTCATGATAATCATTTTATTGTCTAAATTTTAAAATATTTGTTCACATGATTTTATTTATTTTTTCAATATGTGATATTTCATTATATATAATTTAAAGTTAAAATATTGATATACTATTTGTTATATTCATAGTTCATATGTCATAGAATAAATTTTTTGAATTAGTTCGTAATTTTATTGAAAATTAATCTTTAACAATTTTTTTAATACATTAAAAGAGAATCTTAAATGCATTACATTAATAAGTCATTTAATAACTGCATCTTTATTTTTGTTTAATAAATGCATCAATCCATAAATAATACATTTATCTCCAATTTAATTTTTTTTATAAGAGGCATTCGTCCTTTCAGGTATTGATGAATATTAAATGATGGTTTTGCTCAGATACCTACCATGGACAATTCTTAACATGCTCACCGATCACGTGTAATTATCTCATCTCCTTGTTATATAGAAAGTAACATTTTTGACACATTAATCGTGGACACAAACAAACAATATTAATTTAACTAAATATAGTCAGCCCAAATCCAACGTAAGTAGAGCATAGAGTCTATGGGCCGGAACTTAGTGGGCCTTTTATGTGCAATTGACATTTAATATAGGCTTTTAAGTTGGTAAGAAAATGTACAAAATAATAATAATAATAATAATAATAATAATAATAATAATAATAAAAAATAGTAATAAAATATATTTATAGCATAAAATATGTGGACAAAGGATTTATTTGAATGCTGAAATTGTTCTACCAATACTATTAATATCATCATCTTTTAGTTTCGCAGTATAGATATAAAAAGGCTAGAGTGACAGTGACACAGATGCCAAATTAATATGGAATTTTGATTTTTTTTTCCACAAGAAGATTAAACTATATATTAATGACTTACACAAAAATAAATAACTAATATTGATGATCCATAAAAAGAAATTTTAATTTGTATAAACTTCAAATACTGTATCATATCCAAATATGTGCTCGTCTTGTAGGTATATCCGAGTTCATTCTATATATAATTATGCTCATATTTAAACGAAACTTAACATTGTTTCAACTCTTTCATAATTATTGCAAAGTAGCATCAAAAGTCAAAACAATCATGCAATTACTATGTATCCTGTTGTAAAAGAAAAACATGAGGTCACGTTGTGTTCTGGTTGACTTATATTGGATATATTTTCACATGCCTCCCACTATAAGAAGTCAACTTTTAGTGTGTGTATAAATTATGGCGACATGCATGGATATTTTATAGAAAACTATTAAATATTTTGTATATTTTGTTAAGAGCATCTTTAGTAATGTGCTGAATTCTAATATTTTGAGATTTTTCATTTCAATTGTATGATAAATGATCGTACTAAATCATCTCAATTGTCATCCTTACGTTGAATCTAATACAGGTCAACAGACGTATTATATCTTTTTCTTTTTCTTTTGCATTTTCTTATATTAATAAAGAATATTATGAAATATTCATTTTTTAGTGAAAAATATTCATTTATGAATGAGTTATTTTATTAAAATAGTGCAAAAACTGCAGTATTCTTTTGTGCAAATGCTGCAGATGTTCTCTTAATCAGCAATATGAAACTCAGAATCCACAAAATAGAAATTGATTTGTGAAAATGAGATTTTGTTGTGAATAGTGAGACATCATGTGTACTATTATTTTCATAATATGGTTTTATATAAGTATTTCTGTTGAAATATGATAGAGCACTGCAAACAGTTTATGTTTGCCACATTATATAAGTACAGATGTTAAAAGAATTGGCACTTGTGTTACCTTTTTGTAAGGGCCCAAAAAATATTTACAGTAGATAATGGTGGCAAGATTAAATATTTCCTAAAGTCTGTACCTCAATCATGAGAAGGCAGAAAACTAGGCTTTATGTAGAGCATTTAATTTCTTTCCCATTTAGTAATTACTATTATTTAACAACTTTCTAATGGGTTTTATATGTTATATTATTGGAATAAAGTTTGAGGCATAATGATCCAAGGACATTGAACATGTAATCGATTGTAAAATGTCTCATTTTATAAAGAAATAATTAAAAAAAGTGGGAGAATGACGCACTGGGTACATATGCAATTAGATGTCATATATGCAATCAAAATTAATTGTAATTCAGAAAGCCAAAAAAAAAATATATTTTGAATGACTATGGATTATTTTGGTGAAAATTAGCGCATATGTTCCGTCCACGAATTTTAAGTTTTTTTCTTAAATAATATGTATATATGCACACACATATACATACACACTACTATATTAATGAATAATTTAAATTTCGTCCATCTTTCATAATACTTATTTTAAATCTTGTATCTAATTAAATTAAATTAAATTAAATTATAATCCTAATTGAAAAAAACTCTATATTTAGAACAATAAAGTAATTCAATATTTATTTTCTTTTTCAATTTGATTATAAAAGGTGTCATTCGGTGTCGGTATGTAGCATGATCGCTAGAGTTTTGACTCCTTTCTTGAATGTAGTTTTGAAAGAATCTTCACATCCCAAACTCTTCTTGAAGATTTCTACATGTTTTGATTCTTTTTTTTCTATAATCATAAATATTTTGAATTTTAGAATAAAATTAATTTCATATTTATATATATTTAAAGAATCTTCCAAATGATACATTATAAACATATGTAAAATAAAATAAAATTATACTATAAAGTTAATATTTTTATTAAAATATAGTATTATTAGAAATTATGTTCTCATATTTTCTTTTTCAAAATTCTATTTATTTCTTTTAATATAAATATAGTGAAATGAAAATAGTAAATTTATCAAATGGAAAATATATTTTTGAACATTAATATTCCTAATACAAAAATAATTTAAATAAGAGTAGCACTCCCATACACCAGGTGTACATGCAATTCGGGTCGACCCGAATCCGCGAGTTATTTATTTATTTTTTTGATTTTTTTGTTTCAGGCCAAAACCTTTATGTACAAAGTTGGTGACCTTTATATACAAATTTTGTGACCTTTATGTATAAATTTTGTGACCATTATATTAAATAACTTAGAAAAAAAATGAAGAATTTCAGCAAAATTTGTATATAGATACCTTTATGTTAAATTCATATGACCATTATGTATATTTATGTGACATTTATGTATAAATATTCATACATTCATATACCTTTATATATTATATAAATGTATGAATATTTGTACATAAAGGTCATAATGAATATATATAAGGGTCACATAAATATTACATAAGGGTATCTATGTACAAATTTTGCTGAAATTCTTCCTTTTTTTTTAAAGTTACAATGCATAAAGGTCACAACATTTATACATAAATGTTACAACATTTGTACATAAAGATCACTAAATTTGTACATAAAGGTCAAGACATCAAATTTATATAAAAAAAAAATAAAAATTCACTGGATCCGTGTTGGGTCGATACGGATTGTACGGATCTTAGATTCGTGCACCAAGTGCACAGGAGAATTTGTCTTTAAATAAATATACATGTATATAAATCCATCCTGATTCAAGAGGATTTAGAATTCATATATCATCTTTGAATTTCAAATTTACTATAAAAAGAAAATCGAAACAATACTTGTACTGTATTTACTTGGATATGTTTTATCGATTTTGAAATCAATAGCTGTCATTATGAGTGTTTTTTCAAATGAATTTCCCAATAAAAATATCAGTAGACAACTCAACCAATGGTTATTGATGGATATATTAAGAGTTGTCCACAGTGAATATTTGAGCAAAATCAATAATTTATAATATAAGAATTAAATAAATACAATATAAATAATTTCATAGCAATATCGATTCAATGAAAATCATGATCAACTTTCCAGGATTATCAGAATGAGTGATCCATAAAACTTACGTATACAACCTTTCCGGTTTATTGAGAGGTATGGCTTTTTCAACCAATCCTGGACTGTAAAATCTTATCTGTCTTTTCTTTTTTAATTGGAACACCCGTTTTTATGAATGCATCTCTCTTTAATTCTTTAGATAAAAATATTCTTTTATTTTATTGATAAAATTAAAATTAAAACCCTAATCCTCCATTAAATATTAAATATTAAATGAGATCATTAGCAATTTACACATGTATTTGGTAGTAGTGGCTCACATGGGTTTTAGGACAAAATATCATATAACTCAACTCAACTAATGTATTAAAAATCTCAACCTCCCCTCACAAACTAAAGTTTGGCGCATTAAATACGTTTAATTCACCAGTCACTTCATTGTCCACCATCCTCCATTCTTCCCACTTTGGCCACTATTTTATATAACTACCCCATTTTTAAAGTTTCTAATATATATGTAGTTTCATGTCTTGTTCATGCTATTTCCTTTTTTTTTTTTTTTAAATTATCTCTTTCACTTAATCCGATTGGTCTTATCGCTTCTCATCGGATTAATTAACACTAATTGGTTGGTGGTTTGGCTTCTCATTATCTCAAAATTATTGGCTTCACACTTTCGATGTTGTATATAATATTTTATATAAAAGCCTTTTTAACCACTTTATAAATAACAAATTAAATTAAATATATCCACTTGTTCAAGAAATGTGAATCATTATTCATTCTTTGGACATCATTAACACACACATAAACTGATGTATAAATATTTTCATTCTTTAAATTTTATGATTGAAAATTAATAATTGTGCTTGATTTAGAATATATCAATGATGGTTACATTAATATATGTTAATAATGGTGACAACATTACTATATACATGTATTGATGTTAATGAAGAGTAAAAAAAGAATGTGTAGCTGTCGTAATTATTATTTCAAGGAACCCAAATTAACTTTTTATATATATGTGTAGATGTGTGAGTAAGAGTACATATTTTAAGACTTGAGATCATATTTTATTCAATAATATGTATGTGGATATTAGTTAGGTAAAAAATATATAACAGTAGCCACTGATAAATCCATAACAGTCCAGAAGGTCTTGAGGTTATACTATGATGTAAGGCAAAAAAAAAAAAAAAGGCATACATCATTACATTCTCAGCAACATATGTGTGTGTATATATATATGTATAAAAGAAGTTAAATTGGTTAATTTTTTATGGGAAGAATGTTTAGTTGTATTCAGACGTGGCAAGAATCGTACACCTACTCTACTAGTTCAACCACTCCACCTTCTACTAATTGTTTTTTTCCCTAATTAATTACTTTTCATCCAATTCATGTCCTGCTTAATTTATATTGGTTTTATACTGCATATCTGTTTTCTTACAGGCAATTTTCACAAAATTGTGAGAGCTAGTTTGGTATGATTCGTACACATGTTTCTCAATTATACAAAAAAAATAAAAAAAAATAAATCTTGGGACGAGATAGACAATTCATAACTCAAATCCATTTTTCCATATTAATATTTATATTGTGGATTATAAGTTATGGATTGTGGGTTGACTCATCTTACATAAGATTGTTTTAGAAAAATCCTACTCCCACAACTAATATGTGTTTACTTGAAAATAAATAAAAGATTTTAGATGATATATTTTCTGCATTAAATAGTATATATTAATAGGAAATATTAGTAAACATAAAATATATCTTAATAATGAAAATAAACATGCTTCTATAATTTATGTTTTTCAAAGCTTTTAACATGTATAATTATCGTCAACTTATTGAAGTACTGCATTTTTATTTTTATTTTTGTTTTTTTCTCAAAAACGAAAAGGAATATCATGTGTAACATAAGTTGTCTGTCAATACCATGTCATAGACTTATGGCAGACCAACTACTCCGTCCATGAACTTTTATTATGTATTTATATTAAACTTTGAATTCCATATATAATTTATGCATTTCTAATTATTGTAAATATAATAAGAAACCGTCTCACATAAAATTAAAATAAGATATTTATGTAAGACGAAACTTTATAAGATCTTATGTGAGGTTGATATTGATTATATTGAATGAGTTTATTCGCTTTATTAATTCATACGAACTCCTTCTTACATAAGATTTCACAGAATCATATAAGACTGTCTTACACCTAACTTACTCTAATTATTTGTTGTTTAATAGAATCCCATAATTTTCAAATTTTGTCCCATTTATAAGCCCTTGAACTTTCATCTTCCATGTAACTAATTAGATTCTTCCATTGATATATTCAATATGGACAATAATAGAAGTAGAACATCTTAATCAGTAAACAAAAAATATTGAAAAGTCAGTGTCTTTGTAAAATCAAATCAAATAATTATAGAAGGGTTTAGTGAAACAAGAATATGAAACATAAATATACTAAGGACTAAGGAGTTTGTCAAAATAAATACGTGAGGTTTTCATACTTACCAAAAAAAAAAAAAAAACAATTTAAAACTTTTATGACATTTAATTTTTGAAATCTTACAAGACCCTCTTAAGGAGCTTAAAATATCGTATAAGCTCGACCAAACACTCCTTTTAACATTAGAAAAACCCTAAAACATATAATGTGGGGTTTTTTTATTTGTTTTTCTTCCTCGTGATTATGTTCTACTCATTATGTGAAAAGCATTAATGTCATAAATTGAACGATATCCGAATATGTCCGTACAGTTTCTTGATAGAAATTTTCATAATTGGTGATGTCTATACTCCAACCACCTTTATTTTTTCAAATCAATTGATGATTTATTATCATATTAATCAAGTTATCATGTCATCTGAAATATTATTTTAATCGTTTTCCTCCAACAATTTGCAATAATAAAAAAGTTGTTAATGATCATTTATGGTGAATACTCAATTAAATTTAGCAGAAGATTTTGTGTGAATCAAGATTCGTCAAAATCACATGCACCTAATCCAAAATTAATGTGTATCTACAGATAAAGTACGAACTGACAATTCTTATTATTGCAAGTAGAAATTAATTTATCTGATTGTGAAAGTCATCCATATTTTTAATACTCATGTCTAGGCAAAAAATAAAGTATATTGTACTCATATGAAAAAAAAAAATTAGAGATTTTTATTTTATTTTATCAAGTAACATATTTTCTAGAGAAATAAAGTACAATATATAAATAGGATAAATTTCATAATAAGATCTAATTTATAAATTAGTTCTCAATTTTGGACCTAAATTTTAAAGTTTCTTAATAGGGGGATCAATTTAACATATTTTCTCAATTTAAGGCTTAAAATTTAGATTGAGTTCTCAATTCAAAATAAAATTTCATATTCTTTTTTATTTATATTTATACATTTATTTATATTTCAATATGTATTCATATTTTGGATAAATTAAGACAAGTTAGTGTGGTTTAAAAATAATTTTCATCTGACTTATCTTAATTTATATGAAAAAAAAGAAAGAAAAAAATATAATTAATTTAATTCATAAAATATAAATTTATATTAAACTGATTAATATTAAAATTGATTTTTTATACTTTTATTCATAAAATTAAGAAAATAAAGGAATTTTAATTTATTGAATTGCATTTATTATATATATATATATATATATATATATAAATTAATACAAGTAGGATGAAGATCGTTTCTAAATTGCATAAACTTGTTTTAATTTATCTAAATTATACATACATATTAAAATATAAATAAATTATAAATATAAATAAAAAGAAAATGAAAATTTTGTCTTGAACTGAAAACTCAATCTAATTTTCAAGTCTTAAATTGAGAAAAAATGAAAAATTCAACCGCTTGTTGAGAATCTTTAAAATTTGGGTCTAAAATTGAAAATTAATTTATAAATTAAATCTTATTATGAAATATATCCTATATAAATTTGTCAATATATGTAATTCACCATGCTTTTTTTGTGCGAAGAAAAGTTAAAAGTTTTCAGTTTATACTGCACCTTTTAAGTTTATTCTTAACAATACATATTAATTAGTATAAGACTCGTGTAATACATCAGATTAGAAAAAAAAAACCTTAGTAAAATTATAAAAAAATTAATTATTATTTATATGATAAAATATATTTATGGTTTTATGCAAAACAATTCGTCTAATTTAGTATTAAATGTATCACAGTTTAATTAATATATTATCTAATTGTTAAAATATATGTTGCATTAGTAAAGAACATAAATAGTTGTTTTTATTATTATTTAAAAAAATTATATATTGCCTATATTTATTATATTATTCACCCTCAAAATTTCTTTTCAATCCTACAATATTTCTCAAATAAATTTCATAGTTTGTTTTAAATATATATTCACAAAAACTTTTCAATTTTACTAATAAATAAGTTTGAAAAGTTTGAATAATTAATCATTTTTAATCAACCTGCATTTATTTTAGTTTTTTCATTTTTTATTTATTAATATTTTTCTCTACAATTTTTAAGTTAACCAAATTTCAAATTTATAAACCATTTCTATGTTTGAAGTATATCATGTGTTATTTTAACAAATTTAGTTCAAAGTTCTATATTATTTACTAATGTGTATTATCAACATTAAATTTGATATCATTAAATAATCATGTTAATTAGTTTTAAATAGATTTAATTTGTAAAAAAAAAAAAAGAATAAACTAATTTGAGAAAACTGATATTAACAACACTTAATTTGGGACTTTTTATTTTTTCCAAGACGTACTATGATTATTTCGAGAGGAAGAGGTGGTAATTATGTTTATGAAGGATTTAATGTTATTTTCGTAGGTATTAATAACAACTTTAATACAAGAATCTATCTGACTATATTAAATTTTCTTGTATAGAATGTACGTAGTAATTATGACTCAGTAAAATAATATTGTACTAATCTCGTAAAAAATGATATTACAAATATATTAATCTTTATAAGATGAAACATTATAGTACAAATGAATAAGACAACACTACCATAGTATTTCAGAACGCACAGTGGCATCGAATGTTATGCCATTACTTAGTTGCCACATATATACATATATATATATATATATATATATATATATATATATATATATATATATATATATATATGAAAATGGCCTTTCAAAATCACATGATATCATGTCCCAAATCAAGTCTCTATACGTGGGACTTTTATTTCTTTGATTGTTATTACATATTTACATGTCATCCATCTCCTATGCTAATCATACACATGCATAGATTAAAAGTTAATTCTGATCAAGACTTCTCAATTATTAAATTATGTCCACACTCTAATGTCTATTTAGATGGATGATTAATTCTGTGTCCTATTCTATTCACGAGTTCAATATGTTTAAGCCAATAATAGTATGAGTTTTTTTTTTCCAATGTTATTGTTTATATATATTAACTAGTAATTCATCCACACGATGCGCGATTTATTATTTGTTGTGGTAGTGTATAATTTGTAATTATATAATGAAATTGCTATATTATAAAGTTATTCATACATCTTTTATTATTCAAACTTTGTATAATATACAAATATATTTTCATATCTCTATTGATTTTTAAAGTTATATTTTATAATTTAAAAAAAATTATTGAGTAAAATAGAGTTTTAACTTAAAAAGATAGAATTTGGTTGAATTTCCCCTATACATTAGGGCTTCCATATGCATTTGTTTTGGGTTGTATGTTATTATAAATTCAAATAACACAAATTGTATATGTCCTTCTAAATTATATTTGATAGTATTAAAAAGGTGGAATACAAAATTTATAAATAATTTTATATTCTATTTATTCATCTTTTGTTGAATTTTTCATGGCTCAATAGATAATTTGATAAGTTAATGATTTTAAGAGTTAGTTATAAGATAAGACCAATTAACAATATAAGTTTTGAAATATTTATTTATATACAACATTTCTCATAATTACAAAATGTATATTAAATTTTTTTTTAACTTTCAAATTGATAATATGAATACTTTTAGACATTAAGTAATTAAAGTTAAAAAAAAAGAATTTAAAATTTGAAAGCTTACATTCTATTTATTTCTATTTTTTGTTGAATTTTTTTCATGGTCCGATAAATAATTTAATAAGCCAATGATTTTTGGAGTTGGTTAAAAGTAGCCAATTAACAATAGAAATTTTGAAATATTATTTATATACACTATTTCTCATAATTATAAAAAATATTTTAAAATTATTTTAACTTTAAAATTGATAATGAAAATAATTATAGACATTACGTAATTAAAATTAACAAAATTAAAAAAAATTAAATTATTATTCAATAATGAATAACCGTCATCATCAACAATAATTAATAATAATAATACTAATAATTAACAATATATTACATGAGAAAAATGTCCTAAATAACATGAATAATCTTCTTGATAAAACTAATAATTTTTAAATTTTTTTTATTAACTAAAATAATGATGTAACATTTTTAGAAGAGAAAATGACATTTTTATAATATTTACCTAACTGTCTTAGATTAACTCGCAGGCTTCAACCTTCAACCACTGTCTTTGTTACTTTTTGTCTTTTTTTTTTGGTTTCTTCAAAAAATGTGTTATTTTTGTTGAAGTTTCTGCATTGTGCAAGGACAAGTTGTCATGAGATATGACAAAATTACATACTCATTGCAATAGTCGTGTGTGCGTACTTGAATTATATATGTATATCTATATATATATTGTATACAATATATCACTGTCATATATTAGTCACCTAATTATTTGGTTAATTAGATTTTGTTCATGAAAATCTAACTCCAAAACATTAATGAATTGATGGACTTTCAAGAGTTCTGCCCAGGCCAGGAATTCCGAATTTGTGCTTAACTAATATGATTAGTCTAATTAATTAATTGTTGATAAATCATTAATGGAAGACTGATATTTATTAGGCCACTCACCCAGAATACCAAATCTTATTATTGTTTGTTGAGTACACATCTCTAAATTATAATATAAGAATATGTATTGATAAAATAAAATTCGGTAAAACATTAAAATATTTTGTATAATTTCTAATCAAAAGTCTAGTAGATAGTGGCCGATTTTTTTTTTTTTTTTTTTTATATTTTAAGAAATATTTTCACTATTTCCAACATTCCACTTTCACATTCCTTTTTTTTCTTTTTTTTTTCTTTTTCCTACCTAGCTTAAATATAAGATTTTAGATAAGCAAAAAATTCGATAATTAATATTTATTAAGTCATCAAGATGAAAAAATCATTGGTAAAAAGTACTCAAGTAGCAATTTAATTGTGTATTTGACTAGCTATTTGCTAAATCGTTATCAATATTTTGCAACTTTAATACTTAACTCTTAAAAAAACACTTAATTCTTATAAATTTAATTATATTTATTTCTTACAATCTCCGATCTATAAGGCCTACTCAAGCATAAAGTATGAACATTAGCAAACTAATCAAGCAAAGCTACATAATACCTTCGTTCAATTTTGATCAAAGATTAATTAGAATTCTGGGGACTATTTTATAATAAATAACCTTTTTCTTTGAAATAGACATATAAACGCGTCTAATAGGACCAATGCCTAAATATATTTACAAACAATATTACTACACATAACAATATTATTACACATATACTTATAAAAGCCAAAGTCCAGCAAATCTGGGACAGGACCCACTATGTTCATGAGATTGGACCCACTGGCATGTGACCCATGTGTACCATTGTTTTATATCGTATAGCTTACTGCATTTCCCAGATCGAGCTGTGCTTGGAGATTTTTCACAAAATAGCATGGTTGAGAATTTTTTTAATTTCTAACCACAAATTATTACACTATATATGAAAATGGGTAAGTGATCATGTGTCTTGATGTTAGAAGCATTGTCTTCATCCCTCGTAACAAAATTAAGTTGTTTAGTTTATAGGGCCAACATGGAAAAATATTGTGTCTCAATTATAGTTACAAACCATGTTTATTAATTGAACCTTCTATCTTAATTTAGTCAAATTTTCAAATTGGTCAAAATTCATAACATGGCGCCGTTTTTGAAGAAAACATTCATTGTATTCGGTGTTATGATCTACATTCTTATTATTAAATAACTCATTGTTGGCACTTGCAAGCCACGAACAAATTTCATACACCAATTTTTTTTTTATACTTATTATAATGGTGAGATATATATTAAGGTGAATTACATCAATCATTTTGAAAGAATTTTTTGTAAGATCATCTTATAGATTTTATTATATGAGACAAGTCAATCCACAACTCATAATCTATAATTCGTATGTTGTTTGTGGGTGGTGGGACTCTATGTCATGGTAAGTCGGTAGCTATCAGTGAGATTGTCTAATAATAAGTTTTTGTGTATCATTTTTTAGATTTGGTCAAATTACCAAATAAATACTTAGGTTTTTTTCTAAATTAAAATCAAACTTTGAATTTGACTATGAAAAACTAAAAAAATTATGTAATATATTTTGATCAAGTTTTATGGTAATTTGATTTGAATAAACTAATAATTTTGCCTGTATCATAATATATATTAGAACATTTTAAGTTTTAATTAGGGAGTCAACGTTAGAATTTAACTGTTGAAGGGATTTAATTTTAATTTTCATAAACCTCAAAATAGTTCAGTAATTTGACTAGAATTCGAGGATATTACATACAATTCACCGTATATATTAATATTTTGAAGTTTTGGGATTGGTAGTTAAAATGTACTAACGCACAACACTTAGCACACGTGAAAGTTGAAACTAGTTGAGGTGGCTCTCAGTTATAATCCTTCGTATCAAAAGGACTACAATCGGTGAGGAAATAGGAAATTTTGTTTAGAAGATTCACTTATAAAAATTCAAAAAATATGTAAATTATATTTTTTTCATTTCACGGTGAATATATATAACTTTAAATTTTTAGTATTCTTTTAACAGTTTTGTATAAATAGTTTGATACTAAAATAATAAAACTCAAATGTTGAATAATTGAATAATACAAATATAGGTGCCTACAAATATAATTTACTCGTTTCAATTATCTAGAAAACTCACACTACAATTCTATTATTATAAATTTGGTACCTAAAATAATTAAAAAAACTAAAAGTTGAAAAATGTAAAAATATGAGACTTATATAACATTAAGAGTATATATACATAATAATATATATATATATATATATATATATATATAATATTTTAAAATTTGGGGGGGCCCCTTGACCCCCCTCCCTCCGTCACTGACCACAACAATTCATATGAAAATGTTACAAATTTAAAAAAAAAAAAATCAATTAGTAATGTTTGTATTGACATTAATTTAGAATACATTTCTTTCAAATCTTTAATTTGAAACTAATTTTCAAATAATTTGAATAGAATTTGAACGTACTCTAATTTGGAAAAGTTTAAAATTTATTCATTAATTCAAATATTGTATTTTAAATTCTTGTAATTTTTATAGTCATTATCTGATTTAGATATCATCGTGTGAATAGTTTAATAGGGATCACATCACAATATCAAATTAACAGTCTTAATTTTGATTAAGGTTAAGGGTCATTATATGTTGCACCTGGGATATCGATGCACCTCTCACCTTTTCATGTTATTTAGATATTAGTTTTTATTAATTAAAACAAGTATATTTAATGGTTTGAATAAAATAGATATACAAACACCACAGTGGCACAACATTATTATTTTTAACAAATAGTAAGTGTATATATATATATATATTTACAAGTACCACAGCAGTATGACTCTTTGTTTAGATACCATAAAAAT
Organism: Scutellaria barbata; assembly: GCA_028654395.1. Lineage (NCBI taxonomy): Eukaryota > Viridiplantae > Streptophyta > Magnoliopsida > Lamiales > Lamiaceae > Scutellaria > Scutellaria barbata. The sequence continues at coordinate 6,785,311 of CM053646.1, read as the reverse complement.
CATAAGATTCCAAAAAAAACAAGAAGATAACATTTCTTTTAATCTATTCCTCACCCTCAAGTTGAAGTTGAAATATTGGTCTCTCATAGTAATTAGAAAATAAATGGGCGAGTTGTTGAGAAATAAAAAAGAGAAATTCCAAAAGAAGTGTTGATCGATGTCATAATAAATGTAGAAGCCCAATGGTAGCAGAGAAGTCATGGGTCATTCAAGTTATAGTGTTAAATGATTTCCAAAAATTAATGGAATTCCTTCTCTTTAACCCTACCTACAAGGCCCCTACCCCCCCCCCCCCCCCCAACTCATGCTTCACCAATCTGCACAAAATAGCATGGCCCCCTTTCTTATTCAATTACCAATTTTACCCCAACAATGTGTGTGCTCTCACTTAATTGCCCCTAATTAATGATTTTAATTGCATTATATGTCAATTAAGCATGATTAGTTAGAGATTAAAAGTTAATTAAATTTATTAAAATTAAACTGTCAAATCCTCCATTCCAATCAATGTTTCTTTCGGTATCAATTTCCGAACCACCACTATATATCACGTGACATGTATTAGAAATAATGAAATACGTATAATATTAAAACATTAAAATGTTGTAGGAAATTCAAATGGTGTCAAAGACAGTAAAAGATAACATATGTAGTTCAAGTAGAGTGGTGTGTGTAGTCCCTTAGTTATCTTTTTCTTTATATAAATTATTCCAATTTGTGAAAGAATCTTATAACCCAAACTCTCTACTTTATGCAGCAACGTACACATTCTTTCTAGCTACTAGCCCACAAGGCACGATGGAACCAAAGTTCATCTTCCACGATACACCTCAAGAACAACAACTCTTTTCCTCTTCCACCACCACCACTTCCTCCGCCACTTCCTCCGGTGGTTCGGGCTCGCCTTCGACGACCTCCACCTCATCATCCTCCTCCAATGAGTCGCAAAGTACAACAAGCTTAAACGAATGTGCTAAATCCGGAAAGAATATCACAAAAAAAGCTCAAGGTGAAAAGAGTGGCAATGAAGTAGCACACCAGCGGAACAACGGCGGCGGCGGCGATAAACATCCTATGTACCGCGGCGTGAGGAAGCGGAATTGGGGCAAATGGGTCTGCGAAATTCGGGAGCCGAGGAAGAAATCGAGAATATGGCTCGGAACATATCCGACGGCCGAGATGGCGGCTCGCGCGCACGACGTGGCGGCTTTAGCCATCAAAGGTCAATCGGCTTACCTTAATTTCCCTCAATTGGCTCAGTACTTTCCCCGGCCCTCCTCCACCGCGCCGAAGGACATCCAAGCCGCAGCCGCGAAGGCGGCTGCAGCCACATTCCCCGATGAAATAAGTCAACACGGCGCCGGAGCCGAGACGAGTCAAGCCAAGCTGCCTATGTCCCACTCTTCGACGAATTTGGCATTGGATAACATTCAAGAATCGTCGAACTCGGCTTCAACGGCTCGTGATGATGACACATTTTTCGACTTGCCGGATCTGTCCCTGAGTGGCAGAGATCACAGTAATGGCTATTGCTATTATGCTTCTTCGTGGCAGTTAGCCGGAGCCGATGTCGGATTCCGGCTTGAAGATCCCTTCTTCTGGGATTAATGCAGCTAGCTAGAATTAGTATTAATTAATTTATTTATTTATTTTTCTTTGGAGTCCCATTTTGTGAAATTAAATCACTAACAGAACCTTGATCTTGCTATAACAGAAATCCAAATGTGTATTTACTTGTGCTTTTGCCCAATCCAATAATAGTTTGTGAAATAAAATGATCATCTATTTTTGGAATTTTTTTTTTTTTTTGCCAAAAGTTAAGACTCCACAACCACTTTTAGTGAATGAACTTCAACTTAGCAAGACTGTGAATTTCATGATTGATTGATTTCCACTCTAATTATTCTATTTGCTTTGGTACTCGCTTGAAGAAAATGGTCGATTATTTTACTCATAATTTTCATTATATTTTGATTTTTTCTATGAATTTTGTATATATAAAAGAAAATTATCATCTAATATATATGCTCATACGTGTTACCACTATGGAACATAAGATGAAAAATAGAAGATTGTGTTATTTGTGTATGATGGTGAAACTTTCATCATACTTAGTAATTAGCTCAAACAAAATATACGAAAACAAATTTTGGAAAGGGGATGGGAGTTGCATAATCAGATCTGATTACTTGAAACAATATTGAAACATAGTGGATTAATTTTTATATTCGAGGGATATAAGGGGTTTATAATTTTCTTTGTATTTTTATTCTCAACATCACTTTCCACAGATCTACGTGTGTGTGGTAAAAAAAAAATGATAATGTAATGAATTTGTCTTTGTCCCTTGGAAGGGCTTAATAGGAATTTGCCGCTGATTTGACTTCAAAAGTATACTATTTTTAGATGCTCTTTTGATGTTGTTTATTGCTGTCTCAATTCTAATATCTTCCAATTTTAGATGAATATAATATATTGATTTAAAAAAAAAATTTATACTAAAAAAAAGATTTGTTGTTAGATGCGCTGCGTCATTACCATTAATAACTCCTTTAATCATTGCAGTTAATAATTTTTTGATGTGACCGTTTGATCTTCTATTAACTTTTTTGGTCAGTGATTATTATTCATTACTCAATCCCACAAATAAGAATCACGATGATAAAACATATACATTAGTTAGCAAATTACTACATAAGTGTATGCAACAATTTCTCTGTGGATTGTTTCAAACTTGTGAATCTAAGCTTTATTTCCGCTGTCTAGCTTTAATTTAATAATTAATTAGGTAAACTAAATTGAATGGGGATTATATATATCCTTTTTTTTAATAATCTAAGAATATATATATATATATATAACAATCATATCAAGTATATTGATCTAGTTGTTTCATCGTGGCTTTAGGTTTTGTAAAAATATAATTTTTTTAATTAATAAACACGAGATTCAGTGTGTTTAGTCATTTAACAAAAGCTCTTAGATATTTGAATTAGATTAGTTTGAGATTGTAGAGAAGAGAATTAAATTTGTTTAAAATTACATTAATTTAGATCCACGATCTCAGTGGTTAATGAACTAATTCATTAATGTTTTTGAATCCACACATTTCTTATAAATTAAGAAAAAAAGTAAGCTATAACAAATTAAATATTTTCTTCAAATTTTAAGAACAAATACAAATGTAATGACTATATATTAATTTCTCGTTTGTGTCCATAAGATATTTTAAACAATAGATTTATATATATGATTAAGGGTAGGGACTTGCACCCCATTGCAATTTATTTATTCTTATTATAATCTCAATTTGCTATAGTGATAAGTGATCTCACCATCACTACCTCCTCATTTCATAGTCTATTCTTCAATCATTTAGCCTCCTTAATCTCTCTTTGGGCCCACCCATATCTTACATATATACATATTTGTAATGAATATATTATCACAGAAAGTTTTTAGGACCCTTAGTAGCATTAAAAAAATAAGGATGGGTTAGTGTTATTGGATTCGATGAGGTGAGGTAATAATAATAATAACGACGATAGATTTTTTATTTTCCTTTTAGCCATTAACAACATTAGATTAAAAGGTACAAAATAATTACATGAAATTCCTAACCATAGAATTCCTTAGATTCCCTTTGAAGAGCTCCAAGAATTAAGTTCTTCTTGGAATTGCCCTATTTTATGGGGCATTTGATGTTTAGGTCCCATTTCTATCTTTAAATTAGAAGAAATTGTTGTTTTTAGGAAAAGATAAACATAAAAGAATTTTAGATATTATAATAATTCTTTCATCATATAATATTTTTTCAATTATTAAATTTTATCGTCAATATAATTAATTAATTGTGAGAAGGTGACACATAAATACTTCTTTAAATGCATTTAATAAATCTCTACTCAATGAGGTTCAATTCAGCGCTAGACAAGTATGGAACTGTGGCATTAATTAGATATGAGTGTGGGGAATATCTATTAATTTTATAGCCCATTTATTTAGTTGCAAACACTATATAGTTAACTAAATTATTTCTAAGGATTCTCCCAAGTGTTCTATTATATAGTACTATTTTAAATTTAGAAAGTCGTACTCGGAAACAAGTTGACTTGCAGTATAATTTAGTATTTTTAACTTATAATGTATTATAAAGTATAATTACCAGATCATACCATTCTATTAAATTAAAACCATACTCTGTAGCTCAAGAATGTCTCATTAATCCCAATGAGTTTGATGTTTAAGTATTGAAGCTGAAATCTCAAGTTACATCTTTGATTCTAACTACAAGTCTACAAGTTCCTTCATTAATTTTCTAATTAAAAAAATCATATTAATTACCAATCAAAATTCATAGCCCCATATCCCTCCTCCAAAAATTATAAACAAAAAGAAATGGCCCCATATCCCTAAAAAGAAAAGAAAAAAAACGTTAAAACCTCAATATCTGAAGAAAGATCTCACCTTGAAGAAAACAAGAATTTTAATATAATAAAATAAAATTTCATAAAATACCTTTATATATATATAGGTAATAGATATAATATAACATGTTAGTGTTTTATGTTTGTGTGTGTATACATTAAGAAAAAACAAAAGGGGAGGCACAATCTACATGATTGGTCGGCGGCAGGCAGAAGTAGTGTCATGTACATGTGAGTTTAGTGGGCATTAATTATTTCTTTGTCAATTAAATACTATTTTTCATCCTAATTAATTATGTAATAATTAACATACATTATTCGGTGCTAGCCCTATTAAACCTCCACTTTTTTTTTTTTTTTTTCCAATTGTATTCAATTATAATGTATGTGTTGTAGTACTGTTTAAGATCATTTGAACTTGATTAGAATCTCGTGCTATCTTCATCAATCTTGATTTTAAAATCAAGATTTAAATAATGTAATATGCCAATATCAAGAAGTTGACGTATGATGTATACATGTATGAATGATATTAAATTGGCCAAACGTAGTTGGCTAATCACATTCTGTACAAATTTTAATAATATTCTTGAAAACAAGATTAAGCGTGTCAAGTACAAATTAAATTAAGTCTTAAAAAAAAGCTGCAAAATCACAAAACAAAACGAAAACAAATCCTAAAACGACTAAACATATATGAGTCGATTTATGGCTAAAAACAAAGAATCTTGGCCAGAACTCTTTATATATCAGTCAAATGTATTGTGTTTGACAGAATCGTTCTATTTAAAAAAAAAAAAAAAAAATTCACCAAAATTTTCTAATTGTCTCCACAATAAGATCTTGAATTATTTGTGTACGTACGTGGTCATGACAAGATGTATACTTGCCAAAATGCGTAGAGAGAGAATCCCTAATTAAAGATTTAAAAAAAAAAAAATAATGATAGAGAAAGAAAAGAATAAAAAAGAACAAGTGAAGTTCTCTTTCTTTCAAAGTAGGGAAGAATTACATCAGTTGCTTTCCAAGTAATTGTGTGCTTAGCTGTAATGCTTCTTTTTGTGCATGTTATTATCTTTAGACTTTTTATTTTATTTTTAATCTTTATTCGTCCTTTAATAAACTTTTTATTTGGACTGATTTATGGAAAAGGAAAGGCACTGAATTATATGTAATTAATTAAGTGGATTATGTTGCGAAAAAAAAAAGGATTATATTGCAAATTTTACAATAAGAATCTGCTAAATACTGTTTGAAGATCTCTACAAATAAGGACATTGATAAATATTGTTTCTTGTAATGTTTGACAAGGACAATATAGTATTTAAAAGTACATTCTTGTCCCTGCAATATAACATGTGATTCCAGTTGCTTTGCTGTTAGTGTTACTGTCTTTAGTTAATTTATAGCGACTTGCTTTTATCTTTTTCGTTTTTTTGCTAGTTTGAGACACTCGGTTATTGTTCTTTAATCACTCTACGTTCAGATTCTCTGGCTTAATTCTTTTTTTATTTTTTTATTATTATCTTGAGATGTAGAATTAATCTGTGTTAAATAAAACAAACAATGTACAAATACGATCTTACGGACTAGAGAAACGACATGGGAAATGCAGAAAAATAAATAGTTATCATATTCTAAATTTCAACTAATAAATACCCAATGAGCTGGATTTAATATTTATAAAAAAAATGTTTTTTCATTTGATTTTTCACCTTTTGTTGGTTAGTTCTCTATGTTTTAAAATTCTATTGGACACTTATCTCCTACTACAATCGGCGCATTTTTTATTTTTGGAAAAACATTTTTAACCATCAAGATTTGATTAAATCATCAATTCATTACAATCAAACCATGCTATGAAAAACTAAAAAACTCATGCAAAATTTCAATCGATTTCTATAAGTAATTTGATTTGAAATGACTCATTTGTATTGATATCATATTTAAATGTTGAAAAATTGATCATTAAAGGAGTTAATTTGTAATTTTAAAAAATGAAGATAAAATATATTTGCCCATGTAGTAGGTAAGTAGATCAAAAAGTGGATCTTTTTATAAATAGAGAACTATAAAATAAAAGGTGCTAGAAAAAAAATAGATTTTTTATTTTTTTTCAAATATGGAGGACTTAAAAATGAAAGATAAAAAACAAAAGATGAAAAATCCATTAAAATAAACATAGAGGATGAAAAAACTCTTTTTCCGATCGTATTTATTTTTGTATTACTGACTGTTCACATTATAAAAAAGATATTAAAAAAAAAATGCTGTGAAGTAGGCTCTACACGAGAGGCTGATCCCAAATGTTTTTTTTCATTGCTAATTTGAGTTCCTCATCAGATTACCCCACAAAATCCTCCAGTGAGTTTGATCTTGAATAAATTACTAATCACTCGATGAAAACACTACTCTAATAATAGGATATTGAAGAACTTGGTAAAAGTAAATGAAACTATATACCCTAATTTCTCTCATTGTACAAAGACGAGCGTAAGAAAAAATTATTGTACACCTCCAACACTGGATACTTAAGATTAAATTTTTTTTTTTTTCACTCCAACTGTGCTTTAAAGTTCACATTAAATTATCTCAAATCTCAACATTGCATTGGATCTAACATAGGTTAAATCTTACATTAAATCTTTTTATTTTTAATTCATTCTATTTTTTTTTATCTTGTCTTTTATTTTGTTTTCTTTAAAATTTGATCCCTATTATATTTCATAATTAATCTATTAGATATTAAATAAGATTTAATCATATAAAGATTGTTTTAAGTTATAAAATTATAAAGATAAAAATTATGATGAATTAATAATATTTATGAATATTAGTAAATAAATAATCAATAAAAAATCAAAATAATAATAGTAATAATAACAATTTTTAATGCAAAAAATAGTGAAGATTGATGAAAATGAGTAACGATTTTTATATAAAATAGTACAAAAATTATAATATTTTTTTATACACTATTGGAGATGTCCTTTCTTACACTTTTTTTATGCACAGTATAAAATACTAACAATAATTGAATGGCTTGAAAATATAAATATACATAATAAAAAATTTGGAGTAACACACTAAATAATAATGTTAGTGTAATTTTGTCCAATACTATTTCTTCTAATTTGTCTTTTCTTATTTCTAAGGTTTTGGCCCTTTTGATTTTGGATTGAATTTGTTTATCATCACTTTAAGTAAGTACGAGTTTTAATCACGTGCGTTGTACATGGAGATCAATTCGAATTAAGGAAAGAAATAATACAAATATTGTATATATAACACTTTTATATTAGAGTTCTAATTATAATAGGATTCTATAAGATTTTGAATTAGTTAGAATTCTAATATAAAATTATTTAAGTATGAAAATCCTAAATTACTGTTATAACCTTAAATAATAATCTTCAAATTAAGGAAAAAAATAATACAATTATTGTATATATAATATTTTTATATTAGAGTTCTAATTATAATAGGATTCTATAAGATTTTGAATTAGTTAGAATTCTATATATGAAAATCTTAAATTACTATTATAACCTTAAATAATAATCTATAATGGAGATATATTCGACAATTCAAATTTTGTAAGAAACATCCACACTTTTATATAGGTAATAGATATACATCGATAATGGTTGTCTGCTTTCGGATAAGATTTGAATGAGTCATGCTCTTGCTCTTTAACTTAAATGATCATCTAATTTTTAGGAAAGTGTTGTTCATAGATTTCGCCCTTATTAAAATTTGAAATTCTTAATGAAACATAAATTCGATTAATTACTTAATTGGTTTTCTAGGTTTCATGTATATGTTGTCTGGAATTTTTTTCTTATGTTATTTTAATAAAATAATTATTTCAAAATTTTAATCAATTTAAAAAGAAAAAAATAATTATAGGTTTTTTTTTAATCGACCCCAATTCCGATCCCCAAAAAGTCAGGACCGGCCTATCTCCACCAATTGTAAGAATCAATACAAGTTTAAAAAAGCCTCGATCTTTTTATGTTAATTCCAAGTCATATAACATATTTATTTTCGTTGTTAATCACTTGAAATAAAATAAAGATATATAATGAATGGAACAAAAAAATAAATATAGCAAATTTCACGATCTATCTACCCAATATTTGGACGTCCATGCCATATTTGGTGCCTGCAGCTACACCATATGTTTAGCATATAACTTTTTATCAAGAAGAAATAATAAATCTTTTCTAACTTTGCCTTTATCGTAAGTTTTGTGATAGGCTTTTATTTAGTTGAACAAAATGTTCTTAATTTTGTAAAATTAAATTAAATTAATTTAAACATTTATTTTGAAATAAATTTAAGGGTGTGGTTTTTGTGTGAAGTTTAAATACTTATAACATATATTAATTCAAATATAGACTTCAACAATCCATCAAATTATACGACATTCTTCATGGAATCTACAATGTTCTTCCCAAATTGAAGGAGTTCCTCACATAAGTCTTCAAAATAAACGTTTAACTCAAAAAGGACATAAAACCCCCCAAATTAACGTTTTAAGATGAATCCAAATTTCGAGAAAATCTAACTGAAGATTTTACTCCAAATTTCAAATTTGAAGTGAAGCTCTCATAGAGAAGAATCAGATCAATGACTTTGTAGATTTGTATACATTTTTATTTTTTTCTGATCTATATATATATATATATCAAATATTTTTTAGGCATGGAATTTATGTAACTTTATATATATCTTCTCTTTGTCATATCCTCAAGTGTGAAAATGTTTGGAGTAAAGTTACAAAGACCATTGAGGAGCAAACGTGTTCAACCACGAGCATCACGTGCCACGAAAGTATGAAAAATATTACTTTTCTTATGAGAAATTACCACTCAATTTGCACTTATATTTTGTGCCAGTAGTTCTTTAATTATTTCGATTTTTATGTAAAATATTACATTACATGCTAACAAACTATTATATTTTGTATGAAAGGTATCACTTCAAATACTGAAAAGTCGTTATATATAGTAAGAAAAATAACAATTCATACGCTATACATTATTAGTATATTCAATCCCAGATCATGGTCGAATTGGATCGAATCCGTATAATTGATCTATTCAACATAAATCAAGTATAATTGTATGATCTTAATTCTAACTTTAATCTTTATATATATTATTTGTTTTTACTTTTTTTGATTGATGCAATTGTATTACAGTAAAACCTTCATAAAATAATACTCGATAAATTAATAATCTTGATAAAACTAATAATTTGTCCGGTCCTAACTTGAGACCAGTTCAAATTTGGACACAAATCAATTAAATAATAAGATAATATATATTTTTAAATCCTAATGTATATTTAATGTTTCGACGAAACTATAAATTAATAATTATTAAAAAATTCACATAACATTTTTCGTTGTTGGTTGGTCATGATTGATTTTTGAACACCTTTTAGATGATAAGTCGTTGTTGTGTATGGTTTAGAAACAATACAATTGATCATTATATATTGATCCCCGGTGCGGCTATCTTGTTACGACTTCACTCCAGTCACTAGCCCTACCTTCGGGATCCCCCCCTTGCGGTTAAGGTAACGACTTCGGGCATGACCAGCTCCCATAGTGTGACGGGCGGTATGTACAAGGCCCGGGAACGAATTCACCGAGCGGTTAATGGGGACGGACTGTAAATTCGTTGGCAATATGTCTACGCTGGTTCAAATCCAGCTCGTAATAACGAACTTACAAAATGAATCTGTTTATCATAAAGAGATTCGTTGTTCCTGACCCAACTTCACCTTAATTGTTCAATGGGATCTTTTATCTTGGTTGGAGGAGAAATTACCAAATGAATCATATTGAATATTTGACGATACATTACGTACCTTTCTAAAAAACCGAGTCCATTGATGAGAAGGGGCTGGGGAAAGCTTGAAAAGATGCCTTGATGGTGAAATGGTAGACACGCTCCTAAGTGATAAAAGAAAGAAGATGAGTTCTTCTAAGTCCATGAACCATTCTTTTACTTGGGCAAAAAATAATGAATGAGACCATTCAAACTTCCAATTAATATGATTATGTGAGTATATTTTTTAAATGGTAATTAAAACTTGTGTTTTAATTTATTTGTCATCAATAACTAATGTACATTGTAAGTGGATTATATAACCCCGAAATTTTGAAGGTCATTTATATATATACATTAAAACCTCTCTAAATTAATAAATTATTAATTTATCGATTATATAATATCTTTTTAAGTTAATAAAATTCTCTGATCCCAATAATATTAATTTATAGAGGTTTTACTGTACATGGTCTCACCCAATTGCATAGAATGAGTAATGTTTAAGGCAAAATCTTGGATGAAACCGTCTCATGGATCCCATGTTGTGAGACAGGTCGGGTTGGGTCGAACATAAGAAATTATGTAATACTTTTGAGTGTATTACGTAATGCTTTTCTATATATTAGGTAATACTTTATATTATAAGATGCGTTTTGAGTTGAGTTGGACCATACAAAAAATATGTAATACTTTTATGTGTATCAGGTAATATTTTAATGTATATCAGGTAATACTTTTGTTTTGAGTTGAGTCAGACTATAAGAAAATATGTAATACTTTTATGTGTATCGGGTAATACTTTTATGTGTATCAAGTAATATTTTTGTATTATAGGATATATGATCCGAATTGGGTCGGGTCGGATCTTAAAAAACACTTGGATCCTAGGGTTTCCAGGTGCTCTCTTCTCCTCATGCAACATGTAATACTTTTGTGTATATTATGTAATATTTTTTTATGTATCATGTAATACTTTTGTATTTTGCATATATAATAAATAATATAATACAAAGTATTATTTGAAATATAGAAAAATATTACCTAATACATACAAAAGTATTACTTAATTATTATGTTCAACCCGACCCGTTTCACGAAATGAGATTCATGAGACGATCTCACACAAGACCTAGTAAATGTTTAATCTCTCAACTTTGAAATATTATTACATCTACAACACTTAGTGATGAGACCAAATAACAGTACAACCTACTTAGTCTTTTCCACCAATATATGAAATACATTCACCGAGTAAATTGTGCATTTGATCTATGTTGATTCACAGTTAATTTCTAATATGACACTAAATAGAAGCATGACATTTGTAATAATATACACATTGACACACACACAGATGATATTGGATGAAATATCTAATGAATTTCAAATCCAATGACTTTACTACATGTCGTGACTTTTGCAATTTTCGGCTAATTTTAATGTAGTCATGTGTATATTATCATAACATACATGATAGTGAAATATGTCACATTTTATAAAATAAAAAAATAATGAATAAAGTTGAATTGATGTTAATTACAACATGGGGCAATACATTCACTATTCAAAAAGACGATCACACACACATCACACACGTATAGACCAATTGGGACAGGTGGTGTTCACTGTATATATAAATGCAACATTTAAAAGATGGAAAATGACAAGTTTGCCCACAGATATTATAATTGGTTAAAGATTGAAGCAAACATGCCAGGATTCAGGACAGGGACAACAAATGATAAAAAGCAATTTACGCAGAGACACACACGTGTGTGTGTGTTTGATGATTGGAGGTTGGGCACATGCATGAACTCTTGGAGAATCCTATGTTTTGTCTACAACCATTCTTTCATTTTTTATTCTACTTTTCTAGATAATCCATTTATCTTAAGCCAAATTATTTGCTACAATTTTACATTTGTAATATGTTGGATGTTTCCAGGTTGGAATATCACAGTTGCTTTCATTGGTTTTTAGAATTTTAAGTGGTGTCAAATACATCTTTTTTTTTTTTTTCATTTTTCATAAGATTACAATATATATATATATATATATATATATATATATATATATATATATAGAGGATATAATGGCCCCACCTTAATTAAGGTGTAAAAGAGGGATTTCACAAGTGTGTGTTTGGCATCTACCGAAATTGGCATGTGGTGAAATAGTGATCTCTAATTTGTGTGGGAGGAAATTTGAATTTCCAATAATTATGATTTTTTCAAAACTGAAATTTAACATGAACTTTTGAATTTAGTATGAGAAACTCCCCATATTTTCTAGTTTGTAATTTAGTTATATTTTTTTAAATATAGCCAAAAAAAAAATCACGGTTAATACATAATTGCAATTTGCATTATAATTATATTTTTCTAAGATAACTATTTTAACATAGATATATAAATCATGACTTTCATGTACTATTACAATTCAACTTCACTTTGTTATTTTGCGCCACATGAACTCGGATTGTCTGAAAATATATTTGTGCTTTGATATACAATATTGGATTAAAATTATGAATATTATTTTACTAAATTTAAAAATCAAGATTTAATTACAATATTGAAAAAGATGGTGGGTTTTTTTTATTATTACACCAATATATTATTAAAACTCCATTTAATGATGTAATAGCCGAATTTTAAGGATATTGAAACCCCTGTATATTATTATCATATATACTCCCATCATTTAAAAATAAATGTGGTTTTGAATTTAAATTTTATTTTAAATTAAATGTTGTTTAAGTTTTATATAATTTTTATTTTCAAATTATCTTTATTAATATTTGTTAACTAAAATTTAAGGATTTTATAAGATATTTTTATGAAATTAATTTGATTCTTGATTAATAAACAGTGTATTTGTCCAACTTTTGTGTTCCTCAATTTATGACAAAAACTCAAAAACGATCCTTACTTTGAAATGGAGGAAGTATGAATCAGCAATTTTAGGATGCATATTTTAGGAAGCATATTTTTATTCATGACAATGTTGACCACGTTCCACGAATTTTTTTCAATCAATCACCATACTTTATTTCTTTTTTTTGGCACATTTGGCACCAGTATTGTTAAACATGTCTCGACGAGATCATCCTAAACTCACCATCAATTTTTAGAACTTGATGTTATAATCAACAAATAACAAAATTATTCATAGATTTGAGATACTCCTATCGAGATGCATCTAGCATCACAATTAGGTGTCGTAAAATGAATTCAATATCACAGTTGGAATTAAAGAAAAAAAAAATTCAAAGTTGGTGAGTTCATCTTTTAATTGAAAATTCACCCAAATTTTGTGATTTCTTTTTTATATAATTAACTTATTTATATTACAATCATACCATATTATAATCTCTATACAAATATATTTCAAATTATATAAAGCAGTCCAAACCAAAATAGTACTGATGGACCCAAATTAATACAAATTTTACACGTTATTTTCAGGATACCTAGATGTTATGATCATCAATTGACAAGAGGGGGGTCTCATACCCATTTTGCCACGTGGATCGATGACAAGTCCAGCTCAAGTGAACTCTCTATCACATAACTAACTAATGTATGTGATTCCTAGCTAGGAACTAGGACTGAACTCAAAAAAAAAAAAAAAATACCTTTTTTCTTTGTATATTATTTTATTTCTCATTTCTACCATATTAATGCATGTCTCACACTCATACTCAACACACATATATTTGTAATAAAAAAATTCAGATGACCACCACCACCCCAACCACCCACCCTAGATACGTGGCAGGTAAGTTGTCGTGGAGCCAGTGACATGTTCTTGAAATAACAATAAATTTTAGTACATCCAATTTATCTATCTATTCAGTACTTAAAATGGTCCCAAAATTGAAGTGCTCTTTCTTATTCTAATAAATAGATATTGGCTCTGAGTTGGAGAAATACCAACCAGAAAAGCCCTAGCTAATTTCTTCCACATAACTTGGCAAAACATTTAATGTTCTTTCTACATAAATAAAGGTCTCCTAGATATTATACATTCTGAACTATTACCTCATCCATAAATAAATGACAATTTGCATAATTGTGAATATTGTATAATGGGGGCACGTTTTGATTCAAACCCTTTTTTTTTTTTTTTTGTCTTTTATCTCCAAATATCGTTTTCTTCACATTGGCATATAAAAAGATGGGAAAATAAATTTTTTATCTTGTAACTTAGGTTCTGTCCGTTTTTTTACCATTGATTTTTCGTAATTTAAATTTGATCCTCTAACTATTTTCTTTTTCTTTTTTTTTTCTTTTTTACAACTTTCATCCAATTTAGTCTATATGAATATTAGAATTGTTGATGTAGACTCTTTGATTTCAGCGTCCACATGAACAGATATAGACATTTCAAGTTAAATCAAATCAAATTTTGAAAAAAAAAAATGATAGCCATATGATTAAAATTGAGATACGAAAAAATAGTAGTAAACAAATGAGTAGGTTCTAAGTTGAGCTAAACTTATTTTCCCTAAGATGATTTAGATGCTCTTTAATAAGTTGAAGTCATTCCCGCCCACACCCATTAATGTCGATTTCACAACACTTGTGTGTTTAAATGATGATATTAATTAATTTGAGTTTTTATTGGTCGAAGTGAGTATAAAATCCTTATGAAAAATTGGTCTAATTCACATTCTGCACTAAATATGTTAATGAATAAACTACTTTGTATAGTTCATTCAGATGCATTACATGATAATCCCTAAACAAAGAGGGCTACGATTATGCACTTGAAATCCGATTTTATATATATACAAAATAAAATATGAAAATTCAACAAGCTGGATTCTAAATTCTGATATTATAATTCAAGAATATCACATAGTGGTGTTTGTTTTGACAAATAAAACATTGTAAAACGTACATGAAAATAGAATCTCTAAACTTTCCAAGAATAGTATAATTTTTATATAATTGAAACTGGGATATGGTCAATATTATCTAAAAAAATGCAATCAACGATATCTTTCAAATTAAATGTATTGAGGTTGATATTCAACACCTTCACTGTAACGGGGTCTTGTTATCAGTGTTGTTTTTGTTAGATTTAGCTTTCCATCTTTATTTTGTGTACCTATACTTCTGATCAATTATCATAGGACATTAAAGACACTGTAGCTACGAAATAGGGACCTTGCCACAAGGTTTTAATGTGGAAATACCTTTTTGCCCTTATTAATTTATTAAGTGTTGGTTGCCCAATGATAAAGGTAACTCAACCACATTAGTATCATCCACTAATCACTTATATGCATACAACACATAATCGAGTGCCGTCGATTGTTTTGGCAAGAATATACCAATTTAACACAGAATACACAAGACAGTTAAGTGGTGGTATGATTTGTGTCAAACAGACACGTCACTCATCCAGCAAAGATCATAGACAACCAACCCGGTCTGGATAATGGGGCAGAGGTATTTGGATCAAACATATCCATTCTCGAACACAAGAAAAGATATTCTGCTTTTGGACATGCAATCAACTCCCAAGAATTGGGTAGGTTTTTATGCCATGGAATAATATTATCAACAGTTATAGCAGGTAAGTAACCGTAAACTTTTTTTTTACTTGTTACATAGGTTGTGTTTGGTTTCATTATTTTGGGTAATTAGTAATTACAACCATGAATCTTTCCAACTCCATTTCTACTTCTTCCAACTTTGAAACATCAATCTCACAGCCTCTATAATATTGGAAAAACTGAACCTATTACTTCAACACAATTTGTGGACTAAAAAGCTAGTTTTCTCATATATATTTTATCATTACACCAACCCTTATTAAGCCATTTCTTCGTTTAAGAAAAGATCTTTCAAGATTCCAACCCAACACTTAATTCGACCAACAAAATACTTCCCTCTTGTAACTAAATATTATGGAAATATTACACATATATTTACCTAATAAAAAAATTAATTATAAATTGATTAATTTTTTACAACCAAATAATTAGAGATTACACAACACACAGCTTATCTTTTCATAGCAAACCAACAAGGCATTCTACATTTGTACAATAGTCCACTAGAAAAGCATGCCAATAGTCAGGTAATTTCATCTCTCTATTAAAACGCATCAAGAATAATGCTTTCAGAAAAGTAAAAGGACAATCAAACTTGCAACATACCTTAAGCTTACACAATCATTCATGATTACAGCCTTCAAACTTTACCTTCTTCCTTCCTATTTCCAACACCCAGCAGGGGACAGCATTACCTGAATAAGTAGCCGACGTGAAATAGTACAAGACTGTCAAATTGCTCACAGGGAAATAATTATCTTGAAATAAACTTGGTCAGAGAGAAACTAACCCAAAAAAGAGGAAGAAATGAGGCAGATGAACAGGATGTATGTATCATCCACACACACACACAAAAGAAACCGATCAATCATTCATATACATATGAATGATTACTCAAGAAGATCAAGTATATAGTTAGATCCTTCAAAAGGCTAAATGCGTAACAAAAGATTACACAGACTGAACATCAACATTTCAGCTGTTTTGTCTTGAACCAACCTACATTTGGGACTAACAACAAAAATGAGAGATGGAAGCATAATTCTGTACACAAAAGCATGGAAAAAACCTATGACCAAAATCATATAATGCTCCAGGCTATTACATACATACTGTTGGAAACTGTGGGGGTTTCGCATCGTCAGTTTATTCACTTCCAAAACCTCCATGTGGAGAAGTGGACTGATTTCACTCTGCAAGTAGTAAGTTGATATATAGCCAGTTGCTTGGAGCAGTTGAATGAAGGAAAACCATAAACACTATAGAAAATTAAATTAAAAATTGTGATCCAGTATCTAAACCCAGAACTAGCAAATTCATACTAAACTAGCATTTTTGGAAAGGAACCTCTATTCATTTCGATGTGGACGGTTTTGGATTCCGCAGATCGATAAGTATATAGTACATTTGAAACATCATCCTCAGAACCAGAGATTTCAATTGAGCCAAAAGGAGCATGAATCAATGACATGTATCATACTTCTGGATTTCCTGATCAGATGTATACAGGTTTGACGTCATTAACACCAAAACTTGCAGCACAAACAGGGCACTTGCGATGACGTGTGTCAATAATTCTCTGTAGACAGGGATTGCAAAACAGATGATAGCATTTTGTGATGACAACCTGGCAAAAAGCACTTGTTAGCTCATCTGACTAAAAAGAAAAAAATTGTGGCTGAAGACTCGAGCACACACCATAACTTTCTCGGCGAATACAATTCAGAAATAACACATGATTAAGTAGACATTAAGAATTACTTTAGGAAATTCACATAGGTTATTTCATCCAAATTATCAGTCTTTCCCATAATTGCATTTTCCACATCAGATATCAAAGAACAGGAATTAGGGTAAACTACTTTTCTCATTTGAAGAGATTTTAAACTCTGCTGGTTTAAGAAAATATTTTTAGGCATGTTTATATTTGCAGGCCTTCTTGAAGTAAACAGTGAAGAAGAAGACCCCATTTACACCCCATCTCCCATATTTGCGGAAGGAGGAAAGTGAGGCAAAAGATAGATCAATTAATGCAAACAGAACATAGAAACTCAACATAAAATGCTCGATATTAATCTTCTTAAACTAATGAGAAAATACCTCTTTTCTTCTGTCAAGGCAGACACTGCACTTCAGAATTTCCTTGTATTCCCTGAGCTCCTGCTGAAGTTTTTCAGCTACGGAGGAACCCTCAACTTCAGATTTCAATTGTTGGGCCTTCCTCCTCAGATTATCTAGATCTTCCTCTACCCTTTTCCTCTCAAACCTAGTTGGGAGAAACGGTCAAGTAAGTAAATGAATGAGCTTTCATATGTATGGAAAAGGGAATTACAAAAATTCAAAGAACCTCTCTTTCTCTATTTCTATCTGCAGCTCTGCAAGACATGCTCGACTCCTGTCAACCTGGGACTGTGCTTCTTCAAGCGTGCACATCACTTGCTGAGAAGACTTCCTCACATCCAACAGTCTTCTTTGTGTGCTTTCTCCAGTCGCAATGTTGTGGGTTCTATCATCAGCAAGTCTCTGCCTATGATCTGAGTAGGCTTTCAACTGCAACCAAAAGATCATTAATACGACCAACAACAGCATTTTAGCTACATGTACTGCTCATATTACCTGATCTTCAAGTCTACCAGCTTTGAAGTCATAAAGATCAACGGTTTTCTTGGTCTGCTGTACAGCTTTCTCCAACATACGCTTCTCCATAAGTAGAGCATCTCCCATATGTCTTGCATGCACACCCTCTAAAACAAGCTGAAACAGGAAAATTAAAATGACTCCGACAACACTTTCCAAAAGTAATCCATTAAACAAAAGGTTCTATAAGTGTGCATAAAACATCCAAAACATAAGCAGTTACACTTTCTGTTGATCCCAGATTTTAATGAGCAACTCTAGAGAATATGTATAAACGGGAGAAATAAAATAAAAAAGAAGAATGTGAAATTCCACAAAAAGATTTTTGCTTTGTATCCAGCCTTTCTTGTGGCATCTCCATTCTCTCTTGATTTGTTGATTCTGATCTAAACAAAAGTTAACGAACTAACTTCTCTATCAGTATCTATTTTTTCCATCCTTTATCTAATATCAAATTAGATGACAGTTGAAAACAGTCTTGTATCAACAGTCGTTTCAGGAGTTGGTGTCAGCATGTCGCCACTATTCTAAAAGTCCTTAGTGGCACCCACCGTCTGGATTCTTGCCTAGGCGGACACATTAGGCCCCAGACCACTTAGGCCTCGCCTAGACGACCCAGGCCCCACCAGAATTTTCTTTCGCAGAAATCTTATGGAAACTACATTTCAAATCTCTGAAACTTTTTCTATCTTCAATATATTACAATTTTCGGATGAAATTTTACAAATAAAAATATACAACATTAAACTGATATATGAAAGATCAAAACATTAAAGACAAGAGTGAACTCATGAGCAATGAATATTGAACTAATATTGATCGTAGTTAACACAAACACACCTTATGATGATGATGATACCATGCTGATTTGAACTTATGGTGTATTGATGATGCCATCATTCATATTTGTTTGCAGAATAATGTTATTTTATAAGGTTATTGTAGTTGAATTACTTAATTATGGAACTATTCTGGATATTTAAAAAAATATCTATATGTCAAGTCTCCACCTAGGCCCAAGACCACCTAGTGCCACCTAGCACTTTCTATAACACCAGGTGTCACATCATCACTTTCATTGAAAGGAATTTATTGAAAACGAATTTCCATTTCAGAAAATCACGTCATATTTTAGGACATGTCCTAATGGAAAGAGGTGTTAACCCTTTTGTACTCTATGGTTATAATTTTCTTAACAAACATTCAAGTATAATACATTTCAGAAAGACTACAACCAAAATTGATCGAGGAAGAGATACATAGTAGAAACTTAATTTAGGAATAATCTACTTTTCACTTGATTGTTCAACCGAGAAAAACCAAACGGCTATTTAAATGTTTGAAATTAAAAAAAATGATCTGTTATTTTACATTAAATACTTTGGACAACTTTTGCGTTGTTGATTTCAGGTTGTCGTATATGCAATCAACACTCATAACACGAGGGATAATGAAGAGATTAATCTGAACTTAGCTTTCCATAAACAGATTGATATTGAATAAATTTATGTTAACCTACTTGGTTTAGTTACTTCCTCCCCACATCCTAAACTATATTTTGGGCATTGTGAATCACAAAACATGCATTTCCTTCAAAAAAAATCTAACAACTTATTCCTACGTCCCACCTATATTGTAACATAAAACACAGAATGGAATTTGAATGAGTGGTATCTCGTCTCATCAAAACATGGGTCAAAATGATGGCAAACACATAGATTTTAGAAAATTCAGCTGAAGGGTGGAATAATCACCTTAACATTATAGTCATCTCTCTCAGTGATTTGCTGCAAAAGCTGCTGGTTTTGAGCCTGCATGTCGTCATACGCCTGCCCAATAGTCTGTAGCAAATAAAGGCCAATCTTAGGAAGTACTATATCTGTTTAGAAAATATATGGTTGAATAGAGCAATAGTCTGTAGTGAATAAAAGTTAATCTCCTAATCTAATTTGAGATGAATTAAAGAGCTATTCATGTGTAAAAAATATGGTAAAATTGTAACCTCAATCTCTGAAAGGTAGGCCTCGGTTTCTTCGTGTTTAGATTTTAGGACATCAGAAAGTCTTGCTTTTTCCCTGTATCAGTAGGCAAAACTTACAGAGTATTCATATAAAAATTCTCC
The DNA here is from genome assembly GCA_028654395.1 of Scutellaria barbata. Lineage (NCBI taxonomy): Eukaryota > Viridiplantae > Streptophyta > Magnoliopsida > Lamiales > Lamiaceae > Scutellaria > Scutellaria barbata. The sequence continues at coordinate 6,764,716 of CM053646.1, read as the reverse complement.
AAACTGAAAAAGCATGCTTTCTGAATCTATCCGTGTCAACCAATCCGGCACTGATAATTGATAGACATTTAAAAGGGTGTGTGTGTTTGCACATGTCTCTTCACCGAGATATTTGAACATAATCAATCCTAGAACAACTTTCCCTCCCTGCTAGCCACTATTCTCATCTACAAGCCACACCATTTCCTTTGTTACTACAGTTCCCATGCATAATTCTGACTTCCCTGTGCTCCTTTTTTGGATCTTCACTTCTGACAGACCTTTTCTTCCATCACAACAATAGTGGTATGCAGACTCCTAACGATGATCATAGTTCTAAGACTTGTGTATGATCATATGCATGCACAGTTCATATTTATGCTTTCCTTTTTAGGCCAAGCATTTTAAGAGTTTTCAACAATTCATATTGCCGCCTAAAGATGCTATTGACTGCTAATCAGTACCCGCAAAAGGTCTGAAAACATATACAAATGAAAAATACATAGCTCCAGAAGAATGAAAACATATACGAATTCTATGGCCGTAGTTAACACCATAACATAGCTCACACGAAAAAGCCTCATTACATCATGAGAGGACCAAAGAGGGAAAAATTCAAAGAATAAATTTGCAGGGAGATAGACACCAGTCTTGACTAAATAAAATTACTTAATCCCCAGAATGGGAAGTAATTAGACATCATTATCTCACAATCTCCTGAGCATAAAAGTCAAAGCATCTAATGTCCATTGACTTGACAATAACTTAATCAAAGTATGCAGATCAATAAGCAACTCTGGCTACAGAAAAATGAAACCAGAAAAGTGGCAAAGCCCATAAGCATGCCTGACCTTTATCACAAAGATATAAAATAAAATAAAAAATAGCAGGATAAGTAAGTTATGGACCTCTTAGAGACCTCTAACTTCTTTCTCAGCTCAGCAATCTCAGCTTCTGAAGCAGCTAATCTTTGCTGGGATTTGGCTTCAGCTTCAATTGCAACTTTAACTCGCAACTCCACATTGTGTTCATCAAGAGAAGACTTAAGGCCCTGAACATGAGCCCAGGCCTTGATCTCTGAAGTTCTAGCTTCACTAACTTCCCTGCATACAACACAAAATGATAAAAGAGCAGAAGGTTTGAACATAGTTTGCTATGGGGGGAAGAGGGGGGGGAGGGGGCTGTAGGTCAAAACTCATTCAGACAGATATTGGAAGATGCTTTCAGATCTAAATAACTGGTGGCTAACAATCAAAATAGGCATTTTGTCACATGGTTGCCATTTTACCTTTTGATAACCCGCTTGAGAAACTTGATGAATTTTGTACGACATGTTGATATGGAAAAGATATATCATCAATTATACAACCATACACTTGTTGAAGTTCCTACTCAAGGTATACATTGAGAATAACCACTATTCTACAGGAAACAAGAAGACAATCCAATAGAGATCCATAGTACTGAGGAATGCTGACCTTGGATCAATTGATTGATGCCCATACATTTCCAGAAAAAGTTTCAAGTCTGTTTCGGTTATCTTTAAATCCCTGATCTGCAAAATCAAAAAAATTTAAGTTTTGAATGAAGTCCCACTATTTTCGAAAACAATCATGCAGATATCATTCATCACATAAACACACACACACACACAACATAAACGGGCAAGTTTTTCCAGGTTGTTTATTCATGCTTTTTTGGCTTGTGTTGGCTGAATCTCCTGTTTCAGGGACATTAGTCTTTGGCAATACACGACCTTCACAGAGGTATGCCCAGTGTGTTTTGAGTAGTTCCAATGATTTTTTGGCCTTGCTGGGATCTTTAGCTAAAGTCCCTTACAAGTTTTCCATCCTGGGTATGCCCATTATATATTGTATTCTTTGATCAGTGAATTTACTATTAACAATCCAAAAGCAAACGCATGCACAAGCAGAACAATTTGTTTCTGTTCTAATTTTATTATTACTTTAAAACTTAAGCTTCAAATTGTTGTCACACAAGTAAACCTTATGCTTTATGTCTCTTAATCATAATACAATACAAGAAAATGCTCATACCACAGCATGCAGTTTTCGAACTTCAGCATCTTGTTGAGTTGATCTGGTAGTCAAAGCTTCCATTTCCTTAGCCTGTATATAATACAGAAACAAACAGGTATATATGTGTGGAAAGTAAACAATCAGAAACAATGGGATAAAGTATGAACAGAAAAGATGGATTAAATAGTGTCAACACCTTGCAATCAAGAATATTAGTCAAGGATTCAACATCTGCTCGTAAACTGTGAATCTCAGCAGCAGACTCCTTGTGTTTTGCTAACTGATTTTGCATGTTCCCCATTTTCTCAGGAAACGATGAAACTAAAGCTTTAAACTCAGCAATTATTTCTTTCCTTCCTATCATCAAGAAAATCAGTACAGCGTTACTAAAATTTACAGAGGGAACAATGGGGGCAGAATCAGTTTAAATGAAAGACAGCTCTGCATACCAGGTTCTATTGATGCTTCTTCCAGTTTGGCCTCAATTAGATCTTTTTCCTTTTTGTATCGTTGTATCTCTATTTCCAAGTCACTTATTCTGGAGTCAGCAACCGCTGAAGATCGATGAAAAACATCAACTAATTCATTTTTCATGAGACATTCTTTTTCCCGCCAGTAAAGACTTTCTTTCTCAACCTGAATTTAAAATTGGAACTCTTTACAAACAATAAATGAAGTCAAAACGAAACAATAAACCAAAATATAACCTGTAATTTCTCATATAGTGTTTGATATTGAACTACGTCTGCTTTAGCCTTTGCCAGTTGATCTTTCAACAGGAGATACGCTTGGGATGAACAAATACAATGAAAATTCTTTAGATTGCTCTGCAAAGTACAGTTTCACAGTATACTTAAGGAAGAGGGAATGTGTATAGTATGAGAAAGTTCATATAATTAGAACACAACAAAAAAGCTAATGAAAACAATTTTAACCTGCAAATTGGATAAGTGTCTTAATGTGTTTAGCCTATCTTCATGAAGACGCTTGAGCTCATGCAACCGAGAAGTGGATTGGTCCTGCATAAGAACACAAGTTCCATGAGTCTTTACAAACAACAAACTTAGCATCTCAAGTCTCAAACAGAAGGAAACGTAAAACTTGTAATTACCAATAGTTCCTTCAGTGTTGACTCCATCTCCTGCAAGTCTCTCTGTTTGTCTCTAGCTTTATCACTAGTTACCTGCTTATTTCCTCGATTCAGAACAGGGAAAGTGGCTCCCTTCGCCACATCCCTTTCTGCCTTTAGAATTGCCAAATTATGGTTACTTTCTTCGAGTTCACAGATTGTACTTTCGAGTTCTCCTAAAGACCAAAAAAACAAGAGAATTCTGTGACATATTCAAGATATGTTGATACCATATATAATTTGGGCAAGTGAAAAAGAATTTGGAGAGTAAATGAGAATCAATAAAATAACACTATTAATGGAGAATAATGGGATCCAGGAACCGCATTTCCTTCGTCAGTACTATAGTATAAATACAAACACACACACATACAGAATTATGTGAGTCAGCAGGGAACAGAAATAACAGCTATAACATATAGGTTTAGCACTTCAAAAGCTTCTTACAAGTAGATACATTTATTGGTCTCATTGAAATGAACACTTGACGTCTTCACAATTTAAGACCCGAGAGATGAAAAAACCAACTAATAGAAGTCTTATCAACTTAAATTTTAATAGTACAGTCATTCAAATCCGCACCAATATGTGATGTTAGAAATGTATGGTAGTTCGTCTTACATAGTAAAACATACACACAAAATAACCCTACAAGAAAATTTACAATTGGTTTATGAAAGTACTAAGTTTATAGTTAATTTTACCTAGAAGGCAAAAACTGTAGCAGAGTAAAGGAACTCCTACCAAAAGGAATTCTAAGTTACCAAACCAATTAGAGCGCACTCTGCAATAATCAATAGACAACCAGTAAATACTATTCTTTTCAAGGTAAGGAGCACATGAAATGCACATGATCACTGAATACCAAATCAGGGAAAGATGAACACTATAGGCAAGTGAGTCAGATCAGAAAGTCAAATACATAGAGAAACATCCTATTAAGACAAAAAACAGTACACAGTGCATTTAGAGAGGCATCACTAGTTCGAGCAATTACATTGTAGTGAAACAAAGACTACCTTTCAAACGCTTCAGATCAGCCTTATTCCTTGCATCAGTGTCTCTATGGCTCTGCAGTTCACCAGCCAATAATTTATGTTTCAAGTGAAGCTTGAGGACAGCTTTCCTCAGATTTCTAACCTCAGTCAGCAAATCAGAAGAAACCACCTTCTGGCTCTGTCCTACAATGAGTGCCGAAGAGGAAACAAAAATAAGTAACAAACAGGTACATAGCTAGACAAGTATAATGACAGAGACAGAAGGGGATGAGGAATAGCTAAGAAATCATACAAGAAATCGATAAGCTGAATTTAAAAACTAAATCACATTCATGTTCTTCACGTGGTCTTACCATTAGATGTGACAGCCTTCAGAGAAGCAGTATACAATCTGCTCTTCAAATTATTCAAATTATCAAACGAAGCTACAATATTTGGGAGCAAGGCTTCTGAATTCTTCATCTTTTCACCACCTATTTTTCTATCATCTTCAGTTGGATTCACAATTATACTGGCTGAGCTACTTTCAGTTGCACCTGTTTCTAAGAGCCGGCTTAATATGGCATCCTCTGGAGGTGAATCGCCATCTAACAACGCATTGTTATAACTTTATCAGTAGATGTTAAAAAAACCTCAGTTCACATGCCAATAAAACTTCAAACTGGCTAGTGCATACAAAATTATGGTACATGGCTTGCCACGAGATCAATCAAGTAGTTGTCACAGTTAATTAACAAAAATATTACATTTGATATTATGTTCCTACAACTAACAACCTGTAGTACAGAGGTAGGAACATCCAATGAACATTGAGTTAAATACAAGAGTAATGCAAGAAAATAAATCTCTAAGTACAGCAGGTAAAACTAACAGGGTGTATAGATTGAGGGATGGGGCCAGATGCACATCTGAGAAACTAACAACTTGGGAAACCAAAGCCAACTTATCCGCATTTCCATGGCATTACTTATGAACATGGCATTAGCAACCTCGTTTATAACTTCTAAATATCCAGCTTTAAAACAAATTTGTCCACAAACTTAAATACATAAATATAAATTTAAAAGAGAGGGGGGGGGGGGGGGGGGGGGATGAACTAGCAGCAAAATTTTCATATCAATCATGCATGATAAATGAAATACAATGAATATAATTACAATCTTCGATCAATAAGCATTCTGGTCTTTTTTTTTTTTTTTACAGCTATTGTAAGCATTATAACATATGGGGAATTTTAAAGAAAATAAAGCAATCAAACATAAAGAGAAGAATTGAGATAGTAGAGAAAAGCATGGGACAAAGTATATGTTAAAAGAAAACCAGATGTGACATCGTGTGTATTATTACTGAGAATGGCAAAAACCTTGGAAAATTCATGGATAACTCCTCCATACTAATACACCACAAAAGAGAAAAATGCAGCACAACATGAAGTAAAATTGATAGAGCAGAAGTAGTTCACATTAATTATTATTTTAACAAAAAAAAAGGATCTCACAAGCATCATTTCAGAATCTACCATGGGTCTCCTGGATCATGAAAAATAAACTACTGTAAAGGAAACAAAACTAACATGTTGGCATGAGATAAGTTGAGATGGCAAAGAGTATCAGATATCGGAAGAAACAGAGCACAGAGACCTCAAATCCATCTATTCAGAATCTGTAACAAGGTTCTTGCGTTACAAAAAAACATAAATATCTTACAAACTAAATCCAACATAACTATAAAAAGATGCAGGGTAACACAAAATCATACATGAGTTTTTAAATCAGGTTCACAGATCAGAACAAAACCTATGCAAAATTCATGAAAGGTTGCTATTTATTAACTACAAAAATTGAAACAGAGAGATGCGGTGAGCTAAATCCACCTCAATAATACTAGCAATTCTAATACGCATTTGAGAGAAGGAAATACAAAATAGAACATATAAAATAGACTATGACGTCAACAATTACCCATCAGAAAACTATCACTACTTTGTGTACTAACTCAAACCTTTGTTCTTCAAAAAAACATAGGCGCCGGCGTGCCGCTCATCAAAAAAGAGTACAAGCCCTAGAAACTCGAATAAGCACAAACACGCATATATATATCCAAATATATTGTTGACCAGATCAAGGACAAAAAAATAAATGTCATTCTCAGAAATAACAGCAAATTACTTAAATCTGTTATGCGTAATAATAACTTACATATATCACCAATTTAGGAATATACACACGGGATCTTTTTTGGAAAACCACATGTATCATCATAAAAATGGAAAGGTTTCGATGTGTAAAAAGAGGTGTGGTTACACAATAATAATACTTGAATATCACTGGAACTCCGTAAAGAGAGACAAGGATTAATAACAACTTAAAGGGAAAGAAAGACATATGAAAGAACCCTCTGCAATAGAAATCAATTACCTTCTATGGCAAAATGGCATTCGAAACCTCGCCCATGTTTTACAGTGTCATGTGTGCCACTTGATCGTGATTCAAAGTGATCAACCAGCTGGTACAAAATAAGAGCCAATATCACAATAAGAGGTGAGCATTTCACATAAGCAAGAAATATCCTTTTTGCAAAGATTCGCCACATTCTGCATCTACCCAACTTATTTTCCAACGAGTACATGCATTGCTGTCATCAGTCATAAAATTTGGTCACAAGGAGAGAGGGGGGGGGGGGGACCTTTCTTCAAGAAATTTCTACTTCCTCAACATGGGGTTAATCCTATAGCCCCTCCCACTGTATTTTAGTCACAAATATTTTGCTACAACAAGTTACCAATACCCATAAACCACTTCAACAGAACTTATATAAGCAGATTCACCACTTTAAAGAAAAGGAGATAGACCATGTTCAAATCTTTGAAATTCAATAGCAGCACTACAGTATTGAAACATAGCTAGTAATAAACAAAACTGGTTAGCATTAGAGAGAATGGCATTGATAGTATGATTAAGTAGTAGGGCTCTGTTTCATAATTTAAGGCTTTCTTTCCTCTGATTTTTGGCAATAGCAGCAATGCAGAGATGGCAACAGTTGCAGTTATGATAGTCACACCTTGTTAATATGTACTTTACTCTAAAGATTGAAATATAATATGTTTCCTGATGATTGTGTTTTAGACATCCCAAAGGAAGGGTCAGAGACGGCAGCTATGAAATCAATAGTGAATAAAGACAGTTGAGAGAAGCATTCAAAAAGAGAAGCCATAACATTTTTTCATGCTTTCAACTAATTATTTTACAAGTTAATAGGCCAAGTGGAGCAAAGGCTACAAATAAAAACTAATCCTATCTTGGCAAACAGGCCAATTAAAACCAGAGGTAACCAATCTATATAAGAAGCAATAAAAAAAACCAACAGGATAATAATGAATCATACTAATGTACCTCTTCCCATGAATTATTGACCACAGCTAAGGTTTTCTCATATGACTGTTGTTTATCTTTCAACTCACACAATCTGTCCTCCAGAGCATTAATCTCAAATTTCTGAGTTTCCAACTTCTGTAGGAGTTTTTGATTTTGAAATTGTAATACTACTGCATCAAGCTACAGAAACAGAAAAATAATTAGGTGTCTCTACAAGTAAAGACTCGAATTTCACAAGAAAATGTGCAATCCCAGCCTGTCGCCAAACCCAATAATCTAATTCCACAGAAGGATACAATCAAGTGTAAATCCACCACATGGATGATACGTTATCAGAAAATCTGCAGCATACCAATTTCCAAAAATGACTAAAAATTTTAAAACTATTTTCCATCCCTTATTCTGCAGATCAATTAGCCCCACTATTACTATAAAATATATTGAACTTCTAATGCCATAAATAACTGAACTCATGCATATGGGTGGCAAAAAGCTGCTTCAATATATTAGTTTCACTTTTAATAAGCAACTATCAATCTTTACAAGAACATATTGTACAAGAGCATTTTACTAATACTTCCATGGAATCAAACAATGAACACACATATGATACCAAAAAACGTAAAACCCACCAATGGTGTTTATTTTATGTTGAAAAAGTAGCATGGATTAAGTCAGTATGAAAACCCTTATTGTACACCACCGAGTGCAGTAGTGGCACCTCACATATGGATTAATAAGAGGGCATTTATGCCTTGACATTGGACCTTGGGGATAGGCCCAGCCCAACAACATCTATAATCGAGCTTAAACAGTAGCTTCAAGGATAAAACGTTAACTCCCTAAATCATTTTCATATTGATTATTATAATTTTCCAAAAATAAAAGAAAATGTAAAATAAGTATCAAACTAAGCGGGGCAAGAATGTCAGTTGCATGAAGTGTACAGTATTTTCTCACCCAATTCAATTCTCAAACAAATTGTGAGTAGTATCCTTTTCTAAAAATAATCCATATTAGTTTCTTCAATAAAACTCATTATCCAAACAAGCTATGAATCGAAAATACAATATCCAGCAACCAATAGTTACAATAGTTTTTAAATAGAAAGTTTTCACATCCAAGCGCAGCGCACAAGACCAAATAAAAGTTTTCCCCCAACATTAAATTTAGTACGGTTGTAATCAAATACGTCAATCCAAACCTGATCTATTGACATCATAGCTCGGAAAATAAAGGTGTTACCAAACCGCAAATATGATGATCTATTGCATATATTTAATGAAGGAAGTCCAATTGATATCTTAGTCTACCACAAATATACAACAAGCTAGCATCAACCAGAAACCTGAAAACAGAATTCCTTCACACAATACACATGTTATAAATACAAAAAAAGGGTTAGGTCTACAGATATCTCTAAGTTTCAGATCATCCAATAGTTCACGTTGGACCCAGATAGCTTACATCCAAACAAGATTATAGCAAGGCAATTCCTCAAAGCAGGCACAGACAAACAACACACAACAACAGCATAAGAGTTCGTCCAACATAACGCATTCAATGGTCCATACAACCACCGAAAAGCCCCAGCAAGTGAACAAACCGCACATGCAAACAATTTCTAGAATCTTGATTTCACTTATTATCAGAAATCTTGGTTAAAAGGAGGTCGCAACTTTACGAAATTAAGAAGAGGAAAAAATAGATATTTCACCTTCTTCTCCTCTGATAGCGGCGCAATAGGCTGTTTCTTGGCCGTGGCGGCGGCAGGCGATATAGAGCTAACATGCCGCCGTTTCTTGTCAGCCTCACCTGTGCTACCCATCAGAACCCACCCCCTCAAAACCCTAGAATCATCACTTTTCCTTTAAAACCCATAAAAAGAAGATTCATAACCAATTCACAAAACCACCGGGTAATTCATCAAATGAACATGCTATAAAAAAAACATGCATATGCAAAATCCAATCTTTGGCACAGATTGGAAACCCGACAAAAGAAAAATATTTTTAATAAAAAAAAAATATATTTTCTTCAACTCAAGACAAACCCTAGGTCGGAGAGAAACCGAATTCACTGAACTTCACTTTTGCAATTAACACAAATTGTGGGCTTCTTTTTCCTTTAATTTTCTTTGCCTCTTTCGCTGTGTAAAAATTACTGGTAGTCTGAAAAAATCACACACTCACACAGAACCTCTGAACATTGACAATGTGTGGGAAGAGAGAGATATTAAAATAAATAAATAAAAGTGCTTAATATATGATTGGAGAGCCGTAGGGGGGATTTGATTATTCTTTGGGGGCACAATTGTAATTGCACATTATACGTGCGGCTGCTTAAGAAAATCATGTGCCAACTATCCCGCTGACGTGGCGTGTACCAGGGTTACTATTCGAAATGATGATATTTCATGTTTCATTTTATTATTTAATATCGTTTATATATTAATTAATAATGTCAAATTAAATATAATGATTATTTAAAAATATAAATAAAAAATAGAATGAGATAGATATATCTCGTGTGATGGAAAGACCCCTATAAGAAAATTGGGCTTTGAAGCACTTGTTGGTTTTAGATATTTATTTGGTTTAAACCATTTTTGTAAGTGAGTTGCCATTACCTTTTTTAATTTAAAAACTAATGGATTAAAGGGAATGGGCCTAAATTATTAGGGCGATTTTTGAAGGGGATGGGTCTCAATTATTAGGACATTAAATAAGGAAACGGATTTTTTCCAAATGAAGAAATCTTGTGATGAGAAACTGAGAAACTGGTCTTTAATTTTTCAATACATTTTTTTGGATAAATTTCGTAACAAAATTCAATTTTTATAGATTAATTCTTAATTTTGAACTAAATTTTAACGTTTTTCAATAAAGAACTTATTTTAACATTTTTTTTTAATTTAAGACTTAAAATTTAGATTGAGTTCTCAATTTAAAATAAAATTTCATATTTTTTTATTCATATTTATAAATTATTTATATTTCAATATGTATTCATATTTTGGATAAATTAAAACAAGTTAGTACGCTTTAACAACCTTTTTCATTTAACTTATCTTAATTTATATAAAAAAATATATAATTAATTTGGTTCATAAAATATATTTTATATTAAACTGATTAATATTAAAATAGATTTTCTATACTTGTAGTCATAAAATTAAGAAATAAAGAAATCTTAATTTTTTAAATTATATTTATTATATATAAATTAATACAAGTAAGATGAAGGTCGTTCCAAAATTGCACGAACTTGTCTTAATTTATCTAAACTATAAGTACATATTAAAATATAAATAAATTATAAATATAAATAAAAAGAAAATGAAAATGAAAATGAAAATGAAATTTTGTCTTGATAACTCAATCTAATTTTCAAGTTTTAAAGTGAGAAAAAAAATGTAAAATTGAGTCTCTTATTAAGAAACTTTAAATTTTGGGTTTAGAATTAAAAACGAATCTATAAATTGAGTCTTGTTATCAAATTTATCTATTTTTTTAATCTTAGATGATACTAAATTTTGTAAGCAAAAAATTATTAGTTAATACTCAACGGTACATGATATTTGTCTTATATGTTTGTTTAAAGAATCAAAAGAGTGATAACACGAGAAGATGATACTTAATTTAAAAAAAAAAACATGAGAAAATATAAGAATATATGTGGGGGTTAATAATTGAAGAGAATACTTGAAAGAAAAACAATAGTTATAGATTTTGAATTTAGGGTCAATTTTTAAGATACAGTCGATAATTATATATATTTCAACTTGAATAATATATTAGGTTCGATTCTTACACTTTCGGTTATATTTCAATAAACAAACAACAAAGATTGATAATAAGCATTATGGCCATAAGGTGATGTAAATTAATAAGTTTTGTTGAATCACATACCAAAAAGACTATTATTAATGGACCTAAAAGGTGATTTAATTGCTTCGAAATAAAAGGTAGTAAGCCTAATAAATGAATTAAAAATTCAATAGCGGAGGGCCAAATGCAATTTAGAGTTCAAGTTCATTAGTTGGTGAAGATCTAATCTAAGTATTTCTCAAGATTATTTGAAAATTAAATTAAGCTGTTTGATAGAAAGATGTTTATTTAAGGTATGAGCTACTTCATATTTAAGGTGCAATTTAAAGTTAAAATTCTGCTTTTCATTAAATTAAGATCAACATAATATAATCCCTCCCTAATTCATTGAGCACACATTATTTTAATTAAATCAATGTTTATATCAAAAGTAGTCTTAATGGAGGTTGGTTTAAAGTAGTCTTAATGGAGGTTGGAACAAAGTAGAGGTTAAAGGGTTTATAAACTTCTTAAAAAGTGCAAACACCCTTTTAACAAAACTAATTAAAGTGTTGTCATCCTCAAATGATGAATAGATTTAGTATTAGAGAGTATTAATCCAATGATCCAAAAGTCATCCAAGTTCGGATCCTCCATACCCGGCCCACAGTGGTCGGAGCTCACTTCATTCTCTCCTTCTACAGTCTAAACCTTCTTCGACTAAAATCATGAAATTTCTCAACAGATTTTCCGATTCATTCCTCCAACACCCTCAATTCCGACCCTCCATATTCGGAATTTATGGATACTCGACCCAATTACAGTCACCAGATTTGTACCTTAGCCTTCAGAGATGTTGCCAACAGAGGGTTTCGCTGATCCCCGTTCTCGACGAATGGCTCGCTCAAGGTCGAGAATTACACCAACACCAGCTCAGAAGATTCATTACAGGGTTCGAGAAAACCCGTCGTTTCAGACCTGCCCTTGAGGTATGCATTATGTTTGTATGAATTAATTATTTCTATTTTTGATGATTTCCGGTTCTGCTTGATTGCTGGATATGATGCTTTTATGCAATTTTATATGGAAGGATGGCCTCTGTTTGGCTCTGTTTATGCTTTGCAATTTGCATTATGTGAAATTAAAACCTCGATTGAAGATAATATCGGATATATTTTTAGAATTTGATGGGATTTAGTGTTGTGAGGGTTATTCGAAATTTACTTGCAGGAATGATACTTATGAGGACTGTTTGGTTATTTTGGAGCATACAATTGTTGATTTAAATTTACGTTTATGCTTTGGCTCTTCTTCCAATTATACATACTGCTAGTATATTGTTTTAGGGTTTATTGAATCCAAATCCAAGTTATTTATGGCAGATTGTTGAATGGATGAGTGACAAGAAAAATTTCCCGATTACCCCAGGACACATTGCTACTCGGCTAGACCTAATATCGAAGGTACATGGTGTGAAACAAGCAGAGAACTATTTCACAAGCCTTGAAGCTAGTTCAATAGGTTTGCCAGTTTATGGAGCTCTTCTCAACTGCTATGCTAAATCAAAATCCCTGAAGAAAGCAGAGGCTGCTATGGAAGAGATCAGGAAAATGAACTCTTGCAGGACAAGGGACTACAATATAATGTTGTATCTTTACTCTAAGATGGGAGTGACTGAGAAGCTAAATTCGTTAGTGAAGGAGATGGAAGATAAAGGCATAGGTTATGATGAGTTCACTTACAAAATCATGGTGAAAGCCAATGCTGGTTCTGATTTGGAGGGGTTTGAGAAGCTTATGATGAAGATGGAGGTGGATCCGCTGGTCAGTGTTGGCTTTGATAGTTGGGTTGCAGCAGCCAGACAATGTCTGAAAGCTGGAGCTTTTGGAAATGCTTCATTGGTATTGAAGAAAGCCGAAGATCTGATTAAAGGCCAGGAAAGAAAATCTGCATATGGGATTTTGATAAGTTTGTATGCTAAGATGCAGAAGAAGGAAGATGTTTATCGCCTATGGAATCTGCTTCAAAATTATGGGAAACTGAATGAGAGTTTGTATGTTCAAATGATAACTTCATTGATGAAGTTGGATGACCTTGATGGTGCTAAGAAAATCATGAAGGAATGGGAAGAAAAGAATTCCATCTCTGATGTGCAAATCCTAGAACCATTCATCAGTGCTTACTGCAAGAAAGGTCATGTTGGCGAGGCTGAGTTTATTTTATATAGACTCATAGAAACTGGAAAGGAGCTGAGTGCCAAGACATGGAATCATATGGCATCCATATACTACAAAAATGGTCAGATGGAGAAAACAACGGAGATGTTAAAGAAGGCAACGGAGACGGAACAAAAGAAATCTTGATTCTATTTGAGAAGTGTGGCTGTTTTTCAGTTGTTTTCAAGAACAGAGTCGAAAGATACACAAGCAATGGGCCAAGGCTTGTAGCTCTTCAAAGTGGGGACATAACTTGCAATACGAGCAACAAATGATCATGATAACCATTACTTTTGCCTCCGATTTATCTGGAAGCAATACATACGCACATATAGCCACCCTCATTCTCGGAGCTTGATGGTTCCAAGCAAATGCAAAGCCAAAGCCTGAAGCACTCGAAATTCAGAAGGTCATTGAAAGGTTTCGTTCAAGAGATTCCTAATTCTGAGTTTTTTGTTGGGTTTTGTTTGTCTTATTGCAACTCTTGAGTTTTTTGGTTATTCATTAGCAACTCAACCGATAACCCCTTTTTGAAGAGACCTAAGTTAGACATTGATTTGTGGATTTTAACACCAGCATGAATTTTTTGGGTACCAATTAATAGAGAACTCAGTTATGTATTATTACTGTCTTGATCCCCAATGAAGGTGCATCTTTGAATTTGAGCATTGTTTGAAGTTTGAGTCCCTTCTTCTCGATACTAAATCGAAAAATTAAAGTTATACAGCATTTTGGTATAATATCATCAAATTATTTTCAGAAAAACTCCATGTAATTTTGACTAATTTATTATTGAATAAAATAAGAATTAATTTCATGAATTTTATTCATGGTCCGCAAGTTTTTTGAACATAAATAAGCTTAATAGATACATATTATAAATTAAACTGCTCATTTAATTTAGTAAAAATTAAATTCTATACTCATATATATATATATATATATACACACATAATTGCTCATTCAACTGTTATGCTGACGTAACATTACATACCTAGAGAAAGCAGAAGCCACCATTGAAGAGATTAGGAAGTTGGAACTCTTGCTGTACTTTGGTTTACAATACAGAGTCTTTACTCTAAGATGGGGATGCATGAGAAGCTAAATTCTTTGATAGGAGAGATGGAAGAAAAGGGCATTGATTTTAACAATGTCACATACAATATTAGGTTAAATGCAATGCTGAATCTGATTTGGAGCGGATGGAGAAGCTTCTAATGAAGATGGAAGTGGATCCTTTGGTCAATGTTGACTTCTATTGCAACACTACAGCAGCCAAAGGATATCTTAGAGCTGGTGCTATGGGAAAAACTTCAGAGGTATTGAGGAAAGGGGAGCATCTGATCAAAGGTCAGCAAAGAAAGCTGGTGTATGGGACTTCGATAACCTTTTATGCCGCCATGCAGAAAAAGGAAGATGTATATCGTTTATTTGATATGCTTCGGAACTGTGGGAAGTTACATTATGGCTCCTTCATTCACATATTTACCTCACTGGAGAAGTTGGGTGACCTTGATGGTGCAAGAAAAATCTTGGAGGAATGGGAAGAAAATAATTCACATTTTGGCATTCGAATTCCAAACCTAGTCTTATCTGCTTACTGCAAGAAAGGTCGTCTAGGAGAGGCCGAGGATATTTTAAATAGACTCATAGAAACCGGAGCAGAACCTACTGCAATGTCATGGAGTTATATGGCACTTGGATACTATAAAAATGGTCAGATGGAGAAGGCAGTAGAGATGACAAAGAAGGCATTTATGGCCTCTTTTCCAGGTTGGAAACCTGATGTTACCATAGTGGCTGCATGCCTAGAGTATTTGAAGAAGAAAAGAGATGCAGATGGAATGCATGAGATGTTAATGCTGCTTGACAAATGTAGCAGTTTTTCAGTAGATTTCAAGGAGAGAATAGGTAGATACTTAGCCATGGAAACCCGAAGCACTTGAAAGTGGGAATGAGATGTCTTCTCCAGTACAGGTACAGAAGGTTTGTATAATCTTTCCCATTAGTTTAGTCGTCGTTTTGATTTCGGTTAGCCAGCCTTGTTCTAGGAGCCTGATGATCCTGCAAAACCCATGAATGAGGGATCAATAGTATCTGTGATCATGGATTTTTCACATGATGAGTTTATTTATCTAGCATTGAATCCTTGGGATGAAGAGTGTGAATTTTTAATCAAATTTAACATTTTTAATTGTGTCTGCACAGCAACATGTAGATGAGTAGGACAATCGCAATTCTTAAGCCGCATATCACAGTTTTGGCCTTGTATCAAATTGAGAAAGATAAAATTGGTGAATAAATTTGGTTCTCAAGTGTTAAAATTCATAGTGTAAATGAAGATTAAAAAATGAGTCAGAACTAGAATGATAAACTTCAAATCCACATCATGCGAATAATTATTGATGAAATTGCAGCTATTAATTCCGATTTGATCCTCAAATGACAAATCCTTCAATCCAAGCACTTAAAAATGCAACACACTCTCAACAACAAACACCTTAAAATCTTGGAGGAAACTTGGTAACAATTATTCGGAGGTTAGAATACAGGGCAAAATGTCTAGTTCTAATATTTTTCACAGCTAGCAAAATCCTTGATCCTAAACACTATGTTAGCATATGAATGGGAAAAAAGAACAAAATAATTGATCTGACTGTTATAACCTAATAATACAAAGAGAAAGCAAAGAAAAGTAAACAAGAGAATAAAATCTGAAGGGGACAAAGTGTATCATCATTCATCTTTGTTGGCAATTTCATGTCTCTTTTTCCAGCCAGCCTCAACAAGCAAGGTTAAAAGAGCTTCACACACTTGAGAAGCATCTGCTTCGGATGGATCATCATTTATCGATGAATAAACCATCCAAGCATGGTCTAGCTTACGCTTTGGCTGAACCACAATCGAGCCGGGAACCTCTGCATCACGGCAAGTTACCAGCCCATCACTCTTCTCTCCGTACCTAATCTGAAGCAGCTGAGCACAGGCAGCCATGGCAGCACCAAGAGGAATCACCACAGGGAGTTTGGTTGGTTGCCCAGCTGAGAGAGCTGAAAATGTAGGCAGTTCTGCATGAGCAACACGGGATAATGTGGCCAAAACGGCTGGAGATATGCTCGCCTCTGTGTGGAAGGAAACAAGGGGGAGCTCATCTGGTAAACGGTATTTTCTCAAGAACTCCTTCCTTCTCTCGTAAGTTAAGTCCTCTAAAGCTTGCATATCACCCTTAATAATAGATGCCAGAATTAGAACATTGCATTGCAAGCAACTACAGTTATTTATAGAGGAATCAATTCTCATACTAGATCAAAGAAAACAGTGGAGTCAAGAGTTGAGTAATCCACTTTCAAAACTAAAAGCATCTAAGAAATTTTAGTGGATAAACGCAGTAAGGTTTTGCCTTTTCAAGATTTCATGTCAGAAATAAATTCATGACAAAATACTGAAACATTCTGGGAGGCAAGGAAAATCAGGGAAAAGGAAGAGTAGAGATACCTTGATCACTTTACAAATTAGGATTTCCATAAGCTTACGGATGTTAACATAATCGCCAATCTGACCCTCTCGCAGTATATCTGAGGCAATCGGACTACCACCATATGGACTTTGTGCTAATGCTAATCCTGCAACCTTATCTTTCAGGTCGTCCCAATACATGGATAATGCAGCAGCAGCATCTATCCCTCCTTTACTATGGCCGAGCAGCAAAACGCGTTTTCTGGACCCCCAATATATTTCTTCTATGTAGTCCTTTAACTCTTTTGCATTCTTATCCACTGAAGCCTAAAATTTAATTTCATTAAAGAACAGAAGCAGTACATAGTGAATAGGATGCTTAATTGATTATACCTCACTGTGAATTTTTGCTATATGGCAAGTAAGGCCCATCTTTGAAAAACTTGTTTTTGTGTTCACAAAATAAAGAGGTCCATGGTTGCTGAAAAGACCTACAGACAGGGTAAATTATCAGCTACTATACAAGATTAATCTGATAAAACAGCAACACAGAAGCTATCATCATCTTTTCATGATGATAACTTGCATAAACAAGGCCAATGCTGCAAATCAATAGTGCCCTACACCGATGAAAATTAGCACGGATTTAGAAATTTAATCACGTTTTTCAGAACTTCAGTACTCTATTTATATCCAACAGATTACCAATAATTGATATTTAATCATGTTTTTTCTTTCATATAGACAAGGTATTGAAACAATAACATCGATAATGCACTGCACTTCGCCAAATCCATGTCATTGAAGGGACAATGAGTAAGAAAATTATATAAGGTATATGTGCAGGATAACGCTAACTCAAACATAACTTTTGGTTGCAACTCAAGCCAAATATGGTGTATTCTACGATGCACTTTCAGGAGCCTTATGGAGGCACTGAGAGATGCTGCTCTAAGAATAAGATCAAGAGAAAGTGAGCAAAATTAACAAGAAAGGCATCGTTACCTGGGACTAACAAGTAAACCATTGTGTTCGGCAACTTGTGCAAACCATGCCTGATTAAGAAAAATCAACACCCCATCATGATTTAGAACGAAAGACATATTAGACGATAAAGTGGAGAAAATACTCATATATTCTGAACCTTATGTCATCAAGTATTTCTATGAATCTCTCGGATCCATCTTCAACTGGTGGCATGTCTGCAGCTTTTTGTAGCCATCCAATATCATCAGCAGAGCCACGAACTGTCCTTCTAACCTTTTCAATGATGCTAATGGCAGAGGATAAATAGATTATAAATAACCTAATGGAGCATACCATAAAAGCACAGAGTATGCATATGAAGCATAAAAGATACATTAAATATAGGTGGTCACCAACAGGAACCCTACAGAAAGTTCCTCTCAGAAAATTGTAGCCATCACTGCTCAATTCCGTGTGGGATATATCAACTAATTGAAAATCATTGAGTCCACATATTGAGAAAAAACTACATTCAACTAGTAGTTTCAGACAATAAGTACCCTTGAAAAATGGAAATGCCATTTTGGTTGGAGTTGTTAGCAAGCACATTAGAATTCTGAGAAGACTCTCCAGGCGGGCTCCTGGTTATTCCACCATGGACTATAGGAGCATCAAATTTGGCATCAATAGATTCAGAAGCAGATGAGGCACTTTCACTTGTAGACACATTCACATATGCTGTTGAGGCTCTGGCCTCTCCAGAAGCAAATGCTACCATTTCCTGCCCACTAGTGCCTTCGAATATAGGTCTCACTGCAAAAGTGTAGACACAAATAGCTGTATTAGAGTTTGAATTAGATAAAACTCTCAAGGAATAAGGATATGTCCATATGTATGCATCTAATGACTTATCTGATTTTGGATTAGAAAAAAGGGGGATGCAGGAGAGTAAAAGCTTAGTAGGTGGTAGTTATAACTGACATACTTTTTAATTAGACAATGTACATCTAATCACAAGTAGTTAAATTAGTAGACAGAATGAGAGAAGGTAATAAATAGTTAAACCTACTGAAAATGGAAGTTCACAACATCACATTGCCCTTTCCGGGACATGATTGGATTAATTATCCTAATCATCTCCAATATGCATGAAGCCATGCAGATCATCCTTCATAACACTCTCATCTTATGTGAAATATAATATTCTAACCCAAAGATGCATGAATGTTATCAGCACCTCGTGTTGTCACACTTCAACTAGACGACAAGGTATCTTTAGTTATTGCACACAACAAATAGGCATCAGAATTACACACTTAAAACCTTACTGAATCCCAACTCTCCTCACTGAAAATTAAGCCTCAATAGGATACTTCTAACCCATAAACAAATTTTCTCAATCAGCAGATAACAAAACATGCGAACTGCACAAAGTGAATTTCAAGAATCTAGAAATATGGGAAAAGATAAAGTTACATGGAAAGCAATAGATTATAGGTTTTTTCTATGAACACCATAACTGTTGGAGGCTTCTTTCCATACAGAATACTGCACATACAAAAGAACCTATATAATTTGATTAATAGCATAATATTCTGCAATGTCATAATGATTCAATTTCTCAGAAAACCTAGCTAAATTTGATGAAAACCCTACCAATTCAAGGTTTAACACAGGGGACATGATCAGGGAGACAGGGACTAACGAACCACAAATAACATCAAACCATCATTTCCCATCACTAACATGATAATTTAGTCCCAAGAATTTGCTCAGCATGATTAGATGTGCTCAAGTATACAATCCCATAAACCAATTCAACATGAAGTATCATATTTAGGAATCAAAACCATAACTTGAGAGAGAGAGAGAGAGAGAGAGAGAGACTGGAAATATCTGGGAAGCAGCGAGTGAAGATAGACGTGGTCTCGGCGAGATAGGAAGCGGCGTCATTGAGAGCAGGCAATGACGAAAATAATTGTGGAATACCAGGTCGATCATCGCTCACAGCCGTCCCATTTGCCTTTTACATCCGTTTTTCAAAAACAACAAACGTATCATTACAGCTTACCTTAAAAATACAATCTTTCTACGCATAAATTGAAAGGAAATCAGGAAAACTACCATAAGCGGCGCGGATTCTCCGCTGTTGGAACTTGCAGCATCCATACCCCAAATTGGAACAAATTACGAAGAAAAACACTCCTATACGATAGGGAATAGCGTAAAATTGAAAGAAATTAATGGATCAAGAAATATGGATAGAGGGGCAAAGAATATTGTATACTAACCGCCATTAACGATGTCTCAGTTTAAAAGAGGAATTTAGTTGATGAAGCTTCGTCTAATTTCTGGCGTCCAAGACATCAGCAATCGGTGGATCGATACGACGTAGTTCATATTACTTATTTATTTTTTGTTTTTTTTATAAAGAAAAAATAGAGGAAAACATTTGAGCAACCGAAAACAATATTAAATTTCGTAAAAAAAAAAGTTGTATGCAAAAGTTAAAGAAATCAAAGACGCAATCTATACTTATCTATAGACTATACTTGTACAATCGTGTACTTGTTGTATAATAACAAGAAAGTCTAGATAAATTAATATGAGTGGGATATTAACACCCCAAATATTATTAATACATTCATATAAATACTTGAACAAAACCAACGTGTTACCAATTTACTAAATATGTAAATCTGAAATTTTAAATAATTAGTTTTAGGTCCTCGATGATTCTGAAAATGAGATAGTTTTCAGAAAATAAATAATAGCAAAAGGTTTCTAAAGTGAGTCAAATTCTCATTTTCTTCCTTAAATCTTCCAAAGAGAGACGGGGTTTGTGCGAATTGAGCAATTAATATATGTATGTGTTGAGTTACAAAAAGAAATGTTAAGAAAATAAAAAAGAGTTGAGTTGATGTGGGTTTGGGCATGGGCTTGGGCTTGGGCTTGGGCTTGGGTTAGGATCAGAGGCTACGAAGAAGGATGCCTTCAAAAGTAATCCCAGGCCCAAAGGCCAACGCCAATCCCCATTCTTCTGCTTCCTCTTTATTCTTCGTCTTCTTCTTCAGCTCATCCCTCATATATTCCATCACATAAAATATCGTATTGCTGCTCACATTTCCAAAGTCCATTAACGCCCTTCTGCTACACTCCAGCTTCTCCCTCTCCAACCCCAGCTTCCTCTCCAGCCGGTTCAGTATCGCCGGTCCACCCGGGTGAACCGCCCAGAACATCTCATTATACCCCTCCACACCGCCTTTCCCCATCAGCTTCCTGCAGAATTCCTCGATGTTTTCTTCGATCTTCTCGGGCAAATCCCTTCCCAACTTGAAGTATATCCCCTCTTCCGAGATCCGCCCGTCAATCACGCCGTTTGTCCCCGGTAAGAACTGCTGCATCGCATAGTTCAGCTCCATGAACGCCGTCTCCTCCCCCCTTATCGGATCCGACCCGATCACCACCGCCGCCGCTCCGTCTCCAAACAGGGCTGCGCCCACCAGATCGTACGGACGGGACTTGTTCGGAGGCCTGAAGCCCAGAATCGTCGTCTCGGAAGTCGTTAGAAGGACTCGGCTGCCTGGATTGTTCTCCGCGATGTCTTTTGCAACCCTAAGCCCTGTTACGCCGCCGTAGCAGCCGAGGAAGTATAGCATCACTCTTCCGACGTCGTTTCGAAGCCCTAATTCACTGGCCAGGTAGAGATCGCCGCCGGGGAGACGGATCTCGCTGGAAGAAACGTAGACAATATGGGTGATGTCATCTGCAGGCCTTTTCCATTCTTTTAGGGCTGCTATGCTTGCCTCTTTTCCCATCTCTAGAACCGCCGGATGAGCTATGTCGAGCCTCTGTTTGATCGTCGGAGAACCCTCCGTCGCTAGCTCCGGATATTGATCCAGTACTTCTTTCGACATTACTGTGTATCTGGTTTTCACAGTAGTGGTTTTGCCTACACATAATAATCGTAGTTCTATGAAAGCATGCAGTAAGGAAAGTAGAGTTGGGAAATTAATTAACAAGCTTTTTAATTATGGTTGTTTATAAATTATACATATTTAGAAGTGTTAAATACAATAACCAACTGTATTCAATTTGCAATCTAAATTTCATTTTATTTTTTATTGTACCCCAAAGTTACTATTTTTTTAATTGTAGCTAAGGCCTTTTCTTATCACTTTTGCAATTAAAATCGGATTTGATGTTTCGATTTTTAAATGAAAATACATGAAATATACAGCAAAACACTCCACATTTCAAACATAACAAAAGTTCAAAATTAGTTGAGATTTTCATTCAATTCAAGCTAATTCTGATTGGAAAAAAAAATGATTCAAAAATTGACCTAGGTTGCATTTTGAAAAAATCTTCAATATTGAGGTGCAATCGGGAAAACAAAAGGTTTAAGTTGTAAATTTAAAAAAACCATAATTTAGGTTGGTTTGTGATATTAACTATCTAGGTAAACTTTCTAAATCTAGATATAGGTAAGGTTGAAAAGAAATATATTAGATCTCGATTTTAGTAATTTAATAACGTATTAAATAAAACAACACATAATATGAAATATATCAGATTGCTCACATAGACGTTCGAGTTTCTCCTTAATGGCCAAGTCATTGCAGTTGGTGTCGCGGATGTAGCCCTCAACTAGGAAATCTTGAAGAACAAGTTGGCGGGGAAAGGCCTTGCCGATGGCGAGAATCGTGGCCTTTCCAGGCGTAGGGTTACGCCTAGGTGGTGGTGAAGGATAATGGTTTGTTTGATCACCATTGTTAAGGTTGATTTGAGACATGGTTAGATGGGAAGGACGTAGATATTGTGAATGATGAGATTTTCAGTGGAAGGATTGATGGGAGTGGGGGTGAATATAAATGGGATTATAGTATGTAGTTGGAGAATAGTTGGTTTTAAGGAACAACAGCATGACAAATTAAATATCCATGAACGATTTTTCTGTTGTAATGGGGTTGAATGTGTGATGTCATTAGATTGAAACAATCTTTCTGTTTCTTTAAACATGGATTCTATTTAGGATTTCTGAATTAAAGTTTTAGTTTTACAAATTAATCTTGAAATTATAGTTTTTTACTTAATCACAAACAGGAAAAAAAAAAAAAATATATATATATATATATATATATATATATATACACATTTAACCAGAAAACGCTATGATTTAGATCCAGTTATAAGCAACAAGAAACTCAAATCCATCCAATATAAATCTATTCAAACAGGTGAATCAATTTGGTCGAAGCCAATTACTTTTCATATTCATAGTTTTCTTAATATTATTTTATGTTTTGATCTATAATTTACTTAATTTGGTTATTTCTCATATTTGTTGGTTTTTTATTTTTTTCTCTTTTTCCCAGGTTCTTTTTGAATGTGGAGGGTTTTGCTTATGCAATCTCTTGTAATTTCAATTTTATCGATTTTTAATAAAAATTATGAATTGGTTATCCTTATTTAGAAAAAATAAAAAATGCAAAAGCTATGCGCACTTTCCACGTCAATATTATTTACTTGGATAAATTTCATAACAAGACCCAATTTATTAATTAGTTCTCAATTCTAAACCCAAATTTTAAAGTTTTTTAATAAGGAACTCAATTTAATATTTTTTTACAATATAAGACTTAAAATTTAGATTGAATTCTCAATTCAAAACAAATTTTCATATTTTTTTTATTTATATTTATAGATTTACTTATATTAAAATATATATTCATATTTTGGATAAATTAAGACAAGTTAGTGTGTTTTAAAAATAATTTTTATTCGACTAATCTTAATTTATATGGAAAAAATATATAATTAATTCAATTTATAAAATATAATTTATATTAAATTGATTAATATTAAAATTGATTTTCTATTCTTTTATTCATAAGAGAAAATAAAGGAATCTTCATTTATTGAATTATATTTATTATATATACAAGTCGGATGCTTATCATTCCTAAATTGCACGAACTTGTCTTAATTTATTTAAACTATATATACATATTAAAATATAAATAAATTATAAATATAAATAAATAAAAATGAAAAAAAATAAAAAATTGTCTTGAATTGAAAATTCAGTCTAATTTTCAAGCCTTAAACTGAAAAAAAAAATGTAAAATTGAACACTTTATTAAGAAACTATAAAATCTGAATTTAAAATTGAGAACTAATTTATAAATTGGGCATTGTTATAAAATTTATCTTATTTACTTTGATGGTCCTAGGAACACACACCGGATTTCTAATTATATGTCCATAATTAATCATATAATTTAAGAATTAGGTGCTGAGTATAAATCAATCAATTTTTTCCACACAGGCCATCAAAATTTTAGCACATCTAAATCTATGATCATCACTAAAACAAATAGATACGGGTGATCAAATCTTAGACTTGAACATTTAATTATTTGATACATCACATCTTGGCTTTTCACAAAATGCCAATATGGAAGTTTGCCACCCCACTTAATTAGCATTATCAACTTCCAATGCTCATATCCTTATTGTCCAATAATCAATCATGACTAAAAAAAATGTCTCCATGTAGATTATAATTTATATTTATGTCAATATAATGAAAACCCTAATTTTGTTTAGTGTGTTCCGTACATTTATGTGTGAAAATAAACATATATATCTTATGGTGTCAATATCAATGAATCAATAAAAAAAGTGATATAGATGGTAACTTTCTTCCCTATAAATCATGTCTAAACCATAAACTAGGTCAATCTACTTCATGGCTAACTCACAAGAACTTCCCAAGATTCCCATCTTTGATCTTTCCACAAAGAGCTTGAATCCCAGTTTAAGTTCATGGATACCAACTTGCAAAAATGTGCAAAAAGCTCTTGAAGAATATGGCTTTTTTATTGCAAATTATGACGATGTTTCATCTGAACTAGACAAGGAAGTGTTTGATGTATTGGAAGAACTGTTTGATCTGCCACTTCAGACCAAAACCAAAAATACATCTGATTTGGTTTTCTATGGCTACGTTGGACAGCTGTCTCATGCTCCGGTACATGAGAGCATGGGAATTCCAGAGGCAACAACCGTTGATGCTGTCACAAACTTCACAAAGCTCATGTGGCCTTCTGGAAACAACAGATTCTGGTATGTCATAATACTAGAGATGTAACTGAGTCTCACTATCGAGTCTCGAATAGAACTCCAACTTGACTCAATGAAAGGGTTGAGCTAAAGCTTCAATGACTCGAGAAGCTCTCATGCTTGAGTTTAAGTTCAAAAATACCCAACTCAACAAGTCTTTTCTAGCTTAACAATTTACTATTTTACTTTTCATGTATATAGTTAATCTACTATATAAGTAATCTAGTCGAGTCTAGCTGAACTTTATCCTCTCTTTTTTAATTGTAAATTATTCATATAAGCAATCAAATCAACTCAGTCAAACTCAATCAAAATATTGAACTTAATCAAGTTCAACTCAAGCTCAACAGTAGAGCTTGTGCCAAGGTATAACAATTTATCGACTACCCTATGTCATGCATAAACATGAATAAATAACTTCCAAAATTATGCACTTCTTAATTACACTTTTAATGCATGTGTGTGCGCACGCTATTGCAGTGAACACATACTATGTTATGCAAGGCTAGTTTCAGAGCTGGAACAGTTGGTGGACAAAATGCTATTTGAAAGCTATGGGGCAGAAAAACATTATGACTCCCATGTTGGATCAACAACTTACCTCCTCAGAACCATAAAATACTCAGTTCCAAACATTAACAAAGAAAACAACAACATGGGAACAAATGCCCACACAGACAAGAGCTTCTTGTCCATACTTCACCAGAACCAGGTTAATGGACTGGAAGTACAGTTAAGGAACGGAAAATGGTTTGCCGTGGATGCCCCACCTGGATCATTCATCATCATGGCAGGCGATGCTTATCAAGTATTACATTTCACTTAAGTAACATAAAACTGCAACTTATGCTGAACTCGATGTTTAATTTTAGTGTAATTTTGCATCTATGAAATATTTGAACATAGGCATGGAGCAATGGGAGGATATACACAGCCAAGCATCAAGTGATAATGAAAGGGGAAAAGCCTAGATATTGCATGGCACTATTTTCATTCAACCATGGCACTACACACATACCTGAGGAACTGGTGGATTCAGATCATCCGTTGCAGTTCAAGCCATTTGACAACTTTGGTTTGGCCCGATTCTATCTCACTGGTGCAACCTCGATGACTGAGAGCACTGCCAAGGCATACTGTGGTATTACTGCCTGAAAGGCTTGGTTAGTATAACATTCGGTGTATTGTGTGCCTGAATGATGTCGATCTGTGTGTGTGAGTGTGTTTTGATTTGATATGCAGACATTGGAAGATGTTACTTAAATCTATCTTCATGTATTATAAGACATTGTTACAATTTACAAAAAAAAAAATTGCATGATGCGCATCTAAAAACCTGGTCAGTCGTATACCCAGAGACTCTGATAATCTCATGCCAATGTTGACTCCAACATATACCTTTAGGGGATGAGTTTTTGCAGTTCTTATGAAGTAACCATTAGCGTTTTCTAAATATTACTTTCAACGCTCAACTGGTTTATTTACAAAGAGACGTAGTACAGGTGAAATATTTATCCGAAATATTTATCCATGGGCTCATTTTGTATATCAGACATCTTTAACTATCCAAGATTCTATTATAGCATGACAATCCATCTGGCTAGAAGACACAGCAGGGTGAGAACAGTTCAAGTCAAATCTCCCAAGGGCTAGTGTCGAATGGTACTGTACTGTTGGATGCTTCATGTAGGACGTCGGTAATAATATCTGCACGAAAAGATGTAACTTGTCTGAGAATCCATACACAGACACAATCAGCGATATTATGCATATACATATGCTTGGACAGCAAATCCTGTTAATGAGAAAATTATCCATTATTTAACCATGCTAATATGTATGCATAGACAGGATATTCTATCTTATGATTATCAAAAGATTTTACGCTGCTGCATTTGGGGACTTATGCAACACTGTTCCAAAATTGGAAACTTAAGATGAAAGGGAACTCTATCTCCCTCCAAGTCTCCAACCTTCCATGAAATCCTCAAAACCGTGTTTGAGAGAGAGAGACTTACACATAAATATTTATGCCATACATTGCTGCATATTTTCGTAAAAGGCGTTCAACAGCATACCATTCTGAACGATCTGTACCATGCTGATAATTGATCCGGGGCATGTGGATCGAAGCTGCCAATTTTTTTGGAAAAACAGAAGGATAGTATTAGGCATGTCTGTAGACTGTAGATATATCATACAAACTGGATCAGCTGACAAATTGGTGTCAACACAATAGAATATCTTTAGAGCAAAAAAAATTTCAAAACAGCATCATTGAGTATGATAGTGAGTAAAGAAATAAGTTAGCTATAATGAAATTAAGAGAGAATATTTCTCAGTATGCTAGAGTGATTATATGAGATCTCTGAGAGAGCAAAAGAGGTCATATATTCATGTTGGAGAGCTGTAGACTCCAATCAAAAGATTAATAAAATTGGCATACTAAAGATCCACTAGACTTGTTTCTGCCACTCTCCAGTCTCTCTCATTTGTGTCTTTGCTTTATATTTTCATTTCTTCATTTTCTCCTTCAGCAGATACACACCAACTGCCTGTCTAAAATTAATCTAATCTCTACTTTTAGAATAATCGCCATATGAGCTGATATGTTAATCAATCACAACTCCTGTTTATCAAATGTCCAAACATAAATTGTAAGAATGACATCAGTTGCATGCCATTTGATTTAAATTAGCATATTCAGAGACAAAAAAAGATGGGAAGCCAGTTCTTTCAAATTTGAGTTGTTAAAGCACGAAGAATATTTAAAAAAAAAAAAAAAGGTTCCTGGAAAAGTTATCTTGCACTCAAGGATCAGTTCAATAACTGATACTAGATCCCCACCATACTCCAGTAATATGGAACCCAAATCACAAGCATATTCTAGCACTTGCAAATAAAAAACCAAATCCCTCAAGTTGAAGTTTTTGGGTGATAAGTTGAAAGTAGAAGTGCATGGATCCTAAAAAGCAACCAAAACACTACCAGAATATTGAGCAGCTGAATATGATGCTTTTGCAAGGCAAACTTCCAAATCATCTGTAGAGATACTGCTGCGAGGGACTTTACGCCTCTGATTATATGATTGCACAACAGCTAAAGCTACCCATTGACGAGCATTAGTATGATTACTCGGCTCACCATGGTCGTCTGCAGAAATCAGTCACAAAGCTTAAGAATATCCAAGTCCAAAGAAAATGATACCGAAGTTCAGAATACAAACGGATGACAATTGGGATTTCTGCTTGGAAGAACTTAAGCTTTCGAAACTTATGTGTTTCAGAATTTCGAAACTTATTATTCTTTTGATTATTTGAATTTTTTTTTTATTTGATTTCTAGATTTTGATTTTTTAGGAATAGAATCAGAGGGGTCGTCCAAAACGTGAAAAGAACAAGATTTGCTTATGTCTGCATTGTCTGCACAATTATAATTTGACAACAGGGAAGTGAACATATAAATGGTGGTTTTAAATTTTAAAACATGGATGTGACATTCCAGAATGAGATTTTGAATATCAAAGTTCCAGTATATCAAAGAGTGCATCAGTGCTCTAAACAGAGTGTATTAAAATTAAGAGCTGAAACTTACCAGTTATATCTATAAGATGTAAGTCACCTAGATGGAGATCTCCAAATTCTGAAGCCTGCTCATATGCACTGGGAATGGCAGCTGACAGCTTAGCCAGTGCATCAAACAAACCTCCATGACCCCAGTTTCCAGAATTATCAACACAGCTGCCGAAAGGACTTCAACATGTCAAGTTTATTTCAAGCATGAACTAACTTAAACAAGAAAAGCCTTCACCCACTATAAAAGCTTCATATTGAAAGCAATACTTTTGATTGTCAGCAATTGTTTAATGTTAGTAAATGGACATGTCCTCATTGTTAATTAGGGAAATCCTGCATTTACATCCTATTAAAAGATGAGGATCAAAAAATGATACAAATAACAGATTGAACAATAAAAAAACTGTGGGTGGTATCTTAAATCATGCACATCATCATCTTCAGATGACATCAATCAATCCTCAACTTTTAGGTTGACTAAATCTTCTCCAAGCTAGTAATAAATCTGTAACAAATGCCAACGATGCTTGAAAGCTAAAAGATGAATACAAAGGTCCTTAGATCTCATAAGTTTGATTGGCAGATAAAGTTACTGACCTGATGTAAATTACCTGCCAACAAGCAAATACAAAAAATAGATTTAGAAGGCCATATGATTCATGGAGGACAGATATTTACCTGTATATAATTGTAGGTTCCAAAGGAGAAACTGCTTCAGTATTTGTGCAGTCTCCATAAACAAAATGGACTGTGCCAGAATCTGACATCATATCCTGATTGGCAGGACTGACAGGATTGCTGACAGATAATGAATGATATCCAAGGGCTTCCCATTTGGATAATTTTTTCTCTTCTGCCTTCTTTCGAGCAGCTTCAGCTTTAAGGTGCTTCTCATCGGGCAAGCGTCTCGTATTACCCAGATCCAGAATGTCATTAGCATCTTCTGGTGATGCTTGCTTGAACTTCTCGACCCAAGACATATATGAAGCTTCATCAAGGCCAGGATCAATATCTATAGATTCAGAACCCTCTTGCATGACAAGATCTTGATCATTCCCCCGATCCATTGAATTGATCTCAAACTTTTTGTCACCCTTATCTAATTGTAACTCACGGCGGGACGAAACAACCTTTTCAGCTAAATTAGTCAGTTTACACATATCTAGTTGATTATCTGATTTTTCGGGATTCATCTCCACATGATCAAAAACATGCAACCCAAATATGACAGATTTCAAATCACCAGCTTCAGTTCCTCCAATGTTACTTCCCTCATGATCCAAAATATCATCTCCTATAACATTATGACAAAGTTGTAACTTCCTCTCTGCTCTACGCATAATAACCTGCATCATTCCTCTTCAGCATCTGAGAATTGTGATCATAAGAAAAAAATTCACATTTTACCTCCTCAATTGTTCGTCCAGTAACCAAATTAACAGACAACACATGATTTGTTTGGCCAATTCTGTGTGCACGCTGCAGTGCTTGCTTATCAACTTGGGGATTCCAATCTTGTTCATAAAATATGACCTAAAAAGGTTTTAATATTCATAATATATTACAAGCATATGAGTCATTTGTAAAGTAAACGCACATTGCCAAGGGTAATTAACATATCCACAACAACAACGTTAGCAAATAGCACAAGTTTAAAACACTGGTGAAGACATGTTCAAGCTAACAAAGTTATTTTCGTTTTCTCATCAAGAAACTCACAAGCTGATCCAAGCATAGTTACCAATTATGGATGTGACTTCAACCAGTCTATATAGATATTCTACATTTTTTATGGCTCACAATCAAATAAACTCACATGATACTTCTATTAATATGTTCATCTTACAAAAAAAATAAAAATGGAACATTATATGAAACACAGTAAAAATCATGAAGTCCTAAGCTCTTTTAAAAAACATATCAGAGGTTCTTTATTCGAAGTCGGCAGTTATATTACAAGAACAGTTGTGCATGAAGAAACTTAATTTTATTTAAAACTAATAGCATTCTCACTGTATCAGCAGCCACAAGGTTTAGTCCCAATCCCCCAGCTCGTGTTGAAATCAAGAAGACAAATGGACTGCTAGGATAAGCATCAGTACTAGTACTTGATTTTTTGCTGAAACTTCTTATTGCAGCAAAACGTTCCTCTGCTCGAATTGAACCATCAAGACGCTCATATGTATATTTCTTCAATTCTAAGAAGTCCTGCATGATAAACATATGATGCAAGACATTATGAGCTTGTTAGACTAACAGTAATGAATAGAAGATAAGAATTCACCTGCAATATATCAAGTGTACGAGTCATCTGAGCAAACAATAGAACGCGATGCCCAGGGCCGTGCAGCTTCTGAAGTAGTTGATCTAACACAAGAAGTTTACCACTAGCCTGATGGCACACAGATTGGTTTGTAAAAATAGAATCACCATATGCGATATAAAGAACAAAATAGGAAAAAGTTTAATTACAAAATGAGGAAATGGTGAGAATGCACACAAAGATGTGATTTGATTTCAAATAACTGAAAAGTTGTATTTCCTTTTTTATACCTTTTTCTGTTTGCAATGGTAGCCATACATGAATAATGTACAAATATTTCAGCTTAAAACTTCACCCATAGGAGTACAGATTTGTAAAATATTAAAATGTGAACCGGTTGTTGTTTGAATACCTGAACCAGGTGCTCACCCTCCTGATATGGCTCAGGCTCAATACCTGGAAAAAGATATGGGTGGCTACATGCTTTCCGTAGCTGAATTACCTGAAGGAGAATAGATTATCAGCACAAGACTTACATCATGAATGCCACTTTGCAGTACTAAGTAAGATAATTTGATGAAGCAACTCCAATAGAGCAATTATATTAAAATAGAAAGAATCTACTTACAATATTATTCAAAGACTGGGCATTGGAACCTCCAGAGGCAAGTGCAAGGAGCTTTGGGAGTTCCTTTCTTAATATTGACATATAAACCTTCTTCTGTAGTGGAGACAATGGTGCAATCCTGTCACAAGAGATTTCAAAATCGTCAGCTGATGTGTAACATTATACTTAACCAAAGTTAACACAGCAAAAATCATTTATATATCTTAATTAGCTTCTAGATCAGTTAGTGAAACCCTGCTAAGCTTAATGGCCTTATAGATGGTAACATGAAATCACCTAACAAAAAAAAGCACATCCATAGTAAGAAACTAACACAGTTATTTCAGTAACAGGTGGCAACAGCAGAGTTCCAGACTCCATAAGTTTAGATTTGGTCCTTCGAAGCATGAATGCCCCCAGCACATATTTTATGATCTTAAACTGTTCCTTCACTTTTTCTGCATCTTGGCCTGCTAGAGAAGGTGTAGAAAATGTCAACTGAGATCTCTGTAATAGAAATACATCATTCTTAATTCTACTAAATTGGAAGCATGCATCCCATCTCTTTGACAACCACCATCTACTCAAGATTTCTTAGTCAAATTTAACTGACCATTCTTTAGAATTAAAAATCAAGAGCCCTATTCATTTTAAAAATATAAAGCACAATGCATAAAAGCATACAGATAATATGCTTGCATGAAGGATTTCCAGCTTCCTTGAAATCTGAAAGAAACTGCTCCAGCGTTCCAAAGATTAAAGGCATACAGAAGTGCATCAGAGCCCAAAGTTCAGTAAGATTGTTTTGAATGGGTGTTCCAGTTAGAAGCAGTTTTCTTGGCATGACAAACCGCTCCATCAAAACATTATATAAGACCTGTTAAAGAAAATTCAAAATGCTGTAACAGCAGTAAAGTACAAATTAATAAGATAACTCCATCAAACACAGTTACTATATAATATGTCCACTGGCACTACACAGCACTTAAATAAAAAATACAATTTTCACTCACTTTTAAGATTACTGAAGTAGATACCAGATACTCTGTCCTATTTTATAGCAACAGGCAACAGCAATCAGCATGTCATATCAATTCGAGTACTGAGGAACCAACCTTTAATAAGGAAAACAAACTTAAACTTCAATCAACATAATATACATGAAGATCAGCAGGTAGTGCAACGTAAGTCATAAAATCAGCACATAAATAATGCAGAGAGATACAGTTAACCATTCTTCATTGTGCTTATATTTTGAGGGGAAAAAAAAACTTTTTCGCAAAAATGTAAACTTCAAAATAGATTATACATACTAGGATCGAAAGCTGCAAGGATATTTTTAGCATTATAACCAAATAAAATTTTAGCAACCATTGCTGGATGGCATGCAGAACTAGCACGGGATTAATAGATAAATAAATCTGGATCTTTGAACATACACTAGAAGAGTTTTTCAGTCTCTGTGCTTCATCAATTATTGCATAATGCCAAGAGAATTGAGAGAGAAAATCCTGATCAATCAATGCTATGTCATAAGTTGTCAATAGCACATCAAATGGCAATGTTGGAACCTGTAAGAAATACCGAAGTTGAAGAAAGATGTGAGATTATATTACCTCAATACATATTTGGTGCATATAGTTATGCATTGAGGCAAAAAAAAAAGGTGTAGAACTCTTACAATAGATGATGATGTTGGCTCATTTACATACTCGTGCATTTCCCTTCTCAATTTACATCTATGTTCTTTATCGCCAACATAATGAAGCAGTCTCAACTTTGGAGCAAAATTGGCCACTTCAGACACCCAGCCATCAGTCACACTAAGAGGGCACAACACAACTGCAGGATATTTTCAAAACCTTACTGTGCAATTATGATCTAAGCAGATTCAAAATTGGGAGCTGCAAATATAAATATAGACATTTGATCAAGGTAAATTTTATTTACTCACAGAATGGCCCAAGAGTCTTCCGGCATACTTTCAAGTAACACAAAAGGGAGATAGCCTGCAAAGTCTTCCCCAGTCCCATCTATAGCAAAATCATTACCATATAGAAATTCATTATAGTACAATAATCAGCACCAAGAGTTTCCGTTTGTCCTTAAAGCCTCACCACACGCACTTATCACAACAACTCTAATTTAACGTCTAGATGTATTAAACATTAAGAAAATCATCACATGAAAACCGCCACTCAAAATGCCACTCCTAAGGTGCATCTTGACAGCTTTAATACACACAGATATAAACATCTAAACCCCCTGGTGCACTCTCTCTTTTGAGAGTTGCATACACCATCAGAAAGTTAATGACATTTAGATCGTAGAATCCTACGGAGATAACTCTTCTCCACAATGCATAACATTTTGAACTGTAAGTGGTATATTTTGAAGTTATTCTCTATCCAGAATTTAATCGAAAATAGAAATGCAACTTGCAATCAAATCCAAGTGACTACTATGGTGTCTGAAATTTACTTTTGAATTTTAGCCATTCGTAAAAGAAATGACTATTGAAGGGGTTGGACTATAACGTAGATCTTCTAAGCCTGACAGATGGTATGAGGAGTTTACAATTACAACTAAAAGTAACATTCAAATTTGAATTGGCATCTTCCAGTTCCAATTTGAAGCCAAAATTCTATGAAAGTGTACACTCAAGAATTTGTCGATTGCTTTGGTTGACTCCACGATAATCAGTAGGTTTTCCTATGACTAAATTATAAATTCTTATTAGAGACAACTCCTTCAAGAATGAGAACCATCAATTATCCGCAACAGTATCAACAATTATTAATTACAAAAGACAACAAGCAGACAAAAGCATGGTATCAAAACTTTCCAAGTCTTTCATTCATATGAAATTGAAATACGATTCTAAAAGAAAGAAACACCAATAAATCAATATAACATTCACATTGCCAGTTCTGCTAGGCTCCTACTACCAAAGACTCACCTCGTCACCTGCAAAAAAATACAGAAAAACAAAACAAACAAACAAAAAGATCATTAAAAACTACTTGAAACTCAATTAAAGAAAATCTCAGCACAATCATGCTATCAAACAACCACTGCTGTATAAAAGTACTTCAAGAAGTGCGTAACTTAAATATACTTGTATTTCTCCACAAACATTCCATATGGAACCGAAAGAGGTCGGTTGACTGTACCTAGTATGACGTTGACGCCGAGGTGATACCGTCGAATGAGCCACGATACACCTTCCACTTGATGAGGCTTGAGTGTCGCATTGATCCCGTAGTCGAGAATATCGGCGCGCGCTTCATTGGCGGCGCGTGAGTCTCCGTCGTACACGCACTTTGCCGCCACGATTAGCCTCTGCTTGTAATCCATCTTTGCCAAAGCGGTAGTGCCGTAGTGGTGAGCGTGGCGGCGTGAGTTGTAAATTTTGTAGCTGAAATTACTGAAACACCCTCATCCGGAATTTACAAGGTAATAATATAAAAGGAAATTTTTATTAATGGTAATAAAATAAAATAAACTTTTTTATTTAAGGTAATAAAATAAAAGGAAATACGTGGATAGAAGGTAACTTTTAAGATCAGGTTCTTTACTTTTTCTACTTCTCACATCTTTTAGATGTTTAGATTTTTTATTTTTTTATTTTTCAACCTTTGTCTAGATTTTATTATCACAATTGTTTCTATACACCAGGTGCACGGATTCTAGATCAGTGCAACCGGATCAACCCGTCCAAAAATGTCTTTCACGCGCCCCCACGCGCCCAAACCCTAGCCCAAACCCTAACTCAAATTCTAGTTCTGCTGTATATTGACATAACATTTTAGTTTAGCGAACTTAACCTTTTAGTTATATGCACATAACCTTTTGCAATGCTGAGTAGTGAAAAAAGTATAAGTTATTCACTGAAAAGGTTATGAAATTTGTATATAAAGGTTATAATATTACAGTATAAAGGTTATATCATTACAACATAAAGGTTTCGGCTATATTGAATTTTTATAGTGAAAAAATTATAAGTTATTTATTAAAAAGGTTATGAAATCTGTACATAAAGGTTATACTATTACAACATAAAAGTTTGGGTTATATTGCATGAATTTTTATAGTGAAAAAAGTATAAGTCATTCAGTGAAAAGGTTATGAGAGCTGTACATAAAGGTTACACTATTACAACATAAAAATTATATTATTACAACATAAAGGTTATGACATAAATTATAAAAAAAAAAGGCGCGGATCTGGGTTAAACCGGACCCGACCCGATCCGAATGCCCAATTACATGGATCATGACCCATGCACCTGGTACGCACAAACACTACTCTTTTATTATACATATACATAATAACAAGAATATTTATAACCAATGTGTATTCATAATCAAGTAAAAAATAAATAAAAAGGTTACGTAAGCCTTGCACATAATAATTAGAACATTGTTTTGAAAACACTATCATCTGCAGAAAAAGGCTTGAAATTAATGGAGGCAATTTTGTGAAAATAGATAAATAGCAATGGACGAACACTAAGAGATTTTGAACTGTTTAAGTCTAGCCATAACATTTTACATTTATTGTTTTTAAAATAAACATTAAATGAGGCATATTACCCATTTCAAAATAAAGAAAAGAAGACATGAGGATCTCAAAAGACCATGTCCAAAATAAAAATTGGAATAATTTAAAAAGAGAGAAAAGAAAGGTGGATGAATGCAAATAAACCACATGAGGTGAAAAAATAGTTAAATTCAATCATCGCTTGAAATCTACAAGATTTTATCCAGGTGAAATATATTTTACCTTTGGCAAAACTATAATGACAATCAATTGTGATTCACTCAATATGATGGTTTTGATACTTGATGTGACCCTGATTGGAAATTAAATTAGTTGATTAGAAATTGATTTTTATTTTATTTTTTTGTAAAAATTTATACACAATCTCACGTAAGATAAGTCTCATATGAATTTTATGGATCAGTCAAAGAACAATCAACATGAGTCATTCTAGTCAATGAAATTGATACGAGTCATCAAACTAACTCACAAATCTAACATAATTATATGAATATTAACTTGTTTTATGGTTAATGTATTAATTATGAAGTTGAAAAATAATTATCAATTCAATATTCTAACCGCTAGAAAATATTTATTTACAAGTTTATAAAAATATTAATAATACATGTAATATTATTAGTTTAATGTTTGTGTTTGATTGGGTTTTGGCTGACCGAGACTTCGTCTTACATAACTCATTTTATTTTTTAGATTGAACTTAATAAACATAATATAAAAAACTTGTATTCACTTAAACATTAATTTAAAATGATAATGCCAATTGAAAATAATCACTTGATATACGACCAATATGTAAATGAAGATTTTCCGCAACACTCATGTCTTATTTATTATTGTTATTATTTTAAGTTCGAGATATTTTTAATCTTTCAATTTTCAATCATTTTTGAGAAACATAGCATTTTAATTGTAATGATTAATTGGAATGTGAAAAATTAATCGTATATTTTATTATTTTATTATGCATATTATTTTATATAATATATTAAGTATTTCTAATCAAGTTGAGATATTTTTATCTTTATATATATATATATATATATGAGTTTTGATCAGACACACACTTTAAGAGTAAAAGGATATGGTAAAATGCACAAATCATCAATGAAAAAAACAATTTCGGATGTGATAAAACGCACAAATTATCAAAAGGAAAAAACAATTTCAAAAGCAAGAGTTTGTCCTGAAAAATCATTAAAAGAAAAAACAATTTTAAACACAAGAATTAATCGTGGTTATGGCATTAGTGGCATGATAGGAGAAAAAGAAAAAAACAATTTTAAAATCAAGAGTTCGTCATGGTTGGACATTAGTGGGCATGACAGGAGAAGTTGTACCACGTCATTGACATTGTATAACATTTTCTCATCTTTTTTCTTTTTTGAAAGTTTTTAATTTAGAAAATTATGGTGCTTTTTATTTTTATTTTTTTCACATGTGTAGATTCATTATATTTGATGATAAAAAAAAAGACAATAATTAAACAGACTTAAGAATTGTGAGGATTGATCGAAGACTTGTTGATAGCTGATGACTTGGTATTTTCAAGATTTTGAAAATTGATTGAACACTTTTTGGTAATTGATGACTTGGTATTTTAAGAATTTTGAAAATTGATTGAAGAGTTCTTGAGTTGGGGATATGATTTATTGATTTTGAAAATTTGTTGAGAATTTATTCTCTTTATTGCTCAATTCATATTTTAATTTTTATGGTTAATTTTGAGAATATCTCAAATATTGATTATGATTTAAGATTTCTTGAGAATTGATTAATTAAATATTTTGAATTGCTTCATTTAATTGATTAATTTAATATTTTTCATGTAGCGTCTGTGTGGATGAGAATTAGGAAGAATATATATGATTGATGTGTGACATGCGAATTGTTAAAAAAATCTATGTTAATAAGAGGTTAGGTCTATATTTGAGATGATAATTGTTGACGTCGGAATTTGTAAGAGAATAATTCATAATCTAACACCCAAATGTAATGAATATAAAGTGAAAAATGTGAGAAAGACTGGCCCGGAGCCTACTCAGGCAATTTAGTTCGGCTGATCCTAGACGGTAAAATGACCGGGTAGGATCTTATAATATTGACTTAGAGAAATGAGCTCTCTAGTGCTGTTTACAGAATATGATTTTTCATCCCTTTACAAGTTAAAATTACATCTATTTTTAAACAAAAAATACAAGTAGTGGGAGGTTACATCCACCTCTCCACGATCTCCTCCTCAACCGCTCTCTATTCTTAAGAAAGTGGGGAGTTGGCTTAATCATCCACTTCCCTTTTGTAGGATAGTTGGAGTGGTTTTCTCAAAATCCTGCTCATCTGATTTTTTCTGAACTTTCTTGCCAAATCCTGGTCGGGTCGATAATTGTCATTTCTGGTCGGCCTCCTTAGATCGAACTCTTCTGGTCGGCTCGTTCATTTATGGTCGGCCTCCTTAAATCGAGCTATTCTGGTCGGCTCGTCCACTTCTGACCGGCCTTCTTAGATCGAGCTCTTCTGATCGGCTCGGCCATTTCTGGTCGGCCTTCTTAGATCGAGCTCTTCTGGTCGGCTCTTCCATTTTTGACCGACCTCCTCACCACTTCTGGCCTTCTTATATTTCATTTTGTTCCATTAGGGTTAGGGGTACAACAATAATTGATAAGAGACTATATATATGAAAAAATTGATTGATGAGATGTTAAGTGTTTGAGATGATAATTGATAAAAAAATCTGTATGTGAACCATTTCTTTTTTTAAAACAAATTTAAAAAAAAACTATAATTCAAATGCCTTAAAAAAACTGCTAATTACATCTACTATCTACTTCCTTTGATTATTTTTCAATATAGACCTTTGCTTTTAATTTAAAGACTTTTAATTTTTTTAAAGTGATTATATTGATGTATTGATTAATGCAATATTTATTAAATCGAAAATTTAGTTTTCTTAGAAAATTGTTTTCTAATTATTTTAATATATTTTTATTAGTAATGAAAATAATGTATATAGAA
This sequence comes from Scutellaria barbata, assembly GCA_028654395.1. Classification (NCBI taxonomy): domain Eukaryota; kingdom Viridiplantae; phylum Streptophyta; class Magnoliopsida; order Lamiales; family Lamiaceae; genus Scutellaria; species Scutellaria barbata. Next base: position 6,725,602 of record CM053646.1, on the reverse strand, counting down.
CAAAATTTGGAGTACTACTATAATTATTGAGGATATTATTGATTATTGATTGGGTATTTATTAAATCAACAAATTTTATTGAATTTTAATATATTTTTATTAATAATGAAAATAATGTATATCGACCAAAATTTCACGGTTTTCTTAAAAAACTGTTTTTTTATTATTTTAATATATTTTGATTAGTAATGAAAATAATGTATATCGAACAAAATTTCGAGTGCTACTATAATTATTAATTTATGCAATATGTATTAAATCGATAATTTATTGAATATTTATTAAATCAATAAAATTTATTGAGGATATTTATTAAATCAATAAGCACGATATTATTGATTTATGCAATATGTATTAAATCGATAATTTATTGAATATTTATTAAATCAACAAAATTTATTGAGGATATTTATTAAATCAACAAGCACGATACATCTACAACAAGTATAATACTTACTCAATAATAGTTTTTTTTAAACAAATCTTTAAAAAAATGTAATTCTTTTAAAACAAATCTAAAAAAAAATGTAATTCAAATACGAAAAAAAACGACTAATTACATCTCTCACCAACTTTCTTCCACCACTATTGAATAAAAATAACTGCTAATCACATTTAACATCAATTACGTAAAAAAAAAATTATATGTATAATATAAAATATTAAAAATTAAATTTTTTAAAAAAAAATAGTGCGTATGGTTTACATTCTTCAAATACGCGCCTGATCAACACTATATATATATATATTAAAAATTGTTCCCTTTTTATTTTTCCTCTCTCCTTACTAACTGTTTTCTATTAATAAGATCATCATTTATTCATTTTCTTCTTAGTAAACTATTCTCTTCATTTTTCCATTTTCTTCTTAGTAAACTATTCTCATTGTTAATAAGATCATCATTTCCCCATTTTTTTCTTAGTAAATTGTTCCATCCTTTCTCAATTTTCTTCCTAGTAAACTGTTGTCATCACCACTCCATTTTAGTAAATTGTTCTCATCTTTTCTCTATTTTCTTCTTAGTAAACTATTGTCATCATCCCTCCATTTTCTTCTTAGTAAACAGTTGTCATCACCACTCTGTTTCTTAGTAAACTGTTCTCCTCCTTTAATAAGATCATCATTTCTCCATTTCTGAGTAAACTGTTCTCCTCCGTTAATAAGATCATCCTTTCTCCATTTCTGAGTAAACTGTTCTCCTCCGTTAATAAGATCATCTTTTCTCCATTTTGTTCTTAGTAAACTGTTCTCTCCGTTTCTTAGTAAACGGTTCTCCTCCCTTAATAAGATCATCATTTTTCCATAAGATCATCATTTCTTCATTTTTTCTTCTCAGTAAATTGTTGGGTTCAGTAAACTTCTCAGTAAACTGGGGTGATAAACTGTTGTCATCACCCCTCTATTTTCTTAAGATCATCATTTCTCCATTTTTTCTTCTCAGTAAATTGGGGTGATAAATTGTTGTCATCACCCCTCGTTTTCTTAAGATCATCATTTCTTCTTTTTTTCTTTTCAGTAAACTATTGTCATCACCCATTCTGATCAGATCTTTTCTCCATTTTTTCTTCTCAGTAAACTGTTGTCATCACCCCTCCGTTTTCTTCTGGTCAGATCATCATTTCTCCATTTTGTCATCACCCATCTGTTTTCTTCTGATCAGATCTTTTCTCCATTTTTTCTTCTCAGTAAACTGTTGTCATCACCCCTCCGTTTTCTTCTGATCAGATCATCCTTTCTCCATTTTTTCTTCTCAGTAAATTGTTATCGGCACCCTCCTTTTTTCTTCTCAGTAAACTCCATTTTTTCTTTTCAGTAAACTGTTATCGTCATCCCTCCTTATTTTTTCTTCTCATTTTTTCTTCTTTTTCTTCTCAGTGAACTTCTTAGTAAACTCCATTTTTTTTCAGTAAACTGTTATCGTCACCCCTCCTTATTTTTTCTTCTCAGCAAACTTCTGCTTCTCAGTAAACTCCATTTTTTCTCAGCAAACTTCTCAGTAAACTCCATTTTTTCTTGTCAGTAAACTGTTGTCATCATCCCTCCGTTTTCTTCTTATCAATTTACAAATGGTTATTTTTTTTGTTTTAATAAGATCATCCTTTCTTTCTTTTCTTTTCAGTAATTAATTTTTTATTTTTATTTTTGTGTCTTCCTTCCATTATCGTAAACTCATGTTATACTTGAGTAGACATTATAATCCATTGTATTAATATTTTACTCAAATTAATTTGAACTATTGCAAACAATATAAAATACTTTACGAAATAACAATAAGAATACGTCGCAAAATCATGGTTGATAAATTAAGAAAAACCAAATGACGGTAAAGCAATATGAAGACACCAATTTGGGGAGAGAAATATTAGAGAAGAGTAGGTAAGTTGAGAAGACGGAAATATTAGATAAGAGTTGATAAATTGAGAAAAAATAAAGCTGAGGGCAGATTATATGAAGACAACAATGAAGACAACAATTTAGAGAGAAAAATATGAAGACATCGATTTGGGGAGAAAAATATTAGAGAAAGAGTTGATAAATTGAAAAAAAAAAAATCAAACTGAGGGCATATTATACTAAATTAATATGAAGACAACAATTAGGGAGAGAAAATTAGAAGATAGTTTTTAAATAGAGAATTTGAGTGTGCTAAAACTGTAAACATTGTTGATGAGAACAGTTTACTACGAAGGAAATGGAGAAAAGATGATCTTATTAACGGAGAGATGATGAGAGTAACCGGAGGAGGGATAATATTATTATTAACGGAGGGATGATGAAAACAACCGGAGGAGGGATGATGAGAACAGAACAATCGAAGGAGGGATAATATTATTAAAACAAAGAAAGGATCTTATTAAAACAAAAAATAATCATTCTGATAAATTGAAGAGAAAAAAAGCAAAATAATCATTTTGATAAATTGACGAGATGAAAACGGAGGATGATGAGAACAACCGGAAGGGATAATATTATTAAAACAATAACTAGGGATAATGAAACAATCGGTTAAAATAATAACTAAAAAGAACAACCAGGATAATATTATTAAAACAATAATTAAAATACATTATTTAGTTGTAAATCAGACTTCTTCAGTTAGCAAACATATGAAAAACGGCTAATATTTATCATTAAGAATATTTATGAACATATTTATTATGTTAAAAATATTGAGGATATAATAAAAATATTTTAAATATTAATAAATTATGTATAAAAATTATAAATAGTCTTTACTTTAAATTTTAATCATTTCTTAGAATTTTTCTAATATCAACCTTGAATATTTCTTGAAATTTTAAATATTCATGATTATGAATATTAATAGAAATAATGTTAATTTTAAATAGTAATTTATGATAGTAATATCATGTCAATTCTAAACGTTAATTTTAAATGTAATTTATTTTAATGTGATAGTGTCAATTTTAATTTAAATGTTTATTTCATTTAGGCGCTAAACTTAATTTATTGTGTAGAATAAACTTTATTTTTGCATAAATATATACATTTTCGTGCTTTAAAATTTGTCGATATTTCACTAAATTTTCAATATGAATGATTATGAATATTAGGTGGATAAGTATATTTTTCAAGAATATTGCTAAAAAGAAATATCAATATATATATTTTCTCGATTTTCTTGACCAAATTTATATTTTCAAATTACATATGTGTATATATATATTGATATCAATAACTTTTTATATTTTATGAATATTTCAGAAAAACATTAATCTTTTATATGTCAATTATATCATTGATATTGAAAACGTTTTTAACCCTTAAATATTTATTAAATTTTTTAAATTAATAGCATTTATATTTCTATTGAGATTGATATTTTAAATTTGTATTACAACTTGATTTGAATATTGAAAAAATATTAATTTTATTAGTTTTTTTAAAACAATAGTCTTTATATCTCTTTTGAGATTGATATTTCGAATTTATATTACAACTTAAATTGAATATCGAATTTTTTTAATTTCTGTAAGAAAACAATCCGTGAATCAACAATTTGGGATAACTAGTATACCATTTAAATATTATCTTAATATTTCATTTTTAGCCAAGGTTAGTATTAACATTAATTATCTCTAAAAAAAAATCAATGTTCTAATTATAAGCACGATTCAATTTAATTAATTATTATAAATAATATGATCTCTTTCCTTTTGTTGATATCTTCAATAAAAAACAATAATTTAAACAATTTCAATTATAATTCAAGAAAAATTTGATAATAAAATTGATGATAGGTAGAACTCATAATTATTTTTTCAATATATATAATATTTAAAATTTTCTAATTTAATTATTTTTTATAAATAATATTTAAAATTTACTAATTTAACTATTTATTTTAATTTAACTACATTTTTTTTAATATGCTAGCGTGTGTGCATATATCAAGAATAATAGTCAACAAAAAAGTGCTAATTGAACTAAGTTAGACTATTAAATATTTAAAAAAATCATGAATTGGATGTCACTCCTCCAAATTTGTTCCCTATTATTGTGAGCCTTGAAGCCACGTCTAAATTGTCAATTAGTATGCGATTAGATACTTAATGAAAGCATAAGCATCTTTGGCAGGCATTTTGACTAAAAAAAGGTCGTCAATTTAGGTACAATTAATTGGACACTATTTTAATTTTCAAACAGATGTTGCTAAACATATGTTTTAGTGTTAATTACTTCAAACACAAAACTCCTAAGATGTGTTTGAATTAAAGAATATGAAGAATGATTTGACACCTATAACAACAAATTCATTAGTCATGTTTTTGTTTTCATTTTAATCAAAATTTAAGCAACTTGTGTGAATTTTAAATGCACTATAATTTAATAAGATTGAAAATATATTTATTTCATATCTTGTATTTCAAATCTCTGGATCCAAACATAAGCTCAATTCTTTTATTTATGATCTCTATGCAATTCAAAAAGTGATTCAAAATAGCCATATAATCCTCCTTTCCTTTTTTCTTTCTAAATAATCAGACAATTGCATACTTGTATATTAACTTGTTCGAACATACATACCAGACCATAAATCACATGCTTTAGATGACCATAGAATTTATACACAACCCATGTTGGCTAGGAAGCCACATCGAATTTTTTAAGTTATGATTATGTCAACTTACAAACAATTTCTTTTCAGATGAAACTGTTATTCTAATATATAATTCAAAATCCGTTTAGGAAAAACTATTACTATAATCAAACCGTGTATAGCTCTATTTTCACATAATTATACCAACAAAGAAGCAATGGTAAAATCCCACTTAATTTGTCACTAGACAATGTCCCATTGTCCCCATTGAATCAATGGAGGTTAAACCCTAAATCACACTATTCCCCACCACCACCTTCAAAGATCCTCCCACTTAGGAGAAAATAAAAATGGTTTTGATTGGAAGCCAACACCAAAATTGGAAAACTCCCATGTATAATTTGTCCACTTTCAATTTACTACAATATATAAGGGGACATATGTAGTTGAGAATGAACTCATCAGATTCCCTCATTAGACGGCAATTAATTATGTAGCCCATTATTTGCTTGTCATTTTGTTGACAGTATCATCTCCAATTATGCTAATAAGTATCAATGTGACACATCACAAATATACATTTGATTATTATATTTGTAGGAAGAATATATTACAAATTTAAATTTGAGTCAATGTATAATTTATAACCTAACAATTAGAAGTTCATTTGTTAAAATAAATTTGGTTTTTGTCTATCATATTTGTGAAACGATATTATTTGATAAGGTCTTCTATTTTTATTTTTTATATGTTTTTTAAGTTAAAATAAAAATAAATAATGTTATTAATTTTGAGGATTACCGTAAAATGAATAATTACTAGTGGTAAGAAATATATACTATGTACATAGTCATTTCTTTATGATTATTGCTGCACTAGCTTTACATTTAGTTTTAACTGCTACCTCCATCATAATTTATTAAGCCTTTTTTTTTTTGTTATACTTAAGTATATACAGGAAATTAAGATTTTATTACATAATCTATCGCATTTTATATATTGCCATAAATTTAATTTGTAAATAAATTGTTACATGCATGTATGTTTGTGATAGCATATACGTTTTGTTATAATTAAATTGGATGAGCTGGTTTAACTGAGTAAAGATATGTCAACATATATATGCTCAATTAATTAAATGGTCTCGATATAATTGTTCAACTTCTTGGATACTAATTATTTATTTAGATTTATTAAGAAATTTACTTAAATTTACTTGTACAATTTATAAATGAGTTTTTTTTTTTTCTAATTTTAAATTTGTTAAATGAGTTTTTACCGATTACATATACATTTCCTATGCATTAAAGTTTAACAATAACTTATTATATTAATATTTTTTTATATAGCAAAGTAAAAAATGTAGTCATTAATCATCAGTTTATTATATTGCATTAGGTGTTATATATAATACAATAGAAGATTCCCGATGCATTTTAATCGTGTCACTTTGCAATATAGTTACGTGAGCTAGTTACTCAACTTGCCGATTTGTGATTGATTCTGAATGAAATTTAATTTCAAATTAACTATATATCCAAATTGTTATATGGTCACATAGAAAAACTATTTCAAATAGGGTTATATAAAATTGGGGAAGCATTCAAGTAGGTGATGATTGTAAACTTGTTAAAGGCCTAGTTGATTTGATGACCCACGTACTGGACTTTATTGAATTCAACTCCATGTCTAGTGTTTGCCCTAAAAACAATCATAATAAGGTGAAAAATAATATATATATATATATTTTATTTTGGAAATTATTATTTTCCACCATAATCATAACGAAGCAAGAAAGCAATGGAAAGTGGGGACATAAATACAGTTTTATGGGTGTTCTACATCAATTTCCACTTACAAAATATAAACTGTTTTGGTTTTTTTATATGTATAATATATAATTTTTTGAATCGAAATATCAAATTTTATTTTACAATTTGGAGTTACTTGGTATTGAATCCACAGCATTATAGACTTTGTTTGGGGGATTAGATTTCAAAGAGAATATAATTAAAATTCCTATAATATAACTACATATGGCAAATTTAAAAATTTGAAATACTTAATTATTATTTTCGAAAAAAAATGTTTGCAAATGAAGTAATACTTTTTAGTTAAACGAGCAGTATCTTAACATTATAATACTAATATATTTCAAAATTCAAATCATATTTTAATAAGTTGGAACATGCACGAATTGAAAGAAGCAGATCGAATTGCACAAATTTTGAAATCAGTGCATCAGTTGTACAAGAAACTCGATAATTCTTCACGATTATGTGGATTTATGATTTAGAGTTGGTTCAAGATTTTAAATGTGGTATAGAGTTTAGAATCAAAATAATTGATACCTCCAAATATTGAACAATAAAATTCAAAACTTAAGAGAGAGAGTAGGTGAAAGTGCCCCCTGTCTGAGTCCCACCATTCATTTTCAGTGTGCCCAACGAAATGTTATAACTTAAAACAATGGTTTCCCACAATCCCTCACGCCAACCATATATTCTTAAATAAATCAAAAAGTTATTGCATGTAACTTAGTATGTACCAACCATTTAACATATTCTTCTCTAAAAACAAATTATATATCTATATTTTACATATATGTGACCCTAGCTAATATAAATGACTGCCAACTCAGCCGGCAATTAATTTCTTCCCCATTTACATGACACAAGCATTAGAATATCAAAATATGAGAGTCCTTCCATTAAGATTTATATTCGGACGTAACACCATTTATAAAAAAGTTATCATAAATTAATTAACATCATATATATATATGGAACAAATTTTAATAATAGAAATAACTTAAATGGATTAGGTCTAAGTAGCTAGGCGAGTTTGAAGATAAGTGCGCTTGGTTGTGTTTTCATTTCCTATTGTTTGCCTTGATGCAAGAAAAATTACTTGATTTTTTTTTTCTTTGATGCAGAAAAGATAAGAGTATGGCTCGATAAAATAAGAGTATAAAAGAGTTGTAACGAATTTAATTAATACGAAATTAATATCTTATTTTTAGAGATAGTGAATGTACGTGATATCTGATTTCAATATTGATAAATTATAGTAAATTGGATATTTACTATATTATCAATTCAATCAAGATCTCGGCAACGTTTCATTAATGTTAAGAAGTGAAAAAATGAATGTGTATAGTGATCAATTTGTAATAGATTAGGTTTCAAGCTAACTTGTCCTACAAACATTAATTTATATAAGTTTGAGTGTTCATTACAAGTACAATAGAGAACATAAACAAACACATTTTGGGAGTTTTACAGAGTCAAAGCACTTTTATTTATTTATTTAAATAGTCACATCGATAACAATGATAGGATTGGAACTACCATAAAAAATGGTGGCGAACTAGTAGTACTAGTAACTACTTGCATAAACTAGCGATGAAATGGGGATGATATTCATGCCCCATCACCTTGAGTAAAATAAGGATACCTTATTTCCCAATATATATATATAATATTATTTTTTGAATAATTTTGATTTTGTAATATATATATAATATAATTTTAAATATACGTATATATTTGAAAACATAAAGGCTAAGATCTCATTAGTTCCTCATCTCTGTCCAGCGCAGTTAGTTCATAGTTTATATCTTTTTTGTTGACTAATATTGATTCAAATGGTAATATTGAGCTATTAGAAATTTTATTGTTTTGTAGAATTTCTGAATAAGAGTTTTTGAAGTTGTTATATGGGTGAATGAAAATTTGAAACTCAAAATTATGACTTTTTAAGATTTTTTTTGTTTGTTTGTTGTTGTTTAGGCTTAAATGTACTAATTTATGTCATATACAAATCTAATTTTTTTAAGCTCAAGTGTTTCTCATAACTAGAGTTTAATACTCTTTGATCGATTGATCGAGTTTATCCAACAATCTGGTATCTTCTTTTGTGTTCGAATTGTTTTGGCCTTCTTGTCTTGTTTGATAATATTTTTAAGGCTAAATAGCCAAAAAAAAAATCCAAATCTTTTAGAGTTTTTACTATTTTAGTTAATTTTTTAAAAATTGTTAATTTAGTCATATTATAGTAAATTAGTTGCAATTTTAATTAAATTTCAATTTTAATCAAAATTAATTGTATATGTCATATGTGGCGGATATATGGATGGATAGAGAAATCATTTACAACTCATCAAAAATGAAAAAAAAAAACTAAATACCTCATCAATTGTTTTTTATTTTATTCTCCACAACACTCAAGTCCAATGTCCAATTCTCTTTATTTTCTTTAATCTGTAAATTCAAGATAATGTATTTATTATTTTATTTTTTTCATTTTTGATGAGGTATAAATGATTTTTTTTATCCATATGTCCGCCACGTAAGACATACTCTATTTAGTTTTGATTAAAATTAAAATTTGACTAAAATTGAAACTAATTTTGGCTATAATATGGCTAAAGTAACAATTTTTAAAGAATTAGCTAAAATAACAAAAACTCAAAAAAATTTAGATTTTTTTGACTATTTAGCTTATTTTTAAACCTAATTTTAGTTCTTCTTGTCTTGTTTGATGATATTTTTAGATCTAATTTAAAGAACAGAGGTTTTGTGTTATATCTTTGTTAGAATTTCGTCATTATCCTAGAAAATAATCGATCCTTCAACACTGTATGAGAGGATGGGATTGAAAATAATTATATTTATCTTTAAAAAAAAAGTTCACGCAAGTCTCAATTCAACTTCATTCCCATTCTAGATAGCCATCTCAATCCTTGTTCATACTAACAAGGACTTGATACTCTTTAGAATGAGGCATCTTTGTTTTATGTGTTTTCTCTTAACATAATAAACATAACTGTGCAAACTCATTTGTTAAAAGAAGTTTACTTATTCAAAAGAATATTCTCGTTTAGTTGTGACAATAAGCTAACAATAGTCTTTTTCGTGTTTTTTGCCCTCCAATTTGCACATATTGTATAAGAACCTTCATTGGTGTAAATTAAATTTATTTTACTTTAATGTTACTAGAAGCTTTGTACTTTTGCTACTCAATTTACATTTGTCCAAAAAATCACATATTCTTAAAATAAAAAAGGTATCAAATTCCTGCAATAACCTCATTCTCCAAATCTCCGTCCAGATGTCAAATTATTGAAACAAGAAAGTTAAGAGAAAATATTATTTTAAAAAAGTTAAAATAAAAGTTACAAAAAAAAATTTGGAAAAAACTTTATATAAAGGCTCGTGCCTTGTTTCCCAACATCATCACTCCCATACTACAACACTCAAAATGCTAGCTAAAGCTTGTCATCTCCGCCCCATAAACCTCCCCACCACCGCGTCTCCGCCCAGAGCGCCACCGCCAACGTACAACCCAGCACAGAACAACACCACCACTCGTGCCATATCCATCACCGCCCCCCCCACCACCACCACCGCCCCTGAACGCCCCACCAAAGTACAAGACACCAATGCTCTAAACGACACCGTCGCGGCCTTCTGGGACTACCAATTCCTATTCGTCTCCCAACGCGCCGAGACCACGGTGCCCATTCCCCTCCCCCTCGTCGACGGCGCGTTGCCCCACGACTTCCCCTCCGGCACGTACTACCTCACCGGGCCGGGCCTCTTCTCGGACGACTACGGCTCCACCGTCCACCCCCTCGACGGCCACGGCTACCTGCGGGCCTTCAGCATCGACGCCGTGAGCGGGAAGGTGGAGTTCATGGCGAGGTACATAGAGACGGAGGCGCAGGCGGAGGAGCGTGACCCCGACACCGGCGAGTGGCGGTTCACCCACCGTGGCCCGTTTTCGGTGCTGAAAGGCGGCAACATGGTGGGCAACACGAAAGTGATGAAGAACGTTGCTAACACCAGTGTTTTACAGTGGGGTGGGAGGCTGTTCTGCTTGTGGGAAGGAGGCGATCCTTATGAAATCGATGCCAAAACCTTGGATACTTTGGGCAAATTCAACGTCGTCGATGACCGGAAAATGTCACCGGAAAATGACCACCGGCCTGGTTTCTTTGTCGACATGGCTGCTCAATTTTTGAAACCAATACTATATGGTATGTATATATTATCACAGAAATTCATATGAAATCGTCTCACATAAAACCTTATGTGAGACAGAGCCTTATAACATTAATCGTACCGAATAGATTAATTCATTTTTATTGATCTATATGAACCTCATATTACATAAGATCTCATGTGAACCGTTTCAATTAAAACTAATGACAAATTATATTGATTGGTGCATGCATTTCAAATCTTGATTAAAACATGCATAAGTAATTGGAGGATATTCTGGAATGATTATATTTTTTTATTACTAAATTTTATGTCCATATATTGGAATCAAATTTTGCAGGAGTGTTCAAGATGCCTCCTAAGAGATTTATGTCTCATTACAAGATTGATGTACGAAGGAATCGACTGTTGATCATGTCATGTAATGCTGAAGATATGTTACTTCCTCACAGTCATTTTACTTTCTACGGTATGTAAGTTTATCTTTATAATGATAATTTAATTTTTAATTAATCCTTGGATTTACTAAAAAAACATGTACTAATCATTCATATAGAAAGAGTTTTCCATTTGTTTTACTAATAAGGTTCCTTGATGAAAATGATAACATCATGTTTGTTTGTTTTAATTTATGTTGGTGGGATTTTCAAGAATGTGACAATTTGGGTTTTGTCCAAATATAAGTGACAGGATTTAGTATATAGTTGCGAGGAATATACTTCATTGGACAAAAAATACATATGGGACAAAAATACTTAGGCGCTGTCACATTCCAAATATACTAGTTTATTATTTCTATATTCTCTTTTTATGTGGGTGGTTTAGTACTATTTTTTTTTTTTAAATTTTGTTAAATTTAAATTTCCAGAATTCGACTCCAATTTTAAGCTGCTGCAAAGACAAGAATTCAGCATCCCTGATCACTTGATGATCCATGATTGGGCCTTTACGGACTCTCATTACATACTGTTTGGAAATAGGATCAAGCTAGACATTGCAGGTAATTCTTCACCATTTTTCATTTTTGCTTTAATATATTTGAGCCCTAAATTTGTGTATTTGTATTATGTAGAGCATTTTCACCTTCTAATTTTATTTTTGTTTGATTGTTTTTAACCACAGTTGTTAAATTGATTGAAATATATTAGTCCAAAGATATTGTACTATTAGATTACACTAACAATATGGATGTGTTCAAAGTCCCATAAAATGACCAAGAGGTATAGACGATGATATTCTCATTTCTCATTTTTAATCATTTCAAACTCACAAAGATATTTAAATATAGCATTGGAGATACCAAAGAATATAACTACTATTCACTTTTGTTAATCATTTGAATCACAAAAATTTTCTAATTTTTTTGTTTCCCTCCCTCCAGACCTCATATCTCCTAAAAAAAAAATATATCACCACACAAAATAATTACTTAAAAACTATTGTTTCACTGATATAATTTCATAAAATACAGGTTCAATGAAAGCATTGTGTGGATTATCTCCGATGATATCTGCATTAACAGTGAATCCAAGCAAGCCCACATCTCCAATCTATTTGCTTCCAAGATTTGAAAAAAGTAGTAGTGGTGCACCGAAGAGATCATCAAGGGATTGGAGAATCCCCATTGAAGCTCCTTCACAGATGTGGGTGCTTCATGTTGCAAATGCTTTTGAAGAGAGAAATAATGAGAATGGGGATGTTGAGATTCAAATCCAGGCCAGTGGCTGCTCTTATCAGTGGTTCAATTTCCAGAAAATGTTTGGTACTTTCCAACTCACACTTTCTATATATATGCTCTTTTTTGGATATGGACTCCCAAGTTTGTTCCTTTAATTTGATGATGCTTTTCTTGATTTATAGGATATGATTGGCAGAGTGATAAATTAGATCCCACCATGATGAACATGAAGCAAGGCAAAGAAAAGTTGCTTCCTCACTTGGTGCAGGTATTTTTCTTTTTCAACCTTAAAAAATGTATACATACATACAATCTAGCTTTATTATTGCTAAGTACCTTAGCAAGTGAGATCGCAAGCAGATGTCGAACCCACTAAAAGTGGAGTATATGTAGGGTTTAGCAAGTTGAAAAAACCCAAAAACTCAAAATCTTTATTTTAGCAAATCAAATCGACAAACACAAAAATCGATTCAAACTGAACAGAACCACTCATTTCGATTCAGTTTTTCTCACTTATAGTGGAATCAAGTCGGTTCGGTCTAAAACTGAACCAATACCAAAAATCATCTAATTTAGTAAACCTAACCGTCCCGACTGCGCAAATACCGAACTGAATCACTTGGTTTGATTCGATTTTGTCAATTTTGCTCTAACCCGGATCAATTGACATGATCCTTTCATGACTAATCAAGATTATGATGTCCGTGTACACACAAAGCAGGTGAATATAAGCTTGGATGGTGATGGAAAGTGCCAAAAGTGCAGCATAGAAGATGTGAACGAATGGGAGAAAGCTTCAGATTTTCCAGTCATAAACCAAGAATACTCAGGCAGGTCAAACACCTATATCTATGCAGCCACTTCCTCGGGTTCACGCAGAGCTTTGCCACATTTCCCATTCGACACAGTGGTCAAGCTCGACACCATCAACAACTCCACACTAACTTGGTCCACTGCCAGAAGACGCTTCATCGGAGAGCCCGTTTACATCGCCAAACCCGGCTCCAAACACGAAGACGATGGCTATCTTCTTGTAGTAGAAGTAAGTGTCAAAATCAATCTCTTCTTCTTCCTCGATTTCTATGTTTGAAAATTGATATTGATATATTGGATTTTTTTTTTTCCTTTGCAGTATGCGGTGTCAACACAGAGATGTTATCTTGTTGTTCTTGATTCGAGAATGATTGGGAAGAAGAATGCTCTTGTGGCAAGATTTGAAGTGCCAAGGCATTTGAATTTCCCTCTTGGATTTCATGGATTTTGGGCTCCTAATGTTTGCCCTGCTCCTGTGACAAGCCTAATTTCAAGCCCAAATCAAGACCGTTATAGTGTGAGGCATGAGGAATCCCTTGTTTTGATGAAATAAAATACGAGATTGAAATATGTTTGATTTGTTTTTTAAGTGTGTATATAAGGGTATTTGTGCTATAGTGTAGGAAAAATGTTACACTCTTGTAAAATCTGGTCATGCAGTGTACCAATAGTTGTAACTACATATTTTGTTAATGAAATATAATATGTGTCGGTATTTATTTGTATTATTTAATTCTCGTCGCAATTGTACTGGACTAATGACATGTTTTGAGGATCAGTTCAAATTTTCGATCAAAATTTTATTCTTCATCTTATGTATAGGATTCTTCGACAATAATTGTATTTGAATGAAACAATATTATATATCAATTTCATAAATTAATAGTTCCTAGAGATATAAAAAAAAATGAAATAATTAGGTTCTACTAGAGGTGTTCAACCGATTCGAATCGTTGTTTCGAAAAATCATGAAGTGGCAAATCGAAACCGAATCGTGGGAATTTCGATTTCGCTTCCAGTTTGTAAACATTAGTTTGGAGGTTTCATTTTTTTTTTTAGTTTTTTTAAAATTAAATTTGCATATAAATATTACCATTATTCATATATTACAAAATAACAATTTTGTTTGAGTTAATAATTTGATACAAATTAAATTTAGAACTTACATATACAACTTACAACAACACAACAGTACAACTTACAGGTACAACTTAAAAAATTAGAAATGACAATTTAAATAAATGAAATACAAACCTTATAAAAAAATACAACTTATAATACAAATTAAAAATAATAATCAATACAACTTAAAATGAAAGAGTAAAAAATAATATACATACATAATATTATTTATATATAATGTAATTTAAAAAAAATATAGATAAAACAATGGTTTAATGACCGGTTTTCTGGTTTGATATTACTCAAAACCGAATTCGAACCGTGCAACTATGGTTCATGATTTCAATTTCAAACCGAAACTGTATCAACGATTTTCTAAATCATTAAACTCTAATTCGATTGTAGTATTTCGAGGCAGATGAACATATGAAGGTTCTACTATGTTAGCTACGATAGTTTTGTAAATCAATCTCAATGCGTCAATTGATGAGAACTACACATCTACTATTTGTCCATCAAGACTAGAGCAAAAGAAGAATTTGGGCAACTATTGAAACAAAAAAAAGTATTATGATGGCTGAAACAAATTGAAAATATTGGTATTTTGAAAAAATAATTCATTCCAATATTAATAATATATTATCTCCCTAAGTACAAAACATGTATCTTTTATTATTATTATATGATTGTGTAATTATAACCATAAGTTCCCGATCATATTAAATAACAATATCACCAAAAACAACTTTTCATGTATGCCATTATTAAAATCAATGTATCAATTTAAATTCACAAATATCAATTCACTATAAATATACTTTAATACATTCTCAAGTAAACATAAAATTTCACCATCTACCTAGATATAATATTTAAAAATATCAAAGATCGTATCTCCCCAATCCCCTCAAACTTAATTCGAACATTTAAGTATTTTCCCAACCTACTTATTGATGCACAATATATGTTAAATAATTAAAAAAAATATATTCTATTTTAATTCAATATAAATATAATTATCAAATTATCGATGTGAAATAAACCGCCGGCCCAACCCGGGCTAAGGAAATGTATTTTAACGCATAATTATAAACCCTCTTTTTCCAAACCCTGAAAAGAAATTCCCCCAAATTTCAAAACTCCCTTCCCCCCATCACCACCACTCCGCGTAACTTTCACGGCGACACCACCGCCATGGCCGGCACGGGCTTCTCCTTCTCCGGCGCTTCCTCATTGTCGTCGGCTTCTCCATTCTCATTCGGCTTCTCCAACCCTAGCTCCGCCTCCTCCGCGCCTTCCTTCGGCTTTGGTCCAGGAACGACGTCGTCCGCCTCCTCCACCCCATTTGGCGGTTCCTCTCTCTTCGGTTCGTCGTCTTCATCCTCAACGACGTCGTCCACCGCTGCCTCCCCTTTCGGCACTTCCTCTCTCTTCGGTTCCTCTTCTGCCCCGATATCTAATCTATTCGGATCGTCTTCGGGCACGGCTCCCACTTCGAATTTATTTGGGTCCTCCTCGTCCGGCGCACCGGCGGCTTCTAATCCTTTCGGATCCGTGTCAAGTCCGTCTCCCAACCTTTTTAGTTCATCTTCTGGTGGAGCTTCAACTGCTAGCCCTTTCGGCGCTGTTACTTCAATCGCTGCACCCTCGACTCCATCGCCTTCTTCATCTCCATTCGGAGCTTTATCGTCTTTCGGATCCCCTGCTCCCGGGTCCTCAAACTTGTTTGGGTCAAGTGCTCCAACTCCAAGCCTATTCGATGCATCTTCAGCAGCTCCCGTGAACACTGCTAGTTCGCCTTTATTTGGGTCTGGATCAGCCGTAACTTCCAGTCTATTTGGATCATCCACGCAGGCAACTGCCCAGCCCACCAATGCACCGGGATTTGGGCCGGGTTTAGCCTTTAACACTGGTAAATTCGGATCATCAACGTCAGCGCCAACTGCTGCTGCCACTGCACCTTTATTTGGGTCAGGTGCTGCCTCTTCTAGCTTATTTGGGTCCTCCACATCCTCATCTTCAACTACTACTATCGATGGCACCTCATCATCCTTGTTCGGGGTAGCTTCTGGATCAACTCCGGCTCTTTTTGGTTCGTCCGCCAATGCTTCAAGTTCAGCTTCTTCAGCACCTGGATTTTCATTCCCCGGTTCGTCTACATCAACCTCTGCTTTCTCTTTCTCCATCAATACTTCAAGTTCAGCAGCTTCTGCACCTGGGTTTTCCTTCTCCAGTGCTGCAGCTTCAGCTTCTTCTTCCCCTGGGCCTTCATTTCCTGCACCATCAGCCTCATCAGCACCTGCGTTGTCATTGTCTGCAGCTCCTAGCTCCGCGGCTTCTACTGGTTTTTCGTTTCTAAAGAGCACCAGTAGTTCTGCCGCCCCAGCATTAGCTGCAGTTTCTTCATCATCTTCATCTGGTTTTTCATTTGGAACTTCCGGGTTCTCTTCATCTGCTTTGACAACATCTGTGTCAAGTACACCGGCTTCAAAACCGGTGACTTTTGGTACTACCCCTTCTGCACTGTTTTCGACAGTTACAACCACTACAACTACCAATGTTTCAGCTAGTGTGTCTTCTGCTGCTTCTACTGGTACTGGTGCTAGTTCTACTTTAACCTTTCCAGCATCTGGTGGTACTTCTTCTACATTACCAGCTATCGGCACATCTGCTCCAGCTTCAGGTTTTACTGGTTTCGGTATAACTAGTACACCTGCATCATCCTCTGGAGTCGCGGGCTCTTTCTCACTGTCCTTGAGATCATCCACAACTGCAGCCTCATCCGCATCACAGGCACAATCAACTGCAGCTCTACCTTCTTTTGGTAGGCTTTTCTTTTCCCTTGCTCCTTTATATTGCTTCTTGTATCTCTATTGCCTTTTCTGTCAATATTGTTAATTTGGTCACGACCCTCTATCAGGATTACTGTTTCTGAACTTATGACACTGTCCATACATTTTAACCCTCTATCTGGATTACTGTTTCTGAACTTATGACACCGTCCGTACATTTTAACAAAGCTTTCTTTAATTGACTTGGCTGATATTATAACATCACTAAACCGTATGTAGGTGTCACAACTGTGAGCTCAACAAGTGCAGGGAGTTCAAGTACCAGTTCTGCTGCTCAAACTTCATCTGCCCTGGCTCTAGCTTCTAGTAGTGGGTTTGTGCATCTCTCCCTACAATGCAAGTTTTTTTTTTTTTGTGTTTTTTTTTTTGTTGAACACAAATATTATTTTAATTTCCAAGTTGGGGTCTCTTGAGAGGAATGTTGTTCATTAGATAACTTATGCATTTTAACTGGTGTTTGTAATCATGAATATTGCACTATTTCCTCCCTTGGCATCTCATCTGTGAATTGCGGTTTCTAATCATGTAGTTGGGCTAGGTTTCATCTGAGGGTATATTATATTCTCTAAAACAAATTGCTAAATGGGAATGACTCTTAAAATGATGAGGCACCATAATGTTAGAAAAGGTGACTCAGCAAACTAATTAGCAAATATATATTGGGGGAAGGGGGAGGGGGTTGGATTTTTATAAGAAGTTTATCTATAATGCTATACTGGATCAGACACATGCTCTCTGGTTTATTCTTCTTTTATTTAGAAACAAAGAGGATGAGAAACCACTGTCCTTAGGATGATGTGTAGCTCAGTGGCAAGTTGGCAACTAAGGATTCACTGTATTGCGTTTTGGTATTTTGAGAAATCTGAATGTTGTTTTATGTAGGCGATAACATCCAATGTAGCGTTTTGTGCATTATAAACCTTTGATGAGAACAGCTTTTAAAATGAGAGGCGTGATAATATTAGAAAAAGCTACTCAACTAACAAATTAGGCAAACATATAGAGTAGGGGGCAGGGTAAGAAGTTCATTAATAATGCTATACTGGATTAGAAACTCTTTCTGACTTATTCTTTATTCTTTCTTTTTTTAATAATTTTTTTAATCTAGAAACAAGGAGTCAGTAGATATCACTTCCTGTATAGTCTCCACATGGCCTAAGTTTGAAAGCAATGTGACTTAGTTTGTCATGATGACTAGTGAGAGTTGCTCCTGAGGATTCTCTGTATTTTATTATGGTGCTTTGAGTAATGTGAATAAAGCTTTGTAAAAATCATCTAATGTAGTTTTTTTGTGCAATATTCTCTGAGGTCTGTTTTACTGACTCGTTGTGTGGTTATGCTTGTGCTGAAGGGTTACTTCAACCACCACTGCAACTTTGTCCTCGGTACCAAAGTTACCATCTGAAATCACTGGGAGAACAGTTGAGGAGGTACTAAAAAGTTGTCAAATATTGATTGTTTTGTTGGATTCATAGTTTGCTTATTTAATGCATTTTAAATAACTTTGCTGCATTTTGGAGTTTTCATTATAAATAAACTGATTCTCCAATTACTCAGTCTCAAAGCACCCCCACCCACCTCCCCCCAAGAAAAAAGAAAAAAAAATGGAGTGGTGAATAAATAAAAGACATAAAGAGAAACTAAATGAATGGTATCTGGTGCCTGCCAAAAATGTGTCAACATCCGTTGTCCTATTACTTGTTTAATGCTCTTCATTTGTATCAATACATGAATAATTGTCCATGAATTTTCTTCTCATGTTTCCATGTCTTTCCTATTTGCGTTACTGAAGTCCAAACCTTATGCGGATAAATTTGTAGATCATTAAGGAATGGAATACAGAACTACAGGAGCGTACTGGAAAATTTCGGAGACATGCTAATGCTGTAGCTGAGTGGGATCGTAGGATTCTCCAGAACCGTGATATTCTTCTCCGGCTTGAGGTATTTGAACACTTCACATGGTACATACATAATAACATGTCATTTGTGTGTGTTGCTTAGGTGGATACAGTGCCTGGTTTTAAACGTTCCAAGTTGATCATTCTCTTGTTTTGATTCCCCCCTTCTTCCTTACCCTGACAAGTCTTTGTGAAATAACTCCAATGAGAACAAAAAAGAAGGCGTTAAGAGACCCTCCTGGCCCAACCCTAGAAGTTTCTCCACTTCGATGATGTGTTAGTTGTTAGTTGTTAGTTGACATCTGTTCAATACCATAATATCATTCAATCAGAAAACTATGGCCTGTAGAAGGCTTGTGATTTCCCTTTTTTCTATTTTGTCCTTCCTGTGCCAAACCAAACTACCCTTCGAAGTGGTAGTCTAATAGTGCTAACCATGAGACCTGGAGTTTAAAACTGTGAATACTGCCTATAAAATTGATTGCCTTTTGCAATGCAATAATATCAAAAGTTGAACATGTATTGTTATCTGATGTCTCTTCATTTCTAATAGGCTTTACTTGTTTCTGAATTTGAATCTTAAAGTTCAAATTTCATTTTATGAATTTTGCACATCACCCAAAACTAACTAATTACTCACCCCCCCCCCCCCCCCCTTCTTTCTCTGGTTGGTTCTGACATTGAGTATGATGCTTAAAATTTCTCCCAGAGTGAAGTTGCAAAAGTTGTTGAAACACAAGGTAGTTTGGAGCGGCAGCTGGAGCTAATTGAAACTCATCAAGATGAGGTATTTAATCTTATTGCTCTACGTAGTAATAATGGAAATTATATTCACTTCCATGTTATATGTGACTGAAAAACGAAAAAACCTTTAGGTTGTGTTTGGATTGAGGGATTGAAATGAATTTCAAATCGCTCAAGTCACAGAGTGGATTCAATATCCACCCATATTGCTCAAAAGTTAGTTCAAAATAAAATTTCAAATTCATATCTATCCAAACACCAACAATGAGTTTACTACCGTGGATTTCAAATCCTTCTGCAAATCCACATATCCAAACACAACCTTAAGTATTAGATAAGTCTCTTGTTTTTGGTAGATAAGTTAACCTTTGATCAATATTAATTCTTTGCAAGAGAAATTTGCTTTTGTTTATAGGTTAAAACAGGAGAAACTTCTATATTAATCTTAGACACCTTTTCTTAGTACTAGATGTATTGTCTACCACTCTATTATCGTCTCAAAATCATGTGGTGGTTAATTTCAGGTCTAACAAAGTTTGTCATGTTCTGTTGTACTCTCAGAATGAGGTCCCTTCAAAATTTGACTTTTGTACTCTTGTTTTTAGGTTGACAAGGCCTTGCAAAGTATAGAGGAGGAAGCTGAGAGAATGTACAGAGAAGAGCGCGGGTTGCTTCTTGATGATGATGCTGCATCCACAAGAGATGCAATGTGAGCTCAGATTTTCCTACTATTGACTTTTTCTCCCACCCCCTCCCATTTCCGCTGTCATTGTAATTGATATCTTTCCCTGATGATTACTTCATATAATGCTGGGTTTGGTTTTTATGAAGATATTAAATATTTGCATCAAACATGGACTAGTTAGCTACAGAAATGTATTGGGTCTAGCAACTAGAACGATCTATGATTTTTTTCATGCTATCCCACTTATGATTCTTTAGATGTGTTATTGCCATGTATTCTTTTAGCTGGTAGCTATTTTCGGGTTTGTGGGGGAGGTGTGAACATTCTCTTGAAGTATTTTTTTTTTTTTTTTCAGGTACGAGCAGTCTGAACTGGTAGAGCGGGAACTTGAGCAGATGACAGAACATATTAAATCAATCATTAACACACTTAATGCCAATCAAGTAGGTGCCTCGTTATTTATTTTAATTTTCTTTTATCTATCTAATGAGATTAAGAGCTGATGATAAATTACTTTAAATTAGGGTGGAGCGCTTGAGGCAACTGATGGAATGACTCCCCTGGATGTTGTCGTTAGAATTTTGAACAATCAGTTGAGTTCGTTGATGTGGATTGATGAGAAGGTCAGATTCTAATTCAACTTCCCCACTTGTATATTCTTTCACTTGTCCATTATCATTTGCTGCTATTCAAAATATCAAAATAGTTGTGGATACACATCTGCTCACTTTTGCCCTTAACAGGCTGAGGAATTCTCATCGCGTATTCATAAGTTAGCTAGCCAGGGCTCTACTGCGGATTGTGAATTAACGGGACCTAAGCTTTGGTTGACCTGAGATTCTGAACTGTATGATTCAACTGCTTCCTAAATAATGTCTCATCTTAATTTTCTCTTCAAGTTTTGAGATGCTTTTTTGTGGAAAGTATTAAATTTAATTGGGTTTATTTCTTCTCTCTTCTGCGGAATTTGTCCAACAACAATAGCTGAATATTTAAGTTGGTCATGTGCCTTTTCGGGTCTGAATCGATTATAATCTAAGTTTCAACCCAAGTTCATTTGTAATTTTAAATTGGTGTCACGTTCTCGTATTGGGAGAACTACCAGTACACCTGCGTGATGCGCGGTTTGTTATATAAAATTTATATTTTCTAATATTGACGATATAATGTAATGATATATCATTTAAATGTAATATATATATATATTTTTTTTTAATGTCTATATTAATTAAAAATGTTAATATTTCAACTTTAAAATTATGTTATTTTAAATAATTGTATTTGATATAATTAGAAATTTTGAACGCAAATAATTTTGTAACTTTAACATTTTAAATTTGATATAATTATATATGTTATGTAAATAGTAGATTATGAATTTTAAAATAGATATGAATTTGATATAACATGAATTAAAAATGAAATCTAATTCAAATTATGAATATAATTAATTCATAAATATAACACAATACAATATAAAATAATAAAATAATAAATATAAAATCAATATTCAACAATTTAATATGAAAATAAAATTAAATACAATATAAAAATAGTAATAAAAGTTTTGTGTTTGTGAGTTTTAATTTTTGAATAATTAGGAAGTCATTTACTAAACTTGCTAATATGTTTTATTCATATAATAGAATTATTTTTAGAATGTGTAAATAATTTTCTACATTGTTTTTAGATGGATTTGTTTAAAGAAAATTAATTTATTCCAAAATTTAGTTTATGTTTAAAAAATTAGCTTCCAAATTATTTTTACATTTTAAAATAATATTTTTTAAAATTTTTTAAATCATGTTTCAAATTATTTTAGAACAAACTCTAGTTTTTTTAAAACAATTTTTAGATTAATTATATCTATTTGAAATAATTTCGAATAAATTATCAAATATTTTTATTGTTTTATTAAACAATTTTTATTTCAATTTATATTTTCACAGTTAATATTACATATATATTTTATATTTTAAAATTTTAAACCTTGTTATTATAATTAATTTTAAAATTTATTATTATAATTTTGATTTTATAATTGTTTTCAAACTTTTAAACATTTTATAACACGAAGTAAAATGAATTCATATTTTAAAACTATTTTTCATATTTATATATTAAAATTTTAAATTAATTTTCCAAATTTTTTATTTTCAACATAATGTTTAAATTTTATTATTTTCAAATTTTAGTTACATCATTAAGATATAATCATTTTATTAAAATATATGATTACTAAAATCATGTATTGAGTCGAGCTAAGGAATGTAATTTTATAAATGAATATAACTGTACGGTGATATTGTATATCTTAGTTAAACCTAAATGCCCAATTAGTAGGATTTTCTTTTTTTTTATGAGATTTATGTTGGTATATGGTGCTAAACTTCTCCACAATTTATAGATGTGGACAAATTTTATTTAGTACTCTTCTTGCTCTTTTTTATTTTCTAAAAAATATATTGAGTAAATTCAAAATAAAGATGCAAGAAAGAGAATTCTATTGGAAATATTAAGGCTCACAATTGAATTTTAAAATATTATAATCATAATATTTTTTTTAAATGACAAAAAAAAATATGATTACATATAAAATGTTATTTTTTTAGATCCTACAAAAAGAAAATATTTATACAATCAGCAATTTAATGTGATATTTTTAGGAGTCATTGAGAAAATGACAAATCAGTAAAATTTGCCAACTTCGTTCATTTTATATATAAGTATAGATTTGACACCCTAATACTTAACATGATTTAACATGTGTAATTTGAAATTGAAAATTAATTATCCCTTTTTATATTTCACAAATTCAAATTCTTACATTCTCCAACTCAGTACAATCTAGTATTAGAATCAACAGATGTTACAGTGATAAGTTGATATATATTTTTTTTTAATTTTGGTTTTCAACTTCCAAGTTGTTTAAAATCTAAACATAATTGAAAAAATATCTCAACCTACCAATTATATATGTTGACGGATTAGTTAACTATACTTATATTCACAAATAAGATCTTACGTTTCCATAAATAAGAAGATACGAATTTTGTGCAATTTAAAAAACAATAGTAGTTAAGATTGAGGGTAAGAGATCTAATCCATATATATATAAGTTATTGAGTAAAAGTGGTTAATTTCGTTGAAACTTTCCAAAATAATACCTTTAAAGAATCTATACACAGTGCTATCCAAATCATGCATTTATATAAATGTTACATACCAAAATTATCATAGGACATTTTCCACTAACTGATTTTTAAATTCCTTCTTTATAAGCGGTTATTAGGTAGAAGGTAAATAATTAATATTCTGAGCAGTTGAGTTAACTAGATATTCAGTTAACTTAATTAATTCCATATGTATACACGCACATTATTGTATGTGATGGAATATTTAAATGTGGAAATTCACTCGATCATGATAAGACTTTCATTTCCTAAGATAAAGATTAGATTTCACAAGATATAGATGGTTATGCTATAACTACAACCAATAAAAATTTACAAGTACAGGTTAAAAGTTCTTACAACTAATCATCTTATTTCAAGTTTTCATCCATTATTTTTCTCTTAAAAATCATGTTAACAATTAAATCTTTTTTTTTTTTAGGAATTAAGCAAGGAAATCTATTTTATATTAATGTAATACGATACTATTTCATATATTTGAATTGAATATCGCATCTAAAGAAGTGCGTTTTCAGATGAACTAGTTATAACAATTGAATTGGTCACACACATACAAGATACACTGAAGGAGTTGCATGTTGCAGTTCCAGAATATTTATATTTTGTGAATTTATATTCTTATACTTTTATTTATATACATTAAGCCCTATAGTTTCATTTGTAAACAATGAGGTTCCATACTCTCATTTTAATTTTTTAAGTGTAATTTAAAATTTTCTTTGTAATGGTCATTGTACTTTGATCACCTATAAAATTGGGTTGCATTAATATGTAGTTCTTATCAAGTCATTAAGTATATATATATATATATATATATATATATATATATATATATATATATATATATATATATATATATATATATATATATATTGGTAAATTTAGAGTTGTAATTTCTTTAATAATTCAATTCTAGACTTGTATCTCATTAATTTGTGATAATAATTTATCGGGTCATTAAATTGTTACCACGTAAATGACAAAACGTGTATGAGTGAAGTAATTTTTTTACCATATTTTTTAAACAAAATAAAAGTATAAGGATATAAAATTTACAAATTAAGGTAAAAATAATTTTAAAATGAACGTTGTAACTATAAGTTCCTAGCAAGATCATGAACTTAATTTAACTTTGGATATCGATAAGAACGAATATTTTCCTAATCTGTCCTTAACTTTCCATTAATTGCAAAACGAATAACTGAAAACCAAACGAATTCCACTACATAATGAAAGCAAATCTGTTAAAAGAAATTAAAATCGAAACATGCATTAAAACCTTCCATTTCTAACCTTCAAAACTTTTCCTCAAAATCTATAAATATGATCCTTCCCCCTCTTTAAATCCCATCAACAAATTCAAGAACTCAGAGCTGTATATATACTTCCATGGATTCTTTAATGATTAACCAAAAAACCCTCCACATTCTCATGTTCCCTTGGTTAGCTCATGGCCATATTTCTCCATACCTAGAGCTTGCCAAAAGACTCTCCAACAGAAACTTCATCATCCATTTGTGTTCCACCCCTGCAAATCTAAGCTCCATCAAGCACAAAATCGGTGAAAATTTTGCCTTTTCGATTCGTTTAGTTGAACTCCATCTTCCCACATCTCGACTACCAGCTTGCTACCACACCACCAATGGCCTCCCACCAGACCTAATGCCAAAGCTCAAGCTCTCCCTTGATTTGTCGAAACCCTATTTTCGCAAAATCTTGAATTCCATAAAACCCGATTTGCTAATCTACGATTTTCTGCAGCCATGGGCGCCGTTGGTGGCTAAAAGCTATGGAATTCCGGCGGTGGAGTTCATCACCGGCAGTGCAACGATGACGGCCTACATGTTTCACTTTTTTGCTAAACCAGCTAATGTCGAGTTTCCCTTTGAGGAGATTCTTTATAGGGATTATGAGCTTGTTCATCGTGCTAAGTTGTTGCTATCGGATGAAAAAGTGAAGAAGAATGCTTTTGAGGGAGTTGGGAGGTCTTCCAAGATTGTCTTGATTAAGGGCTTTAATGAGATTGAGTTGAAGTATAGTGATTATCTTCAAGAATTGTTGGGAAAGAAAGTGGTTTTCGTTGGTGCTTTAGTTCAAGAATCTAATGATATTGATATTGAGAGTTCAGAAATGATAGAGTGGTTGGATAAAAAGAGCAAGAATTCAACTGTTTTTGTGTCTTTTGGGAGTGAGTATTTTCTCAAGCAAGAAGACATGTTTGAGCTTGCTCATGGTTTGGAGCTAAGTAAGTTGAATTTCATATGGGTTGTGAGGTTTCCAAAAGGAGAGAGAAAACCCCTAGAAAAGGCTTTGCCATTAGGGTTTCTTGATAGGGTGGGTGGTAGGGGGTTGGTGGTGGAGGGGTGGGCTCCACAGGCTCAAATATTGGGCCACCAAAGTGTTGGAGGTTTTGTGAGCCATTGTGGGTGCAGTTCAATGATGGAGAGTATGAAGTTTGGAGTTCCTATTATAGCCATGCCCATGCACCTTGACCAGCCACTCAATGCTAGGTTAGTGACCCAAATTGGGGTTGGTGTGGAGGTGCTTAGGAATTGTGTTGGTAGGCTTCAGAGGAAGGCCGTAGCGGCGGTGGTACGACGCGTAGTGGCCGGTGGCAGCGGAGAGGCGGTGAGAAAGAATGCGATGAGTATGAGTGACAAGATTAGGTCTAAAGGGGATGAAGAGATTGATCAAGTTGTGGATGAGTTTGTGAAGCTTTGTTGTAAGAACAAGCTGAAGCCAAATCACAGCTTCCACTAATTTATGGTTAATGTAGACTACTTTTATGTTTTGGATTAGTTGTTGGATTTGATCAATTAATACCACTGCATAGTTTGTGAATTGCACTTGACTATATGGTTTACCATTATATATGTAATTTGTGAATTGCAGTATATTAATTGACTAATAAGAAGTGCGTTTATGGAGTAGTAATCATATATGTGTAATGAGATGAGCTTTTTTTTTTTTTTGCTAAATTTATTTAAAAGATAATATAAGACTCTTAAAAGTCTTATCAATATAAATGATTTTAAAACTTACACATCGTTCAATTTTAAAACATATACATTTGGTTGAGTGACTTGAGTCCACGGATGAATTTAAAAATAATAATAATAAAAAAAATATATATATATATATATATATATGAAAATGCTAATGTTTTTGAAATGTTAACAATACTAATATTGTAATTAAGGTTATATCTATATTAGGGTAACTTGCTTAAAATATATTATAAGATGTCATTGGATTTTTTTGTCTCATTTAAATAAGTTAGTATATTTGAGAAATAATAAGGTATGATTTTCTTACTTTTTCAGGAAAACTAACTTATAATATTAACACAACATCTTATTTTAAAAACTTGCAAAATTATTTTCTTTTATAAAATAATTTATAATATTAATCTAGCTAGTGTTTTCAAACTTTATATAATTAGCTAGATATTGATTTATATAGCTTATAAACCCAAACACCTTACAATCCAAAAGTTGTTGACTTATCAGCTTTTAGACCATCTATAATCTTGTAACAAGTTATAAGGGGGCCCAAAAAAAAAAAAGTTGCGTTTTTCTGAAAATAAAACTAAAATGTAGTACAAGTTCCTATATTAATCATAAAATATTTCTAAACTTTTTATTTGTGCACTTATCTTTAACAATAGAATAGAAATCACGTCTACACACACAGACGTATATTACATTAATTAAAATCATGATCACCACAAAATTATTAACATTTTATTAAGATAAAAGTAGCTTTAAAATGATTACATAGAAAGTAGCTCTTTTGATGAATACATAGAAAGTTCAATTATGAGAATCAATTGATTGCAAATTAAAATGTTTTTCTCCTTTTAACTTTAATTTTGACAATAAAAAATGTCAAAATAACTAGATTTTTAACACATGAGTCGTGGGCACATTAGGATTGATGAATTTAGGAAAATACTAAAATACCCACTGTGAACAACTTTTAATATGTTTATCGATTGACGTGTAATGATCTCATTCCTTCGTTATATGAAAAATAAAATTAATAAATTTACTAAATTTTTGATACATCAATCATTTAATGTGCCCATGATGAATAGAGTAGTAGGACTGTACAGACTTATGCCTTTATGTTTGGGCCTTTATTTTTTCCCTACCCAAAATTATATATTAAATTAAAAGTTTAGACGCAATAAGATCTTTATAAGCTCATCATAATTCATGTGTATTATTGTAAATACCATAGAGAATTTGGTTTCATGGCAACGTCGTGCCACGTTCTGATATGAGAGATTAGGTGCTTAAAGATTTAGAATTGCAAAATGTATAAGCCCCATAATTAATTAAGACGTATGATAAAATTAGTTTCTTTTTCTTGAGTTATGTGATATAAATATTCTTGTTAATACCAAGATTCTCTATATAATTTAATAGTATATTTTAAGATAAATTAATGAGAGAATTTGGTTTCATAGACGTGCTCCCTTTTAGTATAGGTAGGAAACACATGTGGGATCTCAAATTGTGGATCACAAAATTTTTATTAGTTAAAAATATATTAGTCAAAATGTTATATTTTTAAAATTTTGATAAACTCTAAATATATACTTAAATAGAATAGAATTAAGTTCTAATTAATTAATTGTTAATTCTATTCTATTTGAAAAAAAAAATCAATATATAGTCAAATATAATTCACACATGCCATACTTTAACCAAATTAATTATCCACTCCAACAAATTTATCTTTTAAATTTTTTAGATTTTTAATAATTATCACACTTTATTGTAATTTTAAGTTCCAACTAAAGTATTTTTAAGATAGTTTTAAATTTCGGAACTAATTTTTTCACTTCATCAGGCACACATGGGTAACAACAAAAATTTATAAGAATTATCACCTATTTTACAATTTTATTACGATTTTCAAATACTTATATTATACACGAAGTCTTAAAAATATGTAATGTGATTCATTAGATAACTTTCCAATGTATTTTTTGGTTGATTTGACTGCCAAATATGATATACTTGACACAATATTGGACAAATTAGCTTATATAAATTGCCATTTTCATGTTTAAAGCGTTATAAATTATAATAATATTGCTGTAAGATGGGTCGTTTATTTTAATGTTTGACTAATTTGGTTAATATATATAATAAAATCTTTCATTATTCAATAATTAATAGTACAAGATTTCAATAATATTTTTAATAAAATAAAATAAAAAGTAAAATGAAAAATATAGAGAATGTGTATGAGAGTGCAATTTAAGAAAGATGATGGATGTTGGAGGTGATTGATGAAGGTGAGAAATGGCGGAGGGCACCTATGTGAAGCTCGACAAAAACCAGACGTCGTTGCAGGAGATCACCCCTGGTGAACTCAATCAGCCCATTGATGTTGCTGCGGTCTCTCTCTCTGTGTATATATATATATATATATATATGTATATATATGTGTGTATATATTCGGTTATAAGATATGAACACATTGTAGTTCATCGATCTGTAAATTTCTTTGTTTTAATTCTGAAATTATACTTTTTGGCTTCATTTGACTCTAGTTTGATTGATTTATCTTGTTATCAGTCATTGCCAATCAATAATCACTGTCAATACAATTGCTGAGTGATTAAAGCCAATGGGTTTGACTGGAATTTCTTATAGGGAAAGCTGTTATTGTACGTATTGTTTAGATGAGAATTAAACCTGCAGCCAAATCTTGTCTCGATCATGAAAATTTTGTTTGATTTCTTTCAGATTTATATACTACTTGTCAATAATTATGAGTTGATTTGATTGTTCATCTTTGTCAGTGATGATTAGATTTGTGTAAACAGCTAAATGCTCCGAGATGCGAAGAATGTGGACAAACTTTACCACCAAGCTACTCTCCCCCGGCTGATGAAGACTGGATTACTGGCATTTTTGGTTGCACTGAAGATCATGACAGCTGTAAGTCTTATTCAAATAATCCAAGTTGTTTCAGATCCTTGAAAATGATATATTTGTGAATTGAGAATTACTGTTGTTATCGTCTTGATGCAGTGTTGAGGAAAAGCTGTTCCTAAAAATTCTGATACACCATTTTTATACAACTCTGGTTTATATCTTGTTTAGTTTATGAATGCAAAGCATTAGATGTTGGTCATTTATCAGGAGCGAGTCTCGATCGATACAATGTCCTCATTTTTCTTCTATCTCCATTGTTGAATTCATGCTTCAACCATTTTGAGAACAATGTCATTTTAGTCATTAAACTGGTTGCTATTTGGACATCTGAGTACCCCATCATTTGGGAGTGGTAAAGAGTTGTACTGGTTCCTGATTTATTTAACCAGATTTCAGATGAATGAAACAGTCCAAACAGTTGAAGACAATCCAAAAACAAAGAAATATTATATTTTACTTTGGTTCTAAATATCATTGATCATCTCCTCTCTTTCCAGGCCTCACAGGACTATTCTGCCCATGTGTCCTATTTGGCCGCAACGTAGCAAGCTTGAATGAAGACATCCCTGAGCAACACGCGTGTCTGAGTCATGCAATATGCGTTGAAGGTGGCATAGCACTTGCTATCACCACAGCAGCATGCCACGGCATAGACCCAGACACAGCCTGTCTTTTAACCGAAGGCTTGTTGTTCGCTTGGTGGGTGTGTGGCATCTACACTGGCATGGGCCGACAATTGTTGCAGCGAAGGTATCACTTGAAGGTAATTCATTCATCATTGTCTGAATCTTTATCTTAAAAAAGGACATTTACCTAGTATCTACCACAAGAAGAGAAGTGAAAGGGCAAACATTGAAAAAGTGGGGTTGATTTGCAGAATTCACCATGTGATCCATGTATGGTGCATTGTTGCCTCCATTGGTGTGCTATTTGCCAGGAGCATAGAGAGATGAAGAAGCATTTGTCTGACGTCGGTTCATCTGAAGCTACGGTGGTAAAGCCACCGGAGGTTCAAGAGATGAATGCTGCTCATATACAGGAGAATGAATCATCCTCTCCAGAGGGAAATAATTTGCAGTTGCAACCTCTCTGACAATCTTTGATGCTCATTGAATTTTTTTTTTAAAGAACAAACCTTTGTATTTTTTGCCTTAATAAAGACTGAATGAAGAGTATTGGGTGTTTATTGAGTATTCATTCTCTTTCCAACTCTGTTACTTAATCCTGAAATGGCCACTAAAAGCAAAGATTTTTTGTTTTTTTTTCTCTCTATAACCAGAATTTCTTTTTAACCACAATTTAAATTTGACTCTTTCGAGTCTTTTCGAGCCCAAAACTAGTAAACGAAAGAAAAGTATATATTAATTCAAGTTCGATTCATAAATAAAATATGTGGAACTTCATTATTTTACAAAGTAAGGTTAATTTTTGGTTAATTAGAGGAAATTAAATAATAGAAGAAAAAATGTTAATTTGACTAAAGAAACCCCGACAAAGGCCACTCAAAAATCTCCAACACCTTCATCACTTTCATTCATCGCTGTCATTATTGAAACAGGGGTTTTTCACAAAACCCTCGAGGCAATGGCGGCCCGCTCGGCCCGATCAACGACTGCTTGTCTCTTTTACTCTCTCTGCACCGCCTCTGTAAACCCAGTAGCCCATGCCTCTAGAGCGGCCTTGCTCGCCGGAAACTTCCACATCCGATATTATTCCGCTGGCAGTGCCGCCGCCGCGCGCCTGAGGGAGGAGAAGGAGGCCTGGTGGAACGAGTCCCTGCTGAAGCTTCGCAATATTGGGATTTCGGCTCACATCGATTCTGGTAAAACGACGCTCACAGAGCGGGTGTTGTTTTATACGGGTCGGATCCACGAGATTCATGAAGTACGAGGGAAGGATGGGGTTGGGGCAAAGATGGATTCCATGGATTTGGAGAGAGAGAAGGGGATTACTATACAATCCGCTGCTACGTACTGTACCTGGAAGGATTATCAGGTTTTGCTTTGTAATCAAGTTCTGTATAATTGCAGGCTTGCAAGTTGATTCATTGAGGATAGAAGTCTTCTTTTACTCTTAGCGTTTTTTTTATAGATATTCTCCTTAAGCATTCAGTTCCATGATTCATCCAGATTCGAATGATGCTTGGTTGAATTAAGGGATTGATTTGAAAGTGATTAGTTGAGGCACTATGGTCTGTTCGTGTGTTCTTGGTTGAAATTAAGATAAAAGAAGATTGTTTGCCATTGGGAGCTTAATGAAAGAATTGCCTAAAATTCTGTTGCAGTATAGTGGTCTGGGTAGATATGTTCAACTGCTTCCATATTGACTTTCTTGTTTGTGGTTTCAGGTTAACATAATAGATACACCAGGTCACGTTGATTTCACCATTGAAGTTGAGAGAGCTTTACGTGTACTTGATGGTGCCATTCTAGTCCTGTGTAGTGTTGGTGGTGTACAGAGTCAGTCTATCACAGTGGACAGGCAAATGAGAAGATATGAGGTCCCAAGACTTGCTTTCATTAACAAGCTTGATAGAATGGGGGCTGATCCATGGAAAGTTCTGAATCAGGTTTGTGGATCATATCTGAAATCTGTTAATGAACTCTTTAGAAACACATAATACAGTAATATTGTGATTAACAAGAAAACCTAAAGAAAATGCGTACTGAGTAACCTTAAAACTAATTTTTTTTTTTTTTTTTGTCAAAAGGAAATAACTCTAATTAAGTTTAATCATTCATTAAAGAAGTTCTTTGTTCCATCATAATACGCAACCTACTCTCTAGTGTCCCTGTGTAACTTTGCTTGTTGATTTTAGCAATAACCTTCATCTGTTTCCAGCCATTTACGGCTTTCATGAAATGATACTGGTCATTAGGAATCTTAATCTGATCAGGAAGATAAGTTATACCAGGAAAATGATTGAACAAAGTTTATTTATGAAAAATTTCTAATTAGAATTCGTGCAGTTTCATTTTTTAGTCATTCATCATATTGAGTATTGATATTGCATATATCTTTCTTATATGTGCAATAACATTCAGTATCATATAATGTTAATGTCTTTCTGGTAGGGGTGCACACGGTTCAGGTTGGTTCAGAGATTTAGAAATCTCCGGAATCGAACCAAACTTTGGAGAATTTCAAAAATGAATCTCCGGAACCGAACCAAATAAAAACTCTCCAGAACCAAACCAAACTTTGGTTTGGTTTCAGTCAGAGATACCGGTCCACTGGTCCAGATCAGGCCAGGACGTATATTCGGAGATTCGGAGATTTTAAAAAAAAATTAGAATCAAAAGGGAAAAAATTAGGTGAAGTGAAAATTCATTTTAGATGAAATACAAAAAACTAGAAGAATAAATAACTATAAACTAATTTAACATGTACCAACAAAATTGCATTAACTATTAAAAGTTAAATGTTACGCTTCAAAAATTACAAAGTTTCATAATTTAAAAAGATTTATGTTTTCTTAACGATGACCATTAGAATATAGTTTATATAATTAATTATTAAAAAAATTAAAGTTTGAATTATTTGTAGCTTTATAAATTATTAAATAGGTAATCATGTAATTTTATCAATACATATATAAATAAATGATATATATATAAATAACTCTTTAAAATGGGTTGTTCGATTCTATCCAATTCGATTTGGTTCGGTCTCAATTCGGTTCGATTCTCGGTTCGGATTATTGAAAATCTCCGGAACCAGACCCAAAAATAAATCGGTTCAATTCGGTTTGGAGAAAGTCAAAAAGTCAATGGATAATTTTGGTTCGGAATTTTTTCAGTTCGGGTTCAGTCCGGTTTCGGTAATCTCCGAGACCCGTGCATTGCCCTATTTTCTGGCAATGAGTTTATCATTTAGCTTAGGCCACATTTTTATATCTATTGAGACGACCAAGTAAAAAAAAATCAGAAGAAGCCTTTTCCTCGGTGAATATTATTGCAGCCATGATCTGAACCTAGCTTTCATTGTCTTTATACAGGCTAGAGCCAAACTTCGACACCACAGTGCTGCTGTGCAGATGCCAATTGGTTTGGAGGATGACTTCAAGGGGCTTATTGACCTAGTCATTATGAAAGCTTATTATTTTCATGGTTCCAGTGGGTCAGTTTACTAGCTTGTTGGTTATGCTCATCAGCTCAGAGTGTTCTTCTGTTGTACATTATTATTATTATTTCCTTTTTCAGTGAGAAAGTTGTAACTGAAGATATTCCTGCTGATCTCCAAGCATTAGCTCTAGAAAAGCGGCATGAACTGATTGAAGTAGTGTCCGAGGTTGATGATCAGCTGGCCGAAGCCTTTCTTAGTGATCAGCCTATATCTGCTGCTGATCTTGAGGTATGCAATGCCTTCCATATTTCCAACAAAACATTGAAAAATTTCTTCCACTTTTCAGCTTTGAGGAGCATTTCAAACTGTTCAGGCTTTTTCCACAGCATATTGTCTGAAAAGTTCTGGAGTATAAAACCTGATTGAGTTTAGGGACAAAGATCGCATAACCTGGTTAATTTTTTTTTTGTTTTTCTTTTCTTGTTTTTTATATTTCAGTTACGAAGATAACTGAGATTATCTTATGTTCTGTTTATGTTTGTTAGTTTGTTTGAGTTTATAGGAGCCAATCATATCTCCCAGTTTTCTATAAGCGTGATCTCAACAAAATCTAAAACATAGTTTGATTACCTTCTTTCTTATCTCCTTGTCCTTGATTAGTATTTAATATTCTGGTTTACAAACCATCTGTGGATGTGAATGGCAACATTTCTATTTATATGAGTAGGACAACCTTAATAAATCTGATTTTCGGTATGCTGTTGATGTATTGGCTTGGAACTTAAGCAAAGTGTTAGCTATAAAGTATAACAAAATTGAGGAACTTACATATGTTCTGGGGCTGTGCTATATGAAAACATTTTTGTGGAGAACCATTAATTGGTAGTATGTTTGACCAACAGTTGTTTCTGTTTTGAGCTTATGAGCTTGATGCATTTCTTTCCTTTGATAGATTCTTTAGGTCCGATATCTTTTTTTATTTTTACTATCTATTTGTTCTGCAGGAGGCAATCCGAAGAGCTACCATATCACGGAAATTTGTGCCTGTGTTCATGGGTAGTGCTTTTAAGAACAAGGTGGGTTCATTCATCTAAGACATTATCTTTCTATCAGACTTTTGCTTTGACTTTCCTTATCTGTGTTATGAAACTACTAAGCTGGTGTTTTTTGACTTGTGGAATGGACTAGGTAAGAAAAATATGGACTACATCTATGTATCAGTAACTTGGTCCTTCCAAAATCAATGTCAGTAACTAGGACCTATTACTGAATCAATTTACGTATTAGTAACTTGGAGGCTGGAGCTTTTGCCTTATTCCTATTATGCAACCTGTTTCAATAAATGGGTAAAGAAGTAGCAAATCTCCAAATATGTCTAACAGCCAGGAAAAACATAATTACTCCTTCAATCGTTCAACCTGTACTAGCTGAGAATTTCGAAGTAACTTATATAATTTGAAGTTATGAAATGCAGAAAAAATTATCCTTGTATGATGGAAAATGGAACTTATGGATTGAACAGTTCGAAGTCATGTCCCATTGGAACAATGGGTAAAAAGATTTGCTCTAGCATTAACCCATCTTACCACTTTTCATCTGCTTCGATTGATTGGAATCTGTTCTGAGCCTCAATCCATCATATAATGCAATTTTCTTTCTGTATATGACTTAAAATACATCTACTTTGAAGATGAATTTGTTAATTTTCTCTTGCATTCCTTTCTTCACTTCAGCACACTTTCCTTAATGTGGAGTTATAATTATTCGTCTATGATATTTTGGTTGTAGGGTGTTCAACCTCTTCTTGATGGCGTACTTAGCTACTTGCCTTCTCCTACTGAAGTTAGTAACTATGCTCTTGATCAAACTAAGGATGAGGAAAAGGTACAACTTTTAAAAAATGCAGTCTTGTATCAAGATTGTCAGACTATCAATCTAGCAACTATCTCGTATGACTTTCTACTGTTATAGGTTGAATTATCTGGAAGTCCTGCTGGCCCTCTTGTTGCCTTAGCTTTCAAGTTGGAAGAAGGGAGATTTGGTCAGTTAACATATCTGAGGTATTTTAATATACCATTTTTCCTTATATACCACTTTATATTAATTCAATATTTTTTAAGTAGTAGTGTGAGTGTGTGCGCAAACACATTTTAGTTATCACAATTCTGAGGAATATTTTGCATGTGGCTTCATTTCCAGTGACCAACCCCATTTATTAATATGCTGCCTGTACTTGTTTGTCTTGATGCAGAATTTATGAAGGTGTCATTAAGAAGGGTGATTTTATAATTAATGTGAACACAGGCAAGAAGGTTAAGGTAAGCTTGATATCAAAATAATTAATCGTAAATTGTTATTTTTTGATGATGCTGGCGTCTGCTAGTATACTGGCTCCATCAAGCTAGTGTTTTCTTCAATTTTGTGAATTAAGCATCAACTTGTGCTTCAGTTTAAAAGATTTTTTTTTAGGTTTGAATTTGAAGCAAATCAATTATTTTTGAGTGCCTGCAATCTGATTTAATATTTGACTTGGTAATAGGTTCCTCGCTTGGTTCGGATGCATTCAAATGAAATGGAGGTTAGTCATCTATCAGGTGCAGTTGTATAATGCTTGGTTGTGAACGAATTTCCGTATCTCTGAAAGGATGGACTTGCATTTCATGATGCAATTAGTTAAAAAAAAAAAAAAAGAGAGAGAGAGAGAGATTAATGCTTCAGAGTAAGAATTAGTTGATTAGACAGTTTGTGCTTCTGTTCATAAGCTTTTTCATTTTTGCTCTGATGGCATGTTGTTATTATTTACATGTTATACCTTCATAAGAAATTATCGGTATTATTTTCTCCTTTAGGATGCTTCTTATTTTCTAATTATTTCTCTACTTAATTTCGGCAGGACATTCAACAAGCTCATGCAGGACAAATAGTTGCTGTATTTGGTGTAGATTGTGCATCAGGTACTTAATAAAGCAAATATGCGTAGGCTCCTTTCTAATTGCCTTTAACTTACTGGGCCCTAGTCATAGTTCAGATTTTTTTCTCAGGAGGCCCTTATAGTTGACATTATAGAGTTGTGATTTCTTCGTGTCTTACAATCTAAGTTCAATTGGCTTCTGCAATGTGGTACTAGGGGATACTTTTACCGATGGTTCAGTTAGATATACCATGACCTCTATGAGTGTGCCTGAGCCAGTTATGTCTTTAGCAATATCAGCAGTTTCAAAAGATTCCGGAGGAAATGTGAGTTGTTAAAAAGATTTCATTTTTTTTTGTTCCACATAGCGGGATGATTGTAAAGCTAGATGCAATCACTTAGATATTTAGACTAATGCATTGTTGATTGGCAGTTTTCAAAAGCTTTGAATCGCTTTCAAAGAGAGGATCCAACTTTCCGTGTTGGTTTAGATCAGGAGAGTGGCCAGGTATGACTTTCTTATGTTGGTCAATCATTCTATGTACTGCCCTTGCTGTTGAATATATAAAATAACTAGAATCCATGTTCGATTGTAATGGTCTACTGAGCAGACAATTATCTCGGGAATGGGAGAACTTCACTTGGACATATATGTTGAGCGCATGCGGAGGGAATATAAGGTACTGCCTTTTTTGTTGGTTGTAGTTCCCATTTTTTGCCTATTAGGTATTAGCAGAAATACCTATATCAATTTCATGATGCATCTGACTTTGTTTGGCAATGTCAAGGTTGATGCAACTGTTGGGAAGCCTCGCGTCAACTTCAGAGAGACAATTACTCAGCGTGCTGAGTTTGATTATCTGCATAAGAAGCAAAGTGGAGGACAAGGACAATATGGAAGGGTTATTGGGTAAGTTTAGACTTGGCCTTCTGTTGGAAATTCTATCATGTTTCCCTCCTTGTGTTGTTGTGTAATGCTGTATTTCCAAACCTTCCATCAGTTGCATTATTTTGCTAAGTCTGACGGTTCATTAGTAGTTTCTTTACATCTTAGCAACTTCTGTTACTTCATTTTGTTTTCAAGAGAAATGTCATCTCATTCATGATTCATATGGAATAACTAATTGCTTGTGCTCTCTTAACATCATTATTGGGTTTTTTTTTTTTTAAT
Organism: Scutellaria barbata; assembly: GCA_028654395.1. Classification (NCBI taxonomy): domain Eukaryota; kingdom Viridiplantae; phylum Streptophyta; class Magnoliopsida; order Lamiales; family Lamiaceae; genus Scutellaria; species Scutellaria barbata. Next base: position 6,687,446 of record CM053646.1, on the reverse strand, counting down.
ATTTCCGTTTCTAAATGGTAATAATTTATATTTGGAGTTGTTTCCAGTCACTGCTTTTAAAATTTTACTGTATTAATTAGCTTTTTACAGCCTCGCTTGTGTCATAATGAGCATGATAATAATTAATTTTTTCTGCAGTATTTATCTGTAAAAGAACATACACGCATGTATGATCTTAATAGACTTCTTAATCTTTGAAATTGGGAGCAGGTGTCATTGTCCAATTTATTTTCTGTCATGACTCAAACTTGCAATTTTTTTCCCTCTGGCAGATATGTGGAACCACTTCCACCAGGCTCGGGAACTAAGTTCGAATTCGAGAACATGCTTGTTGGACAAGCCATACCTCCGAATTTTGTGCCAGCAATTGAAAAAGGATTTAAGGAAGCTGTCAACTCGTATGTATTGATTTTCTTATTCTAATTATTGGACAATTTCCCAAAAGCTGTGATTAGCTATCAACAGTATCTCTGTGCAGATGTAATGATATTTCGTTGGAGGACCATTACCATAGGCTAGTAAATGAACACATGTGATAAATACAAGCCTATAATAGGAAATACCTGTGTCTGGTTTGCTTTTCTGATCATTAACAAGTCTGAACAATTGTTGGACCACAAACTAACCAAGATACAGCTTCTACATGGACTGCAGCTCTCTGACTTATTCTCTGGATCCATAAGATATGAATTTTTTTGAATAAAATCAAAAGAATGACAAGTTGTGGTGTTTGACATGCTCATGAGTGAATAAGACTATGATTTTGTTTCAAGGTTCAAGCTTCATATTTGAAATGTCTCATCATTTTGCACCCTCAGATTCTCTTTAATAAAATGTTCTGCTTTATGGAAATGTAGTTTCTTTGGCTTCATTTAAAAGGTTTGTTCTGCTGAAAATCATATTTTGTTTAGGCTACTTTTGTTTCTGTGTATATATGTATCCCTTTTGACTTGGATATGCTTTTATGTGCAGGGGATCCCTGATTGGCCATCCTGTTGAAAATATCCGTATTGTTTTGACCGATGGTGCAGCCCATGCTGTGGATTCAAGTGAACTTGCTTTTAAGATGGCTGCTATATATGCCTTCAGAAAGGTTTCTCTTTCATGATGCAAAACTCTTGTGCTATCATTCAGGCCTTTCTTATTCCTTAGTTCACTTCATGACCATTTGGTTTGTATTGTTTTCACTTTACAATGTAGATCTATGAAGCAGCAAAACCTGTTATATTGGAGCCGGTGATGTTGGTGGAGCTAAAATTCCCCACAGAATTTCAGGGCACTGTCACTGGTGATATTAACAAGTTAGTACTCCTTGTGTATTTCTATTTCGTGTTTTAAGTACGATCTAATCTTCTTGGATTCGTGAAGTTTGAAAGATCTGCTTTTGAAAGGAATATTAGCAAAACGAAATTTGGGCTTACTGGTTCTATTTATGATATGCAGGAGGAAAGGTGTGATCGTTGGGAATGACCAGGAAGGAGATGATTGTGTAATAACTGCAAATGTATGTACTATATTTTATTGTTTGGACACTACTTGCAGTTGTTTGCTGTTTATTTTCTCAGATTCTCATTAACTATTTGTTTGAACATCAAATTCCCCTTAGTTCAACTGAATTCTGAGTTGCATATTAAGCAGATGAGAGGTATAAATTTGCAAATCATATTGTATCATATTTTAAACCCTTCGTTTACTCTTTCAGGTACCTCTCAACAACATGTTTGGTTATTCAACTGCCCTTCGTTCAATGACTCAGGTGAAATAATGAACTACTCGCCTGTAGAATTGCATTCCAAACCTTTGAAGCTGATTCAGTTAGATGTATTTTGACATGCTTTCCTTTCTTTTCTTCTTTTTTATTGTTTTCCAGGGAAAAGGCGAATTCACTATGGAATATGCAGAGCATTTGCAAGTTTCTCAGGATGTGCAGGCACAACTGGTCAATAGTTACAAAGCTACAAGATCAGGAGATTAGCTTGTCTGCATTTGAAGCATCTAATGTACATCTTATGACGAGTCACAGGTTGCTTTCACGTGTCTGATTTCTTCAGTTAGGATGATGATAGATCATATATATATTGAGGGCAAAATAAGTCTTCATTCAATTTTGGCAAAGCATGCAATAAGACTTACATATATATATATTCACATAAGAATAATGAGACCCTGTTGTGTTTTACTCTCAAGAGCTTTGTACTTTAGGCAGGAAAAATATATAGTTTCTATTCACTTGCTTTTATTTATTTTTTCTGCAACTGCTCCTATCTCTAGTGAAAGTTTTCTGATTCATTAATCATCATATCTGTTGAGCACTCATGTAAAAAAAAATCATTTTCAAATCTTTTTGATTTAAGTCGATTCTCTTCGTAAATGTTCTGCTATTAATATATTTCAATTGGACTCTTATATTAGTTGACTTTTATTTGAATGGATAGACCTGGGATTTTTTTTTATGAGATTGGGAGGAGTAAAAGTGAGGAAATGATAAAAATTAAAAAACTTGTGACCTGAGTTCAACCTTGCGATTTACAGTTGAGCATTTATGGCTTCAGTAGCATTAAAATTTGGGCTTTACCAAGTGTAATAACCAAATTTTAATACAAAAAATACATAACAATTCAATTTTTCCAGGCCTCAAATCAAATTAAATTAAAAGTGCATGAACCTAGCATTTACAAATGAAAGCACAAGATTTTTATTTTTTTTATTCATTTGAAATTAAAAGTAGAAAGACAAGCATATGCTCGTTATAAAAAGCCGCCAGAAATGGGACCAAGTATCGCCTTAGATGCTTGTTTGCAACGTTGCAACATACTATTATTGCAAGCTATTTGCACGATTAATGCTAAATGGATCGAAAAAGGGAGAAGAATAGGAAAAAAGTGTATGATTACATTGATGTTGGTTGCCTATGGAGTAAGAGTAAGATCATCCTTAGCTTAGGTGGTGAAATCATGAGTGATTAAATATGTGACATCCCAGATAAGGCACCAATCACCTCTTTCACCTAAGATTCAAGTAAATGCTTCCCGCTGCTTTGTGGGTAGGTCCAGTTCAGGTTCAAATGCAGAGAGAGGAGCAAAGTATTGATCAACCATATCTTGGGTTACATGTTCCAACCTTGGAGGATCCCACTGCATTTTTTCACAAATTCAATGGCGGGGAGAGAGGGAGAGAGGGAGAGAGAGAGCAGATTTTACCTTGGGTGTGAAATCTTTATCAACCAGCTTTGCTCGAACTCCCTATAAGAGAAGACAGGATCATGATAATGAACATATATGTTTGTGAAACTGCATTTCAGAAAAATTATACCTCACGAAAATCACCACTTATCTGGCCGGAGATTCCTTGTAGGGACATTCTATACTCACGAATAAGACACTGATCAAGGGTTTGAAACCTACCTTCCCGTATCTGACCAGGAAAAAAATTTGCAATGTTAGCATAAAGTGAACAAGTTTTTTGAAATAACTGAGTAAATCTTAATAAGGGACTTACAGATCTTAATGAAACCTTCAAGCTCAACGGGGCTGCTTCTTTAAGTTTCTTCAAAGTTGAAAGACACCATACATCATTTGTTTCAGCGGCCTCCATTTCCTGGGGAAATTTATAGAACATATATTGAGAACTGCATTAATTGTTACGACATAATTTTTTGCATGATCCAAGTGAAAATGCCCTGGCAAAATATTCTAGGTCGCTCTTGGATGGAAGAATTCGATGAGGGAATTTGAGGAATAGAATTTGAATGACCCCATCATATGGATTTGGATCCATCAAAATCACTTAAAAAATAACACATGGAAGTTAAGAATTTCAAATCCATTGTTGAATGACCACAAACTATGTTGCCTTGACCTAACAGAACTAATTAATAACTGCAAAAGTATTGTGGATGACTGAGAGTGTAGGGTGAGTTGCAGCACAGGTGGGCAAGGGAACATAGGAAAAGGAAAATGCTCGTCTTATATGCCTTCATTGTCAGAAAATGCTTGCAATAGCTCTTGTGATCTCACTATTTCGACAAAAAAGTAAATGCAAAAAATACTGTTATGCTTACCAGAGATTCAATTATTTCTTCAACTGTGTCATGGCTGAAACATTTGTCAACTGTTCTAATCCTGACCAAACCAGAAAGCAAAAGAGAACAAAAAATCAGGATACATTTATTCATTGGGGGGGGAAGGATTCTAGATATCGTAGCACGATTGTGCAGATCACTTGCTTTTTTAAGTGAACATTAAACACTCAGCAGCAGGAATGCAGGAAGAAAAATTCAAGAGTAACTGATCAATGCTATAGTATTTAAGAGACCTTCCTCCATCAGATTAGCCATAGAGAGGGAAGCAGAGCATTGCCAACATTACATCAAGTTGGCCTCTTTACATCAAAGAGAGGTAGAGACATTCCAAACTAAATGTAGCCTCAACAACTACACCAATTTGATTTTGACATTGTGTCAAAGGAAGCTAATAATCTACACTTTACTCTTGTGGCCATATCTTTCTTTCCCATGATAGAGAAAGCATCCATCATAATAAAACATTGGCATAGAATATGCACAGGGTAGTAAGTTCTATACATGAATTTAAGAGCAAGAGGCAAGTATCATTTATCTCATACAAACTTATATCAGTTTCTAAGTTTCATATCTGCCCTCCAGATTTACGCATAGATATGAAAAAAAATTGTTTTCATAGTTGCTGATTATAACTAAACCAAGTAATTTAACTAACTTGGCAAGTCATCAGAGAAATGACGTAAACCATTCACAGTTGGGAGATAAAAATGGTATTTGGTTTAGCAAATGAAGATGCATCTACCAGAACATCAAAATCTATGATCAGCACCTAGTTTAACACATCAAGAGCACCCTTCCATGCTTTAGTATCTAACTATTTAAGGAACCTTTTAATCTTATTGCAACTTACTAACAAGAGAAAAAGGGTACCTGTGCATTACACTATTCTGATCTGGAGGGACAATATCTCCCTGGTTTCCCAAGGTACTTTCAACAACAGAGGGATCATCAGTAACTAAGTTTCCAAGTTGTTCTTCAACCAATGGAAGTTTCTGCAAGGATGATGGATGACAAAGGGAAAAGTGCATCGTAATGGAAAGCATAAGAGCATCCACAATAAAGGAAATCAATGGTCAGCAGGGAGAACCGTGATTGGAGAAAAGTGAGTAGCAAGTCCACAGGATAGCATTTCAGCTCCATTCAGCTTCTCCCCTGTCATAGCCACGTATTCACCTGGAACCAGATAATAGATATGGAGGCTTAATCAGACGCCACACCAGTTAGAACATGTAGCTAAGGGCTGCAAGGACAAGCACAAACATTTCTCTGGATAACTTTCAATTTAGATGAAACCATGAAACAAATAAGACATCAAGTGAAAAATCCATTATCTTTCGAAAAGAAGTTACTAAGGATCAGCTCTGCATGCTCTGTCCGCTACATTATGGGTACTTTTAAAGAGTATTGGATAGTGGGACTTCACAATTTTGTATTGATGTCACGATGCAGAAAACAAGTCCAAATATAAAAATGATATCCAACAAATGCTTTTGCTTTGACTTGTAATGATGTAAATTCAAGTGAGAATCCAGGTACTTTAAGCTCTTTGAACAAGAAAGTAACCAGGACCCATATAGGGCACAAATTGAACAGATCATTATAAAGAATGGTTCAGAAAAATATAACATGCACAATGTTTACCCAAAAAGCCAGGAAGATGGGAGAGGTAAAAGGATGCCCCCGCATCTGGATGGAAACCAATTAATGTCTCCGGTGTAGCAAATATCTGCAGTAATGGGAACAGATTCAGCTTTAATTTTTCAGGAAAAAAGAAGTTACATGTGATATCTGAGCAGACAGTCCAGCATCCTAAAAACTGAGCGGAAAAGACATTTCCTCAGTACCACATAGACATGCTGAAGTCCCTAATGCCTCTGGCCAGCAAAGAAAATAATACATCTGAGGTGATAGGCAACTAGCTTGTCAAATTTATTGAAATCTTAGATAGGGATGCAGCTTCAACGGATAGGGGAATCCAATTTCAAGTATAGATACTTAGAATGCATGAGAGTATTTAGATTGCATCAAGCAGATGAGATCTATTCTTTGTCTCCAACTGAATATAGTATTCTACAACATCTGAATTCAGAATACAAGTAAAAGCTTTAGGTGTAAATTGCTTTTACATTTTAATTTCACAGCTAAAAGTTGTTTTTGCTTAATAATTTATATGATTTTGCACCTAAGACGCCACCTCTACAGAACAATCCTCGGAAAGAAATCTACATGACAATCAGGCATCAACAATAATAGGGTTAATTTCAATTTGTTACCTGAACTATTGCACTTTTTATCAATAGGTGTATAAACTAAAAAAAAAAAAATCGATCACTAATCAATCTCTTCAAAAAATTTCGATTGCTACCAAGCACATATTTTCGGGCCAAAATTCATCAGAAAAATAAAAAATTCATGATTTGTGATCATCTTTCAAAATCAAATTATAACCCTAAATTAATTTAACAATTCTTGTTCTTGAATCGAAAAAAAAATGATTAAAAACTCTAGAATGATTTTTATTCGATTCGTGATTGGATCGAATGAAAATCACGAAATTGACATGAGATTATAATTTGGCTTCGAATAAGGATCATTTTGGCGTATAAATCATGCATTTTTTACTGATATTTGGGAGTGAATTGCATTTTCAAGTTTTGTGGCGAATTCTGGCCGCAAAAAATGTGATTGGGTAGCAACCGAAAAATTTTGAAGAAATTAGCTAGTAATAGGGAAAAAAAAATTGTTTAGACACCCACTGCGAAAAAGTACTATATAGTTCAGGTAGCAAATTGAAATTCCCCAACAATAATATTTGGCAGTATGATTAATTGAATAAATAGATGCATTAAATTAAAAAACTAACTTATACTGATCCCAGAAATCTCAACTAAAAGAATGAGAATAATAAGAAACAAAAACGATTTTTAATGTAAATCTATCTCATACAGTTTTATCAGTTGCAACACGAAACATGCTAGGGATGGAAATTCCGGCACCACCACCCATCGTAATCCCATTTAAGAGAGCCACCTGCATGGAGTATAAATTCAGTAGAGTCCAGCTGGAGTAAATTATAAGCTAATACTAAGCTAGTGATAAGTCAGTTGAGAAATAATTGACTCATCGTGACCAGGGCAAAGTTGTTTCCAATGCTATGACCATTCTACTTCAAATATTTTTTTGAATCAACTGATAAGTTGATAACAACAGAAAAAACAACAATCTAAGAGCATGGTGCATGTATGGCGCACTCAGGGGGCCAAAAGTATTCAAGGGCTTAGGGTTTGATATAAAAGATCAGCGGACATAATCAAGCATATTTCAGTTGTACATGGCTTAAAATAGATTATAAAAAACTACCTCGAGGTTTGATCAATTGACAAAAAAAAAAAAGTATTCAAATTACAAATGCCACACTTGACACTTTTTTGTATCTGACAATTGCACCTGATAGGAGTGTTTGTAAGAATATACAAACCTCAATAGGGTATTTCTATTCAAAACATAACATGGGTTTTGTAAATAGGTAAAATCTTAAGAGTATATTTTGTAATCTGCCTAGATTATATTACAAGGGATATTCTTAATTATGACAGTTCTGTCAAAAGAAAATGAAGTTTGTTGTTCCAGTAAAATTATAGTTTATGCACTAGCCAGTATACCGAAAGGTGAAGAAGACAAGTTGTAAAGAACACACAAGCATGCAGATAAAGGATACTCACATTTGGCTTCAAATAAGTACCAACACAGTATATAAAACTATATATTGTCCAGAAGAGTTGTTTGCACTCTTCTAAGTTCCCTGCATGAATTAAAAAGAACCTATGACTATTTTCACAAAAGGACATAAAGAGTAAGAACAGATGTGATGACAGCGAGGAAATATGGCACGACTATTATTTTGTAAAAATGGTTCATCAAGAGGCACGTCACTGTGAAAAAACCAAAAAAAAAAAAAAAAGGGTGTCATGCCAGAAAATATCACCATAAGAGGTTCCAAAAATGTTAGAATAATTAAGTGTATCTTCCGCAATGCAAAGCATATATACAGCTGTAAAATATCAGAGCTAAAGCAGCTACTCTTTGGAATCATCTACCTTATTTAAGGACACTGAATAAAGAGAAACATGTAGAAATTGAAACCTTTATCCTTGATCATGTTTCTATGTCTTCTATTTGTGAGTATTGCATTACATGTATACGTAAGGTAGCATCAGCTTTGGATAGTTAGCATAACCTATTATTACATTATAGCTACAGCCTACGAGTCAGAATGCACAACTCTGATCCAGCCAGCATTGCCTCTGTGTGTGTGTGTGTGTTAAAATTGCTATATTCATAATTAAAGCACAACTAATACATATTGTCCCAGGAATTCAAAAAAATACAGGTTGCTCATTTAAGACCTAAGAATTCGCATCTAAATAATATGTCCTACAAATCCCAAAAGTAATAAAAATGCATACATATATACATGTGGATAAGTCTCCTCAGGTGGGTGGGCGTATATAAAGATTATTGCATATGAACTGAAGAGAGGGAGAGGCAGGAAGGATATAGATTACCTTCTTCTATCATACGATATAGAGAAACAATATCTCCACCTGCTGAAAATGCCCTGCCCCCACCCTTCAAGAACATCAAACCCGTTTGAGCTATTTTGCCTTGTAAAATTGTAACATAACAAACATAAAACCCACAACTCCTTACAAGCCCGAGCAATAACACAGGAAAAATCAATATAAAATAGAGAAGTGATTTGGTGAAAGCAAATGGCTCAGATAGTTGGGGGAGAAAAGGAATACCTTCAAAACAACAAACCCGATATCAGGGTCATCTTCCCAATTTTTGTACAGCTTATGAAGCCTGGTAGCCTATGTTGCACAATATGTCAAAAGTTTAAATTGATTAGTGGCTAACTAACATAATAAATAAAAAGAATTACCGAGAAACTGAATTGTGCTAGATCCTACTTAGCATTGGCAGCATTTCAAGCATTGTATATCTTAATGATACCAGGCCATATCTTAAGCAAAAAATTTCCCAATATTATCAAGAAAATATCCTAGCAAAAACGCAATTGACTCCAATTTCGTAACAAACAAACGAAAGTTGGAAGTGACGATGAGACCCTCCGCAGTTTGTATCTACACTTGAAATTTTCACAATTGAATCGTCTCAATTTTGATGGAAAACCAGATATAATTAACCAACTGTTTCGACGAGTTGTAAACATAGCTACATATGAATTAAACTTTACCACGGAGGTGTTAAGAGCATTGAGAGAAGCAGGTCTGTTGATGATTGCTGTTCTTGAACCAGCTTTGCCCTCAACAACTACCTGAACGTTAATCCAACAATGTAAAATGATGAGGAGAGAGAAGGAGGGTGGAAATGAAAAGTAACGTTTGAGCACTGACTAAATTATCAGAATCATCAATAAGAGGATTGCTAGGGAGAGACGTAAAGCGTCTGAAGCCATTACTGAGCTTCTCCAGAGACAAAAGGCGGCGGAGAAGCATTGCAGTTATACAATTTCGCATTTTTCCCGGGAATTTCACTCTCTCCGGCGAAGTCCGAAATCAGTTGCAAGGTTATGTCGAGATTTATATTGGATGGTAAAGTTAATTTTTGAGGAAATTTTAATTTGGGTGGGGCTAAACACACCCCCAATAACTTTTAAGTGCACCTCATTCATGTGTTATTTTACACATGGATTGCAGTGTTTTTAAAAGTTCTTGGGGTGTGTTTAGTCCCACCCTTTTAATTTTTATTAGTCCTTTATTGCGCTAAATTTTTGTTTGATTTTTTTTTCTTTCTTTCTAATCTCGGAAAATAATGTTATATTAGCTATATTTACCAAAAAAAAAATATCCAAACCAACTGTAATTGATAATTTTACCGGATAATTTTAATTGAGCCAAAATTACGTAATATGACAATTTAGCATTAACTATTTTGGATTCAATCAAATAGGTATCATGCATTAATATATTTTTCCATTATAGATTGTTTTGACTGAAATCAATATTATTTGGTAAAATTATTAATTGCAGTGAGTTAAGAATCAAGACAATGATTTTTGCAAACATGATGGTCTGAAAGTATTTCTCTAAAACTTTTGGGTGGGGGGAACATATCAACATTATCACATGTCGGATACTCTACTATATACCTGAATATATTCCCAACCAAAACCCACGGGTTGTCCATTGTTATTTCACTTTCTTTAGTATTTTGTCATGTTATATTTAATGGTTTATTAGTTTGCTATCTTTAATTTTATTTTTTTATGATACTCATTGGGAATTTAGTAAACTTTTGCAGTTTCATCAAAATAATATGATTATAGATAGCGATGGATATTTAGACAGACTATGAAATCTTTTTTTTTTTTTTTAATGGACGTGGAAGTTATGTCTCAATATCAAAATGAATAATAAATAGAAAAAAAATGAAAAATCCTAGCCAATATCAAATATGGCCACTTAAAATGATTAAATATCACTATTTATAATCACCTGCTTCTTGGAATAATCTCGTTGGTTGAAAGCATATCGAATTCTTTAAGATATGTTTCGAAGGGGAATATGTGGGATTGAGAATTTTGTCGTAAAGATGAACAGTAAAAATGTATGTTTATTTAATGATTTAATAAAGTATGATTATATTGTAGATGTCAAATCAATATTGAAAAATATTAGTTTATATAATATGTTTTAAAAATGTATTTGATAATGATTGGTGATTATAATATAGGTAGTAATAATTATATACAGATTTTGTGATCCAAATTTAAATACAAAAACAAACATACATTAGGATTTTCAAAATCATTTTATGTCAAATCTCTTCAAAACATAGGTTTACATTTTAAGATTTTTCATCTACAAACAGTTCACTATTATGTTGAGCAGTCTCAATCATTCTTCTTGTATTGGATCCAACACAAGTTAAAAATACTGTAATTTTTTTTTTCATTAATTTATTTTTTTAAAATTTTGATTGTTATTAAATATTATAATTTATATATATCACAATTAATATATCAAAAATTAATATTTAATATACTTTAATTATATGCAATTAAAATGTTAAATAATATCATATATTATTTGAATGATAATAATAATAATAATAAAATAATAATATTTGATATCAATGTATAGATATCTTAACTGCTATATAATCAATATTAATATATATATGTATATATTTATTTATTGTATATCCCTATATGGATATCTCAACTCAATTGATATGGATATTGATTAATTGTCTGCATATTGATATATGTGTTATAGATTATGTTAAAAAATATATGATAAATAAAAAGTCAAAATAATAATAGTAATAATAATAAATATAATGAAATATATATATATATATATATATATATTTTTTAAAGTGCACATTATTAAAGATATGTGATAATTTTTACATTAAAATAATATAAAAGATATAATATTTTATTGTAGACGGCTAAGATATAGTAAGAAAAAATAGTAATTGATGTGGCTGCTTGTATATATCTAGCTAGCTCGGCTTCCTTAATTAGACGCACGTTTGTTACACAATTTTGGTGGGCTATTAACATTTAACACACCCTATACTAAACCCCGATGGCCCGATCTATTATTATGGGTTAATTTTGAAATACAATCGGTGCTGCTGCTGCATCCTTTTTTTTTTTTTTTCTCTATTTTGCAACCTATTACCCATTTCCAATTGCATTTTCTATCAGATGTATTTGAGTAGTGTTTTTTATTTAATGAGCTAGGACCCAAAAAACCCACAATTGAATGAGGGTTAATTCATGGCTCAAACAGTTAAAGCAAGTTTTATCCAATTCAGCAAATATTTTCAAAACTAAGGCAAATTTGATGATTAATACTTAATGCCTATCATAAGGTCTAAATTTCCTCAATTTCAAAAGCAAAATTATTTCTTTTCATCACCAAAATCAATCCACGTTCAACCAACCATCCCAAATTTGCACTACCATATTTATAATCCATAATTAAATTAGAATTTTTCAAGAACTGCAAGGATTTGTTTATCATTAGACTACTCCCATCGCCCAGGTCGCCGACCTGCGAAGAAGAAAAGACAAAAATCAGTAATTTAAAAATAAATGTAAATGAAATTGGAGGTTGCAACCATCTCAAGTTTGGGTCTCAACCCCAACCCCAACCTCAATCTAGGTTGGCCAATCAAGAGATGACACGTGTCATTTTTTGATTGGTTCAACTAGATTTTATAAGGATAAAATATATATTGTAAATATTGTGGATAATATGTATTTAAAATATAGATATATATATATATATATCAAAATTCATATTTTTTAATTCTCTATAAATAGACATCAATATTGACATATTTTGGAATACATCTTAAATTCTCTATTTTCTCTTCTATTTTTTATCTTTCATCTCTCAATTTCTATCATGGATCCAAACCATCCCAATTATCTTCCAAACTCCCAAGATTATCTAAATTCTCAAGATTATCCAAGTTTTCAATCAATTTTTAACTCTCAATCTTTTCCTCTCTCAAAAGATTATCCAAACTATTATCAAAATTCTCAATTTTCTCTAAGATTATCCAAATTCTCAAGATTATCCAAGTTTTCAATCAATTCTTAACTCTCAATCTTTTCCTCTCTCAGAAGATTATCCAAACTATTATCAAAATTCTCAATTTTCTCCAAATCCAAATGAAGATTCTACCTGTGAGCATGTCCAACCACCACAAAATATCTCCCGAAATTTGTTCCAAAATATTCAACAACGAAACACAAATCAAAAAGGGGTAAAAAATGTAGGTTGGACTGTGAAAGAAAATGTAGCTTTAATGTCTTCTTGGTGTTTTGTTAGTGAAGATAGCATATGTGGTAAAAATCAAAAGTCCGTCTCTATGTGGGCACGAATACATAAAATGTATACAAATCATCGAGATGAAAATCTGGAGGAGATAAATGAAAGAAATGTGAACTCTCTAAAAGGTCGATGGAAACGACTTAATGAGAGTGCAAATAAATGGATTGCTGCTTTCGGAAAAGAATCAGGGGGTGGTAACAAGTTTCAGAACTTATTTGTGTTCAATGAGGTTATGAGTAAAAATGAAAAATGGGCTTTAAAACTGGATCATGATTCACGTGAAGAAAATATAGAAGGTGATGAAGAAAGTGGTGGCAGCTCAAAGAAAGCAAGAACTAATGAAAGTTGGGATTATTCCACCCCATCCAATCCAGAAACTCCAGGCAGTGGTGGCTCAATTAATACTCGTCCCATAGGTCGAGATATGACGAAAAGAAAGGGAAATGGTAAGAATTCACAATATGCAGGTTCTGCTGAAATTGCTGCTGAAATTCAAGCAATGAGGCTCACTAGAGAAAGTGAAGCTGAAAGATGAGCCAACTAGGAAGAGAGAGACTTGAATTTGAGAAAAGAAAGGAGCAAAGGAAGATTATGAAGATAAATTCTGATATTTTGAGGACATTATTGGCTAAAGATACCTTAACCCCAGAAGAGGAAGTGATGAAACGTCATCTAATGAAAGTTGTGTCTAATCAGTCAATGTAGTTTGTTTTCATGTTTTTTTAATTTATGTCATTTAATTTATGTAATTTTAATTTATGTCATTTAATTTATGTAATTTAAATTCATGTAATTGGTGTTTATGTAATTTTAATTCATGTAATTTTTATTTAGAGAAAATGGCCCCAACTACCATATTTCCTTATATTTTGTCCCAAAATTCGTGTAAGGAAAATCAAATTTTATTTTACACTATAAATTCAGATGAGTCTATTGTGTTCTTTCTACACAAATAAATGTATTTAATCATTACTTCAATGTCCAAATAAACTATCTTTATTTCAATGTATAATTAGATTAGTTTTAAATCAAAATTTATTTTACACTATAGACTCAGATGAGTCTATTGTGTTCTTTCTACACAAATAATGTATTTATTCATTATTTCAATGTCCAAATAAACTATCTTTATTTCAATGTATAATTAGATTAGTTTTAAATCAAAATGCATTTCACACTATAGACTCGAATGAGTCTATTGTGTTCTTTCTATCACATTTGTTTTGCCACTTTTTTACTTTTATCACATGCATCTATCAAAACAACTTTCATTACATGCATTTGTTTTGTTGTTTTTTTACTTATTTTCCTTACTATACTTATATATTTAGAATATTACTTTACTTAATGTAATTTTTGTACATTTTAAATATAATAAAAAATAAAATAATTATTATTATTTTAGGTTGGGTTGGGTTGTGGATGTGGATATAGAAAAAATAAAATCAGGTTGAATAGGTGGATGAGAGAGAAATTAATATTTTATTTTAGGTTCGATTGAATTGCTGATGTGAGTAGTCTTACTTGTCAAAAAATATTGTTAATGTGATCTGATATATACATATAGATTTATTTTCAGCACTAAAATTTATGAAAATCAGAAACAAAAATCATAATATATGTGTGCCCTACTGCAATTACAAACTTATTGCCAATACGATTGTGGATTGAATATGAAAGGTTTAGCTATTTTTCAATCTCCACAAGAAGGTGATTTTTTTTTTTAAATTTGGGATTTAAATAGAAACAAAATATTATATAACTTATTGGAATTTGAAACCAACCCTTTTAATCTTTCCATCCCGAATAAAAGTTTGATCATGTTATACAACTAATTATTAAAATAGGAATATAATTTTTATCTTTGTTAAGGTGGGACCATACACATTCCATTTAAAATAAATGAAAAATAAATATATATTAAGATGTAAATGTTTTTATTATTTATTTAATTTTATGTTGTATAATTGAAAAAGTAAAACTATAATATTTATAGGATCTGTTCAGAAATTTGATGGTATTAAATTATTTTAATTTTATATTATGTAATTGACAAGGCAAATAATATATTTTTTTTTATATATGTTAGAAATTTGGTAGTATTAAATTATTTTTAAAAATAATATATTTAGTAACCGTACATATGGCTTCGAATTGTTGATTGTTGTTTTCCCTCTCAATTTTTCCTCTCTTTCCATTGTTCGCCGCCTTTTACTCCACCGCCGCCGTACTACTCCGCCGTCCACCGGGCCCCACGCTGCCGCATCCACAGTATACTGCCTTGTCCACAAGGACCACAACCCTTTATCGTACGCACTCGCTCACGCAGCCACAACGGTGCACGATATGGAAGAATGAAGATAGAATGTAACCCTAGAATTCAGTTCCCTACTCGAGCGTTCCAAATCCTCGCCGCGACCGGCTAACTAGTGAGTTATGAATTATGATCTTCAGGGATGAAAAAATTTGTAGCTTAGCATGTCGTTCTTATACATATTCGATCTGTTATTAGTTAGATACATGTTTATGAGGCTCTGATATAATATAGATATCTGCAAATTTCATGGATGATGTTTGCCAGTCTCTTCTTTTTCTTCTCTTTGTATAATTTTACTTCTGACACTGCAATCCGTTTTAATTCTGGAATTCTGCCAATTGTTGGATGTTTATTGTTTTCCGTATCAAGAGTTCAGTGATTAAATATATTTTTTTTCTGCGATCCTTCCTAACTCATTCTCTTTAACTTTATGAACTTTTGCAGGCATTAGTGTGAATAGGTTTCTCTCCTGAATTTGCTACCTTTTCTACTATTTGTGAGGTAAAGATACAAGTAGATGAGTTCATCTGTTGATAATTAGATATACTTCAATGTCTATGGTTAGAGTTAAAATAGATTATGTTTCTCTTGATTATTTTATTTTGTAAAAGTCTGGCCAATCAATAATTTATGGAATCGGATTTGATGATTACTAGCAGCATCTGTAAATCATTAAGTTAGTACTCTCTTGCCTGTTCTCATTTATGGTTGGAAGCAATAAGTCCTTATTGTAGAATGGATTGAACACGAATTGGTTCGTTCTTTACATATCCCGACAAGTGGTTAGCAATAAGGTGCTGTATATTACTTTCTTTGTTGCTCAACATGAGAAACATCTTTATTACCTTGTGTTTCATCTTGGTCGAATGTGAGGCATAAAGAACACATGAAACACATTATAAATTTTCGTTGCAATTTATATATTTAATTGCAAAGTTTGCATAGTTTAATTTTACAAAATGCCCATATCTTTAGCTTTCGACGGTGCTTGAATTTTCAAAAAGTTATATTCCTGATAGTTTAATCAATATATGAGTGGCATGTTTGAGGACTTATTGTTTCTGGAAGCCTTTTGGAATATATATATATATTTATTTATTTGTTTTTATATTTTGTTTTCCTTCTGTTCTGTACAAACAAGAAAGGGGAGGGATATCTGTTTTGCCAACCAAAGTACTGAGGTTTTGCATTTCTTAGATTTTAATTTTTTTCCAAGCATCATTGTTTTGCGACCAATGTTTTAGAATAAATCAAGGTGTCTGCTTGATGTGCTTAATGCTAAAATAATTTACTATGTTTTCTGATTAACTATTTCAAGTTCACATAACAGTTAATGCAATGTTTCTGAAACAGATACCTTAATCGGGGCATAATGGATGAGATGATGAAGCAGTTCCAGCAAGGACTCATTGAGGTGGAACTTGAAGCTGAAAATCTGTTTTTGGCACGCCATGAGGTATTTGAAATGAATATGGATGGTAACTATATTTGCAATTGTTGTTAATATTTTGATGTGTTTGTAATTGTGACTGCAGTTGGTTGAAATTGATAGAGTGAGGAATGGGAACAGGGAAGCTTTAACAGCACTAAGAAAGAGGGCTAGAACAACAAAAACCAGTGTCCCTTCCCCTTTTGAGTCAATAATGAGGGATATTGATTCAAGGCCACTGGTGAAAGAGGTTTGTGCAACATGTGGTGATCATGATCCTAGAGAGAATATGCTGTTAATGTTTCCTGGAACTGACATCTTTGCGACCATACCATTTCATGCTGCTCACACCATTTTAGAGAAAGGTACTCTCTGTTTGGTTTTAGTTCCATTCATTCTGGGGAAATTGTCCTCAAGTGTACTTTTATAGTGGAATTTGTAAATGTAGAGAATGAGCATGTGTTTGGACGTTTTGTTGGGAAAAATGAAATGTTATATTCTTGGCCGCCATTTTTTATTATAGATGCCATGTCTATAGTTTTACTTTTCTGCTTGTAGGCTGAATCTGTACCTTAAATCTGTACCTTAAAAATGTAAGTGTGGTGATTAACACATCTCATTATAAGTTTTAAGACACTAGATCAATCTCTGGCCTGAAAGTTTTAGATTACATTTGGCAGAGTGGAAAGTCCGAAAAGTAGGTATGTTATTTTTCCAGAACAGAACAATGGGTTTACTGGCCTTAAATTTTAAAATTATGAAAAGATTCAGAAGACTGGTTAGGCCACTAGGCATGTGTCAATAAGAACAAGAAATCTCTGCTGTATTAATCAAAGATCGCTGCATATACATGTCTCTTGGTTGAACATATGCTATTTGACTACATCTTCTTGATCCTTCAAGCTTAAAAGGTCAAATACACATGAAATGTGATGGTTAGAACATCACTTGAGGTTTCAGTCAAACGATTGGACATCTGGAACCACTTCTAGAATGTAACTGACATCTAAAAGTTAATTTCTTTGAGAGGTGCTCCCACATAATGTCCAGTGTGGTAAAATCTGAAGGTCAATTTCTTTGAGAAGTGTTCTTGCATTATATTCACTGTGGTGAAACTACGTCTTAAAAACTACATCTTAAATATTAAGTGTTGGAAATACATTCCGCAATTTATAAAGTCCAACTTAACTAATTCATATATCCAACTGTTCTACAAATACCTTTTCAAGTCCTCCCTTTTATTTTGGAGCTGCAAAGTTGTTTACATGAGTGACATCCCATTTTTTTGGCATGGCTACTTTGGGGGATGGATGTAGCTTAATACATTTTGTGATTCACAATAGCTCACTTTCCTGAAGCCATGGAAGAGAGTGTATCTATCCTAATACAATGTTGCTAATGTGCTGTTCGTTTGATATTATTGGTTAGGGTTTTTTTTTTTTTTTTTCTTTTTAAATCCTCTCCTGTTTCAGACAGTTGTAGACTTTCTTCATATTTTAATGTGGTATCTTATGTTAATTTTACTTGCAGTGGATTATTTAATATCTCTGATTATAGATGGTGTTTAATGTTTTGCAGATCAAGCTCGCCTTGATTTTGATTCTAAGAAGCTCCAGAGCTGTGTGAAAGAGAAATCCTTTTTGATTTCAGAAAGAGGTGGTCTATCTGACAAGATCAGTCCTGGTGTGCTGAGATCTCTGGTGTCCTTAACTGACAAACCAAAGTAATCACTTACTGAAAGAAACTTTCAGCATCTTAGTCAAATGCCCCCTACCCCTTCAAAACAACTAATGTGAAGAAATTTTATCCCTCTGTCGGTTGTTTGTTTCATTCAGGATTGAGGAGAAAGATTGAAGACCCATTGCAGTTATGGGATGGATCTGAGCTAAATTGATAGGGTATGTTAAATGATTTAATGCCTGTATCTCTTTCCTTTCTGTGGGTTTTTCTTGAGATCGCCGATTTAATGAAGAGGGATACTGGCAGTACTGGAGCATTTTGTGCTTTTCTCTAATTTTCAAATTTCAATGATTCTTAATTTTATGCTTGACCTTACTAGTATTCAGCAATCAAATTATTTTGCCTCTGTCCTTGACCAATTGATTTTCTATGATCAATGTATGCCAAGATGATGTACTGCTTCAAGGTTGTTAGTATTATTTTTAAGCTATCTACCTCTCCTTATGTTGATCTTCTCATTTATATCAGTTGGTAAATGCAAGGTAAATGTAAGGGAAAAGGATAAATTGACATGATTTTGTTATTGTCTTGCTTGAATAATGAAATGCAAAAGGTGAAGACAGATCAGGGAATGACCTATTTAAAAAACAGAAAGGAAGGAGGAACTTGTTAATTTGATTTCATCCATGTCTAACCTAACCAAGCATGATATTGTCTCAAATTGTTGCCAGGCATGTTCCATTTCCAACAACAGTAAATATATTGCCAAATGTGAATTAAGCTTCCCAGTATTTTCTCATCACACAAATGAAAGATATTTGCACAGTAGTAGGGGCATAAGAGATGTTGACTTTACAGAAACTTTGTTTAAAGTTTCATTTCATTAAAGAATGACTCGTGTGTCAATTTATGTGTATGTCAGTTCGTATTTTCTCTTTAAGCTTTTCCTTTATGTCCTTTTTTAGAAACATTGGTCCAATCTATAGTCCTTTGGGATGGTGCGCTACTCTGTCTTCCCCCACCCTCCAACCCATTATTTTTGGAAGACAATTTTCAAGACAATTTTCTCAGGTTATTTCTGTGGGCTATTGCTTAATCCTATGTTTGGTGAACCTTTGATCTGTAAAAATACATGACCAAGTAGTTTCTTTCAGTCACAGAGGTACTAAATGTCAAACGAAGAAGATTAAACAAACAATAGGAGTATTAGAAATAGACTTAAGAAGCTTCCTACTGATTATGAGAGCTACTAATGAAGTTAACTTTCATCAATCAGTGACAAACTTGTCGGGTTAAAGGAGATACTTTAGTGGTCTTAATCATGATAAAACGGTACTCTTGGCCTACCTATAAGATGAATGTTTGTCTGCCATGCCCTACCATTACTGGAACAAAGACAGACTTCTTATCTCATGTGATAAGTCATAGTGTTCGCAGTGAAATCCCATGATTTTGCCATCTTCTTGAATTACAATTTGATTCATGTCGTTTTCCTTATTTACTTTAATGTCGTTATTGCGAAGTACCTGATACTTACTGATTACCAAACAGTATGTATGATATTGATGAGTATGCACCCAGTAACTCTTTGAATTGACAGGTTAAAGTGCAATCGAGGAACGAGCAATCTTCTGGGTCCCAAAGAAGTTCCACAGTTGTATTATGCTGTGATAACATATAGCATTATTTGAAAATTTTACTCTTTGGACACAAATTGTCTTAAAAATATGCTGATAATCAAGTTTACGGCGTCTTTTCTCTTGTGCTTATTTTTGTGTATTTATCGAATTTGGAGAGTTCGTCTCAACCGTTGGCATCATCTGGGATGGAATAATATGGACATGATTCATGTTTGGAGACATGGGTTATGAATGAGATGATTTCAAAGTCCAAAATCAATGTATGTTGTACAGAGGTTGTATTATCACTGTCATTAGTTTCATGATTAGAGTGGAGAGACGTTGACAGGGGAGAAAGAGCAATGGTTGTTGGTTAGCACCAGTCTATGTTAATTATTGCCAACAAGGAATCTCATTGTCGTGCAATTATGATCCAAAATTTATTGAATATATTTATTGTGGTTTCAGAAAATTTCAGGTAAACTGCAGGAAAGGCAAAACATGCGAGTCATAAAATGGGCATGTTTGTTCTTTGCTCAGTGTCAACTGCCAAAAATTATCGACTTTTTTAAGACAATGAAATGCTTCTTTTCTTATGGTAAAGATTATTATTGTGTTGGCAGGAATCATTGAGTTTTCTCATCAGTTATCCGTATCATCTACTCATTTTTAATGGATTGAGAATTTTGTACTCCATTTCTTCGACAATTTGGATCATCGTAGGGGATCGCTGTAGAGAAATTTTTGGGAAATGAAACATCACGGATATGTTTTAGGATAGGTTACATGCATACTGAATGCTGTACTCTCTCTCCCTCTGTTTAACTTCTTTTTTTTTTGATGACTAACATCTACTACCCTTGATGTTTGGTTAAATTACTAAATCAATTCCCAGGTTTGTGAAATTACTGTTAGATTCTTTCAACAATCAATTTTCAACATATAACCTTCTTAAAACTTAAAATATGATAATATGGTATCATATTTAGGGGTGGTTCGATATGGTATACCGAATTTTTTTTCCATACCATATACCGTATCGAAAATGCTAAAAAACATATCGATATCATACCGAAATTTTAGGTATATTGATAGCTTATACCGTTTGATATCGAATTATCGATTTTTTCGGTATACTGAAATTTACCGTCATACCATACCGAAATTACTGAAATTTACCGAAATTTACCGAATTTACCAAATAGGAAGAAATTTTGGTCCATTTAAAATAATAATATATATATATATATATTATTAATATTAATATATTTTGGTATATTTTCAATATGGTACCGAAATTTTTGGTATTTTGCCCAACCCTAATGATATCAATGAGTTTAAATCAAATTACTCAAAAAAAAAAAAAAAATACAGTTGAAATTACTCGATTGCAATTTTTACAAACCTTATGGTTTATTTGTAATTTGACCCAATTTCAAGGGTGATGGATGTAATTTACTTTTGTTTATCTTTAATCAATTGAGAGAAATTAACACATTTGTAAGGCATCAAAAAATTACTTATATTTCTTTTGAAATCCATTGTACAAAGTTTGTAATGACCGCTAACAAGTTTGTCACAAGCATATCACCTTTATAACTTCTTTTCTTTGAAAGAAAATATTTTTGAAACGTGACTCTTATTTGAACTAAAAATATATACTAATTATTTTAATGCACACACAAAAATGATTTATTGCAGTTCTTTTAGGACGGTTGAAGGGTTCATATAAAACCAGTGAAGGAAATAGGTCAAGTGCTCAACCTTTGTTTGCTTAACAAATATACAATTAGATACTAAAGCTAATGTTATTTTAAGAGATTTTTTACACAAATACATTAGACTTAGGTATTTGAAAATGTCTTTCAAACCCCCCCCCCCCCCCCCCAAGCCTAAAATAGGAGGTTTTGCATTTTTTTGTTTTTCTTGACGAAGAAAATAATGTATACCAAATCAAGGGTCAATCAAAGAGTAATCAGCTTGTTCTGATTAGATGAATAGATTTTGTTAGATTTGAATATATAATTGAGAAATTTATTTTTCACCTTTCTATGAAGTTTGGTCCCCACCCGAGGAGCAAAATAATGCTTCTTGTATAATATATTGTTACAAGCCATGATTCAAATTGCAATAATTCAATTACAGGCTTAGGAAAACGACTTGGATCCAACAAAATAAATAAAAAACGAATGATGATATTATAAAGGCACAATAAAATTTTGTTGCAGCTGCTGGTGTGAATTTGATGTTAGTAATAAATATTTTTCTCAAAAAAAAGTGCAGAAAAATTTTGCTCCAATTAGGGGTTGGCAGAGAATGAATAAGTGAATAAGACAATACAGAGGAATTGCATGTGGCATAGTTTATCGTAATAAATTTTTTACATGTTGTGTATAAATTTCTTTTTTTTAAAAATTAATAAATAAAAAAGGAGGGCAATTGTGGAAGAGGAAGGTATCCTTAACATGATTGTGCTAAAAAACTAATAAGTAGGAGTATAGAACATCATGTGCAATAAGTTGCTTTCAACTGACAATTTGCTCAGAAACTCTTATGGTTTGTTGTATCTTTTGTTTGCATTTACGAATGTTCATTTTCAAGAAATAGTAGTGAACCTTTTCTTCTTTCTTTCTAACATACATTCCAACATTATTTCTTTACACACTCATTCCATCATTATTTTTCAAACATGTGACCTTCCTACTTCATCATTGCTCCCTCCCCCTCTCTCGATTTCGAACGAGTGATCTGAAATAACTCAAAAATTAATTCAAAATGAGTCGAGTAAATTTGAATTTGCATCAGTCTATTCACACAACGTTTGAAATGAGTTGCAAATCATGTAAAATAATAAAAACAAACAAAAGAACATGATATTCCGTTTCAAATAAATGAACATAATATTTGATTTATAATATTTTGTAAGTTATTTTATTTGTACAACTACATTATAAATATTATAAAGATAACCGTTTCACAAGAAATTCATATCCTTAAAATTGATATTATGTTATCCTATGTGTTTATAATATTTATAATTAGTATAAACGCAGTTTCAAGGAAAAAGTTGTTATAAACACTCATTGAAAATTAGTATTTTCTATATAATGTAAAAGTAAATGCATGTAATATTCATATTGGTTTCATCTCAATCTTGCAAATATTTTTCGATAGGTCATGTAGACATGCATGGGAAATAAAAATATTAGTTATGCTCATGTGTATATCTGAATGTTCAGATCTGTACGTATTTTAATACAAATAATATTTCATTTTCTAATTGAAATTTTTTGGTTCACAAAGTTTCTTGGATCAAGTAAATGCAAGTTAGAGGAGTGGGTCCTTTTTATTTTGTTTTATTACTATTGTGACATTGAAATAAACCATCAAAGAAGAGGGTAAAAATATTGGAAGAGAGTTAGTTTAGATTTGGCTGTATGTCAATATATGATTTCTTTACAATATTACATGTAGTATATAAAATATAAATAATAACCTTAAATTTATTTTTTAAATTAATTTATCAACTGATAGATAACCTAATTGTTTTGGGGGGGGGGGGGACTAACCAATTAAAATTGGACGATAGATCAAGAAATCATAGTCATTGGAATTAAAGTCCACACTTCAATTTTGCTAATAGATAAACAAAAGACCCAACCAAAAAAAAAAACAAAATAATTGAACAAATAAAAATCACAAACCCAGACATTTGGAGATTCGAATTTGAAACTTCTACATTCAAATGTCTTTCTATTGCTATTAAAGTATTTCATATTTTTTAATAAGTATTAAATTGAAACGTATAAAAAGCTAATGGTTTCATGAATTAATATTTGTAATTCTATTATTTACAACTCAAATCTATTTTTACAAAACATATATATCAATTTTGAATAGGGTTGATTTCAATTTTATGCATATATATAAAATATTTTTCATTTTTACCATTTTCGGTAGCAATGTCGGTAATTTTTTAAATTCTGACCAAAATTAGACTGAAATTGAAAATAATTAAAACATAAAAAAGTTAAAATTAAAAAAAAGAATATGTGATTGTTAAAAAATAAAAATATAAATCTTACATATATAAAAAAATCCAAATTAATCTTTTTAAATAATAGATTGACTATGTTATGAAATTATATTCATAATACGATCTCGTAAAAACTAGAAATTGGAAATGTGTAAAATTATGAGCCACAAAAGCATGCCCTTTCTTTTCCATTCATTCTGCTTACCAACAGACAGCCTCTTGCTGGGGCCCAGACTGGCCCGGCCCTTTCATTTATTAGTTATTACTTTTCAATGTTTGATTCACTAAAGATATTGATGGATCTCCATCTTGGTCAATTTATAAAAAAAAATATATATATATATATATATATATATATATATATATATATATATTATATATCCGATGTTATTGTTCATTATTGTAAAAATGCGATCATGTTTTTTCTGGGAAAGAAAAAGTAATCATGGCCGGAATTCATAAAAGGTTTAGCCACTCCGCATTTAATTAATTTGGTTTGGCTGCCATTTATTTCATGAACATAACGAGTTATTATTATAATAAAATGTGAACAGACATGATGTTTAATGTTTAAGATATTTGAGTTTTTGGTAAAACTCTAGAAATAATTATAGAATCTTATAATTGTTTGAGAGAGTTTCAACTTCTTTTTAAGATTAAATAAATGGCTTTTAACTTTTAGGTTGTTTTGTTGACTAATAGAAACATACGTTAGTTAGATAATTGTATGTAAAAATAAAAAATTAAAGACATGATCGACTTAAAAAATATTATATCTTTATGAGACGAACTAAAATGGTGTATATATGTCTATTTTTGCATCTTGAACTAAATAGAATATAGAATTTGTCGTTTTAGAATATAGAATTTGTTACAATTAATCTTATTTTTTCAATAATCGATAATAGTTAATGATATTTTTTGCCAATTACCTCTATCTTGTTTTTTATAGTAAATTTTTATTTAGCATTATATACACACTCTCTCTCTCTCTCTCTTTTTTAAACCAATGTTATGCATTAATTATAACTTCTGGTTGTTGAATAATTTAATTATTTTCATACACATAACTTTATCTATTAAACAATTTTAATTTATGCGAAACAATAAGTTACCATTATATCACGAGGGAGTATAACTTAATACATTCATTCACTTGCCTCTTGGAAAAGCGTCCCCCCTCTCTCAAATTCCTACACATTTATCATGCAAATAATGAAAGCCCAATTAAATATTTATGTCCTTGTGGTTTAATTGTTTGTTCTTTGAACTCTATCTCTACTTTATTTGATTAACATTGAATCATTGTACAGTCATCTGCATTTGTATTTTTTATTTTATATTGAAACTTAAGTTATAAAATATTAACCTAAAAATTATAAATAAAAATACAAGAACCAACCAACCCTAACCAAATATTACTTGCATTTCATCATTGAAACTTACTCATAATATAAAATAAGTATTGAATTGATGGAAGTATTACATAGATGCATTCAATACCCATTGATTGAATAATTTAATCCACCCAAACTAATAAAGAAAATCTACCTGTACTTGCAAACTGTAAATTATTTCAAATACATAAAAATAATTTGGTTTTTTTCTTAAAAGCAAGGGCTGTAATTATTTCAAAGAAACATGAATGATTTGCTTTTTTTTTTTTTTTTGTGAAAAGAAAAACCCAGGTTTAATTAATTAAGATAGACCATATTTTTAAAAAAATTGGAATAGTGGGATATGCCTAAATAATAAAACACGAAAAAGGGAATAAAATTTGTCTGACTTGGTAGACATTCCGTACGATAAATAGTCAACGTCTGTGTCAGCCTTTTTCACCAAATGCCACCATACTTTGCAGACCTTCCAAGCCCCACGCGCTTTTTATTACTGACGTGTCACCAATCATAATTATTTAATTAACATTATATTAACACTAGTGCCTTCAAAGGTTAAATAATATTACGGGAAACATGTTTTTTTATACTATTTCTTCGCATGAGATTCTCAACTCCACAATATTTGATTTGATATTTTAAAACTATATACATCAAATCATTGAGTAGATCTTATGTGAGACCGTCTTACGGATTTCATTTTATGAGATGGGTTAGTTCGGATAGAATATAATAATTAAGTAATATTTTTATGTGTATTAGATAATACTTTTTTATATTTCAGATAATACTTTGTATTATATTATTTAGTATATATGCAAAATACTAAAGTATTACATGATATATAGAAAAATATTACATAATATACACAAAAGTATTACATGTTGCTTGAGAAGAATAGAGCATCTGGAAGCCCTAGGATCCGCGTATTTTTTAAGACCCGACCAGACCCAATTCGGGTCATATATCCTATAATACAAAAGTATTACCTGATATCAAGGACGAAAAAATCGATATCGGTGAAAATATCAATACCCTAATTTTACGAATATATCGGTATCGATATCAGTATTGGTGGAAATATCGGATATTTTTTAAAAAAAATATTAAAACTTTCTAAAAAAATTGAAAAATATAACTACTAGTTATAATATCATTATAACTGACATTAATATATATACTGAACTAATAATTTCAAATAAAATGATATATTTTCAACAAATATATATATATATAAAATACTATATAAACGTTGTCTACTATGATAACATGACAAATTTTGTATAAAAAGATACTAATAAATAGAATAATTTAATAATTTTTACACATGCTTAATACCTAAGCAATACCAAGACATTTTAACTTATTTTTCGAGAAGTGTCTTCATATAACTAATATTAATAGGTATATTGAATTTAAAATTTCAAATCAAATGATATATTTACAATAAATATAGAGATAAACTATTATTATATAGTATATAATATATACATCATAATTCTCTTCTTAAAATAAAAAAAAATTAACTAAATTTAATTAAATTATGAGGAAAACCTAAATGCTAGTGTGTTAATTTATTTCAACAATTTAATTAAAATTATTATTTGTTCTAATCATAGATAAAAATATAGATATAAAACTTAAGTTTGATAGATATTTTTTAAATATATATAAAAATTTATAATAAAAAAGAAAAAAAACAGAAAAGACAAGAAAATAAAGGGAAAAAAAAAGGGAAAACACAGGAAGAGCACTGTAGCACGGTCAAAATTACTGTTCACGATTAAAATATCACGATATTTTACCGATATATTGCGAGATATTGTCGAAAATGATAAATCGACGATATATCTATGAAATATTGCGATATTTCGCGATATTTTTACAGATTTAAAATTGTAGGGTATTATAATATCGCCCCTCCAATTTTCGCGATATTTCGACGATATACACATAAAAGTATTACCCGATACACATAAAAATATTACATATTTTCTTATAATCTGACTCAACTCAAAACAAAAGTATTACCTGATATACATAAAAGTATTACCTGATACACATAAAAGTATTACATATTTTTCGTATGGTCTAACTCAACTCAAAACACATCTTATAATACAAAGTATTACCTAATATATGGAAAAGTATTATGTAATACACGTAAAAGTATTACATAATTTCTTATATTCGATCCGACCCGACCCGTCTCACAATATGGAATTCATGAGACGGTCTCACCCAAAACTTTGCCCAAATCATATTATTAATTTACATATAATATTTATTAAAAAATAGAATATAAGATGAAATATCAAATTAAATTGCTAATCAAAGTATATTTGGATGATAAATGATGTAAAATTTTATGTGAGATAAAGTGTGTATCATGGGGCGCTTCGTAGTGTATATAAAGTGAGCGCAATTGTGTGGCTAGTAATCAATTCGTTCGATTACTTTCGCTTAAATTACTCGTAACTTCTTGGGAAACACAAGCTGATGCGACGCAATCATGTGTTTTAGTGGCACAACAATATAAAAAGGCAGGAAACTTCATTGTATTAAATGTTATAAAAGTTACACTATGACATAGATTGTGTTTACAATTGTTGCTAGAGATGAAAAACACTAGTCAACGTTGCTAGAAAGATTCTTCTAAATCATATATCCCTATAATAAGTTAAAATAAATAAAGATCTGACATATGTATATATCGTAAAGCTATATGCTAAAATAAATAAAGTCTACTGATCTATGAATACATTGTAAACATCACAACAAAATTAGCCACATGGGTATACCAATAGCATATTAGTCATTACAATATCATACCAGCACCTAAAGATTTAAAAGAATCTTGCATCCGTTGGTACAGATTTGAACGACAATCCGATTGGATAAATTAATGAGTCACGTTATTCCTATTAATCTCAAAGATTGGGGCGACATAGTTTTGGACAACAAGCTATGCTCTTTTTTGTGTGGAAGTAAAACCTCTAATTCTTATCATTTAAAGTTTCAAACACATCATGTAAGAAGGGACATGGTATGTATACTTTTTTTTAATTACCTCAATATTAGTTTTTCAGGCATATCCATAACCCGATAAAGGTGTTATATGTATATGTTTGTTGGCTCCCATCCTTCATTTTGAAAGTTGATTACTCTTTCTTCATTTTTTTTTGTACTAAAGAAAGTGGAGATAATTTACCATCCTTCACTTTTTATTAATCTATTTTTAATTTTTGGTTAATAAATGGCGGGTGTAGAAACAAGTGGTAATGTATAAGTGGATAGATAAAAGATTTTTGGTTTGATGACGAGAATTGTAAAAGAAGAAAGGTTAGTACATTGAATAAATAGACAGTCCAAATAATTACAAGTAGGATACCAAATTACCAAAATTTATGTCGGTTGGCAGCTGATGGATACCATTTAATGTTAATGCATGACTCACTCGCATCACGCGCTCCTGTCGCGCGTGGTAAGGTTCCATGCTAAAGCTTCTCTCACGCGTTTGAGACTCAAACCAGTAATACTTGATTAATTTTATTTTTTTCAGTTTACAATTTTAATTGATAATTTTATTTTTATTTTTTTAGAAAGAAAACCTTAGCTTCAAGCATTTTGGTAATAGTTCTAGAAACATTTTTGTCGTGTGTTGAGATTCCAGCTTAAAAACTTATTCAATTGTAAAGTATAAATAACGTATATATAGTTAACATTGAAAATTGAAAAAACAAAAAAGAAAGGTAGAAATATAACTACAGAGTCAATGGAGAAATTGAATCTACATTAATTCATTATTATTAATATTATCATTTTTAATATAATTATTGCCACTTTATATAAATCCCAATTAATTCATGAAAAAATTATAGCGTTCCACATCCACTTATAAGTCTGCACTAGTTTTTCAAACAATTAGAAGTGTTTGGGAGCTCAACGAGATGATAGCAAAGTTAGACTTTGAATAATTATTTTTCTAATGATAATTTAATTTTTTTAGGTGATTGAATAATAATTTAGGTTTTATATTCATTGGACTGATATGAAAGTAATTCAATTACGACTCAATTAATTCATTACAAAAACTATAACAATGGATAAATTAGTAAGTGTTATGACAATGTTTCGGCTACTTTCACATAGTGATCCTTCTTTTCTAGTCA
This sequence comes from Scutellaria barbata, assembly GCA_028654395.1. NCBI lineage: Eukaryota > Viridiplantae > Streptophyta > Magnoliopsida > Lamiales > Lamiaceae > Scutellaria > Scutellaria barbata. The sequence continues at coordinate 6,657,833 of CM053646.1, read as the reverse complement.
CTAACATAAGAATTTGGATTATAATTTAAATGATCAAAATACCCTAAAAAGCGGCTAGAAGAGGTAATTTCTTAAATTTATTTGAAGTTAGCAAGATTGAAAGCGTATTTTCATTTGAAAATATTTTCTCATATTAAAAGTAGAAATCATCTTTATTATTTGTAAATTGATATTTTAATTTTGACACTATATTTACAACCAGTTAAGAATGAATTTCATGTATATATACTGAATAATATGTAAGAAAGATAGGATAATATTTTGGCAGAAATTTATGAATTTACCAAAATTTTGTTGGTTTATGACCGGGTCAACATTCAAGTACATGGAGGCAGCAGTCACTGTCTGTTTTATGACTTAGGTGTACACAATGTTTTTCACATTTAAAATTTAATCAGAAATAGAAATGTTTATGTTTTATGTGTATGATCCACTCAAATTACCTTATTTAATTGATTAATTGGACAATTTGGTGACATATATATATATATATATATATATATATATATATATATCGAGGTTATTTAAATATCATTCCAAAGCCAAGAGTATAGGTTAATACAAAAGTATTACAATTTGATCAACTAAATTATTCGTATAATTAATAATGTACACTGCTATAGTTCTATATATTTGAATTAATTATAGAATATATTAAATAATATATTACATCGATTCAAAATATATGCTTGTATTTTAATGAATTAATGAATTGTTTAATTGAGGAAATGTGAGTGAGTAGGTATTTGGGATAACAAAATATCTTTTTTAATCGTCATGAAAAAAAAAAAAACATTTTTTATACTAATTTTTACTATTTATGGTTAAAATACTCTTAGTGTAGTGGAACCAACTTCACCATATAGTTGATATACATTGAACTATATAATGTCTAGTAAATGACATTTCCATCATATAATCAGTATATTATGAAATGTACCTTATCGTGAATTTGTCACGTCTAGGTTAGAGATGTACCACTTCATTAAGTGTAGTTTCATCATTTAACCTTAACAATGGGAATAAATAAAAATGATGCTATGTTGGGTAGAAAAATGTACACTATATATATATATATATATATATATATATATATATATTGTAAAATTTTCAGCTTTCCTTATGCTTGTTATATATTTGGTAAAATATTATTTTATTTGAATCTTCCCAACCCTTTTATGAAAAAGGTTCCAACAACTCAACTTACGAATCGAAACTCATATGTGCTAATCGTATCTTAAGTAAATTGTGCTTCTTATATATTTAGAGTACGTACGGACACACATATATAATCAATCAAGGGTCAAGAAAATGATTGAATTAACTTTCTTTATGGTCATTTGATTTGGGACAAACTTAATTTAGGACAATAATTATTCACCAATCATAACTTCTCACGTCATTTGGAATATGAATATTATATTTGTTTTAGAAAAAATCACAACTTCTATTTGAACAAAATGATCCAATATTTCCTCATTTGAGGATTCCACAAATCAATTTAATTATCCTAAAGCAACTTAATAGTATGTGCATTTTTTTTTCCACTTATACTTTAAAAAAAAACCAAATTACTATATATTTACGGGTTAATTGGTTACAATCCAAACTCGATTGTTGACATATTTTTCGATCTCAAGCAAACACTGACATATTTCATTGCCATCCATCTTGAGCTAAAAAATGCAATGTTCAAAATTTAAACCAAAATACATGATTTATACACCAAACAATATAATTCAAAACCAAATTATAAGTCTATACTAATTTCATGGTTCTAAAATCAATTTGAGCCCCTATACAATAAATATTGTTCAACAAAAAAGTTTAATTTTGGGATTTCAAATTATTATTGTTCGATTCCAACTCAAATTAATTTAAGAGAAATCATGAAATTGACATAAAATTATAATTTAGATGAGTAAATAGCTTTGATGTTTGTCTCGTGCATTTTGGTTAAAGTTTGAACTGAATTGATTATAAGTTTTTCAAAGGTTGTTATATATGGTTGGAAAATATTGTGTCAAGAATTGTATCTTGGTTGCAACTTAGCAATCTGATTTATTTATTTTTAAATCTAGACACCAAATTAAAAAATTGTGCTATTGTATTTTGATGTTGAATGTAAGTTTTATTACTCTTGTAATAGACAAGAATAAAGATTGGTAAACTAGAACTCAATTGACGACTGGTGGCCCTTGCAAATATCTTTTAAAAAATATACACAAGACACACTCACTAGGTGTATAAACAAAAAATTATATACTTTATCCGAATGTAGAAAGGAAAATCTAGAGGTGATTACGTAAAAATAGAAAAAAAAAGAGAAAGAAAAAAAAAAGAGAGGGGCTTAAGTGCAAATATGAAAGTATGTGCTGGGTAAAACAGTAAGTGCATTTAAGTACAAGATGTTTAGAGACAACCTATCTCTGAGCAAAGCCGCCTCGCACAAGTCAGCAGGTTTTGAGTTCTTCTCACTCGGCTCACACCTAGAGAGAGAGAGAAACTCCAACACTCTTGTTTAGAGAGAGAGAGAATTATTGCTTGTGGAGATGCCATTATAGAGAGAGAAAATATTAATTGGGAAAACGAGGCTCTCTATATTTACTTCCATAGGGTTTTGATTACCACACTGTATATCTCTACCACTTCCAAACTGCTGTGAAGGTGAACTCTCTCCTCTCTCTCATACACACCGCACACACTTCCTTTCTTCCTCAAACACCCCACATCATCCTTAACTCAACTCAAACAGGCACACAGATTAAACTCGAAAAGAAAAACTTTTTAACTTAGTTTTTTAAAGAATCACAGAGAGAGAGAGAGAGAGAAAGCTTTAGTCTTTACAGCCTTTCCAGTACTGTCCACAATCTTCCCCCTTTAAAGCTGACAGATTTCTTTCTCTCTCTATCTCATCCACCACCCCCACCCCTCGCCCTCTCTCTCTCTATAAAGTTCTCTCTTGATTTATCCCCCCCTTCTCTCTCTCTCTATAAAGTTCTCTCTTGATTTCAGAAATTGTGCAGTTTGAACTTTCTTTATCTACATACTAATATGTTTTACTATTAACAAGTTTTATTTTGTGCTTACAGTGAGTTTATGAAAACAGGCAAAAAGACTGCACAGTGAAGTGGGGTTTTAGTTACTTTGCTCGTGGGGCAAAGTAGTGAGAGAAAGTAGAGAGAGAGAGAGTGGCAATGTTGGACTATGGATGGGGAAATCCATCAAACATCATGCTTTCTGGTGAAGAAACTACTCAAGATTCCGAACCCAACCGCCCCGTTTTCGACCCCTACTCTTCTCACAACTTCTCCGACACCTCCAATTTCATCCACCCCGACACCCATTACGCCGCCGTCTCCGCCACGCAGGACCACCACCTCCACTTCCACAACCCAACAAATTCCAACACCCATTTCACCAACTTCTACGACTCACGCGCTTACAGCGCCAGCGCCGCCTCCTCGTACCCCCACCCTCAGGCGGGGACACCGCCTTCGATGCTCACCCTCGAGCCGTCGGGCCCGACCGGGTACATGGTGGTGCCGAAGAGCGAGCCGGCGGTCGGTGGGCTCGAGTTCAACAGTCGAATAGGGCTGAACCTGGGTGGAAGGACCTACTTCGCTTCATCGGAGGACGACTTCGTGAACCGGCTCTACCGCCGGTCCAGGATCCTCGAACCCGGCTCGGTCAACTCCCCCCGCTGCCAGGCTGAAGGCTGCAACGCCGACCTGACACACGCGAAGCACTACCACCGCCGCCACAAGGTGTGCGAATTCCACTCCAAGGCGGCCACCGTCATCGCCGCCGGGTTGACTCAGCGATTCTGCCAACAATGTAGCAGGTTGTCTTTCTTCCATGCATTATATATAAATCCCATCGTCAATATCCAAATAAATGGACTAAACTGCCCCTTTGAGCTCTGAACATGGTATGCGGTGCTAATGATTGAGTGCGGGCTAATCCACATTCGTACATGGGGCGATCCCGAGGGCATTTCAGTCATTCAATCCATGTTTCTCCATTTTATGCTCATATACATATATAGTAAATAGTATATGCAAATATCTCCTCCAAAACTCCTTACCCTTATAATGATCACAACACCAAGTTCTTGATTTGGATAACGTACAAATGTAATAAACTTTCCAATTTCAGATTCCATTTGCTGTCGGAATTTGACAATGGGAAGAGAAGTTGCCGTAAAAGGCTAGCAGACCATAACCGGAGAAGAAGGAAATCTCAACAATCTAATCAAGACAATACTAACAGATCTCACCTTGATAACACTACTGCCCCTAATTCTTCATCTGAAAACCTAACTAGTAAGTCCACTTTGCATTACATTAATGTTCCTTCTAACTTATTTATATTCAAGATTGTATAGTAATTATAATTTAATTTTCAGGGTCACCCCCGGATTCGGGGCAGCATTCTTCCTCCGTGACCGTCGCCGTATCGTCGCCGCGGATTTCCCTGGATTGCTTCGGACGGAGCTCGTACGCCGGCGGCCCCACGTCATCGTCGGCGTCGACAAGCTCGCTCTTCTATTCCAACGGTTGATATGTCATGAGGGAATTTGGTTTCCATGAGTGAAGACCAAGAAAACTACGGATTTAAAACCATGGTGGAAGTAGTTAGGTAGCTATTAGAAATAATTGACATAGCTGAAAAGTTGGAGTTGATCGATTACTAGTTTTTAACTGGGTTGCTTAGGTTTCGATTTCAGTTGGTTCCATCGACTATGTGTGGATCGAAACTTGATTAATTTCATTACATGTACATTTTTATTACCACGTACAATGTTCCTTCCGTACGTGGTAGCCATATATGAGCAATGTACCTTCATATTCCTGGCAATTGAATTCCCACTTTGCATGCCCAACTCCAGCTTTAACTGATTTTATTTTATTTTTGTTCGAAAGGAAAAAAGATTATTGGATATAATTCTCTCTGCTTTTTACCAATTTTCCATTTAGGTACAAGGGTTGGTTTTGGCAGAGAAAGGCTCATGCAGGTCATTACTATTCTAAGCTACTGAATTATTTTAATTTTGTCTGTTGCTCTCTCTCTCTCTCTCTCTCTCTCTCTCCCTGATATTTTTTGGGTCTCAGTAAAAATGATGAGGAGAGGGGTAGTTGAGGTAAAAACAAAAGGGGTTTCTATTCAATCAATGGTAAAATTTCCTTGAAGAAGAAGATGCCAGTAAGTCAAGCTGTCTCCTGCATGGAGGCTATTTCTTGGTTAAAGATAAATTTGTGGGGCCTTTTTTTTATTTTTTTATTTTTTTTCGTGCTACTGTTTAATATCATGTGAATGAAGCTGATTGTGATGTGGATATGTATTTGAATTGAAGAGTTTCTTTTATTTTTAATATTTTTATCAAAATTATTCTTTTATATGTAATTAATCATGTGATATCAGTAACTTCTAATAATTTTTTTTTTTTGAATAAATCAATTTTCTAACTAATTTGGAAATAATAACATCGCTTTTAAAAAGCTCCTAATCAATATTATCATTGAGGGGGAATGTGAAACTTTATAATATCATATTAAGTTTTGTATTTAATCAGATGGAATTTCAGGAAGAAGGGATAATATATTTGGTTTGTGGTGAAACATATAAACGACCTTTTTTTTTTTTGAAGAAAAAAAAAAAGAAAAAGAAAAAGAATTTTCACTTTGAAACAATGGAAATTTTAAAAGTGACCCCATAGAATTTTTGGTAATTATTTGATTGATTTATATTTATTGAAGTAACCGGAACCTAATCGTTAGATATTTTAGCGAATACAAAAAGCTTATCATTATGCATATTAGCATGTTTGGTTTGGGGGTTTGGGGGTTTGGGGAATTTGAGTAGGTTAACTCAAATAAATCCGTGTTTGATTTAGGATTGAAAAACCCGTGTTTTTTTTGGATTCGAGTTAAAAATGCAAAAAAAAAAGTTTTATGAAAGATTAAATAAATCACACAAAAATGAGTGGTTTATTAAACCCATTGTAACCCCAATTTTCATTCCAATTTTTTTTAAAAAAAAATTATATTCTTGTTGATTTTTATTTTAAAAAAATTATATTCATTTTATTCTAAGGGCATAAATCCACAATAAACATTTGAACCAAACAAAATTTTAATACATAAACCTAACTCAATAAATACCACAACATTCAAACCAAACATATCAAAAAATTAACCCAATTTAACCCAAATAGTTCAAACCCACCACAACTCAACGAACTCAACACACGAACCAAACATATCCTAAATATTGTGTTTGGATTACGTTTCAACCAAAAAAAAAAAAATATATATATATATATATATAAAAGAATTTCAAATTCAAATATATTCAAAAATAAATTCCAAATGATAATGATAATTAATTTAAATTCATATATCAATCCAAACAATTTCATATATATCATTCTTAAATCCTTTAATTTAAACACAATGTTAATAACTACTTGAAATAAGCATTGTGGACTCTTTTTTTTTTTTCCTAACCAAAAGCTGATATGAATATTAATCAAATAGAGTGATTAAAATCAGCTTTCAATAAAGTATGAATAGAATCTGGAGCAACTAAAAAAAGACTCAAAATAAGAATGAGATACGACCGCATATACTAATGTACCCGATTAGCTTGTTATCTAACAAAATTGGCTTTAACAAAATCTTCTATGAACTCTTAAAGTTACCAAATTTGGGTTTTCTATTTCTACCGTATTTTAACTTTATAATTTCTTCAATTAATCTATAATTTATAATAACTATATATGTACACATGCATTGTTAAAATTGAATACAAGAATACTAGATCACAACAAAAAATTGAAAAACAATTATATGTGTCCTTTGTAGCCCCAAAAGCATTAACTAATAAAAGAAAAAAAAAATTCCAAGCTAGAGATAGAGAATGTAAGTTAATTCTTTTTTTTTTTTTTTTTTTTGCAAGTATAATCTCAACAAAAAAGTGCTGTGCTTACAATAACCTTTTCTGAATTCTCAAATTAAAACTTGTACAAAAAGAACACATTAATGGGCACAAAATTCTCCAATAATCCAACGTTGTTGCCAAACATTTAATTGAAAAAGTGGACAGTTACAAATCGGATCCTAATAGACAAATGATGCTAGCTATTTGAAGACGTTGAAAAATGAAATCATGGAGTGGCACTGCATTCATTTAATTTTCATTTATTGTCGTCTATTCCTCCTCCAACTTGCAACAAACATAAATATATGTCACACATGTAAATCAGCTATATATATAGCTAACAATAATTTTCTGAATTAAATGGTACAAATAATTTATGAATCATTGAATTAGGGTTGAATCTTCTTTCCACATACATAAGTTCAAACCTAGTCCTCGATCGTCTGCCCCAGGGGTGGGGGTGGGGGACTGCCTTACTTGTGGTCGGACAATAAGTATAATCGGGGACCTTAATTACTATCATAACTGGGATATTCTATTGCATAAATATTTTATATTCCATTGTTTGTAAGTAAAATAATTGTCATTTTAAACTTTGAATTTCGTTTCAAATTATGTGTTGTTTTAGATTTTTATACAATTATATCCCCAAATTATCTCTATTAATTAATAGGAGTATTTCTTAACTAAAATTTAGAGATTTGATATGATATTTTTATGAGATTATTTTAATTCTCTTGCCAATTTTAAATCCTTTTTTTTTATTAGTTAATAATATATTTATCTAATTTTTATATTTCTTATTTTATGATAGAAATTTTAAAATAAAATTTATTTTGAATACAGGAGAATACTATATTTTATTATCTTTGATTAATGATGTTGTAGTTATTTGGAAATCCCATATATAACATATATTGGAATATGAGATTTCTATATATTTCTATAACCAGGTGCATAATAGTGTTGTCCATATACCTAAAACATATTAATGGTTTGACAGAATTTTTTTTATTTGTATAGCTAAATTATATATCTTTATTTTAATGTAAGGTATTACTCATATAATTATAATATATCATTCTACTATAAAGTATTATTTAAAAATGGAAAACTGGAATATTTGGTTATATCTCAACTTCTTTCACTATCATATTGAACATTTTTCTTGTCGATTATTAGTGTCTTCTTTTTGAAAATACTTAATTTGTAATGCTTAAAATTGTTGTAATTTTTTTTTTTTAATCAACCCCACATTTTTTCTACATAATTTCGAAGACAAAAACATGTGAGCATGGAAGAAGAACAAGTGTTGAAGAAGTAAATTGTGGAAAAAAAAAGAGGTTGAGCAAGCGAGTTAATTGATGTTGGAAAAACACACTTGAAAGCCATGAAATTATGATAGGAGTGAGAAGAAGTGTTGATATGATTGGAAATCAAAAGGAGAGATAAAATGAAAAGAAAATACATATCAATTATACAAGTAGAATTAAATGGAATGAATTAGGTGTAATTTCATCTCACGAAATGTGAACATTGAGATGGTCTCATCTAAAACTTAATTTTCTTTTTATATAATTTTTGTTTTCTCTTATCAATAGTCTCTTATTTTCAGTAGATTTGCCCTGCATTGCCTTCTCGCCTATAGTAACTTCTTGTAATAAAACAAAACGAAAAAAAAATGAGGAAATCTTTTTCAGAAAAAATTGCATCCTTAAAGAGATATGGGAATCTTGAAAATCAATGTTAGGGGCCCAGCCCAATAACATTGAAACATCTCATCTATACATTAGACCTTATGAGTGCACAAATTACTTGCATTGTCCGATTTACCCTTTCAGTGTTGTTTATGGGTTATCCTACAAGAATGAGTTTTAGGGATGTCAATTTTGACCAGTTCCATGGATGGGATGGGATGGGGTCGAACGGGGCAAGTTTGGATCCTCTTCATACTCCATCCGTAGTCCTCGTCTTCGTCCCACTATATATATATATATATAATAAATTTAAGTTAATTATAATATTTTTTAATTTTATTTAAGAAGTGTTCGTTATAATTAAAAAAAATAATTATATGAATAAATTAAAATTATTTTATAATGAATCTCATAAAATTAAAATGATTAATTAATTTATTTTTATAATTTTTAATATATATACCAACATATGAAATTTTTGAAATACATTAATGTTTTCATAATTTTACCATTTAATTTTTTTAATATAAATGGGGTGGGGTGGGTTGCGGGGCAAATTTTCAAGATCTGTCGTGGGGCGAGACGCGGGTCAAATTTTCAAGACACGTCGTTGGGCGGGATGCGGGGTAGGCCTGGGTATTCTACTACCCGCCCTATCCTGATCCCATTACCATCCTTATTGGGTTTTTCTTACTTTACATCAATTTTTAAATAGCAGCAATCATTCTTTATTTTTGATGATCTATTTTGTTTGATATTTCAAAATAGTTATTAACTAAATTATGTATTATATAAAATTATTAATTAATATATAATGTGTATTAATGATAATTGAATTGGAGATAAAATATCAAGTATAATGAATAACTAGATTGTTCAAATAATTGTTGTGGTTTCTTTTCTATAATAAATAACATATAAATGATGTCACAATTAATGTGTTACTTGTCCTAAAATGCTAAATAAGCGATTGAAATATCAAATATAATAAAGAATCTGAATTGTTAAAACCTTCAAATAATGGTGGTAGTTTTCTAAATCAATTATTAAGACTTTGATTATCCTATAATAATAATAATAATAATAATAATACATAGTTATTAAATCGACAATCTGAAGATCGTCCTTATATATGATAATTAGAAACTATTTAATAATTGAATTATCATAGATATACAGTTCTACTATCCTATTAACTGTGAACACATTATTAAGATGTATCAACGTCTGATGTATACAAAATTCAAAATGTCTATTAATATTATTTTCTATATTATCAAGGGATGAAATTATTACATGTTAACGATATATATATTAAGAATTATCCATTATGGTTATTTTATTATTTTACTGTAAATATATATATAGTAAGAAAATATACTGTATGACCGTAAGAAAATGTAAATAAAATAAAATGGAGTTCATTATTCTCAATTACAATCTCCATAATAAGAAGAATGAGAGTCGAGTGATGTGAAATTTACATAGGAGAAATATGTACAAGGGTTGCAGTGGTATGAGAATCTCCTGGGAAATCTCGTAGACCTAGTCTCACGTGCTCCATAGATGCCAACACTCCCACGCCCCCTGCACGTGGCTGTCACGTGATTTTGCTTGTCTATGGACCCCCCACCGTTAGGGACTGAAATTATCCATGCCGAAGCTGCGAGTGGAATCAGTTTAGTTGCACCAGATTTTTTACACTTGGCAAGGGCCTAGGGCTAGGGACTCTATATCCCACAGTACACTCTTTATACAAACAGCCCCCCAACCCCTCCTTAAGACAGACAAGTACCACATAAATTAAGTCAACGTCGGAGTAATGCATATTTATCAGATAAAATGCGCCGAATCTTCTTGTAATTTGAAAATATTGTGTTAGTTTCCTTTTTATTTAAAAAATGACAATATTTATACATCTAATTTAATTAGTACTGTACGAAATCTTCATTTTCATCTTACTTATAAGTTACATTCATAGAAAAAATTTGTCTAAATGACAAAAAATACACTAAATTATAAAACTTTAAGGGCAAAATTCAACCAATATTGCCAGTTTCAAATATAATATTTACATTAACCATTTAAATACAATTTAAACATTTCCTTAATGAGTCCTTAAATATTGAATCTGCTGTTGGTGATAATTTAATACTTTGCGATGTCCTGTCGGTTTCCATTTAATGAATTTCTGAAGTGAAATGAAGCACAATAGGTTTTAAATTTGTAAAGGTCATGTGAAAACATAGCTCCGATCCAGAAAAAGCTTATTCGTTTAGGAGAAATTTCCCAATTTTGAGTTAACTACGGTAGAGGCCCCAAGTGCTGGTTTGTTTTTTACCAAAAAAAAAAAAAAAACAGACCATCTCTTCAATTATTATTGGAAAATTCAAATACCTTTTAGTTCATAGACAACATTTCGAATCAACCGACATAGACCATAATTATTTTACCCCATTCTCGTAGTAACCAAAAACATAAGCAAAGACAAAAATCACAATTTTGAAGGCTTCAAAATATTAATCTTTTTCTTCCCTCAACAGATGATCCCACAAAACTCATGCCAGAACATATATAATATTGTGATATGAAACTCCAAAATACCTACAAGTAAATTGAAGAGTGATCGATTAAGGGAAGGGACAGAACTACCTTATATGGATAAGGGAGGGTGCACCTTCCTTTAACTTTTGAATTTTTTTCTGATGTCAGCCTTTGTTATATTTTCAACACTTAATTATTTTTACATATTGTTTAGTGAATTGTATTAAATTACTATTAACCCCTCAATTTATGATCTGGATCATGGGTTATAACACTAGCAATTCTCAGAAGTTAAATCGTTGAGATGATCCTACTTATAATATTGTGGACCCATGACATACAATTAATTTTGTTCCATTATATTCTAAATATATTACAAAATATTCCACGGTTAATATTTAAATGGTCAAAGTATCTCAAAGTAGAAAAAATTGGAAAAAAAGAGAAGATTTGAAATCGACTCTACAATTATCGCAAAACACACAGCAGACACCATTTATATGCCTTAAAAACACAAACAAAAGAATAAACCCACAATTTTAGAGTAATGAATCAATAACCCAAAGGAAGCTTCCAGAGTTCATCAGAGCAATGATCTTGTCCATGTTCTTGCTTGGAGGATTTATGATGATGCACAGACAAAAGCCCAAAGGCGGAATTGGGGGCCTGCATGAGGTCCAAGGTAACATGTCCTCCAGTGTCATGAGGGCCGAGCCCGGCCCGAGGATTGATGATATGCTTACAGGCAGAGAGGGAGGCCCGATTCTCTGCAATGAGCTCACGAAGGGCGGCGCTGCACCTGGCGGGAAGATCAGGTGAAGTAGAAATATTGTTGTTCCAAGGAGTTGATGACAGAAGAGAGAGAGCACAGGACTCACTGTTATTGTCTGCCTCTCTTGATCTTACTCCCATCATTTTCATCTCTACATCAACATTAACGGTTCAACCATGCATTATTAACTCATAATCTTCGCTACACATTTTATATTGCTTAATGTAATGTTGTAGGAGAGTCCATTCAATGCCCAATCTAGTTACAAAGTAGAGAATTAGCCCTCCTAAAAGTCTTGTCGGCACTAGTTATATTTCTAATTTTATGTTTTTTTTTTTGGTTAGTTGCGTCATTCTAAGATTTTTTATGGAGTCGGAATTGAAGATCTTAAGTTCAGATGAGAGAGACTGGTTTTATAGGTACAGAGAATGGTACGATCAGAATTATAATAATACCAACTATATAGAAGGCCTAACATGGTCATTATCTAATGGAAATTAAATTATTAAAAATTATCAAGAATTTAATACGGACCAGGGGTTTAATGAGATCTTATTAGTTGTTTGAATTTATGGAGACATCAAATTTTGCACATATTTACAGATCACTTCCTATTATTAGATTGAGTAGTTAAGGTGGGGTGTGTCGGTGATTATATCACATGAGAGAGAGGGGGGGATGCAGTTTTTTTTAAAAAAAAAAAAAGGGAAAAAAGGAATAAAGGGAGTTGGAAAAACAAAGGTTTGAGTTAAAAGGAAAGTCTCGTGTTGAATCCCAAAAAGTCTATTATTTAGGAAATGGCATTTGTAGTTACTACTTTAATAATGCAATGCAAGAAACAAGTTGAGGACTCGAAAAGAAATTGGGAAAAAAAAAAAAAAGACCTTGAGAATGCTTCCTAGCAAGAGAAATGTGTTCTTGGGAGCTCTTTCTTCTTCTCTCATTATGGCCCGCCAGTCTCCTTCTACAACTCCTCTTAGCTTCATCAAACTCTGCAACTCCATGAAACCTGATCATCCACAACACCAAATCATCAATCAAACGAATCCAAACCAAGAATTAGCACTAACAAAATATATACCTGCTGCACTGTTGGCAAAAGCGTTGGTGAATCCCATGAAGCACCACCCTGGGGGCCTTGGCGTGCATTTCACACACCTTGTGTCTCCGGTGATAGTCCTTCGCCTTCGCCAGCGCCGCTTCACATCCCTCCACCTGACATCGAATCCCTCCCTCGCCTTCGCACTTAACTTTCTTGGGCCCCACCACCGGAGGAGGAGGAGGAGGAGTAGCATCCTCGAAGTAGTGCCTTTTCCCCAGCTTCAAGCATGTCAAATGTGGGTCGGGGTTGAGCGCGTGGAACGCACCACCTGGTGGTGGTGGATAAGTGAGAGGGTAAAAATCCCATGCATGATTGGAGACGCAATTACCATCGTGCCCTCTCACTGCGTAGTTACTACTACTGCCATTACTACTGTTGTTGAACAGGCTCCAATTATATTCCATCTTCCTCCACCTTCAACCGAGTTTCACTATGTATCTATATATATAGTAGTGGTAGTAGCAGTTAGAGGAAGTTTAGTAGGATCGAGAATGAGGAAATAATGCAGGAGCAATATGAAGGAAAGGGAGGTTGTTATTGTGAAGGAAGAAGGGTTTATGAGAGAGAGAGAGAGAGAGAAGTGGGAATTATTAGATAGGGAATGGATGAGAGAGAGAGAGAGGTATGGGTTGAACTGTGTTCTACTCCAATAGGGTTATGTTCTTAAAGAGAAAGGCTGCTGTTTTTGCAGTCTGAGTGACCTAATCATACACAATGCCTTTGCGTCTTCGGAGGGAACTTTAAAATTATTCTACCTTTTTTATTACATATCTATCAACTTCCAACTTCTTCTAAATTTCTCTACATTCCCCTATTTCACCACATCATCTAAAATTTAAGAGTTAATACCCTAATACTACTAAATCTATTAATCTTCTATTATCAGAAATAGTTTTGTTATTTTTTTACTTTTTTTAAAAGAGTAATTTTGTTAAATTTTCTGATTTATGATAGAAAAATAACAAAATTACTTTTTGTGATAAAAAAATATTCTCTTATATCAAATAATGTATCATCGAGGCCTAAAATTCATCTGTATATAGGTTGTATCACAGAAACCCACAGGTTATATAAAAAATGTTATAGAATAAATAGAAATAAAAAGAAGAATAGCCACAGAAATACTGGAAAAATCAAGAGGAGAGAATGCATGGGGGCCTGCCTGGTTTTGAAATAATCTTTTTATTACAATGGTAAGATCTAGAGACTGGAGTCACTGGACAATAACAGAGGGAAATAAACACTGACCATACATATACACACACACACACAACCAAGAGAGGGAGAGAGATATATGATGGGACTTGAGATAATACAAGTGTCTGCATATATGATGACTCAATATTTAATGTACAAAGAGTGGTTATGCTCTTCTCACACACTGTTTTTCTAAGTTGTCTAATTCCAAATTGGCAAAATAAGAGGTTTCATCGTTTATATGCCAATGTTCTAACCTTTTCACTTCTTCATATATTCTTTATATGGTTATGTTTGTTATAGGGTTGAACGAGTAAACTTTGGGATCTCATTATTCTGTCCTTTGAGATTTAAAAAAACATGTGAATTTTATTTAACTTTTCATAATATGATAATACAATTATACTAATGTTTCTAGTATCAATATAATATCTACTATAAATTCCTAGTATATGCAAAATCATAACAAATACATTTATTCATTCAGATTTTCATGATTTCGCGAATTGGATCACCCCAGTCTTCCGATCTCTACTTATTCTCATAACAAGTATAATCTATTCAATTTTCCTAAGAAATAACTTATCCCAAATATATATATATATATATATATATATGTGTGTGTGTGAGAGAGAGAATTAAGTATAACATTTTACGTATGTAGTTGTATTTTAGTTGAGATGTAATTTTATAAAATTCAGTTTTAAATAAATGAACTATTATTCTAATGCAATCGGTCAAATTAATTATAAAAAAATAACCCTTTCATTTTATTATATAAAATGATAACATAATCAAAAGTTTAAATATAAGAGAAAATACTTGTATGTTTAATAAATTATAAAAAGCCTAAACAATCATACTGATATATATGAA
This sequence comes from Scutellaria barbata, assembly GCA_028654395.1. Lineage (NCBI taxonomy): Eukaryota > Viridiplantae > Streptophyta > Magnoliopsida > Lamiales > Lamiaceae > Scutellaria > Scutellaria barbata. The sequence continues at coordinate 6,642,703 of CM053646.1, read as the reverse complement.
TGAACCAACTACCCGCATCTAAACTTCCCAAAACATTCAGAATAGACAAAAATTTCAAATAAAAAAGCTGTATTTTATATATTTAAAAATTCAACTGAATCAAACTAACAAACTACTTATTTTTTTGTGTTGAATGGATCGAAGTGATTGGTCCACATTAGCATAAACACATATAGCTTATAATAAGCTTCCATCATCTCTACAAAGGTGAGTAGAGGAAAGAGAGTATGAATTTATGACTTTAATCTTTGTTGGATATTTAATGCAACAGTCTGTAAAGTGATATATCCACACATCTGTCACCAAACAACACCTCAATCTTCAACAAAGATTGACCATATTGCCTGATTGTGACTACTCTTTAATTACCATTTTATTTTCTTTTATATATCTTTTTGTGATCTTCAAAGTATATATGAAAAAATTAATCAAATAAGCAAAGCACTAACAAAAATTAATTGCACAAGTAGTTCTTAAAGCATTGTATAATAAAGGCATGATAAGAATTTTATCCAACGATTTTAGTAGATGATGTTTGTCTAGACACAATAAAACATGCAACTTGATCTCCATCACTCAAGTTTCTATGAGTCAATTATTTCTTATTGATACCCTTCCATGCTTCATGATGGAGATGGTATCTTTGATCATCACACACAGTCAACTAAATATTATCACTTTAAAGTTAACTTATAATTTCTAAAAATAAAAGGAGATCGAGTTTCCTTTTTTATCTTTTCTAAGGATAAAAAGGAGAAAAGTTAATTGGCCATTTAAAGAAGTGAAGAAAGAGTGGCACGCATTTTCCTTTTGGATGAAAAAAGTGAGACAATTTGGATAACCCTAATTCCAAAGAGTGAACATTGCTTATTGCTTACCCAACCAATCACGATTCTTTTGGTCGGTACAATTTTCTGATATTATTAAAATCCATTAATAAAAAATGTGTATTATATATTGATATGATTTCATGGATTTGGTTCACAACATGCTTTAGATCAGTCCATTTATAGAAGTTTAAATTTTCGTATCAAGTGTGTTTGTGAATCAACTATAACTAAGCTCAATCAGTTTTATATTGGCTCTAAATCCAGGTATATAAGTTTTGAAGATCACCTAAATTAAAGGACAAATCATTAATATGATGTACTTGAGTTGAGCTACAAACCTCACAAAAGAATCAATTAAAGGTTTTGGTGATTGAACGTATTGCTCTCTAATTCGACAAAATAGGGATGAAATTATAAGATGCACCTACATGATTAATTGATGCTATAGGTGCATATATTAAGTAATGTTTTCAATTTTTAACTCATCTCAATTAAAACCAGAAATAATTAAATATGAGATGCAATAAAATATTTTGAGCAATGTCTTCAACTATATGCCGCACATTTTTTGGGGGGATTGATGGGGAGTTGTAGTTTGGATAGAGCCAAAAAAAAAAAAAAGTAGTTTTTGTTTGGGTCACCCTTATATCAGGAATTTAAATGATGAAATAAAAATAGGACAAAAATGAATGATTGTGACAAGTGACAACCGACCATATTAGAGAAAATATGAAAGTTTTTCAGATGGCTAGGGTACAACAATTTAATTCAGCAGCTATAGTAAATATAAACAAATAATATATATATATATATATATATATATATATATATATATATATATTAAGGATATGTCTTTGTTGATTTTTGTACCGTCAATAAAAATAGGAGAAAATGGCCCAATTATCACATCTTCCTATATATTCTGATCAAACATACCATAAAATATAAGATTTAATCTCCATTTATCACTTTTTTTCCTATATTTTGACAAAAATACTATAAAATATAAGATTTAATTTCCATCTATCACTTTTTTTTTTTTATATTTGTGCCTCAATTATCAATTTTTTGAATAGATCATACACAGATGAGATATATGCCTTCACTTCAATCAATTAAATAATAATAAAATAATCAATGCACATATTATCAATTATTATACGAGAATAATCGAAATACTAACACAAGTAATATATTAATATTATTTTTTCAAAAAAAAAAAGAAATCAATTATTACACGAAAATACACAATTTTGGCCAGAACTTAGTCCTACACGAAAATACAAAAAAATGCACATCTTGTTATTTTAATATAGTGCCCAAAATGAACTTAGTCTTACACGAAAATTTTGGACACTATATTAAAATAACAAGATGTGCATTTTTTTGTATTTCATGTAGGATTAAGTTCCGGCCAAAATTGTGGATTTTCGTATAACAATTGATTTCTTTTTTTGGAAAATTTTAATATATTACTTGTCTCAATGTTTCGATTATTTTCGTGTAATAATTGATAATGTGTGCATTGATTATTTTATTATTATTTAATTGATTGAAGTTAAGGCATGTCTCATCCATGTTTGACATATTCCAAAAAATGGTAATTGGGACACAAATACAAGGAAAAATAGTAGATGGGGACTAGGTCTTATATTTTGTGGTATTCTGAGCCAAAATATAAGGAAATGTAGTAATTATGGTCATTTTTTCATAAAAAATATATATATATATATCATTCTTTTACTATCAATTTTATATTTTTCAATTTTGATCCTCTAATTATCTTTCTCGTTTTCTTTTAATTTTGTTCTGATAAAAATTATCATTTCATGTAAAATTGGACCAACAATGAAATATGTAAAATTGATCAAAAAAAATAAATGAAACCTAAATTACAGAATAATGTAAATTTAACAATCCTATATAATATGCTCTCTCAAAATATGTACCATATGATATTTTGTTAAAAATAGGTGAGAGTTTCAGAGCCAATTATTTGGGAGGGAAATGCAACTGTATAACTTGTACAAAATAGTAGAGTTCGAGGCTGGCAGCAACATGATGAATATTTTTCTTACTTTTGCTTCATTTTCTACTTTTAAAATAGTAACACGTTTAATGTAATTAAAATAAACACATATGAAAAACATTGAATTTGTACGGGCAATACTAGTAGAGCAACAGAGAGAGAGATGTATTATATATATTTATATACTTCATCGTAAACCACACTGTTTCTTTTAATGAAACACAAAACTATGCAGGGGGGAGAGAGAGATACATACATTTGAACTCTTTATTGGGGACCATTTTAACACTATCATATGCTTACTTTTTCTACTTCTTTGATTTTCACACTTTTCTATGGAGGGACCATCACATATTTCACACTTTATTAATTATAATTGTTTTTTTTTTTTGGTATTGGACATTATGAAAATAATATGGACCATATATATATATATATATATATATATATGATTTTGCTCAAATGTCCATTATAGGCAACTTTTAATATGTCCATCAATAACGTGTAATCATTTTATTCCCTCGTTATATGAAAAGTAAAATTAATAGATGCTCTGAATTTTTGACACATCAATTATGCCATATTAATGTACCCACAGTGGCTAAGTGAGCAGAATTATATATATATAGTAAATAATGTTGATAACCGGATTAGGATTATATGAATTGTACTCTATATAGCACAACATATATAACATTAAAAAGATTTCCCTCAAAATTAAATTAAATATGAAAAATTTAATTATGTAGGATGCTTGAATTTTTGTTTAGTATAGTTGAAATAGGAGTTTTTTTTTTTAATCGCATTTTTTGGTTGGACATTGTTAAAAATGTTTAACTAAGAAATTCCGATTACGTTCTTGAAAACTTGGCTAGTAAATATAATTGAATGAACCCAGTATAAATAGTGTCTATATCAGGCCCAAAATAGAGTGGGTCGGCCCATTAAATTGGATTTGGATATTTCTCTATATATTTTGACCTTTGACCAAAGTTGATAAACGAAAAATAAAATAAAATAAGTCAAGTTAAACAGTAATTTCTTGAACTCTCTAGAGAAAAATTCCTGGAAATTGTGCTTCTAGGGACTTGTAATTTATAGAGGACACTATGCGCGTGAACATCACGCGAATGCGGACATGATGTAGCAACGTACCAGAAATAACTAAAGTAGCAGAGCTAGAGATGATTGTAACATTTCAAGAAAGAGTGAGGCGGATAAGGTTTTGAATTATTGGATTAATTTTAAAATGTATGGTATATAAAAATACATAAATTATGCAAATGGTACAGACTAAGGGATCTCCAGCGGTCCGAAGAAATTTTAAAAATTTAAGCGATATATTAAACGTTTTGCATTGGACTTAACACGTCAATTCTCGTGTTAATTTTTTTTTCTTTTTTCATTTTTTATTTATTTTCTTTACTTTTTATATTTTCTTTTATTTTTTTTTTTAATTTTAATTATTATTATATTTCACAATTAATCTATCAGATATTAATATTTAAGATACTATAATCATATACAATTTAAATGTTAAAAAATATCATATTTTACTTGAATAATAATAAAAATCATGACTAACTACACAAATGATACAATTATTAAAATTATATGTAATAATTAAAATTTGAGACACGTTTTTACTATGATAAAATAAACTAAACATACAATATTTTTTGTAGTAAATTGAATGACCATAAAATAAAATTATTGATAAAATTAAATTAAAAAATTTGTTTCTAAAGTAAAAACAAAGTTACAATATTTTTCTCACTAATAAAATAGAAGTTAATTTTGAGAAATGAGATAGGTGATCTATTTTTAGAAAATGTGAAATAATTATCAAAAATGATATATATTGACACAATGATATAGTAAATAATATAGTAATAAATACTGATAACAATAATTTATATATATTTTTTCTTGTATATCTCAACTGATATGATCGATATCAATAACTTAAATATTGATATATGTTCAATATTTACATCAAAATATCTCAATTGTTACTTATATTAATATTATGTATTTTCAAAAATAATAGATATCACAAATATAACACATCGCATAATAAATAATATAATATATATCGGATATATATCATCTCATAATAAATAAAAAAGTTATTTATTAATACATTTTAAGAATATTAGTAAATATATGATAAATAAAAAATTAAAATAATATTAATAATAAGGAATATTAATATTAGTGCAAAAAAAAAAAAAAAATTAGACTGCTGGAGAAGAGTGGTATTAAAATAGTGTAAAATTTATGATATATTTTTGTGCACCACTAGAGATTCCATAACAAACATAGTGAAATGTAGGTTGAAAAATAAAGGATAAACAAATGTAATTTTCTTCAAAAATTTTATTTATCACATTTCTGCATAGGCTATCTGATTTTTGTTTTCCATCAAAACTTTCATCGATACTTAATCTTAATTTTAGATAGTGGTTTATTCGTCTCAAAATAAATTTTGTTTTATTCAAAATAACTTATGTCAGGATAATGTTATTATAGAATTTTAAAAAACATTTACTCATATTTTATAAAATTGTCCTCATTTACTAAATTAAATTATATATGAAATGATCATTGAATATTTATCTAAATGATTGTACTTAAATATGAAGGGATCGATCTTTTATCAAATTTTCTAAATTCAAGTATAAATTAAAACAATATTTATTTTTAAAAATGAAAGGAGTATATAAAATTATAAGTATATATATATATATATATATTAATAATTGCACCCCCAGTTTAGCTTGATGATCATAGGTGCTTAATAAGGTTTTAATTTGAGTCGTTGTTATTCCGTTGTAAATACAAAAATAATATATTTGATGAATTATGAGGTCAAAACTGACACAAAAAGATTAAAAAGATGTTTCTAAGTACAATTTTAATGAGTTGTCAACTAATTGCAGATACGCCATTTTTATAATTAAATCATTGTCATTGTCACACCGTTTATTTTATTAAACCCCCAGCGTGAGAAAATATATCGCTAAGTCTTGAGTTTTGTGTCGTGAAGGTATTATTAAAAATTTAAAGAAAACACTAAAATTAATATGAGATGGAGTCTCATAATTCACAATAAAACATATTTTTATAAATTTATATGTGAATTATAAAATGTGATTGCAATTTAACTCATCTTTAAAATTGTGTCACAACAATCATACACGTGACACAATCATACACAATCAAATAATTCTTCTCATAACTGTTGAAATGATTACCTTTTTCTTTTTGATTTATTAACAAATTTGGGATATTTGTTGTTTTCTCAACTCAATCTCTTTTTCTATGAGTATATATATTTTACATTCAATGTTGATAGAATCAATCCACATTAATTGGACATACAGTAATAAAATAAAAAATATTCGCTCATGCACATTTTTTAATATCGAATCCAAGATGAAAATATGAAGGATAAAAGTATTTGAAGAAAACATGAATAATTAAAATAAAAAAAAATAATTCCTTCAAAAGAAATCTATATACTTATAAAAGTGGAGTTTGACTCTTTCAAAACTCGTCACCTAAGCTTTTGGAAGAAATTTGGAGCTGCCACCTCAACACTTTAAAGAAACCTAGAGATGTCATGTATATCTCCTAAACAACCGTTGCAGTTTCTCTCTTTTCACCTCCACTCTTCCTCTTCCTATTCCTAAAAATTATCTAAAAATTAATAATATATAAATATTAAAAAATAAAAAATCAACTCGTAGAATATGCTATCAAATACTTAATTATAATTTAAAAATTATTGACATATCTCAAATAAATTTTTTAGAATTACTTGAATAAATTATATAATACATTAATTTTAATTTGGCTTCCAATATTTTCAAATTTTTCTTGCTCCATGCACTATATTTTATGATTACTTATAAAATATACTTTTATTTTTGTTAAATATTTATCTTTTCAAAGTAATAAAAAAATTATGAGGATTAAAAATAATGGATATGGAGGCAAAGAAATTGAAAGTGCAAAGAGCAAATTTAAAATTTACCAATTTTGAAAGTAAACACGACGTTAACTTTTTTCGTAATGGAGATGAATTTATCAATTTGAAAATAAATACGTGAATTTATTTGAAAAATCCAAATTTTAATCAATATCATAATCACCAACAACATATGTGAAAAAAAATAAAAAAAAGAACCTAACACAACAGTTAAAACAACAAAACTCCACCAACAAACAATTAACTTTGACATTTTTAGAAAAACAAATGAAAATAAAACATATCAGAAATAATGTTTTATGGAGTAAGAGAGAAATATCATATATATATATATATATATATATATATAAAATAACAAATATCGAAAAATGATAAAATGCCTAACTGTTGACAATTCTTCTCACCAATAACTGTGATGATCTTATTCTCTCATTATATGAAAAATACAATTATTGTAATAAATATATGATTAACAACAAAAATGAGTTATGAAGTGCTTGCAATGCACATGTCCAATACTAATAAATATAAAATAGAAATATTAGATATGTAAAGAGTGGGGAATGGAAGTGATATATAGAGATTAGAGAGTGAATTACACGTCTCTATATGGAAACAGAAAAGAAGAGGAATGATGAGATTCAACAGAAAGTTCAGGAGAGTTTGGTCCAAACTTGAAACAGTTATTCATGCACACCAACCTACCATTCTTAACTTCTAACTCAAATAAACCCCTAACTTCTATCTCTCACATCAAATATCTCTTGCTTCTGACAACAACAACAACAACCAACAACAAGAAGCCCAAATCAAACTTCTATTACAATATTATAAACAGCTAATGGTTGGTTTCTTGTATGGACCCAACTTCAATGAAAGTTTAACTACTTTTGCATCTTATAATCGTTTTAGTTATGACTTGACAAATTAATTATTTGACATTGCGTCAAAGTTGGCTTCATAAGAAATTCAATATCAGATTATGGGAAATTAATTAAGTTATTTATGATCATGAGAATTTGACCCAAAGTCAAAAATCTAACCATATATCCAACCCACACTACTAAAAATTCAATTCATTAATCAATCTTGGCCTTAGCAATTCTTTCATAAAATTATTGTACCTGCAAGATACATGATTCATTTCACAATCACATACAATTTTCATTTGCCCTTTCTTTATAACAAAGTTGTACCATTTCCATGTTCACAAACTAACATGCTATCATTCTTTTCTTGTTTTCTCCTTTTTTCTCTCCTCTCTTCACCCTTCAGCATTCATGCTAGAACTCCACCAATCTTCACCATGAACCCAAAAAACATCGCTTCACTAGCTCAAAGCCATAGATACTCATGGCATGAATTTGAAAAATTACGAGATGCAAGAAAAGGCAGCCTCATCAATGGCATTTCTAAACTCAAGAACTATTTCAACAGATTTGGCTATTTAGACGAACAACTTATCACGAATTCAACCGATATATTCGATTCAAATCTCGAGCTCGCAATAGAAACATATCAAAACAAACTCGGGCTTCCCATTTCTGGAAAGCTCGATTCTCGTACGCTTTCTGAACTCATGTCGCCAAGGTGTGGGGTCCCAGACAACCCCAAGACGGGGCCCATTACTAAGAACTACGTATACTTCACCGGCCGGCCGCGGTGGGGGAGGAATATTCCGATGACGCTTACGTACGCATTCTCACCGAAAAACAAGATCACTTCTCTGAGCATGGTACAATTAAGGGGCGCATTCAAACAGGCTTTCGATCGGTGGGCATCCGTGATTCCGGTCACGTTCGTGGAATATTCCGGCGACTACGAATTCGCCGACATCAAAATAGGGTTCTACTACGGCGATCACGGCGACGGGGAGGCGTTCGACGGAGTGCTCGGTGTTCTGGCGCATGCATTCTCACCGGAGAGTGGGCGGTTCCACCTGGACGCGGCGGAGACGTGGGCGGTGGACTTGGCGGCAGAGAAGGCGGAGACAGCCGTGGACTTGGAGTCGGTGGCGACGCATGAGATCGGGCATCTGCTGGGGTTGGGGCATACGAGTGTTAAAGAAGCAGTGATGTATCCGAGCTTGAGACCAAGGGAGAAGAAGGTGGATTTGAAGATTGATGATATTAAAGGCGTGCAGGCTTTGTATGGATCAAACCCTAATTTCAGTTTTCGAGCCTTTTCTGAATCGGACATGTCCTTTAATGGCGGTGGTGATCGGAGAGTTGTGGACGATGGTAACTTGATGCTGTTGTTGTTCCTATTGGTGTTGTGCATGTAAATTGTAATACAGTGGTGTTGATAAAGAGAGAAATATAGTAGGGATCATATTATACGATTATTTAGCAATTTTATGTCCAATTTATTAAACTACTAAAATGGTAGCAGAACGTTAATTGTAGTGTTTGTTTGGAATTGAAAATTGAAAGGAAAAAACAAATGAGATGTTTAATTATATGGAAGCAATTTTATTGTTTTTAAAATAATTAAAAAACTTTCCTTCAATTTTTAAAATTTCCACTATTTAAAAACTTGTAGATAAACTTACTCCATAAAAATCTACAAATATATAAAGAAATTAAAAGAATTAGTCGTTTAAGGGGGTGTATTGAATTAGGATTTTAAAGGACTTTTTAAGCTGAAAAAAGTCGTGCGGATTTAAAAGATTTTGCAGGATTTTTATGACTTTTAAGATTTTGCAATAAAAACTTTTTAATCAGTATTTTAATGGATTCTGTAGGACTTTGTGAACTTTACAGAACTTCATAGATTTATGAAGTACGATAAGACTTCAAGATTTTTTTTCATACATTCGAATTTGAAAAGAGTCAAAGACAAAATAATAATAATAATAATAATTCTCCATAATATCATGTCCTCCTAAATAGGATTCATCCACATATCCATAGCTATACTAATCCTCCAAGCATTAGCGTGTCGCTCTGGTTTGAATAATAGGCTCAAAGTTATGGTCTTCATTAACCGGTAATGTTGAATATGAAGGTTCGTCCACCGATTCAATTGGAAATTCATCAGAACGACATTCTTTGCGAAGAAAGTTATGTACATGCTAATACAAGTTCTGTTTGTATCTTAAATAAAAATGGAGGTGCTGACTTAAAAATTGTGAATCTTGATTTAAAAATACCAAATATTCTCTCGAATTGGTTCACCCAATACCAAATATACATATCACGATTTTTTTTATAGAATTGCACTATAATAGCATCACCCAATACAAAGAAAGAAATACAGTATATATATATCACGAATTTTTTTTTATAGAATTGCAAAGGTAAACAAAGAGATACAGTATATACATACACTATACATATCACAATTTTTTTTTCATAGAATTACAGTATAAAGACAAGGGTTTCATAAAATTATAGTATAAATCACAATTTTTTTTTCATAAAATTATAGTATAAAGACAAGAGTTTCATAGAATTATAGTATAAAGATAAGGGTGAAGAGACAAAGGCGAAGAGACATTACCGAATGAAGCACTTCAACAGTCACTTCAAGAATCCTCTAAAATCTGATGGGTTTGGATGGGATTGTTGATATTTATAGATACTACTAAAAAGTCCGTCAAAATCCATGTAGCACAACAATGCTGTAAAATCCTTATATTTTTGAATACCAATGGATTATTTTTAAATGACATAAAATTCAGATTGAATACCAGTGGATTGTTTTTAAATGACATAAAATCCTGATTGAATACCAGCAGATTGTTTTTAAATGACATAAAATCCTGATTGAATACCAACGGATTTTTTTATGAAAAAAAAATCTTTTAAAATCCTGTGAAATCCTAAACCAATACACCCCTAAGTCAATTGCAACTGTTAAAATCAATAACACATCAAATTTAAAATGTTAGGGTGGGTTTATTTAACCCACATTCCCCACTACAATAACATGATTTGAAAAGACATAAATGTCCTTAAATTATTGCCACTATACATATTGAATTTGCATGAAAAAGAATTAGAAATTGAGGGTAAAATTGTCAGTTTATAATTTGAACTTAATGGAATTAAAACAAACATTCAATCCAAACAAATAAAAAAACATTAAATCCCAATTTTATAAACAGTGTTAACCCATTATATATCCATATCGTATTATTTTTAACTAATACAACCATCAAAACAAAGGCCTTAATATTTTGTATTATCAATGACTAAAAAGATAAACTGAATGACTTAGAATGTCCAATTAAAATCAGTTAAATAAATATTATTGTTTTTTTTTTTATAGAAACTAGATTATATATTTTGAACATTAAAAGGAAAGTCTATATGGAGGAAGTATACAAAAGTAGTATTTATCAATGACTAAAAAGTTAAACCGAATGATTTAGAATATCCAATAAGTTAAATTAATATTATTGTCATTTATAGAAATTAGATTGTATATTTTTTAATATTTAAAAAAGTCTATAAGGAGAAAGTGTACAAAAGAAAAGTATTTAGAGATAAGCAGATCTCTAAAAGACAGTTTCACAATGATCTTATAAAATTTATGATATAAGTCAACCAATGAACAAAATATCACGATATTTCGGTGATATATCGCGGAGATATCGTGAAAATGTGGCTTCCGATATAAATATCAACTGCAATTTTTTTTCGTTAAAATATCGCCGATATATCGATGATATATCGGTAAATATCGTTTTTATATTGATATCGGTTAAGCCTAGTGTATTTCTCGTGACATATCGCGGATATATCGGCCGATATCGGCGATATATCGATCGATATATCGATCTTCAAAATATCGGTATTCGAATTTTTTTGAATATTTTTTTTTTAACTTGGCTGCATTATGATTTATGCATAATATAATTTTCACATAGCTAGGCAATAATTTTCCCTTGGCTGAATAACATTATACTGCCTGTTATTCAATTATGAATGTATTGTTTTTTTCCCTAGCTAAGTTTTTGTCATTTTTATCATTAAATACAACATTTATATAATATTTTATCTATATATTAGTTATAAATATATCATTTTTTTTAAATTATAAGTTCAATATATGTATTAATGTCAGTTATAATAATCTATAAACTAGTAGATACAATTTTTCAATTTTTTAAAAAGTTTTAATATTTTTTTCAAAAATATCCGATATTTCCACCGATATTGATATCGATACCGATATATCCGTTAATTTAGAGTACCGATATTTTCACCGATACCGATTTTTTCGTCCTTGAAGTCAACTCATACAATCCACGACTCATAATTCACATGGGTTAGTGATAGTTGATTTGATTGGTGGATAATGAAGCTTCATCATATAGAATAAAATTTGTGAAAAGTTGTTGTGTTTAGAGATAGTATTCATTTCTACCATAATTAGTACAATGATTTACTTTTCTACCAAATAAGATAAATAATATATTTTTCTACCACAATTCAATAAAATGACAGATTTATCCTTATTAATAAGATATATATATATATATATATATATATATATATATATATATATATGTAGTGGTTATTAGATAAATTTACCTTCACATCAGTATTTTTTGTACTATCCCACGTATAAGCAAGAATTATTTTTTACAATTCACCAAAATTGTGGTTAAAAAAAATAAAATCTTTCTCTATTTGATATAGTAGTATTAGATGACATTTTACCAGAGGTATTTACATAGCTAACGGATGGTACTAGCCACTTGGCTATTCTGAAAGTACTTATTTTGATTTTTCCTTTTTTTGTTTTTCTTTTCTCTGTTTGGACGAAATGATTTATTTATAAGCTAACATTGTATTAATTTTTTTGAGCAAATAAATGTTGTATCATTGAACAATTAAGTACACCTACATATATTCCACTTCCTTAATATGCAGTCTCAAATTTGATTTTTAAATGTCAAACACAATTGACATAATGGCATCAATTCCAACCTAAATATAGGGATCATTAAAATTCAAATGAAATAAATAAAATAGAATAGAATAGAGCCATCCAAATATTAATTCATATAGTGTATCTGCAATAATAATGAGGACTATTTCCGCCCCCAACAACATATCGCTTTCATTTTGCCTCCCCAAGAAGCACCATTCCACACGTGTCTGTCCATTTGTATTGACACGTGTCACAAATCAATGTCCAATACTTTCAGCCACAGCTAGGGGTGGAGATTGGAACGGAAATTTCCGATATCCGCCGAATCCGATCCGAAATTTTCCGATTTTGGAACGAATATTTTTAATTCGAAATCCGAAAATCCGAATTCCGATTTTTCCGAAAATTTTCGGATGGAAATCGGAATTAGTTTTGAAATTTTTGGAAATTCCGAAATCCGATCCGAAATATTTTCGAAATTCAATTTTCGGAAATTCCGATTTCCGATCCAATCCGAAATTCCGATCCGATTTCCGAAATTCATCCAAAATTTTCGATTTATTTCCGAATTCATCCAAAAATCTATAAAATGTAGTTAGTAGAGACATTTGAGAATCGAACACAAGACCTCTCACACTCAAAACACGAACTTACCATCAAACCAATAGTAATTGTTGAAAATAATTCAAATATTTTATACTATATACTATTTGCTATCAAAAAATACTATATACAATAATATACTATATATAATATAATACATTTTATATACATTTACTAAATGTAAATATAAATATACATATTATAGTATACTTTATAATACTATATACTATATAATATATTTTATATACTTTATTCTATGTGTAACTATAAATATACATATTATAATATACTTTATAATACTATATATTATATAATATATTTTATATACTTTATACTATATGATAGTATATAAATATATTATAGTCTATAGTTTATACTGGAGATTTTTAGTATTATTTTATAATATATACTATATATTATAGTTTATACCGTAGTATCTGTAGTTGTTTAGTATTATTTTATAATATATACTATATATTATAGTTTATACTGTAGTTTTTTTATTATATTATATTATATACTACATATTATATACTATATGCTATAGAAGAATATTATATACTTTATTACATATAGTATAGTTTATACTATAGTTTTATTTTATTCTATATACTATAGTTTATACTGTATACTATATGTATATAGTATAGTTTATACTATAATTTTATTTTATACTATATACTATAATTTATATTGTAGTTGTTTAGTATTATTTTATAATATATACTATATATTATAGTTTATACTGTAGTTTTTTAATTATATTATATTATATACTTTATGCTATATATAATATATACTATATGTATACAGTACAATTTATACTATAATTTTATTTTATACTATATGTATATAGTACAATTTATACTATAATTTTATTTTATACTATATACTATAGTTTATACTATAGTTTTAGAATTATACTATATTATATACTGCATACTATATACTACATACTGTATACTATATACTTTATACTATATACTATAAAAGAATACTTTATACTATATACCATATATTATATACTATATATTATATAAAATAAAAAGTGAATATCTAATTTCAAAGGTAAATATATTATAAATTTCATTAAAAATGACAACATGTTATATAATAGGAATAATGACAAAGAAAATTATACAAATTATAAAATAAGTATTTTAAATATCGAAGAATTTCGAACAAAGCATTATCATAAATCATAATATAGATTCAAATATTCATTTGATTTAAGCTTCCTAAAAGAAAAATAACTATTAATATGAATTAATAAGTATAATTACTTACACAATGATAATATAGTTTATAATATAGTTTTATTTTATACTATTACTATATACTATTCATATAAATTTTATAGTTTTATTTTATACTATATTATATATTAAATATAAAATATAACTCAAAAACTATAAAAATTTATATGAATATGTATTTATCTATTGTCAATGATTCTTAGTATGATTTGTTAATTTTTACTACTAATAGGGCTGCATTTTTGTATATTGTCTATCGTGTGTTTTATATGAATATTATACATGAACAGAATAATTAATCTCTCATGTTTTTGGTAGATATTATATTGATGTTAAATGCTTGGAATATCAGATTCGAGGTGGTATTATTTCTTAGGATATTAGAAAATGTTATATAGCTAATAGACCAACTAATTAATTCCAAAAATTTCTGAATTTTTTAATTTTTGAAAATTTCCGAAAAAATTTCCGAAAATTTCCGAAATAATTTCCGAAAATTTCCGAAAAAATTCCGAAACTTCCGAAATTTCGGAATTCCGAAAATTCCGAAATTTCCGAAATCTGATTGGATTTCACATTTCCGAAAATTTTTGGATGGAAATTGAAATTGGTTTTTCATTTCCGAAATTTTTTGGAAATTTTCCGAAACACCCTATTTCCGATTCGATCCGTCCGATCTCCACCCCTAGCCACAGCAATAAGGCAAAGCATTAACTGATAATACTAAATTGCCCCCACTTCCCACAAATAATGTCCTTCAAACCCTCTTCCTCGATTAACTCAGTCCTCTTTGAATTCAATATTTTTACTCTCGACAAAACAAATTCCCTTTTCCATGACCAAAACGTTGTTGCAATTTAAATAAATAAATAAATAGTGCCACATGCAGTGAATATATTTAAAATGTAATGATAGAATAAGGTGGAAAGTAAATATATTGGTATATTTAAATGGTGAAATACCTTCCATACCAAAAAAAAATTATATTGTGAAATAGTTTTTTATCAGAAAGTATTATTTTATTACTTTTCTACCACAAATTAGAGATTGATAAAATTGTCTTTTTGATAAAAGTAAAAAAAAAAACAAAAAAAAAACCACAAACTGTTGGAGTTTACATGATATATTCATATTATTTTAACCTCAATGAGAGTAATGATATGAACATATCGTGTAAGTATACAATTTTTAAAGTAATTTTATAAAATCCGACAAAAAACTATTTTTTACTTTTATTAGAAGGATTATTTTGTTTATTTCCTATTTATGGTGGAAAAAAAACTAATGCATCTTTTGTAGTAAAAAAATAATCTCTTATGTAATTTTTTTTATTTTAACCACCAGACTTAATTAAAATTAGAATCTATAACCAGAAAACAATTCATTGATCAGAAGAAGTTGTATCTGACGAAGTATTAAGGCATAAAACCGTATATGTTATACTAATTATTCGATAAAGAATTGAGATATATGATTATGATTAAGTGCATTATGAGAAATAAAAAATAAAAATGAAGAAGCAATATTGGTAATGATGAAGTAGTAGAAGTGAAGAGGGTCAATCATATCATTGAGATCCCTTTATGACTTCACAAGAGATCATTCTAATGTTACTCCAAAATCTCTACATTTTTTGTTAGTGCTCGATAATTTCTTCTTTTATTGTTCAATTAATTTCACCTTTATAATTTGCCATTTCTTCAATTGTTCTGTTCAGTTCAGTTCCGTTCCATTACATTTAATCCGAAATTACTAATTTGCCCTTTTTATTATGATTTCTTAAAATATATATTTATCAATAATCAGAATACATATGTGTGCTAAACGTTTTAATTGATGGCCAATAATTGATTCATGAGTAAGGGAGCTTTTGGGTCCAGAAACCATAGATATTAGGATTTTGCCATTGCAGAAAACGTGAGGTTTATAAAGATCTATTGTGACGTCATACCCATAAATATCTATCGACTCGGCCTCAACAAGCCTCATTTAAATTTGATTTTTTTATCGACTGAAATATAATGAATACGACTTCTATTTTAATTGAGTAGTATATGGACGTGAGAATCATAAGTATTTTTTATCAAATTAATTTGTTATTTATTTATTTATAAATTTTATTATTATTATTGTGGTGGTGGTGTCACTGACCCGATCCAAGGTCATATGGTCCTAAAGCGATACGACCTCAATCCCCTCATCTGACCCAACCAGGAAAATTTAAAGAAAATCATGTCTAAGTACGTTTGAGGTGAAAGACATGTAAAATATGGATTATGCGAACTGACTAGAGGCACCGATCTCAGATCTCTTCATTCTCACCAATAATCAAGATCAAACCCAAGCCCAAGGAAATTTAAATAATGAAGCAAAAATTTGGATAAAATCATATCTAATTTGAATATATATTCATTCCTTAAATCATGATTGATAGATTTATTTACCGATTATAAACATAGGCTCTTTTCACATTAAAAAAAAGAAAAAGAGTTCGAAAATTAGTTTATGGAAACATTCATTAAAAAGTACTACCTCTGTCCCACAACACTTTGCACACCACTACACTTTGCACACCTTTAGTGGTGTGCAAAGTGTTGTGGGATGGAGGGAGTAATAAAATAGGTTGTCATCTTGACCGACCTAATTTGACTGATCAGGATCTCGTAAGTTTACTTTAATCGTTTCATGTTACCTAGACCGGTAGTATCACAAAAACTGATTTCAATTGTTTTTTGTTAATCAGGCGTGTCACGATCGCTCAAACTTGATCAACGGAGATATTTCAATTATTTTTCATTGTTTAACTAAGTTTTTGCAATACAGATTTACATGTCAACAATTATTAATTTATTTGTTAGCCGATTTAAATTAGAGTATTTTAAATTATTAATTCATTAGATAACCATCACTTCAAAGACAAAAGATTTCACGCTTTACATGGGATGACGCTGATTGGAATTAATATTCATTAATCACAAGCAAGGATATATATATATATATATATATATATATATATATATATATATATATATATATATATATATATAAAAGTTAAAGCAGTACGTGATGATCTCAACCAAATACGCCAGCTAGGATCCGGTACATGTCAACTTCATGCATTGACTATTTATCAATAATAATACTTAAATCAATTAATGAGATTACCTTCAATCGTGACCAAATTAATTAAGCATATATTTGATTAAACCGTGTTTGAAAGGTAAGTCTATTTGTTGCTTTCAATACGGAAATAAAAAGTTGTCATAACAAGCATTTTGGCATAAAGCTATTTCCATGTGCCTTCGCACCTAAAGTTAACCGCGCTAATTCTAATTAATTAATGTCTTACAACTAATTAATCATTTTTCAACATTATTAATTACTTCATCTTCAAATAAGCTACACATGAACTACACTTCTTAATGGCATTCTTATTATAATACTATATACGATATAAATGACATGAAATTTTGAAATGCTATATATAATAGAAAATCTCTCTAAATCTATGTTTGCTTGTTTACGATGTTTATAGTAATTCTTGTTGCAAAAGTTCTTAAATACATAATTTTTTTGTACATAATTCTCCAAATCGATTGTTAGCTCTGATTCATGAATATCTTAAATCTTGACATCATTATTAAATTAGATTTGAAACCGACTACTTTTATTTATATTTCGACTTCCCAAACAAATTCCGACCCTATAAATGAAAATTTTGTTAACATGCACTTGTAAACCTAAAATTATGTTTTTATTTTTTATTTTTATGCTCTTGACCAACATATGTGATCATGAAATTTTCCAAGAAAACACTATACATTAACTCAGAGACGGATCTAAAATTTTATTTTAAGAAGGTCAAAAATCTCTTCTTATCAAAATATTTAGCAAATTGAGAGCTAAAATATATATAGTAAATAATTTTTTACAATATAAAGGGACAAACTCATATAAATAATGATAAAAGTAAAAAATAATAGAAAAGTTACATATAAAAACAATATTTTTAAAGTCCAAGTGGTTCCACCGCACCATAGTAACCACTAGGGGTGAGCACGGTCCGGAGTAATTCGGAAATTAAGAATTCTCCGGAACCGCTTCGAAATTTGGAGATTTTCAAATCTGAATCTTCGTAATCGAATTGTGATATTAATTCTTCAGAACCGAACCGAATTGGTTTTCAATTCGGTCCAATTCGGAGATTCGTAGTTCTCCGATATAAAATCTTTTTAATAAAAAATTTTGCTAGATTAATTTTAGCAATTATTATTTTTTAATAAAATTTTTGAATGTTAATTTTTATGATGCACATTTCAATTGATAGAAATGTAGAATAAATCAATTATCTTAATAAAATGCAAAGTAATACTTATTTAAGTTTGTTGATGCATTTGAAAGATTATATATATATATATATATATATATATATATATATAGTATAATTTATCATATTTATAGTCTACACATTATACCACACATTTGCAGAACAAACCAAATAATAGGCGAACACTCATCATAAATATTTACTATATTAATTTATATCATAAAATCTTAAAATTATATAGTAGCATTAAATATATAGTAGTATTAAATAATATATTCAATTAAATTTGTAACTAATACAATATCACAACATTATAAATAAGATTAAATATATCTTAACTTAGAAATTTTTTTAATTTATATCTCATAAGTGGTCATTAGAAATATTTCATTTTGAAAGTGAAATAAATATAGGTTTTATAGTAAAATTTGAAGGTATGTATAACTTAGAATTAAATATATCATGCATTAGTTTATGTAAGTTATAAACTAATTATTTAATTAATATCTATTGTAGTTAAAATATTTTATATTTCCAAAATATTCATTATAAGTATTTTACTTTATTATTAAATTATCAATTTCTTTTATGAAATCTTAAAATTATAATAGTATTAAATAATATTAAAATTCAATCATATTCGTAATTAAATTAGTATAACAATTCAGAAAAACGAATTAAATGATACATATAAATTTATAAGATAGTCACTTTTTTTAAATCAGTTCTACTCGGTTCTAAATTCGGTTCTGTACAGTTCGGTTTAACATAAAAAAATATTCAGAGCAGTTCGATTCGGATAAAGTCAAACAATCAATGGTTTTTTCCCGATTTAGAGTGTTTTAGTCCGGATTTCTCCACAATTCGATTATTTTCAAGATCCATGCCCACTCCTAGTGCCCACTAAACCCGTCGCTACATTAACTGGTAATATAAGTAGTTTTTTTTTTTTTTTTGGAAAAACAAAACGAGGACTAAGACATATGTACAAGATTCGTTTTAGATGTGTGAATCTTGGTCCTAGAGGTTAATTCTACCCTATATACGTAGGTCGTATATTAATGTCGTAGTACCTTAAAGATAGGATAAAAATCCCATGTTTAGGGTAAAAAGGTAAAAACCGACCATGAAGAAAGAGGTGAAATAATGAATGGTACGTTGTTAGAATTCATGGGAGTTTTTGTCACCCCAATATCCCCCCACTCGCAAAGTTGCTTAAATTATAAATGGACAAAATTGACATGGAACGAGACTTTGCAGTCCTTTTACATTTGTCTAAGTACACTATGAATCAATAGTTTATATCACTTTTATATAAACATCTGTTTTGTCTGGTCATTAATATAGGAAATCATCTTTTCAGATCTTTAGAAATCAGCTAAATATAAAAATGATGTTTTCCTTTCTCTTTTTTTTTTTTTTTTAAAGTCAAATTGAATGAGTACTTTTGTCTAAATAGTGGAAAATGGCCGATATTTCCTTATATAAATGGGTAATAACAATTTTTTTTCTATCCAAAATATATGGTTAAAAGTTCCCAACCCTTCAACTATTTATTTTCCAGTCAAAAGTAAAACTTGAGGTCAAAAACAATATATACACATACATATATATTTATGTGTATAAACATTTAACAAATGAGCAAAACATTTTTATTGAACAATTAATTTCGCAAATTCATAATATCAGGAAGTGTACTCAAATAAAAAAAGTAATGCAGAAATAATGGTACTTGAGAGAATTTATGTTTTTATTTATTTCTTAAAAAAGCAGAACCATAATGGATAGACTTGTATATACTTTCATTAATGAATCTGATAAAGTTAGCAGCTTTAGGTACTATGAATTTTGTTTTTGGGGAAAAAAGAGAACCCAAACGCATTGAATTTACTCCTACAAAGCCCTGTTGTGAACCCTACTCTACTCGCAAACCCTACTTTTTTTTTCTTTGATTAAATATTTTTAGAAACTTATACGGAGTAATTTTGTTATTCAGATTATAAATAACTCAACAAATTTAATAATCCCCGGCATAAAGTCTTTCCGATGTACCTCTTCGGTCCTCTATTTTTAATCGTACTCCATTTCATTATTATGCATCACGTGTATAGTAAATTAGGTCGACATGGAGGAATTTTGATTATGTGCTCAAAATAGTATCTAAATTCTACAACACAATGCATGAAATATCAAATTTATATATCCACCCCGAGGGAAAACCAAGTGAGGGAGAATTGGTTAATAAAGCGTGATATGATACGTTGTTATATATATTTGGACTTCATCAAGGAAAAAAAAGCATTCTAATTCAAAATTACATTAGTTTCCATTTACAATAACAACATATTATTAGGATAGGAGAACATGGGCCAAGTAAAACTCAATTAAAGTCAAAAAAACTTTTGAAAGCAACTTATAACTATCACTACTAATACTAGTTTATATGTAGATACATAAATATATAATTATATAGACATGATGATCTAGGAGGACATGACAAGAGTTTTTTTTTTTTTTTAATTTCTTTAATAATAAAATAAAATGGGTCCAGGTGCACCCATGAGCTAGCACATAACATCCTTGAGAAGCTTGTACCTGCGGGCGGGGGGGCGGGGGGAAGGGGTTTTGGCGGTGGCTTTGTCGGCGGAGGAGCCGCCTTCATCGCGGTGGTGCTGCTTGACTTTGTCGCCGGAGTAGGCTGATCTAACTTCATTTGCATGGGATGACGTCGTTTTGGTATTATTAGTGTGCCTTGAATTGTTAAGATGCCTTGATGAAGAAGATGAATTCCTTTCCTCGCATTGGCACCAATCGCAGACTTGTATCGCCTCTGCCTGTTCACTGTAGTAGTTACTGCAGTACCTGTCAATGTGGAAAACGACAACATCATGTGTGTTTTGTTTTAAGGATGAATGATCTGGTAATTTAGAGAGAGAGAGTGGTAACCAATGATCAATATCATCATCACAAATAATTATAATTAATTTGCATGTTGAGAGAGAGAGAGAGAGAGATATACGAGTGTTGGTAGCGGTTGCGGCACTTGGAGCAGTGGAAGAGCTTGTCCGGGAAACCAACATCGCCACACATACAACACACAGTCCTCTGCTCATCCACCATTTTTTTTGGTGGGGGGGGGGGTGTTTA
Source organism: Scutellaria barbata (assembly GCA_028654395.1). Taxonomy (NCBI): domain Eukaryota; kingdom Viridiplantae; phylum Streptophyta; class Magnoliopsida; order Lamiales; family Lamiaceae; genus Scutellaria; species Scutellaria barbata. The sequence goes on along the minus strand of CM053646.1, from coordinate 6,620,634 downwards.
TTTGTTGGGTATTTTAGATGATTTTGAACAAGAATCAAGGCAACTGAGAACCAGAGCGAAATTAAGACGAAAATTGAAGAGAGGAAATTAAAGAAAGGCAACAGAAAATGATGGGGATGGAGGAAAAAGATAGCTAGTGGTGTTTTCAAGTCGGTTTGAGCATCGCACATTTATATATATATATATGCAAAAATAAATTAGAATAATAAATATGTATTAGTCTCTCTCTCTCTCTCTCTCAGCGTGGATGGGGGACAGGGAGAGATACAGGTAGACCACAGGTTGCTTGCAGTCGTTTTCAGTTGGAGAGAAATTTGTGAAGCTTGGTATGAATGTGGAGAATGACAGCTTTATCCCTACTCATCCTCCCTTTCCTTCTTTTCCATCTCTACACCCTTCCTTCCTTCTTTATTTATTGTCACCTATCACACTCTTACTCTTCAGCGCGTCACTTACAATTTCTCTCTTTCTTAATACAGAATTCTCACTTCAAATTTTTATTACTTACCAAAATAAAGTTAATAAGTTTCTTTTTCAACTTTAATTGTGCCTTGGTTTTTTTGTATTGGGCTTTTATTTAGTCTTATGCATTAAGTACTTATATTATATATACATAATTGTACTTATTAAATATTATTTTTTACTATACATAAAAACAATCTTAAACGATAATTATTTTGAAATGGATGAACATCATTTATCCACTAGCTTTGTAGCTCTAATGGTATCTCATCTTTATAAAAATGCAGATTATGATGTCCAGTATTTGAACTGTAAGTTTTCTACTATTTATTTTCTCTCTTCCACTCCCTCTAACTAAATAAAAAAATAAAATTAGATCATCTATTATATACGTTTTTTGTCTATTAATATTTTGTGTATATAGTAAAAAATCTCGTATAAAACATATCAATGAAATGATACATTTTAATGTTTTTTTTCAATTTCACTATGTATATGCACATTTCAATAATTAGATTTTAACATTTGTGTATGACATTAAATGATTTGAAATATATTTATCAGTATATGTTGAAAAATAAAGGAGAGTCTGAAAAACGCGCTACGGGTGAGGGTAGGTTTTCACATTGTCATCCTAAAAAGGAAGTGTAGTGGTAAAAAGGTAAATACAAATTAGCCTCAAAAGGAAAACCCGTCAACTTCGTAGTTGTACTGCTCTCATCACATAGTTGGGATGTATTTGTCTTCTTTTTTTGGGGAAATAAATAAATGATATAATAGTCATTAATATAAAAAAAATTATAAAATCAATTAAAATTAATTTTCTAGTGCAATTTGGATAAAAAGTCTAAAATAATCATTACACTCATATATGTACAGTGCAAGTTCGTTGACTGGTGTGACTAAATATGCTACATAATATTTTTTATCAACAAAGATAAAATTATCATATTTTTATATTTGTATTTTAAATAAAATATTATTTATTCTGATATAAAAGTAATTCACTGTACTAATTCTAATATAAAAATGTGATATTCCATAAATATATTGCAAAATATTATAAAATCTCCATTCACTTGAACCTTTTTAAGTATGTGGTCGCAACACCATCATTATGACAAGAAAATAAACTTCTTTTGGTAATTTGATAAGAAGCATACCATGAATTCAAATATTGACAAATAAAGTGGTTTTGTTAATAGTGCTATTGAAGTGATCGATGAGCTAAGCAACTCTTCTGCGTTGTTTTAAATAGATTATATTAATAAAGAAATAAATGATTAATTTTAAGATGATTTTAACCAGACGTAATTTGTCCGGTAAAAGCTCAGTTTCATGCCATAAATTATTAAGTTATACTACTTCCAAATCCAATTAAGTATTGCTCTAGAGTTGATGTGTCTTTCTTATAAATTAAGAAAAATTAAAATTGGACAGAAATATCCTTACACTATCTTAATACTCACTCCTAAATTAAATAACTATTCCCTTGATTATGTTAAGATTTTAGAGATATTGTGTGAATAAATATGAAATAACTATTGCTAAAATCATAAATAATTGGAAACACAATTTTATCACTACAACGAAACTTAATTGAAGGAGTACTACTTTGAGATAGAATAAATATAATAACCTGAAGAAAATATCTTTTTTGAGTGTCTCTACTGTACAATTGATGCACATGTAATTTGAGTTGATTCGAATTCACGTGTTTTTTTTTTTTTTGCTTCAGGTCAAAATTTATATGTTGTATTGATGTGACATTTATGTTGCATAATTATAATCTTTATGTATAAATTTCATAACTTTTATATATAATAACTTTAAAAAAAAAGAATTTCAGCAAAATTTGTACATAAATATGTTTATGTGATATTCAAGTGACCCTTATGTATATTTATGTGACTTTCATGTACAAATATTTATACATTTATATAAATATCTATACATAAAGGTATATATATACAAATTTTACTGAATTTTTTTTTTAAGTTACAATACATATAGGCCAACGATTTTATATATAAAGATCAACACATAAAATTAAAAGGAAAAAAAAAAGATAAAACTCGCAAATTTGAATAGGATCACCTCGAATTATATGAATTTTAGATTCATGCACTTGAGAATTAGTGTCCTTTTATATATATAAATCTTTTGTTGGATTAGTTAATCATGATCATTGGAGTAGAAAAGAAAGTCTGGAATTATAGTATTAACTGTTGAGCTATTGCAACTTCGAAATAATGAAATAATTGTGGGCATTATTAGAAGATTTTGCTAGTCATATCACTATAATTATGAAAATCACCAAAGATTTGATACGACATACAGGAAGATAAGCATCTTTGTAACTTAGGGTGGTAGGGTTCCTTAATTAAATATCATTTACCTCAAATCCCTGTCTAATTAAATAAAGATTTTATCATATTATAAGCTGATATGATGGTTAATTTAGTTTAACTTTAATAGAGTCGAATTGTGAAAATAGCTTAATCAATTTTTCTATTTGTCGAACTCCAACTGCAGTCAAGCCTCGAATTGTTTCACCTCTAAAATATTAACAAAAAATAAAAATATGTAGATATTTAATTTTCTTCTCTCTTTATTACTGATCAATCTTCATATTAATATGATATTATTTACTTTAAATTTAGTTTCTTCTTAAAGGTCTCATAATTTCCACCTTAATATAATATAATTGATGTAGCTTAACACATGAATAGTTTAAATTAACTGCGTGTTCAATTAATAGGTAGGGAAGAGCACAAATGGAAAATAAAAAGAATATAATTAGATCTAAAAGGTAACAAAGATATTTTATTTATCCCGGAAATTGAGCAGTGTAGATGAGAGAGGGCTTAATGGTAATATAGTCTCGCAATGGACATTTAAGGTACCTTATATATGGTAGACGATAAGCATGAAATGGGTCCCATAAAACTGCATGTAATAGGTGGAGGGGTTGGTATTTATTTATGGCCATCTTCGGGTAAAAAGCAGAATTAAAGAGACAAGAATTTCTTGGGCCTTGAGTCTTATTTTTTGGTCCTCGTATATTTGGCAAAAAAAGAAAGAAAAAAAAAAAGAAAAAGAAAGATATTAATGCATGCACTTCTTGGAATTCTCTTTTTCTATATTTTCCTACGATTCCATTTTACTACTCTTTTTAGAGTTTTAGTTTTGTATTTTCAGATTTTTATGTAATTTTACCCTTATTACTATTCATTAAAATATGTTAATTTCCAACCGAATATGTCAATTTTCAGATAAATTATAGAATTTTGACAGCTATTTTTTTTTTCTTTTTGAATCAATTTGATTCTTTTTCTGGATTCTAAGTTTCTTGAATTGACAAAATTCTAAAACTGACATTTCAACGTGATGGGAGAGAATTTTTATTTATTTATTCATTTGAAACTAACAAAATCCTTAAATTAGCGTTGATTAACACTTATCCTCCCTCGAATCAACTAATTACTCCATAGAAAAGAACAAAATGGATCTGCTTGATATTCAATTTCATTATTATATTAGCACACATGCTATTCGTTTATTATTTTACAAAAATTATGTGAGGCCGTTTCATATAAGATTTATGTGAGACGAAACTTTTTATAGTCTTTTATAAAATCTATTTTGATCATATTGAAGAGGTTGACTCGTTTTATTAATTCATATAAATTTCGTTTTATATAAGATCTTAAAATCATCTCGTATAAGATTGATCTATGTGAGACGAAACTTTTTATAGTCTTTTATAAAATCTATTTTGATCATATTGAAGAGGTTGACTCGTTTTATTAATTCATATAAATTTCGTTTTATATAAGATCTTAAAATCATCTCGTATAAGATTGATCTTTAAGACATAACAATACCAATAAATGATATAATCTATTGAAATAGAACAATATATTCCTCAAACCAGTGTATTTGTTTAGAAAAAAAAATAGTAAATCACAAAAAGAAAAATCATTTGTTGTATGAATTTCAATCTTATATTAATTTAAACAGTGGTAAATAAAACTGGATAATAGAATAAAAAGGGCATGTGTAGAGAAGAAGATGGGGACATTGAGGAACAAATAACATGTGCCATCTCATTTGGAGGATTGACTTGCACTTCTCTCCCACTTTTGCTAATTGATATACAATATTCCAAAGTACATAAATATCCTTGGAAAATACTTAAAGTAAATTAATAGCGATAATTCAGCCGTTTTTGAAGAGACAATAAATTAGGAAGTAATTGTAATAGTTTAGAAGTAAGCTTTAATTTAGGAGTAAATGGGATTTGTTCTGTTTGTCGACTTGTAAGAATGAATAGGCAGAAAGTGGCATGGAAAGAAGTGGGGCACAGAATTTTGTGGGTCTCCACGTGTTTGTGTTTGCTTCTTGGGATTACTACACACACCACACAATTCATTCTCCTCCTATCATAATACATCACCTAATAATATGCTCACAATTTATACACACATAATCTTACATATTATGATCACTATTATACAATCCTTTCTTCTTAATCAATTCTCATGAACATAAGTTTTTCTGAATCTTCCTTACTTTTGTTGTTTTTTGATTACATGCTTTGTACGGTATATGGTAGGATGCCACGATTAGAATTTAGATGATACAAACTAATGAAAATTGAACATCAATCTAATTCTATCAATATGAGAATAGATGATATGATATGTATTTTGGATGGTGCGATCTTGAGTTGTGGATGATATGGATTAATGTAAATAAATTATTTAATTCTACTGATATGAAATAGAATTGTAAGATCTAGATAAATTTTGATTGTCATCAGAATAAAAATGTAAAAATTTGACTAAAAGGGAATGAATTGTTAGTTTTGGCTAGAAATTTTTTTTTTTTTTGTTCTATAAGTGGTTGTAAATGAAGCTACCTTGTCTCTAGACAAATTATGACTTTCCAAAACCCACTCATGAAGGGTTCAAACCCATAAATCCTCATAACAGATACTTAAGGGTATGTTTGTTCAGAGATTTACGAGTTAGGATTTGAGATTTTAAATCTCAAATTCTTGTTTATTAGAAGATTTAGATGAGGATTATAAAATCTATTCAAATATTATCTTATTTTATAAAAAAACACTATAATTATCAAATACTCTAACATATTAGTCTACAAATTTCAATACATACCTAAATTTCTACAATCATAATAATTCAATCATTACTATTATATCAATTAACAATATAATATTACACATACACAATTTTTTGAATATTAATTAAATATCTATAATAATAATCTTACGCTAACTATAAAATCTTAGAGCATTTACACTCATGACAATTTATTGAGTTATAACCCAAATAACCAAAGCTCAATGAATGCACACCTTAGTTAGTTAAGGTGGAAGTCCTGCCATCCCCTCTTGTCAAGCAACCCAGTTATGCCAGATTAATCCAAAATTTAATATTAAAAAGAATAGAATAGAGCAACAATATCGCATATCATGATGTAGTTTTTTTCTTTTTTGTGATCATTTTATTTAATGTTAAATTCTGGTTAGTTGAGAAATAAATAATTAAAAATGAAAACCATAGACTTTAAGGGTGAAAGCTACTTCAGCCCATTTTTTTAATTACCAAATTCTTTTATATATATAAAACAAATCTCGTTTTATATTTAATCAACTAAAAATCATTCCAACTTCTAAAATTTCTTTACTTTTTATTTACTACTATATTTTTAGAAAAAATCATCTCTAATCCTCTATTTCAAATGACCGAAAATAAACCAGATTTTTTTCAAAAATGTATTCAACCAAAACTTTTGAAAGAAAATTTGAGTGGGCAATATTCGTATTGTATTGTCCTGAATATTGAAAAACTCAAATTTTAAGCAATCTCAAGAAATCAAATTCTAATTTATTCACAAAGAATGAAATACAAACATTATTTTAGTAAATTGAAATAAGCATTCATTTGATGTGAAATATAAATAAAAAAAGTAAGTGGATTGTAGGTCCTAAAAAAATGAGTGATAATTAAAATTGATGAATCTAGTAGTTGAGGAGAATTGATTATAATTAGTGGAATGATAATTTGGAGGAGAGATTGATGAGAAAACTGGTCAATGTATGTTCATGTTCTTATAACAAATATAGATTTTTAACCATTTTTTTTTAAATTAAGATTTTAAAGTCGAATTTTCTTAATTCTAAATAATCTTCTTCCAAACATATCTTGAAATTTTATTGTCGTGCTATATAAATTTACTTGTGGTCACATTAGTGCGTAATTTTGGTAATATGTGTTTACAGCTATGTTACTCTACTTATCTTGAACACATTAATGTGTGACCACAGATAATGTATCGGATATTAATATATTTATTAATTTCATTTTTTATATAATTAGGAATGCGATCATTATACGTTAGTATATATTAATAGTTATTTATAGTTGGCATTTTATCACATAACTACTTTTAAAAGAAAACGGTTCAGTAACTCCTTATTAAAAAAATTACCAAATTTATACTCATTTAAATTAAAAAGAAAAAACGAATTGTCCTTAATAATTTAAGTCTCTATACATGCCACAAGTGTTGTAGATGAATCATTAGACCAAGTTGTCTTTAATGGAAAACATCTTTTTCTCATAATAATCGGCCATTAAAAATCAGGTAATTTGTTTCTTGATGAATTTTCCTCATCTGAAATTGAATGTTGAATGAGTTCACGTCTGATCTGAATAAACTATTACAAATATTCGATTCGAATTAGAATAGAAAATCAGAAAAAATCAGTTTTAGAAGATATATTAAAGTAATAAACGGATTCCACGTTTCTTCAAGTAAATGAGAATTAGTGGTATTTATCGATAGATATTTATATAAATTAATGTCGCTGTATTCTGGCGTGGTGTACACGTACGTGGTACCTGTACTGAAACATGTTAAACTTGAATCGTATTAAATTCAACCTATTTTAGCCATTGGCCCAAATATAGGATCAGGGCTTTTAGGCGACTCTACATAACTAGCTAATATATTTGGCCCATCACTAAGAGCAATCACATTGATTTATTTTGGTATGTTTTTAATTAAAATAAAAGGTGTGTTAGTTAATATAAATGTATTTTTAAGTGTATATTTTTGTGTAATTAGTATGTGTGTTAAACTCTAAAATTGCATTTTTGTCCCCCTTTTTAATGATTGGTTAATAATTGTAATTAATGTAATCTAATTTGCAATCAATAAAAAATGTCTTTTTTCAAAATAAAATAATATAATAAAAATTAGTGGATAATGGAACCCACATGTAATGATTGTGTTTGAGATAAAATTGATGTAAATTTATGTTAAATTGATGTAGATGTATATTTTAAAAAATTAGATATTTTTATTAGTATGTTGGTATATGGGTCTCACACTAAAATGGTATGCTAAAAATTCATTAATGTGGGTGCCTTAATGATACAAATTTATAAGTTGATTAACAACTTATACATGAAAGTCCGATTGTATGTACATATATATCTACTAATTCTAAAGTAAGTTTCTAAAAAAATCTAAAAAATTACTCGTAGGAGTTCATATTTAAAAAAAAAAAATCATGGTATACGAAAGATAATCTTGGAAGGACAAGACAAAAATGAATATATGTACATTGATAAAATTGAATTAAAAAAAAAAAAAGAAGAAGATTAAAATACAAAAAGATATAAAAGATTTTGTGGACAAAACGTACATATATAAAAGGAAGATGCCATCGAATCATCGGACAAGAAGGAATATCCTTTATAGTATGTTGTTGCATAAAAGGTCTTATTATCCCATAATAGGCTGGATTATGACATAACTTATTCCAATTTGTGGAGCTTATATGTGTGGTGAAATACAATTACACCTATCATGAAATACGATTATATATAAAGATATACAATTATATTAGTCGTGAATTTATATATGTAGATGGATGGATGTGCTTGTAATTATATATAAATACATAATGAATTCAATATTTGGTATATTTAATTAGTGCAACCTTACAATGTTATCATATTGGTAATTTAGTACATGGAATCAGATTTTATGTGATATATATTCTACTCTAGTGTTGCAAAAGTGTGTGATAGCAAAGTATTCTTAAAATGAAAAAAGAATGGCTGACGAGCAAGGAAATTGGATTCTTGATTCTTTTCTTAGTTATATATAGCTATAAAATAGGGCAGTCACTTGACACACCATTATGTGCAAGTATATAATGATCTTCATAACCCACGTTTATTTATTTATTTGTGACATCTGAATTGCCTCTTTTAATTTGGAGGAAATAAAGTAAAGAATTTACTGATTTTTTTCTTGAAATCTGTATTGGTATAGTGGTAAAGAAAATTTAGTTTTTACGAATAATTAAGAATTCATTTTCTTTATCGTTTCAAGAGAGTTTTATCGTACGTATAGTATATATCAGAATATATCTTCTTATTCTATAAATATATTAATGTTGGCATGCACAACTACCATTGAAGCACATATCGTACAATTTTATTTGGTTACATACAAAATCAAGTCACTTTCATTTTTTACATTAGTTGTAAATGAAAATATTACAGTTTTGGTTACATAGCATGTGATTAATTAACATTCAAATAATCAAAATCGTTAAATATCAATAAAATTGAGAAAGTGTCAAATAGATATCTTAGGCGAAAAATATGCATGATTGTTTTTACTTGGGAACTGAAATTACATATATTGGGCTTTTTTTTTTGTCCAACATGCTTAAAATCACAATCACTATCAATCAAGTCTTGACAAGACAAATTAATGGTAGCTACCTAGACCTTATTTTACAAGCTATGAATTCTGTCTTGGCCTAATTAAAGTCTAAAGGGGTTTTTAATCTTTTATTTTAGTTTCCATCATCATGAAAAGGAACCATGTATGATCTATGTTTCTAATTTCTATGTACCAATTTTCAACTTCTTTTTTGCCATCTGATTTATTCTGAAATTAAAGAAAAAATATATGTTGTGATTTTTTTTTTTTTTAGTTAGTTGTTTGGTATGGGAGAGATCAAACTAACACAAGTATAAACTGTAATTTATTTATTTTACTTTTTGTTCAATTGAGTTGATTTGGTTGGTTAAGATTTCTTTATCTCAACTACCAATAATCTCATACAATTTTTGAATTCAAATTATTAGTTAAGCAATGATTATTAAAACTTTCTAAATAATGCATTTCTTCTCATCTAGTATAGTTAGTGAAAAATGTGAAGGTATATTATTCTAAGCAATTTTGTATTATGCCAAACAAGGGATAGTGTCAAACATCCAGCATTTATTTTTTAAGAAAAAATGCAAAGGAAATATATTGAAAAAAAAAACGTGTGTTTTCTGAAAATAGAAATCCAAAATTTATTACCAAATAATTTAATGCTCCTTCTGATCTAAAGTGAGGGTCATGTTTCGAAAGTCAGTGCCTTATTTTATTCGTCTAAGTTAAATTTGAAACATATACTTTCATGTTAAAATCGAAAAACAAACGAAATCGTATAAGTGAGAATTAATTATGATTTTTAAAAGGTAGTTTCTTCATTCAATTAACAAAAGAAAACAAAACCATTAGTGCTTTATATAAATATGACTCACATATTTTCAAAGGAAGGGAATTTTTTTTTTTTATATGTCTCAAATGTAGTAAAGCAAAAAATTTATTTGACCTCATCTTAGAGTCGAAATTTATTATTGTTAGGGTTGTTCTTGTGTCGTTTCTTTGTCTTCCTCTCATAAGTTCATGATGAATTTTTATGCTTCCACTTTGAGATACTTAAAATAGAAATATAAAATAACTATAATGGGTCAAATAATAATCGGTAAACCATCTCATAGATCATATTTATGAGATGAAGTTTATCGATTCCATTATATCTTATTATTAACTTAAAACATAGAGAAACACTTATGTGTCCTTGGGGTACCGTGCCCCCACCCATATATATAATTTTTTTTTTTTTTACGTTTATTCTTCCTTTTTTTTCTTTTTTCTCTCTTTTTCTTTCCTTTTTTTTTTCCTTTTTTTTTCTCACTCCTTTCCATGCTGCTTGTTTTTTTTTTTTTTTCAATTTCTTCTGACATTTCTTAAAATCAATAATTTTTTTTCAATTTCTTCTCAATTTCTACACTTAATCAACAATATTACAAATTTTGGATTCTTATAGTTCTAAAATTTAGGGTTCATTGTGTGAATAATGGAGAAAGATTTTAACAATAAACAAGGTAAAGTATTTGGCTGAAAACAAGAACTTATATGTAAGTAATACTTTTGAGGTATTAATGATTTGTTCTTTAAGTATTACAAAATTACATGATTGAATAATATGTAAGTTATACCTTTAAAATATTATGAAAATACTTTTGAGGTATTACGATTTGTAATACCTTAAAGGAACATATGTAATACCTATAAGGTATTTATGTAATATTTGAAAGGAACATGTTTAATGCCTATAAAGTACTTATTTAATACTTGAAATGAACATGTGTAATACATGTAAGGTATTTATGTGATACTTGAAATGAACATGTGTAACACCTATAAAGTACTTATGTAATACTTGAAATGAACATATGTAATACCTATAAGGTACTTATGCAATACTTCAAAGGAACTTGTGTAATATCTATGAGGTACTTATGTAATACCTGAAATGAAAATGTGTAATACTTAAAGTGAAAATGTGTAATATCTATAAGGTACTTATGTAATACTTGAAATGAACATGTGTAATACCTGTAAATTATGAAATTTCAAATGTTTCATCTTCTTCCTCAAAATCAGCAAATCATGATTTCATATTATTTGAAATAATTGATTTTTAATGTTTTAAAATTATTGTAATAAATTGTGATTTGAAATCAATTATCTAAATTTATGAAAATGAGTAAAAGAGAAGAAGAAGAAGAAGAAAAAAAAACTTCATAAATGACTCTATGGAAATTTGAAGAAGAATAAGAACAAGAAGATAGAGAAGAAGAATAATGTACAAAATAAATAAGAAGAATAACAAATTGATAAGAAAAGAGATTAAGAAGAAGAATGAGAGAGAAGAAAAAAAAAGAGGAAAAAGAAGAAAGCAGCGCTGTTTTTACACTAATACCTGAAGGGTTACAGTGTGATATCTTAATAGTAAATGTGTGATACCTTAAAAGTAAATAAGTGATACCTTAAAATATAAAATTCAGATGGTGCGCGGCGCACACCAGCTATGGTGTGGCCGCGCGTGGGGGCGCGTGGACGCACGTAAAAGCGCCCCACGCGCCGGTTCGGGTTGGGGACACGGATCTAGAATCCATGCCCCTGGTGCATATAAGTTTTAGCCTAAAACATATTATTTACATTCGAATTTTCAAATAAAACCGTATCATATAAATCAAGATTTATAAACCGATTTTGAAAGGAAAAATTCTCATAATATATTAAAGTCCTAATTAATATGATTGTGCAATCATATTATCCTACCCATCATAAGTACATTAACATGTGTTCACCGCTGATGTGTCAAATATTCAGTATATATATTAATTTTATTTTTTATATAATTAAATAATATGATCATTACACACCATTTGTAAACATATTAAGAGTTTTTCACAATCAATATTTTATTATTTTTATATAACTGTATTCCGTATAACAAATTGCTAAAAACACAAATTAATAAAAAATAAATAGAATCATGTGCCGAACCCATATTGATATCACTATGGAAAGAAAATCTCGAGGATCTAGACCACTACCAAATTCGAATACATGAAAAGACACTCTTCCATTATATACCAAAAGATATATATATATATATATAAAATAACGCGCAAAATGTACCACCTCACCAAAAATCGTTTGACGCTTTTTGCAGCAGACAGCCAGCAATAACATCAACGCTTTCACAAAAACCCTCATCTCCTTTTTTTTTTTTTTTTTTTTTTAATGTTTTGGAAATTAATTACCAAAGCTTTCCATTATTTGAAATCACGCTTGGCATTAGATTAGATTTTTAGCCAACTCTTTCATTTGTTCTTGATAATTGATATACTCTCCTGTTCTCATTAATGTTTTTTTTTCCTTTTATACTTCATACCTAATTCAAATATCTTATATACCTTAGTTTAAGTTTCATTTTGTACAAAGTCGTCTCATTTGTAATAATCATATCATTCGATTAAAGTTTATGGTATCTTTTGAAATTAAATAGGGTTATAAAGTCTAAACACTTTAGTAATTGGAGGAGTACTAACGTCCTTAATATGATTCTAAACCTATGGTTTCACTACTTTTCAGTAGAAGAGGTTGGATACCAATTTTGCTAACAAGAGATTGTGTAAAATTCAATTATTACATTACATTTTACAAATAATTACATAAAAAAAAAAATTTGTTAAGTAATCAATATACAATTTGAGTTGCATAAAAACGATGAATCTTATGGTTCAAATATGGATAATGAATATTGTTTCAAAATTCAAAAGTAAATGATCATTCATTGAGAATTAACATATATCACAAAAATAAATTACTTATAAGCACCAACGAATTTAAATATATATTTATAAGGCAAAGTTTTGGGTAAGACCGTCTCATGGATCCCATATTGTGAGACGGGTCGGGTCGGGTCGAACATAAGAAATTATATAATACTTTTGAGTGTATTACGTAATACTTTTCTATATATTAGGTAATACTTTGTATTATAAGATGTGTTTTGAGTTGAGTTGGACCATACGAAAAATATGTAATACTTTTATGTGTATCAGGTAATACTTTTATGTATATCAGGTAATACTTTTGTTTTGAGTTGAGTCAGACTATAAGAAAATATGTAATACTTTTATGTGTATCGGGTAATACTTTTATGTGTATCAAGTAATACTTTTGTATTATAGGATATATATGACCCGAATTGGGTCGGGTCGGGTCTTAAAAAACACGCGGATCCTAGGGCTTCCAGGTGTTTTCTTCTCCTCATGCAACATGTAATACTTTTGTATATATTATGTAATATTTTTCTATGTATCATATAATACTTTTGTATTTTGCATATATAATAAATAATATAATACAAAGTATTACTTGAAATATAGAAAAGTATTACCTAATACACACAAAAGTATTACTTAATTATTATGTTCGACCCGACCCGACCCGTCTCACGGAATAAGATCCGTGAGACGGTCTCACACAAGACCTACTCTATTTATAAATCTCTAAGTGCTTTATATTCTTGGATCCGAAGATCTAGCAAAGAAGATCAAATGCCATGAAACAATAAAGTTTTTCATTATAAATCCTCTTATAGTAGTATCATATCACGTAGTTAATTCATTTGATTAGTAAACATTTAGAGTGAAATAATATCATCAACGACTCAATATACACTTATCATGTGTTAGTTATTATTGCATACAATCTGATCAGCAAGTGTATCAGAAATTCCATTACTCAACAAATACACTGACACACATATATACGTGTACATATTGTACTCACTTGATGTATTTAGATAGACAACTTGAACACTCCAACTACACCTAATTAATGGATAGGGTTAATTAATAAAGGGCTTTGTTATTGCAGGTCTACAGAGTGGGGAAGAGAGGACAAAACAACTTTATGTGTACGATGGAGGGTTGTTTCCTTAAAGAACACCACTCCCCACACTCACCAATACTTTTGGAGTTTCCTCTTTTCTTTTTCTTTTTTTCTTTTCTTTTTTAAATTATTTTATCAATTTCTTTGATGATGATGGTCCTTTTTACATGTGACCTTTCTAATTGGCAGGGACCACTTTAAGATCTGCAACTCCACCACCACAATTATTGAATTTAAATTCAATCTGCACACTGCTTCTTTTCTCTAACTTCTCATCAGGGTTGGACCTTTTATGAGGTCCCGCCCAGGCTTCATGGATTCGGGCCCAAAGAATTTAGGGTTCAGATTTTTTTTGTGTCCATAATATATATTTTGATAAATAGTTTTTGCAGAAATATAATTAGTCCAATGGAGCTATTCAAGATTTTCCTTTACGTCTACCGACAAAAATAAATATAACAGAGAATCAATTTAATTTATTGGGGTTATTTTCATTTAAAAAATTTCCTTGTTGCTAAGCTTCACAACACCTTTAAAAGTTTGTATTTAATGGTGGGCCAAATCGATTTTTAAATGTATTTAAAAGTTTGTAATTTTCTAAAAATGCTTTTCATTCTCATAAAAATCTAACAATAAAATGATATTGGAAAGACATTACAGTTAAAATATTTTTTTCACGGTTCATAATAAAATAATACTAATAAAACATCTAAACATGCAAGCTGGATCCTTTATTCCAAATTAATATTTCATCTTATATTTTATTACTTTTAATTCATATCATGTATAAATTGGTGATGTCATCTTTTACACTTGGCGTGTGAAGGTTATTTTAAAAAATCGATCAAACATTAATGTGGAATAGAGGATCTTGGTTGCTAAAACACACTACTTTTTCCAACAAAACATCTAAAGACATTCCAGTTTGGACATGTTTCCAATCTAACTATTGAAACGTTATGCTAAAACAATGCCCCTAAAATAAAATGATTGGAAATAAAACAAAAGGAAGATGTAGATTTTATGCATGTATGAGTACCCAAACCCACCAATTAAAATTCCAAAGTGGTGAAACTAATGAATAAGAGGGTCCCATCTCATTCCCATCATCACCTACAATGCATGTGCATGTGGTGAGTGGGCTCACCATACCTTTGATGCCTTCCAACTTGCGTATTCAACACTTTTATTTGGTTCAAAGAATCTGACACCTAAAACAATATTGTTTCTTCTCCAAATCAATTCCAAACTATCTACAATAAATAAAGTACCTATAATAAAACCTGGTTGCCACTTCACCAATAATACCATGCAATTTGGAGCACCAAAGCCTAAAAAAACCATAATTGACAAGCAACCAAAATAAAAAAGAAATTAGGTTATGGCCAAGAAAGAAACTTCTTTTGCAAGTGGTAACAGAGTCCATGAAGTCCATAGCAGAGAGCTGCCAAATAGCACAATGTCCCTTACAAAGGAATATTTATTGAGGGGATCATCACCTTTGAAAAGTACTCTTCACTGCTCAAGAACAGGGACACAAAGTGAAACACTTCTCATGTGATTTATCAGAAAACAACCAAAAACGGTCATGTAATTTGTAACTTTTATGTAAGGTTACACTTCTAGAAAACTTTGACTAGTAGGGTACTATTATAAATCAAAGGTAACTTCTATTCGTTCAAATTATAGTAGGAAATACTGTAAAAGTTTGCTTAGGTTCAAAATCATTTGATAATCATCACAAGAAGAAACACTAAAGGATGATAAAAAAGAAGTATATACCAATAGAACTAGCGTTCCTGAAAATTCTTGACTTTGAAAATGACTCACTCTAGGAACATAGTTTTTAGGATAAATTACGTGATTTTTTAACAAATGAACGGACAGGATCTTCACATACTGGAATCCAAATTCAGACGATATGCCGAAGAGAATAATATGGATTGAGACAGACTACTAAGGAATAAATAATGATTAATGAGCAACAGAAAGTTGTCATTTGTAGTTGAAGTCACCACCAAAGAAAAGTGGAGAGTCTACAATACAACAACAATGAACTGCTTTTTCTTTTTCCTCATTTTATAGAATATAACATACATACAAGCTATGTTTATGTCGGAAAACAGAGAAAGCATGTATTGCAGGTCTACATAGTTCTGGAACCAAGATTTGTGCGAGCAATACAAATCCACCCAAGTAACATGTGGGCCAAGAGTTAACCAGTTAATAGATTTCTCTAACATAATTTCATGGTCAAGCACAACAGCAACCAAGAGGCTCCATACCAAATATTTGATTACCAGAGGCAACCTTTTCAATTCTTCTTTGGGCTTGTGAAACAAGTGAGATATGTTGTAGGTTAAGCAATGGAGGTAATTCCAGAACTTCAGCAAATTTCGGCTTAAAATATAGCATCAGCTTTCTTAGTATCTTCACTGCTCTTTTATGTTTTAGTAGGAATGATCACACATTTGGTATAAAGCAACTAAAATACTTAAATTTTACTCCTGATTTCAGCAGACAATATGAGATAGATGAGAATTAACGACAAACAGAAAACAAAAAATATATAGATGTACAGGGTATGACTTGGTTTGAGGACTACTTCCACATAATGGGTCAAGAGAATACAAGTATTTCTGATGCTTTGTTTCAGCTGCTTATGGATAGAAATCCACTCTTCCAATACTTTAAATTCACAAGATAATTTCATACCGTGCCAAATATTTCATTTTGGTCATCATATCTCCCACTCCATTGGCCCAAGGCATCAACCTCACCATGTGTAAAATGTGCTCTCAGTTATCCCACCCAAAACTTACTTCCCTCAGTTTCTTGCCGTCAACCACTGACCATAATGTTGAGTCTCAAACTCATTGCCCCATGACTTAGAGGTGATACATGCCTTGAAACACACACTAGGTTAAATCAATTATCCAGAATGATGAAGCAATTGGTGCTTATTGATATTTATCAGCCATCCATAAATTTGTTAACCGCTCCTTTCCTTTTTGATGCAGGAAAAAGTAGGTTTTCACGGACTACTTAATAGCTACAAAGTGATTCTCAACTTTCAAAAGCGGAACTTTTATTTATGAACTCCGATGAGCATTCATATTTCTTTCAACAGTAAAAATGTGCTTTTAACTACAATGTGTAATCCAAACAAATTACAAATTCCCAACACCATTGTAGTTCCAAAGAATTACTAATTCCCATCACCCCTACACATATGGAACTAACATATTATTGTTTCATATAACCCCGATAGACAAAAATGCATTGCTAAACAGACCAGAGGAAACTTCTGAGATCAAGTCCAAAAGTTCAGACATATCATATGGGAAATTTGAAACATATAGTATAGCATGCGCAGTTCAAAAGTGATTAAATTTTTTATGATATTTGATATATATTATAGTAGAATTATGTCTTTCTATCCAATCCAATAAGCATAACAAAAAAATGAATTTTACCTACTTCATAAGAAAATAAATTTTTTATCCAAAATTGAGACAAAATGTGGTAAATGCCCTTATCCATTTGTAGATTGGCTTTAGACTAGTGCATTTAGATGAAATGAGAACATTTTATATTAGAAATTTAAGACACATATTATAAAAAAAATATTAAAGAGATTGTAATCGATATAACACAAAGACATATTATATGAGAGATTTGAGACATAAAACAGAAAAAATATTAAGACAATAACATCATAACATAAAACAGCAAAATATTAAGACACTAACATCATTAACGCGCGCCAGGTAGGGGTTGAACCTACGACTTTCTGCTTAGGAAACAGACGCTCTATCCACTGAGTGGTAGGTTCTTGTCTATTGAAATTTGAAAGGCTCATCACATCATCACAATAAAGTGAGCTACAGAAAGAGGTATCTGTAAACAGCCTTAATATGATATATTCACTTTATATGCTTGAATTCAATATCTTGAGTGGAGTAAAATAAATAACTTACTAATTTACTATGTTTGAACTGGATACAGCATGAGCGAGTCCCCCAAGCTCATTCTTTCCAAGAATAAGGAGCGCGCTCGACAACCAGATAGTCTTTTCTAATATCTTTCACCACCCGAATTTCATCATCAATGTATAGTGACTCAAACCTGCAGGCCAAATTTTACAATGCTTGATTTCAAATACATAAAGTCATACACCAAAGAATGATATTAACACCAAAATAACAATTATAGCATATTCTTCCAAGTTTTATTAAATTTGACTATAGACAGGAGATTTTCAGAACAACGTGGAAAAGGATGAAGAAGCAGTATGAAACAGAGTAGCAGACACAGAAGAAAATGCAAATTTTTCCTGAAAAGAGATTGAGAACACCTAACATTTTTAACAAGAAGTTTCCCAGTGGGACAGAATAAATGGAATATCAAAAATGTGAGATCAAGTAAATGACTATATGACAAGACAACTAATGTGTACTCTAATGATTTGATAGCTCGTAGGTAAGACAAAATCTATGTTGGCCATAGGGAACTGTCAAGAATTTCAACTCTTTCAGTATTCTCAGAGTATTTACTCCATGCATTTTCAGAATGGTTTGCAAGAGCGTAAAATCTCATGCATGGCATAATTAGAAGTTGTAAAGGCTCGAATAACTATGCCAAAAAAACTGTGCAGCAGAACTCTAGGAAATGTTCAAATCTACGAGCTAAATTTAATAGTTTGAGCGCCTTCTTCAGATTTTATCATTTGCAGGATTCCTGGACCTTGAAAATTTGTGGTGAGAAAATAATGAATTAGAATTCAATTTTTTAGTGCTTTATCATTCGATGTTTATGAAGATACTAAGTTGTGGTGATTAAATTTTCTACACGAGACAAGAGCTAAGGCCAACTTACCAACCCTGACCAAATGGTGGCAGAGGAAACTCCCAACTCTTACCCCGTAGAACTGCACTAGTAAATCTGCAAAGTGTCCAATAACAGGATTATGATACACCATCCAGTTCTTCAAGCAATAACAAAGCCAAAGAAGAAACATCAATACCTTTTCTGACTCACTATTTTCCTGCATCCATTAGCTGTTCATAGCTCATACATAACAAAAAAATTAACAGCTAGTAATTCCAACAGTCTCTAGACCAGACAATGTAAACAATGACATTATATAATTCACTCACATGATCGTAACACAAATTTACCACATGACTATATTGCTTAAACAAACAAACTAATGTGTGAACAAGAAGCGGCACAGCTCGAATACTCTATGATTTCAATACACATAAAATAAATCACACACACACAGAGATCAAAATTCAGAGAGCTTTTTCGAAATAAAGGAAATTATAATCTTCATCTCAACTGACAAGCTAGTTGGAGATATTCCCATGCAATTCATCCCCAACACCAAGACAAATAGCAAGTCACTAGCGTAGTCTTTCAATTACAAACAGAAACAGAAGTGTCCCAAACTGATATTCCGCAATTATACTTTTAATGACTTGTAACTCATGTCATCTTCCATACAATTGCATTAATCAAGATAGACCTAACTAGTGCATTAATTAAGACGCTAAATCCAAATTCTGCAAAAAAAAAAAAAAAATTAGCGGTGTTACAAACATCAAACACCTAGCATAAGAATCATAGAATGGAACCAGAATTGCTGAAAAAAAAAAAAAATACTGCCGCGGATAACCAAAAAAATTTATATGATAAAGTACTTACTGGAAATCAACCCTTTGAGCGGAAGCAACCTGAATACTTGACCGTACAAAGAAGACTCCATCGGGAGGAAAAGTGATGACATTGTTGAGTGTATTTTGGTCCACATCAATCACCTGCAAAACATCGCCGGCGGATGTACCAAAAAGCGACGCATTTTTTATAATGAACAGCTGCTCCTTCTCAGTGGTCCAGAGCATCCGCCACGTGGCCGACAATGATTCGTCGGTAGTGATAGTATCGCGGCCGATGGCGGCCAAGGAATCGATCGCGTCGATTATCTGAGCAAGTTTTTGGGGGTTGGATTGGGTTTTGAGGCCGCGATCCTGGTCGGAGATGAGACTAAGGAGGTGGCGCTTGGCGGCGAAGGCGGCGGACTTGGATTGGTCTGTGAGGGAGGAGCGGGTGACAGTAGAATAGCTCCTCCTATAGAGAGGGAAGTTGGAAGTGGCGGGAAGGAAAATGTAGTTGGTAGTCGCCATGCGTACTTGCTCATCTTTCTATGGTGCTTGATTTTTTAATTAAGTAAGGAAAATCTCACCACCCAATCAAATAAATACAAATATGGAAATATATTTGGATCAAAGTCCAGCGCAAATATTAAGGCCCATTAATGGATGAAAGTTCAGCCCAAGTTAGTCCCCGGCCCAAAAACGACGTCTTTCGATTTTAAAATTTTCGGTAAACCCTCCAACGCAAAGGTTTTTCCTTTTCACTTTTCAAGCCCTGGACCGAGAATTCTCCAGAGGTGAGAGAGAGAGAGTAGAGCCGAGCAGTAATCTCGCCACATCAACTGTCAGTTCCTATTGCTCACTCTAAGTCGAGCGAAGCGTATCCGATCTAGGGTTTCTTATCAGTTTTCTGCTTCGCCATTTTCGTTACTTCAGATTAATCATTATGGCGATTACTCCTGATATTGCCGGCGAACGGCAATCTGGCCAGGATGTTCGCACTCAGAATGGTACCTTTTTTTTTTTTTTTTTCCTTATAGTATAAGTAATGAATTTTTTACCGCACACGAGTCGTTTCTTATGCGTTTTATTTCTCTTTTTCTCTGTAAATTAATGTGTTAAAGCAATGTGTGTGTGTGTTTTTTTTTTTTTTTTTGCTAAAATGCGCAGTGTTTGCATGCCAAGCGGTTGCGAACATTGTGAAGTCATCACTTGGTCCTGTTGGCCTCGACAAGGTACTTTTTGCTTGATTTTCTCCTTTTCGAAGTAGACATATTTTGATGTATGCATGGACTATTTCTATTTAAAAAAAAAACAGCAAGATTTTTAATATGGAGAGTAATGAGGATTGGATCCATCTTTATTAAGGCGGATTTATAGTTTAAAATTGCTCAACTGAGACAATGTTATTACCCTCTTTTTTCCCATAATTCTACATTTATGGTGGAATAGATGCACTTAGCTGAATTCATTTGGGAACGTCTTTGAAAGCCAAATATTAAGATGTGGGTATAGACTTTGTCAAGTAAATCATCAAGGTTTTTGAAATGGTGGTTAATGACTTTCATTTCTGAGAACCTGAAAATTTTACTTTCTAGATATAAATTTTTGTAGTTGACTATTCTGCTATTCTATTGGGGGTTATCGATACAATAGCGACCAAATGAAAATCTGCAAATGATTATCTATGGAAAGACTGCAATCCCCATTTATTGGAGGCAATTTACGCCAAATATAGAGGTTTCTGTATGTTTTTGTATAGGGCTTCCCTTACTGCATTGGTCTTCCTATCGGTCTAGTGTGACATGATCTGATAATGAAAACCATACCACCTAGCATCCGGCAATGATTTTTTCAGTGGCATCCTAAAACTTGTTGAAAAATAATGTTTCAGCTGTTCACATATCAAACATAGCCTTAAACAAGACATCTACCCTCTATCCATCATAATATTAGAATCTGGACAGGGCCACCATCTGCTGACATGCTTCTGAGCAACCAATGTCATCTGTAATTATTCCTTGATGAATTGTCCTTAGGTATACACATACGTAGGTAACTCTTACAAGCATATTGAACATTTTGATACTGGTTTGGAAATAACATTATTCATTCTTTACTCAACCATATTTAGTTTCTCATCTCCGAACCTCACCAGAGTTGGGTTTCCAAATATGTATTACTTCCAGGTTGGTAAGAATAGATGTTGTTTCACATCTTTAGACTCTGTTAGACAAGTTTTATACCGATGTCGATGCATGTAGTCATACTACATTTTTCATGCCTGCTAAGTCGTTGATGCTTGGTGGAATGAAAAATGGTATTTGGAATTGATTATTTAATAGTGAATGCTAAAGAAGGTGATCCCTTCTAATATATAATTGGAAGTGTGAAACACAACTACTTTGTTTGATGAACATGTACCATTTGTCAAAAGAAAGGTTGGATTGCTACTTATATGCAGCATTAGTAACATAATGAATCACACATGGACTAAAATTGGGGACGTTCTACAGGAAAATTTTCCTTCTATTGGATTCTTAATCCGGACACCCAATTATAGAGTATGTCCAAACCAATTGTCTATAAAGAGGGGCAGTAGCTGGAATTTTCATTAAAATGATGATTCCATTACATATATAGAGATGTGTGTTCATATAATGCATTTTCTTTGTACCAATATTTTCTTATTTTATAATTTTTTTCTCTTTGACCTTCAAATGGTGAATAGAAACATACTATTGTTTTATACCATCAATGCCATTAAGTGAACCGACTACCCTCTAAATTCTTTTCTTGTTTGTCTCAATTTTCTTGTTCTGGTTGTGGCGTTGTGCACATGTCTACTGTTTATGTTGTGTTAATTGCTACTTGGGGGGGGGGGTGGTTTGCTTGGAAAGTTCAAAGAGAATGGGTATGTTGGTAGTGGGGAATGGGTTTCACCTCTCATTTGAGAGGAGTACAATCCAATCCATTCCCCAGAGTGGGGGAATCAAAATCAATATGGGGTATGATTCCCAAAAACCAACCGCCAGCTTTCGTTCCTTTCCCATTCATCTCTATCAAGTATCCCCTTTATGTTTCATGGCAACCGTCTGCAAGGCATATGCCATTATTTTATTTTCATATTGATGGAAGTTTTTGCTTCTACCTTGCTAGGCTTAGACCAGAATTATGGAGTTATTCGTGAACATTTAGTTGAGCTGGATTTGAAATCTTATGAGATTCTTTTTTCCCCTCATTCTTGGTTGGTTGATACTTTCCAGATGCTTGTGGATGATATTGGTGATGTGACAATCACCAATGATGGTGCCACGATCTTGAAGATGCTTGAAGTTGAGCATCCTGCGGCCAAGGTGAATGATCCTTTTTTTTTTTTGCGGGACGGGAGCAGGAAAAACGACTAGCTTTTTTTCATTTGAGTTTCAACAAAATCAGTATTTAAACAATTAGAAGTCATGTCTTTCCTTTATTATTAGGTGCTTGTTGAGTTGGCAGAACTACAAGACAGAGAAGTTGGGGATGGGACTACTTCTGTGGTTATCATAGCTGCAGAATTGCTTAAGGTGGCATTGAAGTTGATGTCTCAGTTGTGGAAAAACTTGTGTTGCCTAGATTTAAGTATGAGTTTGTTTCATCAATGTCATACTCATTTCTTATTTCTTTCAACAGAGGGCCAATGATTTAGTGAGAAATAAGATTCATCCAACATCAATAATTAGTGGTTACAGGGTATGCTTCTAACTTTATTACTGAGTTCATTTAATTTAGTTTTATAACTGTTTGCTTAGGATTTGATTGCATATTTTGTTGTCAGCTTGCTATGAGAGAAGCATGCAAATACGTTGATGACAAGCTGGCTGTAAAGGTAACACTCTTCTATCATTTGAATTATTCAAGTAATGGTTATTTCCATTTGCTATGGGTGTCATAAAATTTGAAATGACCAAAGGCTGAAAATTGTTTAAACATAAATTATGAAGTATACTAAGTTTTGATCTTAAATGTAGCAAGGTAAAAAATAAAATTAAATATTTCCTTAAGATCTTGATTCATGCGTCTTATTATAAAGATGTCCTTTTTATATATTTGACAAATAGAATTATGGTTGTGAATGACAATGTTCAGAGAAGAATATTATGCTTAGATGAATTGGTCATACAAATATCCAGGTTGAGACAAATGTTATACATGATGTTGGTATCCAGGTTTCTTGCCTATGTAGGATGTAATCCAATCATGCACTGACATTTTATTCTTGTGTTTAGGTTGAAAAACTTGGTAAAGATTCTCTTGTAAACTCTGCCAAGACCAGCATGTCCTCAAAGTTAATAGGTGCTGATAGTGACTTCTTTGCAAATCTGGTAAGCTAATAATTCGATTGTTCCTGCCATGGATGTATGTAACTGATGGAGTTGATAAATTTAATTCATGGCATTTTAATGCTACATCAGTTGTGGACTAGTATAGAGGTGTATTTTGGTCAGAGCTGAGCATAGTCTTTATCAGCCTTGCAGTTAAAGAAGAAATCTTCAGTTGCTAATTATTATCTTGTAAATCATGTCATGTAAAGTGAAGTCTTACAACTTCTCCGTCTCTCTCTCTGGTCAATTACTGTCAGGAATGCTACCTTTTCTCTGTGTGATTTCTTTGTCCTAGTTGGTTATGGTACTATCTTGTACCTTTTACAATTTTGTTTTGTTGCTTGACCAGGATATTCATTATATTACATGTAAGTTGATTACTACATATCTATGGTTATCTTTTTGCCTGTATGAGTTTCTTCTTTCTCATGGCTCAAGATATATGCTTTTTCTTTAACAAACCGTGTCCATTTTTAGATTGTGGAAGCTGTACAAGCAGTAAAGACAACAAATGCAAGAGGAGAAGTTAGATATCCAATTAAGGTTGGTGTGTGGTTGATTATTTGTGTGATGTCACTTCTCTTCTAGAGATGGCTTCTCAATTAGCCTATGTCTGTTCCCATTGGCACTGGGTAGGGACTTGCCCCCCACCCCACCCCACCCCACCGCACAAGCATGATGAAATAAATTTCACCCTGTATAACTGAAATATGTCTTGATATATCATCTAGAAGAGGCATGTTCTGATAATTTTCTTGGTGCTCAGGGAATCAATATTCTTAAAGCCCACGGGAAAAGTGCCAGAGATAGCTATCTACTTAAAGGATATGCTCTCAACTCAGGGCGTGCAGCCCAGGGGATGCCACTAAGGGTTGCCCCTGCCAGAATTGCCTGCCTTGATTTTAATCTTCAGAAGACCAAAATGCAAATGGGAGTTCAAGTTTTAGTCACTGATCCCAGGGAGTTGGAAAAGATTCGCCAGAGGTGAGTATTTCTGTTTATAGTACTCTATCGACGATCAGCAGAGGCCATAAATTTTATCGGTGGATCCTATACGTTTTTATTTTCTTATTTCACATTTTAGTTTCATTGGCATGTAGAATGGATGAAGTTAAATAGAAATCAATTGTGCAGCTTAAATAGATGAACTCTTTGATCCCTTTTGATAATATGATTTCTTCAATTGATTTTATGCTCAGTCTGTTTGTTAATTCTAAAGACTTCAAGGTTGAGAGGCTGCACCACAATTTCTCTTTACATGATTTTTTCAGTGTAGATTTTTTTTGGGGTTAGTCTATGTAAAGTTGTACTGATAAATACAACTTTCCTTGCAGAGAAGCTGACATGACAAAAGAACGTATTGAGAAGATTCTTAAGGCAGGAGCAAATGTTGTTTTAACTACAAGGGGAATTGATGACATGGCACTTAAGGCAAGCTTTTTAATATCACCCGTGTTAACCAGTGAATTGGTAGCCAGTGGCTTAATTAGTCTTTCTCTTTGAAATGCCTCCAATCTTCAATAGGTTGGTTACTATCAGTATTTATATTATTTGGCTTCATGAACAAGCCATTTCAAGGGGACAATTGTTGAAAGAAATTGGAATTGTCTTTCAAGAGTTTTAGAAGTCAGAACTATAAATGTCCGAGAACATTGTAGCATTATGCTAGCCTGTGTTTTTTTAAGTCTTCCTAAATTGTTTCCCTTAATTTGCCATTTTAATTGTGGATATTTTGTCACATTCATTTTAATTACTTTTCAGTACTTTGTGGAGGCTGGTGCGATAGCTGTGAGA
This sequence comes from Scutellaria barbata, assembly GCA_028654395.1. NCBI lineage: Eukaryota > Viridiplantae > Streptophyta > Magnoliopsida > Lamiales > Lamiaceae > Scutellaria > Scutellaria barbata. The sequence goes on along the minus strand of CM053646.1, from coordinate 6,594,710 downwards.
CGCGTCCGCAAGGAGGACCTGCGCCATGTCGCCAAGGCAACTGGTGCAACTGCGGTACTTTATCTAATCTTCAAGTATCATACCCCTCTGTAAACATTTATCCCTTAAATCTTGTTTAAGATTTTGAGAAAGGTCGATATTCTGTGATGATATAGTTCAGATTTAGAATGAGAAGTGTTATGCTGTGATCTTTGACCATGAGGTTCTTTCAGTAATTAGAGTGTTGAAAATGGACTGTTGAAGTGTTGATCAATTAAGCTGTGATAGTTCTTGAGTATCCCTCTCTTTTTACTGCTCTCCTCTTGCAAAAGAATGTCATTTTTTGTCTCCGAGTATCTTACTTATAGTTTCAAGAATGAGATAGTTGTCATTGCCTGAGGTCTCTGGTCTGGTGAGTGCTGTTTTTCTATATAAAGAATACATGCACATGCCTTACGTTTTCTTAAACTGAAAGATTTGTGGCTGGAAATGTTTGAAGTTGTACTTAATGAAAAAATATGGTTTGCTCACTTTCAGTTGGATCTTCTAGTGAAATTATCTGAAAAGATTGATATGTTGTACTGGACATTTAAAATGAAGTGAAGGAAATGTGTTGCCTGTCTTTTGTTTGTCATCATAAGTTGGCTACAATACTGAAAGATGGACGGATGAAGCTTGTTTTGGCAGATCAACGCTGGTCATCTTTGAGGGGGAATAATTCTGTTCTGATCATTGCTTCTATGCAGGTCTCAACTTTTGCAGATATGGAAGGGGAAGAAACATTTGATTCATCATTCTTAGGATATGCTGATGAAGTGGTGGAGGAGCGTATTGCTGATGATGATGTGATTATGATAAAAGGGACCAAAACCATAAGTGGGGTATGACCAGCAGTTGCACAATAGTAATCTAATTTTCTCTACCTGATTGAAATATGCTCCAGATTGTTGTGGTTCTTTAGCAGGTCCCGTTATTTATTATTCAAGCTATAACCACATGTTTAAAGCAATGTTACATTTTGGAGATGAATACATATTAGTACTTAAGTTCCGATGTAGCAAATAAATGAGTGTACTTTAATATATGTTTTTCAGGTTTCTTTAATACTTAGAGGTGCCAACGATTACATGCTCGATGAGATGGACAGGGCTTTGCATGACGCTTTATGCATTGTAAAAAGAACTCTGGAATCCAATACCGTAAGTACCTTCCCAGTGATTCCTCCTCATAACAGAAGATAGTCTGTTTACTTTTTTGGCAATTGCTATATGAACCTTTTGTCAATCTGTTAATTTTTGTGAGTCAATTAGCTTTGAAATGATTTAAATTAACCAAGATTCTAGAGTAGATGTAAAGAGGATGCTAGATATAAAATTTTCCCATATTCTTTTGGATTGAACGTAATAAGGAAACTGCAAAATCTACAAATGTCGCAAGGGAGGTGGATAATGTCTTGGTTCTGTTCATTGGGTTCTTTGACAGATATCTAGTGAGCTTGTGTTGAGTATATCGTGTCTGCATTTCTTTATCCGATATTCTTGGCAGAGTGTTGCTGTAAATTATAAGTCTGTTGCTGGAAATACTAATATTTTAGTCTAATGAGGACAATTCTTACTATAGTTTATGTAGTTTGACTCATGTCCTTGCAATTATTGTTGGAATCTAGGTTGTTGCTGGTGGAGGTGCTGTTGAGGCCGCCCTATCTGTATATCTGGAGAATTTAGCTACCACCTTAGGATCCAGGGAGCAGCTGGCCATTGCTGAGTTTGCTGAATCTCTTCTAATTATACCAAAGGTTCAACTAATGTACCTGAGTCATATCGTTATTGACATCATATGTATTCTTTAGCTTACTGAAACTGGCAAACCTTTTTCCTATTCAGGTGCTTGCTGTCAATGCTGCTAAAGATGCAACTGAGTTGGTTGCTAAACTACGAGCTTACCACCACACTGCACAAACTAAGGCAGATAAAAAGCATTTATCAAGGTACCAAAAACCCAACCCTACTATTTAATATGATCATAGCACACCGTTTTGGAATGCGTCTAAAGTAACACAGTAAGGCTTTTCGTTTAGTTCTTCTTCCAGATAAAGCAAAATCCTTGCACTTGGAGCATGATGATTCTAGACATGCTATAAGAGAAGCTATCCTCCCTAGTTCCCTGAATTACCATATTTATTTATTCTTAACTTCATGTGATGTGTGTATTTCTCTCTAGAAGCCTACCATTTGTTTGCTGTCATTGCTGAGGCTGCATGTTGCACATATCACTTTAATTAAATAAATTGTAATAACTAATAACATTTTGAGTGCTGAAAACTTGGAGCATCTGATATTTTTCCTTAGATCCTTTTCTTAGGGTCAGATATGTAAATATGGCCTGCAAACATGGAACTTATTTAAAGCTCATCTGCATACAATAGTTACATTTTTATTGTAACACACACACCAGATATATATATTAGTTTGTAAATTCTTGAACACTGAGTAATTAGCCGGATGAAACACCAATTGTAAAAGATGTATTTATTTATGATGTTCAGCTTTGTGATTCAGAACCTGAATGTCCATGCATAGAAGCTTGATTCTTCTTTGTTGTGCTAGTCTAAAATATATTTTATTGTTCATTAATTACGACATAAGTTGATTGTGATGGGTATGCCTATGCTCTTTTATGGTTTGCAGCATGGGTCTAGACTTGATTAAGGGTACCGTCCGCAGCAACTTGGAAGCAGGAGTCATAGAACCTGCAATGAGCAAAGTAAAGATAATTCAGGTATGCTCAAATTACCTTCTATGGCAATTCAATGTACTGTTACCATTATCACTTGTTATTAAAATTTTCTTATTCCCCCTCTCATCAGTTTGCTACCGAAGCTGCTATTACAATTCTTCGGATTGATGACATGATCAAGCTTGTCAAAGATGAAAGTCAGGATCAGGATTGAGTTTATTCCAAGTGATGTTTGTGAGTGATTATGGTTTTCAATCAAGGGTGTGGTTGTGTCCTTTGAGTACATTGTTTCTTTTTGTATGGATTGAAGTTCAGCCTCCTATATGCTGGAGGAAAGTTTTGTTGCTTATGGAAGAACCTGCTCATATCCATCCATCTACAGGTAAGAAATTGTAATGTGTTCTAAAAGGCATTAGGTGTTGCAACAACGTGGAGCCTAGCACCTGCATAGTGCTTGGGCGTGGTTAGGTGGGGCCCGTCCGGGGAAAACCAGGGCTAGCCAAGGGATATTTATTGCTTTGGTGGGTTCTAGTCGTGTCATTTAGAACACTTGAAAATTGCATTTATCAAGTAGTGTCTTTTAGGTCTTTGCTCAAAGATGCTGTTTTTCTTCTCCTATTTTCAGTTTCGTGCTCCACACACTCTTCTATTTTTTCGTGACGCAAATATTTGCATGATTCTTCCTCGGGTGTATCGTGTGATCATTATTGGGAATTTATAGCCATGAAAACAGAATCTGTTTTACAGTGAAAGAAGAGATAACAATATCACAAAAGTCACAATGCTACAAGTCGCAACAAGCTTTAAGTTTGATATAGTTAACTTTGAATTGAGCTTGGCTTTGTATTGATCTGATTTTGGATTACTCCATAATTAGTTTAGCAATAAAACACATTAGGTATGGGTTGGCTTAAGAGGAAATGGATAATAGGAGGATCTGTGATCTGCCCTTTGTCGAATGTCTGTTGATTTTTATGGACAAGGACAAAAATGTTATTTGGCATATCACCTCATTTGTATCAATTTATTAATAGTAATTAAATCTAAGGGGAAGGAGGTGGGTACATGACTGCATGTGTCTGTAATAAGTCAAAGATAATATTATGGTCTTTTTAATGATAATTTATTAAGTTATGACTTAGCATTATTAGTATAATAATAAGAAGACAATCCCCATGAAAGTATGTAATTAATGAGGAGCACGTGAAGATGCACGTGCTGGGCATTTTATTTGGGGATCAGAAATGCCACTCTCTCCTCACATGCTTCAATAAATACTTTTAATACTTTTCTTTTTTCAACACTTTTTCACTCCCGACTCTTTGCTGACACTTACCCTTTTTTTTTCCTCAATTCAACTTTTAATATTTAGCTACCCACATCTGCTTTTTATATTCTATTGCTGGTTCTCATGTTTTTATTTTTCTACAAGATTATTAGTTTTGTTTTGTAATTAATGGTTTATTAATATTTTTTGTATTTTCTAAAGATACTGATTAAGCAAATTAATCAAACCGGAAATTTTATTAAAAATTTATAGGTATAGTGAAGACTAATTTGCTTTTTAAAAAAACGAGGACTATTTGATTTCGTTTTCAACTTTGTGAGTTAATTTATCGGATTATTGATTCAATAAAATTTTGTTCGGTTTTCCTTGAAGTTGAGAATTTCTTTTCCTTTTTTTTTAATTCATTCTTAAATTTAATTTCACGTGACAAATCAACTCATAAATCTAAAGAGTAATTTGTAGAAATGTGTCTGGATTATAGGTAGTGACTAGTGAGGCTTCATCTCGTATTTATGTCAATACAGTAGCTTCCTATAAAATATGAAACATGAAAATATACCTATATAGATTGTTTAATTTTACAGAGCAATGCCACTATCCAGCCTTGATTGATGAAAACTGACAAAACATCACAACACAACTACGGCTATCGATACATTGAACCAACTTAACTCAATTTTATATATATACAATGTATTCATTACAGTTTATTTATTTGTTGTTGACAAGTAAGTTTGGACTACATATTTAAATTACATTTATCTCAAAGCTCGACTCCAGCCCATAATATATATAGAAAGAGAGATTAAAATAATCAAGTTGAATTTGTATTCCGCTCAATTAAAGAATGATCACATATATAAATTGAGTCACAGCAGTAGGCCAAAATCTTAAAATATGAATTAATTTTACACTATTTATATTGTGAAAAAATAAATCGTCAATACTTTTTAAAAAAATTCACATTGACAGATGTCACACATCAAATGAACTAGGACAACGCTCATGCAGGTATGATTGACAAAGTCACAAAATGTATAATACCCTTAAATACTACATTTGAAGTAAGGGATTATTTTTCTACCTTAAATAATAGTTTTATTAGTTGTCTACCACAAATCAGAAAGCTGAACATATTCATCCTTCTGAAAAAAATAAAAAATAAAAATCAGTTTTATGATATATAGTGTTTTTTATATCATATAACCTTATAACGTTTCATGTAAATTCCAACACAATACCGACTTTTACACAGTTTCGTAAAATTCCATAATTTATGGCAGAATAATAACAGTATTGTGATTTATAGTTGTGAAATAATAATTGTGGTACTTTAACCACGATAGTGAAGCCAAAAAAATGTTTAGTTGGTAGATTTATGGTGGTAACAAATTACACAGATATCCATAAGCATAGGCAGCAAAGAGAAGAGGCAAAAGCAGTAGTACTGAATAAACTGTACGGACCGTACGAATTGCTACTTGGCTGAATGATTTGGCGTGCAGTCCCCCTATCCCCCGGCGCCACATCTCCATGTGCCATCTCCATCTCTTTCTACATGCATGCGGTGTGGGCGGTTAACCCCTCTTTAATGCACACCTGCTTCCAGCTGTCGCCACGTGATCATCCATCCTCATCTTTTTCTAACATCTTTTTCCATTTTTTTCTATTAATTAATTTATATCTGTATTCACTGTTTATATTATGATTTTAAATAAAAATAGTACCTCACGCCCAACGTGAGATTGGTTTCTTGAATCCACTTTCTCAACCCATACCAAATTCCTATGTCGTTTTTTAGGAGAATTGCCTGCTTTTTAAAACTTAACAAATAACACACACAAAAAATGTTATAATAAATAATATTTTGTTTTCTATTATTTTAAATTATTTCAAGGTTGTTGTGTAAAATAATATGTCAATGTGTACATATTATGTATTGAAATTAGTTAAATGACAAGAAGTAAGATATTCAAAATTTTAGGCTATATAGTAAGATAGTTCAAAATGAACAATGTCCTACACTGTACTGTGCCTATATATGTTTTATATATGATTTATAGTTCATCATGTCATGTTGAATACACTTGAAGGATAGGCTGGTTGACTTATTTTTATTTTATTTTATTTCATAATGTTATGTGTGTATAAATATATATGTATAATATTTTAAATAAAAAAATAAAACTAATTATGATTAACTGCTGCGTCCTCTGCTCTCATGTGGTTAATAGTATTTCGATACTATCTAATTTAAATATTCAATCACTTAGAAAGGTTTAGGTTGAGAATGATTAAGTATATGAATAATGAACTACCAAATCATGTTAAGTATTAAGAATTTTTTTAAAAATTTACTACTTTAATAGTTTTAACATGAGACAGGCTGATTGTGATTTTATATAAAACGGAGTTCACATAGATTAATCAAAACGAGTCTAACTCATTTATATAATATAATCAATATTGATTTTGTATAAGACTCTATATGAGACAACCTTATATAAATTTTTGCATTTAAGAGCATATACGATACATAATAAGTTACATTTTTTATTACTTGTTACAAGTATATGTCGCATATATATTAGCGATAATGTGATATTGTATTTATAATAATATAGAGTGAAATAAAATTAATATACAATAAAAATCTGAAATTTTGAATTGTTGACAACAATCCCATTATTTCTCATCAACCAATTTTAATTTCTTCATATTTATGTAGGAGTGTAACTTTAGGCTCGCAATAATCTTAAATTAATCTTAAAAATCAGCACTGCCAATCAAGAATATATTAAGTCAAATTGAAGATTAGTTTGCACGTGAATGCATATGCCAAGAATTTTATTAGCACTCCATATTTTAACGAAACAAGTAAGTGATCCGTGAGATGAAATTACATTTACATCATATATAGTGTGTTTGTATATACAAATATATGTAACTCGTTCTAATTTAGTGATAATTAAGATTGGATGAATTGAAATCATGAGCTCTATAAACTATGGCACAATTATTTTAAACTAAATTTATTTATAGCATTATATTTTAAATTATATATATATATATTATGTACGAAAGAGATTTTTCCCTTTTAGTATTACTTACTATACTTTTAAGTACTAAGATTAGTGCGTGATCAGGGACCACGTAGCTAGAAGGGATGCATTGATTGAAAAACAAAATAATTAATAACGAAGTAATCTTGCAACATTGCTTAACATACTCATATCCTTTCTTCTTTATTTTTATAATATTATTATATTTTTATTGTTCTGAAATCAACATACTCCATGTTAAGGTATTAACGGTATGTCAAAATAAACCGTTAAAGAGTATCTGAAATAAAACAATAATATTAGAGACTTTATGGTTGAAAATTGAAACACATACTTCACCAAGAGTACTGCACTTATTCCACGTGATTATCAACTTAAGAGAAAACTACTTTAATAATTTGTTCTATAATTATATTACAATGTTACAAATATATAATACATGTGTGTGTGTGTGTGATACAAAATAGTGAACTTAGAAACATCATCATCGTAAGTTCACATTGAGAATTTCTCTTTAAGAGCACTTTAGATGTTTAATTTATTGTAATATATATTTCGTTTATTTTGTAGTACATTTTATATACATTAAAGATACTATTTTACGTATTTAGCATATACAACATTTTTCAAAATCCTATTTTGGATGGAGAAATCATTATTATTTATTACCCACTTTCTGAAAAATAAGCTAACTTTTAATTCAATTTAGTATTTTGTCTCAAAACTAATGAAAAACAATTTCATGGTATTGAAAAATTAAGGTTGGCGCAATATGAAGTTATACGATTTTAATATCATGTCAAATTATCTTCTGATTCAGATCAATGGGGTTCGCTCACACTCAACTTCAAAAATAGGTTTTAAATTGCACAAAAATGGTAGAATAATATGATGAGGTGGAGAAAAATTCCGAAATCACAAATTATGTAAAAAAAGAACTTCAAATAATAAAAAATTCATAAAAAGATAAATAACTAGAGAAATATATTTCCTCAATAAAAGTGTTCAATATTATCTCTTCAAAATATTATAGGTGTGCATCTTCTTTCTCCATGATTAGAAAGACTTTGGAGGAAAAACTACACAAAATAGAGTTTTATAATTTGTCTTTACGTTAAGGGTAAAAATGACATTTTCCTTATAAAATATCTAATTAAAGAATTATGTGGAAGTCTACTGGACTAAGGCCCTCGAACAATACCTAGTATAGTTGGACACTGTGTTTATGGATCTTTTTACATATGATATCGATGATCGGGTGTAGAAAAGACATCAGGAACTGATGTAGGTGATGTAAAGATAGAACTCTCTCTTCTCGGTAGATTTTGAGGACTTGAAATAAAATAGATTTTCGCCTCTCAGATACACCTCCTTTTACAGTAGAGCTGTCTTTTTCAATTAGACCTAAATTTTGAACATAACTACCTTTCTCGAATAAAATAGATTTTCAGCTCTCGAATAAACCTCAAATTACAATAGAGCTATCTTTCTCAACCAAACCATTTCCCAACAGACCTCAAGTGCTTAGAAGACATCCAGATTATAGTATATCATATTATACTATATATAGTACTTAGAAAATTCAGCAATTATATTATAGTAAATAAAGATATATTGCATGGTGCAATCGACTCCGCCCACGTTCCGTTGCCCCCTTTCTTGATGTCATTTATACCTTGCTTTCTGCTTCCTAGCTGCACCCGTCTCTCTCTTCCCTTCTCTCTACACGCTCTTAATCTAATGAACATGGATGTTTACGGTGGAGTATCCGTAGACGATCTTCTGGACTTACCGAGTGATGAATTTTTCTCTTCCTCCTCCGCCGCCACCCCCGCCGCCGCCTCCGACTTCCTTCTCCACCACCAGTCCTCCTCCGCCGCCGACTCTCACTTTGAGGATTCCTCCGTTCCTGGTTACTCTACCAACTTCACCGACATTCTTTGTGTGCCTGTAAGATCTCAATTAACCGAATCTTATATTAATTTGTGTGGTTATACTGCATGCTTTGATAGTTGTACCTTCAATTCTGATGAATCTGCATCTGTGTTTCGTAGACTGACGACGCGGCGGAGCTAGAGTGGCTATCGAACTATATGGACGATTCGTTCACAGATTTACCGGCGAACGACCTCACTGCGGCCGTTAACTTCCACTCGATAAACGCCGCAGGATTTCACGGCTGCGCTCGGAGCAAACGATCGCGGCCGTCCACCTCAGCAACCGGTGGCGATCAGATGTCGAGCGGCGGCAATCTAAGGATGGGGGAGAGTTTCGCAAGAAATTGCGGTGGTGGTGGTGGTACGGAGACGGCGGAGATGGCGCGGAGGTGCACGCACTGCGCGTCGGAGAAGACACCTCAGTGGAGGACCGGGCCATTGGGCCCGAAAACGTTGTGCAACGCCTGCGGCGTGAGGTTCAAATCGGGCCGGCTCGTGCCGGAGTACCGGCCCGCGGCGAGCCCGACTTTCGTGCTGACTCAGCACTCCAACTCTCATCGGAAGGTTCTGGAACTACGGCGGCAGAAGGAGCAGCTCGCCCAACAACAACTGCAGCAGCAGCAAGAGGCGTACGGCCGTCGTTATGGGGTCTGCTGACGCCATCGCAGTATACGTGTCGGCCTCGCGGTTCTCAAATCTTGTTATCAATGGTGATGAGTTTTTTTATTTTTTTTATTACGAATTTCTGAGAAATTGGGAAATTTTGAGACATTTTGCAGTTCTATCTACGACAATTTTTTAACAGCCAGAAATTTTTAGTAAAGGATTTTTTCATTTTACTTTTACTTTTTTCAACCGTCTAATTTGGAAATCATTTTCATCTAATAATTTAAAAGAAAAGTGTTGAAAATAAATGATAATAAGATCATCATCGGTTCGGATCTCTATCTAATTTTTAGAATATATTTTCTACCATATTTAAATCAGTTTTTTATTCGATTGATTTATGTCATTTGTATAATTTGATATGGTACATACATGACAATATAATGATATATTAACAAAATTAAATACTTTTAGTGTGAAAATCGTAAATGAGTTGAATCTTGTGTTAGTCATACTATGTTTGACAATAATCATTATAGAATCAAAGATTCACTACTCAACAAAAGTGTAGGCAATAATCTAGAGTTCTGATCAACTTTTGAATTTTTGGTAGCTGATTGTGGCTGTGGATGACTTCTGCTTATATTTATCTACATTCAGTTAAAATCAAACAATTAATTCTTTGTTTTTAAATACAGAATAGACGAAAATGCTCAGGGTGTGTTTGGACTTTGGAATATGATGTCTATATTCAAATTTGTGATGACTTAACAATAATCATAGTAAAATATCAAAATAAGTACAAGATTATTAGAATCCGAAATCCAAATAAATTCAAATTTGTATTTACATAATCCACGCACCCCAATAAAATATTAAAACAAACTCAAAATTGTTAAAATCCACATTTTTCAAAAACTACTTAAATCTCAAATTCATACTTACATGCTTCACTCATGCCCCAATCCAAATATACCCTTACTTTTATGAATGCCACAATATGAGGGGAACCTTAAGGAATACATTTTCAAACATGCCTTTAAATTTATTCCAACGAGTAAAAGTTTTAATGATATGAAAAATATAAACCAAAATTCTGTGTCCCGCACTTGGCCAGTGCAAATCAGATTGTACTGATGATGAGTCTTCCAATGAGAAGATGAGTGTTTGTTTGGCACCACACTTTCAAATGGACTTTTTGGATCTAAAAGTCAATTTGTAAGAACTTTATGTGTTTGGTTAATAAATGAGGAGTCAATTAAAAAAAAATCACTTATTTTGTGATGTAATCTTTTTTTTTTTTTGTCAACTTGATGCATTTAGTTCAAAAGGTTGCACTTTGATTCATCTTATGATTTTCTGTTAATTTAATTTTGTTGATTTAACAGTTAAAATATTGGATGGCAAGCAAATCAAGTACTATGCGAAAGTTGACGTCCAATGTGACAATTCTAACGATCAAGTCAATAAAAATTGTATAAAAGTTATCAAACGAATCAAACTACAAAATTTTCAAACGTCATTAATATAACTATAAAAGTATTAAAAGATCATAATCAAATTGCATAGTTGGCGACCATTCGTTTAACTAGCTCTCAACTTAAATGGACTTTGGAATAATGAAATCTTTTGAAAGTCCATTAGAAAGAAGTGCAAATTTTTGTATGATTTTGTAGAGCATTTGAGGTATCGATGCACCTCTAAATTTGTACTTGATGAAGAAAGTAATTTATTAATTTTACAATGAAAAATTAAATAAAAAACCTCATCCGATATTCTGACATGAATAAGATTCACAAATATATTACTTTTCATAGTTCCTAAAATGTATGTTCACCAAACATGGAACCTAAAAATAAAAGGCCAACTTTTTTTAAACTCCATACAAAAGAAAAAAAGAACTCCATTACAATAATTGACCTTTTTTACATGATCCATTTAATACGTCGTGTACAATAACTTTGATAATATGGAGAACCGAGCAGTGGCCTCTAGAGTCAAATGCAAATAATTTAGAAAAAGGAGCAAAATGAGACAAAGTAGAAAGCTGAATTGTCAGATATTGATGTGAAAAGTAAGAGAAAACAGAAAAGAAAAAGAGGATATATATCAGATGCAATTTGCCCTCTGATTGCAGATCGATGCAGTAAATAATAAAGGACATTGCTGCATCTTACCCAACTCACCTTCAGTCCTGGGTTCGATAAATAATTCAAAATTGAATCGTGTTGTATATCGTTTCAGTTTAATCAGTTACAATTAACAGTTACATTGAAACAAAATTGTTCATTCAAAACTTATATTAGTTGTGATGTGGTATATGCAAGTTGGACATAAATTTTGTTATAGAGCATCTAGATGATTTTATTTTCTTCTTTTTTATCTTTTAAATATTTTTTAAATATGGGTATAATTTAATAAAATTACCCCTATTATAAAAAAATGCTTTTTTTTTAACACGCATGGACATATATATAATATAAGATTCATTTAACGACGTGTACATATAATAAGAATCAGTGTTTTTATAATTGAACCGGTGGCCAAACCGGCCTTGCCTCTGGTTGACGGTTCAATCGGTATAATCGTTCAACCGGTAAAATGATTTTTATCTATTTTTTTCAATATTATTTATGTCACATTAAAAAAGTTAAGCACTTATGTGATTCATATTAAAATAAACATAATAAAGTCATAAAATGTCAAACTACATACCTCATAATCCATAATGAAGTCTCAAACTAAAAATTAAAATATTAAATACTAAAATTTAAGATAGATAAAATGATAAAGTAAAACATTTTGAATCTTGATGATCATATCACATCATCTTCTTCAACAATTTTTTCCACATTACGTTCCTCATCCCCTTCTTCGATATCTTCCAAGTAATGCATCTCACTTCCAATATTATCCATATCTATAAAAGAAATAGGTGGGTTTAAAAAGATTTTTTTTTAATCATTTAAATGAATTCAAATATTGAAATTTGAAATAGATACTTTCATCCATAGTAAATTATTGGAATGTCATCTTCACCATAAAACATGTTTTTCAATTCATCAACATCTATAATAGGGGGTTCCTCTTCTTCTTCCACAACCCAAAAGTTAGTGTTGTCAATGCTTTCGTAGTTAATAGGATCATAACAAATCTTCTTTTGCTCAAGCCTTACATATAAATATTTAAGTTAATGACAAAAGGATAAAATATAAGTTACAAGAATAAATCATAGCTATAAAAAATTAATTTGAAAGAATTAGTACTTTTCTTGCAAACGTAAATTGTAATGGATAAACACAAGGTCGTTGAGTTTGGAATATTTCAATTTATTTCTCTTCTTTGTATGTATTCTTTCGAACACACTCCAATTCCTTTCACATTTTGAAGAAGAAGAAATTTGACTCAAGATCTTTATGGACCAAATTTTGCAAGTTTGGAGCATCACATCTAGGGATGGCAACGGGACGGGAATTCCCCGTTCCCCGCGGGGATCCGCTCCGAATGGGCGGGGAATCCCTGAAATGCATTCCTCGCGGGGCGGGGACGGGGACAATTTTTTCCCCGAATGGCGGGGCGGGGACGGGGATCATATTCCCCGCCCCGTTCCCCGACGGGCCCCGAATTATATATATATATATATTTATTTATTTATATTTAAATAATATAATATAAATTATTATAAAAACTAAATATATTTTAATATACAAATCAAACACTCAAAATTTTATTTCTCATTCTCTTCTAAGTGAATTGGAGCATTGAAAAATGATGTAAATTCAATATTTTAATTATATTTTAATATATGTAATTATATGAATTATTTTTATATATTATAAAAAAATTATTAAAAAAAAAAAGGGTGGGGCGGGGAATCCCCGTGGGACGGGGACGGGGGGAAATTTTTCCCCGCAAAGCTAGCGGGGACGGGGATTCCCCGCGAACGCGGGGATGGGAACGGAGATTGCTCCCCCCGGCCCCTCCCAGCCCCGTTGCCATCTCTAATCACATCCAATTATCGGTTTCCGGTTATAACCGATTCTTTCCGATTTAACCGAAAAAATGTTAATTAGATGTATTTGGACCGGTTATTGTGCCGGTTCCTGATTGAACCGACCAGTGCGATCCGATTATGAAAACACTGATAAAAACATTATATCCTTAATTAGTGGTATGAAAATTAAATATTTAAAGGAGTCAATCCCATAAGATTCTCACTATGAGTAGCATTTACGAAGGTTTAAAAAGACTAAGCAAAATCTAGATTTTTGGCAAACAAAACATTAGGAGGCCTATTGTCAATCTATTTCATTGTTTTAGTACAAGGCTAGGTCTTCATGAAATCATATTTAAAAAAAAGGAAAAAAAGAAAAGAAAAAGGAGCTCTTAGAAGACATTAAAGAATTAAAACTTGTTTTAAATTTTAATATCTCAGGTCTCTAACATGCACAAACGGACGATCAATAACCTTATCTCGAACAAATACAAATGACAACATAATGAATAAAACTATTTGAATTCATCAAACTCACATTAATAGCAGCATAGAAATACAAATGCCTATATTCAACACAAGAAAGTTCATTTACAAGTTTCGAAAATGAATAATGGAACTTGTACTTTAAATTGCAACTTTTAAGTTGTAATATTATGTGTTGTAATTGAAATTTGAAGTTTTAAGTTTTAATTTATATTAAATTATTAACTTAAACAAAATTGTTATTTTGTAATATATGAATAATTATAATATTTATTGTAAATTAAATTTTAAATTTAAAAATAATAAGAATAACATGAATCAGGCAACCCGACGATTGAGCCGGAACTAGCGGTTGACAAACTAAAATCGAAATCTCTGCGATTTGAACTGTTGAGCATGTCTACATAAAATCTATGAATGCAGTCCTCGAATCAAATTTTTATACAATTGATTTCAGTTAAAGTTTTGAATAAGATTGTTTCACATATCTCATTTTGTGAGTCGAACCAAGTTTGACCCAATTAATGACTTGATCAATACGAGTCCATACCCGATCAACGTAGTCAAAAATAATAATTTTGTATTATATAATACTTTTATGTGTATGATGTAATATTTTTCAAAAATTATAATTTGACAAATAATCAAATGTAATATTTTTTTATGTATAAGGAAATATTTTTATGCATATCATGTAATACTTTTGTTAGTATCATGTAAAACATTTGCTTCCAAAATTCTAAACCATTCATTAATTTGAAAAATTAATTTTCATATAATATTTTTATTCGTATTATGTAATACTTTCGTGTGCATCATCATCATGTGATACTTTTGAAAAAATATAATTGGATAACTACTACTTTGAAATACTTTTATGTGTATAAAATAATATTTTTTATGCGTAACAAGTAATAGTTTTGATTTCATGACTTCAAATCAATGATTTATTTGAGAGATTATAATTTGACATGTAATACATTTAATCTCATAATCTAATATTTTTTAATACTTTTATATCATGTATCATATAATACTTTTCGGTCAACATTATTGACTTGTCGGTTGTCCGACTGATCATTAAATTGACCCACATTAATCGGGTCGGATCGTTCACAAAATATATATGAGACGATTTTATATAAGACATACTTTTGATTTTTAATGACTTTTTATGAACTTTGTTAACGAAAAGGAGGGGGGTTGCTTTTTTATCCTCTAAGTTGTATCTCATTGAACTTTTCATCCTCTCTCTATCATCTTTTGTCTTTTAGTCCTTTATGCTTAAAAAAATTAATTTGGTTGTCTCTTTACCTGTTATAACATGTAAACGATTTATTTTTATTACAAATTAACTGATTAAACGATCAAAATTTCAATGTATGATCATCTTAAAACTTAAAGTAGGATAATATAGTATCATATCGATAAAAATGAATGATTTTGAATTAAATTATTCATGAAAATTGATCTAAACATTGCATGTTTTTTTTTTAATAGTTAAAGGGTTTGATTGTAAATTTCACCAATATTTGGATTCATTTGATAGTTTAATCAAACTTCCACAATGAAAAATGTAATATATCCAAAAATAAAAAGATTTTTACCTGTTGCTATAGCAGGTAGATGAACAAAAATGAATTTTTTTTAAGTATAGAATGTTAAAAAACAAAAGGTGAAAGTAAAATCCAATAAAGTAAATTTAGAGAATAAATTTTTTGTTTTTTTTAAGGCTAGAGTTAGTCGTATTAAAGATCATTCCATTTTGGTTACCGTATTTATTATTATTATTTGGAGAGCATTTAGTTCTACTTATATTATTTGATAACATTTTTTTATTTATGGTAATTATTACTAATTGAGATTGCAAGTAATTGCCATATTTATATTAAAAAAAAAAGGAAGGTAATTTGCCATATTTGTGATTTGTGAAGCCCACAGTCAACCCTAAGAGCGGGTCCGGCGACCCAAACCGACCCGCTCCACTTATATAAGTATCTGCGCCACTCTCCACCCAATCCACTCGGCTCTATCGCTATTGGAAATCAACTTTCCTAATTTCAGCGTTTTCTTGCATTCGGCAAACCCTAACAATTCTTTCAGTTCG
Source organism: Scutellaria barbata (assembly GCA_028654395.1). Lineage (NCBI taxonomy): Eukaryota > Viridiplantae > Streptophyta > Magnoliopsida > Lamiales > Lamiaceae > Scutellaria > Scutellaria barbata. The sequence goes on along the minus strand of CM053646.1, from coordinate 6,578,515 downwards.
CTGAAACGCAAGTTGCAGAAAAAAAAAAAGAAATCTGTTTTGTGTGTAACGATGATTCCATTCTCCTCCAAAGTTTCCAGTCAGATTAGGTTTCTTCTTCAAAGCTTGAATGACTCCAACTTCGATTCGGTTTTTCAAGAACTCTGCAAGGTACGTCTATTAAATTATTCAAATTCAGATGCGGTGTACACTGTTTTACTTAATTCATGTTCTTTAACCTTTTTTCGAGTGGCTGGTTTGACTGATCTTCGATTCTTACTGTAAACCCTAATCTTTGTTGTAACGATTGGGTTTTATCGGCGGATTAAGTTGAAGTCCACCAAATTGTGCTTGTTTGGACGGGAAGTTCTTGGTTCAGGGAATGAATTCTCTACTTCTGTTGGGGAGAATGTGTGGGTATATTTAAGAAAATTTCGAACTAGGTTCCCCTTGTTTTTATTCATTAGTTATTAGCAGTGATTTATTCTGGGCCGTCGTGATCTGGTGTATTTCGATGGTTCAATGAGTTTTTTTGTTTTAAATTGCCACAGGGATCTCCACTTAATTGGAATGACATAATATTGAATAATAGTCACGGTTCCTGATACTTCACTAATTATTTTATTCAATAACTTTTTGCATATTCAATATGTGCATGATTTGATTTGGCCACATTATGTAAGTCCATGAACTCAGTACTGTCTTTTGGAGCAATACTCTTACCCAGGCAGACATGGTATATTTTTTTGTTAATGTTTGCAATTGAAATGTAATTCTGAAATTGAAAGAAAATTTTGATAAAACTACCAAAATGTGGAGAATGCTTTATGGATCATAATGTTAGGCAACTCAATATAAACGTGAATGAAATTAGAATGATGAGATGGATGGATGTATGGAGACATTGAATTAGATTGAATAAATAATGGATTGCATTATAAAGCCAGTGGAAGTTGCAGCAATAGATGGAAAAATGAGAGGTGTGCTTTATATGTTTTTGACATGTGTATAGTGAACCTTTAGATGCCTCAGTATGGCACGTAGAAAACAGAGAATCATGAAATCAAATCAAAAGGGAATGAGTAAACTTAAGAAGATTTGAAGATGAACTATTAACAGAGCTATGTTGTTTTACTAAATAAAATGAGAACATGTGTTTTGGCAATGACCTGTCTAGCTGACCCTACATAGTTGGGTAAATGCTTAGTTGATGGTGTTTATTTCCAGTAGTTTAAGCTTTCGAAGCAGCCCATTAGTCTATGTAGTCTTTGTGATGGCTAATCTGCATTTTAATCTTCTCTTATTTGAGACTTTTGCATTTATTTATTCTAGATGTAGAATGGACTATAATTGATGTCCTTGGCATGCTGTTTTCCTACCTTCTAGTGTTACATAAATCACCTTTTCTATCAATTTTTAGGTTTCTTCCTTGATTTTCTTTTTCCTCTAGGCAAAATCAAAAGATTATGGGCTTCCTTTCTTTGTCTTCATTTTAAGAATAGAAAGTGCCAACAAATTATTACTTTTGGCTTTTCTAGATATCACATGAACCTCTATTTTTATTTTTTGGCACGCACAGACCTTGAATGACTTGGTTTCATCATCATTAAAGCCCATCCGGGCACTTGCGAGGTCGGTGATGTTTGATCTCCAAGCAACACTATCTTCCCCAAACTATCGCTTAATCAAGCATCCAGCATGTTTCTAACCTCTATCGTTGAAGTTTCTATAATTTTCTGTAATCTGCCAATCTAAATTTTTTTTCAAATTTGACCTGTGTTTGGTCATCTTTGAACATGAGCATAATATAGTAGGAGTCTCTAATTTTATTCTTGTTAGAGCCTCTACCTATATAATTTTTAATCATGTAATCCTAATTCTATCTTTACATGTTTTTCCATACATTTGTCTTAACATACACATCCCTGTTACTGCCACCTTATGTATTTGTTGTCCTGAAGTAGCCCAACACTTTGAGATCTAAGACATAGCTAGTCAGATGACTATCCTGCAACACTTCTATTTAATCTTGATTGTGGAATAGCTCTTGAAGTCCATCCTTCATTTCATTTAACAATGCTTTAATTCCATTGTCAATACCTTCTCAATGTCTCCAATCTATTGGAAAATTTCCCTAAATAGGCAAAAGCTTAGTTGTATTTCCGTACTTTTAATCTCAATTGTGTCACACCTTATTTTAGATAGGGGACTGATATTTTTGTTCTGAATGACTTGTTTTAAATCTGTACTCTTAATGACCTCAAGCCATCAATCTAATTTTTGAGTTAAGCTTCTTTAGTTTCTTCAATTAGGAATATATAGTTTGCCAACCTCCTCCTCCATGTCCTTTTAGCGCATCCATAGGATCATAACTAAAGTGAAGAGGCAAGAACTTAAAATCGATCCCTGATAGATTTTCTCCCATTATAGGAATCCGCTACACACCCCTCCAATTGAGCTGACCTTAGGCCACCTACATATCTTAATATCTCAATACAGCATGAAGTCACTTTCTTCCAATTAATTACCCAATTTAATTCCCTTTGCACAAATAAACTACATACTCGGAACTTTCCAAAGTAAATTATATGATTTGGGGGCTCATTGTTGATTTTTACATGTCTCTATCATCTCTCTAATCGTCATGATGGCTACCATCATAGAGCTACCGGCATAAAACCAAACTGATTATATAAATTTTTGATCTTTTGGGATACCTGATACCTCTTAACTTTTGTGCTGAATTTTGTCTTCTTTAGTGAGTTCCATATTGAAATGCATCTAGTAAAACTTTCATTGATAAATTTTGCACCTATACTGCAGCGTTTTGATTAAGATTGAGTCTTTTCTCATAATGTCTTCTATAAGTGATATTGTAACATGATTTTAGTACTGTTAATTTCTTCTGGATTTTGGTTGAAGTTGTCGCAGTTCATGCTTTTCAACTGCGGCATCTTTTAATTGCAACATAAATCTCAGCTGGTGATATATTGGTCTATAGATGGCTGTCTGTATCTCTTCCACCATGAGTTGAGTTGATAACATTACAGATGTTCACAGTTCGTTTGTCTTCTGAATAAAAGTGTTACTGAAGAAACAAATGTTAAATCCTTGAAATGATAATTGAGGACAAACCTCCAAGTTATGGTGAAGAATGTAAAATATAGAGATCATTCCCCATAATTGTCTTGTCATGTCTAATTGTGTTTTGTGATATTGAATGATTTGGAATTTTTAAGCCCTTCATTTCCTTTCTTAATATGCTACTATTATTGATTTTGGATTTGAAGAATCCACAATTTGTTATAGTTTGGGTTACCTAACCCTGTTCTGTGACCATATATATGGATATTTGAATCGTTAGACCTTCCATTTCTTTACTTTAAACAACCTGTGTTCACAAAGATAGCCAATTACTTATCTTCACGTAGATGAAGAAATACATTTAATCATAGTTGTTAGAGAGGTGCACCTGAAGCGTAGAGGGTGTAGGCCATAGTGCTTCTACAAATAAGAGGTGGTTGCTGTTTGTGGGGTAAATACAAATTTTTGTTTGAAAGAGGGTAAATATAAATTGTTAATTTCGAAGAATATTAAGGGTATATTAGGCATGAAAGCATTTAATACACCTTTTAAAAAGAAAATGCACTATCATTTTACTTTTAGGACAAATAAAAAAGGAAAGGTGGAGTATCTTTGTGGGCCGGAGGTAGTAATTGTTACTTATTGAATTTGCGATTCAAAGTATTAATAGATGCAATGAAAAGATTTAAGTCTCAGTCATCTCGTCGCTAACAAAAAGTAGTCTGCTTGTTTGGAATTTTGAGTTCTCTATTTCACAAAAAACTTAGATCGATGAGACTTTTTTTATGGTAGGTAAATGACTGGAACAATGAAAAGAGTGCTGTGTCTGTGATCATGTTGGAGTGACATGCATCTTAAATTAATAAGGAAAACTGATACCTTGCAGAAATATGATATAACCAATGCGTTGGCATCTGTTTATCCTGCTTGGCTGTGATAAGTCTTCCATGGATCCTTGTGCTAATTATGTTGCTGTTTTGTTCATCTGGCAGTATGCATTGTATGGAATGGAGGGTAGCATATTACTTCTCCAAGCTTGTTTGGATAACCTAAATATTTATGGCAAGGACTTGAAGAATATGAAGCCACATCCAATCTATGCTTCAATATTCAAACATATCTTGGACAAACCTAATTTTTGTACTATATTCAGCGAGTCATTGCGGACTGTAGCAATCAATGAAGACCTATTGCAGAATCTTTCTGGTGCATTGCAGTTGTCTGTGCCTGAAAAAATTGGAATTGGTCTTGCTTTGTCTAATTCTGAAGGGCATGACATTAGGATGTGTGGTTAGTTATCTCTCCCAAAAACCTGATGTATATAAGATTGGAAAATTTTATTGCAGAATTACCCTTGAATTTTTGAAAGGGTTATGAATAAAAATTATAATTATTTTATATCTCGTTTAGATTTTCTTCTACATATTGTTCAGCTGACCCTGTAAATTTCTTTTCGGATATTTGCAGGAAAGAACTTCTGCATGGGTCAGATCGCGGAGTTGTGTGCCAATCCTGTGGTATTTGAGTCTACTGAGTTAATTCAGCATATTCTCATGTTTCTTAGTCGATCTGAAGGCCTCTCTAAGTATGTGGATTCATTCATGCAAATGTTATCCCTCATCCAATTAAAGGAGGAAGCACAATTTGTCTTAGCACCTTTCCTTCCTGATGAGTTACGCACAAATAACTTCTTCAGGTATTTAAACAGGCTATCCTAGAAACTAAATTCTTTCACTATTGAGGCTAAAACTCAGAATCTAATTTCCTTTTGACTCTTGTTTATTTACTGCAGGCACTTAGATTTATTAAATGAGGGCAGTGAAGATGATTTTGATGCCATTCTAGCAGAAATGGAGAAAGAAATTAGCATGGCTGATGTGATGAGCGAAGTAGGATATGGGTGTACGGTCAATGTCTCTCAGTGCAAGGAAATTTTGTCTCTTTTCTTGCCACTTTCTGATGCCACTGTTGCAAAGATACTTGGTACAATTGCCAGAACATATGCAGGTCTTGATGACAGCCAAAATGTCTTTGCTACTTTTCGTTCTGCTCTTGGTGGCAATAGTGTTCTTGATCTGGCATCTTTGAGTTCTTGGAACATTGATGTCCTCATAGATTCAATCAAGCAGCTTGTAAGTTCCATGGTTATACTTTATTGCTTAATTTGTGATGTGCTTTCTTTCAATGAGGAGTATGTATTCGTTTTGCTTTACTTTTTCTTGGAATATTATATATAAATTTATATATATTTATTTATTTATTTTTCAGGTTCCAGGAATTGACTGGATTAATGTCATGGAGAAGCTAGATCATGAAGGCTTTTATATTCCTAGTGAGGCAGCTTTTTCCTTTTTCATGTCTGTTTATAGACATGCGTGTCAGGTATGTCTTGATGCTTTGACTTATATTCCTTCATTAATGTTGGGCATGTTAATAATCACCAGCGTGGATCTGATTTTTCAGGATCCATTCCCTCTCCATGCTATTTGTGGCTTTGTTTGGAAGAATATTGAGGGTCAGCTGTCTTTTCTGAAATATGCAGTCTCTGCGCCCCCTGAAATTTTTACGTTTGCTCATTCTGAAAGACAATTGGTATGTTTTCCTTCCATGGCAGGTTTTTGCTGAAGTAGTGACTGCTTTTACACATCTTTATCTTCATTATTAAGGTTATGCTATCTGGGATTAAGTATTGTGTCTTCTTTCCTTTACAGTCCTTTGATGATGCTGTGATTGGACATACATTTCAATCTGGACAAGGAAATTTTGCCTGGTCGTGTCATGACCTACTGGAGGTGTTGTGTCAGCTATCAGAGAGGGGTCATGCAAGTCTTGTGAGATCCATCCTTGAGAATCCCCTCAGCCAGTGCCCAGAAGTACTGTTACTTGGGATGGCCCATGTTAATGTACTGACCTAGGATATGATCTCAATCTTTTGTCATGCTTTTCTGTTTGATCTGTTGTTTAGTAACCCTACTGTATGACATGCAGACTGCATACAATCTCATCCAGAATGAGGTGGCTTCTGCTGTTCTTCCAGGGGCACTGAAAAATGCTTCTGGCAAAAGTTCAATCTTTACTCTGTGGCGGATCAACCCTAACATGTTGTTGCGAGGACTTATTGATGCGATGAACCTTGACCCAGACAATATCTCGAGGACTTTGGATGCTTGCCAGGAACTCAAGGTTCGACTTCTTACCGAATTTTACGATGCTACTCTAGCATTTTTCCCATAAATTGCAGGCACTCCTGCATGATGGTATAAGGAATTTGATTTCAAAGACATGACGTGACTGTGAAATGTCTTTGAATGGTACCCTAATGCTCTTGACTGGCTTATTAATCTTCTGATGAAAATAGTCTAATTCCTGATGTCTTAAGGTTCCTTATTGGTTTTTGTCTTTTAGAAAAACTGCTTATTTTGCGATCTTATGTACTTGTTTTTATAGTAGATAGTGTCCTTTGATTATAATGTTAATATGTTAAGGTGGAGACCAATATTGCCTTCAATTGTCAAAAGCTTATAAATAAATCAGACGATGTGATAGTTTAGTTGTATTTGGTTTAGTATCATTCATTATGTGGCAAAAATCTTGTTTGCTAATACATGTGCTTAATTTCTACAGATTTTAATCCCTGTACTGGATATGATTCCTTTTTACTTTGCCATTCGCTTAGCTGCACTTGCTTCTAAGAAAGAGATGATGGACCTTGAGAACTGGTTGAGCACTCAGTTAGTGAAAAATAAAGATGCTTTCTATGAGGTTAGCCTGTACTCTCTTTAAATGGCCGCACCCCCCCTCCCCCCCACAAAAAAAGAAAAGAAAAGAAAGAATAAGATAAATAATGTGAAAAAGACTATTTAACTTCTTAAGAATCAGTCCCAAGTATCTTGTCTGCATGGCTCTTCCAGTCTTTACTGATGGTAATTTTGAAGTTTGATGTATTATAGCTTGCAGCGCTAACTCGAGTTATACATATGCCTCCAGGAATGCCTCAAGTTTCTAAAGGATGTTCAGATTGCAGATCAGGATGTTTCTGCTAATCGCTTTCACCCCTCTGGTTCTCTTTGGAACACTTATTTGGAAGCTTGTCCCATTTTCTTAAAGGTTTAATTGTGCCATATATTTTGATTGCTGGCAGCTCTAACTTACTAGTCTTTAACTTTTAGAAAATTGTTATACAGGTACTTCATTCTCATGCTGGTGTGATTTCCTCGAGTCACTTGTCTGAGGAAATTGAAAAATTGGATGTTGTTCATATGCATGCTAATTCAAGAATGAAAAGTGGCAGCGGTTCTGAATCAACGGCGGATAGTTATGCTGATGACATTGAGACAGAAGCAAACTCATATTTCCATCAAATGTTTTCTAGCCAGCTGTCTATTGATGCTATGATTCAAATGCTCACTCGCTTCAAGGAATCTACAGAGAAAAGGTATGTTTTTTCAAACCTCAAATTTATCTTTTTCAGTGTATTTATCTTTTTTACTCAAACCAGAGGCACAGAGACTCCATCTACATATTCTGTGATAGTTTGTTGACGAATATACAGATACCAGTAGTCTGGGCTTTGGAATCATGGATTATATTCTTTAATCTTAGCACTTTATCCTCAGTGTATGAATAGACTTCATCCTTTGGCATCACAAGTTTTATTTTGATGGAATCTGTAGATCTGTAGAATAAGAATCCTATGAGAACTAGTTTGCAGACAAATTGAGAAATCTAAAAAAAAGGTCTGTCAGTAGTCTTACTCGGTAGAGGTTGAAATTCAACTGAATAGCATGAAATTCAGCTGTGATGGAAGTTTATGGTTCTTTGAATCCATCCCCTTAGATTCACTGATACTCAGTTGGGAATTTTTTTGCCTCAATCATTGGCTTTCTATGTTCAGTTGACATGTGATGTATCTGAAAGTATTTGAACAATTTGACAGGGAACAATCAATTTATGAGTGCATGATTGCTAATCTATTTGAGGAATACAAGTTTTTCTCCAAGTACCCTGAAAGGCAGCTAACAATAGCAGCAGTACTTTTTGGTGAGATCTTATTTTGAATTCTTGTAAATTGTTAGCCTATTTTCTTATTCAATAATTACATACTTCTTCTTATGTTTTGTGGTGGGCCCCTGCCGAAAGCATGATTAAATCCTAAGAACTTTAGTATATTTTGTGATCAGATGCACCTTGATGTTCCCTTCTTCCTCTTATTATTTAGATATTGTATATTGCGATTTTCTCATGTAGAGAACTTTACATATTTGATCTTTTATTTTTTTTACGGAACTGCTAATTTTTGTGCGGACCTTTTCCTTTTTCATTTTTGACTTGACCAGATAAAATTGTTTTTTTTTTTTTTTTGGAATTTTCCTAGGTCTTAGAAGGTGCTTCCAAAATTTGAGATGAGTTTATGCCTGTGACTTTGGTAACTATAATAGACAATTTGCTTAAATAAGGGACCATTTTTCGCATTTTATGAAGAAATCATATCTAGCTGCAGATTTCTTTGATTACATTATCTCAATAACAGGACTCCTATTTAATTCACTTCTGAGTGAGGCTGTAAGCCTGTAACCCTTTTCAAAGATTTTGATGTCTCATTAACTTATATCTGACATCTGTTCTTTTCAGTTTTTTTGAATCTCTCGTCATCTTTTTTTTCTGTCTATACACACACATACACACACACTTATAAATGGTTACATATATTATAGAATAACTATTTTTTGTATATATTTCTAAAGTTGGAAAGTTGATCCTTAGAATTATGGAGGTTGGTATTGGAAGGCTAATCAATCTTGTGGTCCCAGGTGTCTCATGGAAAGCTCTCTCTTGAATTAAATTTTGTGCATAATGTATCTACTGTAAATAACCTAAAGCTATGCCTACCATATTCCATTTCATCGATTGGTCTCTGTTATCAACTGTGAATGTCTCTATGGTGGAGTTGTACCAACTCTAGGGTACTCTTTTTGTCTTCTGTAGTTACCAGTCCATCTGATGGTCATGTTTGCCTTGATATAGTCATATTTGGCCTGACTAATCTTTACTTAGCATGCAAGGGTCATTGAGTACTGAGTAGTAGATTGAATGGTATTTTCAATTTTTGGTTTTGCAAGTTTTTATTAGCACCGTTAATATGCATTGTTAACATTGCTACAACTCTTATATGTTTTGACTATGGTACCTCTCTTTTTTAGAGTACTCAGGTTGCAGTTAATGTTTCCTCTTTCAGGGTCGCTTATTAAGCATCAACTTGTTACTCATCTTACACTTGGAATTGCTCTACGTGCTGTTTTAGATGCTTTAAGGAAGCCTGCAGATTCAAAAGTTCGTATTTTTCCTAGTTTATTCAATAAAGTATGCTGTTGTTTTCCATGTTGATGCGGTCTATGTCTTATGATATGCAGATGTTCTCCTTTGGGACTAAGGCATTGGAGCAGTTTGTGGACCGCCTCATGGAGTGGCCACAGTACTGCAACCATATCTTGCAAATAGCTCATTTGCGTGCTGCTCATTCAGATCTTGTTACATTTATTGAGAGGGCACTTTCTAGGATCTCAGCAGCTCATGGGGAATCTGATGTCAATAATGCCACTTCCGATCACCATCATGGTCTTATACAACCTGCTGGTCCTAATGTAGAGGTAATTTAACACCTATTATAATCAATTTGTTAAGCAGTTGAACTTCACTGGAAAATAATTTGAGTATTTTGTTGCGAAGGCTCATGGTCACATTTTGATTAGGGTATTCTGTCATTACTAAAATGGATCTTCACACATAATTGGTAGAGTAGATGCTTAATTTAGGTTTACCCTGTTAGTCTGCTTGTCGATAGTTTTGTTGTTATATCCTCCTCCTGTTTTCAGATTCCTCTTAGCTCGTCAGTTTCTTTAATTGGACCTGGTAGCGCACAAAGTGGATTGCAAGGCGCACAAAGTGGACTGCAAGTCTCCTCTCAGATCCAACTTCCGCAGAGACTGACAAGTTCTCTTGATGAGAGGAAAACCTCTGCTTCTCTGTCTGGTTACATGAAGCCAGCACAATCCTCTTCTGTGCAGCCTACTATTGCTCCTTCAAGTGATACAGCTAGCATTCCGAAGGCAAGTAATAAAATCCATAATCTATTCCAGAGTACTGTTTATTTGATGTCGATCTATTTGTACTTTGTTTAACTGTCTTTCTTGAGCTAATTTAGTCAAGTTAAAAGTGCAGTTACACAGTGGGGTTGGTATGCCATCACTACACACTGCCTCACCAGGCATTCCACGCTCATCTCGAGCTACCTCAGCAAGTAATTCTCACTTTCAAAAAATAATTCTGTGTAGTGGCCATCTTACCCCATTTTTTCTATCATGTTGGATTGCATTACGAGTTGATTCATGTATACAGGGTTTGGCTCTGCTTTAAATATTGAAACACTTGTTGCTGCAGCTGAAAGAAGGGAAACTCCCATAGAGGTGCTTGCGCTTAACAGTTTTAAGATATATCTTCTGGTCTCAGTTTTTACTTTTTCCCCATTGGTTTTTTATTTTCTTGCTTGCTCATGGAATCAGCATCCTTTATTGATCTCCAATTTTTGGTCAGGTTCTTTGGTTACTCCTGTTCTAATTTTTATAACTTCTTAATATCTGATCCAAAGATGGTTGTAATTTTCAATTTAGTTTTGACATAACTGATTAACTTCATTTTGCTGTTCTACTTTTCTTTGATTTTGGTTGGATTTGCTTTAGCAAGTCTGAGTTCAGATGAACTCTGGTTTACCATGACTGTAATCTGTTTCCTCCTTGTTACTATTTTATTTTTATAAATATAAATTTATTTATTAAGAAGTTAGGCTTCCAACTCTGCTCTTAATTTGGGTAACAATGACATATTGCTACTCTTATCGCTTTCCTTTTCCAGTCTGACCAAATCTCACCATCTCTATTCCTCAATACATCTGTATTCTTTCTTAAAAAGAAGCCAAACACCAGCTAATATTTTAACTTGGAGGACAAAAAAAAAGCTTGTCTTAAGAAAATAGTAAAAGAGTCACAGTTTGATCTAACAAGGAAGGTTATTTAACTAGCAAATCTGACTGACTATCCCCTCACCACCTAACTAGAAATAGTATTGTGGCTGAAGAGTGTTATTTTCACTCACATCCTTTCTGATCCTTCTTGCTGCTGGGTCCAGCATGTATTGATTGTGGATGAGTATACGGTCTTATATTGCATCTCGCCTTAATAAATATTAGTATATGGAGCACCACTAAATAGAGTCTCTCTTTTCTGTAGCCTGAAAAGATTAGATGTATGATACTGCATTTTTTTCTGAGGTAAAAACTCTCTGTGGTGAAGCATTGACTACTCTTTATCGTATGCTGTGTAATTGTCATAAATTCTGATTTTTTTTTTCCATAAATAAGCATATAACATGCCTTAATGTCTCCATGATGTGTTATCCACAAAGTTGAAATTCCAGCCATATTTTGTTTGTGTAAGATAATGCTGTTGTCTGTTTCCCTGCCTTTATTTCTTTAACTCCTGATTCTACTGTATTATCTAGTATTATGTTCCATCACTCTTTAACCCAAAATTCATGATAAATTACCAGAGTTTTGCTGCCATTACTTCTTCTTTGTAAATGATATTTTTGTTGTTGTGATTTTCAAACAGGCTCCTGCATCAGAAGTTCAGGATAAGATATCTTTTACTATAAATAATTTGTCTGCTGCAAATGTTGAGGCCAAAGCTAAAGAATTTACTGAAATCCTTAATGAGCAATACTATCCCTGGTTCGCTCAGTATATGGTTATGAAAAGGTGGGAATTCTTCCTCAATGCTGCCAGTACATTACTAGTCTGTGTTCTTGTCCATGCAGTTTCCCTTCTCAGTTCTTCCTCCCTCTGCCTCTCTTTACTCTTTACTTTCTGGAGTTAGTAAATGACAATATATTATGGTAAAATAGAATTGACATTTTGATGTTATTTTTATTCTTGTCCTTATTGACAGGGCAAGTATTGAGACAAATTTTCATGATTTGTATTTGAAGTTCCTTGATAAAGTTAATCTGAAGCCTTTGAATAGAGAAATTGTTCAAGCGACTTATGAGAACTGCAAGGTTTGTTAATGCCTAACTGCTTTAGTTTCTTCAAAACAATTGGTGGTCATACTTTCTTTTTGACTGCTTGTCAGGTTCTCCTAGGATCAGAACTTATAAAGTCTAGTGTGGAAGAACGTTCATTGCTTAAAAATTTAGGAAGCTGGCTTGGGAAGATTACAATTGGCAGAAATCAAGTGCTAAGGGCAAAAGAGATAGATCCAAAATGTCTGATTATAGAGGTTACTATTCTTCTATTTTCATTTGAAGTCAATGCAGACCACCGAGTCTCATTCTTTATTACTTCTGTATATACTCTTCTTGATTTGAACTTTCTGATTTTAGTCAAATCATATTTTTTGCTTTGTATCTTTACAGGCATATGAAAAGGGACTTATGATAGCTGTTATTCCTTTTACCTCCAAGGTATGATCTACTGTTAATTTTCTATTTACATGTGGAATTTGTTTTGTTAACCGTATGTTTGCTTGTTCCAGATTTTAGAACCCTGTTCAAACAGTCTTGCTTATCAGCCACCTAACCCTTGGACCATGGGTATTCTTGGGTTACTTGCTGAGATTTATGCAATGCCAAATTTGAAAATGAATCTCAAATTTGAGATTGAGGTAATCTGTCAATACTGTTTCAAAGAAAAAAAAAAGTTTGAGGAACTGACTAAATTTAAGACTCTTCTCATACTGAGTTTTCATTTTCTTTCAGGTCCTGTTCAAGAACTTAGGTGTTGACCTTAAAGATGTAACACCAACTTCTCTTCTGAAGGACAGAATCCGTGAAATTGAAGGTAATCCTGATTTCTCCAATAAAGATGTTGGGTCATCACAACCACCAGTAATAAATGAGGTTAAGTCTGGAATAATATCTACAATAAACCAAGTTGAGGTACCCCTTGATGTTGCCGCTTCTCCCCACCCTGGTGGCCATTCTCGAATAATATCTCAGGTGAGTGCTTCAATGATTCTGTTTTGATTTAATAACTCCTTTGGAGGTTGATTTTATGTGATAATGGTGTCAGTATGGCACATCTCTTCATCATTCATCTGGAACATTGACGGAGGATGAAAAGCTGGTAAGTTTGGGTTTCTCTGATCAACTTCCTTCTGCTCAAGGCCTTCTACAAGGACAAACACAGTATACAGTTAATCAGGTCTGTCTATATTGTCTTGAGTTTGCTTCTATTTTTTTCTGGGAATTTTTTTTGATTGCTGGATCTGTTTTTTGGTTATTTTGCAGCTTGCTGTGCCTGCAGCTAACATTGAACAACAAGTTGTTGTCAATAAAAAGCTTCAGGCTTATGGCCTTCACTTGCATTTCCAGAGGTCTGAATCAGTAAATGAAATTGTTCACTTCTATTTTTTGATGAAAATCAGTATTTAATATGCTTTGTTTGCTTCAGTGTACTTCCGATTGCCATGGATAGAGCTGTTAAAGAGATAGTATCCAGCATCGTGCAACGAAGTGTTTCTATAGCAACTCAAACAACTAAGGAACTTGTTTTGAAGGTCTGCTTTTACCATTTTGTTAATCAGAATTTGAGGAGTACCATTGTTTTACTAAATGTCTACTTCGCTAAAAGTTTGTTTAAGATGTTATTTGTTCTTAAATGGCAGGACTATGCCATGGAACCAGATGAGACCCTTATTCGGAATGCAGCACATTTGATGGTAGCAAGGTTGGCTGGTAGTCTAGCTCATGTAACCTGCAAGGTATGGATAGGTCTTTGTTTTATTACTTGTTGGAATCACATGTTTATAATCTTCTTAATTATCAAACTCATTTTCTGTATTATCTGTCTTCTTATTGATGATTTTCTGGTCACTTTAGGAACCTTTACGCGGTTCAATATCAGGCCAGCTTAGGAGTTCACTTCAGGGATTGAGCATAGCAAGTGATCTTCTTGAACAAGCAGTTCAACTTGTGACTAATGACAATCTGGACCTTGGTTGTGTGTTGATTGAACAAGCTGCAACTGAGAAGGTACATTGAGAGATGCTATTTAAGTGTGATTGCTTAACTGGAACTGTGATTCCATGCTTCATCTGGTTTATGAATAGTGGCATTGGATAACAACAGATGTAATTATCCGCAAAATGGAAATGAAACAACCGATGTGCAATATAATCTATAATGGTCTGTCAGATCTGAGGTTTACCTTTTAAGCAAGCATGGTTTGGGATTTCATGTTGAGTTGTTGAGTAGGTCTTCTTCAATCCTGTACAAGTTCCAGAAATTGAACTGAAAGGGCCTCTTGAAATTAATGTTCATGCCTTGCTTTGATAAAATAACTTGAAATTTGACACTTATCATGTTATGTTTTGCTAATTCTTAGCATGCGTCCTTGATCTAAGTAAATTTTTTATTGAGTTGTACATGTTTCAAGTCAAGTCAGCAAACTACATCCATCTGTGTCCACTTGCACTAAGATGAGAGACGTCTTCCTATGTGCACATAATGGTCCCTAACGATGGTACTTTATCAGTTGGTTAGACATGGATGTTTAAAGGGTATTATTTTTGAAGTTGCTTCATCTGTCGATATTTTCTTCATCAATTGTCCAATTTAGCTAAACCAATCAATGATTTAGAGAATCATTCTATACAGTCTGATTTGTTTTCAATTAGGTTGTCTGGGGTGTGTACCTGACTGTTATTGTTTGTACTTTCTCCTTGTCATGTTATGATCTCCTTTACAGGCAGTTCAGACCATTGATGGAGAGATTGCGCAACAACTCTCTGTTAGAAGGAAGCACAGGGAAAGTCTTGGTACCACATTTTTTGATGCTAGTGTCTATGCACAAGGTCAAATGGGTGTTTTGCCTGAGGCCCTTCGCCCCAAACCTGGGCACCTGTCGCATTCACAGCAGCGAGTTTATGAGGTAATTCTTTGACAGGTTCATTAGGACATAAGTTGATTTGTTTGCTTGTATCTCACTGCTTTCTCTTGTAATTCCCTTTTGTAGGACTTTGCACGGTTTCCAGGGCAGAATCGCTCTAGCCAGAGCTCAAATGCTGTGCCTGTCGGCCCTTCTGCTTCATCAGGCAGTGGTGGATTGTCCCGGCAATTTCCATCTGCATCTTCATCTGGCCAAATGAGTGCTAGCATTTACTCATCTGGCCTTCTTAACTCTGGACTTGGTGCTGTTCCCCAGACTCTGGAAATTGGTTCTGATGAGATAGAATCTGTTGGAGCCCAGATCCCTATTAGGTTGCGTTGATTATTTTTCCTTAATTCTCATATCTCCTCTTTTTCAAGAAATGCCAGATTTTTAATTCCCACCCTCTCCAATAATGAATAAATTAATAAATTGCTGAATAAATTTCAGTGCTTCATCGTCCCACATTGCAATTGGTGATGGATCCCAAAGTCTTGAAAATGATGCTGTTGCTTCATTTCCTCCTGCTTCAACTCCTGATCTGCAAGTGATGGAACCTCCTAGTACTGTAAAAGTGAGTAATGGTGTGCGACTTCCTGTTTTTATTTTTCATTTATGCTTAATGACATTATAAATTCATCAATGCAGGAGTCTGGAACTGCTGCCCAGCCTATTAATGTACCTGTGGCTTCTGAGCGTCCCGGAAGTAATATATCCGAGCCTTTGATGACCACAGGCGATGCATTGGATAAGTATCAGACTATTTCGGAGAAGGTTCATCTATTATCTATGTTTTTCTCTTTGTATGTATATTTCAATGACTCCAATTGGCTTTCACTTGCAAATTAGTAAACACTTGGTGCTAATGGGTGGAGATAAGTATGCTCTATTTTGCTTTATTGACATCCTTGTCGAAATTCCTTACAGCTTGAAAATCTGTTGGCTAATGATGCTAAAGAGGCTGAAATTCAGGTAATAACCGCATAAAAGCACATGTTTTTTACTTTGCTATTCTTTCTTCTTTGCTTGTCTCAGAAAGATTCTAGTTAAATCAACATGGGCTTTTGCAGGGAGTTATTTCTGAGGTTCCTGCAGTCATTCTCAGGTGTATCAGCCGAGATGAGGCTGCATTGGCTGTGGCCCAGAAGGTGATGACTTTTCTGGATGTTTGTTTGACTGTTGTCTCAAAAGCACTCTCTTAATCTGGTGTTTCTTTAATGCTGTAGGCTTTCAAGGGCTTGTATGAAAATGCATCAAACAGTGCTCATGGTGATGCACACCTTGCAATCCTGGCTGCTATTCGTGATGTCAGCAAGCTTGTAGTGAAGGAGCTCACTAGTTGGGTAATGTCAAACAACTTGATTACATGCATACTGTAGTCAATTCTATTTGCTTTTTGGCCCAGTTTGTGTTTCATTTGACAATTAATTGTGTCAGGAAAATAGACGTAGTTTTGGCTCTTGAGTGGCTTATTTCTGCCGTCAACAACTTGTTCATCCTTTCATTATTTTTAACATGTTATCTATGAATGATCTGTCATGTTTTTATAGTAGTTCATTGAAATGACTAAATCTGTAAGATAGAACGGAGTTTTACCTTAATGGGGCAAGTGGTGGTTTGGGGAAACTAAAGCAGTTACATTACTAGGCAACTTCATAATATGAGCCAGGATAGAACTACATATTATTGTGATGTAACAATTGTAGATTGCCCAAACCACTACATGGCCCGTTTGGTTAATACTCTGATGGTGCTGTCTTTCTGTTGAGATTGCTGAAATGTCCACAGTAGAATTGATTTAATAAGTTTAAGTTGTCTTCTGAACAAGTGCAGGGTAATGTGGTTCAACCTGATGAGGCAAAGATTGTATGGCCTTTAAATCTTTTTTTTCGTGGTTAGAAAATATATAGTTATGCTATATTTAGCTATCTGGTTTGACAGTTTTTATGTGTGAAGCTCACTACACGTTTATCAACCTATCCCTCTATGTGGTGGTGCATTTTTCTCTTTTTTTTGTGGTTTCACAAAGAAATTTTTTTTCTTATGTTTTTAAATTTTGTTTTGACAGGTGCTATACTGTGAGGAGGATAGGAGGTTCAATAAAGATATTACTATAGGTCTTATTCGCAGTGATTTATTGAACCTTGCTGAGTATAATGTTCACATGGCGAAGCTTCTTGATTCAGGGAGAAACAGTATGTATAGTGAATTTGCTTATTCAATGTTTTAATTCAGAGATATTCATACTGTTCACCGTGTATATCGTGCAGAGGTGGCCACTGAATTTGCCATTTCTCTTATCCAAACATTGGTTATCAATGATTCTAAAGTGATATCAGAATTACACAATCTTGTTGATACTCTGGCTAAGGCACGACCTTCTTCAATTTTTTCTAGAATATCATAAAATTATTTCCAGGGTTTCTGAGTATCTTCATATTTTCAGCTTGCTGCCCGACCTGGGTCCCCGGAGTCACTACAGCAGCTCATTGAAATTGCTAAGAACCCTGCTAATGCTGCTGCTTTGTCTCCATTGACTGTTGGGAAGGAGGACTTTACGAGAACTTCTAAGGACAAAAAGGTCTTTAGAGTATTACCATTCCTCCCCCCCCCCCCTTCTGCATCTATTTTTTTGGAGGATACGTATATATGTTCTTGTCAATATTCGATAATCTGTATTTGATTGTAATTCAGCAGGCTACTGGGACAAACAGGGAAGAATACACTGCCACAGACTTGGTGGATACTGATCCTGCTGGTTTTCATGAGCAGGTGCAGATATAATTAGCTTTTAATTATCTTGATGTCAGTTATTTGTGTTGCTTGTTTTACATCCGTGTATGGTAGGAGAATGATGGTATATAAAAACATTAATTGGTATAACTATTTGGTGTTGATATATAGTGTGATTTGATAAAGGTTGTTACCCTTCTGAAGGCCTTTCCACTGGTATTTTATTCTCACAAGGCATTAAGATTCTCCTCAAATAGGATTTTTGTTATAGATGTCGTTTGAGTCTGAGATTGCTCAATATTTGGCTTACAATCCTTATGTCTCTACGGAAATCTTTCCTGATGTTTTGAGTAGATGTGAAATAGTTGAACTGTTTTAGGGAGTGTTGCTTTAAATAAGCGATTTTATGTATAGGTGATAGTATAATTGCTTATAATCAGTTTGAAGTAGGGTTCTTACTGCTTTAGAAATTCTGCCTATTTCTGCCTTATTTAAGCAAATTCTTATAAAACACTCCAAATAACTTGATTCTAAGTGACTAAGTCAAGTACAGGTTACTTTGGTTCAAAAATGAAAATTTTCATGTGCCATTAAAGGAACAGCTCTTGTTCTAGCTTTCTCATGTTCGTTGTGACATTCTAGTTTTATCCCGAGACCTCTTGACTATGTCTGGATTCTGGGAATTGCAAAATCACTCTGTGATTCGAGGTTTTTTGCAACGTGCATGCTTATCAAAGAGTAGTCAAATTTATTTTTGGTTCATGTTTTGGATTTTCTTTGAAAGTTCTTTCTTAGAGAGAGAGAGAGACAGCTTTAAGTTGGAATAGGTTCCATATCTTGCCATTTTCTCATAATATTTTCTTACTTTGACTTCTGTATATGCTATCCACTTAGGTGTCTGTATTGTTTGCTGAGTGGTACCAAATATGTGAACTTCCTGGAGCAAATGATGCAGCTTGTGCTCGTTATGTATTACACTTACAGCAGAGAGGCCTGCTTAAAGGAGATGAAACCTCTGACCGGTTTTTCCGCCGGATTATGGTGACATTTCTATTCTTTTGTTATAAAATAAACCCTTGACTTTAGATATTCATGTTCATCATGGTTCAAACTTCAGGAACTTTCTGTGTCACATTGTTTATCTTCTGAGGTGATCAATTCTAGCTCTTCTCAGTCACTTCAAGGACAACCGCTTTCCTTCCTTGCTATCGATATCTATGCAAAGTTAGTGTTCTCGGTTCTGAAGGTAGGCAATGCATTCAGATTAAAATTTTATTTATCAACTTTCATGTTGCGCGATTTACAGTTTACATCTTGATTTCCATGCCCTTTGAGTTTCACTTTTTAACTTCGAACTTTACAGTTTTGCCCTGTGGACCAGGGATCAAATAAATCCTCTCTTCTGCCCAAGGTACAAATTTCAGTGTTAAAAGTTTGAATAGTCAATGTTGGGCGTCTGGAGTTTTAATATACGCGACTGTGGTTTCTTCAGGTTCTTGCTGTGACTGTGAAGTTTATTCAAAAAGATGCCGAAGAGAAGAGGGCATCCTTCAATCCTAGGCCATACTTTAGGCTTTTTGTTAATTGGCTGCTTGATTTGTGTTCCTTGGAACCTGTATTTGATGGTGCAAATTTTCAGGTTTGCTTGACTTGCTATTCAGTTCAGCAATAATTTGGTCACAAATTTGTTTCAACTCCCCCCCCCCCCCAAAAGTTTCTTTTTAAGTTTCTGGATCCTGTATATTTCTATTTTGCTTTTAATTTTTACTTTTGATTATGATTCAACATTATACCTTTCAGGTATTGACTGCTTTAGCAAATTCTTTTAATGCCATTCAGCCTCTGAAGGTTCCAGGGTTCAGGTTTGTCCCTATGTTTAAATTAGTATGTTCTGTTTACTACTAATAATATATTTTAGGTGTGGAGACTTTCTATACATATCTCTTATGTTTGTAGTGGAACCTGCATAAATATGTTATATATGTTTATCTACAAATTAGTCTAGGGCCACAAGTTCAATTTGTTTCTATGCAGTAAATTCCATAGAAAATGTAAAATCTGTTATCCGAAAATCTTTTCGGTTAAAATATTGTTGACGCCTATTTCAGTATATTACAGCACATATGTGATAGTATAGGAATCATCAGCTCTCATGGATACTATTTAGCATGTAATTTACCTAAACTTTCAGAGATGAACGGCACTACCATGTTATTGTTACTAGAGCTGCAAGATTTTGCATGACTAACTTGTCTAGCTGCTTTCAGCTTTGCATGGCTCGAGTTGGTTAGTCATAGGAGTTTCATGCCAAAATTACTCACAGCAAATGGACAAAAGGGATGGCCCTATTTCCAGAGATTGCTGGTAGACTTGTTCCAGTTCATGGAGCCATTCCTGAGGAATGCTGAACTTGGGGAGCCGGTTTGTCTCTACTATATGAATAATTCCATGTTTCTGAAGCATTATTGTCTGCCCACTGTTAACACAACACGTGGTCCTGTACTAGCATGTAATTCTAAGTTTATATTTTATGTTTTTTTAAGGTTCACTTTCTGTACAAAGGGACGCTGAGGGTGTTGTTAGTGCTGCTCCATGATTTTCCAGAGTTTCTTTGTGATTATCATTTCAGCTTTTGTGATGTCATCCCTCCCAGCTGCATACAGATGCGAAACATAATCCTCAGTGCATTTCCTCGCAATATGAGGCTACCAGATCCCTCTACTCCCAACTTAAAGGTCTATTAATAATCTTAAATCTCGTACGTTTTCCTTGGGCTGTAAGATTATATTTTGAATTGTTATATTATGTAATATAGATTGATCTGCTGGCGGAGATTAGTCAATCACCAAGAATCCTTTCTGAGGTTGATGCAGCACTTAAAGCAAAGCAGATCAAGGGTGATGTCGATGAGTATCTCAAGGTACATAATCTAAGTAGAGAGAATGTGTTTGGTAGGTGAGGATTTGTTTTGGAGGTGAGAGGAGAAATAAAGAGAGAATATGACTGTCTTGTTGAAAAGGGACAGAGATCCTTGCATAGACCAGATAGTTCTCAAACAGTGGTTTCAATTGTTTTTTTAAACGTGTTCTCATGTTATGAAATTTTCTTGTCAATCTACGCTGCAGACAAGGCAACAAAACTCCCCGTTCCTCACTGAATTGAAGCAGAAGCTTCTACTTTCTCCAACTGATGCGGCTCGTGCTGGTACCCGTTACAATGTTCCTCTCATCAACTCCCTTGTTCTTTATGTTGGGATGCAGGTACATCATTTTGACCATTCTATGTTTTGGTTGCTGATAAAATAGTGGCAAAATGAATCTTTTGGTCCCTAAAGTACCACTTTGTTTTCAAAGTCCCTGGAGTATCAAAAAGTGTCATGTTCAGGTCCCTTGGTTATGGAAGTTAACAGAATGTCATCAAGGACCTAAACATGACTTTTTTTTGTTACCTTAGGGACCTATAGATACAAATATAATACTTAGTGACCTATGGAAACAAAATGATACTAGGGACTTCTTGGAACAAATGATAATAGTTTCTGAATGTCCTTGAAGTATTAAAACATTGAAGTCTATTGATGACAGAAATGGACAGAATCTGTTATCAAGGAACCTGAACACAACTGTCTAACCTGAACATAGCAATTCTTCAACACTCTAGGGACCATCGTAAACAAAGTGATACTTGGGGACCTTTCAAGACAGTACTTAATACTTTAGGGACCTAAAGGTGTATTTTGGCTAAAATAGTTGTAATACTAATAACTAGTTGGAAATTTTACTTTCTGCTTAGTGCTACCACATTTCCCCTTTACTCATTATATTTGTGGTCTCTTCATCTTAGTTTTGGAATCATGACTCATAAGGATTTTTGTTAGGCTATTCAGCAGCTGCAAGCTAGAGCCCCCCCTCATTCGCAATCCATGGCTAATATGACTGCTTTCTTGGTGAGTGCTGCGTTGGACATTTTCCAGACATTGATAATGGATCTTGACACAGAGGGCCGCTACCTTTTCTTGAATGCCGTTGCCAACCAATTGCGCTATCCAAACAACCACACACATTACTTCTCTTTCATTCTTCTCTACCTGTTTGCTGAATCGAACCAGGTGTGCATGGCTTCCTTGAGCCCAGAAGAATATTTTTCAATAAGACTGATGTTTCATTAAACCATCACTGCTCTCTCTGTGGGTGAAAAAAGAACCCCCTCCCCCCAAAATAAAAATCTCGTTGTGGTGGCCTCTTTTTTATGTATTCATTCATTTCGTGCAGGAAATGATTCAGGAGCAAATCACCCGTGTCCTACTGGAACGCCTTATTGTCAATAGGCCTCATCCATGGGGCCTCTTGATTACATTTATTGAGCTGATCAAGGTAATCTTTGTTGTCCCTTACAAGGTAAACTTGCTACAAACTCTACTTATTCTCTTATGCATTTCTGGTCTGTACAACAGAATCCCAGGTACAACTTCTGGAGTCGGTCTTTCACTCGGTGTGCACCGGAGATTGAGAAGCTATTTGAATCAGTTTCGAGGTCTTGTGGAGGCCCAAAACCAGTTGATGACAGCGTAGTATCTGGTGGTATACCTGACAACCTCCATTAACTATTGGTCTTAGAATGATGTGTATGTAAATGTAGATTTGTCATGTCCTATTGTATGCTGAACAATTTTAGTATGACTGAATTTCTCATTTTGGGAAAGCACTAAACTATTTATTATGGCATAGATTGCTTCCATGCATGTTGGTTTTCGGTAGGAATGATGACCTACCTAACATGTTGGAGAAGTTAATTTTCTTATTTATAATCTTAAGATAATTTTGACGCCTCAAATTTGCCATTATCCCTCATTGGGCAGGTAACAACTCGTGATATTCAAGTTGTTGGGGATATGTATTTTCTGATGAAAAACATGACTGAATTCAAATATTTCCAAATGGGTTTGTGATTGATATTACTGATTTGATATCTTCATGCTATATAGCGCAGGCTCTGAGGCTGAATATGATGACCCTGGAATAACAAGGGGAATGAATGAGTATCAAGCAAGGACGAGGTATGCATATAAATATTAGAATCAGAAATCTAATAACTGAATCTTTCCATGTCCATTTTTTGAAAATTGAGAGTGTTGAGAAACCACACAACAAAAATGGTCTAGCTGCCACCTTGGGGTTTTGTTTTAGCTCTGTGTGCAGTGAGCTGGATATGGAAAAAAATTTCCTACGTTTTTTTTGTCGGTAGTAATCCATCGAATACCAGTCAAACTTGTGATAAGTTTTGAGTTTAGCTCAGTTATGATCGATTCAAGCCTCAGCTTAATTGACTCATGAGCTGAATCTGATTTGAGTCTAAATGAACTTGGTAAATGTATATATTATAGATTATATTATATATCAGCTCATTAAAAACGTCTTTTATATTTTGGAAGAGTGGTATATTTACAGGGATTTATGATTTTACTTTAGACAAATAGTTTAACTAGGTATTTCTTTATTTATCTCAAATAAAAGTGTAAAAACAATATGCTATAAATCAAGTATCAAACTGTTAGTCCTATATTTACAAACTATTTTGAGCCTACTGACCCTTATTCATAAAAAAAAATATATTATCAGCCGAATATTATTAGGTTTTGACTTTTGATTACATTTTGATCGTGTAGATTGAAAAGTTTGAAATATGAACTTTGATAAGAATAGGGTGGATTCAAATTTTGGTCATATTACTAAATAAATTAGTTCAAAATGAAAGTGATGAATTTCAGTTTCATATGAATCTAAACATTACAAATGAAACCATCACTACTAATTTCAAGTTCGTTCTCAAATTCCTTAATTTCCAAATGCAAACTTTGTTTATTTGGGATTGGAGTGGGTGATATTTGAAGTGGATTGAAAGAATGTTGTGGATTTAGTTCATGCACAAGAGGATTTAGTTGTAGATCCTTTATAATTTTTTCAACGAATTTCCATTTAAGATTTGTCAAACGATTAGCAAATGAGGTTGCTCATGTAGAGATGCTAGTCTTTACTGTTCCTTACAGCACATAACGTGTGAGAGAAGTAGATAGATTCTATCCAAGCATAAACAAGCAATAAGAAGTTGATTGTTGCTGTAAGTGTTCAAGCATACTGCCACAAAGATCCTGCATTCCTCTTGATACAAAATTTTCCCAAATACAAATCTAGTTGATAACCACATTTGCCTGAATACAAAATTCACCTACATAGAGCTCAAAGTAGGATCTACTCTTTGCGAACGAAGTAGAGCTTGCCCATAACATGAAGGATCGCAACAAAAGCTATGAAACCAATGCTCATAACAAGCACAACATTGGGAGAAATCTTGAGTCCTGGGGCATCATCAGTGTAGAATTGGAGCATTGTTCCACTTGCTCCTCCACCTGTTGCCCCACCACCCCCACCTGTTCTCCTCCTACGGAGGTTAGCTGCTGCTGCTGCAGCAGTTCCTCTCTGAGGAGCAGCTCCACCGTTTGCCATTTCTACACCACAAACTACTACTTTTAACCAAACACAACAAATGTACCATATACTCGAGGCAACATGATATAAGGACTTCAAAGTAAGTAACAGGAGAAATTTCTCATAACTAAAACAGAAGAGGCACACTTATATGTAAATTTACACCTAGAACAGCTATTCAAGTGACAAGATATGAATGTAAGCTTTCATACTTTATAGGATAGACTATCAGGCATGCGCATGAACAGCTACACATCAATAACTATTGGGGATGTTTTTCAGATCTAGAAACTGACATCCACAAGAAAGATATGAAATGCATGATAATTAATCAGATAAGAAAGATATCTACTAATCTGTCTACAATGTCAATGGATAACGACAATTGGTAAAACCACGATGCATGCCCACATATATGAAATTGTTCTCAAAGTACATGACTTAAGTGAGACTCAGATAAATATCATAGCATTCTAATTTCAGTAAAGCCTCAACCATATAATTCACGGCACCCGTTTCCGGTAAGCATATTAGTCAATGACTACTCACAGAATGACATAGTAAGCATCAGGCAAGCTATATATTTGGACAAGTTTTAGTGTTTTAAAAGCCCTCGCATAACTCACAGCACAATTTACACAGGTACGTTAAAACAACAAGTTAACAAATTGATATATGAATATAGTTTAGAAGCTGCTTAATTTGTCCAAAATTCAAAATTAAATGAGAGTTGATGTATAAACCACTGAGATACAGCTGATAATCTGCTGTGAAACGAAAAAGAAAAGAAAGGGAAAAGAAAAATCAATACATTGCGATCTCATGATTCCGATCAGAACTAGAAGGCAAAGGCAAAGGAAATGATTATAAATAAATCACAGAAATTATAGACAGAGAAATACCATTAATTAGAAACCCATTGCACAAACAAATATCGATCAATGAATCATTTCAGTTAGGATATTGATTTAATCAGGAGAAGAGTTGGGCAGCTAACCTAGTTTTGCGGAAATGAATTCGAGGATAAATCCACTAGATTTTCTCTCTCTAGGCTCTTCGTGATTTCAGATCGATCGGAAAACGTATAGAGAATTTTTTCCGCCGTTGGATGTTATATATGGTTGAACACATCGGCGGACCACTAATATTCCGCCACGTATGCAAAGGTTGACAAGTATTTGGCCAAGTCAGACAGATATATTTTCGCCGTTTTCTTTTTATTGAACCCGTTCAAGCATCAACTAATAATTGGAATTAAAAAAAAAAAAACTAACAATAGATCAAATCACTCCCAAAAAACATACGGAATGATTTAGAATAATAATAGAGATTTTAGAATTATAGCAAGAAAGGGAATTCGCAACAATTTGATAACAATGATTTAGTAATAATATAATTTGACGATTCCAATATTAACTAAATTAACGACAAAATCTCGAAAACCTCTTTTACCTTTTATATTTTAGAAAATAATTTTGAGATTTTAGAATTATATATACACCAAGAAAAAGAATTAGTAATATTTAAGATTATATTCTCTATGTTATCAAGTATTTCCTTAATTGGAGGGGTTTCTTCCACTACCTTTTGGTCTTCAATTAATTATTACTCCCTTTTGGTCTCCAGTGCACCAGGTGTATTGATTCAATCCGAGTTAACCGAACCTGAATCCGCAAGTTTGATCTTTTTTATTAATTTTTTTATATTTATTTTATGTGTTATTTTTATATACAAATTCTATGACATTTATGTACAAATGATGTGACTTTATGTAATTAATTTAGAAAAAACAAGAAGAATTTCAGCAATTTTTTTACATAGATTCCTTTACGTGATATTCATGTGACCTTTATGTACAAATAAATATTCATACCTTTATGTAATATATTAAAGTATGAATATTTATATATAAATGTCACATGAATATATATAAGAATCGTATGAATATAACATAAAAGTATTTATGTAAAAAAGTTACTGAATTTTTTTTTTAAATTATTCAACATAAAATGTCACAAAATTTGTACATAAAAGTTTTGGCCTAAAGCAAAAAAAAAAAATATATACGAATTCAAATCGACGCAAAAACACAAATTGCATGTGCACCAGTTGCATAGTAGATAAACTCCTAAAAAAATAATAATAGTTCAATAATTAACTATCCTAAATTATCAGGAGAACAGCTGAAATATTACTACAGTGTAAGTATATTAATGTAAGAGTAAACTGTATTAGGTGGAAAATGGGTGTGGTGTGAAGAAATTTGATTACTAAAATGATGACCAATTTCTGGGAAAATAAGATGTATATTGGTGATGTATATTGAATCCTATATATTTATGAAGCTCCCTCCAAGAAAGAAACTGATTCTAATCCTTGTGTTGTCAGCAATGAGCATCAATCTCTTTTCATCTCAAACATGTTACGAATTAAGGTGCAATTATGGAGAAATAATGGAAACGAAAAATAAGAAGCACCTATTTGTTCACCCCATTTGTCAAACTGATTACCTTTGGGGCACTATCAAATAAGGATTTACTAATTTCTCATGTGCAGTGAAGTATAAGTAGATACAATGAATTAAATGATTATTTATACCTGAAATTGGGTCATTTTCCTTATAGTCATGGAACTCGAATACTGCTTAAAAGGCTATGATATATCTAAAACAAAAAATCCAACAAAACAATGATAAAAGAATTCAATAAAATCATGAAAAGTGTGGTTTTGCATACATTTATGTATTCGTTCGAGCCATGAAAAAAAAAAATTAAGAGAAGACGAAAGTTGTGTGGAAACATTTTTGTTTTTCATTATGACAAGGCTCTAGTATTTTTGTCATAGCTTGCTCTAGAAAATTACTATTTAATTAAAATTGGTGGTATTAAAAAGCTAACTTCAAGACCTACAACTTTCATAAAGACCAGAAAGCTAAATTCAGACATTTTCATCATGCATGACCGTGCTATGGAGCACGGACATGCCTCATCACACAGTTACTTTTGTTTCCGTGCACGACCATGCCCGAATGACCCAGATTCGTCCAAAACTTAATTTTTGGAGTATTTTCCACTTCTAAACCACCTAGAAGACTTCTAAGATTACATAAATACCTGAAATCGATACAAAATTCAGGAGGAGCATTCATAAAGATAAAATCACATATTTTAAGAGTATTTGAAGGAAAAGAAGAAAAATTCAATAAATCGAGGAATTGAGAAATCATCATTTGAATATAGTTTTTCTTAAATCTTTCCTCTCTTGTTGGATTTTATTAGTTTTGATATGACAATGTTCAATCTTGTCTATGAGTTTGTTTATAATCATGTCTAACTAATTTCTTAAGGTTTCTAGAATTTGCTATTAGTTTGATTCCAACCTTGATGGATCTTTATTACAATTCAAATTCTTTATTCATTATCATTTTCATGTGTTTATGATTTGATTGTCCAACCAGTAATTGAGCATGTTTTAGTAATTAAATTGAAATTCAAGAGAGGAGATTTAATTGCGGAAGAATAAACACACGACACATAAGTGAAACTAAATCGAGAGATATATTAATAAATTTATGTGATGAGAATTCAATCTTAGATACTTTTAGAAGTTATTTTACTATATCAGATTGAGTAGAGATACCTGTAATAGCATAATAATTAACCGATTAACTGATTCGAGAGAACTGTTAATTCAATTGCCCATGTAGGATGATTAATTAATAAATTTGGATTGATTTGAGTGATATTTTTGATGAGAATTGGATGAAAGCATGTCCAAAGATTTGTCTCAATTATATATGATTATCTCAATTGATTTTATCTGTTTTATTTTGGTACAATTAATCTAAAACATGTGATATTCGATAACCTAGATAAAATTAGCGGTTGAATTTGGATAAATATTTATTGATACCTAAATACTAATTCTGTAAAATCGATCTTTCTCATCACTTTTATTTTTACTATCTATATTATACACTTGCATAAATAGTTAAAACAATTTAACTAACATGCAACTTCCACGTGATGTTGTTGATCAATAACTCTTATTCTAGGCAACAAAAGGAAATTAAACAAGAATTGCAATATTGCTTCAAACTATGAGAAGGTAGAGTTTTAAGCAAATTCTAGTAAGCAACTATGTTTCAATTTGTTAATTGATTTTTATGATCGTATCTGTAAATTTTAGGCCATGCTTCTTTTACTTTGTCTGAATTAGCTTCATATACTTTTTCTTTACTAACTTGTTTTTTTACATGCAGTTTTATTTAAATGGCTCAATTGTCTTATACCTCAAACACATTTCTTTGTAGCTATAGATTTTAAACGGCTTAATTACAAAATAAATCTAAAGCTTTTTAGTTATTTTTATTTTATTTTAGTCAATTGTTTTAAAACTATCAATTTAAATTATAAATGACAAATTATTTTTAATTTTAATCAATTCATGATTTTGGTCAAAATTAAATTATGTGTCGTGATGTGGATGTCACATAAATAAATGATACATCACTTAAAATTAACAAACCTAATTAACCATTAATTAAACTACTTTAACCTAATTTTTTTAAAAATAAAGAAAGAAAAAAAAGCTCATACTACAAAAGCATGAACTTCAAAATATTTTTAACGACGTCTCACTTTTTGCATCAACATTAGTCGGCAACTTTTCCACCATTACAGACTTCAAAGTTGCTATGTTTTTATTTAATTAGGGTATGGATTTTGTAAAAGAGTTCTTCTTCAGTTCTTTGCATTCAAAATATTTATTTATTTATTTTCTCTTTTTGCATCTATGTTTTTTAATCTAATGGCTTTGGAATTCATATATTTTTCTATTAAAATTTTGTATTTTGTTTGTATGAGTGAACATAGTTTTAATTAATACTGCATTGAACTTTTATTGCGTTGTTGTCATAATTTATTATTTTCTTAATTTCTTTTCATTTGTTTAGATCAAAGTCAAATAATTCAAGGTTAATTAGGTTTGATTAATTTTAGGTGATGTATCATTTGTATATTATCAACGTGACATCCACACCATCACACATAATCTAATTTTAATCAAAATTATAAATTGATTAAAATTGAAATCAAATTTTCAATTCATGGTTGAATTTGATAATTTTAATATAATTGATTAAAATAGAAAAAATGGTGTGTATATATATATATATATATGAGTTGCACTTGTGTGCAATTGTTGTATGGATCTAAGATCCATACAATTTAGGTCGGATCGAATCGAATCCGTACATTTTTTTTTTACCCTAACTTTTATGTTGTGTTAGAGCACTTACAATGCATAAAAAAGAAGAGTTATAATTCACTAACTATAACTATATCCCATTGTAGTCTTTCTCATAGTTATAGTTAATTAATTAGGTTACTGTTCGGTTCACAAGTGTGAACCAAACAAAAAAAAAGCGCGTTCCAGCAACTCTTTTTGTGATTGGCGCGTGTATTACAAGCACCACACATGAGAGTGAGAGGAAGGCGGACACTGTACACACACATGCACTTTACTATTTATTTTACTGTTCAGTTACTATTTTTTTTATTAACTTTTACTTTTTCCAATTTTTAAGAAAAATCATTTTATTTTTTTTCAATTTTCATATTAGTTCAATTTTAAATATATATTTAATTAAATTCAAGAAAAAATTAAAAAGTATATCAAATTAAAATAGAGCCGTTTATGACCGTTTCCAAAATAGAGTCGTTTATGACCGTTGTCAAAATAGAGCCGATTATGGCTGTTAATAAACGGCTCTATTTTTTCCTTTAAATACACCAAGTCATGAGGCATTCATTCCACCTACAAAATCATTTTCCAAGTTTTTTGTTGGTTTCATATTTTGATTTATCTTTTTCAATCTACTTCTTCAAATCACCGAAAACAATCAAGATTTCTTCGAAAATTTTGATGGATCCTCATTTCCACAAAACTTTGATTATTCGCAATTTTCTTCACCTACACAAAATCCATCTTCTGTGCCGGAAACACAACCATCACAATATTCAATTCCATTTGATTTGGATAGTTTTGAACAAGAAGTTATCGCCACTAAAGGAAGACGTTTGGTCAAATGGAGTGTTCAGGAAGACGAGCTACTAGCATACTCATTCGTCATGGTAAATGAAGATTCTATCATCGGCAATGATAAAAAAGGTGATGCCTTTTGGAGAAGAATTGCGGCATACTACAATGGTAATCGCAAGGCTGGTATGTCAGAAAGAATTTGTAATGCGATGAAATCACACTGGTATAACACTATTCAGAAGAAGGTAAACCTTTTCAATTCTTGCTATAATAGTATTTCAAGTCTTTACAGAAGCGGACATTGTGATGAAGATTTACTAAGAATGGCCTATGGCAAATATTGTTCTAATAACAAAAATGTTGCTTTCAATTTTGAGCACGTATGGAGAATTACAAAGGATCGAGCACTTTGTGCTCCACAATTTGGTGTTCATCAAGATTTCGTAAAAAAGACAAGGACATCGGATTCAGATACGAGCAACACGTCAACTCCACGAGGTAAATGTTTAGAATTTGATCTAAACTTTGAAGAAACGCGTCCAATCGGACAAAAGACTGCTAAGAGAAAAGCTAGAGGCTAGGGTAAAGCATCAACCCAAAATGCTGACCCAGACCGTGTTGATAAAGTTATCGAGCAATTTAAGGAGTATTCGGTTCACAAGCAACATATGGTCGATGCAATAAGAGAACAAAACATGCGAGTAAAAAAACAAAATATTCTCAAAAAACGTGAACTCGAGTTGATTGAGTTTCAAATTATGTCAAAGGACACCTTTTCTATGACTCCTGAGCAATTGATTATGCATCAACAAATGTGTGATAGGATGAAATCAAAGTGGCAACACTAAATATTCTCTGTAGTTTTTTATCTTATCTTTCAATGTAATTTTCATTGTAGTTTTTTATCTTATCTTTCAATGTAATTTTCATTTTATGTTTCAATATAATTTTCATTTTATGTTTCAATTGAGTCACTTTTACTGTCATATACGTACCAATGTCAAAATAATTGTTCATACTCCACAATGTTTTACGTGAATAATAACATAAAATAAATAAATTTTGATTAACAAAATTATACAGTTCAAATATAAATTTTGAATCAATTTTGTTTCAAGTGATGTTTTCTCCATTTTTTAAAAATGTGATAAATTGCAACCACATTATTTCAAAGTTAACATTATGACAAACATGTTATAGCACATGTGATGTTTTCTCTATTATTGAAAAGTGTTTTCAATTGTGTCCACATAATTTCAAAGTATACATTATGACAAGCATGTTAGAGCACATGTGATGTTTTCTCTATTATTGAAAAGTGTGATCAATTGTGTCCACATAATTTCACTTACAACCACATATACTCTAACTCTATAAATGCAAGGTTATACGATTTTATTATTCACAACAAACATTTGAAGCAAATATATCACGTAGAGCTTTCATCTACTACCTCATAATGTCTCAACCACAAACTTCCGATGAATCCAACACTGAAGAAAAAACTTACGATCAACCTGGTTCACCTGGTGAACAAATGATGCTTACAATTATTGAACTTCTCGAAGCTCAGACGCAAAACAATACTAGAAGAAGGTTCATTGAGAGAAATCGTGAAGAGGGACATGCTAGACTCTATCAAGATTACTTTTCTCCAAATCCGGTGTATCTCGAGAATATGTTTCGACGATGATTTCGCATGCGTAGAGATTTATTCATGCGCATAGTTAACACATTAGAGAATCATTCAACGGAATTTCAACAAAGATCCGATGCTACAAGTAGACAAGGCCTCTCACCATTACAAAAATGCATTGTCGCTATTCGTCAGTTGGCTTATGGAGTCCCTGCCGACAGTCTTGACGAGCACTTACGTATGGGAAATTCTACCGCTGTAAGGTGTCTATTCAAATTTTGTGAATGTATTTATTCATTAATTGGTGCTAGATATTTGAGAAGGCCAAATAACAATGACGTTCAATGTCTTCTACATCTTCACGAGTCAAGACATGGATTTCCGGACATGTTGGGTAGTCTTGATTGCATGCATTGGGAGTGGAAGAATTGTCCAGTTGCTTGGAAAGGTCAATTTTGTAGAGGCCATGGAGCTCCAACAATTGTGCTTGAAGCGGTCGCATCGCAGGACTTGTGGATATGACATGCTTTTTTTGGGGTCGCAAGTTCTCGCAACGACATCAACGTCTTGTATGAATCAAATTTGTTCAATCATGTTTTACAGGGGAAAAGACCAACGGTGAATTCTAGTGTGAACGGCACGCACTATAATCATGGATACTATCTTACAGATGGAATCTATCCGGAATGGTCGACTTTCGTCAAGGCTTTTCCATGTCCACAGGATCCAAAAAGATGATTATTTAAGGAAAGACAAGAAACTGCAAGGAAGGACGTCGAACGAGCATTTGGAGTGCTGCAAGCACGATGGGCTATTATCAGGGGACCTGCTCGTTTTTTCTATATGAAAAAATTGAAGTTAATAATGTTAACATATATTATTTTGCACAACATGATTGTCGAAGATGAGGGAGAAATGATTTCTCATTGGAATTCCGATGAAATTGATGAGCCCGCACAACTAACACCAGAAGGTACACGAGATTTTGCAAATTATCTACAAATTAATTCACAACTACGTTCCAACACGGTTCATCACCAACTCCGTGCGGATTTAGTTGAGCATATTTGGGCACGTAGCAACGAAGATATGCATTAATTTGTTATCTATTTTATGAGAGAAATTTGTGTTAGTCGGTATTTTCAATCAATTGTCTTTAAATTCTTGTTCAATCTAATATACTACTTCATTAAGTTTTTGTTTAATTTGATGTACTATTTGATTAAATTTATAATAATTGCTTACAACTATATATTTTTCGAGAGGTAAAATAAATTGATTTTTTAATAATTCTTCCAAATATTAACAAAACAATTAATAATATTTCATTAACAATATAATGAAAAAATATAAATTTAAAATATTGATATTTATTTTATTCACAATTTCGTAAATAAAAAATTATTTTAGATAAAAATTCTCAAATTAAATATAAGTTTATTTGGATAAAAAATGTGATTTGATTGTTGATATCCAAAGAGTGTTTAACCAATGATATGGTTGGAGGAGTTATAAAAAATGAGTTATAGTTAAAGAAATGATGATGTTGATGGGTAGGTGGAGGAGAAAAAGTTAACTATAACTGAAATTTTTTTTAATCATTGTAAGTGCTCTTAGTCATACCTATATGTAATATTTTAACTTAAAAAAAACCTAATTTCGACGAAAAAACTATAATTTCAGCACAATAATTTATACATATATACATTTATGTAAATATTACGCATACCTTCAAGTAATATTAGTTATACCTTTATATAATACATAAAAGTACAACTAATATAATTAAAATGTATGATTAACATAACATAAATGTATGTTTAACATAACATAAAACTATAAAGGTATGCTTAACATAATATAAATATATGTTTAACGTTACATAAAAGTATGCTTAATATAACATAAAGGTATACTTAACATAACATAAAAATCCTAAAGATATGCTTAATATAACATAAAATCATAAATGTATACTTAACATAACATAAATATATGTTTAACGTTACATAAATGTATGCTTAATATAATATAAAAACCTTAAAGGTATGACTAATATAATATAAAAGTATGTTTAATATAATGTAAAAATATGCTTAACATAACATAAAGTATAGCACTTGGAACAAATTTGGGTGGATTTAAACGCACCCACCCAAACGCGTAGGGACGCGTACGCGCACGTGGAGGGTGTGGGTAGGATCGAGTTAGGTGCATGGATCAAACGTTTATATATATATATATATATATATATATATATATTGCAATTAATTCTTTTAAAAATTAAGAAAGAAAGATAAATTCTCATATGACATCATCTTATGTATCTTATTTAATGAAATAAAGCTCCATAATAGCAGATACATAAGTAAATACGAGTGAATATGAGATCGAATGTGGATCAATTTATCAGTTCATTTTAAAGCATTTCTAGCAATGCGTTGGAATATTAAGGATTTAAGATTTCTCTACTCTAACAATATATTAAAAATTTTATGATAATTTTTTTTAACTATCAACCTTGCATTGGATTTAACGCAGGTTAACTTTTGTGTTAATTTTTTTTATTCATTTTCTTCTCTTTTTATATTTTCTTTTTCCATTCATTTTCTTTTTATTTTATTTTATTTTATTTAAATTTTAATTGTTATTATATTTTATAATTACCTATCAGATGTTAATGTTTAAGGTACTTTAATTATATATAATTATAATATTAAATAATATTATATTTTATTTAAATAATAATAAAAATTATGATTAATTACACAGATTATACATATTATTAAAATTACATGCAATAATAATCATATACATATTTTTAAGTTAAAAAATATAAAAGATAAAAAATGTGATTTATTATAACGTTTTAAGAATATTAGTAAATATATAATAAATATTAGTGCAAAAATAAAGTGGTTATTGAATTAAAATAGTGCAAATTTTGCGGTAAATTTTTATGTACTGCTGGAAGTCCTTATATATGTTAA
Organism: Scutellaria barbata; assembly: GCA_028654395.1. Lineage (NCBI taxonomy): Eukaryota > Viridiplantae > Streptophyta > Magnoliopsida > Lamiales > Lamiaceae > Scutellaria > Scutellaria barbata. The sequence goes on along the minus strand of CM053646.1, from coordinate 6,543,589 downwards.
ATATCACTAAATCCACGTTAAAATATAATGTTTATCTGCTAAGTATATATTACTTATTTTATGATAGAGTATCAACTGTTATATGTTGAAGCATTTATTGTTAGGTATGTTTAATAATCACTACGTGAGTACTCAGAAATCAAATAATTGAAGATGTGTTTTATGCGTTGATTGTGTGTTAATTTGTTTTTACAATTTTTTTAATTAAGTTGAATGATATTAGAATTGTGGTGAGACCATCTCACATGTGATGAAACTATGCATAATCGTGTTTCGATATTTATACAATGGACCATGCCCCTGACATGTTATTATTTGTTGGAATGTCACTTATTATCTAATTATCCATTTCTAGAAAAACTAAAACTCCACATATGCCCCGGCCATTGTTGATAAGTTTGCCTTGGTTGATTGATTGATTCATTGAACTATGAGATTCCATATGAGATTCCATATTAAAAAATTAGTATTGGGTAAAAGACAATTCTTGGTTGAAAATTGAGCATTTGTGTGTCCTTTGGCGTAATCAAGAAATACTAGATTTGTATGGTTTGAGTTGCACTTATCTGCCTCACCTTTTTTTTTTTTTTTTTTATATTAAAAATACATGGATAGCCTAGAGTTTCGTCAGCCATCTTAGGCAATAAATAATGGGTATTTTAATCATATTATGTATTTGTTATTAATTTTTAAATGTTATGATATAAGTGACAAAATCTTAAAGATTGTTTATATATTTATTAAAAGTTTGAAGGCTGTGATATAATGGTAATCAAGCCTATTTAAGAACCCAACCTTTCAATTCCTTTAGAAGGCACTCTATTTTCTATTTTGTTTCACTTAGTCGCTAACTCGCTATATTGTGATTTACATATATAAGAATCAAGTTTTAATAGGAACATCAAATATAAGGGTTCATTTTTACAATTTAAAGTTAATGAATTAATTTAAATCAAACAGAACTGTGATAATATGGACCCAATCAAAAGCTGAAAATATAAGAATTCAACGATTACAAATGAAAATACACAGATTTAATTAAAACAAGAAGTATAAAAACCCTAAAAATTCATTTTTGCTACTAATACATGTACATAGTACACACCACACATATATTGAAAAAAATGAAAAAAGGAAGAGATTGGCACAAGGTAAAACAGAATATTTAATGCTACTAATACATGTACATAGTACACACCACACATATATTGAAAAAAATGAAAAAAAGGAAGAGATTGGCACAATGAAAAACAGAATATCTAATGCATTTAAATTTGCTACTAATACATGTACATAGTACACACCACACATATATTGAAAAAAATGAAAAAAAGAAGAGATTGGCACAATGAAAAACAGAATATCTAATGCATTTACATATGCTACTAATACATGTACATGGTAGACACCACACATATATTGAAAAAATTACAATGAAGAGATTGGCACAATGAAAAACAGAATCTTTAATGCATTTACATTTGCTACTAATACATGTACATAGTACACACCACACATATATTGAAAAAATAGGAAAAAAAAAAAGAGATTGGCACAATGAAAAACAGAATATCTAATGCACTTATGTAAATGCTTTTTCAAATTTATAACGGTTAAAGAAAAAAAGATGTAGAAAGAAAGTAAAATTATCTAATAAAAAAAAATATATAGATAAGCAAATCCACATAATTTAACGGCATACGAACTAAGCATTTTGGCACAAAACTCCAAGAATAATATATAAATATTTTTGGTTGGGGGGATGGAAAGTCTGTGTTTGCTAATTCCCAACATAATTTCGGACAAAAACATCTCTGAAGCGACGGTTCAAATTGCGGGCAGAGCGTGATTGCAACATGTGGATTGGTCAGCAGCACCGTGGCTAGAGCTGCTCATTTCGTGTGACGCGTGTCCGAATTATTGCTCGTGTCCAAAGTTTCTATTCTCAAGCCCGCAATCCAATTGATCCTCTGTAATTGATTTTAAAATTACATTATCTAATCTGTATTGATTTAAAAAAAATGAAAAATTCTGTAATTGATTTTCGTCCTTTGTACACGCGCTTCTCTAATCTCTCATCACGTGTCCCCTTACCAATCAAGATGCAGCGTGTGTATGGATGTGTGAAATTATTTATTTATCCTTCTTTATTTTTCTCTCTCCAAGGATATATCATTCGTGATGTCATACCCATCCCAATCAAGTACTTGCACCCGAAGAATTCTTCCAATTGAGTTTGGGCTTGGATTGAAGCTCCAAATGCGGTTTTTCAAGAAGAAATAAGATAAATATTATACCGAGACTCAATTTTTAATTTTAATTATAATATTTTCTAATAAAAAATTAAATTTAATAGTTTTTTTAATTTAAATTCTGAAATTTGAATGGAGTTCTCATTTTAAGATATATATTTTTTATTTATATTTTCAATATATATTCATCAAATTGAAGACAGATCAATGTAATTTTGGAATGATCTTCATCAAACTTATCTTAATTTAAATAAATAAAATAAAATAAAGTAAGTAAGAAATAAAAATATAAATTATTCAATTCATAAAATATAAGTTATATTAAAATAATTAATATTAAAATTGATTTTCTATACTTTTATTTATAAAATTAAGAAAATAAAGAAATTTTAATCTTACGAATTACATTAATTATATATATATATATATATATATATATCTAAATTAATACAAGTTAAATGAAGATCGTTCCAAAATTACATTAACTTGTCTTAATCTATCTAACATATAAACACATATTTTAACAAATTTATAAATATAAAAAAAAATGAAATTTTGTCTTGAATGGAAAATTCAATCTAATTTTCAAGCCTTAAAATTGAGAAAAAAAAGATTAAATTGAATTCCTAATTGAGAAATTATAAAATTTGAGTCTATAATTAAGAATGTCACCCTATCCACTATAGACATATTAATATATGTCCACTGCTAATGTGACAGATATCCAACATATTTATTAATTTTACATTTCATATAATTGAGGGATGAAATCATTATATATCATTGCTGGTCATATTAAGAATTGTCTGCAGTGGACATTTTAGCATTTTTCATGAATTGTATAGATTAGTTAAAACTGACATATGATCCGTGTTATACACAATATTTAAAAACAATTAAAAATTGATTTAGTAAAATAAAATAAATATTATTATTAATTTTTTAAAATTTTCATGCCTAGATTTTTAGATTAATTTGATAAATAATTTAATTTCAATGACTCTGATGCATTCATGTTAGCTAAAATAAAATGTCATCATTTTTTAATCCTCTTATCTATTATAATAGGTAAAAAAAATTAATTAAAATTTATTTTTACTATCAAAGAAAATGTCGTTTTAATTGATAGACACTAAATTAATATTAATAATTAAAAATTATTTTTTTTTTCATATTTTTGAGTTCGAATGTCCAATTATTACTATTAATAACTAATAACAAAACTCCAATCCATATTTCGAGATGAAAATTAAAATATATATTTATTAATATAAATTTAAGCATTTTGGATGAAGAATAAAAATTTATGATTAAAAAAATAGTTTTATCTCAATTAAAAAAATGGTGTTAAAATTATATTTCAATTTTTTTAAAATAGTTACCTGTTGTGCTAGGTTAGAGAACTAAAAAATGATATTCTCTCGGTCCCACAAAACTCTGCACACTTTCTTTGTTAATTGTTCTAAAGAACGGAGGGAGTATTTTTTAAATATAAATGACTAAAACTCAAAGGTTGAAAGATAAATGATGAAAAATCAAATGAGGTAAACTTAAAGACCAAAAAATTTATTGTGTTTACTTCATTTGAGCAATATGAATGTTTTGAGTAATACGTTTTTTAGTCTCTAAGTTTACCCCATTTCATTTTTCATCATTTATCTTTTAACTTGAGATCTTAAGTGAAACAGTTTTATATAAGTTTTTTGGAATTCAAAAGATCCATATTGCTCAAAATTAGTTTTCTAAATGCAAGTAATGGATATATCGATTCAGACTTAATTCTGACTTAATTTAATGTATGAATTAGAGGAGGCTATATATACTGATCATCAATTTCCTCAATAATAGTTGTATTGAGATGTACTATCGAATGTAAATTTATTATTATTTTGTATTCAAAAGTTCATTATATTGACAATTTATCATTATTTTGTATTCAAAAATTCATTATATTGACTGAGTTGTTTTATCGAATGTAAATTTATCATTATTTTATATTACAATCGTATGAGTGTGTATGATGATGCAGATTAAAAATAAATCTACGTATGGTATTGTACTTCAATGATCAAGTAATCATGCACATATAAACCTTGGGCCCACAATTAACTATTTTCGTATACATTTAACCATTTGGGCCAGTATCAAAATCAATTAATTAAATGTGTGTTTTTTTTTAATTAATAATCTAAATTGTTTTTCTGTTTACTCTTCAGAATTCACCCAAATTCACGACTTTTTTTTCAAATTGCAAAATAAAATCATTTTAGGTCATTTTTCGGATTAAAGTAGAATTTTTTATAATCAATTTTTAGCTCAAATTTAACTTGAAGCGAATGGGAATTTAGCTCAAATTTAGCTCAAAAACTGGCAATTTCAAGAAATATTAAATTTTGTGGTGCATGGGAAAATAAAATAAAAATTATATCGCAATTTGAAAAGAGACATTCTGATATTTTTAGTATAGGTTTTTATCTATTTTAATAAAATAATATTATTTTGGCAGATGCGGTAATTTGAAATGTTATCTTATACTTTAAATAACATTCCATGAATCTGACTATAGAAATCGGATTTTGTCGATTCAACCTTGTATCCCGGTTTAACCAAAATCAAATAGTTAAAAAATTGTTACCTCGTTTCATTTATTACATTAATAATTTCCAAAACACCAAGTGGGGGTTGTCGTTTATTAAAAATAGAGACATTACATTTTTCAGGCATAGTTAATTTCTTATGAATTTGGTCTATTCCAATTCTGAATGAACTCAATTCAGGTCTTGCTTGGATTGACATTTATAAAATCTCATAATTCTATCATTTTTTTTTTCCTTCAAAATCACTTCTCCATTTTTTCTACAATTCAAAATCATTTATCTATTTTTTCCACACTTTTTAATGTAAAAAATTGACATCTTAACTATTATAATTCCTACAAAATTTCAAAACAAACACAAAACTTTTAAAACCTAAACTTACAAAAATCGCCTCGGATTCCAATGAACACTAACAAAATTCACATTAAGTTCAGAACAAATATATGGAAAATATTTCCAGAAATATCCTAAAAGTTTACCAAAACAAGGATATGTTTGTAAACAAACAAAATATTTTATTCTATTTTGGTATTTCATCCGGTGTTCTACAATAACTATCTTATGTTATATGTATAAATACATCACTAATTAACATGTAACGTATATTAAAAATATTAATATATAAGATGAAATACCTATATGAAATAAAATATCCAATTCCATTTAAGATAGGCTTAAAACTAAATTTCGGGAAATTCTAACCTTAAATTTCAAGAACAGTGAAAATTTGGTAATAAAATATTTTACACAGAAACAAATGTTATTCTAGATTTTGAAGTTCGAAATGGGACCGGCTAATACTACCTTCAATTTTCAAACATATCGTAATTGATCAAGTATCCATGTTGCATAATACAAATTTTTGTTAATGATAAAACAGAATTAAAAAAATAAAATAATAATTATAATACTAATAAGTTATTACTATTATAATAATAATTATTAATATTATTATTATTATTATTATTATTATAAAAATGTGAACTGCTATTTCCATGGGCCGGAGCCAAAGGCCCAAAATTAGGATAGTTTGTTTAGGTAATTGTGATTTGAACACATCACTTTCCTTTCTTGGGCATGTACGTAGGAATTTAATTTTCAAATGATTGCTTATTTATTAAAGTGGTACTATTGGATATCTTTTTATTACACTTTATATTTCATATTTTATTTCAAAATAGTCATCTCACTTTTTATTTATCACATGTTATATTTTAAAATTATTAATTCATGATATATTATATATAATGAAACACTAAATAAAATAAAAAAGTGTAATAAAAGATCTGAACGTATTAAAATAACCTCAGTAACCAAAATCCCTTCCTAATCATATGCCTATAAATAACCTTATACATATGTACTCATTTCAACATCACAAATACCAACTAGCTAGCTTTCATTTTCTAGCCATGGATGGACCATAAATTCACTCGCAATCTCCCTCTCATATTATGCTTTCTTCTTATCTTTAGAGTCCACGCCCACATATATTGAACCCCTAGCTACACTTAAAGTGGTTCAGTTCCTTTTTTTGCCAACATCCTTTCATATATAGATATATTTTCTTCGATCTCTTTAAATTAAATAGTGTAACCTTAAATTCCTCGTATTCCTTTTCGAGCAAAGTTATTCTTAAAATGAGTCAATATGTTCCAAATTGGGATTGCGACCAAGAGTCCATCATGACAGAGATCAACAAGCTTCTCGCTGAATCGACTTTGCTAGATACTCCGCAAGAAGCCGTCCCCTCGTAATATTGATTTTTCTTTTTTATTGCATATAATCCATCTATTAACCTAATTTTGAAATTTTATGGTATCAAATTGTAGTAAAGCAATTGTTACAACCATTGTTTGATTTATAAGAGCATTAATTTTGAGTCTAATTTTGCAGATTGCAGGAGAGTTTGACAGAGTTGACGTGGAAAACAGGAAATATAGCCATGCATGGCGTAGATGAGCGCGTGCTACACAAACCAATTTCGCCATGGGACAAACCAATTTCCCTATGGGACGATACTTCACGAGGCGATGGAACACTCAAGTCGGTGGTGAACCAAGCCACCTGCCGCCACTCCAGCGTGGACGATATCATCTGGTTCGACCACGAGATCGCCGACATGGTTGACCCCGGCGCCACCACCGTGCCCTTTGATCCGCTCGTGCCATGCCATGATAATATGCTTATGCATGATTATAATCAAGAGCCGTACACACATGTCCAGGGAACAGGGACAAGCGGCGCGGTAGGATGCCCCACACAGCTGGTTTCGCTTGGCGCCGCCGCTTATCCGGCAAGTTTGGGTATCAATAGCAATACTGTGGAGAGAGAAATATTGGGTGATATGGAACTGACGTTGCTGGCAAACACCATATCCGGCCAAAAATATACTAAGACATCAGTTGACCACTATGACTCTATTTCTCACAGCAGGTCACAGGTTTGTCAAGCATGTCTTTATATATCATATGATTTTTTTTTTAAATTAATAAATTTAGATTTTCTTTTAATAACTATATTTGGATAAGAAGTTAGAGTCTTGCAATGATTGGGAGAAATATTAAAGCAATTGTTTGGTGAATTAACTAACTTGTATTTTTATAGTTTTTTCTCATAGAAAAAGGTTAATCCGTTATATTTACTCTGAATATTAAAACTTCTAATATATTTTAATTGTGTGTAAAAAGACTTGGTATATATGTTAAAATATTCAGATTATACTATTAATAGATTATGAAAATGGATGTATATTTATTGCAGAGAAAGGAGGCTGATGAGGAGGGCAAAACGAAAATAGGCAAGGGAAGATCCTCAATTTCAGAAAAAAAGAAAAGGGCGGCTGCTATTCATAACGAGGCCGAACGGGTATGTTACTTTTCTTTAATTTTTGTGGTGAATAATTCCAAAAAAAAAAAAAATATTTGAGGTGAATCTTTTTTTGTTTAAGAAAAATATATTGATTAAAGTTGTAAAAATTAAAGAAAAGGGAATCTTGTGCTTTTGTATTTTGTAGTAAACTGCATGCTTTTGTGGATCTCCGTTTTTTCTAAAGAAAGAAAACCAAATTTTATTTGAAAAAAATGAAAATAATAAATACTGAATTAATAGCTATATTTGATGGAAACCCTCACTCATAAGTTTCTAATTAATTATGAATTTGTTCATTTATCAGAAGAGAAGAGAGAGAATTAATCAAAAGATGAAAGCTCTGCAGGACATAGTCCCAAATTCCAGCAAGGTATGTAAAATGAATTTGATTTTTTATATGTTCTTTCGGTTAATTAGTATTAAAATTTATACCACGTTGAGGCTACTAATTTTAATTCATATCTTCATTTATTCTTCACCCATAGGATGGGACATCAATTATTTTGCCTTCGTTTGAAATCAGTAACTCCTTGCGATTCATGCAATCATCTATACTATCATCACATGTTATGTATATATAAAAATCATCAATATATACCTCATTTACTAAAATAGTTGAAAAGAAAAACATCATTAACTAGTAATACATGCATTAAAAAAAAATCTTTAACACTTAAAATCTCAAGATATAAAACAGAAAAAAGGAGAAATTTATTGAAATAGGACACATTTAGACACACTCTTAGGTAGTGCTTTTAATACATGTTTTGACCCCAGCAAACTGCTAGGCCCATCAATTTCCCTCCACCTATCTTATAATTGCAAAGTCCTGTGTTGTTTTGATGAATTAAAAATATATTTATACATTAATAAGTACTATACACTTGTTGTAACCAAAATGTAGGATTAATACATTCACAAAACTCGTATACTTATTTGCTTTCTGCATTTAATCATTAATGTTGCTTTAATTCTCCACAATCTTTTGTAGACTAAATATAGAAAGTAATACACATGCTTCCCTTCTTGTCATCTCCTTTTGAATAGGGAACTAGTTTATGATGAAAATGTTTAAATTTTGGATCCTATCGTTTGTCTTTCATTTTTGGATTAATATTGGAAAGTTATCACATAAGGTGCTCATGAATGACTAGATTGATGTTTCCAATGTTCAATGTGATCTTATATTAAAATATGATATTTTATTTTGTATGTTATTTTATGAATGTTTGCTAACTGCTAATTTTAACATGTTTGTTTTTTTCTCGAGATATATCTATTAACTTTTGACCTTTGGTAACACCACAACCCTTAGAATTGTTTCGCAATTTTTATTTCATAATTTAATGATTAATTGACTAATTACATTATTTTATAATTTTCAGACAGATAAAGTATCATTGTTGCATACAGTAACAGAATACGTAAAACAACTGCAAGAACAAGTCCAAACGTTGTGCAGAATGTACTTACCATTACTGATGCAACATCAAAAACTTCAGATGTCTAAGAAGGGAGTCACGGACACGGACACAAACAACATCAACCATGCTGCTGCATTGCCGCCAGCCGTCACTCCACTACCATTCATGCCTGTCTTTTTGGATAATTCTGGCAATTGTTTGCCGATGCCACCAACAACTGTTGAAGCTATGTCTGCACCACCTGTCATATTACTGGATAATTCTGGCAACTCTTTGTCGACGCCACCAATGGATTCAGTTATGCATGATCCTTTTGCTACACTTCATGCATCTCAACCCCAAGTAAGTTTGATTATAAATGTAATTTTTTTTTTTTGTCGGAATTAATTAAACGGAAAATTTTAAAATATGTAACTTTAGTTTTGATTTTTTATTTTCTTTCACATCTATATTTGAATGCAGCCAATGACGATGGATGCTTACAACAGGCTAGTGACCATGTCTCAACAGATGCAACACCCTCCTCCTTCGAAAAATTAAGCATGGAAGCTTTGTACAACAGGCTAGTGACTATATCGCAACAGATGCAACACCCTCCTCCTTCGAAAAATTAAGGATAGAAGCTTTGTAAATTAGAAGTTATGTTTGGAAAAAATCGTCTAATGAGGATGAATATGCACTTAAATAGATATATGTCAGTTGAGTTCTCCATGCTTTTATCTGTTTCTTGTCTTTTGTGTGTTTGTTTGTTTGTTTGTTTTTTTTTAATGTAAAATATGTAAAATGTTTGAGGTTGAAATGCATTTTCTTACTAATATCTTGTCTTCTTTTTTTTTTTTTTTTTTTTTGTGTAATTAATGAAAAATGTTTGAGGTTGAAATACATTTTCTTATTAAGCAAGAGTTGAGCCAAATACAAAGCTTTCTATTTGTATCACAGTCCATTTCAAGAATCAAGTGCATTCACTGCTAATAAATTTAAGTGGAACCACAACTAATAAATATAATTAATTCCAAAAATCAAGTTGAGCGAGGTACAACCTTCTACTTGCATCGGTCCAATCCGAAAATCAAGTAATTCACAAGTAATCAATTAATTTTATCTGTATTTGATTAAAAACTCTCTTAAAGATAAACTAGTTATATATTTAGTTACATATTATATTTTAGTTTCGATGGTGTAAAAATCTGTTATATCTTATTTATGTATAAATGCATGCCATTACCTTATTTTATATTTACAGTTATTCATAAATTCATATTTGTAATTTATAATCACTGATTATTATTATTTACTTATTTATAAAAATAAATACCACCTGAATTATAAAAATATGGTTCCACATTTTGTTTTATCGTTCATATACATATTAGACTTCATAAATAAATACTTACATATCATTAACATACACTTCTTCATTAATACTTGCACACACTCATCAAATGATCACATCATTAACATACACCTCATCACACACTCAATCACATCATTAATACTCTTGCACACAGTCATCAAATGTGTAAATATCATTAATACTCTTGTGTGTGTAAATACTCACATGTCATTGACATATATTTCATTATAAATACCTGCATATAGTCATTATTGAGGTAAATATTATAATGTGAATCTTATAAAAAGTGTGCACTTCTTATTATAATTGCAATTAACATATATTTCATTATAAATACCTGCATATAGTCATAGGTAAAATATTATAATGTGAGTGTTATAAAAACTGTCTTTTTATCATAATTAGTTATGTGTTGATATAGATAAATTGTTTTTAAATCTAGAAAAATATTGGCATTGAATGTTAAAAAAAAAAAAAAAATATATATATATATATATATATATATATTATACATGATATTAGAAAAAAAAAAAGGTAAAAAATCAAACTAGAAAATTTATAATTATAATTTTTTTATATTTACAAATATCGATATCAAATGTCGATATTCATTTGATATTCAAAAAAGGACTGAAAAATCATAATATTTATTAATATTTATAACTAGAATTTTTTATATTTACAAACATTTCCGTTTGATGATATCTAATCTCATCTTTATATCAATCAATATATATCTTATTTTTCATCTTCATTGGATAAGAATGAATATATTATAAATATGCAAGATATGTTAACCTACTTTAAAGATTGGTAAATATATAAAAATATCAAGTTATTAATTTTGTTTTTTTTTTCTTTTGATATCGACATTAGATAATTTCATTAATTTTAAATTAAATATGTATAAAAATTTTAAATAAAATTGTTTGTACAATTCGAATTGTCGATGAATATTAAAAGAATTCAATTTCATCAAAACACCTAATTCAAATACCTACTTTTCTACCTAATACGTAATTTTCCAATTAAGAAAAATTAATGACAAAATTGCTATCTATATTTAGAAGGTAACATTGTATTTTTGTCATTCTTCTATTTATAAATGATATATTTAAAAACTTTTTATTTAGAAAAAAAAGTATTTAGAAATCGTGCCTATTTTTAATAGACAAAAAAAAGTGAAACAACCAGTACTATAAAAACAAAAATATCTTTTTTACATATCAAGGAAAGAAACCCTAATATCAGATCAGAAAACACACAAAAAAATCATCTTTATATTTTTAAAAATAGTAGTTAAAGAAAACCTAAAAACAAAAAAATCTTTTTTACATACTAAGGAAAGAAACCCTAATATCAGATCAGAAAACACACAAAAAAATCATCTTTATATTTTTAAAAATAGTAGTTAAAGAAAACCTAATATTAGGTAGGATTGAGAACAACTAAAATTTCGAGAATAACAAAAAAAAAACTATAATATTTTAACAAAACCCCTAATAGTAAGGTGTGAGAATAAAAAAATCCAGACCACAAGTACATCTACCATAATATCTCAATGCTAAAGAATAACAAAAACCAGGATCATTTTTAACCATTAGAATCATTTACACTTGCAACAATATCAACCAGTCACACTTGCGAGAAAACCTAATATCAAACTAGGACGAGTACACTACCGTCAGAATCATTTAACCACACTTGCGAGAAAACCTAATATCAAGTACACTACCGTCAGAATCATTTAACCATAAAATCATTTAACCACACTTGCGAGAAAACCTAATATCAAACATAATATCAAGTACACTAACTAGGACGAATACACTACCGTCAGAATCATTTAACCACACTTGCGAGAAAACCTAATATCATATCAACGAGTACACTACCGTCAGAATCATTTAAACACACTTGCGAGAAAACCTAATATCATATCAAGTACACTACCGTCAGAATCATTTAACCATAAAATCATTTAACCACACTTGCGAGAAAACCTAATATCAAACATTTAACCACACTTGCGAGAAAACCTAAAACCTAATATCAAACATTTAACCACACTTGCGAGAAAACCTAAAACCTAATATCAAACATTTAACCACACTTGCGAGAAAACCTAATATCAAACCAGGGCGAGTATACTACCGTCAGAATCATTTAACCATCACACGTGCGAGAAAACCTAATATCAAACCATATCATACTACTGAAGTTACCAACAAAGGAAAAACCTAATATTTCAACCTTAAGAATAATAAAAAAACCAGAATCATTAACAAACACCCTAAGAATAATAAAAACCAGAATCATTATCGATAATTAGAATTGTATTAAAACTAAGTCACCAACCAAGAAGAAACCTATACTTTGAGTTTATGAATTGAGAAACCTAATAATATCTCAGCAGAGTTGAAGAAAATATCTCGGAGTTGAAGAAGAAACCTAATATATCAATATATCAAGATACTCAGGAGAGTTGAAGAAGAAACTAAATATCTCAAGATACTCAGAGTTGTGGAAGAAAAGTTGAAGAAGAAACCGAGTATCTCAGAGTTCAACAAGAAGAAACCTAATATTTGAAGATAATCAGCAGATGGAAGAAAAGTTGAAGAAGAAACCTAGAAAAGTTGAAGAAGAAACCGAGTATCTTTACTTAGATTTGAACAAGAAGAAACCTAATATCTGAACTTAATATCTCAACATACTCAGAGTTGTGGAAGAAAAGTTGAAGAAGAAATCGAGTATCCTTACTCAGAGTTCAACAAGAAGAAACCTAATATCTGAAGATAATCAGCAGATGGAAGAAAAGTTGAAGAAGAAACCTAGAAAATTTGAAGAAGAAACCGAGTATCTTTACTCAGATTTGAACAAGAAGAAAAAACCTAATATCTGAATATCATCAGTAGAGTTGAAGAAGAAACCTAATATCTAAAGTTGGACAAGTAACCTAAAGTTGAGGAAGAAACCTAATACCTCAAGATACTCAAATAATCAACACAAACCTAATATAAGAAATCTAATATCTCAAGATACTCAGATAATCAACAGAAACCTAATATATGAAGATCATCAGAGTTGAAGAACAAACCTAATATCTAAAGTTGAACAAACCTAATATCTAAAGTTGGAGAAGTAAACTAAAGTTGAAGAAGAAACCTAATATCTCAAGATACTCAACATCAGTTGGGAAGAAAAAACAAACTCAAAATAAAATACTCAAAAAGTGTTGTTGATGCTGATGATGGCCTAATAAAATTGGAAAAAAAAAATAAGTGAAAGAAAAATGATAATAAATAATTAATTAACTATTCTTTATATTTATAATCTATATGACCAGTTCGAGGTTTAGAAAAAAAAATTGTAGTTGCTGTTGAAAAATCAGGTGCAGAAAATACCGTCAGTTACAGATCAGGTGCAGAAATGCAGAAAATATCGTCAGTTGCTGTTGATGCTGACCTAATAAAATTGAAAAAAAAAATAAGTGAAAGAAAAATGATAATAACTAATTAATTAACTATTCTTTATATTTATAATCTATATGACAAACTAAGCAGTTGGAGGTATAGAAAAAAAATTGTAGTTGCGGTTGAAAAATCAGGTGCAGAAAATATCGTCAGTGACAGAAAATACCGTCAGTTACAGATCAGGTGCAGAAGTGCAGAAAATATCTCAGTTGGTAAGTGTAAATACTGTCAGTTACAGATCAGGTGCAGAAGTGCAAAAAATATCGTCAGTTGCAGTTGTAAGTGTTACAGATCAAGTGCAGAAGTGCAGAAATAGAAGTGCAGAAAATATCGTCAGTTGCAGTTGTAAGTGCAGGAGATAAAAATTTCTTATATAGTGACAACTTAAAAAAAAAAAATAGTATCTGCCAACCAAGAAAAATAAAAAGAAATAATTAATTAGCTATTCTTTATATTTATACAACTTGAAAAAAAAAATTAATAGTCTGCCAACAAAGAAAAATAAAAATAAACAATTAATTAGCTATTCTTTTATATTTATAGAAGTTACAGGTATAGAAAAAAATGTCGAAAATTAAAAATCAGGTACACACAATAAAAACTTCACAGTTCAGGTATTGACAAACTAAGCAGTTGCAGATATAGAAAAAAATGTAGAAAATTAAAAATCACAATAAAAACCTCATTTGCAGTTCAAGTATCTGACAAACTAAGCAGTTGCAGATACAAGAATAGTTAGAAATAGTTAGAAATAGTTGCAGATATAAAAATAAATGTAGAAAATTAAAAATCACAATAAAAACCTTAAAGTATCTGGCAAATTAAGCAGTTGCAGATACAGAAACATAGAAATGTTTTTTGCAAAAAATTAAAAAATCAGGTGCACAAAATAAAAATGAGTGGTAGGTATAGAAAAACAAAATGACTTGCAGTGCAGAAAATTAAAAATCAGATGTGGAAAATAAAAACCTTAAACATAAGGTGTAGAAAAACCGTCAGTTGTAGTTGTGAGGGCAGAAGATAAAAACTTCCAACATCAAAATAAAATTAAAAATCAGATGCAGAAAATAAAAACAACAGTTGCAACAGTTGCAAGTGTAGAAAATAAAAACTTCCAACTTAAAAATAAAATAAAATTATAAGTATAATTTCTTATAAGTACAGCCTCCCAACCAGCAGTATAATTTATAATCTATCTGCAGATTAATTAGTATTTTTTAAGAGCGGAAGATAAAAACTCTTTATATACTAACATTTTCATAAAAATTGGGTGGATGAAAATGAACTAAGTAGCTAATCTTTTACATGTATAATTTATAATTTTTTAAAATATAATCTACAAAAAATTAACGTATGGAAGATAAAAACCTAGGAAAGAAAAAAAATTAACGATGAAAAAGAAAAAAAAAACTAGTATTTGTAGATGTCTTCTTTGGAAAATGAAAAAACAAAATTAATTAATATTTTTAACAGGAAGATAGGAAATTTTTTATGAGGATATTTAAATAAAAAGATAAGAACCGAAAGAAAAAAAGTTGAGGATGAAAATGAAAAAAATAATAACTAATTACATATTTATTATATTTATAGTCTATCAACAATTAATAAGCTAATTTTTTTTTTCATGTATAGTGTAAATATATCTGTATATATCTTTTTAGCAAATAAATAAAAATTAATTAATTAGTATTTTTTAAATATATAATCTACCAAAAACTAGTTAATATGTGGAAGATAAAACTTAGGAAATAAAAATATTGAGGATATCAAAGAAAAAAAAAACTTAGAAAATAAAAATATTGAGGATATCAAAGAAAAACAATTAGGAATGGAAGATAACAACTCAGGAAAGAAAAAATTGAGGATACTTAAAAAAACTAAGAAAGAAAACAAATTGAGGATAGATTGGTAGGTGACAAGAATAAAAAAACTACAAACGGAAGATAAAAAAATATAAATAATCAAAAAAGAATTAATTCAACTCAACTCATAATCTTTATCAAATTAGAAAGTTAATTTCATGTTAAATATAATTTTTATTTTGTGCCTTTCTCTTTCATAAATTTACATATATACATTTTTTATTTTATACTATATATGTATAATCTTCTAATCATATTAGTTAAATTCGAAATTGAATATTTGGACTTGATAAGGTACACAAAATAAATTAATTTGAATACAATTTTTTGATAATTGAAAAGATTTAAGATTCTCTTCTTAACTCAAACACCTCAACAAGTAAAAAAGAAATATTATTTAACTTTGTTTCATATTAATATTGTTTAAGTTTGTTTCATATTGGTTCACATCAAGGTTTGTTCAAACTCCAGTATTAATGAAAAATAAACTAAATTGTTTATTTGATTTCTATAAGCTCAAATAGATTAAATCACTTTACTTAATTTGTTTTACCTACTAATTAATTTTGATATGTAAATGAGAAGTATATACCAAGTAACTCGACACTAAATTTATTCTTTAATAAAATAAAAGGGCTTGGTCTCAACTCAATAAGTATAAAGATAAAACAAATGTTATTCTTTAAAAAAAACAAAAAAAGATAAACAAATTTATGAACACTAAATTAATGTCTAACATTCTATTGGGCCCAATAATTTGAGGTCCAAATTAATGTCCAGCAGCTATTGCGTTTGAATATTATGAATATTTTATACAAACTGAATAGACTACTGGCTGAAGGCCTAACCTAATGGATTATTATTTTATGTCACCATTATCTTTATATTTTATGTTGACTTGGTTTTATTAATTCGGCCATTGTTGTTGATTGTAGCTGCACAATTGAAATATTTTGACTTTCCATAAGACCTTGTTGCCCAATAGATATGGTACAATCATATCTAAATAAATATTTAATTAATGGTTTAATAAATATTTGAAGTAAAAATACTGTTTTAAAAAAAAGTTAATAACACTTTGAACTAAATTTCAAAAAATAATAAGTAATACCTTTAAAAACGATACTTTTCAAGTTACTTTGTCGAAGTAAAATAAAAATAGTGAGTAATAGTTCTAAGAGTACAATATTTTTATAGTACATTTAATTAATTGATAACTTCTGAGACAATCATCTAATATTAAACATTTCACTAATTGATTTTTAGGGATTTTTTTAACCCTCTAATTCTATCTCATTGGATCTGTCATCATTTATCATCTAATTTTTAATTATTTATATTTAAGAAATATAATTTTTAATCCTCAAACATACGATATCAAGTAACTGTTTTTTTATTATTTAAATTTAATTTTAACATCATGTTTTTAATTGAAAAAACACTAATTTTTTCTGATCACAAATTAGTTTTCTTCATCAAACATCCTTAAATTAATTATAATAAATCAAAAAAAAATTATGTTTCTTTCATATAGATACATAAGTTAGAGTTTAATTATTAATTATTAATATTAATACTTCGAGCATCCTGAACTTGTACACATTAATAAAATAAAGTTTATTTTTTAATTATTAATTTTAATTTAGTGTTAAATATGAATTTTAATTAAAAAAATAAAAATTGACCGTTGTAGCAAATAACAGAAATATAAAATGATAATGTAAAATATAAAAGACTAAAAATGAAAAGGTAAAAAATAAGTGATGAAAACTTCTTAAACTTAGAAGAAAAAATACATTTTTCCCCCATTTTTATAAACTACCTTCCTTCTATTAGGTCGTATATATGTTATATTTAAGTTAACTTTTGCATGTGCCAATTAAGTTAATTGAAAATCATTATTGTGCACATCTAAATAAATTTGTCCGTCAGAGCCATTTGATCCCCTACCCACCAAGACCAAGGTCTTGTCTTTAATAAATGATCATGATCAACTGTGCAACTTGCAATATCAAAATTAATCTCGGTTTATTGTCAAATAGTTTCTCACTTACGAAATAAAATCATGAATAATCAATGCCTTCATAAGAGTAAAGTATGAAATTTTAAGAAAGAAGAAATTTCATATCCTTTACAAAACTAATAATAAACATACTTAGAGATATCACTAATTCCTATCACAATTAAGCATCAATTTTACTTTTCAATTATAAATAATATCACAATTCAATAAAATAATAAATTTACTCTTATTAATAAGATATAATTGTAATAGAGATAAAGACAAATTTACCATCATATAAGTTCTTTTTGAACTACTTCACTTTTAACTTGTAAATAAGACTATTTTTGACAATTAATCTGTTAAAAAAATAAGAAAATTATATTATGCGGTAAAAAAAAATTCTTTATTTGGTTTAGTGGATTTCAAGTCATGTTTCTTAGTAAATAACATACCCCTTCCAATATCTCAAAAAAAGTCACGATGAACAATGATGGATCAAGGATTTTTATTTTTAATAAGTTAATAAATAAAAAAAATATTATATGATGCAAATTCGAACTTTGCTTATGAATTTTCAAGAGTAGAATATCATTTGAATTACAAGCTTCATGGTAACAGATGTTAGATTTCGTTTTGAGGGTTTTTTTTAATTATTTTTTTATTTATTAATATTATAACATAAAATGGATGGGGATAGAATTCTTGAAATGAGGTTTTTCAAAGAGTAAACAATATGAGGATAACAACAAAAAAATCGCATGGCACCTCCATGGTCCTCAAAGTGCGTAACTTTTAAAAACACTAACAACAAAAAAATGCAGAATTTTAAACATATATACAAGACAAAGTATACCGCCCCACTATTTTTGGAAGTCCTAAACCGCCAACCCCATTGATTAGTGGATTACCATTGCAATTTACCCTAATTACAATGTAAACATGAATTTAAAAAGAAAATAATACTCAGAAATTGTTTTTAATGTTAATAAGTACACCACTAAATACAAACTTCTATTATTGCATTCTTCCGGATTCCTCCACTTACTGAAGGTACGACTATCTTCCATAATGGATTTTACGATTATCTTTCATTAATATATCAAGATATATCAAAAAATCTTAGTTTTTAAATTATATTGTTTGATTTCTATTTTATTGTTATATTTGTATTGTGCATAATCTTGCAGATGAGCTGAAATCTAAGCATTGATTTGCATTAATGTAGAAGTTGAGAAATTGGATTAATAAGATGACGATGCAATCCACGGGACATTGTTGATGATTCTTCTCAACAAATTTTGTACATATTCCAAAATGTTGTTAAAAAGAAAATTATGCAATACTATTAAGGTTCGTTAAAACAATCATTTTTCAGTGATGATCAGTTAATATTTAAATTTTGTGTGTTTCCGTCATAGAGAAGTAAGTTTACCTAAAAGAAATTCATAAGAATCGAATTTTTAATTATAATAACTAAAATTCTAATGATTATGTTTTTGGTTTAAAATGTTTTGTACATTCATGAATTTAGGTTTCGGCCGTATATAGAAAATACGCCCAAGTATTGAATGAGAGTTGTTTATATATTATTTTTGAATTCATAGTTGGTGATGACAATCTTAAATATAAGACATCAACACACACATATATATAAAGTGAATTTACAACTCTAAGATTATGCTAAAAGAAATTTCGAATGATTAATTCTGATAATTCTCTATAATTCAAGACATTTTACTAGAATAATAACTAAAGAAATTGATGAGAGAGTAAATTGTTTAATAAGTATCAAATTTGTATTATTACAACCGATCGAATACATATAAAGTTGATGTGTGAATTTTATTGCTAAAAAAAATATTTCATATATAACTGGTTAACTGGTTGCTAGATAATACCTTCTTTATTTATATTTAGTTTGCATTTGTAATTATTTATGTTTGATATTTTGATTGATGTAAAAAAAAAATTTTATAATTTTTTTAGGAAATGTCAAATTACGGTGTACTTTATGTGATGACTAACATAGATAATTTTTTTCTTTATTAAATGTTGGATCACCCATTCCTATTGTTATTATTTTGCAGATATGTCGAGCAATAAAAGATAATTATATATTCATTGCAAGCCACTGAAAATAATAATATTGTTATGTTTATTTAATATATATATGATATATGTTTTTCCAATGTACAAATATCAATAAAAAGGTGAAGTGAAAATTTCCAATAATATTTATTGCGTAGGTAAAATAATTTTTAGTTGACTTATTTAATATATTAAATTTACATTTTTACAAAAATTTTAATCCATTGCATCACACCGGACAAAAACTAATTTATGCATATACTGATATCAAATGTTGATAGAGAAAAAAGACTCAAAAATCATAAAAGTTACTATTGATATCAATATAGTAACATATATTGATATCAAATGTTGATATTGGACAAAGACTGAAAAATCATAAAAGTTACTATTTTGAAAATTATATTACTTTTTAAATATTTACTAATATCTTCATTTCAGGATTTCTAATCCCATCTTTATTTCAATCCAACGATATATCAATATATTTTTTTGTATTAAAAAATATTATAGAAAATATTATTCATCTTTGTTGGATAACAATGAATATTATAAATATTAAAGATATTTTAACGTATTTTAAAGATGAATATAAAAAAAAAAAAACATGAATGTCGTTAATTTGTTTTTTTATTTTGATATCGACATTAGATAATTTGATAAATTAAATAGTTATAATTTCCATAAATTTTAAATAAAATTATTTGTAATACAATTTGAATTGAATATAAAAATGTCGGTGAATATTAAGTAAAACACCTAATTTCCCAGTTGTAAAAAAAAAAAAAAAAAAACTGTCTTCCTAACCCTTATTCACTAACTTAAATACCTAATTTACTAATTATTAAAATTAAAGTTATGTACTAATTCTAACAACAAATCTCCACATTTAAGTCCAAAATTTATGATATATGGGGACAACTGAATACAATGAAGTTAGGTAAAAAAATTAGGATAGATACTAAAAAAAATTGAGGATACATAAAGAAAAATCTTTTGAGGAAAAAAAAAACAGCTATAGGGGTGCCAATATAGCTTCTGGAATGTGGGCTCTATGATCCATTATCTAACCGTTGTATTGATAAGGCCCAAATTAATGATCCAGTGGGTTTGAATATTTCAAAACCATATAGACTACATACTAAGACTAATGTTATTGGGTTGAAGGCCCGCCCCAATGGATCAATCATTTATTTTATGTGAGCATTATCTATTGTCAATTTTACGTAAAATATAAAACTATGGGCACTTCATTTTCTTGATTTTATTAATTCCTTCATTTTCGTTGTTATTGATTTTAGCTGCAATATTGAATTTTTTTAACTTCCATAAGACCTTATTGCCCAACACATAAGGTAGAAGTCATGTCTAAATAAATGTTTAATAAATATTTGAATAAACAGTATTATGGTTCTAGAAATAAAATGTTATCTTTCCAAGTAAGAGTGAAACATATTTGCAGTAACAATACTAATTTTCAAATAAAAAGTAATACTTTGGATTGAATTTCAAAAAAATAATAAGTAATACCTTCAAAAATGATACTTTTCAGATTAAAAGTAAATTTTTTCTTAAAGAAAAAATAAATAAATATACATATAAAAACAAGACCATTTTCTATTTTTCCTCCTAAAAATGACTCATGAATAGAAATAAAGTAGTTAAAGAAGAAAAGAAATTGAAATTGCGGTAAAAGCTGCAAGCCTAAAGGGAGAGGGGGAATGGGCTGGGCTGGGCTGGGCTGGGCTGGACTGGAAGGATTGGGTATTGAGGGGTGTGTGCATAGACTTTATTTTTTTAATTGAATTTCTATAATTGATAATTCAAATTAAATTATTTTCTCATAAAATTCATTTTATGTATTAATTAGTTTATCACTTTTATATATAAGTTTGGTTATTGTCATTTTCGTCTCATATTTTTAATTTTATGTTATGTGGATTTTTTATAAACAAGTTCTAATTCAAATTAAATAATCTATTATGTAAAATTAATTTTCAATGTATGATGTATAAAAGCTATCATATGTATTTGTAATATTATTAATTGTTATTTTTGTTTCATATTTGTACTTTCCATTGAGTTGAGAGTATGATAGTTTATTTTTTAAACAAAATATAATTTCATGTTAAATGACTTTTTGAATTAATATTTGTTTGTTATTACAAGATATATCATTTTTTTAATTCATTTTTATAATTTTCAATTTTTAACTTGCATTGGAACAATAAAATATATCAAAATTTTCTGTTTACGTTTATTTATTTTTTAATTTGTAATAGTTTTGGTTATAATAGTAGACTAAAATGCGATAAATAAAAAAAATTGTTTTAAATAAAAAATAAAATTACATAATGAAATTGACAATAAATAAAATATAAATACATTTTTGAAGCTAAAAATATTTTAAAAATGTGACAATAATGTTAAAGCTATAAAATTTTATGATCATGGAATAAATAGTAAGACCACAACCAAAAGTTATATCTATGAAAAAATAAATCCTAATGAAATAATGAAATAAAAAAAATTATGGTCCAATTATATATTCAATATTTTTATTCACTTAATTAGTATTTAGTTACTCTTTATTTTTTTATTGTTTATTTATGTACTAAGTATATTTATTATTTTTATTCAGGGGTTTGGGTTACGCTGCCCTCATTCTGTTTATTTATTTTTTTAATTATAATTCTTTTGAGATTTAGTTAAGCAAAATTAATTCATAACTTCTAAAACAATCATCTGATATGGTACATTTAATTAATTGATTTTTAACCTCTAGTACGTCGTATGATATATTTTAGTTGACAGTTGGATGTGCCAATTAAATCAATTGAAAATCATTATTGTGAACATCTAAATAAATTTGTCCCGTCAGAGACATTTTATCTGAAATAGGATATTTTCAAAAATTAAATGAGGTGGAACCCCTTCACTGACAAAAAAAGTTTTGTCATTAATAAATGAACATGATCAACTGTGTAACTAGCAATAGCAAAATTAATTTCGGTTTTCTATCACAATTAAAATTTAATTTTCTACCATACAAAATAAATAATACGTTTTTCTACCATATTTAATAAGATAATAAATTTATCCTTATTAATAAGACATAATTATAATAGAAGTAACTCTTTCATACATCACTTACATGAATTTAGATTCATGCAACTGGGTCGATCGGACCTTTATATTATATTAATATGATTTTTATATATTTTGACATAGAAAAAAAAAAGAATTTCAACACAATTTGTACATATAAACCTTTATATGATATTACTTTTACCTTTATATGATATAATGTATACTTTTATATTAACATAATTATACTTTTATGTAATATATAAATGTGCAACTAATATAATTAAAAGATATACGTAATATCACATAAAGGTATCTTTGATCCACAAAAGCACTGAAATTCTTTCTTTTATTTCTAAGTTATAATACATAAAAGTTACGATATTTGTACATAAAAGTCATACTAATATAATAAAAAGTTCATACAATTATAACATAAAGATAACACATGAATCAAAAACTCATGGATCCAATAGGATCGATCCGAATTATACGAATCTAAAATTCATGCACCAATTTCACAGGAATTTTTACTTTATAGTAGTGATAAAATAAATTTACCATCACATTAATTGTTTTTACAATATTTCACATGTGATAAAAAATAAGAAAAATATATTGTATAGTAAAAGAGGTGTTCTTTATTCGATTTTGTGGTGTTTCAAAAGCTACTAAATAACATACCCCTTCAATATCTTAAAAAAAGTCATGATGGTCCATTTAGGATTTTATTTTAGGGGATTTTTTCTTTTAATATTATAACATAAAACAGACCTAAGTAGAATTTTATGTAGTAATGGGTAATTTTTATAATATAAGGAAACAAACTCTTATAAAATAATGATTAAATGAAAAATATAAGGAAAAACTACATTAATAATAACACTTTAAAAGTGGCGATCCTCCTAAATTCATCCCCGGTTCCAATTCAATTCAATAGCTATTTTACTTCTATTTTAAAACGGAGATAGTACTGTTTGTCTAAAAGAAAAAATTGAATTTTTTTCACAATTTAAGGACTATGATTCTTGAAATGAATTTTTCTTTGTACATGTTTCAAAGAGTTGACAATACGAGGATAATAATGAAAAATATCACATGGCACATACATGATCCTCATCAAATTTGCGTACCTTTTAAAACATTAACAACCAAAAAATGCTAATTTATACAAGACAAAAAATATCGCCCCCTATTTTTGGAAGTCCAAAAGCCAACCCCATCATTAGTGGTTTAATATTGCAATTTACCGTTACTCCATAAAGAATATAATTGACAACTCGAATCTTTCACAAACTTCCCAACCAGTACTAATATTATCAACTATTAACAATCGAAATATGGTTAAAAGAAAAAATCTCTATTTGAGGGAAGTCGATGATTATTTATAACTATTACCCTGACACCAAAAAAGAGTTCGACCCAATTAAAACGTATACATGACTTTCAAAAGAAAATAATAATCAGAAATCATTCATAATTTTAAGATTTTAAAAAATCTGATACGATATTATATAATTAAGACATATGCTACATTCAAATTATAATTTAATAATATGTGTAATTGTATTTTAAAAGTTTAATTGACAGAAAAATCATAATATTTATTTGGATTTTTTTTTAACCAAAATTTTCACTATTAATCAAAATAATATAATTTTATATGTATAGTATGTTTTTTAACCTTAGTAAATTAAAAAAAAAAAATTCTGATGTGCCCTTTACACTTCAGACCAGTGTTTTCATAATCGGACCGAACCGATCGGTTCAACCGGTTTAAACGGGAACCGATACGGAAACCGGTCCAAATACACTAAATTAATCGTTTTTTCGGTTAAACCGAAAAAAATCGGTTGAACCGGTTATAACCGGGAACCGAAAACCTGTTCAACCGGAAAATCAGTTTTTTTTTTTTAAAATTACATCCACTTCTTGTTTTAGAATATAAAATAATTATCTTTCATCTTTGGGCTTCCAAATTGGGCTTCAAAAGTTAAAAAAAAAAACTAAAAGAAGTAAAGAAAACGATGATCTTTGTGATATGATCATCAAGATTCAAAATATTTTACTTTGTCATTTTATCTATCTTAAATTTTAGTATTTAATATTTTAATTTTAAGTTTGAGACTTCATTATGGATTATGGAGTATATAGTTTGACATTTTATGATTTTATTGTAATTATTTTAATATGGTCATATAAATGCATAACTTTTTTAATGTAATATAAATAATATTGAAAAAAAATAGACAAAGATCATTTTATGGTTCAACCGATCCGACCGGTTGAACCGTGAACCGGTGGTCAGGCCGGTTTGGCCACCGATTCAGTTATGAAAACATTGCTTCAGACATCAGCTACAAAATATGCCAATTTTGCAAAGATAAATTTGAAGAATCGAACTTCAAGAATTATTTATTTATTTTTTAAATTGGATGTGTAATTTTTTTTTAAAAATTGATTGAGGTCAAAAAAATATACTATATATATAAGGTAATGTTATTTTGATTAAAATAATAATTAAGTATTGTGATTTTTGAGAATTAATATTTTTTTTTTTGGAGATATAATTGATGTATTGGAAAGGAGCTATAGAACCGACACATATAGAGTGCGTACCGTACGTGCACTGAATGTTGCACCAAAAAAAAAAAAAAAAAAGAGATGATAAATACTGTTTTTGGATTTATTATTGAATTATTGTTTCTTATTTTACCTTGGTGGCCAGTGTATGAAATAATTCATATGATAGAAACAGAAGCTGTTGACTGAGAACATTAATATTAAAAATAAAAAAAATAAAAAGTAAAATTGTGGCCATAGCCAATACACAAGTACACAACACAGGCTGTATGGGGAAGATTATATGGGACCTAACCTTTTCACGTCGACATAATGTTGGTACTCACGATATTGTACAAAATCGTACTTGATTTGATCTCATATCTTCTTTTTTTGTTAATTATTTAATTTCACCTCCATTTTATTGTTGGTCTTCTTGTCCAGTCCCCATCTTTGGATTTACATTGTTTTCGCTGTCACAAATGGTAGAAACTACTTGGTGATATAATTTTTTGACATTCTTGTGAGAATATCAAAATTTGCACCGATTTCAAGAGTAGATTTTGTTAGACAAATTGATCCTGGTAAGTAGTTTTCAACTAATTCAAATGACTTCGAGCTTAATCAATTGCTTATCTTGAATGAACTGGAAATATTATTAAATCAAGTTAAACCGACATTGAGTCAAATAAGTCAAATTTCACATTTAACTTCATAATCTTAAAGCAAAGCGCATCTGATGTTTAAATTTAACATACATACCACTCTAAATCACATATGAAGAGTCATACATATATAGTTTATAATTTTTATTATTATAATAAGTAAAATCTAAACATCCAGAAATATTTACGATGCACGTTACTTTGTTAGAACTTAATGTGTACTTAAATTTCATATTTTAAATAAACTAATAGTTTTCTTCCAATTCTGTGTAGATGACAATTATAATTTTAAACTTAAGTTTGAATGTTCAAATTTCAGCTCTAGATTAAATTAATGCCAGAAGTTAGTAGTAGTAATGTTGTTGTTGTTGTTGTTAATGGAAAATAAAATAAAATTTGAAACACTATTCAATTGTTGCATCTCAAATTTTCAATTACATCGCTCATGTGGTGGCCCGATTAACTCTGGACTTATGCATTGACTAATCATACCATGTAATTAATTTGATAGTTCATGGATCCTCAATCACCAAATTAGTATCAATTTTTTTTCATTTTGAGTTTGAGTCCACATTACTTTATTTTGGGACCTTCCAAAAGATCTCATCCTGATGAAAATATATAAATCCACACATAATACTAGTGTAAATGTAGGACATGTGTCATTCTAAAACAAATTCAACAATTAAATTAAAATTTTCTTTTTTTACTTTTTAATCACATTCACATATATATTCATAAGAAAATAATAAAATGTCCAATATATACAATTTTTGATATGTTTACTGATAATATGTTATAATCTCATCTCTGAAAATTATTTAAAAAAATTAATTGATATACTGGATATTTAATATATCTACCAAAGATGAGAAGATAACAAGTTTGTATATTCATACACAATCAATGAAAATATCATGAAATAAATAATGCATGTACAACAACAAATCAATACACTAATATGGGCAGCTCAGTCACACAATTATAGTCCACTAACCAAGCATTTGAACAAAAAAATCATACATTAAATCAAACAAAAAAACCATGAAAATCATCAGGTGAAAATTTTCACATGGGGGCCCGGGATATAGGGTTTTTAACTTTGGTGTTATCCCTAATATGTGATGACCTGCAAGTTGCAAACCAAGATTTGATGGTTTTGGCTAAGGCATTGCACGTGTAACTTGTACTACATCTAATAATATATGTACTGTTGAAATTAAATTTGACACACATCTCAAGACACTGGTTCCCTTTAAATGTCTTCTCTCATCGTGGACCCAATCTCTGACCTAACTCTTTTCAATATCTACGTTACTTTTTTTTTTCTCAACTATTACCTTAAACCGACTGTCGGCGGCCTATAAGAACTGTTTCACTAGTGGCAATTACTAGGATTTAGAAGAACCAAAAAATAAATAAATAGTTTAGCTATTATAATTAAGATTAATTAACTTTCTTTCGATAACTAATGAGTAAGTGTATAGCCGATCTCACTGAATTCGGTAAAATATTTAGTTGTAATAATTAATTATGTTCTAATTAATTTTACTTTTGTCTATTTTTTCTTTCTATTAGCATATTGTATTGGACTTTAAATATATGTGAAACACATAAATAAAAGAGTAGAATAATCCGTGTAAGACTGTTGCTATATAAATATATTTAACTTGGATTTTTTTTTCATTTTATTATTGAGTTGAAAAACTATACATGGCATAATATGGATTTATACTTGATTTATTTTAGAGCACTCATATATATGAAGGAGATATTTTATAAAACACACACAGCCCCCACCCCCTACTTCTATTCGAGGTTAAAACATTTTATAGAACACGTACAATCCCAAACCCTACTTCTATTCCAGATTAATAACAATAACTATAAAAATCTAGACAGTGACCATCTTATAAATTTAATTTTATGAGACAGAATTTTACTATCTACGACATAAATCGATTTTTAAAAATCAATATCAATCAGTACTATTTTGTGGATAATGAATGGTGGGTAACCTATTGTCACTATTTGATGGTGCACTCACAAAATTCATAGTCACAATGAAAATACTAGCAGTTAATATTATATGCGATCGATGAGTTATTTAAAGCAGAATAATAGCTGGTGTGTCTGGAGGTTGCCTTTACAAATAGGAGGCAAATATCTTGTTATTTGATTTTCTTCTCCCTTCCCACTCACCTTCCAAATACCCCCAATTCAGTACTTTATTTAATAATAAACCCATTTGTCTCCAAATAAAATAAATAATAAACCCATTAAATTTGATTCAAGAAACTACCACTCTCTTTCCTCTCACACTCACCAACTCTCATCCTTCATCATATAAATCCCTCTCTAATCTTCTCACTTCAATCCCACACAAACTCTCATAACAAAAATCCCTAAATCCCAGCTTTTCCACTTCATCTCAATCGACACTCAAGAGTGAAGGAGAATGGCCTTAATTATATCTCCAAGAAAACTGAGATATGATCTCTATTCATACTCATACGAACAAGACTCAAACACACCTTTAGTGATATCAGTTCTTGCTTCTCTAATTGAAAGAACGCTTACCAGGAATGAGAGGATCGCCAAGAACTGCAAATGGCCATTGTCGAAAACCCGAGTTTTCGACTCCAACGAGACGCCCGATATGACGGTTCAATCGTATTTAGAGAGGATCTTCAGATACACAAGAGCTGGTCCATCAGTTTACGTCGTCGCATATGTTTATATCGACAGATTTTGCCAGCTTCATCCAGAGTTTCGAATTGGAGCTAGGAATGTGCATCGATTTCTCATCACAACAATCATGGTGGCTTCGAAATATGTCGAGGATATGTGAGTCAAGCATTTCTTCAAACACCTTTTGTGATCATCATAAAACTCTAAACTTGATTTATGCAATGTACTTACTTTCTGTGTTGTGATTGTGCAGGAATTACAGAAATTCGTACTTTGCTCGAGTTGGGGGATTGAAAACAGATGAAATGAACAAATTAGAGGTGGAATTTCTGTTCTTGATGAAGTTCAAATTGCATGTGAATGTGAGTGTGTTCGAGAGTTATTGCAGCCATTTAGAGAGAGAAGTAAGCATAGGAGGAGGGTATCAAGTAGAGAAAACATTGAGGTGTGCTGAAGAAATCAAAACTATGCAAACACAACAAAGAAGATACGATGATCAGATCGCTCACCTTTTGCTCTAATTTCATCTCTTCTATTTGTAACTTTAACTGTCAATTTTTCTTTTCTTTTCAAATTACGCATATAAATACCCAATTGTACAGAAAATTGTGTCATATAAAATCTTTTAGATTTTCTTATGGGATGTTTTAATTATACTATATGGGTGAAATCTGAGTTTCTTTTCCATATATGGATCTTTATAGTGAGAGTTGGCTTTGTGATTAAAGTGTGATGTATGCCTATGCTTTGTTCGGGATTTAGAAATGGAAATTAAATGGCTGCCAAAAATGACGCCGTTTTTGTGTTCTCACCTTTTTTTTTATTTACATTATGTAGTTGTTTTTACTTTTTACCAACTTGCTGCTTGTTAGGGGTTATTTTAAAAGAAAAAAAAAATTAAAGAAAATATTTTTACAAGCCAACATAACGTCAAATCCTGATTCATTAGAAATAAATGAGTAGAAAAAAGTGTTTGAGTACGGTTAGACAAAAAATGAGGAAATTGCTAATTATATTAGAATAGCATATATATATATATATAATATATATATATATATATATATATATATATATATATATGAGATCATATATTACACTACCAACATCTTCTATCCAATAATATCACTACTTATCTAACGTACATTCAATATTATAAAATATGAGATGTAGTATCAAATGTAATAGAGAATCTAATCCAAAACTATTGAGAACGTTCAACTTGAATAGAATTAGAGTTGTTTACTTTATATTAATTAGGCATAACGTTTAACTTGGCTATTAAAGAAAAAGGAAAAAAGTGACAGAAGATCTCGTGTTTTAATCATAAATGTATATGGTATATGATAATGTGTTTAACTTGGCTATTAAAGAAAAAAAAGAAGGGAAAAAGTGACAGAAGATCTTGTGTTTTAATCAGAAATGTATAATATAGTATAAGATAATGTACGTATTTGATTTAATTTTGAAGAGGATAATTAGTATTACTTCAAACAACTCTCTAATACAATGAGTGAGGTATATTTTGATCAATAAAACTTATATGAGACTGTTTCACAAATTAATTACCGTGAATAGATCCTTATTACGCACAAACAAAATTTAATTTTATTAATTCATATGTAAAATGTGAAGTGTTAGATTATAAATATATCCATGTCACATAACTAGATAAGGAGATAGTCTCATATAAGACTCACTATTACTCATTCCAATTTATTTTATCTTTGAATTTAATTTTTGTTTACAAAGATTAAGAAAAATTTAATACTATATTATTTTCTTTTAGAAAAATTAAAGCTTAGTAGCTAACTAATTATTTCAAATAAATTGAAAATTCAAGGTAAATTTGGAAAGAGGTTATGAAGATGAAGTGGAAAAGAATTATTTTATAAAAAGAAGAGAGTTTTTGGCAATTTTTTTAATGTTGCTAGGATTCATATATTAAATTCTTGAGTTCTTATAAATAACTAAATAAGCTAAAATATATTTGATGATAAATTATTCATTTATATGATGTGGGTGTGTGGTAGGCTGGTAGCTGCTGATATAAATCAAGGTTGTATTAGCTTCAATGATTGCTATTGGACATGGAAAGTTTATGCTGAATTATTGCTAATGATTACATTTATTAAAAAACAAATATTTTCTAAAACAAACACTGAGGTTGTGTGGAAGAAATAATATGTAACTGAAAAAAAATGCAGGTTAATAAATTCCGGACCAAATCTAATTATTGAGAAGAATGAAAACATTATAATTATTTGGGATTACTTTACAAAGCATATATAATATTACAAATTTAATTTCATATGTTAGATGGCACAATATATAACTCATAAAATTAGAGATATTTGACTTGTAAAAATGAATTTGAGTTTGGAACAATAGTGATTCATATAAATTTTTGTATAATATAAAAGTTACCCTTCGTCCCATCATTAAAATTGTCAAGGTATGATTAAGAACACTTAATAATTACACTCTTAATTAATCATAGTACAACTCAGCTTGTCACCCTTTAAGTACAATTCAAGGAATAATCTCAATATATTTATTCAACTAAATCTCTTCACTAATAAAAGAGATGACTTCGTGTAAACTTCGAGATTTTGTCGTTTTCTATGGTTTAACGACTCATTGCCTTCTTACACGAAACATTCACCAAACATCGGTTTGGAATTTTTTATTTATTTAATTGATTAAGAATTTAAAACTTGATTAATTGTAGTTTATGAAAGATAAATAATGAGCATAATATATTGTCTTTATCTGATTACAGTGTTGTTTATATATGACGACTTTCTAGCATTATCTTGAGAATTCTAACTACATTTGCATGCACACAATTTATGTAAATGGGTCCAACTATTAAAAGAGTGTACGAGTGTGTTAAAATTAGATATGGTGCCATTCTTAATGCAATCTAACAAAATATAAAAAATATCCTTAAAATTTGATCTATTTACTAAAAATAAAAAATAAAAATTGTGTTTTGTAAGTCGAAACTATGAATATTCTCTTGGGAACTACAAACATCCTGTTGAAGTTTGTGTCATTCTTACAAGGGTCAAGTCCAAAACTACCCCTTTTTATAATGTAAGGAACTTTTCTACCCCTTATTTATAAAAATAACTTTTTTTACCCATTTTTAAGGTATTTTGTTAAATACATTCCAATACTACCCTTTAACTATATTTACATTTTAATATTTCAAAATACATAAAATTCTATAACCCAAAATTTTGAAAATTGAAAATTCATTCCCCCCAACCCAAGCTCCACCGAAATTCAATTTCCACCACTTCAACATCAATGGCGGATGAAAATTCTAAGGTACAGCTCGAATTTTATTGATAAATGTGAAGATGTTTTGTGCGGCAATAATCGAATTTGAGATGAGAATGAGGTTATAGAGAGATGAGAGAAATTGAGATGAGAATGGGGTTACGGAGATGGGAGAAACAACGGTGATTATTGTCGAAGATGGTAGATGTTAGATTTGTGTCTATGGTGGAAGCACAACGTTACTCGCACTCGGAGATGATAGCATCGGGATTGAAGGTGGAACATCGAACTGTTCGAAGAGAGATACAAGAGTTTTGGTTACAATTTTTTATTATTTATTTATTTTATTTTTGATTTTGATGATTTGAATGTTCAGTGAATAATTGTGAAATTTCTGGGATTTTTTGATTTTGTATATAATTATCATTATAATTGTATATGTACATACACGAATAAGAAAAAATCGTCAAAATCATGCGACATTTAATATTCTGATATATGTACACGATATGTATGTTACTGTGTGAATTCTGATATATGTACACGATATGTATGTTATTGTGTGTACACGTATATATCGTGTATACGTGTACACATATATATATGTGTACACTATATATACGTGTACACGTATATATTATGTACACTATAATATCTTACAACGTGTACACGATTATTATTATCGTGTACACGTATATATATATATATACGTGTACACGTTGTAGGATATCAACGTATATATTATCGTTACAACATGTACACGTATATATATATACGTGTACACGTTGTAGGATATCTATCGTTACAACGTTTACACGTATAGGATAGATATCTATCGTTACAATGTGTACACGTATATCCTATACGTGTACACGTTGTAACGATAGATATCCTACAACGTGTACACGTATATATATACGTGTACACGATACTTCATAAAATATACGTGTACAAAAAAATAAAAATCTCAGATGGGTTTGGTTGAAGCGCAATACACAGATAAACATATCGTATAAACAAATCTCAAATGATTTTTCCCAAATTTTCCCAAAAAAATAAAAATTGCAGATGGATTTGGTTGAAGCGCAATACACAGATAAACGTATCGTATAAACAAATCTCAAATGATTTTTCCAGATTTTCCAAAAAAAAAAATCTCAAATGGATTTGATTGAAGCGCAATACACAGATAAACATATCGTATAAACAAATCCCAAATTATAATCATGTACACGTTGAAGCGCATTCAGATCTTCAAAATATTTTTTCCCAAATAAACATATCTTTTACGGATAAACAAATTTCAGATGATTTTTCTAAATATAGGGTTTTGGTTGGAGTGTGGTGTTCAAAAAAAGCGTACGCGTAGGATTCGTTAATATAGTGTATTTAGATTTAAATTTTAAATACATAAATATGAAATATATTGTAGGTGAAGATGAGGGCAAATTGAACTTTTTATACATAAAATGGATAAAAAAGTTATTGTTATAAAAAAGGGATAGAAAAATCCCTTGCCCTATGAAAAGGGGTAATGAGAGGCATTTACACTTCTTACAAATACCCTCTTGGATTAATGATATCATTTGTAAAGTAACATACATTTTTTGTAAGTATGTCAAATTTTAAGGTTTTCGTTTATTATGTCATTTGTTTAAGATTCATATCTAAACTATTTGAAAATATTTTTGAGTGCTTTGGGTATTTATAATTTATAATGACATAAAATATGCAAATTTAACGAGACTAGAACAAGAAAGCTCCAATAGTCCATATATTAAGTTTCAGGCTAATATTTAGTTGAGTAGCTGAAGTTCAAATAGTTTGTGAGTTAAGCTCTAAGCCCAAGAAAAGCCCAATGGGCAATGGCAGAAAACAGACCCGTCTAAGAACATCGTTTTTCAACAAGACAGCCCATTAGAAGTAAGCCCATTATAAAGAAAGTGTCGAAACCATTCAATTGCAAATAAAATCCATTACATTTAAGAGAATTTGTTACTTTTGTGAGTTCTTTGAAAATTATCGAATTAAACATAAATTTATCAATTGAGTGCAAATTTAGTTAATTTGTAAATTATGTACAAAATTAAGTGATATGCGCAATAACCTTAGAAAAAAATAGATTGAAATTTATCTATTTGATATGTAACTAAAATCCTTAAATGCAAACTTTGAATTGATTTAAAAAATTAAAAATTGGGCAAAGATCATAGTTAAATTGACAATTTAAAATAATTGATTAAAATAGTCAAATATCGCTAGTGGAGGTTTGGACTTTTTTCCGATTAAACTACACTCAAATAGTTCTTAAATTCTTGTTCATGCATTTCTTTTGAAATTTTTATATCTTATTTTGGTTTTACAATCAATATCAGCTGCATCGCAAACATGGAATTAATTATCTTTGTAGATATAGCAGCAACGTAATATACTTTTAAAATGAATGTTAAATTAGATTACATATTAAAACAAAAAATCTCATATGCTAATTTAATTAGTAATGTAATGGGCAATAAGCCTAAAGTTCACCTATTAATATTTAATAATTAAGATCAAAACCAAAATAACTTCAACTTTCCTAATTAAAAAATAAATAAATTGAGTTTAATTTTAAGAACATAATTTTCTTTTTTGATGAAAACAACATTTGAATGGTTCTACCCAATGTCTCATATATTCCAACTAATATCCATATGGAATTTATCGATAATATTCCTGATATTGCAGTATAATATATATATTTTAAAGGAAAACAAACATCAACAAATTAAGGTAAACAATTACATGAGTTATTTAGAAGGTCATCCACAAAAGATGGAGGCTCAATCCATACGCAAGGATTAGGAAAAGAAAGAGAGTTGCTAGCAAAATTATGTGCAACAATATTGACATTTCTCGAGATCAATGACAAACAAAAATTCACATGGTAATCGAAAATGCGTTTGCAACTCTCAGTAATAGTTCCAAACTCGGAATCACCCACGTGAGAAGACTTTATAGCATCATACACCATCTTACCATCGATCTCGAAAACCACTTTAGTAAAGTTTAAGAAGTCGCTCACGATGAAGCCTCAAAAAACACCAAGAGCTTCACCTTCCTCCACACGAAAGTAACCATGCATACAAACACAGCGACTAGTAACAAAATCTCCCAAATCATCTCTACCCACCATACCAAACCCATTTGTCTCTTTTCTTTGAAAAACATAGCATCCACGTTTATTTTTATTAACGATAATGAAGGAGGCTTCCAATGAGGGCAACCCGGGGGATCGGTTCGGGGTCTGCGGACTAGGTGTCCGAAATCTAACAGAGATCCACTCTAAGGGAAGCATATGCATCATGTCACCGCCAGACTAGCCGATAAATATATTACATGTAATAGAAAAACCAACTTATTCGTAAAAGTAAGAAAAGAAAAGAAAAAACATAAAACCAACTTAGTTAGAGTTAGAATTTCAAACTCTTAGGTACCTTTGGATTGAACTTAAGGTGGCTTTGACAAGTTTGGATTTGAGATTTAAGTGGATTTTGATAGTTTGGATTTTGAAAATCTTTGTTTGTATTGAGATTTTATAGGGTATAATTTGAGATAACTTTATTAGGATTTGTGATAATTTTATTGGGATATATATATATATATATATATATACATTAACAAATGATATGTGATATTTATTAGGATTTTTTATCATCGTTACAATGAGTGAGACATGGGGTAGAGGGTTTATAAGGGTTGAATAGGATTTT
This sequence comes from Scutellaria barbata, assembly GCA_028654395.1. Lineage (NCBI taxonomy): Eukaryota > Viridiplantae > Streptophyta > Magnoliopsida > Lamiales > Lamiaceae > Scutellaria > Scutellaria barbata. The sequence continues at coordinate 6,507,621 of CM053646.1, read as the reverse complement.
AAAAGTTCTTCACCAAAGATTGCCTGGACCGAGCCCATTCAAAATTTGGATGGGTCAAGTCCAGCCCAAACATGCCTTTAAGCTCTTATACTCTCTCGATCGATCCCAAAATAAATATTATTTTTAATTAATAAAATATGAAAAAAAAAGGTGTTGCTTTAATGATTCAAGAGATAATTACCCTTATTTCCCAAATTAAGTTTGGCACATTCTCTCTTATTGAATTAAATGATTTAGTGTTTGTAAATAAATATCGAGAATGAAAAACTATTTAATAGTTAAAATTAAATAATGACAAGTTCATCTTTTTTATGAGATTCCCTAATTTATGTGAAGTTTTGTAAAATAATATTAACTTTAGAACGGGGGAGAGGGAGAGTATGAGTCAGCTAGCTAATTATAAATATTTTATTTGTTTCCTATGAGATTTGAGACATGTAAAATTGTCCTAATTGCGTCCTAAATTCAAAAACGTATCTTGATGAATCTTGTATAGAAAACGATACCCATGTGGCTTAGAGGTTAAACGCCACACTTACTTGACCTTAATCACATTGTGTCTGTCTAACAGTATATAAAGGACAAAGCTACATTTGTCAACAAATTCGAATTCGGTACAAGTTAAAGCTCGTTCATAATGTTTCACTTTTTTTTTTTTTTTTTAAATTCCTAAAAGTATTATTGTCGGGATATATATAATCGAGTCAAGTTGATTGTATATACTGTTACAAGATCAGTACAAAGTTCATTGAGATAAATAGTCAGAACTCGAAGTTGATAAGAACGTGATTTAGCTTAAATTTTTAAGTTAAAACTTGCTTCAATTTCTAACTCAGATAAATTCAAGCTAAATCTGGTTACTTACATACGTATTATAAAACTTTTTTTCATTCAATTAAAAAAAATTATACTGCTCGGTTATGACTAAATTAAACTACACATGCATAAAAATAATTAAATATATGTTAGCAGAAAGAGTAAAATATCATAGACTAGATGATGTATGAAAGTTTAGTATTGACGAACTCGATCCCTTAATCTCAAATAGAATTTCAACCTCCCTCTAATTGATCTTAAATAAGTCAAGAAATGATAAGACTCGATTACACCATTTATTATTATTTTAGATACTATATACCTATTTGTAACATGTTATAATTATAAATAAATACTGAGGAATTGCAAATAATCATTCTACAATAGAAAAAATAAAAATCAACGAACTCTTGTAAAATTACGTAATTAGACCCCCAAAATCGTCGCCTCGTATTGTGAATTGTGTCCAGTTCGAAAGCGACCGCCACGTGGGAAGTTAGCAAGGTTTTCAAAGAGTAACGGCCACTCATGTGAGAATCAACGGCCAACGGTCACTAACCAATATTAACGGCTTGGTTAACGGCAGTTTTTCTTACATGAATTACTCTCTAGATTGAAATTAGTATGTGACGTTTTTTGTTTCTATAAAAAAAAAAAAGATTTGTGTGATATTAAATCCATTTATTACTAATTAAATGTTATTTTAAATTTTTTGATACAAATTAACATAAACATTGGATAAATATACTCCTAATAAAGGAATATTGTATTCAAATTTAAATTAAAGAGAATCAAATTAATTCCCTAAAAAGATGTATGATGTTAAATACATTCATTCCTAATTAAATTTCATTCTAATCATGGGTATTTGGATTTAAAATTGGAAAGATTATCGAATTAATTTCCAGAAAAGATGTATGTGATGTTAAACACATCTGTTTCCAACTAAATGACATTCTAATTAAGGAATTTTAGATTTAAAATTGGAAAGATTATAAAATTAATCCCCTTAAAAGATGCATGTGATGTTAAATACATCAGTTCTCAATTAAATGACATTCTAATCAAGGAATTTGAATTTAAAATTAGAAAGATGATGAAATTTATTCCCTAAAAAGAATCATATATAATTCCTAAATTTTAGGTAAATAATATTAATAAATGATGATTTGAGAATAAAATTCCTTAAAAGTCTAAAATAACGATGAATTTGAAACAAAATTTAATCTCTAAAATGACATTTAATTTGAATCGAATGAAGTATTAATTATATTTCAATATATTCACTAGCCTATGCTAGGCTACTCTATTTTGGTTGAAATAGACAGCCCCAAAATCATGCCTTCAAAACATCAAATTCGGAGTTATTTAAAATGCAAAATTTAATTTACTAAGTCGATTAATGTCAATATCCAGGTTTTGGATCCTACAGTCAAGGTCGTGTTTATAAATAATAATAGTAATAATTATATTAATTTATATATATTAGTAGCTAGTCGATTCCCATGGGCATATATGGTAGCAATATAATGTTGCCTTATAAACCTAAAGTCTCTGCTGTTAACCCCACATAGACGTAAAGCGAATGTATAAAGTCTATAAATAGGGCTATCCACATCTACTATGATCACTCCACTTCTTAGAATAATTAAATCCTTTAATTTTCTCATTACCCTCCATTTCTTTGCATGCTCGATCATGGCTTTTGTTTTGCATTATAGATCTCTTTTCACTTGTTTAGCTTTCTTTTCTCTCTTAGCAAACTTTTGTTATTGCTTCAATCCCAAACTGTTTAATGTGTCGAAACTTGAATCCGGATCGGGCTGGTCCACAGCCCGAGCCAGTTGGTATGGAAATCCTTCCGGTGCTGGAAGTGATGGTAAGAAAGATGATCAATGGTCTCAATTAATTATATATATGCTGTATTATTGCAGTGGAATACATATTCTACCTTTGGTTTATATAACTGATTTTGTAATATTTTGTGTTAATTAGGTGGTGCATGTGGATATCAAAATGCAGTTGAAGAAGCACCATTTTCTTCTCTAATAACAGCTGCTGCTGCTTCTCTTTACAACTCCGGCAAGGCTTGTGGAACTTGCTATCAGGTTTAGCAAAACATATATCATGAAAATATGAATAAATTGAAAATTGTTTTAATATTTTGAGATGATGATTTAATTTCGTGACCAAAATTACTAATAAATTGAAAAAAAAAAAATTAATGAAAAAGGTGAAATGTACAACAAGGGCGGTTTGCTCAGGGAATCCGGTGACGGTGGTTGTGACAGATGAGTGCCCGGGCTGTGATTCCCAATCTCTTCTATTCGATCTAAGTGGGACTTCCTTCGGAACTATGGCTAATGATGGTGAAGCTAATCAACTTCGAAATCTTGGAATTGAGGAAATACAATATAGGAGGTAATTTACTATTATATTTCTCTTCCTACTCAATATTTTATATGCATGTCGCGTGTATTTAAGTTACATTATTTAGTATAGTATTAGTGGTAACTGGTAAGTTATTTGAAGCAGATCATGTTGAAGTTATTTTTTTATTAATTTGACGCACAATAATATATTAATCTCACTATGGTGTTATGTATTAAAAAAGAAATTGTAATTTGGTATCTCTCTGTATATAAAATTTACTTGAATAATATATTAACTAATATTCTCAATTTATCAAATATACGGTTTCTCATTGCAAATCATGTATTCCTTCCAAAAAAAAAACAAAAAGAAAGAAAGAACAATCATTGTCAATTGCGACTAATTTTATTTAAAATAACTATATTTTAAAATTAAAAATAATAATTATTAAATTTTTCATAAAAGATTATACATTATTCAAACGGAATGAAAAAATAACACGTGTTTCACGTGCGTTGCTCGGAATATATTATGAGTTGCATAAATAACATGTTGGGAAGTGTTTTGATGATCAGAGTGGAGTGCAACTTCCAGGGAGTACCGGTGACGTTCCGGGTTGACCCGGGATCGAACGACAACTATTTTGCAACGGCCATAGAGTTCGAAAACGGGGACGGCATTGAGAGCGTGGAGGTGAAACGGGGCGGGGATGGGGATGGTGCATGGATCAAGATGCAGCCTTCGTGGGGTGCTGTTTGGAAGGCGGATTTGCCATCCAACTACCCGCCGCCCTTCTCTATCAGGATCCGAAATTCCGGAAATACCCTTGTCGCTAATAATGTTATTCCTGCACACTACTCACCTGGCCAGACTTACAGATCTGTAGTCAACTTTTGACGCCTACAGATTTTAGTGTCCTGGGAATTTTAATGTAGTTTCTAATAAGTAGGGAAATCTTAGATAATAAAAGATTAATGCCAATTGTGTACTTGGCAGATGTCGGATATGTAAGCTTTATATACATTTCTAGCGTCGCAATCAAGGTGTTTTGGAACCAAGTTTTTCCCCATCATCTTTAAAACCTCGAAGAATTTTGAGGTTTTAAAGATCTCCTTCAGAGTATATATACATATATCTTTTTTTCTATTGTCTTTCCGTAGTTCTTCTGGAATGTATGGAATTTTAGTGCAATCTCTTGTAATTATAAGTTTACCGATTATCAATAGAAATTATGAATTGGATAAGGATTGATCTTATATATGTCATATATATGCATGTGTTTGGTGATGAATTTATATGGGTTATCAAACAATTGATTAATTACAAGGATTTAAAGTATAAGAATTGATCAAGTATGACACTAATTATGAAGAAAAATAATAAAAATGGATCCCACTTAATTTAAGGAAAAATAAATAAAAATCAAAACCCATTATATTATACTTTTTTTTTTCTTTCTAAATCGACCGTGTCAGTTTACCGAGCCCGTTTGAATTTTGGACCAAGATATGTTGAAATCGAGATTAGACTGTAAGAAAAACCTAAATAATATCATATCACATTTTTTGATTGAGCTCCATATTAATTAATCTCCCAAAATCTAAAATTCTCAATATTTAAAAAAGAAAACACTAAACTTAAAGAGGTCAGGCTAGAAGATAATTGTTGTGGGATTAAAATTATGATTTTCAATTTAGTCCTATAATTTAAAAAAATGTTTGATTTCAAACCAAATTTGGCAGGAAAATTTAATTTTTTTAGGAAAATGTTCCATGTCAAATTTATATTAGGATTTTGATTGACCTTCCACCAATAAGAATTTGATATGTAATGTTTTCTAGCAAAATTCATCAAAAAATTAAAATGAAACTGGACATACTAAATTATAAGACTAAATTAAAAATCGTAATAATTATGGAACCAAAATAAAAAGATAATATAGTTACTAAATAAAAATGATTTTGAGCAATTGTTGAGCATGAAGTATATACGTAGAACAAAAAAAAAAAAAAAAAAAGTGGAGGATAAAGAAGTTAAAAAGAAGCGGAAAGAAAGGAGAAACATAAGGCGGTTTTGTGGAGTTAGAAGTTGTATTACGAAAGTTGAATGGATAAGAGAAGAATACTGACACAGTCCACATATACTAATTGTAGTTTGGACACATTATAGTAGTAGAATTACACTCCCCTATTTTTCTCTACCTCTATCTCCCCTCCAAAAAACAGTTACTCCAACTGAAAACTAAAACTGACATTCTTTAATTTCACCATCCACCCTTTAAACTACTCCAAATACAACAACCAACTCCCCCTTTTTTTATTCTAATGTTTTTTCTTTATTTTTCCACTCTCTTTTTCTTCAATATTCACTCTCTTATGGCTTGCATTGATCATGACCAACAGCCTAATTTCAAGCACTATTGTAGGGTGTGCAAGAAGGGTTTTATGTGTGGGAGGGCTCTTGGTGGCCACATGAGGGCTCATGGGATTGGGGATGAGAATGGCAATCTTGATGATGATGACACTGCCAGTGATTGGGAGGAGAAGTTTGGAGGGGATCATAGGAATAGTAACAAGAGAATGTACCAATTGAGGACGAACCCTAATAGGCTTAAGAGTTGTAGGAATTGTGAGAATTGTGGCAAGGAATTCTTGTCATGGAAATCCTTTCTTGAGCATGGCAAATGCAGCTCCGACGACGCATCCGAGTCCCTCGTCTCGTCGCCCGAGTCTGAGGGCGACGAGGATGGCCGGACGCGCGGTGGCGGTTGGTCCAAACGGAAGAGATCGTTGCGATCCAAGGTCGGGTGTCTTAGCTCATCAACCTATGCAACTAGTGAGGAGGATGATCTCCTTCTTGCCACATGCCTAGTACAATTAGCCAACACGGCGGTGGATCTGCCGGTGGTGGAGCCGGAGGAGTCGTGCGCCTCCGCCAGCAAGGAGGAGGAGCGGCGGAACCCTAATTCGGGGTTTTTCATCCCGTCTAAGCACCGTCCGCCGTTGGATCACAAGACGAAGGGGGTGTCCAGCCCTAGAGGGCTGTTTGAATGCAAAGCATGCAAGAAAGTGTTCAATTCACACCAAGCATTGGGGGGGCATAGAGCCAGCCACAAGAAGGTCAAAGGTTGCTATGCAGCTAAGCAAGACCAAGCTGATCATGACAAAAACAATAGTATAACCTTAGGAGGTGACCAAGAGGATGTAATAACAAACAACGATCAAGATTTCTTCCCATCATCAAAGTCAACCAACTCCTCCTTCCAGTACCATGATCAACAAGCGCAGGCAGTGCCATTGGTGGGGGCTGCAAAGAGGAAATCAAAGGTCCATGAATGCTCCATTTGCCACCGGGTCTTCAATTCGGGTCAAGCTCTTGGAGGGCACAAGAGGTGCCATTGGATCATTTCGAATTCACCAGAGACATCTTCTTTACCCAAGTTCCAATTGCAAGACCAAAACATGAACACACATAAACCCAACACCGATATCGTTTCCGTTTCCGACAAGCTGGACCTCAACATTCCGGCGTGGGCCCACATGTCCGGAGTGAGGCGGGACCCACGCAACCCGTTGAGCTTCGAGGTGTCGACGGAGATGCCGTGGATTGGGCATGAGAACAAGTTAGAGAGTTCCACCCCACATTGCCACTCTCAACAGCTCCAACTGACAAACGAAGAAGAGAACAACAACAAAGTGATCAAGAGTGGAGTGAGTTATGTTGAAGATGAGGCAGATAGTAAGATGAAGTTAGCGAAATTGAGTGAGTTGAAGGATATGAATACAAAAGTGACTTCATCTCAATGGTTGCAAGTAGGGATTGGGTCTACAACTGAACCAGCTGCTACTGCTGATGCTTGATCTTTTTGAGGATGACCCATATATATATTTATACCAATATGTAAATTTTTCTGTTCATATGATGATCTACTGTAATTTATAAGGTTAAAAGGCCTACATTATTTGTCTGGTTTTTTTTTATAAATGTATGTAGGCCTTTTTTTTTTTCAAATACCTTTCCTGCATTATTAGATTTAGAAGTTAATTAATCATAGAGTAACATTATAAGTTAAATTAATAAATACGCGATATATGATATGAGAGTTGAGATTTTTTCATTAGAATTTAAATAACAAACTATGCTGAATGTGCTTTCAGGGAAAAAATACAGTTGAAATTCTTTAATTTGGTACTGGCTTTTTTACATGTGTATATCACTTGATTTGTGGTTTCAAAAAAAAAAAAAAAGACTTGACTTGTATATATTACTGTTAATTGTTGAATATATTAGAAATAAAAATCTATTTACGAAAAACGATCCCGTGTGAACAGTAGTTGCTTGTTTAAATCATTTTGTATTTGAGTTTTGTACACACGATATGCAGTTTATTTCATCTGATCAGATTAATTACAATTTTTAATATATTATTGATGTCTAATATGTATACATGAACGTACATTGATTATTTTAAACATTAAATAAAATATTATTTGAAAATAGAAGATCTCGTGTACATTACCAACATGAATAAAAATGATTTTGTTTTAGATCCATTAGATGTATCCAAATAAGACCAGAAACCAAATTAAATTTTTAAGGCTGGCTCTTCATTTTACAGGCTCTTGTAGTATAAGGCTTTTTAGTTTGGTCCTAATCGGCCCATAGTCTTTTTTTTTCCCCATGTATTAATATACTAAACATATTTTATATATTATATATACATAACTTTTGTTATTTAATTTTTGGGGTATGTGTTAGATTGTTGCAATGTAAGTATTTCAAAACTGCTAAAAGTAATTTAGTTAGAGTAGTGGTTAAGAAAAATCACACATGTTCACTAATTATTAAGCTTATAAGCAAAGTTATATCATATGCTATTTAGCAATCGGAGAGTTAGCGAGCGTTACAGGGTGGTTTCACAGGCCCAATCCCCTTTAGTGTTGGGTCTAAATTTTCTAAGCTTAATATAAGAAGACTTTTTGGGCCAGATGTAATTGCCTTCTTTGGGCTCTATTTGTTATCGATGTTTAAAAAGATTCATATCTGCAATGGATCGCGAATATTACTGCATTAAACGAAAGGAGTTGGATTAAAAATGTATAGACTAAAGTTAACCGTGGCCCAATAATTCAACTGAAACTATTAAGTTCCCTCCCCACCAAAAAAAAAAAAAAGTGAAACAATCAAGTATAAATTTTACTATTTAATTAATAATACTATGGTCTATATACCATTTTCTGAAAACCTCCTATATGGTTGTATTTCTTTCTTTAGGAAGTTCTCAACCGTTTCTAATCGGGATGAATTGAATTATTGATAGTTGAAATTTGATTTATTTATTGTTACGTGAATCTCAAACTTTAAAAAATTTATAAATTATATTATTGATCATCAATTCATTAGTAATATAAAGTATATGTTTTATAAAGTACTCCCTCCGTTCTACAAAACTTTGCACACCTTTAGCACAATTAACAAAGAAAATGTGCAGAGTTTTGCGGGACGAATGTAGTATAATATATTATAACAAATACCTATAATTCGAAGTTTATAAGAGTAAAAAATAAAAATTATATATTGCACATTAAATCTATTTGTATTATCATTTATGAGCTATCTCATGAGCCTTCCAACAAGCTTTCTCACGAGTTAACAAACCAAACGTTATTAACCTTAAACTTATTTCTTTATTTTAATGAATCTCACTCAATAAATGAAGATTTAAAACGAGTTTTTATCAAATTTACATTCAAATAGTTAACAGACAACTTCATTCATTTACATCTATAATTCTCAACTTGGAAACGTAGATTGATAGCAATAAATATTTCATTATTGTGGTATAACTCAGAAGAAACATTCTTAATCCCTCAATTTTTATTTTTATTTTAAACATTATACTCCAACTCTCAGCTTCTGCTGTCTCATTGAATTAAATAAATTAAATAGTGTTTTTAGTGGATATATTTTTGTTGAAAAACTGGAAGTATGAGATAAAGTCTGTCCAATATGAGGCAGCCAGAGACTACAAAGTTGTCAACAAGCATGAAGAAACATAGTCAACCAAGATTTTTTTGGTGCAAAAATAAATGTGTAGACTATCCATAAAAGGAGACTTTCTTAGGATAAAATTGTCTTCATACAATTTATGGATACTGCCCAACTATAAGAGCTCCATTGACTTTACCCATTCTCTTCTCTCTCTTTTTTCAATAACCACTTTCTTTTTCTTCCTTAATTTCCATTCATCCCGATTCAATAATTTCGATGGGGACTTATATAATTAATTTATTTCGATGGGGATTAATATGTAAATAAATAATTAGTGAAGCCAAGCTCCCAAGTCCTCAAATTGCTACGTCAGCATAGGCAATTTGAATGCGCCCTAATTATCTCTGTTGATTTGGTCAATGAAACTCAACTCAAATAGTCAATGGAACTCAACCCAAATTCTAGATGCACACTATCTCAAGCCTTTGAAGGAAATGGTATTAGTCACAAATATATGCCCTAAAGATTGGTATAGATATATGGTTTGGATTTTCTTAAAAATATAATTCATTGTAATTCATCTTAAAAATATATGCCCTAAAGCCTTATGTTATTTTACATGTTAATGATTTATAATGACATTTATATACATGATATGAGATGATTATTTTAGAATCATAGATGAAATATATCGAAATTTAAGAACTCATTTGATATTTTAAATTTTTATATCTAAGTTAATAGTGGTAATGAAGGACCTCCCAACACGTTTTTGTGATAATCGAAACATGTATGCAACTACATACTCTGAGTTTATAATCCTTTGCTAATTTTTGTAGGGACTTGAGGCCCAAATAAATTTATCCCGCAATTTATTTTAATTAATTATATATTTATCAAAAGAAAAAAAATCATTGGAAATATTTTTTAACAAGGAATTAAATTAACCACAATACAGTATTACAGTAATTTTATGGGGTTATTGTTGATTATGAAGGAGGTTAGCGTAATTAAGGTCTTTTAATTTTTAACAAACAATTTACCGTTCTACAGAATCAGACAAATTGCAAGGAATTACTTATATATAATAAATTTTACTCTCATATATATTCCATAAAATGATTTTTTTGTGCTGTACCAAATCTGATTGAGATTATGTCCCAGTTGTACCAAATCACGATGAATTGCCCGCCTCTCTAAAATAAGGGGAAAAAAAAAAGTACATATATATACACATGCACTTTTTATTATGAGGGGACACTTTTTTGGGGGGAGTCCAAACACACACACCCAAAATATACATTATACATTTATATTAATGTATTTTCATTTAATTTTCATTCTCGTGTTATATTTTTAATCTATATATATATATATATATATATATATATATATATATATACACTGACGAAGTCAGAAATTTTGTTTAGAATGTCCATTTACAATGTATAAAAATTTTGCATATGTATATATATATATATACTGACGAAGTCAGAAATTTTGTTCAGGATGTCCATTTACAATGTATAAAAATTTTGTTTATGTATTATATATATACATATATATATATATATATATATATATATATACCTTTTCATTTCATGATGAACATTTATTCAACTTTAAATTTTTTATGTTCTTTTAACAAATTCGAATTAATAGTTTGATACATAAATGGTAAAACTCAAATGTTGGATACTTGAATAATACAAATATAGGTGGCTGCAAATATAATTTACTCATTTCAATTATCTAGAAAACTCACATGCACCACTATTCTATTATTATAAATTTGGTACCTAAAATGATTAAAAAAATCAAAGGCTGCAAAAGTGTTAAAATATGAGACTTATATATAATTAAGTGAAATAATATATATATATATATATATATTGATTTAATATAAAATAAAATGACAAATTCATCAATGATTGTAATTTAATTACACCAGAAAATTAAAAATTATCACTTATATATATAATATCAATTTTGTGAAATTGATATTATATATATATTAGAATTATTTTATATTTGAGGGGCCCAGTACCCCCTTTCATTTCGTCCCTATATATATAGGTGTGTTTATAAATAAATAGAAGATATATTTTATACTCAGTTCCATATATATATATACGTGTATTTATATATAAATAGAAGATATATTTTATACTTAGTTCCACGTATAGAATATATCATAATTTAGATTGTTTAGTAATATCATTGAATATACATACCTAATGTATGAAATGTAAATAAGAGATCTTATTTGCCTTAATTGTACATATTATAGTTTCTTACAGCAATAATCACATCGTTTTAAGTCTAATAAAGTCATCTCGATGAAAACTAGGCATGGAGACGTAATTAAGAACCTTAACTACGCACATGGTCTGTGACTAAAGAGCTTACAATACCAAATCCACTTTGATAAAGAATATATCATCTTGATTTCGTATTATTTGCTATTTAAAGAATATTTAAAACATATATTTTGAAAATAGTTTAGTAAATATGTATATATGTTTACTTGGTTCAGTGAACTAAGAGTCTTACTTGGTTCAGTGAACTAAGAGTCACTTATTTGATAGCAAATATTGAACATATAATGATTTTACAACTTTAATTTACGACTGAAAACAAATTGAATTATTCAATATTTAATTATCATATATAAGATCAATTTTAATTTATGAATTATATTTGGTTCAATCTCAAAAGATATCATGTGTTTTAAATAAGATATAGGTAGCTATATAGCGATCCAACAATTTGACTAACATATATATTTTATTACCTTGCAAAATTATATTAGACTTTCTAGAGTACTTCGTAGCTAAAAAAATTTAATACTTAAGTGGTATCGAATTTGAAAGATGAATTTGAAAGATTATACGGAGGTGGAAATCAATCATAAAATATAATAATTATAATTTAAATAGGATATCAGTTCCCGCTGCTCTATTGATCCACTCTCGACCCACTCTGCCTCACCACTTTTCCCAACCTTCGTCAGGTGGAGACTGTCAAAATACTCTTATTATCGCACATATTTATATATATAATTAGGAGAAATCAAAGTCCAATTTAAACCTAACTAAATTTATAAACTGAAGTGCAACTTCTTTTACTTATAGCTTTTCAAAAAAAAAAAAAAACAATATATATATATATATATATATATATATATATATTATTTTGTTGATCCCATTTAGGTGTGTATTAGAATTTATTTGCCAAAGAGTGAGATATTATTTTTTGGAGAGTCCATGACTTGGATGAGAAGTCCCTTATTTCAACTGTTTATGTATATTTTATGAGCATGTTTCATGTATACTTTGTGTACATTAATCCGAGTCAACTCAAATCTGCGTGTTTTTTTTTTTTTTTTTTGCTTTTAGGCCAAAACCTTTATATACAAATTGTATGACTTTTATATACAAATTTTGTGATTTTTATATATTTAGATTCGTGCACCATGTACAGGAGAATTTGTCATATTTTATAAGGTAAGGAAAGACAAGACAATCTCTTTCTAATTACATAACACACCCACTGATCCAAAATAATATCCGCATCAAATATAGTTATTTATATGTATAATTACATTTATTATACACTTCTTTCATCTTTATATCAAATAATTTTAAAAAACAAATATAATGAAACGAAGTGAATATGTAATTAGTAACTTCTATTAATGAAGAAATGACTCAAAACGCGTTTAGGGGCAAAACAAGAAAACAAAAGTTATTGCAGTGCTGAAATCAACAAGTGCAAATCAAAGACTAGGTCCACAGTTTTCCCAAACAAAACGGCATTTACTTTCTATAAAACTCTATTCTCAAAGAAAAGAGGTTAGTTAAGTTTCTTACCCATTTCACATCAAATATTTTCAAAACAAAGCCACATTTTTTGATAAACCACATCTATTTTTACTCACCATTTTCTCTATATATCCCCAATTAATTATTAATTTAATACATAATCTCACTTTGGTCAACTCAATATGCCAAAATCAATATCGTTAATCTCTTTAAATCCACTAAAATCTCAATATCGCAATCTGATATAATGAGTAATATGCTTTAAATTGAGATTAATCGCATTTAATTTCAGCAATAAGCATTCTTAATGAAAAAAATCAAGATATATATATATATATATATATATATATAATTTTTTTTTGGGGGTGTTTAAATAGAAGAAATTGCTGTATCTTTGTGTGTGTTAGTGAAGGGCGATTATTTAAGGAAGGGGATTATTTATTCTTGGAATTTGGTCCAAATGGTCTTTAACTTAATAAGCAACAAATCCAGCAGTTTGCTTGACTTGCATAAAAGTAAATAAGCTTTAATATTGTAGTAACCTCCCTTTTATCCCGAGAATACCCTTTGTAATATTTGACATAAATTTCACCATCATATTACATGGATTCTACTTTTGAAAGAATGGTGTGGGTTAAAGTCAAGGGCTTTTTAGGAAATAAAGATGGGATGGGAATTGAATGCAAAGGTCGCATGTTACATGTTTGTATCAGCCATTCTTCTTAAATTAGTCCTTCGTATTAATTGTGCGTTGCCGTTTTAAAGAAAATATAACTTCAAATATAATCCAGAAAATCTTGTTTATATAATTCTTGAAAAAAATAATATTATAGAAAGCATTATTTCATGTGTATATATTCCCTGGGTGGAGGAATGCTTGTCACCTACTACTCCTTTTAGCTTCCACACTCTATGTACTTCTCTTCTTCTTCCTTCACTGCTCTCCCAACAAACACACACTTACACACTCACTTTGTGTCTAATATAAGCCTCAATTATCTCCTTTTCTTTTATTTATCTATTTGTGTGTATGATGGAGAAGAAACACAGATGCAAACTCTGTTTCAGAAACTTTGCTAATGGGAGAGCTTTAGGGGGCCATATGAGATCCCATATGATGAAGCTTTATGCAGAACAGAAAGCTTCAAAGCAAGAAGAAGAAGAGCAGCCCTTTGATGATCTTCAATCACTTCATTCATATTCTTCAACTCCATCGTCGTCGTCATCGTCATCATCATCAGAAGAAGAATTTGAAGAAGAAGAAAGTGATGAAGTAAAAGAAGGGTTGAGTTATGAGTTGAGAGAGAATCCCAAAAAGAGCACACTTTTCGTGGATCATGAGTTGTCTGTTGTGCTTCAGGACAGGGAGAGTGAAACAGAGTCATCAAAGAAGAAGAAGGCGGTTTGCAGGAGATCGAAGCGGGTCAGGAAATCTCGGGTCGACCCGTTTAGCATTTTGCAGATAAAGAGATCGAAGTTCGAAGGGGAAGGGAGGAGCAACATTAATACTGAGAATTCATCACTGGTGGAGACAGAGCCACTGAGTTCAATCTCAGACACAACTCCAGAGGAACACGTTGCTCACTGTTTGATAATGTTGTCCAAGGACAAGTGGGAGAGGGTTGAAATGGAATATCAGGAAGATCAGGGACCGGAAAATAAATATTATTCAGAAGATTCCGGGGTGGTGAAAGTGATAAAGACGACTAAAGTTAGGGGCAAGTATAGATGTGAGGCGTGCAACAAGTTGTTTAGGTCTTATCAAGCTCTGGGTGGTCACAGGGCCAGCCACAACAAGGTCAAAGTCAACGCGCCGGGTGCCTCCAGGGCGGCGACGGCGACGGCGGTGGCGGTGGAGAAGATACATCAGTGCCCGTTCTGCCACAGGGTTTTCTCGTCAGGGCAAGCGCTGGGTGGGCATAAGAGATCACATTTTATTGGAGGAGGGGCAGTTTCGACAAATTGCAGCACTGTGAAACAAAATTCAAGAAATTCGGAAACTAATTTGAATATAGATCTCAATCTCCCTGCTCCAATAGAAGATGATGAGAATAGCCAAATTGCTGTTTCTGCAGTTTCTGATGCTGAATTTCTCTACCCCATTAAGCAATGATGATCGATTTGCTTTCAATTTTTGCCAAAAAAAGAAAATACAAACTGATTTAGAGGTAAAACTTTTAGATTTTCTTTTTCCTTATTCCATGGATCTCAATTCTGATATTGGAAAAAATTGAAATATTTTATGCCCATTCACAAATTCAATTTTCATGGATTATGTTAATTTTTGTTTAAATAATTATGTTTTGTTACTGTAACAACTAGCTAGATTTTTCATTATTTAATACCAAATACAAATATATAGAAAGCACATAAATTTAATTTAGCTTCAGTGTTCTAAATTAGTATTACATTGTTTGTCGCAAAGATAATTGTGCATTCTGGCAAATTGGATTTATGGTACTGCTCATAGGTTCCACATGTTAGCATCCAACTGTTTTTTTTGCAGGCCTCTTTTTCTTGAATAAAGAAACATATAATAATTCTAAAATACTAAAGGAAGTTGATCAAAAGAAATACACACAATTCTTAAATTAATTTAATCACAAAAAAGGCAAAGTTCCACCTGTCAATGCATTGGACAGTTGAGATAGAGTTCATAAATTGTTAACTCTCTTCTCTTTTTAATTTTTGGTGTTTTCTCTTACACTATCATCCTTGGTTTTGTGTCAGAACTGTGTGTGAAAATTGTTTGTTTTTAGCAACAGTTATGAGCAGTGAATGCTAATTGCTTATTTTATTAAATTAATTATTGTGTATTGCATCAAAGGGTGGCAAGTGTGATTTAATTTATGCAATTAATTTCTTAGCAAAACTTGGAAATGGAAAATGGGTGGAAGAAAAATGTAAAAAAAGTGGTTTTAGTGAAAGGAATATTGCTTGTTAGTTGGGCATCAGCGAAGTATCCGGCTCATGCAGGCCTAGTGAGAAAAGTTAAGTCACATTCATGAGTTCATAATTAATGGCTCGTCCTTTATTTTATTTTATTTAGTTTTTAATCTTCTTTGAATTTTTAAAGGGAAAATAGAAGTATCTTTTACATATACGCAAGCAATTTCAATTTATTTTGTTTCTATGTTGCTAGTTATATGTAAGGGGATATAATTTTATAATCTAGACTCTAGGGTATACTATTGAAATATGAAAAATATATATAAATATTTATTTTGAGACCGGATTCGAAAGACTTTTGTGGCCATTGGAATAACAAACTTTACCATTGACATGACTGACCATGTTAGGCATTCTGTTAGTTTATTGTGGATCTAGTTTGAAGTCCTTTTCAAATACATAAAATGAGCCTACATTGACCTCAAAATTATTTTAAAACTATTTAAACTTATTTTAAATTATTTAAAAATGGTAAACTGCAACATAAAAATGAAGAAACATAAATTTACACAAAAATTTTGCTTTATAATCTTCTTCAAAAAATAGATGATGATTCGAACAGTAAAATTAGGTTAAGTTTCGATGTATTTTTGTTAATTTCAAAATGGTGTTAACCAACAAATTTCGTGAAAGTTTGTGTTTTTTAATTTCCTTTTTTTTTTTTTTTACAATTAAGCTTATAAAGAAGTATAGTATAATAATTCACTTTTTATTACATTGATTTCAGTAATTTATATAATAACAACATTATTTGATTGAATTCATTGCATAGGGTGCTGATAGGATAACTAATACTATGCCCAATTGTTAGCAAAATCTTCATTTAATTTGAAGTGCATACTTTCGATTGTGGAAATAAGTTTGGAGCAAGATGAAATTTTGTTCCGATAAAATATGAGATTAAAATATAATATCCAGATCATATTCTTAGGCTATAATGTTATGTATTATTTCCATGTTAGTACAAAAAACTAGATGATGCAAATTAATCGAGGCGATTAGATGATATAACATAGATTTGGTGGGTAGTAGGGGCCTGAAAATGTACTATCAAGTAGGCTACGAAAATGTATTTTATTGAAATACCATTAACCATTTGTCCTTAAATCTTAATTAAGTACTCTTAAAGTAGGTATGTTATATATCAAGGTTTGCCTATTTTTTCCCAGTGGCAGGAGAGTTGACTCTAGAATTTCAATTATGTCATATTTTTATTTAATAATGTTTATATCTTATTAATGACATCATTACCATATATATTATTTAATGATAAAATAAATAGAAAATTTTGGATTCAGGCTAGTTGCGGTATTTGACTCATTGATCCCATCTTCAACCCACTTCTTAATTTTCCAAAGCTTAAAATATTACAATGATGATAATAATAATAATAATATTAAATAAATAAATGAATAAAACGTTGAAAGTGACAAAATGTGCTCTCATGGATGTTCTTAATTTGATATATAGAGAAATGTTGCACTAAATTAATATACCTTTTATGTTCCCCTGAATACATGTTAGTTGGTATGATGTGAAATCTATATTTTGCTGTCACGACACCAATTATCATTCTAAGGGACTCATAGAAGATGTGTAAGGTAAATATCCATAACAAAAATCGTTTTAAAATGTCAATGTTAAATTAAGATACAAACAATTAGGTCAATTTTAAATTTTACAAACGTCGAACTAACATTATCATAAATGCCTAATAAATTTCTTTGAATTATAATAAGCTAATTAATCTAGCATGAACTGTATAACAATTATATCTTGTCTTCAGGAAAAGATAATGATAATAAAAATCAATATACCCTCGTAAATATAAAGATAAGCGATATTAAATGAAGCATAAGGTATATGTGCAAAAATAGAGTATTAATTATCATTTAAATAGAGAATATCACACAATATTCTGAACGCAATGCCCGATAGGATTCTCATTATCATTTTTTTCTTTACCTTTTTTAATTTGTTTTAGATTGCTCGCTTTTATCGTGAAAAGATATGGGCGAAAAGGAAGTACAATCGAAGGAGCCAATAAGAGTAAATTGGAGAATATACCAACTTCTCTTTTCTTCATATATATATATATATATATATATATATAATATTAAATCTTCTGTGTACTTGGTGTATCATGCAATTTGGTCGATCAAAATTCGATTCAGATCCCTGTTCTTTTATTTTTGTTTTTTTTACGCTTATATTTATAACATATTAGTCATACATTTATGTTATGTTAATCATACTTTTATGTACAAATATCATAACCTTTATATAATACTTTAACTTCAAAAATATCAATTTCTTTTGTACATATATACTTTTATGTGATATTATGTATACATTTCTATCAACATAGTGATACCTTTATATAATATATAAATGTACAACTAACTTAAATAAAATGTATAACTAACATAACTAAAAGATATGAAAGATATTAATGTCTGTCTAAAAAAATGTTAAAATACAACTAACATCACTAAATGTATGACTTACAAAAAAAAAAAATGACACAAGAAAGTGAGTTTGTGCACGAATACCTAGGCACGTGGCGGCGCTTTAGAAATCCATACACCGGGTGTATAAAAATTTTGGTGATATATATACACATAGTTACATTAGTATAGGGGCCACAAAATGTTGAAATGAGTGAGTACTCTTGCATGAATACGTCTCACGAATCTAATTACGTGAGGAATATCAACCCACAATCCACATTATAGATGTAAATTTGTGAAATGAATTTTGTTTGTAATTAATAAGGATTTATCCATAAAATTGTCTCATATAACTTTTTGTATTTTGAAATATATTAAATTCATTGTAAATTCTAAGTATTATTTATTTAATTTGGATAAAAGTATCTTTGTGGTTTGATGTGATACCTCTCATGCATGATACATCTACTTTACCATTATTTTTTAAAAACAATCCCCACATTTTTTTTTAGTTTTTCTAATAACTATTTTAGTATTATAACCAGAATGATACTCTTTTTTTTGTTTTTTTTTTTTTAATTATATGATAAAAAGTGAAAGTCGAACTTTTCCAAATAAATTTAATATTTTATTTTAAACAATAAAATATATGTTTATAAAAATTATTCAATTTCATTAAAAGTTTTACAAACTTTGACCAATCATTTTCAGATTAACCTATCTTTATTTAAATTTTTTTTTTCTCTAAACATTAAGAATTACAGATCAAAAATATAAAAGCAATTGAAGAACATCTCGAGGTTGTGCGAAGTTTCCCTTAGTGGCAACACTATATATATATATATATATATATACATATATATATATATATAAAAGATAAATATTTATAATTAAGAACATAGCATATTATCATTATTTTTTTTTTTTTGCTTTAAACTATTTCTGTCAATTTGTTTTAATTGACATTACTTTTAGATTTAATATTATCTATTCTAATTTAAAATTTAAATATTCAATCTTTTGACCTTACTATATTTATTATTTAAAAATATAAACCGTAGATTTTATTGTTGATTTTTTCTAAAATATTAAAATAACTTTTAGATACGTAAACATTTAAATTTTTAATTTATACTTATGATATGCATATTTTCTACCTAATCTCGAAATTTAAATTTATTTTCGTGATTTATTTTCCTACATTTCTGAAATTACATATAGATTTTGAAAAGAAATATTGACTTAATCTTAAATGATTTATTTAAACAATTTTCAAGACTTCGTATAATTATCAAATGTTTTTATATTTCTTTGTTGATATTTAGATTCTTCAAATAATTTTCGTATTTTAAAATAATGTAATATTATTCTTATTTCACAAAAATCTTCAGATTAAAAAAATAAGATTTATAAACAATTCTCAAATTAATTACATTATTTTATTTAAATGATTTATTATAAATCTGACCATTTGTGTTTATAATTGTATAATAGTTTTTAGATTTTATTGGTTGACTTTTACGATTTTTAAATTATTTTCTTATTTTTAAAATTAAATTTTCTGATTTTATAATAACTTTTAAGTTTTATTTGTTAATAGATACAATAGCAAATGTTTAAACTCCAAAAAAAAAAAAAAAAAAAATTCAGCTTGTTCACAATTAACCATCATGATTTATGTAGCTTAAGTGCTATATCCACCTTTGCAAATGAACATAACGAATTGATTAGAGTTCAAAACTATATCACTTATGTGTAGAAGGGGTTTTAGTGGATTTTGAGAAATCATGTCATCAAAATCCTAGATTTTGTAATGAAAGTAAATAATGAAAATGTATGTTCATTTGAGGGCTTAGTAGAGTAGAATTACATTGTAAATGATTAATCAATGTTGGAAAAAATGAGTTAATATAATATTTTATTGTGAAAAAAGTGGATTGATGTAATATTTTTTTATGAAAATATAGGTTAATGTAATATTTTATTGTGAAAATGATGGTTGATATGGTGTTTTATATAAAAATGTGGATTTAGTAATGATTAGAGATTGTGATATATGTAATAATAATTGTTCTCAAAATTTGTAAATTTAAATATGAAAAATACATTCAAATTTTAAAGTTAAAAATCTTGGCCAAAGTCAAATCTCTTCCAAACATCAAATATTCTTAATTTTATTATTTTACTTTCACCTATTTCCACCCATTTCCATGCACATTAAAAAAACAAAAAGTAGAATATAGGATGTACTAGCCAGTTAGAAGATTACATTTTAAAGATTTAAAATCTCAAATTGTTTCATAGATTTAAAGTCAATATTTTATTTTTCTAAATTTATATTCTTATACTAAAAACAAAAAAAAAAAATACTGAAATGTAAGAAATTTTGTGATTTGTGACACGTGTCCCTGATGCTCATAATAATATATGCGTGTGTGTTTTTATCAAGAAAATAGTGTGAACTACTAGTGTTTCTTTTTCCCTAAAACACCCTATTGAGAATTCGATTATTTTACAAATAAAGAAGTAAGGACCACAAAACCATTGGAACCCTATTTTAATTCAAGAGAAGAGGTCAAGCGTCAACTATTTAAAGTTATTATCCAAATGAAATTATTTTCAACAAAGGTCAAAATATCAAGATAATCTCAAATTTAAGTTTTAAAGCTTAATTCGGGCATTTCTAGAAAATTATCTAAACCCCATACTTATAATAACAACAATAATAATAATAAAGTCACTAGCTTAGCCTGTTACCCTTATTTTATTGTTGTTGTTGAATTTATATATTATATTATATTATATGCTAATGCTAATCTAATCAACGAAAATCACACATAATGAAAGAAGTAAAAACGGTGGGATAGACACCATTCATGTTGGGTGGCTTTAAGCCTTGGAATGATCACTCGCATTTGTCGGTTCTTCTTCAATTATTATCTTTTTATTAAATAATTAAAGGATAAAATTGAGACCAAGAATCTCATTTGTGACAAACTAATTTGTACAAATCTACCTCCAATTTGTTGATTATAAATTATGAATTTATCCATCTCACGAAATCATATTATTGACATGTCACCAGTTTTATCTACAGTCAACGTGTACAAAATGTATGGGAAAATACATTACAGGACATTTAATGAAATCTTCTCTTTCATCTAAATAGTTCGGAGACTTGGCAATCAAATTTCCCCACCGTGACATAAGGTGCATAAAATATTTCTTGCCTGTTTTGATTTCAGTTAGGAAAAAAAAAAAGAAAAAGAAAAATTGGTCTGTCAAAATCACTACAACGGATGAATCAAAAGATTTGGCTATCTTCAGAAAAAACTTCTTTTCATGAAAGTGCCAAAATTACCCATAGAAACATAGTAAATGAGACACAGTTTCTTCGTCAATTCTCCAAAGTCTAATTTGATCGTATCTTTAAATTTAAATTGGTTGGGCATTATCGCTTTGTGATTAAGTGCATTTATGTTGGAGTAGAAAACTAGAATAAATAAATAAAAAAAATTGAAAACCAATGGTAGTAATTGGACATTCTATTTAAGTCCACTGATAGTGGCATGAGCATCACTATGGATGAATTTGAATGCTTTTTCTTGTAAGAAAGAAAGATAGAAATGTATGACTTTTTCAATGTTTCTTTTGGAGCAACTAGTGTAGGGCTTTTTCTGTGTTATTGCATTGCAAGAATTATTCATTGTCGTGTGCGCTAAGTTCCCAACTACATTGACTCTTCAGTCAAGTCTTTTCCAACAAATAACTAAATAATTAATTAATATTATTACCAATTAATTTTCTCATTTTAATTTCTATCCTACGGTTTTCCAATTTCTGCCCCACTACCCCATCTCATACTTCTGGTTGGCTGTGGTAATATTCATTAAAGATGCAATCGAGTCAAGAAGAGTCGATTCATTCAAATTTGAGTTTGAGCTCAATGGGAAAATTTATAACTCGAAACTCAACTTAAAAAGTCAAAAGCAATTAATATTTTGAGTTTGTGTTGGAGTGTCTGATTAAACTCTATAAGCTTAATTAAACTAGCTAGATTACTTGAATAAGTAAATTAAATTTTGTTGTAGTTCAATTTAAAAATACTTAATCTATAAACATATGAAAACTAATATCACACACTGTTTGATGTTGCATTTGACCATGAATGCGCATAAGTTACACACACACATATATATATATATATATATATATATATATATTATGAGAAGCCAACTTGAGAAGTACAATAAATTATTTTTATTATTAATTAATTTTAAAGATGGATAGAGCTATAAATAGATTTAGAGTTCAATTATCTGTTGTGGGAACACAAATGGGCTCACAGGTAGAGCACACCATTATTGTTGATATAACTCATCATGAAATCACAACTAACAATTAAATTTTGAAAGTAATCACTTACCAATCGAGATCTTTAACTTATAATGAAATCCACTTATTTGGTTTCCAACGACCCCTTTTTTCTAATTGCACCAGATTGTTTAGTAAAGATTGAGACATTTCAAGATAAATTAACCATTTAGTCAAAATATTATGCCTTTTTGGGGTAGATCTTGAAAACCCTATATAATTCGAAAATTATAAATAAATTTTAATATTTATTTTATTTCATAAATTACTCTAAGCACCATTAATATGATCACCACACTAATTCTTGGCAAATTGCATACTATATGGACTAATTGCAAACATTATTTTTGAGGTTTGAATTAATTTTGAAAATACCCCTAAAAGTTTTATAAGTTACAAACAATCTAGAGTTGCTCATATTACCCAGTGTGGATATTGCATGTTAATAAGTTAATCACTGAAGTGTCAACTATTTATAGGACATTTCAAATTATGATAATCATAATAACGTACATATATAATTTATCAACATACAGTGATAGACACATTAACTTGTATTTTTATTAGACTGAAAATCATTTCCTTTTTTGATTTCATCCCTCAAATCACACTTACGTACTAAATGGACTGTTTGTGGAGTAGAAATAACTTTGTAGGAACTCATTATTTATAAATTTAAAATGATAAATTGTTTGTATAAAATGAGATCTCAAGAATAACTTTTACAATCTACCTCTACCTATTTTAGACAATGTTGCACTAAAATTTTGGAATTATTGTAAAATTGTATATTTATTTACCTAACTATCAACATTCTATTAGAGTAACATCATAACTATTTTCATGCTTGCTCAATTATTGAAAAACAAAAAAATAATAATAATAAGAGGGTAGCTTAGCAACTCTAGTTAAGATTAGTGAACCCCAAAAAGGTAAAATTCTTGTTGTGGTTGGTTAACTAGCATTGCCAATAGAGATGCTCTATATCTTCACTTTTTCATCACTGACTTATTAATTAGTATCAAAGTCATTAAATAGACACAAGGGAAAGTTGGACTGCTCAGCTGTAACACTTCTATTTAAAATGCAATTTTTAATACCTTTTGAAACGAAGCACCATAATTCCTTACTGGAGTGTAATGACTATATTAGCCCTTCATTTTTTTAGAACAAGTATAATCAAATATTATGTAAAGTTACAAATATCTTTGCTAATACATTTGATCAAATTATTAGTGTGTTATATATGCACACCTCAAACTTCAAGTCTAAGTCTACAAGATTTTTCCTTTCCTCTAAAAAATCTCATAACTTTCAAGTAAAAAAAAAAAATCTTTATATTACACTGATTGAATTTGGATTGCACGACTATCATACCATACTTTCTACTGAAATATGAAATGATTTATTTTGTGAAAAACAAAGATGGCTATTTTAACTTAATCAAATATAAGTTTAAATGACATACATATAATTATATATCCCATGTTGCTTAAAGGTGGCATTGGTCATGTAGATTTGTGTCTTTATTTTCCCCAAATGGAGCAATATTTGAAAAAAATTATTAAATGTTAAAATTTGGTT
The DNA here is from genome assembly GCA_028654395.1 of Scutellaria barbata. Taxonomy (NCBI): domain Eukaryota; kingdom Viridiplantae; phylum Streptophyta; class Magnoliopsida; order Lamiales; family Lamiaceae; genus Scutellaria; species Scutellaria barbata. The sequence continues at coordinate 6,483,260 of CM053646.1, read as the reverse complement.
GTATGCTTTTGATGCAGCATATTGTAGTATATTATATTAGAAATTTGATCTTTGGTTCACGCTACAAACACCATGATTATTGATCCAATTTCCATGCCTCTTTTGTCAATTTACATCATACTCAATTGCCTCAACTCTCATGCATACTGTGCTTCCACATTTCACTTTATCCAACAATCCCATTACATTTATGCTCTCTCTCTCTCTCTCTCTCACATATAAAATCTTCATTAATATTTTGTATTTTTATGACATTATATAACTAATGAGATCTAGCTTGACAATTTTATTTATTTATTTGGCAACATATTGAAAAATAAAGAGAACTTATTTATTGCTTGAAAAATAAAGAATTTTTTATTTTTTATTTTTAACCTTTTTATAATTTTATATCATCTCAAAGTTTGTCTTAAGATTAATCGATTTGGATTCTTTATTTAAGAAAATTGATACTTTGTATCATACTTCATTAAACCATTTCTCATTCACATTCCCCTAAATTTATTAAGCATTTAATATTTCAAATTTTGATTATGCTAATATTTTTTTTATTTTTTAACTTGGCAAAGAGGACCTGCAAATTGGGCTTGGCCCATGATATCAGTTCAATCATGAATACCAATGTATGATTTTGTCGTTTAATTTGTCTCGATTATTAGGCTCAAAACCCAACTGAAATAAGAGTGATATTGTCATGGACCAGCCCAAGTTGCAATATAGTGCACTCACGTTCCCCTTTCAAATACATAGTAAATAAATAGTAAGATTAGTAATTTTTCTTGGTTGAATATCCTTACATCTCTAAGTATATTTACAAATAATTAGATATAAGCACGACATATAAAGATATTAAGAAAAAATAATTCTTATATCATATCACTTCAACATATTATAAATAATTTTCGTTCTCCAAATGTTGTTAACTAGGAACCATCTATGTTTTTTTTTTTTTTTTTCACTTTAATTCTCAAGAAATTTGAAGTTTTTTTAAGATATTTGGGAGTAAATTTAGGTCGGTATATAAACGACATCCCAGATACTATTAATTATTCCATTTAAAAGTGCACCCACTTTCACTTTTAACACAACATTAAATGACTTATATAAAGGAGTGACTCTTTTAAAATTGTGTTTTTAAATTACAAACTTTTCTCTCTATCAAATGAGATTGATATTAAACATCTTGAAGTGCAATTCGTGAGATCATTTTACTAAGTTTGTGAATATAATAAATGTGAAGGGTGATTCTCATAAACATTTTTATTTCAGTTTTCTCTTTCAAAAATTGCAACCAATTTATTGTTATAGTCTTTCAGTTTATTATTTGTAGGTCTTTAAGAAAATAGTTGGGAGGAAAAAAGAACTAAAACTAAATTTATCATATTGGTTCACATGTTTTTGCATTGTTGACAAAAAAAATCGAAAGTATATAATTATTGATTTTTCATTAAAAATAAATCTTTTGTCAGTGAAAAGAAACACCAAAGTGATTTAGTTACGAGAACATGGCAGAAGGCTCAAGTATATTTAAGTTTATTCTTATGTGAGATCTAATTTTAATAATGCTTCACAATGGTTTGAACGTAAATGAAGTATTAATAAAGTGTTAACACTTCATTAACACACTCTAATGTGGATGTCCTAATACCTTCACCGTTTTCACGAACTTCTTAAATATTCATTAACCTTTTACTGATATAGCTTTAATTAGTTCAATATTAGAAAGAAGATAGATAATTATATATCTGATGGAAGATAACAAAAGTATGTTTTTACAATTTATTCTTAAGGTGGGATTAACAAGGCACATGAGATTTTTTTTGATTTTTTATTATATTATAATTTAATATTTTTATTAGTATAAATATTGTAGACAATATTTAGTAGAAATAATAATAATAATAATACTAATGATAATAATAATTATTAATTGTTTCTATCATATCAAAAGGACATGCATTAATTAAATACAATATAAAATGTAAATATGTTTGAAAACATATAGAGATTTAGTTGACATCACAAATTTACATGGGACCCTTGTTCAATTCAATGTCTTGCATCCACTTAGTGTCAAAAATTAAAAGGCTCTTTGCAGCAACTTTATGAACTCAATTATTCCACGTTCAAACTACAATGATGCAGCTAATCATAATTCTCTACCCTTCTTTACTTTCAAACTTTTACCCAAATTTTTTATTAATTCAAATAAATTCTAATTAGTACGAGTACTCCACCTCACCCTCAATCCTTTACTATTAAAAAAACCTAATAACTAATTAGAATGCCCACCTACTCATTTTAATTCATATTGATGTTGCTCCGGTCTGGCGTGTATCTTCTCGAAATCAAATCTCGAAATCTTGAACGTTAAACCTGCAAAACAACACCGTTAAACCTGCAAAACAACACCGGGAGGGGTTCCCGGCGAAGGGACTCCGACGCTCAAGTCAGTTGAAAGGCTCTCAATTCTCTCAAGTAATATAATGTGTGTATATTGTGTATTGCGTGTGTGTAAAGTGAAAGAAACAACGATATAAATACTCCCTGATACTTGTTGTAGTAGAAATAGGAGTCCTAATCGTAGTTGAAGTAGGAGTTCTCCGAAAATTAAGGATTAGCTTGATGTTTCCCTAGAAATAAGGGATAGGGATAACAAATCCGCAAAAATAGCGGGCAGTTAGGATCATTTCGTTCTCATCTAATCATTCAATTCGTAGAAACATTCCGAGCTAACGTAGTTTGTCGGGACGGACATAGTTCGCCAATCAGAGTAGTTCGCACATGACGACCAAGACTAGGTAAGAAACCCGATTTGAATCAGTTCGGTCGGAAAGTTAGTTAGGTTTGGTCGATGAAATCAGTTCAACCATAACACATATTATAAGCGTTCATGGCATATACAATATTAATACAGTTAATTATATCATATCAATGTGTATTAACATAACCCACATAATGTGTTTCACGCATTATATATAGTACCTAATGATTAGGATGTGATTAACGGATTAATACATGATTCGTGGACAGGTCAACATTCTCATATTAATCAATTATCAAATTAAAATTTACCAAATCCTCTCCCAAGGGCAAACTTGTCTTTTTAGATCGAGCTTTAAGTAGAAGCGATAGCCATTTTATGGGGTGTGAGCTGTGGGCCAGATCAGCGGATGTAGCCGTTAGACCACCAACTATTTGAAAAAGAGAAAAACAAAATCTTTTAATATTCCGAAATGACCGTTAAATCTTTTTATCATCAATTTTTCTCCTCATCATAAAAAAACACACAGCTCTCTCTCTCTCTCATCTGCTACTAGATTTTCTTCAAGAGCGAGAACATAGATTCCTCTAATGGCGAACGATCTCGTGTTCACTGAAGATGAAATGGCGGTTGATGAGGGTCTTGGGTACCCCAAAGCCTACGCCAAGCTCTGTCGAGACAGGAGTTTCGGACCCTTCAGCCACGGCCCGCCTTTCGCTTTCACTCCTTATGCTTTGCTGCAGCAAGAGGTAATCTGGACGCATTTTCGATTAATTGAATTCAAATTGGAAACATTATGGAACTGTGATTTATGAATATGGATTAGAATCTGTCATACATAATGTGCACTAAATGAATCTGTTGTTTTTTGTAAGTATATTTTGCAGATTGTAGTTTTCAGAAATACGAACTCTTTTCACGTTGCAGTTTGAACTTTAAATCCCAAAGTAGAATGTATGTATGTATTCTGAGAAGCTTCATTAAAGAAAATACTGGGTTTTAGTTTCTTAGGATACGGATTAGGGGTGAAATTACATACGGATTTTTATGGTTATGTTTCTTGAATTTCAAGAAATTGAAAAATTGCAGTCTGATCTTGTCTTTGGTATGTCTTAACAATTCTTTCCACAAATTATGGAGCAGAAACTTACTTTAGCCTCTCTTCTCATCTCTTCTTTAAGCTCCAAATCTTGAAATTCTGTTTTAAAGTGAAAGTTTCAGCTTTGTGTTAGCAAGAACTCTTTCAGTTTGCAATAATCAGTTTATAAAGATTTATTTTGAAATAAGAGATTTCTCATAATGTGTAGGATTCAAGGGCAAAGGAATTGGATGAAATGTTTCCGATCATTGACCTCAAAGCAAGACCCACAACCAAGCCCAAGATTTTTTTGTCTCTCTTATGGAAACAGCTCAACCATCTTGGGTAATAAAACAGTCTGATTTTCCTATATTATCTTTTTATTCAATCATCTGGAACCATGAAATCAAGGGTGTGTCTAATAATTTATGTACTATAATGTTAAAATTCCAGGAATGCCGGTTTTGATCCAGAAATAATTCGTGTGGACCCGTATGGCAATGTTCTGTACTATCATGCAGATGCTGCTTCCCCTCTTTCATGGGACATTGATCATTGGTTTCCTTGCTCAAGTAATTTCTATTTATTTTAGGCCTATTTTAGATAGATTTTGGAGTTGGGTTATAAATGATAATTAGTGATTTGTTGGATATAATTGCAGGGGGGGGATTGACTGTTCCAAGCAACCTCAGAATATTGCAATGGCAAGTATGCAAAAGAAAGCATAACAAGCTAGAGTTTCTTATTCCTTGGTGGGATTTTCAACTAGGCATATCCATTAACCAGTTCTTGTCCATCTTCGCTTCGTCCAACTCAGATTTCAGGTTTGGTAGTAAGACTAATTGTGTTTATAATACCACAAACTCAATGATCATCATGTGTTACAACGTTGTTAATGGTCGTGTTTCAGGCGGAGGGCATTTTCATGGTTGTTTTCTGAAGGAGAAAGTGAAGAACTGAATGCTTCACAGACAGTTGATTCCCATGTTTTTCCCCAACATTTCTTGGAATCAAAATGTAGATTGGGCCTTGCTCCTGCAGCTGTTGTTTCTTCTCGAAGAGAGTCTTTCGATGCTCCGTTGAAATCATTGGATATTAATAGAAGGCCTAGATCAAATACCCCTATAGTAGGTTGGTAGATTATCAATAATCCCACCTCCTTTTCTATAGTAAATTTAACTATTGGCATTGCTTGATGATGTATTGCTTGATGTTTATTCATTTGATTGTGCCAGCTGTGAGGAAAGGAAAACAAATTTCAAAGGAAAATGACAACTCATTAATGGTGACGAATCCATACCAAGCCATCGTCATGGCCAGAGATTCGTTGAAACAGAGAGAAGAAACATCAAAGATGCAAGCAGAAATATGTAAATTGGACAATGAAGCCAGTGAGTTGGAGGAGAAGACTGAGGAAGAGAAGTTTTCCATTCAAGAACTGGAGTTGGTGCTGATAAAGAAAAGAAGGCGGGTTGAGAAGTGTAGACGGTTGGCAGAGTCGCAATCTTCTTACAGGACAATGCTGGAGAAGATGATCAGAGAGGCTATGCACCAGTAAGATATCATTAAGAACCAAAATTGTTAAGCAGTAAGATATCATTTAATTGAATTCTAATTTCATGTTCTTACTTCTTGCAGAAGTGTTGTCTATAAAGAACAGGTGAGGTTGAATCAAGCAGCAGCGAGCGCTCTTTTGGCAAGACTTGAAGCTCAGAAGGCGATTTGTGATTCTGCTGAGAGGGAGCTATATAGGAAGTATAAACAAAGAGATGAGCTAGAGAAACAGATTAGACCTGAATGGGAGGAGCAAGCAAGGAAAAGATCAAGAATGGATCATCACACCAATAGTGAAGAGAAAGATGACAAGCTTGCTCTGTGTTTGACAGGAAAAGAGCCAGAAATACAAGAAGAAACAGAAAAGAATGATGATGCTTTACTTGCAGAAACTGCCAAGAAGGTTCTCTGTTTGCCTGAAATCATGTCCACTGCTCATTCTCACAAGGAACTAAGAAAGTTCTTGGAGGAGGAGCAGAGAGCTTCAGCAGAAAGTTTGCTGCGTAATGGTGATGGAGAGCAAAAAGAAAATGAAGCAGACGACGAAGAAGCAACCAGCATTAGAATATTGAAGCCTGTGGACAAAAATAGAGCTGTTGTTGAAGGAGAGAATGGGTACATAGTGGAAGAAAGGCTTGAAAAGCTGGAGATGGAGGATGGAGGGAAAATATACGATATTCAATTCCCGTTTCATCATGAACAACCAGAGGAAGAGGAGGATGAAGAGAGCAGAAGGCAAAGAGGGAAAGGTAATGTAGAGAAATGGCTGCAATTTCTTCTCAAAAATTCACCAGAGGATGCTGACTTAAATGCACAGATTACTGAAGATAAAGAAACAACCAAAAACACTGATGGATTAATCAAGAAGTTGAATCAGATGAATGATCAGACTGTTGAGATAGAAGGAAAGAAGTCAATCTCAGACAAAGGAAAAGAGAACATAGAAACTACGACGAATGTGGGAAACTATTACACTCCCGTCAAGAATCCTCCATACAAAATTGTTCCTGAGAAAACAAAAGCGAAGGAATTGTTTTCTAGAGGAGCAGGACGACTAAGTAGCCCTGATGAGAAAATGAGAAGGGAGAAAATCAGGACGGAAAAGGAACTTTCGAGGTCAGAGAGTGCCAGAGTATTCAGGCGCATCCCGTCTTCTCCCTCTCTCATATTGGAAGGCATGAAAAAGAGAGTGGACTGCATGGGAAAAAAACCTTTAGTACTTGATGATAATGATGGAGATATTGACTATGCAGCAAAAGACAGCTTCATTAAATCATCAATCAAGACCATAAAGAAAGCAGTGAGGATTTAGGTTGTGTTGGAAGCAAGTTATATATTATGTGTGTTATTTATTGAGAGGGCACGCTCTCCTAACTCAATAATGGTGGGGATTCTTTTTTCTTTGCTTGTTTGTTATATTTGTTGTGAAAATATTTATGGTAATAACAGCTTGTTGTTTGACAAATTCTACTGCTACTGAATATATTTTACCTTTGTTTCCACCATAAGTTCAAATGCCAAACAAGCTTTTTAATCTTTAATTTGTTTATCTTGCTTCATATAATTCTGACTATTAATAATTAACAGCAATGACTACTTAGCAGACATAAAGAAGGAATAACATTCTCAGAATCTTTCTATAAATATACATGCATTTAGCTTCAATGTTTTTTACAAGATAAACTACAAGCTGAGCTTCTGAATCCATTTTCCCAATATTATGATCCCCAAAAGCTCCAATATTGGAGTACTATTCTAAGCATTTCTTGACATGTAGATAAGCAGGTATAAAATCTAGCAATCCAGCTTGCTTCTTTATAGCGTAAAGTTCGTATTTCTTTTCACATTTTTCCAGCACATAACCAGTAGACCTTATGAGAGGGCGAGCTGAGGATCTTACTCAGTACCTCGGTCTCAGTTTTGATTAATCGAAGTTGCTAAAGTTATGTCATTCTTCCCCAATAATCCTCATCTCCACACGAGCAGCTCCCATCCTTGAAATGGTGGAAGTGTTCAGTATCTCTAACAGAAATCTCTCTCCTAACAACCTTGGAGATGAACTTCATTGTACTATGGCAGCTTTCACACATATACAGATTCTTCGTTATCCAAATAGGCATCCCTGGTGCAGTGTTTATGAGCCCAAATGCAACAGCCAGTCTCTCACTGTGCCCACAGAAAACCTCGGCTTTTGACGCCTCAACTTCATTTCTAAAACCATTATCTGGATTACTATGACCTTCTGCCTTCATTTTCTCATAAAACCCTTTCAAAATAGCCACTATTTCTCTTGTTTGGGGGTGGAAACTGTCACCACTAAGAAATGCATGGACTTTGCCTCTAACTTCTACCCAACTGCAACCAGGATCGATAGTGAGCCCCATCTCTCTCATGGTTTTCCTCAGTCTAGCAACTTCTTCCCACTCACCGCTGTCAGAGTACAAATCACACAACAGAATATAGTATCCAACACTTCTGTTATCTATCCCAAAAATATTCTTGGCAGCTAGCTCACCGAGCTCGACTCGTCTATGAATCCTACATGCATTCAACAAGGCCCCCCATATAGCTGGATCTGGTGTCAAAGGCATTTTTTGGATAAACTCATAGGCATCATCCAGCTTTCCTGCACGGCCCAGCAAATCCACTACACAAGCATAATGTTTCAGGTTGGGAGTAATAGAATAGTCAGGTTCCATGCTATTAAAATATTGCAATCCTTCCATCACCATCCCAGATCTGCTACAAGCCCGTAATAGAGTAATAAATGTGATCTCATCTGGCCTTAGTTTTGATCTGATCATTTGGTTAAATAGCTCCATGGCTAGTGCACCTTGGCCCCTCTGAGCATGGCCAGTTAGAAGAATATTCCAAGAAGCAACATCCTGTTTCATTCTTTTGAAATGATTACTTGCAGGCTTCATCCTTCCACACCTCACATACATATCGAGGAGGGCATTGGGTAGAAAACCATCAAATGCTAATCCAATCCTCAGTACATGTGCATGGATTTCCTTTCCACACATCAGTGCCCCTATCCTAGCACAGGCGGAAAGAACGGAGACTAATGTAACATCATTCGGGTCTAGACTGATTTTCATTTGCCTAAAATAAATCAATGCTTCGATGCTTCTGTTATTTATCCGAAGTCCTATAATAATTGATGTCCAAGAAATGACATTTTTATCAGGAATGTCATGGAAGACTTCTAATGCCTTATCAATGCATTTACACTTCGAATAGAAGTCAATGAGAACATTAGCAACCATAAGATAAGCTATGAGTCCTGTCTTTTTGGCCATCTCATGAAGCTTTATTCCCATATCTAGATGGCCAAGAGAAGCACAAGCGGATAAAACACTAGCAATGGCGATCTCATCAGGGTCAACACCTTCTAGCTCCATCATTTTGTAAGTTTCTATAGCCCTGTTGGCATACCCGTGGTTATCATAACCTGAAATCATCGATGTCCAAGATACCACATCTTTACACTCAATTCTAGCAAAAACTTTCTCTGCCTCACCTATTTTTCCAAAACTTGAATACATCTGAATCAATGAGTTACCTACTGAGCTATCGGCACCATATTCCATCTTTGCTACGTAACCATGAACCGCCTCTCCAAGCTTCTCGTCACCAAATACCTCACATGCTGAAATCACACTAGTCATGGTCCTCAAGTCGGGATGAAAGCAACATTCCCTCATGGAAAAGAACAACAGCAATCCTTCCAAACACTCTCCATTTTCAAAGTACCCAGAAATCATAGCATTCCACGAGATCCTATCCCTCTTATCCATTCTATCGAATGCCAACCTTGCTCTAGACAGATCACCACACTTGACATACATGGTGATCAAAGCATTTACAACATCAATATCAGACTCAAACCCACAACGCAACACATGGCCATGAATCTCCCTACCCCATTTCCAATTTCTCAAACCACCGCAAGCCCTCAACACACAAGGAAAAGTATATACATCAGGCCTAACCCCAACACCACCAAGCCACAACATTCTTCCATACAACTCAATCGCCTCATCGAGAAACCCGTTCTTTGCATACCCACCAATCAAAACATTCCAAGAAAACACATCTCTTTCCTCCATTTTCCCAAACACATACCATGCATTAGTCAAGTTCCCCAACCTCACAAACATGCTCAAGAGAGCATTCCCTAGCTTTAAGCTCAAATGGGTAACCGAATTCGATACTAAAGAGTAAATGAACGAACCTTCATTAGATGCCCTCTTGAATTCGCACAACCTTACTAAAGATACAAAAGTTTCTTCCTCTATATCAGTTGGAAGCCCTTTTCCCGAAGACGTAAGGAGATTGATAGCTTGGTTAAGTTCATTTTGAATGCATAGCTGAGTCAAATACGAGTTGGGGTCAGCGGTGAAGGAGGAACTTGAGTTCAAAAGAGAATTGTGGTGGGTTTTTCTGAGGGAAAACTGATTGTTTTTGTTGATGATTTGAACAAATTTTTGGGTTTTAAGATTAGGCAGTCTGGAAAATTTGGGATTTGGGTACTCGGAATTGAGAGAAAATTGTGGGGTTTGGGCAGAGACGGCCATTTTAAGTGAAGCATTGCAAGTGATGGAGAAAGGGTTTAAGTTGAGGTTTAACTGCTTGGCAACTTTCTGCCTGAAAAAATCGTGGATAAAGTACGCTAAAATCTTGATTGCTTGCACAACGACGTCGTCTTAGTCGTGTTCTTTGAAATGTGTCCATCCAACTTGGGGCCCATTTAAATTTATTTATTTAAAATCCTTAAATTTGAATTCCAACTAAATTTGGCTAATTATACACCTTTAAAGTCGAAACATTAATCTGGTGGGGTCCCACTCCCACCCCACTATTTATGGCAAGTCATATTTTCGATCCGCATGGTAGATTCTAAACAGATTCCTCGGAATCATTCTTTCCCAAATCCTCATTCCCACCTTCTAAATCATTTTTCTATTCAACCCCATGTCTTATCTTCCTAATTATATACTATTCTTCTGGTAATCTTTTCCCTAAACATCTTTGTAATCAACATATATAAAATAGTCAGATCTCAAATTGTATTATATTCCTAACATGCATGACTACAGTTTAGATCCATCATGAACCATATTAATATCACCTTTTAAAGATCTAAAATAATCTAAAATGACCTATTAATATAAATAATTACATTTAATTATATTTAAACGAAAATCTGTTGGACGCGAGGTCTTGCCATCTCAATTGTATTTATCTTGGATATATAATAGGAAGGTGTGTCATAAATAATCAGTTTAGATAACAATAATTTTATAGTGCTCAAAAGATAACAAATAAATTATTTAATCACTTAAATTGGAATATCCACAATTTAAAAGGCTGCTGCAGCGTATAATTCCCAGTAGCTACCCACTAAATCAATCTCATTAATTGATAATTAATGCCACAAATAAAAGTGATTAAGAGGGGTTAGAGTAAGAAGAATATGCTGGGAATTCCCAAAGTTCAACGGTCTTTCAGTACCTTTTGTAAACGCCACTTCATCACGCCAAGCATATGCTCTCTAAATATTCTATCTTTTACCAATAAAGCTACCTAATTCCCTTCTTCTCACACACACATACATTTTTTACATTCAATCCTTTTTATTACATTTCTCCAACCAACTCCTCCTTCTATACTAATCATGAAGTTTGGTAAGAGATTGAAGCAACAGATCCAGCAAAGTTTGCCAGAATGGCGAGACAAATTTCTGTCGTACAAGGAATTGAAGAAGCTCGTGAAATTGATCTCGTCGTCTCCGACGTCGTTTGAATATGGGAGGGCAGAGGCAGAGTTTATGTACTTGTTGAATAATGAGATCGAAAAATTCAATGCCTTCTTTATGGAACAAGAAGAGGATTTTGTCATTCGCCACAAGGTTGGTTTGCTTCTTCTTCTTCTTCTTGAATATTTTTTTTTTGGGTGCTAAAATAGCTGAATCATATGATTGATATATATGCAGCTAGAAAAGATTAGGATAAAACAATTAAATTATGTGTTTTTAGTTTAGCATTTCTTTTGGATAGTGGAAAGGGAAGGTCATAACTAATTCAAGAAATTCACCACTCAATACCACATCTCCTTCTGATATTAAAATGACAAGTGTCCAACAGTTTGTGGTTTAAACTAGCTTAGTTTAATTGTTAGTTTAAACAGTGATTAAAGAGCAGTCAAAAAGTTAAGGAAAGAAAATAATGTGCAAAATTAATGATCACATGTAAGAAATTGAAAACAGATAGAAGAGCTCTAAATATCTAAAACTAGTAAATAACAAGCAAAAGAGTCGCAAAATGATAGTAGATAATAGGGTTATTTGATGCAGGAATTACAACAGAGAATTAAGAAAGTGATGGAAACGTGCAGAGCAACAGAGTATGAATACAGAGAGCAGATGGGAAAAATTAGAAAAGAAATAGTGAATTTCCACGGCGAAATGGTTCTCTTAATCAACTACAGCAACATCAATTACACGGGTAATTAATTATATTCATTTCACCATTTTTCTTTTTCATTATTCCATATTTATAATAAAAAAATGCATATATTGTTTCAGGACTGGCAAAAATACTGAAGAAATTCGACAAGAGAACCGGCGGAGTATTGCGGCTGCGAGTGATCCAAAAAGTGCTGCAACAGCCGTTCTTCACGACGGAGTTAATCTCGAAGCTGGTGAAGGAGTGTGAAAGCAGCATAGAATGGGTGTTTCCGGCGAGTGGGGAAGAGCTGGGGGCGGCGGCGGCGGCGGTGGCCGGAGAAGGAATATTTCGGAAGACAGTGGCGGCACTTGTGACAATGCAGGAGATTAGAAGAGAGAGTTCAACATACAGCCGCTTCTCTCTGCCGCCTCTAAATTTGGGAGATTTTGAAGTAATTCAGTCATTGCAACTCATTTCTCCAATATTAATTCCATGATATATACTCCACAATCTGAATTTTGTTCATTTCCTAATTCAATGATTTTTGGGATGGTAAAAATTAACACGGCATACATGATGTAGCATTCTAAAAAAACAGATTAGTTGCTCATTATATTTGATAGCTGGAATCCACCACAAATTGTCCTGTTTCTTGAAAAAATGAGTGGGTACCTTTAGTTTTGTTCATTATATGCTCTGGGAATTAATCTTTGATTGTGATTGAATAAAGTGATTTTGAATTTATCACTTAAGTTGGAATGAATTTGCAATTTACCACAATGACAAAAAACTGAATTCAAAATGAAAATGATGGATTTCAAATGCACAACAATCCAAATAAAATCGGTGTATTTGATACGATTTAATCCCTTCACATATCCAAATGAATCCATAAATCTTTTAGATTAAATCATTTAAAAAAATTAAATAAAATACAATTTAGGAGACTAATAGCTATTCATATAGAAACCTTATCAAATCATCTTTAACCAAAGAAAGATTACAACCCATTCTAAATTTCTAATTAACCTTTATCATTATATAAAATTCATGAAGTTTGAATTAAATCTCAATCACCAATACCAATTTTTAATTTTACCAATATCAATTACAACACTTGGTTACAAACGCCACCACAATCGTCAGGTGCGCCTTGACGAAACCATATGTAGTCTAAGTCTTATTTGCACTATGTATGACCGAGTATGTGACCCATAGCTCAAAACCGTGTTATCCTATTAAACAAACAATGAAAATATCTTCACTTATTTTTCCTATATATAGTTCTTACACAGCTGAAGATGTTTCCTCAGTCGAGATGCCTCGTCCTCTAACCTAAACAAATAGGTAGTGTATTTTGTTGACAATAAACTCGATTCCAATGAAAAAGAAACAAATTGCATATAGCAAGACTAATGAAAAAAGAGAAAATAAGACAAGTACAAGAGGTAGAAGGAACAAATGATATGGCAGAAACATGACAAAAAGAGAGATTAGTGAGAGAAGTGCAGATGCAAGAGCAACATTACTTAGTAATGCACGATTAGGGTTGATGGTTGTCGAAATTTGCTTTATTGCTTCTACGATAAGCCAGTAAACAAAAGTGGCATCAATGAAACACCATAATGGAATAGGGCTTTCATGAAAAAGATTGTCTGTGTTGCTTTGATAGTTTAGTGATAAAAGAACGAGCAGCACAGGAACCCCATACGTCATCATTTCCATCAAAAGAGTATTTGTTGTCATTATCTTGTGTCTCCCTACACTCATTCGAGACTGTATTAAATGATAGATAGTCCAATGGACCAACCCAAATATAAAATAAATAAGGATGTGATTGGCTTCATGGACTCACACTAAATTGGCAGTTCTTTTACTAATTAACTTATTAAATAAACAATAAATCATCAAAATTACTAAATTATTATTGCTTATATGTTTTTTTTTCTCTCTTTCAATTAAACTATTAATTATTTTTTATTAAAACTTTAATAATTGGGGGTGGTTGAATCAATCAGGTCTTTTCTTCATTAGCCCAAGACTACAATTTTATATGTATGAAGGTTAAATAGGATAACAAAACATTTGATTTTTACAAAATTAGAAGTTCAATTTACATCTTTTCTAGAAAAAAAGAAAAGAGCATTAGTTATGTTAGATTCCACCTAATTATAATTTTATAGATCCAACAAAAAGATGAGCCTACCAAAGTTATATTCTATAAAACATGTATACACCAATTTTTATCAATACATTTTCATAATAAAATATGTACATTCACAATTCATTATTAATAAATAATACCACATTTTTAAAAGAAAAATTTATAAAAATTAACCTTTGTGTGGATCTTGTTATATCCATCAAAATTTCAAGGAATTTTATCATTTACGTAAAAATAGTCAGTCAAAATGATTAATTCAATTGAATGAAACCTTCCTTCTGCATAGCGGGCCCCACGACGGGCTATTAGTTCAGTGGTAGAGCGCGCCCCTGAACCTATTTGTCTCAGATCCACAACCGAGATGACTCCCCCAACAAAAATTTTCTCGGTTGTGAGACACCATCCTCATTTTATTAGATGACTCGAGTCTATGTCAATTGTTGCAGACATGAAGTGAGAGAGAGAGAGAGATTGAATGTTGTTATCAGGAGCAGGTCAGTAGAAGGGTGGCACTGGCACCGGCGATGAGCTTGAAAGCAGCAGCACGTGCAAAAGAAACAGAGCAGTGCACTGGTGACTCCTTTCCTCCCTTTGATTTTGTTGTGTTCCTTATAAAGTCATTATCTTGTGTTTCCCTACACTCAAACGAGACTTGATTAAATGATAGATAATCCAATGAGACTTGATTAAATGATAGATAATCCAATGAATGTAACGTTTAACATAACGTTTATGTGGGTTATCGCTATTTGCAGGGTGTCTGACTATTAAATTCCATCAATCATTAAACAACCAATCAGCAATAGTGCTGTAAAAAGAACAACTGAAGTTCGGTTATTCAATTATATATGGATGCATGCATTGCATGCCTAAACAAACATGTATATATATATATAGATTGGGGAAATCTGGAATCATGAGGACTATATTCTCAATCTGTAAATAAGTTGTATGTTAGGGTAAGATCAACTCAAACCTTGCACAGCAACTCTTAGAACCCTTCTTGCAAACACCTTGCAAACTCTTTAACTCAAGAACTTCAAGATCTCAATATTGAACCAAGGAATTCGAATCAAAACTTAAAGAAAAACAGCACACAATCATTTACGTGGTTCGGCATAAAGGCCTACATCCACGGGAAAATCGGGGTGGGAAACTTTATTGAAAAACGCAAGAATCACTCTCTTTACAATCTGCTCAAAACTGAGCCAACTCAGAACTTTCACTCTCAGCTAAAAACTTGTAAACTGAATGTAAAACCTATCTTCTATATACATGAGATAGCCCTATATATATGAAACATAAAGCAACAAGAATTACAGAAATCACCCAAAAAACGAGCTCGCAATCCGCATCTGAAACTGCCAAGCTGATTCTTCAAAACTGATTCCTCATTCCCGTTTCTGAAACTGATAAGCAAACAACTAACTAAACTAACACATAAGCGTAGCCACGTAATCCCGCTTTTGTAAGTGAACCCGCGCTTCTTCATTGTTTGCACTTTACTAACAAAACTGATAAAACGTAATATAAGCCCAGCAACTCTATAAGTGTAATAGCACTTATAGTTCAAAACCTGACTTAACCACTTGAGCTAAAAACGCCACTTCCAAACACAACTTCTACAACACACGTTTTTCTCATTACTTAGACAAATAACCAGCAACCACACTTGCATGCTGCATGCTAACACTTACATTGTAGTTTATGTATCATCGTATTAACAAAGAGTAAGCAAATAAAGAGTAGTTGAAGACATCAAGTGAGAGAGATCGAACGTTGTTACCACTAGCAGGTGATGGCGCCGATGATGAGATTGAAGTTTGAATCTTCTAATCTTCTGCAACTTGAAAGCAGAAGCACGGCTGCACAACAATGGCGGCAGAGATTCTATCTAAAAAAAAAAAACAGAGCAAGACCGGGTTTTAATAAAGAACTCGGCAAATATTCTTCACTTTCTTCACTTACAGTGACTTTCTGCAAACGCTGAAGAAGTTCTTAATTTGTTAAAGACGGAAGGGGGATCTTTTCGCAAGTTCTTAGTTGATATGAAGAAAGCCCGAAAGCCCGCATTTTGAAATGATATGAAGAGTTCTTAGTTTGTAAGTTTTTCTTTGAAAAGAAAACATACCAGGAGCAGGTCAGAAGAAGGGTGGCGCCGATGATGAGCTTGAAAGCAGCACTGCTGCCGGCAGAGACTCTATCGGAAAAATAACGATTATGTGAGAGACATCAAGTGAGAGAGAGAGATTGAATGTTGCTACCAGGAGACAGAAGAAAGGTGGCGCCGATGATGAGCTTGAAAGCAGCATGGCTCCCGGCTGAGACTATATCGGGAAGAAAAAAAAAAAAAAAGTTCTGTGTTATTTCTCATGAAATGACCTATATAGGGGGATGAGGAGGGGACATACATATATGCAAGGGATGAGGAGGACTTATTATTATTATTATTTTTTTTTTTTTTAAAGTGTTATGTCATTTGCCGACCTTTAAGAAATGTAGAAAAGAAAATTTTCTTTGTTATCAACATAAGTAGAGAAATGTAGAAAATAATTTTTTTTTTGTTATCAACATAAGTAGAATGTGTATGTAGGGGCATTCGAATTTACAATTTTTTTTTTGTTATCAATATAAGAATTTTTTTTTTTTTTTTGTTATCAACATAAGTAGAATGTGTATGCCCAACATAAGACTTTTACAATTTTTTTTTTTTGTTATCAACATAAGTAGAATGTTTATGTGTATGTCCTACGTGTATGTTGGCATAAGACTTTTTTTACAATATATTTTTTTTTTTTGTTATCAACATAAGTAGAATGTTTATGTGTATGTCCTACGTGTATGTTGGCATAAGACTTTTTTTACATTATTTTTTTTGTTATCAACATAAGTAGAATGTTTATGTGTATGTCCTACGTATATGTTGGCATAAGAATTTTTTTGACAATTTTTTTTTTTTTTTTTTTGTTATCAACATAGAATGTTTATGTGTATGTCCTACGTGTATGTTGGCATAAGACTTTTTTTTTACATTTTTTTTTTTGTTATCAACATATTTACAATTTTTTTTTTACATTTTTTTTTTGTTATCAAAATAAGTAGTGGCATAAAACTTTTTCTTTTTTTTTTGTTATCAACATATTTACAATTTTTTTTGTGTATGTCCTATAAGACTTTTCTACTTAACAATATGTCCTATAAGACTTTTCTACTTAATCAGCAATATGTCCTATAAGACTTTTCTAATTAATCAACAACATATTTACAATTTTTTTTGTCAAACATAAGAAAGTCTTATTGTCACACATCCATGTCACCCATTAAGGGGAAGTCTACTATATACTATACTAGTGAGATTAACTAGTTTTTTTAAATGTGGGACAAACCTTTTTTAAGGCATCCCAACTTCTTTTAAATGATTCAAATTCATCATTTTAATCCTCAATTTTTCATTCACTCATTAACCATTTTGGACTAATTATGTATCCTCTCAAACTTCTCTTGAAGGAGAACACGTCCCAATAATTCATTTCCTCATTTGAGTACGAGATCCACACAAAATATTACTCCAAAATTGATAGAAAATTCAAAATTTTCTAATACTTTTTTTTGAAAATAAGGTATACCTTTTAGGTAAACATATATTCTAGTTATACATTCTAAGTATACCTTTCAGGTAGACATACATTCGGGTTGGATTGGGGGCATGGATGCTCCAAGGATACATAAATTCATGTCTCATGACAATACTTCGTTTATTTGTTAATTTTCAATTTTTAGTTCAAATTTTGAAGGTACTCAATTCAAAATTCAATTTAATCATATTTTTCAATTTGAGATTTTAAATTAAAATTAGTTATCAATTCAATCATAAAACGGAAGGTACTGATGAATAAGACAATTGAATTCCATTTTCTTTTTCTTTTTTTAATTTTACATAACTAAAAGGAAATTAATATATTTAGCCTATTATTTTCTTTCTAGATTCATACTTTTTTAAAAAGAGGAAATTCAAACAATAGAAACCAGCACTTTGATGCCGAATAATTAACAAAAAATATGTTATTCTTCTCACGCAAAGAAAAGAGAAAAAGTAATATGTTTTCACTATTTAATTTTATGAGAGATAAGAAAAACGAAAATGAAAGTCGCAGTCCATGTTGTTGTTTGAAATGAAAATCAATTTTAAATTGGGGTCATGTTCTAAAA
The DNA here is from genome assembly GCA_028654395.1 of Scutellaria barbata. NCBI lineage: Eukaryota > Viridiplantae > Streptophyta > Magnoliopsida > Lamiales > Lamiaceae > Scutellaria > Scutellaria barbata. The sequence continues at coordinate 6,465,039 of CM053646.1, read as the reverse complement.
ATCTTTCAAAAATGTAAAGCTCAAATTGAAAAATAAAATAAAATTGAATTCTTAAAGGTATGTTTGGAAATGGATTAAGTGGAATTGAGAAAATCCTTAATCAACTACAGCAACATCAATTACACGGGTAATTAATTATATTCATTTCACCATTTTTCTTTTTCATTATTCCATATTTATAATAAAAAAATGCGTATATTGTTTCAGGACTGGCAAAAATATTGAAGAAATTCGACAAGAGAATTGGCGGAGTATTGCGGCTGCCGGTGATCCAAAAAGTGCTGCATCAGCCGTTCTTCACGACGGAGTTAATCTTGAAGCTGGTGAAGGAGTGTGAAAGCAGCATAGAATGGGTGTTTCCGGCGAGTGGGGGAGAGTTGGGGGCGGCGGTGGCTGGAGAAAGAATATTCCAGAAGACGGTGGTGGCACTTGTGACTGTGCAGGAGATTAGAAGAGAAAGTTCAACATACAGCCGCTTCTCTCTGCCACCTCTAAATTTGGGAGATTTTGAAGTAATTCAGTCATTGCAACTCATTTCTCCAATACTAATTCCATGATATATACTCCACACTCTGAATTTCGTTGATTTCCTTATTCAATGATTTTTGGGATGGCAAAAATTAACGCAACATACATGATATAGCATTCTAAAAAAACAGATTAGTTGTTTATTATATTTGATAATTGAAATCGATCAGAAATTGCCCCGTTCCTTGAAAAAAAAGAGTGGGTACCCTTAGTTTTGTTCATGATATGTTCTAGGAAACAATATTTGATTTGTTTGAAAGGGATGATTTTGAATTAGTCACTTAAGTTGAAGCAAATTTGCAATCTATTAAAATGACAAAAAATTGAATTCAAAATGAAAGTGATGAATTTCAAATTCACAACTATCCAAACAAAACTGATGTATTTGATACTATTTAATCTCTTCACATATACAAATGAATCCTTAAATCTTTTAGATTAAATCATTTAAAAAAATTAAATAAAATACAATTTTGGAGACTAATAACTGTTCATATAGAAACCTTATCAAAGCAACTTGGACCAAAGAAAGATCACAACTCATTCTAAATGTCTAATTAACCTTTATCATTATATAAAATTCACGAAATTTGAATTAAATCTCAATCACAACACCAATTTTTTATTTTACCAACATCAATTACAATACTTGGTTACAAACGCCACTACAATCATCAGGTGCGCCTTGACGAGACCATCTCTACTCTAGGTATTATTTGCACTATATATGGCCGATTATATAACGCATATCTCAAAACCATGTTATCCTATTAAACAAACAATGAAAATATTTTCACTTAGTCCTCTTATATATAATTCTTACACAGCTGAAGATGTTTCCTCAATCAAGATATCTCTTTCTCTAACCCAAACAATTAGGTCTTGTATTTTCTTGACAATAAACTTGATTCCATTGATAAAGAAAGGAATTGCATATAGCAAGGCCCATGAAAGAAGAACAAATAAGAAAAATGCAAGAGGTAGAAGAACCAAGGATATGACAGAAACATGGCTAAAAGAGAGATTTGTGAGAGAGCTGTAGATGCAAGAGCAGTATAGCTTAGTAAGGTGAGATTAAGGTTGATGGTTCTCGTAACTTGATTAAGGTTGATGGTTATTGTAACTTGGTTCATTGCTTCTGCGATAAGCCAGTAAATAGAAAAGGCAAGAATGAAACACCAAACAGGGATTTCCTGAAAGTGGTTGATCTTGTTACTTAGCCATTTCAGTGCTAAAAGACCGATCATCGAAGGAGGCACATATGTCATCATTTTCATGAAAGGAGGATTTGCTGCCATTATCTTGTGTCCCCCTACAATCAAACGAGACTGGATCAATCATTAAACAACCAATCAGCAATAGTGCGGTAAAAGGAACAACTGAAATTCAGTTATTCAATTATATATGGATGCATGCATGCCTAAGCAAACACATATATATATATAGATTGGGGAAATCTGGAATCATGAGGAATATATTCTCAATCGGTAAATAAGTTGTAGTTTATGTATCATCGTATAAACAAAGAGTAAGCAAATATGGAGTAGTTGAAGATATCAAGTGAGAGAGAGAGATTGAATGTTGTTACCACGAGGAGCAGGTGGTGGCGCCGATGATGAGATTGAAGTTTGAATCTTCTAATTTTCTGCAACTTGAAAGCAGCAGCACGGCTGCACAACAATGGCGGCAGAGATTCTATCTAAAAAAAAACAGAGCAAGGCCGGGTTTTAATAAAGAACTCGACAAGTATTCTTCACTTTCTTCACTTGCAGTGACTTTTCGCAAACGCTGAAGAAGTTCTTAATTTGTTAAAGATGGAAGGGGGATCTTTTCGCAAGTTCTTAGTTGATATGAAGAAAGCCCGCAAGCCCGCATTTTGAAATGATATGAAGAGTTCTTAGTTTGTAACTTTTTCTTTGAAAAGAAAACATACCAAGAGTAGGTCAGAAGAAGGGTGGCGCCGATGATGAGCTTGAAAGCAGCACGGCTGCCGGCAGAGACGACCTTTTGAGTAAGGGAGTGAGATTTTCACGTCTAGTAGAATAACATTTGTGGACATTTATAGTCTAGTAGAATAACATTTTGTGGACATTTATAGGAGTTGTTTTTTGTGAGATGAGTCTAGTTATTCTGTTTTTGTTCTATTTTGTGAGTTTTTTTGTTCCACATTTATACTGTGAGTTTGGAGTCTTTGGACTATAAATTTTTTGTTTCAACCACATTTCAGGACTATAAATTTTTTGAAGGGAGTGAGATTTTCACGTCTAGTAGAATAACATTTGTGGACATTTATAGGAGTTTTCACGTCTAGTAGAATAACATTTGTATTTTTTGTGGGGAGTGAGATTTTCACGTCTAGTTGTAGCACCCACATTTTTTTTTTAAAACACTAATCTTATTATTAACTCTAATTTAATTAAATTAGGTGAATTAATATAATAAGGACAGCTCCTGCATCAACTATTACACTTGGCAAAGTGGGAGAATGTGACATTGGAATAAGTTGGCAAAAGTTTGGAAGGGAAAATAATTATCTTACTTGGCAAATAAAAAGATGTTACTGTGTGATATTACTATAAGATTTTATGTTTTACTCCCTTACCCGTAGATTAATCTCACTGAGTGTCTTTTGTACGCTCACCCTAAGTTAAGATGATTTATTTCAGGAATTTCGAAAATATATATATTTCACAACAAATTTTCTTGAATTTATCTATCTTTATTTTCTTGAAAGAGTGAATCTTATACGTGAGTAACGCCTCGATCAAAGTTTACTTTAAAAAGAAACGGGGCGTTACAGGTGGTATCAGAGCAGGTTCATGATTCTGTAGACTTGCTAAAATATTTTTTGTTTTTTTGAAAAAAAAAAAAAATCTCTTGTCATATTATGAATTCAATAAGAAATAAAAAATATATCTTTTCTTTGAAAGAAAAATTCTTATTAGCTACTGGCATCTACTTCTAATCTACTGCTCCGCCTTCGCTAAGGTATGTTATGTTCAGATGTTTACCTTGAAATAATGTGAAAAAAAAGGTTATATAGACATTTTCTTATGATTGCTTTAATGCATGATTTATGATTATGTGGTTGTCGGATATCACTGTTATCGACACACTGTTTGCTGGACGCCACCATTGAGCCGCTGACGGCCGCAGCATGAGCTCGTGTGCGTAAATGGCCGTGGCAGGAGTTGGTACAGTGTTATGTGATGGGTTAAGTCATGTTAAGCTATGTTATATGTGAGATAATGTTATGATGGTGAACGATGATAGAGAAATTTATTGAGTTATTTACATGATTTATGGAATCATGTTGTAAGTTGAGTAAAATGATTCTCAAGGGTTCTAATATCACATAGAAACTAATGTAAATTATAGTTTCCATAAAATGTGACCATAACTAGAATAGCATAGACGCTCAGAGTGGACAGATTTTAAGGGAGTGATCATGCAAAATTATCCGTCAAAAATCTTATTACGTCTCCGCCAAGGGTTGCTGACGGTTAGAGAATACAAAAAAGGTTTAAATTAACTAAGCAAGTACGCCATATACTTAGTCAGCACGGATACAAAAAACGCTAGACACTTTAGTAGAAGCATACGTTTGAAGAATTACACTATTTTGGCTGGACATGAAGGAATGACATACGCCGAGATCATCGAGAGAGCTTAAGAAGTCACTTCGCATATGTGCTTGGACTACATAATTTCAAAAAAAAATCCTGCTAAGACACCTGAGGAAAGGAGTGGGACGACCGAAAGCAAGATCAAACTACGCCTCTCAACCAAATAAAACAACCAATGGTGGGTGGCACCCTGAACGCCTCTATTCTCAAAATAGGAGTCATCTGTTCAAGATACAAAAGAATTCAGATCGGACAATACTGCTGGAGGACTGGACATTGCCACCGATGTTAAGAACCTAGCCATAATTCAAACGTTAGTCCTAAAAGTAGGATCGTTAGACCAGGTTTCAAGCCAAGATCCGAAACAGGAAAAGCTCGAGTTTTTGCTCTCACACGAAGCGAGACCACTGAAGAGCCAAAGACCACGACAGACGATCAAGATGCTTAAGAGGAGAGAATACGAGATGTTTTCGATAAATATTGTAAATCTCGAGTAAAAATCGAACCCTATCGAAATAGTGTCGATAATAAGGGAATACATGGGTGTTTTCCCAAAAGATTTATCTGGGCCATCGCCTGATCGACAAGTTGAGTTTGACATAGATTTAGTGTCAGGTCGACATCAGTGTCAAAAACGCCATATCGAATGACGCCAAAGAAGTTAGAAGAATTGAAAATGCGATTACAAGAGCTTTTGGAAAAAAAAAACAAACTTTATACGTCCCATCGTATCTCCTTGGGAAGCTCTGGTGTTGTTCGCGAAGAAAAGATGATGGAACGTTTCGAATGTGTGCTAACTATCGCGAGCTAAACAAAAGGATTATCAAGAATAAATACCCGCTACCTCGAATAGAAAATTTATTTTAAATAATTAAGAGGCGTTAGTGTGTTCTCGAAAATGTGGTTTGAGATCGAGATATCGTCAAGTGAAGGTCAAGAAGAAGATATAACTAAGACAAGCTTCAGAACGAGAGAAGACCATTTCGAATTCGTAGCCATGTCTTTTGGACTTAGTAATGCACCAATAATTTTATGAATATGATGAATCGAGTCTTCCATCCATACCTCGATCGCTTCGCTATAATTTCTAATGATGACATTCTAGTATGCTTGTACGATAAACTCCAACATGAAGAACAATAGAGAATTTCATTGGAGACTTTGAGGAAAAAAAAAGTTATATGCCAAGTTCAAGAAGTGTGAGTTTTGGCTAGATAAAATTACGTTTTTCAGGCATACCGTCACTTCAAAAAGAATCGAGATAGATTAGGCTAAAGTGGAAGTCGTTAGTAACTGGAAGACGCCGACTAACGTAAACGAGGTACGAAGCTTCCTAGGCTTGGCTGACTATTATGGAAGGATTTACGAGAACAGCTGATGAAGCTCTAATTTTTAGAGGAAGACTTTGCATGCCAAAGGATAAAGGACTAGGAGAAAGAATACTAATAGAAGCGCGTAACACCCCATATTCAGCACATCCTGGAGATACGAAGACGTATCAAGATCTGAAGAAATTTTTTTTTTGGGTAGCGGAGCATGAAAAGGAGCATTGGACTTTTCGTCAAGAAATACTTCATCTGCCAACAAGTGAAAGCAAAACATCCGGATTTTGGCAAAGCTTGCAAAAGGAATTAGGCACCAAATTAACCTTCAGCACTGTTTTCATTCCCAGACTGACGGCCAGACAGAGCGAACGATATAAATTCTAGAGGACATGCTGAGAGCCAGTGTCTTCGATCTGCATGAAAGCTAAGAAGACCATATATATTTGGTGGAGTTCGTATACAATAATAGTTATCAGTCAATAATTGGGCTATACGAGGCGCTGTATGGAAGAAGTGTCTACCACCTTTATACTGGGATGAAGTGGGCGAAAAACGTGTTTTGGGACTTGAGTTAGTCGAACAAGCAGTAGACGGAATACGAAAAGTTCGAGGAAAAGTCATGGCAGTTCAAGATCAACAAAAAGTCTTATGTAGACGAAAGACGCTGAGAATTGGTTTTTGAGGTGGGAGAAAAAGTTTTCTTGAGAATATAAAAAAAAAATATATCGCTTGGGAAAAGAGGTCAGCTTAAGCCAAGATATATCGGATCGTTCAAGATTTTAGAATGAGTCGGAGGAGTGGCGTACAGGCTGGCTTTGCCACCAGACTACATCGATATATATAATGTTTTTCATGTATCTATATTGCAAAAATGTGTGTTCGATTCAAGTCATATTATCAATCAACAACATATAGGGCTGAGGAAGGACATATCCTATAAAGATGTTTCCGTAGCGATCTTATGTAGAGAGGTCTATAAGCTTAGAAATCGAGAAGTTAACTTAGTAAAAGTTCAATGGAGTCAGCACAACGCGAAGGAAGCAACTTGGGAAAAAGAAGAAGAAATCCTTACAAAATATCCAGATTCATCAAGTTTTGGTATATATCTAAATTTCGAGGACGAAATTTTATTGTAGGAGGAAGGGATGTAGCACCCACATTTTTTTTAAAACACTAATCTTATTATTAACTCTAATTTAATTAAATTAGGTGAATTAATATAATAAGGACAGCTCCTGCATCAACTATTACACTTGGCAAAGTGGGAGAATGTGACATTGGAATAAGTTGGCAAAAGTTTGGAAGGGAAAATAATTAAAAAAAAGAGAAGAAATTCTCTCTCCAGTTACCATCTTCACCCAGCAACACTGCAGCCATCATCGTCACTATTTCTTCATCGCCGACGAAGCCATTTCGGCAAGGTGAACCGGTTACTTTATAATTCTTGCCGAGTCGGTCGCAACTACGGTCTCGAAATTTGAATCGGTCGCTTCCTCCACCGTGTACGATCGTGGGAAGAGACGACAACCCCGTCGATGTTTGTCCGATAAAGTAATCGAACCCACCCATATGTAGTACTCACCGAGCTCATCTCAAGTACGGTCTCGATTTTTGACTCGGTCGCCGTCTCCGCCATGAATAGCCACGGGAAGGGGAAATACAAGCAAAAGACAGCAATAAAGGGAAATAAGACCAAGAACTTTTGGTCAGAACTATCGAGTAATCCAAGGTGGGGGTAACGTTCTTTAATCGTGTATTTTATGTAAACTTTATGTATTTAAAGCTATGTGATCATGATGTGTATTATTAAGTGCGCGTGTAATATTATGTGATTTCTGACTAAATAGCAAGTATGCAATAATGAGATTATAGCATGATTCTGTGATGCGAATGCGTAATTATGTGATAAAGTAAATAATTTCACGGTGGTTAAGATCCGTATATGTTTTTCACGGCGGTTAAGATTCGCACATGCTTTCACGACGGTTAAGATCCGTAAATAATTTCACGGCGGTTGAGATCCGTAAATGTTTTCACGGCGGTTGAGATCCGTATTTTTATGACGGCTAAAAACCGTAAATAAAAAGATGTTACTGTGTGATATTACTATAAGATTTTATGTTTTACTCCCTTACCCGTAGATTAATCCCACTGAGTGTCTTTTGTACGCTCACCCCTTTTATGTTAAAATGTTTTCAGTTTAAGAAATTTAGGGCGTGGCGCGCGAGCGGTGGATGCTGGTAGCCGATAGTCAAGGGTCGAAAAAAAGTTTTAATTTAAGATGATTTATTTCAGGAATTTCGAAAATGTATATATTTCACAACAAATTTTCTTGAATTTATCTATCTTTATTTTCTTGAAAGAGTGAATCTTATACGTGAGTAACGCCTTTGAATTTATCTATCTTTATTTTCTTGAAAGAGTGAATCTTATACGTGAGTAACGCCTCGATCAAAGTTTACTTTAAAAAGAAACGGACCTTTAAATTTATCTATCTTTATTTTCTTGAAAGAGTGAATCTTATACGTGAGTAACGCCTCGATCAAAGTTTACTTTAAAAAAAAATGGGGCGTTACACTAGTAGAATAACATTTGTGGACATTTATAGGAGTTTCATTTATAGGAGTTGAGTTTGGAGTCTTTGGACTATAAATTTTTTGTTTCAACCACATTTCAGGACTATAATTTTAATTTCCACATTTCATTTATACTGTATATTTTCTGTCATTTTCATTTCAACCACATTTATTTTGTCATTTTCATACTCATTTATACTGAGTGTGTCATTTTCATTTCAACCACATTTATTCTGTCATTTTCATACTCATTTATACTGAGTGTTTCAACCACATTTCATATTGTGTCATTTTCATTTCCACATTTATACTGTCTGATTTTCCACATTTATATTATAAGTTTATCTTTTTTTTTTGTTATTCTCAAGACAGGTGAGAGAACTTTATTGTCACACAGTCTTATCACCTACTCAGGGGAAGTCTATTATATATTAGTGAGATTAACTAGTTTTTTTCAATGTGGGACAAGTCTTTTCCAAGGCATCTCAACTTCTTCCAAATGATTCAAATTCATCATTTTGATTCTTAATTTTTCATTCATTTATTAACCATTTTGGACTAGCTACATATTGTCTCAAACTTCTCATGAAGAAGAATACGTCACAACAATTTGTTTCCTCATTGAGTACGAGACCCACACAAAATATTACCCCAAAATTGACAAAAAATTTAAAATTTTCAATACATTTTTAAAATAAGATATACCTTTCAGGTAGACATACATTTGGATTGGATTGGGGGCATGGATGCTCCAAGGATATATAAATTCATGTCTCACGACAATGCTTCGTCTATTTATTGATTTTCAATTTTAAGTTCGAATTTTGAAGTTACTCAATTCAAAACTCAATTTAATTATATTTTCAATTTAAGGTTTTAAATTAAAATTAGTTATCAATTCAATCATAAAAAAAGGAAGGCACTGATGAAGACAAATGAATTTCATTTTTTTTTTTAAATTTCACATAACTAAAAGGAAATTAATATATTTAGCCTATTATTTTCTTTCTAGATTCATACTTTTTTAAAAGAGGAAATTCAAACAATAGAAACCAACACTTTGATGCCGAGTAATTAACAAAAAATATGTTATTCTTCTAACGCAAAGAAAAGAGAAAAAGTAATATTTTTTCACTATTTAATTTTATGAGAAATAAGAAAAACGAAAATGAAAGTCCCAGTCTATGTTTATGTTTGAAATGAAAAACAATTTTAAATTGGGGTCATGTTCTAAAGATCTCTAAAAAATGTAAAGCTCAAATTGAAAAATAAAATAAAATTGAATTCTTAAAGGTATGTTTGGAAATGGATTAAGTGGAATTGAGAAAACCCTATCATTGAAATATTAAATTTTATAATAAAGGAGAATAGTAAAAATATTTATTTGTTTGAAATTTAGTAGGTTAGAATTATATTGTAGATGTTACATTAATATTGGAAAGATAGGTTGATATAATATTTTATTGTAAAAATATTAATTGATGTGACATTTTATTATAAAAAATGTGTATTTGATAATGATTGATGATTGTAATATATATAGTATTGATTGAGTTCGAATTTAATGATTCAAATTTAAATACAAAAATAAATATATATTAAAATTTTCAAGATTAGAATCCAACCATGTGAATTATCTTCCAAACATAAGCTAATCAATTTAGAATCAAGAACAAACAAATAAATGGAGTTTTGTTGGAAAATTAACATATGAGGTTTCAAACTTCCAAATATGAAAATTCTAAAACGCGTGGATCGATACCATAGGTACATCCTGGATACGAACCATGGATCAATCCCACAAACGCGTGTGATATTTTATTTTTTATTTTTATATATATAACTTAAAATTTCAATTAAAATCATTTTTCCACTTAAAAGAGCTAATAAAGTCCATAAACCAAAAGTTAAATTTAGGAAAAATAAATCCTTGAAAAAAAAAATGTTCAATTACTTATTGACTCTTTCAAATCATTCAGGTATATACATTTTTAAGTTCTTATATTAACGTGTCAATTATATTTGTAATGATTATTATTTTTGAGTTATTATATAGATGTTTATATATGTTGATTTTATTTCTTTTCAATTCATAATACAAAAAATTTAATCCCATAGGATAATAGTTTTTAAAATATAACTATAAATTAAATATCATAATCGGTGAGAAATGTTATTATATTACACTATTAAGAGCACCTAACACTTAATAATCCGTGCCTCAAGTTAAGTTTTGTGTGTCAATAATTCTTAAATCTACTAAATCTCATTACTCTTGTGAACATGTTATTATAGAACGAAAACAACATTTCATTTTCAATAGTTTGCACTAAATTTATATTAAAAGAAATATTATAAAATGTTCTTAATTATTAATTTAATTAATCATATTTTTAAACGTTATGTATAATTAATTAATATATTTACACAAAAAAATCATATGGCTAATTGAATGAACCTTAATATAAAATGAAAAAAAAAAAATTAAGTACCAAAACCTACTAATATGTTTGATGTGTTAGAACAATTTTCAGATCTTGGAGCGTCTGGTCTGGTCTCTCAAATTACAAGGTTTTATTGCTATTTTTAGTTATTCAACGTTTTTATTTTCATGTATTTTTATTTTTTAGTAATTTTCTGTAATTATTTATCATTTTTATCTTATTTTTATTTTTCTGTTGAGAAATGTTCACTCATGTTAATTTTTAACTTTTATATTATCATTTACGTTGTTCAAATAATTACTGTCATTGTTAATTTAAAATTTTTATATTACATTGTATATCAAAAAAATTAACGGTTATGTTATCTCAAAATTTTTATTATACATAAATTAGCTAAAAAATTATAAAATTGTCATACAAAATATTTATAAAAAAAAAAACTGTTTAGTTGAAACAATGTGGCGCTAAAAAGTAGCACCACATTGTTGAGATTAGCAAAGTAGCGCCAGCATTAGCGCTGTGTTGGGAAAAGAAAAGTACAATCCACCACCATTTTACATTCTTGCTGCGATCCTCTTAATCAACTAAAGCAACATCAATTTCACTGCTAACTAAATATATTCATCTCACCTCTTTTTTTTTTTTTTTACAATAGAAACTTATGGCAAAAATAGTACTGAAGAAATGACTGTTGAGGGATGAATCAAGAAATTGTCCTGTTATTTAAAAAATGAGTAGATACTTGTATAATTTGCAGAATTTGTTTTTTCAGCCATTGGGGTTTTAGATGGTAAACCAGTATTCTCTTATTTAATTCCTTTATTCATTTTATATTAAATTGAGAATGCTTAAAATAAATTGTGTCAGTCTCTATTAAAGTTAGATATAATCTCTTAATCATCCAAATGGTTTACTATGATTTACTTATATATACATCATTGTATTTATAATAAATTTCTTGAAATAAAAATAAATCTATACTTAATTTGCACCCACCCAAGCACGTGACGGCACATGGTTGGTAGGGCCAACCCAAGTAAGGTCAATGTATCAATTGCACAATTTTTTTTGTCTAACAGTAATAATAGATATGTAATTTGGGAATTTCCAATTTTAATGCCACATCATTAGTTATGATGGCAGGAATTGAATTTTAGATTAAAATCATATCAAAATTAGAAAAATTAAAATTTAAAGAACCAAAAATAAAGTACATACGTGCAACTAGTGATTAAAAAGAAAAAATCTAGAAACAAAATTGAATTTTTGCTCGTGGAAATATCATTACCAACTTAGTAAGCAATATGTAAAAATATTCAATCATAAAACACATGACTTTATCTTTATGATTTTTTATTTTTGTTTTTTTACACCTAAATAATGTGGTATTGATTTGGTAATTTAGGTAGTATAATAATACAAAATAAAGTCCACATGTGAAAATAGCAACCACATAAGCATAAATTCATTGAAATGTTGAAATTGGGGACGAGTATGGGTCACTCGTTAGAAATTGGTTTGAAGACAAACAATTGAAATTAGGACAAACAAAGGACTAAAAATGCTCAAATTTTCAATTGTAAGGTTAAAATTGATAATCGAAAATTAACAGGATTAAAATCAAATAATATCTCTGGACATGACTAAAAATGATTTTTACTCAATAATATTTTTCATCCATTGGGGGTTTGACTTGTGGATAGTTTTTTTTTTTTTTTTTCTAATTGTTTTGTTATTATTTTGATGTCATTGCTAAACCAATAATATCCTCTTATTTAATCTCTTACTCATTCAAATAGTTTAAACTTGTTTACTTATTTATGCATTATTGTATTTATAATAGATTCATAGTGAATAATAATAAACTTTGTTTGTGCTTCGAAGCATGTAAGTACTCAAACCACAATATCTAGTTATATTATTAGATGTTTGAAAGATTGAAAGTGTACTACATATTTGTCGATACTTAATTTTGCTTATGTTTAGGGTTGTGCATTATCTCACAGATTGAAGAATTGGACACATAAGGATCCATAGAGAAACCTTACCAAAGAAGATAATACCCAAAGAAGATTAGTACTAGGCAGTTACCAGGAAACTCCCCTCCCCTGCATGGCTGCATTTACTAAGTTTTTTTTAATAGGTTTGGGGGAGTGGAAGGGAGGGGATCAATAAGAACAAGAAAACTTGCGTGACTCGGGTTCGAACCCTAGTCATCACAATCAGCACCTTTATAAAGGTGGAATACCAATTGAGCTACAAGACTCGTGGTGGCTGCATTTACTAAGTTATGCACCTCAACTATTGCTTTTGCATAATATAACTGCACACTCTATATTCCTCTTCTTCTCTTTAGACATTTCTTCCTTCTTTTTATTTTTTATTTTTAATTCAAATATAGAGTTTCACCTAATCAATCCTCAGCCATGACAAATTCTCCTATTTTTTGCTCTTGTAAATGATACTATCATAAATTGATTATCTTTTATGTGGACATTCCAAAAATATTCGTCATATTTTCATCATTGTGTTGTAAGAGCACCCACATTAATGGATGCTAAGAACACCCATTTTTGTGGATCTCATATGCTATCTATCCAATTTAAAAACATCATTTTTTAGAAACTCACATTCACATTAATTTAACATTATACAATCATTACGTATGGGTATCATTATGCACTAACCCATTTATTTTATATTGGTATCAATTAGAGTCAATTATTTTTAACTTTTCAATAATGAATTTAGATATATTATCACATTTATATCAATTAATTTCATTTATTTTATTCTTAACAATTTTGATATAATGAATTATTGAAATGCAAATTAAATTTATTCAAATTTTATAAATAACTTTTTAATTAACACGTGACTTGAATGATTTAAAAAATGTTAAGATTGAGTCAAAATTAAAATATATACAATTTAGCAATCAAGACAATTTGTGATAGATAAAATAAAGAAATTTATACGAAAGGCACAAATTACAAATTTTGTTAGTAAGAGAAAAAAAAAATTAAATATAAACAAATTATGAAAATAAATAAAAAAAAGCAAACTATATAAAAATATACTCCCCAAAGCCGTGGCCCACTTCCCTCCCGTCAAATATTTAAGAAGACAGCTCGATAGCTTTTAAACTCGTTCCTCGTCCAACACAAAATCAATAAAAATAAAGTTTGATATAAAAAAAAAATATTAATCGCATACCTAAAAATTTTACTTTATGACTATGACTATAGTATTGTAAGATTTTTCCTATTTTCCCTACTTTGCTTCCATGTTCTTATTCTTCCTCTTTCTTATTATTCCTCATTTATTTCATTAATCTAGATTATTAATCTTAAACCGTGTCTTCGCTGTTAAAATTATTTTGTTATAGTGATTTTCAATATTAAAAATCAAATATTTCAACAATATAAAACCATTCACAAAAAATTTAAAATGCACAATGTGATATTCAGGAATACATTTCAATAAAACAAGTAATATTTTCTAATTTTACAAGTAATACATTTTTATAAAATAAGGTATACCTTCAATATAAACATACATTCTAAATATACAAGTAATATATTTCTATTATATAAGTAATATTTTTTTAGTACACAAGTAATACACTTTTATTGACAAATACATGTGAATTTGGGAGGATGCATAAACACATGAACAGATGCTTGGGGACGCGTGAAGACGATCCACATGTTGGATCGAGTTGGATTGGGGGCATGAATACTCTAAAGGTACATAAATTCATGTCACATGACAATAATTTATTTATTTGTTGGTTCTCAATTCTAAGTTCAAATTTTGATGGTAGTCAATTCAAAGTTTAATGTAATCATATTTCATAATTTGAGGTTTTAAATTAAAATAAGTTATCAATTCAATCATTAAAATGGAAGGCACTAAAGAAGACAATTTTTATATACAATATAATTTAGGAGATTAATAACTATACATATAAAAAACTTATCAAATCATCTCGGATCAAAAGAAGGGTTACTATCCATTCTACATTTCTAATTTTACCTTTATCATTATATAAAATTTATGAAGTTTGAATTAAATCTCAATCACAACACCATAATTAAGTAACTGTCTTTATTCTTTAATCACAACACATCAAACATTGTTTAAAACTAGCATGATCCAAGTTTGAATTTTAATCATTAGGATTTGTATCTTTATAAAGGTATAATTCGAGCTAGAAGCTATGGTTATTATTATTTTCAGACTTTAATTGTGGTTGTTTTTATATTTTTATAATAGTATTTAGACTTTTAAATATTTTAAAACACTTTCTTCAATTAATATAGATTTTAAAACTATTTTCCAAATTTATCTTTTAAAATTTAAAATAAATTCAAAATTTAAATTTCATAATATAAAAATTTCGGCACAATTTTAAATTTTATTAATTTAAAATTTTAATGATATCAATAAAATATGTTATTACCAAAATTATTTACATTTAAATTTGGGCCCAGGAATGTAATTCTATAAATGGACATATTGCTACTACACATTTACTTATTCAATAAGGGCGGCGAATTAATAGGGTCATATTTTCACTCCATTAAATCTGTAGATAGAGCTTGTGGAACCCTAGTGTGCGGGCCGCCGCCGCCCAACTTCCCCTCCCCCGCCAACGTCGTTTCCTTTCGACTTATGCCTTTCACGACGGAGTTAATCTCGAAACTGGTGAAGGAGTGCGAAAGCAGCATAGAAATAGTGTTTCCGACGAGCGGGGGAGAGTGTGGTGGCCGGGGAAGGAATATTTCGGAAGACGGTGGCGGCACTTGTGACAATGCAGGAGATTAGAAGAGAAAGTTCAACATATTAAATTTGGGAGATTTTGATGTAATTCAGTCATTGCAACTCCTTTCTCCTGTACTAATTCCATGATAACACAAACTAAATTTTTTTGCTTTCCTTATTCAATGATTTTGGAATGGCAAAAATTAACACGTTATACATGGTATAGCTTTCTAAAATGCAGATTAGTTGTTAATTTATTATATTTGATAATTGGAATCCATCAAAAAATGCTCTGTTTCTTGAAAAATGATAAAGTATTTGTATAATTTTCAGTTTCGAAATTCTTTTATTTCTATCCTTAATTTTGTTTATTATGTGCTTAGATTGGGGTATTGAATGAATTTAAAATCTACCAAAATGATTCGAAATTAATTCAAAATAAAAGTGATGTATTTCAAATCTAGTCTATTCAAACAATGTTGGGATTTTAATTCTATCTCAACTCCACATATCCAAATTGAGCCTTAGATATTTTAAATTAAATCATTCAATTTTTTTATATAAAATACAATTTAGAAGACTAATAATTGTGCATATAGAAACTTTATCAAATCATCTCGAACCAAAGAAAGATTACAACCCATTCTAAATTTTTAATTAACCTTTATCATTATATAAAATTTATGAAGCTTGAATTAAATATCAATCACAACACCAATTTTTATGTTTACCAATATCAATTACAACACTTAACTACAAACACCACCACAATCATCGGGTGCGCCTTGATGAGGTCATCTCTAGTCTAAGTCTTAATTACACTATATATGACCGATTATGTGACCCATGTCTCAAAATCGTGTTATCCTATTAAAGAAACAATGAAAATATTTTCACGTATTCCTTCTATATATAGTTCTTACACATTTGAAGATGCTTCCTCAGTTGAGATGCCTCCTCCTCTAACCCAAACAAATAGATAGTGTATTTTGTTGACAATAAACACGATTCCAATGAAAAAGAAAGGAATTACATATAGCAAGACCAATGAAAGAAGAGAAAATAAGACAAGTGCAAAAGGTAGAAGGGACCAAGGATATGGCGGAAACATGGCAAAAAGAGAGATTAGTGAGAGAAGTGCAGATGCAAGAGCAGCATTGCTTAGTAATGCACGATTAAGGTTGATGGTTATTGTAACTTGGTCCATTGCTTCTGTGATAAGCCAGTAAACAAAAGTGGCAGAAGTGAAACACCACGATGGAACAGGGCTTTCGTGAAAGAGGTTGTCCGTGTTGCCTTGATATTTCAGTGCTAAAAGAACGAGCAGCACAGAAACCCCATATTTTATCATTTCCATTGAAGGAGGATTTGTTGTCATTATCTTGTGTCCTCCTACATTCAAACGAGACTGGATTAAATGATAGATAGTTCAATGGACCAGCCCGAATATAACATAAATAAGAATGTGATTGGCTTCATAAATTGGCCCGTCATAGAACGTAACGCTTATGTGGGTTATCGCTTTTTGCAGGGTGTCTGACTATTAAATTCCATCAATCATTAAACAACCAAACAACAATAATGCGGTAAAAGGAACAACTGAAATTCAGTTATTCAATAGTGCGGTAAGAGCAACATGTATATATATATATATATATATATAGATTGGGGAAATCTGGAATCATGAGGAATATTTCTCAATCTGTAAATAAGTTGTAGTTTATGTATTATCGTATTAACAAAGAGTAATTAAATATGGAGTAGTTGAAGACATCAAATCATCAATTGACAGAGAGAGAGAGATTGAATGTTGTTACCAGGAGCAGGTGGTGACGCCGATGATGAGATTGAAGTTTGAATCTTCTAATTTTCTGCAACTTGAAAGCAGCAGCCCGGCTGCACAACAATGGCGGAAGATACTCTATCTTCCGCAAAAAAAACAGAGCAAGGCTGGGTTTTAATAAAGAACTCGACAAATATTTTTTCACTAACAGTTCGTAAAAGACGTCAGAGCCTTCTTCACGCACTCACATAAAGACGTTAGAGCATTCTTCACCTTCTTCACGCACTCACATTTTTACAATGACTCGCTTTTGTTTGCGTCAGCATTTAAGATTTATTTTGTTTTATTGACACTGTGCAAGTTGTCAGCTCAAAATCCTCCAAGAACACTCACCACAACACACTTTCTACAACACTTTGTAGAGCTAGCAAACAAGAATTCAATAAACCAACACAAAACGATCAAGAACACGCTGTGTTTACGTGGTTCGGCTTTCCAGCCTACATCCACGGGAAATTCGGGGCGGGAGAACGTTTATTGATGACAGAAACAAGAAAGAAAATTACAAGAATCACTCAACTCAAGACTCTAAACTGTATCTCTCGTTCTAAGCTATTTTCTCACTTTTTGCAGACTGAATTACATTGAGATATCTTCTAAAGAAATAAACTACATGATATATATGACCTCTAGAAACAACCGCTTCAAAATTGGTTGAGTAACCTCTAAGAAATCAGCCCCGCAAGTTGGCCTATCTGCGCAGCTAACTCTTCATTCCAGTTTGCAAATCTAACTAACATAACAGATTGAAGTCGCATTTCGAAAGCGCGACTCTTTAAGTGACTCACGTTTTTAACCATACTTAGAAATATTTTGCTTTCCTTCTTCCAGCTTTAATATGCATGCTTATTATTCATCAATCTCCACCTTAAGTATGCATAAATCATTACTTCAAGTAACATTTGTTGCTGCCTTCCCAACCAAACTAATAAGAGACATACAAAGCTTGAATTTGACTGCTGGAATAGCCTTGGTCAGTGCATCTGCTGGATTTTCTTCTGTTGGTATTTTCTTGACTTCAACTATCCCTTTATCAATAATGTCTCGAATGAAGTACAACTTAACATCAATATGCTTAGTTCTCTCGTGATATCCCTGATGCTTAGAAAGGTGTATGGCACTGCTATTATCACAGAACACTTGAACCTTTTCTTGTTTAAACCCTAACTCATCAAGCATACCTTGCATCCACATGGCTTCTTTGATAGCTTCTGTAAGAGCTACAAATTCTGATTCTGTAGTTGATAAGGCCACCACAGGTTGTTGTGTACATTTCCAGCTAATAGCCATGCCAAACAAAGTAAACACATAACCTGTAACTGATTTTCTTGTATCACTATTTGAAGCAAAATCTGAATCAACATATCCTATTAGAGGTGTGCTTGTTTCAGCTACTTTCTTGAACATTAACCCATGCTCTACTGTCCCATTCAGATATCTTATGACTCCTTTAGTTGCTTCCCAATGTGCTTGACCTGGATCAGCCATATACCTGCTAATAACACTCATGCAATATGCCAAATCTGGCCTGCAACACACCATTGCATACATGATACTACCCACAGCATTTGAGTATGGTACATTTCTCATTTTATCTGCTTCTACTTGACAACTTGGTAACTGATCTTTAGACAACTTCACATGTTGACCAATAGGTACAATGCAGCTCTTGCTTTGATTCATCTGATATTTCACAAGCACCTTGCTGAGATAATTACTCAAGTCCAAAAACACTTCATCTTGTACTCTATTTCTGCTGATATTTATGCCTAGCATTCTCTTGGCAATTCCCAAGTCCTTCATCTCAAATTCAGTGTTAAACATGCATTTTACAGTATTTAATCTTTCCATAGAAGTATTTGCAATTAACATGTCATCAACATAAAGTAATAAGTAAGTGTGTGTTGTGTCATTTTCATGCTTAATATAAACACACTGATCATGCTTACTTCTAGTGAACTCAATCCTTTTCATGAAGTCATCAAACCTGAGATACCACTGCCTAGGGCTTTGCTTGAGGCCATACAAGGATTTCTGCAACAAACAAGCCTTCATTTCCTGATCCTCAATCTGCAGCCCTTCTGGAACCACCATGTATATTTGCTCCTGCAATTCTCCATGTAAGAATGCTGTTGTCACATCCATCTGATAAAGTTCCATGTTGTATTGAGCCACCATTGCTAATAACAACCTTATAGAGCTATGCTTGACCACTGGTGAGAAGATTTCAGTATAATCCACACCTTCCTTTTGAGTGAAACCTCTAGCTACCAATCTGGCTTTAAATCTGATCTTGTCTTTGTTGAAAGCTTCAATTTTCTTCTTGAATATCCACTTGCAACCTACAAGCTTGTGATTTGGTGGCTTGTCTACTATGATCCAAGTAGAGTTCTTATTCAAAGAATTCAATTCCTCTTGAATAGCCTTGCTCCATTTATCACTTTGATCACAATTCATTGCTTCAGTATAGCAGCTAGGTTCTTGACACTCCATCTCTTCTGCAGCAAGACATGCAAGATAAACATTATCAGCATATCCTAACCTAGAAGGAGGTCTTACCTGTCTCCTGGATCTGTCCCTTGCTAGCTGATAATTTGCCAGCTCCTGATCAGTATCATCATCATCGTCATCATGACTTGAATCAGCAGTTTTATTTGCATCATCCTTGTGGCTTGAAGAAGATTTTTCTTCACCAACTTTCTACTTCCCTTTATTTCCTTTTGAAAGCTCCACCTCAGGCTGCAATTTCTCATCTGAAACCATAATCAATTCATTAGTATCACCCTTATATAAGGGCATCTTACCTTCATTAAAAATGACATCCCTACTAATGATACATTTCATATGATCCTTTTCATAGCACCAGAGCTTGTATCCTTTTACCCCTTTTGGATATCCCAAGAATACACACTTAAGTGCTCTAGGTTCCAATTTATCTTGCTTGATGTGTGCATAAGCTTGGCACCCAAAAATTCTCAGCTTTGAGTAATCTGCAACCTTTCCAGTCCATTTCTCCTGAGGTGTTTTGAAACCAAGTGCTGTGGAGGGGCTCCTGTTAATAAGATAAGCTGCAGTGGTAACAGCTTCTCCCCAGAAACACTTTGCCAAACCTGAACTGAGTAGCATACATCTCACCTTATTCAAGAGTGTTTGGTTCATTCTTTCAGCTAGACCATTTTGTTGAGGAGTATTTGGCACTGATTTATGTCTTGAAATCCCCCTCTCCTTGCAGTATGAATTGAACTGTTCATTTATGAATTCTAGACCATTATCAGTCCTAATACACTTGAGTCTATTTCCAGTAGCATTCTCCACCTCAATTAGCCATTCCTTGAACCTGCTGAATGCTTCATCTTTAGTTTTAAGGATCAGCACCCACACTTTTCTTGAAAAATCATCTATCAAGGACATGAAGTACTTTCGTCCTCCTCTGGTAAGTGTCTTGGCTGGTCCCCACAGGTTTGAATGGATGTACTCTAATGGGTGAGAAGTAGAGTGAACTCCAGTTGGAAAGCTTGACCTCTTTGCCTTTCCAAGTATGTAATGCTCACACATGTCCAAGGTTGATATCTTATCTTTTCCAAAAACTGATTGCTTGCTGAGTTCTTGCAGGCCTTTTTCACTCATGTGACCAAGTCTCCTATGCCATAACAAGGTCTTATCCATCTCTTTAATGGAGTGAGCTTCTCCTTTTTCAATGCAACCATCCAAGTAATACAACTCATTCTTCTTGTAACCTTTTAGTACTACTTTGAAGTCCTTCTCAACTTCCATAATACCACCTTGAGCCTGCAACTTATATCCTTGAGAATCAAGCATCCCCAAGGATATTAAATTTCTCTTAAGTTCTGGGACAAATCTCACATTTTTCAGCACTCTTATTACACCATCATACATTCTTAAGCTGATAGAACCAATTCCATGAACCTTGCAAGACTTGTTGTTTCCTAACAACACTGCTCCTTCATCTTTAAGACTCAAATCATGGAACCATTACTTAATAGGACTCACATGAAAAGAGCATCCCGAGTCCGAGATCCATTCTTCAGGTGTATTGGCTGTAGTTATAGCAAGAACTTCTGCAAAATCATAACCATTTTCAGAACTAGAGGCTTCAGTTGTCTGATTTGCCTGTTTTCCACCACTTGCTGTCTTTTCTTGTTGTAGCTTTTTATACTTAAAGCAATCTTTCTTGAAGTGACCAGGCTTGTGACAGTGAAAACACCTTTGTCCTTCAATATCATCTTTATTCTCTTGAGTTGGAGGAGGTGACTTCTTGTTGAATAGTTTTGGACCTTTCTTGAATGGCTGTTTCTTTTGTGGCTTATGTTTTGCCACAAGTCCTTCTCCTCCTCCTCCAGGCTTGGCATCTGAATCCTTTGACAACTCTTTAGTTTTCAGAGCTGTAACAACTTCATCCAAAGTGATAGCCAATTGTCTACCATACAGTATAGAGTCACAAAAGTTTTCAAAACTTTTAGGCAAGGCACTAAGTAACATGAGTGTCTTATCTTCTTCTTGCAGAGATACTTCCACATCCTCAAGATCATCTAGTAACTTGTTGAACTCCTCCAACTGATCCATCAGAGATCTTTCTTCTTGGATCTTGAAAGCATAGAGTCTTTTCTTAAGATATAATCGATTTGCAAGAGATTTTACCATATAGAGATTTTCCAATTTTTCCCAAACTGCCTTTGCTGTATCTAGCTTTGCCACCTCTCTTAAAACTTCGTTTTCTAGACTAAGTATTATAGTGCTATGTGCCTTCTCCATCAGTGTAACCTTCTGATCAAGATTCATTGCCTCAGGAAAAGCTTCAATACCTTGCAAAGCCTGAGCCAATCCTTGCTGCACCAACAAAGCTTTCATCTTAATCCTCCACAGTCCGAAATCACCCATGTCATTGAACTTCTCGATGTCAAAACGTGTAGATCCCATTCTTGAAGGCCCTTCTGGTGTTTCCCACAGACGGCGCCACTTGTCAGCTCAAAATCCTCCAAGAACACTCACCACAACACACTTTCTACAACACTTTGTAGAGCTAGCAAACAAGAATTCAATAAACCAACACAAAACGATCAAGAACACGCTGTGTTTACGTGGTTCGGCTTTCCAGCCTACATCCACGGGAAATTCGGGGCGGGAGAACGTTTATTGATGACAGAAACAAGAAAGAAAATTACAAGAATCACTCAACTCAAGACTCTAAACTGTATCTCTCGTTCTAAGCTATTTTCTCACTTTTTGCAGACTGAATTACATTGAGATATCTTCTAAAGAAATAAACTACATGATATATATGACCTCTAGAAACAAACCGCTTCAAAATTGGTTGAGTAACCTCCAAGAAATCAGCCCCGCAACTTGGCCTATCTGCGCAGCTAACTCTTCATTCCAGTTTGCAAATCTAACTAACATAACAGATTGAAGTCACAACCTTTATCGCCTTTTAGAGTATACTATATACTAGTGAGATAACTAGTTTTTATCAATGTGGGACAAACTTTTTTTAAGACATATCAGCTCCTTTCAAATGATTTAAATTCATCATTTTGACCCTTAATTTCTCATTCATCCATTAATTATTTTCGACAACCTACATACCATCTCGAACCTCTCTTGACAGAGAACACATCCCAACAATTCGTTTCCTCATTTGAGTACGAGACCCACACAAAATATTGCTCCAAAATGGGTAGAAATTTAAAAAATTTCAACACGTCTCTATAAGATAAGACATACCTTTCAGGTAGACATACATTCTAGTTATTCATGTAATTTATTTTAATTATATAAATAATATTTTTTTAATATGTAAGTAATACATTTTCATTAACAAATACATGCAAGTTTGGAAGGAAGTAAACACAGACGAACGGACGCTTGGGGAGCATGAAGAGGTCAACATGTTGGGTCGGGTTGGATTGGGGGCATGAATGCTCCAAAGGTCTTCAAGTTCATGTCTCATGACAATGCTTCGTTTATTTGATGATTTTCAAATTTTGAAGGTACTCAATTGAAAGCTCAATTTAATCATATTTCTCAATTTGAGGTTTTAAATTAAAATTACTTATCAATTCAATCATAAAAAACTAAGGTACTGATGAAGACAATTGAATTCCATTTTCTTTTATTATTTATTTTTTTAATTTCACATAACTAAATTGAAATTAATATTTTTAGCCTATTATTTTCTTTCCAAATTCATACTTATTTAAGAATAGGAAATTCAGACAATAGAAACTAACACTTTGATGTTGAATAATTAACAAAAAATATGTTATTCTTCTCACGCAGAGAAAAGAGAAAAAGTAATATTTTTTCACTATTTAATTTTATAAGAAATAAAAAAACAAAAATGGATTTCGTAATTCTCTGTTTTGTTTGAAATGACAATCAATTTTGACAATCAATTTTAAATTGGGGTCATGTTCTAAAAATCTCTCAAAATTGTAAAACTGAAAGTGAGAAATAAAAATAAATTGAATTCTTAAAGGCATGTTAGGAAAGGAATTAAGTGGAATTGAGAAAATCATATCATTGAAATCTTAAATTTTATAGTAAAGATGAATAGTAAATATATATATATATATATGTTTATTTGAAATTTAGTAGATTATAATTATATTATAGATATCAAATCAATATTGAAAAATTTGAGTTGTACTTTATAATGAAAAAATGAGTTGATGTAATATTTTATTATGAAAATGTCAGTTGATTTAATATTTTATTATAAAAAAATATGTATTTAATAATGATTGATAATTGTAATATATATAATACTAATTAAGTTCGAATTTAAATATAAAAATAAATATACATTAAAATTTTCAAGTTTAGAATCCAACCACGTGAATTCTCTTCCATGGCCAAATCAATTTAAAATAAAGTACGGAGTTTTGTTGCAAAATTATCATATGAGGTTTCAAACTTCTAAATATGAAAATTCTAAAACTCGTGGATACCATAGGTGCATCCTGGATATGAATCCATGGATCAATCCCACAAATGCATCTAAACGCGTGAGATTTTTTTTAGGGAAAATTTGTAAAAATGACCTGTAAGTTTGCTCTTATTAGGAAAATAACCTCTAATTTTGGGCATTTTTGAAACTACCCTATAACTTAAAAAAAGTTGGTAAAAATGACCAATGACCGGTTGAAGCAGGTAATGGTCCGATTACTTGCTTACGTGGCCATTCTACGCGCATGTGACCTGCAACGACTCTTATGTGGCAAAAGCGAAATCTTAAAATCCCGAAATTAATAAACTCTTTCTCATTTAAACCCTAGAACCAAATCCGTGTTGAATGAGAAGGTGATTCGTGTTGGAATGATGGAGTAGGTAAAGCGTGAGATCTCCGTTATGAAGATGATGCACCACCCAAATATCGTCGAGCTTCACGAGGTTATGGCCAGCAAGACCAAGATCTACTTCGCCATGGAATTCATCCGCGGCGGCGAGCTGTTTGCAAAATTCAAGAGGGGCCGGCTGCGTGAGGAAGCCGCTCAGAGTTACTTTCAGCAATTGATCTCCGCCATTGATTTCTGCCACAGCCGCGGCGTCTACCATCGAGATTTGAAGCCGGAGAATCTACTGCTAGATGAAGAAGGGAATCTTAAAGTGACGGATTTCGGGTTGAGTGCGTTTACCGAATATCTAAGGGAGGACGGAATGCTGCACACGACTTGTGGCACGCCGGCGTATGTCGCCCCGGAGGTGATCGGAAAAAAGGGATATGACGGTGCGAAGCGGATATTTGGTCATGTGGCGTTATTCTCTATGTGTTGTTGGCTGGGTACTTGCCTTTTCAGGAATCCAGGAAATTTACAGGGGTGATTTCAAGTGCCCACCGTGCCCGCCGTGGTTGTCCCAACCGTTGTCGTTGTGCGAAAAAAACGCACAACGACAACGGTAGTAAAAAATCGTTGTGTCAACCGTTGTCGTGCATTTTTTTCGCACAACGACAACAGTTTTTCGAAAAACTGTTGTAAAAGATATCTTCCACAATAGAAAATGCTGAAAACCATTGTAATTTTTGTGTTGTTGTTCAACGAATTTTTTGTAGTGATATTTTAAGATTTTACCTTTCAATAAAACAAGTAACACTTTCTAATTATACAATTAAAACATTTTAATGTAACAAAGTAATACATTTTTGTAAAACAATCTATATCTTTCACATAAATATACATTCTAATTATACAAGTAATATCTTTCAATTATATAAGTAATAATTTTTATACTATACATGTAATACATTTTCATTGACAAATGCATGCGAATTTGGGTGGATGCAAACACACACACGAACGGATGTATGGGATGCGTGGAAGTGGTCCACATATTGAATCGGGTTGGATTGAGGTCATGGATGCTCCAAGGGTACACAAGTTCATGTCTCATGACAATGCTTATTTTATTTGTTGGTTCTCGATTTTAAGTTCAAATTTTAAAAATACTCAATTCAAAGCTCAATTTAATCATATTTCTCAATTCAAGATTTTAAATTAAAATCAGTTATCAATCAAATCATAAAAAATGGAGGGCACTAATGAAAATAATTTAACATATGTGTTGTATTAGTTATATATTTATATTATATTAATCTTATCTTTAAATAATACTTTAACTTAAAAAAAATTCTAATTTCTGCACAGTTTGTACATATACACTTTTATGTGGTATTACATGTATATTTAAGTGATATTAGTTATACATTTATATCAAGGTAGTCATACATTTATTTAATACATAAAGGTACAACTAACATAATTAAAAAAATATGAATAGCATAACTAAAATGTATGATTAATGTAACTAAAAGGTATGAAAGATATTAATATAGCTATGTAAAAGTATGTTAAGTTAAAGCTAAAAACTCTAAAAGGTACAACTAACATAATATAAAGATAGAACTAACACAACATAAATGTACAACACCTAAAAAAGAGTTTGGGCGCACCCACCCAAGCGCGTTAAGACGCATGGCGGGTCGGGTCGACCCGAGTAAGATTCGTGCACAAATTTTAAATTTTTTTTGTCTAACAGTAATAATAGATATGTAACTTGGCGATTTTCAATTTTGATGCCACATCATCAGGTACGACTGTAGAAATAATTTTTTTGATTAAAATCATTAAAATTAAAACAATTAAAACTTAGAGAAAAAAAATGAAGTACATACGTGCAACTGGTGATTAAAAAAAAGGAAAAAAGTCTATAAACAAAATTGAAATTTTCCCCGTGGAAATATCATTACCGATTAAGTAAGCAATATGTAAAAATATTCAATCATAAAACATATGATTTTATCTTTATGATTTTTTTTTATGCTTAAATGAAGTGGTAGTGATTTGGTTATTTAGGTAGTAGAATACTACTAAAGAAAGCCCCATTTGTGAAAATAACAACAACATAAACATAAATTCATTGAAATGTTGAAATTGGGGGCGAGTGTGGGTCACTCACTAGAAATTGATCGAAAAATTAAAATTCTGACAAACAAAGGACTACAAATGATCAAAAATCTCAATTGCAAAACTAAAATTGATAATCGAAAATTAACATGACTAAAATCAAATAATATTGGACTAAAAATGAATTTTTGCAATAATACTTTTCATTCATTGGGAAACCAATAATATCCTCTTATTTAATTCCTTGATTTTTGGGTTCTTTATTGAGATGCTTAAAATAAATTATGCCAATTCCCTAAAACCACACCTGTAACCCAAATCAATTCACTATTTAAGTTAAATTTAATCTCTTACTCATCCAAATAGTTTAAACTTGTTTACTTATTTATACATTATTGTATTTATAATAGATTCATAGTAAAAATAATAATAAATTTTGCTTGTGCTTCGAAGCATGCAAGTACTCAAACCACAATATCTAATTATATTATTAGATGTTTGAAAGATTGAAAGTGTACTACATATTTGTCGATACTTAATTTTGCTTATGTTTAGGGTTGTGCATTGTCTCACAAATTAAAGAATTGGAAATAACCTTTTATCTTTCAAACTAAATTATTCAAAAAACTTCAAGTAAATACAATTTAGGAGACTAATAAGGATCCATATAGAAACCTTACCGATCCATATAAAAAACAAGACTAGAACCCATTTTGATAAATAAAGTTTGGGTTAAACTTCAATTATACAACACTTAATTCCACAGATTATCTGAATCACATTTCATAATGGTGGTATCTATTTTTCATAAATTAACAATGAAACAATATATCTTCATGAATGTATTCCTATAGCTCTTACACATGTGAAGATGCCTCCTCAGTCAAGTTGCGTCCTCCTCTAGCCCAATCCAATATTTTGTTGACAATAATTTGGATTCGACTGAGAAACAAACAGAATGCATATAGCAATGCCAATGAAAGAAGAGAAGAAATGACAAGTGCATAGGGTAGAAAGGACAAAGGATATGACAGAAACATGACAAGAAGAGAGATTAGAGAGAGAAAAGCAGATGTATTGCTTAGTAATGTAAGAAAGAAGATCATGCGTTTATGGTTGATGGTTGTCTTAACTTGTTTCATTGCTCCAATAATTAGCCAGTAAACAAGAGTGGCAGTTATGAAACACCATAATGGAACAGGCTTTTCATGAAAGATACTATTTGTATTGCCTTGATATTTTAGTGTTATAAGAATAAGCACCGTAGGGATCCCATATTTCATCAATTGCATGAGTGGAAGATTTGTTGATATTGACTTACATCCCCTTGCATCGCTACACCCAAAAGAAACTGGATCAAATAATATATCAGAAAAGATCAGTTTTAATGGATAAACATCACCAAATGTACAACAAATAATATATTAGAAAAATTCATATTACTTTCTTCAATGTTTGATAGATTCTTCTTGAATCTTTACCGAAATTTAAATAATGATTTAAATATATATATATATATATATATATATATATATATATATATATATATATTTCGTCCATAAAAATACGCACGCGCATCATGTGTTTGACTATAAAAATTTTCATCAGTCATTAAACAACCAATCAGCAATGGTGCGGTAAACAAACATATATGGATGCATGCATGCCTAAACAAACATATATATAGATTCGGGAAATCTGGAATCATGAGAAATAGATTCTCAATCCGTAAATAAGTTGACAAAGTAGTGAGCAAATATGGAGCAGTTGAAGACATCAAGTGAGAGAGAGAAAGAGAAGCATGCAAGAAGAGCAGTTTTGAAGGGCTTACCTTGATGAAGCAGAAGCAGAAGCAGAAGCAGCAGAGTGGGGATAATGGGCGGGTGTTGTTATGAAGAGCAGGTCAGAAGAAGGGTGGCGCCGACGAAAAGCACTTCTCAATCTCCTAATCTTGTCCTTGAAAGCAGCAGCACGATGGTGAATCAATCTTGCTTCCATAACTAATGTCACTGCACAATAACGGTAGCGGAGCTTTTATCAGGAAAAAAAAGAAAAAAAAACTCATTGTCACCTTGATGGCCTCCTACAGCGGCTGGTCTTTTATAAAAGGGAGGAGTTAATATAAGAGGAAGCAGCCAGGAAACATCCCATACAAGAAAGTGGGACCCACACAAATTGTAGGCTAGATATTAACACGTGGTAGCATGTGACTTGGACTTGTGTATAACTCCATACACGTGGGTTGGTGGGTCGGACTCGGATCCAACTCAGATTCGTGTATTTTTTTTTAAGAATTATGTTGTTTTAGTCATGCATTTATATTATATTAGTCAACTTCAAATTTATATTTTATATGATTTTTGTTTTTTTAAATTAATGTTAAAGGTATAATTATCTTTGTACATATAATTTCATTTTTATTGAATTTTATGAGGGTATGTTTAGAAAATTATGAGGTATGCAAGCGAGTTGGATTCGCGCATTTTTTTTGTCATGTTCTTTATATTGTTTTTTAGTCATATCTTTATGATATATTAGTCATATATTTATGTAATATTTTAACTTTAAAAAACCCTAATCTCGACACAAAAAACTCTAATTTGTACATATATAACTTTATGTGATAATATTCATACTTTTAAGTAATATTAGTCATAATAAATAAAGGTACCACTAATATAATTAAAATGTATAACTAACATAACTAAAAGTATGACTAAAATAACTAAAAGATATTAATAGATATATAAAAATATGTAAAGGTACAACTAAAAATCCTAAAATGTATGTTTAACATAACATAAAGGATAAATTTCATAACAAGACCCAATTTATAGATTAGTTCTCAATTCTAGACCCGAATTTTAAAGTTTCTCAATAAGGGGCTCAATTTAACATTTTTTCTCAATTTAAGGCTTGAATTTTAGATTGAGTTCTCAATTTAAGACAAAATTTCATTTTCTTTTTTATTTATATTTATAGATTTATTTATATTTCAATATGTATTCATATTTTGGATAAATTAAGTCAAGTTAGTACACTTTAAGAACAATTTTCATCTGACTTATCTTAATTTATATGAAAAAAAGAAAGAAAAAAATATAATTAATTTAATTCATAAATTATAATTTATATTAAATATTAAAATCGATTTTCTATACTTTTATTCATAAAATTAAGAAAATAAAAGAATCTTAATTTTTTTAATTGCATTTATTATATATATATATATATAAATATATATATATATATAAATATATATATATATATATATAAATTAATACAAATTGGATGAAGATCGTTCCAAAATTGTACGGACTTGTTTTAATTTATCTAAATTATAAATACATATTAAAATATAAATAAATTATAAATATAATAAAAAAGAAAAAAAATGAAATTTTGTCTTGAATTGAGAACTCAATCTAAATTTCAAGTCTTCAATTGAGAACAAATCTTAAATTGAACCCCTTATTGAGAAACTTTAAAATCCGGATTTAAAATTGAAAATTAATCTATAAATTAGATCTTATTATGAAATTTATCCTAACATGAAAATATAGCACTTGAGAGCGAATTTGGATGAGTTTGAGCGTACCCACCCAAACGCGTGTGAACGAGTGAACGACACATGAACCGAGTCGGGTCTGTTGAGATCCGTGCATCAGTTACACCAAATATTTTTTTCTTAGCATGTAACTAATTAAACTTATGTATTTTTAAAACTTTTATTCAAATAAATCATAATTAATCTAAATTCAATTTACAATTATTTTCTAATAAAAAAATTCAAATAAAATAATAGATCTTAATTAACATAAATAATAGGAGAAACATTAGTGGATTATTCGATTTGGGCTCGAATCGAACATGAATCATGAAATTCAGCGATGTGTCATATATCCAATACTAATGTTTCATGAAATTAACGCTTATGTGGGTTAAGTTGCAGACATGAAGTGAGAGAGAAAGATTGAATGTTGTTACCAGGTGCAGGTCAGAAGAAGGGTGGCACTAGCGCCGATGATGAGCTTGGCAGCACGGCTGCCTGCAGAGACTATCCGAAAAAGAAAAAACTTTGATTTTGTTCCTTATATCCCTCCCTTTTATAGGTAACCTCGCGAGTTCCTCCACTTGTGAAGGTAGCAAGGTGACCGTCATATTTTACGTCATTTTGTAAGTCATTTTTTACGTCATTTTGCAATATGCTTCATATGCTTAGCTACTATTTTTGACTTTTTTTGTTCTATGATTTTATGCTACTATTTTTTTTTTTTTTTTTGTTCTATGGTTTTATGCTACTATTTTTGATTTTCACAAGGTTAATATGCTTAGCTACTATTTTTGACTTTTTTTGTTCTATGGTTTTATGCTACTATTTTTGATTTTTTTGATCTTGTGGGTTCCACTTTTTTAGTGTTATTAAACTAAACGTGAGTCTTTCAAATGATTCAAATTCATCATTTTGACTCTCAATTCTTCATTCATTCATTAGCCAGAAAATAAGAATGATAGCAATAAAACACCACAATGAAATAGGGTTTTTGTGAAAGAGGCTCTTTGCGTTATCTTGATATTTCAGTGTTATAAGAACTAGTACTACAAGGACCCGTCCTTCATCAACTGCATAAGTGGAAGATTTGTTGACAGTAGCTTTGCCTCGCAACACACAAGTTAAATATACACTAGAAGTGAATATTTAGACCAATTATTGGGATATATTTCTCTGTTTCAATGTCACGCCATCTTATTAAATGAGATCATGTATGTGGAGCTGATAAAAAATTAATATTTGCCCATCAGTGACCCATTGGTCAGAACATGCAATACTTTTTCAATTAATTAATTTCTTAAACTAATAATAAACCAAAAAAAAAATACTATATTTCTAATTATTAAATCATTGTTTATATGCTCTTTTTTTAAATCTCTCCAATAAACTTATTCACATCACTTATCTTTAGATTGGCTGGGCCAGACAATTAGCTCTACACGTATGTACCTCAAGTTATATACTACAAATAAATGGAATCCCATTAATTGAAAGTATGTTTAAGTAGCTTTAACTAATCTGTATATCGAGTTTGAAAATCTTAAAATTCTATTAATTATTTTGAAACTCAAATTCAAATTATACACACACTAAAAATCATATACTTTAAAACATATGTGCACCAACCATATTTTTAACAACTCATCGTTATCCCAACAACACATTTAGACAATAAAATAAATAAAGTATGATTATCATACATCAATCACAATAAAAATATTAATTATAAAGCATGTTTATCCATCAATATCAATGATTCAACAACCAAACAAACAATGGTTAAAACAAAGAAAGATATATAAACATTGACGATGTTAATAGATTGTAGAAAATGAGATGGTAATGAGAATTATACCTGAAAACAGAGTAAATAAGTTTGAATCTTCTTTTGAGCTTCAAACCTCGACTTGGATGCCTCGTATTTCTATTTTTGCTTGCAATTCATAAGCACGTATATGGCTACCTTTTATACATTGTGTTTACCGTATCGTAAACCATATTTGTTCATGACGACGCTGATATGGATGGATTGTGGCGCTGATCCTCTGTTTCGAGACCCCACTCTTCATCTACTCTTCTCTCAATCAGCTTCGACCACGTATACCACATTTGGGACCCTCCCTACCCAAAAGTCAAAACCTCGTATTTATTTGGTATAGATTTTTTCCTTTTTTTTTTTCATCCAACACAGAGCATTTTCTCTTTCTTTTTTCTTTTCATTCATTCCCTATCTAATTTCAACATAAAATGGTATTTATATATTATTTTATCCTCTTTTCTTTTCTCTTCACTTGTAGATTTGTTGTGCTTAAATTATATATGTGATATAGTGATTAGTTGGAAAATATTGATGAATGATTTTGCATTTTGTTTTATCAATTCTTTATCTATGTATTTGAAGTTATGAAAAAGAAATTTATTATGATAGGAGATGGACAAACTTATGTTTGTTAAATGGCTAAGATATATTGATTAAATTATTATAATAGATAGTTCTTTTTAGAATGAGAGAAAAAAAAAAAAGAAGCAAAGTATTCGTTAAAATTATTAGCTTTTGTATTCTACTAATGATAATCAATATTTATGTTTCGATGAAGATATAAAAGGAATCTATCAAACATTGAGTAAATGAAGAAAGTAAGATACAATTTTGTAATTCAAGTATTGATCAAATGTAATTAAGTTATTAATTTTGAATTTTATTATTTTATAATGTAATATATTCACTTTATCAAAATTTTGATAAATTTATGCTTTTAGTTTAAAATTATAGTATTTTCTTTATAAGTTGACACCCTAAATTGAAATTTTGGATATGTCACTGTATTCATGTATTCAAGAAAGTTAATTTATTTATATAAAGAAGAACTTTAAAGACAATCAAGACATTATTTAACAATAGATCACCTTCGTTTCATCATAAAGCCAATTGGCATAAAGAAATGGGATTTGTACCACTAAGATAAGTCTATTTGCTAAAACTTATGAGATAATCCATTATGTGGCATTACAAGAACTAGATATCGGTTTAAGATCTTGTCAGAAAGATGGTTTACTATATTTTGATACTATAAAAGCATGTTATTATCATTTATCGATTTTAGAAAAAAAAATTATCAATCCAACAATAGGATACGTATTTTCTGAACATCCAAACCGATCAATCCCAATTTTTTTTTTTAAATCGATTAAACGTATCCAATATTATGAACTTAATTAATAATTATTCTATTTGAAAAATCGTTGCTTTGAATCTCTGTCGATAATAAAAGGTGTCAAAAGTGGTTCATTATCATCTTGAGAAATTCGAAGTATCAATGATAGCAGGATCACAAAGACCATTGCTAGAGGAAAAGGATCATCAAAGTAATCCATGAATAAAATTTCCATGCCTTTATTATCACAAACCCACCTACCCGTATTATCTTTGCAACTTTGAATTTTTATTGGTTTTTTGGTATTTGTTCAATTTCTTATAAAAACTATATAAAACATGTGTTGATTATACTCGTATTTTTTTATATTCAAAAAATACATGAAACATTGCTTAAAACCTATATATTGTAGATTTCTTCACAGTTAATAAAAATATTTTCAATCACGAAATCAAAGGGGCAGTCATTTGCCATAGTTTATTTTGATTACAATCTCTAAAGCCGCGGCACACTGGCAATGTAAAAGATTTGAAGAAGCTTTCAACTATCATTATTATTATTACTATTTTCTTTTGATGCCAAAAAAGTATTATGGTTACATATTTATTGGTTTTCGATTTATCATCATAGTGTGCACATAATTAGAACAAAGTAAAGCCTTTATATCTTCTTTTAAGTTTCATTATAGATTTCAATTTTG
This sequence comes from Scutellaria barbata, assembly GCA_028654395.1. NCBI lineage: Eukaryota > Viridiplantae > Streptophyta > Magnoliopsida > Lamiales > Lamiaceae > Scutellaria > Scutellaria barbata. The sequence continues at coordinate 6,431,100 of CM053646.1, read as the reverse complement.
ATGCTAAAAGAAAGTATCATTATTACATACTATGTAGTTATAAACTACATTATGATGATAGTTTCAAATATGTTGTATATTTTATATATAGTGGCAAGAAAATACACTTGAAGAAAGTAGAAACACAGCTTTGCTTCATCAAATACTCATATTACATCTTTCATAAACCTATAGGCCTCACTTATATGAATATTAAAGAAGTTATATACATACTTTTTTTAAAGAAGTAATCTTAAAATGAAACTGGTTCACATGGAAGTCATTTCAAGATAGAATAGCAACTAAAGATAATCTTGTGAGTTATGTAAAAATGAAGGTTAATGGGTGAAAAATTGTTGGAATGTTCAGTGGGCAATTATCATATGAAAACTGTACAACACATCTTCATTTCCTGCACAGTTGCACTCCTAATCTGCCATATTCTACCTCTATTAAGAAACACTCTGTCAAGTTCATTAGTTTTGACCATGGTTCAGTTGCAAAAAAGAATCCTTGGGTTAATTTGGTAATGTACTTTGTGGAGAATTTGGAAGGCTATGATTTGGTAAAGTTACTAAATTTCGGGATTTTTTCATAATAAGGTCTCATTTAAAATTTAAAACTAGTAAATAACAAGCAAAAGAGTCGCAAAATGATAGTAGATAATAGGGTTATTTGATGCAGAAATTACAACAGAGAATTAAGAAAGTGATGGAAACGTGCAGAGCAACAGAGTATGAATACAGAGAGCAGATGGGAAAAATCATCAGGTGCGCCTTGACAAGACCGTCTCTACTCTAGGTATTATTTGCACTATATATGGTCGATTATGTGACTCATATCTCAAAATCATGTTATCCTATTAAACAAACAATGGAAATATCTTCACTTATTCCTCCTATATATAGTTCTTACACAGTTGAAAATGCTTCCTCAGTCAAGATACCTCCTCCTCTAACCCAAACAATTAGGTAGTGTATTTTGTTGACAATAAACTTGATTCCAATGATAAAGAAAGGAATTGCATATAGCGAGGCCAATGAAAGAAGATAAAATAAGACAAATACAAGAGGTAGAAGGGACCAAGGATATGGCAGAAACATGGCAAAAAAAGAGATTAGTGAGAGAAGTGCAGATGCAAGAGCAGCATGGCTTAGTAATGCGCGATTAAGGTTGATGGTTATCGTAACTTGGTTCATTGTTTCTGCGATAAGTCAGTAAACAAAAGTGACAGCAATTAAACACCACAATGGAACGGGGCTTTCGTGAAAGGGGTTGTCCTTGTTACTTTGATATTTCAGTGGTAAAAGAACGATCAGAGGAACCTCATATTTCATCATTTTCATCAAAGGAGGATTTATTGTCATTATCTTGTGTCCCCCTACAATCACACGAGACTAGATCAATCATTAAACAACCAATCAGCAATAGTGCGGTAAAAGGAACAACTGAAATTCAGTTATTCAATTATATATGGATGCATGCATACATGCCTAAACAAACATGTATATATATATATATATATATATATATATAGATTGGGGAAATCTGGAATCATGAGGAATATATTCTCAATCGGTAAATAAGTTGTAGTTTATGTATCATCGTATTAACAAAGAGTAAGCAAATATGGAGTAGTTGAAGATATCAAGTGAGAGAGAGAGATTGAATGTTGTTACCACGAGGAGCAGGTGGTAGCGCCGATGATGAGATTTAAGTTTGAATCTTCTAATCTTCTGCAACTTGAAAGCAGCAGCATTGGCGCCGATGAAGAGCTTGAAAGCAGCACGGCTGCCGGCAGAGTCTATCGAAAAAATAACCTTTTGAGTAAGGGAGTGAGATTTTCACGTCTAGTTATTCTGTTTTTGTTCCATTTTGTGAGTTTTTTGTTCCACATTTATACTGTCATGTTTTATTGGAGTTTTTTTTTGCTGATGTCAGTCGTTCCATTTTGTGAGTTTTTTAGTCCTTGGTACCTAACTTTTTTAGCTGATGTCAGTAGTCCCTGACTCTGACTTTTCTAGCTGATGTCAGTTGTCCCTGACTATTTTAAATCTCAATTCCTTCTAAATGATTCAAATTCATCATTTTGATCTTTAATTTTTCATTCACTTATTAACCATTTTGGACTAGCTCCATATTATCTCAAACTTCTCTTGGAGAAGAATACGTCTCAACAATTTGTTTCTTCATTGAGTACGAGATCCACACAAAATATTACCCCAAAATTGAAAAAAAATTTAAAAACTTTCAATACTTTTTTAAAATAAGATATACCTTTCAGGTAGACATACATTTGGGTTAGATTGGGAGCATGGATGCTCCAAGGATATATAAGTTCATGTCTCATGACAATGCTTCGTCTATTTATTGATTTTCAATTTTAAGTTCGAATTTTGAAGATACTCAATTCAAAACTCAATTTAATTATATTTTCAATTTAAGGTTTTAAATTAAAATTAGTTATCAATTCAATCATAAAAAAAGGAAGGCACTGATGAAGACAAATGAATTTCACTTTCTTTTTTTTTTTTTAATTTCACATAACTAAAAGGAAATTAATATATTTAGCCTATTATTTTCTTTCTAGATTCATACTTTTTTAAAAGAGGAAATTCAAACAATAGAAACCAACACTTTGATGCGAGTAATTAACAAAAAATATGTTATTCTTCTCACGCAAAGAAAAGAGAAAAAGTAATAATTTTTCACTATTTAATTTTATGAGAAATAAGAAAAACGAAAATGAAAGTTTCAGTCTATGTTTATATTTGAAATGAAAAACAATTTTAAATTGGGGTCATGTTCTAAAGATCTCTCAAAAATGTAAAGTTCAAATTGAAAAATAAAATAAAATTGAATTCTTAAAGGTATGTTTGGAAATGGATTAAGTGGAATTGAGAAAATCCTATCATTGAAATATTAAATTTTATAATAAAGGAGAATAGTAAAAATATATGTTTGTTTGAAATTTAGTAGGTTAGAATTATATTGTAGATGTTACATCAATATTGGAAAGATGAGTTGATATAATATTTTATTTTTAAAATATTAATTGATGTGACATTTTATTATCAAAAATGTGTATTTGATAATGATTGATGATTGTAATATATATAGTACTGATTGAGTTCGAATTTAATGATCCAAATTAAAATATAAAAATAAATATACATTAAAATTTTCAAGATTAGAATCCAACCATGTGAATTCTCTTCCAAACATAAGCTAATCAATTTAGAATCAAGAACAAACAAATAAATGGAGTTTTGTTGCAAAATTAACATATGAGGTTCCAAACTTCTAAATATGAAAATTCTAAAACGCGTGGATACCATAGGTGCGTCCTGGATACGAATCCATGGATCAATCCCACAAATGCGAGTGATTTTTTAATTTTTTATATATATATAACTTAAAATTTCAATTAAAATCATTTTTCCATTTAAAAGAGCTAATAATGAATCTAAGAAGGTCCTGGGCTTCATGCAGTAAGGAATGTCAGCAGTGAAAGGAGGGTATGTCCTCAGATCTAATAAATAGAATAAAAATAATATAACACGAAAGAGACCTACCTACATGTATTTTTAATATATCAAATTTAAAGTTTAATTTTTGTAAATATATTTTTTTTTTTTACCTTTTTGAAAAATATTAAATTAATGATTCGAAAAATATTTATCATATTCGTGGGTATAAGTTATTGAAATACAAAAACTAAATCACAACCAAAAAGACAGTAACTCAAATATAACAAAACTTATTTTGGAGTGTTGAAAAAGAAATCATATATCAATAATTTTAAATCTTCATTTTCTTTAGGTTATTGAATGGGAGAGACAATATAAAATTCGTGAAAAAGTTATGACCATGCAATAAAAGCAAGTCCATAATCCAAAAGTTGAATTTAGGAAAAATAAATCCTTCGAAAAAAATGTTCAATTACTTATTGACTTATTTCTTTTCAGTTCATAATACAAAAAATTTAATCCCATAGGATAATAGTTTTTAAAACATAACTATAAATTAAATATCATAATCGGTGAGAAATGTTATTATATTACATTATTAAGAGCATCTAACACTTAATAATACATGCCTCAAGTTAAGTTTTGTGTGTTAATAATTCTTAAATCTACTAAATCTCATTACTCTTGTAAACTGTTATTATAGAAGAAAACAGTATTTCATCTTCAATAGTTTGTACTAAATTTATATTAAAAGAAATATTATAAAATGTTCTTAATTATTAATTTAATTAATCATATATTTAAATGTTATGTATAATTAATTAACATATTTACACAAAAAAATCATATGACTAATTGAATGAACCTTAATATAAAATGAAAAAAAAATTAAGTATCAAAACCTACTAATATGTTTGATGTGTTAGAACAATTTTCAGATCTTGGAGAGTTTGGGCTGGTCTCTCAAATTACAAGGTTTTATTGCTATTTTTAGTTATTCTACATTTTTATTTTCATGTATTTTTATTTTTTAGTAATTTTCTGTAATTGTTTATTATTTTTATAGTATTTTTATTTTTCTGTTGAGAAATGTTCACTCATGTTACTTTTTAACTTTTAGATTATCATTTACGTTATTTAAATAGTTACTGTCATTGTTAATTTAAAATTTTTATATTACATTTTATATCAAAAAAATTAACGTTTATGTTATCTCAAAATTTTTATCATACATATATTAGCCAAAAAATTATAAAATTGTCATACAAAATATTTAAAAAAAAAAAGACAAAAAGAAAAAACTGTTTAGTTGAAACAATGTGGCGCTAAAAAGTAGCACCACATTGTTGAGATCAGCAAAGTAGCGCCAGCATTAGCGCTGTGTTGGGAAAAGAAAAGTACAATCCACCACCATTTTACATTTTTGCTGCGATGCTCTTAATCAACTACAGCAACATCAATTTCACTGCTAACTAAATATATTCATCTCACCTTTTTTTTTTTTTTACAATAGAAACTGCATATGGCAAAAATAGTACTGAAGAAATGAGTGTTGAGGGATGAATCAAGAAATTGTCCTGTCACTTGAAAAATGAGTAGATACTTGTATAATTTGCAGAATTTGTTTTTTCACGCATTGGGGTTTTAGATGGTAAACCAGTATTCTCTTTTAATTCCTTTATTCGTTTTATATTAAATTGAGAATGCTTAAAATAAATTGTGTCAGTCTCTATTAAAGTTAGATATAATCTCTTAATCATCTAAATGGTTTACTATGATTTACTTGTATGCACATCATTGTATTTATAATAAATTTCTTGAAATAACAATAAATTTATATTTTGCACCCACCCAAACGCGTGGGGCACATGGCTGGTCGGGCCAACTCAAATAAGGTCAATGCACCAATTGCACAATTTTTTTTGTCTAGCAGTAATAATAGATATGTAACTTGGGAATTTCCAATTTTAATGTCACATCATTAGTTATGATGACAGGAATTGAATTTTAGACTAAAATCATATCAAAATTAAAAAAATTAAAAAACTTAGAGAACAAAAAATAAAGTACATACGTGCAACTAGTGATTAAAAAAAGAAAAAAAATCTAGAAACAAAATTGAATTTTTGCTCGTGGAAATATCATTACCAACTTAGTAAGCAATATGTAAAAATATTCAATCGTAAAACACATGATTTTATCTTTATGATTTTTTGTTTTTTTTTTTTACACCTAAATGATGTGGTATTGATTTGGTAATTTAGGTAGTATAATAATATAAAATAAATTCCACATGTGAAAATAGCAACCACATAAGCATAAATTCATTAAAATGTTGAAATTTGGGACGAGTATGGGTCATTCGCTAGAAATTGATTTGAAATTGAAATTAGGACAAACAAAGGACTAAAAATGATCAAATTTTCAATTGTAAGATTAAAATTGATAATCGAAAATTAATAGGATTAAATTCAAACAATACCTCTGGACAGGACTAAAAATGATTTTTTCCCAATAATACTTTTCGTCCATTGGGGGTTTGACTTGTGGATAGTTTTTTTTTTTTTTTTCTAATTGCTTTTGTTATTATTTTGATGTCATTGTTAAACCAATAATATCCTCTTATTTAATCTCTTACTCATTCAAATAGTTTAAACTTGTTTACTTATTTATACATTATTGTATTTATAATAGATTCATAGTGAATAATAATAAACTTTGCTTGTGCTTCGAAGCATGCAAGTACTCAAACCACAATATCTAGTTATATTATTAGATGTTTGAAAGATTGAAAGTGTACTACATATTTGTCGATACTTAATTTTACTTATGTTTAGGGTTGTGCATTATCTCACAGATTGAAGAATTGGAGACTAATAAGGTCCATATAGAAACCTTACCAAAGAAGATTAGTAACAGGAAGTTACCAGGAACTCCCCTCCCCTGCATGGCTGCATTTACTAAGTTATGCACCTCAACTATTGCTTTTTGCATAATATAACTACACACTCTATATTCTTCTTCCTCTTTTTACACATTTCTTCCTTTTTTTTTTTAATTCAAATATAGAGTTTCACCTAATCAATCCTCAGCCATGACAAATTCTCCTCTTTTTTGCTCTTATAATTGATACCATTATAATTGATACTATCATAAATTGATTATCTTTTATGTGGACATTTCAAAAATATTCATTATATTTTCATCATTGTGTTGTAAGAGCACCCACATTAATGGATGCTAAAAACACCCATTTTTGTGGATCTCATATGCTATCTATCCAATTTAAAAACATCATTTTTTAGAAACACACATTCATATTAATTTAACATTATACAATCATTACGTATGAGTCTCATTATGCATTAACCCATTTATTTTATATTTGTATCAATTAAAATTAATTATTTTTAACTTTTCAATAATAAACTTAGATTTATTATTACATTTATATCAATTAATTGCATTTATTATATTCTTAACAATTTTGAAATAATGAATTATTGAAAATGCAATTTAAATTTATTCAAATTTTATGAAATAATTTTTTAATTAACACATGATTTGAATGATTTAAAAAATGTTAAGATTGATTCAAAATTAAAATATATACAATTTAACAATCAACACAATTTGTGATAGATAAAAAAGAAATTTATACAAAAGACACAAATTACAAATTTTGTTAGTAAGAGAAAAAGAAAATTTTAAATAAAAACAAATTATGAAAAGAAATAAAAAGCAAACTATATAAAAAATATACTCCAAAAAGCCGTGGCCCACTTCCCTTCAGTCAAAGATTTAAGAAGACAGCTCAATAGCTTTTAAACTCGCTCCACGTCCAATACAAAATCAATAAAAATAAATTTTGATTTAAAAAAAAATATATTAATCGCATAACTAAAAATTTTACTTTATGATGTTGTAAGATTTTTCCTATTTTCCCTACTTTGCTTCCCATGTTCTTATTCTTCCTCTTTCATTAATATTGTTTCAAGATAACGTTTGTGTGTTAATAATTCTTATATCAACTCTCGAGAACATATTATTGTAGACTCTCTCTCCCTTCTCTATGTTTTTTTTGTTTTGTTTTTGCCATTTTGTTGTTCTCTCTCCTCTCTCCACTCTCCACTCTCCACTCTCCCCCTGCCCATTTTTCTAATTTTCTCTCATCTCCCTATTTATTTGTGGTCGTTCAATTTTAATGTTAAAAGAATTTTAGTATTTTCGAATTTATTTTTTATTTTCTGTTTTTCTTTTACCTTTCTTCGTATGTGATTTTATTTTCAATTTCTGATTTTTACTTTTATTTGGGATTTTATTTAAATTCCAAATTTTATCTTTTTTGTGTTTTGCATATTAATTTTTTTTTTTATATCAGATATGTACAGATCCCTCAAATTATATTAGGTTCATATTATATTATTTAAATAATATTATATATAAAAATTAAAAGTATTTGTAATTAAATTTAACTAGTTAAAAATGAGTATCAGTAATATGATAGTAAATAATTAAATTAATTATAAAAAAATCACAAATTTACGTAATTTATCATTTTAACCAAATATTCCATTATAACTTAACATAACATAACCTTATATACAATGTAATCCTATATGATGGCCCATTATGGTACTAAGGGCCATTATGTCAAGTCTACGGGTTTCATTGCTCTAATAAAGCATTATAACATTTAATTGCTTAATATTTTTCAGTTTAAATATTGGTTGCTCTTTTCTGAATTGGGTTGAACGTTGCCCTTGGAGTGCTCTATATTGAAACCAACCTTACAAACCTATTAATTTAATAATACTTGTAATTAGAAAAGGTAAAATCATCCCAATCATAATTGAAAACCTATCAACACTTCAAACTTGATGGGACCAGCATTAGGGATGACAATAGGGTCGAGAAGGACAGATAGTAGAATACTCAGGCTCATCTCATGCCCTTGATAGAGGATCCGTGTCCCGCTCCGTGATGGATCATGAATGATTACCCTGCACCCTGTTCCATGCCGGGCGGGTCGGGCCTGCCCCACCTCGTTTATATAAATGTTTTTAAATGATAAAATTATAAAAAAATTAATATATTCCAAACTTTTCATATATTGATACATATATTTAAAAATATAAAAATAAGTTAATTATAATCATTTTAATTTTATCTTATAACATTCATTATGAAATATTTTTAATTTATTCGTATAATCACATCTTTAATCATAACGAACACTTCTCAAATAAGATAAAATTAAAATAATTATAATTAACTTAAATTTATTTTTCTAAATATATATATCTTAAATATATACATTTATATATATATATATATATATATATATATATTGTGGGGCAGGTCACGGGGTGACCCATGGGGCATGAGAAGGACCTAGACCCGTTTGCCTCATCTCAAATATCTTCGGCCAAATCGAGTACTCACAAATTGGATTAAAATTCTCATCCCTAACTAGTATTCCTTCACAACATATGTGAATTCTTGATTCCCAGGAATTGGTATTTTTAATTAATAGACATAACAAAAAAAGAATTTTACCTACTTCATAAAAAGACAAGCTTTCTACCTAATTTTTTTCAAAGTACGGTAAATACCCTTATCTCAATCAATGATCACATCTTTCATATAATTCAATATTTTTTATCTCTTTCTCCTACTTCTCTTATCAAATCGATTCAGTAAAAATTTCATCTTTTAAATATTATTGCTCAAAAAAATAGGTTAGATAAGTATTAAGTGTAAAAATTTACAAATTTGTAAATATTTCTTTTTAATGTTTTTGGAAAGAACATTCACAAATATTTTCATTTTATTATTATTGGAGCACAATTGTTTTTTACAACAGGTGTATGGATTAGGATCCATGGAATTCGGGTTATATGACCCGAAAGGTGATTTTCACGCTCGAGACGCATGCTCACCCGCCCACACACACTCTCACGCGTTCTCATATCTGTGACCACACACTTATCTCGCACGCTTAACTTTTATATTATGTGGGCAACCTTTAAATTATGTTTGTTTAATCTTTACACTACAAAAAATTAAAGTTTTACCGATAGAATAATCCGTCGATAATCTTGAATTCTTACCAACAAAAAAAAAATCATTGTTATTTTGCTCGTGGGTAAATTTATGAAAAAAATTAAAAAAAAAATCACACTACCGATGGAAAATTTCATCGATAAATTTACAAATAAAATAAAAGAAAATTTATATTAATATATTAACTAAAATAATTAAGCTAATTAAATAAGTAAACTAATTAAATTAATCATACGACTAAACTAGTTAAGCTAATTAAACAACTAAATTAATTTAACTATCAATTATCACAATTATACTATCATTACATTAAACCTAAACTCACCTAATTACATTAAAACTAACATTACATTATTAAAAACCTATACTAACATAATTACATAAAAATCAACATTAAAACTAACATTAATATCAGAACTAATCTAACATAATTAAACGAAAGCTAACATTATTACAACTATACTGATATAACATAATTATACCAAATTAAATTAAAACTAACATTACATTAACATAAAATATAAAATTATCATAATTAAACTTAAACTAACATAATTACATAAAAACCAACATTACCATAAAATATAAAATTTATATAATTAAATTTAAACAAATCTAATTACATTAAAGCTAATTCACAGGGTGAGCAAGTTTCAATCTTCTTTGGATCTTCCAACCGCGACTGTGACTGTGATGCCTCATTGGATCGAGTTTCAACTTGATCAATTGCTGTTGGTTGGAGTTTGACTGTCACCTTAACTTTTTATTACAATATCCTTTACCTAATCACCTTCAGACACAAAAGTCAATACTTCACCACGTAGATTTATCACTACGTCGGTTTTGGATTTAGATCCTCTGCTGGTTGAAGAAAATCAGCACCAGGTGTTGGGCCAAATACGCTGCCGTTTTAATACTATTTGTTAATCCTTCTCCTGTTTTTCATTTCATTTATATTATTTATTATTATTTTATTAATCTCTCCCATCAACCATTTTGTTAAGATATATGTTTTATTTTTTTATTAATATGCTGCCGATTCAGCAATGCATCAAGATTTTTTCTTTTTTTTCTTTTATGCTCATTTTTCAAGAATTTGGAATAAGCTTTTTTCACTTCACTAATTCATTGGGCCTTTTTTTTCTTTTCGTTTTTTAATTCTTCATTATCTTTATTTTTATTCTTTTTGAGCCAGCAAGTTAGAATAATCTAAAATTATATTTTAATATACCATATCAATAATACAAAGATCGAAAATTAGAATATATCAAAATTGCAATAAATCTCCATCAAATTACATTTAGACAAAAAAAAACACGTTAAACAACTAATCAATTCATTGTATTGAAACTCATGTCTTTAAGAAAATTAGAATATATCAAAATTGCAATAAGATCTCCATCGAATTACATTTAGAAAAAAAAAAACCTTTGCCCAAATCCTAATACATGATTATTGATATTTTAATTTGATATTCTCTAAAACATATATATGGAGGAAAAAATTGAATGGAATAGAAAGAAAATAAATGGCGGCAGAATGATTTAAGAGAAAGAGAGAAAAATTAATAAAAAAGATACAAAGAGAGTGGTTAATAAAAAAATAATAAATAATATAAATGAAATGAGAAACGGTGGAGAGATTAAGAAATGAAAAATAAAATAAAGAAACGGTAGAGAGATTAAGAAATGAAAAATAAAATAAATTTAAGAAATAATATTAAAACGACGGGGCCAGCACCTGATGCTGGTTTTCTTCAACCAGCAGAGGATCCAAATCCGTCGGTTTTTATGCGGATTAAGATTTACTATTTAGGGGAGAGGGGAGGTATTTAAATATATTGATATTGTGTATTCTTTTGCTAAATTAGGGGTTTAATATGATATCTTTTATGAAATTAATTTGATTATTTTTTCAATTTGAATTATAAATTCTTTGTTAAGGATATATTTGTCAAATATTTATGTTCCTTGATCTAAGATAAAAACTTCAAAATAATACTTATTATCAAATTATATTATATTATTTTATGACACAACATACATACATAGATATATATTGACATGAAATATAAACAAGAAGATAAAATAAGGTACAATTATAAATGTCATATGAACTGTAGGGACACGAGTCATGTTCCTCCCCCTCCCCCCGGCTTGATTATATATATTTTTCCACATTTTAAAGATTTCAGTTTTAAATATGTGTTGGTATGTCTTTAAAATCATACCTAAGTATTATTTCAATTATTCATTATGTTTGTAGTTAATTTTAATCAAATAATGATAATCTTGATATCGGTAAAAATAACAATACTTAAATTTTATAGAACATTGGTGGAAATGCCAATGTCAAATATTAAAAAACATTGGCTAGTTAATAACACACACCAAAGTGGGTGCTCTTCACAAATGTAACTAAAAATATAGTCAAACTGGTACAATAAAATTTTATTACAAAACAAACCATTTGTTTATTACTCCGATTTTCCACTTAATTCACTATGTGAAAATTCAGGACCCGACATATTGAGTCGAATTTTCAAAATAGACCCCTAATTTTATACTCATTGTAAAATATTTAAAACATTTATAATAATCAAAATATTTATATTATAGTAAAAAAAAATGAACATGTTAATAAAAACATATACAATATTCAAATATATTATTGAAAAAAAAAACGAGTTTGAAAAAACATTATTTACTATAGATATTCAAAATATTTACATTATCATAAAAATTTAAAAATGAACAAGTTTAAAATAATTACTTAATTCCAACTTTATTTTAAATTAGTTTGTCTATCCTTGAATTTTTTTTTTTTCCTGACAATTAAGAGACATTACACAATTACTAGAAATATAAATTAAAGTTAAAATTTCAAATTAACAAACCATAAATTTAAAAAAAAAATCAACATTTGAAAATATGCTTAAATAAATACATACTATATGGCTCAGATAAGAATTGTAAATTTTTATTCCTCTGAGAAGTTGTAAACCTAGAAATCAACGAAAATATTTTTTAATAAATATATATATATATATATATAATAAAAGGAAAATTTTAACTGATAATCAACAAAATATCATTTAAATATTATAAATAAAAAAAGGAGAATTTCTTAAAAGTAATCTAAACATTAGTTAAGAGAAGTGTACATAATAAGAAAAAAAATATCAATGGTGGGACACGGTTCAAACATCCTTTATTATATATTGTATTTAACTTCTAATGAGCAAAACTCCTTGAGAAGGACTTATGTGCACAAGGGGCATGGATTCTCTGACCCGCTTTACACCAACATATATATAGTTGTTTTTTTTTTTTTAGTTCTGCGCTGTAATTGAAAAGTGAGTGGGAGAGTAAAGCGTGATCTGAGAGACACCAGTTCTCCTTCTTCCTATCTCTCTCTATCTTGATTTCTTCAAATCTTTTACAATTTCTCCTCAATTACTTCATAATATGTTTAAAGATCAACACTACTACAAATTTAGGATTCTTTTCTTCCTAATGTGTTACAAACGCTTGGTTACAAACGCCACCACAATTGTCAGGTGCGCCTTAACGAGACCATCTCTACTCTAGGTATTATTTGCACTATATATATGACCGATTTTGTGACCCATATATCAAAATCATGTTATCCTATTAAACAAACAATGGAAATATTTTCACTTATTCCACCTATATATAGTTCTTATACAGGAGAAGATGTTTCCTCAGTCAAGATACATCCTCCTCTAACCCAAACAATTAGGTAGTGTATTTTGTTGACAATAAATTTGATTCCAATGATAAAGAAAGGAATTGCATATAGCAAGGCCAATGAAAGAAGAACAAATAAGAAAAATGCAAAACGTAGAAGGGACCAAGGATATGACAGAAACATGATTAAAAGAGAGATTTGTGAGAAAACTGCGGATGCAAGAGAAGTATAGCTTAGTAAGGTGAGATTAAGGTTGATGGTTCTCGTAACTTGATTAAGGTTGATAGTTATTGTAACTCGGTTCATTGCTTCTGCGATAAGCCAGTAAATAGAAAAAAAAAAGAATGAAACACGAAATCGGGATTTCCTTAAAGGGGTTGCTCTTGTTACTTAGACATTTCAGTGCTAAAAGACCAAGCATCGGAGGAGGCACATATATCATCATTTTCATCAAAGAAGGATTTGCTGCCATTATCTTGTGTCCCCCTGCACTCAAACGAGACTGGATCAATCATTATTCATTAAACAACCAATCAGCAATAGTGCGGTAAAAGGAACAACTGAAATTCAGTTATTCAATTATATATGGATGCATGCATGCATGCCTAAACAAAAATATATATATATAGATTGGGGAAATTTGGAATCATGAGGAATATATTCTCAATCGGAAAATAAGTTGTAGTTTATGTATCATCGTATTAACAAAGAGTAAGCAAATATGGAGTAGTTGAAGATATCAAGTGAGAGAGAGAGATTGAATGTTGTTACCACGAGCAGGTGGTGGCGCCGATGATGAGATTTAAGTTTGAATCTTCTAATTTTCTGCAACTTGAAAGCAGCAGCACGGCTGCACAACAATGGCGGCAGAGATTCTATCTAAAAGAAAAAAACAGAGCAAGGCCGGGTTTTAATAAAGAACTCTGACAAATATTCTTCACTTTCTTCACTTACAGTGACTTTCTGCAAACGCTGAAGAAGTTCTTAATTTGTTAAAGACGGAAGGGGGATCTTTTCGCAAGTTCTTAGTTGATATGAAGAAAGCCCGCATTTTCAAATGATATGAAGAGTTCTTAGTTTGTAACTTTTTCTTTGAAAAGAAAACATACCAGGAGCAAGGTCAGAAGAAGGGTGCGCCGATGATGAGCTTGACAGCAGCACGGCTCGGAAAAATAACGATTATGTGGGTTGGGTAAGGGAGTGAGATTTTATAGTGAGATTTTCGGGTTGGGTAAGGGAGTTCGTTCTGAGCATTTTCATTTTCGGCTTTCATTTTGATTTGCGTAGCAATTTTCGTTTTGATTTGCGTAGCAGTGTTTTTCGTTTTGACGATAAGCGTAGCAGTGTTTTTTCCGTTTTGACTGTAGCAGTGTTTTTCGTCGTTTTGATTGAGCATTGTCAACAGCCGCATTACTTTTTCATTTCATTCATTTTATTTTGTTTTTAGAGCATTTATTAGCACACCATTTTAATGCAGGTCCCATATGTCACCATACTAATTAAAAATATCTATTTTTTAAAAACACATATTTACATCAATTTAACACAAATTTCAATCAATTTAATATAAATACAATCATTGAAAAGGTAAAACAAAATAAATATTATATTGAAATTAAATGAGAAAAAATGAAAGCAAAATGCATGTATTAAATATATTGAAATGAAATGAGAAAAAGTAAAGCCCTCAATGATTAGCTAATAATTAATTAGGGGACAAGAATATCATTCTTACCTTTTAACACACATAATTACACAAAAACATACACTTTATAACACACTTACATTAGTTAACACTCTTTCACACTTACATTAGTTAACACTGTTAACACTCTTTTAACACACTTACATTAGTTAACACTCTTTCACACTTACATTAGTACACTCTTTCACACTTACATTAGTTAACACTCTTTTTGTTTTAATTAAAAATGCTCCAAAATGAATGAATGTGGATGCCCTTAGTGACACACAATTTTATCACCTACTTAGGGGAAGTCTATTATATATTAGTGAGATTAACTATTTTTTTCAATGTGGGACAAGTCTTTTCCAAGACATCTCAACTCCTTCCAAATGATTCAAATTCATCATTTTGATCCTTAATTTTTTATTCACTCATTAACCATTTTGGACTAGCTACATATTGTCTCAAACTTCTCTTGAAGAAGAATACATCTCAACAATTGGTTTCCTCATTTGAGCACGAGATCCATTCAAAATATTACCCCAAAATTGACAAAAAATTCAAAATTTTCCAATACTTTTTTAAGATAAGATATACCTTTTAAGTAGACATACATTTGGGTTGGATTGGGGGCATGGATGCTCCAAGGATATATAAATTCATGTCTTATGACAATGTTTCGTCTATTTGTTGGTTTTCAATTTTAAGTTCGAATTTTGAAAATACTTCATTCAAAACTCAATTAAATTATATTTTCAATTTAAGGTTTTAAATTAAAATTAATTACCAATTCAATCATAAAAAAAAGAGAAGGCACTGATGAAGACAAATGAATTTCATTTTTTTTTAAATTTCACATAAATAAAAGGAAATTAATATATTTAGCCTATTATTTTCTTTCTAGATTCATATTTTTTTAAAAGAGGAAATTCAAACAATAGAAACCAACACTTTGATGCCGAGTAATTAACAAAAAATATGTTATTCTTCTCATGCAAAGAAAGGAGAAAAAGTAATATTATTTCACTATTTAATTTGATGAAAAATAAGAAAAACGAAAAATGAAAGTCGCAGTCTATGTTTATATTTGAAATGAAAATCAATTTTAAATTGGGGTTATGTTGTAAAAATCTCTAAAAAATGTAAAGCTCAAATTGAGAAATAAAATAAAATTGAATTCTTAAAGGTATGTTTGGAAATGAATTAAGTGGAATTGAGAAAATCCTATCATTGAAATATTAAATTTTATAATAAAGGTGAATAGTAAAAATGTATGTTTGTTTGAAATTTAATAGGTTAGAATTATATTGTAGATGTTACATCAATATTGGAAAAATGAGTTGATGTGATATTTTATTGTGAAAATATTAGTTGTTGTGACATTTTATTATAAAAAAATGTGTATTTAATAATGATTGATGATTGTAATATATATAGTACTGATTGAGTTCGAATTTAGTGATTCGAATTTAAATACAAAAATAAGTATATATTAAAATCTTCATTTGTATATACTTGCAGATGTCTAGCTATAATAAGAAAACGAATAAAACAGGAAAATGAAATTTAATACATAGACTAGTTTAATGAACATGTTTGAGATACAGAGTTTACGATGCAAAATAAGAATTTAAATGTCATCAAGTTATAAATTGAAAAAAAATAAACATTAGTTTATCATATAATGAAAGTAAAAAGATTCAAACAAGTTATATTGAATAGACACGAGTATTTACTCGACACCATTTGATTAGTGCATATTGTGATATTTGAATATTTATTTCATACAAATTCTATTCATCTTCTTATTTATTCATCCTCTTATTTATTTGTTATTCACCATTCATCGCATTTTCATCTTTTTTTGCATATTTTTCTATAATTGATTTTTCATCGGGCGTATAATATTTGTTAATATCTCCAGCTTGACTTTTGAAGCATTCTTCTATTTTTAGTTACTTTTTTTCCTTTTTGATATCCAAACATATATAGGACTACATGATAATAAAAAGGAATAATTAAAAGTAAATGAATAGATCAAATATTATAACTTATCATTTATCAACACTCATATGAATGTGAAGATTTGGGTGATTTGAAATTATCATTCAATCATTAATCGGCATATAATATAATATATTTATTTAGTTATTATCAATCAAATAGGTGAAAAAAAAAACTACTTTAACAACAATACATTACTCTTTTTCTATGATGGTATGAATGTGTCTACTTTCCCATAATCTTCTCTTTTGATTGTTTTATCAGAAGAAAAAAAAAACCCAGATGGCGTCCTACTTAATGTAGCGGGGTGGGGAAGCAACTAGGAAACTGCCATACAAGAAAATGTACTTTTTCAGTTTTACTACGCTTTGTCTCATATTTATTTGTGACACTTTCTATTCTAGGTCTCTATAATTTAGTTTTATATTTATTTATTTATTGATGCTATAACAAATAAATAACAAATATATAATTGGTTTTTATTATATGATTTTTCATGTAACATTGTTTGATTGGACATCAATTGCACGTTGACTTGAAATCAAACCATAGACCACATTATGAATAGTAGCCACGACACTCCCCTGGCTCATTTTGAGACTGTAGCAAAGTTTGCATAATGTGAGCACAATTGAATTCCATTTTCTTTTATTTTCTATTTTACATATCGAAATATGAATCACCATTTTTTGGCTTTGTTCTTCTTTCCAAATTCAATGAAAATCAACATTTTTAGCCTTTTTTTTCTTTTCCAAATTCATTTCTTTAACAAGAGGAATTTCTAACAATAAAATTAGAACTTGATGCAGAGTAATTGTCTAGAAATATATTCTTCTTTCACACAAAGAAAAGAGAAAGATGAGTTCTATTTCTTCACTTTTTAATTTTATGAGAAATAAAAAATATGAAATAAAAAGTCGTAGCCTTTGTTTAAGTTCAAAATGAGAACAAATTTTAAATGAAACCTTGTTCTAAAAAAATCCCAAAATTTAAAAATCTAGATTGAGAAATAAAATTAAATCGAATCCTAATAAAGAAATCTCAATTTAGAATTTAAAATCGGAAACCAATAGTTGGATTGAGTCTTGTTGGGCTTCTAGTGAATTTATTCAAACTTTGTATAGTAGCCATATGAGGTCATATGAGGCTCATTATTTATGTGATTATATCCACGCCTTTTCTTATTCATATGCTCTTTAATTACTTGTTATAATCCGTCTTCCCGCAACTATAATGTTGTTCCTGGCTATTTGAATTAGTAGATGTCTATTCAAATATAAAAAATAAAAACTCCATCGCTACTTATATTTTATGATTTTTTTTCGTTTGCTATTCAAACTTAATTTTTAATATATTTTTCAATCAAAAATAAATCAAAATACTGAAATCATACTTTAAAATGGTCCCTTTTCAAAAATAAATTATAATCCTAAGTCAATTTCAACATTCTTGTTTTATGAATGTTATTTATTTATTTTAAAACCTTCTCCTGGACCACCTTCTTATTAATTATTTTATTTTTCTAGCCTTATCTATTATTTGTAGGAACCACGTTTTTAATGCTTTGATTTTTATCAAGATTTTCTTTCTAGATTCATTTCATACTTTTTAAAAAGAGGAAATTCAAACAATAGAAACCAACACTGTGAACAGAAAATATGTTATTCTTCTCACTCAAACAAAAGAGAAAAAATAATATTTTTTTACTATTTAATTTTATGAGAAATAAGAAAAACGAAAATGAAAGTCGCAGTCCATGTTTTTGTTTGAAATGAAAATCAATTTTAAATTTAGGTCATGTTCTAAAAATCTCTCAAAAATATAAAGCTCAAATTGAGAAATAAAATAAAATTGAATTCTTAAAGATATGTTTGGAAATGGATTAAGTGGAATTGAGAAAATCCTATTATTGAAATATTAAATTTTACAGTAAAGGTGAATAGTAAAAATGTATATTTATTTGAAATTTAGTAGGTTAAAATTATATTGTAAATGTTAAATTTATGTTGGAAAATGTAAGTTGTTGTAATTTTATAATGAACAAATGAGTTTATGTAATATTTTATTGCGAAATTGTCAGTTAATGTGATATTTTATTATAAAAAAATTATATTTGATAATAATTGATGATTGTAATATATGTAGTACTGATTGAATTCGAATTTAATGATCCGAATTTAAATGAAAAAATAAATATATAATAAAATTTTCAAGATTAGAATCCAACCATATGAATTCTCTTCCAAACATAATCTAATCAATTTAGAATCAAGAACAAACAAATAAATGGAGTTTTGAATCAAGAACAAACAAATAAATGGAGTTTTAGTTTTGTTACAAAATTGTCATATGAGGTTTCAAACTTCTAAATATGAAAATTCCAAACCGCGTGGATACGAGTCCATAAATCAATCCAACAAACCCGTTTTTTTTTCTCCTTTTTTGTATAATTTAAAATTTCAATTAAAATCAATTTTCCATTTAAAAGAGCTAATAAAGAATCTAAGAAGGTCCTGGGCTTCTTGCAGTAAGGAAAGTCATTAGTGAACTGCGGGTATGTCCTCAGATCTAATAAATAGAATAATAATAATAATAATAATATAACACAATGAGGACCTACCTACATTTATTTTTAATATATCATGTATCAAATTTAATATTCAACTTTTGTAAACATATATTTTTTTTTACCTTTTTTTGAAAAATATTAAATCAATGACTCGGAAAATATTTATCATATTTGTGGGTATAAGTTATTGAAATACAAAAACTAAATCACAACAAAAAAAGACAATAAATCAAATATAACAAAATTTATTTTGGAGTATTGAAAAACAAATCATTTATCGATATTTTATAAATCTTCATTTTCTCTAGATTATTGAACGGGAGAGAGAATATAAAATCCGTGAAAAAGTTATGACCATAAAAGCAAGTGCATAACCCAAAAGTTAAATTTAAGAAAAATAAATCCTTGAAAAAAAAAATGTTCAATTACTTATTGACTCTTTCAATTCATTTGGGTATATATATATATATATATATATATATATATATATATATATATATAAAAGTTCTTATATTAACGTGTCAATTATATTTGTAATGATTATTATTTTTGAGTTATTATATAGAAGTTTATATATGTTGATTTTATTTCTTTTCAATTCATAAAATACAAAAAATTTAATTCCATAAGATAATAGTTTTTAAAACATAACTATAAATTAAATATCATAATCGTTGAGAAATGTTATTATATTACATTATTAAGAGCATCTAACACTTAATAATACATGTCTCAAGTTAAGTTTTGTGTGTTAATAATTCTTACATCTACTATCTCAATCTCATTACTCTAACGAAAACAATATTTTATCTCCAACAGTCTGCATCAAATTTATATTAAAAGAAATATTATAAAATGTTTTAAATTATTAATTTATTTAATCATATTTTTATACATGTATTTTATCTCTAACAACCTGCATTAAAATTTATATTAAAAGAAATATTATAAAATATTTTTAATTATTAATTTACTTAATCATATTTTTAGATGTTATGTATAATTGATTAACATATTTATACAAAAAAAATCATATGATTAATTCAATGAACTTTAATATAACATGAAAAAAAAATTAAATACCAAAACCTACTAATATGTTTGATGTGTTAGAACAATTTTTAAATTTTGGAGGGGTCTGGTTTTAGGTTGGTCTCTCAAATTACGAGGTTTTATTGCTATTTTTAGTTATTTTACGTTTTCATTTTCATTTTTTTTATGTTTTAGTAATTTTCTGTAATTTTTTTTCATTTTTATCGTATTTTTACTTTTTTTTGTTGAGAAATGTTCCATATAGAAACCTTACCAAAGAAGATATTGTAATACCCAAAGAAGATTAGTACCAGGAAGTTACCAGGAAACTCCCCTCTCCTGCATGGCTGCATTTACTAAGTTAAGCACCTCAATTATTGCTTTTGCTTAATATAACTATACACTCTAAATATTGGCTGCTCTTTTCTGAATTGAGTTGAACATTGCCCTTGGAGTGCTCTATATTGAAACCAACCTTACAAACCTATTAATTTAATTATACTTGTAATTAGAAAAGGTAAAATCATCCCAACCATAATTGAAAACCTATCAACACTTCAAACTTGATGGGATCAGCATTAAGGATGGCAATAGGGCCGGATAGGACAAGTAGTAAAATATCAAGGCTCATCCTGTATTTTTGATAGAAGATCCGCATCCCATCCTATGATGGATCATGAACAGGGACGGAACTACATGGAAGGGGAGGGTGGCCCGACCCCCCCAACTTATCAAAAAAAAAAAATTTTTACTCCTATTATATATTTTAATAATAAATATATTTTTTTTATTTAGTGTAAAAAAAAAAATTATTATTGGCCCCCCTCAATTTTTGATCCTGGTTCCGTCACTGATCATGAATGATTGTCCTGCACCCTACCTCATGCAAGGCAGGTCGGATCCGCCCACCCCATTTATATAAATTTTTTTAAATGACAAAATTATGAAAAAAATTAATATATTCCAAAATTTTCATAAATTAATACAAATTTTCTACCTAATTTTTTTCAAAATACCGTAAAACCCTTTTCTCAATCAATGATTCCATCCACCACTTCTACCATTTCTATCACATCTTTCATATAATTCAAAATATTTTGTTATCTCTTTCTCCTACTTCTCTTATCAAATCGATTCGGTAAAAATTTCATCTTTTAAACATTATTGCTCAAAAAAATTGGTTACATAAGTATTAAGTGTAAAAATTTACAAATTTGTAAATATATCATTTTAATGTTTTTGGAAAGAACATTCACAAATATTTTCATTTTATTATTATTGGAATACAATTGTTTTTGTACAACAAGTGTACAAGTGAGGATCCATAGAATCCGGGTTAATGACCCGAAAGATGATTTGCATGCTCACAATTGCACAAAAGTTTTTGTCTAGCAGTTGTTGACGTCGGAATTTATAAATGGTAAATTCCTAGTCGAACACTCAAATTTATGTATAAGTGAATGAGAAAATATGCTGAATGTGTAAAGTGCAAAAAACACTGGCTCGGAGCCTACTCGGGCAAATTAGATCGATTGATCCTGGACGGTTCTAGGTGACCAGGCAGGATCGTATGATATTGTTTAGAGAAATGAGCTCTCTAGTGCTTTTTACCAATCAAAGTTCAAACCTTTTATAAGTTAAAATTACATCTATTTATAGCTACAAAATAATCCAAGTAGTGGAGATTGTGGAGGTTATGCCCATTTTCTCCTTAATTTTCGTTTATTTATGCGGTATTAGGCGATTTTATCACTCACGATCTCTTAGCGGTTGGCTCTTTCCTGCACGGGCAAGTCCAGCTTGGCCGGCTAGACTAACTTGTCCATGATTCCTCCCAATTATCCTCGGCAGGGGCAAGTCCAGCTTGGTCGGCCAGACTAACTTGTCCATGATTCCTCCCAATTATTCTGGACGGCCTGCCGAGGAGGCACTACAAGAAAAAAGGTTTTAAGTATCGGAAATCTTTTGATACCAAAGATAAAATATTTGATACAAAAGAGTTTTGGTATCAAATTTTTTTCCGATACACATCCGATACATATACCCCCGATTCTAAAGACCTGGTATCAGATAAAGAATTCTGATACTAAAGGATCATACTCTTTAGTATCAGAAATGTATTTAGTATCCGATAATGGTATCAAATTTTTGTGATATAATATTGTGTTTATAGTATTTGAAACTTTTTCCGATACTAATCATATAGTATCAATACATATTTTCTGATACTAAATGATTGAACTCTTCAGTATCAGAAATATATATAGTATCAGATAATGGTATCAAATTTTTTGATACAATATTGTACGTATAGTATCCAAAACATTCACGGATACTAAACATTTAGTATCAATGCATGTTTTGTGATACAATTATTAATGATATCATTAGATTTTTCTGATATTACAGGTTTATGATATCAACCTTAATTTCCAAATACTAAAAGCTACAATGGTATCAACATTATATTTTGTGTACACACATAGAATACGAGATAGTATCAGATATAATTCAAATTTATATGTAGATGTCCAAAGTATATTATCAACCAAAAAACCATAAGTACATTAATTTCATACATAAAAACTAGTATATAAGCTTCATTACAAAATAAAGTGAAATATTTTTTTAAGAACTTCATGACTCAATCATTCAAAATTCTTCCATCAGAGCATATATAAGCTTTTGTAATCACAAGATTAAGATATGTAATAATTCCTTGCTTGTTAGCATTGTCCATCTGCATCAAACAAAACACATTAAATTCTACCAATACACAATTGTAATAATTATATAAAATTAATAAAGTTAACTACAGAAGAATAACATAGAGAGATACCTAAGAGGATTCATTCTCCATACTCATACTCATCATCCAAATTTTAGGCATTTTAAAGTACTTACCTTCACAAAAGTATCACTGAAAATGTAGGATTCCCCCAGCATGTGCTTTACCAGACTGAAAGAGAAGAGAACTTAATAACACAAATACAAGGAATCATCAACTAAATGAGTAGCAGATATATGAGCATTAATACAGATGAATCACCTTTAGAGCTTGCTGAACAGATGGACAAAGTGAAATAATCATAGCTGAATTTTGGGATGTAAATGATGTGGGTAAAATTGTGAGTGAATCTATCCTGCATTTAACAGGCTATGTTTTGAGGATGCATGTCATACATAAAGAGGTGAAAGTAATAAGCATCAGCAAAGCAGAAAGAGAAGAAGATAACCACAATTATGTCTCAAATGAAGAAATACCAACAGGTGAAAAATAATCCCATTTGAATAACTACTTGGACAAATTTATTTTGATTATTTTATTTTTATCAATATAACTCTGCTAGATTTTGCACTCAAAATAGTGGACAAATAAACAATGAAATATCTCATCTCTTCCATAATCATTGCATGTTTTCGTGCCGAAGATTCAGACGGTGATAGTAACAATGTCTTGACATATCCATGTATTTTTCTCATTCCAGAAATAAGAGTTATAATCTGTGTAATCTGAAAATATATTCTGGGTGATTATTTGATCAGAGCAGCAGGATCCTTATCATCAGCATAGATAATGGCCCCCGACAAAATCTGCAGTTTACTTATAGATCTTTAATTATAACCAACCTTTACCCTAAATCATAACCATGAAAGAAAGATAAATCCATGAAACCCCAAAACTCATAAAGCTTCTTACATCTACTTGGGAATTAGCCTACATATCCCAAGCGTTGACTGTTCTTTCAATATTAATGTGCCAGAAGTTGTCTATTATATTGAGCTTTCGGTGTTACAGGTAGATGCACTGCAGGTTATATTGATAAAAGTTTTGCTTCTACCAGTTCCAGCTTCAAGTCTTCAGAAACATTAATTGTGCCTCTGCCACTTTTGATGTTCTAAAGTATGATCCCAGTAATAACCATGCTATTGACTAATAAGTAAACAGTACAAACAATTTTTCACAATGTAACAAATTTGGGACAACTACAATGAGAAGTAAAAATTGGGAGGAGAAATTACATGCAAATTGGAACTCACCTGCTACCACGTTCAACAGCATCATCGACGGAAGCATCCAGCATTTCAGTCAGTGAAACATGAACAAAGACGGTAACAAGAGCTTTACCTTCAGGATACTTGGACTACAGTAATTATTCACAGGAGAAATTCATTAGAAAATCACCAATAGACAAATTATTTACTCAGAAAATGTTCTATTAATTTAATTTGTTGAAGTAACTCAAATCTAGTGAAGGCAAGAAACAAATCCAGATAGATCAAGATACCTGCATTAACTGAATAGGTTGTGGTATTCCAAGTTTTTGGAGAGTTTCATAACTTATGAATGAATTCTGCAGCACCAAAAAACCAAAAAAAAAAAAAAATTCAAACTCCCTGTAAGTGTCAATCTTCATGCTGCTAAAGACCATTAATAAGCACAAGTTTTTAAAAAAAAAAAAAAATTCAGAAAACAAGGATAAGTGATCAGTTATGGCACAGAAAAGGAGAAGCAGTTCCAACAAGAAAAGGTCATAAAATTCCATGGACATCCAAGTCTCTATGAACTTCCAGGTGATCTGATGCTTTCACAATAAAATTTAATCTGAACTTCAATTCATAGGACCAATATAGAAGAAGGTTAAAACAAATTGGTCCCAAACAAGAAATAATTAGATAAACTATTTTTCCTGATAAACAGAGTGAAATTGTGTAATAACATTATCCAAGTCAAAATGAGAGAATACAAAAAGGAGAAGTTCTGCACCTGTGAAAAGAAAGCATCCACACACTCTTTTTGAGCCATTGCAAATACCTGTCAAATGGCAGATATCATAATAAGATATGTACCCATTGCACAGGCACAAAATTTCCAAGACATGATAAATAATAGATCACAATTGAGATTCAGAAGTTAAGGACGTTTGAGAAAACAACACTTTCCATAAGATTAAACAAACAAATTGATTATTCTTGGTCATGACAGATGCGCCATTCTTCAATAGTCATTCTACAGCAACAAAACAACATCATAGCCCCGTCTCCAATTTCAACCATATTAGGAAAAGAGTAAATTACTTTTTTTACCCCGTAAACTAGGTGGTCTGGCATTATTGGGACACTTTTGTTTCGGGCTGGCCGATTTGGACACTATTTCACAAAAAATGACAATTTATGCCCAATTTCAATCCGAATTGTTTATTTGGGCTGAAATTGCACGTGACATGCACGTGTGGGCTTAATTTAGGGTTGTGCGGGCTGAATTCGACCACGCTGGAATTTTTAATTATGTGGCAATTAAAAAAAAAACCCAGTATTGGCCCTCCTTTTCAACTGGACAACCTCCACCACCGCCTGCACCGCCAATTGGCTCGGCATACAGTGCACCAACCACCGCGGCCCCATCGCCACCCTCTCCGCCCTCGACCAGCTCCGCCACCTCAACCTCCATCGTAACCGCCTCAACAACACCCTCACCCCCATTCTAGGATTTCCTTTCCTAGGATGAAAATGCATTGGATCTTATTATGATATATTTTTTAGGGATTTGGAGCAGAGAATTGTTGAAACAGAGATGAAATTGACATTGGCAAAAAGTCAAGGTTATCTTAAAAACCAATTGCAGAAAAATGGGCCTCCTTCCAGTAAAAAAATGCTTGCTGTTATTGGAGTATATACAGGTTTTGTGTATATATATATGTTTGCGTGTATGTATATATATGTATGTGTTCTGTTGTGGTGTGATGGGAGGAACCGAGGCCGAAGTCCTCGGGTGTATTAGATTGGATATGTGTGTTTTGGTCGTCGGATGGTCGTCGGCAACATGGAGTCGCCGGCAGTGGTGAAACGGCGGTGGGGGAGAGGACGATGGCGGCTAGGTTATGGTTTGGGGTGAGAGGCTTATTCTGAAAATTTGATAAAGTTCAAGGACCAAATTGATTTGAAGTTTGACCCCTAACATTATGGATATTGCATATCACATCTCTAACTTTATAGAATATGCTTAAAGACCCCTGAAACTTTGGACAATGACAATTGAACCCTAAAATTTGTAAAATTTTAAGTGCCACATAATTAAAAATTTCAGCGTGTCCGAATTCAGCCCGCACAGTCTTAAATTAAGCCCACACGTGTATGTCACCAAATAAGCAATTCGCGCTGAAATTGGGCATAAATTGCCATTTTTTGTAAAATAGTGTCCAAATCGGCCAGCCCGAAATAAAAGTGTCCGATAATATCAGACCACCTAGTTTACGGGGCAAAAAAAGTAGTTTACTCTTAGGAAAATTACAATTAAAGTGAAGAAATGTTAGTTCTGGCATTTTATCAAACACTTGATATGCATTTTAAATTAACGAAAATCATTTTCCTCTTGTTTTTTTTGTTCTTTTAGATGCTAGAGAGAGACATCTAAAACTGATTGAAATTCCACAAAAATGAGTTATTCAAAACCAACGAATATTACAAAATTAAAACTCAACTTCACGCAGCTTGATTTTCCAACTCCATCAATCCATGAGATTCGCTGCAATTGAAACAGCTCGATCAATCCATGAGATTCGCTGCAATAGATTAGAACCCAACATGCAAGTAACAATATCCGGAAAAAAATTAAGAAAAAAGATTTGATTAATTTAATCTTGAGGTAAAGGATATACATACCTTCTTCTTCGGAAATGAGAAACCCAGAAACTTGGTTGATTTTTCTGTGTTGAATTCTTAGTTAAGCATAAATCGCACTCTCGATTCTCGTGCCACCATATTTATTGATATCAAGCAAAATAACTTGAAACGGGGAGAGAGAGAACCAATTTGTACGTTTCTGCAATGATTTGGATAGCCAGAGAGATGATTAAAATATATGTAGAGAAAATATAAATATAATTAGTTTCACTCATTAATATCCGATACCAATGTCTATTATTATTAAAAAAATATATTTGATATCAAAAATAAATTATTAATATAAAAATAATAATAATATCAAAAAAATTATGGATACTATAAAATTAATGATATCGGTAATTAAATTTTTGATATCAATGTCTATTATTATCAAAAAAACATATTTGATACCAAAAATAAATGGTATCAATAAATAAATTATTAATACCCAAATAACAATAGTATCAAAAAAATTGTGAATACTATAAAATTGATAGTATCGGCAATTAAATTTTCGATACCAATCATAATTAGAATCAAAAAAACATATTTGATACCAAAAATAAATGATATCAATAAATAAATTATTAATACCAAAATAACAATAGTATCGAAAAAATTATGGATACTATAAAATTAATGGTATCGGCAATTAAAATTTCGATACCAATCATAATTAGAATCAAAAAAACATATTTGATACCAAAAATAAATGGTATCAATAAATAAATTATTAATACCAAAATAACATTAGTATCAAACAAACGATAGATGCTATAAAATTTATAGTATCGGCAATTAATTTTTTGATACCAATGTCCATTATTATCAAAAAAACATATTTGATACCAAAAATAAATGGTATCAATAAATAAATTATTAATACCAAAATAACAATAGTATCAAAAAAATTGTGGATACTATAAAATTAATGGTATCGGCAATTAAATTTTCGATACCAATGTCTATTATTATCAAAAAAAACACATTTGATACCAAAAATAAATGGTATCAATAAATAAATTATTAACACCCAAATAACAATAGTATCGAAAAAATTGTGGATACTATAAAATTAATGGTATTGGCAATTAAAATTTCGATACCAATCATAATTAGAATCAAAAAAACATATTTGATACCAAAAATAAATGGTATCAATAAATTATTAATACCAAAATAACATTAGTATCAAACAAATGATAGATGCTATAAAATTAATAGTATCCAAAAACAAATTTTTGATACTAAATATTCATTGTCCATAAAGATAGTATCATAAGTACGCCGATACAAAAGAATAGGATTGTGTATCCTTAAATGAATCTGATACTAATTTTCTGATACTAAAAAAGGCATTTTTTGTAGTGAGGAGGCATGTGTGCAGCTCATGTTGGGTGTCCAACAACAGTAATAATAGATATATAAGAATTTCCAATTTTAATGCCACATCATTAGTTATGACCATAGGAATTGAATTTTAGACTAAAATCATATCAAAATTAAAACTCAGAGAACCAAAAATAAAGTACATACTTACAACTAGTGATTAAAAAAAAAAAAAATCTAGAAACAAAATTTAATTTTTCCGCGTGGAAATATCATTACCGACTAAGTAATCAATATGTAAAAATATTCAATCATAAAACACATGATTTTATCTTTATGATTTTTTGTTTTTGTTTTTTTACACCTATATGATGTGGTATTGATTTGGTAATTTAGGTAGTATAATAATACAAAATAAAGTCCACATGTGAAAATAGCAACCACATAAGCATAAATTCATTGAAATGTTGAAATTGGGGACGAGTATGGGTCACTCGATAGAAATTGGTTTGAAATTGAAATTAGGACAAACAAAGGACTAAAAATGATCAAATTTTCTATTGTAAGGCTAAATTTGATAATCGAAAATTAACAGGATTAAAATCAGACAATACCTCTGGACAGGACTATAAATGATTTTTTCCCAATAATACTTTTCATTCATTTGGATTTGACTTGTGGATAGTTCTTGTTTTTTTTTTATTTCTTTTGTTATTATTTTGATGTCATTGTTAAAACAATAATATCCTCTTATTTAATTCCTTGATTTTTGTATTCTTTACTGGGATGCTTAAAATAAATTATGTCAATTCCCAAAAACCACACTTGTAACCGAAATCAATTCGCTATTTAAGTTAAATTTAATCTCTTACTCATCCAAATAGTTTAAACTTGTTTACTTATTTATATATTATTGTATTTATAATAGATTCATAGTAAAAATAATAATAAACTTTGTTTGTGCTTCCAAGCATGCAAGTACTCAAACCACAATATCTAATTATATTATTAGATCGATGTTTGTAAGATTGAAAGTGTACTATTTGTCGATACTTAATTTTGCTTATGTTTAGGGTTGTGCATTATTTCACGGATTGAAGAATTGGAAATAATCTTTCATCTTTCAAACTAAATTATTCAAAATGCTTCAAGTAAATACAAATTAGGAAACTGATAAGGATCCATATAAAAACCTTACCGTTCCATATAAAAAACAAGATTAGAACCCATTTTAATTAACCTTAATTATATAAAAAATGACAAATAAAATTTGGGTTAAAACATCAATTATACAACACTTAATTCCACTGATTATATGAATCACATTTCATAATAGTGGTATCTATTTTTCATAAATTAACAATGAAACAATATATCTTCATGAATGTATTCCTATAGCTCTTACACATGTGAAAACGCCTCCTCGGTCAAGTTGTGTCCTCCTCTAGCCCAATCCAATATTTTGTTGACAATAATTTGGATTCGACTGAGAAACAAACAAAATGCATATAACAATGTTAATGAAAGAAGAGAAGAAATGACAAGTGCATAGGGTAGAAGGGACAAAAGATATGGCAGAAACATGACAATAAGAGAGATTAGATAGAGAAATGCAGATGCATTGCTTAGTAATGTAAGAAAGAAGATCATGCGTTTATGGTTGATGGTTGTCTTAACTTGCTTCATTGCTCCAATAATTAGCCAGTAAACAAGAGTGGCAGTTATGAAACACCACAATGGAACAGGATTTTCATGAAAGATATTATTTGTATTGCCTTAATATTTCAGTGTTATAAAAATAAGCACCGTAGGATCTCATATTTCATCAATTATATGAGTGGAAGATTTGTTAATATTGACTTGCATCCCATTGCATCGCTACACCCAAAACAAATTGGATCAAATAATATATTAGAAAAGATCAATTTTAGTGGATAAACATCACCAAATGTACAACAAATAATATATTAGAAAAATCATATTATTTTATAATGTAATATATTCACTTTATCAAAATTTTAATAAATTTATGCTTTTAGTTTAAAATTATAGTAATTTCTTTATAAGTTGACATAGGCCCCTAAATTGAAATTTTGGATATGTCACTGTATACAAGAAAGTTAATTTATTTATATAAATAAGAACTTTAAAGACAATCAAGACATTATTTAACAATAGACCACCTTCGTTTCATCATAAAGCAAATTGGCATAAAGAAATGGGACTTGTACCATTAAGATAAGTCTATTTGCTAAAATTTATGAGATGATCCATTAGGTGGCATTACAAGAACTAGATATCGGTTTAAGATCTTGTAAGAAAGATGGTTTACTATATTTTGATACTATATAAGTATGCTATTATCATTTATCGATTTTAGAAAAAAAAATATCAATCCAACAATAGGATACGTATTTTCTGAACATCCAATTTGATCAATCCCAAAAAAAAATTTATCAAAAAATCGATTAAACTTATCAAATATTATGAACTTAATTAATAATTATTCTATTTGAAAAATCGTTGCTTTGAATCTTTCAATAATAAAAGGTGTCAAAAGTGGTTCATTATCATCTTGAGAAATTCGAAGTATTAATGATAGCAGGATCATAAAGACCATTGCTATGGAAAAGGATCATCAAAGTAAATCCATGAATAAAATTTCCATGCCTTTATTATCACAAACCTACCTACCCGTATTATCTTTGCAACTTTGAATTTTATTGGTTTTTTGGTATTTGTTCAATTTCTTATAAAAACTATATAAAACATGTGTTGATTATACTCGTATTTTTTATATTCAAAAAATACATGAAACATTGTTTAAAACCTATATATTGTAGATTTTCTCACAGTTAATAAAATATTTTCAATCATGAAATCAAAGGGGCAGTCATTTGCCATAATTTATTTTGATTACAATCTCTAAAGCCGCGGCACAGGCAACGTAAAAGATTTGAAGAAGCTTTCAACTATCATTATTATTACTCTTTTCTTTTGATGCCAAAAAAGTATTATGGTTACATATTTATTGGTTTTCGATTTATCATCATAGTGTACATAATTAGAACAAAGTAAAGCCTTTATATCTTCTTTTAAGTTTGTAGCACCCAACTTATCTGTGTAGGATTGAGACACCACTAATATTTTAATTGCTTAAAATATTCATACAGGAAATAATAGTTTTTCATTTTAAATAATTTTCGTAAATAAACTCAGCGGAAGACTTCACTAAACACGAGTATATTTTTTCTTCTTTCTATTTTAAAACGAAAAGTTTAGCATGCAAGAAACTTAACTCGTGTTCTACCCACATTTGTAAATCAAAACCTCGATATTTTTAAGACGTTTTAAAAATTCGCTTAAACCAACATCGAAAGTATCAAAAGAGGCATTAAGCATATTAATTTCATACATATTAACATATATTAAAAACATATAATATATATAAGCTTCTAAAGAGGGGTCCGTACAGCTGGCCACCCATCCACTTCGTTGTAAGGGGGTTCTAAAAATATTTAAAATATAGCAACATAAGATTTGAGAAATTTTAGTGGATAATGTTTATAAACTATTACGTTAAAGAGATTAACCAATACACTGAAACATCATCTTCCAAGGTCCGAAAATCTGACATAAACATCCAAGGTCCGAAGATCTGGCATCCAAGGTCCGAAGACCTGGCATCCAAGGTTCGTCAACCTGGTACTTCACCCAAAGGTGTCATTTCATTTCATCATACTCAACATAGGAGTTATTCTAATCAATGTAAATGTAAATAAATGTTATCCACTTTGGACGTTGATTCGAAAGTTGGGATAGCTCCTGAAGAATCCGGTCGTTCGTACTGCACTCAGCACATTCATAATTTCTTAGTCTTTAAATTGCATCTCAATTGTATCATACTTAACTAACCTAACATGCTTATCGTACATATAACATATGTATATCACAATAATTTTTCATAATTTAATGATTATCCAAAATTCATGAAAATAAGCATACATTTACATAATAACCCTTAGTTATCCATGCTAAAATATTAGGAATAAATTCGAATCACAAAAGCTTTAATAAATCATTTACTATAATCAAAAATTGTTCGAAAATGCTCTATAACCAGTCTGTTTTATAAATTTCACCGTAAATTGTATATTTACTGAAACCTTCTGTAATTAATAATTTAAACTTCTAACATCATGTACTTAAACACAGTAAAACAGTTTTGAAAAATCATAATGGACCGATTTTATATAATTAATTTTCTAAGGTCCAAAACTGCAGAATCTCAAATTCGAAACTGGACTTATTTTGAAATATCATTATAATTCATAAACTACTCCAAATATTACCAAATTTTAATCATAGACTCAAGACTTCATGTAGTATAACATACTAAAACAGTTTGGAAAAATTATAATTGAATAAATTTATAAAATTATATTTCTGAGGTCTGAAACTGAAAAATTTCAACTTGAACTGGTCTATTTTTGAAAAATCATAATAATTCGTAAACTACTCCAAATATTACCAAAATTTAACCATAGACTCAAAAATTCATGTAGTATAACATACTAAAACAGTTTTGGAAAAATTCAAGTATATATTTTTATAAAAATCGACAAAGTGGACTGACATTTCTAAAAATTTTCACAACTTGATTAACCAACCTATTTTCATAATTAAAATGTAGATTTAACTTTTATAACTCCATTAACATCAAATAAACCATCTTGACTCAATTTATCACACATGCAATGAGCTTAGACAAGATAATCAAACATGCAAGGACTAAATCAACATGCAATTGTACAATCAACACCCAAATATAATATATTTTAAAGATCAACCATATAAAACAAGATTTTGAACAAATGCTTTCACATTAGTAGAAAATCACTCTTAGATCATACGTGCAATGTGTTTTGGTAAAAAAATCAAACATGCAATGACTAAATCAACATGCATTTGCTCAATCAACACCCAAATGTAACATATTTTAAGGATCCCCTACTTAGAAAGACATCCAACCATTTTATCACATTTGTAGGAAAACTCACTTAAATCTTACATGCAACTCAAGATTATAACCTAATCATGCTCCTAAGAAAGAAGATGAGTGAGGAAAAAAGCAAAATACATTTGAAGTTGCACACCAAGGAGTCCTTGAACTCTACCTAGCTCCTTGTCTTGAGGGATTCCTTATCCTTTCTTCACTCTTAAATTTCCAGCTTTGTTGAAGGTGGAAATGAGGGCTTTAGGTGGGGAGGTTTGTAAAGAGAAGATGGAGATGCTAGAGAGAGGGGGAGAGCTTCAAATGGAGGGGAGAAGAGAGAGAAGTGTGTATAAGTGTTGCATTTGCAATGTAATGAGGAGCCAAAGAAATGATATCACACATGCCTAATTATATATACATATATATTGTACACACATAATATATTATACAATGATACATGTAATTAGATTATAATTTGTAGTGTATAGCAATTTGATGTGTGATTATTACTAACATTGAAATTTGTGGTGAATTTGATGGAGGCATGGTGGATTGAGTGTAGTTCTATCTAAAGTAGTATGCAAAAGTAATATTTAGTCAAAACAATTATGCATGAAAATATGATCAAATTAGCACATCATTTAAGCCACATAAATATGTTTGAAAAAAAAATATTTAATTTAACATATCATAATAGTTACATACCTTATTGCACATAAACTATATAATAAAAATCTACTTAATTATAATTAAACACATAAGTCACATTTCTTATATTAATTATTAAAATTATTTTATGTATAACTTATCTTTCCTTTTTTTTCGTTCGTTCCATTACTCGTGCATCTTTAGTGCATTACGATCGAACTCAATCTTCTCGGAGAACTATCCTGCAAGACTTTTAAACTTAAAAAAAACATTAGATCATACATTCTTAATAAATAATAAAATTCTTCTTAACTTGAAAATATCATACATTATAAATTATTTTATGAAGAATGTAATTTTTTATATAAAAATATATGCTATGCAAGTTTTATGAAAAATGGGGTGTTACAAAGTTTCATTGTAGATTTCAATTTTGGTGCTAAAAGAAAGTATCATGATTACATACTATGTAGGCTTTCAGTTTATGTAGTTATAAACTACATTATAATGATAGTTTCAAATATGTTGTAAGTTTTATATATAGTGGCAAGAAAATACACTTGAAGAAAGTAGAAACGCAGCTTTGCTTCATCAAATACTCATACACATCTTTCATAAACCATATAGGCCTCACTTATATGGATATTAAAGAAGTTATATACATACTTTTTTTTTTAAAGAAGTAATCTTAAAATGAAACTGGTTCACATGGAAGTCATTTCAAGATAGAATACCAACTAAAGATAATCTTGTGAGTTACGAAAAAATGAAGGTTAATGGGTGAAAAATTGTTGGAATGTTCAGTGGGCAATTATCATATGAAAACTGTACAACACATCTTCATTTCCTGCACAGTTGTACTCCTAATCTGCCATATTCTACCTCTATTAAGAAACACTTTGTCAAGTTCATTAGTTTTGACCATGGTTCAGGTGTAAAAAGAATCTTTGGGTTAATTTGGTAATGTACTTTGTGGAGAATTTGGAAGACGATGAATGAATTTATCTTCAAAAAAAGTATATCGAGTTTCGACAATAATAGATGAAATCAAATTTTGCTTATGGAAATGACTTATAGCTAACTATCCTTATATTTTGTTATTCTTTTCAAGATGAGATCTCACACCCTTAATTGTTTCCCTCTAACTTATAATTTTTGCTCCAATTTCTATTAGTTTTGTATTTTTACCTTTAAAAACACTAATTATGTAGCAAGCCAGTTGAATTTAATCTCATAAAGTAGCAATTAACGTGTAAGATAGGATGTAGGTGTATTAATACAAAAAATTGAGCAACATATATAGGGAATAACGTATATCTAATCTAGAGTTACTCCTTTTTTCTCTCTTTTTTCTTAAAAAAAAAAAAAAACAGTTTGTGCAGATACTAGTAATTACTGAATATTTAAAAAAAAAAGTTATTACTGATATTTTTAGTTTATTACTACTACTTCATAAATTCTATTTGTGGCGTTTATGCTACTATTATACTCGAGTGGCATAAATACTCGTTAAATAATATTTTCCGATTTTAATGAACAGCACTTTCCTCTTTGTCATTATTAATTAATTAATTGCTACTCTGTCTATCTATTTTCCTTTTTTATAAACTGTAAAACTGTATTCAAATTTCCCAAAAATTCCAAAACCCCAGATCTCTGTTCTTCCTTTCCTTTCCTAATCAGATTGGCAATCTGCTTGTAATCAATCTCCGCAGCCGTGACGACGTTCTGATTTATCTGAAATCGGCGATATCCTCAATTCTCCGTGCGATAGATCGGCGATCCGCTTCGAAATGAGCAACGGCGACCTCCTCCAAATCGAACCTACTGAACTTCAATTTGCATGTAATTGAAAACTTTATCTCTGTATTATTATTCGTTATGAGGTCCTACATCTTGGTTCAGTGTTTAATTCTAGAAAATTCTTGTATTGTGAGAAAATTGGGGAATTTGTTGATTTACTTTTGTCATTTTAGATCTGTGTCTTCTATCTGTTTATCTTACTATGGTGTTAGGACTGATTTAACCTTTTCCTATTTTCTTCACAATAAAAGTCGAATTGAAGAAGCAGATCGCATGTTCCATGCAATTGGCCAACAAATCCGATAATTATGTTGCGTTTAAGGTGGGCATTTGTTTTTTGTTTAGATTTTTATTTTCTGTTTATTTGGAACATACCTGCTTGTTAAAGAAAACAAAAAGAAATAATATATGCCCTTGTGATTGTCTGGTTTTTTTTTTTTTTTTTTTACCTTCTTCAGTTTATAATTTTCATTGGATTATTCAGGTGAAGACTACAAATCCGAAGAAGTACTGTGTGAGGCCAAACACTGGAGTTGTGGTTCCTCACTCGACCTGTGATGTTATAGGTCTCTTTCTTTCTATATTGTATGAATAGTCATTACCATTCTTATCATTGTTTGTTTGTATGTTACCCCCTTGATTTATTAATTAGTACTGTTTTTCTGAAGATGGGATAATGTTAATAAGAAATAAAAACGAATGGGTTTAACTACAGAGTAGTTACTAAATTCATTAGTTGTTTATTCATAAAGTAACGATGCAAGCCCAAAAGGAGGCTCCGCCGGACATGCAATGCAGGGATAAATTTCTCCTCCAGAGCGTAGTTGTGAGCCCCGGATCTACTGCAAAGGATGTTACTGCTGAAATGGTATATGATTTTTTGGTATTTAATGTCCTGTTTAATTTTGAATCTGAGAGTTTAGCGTGAAATTGTAGTCTTTTAACTCCCGTTTTGTTTTTTCAGTTCAACAAAGAATCAGGGAACCAAGTTGATGAATGCAAGTTGAGAGTTTCCTATGTCCCACCCCCACAACCACCTTCACCAGTGCGAGAGGGATCGGAGGAAGGCTCCTCACCGAGGGCCTCAGTATCAGATAATGGGACCGTGAACCAGACTTCTGAATTCTCCGTAAGTATCGGGTTGTTGATTTGAACTGCAAAGATGTGTGGTTTTCCTACCATTGATCATTTATGTAAGAACTCCATGATTTATTTATTTGTTTTTGAATAACTGCAGATGTCCAAAGGATTTCCTGACCAGCAGGAGAGCTCTTCAGAGGTTATATACAAATTTGCACTGGTTATTAATTTGAGTTTTATTCATGATTCCTTTGTTCATATCTTCAATCTACTTTTCATAAAGCTGGTTCTATCTGGTTTGGTCAAGTTTCTTGTTTTTGTGAGTGATTGAAGATATGATTGGAGGTTATAAAAAAAGGGTCTTTCCTCTACAGTTAAGAACCACTGATATGAGGTTAATCAAAGAAAGTCGACAAGTCTTGGTCCTGAACCACACTAATATTTTCCTTCATATTAATTAAGGATTTTAAATTTAAGGTTAAGCACACAGAATACATTTGAATGCAAATAGTCAGAACTTCTTCATTGGATTTTATGTTGTTTTAAAAACCTATGTGTAACCTAGAATTTCTAGTTTTGTCCATATGACATTTTAATGTTGGATCTCTTGTGTATACAAAATTGCCCTGGGATTTGGTTTAACTATTGGGTTCTTCAAATGACTGTGAAAGAGTTTATTGTTTCACTGTTGTGTATTGTTTGTTTGTTTCAATTGTAGGTTAAGGCCCTAATTTCCAGGCTGACTGAGGAGAAACGTTCTGCTCTTCAGCAAACCAATAAGCTTCAGCAAGAACTGGTAACCTGTTGTTTTCTGATTTTGATAACTGGTTGTTTGTGTGAGTCACTTCTTATGAAGAGTAATTGCATCATTAAACCAAACCAATCTTAACTCTAATAACCAAAAGAAAAGAAAACAAAATATGTTTTTTGATTTGATTTTACAATATATCTGGACAACATATTTGACAAATGGTAATCATATTTTAGAAAAAACTAAGAGTGCTAAAATGAGTATTTACGTGCTTTTAATGACTCATCCAGGTTTCATATTGTCTACCTGTTGGAAGCAATATCCCCAGGCAAGATTTTGGATTTCAAAATCCAAAATCATGTTTGTTCGGGGCTTCAGAATTAGATCACAAAATCTACACACAATACTACACTAACAGTATCCATCCCTATAAATACCTATTATTATTATCTATCCTATAAATACCCATGATATTGTCTATTTAAACTTCTAACATTTCACATTTATCCAATCATTACAAACACCAAATTTCACAATATAATATCACATCTATCCACATTTTTAAGTATTGATATGACATCTATCTACGGTATAATCCTACCTTATAAAATCTCAAAATAAACATATACTTCTACTATTCACCTTTATTTATCAATACTGGATTTCATAGTTGGGATTCATCTAGACCCACTTAAACCCCTTCCGATTCAGTGTCTCAAATTTTCACATCACTTTGGTGAGTCAATGAACTTATTCTGGCCAACTCTTACATTGAGAGCTGGCCTCCACATGCTGTATGCTAAGCACTATTAACTGATCAATATATTTGTCAAATGCCATACTATCATCTTTTATCACATGGAGAAATAGTTGATAGCCACCATGATTCTCACTATAAGCCCAGATGAAAATGTGGTAGACCTATCCTCATACATGAAATTGGTTGACATGACATGTATCATGTTGGAAGAGATCTGGAGTTGACTATGTGAACCTTAATGTATTCTGTTAGTGTTAATTATTTCAGTCAATTGGCCTGAGTGTTTGCTCTCTACTTGTAGTCAAAAGACTGCTTAGAAAGCAAAAGCCTTCGTGTGAAATTAAATTCATGCATGTGAAAGTTTCAGGATGAAGTGGATTTTTGGCTTTTGTGTACACAATGCCTGGGCTAGTGATTGTCATTCCTTTTTCAATTTGATTAAAAAAATTAACATATCAGATCTCTTTTTTTTTTTTTTGTGTTTTAAAATCTCACTTTAGTCTCCCTTTATTTGTCCTTTATTTTTGCTAGACATAATTGTTCTTATCATATTTCCGTGCCCATTAGATTTCTATTCCTCTTTTTTCTTTTTTCCTTATTTTCTATAGTCCCGGGTGGATGCGACTCGTTCTTGTTAAAACATAGAACTTAACTTGAATGTCGTGAATCCATCAAACAATGTGCAAACCATGTGACTTGAAATTGTGCCCTACAAGTCAAATTGATTTTGTTAATGTGGTTATGTTATACAGGAGCTATTGAGGCGAAAAAACCGTGGAGGGGGCATCCCGTTCACCTATGTTATCATAGTTGGCTTGATAGGCCTCCTGTTGGGATATCTGTTGAAGAGAACATGATTGATGGAGCTTGTTCAATGATGTCCCAGTAAGCTGCCTGCTTGTTCAAATTAAGGATTTGCTGAGCTTTGTATTCAGACTAGCTGTTTGTTGACTGTAGAAGACATGCCTAAATGGGTTTGGTGGTTTTTTGTAATTGCTCAATATGCATTCATTGTGTGACTAATTT
This sequence comes from Scutellaria barbata, assembly GCA_028654395.1. Lineage (NCBI taxonomy): Eukaryota > Viridiplantae > Streptophyta > Magnoliopsida > Lamiales > Lamiaceae > Scutellaria > Scutellaria barbata. Next base: position 6,391,523 of record CM053646.1, on the reverse strand, counting down.
GCACAGCATCCTTTGATTGTGTAACTTAAGGATGTATTTCTACAAATTCTTCATTTTTATTTGCTATTCCACAGTTTTTTGGTCGCCAAGCCTCTCTCTCTACGATTTGTTATTTTGTTTATATTTTGGACCCATTTCCGTATGTTTCGAAAAAAAATTATATATATCCACTTCTTAGGTACTTTTTACGTTAAGATTGTGTTTGGATAGTGATTTGAAATTGAGAATTTGAAATGAATTTAAAATGGATTTGAGATTAATTCAATTTAAAAGTGATGTATTTTCAAACCACATCTATCTATATTTCATTAATGAATTTGTTGTCATGAAACTAAAAAAAACAAAAAGTATTGATTTGTAGAAAAATCAGTATTCATGCATTTGGTGTGCTTTGGTGTGCATACGCGTGTACACAACGTGAAAATATTAGGACTCCAAATAAAATTAGAATAGTTTAAAATATGTAATTTTCAAGTTAGAATAATCATTTTTATGAACTAATAAAAGGTAATATTATCTGATCGGGTATAACATGTACTATAGATATGAGTAAATAAATTATAGATATTTAATTGAATATAGTTTATCTGAGTGTAGTGCATCAAGAGCATTTTTTTAAATATTTTCTGCAGAAATAGAATCTAAACCCTTTATACTATCATTTCTCTAGTTAAAGAAACCCCGTTTATACTAATCCCTCCACAAATTAATATGTTTTTATGTATTTCACATTTAAGATAAAAATTAATACATTATTTAGTACTGAAATCCAATAATTACTTTTGTGACCTATGTTTTATTAAATCGTAATCAATTTTGAGCTTATGCTTTTTTTCAATATAGATCCATCGAATGATATATTTATTGAGGTAAAAGGAATGACGATAGTCGTAAAAAATGACGATAGTCGTAAAAAATAACACTTCTCCAAGACTGAAAAATAAATAAAAAATTCAAATATGTCAATTAGTTTCATTATAAAATAAATTAAATCCTAAATTCAGTTGAATAAGGCATCATCAATCTTCTGTGTACTAAAAATTCATTCTAGATTATAACATGAATAAGTACAATTTGTCAAAAAAAGAAAAAAAAAGGAAAAAAAAAAAAAAGAACACGAATAAGTACAATTGAACTAAGTTGAAATTTTGCATCCGATCAGTTGAAAATCCCAAAGGTGTAGTTCCACCGAAACTGCCGCCCCTAAGCCTCAGCTAATCGCCGCCGCCGCCATCTTCCATATCTTCCCACCACAACCGGTAGCTATGCATCTTAGTTCTACATTACCCTCTTTGTCGTGAACAATTTTCGCTTATCAATGGCTCCGCAAATTGTAGAATTCGATAGAATTGCTTTGGTACCGCTGGCCGTCACCTCCCTCTGCTCCCCCCACTCTCAATCTAACTTCCGCCATCGGCCAACCATTCCAAAAGTTGCAATTCGGTCGAATTTTGAAAAAATGAGGTTAAAATTAGAGGTAACTAGAAGTGGCGATCGAGGGGTTTTTAAGATTCCTAGGGATGTTTTGATGAAGCATCGCCGGCGGGTGATATCGGGCGTGGCTCGAGCCGAGCACCCGGAGCGAATTGACGACGGTGAAATAGGTGACGAGGTAATCTGGTATAAGCTTTACGTCCAAAAATGGCGTTAGACAGTACTCGGCGAAGAGTTGTTACTTTTTTTTTTCTTCTAATTATTAATTTTAGAAACCTTTGTCCTTGAATACCATTTTGTGAATTGAGGTGATTCTGAAAATATAACTGCACGGTATCGTGGAAATCTGAATAGGAAAAGACTATGACAGAGAAATCTTTGCAAGATGTATGCTTTGAGCATATAATGTTGCTATTAAGTTGAATTCCGAGTTTTTTTTATTTTGTGGAAAAGAAATTTATAAGATGAATGCTTTGACCATATGCTGTTGCTAAGCTTTGAAATTCATGAATTCCTTCTTTGTGTTTGGTTAACATGGAGGTTGTTCTAATGTCTAAACAAGCATAGAGACATGCCCAAAGAACAGTAGATGAGTTATCTTTCTCAGAGCTTGGTATGCTTTCTGGATTAAGTTAATGCATTTTTCATCAGAGAAAAATATTCACATAAGGCAGATTGTGATGTACAAATACCTTGATGTAATTTTTTCTTTTTGACACGTTATGCCTTTCTAATACTAAAATTGAGTCATCAATTAAATGTCACTAGGGTTCATTTTATTCTTACCAACCAGTCCTGATACTTAAATTTATTTAGATTTGTATTACACTTTTTTTTTTTTTAAAGGTTTGATTCCTTTAGTATTGTTTGGAGTATTTCAACTGGACTGCTGACATGGATATGCTGTAGGAAGTTAAAGAAGGCAATCTATTATCTTCAGATGGCGGCATCGATAAAGAACACCTACAAAAATCAAGCCAGTTAAAGAAAAGAATAATATTCGGACTAGTTATTGGAATTACTGTTGGAGGAGTGGTGTTGGCTGGCGGGTGGTTTTTCACTGTTGCCCTTGCTGCAGCAGTTTTTATTGGTTCGAGGGAGTACTTTGAGCTGGTAAGAAGTCGCGGAATTGCTTCTGGAATGACTCCTCCTCCTCGATATGTATCACGAGCTTGTTCTGTTGTCTGTTTTCTAATGCCTCTACTCACTCTGTAAGAGCTTTTGGGTAACTTAATTTATTCTCATAAATTTATTTAGTCATACACATGAATCTCAGCTTTCAATTTCCTGGATGAGGAGAGGAGTCATTGTCAGCCTATTTAGCATATCTGGCATTGTTATTTATTCTAGTCATCAACTGAAAACATGATTTTCAACAGGATCAGGCATTTTCCTTAATAAGTCAGTATTAGTCCTGTTTGGAGCCAGTTATTTGACTTGCCATTGATCTTGAATACCAATGTAGAACTTTTTGATGGAAGATAGTGTCTGTTGTTTAAATGATTAGAATTAATGAATTCAACATAAAATTTTACATCTTATAACTTTTATGATACAAACAGAATAAATTTATTATTAGTGGAATGTCCATGGATTAAATGCTTGCTTCTCAAAATTGCTTGATTGGTAAAGAAGTTGATGCCGTCCTATTTTGAAAATTTATTTTTCTGATGATCATTTGTGTGTTTATTTAAGGTACTTTGGGAATATTGATGTAACTGTAACATCTGCGGCCTTTTTCGTTGCTATTGCCCTCCTTCTGCAGAGGGGAAATCCTCGTTTTGCTCAACTTAGTAGTACCATGTTTGGACTGTTCTATTGTGGCTACCTTCCTTGTTTCTGGGTTAAGCTACGGTGCGGTTTAGCTGTCCCTGCTCTGAATACCAGTAAGAAAATTTCTTAATTCACTTTTTTAGAATCCTCTGGGTTTGACATCGGATGCAAATTGTCTATTTTTGGCTTCAGTGTACGTGCATGTTTAGAGTCTTATGCCTATATAAGTTACTATTTGGAACCTGTCATCTAGCTGTGTAGTTTGCTAAATCCACTCATCCCTATGATTCTATCAGTCTTTCTAGTTTAACAATACGATTGTTTAAAATAACAAAAAAAATCAAGCATTTTTTTAGGACACACCTAGGTGGCAGGTGGATTGACAGATTGCTAGGATCCATAATGCATAAGAGTGTACATTCCTGTAAACTCTATCACTCCCTCTCTCTGGACTGGATAGTAGAAACTCAATAAGTGGGTTCTACTGTTCCTGGAATATATATTAGCGGATAGTAGAAATTCAAGGCGTGTGTTATATGTGTTATATATATACTTCATCGGAAAAAAGGTCATTGCTTTAGGCTTGGTTTTTAGATCTGGTACAGACTTTCTGAAGGCCATCCAGTTTGCTGGTCTTTGAGACCAACATTAGCTAACCCAGTTTGCTCTGGGTCCCAATGTGGACTATTTTCAGGTCTAACATATTCTAGAAATATTTTAACCATTCATGTAGGCAGTTGAATTATAGGTTGCAAAAATCTGGATGTCATGAGATTGAGGAGGATCGAGTAGATATTTTGAGCTAGTATCTTAAGAATAGTTACTTGAGATTTAACTGAATATCTTGCTAAACTCATGGTTATATTCGATTTCTCAATAGGTCTATCCAATCTCCTGGGTTTCTGCTGTATACCACACTATACTAAACTTATCCCTTTTGTTTTGTGAGACACTTATATTTGATGCATGTGACATCCTGAAACATCTGGTGAAGTCTGTTTGAGCTTGCAGTATAACTATCTCTATTCTTAGGCCTTTCATTTCGAAATCCATTCTTCTTTGTTTAGACGTCAAATTTTGTTGTCATATTTGGATTTGATTTTTTCAATTGCTCATGTTGTGAGGCAAAATGTGTTGGTGATGCTATTAACAATTTCTACAAGATTAAACTAGGTCAATATATTTTGGTTGCAACAAACATTTTGAACTGTGTATGTTTACAGGATTGGCAGCATCTTGGCCTCTTCTATTTGGTGGCCATACTATGTGGACAGTGGGTCTTGTGGCCACCTTGATCTCATTTAGCAGTATTATTGCAGCAGATACATTTGCTTTTATTGGTGGCAAGGTGCTTTACTTTTTTTCTTTTTTTTTTTTTTTCCCTCCCTGGGCTCAAGTCTTTTTGTGTAACTCTTACATTTCAAGAAGCAGAGCAGTAGAAATCTAAGGTTGACCTCGAAAGACATATTGTGAGATGACACAGCATTGAATGGGTCAAGAACTTCCGGGTATTGACACATTCCTCTGTGCACAAGGATAGAATTTTAACCACTGCTAGGGTGTCTACCTCCCCTTTTTAATATTGTGCTGTAAATATCTTGTCCAGAAAAAAATTCATCTTAGGTCACTACCTACACATTAGGATTCAATGAGGTCAATCATTGTTTAAAGTTATCTGTCAGTTCAGTATTTGCTTTAGTTTCTTCAAATGGTCCCAATCTGAAATAAACTTCATCACATTGCTTTATCTGTCGGTTTTATCTCTTGCTTGCTATAATTAACAAAGAATAGATAACTATCATTATTCATGTGGAAGTGTGGCATTGATGACATCTCATGTAGGCTTTTGGTCGGACACCACTTACTACGATTAGTCCAAAGAAGACATGGGAGGGAGCTCTTGCCGGATTAGGTGGTTGTATAGCGATTTCTGTTTTTTTGGCCAAGATCTTCTGCTGGCCTACATCTATCCTCAGGTGGATGGTTATATTTATCTTTCACACTACTCATTTGGGTTTCACTTCTTCTTTTCTGATTTGCATATTACATGATGTTAGATAACATATCATAATTATAAGTTTCTCTTTACATGTATTGATATTATTCATATATTTCTCAGTGCTGTAGCTTTTGGCATTCTGAACTTCTTTGGGTCTCTTTTTGGTGACCTGACGGAGTCCATGATCAAGCGTGATGCAGGCGTCAAGGATTCAGGCTCTCTCATACCTGGACATGGTAAGTCATACTGATAATTTTACTTTAGACCACTAAAAGCTGCCACTAGAACTCGACCATTACCTGTTCACCATGGATAGAAACAAACTTTCCCAATTATGATAACTTATCCTGTGAATGATTTATCAACATCCCACATTTTTTATTTCCTTCTTTTCAGATTTTCCAAATTTCTTATACATAGCCACATGTAAAAGATGCTGATCTACTATGCTCAAGCCACACCCACCCACCTCGCTAATAACAACTATTTAAGCTAAGCATTCAACTTGATGGCCTCCAGTTAGACTTAAGATAGTTTTCATGTGTCATTAGAAGAAGCTCATCAACTTGTCTCAAGAGTCGACCCTTTCCATTATGGCATGACCTTTGTGACAGATTATTTGAATCTTTATCTTGGAGAATCCTATATGGTTTAAGGTTGCTCAGCTATATTGTCAAAAGAAAGTCTTCTGTAATATAAGAGTAACTGGTTTCAGTCTCATGTGTCATCATTCCTAAGAAATAATTTCTCTGATCAGGTGGGATACTAGATAGAGTCGACAGCTACATTTTTACAGGAGCATTGGCTTACTCTTTCGTGAAAACATTTCTACCACTCTATGGAGTATGATAAGTGCATGCTATGTGAATTGGACGAAAGGTACTTGCCCATTTTTCCAATCATCATATGCGGTGACAAACTTTAGAAAACATTTACGTTCAACATCATAAGATTGGCACATCTTGAGTATCAGAAGGGGGATTCACCAGGTGTTTCCAGTATACATTCAATATCCTTGTTTAGGAAATACATACAATGAATCATTGGGGCTTTTCTACGGCCCATATGGAGTTAGGAACGGGTGGGTGGGATATCTTTTGATTGGGGTGGTACACCCTATCTGGAGGGGAGCAGGCTTATGTATTCTTTTTTTTTTTTTTAGCACCAGAAATGATCAATAAAGACTGTATTTCAAATTCAGTTTTGAATAGAGAAGACATCCTTGTAATATAATTTTCAATACTCAGCTTCTGTATTTAAAAAGTGAATCTAAAGGTTTTGTTATCTGTGGTCTCTGTTCAAGAGGGTTGTTAATTCTGCACACCTCCTTTAAGCACATGTTGATAATATATAGGTATCACATTGTTGCTAGATCAGAGGTGGGTAGGATATTGTTTCTGTTATCCAAGATTGAAAGGAGGGGAAGTCCCACATTGGTTGATATTCTCATGAATTTCGTAACAGTTTATATATAGTTTCAAGATTTTCTTAGGACATCTATCTGCATAAGAAAACAAGAAAAAGGTAAATCATCATCAGATTATGTGCAATAGACAATTTGTTGGTGATGATAATCATGATGCAAAATCTCAAATCTTAAACTTCAATTAGTTTTTGACTAATAATATCAATTATAGTTGATATATACTAGACAGTGATGTGAGCAAATAACATATCGACCTAAGAAGTCCATTACATTCTGCAAGAAAAGACAATTTGTCAACTAGTTTTATACATACATATGTGGTGTGTGTTTTGAAGAGTACACTAAGAAACGATCTAAAACAGAGTAGGATTTAAAGCAAATATTTCTCAAAACAACCAACAGACATTACAGGTTCTAAACAGTGGGTTTGCCAATTAGCCTCTACTTTCACGTGGATTTGTCTCTTCAACCATTCTTAAGACTTTTGCATCGGTCTCCAAGATTAAACCATCTTTAACCATAATTATCTAACAGCTAATTTTAATCATAATTTCCAAAAGTTTAGTTATCCAATTAAACTTTTAGACTTTATTGCATCGTTTGCTAAATTTGGTGTTTGAAGTACTTTAAAAATCAAATTCCCGCTAGTAAAGAAATCAAATTAAGGAATTATAACCACAATATTGTGATTTCATCAAGTAACTGGAAATTTTGTTAAGCAAGTTAGATGTAAGAGCTACTTTTTATAAAAAATTCTGTCCATAAAAGGTATATATATCTGCAATTTTTTTCTAATTTTTGTACCTACAGTTAAGCAAAACCAATCCTTCCATAGTGGAGAATCCACTTTTCAAGAAGGAAAAATGTCTAGTTAAAAAGGGGAAAAAAAAAAAAAAAAGAAAGAAAGAAGCCCACTATTTGAGATGGTTTAAAACCTTACGAGTTTTAATTATACCATTTGGAAATAGAAGTTAAAGCAAAGACAACCACTAAAATGTGTTGTCACAATATGCATATATATATCGGGGTTTGACCTTGATGAGATACACATATACATATATATATATATATATATATATTCAATTCATGAGAAGTCACAAAATCGAGAATATAAAGAGAGAGAAAGTTGTAGATAGAAAAGAAAGTAAGAGCACCATGCAAATGGAGGCAAATCCCATCTCATCCATGCAAACAACTCGGGGAGAGAGAGAGAGAAGGAGTGATGATAGACATGTTGTATAGTGATGAAGGGGCCTACGACAAGTGGGTTTTGGACAAACATGAGTGCTTACTTTTGGGTTTTGGTATATAACCAAAAAAATAATATGTGTGGGAAGGAAAGAATGCGTTGTTTTAAAGCAGACTAAGGAAAAAAAGTTTTATAAAAAAACAAGAAAATTTTGAAGCCAAAAAACAGAGAGAAATTACAAAAGAATGAATGGAGAAAACATAAAGAAGATTGAAGGAGATGGATGTGGATGTGGATGTGTTGTCCCAAGCATCTATTCAAATTGCTTTTAGATTTTCAAGAGAGAGATAGAGAGATAACTTTTCCTTTGCACACGCGCACGCACACACATTACACATACATAATAACATCTCCCTTTTTTACTTTACCTTTTTTCTTACTTTTCTTTCTTTTTGCCCCTTTGCCTCGGATGCTCTTCTGCTTCATAAGTGTCATGTACTTGAAGAAGATAATTCTAAATGCAATTCTTATAACATGGTTAGAGTATTGGTTTAGCTATAGATTGTTAAATTATGATTATCTCATCAGTGCACGTCAAATGTATAGCAACAACTTGAACTAATGAATTGGAACACTAGTCGTAAACACATTTGCTTTTGCTTTTGTAATAGAGATCCAATTCAACTACTTAAAAGATTGGCCCAAAGAGATTGAGAAACATTAATGATGTACCATCAAATTTGAATTGACAAACTATTCATGTTCCTACTTATCATCAAATATAGATATCGATCCGTAGCATCCTTTAAATGGGTGTTTTTCATTTGCTCTTTCTCTTGACATTCTAAAAAGAATATCAGCATAAACGTGTGAACTTGTAATAAGTTAGAATAAAGCAAACTAATGATTGAATATCGAATTGACCTCTCATCGATTGTTTTTCGCTCAAACTGTTTCGAATTGACACACAACTTATATTGTGGCAGAAGAGAACACAATTATTGGAATAAAATAAATTATCATATAATTAGCAACGTGTCTTCTACTTATTTTTCAGCTAGTCCACATATTTTTTTTAAGTTTAAAGAGGTTTAATTGAATGGTCAACTTTTATGCCACATAATTTAAGTGGCTGAAAATTTATATATTTTAGGGGAGCATGAGAGTGCAAGCAAAATTTTACCCATTTTTATGAATTCCATTGGGAAATAGATTGAAATGAATTACATAGCTACAATTGATATTTTTAATCTAACATGACTCGTTTCAAACAACTCATTTTTAATAGAACAAAAAATGAAATATATATGCAAGGGTGATATTGTCAATTGTTCCATGATTTTGATCAGGTACAGGTTAATTTGGTATGTGTGTGTGAGAGATGGTATTTGTCATTTTACTTGTTTACTTTTGTGAACACAAGATTTTGGCTTTAATTGATAGAGGAAAGCTGAATTTTGGACATTAGGGTTTTTGATTAGGGACCCCATCACACTTGGTCTAGTGAAAGCATAGTGTAATAATATTATATTTATCTTTGCATGAACAAAGGCAAAAGCTGGCAAAAATTAATGAATTATATGATCATGTCTGAATGTTCTTTCATCAAATTCAAAACCCCAAATCCCTCACTCCTAGGAGAGGCTTGTGAATGACAAAAGTGCCCACTTCAAATTCCTTAATGAAAAGTTGCATATCATTATACTTTTCATCAAAGGGTGTTTTTTTTTTTAAGAGAACCTGCAAGAAAAGTGTATTGCTTTTTAGTGCAATTCTATATATCTAAATTAAATGATGCTTATATTTGGTCACTTTTCTCTGTTTTTTTCCCACCCTCAAGAATCTGCTTTCAAATTTTATTACAACCAAAGGCATCGAGATTTGCTGGTCCATCGATGTTTTTTCATGTTATTTCAGCTTTGTGGAAGACCCCTTTTTTCCCATACATATTTCCTTTATATCAATTTTCTTGTAATAATTCTTCTCCTTTCCAACATGATTTCGAACATTTTGGGCCATTTGTTGCCAATTGGAAGATCATTTCGAAAAGCATTGTTATGAGTTGAACAAAACATAGATGTGATTGACTATTAGCTTTTGTTCTTACATGTGTTTTGGATTGTCTTACTAACATATCAACAAATAACATTCAACAATCTTGTTTGAATTTCCTTTTTCTTTAATGTTCATTCTGCTTGAGTGGCAGAAGAAACTACATATCTTTGATGATTTGGAGGTTTAAGTGGAAAATGAAAAATATTCACTTAATAAAAGAAATAGTTTTTATTCAAATTAGAGGTCAAATGTCCTTAAAACAGCAAAGCTGTTTTTTTTTTTTCCAAAAATCTAAAATAGATTTCGAAATTATTTACCATCAACCATTGTGATCTAACGGATCTAAAAAAAGATATTCACAGTTATTTATTTATATTGGAAATATAACCAGAAATAAAAAATTTAAATTTAAATAGAAATTCGATCGAGAGAATATAAAGATAATCGACATGCGAGAGGACATAAGAGGGGGAGAGCATCAAGATGTGGGATGGGGGAGATGAGAGAAAAAATTATTTTTTGCAAATTAAGAGAGACGATGAATATGGTGGATGAGTAACTAAAGGGGCATTTAAGACATAAAAAAAAAAAAAAAAAAGGATAAAAACCTTATTCTGTTATAAATATTTGGTAGAAAGGTTAATTTTCAGTAAAAATATTGCAAGATTAATGTGAATATGTGTCCCCCAAAAACATAAATTCTTGAAACCAACCAAAGAAAAAAAAAATTACACAAAATTACGTAATATATATGTAAGTGTCGTACGAACACGATTACGATTTAGGCATTTGTTGGCAATGATATGTGTAAGTTTAGAGATTCAAAATAGGACAGCACAAAACTTGTGAAAATGACTGAAAAACTAAATATTTAATTTGTCTAGGGCTAGGCCCTTTGAGTTTCAACTTATAATGATGAATATCTACGATAAAAAAACCCTAACATATTGCAGTGAAAGCAACTCTACAACTTGAATTTATGGATCTAAAAAAGGCAAACCCTTTTTTATATTTTTTGAAACTTTTCTATAAAGCTGTTGTATTGATAAAGAAATTCCTTTCGTTTTCAGTCTTAGGCTTTATGCAATTGTATTTCTTTCCCCACCATATGTAAACGTAGTTTTCAAAGAGTCGTAGAAATTATTTATTTTTATAATTTTATTGAACAATGGTCCAGTCCCCAATTATTACGATCAATCAGCATTTTGGCTAAAACTGAAGTGGACAAAATTTTCGACATCAAAATATCATATGCGAATTGTCAATTTTCTCCCAACTACTTTCTTTCAGTGAAAGTCTTTATGTTAAGAGTTATATGACTGCTATTGAGAAATACATCCATTTCATAAATCTCATGATCAATTTACATGTGAAAATGACTATTTGTTTCTGAAACCTTCATAATTTCCCGAGGATTAAATTGAACACTAAAGTCTCGTTTCTAAAATATTTTCTTGTCCAAACAAGATTTTGTTTAAACAATCAAGGTTACTTTTTTATCTGAAATTTGTGATTTCATAGCAAGTCTTGTATATATTGCAATCAAGCAATTTTCTGTGATTTGCATATCAAAAAAATGGATCATTGTTGTATCTTAATATATATATTTGAATTTATAATTTTGTTGGCTCGAATATATGAAAAGGCCAAACGCAATAAGTTTATGTATCATATTTATACAGGGAGGAAATGACAAAACATTGATTTTGAATCACCAAAATAACAAACATTTCCATTTCAATTGTTCTTTCACAGATTGCTAACATGCAAGAATCTCATCCAAATTGTCTTATCTATAACTCTAGGGAGGGTGGGGGCTAGGATTTGAATGTAGATAAAAGAGATATGGAGAGACATGAATAATGCCCACCATTTGGGCTACTTTTGCAGGAGAGATGACCAACCAATTAATGCTTATATTTCTGTGGTCACAATCTTGACTACATAGTATCTATCACATTTGTTTGTTTTTGCATCCATATATATACATACACACACCCCTATATATAAACCTCAATAATATATGTTTTGCTTCATCCTCAACTCAAATTATATATTAAGAACAAGAGAAAAATAACAACTATTTTCAAGACTATTTCATTAATTCACAAAGCCAACCATGTTTTTAAGGGGTATGTTTCTTTGCTGCCGTCAAATTTAATAAGCCCTTGTTTCAATTTGAGTTTCTGAGAAGCTGAATTAAAAAAACCGATATTATATTATTAATTATATCAGTCCAGTACGGCTCTATATATTTCATGGTTTGATAATAGAATACAGTATTTTGAAAGTTGAAAGATTGATCACGTTATAAAATAGAAAAAGTTAAAAAAAAAAAAAAAAAAATTGGAGTAGAAATATATAAATAATAATGATGAGTGTGATGGGGACAATAGAAATTAGATGATGATAGAATGAGATAGGATGGTTATATCTCGTTTGGTTGTATGTGGTACGAAAACAAGAGTGTAGTAATTGAAATAAGTGGGACTAGTTTTTAGCCAAATTCTATGTTTGACTGTTGATCAAATTATTTTGGGCTCAAGTAATTGTGAAATAATGAGGTAGATATATGTGTTAAATCAATCATCAATAGGAATTGGATATGTATGTACACGTGGCATATCCAGATTGAGTGAGACATGTGATGGTAAAAAGTGGGATCCTCCACCAAATGTGGTCTACATTTTTTAAGGTATATCTTCTTTACACTGTAACAAATACAGACAATCCTTCTTCTCTTTAAACTTCTCATTTTCTACCCTCTATGTGTCTATATATATTTATATCTCACTTTATTTGTGTTTAAAATTTGTGTTTTCTGGTTTTATAAAAAAAAAATTGTGTTTGTTAGCTTAAAGGGAGAGTGCATGTATCATATTGTTTAAATGATTTTTTTTTTTAAATGATTTAAGGGAGATGTTATTAAAATATATGTCCATTCTACCAACTTAATATAATAGTTAATATAGAACTAATTCAACTTCTGAATTGATGAGATAACCCAATTGAATCAAATAAATGAAATTAAACTATATGATAAAAAAATAAAATAAAAAAGAAATCTAGTAGTGCACTTAATAAAACCCCCATTGTCTATTCTTTTTCCGGGAATCTTAATAATAAATTATCATAGAGAAAGTACTGAGAAGTAAATTAATATGTAGAAATTAATAAGATAATACACCATATGACAATATTTATTTTCCGAGAATATAGGTTGTCTTAGTTAATGTTATTTTTAGCGATTCAATGTACACTGTATATGGTATGTACTATAAAGAAATCACTTAATTTAATCATTCTAACATTCTTAGATTCTTCATATCTATATTCGGTAGAAATAGATATGGTAGTTACTAATAGCTAATATTTTCTTAATTTTCCAAATAACATTGTTAATTTTTTAGGATTAATAATATTCAACGTTTGGTAGGCTTTCATATATTTAGTTTTTTTTTTCCAAATGAATCTAATTTAATATGCTTGGTGCCAAAAAAAAAAAAGATAAAAATGTCAATACATAATTTATTTGTATAAATTTATTAGTTAATGTGTAGTGTCTATGATTTAGTTTATTCAAAAAATGATCAGACTATATTTTTTTAATTTATTTTGTATTAATCAAGTTCTAAATGCGAAGTGATTGGTACAGTCCCTCTAGTCGGTTTTGTTTATTAATGCAAACCAATCATTTGGATTATATTTCTTAATTATCTTCTTCTTATTGACTTGATTCTAATTTCGAAATTCTTTTAATTATATTTTCCCCTTGCAAATCAAAGAATTATAAAGTTTAAGTTCCAAATGATTATATTTTTGGCACTTGATTTACAAAAATAATTTCATTAATTATATTTCCAATAAGATCTCTAAATTAAATAAAAATAAAAGGAGTTTTCTCATTAGAAATTAAATTAAAATTCAATATATAATAAAGGATGTTTAGCATTATGGTCCAGTAAAATAATAAAGTGTAGATTTTTGTAAGAGCACTTTACCTAAAAGTAAAATATCTGATTAATATTCTGTATAATATATCATTAAAAATAATTAGTATAAATTGCAGGAAAAACACTTGAGTGAGATGAGAGATAAAGACTTAAAGATGACATAGTCTGTCAGCTAAGTGTTGTTTAATACACCTAATTATTATTTAATAAAAGGCTATATCTTTTTCTTTTGTTTGATTACAACCTTAAGCCACAATTCCGCAGGGCTATTAAAGACTTTTTATAACTAGGGTGTAGAAAAAAGTGGTGTAATGGTGTAAAGAATACCCACCCCAACCACCTTGATACATATTAATTTGGAACAATACTCTTATGAAATGTCTAACAAATCTAATTTAATGAGATGTGTTAATTTACGACTTATAACCTATAAATTAGAATTTGACATGTGAAAATGAAGTATTATAAAATTTTATTTGTGAGACAATCTTATATACTTATTGTACTTAATTTGATTTAAAGATCGAAATTTCCATAACTGTCGTGATTTAAGTGAAATATCTTATTATGAACGTACGATATTTCAATAGTTCACGTATTAGGATGGGGAATGATATTATTGGCTTCAATTTGTAGCAATATATTTTAGAGTGAATTTCGAAACATATCCTAAAATTTATGAAGTTTACAATAAGACAATCTAACTATAAAAAAACTAAACAATTCACAAAATGTTGCAACCAATTTATGATAGTAAATGTTATTCACCCTAACTTTTATAACATTCACATACTGAAGGAAAGAAAAAATCCTTGTGAAGCTATTTTGGTAATTTTAATCTCAAAACATGTCATATTCTGAAGTAATCAGGAGATTAGTGCGTTAATTAATAGAACAAAGGTAAAAACGTTAAACATACATTTTTAATACAACAAATAGCTATTTACACTTAATAAAATTAGACAATTAATTTCTAAAATTGTGATAAATCACAATTATATATAACTTTCATCCAAGTCCTTTCAAACTATTTTCATCAAATATTTCATAAACATGTTCTTTTTAAATATTAGAAAGAAAGAAAAATCTGAAAAAAGACATCTTCCGATCCCAACAATATTTCATTTTCTATATTCATACCACTAACATATACATTGAATAATCAAATTACATATGTAAATAAACACTGAATTAGAAGACGAAAAATTATTTGTAGTTAAAGAATCATGATCTAAATTAGTAAATTAAAAATTTTAATCAGATGATCATCTCACGGATCACGTTACATAAATGGAGTTTCATTTAATTTATTTCATATTTTTATGAAGCCAACATGAATCATTTAAATTTGAATATTTTAAATGAAGTTCTGTGTCACAAATCAAAATCTATAAAATGGTTTTATAAGAGTGTCTCAATTAGTAGTTACAAACTGCAATTAAAACCGGTTAATTAAAAAATGAGTCATAAAGAATGTGACGTTAGTCCAAATAGAGTGGATTAAATATGAAGCATCAACACAACTAGAGTTCAAAAGTTAAATTAGACAAAATTTAGAAGCCAAATGTGAGTCATCAATGAGGAAAAGAGTGCTGATTATTATTGAAAGCGTGTAGGCCACGTCACGCCTTTAAAAGTTCACCACTTATTGGGACCCACTTCGCATCCAATCACATCTCACTCTTGCAAATTATTTTCTTGTTTATAGAATAATTGTTGATTTAGAAAATAAAAAGAAATTTTAATTGTTTGTATTTTTTCCCTATCTTATTATACGTACAAGACTTTTATTAACATTAAACATTAATTATACCTGTTAAGTATAGGATATATATACTTAATAAATATTTTTACTCTCTGTAAAACAACCTTTTAGATGAGAATTCTTTTAAACAGAGGAATTATAATTAATATGATATATAATTGATGATATTTTTGAAGTATTGTATGTATACCAGCTATGATGATAATATGAAAATAAATTACAAAACAAGGTAAAATAAAAATAAAGAAACCTCGTTTGTACATTCTCTACTTCATCTAATCTATTATTTCACCAGAAAAATAATATGATTAGTAATGTAATAAGAAACACCAAATTGCAATAAATAATGGAAAATGGTGTTCATCACATAAAGGGGGGCAACAAGATGGGTTATATCTTAAAAAAATGAAAAAAAAGGTTTAAAGAAAGGATATTAAAGCAAAACTTCCAAGGAGAAGAAAGACAGGAATTAGAGTAATCATGTGGGGGGTCCAATTGTACAAGTCCCATGTGAGTTGATTAGGACAAGCATTTAAATAACTAATTAGCCTTAACAGGAGCAGCAAGTTCAATGGATTATAATACCAAATGTTGGCATGCAAAGTAACGTGATACACTAACAAAAAATGTAAGATAACATAACAGAATTATTAACTAACACGAAAATCCATAATATAATCTTGTCATTATTATAACCATTGAAAGGGACACACTAATCATAGAGATGCATGTATTGTACTAAATGGAATTAATTCTGGCCAACATCCTATTCTTTCATTCATACAATACCCCAAATGTCCGCCCCTTTTCCTATTCCTATTCCTATTCCTATTCCTATTGTATTATATCTTCTATTTCAATTGACACGATAACTCCACGTGTATTAAATAACATCACTGTTGAAAACACGTCGCACAAAGCGATAAAATTTCGACCACATATGCAAAATGCGGCTTGAAACAGAAGTTTAAATCACCAAGAAAACTAATTGTATAACATGGACATGTTTCGAACGAGCAAATAATCAGAATAAGCAGAAATTAAGACAATGATATCTGGATGTTGAAGAAACAAAAGGAGAATGAGATAGAATGGAACCGTTCTTGAAATGACAAACTCTGAATTTATTGAACTACATGTGATTATTCCTACAGTCATCATGAAATTCAACATGCAAGAGTTAAGCTTGATGACAATAGCCAGAATCAAGGGAAAAAGTTTATTAAGACACGATCAAGGTCATCGTAATAATGTGCAATTGAGACATCCTCGAAGATGAACAGCTTGAAACAAAAGAATCAGTTAAAAGGGTTAAAACTCTTTTGTTTTTCCCATTCCTGGTTTGTCAATGGTATCCAGTGTATGGTTACAAACACAATATATAACCGATGCTTTTCAGCAAAGATGAGAGCATGATAGCACCAAGAGACTAAGATTCATGGTTTAACATAAGACAGTGAATAAGATAACTATATTAGAACATCCAGTACTAAAATGTGCCTGGTTCTTTCGAAATATGGAAACAATCTGCCCCGAGTCACCATGAAAATTAGCAGAAGGTAAAACTCAGGCATGATGATGAATATTCATAAACTTCAAGCAATTAAAAGGCAGTGAATTGTTTTGCATTTAGAGCACCTTCTTAGCATCTCCAAGCCGATGCAGAGATGAGCTCCTTTCGTTGCCAGCAAAGAACGAGAGAAGACTGTCTCTTCTCTACCTGAAATCCTCGAACTGGGGTCTTCTTTACCACACATTCTGCTTGTGATTCTGTGAAGTTGCTGAATGTTAATGGGGAGAATCCGGACGACAAGAATAGGGCCCTCCAATGCTGCGTTTTTTCAGGAGAACGAAGACGGCCCATTATGATTTTCTCGATCCCCGGTTGGAGCAAGAACCTTTCGATCTTTTGGAGTGCATCCATGTTCACATTGACAGCATCTAGAGACTCTAGTAGGTTTGAGTATGATTGGAGGGCATGGATTATGTGGTTGGCAAATGGGAGATCAGTTCTATCACAGCCTCTGTCCACAGAGACGACAATTCTTGGCGATAGCTGCTTAACAAAGCGAAGAATCAAAGGCACCGATAACTGGTAATTGGCAAGAGAGCCAACAGGGAGATTCACTGCAACTGCCTCGTTTTCGGACACATGGAATGGAAGTGACCACGAGCCCGAATTCAAAGAATCAATGCTGATGGCGTCGAACTCAAAGGCTATATTGATTTCACTGGCGAATTGGATTAGGTTTTCTCGAGTGAGGCTGAGTTCGAGCTGATCGTGAGTTGAGGTGGATGCAAGTGCGGTGATCTTAAGTGAAGGGGCACCCCCGTTTCTCGATGCAAGCTCCTGCATAAGAGAGGCCCACTGCCCACCATACCCAATGTCGAAATCGACAATATGGATTCTGTCGAAGCCTTCAAGAACTTCAAGAATGGCCTGGTTACAAGTGAAGTTGGCGAACTGTACGAGGGGCGAGATCTCGGAGAAGGACTTGTAAGCACCGATCTTGAAGACGAGGTTGAAAGGCGGGGAGGCGGTGGAAGAGGGGTTGGTATGAAGGAGCAATTGCAGAGCCTCCTTGCAATAGAAAGCAGCCCGATGGAAAGGCTTTCCAATGGGAGAGAGCTGGTGATTGAGCCGCGCCAATATCCCTTGCGCGAGTACTGGATTCCCTGTTTGGACCAGCTCCGCAGCCTTGTATAGCTGATCGAGTGTGGCCTGTTGCTGGTGGCACTGTCCTAATTCATCCCCACCGCCCATTTTGGGCTTCTGGCCCGGCCCGAGTGGCCTCTGCTGAAGATAATGAGGGAGCAGGTGGAGCTGATGGGGCAGGGGAAGGCCTTGTTGCTGTCTGCCCATTAGCACTTCCTGCTGCCCTGTGTCCATGAAGGGCCCTTTCGAGATCTGGGCTCCGGGCTCGTCGCCGGGGTTGTGGCGCTTGGCCTGGGGCGGGCCGAAAAGGGCCTGGTCTTGCTGCTGAGTGTAGGATAAGGGGAAGAAGAAAGAGGGGTTGTGAGCGTGCTGGGTTTGGTGCTGGTTTATGAGCAGATGGGAGTTGAAGACGGGAGGCTTCATTTCTGCAGAAGAATCAAATGCAGTTTGATGGTGATGATGAGCTATGGCTCCATGATTGTTATTGTTAGACATTGAACAAGGGTACATCAAATTCATATTTGAAGAGATGGGATTTGAAACCAAACCAATCTTTTCTGCGTTGGATCTGTTGTTGTTGTTGGGAAAACTTGGAACTGTGGGCATAAAACTGGACCCAAATTGGTCTCCACCAAAACCCTGATCCACCACCCCAAACCCGCCGCTGAAATCGAACTCCGCCGCGCCGGAACCGCCGCCAATTTGCAGAACCTTGTTCAGATTTCCCATGGCAGGGTCCTCCACATCTCCCATGATCCATCGGAGAAAGGACTGCTCTTGGGTGGGCGACACGGCGGCAGATTCCGACAGCACGCTCTCCCAATCCTCCATGGCCAATTTCTCCGGGTTGCCTCCGCCGCCGATCTGGAGAGACGGTGGAACGGGAAGGAGGTCGGAATCAGCTCGCCCAGCATTGGAGCTGGTGGCAGTAGTGGAGTCTTGCTGCCATTTGGGAGAAGGGTTAGACTCAGAAACCGCCGCCACTCCGGCCGTGTCGGTAGAAGCGGCACCACCACCGGTGCTTCCGCCACCGCCGCCGTGAGATGAAGACAGGGTTGAGGAAGACGTGGGCCTGCTCGAAATTCTTGCAGAATCCAGGACAGAAGTAGGCTCACCAAAGCTATGATTCAAGAAACAATTTTTCTTGAGAAAAAAGCCACCACCACTAGTATCTGTAATAAAATTTTTGTTCTTCACCAGAAATTCTAAGTCTAACACCCCCTTCCCCTCAAAATCTAAGGGTAAGGGCATCCCCTTCATCTAAATACAAACTCTCCAAAAATCCACCACTTTCTTTAATCCTTCCACCTTTCTAAAACAAAACTGATTACAAACACTTCCGAAAATGCAGGGAATTCAATAGCATATATACATGCATGTATGTATATAATCACAAAAAGACAATTTTTTTAGCGATCTTTCATATGAATTTCTTGATAACAATCAAGAAAGTTGATAGCTAGGTAAGTGAATGGAGGTTGATTGTGTTTGAGTGGAGATGAAAATGGTGGGTTAGAAGTATTCTTCTTCTTTTCTTCTCTCCTCTAGTCCATGAAGAAGTAGTACTCTGTCTGCCTTCTGTTTTCTGCCATGGATGCGTGCAACATAAAAAAGTAGTAAAGTGCCCCCTTCATTCATCCTCCCCCCCCCCCTCCTATTGTTTTCTTTCTTTCTTTCTTTCTTTTTTTCTTTTTTTTTCCTTTTCTTTTTTTTGTTTTTCTTTCACCCTTTTTAGTTAATTTATGTGGCTTGTCTACTTATCTTTCTTGCTAGGGTTTCTTTCCTTCTCCTGAAACCCACGCGCGCACTCCGCGTGTTTACAGCAATACTCAAATTACAACAAATTTTTAAACTTTATTGTTGGTTTTAAATTGAGAGGAAATTCTAATATTATTTTCAGTAACGTATATTTATAAGTTAGATCCCATTAAAATATTTTTTTTGTACTAATGTAATTGCTCTATATATCTAGTTTCAAATATATTCAAATTAAAGACTAAATTCAAACTTTAGAGCTATTTTTTCTCATTACTAATCAATTTATTTCATAAATAATATTTATATTTTTCGTTAAGTAATACTCTACAATTATTATGTGTTCAAGGGATGCATTAGTTTGTTGTGATAAATCAAATATCGATGTATCCAAATTCCAATACATGCATCTATTTGTTTGATTATTATGTTTAATCAAACATATAGTACAAGTGCGTACTTTAATTTGATTTATTTATATTTTATTTATTGAATTTTAAATCAAGCACATAGCACAAGTGCATAATTTATTTTAATTTGATTTATTTATATTTTACTTATTGAATTGTAATGTCCTCCTTACTTTGAGTCAATAACTTTATTTTATACCTAAATAGTATTGATTGTTAACTTTAACTCATGATATACTATTATTATCAAGAGTGATGAATAGAGAAAGAATACAATCAAAATCTAATTAAAACTTAAAGAATTTGACTCCTCAACTTTAAAATCTAAATTTATGAGGTTATTCCCTAAATACTTGGTTTGGTTAAACTAATAAATGCTTTATGGTTAGCTTATCCAAACCTTGAAATAGAAAAGATGATAGTTATAAGAACAAACTAACATACAATACTTAAATATACCTAGGCCATTAAATGTATTATCAACTACACATTTATATAAAAGATATAAATGATATTGCCCATGTATTACTCATGCTGCCTAGTACAATAATTTCATTTGATCATATCAAAAAATTAAATTTAACTCAAAACATTCTAAAACAAAATTAAAACCAACTCATATAAATCTAAAGTTACAATAAAACACGCGCCAAACACGCGCGTTGATGAAGGAAAATGAAGTGCTTTCCTTCTGTAGTTTTCTACAGGACCAACAATGCAGTGGAGAGATGAACTGGCAGAAATGGAGTCCTTTGTCTCCCGAAATTACCCCTCCCGCTCGCAGGAACAAACACGTCGCCCCGTATATCAACGTCGGGGTATTTTAGTCTTTCCACGACAGCAGTTTCTGCTGTCCTGGTTTTCGAAACTGCATCTGATGACACGAGATAATGAAAAAAGGCAATTGTTTTTGTTCTGAGCCGAGTTTTGAAAATATCGAGACCGAATCAACGGACGAGATCTCTTACAGGGGATGGAGATGGACGGCCCAGATTAGGATCCCTTTTTTTTATTGGTTTAAGGGCGTGTTTGGTTGTGGTTATGAAATAGCGGGTATATGATGGTAAACTTGAGCTTGGACTTGGAGGAAGTTTGTGAACCAATGGGTTCTCTGTGATTGACTGTCTCTTTCTGAGGGCTGAGGGTAAAAAAGTAAAAAAGTAAAAAAAAAAAAAAAAAAAAAGAAGGAGATTGACACCAAAATAGTAATTATTTGTGGTGTCTGAGGACTCTTTGGTCAATTCATTGGGGTTGCTTGCTTGTGGTTTAATGGCATTTTGGTACTTTGCGAAGGGTGTAATTGTCCTTGTTAATTTTCCTCTTATCATAAAATAGACATCATGCCATCATGGTATTTAGTTTTTGGTTTGCTAAAAAAGAGATTATTTGATTAGTCATTCAATATTTATATGCATTTTATGTACATATTACTAAGATAAAAGGTGAGGTAAATTCTCTTTTTATTATATATAAGTTATTGGATATGTGAATAATAAAATAATATAATATATATAAAATAATGTCTTTATTGATATCAAATGACCATGTCCCAACATCTATATAAATATCAAAAATCAAATAACAAATAAGTCAATGATTGTTCAATAACCACACACATAAAAAATATCATTTGTTCAAATTTGTTTTTTTAAAAGAACTTACATATGCCTTTTTTTTTTTAAGGAATAGCACACTTGTGTTGTATAATAAATTGTGGTTATGAAAATATACAATGAAAATGAATAATACGATAATATAAGAATATTAAATTTTAGTCTACCAAGGTAGACACATATTATCTTTAAGATATAGATTTATTCTACTACAGTATAATTTTACAGTAGTGCTAGACTTTTTTTATTACATTCATTAAAAAGTTTATAAGAGAAACTCTTAAAGTTTTAAATAAATAGAAATAACTAAATCATAATAATAAAATTTACTTATTAAGTTCAAAGTATTAATAACTCCCAAATAGTTGTCTTCATGCACACAATTATTGAATGAGGTGTCTTTAATCATGTAATGAAACATTTCTCCATTCAAAATGTGTCTGTTTGAATAAAATTAAATATAACATAATTTAATTATAAATAATATGTACTTAATTCCGTAATGACTAATTCATAGGAATAATATTATTTGTAAATACATATGAATATACAATGACTTTTACATAATCGAACCAATTGAGTGGAAATCAAACAGACGTACAGTCCTTTTCATTTTTATTCCCTGCTCCATTTTTCTCCCAAAGAAGATAGTATCTCATAAGATTTGTAAAAGGAAAGATAAAAGTATTTTTTTATTTCCTATTTATACAATGTTTTCTTTTACTTTCACATAGCATATTATGGAAATAATTGTGCATACTAAAGCGTGCTGACCATTCTGCCCTCTCATCGAGCTTTTCCTTAATTTAGACAATATATATTTCTATAGAATATATACATACATATTAATATATATATATATATATTCAAGAATTCTTGTGATTGATATGTTGCCAAGTGCTTCATTGTTTTCTTCAATTTTTTAGACCCCAAAAAAAATGTTTCCAAGTTCACTGTACTGCACTTGCATTTCTGTCAATGAAGCCATGATATTGTTCTCAATTCACATTTATTTAATAGCAAAATACATATACACACATAAATTTATGTACACTGATTTGTTAAAGTAAGGAATGATCAGTAGGTCAAAGTTAAAAAGAAAAAAACTATTTCGGCTAATGATAGATAATGGTCCAAATTGGTTTAATTTTCTGCTAATAGATGATCTGGATTTGAATTCGTATATCAGTCACCGTAGATCAATTAAAATTTAAATCTATAGTATTGAAAAGTAAGTCCTAACTAAAGTTGTTACAATTATAACATAGTGTTTCTCTCATGAATTTTTTCCAAAAGAGATCGAAAATGAGAGGAATAATGAGTTATATAATATGACTACATACTGAATTACTTAAATTAATTTAATTTAATTATAGTATAATATATATTACCCTACAAAATATTTTCAAAAATATGGCTATGCTCTTGTCGAAACATACTCTTCGGATTATTGTAAATCTGCATTATTACACCAATGCTTATTGATGATGATCAACTTTATAATCAATTATCATGCCTAATCAATTATAATAATTGGTTATAGTTATATTAATTAATTAAGCAAGAATTGTTGCATCGAAATCAGCTTAGATTTGGAACCAAAAGAAATTGAAAGGCCCGATGAAACTGCATTATCCAGTGTAAAAAGTGGAAAAGGATCAACCAAAAGAATGAAAAGTGTCTTGAAAAGCCAAAATCTTCAAATTTTAGCTTGTCTGAATTTTCATACAAAAGCTATGTCCCCCTAATTAACTATAGGGACGTGTTAAATGGGCAGATTCTGGCATGGCAGAAAGTGAAAAAAATTAAATAAAAATATTATTAATATTATTAAATGACTATTCTAACCCTAATATAATTTGGCTCCATAATAATGGAGATAGCGCCTGTTTTCTACTCATTCCCGCTAAATACAATACAACTATTAAAACAATTGCTAAATTTAATTAACTTGCTCTTTATTTTAATTATTATTTGCATACTTTAATTAAGTTGTTATTTATTTAATTATTATTTACATGTTCAATTAAGTTGATTTTTATTTAATTATTATTTGCATACCTTTGAAAGTGTTGCTTCTCCAATAACTCCTAGAATAATTATGAAATTTTGATAAGAAAAATTATAAAAATCTTTTAGAACAATTTTGAAATTCAGATATGGGTTAACAAAAAAATTATGGAAAAACTTTTAAAATAAGAATAAATATGGATTAACAAAAATATTATAATATTTAACAGAAAGATCTGCTCGTAACACTTTTATTTTTTATCTTAACATAAATATTATAGAAAACTTTTAGAGTGGAGAAAAAATATGAGTTAATATAGTTGAAATGAAAGGTTTATTTATAAGATAAAAAAAATCAAATTGAATAGAAATATTAAATATAAATATAAAAATAAGTTTTTAAAAAGGAAATATACAGTGTAATGAAAATATAGACAAGTTCTAAAAAAAAAGTTAAATATTAATATATAGATTAATTTCATTAATATGGACCAATTCTAAAAAATTTAAATATTTATATGTTCATATCATTAATATTCTAAAAAATATAAATATTGATATGATTAATGTCCTTAATATCGATAAATTCTAAAAAAAATTAAATATTAATATATAGATATTTCAATAATATATATGATTTATGTCGTTAATATCAACAAGTTATAAAAAAGTTAAATATTGAGTCGTTAATATCGACAAGTTCTAAAAAACAGTTATATACTGATATGATTGATGTCGTTAATATCGACAAGTTCTATAAACGAGAAAAATGAGATAATATAGTTGAAATGAAAATTTTATTTATAAGGTAAAAAAATCAAATTGAATAGAAATATTAAAAACAAGTTTTTAAAAAGCAAATATATGGTGAAATGGTTTAAGTAAGCCCATAAAATTATTATTTATTTTAATAAAAGAATACTGTAATTTAAAAATATTTGTAAGTTAATTAATCATTTTAAAATATTTATCAATTCGAATATTTGTCTTATCAACAAATATTTCTAAGATAATCAATAATTTAAAAAAATATTTGTAAGTTAATTAATAATTTTAAAATATTTATCAATTCGAATCTTTTCCTTATCAAACAAATATTTATAAAATAATCAATAGTTTTAAAATATTTATGAAGTCTATGGGTGGAGATCGGACGGATCGAATCGGAAATAGGGTGTTTCGGAAAAATTCCAAAAAATTTCGGAAATGAAAAACCAATTCCAATTTCCATCCAAAAATTTTCGGAAATGTGAATCCAATCCGATTTCGGAAATTTTGGAATTTTTAGGAAATTTTCAGAATTTTTTTCAGAAATCAACGGAAAATTTTTCGGATTTTTTGAAAATTAAAAAATTCAAAAATTTTCGGAATTAATTAGTTGGTCTATTAGCTATATAGCCTTTTCTAATATCCTAGTATTGAAAATAAATGAATTCATATACATGTTTCATATTTTAGCAAATTACCATAATATATAGTATATATTATAAAATAATGTTAAACAACTACAGCATAAACTATAGTATATAGTATAAAATAAAATTATAGTATAAACTATACTATATACATATAGTATATAATATACAGTATAAACTATAGGATATAGAATAAAATAAAATTATAGTATAAACTATACTATATGTAATAAAGTATATAATATATAGTATATAATATTCTTCTATATAGTATATAGTATAAAATAAAATTATAGTATAAACTATACTATATACATTAGTATATAGTATACAGTATAAACTATAATATATAGAATAAAATAAAATTATAGTATAAACTATACTATATATAATAAAGTATATAATATACAGTATATAATATATAATATGTAGTACATAATATAATATAATTAAAAAACTACAGTATAAACTATAATATATAGTATATATTATAAAATAATACTAAACAACTACAGATACTACAATATAAACTATAGATTATAGTATATAATATATTTATATACTATCATATAGTATAAAGTATATAAAATATATTATATAGTATATAGTATTATAAAATATATTATAATATGTATATTTATATTTACAAATAGTATAAAGTATATAAAATATAGTATATAGTATTATTAAATTTTGAAAATAAATCGGAAATCGGATTGGAATTTCGGATCGGATCGGAAATCGAAATTTCCGAAAATTGAATTTCTGAAATATTTCGGATCGGATTTCGAAATTTCCAAAAAATTCAAAACTAATTCCGATTTTCATCCGAAAATTTTCTAAAAAATCGGAATTTGTATTTTCGGATTTCGGATTAAAAATATTGGTTCCAAAATCGAAAAATTTCGGATCGGATTAGGCGGATATCGAAAATTTCCGTTCCAATCTCCACCCCTAATCAAGTCAAATCTTCTTCTTTATAATTCAAAAATATTTGTAAGTTAATCAATAATTTTAAAATATTTATCAACTCGAATCTTCACATATTAAACAAATATTTGTAAGATAATTAATAATTTAAAATATTTTTCAGGTCAAATCTTCTTCATCATCAAACAAATATTTGTACAATAATCAATAATTTTAAAATATTTATCAAGTCAAATTTTATATCTCCTCAAATAGACGTCTTAGTTTTTTTTATGTAATTTATGACAATAAATTATGAATTAATGGAGAAAATATTGTTTCATTAATGAGTAGAGAGAGAAATATTGTTTTGGTGTGAAATTTGAAAATTTAATTGTATATATTTTCATTAAGGATATAATTGTCATTTAACATATTATTTTAAATTTTAATTAATGCTTTCTGCTTTTCTGTCTGGGCAGAATCTGCCCACATAGAATTACCGTTAACTATATTACCCCTCTAATTAATCTAATAACAATGCTACGAACTTAGCCTCTTAATTATATATCTAAGTCTCTTAATTTACACGATTTCAAATAATTTTTAAACATGTTTATCCAATTAAATGACATTTATCTTTTTTTATTTTTTTGAAAAATTACCTCTTCTTTGGGAATTATGATCACATAGATGATATATGAATACATTATATATGCATGTACACGTTGAACATAATATCTAGTTTATAAATTATCATATGCTGATCAAAATCAAACATTTAATTTACGTGTTTATGCAACTGGAACATCTAATCATCCATGGACAATATGAACGATCATTTGTGTATAGAAAAATGGTATAGACATAAGACGAAAGATTAATGAAAAAAAGAGTGCAGTTAGCAGAAAGCACGTAAAGGGGTTTGTTTAAATGTGGAGACAAGGTTGAAAAAAGTGTGAAGGAAGAGAGGACATGCTTAGGTTTCAAAAGATTAGTTTAATTAGCACAAGGATGATTTGGAATTGTCTCCAACAATACCTTTAATTTGTTATTAAATTACTCACTCCATGTGATTGCCTTTCAAACTTCTTCCTTCAATGAAGTGGAAAGTGTTTCCAACTCAACTCTCTCTTTACTTGCCCCCCTCTTTCACAATCCCTCCTCTTTTTTTAAACATATAACACTCTCTCTCTCTCTCTCTCTCTCATGGCCAAAAGTAGTTGTGATTGCATGTTCTTTACTCTCTTCTCAAGCAAATGCATTCTAATCCAATAAAACACCCTAACAACCCTTGGTATTAGTTATTACACAATAAAATTGAATAGTTGGTTTACTTTTGTTTTCCTTTAAAAAAAAAAATCAAAACTAGTCATGTGTTTTAGGGTTGGATCCAGCTAGTTTAAAATGTTCGATAATATATCGTAGTTATAGAAGTCTATTCAATTTTGATCTGAAATTGCAAAAATTCTCTGAAGTGGTAATTTAAAATTTCAGATCAACACAAATTACCACATTATATATGCTAAAAATCTTTAAATTCAATAATGATATTAGCTGATTTTGGTTAAGTTTGTAACTTTGTAGCAAACATTGGGATTCAAATTAACTTTTTTATACACAAAAAACATGTGTGAATGAATATAGATATTAAACAGCATATACAACATCTAGTAGACATTGTTGTTGTAGGGGTTCCTAAGATTGGGGGGACACTATAAAAATGGAACTAAAATGGGTGTCTGCTTACAGCCCCACCACCACCTCTGGCTAACTAAACCATGAATTAGAAAAATGATAGGAGATGATAGATTTATATTAAACATATGCAAAGCACATGTATATAAATTATCTCAAACATATAAAAAGGTCAAATAATATTAAAATAAAAAAGAAAATGATTGGGAGTTGAATTAAGGGAAGCTAGTGGAGAGCTACAACACAAATCTTGCAAATTCGGTGACCATAACATCACGGATCAATGCATGCATCATTTTTGTAATTAAGGAATAATTAATGCCAATCATCGTACAAATTTCCATACATTTTCAGAATAATTACCAATAGGGTTTGAAATTCTTCGTTCAATGTATGTCTATTTGGCCGGTTATCATTTTTAATAATTTATCTAGCTCTTTAATTACCTCTATGAATAAACCATGGGGAAAAAGTTGTGGAAGAGAAGGTCAACTTCTATGAGGCTATGTGTGAATGGAATTAAGGATTTTAAAACGGATTTGAAATTTATGTTGGCTGTTTGAACTGAACCTATCTATGATTGATTCGAAATCCAATCTTGATCAATTTTATATGTGTTTTAGGAGGATTCAATTTCACTATAACTTTACTATATTTTGTTGGAAATAATTAAATATTTATATTTGTGATGAAAAAACAGTAAATTGTTGGATTTTTTGTGGTTGAAATCATGAACATATCTCAATATATATTGTTTTTATTCTTTTAATACTTTTATTGAGATAATGTAAATTATATATGTCAATATTTTTAACCTGTATTAACAGATCCATTTAATTATAACATGAGATTATACATTACATAAAATAAGATTTGTAAGACGATGAGGAATGGAAAATTTATATAAGAATGGAGGACTGCGACCAAAATAATGTACTCAAAACATATTTGGGCCGACCTGAAGGGCCCAGTTTTGGAGACAAAAAGTAATAGTACATTGACCCAGCAGGCCTTAAATAGCTGGTTTGGCCCAAATGTTGAATAATATTAAACCCAAGTCATTGCAACATCTTAGCTTAAGCCACCTCAAAGTAACCCCATTCCCTCGGTGGATTTTCTTGTTCATCTACATATAATAGTTTTAGTAAAGATGTCTTCTAATTACAAATATTAAAAATATTTATTTTCTATCTATTTTCTAATTTTCTTTTGGGATATATCCATTTTGATCTAAACAAATATAAGAAAACATATGTTTACTCAAAATTTTAGGGGTATTTTGGTCTTTAAATAAAAATTGACAAATGAACATGTTTTGTCATGTATTTAATTTTATTTTTTTTATGGTGAAAGTGAAAATAGCAAGTATTCTCTCCTCTAAATCCAGTCACATAATTTGAATATCGAATTATAAGAAGTTAGAAATTTTTTCAAACGCACGCGTTAATATGTATTGACATCATGGTTTCTATAGGCGTACTCTCATCTTCCTAAATCATACTTTGTTTTACAATTTTGCACATAAATTAAGAAATTTGATAAAATCGATTTATCATTATTTAAAAACAATAATATTAGATATATTTTTCTTAATATTTTGTATTTCATTTAATTTTTGACAAGGAAATGAGAGCACATTTGATAGAATATACAAATGTTTTTTAAATTATAATGATGCATATTTGGAGATTTTTTTTTGACTAAAATAATATTTATTTTGAAATTGATAGAGTATTATTTATTGACACTGAAGACGAACATACCATAAGTCTCAAATTTTCGGGTAAGCGAATTATTGTGGTGTTTGAATTCACATGATATCTTCTATTACACTTAGTGTCATATCTCATTTTTTAAAATAATCACCACATGTCATATGTGTCAAATGACATCTAATCAACACATGATATGTATTAAATGTCATAAATATAAAATGTAACATCAAATGTAATATAAAAAATATATATAGAGAATCCAGACCGGTTTGAGTTTAGGATATCACACAATTACATGCTTAATCAAATCTATAATTTTTTACAACTTAAGTTACATGATAAAAATTATGTAAAATTTATGATTTTGAAACATTTCCAAAAATCAAAATTTAAAAGTTTAAGTATCACATTTAAGAAATAAATTTATACAAATCAACTATTATTCAAGTGATATTCTAATTTTATACAAAATGCAAACTCAAATTAGAGTTCAAAATTGAAGTTTTATAAATCACCGCCTTGGATCGATTTTGATCCCTCCTTCGATGAAGTATATAAATTGTGTG
Source organism: Scutellaria barbata (assembly GCA_028654395.1). NCBI lineage: Eukaryota > Viridiplantae > Streptophyta > Magnoliopsida > Lamiales > Lamiaceae > Scutellaria > Scutellaria barbata. The sequence continues at coordinate 6,361,182 of CM053646.1, read as the reverse complement.
TGTATACTTTTCAATCATGTTTCAACATTTGCTTTTTTAATAAGTCAACATTATACATTTTTATCATTCATGCCTAAACGACCTACTCTAGATAGTGTATCAAAATTTATATCGTACTACCATATCATGTATTAATATAATCAAATTTCATTTATATTAATATATACCAACAAACTTAGATTAAATTATTTAATTTTTGTCTATTTACATCATCCATTTTTTAATCGTACCATCCTAACTTGTATCAATAAATAAAAAAGTATATTATTGACCAGAAATTAATAGAAAAAATAAAAACTTTCATGACGAGGATTAGTTAAAAATGGTCTTCCTCGTATAAATATGATAATCCTATAAGAAATTTATAAAATTATATATATTATTGAAATCATATAGCCACAAAACTAAAAATTATTTATCTTAATATAACCTTATATATGTTTAAAGTAATATTTTATTTTTAATAAATTATAATGAGTGGAAGAAAGGAAATAAAAATCTGAAAACTTTTATGATTCAAATTTGAATTCTAATCATCATAATTTATATTTTAATAAAATGAGAAACCACATAAACTACCATACTCGTGATACATTAATAATAATAAAAACATAATTTAGTAGAAATAAAGACAGAAAATGGTGGGGACAAGGGTGGAATGTGGGTATTAAGATGCAGGACTTTAACAAGACACTCCATCATCTCCCTAATCCCATAGCCGCCTCGGTATACATTACTGTCTCTTCCTCTCTCTCTCCTCTCCCACTCTCTACATACACATATATATAACAAAGAAGGGTCTTTCAGATTGATGTCGAACACAGGTCAAAGCTGTCACCGTATCAATGTATCTTATGGATGTTTGGCTGTTTACACTGTTTCAACCAAAAATGCATGGCATGATATATTACATTTTTTAAATTAAGCAGTTGGAATTAACTAACGTAAACACATTAAGATCAGGAAAGTATGAAAAACGCGTAGTAGTTCTAAAATTATATTCCCTTCGTTTCATAATAGATGTCGGTATGAAGTCTAAATTATATTTCAAGTTAAGTGTCGTTTTAGATTTTTATACAATTTTGTTTCCAAATTATCCCTATCTATATTCCTTAACTAACATATGTAGGTATTTAATATGATATATTTTATGGAATTAGTTTGATTCGCTTTCCAATCTAGAACTATAAATTCTTTGATTGGTTAAGAGTGAATTTGTCCCATTTTTATGTTCCTTAATCTATGACAAAAACTCCAAAACAACACTTATTATGAAATAGTAGAATTATTTAAGTGGATGAACAATACTGAGATGTTGTTTTGTTACATATATTGAAAGAAGGTATCTATTTGTTGATAAGCACCTTGTAACTTTGCATTTGAGTTAATATTGAATAAAATGGAGATAATATATATATAACTAAATAACTAAATAAAAATATTGATATTACTTAAAGTTATATATCAAGTGTAATATCTATCACTTATATACAAATAAATGTAAAAATGTAAATGCATGCAGTGGAAGGGGGCCAACATATCTACGTGGCCACATGGTGTGGTGCCACGTGGCAGCATTGACCGTTATTGACGGTTGAGGCACAAAGCCATGTCCCTTGCAAGAGCTACAAAGATTGTAGAACCCATGCATGCCTGTCTCTTCAATTCTCCCTCTCCATTACAACTCCGATCCTCTTCTTCTGCATCATAAACTACTCTTTCTATTTCTCCATTGCTTTCACGTATAGTATATATCTCTGTCCTCTATAATATATACATGCATATCTCTATTTATTCTCCACATTTTGGTGTTGCAGTTTTTTTGGCCAATTTTGCCTTACTAGTTTCTGAATACCCCAGTTTTTCCCTATGTATATGTTCACTTACCTATTTAACTTATATGAAATTATTTACGTGAATTTAAAATTATAATTTTGTAATTGCTAAAATGTAGTTTATACAAACTTTTCATATGAAAAAAAAGGGACGATTTTGACCTACATTAATCCTAGAACATAGATGGAAAAATATCGATCCTAAATATAATGTATTGCTGGAAATGCCCTATATATATGGTAATAATAAAATAAGATAAATTTGGGTAGTTAAATTTTTGTAAACATAAAATTGTACACTTGATTAAATTTTTATAGCTTCCCATTGTGATCTATGATCCTCAAACCCGACAATTTGGACACATTTTACATGGTAGTAATTTTAAGAAATTGTGATTGTTATACTCAAGTTAGTAAGACGTGAGCAAAAAATTTGGTTATTAAAAAAGAAGACCAAAAACTAGTCTTGTACTTGTTAAATTGAATTTGATGGTCATTTAATCCCCTTAATCGATCTCAAATTCTTATAAAATTAACACTGGCCTTGGGAGGTGCCACAAATCTGAAAAAGGCTTCTCACTTTTAGCCTTTCTAACACTAAAATATCAGGTTTTCAATGTAATAAAAAGTGGTATGGAGAAATGGTTGAACTCTAGAAACAAGGAACCACATGCCCTTTTAACACAAAGACAAGAAAATAAGGGCCAATTCCTCGATTTTAACAATTTGAACAAGCTCTTGCTTTATTGTACTTCTCTTCTTCTTTCTATACCAATTCTACTATATTCTATGTCTAAATTCTTCTTGAAATTCTATGCTTTAATTAGAAATTCTTTCTTGCTCATATATGTTTTAATTAATGAAAGTGTGAAAGGGACATTGAGGGCCTCCCATATCTATATCTCTCTTCTTTCTTCTCATTACCCCTACATCTCCATGTTCTAATGGAGAAACCAATCTACTCTACAATCTGCATTTAATATTGTTGATGATATCCCTTTCTTTCATCTACCTACAAATACTAAGAGTACCATTTCCATCTCCATTGATAATCTTCAGGACCTAATTATAAAATTCTCGTATTGCTTCGATGTCAATCATATATTCTCTGCTACTAGCTCTTCTATGGTTTTCTTACCATGCATGTCATGCTCGAAGCTTCGGAATTTCTAATGATGAATCTCACCATTCAATTAGCAAGGTTAGTACTTCAACTTGATTATTTCTATATTGATACGTTTGTAACTATATAATGGAAATAATCGTGAATATTTAATTAGGGTTTTATTTGGTTGCAGGAAAACGAGGAGTTGAATCCATCTAGGGTTTCCACTTCAATACCAAAAGGTGATATTGCGAAAGATGACAGATTTGAGAAAGAGAAGGTTGTTGATGATGATAATAAGGAGCCAAAAACGCGTATTGAAGATGATGTAGTTTCAGTTTCAGTTTCTTGGAGGGTGCCTCAGAAGATCAAGGGTGGAGAGCCAGAAGCTGCAGGGTTTAACTTGGACTATTTGCCACCAAAAACCCACCCCCCGGTCCATAACTGAACCGGTACATGAATTGATATTCTTCAATATTATCATATTTATCATCAAATTCATGCGTTTCTGCATTAATTTGAGGGTATTTTTTGGGTTGCATCTTTTTGACAAATGGAAGGGATCAGAGACAAAGATCGATTGTGCTGATGAAGCTCATGTTGAGTGCCCTTATAAGCTATATATATTAGGGCACACATATATATGTAGCTTGATCATACGAACATATATTCAAGTAGCTGGGTTGTAAGAATTTACTCTTTCGATCTATGACAATTTTCAACAATATATATACTAAAAGTATACTAGCTAGAAATTATTAACATGATAATTAATGCCCCTATCCTGCCTAGTAATGTATATGTTTTGAAGAAATTCCTGAGCATTTTACATTTTTTCGTTCTGAGTGTTTATATATCTTCTTAAATTGTTTTCTTTTTGTTGGATCATCTCCTCAAAGTATCACAATGCATACTTATCGATTCAAACATGAGATCATAATACCATAAGAAATAATGATCCAGACTATTCACATATGATCATGAACGAGTGGATGATATCTTTAATTTGTTTTTAATGAAAAAATGGAAAAGGAAAATAGGGACAGATTCTCATGTAATTAATGTACATGAGGTAGTTGGGAGTTTTCTTATGTGGATTCTTCCTTTTCAGTTGATGGCAGTTAAGGTTTTAAAAAAACAACGAGGAGTTCAAATTTATATATAAATTTGAGGTATTACCGTGTATATACCTTTTGATTTGGTATTCTTTTGTCGTCCAGTTCTTTTGCTTTGAGAAAACGCAAAGGCTTTTATTTTTTATTTTTTTTATCTCATATTTCATTATATTTAATATACACGTGTTGATTAAAGTATAGAAAAGGAAAATAAGTCAAAGGAAAAATATTTAGATATTTGAAAGGGTTAACTTGGCCTCATAAAATTATTCTTTTTTGTAATTTAGACCTAACGATGAGTTATAACTCATAAATGAAAAGGACCACATGTTCTCTATTAGGCAATCACAAGGGTACTACGTAGTTCCACTTTCACGATATATATATATATATATTATTTTGCAAAAGATTTCAACTTCAGATAGATTCTCTCCTAATTATTATTAAGAAAATATTTAACACCTAGACTCGATTTAGATAGAATAATTTGAAATTCAAAATTTAAAATGAGTGGATTTCATAAAATGACTTTAAAATTAGTTCAAAATGAAAATCATGAATTTCAAATCCATATTCATCCAAATACCATCAATGAATTTGTTACAATAAATTTTAAATCCCTCCTAAATTGCACCTATCTAAATGGATTCTTACATCAATTTCACTAGGTTTGGTCATCAATTTATTCTATTCAGTTTAGCCCAATTATTTTGGTTCATCTACATATATGGCCCGGCTTTCTCAAATTCTTGGACAAACTTTTGTATGTATTTTAATGAATTTTTTAGATTCATCAAATTCAAATTTGTGTAAACTTAAAATTTACTTTAAGGAGTCTCGGGATCTCACAAAAAAATTGGGGAAATCTGAACTTTTGTCCTTTAATTTAAACTTTGTTCATTATTTACCCACAATTTTACCCATTTCAATTATGGTACTTCAACTATTTTTTCTTTCCTCTAATTTTGGTTCGATTTTACTCGAGATGTCAATTTCTATCTACCTAGAAGTGGACACTGAAATTAAAAAACTTATGTCAGCAATTCCAACATTCACGTATATAAAATTGAAATTCCTAATAATTCCATAAAAATAAAAATAAATGATAATTAGAAAATTAAAATTGAAATACATAAAATTGATAAAAATGAACCATGCGTATTTTTTTGTCCCAACATAGATTTAAGTGCTAATTACAATAAACTATCAATATTATTCAGATTTTTCACTTTACCTACCAATTATATCGCTGCAGAGTACCCACCAAACTGTGTAAATTGCTATACTACTTTACTTTACTATTTTTTAATCTTTTATTTGAAATGAAATATTGTTATTATATAAATATAAAAAATATTCTATTTTGTTGTAAATTTAAATATTTTAACATATTTTTAGAAATGAAATTTTATTTGAAATATTTAATTAGACTATAAAATATTTAAGAACATTTTATTCTATTTGTTTAAATTAATTAAAATATAAAAATGTTTTGACAAAAAATTCTATTTTTTTTCGAGATGTAATAATTAAAATTACTGGAAATTTAAAAATTAAACAACCCAATATTTAAGGCTTTTAGTAATCATCAGGCTTTTCAAACAGTGTCTTTATAATTTTTATTTTAATATTTGTGATAAAAACAGATCTTTTTAATATTTGCATAATTTTTATGTGAATATTTAAAATGAAAATATAAATTTAAAATGTTTTTTATAATTTGAAAGCTAAAAATGCAAAGTTCAAAATTTTATATAATTTAATATGATATATATTACGACCAAAATGGAATGTCAAGTAAAGTGCAAAAATTTAGATAATTTAGAAAATTCAATGCAATAATCGAAAATTCAAATAAGATGGTGTTTTAAATGGTAATCGGTATCACTTGCATTTCCCGCCAGAACATTCTGAACTCGATTACTTTAAACAAGAAATCGCTATTAACATTCAGCGATTTCGTTCAAACAAGCCCACCGCACTCAGAAGTCGGAATAGTCACCTCTCTCTCCCTCTCCCTCTCCCTCTCCCTCTCTCGGGACAAGAATGGACGTCAAAGAAACCGGAGCTTCACTTGATGCTCTGATTTCGTCGTTCAACACTCGTATTGCGGAGCTCCAACAGCTCGTCATTGCTCGCAATAGTTGAGGATTGTTTTCTATTTCTCCTTTTCCTTTTTGAAATTATCAAATTACCTTTACCTGAAAATTATTAGCTTTTGGATTATGTCGATTACTTCTCATCTAAATCTTTCCCTTTTTTCAAATTGATCAGTGTATCCAGCGAGCAGCATCAGTGACTTATCAGCAATAGATGCGTCATTAAAGGGAATGGAGCTTCAGGTCCAAAATATTAAGAATCGCTTGCGTGACGAAACTCGAGCTATCCCTAAAGCCAAAGTAATCTCATTTGTTAATCATGATTTGTTGATATTTTCGTTCTGGTGTGGGGTTGTTGGATATAATTTAACGCTTTGGATTTTAAAGTATTTGGAGGTTTTTTATGGCTGATATGTTTGGAATAAGCCGTTAAATTATCTAGTTTTAATTATTATTGAAGAATAGTGTCAGAGTTTTAGTTCGGATCCTTCGTTTATGAATTTGGGTTAAGTGTAATTTTGAATTTAGAAGTTAGTACTTACTATACTACTAATGTATTATAGATGAAAGTGAAGTAGGATATATGAGTTATTTGGAAAAACACTCTTAGATATCATTCGTTTCACCAAAATTTTAATACACACTCCAATTCAGAGATAGAATCTCAAGGTGATGTCTATTAATTTAAATCTGTATTTTCTGCTGGTGTGTGCTTAATGTTATGTTTTCTTAATCAGTTGATAGAAAGCTATCCGCAAGATACGTTGGGATATCTGATTTGTGGTTTTTTGGTCCATCGTGAGTGTAGAAGTTAATAGAGGCAGCATTAAGGCAACAAAAGAAATTGGAGGGCATTTCAGCATCTGTTCCAACATGCATGCCTGAAAGAGTTGCTACTTTGAATCATGACGTTAACAAATGGTAATACTATATGTACATGCTAAAATAGTTTTAGGCTCATAAGATAAGATCTTCAATCCAATCTAACTGAGTTTTGTCTTTTGATATTTGTTCCAGGGTACAAAGAGAAGAGCATAAACTTGATCTTGGATTTGAATCTTTAAAGCTTGAGGAGCCAGCACCAAAAGTAAGGAACCGCTCTCATCATATTGCAAGTTTCTGTATGTTTTTTAAACAAGTTTATTTTCTTCAAATCTCTGTATGTGCCAAGCTGTGGAAGTTGCATAATCACTTATTTCAACTTCAATGTGCTCAGCTACCCTTTTTAATATTTAAGAAATGAAAAATAGCAAGTCAATATGAATCTTTATTAACATTTTCATGATGAAGATTTGTAAAGCTGTACAAAATTTGAAATCTATGTGTCAGTAGTTATCAATTGGTCTCCTTATCTCCTTTAACCAAGTTCAAAGAAAAGAAAACATAAGCAGATAGAGAAAAAATGAATGAGGCTTAATAAATCAGTTTGATTTAGAGCATATAACTACTGCCATGTATTGATAATTGATAGCCTTGTCTGTCTTCTTGATCCTTTCTTGAATTGCCCTTTGGGCAAACCTGCATTAATTACTTTCAGGAGATGATTCAGAACCAGTTGAATCATTACCAGGATGTAAAAGATATCTGTAGTTAATGGATGTAGTCTATACTTTCTTTAATTGTGATATCTACTAACAATCACCTAGAGAGGTCACTATTTCAAGCTGATTAACAGGATTTCTGTTTGGCAATTTTGGAGGGCTTATAAATTCTACTGTGATAGTTTTTTGTCCCTTCACTGGCATTAGATGAATACTGGAGCAGGGATGCAGTAATTTGTTTAGTACTCCTGAGAAGTTTGCATTTTGAAATTTTCACTTATCTATTCCAGGAGAAGAAGGGACGAGCATCCCCTCCAATGTGGTATATCACTGGTGACGAGTTGAATTCCGTGCCATCGTAAGTAAATTGTTTCTCAAGCACACAGTAGTTTAGCTGAATAAGGACTAAATGAGCTGCCTAATTCTTGAATGCTCAAAGGCTATTTTCAAATTTCAACAATATTATGTGTTCTGTTGGACTAGTAGGTCTAAAGTTAGCAATCTGTAGGTACATGAAACAGAGACTCACTTTGGATAAGGTGAATGCAGCAATTGGCGACATTGCAACATATGCTGAAGCAAATGCCCAGCTTATTGCAGCACCAAGAAAAAAGGTAATTCTTACTTGTCACATTATAGCTCCTTTCCATAGCTTCATTGTCCACTTATACTGATTCCTATTTCTTTTATTTTATTTCAAATGGTGAAGCTGACGGAGAATAACTTGGACAAGGCTCTTGTAAGTATAATATCTCAGACAGATTTACTTCCTCATTAGAAGAAAAATATTCCCTCAAGAAGGGTTAACTTAGTAATATTTTATAGTCCTCTGTATGCATATAATGCCTTCTGGTAAGATATCAAAGATGCTGATTCTGCCATTATCTTTTAATGTCACATGATGGTGACAATGCTCAAACTTCTAATAATGGAAGACAAATCCATCACATAATTGGAGGAAGTGAAATTTTCAAATTCTGCCTTAAAACAATTTTGTCATTGCTCTGTTTTTATTGTGGTGTATATTATAGCTCAAACACAATTTTGATGTGTACGACTTGTCCAGGAACTAAGGGACATTGCTATGGCAGATGCAGTGAAAGGAAAACATTTCTTTCTAGAATCAGATATAAAAGGGCCTTCCTTGAAACTTGACAACACCGGAAGAGCACTATTGACGGTTAGTGGTTCTTATCTATTTGGAGAAATGGTCTGAGGGATTTTATTATGACAAGAGGAGATACATATGTGAATATTGAGGTGCTAATTAGCTGAATAGATTTTTCATCCAATTCAAATGTCGGTTCAAAACATAAGCTTGTATCTAATAGTGTTGAGGTAAGAGTCTTAACACAGCATTCTGTAGAAGAGTGGTGACTGGTGAAGCATTCACCTTTGGTGAGGGAAAGCTAAATAACTGATCCATAAAACTGTTTCATCTTCAGATTTTTTATCTTGAACTTCAAATTTTACTGACTGTTAGAAAAAATATTAACATGTATATATATATATATATATATATATATATATAAATATATATATATATAAATATACATATATATACGAGTTTTAGAGCACGTGCAAATTAAAGAAAGAAATAATACAAATATTGTATATATAACACTTTTATATTAGAATTCTAATTATAATAGGGTTCTATAAGATTCTGAATTAACTAGAATTCTAATATAAAATTATTTAAGTATGAAAATTCTAAATTACTGTTATAACCTTAAATAATAATCTATAATAGGGATATATGCAACAATACATATTTTGTAAGAAATATCCACGCTTTTATATAGGTAATATATATATATATATATATATATAAGTTTTAGATCACGTGCGTTGCACATAGAGATCAATTCAAATTAAGATGAGAAATAATATAAATATCTTATATATAACACTTTATATTAGAGTTTTAATTATATGAAAATTCTAAATTACTATTATAATCTTAAATAATAATTCTTGATAGGGATATATTTGGCAATTCATATTTTGTAAGAAACATCCACACTTTTATATAGGTAATAATAGATAGATTTATATATTGCATGCAAATTATCTTGTTGCATATCATTGATTTGTAACTGGATCATTGCATTCTTAATATGCAATAGAGAGTTTCTATAATCAAATTAGAGTCTCTGATCCATGCATAATATAGCTGTGTATTTCCATATGGTTGAAGGATCTAATCTGAATTGCTTTTTGACCTTGCTAGGTTCTTCGGCATCTGGGCCGGATAAGTGAGACTCGAATTGGGCATCACCGTGTCATCATCCTATTGAGGCCTTAGCGGAATCATTCATCTTCAGACTGCAATTCAAGATGTGTTCTCATGTTTCTAGACAAAGCAGCATATGTTATATCACTGTTCCTAGGTCTGAACGAGTGACTTACTGTTATTATGACATGTTTCAAGATTCTACAAGTGAGTTAATATTCTTCAGTTATAGTTGCCTTGTGCATTACACTACATTCTCTTCCCCATAATTCTTTTCTTTCATTATGCCCTCTGCAAAATAATTTCTCAAGCAATACTTTACTTTATGCATATTATTAGTTTATAAAACAGCTGTAGCTTCCCAGCTAACAGTGATTACATTCACAGTTTCTAGTATAGTGGATACATAGATAGGTAGGTAGAGGAATAGAGAGAGAGAGAGATGATGATGATGCTCTCTTTATATATGAAGCAATAGCAAAGCATCAGCAAAATCAAATCCAAACTACAACCCGTAAAACCCCCATCAGCAAGAAAAACCTTTAGGCACCTTCTTCCCACAGGAGTTCAAAACAATAGATATAGCAACTGGTATTTTAAGTTTTACTACACCTAGCACATTAGCCTTAATTGCAGTACACAAGCACAATGCAGCTTCAAGATCAGCTAGGCCCTCCACGAGTGCACAGCATTTGTTGCTAGGCTTTGTCCCAATGATCTCATGGACGAGTCCTAGCCAGTCACCACAGACACCAAACTTTAGAGTGTCTCTAGGGCACTTAGCGGGCTTCACCGGGGTGATGGAGGGGCGTGAGGGAGTGACCTTTGGTGGTGGGCATGCCACATAGTTGGATGAAACACAAGTGAAAAAGATTATGTTAAGTATAATGAGAGAGAGAATCGGGTTTACACCTGCCATTTTCTTATCTCAGAATTTCCCAGAATCAGAATCATGCATCTGGTTTCTTATATAGAAATTGTAGGAAATATCTGTTGAGTTTGTGGGTGATTCTTGGCCATGGATTAGCTGAGCAAGATATTATCCACTGATTGTTTGATATAGAAACAAAGCCGGATATGTTTAGGCCCATATGAGCTATATATCACATGCTGAGAAATTGGCTCTACTTGTTAGTTTCTTCCTTGTGGGCTCTAAGGAATCAATGAGCGTCATGCTATAATCTCGTGTATTATTTTATTCGCTACAGATATGATGAAGTTGTATTGACCATCAAGTGTTGTGTTCATGTTCAATTACAATTAGTACGAGTCTAGTCTATTGTATCAAATATTTGATTTTTTAACATAGTAAGAAATGCTATAATCATGTTATACCACAAATGTTGTTGCATAATATGGCACGAAAGAGTTGGTTCAAATTGCTCACAAAATTGAAAGTCATTAAAGAAAATGCCAGAAAATATGTGATCGACCAGGATGCAGTTTGATTGTTGATGCCAATCGAAAGTCGAAACGCACAGAATACGATTTATCAGATATCAAAATTTGGTTGAAAACTCGATTTGGAGGCCAAACTGCTGATTTACCACGTATCTTCCTCTTTCTTTCTCATTTTTTTCCCAAAGGAAAACCCATGTTGCATTTTATTTATATGCATATATTTGAAAATCAAATACTCATGTAAATATACATGATTAACCTCATGGGAACGATCTATTTTCCTCTTTTTTTAATGTACATTTAAGTATCATTTAAAAAGAGTTGACGCTTGAAGAAGGGGTTACTTAGTGGCCAAATTTACAAGAAAAGCATCGCCTTGAAATAAGTATATATATAAGTATATATTGCCACCATCGAAATACTCAACCATAAGAGAAAAAACAGGAGTAACACTCTTCCACACCCCATAGCATTACAACCTCAATTTCTATACCTAAATTAAAAAATGTATTCATAAATCATCAATCTTGTAGAGAGAGAGGAGAGGATAGATGGGTATGATAAGAAGCAGCTTTACATTCATGGCGGGTACATTATTTGGGATACATATTGCACAGAATTACAGTGTACCGAGCGTGGGAAAATTGTTCAAAGGTGGTTATGCCATGGCTAAGCATTTCGAGCAAACCTACAGGAAACCCAACAAACCCATTTCTGATCAAGACATTCAAGAATGACCCTCCTCGAGGCAAGATACCGGAAATTACTTTCTTTTTGTCTGTAAATTCTTGCCATTTGACTCAATTTGATGTACAGAAACATATTCTTTTAACATTATATGTTGTCTTTTGGGTTTTGGGATTTCTTCAACTGCTTTCATATACATAGAGATCAGAGTTGTAGATAAATTAGATGTTGGGTATTGTAGAAAAATAAAAGTATGGTAGAGTTACAGGATTATCAAAATCCTATAGCATCCCATAACAAACATGAATTGCCCATCCCAATTCGTGATGAGCATACCCCAGTCCAAACACACCCTAAGATAAATGAATCTCAAGTTCAAAGATGTGAATTCTGAAAGAGTCGAGTTCCAAAATTTTGCATACATAACAAATGGCCTTAATTTTCTCAAGAAAATTATATGATTCAGGTCTTCCAAAAGGGGCAAATCTGAAAGAATTTCTGATGTGCAAATTTTATGACATCTGAACAAAGAAAACATTTTCTTGCATCATACCTATTACTTCCTGATAAAATATCCGACCAATATTCCCAGAAGTAGGCTAAATAGCACTACTGCAATGGATATGCCACCACCTTGCCCTTGTCTGCTTTGTTTTCGCATCAATTCCTGCTCACCAAATCCAACAAAGCAAACTCAAAGCATAAACAAAAAGATATCTTTCTTTAAATGTGATACAGCATTACAAGTGTAGCTAGAAAACCCCAACACGATATGAGAACACAACCAGATGTTAGTGGCAGAAACATGAATACAAAACAGCATGAACAAGACTTATTTGAATTTAACAAGATTTTACCAAAAACTGACAGCCTTGCCATGCCTGGGGATCTAGTAAATTGTTGGAAAAGGATCTAAAATTTATATTAATGTGTTACTCAGATTACAAGTAAATTTGTAAGATCCACCTTCAATATCAACTATAGCATGCACACTCTCAACAAACAGGTAAGCAAACAAATATTTACGAACAACAATGAGTATAATATCCACATCTGACTCAACTCCACCCACTTAAGTTTTATATGTTTTACTTAAATTACAGAGTTCAGGAAATCTTTTTATAATTCCATTAAGACTTTTGACAGAGTCCTGCAGATGATCAATGGTTTCCACATTAATGAGATTTCTCTGTCACACCACGATAAAATCTTGATTGTTATATAGAAGTTCAGATAATCTAAAAAAAGTCTCTCCTGAGACTAAGCCTAAATACATAGGCCTCCTGATTTGTCTAACGATGGTTATATCTTCCTGCACAATTGGTATCAGGAAATTCTTACCTTTAAGGTTGAGATGACTATTTTGCACCGCACAAAATATTACACAAACAACCCCGGACTTATGTCCAAAATAAAAGGTGCATCTTAATAATTGTCAAATTACAGTTGCCTTCCATGAGGTTCATTTCACTCAAGAGTGAAAACAGCCTAAATAGTGGAAGATGTGTGGCTTTCACTTAAGAATAGTGTGTCCAAACCAATAACATATACAAACCCAAATGTCCATGACTCCATATTGAAATTGAACTGGTGATACATTTCTAGGAGAGTTCTATTAAAGATATACTTATTAGACAAAAATGGGCATGAAAAGTACTGTAAAAGTGCATGGAAATCAAAGCATACCAATTCGCCTAGAAGACATTGATTTTGTTTAAAAACGGCATCTCTCTGCTCTGTCAACTTCGAGACAGCAGACCATTCCTGAATACGAAGATTTCACTCAAAATAGAACTCAAGAGGCAACATTAAACTAGAAAAGTAGGCAATATCCAGTTTAAAAAAAAAAAAACTATTCAAGAAAACAGACTGCAGTCAACTACGTTTAAGGTATAAGTTTGACCCAAAGAGATCAACTAAACTGTGCAAGTCAAACTACGAGCGTATACCACATCCATCCTCAAACGTGAATTTCATCCATTAAAAATCAACCTAAATTTCCTTAAATCACTTTTGAAGAATATTTGGTTTCAGTGATCGACAATGAGACTGCTTAAACCTTTGCAAACACGAGAGAAAGAATGATGCAAAGGAAGTGTTCCATAAGCATGGTAGGTTGTTTCTTAGAAAGAAGCTAAAAATGAGATAATAAGAAGTTTCAAGGCTTGCTCTAAGAGAGTCTAAATCAAGCTTTCTAGGAAGAGACTCAAGGATGCATGATATGCAAAAAATTCCGATTACCACACTTTCAACAAGGGTTCTGCAAAGCCAATAATTAGTGTCTCCCTAGTCATCATATATGTAGTTACTCCCACTGCTTTGTTCTATGAGAATGCGCATCAAGATTTTACAGCAAAACTGTAATTATCTTGCATATTTTTGTCTCACGACACAGACTCACATCGGAAGTGTTAGAAAGCATTTCTTAACTTTTATGGCAACAAATTTCTTCCAGAAACATAAATCTCTCATGACATCATACTTGGAACATATTTCAAATCATTAGAGCATAAGCTATTCTGTAGTGTTTCTATGTAGGGGTGGGGGGTCACCTCAGAAGAAGAATTTCCCACTGACTTCTCCAATGATCTTGCTACCTGTAATTATCAAGATTCAAATTTTAAAATAAAAGAATTCATAGCTGAGGTGAAAAAAAAGAAGCAGAGTTTATTACACTTACAGCCTCAGACAATGAAGATTTTCTAATTTCATCGTCAGCCGAAGACGTTCCAGGAGAATTCCCTTCTTCATCGCCTTCAGGTACTGGGGAGGGAGGGTTAGCTGGTATATAAACAACCCTCAATCTGAACTCATCAACAACTTTCCCTTCCTCTCTATTAAACTACAAATACATTTGCAAAAGTAACGTAAACACAAGCTTCATTATATACTTCACACACTATCGATTTCTACCAAACTCAACCCACCATATCCTGGTTTATATCCTTGCTTGTTGCACCATTCGGAGCAACAACACTCTGAACCAGAAACTTATCCCTACATTGCATATCAGGAGGCGCCTCTTTTTGCGCTTGCATTGTAACTACAAACAAAATGTGGATAATCATATTCCCAAACAACAAAATATCACTTCACATGGCTAATCAGCTAAAGCTGAATGATTATTGGAATAAGAATCTTCAAAAGTATCCAAGGTTTTTCACCTGTAACATTGCACACAGAATTCGGCAAAACAATTCCAGCATTAGGACGGACGCAATACTTTTTTGGATTGGTTGTTTTGACCTTTTTCCATCAAAAAGACATCAATTAAGCAGCAGCCATAGAATTTTTACCATACACCTCGTGAAAGGATTTGAGATGTTAACTAAAGTATGATCATTAAAGAGTGACCTTAAATGCAATATACTGATCGGTCTTATTAGTCAACTGCATACCGCAAGAACTCTGCTTCTTCACCTCAACTGAATCCACAAGCCCACATACAAGAAATCAAAACCCTCAATTGCAATTACATATCCAAATCAATTAATCACAATCAAACAGGAAAAGGGGCGAAAAGAAATCTAAATTTATTTGCAAAAACAGTGCTAAAAGTTAGTACAAAATTTACGAATATAATAAAAGCTTAAAAATTAACAGCAAAAAAGAGAGCTTGAAAAGGCGTCTTAAAGCAGCTAAACGAAAGATCACATAAAGTAAACAGCATTACACTATTTTCTTTTTGTTTATTCATCTTGGAAATCGAACAAAAAAAGGTAAAAATTGCAGAATTGGCTTACATGGGAATTTCAATTCCGAGGGCTGAATACCGAGAAATTCCCCCATGCTCATGTTTCCGAATTCCGGTTCGAATCAAGAAATTTTTTATACAAAAAGGGTCGGGAATTTCTCAGAAGTAAAGGAAAATCGAAAAAGGAAAAGAATCAAGAATTTGAATATGAGAGTAATCTCCGTTTCTGGGTGACGAAATCTACGAATGAACGCCAACGAACGTTTTTTGTTATTTTTCACTAATTACGCTAATTATTTATTTTTTTCATTTTTAAAGAGAATTATTTTGTTATTTGGCTTCTAATTTATAGTGCGACGCTGAACTTCTACATAACCAAATGAAACCTTTTTTTCCCCTTTTTTATTATTACTTTTTTATTTTTTATGCCCTTGAATCCCAAGTTTTAACTTTTATGAATGTTATTTTGTTGTAGTATTATGTCATAGCACATATTTTTAACCTTTATGTTTGTTATTTCATGCATAGAATATTATGTCATATCTTTTTGCCATTGATAAGATGCATTTCATATTTAATATATGAGAGATAAATTTGCGTAAATACAAATAATAATAATAATAATAGTAATAATAATAATAATAATGTTGAATTATATATTTAATCAATAAGTCTAGTCAAAATTTTCTTCCTTTTCTTTCATATATAAAAAAGATGGAAATTTTGATAATTCAGTCATGGAAAATATAGTTTACATTTGATAAATTAATGGGAATATTATTTACATGTGTACAAAATATATACTATTGGATACTTTAAAAGGGTTATAGCAAAAATTTTAATTCAATTTAGGTACTTCGTTTCTGGTCAAAGAGGATGCCGAAACTTAAATAAATCCTTATATACACTTCCCGTTATAAAAGGAATTCAACTTTTGAAAAATAAATTTTTTTAAAGATTATTCCCTTTATGAGATAAAGTATCGACATCCAAATGAAACAATTTGTGGCTATAACGACATCCATAACCATAAGAGCTAGTTGATGCCTTGGACTTCTATAATTTGGTGATCTCCCAAGTATCTTTGTTTCCATTTCAATCCATTTCTTTATACATACATACATATATATATATATATATATATATATATATATATTGAGTAATGTAATTTCAAACTAAATTTGGCAAAATTTTGGAACTAATTACAATATTATGAATTACCATAAATTGAAAATATCATAATATTAAATGGTAGAGAGGCTGCGATGATGCGTTGGTGTTGATTAGGAAGATAATAATAGTATTGGAAAGGCCAAACAAAATAACTGAGATTAGCAAGTGACCAATTTGAAAATTAAATTAAAGATGGATGATCAAAATCAAAGAAAAATAGGCAACTAAGGTGACAATTTATGTTTTAATATCACAAATTCTCAGTTACAAGTATTTAGCGCTGCTATCTACGAGAATAAATGAGATAATAGAAGCAACTAATTATTTTATTGAATAAGATGTATAAATCAGTCAGTGTAGAGTGAAAAGAGTTTAAAGTTACAAAAACATGGTTTTTAATTTCGGAATAATGAATTACTATTGAATTTTCACCCACTATGAACTTCTTTGACTACATATCGAATCAACATCAATTAAATTTGATTAATTTGATTCTTTTATAGAACTCAAAATGATTGTTTTCATTTATGCATTTAAATCTTGCAATGAATTAATTTACTATTACCATCAGAACGTGTTTGATTAATTATTGAAGTTATATGTGTGTTTGTGGTGATGAACGTTTTTTTTATTAATTCAAGCTTAACATATATATATATATATATATATATATATATAAACAGGATTAACTACAAATATTCTTTATTCTATTTTATCCTTGATTAAAGAAATTTAACAAAAATATAGGATCTAACAAAAGAATGAAGTTCATGGGAAGAAGAGAGTAATGATGAGGTCTAATCAATAGTGCTATTTCGACAGAGAGTAAATATAGGCAGTTAATTGCATTTATGGGTTTATGTTCATACGGATTGACCAACTAGTCCTCTACAAGCCCTATTTATTTATATACTATATACTACAAATTCTGTAACTATATATGTATCATTTATTTTGCACCGCCCTGTGTTTTCGTTACTAGATTGTTAATATTGCAATTATAATTTTATGAAAATATCGATTGATATATTGATATCGTGAAAACATTTAAAAAATCATACAAACTTTCTTAAAAATTAGGGAATTTAATAGAGATTTTAGAGATTACTATAAAAATCAAATATGCATATATTTAATTTAAAATCTCAATAAAATAATATGTTTACAGTAATCATATATAATAGATTTTTAAAAAGGATAAATTTCATAACAAGACCTAATTTTTAAATTAGTTTTCAATTTTAAAGTTTCTTAATAAGGGGCTTAATTTTATATTTGTTTTCTCAATTTAAGTTTTGAAAATTAAATTGACTTCTCAATTCAAGATAAAATTTCATTTTTTTTCTTTTTCTTATTATTTTTATTTATATATAATTTATTTATATTTTAATATGTAAATATAGTTTAGATAAATTAAGATAAGTTTGAGCAATTTTGGAACGATTTTCATCCGACTTGTATTATTATATATATATATATATATATGTGTGTGTGTGTAATAAATGCAATTCAAAAAATTAAGATTCCTTTATTTTCTTAATTTAGGAATCTTAATTTTATGAATACAAGTATAAAAAATCGATTTTAATATTAACCAGTTTAATATAAATTATATTTTATGAATTGAATTAATTTTTTTTCTTTTTTCATATAAATTAAGATACGTCGAATGAAAATTATTCTTAAACCACACTAACTTGTCTTAATTTATCCAAAATATGAATACATATTAAAATATAAATAAATCTATAAATATAAATAAAAAAGAATATGAAATTTTGTCTTGAATTGTGAATTTAATCTAAATTTCAAGCCTTAAATTGAGAAAAAAATATTAATTTAAGCTCCTTATTGAGCAACTTTAAAATTTAGGTTCAAAATTAAAAATTAATCTATAAATTGAGTCTTGTTAAAACAAATATTTAAAACTATTTCATATATGCAACCTAGCTAGTACCGGAATTATGATCTATAAGTTAAACAAGAAAAGTATAATGTTATATTTGTTTGAACAATATTGCTACGCATTCATTACATTTGTAATATATTAGAAACCCTCCAAAATAAATAAACAAAAATAAAGTTCTAGAATATTCTATCGTTATTATACTTTGTTGATCAAAAGTCTAATGAGCAACTCATTTTTATCCAAGTAAAAATGACTATTTCCTAATATTTAATAGACACACTTAATGTAGATCACCAATGAAAGTATAGTACATAAAATAAGATAGAGGTAACGTTGGGAAACAAAAAAAAACTATTAACTCTTTTTTGATAATTAAAAAAAATCTAAAGTAATAATTATCATATAATGGATGGAGTATAGAAATAGAACTAGATATTAAAGAGAATTAAAAGAAAAGAAATGTGTGTGTATATATATATATAATGGGTGGAGCATATGAGATTGGGGGGGGAGTACATCACTAATTAAAACGGATCAAAATTAAGAGATTTATTTGCATAATTAGCATTTTCTATTAGCACTCTTAAATTGTGTATAAAAACAAAAAACGAGCCTAATATCTAGGAGAGAGATGATATATTTTCATCACAATGGGTGAAACCTTGGAAATTGATGATTCTGCATTATCGGTATCGGATCACTTATGGATATTTATGTGGCCATATGATAATAAAATGTAAATTAAATGTGTTTCGTACAAGGTATGGTATGTGTCCCATCAAATTATAATTGGGATCTCTATATTTTTAGATTTACTAATTTTGTTTTAATATATATATATATATATATATATATATATATATATATAATCATTATTGATCATGTAAAATACAAGAATTGTATGATAAATTGTGAAGGAATGAACTACTAATCATATTGGAGGGTAACAACAATGTAGTTTCGAATTTTAATGGGAGCAAAATTTATTTTTTCTAAAATAGAATATTGATGGCGATGTCAGTAATATTAAAACACATTATAAAATACATATGGTATCAATTCTCAAAAAATCAAAGTTGTTATTTCAAATTAATTAGACGTGAATTTAAAATATAACCATTAAAAAAAATGTTCAAACTTAACCAATTGAAATGTATGCAATATGCAATTATGCATACATCACTTTGTTGTGTTGGAATGTGAGGCCAACAATTAACAATACAAAATACCCAAATTAAAATAACGATGCAATATGCATACATCACTTTATAAATTTATATATGAATTTTGTAAGGTGAGTTTCTAGCTTCACTCATGGCATAGAACTAAATTTGTTACTTTCTAAAAAAATCTTCAACGTAGGTTTAAAAATTTATGTTTTATTGGTTAAAAAAAATAAAAAATTATGGTTTATTGATAACTGTCATTTTAACATCCACACCTAGTACTAGTAGCCCACCTAACTCCTACATCTAAATCATTGCAACATTCTTCATTTAAGTCATTTCTCTTTTCATTTCTTCAGGCCTTTTCTATTGTTTATTATCACAAAATATTAACTATAGAGGTGGTCTCTGCTCAGAAATTAGGTAGCAACTTAACAAATGATTCTTTAATATATAAAAACATTATAAAATTATGATAAATTCTCTAACAGATAATAAATGGTACCTGAAAAACAAATAGCAAATGATGATGTTTTAGCATGTAACAAGTGATAATTTGATACTCTTAACATTTCATACTTATATTATTCAACGCAACTAAAAGGATATTGTTATAAAAATAAAAAAAAAACATTTCTTCAATAATCTTGGATACTTACATCATATAACAAGTGATTGTTAACATATGGTAATTTAATTGTAACAAATAATATTCTAAATTGTAACAAATGGTAATTTAATTAGTAGATAACAAGTGATCTTAATTTATAATCGTTTCACACATAACAGGTGATATTTTATTAATAATAAAGTGGCCTTTTGAACCGCATTGATCCCATGTTACGTTGACTAGGTAACAATATCAGATTTAGTCCAATTTAAGAGAGAATTTCATATAAAAATTTATATATGTTATTTGTTTCATCTTTGTTTTTATTTTTTTTGAAATTACTTAATTTTATCTTTTGTCGTTCACAATAAAAAGGAATACTCAATTCATTGCACAATACCTATTATTTTAGCAACACTTTTTTTTTTCTTTCTATATGCTTGTTGTATAATTTAAATAAAAAAGTTTCTTATTATTACTAGATATTCCTACCACATACTTGTCAATTAATTTTAGAAACTTACCTAATATAACATAATGAAGATTTAGCTTCATCCCTTTATTAGTGTGTACAAATCTAAAAAACAAATATATTATAAAATGGAATTAACATAACATTTATTTTTTAAAACAAATTGTATGATTCCATCACACAATTGTTACAAAAGGACTCTACAACCGTGGACATTCGTATTCTCATCTTCAAATCCTTAATAATAACATTTCAAAACAGTTCATCCAAATATATTTTTAAGGAAAAATATTATTCTAGTATTTAGTTCTTAGTTCTTCACCTATCTACTTTTTGTTAAAGATATAATAACCCTTTATACCACAAAATCAAATAAATTTGATTTTTCTATCACTAACATATGATTTCATATTTTGAGTGAAAAATCTAAAATAATTTTTGCACTCATATGTGTTTAGAGTAACATTATTAATTGATAAGATATAAGAATATATATATATATATCTTATTAATAAGGGTAAATTTGTCAAATTTTTACATTTATTGTAAAATTAATAAATATTATCTATTATAATAGAAAATGATTAAATATACTAATTGTGATAGAAAGAGATGAGTTGTCTCCCTTCTTCATCCTATCTTTTATTTTACATAGAAACCAAACACAACCTCGTAAACAACACTTAAATTTAAAAGTTGAAAATGATTTTACTTTGCTTTTCTTTTTATAGCTAAGTGAAAATGAAGTTGGAAACATAGAAAACATCCCTTTACTTTTCAAGATAACCATAATTAATTCATATTTTTATTATAAATTTTTTAAAATTCCAACTAATTTAATACAAAATGAGAACAAAACAAAACAAAAACAAGCATACACACTTTATCTAGCGAACTAAATCCAACAAAACTTTTAAACAAATAAAGTAGAGTAAATTAAATCTAACAAGCTCAATTAAATAGAAAAATTTGTTAACCAAACTCAGAAGAATAAATACAAAACCTTACTCGCCAATTAAGACATCAAGACAACCTTATCCAAACAACCAATATTATTGTGTGAGTCGAAAAGAATTATATTACGTTTTTCCGATTTGTATCCACGCAATCATATCCTGCAATTATTCCATCTTCTTAACGCCATATCCTCAACTGCTCTAAGGGTGTCACTTGGACTAATATTTATTACTCCATTTATTCAATAGTATTATTATTTTAAATTTCTAGTATTAATTATGATCAATAAGAAGTGGCAATCACAACTCAGTCAAAATAAAAGATTACTTTTTTCGAAGATAATCAACATAGGACCAACGTAGTACTTAAACCTGTTTTCATAATAAATATTAATTAATCCATTGGATTAAAGTTAAACATTCCTAGTATATATAAAACCAAAACGAAAGGGCCCACAAATACGGAAAGATATTTTCCACACTAATAAATTGACTAATACCAAGCTAAAACGGCAGCAAATTGGCAATTGGGCCCCTATGGTCATTGTCGCTTGTTGAAAAGAAGAAAGTAGGAAATAACAATTTATATCATAACTATCACACGGACTTATGTAAGACAAGAGGAAAGGACAGCAAATGTACTCTACAAAATTTGGGAGGTCAAGCGAATTTCCTAAAATACCCCTGGCTATGTAATTACCGATTTTGCCCTCAACCACCACTTTGCTCCCCCCCGCCCATCAACCACTATTACCGTACACACGTATCAATGTAGCGGAGACCGGTGAGGTGTGCCCTTCCTCCGGTTCATCATCGACTCGGATATTTCCGAAACCGGCCCGCACGCCGGTCTGAACCCGGTCTGACAGATGCTTCTCTTCTTTTTAACGATCTCTGTGGTGGCTGTGCAGGTAAGGTTTAGGCAGTCTACTAACCCGGCCGCCCCGCCGCTGCTGGAACCGGACTCGGTCTTCATCGAACCGGTCAGCTCGAGAACCGAGTCGGGAGTCATTTGTCCATCGTCGAAAACCGGCTCGGGCAAGGCCAGAAATTCACAGTTGCGAAGATAGTTTGAAAGGTTGCACCCACTTCCGATTATATGTTGCAGCTGTAGAGTGTAGACACAATTCAAAATTCAATTTCCAATTGTCGAAATTTAGTTACAAGCACAAAAATTCAAGAAAATTATGAGAGATGCATGCACCTTGCAAGAGAGAGAGCAGTAGAGAAACAAGTCTTGCAGGTTTCTGTCGCAGGTGATGCAGAGATTGCCTGAAGCTCTGGGTGGCCTGCTTGTCTGTGGCCTCTGATTTAGAAACACTACTTTTGCACTGTTCGTAGTGTAAGACTATCCAGATAAAATCAAATAATGCTCGAATTAATTTTAGAAATCCATAAATTTATTTGATTTTGAGGAGAATCAACGATTCTTTAAGAATGCTTAAAAGAAACTTATCAACAAAATCAAATTATGTAATTACACAGATATTTTTTGAAGCTAATTGGAACTTACTTGAACGTGGGCACAATCCATTAGCTTATCGGCATCGACAAGCCTTATAACATCATGATACACATACCTTCTTATCTGGATAAACACGAAACAGAATTCAAAGAAGCCATCAAAATAAAAACCATTAATCATGAAAATGAGTTGAAATAAAGAGAATTGCAAATAAATAAATAAACCTGGAGAAGGCGGTGAGAGCGGTGATTAGTCAAACAATGAGGGCAAGCACCATCGCAACAATCCAAGCAAAAGACATTCTTCTCATTCTTCTTGGCATCTTCGTGAATTATGCAGGCGTTGAAAAACTTCTCAGACAAAAGGGCCGAAAGCCACTGGGGAACCTCTGAATTATCAAACTACAAAAGAAGAAACCATTCATATAAAATCCCAAATTGAAATTTCAAAAGAAAAAAAGAAAAGAGACCCCACCATGTCTTGCTGTGTTTGAAAATTGGGTGGTAGCTAGTGGTAGAGAACCCTTGATCAGAATATCAGGGAGAAAGATCTTTGTAATCTGTCTATATAATTATATCACTGTGTAGGTGTAGTGTAGTGTAGTGTGTATGTATCTGTCTCTATATATATATTATAGTATATATGTATATGTAGAGAGAGAGAGAAAAGAGAACGGCGCCTGCAAAACTTAGACTGGTGTTACTGTTACCAATGAAGGAACAGGAGTGGAGGAGTTGGCCACAATTAAAGTTTCGGGGATGGCGTGTGTCTATTTCATCTCCCAGTGGTATTTTCGTAATTTCCCTCTTTTCTTATTCTACACTCCCCAATACTTTGTACCACTGGTCTTGTTCTTTGTCTTACATGGTAGTACCCCCTCTCTACTAATAACTTGATTCCATTATTATTGTTATTATTATTATTATTATTATTAAACATTGAAATCTATTTGAAAACCCCGTTTCTTTTTCTGTGATTAGCTTTGGAGATTTGGTCAGATTTGAAAACCCTAGATAATTATCAGAATTGGAAAAAAAAAGTTGGTAATTTTTCAACCATGGCCCGAAACCCTAGAATTTTCACTAGATAGTTGTACATGCATAGTGGCATCTCTCTCTCTCTCTCTCTCTCTCTCTCTCTCACATTCGATCTGTCTATCTCTCTCTAGAGAGAGAAAGAGAGGTGAGGGGCTAAATGACAAGACAGATGTAGCTTTTCTCAGACTTTCTGGGTGAAAATTGTAATAGTAAAACAAATGGGAGAAAGAGGGCTTTGCTTCATCGGAATATATTTAACAAAGAAACAAAAGGGTAAGTCTATGACCAACAGATTTCATCAAAATAAAAAAAATTGTGCAGAAGGGTAAATATTTCTGCTTTCAATCTTTTTACTTTCTTCAACCCTTTTTTTTTTTTTTTTATGTCAAATAGTTAAAGAAATCGAAATCTTTTCGAATTTTTTCTGTTTTAGTGAATTTTTTAAAAATTGTCAATTTAATCATATTATAATCAATAAAGTGCAATTTCATATAAATTTCAATTTTAATTAAAACTAAATTGTATATCTCCTATGTGATGGATAAAGAAATAATACACCTTATTAAAAAATATAAATAAATAAACACATTATTTTGAATTTACAATTAAAAAAAATAAAAAGTATTAGATTTGAGTGTTGTGTAGAGTAAAATAAAAAACAATTGATAAGATTTTTTTTTCTTTTATGAGGTGTAAATAATTTTTTTATTCAGGTATCCGCCACGTAGGACATACAATTTAATTTTGAATAATATTGAAATTTGGTTAAAATTGCAACTAGTTTGTTATAATATGGCTAAATTGATAACTTTTAAAAAATTGACTAAAATAATAAATAAAAAAATTGGCTAAATTGATAACTTTTTAAAAATTAGCTAAAACAATAAAAATTTAAAAAAAATTGAATTTTTTTGGCTATTTAACTTTTTTAGTTACCATTAAATATTTTTAAATACATTACAATTTAAATCTTTTTTCTTTTTTCAGAATATAAAATTGGAATTGACTGAATTTCTTTTGGTCACGAGATAAACAACTTTCTTTGTGTTCTTAGAAACTCCAAACCGTTGGGTGGAATTGGAAAGTTTACAATCCATATTGTATAGGAGGTATATATAGCCCACTGTACAATATTATTAAATGTGTATTTTGGAATATGAGTACATATTATGTATATAACAATTTCTTAAGTAATTATTAATTTTCACAATAAATAATAATAATAATAATAATAATAATTGTTATTGTTATTAAACTAAGCTTATGTACTTTTCATTTTGTTAGGGTGAAGTTTATGTAATTATTTGAGTTAAAAAAATTAGGTGGACACAACTTGAAACTGAAAATGTTATATTATGTATTTTATAGTAATTTGTGTTTAATATTGGTACTTATTATATTCATATTTTACTTTATTTTTTAAAATAACTTATCTACTGTATTAACAATTACTAAAAGTAATTCTTTGATCCTCCATCTTAGATAAATGCCGTTTTTTTTTTTTTTTTAAAATTTCATGTAGATTGTGGAGTCTTATAAAATGATTAATTTATGCTTATTTAATTTTAATCAATTGATTTTTCTTCTAATCCCAATGATCATTTATGGGCAATTTATCTCTTGAGTTACTAAAAGGATAAATACTTTGGGTCAAATTTTTATTATAGAAGAAATATTTATTTGGGTAATTATAATTTATCTTTTAAATTGTACGTTTTTATTTTTTTGTAATATACATTTTCAATCGTTCTAATTTATTATATGAACTTAAACTTTGATGAGATTATTATAACAGACAAATCTTATTTTCTTATTTCGAACACACATACGACCATGTATTTGTCTGTATGTTAAAATATTTCAAATTATACACAAAAGTTTTAAATTACATATAATTCAATGGAAAAATCTTTTTTTATACTGTTTACTTTTAGATGAAGAAAGTATAATTTGAAATTTAAGAAGCCAGAATAAAGTGAAATTAAAAGTGGAAAAATAAATTTGATCTGAAATATTTTTCACTTTGATGAATGTCCGTGTTCGGTTCAAGTAACAATTTTTTTAATCTTAAATGTCCAACCAATATAATTGCAAACATTTTTTGGGCTCTTATCTGCCTTCAGCATATAATAGGTAGGCATAATATATTATATTTCTCATACACGACTCACATATATAAATATATATGTGTATGTGTGTTCGTGCAAAAAGTCAATAGACTAATTTAAGAAAGAAACCTAACTAGCAACGAGCCAAAGTGTCAAAGAAGATTAAAGGATTAATATCAGAAAATGAATCGATTACCAAAAATTATTTAATTGACATTGTCAGACAATATTTTATGAACACTTGTTTTATTCATACTTAAATCATGATCATAAATAGAAAGTTGGTTCTCTATTATGCAACATATCAACAAATTTCATATCAAACTAAGATACTTTTATGTGTCAATCAATGTCAAATCGAGAATTATTCTTAAGTAATCAAGAAAAGTTTTTCGTGTGATCATCCAAACTTTTAAGAGAATATATATTAATATTTTTTGGTAATTTAAGAGAGACGATTTAATTTTGAATAAATATGTGCTATGAGTGAAGAAAATGGCAACAATAATTGTTCAGTTGGCGTCGGATTTAAGGCATTTATTGATAATTTTTAATTGAAGAATGGTTTTTTTTTTTAATCTTTTTCTTTTTATTAAAGACAATTGAAGAAAGGCATTTATTAATTATTGTAAGTAGAAAAAGTGTGAAAATGTTGGAAATTTGAATGTATACCAGAAATATGAAAAGGCAGAAAATAGAAAGGGACTTCATATTTCCTTTTCCAGCTTTCTAAAAACACTGTTACAAATCCAGTCCAGGTTATCACACCTTCAAACTATACTGTAACTATTTATGTCTTTTCATTTAGATCTTTTTCTTCCAGTATAACTAATTTTATTTCTTTTATAGCGTGAAAAAGAAAAAAATGAAGAAGTATATATCTCCCTACCATATAAATGGAATTAAAACAATAAAATATTGGGAGCTGTAAAAAAAAAAAAAAAATCTATAGTCTTCTTTTTTCTTCTTCTTTTTAATGCAATCAGAAAATTTAAATCATTCAATACAAACATATATACTCTATACTATAGTCCCGAAAATTTTATTGCTCTTGTAACATCCTTGACCTAAAACATACATGTCATTTGACATTCATTTCATGCATTCACTTCATACATTCATTCCATAATACATTTAAAACATAGCATATTGACATTCGTAAAGATTTAAATTAATACTTGGTTTGAAAATAAATAGTAGAAATCAATTAGGAATATAAAAAAAAAAATACAAGAAATATAATGGATCATAGTGTATTTTGTTTATTTAGTTGCTAAAGAAATTATTAGAATTAAAATAAAAAAAAATGTATAAAGAAAAGAAAAGTCCACTTGAAGTCTTATTAGCTATATATATATATATATATAAATATCTCTCTCTAATCTTAGTCTCTAAGATAAGAACAAGTAGATAGAAAGAAGTAATAGAAGAAGAAGGGAAAAAAACGAAGAAAAAGAAAGGAAGAAAAGGGTATCAACAAGGGTGTGACAAGAAGAAGAAGAAGAAGAAACAGAGTAAGAAAGATTTTGTTCTGTTTTGCTTCGAAATTTTCATATATTTAGAGTTCGATTCTGTTGAGTTGTTAAACACGAAACTTGTAGATAATCATGTCTTTTAGCTGGTTGTAAAATTTCAAAATATTTGGAGTTAAACTTGATTTGTTATGATTTTTCAAGTAAAGTGTGAATCTGAAAGTTGATTTTGTCGAAAATAATCTGTCCAGCGTATTGTTGAATTTTCTGGTAATTTTAGAGACCGATTTGGGGAAAACTTAAAACATGAAAGTTATAGTTCTATTTCTTAGCTAAATCCAGAAAAAAAACGTGAATTATTTGGTTAAGTATTGAGGGAGATCTTGGCAAATTACAGAGATGGGTTTCATACGACTCTGTTTCGAAAAACTGTTATGTATGCTGTAATTGTAGCTTGATTTTAAGCACGTTGAAGGCTGAATTAGGAAAAGTGTTAAACATAAAAGTTGTAGAGCTATGTGTGAAGGTTCCACAGAAATTTACCTTGTTCAAATTTGAATTTTATAGCTCAAGTTATAGGGTAAATACGGAACATGGTCGAGTATGTCGAAAGAATTAAGATTGCTAGAATCTTATATTATATGTATATATGCAATAAAGGAAATTAAACATACATGCATTGCATTTCATTGCATAATGGAAATAAATATATTAAGGGGACGATTAGGCTAAATTGCATTGAATCGTATAGGGGCACGAGCTATAGAAAGGGAGAATGAATTAGAGCGGTGAACAGATTCGTTATCCTAGTCGGGTAAGTATAAACCATATATGCGACTTATATGCTATGTGATTTATATGAAATGTGAGTATAAATTGTATATGTGATTTATACGCAATGTGACGTGATTTATATGTAATGTTGGTTATACGTGTTTTATAAGAAATATGTATTTATATGATTCTGTCATTGGACCAATTGATATATTGGCAAATGTATACATGATTATATGTTTGGGTGATGGATGCGTTGCATTACATATGACATGAAATTAAAAGGCATGTAACTGTCTTGCTATGGATCTGTATACACAGTGGAGACCTTTGGGTCAAATTCATATTGAAGATCTACGGGTCTATATATACAGTGGAGACCTTCGGGTCATAATCATATTGGAGACCTACGGGTCATGATCATATTGGAGACCTACGGGTCTATATACATAATGGCATATTGGAAATCCCGGGACAGATCCAAACTTGAGCAGTTCACAGAATAATAAATTGGACATAGTAACATTTGCACATGTTTGATTATGTTGTGGATCAATGTTAATAATTGTTATTTGCTTGTTATTTAATTAAAGTAATGGTTTATATTTACTGAGTTGCGACTCATAAAAATCGCATAATTGTTTTTTTTAGGTTCGATATCTTTTTGACGTGGGTTTGTATATATAGACGTCACGCTATATCAGGTCGGCCTGCTGATGCCTTGTGCAACCTTCTCCTCCTCCGCATTTTGCATTCTGGACATGTATATTATAAGTTGTATTTAATATGATTATTGCTGGGATATGGGCTGTGTGCTTTAATCTTATATTATATTAGTTTTTAAATAATGTTTTTATACTTATATGGATAAATGAAACGTCAGCATGATTTGCCTATATGATGAATATGTTATTACGAGATATACGTCAGAGGGATATAGGGTGTTACAGCTCTGCTTCCTTTTAATGCATTTTTCTTTTCTCTTTTAAAAAATGTGTGTTATTTTCTTTAATATATATGCTTCCTTCTTTTTTTCTACAAGTTCTTTTTACAAATTAAGCCTCATGAAAATTATTATTAACTTAAAGTGGGTCCATCCACATGCCAAAAATACTAAACACATTTTCTTTTAAGGGATAAATTTTATAACGAGACTCAATTTATAAATTAGTTCTCAATTTTGGACCCAAATTTTAAAATTTCTCAATAAGAGGCTCAATTTAACATTTTTTCTCAATTTAAGGCTTGAAATTTAGATTGAGTTCTCAATTTAAAACAAAATTTCATATTTTTTATTTATATTAATAAATTTATTTATATTTCAATTTGTATTCATATTTTAAATAAATTAAGATAAGTTAATGCGCTTTAAGAACAATTTTCATCTGACTTATCTTAATTTATATGGAAAAAAAATATAATTAATTCGATTCATAAAATATAATTTATATTAAATTGATTAATATTAAAATTGATTTTTTATACTTTTATTCATAAAATTAAGAAAATAAAGGAATCTTAATTTTTTGAATTGCATTTATTATATATATATATATATATATATATATATAAATTAATATAAGTCAGATGAAGATCGTTCTAAAATTGTACAAACTTGTCTTAATTTATCTAAACTATAAATACATATTAAAATATAAATAAATTTTAAATATAAATAAAATGAAAATGAAAATAAAAATGAAATTGAAAATTTTGTCTTGAGAACCCAATTTAATTTTCAAACCTTAAATTGAGAAAAAATGTAAAATTGAACCCCTTATTGAGGAACTTTAAAATTTGGGTTTAGAATTGAGAACTAATATATAAATTGGGTCTTGTTATGAAATTTATCCTTCTTTCAAGTATTATATTTTCATACATTTCGATTTTCAAATAATGAGATGTCTTTAGTAAACTTTAGAGTGTGTATAGTCTCCCTCATAAATTAATTAGAAATCTATGGATAATTTGCTTTAACCAAATGAAAAGTAATTTTTTTATGAACCAAATCTATAAAGTAATTGCTTTAACCCTAAACCAGAAAAGTTAATAGATGTGTTTTATGATCCAGTTCCAAATTTGGGGTACAACACCATAATTTTTTTTTCCTCTCATTATTCAAAACCCACATAACTATCATTTCTCATCGAGCTATGTACAGATGATAATTACTAATTTATATTTTAAATGAGAGTGAATGATATATAAGTTACAGTGATTCGTAATTTTAAATTAATGAATTATATATTTTTATTATTAATAATATCCAATCAAAAAATTCTACATCAATCTAAACATTCATTTTCAATATCTAATGTCATATTACAAGCGATTTTTCCAATTTTTGACTAAATTCGAACCAAATGAGACATGAGATGAAACTGAAAAGAGGATAATCATGAAATCGTTTAAAAAATTAAAAAAAATGTGTGATTGAAAATTATTTTAATCCCAAACAAGACTATATTGCTTAATATACCTTTTTTTAAATCTATTTCTTATACCATGTAAATATGGACCAAATTTCTAATTTTTCCAATCCAAGACTCTCTCTTAATTGTATCCCCATATTATCAATCCACACCGAATATCAAGTTACCTTCATGGAAATATTATACTTATACTTAATTGCTTAATATATTTCACTATTTCCAAGAATTTCCAAATAAATCACATTTCAAAATTTTAACAAATATATTTCAGCCCAATATTCTAAAGTTATACTTATATAATAGACATTCAATTTGAACTCAGAAAAATTTCAATACATACAATCCTATATATAGAAATGAGACGAAATGGCATTTGATTAGATGATTAAATTTATGAGTGTTGTATAGCAGGATAAAAGCAGGAGCAATACTGCAAGAGGCTCTCTCTAGTACGACCACAGCATTAGGCTTGGAATTTTGTCTCTCATCCAAATTTCATCTATTTCTATTATTGAATTAATTATTTATCCACTTCTTGGTGACACAACACTTCCAATTTCCATTCTTTTCTTGTTTTTTTTAACTGGGCTAATGAGCTCAATGGCATTAATGGGCTTATTTTGTCTTTTTGTCTGGCAAACCTAATTAAATATGAGCCTTAAACAGAGGATGCAAGAAAACATAAGGAAAGATAATGAACAAGTTGCCCTAATTAGGAAGGGTTTGCACAGCTTGTACAATACATCACGATTTTGGGGTTTCAAATACAGACAAAGTGGAGTTTTGGGCAATATGGCATGAGACACCTAGTACTAAACACAGCAGCCTTTAGCCATAGGTGTTTTAAAACACCTCATTAATGTTTGTACATTGTTGATATACATATGTGGCCTTGTTTAAAATAAACAATGAGATTCATAATGCACAAATTAAGTCTGAAAAACATTTAATTATATGAGATTGTCTATAGATATAGTTCTGATCTTATCATTATCGATATTTTAAAACAAACATAAAATACAAGATTTGTCGAGTATGTAAAATATATGATTATATGTAAATTGTAATTGTTCATGGGTTTATCAAAAAGATCTTAAGGATAGACCTTCATTTCCAACTTACAAAACCCAACTTGAATATTTGAATTTTGTGAGGGGTAAATCCCTAAAATGGAGAGATGCATGTTGGCCTCTATGACACCAAAATAAAATAAAATGTTATTTGAAAAATAATTTATATTGTTTGAATCCATAATTAGAAATTATATAAATTAGGTGAGAAAAAAGAGAACTTCATATTATGCTTCAAAATATATTTATATTGGGCTCTATTTGTAGATAAAAAAAATATGAATTTTGATTATATAATTTAAATTTTCAATATCTACTCAAACGATCTATTTGCACCACTAAAACCATGACACCTATCACAGTATGGATTGAGTAGAAAGGTTGTGTCGTGACAATCAACATGACTTTTCCCTAATTTCTTTTTAATAATGTTTTTTGTCATATTTTGTGACATTCCTCCCCCACCAATAAATATACCAATAAATATAATTTAGGACTGTAAGACAATAAAGCCAACATATGAGGGTTATTAAACTATATTTATATTTATTAGTGATATTTATCCAACTCAATCTAAGATACAAATACAATAACTAAACTGAAATTGCAATAATTGAAATATGAAATTGAAAAAAAAATCAAACTACAAATAGATGCATACTAAATTACAAATATAAAGATACAAATTATATATTTAATTATCAATGCCAAATTTTTGATAATTTTTTTGATATATTTTAATAATTTTTTTAAATAAAAATTATTTTCAATATCAACATTTTAAACTATATCCGAAAAAAATTAATCGATATCAATAGAATATTAACAAAAATCTTTAATGGATTAAAAATGAGTATTATCATGATACTCATATTTTCTTTTTTATTATTATATTAATATTTATGATAACATTTAATGGAATCACCAATAAATGTAGTCTTAGGGATCGATTCAGATAAAATGTTAATTAAAAATTTTGAGTAAGGTCTAAATTAGAAACTGACTACATCACTATCAAGTATCAACTCAGATGAACTCAGTCGAAGTAAATTATACTCTACTCTAGCACATATTTGCACATCAACTAGTCCAATCATGTGTATAAGACATTTCATCTTGAGCCCAACTTCGTAATTGTGGCCCAATCTTCACGAATAGCAGAGTCAAATGGGCTGAGATTATTCAAAATTGAGCTTAGAAAGTCCAACTCCAACTCATAACACTAAATTTGACGTAATTTAAACCATATCAAAATCATTTTCGAGCCCACTTCACACTGAATGAGTATTACTTACTTCCTGACTAAATATATCAACCTACAGTCTATTAAAATAAATTAGATTCTATATTAAACTACTACTAAAATTGATTGAATAGAACTCATAATAAAATATTTGAAATTACAATTATTTAATTACTTCAGTTCGTGCAAAATCGAGAAAATAATAATTTAATTCGAATCAATACTTAATAATACAACTAGATTATCAAATCATTGATGGAAAAATAAAATACATTTGGAATTAATTTAAAATTGAACTTAGAGACAGCTTGAAGATATAATTTAAAACAGCAAAATTTTCTGGGAAGAACGATTATAACTATTATTGTTGTTGTTATTACATGGAATATAAATTTAAAAGATTGTGGTCATTGTGAATTGTCCCTTTCTATGACCTAGAAATAATAATTGGTATAATATTAATTTTCATTATTAAACCTAAAAATGGTGGGCTAAAGTAGAGAAATGCAGGAAGTGTAACCGTACAGAAAGTATTAATGTGTTGGGACTCAAGTGGTCCGCCGCATGCAAATGTGAAGAAAGCATCACATTATGACTTTTACCCACCCACTCTCCTTTCTTTATTCTTAATTTCTAATATAAAGAAAAACACACTTACTACGAATTAATTAATTACGAAATTCACAATTTCTCTATTTTATTATTACAAGTGTTACATCGTTGAAAACTTTATTTGTATTACAAAGCAGACTTTAATAATACCAAAACTATTACAGTGTTTCTGTCTTATAAATATAACCCATTATTAAAGTCAGTTTCCTTATAAAAAGGCTATGTGGCATGATTGCTCTGAAGTACTGTTAATAAAATTTGTATATAGTAATAAATAAGGGTATAATAGAAATATGTGGAGAATTTTATCTTTCAATGTGAAAATGAAACTTGACTATATTTAGGAATGGAGGCAATATGACATACTTATTTAATCTATTAATTGAAATTTATCTAAGAAGAATCATATTTATTGTCATCCATTCCTCAATGACGTATAGACACTAAATGCATAATTCATCATTTCATTAAATGCTGTATTTGGTGCAAGTTTATGAAATATAATACTTATTCTTCACCATTTCTCTTAGAAGAATGTATAGGTATTTTGACGTTTATTGATGTCCAAATAATCAAATATATAAGTATAT
Organism: Scutellaria barbata; assembly: GCA_028654395.1. NCBI lineage: Eukaryota > Viridiplantae > Streptophyta > Magnoliopsida > Lamiales > Lamiaceae > Scutellaria > Scutellaria barbata. The sequence continues at coordinate 6,326,380 of CM053646.1, read as the reverse complement.
AACAAAACTTTAAATCATATAATATATCATATTTTAAAATATCTGAAATTAAAAAAAAATCAGATGCTGTACTATTAAACTCAAAGTAATAATCATTACAAGTGAATGGATATACATCCACAACCTTTTTTTCTAGCCCAACTAACACTTTGCACTTACAACCCCTTATTTACGATCTAATATTCTGATTTAGTAGCAATATGAAATGATAGCCAACTCAGTCCACAATTAATTATTCCCAAGTGAGAAGATACTAATAAGTAATTAAATGGAGATCGAGATTATATATATAACTACATTTGTTTAAATAAAATATATAACATATATATTTGGACTTTTTTGTTTTGTGGCTTTTGTCATTTTCTGTGGTACTTGTATTTTTTAATTTTTTCTATTTTTTGACTTCACACTTCCAACAAACCCCAACCTACTACTTTTTCTCAAGGCTAATCATTCAAACTATGTGTAGTTCTCGACATCTATTAATTAAATAAATTGTTACATAAAACTTAACCTCTTAAATTAAACTCTTTCTTGATGCTAATTCAGAGTTTGGATTTTTTAGTAATGCTAATGCTTCATTTTCTTAATGAGAAATAATTGAGTTGTTTGTGTTTCTATAATCATATCACTACCTCAATTCTAACTTTTTAACAAAAACTGTGATGAAAGACAATAGAGAACTTTTGTGGATTAAAACAAAAACAATTGGCAAAAAAAAAAAAAAACTCTGCGGGTTTATTTTAATATTTTGGTTAAAAAATAAAAATAAAAATAGAGTAAGTTTTGCTAATCGTCTATTGGTCGGCCACTAAGAAGAGTTCAGGATCCGCATACGGCACGGCACACCGCCTGTTACTCTATCATTTCTCTTAATGACCGTTACTCTATCACTCTCTATGAATATTTTCTATTAGTTTAACTTGGCATTGCACCATTTCATTATTATTGTTTAATATTCTTTCTTTTTATTTTATTTTTATATCAAGGTTTAAGATGAAAATTTTATTTTATTAGTAATCTCATTGTTTACAAAACTTGATCAAGTTATACGATTTGAATAGTGAAATCGGATTTGAATAGTGAATTTGGATTTGTTTATCAGTACAAACTAATTAATCCTTAAAATTAACACTTGTACCGACCCAATAAAAATTAGTTTGACAAATCAAGCATTTTATTTTACTTGGCTTTTGTAACTTTTATATATCTTCTAGTAGTTCAAAATTTATTTTGATAGAGCCGTATATTAAAATTTAAAGTCCATTAAATATTTTACTTATTAATTATGTATAATCCCTTTAAGAATTAATATTATATATATGCTTTAACATTTCTTAAATAATTTATTATTTATAAACAGTTTAACAAAACAAAGAAAAGAATATGATTAAAATAAGACTGTTTGAACTAATTGTACCGCTTTTTGATATACCAGGATGTGACATTCCCTGTTTAGAAAACTCAAATGTAAATAATATGAATATTTTGTACCTACTAATTTCATTATTAAAGCACTCCTTAATTATATTTATTTACAGCAATATCGAAAAATATTATACTACACGCATAGCATCAAAACAAAAACAAAAAATCCATTATTAAAACGAAAGAAGATTTATTAGTTCCTGAATTTGGAGATTGCAAATTTATTTGGAAGTAAAAAGAAAAGTAAGCGGAGAAAAGCAGAAAATGAAAAAGTGGAAATCCCACTAAGCCACAATCATATTTTCACAGAGAAGAAAGGAGAGCAGAGCATTCCTTCTAAGTCATCCAAAGCACCTCCCTCACCTACGAGACCAAGCCAAGAATTTCCAAGAATTGAGTAATTTGATAAGCTCAATTCTGTAATTTGTATGTATAGATTTCGGGAAATGGTCGAGATGGAAGGCGGCGCATCGTCCAAACAGCCGCCGCCGCCAATCTCCGATATGTTTCAGAAATTTGCCCTCGCTTTCAAGACCAAAACCTACGAGCTCTTCGCCGAAGACGATTCCGCCGCCGCCGATGGTGACGTCACCCTCCTCCTTGACTCTGCCGAGGAATTCATCCCCGACCAGAAGGTAGTCGTCATTAAACCAGACTCGAGTTCTTCGGGCTCGGATCATTCGGACGAGCAATTAATCGGAGCTTTGGTTCCTTCGCTCTTCGCCACTCTCTCCTCCTTTGAAGCTACGTATTTACAGTTTCAAGCGGCCCATGTGCCCGAAATTGACCCAATTGCCCTTGAACAGGCTGATAAATTGATAGTCTCGAGTCTCCAGAAACTGACCGAGATGAAGAATTTGTACAGGGATTCGAAGAGAAGGAGTTTGGGTTTGAATAGTGGGTTTGACTTTCCGGCAGGGTCATTTTTGGAATTTCAAGTGCAGGAGAATCAGAGCAAGCTGAGGGTTTTGGAGACGATAGTGAATTCTCTGCAATCCCAGATTGATGTCAAGGATGATGAAGCAAAGGATTTGAGGAAAAATTTGGATAAAATCCGGGACATTAATGCTCAATTAGCGCGGAAATTAGGTCTGAAAGGGGGGAATAAGGGTTTGGGGATGGAGGTTTTGTTGACAATTAGGGTTTTTGAAGCAATGCTGGGCGATTCAGTTAAGTCATTGCGTTGTTTCGTGAAATTGCTGATTGATTTGATGCAAAGAGCAGGATGGGATTTGGAGGAAGCTGCTAATTCTGTTTATTCAGGAATCGATTACGTCAAAAAGAGCCATTACCGGTATGCGTTTCTCTCTTATGTTTGTTTGGGAATGTTTCAAGATTTCGATAAGAATGATTTTGGATTGTGCAATACTGAGATTATCTGTAATGGAAATGGCATTAAACATAGTGAAAATAGTGGAGTTGATAGTGTCAACAATGGTTATCTAAGGCAGTTAATAGAACATGTTGCCAGTAATCCCATGGAGATTCTGAGCAAGAATCCAATGTGTGAGTTTTCGAGGTTTTGTGGGAGGAAATATGAGCAACTCATTCATCCAACAATGGAGTCATCGATATTTAGCAATCTAGATAGGAAGGAGAAGGTGCTGGATTCATGGAAGTCATTGTCTGTGTTCTATGAGTCGTTTGTTAGGATGGCAAGCTCAATATGGCTGCTCCATAAGTTGGCATATTCATTTAACCCTGTGGTTGAGATATTTCGGGTGGAGAGAGGGGTAGAGTTCTCAATCCTCTACATGGAGGATGTTTTAGGGAGATGTGGTTTGCTTGGAAAAATGAGGCCAAGAGTTGGATTCACAGTTGTCCCAGGGTTCAAAGTTGGTAGGACAATTGTTCAGTCGCAGGTTTATCTCACCGATTTAGAACAGACTGAGAAGTGAGTTTTATTACAACCTAAGAAGAAGGACTTACGATGCTGGTTGATTGGAATGGAGATGAGAAAACCGTAATGGAGGGAGGTCATCGTCACCAAGAATTTGTTTGTTCAAGTTGGAAGGTCGTGGATTCTGGTCCTTACAATTACATGGTATTTGCCATTTCCGTTCTAGATATACCTGGTCATAGTTCTGTTGAGTGTGTAAATTTTGTCTTAAATGTGTTTTCTTTTGTTTTTCATGTTTATAGGTTCTCTTAATACTTGTAAAGAGAAGAAAATATAGTAAACATTTTCATATTTTGTGGTATGTGTTTCCATGAGAGAGTGGGGGTGTACTAACTTGTAGGAAAACAACTTGTATGTAGCTCAATGTTATTGAGTAATGGAATTGTTAGAGTTACTCACTCAAATCTTTACTGTTGTTCTTGCATTTCAATGCGATCTTTCTTTCCGTGTCTTATAACGACATGAATATCAAGGTTTGCCTTCCAATCAACCCCTTAGTTGTTAAATCCTCAACTAATAAATCATCAGAAAATGTATCCTGCAAGTTTGGAAATTTGATCAAATTTGTGTAATCTACATACATTGCTAGCAGCTTTCTAATAACTTGTCATATTGATCATGTTGTGTACATTAATACCGCGTTCTCTGTGGCTCGTGCATGTGGTTTAGCTCAGATAACTCAGTTTAAATACGAGAATATGTTGACCTGCATAGGGATCTATTTTTTGCTGGTGTGATGTGTTTTAGGTTTCTTGAAAAGATGATTGTATGCAGGAATTGGGTTGAATTGATTCACACAATCTTGAGAGGCACCATTGTTGGTTGATTATCCTCATTATTTGCCATTTTTCTGCCTATCTTGCTACTTGCTACTATTCATTAATATCTCTGTTTTGTGCATACTATTTCCCACAGAATTCTTTATTACTCCAAATGCAAGAATTCAAGAAATCACTCAAATTGTTTCAAATAATTGGGAATTGATCCAAATAAGCGTTCTGGAAATGATCCACTGGAACTCCTTAAGCCATGAAAAATTGAGGCATGGTTTGGAAGAAATAAAGAGTGAATTAACGATAGAAAGTAATCACCAAAAACTGTATACATTTTGCAAAAGAATTAAAACACTCGGATGAATAAGAAAATATATCCGTTTGTGTAATTAAGATTAAATGTGAGTAAAACAGAGAATTTTGTCACTTTTATTTTGTTTTATTGTATTTGAAATAATACTTGCAAAACGTAAAACAAAATGGCCGTGTTTAGAATTGTCCGTTTGTGAACTTCAACAGGGCTGGCCCAAAAGTGGGTATGGGCTTTGAGTATATAATTGTTTACCGGATTCGGCCTTGGTAAACCTTGATTTGGGCCTTCTCATTACATCGTCATATATTTGGACCCACTATCCATTTCTCTCCATTTTGCTACATTAAAAAAAAAAAACACACATCACATCACACCTTCTATTTTCAATAATATTTTGTCATTATCATCACTATTTACTTACAGAAAATGATATTATTAATCAGAGAGCACATAATTTGTAATAAAAGAATACATCAGAATCACGTGTTTTTGTTCCTGAAAACACCTTTTGAATTTATCACATGGTAGAATGAGTTCATGCAAAACTGTCCCTCCATCATTTGGGTTCACTTATATTTTCCAGACTTGAAATAAAAACAGCTGATAAAAATAATGAGTAGCAATCATTCAAATCATTTTTGGTATTCTCCATTTCCCTTCTCATTGCAAACACCCAATCAATAATTTTCTCTTCTACATTGTCTTAACACTACCAAACTATAACTCAGACAAAGATGAACATGCATACAGTGTACCACAAGGTAAGCAAAGTTCTATATCAAGCTCAATGGCAAATTAATTCAACTTACTCCATAGTTGCCTTTAAGTCCTTTCCGGAAAGTTTGTTACTCTATTCGACCCATATAACAAATAAGTCTAAATATATTTATATATCATACAAATTTAAAGTTGAACTTGGATTTTAAATCACTAAGTAAGAAAAACAAGGGTTAAAAGAATCTCAGTGTGTTTAGTTGGATGGATTGGAAATGAGGCACAATATTGATTTGGATCTGGACAAGAATTCAAGTAAGGTTAAAATAAATTTGGCTTGATTTGACATGGAGTTTGGCTGATTAGAAGAGAGATTAGGCAGACATGGGTCCAAATCTTGTTCATTTTCATAAAGATGGGCAATGCAAGAATGCAAGATAAAGTCTTTTTCTTTCCTCAATTGTATATATATCCTTATTAGCAAGATCCTTAAGCAATGTAGTTTGTCTACATTGTATGTGCATTTATATCCATTCTATTACATACTTCACAAGTACACATCAAATATATATACATATATACATGAAATTTAAAAGAAATACAATTTCAGAAAATAATAATTATTTGCAGGCATCAAATATGAAAGGTGAGAATACTACATAAAAACCAGGGGGCAAAATGCTACATGGAACAGAAGGTGCAGATAAAACTATTTTAAAGAAAAATGATGGGTTTAGCAGAGCAATTTGTACTGAATTTTCAATTTTCTGACATAGCTTCATAATGTATTAATTCTGAAATCTGAAGCTATAAATTTGCATGTCATCTCATGGTCAGATACAGAATTTGTGGAAAAAATTTGGCATAACTTTTGCGAAGGTTTGCAAACATTAAAAATATAATTGAGGAATTTCATGATGTGGCTTAAACAATTAAACAAGGCACAAAGCCACTTAAACATGAATTCACTTTGAATCGGGATATTGAATCATTGATACAATTAATTTGTTATTTTCTATTTATTGGTACCAATTTTAACTTCAGTTACAACTAATTTTTTTTTTTTTTTTTTTTGAGTTACAATTTGGGGTGGAGAACTCGAACCTAAAGCCTTGTTGAGTTACAATTTGGGGTAAGGAACTCAAATTTGAGACCTTACTCAAGGTGAGTGATGTACTTGCCGTTAGGCTAAGCCTATGGGTACTACAACCAACCTTTTAATTTTAGTTATTTGTATTTTTCTAACTATTACTATTCTCATTTTGAGTTGTTTTATCTAATTTGTACTTACTTTTCATTTTAACCATTTAATTACTTATAAACAAGAATGAGGAAAAATGCTTCTTATTAGTGTGTAAGTTTTTGAAATACTATACCTGATAATGATGGCACATTAAGTGTAAATAATTCCCAATTGATTACCACATGCACTGATACACATGTAGATTTGTGTGCAAATTTAAATCATCGAAATTACTGTGCATATAAATAGTAAATGTATATATAGTTGATACAATATTATTCACAAGTCAAAGTACAAGAATTCCTTAGATCAAATGATATTTTAAATTTAGCTAATCGAAAACATGTGATGAAGTCAAACATATGATGAAATTTAAATAATGAATTATACTATTATACCAACAACCAATTACTTGATCTGTTATTTACCTCTAACGTATCAATTATTTGTCCAACGAAAATAAGTGTAAAGGTGAATAATCAAAATGAAAAAAAGTATAACGAAAAATGACTTCAAAAAAATATTAATGACCAGTATTAAAAAAAGGACTATACTGATGACAAAATAAAAATACTGAAGACATATAGGTGATATTTAAATAAATACATCCCTTTTTTCTTTTGGTGATGGATTGAACATACTTATAAATGGGGTGCATGTAGAACTACTTTTTGGTTGCAAATAGTCCACCTTAGTGTACAAAATTCACATGTTATAATAGTAAGCATTTATAATATTCAATGCTTATAATTAAACTGAGACATCTTTCAGAAAGGAACATGAGGTGCAAGTTTGGCCATGAACATATCTTTGTCACGAATAAATTTCCCAACTATATGTGTAAGAAAACAACAAAATTAATTTTGTAGTAAAAAACCAGTGGGAAGACACATGCAGTCAAGGCTCAAATGATCCAATGCTAAATAACAATTAATTGGGAGATTTTATTAGATAAATGCAGCACCACCTAAGCTCTCTGCAACTGCCATTGCAGTGTTTATGTTTTCCCAGCTCTACTGAATGCTATGCACCTACCATTGACTTTCTCTACTATAATTTCAAAATTAATTTTAGCAAAAAACAAGGAAACTAGAATTGATATCACATTAATCTACTCAGATCCTTTGGATCATTCACAAGAACCCAAACTCATGTTTCCTCGGTTTCTGAATTCTTGCAGGTGATTACTAGTATAAGATGGTCCCAATATAGGTCATAATATATAACAAGATAATTATGTATGTATATGATCGCTATATATATATATATATATATAATATATCGAGTCTGAGTCATATATATAGAGGTCTGAGTGAAAATCGATCACTTATGATTTCCCTTGACTAGTTACTCGATTTTGTGAGGTAATACTTTTGATGAAATTAGCTCGTGAATAAATTACACAGTAAGTATCGGTTATATTCATGTGGATGTTTGTCATAATCGATCAAATTAGCATGAAGATAAATCAGAGAAATAAGAAAAAAGGTTTTTGAAGCAATAAATATGAACAATTAAAAAACGATCATCATTTTAAGATGGGTTTAAGAGTTTAGTAGTTAACATTCGACATCAAAATCCTCTACCACCCGATCGAAACTGTTAAAACAGTCTACGCGAAAGACATGAGATATCATAATAACAGATGAAGATAGAACCTAACGACATAAACTAATTAATTAAAGACAAGACAAAATTAACATAGAACTAAACATTAATTTGGACCAGCTAGGTGCATTTTTCTTAGCTAGTAAGGAGACACACCCACGTTCGCAGGAGCAAGAAACCCATCTTTCATCAGAACATCATCTCCTTCCTACAAAAAATGAATAATGTCGAATTTAGTTTCCAAGATTTATTTCTTTCTCATTAATGTTTTAATTACATCTAGGGTTTGGATGAAGTACCTGTTGGCACACATTTGGTTTCTTCACGGGTTGATCAGGCACAAGTCCGAAGTGAATATGTGGAAAGTGGGCCCACTAGAAGAAACAAAAAAACAATCAGAAAATAAAAATCCCAAATCATGTAATTTAAAACCCTAGTAAGAGAAACCCTAGTATTAGGTTAGAGAGAGAGAGAGAAAGAGAAATGATTCTTGGATCTTACATTTTTTGCAGCGGCACTGAAGGCCTCCCTGTGACTAATATCAGGGTTTCCTGCTTTGATACGTTGGATCTCGTCCCTGCAATTTTCGTTCTCCCTCTCTTAATTATTATAATATAATAAAGATACTGCATTCATTTACTTTAAAGAAGCTCTTAAATCAATAATAAAGCTGCAAAAACACATGCATTACAATATCTATGGGAGACACACCTGGTGGGGTGGGTGTAGGAGGGTAGGGTGGGTCTCTCTCTCTCTGTGTATATATATATATAGATATATAATTGTATTATAATGACTTACTTGATGAATCGATTGTAGGCAGAAGGGACTCTCTGTCTTTTCTCCGGGGCTGCAAGTGAAGAGAAAATACAAACAAACAATAAAACAAAATGTAGACATTAATTCACTTTGGCTGACTTTCTTTGGATTTCTATATCTTCACTGTCACCTCTCTTTCTCCCTCTCTCTCATCACTACTTCATCATTATCTAATCATGCATTCTTTTACTTTCTTCTTACTTCTCTCTTTCACCATTTTCCGGGGGTATTTTTTCTTGCTTTTTTAAATGCAATCAGATATATAATTAATAATCAAACAACCACCCCTCCCCCCCCAAAAAAAGGAAAGAAAGCCCTTAATAACTTCAATAGAAAAGGAATTAGGGTTTCGGAAAACCTTGAAATTGGAAGAAGAAAATAAACTTTAGTACAATTATTGGGGCAAATTAATTAAACTGTTGATGAACAATGGAATCATGAAATTGGAAGAAAATTGGTGAAGTGGGAGTGAGAGATATAAGTGGAAAAACATGATGAGAGAAGTGAAGAAGAGAGAGATGAATAAAGTTGAACAACTGTTAAAGAGTAAACACAAAATAAATAAATAAAAAGCAGTTTAGAGCTTCTTATTTGGTTAGCAAACTACTGTATACTAGAAAGGCTTGTGTTGACGGTGACTTAAAACATTCCACACACTCAAGAACACAAGGGATAACATTAATGTTTGATGGACCCTAACACAACCAATTCTTCTTCATCTCTTTTTAATTTAATTAATTATTAGCACTCAAAAGATTGAACTGTTTGTGTATATATATAATTAAATTGATCAAGAATATTAATTGGAGTCAAATATCTCACGTCTGTTAGCCACTGGTGGCTTAGGAAGATCCTCCATTCCTCGAACCGGCATAAGGGATTCATTTGGATTTGCCTGATTCATCAGCAAGTTCGAAGGTGAGCTTCGAATCTCCTCCTGCATATTCAAGATTTAAATTACTCATGAATGCCACGGAAAATCAACAAAAAAAAAATTGAAAAAAAAATGATTACTACATCCTTTAAAATTCATAAACAACACAGGGTTTCTTGTTATATATCAAGATTGCCTGTTTATTGAACTTTTACTATCTTTTGAATCTTAATCTTGATCTTAATCTTGCAAAAGAACATTGCAACACGAAAAGATCAAGAAACCCTAATGTGTAAATTTATGTACAACAGAAGAGGAATTAAGCTACAAAATCAAAATCCCATTTATAATAGTTGAAACCCGTTTCTTCTTACTTCCCATTTGTTAAAAAATCTTTAAAAAAAAAAAAAAAAACAGTACATATATACCAGAAGATTCTGAGGAGAGAAGAAAGAGTGACCAAGATGAAGCTGATTGGCAGAAGGGAGGAGCAATCCACGCATATTGACAGAGAGAAGATTGGCACAATGCCCACATCGCACCGTCACAGTCTTGAACAAACTCGTGCAAGGTACATACACCTATACCACAAGGTACAACAGCACCACAGCAGAGGAGGGGTGGTGAGGCAAATAGCAGAAAAGGGAGGGGTATAAAAGAAAGGAAAGGAAAGATACCGCGAGGACAGTGTCACAAAAGTTGCAATGGACGTAACAGGGCTGCTCGGAATTAGGAGAGAGATGGTGGTGGTCCGGTGAGAAAACAGTTGAAGTGGACATTCTCTTTCTTCTTCTTCCTCTTCTTCTTCTTATTTGTTGTTTGGAGCTCCTTTTTCACTTTGATGATGATTCTCAGATATTGATTTGATTGATTGATGGATTGACTGATCAAGGTATGTATATATGGAGGCTCTTGCCTTTGACAGATTAACCACCTTGGATCTGATCTTCTGAATGTTTTCTTTTTTGGGGGTTTGAGTTACCAAAGACAAGAAGCTGATGAGAGAGAGAGAGAGATGGGGTGCCCACTAATATACAACACATTTCAGCACTTTCAACTAAGTCATTATTATAAATGTTTTTATTATGTTTAAAAAAAAAAACACCATAATTTTTATTATTTTAACTCACCATAATTTTTAATCCATCTTCATGACACACAAAAACCAATTTTTTTTGTATATATGTAGGCATATGTAAGTAAATGATATATCTATAGTGTTGGAAAATTCCAACTTTATTAAGCCCATGTTTACTTTTAAATTCTAATCCTTTGAGTTGCCGACCTATAAATTTAGTTAGTTTTTTTTTTTAGCATATTAGTCATTGTTTGTTAACGTAATTTAGTTAGGTTTTATATCTATAGTGTTGGAAAATTCCCAAATTTGTTTTTGTTATTTGTTAACGTAAGTAGCATCTAAAATGCGAGGGTGGGTTTAAAAAAAAAAAAAAAAGGCCAAGGGTGAAAATGGGTCGGATCAGCCTCCCCACAGACCCGACAGCCCGATACGCTTTATATACTATTCATTCTAATTATAGTATCCTTTTAAAAAAATAACAATTGTATTGGGTTTAAGTAATTTTAGTCGGATAATTGGGTGGCACTGCCCATTTAGGTACCCATTTGCATATACATATCGTATATATACGATATATTATATACAATATACATATTATATGCATAATCATTTTATTAGGAAAAATTGCATTTTCATTCAGTAATTTAGGTCTTGTTTATTATTATCAATTTTACGTTTCCTTTCTTTGGTCTTCTAATTATCTTTTTTTTTTTTCCTTCAAATTTTCATCAAAATATGATTTTTAACTACATGTGGATTTTTTAATCTCATTGTCCACGTTGACAAAAATTGAAATTTCAAATAAAATTAGATCAAAATTGAAAGAAAAATATTAAAAATGTGAGCAATATCTAAAATACAGGGAAAGTAGTAAAATGTACATGATATTATATGTTATATATATAATAGATGGTATCTATGTAGCGGGGTATACAAATCGTATACATACTCATACCCGACCATAACCCAACATACGTGATCCTATTACCCGTATACTTGCATGGTAGCTCGACCCAATAGATAAAATGATAATCCTAATTGAAACGATAACCGATCAGTTGGCAATTTTCGTAGCCACATCAGTAGTTCCATCTACCACGTAAGCAATTTTGGACAGAATTGGGGCAAAGTTGAGAATGAATGAACTAGCATGATAATTGATGAAGTTAGAGGACCGAAAGTAAAGAAAAAGGTAAGTTGGAGGACCAAACTTGGAAATAATTAGTGGTAGTATAGATATACAATGAAGGTGTTGATATATGATGTATGTATGTATGGGGATATATGGCGTAGAAAGGAAATGTATGGTTGGCATTCCCGATGGATGAGAGAGAGAGAGAGAGAGTTGCAGAGACGCGGCAGAGGTGGGGGAGAGGAGTGAGAAAAGGACGTGTGCATGTCCTCATTACCTTTCACTCATTCACCTGTTCTTTTCATACTTATGACCCTCTATCTATATCTAAATCTAATCTAACCCCCTTCGTTTTTTTTTTTTTGGTTTAACAAATATATATATATATATATAACCTATTTTATATTTTATTTTATATATGAGTATGTAAACCCTAGGGTAGGGTTAATAAAGCCTAAAATGGCGGGCACCTATCCTCTGCATTTACTATTATTACCTTTGTAGTTGCAAGTCAAGTCCTCTAGGCTCTTCATCAGAATCCCTCAATTACTACTACTTTCTATTTTCTTATTTCCTTTCATTTGGATCAATCACCCATTAATTATAACTCTCCACTTTTTAATTTCTACTAATATACAATCCGAAATATATGTCGGCATTGGAATGATATTCAAGTTACAATTAGCACACAACTTGATTAATTACAAGTGCTAATATCCTCACATATCAGAGAAATTTGGGATTTTAATTTTTTGTACATATATATGGAGACTCACGTTTTGTATCCATGAAGTAGAATATCAACCCTTAACACAAGAATATTTATAGGCTTTTCCTACAACTTGTGCCTTAAAACACCTTATCATTTGGATGGCAAGATCAAATTAATGACACCCTAAATTAGTGTGAATATATATACATATTCTTCTGTAGCCAATAGACTTGACTGTGTGTAGTATCTATAATTCAATTATATATGACTGTCCGGATTGTATGTATGTGATTAAGTACTGTATAATGATGATAAATATTTTTATTTATCTAATCTAATATGTCTCATGGTATAGTTGAATTGGTTTAGCTAGTTGATATGTATAGTGGCGATGACATCTACATCACATGATCATATGAACTAATAAATTTAGATGATTCTAATATTTGATACAAATATTACCTAGGAAATTAAATTGCATTTTGATTTGTTCTCATAACTTTTGGGAGTATTGACTCTACACTTTGTAAATTTAAGTGGTGGTAATTTTAGGTCAATAGCTTTGGAACTTGTGCTATTTGATGACATGATATTTGCCGGAATCTGCAGTTTTCATCGGAGAAACAATTAAATTATAATTATTTTTTTGATGAAACATAGAGGAATGTTGCAATTATAGTCCCGTAATAACTTTGAAAGATTGACTTTTGCTCTTGATTACTACATCTACTAATAAATAGATCAATGTGGTTATTTAGATAAGAACATCTTGAACAATAGGTAAAATTCTTAAGATTTTAATTTTTTTTTTGCTCCAAAGAATTTGTAGCTCCAACAATGTTTTGAAAGTTTACCTTGAATTCAACAGTCAACTTATTTTCCTTTTCTTTTTCTTTCATTCATTTTTTTATATAATAATAATAATAATAATAATATTTCATTTTAGTCAAAAAAATTTTTTTTACGGAAGATAAATGACAATTATTATATAAAAGTAGGATGATGATGCAGTACTTTTTATAACTTAACATATTATTCATATAACTTAAAATATATTAATCATATACTCAAAAGATATTAGTGTAGTTTAGAGTGTAAGTTTGAAAATCTTACAATTTCAAATACAATTTTTCATCTTTTTCGTCCTCGAATTTTCTGCAATAATTTCATGAAATCGAAAACTCTCCCATTAAATCATATGTCAAGAGATAAAGATAGAAAGGAAGATGAAAGATGAAGAAATCACAAAACATGATTTTTGTAATTTAAACTATATGAAGAAGAAGAAGAAGAAGAAAAGAGTGCAACGAAGAATTGAAGAAGAGAATAATGCGCTCTAGAAAAATTAGGGTTTAAGGAAGAAGAATAGAAGAGAAGATGAGAGGTTGCGTGTTGATGAAGAAGTCATGGCCAAAAAAAAAAATATTAAAAAAAAAAAATATATATATATATATATATATATATATATATATATGTGTGTGTGTGTATTGGGTGGGGCACGGATCCTAGAATCCATATCCATAGACACATCACTCAATCATTACATGTTGCGTCCATATATATCAAATATTAAGAAATGTCACGAGGGCTCTAAATCAGATCTAACATATGAAACGATCACTAAAGATACAGTTAAAAAGATAAACTCGTACGAAAATTAGAAAATTTAAGATCCCATATCATAGTCTTATTATCTGATCATACATAATTAATTAGAGAAAATGGCCCCATATGCTACTTTTCCTTAAATTTTCGCGTCAAATACCATACAATTTAATTGGTAGTCCTCATATACCACTTTTACTATAATTTAGTCACCAAATACCACAAATTTTGAAAAAGTCAAATAAGCAAGGAATTGATGAGACATGACTGATTGAATTAAATAATGGAAACTCTAACAAATTTAGTCCATATTCACAATCAATTCTTATACGAAATTAGGAAACTCCAACAAAATATATTAATATAATTTTTTGTGTATAGAAAATTGGTCAATTGTTACACGAAAATTTTTATGGGTAAAATATGATTATAAAATTAATTTTCTTACACAAATTAATTGTCATACCAATTGTTACACAAATTTTTTGATGGATAATACAAATTTTTTAATGTATTAATCCTACACGAAATAAATTAATTAATTTTGTGTAGGAAAAAAAAATTAAATTTTTTTATTTTTTTTCCTTACATGAAATTAATTTTCGTGTAAAGAAAAAAAAATTAAAATTTTTTATTTTTTTCCCTTACACGAAATTAATTTTTATGTAGGGGAAAAAAATTAAATATATATTTTTTTCTTACACGTATTTTAATTTTTTTTCCCTACACGAAAATTAATTTCGGGTAAGAAAAGAAAATAAAAAAAAATCAATTGTTTTTCCTTACACGAAATTAATTAATAGGACTAATATCATTAAAAAAAAATTGTATTACCCATCAAAATTTTCGTGTAATAATTGGTATGACAATTAATTTGTGTATGAAAATTAATTTTATAATCATATTTCACCCACCAAATATTTCGTGTAACAATTGACCAGTTTTCTATACACAAAAAATTATATTAATATATTTTGTTGGAGTCCCATTAATTTCGTGTAAGAATTGATTGTGAATATGTGGACTAAATTTGTTAGAGTCTACATTATTTAATTCAATCAGTCATGTCCCATCAATTACTTACTTTTTTGACCTTTTCAAATTTTGTGGTATTTGAAAACTAAATTATAGTAAAAATGGTATACGGGGATTACTAATTACATTTTATGATATTTGAGGTGAAATTTTAAGGAAAAGTGGTATATGAGGTCATTTTCTCTAATTAATTACATTAGTACATGCCAATGTATATGCTGGACACAAAAATGATGATTAAGCTAATAACTAATAATCATAGGTTCGATTCTCCCCAACTCTAATTATAACTCAATAACAATAATAATAATAATAATAAAAGGATAAAATAATGTGCAAATTGAAAGCGTATAAATAACAGTTTTAGTTTCAGAGCCGGTCCTGATAGTTTGGAGGTCCTTAGACAACAACAAAAAATGGGCCCTAGATAAAGAAAAAAAAAATACACACATAATTCTTAAAAATATTGTCAAGTTACTTTACTATCCAAATTCTATGTTACGGACCATATGTACGATGTTGGAAAAGTACATCACTTACGAAAAAAAGAAATCCAAATAAATAGCAAAAGTATTATTAAAATATTTAGATCTCCTAGCATTTTGAGAAGCAAGTACAACACTCACGAAAAAAAAAGTCCAAATAAATAACAAAAGTATTTATTGAAAATATATAGATCTCCTAGCATTTTGAGAAGCAAAATCATCACCAGTCAAGCACTCAACAACTACAATCAAAGAGGATGTGAGGATGAAGGAAATTTAATATCTAGATTTGAGCAGTTTTGAGAAGCAAAATCATCAACAGCTAAACACTCAAAACGACAATTAAAGATGATGTGAGGATAAAAGAAATTTGTGAGTGATTGGTGAGTGGTAAACAACGACAATCAAAGATGATGTGAGGATGGAGAAAATTTGTCAATGATTAGTGAGTGGTAATTGTGAAAGAGCCATTTATTTATATAACTTAAAAAGTAGTAATGATTTTTCATTTTCAATTCACTAATTCATTAATTTTTTTTTAGTTCTATAATTAATTTAATGAGCTTGAAGTTGGAAAATATTATATATAATGGGCTTACAACTTAAAAATATAACTAGTCTTATTTCTAATAATTGAACCGTTAAACCATTGTATATTAAGAAAAATAAAAAATACTAATATATATAAAATTTTGGGGCTCCCTAAAATAGGGAAGCCTTAGGTCGTGGCTCAGGGTCGGCCTTGTTTAGCGTATCGCATAACGGTTGATTATTTATTATGTTGAATATTCTGTCACATTAAACCACTGCAGAAAAATTGATGATTTTGATACTTACTATGTACTAATTTGCCGATTTTATTATCTGAGTCCTCGTATTTTAATTAGTAAATATTTGTTTACATATTAGCAAATTAATCTTCATTATTACTTAGGTCATAATTTTGTTTCCATGGAAGATAATTAAATTGACTTATGCAGATGAAAGTATTTGTTTTTTTTTTTTTAACTAATATATAGGAACACAAAGATATATAAAGTAACTATAAAATATATGTAAATATGATTGCTTCAATATATCCTGCATATTATTCACAATTGCAGATTAAAAAAAAAAAAGGTTTATTAAATATATATTAATAGAGTGATTTGACTGCTCGCACAGCCTCCTCTCTCTCCCCCCCCCCACACACACAGATACGTTGTTGTCAGTGAAATCAGAAGGCATATCTTCCAATTTTCTCATTTATGTAGCTTTTTGTCCTCACATTATTTCTTTAACTCCATTTGCCTAATTTTAATTAATTCCCTTTTTTCTTCTTTGTCCTTATATCACTATTCCTTCCTCAGATCAATCTTCATTTCTCCAGCATTTTCTTAAAAAATTGAATAAACATTATTTTATTTTATTATATATATGTGTATATAAATTATAAAGTAAAACTAAATTTTCTGTATTTATTTGAGGCAGCTGGGAGAACGAAACCCTAGACCTGCTGAAAAAGATAGGTGTCACTTCTTCTCTAACATAATTGAAAACTATCACATCCAAAGAAATCCAACCTCGTGTGTTTAAATTTAATAAATAAAAAGGGGAAAGAAGTTAAGAAAGTAATAATGAATGAGAGGAAGAGGAAAAAGGGTTTTAAATTTTCTTGAAACCTAGATCCCTGAAAAAGGTGGCAATTACTGTTTCGTCCACTTTCTTGTTCGCACACAGTCATGTGGTCCACCGTCCATCAGACTTGAATATATCTCCTTTGTACAGTAATGTGAGTGTTCATCATTCATGTCAATTCCAAGTGTAGCAGCATGTTAGTTGCATGTTTGGGGCTTCAATTATTTCATTGCTCAACATAACTAAACTGTGGGATTATTACATTTATATATGTCCAATTCCTTTACTGTTTGAGGATATACTCTTCACCTATGCAATGTGACCAATATGTGGCGAATTGTACTATTATACTATTATCAAATAGATTCCACAATGATTCCATTTTCTTGTTCACGTTTCTAAATAAATTAATACCATGTAATGTAAATAATTACATTCATCACTAATTATTCCATGATTAATGTAAAATAAAATAACACACAAAATATAATAGAAGATGATAATTATAGGAAAAATTCATTTTTAATATTAATTAAATAGATTGTGTCTGAAACTAGTCCTACAAATTTGAAAATCAATTTTAGTCTTATAACTCAACTTCAATCCTTTTCTTTTGGAACTAATAAAATCCGTTGAAACTTAGTGATTTTCAGTGAATATAGCACAATCATGTTGATATGGAACTGTCTTTCGATTTTATTTTAATTTTCTTTTAAATTCCACATAAGCATATTAGCATTACTGCCATGCAAACATGCAAACCATGCATGCAGAGAAATAAAGCCACGTCACCATCTTGCTGTTAGTTTGTTATGCATATGTTACAAGATTCCTTCGTCTAGATTGTTCTATCAGCTCTATATATACTCATGCATTATGATGTAATCTCTCAAGCTTTTCAATAATATTCTCATGGTTTCTGTTCATATCTCTTTTAGCATGGTATCAGGAGCTTAAGGTTGCTAAGCTCGGCTTCAATGGCAAACCTCGTTTTGCCTTCTTTTCCTACTCTTACCTTACGATTGGATCGAGCAAATTATGGCTATTGGCGATCACAAATCCTTGCGTCTGTCACTGTGCATGGTTTTGATTGTTTTTTACATGGAGATGAGGCAAGCATTCCTGAAGAGTTTACTTTGGATAGAGATTCTGGTATGCAAGTTCGAAGTGTTGCGTTTACTGATTGGATTCGCAAGGATCAATTACTCAAGAGCTGGCTCCTAAGTTCTATTTCAGATTCAATGCTTGGTTTTGTAAGCCGTTTTACTCATGCTTTTGAGATTTGGCGATCTCTTGAGCATCAATTTCGTTCGCAATCTAAAGCTCGAGCTATGAATTTGAGATTTCAACTTCAGACTCAAAAGAAGGGTGATCTAGCTATCACTGATTATGTCATGCAGATGCAAAACTTGGCGGATCAACTTCGGGCGGCAGGTCATTGTATTGATGATGATGAATTGGTATTATATGTGCTTGGTGGTTTAGGTGCTGAATTTGAGAGTGTGGTTGTTAATCTAACTACACGTAGTGAGTCTCTTTCTATGGCTGAAGTCCATTTTCTTCTTCAAACGCATGAGATGCGGCTTCATCAACAAGCTGCTTTTTCTCCGAGTGTGAATTATGGTGTTGCTCGGGGTGTTTCTGATCGAGGCAGAGGTTATTTTCATCAGCGAGGACGTGGTAACTTTACCTCTCGAGGTAGGGGTGGTCGCTTCTTCAGAGGAGGACGTATTGTTTGTCAAATATGTGGTAAACCGAATCATGTAGCTATCAAATGCTTTAAGCGGTTTGATGTCTCCTTCAATGGATTGGAGAATTCTGCAGTTTCTCAGGTGCAAGCTAATCTATCTAGTGCTCCTATCTCTGCGTCTCAGGTCTCCAACTCTGGAAATTCACTTGTTGATCCTCACCTCTCTCATCAATCATCAAATTGGGTCATGGACAGTGGAGCTACACATCACGTTTCTTCGGCTCTTGAAAATCTTCATTTGGCAACTCCATATCAGGGTAAGCAAAGGCTGATTGTAGGAAATGGTTCCTCTATTCCAATCTCTCATACTGGTTCTTCTTCTTTTCCTTCCTTATCATCTTCATCTATTCAACTAAACAATGTTTTGTTTGTTCCAGACATTACTAAAAACCTTCTTAGCATTTCACAGTTTCTTAAAGACAATCAAGCTTTTATTGAATTTCACTCTGATTGTTGTCTTGTTAAGGATCTGATATCTCATCAAATATTGTTGAGAGGAGCTCTTAAGGATGGCTTGTACCAGCTTGATCTTGCTCACATTGGCTCTCATCTTCCATCGCATGCTATGCTCTCCACTTGTCACACTGAATCTTCTACTCCAACAAGCCTATGGCACTATAGATTAGGACATCCTTGTAATGCTACACTCTCTCATGTACTCAAGACAATAAAAATTCCATGTTCTTCTTTGATAAACTTCTGTGAAGCATGTAAACAAGGCAAAATCCATCAAAAACATTTCTCCTCTATCACACATACTACATCCAAGCCTCTTGAAATTGTGCATACTGACTTATGGGGTCCAGCTTCTACTGCCACTAAGGAAGGGTACAAATATTATATACTTTTTGTTGATGACTTCACTAGATTTTCCTGGATATATCCTCTTCAATCCAAGTCTGAGGCTTCTAGCATTTTTCAGAAATTTCTTCCTTTAGTAGAGAGATTATTTGGGACTAAACTTAAGGCTCTACAAAGTGATATGGGGGGAGAGTTCATAGCCTTGTCTTCGTTTCTTCAGAATCATGGCATAAGCATTAGGTATTCTTGTCCTTATACACACCATCAAAATGGTCTTGTAGAAAGAAAGCATCAACATGTTACTGAAATTGGGCTATCCTTGCTTAGTCATTCTCATCTTCCATTGTCTTTTTGGTGGCATGCCTTTCAAGCTGCCGTTTTCTTAATAAATTGTCTTCCTTCTCTTGTGCTTAAAGGTGTCTCTCCTTACTTCAAATTGTACAAAAAGCACCCTGATTACATGTTCTTAAGAGCCTTTGGTTGCTCATGATTTTCCTACCTACGGCCTTATAACAATACCAAGCTTCAATTCAAGTCTCAAAAGTGCATCTTCATAGGTTATAGTATGTCTCATCGAGGCTATAAGTGTCTGCATCCTAGTGGCCGTATCTACATTGCAAGATCAGTGGCATTCAATGAGCTGGAATTCCCTTATAGTCAGTTGTTTCCATCCACTACTTCTTCAAAATTGTCTCAAGTTTCATCTACTCTTCCCATACTACCAATCTCAATACCTACTGGTCCTACTATATCTTCTTCAACTTCTCAAGGTGATTCAAGCCATTCTTATTCTAGCTCCTCTCAATCCTCCTCTCAATCCTCTTCATGTTCTCCTCATCCAGCACCTCATTTACCATTACCACCTTCTACCTCTATACATCCTATGCAAACAAGGTCCAAGAATGGCATATACAAACCAAAAGCTTATACTCTTAACCTTCTTGATCATGAACCTGTATCTGTTGCTCAGGCATTGGCTTCCCCTCACTGGAGACTTGTCATGCATGAAGAGTTCAAAGCCCTACAATCCAACCATACGTGGGATTTGGTTTCATATACTCCTGATCTCCATCCTATCACCAACAAGTGGATCTTCAGAGTTAAGAGAAAACCTGATGGTAGTGTTGGAAAGTACAAAGCTAGACTGGTTGCTCGGGGGTTTCAACAACATGCAGGGGTGGATTTTTTTGATACCTTCAGCCCGGTGGTGAAGCCATTAACTATACGGCTTGTCTTCACCATAGCAGTGACAAGAGGATGGTCTATACAACAGGTAGACATTAACAATGTTTTCCTAAATGGTGCACTTAAAGAGGTTGTTTACATGGCTCAGCCCGAAGGTTTCATAGATTCCTCTTATCCTCAACATGTTTGCAAACTGGTCAAGGCTATCTATGGTCTTAAACAGGCTCCCAAAGCATGGTATGAAACTCTCACTCTATTCCTTTTGTCTTTGGGCTTGATTCGATCGATGGCAGATAATTCTTTGTTTCACTACAACAAAGGTGGCAAGATGCTCATTGTACTAGTGTATGTGGATGATATATTAATCACTGGCGATGACTCTACTGCTATATCCGATCTAATTGGCAAGCTGCATTCCCGATTCTCCTTGAAACACCTTGGGGATGTCAGTTACTTTCTAGGGACTGAAGCTCATCGAAGTACTCTTGGTATTCATCTTTCCCAGTCCAAGTATATCAGGGACATTCTTCATGCAGCTGGATTATCAGGTTGCAAACCAAGTCCTACTCCTTATCTTGCTGGTATGAAGCTATCTCTTGCTGATGGTCCTTTATTTGATCATCCTACTTTGTATAGAAGTGTTGTTGGCAGCCTGCAGTATCTTACCCTTACTCGACCAGACATTGCATTCATTGTGAACAAATTGAGTCAATACCTCCACCATCCCACCACCAAACACTGGTTAGCATGCAAGCGAGTACTTAGATATTTACAAGGTACACTATCTACGGGCATATTGTTCAAACCAGTAGCTCGAATGGTTCTTGAAGGTTATGCTGATGCTGACTTTGCCAGCAACCTTGATGACAGACGTAGTACAAGTGGTTATTGTATTTTTCTGGGTTCAAATCCTTTAACTTGGAGTAGTAAGAAGCAAAACGTAGTTGCTCGAAGCAGTACTGAGGCAGAGTATCGATCCTTAGCTCTAGCAACAACTGATCTTCTTTGGTTACAAAGTTTATTTGCTGAGTTAGGCATTACAATTGAGAAGCCTGCGGTTCTTTGGTGTGACAATATGGGTGCAATCAAACTTGCGTTTAATCCTGCTTTCCACTCTAGAACTAAGCATATTGAAATGGATGTTCATTTCTTGCGTGAGAAAGTGCACCAGAGGGAGGTTGATGTCAGATATGTGCCAACTGAATTTCAGATTGCTGATATACTTACCAAACCACTATCTGCTGCTCGTTTCTCGTCTCTTCAGGCCAAGCTTTCTGTTCTACTTGATCCGGGTTAGCTGCGCGATGGAGCATATTAGCATTACTGCCATGCAAACATGCAAACCATGCATGCAGAGAAATAAAGCCAAGTCACCATCTTGCTGTTAGTTTGTTATGCATTTGTTACAAGATTCCTTCATCTAGATTGTTCTATCAGCTCTATATATACTCATGCATTATGATGTAATCTCTCAAGCTTTTCAATAATATTCTAATGGTTTCTGTTCATATCTCTTTTAGCAAAGCATAAGAAGTCAAATACTAGAAATGTTGTGAGGGCTTTCACAATTGGGGAGTCAATAAAGCAGACTCCCAGCCCCAGATCAAACACCTCCTCTTTTCTTATTTTTATTCTAATTTTTTTAATATGAATTTTGGTGAACATATAAAGCTAATCATTATGAATCTGCTTTGTTGCTCCAATCATTAAATCCCTCCTAATTTTCAACTTTTGATTTGTTATGCTTATGTTGATCTAATAAAATAAAATAAAAAGTTTCCATGTAAGGGATCACTTCATTTAAGTGGTTGAAAATTCTCAAATTTTTTGTTACATATGAATAATGATTCAATTTCTAGTGAAATTTATAAATATTTTTATAAAAAAAAAAGAACTAAAATTAGATAATCTTTTGAATGGTTGAATTAAATTGGTATTTTAAAATTTGAAACATGAAATTTCAAATACTACATTTTATTAAACTAAAAGAATTTTGTTGTCCTATAATAACCTCCTCAACACCTTTCTTTGGAGAAAAATAATTATTACGTCATCTATACTATACCTTATTTAATTGTAAAATTGATCCAACTTAGAGTTAGAGACGACAAATTATTATTCCCTTACAAACATGAGCCACAATTAAATTATAATCAACTTTAATAATTAAATAATAATTATTATCTAAATAATTACAATACCTCTCGGTGACATCATCACTACATGGCATGATCTGTTCGTGACATGTCATCATAATAAATTGGAATTCAGAAATTCCACATTGTAAAAAAATTTCATAGTCCTGAAAAAGTTGCGAACTCAATTTGTGAATGTGGAATTAATATATAAACTTGGGAATTGAATGCCAATGCCGATGTGTAAGACTCCAGTCACTACATTTTCTCATGTATGTTTATAAATCATATATTAAAGGAATTTTATCAAAACAAATTTAAAAAGATAAAGCCAATTATCAATCTCATGTATGAAAAATAAATCTTATCAATTCAAGATTTGAAAGATTGTAAATTATGAAATTAAAATTCCAAAACGTAACATTCAATTGTCAATTGAAAAATTAAAATTTTGTTGTATTACTTTAAAATTTTAATTTGTTAGCTACATTGTCGTATATCTTGTATTGTTCGTTAGTTATGATATTTAATAGAAAAACATGAGATAAATTTCATTACAAGACTCAATTTATAGATTAGTCCTAAATTTTGAATCCAAATTTTAATGTTTCTCAATATGAGGCTTAATCTAACATTTTCTCAATTTAAGGCTTGAAATCTAGATTGAGTTTTCAATTCAAGACAAAATTTCATGTTCTTTTTTATTTATATTTATAGATTTATTTATATTTCAATATATATTTATATTTTGAATAAATTAAGATAAGTTAGTGCGCTTTAATAACAATTTTCATCCGACTTATCTTAATTAATTAGAAAAAAAGAAAGAAAAAAAATAATTAATTCAATTCATAAAATATAATTTATATTAAACTGATGAATCGTAAAATCGATTTTCTATACTTTTATTCATAAAATTAAGAAAATAAAGAAATCTTAATTTTTTAATTGTATTTATTATATATATATATATATAAATTAATACAAGTCAAATGAAAATCGTTCCAAAATTGCACAAACTTGTCTTATCTAAACTATATATACATATTAAAATATAAATAAATTATAAATATAAAAAAAAATTATCTTGAATTGAGAACTTAATCTAATTTTCAAGCCTTAAATTGAGAAAAAAAAAAAAAAAGTACAATTGAGTCTCTTATTGAGAAACTTTAGAATTTGGGTTTAGAATTGAAAACTAATCTACAAAATTGGGTCTTATTACGAAATTTATCCCAAAAAAATATAATTGAATACAAAATTTATGTTATTATTATTATTTTATATATTTTCAATACATGATACCACTTTAATTATAATTAAATACATGTAAGCAATACTAATCAAATACAAAAATATTATACTGACTATCTACATATATTACATGATATGGTAAAAGATGTGTACGTGTACTCATTAATGAAACATAAGACGTAAAATACAGTTGGAATAATTTAAATAAAATATATTAAATTTTATGCAATGTGACAATTTTTAAAAGGGGGACATTAAAGATTGAACATAAGTACAGTTTACTGCAATTCAAATCTTGTATTTGTAAATGGGCTTTACCTTTATTAATTAACTGATTTAAATTAAATTATATTTAAATTTTAGCAGTGGGGACAAAGACCAAATTGAAATAAGTTGACATGGTCCCTTCAATTCTTTATTACCCGTGAGACATCATTTCTGCAGGAAATTGCTCAAATTTAGCAACCTTTTCGAATTTTCCTTTCCTTTTAAGCTCCCATGTTTCATTCTTCAACATGCTATCTCAACTGCTTCACTTTATACACATTTGCTACACACACACACACATATATCCAATCTAATTAATAAAATCTAAATATGTATGTCTACCAATGCACCTAATCATACACAAAATGCTTTCCATCATTGCCTTCAACTCTGTTTCTTCATTTCATAATTGCTCAATTATATATCTGTCTTTTGTTACTGAAAAAGGTTGAATATAACTTGCTAGTCAATTTTGTTGCTAATGTGTTTTTATACATATGTTGTGTCCAAGTTTTTGAAAGGGATATGCGGATAGCACCTATTTTTACCACAATTAGGATAGTGAATTACTTTCTTTATACAATATATATATATATATATATATATATATATATAACAATTCATATTTCCTTTATTGATAAGACATAAATAATATCTATTTTCATATCAGTCAACAACTTTACACTATACACATGTGAGTACAAGGGTTATTTTAGACTTTTCACATAAATTATGGTAGAAAAGTAAAGAATTATATGTTATGGTAGAAAAACTAATTTTATTTGCTTAGTGGTATAAATGACTATTGTACCTTTTTTGAAATGTCTATTTTAAAATACTTTTAAATTTTATAATTCATCACAATATTTACTATATACAAAGCAATCAGCTTAAATTGGAAATGTATTCGTATATTTACAGTTGTGGGGTGGGGGAAACCCATACACATAGCCAAAATCAAGAATGAAAAAAGCAAAATATAATGTATTTAAGTGTAATAAATAAGATGAGAGGATATAGGGTTTAAGCCATTGGACATTAGTTGTTTCTATCTTTTTGTCGTTTCATAAAGTAATTGGGGTAGGGGGTTTATTTACATGCAGACAGTATGGATGCTTTGTACTGGTCCTAAACCAATCTCACCACATAATACATCACTCTTTACACTATTATTTCACATTGCTATGTGGATATGTGGATAGATATGTAGAAATGTTATAAGGATCTGTTTGGGGAATTTTTTCTTCTTTTCTTACTCAATTTACAATTTCAGACCAAAGTAAAAAAATTAAACCTATATACAACGGTTATTGTGATATTTGTACTTTTTTTTTTTTTTTTGTGTCTGGTAAAGGAGGTATTTAGCAATTACTTCAATTATTCCTAGCTTTGATTATTTATAGAAACTGACTTTCCAAGTTTAAAATCGTAAGCAAATCTTGGTGTATATCTGGCATCTTGCTTTCTCTGTTTCTTTTTTAAATCATATATAACTCTCCATTCATTCTTTTCCTCAATGCATACATGTATAATAGTAATGCATATTATAATTATATAAAATGACATTATTACTACGCACACCACTCATACGATCAATATTAAATTAACAAATAACTAAAATTCCTTTAATATATAATAATAGATGGGTGGGGCTCTATACACACCCCTACAATATTAAACACACCCCAAATTTTTTATACCTTTCATTCTATTTTTTTTAGAAGGATGTGTATAATAAATTTTAGGGTGTGTATAGTCTCTCCCCGAATAGATAATCTGGTATTTGTAGGGCCCTTAATAAGTTAGGTATATATGTAAGATTGTGCAAAAAAAAAAAGGCCCTTTATTATTATAATACATGGCGGCACGATGAGGATGGATCGACAACATTGTCATATGATAGCTTCTCAACTAATGGAAACCCACTCCTATGATGCTCTATCTACAGACAATGAAAAAGCAAACAAATTAAGTTAGGAATCGAAACCTATATACATACTAGAAACGAATAAATGAATTTTTTTCGATTTTGTAATTTTATAATTTATAAGATAGATAGGTAGATTACATATGTTTATTTGATTAGGCTGTTTGTCAGTTCCTGTCGTTGACATTACATATTTCAATATGTAGCTTTTGGCTTTGCAAAAACCCATGCCCTGTTCACCAACACTCTTCTAGCCAACATTGTTGTGTACTACTCATTTATACATCCATGAATTCCAACTAAGGAATTGGAAATGGCATCTGGTCTTCTTTTCTCAATCCACAACATTTAAAATGTTGGGTAACTTTGATAATCGATGAAGAAAAGCCAATAACTTTATAATTTCATTAAAATGTCTTCTGAACTTCTAAAAGGTTGGTGAAAAATGATGGCTACTTTTTGTGATGAATTAAAGCACATTTTCATATTCAAATGTTAAATAATATAATATATTTAAATGATGGAATTGGTACATGTATCCCCCCACATAAATTCATGTTTGTAGTACTGTGCCAAAAGAAGAGAGGAGAAAAAAACATTTTGAGAGAGAGAGAGAGAGAGAGAGAATAGTGTGGAAATCGAGAAAGATGAAAGATGATAGCCGCAATAAATGAGGAAACATGTTTTTGGCATCTCAAGCTCAACAGTAGTAGGGCTGTCCATTTACAAAATTACACTTAACACTAATGAGTACGTACAACCCCTATGTCCTAGGAGATTGCCTACTTCATTCATTTCACATTGTTATTAAATAACTAAATATATAGACTTCATAGGCCCTGTTAGTATTAGTGAGAAAACATGTCCACTTTCTTTTCTTTTTGCCATACTAACCAGCAGATTCCCCCCAAATATGTGACACTCTCTCTCTCTCTCTCTCTCTCTCTCTCTCTCAATATGTACACATACATACATCTATACATTTAAGTCTCACCATACACATAAGCACATTAAACAACCTTGCATCTGCCCTGTCAAATTCAAATAAAGTTGTACTTTCTGTACTTCCAACATTTGATGCTAAAGATTGACTGATTCTGTATATATACTATTATGGTTCTGAATCTGGAATTTCCAAATTTTGTACTACACCATCATGAAACAGTCCAATAGCTATACATGCTCTAAAATCACTTGAAATTTCGATTCAGCAACAGAAAACTTCGAATTTTGGATCACTAGGAACCAGGCGATCAAACAGAATAATGCAATCTCACTATTCACACATATTATTAAGATTGGACAGCTAAAGAGTGTTTGGATCACAAACAAATCATTCAAATGAAATTTCAACTTAAATGCAATTGCATGGAAATTAAAGAAAAATAGGCGTGGTACCTTGCAATCTAGAAGGTTATCGTCAGCACTACTTGCAGGAGTAATAGTCAGCTTTTATGGTGAGGAAAGCTGGATCAAATAAATGACAACTTCATAGAATTGTTCAAAATAGAGTCATCTTAAACTGGTCAAATACAAACAAAAGAGTTAAGGAGAGACTAACATACCAAATTAAGTTCAAATAATCCGCAAAAATCATAATTAGGTCACGGTTAATAAAAGCGAGAGGAAGCCCACGTACTTTATAAGTCTTAAAGCCTTTGGAAGCTGGTATAAAGATCCTAAAACGCCATCCTGAGAAAAATAATGATGCTAGGAACAATCTACATATTAATTGAAAACACCAAGTGTGAAGGGACTCTTCAATCAACAATCAATCCAATATGATCTACATTACTAAAATAAGCCTGACCATATCCTTTCTGTACATGAAAAGATGAAATGTATTGTGTATTAGGCAGGTCAGAAACCATAACCTTAGAAAGAATTTTCTTCTGGAAAACTACACCAGGGAAATTCCTTTAATAAGCCTCTTTCACCCAGTTCAGGAACAAGTAAGGTCTCTATTTACTTCGAAAGCCAATAGATGATAAGGAAAAGTGTACAAGCAGCAATAACTGCAGATAGGATGAGAGTGTCTCGTGATCGCTTTCTTTTGATCGAACCTGGGGGGTCATTGGATGATGAGACAAATCAATCAACGTAGATTGCACGTAAAACATCTAGATGCAAGTTCTCTGAACAGAATATTACCAATTAGGCCACGAATGACTGGAAATTTGTCTCCAAGTTGCTTGACTTTTCCTTGGACATCTCCGAATAAGGCCCTTTGAGAGCCCAAGGCAGTTCTAGTTGCTTGAGCTTGACTTATTACATCATCAATCTGTAAAAAGTTGGCCAAAATGTTTAGCAGCTTAAACATGGGATATCCTTCACATGCTTTGATATGTTTATGCACATGATTATCCAAAACTACAAGACATTGAATTGATCTGATGTAGTTCAACAATCACAACATCGGGTACAACATTGATATCAATAACTACAATAAATTCAACTCCCTCATCATCTAACTCGATTCTGGGTTCATCAATCACAAAAATAAAAACATTATGTTTGTCTTTGTTTTGTGTTTCAAGGATATATGTCTTGATAGTGGGTGTTTAAGATGATGATAACAGATGGTGAAACCATGGAGGTATTGGTTAATTTTGTTGTAGTGGACGACATAAGTTAATACAGATGTCAAATTACTTTTGTTCTCATTTGCTAAGAGGATTGAAATAATAATTTAGTCAAATTCTGTTTTCTACATACATTAGTGTAAGTAAGTGTATTGAAACTCATTTTTATATTTTAGGGGACATATTATACTGAATGAAAAATAAAAAATTATTTGATTTTAAACGAAAACCATATTTATTATAATGAAAATAGGTGGAAAACAGAATAAATATAGGTATGTAGCCTTAGTTAGGAAATAGTAAGGAATTCCAAGAATATAAACTCAAAACACTTTTTTCATTCTGAAAAAAGTGTTTTGAGTTTATAACTCAAAACCGCTTCGGGATATTGTTAACAAACATGGCTATGATTCTTCTGAAACCATCCCAAGACACAATAGTTAGCTGTTTATAAATCTTACATGAGATATGCTTCCATGGATGGCAGCCCTCTCCCGTAACAACTGCATTCTTGGAGAACCACTCCCAGAAGCCTGCATAAACTCAACTTTCAGGAACATAGCGATCATAAAGAAATTTGTGTATAAACATAGCTTTCAATTAATCGCCCTCACCTTGTATTCACTGATATCATCTCGCACAGAACTAAGAAGTTCTGCATGTTCCTTCATCGAGTTAATATTTCCCTTGATACGTCTGAATTCCTACACAAGTATCCACAGTCAAGTCCACCAGAATTCTGATAAAATTATGGGGAAGAAAAAGGGGGGAAACGACGCGTGAAGCATTGACAGAAAGGAGACAAAAAGGCAGAAAAGGGTTAGGCTAAAAAGACTCAAAACTCCTTCATTGTGGTTTAACAACCATCAGATAAAATAGATTCAAATCAACCACATCTATGAAACAAAGGGTTCAGGAAATGAAGATTAGGATGAACAGGTTTACTGTTAATGCATGTTTTAGACGACCTGGAAATAATACTAACTAAATCATTGAAGTTAAATTTTGTAAAATAGAGATAGACTCAGCTCAGAGAAGTCCAACTATAATATAAGCTAGTATACTCTATTCTTCAAGGTAAATTGATCTAAAATAGAAAGATGAATGTACGCATATTTGAAACTAGATCATAGGCAACATAGCCATGAGCAAGTGAAATGCATAATACTTAAAGATGTAAGAAGAAAATTAAATTAAAATAAGATAAATAAATTATTACAAGTTGAACAATATGCAGAACTAAAATATGCCAGATGATCAAATCACGATAGTTGCCATGTAGGAAGGAGAACAAAAGAAAATTGAAACATAAGGTATGACGTTTTTCATCATGAATCAAAATGATTGAAGCTGTATTTTTTTCTATAGATGGATATATGAAGATACATGTGATTATATGAATATATATACATAGATAAATGTAAACATGTTTTGTAACTATGATTATAATTGTTGACTACAAGTAATTGGATTAAAAAATCAATGTACTCATATGACATTAGTTAGGGTTTAATTTTGTATATGTGATTCACATACATGTTACATAAGTTCAGCCCTCGTTATAGAAAAATTATCAAAATATATGAGATTTGAGTATTAACATGCTAGTTATCAGAGAATAAGCCCTCGTTACAGAAATGAAGTGTCGTAGAGGAAAAATTGCACAAATTACGAATTTGATAAATGGATAAATAAATCAGCATGACTGTATAAGCCATATCAACCACCTTCTAGTAACTCTGAAGTTCATCACTATTTGAGTAGAAAAAGGATGACTGCATAGTAACACCAATTCCTAATTCTTGTTATTACTTATTGAATACATGAATATCAGAAGCATCAAAGACAAGGACAGATCACAGATGGTACAAACTAACCTGGGTAAACTCATGTAAGATATCCCTATGCCTTGAAAGCTTTTGAGTAACTGAAGTCGTAGGAGCAGATGATGCAGCACATCGACTCATTGAATCGTTTATATCCAGTAGCTTCTCAAGTAATGACTGAATCTCCAATTCCATAGACTTCCATGACCTGCTGGATCCAACAGTTGGTGAACCACTATCTGTATAGCCTGGATACATAATAAAACCATCAGAATGACAAGAACTCAGGCCAGATGGAAGTTATTACAGGAAAAGGTTTTCTGGTGTCAACGAATATGCTGCCAAAACTGATGATCTCAAAGTGAAAACTCTTCAATCGAGAAAATTTATTCCCATACTTCAGCTGCTAGGTCACTCCTTCAGTTAAAGAAGTTCACAGCATTCTTTATGTACAATTCAAAACTAAGAGGGGCTTTTTGTCGAAATACAGGAAATTCATTCATTAACTAAACTACTTATATTAAGATTCATTTCACTACTTCATATCGGTGCAGCTTACCAATTTACATCTTCTTTGAGCACATGAGAAGGAAGTAGAGATAGATTGATATAGTGCATTCATCTTTATTCAGGATCAAGCAAGTTAGGCAGTACATTAACTCACTTACTTGCAGAATGTAGAGCTATACTTGCATTGTACTCCATATTGCACATACTAACCTCATCACAGCTTAAAGGCCTACAGTCAAATTGTTTATAGCTCAATGAAGAAATATCAATAGGATGACCAAACACTATTGACCAACTAATTGCCCCACCTACATATACCAAATTGCACAATTATTCCCTTTCACCAAAGCTCAATATTACTGAATGGTAAACTATTCTTATTGTTTCTCTCTAAATCAATCAGCCAGAGTTTTACTAAGTCATCTCTAGATCACCAAATTCGAATCAAGTAAATTCATCTTCAAATCACCTGCGTGCAACTAATTCATTAACTATACCTTCTATAACACATTTATCTGAAGTTTAAAACGCCACATCCCAATTGGTTCTAACGCAACCTGGTCAACGAATAAAGAATTCCATAGCACACTAACATGAAAAGAAAAGAAAATCTAGAAGCAATGATGAAATTCCGCATTAGTTTCAGCAAGTCATGATAATTGGAGAAAATGCACGATCTCAATGAGATCAAGGGTTTAGGAAAGTCTGAAACCTAAGAGCTAGCTTATAAAAAATGTTGGATTTACAAATGTATTTTCCGAAATGCACACAAATATACAATTACACCAACTCATAGCCATTGACAATTGATTCAACCAAAATATCCGGGTCAAGAAAAGAATTGATTGACAGTAGATGCACGGAAAAATCAGTACCTCCATGGGTGACGCGAGCGCCAAGCTTAGCATAGTTAGAGAGCTTGACATCGAGATCGCCTTCCACTTTCCGAGCCTCTTTCCGGAGCTCCTCCCAACCCGATTCCTGCAACACGTCCATTTTCGGGTTCCCAGATATTCGGATCTGGAATGATCCGACCCGTTTCCAAGATACTGCTTGTTCTATGTATCAATATGATCCGAATCTTTCGCTTCTTACTGATAAATCGGAGCGGGTAGTCGGTCCGGGTCACGCCGGTTATCACTGATGCAGTTGTTTTAACACTACTGTTTCTTTGATTTTCATTGATAATGATCAGTAATGCGCGTCGCTCCATCTTTTTTCTGTTGACCTCTAATTACCCTTTTACCCCTCTATGATCTTACGAACTACTATTTTTTCCTTTTTTTATTTTTTGTGTCTGATGTAATATTTTTCGAGCAAAATTGATATTTTTCGTCCCCCCCCCCCCCTTTTTTGCATTTCTTTCTTCTTCTTTGTTTTTTTTTTTTTAGCTAAAATTCTGATAACGCAATGTTTCAGTCGAAATTAATCGCAACACAAATTTATGTGTGCTTATTAATTTAACTCTTAACAAAATTTATCAATGGAATGTAACACTATTTCAAAGAAATATCTAATTGTGAAATGATAACATTTATACTAAATGAATATAAAGAGTTTCTATAAATATCTTAATGGTAGTAATGGTCGTAATCCAATAATAAGCAATGTACCTGGAATTACTCCTATGCAGATAGCTAAATAATCATTTTTATTTTTTTTTGATTTTACCACTAACCAAAACTATTTGTCTTAATTAACAATATTCATGTGTAAATATTTAATGGAGTAAGAGAAGTAATTCATTTTTTCTAAGCACCCAAGTTTTCAGATTATGACTTGATCTAGTGTAGGAGCAAATGATGTTTCCCCTAAATCTCATTAAATACCAGGCTTGGTGGGCTTTCAAGCATCAGCCCAACAGCTGCCTTCCCATGAAAGTCAGAATTAATTTAGACACGGTACAATCAAGCCCAATTACCAACAAGCGCCATAAAGTCCTAATGGCCGCTTTCAGTGTTTATGGGCTCATAGCATGTAATCGTAGAGATCAAATTATCTGAGCCCACTAATGTAAATCTAAATCTGGTTCTTTACTCAGGTCAAGGACTTGAGATCAAGACCCACTTGCAAGTTGCAACTTGGAAAAATATCATTTATCGAGTATTATTAGGAATAATTTATTGGGAAAAATGTCTGCCCATTAATAAATTTACGTTTACAACCACGATTAATAGGAGAATATATTTGTACACATATTAGTTATTTCATAACAACCATATATTTATGTGAAAATTTCAATAATTTCTTCATAAAAATTGTCATACATAAGCGGCTTTATTAATACAAGTTGGGCGATTATGTCTTATAACTAAATCGTAAAATGCAGATTTAACAAGGTTTTTAATTTTTCTAGAAATGTAAAAGAACAATAATAAATAATGTCCCATCGTTGAGAAAATAGCCTGACGGTCCTAAGCCCTCTTGCATTGAAATTGTCAGTTTTCAAAATGACTTGCTCATATTTTTAAAAATCTTTTCGATTCCATATATATTGTGTTGGGGATATTGAAGTCTTTTTAGATTATAAATTACGTAAAAAAATATACAAAAATGTAACTAACAAGGTGTGGATTGAATCGATGTTAAGTCCAAATACATATATGTCATCAACATATTATTAAATTTTATTGAGTATTCTAATCCTTGATTTCGAGATATAAACTGTCACTTGAAAAATGTCTTTCCAAATAATAATTAAATCAATGAAAACAAAAGAATAAAAAACCTATCTGCCATCCATTCATAAATATTTATATATAAATTGAAACATATTTAAAATGACGTAGCTAGGACGTAGCCATCAAGTTTAACAACCCAAGTAATTAACAAACCTCTCCATGTTATTGTTCAACAAATCTTGAATTTTCTTCAATTTATTTTTCTACTTCAACAAACCCTAATTTTTTTTTTTTTGAATGGTTACTTTATTATTCTTCAAATTGAGCTGGAGAGAGAGGGGTGGTGACTTTTGCTAACACGTGTCCATTGGATATTTTAAATGACGTACTTGGATATGCACCTCATATAATGTGTGTATTTATTTATGTGTAAATGGATGGTGAATAAAACGTAAATAAGTACATTCTTCCTCTATTATATTGAGATCTTAGTAAAATGATAATATATTTTGTTTGCAAGAATGCTACAATATATTAATTCATATGTATGGTTGCTATTGAGATGTAAAT
Source organism: Scutellaria barbata (assembly GCA_028654395.1). NCBI lineage: Eukaryota > Viridiplantae > Streptophyta > Magnoliopsida > Lamiales > Lamiaceae > Scutellaria > Scutellaria barbata. The sequence continues at coordinate 6,291,616 of CM053646.1, read as the reverse complement.
AAACACATACAAGAGTTATCCTTATGAATTCTTTAGATACACTACAATAATGTGCTATACAAACTCATATTCAATATACAAACTTCATATTATCACGATTTCAAGATTTAATATAAGTAAAGAGATATCAAAGATATTCCATACATGTTTTGTTTGACTATATGAGTTTTTAATCAAATAAAGATAAGTTTCAAAGCAATTTTTTTTTTTTTTAAAGGGAAAAATTGAAGGGTCGTCACTCGCAAATTTATGGTCTTAGGAAGACAATTATTATTTGACTAAATAAATTAAAGGTACTGGAAATGTACCTCTTGCAATCCTCATTTAAATCCATAGCAGAAGTCAATACATTACACGTCTATCCTTTCTAAAATCAAACTCTAGATAGTGACAATTTTACAAAATTTTACTAATAATTAAATACAATATGAGTCATGCCATACCCAGTACCACCAAAGGACACTATTTTTAAATTATGAATCTTTTTTTCTTCTAGAAATAATAAAACTAAATCAATTAAAATTAATTCATATCATCATCCCTACCAACTCATGCCGTTTATGTATAACTGATCTAGTTAGTCATGATGAAGTTTTAAGAAGTATTGACTTAAAAATAAATGGATAAATTTTATAATAAGATCCAATTTATAAATTAATTTTTATTTTTGAATTTGGATTTTAAAGTTTTTTAATAAGGGGTTTAATTTAACATTTTTTCTCAATTCAAGGATTGAAATTTAGATTGAGTTCTCAATTTAAGACAAAATTTTAAATTTTTTTCTTTTTATTATATTTATAATTTATTTATATTTTAATATGTATTTATAATTTAGATAAATTAAGACAAGTCCGTGCAATTTTGGAACGATTTTCATCCTACTCGTATTAATTTATATATATATAATAAATGCAATTAAAAAAATAAAGATTCTTTTATTTTCATAATTTTATGAATAAAAATATAGAAAATAGATTTTAATATTTAATATAAATTATATTTTATGAATTAAATTAATTATATTTTTTCTTTTTTTTTTGTATAAATTAAGATAAGTCGGATGAAAATTGTTCTTAAAGCGCATTAACTTGACTTAATTTATCCAAAATATGAATACATATTGAAATATAAATAAATTTATAAATATAAATAAAAAAAATGAAATTTTATTTTGAATTGAGAACTCAATCTAAATTTTAAGCCTTGAATTGAAAATTCAATTTAAATTTCAAGCATTGAATTGAGAAAAAATGTTAAATTGAGCCATTTATTAAGAAACTTTAAATTTCGGGATCTAGAATTAAGAACTAATCTATAAATTGAATCTTGTTATGAAATTTATCCAAAAATTAAATTCTTTAATTTTATGGTTATAAATTTGGGCCCAACTTATAATTCGAGTTATATACTAAATTACATAATAAGACAAGAAAAATATGAATTTTAGATTACAAAATGCTTCTGAAGAGCCAACACAAACTTTTAGATAAGAATTTTGATTCGATGTGATAAAAGTTTGTTTGTACAATTTGAGTAATTAGTTATGGAATTCGGAATTCAAGATTTTATATGTTAGCCAATATTTTGTATTCTTATTTTATTTTGAGATTGGGTCAAAAACATAGAAAGATCGTGATGTTCATTTTGTTTAAGTTAATAATTTTAAAATTTAATTTTATCAAGAGCGTAAGTTAATATATTCTTCATTCAACTAAAACATGCCCACCAGTATAACCAATAATCAATAAAAGTATCATTTTCACGCTTTAAAAAAGAGAGAAAAAAATTAATCATGCAAAAGGAAAATTGATGTAAAGCGAAACCTTCAAAATTCAATAATAATTTAGAAAAAAATATTGTAATAAAAAAAATGAAAGATAATAAACCAGGGAATTTGTTATTAACGTCGTAATCTGAATGAGTTAGATTCTTCTATATCTGACCTTTCCTTTTTACTATTCTTGATAAAAAATAAATTGTTATCCTTTTCATTGGGCCCTTGATAGGATTGCGTGGAGATATAAAGGGAAATTGTGGGCCGTTTGGGCCTTTTTTCCACTAAACAAGCCGGCCCATGACTTTTTAACCAAGTGGATTTGTTCTGTCCCATTTTTGTCCACGTGGCTCCAAATTGGGCCCACCACTTTCAAGTTCGAGACTACTTGTACAGTTGTACGGATGTTTACGATGATTGTGTACCTCGAAGAGTTACGGCTCTTTTGTTAATTTTATAAGCATTGTAATTTAAAAAAAAAAATTAAAAATTTGTACGCATGGACTAAGGTTTGAAAACTGATTTGAATATTCAATTTTTTTTTTTGTATTTTAGTGAATTTTTTACTCATTTAATATTATTAAATGGCATGCTATGCTAGCGACGGGTTTAACAAATTCAGATGAAAGGTACTTTTTTTATTTAAATTATATATATCGCGCTGAATTATTTTGTTGACATAAAAATGCGTGTTTTATTTTATTATGTAATGAATAAAGAAATACATAGGTTATTGGTACTCATTGTACAAATTGTTTTGATATGACAGAAGAACAATAGTGGATTTGCAAAATAATTGGTAATTCATTGAAGAATTGGTAGACTTTCTCTCTCTCTCTCTCTCTCTCTCTATATATATATAATATTTCATTTTTTAACTCGGAAACTTAATCAATAGTAGCTGTCAGTTAGTTGGTGAATATCAATGTAACATAAGTCAATTCTAGTACTTTTCTTAAAGACAACTATTCTCCAACTTGTATGCAAAGACCTAATTTGTTATCAAATTAACGGAAATGTTGTTTTAGAAAGGAGAAAAAAAAAGATTTACGTGCATGGGTTTTATTACATTATGACCTAATTAGGGTTGCCCTAGGGTACTGGATAATTAATCCATTTTATGATGACTAGTATTTCTGACATAAATAAAGAACAAACTAATATATCATAAATTTGTTTAATATTGATTTACTATGATTAATGATTTAAAATTGACTTAGGAGACTTAAATTTTATTTGTAATTGTTTATTAACCCAATAGCCAAAACCTAATTATTAATTACAACTATAAAAATGTGAATACAATTAAAATTACCTAATTCACTACTATATAATCTATTTATAGTGCAGACTCCCTACGATATTACTGTAATTGAACCTTATTTTTTTCGTTATCAGTTAAATAGTATAATTTGCTAGGTGAATACTTAGCGCTGATATTGCTCTAAATTTACATATACTAATTAAACAGGTAATAATGATGTTGGGTCCCAATTCCACTCAAACAGATTAACAAAGCTGGAATCTTTTATATTTGTCTTACTAAATTATTTTTAAAAAATTGATTTATATAACTGCTATGAACATACACAAAAAAAAAAAAATATATATATATATATATATATAATAATAATAATAATAATAATAATAATAATAATAATAATAATAATAATAATAATAATAATAATAATAATTGGTATACTAAAAACGAAAACAAAACTTTCTTAAAGAAAACGAAAACAAACTGAATTATGTAATCATTGATCATAATAATAATAATAATAATAATAATAATTGGTATACTAAAAACGAAAACAAAACTTTCTTAAAGAAAACGAAAACAAACTGAATTATGTAATCATTGATCATTCTTGGAAGTAACTGGGACCTCAATCTGATAATAAATATAAGGAATAGGTGGCACCTTGATTGTGGCTAACTCATATTGTTGAATGTTTATTATTAGAAAATTTATATCGACTATAGGCCTCCAGCTTTGAATAATATAATTCACAAATTAAAAAACAACATAAAGAAGAAAAATCAACAAAAAACACTATCCTCCAATCAAAACTTCACATCTCATTTTCCACTATATTTTACGAAATTTCATAGCTATTTCCTCTCCAACCGTTTGATACGGTAATTAATGTTTTAGATGCTAAATCTTTTTCCATCATATAAACACAACACACTTGCGACAACCAAACTGATTGTCAAATTAACTGTAATTTGTGTTTATTTCAATTTTAAAAATAAATAAAGAAAAAGAGAAGTATCTAAAAATTAATGGATGTACGTATTGGATTTGAATTTAAAAATCTGATAATTTTTATTATGGGAAAATATCAAGGTTACAAACGCTTTATAGAAAATGAAATAACTATATGATAGAAGAATTGAATTTGAATTTTAAAATATATTTGTTCAAAAGATTTATCAGTCGAGACCTTAAAAAAAAAAAGATCAATCAACCATCCATACATGTCTAATAAACAAAACTTTATCATCCAAAATTTAAAATTTGAAATTATCTAATTAGGATTCACAAACAACTTTGTTAGCATTATCTTTGAGACTTCAGTTTTCTCTTTGACAAAAAATCTTCAATCTTCTTCACAAACCATATTCTCTCACTTCGAAAAAAAAAATATGTGTAGCATGTGCTAATATTACACGGTGTTACTATTACTTCTCATATAATTGTAAGATTAATAATACTTTTAATCTTTTGTTTTCTTCTTGGTAGAACTTTATTGTGAAATTAGTGCATCCTATTTTAAAATATCATATAATCACATAAAACGATAGAAGAATTATATCATTTTCATCATTAACCAAACATAAAAATCTGGTATGGTACAAGTTTTCGTTGATTTATTGTGAAAGTTTGTCTCGACTCATGAAGTTTATATATTGTTAGTTTTCTTTTATAAATGTCTCTTTATTTTATATATCCTTTGATTTATATCCAATCTAATTGATGGATCTATTATTAAATGAAGAAGTTGTTCATTTCTCCCTAATCGAATTATAAAATAATAAAATAAATAAATCTCGAAATCGTGAAAGCTAGTCTTAATTTCAGTTGAAAATTTCAAAGCAAATGTCAGTTATATAATGTCCTCATGCACATCCACAATTCTTTGAGCACTTTTATGCTATTTTCTTCTTCTGTTTTTCTTTGACCCCATCACCCACTCTCTCTTCCCACCACCACCTCCTCCGCCGCCACCCACTCCCCGGAAGAAGAGAAATTCCGGATGAAAAGTTCCATTCGAAAACGTGCAGAAACAAAGCATGTCTAATATACCCTCCTCTCTCTCCGACATATGCCTCACTCTTTTCCGTTTAGCCATGTCCGTTGCTGATCCCTGGCCTTTCTCCTAAAATTTTCCGAACCACTAACTGATTCTCTTTCCACCACTCCCTGTCTAAGATTTCTCACACTTAATTGGAAAAAGACAAAATCATGGGCAGGCTACGAGGTTTCCTGCTCAAACATCGAGTCAGAACGCTTTTCCGGCGTGTTTTCCGGCGAAGATTCTCCTCCGACGCCTACCACCGGCTCGGTCCATCCCGGGTCAAACCGTTTTCCGGGCTTGTGAGCTGGACCCACCGCATCAGGGCGAAAGCAAAGGAAATTCTGTACAGAAACGCGGATACTGGTCGAGGATACTTGCGGGTCGGGCAAGAACCGTTTTTGGAACCCATTCCGAAAGGGCACACTGCGGTTTATGTGGGCCAAAAAGATGGTGATTTTCAGAGGATTTTGGTGCCCGTTATGTATTTCAATCACCCTTTATTTGGAGATTTGTTGAAGGAATCGGAAAACGAATTCGGGTTTAACCATCCGGGTGGGATTACCATACCCTGTCGGGTCTCGGAGTTTGAGCGTGTTCAGACCCGGATCAAGGCGGTTCAGTGTACCCGCAAGTTGCTGTCGTGGAGGTGAACACATAGTTAGTCTAGGCACTTTCTTCATTTTGATGATGACGATGAATATGTAGTGATTATAGTAATATTAATCTTTTTTTTTTCTTTATATCTTTTAATTATTCTACACAAATTTTTTGGCATGTTTTTGCCTTTTGACTCTTGAGGCTTGATTTACCGTTTATGGTTGTATAGATGGGGGATTTTGAAATTTGAACCTTTACATATTCCATAGAGTTTGTGATTAAGATGATTTTAATTCTAAAACTCTTAAAAATTGGATAAATTATGATGTAAATATAAACCGTTTTACTTATGTATCATTGTATCAATAACAATTTTACATATTATCACATACGCCTGCATTTGGTATTGGTCTTCTTTGTTTCTTTATTCCTTTCTCACTGTCATATTAATTGATTGTTAACAATAGACCGAGTCTATTCTTATCCTCTTAGTTTTCATGACAAGAAATTGATTTATTTCTAGGCATTTTTGATCTATCAAAATGGGAAATGAATAAATTATAAGCATCATATAATGGGATATTTTATTTTACTTTGTCTTCTTCTATCCAAGGATGTCAAAAATCTTGACTTTTAGGACTTCAATTGTAAATACCAAATATTTGATGTGTAATTTATCATCATTCGTCATAACTAGTAGCCTACCACTTCACTTTCATTATGAGGGTGAAGAAATGAATGTTAATCGTATAAGGTATAAAAATACATTCATATTGTACATAAATTGTGTAAAACAAGTTCCCTTAAAAGAAATTATTTAAATCAAGAATAGATATATACAGACTATCATTCAAATTGTGAGTTATGAGTTGTTGATTGATTCATTTCACAAATCCAATTTGTTAGATGGTTTTGTATAAATTGCACTAAATTTATAAAAATAATAGTAAATTTTGTCACGTAATTTTGTTCCTAATTAATTGGATGTATATATTTATGTTGATAATTTGCCTCCAATGAATAGATGACCATAGATGTCTCTGTCAAGAAATAAGGTGCAAATGGTGGAGAATCTACACTAAGAAAAATGAAGATCTCGCGATGGTGGATTCTCTGTTTGGCACTAATATTATTTTTATTTTATGAGGATGCCAAATTTTATTATCCCTCACATGTTCACTAAATTCAGTGTCACATCAAGAATAAATTGACGAGGATGTGTGAATTTACTAACCACACACAAAAAGAAAAAATAAAAATATATTGTTTACATTTTCTGGGATTCCAACTCTAAATTCAATTTTTGTGTATAAATATCAAGCTTAGATTTTTTTGTTCAAATTTCATTTTTTATTACTTATTTATTTGTTTATATAATATTCTATTATCAACATCTTTATCTTTACCAACATATAAAATAATGGACATAACAATATATTTTTTCTAAATAATAATAATTTTTTTCCTATATAATACAACATATATTTCAACAATTAAATAAAATATCAATCAAGTCAGACTGTGTTATATTTAATGCTAAATTGAAATATGTGCATCCACAAACCTTAAAGTTTCTCATGCAAATACTATTTAATTTTTTATAAATTTATTAAGTTTGATTTAGTTTTTATTATTTTTTAAATCTCTTGTATTACACAATATCTATACTAGTATCATATATATATGTCATACGAAATATAAAATAAAATACATCAATAAATGGGCGATTTAAAATATATAACATATGAAGCACCAGAATCTATGGAAACAATTAATATGAGATTTTGTTTTAACTATCGTCATAGTTGAAAAGTTCAATAATAAAAAGATGGATGCTTGTATACCGAACTTTTAATGTTGATGTAATCAATTAAATTTGGGCTTGAAAAACTTAAATAAGTTCAAGTCAGTAGGCTAATTAAGTTACTGAGTTTAGAAATTCTATAAAATATAAATATATTCAACTAAATATCTTAAATGTATATTAATGAAGAGTAGCAGCCCAATAGGCTTAATGACTCTTCTAAAAATAAGTATTCTGACCTACTTTTTTTCTCGATAAGTGATTCAAATTCTACATTCTACAGCATTTTGTTTTTTATTCTCTCTTAGATCTAGAAGAAAAATTGCACGATTTTCTGGTTCATGTAACACACATATGAAGCCATGTAGAAATTGGGGTTTATGTAACACATAGGCCCATTAATCTAGGTTTCCTATTTTAATTTGGGCCCATACATGATAAGGCCATATCCATACAGACTATTAAATGGGTTCTGCAATGAAAACTTGAAATTATATAATATGTAAAATGCTCTAATTTGGATAATTCTTAATATGTTTATGTATAATGATTTTATTGTTATATGAAAAATAAAATTAATAAATATTTTAAATTTTTAATAAATTAATAGACTATATATCCATGGTGGATAAATGAACAGCACTGTATATTATAAATATACCTCCATATATATATGAAAATTAAAATATGATCAAATGATACGCCGTAAGAATAAAATAGAGAAAAAGTAAAAAGTGAATATGTTCAAACATACAGGCATTGTCAATGGAATGTAATCAAATTCCGTATCAATTTTGCGGGGAATATATCTGAAGGCTCTAATATATATTGTTTTTTTAAGTATATTTTATATATTATTTTAAAATAATCACTATACAACATATATTAATTAATATATAATTTGAATAAAAACTTAAGATCACATGTAAAGTTCGAATAAGATCAATATAACATGAGTTTGAAATATAATATACATTAATGGAATAAAAATTATGAGTACAGATGATCTGAATTGAAATCGAACTATTTCAAATGAGTTTTTTTTTTTTTTTTTTAATCCTCTTCTTATTAGTCAAATGGATTTTTTGCTGCGATCAATTGTGTAAATGTATCCCAGCTAGAATTTGATAAAAAGAAAAACATTTTTATATAAAATTATTTTATAAATTTTATTTCATTTTTGAGTTGGGTTAACTAAATCAATATGAGTCAACATCCAAACAACTCAGTTAAGAGAGGTGAAATAATACTTTTATGTGTTAGATATATAATAATTTTGTGTAATTTAATATTTTGATTTAGTAACTTCAATAAAATATCATCACTACACACATTTATCATAAAATACAAGAGTGAGAAATACTAAAATATGAAGAATATGGTGTACTAAAATAAACAAGCAACTGGGCTCTAGAAAAAGCTAGAGAAATTAGAAGTATCATCTGCCTAGAAAAAGCAAGTCCAGTCTCTCTCAAGAAATTCTTCCCATCATCACCACGACCAACATTATATTCTAATCATGAAAAGAAAATCCCATAATTTAATCAGTTGATTAAATATTAAAAACAAACAAACAAATTAAGATGGTGGTAAACCTTCAAACAAGACTCTAACACAAATGTTAGCACTCGCCACTCTCTCTCCTCTCACCTTCTCTCTCTTCATCATCTTCTTCACCCACAACCATGGTCGCCTCCTTGAAGCCCACATCTTCATCTACGCTGGCTGCTCCCAAGAACAGTACCCACCAAACTCACCATACGAGGCCAACAAAATCTCCCTACTCTCCTCCATCGCCGCCGCCTCTCCCCGGTCGCTCTTCAACGCCTTCGCCGTCGGAAACGACACCGTATCGCGGCCGGACACCGCCGCGTACGGTCTGTACCAGTGCCGGGGAGACCTGAAACCGAGAGACTGCGCGACATGCATAGCTGATTTGATCAACCAGATACAGCTGCTGTGCCCCAACACCTACGGCGCCGATCTACAGCTCGACGGCTGCTTCGTGAGATACGAGGAGACTGACTTTCTGGGGAAATTGGACACTGGTTTGAGGTACAGGAAGTGCAGTGCGAGTGGCGGTAATGAGGTTGACTTCTTGAGGCGTAGAGATGTGGTTCTTGAGGAATTGCAGGGGGCTGAAGGGTTTCGGGTCCGCGCCACCGGAGCGGTGGAGGGCTACGCTCAGTGTTTAGGGGATATGACAGCGGCGGATTGCTCCGGTTGTCTGGGTGAGGCGGTGGGGAAGGTCAGAACGCTGTGTGGAGTGGCGGCGGCCGGAGATGTGTTCTTGGCGCAGTGTTATGTTCGTTATTGGGAATCCGGCTACTACGATTCTTCTTCAGGTTATATTAATTTCTCTTTCATTTTTTTTTTCTTTTTTTTTTAAGAAACAAAATAATACTTACGAGCCTTTAATTTTGACGAAAATCTTACTAAATGATTTTTTTTTAATTTATAAAAAGGAAAAGTATTATTCTATGAAGCTTTTATTAAATGTTAATATATTATACTTTGAAAATAAGTTGTTTGTTGTTTTGATAGAATAAAATCATATAAGTTTAAAAAATTAGTCGATGATTTCAAAATTTCAATTAAAGTGGCAAAATATGAATGAGTTGATCAGATTAAAATTGATTTAAAAATAAATACACAGTTTTGGTCATCCCATGCATGCTAGTCAATGAATTTTCAATGAAATTTGTTAAATTAGAAATCGAGACTTTCGGGTGGTTTGTTTTTCTTTTTTCTTTTAAGTTATAATTGGGGAGGAGGGGACTTTAATCGCAAGATCATGCTTAGGCTGAAATATATATGTATCATTAAACTAAGTATACAGATACATAAATAATGATTTCTAACCACATAAATAATGTTACATGCATCACTTTTCTGATTTTGATGTGGAAATTTGTGGGGAAAAAAAAAAAAGTTTTTCTAGTCGGCAAAAATGATGTTATGTGATTTAGGTGTATGCAATTTCCCAAATTTCAGCCTAACTACATGAAATGCATTCCTATTGGATGGTGGTAGTAGTATCCATCAATTAATTTACAGGGATCAGTGTGTACTTGATGGAATGCATATAAATGTTAATCATAGCTTACGTACGTTACATGTGTGTATGGTTCGTGTTTAATTAATAATATAGAATTAAATCAGAAAAACTAAATTAATCTGAATATAGAATTAATAAAACTTACCGGTGTATTCCATAACTTAAAAGACACAAATGCTTGGATTTTTTCAAGAATAAGGACTAAATCTGAAACCCCTAACGTACAAAATTGAAAATTCACACCCCTAATTAATTATGGCGTTCAATAAAAAATATAATTTTTCCAATTTTTATTTTTTTTTACATTTCCAAACTACAAGCAACATATTGTTATACTTTTCAATGCAATTTTCTAAAAACACATTACACAAATTTAATACGTGCATTCTTAATATATACCCTGGATAAAATTCCATAAACTTATAATCTTCAAGATTTGACCTATTTAAAGAAAACTAATAAAATTCATAAATTGAAGTCTCAGCATTTGCAGCTTTTATCAAAAATCATTCCCCAAATGAGCTGAAGATGAAAAGAAGATGCAAAGTTGATTTGAGATAGACACAACTTGTAGCCTCTTCCATTGTCTGGAAAATAACTAATCAATTAATTTATCCTAAGGCATAAAATTCGATCGGTCAAGAGCCCATCTTTTCCTTAAAGTGACAAATAAAAGTTAGCACTTTATATGCTTTTCTTTCGTGAATCCAATTTTTTTGCCAATTCTTTATCTTATCCTCAACATATATATTTATATGTTTGTACCCTTTTGAACTAGCTAGCATATAGATATGCATCGAAAGGTGCACCCAAAACGACTTAAAAAAACCAACGAAATCTGCACCAAAATCAACACTATGATTTCTTGTGAACCCAATTGAGTTAGGTGGAATTTATTTACAAATTTTATAGTACATTGTAACACAAGAGTACGCTTGATATTATAATTATTAACAACATTAAATAAGTAAAAGATTAATTTGTGGTGTTTGTAATAATATATATATATATATATATATATATATATATATATACAGAATCGTCCAATCAAGATGATGTGGGGAAAACAGTGGCCATAATCGTAGGAGTGGTGGCGGGAGTCGCCGTTATTATTGTACTTCTATCATTTTGCAGAAAGGCCCTTGGTAAATTTCCAACTTATACTTTCAATCCCTTTGCCACAAGTGTGATTACTTGTGGTCTCTCTCTCTCACTTTATTGTTTTGTTTTCTAACAAATAATTTATTTGGTCTAATATATATATTTAATCGAATGCAGGTTGAGATCGCAAAGTAATACATTCAGAAAATGGAGCAACTTTTTGGACTGAATTAGATGGGACGACGTTAATAACAAGATCCCAATGGTTTGAAGGAAAGAAAAATAAAAGTGGAACGATATTTTGTTTTTTGTTGTTAATTATTGTTTCTAAGTGTATATTTGGAAAATATAATATAATTACTCTAGCAATCTATTTAAGGGATATGATTATTAGTTGGAATAATATAAATATAACGCACCCAAAAGTTAATGGATCATTTTTTTAAATTTAAATTAACAAAGTTTATTTTGTATATACAATAAAAATGTAACTAAATGAAAAAATACATTTCTTTATCCGTGTAAATATAATTCATTAACTAAGACATATTTAATTCCATGTAACTCGTTTAAAAGACGTCCCAATTCTTTTGTAAATAAATCTTAATCAAGACGTTACTTACTTATAAAATTCATCATTTCAATAATAATAAAGATAATTAAAATTAAAAAAATAATTATGAAATATACATTTCTTAAATTCATGAAATTATTCATTTTAAATAAAAAGTTTCTGTAACTTTTGATCATCGGCTACTAGCATCCACAGCTCGCACCCCACGCCATAAAATCCTTAAACTGAAAATATTTTTAAAAAATGGGTGAGTGTTTGAAATACACTCGATGGGGAACTCGGGATAACATAAAATAATTTACAACATTTGAAACCATTTGATAAAAGATATTTCATGCCCTATTTCAAAACGTTATAAAATTAAAAGATTTCATTCGAGCATTATACAACTCATCATAACATAATTTTTATCAGAAAAACCTGGTTAACATAAAACGTTTATCTTTTAATAAAATCTTAGAAAAATAGATCACTTCAATCACGTGACTTAAATTATTCAATAATGCAAGCAGTCATCTCAATCAAACATCATTCACAGACAAACATATCACTTTCATTACGGTTTTTAGCTGCCATAAATACGGGTCTTTGCCGCCATAGATACGGTTCTTATCCGCCATAAATACGATTTTCACCGCCATTCACATAATTCAAGTACATCACATATTTCATACTCATATTGCATAAAATAAACATTTAATCACACAACATTTTATAGGGACTCAAATCCATTCATTATCATCAATCACATTCTCATTTAGCACATATGCATTTATTAACTTCACATCATTCTTCACATTTGCATTAAATAGCTCATATCACCTTATTCATATTTTAAATATTTTGAAAGAAATATAAATATTGTAATAAACAATTACCCCCACCTCATGAGAAGAGCGTGTGTAATTATAAGCTGTTGAGCAAGCATAGAAAATTCTTAATTCCTCTTTTCCTATATCAATCATTAAAAAATATCTTAATACATTGTCTAGCTATAAATTCTTTAGTTAAAGTCATTAGTAATTAAAATATGTCCTTTAAGGTTTTCTTTGATAAGTTGGAACAAGTTTTTGACGATATTGTGGTTTAGATAATAAAATAAATGATTTTAAGGTGAATATAAGGTTTAAGTGAATTTGTAACAAAAATGAGTTTATTAAAATATTAGAAAGCATAATTAGACTTTATTTAGATCTTGAAGACTTGATAATAATTTTAGATAATTAAATTATAAAGTTTTTACTTAAAATAATTTGAAGATCTTTAAAATAATTTTAGAAAATCTAATTATATAATTTACGGTTTAACTTAGATATTAGGAAATTTGAATATATTTATGATTATGGCATATTAGGAAATTTGAATATATTTATGATTATGGCATATTAGGAAATTTGAATATATTTATGATTATGGCGTATTTAGATAAACTATAAAGTTTAATTTATAAAAATAAATTCAATTAAGTGAAATTATAAGTTAATTTAGGAAACATATTTAATTGCATAACATGTTTAGTTAATTTTTATTCAAGAGGATTGAATTTGATATTTAATTTAATTCTTAACTTTGAGGTTTAAATTGTAAAGTTCATAATTATTTCTTCACGTTTTGATCATTTTTAACAATATGAAGGATTTAATTGCATATTTAATATTTATAATTAATTAGGTCCTTGGTTCGTTTATTAAATTATGAGGGTCAAATTACAACGTCTATAATTATATTTACGACAACATGTCATTTAAATTAAGAGAGATGATAATTAATATTTTTGTTTTTGTTATATTGAGACATAATTTACTTGTGTGGGTCAAGAAGTAATACTAGTGACTTTTACCGTTCGTTTCGTAAATCTAATTAATTATAAAATAAATCTATAATTTCAGGAAGTTTTAGGAATCGTTTTAGCAATATAAAACAATTCTAATAAATAATACATAATGTTATTAATTTGTAAGTTACATAATATAATTTTATTAAAATTCAGAGGTCCGATATCATTATTCATAATTCATGGTTCTTAAAACCTATCTTCATAAGCTTAAGGATATAAAATGTAATATTTATAACTATTGGGATTTTAAATATCATTATCCGTAAATTATGGATCTTAAAACATATTTCATAAATTTAGGGGTGTTATATGTAATATTCCTAATCATTAGGGTTAAAATTGAATTGTCAAGAATTTTAGGATTTTCAATTTAGTCTCTAGCTTTTATCAAATTTACAAAATAAAACCCTTACCCAAAACCCAAACCCAAACACTAGCCATCGCCTTCGCCCCCGGCCGCCGCCGCCCCTGCCGCTACCGTCGCCGGCAACCATCCAAGCACTCAAACACACACACAACACCGAACCATCCACATAACCATACACACGCCGCCTGCAGCGACAACAGTGCCGCTGCCCTCGTGGCGGCCCATCCAGCCCAGCCGTCGGCCACCCGCTCTCGTTCGACTGCCGGTGCAAACCTCGCCGTCGGCCCCACCTCTCAAACTCCCACCCACAGCCATACATGCCCTCACACATGCACAAACAGATATATACACCAATAGATCCATATTCGTCGGCGCAACCTTGCGCCGGCAACCCTTATCAACAACAATCGCAACAGACGAGTAGAACTGAGAGAGAGAGAGAGATTTGAGGGAAGAGAAAAAAATCAGAGAGAGATGGAGAGAGAGTGCGTGCGCGGAGAGTGAATAGGGAGAGAGATAATGAGAGAAAAATGAGGAGAGGGCTGAGAGAGAGAGTCTTTATCTCCTTTCAAAATTTTCCCAATTATTGCTTCTTCCACTTGGTTAGGTGAGGAAAAATTTGGTGTGCTGATGAAGTGATATGATAATGTTGATAATGACATAATTATACTTATCACTTTATAAGATAATGCCATATTATTAATTATAAAATTTATATCATAATACTACCTAACTTGTATTTAATATTGTAAAATATCTAGGGTGTTACAAAGTTAAATAACAATTTATTTATCCGTGATTTCTTTTATTTATTAAACTTCGTTAATTATATTAACATAAATAATTACTTTACTTTGTTCATAAATAATTTAGTGATAATGTCTACAAATAGTCAAATAAAATAAGAGAAAGAAAAAATGAAACTAGTCAATTCAACAAATTTTTTTTTTTTTAAGTGGCTATTTCATCAAAACATCCGATGAGCCTCGTATATGATATATGTAAGTGTGATTATTATATAATTCACTATCAAAAATTAGATTTTCATGTGAGTGCAAGATTTGTTGGAAGAATTGAGACCTGTTTCAGCAACTTGTAAATAATTTCAATTATTAAATAATATATATACTTATGATTCGATGAATTTACGATCCCATCCAAATAAAGCTCAATACAATTCATTGATTCCATGATAAATACAATTAATTGAGCAAACTAAAAAAAAAACCACATATATATAATATAAGAAAATACTTTTAGAAAAGTTACAGACCAGAAGTAAACGGCACATTTGTGCTAGGAATCCAAGAATTAGCCGCGATAAAATTCCCAGGAGTAAACCTACCTGCTTCAGTGGCGCTTGTAATCACGCGATACCCCTTCCATTTGACCCGGTTTCTGGTGGATGACCCGGGACCCGTATTTGCATACTCCCCATAGTACAAAGTATCGAGCGCAAAGCTCCCACTCCATGGCATCCAACCCGTCGGGTCGACCAAACTATCCATGAAAGTCCTCATGAACACCGTGCGCGAATACTGCTTCCAGGGTCTGCCCAAATACGTCCTCACGGATCCCTGAACGGGTCGGAGATCCGGGGCTGCTGTGACCCGACAGTTGTGGATGGATATACCCGTGTTCTGATTCGGGTCGGTCCTACCCTGTGCCGTTATGGTGTTGGATTTGTTGGGCGGGTTTCTTGGGTATATGTTGCAATTTTGTAAAACAACGGCCCCGTTTCCAAATATAAAGTCCACTGTGCCATATATATCACATTCTCTATAAAACTGTCTTTCTGAATGAACGTATAAAGTGTCTTGGTAGCCCTCGAAGCTGCACTGATAGAAAACGGATAGGTCCGACCCGGACCGAAGGGCTACGGCTTGGTGGTTTTTAGGTCCGGCCGTGTTCCTAAAGGTGATGCCACGACCGATGAATCCATCTCCCACCACAGCTGCAATCACAAATCAAGATCAAATTATATTTTTTTCTAATTTATTATATTAAATGTTAATTAACTTTTTAATAAACATAGTTAAAGAGAGAAAAGCGTTATTATCGTATTAATGTGATATGTACATTGAAAACTTTTTAATTTAATTGGAATGTATCAATTGTCAACAAAATTAATGACTTGTTTTATTTGACCTTCAAGTTTAAGGGACATTAAACTTATATTTCAATAAAGAAATTCATAAAGGAGTAAAAAAATACAATGAAGAGTTTATTAGAGATCAAAATATCAAATTTTGTTTGATAATTTATAAGGTATTGTCCATTTATTTTACCTCTAATTTACGTGTTTCAATTTTAGTTCTTCACACAAAAAAAAATTCTTTCAATTTTGTTTAAAATATTAATTTTTTCCTATATAAAGGTCCTAATTGGAATTACATGTAGGCAAAAATAAAAATTTCGAGTGAATATGATGAGAATTGAAAAAAAATGTGATAATTAGAGGATACAATAAAATTATAAAAATGGATACAACCTAAATAACACAATGAAAGCTGCAATTTTCCCAAATAACTATAATATAGCTAGGGAATATATCTAACGGGCACACACATATATAATTTTTTTTTTTCATTTCTGTCAAATTATTTTATGTTCGTAAAATAAACATTGGAGATTGACTTACCAACTGTGGCTGATTTGAAGGTGGTGGAGCCGCCGTCGACGCTTCTACTTCCGGTGATAATGGTCCTCCCAATACCATCACCCAACAACATAATATTCTCCAAATCCTTCCCAATCTCCACATTTTCCCGATATGTCCCTTGCTTCACATATATCACATACCTCCCACTTCCCGACCGTTTTCCGGCCGCCGCAATGGCCTCACCCACAGTCCTGTAGTTGCCGGAGCCATCCTGCGCCACCACCACATTAGCCCGTGGTGCTGAAGCCTGCAGCAACTTCCGATCACCGGGCCCCACCCAGCTTGGAAACCCTCCTTTATAACTTGCCCCACCATACATGGATGCCTCCTTGTTCAAGGCTAAGGTGTTGCTTAGCAACAAACTCACGTTGTTAGACATCATAGGAAAGACATGATCTGTAATGCCGAAATCACGAAACCCTGATTTGCATGTCTCAAGATTTGTTAGGGCCGTGCTTAGCCACATTTGTGTGTCCAAAGGAGTGTACTTTGTGTAAGGATCAATGGTCTTGTTGATCCTATGTATGGTTTCCTCATATAGGTCGACGCAGTCGGCCCATGCGGCCTTTTCACGCTGGTTACGACATTCTGTACCCAGTGCGTATATGTTGGTATGGGCATGGATGCAACGATCGAGGGCTAATTGGGACGACATCTTAAAGAAATCGGATTTTCTTTTGATCGGGGTGTTGTATTTGGAGTTTTGAGTCATGAAATACTCACATGGTTGTGGGTGTGGGGTTTTGCCACACCAAGATTTTATTGCAGCTTGGGAATATTTAGAAATGGCTGGAGGAATCAATAGCAAGAATGAGACAAGAAGAATTCCTAGGAAGGATTTTGTTGCCATTGTTGATTGTCTTTTAGGTTAGTTTTGTGTGGGTACGTGTGTGGGTTTTGGTTATGGTTGAGGTTGGTTTATATAGGGCAAGATTGATTAAAAGGTCAATATTGAACTCATGGGATTGGTGGAGCATTACTAGCTAGTTGTGTTTTTGTTTTTAAATTTTGTGTGTGATAATTCTACAAATTATGGGTTTGTTGAATAAAATATGTAACACTTTGTGTTTTGGATAGAATTAGAATTTGAATCTTATTATTTAATTATCTAGTTATATATATACACATTATATATTTATGCAAAAGTTGACCTGAGAATTAAGAATGAAACTAATTAAGGCAGGCGCACGAAACGCGTATACGAAATATTCCTAGCTATATCTTATATTTTGAAAATTATCTATGGTCTAATTTGAATTAATATATATACATATATATATATATATAGTCAGGAATTCTAAGTTCTAATTCCATGTTCCATGCTTTGTCAAAAACATGAAAAATGTTAGTTCCCTGTTGCAATATATACATATGTTAATAAGGAGCTTGATAAATCTAATTCGTGAAATGGTTGAATCAGATCAAGTTCAAAACTCTGAATTTATATATCATAAATATATGAAAATGACTTTGATTTGTAAGTTTTGAGACATCGTGTCTCATATGATCAGTTTAGTGTTATATTAGTCTGTTATTGTATATATGATTATTGTTTCACGAAATCAGTCTTTGCATAAATGTCATTTTTTATCTATACAGATGTTAAAATTAAAATATTCATGTCGGCAATTCAAACATTTTATGTAGATAAAATTGAAATTTCGTGCAAAATTGAATGAAATATATTTTAAAAGGTAATAGTTAGAGGACCAAAATTTGAATAAGTGTAATTGATGATAACAAAAGATCTTCTATTACACTCCATATTACATTTTATATTTCAAATTAATCACCATACATCACGTGTATCAAATGACATAATTAATTAACATGTAATTATGCTAAATGTCATCTAACACACAAACCGAATCCTCTATTTCACATTGATGTTTCATCCAGTGTTCCAAAATAACCACCATACACCAAGTGTAAAATATGACATCATCAATTTACAGATGTCATGATTTCAAAATAATAGAATATAAGATGAAATACTAACTTGAAAAAGAGATCAAGTTCATCTAATAGGAAATGTAACATCAAATGTAATAGAAAATTTGGACTCAATAAAAACATAAATAAAATCTAAGTTTGAGAGAAAATTGCAAATTTCCTAATAAGAATTTATATATCTTTATTAATTACATCGAATCTGGTACAGAAAAATTTAATTGTACTGCATGACTTGCTAATAAACATCATTATTCTTTTCAAACTTATTCAATGTCATAGACTCATACAGGTTAGTTTCTTAATAAGGACTATTAAAGACCGTAGAAACTTTTACGCACACAGTCTACTTGAAACCGACATAATTAATTCACTAATTTTAAGAGGTCTACTTACTTTGTTTTCAGGTTGTTTTTTCTTTAAATATTTTATGAGATCACCTGAAAAATGTAATAGAAAATTAAATATTATAGAAAATAAATTATTTGATGACTATTCTTTTGGTGGTAATTGTAATTTCAAACGCCTAATTGTCACTTCAATTACGTGTCTTTAGTTTTTTCCACGCAGAAAAAAGCTGAATTATTGTCAAACAAAGCCACATATACTTGTGATTTCATCATTAAAATAAGCTGGTGTTCGGATTCCAAAATTAGAAATATAAGATTTGAAATTACAATTTCAAATCCATTCAAATCAAAAGAAAATCCAAATTAAATCCAACATTTATAATATAATTCAAAAATGAGAGGATATAATTTCAAATTCATATTAATGCAACCATTATAAATAGATTTATTAAAATAAATTTCAAATTATTCGTCAAATCCCATTCATATGAATTTTAATCTCTCAAATTATACATCATTTGATGAACTAGGGTATATCTCTTGTGAAACAAACAATCATACATCTTCTAAGATAGTCCCACGAATATAATTTTACGAGACATGTTGATTCACAATCCATATTTAATTTGTGAAAATTAAATTCAATTTGGAGATAGTGAGATTCACTTTACGAATTTATGTCCATAAATGGGCTCATATAACATTTTGAAATTGAACACTAGTATCTAAGTTGAATTGTAATACTCAATTGGTATAGCGTCCTGGTCGAGATATTTACTGTGGATTAAATGGTGGTAGACTTGGACAGCTAATTTTGATCGTGTTGACAATTGACAATTTGGCCAAAATTATATACAATAAATCCATTCTTTTTTTTTTTCTTTTTTTAATGTAACTATCCATTTACAACATATCAACTTCATCATGTCTAAACTATAATTTTGAATATTTTAGTTATTGGTTAATAAAAGAAAAAAAAAAGAAAAGGAAAATCCAAGTTGCTCATTCAAATAGCTAGCACCCTAACAATAATTTTAGTTTTCAATTTAAATTTTTACAGAATTTTTTATTCTGACAAAATAGACAGTGGATCATGAAACATATCGTGTTAGGAAGGAACTAAGAAATATTGGAACCCCTGTTTCTCTTAATATATTTATTTTTGTAATTCTTTAATTTGAGCTCTTTTGAAATGACAGCACAGGTCAAACACCTGACTAAGAATCTTGAACATGGGTTGCCAATTGGTTTTGGCCCTTTTGGGTATTTGATCCGATTTAATTGGGTCGGTTTTTGTCTTCAAATTTCAGGTATTAGATATCCAACATTAGGTGATATAATTTTGGATCGTTATACTTTTTTTTTTTTTTTTTAAATATTCAATTGTCTATGGGATACCCGATATATTTTCTTTTAATTATCAATCCTTCTATTCTACTTTCAATTATTAATTATTGGAACTTGGTTCCTTTGTTAACTGATTGCAATTGTGAAATTGTGATAATTATAGTGTTGGAGGTTCTTTATGTTTTCCATTTTATTGTTTCTTGATTAGAGTCATCTATAATAATGAAAAAAGAGTATTAGTAATTGTACATTTTTCACAAAAAAATTATATGAGACGGTTTCAAAAACATGTTAGATGAAATGGAACTCTATTACCCACCATTCAAATCAATTTCCACAAACTCACGTGAATTATCGATTGTGGATTGTGTGAGTTGATTCGTCTCACTAAACTTATTCTTTAAGATGATTTCACTAGATATCTATTATTTCATGTAACAATTTTAGATATAATAATATTTTCTGTGTCTCCAATATAAAGAAAATGGCATCTCAATTGGCGAAGTTATTTGTTTATCGAACATCCATGTATCGAGGTTCCATATCTGTATATTGGTTGATTAATTGGAAATACATTTATACAAACAATCAAATATACTAAGTTGTAAGTTGTCAAATCTCACTTATATTCACTTATTTATTAATCAAATTCATTAATTAAAAATTGTTCATTATGAGTTTGTCATAAGGATCAGAAAATTTATTTAACCGGCCTCTTGATAAGTTTTGTTTTGTTTCAACAATAGTATTGTTTTTCCCACTAGCCATATCATATTGATTGATTTCCAAATGTTTATCATATAATTTTATATCAACAAAATAGCCCAACCTCAACCCTACCTATATATCCAATGGTAACTTTTTATAATACACTATCTTACGTATTCATGTTCCATGAGATATATTGGGTTAACTCTATCACGTGGGTCAACGTTCGATTAACCACTCGATATAGATCAAAAAATAATTTTATATCTATTAAATAATATATTTATATTATGTAATATATATATATATATATATATTACAAATAAGCGAGTTAATAAAGAGTAAGAGGGCCGAACTTTAAGGTCTAAAAGAAAAATATTAGATGAAATTATATATGTATTTCTTCTGCTCAATTACTCTATGTTAGGTAGCAAGTTAGTGATATATGTATTGTAATGATAAGGAACCCACCGTTGGGTTCCTTTTCTACGTATTTTGCTTTTTCTTACAAATTTTAATTTACTAAATAATTTTTTTTAATTTACTGCCTATCATTATTTCTTATTTTATTTTATTCATAAATAATTTTTTATTTATTTATCTCAATTTCTATTTTATTCTACATTATTTTTTTTATTAAAATTTTAAATAATTTTTTTCTTATTCATATCAATTTCTTTCTTATTTTTATTTTATATCATTCTTTCTTATTTTATCTCATTTCATATATATATATATATATATATATTATGTCACCGGCGCGTCTAACAAACAAATAATTTATATGATTAGAAGGCAGCTATGTATTATGAAGCATCGACAATAACATTATTAGGCTGAAAATATATATTGACATAATCATACAAACAAATTAAAGATACTACAATCCAATTATAATATATCCTATCTACCTTAAGTCCTTAACTATAGAATTCATTCATCCTATAACAGTACACCAACCAATAATGTTCGGTTTTATATGACAAGACATAATCAAATACAAAATTATTTTTGGTGAAGACCATTTAAATGCAACAAAAGGTATAATATCTCATGCTGGAATTACTTAATGCTTCATTAACTAATTACATGGACAACATATCTCTATTAATTCATTAACAAACAATTTTATCGGCATTGTTCCTACTGAAATAGTTGAGAATTAAGTGCATTAATTACAAGTTAGAATACTTAATTACTGAAATTATAAATGTATGGTGAGGCATAGAATATTATAATAAATCAATCCAATGGCTCATAGTATAGCACATGAAATCCAAAACAATTACTATGTGTATCAAATGATATCACTAATTAACATATGTTAAATGAAATAGTAGATATAACACTAAATGAAATAAATCGGTATAATATATATGACAGCAAATACATCTAATGACCTGACAAATATCGTAGGTCCGAGTTCTCTAATACTTAATTGTAATTGAAAAACAAAAATTAAAGCAATGATATTATCATTAACTCAAAATTAATAAAAATTAAAAGAAAGTGAGACGGTTAGCCTTAATTTAATTTAGTTTTCGAACTCTCAAAAACGCTTCATTTGAATAATAATGTTGCTCGGTTTGAATATATAGCATACATAGACATATGAAAAGAATTGCAGACTATATATATGATTACAAATATAATTAAAGTTGGAAAATTATATCTGATAATAAGAGATTTAAAATCATTTTGTACTACAAATTTATAATGTGAAATTATTTACACGAAAACTCTATTTATATGTGTAAGAACATGATTAATAAGAAACGGGAAACTATATATAATTTGTCAAAATTAGTATATGAAAAATGTGCCCAAAATTATTACAATAACAAAAAAAAGAATGAGGATAAAAACAAATTAGAACTAAATTGACCATATATTTTAGCAGGTTACAAGGAAAAAAACAATGAAAAAAAAAATAGATTGACAAAAATCCAGTCGGTGAGGATATGAGCAAAACACTGCTAGTTGTCACTGTTCTAGAATTCATGTTAATCCATGCAATTTTTATTTGAATTGCCATAAGCTGCCATGCAAACCATTTAATATGTATATGCTTCCACTGCAATGACACATGGCTATAACAATTTGTCTATGTGTAACTTTCTCATCAACACACCGCTCTAATTTTGAAACTAAATGTCCATACATTAATTTCATTCAATTAATTGAGGAACATTCTGTCACAATTTCAATTTCAACCAAAATATAATTAAAATTAAAATGCCTGGTTTTTCCACCACCTTTCTTCTTCTTCTTCTTCTTAATGTTGTTTCTTGCAGGAAGCAGCTTGAGGTGGTGGAAATGGCAAGAGAAGGCATGCAACAAGCAATGGCTTGGGCTCAGGGCTTCAATGTTCTTAACGGGCCGGGCCGTAATTCGGGCTTGTACAATGGGGCTCTTGGTGACTGCGTGAAGCTGTACGGAGAGGCTGAACCGAGGCTGGCGCGGTTGGTCACCGGTGAGAGGGATGAGTGGAGCCATGATGATGCTGTGACTTGGCTAAGTGCTGCCTTGACTAGCCACATCACTTGCTTGGATGGGTTGACTGAGAACGGGCTGCCGTCGGGCTTCCAACGGGCCGAGAATTTGACTTTGGTTATTAGGGAGGCTTTGGCTGTCTATCGGGCCCGAAATAATCCAAGGGGCCGAAATAATCCAAGGGGGAAAAGAAGGGGTAATTTCATAGACAGTTTAATTATTGGGCCAAAGTTCTTTTACGCCTTTTCATAAAGAATATACTTTCTATTCATAATTATAAAAAAAGAAATTGTTTTTTACTTATTTGAGGATAAATTCATATAATTCACTTACATGATAAAACTAAATTTTCTAGCCATTATATTTGACTTTTATTTCTTTTCATAACAAGGTAATTTAAACATTTAACCATTAGAATAAATAAGAATTACGTTGTTTATCAATGGAAGACATTTCCATTTAATAGATACAGCAATTTAGACATTTAACCATTAAAATGAATAGAATTTTTTTTCATTAGTAGAAGACATTTCCAGTTAATCGTTTGTAGATAATCGTTTTTTTGTTCATATCATGATCATTCTTTCTTGACACAATTTTTCTTTTGCATTTACATCAAGGGTCATTGCTTCAAATTTTTTAAGTCGGATTCGATATTATTTTATTGTTATAGTGTATAATGTGTGTATATATATGTGTATGATTTAAGAAAAATGTGTTAAAAATATAATATATATATATGTCACATTATATTAATTACAAGAGAAATCCTCGAAAATTAATGTCATTGCAAAATATATCGAAATGGATTTTCTATTCTAATTTGTGTTACATCTTGTGTTTTATTGTTTTTAATTCCATCATATGTAAATTAATGATGTCATCTTTTCTATTTAGCATGTGGTGGTTATTTTGGAATATTAAATGAAACATCAATCAACGCTGGGATAAAATATCTTATTTGACAATACACAATCTAGTCAATAACTTACCATTTTAATGTGTTTGAAAATACAACAGGTGTGCGAAGGCCCGGCCCAAAAAAAGTAGGAGGGCTTTTAGCTGCATGGAAGGCAGAAACATGGAAGGCTGACTTCGTGGTTGCACAAGATGGCTCAGGGAATTACAAGACAATTAATGAGGCAGTGGCTGCAATAGTTCAATCGGGCCGCAATCGGCTCGAAAGAGTTGTAGTATATGTAAAATCAGGTGTATATAAAGAAAAAGTAGAGATTGGGAGGGAATTGAACAACATTATGTTTGTTGGCGATGGCATCGATAACACCATTGTCACTGGCAATCAAAATGTACAAGATGGTGCTACCACATTCAATTCAGCCACATTTGGTAAGTGTTGCATTGAATTTGGCATATTTAAATATATTAATAATGTGCATCAATTGAGTGTTGTTGGTGATGTGTAGGTGTCTCCGGTGATGGGTTTTGGGCCCGAGACATGACATTTGAAAACACTGCTGGAGCAGAAAAACATCAGGCCGTAGCTATAAGAGTGAGCTCCGACCTATCTGTGTTTTATCGGTGTAGCTTCAAGGGGTACCAGGACACACTATTAGTCCATTCACTACGACAATTTTACCGTGATTGTCATATATACGGCACGGTGGACTTCATATTTGGAGACGGGGCCGTAGTGCTCCAAAACTGCGACATATTGGTTAGAAGGCCGATGGATCATCAATCGAACATGATAACTGCACAGGGGAGAGATGATCCGAATCAGAACACGGGGATTTCGGTGGTGAATTGTCGCGTGTTGCCTGCGTACGATTTTGGTGATGTTAAGAGCATGTTCAAGAGTTATTTAGGGAGGCCATGGAAGAAGTACTCGAGGACGGTGTTTATGAAGACAGATTTGGATGGGTTGATTGATGGGCAAGGGTGGAAAGAATGGAATGGGGATTTTGCACTTTCTACTTTGTATTATGCAGAGTTTATGAACACGGGAAGTGGAGCTTCTACTTCTAATAGGGTTAAATGGCCTGGTTTTCATGTCTTGACAGATATTAACGACGCTAATATGTTCACTGTTCAGAATTTCATCGCCGGTGATTCATGGATTCCGGCAACCGGTGTCCCCTTTTGGGCTCACTTATGACTACTGCAAATCATGCTTATGCTGAAAATCTATCATATATATGTACCACTCATTCATAGCATCAATATATATAACTATATATATTGTGTCATATGTAATTCTTTTTAGATTATGGTTTGTTTCTACACCTATAAATAAGACTTTTGTCGTTTTAAGATGTATTACATACATTTTGACTTTATACAAAGAGCGTTGTTTTCCATGTTTTACAATGTGTAAACTTGGGAAAGGGAGGCGACCGTGCGTCATTAGTAGTCTCTATCTATCAAATTTTTGAAGTACAAACACCATTTCATTAAATTCTTTTTTAATATATAATTTTACCTAATTTTGAGTTGTTTGTTGTAGATTTATATTAAAATGTAGAAATAAAAAATACAAATAAAAATTATTATAAAAAAGTGTAAAAAAATTAATTTGACAGAGATAAACAGTGAAAACAATATTACATATGAAATTAAATATAATGTATATTAAAATATGACATTTCATTAATAGAATCTACATTGTACATAGAGTATAATTTATTTGTTTTCAAGCCAATATGTCGTCAAATAATTAAACATATTTGAGTCAAGACTTAAAAAAAAAAAAAAAAGTTAAGTTGAATGATGTAGTTAATTAAATTTAAAGAATATATTATAATAAATACTAATATAAAAAGGAACGGATATTATTAAATATTTTGACTTTGACTAAAATAACCATTGCCGCTCTAGTCTATAAACCTTACAATGTCTGTCCAAAATTTCTGCGGAAAACCCTAGCCTTCTTCTATTTTCCCAAATCTTAGAAGTGACAGATCGTAATCGAACAGCCGAGGTATTAATTTAATTACATGATTCCGATAAAATTAGCAACCTTTTGGTAATAAGGGACCCGAGATATGTGATAATTTAGGGTTTTGTATTCCTTACAATGAATTTGGGTTTGATGCAGTAAGAGAAGAGATGGCGGGTGGATCAGATGCGCCGGAATCCTTGTCATGTGCTAAATGTGGAAAAACTGCTAATCTGCAGTATGATATTCAATCATTCTTCCGTATTCAGTTTTGCTTTTGTGTGTGTGTGTTCGATTTATTTTGCTGCTGTGATAAGTGGATGGGGTTTGCGAGTGGGAGGGGTCCAATATTGAATCTTGAAGTGCGAAAAGGGTGTTTTATTTTGTAATTTGCCTCGCTGTTGATTGGTGGCGGGTCTCTTGTTTTGGCTGAATGACTTGGTGTACCTCAAGGATTTAGTGTGTTTCTGTTCCTTTCTTGGCAATTGTATGTTGGCATATAAGTACAGCAAATACCAGTTATCGCCGTGCTGCTTTCAGCTCCCAGATTCATGAATAATAAGTTTATATGGGTTTGTTGAGAGATATATGGTACAATACTAATTACTTGAATAGCTAGAACCATGTTGATTCTTCTTATTAAAGCCTGAATTAGCCTGATTTTGAACCATTTCTGTTGATAGGTGCCCAAAGTGTGTCGAATTAAAGCTCCCTCGCGAAGGTGCCGCTTTCTGGTTAGTTCTTTGATTGCATTATTGGAGTAAAATTATTTTAATGCAGTTTTTAACATCAAATTGTGTGTCAATGGAAGCTGGATTGAATATGTATTGAAATTAGCAGTAATTTGTAGTTAAATATTTAATTGATTTTAGCAAGTTACACAAATTGGAATCTTGGTCAAGTTACAACATAATAATGATATGCCCTCTTCCTGGCCCAGAGTGATAAGGAGTTGAATGGACAGGCATGTCAGATTTCGTATTCAGCCTGTCTTGAACTTTAGTTTGCCCTTGGATCAGTGTGTTCATTATACCTTCTGCATTAGGAAAGTAAAAAAGGGAACCAAAACACACAAACAAGAGAAAAAAAAAAAAAAAAAAAAGAAGAAAAAGAAATACAGAGAACTGTAACAAGTCTTTTAGCATAATGTATAACATGGTTAAAAAGCCTTCATTTCTTATGGAATTGGTTGTGATTTTGAGGTCAAGGATTGTTCTTGAAGAATTTTTTTCCCTCTAGTTCTCAGGACTGTTTCAAGGCATCTTGGAGTTCTCATAAATCTGTTCATTCGAAGGCGAAGTTATCTCCCATTGCTCCTGAAAATCCCAGTGAACAAATTTCAGGACTGCCTGATGATGGTTGGCTTTATTGCTTGAGGAAAGGACAGGCTCGGACACCCAAACTTCCACATTTTGACTGGACTGGGTATTAGTTGTTCTCATGTTTGTTTTCTTTTCTGTCCTCATAAATAGAACCTATTGCCTCTTTATAGCTTGTAGAATTTGTATCCAGTTGGAAAAAAACAGGAATTTTTCTGCATCTCTATTGTACATGGGCTTAAAACCAGAAACATTTTTCTTGAACAGATGCTGTTATAGTAGAGTAGAACTTCATGTGAGATATTTCTAGGTAAACAGGGCCTTCAAAGCTGTTTGCTAACCACATATGGAGAAGACAAATACTGATGCTCTCATTTGGACAGCTGCTTTTCATATGCTCCGTTTACTTTAAGCAGTTGAATTAAGTAATTAACCACTGGGTCCACAAAAAACATCTGCTTTATTTATGTGAAGAATATTGCGGTTGGTTTTGCCATGAACCTACGTTTGTGATTCTTGTTGTATGATTTACTCATCTGTCAATTCAGGTTGCAGTCTATTGTGGATTCATATGATTTTTAAGTAGGAGATTTTATGGTTGTGATATATAATTTTTTGATGGAATTATCATGGTTAGTCTGTCTTATCTGAGGCCTTGCAGCATGAGCGCAGTGATGGTTGAAGTATTACTTTAGTGGGCGTGATGTGCATTTGCTAGTATCTTGACTCTTTTGGTTTCCTTGAGCATAATGAATTTAATATTATCTTGATTTAGATGTATTTTTGGCTAATGACCATCAATCTTCCCTGTGGCCTCTGCAATGATTTGAGTTTTTTTACAGTATTTAGGATCACTGTGCAATAGTTTGAGTTTTACATGGTAGTAATGATCACACAGATCACTCAATTCACTTTCATTTTCGTTTTTTTTCCTGAATCAACTTCTTTTGTAACTATGAAACATTATACTTAGCTTTTTTCCTATTGCGTTGCCTTTTACTTTGCAGACCATTAAGACAATATCCAATATCAAAAAGACGTCCGGTACCTGCTGATATTGATCTACCTGACTGGGCAATTGACGTAAGATTCTGGATCTGGATTGATTTGCCGTCAAATGCTTCAGCTTGATATTTGAATTTTTAGACATAAAATTAATTGTAAATGGCTTGTGTAGGTAATAAATTGGCCGTTGTTAAAAACATGAGGATATTTTGCTTCAATAAGAAGAGAGCATTTTGATTCTGTTAATTTATCTGCATATTTCAGGTGCATTAACATCTCTATTGTCAATCTCTTTCAGGGAATTCCGAAAATTGAGCCCAACAGCGAGTTACAACATCATGTGGAGGTAGTCTCAAATTATAAGCTTACAACAGTCATACATATTATTTTGTAGGGTAAAAAGATCTGACTGATTACAATTCCTTTTTCATGGTGTAATTCTATGAAGATCAAGACTCCAGATCAAATTGAAAGGATGCGAGAAACTTGCCGGGTAAGCCTTTCTACTGTTCACTTCATGATGAAGAAATTGTACTGCCATACATTCTTCGAGTTTTACTTTTATCATATCTGGCAAGTTTTAGCAACATAGTATGTTCATCTGCTGAACATATGGAAGTTGAAAAGGCAAACATTAAAGGATGTAAGAAAATGTTGCTAGTTGGAGCATTTTGGCCAATATGTTCGGCCATTAAAAATTAGAAAATCTAATTGTTCTGAAAATATGTTTAACTAAAATAATGAGGTAAAGATGTATTGGTGACGAGAAATATTGAGATGGAATCTATTATTCTGGAGGTACACCTGTAATTTTATACTTTACACAAAGAGAAAAAAAAATATTGCTGCCAAACATTGGGTTGTTGTCTAGCCATGATTTAGTGTTTGAGCATTACAGTATCTAATTCTATCCAGATAGCAAGGGAAGTTCTGGATGCTGCTGCTCGAGTCATACGGCCTGGAATTACCACTGATGAAATTGATGCGGTGGTTCATGAAGCAACAATTGCTGCTGGTATGTTTTCCACTCTGTTTTCCACTCCCAACATATCTAACCATATTACTCTATCTGGAGAGAATTGTTGTTGTATCATGTGATGGATATGATGTCCTTATGATCATATAGTCACCAGGCAGGGTGCTCAATTTGCTTTATATGGATAAGCATAACTAGGTTTTGATACTACAGAGATGCTCTTTGGGGGTGTGAAATTGGACCAAATTTGATGGAGACATACCATGCCTGTTGATGTCCTTGATCTCTTTATTTGTGATAACTTTTTTGAATCTGGAGTTTTACTGTATAAAGTCCCTGGATCCCTGGTTGCTTTTGACTTTGCTATTCTTCTCTACAAATTATCAATTTTCTTTTCAATGACAGAATTTGTCTCATGAGCCATGCTGTTTATATATAGGTGCAAAGGTTTATTTCTGGATTTCTATTTGCATGTCAATGTACAATCTATCTTTTTCAGTGTTCCTCATTACCTTCTTTTATGTGCAGGAGGATATCCATCTCCTTTGAATTATCATTTTTTCCCAAAGTCTTGCTGCACGTAGGTATTTCTTACTTGGAATTTCGTGTCTGTATGCTCTTTGCAATATGGTCCCTAAATGCATTGAGATACAAATGCTTATTTTTCTCAGGTCAGTAAATGAAGTAATTTGCCATGGGATTCCTGATGCAAGGTATGTTATAAACTCAAGCAAGAACTGTTATGTACCACAAAACTTTTATTCAAAGCATACATTTTTCTTTTGGATAATATGCTTCTCATTCAAAGTGGATCCTTCTGCACCACAGTTGATGCTTGATGTACCTTTATGGCCTTGGATTCAATAAATTTTCCACACATTGGTTTCTTCTATTCTTAAATTATTTTTCCTTGGCTTAAGAACTTAAAGAACGATCAAGATAAATTATTCACCTATGGATCCAACATTTTACCTGTAGATTCAATTGAAAGCCATAGTGCATAGTGTTTTTCGTGCATAATAATGTTTGTAATAAATTGTGGGCAAGCATATATGTACCAGAATACAGTCTCAGCTCATTTGCACTAAAATTTTAACTTCCAGGAAATTAGAGGATGGGGATATTGTAAATGTTGATGTTACTGTGTACTATAAAGGAGTGCATGGTAAGTCAAATCATAGCCAACTCAAAGCTATTAGTTATTGTTTGTAGGTTTGTAACTTCGAAATAATTTTTTTTTTCTTGATTCCATGCTTATGCAGGTGACTTGAATGAGACATATTTTGTGGGTAATGTTGATGAAGCTTCTCAACGATTGGTTCAATGTACATATGAATGCCTGGAAAAAGCTATAGCAGCTGGTAAGTGTTTGTCCTGTATCTTAAGGCATAATCCAATGATGTATGTTGTATATGAACTTCATTCTTGTTCTATTTATCTTTTCTGACCTGTGCATTGTCAAAACAAAATGGGCTGCGACCGACTGTCTAACCCTTTTGTAGACAATGTGAATTCAAATTTGTTATGATTTTATTAACTGCTTCACTTATAATGTTTATTGACTTCTCTATTTTATGTGCCATCCCTGAATTCATGACCCTGGCTGTTGTGTTTTAATCCTACCCTTTTCAGTTAAACCTGGAGTGCGTTTTCGAGAAATTGGGGAGATTGTAAGCCGGCATGCTTCTATGTCTGGATTATCTGTGGTAAATGAGTTTGTTTAACTGTCATATAATTATTTTTGTCTTGAGTTATTTTGGGCGTATTCCTAATTTATTTTTTCAAATTTCATCTCCTGCTACTAGGTGAAATCTTATTGCGGTCATGGTATTGGTGAGCTCTTCCATTGTGCACCAAATATACCCCATTACGCGAGTATCCTTAAGACTAGTAGTTGAAACGTTCTTTTTATTTTGGCATATTTTCATGTGATGTGATCCCTTGATGAGGGGTGTGTTTGTATTCCTGAAATGCCCATATTAAAAAAAAAAGAAAAAGATTTGACTGCAACAAATTATTTCTGAAATATGATTTTGAATTGGGAGACTTTGTCCAAGAGAAATGGTATCGTTATTCTTTGCTATCTTGAAACTAAACAATTCCATAGGGAACCTTAACCTAAGCAGGGAATAAAGCTGTTGGAGTGATGAAAGCAGGCCAGACATTTACCATTGAACCTATGATCAATTCAGGTACCTTTTTAGATTTGCTAAATTGATGCCCCGTCTCTGAGGCTCTGTTCATTTTGTATCTTTTCTTCAAATATCTTAAATCACTTCCATGGTAGGTGTTTGGCGTGATCGAATGTGGCCTGATGGATGGACTTCTGTAACTGCCGACGGCAGACGCAGTGCTCAGTTTGAACACACGCTTCTGGTAAAAGTCTCTCTTTATCGTGTTCCTCTTTTTCTTCTGACTCCAGTTTTTGTTATTTGGGTTGGAAGTTGGAATACTTCCGTATTTAAATCTCGAACTTTTTGTGCTCAAATTTATGTATTACAAGATACAACACGTTTTGTGCGAATCATCAGTAGCTACAATTACAAGTAATCTAAGTTCATCAATGGATTATTATTCGTGTCATAATGCATGCAAATCCACTTGTTATTTGATATTTGTAGGTAACGGATACAGGAGTTGAAGTTCTTACAGCACGACTGCCATCCTCTCCGAAGGTTTTTCCATGGCTAAATTCGTAATTTTATTGGTTCATCGAAGGTGATTGAAGAGGTTTTCTTTTAGCAGCATTTTGCAACTACTATATTATGTGTGGTAATCTTGTTATCCTCGTGTTGGATTGAGAAGATGTTTCTAGTATCAGATTTTGAGTTAAAATTTCCTGGTGAGAAAAAAAGGGTTTGTAAAATTCTCAGTGAGGACTTATCCTGGAAATGTATCAGTAACTGGGGACCAAGCAAGCAAATAAACTGTTAGATTTTGATATTTACAAATGAATTATTTTATTGAGGCTAATTAATAGAATCCTGATTTTGTATTTGTTCCATCCAACTTTCGGTGTAATCTATAAATTAAGGAAATAATTTTGTCTTAGAAAAGAAAATCGGTTTCATCCAAATTTGTAATGCGTTGTAAATAAACTGTGTCAGTTTTATCTAGTTAATTAATGGCTTTTTTATTAAATTCTAGTCGTGTAAAAATAATCACTGTTTGGTATGATATGGTTTTACTTGAAGAACTATAGAGGACCAGATTGGTTTATCTTAATTTTGCAGAAATGATGGGCCATGCATAACGCAGTCAACGACCTATTATTTTATTTAATTATTTTCATGTCAGCTGCGATCCAAATTAAGGATTCTCTTTAATTATTTTTGATATTATATGCTTTTACGTATTAACTACAACATGGAAAATTCTTACAGGCTACAGCCAAGGATATCGAGATTCTAGCTAGGTTTTCACGTGTGCTGTGTGCTTAAAATAGGGAAATTCATATGATGGCAAGAATAGTTGCGCAATTATGCACGATTATGAGTAGCACTTTTGAAAAGAAAAAAAATATTGATGATTAGTTTTGCAAATGAAAGGTGTCAAAATGACATTAATTTATCCAAAATTCTCCTTAAAATATCAGTTAAAAATACTTCAATCTTAATTTTATGAAATATTGATCGATACATAAATTGATATATTGATACCGACAAAACAAAAAAAAAAAAAAAAAAATATATATATATATATATATATATATATATATATATATATATATATATATATATTAAAATAGAAAACCAGCTGTTGATTTTTTTTTTTAAATTATATTTTTTTGATTTTTGATCAAATCTGTAATATTGCAACTTTATTGACTGATGTTGATATTAATATTGGTGTTTTGTGTTATTTAGAATTTTCTTGACTTTATTTATTTTGAAATATCAAATGAAATAAAGGGTTTGTGTGCATTCGGTTTGCATATATAACAAATTAATAAATCAAATGAAATAAATTCAAACAAAACCAAAATGTTCCATATTCACATGTATAACAAACAAATAAACTATTAAATAAATTGAAGAAAATCAAAGCACTTCTAATTCCTCCAAACCCCTAAAGTGATCAAGGTAATTTTTTGGCATGAGAGGACCTATATCTTGCAGCAAATCTGTTGAACAAAGCCAAGCCATTGCTGGTAACCTGTTGAAGGTTAAGTACCTTGGCTTTCAGATAGGTCTTCGTCTTCCCCCCGATGGCCCGGCCCGATAACCCATCTATGCACAGTCCTGCATCTGTCAATGCAGTGCTCATCCATGTTTTGACATTGCTTGCATGCCATGTGAAATCCCCACTTTGCCCATCCTCCTTTATCTGTTGTGCCTCTTTGATGCTGTTTTCAAGCTGTTCAACCCCATCATTTATTTGATCCAAACACTGCATCACAGCTCCATAATCCTTGCCCTTGGTTTGGTTGAGCTGATTAGCCACTCCCCTCACATAGGCCCGAGTCGACTCAGCCCTTGCTAGGGTTACCTTGAGGGCAATTTGGGCTAATTTTTGATGGCTTAGGGTTGTAGTGAAGCTGTTGGCGTAGGGTGATAGACAACGGACGCATAAATTAGGGTAGAGCGTCATCTGACACTGGGACTCGATGAATGCCCTAGCTCGAGAGCCTCGGTGGACGATTGAGGCCTCGACCCGAACTAGGGTTATGAGGATGAGAAATGAATGTATTAGAAATGTTATAACTATTTGGGCCATGTTTATATGTTTGTAGGAGGTTGAATATTAGGAGAAATAAGAGTTTGTGTTTCAAGTACAAAATGAGGATGGTGTTGTGTGGTTTATATAGAGAGGATTGAGGAGGAGTTATCACAAAATTTAAGATCATTTCAAATCTCTAAAGCCAACTTGCATGTGATTCTACTCAATAGATTATATATATATATATATATATATATATATATATATATATATATATATATATATATATAATTTATTTTATGGAGTGGGTCATGTGTTTGTAGCTTTGTATAGTTTCCAAGAACCAAGTATGAGTCAATTTTGTAGGGTTTCGAGTAGTAAACAACAAACCTTAATTCATGTTGAGGGAATTTGGTAAACTAAGTAACCTTTTGAAATTTTGAAATTCAAGAAGAATGTTGTGAGAAGTAACTATTGCTTAGGACACAAAAAATTACGAGTTTTGAATGGGGAATGGGATGATTAAAAAATATTGTTTTTACTTAATATCAATTGTTAATTAATTAATTAATGAGAAAGCAATACATTTTTATTATATTTCTACCTGTTCTTACATGCAAACACAACCTATAGCGATCAGCTCTTATTCCAAATGCTTAGTTTGTTAAATTTGATGTTTCAGATGTCAAATGTTAATAATATTATAATTTATAATAAAGTTGGAAAAAAAAAAAAAAACTCCGAATTTTACTAGCTAGCGAGTATCAAACAAGATCCTCCATTCCGGTATAAACATTAATTACGTGTTTTTGGATTCTGCGCAATCTTGTCGCAACAATATATTCAGGAAGGACTTGTTTTAACCAGCATGATGCTACAATCAAGGTCATTTTATTAATATTTAAAACAAAAAATATTTAATTAATTTGAAAACATCAGATATTTCCTACAAGCCCATTTCAAGGTCTAATCTTGTTTCAAATTAGTTAACTTTTATAGCTATATTCCAACTTTTGTTCCAAATTTACTTCAATTTCTATCTCAATTTATTGTTTATTTATCTATGACAAAAAAAAAAAAAAAAAAAACAAATCATTAATTATATTGTATCGCAGAAGTAACGAATGAGATATCAAAAGTCTAATAATAGTATATATTGGTTACCTTCTAGGTTCTATCTACAAACCTGGCTGGCACAGCTACTATTATCACATATTCTAATGCAAAAATATTAAAATTCCATCAAAAGAAAAGTACTATACTAAAATTATACAAAAATTTATACGAAAATCATCTTATGAATATAATTTTATAAGAAGAGTCGATAACCCAAACTTATTTTTAAAATCGAAACACAATTTAGGGTCTTAAAATTAAAATTGTATTAGTCCACGAAAAAACTGTATCCAGATCAAGTTTACTTAAACCGAGTAATTGTAGATGGAGGTTTAATTAAAATCACGTGGGCTTAACTTAGTTTAGGAGATATTAATGGCCCATGCATAACGCATCAATCAAAGTCAATGCCAAGCCCGTTTCATCTTCTATTGAGATCGCTTTCGATCCACACTAGTTACATATTTTTTTTTTTATTATTTAAATTTTTTAGTTTCTATATGGTGAAGGCTTTTTCATTAATTATAACATGGCAAATTCTTTCAAACGTACATAATAGGACAAGATTCTAGAGTTTCACTTTTTACTCGACTGAATTCATGTAAGATGCAATAATACTATGATGTTTGTTGGAGAAGAATTTTTAATATGTTGTAAAAAAAAAAATTAAAAAAAATTATAGGCCATGGCCCAATTTCGGCCTCAATAATAACACCAAGATGTCTATAATCCGAATTAATAAATTGTACTCTAGAACTTATCTATTTTCATGAAAGTAAATTAACATACGAGTCATTCATGGACATCAATATGTTCATATGATAAATTACAGGCTCAAACCTCTTATTCGGAATAATATGTTGTATGAATTATCTCTATATGAGGGTAATAGGAATTATTCTCAATCGTCCTAATATATAAGCATAAGCTAGGAGTACGGAGGTATCAAACGGTCGACTAAAGCATTTCCATCAGGTTCGGGGGCACCTAGGAAGTAGCCTTTTTTGTATATATATTATATGTACTTTTACCATTATTTATAAAAGTCCACGTGTTGTGAAATACATCTAATGCACATGCATTTGATGTACTGTACGTGGTATTAAACGTACCTTATAAATAAATAATTGCATTTAATTGTATACTTATTTTCTATATATAAACCAAAAGCAACCCCAAAATAAACATAAACCATACTTTTTTATTTGGTTTGAGAAATTGTTTTATGCTGCCAACAGAACAAAACCCTAATTTAAGTGTTTTTTCTCTGATATAAAAATAATAGTACACAATTTACAGCATTAGTATATCATTTACAAAACCACAAGGAAAAACAAAAACAAAACAAGCCTCTGTTGTTCTATAACTTTCTACAATGGACAACTCAGTACCCCTTTAAGCAACTCTAAATTATTTTAAGTAACCTATGAACATTCTCATCAACGTACAACAATTTACATCTGATCAAGTGGGCATTTACTGAATACACTAATTATACATTTTGATTTTTATATGATAGTTTAACTGAAGCTATTTATCAGCATATTCTTTGACGAATAATGAATCAATGATCAATGTTTGTTATCCTTCAAATTAAGCATCAATCACCAGGTCCCGGATATGCTGGTAAGCTCATGATCCGCTTATCAACCACAGGGCCTCCAACTGTAAAATGATAGAGGCTTTGAAACTTCAGTCCTTGTAATCCAAGAATCTTGTGTACTGCCAACATTTCAAAGAAAATAAGTGATGAAACCATTCAATATGGAAAGGAATATGCAGGAGGTATAATCACATTATGTAAAACAACACAATGAATCTTGACCCAAGAACCTAGTCTAACATGTAATTTATTCTTTAGATTATGTTCAAAATTGTAAAAATTATGCGTCCATAAGCACCACCTAGTTTTTTTTCCTTAATCCAGGTAATTCCTGCTTTAACAGTCAGTGTGACCTATGACAATCTTTATCTACTGGTCCCTTCACAAGGGTCAACTAATCAACTTTTAGTACGACTCATACTCTCAACTGGCTTAAAAGGAATCATGCATCTCATCAGCTAACTAAAGATAATGTATTCCATCCTAATGACATGCCGTCAAAGACAACATGCAGTGAAAGACAAAGTATTCATTTTGAAACCATTTAATTACTTGACCAGCCATACCTAAAGCCTTCAAATTAACTACAAACTGTTCTAGGCAGCAGAGCCTTCTCGTATCACTCAAGACAAGCAGACCTCATCTCAGCTAGCTTTTATTCAGAGAAAAAACAATGTGGAACTTTGTAACTGCAAATTTGTCCCATCATACTATAAAGTTTCAAATTAACTAGATTATTCACATCAATTTGTGTATGCAGAAATCCCAGAAGGGAACACCTAATTCTAGCTAGTATTTACGTACGTAAAGGAAATTGATAAATACTGAAATAACAAAATCTTGTTTTATTAAAAGTTTAGGGTTATGCAGAAGCCCCAGAAGAGAACACCTAATTCCAGCTAGTCTTTATGTGGATAAAGAAAATTGATAAATACCATAGTAACAAAATCTTGTGTCATTAAAAAATTCATCTTGTGTGCCAGTCAAATTACCTTATGAAAATTTTCACAGTCAAAATCTTAATCAATTTAAAAGATTTACCATTTCTGAGTTCTATTGACCATACTAATTAGGGAAAATTATTACAGTTGTTTACCAGATCCCAGCAATTTCCAGCATTCCAAGTCATCTCACCATGTAAGAGAGAGATTATTTATGGATCATCTTAACTTATAAATATTTGAGTTGAAATAATGAGATATATTACATGTGTTTGATGTGTATTATTCAAAATCCAGTGATAGATTCAGAAACAAACTTACCAATTCCACTCGTTCAAATATATGTGGCCCAAATAGGGCAAAAAAAGAAATTACTAGTATATTATATCACTAGTATAATCTACTCCATTTTGTATCTATAAATACCAAGCAGATAATGCTGGAAAAAATCACTCAAGACACTAAACATGCCTCGTCAGAAAACAAAGCACACACTAATTTCAAATGAGAGGGTCAGAAAATCTACTTTCAAAAGAAGGCTTGATAGTTTGCTTAAAAAAGCGCATGAGCTATCAATCTTGTGCGGTGTAGAGGTAGTTCTCATCATACATGATCCTGATGAGGGCCATTCAACACTGTGGCCCTCCCAGGATATGGTTATGAATGGGGTCATGAAGTTCATAGCCATTCCTGAGCGGGAAAGGCTCAGAAAAATGGTACTGCAAGAAAAGTTCTTGACAGACAAACTGCAAGAGATGACTGAAAATTTTGCAAAACTGCAAAAGAAGAATGAAGAAACAGAAATGGGGTTCCTCATAAATCAACTCATTAAAGGCGCCTCCATTGATGCCCTTGATATCAGGCAGCTGAATGGTTTGCACAAGTATATTGATGAAAAACTGAAAATGCTTCAAAGCAGCAATGATGAACTTGATCAGGTGCAGGGTCAAGTCTCAATGGGTGATATTGCACATCATTCTCACCCCTCCTTCGAGATGACAATTTCAACAATTGCAGGGCAAGGTCAAGAAAGTGGTCCTTTCGCAATAACTACAGGGCAAGGTCAAGAAAGTGGTGCTTTCGCAACAATTGCAGGGCAAGGTCAAGAAAGTGGTGCTTTCGCAGCAATTGCAGGGCAAGGTCAAGAAAGTGGTGCTTTCGCAGCAATTGCAGGGCAAGGTCAAGAAAGTGGTGCTCTAGCAACAATTGCAGGGCAAGGTCAAGAAGTTGCTTTCGCAACAATTGCAGGGCAAGGTCAAGAAAGTGGTGCTTTCGCATCAATTGCAGGCCAAGGTCAAGAAAGTGGTTCTTTCGCAACAACTTCAATGGCCACACTAATGGGGAATATGAGAGAAGACAATTGGTTCAGCAGTATAATGTCTGGTATCCAGAACAATCAAGGTTTCTCACAAGGAATTGATATAGCTCCTGAATCAACTGATGCTGCGAGATCTTACATTGAAGGAAATCAGGGTGAAGTTCTTGATGATTTTGGTAAAGTGTGGCGCAGCATTTTTTCTCCTTGAAATGCAAATTATGTTTCAAGCACCCTAAAAAGATAGGCTTCCCATAGACAACCTTCCAGAAGAAGGAGAGCAATATAATAGGCATTCTGCCATCCTAAATTGGAATTGATTTTCTGATTAGTATTTTACTTTTCAACTTATATTAATGGTTTTATGTTATTCCATCAAATTAATTCATGTAATGTGCATTATACAGAGGGATGAATTTGTTGCATTTCTGTTCAGGAAAATAGTGCACCTAATGT
Source organism: Scutellaria barbata (assembly GCA_028654395.1). Taxonomy (NCBI): domain Eukaryota; kingdom Viridiplantae; phylum Streptophyta; class Magnoliopsida; order Lamiales; family Lamiaceae; genus Scutellaria; species Scutellaria barbata. The sequence goes on along the minus strand of CM053646.1, from coordinate 6,251,403 downwards.
CTTCTCCCGTGTACATCAATTTGTCTTTGAAGCACGTACTTCTACAGGTATTAAACCTAATCGAGATTAGCCTCTCTAGTGTGAAATTAATCTTAATATTGAGTAGGTGTAACCAAATACTATATTTTTAAGTAATATTTTTGCTACACATAACATGTCTACATACTTAAAGTATGGAAGGAAAGAAAAGATAATAATCAATTCCAAGATCCTTATAATTTTGGTTAATTCTAAACACGAAATTCAAATTTCAAATTTCGATATCTAAAAATCTCATTGAATCCACAGCAACCATATAAATAAGTTTAAGTATAATGAACTTCCCATATTATCTTTTATAGGCCAGATCTACTGAAGGTGAGCTGAATTCAGTTTGACCCTCTCTTCTTTTCTTCATCTAGACACGTTAGCAAACAAATTTAATTGCAATTCAACCTATAATAAAAACTCAAAGTGATCGTGTACAGTTTTCGAAAAATTAAGGTAGAAACTACACTAGTAGTGCAATCTAGTAATTCCAATTTGAAAAAACTATGCATATTAACACAACAAAATTTGATGAACTATATTAACCAACAAACAAATCGTACTTGAGAAAGAAAAGATCCCGAAAAGTTTAAGATAATCCAATTTAAGTTAATGTACTTAGGTAGATGAGAAAATATCATTATCTCATCTCAATTTGATTTCTTAAAGGTATCAATTTCAAAAATCACAGAATGCAATTTCAAAAAGATCGGGAACATAACCACTGGTGGTGTTGTTTGATGAATTTTGTTGCTAGTGGGAGAGGTTGATGGAATCATGACAGATAACACCAATTTCACACACAAGCCAGCATTGATTTGTGTATGAAACTCAAACTATTAATTTTAGAACTAATTATGGCATTACATTACAAGAAACAGAAGATAAATAATTCACAAATACTTCATCATCACACATGACCAATTAATACTACATACGCTGAAGTTCTTGTGCAGTTTATAAAAACTTATATCAATTAAGGCTTTGTAACTTGCAGTTAATGGCCAATAGATATGGTAAGTCCAATACATTTGGATTGGGTGTTTTTTTTTTTTTTTTGGATTAGAACCACAAGTTTCAAAAAAATATCAAGTAAAAATTTTGCTCCAAATAATACTCCTCTCTTGATAAAGATAAATCCATTAAAACCAACGATTATATTATCCTAATGATAAATTGATAACACATTTTTCTCCTTTTTCAGCATTTTCAATTCCCAACTCCATCGAGTTCGAGGGATTTATGTTACCATTCTTCTGTATTTTTAAGACAACAGTCATATATGTGCCCTAGCAAAAACTTTTCCTTTTCTTCTACCCTGCAGTGCAATGTGCACTGATGTGGAGTTACCCAAATTGATATGCAATTTAAGGTTTTCAATACCATTGGGTTTTATCAAAAAGGGTCCAAGAGCAATGAAGTAACAGTTCTTTAAAATATAATTTTTAAGCTAGAAAAACAATCACTTCATAAAACATCAAGGCGAGGAATAATTATTTCATTACGATTGATACATTTATTATTGTCGGATGTTACTTATCATATTTCTAACTCATTTTGATTTACTTCATGACTGTAGTGAAGTTTCCTCGTACCTGAAGCGAAACTACGTGCCTATATGTGCGTGTTATTAAGTAATAATATCTCTATGGTGTTTGATCCTATTTTGGGTAGTTTTTGTAAGGGACTTTTTAGTATTTGTGAACTCTAGGACAATATTATTATTTGGTAACTTATATGTACATATATGTGTGTGTGGATGGGTGGGTGGTGTGTGCGAATACGCTGTAGAAGAAAAAAAATAAAAGAAGGAAGAAACAAAAAAGAAAGAAAAGAAACAAGAAAGGTAAAAAAGAAAGTTGATTAGAGTTAGGGCTTACGACGTCAAAGAAGGTATGTAATTAATTCAGTTTCATACATGCTAATATATGCCTTTCTGTGAAAAAATATGTAATCGAGTTAATAGATTCAGTAGAACAATATATGAAAGGGAGGTATATGATTTTCTCAAAATTTATATATGTAAATTTATGGGTATGGTTTATAACATCCCAAAATAAAATTTAACTATATGACATATAGCGAGAATTTTTCTACAGTTAATAGGAGACTCAAACAATAATATAATTTTAAAACCTCAAGTTCAAGGCCCAACTTTTATTTGAATAAGAAAAAATTAGGTGTAAGCGAAATTCATAGTTTATTAAAATCTCAATCCATTAATTAAGAGACCTTTTTTTTTTATTCATAAAACTAAGAAGTCAACTAGATCATGTACTTAACATATAATTATTTAGAAAGAAAATTAAATAAAAATAAAATAAAATGTTATAACATCTACTTGTATTTATATACACGAGTAAATATTAGATATGTTGTGTGCGTGTAAATGTATATAGAGAAATATATGTATGTAACTAATAAAACAAGAAAAATAATTCAATTACAAGGAAAGAAAGAGTGATACCAAGAACAAATTCTAAGGAGAAAGAAACAAAGAAAGATCATTAGCTTTGAAGATTTCAAGAGATATCTTAAGTAACTTAAAACAAGGAGACAACCAGTATATGAATTGTGAACGTATTATCTAAGTTTGCTCGACAACTTATAAATAAACGCGTTCTTCTCATGAGGTGGGTGTAACTTCTTCAACTTATGTATTCATGAATTACATGTTCTTTAAATACGCAATCTTTGTTACGTGCTATTGAACGTAAATGCGATTGCCCTAAACATGTAACAAAAATTGCGTACCCATCACTTCCATTGTGGTGTTTGGATAGATGTGGATTCGAAATCCATCATTTTCATTTTGAACTAATTTTGGAGTCATTTTGGTAGATTTCAAACCCACTCCAATTTGAGTGAATTTGAAATCCATTCATTTGAAATTCGGAATTTCAAATCACTCTATCCAAATGGAGCCTTAATGAATTCATCATTTTTGGTAGACATGTAACAAAAATTGCGTACCCATCACTTCCATTGTGGTGTTTGGATAGATGTGGATTCGAAATCCATCATTTTCATTTTAAACTAATTTTGGAGTCATTTTGGTAGATTTCAAACCCACTCCAATTTGAGTGAATTTGAAATCCATTCATTTGAAATTCGGAATTTCAAATCACTCTATCCAAATGGAGCCTTAATGAATTCATCATTTTTGGTAGATTTCAAACTCACTCCAATTTGAGTGAATTTGAAATCCATACATTTGAAATTCGGAATTTCAAATCACTCTATCCAAATGGAGCCTTAATAAATTCATCATGACCCCCATACTCTATTTTGAGAAATTCAAAAACCTAAGCTACGAAATTCAATCTTAATGAAATTCTAATATGATGAACCTTTTTGTGTCCATTAGATACATTTAATTTTTTCAAGTTAATTCGATGGGTATTTGGTAGATATAAAATTTCTAATGGTCCATTTGGACATGTGGATTTGAGGAGAGATTTAAAATCCATGATAGCAAATCCATCGGTGGTGTTTGGATAAATGTGGATTTAAAATCCATCACTTTCATTTTAAACTAATTTTTGAGTCATTTTGGAGGATTTTAAATCCATTCGAACTTGAGTGGATCATTTCAAATTCTAGATTTCAAATCACTCTATCCTAACACAACCTAAGTTTCATGCATTGGATTGAATTTTTCTCCTGTTCCAAATTCAAAAAACACAAGTTTGAGGCTGCCAAGTTTTTTATGAAGCTTGGATTTATTGTTCCATAATGGTCCAGTAGGTACTACAAAATTTTCAGGTAAGCTACTTATTTCTTCAAGAAATTTATTGTGTAGGATATAAGCATGCTGATAGATTCACTATTTTGGCTTTAGTTTCAGTTTGCGAGGTGCAAATGATATTAATGCAAAACTTTTACTATGTGTTATTTTGAAGTTAAATAAGTCTCTGGCAATTAAAATGATATGTTTGCTATAACGGAATTTTACTTAAGTATACTTAATACACAATATAAAAGAATGCCAAGTTTCTTTTGACTATTTATCTAAAGTCAGATTGTTTTAAACACTTTATAATCTTACAAAGGCACGTCGTGGCACATAAGGGGGAGAGTAGGCAAACATGAAAAGGGCAGTTAATACCCAAGGCAAAATGACCGAGTATGGGAACCCCATCACTGCAATAAATTCCTAAGGTTGAATGACCAAGTATGGAAACCCAGCAAAACCTTTAAATGTTATATGATGAGTCACGACATATAGATATCCATTAAGCATTAAACTTCTAGGGTACCCTTTAACAAAGTATTTAGATTTTGAGAGAGAATCTTGTTCAAAGATATCTTAGTAGGTTGAAAGAACTACATGCATTCATGCATAAGTTTTATCTTATTGAGCATTTTAGCTCAGAGTCTCAGACGAAGACGGGGGACTATTCAGAGGCATGTTAGTTGAGTGATTTGTAAGAAGTAAACTCCAGTCATGTATTGTTTGCTAAACTTTAAGACAAAATATTATTGGTTATGTCTTTTGGCATTTGGTTACTAATATTATTAGCTACAATCAGTTATTATATACTTATTTATTTTGGAGGAATGAACTTTATGAAAAAATATAAACTTATGTTTTCATACATGTATTTATTATTATTACTATCTATTAGTATTCTCTTATTTACTTCTAAGTTATGAAATTAAAAATTGACACCGTGAAAGTTATGTTTCTTTAAATTTCAAGTGCTTAGCTATGGTAACAGAGATCAAATTCATACTGCTTTCTAATTTAATTATTTTATTATAAGTTGGGCGGTGTTGCATCATGATTGCAGATTGAACTTAATTTGAGATTGATAAATGAATTGATAACATACCAGGATCATCAAAGAAACAACCAATTCCAGTAGCAGAAACCCCAACAGCATGTGCTTCAAGATACAGAACTTGGCCAAGCACTCCAGTTTCCCAAAAAAGCCGGGGATACATCCAAGCACCGCTTTCCTGCAAAGTGGGCTCAAGATGAGCCACCATACCAAGGCTGAAGCAGCCATCACCCGCAATGTCCTACATGAAGATGGTAATATTGTTGGATGCTAGCAAATCAATCATGAAACAATATCAAGTTCCAAACAAACTTTTCAGAAGATTGATGACTTTTCATATACTATATTATATACAAGGATAGGGATATTCATTCATCAAAGGACTCGTGAATTTGCAACTTTCAGCAGTTAGCATTCCCATACTACAATCCTCTGGCACACTTAAGAACCCAACATATAGCTACTACTTAACAACTTGGCAGAGTAAGAACTTATTTGATGTTTTATCATGACCATGAATAGTAATATAATTAAACTTGCACAAGGACTACCTTTAGTATTAAAAGCCACTCGGTGATAGTATTTCACCTCAGCAGCCAATGGGCAGAGCTATAAGGATGAAGGTTTTACAGTTGAAGTGTGTGCAAAGAAACCACACACTAGATGTCGATCGGATGGATGCTTTATAAGGACTAGGTAACTATATTTTGTCTTCAATAATAATTGCCAGAACAATATATAAATATAGGTTCTAAAGCATCCAGAGAAACTTGTTACTATGCTTTCAAAGAAATAAAAAAAATTTTTTTTTTTTTTTTCTTTTATCCTTACTCTATATAACTTTAGTTGATTGCTTACTTCAGAGGACAAAGGCATGGAAGAATTAACAAAGTCGATGAAAAAGCTGTATAGATCAAGCATATCAACCATGTTTTTCATCACAATGTCAGTTTGCAAGCATAAGAGCACTTCATCTAGGGCCCCTCATTCCATCACAAAACATGTCTCACCTAGACATTCAAGATCACAATCAACTACCTACAGAACATTCAAGCCCTCACAGAGTCATGGGATACATGACATATAACACCGGGAAAACTATATATCCTAAGATAACGTATAGGCATACCTGATGGCAAGAAAGCCTTTTTGAGAGCTCCTGACAATCACCTTCTAAGAGTTCATACAGAGGAAGATTGTCGGGACAGCCATCCGGCTTCGCCCACTTAAAATCTGATTTTGTGGCTGTTCTAATCTCTTCAAAATGGTCATCATTTCTCACCAAGAAGTACAATCCATTAGGCAAATCCACCACCCTGTGAACAAAAATAACAGCATGAACTTGGCAATCCCAAGGTAAGGCCCGAAAGGGCAATGCCAATTGCCTCCCACACTTCTCTCCACTAGCTACAGAGCCTGAAGGCATACAATGTAACAAAATCTGATAGAATGTTTCTCTCGCCATCATGGTAACGCCATCCATATCAACCGCACTCCTACGCTTCCTCACCACCTCGCTTAGAGTGAACCCCATATAAGAACTCTCACTGATCATCCCACTACTGCTAAAAGGCTCAGGAACCAATTCTTTTGCCATCTTTAATGGCTTCTTCACAGCCTCTGCAGTTGTATAGATGATATCCCAACATATGTGCTCTTTACTAAGCACATTCGGTTTCCCCTTCCACTCAAGATTCGAAAACTCTAATGAGGCCACTCTCATCTTCTCATAATCAACCTCAAATTCCCCTGCATCTTTGGGGAAAACCAACAACACACAATCAGGATGCTCGAACTCAATCTCTGGCATTTTTCCCCTCACGGGCCTGCTAGGAATACTAAATTTTGGAAAACTATCCAATCCCATTAATTTCTCCAACTCTTCATACCCAAACCCATCTAAAACCCTAGCATCCCACCCAAAACCAGCTGCAGCCATGGCGACCGCTGCTATCGCGTGCCCTACATCGTGATTGCAATACCTAAAAGCCCTCTCGCCGTACTTCCACGCTTCCCGCCAGAAAATAGACGAAAATCCGATCAAAAAAGAACCCTCCGGAAAACATCCCTCGAAAAAATCGGGCGGGATTCGAGCTCTGTACTCCAGCGCGTGCTCTTTCTGCGCGTAATGCGCGACGAAAGAGTTTTCGCAGAGAGAATCTATGGCGGGCGAAATGATGTATGCTTCCGTGGGGTGTAGATTCCCGCTGCTAGGGTTTACGCGCAGCGACCAAGTGGAGTATCCGGTCGTTTTCCAGGCGGATAAGGCGAGGGAATTGTAGAAGAATTGAGAGATGGTGGTTTTGGAGAGGGGTTTGGGAGATGGGAGCGAAGTAAAAGGGGAAGAGTAAGGAGGGGTAATATGTTCGTCGGAGGAGGAAGGGTGGAGGAGCGGGAGGAGCGGGGCGGAGAGGTAGCGGCGGAAGGGGTTGGGCTGGTTGGCCCAGTCGAGGCCATGTGGGCCGCGAGCATATTTGGTGAAGGAATGCTTAGTCTGGTTATGGTACTTCAACACTTGGGTTAAGAGCTCTTGTTTCTCTTCCATGGCTGTCTCTTGTGATAACGTGGACATGTTGAGAAATGGTGCAATCTTTCTGGCGGTGGCGGTGGAAGAAAGCGGGAAAGACAGGTGGTGGTGGTGAAGAGATAGAGGGAATCGGTGATGTATGAATTGCATGTTACAATTGTCTTTTGATTTCTGTTACTAACGAATCTGTTTCAACTGTATGACTAGAAGTTTGTGGAATGTTCCCTCGTAAACAAATCTTTATTCCTTATTATTATTATTTTTGATAATAAATCTTTATTCCCTTATAATTTTAGAAAATTCTTTTTCATCAAATAACAAGAGGTAAATACAAATCGTAGCTAATTAAATGTTTTAACTAACTAGCTTAATTAAATGTGTTATAATAATATTGTAATAATATTATTTAAAGAAAAAACAAATGATATAGGATAATATATTCCGAATATTCAATCGCATATTTTATTAAAGCGTTTAATTAATAAATGTGGTATGTAAAAGGTATTAGAATAGAATCGCAACATAATTATGTATCAATTGAAATTGAGGGTTTTGTTTAGCCTATTTAGCAGTGTTTTCATAACCGAATCGGTGGCCAAACCGGCCTGACCACCGGTTCACAGTTCAACCGGTCGGATCGGTTGAATCGGTGGTTCAACCGGTAAAATGATTTTTGTCTATTTTTTTTAATATTAGTTATGTTACATTAAAAAATTTATATACTTATATGATTGATATTAAAACAAATATGATAAAGTTATAAAATGTCAAATTACATACCCCATAATCCATAATGAAGTCTTAAACTAAAAATTAAAATATTAAATACTAAAATTTAAGATAAATAAAATGACAAAGTAAAATATTGTAAATCTTGATGATCATATCACATCATCTCCTTCAACCATTTTTGCCGTTCCTCATCCCCTTCTTCAATATCTTCCAAATGATGCACCCCACTTCCAATATTGAAATATCTATATATTAATATTTAACTTTTGTAGAACTTGTCGATATTAACGACATCAATCATATCAGTATTTATTTTTTTTAGAATTTGTCGATATTAACGACTAAATATTTAATTTTTTTATAACTTATCGATATTAACGACATAAATCATATATATTATTGAAATATTTATATATTGAAAACGAACTCAGGCCAATATTACATACATCTATCCAATGTTTCTTAGAACTCTCATAGCAAAAAAAAAACTGATTTTCCGGTTTTCCGGTTCCCGATTATAACCGGTTCAACCGGTTTTTGATCGATTTTTTTCGATTTAACCGAAAAACGGTTAATTGGATGTAACCGGACCGGTTTCCTTGCCGGTTCCCGGTTGAACCGGTTGAACCGGCCGGTCCGATCCGATTATGAAAACACTGCTATTTAGTATAAGGCGGTCCAACTATTAAGTCATTAAAAACTTTATTTGAGACTATAACATGTGATTTCCCACTTATAAATAATATAAATATTTTGTTAAGTTTTAAATCATATTAGAAAATTAATTAGTTGAAGTAATTTTCCATTTCTCAAGTTGATGGCTGGCTAAAACAACAGTTGTCATTTATGGTAAATTAATTAAGTCAGTTTCTTTATCAGCCTAGTGATGAGCATTTGTTGAATTGCAAGAGAGTGCTTAGATATGTTCAAGATATTCAAAACATATATTTTTTGTTAACTTGTTACTATGATGATTTTGGGGGATACCTGACTTTGCAAGTAATATAGAGGATTGAAGAAGTATAAGTGGCTGTTGTATTTTTCCTTATTGAATCAAGTAATGAAAAATGACAATTTCATATTCTTTTATGAATTTATACTCTATATAACACTTTTGATTCTCATATTTGAATATAATCTTCTTCTTTACTACTTGGCAAAAATCTCAGTGTTTTTATGTTATAGTTTGATTGTTGCTTTATTTATATATATATATATATATATATATATATATATATATATTCTCTTTTATGCTTTTGAGTTTCCTCTCAACAATTTTGGAAAGTTCCAATTGGTGAGACAAAAAAAAAAGTATTAAAAATTGATAAATGGATAAGAGTATGGAGTATCAAATTGATAAGACTATGCAACAATAAAAATTGATTTGGTATAATAAGTTTGAAATGTGTAGCTAAAATTCATCAACCAAACGAAACTCTTGATCTTTTATTTTTATTTTTTGTTGTATTTTTATTTAGTTCTGAACCTTTTGAATTAGAACATGCCACAGAAAACATCAATGTCACCACTGTAGAGATGAGAAAACTATCTTCCCACATAAGATTCAAAATCATATTGGTTAAATACACGTGCAAAATAAAAGAGAGGAAAATGAGATGTTGTACAATGTCGGTAGCATAGGAATAGCAATAGCCAATAGGGTCCATTTTCTTATTATAATGCTTATCATCACAAAGTGAAAATCCATTTTGTTATCCATTCGCCGATTTTTTCATAAGATATTTTATCTTCTCAGTTTCTCACTTATAATTTATAAATATGATAGTTCATCACTGCCAATATCATAATGCTCCTCCCAATCCTTTTTATTTTCAAATAGATTAATTTCTACAAGTTTTCCTTCAAATATCAAGAAGATTCATCATTTAAAGGTTAGTTAATTTAAATACTTTACTAAATATTTTATTTCTTGTTATAATCTATATTTTTAATAGTTAAAAAAAACACACACACATATAATTGTATTTTATATATTAAAAAAAACAAAACTAAACATCAAGAAATTCATCCCAATGGAAATAGGTGTGAGGTGGGTTGGAGTTAGTTGTCATCTCTAGTTAAAACAATGGATTTTGCAGTGATTGGGCTCATGACCCACCAATTATGAATTTAAGATAGAGATGAAAGTGAAATTGGAAAGACATTTGAAGCTCAGTATGTAGAACTTTCTTGGCTAGCACTGCAAAAAAGTTGGTTTTATACTTATACCTCTTCTTTTGGATCAAAATAAGCACAATTTACTTTTATTATTATGCAATGCAAAAAAAAAAAAAAAAAAAAGATTTACGATATTAATTAAGAAATTCCCTAAAAAGGAGAGGCATGTTCAATGATTTTTTGGTTGTTACCAAAAAACATAAAAAAATAATAATAATAAAATAAAAAAATCATTCTTTTCAAGATTTTAATTTAATCATAACTTTTGGATTTAACCAATATATACCACTTTTGAACTTCATAGGAGTTCAAGTTACTGTTAGTCTATATATTAACTTTGTACAAAATTTGGTATCTTATCATAATAGATAGAGTTTATATAGTATTTTATCTGTATATTTGTTAAAAATATATCATTTTATATGAAATTATAAGTTCAATATATGTATTAATATCAGTTATAATGATATTATAATTAGTAGATATATTTTTTAATATTTTTAGAAAATTTTCATAGTTTTGTAAAAAATATCAAATATTTCCATCGAAATTGATATATGAATCGATATTTTCGTAAAATCAAGATAACAATATTTTCACGGAAACGATATTTTCGTCCATGCTAGAAACATATCGATCGGAATATGCTTTATCACAGCCCATAGATATATTTGTCAAGCAGTCAACCTAATTATTATTCTGCATTGGCAGAAATTTTGAAATCAAGAATCAGAAAAAAATGAAGAACATTGGAAAGATGGGAATTCATTACTTGCAGACGCTAACTGCTGCAAATGTTCCCAAGGACATCATAGAGAAAGGTCAAAATCGTGTTATTGATGCATCCTTGACACTTATCCGTGAGAGAGCAAAGCTGAAGGTATTATCTGATTCCTTCAATCTGTCCCCATATTAGTTGGAAATTGGAATTGAAGTAGGTTTAAACTCTGAGAAGGTGTTGGTTTTATTGAATAGTTATGTTATATTTTGAGTTTGGCCTAAAGCTGGTGCTCTAAATTCCGTATTTTAGCTCCTTGTATGACCTTTATATCAGGTATGCTAAGTAGTTTTAAGTTTTCCAGTCATGTGAGAAATGATTCTTTCTGTCTGAATTTGATCTATGGTATTATTATTTTCTATAACAGGGGGAACTATTACGAGCTTTGGGAGGTGCAGTGGCAACAACGGCTCTTCTTGGAGTACCTTTAGGACATAACTCTTCATTTCTCCAAGGGCCTGCATTTGCACCTCCTCTTATAAGAGAGGCCATGTGGTGCGGAAGCACAAATTCCACCACAGAAGAAGGTAACCACTTGCACTCACTACCACCCTCTATCATTCTTTACATGTATAATTTTCTATATATGAACAACAACAAACTAAGCCTGTGTTCCACTATGTGAGGTCAGCTACATGGATTGTATCTCTCCATTCTATATAATGTATTATTTTGTTTTTCCTGATAGACAAACATCAGTTGATCAATGACACTAATTTTCTTGATTGATGGTTCTGGATAGGCGATTAAGCTCTATTAAAAAATTCATGATATCCATACTTTAATAAGTATTATCATTCCATACTATCAAAGCTGTCAGACTATGACACACTTGGCAACGCTACTGCTACTCTTCAATTTCATTGGACACCTGCAACAACTTGAATCTTACAGAAATACGGTGTTACCTTGATTTATTTTCTTGACAATCTTGAGATTATGCAGGTAAAGAGCTTAAAGATCCTCGTGTCCTAACCGATGTTGGTGATGTGCCGATTCAGGACTTACGAGATTGTGGAGTAGATGATGATAGATTGATGGGTATCATAAGTGAATCCGTGAAGCTAGTGATGGAAGAAGTAAGTTTCCATTTCTAAAGGCATCTATGTTATTTGGGACCTTTCTCTATAATCTTCTTTTTCCATATAAATTTAATGTATATAATTGTTTGTTTAATGCTTTTTTAGGACCCATTGCGGCCTTTGGTGTTAGGGGGTGACCACTCTATTTCATATCCTGTGGTGAGAGCAGTGTCCGAAAAGCTTGGAGGACCAGTTGATATTCTTCATCTAGATGCCCATCCTGATATTTATCATGCTTTTGAGGGGAATAAATATTCTCATGCATCTTCTTTTGCTAGAATTATGGAGGGTGGTTATGCTCGGAGATTATTGCAGGTAATCTAAGCTTGTTACTGGTTGTTTTTTTACATACATTGCATCTCTATTCTTCAATTGGGCCTTGTAATGTCTTGACGATAAGACTGTCCTTTTCTTTACACAACAGTAAGCCTCAGACCACTATCTTTTAACAATGGTTTCTTGCCTTAAAGTTAAGCAACTTGAGAGTCACTTAGTTTGGCAATTCACAAACCATGCCTTCAATTTTAGGTAAATTCAGGAAGGATGGTTATGTGGAGTCTGCATGCTTCAGTTAACTGTACCTACAAATTATAATGTGCTCACGAGAGATTGTCATATTGAGCTCTAAATTTGTCCTAGGACACCACAATTTCCTCACATAATCCTTTTTATTGCTTAAGGGAAATACCTAGATAAGAATGAAACAATATGTTTTATGAGAACTAGTTATCCTAGAAGTTGTCAGTTGCGTAATTCCAGCTCTGTTGGAAACCAAAGATTTGAAAATTGCAGGTCGGAATCAGATCAATAAATAAGGAAGGGCGGGAACAAGGAAAACGGTTTGGTGTGGAGCAATATGAAATGCGGACATTCTCGAGGGATCGGCAGCTACTGGAGAATCTGGAACTTGGCAAAGGTGTAAAAGGCGTTTACATTTCTGTGGATGTGGACTGCCTTGATCCAGCATTTGCTCCAGGAGTATCTCACTTCGAGTCTGGAGGCCTCTCTTTCCGCGATGTTCTCAACATACTTCACAATCTTAAAGGTGATATGGTTGCTGCCGATGTTGTTGAGTACAATCCACAACGGGACACTGCTGATGGGATGACAAGTATGGTTGCTGCTAAGCTGGTACGAGAACTCACTGCCAAGATGTCAAAATGATCGCCATATTGGATCACCCCATGTAATTCCATCATATATATATATATATATATATATGATGGTCATCTCATTGTGTTGCTATGGTCAATAAAGAATTGTGGCTACAATATTGGGACGGAAGAATCAATCCTGCCCATATAATTCTTCCATTTAAAATTTCTCAATATGGGGTTCAATTTTACATTTTTTCTCAATTTAAGGCTTAAAAATTTGATTGAGTTATCCATTTAAAACAAATTTTCATTTTCATTTTATTTATATTGTAAATATATATTTATAGTTTAGATAAATTAAGACAACTTTGTGCAATTTTGAAACGATCTTCATTCGACTTATATTAATATTTATATATATAATAAATGCAATTCAAAAAATTAAAATTTCTTTATTTTCTTAATTTTATAAATAAAAGTATAGAAAATCGATTTTACTATTAATTAGTTTAATATAAATTATATTTTATGAATTAAACCAATTATATTTTTTCTCTTTCTTTTTTTCATATTAGTTAAGATAAGTCGGACGAAAATTGTTTTTAAAGCGCACTAACTTATCTTAATTTATCCAAAATATGAATACATATTGAAATATAAATAAATTTATAAATATAAATAAAAAAGAATTGAGAACTCAATCTAAATTTCAAGCCTTAAATTGAGAAAAAAATGATAAATTGAATCCCTTATTAAGAAATTTTAAAATTTATCTATAAAATGAGTTTTATTATGAAATTTATTCTTTTTATTTCTTATGTTAATTAATGTAAATTGAGTTTTTAAAATGGTATGTTTTTAGATTTGGTAGGTGGTAGGTGGGCCACAATAATTCGCACTCTTCGTTGTGGATGCTCATACAACTCAATCTTGGAGGATTATTTTTCCTCAAATGGCATGCCTTATTTAGATAGTTAAAAATGTTCATTTTTGTAAACTGAATATGCGTCTCAAGCATTGCACAAATTATCATATTTATTAATAAATTTTATTATTATATCAAATTACAAATAAATTTATTTTATTTATTATTTATAGACATATTAAACTATTGTTTGAAAATAAGTACTTATTAGTTAATTTCTTTTAACCAAAATAATATTATATAATTATTAAGTAGTAGATAATGAACTTATATTTTTGTTTGTGCTCTTATTATTAGTATAGTGAATTGTTTTTTTTTAGTATAATAGATAATATTTTTTAATCATAAATATAATATAATGATAATTTTATTTTTGTTGATAAGATATAAATGGTACGTTCCATCACATTAATCAACAATCTTACAGTATTAACATGTGAATGCAAGAGTTATTTTAGACTTTTCACTTAAATTGTATAGAAAAATATCAAATTTGACCCTAATCTCTTAGATAATTTTAAAGGGCGATATTAAAGACACTCCACCCTTTATTTAGTATAAAAAGCATTTCAATAAATAAATAAATAACCGAAATATCAATTTTACCTTTCGAAAAAAAAAAAAAATCTAGTCTCTCTTCCTCCTCCATTTCCTCTCTAATTTTCATCTTTCTTACTTTTTAAATGTTGTATTTTTTTAATACTCGAGGAATGTATTAACATAATGCTGAATAGTTCACGAATTAGTTAAATATATAAAAATCATATATATAAAAATATAAAAAATTGATCAAACCCGACTAATTCCATTCGGATTTGATTGATCGAACACGTAGAAACACATTCGACCACCATGATGGAACACATTAGGTCATGATGGCCAAACAGATTTAATAAGATTTGCATGGATATTTTTAAGTTTCTTTTTTTTTTTAATTGAAAAATATATGAATTGAGGTGTGTGAAATAAGTAGTGGGATGTCATTAGTAAAAAACATTGCACTTTTGCCCCTCAATTTTACTCAATTACTAAATTCACATCATCTCGTGGGCGTTGATGACGAAACCCTGTGGCTCTCAAACTCGCACTGTATCTCACATGGCGTCTTTCGTATCCAATTTATCTTCCACTATTTCCAGCGCATCCCTTTTTCGAAAGCCCTCACTTCTCTTCTCCATCGAAACTCTTCGAAAATACCAATGTCGCCGCAAAGTGAATAGACCCACATCGCCTTTTCTCTATTCTACTACTAGTTTTGTTTCAATCCACTCTTCGTCTTTCCCAAAAGCCCGAGCCCTAAGAGTATCGGGCCAAGATGAAGAAGAATTAGTTGTTCTTGGTATCGAAACTAGCTGCGATGATACTGCTTAGTAGTAAGTTGTTTTGTGAAATTAACGAGCAAAAGTTTGGGGTCTTGGTTATTTTGTTAAATGAATAATAAAAAATTGTTTCTTTTTGAATGTTTGTGTGATGATAGGTTCGAAGCAATGGCGAAATTCTTAGCCAAGTTGTCTCTTCTCAGGTATGTATGAACGCATTCGAATATAATAAAGATTTCTAGCATGCGTGTTTTCTTATTTAGTATTTGGGGGGGGGGGGGGGTGTTGGGGGTGAGTGGGGTTATTAAAGTGGAAGCCATGATAGTCCTTAGATGTACCTTGGTTGAATATGTTGGAGCCTGTTGGCGTGGAGTTCTTTTCCCTCATTGTATATATTTTAACTTCATTTTTCTCTCATGATGACTATGATTACTTGGAATTCAGCGCTTCATATTTTAATGCCTTTATTACATGACATGCTCCAAAGACCTTTAATGCAATTCATGACATATGAAGCTTGGAATATCAAAATATTATTATCTTTTTGTCTTTTATCCTTACTCTATACAACTTTAGTTGATTGCTTACTTCAGAGGAAAAAGGCATGGAAGAATTAACAAAGTCGATGCAAAAGCTGTATAGATCAAGCATATCAACCATGTTTTTCATCACAATGTTAGTTTGCAAGCATAAGAGCACTTCATCTTGGGCCCCTCATTCCATCACAAAACATGTCTCACCTAGACATTCAAGATCACAATCAACTACCTACAGAACATTCAAGCCCTCACAGAGTCATGGGATACATGACATATAAAACCGGGAAAACTATAATATCCTAAGATAACGTATAGGCATACCTGATGGCAAGAAAGCCTTTTTGAGAGCTCCTGACAATCACCTTCTGCGAGTTCATACAGATGAAGATGGGAGCGAAGTAAAAGGGGAAGAGTAAGGAGAGGTAATATGTTCGTCGGAAGAGGAAGGGTGGAGGAGCGGGGCGGAGAGGTAGCGGCGGAAGGGGTTGGGCTGGTTGGCCCAGTCGAGGCCATGTGGGCCGCGAGCATATTTGGTGAAGGAATGCTTAGTCTGGTTATGGTACTTCAACACTAGGGTTAAGAGCTCTTGTTTCTCTTCCATGGCTGTCTCTTGTGATGACGGGGACATGTTGAGAAATGGCTGTCTCTTTCTGGCGGTGGCGGTGGCGGTGGAAGAAAGCGGGAAAGACGGGTGGTGGTGGTGAAGAGAGAGAGGGAATCGGTGATGTATGAATTGCATGTTACAATTGTCTTTTGATTTCTGTTACTAACGAATCTGTTTCAACTGTATGACTATAAGTTTGTGGAATGTTCCCTCGTAAACAAATCTTTATTCCTTTTTTTTTTTTTGACAATAAATCTTTATTCCCTTATAATTTTAGAAAATTCTTTTTCATCAAATAACAAGAGGTAAATACAAATCGTAGCTAATTAAATGTTTTAATTAACTAGCTTAATTAAATGTGTTATAATAATATTGTAATAATATTATTTAAAGAAAAAAAAATGATATAGGATAATATATTCTGAATATTCAATCGCGTATTTTATTACAAAGCGTTTAATTAATAAATATGGTATGTAAAAGGTATTAGAAATAGAATCGCAGCGTAATTATGCATCAATTGAAATTGAGGGTTTTGTTTAGCCTATGTAGTATAAGACGGTCCAACTATTAAGTCATTAAAAACTTTATGCGAGACTATAACATGTGATTCCCACTTAATAAATATATAATATAAATATTTTGTTAAGTTTTAAATCATATTAGAAAATTAATTAGTTCAAGTAATTTTCCATTTCTCAAGTTGATGGCTGGCTAAAACAACAGTTGTCATTTATGGTAAATTAATTAAGTCAGTTTCTTTTTCAGCCTAGTGATGAGCATTTGTTGAATTGCAAGAGAGTGCTTAGATATGTTCAAGATATTCAAAACATATATTTTTTGTTAACTTGTTACTATGATGATTTTGGGGGGATATGTTGACCCTGACTTTGCAAGTAATATAGAGGATTGAAGAAGTATAAGTGGCTGTTGTATTTTTCCTTTTGAATCAAGTAATGAAAAATCACAATTTCATATTTTTGTATGAATTTCTACTCTATATAACACTTTTGATTCTCATATTTGAATATAATCTTCTTCTTTACTACTTGGCAAAAATTTCAGTGTTTCTATGTTATAGTTTGATTGTTGCTTTATATATATTCTCTCTTTTATGCTTTTGAGTTTCCTCTCAACAATTTTGGAAAGTTCCAATTGGTGGGACAAAAAAAAAGTATTAAAATTTGATAAATTGATAAGAGTATGGAGTATCAAATTGATAAGACTATGCAACAATAAAAATTGATTTGGTATAAGAAGTTTGAAATGTGTAGCTAAAATTCATTAACCAAACGAAACTCTTGATCTTTTATTTTATTTTTTGTTGTATTTTTATTTTGTTCTGAACTTTTTGAATCAGAACATGCCACGGAAAACATCAATGTCGCCACTGTAGAGATGAGAAAACTATTTTCCCACGTAAAATTCAAAATCATATTGATTTCCTAAAAAAATAAAAATAAAAATTGATTGGGCTGAATTAAGTGGGCCGGGTAGGTATTTTATAGACTAGGTATTATTTGATGTCAAATTTGACCAAATCAGAGTCTTCGCTAATGTTGGGCCGAACTCTGTTGTGAGCTGACTAGATATTTATGTCAAACGTATCATAATTCATAATGAGATAATAATAAATTATTACTATTACTATTATTATATTGTTATTATTGATTTATCATTAGATCCAGAAGTATATTTGAATTTGACAACATATATAATAGACATTATGATATATACCTCTTAATTTTGAGTAGAATTGAAATTTATTAAAAATTGTAACTAAATTTAATAAAACATGATTAAATTGACTAAAATAATAAACATTTAAAAAGGTGTAGACTTTTTATTTATGTATTTACTATTTCACCTTAAAACAAAGAAACAAAACAAAATAGGGCGAGGCTACATAGAGGTGTGTGACGCCGCCGTGTTGCCCATAAAGCCAGGCCACTAGGAACAACTCAACCGTCCAATTCCAATTTCAATTTCCAACTCTTCATCTTTCTATTTATAAACTATTTAATTTCTTTTCATTTATAAGTTAAAAAAGTGTAAGTTAAGATTTTTCTAAATAAAATTTATAAAATATTTTAAACATATATTTGTGAAAATTATTATATTTCCATGAACTAATCACTTTTTAAAGGCTGAGTAATACGTTTCATTCAATCCAACTTCATTTGAGCGTTTTTCTCTTGTTTTTTGTGCAAAATTGTAAATTCTAAAATCTAAATAAATTTAAACACATTCACAAATTATTTTTTATGAACATTGTGGCTGTATCATCCACCATATAATAATAATAATAATAATAATAATAATAATAATAATAATAATAATAATAATAATAATAATAATAATAATAATAATTGAGTGCACTGTGCACCTAATTGAAATGGAATTCCTACGCAAGATCGGATAAATCTGATTGGGTAAATCCCCTTTTTGGTTATTACGTGCCTGTGATGCGACATGTGGATCCTAATCCACTCTTTAGGAAGGGGATAATCTCATTGTAAATCTAAAAATAAATAAATAGATATTTGGTAGTTAGTACCAGTAGTATTTACTAAATTTACTTAGTCACAAAAAATAGATATAATTCATCAGATATTAAATTATTATTTCATATCATATTCCATAATTTGATATAATATATATATATATATATATATATATATATATATATATATAAGTTGAATATTGACGTTAAATACTTTCCTAAATAATCCTAATCTCTAGAAATATCTACACCGAGCAGATATGAAAAGGCTGCATGCCTTTTATACTCGTCTTTACATTAGCGCCAAAAGTAGTAACAGTAAACCTCCATTTTTTTTTTTCCAGAATCACACACCACGCTCCGCTCCTACTTCCATCGCCTTCTCTCACTCCGGTAAGTCTCCGTTTCTTCAATTTCTCCGGTAATCGTGCTTGTTAATGGTGTGTGTAAGTGTAAAATTTTACTCTCTCGAGCGACTTGGTTGCCTGTTTATTCGTTTTCCCTACTGCTTTTTGACCTTTTTCCACATGAAATCCAGATTTCTGCTGCTGTGTGTAACTCGATAGTGGAAGGGAATTGACGGTTAAGATTGATTAGATAGCAAAAAGGACGTGATTTTTGATTGAAGTTTTAGAAGAAAGGTTTTGATTTTTTGTATCCTTTTTCTGGACTAATGAACATTGTAAATTAGTTTAAAGATGTTTGCCTATGTGCTTCGGATGTGGTTTTCCAGAGAAATAATGGAGTTTTGATTCAAGATATATTTATTTGATGGTTTGAGCCTAATGATGAACTCTGGAGCAATAATGAATGTAAATATATAGGAGTTACTTACTTAAATGAAATATCGATTGATGAAAAGAAGAATGCTTTAATTTATCATACCTTTAATGTTTTAGAAGTTGTTTCTGATATTATTGTGGTTGACTGGTGTTGGATAAGAATAAAATGTGGATCAGTCTCTCTAGAAACATATCGATCGGAATATGCTTTATCACAGCCCATAGATATATTTGTCAAGCAGTCAACCTAATTATTCTTCTGCATTGGCAGAAATTTTGAAATCAAGAATCAGAAAAAAATGAAGAACATTGGAAAGATGGGAATTCATTACTTGCAGAGGCTAAATGCTGCAAATGTTCCCAAGGACTTGATAGAGAAAGGTCAAAATCGTGTTATTGATGCATCCTTGACACTTATCCGTGAGAGAGCAAAGCTGAAGGTATTATCTGATTCCTTCATATCTATCAACCTTCTTGTAGCTCGTGTTTAATTCAATCTGTCCCCATATTAGTTGGAAATTGGAATTGAAGTAGGTTTAAACTCTGAGAAGGTGTTGGTTATATTGAATGGTTATGTTATATTTTGAGTTTGGCCTAAAGCTGGTGCTCTAAATTCCGTATTTTAGCTCCTTGTATGACCTTTATATCAGGTATGCTAAGTAGTTTTAAGTTTTCCAGTCATGTGAGAAATGATTCTTTCTGTCTGAATTTGATCTATGGTATTATTATTTTTTCTATAACAGGGGGAACTATTACGAGCTTTGGGAGGTGTAGTGGCATCAACGTCTCTTCTTGGAGTACCTTTAGGACATAACTCTTCATTTCTACAAGGGCCTGCATTTGCACCTCCTCGTATACGAGAGGCCATTTGGTGTGGAAGCACAAATTCCACCACAGAAGAAGGTAACCACTTGCACTCACTACCACCCTCTATCATTCTTTACATGTATAATTTTCTATATATGAACAACAACAAACTAAGCCTGTGTTCCACTATGTGAGGTCAGCTATATGGATTGTATCTCTCCATTCTATAAATGTATTATTTTGTTTTTCCTGATAGACAAACATCAGTTGATCAATAACACTAATTTTCTTTAAAATGAGTATTCTTAGCACGAGTATTTTTAATGCCTCTTGATTGATGGTTCTGGATAGGTGGGATTAAGCTCTATTAAAAAATCCATGATATCCATACTTTAATAAGTATTATCATTCCATACTATCAAAGCACAAAGTTGTCAGACTATGACACTTGGCAACGCTACTGCTACTCTTCAATTTCATTGGACACCTGCAACAACTTGAATCTTACAGAAATACAGTGTTACCTTGTTTTATTTTCTTGACAATCTTGAGATTATGCAGGTAAAGAGCTTAATGATCCTCGGGTCCTAACCGATGTTGGTGATGTGCCGGTTCAGGAGTTACGAGATTGTGGAGTAGATGATGATAGATTGATGAGTATCATAAGTGAATCCGTGAAGCTAGTGATGGAAGAAGTAAGTTTCCATTTCTAAAGGCATCTATGTTATTTGGGACCTTTCTCTATAATCTTCTTTTTCCATATAAATTTAATGTATATAATTGTTTGTTTAATGCTTTTTTAGGACCCATTGCGGCCTTTGGTGTTAGGGGGTGACCACTCTATTTCATTTCCTGTGGTGAGAGCAGTGTCCGAAAAGCTTGGAGGACCAGTTGATATTCTTCATCTAGATGCTCATCCTGATATTTATCATTCTTTTGAGGGGAATAAATATTCTCATGCATCTTCTTTTGCTAGAATTATGGAGGGTGGTTATGCTCGGAGATTATTGCAGGTAATCTAAGCTTGTTACTGGTTGTTTTTTACATACATTGCATCTCTATTCTCAATTGGGCCTTGTAATATCTTGACGATAAGACTGTCCTTTTCTTTACACAACAGTAAGCCTCAGACCACTATCTTTTAACAATGGTTTCTTGCCTTAAAGTTAAGCAACTTGAGATTCACTTAGTTTTGGCAATTCACAAACCATGCCTTCAATTTTAGGTAAATTCAGGAAGGATGGTTATTTGTAGTCTGCATGCTTCAGTTAACTGTACCTACAAATTATAATGTGCTCACGAGAGATTGTCATATTGAGCTCTAAATGTGTCCTAGGATACCACAATTTCCTCACATAATCCTTTTTATTGCTTAAGGTGAAATACCTAGATAAGAATGAAACAATATGTTTTAAGAGAACTAGTTATCCTAGAAGTTGTCAGTTGCATAATTCCAGCGCTGTTGGAAAGCAAAGATTTGAAAATGCATATGATCTGCAGGGAAGTTGATTGAAACTCTCAAAATGCTTGATGCAGGTCGGAATCAGATCAATAACAAAGGAAGGGCGGGAACAAGGAAAACGGTTTGGTGTGGAGCAATATGAAATGCGGACATTCTCGAGGGATCGGCAGTTACTGGAGAATCTGGAACTTGGCAAAGGTGTAAAAGGCGTTTACATTTCTGTGGATGTGGACTGCCTTGATCCAGCATTTGCTCCAGGAGTATCTCACATCGAGCCAGGAGGCCTCTCTTTCCGCGATGTTCTCAACATACTTCAGAATCTTAAAGGTGATGTGGTTGCTGCTGATGTTGTTGAGTTCAATCCACAACGGGACACTGTTGATGGGATGACAGGTATGGTTGCTGCTAAGCTGGTAAGAGAACTCACTGCGAAGATATCAAAATGATTGGCGTATTGGATCAGCCCATGTAATTCCATCATATATATATGATGGTCATCTCATTGTGTTGCTGTGGTCAAGAAAGAATTGTGGGTACAATATTAGGACGGAAGAATCAGGTTGATTCGTTTTTCTTGCGAAACGTGCAACTCAGAAAGAAACGGACACAACTCTTCTTTTAGATTGATAGGTTTCAAGGGGACATTGCTATTCCTTGTAAGTTCGTTATCAGTCAGACTTTTGGTTGCTAAAAAGAAAATAAAATGACAGTTCATCTATGACAGTAAAATGTGTATGCAATATCAAATGCAGTCAATGCAACTGTTAGTTTTTAGTCAATTTTATCAAAGCGAGATAGCTTTTCATCATATACTGAGAATTCTTTTTTAGTCCTGCTAATTTTTTGGAATTGAATTGCTGATTATATGTTTATAGGATTTGAGTTGAGGAAATCACAATGCAACTTTCAAAGTAAAGTTGAATATTTTGTAACAAGTTGCATGAAAAATTGTTGAAGATATGGTGATCATCATATCTTTTGAGTAACTGTTAATCTTCTTAGACAAAGAGTTAAGATTTTTTTTCTTATTTCCAAAAATCTTGCATCCTCTGTAGTATATAGACTGCACATTTACCCTTGTACAGATATCTCTTGCTTGTCTTCATCGTGTCCTAGTTTCAGAAGCTACACATAAGGTAAGGTGAGTCATTGTGTTGATCGAGTCAAGGCAGAGCAGCCGGAGTTTCCTTCATCCCTACGTCTCGTTTCTCTAACTTGATGCACTTAAATCGGTTGGCACAGGTGATAAACAGCACAAGATCGAAGGCAATCAAAGCAGCCGATAAGAAGAAGAATCTGTCCATATGACCTTGGTTTAAGTTTGGAGGTATCCACCCTGGCTTCCCATGCTTTGAAGTAACCTTCATAACCACAGTCAATATGATTGAGCAGAGATAGCTACCTAATGCTGATGATGACATGGACAAACCGAGGCCCAAGCTCTTCAACCCATCGGGGATCTGTGAAGCAAAGAATTCCCATTGAGCCACGTAGATGAAAGCTTCAGAGACTCCCACAAGAACATACTGAGGTGTTTGCCAGAAAATACTGAGAGAACTTGTTTCTCTTTCGTCTGCATGTTTCAGCCTCCACTGCTCGACTAGGCCAGCTATTATCATTGCAATGATCGATATCACCATCCCCATTCCTATTCTCTGCAGTTCACTTGGTGTCTTTAGCTCTTTCTTGGTTAGTTTGAAAAACAATGGTAAGATTAACTTCTCATAGCAGATGATGAATGTGGATGTGCTGATAATGTCGAAGGCAGTCATGCTTGCTGGGGCTATGTGGAAATTAGATATCTGCGTGTTCATAGATGCTCCCTGTTCAACAAACAGAGACAATACTTGTACAAATACTAGAGATGCTACAATGGTGCAAAACCATATTGGAAGCAATCTTAGTACACATTTTACTTCCTCAACTTGTGTCACTGTACATAGATGCCATGGATTTCTAGCTTCACCTTTAGTTCCTAACAATATCTTGTCTGATTGGGTCATCATAGCTGCTTTGTCAAGACACCTTTCACCACAAATAACCAACACAATTCAGAGAGAGATAAAAAGGACGGACTCAATCAAGTGTGTGTGTGAGTGTGTGAGTGGGCTTACTTGAAATCATCTGTATGTGGTATCATTCGTGCACATTCCTTATCGTCATTGTGTGCTTCTTCGTAGAGCCCGTCTCCATGGGACGAGACATCGAGTTTAAACTTTCTCACAGAAGCAACAAACACTTGAGAAAATCTGGAAATGGGATTGCCAGAGGGCCTAATGTGTCTATATCTACAGGTCCCACTAAGTAAGGAAACTAAAGCCAATAAGCCACAAGCAGTTGATATCCAAAATGCCAACACCCATTTCCCCAGATTCTCTATGTAAACCAAAACAGTTTCTGCTATCAATGATCCAAGATTCAGAGCCACATAGTAGTAGCTAAAGAAAGCAGTTTTGGACTTGTTTTCTTCTGGATCTTCTTCATCAAATTGATCTGCTCCCAATGTTGCCAAGGCTGGTTCTATAGCCCCACTTCCCAGAGCCAGCAAGTATATTGATACATAGAAGCTAGCAACTTTAGCTGGTGAAGGTTGGTTACACACTTCACCCATCTTTCCACAACCCTTTGGCTCTAGCATGAATTCTTGAGTTGATAGAGATAACAACACCAATCCCTGTCAAACATGTCGATAACTTCAAGAACTTGAAATGAAACACGAGATGAGATAAAAACCGTATAATAGCATACTTACAATGACTAAAACAGCTTGGAAAACCACAGAAGTTAAGTATCTTCCCAAGTAAGAGTCACTCAGAAAAGCACCAAACAAAGTGCAGATGTTAAGTGTTCCCATCCATGTACTAAACATGTTGGCTGCATCTGCATTGGATTTCCTCAACACCGATTTCGAGAAGAGTACCATATTCACTTCTACACCTGTAAATGCAAGTGCAGCCAGTCCTTCTGTTGCTAAACAACAACACATATATAACAACACTTAGCCTTACATTCAAAAGACAAATCACATAAGAACTAGATCATGTCTTTATTCTTCCTTGAATACTATATTCGGGATACATTGATGTCAATCGACAATATATTAATAGAATAGATGGTAAATTAATAAGATATATACCAAGAACGAGAAATCCGGCTCTCCATCCACCCGTTCTTCCTTTCGTTGCTGCTTTTCCATACATATCAATTGTTCCATCTTTTGTGCAAGAACCAGTTCCCTTTTCCTGCATTATAGATCAAGCTCAATGAAGATCAATGTCACAAAAGTTGTAAACTTTTAGACAACACTAACCATGGGTTTTCCAACCAAAACACAGACCAAGTCCTATATAATAAAAAGAGCTAGCTAGTTACAAGGTTGTAGTGAACAGTTATTTAAGGTGGTGACACTCATTCATATCCCATCAAAAGTTGGAAGTAAAACAAAAAACAGACTACTGAAGAGACAATATCAAAGTAAAGTGAGATTAAGATAAGGTCTTTTTCCAAAGTATACTAATCATTGAAAACTAGAAGAAAGCCCCCATTTAGCTAAAAATGTACTTTTATGATCACCTGTTGCATTATTTTATCAGCACTATGGGCACATTAGGCCCACTTAATTCATACTCTCCTCCTTTTCGTTTGATAAAAAAAACAAACTTTTCGCGTTTTTATGGACATTTCTACATTAAAAATTTCTGCCATTGATCCCTATGACTATCAATTGCTTATGATTCATAAAACACAGGCCTAGGAAGGCAAATATAGACAAGCTTTAGATGTGTTGGTTTGAGAGTGAACAGAGTGTGCTTTACCTCAATCATATCCTCCTTAACAGACATGCAAAAATATCATATCTTGATAAAGTATAAATCAATCGGTCCAAAAGAGATTTTCTTAATGATTGTGTTCTACATTTGTTAACATGCAAAAAACCATTCAAAAGATTAAAGAAACACAAGAGGTTATTGTATTTCTACTCAACAAAATCATAGCTACTTGACAAAAAATTGCATGTTCATCATTTTGTTGTGAAGCAAAAAAAAAAAAAAAATGAGATACAATTTTACTCACTGTGGTACCATTGCAAGCAACAGAAACATCAGAATTACTGGGCTGTTGATCTGTCTCCATTCTTCTTGGAAATGGAGCTAAGGTAGAGAGAGAAAAGAGGAAGAAAGTTGACTAAAATCACTGTTAGAACTATGAACTATCAATCAAGATTGTTCATCATCTTCAAATTCAAATGAAAACGCAACCTTATTTATTGGGAATTGTTTGGATAAATGCAATATTTATTGCAGCAGTTATTAGATCACACACAACAATGTTTTAGCTGATGTGATTCAATGAAACAAAATTTTGGTAATTAATTTTAGTGTTTTTTTTTTGAAAAGCACCGAAAACATCTATAATGTGGGTGAGAGAGAGAGTGAGGAGAGAGTAAATATTTTTTACTTTTGATGTTAATTGATGTAAGTTGTTTTTTTAAAATGGTATGTTTTTAGATTTGGTAGGTGGTAGGTGGACCACAGGAATTTACACTCTTTGTTGTGGATGTTGAACAACTCTAAGTCTGAAGGATTTTTTTTCTTAATAAACATGCCTTAATTAGATAGTTAAAAATGTTCATTTTTGTAAACTGAATATGCGTTTGCACAAATTATCATATTTATTATTAATTTTTATCATTATATCAAATTATATATACATTTATTTTATTTATTATTTATAAACATATTGAACTATTGTTTAAAAATAAGTACTTATTTATTAGTTAATTTCTTTTAGCAAAATAATATCATATAATTATTTAGTAGTAGACAATGAACTTATATTTTTGTTTGTGCTTCTATTATTAAGATAGTGAATTGTTTTTTTTTTTTAATGATAATAGATAATTTTTTTTTATCAATATAATATAATGATAATTTTATTTTTGTTGATAAGATATAAATTGTACATTGCATCACATTAATCAACAATCTTACATATTAACATATGAGTGTAAGAGTTATTTTAGACTTTTCATTTAAATTAATGTAGAAAAGTATCAAATTAGATCCTAATCTCTTACATAATTTTAAAGGGTGAGACTAAAAACATCTCACCCTTTATTTAGTACACCCTAATTAAAAAACATTTCAATAAAAAAAATAATTGAAATACCAATTTTGCCTTTTAAAAAAGGAAAAAAACTGTGGTCTTTCTTCCTCCATTTTCTCTCTAATTTTCATCTTTCTTACTTTTTAATTGTTATATTTTTTTAATTTCTTGAGAAATGTAATAACATAATGATGAATATTTTATGAATTAGTTAAATGTATGAAAATCATATAAAAATCTTATAAAAATGTAATAGAATTTATCAAACCTAACTAACTCCGTTCAGATCTGATTGACCAAACACGTAGAAATATGTTCGGCCATCAAAACGAACACATAGAAGCACATTCGACCAACATAATCGAACATATTAGGCCATGATGGCCGAACAAATTTAATAAGATTTGATCTAAGTGGGGATAGTTAAGTGAAAAAATATAATTGGGGAATTTAATTGAAAAATATATAAATTGGGGTGTGTTAAGTGGGGATGTCATTAGTAAAATATAATGCACTTTGGCCCCTCAATTTTACTCAATTACTAAATTCACGTCATCTCGTGGGCGTTGATGACAAAACCCTGTGGCTCTCAAACTCGCACTGTATCTCACATGGCGTCTTTCGCATCCAATTTATCTTCCACTATTTCCCGCGCATCCCTTTTTCGAAAGCCCTCACTTCTCTTCTCCATCGAAACTCTTCGAAAATACCAATGTCGCCGCAAAGTGAATAGACCCACATCGCCTTTTCTCTATTCTACTACTAGTTTTGTTTCAATCCACTCTTCGTCTTTCCCAAAAGCCCGAGCCCTAAGAGTATCGGGCCAAGATGAAGAAGAATTAGTTGTTCTTGGTATCGAAACTAGCTGCGATGATACTGCTGCCGCAGTAGTAAGTTGTTTTGTGAAATTAAGGACCAAAAGTTTGGGGTCTTGGTTATTTTGTGAAATGAATAATAAAAAATTGTTTCTTTTTGAATGTTTGTGTGATGATAGGTTCGAAGCAATGGCGAAATTCTTAGCCAAGTTGTCTCTTCTCAGGTATGTATGAACGCATTCGAATATAATAAAGATTTCTAGCATGCGTGTTTTCTTATTTAGTGTTTTTTTGGGGGGGGGGGGGGTTGTGGGTGGGTGGGGTTATTAAAGTGGAAGCCATGATAGTCCTTAGATGTACTTTGGTTGAATATGTTGGAGCCTGTTGGCGTGGAGTTCTTTTCCCTCATTGTATATATTTTAACTTCATTTTTCTCTCATGATGACTATGATTACTTGGAATTCAGCGCTTCATATTTGAGTGCCTTTATTACATGACATGCTCCAAAGACCTTTATGTAATTCATGACATATGAAGCTTGGAAAATCAAAATATTATTTTTTCTTTTTTTATCGATGACAATATTGAGTTGATGTTTGCGTACAAAGCTGATTAGAAAGTGGCTTAGTATATGAGCATATTCTTATCATGTTGGCATTGGCAGATTTTGTTTGTGCCCTTATGCGCTCCCAGGTTCCGTTTATCTCTTTACTGATATAACATGTTGAGATCTCTTGCAAGTTTGCAATGTTAATAAATTGCAAGGGTAAACGGACTTTCTAACTAAGTATCTAAGAATTAGTTGTTAAAACTTTTACCTTGGAAAAAGGTAATGGTTAAAAGGTCAAAAAAAAAACAGCATGATAAGAGTACTTGAATTTTGTCTTGCACAAGTTGGAATTGCTTTCACGTGTTCTTATGGCTCAAAACTAGAAAATGGCCGATCCTTTGGTTGGAAATATACTATATCTATTGTTAATAATTCGAGTATAATCAAATATGGACTTCTGTCATTCATTTGATTTTGAAGAGTGCTACACTGAAGATGTAAAGTGAAAGAAGGTAATCTGCATTTTTGAAACAAGGGGTTAGAATGAATATCATTAAGTTGAATTTTCCAATGCCAATAGGTAACAGAGGCAGCCTCTGAGTGGTGTTTAAGCAATCTAAGTGTTATAGCAACAAATTATTGTTCAATTAACATATTCTCAAAAGAGTAAAATTGTGTCTTGATCTCGTGCATGAGCTATTGATCATGCCTGGTGATACTTGCTTTGTTACCCACACAAGCATTGTGACACTGGGCCGGATCAATGGCCTTATATATCTAAGACAGTGATGCTGAAGTATCCTTTTTAAGTAGGTCTACCAATCCCAAGGTTAACAGCGAGGTGGTCAGAAAACACGATTTGATGAAAAACAAAAGGCATCCCGCAAGGCTATCCAGACCTAAAAGAAAGATAAAGAAAAAGATCATATGAAACATATAGGATTCTGTCAGTGGCAACTTGCGTATACACCAGTTCTACCTCATAACACTTTGTTCTCACTATTGTATCTGGTTACTTATTATCATACCATTTATATCGTTGGACCAGAAGCTTGCAAAATAATGGCTTGACAAATTGGTGTTCATGGTCCTTTAGCAGTCTATAGTAAGGCAATCTTATATCTTCAACCATATGAAATAGGATGGGTCTACATTGCTGTTCAAGGACTTTGACCTTGATGACCTTGTACAAGCATGAGGTCACTAACTTTGACTTACAATTGGAAAAAATAGAGTATACAACTCTGCCATAGTAGTTTTATCTTGTTTTTGTAATACACATAGGCTGATAGCATTTTCTTATATTATCCTATTTCACTCCAAGGCAGATCTGCTCGTTCGCTATGGAGGTGTTGCTCCTAAAATGGCAGAGGAAGCACATTCACTAGTGATTGATCAGGTACGGACTTGTTGGCTCGGTTGAATTCTTCTATTACGTGCTTGATTTTCCTCATCAATCTCTTTGTTACCTTAAGAGCTTCTATTACATTTCCATTGTATGTCAGTCATTCCCTGTTTTTTATTTAGGTTAAACTCGTCCAGAATGCTCTCCTTCACATTAATCAGATGAATTAAATCTTATAACTAGTTGTAGCTCAGCTCTATTTAAATAAACCCTCTTCCTTCTTTTAGGTGACATTTTCACATACTATTCTGGTAAACATATTAGCTACACTATGCTTGTGTATTGTAAACATATTATCATTATATTCTTTTGCCCAAGGTGTTTTAGTTAATAAGCCCTGTTCATCAATTTGGTCATGTCCATAATAGCCATTGCTTATATACATCAAAACTCACATTTATTTTCTGATTATGGTGTTTTAGTTGTAATTCCTGTTGAATTCCATGCAGGTAGTGCAAGAGGCTCTTGACAAAGCTAAATTAAGCGAGGAAGATCTTTCTGCAGTTGCTGTTACAATTGGTCCTGGTTTAAGCCTTTGTCTACGTGGTAATTTTGTTTCAGGGTCTTCTCTTTTCTTTATCTAAGATTTACTTTTTAAGAAATCTGGCATTTTAGTTCTATTGCTGATTTGATTTTTGTTGTACCAGCAAGTTCCAGGGAACTTGTTGGATAACAGGAAGAGGCACTGTCGTAGCATTTATTTTGGTTATAGTGCCTTCATGAGTCTTAAGAATACTTGTAAGGAGATAAGGCCTTTACACTTTGTTCAATGTGTTTTGCACAGTTGGTGTGAGGAAAGCTCGGAAACTTGCTGGTGCTTATACTTTACCCATTGTTGGTGTCCATCACATGGAAGCCCATGCTTTGATAGCAAGGTAATAAAAAATGTTGTGGAAATTATTTTTAAACCAGGCAGAATTTATCTGTTTGTAGCCTTTCTTCGATGATGAACTGAGGTTTGATCATGTTTTGAGGTTCAATTTACATTTTTGAAAGTGATGTGTCTGTGTATGTATGTAACCAACAATTACGTTAAAACAGAGAATCAAGTTTAGGGTGTCTTTATGGATCCAAAGACATAAGGATTTCAAGAATTTGTTTTTCTTTTGATGTGTTTAGAGATATGAGTTTACTCTGAAAAATACCTTTTTTTTTATTTTTTGGGTGGATGTCCTATCTACATCTTGTACTCATCATTATTAACATATAATGCTTTGGTTTCTTGTATAAAAAAAAGAAAATGAAAGAAAAAGAATTTAGCAACTGTAACAGTAATAGATGTGCTATTCAAGTGTATAAGAAAACCAAAGATCTCCATATGGATGTATTAAGAACATTTAGTTCCTCTCAGATAGTGCTTGACTGATGTTATGAGCTATTCAAAACATCTTCTAAAATGTTTTCATTAGCTCTTTAGAAGTATTTGGTAAAATTCATAAAGAATATCTTATTTCATCCTACAATAAAATAGTAGGACTACATGCTTATAAGTTTTTTTTTTTTAAATACGGAAACTCTTATCGTATTTCCGAAATAAGATCTTATTTCGACAAACCCAGACAAACCCTTCAAATTTTATCATTTGTATCACACAATTGTCATTGCTAATATTTTCTAAGCTTCATCATCTTAATTTATCCGAAGACGTCAACAACTTTTCTTAAAAGCACCTTGTAATATGTAAAGAGTTTATAAGGTCTTTCAAATACGTTTTAGCCAAACACCCCCCTCAATTTGGAAAGAGAAATCTAAAAGGTTTAAAGGTGTCAGTTACTGTTACATAGCAGGCTTATAACATGTTGCTTTCGTCTAGGTTAGTGGAAAGAGAGGTACAATTTCCTTTCATGGCCTTGCTCATCTCAGGTATGATCATAACTGCATTAAAAAGTTCTTCATTTCATTTTTGCACTCAAATACTGAAACAAGACCAAAAAAAGGTCCAGCAACTGACTATTGCAGTATTGCTGGTGCAGAACATTTTTTAATAATCCTCTTGGGCACATAGTTACTAGTTGAAATAGAGGTCATCTAGGCTTTTCCCGATTAATATTTCCGTGCATTTATCTGGTTGTGAATGTTGACATCTATATTAACTCATTTACTTAGGAGGCCACAATCTTCTTATTCTTGCCTGTGATCTTGGCCATTATATACAACTTGGTACATCGATAGATGATGCAATTGGGGAGGCGTATGACAAGACAGCAAAATGGCTTGGTCTTGATTTAAGGAAGAGCGGAGGCCCTGCTGTAGAGGAGCTGGCTCGAGAGGGTGATGAAAACTCTATCAGTTTCAAGGCAAACTATATTCCACACCTTAATTGGATTTCTATCATTTGAGACTAAACTTTTTTAATTGAAATATCTATGTTTTGATGTGCCATAGGTCCCCATGAAACAGCATAAAGACTGCAATTTTTCATATGCAGGTCTCAAGACTCAAGTCAAACTGACAATTGAATCCAAGAATATGTAATTTTCTCTTAACCTTTAGTTTTTTCTCTATCTATTGTTTTTCTACTGAACTTCACTGGCCATTGTAGAGTTTTTACTCGCTATCACAGCCTATCCTGCGATAATATAATCAAGTAGTCTTTCTTCGATATCATCCTCCACAATCGCTGAAATTTCATTGATGATATGCAGTGATGCTGCAATCCCCATTGCTTCAGCTAGTAGTGAAGATAGAAGGGCTCGGGCTGATATTGCTGCATCTTTTCAGGTCATCTACTCTGATGATCCTCTCTTTTCTTTGCTCCGTTCTCGTGTATTATGATAGTAAACCTGAAAATTACCATCTAGGCTTCCAATTGAGAAATTCACGAGTATTCCTGATTGCAGCGAGTTGCGGTATTACATTTAGAAGAAAAGTGTGAACGAGCCATTGGATGGGCATTAAAGATGGAGCCTTCTATGAAGTTTTTGGTCTGTGTGTATTCTTTAGTCCTTCCAGTGTTAAAGCCCATGACATGTGTGCTATATTTTATCTTGCAGGTAGTCTCTGGGGGTGTTGCATCTAATCAGTACGTAAGGTTTCGGCTTAATAAGATAGTTGAAAAGAATGGCCTGCAACTTGTTTGTCCTCCTCCCAGCCTCTGTACCGACAATGGTAAGGTGACTCATCTAAGAGCTTTGTCTCATTTTATATGCCATACCAAGCATTAGCCGATTTTGTTGTCGAGTTGGACAACTAACATTTGAAAGGAGAGGAAATTGCCACAATCAAGTTAATTAGATTCTCCTATGACTGTTATTGGTAGGCGTGATGATTGCTTGGACTGGGATAGAGCATTTCCGAATGGGAAGATATGATCCTCCCCCACCTGCATGTGAACCCGATGATGCTGTGGTTCGTTTCTTTTTATCATTGCTTATTCTCAAGATGGATTTTGAAGTTTTGTTAGTTTCCATTCCATAAAGCCAATGTCATATTTTCCAAGAAACTAGGACTCGACTCTCGTTCTAATGTCTGAAAATCGGTCCCTCATATATGTTATGCGAAACCTCTTGTCTGAATGGTTTTTGTCGATGTATCAGCTTGATCTTCGACCAAGGTGGCCGTTGGGAGAAGAGTATGCTGAAGGAAAGAGTGAGGCTCGCTCGTTGAAAACGGCACGGATTCATCCCTCTCTTACCTCTCTAATTCAAGCATCCCTTTACCCCCCATCCTAACCTTGAAGCAAAAGCCTTGCAAATAAGTCGACATATATATATATATATGAATCCCAAAATTCTTGAGTACAGATGAAGAACATGGCTATACTAAGATGCTGATATGTGTTTATAAACACTCTCATTGTCTCATGTGTCGTATGTTATATATAGATCCTGTAAATGAGGGTAATATGAAATTACGAGTATGATAGAATTTCCCAGTCATCTTAAAATATACATCCCATTGGTGGACAATATATTCTCTACTTTGGGAATAACGTAATCATTTCTTTTAAAATCTTCCTTATTTTTTTACAAAGAAAAGGGGAGTTTAGAACTAAAGTATCAACCCACATATGACGGTGGAATATTCTATCGAAATGTTGCTTCTTTTTTTGTTCTTTTTGGTTAGAAAATGAAAATCAACAACAAATGAGATAAAGAAGAAAAAAAATGGCCAAGTGATGGTGAAGGTTTTTAGGTCATTGATTCATGTTTGAGGTTGATTGTTGAAAGTCAGGTAGACTTGTAGATTTATATCGGGGTCTTGTAAATTACGAAGGTTTTAAAGTGTGTGTTTTAGGTGTTTTACATTAACAACACAACAGTGTCATTAAGAACATCTTTGGGGGTTGTGTTGGTGTTGGTTTTGGTGTACCTTTTCCTTCTTTTTTTCTTTTTAATTAACTTTTATTCTTTCATTATTTTCCCTTTCTTTTTTATTATTTTCGAATTTCTCTTTTATTTTTGCTATTTCATTTTTTTCTTTTTCAATTTTGCATTTTTTTTTAATTTCCAATTTCAATTGCGAATAATAATTCAATTGCAAATATTATGTTGATTTTTCAATTTATATACATATATCTATATTTTTTTTAATCAATCTTAATATTTTCTTAAAATTTTCAAATTATGTGTTAATAAAAAATGTGTTTAATTTTTTTTTTGGAATAAATCTAA
The DNA here is from genome assembly GCA_028654395.1 of Scutellaria barbata. Classification (NCBI taxonomy): domain Eukaryota; kingdom Viridiplantae; phylum Streptophyta; class Magnoliopsida; order Lamiales; family Lamiaceae; genus Scutellaria; species Scutellaria barbata. The sequence continues at coordinate 6,216,768 of CM053646.1, read as the reverse complement.
TATATATTTTTTACAGTTCATTATTTTACATTGTTAAAAAATATAAATGTTGTTAAATGGTTAAATATTTGGATGTTAATTAAGTTTATTTGAGGTAGTTCAAATTAGTTTCATTTAAATTAACTAATTAAAAATAAATATTTCATTTATATTATTTGTATGTCAAATGTATTTTAATCTCAATTGATATTTTTAATCAATGTTGTATAGATTGTCCAATTGCTAATTTAGAAAATTGATCAATTGTTTTAGCTTCAAAATAGTCAATTTAATTAAAACATCGAAATAAATAAATAATTTATATTATTTGTATGTCAATTGTATTTTAATGTAAATTGAAAATTATTAATTTAATGATTAATAAAAGTTTGTTTATTACTACTATTTTAATTAATCCAAATTCAATTTTCAATTAATCACTATTAACAAAAATTCAAACAAAAGAATTGACTTTTAATTGATACAGATAATAGAAAAATGAGTTAGTGGATAATGGAATTCGCTCCACATATAATGATTGTATTTATATTAAATTGCGGGTGTGAAAATGGGTGTCATTTGAACAACACGGTGTTATTTGTTATTACATCTATAGCCCCTTGAATTCCTATTATTACAAACCAGTCCCACCCCAAAGAGGAGCGCGCGAAACTTCTTTGTTGAACACACACACACACAGAGAGATTGTGTATTGTGAAAATGGAAGTATCGAGTCTGCCCATTTCTGCGTCGCAGAGAGGAAAGTTGATATCAGCGGGCTATACTTCTCTCTCTTCACTTTCCTCCACCTCTCCTTCTCGGTTAGCCCAAGGTATACACGCTTTTGTGTGTGTAGATTATGTTTTGTTGATTTTTACTAGGTTTTGCGTCCAAGGTGTTGCTTGTATGAATTATATATTGGATCAATTAATTTCTTTTCTGTTGTTGATTTTTTCTTTTCATATGTCGATTAGATTTGAAGATTTCGGAAAATGAGGCGGCGGAGATTCTGAAAGTTGCATCTGGAAGGAGTGGGTTGGACAAAATTGAGAACATAAGTCGTGCGATTATGAATGGTATTTTTGATCTTCAGTTCTTTATTTGATGATATGCTGTTCGGCATGGAAGAAATGGCTTCTCGAAGCTTGTTTGTTTTTGGAACGTTGCGAAGTAATGTACTAGCTTGGTTTACATGTTCAAGGCCATTGTTAGTCATTATGTTATTGGAGAATTGCTTAACTGCGCTTCGATGCTGTGGAACAATCATTGTATTCATGTGCTGGCTGCTGAGGTGTTTATTTTCCATGTATGAATGAGTATAATTTGTATAATACCAGCTCAATTCATGCATCTCCTGTTGGAAATATATAAAGCAAAACCAAGAAATGGGGAGGGTTCTCTTTTATGTTTGTCTGTTTCTTTTTTACATCTTGGTTTAGAATATAGTGATTACACAAGATTCTGTTACAATGATGCACGGGGCAAGTCTTTTACATTTTCCAGTTTATGAGACTTAGCTTGAAAATGCAGAGTTTTGTGTGCCTTTTCCCTTTTACTCTCATTCCAGATCAGCCACTGGATTATTGTTATGCAGTTAAAGTCTTGAATTTATGTTTTCACTTTCATTTTGTTTAGGAGCACAAACAGCATGGGATATGCTACATGAGGAGGAATCTTCTCTATGCATCACCACTTCTTGCTCAGATTTGGATGAAATCCTTGGTGGAGGAATTCACTCTAAAGAAGTTACTGAGATTGGTCAGTCAGTGTCCACTTTTTGCACCAGTAAAGTAATACAATTTCGGACCTTTTCCGTTTACTTATGTTCTTACCAAGGCAGTCCTGATTTTATCAGGTGGAGTGCCAGGGATCGGTAAAACACAACTTGGGTGAGGATTTTCTCTATCTATTACTTGTTTCTTCAAGTTGTGGATCTATTACTCTTTTCTCAAGGTAATTTATAATGGATAATGTAGCATTCAGCTGGCAGTAAATGCCCAAATCCCAGCTGATTTTGGTGGCCTTGGAGGAAAGGCAATTTATATTGGTATGCATATGCCTGATATAATGGCTAACTGGTCTTCATATAGTATTGTTGTATCTCTTGAATGTTCAGCTTTTATCATTGACTTTTTTCATTCTCAGATACGGAGGGCAGTTTCATGGTGGAGCGTGCTTTACAAATTGCAGAGGCTTGTGCTCAGGACATGCTAGAATATAATACCTTGCTGCGAAAGGATTCTCAAGCCTGTCAAGTGGATAAACAGGCGAAGGATTTTCTTGAAAACATATTCCACTTTCGCATATGCACTTATACAGAGCAAATTGCTGTGATAAATTACTTGGAGAAATTTATCTCTGAGCATAAAGATGTAGGTATAGTAAGCTGAATGGTGGTTTTACTTGTGTTCTTTAACTATTTCTAATCAGAGGGTGGATGGGTTTGATAGTTTTTCAGTCTTGTTGTCTTCACAGGTTAAGGTTGTCGTTATTGACAGCATCACTTTCCACTTCCGTCAAGATTTTGAGGATATGGCGCTTAGGACTCGACTACTTGGTGGAATGGCATTAAAACTGATGAAACTTGCAAAAAAGTTTAATTTGGCAGTAAGCACATTTGGATTTTTTCTTCTGCAAGAAACTCTTATACTTTTAGGCCACATTATCAATGCATGTAAATTACAATTTATGGTTCAAGCAAACACTTTTGCAGGTGGTTCTATTAAATCAAGTAACCACTAAGTATGTGGAAGGTTCATTTCAGCTAACTCTTGCTCTTGGTAAATATCCCACATGACATCATAATGAATTTCAATTGCATTTTTTTCTTTCCTTTATTACTTAAACTGCAGATATTCAATCTTCTAACCTGTCAGCCATGCTCAACAGGTGACAGCTGGTCACATGCTTCTACCAACAGGATCATATTGTACTGGAATGGCAATGAGAGGTATGCATATATTGACAAATCACCATCTTTGCGATCGGCTTCAGCTCCATATGCTGTGACAGGCAGAGGCATTCGAAATTCAACTTCAAACTGTAAAAGAGTTAAACTGATGTAGGCTCTATCTTAGTGAATCACTTCAAACTGTAAAAGAGTTAAACTGATGTAGGCTCTATCTTAGTGAATCAGCCACAGAGGTTCTTTCTCTTGGATGTGGAAATCAAGGAACCACCTTCCAAGGGAGGAATACCCAAACTCATATTCATTTAATTCATGCTTCCATAGGGTAAAGCATTCACAGATACTGCGAGTCCCTCCCCATAACTAGCTTCACTACTGAATTGCAGCATGAAGCATGCTTGTACATCCTGTTTAAAATTATTACACTGTTTAATACAGGCTTGTGGTTGTCTTTTTTTTTTTTTTACCAAAGTTTAAACTGATCGATCACATTCGATTGATCCTTCTGTTCTCTTGTTCTCGATCCTCGTATAATGTTAATTTGATCCTGCCATTCAATTCCTTGTTTCTTCAGCCTATTTTTGTCTTCTCCCATTATATGCCTAATTTGTCAAAGTGTTCATCTTCATCAGTTTCTCCAGATGGTCTTGATTGTGGGCCATTGCTGTTAATGATGAAGCCTGGTTCTAACTTCAAACCGATTCTTTCAAGTTTGGTGGCACCTACCCCTGTTAGGATACATGCATCAATGAAGTAATTGTTTGATTAGTGTAAGGATCAAAAGAGTAGATAATCTAAAATGTATGGACAAAAGTTTAAAGAAAATGTGCACAAGGCAAATTTTGTGTTTTTCCATTAAGAAATGACTGAATGAATATCGAAAAGTCGACTACCTATCCTTCTAAAGAATGCTGATTGAAGTGTCCCAGACCAATCAAATGAAGTTGCATCAATTAAAATGTGTCGTCTATAATTAGTGTATTTTTTCATATACACTAATTTTATATCATTTATTTACACATTATTTTACATATATTTATATGAGTTTGAATAAAAGTGAGAGATTACTACATCTACAAAATCCACTTGATGCTGTTATCTGGTTACCATAGATTTTTATTATTATTATTTTTTTTGGACTTAGCTTTCTTGATTCCATCATTGATTGTTTGCATAAACAATCTATTGATTTATTTACTATTTCTGAGAGAATATTCAAATGGCCAAGCTCACACATTATGCTTATTTAAAGTTAGTATCTGAGTTTAATTAGATGAGAAATAAAGTGATTGCAAAATTTTGTTGAAGGCTAAATGGCTAATAATATAGGTTCGAATCACTGAACGAACATACTTTGATTCCAATCATGCTGATGAGAGCAATTTTTTTGTAGCCTTAGATATTTGTATAAATATTTTTCCCTTGTGTTTGGTTTTTGTTTTCGATATTTATTCCTTGTCGACAATGCCACTTTTTCAAATATGGTGTTTGTGTTTTCTTTCTTGATTTCTTATGTTATCAAGATAGATCATTTATATTTGGCCGTAATTGGACTTTTGTTTTTCTTGAAATTGAATAATTCCTTTATTTGGATAAGAAAAAAAAAGAAGGTAAAAATAGCCTTAGGAGTCGCAATAAGGCAGTGGTACCCCTTTCTCACTTCAAAAGTTCACCAAACAGGTAACCCCACCCCATCCTCAATCGCTTGCCTAGTCGCCTCCTCATAAACCTAATTATAAATATATTTTATTACAATAATAATAATAATAAATATAAAAAAGCATATTTAACAGTGCCAGATGGCAGATACTTTCCTTTTCTCTATTTCTTTTTTAAGTTAAAAAAAGTTAGTTTTAAGAATGCCTTGTCTTAAAAGGTTCCCAACCGTGTCCAAAATTTAAGTATTAATTTTATTCTATTACTACAACAGAAGGTAGTCTTTTGCAGTTAACAAATCTTGACTCGATTCTTGCAATTGTTTATAGGTACAATCACAACTACAATAACGTCAAAAGTTTTAGATAAATAATTAGAAACTGGACAACCTATCTCTTATTTTTGAGTAATTTAAAAAAAAAACATAATCACTTATTTTTTAGTATGTTGATAAAACCTCGCCTCTTAGACCTCAATACACAAACAATACTGCTTGTTTACAAAAATATCAATACGTAAATAAAATGGCAGTTACCAAAACTAATTACTGAAAATCTCAATTAAATAACTATTCAAATCAGAATCGATGCAAATTCAACTCATTAATGATGATTTAAATAAAGTACAATTTTAAATCACTGTATTAATTTGAATGATAATTAATACAATTCAATTAATTTACATCCTTATCTTTATATAATCAAGTGGATAAACAATACTTATTTTTATTTTTTGGCATTTTTCTCTTTTAGCAACATTTTTGATCATAAAAAACCTTTCAAAACTTCCCACACCTCATATTTTTCCTTTTATTATCTTCTCATCGCTATTTCTCATTCATTTTCGACAAACTCGAGGAGAGAGAAAAAAACAGTAGAGCCATGGCTTCTTCATCTTCTCTCACACTCTCCCAAGCTATCCTCTCTCGCTCCACCATCCCCCGGCATGGCTCCGCCCAGCAACTCCACCCTACTTCCACCTCCTCCCTTTCCATCCCCTCTTTCTCCGGCCTCAAATCCACCTCCTCTTCCGGCGCTGCTTCTCTGTCCCGCCGCCGCGCACCCGCCGTAGCTCGCCACTCGGTCTCTGCTTCCGCCGCCGTGGAGACCCTAGAGAAGACTACCGATACCGAACTTGTGGAGAAGTCCGTCAACACAATTCGGTTCTTGGCGATCGACGCCGTCGAGAAGGCGAATTCCGGCCATCCTGGTTTGCCGATGGGTTGTGCCCCCATGGGGCATATCCTGTACGACGAGGTAATGAGGTACAACCCCAAGAACCCCTATTGGTTTAACCGTGATCGTTTTGTGCTCTCCGCTGGACATGGTTGTATGCTACAGTACGCACTTCTTCACCTGGCCGGATACGACGCCGTCAAGGTCGAATCTTTGGCTTTTAGCTAATTTTTCAGCTCATTTCTTGCTCATCTTGATCAGCAAATGCATGACATTCAATATGTTCTTACTAGTAGGATTGTGCGTGTTTTTTAAATGAGAGGTGGATATAGATTGGTTAGCTATATATATTTATTTTGCCGGTATAATTGAGCTATGAATCTGAGTTTCTTGGAAATCTCTGGTTATCTTTAAGTTATTTCAGGAGTGAGTAAAAGATTTGATTTTTGAGGTTAACTAACATTTCTGTTGATTTAGATTTCTTGATCAATGAAAAAAAAGTTCTAGATATCTTTTTTACTGACGTGTTCGGTGTGTCTTGGTAATTAAATGCTCCAATTATTGTTGAATTTACCTGTTCTTATGTTTTACGTGGTGTGTTGAGTTCAGATTTAGTCAGGGTATAGATGCTTGACTTTATTTCTTTTGGTGTGTCAAGCTAATCATTTTTCATGTACTGGTGTATGTAATAGATATTTTAGTTGTTTCATGAGCATTTTCATTTTCTTCTTAGCTGAGTTGTGCACCTTACAGGAAGAGGATTTGAAGAGTTTCCGTCAATGGGAAAGCAGTACTCCTGGCCATCCTGAAAACTTTGAGACACCTGGTGTTGAAGTCACCACAGGTTGGATTCAAATCCTAAAATGCTTTTCTTTTGGTTGCACATTGAATCAGAACTTGTTATTCTGACTGTTATGTATGTATCTATTAGGCCCTCTTGGTCAAGGTATTGCAAATGCTGTTGGCTTGGCACTTGCAGAGAGTCACTTGGCTGCCCGATACAACAAACCAGACAGCGAGATAGTTGATCACTACACGTAAAAAACTGATCTTTTCATCTCTTCATGTGGTCCATTAATCAAGGATGATACCCCTTATTGATATGTTTGACTAATGGAATTGAATTGCACACAGATATGTTATCCTTGGTGATGGATGTCAAATGGAAGGTATCTCAAACGAAGCCTGCTCCCTTGCTGGACACTGGGGGCTTGGAAAGCTGATTGCTTTCTATGACGACAATCACATCTCTATTGATGGCGACACAGAGATTGCTTTCACTGAGAGTGTTGATACCCGTTTTGAGGGTCTTGGTTGGCATGTAATCTGGGTGAAGAATGGTAACAATGGTTATGATGAAATTCGTGCTGCCATCAAGGAAGCCAAGGCTGTGAAAGACAAGCCCACTATGATCAAGGTCAGACATTTTTTTCATATATTGGTTTACTGGAAGTGGCATGCAAGGAAGATATGAGATGAAGATCTGTGTCTCAGAAATTATGTGTATCATATACTTCTTTGTCCTTGAATTTGATGGGGAGGTAGCTCTTTTACTGATTATCATTTATTATTTTCCACTGAACAGGTTACTACAACCATTGGCTTTGGTTCCCCCAACAAAGCCAACTCATACAGTGTTCACGGAAGTGCATTGGGTGCTAAGGAAGTAGAGGCCACGAGACAGAATCTTGGATGGCCATATGAGCCTTTCCATGTGCCTGAGGATGTGAAAAGGTAAGGATCTCTTGACTTTAATACTTGCCTGATTGAGATTGTCATATTTGTTTGCAGCTAAATGCCTAGTGATTTTGAGTATTCTTTGTGGCAGCCATTGGAGCCGACATGTTTCTGATGGTGCTGCTTTGGAAGCTGAATGGAATGCCAAGTTTGCTGACTATGAGAAGAAGTATCCAGAGGAAGCAGCTGAACTGAAATCCATAATAACTGGGGAACTCCCAGCTGGTTGGGAGAAGGCTCTTCCTGTGAGTGGTTCTTTACCAATTTTTTTTTTTTTTTGTTATGAATTGAGTGTTGACTGTTTCTCTGTCTTTCAAAAATATTTCACCAAATCTCTGACTTTTTCTACTCTTCTTGCTTCAGACATACACCCCTGAGAGCCCAGGTGATGCCACCAGAAATTTATCTCAGCAAAATCTCAATGCTCTTGCTAAGGTTCTCCCTGGTTTGATTGGTGGCAGTGCTGATCTTGCCTCCTCCAACATGACGCTTCTGAAAATGTTTGGAGACTTCCAAAAGAACACACCTGAAGAACGCAACGTGAGGTTTGGTGTCCGTGAACATGGTATGGGAGCCATCTGTAATGGAATTGCTCTTCACAGCCCTGGCTTTGTTCCCTACTGTGCAACCTTCTTCGTGTTCACCGATTACATGAGAGGAGCCATAAGGATCTCTGCCTTGTCTGAAGCCGGAGTCATCTATGTCATGACCCACGACTCTATTGGGCTTGGAGAAGATGGACCTACCCATCAACCCATCGAGCATTTGGCAAGCTTCCGTGCAATGCCCAACATACTGATGCTACGTCCAGCTGATGGCAATGAGACGGCTGGTTCCTACAAGGTAGCCGTGGTCAACAGAAAGAGACCCTCCATCCTTGCCCTTTCAAGGCAAAAGCTTCCCCATCTCGCAGGAACCTCCATTGAAGGAGTAGAAAAGGGAGGCTACACCATATCAGACAACTCAACTGGTAACAAGCCTGATGTTATTTTGATTGGAACTGGTTCGGAGTTGGAAATTGCAGCCAAGGCTGCTGATGAACTCAGAAAGGAAGGCAAAGCGGTTAGAGTTGTGTCCTTAGTTTCTTGGGAGCTCTTTGATGAGCAATCTGATGAGTACAAGGAAAGTGTTCTTCCAGCTTCTGTGACAGCTAGGGTTAGCATTGAAGCCGGATCAACATTTGGATGGGCGAAAATAGTTGGAGCTAAAGGAAAGGCGATTGGAATAGATCGATTTGGAGCGAGTGCACCTGCTGGAAAAATATACAAGGAGTTTGGCATCACAGCAGAAGCTGTTATAGCTGCAGCTAAAGAGCTAATCTAAGCTCGGTTATGACGGAGGTGTTGATTTATGGTTGGTCGAATCATAGTGAAAGCACGAGAAAGGGCTAGGGCAGCTGAGAAATGCGAATAAAGAAGACGAAAAGTTTAATATCTTGTTTCCTTTTTTTGTTTCTTGAAATTGAAATTGAGTAGCAGCTTTTGCAGTCTAAATGTGATGAGGAGAGGAGAGGAGAGATAGTAGAGGCTCAAGAATCCTCCTGATTGTACACTTGAACATCATCTTCATTTTGTAACTCAATGTGTTTGTTTCTTATTGACTATTACAAGGTTCTTCTACTTATTCCAATCCTGATCATTTCATATTCATCTTAGATACCCTAAAAATAACAAGAAACTATGTGGGGTCGGTTATATGGATCGTATCTTGTCGTTCTATTCTTAAATATATTTGCAAATCAAAAGGGATGAGTTACGTGGCAAAGAGAGGTGGTGTTGGACATGGGATTGGGTGATGAATTGAAGACACTAAAATGAGAAAAAGGTAAGAGTTGTGTGGTGGTTGGAACAAGCTAGCGATATGTGGTGCTTCACTTGAGAGAGAGGTTAGATTGCCTATCCACATTGTCTCCTGTTACTCTCACTCTTTTATTTGCCTGTCGAGGACCATTCATTTTCACACTCAATAATACTAAATCCTCAGCATATTCTCTCTCTCTCTCCCTCTCCCCCCAAGATGTAACTTTTTGAGTAAAATAATTGTTGATGGCATTATTCATGATGTTCCAAATATTATTATTAGTCTATTAGTTTTATTTCTTAAAAGGCTGAGAGGCCCAAACAAATAAGCCCACTCCCAATCTATGCCCAAAAACAGATGTTAGTGCTGAATCTACCAAACTTTGTGGTAGTTGGTGGCTGTGGCCTGTGGTTGGTGGCACTTAGCAGTAATCAACATCATGTTTTAAAGGTGTTTTTTTTTCAATATCTTTATTTTTTATATGTACTAACAAAATGAGCAAATTTCATGGCCCACTTCTCAACTCTACCTAGTTTAGCCATATTTATATTTAAGTACAGTCTGTAAATTGATGTGTGTTTTCAAGGTAATGCCAATTTTTTTTTAATGTAAAATTACATAAAAATTCATATGAAATGATTTCATAGATATATATTCAAGAATTGAGCATCTCACTGTTTAAAAATAAACTAAATTGGTTGCTTTCAAGGAACCAACCTAGTATAATCAGATTCTATTAACTTTAATTACGAGCAGATAAATTAAATACAAAAAAAATTATTTATTTTTCTTTTTGCAACATAATCAACCAATTAGACTGTTGAAATCTTCATTCAAATTCAAACCTCAAAAAATGCATAATTTACCGTTTGATTTACGAAATATTGCAAAATATTATATGAAAGCGAGATTACCTAATATACACCTTCAAAATTTGGCAAATCATTCTTACCAACATTTGACAATCTTAATAAAAACTTTTAATATCAATTAAGAAAAAAAAAAAGGATTTGACAAAGGTGGTTGGTGAGAGCACAGGAGTCTTTGGTGATACTGAGGCCCGCCAACCCCAACAAGCATCTTTCATGCTTCATTCAACCTAACCCCATTCCTGCAATAATTTGTTTGCAATTTCCTCAATCCTGAAATCTTAAACAAACCCTCTCAGAAACCTCCAAATTCCCCATCTGAATCGCTGAAAGCAAGCCTTGAACATATGGCGCACGTTACCAGAATGGCGCACAATCTAATCTCTCCCAAATTACCAACCCCTAATGCTAAATCTTCTGCTTCAACTTCATCTTCATTGTTTTTTGGATCCAAGAATTTGACGAATTCATCGACAAATTCGTGGGTTTTGAATAAAACGTCGATCTTTACGGTTAAAAAGATGAACCAGTTGAAGGTTTCCGCTTCCGTTGCGGCGGCGGAGAAGCCGCCGACGGTGCCGGAGATTGTGCTTCAGCCCATCAAGGAAATCTCCGGTACTGTAAAGTTGCCGGGCTCTAAGTCACTTTCCAACCGTATTTTACTTCTTGCTGCTCTATCTGAGGTGATTAACTTGCTTAGGCTTTTTGGATTTGTAATACTAAAACTGGTTTGAGCTACAATAACGTATTCACTCATTTAAAAGATCTCAAGGTTAAAATTGGGACTTGTATGCTACGATTATCCATGGGATTAAGCTTCTGGAGTTAGATGCCTCTCCATTTCAGGATTATGTAGGTCTAATTGTATCTTTGAATTCATATATGGATGTGTAATGCGTTCGTTTGCATGCACATTTGAGATGTGTTTCACTTTTATTCTTGCTTATAGATCTTGACCTCTTATGTGATTTTATCGTTATAGCAGCAATACATATATATTCGTACTTGTTATAAAGCTGAACTTGATAGGCATCATCAAATTAACTGGAGTATCTTATCGACGAGTCTGAAGGATTTTTTGATATGTCTATATGTAGTATTTATTAGGCTAACCATGCTTGTTGTGAGGGCAAAGACTGATTTCATTCTGCAAACCTCCATTTTTTTTCCATGTTCATATTCAGTCGTGCAACACTCTAATCCATAAGTTGATCCTGTAGTTGGTTCAAAGGTATTCGACAACCACATAGTATTGAGGATGTGTTTCTCCATTTTTTCTTGCCTGATTGAATCCTATTAGTAAGTGTAACATCTTTATCAATTCCCCCATGACATGTATTTGATTGCCTGCCAATTTTCACATTTATCGGATGGCAACTTATGCGGTGATTAAAGTGGTACTCCATATTCTTTATAAATTTCCACATTTTCCAATACATTATGCCGGGATAAAGTTCTTTATTTGATTCAGAATTCCACATAAGAAGCACTTATATATCTTTAGATGAGAATAGCAAGTATCAGAAGAAAAGTGTCACATGACCGTTTTGCTCGAGAGAATATGATCGTGCTTCAGAAATTTCATGTTCATTTTTCCTCTCAATTTAGGCTATAAAAGCTTTATATCTCTCTCGATACTTTTCACTGTTAAATTTATTGTGTGCTTTCACTGGGTGTAATTAACTTCATATGAATTTTGAATGTGCTCAACTTTTGGGTATTGAGTTTGTATATTTTGGTGATGTTCTCTGAATACTTATTATACACCATAACTTGTCAGGGAACAACTGTTGTGGACAACTTACTAAGTAGTGATGATATTCATTATATGCTTGGTGCCTTGAGGACTCTTGGGCTGCACGTGGAAGAAGACAAAGCCAATCAACGGGCAGTTGTGGGAGGCTGTGGTGGTCTATTTCCAGTGTCTAAAGAAGCCAAAGATGAAATTGAACTTTTCTTAGGAAATGCAGGAACAGCAATGCGACCATTGACTGCTGCAGTTGTTGCAGCCGGTGGAAACGCAAGGTATGCCATTAGACTTTTCTTGATCTTATATGCTTGGTAACACACTTTCTTACAAGTATATTCTTCCCCAGTTTTGCCTGATCTAGATGAACTTTTTCTGTTTTTCTCTTTAATCTCAATGTTAGCCTGTCACTTGATCATTTCATTTTATAAATTATAATAGTGTGAGCAATAGCCATATCTGCTGAGTGCACTTGATTGAATTAAATATTCTTGATTGGTCTATTTGCATAGTGAACACCTGCTTATGTTGAATGTAATCTAGTTCTTCAGTGTAGCATTTTCACTACTTGATGGTTTTCAGCTATGTACTTGATGGAGTTCCTCGCATGAGAGAGAGACCCATTGGTGATTTAGTCATTGGACTTAAGCAGCTTGGTGCTGATGTTGATTGTTTCTTGGGCACAAATTGTCCCCCTGTTCGTGTTGTTGGAAAAGGTGGTCTTCCTGGTGGGAAGGTTGGTCTTCCTTCCATCTGAAATAACATTAGGCAGTTTGTCTTTGGAATCTCATGAGAAGCTCCGATTTATTTTCCCTATGTTTTCCATTTGTTTTTGGCAGGTGAAGCTCTCGGGATCTATAAGCAGCCAATACCTGACAGCTCTGCTTATGGCTGCTCCCCTCGCTCTAGGAGATGTCGAAATTGAAATCATTGACAAGCTAATTTCTGTACCTTATGTTGAGATGACACTTAAGTTGATGGAACGCTTTGGCGTCTTTGTAGAACACAGTGACAGCTGGGACAGATTCTTTGTTAAAGGTGGTCAAAAGTACAAGTAAGTTCCTTTCCACTAGCTTCTAAGCAGCTTTGAGAAACTTGATTTCAGAGGTTTGAAGGATGCATTTTTCATCAGGTCACCTGGGAAAGCTTTTGTTGAAGGTGATGCCTCAAGCGCCAGTTACTTCTTGGCTGGTGCAGCTGTCACTGGTGGGACCGTCTGTGTTGAGGGTTGTGGGACGAGCAGTTTACAGGTATTCAGATTTTGTACTTTCAAACACTATGTGATGTTATGTACAGTTTTCTGATTTAAGCACTTTAAAAAATTTTGAGCTTTTTCTATGTTCTCATAACACGGTTTTTCTAATTTTCGTTTGCTCCCTTTTGAAGGGTGATGTTAAATTTGCTGAGGTTCTTGAAAAAATGGGTGCTGAAGTTTGCTGGACAGAGAATAGCGTGACTGTAAAAGGACCTCCACGCGATGCTTCTGGTAGGAAACATTTGCGAGCCATTGATATCAACATGAACAAAATGCCCGATGTGGCCATGACTCTTGCTGTCGTGGCACTTTATGCTGATGGACCCACTGCTATAAGAGACGGTATGCCTGCATTTCTTAAGGATATAATACCGACCTCCTTTTACCATCACCATGATAAGAATGACGAGAACAACAACAATTTGCAGAAAATACTACTACAAGAAGAAAAACACGTCTCAGTGGACAGTTTCTTAATCCTTGGCCACTTAATTAATTATCACTAATCATAATAATGTTTCATCCAAGTGCCATGAATTTTATCATTATGCATCCGGCGCACGAAACCCAATTCACATGGTATTCTGCTTTCATATCTCTAGCAAAATATGTGAAAACAACACTCAACTCCTGTTGATAATATTCTCGTTCCAAAAAAATTCTCTATTTCTTTCACATTTTATCTTTTGGACTAAAGCAAAACTAGAGAAACCATGTTATTATTCGTACGCTCCTTGGCCATGTCTTATCCTAGATTTAAACAAATGGGCCCGAGTGAATAGCATCTGTTCTCAATGCCTACATACTACTTTAGCTCTCTTTCTTTTTTTTTTTTTTTTTCCAGATTCTTCTGCTTTTGATATTACTTTCCCTGTTGAAGTAAATCGTCTTTCTCTCTCATTTTTTCACAGTTGCTAGCTGGAGGGTCAAAGAAACCGAAAGAATGATTGCCATTTGCACAGAACTTAGAAAGGTTTGCTGCTCCTATACACCACTTCTTTCATCTAAACAAGTTTTTTTTCTCAACTATAATTTAATCTCGTTAGTTCATATCTTCTACCTCTGGTTCCCCATTTCAGTTGGGAGCTACAGTCGAAGAAGGCCCTGATTACTGTATAATAACTCCACCGGAGAAATTGAACGTGACAGCCATTGACACATACGACGATCATAGGATGGCCATGGCCTTTTCTCTCGCTGCATGTGCCGATGTTCCTGTCACTATCAGAGATCCTGCTTGCACCCGTAAAACTTTCCCTAATTATTTTGACGTCCTTGCTTCCTTTTCCAAGCACTGAAGCGAAATTGAGAACCACCTCATCGCTATCAGAAAAGGAAACGGAATACTCTGGCAGACCTGATTTTGCCGTGTAATGATTCGAAATATGAAGTGAAATGTTGAGATTGTTTGTAACACTAAAATCCTGTTTTAAGTTTGTAGCAAATAGATTGAATTTATTGTGACCATTTCTTGAATAAATAGTGTTCCCTTTCTGGGTTTACATATCCACTCAAAATGAAGAGGCTAAATTATTATTCCTCAATGTGTATTCAAAAGATCTATGAAAACCTCCATTTGTACATGCAGGAGGGTTTTGTCTACTTTTAGGTCAAGTGTAGTCAAATGTAAAATTAATTTCAAATTTGATAGCTATACTTCTTGAATCGAGTTCAAATGATCTATGTTTAATAACGATCTTGAATTGAGTATAGATTCTTTTATTTAATTGTTTGTCCTATTTTAGTAACAGAAATGAGTATTTTCGGACTTGAATTTTCCTTGCCTCATCAAACATGGTTTGGTGCAAGTTCACACACATAATTTTAACGAGTTTTAGATCACGTTGTAGAGATCAATTTAAATTAATACAAATATCTTAGATATAACACTTTTATATTAGAATTTTAATTATAATAAAATTCTATAGGATTTTGAATTAGTTATAATTCTAATATAAAATTATTTAAGAATGAAAATCTGAAATTACTATTTTAACCTTAAATAATAATCACTAATAAAGATATATTCGACAATCCATATTTTATAAGCAACATCCATAATAATAGATATATAACGAAACGTTGAATTTTTTATACAATCAATTTTAATACAAAATACTGTTGTAGAAGGAAAGATAGGGTAGTTTAGTTTACTAATATTTCATATTAAAATCGAACTCCACAAAACATCTAATGTGGAACTCTATCAAGAATACATACATATATATATATATATATATATATGTTTATTTATTTATATTTATTTATGTTGGCTCTTGGTGTTGCAATAACTACAGCGGCAATGGAAATGATGCCACTAATAAAGAGAGAAAATAATTAAGGAGGAAAAGGAAAAGAAGTGTTGTGAGACATAATTGTGCCACTTTAATTTCATATAGAATTGTCACATGGTATAGGCGGTTGCTATAGACAAAAATAAAAATAAAAAAATATTAAAAACCTATAATAACAATAATTGAAAAAAAAACAAATACAGCTCACGATTGATTAACCTCTTTGCTTTTGGCATTGATTAAAACCACATAATCCTTCTTTTTTAAATTCATAGTTCATCTTTCCTGTTGCCACTTTAAGATGGTCATTATCACCATAAATTTGCCCTTGCAAACAGGATACTAGCTGGGAACAACAATCCTTTCTTGTGATTAAAGATTCACATGTTTTCACTAATTTTAGATAAAAAGTAAAAAAAAATAAAAAAATACACACGCACAAGAGAATCACATGAGGGGTGCAAGAGACAGATCTAACGATGATGACAATGGCATGTGTTTGAACAAGAATTCGGTTCGCTGTACTCTTTTCGTCCCACCTTATTTAAGAATCTGTCTTATCGACAAAATTCAATTACTTAAATCCATCAATTCTCTTCAAATTATATTTTTGCTAGCCATTTTGAAATTAATGATGTCTTTTATATGCTAAATTCTAATTTTATTTCATAATTTCTTTTAAATTACTTCAAATTTATAAATGTCACGGTAGCAAGAAATATTTTTTTAACGTTAGTGTAAAAAAGTATGTTAAGTTTTAAGTATAACTGACATACATTAATCTTTAGATCAATAAATAATTGACATAAGAAGCAAGTCTAGCTGATAAAAAACCAACATATTATGAATTCATTTGAAGCTTATTTTGATCGAGTTTAGACTTACTCCACGACCCATTTGATGATTGGATTTAAACTAGCTAGCTTGGATATACTTACCATGATATATATCTTACAAGATCTCATTATATTTAATTTTGTTTTATTAATCATCGATACATGTATAATGATGATGTCATGCTATATACATGATCTGTATCGATAAAATATAATATATATTAAAAATTAAAACACATTATAAAAGAAAACTTCTAATAACTATTCAGTTTATTGAACTTTGACATTAATATTCACTTGTTAAGATGCATTTATGTGTGGAGTGGAGTAATTTATTTAGTTTCTTGAATATTACTCATTTGAGTTCCAAGTCACAAAAAACTTTTCCTTGAAGCATAAGACCATACATAGTGGTTGTTAGGTAGTGATTTGATGATAATTATATTATCAAACAAATTCACATGGCATTCCAACAATGTTAATGGGGTTATGTAAGAGGCCTTCAAAATAGAGGGTTTTGCACTTTTCTCAATTTTTTTGCAATATTTATATTTCTAGTCCACATTTTAATTTAAGAATGACTGCTACCTCCCACATCTCTCCTCTTTCCTATATCACACCTCTCTGTTTCACGTTCCTTCTTACCCACCAAATAATCTAAATAAATATGAAAGAAAATGGGTATGAAGAAAGAAATAAATAAAACAAACGTTGATAGCTATATTAGTTATGAAATTTCGTGATTTACATGATGACAATTTAAATAGTTATATTGTTTGCTTCATAGTAATCAGATGTAAATTTGAGATTGAAAGGAAGAAAATGAGGAGGAAATGACGAAATAAAAAGAAGAGATTTCATTGAAAACTTATAAACTTTAATGCTGGAAAAAATATCTGCCAGCTAGAAAGTTTTTCATTTTTTAATTGAAAGTGTTTTAAAGCAAAAGTAACATAACATGTTAATTACTAAGTTCATGCTATCAGAAAGAAGAATCATTCAATATTTACTAATTAATTTTAAAAATAGCTTAAGTAAGATGGTTTAGTAGTATTCTGAAAATCAAGTTAGGTGATCCTTTGATGGTGTCTAAGTATTAGGCGGCTTCTAACCGCACTGATTTTAGTATATTCAACCATTTTAGCATCCATAAAGTCATAAATGGAGCTATTCGGCTATAGACGATTCTAAAAAAGTTTAAGTGGTCCTAAACACTGAATAAATGTTTTCATTTTCAATATTTTAGCAAAATATTGTTGTTTTTATTGTACTATAAAGTTTTATCAAATTGTTATAATATTATTTAAATAAAGACATAAATTGAACAATTCGAGAAATATAAATAAAAATTATTTTATATACTGTGAAAATGTCACGTACAAATAAAATTCAAATGAAATATTAATTTAGACTTGTCTTCCAACAAAAATTAAAAAGTATACCAATATAAGAGTTCAAAATATTTTATAAAGATTATAACATTAAAAATAATAATTAAAGTAACAAAAAGTTATGTGTAATTTACATACGAAGATTAGAATATTAAATTTGAAAGACTATTATTATATATAGTTGACCTAACCCATAAAAGTAACTATTATGTTTTATTTGCAATAAAGTGTAATACTCATTATTTATTTATAGATAAAAATACACGAACAGCTATGTAAGTATGGTGTGCTTCCATGCTAACCATCAATTCGTATTAATATTGATGAATATATAATGTGTCAATCTAACAATTAATTTTGTCTATTTTTTTAATCAAACTAACACATATCACATATTAACTGATGTTAAAATACAATAGATGAGCATATTGAATAATAAATATTAAATTTAGATGAAGATAATATGATTAACATGAACACTATCACAACTCGAAGAACTTACAATTTATTTTCAAATGAAGTTTGATAGATTATCCAAATAAAGTCAAAATTTCACAAGTAAAAAAGATCATGATTGAAATATGGAAATTATATTTTTAGCAAGAATTTGTCAACCCTGGCCTTTATAAGTTTCACATGCTAAATATTTCTAATCATTTATATTTAGAACACTGAAACATTTGACAAATGAGAAATGGGGTGTGACAAGAGCTCAAACACTAAAGCCTTTTTAATTGTTTGCAAGGAAAACACTAGAGTCTTGATCTCCTCTTTATTACTCTAAGAAGATCAGATATCAAGATTTCTAGCAATATTTGCTATAAACATTATACTTCTATATTTGGGTAAATGAATCTTTAAAATTATGACACATGTCTACCCCAATATTTATGAAATATGATCTCTGAAATTTAGTGAAACAACAGAATGCGGATTTCCAACCAATGATCATACCATCCATTTCACATTATCTTGCAATAATGATATAAATTTCAATGTGGGATTCTCAAGAAATCCCATATCCCCACAAATATCTCACACCCTTTAATGGAGTTAGAAATTAGGAAACATCTAATCTATACTTTAATCTTTATATATTTTGGATTTCGAAATTGCTAAATTTGATATAAATATTAATATAAATATTTATTGGGGAGGAGAAGAATGGCAAAAAGGGAAATAGATGGGCTAAAAGAAAAAGAGAAAACCCTAGAAATTAAATGCACATTAAACTTACTAATCTCATGGGAATCAACATTAAGCTTTCACCATTAATGACAGTCTTGTTTGACTCTCTTCTTACTTTCCATTAATCCATCTTGCAATTTGAGTCCACCCCAAGGATCCCTCTCTTTCTCTTTCTTGTTTCTCTCTCCAATCAATCCTAATATTCAGTCATCAAAATCTTGGGATTTATTTTCATGTGTGGAGAAGCAAAGGGGAAAAGTAAAAAGAAAATACGCCATTGCCACCACCAACCAAGAAACCACAAGATTCCCCATCAATAAAAATGTAAAAACTCTTCCAAACCACCATTGCCACACACCCTTTTGTTTCTTTCTTTCTCCATTCTTAAATCCCAAAAATTATTGAACTGAGAAGAGGAAATACTGTTCTTTGTTCTTCAGTTCAATTCCCATTCAAACCCTAGCAGCATTTCAAGAAATCAGCAGATTGGGCGGAAATAGAGGAAATTCTCAAGTGGGTTGCTCTCAAATCTTCAAGATTTTCAGTGGATTGCATCACAGATGAAGCACATTGATAGCAGCCCATCAACCCCAGGAAAGTTCAAGATCGAGAAATCACCTTATAATAGGCTGAGGCTACATTCTTCCTTAGCTAAGCTCACTTTTTGGTCATTTCTGTTTCTAGGTTTGATCTTTGTATTCTTTTACAGATCACCATCTTCATCAGCCTCTTTACCGTCAGATCCCTCTAGGAGGTCGCTTAGAACCAGCTCCTATGAAGCTCCTAACTTCGAGAAAAGGGTTAGAGCCTCTGCCAAAATTAGGTCAAGAAATGGGATTTCTGTTCTAGTAACAGGGGCCGCCGGTTTTGTAGGCACCCACGTCTCCGCCGCCCTTAAGCGGCGCGGAGACGGCGTTTTGGGACTTGATAATTTCAATACTTATTATGATCCTACTCTTAAACGGGAAAGGCAAGCTCTGTTAGAGCGTAGTGGGGTGTACATTGTAGAGGGGGATATCAATGATGCTTCTTTGTTGAAGAGGCTTTTTGATATTGTGCCTTTTACTCATGTTATGCACTTAGCAGCACAGGCTGGGGTGAGGTATGCCATGGAGAATCCTAGCTCCTATGTGCATAGCAACATTGCTGGCCTTGTTACTTTGCTTGAAGTTTGTAAGGATGTGAATCCCCAGCCTTCTATTGTGTGGGCTTCGAGTAGTTCTGTGTATGGGTTGAATACAAAGGTACCGTTTTCTGAGAGGGATAGGACTGATCAACCTGCTAGTCTGTATGCTGCCACTAAGAAAGCTGGTGAAGAAATTGCACATACTTATAATCATATATACGGGCTATCTCTCACCGGATTGAGATTTTTCACGGTTTATGGACCATGGGGGAGGCCAGACATGGCATATTTCTTTTTTACAAGGGATATCTTGAAAGGAAAGTCGATTTCAATCTTTGAGGCTGCTAATCATGGCACTGTAGCTAGGGATTTCACCTACATTGATGATATTGTAAAGGGTTGTTTGGCTGCATTGGATACTGCAGAGAAGAGTACTGGCAGTGGTGGAAAGAAGAAGGGACCGGCTCAACTAAGGGTGTTTAATTTGGGGAACACGTCTCCTGTACCTGTTTCGGATCTTGTGAGCATTTTGGAGAGATTGCTCAAGGTGAAGGCAAAGAGGTCGGTTATGAAGTTGCCAAGGAATGGGGATGTGCAATTCACGCATGCTAACATAAGCTTGGCTCAGAGGGAGCTTGGCTATAAGCCCTCTACGGATCTGCAGACGGGATTGAAGAAATTTGTTCGATGGTACCTCAGTTACTATGGTAATGGTAAAAAGAGTACTCAGTGATACAAAATTTTGAATTGTGGGGTAGGATCATTACATTCTTTTCCATTTTGATTCTTATAATTGTTTTTTAATCCATCTCTACCCGTTGCCCGATTGTCTTGTCTTGTTTTCACATATCTTGATGCCATATGAGGATGAGATTCCTGATCCCACGATGGTGTTCTTGTGATTGGTGGACATTGTTTCCTGTGGTGTGCTGATGTGCATCAAAAGGACAAACTAGCTGTTGTCATTCATGGGACTGTATTTGTTGTAGTTTTATCATTGTAGAATTCATAACTGATAGAACAATTTGCTGATTGATGGACACGTGTCATCTGAATCCAATTCAAATAAAATAGCACATGATAGCTTGGCTGTTGTGATTCATATTTATGAACTTTGGGAATCAATTGTTCGCATATTTACTACTCTTGTAAAGGCCAGTGCATATGACTTACCCCACTTTATTGGTAAAGTATACTTGTTTTCCTTACTAATTGCTCTTAACCAGCATGCCAGGAGTTTAATTCTTTGTTCTTTATACCTTGTGCTTGGATATCAGAACTTGTTCATTTTGGGAATGAATCTTTGTTAGATTCTTTGAGAAACTAGACTTGTTGGATGTTTCCTTTCACATATGTGGACATTCACTTAGGATTAGTTACATATGAGGCTAAATTATCTTGATTTAATAGGAATCCTTTGTCTGATAACTTCTTTAGCTGAATTTGATTTTAAAATGTTGTTCAAACTTCAAATTTATTCCTATATCCTTTCCCATCTGTGAAATGAGCCATTTAGAAACTTGAAAGTTAGAGTAAAGGTGTTGTTTAGGTGATTATGTTATGAAAACAGTCTTCATGGACTCTTGGTAGAAATCCTATTGATTACAGTTCAAAGGGGTTTCTGAAGAAACAAAGTTAAATCCCCGAATAATTCTTGGGAAGTCTTGATGCTAATATGGCATGACAATTTGATTTCTTACTGTTCCCTTGGATCATCTAGCAGTAGTATGTGAACCACACCATAAACATGATGCTTGGTAATAGAAAAACATTGGTGAGATATACTTTTCTGGTTATAATTTGGCTCGTTGTTATTAAGGGACTTTGTTCTGTTTTCTGATTCGTTTTCTCTAATTATATTTGAGAATAAAGTCTTCTTTTGAAGTACATTGCATAGCAGAGGTGGTCTATGTATATCAGTGATAATGCACGAGACATTGTTATACTTCATTTTGGTGCTAATCATCGACTTAAAATGTCCTTTGAATTGCTAGTTGTAGAAAGGGACGTGTAGAATGAGTTAATTTGCAAATGCCACCATAAATATCATTTTAATGACCAGAGTTCTCCTTCATTGTTCATTAGCTTCAACAGAACATCTGATCTTAATCTTTCGTTTATGGTGTTTTCAGTGAATAATGTAGTTCAATCGAGTTCATTATAGGATTTCCTTGAAGCTATCAATCAAATGATTCATCTATATTTGGATAAAAGATAGATGCAATGAGCACTTGTTTGATCAGTTTTAGGATCCATCATCCCAGTTATTGGTGTTCATCTGTTTAGATGCATCACGACGTGCAAAAGTTATTAGACTTTACCTCAGGGTTTTTTTGCTCTAAGATGGTGCATATATTGTCTAGTAAATTTGATGATGGAAATTCATTTGCGATCACTTTTGCAATTCTTCAAGTTTTCGATATAGTCTCTCCTTTTGTAGCACTGTTCATCCATGAAATATTTTTTCTATGTTTGGTTGCTCTTGATGAGAACCATTAACATTTGACACTGTTTTGCTCATGGTAGATGTGATTTGGATTTTTAAAACCAGATTTATATGTATTCTGCCTCAATACATGTCAACTAATTCATTCAATTAGTCAAATGACTCAAATTATTGACGAAATTAATAATTTAAAAAATTTCGCAGAAATATAAAATATCATAAAATTTTGAAGTTATTGTTGAATCAAGAGGCAGAGACGGCTTTAAATTACTTATTGGAAGGATACCAACAAATTGGCCACTTTATTTGCTGTTTGAGAAATTAAGGTATTAATGAATAATGAATGTGAAGAAGATTACAAATTTCTATGAAAATTGATTTCTCTTCTCAGTAATTCTGTTGCATTTCGTTGCACTATTTTCAGAAACAAAACTCACAAACATGGTTGCTACTAAGATAACAACAAACAATGATGGTTGAAGCAAAAGAAGCATGCCAAATCAGAAATCATATTTTGTTCTTCCACTTCTCAAAATAAGGCACAGCATATCTGCAAGACGGGAAGATGACAAGAAGAAGTTCCAAGATTCGAGCATAAGTCGCTTTCTTGATCCCTTGAAATGAACGACCTGTGTCCGAAACGAGTCAATGTTTGAGAAATGAGATAAAGCTTAGCAAATAGAGATGAACTGTAGGGCAAAAATCAATGCTGAGTGCTTTGTAAAAATGGCTTTACCTTAACATCCAAGGGCATCCCATGAAATTGACCAGCACCCTCTGGTGGGGTCCAATTATAAAGAGAGCAGGGCAAAAAAAGCACTGAAGCACCACCAATTTTGTCTAGGAAAGCCTCTCTTCTGGAAAACATTCTTACATTAAATTTGGCGTTAGATCTCACAACCCACGCAAGAGCTAACTGGTCTCCAAGCATTCGAGAAGCTTTCATGAATATTGAAGTGTACACTTTTAGCACTTCTTGTAAGAAAGCCTTTCCCCTGTGGACAAAAGAAATTTACAAAGATAAATAACTGCTGAATAATAAACAGCCAATATAGAGAACACAAAAGCAGAGCCTGTTACTGCCATGAGTAGGGAAAGGAAACATGTGTCGTATCTAATTAGATCAGAGAGAGAGAACAGAAATAATCGCACCTTCGAATTCCTTCAGCAGTGCCCCTAACTGCAATGAATCCTGAATTTAGAGGTTGCTCTTTATTGTTTCGGAAGGTAAGAGCCAGATCAAAATTAGGATAATCAGTAAATATTCGTCCCAAGTCATCTATTACTGCTATATCAGAGTCTGTGAAAATGAAATGAGTGACTTGTTCCCTCTTCTGCCTCAGCTTCTTGAGTCTTGTTTCTAGGAATATCTGCACAAAGCAAAATAAGAAGTAATAAATTTCTTAAGAATATCTATACACAGGCTGTCTTGTTAGCATATTGCTAATCAGCTTCTAAAGAAATCCACCAAAATTTCAGGGGATGAATCTTATAGACATAAGATGTAGGCTATGACTAAAACATGACAAACAAACAACATATGGTACAGACAATGAGATAATTAACAGCATAGAGAGAGAACAATATCCTATAAATTGCTATGTCATCAGGACAACAAAATATACGTAAAAGAAATCCACAATAGTAGTGCTGGGGGGAAGGGAACTACTTTAAAAAATACTTTTGAAGATAGTACAGAAGAACCAATTGAAGTGAATCAGCACTCCAAAACGTACAACACAATTATCCACTATACCCTTTATAACGAAATATCTAATGCACATATGCACCACGAAGCTCAGGTACACAGAAATCAATAACAAAAAAAGAATGTCCCACTTTCCAACAATGCCTTGTGCTCTTACAATGTAAGACCTGATTCTTTGAAGCATCAACTTGTCTCGTGAATATTCACCTTGTATTGGCTGTACGGTAACCATATCTCTATGCAGTGGAAGGTTGGAGGCGGGATCAGTAAGAATGAAAACATTGCTTTGAGGCATTGTCACCTACACCAATTAATTGAGCATCAATTTAGTTGACAATTGGGACAAATTTAATTATACTGCACATAGTAATCACATAGCGTGATAGGTGCGACTCACTTTGGAAAAGTGTAATATAACTTGCACAAAAAGATGGTACAATTAGTTCAAGTCCTTAATCCGCAGACTTCATTACAGATATTTTTTCATAAACCACTGATTGTCACAATATTAAAAATGTTATTCCTGGGACATTGTCACCCATAAAGAGTAAATGAGTACCAATCAAAAATGCTATTTTAGCATTCTAAGTCCACATATAAAGGAAGGATATTGAGGGCAGTTCCACTTCTGATAAGATCTTTCATAGAAATCAAAATAAAATGCATTTACATAGCTTTTTTACATGTCATCATCAAACATTAAAACAATTCTCTGGAACTGAAATCTTCAACTACAGCGCATTGACAAATTTTAGAAGCATGAATCACATGCCTACATGTGATTGGTTTCATATCTTAAACACAGTCAAACTCTTCCAAATAATTTCAGTTTTGAAACCAAATGAACCAGAAATACCTGAATGAAATTTATGAAGACATTCAAAATGGCCAGTGACCTCTCCACTTTGTTATATGAAATGTTACCAACAGTAACCAAATCAACTGGTCTATTCCCAAGAGTAGAGTTGTAGGTGGTAAAAACTGTGACAAAAGCTACTTGATCTATTGAGTGAGAACTGTTATGAGATGTTCCAAAATGTGTCTTGTTGAGAGCCTTCACTCCTGCAAATATTTACGTTTAGCTTTAGTTCCTAAATAATGCGACAAAAGACTTAATCATTATTAGTTCAAACACAGTGAATATAGTTCTTGACAAATAATTTTTATTGCCACCAAGGCAAATTATTGTTTGATTAGGCCAGAACGCAACAACAGTCAATAAAATCAAATCTTCAACTTATTTACCCATCACTATTAGCAAATCAGAGAGGTATGAAGGCAACAAACGCCCTAAATTAAACAAAATAAAAGGAACTAGATAACTCACAAAACTTTCTATGTATAGAAACAAAAAATAACTATAACACGAAATTATCAATACCATCAATGAACGATTTAGCAACTAACAAAAAAGCTGCCTAATTTCCGGCTGGCAATAAATTTGGAATGTGCAGAGCATAATGGAGAGTTCTCGGTCTAGAGAAAGTGTCAACACATTTACTGCAAAATAGGTTTGATACAGAACTATCTGTGACTACAGAAATTCAGAAGAAGCACCACACCCTGCATTATATAAAATTATGTTCGAACAATACTCACATTCACAAAAAAACTGAAAATAAGTCAATACAAAGAATAACGGAATCCATAAAACCTTGGCACTGCAAACGATCAAGCAGACCCTCGCCAGCAGCAGGTCCAAGGATAACATGATCAAACTTCTTCGGCTTCTGTTTATGTACATCCCCGAAATTTGTTTCCTGCTGGAGCTCCTTAACTGAAACAAGCATCCATTTCCATTTTCATCAAAAATTGCAAAAGCCATTTAAGTTTAACAAAAAAAAAGGTGTAATCTTGGGAAAAAAAGGAGTGTTAAAATCACCTACCTGATAACAAATGTGGAATTAAAATAACAATGGGCAAACATAAAAGTAACCGATTCCATCCAACACAAATTCTCTTTCCCAGCATAATCTCTTGAACAGCTCACTCTCTACTTTCAGCCGCGCCAGATGCAGTTTCTAAGTACTAACACTTTATGATTCTGCGATTTCCACTGCTATAGCAATTAAATTTGTACGCACTAATCATCCAAACAAAAAAAAAAACATATCTAAGTTACATTCAGATGGATAAACTTCGGGGTAATAACCAATAATTTTTTAGCAAATTCAACAAAATTAAAAAGCGTTTCTCACAATTAATTCATAATATGCTTGTAAATTAGTGAAAAAAGTGTGATAAAATTGATGGATTTAACAAAATCAATACGCATAGAAAATCAGATCACTTACCTTCAGTTGCTTTTTTTTCCTTTTTCATGAATCCCAGCAAACGGTGTCGGAATTGAGGATCTATTCTTCTGCTGGTGACTTTTCGGGTACGCTTCGGGCCTGAATATAGCCCGTTTCTGTAGGCTCGGCTTGTTTGCTCTTTCTTGTGACTTATTTGGGCCCATAAATTGTATGGAGATGGGCCTTTTTATTGGATTGGATTTCATCTGCACATACTTTTGTAGCTGCATATTTAAATTTAACCAAACTCAAGTCTTTCTAATAAATAAGGGATCATGATCATGATAGATTGATTATTGTTAGATTGCAATAGCTAGAAAATTATCTATAAAACTTGAAAGATAATAATTATCAATTCAAGAACTAAAAATGAAAGATTAATTCAAGGCAAAGGTTTTGTTTAAAGTTTGAAAGATAAAAAATATCAAGACTAAAAAGAAAACATACATTAAAGACAAAGGTTTTGTTTGGCACTTTAAACTTCTTAATTATATAAAGATGATTGTTGAATATTTTAAATCCAAAATATAATTGATAAAATTCAATTAACATATAAATAGAATAATAGGATAATTATATAGTACAATAACAATAAAGCTAAATTTTTTGAGATGTAAATATAATCTTACTTTTACAGGTGTTTAAATAATAATTTCATATTTCATGATTCTAATCAATAGTTTTTATTATTTAGGTTTCGTGTTGATAACTAACCTATCATTGAACCATAAATTTATAAAACTCTTTATTTTATTTTTTTTCAAATTTTCATGTTACTCTCTTTTCTTTTCTTGTTTTTAAATAGGACATTCATAGGAAAAATATGGCTAGCCTGAAGGACTTACTTGCAAATATGCATCTCACATATAAAAGCCCTCCACTTCCAATTTCACCACTTTAGGGTTTTCTCTCTGCTACTCGTTCCAGAAGTTCTCCAGCTATCCGCCGCCGCCGCTCAGCACTCCGACGGGGCCCTAGCGTCAGCAACCATGGGTCGTATGCACAGCCGAGGGTCTGCTTTCTCGTCATCTGTGTGTATTTTCTCTTCTGATAAGTGTTTTCTGATTATTGGATGTGCATTTTCTTTACTATTGCAGTAAGGGTATTTCAGCATCCGCACTTCCGTACAAGAGGACTCCGCCGAGCTGGCTCAAGATCTCTTCCCAGGACGTACGTGATTACGTTTCCATTGCTCCTTGTTTCTGATTTAATTTAGATTTGGTTATTAATTATTAGCACTTGATGCTATTGTGATTTATCTAATATTTTTTGCGTGTAATTGGGAATAAATGATTTGTGAAATTCAGTTATAATTCACTTGAATGATATCACTGCTGCTTGTTCCATATGCACTCATGCTTAATTTCTCCGAAGTTTCCGTGTTCATCATAGGAAGATTTGTATAGATCCCTTACTTAAATTATTAGCTTAGCCGGTCACTGACTGGGACTTTTTTGCTTAATTTCGTTGATTACACTGTGTTATGCATCGATCAATCAAAGTTAATGGAATAAGTTTGTTTTGAGTGCTTATTATTGGGGATGAAAGCTGTTATGCTAATCACTCCAAAATATCTTCTATGATGGACAATCTTAATTTGCAAATGATTGATAATGAACATCTGACATCCCTAGTCTACCAAGTTTAGCATGGCCTTCAGATTTAGGGCAACTATTTATTCATCTTACAAAGTTTAATTTGTCATGGTACTAATTCTCATTAATTCTTTACTGGTAAATTTCCTGTTAAGTACTGTCTCTGGAGTGCTTAATATGTTCTTTTAAAGCTCTTTGATGATCGTATGCAGATTGTAGAATTTCTATATTCTTTCGTTTCCACTGGGAACAAAATAAATTTATGTGGTCTTTCTCCATGTTACTTCATGGTTTAAGAGTCAATAGTGGAAAAGACTGATTTATGGTCAATGAACTAAGTTGAAGGCCTACTATCTGTACAAGGAAATTGAAATGTGTATTAATTTATAGTTTGTTACTCTTATCTTATAGTCCACCAATCATTATTATATTTTAATATTTTGTAAGTGTGGTTTAGATTCCAACAAAACATTGATGTCCACTTATTGTTGGGAGTATTTGTATTATAATCATCACGCCGTCATGTTTTTCGTTTGATCTCTTTGTTGAGTTTGTAAAAACTCCATGTTTTATGATTCAATGTTCATTTATTTTTGGTTTTTTTTTTTTTGTTTCACTTTTAGTTTGGGGAAATGCAAGTTATTTACTATCTTGTTGTAAAAAAGTGATGGTAAGTTGTATTTGCTGCTGATCAAGTTTCCTTGCATGTGATCTACCTATTCTTATAGATACTATTGAGTGTCAAGTAAATTTCTTCTGTTTCAGGTAGAAGAAAATATTTGTAAGTTTGCGAAAAAGGGTTTGACGCCTTCCCAAATTGGTGTTATTCTTCGTGATTCTCATGGGATTGCTCAGGTGAAGAGTGTCACTGGCAGCAAGATCTTGAGGATTCTCAAGGCTCACGGTATATTAGTTCTCCATACAATGTTTTTTCATCTG
Source organism: Scutellaria barbata (assembly GCA_028654395.1). Taxonomy (NCBI): domain Eukaryota; kingdom Viridiplantae; phylum Streptophyta; class Magnoliopsida; order Lamiales; family Lamiaceae; genus Scutellaria; species Scutellaria barbata. The sequence continues at coordinate 6,187,825 of CM053646.1, read as the reverse complement.
TTATATTTGCTGCTCATTTTTGTATCATTACCTGTAATCAGGACTTGCTCCTGAAATTCCTGAGGATCTGTACCATCTCATTAAGAAAGCTGTTGCCATCCGGAAGCATCTGGAGAGGAACAGAAAGGACAAGGATTCCAAGTTTAGGCTAATTCTGGTTGAGAGCAGAATCCACAGACTTGCTCGCTACTATAAGAAGACTAAGAAGCTTCCACCTGTCTGGAAATAGTAAGTCCATTTTTTGGCCTGCACTTGTTGGTTCTTATTGAACTAGATAACCATGCCTATATTAATAGTACTCCTAAGTTTTCATTATAATTTGTTCAAAATTAACTTCCTGCATTTGAGCTTTTGTTGAGTCATATCCATGGTGAAGAATAATAGTGGTGCTCTAGAAGATAATGTCACTCCTTGTTCAACAATGATGTATTAATTGGCTGTATTTCTTTTGCAGTGAGTCTACCACCGCCAGCACTCTTGTGGCCTAAGAGTATTTATGGCAGCAATGGAAACTTGTAATTCAAGCGGTATTTCAAGATAAAGAGAGTTTCTACATTCTAGATGATTTTTCCTTAAATGTTGGCATGGCCTTGTTTTTGATACCTTACTGGTTTAATGGAACTTTGACTTGTGAAAGTTGATTATCAAGCAACATGGATGTTTTTGCTTTAAGTTTGTTGAGATCTTTTGCATCAAACCCTAATCCATCTCAATCAAATCGCTCTTTAGTTTCAGTTGATCGTGCTATCTTGCATTTTAGAACAGGTCACGCTTGTTTGAATTGTGTATGCTCCTTGGTTAGAACTCACATAAAGGATTATGATCTGGAAGGAAATTGCAAATTTGGCAAGCAACTGTTTTCCCTTTTTACTACTAGGGTGCACGTAATTATGTAAATATCCAATTGCTTATCGTCAATCTTTTAGATGTTACACATAAATATATTTATACACTCATGCAAATGGACATAAGAGTGGTCTCTGATATGGAATTTGGGTTAGGACTTTTCTAATTCTACTCATTTAACACTTCAATACCCAAAATAATTACAAATGTATTACCATTTTAATAACATTTTAACGACAAACTGATATTTATTCATTAATATTTTTATCAAGTAATTTCGAAAAATACTTCATCGAATGTATCGGCGGTAGCTACAAAATCACACTGGGTATGAAATGACTGCAAAAAACAAGATACCATCATCACTAAATAGCACACAAACTATAGACCTCCGTTCATAAAGTTGCTACTGTGACCCGATGACCTGTGCGACACTATTCTCTCACACGCGAACTTCAATTTATTCGATGTTTATTGAGACGACTTTTTTTGGTCTTCCCCCAGCCGACTGTCCATGGACATTCGGTTCAGAACCCGAGCCCCCATTTCTGCGAGAAAGTTCTCTGAATCTGTCGGGAAACCCTCCCCGAGCCACCAGCTGACCAAGCCTACTACTGCTGGTCCCTATCAAAACATTACTATATTAACAACTAATGTAAGGAACTATGATAGAAAAAAGTGAAGCATAAGGAATATGGACTTCAAGAAGCAACCAGTTCAAGAGATGTGTGGGATCTTTAGGATTATCATTAGTTACCACATAACATGGATAATTACAATATGCAACTTCAATTATAGCATTGTCACTTGTTGATTTATTGCAGCAGGATATATGGGTGGTACTAAGATTAGGTGCAGCTTAGTGCTTTCACTGAAAGGATATACTCCTTTTAACTTACCAAAATTCCCAGGAAAATCAAACGAATCATTCCAACCATAGAAATGCCTGTCAACATTGGCTCCCCAAGCTTGTTCAAAACCCGCAAGCTCATCTGAGTTATAGTTATATATCAGTCTTTTACATTAAGAGAAGTGGCCAACCCATCTATTCCATAGTTTTTCAACACAACTAACCTTCATTTAGGTTGTGTAAGGTTTGTACCATGTCCTCCTTACCATCTGGGTCAAGCTTTCTTGTGACTGAATGCCCCTGCAGAACAGTTATCAGCTATAAGAACAACTCATTCACCAATAAAATATTTTCCTATTTCGGACAAGTAACCTCAAAATAACTGCCCTGGATAAGTATCACGCTGCAAAGCTTTCAATTTAAGAAAAAACATTACTGCAAACTGATATGTACCTTGTCATGAATTCCTCTAGAAACTCTGTGTGTTGCTTGACCAGTTGTTCGATCGGCTTGTTTCCTCTCTTCCACTGTCACCTGATAAGCAAAAGAATCAGTGTATAAAAGAAAAAAAAATCTAAACAGCCCAGAAAATTTAACTTCAAAAGATTAAAACAAACATATATACCCCATTGCTCCCTGCCCTACGAGAAGTTGTTGAAGTGTAATAAGCCCCATTAATCCCACCATAAGTTACCCTCTGGAAGCTAATACTACGAGTCTCTGGCCGTGCTCCTTCTGCTTTGTCATAATTAGTATTATAAGAAACTTGTCTTCTATTGCCATTGCTCTTCCCATTATCTGCAATATTAGCATTATCAGCAAACATACAAACTCCATTATCAAAAGGAAAAATAAAGAGGCATCCATTTACCATTGGCTTGGTCTTCTGGAAGCTCGACAAGTGGGTTCCTATTCGACCAAGCAGCACCATCTTTCTCTTCGTCTAGAACCTCTTCAGCATCACTGTCTAGCTCCTTGATCACTGGTACATTTGATTTGCTTGTTTGCTGTGGATTACAACCAGGGCTATTGGAGCTAAATGCCTCCGATCCAAACAAGCTACCATAAGGGTGTGAAAAGAAAGGATCGTCAAAAGGATCCTTCCCTCCAAACATACTAGGAATCATGCTACCATGAAAACCAAAACTATCGAATGGACTGCGCGATGTGTAGGAATTCTCTCTAACTTCTCTGTCTCTCTGCATTGTGCCTCTAATCCCCTACTCTTTATAGAATCAACAGACAAGTAAGATATTTTCCATAACTAAAACACATAATGTTTGGAATCTCCTATGCATTGACAACTTGTCAAACTAAGGTTCATTTAACTTAATTCTTTGGCTCAAAATTTATCTAATCTTCACCTTTCAGAAAAACAAAAGAAAACCATCTAATCTTCCCCAGAATACAGCAATCACTTTCCTCCACTTCAATTAAAACATAAAGTTGAAATTTTGAATGACCTCTATTTAAGCAACAATCATATGATCACCAAACAAACAAACATTAATTTTATCGCGCTACCAAATGTACCAAACATAACCAACTTTCTTCATCAAAATAACCATCTACCAATAATAAAATGCAAAATCGCAACTTCATTCCCTTTAATCAGTGAACTTCCCAGAATTAACCATTAAGATGGAATGATCACACGCTATGATATTCGTTCACAGCCATCAATCAAAGATTCTTACAACAACGATCAATATCGAGCCCATAACACAAAATACATGGAAAATCATAAGAAATTTTAAAAAACGCAGAAAACACATGAAAATTACTCACGATACCTTATCTTCGCTTCCGGTTCATAAGGTTTTTGTTTTTTGTGTGAATAACTGGTTGTTTCGTGGAGAAATGAGGACGAAAGGTATGGCGAAATAGGAGGATGATATAGATCGAGAGTGTTAAGGTGAAACGTGTCGGAATCCCTATATTTTTGTCATATTTACGTAAACAAAGCCTAGATTGTTCCCGTTTTTTCTCAAATTTTTTATGCGTATTTTAGTTTTCTACTTTTGGAATGTTCCAGGTTTTCTTTAGGGTGGAACTATCCACAATTCATTATTTTTTTTACATACCCCAATTTTTTAATTAAAAAAAGTAAAAGATAATTAGATTTCTATTTTATCCTTAAATAAAATAAAAAAATTTGGAAATCCTCACCTCTCTTCTCTCTCTTTTTTATTTTCTTCTTTCTTAATATTTTGTGAATAAATCAATAATATCTATCATATTATTTCATGGGTTACCTAAATATTTCAGTATTATGTGAAATTATGTAAAAATTTGAATAAAAAAACACAAAAAAAGGAACGGTTTCGTTCAACACTTGGTGGGCGAACATACCTTTATGTGTTCGGCCTACCAGAATTGAATGAAACAATTTCATTTTATCAATTTTTTTTTGTATTTTTATATGATTTTTGCCTAATGTTTATGTATTTAATTTGACCATAAAATGATTTACATTATATTAGTGTGTTATTTCTTAATGATTCAAGAAGAAAATGCAAAAAAAAAAAAAAAGAGGAGGGGAGGGGAATGGGGAGTGTGTTTTTTTAAGGGTATTATGGGTATATTATTATTATTGAATTATTTTAATTAAAACTTAAAAAAAATTGGAGTGTATTAAAAAAAATTATGAAGTGCGGATAGTCCCATCCTTTTTTTTATTTGTTAGATAATTTGACAATCCTAAATTATAAAAAGGAGTTTTATATTTTATAGGTACTATATTTGATGACATCATTTGACGGATGTCATACCGAATGTCACAATATATAATAATAAAATAATAAAAAATGTAGTTTGGTGTCATAACATACCTCACCATGTGACCAATATCACAACTTTACAATACATCCTATTTTGATCTACAAGAGACGCATGTCACAATTTTATTGGTGTTGATAAAAAAAATCTGGATATAATTTAAAATGTTAATATTGAAAATAATTTTTATTTAAAAATATAAAAAATTTATCAAAATTCATAAAAAAAATTCTCTACATATAGAGTCAAATATTAACATATTTTTTCACCAATCCAAAATTCATTTTCACTTGTCTCACAATCTCAAATTCTCTTTTTCCTCATCAAATTTCTATCATTTCTTATTATGGATCCTAACAATCTAAATTATTTTTCAAACTCCCAAAATTACCCAAACTTTTAATCTTTTTTGAATTTTGAAAATTATCCAAACTCTCAATATTATGAAAACTCTCAATTTTCTCCAAATCTCAATCAAGTTCCTAGCCAAACACCATAAAAAAAAATTATTCTAATTTCGTATTTCAATTGTTATAATTTTGATTTAATTATTATATTTATATGTTATTTTAAGTGTATGGTAAAACAATTTCATTATTATAATTACAGAATTAATATATCAAAAAAAAGTCATCTATAATTTATATCTTTTAAATATAATTTAAAAAAATCACAAAATAATATACAATTATTAAATAATGAGAAAAAAATATTAGATTGGATTGATGTCTCTACTAAAGTATGAAAAAGTCGGAATTGAAATTTGATTGGGTTGTGAATTGTGTAAATAGAAAAGAGAAAAATTTATATTTTATTTATGGATTTGATGGGCTGTGGGTGTCATTAATAAAAGTAGTCTTAGAGTTTCATATAGTAAGAAACATGTGTTTTTAAGTTGTATGTAATATATTTTTCACAATCAATAAATTAATAAGTTTATTAATATCATAAAAAAAGTAAAAACATAAGGCAAGTTTTAACCCTTGTTTAAGAGACCTGAGAATCTGATTGGCGATAATTATAAACTGGCATTAAAGCAATGTAGAGCAAATGCAAGCTAATACAGTAGAATTATTCAACTACTGCAGGTGCGCACACACTGTTAGAAACGTTTCAACAGCCAAAGATGAACGTTTTAAAAGAAGGGGTGGAAAATTCACTATATTACAGCAGTTTCATGTCTAGATATTTTGATCTACATTTCCAAAAGAACAAAGCTTACAAGTTATACAACACGTTGGCTTGGTGGCCACTGCCAGCATTTCCGATCATATTCATATAAACACGATTTCTTCTGTCATACGAAAAAATCTAACCATAACCCGCGAATTGAATCTAAACACCTTCTAGTCAGCTGAAATCCATCGCTTTTTCTGCACAAATGTCTTCGTTTTGCATCTAGTCCCGAATTAGTAGAGCACACTATGTAGGAGAAGATAAATGCCTTGCTCTGAGCACCGGCATTGAACAAAAACTCTTTTAAGTATGATATTTGTGTTGTTGTTTGTCTCAGAATTCTTGTGCATCTAGGTCGGGCTTCGAGGGATATTCAAAGCCCTGAAGGGCAGGCATTCTTCGCAGATCTTCTTCCGAGTAACCGGGGATAAACCAGTATTTCTTATCCATCCCAAACACCTAGTAAAGAATAAGTTGTCATATAAGTCACATGAACAACATAAAAATTGTATACGGTGTTTCTATCAGATTAACAAGATTTAATGCAAGCAAAAGTTCAGAATAAAGCATGTATTTTTTTAATCTATTAAATAAAAGAGCAAACATCTGGGATATGAATTATGATCTAGGCAAGATCATTGAGTGCCTCAAATTCCTGTCAATGTCCATTTACAATATGATTCTGTTAAATAAAGGAATACCATGCAGAGTAACATAAAACAAACAGGCAAATACAGAAAAGCAACCCATAAACTAATTGTTAATACAATATAGGTAGAATTCCTGAGACCGACAACAGCAACACAAATTGGGTATGTAATTAGTATTCAGCCATAACTGATAATAGTATTACTTTAACAGAATCTTCATACTTCTCACTTTGAAATTTAACATATATATTATTCCCTTTTCTCCACAAATTGAAAACACGAGTCTTGATATTCCCATTAGTAAGAGGTGAACATTAATAAATAAAGCTCACATATTGACATTTGGAGGCCACCAAATAGCAAAGGAATTCATTGACAAATTAACCTCTTTTTAATAGTCATTTAGTGGGAAGTCCTCAAAAGACATTAAAACACAGAAATTATTCTCCAGCTAAAAGAATGCACTACCTGCTCAAAGTTTCTTTTTCGTCCAATATCATAACGCCATTTTGGAGTAGTCTTCTTCTCATATGCCTAAGATACAAAACCAAGAAAAACATCAGCCATAAACCTAACCTCCACGTAAACATAAACTGAAATTATCTTATGAAAATTCACAGGAAGCTCATCAGATAAGTTTAGAAGCATTTAAAAATAAAGACGTAAAAATACTAAGAGAAAAATGAGAACTAGCACCAAATACAAATTAAGTCTTGTTTCTGCAAAATACAACTTTTTTACTTTGGTCAACTAAATGAAAGTACAACCTTTTCGCAAACCATCAAAATTGATTTATTGTTCCTATGTGTGTGCATCGATAGTTTGTTACAACTAATCACAAATTTGTAATAAGGGCATTACAGAAATTTCTCAACTAAAACTAACTTTGACTTTTCAAACATGCTCTTTTTTAGAACAGAAAAAGGTTTTGAAACAGAACCCATTTGCTGGGACAGAACCCATTCCAAATAGATATTCAACATGTCTTAAAAGTTATATCAAAACATGAAATCTTAAGGGTATCTGACCAGGATGATAAGTCTATTATTCTCTATATCAGATCATGAATATAAGAAGTGTTTGTATACCTCAATGGTTGTAGTATTTCCCGCCACCAGCGAAATGTGCATAATTAGGAAACCCATTACACTCAACGCAAATGCCAAATTCAATACTGCAATTATTAGATATATCATTAGCAACGTGCAGCAAAAAGTAAAAAAAGGAAAGAAAAAGTAAATGGAAAGTGTACCAAAGGCAAGAAAAGTGGTTGCAAGAGACCCTGGAGTCCCAGGGATCTCCCCGTCGCTGAAGAATGCAATGAAGTGTGGCAGCAATGATAAAGTAACGAGACTAGTTTCAAGGAACGTGTAGAACTGCATCATAAAAAGAAAGTAAATAGTAAGTGATGTAATATTCCAAACGGATATCAATATGTTCATAAATACAAAGTCTTAAAAAATTCAAAAGCTCAAAGCAAGTGTATCTTTTTTATGAAATGAACGAAAATTATCCACATGTGGCAGCGGTGAATATAATGACGAAGTTACTAAGGACAAAATTCCAGTGCAAAGGCTACCACAAAACAAGTAACAATTACAATCCATGGTACACTAATGATGACAACCAGCAAAAGTGCCAATATGGCTCTTAGCAAGTGACAAGATCATAACAGGAAGAGACAAATCATACCAGGAAGAGGAGGAAATATTTGTAGTTCAATGCCCCGACACAATTAACAACCCAAACACAATGATGGTCCATCTTCAGAACACACCTCCCACCTAAAAAGTTAAAACGATAACATGTCACTCATAAAAAACTAACAAGGTAATCCAACAATATCCGAGAACTTGTGCAACAAGCAACTCACAGACGGAGCAGTGATGACAGCGAGGTGGTTTCAACTGGTTGCATTTTCTACAAAAACGGACTCTACCATTCTCTGCTTCAGATGGAAAATCTGAAGCAGTCAATGGGTCATTATCTCCCCTTTCTTCATCCATTGCCGGACGCCAATTTGGAGGCACACCACCTGGGTCTGTAAACACAACAGAAAAATAACTCCACAGTAGCATCACCAACTGCAAACAGAAGAAAAGTTATTAGCAATTCAGGTCCATTGCATGATACATATTGCATTGTCACTTGAATTGTCTTCACTTTATCTAGCATTGTCACTCATGTCCATAATCAAACCAAATAATAGTTTCTTACTATTGTTCACTGCTCAATATACATTAAAAATACAAACTTTGATAACCTAAGATAACCAATTGTCCCTTCCTAGTTAAAAGAACTCGACATAATCTAAATGAAAACCATGAAAGATGGCAATTTTATTAAATTTCGATGATAAGATGCAATAAAAATAAAATTAAATTTCTAAAGACCATTGAGTGTAGGAAAATTCTTAGATTCTTGAACTTGCCATTGATCGAGCTAATTGTCTATCCAGGTTGAAATATCATACACCATCTGAACCAAAAGCACTAAAAAGTGATTCTCACCACCATACCAACATTTATAGCTCAAATTTGAAGATTAAACCCAAAATTCAAACGATCAAAATTGAACTTCCATAGAGCTATCAAGTCCAAACAAGGTTTAAAAATAGCTGATCTTCAACAAAAAAACAACACAACTCCGCCAAAGATCCAGAAAGCAATAAAAATTCCCCGAATATCCCAATATATTTGACTTTCAGATTTAACTAATAGAAAATCATCTTGTTCTCAACACGACATAAAAATTAGCACACACAAAAATCCAAACTTTTCCAAAATCATAGCGGATTACCAGAAAATGAAACAGGATTAAAACTACGAAAGCGATGAGCGAATCGAGACCACCGGCGGCGAGACCAGGGCCGTAATTGGAAATCACCACCGCATAATAGCTGACGCCAACGACGCTGAGAACCAACAATATCATGATCGACCCAAGTCCCCTCAGTGCGGTGCAAAACTTGAAGACGTTCCACGCCATCACCGCGCCAGATCTATACATAATATTTGGTTGTTCGATTACAAAATTATTACAACCAAATGAAAAGAAGGGAAATCCAATTAAACGAATTTTAGCTTGTGAATCGATAATTTCTAGGGAGACTGGTTAGGGTTTATGGATTCCGCCAGAAAAGTATGAGCACATCTATGGTGGAATCCATTGGGGACATAGATGGGAGGAGGATTTTAATATTGTTTCTTTAAAGACTATGCAATAAAAGTTCACACTGCATGAGTTTAGATGAAATGAAATCAATTATTGTGGAGTATTACTTTATCCAAACAAAAAAAACTAAGTACCATATTATATTCCTAGTTTTATAATCGATTATTTATTAGTATTAAAAAAATATCTGAAATTACATGTTGTTAGACAGCAAATTATATATCAAGTAAAATAGAATTGAAAACAAAAAATTAACAAGATTAGAAGTCTGCTCAGTTTGAATGATAATTTAGGTCATATTCATATAACCTAGGCTTAAGATCTCGTAGTCTAGGAAATTATATCGAAAGCCCTTTAGAGATCTTGTTATGATCAAATTGTATTTGATCTCATTCGGATTTGATTTGATTTTGCATTCATTTCATTTTTAGGATATTTTGGGCTTCGTAGAATTTTTCTGCAACTAAACTTCTTAGGGTGTTGGGCTCATGACCAATTCAAGGGGCACTAGTCAAGCCCAACTAGAACTACAAAACTCTGGTCGGTTGGTCGTGCTTAGTCCTATCCGACGTGGATCTTCTTGAAAATTAGTTTGGCCGGTTCAATCAGGTTGGCCTCTCCTAGACGACCACGTGTCCGACTCTGTCAAACTCGATTTGAGGGTAGGGTACAATACTTGTTAATGGTATAATTTAGTATTATATATTTTCTCTCTTAAAAATAATTTTTATACATTTATATGATAACATATGGACCCAGAAGCTCCTTAAAAAAATGATTATGAACTAAGAAATGATGATTAGGGTGATATTTCTCTCATGCCGAATAATTAATGGTTTCAAGACTAAAGAGAGTTAAACAAATCTAGAATATGATAACCTGTAAAATTTATACTTATTTGTGAAATCATATAGTGGGAATTTCAATTAGCATTATAATGTTGGTTGAGAACCCATAATCTAAAAATTTTTACAATCACTCATTTGTTTCTACAAACTAAACTAAGTCATGATTATAAAATTGTTATTGATCATCTACTTGTTTTAAAGTCAAAAGTGTATGACACTTGTGTGCCCCCGACCCGCTTCACTCTTTTTTTTTTAATTTTTTTTAATTTTTTTTTATCTCTCTCCTATGTTGTACCCATTCCATTCCTTTTTTTTGTTTTTTTTTAATTTTTTTCTTTTTTTTCTCTCTCCTACGCAAATATTCATTTCTTTTTTTTTCTTCTTTTTTCTTCTTACGTCTTCCTGTGGCGTGGCGCTATTCCTTCTTTTTTTTTCTTTTTTTCTTTCTTCCTTCTTAATTTCTTCACATGATTGCTACAAATTTAGAGTTTTTATTTTTCTAATACTCCAACACATTTTTTTTTCTTCCTAATGTGTATAAAAATTTAGGATTTTTATTTTCTTATAACTTGAAACTCTTTCTATCTTGATCCGATTTATAGCAACATACGGGATAATTGATGCAACAAACAACATAGTTGGTTATTAATTGAGTAATGTGATTTTGAATAAATTTTGTGGAAGAAGATGATGAAAATCTTGTATTTAAAATTCTGGTTTATTCTATAGGTATTACATATATGTTCTACAGGTATTATAAAAATTTTGATTGTTCATGATGTTATAAATCAGAATTATCCCAAAACATTAATATATGATCAGTGATACCTTTCAAGTATACTTATAAGGTAAGTGTAATACTTGAAAGGAACATGTGTAATACCTGTAAGGTATTTTTTAATACTTGAAAGAACATGTGTAATACATGTAAGATATTTATGTAATACCTGAAATGAATATGTGTAATACTTTAAGAACATACAACTAATATCTTCATTGAAAAATCTTAAAATTTCAAAAAAAATCCTCAAAATCAACAAATCATGATTTCATATTATTTGAAATAATTGATTTTCAATGTTTTAAAATTATTGTAATAAATTGTGATTTGAAATCAATTATCTAAATGTATGAAAATGAATAAAAGAGAAGAGGAAGAAGAAAAAACTCCATAAATGACTTTATGAAGATTTGATGAAGAATAAGAACAAGAATATAGAGAAGAAGAATAAAGCAAGAAGAATAATGTACAAAACAAATAAGAAGAATAACAAATTGATAAGAAAGGAGATTAAGAAGAAGAAGGAGGGAGAAGAAAAAGGAAAAAGAAAAAAGAAGAAAGCAGCATTAAAACCTGAAGGGTAACAGTGTGATACCTTAAGAATAAATGTGTGATACCTTAAGAATAAATGAGTGATACCTTAAAATATAAAATTCAGGTGGTGCGCGGCACACACCAACTATGATGTGGCCGTGCGTGGGGGCGCATTGATGCTCGTAAAAACGGCTCACGTGTCGATTCGGGTTGGGGACACGGATCTAAGTGCATATAAGTTTTAGCCTTCTATTAATAAATAATTTTTAACATTAAACTCTTGCCAATTTTTTTTATTAGGATGGATTTGTTAATGTTGTCAAACAGACCTAATATTTCCATGGAGAATAGGGTTAGGATCTATGAACTATATAGCAATAAGTTTGAGAATTAATGAGTTAGTTTGTTTTTTTTAGCTTGAGAATCAATAAGACGTGGCATTTATAAATGGCCATCAGTTCAATTTCATGCCATTTATTGAACTGAACATTACTTTTACTATTATATTAAGAGATTGATTACAAGTGTTAAAGTTGGTTAAAGCAACTAAATGATTGAACGTGGAACCGTATTTTTTTTTAAAGAAAAATAACTCCATATTTTTAATGTTAACTATAGTCAATCATTTAACCAAAGAAAAAAATATTCCAAAGAACAAAAGAAAATTTGAAAGATTACTATGTATACTTATGTGTAAAGAAAATTTTCAATAAAATCTTTTACACTGATTGATGTATTACACAAGTAAATATAGTAATTATTAAATCATCACTATGGTTATATATAGTGAAATGACTTTTTTTTTTTTTTTTACAGTCCAAATTGCATGATCCTTTGATTGCTTCTCCTTTTTTTATCCAAGTACTCCTTTTTTTTATCCAAGTAAATTAATGAGTCTTGGTCAATTGTGGAAAGCTTCAAACAACTTCAACAGCCAATGTGCTGTTTTCCTTTGCTTTTTTGTGGTCATGGTTTGTTGATGAACAATCTAGAAGGTCACTACTATTAATTAATTAGGAATTTTAACTGATGGATGTGTTTAGAATAATTATATATTTTTAAGTAAAGTTATGTGTAAAGAAAAATGTTGGATTGGGGATATGGATCAAAGATCGAACTTCAGATGTATAAAAGTTTTTATCCTAAAATAATTCTATTATTAACTCTAATTAGTATGGTGAAGTAAAATCTATCATCAACAATATTATTTTATTTTACTAATTTATATTGAACAGATTATGAGAAACTCAAATCCAAAGTAAACTCATGAATTCATAATCTCATGTATAATTACTACCACTAATCCTGGAATGTGAAAGCTTAATTGCTACATATGATTATTAATTATAGCAAGTAATAAATTGAGGACTTTGTCATAACATTATAAATTAGATATGGCGTTCCCCTAAATAAAATGTTGTTTGAGAAATATGGATTTCGTCAACGTTTCTCTTCTAATGCAAAATTCAAACTGACGTAACGTGATACCAAACTTGAGAGATTTTTTTTCAACAAAAAAAAAAAAAACGTAAATTATTCTGTTAATTGATTAATATTTAGTGCTGCATCGGCAGAGTTCATTTGTTTATTTGAGTTCAAAAATAATTATTTTATTCCTATGTAGTAAGTAAATGTCATTTTAGTAAAACAAAATATACCAAAATAAATATCATTTTAAGATTTTTAAACAATAATTTATAAAAAATATTTTCATTTATTTTTATCAAAATTAAAGAATGTTGTTAAAAGGATAGAGAAAAAACTCTTACAATTATTATATTTAAATAAGGGTAGATCAATATTTATATAATATTTCTTAATATGTATGAAAATACCTGAAACCATATTTATTTTAAAACGGAAGAATAATATATATGGAGATTATAATATTATTTATGTCACCACATTTATAGTTTATCGTTAGTTATGCATAGGGATGTAAACGAAGCGAATCGAAGCGAATAGTAAGATATTCGATTCGAATTCGTGAAATTTAGGTTCGATTCGAATTCGATTCGATTCGATGATCGAATTTCAAATCCGATTCGAATTCGGTTCGTAACAAAATTTTAGATGTATTCGATTCGATTCGAGATTCGATTTGTTTTCAAGATGTAAATTTCTATTGATTCGATTCGATCTCAAAATTCGATTCAATCTCAAGATTCGATTCGATTTCAAGATTCGGTTTGATTCGAATGAGAGACTAAAAATTAAAAAATTCATATTTTATCTTCCAATTTGGGGATTTGATGAGTGGTTTCAATTTTAGATACAATTTACAATATATTATTATTGTTTTTTCAATTAAATCATTAACAATTTAATATATATATATATATATTTATTATTATATTATATATTTAATTTAATACATATATATATATATATATTAATCGAATCGAATTTTTGAATTTAACGAATCGAATATATGCATATTCGAATTCGATTTGATAGTTATACGAACTTAAAAATTGATTCGGATTCGAATTCGAATTCAAATTTTACCGAATCGAATCGGTCTAAACGAATTCGAATCACGAATCGAATCGTCAGGATTTGATTTGAATTACACCCCTAGTTATGCATGCAGTTATGATTGGCTCGAATTAACAAAATTCAAAAAATTATAAGTTCGGATGCTAAACTGTAATATATAAATGTATTATACCAAAAAAAAAAAAAAAGGTAAATTGCAATTTACCCTGTTTTTAAAGCCTATTTTAAGAGTTAGTACAGAAACTTTGAATTTTTAATCTTAAGCCTCGAAAAAGCATGCTGGGCCATCTACTTTAAAGTACCTACACACCCAGGCCTTATTTATTGGACATAAGCCCAGACAATTACCCCGTGTATGAACCCATAAGAATTTGGGCTTTGTTATTCTTCTCCTTTATTTAATTTTCTGTAAATGCCTCTCATTATCCCTTTTTATAGGGTAAGAAACTTTTCTACCCTTTTTTTATAACAATAACTTTTTTACCCATTTTATATATAAAAAGTCCAATTTGCCCTCATCTTCACCTACAATGTATTTCATATTTATGTATTTAAAATTTAAATCTAAATACACCATATTAACGAATCCTACGCGTACGCTTTTTTTGAACACCACACTCCAACCAAAACCCTGTATTTAGAAAAATCATCTGAAATTTGTTTATCCGTAAAAGATATGTTTATTTGGGAAAAAAGATTTTGAAGATCTGAATGCGCGTACATGATTATAATTTGGGATTTGTTTATACGATATGTTTATCTGTGTATTGCGCTTCAATCAAATCCATTTGAGAATTTTTTTTTTTGGAAAATCTGGAAAAATCATTTGAGATTTGTTTATACGATACGTTTATCTGTGTATTGCGCTTCAACCAAATCCATCTGCAATTTTTATTTTTTTGGGAAAATTTGGGAAAATCATCTGAGATTTGTTTATACGATATTTTTATTTTTTTGTACACATATATTTTATGAAGTATCCTATACGTATAAACGTTGTAACGATAGATATCCTACAACGTGTACACGTATATATATATATACGTGTAACATATACGTTGTACACGTATATATATATGTTATCGTTACAACGTATATGTTACACGTATATATATATATATACGTGTACACGATAATCATAATAATCGTGTACACGTTGTAAGATATAATAGTGTACATAATATATACGTATACACGATGATTATGATCATCGTGTACACATATATATACGTGTACACGTATATATAGTGTACACATATATATATGTGTACACATATACACGATATATACGTGTACACACAGTAACATACATATTGTGTACATATATCAGAATTCATACAGTAACATACATATCGTGTACATATATCAGAATATTAAATGTCGCATGATTTTGACGATTTTCTCTTATTCGTGTATGTACATATACAATTATAATGGTAATTATATACAAAATCAAAAAATCCAAGAAATTTCACAATTATTCACTGAACATTCAAATCATCAAAATCAAAAATAAAATAAATAAATAATAAAAAATTGTATCCAAAACTCTTGTCTCTCTCTTCGAACAGTTCGATATTCCACCTTGAATCCCGATGCTATCATCTCCAAGTGCGAGTAACGTTGTGCTTCCACCATAGACACAAATCTAACATCTACCATCTTCGACAATAATCACCGTTGTTTCTCCCATCTCCGTAACCCCATTCTCATCTCAGTTTCTCTCATCTCTCTATAACCTCATTCTCATCTCAGATTCGATTATTGCCGCACAAAACATCTTCAGATTCATCAATAAAATTCGAGCTTTACCTTAGAATTTTCATCCGCCATTGATGTTGAAGTGGTGGAAATTGAATTTCGGTGGAGCTTGGATTGGGGGGAATGAATTTTCAATTTTCAAAATTTTGGGTTATAGAATTTTATGTATTTTGAAATATTAAAATGTAAATATAGTTAAAGGGTAGTATTGGAATGTATTTAACAAAATACCTTAAAAATGGGTAAAAAAGCTATTTTTATAAATAAGGGCTAGAAAAGTTCCTTGCATTATAAAAAGAGATAGTTTTGAACTTGACCCTTTAATTTTTGCCGATATTGTCGTTTCAATTTGAATAAATTATATATATATATATATATATATATATATATATATATATATATACAGTAATGATGTCTCATTCATGCAAAATGGCCGATATCACGGACCAAGGAGTTTCACGTAAGCACGTAATCATGTTGTATAGCATCAGACAATATTTATTTAGCTAAGATTTCATGATTTCTGGCAAGCTTGTTCTCTCTTTTCGGCTATTTTGTTGTTTCATGTTTTATAACCTTTGAGAAACACCTTTTACCTCATGACGGGTACTTATATCCTTTAATAGTATTCAGTGTTTCCAGTAAAACAAATTTTGTTTTTTAAATTTTTATCAGCAATGACTTGTGAGAATATAGGGACTGATCATTAATTTTTATATCTTTAAAATATAGTAAAAATGGCATGTATATCTTAATTACATATTAATATTATCTCTTATCTTATCAATGTAAATATAATTATACAATTTTGTTAACATGCACGCCACAAACACATAATATGTTCACAGTTAATGCCTAATAAATTCAACATAATTATTAATTTCAAATCGTAAGATTTAAATTAATTAGATCTTCATACATCAATAATGTACATATTAATGCATGCTCATAAGGGGCACACATAACATTTTCTTATCATAATAAGCATATCTAAAGAACAGATGGTTTGTATTACTAAAATAAAATACAGTTCTTCAAACAGATCATGAAATGTTTGTAAAGTAATTAATGTCCACGTCAATTTATATACCTCCATCTACCCAGAATTTATTGACGCATGAATGAATTTCCACAAAAACATACCTCGAATAGGACGTACATGTGTGACCTTCATCCCTGTCACTACTTAAGCAGATGTATGACTCTGTTTCTTATTCACTCCATAGTTCACATACACATAAAAATCATCAAAAATCGTAGAGAGAGAAATGATGCAGGATAGGGAGAAGGCAAGAGTTTGTGTGACCGGCGGCACTGGTTATTTAGGATCATGGATGATCAAGCGCCTTCTCGAAGATGGCTACACCGTCAACGCCACCGTGCGGATTGATCCAGGTTCACTTTCTCAAGTCCTGATCGAAACTCTTTGATTTCATTTTCATAATTCTCACAAAAATGAACCGATTTTCATCGTCTGCAGATCGGAAAAGAGACATCAGTTACATCACGAATCTCCCTGGAGCATCGGAAAGGCTAAATATATACAACGCGGATTTGGACAAACCAGAGACGTTCGCGGCCGCCATTGAAGGCTGCACCGGAGTTTTCCACATGGCTCACCCGCTAGATTTCGCAGAGAAGGAATCGGAAGAAGTGAAGATCAAAAGAGTCACCACTGGATTAGAAGGCATTCTTCGCGCCTGCGCCGATTCAAAGACCGTTCGCCGAGTCGTGTTTACTTCCAGCATTTCCGCAGCCGCTTTCAGCTCGGCGCCGGGCTCCGGCCTCATCGATGAAAACTCGTGGACTGATGTGGAATTCATTCGAAGCTTGAGGACTTTTGCAGGACCCTACGTCGTCACCAAAACATTGACGGAGAAAGCAGCCATTGATCTTGCTGAGAAACTCGGATTGGATCTAGTTTCTGTCCTACCTACGTGGATCACCGGCCCCTTCCTTTGCCCTAATATTCCTGGTTCTGTTTACATCTCCATGGCCCTGATTTTTGGTATTTTTTGAGATCGTCTCCCCCAATTTTTTATGTTTTTTGAAAAAAAAAATTTGTGATGTTTTTTTTCTTCTTCTAGGTGATGATAAACATTATTCGCACATAAAAGATTCGAGTTTAGTTCACGTAGATGACGTTGCTAGAGCTCACATTCATCTCTTCGAGCATGGGGAGGCGAAAGGGCGATATCTCCTTGCTTCTAATGAGTGCAAAATTGATGATCTGTGTGAGTTTATTTCTGCAAGATATCCAGAACTGAAGATGCCGAGTGCTGAGTAAGTTTTTTCACCATTGATTTTCTCTCTCATCTTAGTTGGTGTTTTTCTCTCATCTTGAGGAGTTTATTTGTGTTTGGTTTTGCAGTTCTTGGAAAGATATTGTGGCTGTTAAATTGCCAGGCCTGTCGACGAAGAAGCTTCAAGAAACTGGATTCAAGTATGAAAATGGGCTGGAGGAAATGTTTGATGGCGCGATCAAAACTTGCAAAGAAAAGGGGCTTCTCTAAATTCATGATGATGTCATGTTGGTATTTCGATATTTATTGCCAAAATTTATGTATTTAAGCGATGACAATGGAACATGTTTAAATTTAAAATTCATGAACCATATTGTCACACTTTTAAATTAAATATTGCAAGTGAAAATCGGGATAAAGATTTAGAATAATTTCGGAAATTAACCATAAGGATTTGGGTTAAAAGAAAATGTGGTATCTAAACTTTCTTTGCAATTAATCATAAGGATTTGTATTTTTCAATTTAAAATCTAAATTTTCTTTTTAACCGATTGTATCCCAAAATTTACAAATTTTACATACAATTTAAATCTAATTTTCGAAAAAGTAAAACGTGCGACTTGCACGCCTTAATCATAAGGTCAGGTAAACTTATTTTTTAATTAAGTTATATATTTAAAAAGATGGAAAAGGAAAATCGAATTATAACAAATGAACAAAAAAACAATTATCCTTATAATTAATAAGGACAATTTGGAGTTTCCATGAATATTTTATTTTATAGGGGTATATTGAGTTTTTCTTTTAAAGGTCAAATAAAAATCTATTGTAAAAATTTAGAGTATAAGGGGTACTCACACACTTTCAATATAGAAAGAGTTCACATTTTCAAACTTTTATGTCAACAAAATAAGAATTTGACATCTTCTATATTATCCAACAAACATAAATGAAAAACACTTTTCTCAAGCATTGCGCTTTTCTCAACAGACTACTCATAAACTAAAAAAAACAAAGACGTAATCAATACAATACTTTCCAAAGAGCAAAGGAAGACAGTCACCTTTAACAGCAGATGTGATTCTCTGTACCCACTTTTGTGTACCAATCATGTACCATTTAGAAAACGATGCCGTTTTGATATATAATTAATAAAGATTTCTGCGGTAAGTTCTCTTCAGCAGCGCGGCTCAAGCCGTAATCTTTTTTTCTATTTTTTCTCACACACTGTAATCTTTTATATTTTTCTATTTTTCTTTTTTTTTTTTCATTTCACACGACTGAAATCTTTTCAACCAAACTGGCCGATCTCTGATGAGGAATTTTAATTCAATCGACGACAAGAGATGGAAAATATCGACAAATAACAGATAGTCTCTGCTAGTTTTAAATGGTACAGGATTGGTACACAAAAATGGGTACAGAGGATCCCATCTAGCAGAGATCGCCCAATTTGATTGAAAAGATTTCAGTCGTGTGAAATGAAAAAAAATATATATATATAAAAATATAAAAGATTATCAGAAAAAATAGAAAAAAAAATAGAAAAATATAAAAGATTACCGTATGTGAGAAAAAATAGAAAAAAAGATTACGGCTTGAGCCGCGCTGCTGAAGAGAACTTACCGCAGAAATCTTTATTAATTATATATCAAAACGACATCATTTTCTAAATGGTATATAATTGGTACACAGAAATGGATATAGAGGATCTCATCTGCCTTTAACAGGCCTCGTGCTTTCAAAGCAAACTGCTTGACTCCTATTTAATCAGAGACCAAAAATACACGACTCCTACATCATTCAAAATTGATGCACCTTTACCAAACTTACCTTCTAAAAGCCTAATTAGGATATTTTATTCAGTGAACTGTCTTATATAATTAGGATTTTTCTAAAAAAATTTGATTTTGACAACAACCTAAATTCTGCACAACTTAATTGACTGGCCCAGAAAAATAATTAGTGGATGTCAGAAGTCAAAATGCATATTTGTCAATTTAACACTTTGATGTTAAGAGCATCCACAGTAGGGATGAAAAATTGAATCCAAATCCAATTTAAATCTAAGTGATGGGTTGTGAAAGATGAATTTAATCCAACTTAAAAGAGAAAGTATGAATTGAATCCAAACTATTGGATCCAATTTAATCAAAAAGTAAACTTGAGTGGAGATGAGATTGTGTGGAGATGAAACTCATAAAGTAGTTGAATTTGGATTTAATAGATTGTAGATGTGAATTTAAATCGATAAAATATTGATGTGGAAGAGAAAAAATGTAGTAAATGATTAAATGAATTATATTTTTGGGGTTAGGGTTGTGAATGCTCTAAGAATTTACGAAGATAATCAAGTATAACGACCATAATGCCAATAATTAGCTACTACAAGATTATAAATTTTATTATATATTTTACAAAAATATAATTAATGGGTGGTGATAGGGCTTTGAGACCCATGAGCATTCTTGCATTGAGCCTCATAGTTTTACCATTTCAAATTAATCCTTAGTCATATATCAATCTACTTTATTTTATTTTAGTCCTATAATTTTTTAAATCTCTAATTTTTTGTCCGACTAACATGATATAACAGACCAAGCTATCATTTCTTTATATATTATAATTTGAAATTAATAATTATGTTAGATTGTTAACACATTAATACATGATTATGACTACAATGAGTAAGATAACAAAACTAATTAACGTGATTATACCAATGCATCAAGTAGCTAGAAGGAAATAAAATATTAACAACAATCTAACTATTTAATGGCCTTAAATGTAATATCTATACAGTACTAGTGTTGATGTAGAATGCTTTAAATATGTGGCGGGCCTAATCTCGTTTCTTTTGCCACTTAAATTTTGTGTACATGTTTTATCTTTTGAATTTGTATACACAAACTTGTCAAATTGCAAGTTACTTTCTTTGTGTACACATATTGTCATAGAATTTCATGTATACGATATGGTGACTTTTCGTGTATGTAATTTTTCATCTTCAAGTGTCTTTTTATTTCTTTTGTAACGATCGACTTTTAACCTTCCAACTACTTATAACGGTCTTGGAATGGCTATATAATGAGTTAACCCCCCACTTCGAAAGATACAGAACTCAACTTTGCTTTGTATATTTTCTCGTTCTCCCTTCGATTTATTGGTCTTCCATTGATACTGATCGGGTGTGCTTCCAGTTCGTTGTCCGTGGGAGTTGTGTGTTCGACTTGCTATCTTACAATCGTTGTATCCTGAAAAACAGACATCCTTATATTCCTCTAACACCATGTGAAGGGGAAGAATCTGTTTTAAAGAAATTGTGAAACACAGGCCTCAATTTTCATTCTGTTTGTTATTGATTTTCGTTTTGTTTCTAACCATTTCCTCAATTCCATATTACTAACATATTTTTCTTTTTCTATAACTCACTTCCGACTTACGACTAACTCATTCAAAGATATATTTCAAATTATCAAAATTGTTTCCATATAAATTATATTACTGGTTTATTGAATAATTGGTGCATAGTGCAAATGAGTTAATTCATATGTTGACCTTTTTATGTTATATTAATGTGAGTTTTATGTTATATTAATGTGAGTTTTATGTTATATTAGTGTGATATTTATATACAAATATCATAATCTTTATATAATATTTTAATTTAAAAAAAAATATTCACCACAATTTGTATGTACATACATTCATGTGATATTACTTATATTTTCATATCAAGATAATCATATATTTACGTAATATATAATGTGTAAAATGTATTATATGCCTGATTAATATAATGCAAAATTATAAATGTCATAACATAAAGGTATGCATATTTTTCCATCACTTTTTTTTTTTTACTTATTTTTTGAAGGATCAAAGGATTTCGAGTTAAAATGGTTGTTGATTCCATAATTATGTTGTCTTTCAATTTTGATTCCATGATCTTTACAATTTTCAATTTAATTCCACAATTTAAGAATCTATCATATTTCAATCAAACTTTGTCCTGCATTTTTTTATTTTGTTGAAAAAAGTCAAGTGTCAAATTCTTATCAGGATTTTTTATTTGGTATTCAACCAATAAAAAATTGATACGTAACATTTTTCGATGAAATTCACCAAAATTTAATTGAAATCGTACAAATTCTTAAATTATGAAATTAAATTAAAATTATAATAATTATGAAATAAAAATCGAAACACCAAATTACAAGACCAAATGATTTTAACCCAAGAATTTTACTCCTACCCATCCATGGACCATGATAACTCGAATCCATATGCCTTAAACTATGTATAAATATGAACTTGATCATTTATTTCAATTTAATATTTTATTTTATATTATATTATTTTTAATTTACATTATATATCAATTAATAATATCAATTTTACATTTGACGAGATGAAAAGAGAATCTCATTTGATTAAAGTAAGAATCCAAATTATTGCCTTAAATACGTTCAGAATTTATGGTGAATTTGAGATTTATTATTTTCATTTTAAGCTAATTTTATGTTATATCAGAGAGAACACAATTTTGTCTTGTAATGGATTTGAAAAATATTATATTAAATAAGTTTTTTTTTCTTTCTATTAATACTCTATTATATATATATATATATATATATATATATATATATAAATTTATATTTTTCCCATTTTCACGAGCTCTCTCCTTTTTTTCCTTTGAGAGTGGAAGTGAAAATGTTGTATGGAGTGAGAATTTTCGTTTGTTTTATAATTCAAAGTAGATGAAAGTTTGAATATATGAGTTATATGTTTTTCACTTTCACAATGAAGTTTACAAAATACCTATATTTTGTAAATTTTTTACAAATTTTTATAACCGCCAAATTTTTGCAGCTATCTTGATTTGGGTAAAGATTTTAACCCACGTTTTGGATTTTGTGCAACGGTAATTAAATATACTAAAAATAGTGTAGTTATGAAGAGTGTTGTTAAAAAAAAAATATATCATATAATAACTATATTTAAATAAGGGTAGATAAATATTTATATAATATTTCTTAATATGTATAAAAACACCTAAAACGAAATTTATTTTGAGGCGAATGGAATATATATATGAAGATTATAATATTATTTAAGTAACATGTATGCAGTTATGTATGCAGTTATGATTTGCATGAATTAACAAAATTCAAAAAATTATAAAGTTCGGATGCTAAAGTGTAATATATATAAATATATTATACAAAAAAAATGGTAAATTGCAATTTACCCTGTTTTTAAAGCTTTTTTTAAGAGTTAGTACAGATACTTTGAATTTTAAATCTTAAGCCTCGAAAAAGCAAGCTGGGCTATCTACTTTAAAGTACTTATAGGCGCCAGGCCTTATTGGAGATAAGCCCAGATAAGTCCATAAGAATTTGGGCTTTGTTATTCTTCTCCGTCAGTTAATTTTTGCCGATATCGTCGTTTCCATTTGAATATATAAGATTTGAGCATTATATATATATATATATATATATATATATATATATATATTATCAATAGTCAAATTTCAATAAGAACAAATATATATTACTTTTTAAATGCTGGCATAGTGTTACATTTTCATTCTATATTTTGTTTTATTAATCTAAGCCGCATTTCTAATTATAATATAATATAATAATTTACGAATAATGTGAAACTGAAATTAGATATATAATCTAGATTGACAGGATAAAACGTGAAGGAGTAAAAGGACAAGTAATTAATGTCTGTGATAATTATAATTTATATGGAGACTCATGAAAATTCATCCATTTATATGAATACGTGTTAATAGACATTTCATTTCAAAAGAAATATTGTTACTCTATAAAATAAAATTTATTTTAATTTATTTGTTTCTTTGTAATACTAAGAAAATTTAATTATTTCCTTCCAATTTCGTCATTATCTTGTTTTGAGTGTATTGGATAATCATTTATTATATTTACTCATAAGTATAATTTGTTAAAAATCTCATCATTTAGTGTTTGAAAAGAAACTACTCCCTCCGTCCCTTAACACTTTGCACACTTTCCTTTTTAGTTTGTTCCCAAATACTTTGCACACCCAAAAATGGTAAAATTTATCATAATTCTTACCCTCACAATACACACTTATTTACACACAATGCCATTACTTTTTCTCACACAATGTCATTTAATATTAAACTAATCACTCCACTAGAAAAAGTAAATTTGTCCATTATACCCTCAATCAAAAAGCAAATATTCACTTTTTCTTAAAAATTGTGTCCAATTTGATGTGCAAAGTAATGCGGGACGGAGGGAGTATATATTATAGTCATTTTATACATATAATCATAACTATTAAATATTTCACTAATTTTTTATGAAAAAAAATTAAATGATAAATAAATTAGATCATAAGAAGTATATGATAATGTAAAGCACTAATACATCACAACCCAACGGAATGATTAAATTTATATTTTGATAATTACAATATGCATATGTGTAACATGTTCATAGTGAATATGTTGATATATGCACATGGAGGCTAAAGAAACATTTCTATACTTCCACCTATCAAGTTATAAAACAAAATTTATTTAAATTATATGTCCATTTGAATGTTAATTTTTTTTTTAAAACTAGGTGTTTTCATAGCTATTTTGCCACATTTTTCTAAGTTTGCCTACAATTTCAATTCCTAAGAAGTTTATTAATTTTGAACTAATTACTATTTAATCTCTTTAAAATTTATTCAAACAAGATTTACTTTTTTTTTCCCCCTATCTTAACTCTATCCTGCTTCTTTATTTAAGAATGAGTGGAAAGACATTATTATCGTCCATGAACATTTTTATTCAATTTTTATATTTTTTAAATAATTTATGACAAAAATTAAAGAAGACACTGATTTTAATTTTGAGGTAGTATTAATCCGATTTTCTTGTTTTCACTCAAATAGTTTTTAATTTTTTATTTATTTAATATTTTATATGAGAAATGCATATCAAGATTCTTTTTTTAAGGAGATCAGAAGATGTTATCTTTAAAATATAGTATAAATGGCATGTATATCTTGTGTGCCAAATGAGTAGGTATTAAATTGTCAACTACTCGTTTAAATAGGAGAGTAGGTACTATATTCCCTCAACCCCAACCTCACCCCCTTCCCCATATATATATATATATAATTAATTGCATGTTAATATTATCTCTTATGTTATAATGTAAGTATAATTATACAATCTTATTAACATGACCACCATGAATACATATTAATATATTCACAATTAATACACAATAAATTCAACATAATTATTAATTTCAAATCGTAAAAATTAAATTAATTAGATCTCCATACATGAACAATTTACTTATTAATACATGTCCATTTGTGGCACACATAACATTTTCTTATCATAATAAGTACATCTAAAGTACAGATGGTTTATATTACTAAAATAAAATAGACGGTTCTTCAAACTGATCATAAAATGTTAGTAAAGTAATTAATGTCCACGTCAATTTATATACCTCCATCTACCCAGAATTTATTGATGCATAAATGAATTTCCACAAGACATACCTCGAATGGATCAATAGGATCCAATCGAATCCTCTATTTCAAGTTAATGTTTCATTTTATATTTCATTATTTCTAATTCATGCTATATGTAAATTAGTAATGTCATCTTTTATATTTGGTGTGTGATAATTATTTTGAAATATTTAAAAAATACCAATGTAGAATAGAGAATGTTGTTACAAATACTAGATACATGTGTGTCTGAGTTTTAGAATGGCCAATAATCATTAAATGACACAAGTAAATGATGCCTAGCTACCACCACAATATTCATTTGAATATTTTGCAAGTTTTATAAGTAAACAATGCGAAAAAGACATAAATGACCTCCATCCCAGTCACTATTTAAGCAGATGCATGGCTCTGTTTCTTATTCACTCCATAGTTCACAACTTCACATACACATAAAAATCATCAAAAAATCGTAGAGAGAGAAATGGTGCAGGATAGGGAGAAGGCAAAAGTTTGTGTGACCGGCGGCACTGGTTTTGTAGGATCATGGATGATCAAGCGCCTTCTCGAAGATGGCTACACCGTCAACGCCACCGTGCGGATAGATCCAGGTTCATTTTCTCATATCCTAATCGAAACTCTTTGATTATATTTTCATAGTTCTCACAAAAAATGAACCGATTTTCATCGTCTGCAGATCGGAAAAGAGACATCAGTTACATCACGAATCTCCCTGGAGCATCGGAAAGGCTAAATATATACAACGCGGATTTGGACAAACCAGAGACGTTCGCGGCCGCCATTGAAGGCTGCACCGGAGTTTTCCACATGGCTCACCCACTAGATTTCGCAGAGAAGGAATCGGAAGAAGTGAAGATCAAAAGAGTCACCACTGGATTAGAAGGCATTCTTCGCGCCTGCGCCGATTCAAAGACCGTTCGCAGAGTCGTGTTTACTTCCAGCATTTCTGCAGCTGCTTTCAGCTCGGCGCCGGGCTCCGGCCTCATCGATGAAAACTCGTGGACTGATGTGGAATTAATTCGAAGCTTGAAGACTTTTGCAGGACCCTACATCGTCACCAAAACATTGACGGAGAAAGCAGCCATTGATCTTGCTGAGAAACTCGGATTGGATCTAGTTTCTGTCGTACCTACGTGGATCACTGGCCCCTTCCTTTGCCCTAATATTCCTGATTCTGTTTACGTCTCCATGGCCCTGATTTTTGGTATTTTTTTGAGATCGTCTCCCCTAATTTTTTTTTTTTTTTGAAAAAAAAAATTGTGATATTTTTTTTCTTCTAGGTGATGATAAACATTATTCGCACATAAAAGATTCGAGTTTAGTTCACGTAGACGACGTTGCTAGAGCTCACATTCATCTCTTCGAGCATGGGGAGGCGAAAGGGCGATATCTCCTTGCTTCTAATGAGTTCAAAATTGATGATCTGTGTGAGTTTATTTCTGCAAGATATCCAGA
This sequence comes from Scutellaria barbata, assembly GCA_028654395.1. Taxonomy (NCBI): domain Eukaryota; kingdom Viridiplantae; phylum Streptophyta; class Magnoliopsida; order Lamiales; family Lamiaceae; genus Scutellaria; species Scutellaria barbata. The sequence continues at coordinate 6,160,694 of CM053646.1, read as the reverse complement.
ACTGAAGATGCCGAGTGCTGAGTACGTTTTTTCACCATTGATTTTCTCTCTCATCTTTGGTGTTTTTCTCTCATCTTGAGGCGTTTATTTGTGTTTGATTTTGCAGTTCTTGGAAAGATATTGTGGCTGTTAAATTGACAGGCCTGTCGACGAAGAAGCTTCAAGAAACTGGATTCAAGTATGAAAATGGACTGGAGGAAATGTTTGATGGCGCGATTAAAACTTGCAAAGAAAAGGGGCTTCTCTAAATTTATGATGATGTCATGTTGGAATTTGGATATTTCTTGCCAAAATTTATGTATTTATTTTGCCTTTTTTTTTCTGGTTCTGTTGTATGTGTTTCGACGGTAATGGAATAAATGGTGCAATATATCATTTGATAATGCAAATTTTTTGTAGACAATTTTAAGTGATGACAATGGGACATGTTTAAATTTAAAATTCATGAACCATATTCACAATTTTAAATTACATATTGCAAGTAAAAATCGGGATAAAGGTTTGGAATAATTTTGGTAATTAACCATATGTAACACCTTAAAAATTTCTTTTTTTAAATAACTTTATCAAATAAGTTTTATAGTATTAGTGATGTAGTAGTATGAGTTAAGGTAATAGGTGTAGTTATATCTTTGTCAATCCTATTTTTCTCTTTCATTATAAATGTAACCGTTCTTTTCTCATCTAACCTCATATTGAAAGAAGCAATAATTTGAAAAAGGACCATTTTTTAATTTCTTTTTTCCTCTCGCAAACTGCTACCATCGGCTGATTTTTTCCGACAAGGTAAACAAGTTATCTTATAGTGCTTACCGAGCCCGTCACAAATCCAGACTCGGATTTTGATTCGGTCGTTGCCTCCACCGCGTAAGGCCACGGGAAAGGGGCAGCCTCTTCTCTTTCTATCTCTCTTTTTTCCTCTCTCACTCTCTCTCTGCTTTCCTTCTCTGTTGCTCGGTTGTTGCTGGTGTGAGTTGCCGGCGCAAGGTTGTGCCGGCAGGCCGCCGCTGAGCGCGGCGCTGGATATGAAGGTGTGTGTATATATATACATCGGTGTGTGTATGAATTTGTGTATGTATGTATATCCGTGCGTGGTGGCTGTGAGTGGGAGTGTGGGAGGTGAGGCCGGCTCCGGAGTTGCGCCGGCAGGAGGTGGCTGAGGCGCCGCCGAGAGCAGCGGCGCCAAGAGGAAGGGGCTGCGTGAGTGTATGTGTTTTGGCATGTGTGAGCGGTGGCACCGGGAAGGGTGGTGTTTGAAGGTCTTAGGCGTGGCGGCGCCCGGCTGAGTGGTGGCAGGGGCGGAGAAAGGCGGCGGCAGCTAGTTTAGGGTTAGGGGTCGGGGTTATTTTTCAGAATTTGATTAAATGCAGGGATCTATATGCAGATCTTAGGTTTTACTGAATTTAATGTTTAGCTCCTAACTTTTGATGATTTACAGGTTACCCCATTAACTTTCTGAAGCATGCAGTAAGATTCCTCAACCTTTGGATTATAACTTTTAAACCCCAATGTTGAAATTTAAGAACGAACCCTAGAATTATTAGAAATTACAGATTTACCCCTTAAACTTCATAAAATGTGCATCAAGACTTCTGGACTTTGAATAATGACACTTGCACCCCATAACTTTTAGAATTTCAGAATCTATTGCTTTAGTTGTTGAAATTATTAGATTAACCCTCGAAATTATGAATATTATCTTTTAAGTCCAAAATTGGGTAGAAAGACATATGAACCCAAATAAAATTATCATATTACAATTTAACCCTTATGAATTTCTTTAGTATCGAACGAAAGTATGCTACGGCCTATTTACCTTCAAGCTAGGATATAAAACTCTAGAATTGTATCTTATTAATCCTATAACTCTAAATTCAAATCGAAATTCGCATACAAACGTTTTGGAACACCTCATATCACATCGATGCGTAAACTTTCTTTTCTTAACCCTCCAATTAGTTTGACCGTTATCATAAAAAACTTTAACTAAAAATGTACTTTTATTTATAAATCACTCGATTAGATTCTAAGATGAGCTCTTATGATTTGTAAGGTACATAGAAGAGGAACGAGATAAATCAGCATACTTCCTAGAAGTTACTAGCATTATGATTGAAACCTAAAATTGCGATAAAATGATGAATTAGACCCAGACAGGTATATTATGTTGCACTTTAAAACTAGAAAAGTTATGATAATAAAAGAATGTACGACCTAATCGTTTACCTCAAGTTCAGGGTATAACACCCTAAACTCGTTAACTTGTGAACCAAAGTTCAAATCGAACTATCCACGCATATGTTTCAAATGTTTCTCTACGAAAGAGAGCTTCAACCTAAATATTTACTCTAATTCATTAGCTAGCGGTTGGATTAAGTTCTAAAACGAATACTTGTATCTTGTAGGAAACACGAAAAAAGAATTGAGTTAAGCTTGTATAAGGAATAGAAGCTTTACAAGCAACAATCTCGAAAGGTAGAGATAATTGTTTATTACGGTATTTATATTTCATTCGAAATATTTAAATTGTGAAATCTTATACATAAATGACATGAGGTCGGTGTACGTGTAATATGAATAAGATGTTATGATATGATAAGTGGGGGAAAATGCTTTTTCTGCAATTACGCTTGTTCCTGACTATTTCAAAATTATGAAATCTTATTTTCGTATGAAATGAATTATGTTTAGCATATTGAACGAATGATGTGTTATATGAAGTGATTAAATGTTTATTTCATACAAAGCAAGTGTGAAATATGTGAACTCTTTAGAATATGTGATCTCTATGAATATATGATATGAATTGGCTCTTGCTAAGTGACAGTGTGATTGTTATTGGAATGTGAACGTTGTTCTATTAGCTTATTAATGCAAATGTGAATAATGATGTAGTTAAATATGAAATTTGATGTGAAGTTAATATTTGTATATGTTCAAATGAAATGTGATTTCAGGGTGGTTGAGATCCACGTTTTCACGGCGGTTGAGAACTGCAACTAAGTGTTTTGCTAAATTGATGTGCTCCCATGTGTATGTTTAATATGTTTATGTGTGAAATGAATATGTGTGCTTGCGCATGCAAGTTATGGTGGTGAAAACCGAATCCAGGACGGCTAAGAACCGTAATTATGGCGGTGAAAAACCGTATTCATGACGGCTAGAAATCGTAAATATGATGGTGAAAACCGTATCCAGGGCTACTAAGAACCGTACAACAATGGTAAAAACTGTATTTATAATGGCTAAAAACCATAATGAAAGTGATATGCTTGAATGTGAAAGATGAATGATTGAGTTGATTATTTACATTATTGAATGATTAAGTCGCGTGATTGAAATGATCTAGTTTCTGCCGTGTTTGTTAAATAATAAACGTTTTATGTCAACCAGCTTCTTATGACAAAACTGTGATTTGACAAATTCTAGTAAATCTTTAAAATTGTGTACTGATGAGTTGTTGGATGTTCGAATGAAATCCTTTAAGTTCATAACATTTCGAAATGAGGGCATAATACTATCTTTTATCAAATAGTTTTTATGAGTACGTGTTTCTACGATTTATTTATTTAAAATTATTTCACGTTGTTCAGGGTTTTTCCCACTGAGTATATTTCAAATACTCACCCCCTTTTTAAAATGTTTTTAGTTTAAAGAGTTTAGGGAATGATGCGCAAGCAGTGGATGCTGGTAGCCGATGATCGATGGTTGCCGAAGATTTTATTTAAAGTGTTTTAAATTCATGAGTTTTAGAAACAAATATTTCATAATTACTCTTGTTTTTATTTATTTTTATTATTATTAAAGAAGTGAATTTTATACATATATAACGTTTTCGTCAAAGTTTACCTTTAAAAAAAACGAGAAGTTACACTATAAGAATTTGGGTTGAAAGAAAAGTGTGCTATCTAAACTTTCCTTGCAATTAATCATAAGGATTTGGGTTTTTCAATTTGAAATCTAAACTTTCTTTGTAACTAATTATATCCCAAAATTTACAAGTTTTACATACAATTTAAATCTAATTTTCGAAAAAGCAAAATACGTGACTTGCAGGTTTTAATCATAAAGGTCAGGTAATCTTATTTTTTAATTAAGTTTTATATTTAAAAAAGAAGGAAAAAAAAAAGGAAAATCGAATCCTAACAAATGAGAAAAACAACAACACATATTTATCCTTATAATTAATAAGGATAATTTGGAGTTTGCATGAATATTTTATTTTATAAGGGTACATTGGGTATATACCATTTTTTTTTCTTTGAATATTGTATAAATGACATTTAATATGAGACTCTTTTTTTTTTTTTTAAATAAACGGCATATCATAAAAAGAAGAAAATTCTAGATACAAAACAACGAATATTGTTCACAACTATGAATGACACATCGAAATGATCGCATACCTCTCATATTGACCAATGAAATATTATTAAATAATGGTCAACAACCAACAATACTAATCAGATTACCATAAATGTCTATAATATGATTCGAATTACAGATATAATCAATTCTAAATCAACGATTTTAATTTAAAATGATAATATTGCACGACATGCATGTGTGGACTGTGGATTATATCAAGGTTATATTTACTAAAATTATACAGATCAGTTCCAAAAATAGTAGATGCACTTTCCTCTTACATTAGTTCTTGATTTTGATTGTTTGAGGATTGAATTTGATATATATGGTATTGTTAAATGCTAAGCGATGTCTTTTATGCTGAGTATATTTTGTGGTGTTGAAAAAAGAAAATAAAACGTATTTATGTGAATATGGATAACATGATATTACTTGTGTGGTGTTTCATACTTTAGTTTTGAAAATCACAAGGACTAGCATACGAACAAGATTTTCTATTTCATATTGTTGTTTTATCGATATTTTAAAATAACTTCTACACACAAGTGTAAAAGATGACATCATCAATTTACACATATCATCAATTACTTATTACAAAATAAAATATTAACTTGAGCATCAGTTTGGCTTGCACAAGTTGTGGCATATATATCATTTAATGTTCAAACAAAATTGATCATGATTTATTTAAATTATGTAAAGTATATTTTTGCATTGTAAATTGTGCAATTAGAGTCGGTAATTCAGGTAACACGATCAATTTGATTTTTCAGATCATATATATTTACACCCTCAATTTTAATATATATGTGGTTTTAAGTTGTCTCTCAGTGATTAAGATATCATTCAATAGATGGGAAAATAGCCCAAATTACCCATTTTTTTAAACTTTGATCTCATTTTACCCATTGATATAGTAATACACCCCTAAATAACCCTAAATATAGATTTTGAGCCCAAAATACCCATTTTTTTGAAAGTCAATTGATAATTGTGGGCCCATGGGAGATGAGACACATTGACATTGTCATTTTGCTAACTTTGATGGAAGAATACACTATTTTTAATTAATTACATAATTTTGTCTTTTGATCACTGTTTTCAAATACAGTATTGTTAATTAATTATTAATTTATTCATACTTTGTTATTAATTAATATTTTATTATTTTGAAAACACAATTATTAATTAATTAATGATTTTCGAACATATATACGACTGTGACACTATTACAATATTAATAAAATATTATAATTATTTCCAACAATATTTTTATGAACTATATATTATAATTATTTTCGAAAATTAGTGAATTGACCTAATTTTCGAAAACTATGATTTTTTAATTTTCGAAAATAAACGCATGCACTTTTAATCATATTTTAGTCATAAATAATTAATAATGTTCGAAAACTATTATTAATCATTTATTTATTAATTAATTAATTTATGCAAGCAACAATGACTTATTTTCGAAAAATTAGTCACTGTACTTATTGTTCGAAAAATGTATTTTCTTAATGTTCGAAAATTAGGTTTTGTTAATGTTCGAAAATATTTCATGCACTTTTAATAATATTTTATTAATTGACTCTAATTAATTAATTATTTATTAATTAATTTATGCATAAAATTGCATGGACTTATTTTCGAAAATTAGTGCACTACACTTAATCTTCGAAAACTCTGTTTTCTTAATGTTCGAAAATTTGGTTGTGTTAATCTTCGAAAACATGTCATGCGCTTTTATTAATATTTTATTCATGTACACCTAATATTAATTAATTATTTATTTATTAATTAATTTAGGCATGGACTTATTTTCGAAAATTAGTGCATTACACTTAATTTTCGAAAACTCTGTTTTCTTAATGTTCGAAAATTTAGTTGTGTTAATCTTCGAAAACATGTCATGCACTTTTATTAATATTTTATTCATGTACACCTAATATTAATTAATTTAGCCAACAATTGCATAGTTTATTTTCGAAAATTATATGATACAATTGATCTTCGAAAACTCACATTTGTTAATCTTCGAAAATTTGCATAGTGGTCGAAAATCACCTCACAATTTAATAATGTATAGATTGTTATTAATTTAATAATGTATAGATTGTTATTGCATTTTCGAACTATAATTATTGATCATTTTCGAAAATTGTTATGCATTGTTATTGCATTTTCGAAAATTTTATTGCAGCGAAAATTTTAATCATTTATTGCATCGTTATTGCTTTTTCGAAAATTTTAATCATTGTTGTGAAAATTTGTGAACTATAATTATGCATTTTCGAAACTATAATTTGTGAGGTGATTTTTGACCATTAGCTATGCAAAGTTCGAAAAATGAAATGAATGTAGTGCACTATTTTTTAATTAATTTATTTTGGCTTACAGCTAATTTTCGAAAATGAGTGTAGTGCACTATTTTTTAATTAATTTATTTAGGCTTACAATTGCATGACTTATTTTCGAAAAGTAGTTCACTAAGACTTAATCTTCGAAAAATCTATTTTTTTATTGTTCGAAAACTTTAATTTGTTATTCTTCGAAAATGAAAACATGCACTTTTAATTTTATTTTATTCATGTTATTTTGACTCCTATTATTAAATAATTAATTATTTTTTACTTAATTTATTTAGGCTTACAATTGCATGACTTATTTTCGAAAATTAGTTCACTAGACTTAATCTTCGAAAAATCTACTTTTTTATTGTTCGAAAACTTTAATTTGTTATTCTTCGAAAATTAAAACATGCACTTTTAATACTATTTTATTCCTGTACACCTATTATTAATTACTTAATTAATTAATTAATTAATTAATTATTTATGCATGAAATTGCATGACTTATTTTCGAACATTTCTGCACTACACTTAATCTTCGAAAATCCTGTTTTCTTAATGTTCGAAAATTAGGTTCTGTTAATGTTCGAAAACCATGTCTTGCACTTTTAATAATATTTTATTCATGTACACCTATTATTAATTATTAATTAATTAATTAAGGATACTTGGTTTTCGAAAATTAGCAAACTTGACTTAATGTTCGAAAACTCTATTTTGTTAATGTTCGAAAACTATGTCATGCACTTTTAATAATATTTTATTCATTTCCTCCTATTATTTATTTATTTATTTATTTATTTATTAATTTATGAGCATGACTTATTTTCGAACATTAAAACTGTCTTAATCTTCGAAAATTGACTTGTGTTAATCTTCGAAAATTCTAATTTGTTAATTTTCGAAAACTTTGTCTGGCACTTTATTACTTTAATAATATTTTAGTCATTCTTTCCTATTATTAATTATTTATTTATTTATTTATTTTCGAAAACTGATTTGAAATGGCTTATTGTTCGAAAATTCTGTTTTGTTAATATTCGAAAATTAGGTTTTGTTAATGTTCGAAAATATTGCATGCACTTTTAATAATATTTTATTCATTTCCTCCATATTAATTAATTATTTATTAATTAATTTATGCATGGAATTGCATGACTTATTTTCGAAAATTAGTGCACTATACTGAATCTTCGAAAATTAGGTTGTGTTAATATTCGAAAATTTGGTTGTGTTAATCTTCGAAAACATGCCATGAACTTTTATTAATATTTTATTCATGTAAACCTAATAGTAATTAATTATTTATTTATTAATTAATTTAGACATGAACTTATTTTCGAAAATTAGTGCGCTACACTTAATCTTCGAAAATTCTACTTTCTTAATGTTCGAAAACTTTAATTTGTTATAATCTTCGAAAACATGTCATGCACTTTTATTAATATTTTATTCATTAACAACTATTATTAATTAATTAATTATTTATATATTAATTTATTTATTTAGGCATGAAATTATTTTCGAAAATTAGTGCACTACACTTAATCTTCGAAAACTCTGTTTTCTTAATGTTCGAAAATTAGTTCATGCACTTTTTAATAATTTTAGTAATTCATTCACTCCTATTGTTAATTAATTAATTAATTATTTATTAATTAATTAATTTAGGCATACAATTACATGACTTATTTTCGAAAATTAATAATATTGACTTAATCTTTGAAATTTTACTTTTGTATTGTTCGAAAACTTTAATTTGTTATTCTTCGAAAATTTGGACATGCACTTTTAATAGTATTTTATTCATGTTATTTTGACTCCTATTATTAATGAATTAATTATTTTTTAATTAATTTATTTAGACATACAATTGCATGACTTATTTTCGAAAATTAGTTCACTAGACTTAATCATCGAAAAAATCTACTTTTGTATTGTTCGAAAACTGTAATTTGTTATTCTTTGAAAATGTGGACATGCACTTTTAATAATATTTTATTCATGTTATTTTGACTCCTATTATTAATTAATTAATTATTTTGTAATTAATTTAGGCATACTTTGATATTTATATTTAAATAATTGTATTATTAATTTCCGAATACATTAATAATAATTTGTCGAAAACATTATTAACAAAGTTGCAAATTCGATAAAAATATTTTTGTTGTTTCGAAGAATATTTTGTCGACAATATTAATTTAAGAAAACATTAATAATAATATTATAAATTATCGAAAAAATTAGGGGAATTAATTTTTAAAGATTAATGTTTCGAATAGTAATATTTTAATTTGAGATATTGCTTAGGAAATTTTTTCGAAAACATTTATTTCCTCACATTATAATGTTTCAAAACATTAGTAATAATATGTTATAATTTTCGAAGACATTGTTATAAAGTTGCCAAAATCTGTAAATAAATTTTCGACAACCTTTTCTAGAGAAAATAATAATGTTCGATAAATTAATTAATCATAACATTGTGGTTAATTTTCCAAAACAATGATATTAATTTGAGATCAAATTGCATAATTAATCTTCAATAACATTTTCATTAATTTTCGAACATTACCGATAAATTAGTATTAATTTCCGAACATTAGTAATTTACGAACATTAGAGGTACTTTTCGAACACTATAGTGAAATTATATTACTAATTTTATATTACTTTAATTATTTATCTTCGAACACTAATTATGCAATTTTCGAAAATTGCTAACAAAGCATGCTCGAAAAATTAATAATTATTTCATAATAGTGTTTTCGACTTAATTAAAAAAATGGTTTTTTTACTCAGTCGTTGAAGTCAAATAAATTGGACACTTTCTTCTTGTATGATTTTCTGACTTGCAAATCGAACATTTCTTTTCCAACCTTCGGATGCCTTCATTGCTGCAGCCACCAATGTGTTCATTAGCGATTTCGTCATCTCTATAGTCATACTGCATGGGCACCCATTCGGTACATCTTGCTCTATTGTGGTCTGTACGGCCGCATCGACTGTATCTTCCGGATCGGGCAGAAGGAATCTGTTTTCCTTTCGGTCGTCCTGCTTGTTTAGGCTTGTCCGGTGCTCTACATAATTGATTTTGAATTTTATCGGATGCCACCCAAACTTCTGGCTCGGGCACGGGATTAACCGTACCGCTCCACATCCTCCTTCATAAATGATTCCTTCATAAAATTGTAACAAAAATTGGACAAATGGTCAAGAGGTATATTAACGTAGAATACATTCACGATGCATAATTGTCGCCTGAGATGTAAAAAGGTGGCTTCGTATGAGTACCTTATTGTTGCGCATGCATGCGATCACGGTATTAGGTCACTCTGAAAAATTGAACATGTGCACTCGTATTGGGTTAGCTCGACAATGAAAATCTTACTCCCGTTCGTGACCTTATATTTGTTTCGGTCCAATTTATCCACTTCTATACGCCGACCAAGCTTGATAGCTTCGACTAGTCTTTCATGCGCTGCCTTCGTCAGAGAATTTTCTCTATCTTCAACAGCAGTCCTCCTTTCATAAAATTATTTTTCGATTATTCGTCGAGCACACTCTAGAAAAGAACATACATGTAGCTTTCTTGCCCACACAAGACGACTATTCCATGTCTCAGCCGCGTTTGATGTCATGAAGTTAAATCTTCTAACAGGACATCTTACTCGAGCCCATCGTTGTTCTCCAGCCTTCGTTAAGGTGGCTACTGCACCTTGTATACCAAAAGCTTGTATCATAGAATAGTACATGTAAGTACAATTAGACATTTACAGAAATACCTATAAGTACGTTGCTGAAGTCGATGGATATGGTTCCCCACCAGATTGCAGACCGAAGTGTGACAAACAAGACGCCCATGTACCATTTCTACGGATTTACAGTTGCTCTACTGGTTAGTAATATTTTATATATGATTATTACTGTTGAATACATTTTCTAGACTTATGTATGTAACGGTTGTTCACCTTGCATTGCCTAGGTTTGGGCGTACGAGGTGATTCCCGTCGTTGGTACCATAGCTGGACGTCGATTGGACACTCGACTTCACCTGCCTAGAATATTGAAATGGTCGACTGAAAAATCCACTACAGATATTACAAATGCACTGTCTGGAGAGGTAATATGAATTTATTTACTTAGTGATACATTTCGAAATTAGGTTATCACAAATTTGATACAACACGATGGTTGTGACTTTTTGCTAACTCCAAATATGCAGGACCACTGAAGAAGAGTTTTCCAGCGGACAAACTAGAGGTACTTATTCCATATGTCGTAGGAAAGAGGCCGAAATGGTGGGACATGAAGCCGTGGTGGAAAGATATTGACTCCGTAAGTTTTTGTCTAATTTTGCTACAGATATAAATCAGCATTGTATGCCCTGCTTTGAATTCGGTAGCTAAAAGTTTATTTCCATTAAAATGCAGCTTTTGACGGTCATCAACTTGGAAGGACATTGGGTGGCCTGTGAAATTGAAATTCCCAAAATGCGGATCATTCTTTTCGATAGCATGAGATGGACCTGGGATAATTCGAAATGGCAAAAACGATTGAGACAGACCTTGTGCATCCGACGCGTATTTCCGGCACTCTTAAAAAACACCGGATACTACGAATGGGCGGCACAAAAGGGAAGGCAGATCGAAGTTTGTCCAGATGAGCTGGAAATGTGTACTGCAAAAGAGTCCAAATGTTACGTCCAGAAAGGTAATCATACATGCGGTGTTTTTGCCTTGCTTGCTATTGAAAGCACGTTGACTGGGAAATGGCCTATACCTCAACTAAAACAAGAGGGACTGAAAAATGTTAGGCGCAATATGACTTTGACGGTTTACGGGTACTCTAGTGATGCAAGCACTATACAGCCTGATGAGTTGGAATGATGATTTGGAATGGTGACCTATTTCTGCATGTTGTATAATGGCCAGATTATCGAATGTTATGATTATTTAATTTATCGAACATTATTATTTTGTCCACAAAAGGTTGTTGAAAATTAATTACAGATTTACGCAAATTTATAACAAGGTTTTCGAAAATTAATACATATTATTACTAATGTTTTCAAACATTATAATTTGAGAAATTAAATGTTTTCGAAATTTGCCTAAGCAATATCTCAAATTAAAATTTCCCATTTCGAAAATTATTAATATTATTATTCATGTTTTTTAGCTTTATTAGCTTCGAAACATTAATCATCAAAAATTAATTCCCCTAAATTTTTCGAGAATTTATAATATTATTATTAATGTTTTCGAAAATTTATATTGTCGAAAAAATATTCTTCGAAACTTAATTATGCAATATCGACAATTAATTAAAATGTTGTCGAAATTTTTTAATATTATTATTCATGATTTCGAAGATTATTATTTTCGGAAAAAGAATCTTCAAAAATTGGACACTAATGTTTTCGAAAATATTAATCTTCGAACATTATGCAATTTTCAAACATTATCATATAATTAAAAAATAATAGTGTTTTACAAAGAACAATAAAATATTATTAAAAGGTCATGCCTCACATTTTCGAACATTAGGAGTTAGTTTCGAAGATTAGTAGTTCTAGGGAATTTTCGAAAAAGTTGTAGCTATATTAATGTTCGAAAATAAATTATTAAATAATAATATTTAAAAAATTTCAAAAAATTACTCAAAAAACAATAAAAAAATATTACAAGCTCATGTCCAAAATTTTCGAAGATTAGTACTTCAATTAATTCTCGAAATTTAAATTATGTTGGAAAACACTATGATATATAACAATATATAATTTTCGAAAAATACTAATTGTAACACTCTCTCTTCTTAGGGTAGTTACTTTTACTAAATCACCATAACTTTCTAAACTTATAAAAATTCCCGTAAGATTTTTTTTTTTTAAAGTAACGAAATTAAACTTTGTAAGAGACATGTTAGAGTTTTAAAACGGTTTAAAGCATCTGAAAATGAGTTAAATCATTTGAGAAAAGTTCTCCTTAAGAAAATCAGAAATAAAGTCTTTTTAGTATGAATGCTAAAAATAATATTTCCTTAACCAATTCCGAGGCCGTCACCACCAATCACGCTTCAGCGCTGCTACCCCTTGCATCACATCTTACCTTTACCTTTATCTGCAGTATGAGGTAAATACTATAAGCAAAAGCTTAGCAAGTACATCATCCAATCTCACAAAACCTTTTTCTTTATAACTTTTGAAAAAAAAAATGCAAGTCATCAGCTAATAAGACCTTATATATACTTATACTGGAAAATAATATACTGTGGGCCCGGACATGGTACCAATACGCGCAACTCCGTAGAACCCGGGGTAGCTAGCCACCGAAATTCCAACGGAGCAACTAAATACTGATAGGGCGGTCTAGGAGCCCTTAACTCTTTTTCTAGTGGGCGGTCTGGGAGCCCGGTACCAGTCTCCGAAAATATATAAAACTATATGTATATACTTTCTCAAAAAATATATTTTTCTCTCTTTACATCACTTAACAAAACATCATTTTATATCAATAAAGAAGTATAAATAAAACTCACAAAAACACATAATTTAGCAAATCATATATTAAAGCATATTCACAGATAACAAAATGAGCATTCACGTAAATTTTGCATCAACATTAAACAGATAAAACTAAAACTACTCATACTGCAGGTGAGAGATGTACTTACCTGGAATTCTCAAAACTTTCGTATCTCACAATCCTCACAAACCTCTAAGCTTTCTCAACCCAAATCTAAAAATAATTAATTGATAACTTAGAATCTATCAATATAATATGTTAAGGAAAATAATAACGTATCCTAGTATTTCTTTGTATATATCTTTAGGTGGTTATTTGGTTTTCTTCTTTTGTCGATGTATCGACAGTTATTTATTTGTAATGCAGTCCTCAATTGAGACATTATCTCCTTCTCACATAATACACACTAAAACTATAATCTTTTAATATTGAGATTCCTAAATCAAATCATTAATCACAGAAAGGTTTTTATCTTGTTAATTCACTATCAATTCCTTAATATTTCCACTTCCTTAAGAAATTCTAATTTTAATTAGTATAACGCCTGCGACAGAAATCAAATGGAAATTTCTATAACTAATTAATTAATCCATTTAATTATAAAACCTCAATTTTATTATACATACTGACGTCAAATCCTTAATTAAACTAAGTAAATTAGACAAGCGTTCCTTAATTAAACTAAGTAAATTAGACAAGCGTCTCATATTAATTACTATGTACATGGATTGAGCTTAAAGCTAAATAAAGGAATTAACCATGCAAAACATACATGCATTTCTACTGTCGATATATATATATATACACATCTATCCTTGTTATCATTGGTGTTTGAATTCTGCAAATCAATAACTAATGAATAAATAACTACTATCTTAACATGAAGACTGATACTGCTACTTATTATTATTATTATAATTTTGATACATGTAGTTTAATTGTAACTCATAAATAATTTATTCTATATCAAATATCGAGAAGAATAATTACAAACTAACTTAACCAAATAATTAGAAAACTCTTCCACCAAATGACTAAGCAATAAACTGCAAAAATTAGCCTAAATGGGTTGGTCAATTTAGATGATTGTTTACAATTCATGTGATCAGAAACACTATAGAAGGATTTTTCCACTGACAATTCAATTGATTTATTTATTTATTTTTCTCAATTCATTTTACAAAATCATACATTACGTGAAATTACTAAACTAAACAATTATTCCATACTAGAAATTATGGATGTAAAAAGAATCCAAGCTATATATATAATGGATACCTTGACAGGATATATGCTCTGGTTATTCATCGATGGACGCTTTCGTTTTCTCTTTCATTTTCTCTTTCTTCTGCTTTTTCCAAATTTTATATTTCTGGTTCTTTGATTCTCTCTTTCGTTTTCTCTTTCTTCTGCTTTCTCCAAATTTTATATTTCTGCTTTCTCCAAATTTTATATTTCTGGTTCTTTGATTCGCGTATTTATTTCCAATTTTTAACGCCTACTTTTACATCTAGGGTTTTAAATTCCCATTTCTTTTAGGACTTTTAACAAAATAGAGAATCCCTAAAATATCTCAACTAATTTACTTATATATCTACTTCCATATCTCCATGTTATCACTTTAAAAATTCTAGAAATTTATTACTAGTCGATATTAAATATTTATATATCAATGTTTAACTTATCTAGACTTGTCGATATTATCGACATCAATTGAAATCCCAATCACATCAGACGTAATATTTCAAATAACACCTAATTAATTTCTCTATAAGATACTAGTAAATCATGATAATTAATAAAAATTTATTATTAATAAAAATAGATATAATTAGAAATTTGGGGTGTTACACTAATAAAGTATGACACTAATTTTAAAATTATTATTAGTATTTTCGAACATTAAAATTGTAAAGAAAAAAATGTTCGAAAATTTTTATAGGAATTTTCGAAAATGAAAAACATTTTTTGGAAAATTACTAAAATTATTAAAATGTGCATGAACTAATTTTCAAACATTAAGAAAACAGAGTTTTCGAAGATTAAGTGTAGTGCACTAATTTTCGAAAATAATTTCATGCCTAAATAAATAAATTAATAAATAAATAAATAAATAATTAATTAATAATAGTTGTCAATGAATAAAATATTAATAAAAGTGCATGACATGTTTTCGAAGATTAAGTGTAGTGCACTAATTTTTGAAAATAAGTTCATGCCTAAATTAATTAATAAATAAATAATTAATTACTATTAGGTTTACATGAATAAAATATTAATAGAAGTTCATGGCATGTTTTCGAAGGTTAACACAACCTAATTTTCGAAGATTCAATGTAGTGCACTAATTTTCGAAAATAAGTCATGCAATTCCATGTATAAATTAATTAATAAATAATTAATTAATATGGAGGAAATGAATAAAATATTATTAAAAGTGCATGCAATATTTTCGAACATTAACAAAACCTAATTTTCGAATATTAACAAATCAGAATTTTCGAACAATAAGCCATTTCAAATCAGTTTTCGAAAATAAATAAATACATAAATAATTAATAATAGGGAAGAATGACTAAAATATTATTAAAGTAATAAAGTGCCAGACAAAGTTTTCGAAAATTAACAAATTAGAATTTTCGAAGATTAACACAAGTCAATTTTCGAAGATTAAGACAGTTTTAATGTTCGAAAATAAGTCATGCTCATAAATTAATAAATAAATAAATAAATAATTAATAATAGGAGGAAATGAATAAAATATTATTAAAAGTGTATGACATAGTTTTCGAACATTAACAAAATAGAGTTTTCGAACATTAAGTCAAGTTTGCTAATTTTCGAAAACCAAGTATCCTTAATTAATTAATTAATAATTAATAATAGGTGTACATGAATAAAATATTATTAAAAGTGCAAGACATGGTTTTCGAACATTAACAGAACCTAATTTTCGAACATTAAGAAAACAGGATTTTCGAAGATTAAGTACAGTGCAGAAATGTTCGAAAATAAGTCATGCAATTTCATGCATAAATAATTAATTAATTAATTAATTAAGTAATTAATAATAGGTGTACAGGAATAAAATAGTATTAAAAGTGCATGTTTTAATTTTCGAAGAATAACAAATTAAAGTTTTCGAACAATAAAAAAGTAGATTTTTCGAAGATTAAGTCTAGTGAACTAATTTTCGAAAATAAGTCATGCAATTGTAAGTCTAAATAAATTAAGTAAAAAATAATTAATTATTTAATAATAGGAGTCAAAATAACATGAATAAAATAAAATTAAAAGTGCATGTTTTCATTTTCGAAGAATAACAAATTAAAGTTTTCGAACAATAAAAAAATAGATTTTTCGAAGATTAAGTCTTAGTGAACTAATTTTCGAAAATAAGTCATGCAATTGTAAGCCTAAATAAATTAATTAAAAAATAGTGCACTACACTCATTTTCGAAAATTAGCTGTAAGCCAAAATAAATTAATTAAAAAATAGTGCACTACACTCATTTCATTTTTCGAACTTTGCATAGCTAATGGTCAAAAATCACCTCACAAATTATAGTTTCGAAAATGCATAATTATAGTTCACAAATTTTCACAACAATGATTAAAATTTTTGAAAATGTAATAACAATGCAATAAATGATTAAAATTTTCGCTGCAATAAAATTTTCGAAAATGCAATAACAATGCATAACAATTTTCGAAAATGATCAATAATTATAGTTCGAAAATGCAATAACAATCTATACATTATTAAATTGTGAGGTGATTTTCGACCACTATGCAAATTTTCGAAGATTAACAAATGTTAGTTTTCGAAGATCAATTGTATCATATAATTTTCGAAAATAAACTATGCAATTGTTGGCTAAATTAATTAATATTAGGTGTACATGAATAAAATATTAATAAAAGTGCATGACATGTTTTCGAAGATTAACACAACTAAATTTTCGAACATTAAGAAAACAGAGTTTTCGAAAATTAAGTGTAGTGCACTAATTTTCGAAAATAAGTCCATGCCTAAATTAATTAATAAATAAATAATTAATTAATATTAGGTGTACATGAATAAAATATTAATAAAAGCGCATGACATGTTTTCGAAGATTAACACAACCAAATTTTCGAACATTAAGGAAACAGAGTTTTCGAAGATTAAGTGTAGTACACTAATTTTCGAAAATAAGTCCATGCAATTTTATGCATAAATTAATTAATAAATAATTAATTAATTAGTGTCAATTAATAAAATATTATTAAAAGTGCATGAAATATTTTCGAACATTAACAAAACCTAATTTTCGAACATTAAGAAAATACATTTTTCGAACAATAAGTACAGTGACTAATTTTTCGAAAATAAGTCATTGTTGCTTGCATAAATTAATTAATTAATAAATAAATGATTAATAATAGTTTTCGAACATTATTAATTATTTATGACTAAAATATGATTAAAAGTGCATGCGTTTATTTTCGAAAATTAAAAAATCATAGTTTTCGAAAATTAGGTCAATTCACTAATTTTCGAAAATAATTATAATATATAGTTCATAAAAATATTGTTGGAAATAATTATAATATTTTATTAATATTGTAATAGTGTCACAGTCGTATATATGTTCGAAAATCATTAATTAATTAATAATAGTGTTTTCAAAATAATAAAATATTAATTAATAACAAAGTATGAATAAATTAATAATTAATTAACAATACTGTATTTGAAAACAGTGATCAAAAGACAAAATTATGTAATTAATTAAAAATAGTGTATTCTTCCATCAAAGTTAGCAAAATGACAATGTCAATGTGTCTCATCTCCCATGGGCCCACAATTATCAATTGACTTTCAAAAAAATGGGTATTTTGGGCTCAAAATCTATATTTAGGGTTATTTAGGGATGTATTACTATATCAATGGGTAAAATGGGATCAAAGTTTAAAAAAATGGGTAATTTGGGCTATTTTCCCTTCAATAGATATTACTATATTATTAAAATGACTATAGTGTCAAACATTTAGTAGAAATAATTAATTTATAATTTTTAAATAATTTTATGATACAAATTAAAAATGAAGTTGAGAAAAAAAAAGATCACTAATACTTATTGATATTAAAAAAATAACAAATAAATTTCAATTTTATAAAGCAACAATTATTTTAAAATGATTAGGAATACTATCTTCGCTTAAACTAAAGGTGGAATATCAACATTAATAAATATGAAAAACAACAAATTCCAGGTGTCATAACAGTGTGAACATAATAGTTAATTATCAGGATAATGCTTTGTTAATTGGCATATGAAAATTTTATTATTAATAAAAACATAATCAATTTTATAGTATCTAAAAAATCACAGGAAACGGTGGGTGAATGGGTTGATTAGGCGGACATTAATTATTTGCCAATAATTGCGCCACGTAAGCTAGTCGGGGTGGGTGGATGATAGTGGTCTGTCAGTGGTTCATCATTTCTCTGTTCTCATATTTATGGCCGGTTGGGATTCTTTATTCTGAAATCATGTTGAATATCATAACATGCACTCCCTCCTCCGTCCCACCTTATTTTGCCTATTTTTCATTTTTGCTTGTCCCAACTTATTTTGTCAGTTCAAAAATGGCAAAAAAAAAGCACTAAAAAAGCATAAAGTTAAACATTCAATCAACAATCAACTGTATTTTCTTAAGATCCGTGCCGGTCAAAGTAGGCAAAATAGCTCGGGACGGAGGGAGTACATTTTAAAAACTTAAATTTATATTCTATCAATCATGAAGTGTGAACAAGGATTTTCAAAATATTCTTTTACTGCAATCTAATAATTGAAATAAAAGAGAAATAAGGAAATATTTTGGATGTGATTATGTTGAGTTAAACAATGATGGATTCATCCATATTTCACATTGATGAGAATATTTTCAAGATGGACTTGGGACTCAATACATTTGGGTTTAATGAGCTGTCTTATATAATTAAGGCTTTTGTATTATAATAAAATACATACAAATAATTTAAATGAGCATCTTTTCCTACAAGTTATTCATTTTCAAGAAATGATAGCAATATTATTTCTCTAGTTCTTATTCTTTCATCTAACTCTCTTATATAATTTACTAATTTTGTAATGGATATTTTTCATTCTCACATTAGAGATTTTGCCCGTTTCTTTTATTTTAGAACTTACTGTTTTCTATTAGCTAGGTTTCTTAGAGAAAGGTCTATAGATAATATTTAAGATCTATTTAATTAATTTTTTTTGTATACTTGTAAATTAAATGTTGAATCATTGAATACTAGTGTGTAAATTAATGCACTTCAACTTGTCTAGTGTGGATTTACCTTTATCACTATTGTCTTTACTTTCTTTGAGGAATTTAAATGTGGAATTTGTTGAGTAACTTATTATCATTGTTGGGGTTTTGGTTACCGATTACTTGTTTATATCATGTGAACATCCAAATACATTGCACACTATATTTGAAAGAGTTTATAGTTTAAATGAAGCTATAAAGTTTTTGAAAGTTTATAAGAAAATATATTTAAAAAAAAGTTTTTGATTAATCATTTAGCTATATTTTCTTGAAGAAGTTCATAGTTTATTTTAGAAAAACTAGTAAACATAAGCCTTTCCTACTGTTTTAATTAACTATTTTTTGTTATTATCGTTTACAAGTTGAATTGTTTATTTCATCAAGACAATTTAGCGGTCTACTTTAAAATAATTAAGAAAGTCTTTTTAGCTACTTTTGTTCCCATCTTTATTTATTTATCAAATTTTTATTTAATACAACACGCTATAATGAGTAATTAGTCATTTTTATATAAATCATATTGTACTCATATAATGAGTTTTTAGTCTCTTTCTAACAATTTTAAACGTCAATATTTTGAATTAGAGTTAGTAGTATTCTAAGTTAATTATCTTCCTAATATCTTTAATTTGACATCAATATAATATATATATATATATATATATATTAAAAAAAAATTTGAAATTTAAATAAAGATACTTCACTTCAAAATGGATCTCATAAGTAGTATTGTACACTTTTTCTAAAATATAGTACTCGAGAAAGTGGTGGTTTTTTTTTTGGCATGAAAAGGAGAAAATTTTGATTTAGACAACAACCTAAATTCTGCACGACAACTTAATTGACTGGCCCAGAAAAATAAAGAGGGGACGTCAGAAGTCAAAATGTATACAGTATATACCTGAAAAATGCATACTTTTTTAACTTTTTTTTTTTTATATTTTACATTTTACATCTAATTTTTTTTTTCAAGTTACCTCTTTATATATTGATTTTCTTATCAATTCTCATATCAAATACCTAATCTCTCATCAATATTTTTATATACGAAAAATTAATTCTCATGTCAGACACTTAACCCCTATCGACATTTTTATATATGAACTCTCTTATCAATTCTCATTTCAAATATAGACCTAACCTCTCATTAATATAAATTTTTTTAACCATTCGCATCTCCCATTAAATATTGAATTCAATTAATTAAAATAATGAAAAATATTGAATTAATCAATGAGTTGAAATAATAAAAAATATTCAATTAATTAATTCTTAAGAAATTCTAAATTCTAATCATGAATGTTCAAGAAATCCTTAAAATTAATCATAAAAATTAAAATATGAATTGACCAACAAAAAGAATAAATTCTCATTAGTAGTTGTGTTGTTTGTGATGTTAGTGGGATGACAGAAAAAAATTTCGGGAAGCTTTTACATTTAAAAAATTTTGGTACTTATTTAAAAAAAAAAATTCACATGTGTAGATTCATTATATTTAATGATATAAAAAATAGGTAATTAAATAAACTTGAGAATTTTGAGAATTGATTGAAAATTTCTTCGTAAGAGATGATTGAATTTGAGGATATGATTTGTTGATTTTGAGAATTTGTTAATTAATGATGGAATTAATTTTGAGGAATTCTCGAATATTGATTAGAATTTAGGATTTCTTGAAAATTGATTAATTGAATATTTTTCATTGTTTCATTTAATTGATTAATTCAATATTTTTCATGATGTAGCGTCTGTGTGGTGTGAGATGCAAATTGTTAAAAATATTTATGTTGATGAGGGTTAGGTCTATATTTGAGATGAGAATTGATAAATGAGTCAATATATAAAGACAAAGACGTTGATAAAAATTTATGTATTTGAGATGAAAATTGATACGAAAATCAATATGGTATCTGATATGAGAATTGATAAGAAATCTAGTATATAAAGTGGTAGTATATAAAGTGGTAGCATGAAAAAAAAATATGTGTATAATATAAAATATTGAATATTAAAAAAAATCTTAAAGAATTGCGATATGTGTCTTATTAAAATTCTAAATATATATGTCAATTTAACACTTTCATCTTAAGAATTTATGAAGATAATTAAGTATAACGACCATAATGCCAATAATTAGCTACTAAAAGATTATAAATTTTATTATATAGTTTACAAAAATATAATTAATGGGTGGTGATAGGGCTTTGAGAAGCCATGACCCATGAGCATTCTTACATTGAGCCTCATAATTTTACCATTTCAAATTAATTCTTAGTCATATATCAATCTACTTTATTTTATTTTAGTTCTATAATTTTTAAAATTTCTATTTTTTTGTCCTACTAACCTGATATATTAGGTCAAGCTACCCATTGAATATCTCAATTATACGTGTAAAGATCTTATTTCTTTAAGTATTATAATTTAAAATTAATGATTATGTTAGATTATTAACACAATGATGTACACATTAATACGTGACTACAAGCACTAAGATAACAAAACAAATTAACCTGATTATACCAATGCGTGGAAGTAAATCAATATTAATAAAAGTCTAGCTATTTAACGGCCTTAAATGTAATAACTATATAGTACTAGTGTTGGTGTAGAATGCTTTAAATGTGTGAAGTACAAAAATGTTTCAATTATTTCGAATTAGAATCCTTACGTAAAGTTGCCTACTTGCTAACATCTTAAATATGTTGTGAGTGATTATATGATATTTTTAAAAATAATTTTAATAGAACTCGATCTTAATAAGTGCTATAGTAAATAATGATACAAAAATTAATTAGATGTAGGCATGGTATTTAAGAAAAAGAGTTATAATTAAAATTAAATTTTAGTTATACAAACATGACTCAATTTATAATTTTTTTAAAAACGGAATACAAATTATAGTTTTATATTTGAGACATTAAAAAATAAAATACAACTTACATATATGACATATATACTGATAGTAGATATTGGACACAAACCATCATATTTAAGTTTTGTCTCCTAGCACCAACACTACTTATATCTTCCATGTCCCTACCACAATTTCAACCTCCAACTATCTATACATAATATACCTGTTATTTAACCATTGAGCCTTTTAGGGACAAAAAATATCATCCATAACCCCACGAAATTAAATAGCGAACAACCGAAGAATATTTTCCTTTTTCTATAACTCAGTTCCGCCTTGCGACTAACTCATTCAAAGATATATTTTATATCATTGGTTTGCACAGTGTAAATGAGTCAATTCAGATTTTCGTGTTTTTTCTTTCTTTTTTTTTTCTTTTTTTATTCATATGTTGATGGTTTTATTATATTTGTATGACTTTTATGTTATATTAATATGATATTTATATATAAATATCATAATTTTTATGTAATATTTAATTTAAAAAAAGAAAAAGAATTTCATCATAATTTGTACATACATATACTTATGTGATATTACTTATATTTTTTATATCAACATAGTCATAAATTTACGTAATATATAAAATGTAATATGTATTGTGTGTTTGTTTAATATAATGCAAAAATATTTTTTACTTATTTTTTGAAGGATCTAAGGGGTTAAATCGTTATTGATTCCATAATCATGTTGTCTTTCGATTTTGATTCCATGATCATTACAATTGTCAATTTAGTTTCACAATTTAAAAATCTATCATATTTCAATTTAATTTTGCCTAAAAAATTTATATTTTATTGGAAAAAGTCACGGGTCAAATTTTTATTAGGATTTTGATTTTGGTATTCCACCAATAAGAATTTGACACATAACATTTTTTATGAATTCATCAAAATTTAACTGAAATCGTACAAATTCTTAAATTATGAGACTAAATTAAAAATTGTGATTATTATGAAATCAAAATTCAAACATCATATTACAAGATCAAATGATTTTAACCCATGGATTTCACTCCTATCCATCCATGATGCCTCGAATCCACATGCCTTAATCTATGTATAAATATTATAAATTAATATTTTATTTTATATTTCATTATTTTTAATTTACATCATATATCAATTAATAATATCAATTTTACATTTGACAGTGATGAAGAGAGAATCTCGTTTGGTAAAAATAAGAATCCAAATTATTGCCTTAAATACGTTCAACTGCCTCTGCCACGTCATCTGTGGTTAATTCTCAGTTATCTGGCGCATCACCTATGGCTCACACATTCTGCAGAAGATAAGCTTACCAGAAATATTGTATCCCCAAAGCAATCAAATGGTCAGGATTGAGATCTCTTATTTCAATAATTTCATTTAATACCTCCAATTTAAAAAAATGTCAATCTGAAACTGTTATTATAAAATAAGAAATATAGAGATTGAACATAAATGTCTTTAGACAATATCATTTTTTTCTCACTCATTCCTAAATTAATACGGGATGATTAATATAAAAAAAAGAAATAAGGAAATTGAGATAATGAAATATTATAGAATTTTATGTGAATAAATTTTAAAGATATTTAATAGATAAGTTCAAAACTAAGTAATTATTTAATTAGTAAACTTAAAAAAAGGTCAAATTAAGAAATCATTTAATTTGAGATTCAGATAAACTTAGACAAAAAAAAGTCAAAGATAGCTAAAATGACATTTAATTTGAAACAAAATTTAATCTTTAAAATGACTCTCAATTTGTGTAAATGTCTCTCATTATCCCTTTTCATAGTATAAGGAATTTTTGTATCCTTTTTTTATCCATTTTATGTGCAAAAAGTCCAAGTTGCCCTCAACTTTACTTACAATGTATTTTATGTCTTTGTATTAAAAATTTAAATCTAAATACACTATATTATATTTTATATCCATTTTTTCTACAAATGTCTTTAATAGACAAGTTTCTAACAATCACTCTTCAAATACAACATGTAATTTTTTTTTAAAGATCTGTTTATTTAGGAAAAAGATTTCAAAATTTTGTTTATACGGTGAAGATATGTTTATCTAGGAAAAAAGATTTTGAAAATCTGAACACCACACTCCAACCAAAACCCTGTATTTGGGAAAATCATCTGAAATTTGTTTATCCGTAGAAGATATGTTTATTTGGGAAAAAAGATTTTGAAGATCTAATGCGCTTCAACATGTACACGATTATAATTTGGGATTTGTTTATACGATATGTTTATCTGTGTATTGTGCTTCAACCAGACCCATCTGAGATTTTTATTTTTTACCCATCTGAGATTTTTATTTTTTTGTACACGAGTATATTTTATGAAGTACACGATTAAGTACACGATTATCTCGTGTACACAATGTACGTATCGTGTATGAATTATAATTATCGAGTACACGTTGTAAAATACATATCGTGTACACGTATATCGTATATATATTATAATCATGTACACGTATTAAGATACATATCTTGTACACGAGTATCATGTACACGTATATCATATACATATTATAATTGTGTACACGTATTAAGATACATATTTTGTACACGAATATCGTGTACACATATATCGTATACATATTATAATCATATACACGTATTAAGATACATATCGTGTACACGTATATATCGTGTACTCGATAGATATCTTACAACGTGTACACGATATTATCGTGTACACGTATATCAAAATATTTAACAGACATGATTTATTGTGTACAATAAGATACATATCGTGTACACATATCAGAATATTAAATATCGCATAATTTTGATCATTTTCTCCTATTTGTGTATGTACATACTCGATTATAATAGTAATTATATACAAAATCAAAAAATTTAAGAAATTTTACAATTATTCACTGAACATTCAAATCATCAAAATCAAAAATAAAATAAATAAATAATAAAAAATTGTAACCAAAACTCTTGTCTCTCTCTTCTAACAGTTCGATATTCCACCTCCAAGTTCAGATTATGCAAATCAACTCAAATCAACTCTCATTCACCTTCTCTAACCTTCTTAGCTTATCCCGATGATATCATCTCCGAGTGCGAGTGACGTCGTGCTTCCACCATAGGCGCAAATCTGACATCTACCATCTCCGACAAGAATCACCGTCATTTCTCTCATCTTCCTAACCCATTCTCATCTCTGTTTCTCTCATCTCTCTATAACCTCATTCTCAGCTCAGATTCGACCATTGATGTTGAAGTGGTGGAGATTGAGTTTCGGTCGAGCTTGAGTTGGGGGAATGAATTTTCAATTTTCAAAATTTTAGGTTATAGAATTTTATATATTTTGAAATATTAAAATTTAAATATAGTTAAAGGGTAGTATTGGAATGTATTTAACAAAATACCTTAAAAATGGGTAAAAAAATTATTTTTATAAATAAGGGGTAGAAAAGTTCCTTACATTATAAAAATTGGTAGTTTTGGACTTGGCCCTTTTAAATTTATAATAATAATTTTTTTTGGAAATTGTTTGTTCTTTTGTATTCACAATTTATGGTGAATTTGAGATTTATTATTTTCATGAGCTAATTTTATGTTATATTATAGAGAACCAAATTTTGTCTTGTAATGGATTTGAAAAATATTATATTGTCATTTAAATAAGTTTTTTTTTTTTTTTATACTCTATCATACATATATAAATTTGTATTTTTTCCATTTTCACGAGCTTTTTTTTTTTTTCCTTTGGAGAGTGGAAGTGAAAATGTTGAATGGAATGAGAATTTTCGTTTGCATTATAATTCACAATAAAGTCTAAAAAATACCTGTATTTTGTAATTTTTTTACAAATTTTTATAACCACCAAATTTTTGCAGCTATCTTGATTTGGGTAAAGATTTTAATCCACGTTGTGGATTTTGTGCAACGGTAATTGAAAAAAAAAAGCTGTAATTTTATTTATGGGATGGATTTTGCAATCAAGTTTTTTTGTAGTATCATTTATGAAATGGATTTTTTTTTTTAACGGTCAATATTATTTAGCCGTTTTTTTCCCTTGTCCTAAGTTTCTTTTTATCCCATATTTTGTAATTTTATTAGGACAACTATTTTTTACTACAATTGTTCAAAATTTCAAGAAAATATTATCTGAAATACTGTTTACAATATTTTCCTCAATTTATCAAAGATTAAAACTTTCGTAAACTTATTTTACAAATTTATGTATGCGTCATGAATCATCTCACAATCCATAATTTTATTTTATATAATCGTCTCTCAAATATAATTACGTGAAATCGATCAATTCATAAAATCGTATTTAACTTGTGAAAATATGTTTGGTAGTAGATAATGATATTAAAATTATATTAAAAAGAAATAATAAAAGAAAAGAGAAAAAAATTTGTAAAATAGACACGTGGTATTTTGGGACCTGCCTAAAACAATGTACGTAGGATGGAAGAAACCTACATCAATTAATTAAGTAGGTTTCTAAATTATCTCAATTATACAATTATGTAACTCTTGGGGGAAGTTAGACAAATATGAATAGAAAGGTGAGCCAAAAATGGAAATATAAGAAAATATAGTGGAGGAAAATGCAATATACATAGAAGTGTACCGTTGGCGCAAAATATGCGACCCCACAAATATAACGATCTTTTCCCTTCAAAAACTCACCGCCACTTCCAACGCTCCCTCTCTCTTTCTCTCTCTCAGTTTCATTCTCCATTGTCTTAACGTATAAGAAAAACGATTAAACTAAAACATAGATTGAACTCCGGCGCCGGAAAATGTCGTTATCCGATTCCGAGACCTTCTCTCACGGCGGAGAGTACAAGACGCTCCGCCAAATCAGCCGCGATCGTAAGCTCTGATACCTTGATTGCATTCCTTTGTATTAGGTTTTGTGCTGCTCTGATTTTCCTCTATTTTCCTCTAGTGATTTCTCTGTGATGAATAAGTGTAGTTCCAATGTCCAAATTGATTACTATTTTATGTTTGGGAGAAGAGATCAATTGAGGGATCAAAGTAGTAATGTAGCGTCTTAGTGTTATATATTCCGAGAGGACAGATAAAACCCTAGGTTTGTCCACTCGTTCCAGAGAACAAGTTGATTATTTGCTAGCCAAGAAACAGATTTTTGGGGGATTTTAGTCTATCAAATGGTATTGTGTAGTTTCTCAGTAAATGGGTGATTGAAAGATATATTGAATAGCACCTAAAAGGATTTATTTCTAACTAGAGTAGTGAAATTATGTGTTTACATCCTGAATCAGTTATGAAAAGCTTAAATCCATGATATGATAATCTCTGTACTGATACTAGATTAATAATCCATTGTTATGTTATTTGTCAATTTTTTCAGTCTATTCTAAATGGCAATCAATCTCTATGTTGGCGTAAACATGGAGAATGGTAAATGTTGGCTTCAGATTATATGAGAATGTGTAGCATGTGGATTGACTATTTTGGTGAAATCTCTTTTAGGATTATTGTATGAAATGCTCCAAGGTTCCACCAAATCAGGAGATTCAAGATCATCATGGAAGGTATATTTTATCTCACTACATATGACTGTCAGTCAATGCAAAGTAGCAAGGCTTTTTTAGACTGAAATATTGTCCTTAATTCATTACACTAGTTAGATTTTGTTCTTGTTTAAATAGCCTTTCACCAAATTTGCATGATAAGATATTTGCATTAGGACTCTGAGTTGTAAAAACTTGTTTCTAAGATATGGTTAAAACATGCTAGGTTCACAATAATAGTGTCTTCATCCTTCAAGCTCAGACCAGTATTATTGGAAAATCAAATCTTACGAGCTTGTGTTGAGCTTACTGTAAATTTATATCTTGTCTTGAATTTATAAAGTTTTACTCTAAAGGGTAATGTACTAATGTACAGAAATACAAAGTATGGGGTCTTAGTTTTTCTTGAAAACCGGGACCTGATGTTTAATACTTGATTTGGTTAGAGGAAAAGATTGATTTACTTTTGAATGTGTAGCTCTGCATACTTGTGGATCAACATTATCTTTACTTAATACATCAACCGTAAAGCCTTTAACAGCTACTCATCATGAGATTTTTGGAAGATTGTCTTCTCAACTATGTGATTGTATTCAGGTACTCATCATGGACAAAGTTACAGTAAAAGTGATGTCTCATTCATGCAAAATGGCAGATATCACAGACCAAGGAGTTTCACGTAAGCATGTAATCATGTTGTATAGCATCAGACATCACAATGGATTTCTCTCGCATTAATAAGATATTTACAAATTAGAGACTTTTCAGAAGAAAGCTGGCAAGCTCTTGATTTTATTCTAGCAGTCTTATGAATCTGTAATCTTATACGTCAATTATTCGCTCGGTCTTCATCTACTATGGTTAAATACACTGTAGTCGAGTATTCCATATATTAATTATTTCATCGTTACAAGTATTTCAAATGAGTTATCAGCATTATAAAGTTCATATTTTCTGCAGTGGTGGAAGACCTTTTTCGAAGAAGAGAGCCTCTGCCTTCAATGGATGCAATATATTTCATTCAACCTTCCAAGGAAAAGTATTGCCAACCTTCATTACTTATTTTAAGCTGAAATTCCAATAAAGAAAAAGCATGTGTTTGTCGGAGTAGTCAACTATAAAATAATACATCTTATTATATTTATTTAGTTAAGATTTCATGATTTCTGGCAAGCTTGTTCTTTCTTTTTTTTTTGCTATTTTCTTGTTCCATGTTTTATAACCTTTGAGAAACACCTTTTACCTCATGACGGGTACTTGTATCCTTTAATAGTATTCAGTGTTTCCAGTAAAACGATTTTTTTTTTTCCAATTTTTATCAGCAATGACTTGTGAGAATATAGGGACTGATCATTAATTCTTCTATCATTGTCAGCCTTGTCATGTTCTTGTCTGACATGTCAGGAAGAGAACCATTATACAGAAAGTATGTCAGATTTTTTATCCCCAAAGTATTTCTCATTGCCTATATTGTTTTCTGAACTCTGAAGCTTCCTTTCTCGTTTTGACAATCTATGGCTGCAGAGCATATGTATACTTCAGTTCACCTGTAAATAAAGATCTAATATCTCGCATCAAGAGTGATACTAGTGTTCTACCACGTATTGGTGCATTGAGAGAGGTAATCAATGTGCTTGATTTTGGCAATAAGTAATTTGAGTTACACTGCATCGATTTCTAGGGAATTTCTTTTATGATCTATTGACATTTGGCATATTGCAGGTGAATTTGGAGTACTTCTGCATAGACACTCAGGTATCTCTAAAGACATTTTACTTTATAAAGAGAAAAGGTTGTCATCTATTATTATCTTGGCAATTTTAATGCCAGGCATTCATAACTGATCAAGAAAGAGCACTTGAGGAACTGTTTGGTGATGGTGCTGAAAATTCTCGCAGATTTGATTCATGTTTGAATTTAATGGCCTTGAGAATTGCTACCGTTTTTGCTTCACTAAAGGTATTGGCAGAATTGTCTTTGTTTTACCCTGATCTTCAACCCCATTTACCTGAACATTCAAGATAGAAGAAGAGTGTTAATTTTAGTTGACTTTCTTTCTTTACTGTTTAAATTGTCACAATGCAGCAGTAATTGCTAACTAAGTTAGTTTACATATGGTATGTAAGTATGAGTGTCATGATCTATATATGCAG
Organism: Scutellaria barbata; assembly: GCA_028654395.1. Classification (NCBI taxonomy): domain Eukaryota; kingdom Viridiplantae; phylum Streptophyta; class Magnoliopsida; order Lamiales; family Lamiaceae; genus Scutellaria; species Scutellaria barbata. Next base: position 6,130,537 of record CM053646.1, on the reverse strand, counting down.
ACAAAAGAGACCTAGAATGTTTATGAACCTAATTGGGAGAAAAAAAAAAAACCATGCTCCCGATTTACTAGATTTAGTATCCAAATATTTTTGCTTTTTAATTTCCAGATTCATTTGTAAATTCTAGCACAATTGGTGGTTGTTGCTTTTCTTATCAATTTCTTCTTGCCAATATGTGTAATTTTCAATTTCAGGAATATCCTTTTGTGAGGTATAAAGCTTTCAAAGGAGGTGATGGAAGTGATGGAACTAGTGGGAGGGAATTAATCCCCAAGAAGCTTGCTGCTGCAATTTGGAACAACATTACAGCTTATAAATCTTCCATTGCCAACTTTCCAACAGCAGAAACTTGTGAATTACTTATAGTGGACAGATCAGTTGATCAGGTATCGTTAAGTATCTCAAAGCTTAATGAGCCTGCATCTTAAGTTTATTATTAGTATATTTTTATTTCCTTGTTTAACTTTGATAAATTTGTTTCAGATTGCTCCCATCATTCACGAATGGACATATGATGCCATGTGTCATGATCTGCTCGACCTTGATGGAAATAAATATATACACGAGGTAAATGTTCTTGTCTAAGCAATCTATTTAAAGACTAACAACTTTGCTGATGGTATATATTGGATGTAAGGTTCCTAGTAAATCAGGTGGTGAGCCTGAAAGAAAGGAGGTGCTTTTGGAAGATCATGATCCTCTGTGGCTTGAGTTGAGGCATGCTCACATAGCAGAGGTGTTTTCTCAGCATTTAACATTTTTTCTTTTCAGTCACTTGCAATTTTCATTTCCTAATTGCTCTTATCAATTACTCATATCTGCCATCTTGATTCTCTTGACTAAAAATTTCAGGCTAGTGAAAAATTACACGAGAAGATGTCAAATTTTGTTTCAAAAAACAAAGCAGCTCAATTACAACAAAGGTTGTCGACTTAATATGCATGTTTACTCATGCTTGTATGAACTATAGTTATGATTTCATGCCAGTCACAAGGTGCTTCATTTTTCGCATATGACCTCATTTTTTAGTCTACTGGATGTCAGTATTTATTCTCATCAACTGAAGGCCCTTTTCATGCAATTGAGCTTCTGAATACTAACATGTTAGAAAGAGAGTGCATCCTCAGGGAGATCAAACTAAAGTAACTCAGCAAGAATGTTCATGTCTGGATTTGCAACAAATTCATGAGAGTTTAAAGCATCGCCCCACTCTCTAAACCCTAGAGCTAAGCTAGAAATTTGGGTCGATGCAAATCTACTTTGGTCCACATCTCCAAGCCAATTAAGAACTCAAGATCCAAGTTTTTTTATTTAATTATTTTCTTGTCAATCTCTAACAGAATGTTCTTCTGTTTATTGTCAATCACTAACATCCAAGTTTTTCAATAAATGATTTCTATTTCTTGTCAATCTCCAACATTCATGTGCTGCTTTTATGCAGAGATGGTAGTGAGTTGTCCACAAGAGACCTGCAGAAAATGGTTCAAGCTTTGCCACAATATAATGAACAAATGGAGAAACTATCTCTCCATGTAGCGGTTGGTTATCAACTCAAACATCTGAAAATCAATTTATTTATCATTCTTCAGTGTGTATTATGTGACCTGAGAAAAGCTTCAACCCTCAAGCAACCCATCTTTACCTATTAATTTATAGTTTACAATAGGTTATTATAATGTTATGGCGGTGCTCTAATATTCCTTCTGAGTACCCAAATGTGAAACTTACATGGCCAAATGAATGAAGACTTCTGATAAAGATTATGAAGACATATAATTGTCAACAACTTTCTGATCTCATACATTTTTTCATCAGATTGCTGGGAAACTCAACACAATTATCAATGATTTGGATCTAAGGGAACTTGGACAACTAGAGCAGGATCTTGTATTTGGTGATGCAGGAACAAAGGAAGTCATCAATTTCTTGAGATCGAAGCCGGTATTATCTTGATGCCACCATGTAGAAATAGTACTTTTGCTCTGGGTTCTGACTTTGCTTTCATCGTAATCATTTTTTTTACTCTTCAGGAAGCAAGTAGCGAAAATAAGTTGCGGCTTTTGATGATTTATGGTTGTGTCTATCCAGAAAAGTTTGAGGGTGACAAAGCATTAAAACTCATGCAGGTTGCTCATCTCTCTTCTGACTCTTTTGTTGTATATGTGTTGAGAAACTGCTAGTTGATGCACATATTGAATGTTCATGTGTTGTACGAAAACTCATTCCTCTCTTCTTCCATGTCTCTTTTTTTTTAGGCTTCCTGAAAACTCACATTAGTAAAGCTCAATGCAAATTAGAGACATCTGATACTTGGCACCTCGATAAATAGTCATAACGCCATACACCAAAGTGATACTGAGACATAATTATGACTAAAACATATGAAAAGGCGTTCTCTGTGTGTGTGTCTGTTTAGCTTCATGGAATGTTCACTGATGATTAATGCTTCGGCATCTATAACTTGAAGGATTTTTCCATGACTTATAAGCTAATATTAAAACAAATTCGCTGAGGCAATACAAACAAGAAATTCAATTGTAGATCAAAAAATTTCAATTATGAAATGTATTATTACCTTGTGCAGAGAGGTTCTGTACATACTAGTGATATTGCTCTAATTATGATAAAGGTTTACGTTCAAGTTTAAGAATGGCTTCATAAATTGATCCTGATTTTATCAATTAAAATTAATTTTTTCTGTAGTTGCTTCCATGTGATATAATATTTTAGCCAATTCTCATCTTTTAAAAAATTTTAATATAAAAGAATCAACTTTATGTAATGAGTTCCAATGAAGTTCTTCACATCTGAGCTCCTAGTTATTGAACATGTGGTATAAATCATTACTTGGATAGGTTGAAAGCTATGTTTTAGATGTTGATTTTTTGGGCCGGCAACGCCTTGAGGGGATTTCCCCTCATCTCATATGATTTGTGACCTGTATTTACGAACTAGATGCTTCACAAGATCTGGCTAAATTAATGAGGATATTTCTGATGCTTCTTCAGTTGGCAAAATTATCACCTGCGGACATGAAAACTGTGAACAATATGAAAATGATTGAAGCAACAGATTCCAGAAAGTCTTCGCACGGGGCTTTCTCACTTAAGTTTGATACAACAAAGGTAAGTATTCATCCCACATTACAGTTTTCAGAACCATGAAACAGAGAGCTGATTGTTTCTTATATTTTGGTAACCAGAAAAAGAATGCAGAAAGGAAAGATCGAACTGGAGAGGAAGAAGAGACTTGGGCACTATTTCGGTTTTATCCCAAGATAGAGGTTTGGTTTTTATGATCATATGGATATGTTGCTTATGCCAAAACTGCAAAATTATTACCATCTCATATTATAGCCAGATGGATATGTAATATTGATCCGTTATAAGATGCACCTTGCCACTTGTCATGCTTTCCTTCGATTTGAGACCTGCACTTAAATTTTACATTTGGAAGTGAAACACAACCCAAGTTTTTGTGAAATTCAACCTCAATTTCATTCCCTTGGTTCATAGCCAAGTTTCTTTCAGATTTGGCAAATTTTTCCAGAGAACCACCTTCATATTTTGGAAAGAAAGGCTAGATACTAGTTGATTAGCATAAAAAGGGTTAAGATGCAGGGATTAATGCATGAAAGTAAGCATTATGAGACGAGGAGATGTTTGTTATTATAAAGAGTGCTTTCCGAAATTGATGTTTTTGACTTCAAACTGTTGAACTACGACTTTACTTGGTTGTTACTTGAGCTGCCAAATTAACAGGCATATCTTACTTTTTTAAATAAATCATTTGGCATATGGTTCCATAGTCTAATAAATAACCGCTGAAACTTTGTTTTCATAATCTGCACAAGTGAGAGGATGACTATCTGTCTACATGTGATTCAACATCATGATGAGATGTTACATATTGACAAAAGCCCATTTCAAGAGTACACATTTCTGTGTCAGACATTGAAGCATAAATGCTACCATGCCTGTGATGAAAATTAATGTGTTTCCAAGATCATGTAACAGATTATACTACCATGATTCATATGGGAGTATTGCAAATATTTTCTTCCCTATTAGGTGGTTTTACTTATAGTTTCTCGATTATTTTCTCAGGAGTTGATTGAACAGCTGAGTAAACGAGATTTGCCAAAAGATGAGTACCAGTGCATGAATAATGCTAGTCCTTCCAACAATGAGAGCAGTGGAGCTCCACAGGCTGCATCAGTTAAACCAAGTCAATCTACTGCTCCACACTCTATGCGATCAAGACGAACCACAACATGGGCCAAATCTCGTGCATCTGATGATGGATATTCAAGGTAACCAACCACTCTTTCTCTCAGTTGAAATCTAGGACATATACAATCAATTTACTTGGAAATTTTCTTTCATGCCATTGTCTTATAGATATTGTTTTCAATTTGAACTTGGTATTTTGAGAAGTGCATTTGAGTTCTTTTCTCTCTCCTGTTATGGTTTTCCAGTGATTCAGTCTTGAAAAGTTCCTCTACTGATTACAAGAAGATGGGACAGCGCATTTTTGTATTCATAATTGGTGGTGCAACCAGATCGGAGGTAAAATTCTGATTCCTTCCTTTTCAACCTTAAACACCATTAATGCATATACATGCACACAACTGAGTTTACTGGTTCTATGCTCAGCTTAGGGTGTGCCATAAACTTACAGCAAAATTAAGGAGGGAAGTAGTCCTTGGTACAACTAGCATTGATGATCCACCACTTTATGTTACGGTACACATTTCCTCTTCCTTCACTCCAAGATTATCAAAATAAACCAGTCAACATTTTGTATCCAGCTTAAAATGTAGTATTTATCATTGTTGTACAATAAAATCTAACATGAAAATGTAAAATAGGATCATTATTGTTTTGACTAGACTAGATATGAATAATCATTCATTACTCTTAATTAACTGTGAAATGATCAGACTTAATTATCTGCATATTGTCTCATTTTGGCAGAAACTTAAGCTCCTCTCAGAAAAGGAGCTTTCACCGGAAAACATTATGATCTGAAAACTCAAAGTTTTGTAAAAATACACCTGATATACAAACAACAGGTTAGTGCTGAATAACCAGTATCTTTACTAATCTATCTATTATTTTATATACTGACATTTTGGTTTTCTACCTGTGAGTTATCTACACTAAGTCTCTAAACAATGTCTACAATGCAGCTGATGTATAAAATGGCAAAAGGTTAGATTCACCATCGATTTTATGAATAACTTGTATTGGATATGTATGGAAGAATCACATTTCTCTTGGAGTAGGCAAAGAGGTGGCACTCGATTCAGCATTTAATTTCCAATTAATTGTAGAGATTATCTGCTTCCTCCTATACTTTTGTTTCTGAAAAACTGGAGTTTATTCTATAGTTTATCGACAAACTATGAATCTCGTCTAAGTTCTAACATCCCAGAAAATATAAGTGTAGATTCTCTAGAGAGGATACTGAGGATATTTTTGTACCAATGAACAGTAACTTCGGAGCTTTGATTTTATCCATAAGCAGAATTAGAAGCTTAAGTTGTTATAGATTGTTAAATAGGTTTGGTGTGTGGATTATTCAATATCTTATTTTTCACTTTATTTTTATGGTTCACTCAAAAAACATTGTTGATCGAAATATGCAATATTACACACTTGACAACTGATAAAATTAACTAATTCTCAATTTTTTATAATGCATGGGCAAAACAACATTCATCAAGCAATATATATTGCAATGAAAAATAATAGTTTTGTTTATTATAGATAAATCAGATCCTATTTCACGTATAACGTATCTGTTTAAAAACAAAATTAATTGTCATAAACAAACCACATATAAATACTAAATTTATTTATACATTCTTGGGCTTTAATTAGTACTTTTAAAACTGGTTAGGATTTCAGATTTTGGGCCGAATCCAATCCGTTTAGGTTCCGAGCAAGCCCAGCCCAATAAATATCCACCGCATCATTATAACAAGTTCAAGAAATCGCTGTTAATGAAACGCGACAATAGCTGCCATTGGACGATACTGGAGACCTCGAGAGACGTTACTATGGAGACGACGCGACGCCATTGCATTGGACCTATGAACCAAACTGCAGTCTGCACAAGCTCCTACATCATAATTGTTCATACGAAATCGCTGAATTTATAAACCATAATTCAGAAAATTCAGGGCAAATTTAACCTAAAATTTACTGAAATGGATGCGATTCTACCAATTATCGCATTCTCGGTGATCGTCGGAGCTCTGATCGCTTTCATAGCGTTCGGCACCTATTTCCGGAAGAGAAAATCAGAAATTCAGTCCATCGCCAGGCCCGAAACCACTAACCCGAAGCCCTCGTCGAAGCCATCCGCTGCCAAGAAGACCCAACACAAATTCCACTCCCATTCTCAAGCAGCTGATAAAGTAAAGATCGGAATTTTCTGTTTATTTCCATGTTTAGTTGTATTGTTTTGTGATTAGGATTGTGTTGTGTTGTGAAATGTAGGATGCTAATAAGAAGCATCATCATTTGGATTTGAATACTCTCAAAGGGCACGGTGATGCGGTCACCGGTCTCTGTTTTTCGCCTGATGCACGTAGCTTGACAACTGGTTAGTAATTGGCTTTTTGCATACCGTTTTTTTCAGTATTTACTTCCATTTTTGTTTCCACTTGTGTAATTTGGTTTGGAATCGCATCCCATGGAAAAAGATTTGTTTCTGGGCCTCGGTTATAATCTGATCCTGTAGAAATTGAGAAGTGTTTATCGTGTTTGCAGAGGTTGATCGCATGAAAGTAGCATTTCATTGATAATTTATGGTTTCAAAAATCTCTCTGTGAGCAATGCTTGTGTGGTTACCATGTTTAATATGTACAAATTGAGAATGTATCTCGTGTTTTTTGTACAGAGGTTGCTCACTTGAAAGTATTCCCTTGATGTTTTATGCTTTAAAAATATCTCTCTACAAGCAAGTTTTGTTGATTCGAGACGGTTATAATTTGTGGATCAGTAGCTATTTTTAGAGTAATACATGCAATAATTCTGTTAATTCAACCTATGGATAAATTTACATGGAGTCAAGACTTAGGAGCGAGTAGCTGTTGGCTTTGACTGGTCGTCTTTGCTAAACCTAGACTTGTGACTGCTCAGGCTTGTAATACCGAGATATTATCAAACTCTGCTTTGCAGAGCTTGTGTCTATGTTGTTTTTTAACTTTCCTTGTATCCTGTCTCTGGTGCAGTACTTTTTTTTCTTTTTAAGTTATGAGAAAAAATGAAGCATTGTTAACAATGTGTATTATACGAGTGAGTTGCATCAAAGTTAGGGGATCCCTTAAATCCAAGAGGTAATTCGTTATTGTTGCATACCTGGTAGCCTTCTAGGGTCATTTGTCCACTTATTATCTATATTTTCTAATATAATTCTTGATTTAATTTTCTTTTATAGTAAATGTTATGAATTAAAACACCTGGGACAGTTCAGTTTTTCTGTTTTTCAGTTGTGGTGTTTTATCATTTAAATTTGGAAATGGTTCATTCATATTCAACTTAAAATCTTGATCCCAAGTTTTAAGTAATTTTATGCGACATTGAAGTTTTCATATGCACTGTTCTTCTATGCAGCTTGTGGTGATGGAATTGTCAGGGTTTTCAGGCTGGACGATGCATCAAGCAAAAGTTTCAAGTACTCCTAATCTCTAATTTCTGTTCACTGTGCAACTGCAAGTGCTAGTGTATTGTTTTTGCTGACTTTAGTTGTGTTTTTTTTATATCTTTTTAGGTTTCTGAGAATCAACTTACCTGCTGGAGGCCATCCAACATCAGTTGCTTTTGCCGGAGATGCATCATCTGTAGTAGTGGCTTCCCAGGCACTCTCAGGATCATCTCTATATATGTATAGAGAAGAAAAACCTAAAACAACTGGAGAGCAGAAACAACAGAGCAAGCTCCCTCTCCCTGAAATCAAATGGGAACATCATAAAGTCCACGAAAAGAAGGCCATCATAACTTTGGTTGGGACCAAGGCAACTTACGGAAGCGCTGATGGAAGTCCAATTATGTTGTCATGCTCAGAAGGTACTGTCTGGTGTCTGATATTGAGATATTTATCAGTTCTCTTATGAATTTTGAGTTTGCGTGGAAATATAATCTCATGGCAATTCTCTTGTGTTACTCTCTTTCCTGTCTCCGTAAAAGTACAGCAAAGAGTTTCACTTTCCCTTGTACTTTAATGCCAATACTCAGCAGTCAGCTTATGACTTCATAACCATGGGTGTTAGCGGTAATGAGTATGGTGTCAGCATTTCCATATTTAGTGTGTGTGGGTGTGTGCATATGATTTATATTGGTATCTATCGCTTTTACATCATTTCTATTGTACAAAAGTTTCGTACCTCTCAGTGACTATGAATAATAGCACAGCTATTCTTCTGGAAAAGGTGAAGGTTGGACAGATTAGAAAATCTTCAGACTACGTAATCTCACTCTCTCCATTTTGTTTTCATGTTTATTGTCAGGCACTGATATTATACTCTGGCATGGAAGAACTGGGAATTTATTGGGTAATGTAGACACAAATCAGCTGAAAAATACAATGGCCACCATATCTCCCAATGGTCGTTTCATTGCAGCTGCTGCTTTTACTGCTGATGTCAAGGTGTTGTTAAATTTCTCTATAAATTTGATTTTTCATCTCTTTTGGTTGTCATCCACATCAGTAATATACATCACTGTTTCTGGATCAATATCTCGTTATTAAATACCCATAAGTTAGACAATCATTTTCACGCCCTTATCAGAGATCCGCATTTATTTCTAACATTCAATGCGCTTCTCATGAAACTGGTTAAAATAGTCAGAGAAAAAGGTTGTGTGTTATTGGAAATGCCACATTCCTCATAAATATTCACATCCCTTAGGAAATAGACTTGGGGTGCGCTTGGTTCAAATTGTTTAATGGCAACGACAATGAGTACGATTGAAGAGTTAATGGGAGGAGTATGATTGACAAAGGGGATGTAATTAGAATCACATTGTGAGGCTTATTGACATATAACAAGCAACATGAGTGGGAATGATTACTACCTTATTCCATTCCCATCTAATAATGCCTCCAACCAAGCACTTCCAATCTTTAGGAATAGGCATTAGGTATCAAAACACCTTTCCACCGATAGTTATCCCTCAGAAATAGATTGAACCCTCAATGATGGCCATGCCCTTTAGGATAATACAGGGAACCAAACCCATTATATATGAATACCATAACTGCAGTGGTTATGTTGCCAAATAAACATAGCGGACTTAACGGCCACAATCTTGAAAGTTAAGGAAATGGAAGAGAATAATAAACTTTTTGTTAGGACAGGTATTTTCATATTTTAAAAGTTTGAAGAAAGCTAGGGATATTTGGTCTGCTAGCTGTTAGTGAGTTTTACGTGCTTTTTTTTTTTAGTTTGTAGAGTAAGTATCAATCAACTTTGTTTTAATCTTGTTGGATTTATTTTCCAGGTTTGGGAAATTGTATATTCAAAAGATGGCTCAGTGAAGGAGGTTTCGAGAGTAATGCAGCTCAAAGGTCACAAGGTTGTACTTGCATGCATACTTTTCAATTCTATAGGTGCTTATCAGCCTTCTATCCTAGCTCACTTTTTTATTGCAATTGTAAGGACTTAATTCAAACTTGAGGTGCTTGTTTTTTGATTGGATCACATGTTTTGTACCAAAGCCTCTGTCATATGCTAGCATAGTTAAGACCTATTACTTCTCTTTCTGAGTTTTATGGGTTGCATGTACTTCGGAACAAGTGTTGTACTTGCAGTCCCAACTTTATATAAGTTATCATAAAAGCTTGATTTGTTGGAGCACTAAAAAACAGTTGGGTTGGGTAGGTAAGAGCTCAGGCTTTACTTAATTGATAATACTTGAGAATATTTTTGTTTCTCGTTTTTTATTTCTGTCATTAATTTGTTTCAAAGTCAGGTTTTCTATGTCTGAAAGTGTAACTATTCATGAATTGCATTGAATTGATGATCTTAGGGTAGCAAATCGCCTTCAAAAGAAAGAAGAAGCTGGGAAGAAACATGTTCTATATACATAATACACCTGAATATGCGCCTTTTGCGTCATCCTTTTTTAAAATTTTTTTTTTTTTAAATCAACGTCATCCCACTTTGCACTATTTTAACCTCCCCTTTTTTTTCCCCTATCTGATGATGATATTCAGAGTGCAGTAACATGGCTTTGCTTCAGTCCAAATTCAGAGCAAATGATCACAGCTTCCAAGGACGGTTCTATAAGAATTTGGAATATCAACGGTATGAAAAGTTTCATAAGTTCCTTTGTTGGGTTCTTCTGAATTTATGTTTGAGGCTAAATTTTGAGAGTGAGGACAGTGCTATAAATTGTTATCTTTTGTAGTTAGTTGCATAGCCATGAGCAATCAGTGCCCACTTTACACTCTTAAAACTTGTGATAGCTACTTGTAACAGTTTACATATGTTAAAATTAACTCTTTGCTCTTTATGAGATAAATAATAGTGAAAGAGCACTATTATTTATGACAGTCATTTATTTTGCTTCTTCATTAATTAGTGCAGTGTAGATTTTTACTGACCTTTTGTTATTTAATGAAGTTCGATATCATATGGATGAGGACCCTAAGACTTTGAAGGTGATCCCAATTCCACTTCATGATGCAAATGGCACTACTTTACACTATGATCGTCTCAGTCTATCTCCTGATGGAAAGATACTTGCAGCCACTCATGGTTCAATATTGCAGTGGCTGTGTGCTGAGACAGGGCAGGTTTTGGACACGGCTGACAAAGCCCATGATGGTAAACCCGACTCTCTGGATTGCCTACTATAATATTGTCTGCAATAAATGAACTTTAGAATTCAGATGATGCATAGAACTCTGCTTTCCTGTGGATTTTGCCTTCAATTATTTGATTTTATTGAATTATAATGCAGGCAATATCACAGATATGGCATGGGCACCTTCCACAATTCCAATGGGTAATATTCTTATCTATTTCAATACCATTTCTGTCCCTTTACTACGACGAATTACCTCTCATAAGCATTTTGAATTCTTCTGTTGTTTTTTCACAGAAAACGAACAGTTGGTTGTCTTAGCCACAGCCAGCACGGACAAGAAAGTGAAGCTTTGGGCGGCCCCACCACTTCATCCCTCGTGAGATAAGCACTTATTAGAACCATTGCATTAAGACGGGGCTTCAGTTATGACGGGGTTTAGCCTCATTGATGATCGTCTCCACTAGAAGAGTTTCTTAGGGAAAAGGATGTGAGTTGCAATGCCTGATGATGTTGAAAAGTTTGAAAGACGACCCCAGGCCGGCTTTGTATCTATTTTCCGTTCCAACACAAAAACAGAAGAGTATGATTCTGGTAAAATCTTGAAATTTTGGACTGATTCACACCATCTTACCTTTTACTACATTTATTTCTTGAGAACTTGTAGTAGATATGTGTTCTAATCTGATGAGTAAAACATTATGCGATGCCTGTTTTTGGGACTGATATAATATGTTTAATTTAGTTGACACACACTCATCTTGTATTGTCCATTACAAATTACCATTATTACATGCCTATTTGTGAAATGTTGAAAAAATACAATTACTACTTCTAGATGATGCTCAACCTCAACTGTGTGGATGATAACCAAGAGAAGGATAGATACAAGTTCAGACATAACTCATTCTAGGTTCAATTTCATCCAATTTTCTTATCATAATAGGTTCGTGTTTTGCATGTTGAATTTCATGTTTTTTCTTTTCTTTTTATAGTCTTTTATTCATAGGCAAATTAACCATATACACGAGGAAAAGATTCCCTTGAAAAATTGCGTGTAGTGCCATATTTTAATGCAACATAGCATAAATATCTTGAAGGTTGGGGGTTACAACGCTAACAAATTACGATCATATATACTCAATGATTTATTTTAGGGTAGTGTTTGTGTTCACAAAATGTATGGGTTATGATCCATGCAATTTGACATATATATACTCAATGATTTATTTTAGGGTAGTGTTTGTGTTCACCAAATGTATGGGTTATGATCCATGCAATTTGACACGCAGGTCGGGTCGGGTCCAGTTTAACCCGAATCCGCGCTCAATTTTGTTTTTTTTTCGTTTTTGTTTTTTGTTTTTTTTTCTTTAAGTTTATGTCACAACCTTTATGTTGTAATAGTATAACATTCATGTATAGATTTCATAATTTTTTTAGTACATAACTTATATTTTTTTCACTATAAAAAATCATGTTATATAGCCAAAACCTTTATATTGTAATAATATAATCTTTATGTATAGATTTCATAACATTTTCAGTGAACAACTTATATTTTTTTTCCACTATAAAAATTCATGTAATATAGTCGAAACCTTTATGTTGTAATAATATAACATTTATACAGATTTCATAACTTTTTCAATGATTAACATATTTTTTTCACTATAAAAATTCAATATAACCGAAACTATTATGTTGTAATAGTATAACATTTATGTTGTAATAGTATATAATCTTTATGTATAAATTTCATAATTTTTTTAATGAATAACTTATATTTTTTCACTACGTGCACTGTAAAAAGTTATGTTATAAAGACATAACTAAAAGGTTAAAGTTGCTAAACTAAAAGGTTATGCCAATATAATAGCAAAATTAGAGTTTGGACGCTTGGGACACGTAAAATACACTTTCGAGTCGGATCGATCCAGTTGCACGGATCTAGGATCCGTACACTTGATGTATAAAAATAATTGTGTTTATGTTATCATACTCCGTCCCTATGAGATTAAAATAATATTTAGATTATTTGTAAAAAGGTACTTCCGATTATTTTTAAAACCATGAAATGTATATTCCATACCATAAATATAATAATGAGATATTTTATAGCAATTATACTTTTACGGTTGCCTTAAAAATCATTTTAATGTATTATTTATGATGAAAATAGCGATATTATTACCAGGAATTATATAGTACATAGCCTGATGGTGTCATGACTATCCTAAAGATTAAAGAATGATTTTTAGTATTATTATTATTTTAGTATAATGCTCGAAAATGATTATCAAAATTACTAAAAGAAAGGAAATAATTTGTTTAATCTTTAAATCGACTTTTTGTATTAATTAGGACTCTTTTATTGATTTATATAAGTAATTATGTAATTGATTTATTTAAGGAAACTATAGATACGTTTGGATTCAGTTTTTAAAAAAGGAAAGTACCAAGTCGAATATGGCAAATTAATTTGCATATAAATGCACGAAAACGAGATTAATGAATTGATATACATTCTTTGGTTGCACAAGATAAAAATGAAATTGGATAATAAGTCAAAGAAAATGAAGAATACAAATGGTCTCCCGCCATACCTGTTATATATTTTCCGCGCAATGCAAAAAAGTGAGTGAGGTATTTGACGATTTCGATTCTCGGAATCGAGAAAGCCCCTGGGTTATCTGACTAGGGTTTAAAGAGAGGATAATTGAAGATACTACTTTCGATTACCGTAGTAGATTACAAAGCTCGAAAATTTCACTCTGAAAATGGCTTTCTGGGGTTAGTTAATTTTCTCCCGCTCATTGTCGTTAGGGATTTCAATATTTCTAATATTTATCTGTAATGTTATCTGTTATTTGTTTATTGAGAGAATATGTGTTCAAATTGTCTGAAGATTGGAAGAAAGTTTTGCGTGTTTGTGTCGTGCGCGCACATGTGTGTTGTTTCTTGTTGTTCAATTGATTTGTGTGTTTCAGGTGTAGAGGTGAAACCTGGGAAGCCAATAACCCATTCTTGTGAAAAGGCCAGAGGAAGGCTACGAATTTCCCAGGTACTGATTTCTGAAGTAACCATATAAAGATCATAAATGTTTAAGGCTTTCATAAGATGATATGTTTGGTTATGTAATGCTTTACTGTTCTACTATTAGTCAGTTTTGAGTAATTATGTATATTGGTTTCTGATGAAACTTCAATTTGGTTGAGAATGCTGTGTTGTTCTTTATTTATATGTTATTAACAAGTTTATGTGATTGTGGAAGTTGGTGATAAAAAAAATATATATGTTTTGCTATGTTGTTTTTTAGAAATTTTGTTAATTTTACTTGTGCTGTTACTGATTATATAGGCTACTCTTGGACTTGGTCAAGCTTCAAAGAAGACTGTCGTTGTACAATGTAATGTGGGTGATAGAAGGCCAGTCTTTGTTTGTGCATTGCAGCCCGATAGAACATTGTCTTGCCAGTTAGATTTGGAATTTGAAGAGGCGGACGATGTGGTTTTTTCAGTTATTGGCCCTCGGAGTGTGTACCTCACTGGTTATTATGTCCATAGAAATCAGCAGTCGAATCTGCATAGTGATACGTATCCTTTTTACATGTTTGTTCTGTTCATTTTGTAACATTTGGTGCCATTCTGTACACAAATTTGTGACCATTTCTTACAAATTAGCTGAAAATGATATGTTGGGTAAATGTCATTTCTCAGCACGAATATTCGACATTATCTTTTCAGCTGTGTAGATTTCTTGTCTGAGATAGCTTTGCTTTTTTATTGTCTAGCTTGATCCGTTTTAAGTGTTTCTCAGCTTCCTTTACTCTGACTCAATAGAGAATCATATGGTGTGGATATTGAGAACACCCAGACAGATGGGTCTAGTTACCATAGTGATGATGATTTGTATGAGGACAGTTTCATCGATGATGATGATAAGATAAAAGTTTCTCCACAATCCCCTGTTTTAAGCAGCAAAGGTATGTTTTAGACTAATCAATGCAAAATTTATATGATCTTAGAAATGGATGCTTGGGTGGAATAATATCTAAGCTCCAGTTACATTAGTACAGTTAATTTTAATGTAAGTAATATACTATCTTATCATTAGAGCCTCATCATAATGCGGGAACGTAAAATTTTTAATATTTCATTACCCATACAAATTTCCACACAATTTTCGCTTCAATGAATTTGTGTTACTTTTATGATCTGGAATAAGTCTATCAACATGAGGATACACTTTATGTTTTTGGACATTATATTATTAAGGAATGGATGATACTACACTGGAAAATGATAAGCCAAAAGAGAGACAGGGTCGTGGCAAACGACTTAAGAAGAAATGCCAAATCATCGAGTCAGATATTGATGCTAATTCACATGAGGGTGAAGATGAGGGTGGCTCTTTATCTGAATTTAAGAGTGAAAGAGTTGGGAAGACAATCACCTCTGATGCAGGAGAAAAGATTGCTCAAGCAACAGAAGAAATGAATGATGAGGCAAAAGATGATGGTGTATATGGGATTGGATTAAAGCAAAAGCTTGATCCTCTAGATATTGATGGCAAACTAGAAAGGTAAGCTAGCAGCATACCTTCGGAGACTTTGCATCAGCCTTTCATATGTTATTTTACTTATAGGTTGTCCTCCAGCCTCCTATATTCGAGGACTTTAGACCTTTTTTTACTACTTTCATGATGGTATTAGATTCCCTGGTTTTGTTTTCTTTCTCATGTATCTATATAGGGAGAAAGAACCATCATTGGGTGAAGAAAAGACTAATATGAATATGGAAAAGAATGAGCTCCCAAAGGAAGTGGAGACTCCTGAGAAAATCATTGTCTCCAATCAGGATGTGATTCATGGAAACATGGAAGAGAGCAGCATCAACCTGAATTTGCCTGTGAGTGATGGGAAATACCAGTTGCGATCCCTTGATCTGTGAGTATCATTTATCAATGTGTTGTATGACTAGATTTCTCCTTGTACATTTAAATTGTTTCACTTGATATGTATATGTTTGCTGCATTGCTGTGTTTTCTCATCAGAACTAAACCAAAAAAGAAAAGAAAAGTACGCTCTGCGAAGAAGGGGAAAACCAGCAAAGTCCTGATTGACAAGGATCACAGTGTTTTCGGAGAGGATAAAGAGCATGGAGTTGAGGCCTCCACTAATCTGTAAGAATTTTATGTGTACTATATAATTGTGGTCTGTGCAATGGCATATACGCTCTTTAGTGACATGATGCACAACCGTCTGTTTCATTGGCCACTCATTACCTTTGAAGTATTACGTGCTCAAGCAGGGAAATTGGTGAAAATTGTTTGGTGACCTCTCCAGAATTGGGCTCCATAAATGGCCAAAAATCAAAGAAGAGAAGAAAAGAACTTCAGCTGGAAGGATCACTCACAGAAGGAGCTGATGAAAAATGTCTCAATATTCCTGAAGAGGATATATGGGAGCAGGTTTTACTGGTTGCTGATATCATGACAAAGGATCTACCAGCAGCAAATGGAGAATATGAGGATCAACAGAGCTTAGAAGCAAAAACCAGCATGGAAGGACTTGATGCAAAATGTCACAATGCAGCCAGAGAGGATGAAGTCATGCAAGAACGACATGCTGACAGCATGACAGGGGAGCTGCCTGTGGCAAATGAAGAAAGTCTAGAGCAACAGATCGATAAGTTAGTACTCTTTTTGTTTGCTAAATTTTGGTTTGGGTTCTCCATTTCCTTATATTCAATCAGTGTATATATCAAAGAAAATGAGTAACACATCAGATGTTTTTCAAGAACTCTAAAGAGATAAGCCTTTGTTTTTTTTTTCTTTTTGTAAAACTCATTTGTTACTAATAAATTAAAAATCTGCCACTAGTAATTTGACAATTGCTTGTGAATCCAGAGAGGATGAAGTCATGCAAGAATGCCATGTTGACAGCACAACAGAGGAGCTGCCTGCTGCAAATGGAGAAAGTCTAGAACAACAGATCAATGAGTTAGTACTCTTTTTGTTTACTAATTTTTGGTTTAGGTTCTCCACTTCCTCATTTTCAATTATTTGTGTATATATCAAAGAAAATGAGTAACATGACATATTTTTCAAGAACTCTTAAGAGATAAGCCTTTTTTTTTTTTTTTCACAACTCACTTGTTATGAATAAAAAATAAAATCAGCAGCAGTATTATTTTGAAATTTCATACGTCACTTTCTTCTGCTGAGAGTTTGTAACATAAATTTCTGCTTGCAGCAATATCAGCATAAAATCTGAGTTACTAGCTAAAGATAATCAACTTGATAAGATCAAGAAAAAAAAGAAGAAGAAAACTCGTGAAAGAAACTTGAACTTGCTTGCAATTAAGATGACAGATAATCAAGAGACGACACCTGTGAAATATGAGGATGAGGGTGAAAAAACAGTGCCACTTCAAAAGACCTTGTCAAATGGGTTAATTATTGAAGAGTTGGTGAGTGAATCAAGGAATGGAAAAGTAGCTGCTCCAGGAAAGCAGGTATGTTTTTGTGTCGGCAGCTTTCATTTTTTTGACTTGATGTATTCAGTGTTTTGAGGGCGTATTGAGATGTTAAGGTGCATAAGGCACCAGCCCGTAGCACCTTAGAGCCTCTAAGGCACAAGGTGGGGAAAAAAAAAGGGTTATGACTTGGTGAATTTGGGCTGAGAGTTTAATTTTTACAAGTTAAATTGGACTATTAAATAACTAAAGATAAGTGGAACCTCTCGAATATTAGTTCTATTAGTTGAATGAAATGAAACTAGGCTGAAGAGAGATTTATGATGAGGTAATTGAAAGAGATTTATGATGAAGCAATTAAAACTTACCATGCTTACCATGAAAAAATTGAGAAATTTGATGAAGAGGATGGGGATAATTAAGTGGAGTTTAATGGCGGTGAATCTACCTAATGGAATGTGCTTTAGGATATACTTTATTTAGTAGCACAGATAAGTTTGTATATATGTAATTATTTCTCTTATGATATATTTTTATAACTATTTTATTTTTGCTCCCAACTTCTAAAAGATTTTGTGCCTTGCCTTGCCTTTTGCCTCAGTCTCCAATTTTCATATTGGTGTGGCTTTTGCAATTAATAACTATGTATGTCCATTATCTCGTCCCTTACTTCAGAATAAATGAATCTCGGATCAGGTCAAAATATTTTACACTGCCATGTTGAAGGAGAGTGGACATGTTTATGACTCAAATGTGGGTGAAGCTGCCCTCAAATATCGCTTAGGTAATCAATTATTTTATCTTGGTGTAACCTTGACGCTTTACAGATCCCTATTGACCCATATGTTTTTCCTTTTTCTTCTTTTTTTTTTTTTTTGGTTTTGAGAAATCAAGTCTCAAATTAGTTATCTGTTGATATGTTTACTTATCAATATTATTGTATTTACATTCAGGTGATGAATGCTTTATTGACGGATTAAATGTTGGAATTGATGGTAGCCTATTCTTGAAACTGATTTTTACAAACTCCACGCCCCCCCCCCACCCACATTTATCACTTTTGTCCTAAATTATAATTTCTCAGGTATGCGTGTTGGTGACAAGAGAAGACTGATAATCCCACCTTCGATGGGGTACGTTTTGGACCACCTAGATGATTACAAATTACTGACCTCCACATCTCTCCATCTGCCTAAGAATGAATATTTTTTCCCCTCCAAATCTGTACACATACATTTAGATTTTTCGTATTTGTGTTGCAGTTATGGAGATACTGCAGTTGAAAATGTTCCGCCAAACTCGTGGCTTATCTATGACGTCGAATTGGTTGGTGTCCGTAAATAACCACTCCTGTTATATCTCGCTTCACTCACCTTATATTCCAGTTTTTTGCCCGTGGTCTGGGAGAAATGAGGATTGAAGCTAAGAAGATTCATGAAATGGGGTCTGAAGCCGAGGGTCCGTATGGCTGAAAATATATTCTAGTTGGGATTTGTGTCTTTGATCGAAAACTCTTTTTGGTGCAAGTATACATAGAATTGAAGCACTGTTAAATTGGTAAAATACTAGCAGTGTAAATGTTTAGCATCAGCTTATGGGGGTATTTTTGGAATTGCAGTACGAATTAAGATGATGCATATGGGGATACTCTTCTAAATCTGCTCCTTTGTCTATATAGTCTATCCATTTTAATAATCTTTAATGGTTTGTTCTATGTTTAACACAGTATTTTTGGAATCGGACCGAATCTGTGTATTCTGAAAGGTTCTATCAAGGACTGTCAGTTGATTCGGTTTGATCGCTCCCTCACAATTGGAAAATCGATTGACTCGAACAAACCACCTGAATCAATTAAAACTGATTTGATATAGTTTGGTCGATTAAGTTATTTTATTTTTCTCTAAATCTCAATGAGATCAATTAACCAAACAAAATTGGTACCTGCACATTTACCTGTATTCTTATCGAAATCTGTCAAACTAGAGTCATATCCACCATTAATTTCACGCTGATTGTACTTGTGATTATGTACGTTGATGACAAATATCAATTGGAGCTAGATATATTCATTAACCAATCACAAATTTGACATATTTGAACACATAGTTAGTGAGACAGCATCAGCTTATATATTCATGTTATCAGTTGAAGCTCAGCATTCAAAGATCATACATTCTTCACAGCTGAAACAAAACAGCAGAGCCACAGCACAAAGGAGAATTGAGTGAACTAACACTAAAATACCACTCTTAAATTGTGCACTTGCCTTCTTTTCATTGCTTATGTGAAACTGAAAATTTAGAGCAGGTGTCATTGCTTATGTGCACTTTTGGTTCTGCTATTGTGAAGGGGTATTATCTCAAGATTGCTCCTCAGCTTTTGGCTCCTTTGTCACTGAAAAGAGTTTGGTTTCATTCTCCAGAATGTCACTGCATGGAGATAATATAGTATCATATAATAGGAATGTGCTAGGTAAGAGGATGAGAAGAAAGGCATCAGACAACGCGAAGGAACTGATGGAAGATAATTATCAGTTCACACCTCTCAGCTGCTTCGGTCTTGCTTATTAGCATCACATCATGTGATGCCAAATAGTCGGAAAAGCTATTGAGGTGTTTCTCCTTGCACATTTTGAGGAGATAACACAAAAAATCATTGAACTGTTTTGGTTCCTGTATAGGAAAGTTTCAGATATTATTGGTATAATTGCATGGTATTTACCAGTTCTATAGGAGACTGAAATGAAAAGAAACACTCCCGGCCCACACATAGAGGGAGGCAAATATAGAGAGAACAAAAAGCAATAGAGAAAGTATACCTGCTCCACAATGCAACCCTTGCGAAGAGCAACTAAACACTCCAGTGTTTTCTGATAGGTATCTCCTTCAAAGGAGTTCTCTACTAGATTAAAAATCAAATCTTTCATGCTCTGGATAGCTTTACTAACCCATTGTGGACTATCTCTACGAGATATCATGGCTTGAAAATCTTGAACCGGATCTGAATTTCCAATTTTCTCCACTTTGACTTCAGATGTATATTCAGTAGCATCCATGGCTTGGCCAACAGCAGCAATTCCTTCTCCTTCATCACTTGATCCAGATGGTTTTTCTCTTAATACTCTTCGAGAAGACTTTTTCAGCTGCAGGATGGACCAGGTTACATGGAATAATCTAAGGAAAAAAGAAATATGTAAGATAATGAGATCTATATATAACCTTAGGATTTTCTTTAAGTTCAAAGGCCCTACGAAATTCCTGAATCACAGCTTTGTTATCCAAAAGAAGCTCAGCATCAGGCTCTGTTATCTTTCTGAGGGTCTCATCGATTGGAGGGATAACAGCATTTGGGTCCTTAGATTTTAACTCAAGGGAGCGGTAATAACGCTGGAAATTTTCACGGAATGCCTTTAAATGCTGAACTTTAAAAATAAATACAAAAGCCAGAAAAACCACTGTAGCATTCAAATGTAATTTTAGCTTTACAGGTTAAGTTCTCCTGCACTACAGAGAAGTACCATTATCCACAATTCCTGTGCTAGTTTATCATCAAATATGCGAACCATATTCGTGTTATATATTTCTACAGTGCACTGACAAGAAGTTTACATTACTTTCTAGTATCTAGTTAACATGCACTGACATAAATAATCATGTTTGATAAATGTTTGATAAAAAGATCAATCTTTGAATAGCTACAATTGAAATTATCTTCCAACCAATAATTCAACACATTCACAATCTATATCCAGTAATCTAAGGTAATTTGTTGCATGAAGATGGCTTTACAGCATTCCAGAAAAAAATCCAAAAAGTATCAGGAGAAGCATCCACTGGTTTAGTAATTAAACTGCTGGGTGATTACACAAGAAATGGAGCAGAGTTTATAACTTATATTTAAAAAAAAAAGGCCAGCCATTTTTTTCAGTGACCTGGATCTTCATTTGATGACTTCTAACGCAATAGTATGCAGAAAATTAGTAAAGGTGATACCTCAAGAACCGGATTGGGTGTGAGGTTTGGTTGCAAAGCTTCCTCTTTTCCAGTTGGAGCGAGATCAAGCATCTGAATTAACTTATCTGCAGCCTCTTGCTGCTGTTTATTTGGTTGCATTGATGAAGGAAGATTGCTAAAAGATGGAAATTGGAACTCTCTCACATCCTCCGCAAAAGGAAGTACATTGAAATAAAATGAATCTGGCTACAACATTTAGTAAGTATGAAAATCAATAAAAAATTCAATTCACATGCTATCAAACAGGCTTGGTTGCGTGTTTACTTAAGCAGTTACTTACAACATTATCTTTCTCAGATACATTGGGTGATAGCACCCCTATAACAACATTTGCCTGTCCTTGCCTCCACACACAGCGAACAATAGCTACTTTGTTCATTTCCTTCATTGCTCTTACTAATGCTGAAATTGCAAGCATGGCCCTTGTATTTCCAGGTTCAGCAATGAAGAGGTTTACATCTTTCATATAATAGTGTCTGAGTACACGGTGATTGAAACCACAAACTCTTCAATAACTCCATCAGAATTACTAAAACAAAAATCATTTAGTTCAGCAAGAAACCTCAAAATTTTACCTCATGATATTAGAAACATCTGTAAAGCCTAGAAGTCTCACACCCTTCTCTGGTTTGAACTTCACAGCATCCCACTCAGCAGATGATATAGGTACTACTTGAGGACCATAGCGGTAGCCTTTGATCCTTTGTTCTGGCGGTACAACTCTATTAGGATCTTCAATACTTTTGTATTCATAATCAACCTTAATTTCATGTGTGGCAAATTTATCTGTTGGAGGTGCTTTATCAGAATACTTTTTCAAAGTGGGAAATTTCTCTTCAGATGTTTTCTTGTAGACCCATACCTTTTAGCAAAACAAAACAAAAGGGTGGATTGAAATGTCAACATTAACCAGACATGAATGATTTAAAAATCATCAATAATTCCATGCAACTGCACAGATAGAGCAAACAATCTACAAGTACCCTAAAAAGACAGCTACTGCAGATGCAGTGGATCTCTAAACACAGAATTTTGTCATTCTAACTCATCAAGTAGTACGTAGAAAGAGACACTACGTGTTTAAGCACAGAAATATTGAATATCAAGTGCCTTTCTCTCTAACAACTTTATTTTTTCTCTTAAGTTGGTCAACTATCTGGGATCAGAGAAAACCAAAAATATGGTTCAAGTCTTATTGACACCTCTTTCTTAAAGAGATTATAAGTACATGGCTGCAAAAAAGATACATTTCTGCCTGAAAGTGGAGAGTCGTGTTAATTTGCAGACCAGCTGGTTATATAATACAATACAAAATGCTTCTGAGAAATCATCCATTACTAAGTATGGGTTCTGACAGCCATATGTCATCTTTCATAAGCAGGTGCAAAAGGCAACTTGACACCTAAAAGATATCTTTTTTTTTTTAAATAAGATGAAGAATTTCAAAATCGAAAAACCATGAGACAATTAACACTATGTAGGGATCTCACCTTGATCTTCATTCCAGAGCTCAGCTCAAAGTCACCCCTATATATAGTCACTGGTGATATATTACGAGTCCTCAAAGCACCTAATAAAGAAGTTGCAGTCTCAACATACACCTTTGAAGAAGGTTTGGTGGACAGTATACTTAATAGGAAATCATTCTCTTCCATAATCTCCTTATTGACACCCCAATCTTGATTTGCTCTAACAATGACACAATCCATCTTCACTCCATGTGTCATCATCTGTGCAGCAACCGTTTTAACTTGATCCTCCTTTGTTCCCTCATATGGATCTTTGGTTGGAGTAACTGCATCAGTTATGAGGCATAACCGTTTCTTTCCCTTGTTAGTTGGCCCAAACTTCTTAATCAGCATATCCATCCCAACAACAATTGCATCAAGAACTTCAGCAAGGTTAAGGGAACAGGCTTCACGACATGAAAAAAAACTATACTCCTAGTAACCAATGAAATAATCATTTACCTATCAAGTGACAAACATTATTGTCAGCTATGAACCCAACAAAGCCCCTGTTTTTTTTTAATAAGAAAGTCAAACTTGATTAGACATTGCAGCAACCAACTACTTTGCACCGTGCTTAAAGGAGCATTCTTCCTTCTCTCAGATATGCTTTCTTCTTAGCAGTGGAAATTTGGTGAACCTTATGTCTCAAAAACATTTCGCAAACAGATATAGCTGATATATGAGAGACTCAGAGATCCTAAAGAAACAAGTTTTGCTGACCAACTAGCTAGCTCATTCATAATTGAGATCAAAGGAAGAAGCTCTTTTTCAATGTATCTAGAAACCCAACTAAGAGCACAATTTCCTGAACAAAAAAAAGACTTTGATGCCACAAAATGGATACAATCTCCATGCAGGCTTCCTCGAGGAAGTTGATGTAAAATATCGACAAGATCTCCATCTACAACTTTTATATCCCGCAAAACCATCACGTTTTCATATCCGCCCACTTCCACAGTCAAGTCATTTTTAGTATCTGAAATTATCAAGCACAAGATATTCATCACTTCTCTTAAAACAAACAATATAAGATAAAAGTTGACAAAATTAAAATCAACATCAAGTAATAGAAAAGATGAAGGATTGTTTTTGCTCAATTAAAAAGTTGGCAAAAGCACAAGTCACAAAAAAAAATAGTATAGCAGCCACAGCTAAAAACCAATTCAAAATGATGACGTTTCTAACATATTACTTCATCAACGCAAACACTTGAAAGTACCTGCAGTACCAAACACAACAACTCCCACTTCATCATACTTGCTGTAAATCAGCTGCATAAATGAAATGATAATAAATCAGAAATTTATAACAATTCTAAAAATGCAACTCGGAATTCAATTATTGCATAAATTCCACACAAATATAACAAATATCCCATATTGGCAAAAACTTAAACCACACACAATTGGATAGCTGGTTGGGAAACTGCTGCACCTTGCGAACTACACAAGATTGCTAATTGAAAATTCTTCCAATAGGGCAAACAGTGATCACAATGAAAGAGTCTTCAACAAAAAAACAATTTTTTGTACCTTTTTCTGTATCAGCGTAGAACAAACTTTCTCAACTTCCGGCAGCAGAGCATGCATCGATACACCAACATCAAGCACCAAAATCAGACCCTCCTGTCAACAGAAAACAGAAATTAGGTTTTCTTTTCCACATCTCCTATATAAATACATATATATATATATATATATATATATTATATATCATCATCATCATCATCCAACACAAAACAAACAACTCAATTTTGTGCACAGAATCACACAACTGAAATACGAAAGCGAAAAATCAAAACAAAGAAAAACGTAATGCTAATCAAAACATATAAATTATGCTATAAGTACCTTATTTCGAGCCATTTTTCAAACTAGAAAATAAATGCAGAGATTAGTAGAGAAAAGGAGGAGGATTTATTTAGCTATTTGAAAAACAATATATAGGGGAGTGGTCAACCGTGGCGTTTGGTTTGGCCTCTTCACTTATTCCCGCGCAGCTGGGGTTTTAGCTTCTCCAACAATTTTCTTTTCTTTTATTGCCAAAATTAAGGGGTGTATTGGTTTAGGATTTCATAAAATTTTAAAAAAAAAATTTTTTTTTAAAAATTCGCTGGTATTAAATCAAGATTTTATGTCACTTAAAAACAATCTACTGGTATTCAATCTGGATTTTCAAGATTTTTTAAAGAGTCCATTCAAATTCATTGGTATTCATGCAAGACTTTTTACTATTTAAAAATAATTCATTGGTATTTAAAAATATAAGGATTTTATGGGATTGTTGTGTTAGATGAATTTTGAAGAACTTTTTAGTGGTATTTATAAATACCAACAATCTCATCCAAACTCATCAGATTTCAGAGGACTCTTGGAGTGACTGTTAAAGTGCTTCCTCCGGTAATGTCTCTTCACCTTTATCTTTATACTGCAATTCTATAAAAAAAAAAATCAATACAATTCTAATCCAATACACCCCTAGTTTTCTTGCAAACCTATTGTTTGATTATTTTTATTATTTTAATATATTTTTATTAGTGATGAAAACAATGTATATCGAATAAAATTTCGAGTGCTACTATAATTATTGAGGATATTATTAATTATTGATTGAATATTTATTAAATCAAAAAAACATTATTTTTCAATTGAAATAATATCTATAATATAGACCTTCAAATTCACTTTTAATTTAAAAACTTTTATTTTTTTTAAATCGAAAATTTAGTTTTCTTAGAAAACTGTTTTATGATTATTTTAATATATTTTTATTAGTAATGAACACAATGTATATGGAACAAAATTTCGAGTGCTACTATAATTATTAAAGATATTATTGATTATTGATTGAATATTTATTAAATCAACAAAATTTATTGAGGATATTTATTAAATCAACAATGTTTATTGAGTTTTAATATATTTTTATTAGTAATGAAAACAATATATAACGAACAAAATTTCGAGTGCTACTATAATTATTGAGGATATTATTGATTATTGATTGAATATTTACTAAATCAACAAAATTTATTGAAAATATTTATTAGATCAACAAAATTTATTGAATTTTAATATATTTTTATTAGTAATGAAAATAATGTATATGGAATAAAATTTCGGGTATTGAGAATATTATTTATTGATTGAATATTTATTAAATCAAAAAAACTTGATTTTTCAATTGGAATAATATCTATAATATAGACCTTCAAATTCTCTTTTAATTTAAAAAAATTTAATTTTCTTGCTACTATAATTATTGAGAATATTATTCAAAACCATAACTTTAAGCCTATTATTCAAACTCAAGAGCAAGAACGACAAGACGTTAATGCTTGGAGGACTAGTATAGCTATGGATATGTGGACTAATATAGCTATGGATATGTGGATGAATGCTATTTAGGAGGACATGATATTATGGAGAATTAAGGACTAGTATAGATATGGATATGTGGACTAATATAGCTATGGATATGTGGATGAATCCTATTTAGGAGAACATGATATTATGAAGAATTATTATTTTTATTTTTTTGTTTGACTCTTTTTAAATTCGAATGTATGAAAAAAAATCTTGAACTCTTATCGTATTTCATAAATCCATGAAGTTCTACAAAATCCACAAAATCCTACAGAATCCATTAAAATCCTGATTAAAAAGTCTTTACAAAATTTTGCAAAATCTTAAAAGTCATAAAAATCCTGCAAAATCTTTTAAATTCGCATGACTTTTTTCAACTTAAAAAGTCCTTTAACATTCTAATCCAATACACCCCCTAAATATTCTATTTTTCCCCTTTTATTTAGTTTTTTCATATTCGATCAATTAAAAAAAAAAAAGGATAATCAGGGATACCCTTAAATTAATTACTTCTTGATTCTGATGTATCTATCTAGCCTACCGTAACAATCTCAACCCACAATCCAAATGAGGAGCTAAGTTTTATCGATTTGTCATAATTTTATCATTTAGTAGCAATTTTATTTAAACGAGGGCCTAAGTTTTATCGATTTATCATAATTTTATCATTTGATAGCAATTTTAGCCAATTATAGGTTCTAGTTAAAATTGGATGACATATTTCTTACCTAGTTGCCACATGGATCAAGTTTCAAATACATATCACTAATTCCCTATACACCTTAATTAACCTTATGTGTATTTGAAACTTGATTTGTGTGGCAACTGGTTAGATAACTTAGATGACATCAATTTTGACTAAATTTTAAAATTGACTACTATTACTATTAAAAATAAAATTATGAACAAATTGATAAAATTTAAAGATTGATCAAATAGTAAAAAACCTTGAAAGGTTTGGATTTTTTTTTTAACTATTAAGCTTATTTGATATTTAAGGCTCCATCGCCTATTGCACGAATTATGAAGAGTTCGGTATATTGAACTTAATTCAATGCATATTGTTTTGCAAAGAAATTTAATCATATTAAAAATCGATCCATTAAAAACCACAACCGTCTTTGTTTCACTAAAACTTGATTTGTTCGAATTTAAAATCTCACAGACCCATTAAAGAGACGAATTGAAATTCGATTTGTTTCCGTTCATTTGAATACGAAACTAAATTTTATTATATAAAATTGAAAATTGAGAAGAAAAATAATAATAAACCTTGATATGTATTAAGATTTAGGGAAAGTATACTGAAAATGAAAATCAAACTTGGTCTAAATGGTGTCTTAATGAAGTTACTACAGCGCCCACAGTTCCATAAGAAAAGAGAAGAATAAAGAAGGAAGCAGAGCCCAAAACCAGAGAGGAAAAGAGGCGCCCATGGCGGATTTATTTGCATGGCTAATTTCCTTTTTTCTCGTCATAGCTATTATTGGAATTATACTTTACCAGGTAATTTTCACTTAATACAATGAATTTCTGTCTTTATGCTTCTTGATAGCTGTATGCTAATTTCCATCTATTGTACTGCGGTTTAACTCTTAAACATTATATTCTGATTTACTGATATCTTATTGGTAGGTTTGGTGTAAAAAAAAATTTTAAAAAAAGGGTTTATTGTAGAAAAAAGATAGAGTCTTGTTAAGTATGTAGTGTTACTTAATGGGGTTTTTTTTCAGCAAGAGAGTTTTGGTACACTTAATTAACTGTTTGTGAGAAGGGTTGCACTGGAAAAGACTATTTGTGCCAATGAGGTGGAATTTATTTTTATTAGATTTGGTCATAGATTTGTATGATTATACAGTAATGGTACAATGTGGATTGGATGTGGTAATTTTTCTTGGAGATGATTAGGTGCAATGTTGGAGTTAACAGTTGATTGACACTTGCAGCTAATAGGGTTTGATGTATCTTGTGAAATAAGATTCGACATCTGATATGAATAATGGGACATTGATGTTGTAAGATGAGGGTGAGATTTCTTCAGAGTAATTATTGTGGGATCTTTTGTAGAAACGGGAAAAGGTGAACGAACAAATCACAGAGCATGTAATCACTAAATCACTCTTTGAATTGTGAAATCAAACAATTCTTGTTATATCTTTTATGCATGACTAATGCAGTGGAAAGTGTGGATTATCAATTAGATTCTTGGATATTTAATATGGCAAGTTTAAAGTAATGCTTTTATAATCTTCTTTTATGATCTATCTCTTCTTTGGATTTTAGACTTTCAGTTCATCTCTTTTTCCTTTATGTTTTGGGGAAACTGATGCCACACGTGATGAATTGCAGCTGATGTGCTTGGCTGACCTTGAGTACGATTATATCAACCCATATGATACAGCATCTAGAATAAATAATGCTGTTATGCCCGAGTTTGTTGCTGAAGGAGTTTTGTGCTTCCTCCATCTTATTACAGGACATTGGCTTATTTTTTTGCTCTGTGCTCCATATGCGTATTACAATGTAACATTGTAAGTTTATTTTCCGATCATTTCGTCTATAATATATACTGCCACAAGTTTCAAACTTTAAATAGCCATTTTCTGTTGGAGATCGTTCTCATGGATAATGCCTCAAAATTTTCTATTTACATGTGATCCATGAAAGATGGCAACATTTGGTTCTATTCCTTCTGCACTGTGAACAAGCGAGATACCATTATAACTTTGCTCAAGGTTACATAATGGTGAAGATACCGAGGACTAAAATTTATTGAGAATGAATATTATATATAGCAGCATGTAGATAATATGGAACCTGCTTTTCTTTGAAAGAAGAGAAATACAATATGGATTGAAAAAACCTATGGAGAGGAATTGCAAGAATTTTGAGCATCATAATGTGTGTCCACATTGTCTTCATCAAACAATCTGTTTTTTCTGGTTTTTTTAATAAACAAACAATCTGGTATTTAACTAGTATAGTTGAGCCTCTGTTCTCTTGTAGTGTACTAAAAAGAACTGCATGCTTTTTAGTAAGTGTCTATCCAAATGGTCGTGTATTGATGCATCATGTGACAGGAATTTCAATTTTATGCCAACTTCTGATTTGTATTTTCAATAGCATACAAAAGCTTATACTTACATGAATTGGAACTCTTCTCCAATGAAATTATACTTCTGTAACACCTGGAACTTTCTAGGCAGTTAATGGACTTGATTGTGAATCTTAATTGGTGATTATATTGGCATCAAGATGTCTATAAAGTAATAGATGAGATTCTAAGAACTGCCAGTTCAGTGAATTGAAAGGTGTATCATAGTTTTAGCTTGGTAGTAATCTTAATTTGGAAAAAGTATAGACCTAAAAGCGGACAAGGAAGCAGGGGTATTTTCTCCCTATGTGTGGGGGCATTACAGAGGATAGATGGTAGCATTTCTAGATGATGCTCATTGATTAAGATATTCAATAAGAGAGCTCAAATCAAGGTTATAGTGAGACAAGCCGTTTATCATCATGGAAAAGGTTTTTTTTGTGCTATCTTATTCCTGTATCTGCTGGAAGTCAGCTGTGTTATACAAAGGACTAAGGATTTGCTTTATAAAGTTTTGAGAACAAGATTTATTTTGGTTAAGTCCTCTGGAGTTACATTTCTGATTGGCACTCTGTGGATGAATTATAAGACTCAAACGCATTGAAACAATCAAGATCGAGCTAATTTTGATTTGATTTAAGGCTAGGCCTTGTCTTAAAGTTGACTGTTCATGAACTTGGTTACTTTAGTAACTGAACACCGATCGATGTAAGTGCAGAATCGTTTCTGAATGCATCTTTATTTGTTTTGTCTTATGTACTTATGATATGGTTTCATGCAATCTGTGTAATTTTTTTAATATTTGAGCAGTCTTTATTAACTTCTGATATGCTCTCAACGAAAATAATGGGTAAACCGTGCTTGAGATGGTTAAAAGTTGTCTCTAATGGTATGAACTGAAGCTAGTTGTTTGTTATATAGCTAAATCTTCCAGGCATTTTTCCTTATGGACATAGTTGTGCATTACTTTTATTTTTTTAATATGTTAGTAACATATTACCTTGAGTAATAATATTTCTGCTAGCATAGGAAGTTTGTGCCAGTTCGCATTTCTTGTTCTCTGTATTCACAATCAAATGTGCATTACTTGCAGTTACTTTAGCCACTGGTTTGGAAATTCCTCATTTTTATTGGATTGGCAGCTAACCATTGTTGACCTATGTTCAGATATACTGGGAGGCGGCACTTGTTAGATGTAACTGAGATATTCAACCAGCTTCCTTGGGAGAAGAAAGTAAGATTGTACAAGCTCGGATATCTTGTCCTCCTTCTGGCTTTGACAATAATCTGGTAAGCATGTACGTTATTTTGCATGATTTTGAAATGCCTGTTGTCCATTGATTTGCTGGTTTCTAAAATTGTGTCATTGCAGGATGATCTGGAACATCGTGAATGAATGATCGACAAGGATTTGGTGCTATTATAGATCGTAAGCTATTGTTAATTATATTTTTTTGATAGTCTTTTGTTCATTGAAAGTGCTTACTTTCCCTTAGCCCCGTATAATGCTAAGAAATATTTTATCCCATCTGATAGAAATAGTAGAAACAATGATCTTATGGAATACTATTCACGGAGGTGAGTCGTTTCGGTTTTATCCGCATATATTATAAGGCAACATCACTTGGAGCTTTAGGGCTGGCAAAATGCACAGTGGAAACAGGGAGAGAGACTAAGTGAGTACTTATAAAGCCAATGGAAAATTCAATATTGGTTCTCATAAAATAGGAAGTAGTCTGGCAAATGAAATGTGTGCTCCTCAAGAATTGAAAGGATAAAATACGAAATAAACATTCTTCTGAAATAGGGAGGATCATTATTCAAAATGAAGTCTTATACTCATTTCATTTCAGCTCCTTTAAATTAAATCTCTAGCTCAGCAGCTACTCAAGAAGAAAGCTCTTACAAAGTGTTTTAGGTTTCACATCATGCCACTAAAAGATGAAAGTAGAAACACTAAACGTGTCTTTGTTGGTTTTATTATCTTGACGAATAGAAGGAACCCATTTGATAGATTACTAAATATGTTCCACTGTTCTGATCTTAGTAAACCATTTGCAAGATAGTTGTAGAGCAAGTGAGCTGTTATGAACTAATAAAGCTGTTAAATATTCATGCTATCAGGTTTGTAGGACTCAGAAGGTGCAGTGTATGTGTTTGCAAATTTCATAATCTTCTGATTGTTGAAGCCGGGACTTTGTCAATATACTCAGCTAACGTTCCTCGTAGGTTGCATCTATCGGTCACTTATTCTAGATAGTTTCTGGTCATGAGAATTGATATATAGCCTCCCCATGATTACTTCTAGAATATCTCAGAATTCTTGCTTGCTCAGTCAAATGTTGAAGCATTCATCTAACTTGATATTGATAGTTTGCTTCTAATAATTCAGCAAAACTAAACTATTCCTGAGGTGGAAAACCTTTGAACTTCATGGCTTAGCTTTTAGTCAATGTTAACTAGTTTTATTAACTGCATATGGCCTTAATGACAGCATGATTTCTTAAGACACTTATA
The DNA here is from genome assembly GCA_028654395.1 of Scutellaria barbata. Lineage (NCBI taxonomy): Eukaryota > Viridiplantae > Streptophyta > Magnoliopsida > Lamiales > Lamiaceae > Scutellaria > Scutellaria barbata. The sequence goes on along the minus strand of CM053646.1, from coordinate 6,098,741 downwards.
ATATATAGGTCATGGAGGGGGCCCACCGGACGAGCCGAGCTCTCCGTCCATGCCTTGAAAATTTTAATAGGTTCATATTTTCCTATCTATATATTTTATCGATCATTTCTTATAATATACAGAAATGAAAGTCCAAACCTTTTTCTGGGCCTCGGTAGGAAGGCTCGTTCCAGGATTGGCAATTATCTGGGTAGGTTTTATTAGGACATGGTTGTCATGAATCATGACGTTGTAGGTTGTCCAAAATCCATCTCCACAAACTCGATATCGACTGAATACTAAATTCAATTATTAGAACATGATCGTCATGAATTATGAATTTAGTATTAGTTTGCTAATACTTTTCTTTCTTTGATTGAAAATCTTGATTGTTGAATTTGGATGCTTTTTGTTTGAGTAAAACAAATACTTGTTTGATTGAACTCATGCATCAGGCCTAGGAGTATTATTTTAAAGCTGCTTGCAGCTTTGTTTGAGGTTACTTATAGGTCAACAGGGACTGAATCATATTTTAAGTTTTGGGGTGATAATTTTGATTAAAAACTCTAACCGGGCGACTGAGCAAAATAGTGTAAATAAAGGGTCTATAATGCAATATACGGTGGATAATTGAAAATTATGACACTATGTGCCGTCTAAATTAATCTAATGCTCCCTAATGGGATATGAAATATAACACTATTTCAATATTTGTATTAATTTAGTTATTTAGATATATGAGAAAATTATATTTGCCAATGTAGAAAGAGGCCATTTTGCCCCAAAAAAAAAAAAAAGGTTAATTATCAGAAAAATTATAATTTTTACTCGTCATTTTGACTAAATGTTTGACTATTGGAAAAAATTAACATAATCTTATATATGTAGTTTTTTAATAACATAATTTAATAATCTTATATATTTGTAGATGTGTCTAGCTGTCTGAATATGGTTAAAAAATCGATCGAGGTCAAAAAATATATTATATATACATATATGATTATTTTATTTTGATCAAAAGTGAAAAAATTGATTAAAATGACTATTTGATTAAAAATTGTGATTTTTCACACAAATAAGTAACACAAATAAAGCTTGTAACTTTTACCTTTCCATTAATAGAGCTAGAGGTAAACTAAGCAACAAAATGTAGAAATAAATTGTATGGAGCGAAAGTTAAAAAAATGAAAGTGCAGGGGCTAAATATAAATATTCATAAAACAATTGAAAGCAATTAATAATTCTCAAGCTTCTAGACTACATGAACATTCAAGAAACATGCAGGTGTGGTGGCTGTTATTTATTGTTAATTAATTGATCATTTGCACTATCTTATTAGCACCAGATTATTTAACACCTTAAAAACAAGTACAATTATTTTACTCTTGACTCGAAAAATCGTCACTTTAGAAATCTCATTTTGTGTTGTAATTTTTTGACAAATTGCAGGCACCTATAAATCTTGGCTTTTGAACTACTTGAAAAGAAAGCCATTTTCTTTGAATTCAACCTAATTTCATATTACCAATTCATTTTCAAAATACTTTATGTTGGATACTACTTTCCCCTTTGAATTACTAGAGTTTCCATTCAATTTGTATTTCATCTATTATTGAGTTTCCATTCAATTTGTATTCCATCTCTTATCTCAATAATTGCTTATCAAAAAATACATTCACATATGATATCTTAAGTTTCATATAATAATCCACGTTCATTTTATTGTTCATTGATACATATAGCAAACAATATAATATTATCACTAAATAAAATATTGATAAAATGATATACAAGATTATGGCAATGTTTAGAGCGAAAAAATATTGTAGATCCACACAACGTATGTACAATTAATATTATATATTCAATTTGAAATGATCTTTACATAATAAAAACACATTAAGTTATCTCAAATTCATACATAAACCAACAATGATTAGATACGCACATTCAATAAATTAACTCACAAGTCTAACTCAATATTTGTTCAAAATAATAAAAATAAATAACGCGATATTAGATTGTGGACGGACTTGTTAAGGGGCAGGCTAAAATTTTATAATTAATTATAAATAAAGCCACAAATACTTTTTATTTATTTATTGATCTTTGTCAAATTAATATTAAAGAACACAAATCACTAGTGTTAATGCCGACAGTCACTTTATGTCTAAATTGTTGATGATGATGATGATGTTCTTCAGTGTGCATCTCCAAATAATAGTAAAGCTCATATAAAACAAGTCAAAATATAAAATATAAATTATTTTGAGTTTTATCTCATTATGTTATATCAATAAAATTCTCCTATATGAGTTTTTGTATATATTAATAATATAGAATTTTATATCCGATAACTCAAAATTTAAAAAAATAAATAAAACTTTTATTTTAAAATATAAAATAATGATTTAAATAATACACCCGGAAAGCAGCAATGTTCTAGTGTAGCACTCACTAAAACCGGCCCATGTTTTAAATACTTTATGAAAATGAGGCAGCGTAAAAAGTAACAGAAACCAAACAAAATTTGTCAGTTTCGATAGAAAAGTGAAAAGGGGCAGAGTAAAGGATCCAGCCTTATTTTATTTATTTCTTTTTATTTTTTCCTGACCTCTGCTTTTATATTTTATTTTCAACGTTTTTTTTTTTCCCAAATATGTTATTTATTATACTTTTATTGCAGTTGAATTTAGTCTTCTGATTTTTTCCCCTACAATTTCATTTTTCTACCACTTACCCCTCAATGTTTAATAAAAATAAAGGGGTAATTTCATGCAAATATACTATACACATTTCCAATTCTACCCATTGTAAAGAAATTTTAGTCGAACATTTGTACAAAACACAAATTTGTTCTCTGATTTGAGATGAGAGATCGGATTAGCATATTAGTAGCAAAATCTATGATGTGATGATATCATTCTAATTAACAATGAGTCAAATGGTCAATAAACATTTCATCAGACTATTATCAATACCACATGTTCAAAATTGTTCACTCTAGAGTGATAAAACAAAATGATTGTGTTTAATTGGTAACTAGTATAACATTTGAATAAAATGATTTAAAATTTACCTAAATTATTTAAAAAATATTTTCAAAGAAAATGTTGAATTTCAAATTCACATCTATTAAAACATCACTGATCATTAATTTTAGATTTCTCCTCGAATCCACATTTCTATTTAGACTAGATATCATTAAACAAGTGGGTACCTTTTCCATTATCATCCTTATGCCAAGTTTTTCATTTTTTGTATTTTACTATACAAACTTTTATCCTTGTATTTTGTCATTTCAAATAAGTTGCATTAGTTGATTACAAAACATGTCTTTACAATTGAAATTTGTTTGATATGAAAACGTGTTTCATTAACAATGAAGATAAGAAGCAAATTCTTTAATCTACATATTTAGCATATTGTTATCACTAGATCCATTTAGGTAGATTTAGGTGTGCACTCTAAACATGAAATCTAATGTATTGTGAAGAGTTTGGAAAACCATATCCCAAATAATATATGGTGGAATTTTTTTACTTTATTAATTAGTTCTTTTAATATAGGAACAATGACGAAGTAATCAAGTATGCATTTCCATAATTCAACAAAGAGTAGTTTATATTGTAAGATAGTTTGTAATTAACGTTGTAAATGTGCATTTCCATGATTCAACAAAGAGTAGTTTGTATTGTAAGATAGTTTGTAATTAACGTTGTAAGTTGCACCTTCGTAAACAGAGACTAACTAATGCCTCAATTTTTTTATTTCCTTATTTTAAAAACACCTATTTTATCAACGGAAAATGTTAAAATGCTCATTGTGGGCAACTCTTAATATGTTCACCGATAACGTATAATGATCTCATCCCCTCGTTATATAAAAAGTAAAATTAGTAGATATTTTTCAACAGTGGACTGTACCCACAATGGACAAATAAGCAGGATTGTTTTATCAACAATATCAACTCACAAGAAATTATAAAAATACAACAAAAGGAAAATAAAATAAAAAATAGAAAGTTTGATTGGGAAAATATAAGCATCCAATGATAGAAATAAAACAAACGGGAAAGTACAGAATTGTGTGTGAATTAAGGATGAAAATATCCAGAAATACTTTCAAAATATCTTTGATATTTCCATTTTTTCACGTAATTTATATAATAATGACATTGAATGATATATCTTTGATATTTTCATTTTTTCACTTAACGATAAATGAGAAATTTTATCAAAATATTAATAAATATCAATATCAATTTCGATATTAATGGCTTCATGGTATAAATGACAGGAAAATATGTGAAATATTGGACAAATATCGAGAAATGTCGGTAAAATATCGAAAAATTATAATATCGATGGTTTTATGGTACAAATTATAGGAAAATTTATGAAATATTAAAAAATATCGATAAATATTAAAAAAAAAATTAGAAAAATATTGATAAATATTTAAAAAATATCAATAAATATAATGTATCGATATTTCCACCCATATCAATATTTTCATGGGAATTTATATTTTTATTGTTGATGTGATTGAAGGATGGGCAGACATATCCAGTGAGAAGTAATATAAGGCACATGTACGGCCACGTGATTCCCCCTTCTAACACGTTCTTGTAGAAAATTTTATGTGAAAATCAACCTCATTCAATTCTACCCACCCATTTCCAATCTCAAAAAAGTGAGTTCCTATCAAACTCTTAATTTTTTATTTAATAAATGATAATAGAGATAATATTGATATAAAATTGTACAAATGTTTAAAATGACAAAACAATTGAAGAAAAGTCTTTTTTATCTAAAAATACGGTAATGGAATCATTTATTTTGCCGACATGCCTGATTGTTAGATAATTAGTACGTAAATCAAACATTCAGATCTTCAATATTTTTTTCCTTTTTATTTATTTATTTTCGTTTATACATTAATTAATTCAAAGTTAATATATGGTATTTTACTATGTATGTAAAATAAATTTATTTTGATCCAAAATATTTCGACCAAAAAAGTTACAATAAATAAATAAATTCTTTGGATTCTTATAAGTTTTATTCTTGACATATTTATTGAAAAATAAATAAACAACCAAATACTTGACATTTGTCACGGAAACCATCTATAAAGGATGTTATCAGGAAAAAAAAAAAGTATGTGTAGTAGTAATTAGTAAGAGTATTTTCAGCACAATATGATATTTTATTGTAAATTATGTATTATTTTAATGTAAAATTTGTAATTCATCTCTAACAGTTTGCATTATTTTTTATACTAAAAAATGTATATATTATACTATTTCTTATTATTAATAAAAAATAATGAAAATAAAAGAAAAAACAAAGAAAATGAATTAAGAAAAGAAAAAAAAGAAAATGAGATCTCTTTCCACAAATATATGTTGCAACTCGTGATAACTCTTTTACCCCGTAGTTTCTACTTGTCCTAAACATACTCCATTAATATATCAATCACATGCGTCCTTAAAGGGTTATGGTTTCCCATCACGCATGTCCCTCTCTCCATGACCTTTTCATCCCCACATATTCTCTCTCTCTCTCTCTCTTAAATTCCTATATATTTATTATATAAGGCTGGTTGAATTTTCTATCACTTATCATACAATAATTTGGATGGATTTAATGAGTCTGAATTTAGAATTTAAGTAAATTTTAATAATTTTATATATATTTTGAAATTTTATAGGATTAAATTATAGTTAAGATGTCACAATAATATTGAAAATTATAGAAAAAATAGATATTGTATCATTTTATTTTAAAAACATAAATGTTGTTGAGAATTACAAAAAATAGAAAAAAATTGTAGATTAATATGATTTTAAGATTTCATAATAAATATGAATTGAGACTCCACTCATTCCAGATTTGGATGAACTAGTGCCAGTCCAAACAAAACCTAACATAGTGGGTCCGTACACATCAGTCCTGCGACCTTTGGCACCACCGGTTCTGAAATCCTCAGCTGTCACTCTGAGTCATGTACAATCACCTTGAGCTCACACTATTTGAACTATCTTTGATCTAATTACCTACTATTTATAAATTATAATGCAGGTAAAAAGATTGTTTGATAATACCACAGGTCGCCTGATCACATGTGCTTCAAAAGCAATGTATATACCTATTCCATTCAATTCAAATAGTACTCAATTTGTTTCAATATATTTGTGGTTTGAAATTATTTTACATAAATTAAGATATTTCTAATAATTGTTATTATGTGTATAAAATGATCACAATGTTCTTTTTTTCTAGAGTACTAAAAGATGAGATTTGTAATGGAAGCCATGAGTTTTTTAACAAACAAAGACATAATACAGTAAACAAGATAATTATAAAATTGAAAAAAATTTTGATAGTTTAATAGTTATAGTAATAGTAGCGGCCAAGTAGTATCTCGCATCGGACATGTTGAGTTAGACACTTTGTCAGTAGATGCATTTTCACTTAATGGATAAGGTGTTTATGGCTGAAGAATTGGTTGAAGAACTTTCATTTTCGAATTTCATCCGCTTAGTGAGATATATAAAATTCCGTCTCATATCCTACTTTTTTTTGTGAGATATAGACTAGAGTTGGGAAATCAATCCCAAAACTTTACTTTAGTTGAAATATATATATATATATATATATATAATTTGTTGTACTAACTCAATGAATATATATGAAATATACTTTTAAAGAATTAAATTTGTTTAAATATAACGAATAAGTATTAAATAAAGCATGAAAATCATGAACTCAGACCACTTAATTTAATTATTAATTTTTTTAATATTAATAAAACACGTTTAAGAATCAAAGTAATGAATATGATTCATGTACGATATATTCAACTAAAGTTTAATTAATTAATTCAAATGATAAAATTAAGACAAGATACAACATAACGTGTGCAATGGCATTTCAATTCTCATTTATTTTGCCGACTTGCCTGATCGTTAGATAATTAATACGTAAATCAAACATTCAGATCTTCAATATCTTTTTCCTTTTTTATTTATTTATTTTCATTTATATGTTAATTAATTCAAAGTTAATTTATGGTATTTTACTATGTTTGTAAAATAAATTTATTTTAATGATCCAAAATATTTCGACCAAAAATTACAATAAATAAATAAATTCAAGCATGCCAGGCACATGATAGAATTTTCGTCATGGAGTGTTCGGAAATGTTGAAATTTAATTTTATATATATATATATATATATATATATATATATATATATTTAGTTTGGTAAAGCATCACAAAACAAGTTTAGATAATAAAATATAGAAGCGGTGGCGGTTATAATATCAATATTATTATCTCACTTGCAAATTATTGATCTGGGACAGCTTTTAATATAAAAAATAATTCATGAATCAGCATAAGCTGATTGATCTGATTGATCAGATCAATGACGCATTATAGATATCATAATCACCGATTCACTATCATATTATGAATTATTAAAATCCATAATTAAAAAAAAATGGTTTTCTTCTAATAAATCCAATAAGTGTGATGTACCATTATTAGATCACAAAAATTCATATAAAATTATATCACAAATATAATTTTATGAGATAAAATCTCTATCTTTCATATAAATTCATTTTCACAAATTTATTTTTATTTTATAGATTGTGAATTAAGAATTGATCTGTGTTATATAAACAAATTCATCATATTACAAGAATTCTACAATTATATACTACATTTAAATAAAAAAATTCATCATAATAAAAGAGTCCTACAATTATTACATTTAATGTTGACTTATATCCAAAGTCTTGGTCATCTCAAACCCATCGTACATTGTCACTCCCAACTCATAGTTATCATCCTTTTTTATTTTAAAGTTTTTTAAATATCAGATTTTTGAAAATCTTATAATAATCTTATATGTGTAATCTAAAATATCAATTAATCGATATCTTTAGATGATAAATTATAAATATACTCCCTCCGTCCCTTAACATTTTGCACACTTTCCTTTTTAGTTTGTTCCCAAACAATTTGCACACCAAAAAATGACAAATTTTAACATAATCAACACTTTCACAATACACATTTATTTACAAAGAATGCCATTACTTTTTCTCACACAATACCATTTAATATTCAAACTTTTTCTTAAAAGTTGTGTTTAATTTGACCACTATACCCTTAACCAAAAAACAAATATCTATTTTTTCTTAAAAAGTGTGCCCAATTTAGTGTGCAAAGTGATCCGGGACGGAGGGAGTAGTATATATTACTCCAGATTATTCGAAATTAACTAGTGTATGTCTAATTGTATCAAATTGATGACATATAAATGTCGATCAAATATATAGAAGTCAGATATGAAATGTAATCTGTTATTACATGAGTCGTGGTTGATTTAAATTGGATCATTAAATTTATTGATAATAGATTAAAATGATTTTTTTGATTGTTTTCTATAATTATTAATATTTTTTTGATTTTTTTAATAATTTATGCCGTGATTTAATATATGAATTATTTTTTATCGAAATTATTGATTAAAATGAATCAACCAATTTCAACATTGATTGGAAAAAAAAAAAACCAAATCTTGACGCAATTTTGTGATTCGTTTCAATTATTACTTAAAAGTGAGGGGATGCCATCAGACCCATTTTATGAACGATTTATTTAAGTGTTTGTAAAGTTCAACAATACATAAAAAAATACTATTATTTTTATATAAAAATCAATACACATCTTTATATTAAAAGAAAATATTCCACAATATTTCATAAAAATAATATAAAAAAGTTTTAACGCATAATTTAATATATTTTAAATCCAACATAAAATTGATAATTGAGATATTGAGTGAAAAATCTCAAGAATCCACGAAGAGGCAGTTGCACGAAGAAGCACTAAATGGCGCATATGCCCAATACTTCATGTTATTATTATTACATGATCCATAACGAAGAAGCAGTTGCACGAAGTATGGGGAGAAGTGAGAAGAACTGGAAATCATTAACAAATGGTCAGAGAATATTCTTTGAATGACAACCTTCGCCATCTTCGAACGACCGGTCGGCGTTTGCTTCCTTCCACTTTTCAGACTTGCCGTCGGTCACTTCCGCTCCACTCCGACGAGCTGCGTTAATGTGTTTTCTTTATTCAATTTTGAGTGCGCTAGGGTCATAACGGGAAATACAATAAATTTTTTTTTTTTTTAAAAAGGGATGCAACATGAGGACTTTCTAAAGAGTCACTTATCCTAGTACTCATCCAAATACATTTAACTTCAAAATTTTGATGGGATTCGATGTATTAATACTGATATGATCGCACCCCAATATAATAAAAAAAGTTGACTTAAAAGAGAAGTCGGAGATTCAAATTCTACTCCACTTGTTACTTTTTTTTGTAATAAAAGATGTTTCAAATTAAAAAAAAAAAAAAACCCTTAAACTATAATCAATCTAATTTACAAAAAGTCCAATTCCATTTACAAGTACTCGTTTCAGACACGGTAGCTCGTCCGTCGAGGACCACGTAGAATACGTATTTGCCGCCGCAGAATGAGGTCATTGTTTTCGTCAGCATTTTACATCAGCTTCTCCATTTACATTTACTGCACTGTTATTGAAATGTGTGAGCATTCTGGCGTCATCATATTAATCCGCGTTGACGTAAGGCGGTGGTTTAGAGAGAGAGAGCTTTGCATTGATTGACGAGATATGAGATATGTCTTAAATACGACTCTGCTGTCTTGATCAAATATCGCGACAGGTATTTTTTTTTTTTCTCTTTTATATAATATTTTATTTAAAACAAAAATGGCTTATATAAATTCGAACCGATGTTGTATTTTTCATTGTAAAATAAACAATATAAATTGCTTATAGAGGAGCTGCTGAGTGTCCACCGAGGTGCCTTTATTTTCAATATCTACCTCTTTCAGTTCACACACACACAATCACACTGTACTATGTGTGTAGTTCTTACTTTTAACTGTTGAATTTTGCATGTTTATATTGGAATTTTGATAAACCGTTGATTTGTTGATGGTTTGATTGCTTTGTGGTGAAAAGTAATCAGGTATTTTAGGTTCCTTTTAAAGTTGATTGGTAAGAAGAATAAAGTCTTGTCCCTTTTTTGTCATACCTTTGCCTTTCTTTTTTTTGTTTTTCATTCTAAGTTGTAATCATGAGTCTAAAACTTTTATCTGATCCTATTTTGTTTGTTTGTTTTTGTTTTTAATGTTTGAGAGCAACAAAATTTATGGGATTTAATGTTATGGGTCCTATGCTCTGTAGTGATCTGATTCATTGTTTTCTTGGTTATTATTACATTGTTTTGAAGTCCATGTACTGGCTATGTCTGATTCATGTCTGAAACAGCATGCATGAATGCATATTTGTGGATAAAATTGCTTGGAATGGAAATGGTATTCGAATATCTTCATTATTCAATGTATGTATCATGTGATCATATGTTAATAATATGATAAACTAATCAATCCACAAATAATGTGTATTTGTTAAATCGTGTCTGTGTTCAGTTTTCTCTTACCTCTTTCTAGACTTTAGAATTGGAAGAAGAGAAATTGAAGAAGAAAAGTTAATATCTTGTAGCTTTGATTTGTTCAGACACCAAATGGTGGGATACAGAGGGAATTTTTGAAAGATCTGTGAAGACAGGTTTCCATGGAAACAAAGGTCATAAGTGGAGTCCAATTCTCAAGCCTCCCAAGTAGTTATATCCGACCAGAATCCGACCGGCCAAGACTGTCTGAAGTCACAGAATGCGACAACGTTCCCATCATTGACTTGGGCTCTGATGATCGAAGTCTGGTGGTCCAAAAAATCGGTGATGCGTGTCGAGAATATGGATTTTTCCAGGTTAATGATGTTCAATCACATCCTCAGCTTATTCTTGATACTAAAAGCAAACTAGCTAAAATCTTGTTTATCCATATTTTGCATGTGATATTAGGTGATCAATCATGGGATACCAAAAGAAACAGTGGATGAAATCCTCAGAGTGGCTCATGAGTTCTTTAGTCTACCTGTGGAAGAGAAGATGAAGTTGTACTCTGATGATCCATCCAAAACTATGCGATTGTCAACGAGTTTCAACGTGAAGAAGGAGACCATTCACAATTGGCGCGATTACCTCAGACTCCATTGTTATCCGTTGGAGAAATACGCGCCTGAGTGGCCTTCTAATCCATCTTCTTTCAAGTAAGCCTACCATGTCCAATCACTTTTTTCCATAGTTGATATTATTTATAAAAGAGTTGGACTCTTGTTAGACCGTCTTGTGATTCCAATTTTCGGATAAGATGGGTCAACCCACGATCTACACCACATAATTCAATGGGTCAACCCACGACCTACACCACAATCTACACCACATAATTCAATGGGTCAACCCACGACCTACACCACATAATTCAATTTGAATTTGTGAAAAAGATCCATCTTGTTATTCCAATTTTTGATAAGTTGGGTCAACCCACATCCTACACCACACAATTCAATTCATATATGAACTTGTGAAAAAGAAGTTTGTTTGTGGATAATAGAGCGTTGTAACACATAAACCATCCGTGACACTTGTATTTATAAAAAAAAGGGTTACATTTTTTGTGTATGTAGGGACGTTGTCAGCAGTTACTGCAATGAAGTTCGACAACTTGGGTTCCGATTGCAAGAAGCAATATCGGAGAGCCTAGGATTGGATACAGACGTCTTCAAGAACATATTAGGCGAGCAAGGACAACATATGGCTATCAACTATTATCCAGCTTGTCCGGAACCTGATCTTACTTATGGATTGCCGGCACATACGGATCCCAATGCCCTCACCGTACTCCTTCAGGACTTGCAAGTATCTGGTCTGCAAGTTCTGAAGAACGGAAAATGGCTAGCTATAAAACCCCATCCAGATGCATTTGTCATTAACATTGGTGATCAGATTCAGGTAAACAACATTTGTCTGATACAGTAAAATATTATATCAAATTTAAAGTTCATATGATCAATTAAAATATATTAAAATTTATAAGAAAAAATATGTCGATAGTGTTCCGATGCAATTGATTTAATTAGGCATTAAGCAATGGGGAGTACAAAAGCGTTTGGCATCGAGCTGTTGTAAATTCAAGTACAGCACGACTCTCAGTAGCTTCGTTCCTCTGCCCCTGTGACGCTGCAAACATTAGCACTCCAAACGAGCTCACAATGGGAGATGGTCGAGCCATTTATCGAGACTACACGTATGCAGAGTATTACAAGAAGTTCTGGAGCCGGAACTTGGATCAAGAACACTGTTTGGAGCTATTCAAGAATTAGTTTGTAACCTCAGTTGGATCAACTAGTTAGTTTAATTCTTGTACGTTTCTTCTGTTTATCGAGCCGTTATGTTGTGCTTCTGAGAAATCCGCTGTTGTTCAGCCTAAAGCAGAAGAGTTGCAGTTTTAGCATTTCTACCATATCAATTTTTTCAGTACAAGTATTGCGACTTAATAATGCTCTTTTTTTGTTTTGTTGGAAAGACAAAGATGATGTGTATTTTGTGACAAAATGTCTCTTTAGTTGCAGGATAATTTTCATCCTTTGTGTTCTTGATTGTTTTAACTTTTAGTATTGAATTTGTTCTAGTTTTCCCTCTTGAATATTTTCAGCAAGACATAAAATGTGTATGTACTCACTTTGTAAGATGGGTTAATTCACTAAAATATAGATTGTGAAAATAAATATATGATATATTAATAATTTATTTTATGAAATTATGCGCGTAAGATGATCATACAAACTTTTGCAAACATAAATGATCACGTTTCTTACTTGTTAATTTACACTACTTGGCAAAGGAATAGACATTTTTTCTACAAAAATTTTGTTAATTTAACGGGTTTCATCTTAATTTTTTTAAGGTTAATTAGATGATAAATTACCAAATTTATAAGTTTTTTTCATTTACAACACTATCATTGTAAATCATCTTTTTCAAAATTTTAACAACTAAGTAAATCATCCGATATTTCGAGTTTCAATTATTGATGTGGAACATATAATTTGAAAATTACTTGTCATCTGTCCATACATTTTTTACTTTTGAGCTCCAAGTTAAATGTTATAACCCGAAAGTTGGATTATGTATCAAATTATAAAAAAGTTGAAAGGGTGATTTGTGATAATAAAATCGAAAAATCATATTGTAAATGAAAAAACAATGAAGATACTAGTTTGTCATATAATTAATCCAAATTTTTATAAATTTAAATTTACTCTAATACATCACTATATAATGAGAAAAAAAGTTCAACATCAATACTCTCTCCATTTCTTTTTAAGTATCCCATTTTATCCATTCACACAAACCAATTTTTTCATTAATTACTTCTCTTTTACTTATCTACTCCCTTGATTTACTAATTTTTTTCATTAATTATCCTCTTTATATAGAATTATAGTATTCCACCATGTTCATTTATTAGGGTAATTGATGAAAAAAAAAAGGTAAAAGAGTATCAATAATGACATAGTGACAATTAAAAAGAAATGTCATATTAGATAAAATGGGACACTTAAAAAAGAATGGAGTTATTTTGATAAAAAAAATAAAATTATTAAATCTTTAGATTCACCTAAATTTCCAAATTCTTTTTCTAAATAGGGTGAATTAACGGATAAGGGTAAGTTTTATTATCATAAAACATATCATGGGAAACTTGATATTCAAACAGTACAATATCACAGACAGTGGCAAACGTACGAAATTTCGAGAATAATGATATAACTAAAAGAAATATATAAAGGTTTAAATTTCCATATAGAAGTAATTTACAGGCGAATCGAAAAATTCTATTTATACATTTTGATTAAACCAAGAAATATGAAGATCTCATTTACAATTAAATCCTGAAGGGTTCGTCATATTTTGAAAGAGAATGCTCCATTTATACAGTGGGAGATAAATTTTATAATAAGATTTAATTTATAAATTAGTTTTTAATTGTGGATACGCATTTTAAAATTTTTTAATAAGGGGCTCAATTTAATATTTTTTCTCAATTTAAAACTTGAAATTTAGATTGAATACAAAATTTCATTTTTTTTATTTATATTTATAAATTTATTAATATTTCAATATGTATTTCATATTTTGGATAAATTAAGTCAAGTTAGTGCGTTTTAACAATAATTTTCATCCGACTTATCTTACTTTATGTGAAAAAAAGAAAGAAAAAATATAATTAATTTAATTCATAAAATATAATTTATATTAAGCTGATTAATATTAAAATCGATTTTCTATACTTTCATTCATAAAATTAAGAAAATAAAAGAATTTTAATTTTTTAAATTGTATTTATTATTATATATATATATATATAAATTAATACAAGTTGAATGAAGATCATTCTAAAATTGTACGAGCTTGTCTTAATTTATCTAAATTATAAATACATATTAAAATATAAATAAATTATAAATACAAATAAAAAGAAAATAAAAATAAAAATGAAATTTTGTCTTGAATTAAAAATTCAATCTAATTTTCAAATTTTAAATTAATAAAAAAATATAAAATTAAATCTATTATTAAAAAAATTTAAAATTTAAATTCAAAATTAATAACTAATTTATAAATTGCATTTTGTTATAAAATTTATTCATATAACGAGTGTTACTTGAAAAAAAGTTGAGTTTGAAAATGATAAGGGGCGACAGTTCATCTATAATTGATATATTTGTTTAATTTAAATCACCGTGTGATATTATTGATAACTAGCAGTGTTGCGCGTATTGTTATATAACGAAATAATTTTAATATAATTAAATTTATAAATACACAACACATCAATATTGAATACAACTATTAAACATTAATATATATACACTATTAAATAACAACATAAACAACTAAAATAAATCATTGTTTTCAAATCATATATCAGATCCATACATTTATAGTAGTATCTCTAATTAAATCATACCATCCACCATCATCTCTAATCATTCTCGCATCGCCCACAAGCTTCCATGTTCATCATCTCCCTTCAAATACATATATTCGAGATGTATTCATGCTAATTAAGTTAGGCGTCGGCATCGAAAATGATGGAGATGGAGAGCTCTCCAGTTTGAACGTCGGGGTCGACCGAATTCCATCGATAGTGGCCTAGATTGACTATGATGGATGTGGTAGCCTATACCAAGAACTTTGTTCTCTAAAAATTTTTTTCTAATTTTTTGCTTTTCCTTACCAATCTTATATAATGTACACATAACTTACTTAAAAAGATTTATAATATAGCTTATTCAGGAAAATTTATAATATAGCTTATTTAGGAAGATTTATAATATAACTTACTCTGCAAGATTTAACAACATACAAATAGCTTATCAAAAAAGATTCTATTTTTTTAATATTTTTAATGACATGATATTTTTGAACGGAAAAACGACATTATTGTAAATATTTTCAACTGTCTTGTTATCAGTATAGTATAGATTTATAGAAAAAATAAATGTCACCTCATTTCTTTCACGGATACGTGTACGATGTATCCGCCACTTGTCATGGACTTGCATCATGTGAGAGCACATGCAAGTTATTTTGTCAGAATTGATGAATTTGACTTTTATAATTTATGTCATTAACTATATATTTAATTATTTTAGTATTATTTATTTATTTGGTATTGTGGGGTTGTGCTGATGCTAGCTTGCTACGTCATCCTTACACACGCATATAAACGTACTACCAAAGTTTCAAATCTTGATGAGATTTTCTATTCGTTTTTATTAAATTTTTTTTGGTAAACCAGCTTCAATGCTCATAAAACTAAACAAAGTATATATTTTATGTTTTTTAGTTGGCATTTGACTATATTTTACAAATATATAATTAATAGATAATCTTTTTTTACTAACCGTAATCTATACTATATTAATAGCAAGACAGTTGGAAATATTTACAATAATGTCATTTTCCCACCCAAAAATATCATGTCATTAAAAATATTAAAAAAATAGAATCTTTTTTGATAAGCTATTTGTATGTTGTTTAATATTCTAAATCTTGGAGAGTAAGTTATATTATAAATTTTCTTAAGTAAGTTATATTATAAATCTTTTTGAGTAAGCTATATTATAAATCTTCCTAAATAAGCTATATGTACATTATATAAGATTGATAAGAAAAAACAAAAAATCAGAAAAAAAATGTTTAGAGAACAAAGTTCTTGGTATAAGCTCCACATCCATCATAATCAATTTAGGCAACTATCGACGGAATCCGGTCGACCCCGACGTTCAAACTGGAGAGCTCTCCATCTCCATCATTTTCGATGCCAACGCCTAACTTAATTAGCATGAATACATCTCGAGTATATGTATTTCAAGGGAGATGATGAAGATGGAAGCTTGTGGGCGATGCGAGAATGATTAGAGATGATGGTGGATGGTATGTTGTTTATAATACTACTATAAATGTATGGATTTGATGTATGATTTGGAAACAATGATTTATTTTAGTTGTTTATGTTGTTATTTAATAGTGTATATATATTAATGTTTAATAATTGTATTCAATATTGATGTGTTTTTTATTTATAAATTTAATTTAATTATATTAAAATTATTTCGTTATATAACAATACGCGCAATGCGTGGGTACACTGCTAGTATGTCTTAATGTCTTAATATGTCCACTATTAATGTATAAAAATTTCATCTTTTTAAATAGTATTTTGAAACTAATTATTATATTTGACTTTTGATAAATCTAATAATCAACACATTAATATAAATTAATGTCCACGATAAATAGAGTAACAAAAATATATAATATTTACAAATTACAGTACACAAAAATCCCATAAACAACTAATGAACAAAACTTATAAGCTAACTAAGATATATTATTAGCTGATACTTTTTCTCATTTTCTTCACTAGTAACAGGATCTAGAGGGTTATACAAATATTACAGACATCAAAATACATTTAAAATATTTTTTAAAAAAAAAAGTAAAATTATCTCACAACTTGGCTGCTTCTATGCAGAGCAAACTCTCTCTGATCATCTCTTCCCTCCATTCCCTTTTCCTCGCAGCTATGAACTTTTCGATTTTCTTGTTGAAATCTTCGTCTTCATATTCTCCATTATCTTCACCGTCGCCTTCATAGCCACATTGATGATCAAAGTTACACAAACCTCCAATTGCAAGATCAAGATTACATGCTTTATCATCGCCATCATATCCTTCATGATCGTACTCTGTAGTTTTGCATTTCAAGCATAGTAGTGGACGAGAAATAAACTCATCGTTGCTATGGTTGAAAATGTTTTTCATTGTCTCATGATCATGAAGTGAAGAAACATACCAATCAAGAAATGGAATTGAAATCTCATCTGTGAGTGTATGTGAACTAGTTTTTCTGTATCCAGCAATGAAAAACGCGCATAAGATGATGAAAACGAAGATCTGTACCTCATTCTGATGTCGATTCAGAGAAAATATTTTGAGGAAGATAAAAAAAATGGTGTTAATGGTGATGTACAAGATGAAAGGAAATGCTGTTTTCATTGCCTTTGTTTGTTGAAATTGATGAAGTTTCTTGGAACTTCTTATACTTGTAAGAAAATGATCCCAAGCAAACATCTTGAAATGGTCTACTATAATGACAACAAATGTAGCATATCTCTGTTTGGATGATGTCTTAGTAAGTAGAATATTAAAGATCTTATATTTTTTTGTTTGATTTTTTTAAAGAAAGACTAGAGAAGTTGATGTGTAGAATAATATAGTTAAGTGGGCTATCTGTTTCTGATAAGCACAGACTTAGGCACTCTCAAATTTTGCATTCTTCTTACTATAATCTTGAAAACAACCATACGAGAAAATTGTCTCTACATAGTATCTCGAATATTTTGCACATCCCTTTGAGGGACCCATCTATGGTCTTAAGGGGTGCCTACCCTTTATATGTGAATTGTGAATTTTGTCCATCCTATTCACTTATGTATCCTAATTTATGGGATATGTGACATGTGTTACAATTTGAAAATTTTTAAAAATATTGATTGTTTGATTTTTTTTCAAATTTCAAAATATGACACATGTCACATATAATTGGGATACTACCCACATGGATAGGGTAATATCTTAAAAAAAATTGAAGCCATATATGTCTAAGGAAGCCATGTTTATCAAGATTAGTCCGACAAAGTTTAGGCATCTTTGGACATGTGTTGACTTTCACCAATTTTGGTCGTCCTTCTATTTTCATCTTGAATAAAGGTCCAAATGGGGGATTAATATTGTAGTTAGACTAGTGTAAATATAAGAATTAACTCTACTTGCATGAGAGGTCACCGCTATTGATAGTGACAATCTCAATTACTATTAGTAAACACCTACAGAGCTTCACCTATATTTTAATATGAAGATTAAAGAATTCTGGGAATGATTATATAAAGACAAGTTTTACTTGATTATATTACAAAGTAGGTGAAAACAGATGCCCAAAATGTATCTGATTGTCAAAGATTGACTGCTAAAATAGTTTAGACTTTTGTCATTACATGTAGAGTGCAATGCATGATAAGGTTAAGAATGTAACATATAATATGTGATATCAAGACAGTAAGTACAAATGATATCACAGTCACATGTGCATCAACACAATGAAATTACAAGCAATAGAGAATAGGATACAAGTAGTTGGGGTCAGTTTGTTTAGGAGGATCAGAGCAATAAGCTTACAAGTTAAACTGAGGTTAAGACTCCATGAGTGTTAAGACTATCCCTGCAAGGATATATTGATGTCTGCTGGGGACTTTCTTGTCTTTTCTGAAGCCTGAATCGATGCCCAATGAGTTGGATTTTCAGCAGAAGTGGAGCAGCTAGGTCCTTGTACCTTATTAGAGCTCCTTTTATCCGAGTTGGAAGAAGGGACGCCATCTGCATACGTTGCATTGACTGTGAACTGCTTCTTATGTTTGACCTCGTTTGGACTGCTCATTAGGAAACTCGCAACAACAACCTAGTATAATGAGAGTGAGAGGGAGAGAGAGAGTTGTTTTTGAGAATTAGAAACATGAATGGCCATCTGATATTTGTGAGTGAGAGAGAGAGATTGAAAAGTGTACCTTAACTGGAGTAGCAGCTAGTGTTAAACCAGAAACTAAACCTCCCACAACGCGACCATCGGGACCTGACAAGGTTATTGTCATCATGCCATGTCTTCCGAACATATCTGGAAGCTCTGCTGGCGTAAAGGATCCAGAAAACGATAGAATTTCAAAAAGACCCTACGAGTAATTAAAGGAAGAAGCCTTTAGGCAAACCTTAAAGATTGGAAAATCTTATCGAAACAATGCAGAGGACAAAGAACAGAAACATTAAGCATGAATTCAGCTCTTTAGGTATAATGGTGCTTCGTTTGTGCTTGTTGTAAACTGTATTGCTTATCTAGGTACCTTCACAACTTTAGAACAAACATATACTAAATACTCCAGCTTCACATTTCCTCAAAGGACTGAGTTGAGTGCATTGATACTAAGTGACCCGAAAAAGTGGGAGCACTAATTTACACTCAGCAAAAGGTCAAAGTGAAGCTTCGACTCTTCAAAAGCACATCGTTGCATAGATTAGCGGTACCACCGATACCTTATGGCACACTTAGATACACACAAGAGTTGTTCTTTTGGCAACATGTAATTTCTCAATAAGAACAAGGAAGCCAAACTTAAATGATGGCATGACTGGCAGCATGCATACATACAACATCATGTATTTATGTTGGTTTGCATGTATTAAGATGGATCTGATAACGTTACTTGAAACATGATATTGATATTTTTATAATGTGTCAAAGCGAACATTAGTAATTTCAACCAATCTTTAGCAAGTCAAGGTATAACCTATATAATGAGAACTATGAAGAGAATTTCTTCATTGCTCTGAAGTGTAAAATATGCGAAAAAAATTCAAAGATCAATGGCAGACCTCGTAAGTCAAAATCCCCCCCGATGAATTGGGATGCCGAATAGTTACATTTGACACTGTCCCACTGCCGGATATTATGCAGACAGCTCGTGGCCCTTGTTGGGAGAACTCCATTATCTTTGTCGAGATATCCTAGTGAAGAGCAGAATCAGCTAAAACAGTTAATAGCATTCACAATAAAAACACTATTTACTTAAGTTTCAATCTTCTAAGGGTACCTCGCCAGCGTTGATGGTGATCACATGTGGCAAAAAGCTTGAACCCGTTGAACATTCAACCCAGTCATCTACATAACAATATATATAAGATATCAGATACTCGTTCACAACATTAATAATCCTTCATTATTCTTCTCCACCTTCTTAGTAAGTATCTAAGCTAAACATTGTGATGAATCTGAAAGCAAATTACCATATTACTGAGAGTTATGGTTTGTAATTATTCATATCTGTATTCACAGTTGGAGTTAACTATGCAACAAAAATATTATTATGTTAACATAATTCAAAAAGAAGTTGCGAAATTATAACGTTGTCAATAGTATAATAATTAGTGTTTTGAAAAATTAGGAAGCCAGCGAATTCCTCATTCTGCCACGTTTTCATGACAATACAAGAACTTGGGCATCATCGGTTGCTTCCAACAAACAGTTGCTGTCATGTCGAGTTAACGTTTTAGCTCTAGAATGAGTATATAAATTAAGTGGGTCAAAACTTGACCAATGAAGGGATGAACTATTATCCTCTTTTATAGTCCCCTCAATCATCAAAACTTGTCTTACGATTCTTAAATCCAATTCGGTAGATGTTCAGCACTAGTAATTAACGACTCAGTATCAACTCATGACAAATTCTTCTATATGTTTTTTCAAACACATTGGTTGGCTAGTTTCTTTAATATAGATCATCTATTACTAAAAGCACTTATATACTCACAAAGGCAACATCAACTTAGAAACAAGAAGCTATTCGAGTACCTAATTTTTCAGTTCCAATCTTGCTCTTATGTTTCTTCTCGGAACTGCTAGGCCGAGCAACACTTGGTTTAACTTCCCCCGCAGACGACGATACCTGCAGTGAAGAAAACACAGTGCGGGCTGATTCATCAGGTTTATACTTTCTAGGCCTGCCTCTCTTCTTCCTCTCAGAGCCTGCACTCATCAAGGTTGACGTTCCAAGCTCTGAAGACTCCATCCTTGGAGCCACATGGTAGCTGGATGGAGCTCCAGGCCCAATTACTGTCACCCCGGAGGCCATTGCTTTCCCTGAATCCATTACTCATAAAATCCTCTGCAATGCTAATTCCAAAATGCTGATATTCCTACAAAAGAATCAAGCAAATCAACTTAAAGTGAACAATACTTCCACAGTAATTTCACCAAGTGTGAAGTGTAACTTACAGCATATGTAGATATAAAACTTAAAATTTCAAGAAACAGAGGTTTATCCCACTAAGCTAAAAAGAGAAACAGAATATCAACATTTTCTCTAATATTCAGCACTTTCTACAATCAGGACAAAGGAAAAATTAAATAACCTTTCTCCTCGATCATAAACAACTGAAATCAAGCCATGCAAAACCCAGAAAGAAACAGTAAACAACCCACAAATAAAAACACAAAAAGGTGACAAAATTAACAGAATAAGATTATTCAGCCCAAGTAAAGTCATTAAACCCAGAATTAAAAATGTAGAAAAAGGAAAAAAAAAAAAATACACGTACACAATATGGTGTTGCTCATCAGCTCAAATCTGATTGCACAGCTATTGACTGTTTACTTACAGGTAAAAGAAGAAAAAAAAAACTGAAGCCCAGATATCAAATAGACAAAAGTGAATGTGGTTAAGAAAAACTCAAGATCTTGGAAAACATAATTAGTATGAGTAATCTAGTGAATAATTGAGTAAAAAATATATAAATGGAAAAAAGTGAGAGCTTCTTTTGAAATTATAAATACAATATTTGCCATTAAAAGGAAAAAAAAATTAAATAGTTGTAGGGGACCAAAGGCTTGGAGTAGGAATTTTGTCAAACATTTTTTCTTTGCTGCTGACCTGCTTCCTGTCATTTTATTCAGATGTTGTAGGTGAGTGCAATAGAATACCCTGGGTGTTTGCGTTATTTACTAATCATACCACTGATGGTTTTTAATGCTTCTATTATGGATTCCGACATGATTGAGGTAACGTAACTGTAATTAGGACAGTAACTGTGAGTGATTATGAGGTGGGACCCTTAAGATCTTTTTTTTTTTTTTTTTTGAAAGCTAATTAAAGTTAATAGACAACATGGAGTAATGATTGATGGGTGGACTATAGGTCTTAACAAATAACCATGGATTATAAACCTGATAATAACTTTGGGTACTACCTTATATTAATGATATTTCGTTTCACAAAAATTCTTGCCTGTTTGCTCAGAATATATAATCAAGTCTCTCTCTAACATTTTGGCCAGGCAAACAAAATTAAATAAACCTTCTTATCCTTAATTAATTTATAAAAATGGCAAATAAGGGTCGATCCCATAGAGAATAGAGGAATCAATTAAATTCATTGGTGCTAATTACTCAATAAATAAACAAGTTAAATGGGGGATTGGTTGGGGCATTATCAAATTAAACTAAAAACTTAACCAGCTATTACGCAACACTCAAAGATGGAAACAAATCAAATAAACAAGAATCAATTAATAAACAAGTACTTGTTCTCAGTTCAATATCCCCATTTATTCTTGATCAAGTTGATTAATTAATAACGTTTCTCTCAATCTATCTCTCAAATCCCCTTCCTTAGATTAGCAACAAGTTTTGCTAACTTAAATCGTCTCTTAAGTTTAGTCTATTAAAATAAGCTCTTTAATAAACTCTGTTCAATTAGACAACCTAATAAGTACGACCTCTAACTTTAGTGTGATAAACGCATTAATCTCTAAGACGATATGACGAACTAGACTCCAAATTTACAAGCTCGATCTGGATATTCTAGAGATGTGTTGCCCCTAACGATTCCAACGTTTCTTGCTATTTATGAATATAAATTTGTAACAATTACGGACTACGGTTCATATCCTAGCAATAGATATTACAACAATTTAATCTAACGAGCCCTACTAAATCGAATTATGCAATATCATAAACAATTAATCAAGCAACACAAATCATTCAAGAGATAGAAATTAAGAAAACGTTACTAATCATCCGGAGTAAATTAAGAATAAAGGTTCAACATCCCTTTGAACTAGCGTAAGGAAATTAGCTACACCATAAAATTTACAATCATGATTTTTCTCTTTCTCTGATCTCTTCTCTCCAATCTATTGCTATCTTCTGTCTTGTCTGCGGCCCTTTTATCATGATAGAAGAGTAATGGGCTAGAGCTCATTCTTCTTTGGCAAAAAAACTTTGGACTTTCGTTGGGTTTAATTCTCACACATTGGATCATCCAATGTGTAAACATTGTACCCAATGTCCATCTTTTTGCATCATCGGCCTTCATTCTTCATTCCCACATTTATCTTTAAATCCAAGAAAATCGAAAATTGGATTTTTTTGAACACATAATGAAAATGTGTAAAAAAATAGCAAGTACAGACATATAAAACGCATTAGAACTATAAATTAATTCAATTAAATTATGCATATTTTTCTACACATCACATTTATATTTAAATACATATTCTTATATATATATATATATATTTAACAATCATTCACCGATTAAATGTAGTATATTCTCATGAATAATAATAGCTTTATCATGTTTTAATTTAACCATGATATAATATTAATAATTTATGCAGTATTCACTATTAAACTACTATCATCAATCTTTATGTATATATTTCGGCAGGGGTGAGTGAGACCGAGTTCGAAGGTACAACACCACGATGCACACATAGACACCACCGCACCAGTATATATTTACAAGACCATGAAATATGTCTTCTCTTGTCAAACCCATTTCTTGAATAAGGTGTAATTAATTACTGAGATAATCAGCAGAAAACTAGTATATGAAAGAAACCAAAAATGTTTTGGAGCTAAAAGCATCAAATCAGGATTTAGATCTCAAAGAAAAGGCAAACCAACAAGCACAAGGAAGACCTACAGTAAATATATTCAACATATGCAACACATCAAATTAATGTTGATAACTGATAACATATGATCCAGAGGGGGAGAGAGAGAGAGAGGACTCAAATGGTATTCCAGAATATTAGTTTGGAAAAGGACATAGCAGTGTAAAACCTCCTTCTGAACAAAAGCAATGGGAGAAGTTGCAACACCC
The DNA here is from genome assembly GCA_028654395.1 of Scutellaria barbata. NCBI lineage: Eukaryota > Viridiplantae > Streptophyta > Magnoliopsida > Lamiales > Lamiaceae > Scutellaria > Scutellaria barbata. Next base: position 6,074,458 of record CM053646.1, on the reverse strand, counting down.
GACATGGTCCAAGCCTGTAACAACAAATGATAATCCCAACTCTGATTAGTGAAAAAATTAGATCTAAATAAACAAAAAGCTCAAAGTTATATTTTCACAGGCAATCAAGTGTTTTTTGTATTCAGAAATAACTGTAGTGGCTTTCATACAAAATAACTCATCAAGCAGCTTTCAGATTTCGAAACTCTCAAAATACATGAAGCAGCATTTGAACACTTGTAGAAAACGGAGCCTGCTCTCATACAAAGCATTACATTGCAATACCTTCAAGCTAGACAAAGATAAACTAGAGGTGGTGATAATCAAGGATTTCAATGTCATGAGAACGTGAAATCAGAGAAAATAATAGCATATAGAAATGATGATTTCACATATTCATTTACTTTGTTGGTCAATCAGAATAGTTTAGCCACATAAAAGAATAAACTCACTAATTTAATTTAATATGAAAGGCAAATGTGTAATCACTTTTGCTGGAAATATTGTTATTCATAAATGATAGATGAATGATATCTCCTCTTTTCCTGATTCCTACCACAAGGATTGCCAAAGGAACCTCACATATCCAATGCATACTCATATATAACAGCATGCAGCAACAAGTAATCTATCTAATAAACAGGAACATAGTGAATAGATGAAATCAGCAACTATGAAAGTCATAATACAGCTTGTAAGCTCCTATTAACAAATTAATACCTGGTAAAACCATGATTTCCAGACAGCATTAAGAGTTGCTTGCTAATTCAAGATATCTCTGTAAGATACACTTTGCAACTCCAATTACTTCACATAGATGCAAAACCATCAGTTCACCTTGCAAAGTAATTATACATCTCTTGTAAAAGAGAATTCATAACTCATTAATTGGCAGATTCCTGCAATTGATTCACAGCAAAAGCTCTAATATGTTTGTAGACAGGTTGTCATAACACTTCACATCTTTGCATATCCAATAAAATTTGTGGCATCTCCAAATTCATATTCCAACTTTTAAAGCAGAAAGTTAAACCAAGATATTTTATGTTCAGGCTTAGACATTAGTACTACTAGCATGTAACGTGTACTAAGGTTTTTCAATGTTTTTCCATTGATGAAGCTTAAAAAAAGACAATGCTATGGATTGTAACCTGAAAACATTAATAAATGATATTTCAAGTTTCACATGATAATCTAATGAATAAACATTAAGAGCACATTATCAAAAAAGCCTAACATTTATTACTTTTCAACCAAGTATAAACACATCTCCTTTAACAAGTTGGCAATCCTTCTTCAGTTGTTTCGGCTACTCCATAAAACAAATTCATACATAAAGACAGAGGTTTTAAAATGCTGTAACTTCAAGGATAAGAATTAAGACACCATCTGATGATTTTATCTATTAGATGTTGCAGATTCTATTTATATGTTACCTCTTCAATTCCATTAAGAATTGACATGAATACCTTTCTAGAGTCAATTTGCAGGGTCCAGTTTACATAACACAGCATTAAGTTCCCAACAAATGCTACGAAAACAAATGTTGAAACAAATCAAAATAAAAAACAACTCAACAAATTTGCCTGATGGACCACAGAGAGGTAACTAGCAAAATCCTGATGACATTATTATTAAATATAAATAAGGTCAGATGAAATCTTCATGTTATGATTCTATATAGAAACAATGACACATCCTTTGAAATTCTAGAATAATGAGTCAATTTCAGAATCAAAGAAAAGAATTGGCATACAGCACGATCTGCTAGAAAATGTGTCATTGATATCATAGTTAATTAGTTGTCATGGTAAGCATAAACATAATAGACCACCCACATCCTTGACAACTAGTTTTTACATGTTATCATTCTTACAATAAAATCAAATTCTTAATTAAACAAATTAACAGTAAGCATTCAACTTGCTGATCTATTGTTCCGGTCTGTAGCTATTTAGACAAGTTTCATATTCGAAAGGGTCAATACCTTATTTATCTTAACTTCTCCAGCTAATTCTTAGACCATAGCAAGATATCTGATTAGCTTTTCCATCAATTGAACTCACCAAGCGAATAAACTTTTAAATTTTCTGCCAGAAATTCATCTACATCACATAAAGTTTATGTCAGGCACTGTCCATCAAAGATGAAAAATGACATCATTACTGTCAATCTTCAAAGAATGTGACCTTTTGTACCAGTCACCAACAATATAGAAACAATGACAACATTGATGTCTGATCTTGTGGGGCATAGATTCAAGAGCATCAGAATAAATGATGCAATCCCAGGCTAGAAAGTTTGCGGACAATAGAACATTAATTGCGTGACGAACAAATGGTCATGAAATTTGATAAAAGTGCGACTAAATTCCAGAACCAACAAGGCAGAAAAAAATGTTATACATAATTATCAGAGAGTGGCGCTATACTTATAGCCCATAGGCTTGAATTAGCAGAGAGGGGGATTTGAAGGTTCATGTAGGCATTTGAAGGTTCAATCGGACTGGAAGTAGGTTACCGTCTGATTGATTATGGAACCAGCATCCACTGAAAAGTTGAGTTTAATTTTGACGTTACCTGTCTATTAGGTATTAACTTAATAATCAAGACCAGAATTGCCAAATCAGTTCATATATACCTCAGCTTAAACATGGATAAGGCAGGCAAATAACAATACATATAATGACATGTAATAACTGTAAATATTGCAATCCTTGAATAAGTTTTTATATGGTACAGAAAAGTTCATAATGTTAAATCTAAAAACAGAGTAAACAGAGGTATCTTGCCTCGAGAACAAAACAATCATCGGACGTGAAAACCAAAATCAGTTCATCATAAAAGCAGCGTAGCTATTAAATGAGCCTATTATTGTCTACATTATTGTCTAAGATGGAAAGTGTACCAGTTCAAGGCCCAATCATTTAGGAATCAAGTGCATGCAGAGATATACAAACATAAGTTTTGAAAATTAGAATGTGTACTCAGTGAGCATGAATATCTCTTTTGGACCTACAATGCACAGATCAAGAAAATTGATTGTACTTCTCAAACCAAAATAAGCGCTGGATTACGGATAAATGTTTAGATGAAGCTTGTTAAGTCAGCATTTTTTTCTTGTGGCAAAACCACAACGTGAAAGAAATTTAACATGACATTGCTGCATCATAATGGTTAAGTGATGTGTTGTTAACAGGTAAATGCACATTGCAATTATGAGAAGAGCACTATGATGTAAGGAACAACACATTCTGCATATTTCAGCAATATCTGTACAGAAAGTTCATGAACTCAAACAAAGCTAAAATGGTTAAATAACATGGGCTCTTATCATAATTTTTTTAGAAAATTGAGTATAAGTTTGATACTCATAAGAGGGTCAACACATAATTACTTAGAAGTATATGCATAGATGCCCAAGTGGCTACACTATACAAATTCCATGCAACAAAGGTATGTAAAGGGCTATGGCTGGTTGGGAGAGCCTTCAAGCTCTGAGAACGCAAATGTACACTTCCACTTTCAACAGTGAATTAAGAAGATGAACACCCAAAAAAACTCAGAATTAGGTTAGTGGGTCACCAAGATAAATGATCTCTACACGATGTCCCCATGTCGGAATCCACCATCACCACAATCAGCTCCAGGGTCCAGTCCACAAGGAGAGTCGAACCACTTTGAATTTTCTGGATAGAAGCTATCCACCTGTATACCCGCAAGAACTACATCTGGCCCTATCGCCTCATCATGCCTTAAGGGCTTGGCAAGCCTAGAATTGCTGCAGCCAAGAATTCCCTTGTCCTCAAATTGACCACATCTCAACCACTTCTCTTCCTTACAAGTCTCACCAAGAAGATCCTTCTCACTCCTGCATTCTTTCCTCATCTGATCCCAAGAAGCAACCTCCCCAAGAGTTCTCCCAAAACTGTCCTCATCATCTTCAATGATATCTGCTTCCTTTCCATCCCCATATATCCTAGTGTGATGGTCATCACCCCAATCTGGTAAATCATGCTCCACCACCAATACATCATCCAGATGCTGTTTCCCTGACAAGAACCCAACAGATTTTGTGCCGTCATCTGCTATATTTCTAAGTTTATTCACTACATCAAAGAGCTCGCGTGACACTGAACCCATCAGGTGGGGCGGTATTTTCCCAATCCTACCCTCAAGTAAAATCAACTCATTCCTCAAATCATGAAGCTGCTGTGGAACCGAGTGCTGTAATTCTCCAGTAGCCTTCTCCAAGAACCCAAAACTATCATTTTCCCCTTCCTCAGCAATCCCATAAGTGTCGTGATCCATCAAAAGACCACCTTTATGCCCAACCATTCGGTGCATAATCCTTGCATTGCCATCCAATGGCCCTGGCTCATGTCCTGAGTGCACTGCATACAACTTAAAAACAGCTGTCCCCTCTTCCTCATACACAAATGTCTTATCCTTCTCATTATAGTTCGATATTGGAACTATCGCCCTTATACGGAATCCACAGCCACACCGCTTTGACATGTATGGCTCTCTCTTCAAAATCCGGGATTTTTTTGAGGAAGCCGGCTCACCAGCTCTATGACACGCGTAATCCTTAACCTCAGCCATAAATGGCTTGTACCTAATATACTTTTGTCGTATGCACAACACGACCTTATGCTTCAAGGCCAACTGTTGCAACTTAACAGGCACTTCCTTGGCGGCTACATCAAAAGACTCTGTATATTCAAACCTACGCCTCTTAGACCTTGGGGCGCTACCAGATGATTCATCTGAGCACACAGAGCAGGCCGCTACGCAAGTTCTAATATAGCTCTCAGGAATGCCATAAAATTTTGTGCCTACAGTCCACACCTGCTTAATTCTCTCTACAGTTTCTCTCAACCCTAGGTGTTTAAAATTGGCATCACTGTGAAACGACATAACTATGTCCTGCCACTGATCAACATGCGATACAAATTGATTGGAATTGCTCTTGAAACAAAGAAAGTGATTACCATTACCGGTAAAAATGGCAGAGGAATCCGCCACCTGGAAGGTGAGCTTGTCCTGGATGCGCTTCCAGGCGGTCAAAAACGCAGTATCCTCATTGCGATCCTTCCACACCGAGCGCCAGCTGGCGAGCACTGCCGGTTGAGTGGCGGCTCGGATCTCCTCCGGCGTCGCTAATCGGCCTTCAATCAAGCACTGAATCATTAGGGCATGAGATTCCTTATTGAAGGTATAGAATTGTGAGGAAATATGGGGTTCGGGGCTAATTCGCAACGAGGAGTGATGATTTGGCCTCGTATTGTGGTTGATTAATGGGGAATTCGGAAAATTAGGGTTTTGAGAGGGCACCGCGATGTCTTGCGGAGGGATGTGGATTTCAGCATCGGACGATGTGCGGCTGCCGTCGTCGTCTTCGTCGTCGCGGAAGAGGTCGATTTCGGCGAGAGAGAAGGCGTCGTCTTCCATGAACCGTTCATGGTGCGACGGAGGTGGGCCCAGATGGTGGAAAAGATCATCCTCAATTTTGCTCGGATTCATCAGTAGCGACGAATTTCACAGTCGCATGAGCTCTACTTACAGTCTGTCTATGGAAGGTGTTCCGGCTGCAATTCTGACACTCTCTCTCTCTCTAAAATAGAAAGCAGTGGATGAATGAGCAGATTGAGTTGAAGGAGGGGTTTAAATTGGGAGTAATGGAACTGACAGCATCACAAAGGACAACAACAATGGTGGGTGGAATTGGGATCGTTTGACTCATGGCAAGCATGCAAAACGCATCCTACGTTAGGAATTACGAATGATCGCTTCCGTTTTTGTTTTGTACCACAATCTAATTCTTGATTTTCTTCTTTTTTATTTTCCTTTTTTGGATCAAGATAGATAGTCAATGCTATATCCATTCACAACTGAACTTATATCTGCAAAATATCATGTTTGATTGTGAATTTGTGCTATTAATGAGAATGAGTGTAAGTTGTATTTGGTTGTAAAAGTTTTTCCTCCATAAACGAGATGAAAATAATAGAATACGTGATGAAAGGATAGAGTAGAAAAAATTTAATGTATTTTTATATCAAGTTTTTTCAAACGTAAAATAGGGTTATGCAGTTCAAATTGGTGGATACGTTGAAGCATACGGTCGAACATCTCTTAATGAGTTTCTTCATATTTTGGAAAAAGATGAAATATTAGGTTTGGATCCAAACTTAAAGCACTTCTTCGACTTTAATTCTTGACTAGGGTGCTCGCTAGAGAAATTGGAAGTTTTCAAAAAGAATTCGTACATTGATTATTAAAAGTACTTTAAAATGATCAATATATTAATAACTGACAACTTAGGTAATTATTATAAATAATAAAAATCTTCAAAATGTTACTTGAATTATATTTCTATTTAGTGATGCAACCAAAGGAATGGTAATGATGGCAAACATACACAAATGATTAGGAGCCTATTGCTAATACATGAACAAACTCTGTACAACTTGATCCTTTTTTTTTTTGCAATTTTCTTGCTAATTCATGAATACACTACATTATCATTGATAAAAGGATAGAATCCAAATTGATGGATATAAATTTTTTTGAGACAAAAGAGTAACATCATGTAAATTCTTTCTAAACTTTAAGTTCGTTAAAGTAGTACACATCAATTAAGGAAAGATAATAACATATCTCGTGTAATTCAAGAAAAATCTAACCAGATTTAATTATACTAGAAATACCTTAAATACACCAAACATTTAAGCCAAAAATGATACAAATTTGGCACAAGATCTAGCAAAGCAACGATGATTCATGTCATAAAAGCAAATTAATTAACTACATATTACAAATTCTTGACATTATAATAACTAACTAATGAAGCAGTTTCTAGTGTGAAGTTGGAGGCCTGAATCTGACGCCTGGAAAGTATCTTGAAACATATTCACGAGCTATAGATTGAAGATCGCCATCATTATCGAGTTCTTGATCAATTGAGTTGCAAAAACTTACCATTTCTACAGACCTTTCGGCCGATTGGGATGTGTCGAGAAGCGACATTTGGATGGTTCCATTGCAAGCTAGTTCGGACGAGGAGGAGGATCGATGGTGGGACGACGAAAGAGGCGGAGCTCGTTGTAGCATAGATATACGAGCTTGAGTATATGCCAATTCAGCCTGGAGATTCACTACCTGCAACGGGAAAAAATGCATCATGATTAGTTTGAATATTACTTTATTTATTTATGAGTTAAGGAATGATTAGTTTGAATATTACTCTATTTATTTATGAGAGTTAAGGAATGTTTGTATTAGACTTGACCCATTCGAATTGTGGATGGGTTTAAGTCCATGTTTGGATAAAAATTATCAAAATCCTACAATCCTATCTTTCTACAGTTTCCAACAAAAAAAATATCTATTTTTTCTATAATTTTCAATATGAAAAAAAACATCTTAATTATGATTCTACTTAAAAGTCATAATTGCAAAATCCTTCTCAAACCCAAATCCAAATTTACAAAACTACCTTAAATCCAAATTCACAAAAGCCACCTTAAATACACAACAAACATAGCTTTAAAGGTTAACACGATCGATTTTTAGATAATTTCTATAGAATAGACATTAAAGAGATAAATGCCTGTAAAAGAATAAATAAAGATAATATTGAAAGATGCTAATACATTTTAGGTATATTTTGCTGGATATGAAAGTGGGCATATTGGAATTGTGGGAGGAGGAAAAGAAAATGTCGATTTTTTATTAGATTCCTATTAGTTTTTTTTTCCTTTCTTTTTTCGGCTAGGACCCATTCTGATTCACAACCACAAAATCATAGGGGGTTTATAATTCCTTTTGGGCCCATTTTGAGCCCACAGCCCAATTAAAGAAAGCTTAACACAACCCAACCTAGCACACGTTAAGACTAGTAGTTGGGCTCACTTGGCCCATATTTCCAGACCCGCATTGGCACACATTTTGCAATCACCCAGTAATTGGTAAAAGTTTTCAAGTGGAAAAATATCATATGTTTCTTGGAAACATTTATTAATAAATGAAGGTTTATTTAAAAATGATTTTTAATAATTGATCATCGATAAGTAATGTAGATATATTTAAAATATATTAGGTGAATTATCATTTTTGGTAACCTCAAAACATTTCAAAACATTCTCACTTCTTAGAATAAAGTATTTAACTGTAACAAAAGTCCATCTAAAAGATAAATAATTACGGTAAAATATATTTCCATCTAATATAACATTAGGATTCCAATATTTTCCTAACATATGCAGATTTATCATTCATGATAAAATTTTGCCTATTATAAAATAATGCATTTTGTAATTAGAAACATGTGTGTACATATATAGACATATCCAGATAACACAAGGACTGTGACGAATAAGTTAAGGACAAATTATAAATTCATTAAAATAAACACAAAAATGGCAAATTAGTCAAACATAAATTAGTCAAGGCATATTAATTCACTGCAAAGGTGTGAATTGGCAAACACCAGCAGGCCACAAGACCTATACCTATTACCTCTGAAATTAATTTTATTCATATATACTTAGATAACGTATATGTATATAAATATACACAATATAACTTTGGGTTGGACTTTTTTTTAACCAGTTCAATTTAACTTAAAAATTTTCAAGAAAACATTTATAAGATAATTTTTAGAGGTAAATTTTAGTCTTTTAAACGAAAATTGCGGAAGAAAATGCTTCCTTATGTCGGTGCTTTAAAAGAATGGCCAATATGTAAAAATTATAAAAACTATTATTTCTCCACTTAACATCGTGTACTTCAAAAATATTATGGCTATTAATAGCACCACGTACCGTAGTTATCTTTTATAATTCAATATTTCGTCACACATTATATAAAAATATTATATTAAAATATATATATATATATGGTCAATACATTATCACTCATACTCCTAAATAATGTTCCAAAATTTAAGATAACTCAAAACGGAGTAGAGCTAGATATAAAAGAAGGTAAAGTAAACCTTAAAAAAAGGGTATTCTTTGTGAATGATGGATCCTATCAAACACAATCACAATTGCTTCTAAAAAAACTACGTTACATTTCTTTAAAAAAAAAAATCTATGTTAAATTTTCTGATAATTAGCACGTGTATATTAATTTCCAAGGGTATAAATCCTTTGTAAAACCGTTTCAGATACTCCTACTATAATTACATGCAAAAAAATTTGTCCCATATATATATATATATATATATATATATATATATATATATATATATATATATCTGCAAAGTAAGTTCGTTGCACAAGTGTTAATATATTATTTGCTACTAAATTAAATTTTCAATTTTTAGTAAATGAAAAAAAGATTAGGGGTGTACCTGTTGTTGAAGGGTGAAAATGTGGGCAACACAGCCATAAACGGGGTCTCTAACCCTAGAGAGGGCCTCATAACAGAGCGTGATAACGGCGTCAAGACGGCAGTGCTGCGGAATTCTAAGCAGCAATTTGGAGGCGTTGCTTGCTCCGAACACCCGATGCACGGCGGCGAAGTGGGCGGCGCCTTGCTCCGAGTCGAAATACGGAGCAAATACGCAACTTTTAACGCACTTTCTTCTAAGGAACTTGCACGCGCCACACGGCCCCCCACCACCGCCACCGCCACCGTCGTTCATGATATATTGTAACAAGAAACTCTCGTCTTATTTGAGTTGTTTGTTAATACTTTTATTTTGGAAGATTGGTTGAGCTAGTCTCTATATATGGTATTTATATTAGGGAAATTGAAGAGGGTTTCTTGCTATATATTTTGCTTTCTCATCTACGATTTGTAGTACGGCCAACATTATATATATTTATTTATTTAAATTTGAATTAGTGAGGTTTATGAAATTATGAAAAGCTATTAGTTTTCATGTGGTGGGTCAGTTGATAGTATCGAGGGGTTTGCATTGTTTATGCACTTGAGTGAAATAAACGGAGTTTTGAAGACTTTTGCAGCCGATTTGGATGATTATTTAATCTATAAATAATTAATATATATTACACTCCACCCATAATTGATTTTTGGGTGGTGATATTCTCTCTAAATTCATGTATGTATATATACCATCATGATTTACACACATTTAGTTCACATTCAAGTTTCGTGTCATCTTATTTTCTATGACTTGATCATGGTTTCGTATAAGATTTTATTTAGATTAAAGTATTTTTTTTCTCTAAAAAAATGGTATTTTATTTTCAATCATAATTTTATGATACATACCATATAATATCATCCAAGTTTTATTCACATTGTTGCGTGGATATAAACATTACATATTTTTTCTATTATAAATATAGTTATTGGACTCAAACTCGAACTCAATAACTTACTTTTAATTTTAAAATGTAGACATAAAGTATTAGCTAGTTAATATTTTAGCTAACGTTGTGAACACAATTTTTGATTTTCTATCCCTTTGTTTTTTGGTATTTCATAGCAAGATAATCATAAAATTAATTAGCTAGTGAAACATATTCAAATCAATATAACATGGTTTCAATGTACTTTTCAGAGTTTTGCACTACAATATTCCCATACATATAGGATATGTATATTTTGGGTTTATATAGGATTGAGAAAATTCGATTTTAAAATATTTATTTTTTAAAATAAAAATAAATAGTTAAATTTTATGTTTGTTTAAAGATTTGTAGGATATGATTAGTATGTAGATGTCAAATTAGTGTTGGAAACGTGTTAAAATATAATATTATATTGTTAGTTGATGTAATTATAATGGTTGAATAATTGTATTAGTAAAAATTTAGATGTGTATTGAAATTTATGTATTAATAAATTATAATATAGAATTGATGATTATATTTTTATTTGAAATATAATCTTTTTTTAAACTCAATACAAAAAAAAAAATTGAGATTTTTTAAATCCCAAATTCTAATTCACAAACACCAATCCAAACATCACCATCAGATTTTTATTTCAAATAGCAGTTAGCATTCGACGAAATATAATATCATAATAATAATTTAAGATTAAAATATAGTAATTAAAAATAGATGAACGTTATCATGAAGGAAAACATTGCGTTTTAACATGCACTTAACATTGTTGAGTTAAGGATCTTTTAGGGGTTGGATTATCCATGAATTTTAATTAATAATATAGTAGCTTCCATAATATTATGGTGAAGAAGAAGGAGATGGATGCAGCTTGCGTGAAGCAAAGACAAAAAATAGAGAGAGAGAGAGAGATAGTAATGGCGACAACCGCCGGAGATAGCCACTGCGTCTCTCTCACGTGCGACCGCTTTCCCACGTGGGACAAACATCCCATCTTCCCTCTCCTAAGTCTTTTCTACTGTCATATCCATCTGTCTTTCTCTCACACACACACACTGAAAGACAACAGTGTTTTACATCTGCAAACCCTAGCTACCCTACTCTCTCTCGTATCTATCCATTTACTTCCCTTTTCTTTGTGGGTTCAATTTAATTATGAACCACAGGGTTTCTATTTTAAATCAGGTTTAGTCTCATATTCATATTTATCATTATATGTGCAAATTTGCAATAAATTATAATTGACACAATATTTATTGGAAATGTTAGAAAATAAAATAAGCTACAATTTGTAGTAAGGAAATAAGGCCTGTATATATATGTATATAAGAGGGAATTTGGGATTTTTAACAGCTTTTGCTACGTTTTAGCTTCAGAATCATTTTTGGTACGTATTTGAGAGGAATAATTTAAAGTCAGTCCACTAAAACCTAAAATTTAAAAGTTCGTAGAGATTGATTCTAATTGCTTATGACAATATGGTAAATATTTAACTGTTTTTTTTTTTTTTTGGATAATTTCAACCTCACTAAAATTGATATAATCGTAATTTTGGTTCTTATCTAAATTTTAATCAAATTAAAATATCATGTATCTTTACATACAAATAATCACTTCTTATTTCAAATATTTCTGTACTTTTATTGTTGAGAAATTCTTCCATGATTAATAAATGATTAAGTTTTTTCATATTTTTTTGCAAACACTCCTTTAAGTTGTATGAAGTACAATTTTTAAGTTTTTTACTTAGTTGACCGTACGATATTTTGCGGTACTTTGAAGATATAGATTATATAATTTTTGTGGTTACATATGGATATACATGACTTTCTTTTCCTTTTTTTTTTTATTGGTTTGCCGTAATGTAAATGACATTGGATATGGTTTGGATGGTCTCTCTTATTCCTTAGCATGTTCATGTTTGATGGGTTAAAAATATTGTAATATATCAGTATATGAATTAAAAAAATAAATTTATATTAATTATGTAACTTATTAAAAAGTGAAGTTTGTGTGTAATTGTTGTATGGATCTTAAATTTATATAATGTGGGTCGAATCGGGTTGAATTCGATCCGAATCAACGCATTTTTTTTACTAACCTTTATATTATGTTAGTCATACCCTTATATTATGTTAAACACATCTTTATATTATGTTAAGCATATCTTTATATATTACTTTAACTTTAAAAAAAAATTCTAAGTTGACAAAAAAAACCTTAATTTTGACAAAAAAACTATAATTTCACCATAAAATATGTAAATATTATACATACCTTTAATTAATATTAGTCATATTTTTACATAATATATAAAGGTACAACTAACATAATTAAAATGTATGACTAATAAAACATAAATGTATGTTTAACATAATATTATAATCCTAAAAGTATGCTTAATATCACATAAAACCATAAAAATATATTTAACATAATAAATAAAAAGGTATACTTAACGTTACATAAATGTATGATTAATTTAATATAAATGTATGTTTAATATAGTATAAAAAATCTAAAGGTATGCTTAACATAACATAAAATTATAAAGGTATGCTTAACATAATATAAAGGTATGCTTAACGTTGCATAAATGTATGCTTAATATAATATAAATATCCTAAAAGTATGACTAACATAACATAAAAATATGCTTAACATAACATAAAGGTCTAGTATTTAGAGCGAATTTGGATGAGTTTGAACGCATCAATCAAGACATGTGGGGACGCGTGCAAGCACGTGGAGGACACGTGGAAGTCGAGTCAGGTCAGGTGTACGGATCCTACACTAATTATACAAAAGTTTTTGTGCTTATTAAAATGGAGTAAATAATTATAAATTAGTTCTCATATATTAGGGGATTGTGGTTTAGGCTCCAGGGAAAGGGATCTACATCTTGTTCTTAAATTTTTAGAAGACAAGTAATTTTATGATACATTGATCTCAACTTAATAATTTGAGGACACTTATGGTCAAAGATGTTGTGAGTCACACATTTAACCTCTAATTTCGGGCAATATATATAGGGAATATATATATATATATATATATATATATATATATATATATATATATATATATATATTCAATTTTATAGTTTTAAGCTTATGTGGATATTCATTGTTAACATTGCACAAAATCCCAATCCAAACTCAATTCCAAATGAATATATGTTACTCCCAAATTTTAGGATATATTTGTTTTGGGTTTATATAGGATTGAGGAAATTCGATTTTGAAATCTTGAAATTTGTAAATAAAGGTGAATATTTAAAATATGTGTTTATTATGAGATTTTATAGATAGAATTATTACTGTAGATGTCAAATCAATATTGAAAAAAGTATGTATGTATAATATTATATTGTTAGTTGATGTAATAATAATGATTAATTTGTTATATTGATAGGTTATATGTTGATGTAATGGTAATATAATAGGTTTTTGGTAGATTTGATAATTTTTAACAAAAGTTTTTAAACAAACAACAATTTGGAATTTTAAAATTTAAATCCGGATTTGTTTACCCTTATATTTTGAATTAAATGAAACATATCACAAATATAACATGAAAATATAAAAATTAAATCACAAACTCGAACTCTAACTTCCCCTGGTAAAAAATCCACTCAAACAAAAAAGACTGTGCTTCTTATCAGGCTTAATTATTTGATATGATAGACAAGTTTTACATTTACCGAGGAGATTTGAAAGTGATTAAACCAAATGATAGTTACTCCTTTTTATCCAATAATGATTGGAGGGATTTGTGGTTAATCAAAGGACTCCTACTCTGTCCCTGAACACGTGCAATCAAAATGGGGTTTTGCTTCAAATTTTTGACAACTTAATCTAAAATATTTTAAGAAAAATAGTAAATTATGGGGGTTCTCTTAAAAAAAATTCGGACTTTAAAGTAAAAGATATATATATATATATATGTATATTGTGAAAAAGATAAATGAATGTAAGAAACGAGAAATTTTAATATTCTAGTGCAATATATATATATATATATATATATATATATATATATATGCGTTTGATTTTGTTCTGAGAGCCAAAAAAAAAAAAAAAACTATTCTGAGCCTAATTATTTCATGCATGTGGTGTCATAGTTATTACACGTGCATATAGTCAACATTCTTATATCAAGTCATCAATTCTATAAAAGACGTGACATAAGTTTGAAGATCTTATATGTTATAAATTAGCATTGATTCATCCACGATTTTAAATCCTTTTAAAAATAAATTATTCAAGTTTCAAAATACAAGATAAAATATGGAAAATTTTAATGTCATATTTACTGATAATAATAATAATAATAATCTCTCTCTATATATAACTCTAGAGTGCATCGGCTGCTTATAAACTCATTTTATTTTATAAAATTTGTTTTAAATTTTTTTATCAAATATTTTCATATAAATGATAGTGATTCATATATTCTATAAAAGACATAATGTTTAAAGTTAATAAAGTTGTAGATTGAAAGGCCGTGGTGATAGAGAAATTAATTACCGGTCAAGCCCACCACCAACAGCTCTGTAATCGATGTTGAATTTTATACCACACACACGTGGGCTGCCCAGTTAGGCCCACACCCCGTGTTTTTACTTATTCATCATTATTAAATAATATGTACTATGAAGTTTGAATAAAAGAATTTAGGGTTAATTTATGGTCTAGTGATATTGTCGTTTCAGTAGGGTTATATATACTATTTGAGAAGTGTAAGAAGTTGGAAAGGAATAGTTGAAACCAATGGGCCATACACAGCAGCAATCAAGTTGAAGTGATCTCTCATTATTCCCCCCCCCCCCCCCCCCCCCAAACACCTAAGCCTTTTTTCACTCTATTTCTGCAAACCCATCTCATAGCCCTTGGACCAACCAACCCTACCCTAATTTATTGTTGCAAATCCACATTTGGATGAGTGAACAAATCTATAATATTTCTCCTTCAACTTTTATTGTTGCAAATCCATACTATACTGTTTACTGCTCATCGTATTTGGTGGTATCGATTAGATTATGTTTGATGTAACATCATTTGTTATGTATGTATGATATTGACATCAATACTTATTTTGTGGCTTATAGAGTATAGTTTAATGAGTATGTATACTAACCAATATATGACAAGATCAACACTTAATGTCAGATGATCTTGGATGACACTTGATAGAGCGTTCCATAGTCAATGTGTTGTGTGTTCTATATTTGGGGACCAAATGGGCCAATTGTGGTTTAGAAATATCATTCAATAATAGTATAATCACATTGTTTCTTTCATGACATCATCAGTATAGTATAATCACAATATAAATGGATTGATCTTTTATTGCATAACATTTTATGGTCTTTGAGTGGAGCAACCTCTACAATAGAGGATTTTTCGTAATTTTTTTTTTTAATTTAGTTTTAAATTTTTTAATGATTTGATTTGTAATTCTTGAAATAATATGATCTTAAAAATGTCACTCGCTTACAATACATATCAAGCATTGGAATATCTCGCATGTTTAACCGGTTTAAAAGCGAAACTTATTATTAGGATTTATTACAAAATAATTAATATTTCACATTAACTACACAAGATTATTTGAAAATCGAATCCAAAACATGTTGTCTACCTTTTAAGACTTGATATGGGCTTGGGCCCATGAAGTCCATCTTTTGAAGAACTTTTAAAAAGACTTGCAAGCTTTCAGTCTTCTTCTCATTGGACCATGACCTGCGTGGCAAGTTTGAAGAATCATAGCTGAATTAAGACCAATGATGCAAATATCGGTCTATTGCAATTTATGTGTTAGATTCGATTTTCTTGAATTGGTAGATTTAGGTGCCAGGTGTAGTAGGCATAATTGGCATTCATCTAGTCGGCGCCTAGTTGGTGGTTGATTTTATTTTATATTTTGGTAAAATAAATAAAAATATATATATATAGAAAAAAATCAGTGTGTAATTAAAGCTTAGGCTCCATTTAGACTCAAAAATTTAGAATTCAGGAGTTGATTTAAAACTCACATATATTATTAAACAAAATTGGTTCACTTAAAAGTTATGGATTTCAAATTCATATTTAAGTATTTTTGGTTGATTTATTACATGATTTTGCAAATTCTTCTTCAAAGTCATCTAACATTTAGACAATTTTGGTGCTAAATATAGAGATGACAATGACTAAAACACCCACTCAAATCAAATAAGGGATATCCAAACTTATACTTGACTAATATATTATATATAAACAATACCATACTTGTAAACAGTTGTTGACACCAAAATTTGTACGGAACAAATTCGAATTACACACTAAATAAATTGGATCGGATTGAGAAAAATAAGCAAAATAAAGTGAATAAAACGATAATTGGGCTTGGTGGCCGGTCAGAAGCTATTTTTTATATATACTTGAAAGGAAAATCTCTCTATATACTCTAATTACAATGAATTCAGAATCCACTTATAATTATGATTGATTTGATTAGGTCTAAAATACATGACTTGAGAAATAAGAATTAAATCTCTTGATTTATTTTAGGGATCTAGTTAAGGAAAATAAAAATTTACTCCAACCTAAATTAGACATGATTTGATTGTGGATTTTGGGAAATAAAAATTAAATTACTTGATTTTATTTTAGGAATGTATATAAGGAAAATACATATTTATTCATATCTAAATTGGATATGGTTTGATTGCGGATTTGTTTCCTTTTTTGAGTGAGATGTTGAAGATCTTCCTCGAAAATATGCTAAGGCACGTGACTTCTTCTGAGATGAGGGGATTTTATGGGGTTTTTTAGTTTACGGCCTCTTCACATTTTAAGTCTTGCTCTCAATATTATTTGTCAAATTCAATTATTTCCAGATTGACTCACCCTGTCTTTGGTTGGCCGAATGTCAAACCGGCCCTATGACATCCACTTTGGTCGACTCATTATGGTCAATCAGCTCTTTCACCAAGGTATCCGAGCTAGCCGGGTTCAGATTGAAGGAATACAACGTCTCAATCCGAATTTATGTCTCATATATATATATTAATAATTTCCAAATATATAATATATATATATATATATAAGTAATTAATATATATATATACACATATTTAAATATATAAAATTAAGAATAATATATATAATTGGATTCAGGTATCAACTATTCACTCTATTTACTTGATATCTATAAAATTCTAGTGGATATTTAAAAAAAATTCTCATGCCTGCCGCATTAGAGTTTGAGCGGGTCTACATCAAAATAAATACTTGTGAGATGGTTTTGTTCAAATGTTCACTATGGTCAACTCTTAATATGTCTATCAATAATGTTTAATCATCTCATCCCCTCGTTATATGGAAAGTAAAATTAATAGACATTCTAGATTTTTAACACATCAACCGTGGACACATATTAATGTGCCTACACTAGATAGGTGAGCAATACTGACTTGTGAGATTGTCATCCTTAACTAGACTTTATTCCATCAAGCGATTCTTGCAAAATATTGATTATGAGATTTTTTTTTCTTAAAAAAAAAAAAAGTAAATTAGGACATTTATCAGAAAAAAATTCAAAAGCAATACGCACGCAATTATACTCAATCAAAGCATTTAAATCTATATTTGTAATGAATATTTACGTAGTGCTTAGGAATTGGACCCATATATTTTTATTATTTTATCTCAAAAACTTCTATATATACACCAATTGCATAGATCTAAATTTTTGCAATTCATGTTAATCAGATCCGACATGTATCTTCTTTCTAAAATGAGAACTCATACATTTAGTTTATTTTTTGTATTTTAAAAAAAAATATGTAAGCATTTTCGTTATAACATTATGTTATGACATTTATACTTTTACATTATATCACTCAGACATGTAATACTTTTTACACTTTTTAGTTATGTTAGTTATACATTTTAGTTATATTAGGTGTACGTTCATTTATTATATAATTACATGAGTAATATCATATAAATATATATATGTACGAATTCATGTGCTAATTTTTTTTTTATAAAGTTAAAATATGCATAAAAATTAGGATATTTGTATATAAAAGATTATACTAATATAACATAAAAGTCAATACATGAATAAAAAATAAAAAATACAGACCCGAATCGACTCTATTACACAGTGACACAGGAGTTTAACTCTTATTTTGTTAATACAATTTCTCAAATTCTAACTAATTCTTTGACTGCTTTTATTTTTTATTTTTTTCTGAGTTGTATATAAGCTTTTGAGTTGCCGTATGTCGGGAACATCCTGTGATTATAAAAAGAGACAATACCCCAATATACCCAAAAAACTATAATTTTAAACCTAAATGCTCAAATATATTTAACTTATCCTCCAAATTACCCAAACACTATATTTTGTTCCCAAAATACCCAAAAGTGCAAATAATTGTCAACGATTTACAGTAATATGTCAGTGATGGTTGGTGTCTGTTAGTTCACATGATACACAGTAATATCTACCTATAAGCTTACACGAAATTGGGTCCCATTTAGGCTTACACGAAATTGGTTCTCATTTAGGCTTCCACGAAATTGACTCAAAATAGCCTTACACGAAATTTGAAAGGGAATAACCTTACACGAAATTGAATCATGAATAGGCTTACACGAATTTCGTGTAAGGTGGGGATGGGAATAACCTTACACGAAAT
This sequence comes from Scutellaria barbata, assembly GCA_028654395.1. Taxonomy (NCBI): domain Eukaryota; kingdom Viridiplantae; phylum Streptophyta; class Magnoliopsida; order Lamiales; family Lamiaceae; genus Scutellaria; species Scutellaria barbata. The sequence goes on along the minus strand of CM053646.1, from coordinate 6,055,457 downwards.
TGAATCATGAATAGGCTTACACGAATTTCGTGTAAGGTGGGGAATTACACGAAATTGAATCATGAATAGGCTTACACGAATTTCATGTAAGGTGGGTGTAACGCCCCGTTTCCTTAAAATGGAAATCTTTGATCGAGACGTTACTTACAAATAAAATTCCCTCATTTAAGAAATTAAAGATAAATAAATTCCAGAAAAATTACTATAAAACATACATTTTTGAATTTAAAACTTCCTTCAGCTTTTAATCATTGGCTACCAGCATCCATCGCTTCCGCGCCACGCCCTAAATTCTTTAGACTGAAAACATTTTTCATAAAAGGGGTAAGTGTCAAAAGGACACTTAGTGGGGTCCATTTGTACAGAAAGGGGACACATAATCTTTTCTTTGCAAATAAAAACATAAATCACGTTGTGGACTCCCAAGTAGTCCCAATGAACTCTAGATAGGTTTCCGAAGATGCCTATCAAGGCCCCAAGCCGACCCGATTTGAGTTATTACACCCCCTCGTGCTGGGTTTCCGAAGAATACCCCGCTCTGATGGGTTTCCGACAAGGAATACCCTACTTGGCGTGAAGGCGCATGCGCAGTTAAATATCACATAGTGGTTCTACATAAGCACATAATGCACATTGAGCACGTTCACGTTGGCCACATAACTCACATAACACGTAAGTACAGAAAAAGCCAGTCTCTTTTGTCTCATTTGAATCAATAGTTCTCCAAGCCATTTAATAAACTCAAACATTGCCTCTTGTCTCAAGTGAGTCTCTTTGAAAACAAATAACTTCCAAAGTCGTATAATTTGCTCGAATAAAACTCATGTAGTGAAGACATTCTATTTTAAAACGATGTCACATAACAACAGAATTTAAATCACATAGTCACATAGTTTTTCGTAAAATTGTACAATTTAAAACATAAATGAGATTTTACCCCCACCTTGGGCTTAACACCGTATCCTGCTCAAAAGCTTTCGATAACCGACTTAATTTGGTTTCCCGCGTGAACTCCCTACAAAGAGTAGAAACGGACTTATTATCTGATTTAAAATAGCTTAAGACTAATAAAATCTATAAAGGAATAAATCCTGGAGAAAATCGATAGACGAGGTTCCTAATTTAAAGTTTACCGAAAATTAGGGTTTGTGGACTTCGCCCCTAAAATTAGGGTTTTTCTCGCTTAAAGGGTCCATTGTCTCGCCGTTTATCATTTTATAACGTCTAGAACTTAAAATACAGAGATTATTAAATTCGGGGGTCATAATATAATTGTTCGGTCCATTTATCAAAGTCGGATGGCGATTCTGTAATTTATTTAGGGTTTAAGGTCTATTTTGTATCTTCTAGAAATTTTAAGGACTGTTCTGCAATTCCAGAAGGTTCTGAGGGTCAAACTTTTAAATGTTCTTAAGTTCAGGGTCTATTCTGGAAGTCTTCATAAGTTCAGGGACTAATAAATAAATACCTAACAGTCCAGGGACTACACTATTATTTCACCTAAACTCAGGGATTTGCAACTAAGTCCCTAATCTAATTAAATTTCCCATTTTAACCCCAAAACCCCAAATCAGCCCTCCCCTGCTCCAAAACTCCCAAATTGCCGCCTCTATCTCATCCCTCGCCGCTGCCGTTCCGCCGCCTCCACTGCCGGCGACCACCCGTCGCCGGCGACACCATCCTCCTCACCTCAAGAACAACATACACACATCATACACATATATATACAATCGCATACATATTTATATATATATATATATATAGTATTCCAGCTTCGCCGCCGCAGCAGCGGCGGCTCCTCCCTACAATCGCGCCGGCGCAACCGAGCGCCGGTCATCTTCTTCTCACCCCATTCGTTCATACAAAACAACATACACACACAATTTGACATATACATATATGCATATACACACACGCAGTTTCATATATATGTACATATACCAAGCATCGCCGCCGCTTGCAGCGGCGGCTCCCAACTCCTTACGCCGGCACAACAGTCACCGGCCACCACACCCTTCGACTCGGCGGCAACACCCGACGGCAGAGCAGCGGCGAAAGGGAGAGAGACCAAGAGAGGAAAAAGGAAAGTGGGGCTGCCGTTTCTAAAAATTGAGCTCTAATCTACGACGGGCTTGACAAGAATTTCACCCTAAATGGAAGGATTACCAGAAACAGGACTGCTGATGGTGATTTGGAGCGGCGGTGATGGTTGTAAAGCGAGAGAGAGATGAGGGAAAGATGGAGACTGTTTTCTATTCTTTCTCTTATTTTTCCTTTCATTTTCATGTTTTTTTTTTTTATTCTTAATCAAATATCCTCTATTGTAGAAATTGGCCAAGTGTACTGGAAGCAAGAAGGAGGTGTCAACATGCCACTAAACTTTCATCTGGCTTGAATAACATAATTGATTAGGTTAATAAATAAACTTAGGTTCTAGTTTGCAATTTTTCTTAATACTACTGAATTTTATAATTAATTTAATTAATAATAATTTTTTTTTTTTTGTATAAACTTGGGTGCTACAGTGGGGAAGGGAATAACCTTATACGAAATTGAATCATGAATAGGCTTACACGAATTTCGTGTAAGGTGGTTGACTATGATGATAGGTGTCAGGGGGTGGGGGGTGGTTTAGCCAAAAATTGGGTATTTTGGGTATATATTATGTTAAATTGGGTATAATAGGTATAATTTAAATGGAATTGGGTATTAAGAAGGCCCACTATTTCTGTTTGGGTAAATTGGGCTGTTCACCCTTATAAAAAATATAATAATTTAACTTTAGATTAATAATTTCTAGGTTTTGACTACACGAGTGGAAAAAAACTTAGGGCCTATGTACAATAATTAGTATTATATGTATTATTTTCATTAAAAAAAGTTGTGTTTCACAAATATATAAGTTAATAAAATAAATCTGATCAAACGTAACGGTGTGAAATGTAACTTTTGCCTCTAAGTTAATTTATTAAATTAATCCATGATTTAAACTATTTAAAAGTAATCATAAGTTAATTATTATAATGGTATTAAAAAATTCAATTAAAACTGATTTTGACTTCTAAAACATAATCTATATATATATAATAACAGAAGTCACTTTATAACTGTTTCTCAATAAAAAAATAATTTCATCGTTTCTTAATAAAAAAATAATTTCACAACAAATAATAAAAGAAATCTTCGTCTAACCGTTTCTTTTTTAATAATAATTTGTTTTTCTTTATTGATTATTTATTGAATATTTATTAAATTAATAAAATTTATTGTCGATAATTATTAAATCAACACAATATATATATTATGAAGATATTATAACGATACATCTAATATATAGATATATATAGATTCTCAAATCTACAGAGGGAATAATCAATTTTATTTAAAAACAATAACATTTTTGTACAAGATCTAATTATTTTAATATATTGTCACTCTATAATCGTTTCTTTTTAAAAAAAAATGTAATTTAAATACTCCAAAAAAAAATTGTTGTTTTCTTAGAAAACTGTTTTCTAATTATTTTAACATGTGAAATATTGTCACTCAATAACCGTTTCTCTTTTTAAAACAAATCTAAAAAAAAATGTAATTCAAATTCAAATACGCAAAAAAAAAAACCGTAAGTCAATCTATAACCGTTTCTCAATAAAAAATTAATTTCACAACAAATAATAATAGAAGTCACTCTCTAACCGTTTCTTTTTAAATAATAATTTATTTTTCTTTATTAATTATTTATTGAATATTTATTAAATCAATAAAATTTATTGTCGATAATTATTAAATCAACACAATATATATATTATGAAGATATTATAACGATACATCTAATATATAGATAGATATAGATTCTCAAATCTACAGAGGGAATAATCAGTTTTATTTAAAAACAATAACATTTCTGTAAAAGATTTAATTATTTTAATATATTGTCACTCTATAATCGTTTTTTTTAAATCTTTAAAAAAAATGTAATTTAAATACTCAAAAAAAAAAAATAACAGAAGTCACTCTATAACCGTTTGTTTAAAGATTTTTAATTTTTTTTAAATCGAAAATTTAGTTTTCTTAGAAAACTTTCTGATTATTTTAATATATTTTATTAGTAATGAAAACAATGTATAACAAGAAAGTCCGGGCAAAACTGTAATTTAAAAAAAAGAAAAAAACTGTACAAAGACATCCAAATAAAAATTATTGTTAGTTATTTAATATGGATAGAATTTCATTTGTATTTTCCCAAGTGCAATCAGTTATTATTTAAAATCATTTTTTAAAACTGATTCCTTAAAAGAAACGGTGAAGGACCCGTTGGATCATCCTCTCATTTCACTGATTTTTTTTAAACAAAAATATCTCTGTATCAGTTTGGATAAAGAAATCATTTGATGAAGAAACCGCTTATATTCCCTCTGCAACCTCAAAAAAAAAAAAAAAATCCTTCTGATGAAGACGAAATCGAGTTGAAGAAGCACATTCTTACTTTTTTTTCTTTTTTTTTTTATCTTTATTTCTTTGTAGCATGACAGAATTTGAGTAGTATTAGTACTCTTTAGTTTTCGTATTGTGGTTGGCAACAATACTGCTACATTGATGGTTGTAGATAATTTTTTTAGGATGAAACAAATTGTTGGTACGTTTGTAGGTGATTGCATTGGGAGATTTGAGTGTGGTGTTTTGGTGGTAAGTCTTTCTTACCTACTTTAGAAATTTTAGATTGATATTGACATTTATGTTTTTGTTGTTTTTTTAAAAGTTGTTGTGGTATTGAATATAAAGACTCTTTATATTGAATTTTTGTGTATAAAAGTTGAAATATTTCAATTTCATGATCTTATAGGTTTTAATAATGTCAGGTGATATGTTTGTTGAAAATATGAGTTATATAATTATAGGTTTTATTGATGTAGAGTGATTTGGTTTTTGAAAATAGCAGTAATGTGATTTGTTTGTTGAGGTTTTATTGATGTCAGGTGATTTGTTTGTTCATTTTATATTTTTGGGTTCATTCAAGTGTTATAAAATGATTGTTACTCTAATTATCTAATTTTTTTGGGTTAGTTTGGATAGATATTTTCCTAAGAATTAAATATGTTTCTCATGTTGCAGTAGATAGCATGTGTTGAAAATTTTCCAATTGAATATGATTTATTTAAGTCATTATATTTATGTTTAAGAATTTTTTCTATTGTTGAGATTTCATTTGGTGTGTAGTTTTTCAAAAGTTGATTTTCAATAATTCTCTTCAATTATTTTTATATTAAAATATTTTTTAAATTTATTGAGGATATTTATTAAAATTTATTGAGAATATTTATATTAAAATATTATTGGGTATCACATAAAATTTATTGAGAATTTTTTTTCTTCTCACATAAACAAAAATATCTCTGTATGAGTTTGGACGAAGAAACTGCTTATATTCCCTCTGCAACCTCAAAAAGAAAAAAGAAAGACGAAATCGAGTTGTAGAACATTCTTACTTTTTTTTTTCATTTTTTTGTTAATCTTTATTTCTCTGGCAGAATTTGAGTGGTATTAGGAATCTTTGGTTATCGTAGACTTTATATTGTGGCTGGCAATACTGCTACATTGATGGTGGTAGATGATTCTTCTAGAATGAATCAAATTGTTGGTACGTTTGTAGGTGATTACATTGGGAGGTGAGATTTGAGTGTAGTGCTTTGGCGGTAAGTCTTTCTTATTTACTTTAGAAATTTTAGATTCATATTAGTATTAGCATGCCACATTTTTTACTTTTTTTTTTCTTTCTCCCCTACTTTCTCTAATTTTTATCATCTCTCATAAGCAAAATTGTCTTTATAGAAAGTTTTTCTTTTTCACATAAACAAAGAGATAAACAAAAATATATTTGTATCAGTTTGGACGAAGAAACCATATAAATTTTTCTTTTTCACATAAACAAAGAGATAAACAAAAATATCTTTGTATCAGTTTGGATGAAGAAACCATTTGATGAAAAAATTGCTTATATTCCCTCTACAACCTTAAAAAGAAAATCCTTTTGATGTAGACGAAATCAGGTTGAAGAGGCACATTCTTACTTTTTTTTCTTTTTTTTATCTTTATTTGTCTGTAGCATGACAGAATTTGAGTAGTATTAGGATTCTTTGGTTTTTATAGATTTTATATTGTGGTTAGGCACATTGTGGGACGTTTGTAGGTGATTGCACTGGGAGATTTGAGTGTGGTGCTTTGGTGTGGTAAGTCTTTCTTACTTACTTTAGAAATTTTAAATTGATATTGACATTTATGTTTTTATTGTTTTTTTGAAGTTTTTGTGGTATTGATATAAAGACTTTTTATGTTGAATTTTTAATATATGAAGGTTGAAATATTCCAATTTCATGATCTTATAGGTTTTATTGACGTCAGGTGATATGTTTGTTGAAATTATCAATGTCATATAATTATAGGTTTTATTCATGTCGAGTGATTTTTTTTTGAAAATATATCAGTGTCATATAATTATAGGTTTTATATTAAAATATTAAAATATTTGCACGGGATTAAATATTAAAATTTTATATTGTTTATATAGTTTATATTTTTAATGAAAATAATATATATTTAACAAAATTTCGAGTGCTACTATAATTTTTTGAGTGATTATATTAATGTATTGATTGATGCAACATTTATTAAATCGAAAATTTATTGAGGATTGTTTGAGTTTTTATTAGATCAACAAAATTTATTGAGGATATTTATTAAATCAACAAAGTTTATTGAGGATTAATATAATTTTTATTTTATTATTTTATTATGAGATTAGTAATATAAATGAAACATATCTTAATTTAATTATCAAAATTCTTAAATCTGGAGAGGGAATAATCAGTTTTTTAAAATTAATAAAAATTTTGAAAAAGAAGTTTTGAAATGGAAGCGATTTTCTTAGAAAACTGTTTTTTGATTATTTTAATATATTTTTAGTAATGAAAATAATTATCAAACAAAATTTCGAGTGCTACTATAATTATTAGTTGATACAACATTTATTAAATCGAGAATTTATTAAATATTTATTAAATCAATAAAATTTATTGAGGATATTTTTTCGTAGACTTAATTGCATTGTAAACTTTTTAAGAAAAAAAGTATAATAGTTTAATTATCAAATTGATATTTATTATATATTTATTTATATATTTACAGTTGTTCTTGACTATGTACATATTTTCTATTTTTTATATAGACACAACATTTATAAATCGTGCATCTGCATTACTAGTGCTTTTAATAAGAAAAGGTTATAAAAGATTTTCAAGTACGGGCGGAGTAGTATTTATCTTTTATATAATAGTAACCTGCAAAACTTTGGGAAGCCAATAAATTAATTAATCCAACAAATTATTAATTCAATGGAGTGCTAGAAAGTCAAATGACATAATTACTTTTTGAGTGATCTCGAATAATAATTGTATAATATCCAATTCGAAGATAACATAATTAATTAAGAGATAAACACATTATATTGTTGCCTAAACATTGCTACATAAGTCGCTATCAATGAACAACGTTTCTTACAGAAAACTTCAAGGCCATGTGTTTTAGAAACGAAACTTTATTTGTCCATTTCTGGATTCTTGACTTATGAAGTACTCGTGTTTATATGCAAAGCAATGAAATTGTTGGTGCTTGACAATTGGAAATCATTGAGATAATTTTACCCTTAATGGGACATTCTTAGTGATGACAATTTGATCAATTAGATCGAATTGGATTTAATATATGGGATATCACCCCTTTTTTAATCACAATTTAGGATAGTGAATTATTGTTTTATCACAATAAATAAATAAATAAATAAATAAATATATATATATATATATATTTTAAATATAAAAATGACAAAATTTTCATATTATATCAATCAACAATCTTGCTCTATAGTACATATGTGAGTGTAAGAGTTATTTTAGACTTTTGACCAAAATTGTGGCAGTAAAATAACATAATTATATGATGTGCTATCTAGAAAAGTTAGTTTTATTGAATTTTGTGAAATAAATGACTATTTTACCTTTAATATATTGGGTCAATTTGTAGAATTTTAGTTTAATCGTATAATCGTTGAGATCACTAATTTTTAATTGAAATTGAAACTACCTTGAATTCGAGGAAAATTTTGATACTCAATTCAAAATGTGAGAATAATTTTTATTTTTTTTACCCGATCAAATAATAGGCCAGTAGTTGAATATGTAGATTAATTTTTAGATTTGGGTATGAAATGATCTTTTTAGATCCTCAAATTAGTTTTGTACACCCAATTAAATTAGATTTTATATATATATATATATGGATATGAGTTTTATTTTAAAAGAATGTTTATTTTGTTGTTGAATGATGTTGTAGCTTGAATATGATGATTTTTTTAGAATGAGGCTATATACACCATAATTATACTAAACATATCCCAAATTATGCAATAATTTCAGTTGTAAATTTTTGAAAAATAGGGTGTGTTTAGTAAGTCATGGGTGTGCATAACCCTGCACCTTTATTTAAATTTGTTGTATAATGTTGGAATAAACAGCTCTAAAGCTTTTTTATTTGTTAGATAATATTACTTGTTTGTTTAATTTTATTTTTATTCGTTTTTCTTATTTTGAAGTTTTAATTATAGTGAGTAGTAATAGGAAATATTTGGACAAGGTATGACTATTTGACCATTCGATGAAGAATAAATGAGGATGGTTAACATATAATTGTATTCCAATTTGACTTGTATATTATCATTCTAGTTTTTTCAAGTTACATAATGACGTGAAATATAAATTAACTTTCGAATGACAGGCCATAATAGTTTAAAATAGATTTTTAACAGAATTGTCCCAATAGGCTGCAACTAAGCTAATTAAGTAATTATAGAGGTTGAGTATTTCAATCAATATGTACACTTATATAGATGAGTGTTGGTATGGTTATTTATTATATAGACCTGAATTTGAATTGCCAGGTAAATAAATAATGGGACAATTAAGTTCCACCTAATAGAAAACTATGTGGATCTGATATTTGTGAATATTTGAAATTTAATATATGTAGATGAGAAAACATCTTATATATAAATATACCCAATACATTGATTTATAGAATCAGTATTTTTCAGTAATTATTAAAATAAAGTATAAATTTAAGACTATATTATCTGATGCTCACCGATGAAACTTATTGAATTTAATAAATCATGCTTAATTAAATATAATCATAGATGGTCAAATTGATAACATTCAAATAATTAATATAATCAAGCAAAAATAAACTGAATTCAAATAATTCAACTTACATATATATTTTAAGATTTTTAATAATAAAGTTGAGATCGAGCTAAATTTCTATTAAATTTATAAGAAAAAAAGATCAAATTACCAAATATCACCTAATATTGTTAGTAAGAGTTACAACCAAAGCCACCATTAACCATCAGAAAAAAAGAAAAAAAAAACTTATATAATATTTCGATCTGAAGCAATACGATAATTTATATTTACTTTACTTATTTTTTGGTTGATATCATATTATTCTATCATTTCTTACGACCTTGTACGAAAATATCATGAATTGAATAATTAATAGATAAAGGGGTTGATTAATTATTATGAATCCAAAAATCTTGATATTTATTTGATAATTCAACAAAATGTAGAATATGTTACACGCAAGGACGAAAATATCGCGATTTCGGCGAAATATCGCGATAATGAATGAATCGATATAATATACACATGCAGTTTTTTTTGGAGAAAAATTGGCGAAATGTTGAAAAATGTCGTGCAAATGTCGTTATCGATGTGAAATGACTAAATGTCGTGGTGTTTTGTCGATATATCGGTAATATATCGTCATTTTACAGGTGTCGGCTGTTGAGACAAATTTTTGAATTTCATTTTTTTTAAAACTATTTTTGACATTTTAGACTATGATTGCAGGTGTTTTCTTTTCTTTTTTTATTTTATTTTATTTTATATTTTTCTCTCAAACAAATTTAAATTTTATAAATGATTTCTATATTTAAATTCTAACATATATTACTTTAATAAGTTTATTAAATTTTTATATATTATTTACTAATGTCTATTATCAATATAATTAAATTGATATCATAAATAGCCATATTAATTAATTAGCTTTAAAATTTTAGTTATTATAGATTTAATTTATAAAATTAAAATAAAATTAATATGAAAATTGTATGTTTGACATGTATCACATGTTGATGTGGTCTTACTTTTATATATATAAAGATAAAGATATTGTTTACTAAATTTAAAATCACATATAACTAATGTATATTTTATTATTGAATTGGATAAATAAATTAAAAACAATCGATTAAATATATATTTCACTATTCCTAAATACAATCAATATTTTATACCTTTTTTAATTAAATAAATTTTATGATTCACATATTATTAATTTGTAGAAATTTTTATTATATCCAAACAAATTAAACAATGAAACAATACTTCAAAATTTATCATGTTATCATAACAAATAACGTTTATATAATATTTTATTTATATATTTATTGTAAATATATCATTCTATTTAAAATTTTAAGTTCAATATATGTATTAATGTTAGTTATAATAATCTGTAACTAGTAGATATATTTTTTAATTTTTTTATAAATTTTTTATATTTTTTAAAAAATATCTGATATTTCCACTAAAATTAATATTTTTGTAAAATTAAAATATCAATATTTTTATCCAAATGTATTTAAAAAAAAAAGGAAAAAAAAAAAGGACTTAGATGGAGGTGGCAAATTAAATAGGAGACAGTATATTATAGGTAGGTCATTGATGAGCAGTGAGGATTGATCAACGTCAACTATTCTAATTAAAGAAGGTGTCAGTTAACGGGGTTAGAAGGGGGTCACACGTGGCAGTCAAAGGTGGGACCCAGATGTCCATCATGTCATTGCTTCCTCTTCACACCACATCATTTGGACCGAAACCGGACGGCGCGGCTATGGCGCCGTTACGCACTATTTGTTCATTCTCTTTCCTGCTATATACTCTTCACCACTCATATCTATTTTATTTTTCTTGTGAAAAAAAAAAACAAACCGTTAATTTTTATTTATTTTACCAATTATTTTGAAATTATCAATTTTATTACCAATCGATATCAATTTAGCCAATCTTTAAAAAAAAATTTGATTTTATGATGATGTAGATTACATTTAAGTAATAGATAAATCGTACATCACTTAAAATCTATCAAACCTAATTAATTATTATAAATAAATAAATAAAACTTTATTTTCATTATTTTTTTAACTCTTTTTATTTTGGTTAAAGTGGGTTAACTCACGATTAATCAATATTAGTTAATTTTAAGTTATTTATCATTTATTTATTACTTATATGACATGATCTACATCATCATACAATAATATAATTTTGATAAAAATTATAAATTAACTAAATATGAAATTAATTGGTCTAATTATGGTCAAAAAATTGACAATTTTGAAACAATGGACTAAATTAGAAAAATTATGTAAAATTTTGATTTTTTTTTATAATAATGCCTTTTCTTTTCAATTAACTCTCCAAAATTAAAAATAGTCTAGCATTTTATTTGAAGTACTTGTTTTTCATTCATTACTAAAATCAGAGTAATTTAATTTAAAAATTACACTAGACTAGAATTGAGGTGGAGACGTTCATTCGTACGTACCAAAATGTGTGCATACCGATTTACTACTCTATAAGAATTAATTATTATGATACACGGTGTTGGGGTATTTTATTTTATGGTATAATTAATTGTTCTATTATACATTTCTATATAATGTACTAAAATTTATATATATATATATATATATATATATATATATATATATTATGAAGTAGTTGAAGCGCGATACAAACAAAACGGTGAGTAGATCCCACAAAGATGCCGACGTCATCAATGTTCCCCTTCAGTTACGACTGTCATCATCCTATACTACGTGAAAACTTTGACTATTTGACCATCATTATTAAATTGATTTTTCTAATTTTTATGCTTTGATTTTCTTATTTACAGTTTGGCCCCTATATACAGTATTTTTTTATCCTTAGAAGTAGTCTTGTTAAGAGTCTCTTAGCTTAAGACAGATCAAATCAAGTAGTGAAGTATACGATGTATAATTTTTCTTGGGTTATTATCGAGCGGTTTTAAAAATTGAGTGTTGAATATGAAAATTATCATTTGATTTATACTTTAATTGCACTGAATTTGAGCATATATCAAATTCATAAATTGATATAATATTTATTACTATTTATCTTTCTTTACTTGTAAATAACTAGATGAGTTTTAAGTTTTATTAAATGTAAAATTATGTGAAAAAAATATTTAAATTTGAAGAATTGAGCTTGAATAAATTTTTAGGGATCGATCCATTGTCAATCAAATGTTGAATACTTTAATAAGATAATATGGTACTAGAGTTTTAAGTTGATTTAGAGATCGATATTTGGCCCCATATTTATTTTGGATGACAACAATATTAAATCATATGATGAAAAGATAATACATATGAAATTAAAAGGTGTAAAATTATTTTTTCTCAAAATAGAAATTGTACGAAATAGTATAAAACTTTTTTTTTTTTTGACATATGTATACATGTAACTGATTCGTGAATTATCTAAAAGTTGGAAATTGTGAGAAAATTAAAATATAATTGCACGAATTCGATTACATGAATGCCACTTTATTCCGATATTTTAGAACATTTTGTCGTCTTCAAATAAGGAGATCGTGACCTCTAAAGAAATATACGTGAATTGAGTACGTTACATATTTGACCGTTATTCCAATATTCACGGATTATATATCAGCTTTTTTGACTATGAAAATTGCGAATACCAAAAAGTATTACATAAATCTAATTCCAAAATTTCATTTTTCCAGACACATTCGAGTAAGCCACTAATTGGTTAATTAATATTATAGACATTTTTAAGCTCGAAAAAATATATACACGCACACATAAATATATTATTGTGACATATTTTGAAATTACCTATTATAAAGAAAATCTAAATTTTCATTTAAGTACTATACATAGGTTATAGAAAAAAATTCTTGTGTAAGAAATAAAATTCTCCATATTTGTCAAATCCCTCCTAGAAAATATTTTATTGATTTTTTAATTTATACTACTCATCACTAGTGAAACCATACCTAGAAAAAAATTGTCTTAGTCTAATTGATAGAAAATCGCTTTTCTATCTTCAATTTCTTTATTTATTAAGTTGGTAAAATCACCAATTGCAATCTTCGACTTGAAAATAGAATAAAAGTGGTTAGCGATCATGACAACCTCATTACACATCTAATATCAATTACTATTTTGAGGATATAGTTTATGTATCCCTACATTCTATAAATTTGGTTCCTATTTCACAACACATTTAATTAATTATTATTTAATGTCTCATTATCTCAATAATTCCGTGATAATTACCTACCTAGCCGTGTAATGATACATTACACGATTTTTTAAGATGAGCTATAGTGAAAGGAAGAAAGACAATAAAATAAAAAATTTGTGTGATTCAGGTTTCAAATTTAAAAATTACAACATAAATTGTTTTTAAAGGTGGAGTTTAATTCCCCACATATATATATATATATATATATATAATATAAAATAGGATTGAAAAATAAAGTAGAGAAGGGAATGATGAGGTGTAGAAAGTCCTTTTGAGAATGAAAAGGTAGAGAGAAAGTGAAACGGGGTTGGCATTATTTGGCTTTAGGAAGCTTAAAACACGCAGTGAGGCCAAAATTTTGTACACACTCTCCTCCAAACATCTCATCCTTTATTTGTCTGGAAATGTGAACTAGCATCACTGGATTGGGATATAGATACACCTTTTTTGTATGTATAAATCTCGAATAAACGATTGAAAAGAAAAAAAAAAAAGACTAGGTGATAAAACATGAGTTTTGTTAAGGCAAATTCACGAGATGAATAAAAAGCAGGTGGCTTATCGCATGTTTGCTTCACGCAAGCAGCTAATGGGGGGGTTTGCTTCATCGCGTGGCTTCAAAGTTTTCATTTAGTGTTTAAAAACCAACCCCCCACCCCACCCCACCCCCACCCCTCTTGGAAACAACAAATACCACCAAACCCTAAAGCTACCATATATTCTAGAGAGATAAACAGCCTCCCCTCACCCTCTCTCTCTCTCTCTCTCTCATCCTCTCGGATGAAAACCATTGTTATGTAATTGGCTATATATTCATTTAGAGGGGAAGAATTGAGACGATGAGTAGTGGCAACGTGGCAGGCAGCAGCAGCAGCGGAGGCGGCGGCGGAGGCGGAGGAGGTGGCGGCGGCGGCGGTGGGCCATGCGGGGCATGCAAGTTCTTGAGGAGGAAGTGTGTGGCAGGATGCATATTTGCGCCGTATTTCGACTCGGAGCAGGGGGCGGCCCATTTCGCGGCGGTGCATAAGGTGTTCGGAGCGAGCAACGTGTCGAAGCTGCTCCTCCACATTCCGCCGCACAAACGCCTCGACGCCGTCGTCACCATTTGCTATGAAGCTCAGTCTCGCCTCCGAGACCCCATTTATGGCTGTGTTGCTCACATTTTTGCTCTTCAACAACAGGTATGTATAAGTATATATATCTATCTTGAGAGTTTAATTATGTTGATTGATTATTTTAATTTGTGGTTAATTAACTATTTATCCTTAAAGGTCTGTCTTATCAGGGTTGGTGAACTAATGACAACCCTTCCTCTTCTTCTCTTACAAACTTGCGTTGCTTTCATTTCTTACAAAACCCACAGTTTGAAAGACTCTTTCTCAACTGTTGATTTAGTACTATAACTTATATTTCCCAAATCTCATCACCAAAGAAATAAAGAAAATCTTGAATTTGGCATGCATTTCTACATTGAGTTTAGAACTGATTTTCTGATCTGTATCTCATTTTATATTGACAAGAAATGTCAATGATTTGTGTAACAAACATATATAGGAAACACCAAAACCTGAATTGGGATCTGGTTTTATCTCTTTTCGGAGTTACCTAAATGCTTTATCTGGTGAATATAGCACTGGGTATACTTTCTCCCTCACATAAAGATGGTCCCATCTCAACTTTTCCCTTCATCTGAAAACAATTATAGCAAACTTTTCTTATTTAAGGTGAGTTAAATGTCGTTTTCCTTAATAAATCATTATTTAAACAATTTGGAATTACCATTCTTGAATTAACAAAATTAAATGAGGGTATAAGAGGAATAGGAATTTTAAAAATACATCTTTCAATATGTGCAAAAAAGATATATATGAGCTATCTTTGAGGGTTAAAGATAATATATCATTGGATATAAGTATAACAATTATGAGACATTTAAGTTGGAATTTATAAGGGATGTCATTTTTTGATTAAAGACTTGTTTGGGAGTAGGAATATAGTAGTGATTTCAAACACATTGGAGAAGTACGAGGAGTGTGAGGAAATTGTGGACCGTGATGTGTTGCATTGGGGGAACAGTTATATGTTTCGCTGAAATCAAGAAACCTGATTTTGATTGATTAGCCTATGATGATGTAGTTGGTCTCTGCTAAAATAAAAACCTTAGTACACTGTACATGCTTCTGGGCCTTTTTTTCTTTCTTTTTTTTTTTTTTCTCTTTTTTTTTTTCTTTCAAAAATTCTTATAATTTTGCTGTTATTGAGGTATTGGTCGGTCATTTTTGTGTAACGCTTGGAAAGAAATGGGGTCCTCATGAGTTCATACATTGCAGGTCTTTAGGTACTATTGTTTTTTACTGGTTGGAACACTATAATATATATCTCTAGATTTCTTAATTTGAAAATAATACTCTTTTCATCCTGAAGGAAAAAAATAAATCAGGTTTGGAAAGGTGAAATAGCCCTAATTTGGTAAGTGAAATTAGGGTCTTCAAATGGAAGTTGAATTTTATTTGGTTACAATTCAACTTAAATACTTTGAACTTAGAGTTTGAGTTTATCAGATCTAAGATTTTAGGTTCAATCTTTTTTCTTTTTTTGTTGAAGTCTATTTTGTCTTTTCTTTATAGATTTCATTTTTTAAAGTATGATTTGTCAATAAGGACATTGTTTATATATATATTTGATGATTAGAAAAAAGATCAATCCTGCAACATAGTATTCTACACATAACTTTGCAGCAGATTATGTCTGAATGTGTCCTCGTGCAGTTGCTTTCAGCAGAAGGCATGTCGCTGTAGAAGTGGTCTTTTCAATAGGATTTGCTTGGTTTCATAAGTAACTCCTTGATTTCAAATTTGTTGACAATTTCTTAAGCATCAACCATTTCTATATATTAGTGTAGATTTTGTGTTGCATTATTTACTTGTTCCTTCTTTAATTTTTGGGATTAATTGGGGCTTTTCGAAATTAGCTTAGACAAATGATCTTCTACTCTAAAACTATGTGATCTGTCTGATACTATTGCACTAGCTAGTAAAAATATGATGTATACGTTAATAATACATTCACTATATAATATAAATGAATACTAGGTACAGAAGAAAATTAATAGAAGACAGCTACAAAATGTAATAACAAAGACTAATGATAAAACAATCGTAAAATGTCATTTTATTAAATAATTTTTTTTTTTTTGGCTTTTTTACCTTCCCATTCTTTTCTGCATTATTTTGCCAAAAGGATTAATACATAAAAATTCTTGCATTTTATTTAGAGTTAATTCAATCAAAAAAAACTTATAATTAATCTCTTACATTTAGTTCATAAGCTTAGCCATAACACGGTCTAATCCTGTTCTCATTCCTCTATTCTTGTGATAAACCCTAATCCAAATTGCTATGATGCATACTTGTCTCTTTGGGGCAAATGTTGATATTGCAGGTGGTGAATCTGCAAACTGAGCTGTCTTATCTACAGACCCACCTCGCCGCCCTAGAGCTTCCATCTCCGCCGCCGTCTTTAACACCGGCGGCGCAGCCGCTGTTGGCGCCATCTGCGGCCCAATCCATGTTAGACTTGCCGTCGATACAAACACCATATGACTTCTCATCACTTTCCGATGTGGCGAATATGCCTTCATGGACCCTTTATCAGAGGCAGCAGATAGATCAACGTCAGTTTCCGAACACCGCCGGCAGAGCTCCGATGGAGATTCAGCCATCTGCCGCCGTCGGCAGCGGCGGCGGTGATCTTCAAGAACTTGCCCGTGAGCTTCTGAACCGCCATGCACCTCCTGCAATGCCGTGCAGAAATCAGGCTTCAGCTTTGCCACCCAAATAGATTAAAAAGGGAATTGCTTGTGAAATTCAAAGAAGAAAAGGAAAGGAAAAAGATGAAGAAAATGTGGAACTGATCAACTAATTGGGAGTAGTCTAATTTGCCCCACTGACACTTGAGGATATTTCTTTTTAATTTCTCTTTTTTTATTGGGGTCTGCACAGTGGGAATCCAAGTAAGTTTTCTTGGTCGATCGATTAATCGATGCTAGTTTTTGTTATGGTTAAGTCCTTTGTGAATGGTACTCTTTCGCTTCTCTATTAATGGAGTTCAAGGTCTTTTTTCTTTTTTTCCCCCCTTGATGAGTTGCATTATTTTTTGTGTTGACATGCGGCAAATTGCAACTTTTACATAAAAATAGATGTTTTGATTTGGGATACCACCATTTTTTTTTATCACAATTAATATAATTGTTTGTTTTTTTACCACACAATTGATAAATAGTGTATTTTTTTACTATAATTTAATAAAATGATAAACTTACAATAAGACATAAATTAATGGTGATAAAACAAAATTATCATCACATCAGTCTTTTTTTACAATATTCCACATGTAAATGTAATAACTATTTTGAAAATTCACCAAAATTATGGTAGAAAAAATAAGAAATTATATTGTGTCATAGAAGAATCTTTCTTGTGAAACCCCATTCTTAATCATCCATATTTATAAATATTTTTTTTTTGGTTAGATTATTAAATTTTGATCTTTTATAGTCAAAAGAAATGATTTTTGTGCACTATACCCTTATAACATTTGAAATGTAATATGACAGTACGACAGTGTAATATGGTGGTACATACAGCATCAATAGTGATACATAATTATAATATGATGGTACAAATCACTATCATTATTGTATGCGAGTGTACTATGGTAGTACGGACTAGTATGAGATGAAATATATATAATGGTACAGGTTGGTACAATATTAATTTCATCAAAGATATAATGGTCCAAAAAAAAAATTCTCTTGACAAAAAAAAAAATTTCAAACTTTTGATTAAAAAAATATTTCTTTTTATAATGAATTACGTATAATTTCAATTTTTTTTTATTTAATTATGTGGTTTTTCGTGATATTTTGGCTTTTACTTTACACTTATTTTGGAAAATGATGCATGGTCTAATAATAGTTTTGAATGATGATTGTGTAATTTCCTATTTTGACTTTAATTAGTCATAAAACAATCTACTTTCACATCATGACCACCTAGGAATTGAGACAAGTCTTGTCGCAGTTAGTATTAAGACCACACCTAAACATTTTATCGTAACTAATCTACATCTAAATCAACAATCTTGCAGTTAATTAGCAATATACAACCAACTAAAACAACTAAACATCGATACAAGTCGTTCTGCAGCTAGTAGCATCCAGACCAATTTTCTTACTAAAAATTGATGATTTTACCAATTTCAAAATATGTGGCAATTAATTTGTGAAACTTTTTTTTTCCCCTTATTGAGACAACTTCCACCAAGTAAATTTGGCAAGTGTATATCACTTGATGACCCTAATTGTAGCATCCCATATTTTAATAATAATAATAATAATAATAATAGTAATAATAATAATAATAATAATAATAATATTTTGAGTATTTAAAATTTAATTAATGAAGTTTAATGAAATTAATGGATAGCATAACACATCTTGCTAAAATTGTATACATTTGGCAGCTTTTTAAAACTAAGTGGAGAGATTTAATTAAGAGAATAAATTGAAAATGAAATAAGTTAAAAAGAAAAGAAAAGAAACTATCTCTCTCTGCTCCAAACATCCGCCGCCATCACCATCTTCACTGCTTCTCCTTCTCGCGGTCAGCCAGTTTTTCCGGCAAGTTTTAATTAATTTCTTGCACTTAATTCGTAGTACTTGTTGAGGTGTTTACGATTTTGGGCTCGAATTAAAGATCGATGGTGGATTTCTTCTTTTCCCCTTTCCTTTTTCCCCTGCTCTGCCGCCGCGGTGTTGTTGTTCTAGCCGGCGCTCGGTCGCGCCGGCGATGGGGTTGAGAGGCGTGGTGGCCGGCGCTTGCAGCGCCGGCGAAGATGAGTAAAGGCCGCCGCAGCTAGCGGCGGCGACGCTGGAATATATATATATATATGTATGTGATACTGTGTATAGATATATGTGTGTTTTTGCTTGCTGTTGTGGGTGGAGGATGGTGATGGGGAGGAGCCGGCGCCGGTTGCGCCGGCGTGGTCGATGGAGGAGGCTTCCGCAGCTAGCGGCGGCAGTGGTGGAGGTATAGATATATATATATGTATATATTAGAGTATAGATATATATGTAGGTTGGTGTTGGGTGTTGGCTTAGGATGGAGGTGGAGGAAATTGCGCGAGGGACGGCGGCGCCGGGCTGGCTCCGGCGAAGGTGGGAGAACAGGCGGGCGGTGGTGACGGGCTGTAGGGGCTGGGAAAAGGGGGAAAATTTTGGGAATGGCATGTTTAGTAAATTGATTGAATCCTAGGGGTAATTTGCAACATAAATGTTGCTGGAACTTTTGAAGATTAAGTATAGTAATTTCTGAAATTTTATAATTAGGCTTTAGATAATTAAAGTATGCTTTAAGGCTTAATTCATGTATAATGATCAAGGAAATAAGGAAACTATTTAAATTACATAGCTTTCTTGAATAATTGATAATGATATGTATTAATTGCTTAATAAATTATAGAATTATAATAATATGTTTGTAGTTAATATTAACTTATATATTGGAATTATAAATGTTATCATATAATTACTAGAATTTAATATATGGAAACCGGACTTTAATTAAATAATAAAGATAAATTATTTTAATTAATTATATTATTTTAGACTCCTTATATCACCGATTAGGGTATAAAATTCTAGATTTTCTTATCGAAATAATTAAGAAAAACCTAGTTTTAGGACGGACTTTGGACTTGAGTATTATTACATTAATTATTATAATTTAACTAAAGAGTTAATTGGAATTTTAAGTTAGACCCTATATTTAGTAAGATTGCTTTTGAGACTAAAAATATAGACCTAAACATAATTATAGACATTATGTATGATCTTCATAATTTAATAAATAAATCAAATGCCTAGATTAAGAATATATTTTAATTAATAATAGTTCGATTAGATTCTAAATCGAGCATTTATATTTTGTAGGAAATTATGAAGAGAGGAAAGAATTAAGCTCGGATAAAAGTAGACGTTTTGCAAGCATCTCCGTAAAAGGTGGGGGTAAAACTTTAATTATGATTTTAAATCGTACAATTTTAAGGAAAATTATGTGACTAAGTGATTTAAATTCCGTCATTATGTGCTGATGTTTTCAATGGAATTGTTTTCATTACGTGAACAGTATTTCGAGTAAATTATATAAATTTGAGAGCTATTGATTTTCAAGTTACGCAAATGCAAAGGATGTCAATGATGATAAGTCGGGATAATACCCGCTAAAAAGGGGTTTCTTTAGAAACCAACATATGTCAAAGGTTTTCTGTACTTATGTGTTATGTGAATTATGTGACCAACGTGAACGTGACCAATGTGCACTATGTGTTATGTGGAAACTGTTGTATGATAATTTAACTGCGCATGCGCCTGCACGCCAAGTAGGGTATTCCTTTTTGGAAACCCAACAATGGGGAATTCTACGGAATCCCAACAGGAAGAGGTTTTAAAAACCCAAATGGGGTCGGCTTGGGGCCCGATAGGTATTCTACGGAAACCTATCCAAAGTTGCATTGGGGCTCTTCGGGAGTCTACAACGTGTATTATATGTATAATATGCAAGTAATAGTATGTGTGTATTATTATTATAAAGTCCCCTACCCCACTAAGTGTCCTTTTGGCACTTACCCCTTTTATGTAAAATGTTTTCAGTTTAAAAAATGTAGGGCGTGGCGCTGGAGCGATGGATGCTGGTAGCCAATGATTAGAAGTTGAAGAAAGTTTTAAATTCAATTCAAAAATGTATGGTTTATAAATAATCTCTCTTGGAATTTATTTATCTTTAATTTCTTAAACGAGTGAATTTTATTTGTAAGTAACGCCTCGGTCAAGGTTTATCTTTAAAAGGAAACGGGGCGATACAGGTGGTATCAGAGCAGGTCTATGATTCTGTAGACTTGCTAAAATATTTTTGTTTTCTGAAAAAAAAAAAAAAAAAAAATAATCTCCTTATTGTATTGTGAATTTAATGATCAATAAAAAGTATATCTTTTGTTCAGAAAAAAAAATATATATTCTTATTAGCTACCAGCATCTACTTCTAACCTACTGCTCCGCCTTCGCCAAGGTATGCTATGCTATGTTCAGATGTTTAAACTATTTTATGAACTCGTAATTGCGTAGAAAAAAAAAAGTCGTATAGACATTTTCTTATGATTGCTTAAATGCATGGTTTATGATTATGTGGTTGTGGGATATCACTGTTATCAACACACTGCTTGCTGGACGCCGCCACTGAGCCGCTTGCGGCCGCGGCATGAGCTCGTGTGCGTAAATGGCCGCGACAGGAGTTGGTACAGTGTTATGTGATTGGTTAAGTCATGTTAAGCTATGTTATATGTGAAATAATGTTATGATGACAACGATGATAGAGAAATTTATAGATGTATTTATATGATCAATGGAAGCAGGTTATGAGTTGAGTGAAATGATTCTCAAAGATTCTAATATCACATAGACTTTAAGGTAAAACATAGTTTCCATAAAATATGACCATAACTAGAATAACATAGATGCTCAAAATGGATTTCACATGCCTTGAACCGTATAGATAGAACTACGTTGAAAATTTCATGATAGATTCTATAGGCTTATGTTCGTAATAATAACACGTTTTGGCCTTACAATCAATCAATCATGGAATATGACTTTAAAGGAAAATCGATGATCACGAATGTTCAAAAATCTCTTATTAAATATTGAAGCCTGTCCACTTTCTTTTCTATATCGGGAAATATTCATAGGAATACGAAGCCGATTTCACCCTCTTTGATTGGGGAAAGACTAGCGCCACCACAGCATAGTGATTCAACCACGACAGATATTTACTCCACTGCGGTTACACCAAGAATTTCCATACGAAATAGTCCCGGAATGAAAGGTAAACTGGAGAAAGTAAAAGTATACTGGAGGCACTCCCTCGACCACCAGCTCAGCTCGCTTTCTTCATTTTGCGAATGGAAAAAAAAAAAAAAAAAAAAAAAACGCGTTTTCTCTTTCTACTCCACGAGGAGCGTTTCGAACGTACATGATATCATCACGACTTCTTTTTTCGTACCGCTAGGAATGCTTAACGCTACTTCGCCAATTGAAGTTATCTGCGCATAAACTGAAACCATTCTACGTGCGACCTTCGTCGAAGATGAAGAAAATAAAGTTAAGGAAAGGAATTTAAATTTATTGCTCAACGACCCGCTTCCAGACTAAAACTCTCTTTCTTTTTCCATTGAAATCGGATCGGAGAAGTGATTAACAGAATGGTAGCATTTCTATAATAATAGATTTTAAACAATTAAGATTTAAATCAAATCAAAAACACGCTATCCTTAATCCTCCTTTATCAAACGGTTTCGACTATTTAATCCGCCACCTTCAATGGAAGAGGAGAACTTGCAAATGCGAAAGAATGATTAGTGGCCCCAGATAAACTTTCCGCTCACCTAATTCGTACCGACGAGTAGAAAATTTCATGCGTTATTTTCAATTCATCGAGGAGACGAGTTATTGCGAAAATTATATGATAGAATCTTATCCTAAAAAAAAAAAAAAAAAAAAAAAAAAAAAAAAAAAAAAAAAAAACGCTAGACGCTTTAGTAGGAGCCTACATTTGAAGAATTGCGCTTTCTGGTTGGACATAAAGGAATGACGTACACCGAGATCATCGAGAGAGCTCAAGAAGTCGCCTGCATATGTGTTTGGACTACGTAATTCCCGAAAAGCTTGCTAAGACGCTTGAAAAAAAAAAATGGGACGATCGAAATCAAGAACAAGCCACACTTTTTAACCAAATAAAGCGACTGATAGTGAGTGGCACTCTGAACGCCTCTATTCTCAGAATGGGAGCCGCCTGTCCCAGATACGAAAGAATTCACATCGGACAGTACCGCTGGAGGACTGGACATTGCCATAGATGCTAGGAGCCTGACCATAATTCGAACATTAGTCCTAAAAGTAGGATCGTTAGACCAGACTTCAAACCAAGACACGAAGCAGGAAAAGCTTGGGTTTTGCTCTCATATGAAGCGAGACCGCTGAAGGGCCAAAGACCACGACAGACGACCAAGATGCTTAAGAAGGGAGAATGTGAGAAGTTTTTGATAAATATTGTAAATCCCGAGTAGAAAACGAATCATATCAAAATAATATCGATAATAAGGAAATCCGTGAAGGTTTATCCGGAAGATTTATTGGACTATTGCCTGATCGATAAGTTGAGTTTGGCACAGATTTGGTTCTCGGGTCGGTACTAGTGTCAAAAGCGCCATATCGAACGTCGTCAAAGGAGTTAGAAGAATTGAAGATGCAATTACAAGAGTTTAAAAAAAAAAAAAAAAAAAAAGTATACGTCACATCGTATCTCCTTGGGAAGCTCCGGTGTTGTTCGCGAAGAAAAGATGATGGAACGTTCCGAATGTGTGCTAACTGTCGCGAGCTAAACAAAAGAACTATCAAGAATAAATATTCACTACCTCGAATAGAAAATTTATTTTAAATAATTAAGAGGCGTTAGCGTGTTCTCGAAAATATGGTTTGAGATCGAGATATCGTCAAGTGAAGGTCAAGAAGAAAAAAAAAATATAACTAAGACAGCCTTCAAAACAAGAGATGGCTATTTTGAATTCGTAGTCATACCTTTTGGATTTAGTAAAGCGCCAACAATTATATAGATATGATGAATCGGATCTTCCATCCATACCTTGGTCGTTTCATATAATATTTTCTTTTACGATGACAATCTAGTATGCTCGCACGATAAACTCCAACATAAAGAACAAGTAAGAATTTCGTTGGAAACTTTGAGAAATGAAAAGTTATATGCAAAATTCAAGAAGCGTGAGTTTTGATTAGATAAAAATTACGTTCATTAGGCATATCGTTGCTTCAAAAAGAATTAAGGTAGATTCGGCTAAAGTGGAAGTTTTTAATAATTGGAAAACGTCAACTAACATAAACGAGGTACGAAAATATATAGAGATTTAATAAAATAAAATAAAAATAAAAAAAAAAAAAAAAAATCTTCAAGCGCAGCGGAAGCATAGTGGAGAAATATGAAGATGAGCATTGGACTTTTCACCAAGAGATGTCTTGTTTGCCAGCAAATAAAAACAGAATATCAGCAATCCGCGGAAATGCTGACACCATTGGAAATACCCGAGTGGAAGTGGGTTATAGAAGACAGACTAATCTAGTCTGCTCATTATTTTTTTTCGGCCTATTAAAATGACATTCGACCTGGATAGATTAGCACGAATTTATTCTATAAAAAAAAAAAAAAAAATCATCAGGCTCCATGGAATACTAGTCTTTATTGTATCTGATAGGGACCTTCGCTATATCTCCAGATTCTGGCAGAACCTGCAAAATAAGTTATGCACCAAATTAACTTTCAACACTGCTTTGCATCCCCAAATTGATGGCCAAACGGAACGAACGATATAAATTTTAGAAGACACGTTGAGAGCTAGTGCCTTGGATCTGCTTGGAAATTGAGAAGACCATTTATATTTATTAGAGTTCGCTCACAATAATAGTTATCAATTAACGTTTTGGATGACTACATATGAAGCGTTATACGAAATAAGGTGTCGATCACCCCCATACTGGAATGAAGTGGGCGGAAAATGAATTTGGGACCTGAGTTAGTTGAACGAGCAGTAGACGTGATATGTAAAGTTCGAGAAAGAATCAAGGTAGCTCAAGATCAATAAAGGTCTTATGCAGACGAGAGACGTCGAGAATTGGTTTTGAGGTGGGAAATAAAGCTTTCTTGAGAGTATCACCCATAAAAGGTGTCTATCGCTTTGAAAAAAAAAAAGTAGCCTAAAGTCAAGATATATCGGACCGTACGAGATTTTAGAACGAGTTGGAGGAATGTCGTACAGACTGGCTTTGCCACCAGACTACATCAATATACATAATGTCTTCCATGTATCCATGTTGCGAAAATATATTTTCGATCCGAGCTATGTCTTATGATGAGATTCTGGTGGCAGTCCCAGACAGAAAAGTTCATAGGTTAAGAAATCAAGAAGTGGCTTCGAAAAAGTTCAGTGGAGCCGTCAAGATATCAACGAAGCAACTTGGAAAGAAGAAGAAGAAATTTTAGCAAAGTATCCAAATTTATCGAGTTTAGGTACATCTCTAAATTTCGAGGACGAAATTTCTTGTAGGAGGGAAGGATGTAGCATCCCATATTTTAATAATAATAATAATAATAATAATAGTAATAATAATAATAATAATAATAATAATATTTTGAGTATTTAAAATTTAATTAATGAAGTTTAATGAAATTAATGGATAGCATAACACATCTTGCTAAAATTGTATACATTTGGCAGCTTTTTAAAACTAAGTGGAGAGATTTAATTAAGAGAATAAATTGAAAATGAAATAAGTTAAAAAGAAAAGAAAAGAAACTATCTCTCTCTGCTCCAAACATCCGCCGCCATCACCATCTTCACTGCTTCTCCTTCTCGCGGTCAGCCAGTTTTTCCGGCAAGTTTTAATTAATTTCTTGCACTTAATTCGTAGTACTTGTTGAGGTGTTTACGATTTTGGGCTCGAATTAAAGATCGATGGTGGATTTCTTCTTTTCCCCTTTCCTTTTTCCCCTGCTCTGCCGCCGCGGTGTTGTTGTTCTAGCCGGCGCTCGGTCGCGCCGGCGATGGGGTTGAGAGGCGTGGTGGCCGGCGCTTGCAGCGCCGGCGAAGATGAGTAAAGGCCGCCGCAGCTAGCGGCGGCGACGCTGGAATATATATATATATATGTATGTGATACTGTGTATAGATATATGTGTGTTTTTGCTTGCTGTTGTGGGTGGAGGATGGTGATGGGGAGGAGCCGGCGCCGGTTGCGCCGGCGTGGTCGATGGAGGAGGCTTCCGCAGCTAGCGGCGGCAGTGGTGGAGGTATAGATATATATATATGTATATATTAGAGTATAGATATATATGTAGGTTGGTGTTGGGTGTTGGCTTAGGATGGAGGTGGAGGAAATTGCGCGAGGGACGGCGGCGCCGGGCTGGCTCCGGCGAAGGTGGGAGAACAGGCGGGCGGTGGTGACGGGCTGTAGGGGCTGGGAAAAGGGGGAAAATTTTGGGAATGGCATGTTTAGTAAATTGATTGAATCCTAGGGGTAATTTGCAACATAAATGTTGCTGGAACTTTTGAAGATTAAGTATAGTAATTTCTGAAATTTTATAATTAGGCTTTAGATAATTAAAGTATGCTTTAAGGCTTAATTCATGTATAATGATCAAGGAAATAAGGAAACTATTTAAATTACATAGCTTTCTTGAATAATTGATAATGATATGTATTAATTGCTTAATAAATTATAGAATTATAATAATATGTTTGTAGTTAATATTAACTTATATATTGGAATTATAAATGTTATCATATAATTACTAGAATTTAATATATGGAAACCGGACTTTAATTAAATAATAAAGATAAATTATTTTAATTAATTATATTATTTTAGACTCCTTATATCACCGATTAGGGTATAAAATTCTAGATTTTCTTATCGAAATAATTAAGAAAAACCTAGTTTTAGGACGGACTTTGGACTTGAGTATTATTACATTAATTATTATAATTTAACTAAAGAGTTAATTGGAATTTTAAGTTAGACCCTATATTTAGTAAGATTGCTTTTGAGACTAAAAATATAGACCTAAACATAATTATAGACATTATGTATGATCTTCATAATTTAATAAATAAATCAAATGCCTAGATTAAGAATATATTTTAATTAATAATAGTTCGATTAGATTCTAAATCGAGCATTTATATTTTGTAGGAAATTATGAAGAGAGGAAAGAATTAAGCTCGGATAAAAGTAGACGTTTTGCAAGCATCTCCGTAAAAGGTGGGGGTAAAACTTTAATTATGATTTTAAATCGTACAATTTTAAGGAAAATTATGTGACTAAGTGATTTAAATTCCGTCATTATGTGCTGATGTTTTCAATGGAATTGTTTTCATTACGTGAACAGTATTTCGAGTAAATTATATAAATTTGAGAGCTATTGATTTTCAAGTTACGCAAATGCAAAGGATGTCAATGATGATAAGTCGGGATAATACCCGCTAAAAAGGGGTTTCTTTAGAAACCAACATATGTCAAAGGTTTTCTGTACTTATGTGTTATGTGAATTATGTGACCAACGTGAACGTGACCAATGTGCACTATGTGTTATGTGGAAACTGTTGTATGATAATTTAACTGCGCATGCGCCTGCACGCCAAGTAGGGTATTCCTTTTTGGAAACCCAACAATGGGGAATTCTACGGAATCCCAACAGGAAGAGGTTTTAAAAACCCAAATGGGGTCGGCTTGGGGCCCGATAGGTATTCTACGGAAACCTATCCAAAGTTGCATTGGGGCTCTTCGGGAGTCTACAACGTGTATTATATGTATAATATGCAAGTAATAGTATGTGTGTATTATTATTATAAAGTCCCCTACCCCACTAAGTGTCCTTTTGGCACTTACCCCTTTTATGTAAAATGTTTTCAGTTTAAAAAATGTAGGGCGTGGCGCTGGAGCGATGGATGCTGGTAGCCAATGATTAGAAGTTGAAGAAAGTTTTAAATTCAATTCAAAAATGTATGGTTTATAAATAATCTCTCTTGGAATTTATTTATCTTTAATTTCTTAAACGAGTGAATTTTATTTGTAAGTAACGCCTCGGTCAAGGTTTATCTTTAAAAGGAAACGGGGCGATACACTAATTGAAGGTTTTAACTTTTTTGTTGTTAATTATGTAAATTAAACTAAAAATAGTAAAGTTTATCTACTTATGTGCTGGTTTTTAGTATTAATTCTTAAGCCTCGTCGATATCTTTACCTTATATATACATAGTTTACTTAAAAATGATGAACTTTATAATTAAGTAATTTATACATATACATGAAGAGTATTCAATTTAATACTGATCATTGGAGAATGGTCACTTAGAAGTAAATAATAAAATACTATTATTTCCAAGAAAAATTAAAATAATACAAAATATCTCGCTTAATACATTCTAATTAATTTAGGAATTCTCCACACGTCATGAAGATGAATAGCCATAACTTATAGGGTAATTTCATTTTTGTTTCTATTTTAGAGATGATGTCCAATTTTGATCATGTTATTTTTTAATTATTAATTTTAGTCATACAATTGAAAATTGTATCCAATAAAAAAGCAAGGATATGGGCTCACATGAGTAAGAAACAAAAAATCTCCATTCTAGTTCTATCATCATCCACAAACACAAAGTTTATGGCTGACATTGCTTATCATCATTTAGCTATTGCATTTATTTTTCTTGTTACCGATCATATGTATTCAGGCATTTTTTTTTATAGGAATCTATATTTTCGAGCACTTTTCTATAAGTGTCACTTTCAATTTCATAATTCACTCAACTGACCAATCGTTTTTATTTCATGTGGGTTTATTTTTATGTTATTTTACAATTAAAAATGTCAAATGTCTAATCATGTCGTTAGTTGCATTAAAAAAATGATATACAAAAATTAAAAATAATGGAAAAAAAAACACTTTCAACAATAAAGGGATTGAAACTCGAAAATCCCCATATCCCCAAGAACCCTAAATTAATTGGGATCTCAATTGTACGTTGACAACAGTAGCAGTCAGAGTTAAGACCTCCAATCTCTGTACCTCCAAGTGTTGTGGGCACAAATCCCTTCAACAAAATCATCACATACTGCACCAAAATAAAGAAACTCAGATCCTAATGCCTCCGAAATAGAATAATTTCAATCTCTATAATCGAATATTCGACTGAGACTGGTGTGAAACAGTGTCGGATTTTGATGTTGGATCTAGATTAATTGAGTAGATTTCCGTATTAGGGTTATAAGGTGTGATTTGAGATTTGGGGATTTTAGGGGGATTTCAAGTTTTTGTGTTCTTGGAGTGATTTGTGATTTGGGAATTTCTTCGTGTTAAAAATGTTTCTCATTTTATTTTTTTCATTAGTTTTTTTAAAATTATTTTTAAAGTACAACTAATGACTTGCCAAATGATTTGACAAATTAGGTAATAAAATAATTAAAAAAAAGACACTTACGAAAAAAATCAGCCATATAAATATAAGTTGAGTGATAGGCGCAGAAAGTGAGTCCAAGGGACCGCCGCCCCCCAAGGTACATCTTGCGCGTCGAAATTTGATTGGAAAATTGAAATTCCAACAAAAAAAATTGAAATTGGACAAAATTTTCAATTATAAAATTAAAATTGATAATAAAAAATTAACAAGACTAAAATTGAATACCACGAAAAGACAAAAAAATGAAATTAATGCATAACTTATATATACAATCGTGATCTTGATTTAATATTAATTATTCCAGAATAATAGCTGAGGTTCTGATTCTAGTGAATTTTTTAGTTGGTGGAGTAGTCCAAATTTTACTTATTCTATTTATAGTATTAAACTAATTATAGGTTTGCAATCGTTATATAATTACATTCCTATTACCTACTGAGATATGGTCTAACTATTTGACCTTATATTACTAATGGTTGAATATACATTTTTAATCGTCGAACGAGAGTTTTTGAAAGACACACATTTTGAAATTGACGACACAACCTAAGTATCCAACTTTTTATTAGAAAAAACTTTTCAGTTAAAAGTGATTAGTTTGTATACATGTCATTTAAATGGATAATAAATTTAACAATAAAATCAAATTTCCCTCAATACAAATATATATTTCCTCATTCTATTAAGCATGTTACTTCAATGAATTTATCAAATCACCATGACTTAATTGATAATAATTCTCTACAACTTTGGATTTTTTTGAGAAGTAAAAGGTTAATTCATAATAAAAAATGTACATGTATGTATTGAGGAAGAAAATCTATATGTTATTTAAGTATCAATCTGACCATAGTCAAATCCCCAAGGCCCTTTTGGTCATTTCAACTGTTGTAAAGTTCAAACTATCTGTTCATCTCCACGATCCAGACGCTACACTCCTCTTGCAGCTCTGCGCTCCTCTCTAGATCCGCCACTCCGCCACCACCACCACCACCGGCATTGCCTCCACCGCCGTAACATCTCCGAAACCGCGAGACAGCCAGGGCTGCCACTGCATCCATTTCAAGTATAGATTCAATTCTCCCACCACTATCTTCAAACTCCGGGAATGGCTTCTTCGGAAGCCGATTCTCGCTTAAACCAAGTCCTAATCCCCGCCCTCGATAAGATCGTCAAAAATTCTTCGTGGCGCAAGCACTCCAAGCTCGCCGCAGAGTGTAAATCGGTTATCGAACACCTCACTTCACCCAATCAAAACCCTCCCATTACGTCACCCCCTGCTTCGCCCTCCGGCCAATCAGACCCCGATGCATCGTCACTTCCCGGCGTCCTTCTAGATCTTCCGCTATACGATTCTGAGATCATTCTCAGCCCACTTATTAATGCTCTTTCTTCCAACTACCTCAAAGTTTCGGAACCTGCTCTTGATGCTGTGCAGAAATTGGTTGCTCATGGATATTTACATGGTGAAGCGGACACTAGTGGCGGCGCTGACGCGAAATTGCTCTCCAAATTGATTGATTCTGCTTGCAAATGCCATGATTTGGGGGACGAACATGTGGAATTGTTGTTGATCAAGACGCTTCTATCGGCGATTACCTCAGTTTCACTGCGACTACATGGTGATTGCTTGTTACAAGTCGTGAGGACATGTTATGATATATATCTGAGTAGTAAGAATATGGTGAATCAGACTACTGCCAAGGCGTCGTTGGTTCAGATGCTAGTTATTGTGTTTAGGAGAATGGAGGCTGATTCGTCGACTGTGCCAGTACAGCCTATTGTGGTGGCGGAGCTGATGGAACCTATGGAGAAGGCAGATGTGGATGGTTCCACGACATTGTTCGCTCAGGGTTTCATTACCAAGATCATGCAGGACATTGATGGAGTTTTTAGTCCTAGTACGGCTAGTGGTGGTGTGGTATCAGGGGCTGGGGCCCATGATGGGGCGTTTGAGACTAAGACCTCAACAGTGGAGGGCACAAATCCAGCAGATTTGTTGGATTCTACGGACAAGGATATGTTGGATGCTAAATATTGGGAGATCAGCATGTATAAAACGGCATTAGAGGGAAGGAAAGGAGAGTTGGCAGAGGGTGAGGGAGAAAGGGATGATGATCTGGAGGTGCAGATTGGAAATAAGTTGAGGCGGGATGCTTTTTTGGTTTTCCGGGCTTTGTGCAAACTCTCAATGAAGACGCCACCCAAGGATGCTGCGGTGGACCCTCAAGCAATGAAGGGGAAGATTGTGGCGTTGGAGTTGCTCAAAATTTTACTGGAGAATGCTGGGGCAATTTTTAGGACCAGCGAAAGGTATTTAACTCTCTCATTGTTTTAGAATGCCTCTTCTCAATATCTTTAGTCAGTAATCTTTGCTTCTTGATCTATGTATTTTGAGGTCAATATTTTGTATGAATTGATTGTTAGCTTGCTGTAAATGCTTAAAGATGAATATTCAGTTTGTAGAATCTCTTGTAGAACATTAGATACTGTATATTGTGGTTGGTTTTTTTATTGCTACGGTCCCATGTATAAGACTAATCACAGCATCTGATTAATAGAAGACAATGCTAACCAACATCTTGTGGAAAAAAGTGTATATATTGATGTATTTACTTTATCCTCATTTTATATTTTTGAAATGCATATTCTTGTGTCTTAGGTGCATTGTCAGAATAGTCTTGTGGCTTTGATAACTTCCTGGGTTGCTTTTCGATAGGGTTTCATAACTTGGAGATTATGATATGGTTGCTGAGGGTGTGAATTTGAAATTGTCATTTATGTTCTGAACTATCCCTCGTTCTTCTACATTCCTTGAAAGAGCCTAAAAAACGATCTGAATGTAGAGGTTTTGGAATTGGAATTTTTAAATCTAAAATGACTAAGCAATTAATTGACTCTTAATGGATACAACTGACTAATCCCTATGTAATTAGTACTGCATCTTGTTTCAGTCTTCTCAATCACCTAGATGAGCCTTCTCCTCAAACTGTGATTTGTTGAATAAGATAGTATTTTGAGAATGTGAAAAGCTTATAATGTAGTCTTCATTGCGCTCATATAAGATGGTAGTCCTGGTGAGTATAACTAAAACATACTTTTTGGTAGCTTCACTAGTTTTCAACTGGCTCACTTTCTGTGCTTCCATCAAGCAAGCATTTTCTGTTCATCTTGTTTTACTTTAATTGTAAATATTTTAAATTACCAGTTTCTTGCATAAATCTTGCTAGGTCCAGTTTATTGTTAATTTAGGTTATTTGTTCCATTTGTTGCTGGTTTCAATTGATTGTTTTCTCTTGAATGCTTTGAGTTCTGCATTTGCGTATTATATAGAGGTGCACATAATTCATGAACCTGCGATTCAGTGAACCATGGGGGTGTGAACATAACCGGACCTTAGAGGTACAGTTTGGTTGCAGTTTCTTGAACTGTATAACCACCAGTTCAAGAAACTGTAACCAAACTGTACCCCTAAACCCTAAACACCATTCTTTTTTCACCCCCTCCAACTTTTTCTTTTTAACTTAAAAGAAGGACCATTGCGAACCGACTGTTCAAATCAGAATTGCTGATTTGCACCAACTGGCATTTAATCTGGGCTGTTTATTGCAAATGGTCAACAATCTTGATCACTTGTTTGGATTTTTTCAAAATAATAATAATGTATGAACCAAAGGTTAAAACCACCGATTCAGACCATGGTAACAACTTGCAACTGATGGTTTGAACTGCGGTTCATGGTTTTGAAAAATCCCAAACCTTAAAGCGGACCTTGGCTGGACTGTCCCGGTTATGGTTTTGAACCATAAATCTTGGTCAACGGTTAACTGGACCACAGTTCCGTTCAAACTGTCGTGCACCTCTAGTAGTATATAAATATTTGAGCAACCTGCTAAGCCAACATGCTGTTGATTGCTAGCATAGTTTGATATTCTCTTTGATTCCCTCTGGGGCTTTATCTATTATATAAGGTTTCTCTATCATGGTGAAGTCTGAATGTCCTGGAATTGGGATTCATCTTCTGAAATGAATGTCGAGGCACTAAAATTGTGATCCTATGATTAAACAACTAATACTCGTGGTATGACTGGTCCTTATGTAATTAGTGCCATATTACCCACATCTTTTCCATTTAATCATCATCTAACCATCCATCACCTTATACAGTAAGTTGTTATCTCAAACATTAGTTTGAAGAGCTTATGATATGGTCACCATTGAGCTCATTCAAGGTGGTAAATTTTGCTTGTATAACTAGTTGGTCATAATTTCTTACTAGTTGCTACACTAATTTTGAACTGGTCACTTTCAGTCCTTCAATCAAGCTAGCATTTGCTGTGTATTATTAATTTTTCGGTGATATTTTTTTATCTATTGATTTCTTCATTAATCTTGCTAGGTTTGGTTTTTCCCTAGTTCATTTTTCCCCCCTTCTCTGGCTGCTTTCAATTGATTATTTTGTTTTTATTCTTCTAAGACACTGTTTGGTAGTGTATAGATATTTGTTGACCGTGCTTTTTTTTTTTTTGTT
Organism: Scutellaria barbata; assembly: GCA_028654395.1. Lineage (NCBI taxonomy): Eukaryota > Viridiplantae > Streptophyta > Magnoliopsida > Lamiales > Lamiaceae > Scutellaria > Scutellaria barbata. The sequence continues at coordinate 6,021,311 of CM053646.1, read as the reverse complement.
CAATTCCTTTTTTGTTTTCTTCACAACTGACTGTGTATATAAGTATCATTACTCACTGTCTTTGTCTTCTTGAACAGGTTTTTAGATGCTATAAAGCAATACTTGTGTTTGTCCTTGTTGAAGAACAGTGCTTCAACCCATATGATTGTTTTCCAGCTTTCTTGCTCAATATTTATGAGTCTGGTATCCAGATTTAGAGCTGGACTGAAAGCAGAGATTGGAGTATTTTTTCCTATGATTGTCCTCCGAGTGTTAGAAAATGTTGCACAACCAAATTTTCAGCAAAAGGTGACAGTCCTTCGGTTTCTGGAGAAGCTATGTGTTGATTCACAGATCTTGGTAGACATATTCCTTAACTATGATTGTGATGTTAATGCTTCCAACATATTTGAGAGGCAAGGCTTTATCTGTTGCTTTGTTCAATTTACATCTGCTGCTTGTTGATTTTGTTTTCTTGCTGAACTACAGTAAGCATTGGTATCTGTTTTCATGCATGCAATATATATCATATTGTCATGGAATATAGTTAGTTTAGTGCAATCTTAATTCTCTTGTTTCTCTCTTCATTTTTATCTATTACAGAATGGTCAATGGACTACTTAAAACTGCTCAAGGGGTTCCACCTGGCGTTTCAAGTACACTTCAGCCTCCTCAAGATGTTAGTATGAAGCTAGAAGCTATGAAATGCTTAGTTGCTGTTTTGAAATGCATGGGAGACTGGATGAACAAACAATTGCGAATTCCAGATTTTCAATCTTTGAAGAAATCAGATGCTGCTGACAACAGTTCTGATCCTGGCAGCCCTCCTTACCAAAATAGCAATGCAGATGAACCCACTGAAGGATCAGATACTCAGTCTGAAGTCTCCAGTGAAATTTCCGATGGTTCAATACTAGAGCAGCGCCGTGCCTATAAACTTGAACTTCAGGTACAATTTGAGTTAAAATTGCTTGATTATTTTTATCAAAAAGTTCTTGTATCGTCTTAGCTCTATGCCGAATTAATCAAAAATAACATTGTCTATATGGCAGGAAGGCATCTCTCTTTTCAACCGAAAACCTAAGAAAGGTATTGAGTTTCTGGTAAATGCAAATAAGGTGGGGAACTCCGCAGAAGAGATAGCAGCTTTCCTTAAAAATGCATCTGGTTTAAATAAAACTCTGATTGGTGACTATTTGGGTGAAAGGGAAGATTTGCCACTGAAAGTGATGCATGCATATGTGGATTCGTTTGATTTTCAAGGCATAGAGTTTGATGAGGCAATCAGGGTCTTTGTACAGGGCTTCAGACTTCCTGGTGAAGCCCAGAAGATTGATCGTATTATGGAGAAATTTGCTGAACGATACTGCAAATGTAACCCAAAGGCTTTTACGAGTGCTGATACAGCTTATGTGCTTGCGTACTCGGTTATCTTGCTGAACACTGATGCACATAACCCTATGGTGAAGAACAAGGTAAATTCATAAACATGGAAGTATAGAACACAATGATTGTTGATGGGATTTCTGTGGCAGAGATTCAATTTTTCCATTTCTTATATTTTTCATTTCACAATCCAGATGTCAGCTGATGATTTTATACGGAACAATCGTGGGATTGATGATGGAAAAGATCTACCTGAGGAGTACTTGAGATCATTGTTTGAGCGGATATCAAGAAGTGAGATTAAAATGAAAGAAGATAACTTGTCCATTCAACAGAAGCAGTCCGTGAACTCAAACAGAGTTTTAGGTTTAGATAGTATATTAAACATAGTGATCCGTAAGCGAGGGGAAGATATTATGGAGACCAATGATGACCTCATGAGACACATGCAAGAACAGTTCAAAGAAAAAGCTCGAAAATCGGAGTAAGATTAATCTTGAAATCTTTTGCATCATAGGCTCTGCCAGCGATGGGCATGTTTATTCTTTTTAAGCATCTCTACCTTTATCTTCCATGTTCTAGGAGGCTTAACCTTTATAATAACTCAGATGTTTTTTTTTTTTTATATAATAAAATATACAAAAAAAATATTAGGAAGGGTTGTTATCTGATGAATGATGAAGTAATGCTTGTTTTGTCTGGCAGAACATTGGACTTTGTTTGGCCTTTTCTTGTTGTTTGGAGAAATAGCAATAGTAGTATTCTATATTAAAAAAATCTGGATTTGATTTTGATTTTCAACTTTGTTTGCAAATTGTAGGTCAGTTTATTATCCAGCAATAGATGTGGTAGTCCTCAGATTCATGATTGAAGCGTGTTGGGCTCCAATGCTGGCTGCCTTTAGTGTTCCTCTTGATCGAAGTGATGATGAGGTTATAATATCCCTGTGTTTGGAGGGCTTCTGTAGCGCAATCCGTGTTACTGCAGGAATGTCCATGAAAACTCATAGAGATGCTTTTGTGACATCATTAGCCAAGTTTACATCACTCCACTCGCCTGCAGACATTAAAAAGAAAAACATTGATGCAATCAAGGTAAGTTTGTACTTTGTTTATGCTTATCATGCAATGCTAATTATTCTAATAATGGTATAATGAGACTACCGATCCTTTTATCTGTGCATGGATGTTAATTTTCCAATCATTACTCTGGTTTGAAATCCCAATGGGGAAATCGGGCTATTTGAGGTGCACAAGAGAATGACTTACACTTGAAAATGCCTCGTAAATAAAAAATGCACATGATGCCCTCCCCTCGTCTGGTGCCTTAGTAAATCTTGCTCCAACTAGTCCAAATCCCTGGCCTTTTTACTTCCTTTGCATTCCTTTATGGGCTTCAGCTCTGCTGTTTTCCTGGGGCATATCTTCTCCTGTCGTACTGGGTGACTTGATGTGAAATCTACCATCATGCCAGTGCAATGCAAGCCAAGTATCAATTTCAATGAACAGGTGACTTGATGTGAAATCTACCATCATGCCAGTGCAATTCAAGCCAAGTATCAATTTCAATGAACAGGTGATATAACACTAGTATGGGATAATTAGATAGAGATAATTCTCTTGTTTTTATGCAGTGAAGAAATTAAAACACCTTCCTCGTTGAGTGATTTATAGAGCCTTTTTCAGACTGTCAGCCTAGATATGTCACATAAACAAACTATGCAATACTAATGTGGGCTGCTCTTTGGTGTTTATTCCTCACTGGTTTCCACTCTATCTTGATGTGCCTTGTTCCTCTCTGTTTCTCTATTCCTATCTAGGTGCGTAGGTATAAAAATGAAATTCTATTAATCCTCTAATTTGGGCCTCGCCTTTTTAACTGTCACCTCCACACTGTGTGTTTCATTGCTTTTGTTTTTTGTTTTTGTTTTGACTTATGTGTGACAATTATCTCCCATCTACGTTCATTGACTTGTTTTTTTTTTTTTTTTTTGACACTGCATTTTATTTTATTATATTCACGGTTCATGCACAAAAAGTTCGTTTGACAATACTGTTAACCCTGAGTTTCGTTTAACCTTACATCTTAAAACCATCAGGGTATGTTTGGGAGGGAATTATTTGGGATTGGGGATTTCCTGCCATTAAAATCTGGATTTTATAGTAAAGGTGAATAGTAAAAATATATGTTCGTTTGAAGATTTAGTAGAGTAGGATTATATTGTAGATGTCAAATTGATGATTAAAAAGGTCGGTTGATATAATATTTTATTGTGAAAAAGTGGGTTGATGTGATATTTTATAAAAAAGTATATTTGATAATGATTGATGATTGTAATATAGGTAGTAATGATTATGTTCGGATTTTGTAATTCAAATTTAAATACAGAAACAAACATACATTGGGATTTTGAAGTCCAAAATCCTGCCATGCCAAATCCCTTCTAAACATAGCCTCAGGATTTTGATTACCTGCCTATTAACTTTGTGTGTGAGAAAAAATGAAGTTTTTAATAAGTCAGTCAAAAATGATTGTTATACTTGAAATTAGAGGAATGATCAAAGATCTGGAGGAACTCAGTCCAGGATCTTTTGAGATCTTCTAGACAACTCTGATCCATCAGTTACTTGCATATCAACAGGCTATAATCACCATAGCAGATGAGGATGGGAATTATTTACAGGAGGCCTGGGAACATATCTTAACGTGTATTTCACGGTTTGAACATTTGCATCTCCTGGGTGAAGGTGCGCCGCCAGATGCTGCTTTCTTTTCAATTCCGCCAAATGAATTAGACAAATCCAAACAAGCCAGATCAAATATTCTTCCTGTTCTAAGAAAGAAGGGACCTGGTAAGATTCAGAATGCAGCTTCTGCCGTGAGGAGGGGATCGTATGATAGTGCTGGTATTGGTGGCAACGTGGCTTCAAGAATTACACCTGAACAGATGAACAACCTGGTCTCTAACTTGAACATGTTGGAAGAAGTTGGTGAAGTGAACCGCATATTCATACGGAGTCAAAAGCTAAATAGTGAGGCAATAGTTGATTTTGTCAAGGCACTCTGCAAGGTATCTATGGATGAACTGCGATCTACATCTGATCCTCGGGTTTTCAGCCTCACAAAAATTGTTGAGATTGCGTATGTTACTCTCATCACTTGGTCTTTGATTCTTTCCGCAATTACTTTGGTAGAACTTTAGTATTATTTTTACCTTTTTCATTTTTGGGTCATGCAAATGATTTCTAATTTTCCTGTGAACAGGCATTATAACATGAACCGCATTAGGCTTGTATGGTCAAGAATTTGGCAAGTACTATCTGATTTTTTTGTGACCATTGGCTGTTCAGAGAACCTCTCTATTGCAATATTTGCAATGGATTCTTTGCGCCAATTATCGATGAAATTCTTGGAGAGAGAAGAATTGGCTAATTATAACTTCCAGAATGAGTTTATGAAGCCTTTTGTAATTGTGATGCGCAAGAGTAGTGCTGTTGAAATCAGAGAATTGATCATTAGATGTGTTTCTCAGATGGTGTTGTCTCGTGTGAATAATGTCAAGTCGGGATGGAAGAGCATGTTCATGGTAGTGAACTCTAATGCTCGTTTGATTGAATTGATATTGCTTAAGTAAAAAAGTTCTAATGTAAAACTATCAGTTCCACAGTTCTAATTATGTTCACAAATGCAGGTCTTCACAACAGCTGCTTATGATGATCATAAGAACATTGTCCTCCTGTCCTTTGAAATTATGGAGAAGATTATACGTGATTATTTTCCATATATCACTGAAACTGAATCTACCACTTTCACGGACTGTGTAAATTGTTTGATTGCGTTCACTAATACTAGATTCAACAAGGAAATTAGTCTTAATGCCATTGGTTTCCTTCGATTCTGTGCTGCAAAACTTGCTGAGGGAGATCTAGGCAAGGAAACTCCTGAAATTGTGCCTCCATCTTCACCACAAAATGGCAAAGAGAAAAAAACAGAAATCTGGGAATCCACAGATAAGGTGGACCATAGCTACCTATGGTTTCCTTTGTTGGCAGGTGAAGAGATTCTTTCTTTGGTTTTCTATCTGAATGTTGATTCATTGAGATTAATTTTGACCCTGCATGTATTTAAAGAAAGTGATTAATTTAGTGAAGCTGTCAAAGTGACTCTCTCTCTCTCTCTCTCTCTCTCTCTAGGTTTATCTGAATTGAGCTTTGACCCAAGGCCTGAAATTAGGAAAAGTGCCGTTCAATTACTCTTTGATTCTTTACGCAACTATGGCCAACATTTTTCCCTAGCCTTATGGGAGAAGGTGTTTGAATCTGTCCTGTTTAGAATATTTGATGATGCTCGACATGCTATTGATCCCTCCAGTGACTACTCTCCTGGGCATGTAGACAATGGTGACATGGATGAACTCGATCAAGATGCATGGCTCTATGAGACATGCACTCTGGCTCTGCAACTGGTTGTAGACCTTTTTGTCAATTTCTATGACACAGTCAATCCCCTTCTGAAGAAAGTGCTGATGCTACTAGTTAGTTTTATCAAACGTCCACATCAAAGCCTTGCTGGTATTGGTATTGCAGCTTTTGTTCGCTTATTGAGCAATGCTGGGGAGATGTTCTCTGAAGACAAGTGGTTTGATGTGGTTGCTTCTCTGAAAGAAGCAGCAAATGAAACACTTCCTGATTTTTCCTTTTTTCTTGATGACGATAGTAAAATCTCGGCTCATGGGGAAGATTTAAATGGAAACAGTCATGATGAATCTACTGGGATAATTACCTCAAATGATGAATTGGATAATAACTTGAGGAGACATCGCCTGTATGCGGCTATATCGGATGCGAAATGCCGAGCTGCGATTCAGCTTTTACTTATACAGGTACAAATTCAAAAGTTTTATTTGGGAATCTAGTTCGGTTCTTTTTCTCTTACTAGTTATTATAAAAAATTTCTTTTATCTCAATGTGTCACCAAATATGCCCTGCCACCCCCCCCCCCCCCAAGGGGATTTTCTTTTTCATAATTAGGGATGTTTCTCCCAATGTTTATTGAGACTATCATTCATTTTAGGAGATGGAAACAAAAATGTCATGGAAATGGTGTATATTTCTGAAAAGGATCAACTTTGAGGTTTAGTGAGAGGATGTTACTAATCTCACAGCAATTTGGCATTCAAGTTTTATTTCCTTAAGAAAATTGTGTATCATGAGCTATATCTTTAATAACATCTAACTTGCATGGAATATGGCAGGCCGTATTGGAGATCTATAACATGTACCGAACTCAGTTATCAGTTAAAAACACTGTAATCCTCTTTGACGCTGTGCATGCTGTGGCATTTCATGCTCACAAGATAAACAGCGATGGAGCCCTACGTCCAAAGCTACAAGAACTTGGGTCAATGACGCAAATGCAGGATCCTCCTCTACTTCGCCTTGAAAATGAATCTTACCAAATTTGCCTCACATTTCTACAGAATCTCGTACTGGATAGACCTTCTAGTTATGAGGAGTCAGACGTGGAGTCTTATCTTGTCAACCTCTGCCAAGAGGTGCTGCAATTCTACGTTGTAGCTGCATGCTCAGCACAGATGCCTGATTCATCCGTGGAGAGCCGGACCCACTGGATGATTCCTCTAGGTTCTGGAAGACGTAGAGAGCTGGCTGCACGAGCTCCTCTTCTCATTGCAACTCTGCAGGCTATATGTAGCTTAGGAAATTCATCATTCGAAAAGAATCTGTCTAGCTTCTTTCCCTTGCTTTCAAGCTTGATAAGTTGTGAACATGGTTCAAATGAGGTTCAACTAGCCCTCAGTGATATGCTCAGCTCAGCAGTGGGTCCAGTTCTGCTACGCTCATGCTGATTTTTTGCCCACATGTTTTTTGATATGTATGATAGCTTTAGGGGTTTTCTATTTCCTTTTAAATAATAGTTTTTGAAATATAGGCTTAGAGTGTATGAAATGTTGTTGATGGTTTTCAATGCCTGGTGCTATTGAGACCTATAATAGTTGAGTTGGGGTTCCTTCATTTAGAACGACAAGCAATCAGGATCCGCAGTGTTGTATGCTTTAAATGTGCTACACAATTTTAGAAACAATAGTTTTCTACAGAGAAGAAAAAAGAAATGTTCATTGAGCTATACGCTTAAAGAGTTTGGTATCATTATTGTTAACGGGTTCCTTGTTGCAGGCTATACTGTATTATTCACTGTAAGCTGTTATGACGAAGCAAACATATGGCTATCACTGGAGGTATGTTTCTTCTATGCTGACGTATAGTCGTACGTTAATCAGTTGTATGAGCAAGTTCACGGTTGCGGTGAAATTGCTTTTGGGTAATCTTCAGAATTGCCCCGGTTTTTTTGGCAATTGGCATTATGCGTTGCAGGCTATATATATATATTTTTTTCACATCTTGTGACTTAGTGTTCTCACATACTAATTCAAACTATGCAATTGGTTGTATTTTACTTTAATCCTTTCTTTTAGAGTGTGAAAATGACATTGGCATAAACTATGATTGATGGGTTGATTTGCCGTCTGAAAAGGGTTAGAATATCATCTCTCTAGAAATATTTGCTCCTTGAATGACGGAAACCCCAATAATACTGTAAATTTATTGCCGGCAATATTTGTTCTACTATTTTCATGTGCTTCTCTATTTTAAATACCCTACTGTGTATAGTGATGATGTCTTAATATCTTCCTAAGGTAGAAATTGAATTACCTAATTGAATTAATGAATATGATAACGTCTTAAATTCAAGTTGTAATAGAAGTATGTGGTTGTTTTAGTACACTAGGAATGAGAAGGAGCAAAAGCTTCACATGCTTACCCACATCTACTAAATGTCCTAATAATCATTTCTTTCTCTTCCCTAATCCTATTTCAAAACCACCATGTTAGATTCTCTAAAAGCATGCTTGATTTCACAACTCAACCGAGCAAGAAAGATTCTTCCGAATAAGTTGACAAGATGCACAAAGGGAAGAAGAAGAAGAAGTAAAGGCATGAAGCTTACAAGTTTATCATTTGCAGGCATGGAGGTGTCAAGCCAATTGAAGCAAGTGTTCAAGTTGATTGACAGCAATGGAGACGGAAAGCTATCCCCTTTGGAGCTGAAACAAGTGCTCCTAAACCTTGGACATGAGAAGGCAGCAGCTGAAGAAGAAGCTCAAGGGATAGTGAGGGAAATGGATTGCAATGGAGATGGATTTGTTGACTTAGACGAGTTCATGATCGTCATGGAAAACCACTCTCCAAATGTTATTATAGAAGCTTTCAAAGTGTTTGATGCAGATAACAATGGCTTCATCTCTGCAAACGAGTTGCAGAGGGTTCTTCACAGACTTGGTTGTCGAAACTGCACTGTTGAAGACTGTACAAAGATGATCAGAGGTGTCGATAAAGATGGTGATGGATTTGTCAATTTTCATGAGTTTAAGAATATGATGACTTCTGGATATTAGGTTTGATTTTTTTTTTTTTATAAAAGAATTAATTGTGTGTTTAATTATAAGTGTTTTATATTTGAATTTGGAGATCGATAAACCAAATTTAACAGAAGATTTGGAAAGGGTGGGTCTCACAATTTTTTCAAACAATCAAATACGTTTTTATAATCTAATTCTTGTAATTCTAAACTTCTCCAATGACTTGGCATCAATATATGTATTTTATGTATATAAGCTTCTCTGTCTTTGAGTAAGACATGATTGATGAAGTCACATGAAATTTTATGTAGCAACATTTTCCACGAAATGAGGATTCATGACAACTGACAACTCACTGGATTTAGACTAGTGTCTCCACTATATGGATCCCACTCCCACATTATGCTTTTCCCAACTACCAACATTCCAAAAAAAAAAAGTTGCAATAACATCATATAATTAACTTGATTATACTGTTACATGATCACATATTGTAAATTAGATATGAAAATGTAAAAAAATCAACCATGTTAAATCTTCCGCCAATTATCCTACATGTACTTTTACTTTTCTAATGTGACATTTGTGGATCTTTGGGCCAAAGGTGTGGGCTTCAAAAATAAATAGTGTATGGACATTTGGGTTTGCTGCTTTTCCAAATTGGGCCGAAAATTAACCGGTTTGAGAGGATTGCCTTTTGGGCCCAGACTTGCACTAAAGGTAATTAGGCCTAGTTTCGTAATTCATTGCTCGTAGAAGTAATTACTAAATCTAAATATTCCCATGGGTTGCGTTCAAATAGATGAATTTAAACAATTTATTTCAAGATTGTGTTTTTAACTTCTATTTTCTGTAATTTTTGTAGTATTAATGGATTTGAAATAAAATACAATAGTCTGTTGAATTCGTTCATGAAACGCTCTCTTAGCCCAAAATATTAAAAATATAAAAAATTGTTGGGCTATAAAAGGCCTTAAATTGGAAATAGAAATATTAATTATTACTACCTCCTTCCCAAAAAAACTCTGCACAGCTTTAGCACAATTTACACTACACTAAAGATGTTTAGAGTGTTTTGGGAGGAGGGGAATAGTATAATTTATTCAATCACATGTAACTCGTAATTTTCTCTCCAGGAAAGGCTAATTAGGAATTAACATTATTTTACTCCGCACCCCCCAACCACATTAATTGAAATATTGAATTTTCTTATATATATATATATAATCTTTTGTAAATACGTGGCAGTTTAGTTTGTATTCGATCGATATTCCTTTTCTTAAACGATTTAATTATTAATGATGTATTAATTATTAATTTCCTAAATTAACAGACACAATATCTTCAGAGATTAGTTGCTTGCTTTCTCCTGCAGTTCCACTCATCATAATTACAATTGGATTTGTTTGGGAATAATTGAATAAACAATAAAACAGTGCATGTTTACTTTAATAAGCTTCAACATTATAATATTAATAAATATTTAAAAAGATTAAAAAAAAAACTTTTCCAGATATCATTACTACTCGTTTAGATATTTCTTAAAAATTAAGATTAAAATACAATCCAGCATGAGAATCAGGGTTTGTTGTTTTAATGATCACAAGACACATCTAAGTCGTTATCCAGCTTATGTCGGGACAAAACCCTAAATCTTAATCCTCCATCTTTTTTATATAGAAAACAAGATATCCTAATCCTCTTTCTGTTCTTTAATTTTATTGTCTTTTAATTTTTAATTTGAGTATATTATACCCCTTAATTTTCCTAAAAAATAAACAATGCTTTTATAAATACAAAGTAATGAATATTCTTTGAGGCATAATAACGTCATTAGACAACAAGTTTTCGAATATCACGTAAAATATAATTGAATGACAAATGAAGTGGTTACAAATTTTATCGGAGATTAGTAGTATGTATTTTGAATCTTGGGATAGTGAAATAATTGCTTCCTTTTGAGATATAGGATTTTTGTGGTGATATCAGTGGATCAATCTAACAGTTATTATTTAACAGTTATTATGAACCCTATCATTCCTGTAATTTGCACGTTAACAGTTATTATGAACCCCATAATTATCATTTTCAAATGTAACTTTGAAATTGAGTTATAAAAATAGTTTCTATTAAGTGAACCTTTCGAATTTCACAATTTCAAAAGGAAAAAGAATCGAAAATCATTAAAATTTAATTTGAATAGGTCAACTCAAAAGACGTAAAAAAACTATTTTTTCATTAAAATTTATCTAGACTTCAATTTTTTCAAATAATACAATATATTACCATACCAAATTAATGTTAAATGCCACGTTCCTTACAATTATTTTTTCTTTCTTTCTTTCATTCTTTGTCGAATTAAATAATATATATTGGCAATTATTTAATAAGTCCTATCATTTGAGATGCCCCTACAAACTCACTACTTTACAAGACATAAAGATTTCAACAAGTTGATAACACCTTTTAAGAATGTTGAGATGACAAAAATGATTACCTACTTTGAGTTATTCGTACAGATCAAACTTCATGTGTTTCGAAGTTTAACGACATCCAAGAATAAATATAACCAACATTTAAACTGCCTTTTTTTTTTTTTTTATAATATTACTTTTATTTAGAAAACATCGTCTAAGAAATTAATTAAATCCCTGTTCGTGAAATTCTAACATATAAATTAATCATTGATTCTAACAGAAGTTTACAAGTACACTACATATATAAATTATAAGCTCATCCATATATGTGGGAATCTCATTTTATTTTTCTATTTCAATAATATTCTACATTATCTCTTTCGAATTCTTCTTGATAGTATTAATTATTAGTAAGCTTGGTTAAGCCGTTAGATGTTTAACTTATTTATTGGGCATTGATGCATGATGTAGAAGACATAAGTAGGAAGTCAATAAAAAAGGCAAAGAAAAAGAATTAAAGGAAAAATAATGATAACAAAAAGATCAGTGGGTTTATTTCTTGACCAAATTTGTGCGCAAATAGAAAATTATTCCCTCCCTCGTAGATTTGTATATTATTTTTATTTGTCCCATAAAATAAATTTGTTACTATACTATTATTAACACATTTCAACATTTTATTTACTTTTTCAAATAAGAAAATGTTTTATTCTATGTTAGAATTAACGAAAAATAAGAGTATAATTGGAACTACAATTATTTTCTTAATTTGTGTGAAAATAAAAGTAGAGATATTTTTGTGGGATGGGGTAATTTAAATTATGCACAAATAAATGATATACATTGCATATATGAAATTCATGGATTTTTAATTTTATATATATATATATATATCCGTGTAACATTAAGTGATAAATCTTGCTGTTTAAACTCAACCAAAGTCTTTCGACATAAACAATTAATGCTATAATTAGCGGAGAACCGAATATTATTGCCTAGCTGGGTTCTCTATTTTAATTATAGCGTACTTTGCATCTCATGTTATATATTATAATAAATAACTACCCATATAAAATAACAAACTAATTAGTAATTACATGCTTAGCTAAATAGTAAATACCAGTTTTTTTTTTTTTGAAGACTATGTTTATTTACGTACTGTAGAAATTACTGCATCATTAAATTAATATCTCTAGGGCATATATAAACCCTCGCACAGCCAATCCGAGAAGAAAGAAAACGTTGACATAAAATTGTAGGTAGACACCGTTTGACATCTGTAAATGAGAAAGCAGAGGGCTGTTGTTCAATATAATGAAGGGTAGCTGGTAGAGAGAGAGAGAGAGAGGAGAGAGATGACCTAATTATATTAAATGGATTCCAAAGCCATCGTGACCATCCATCACGTGGTGACCTCAATTTTGGTCGGCTGTTGTTTAGCCCCTAAAATATTCCAATTTGCATTAATTAATTAGTTATTTAATTAATCTCAACTTGTAAACCCTAGGGATTGGTCTTCCGGAAAAAGGGGATATATAACAAAATGGGCTGCTATCTTTTCCTTATTCAAAACCACCTTCCAAGAAACTTAGGACTCACCCCTACTTTTACACTGCTAATTTAGTTCATGCTACATCTGATAATATGGGGTTAGTTATTTTAAAATTATGACTTTTTTTAAAATTACAATTTTTATTCATTTTTAATTATTAATAAGTATAAAATGATTTTCAATATCTCGTGATTTCAAGCATATTTTTTTGGCAAAAATCTCTTCCTCAATGCAATAAGCCCAACATACATACTTTTAAACATTTGATCATCAACTAACTGAAAACTCAAATTTCTTCTTTTTGCAAGGAAAGTATATCTGAAATCTACGAATGCACGAGACATTGATAATCATGTTATATTTGTTAATAGTCAAACGATTAATTAAATTGCAATTTTTGAAAAAACTTTTGTGATTATGTGACAGTAAACTCTATAATATATTAAAGAAAATATTTATCATTTATTTACATAAGAGAGCATATAAGTATTCATGTGTACATATGTTAATAAACAATAAATGTTGCATCCGATGTGATCCATCTATAGGTGCAACATCTACAAAACGAAGTATAGACCATATGTATTATTTAAGTAGCGGTGTACGTGCCAGATACGTAGGGTAAAACTTCTCGAGACAATGCAAGACTGTAAAAGATTCCAGACTTTAGCTTCACACCACATGAAAGTAATAGTGATTGTTTGAAGTGGTCCATATATATTCTCACCAAGGATTAGCTAGCTAATTAAGCTAATTGTTTAATGGGGATGGTTGGAATCCATTACATTAAAATATGATTAAAGAGTTGATTACGATAACCATTACAATCAAGCTTGTCGCATAAGGACCAAAGTCGCTATAATTAAATATTAATTATCTTTTCCTACAATACGTATATGCTCCTCTTATATACCTTATGAAATTTGTTTGTCTGAATTACATTAAGAGTCCATTAAATTTTAACCATGGAAACACTAATCTGTACATGGATTGGCTGAATTATAGTATTATACCAAGATTTAACATTTCAAATTAAAGGAATTTTCCCCCCTTTTTAACAAGAGTAATTTTTTGGATATATATTGAATTATTAATATAGTGTGAAACAATATAGAACATTCGGACGGGTATATGAAGACACAAACCTGCTCATCTTCATTTATAAAGTAAATTGTGAAATATTTTACGAATATTTTCATTTTACGTCTCATTTTAGGGTCCATGTCCGAAATTAATCATGTATGATACAAAAAATCACTTTTAATCGTGCAATTAAAAAATTGTCGAACGTCAGTTATTTTTTCTACCAAAATTTCTGAACTCTTTTAGACACACTGGGGTTCCTATATTTCTTTAAAAAAAGAATGAAATTTGACAGTGTTTTAATTATGGGACAAATATATTTTTTAAATTATATAGGACTAACATCAAACATAGGTAGTCTTGGGACATGATGAAAAATGATTTTATTTTTCCTAAATATGACAGTATCATTACAGTAGAAACACATGTTTTGTCATGAATTAGAGCAACATTGTGCCAATTTTATGTGGGGACTTAATAAGGGTTAGAAACACGTGTACTATGTATAAGAACTTAAACTGATATTATTCCGGGGACGGTTCCATGTGGTTGTTACAGTGTGAATTTTGTTCTATGGGATCATGTAATTAATTAAGTTGTGGTCGCAGTTGTATAGTACAAGAAAATATCAAATTTGGAGATTGAAAAATCCTAAAATATTGATCTCTATCTGAAACAGAATCGTTAGTCACTATTCACTAAACAATAGGTTGCTAAAATCTCTTTGATTCAAATTTACTTTGATTCCATTTACGCATATAAAATCTTTTGTTTTGTGATGTGCTTCATTTGTTATTTAAAGTAACATATCACATGCTACCTGTACAAATGACATCACTAATTAATGTATAATGTACAATATCAAATTGAATGTAATGAAATATAAAATAGAATTCTAATATATTACAGTAATAGAAAATCTAGATTATTTGATACGAGGCTTATTTACCAATTTGGTTAGAGAAACGTGTTACAAATATATGCTAAAAAAAATTAAATAAACAACTATATTAAAAAAGAAAAAAAAGAAAGTTGATCAACAAGTAGAAGACGCTCATTTACAACAAAGACGTTAAATCTATTCATAAGTTGAACGATTGATGTACAAATTAATTGGGTTCAATAAATTACGACAAACCAATCAGACCCCAAAAAAAAAAAAAAACTAAAAAAAGGCATATCAGTACATTATTAGTTTTGCTATGTATATACACGAAATAACAACATATGGTGGTATATAATAGTACCAATTTTGGCAATTACATGATCACATTGTCACGTCATTTAAAACGACACCGTCTCCCTCGTCAGCCTCGTAAAAGACAAGAAATTAAATCATCGTTTGTCGCTTACCATTATTCTCTCATATAAGAGGACCATCATAAACTTGTATTCTTAAACAACTAATTATTATTTTCTTATGCAATCAACAGACCAATGTATAAAATTTTAGTCGAACTCTCATCACGAAATGTATATTAAATCCAATTGTATATCAAATTGTATCTAATTGTCCTGTATCTTTCAAGCTAGAATTGATTTCAAACATGTTTTTGTAGTATCAAGTTGTGAATGACAACAAAATATTATTTTGATGAGTCAAGGGATAATGAAAGAAATACTAAAAATTTAAATCAATCTCTCTATGTTCCGATCTTATTTTAAACAGAGACTTAATAGAAAATCATATTCCAACCATATGGAACTTGTGATATACAGTAAAATTTTCAGAACTTTTTTTTGATAATAAATCTCAAGCTATATAATATATATAAACTGTCGGCATTACAAGAGAAGAAAACTACAGTAAATGAAAAATGTGTTAAAATTCTGCTATAAAAAAACCTAATGGAAAAAATCTATAATAGGGAAAAAGAGTACTAAACATGTACAAAAGACAAACACAAATGAGACATCTAGCAAAAGCGAAAGAAATCTTGGCCCAATGACTCCAAAATGCAGCCCCAATTTTAAAAAAATTATTAATTCCCTGAATAATTTGATGATCCAAGTCCTCCTATATCATGTAGATGACATCAATTTATTTGGCTCAGTTTTCACTACCCCTATTTGTTAATCAAATGTCCACTCCATGTATAAATTAGAGTGACGATTGACATCTATGTTTACTTCGGAAACAAATAGGAAGAAAATATTGTTTACTCCCATAATCAGTAATAAGGATGAGCACAACTTAGAGTGGTTTGAAGATTATATATAAAGAAAATGAATTGAATAATATATGCATAAATTTGTACACAAATCGGTTCAACTTGATTCTAAATTCGATTTCGTTGTTTGATCATATGGTTCAAAAACCATAAAGGAAAAGAATCAGATGGCTCCGTTAATAAAGTCAAATAATCAACAATTATATATCATTTAGAGATCAAAAATAACACATTCTAAAATAAGAAAGAAATAATATAGAACATGGAGGCCAATTTAGGAAAAGAGCTGATTGATGCAGACCCATGGAAACAAGCCAATCATTTGTAAAAGAATTGCAACCACGAAATCAATACAAATGATACGAAAACAGTAGAAATGACTGAAATAATATATTAATGAAAGGTAATTATACGACGTCGTATTGAAAGAAAAAGGGGTTAGGGCGATGGAGGGGACATGGAGAAGGAAATAGTTGACTACCTCCGGCCCTGGAAAACGACGTTTTGTTGCTATTATTAATTGAAATGCATTATTACCCAATATTTGATGCATCACTTACATTATTATTTAATATGGGCTTTGTTTGTATGTGTATGTGTATGTGACAACGAGTGTGTGTATATAGGTGGCAGAGAGATGCGGGGCACACAACACATTTCTTATTTTGTATCTATATTTTGTTATTAATGTTTAACAATATTACAGAATGCTAGTTCTCAACATGCTTTATTGTTCTTCATGTTAAAATCTGTACTGTTAAGTACTAATTGAAACGGATAGAAATCGAGTAAAATAGAGTAGAAGACAAGTAAAATACACAAGATTTGGGCTCCGAAGCCTACTTGGCCTCTAGTTAAATTTGATAGGGTGATGTTGGCCGGTAAATGCATCGTCCGGTCAATTCTGACTGGCTAAAATGTATTTTATTTTGAATAAGAAATTTCAATATATTATTCTAATACAACAAATTTTGGACCTTTTTGAATGATAATTGAGACTGTATTTATAGGCTAGGCTCCAGATTATATAATTTAGGAAAGTACATTGGAAGCCTCAATTTACGGAAGTTGATATAATGAAATCGGATTTAATCTTGTTTGGGTTGGATTTGATTCGATTTTAAATTTGTTTCATTTTTCAGATATTTTGAACTTACGGAACTCTACTTGAATTGGACTTCTCGAAACACTAAGTCATGTTAAGAAGAGGCACTCAGGTCCAAACCTTAGCCGGCTTAGTCTGGTCGGCCTGGCCTAGCTCATGGCTAGTTGTCCTTTAATGACCCATCACGTGTTTGGTTCAAGCGAGTTCAGATTGCGGATACAACAATTTTAATTGCTTATTTCATGTAAGAAACCGAGTTCTTTTAAATTAAAGCCTGATTTAATTTGATGTTAATTCATCTAAAATGACGTCGATTTAACGGAGATCAAAATATTATTTTATTACTCGATGTATAAAGTGACTATTTAGACATAAATGTGGACTGAAAGGATGAATGAGACTAACATGGTGGAGAGAAGAACGCGGGCCGGTTTTATGGCGATGAGGGCCCGCTGGCCGTTCCTATGCTCAATTTTTATTAATATTCATTTATCCAATCAAGAAACCTTATTATTATTATTTTTTATTTGTTATATATTTTAATGAGGGTTTGGTTCAGGGTTGGACTTTCGACCTTATGACCATTGTTTGGTTGTCCGAGTAAGATCATGCATAGTTGTCTTTGTAACATGAGTTTCTGCTGCAAGTTAAGATATAGTTGATAAAATGTATGGATATTTAAATATATTGTTGATTATCTAAAATTTTGATACAATGATATATGTGATAATATTATTCTCGAAATCGTTCTAGATACTAAACGGCTTCTAGCCATATCAATTTTTAGCTATTCGACTACATACCTTATATATTAGGTACTCATATGTGGGCTTAGGCAGTTTTAGACGACAAATAACTTTTTCCCCTTTTTTTCTTCATTTTTTAATTTCTTAGCAAAGCAATAATATTCTTAATGTGATATAATTCTATCAAATTATTATTCTTTACTTATAAATAGAAAATTAATGAATTAAGAAATTAAAAAATAATAATTTTATAATTATTGAATAAATCATATATAAATATAATTGAAGTGGAATAGTAAGTTTGTAAACTCAAAAACAAAATAATATAAGAGTTTTAAAAATATTATTTTAAGATAAAAATTAATATAGAAAAGTTAAAGAAAAAAATCTATTTAAGTTAGACATGATGCTTAGATGCTGATTAGGCACCAGTCAAGTGCCCACTAACGTTTAACAAATTTAAAAAAATTGTGTGATTGGTATGATAAAAATTCTGATTATTACCATTAAAATATTTTGACGAAATATTGTAAAATATATATATACTCCCAAGCCTCTCCTACCCCTCAAACTTAAAGTATGAAGGAAACATTATAAAATTTAATGAATCCAACCTCTTACAATTTTTGAATCTTCCTACATCATCAAGTTTCTTTTGATCAAAACTTGAATACAATTTCAAAATTGTAATCGATAGAAATACATATTATGCACATTTTAAATAAACACATCTGATCAAAATGGTATATATAAAACTAAAGTTATAGACATGTCTATTTGAAAAAGCAGAATAATGGGGTGGATTAGTGTATTGTCCCCCGTGTCAGCAAAAGGCAGGCGTGCTCACAATCAACCCCATCCCCTCCGGTTTCTCATTCCAATGCCACCCTTTGACCCTCCTATCTGCCCCCTTAATCCCTGTCACACATTTAATCCAACAACCTAAATTTATTTCATATAAATCACCTATCTTTTATTCTTTTTTTATTTCTTGAACAAATAATCTAAGGTTATGTTTCAATAAAAAAATTTGAAATTCAGGATTTAAAATGTGTGAATTTCAAATCCATTTAATATTTAAAATTTAGGTGTAGAATTAAAAACTAATCTATACATATCTCCGATTTAATCAAAATTCGTTAATAACGAATATTGTTGATGATGGTATGCAATACTAACATGTGGTATAATAATAATAATATTATGAGACTAGAGAGACATAAAATTGTTGCATATTATTCCATCCGTTGCAGAAATAAAATAAAATTAATATTCTTATCAATTAACGGATAGTTAAATTTAAACAGAGGAAGTAGACTATTTTTTCCAGCTGTGCATAGATAGGTAATCTGTAAATATATAAGGGTCCATTAAGATATGTGGAGTAAATTTATTGATGGTGTTTAGATAGATGTAAATTTAAAAAATTCACTCTTTTTTTTTAATTAAAATTATTTTTTTAAATAAAAATTAAGATAAATTGAATTAAGATAGTGCTTATAATACACTAATTTATCTTAATTTATTCAAAATATAATTATATTTTAAAATATAAATAAATTTATAAATATAAATAATACGAACAAAAATGAAATTTTTTTCTTGAATTAAGAATTCAATCTAATTTTCAAATTTTAAATTGATAAAAAATATTAAATTGATCTTAGAAATTTTAAAATATTTAAAATTAAGAATTAATTTGTAAATGGAATGTTGTTATGAAATTTATATTAATAAAAATAAAATTTCGGAAAGGGTCGAATAAAATGAAATGAAACTAAAGAAAGGGTGAGCAGAGAAATAGCAATACCGGGAGCAGTATATTCCGTTAAAGCTGTCAACTCAAAAGACTCATTGGAAAAGACGAGGAGGTGGCCAATGCCCAAAGACTTATCCTCTGCGCGCACGTGCACACGAGTTTATTACAACTGGCCACGCAGGTGGTCTCAATTTTACCGCCTCTATTTTTGTTTTGTTTTTTGTTTTTAAATATTGGAGTTATATGCTACAATTAAATAAATAATTGAATTCCAAGAACATCTCAGTTATCCCTGAAGATTGAATAGTTAGATGGTTTGATGAGTTTAAATTGGGGAAACCACTCATATGTCTAAATTATTGGTAGGATTAATAATCGCGTAGTCAACCTACATGTACTTATTGTTTTTTTTTTTTTTTAAATTATCAAATGGTTTTGTCAATTAACTATTTTTTCTCATGTTTCCGGCCTCTTTTTTTTACTTTTCCGTTTTGGTTTGTTGGAATTTGCTTGTCTAAAGACAGGATATATTAATTATGAAGACGTATAGTATAATCAACAAACAGGGATCAATTTAGGCTGCGTTTATTTGGGATGTATGAGATTAATTAGGATATGATGGTTATTGAGATGAGAATAGGATAAGGATAAGTTTGAAAAAATTATCAATTGTTTACTTTGTATGATTAAATATGAAAAACGAATAGCATCTATCAATCTTAATTGTTTATTTCAAAATGATTAAAATATATTGAATGATTCAATTAATGAAAATTATAAAGAATTATTATTGAAATAAAATAAAATATCAAAAAATATAAAGAATTATAATTAAAATAAAATAAAAGATCAAAAAAATATAAAGAATTATAATTGAAATTGAAAATTATTCAAACAAAACTAAAATTAGAAATTAAATGACATGGAAAGTTTTTTTAAGTGTACAAATTAATTAATAAAATTTTAAAAAATATACAATTAAATAAAAAATTATATTAAAATCTACAAATTAATTAATAAAACTTTCAGTTAACTTAAAATTTATTTAACAAAAATAATAATTATATATTTTTATTTATTAGAATATTTTTCAAAATATATTATCTATTATTTACTTTCAAATACTTTTCAAATTTCATAATTTTTATATTTATTTAAATATTTACAAAAAAAAAATATTGAGGGATAAATTTTATTCCTAGTGGGAAGGTGGGATTAGTATCCCACAATTTATCCATTTTTTCTTCATTATCCCGAGCTAAGGGATGAGCCTCATTTTTTGCATACAACAAAGTAAACATGGGATAAACGGGATAATTTAGTCATATCCTACTTTATCCCTCCAAGTAAACGCAGCCTTAGATGATAAGTTATCTTCTTGATAAATCCCCGATTGTCCCAAGAATATAAAAGTGCCAATATTTCAATTTGAATTCTTTATTATAATTTATTGTTATAATTAATTATTAATAAGTGTTAGGTACGTATTTTTTAATAATGCAGTATATACCGTACATACCATAATAAAATTATGAAAAATTGATTATGTTAATGGTTACATATTAACTCTCACTGTACATGCCCTTGCTCACATGATTTTCATTCAAATTTTCTGCTTAATGTTTTGCCTTAATCAATTCATTTTTGGATTCTTGCGACATGATATACTAATTGTAAAATTATAAGCCCTTGAATTTATTATATTACGTTAGGATACTAATAATCTTGCCTAGCTAGGACTTTTGCTTTTTTTACTCTGCAATACTTTGACATCTAGCCAAAAGGTGGAAGATATGTATATTGTTTGAAGTCAAATCAATATCAATTCTAACATAAGATGATATATGATCAAATATCAAATTTATTATAAAAATAATAACAAGAGTCTTAGTGCTAGGTTGTAATTTCAATTAGATCTTTTATCTAAACAAACTGCATGCAAATAGTTTTAGTAACTAGTTAACTCAGTCAAGTAAAAACTCAGTATTTAAGAATTGGGGTTAATTTCAACAGTTTCATGTATTTTCTATTTTTCTGTTAACTAAGTATTTTTTTAATTTTGATTTTTTATGTTTTAAATTTTTTTAATTTCAATTATTTTTTATAAAAAAAATTCAAAATTACTGATGTGCCTGCTGGAATTTGGATGCCATATCAAAATTTTCAACTACCACGTCAGCACTTTTGAATGTTCTGACAGAAAAGAATTGAAATTAAAAAAAAATTAAAATATAGAAAACCAAAATTAGAAAATGGATACTTGATTGTCGAAAATTAGAAACCTCACATATAAGACTAAAATTTGAGGATAGTAAGACTATCTTTCACGATAACTATCCGAAAGCTCCGTATTATATAAATTTTTATATTTATTTAATTACTGGTTTAGATTATTATTGGCATTATTACTTTACCTATCAAATGTTTCTTAATCCCTGACCCCTGTGACACAATCTTAAATGAAATTTATTTACCTCTCTTAAATGGCTAATTCCATGAAACAAACGGTTATCTATATTAGAGCAATAAAAAGTTACGAGAGAGGTGGGGGTTTAGACAGGGTCTGCATCGGAGAGACCCACAATGTTAAGTGTGGGTCTATTCCAATTTTCCATGACCCACATGTGCTTCCGCCCTTCTCTCTCACCTCTCATCTCTCATCTCTCTCTCTAACTTGCTTGTCGTCACCTTACGTCTCTATGTCCAGTTCCTCCTCTCAACGACTGCGTTTTGGCCCTGTAATTCCACGTAAATTGAGGGGATGAGTGAGATCAAAGTATATACTCATGGCTGGTCAAACCTAGCTATACATCAATTATTGTTTCATCTTTGTCTTATTTCTACTTTTTTCAATCCCACCCCTCAATTTCTTCTCTCTTTCTTTAATGTTGGGACTCCACACACACTTCCAACTAATCCATACCATTCTTCCCTCTCTCTCTCTCTCTCTCGAAGTAGAACAACTTATTATATATGCAAATTATTACATAAACATAAGGAAAAGCTAGAATTAATGAATTGGATCTTACATGGTTTTTCTTGAAATTTATGGAATGAGATTTGTGTATGGTAATCCAGCTTTTATTAGTAATCCTAGGTAGGGTATGGTATGTTGAGGTTCTTTTAAATAATATTTTGGATGGCTTGACTTGATGCAATATTCATACTTCATTTATGTATAACAATATCAGTTTATAAATGTAGAATAAATAATGGATGATATTATACTAGTTGAAATACAAGTGTTCGGAGTTGGGGGGTCCCATAGCCACCGCCCATGCGGCCATGCGCACGCCTTCTATTGACCTAACCCTAACCCAAACAATACTTAGCTCCTACACACTAAAGCCCCCAAACATTAAAACTCTCTCTCTCTCTCTCTCTCTCCCCCCGCTCCCCCCCCCCCCCCCCCCATATAAGTCTAAGTCACCAACAGCAAGAAATAGAAGCTCAACAAGATCGAAAATACAGAGTGGTCACATGAGAGTAGTGGGAAAAGGGATGGTTAATTCAGCTAAATTCTTGGTGAGTGATATATCCATCATTCCACACTTCAATTCTTACCATATCTTTCAAGAAAGAAATCCCTAGGTACAATTCCCAGCTCTAAATCCTTCTCTCAACTCCCCCTATTTATTCCTAAAATACAAAGGAATATATAACTTGTAATAAATAAAACCAAGTCCTCAGACATGGATCGGCTAGCTCAGGGCCGCCCTTTGCCACCGCCGTTCCACGGCAGAGATCTCCAGCTCCACCACCACCACCACCAGTTCCAGAATCACCATCACCAGAACCCCCTCGACGACGAACTCAGCGGAAACACCAACCCAAATCGCACCCTCAAGCGAGATCGCGACGACAATTACGCCCTCCAAACCCCCACCACCACCACCTCCGCCACCACCCCCTCTTCCGACGGCGGCGGCAAGGACCTCCTCCCGGCGACGCTGGACCAGAACGAGGTCACTCGCCGACCCCGCGGCCGTCCCTCCGGGTCGAAGAACAAGCCGAAGCCCCCCATCATAATCACCCGCGACAGCGCCAATGCACTCAGATCCCACGTCATGGAGGTCGCCAATGGCTGCGACATCCAAGACAGCATATCCACCTTCGCCACGCGGCGGCAGAGAGGCGTCTGCGTCCTCAGCGGAAACGGCACCGTCACCAACGTCACCCTCCGGCAGCCTGCCGCCCCCGGCGCTGTGGTTACCCTACAAGGAAGATTCGAGATTCTCTCCCTGTCGGGGTCGTTCCTCCCGCCGCCAGCGCCGGCGGCGGCGTCGGCGCTGACGATATACCTGGGAGGCGGGCAAGGGCAGGTGATGGGGGGGACGGTAGTGGGCCCGCTGCTGGCCTCCGGGCCGGTTGTGATAATGGCGGCGTCGTTCGGTAATGCGGCGTATGAGCGGCTGCCTCTGGAGGAGGAGGAGGCGCCGCCGCAGCAGCAGCTGGGTTCGCCGGGAATGGTGGGGCAGCAAATGATGAATGATCCAAACACGAATCTATTTCAAGGGATACCTCAAAATATGATGAATTCATTGCCAGCTGAAGCTTATTGGGGAACTGCTCGACCTCCTTTTTGATGATCAACACTAAACCCTTAATTTTAATTTCTTTCTCATCACATCAATTTGCATTAATTCTCAGTAATTTCTAGCAACATCAGTTATTTTTTTTCTTTTTGAACGGAGTTCATGGTGTCATCTGGTTAATTATTAGCGTGGCTTTGGATTGGAGAGGGAGATGTACAAATTCATGAATTCTTTTGTGGTTTTTCATTTTAATTATGAGAATAGCTTTTGCATATCTTCATTAATGTCCTCTTCGTTAATACAATATGGACATCAAGTTTAGTTTAGTTTTAGATAGTTAATGTTTCGTGTGAAATTCTGCAATCTCGTCAAATTTTCAAGGTATTGATCAAAACATATTTTTCTCTTGTATATGTGTGTATAGGTGATGAGCATTTCTGACATAAAATATCCATTCAAAACTCATACAAGCAGGCACAACATATGTTTCCAAATCTTTTTCTACAGTGAAGAAACAGTCACTTTTTAGAGAGAAGGGAAAGGAAGGTTCAACTTTGAAGAGCAGTTATGGAAAGATTTTGACTGCATTAAGAGAAAAGGTATGGTGTTAACATTCTGCCTTGATTTCTTGTTTGACTGCATATATATTTGAGTTCATTTGATGCTGAGCCTGCGACATGAATCTTGGGTACTGGGAGACACGTGCACTCCTTTAAACACTCATGCCAGATCACTTCCACTATTATATTTACCCTTGCTTACCTATATACACATTATGAATGTATTTTCCTGTAAACCAGTAGAAAAATTAAAGAATAGGATTTTTGTGACATCATATTATCGATCTAATTATATGAAATGGGACAATCCACTATATCATATCTTACAATTCACTTCTTAATTATTTGTGGGTATTTTAGCTTAAATAAGGTTTTATGAAAGGAAAATTTACAATTTTGGTCCTAAAATTTAGATTTTGTCCATTTTTACCATTAATTTTATGTATTTCAATATTATTTATATGACTATCATTTTTTTTTCAATTATGATCCAATTTTTTTTACCTATGGTGGATGTCAGAATTGCTGACTTGAATATTCAATTCCATCATCCAAGTAAGCAGAAAATAATATTCTGAACAAAATCGGATCAAAATTGAAAAGAGATGATACTAAAATTGAAATACCTAAAATTAATGGTAAAAAAATTGGATATTTTCGAGGTTATGTTGTATAAAATTTTTGGTATGCAGCATGGTCCATGGATAATACCCTTTGAACTTGGCATCTTTTTCAAGGCTAAACTTATAAACTCTTCCATATCCATATTCGCAAGACATGTATCCCCTATTATTTGTTTCATTACTATTATCATTTTTATTTCGTCAGTGTATACTACAATACGTAGAAACGATATAATATGTGATATATATGTAATAATCAATAAAAATTAATTAAAATGGAAGCATGATATATGAAATAGATGAATTATTGCACTGAAAACCCCATGAATAATCATATATAGAGGTTATGCCGATAAGACTTTCTGGCTCCGAGTTTGGAACATCCATCACTAAAAGTGTTCTAAATATGGTGATTGTCTCGAGTGTTATAATAGGTAATGTACCTTTTATAATAATTTTTAGAATGTGAATATTAAAAAGTCGTTTTCTATATATGATCAGAAAACTTCAAATTTTCCAAGGACTTTAGGTTTATTAATAAATAATGAACTTGCTGTATAACAAACAATAGTTTATATTTGTTTTATATTTTACCATGTAGCTATCAAATTTTTAGTTTCTTGAAAGCATATTATTGCAATCTAAGTGGAACAACCCATAATGATAATAACTTGATCCTCTCTCTCTCTCTCTCTCTCTCTCTCTCTCTCTATCTCTGTTGGAGAGGACCTACAGACAGAGATGAGCAATCAGTTTTATGTCTACATACAGGAATATTGGTTCACTGAATTAAGACTCATCCACTCCCATTTACATCTAATCTAACATCAGATTGCTTTTCTTTTTTTCTCTTTTACATGTACTACGGATAAACTCTTCTATTTGTTCTTACTTTTTGGCTTAGTTATTATTGGAATATATAACTTGTTATGAACATATAATATATGTGTGTCTATATATCTATCTATCTCCTAAGAAATGGTTGGTTTGATAATTTCATGATTTTGAATCTTTCTTGTTCCCCTTGATGGTCTTCATGATCTCATTCAACAACCTAGGTGATTTGTGTTAATTAGGGCTTTGGTTTTATTTTATTTATTTTGTTTTGAAAAATGATTAGGGCTTTGATTATTAACTTATCTGCAGGTATTTGTGTTATGGGTCATCATGATTTTCTCAATTCTTATAGTTAATAGCTAGCAACCTCATGTCATTGTGACCTTATATTTATTTAAATACATACATATATAGATAATAATATAGAACCCAACAATGGACATTCTTATCGAACATAATTAATCCGATATGATTTACTAATAGTAATTCATGGTCTGTTGAAACTTATAAACATTTGGTTTATATCAATTCCCTATGTATATTGTAGCATATGTGCATGTACAGGATATATCTAGTTTTTTTTTTTTTTTGCTAACACTATAATTACATAATTAAATTTTATGTTATTTTCTTTTGGCTTCCTTCACTCTATTGCTTTTCAATTTAGTAATAATTAGTGATTATAAATCCAAAAGTATTGCTGATCCGTAATGTAGGTCCTGATTACAGTAGCTTGTCTGGTTTATAATTTCTTCAGCAACTGAAATGGACGTTGTAGTAATTTTAGAATTTTAATCTTTTCAAGAGAGGCGTTATATATGTGTATATATATATATATATATATATATATATATATATATATATATATATATATATATATATTCCTTCATTTCCCTTACATGCAAGCTTAACAAAGGATTTTTCAAATTAGCATTGTTTTTATCATGACGAATACATAAATATAACTCTAGTGTTTGTCAAGGTAACCTAAGCATGTATAAATATTTATAGACGTTTTTTTTATCAAAAATAAATAAATATTTTGAGATTGGTGTTTGTGGTATTTATTTCCCTTAATTCATTTTTCCTTATCATATATCTAAGTATCTAACATCTCAATGCTGTAAAATTTTGTGTTTATTTGTCAGACTATCCCTAGCTGCACAATTAGTATCATATTTAAATTTGTGTTATTTTGCTGTTGCATTTTATCTGCAATCTTTTACAGATACTATCAAAATATAATGTTAAATCGATAGTGTGTAATATTAATATAAAGTATATATATATACATACATAATACACACTAGTATAATACATGTGTTGCGCGTGAAATATTATAATTGTATAAATTTATTGTTATTATAATAAGATTTATTGAAGGACTAATTTAAAAATATAAGAATTTCACACATTACCATCATAAAAAAAAAAAAAAATCATTCACGAAATATGTTATAAATAAATTAAAATCATTTTTTGTCCATATGATGTCTTTCAATTTTGATCCTAGAATAACCACGATTTTCAATCTAGTCAACCAATTTAAGAATCAGTCTCATTTTAGTTCAATTAGAATTTTCTAGTGACATGACGACATGTGTCTAAATAAAACAAAAAATCAATAAAAATCATATAACACATATATTTCATAAATAGAAATCACATAAAAACTTAATAATACATATAAATGTGTAAGTTATTTAATTTCAGTTCATCTTTTGAGTTTTTGATATTTCAACTATGAAACTCGAACCAAAAATTGAAATCCAAATTCTTTGGAAGATGCAACCGAAATGCTCAAAAGTTTTCCTTTCCTACTTGATTGATTTTCTATGTTCCACTATGAAATTGAACGAAAATCATTGAAAAATGCTACCGAAATTGACCGAAAAGTTGTGTTCAAAATTTTGTCTTTCTTGCTTGATTGATTTTATTAGTAGGAGAAGCTTATCATGGAGTAATCATGTGTCCCCTCCTATATATAGTGCATCAGGTCTAGTCATTTAGGCCACTTGATATGATGTTTGGATGTGCACCCAATTATGCGCACTTCTACATCTATACCAGCTTCAAATATTTCATTCCCAACACACTATCAGCATAGCAATTTTTTAGTTTGGAAATTTATAATGATTCTCAAAGTAATTACAATTTGTATTTTAATAAGTATTTTGTACTAGTATTATAAACTTTTCAAATCATTTTAGGTTTGAAAATTTTATTATTTTGTCCCATATATCTATATTAAAAAAAGCTAAAGATAAGATATTTATTATTATTTTAGGGTAAATTACAAAAATCAAACTAAACTATAACCTTTTTTAGATTAAAGTATCTGAATTTAGAAACATTATTGTACCATCGTTAATCTTTGCGAATGATACTAATAGACTGCCAAATGCGGTTGGCGGTGGAATATTTCCTCAAAATGCTTATTTTCGAGGGTATTTTTGTTTTTAAAAGAGTTGAGGTGAAACATCAAAATTCCAAAACCTTGGGGTTGAGATTGTGATTTTGCAAAGTCTATAAAAAAAATGTAAATAAGTCCTTATAATATTTTGAATTCTCAAAATCACGCCCTTCAATTCAAAAATAAACGAGAGAAATTGAATCATCAAAAAATAACAAAAATTCATTAAAAATTTGATGCTCAAAACATAAGAATTAAAATCCCTAAAAAAAATTATGAAAATACATGTATGAAAAAGGGCTCAAGAAAAAGAGTTTGATTTGAATGTTCATTCCATTGTAAGAATTAAAAAATTGAGTTGAAGCTTTGGTTGGGCTGGTAAAGAGAATTAATTTGACGTGGATTTTGTGCACATTGGTTACGATTTGGAGAAAATCCGATTTTGAGCTTGAGAGGCGGTTATGGAGTTTTCCGACAATTATGGTGGTGATGCTTTGACGGTATTGGTGTGTTTTTTGCCATGTTTTTCTGAAAAATGAAATAAAAGATGATATCGGTTAAATTTAACCCAAAGTATGGGAATTGAGTGAAAATTGAAGTTTTAAGTATTTTTCGGTAGCGGTGATGTGGCGGCCACCTGTGAATTGATGATTTGGAGGAGGAAGATGCAGCAAAAATAAATAAAAAATGATTAACTAATTTAAGTTTGTTTGGCAGTTGATCAAATCTCGATAATGATAAATGTAATTTATTAAAAACTTTAAAAATATATTTAAATCTTGTAGCAGATAACTGGACTAAAAAAGTAGGTCTTTTAAAATATAAATAACTAAAAAACAAAGGTAAAAATATAAATAATGAAAAACCTGATGAGAGAAACTCAGATGATTAACAAACTTATTTTCCCCCATTATTTATAAAAGTGTAATTTAAGTTTCGATTTTTTTTTCTATAATATCCTAATTCAATTTTAAAATTACTTTTATATTTATTCAAATTATTTTTAACCAAATCAATGTCTAGATGTTTTTAGGGAAAGTATTAAATAACAACCTAGTTTCAAGGTTTGATAGTTTTAAGTGCGTGTCTTTTCTGACCTAAAAATAAAAAGTTGTCATAATCTGTTAGCAAAATCCAAGTTTGGCACCTAACGCCATAGTATTCATCCTATTCCTATGTGGTAATTGATGTTTAGTTTTCTAGGTGGCAAATGTGATGGATCCCACATTGATGATATTTATAAAAAGAAAAAATTTGAAACTCCAAATGATATTTCCCTCTCCCTTTGTTAAGAAAACAGCTAAAACCCCACTTGCAAACTAAGTCAGAGAAGAAAAGAATTGGAAAAGCTAGAAAAAACCATCTCAACTTTATTACTACAGTTGCCACAAACAATTTGACCACCAGCTCTTCAAACTCCACGGAGAATTAAATTTTTGGCTCATCTGCCTCTTTGATTCTCTTTTTCTTTAGCTTAATGATGATGCGTATTTAAAACTCGATCCACGTTACAACTTGATGAGAAACATGTCCTCCAATTTTCCACAATTTATTTTGTACGTTTGTTTGTTTTTCATAAAGAATTAATATCATTTTGTAACTCATCCCCTATCTTGGTTTTTGTACTACTTGTACTACTTTCATTTAATCTTCTACATTACTTATGTTTACTATATGTTAGATAATATAGTTATTTTATAAATGTAATTATACATATTAGACATTTTCTTAATCTTTATCAAACAATTTAATCATTCAAGGATAATAACATATCTATAATAGTAACTGTCCCTTCAAACTAAAACCAAATATACATCACAATCTAGCTCCATACTATTCATAATCTTCCACTAAAAAAATTTAATTAAAAAAAAAAATGAAAAAACATCAACTTCAAACTCGTGAAACCTTACGCGGCAAACATGCGTTAAGTTGCGCACCACAAGAAGAAGCAAGAAGAAATCATAAAGAAGTCTCTTCTCTTATATACAACTACACATAAATTAAAACACTCGACTACTGCAAAATTGTAACTGAAACCACCATATAGAGTGGACCCCAGCCACCAAAAATAATGATATAATCTATAAGAATGTTTTTGACAATGCGCAAAAAAATGACGATTACGGATATAGCCTTCAGTCATCTGAAAGAAGAACGAAAGGATCGTTCTGACTAGCTCGTGGATCTTATGTAGTGGAAGCTATATCAGATTTAATGGTGGAGAAGGCATTCTACAGAGCTTTTACCAGTTAGCAGCCAAGCAATATATATGTGTATATATATATATATATATATATGAGTAGAAATTAGTGCAGTTGGAAATTACACCTCTATCCTTAAGCGTCGCATTTCAGCTTGGAATGTGGAACTTGATGTCAAGGTTCGATGAGCAAGAGCCCTGATATCCTCCCTCGAACAGTCACGTGAAATACGGACTAGCTCCCAAAGAGCTCCTCCGATTATCATATCTCTTGCATTGACCTCTGTAAAGATCGTGAAAATTAATGTTTTCTGCTGTCTCGAGAAATATAAGATAAGCCTGAAAACCTAGAAGAAAAGATTGTTCAGTAAAATTGATAATTACCGTGTTGTGCCAGATGGCAGAGTGCAAGCTCAACGTGACGTCTGATTAGTGAAGCTTCGTTGTTGGCATTTTGTACTATCCATGGCAGTGCACCATCTTCTATCAAGAGAGATCGCCCGTTTCTGATCCCTGTAGGAAGTACCATATCATTTAAATGAATTGAGATCTATAAGCAAATAACATTAACCAGACATCTACATTACAATTCTAGATTTTCTATTTTCGTCTTTGTTCTTGTGAAATGAAAGAATTTACCTTGAGTAGATGCCCTCGATTCGCACTTGGCAAAATTTGCAATACCACGAGCAACTTGAGAGAGAACATCTGGATGTCTACATCTGACCATCCCTAATAGAGCTTTGATGCCACCTTCTGACCTCAGTCTTGTTTGCAGTTTATCTGGAAAACCACAGCTACGAACACTGAGAATCGATAAAAGCACTAAATAATAATAGAGAAGAGGGGAAACCCTTTAACAACTCAGGCAGAGTGCACATTCAATCCAATCCAACCAATCAGAGTTAATGAAATCCACATAGATCCCCTCATGTATAGTCCATGGGGAAAGATCCAAATCAAAGAAAGACTGAAGAGGTTGAGTGTAGAGCCTTATTGAGATGCAAAGATACAATAACAATACCATTGCCACATAGATTAGCAATTGCTCCAGCAACCATTCTCAGAGTTTGAGGATCTTCAGCATCAGTTGCCGTCATTGCTAACAGACAGATTCCACCTTGGGCCATTATCAGCTCTTGGTTAGCTTCTGAACCACAAAAAAAACAAAAAAAATTGCAGCATAAGCCAAATGTTTAAATATGGAATGAGCAGCTTGATTAGATGATTAAGGTGAAGGATCTATTCTCCAAACTAAAACATATGGAGACATCAAGGAGAGCAAACAATTATGAAAAATTATTTAGGTGACGCACAAATACAATAAAATAGAAGTTACCGTTCATAGCAAGATTGGCAATTGCACCAGCAGCAATTCTACGAATTGTTTCATCCTCGTACGTTCTAAGGAGCATTAACAATGAAGTAAGGCCACCAGCTTCAACTATCTTTCCCTGATTTGCTTCTGTAATAGCCCAGTTCATGCATGTAAGTTTCTCATGCTATAATGTGAAAAATATTGAAAAAATAGTAGTACAAGACGAATATCACAGAACAATAGTAGTTCGAGCCAAATATCACAGAGCAATATTGGTACAACTATACAAGACAAATACCAAAGAATATGAGTAGAACATCAATGCACAATTAAGTTTAGACTACTTTAAGAGAAGAATGGTATTTCTAATAAAGTAAGACCACTGACTAAGGAAATATAGAATGATAAACATATCAAGATGACAATCAACTATGCAGATGTAGTATAAATTTTAGGAAACTATAAAGACATTCATCATCTCACAGACCATGTAACCTAATGAGAGTGAGAAAGTAAAACACCTTCTGCAGCTAAATTGGCGACCACTTTTACTGCATGAATCCGTACACTGGCATCCTCCGACTCAAGCAATGACAGTATCTTTTGCAGTCCAACTATCACATCAATAGGTATATCATTAGAAAACTTGAAGAGAAAAAGTAAATGATATGATGTAAAGCCCTAACCAGTACCTTGTTCATGAAGGTTTGTAATAGACGATCTTTCTACAGTGTTACCATCTCTAGACCGCAAATGACTAAGAGGAGGTAAGCCATCTAAACCAAGTAGAGGGTTCCCAGAGTTTGCTCCATCAGGATAACTCCTCGTCTATGATAAATATCATAAAAAATTAAGCCAATTATCAAGTCATGTTTATGGACAAAAATTTCTAAGCAGCATTCAAAACCCTTATTACAGTTCTACAAATGAAATACATCTACCAAAATTAAATTTTAACTGTATTCAGCACACCCATCAAGTCTATTGTAAAAATTCAGGAATAGCAGAGAACTAATGGTTTACATAAAACTATCGAGCAAATGATTTTACAAATTTAGATTAGATGATTTCATTGCAAATAATGGGCAAAAGGTACTAGTTCACAGCAAGAACATGCTCTTAGACTAGATTAAAAAGCTTGATTTAGACTATATCCAACATAATAAATGCTTAACATCTATGTACGCTTAAATATAAGACTAAACCATACTTGATTAGCTTCAACAGACAGATGTGCCAATTGACTTCGCAAAACCCTCACTTCTTCTTCAAGTTTCTTCTTCTGACAACTCTCCTCTTCCAGAACTTGTTGAAGGCTAAGGCCATCAGAGTTTCCACCTGCCAACTACACAACCTTAGTTAGTTATAGATATCCCCTCAAATACATATCCAAAGGCATTCAAACTTGTGCCATAATATAAACAAATTTTCACTAAAACCGTACCTCCATCTTCGAAAATTTAATTAACTGATTTCTTAAGTTATGAATTTCCTCTTCAGCTACTTTCCGTAGACGAACTTCATCTTGAAGCAGCTTTTTAAGCTCCGCTACCTCTTTATTACCAGAATCTGTATTAACCTGCAAAAAAGTAATCTAATAAACTTAACAGATGTTTGAGATAGGAGTAACCAAATAGAGCATTTCTTATCTGAATTGATTAATTAAATTAATTTTGTAGAGTAAATGAATGCACAGACAAGTTCTATGTGCATCAGGTGAGATTGATGGGGGAAAACAAAAAATGAAAGAGTACAATTGTTTTGGTTAATTTTTTTATTTTATTTATTTCTTGGCATAAATATCTAGAGGTGCAAGTAACTATTATCCATGATGCCCTTTTATGTAATATTTTTAGGCTATATAGATAGAAAAGATAGCACCCTTACTTCTAATCCCAAAATATACCTCTTCCATCCTCTGAAATAAAATTTTGTAAAAGAATGAAAAAAAGAGCTAAACAGAGAACATGGAAAAGATCGAAGTCTATTTATCCAGTTCAGATCAAAAAAACAAGTTAGCTACTTCTTTTGAACCTGCATCTGTCTACTTATCTTCCCTATAAGTTTTCTTTTTCCTATCATTGCTCTAAGTTCAGGAGTCAATCAAACAGGCAGTTGACAAAATATTAAGAGATTCTTATTTTTAAAAATTAACCAATTATTATGAGATTCTTATTTTTAACAATAAATGGACCAAGTATAACCAACACATAGGACATGACAGTTGCAAAACCATACTACCTCTCCATTCATTGCATGCTTTTGCTGGTTAATGGTCCACTTCTCCTCAAGCTTCTTAATTGACTCCACGTAAT
Source organism: Scutellaria barbata (assembly GCA_028654395.1). NCBI lineage: Eukaryota > Viridiplantae > Streptophyta > Magnoliopsida > Lamiales > Lamiaceae > Scutellaria > Scutellaria barbata. Next base: position 5,986,871 of record CM053646.1, on the reverse strand, counting down.
CCATCTGACATTTCGTTTTCTCCTCCTAATACAAATGGTGGAAAATAATCACAAAATAAAAAATCAAGCAAGTTATATGACTTCTTTTGGTTATTCCTAATGACAATATTGCCTGGTTCTGGAAATGGATTTTCTAACACAAACTAGACTAAAACGTTTCAATGAATATTTAAAAACTGTATTGAGTTGTCGTAACACTTCTATGTACCACCCAGAAAGCATCCAACCAACTGTCAATTTAACATGAGCTGTTAATTGTTTCATCCATGTGAGAAAGCATATCCTTCAAAGTAAAAGTTATTGCTCTAATCCTTCTTCTTCTTCTTCTTCTTCTTCTTCTTCTTCTTTTTTTTCTTTCTTGGCTTAATTAGAACAGAGGTATCCAGAAGTTCATAGGCATATGAAGGTTTAAATATACCTCTAAGGCTTCCACATAATTTCTTTCAGCCTCAGCAACATGTTTTTGTGCTTCTAATCTGATTCTCTCAATCTCATTTTCATAAGCTTTTTGCTGTCTTTCATTTTCAGCAATAAGTCTGTCAATTTCCATCTCAAGTCTTTTGGACAAACTCTTATAATCAAATTCTTCCTTAATCTTCAGCATGTTCTCCACCTTCATAGCCTGTGTGGAAATCAGAATTAATTCAAACGTGTATTAATACACTACTTATTTCCAATAACACAACTTAGTCCTGAATAATCATTAAATATATCCAAGAACTTCACTCTTTAACTTGTGCTGCAATCATAAGATTCATAACATCTGAATCTAAAAACTCACCCTTTGTCCAAACAATATGGTGCTGGCAGTCTCTGCTCGATGGCGTGGAGATGGACCAATTGTGACAACTAATGAAGTTCTGGATGTGCCTGCAGCATACCAGGGAACAGAAGTTAGACCAACTAAGTTCCAATAGCACCATATTTCATCTCTTTACATTTCTTGAGTGATTATTATAAATCAGGCAATGGTGGGATTATATTGATAAACATGGTATAACTAAAAGATATTCCCCAATTTTTATAGAACTTTACAAGGAAGTGTGATAAGATTAGTTCTAGAAACTGCCATAACAAACTGCTGAAGCTCTAAAAACACATGAGTTCATTAGAAGCTTAATTCTTAATATATATATATATTAATTCTTAATGTATATATATACACACACCGAAATCTCACCTCCAAATGAATCCTTAAGTAACCTTGTTAGCTTTGAATCTCGAACCGGGACATGAGGACTGTTCTCCGCCAAAGCATTTATACATTTACCTAAGGCACTAAGCGAAAGATTTATAGACTTGGCTTCTTCTAACATGTGTCCCTCGCTTCCTTCAAGAAACATTTGGAATTTTCTCAGATGAATGTTTCAAATCATAAATCACTGGAAGCAAAACTGAATTCATAAATCTTAAGCATCAAAACAAAAATGGTTTTCACTGGCTTTAATCTAGTACCCAAAAAAAAACATTTGTTTAAGATTTTGCATGAACAAATGTGGGCCTAGATCAGAAAGCAAGTTCAGAGTTGGTATACTCCAGTTATAACTCCAATCTAGGTTCAGTTCAGGTCAATTAGGCAGCAGATAATTGTAAGAAAAACACACAACAGGAACTCACAATAGTAGGTAAAGTTTCAAAACCTGATTTGTGAATGCGTTCAGAACCGGCAAGATCCACAACAATCAGTTTGCCTTTTCTTAGCATAGGTGGCCTCAAGTTACCAACCAAGTTAGAGCGGTTCTGCGTTTCGGAAGAAAAATCATCCCTGTCCAGTACAGACTTCTTCACATGTACCTATATGATGCCACATGAGTTCCATAGCTATTGAAGCTCAAATAAGACTGCAATATGTGTGTGTGTGTGTGTGTGCATGTGTGTGTGAAGGAAGCAACACTAAAGTTACCATGAGCAGAGCATGACTCCGGGAAGATTCAGTATTTAGTTTAGTATTAGCAGCAATCCTATGAGCTTCCCCTAAGCGTAAGAGTTCAACAAAACTTTGTTGGTCTCTGATCTCTACAACAGTTGCCCCTGGCAAAGAAACATCACCTGTTCTTTGGTCCTCAACAATTGCTATATTATCATTTGATGGATTTAGTAGGTCCTGGATGGTTTCCATATAAAGCTACAATTGAAACCCATAATTCTAAATTAGAACAGCGTTTAGTATCTAGAGGTCTTCTAGAAACAACCAAAACCACACAAAAGAAAAGATGTCCATACTGATGTAATCATTATCTAATCGACTAGATAATATACACAACCTGCAAGTATGAAACTAAGATAGAATCTGTCTCTTGAGAGATATTTGCAAGTATATCCTCCATGGCACGAACCATTATACCCCGAGCAGAGGTGTCTTCATCACCCAGCCGTCCAAGTGTATAAGTCTTCCCAGTACCAGTTTGACCATAAGCCATCACTGTTCCATTGTAACCATCTAAAACACTCTAGGGAAAAACAAGAAATGAAATGAGATAGTTGTATTAAAGAGAGATGATTACAAAATTAGAACCCCAACTCATCAAACACAAGAATTCTTTTTCCAAGCATGATATTCAATCTGATGTCCAATATTACAAAAGCTGTGCAGACAAAATATATAATATAATCCATGATAGCAGCCAAAGATGCTTGTCATAAACATAATATTATGAATGAAACCCATCCATCTATTCAACTGTAACCCATGAATATGCAGGAATATAGAAGACATGGGACCTTTTGAAACAAAAAACGACCAGTGTATCACACTCATCTATTGAGAACAGAAAGCCCAAATTAGGTGGAAAAGGTCGCTCCACAGAACTGACCTCGACAACAGGTTTGGCAACAACTTCATAGACACGTTTTTGTGATGCAAATTCAGTCAGGACTGCATCAAACTCAAAAGTATCTGAATCCCAATTGTTTTTTCGAAGTTTCAACCTTGTAAGCTGCAAATAAAAATGTAGAAGAAATATGACATTAAAGGAAAATTAAGTACATAGGTGCAATAGGATACTTGAAAGTAGAATAACCACAAAAGAATAAGATCAATTTTAATTCTGGCACCTCTGGCTGCAACTCCACACAATCAGCAAAATCTGCATCAGCTACCTGCTCTTCAGCATTTCGAGGTCGCAATCTTACAGCAACTCGGACTCTCCCTGAAACTGTCTCCCAGTAACATACATGAATCAGATTTAGCCTCCTGAAAATATTGATCTCACTCTGGTACTTTTCAGTTATAGTCACGGTAAACAAAATTAAAAGTCATATAGTCTGACGAGTCTTAGAGGAAAAGTGTATTGATAAGTTCTATGAGTAATAATGTATAATCGTTAGTTGGACATCCATTGTACTATGGCACTACCTAAGATGATTTACCAACAGTGTGTAAACCTTATTAAGGTTTTTTAAGGAATGTCCTTAAAAAGAGTACTGGTAATATTAAAAACATCTATCATCTGAACATGAAAAATTGTAAGAGCTCTCAAATTAATTCCAAGCACTATGGCAATCTCACCTATCCATCTCCATCATCCAGACTCATGCAGACATGTATCGAAGTCAAAAAGGGAAATACACCACGTAATGTGGATTCATATATAAAGCAAACCCCTACTCTTGTCTCTTGCCCCATTGTAGATGTAAAGGTCGGGAGTATTTTACTCCTCAAGCACCCCAAACTACATTATACCTATCAATGTCAGCCAAAGATACTGAAATCATCGCCAGTGTTGGTTTTCTCTTTTCGAGGAAGACATATCGGACCATCTGCTTATATTTCAGGGAGGTTCTTTAATTCCCTCCTCCCCAAATTCAAGACATAGCTACTGGAAGTATAGATATGCAAAGCACATAAGAAAGGATGCACAAACAAATAGAAGCAAAAGTACGCTCTGCATCAAACCTCAGAAAATTTAATTAATCAATTCAGTTAAAATATAAAGAGAAAACTTAAATCCACAGCACCAATCATTTTCATCCATTCCGGGAATTACATCTCAAAACGAGCTCAAAATGCAAACTAATTGCGAGTGGAATTGATCAATTAGTAGAGCATCTCATAGCAATCTCCGAGTAATCAGATCGCGTGAGGCAACAAATGCTATGAAACTACAACTCACCAGAATTAGCAGCTCCACCGAGTGAGGCGGGGATGCTGCGGCGGACATTCGCCGGCTGGAGCTTCGATTTGAATGAAGATGAAGTACGGAGGTTAGGAGCCTTGTGCACGCCGTTTCTGTTGCCAGTAGCCATTTTCTCTCTTTTGCTTCAATTTAAATTTTTAAATGAAAGAAAACAACAGAGAACTGGCAGTGACGAAAATATATGAAGAGGGAGGGAGGGAGGGTCGGGGGGAATTGAGTGAGATGAAAAGGGGTTTTCAGTCTTTTCACAAGTGCTTTAAGTTGAAAACAAGAGGAAATAGGACAAAGTAAGGATGGTGGGGGGTCCCAACAGTATGCGGTGCTTTTTAGCAAGAAGGGCATGAACAAGGTCAGGAATTGAGGCCTTGTTTGGATACCCAGTTATGCTTCTGACAACTGAAACTAGGTTTTTATTAAGTTTGGTTGTTTCACTTTTATGGTATGCTCGTACAAATTAAATTACTTCCCTAAATATTTTATTTTCTAAATACTGTCGGTACTACATTGGGAAAATAAATCAATACATATGTGTATGATAGTCGTCAGTCGATAGATTATATGCTTATATAAACTAACTTATATATTACAAAAAGTGTAGTTTATCAGTGCAGCATCTAAATATTTGTAAAAATTCAATTATTTAAAAAAAAATTAGTTTCTAATATGCATAAGCTAAATTTAGTAAATAAGGCAAGCCTCAGTAAACTTCATAATTAATAGAATTAGGTATCTATCACAGTTGGAAAACCCACCAAGATGTGATTGATTTAATACATGGTTTAATTTGTACAGACAAGTTTACATTTACTGATTTATTGGAATTTATTTATTTTAGAAACGAGGTAAAATGACGGAAATGCCACCAGCATAAAAGCGTGCAGGATGTTTTTGGTGGGACCGCCCTCGTGGGAAGGTTGAGTTTAGGAGTCCGATCGTGGAAGGTGTTGAATTACGAAAATGGGCTTCCATTATAAGCACGATGTGGAGCACTGAGCAGTACTTGAACTGCCTCAAAAGAAGAGCGAGAATCTAGGCGAGTCCACTCTATACTATAGTAAATTAGTAAGGTAGAAAGGTGGGCCGGACCCAGCCCAATTGTATCTGGATTTGGGCTTCACTAAACAATGGATTCTATAACCAGAGCCCATCTATAATCAAAAAAAACAAAGGGACTTAGATTGCCAAAAACAAAAGTGAAAAATAAGTGTTTTCCCTTAAACTAGATCATTTACACAAACTAAAGACATCAGGATTATGCAAGAAGGTCGGAAATATACTTCATCATCCAACAGAATCTTCTTGCGTGTCATCATCAACATCCATATCACCATCGCAGATTGCTCTTTCACTACCCACTGTTTCAGCGTCAGACACTTCTCGACTCCCATCTTTGTTCTGATGGTCGCCATCACTGCAATCTTCAGTATCGGAATCAGAAGCTACTCTTCTTTCAGATCCCACTTGATCATCACTTTCAACAGCGCGACTAAACTGCTCCCTCAAATCAGGAGCAACGATGCCAATCATCTCGCTAAGTGCTCGACGTTCATGGTTTCTCCTAGCAGTAGCTTCAGAGTTGGTGGATGGGATGTGTTGACTCTCGGCAACCAAACTGCTAGAATCATGTACAGGTGCACCACATTCATCCCCATCTTTACTCCCAGGTGAGTCGTTTTCTCCATGGACTGAAGGAGCTGTGCTGCACGCCCAGCTGCCCATAACTTCTGAAGCCAACAGGTCCGTTGTTTTGATTGTCCCTCCACCTTCTGTGTCATCCATTGGATCCTGACCGTCGGGCTGTGAAGGTTCTGGAAGAATTCTTTCAGCATGTTCGGGTACTTCTGGTGTACTTGTTTTATCATGAACCTGCATTGTAGTATTCAAGTCATAATTTCGTCCACTCTGATATCCGATGCTTTCAGTCTCAAGTACTTGCTCGGTTTCAATACCGGCCCCTTCAAACATTTGTGGTGCACCAACACCCTCAGTGTCGGGGATTTGCTCGGTTCCAATAGCATCTCCAGTTGATGAGGGAGCAGTGCAAATACCATTAATATCAGAACCAAACCCACCCCGAGGATTATTACATTCCCGGCTCATGATTTCTACCTCCTGTGTGTCTAGAACGTTTTCTTGGCTTTTGGCATTGCAGTCGTGCTTCTCTGTCATACTTGCTTCGTCACTTGATGACTCGACTTGATCCACACCATGGCCACGGAAGGTACCAGATCCTGTTTTAGATTTGCTTTTGCTTTGATGAGCCTCTTCCTTGTGTCTCACGTTTGATATATTTTCATTGCCATCAACTCGATTGAGGTCAATATCAATTGATGTAGTCTCATTCTCTTCATCTTCTAGTGTCCTTTGCATTGACTTAAGCTGTTCTTGCTGCTTCACAAACAACACAGATATCTCCTCTGTTGTGGAATAGAAAGCACGAAGCTGTGTTTCGCTGCAACAAAAAATCACATGGGATTACTATTCAGCAATATGATTCAAATTCAATGAAACATACCACTCAGTATTACAAATTTCAACATCAAGATACTACTGGCATATAGCATTAACTTAAAACTGTAGTGAGCAAAAGTTTACAAAAATAACGACAAAAAGAATCACAAGATTGCAAAGCTATCAATATGCTATGTAGATCAGAGATAAATGGTTTCTCAGAACCTTTCTAGTGTTTTGCACTATCTGCCATCAGATCTTTAGTTTAAAATGCTAAATCTAGATTAATCTGTAATAAAATCCATAACATATTCTTCAATTATTACCGAAGCATAATTCTTTCCCTAGCCCCTTTTAGTCTTCGCCTTTCAAAATCAAGATCCCGCATTGCTGCACTGATCTCAAGTTCAAGAGCAGACACCTTTGACCATGCTTCCTCCCGAGCCGCCTGCTACAACAGCACAAGAATCCGAGTTTAAGATGCACAAAAATGTGCAGGCAAGTCTTCTCAACCTTTGTGCTCATATTTTAAGTGATGTTAGAGAAATCAATATAGCAGAGTATTGAATATAAATAAAAGAGAGAATATTCTTGTACAGCAAATCCCCTACCTTTTCATGCTCAAGTTCTTTCTTTAGTCTTTTTCTTTCATTTTCAAGTTCTTCAACCCTCTACAAACACACAAGCTTAAACATGAGCATAACATAGAACTGGTAGCGATTTTTTTTTATAATAGATGAGCACAACTTGGTAGGCCAGCAGCAGCAAAGTACTTTTCTATTAATGGCAAAAGCTTGCTGCTCCTGGTAGATTTGACCCTCCAATTGGCGCACTTTGTTATCAGAGTTGACCAACTTTTGTCTTGTATCTTCCTGCATGGATACAAGTAGCATTAAGTACCAATTCAAATATCGATATCCCAAAGCAAGATGCAGATTTAGGAAAGAATGAAACATACCAATTTGGACCTCAATGTTTCAACTAATAAACATCTTTCTTTCTCTGCCTCCTGGATAAACAAGTCGTAATTTAGTGACCAAACATGAAAAGCCACAACTTTGGAACAAATTCATCATCTTTACCTGAAGCTTATTTATCATTTCTTCTTGCTCTTTCTCTCGTCTCAAAGCAGAATCTGACACACGTTTTATTTCCTGTGTGGCCTCAGCTTGAATTCTCTGTACTGCCATTTTCATATCTACAGAAGCTTTCTCGCGCTCTTCTCTCCTCTGATCACGCTCTTCATCTAATTGTGCTTTCAGTTCTGATATAGAACACTTCTGGCTGAATCAAGCAATCAAAAATTAAAAGGTTTGTGTGCATCTTTAAAAAATATGATTCAAACTGATCTTTTCTCTTTTAGACAAAATCATACTAAATGTTCTTAAAGACAAGCTCAAAAGATTTAACTCTGTTAATCAAAAACACATATAGAGTTGTTGCATAAAGATTTCTTCTACACACTTCTATATGCCAACGGCATAAATTAGCCAAGAGCTCCACCTGACTTCTCCAATCAGAAAAGAAAAGAGAGAGAAAGAAAGAAAGAGAAAAAAAAAACATCAACACAAAATGACTTAACACTGCCAACCTTGTTTTACATTGAAAACCATGTCAAATGACCCCGTAACATATTGAAGCAAAGATTCCATAAAATGTTATATGAGTAAAATAAGTAATCCAAGTACAACGTATATACCAACTGAAAAGACAAAATGGGGGATTATTATGAAAGGTTACTTCAATACGCCTCTCACCTATTAATTATTTCATTAGCCTCCATGCATGACTGCATGGATGCACTAAGTCTTTCATTGAGTTCCACGATCCCATGTTTTTGCTCAGAAGATATTCGACCTAGCTCTATTAGTTCCTTGTCTTTAGCTTCCAAAGACTGGTTCAACTGACTGAGCTGATCTAGATACGATTTTGAAACTGAATCTTTCAACTCCTTCATTTCCTGCAGACGAAAATAACATATTTGATCTTTGGTACTCACACAAACCCATCTATCACATATTAAAAGTTACATAAGAGACTGAAATCCTTGAAATAAAATGACTGATATCATATATTCATTGGATTTAACGAGAAAGTGAAGTTCACAAAGAGGAGACTAAAAAGATGTTAACTAAATATGGTTTAGATAGATCAGTAACCAAATACTGAAAAATGAAGGCTTCATATGACTTCTTCATACGTCAATAGTTCAACTCAATTAAGCCATTTTACCAATCGGATCATATCCCAAGAACCATACACAACTTGAAGATTAAAATTCAGGTGCATTAGTTGGGACATCATAATATCCAGAGAACAAGGAAATTGAATGGCAAGAAAAAAAGTTTTAACGAACAAAGCAAAGCATGATATATTAATTCCGGAGGTCGTTAAACAACATTATAGCTGTTGTCTGCATTCGGCAAGCTGCATGTATCAATTGAAGCAGAGCAGGCGCAGCAGCAGTGCAGCACCAAGTAGAGCCAAAACAGAAGAATGATGACACAGAAGTAAAATTCTTGGCGGCGAACCACTACAAGTATACTATCAACATTTATATTTGCACCTGTACAGCTAAATCTGAACTAAATGCAATGTATCAAGGCATACAGTAGACGTTTAGTGGATATCCTCTTAATGGCTACTGGCTACTATACAACAAGTCCATTTGGAATTACAAACAGTTCATGTTCTCTAATGCTCTTCGCATAATTATAAATCCTTGGCCAGAAAGTAATATACAACTTTCCAAAGCATTCCTTCCAAGTTTTTACACGATAGGGAACCATTAGTTATTCTAGAGAACAATGCCAATTATGCAGTTTCTAGATGGTAATAAAGAAATATAAGATCCCGTATACATATAAACCATCTTATAGATAAGAAAGGTGCTAACTACTTGAAAAACTGACTCCATAAGCACAGATTGTGACAAAGAAAACATAACCAGGAGAGGAATCAATGCATAAGGAAGACATACAGTTTCATGCTTCTCAATAGCTGCACGGTTTTCAGTCTGCAGGATTTCAACAGTTGCAACTTGATTTTCCAGAAGTTTCCTGAGCTCCTACATATACATCCAACACTTTCTTTAAAAAAGTCAAAAATCTTGAAAATGAAAAGAACTAAAGTTTAAATCCATAGTCTTGACACTCCAGAATTGAGGTAATACTACAGTAGTCAGTAAATATTGACAGTTTATGTAAATACCGTATTTGATCTTTGAAGGCTTCGAAAATCGTCTAAGGAGATTGGACCATCAGAAGCTCCTAAACCAATTCCTTTCAATCTCTTGTTCTCAGCACAATATTCCTCTACAAGAAATAAGTAAGTTAAAAATCTCATCCAACCTAAGTTTATGATTTATATAAAACATGAAGTTAAGTCGGTAACAATTACCTGGTTTTCTTTTCAGAAACCCACTATCTGATGTACAGGACGACTTCCGAACTTCCCGAAATACAAATGCAAAAGCAAGTTCTGCAAACACGGACAAGAAAACAAGTCACAATACAAGTTTTATGGAAGTTTTTTTCTAGGGGATGAGATCTACCCTAACAATATTTACTTAACACAGTAAATCAACAGAAAGTTTTATTTGCAGAAATTCTCTTAACCGAAATAGAAGGTCATCTGCAGCGCAAAACTACAGAACTTGAGTAAAATAAACAAACCTGAAGCATCATTATTCACTAAGTATTGCTTCAACTTGCAATAACAATCATGAAGCATCATTAAGTATTGCTTCAACTTGCAATAACAATCATGAAGCATCATTAAGTATTGCTTCAACTTGCAATAACAATCATGAAGCATCATTAAGTATTGCTTCAACTTGCAATAACAATTTCATCAACACAAAAAGTACGACAAATAATCTAAAAAACCTAAGCCTAAAGAGGAGTTCACACACTCTAAAATAAAATTAGAATTCACTTCAACAAAATTCAACTCTACCGTTTTGGGGAAGAAATGCTATAGAGATGATGTCTCCATGGTGTAGCTTTGCTTCGGGGCTACTTTTGTTCAATTTCACCGAGTTTAAATATGTGCCATTTGTGCTACAAAAAACTTGGGAACATCAGAAAAGTTTTGGAAATCAAATCCACTAATGGAGCCTGTGTCAAAGATATCTAACCTAGAATCTTTCAAGAACACAGGACAGTTTTCTGACTGTTGTTCTGCATCTTCAGTAGCAATCCTCTTCCGATAAATCTTGCAATGATGAGCACTAACTGCAGGTGCAATAATCTGGAAACGAGAATCATCTACTAGCCGACCAATTCGGTGTTCATCAGAAGTCAGAAGCATATTCATTCCCTGATATATTACTTGCATAAGTCACGTTCTTAAAATGTAATATCAGAATAAGTAGTCCTAAAACATCAAAAGCAATACTGCATATACAAACCTTCCACAGCATAATCTAAAGCTAGTGAAATCAAATTAACTAAGTAACATAATTGACATCATCTTTCATTGCGCAGCACTTGAAAATAATTTTAAAAACATACAAAAATGAGAACAGTCATATCCTAGGTTAATGTTCTTCCAAAAAAAAGATGCATTGGCAGTATGCACAAACCTGAAAAGAGAAAATAATTTATCAAATTAGCTTAGAAGTATTTTCCACAAATTAAGCCATCAAAGATGCCTTAATGGGTTGCCCACATATCCCAGTTACAGACGGGCATATCCGACAAACTGACTATAAGACTGAAATCAGCCAAAGCACAGCAGCATTAAAACATCTTCAAACATTTTACTTAATTCTGAATTCTTTTCCATATAGAGCAATCATGAACCAGAAAGAGAAAAGAAAAAAAAAAGATAAATAACATCACAACGTTGATTTGGTTATCTATATAAGCTACAGATTTTCAAGTAACTTCATACAATATCATCAAGTTTTTTCCCTCTCACCCAATAATTTATTATAACTACTGATTTCAGAGACAATTGAGATTGATAAGTTTAAAGCATCACAATTAGAAGACAGTGGAGACTGAATATAAAATGAAGTCGTGGCAATAAGCATAATTCAACATTATGATCATGGAGGATGGTTCCTCTATATAAAAATGTAAAAGCCGGGGATCCTTATACACAGTGTGAACTGATTATGGAAATCCGCATTGCATGTGTGAGGGAATTAAATATAATTCACATGTTAAAAAGAATAAGAAGGAACTGATAGACTATAGAAGTATGTATATGTTAGCTGTATTTTGTAATCACTATATACAGTACACGTGGCACTTTATAAGTGGTTAGATTGAGAGGTAGTTATGCTGTGTATTGTGTATATATACCACTTATCTTTGTGCTCAAATTGATAGCAGAATAATGAAACATTAAACAATTCTCCCCAGCTACTCTTAGTTCAAACTACATTACTTAGGTCTATCTTCAAGCATGTTAGTTCCACTTTCACTACGAACCAAATAAGGAGTATAATGCAGAGAAAATAGAAAAATGGAAAGCAATCACGTAAATTACCAAAAAAAGAAAAAGGGAAAGAAAGAAATAATGAAACTGTCTATACCTGATTGCGCTTCCGTGCCTTCTCTGTTATCGCTGTGAGCACGCCCCAAACATCCGGATCGGAGCATTGAAGCGGCTGAGCGGCAATTTTCGCGGCCACTGCGGCAATGAACTTTGCTCTATCCTGCACTTTACTCGACAGCATAGAATTACTATTATTGCTGCCGCTGCCGTCGCTGCCGTCGCCTTCGCCGCCCCCGCAGCCATTGTGGGGCCCGCCGTCAGAAGGCCTCGAGTGGGGGAGGGATGGGGACCTTTGAACCGATTTCGGGCACGGGCTCGGGCTCGGGCTGGGCTTGGCTGCCTGAGGACTCGAGGCCTCTTCTTCATTCGCCATTCACCCAGTGTGTGAAAAGGATATGATAATGGCGCGGATTTTGAAAACCCTAGTTCTTTTATATTGCAGGGGTTTGGGCTTTCTGGGTTATAGCGTATTCCGGAAGCTGAGGCTGAGTAAACTTTATTTTTACTTTATTTTTTTTTTCTATTTTACTTTCATTATTTATATATATTTAGCAGCCATATATGTATTTATATAGTACTACATGACATGATATATCTGAGAAGAGGACGGCAACAAGTGTTTGGGTTGGGCTTATTATGGCCCATCTTCTCATTAACTCAGATACTTTTATATAATAGCTTGTAAGTTTGACAGCTTGTAACATTATAAATTTGATTTAACACTTGATAAATTGTAACATTATAAAATTTAAGTAAATCTTTGAATACATATTTTATATATGTCGATTATGTGGTTAATAATTTAATTTATATTTATATTTATTAAGTTTGCAGAGTCCATAAAACTTGAACAAGTCTATGAGCCATAATAGACTTGATTCAGCTCCATAAAAAACAAACCAAACTCAAATTATAAAATTTATATTCAATTAGATTATTACCTGTTGCAGATCCAATTAAAATTGATTTCCTACTTAATAACAAAAAAACACATGTTTCCAGTACATCTATCGTATCATTTTATACACCTGGGAAGTGGCGTGTCGCACGCGCTATTTCTATTTTTTCTAAATAGAGAATAGATTCAGTTACGCAGCAGCCTCAAAAATATAGTAGTCCAAACTCAACAATTTCATATCATTAAATAAAATATTAATTTCCCTCAAAAAGATAAAATTACTCAAAAATTAGAAAATGAATCCCCTATTGTTAAGAAACCTGTCCAACAGTAATGGCTGCAATTAATTACTAATGTAAACTTTACGATACCATAGCCATATCAACGGAACAAAGTTAGAAGTTCTTTACTTAGACATCAACAACAGCCAATCAAGAATCAACTAAATTACATTGTACTGATATAACGCATAGAACTCTATTGGACCAGGTACAACATTGTACCATATTTGTTGAATTTAACCAGCAAGTGGGTTAGCGTGAATTGTTATACGATTGATCCTGATCTCCATAAGAGGTCGATCTCCTGGACCTGTTGGAGCCTGCCAAAATGCAAACAATGTCCCGCAATTGGCATCATGAAGCCATATAAAAGAATGTTGCCGTTGTTAGTTTAAAAGTGGATCAGTTAGTTTGAAGCTGGAGAAGTTCGATACAGAGTAAATCCCGAATATTCAAGATGGCATCCCAATGCATAGTCTAAACCATAAATGAGAACGGATAAAAGCCATGGGCTTACCTTTTCCATTATATCAAGCACTTCAAATCCATGAATTACTTTACCGAAGATGGTGTAGAGTCCGTTAAGATGAGGTTGCTTGCCATAAGTAATGAAAAACTGGCTTCCATTTGTATTGGGTCCACTATTGGCCATGGATAATATACCTCTGGCATTGTGCTGGATCAGAAGCAAAACAAATGAATATACGTTAGTACAAGTAGGTATGCATGCCATATGATTAATTTCGTTTCTTCAGTCTGCCAATTGATATCATGATCAACACATTAATTAGGTGCTACAGAAACAAAACTATGTAAGTTGATCTAAATGAATTTAGTGTTGAGGGCTTTTTGATCGAATAAGCAACTTGAGTAGTAACAATCAGAGAGCTTTTCCCTAGTGGTGTTTAGTTTATTATGATCTCCAGCTTAACTGAATTAACAATTTGAAGAAAAGACCATTAGATCTCGTTACATTGATGCTTTCTTTTTTTCTGCTTTGATCAATGTATGTGTTTGTTGCATTGATGTAAGTGTGTTTAGACGTAAAAGTGAAAAACAAGACAGAAAGACAATGCTTGAAATCCTCATAGAGGTTACCTTGAGAGACTCTCTTATCTCATCATTCAACTTTTTACCCCATATACTTGTACCACCCTTGCCAGTATTAGTTGGATCACCACCCTGTATCATGAAACCCTTAATATTTCTATGAAATATGGTCCCATCGTAATATCCACTTGCACACAGCGCCAAAAAGTTCTGTAACACAATTTTATCAGTTAGAGTAGAATAATATTTCATAAGAAACAAAACCTTGTCTTGATGAATTGGTAGTCAAAGTAGCATACACTAGACTCAACAGTAGCATAAACAATGTAGAGGTGTATTACATGTACATGAGAACACATCTAATGCACATGACAAAAAGATAACATTGAGTCAAAAGAATCGTAAACCTCTACACACATTTGAAGCAGAGAGATTTATTCCAAAGCATCCATTCCAAATTCTTGCTTACGGTTACAAAGGTACATTTATTGAATGAAACCTCACATATTCTAAAACAACTCTGACTATGATGTCTCTTAAAATGAACACCACCAAATCATAATACTACGCTCAAGGTAAAAGTTCAAGTCCAAGTTCACATTGTTAGTAACTCAGCGAGAAGGGACCATTTTCTTCTAAGATATCAGTAAAACTCTCAAAAGGATGTTCTTAAAATAAACACCACCTAAATCATAATACTAGTTTAGAGTTAAACAAGCAAGTTCATACAGTTAGTAACACAGCAAGTTGGAAGGCTATTCTTCAGAATCATGACCTTCACAACATACATTTAATTCTTATGGTATTGGGAAACCATATTGGAGAATTGTCCAAAACTGGAACAAAATTAGAAGCTAAAAACAGAAAATAATTACCTACTCCAAATACTAAAATTAGATTATAAATAAAAATGAAGTAGATATTAAATGACAAACTGGAGAATGAAAGTTTGAAACACTACTTTTTATGTAGAAACTTCATAAGCACTTATAGACCTGCTTAATTGTGCATATTTGACATCTATCTATAGAGGATTGAGCGCCTACTCGGAATTGAAATTCTTGTTTCGAAGTCCAGATATGTTTGCAGCATACCATCCTCTACAATCTTCAATATGGTTTCCCAAGAAAACTTAATCTTACTGTATGTGCGTGTGAGGTTGAATTAATATCCTGACTCAAATTTTGTTCATAATAAAATAACTGAATTAACTCAATAAGAAAAGACTGGAAAAGTAATCAGATCAATTAGCACCTCAATGTCGTATGCAAAAGAACATATAAATATACAAGAACTTGGATACATGAAAGTTATTACATAAGTCACAAAACAAGCACATGTGAACCTAGTAGTGAATTCTATTAGAAAACTCTTAGCTTTCACATTTTACCGCTTATGCACAAAATCATTGTAAAATTACCGCTCTATTTTTCAGTTCTACAACTTTATCAGCTGAAAGCCAAAAGCACCACAAATAAGTTTTCACATCATCACTCAACAATTACCATCATTTTGCTTTCCTTACCTCACCATGGCGAGAAGCAACATAATTATTCACTTCATCAAAAAGCATAATACAAGAACTGGTAGTCATTATACGCACAAACGCAATTAAGCATAAAAATTAAACATTAGATATAACCAAAAAAACACGTACTTCAGCAGTCCTCGGAACCTCGTCGCAGAAGATTTCGCACTTGATGTCGCCCAAATTTGTGTGAAGCGTCACCGCCTGCAAATCCATGAATAATTTACAGCACAAAAATGAAAATAATTGCAAACTTTGAGAGTTTCGATACAATAGCACATGAATTGAAACTGTTCGATTAAATTCCTCAACGAAAAAAAACAAAGAAATAAGCGGAAAATTATTGAAGAAAGGAGAATGGCACTTACCATTTGGTATAAAATAGAGAGATTATCAGAACTCGAAGTGACAACTGCGAATCAGCTCCAACGATGAAGTGGTTTTCTACAGTTTTCTCTAATATTCCTTTTCTTTACGATTTCAAGCAAAAAGTCGACAAAGTTGCTTCTCTTATATTCTGGAGAAAATGCATATTTTGTTACTGTACAGCATTTTTTCTTTTTTCTAAGTGAAAAAAATGAAAGTGTTGAAGATATTAAAAGCAAAAGGTACCAGGCTCCTACATAAATACGGCATATATTTATATATTATTAAAAAATTATATATAATATAACATTGGGTGTCCGCACCCCACTATTTTTTAAACACTCTAAAATTTTAATATTTTTATAAAAATAATTAATTTTCAATTTTACCCTCAAACATTAAAAAAATTTGAAAAACTCTTTTATGTCTTCTCTCCCTCCAGTGAGCTCTTCTTCTTTTCTTTATTTTTCTTTTCTTCTTCAATTTTTTAGAAATAACACACAATAATGAAATTATTTCATGAGTTGATTAAATATGTAAATATCATATAAAAATCACGTAAAAAACTTAAAAATGTCAATTAAACAAAACAATTTATTCGACCCGTTTGATCCTGGTTAATCGAACATACAGAAATGTATTCGGTCACCAAAATCGAACATCTTATAGTGTATTCATCAAATAAAATGTGTATTCGGTCATCATGATCAAACATCTTATAGTGTGTTCGAATATTGGACGTCGAATATAATATAAGATGTTTGGCCTTCATGACGGAACACACCTCTATATGTTCGGACAATCAGAGTTGAACGGATTATTTCATTTTATCTATTTTTTTTATATTTAATTAACCTGTAAAATGTTTATCATTATGTTATCTTCATTTAGCAAAAATTTAAGAGTGAAAGGAAAAAAAAAAAGAGAAAATAAATGAGAGGCGGGAGTGAGAGAAAGAGGAAGGCGGGTGGAGACAGTAGAGAGAGAAAGAGAGGGGAGAGAGAACTTTTAGGAGAGAGGAGACAGAAATTAAAATCTAAGGTAAATGCGATTTTTAGAAGTTTTTATTTATTTAATTAAAAAACAAAAGAAATGGGGTGTGTTAAGAAAATGTTGGCGTGAGAATAGTCCCCCCCATAACATTTTATACGACATTATAACATTTTATATGACATTATGACAATATCCAAGTTCACTCTCAGGCCCAATTTCTTAACTTTAAAGTCCAACAAAAGTTTCAACGGCCCAGCCCATAATGATACAGGCTCTACTATAAAAATCTAACCAATAAAATCCTCCTCTCTTCACGTAATTATGCGAGTGATTCGTGTCTATCAGTCTATCGGCAATTTGCTATTCTTAACCAATAATAACCATAAACTTTTTTAATATAATTTCCTGAGTTATCACTATAAATTTCCTTTCTGAGATTCTAAAACAAGGAAAAAGCATATTACCGACTCTAAAAAGGTGGTTTAATTTGACTTCCCTTTTTTTATTATCTTATAAAACAAAGTTATATTTTCTGAAAAATATTAAGACTTATAATCAGCTAAAACAATAATATGACATACACATTTCATTATTTTTACAATAGTAATAATAACACAAAAATAGAAACTTCTGGTTTTCAAATTATTATGGAATTTTCATAAGCTGCACCTTATCTCTACTTTTAATACGTTACGAATCTGCAATTTACACCACATCCTTGAGGAGTAGTAGTATTAAAAGTAATCCCTAAAAAAATTATTTCAAACTACTAATACACGTCAATGATATAAACTAAAATTAAAAGTTATGAATTGAACATGATGATGTGATTGTTTGTAAACACGATAATTTTGTTAAATAGTTTCACAGATATAAATTTAAGAAATGACTTTCATTTTATGTTAGTATTATGATATTTTCACAATAACTCATTGTTTGTTGATTCTCATTTGGTTGATTGATATTTAACTAATGATCATTTGCCAATGCTTTGTTGATTGATTTTTTATTTTATGTCAAAAAACTAATAACTTATAATTACATATTTATGTGAATAATAAATAGACAAATGTTTGTTCAAATATAAATAAATAAATAGACTAATGTCAGAACATTTGACGACGTGTTGGAAGAGGAATTGTATAAAAAAGGACTTCAATCCAACTTTAGTTAAAAGTCTCATATAGATACGTAGCGTTGCCAGGGTTCTTTGCACACCAGACGTAAATGATTTGATATCTTATTTTAAAATATATTAAATATTACATCTAGTAAATAAAAGTATTATTTAAGTATTAAATGTAATGAAAATACGAAATGAAAAAATCTATTCTAATATAATAAAAGGCAATTGACAAATTTACATAAATGTCACCTTTCCCTCTAAAAAATGGCAGTTATAAAAAAATTAAGAATAACTTTTTTAGAAAGTTATTTGTATACTATTAATATTCATTAAGCCATTTGATAACCCAAATACTATGTGTACGTAAATGATATGGACAAAAGTAATTAACATATAATCATTATTTTTATTAATGGTTTCTTTATATTCTATTTGTTGATGGTAGATATTAAAAATAGATTTTTTATTCTTAAATAAATTCTATATTTCAGATTTTATTTTTTATTTCAAAAATTTAAACATAATTTCCATAATAATAATCTTTATCATTATTATTATTAAAAATATATTAATTTTAAATTTATGATGTTGTTTGTATTTTAAAATTGTAATACTATTAAATGGAATTATTTAGAATAGCATATATTAAATTTTAAATAAATTTCTATTAATATAAATACTAAAATATTATATAATGTTAACAAAACTTTATATAATTATTTGATTATAACTCGCAGAAGCACTACTAGTAAAAATATAAGAGAAGATAAGTTTTGGATGATTAATGTATTAAAAAAAACAACCCTTCAAAAGATAGAAAAACATAAACAAGCGACAAACTGGAGGTTGCTGTCCCCTCCTGTCATTTCACACATCCAATTCACATTGTAATTTTCACCCGACTGATTTTGAGTTCTATAACGTCATAATTATATTTTGGAGAATTTAATATAAATTATTAATCATATCATTGTTTAGCTAGGTACTAGATAATTGAACTTTACGTATTTATCTTAATTGTTGGTTACAAGTGCAAAGTAAGAGCTAATATATCGAATACAGAAAAAAAAAAAAAATTAAATATTACAAAGAGCAGTAATAGTCGAGTCGAGAAAGACCATAATAAAAATGTTTTGTGTGGTTATCGTTTTTCGTTCGTGTTCAAAAAATGATGCAACTTGACACTGCATTCTTGGCCGAGTTTGTGTTCAAAAAATGCCGTTCATGTTAAAAAAATGATGCAACTTGGCGCCGAGTCGAGCCGCCCAAGTCCAGCCCAACGGTCAAGATCGGGTCCGGGATCCAGTCGAGTCGAGCCATGGCGAGGCGAGTGCGTGTGTGTTGCACAAGCATACCACTCTAAGAATGTATTAATTACTAAACCACTTCACATGACTTCTTAAATACTTGCATTTATTAGATTCATCTTCCTATGTGGGATAGTTAAACTTCTTTCTCACACTCAAAACCTTCACATTCCTATGACTTCTTAAATACTTGCATTTATTAGATTCATCTTCCTATGTAGGATAGTTAAGCTTCTTTCCCACACTCAACACCTTCACATTTCCATTTCAAGTTGCTAACTTGAATGTTTAATTTTTCACTCACTAAAAATTGGTTTTGAGTGATTTAAAATGTCTAAATTATCTACTTCAAACGTAGATTAATCTTTTGGCATCCAATCCTTAAAATGATTAATATTTAACCACTTAACTTTTGATCAAAGTGGTGTGTGACACCACTTTTTACAACCAATTTTCTAACATTAATATTTTCAAAATCAGTGATATTAGTGATGGAATCAAGATTATAAATTGAGGGGCCAATAATATTAAAAGAATAATTAAACTAAATAAGATATGCGCCTACATATATTTATCATCAATATATATGGAAGGTATAAAAGAAAAATATATAAATTGAGATCGTGATTTTGTCCCTTCGTGATATGATAGTAGTTAGAAATAGTTAAATAAGACAATAAAAAATTTAAATCAACCAAATCATAACAAACACTTTTTTTAATTGAGGCCATATAAATTATACACACAACTCGTATGAATCTATAACTTATGTATATATATACGTATCATATTAATGTATTATATGAGAATTGAGACTCATTTTATTAAAAGCAGTCAATTTGATTGAAAAGCTAAAATTTTATGTTTTAACTAGTTTTAAAAGCAGTCAATTATGTTTTAACTAGTTTTAAAAAAATCTCATCTTATTTTACTACTTTGTGGTTACTTAGATGACATTTAGTAATTATAGCAAGAATATTAAATAATGAAAATAATAATAAATGTATTTGACTTACATGCCTTTATAGATAATAAATATTATTCCAAGATGTATCCGACACAATAGTTTAAAAGATAATTCCAAAAAAAGAACACAAATATTTACCACACAGGTATTTGCGAAATGAACCGACCATGACACCAAGCATTTTTATCCAACTATGGATACAAATATTTTTTGTGAATAATATTCAAACTGGGGAAACAATACCTATACACAGCCAAAAATCTAGCATCAAAATCCTCATGGCTGCAACCCCCAAATCCGCCACCATCCTCGAGCACTGCCGTGTCGCGCCACCAGACGACGGCGGCGCGGTGGCGGAGCTTTCCCTTCCTCTCACGTTTTTCGACATAATATGGCTCCACTTCCACCCTATCCAGCGTCTTCTCTTCTACCAATTCCCATGTTCTGAAACACATTTCCTCGAAAAAATTGTTCCTAGCTTCAAAAAATCCCTTTCCCAAACTCTCAAACATTACATCCCATTGGCCGGAAAATTAATCTATCCACTCGATTCTCAGACTCTGCCTGAACTCCGGTACGTCCCCGGCGACTCAGTTTCCGTCACCGTCGCTAAGTGTAGCAAAACTCACGATTTCAATTACCTCACAGGAAACAATCCCCGTGTTGCAGATGAATTCTATGCTTTCTTCCCCGATTTACCCCCGCCGGCAAGTCTACCGGAATCAGGATTCGATAAGATCGAGCTGTTAGCCGTGCAAATAACGTTGTTTCCAGATACAGGTATATGTATCGGATTCAACAACAATCACACTGTCGGAGATGCTAGTTCGATCGTCGGATTTATCAAAGCATGGAGTTCTATTGCTAAGTTTGAAGGTGATCATGAATTCTTAGCTCAATCTGATTCGCTTCCGATTTTCGACAGATCTTTGGTAAAAGTTCCATTCAGCCTGCAAAAATTTTACTCGAATCGAATGGAACATGACAAAATTGAATCATTGCCAATAAATTTCCCGATAAACAAAGTCCGAGCGACGTTTATTCTGCAAAAACACGAGATTCAGAAACTCAGAAGCTTTCTTAAAGCAAAAAGACCAGCGATAGTTCACTTATCATCATTCACGATCACCGCCGCTTACGTTTGGGCTTGCCTGGCCAGGTCCGCGGCGGAATCCGGCGAGGAAGTCGACGACGACGAGTCAGAATACTTCGCCTTCGCGGTGGAAGCACGGCAGCGCGTGAATCCACCGATCCCGGCGGCGTATTTCGGAAACTGCGTAGGTTGCGCAATTACAGAATCCACGCACTCAAAGCTGAGAGGCGATGACGGATTTCTGATCGCGGTCGAGTTGATCGGAGAAGTGATCGGCAATAAAGTGAATAGTAAGGATGCGCTGATGAGCGACGCCGAG
Source organism: Scutellaria barbata (assembly GCA_028654395.1). Taxonomy (NCBI): domain Eukaryota; kingdom Viridiplantae; phylum Streptophyta; class Magnoliopsida; order Lamiales; family Lamiaceae; genus Scutellaria; species Scutellaria barbata. The sequence goes on along the minus strand of CM053646.1, from coordinate 5,964,848 downwards.
GAGTGGCTATCGAAATTCGGGGCGTTGATCGGAAAACGCCTGTTTGGCGTGGCGGGATCGCCGAAGTTTGATTTATATGAGGTTGATTTTGGATGGGGAAAGCCAAAGAAGTACGAAGCTGTAGCCATAGATGGAGATGGATCCATGTCGCTCTGTAAATCCAGAGAATTTGACGGGGGTTTAGAGATTGGTTTGTCTTTGCCGGAGAAGAAGATGGATTCTTTTGCAACTATCTATTCTGATGGGCTTAAGATTTAAGGTAAATTATTAGAAATAAATAAGAAAGGAAAATTATGTTGAGATGGCTAGATGATTATAGATGAATTGGATAAATTTGTATATTTAGACTCAAAATCTTGTCAGATTTCGTAAACTCATCTATGGATTTCGGATTAAATTAGATTATTAAATAAACACCATACTGTACTTTATAAATACTAGGTTTTTTCGGTGTTTTTAAATTTTTAGTTGAGAATGAGAAAGCAAAGCAAGCACAAACGTAAGCAATCGTTGCGGTGAAAGATGGCAGATGAATTGAAGCCGATGCTCTTTTAGACACCTGATTCTTAAGCTTCTCGATTTTGGATTTTTGTAAAAGAAAGGTTGACTCTGTTTGTTGGGAGAGTTGAGTGGGAGGAAGAGGAAGAGGAAGAGGACTCGAATTTTTTCATTTCATTCCAAAAGATATTTGCTCTTCCTGATGGATCTTTAATCTAAGGATTGTTGCATGCAAGATGAATGACAGCAGAAAATCAAACCAAAACTGAACCAGCAAACCCTAAACTAAGAACAATGAAGAAGAATTCAAGAATGCGAAAAACACAAGACAAATTTATAGTGGTTCGACTCCAATTGAGTCTACATCCACTTGAGAACGAAACCCCTCTATTAATTCAGAAATCGGAACAAGAATTGATCACAATTACAGCAAGACGCACATTAGGGTTCTATGCGAAAGTTATGAACCCTAATTCTATCTAACTCTCTAATCTCTATGAATCGTGTTACCATTATAGACTATAGTCTGCGCCTATATATATAACAACTAAGCCCTCAACTAATTTCAGCAACTAACCACGGATTGAAGCTAATTTCCGGTTTTCCCAAACCTGCGCCCTAGTCTGCTGAATCTGTTTCAACTGCCATAACTGCCGACTCAGTCCAACTCGGCCAACTCAGTCCAACTCGACCGATTCAACTCAGACTTGACCCAAACCTTGCAACCCGTTTCCAGACCCGTTTCTGACCCGGTTCCAAACCATAATTCTGAGCTTGACCCATCATTTAATCACAGATCTATCGTAAAATGGCAGTGTTTGATTTTCAGCTAATTTACCTGGCTTTGAAATTGTACTCCAAGCTTTGAAGACTCCCAAGCTTGAACTCGCATCGCCGATGACATGATGATTAGTAAACTGTGATCTGAACAGCTACAAGAGGAACTATCTTAAACCCCGAATCGGAATCAATCACAGCCTCTGGCATATCAGGGACAAAATAATAGAAATCATCTGCATCTCCGGCTTGATCACCCTTTAAGTAGTTGAAATCAAAAGCTTCACTCGACTCTGCAATGCTGAGAGTGACTGAATCACCGGAAACATAGCGCAATTCCGGAAAGCCCGAATTCAGAGGATAGAGTAGGTTTCCAGCGAAAGGACGATGGTGTTGTAAAGTTGGTGACAGTTTTTGAGACTTGGGATAAGAGTTTCAAGGAAATGCAGGGTGGAGCAGGGGTATTTGAACAAGAGAATACGCTTGACTGGGTGGGAGTAGAGCCATGACATGTCCAAGTAAGTAAGAGGAAGGCGCTGCTCTGCCGCCACGGTGGCATTGGAGGCGGAGAGACGCCGGAAGTTTATAGGACGCTGATTCTTTTTGTGGCTCCTGAAGGAATTGGTACTTATATTAACATCTTTAAAGGGTGCATTTGGACGGGAAGTATGCGAATTTTGTAAGTTTGGATTTGAAATTTGAGTGGATTAGTCCTGCTACCCTATCTTGTTCATCGCTAATGTGTTATATCTGCTATATAAATTTAACTTTTTATATAATTAAGGGATGAGATCATTACATATTATTTGGGTTATTTTAACTGAATATTGTAGTTTATAATGTGTTTTAATAAAGTGTAGTAAAAACCGGATTGTTTAGAAAAATAGGTGAAGTCGCCACCAATAATGACGACTTATGATGAAATTATTATTTTAATACACCGGTAGCGACCTTAATTATTTTAATAATTTCTCTCTCTTCTTTCTCTCGCCTCTTAGCTCTCTCTCCTCTTATTTCCTCTCTCATGGTTGTAAACGAATCGAATCGATTCGAATATCATGATATTTTATTAGTATTTGTTTAATTTAATGAATATTTGTATTCGTTTATTATTCGAATCAAATATAAAATTCGTATTTGTATTTGAATAAAATATTCGAATTCGAAAATGTGGACTTTGAAATTTCTTTTTTTTTTTCAAATATATATTTATTTTTAATTAATAATATGAAATTGCAAATATATAGCATATATATTTATTATAAATTAAAAAATTTCAAATTAACATCCAAAATGTTTATCCATGAATATTTATCGAATTCAAAATATGTATGTGACTGAGAATTGAGATGAGGAGAGTAAATGGGAAGTTAAAAAAATTATATGTAAGTATATATATTATTTTATTAAATAAATATTTTAATAGTTTATTAAAATTATATACATTTATAATTATTAGAATATATTTACGAATACTCGAATCGAATATGATTATATTCATATTCGTATTTAAATAATATTCGAATCTAAAAAAATATTCTTATTTAGATTGTTATTCATATTCATGCTATAAATGTAGTGAGAAATAAGGATTTTAATATAATGATTCGAATACGAATACGAATATTTGCTAAATTAAATGAATACTAGTAAAATATTATGATATTCGAATCGATTCGATTAATATTAATAAAATAGGTTATAAAATATCATGATATTCGATTAATAAACGAATACGAATATTCGCTAAATTAAACGAATACTAATAAAATAACATGATATTCGAATTGATTTGATTTGTTTACAATCATAGGAGAGAGGCGAGATGAGAGAGAAGGGAGAGAAGCACCAAAATTTATTGAGGAGAGAGAAATTTATTAAAGTCGCCACCATCTGTATTAAAATATTATTTTTGTCAAAAGTCGCCACCAGCCTATTTTTCTAAACCAACCATTTTTTACTATATTTTCTTAAAAAATATTCTAAACTATTATAATGTGTTAAAATAGTCCATTATATGTCCATCATGAATATTTTAACATTTTCCTTAAGTATATTTTACAAAAAAATGTGATTTTTGAAAATCTTGTGTTTGTTTTGGGTTTTATATTATAAGATTATAGTTAAAATACTTATATTAACATTTTAAGGAGATGTGTTTAGATTGGGCATGGTTAGATTTTAAAATTTTGAATTTAAGATTTGAGTAGATATTTTGTTTAAAAATTATGAAAAAAAAGTGGAATAGAAATAAGATTTGCAAAATCTCTCCACATCCCACAACAAATAAGTATTGAAATTTGTCAATCCCAAATACAAATACACAATCTCAATCCAAACATACCCTAAATAATTAATCTCTTAAAAACATATTTCATAAAAAGATTATAGTACATATGTCAACAGCCACCACATATTTCATAAAGAGATATAGTACATATGTCAACAACCATTCAATCCCTTTGAAATTTTGATGTTACCAACTCTTTTGCCTTAAAACTTAAATTTCCTTCATTCCACAAAAATAAACTTGTATAATATTTTTGTTGTACCCCTAACCTGAGTCAAACAAAATCAAATATAAGAAGGCCAGAAGTGGTGAGGAGGCCGGGCAGAAATGGACGGGCCGGCCAGAAATGAACGAGCCGACCAGAAGAGCTCGATCTAAGAAGGCCGGCCAGAAATGAACAAGCCGACCAGAAGAGCTCGATCTAAGAAGGACGGCCAGAAGTGGACGAGCCGACCAGAAGAGCTCGATCTAAGGAGACCGGCCAGAAATGAACAAGCCGACCAGAAGAGCTCGATCTAAGAAGGACGGCCAGAAGTGGACGAGCCGACCAGAAGAGCTCGATCTAAGGAGACCGACCAGAAATGAACGAGCCGACCAGAAGAGTTCGATCTAAGAAGGCTGGCCAGAAATGGCAATTACCGACCCAACCAGGATTTGACAAGAAACCCAGAAAAAATCAGATGAGCAGAATTTTGAGAAGACCACTCCAACTATCCTACAAAAAGGGAAGTGGATGATTAAGCCAACTCCCCGCTTCCTTAAGAATAGGGAGCGGTTGAGGAGGAGATCGTGGAGAGGTGGGTGTAACCTCCCACTACTTGTATTTTTTGTCTATAAATAGATGTAATTTTAACTTGTAAAAGGATCTAAATCTGCATTCTGTAAAAAGCACTAGAGAGCTGATTTCTCTAACTTAGTGCTATAAGGTCCTGCCCGGTAACTTAACCGTCCAAGATCAGCCGAGCAACATTGCCCGAGTAGGCTCCGGGCCAGTCTTTGTTTATACTTTATATTTTATTTTACATACATTTGGGTGTTAGACTAGAAATTAACCAATTACAAATTCCGACGTCAACATTTTGGCGCTAGAAGAAGGGGGTCTATTTCAAAACACCTGAACACAACTCCGATATTCAACATGAGCAACGAACAGACACCCGATTCCCAAGTCCGGTCAACTCAAGTTGGTGGGTCTAACCAACCACCTCTGGCAATCCCGATAGGGGTAGCCCAACCGATACATGTCACGGTGGGAGCAACTCAACCACCCATGACCGCTACGGAGATTCGGGCTCTCGTGATGCAACTGAATGAAAGGCTAAAAGAAGTCGAGCAAAGGGAAAGGGCCAGAGCGACCAATGGCTTACTAGAGGATTCTGAATCCTCAGACGGACCCAGGCAAAGACGGAACCTGGAAAAACGGATAACCGAAGATGGGCCGCGGAGGAGCCCCTCCCCCGTACGGGCTCGAACTGATCACCACCGAGCCCACCCAGACCTTACAGGAGGAAGGGGCGGTAGACGATGCGCACAAGAGAATGTAGGACAGGCCATAACAATGGATGCCAGGAGGCCAGACAGGCTTTCTCAAGAGCGAGGAGAGGCCCCACTCCACGATGAAAGTACCGGCCACAATCCCCGGTACTCGAAACTAATAGAGGAGCAGGAGCTCCGGAAACGATTGGCTGACATACAGGCCCGGAGAAACAGAGGGGGCTGGAAGCGAGCCAGCCCCTTTACGGAGTACATTTCCGCCCTGACCGCCCCAGCAAAGTTCAAGATGCCCCGCATCGGTCAATATAATGGGGAGACCGACCCTACCACTCACCTGGATAATTACATGTCCTGGATGGAGCTGCAGGGCATAGGAGAAGAGTTGATGTGCAAGGCCTTCCCGCTTACCTTAGGGGACCGAGTACAAAGATGGTTTCGTTCCCTCCAAAACTCTTCAATTGGGGGATGGGACGTGCTAGCTGAATTGTTCCTAACACAATTCATGGGATCGAGAATACGATCGACCCCAAAGGAGAGGCTGGTCAACATGCGGCAGGAGAAGGCCGAACCTCTAAAATCCTATCTGGATAGATTCAACAAGCTTGTCCTAGAAATGAAGTAGGTGTCAGATGACGCCATGCTGATGGCAATCATGACCGGACTGAGGCCCAGAACGAGGTTTTGGTGGTCAGTCCACGAGAAAGGTCCAAAGACCTATCACGAATTCTTGACCCGAGCAGAGAGATATGTCGGGGCAGAAGAGGCAATCCCGGATGAGAAGTCTTTCGGGGTAGAGAGAAGGCCAGAAAGCAGGGAAGAGATTAGGCCTATGAAGTCGTTCAGACCGGCAGAAAATTTCAAGGTCTTCCAAGCAGGGGGACCCGACCAGGTAACCGTGAGATTCTTACGGTTACTCCTACGCAGGTCCTTACAGAGATTCAAGACAAGAATTTATTGACTGAGCCGAGACCAATGAAGACAGATCTAGCCCGATTAAATCAGAATAAATACTGCAAATATCACAAGGTAAATGACCACGACACAGACGAGTGTTGGGCACTTCTAACCGAGCTGATGAAATTGATAGATCAGGGCCACCTAAAGAAATATGTGAAGGGTCAGGAATAACAAAGGCAGGGACCACAGCCTACATTACCTCCACCCTCACCGAATGGGGCTGCTCGGGAGATTTTAACTCTGGTCCATCACGACTAATAATTTCCCTGTAAATTTGCTTTGTAATTTTCTATTAAATGAAGTTTAAATTTTTGTTAAATTGTTCCAGGCTACGGCCTCCTCTGAGCCGTTCAGGCCGGATGGAACAGTAAGGCTACGGCCCAAAAGAGGTTACGACCTCGCCCAAAAAAGGCTACGGCCTCATCCTAGCCGTCCAGGCCGGATGGAACAGTAAAGCTACGGCCCGAAGGAGGTTATGACCTCGCCCAAAAAAGACTACGGTCTCATCTGAGCCGTCCAGGTCGGATGGAACAGTAAGGCTACGGCCCAAAAGAGGTTACGACCTCGCCCAAAAAAGGCTACGGCCTCATCCGAGCCGTTTAGGCCGGATGGAACAGTAAGGCTACGGCCAAAAGAGGTTACGACCTCGTCCAAAAAAGGCTACGACCTCATTCGAGCCGTTCAGGAAGAACTGGGGCTAAGGCCAGGATTGTATCTCGATTTCACTCGAATTTACCCAGGGCTAGATATTGACTGGCCAGGATCGGTCAAGTCCGATACGTGGTAAGTATTGGTGATATAAACCGAGCCGACCAGATAACATGCCGAGCTTAGCAGGTAATATTTCAATTGTGCACATTAAAAAATACGTACAAGTATGAAAAGGTTTGTCCAAGCCGCGCAGGTTAAGTTGTGATACAAGCAAGTATTGAAAAATATACAAGTTATGGCTGGTGGGACAACCGAGCCAAGCACAAAGTATAAAAGTTCATAGCATAAATGTCCTAAAAATGGTGGACACCAAGTATGAAATTCCTTCACAAAGAGTAGAAATATTCGGGTTAGCTCTTCTGTTATGTCAGATCCCGACACATTCTATGTCTGTACCAGGACCTGGGGGCTATTGTTGTACCCCTAACCCGAGTGGAACAAAATCAAATATAAGAAGGTCAGAAGTGGTGAGGAGGCCGGGCAGAAATGGACGGGCCGGTCAGAAATTGACGAGCCGACCAGAAGAGCTCGATCTAAGAAGGCCGACCAGAAATGAACAAGCCGACCAGAAGAGCTCGATCTAAGAAAGACAGTCAGAAGTGGACGAGCCGACCAGAAGAGCTCGATCTAAGGAGGCCGACCAGAAATGAACGAGCCGACCAGAAGAGTTCGATCTAAGAAGGTCGATCATAAATGGCAATTACCGACCCGACCAGGATTTGACAAGAAAGCCCAGAAAAAATCAGATGAGCAGGATTTTGAGAAGACCACTCCAACTATCCTACAAAAAGGGAAGTGGATGATTAAGCCAACTCCCCACTTCCTTAAGAATAGGAAGCGGTTGAGGAGGAGATCGTGGAGAGGTGGATGTAACCTCCCACTACTTGTATTGTTTGTCTATAAATAGATGTAATTTTAACTTGTAAAAGGATCTAGATCCGCATTCTGTAAAAAACACTAGAGAGCTGATTTCTCTAACTTAGTGCTATAAGGTCCTACCCGGTAACTTAACCGTCCAGGATCAGCCGAGCAACATTGCCCGACTAGGCTCCGGACCAGTCTTTGTTTATACTCTCTATTTTATTTTACATACATTTGGGTTTTAGACTAGAAATTAACCAATTACAAATTCCGACGTCAACAATTTTCATATGTGTTATAAAGATAGACTTGGTTACTATATTAATATGATTTTTAATTTATAATTTCATATATACTCGTTATTAAATGCATATTAAATTAGCACACTTCAACTCTTTATTTATTTTTTGAAACAAGAAATATTAATAAAGTTAATAAAAGATAGGAGTATCATTGAAACTTTAAATATATTCCTTAATTTATGTGAAAATAGAAGTAGTCATATCTTTGTAGGACGGACGGGGGAATATAATGTTGTCTTACATAAGATCTCTATATGATACAAAATTTTATATAGTCTTATATAAGCTTGATATTAATCGTATTTGATTGATTTGTTTTTATTAATTTATATGAACTTCATTTTACATAAGGTTTCACGTAGGGAATCGAACTGTTGAAAAATTCGAAACAAACAACTTTGAATCAATAAAAAATCATTGACTATTTGACTTTTATCAAAACTAAACCACACCGCTCTAATTAACCAAACCGTACTGAATCGAAAAATTGAATATAGAACCGAAAATAATCGATTTTAAGGAAGTAATCATGTACAAATTTTATATGTATCATTTAATTCATTTTTCTATATTGTTATATTAGTTTAAAAAAAATTGATTATTTTATTATTATTTAAAATAAATTTAAAAATTTCATAGAAGAAATTAATAGTTAAATAATAGAGTATAATATTTATAATGAAGAATTTAAAAAAGGTTTCTTGATTTTCGACGTGCTGTACTTAATCTTTTTTTCATTTAATCAAGTACCATAATATTATACACTCTTAGGGTATGTTTGGTTTATGGATTTGGCTGGGTTTATGTTTTTTAACAAACCTAAACCCATGTTTGGATCAAGGGTTTAGGGCCCGGAGATAAATTTGGCCCGATTTTAAATTATGGTTTAAATTAGACTATTGGTTGGTTTGTAAACCCACCAAATATGGTGGGTTAATAGATCCAATGATAAGCCCAACAGTAACATCCACAAATCTCCCTATAATGTCCTCAACTATTCATTCAAAATGACAAAATTACCCCCACAAGTGTCCATAATTATAATTGTGCCGGTATATATAGAATTGATCATTACCCCCAAACACCTACTATCGGCCATTCTCCGTTCTTCCATTTCTCATTGCATCACCGTACATTTACGAGTTTTTGGAGCTTAATGATGGAAGACGACTTCGATATTTTGGCAGCGGAGGGGATGGATGAGGACATGGATTTGTATAAGGAAGTCAGCTATGTACTGAAAGTCGGAGAGGAAAGGAGATCGGAAAACAAGGTTTGAAGAGGAAGCTGAAGGCTGAGACACTCCTGATAATGGCGATGAAGTCCAAGGTCAAATTTATGATTACCCTTTTTTTAAACGATATTTCATATGAATCGATTATGGATTTATTTTATTCGGTTTCGTTTTTTGTTTAGATTTTGGTTTTTTTGTTTGGTAGTTCGATTATTGATTTTGTGTTGACGATTTGTTATGGGTTACACCGCTTGACTTTCAATTTCAACCCAATTAGAGCAAATTGTCATGAAAGGTTGAAGACGATGAGAGGTTTTACAAAATATTTCATAAATGTCTATCTACCCCGAGCTCATTTTGCTAATTTTAATGGGTACATGACTTGAAACTTGAATTTTGAATTGAAAGGATAGTTTAGTAATTTTAATTTTTTTATCATCCTTAATCAATACACCAAATAAGATTTTATAAACAAATTTATTTTAATAAATCTATAATCATTCAAGCCAAACATATAATTTACTCAAATCTATTACAAAACCTACATATCAAACATACAACCAAGGACGAGAAAATCGGTATCGGTGAAAATATCGATACCCTGATTTTACGGATATATCGGTATCGATGGAAATATCGGACATTTTTAAAAAATATATAAAAACTTTCTAAAAAAATTGAAAAATATATCTACTAATTATAATATCATTATAACTGACATTAATACATATATTGAACTTATAATTTCAAATAAAATGATATATTTTCAACAAATATATAAATAAAATACTATATAAATGTTGTCTACTATGATAACATGACAAATTTTGTATAAAAAGATACTAATAAATAAAATAATTTAATAATTTTTGTACATACTTAATACTTAAGCAATATCAAGGCATTTTAACTTATTTTTCGTGAAGACATAACTAACATTAATACGTATATTGAATTTAAAATTTCAAATCAAATGATATATTTAAAATAAATATAGAGATAAACTATTATTATATAGTATATAATATATACATCATAATTCTTTTCTTAAAATAAAAAAAATTAACTAAATTTAATTAAATTATGAGAAAAACCTAAATGCTAGTGTATTAATTTATTTCAACAATTTTATTAAAATTATTATTTGTTCTAATCATACATAAAAATATAGATATAGAACTTAAGTTTTATAGATATTTTTTAAATATATATAAAAAATTTATAATAAAAAAAAAACAGAAAAGAAAAGAAAATAAGGAAAAAAAAAGAAAATTTCAAAAAATACTCAACTACCGATATTTTGAAGCGCCGATATATCGGCGATATGGCACGAGAAATACACTAGACTCCACCGATATCGATATTAAAACGATATTTACCAATATATCGTCGATATTTCGATGATATTTTAATGAAAAAAAACTGCGTAACATATTTATATCGGTAGTCAAATTATCGCGATATTTCGACGATATATCGCCGAAATATCGCGATTTTTTGTTCCTTGTATACAACTAATATCATTTTTGTCTTTGATGAACAGTACAAGCAATCTTATCAAACCCATCACTCAAAGCAAACGAGCCCTTAACTTTTTCCGGATCATGAGTTTTTTTAAGGCCATTTTCTTATCTAACTTTATGTGAAAGAACATTTAAATGAGATAGAAAAGAGAACATTGCTAGCTTACCACAATGCATCCATTTATTGAACAAACCGCACACAAACGATCACATTGAGGTAAATGGCTTTTTACCATAGATTGATTACTGAAGAGGTTATAAACGGAAAAGAATTCACCAAATATGAGATGAAGTAACCAAAATCAAGAACCTACATTTTCGAAAGAAATTTGTTGGTATAGAAAGAGAAAAAAAATGGGGGGAAATTATGGATAAATATGGAGAATGAACAGAGTGCTCATCCATCTTCCAGGATCTCTCTGTGCACATGCATGCATGAAGTGCTGCAGTATTTGTAATTGTATTGGTGAAACGGTACTTTACCGGCCAGAGAGACATTGCAGCACGAGCATGTGATATCACTTCCATTCGTATTATTTTCTCCACTCTTCATTGCTGCCATTCGTCTCTCAGCAGCAGCAGCTCTCTTCTCCCTTTCAGCATCTTTCATTCTTTTGAGTTCCTCCTAATTGAGTTGTATAAGAATGCACATGATGATAAGATAGTCAAAACAATCAGCTGGAAAGGCCAACCGATTATCTTTTGCCACTTGTCAGAACTGGGACAATTGCGAGTACATGATAAATAGTATGAGATGCAGTAGTACCTCTTTGGATATAATCGCAGAACCACTTGACTTAGAGAGTCCTTTGCTCGTAGGAACTGAAGCACCTCCCAAACTACCTGACTTAGAAGAACTATTCTGGGTTTGAGCAGCTTCAGCCTGTTCAAGGTTACAAGATTTGAAAATTATAACAATAAACTACTGGAAATGAGCGGTATATCTTACCCCCATGGTAACAAATTTCAATAGAACAAATACACAAATACGGACATAAAAAAAACTTAGCATCTCTGTCAACTGCCATGACGAAACTGTAACTCTAAAAAAGTGATTGAAGACTTCAGAAAAATGGACTGCGCCCAGGGGCACAGACATATTGTTGACGTCAAGGAAATACTGTCTAAATTTATTTGGAAGCAGCAGAGTTCAGAAATATTCAACATATGTACTAAAGAACAAAGAAAGTAAACCTGGGCCTTTTCTTTTGCTTTTCTTAGTTTCTTTAACTCCTTTGCTTTTGCTTTCCTCTTAGCATCTTTTTCTGCCTGATACAACATTCAGATAAAACAAAAATTAGAAAGGGAAAGCAATTCATGCAGCCATAGCATAAAGTAAACGAATGTTCGTTTAGAGAGAGAGAGAGAGCCATACAACTTATAATAAGAGAAGCCCAACCTACTAAAATTACTATACATAGTTGATTCCACTAAACATTCCACCACAACTCACGCTTAAAGTGAAATTCAGACAATAAAATAATTCTAACTCTGTGTCAACATAATTTGCCGTCATTTTCTCTTCGGAGTTACTATTAGATAATGTTGCTTGAGTTTGAAAATAGGAAATTAAGAAATTTAAACAGACTCTTCACCTGCTTAGCAGCTTGAGCTTCCTCCATCTCTTTTGTCAGTGCACTAGGCACCTTTGCAGTATGCCAATCCCATTTCTCAAGATTTGATGCCATAAAGCGTCTAAATGTATTCCTCACCTCCTTGTCAGGGGCAACCATATATGGTGTTTGGCCTCTCTCATCTTTAATGCAAGGATCTAAACCCTGCTCCAAGAGATCCAAAACTTTTTCAGCATTTCCAGACTTTGCAGCTTCATGTAAAGGTGTTGACATACGAACAGCATCCGTGTCCTCTCTGGAGTCAGTTGAAACAGACAGACTATCCATTTCTTTCACTAACGAACAAGCCTCCACAATTTTTTTACCCTCTATATCCTCTCTTAACTCCGTTTTACATGACTCGGGGTAGATGTCAGTTTGCATGTTTGCAGCAGATAATGATTCTTGTATTGTGTTACAAGGTATTTCTTCTCGCAACTCAGAGGAAACTTGTACCAGTAAGCTATATATACATCTAGCTTCCCTCAAGGTAGGCCTCCTAATTGATAACGGGATATTTCTAATTGCACGATGTTGACAGATGAAATAAGGTTTTTCGCCATCAAAAAATAGTTCGCGGTTATTTGAAGGAGCATAAATAAAAATGCAGGAGGCAACAGCGAAATGAGGCTTCCACAAAGTAAGTAATTCTTGGATATCCTGATTAATGAGGAAACGAGAATCAGTCCAACACCCCAAAAGAGTAGAGTTCCAATAGAGTCCCAATTTATTTTTTTGTCATCTATTATTTACACAAACAAACACCAGCATTTAATAAGAGGCTGGAGAAGACCTCATTATTTTATGTTTTGCAAAATAGAGTTGACTGCGTCAAATGTAAATTTTCTCAAAGTTGAAAAGTGAAATATTAGAAAAACTTTGTTGGCCATATCCTGAGAAACTGGGCAGGTAAGAGGAATCTAGGTCATTAGGTGTACACTACATAGAAGAAACTATATTCAGAGAACCATGGATGATGGAAGTATCATTCAACAAGCAATATGAAAATATAAGGATATTGTAGTAGGAAAAAGGACAGGTACTACTAAAAAACATTGCAAATTAAGCTAATACCACCAACATAAATTCAAGATCAAATACCTTCTTAAGAGCAAGCTCATTATATCGCCGAAGTGAAGCACCAGCAGAATGAATACCTTGCTTTCCTGCATCTTTTGATGATTGCTTTTTACCTGCCTTGGCCCTAACAACATATCTACATGGAAAGAACAAGGATTTTGAATTTTCAATGTTTACACCAACCACAAACACTCACAAAATGGGAACTCACAAAAAGCAAATTGCATATTTTAGTGCATCCCAAGGTCCAATTTAAACATACTTTTGAAATACTGGAGACTGCAGAAAAAGTTGCGAGGAGAAAAGGTTGCAGAAGTTTTTGTGCTGAATGTACTCATGCAAGTAATCACAGAAAAAAGTGAATTGTCCAAAACTATCATTCTTACATTTCACAGAGAAGTTAAAGGGAGCATCAACTATGTAAACACTTTCTCTAAATTAGAAGAAGACGTACTTGTACAAATATTTCTCAGTTCATGAAAGGATGCACTGTTTCAAGTGGAATTGAACTTTATCATTCGAAACACAATAAAGGCAGAAGGAAATCAGAAAGAAGGGGCTCAGTAGAGACGAGCCATTTGTAAAGGGACAATGGCCTTGGAAAGAGTACACAAAAGATTGGCTCGAGGCTTGTGCATCATCATGAAAATAATAGTACCAATGCTGGTAGCTGAGTGATGTGCTTTGAAGTGCAAGAGAAGCTAGGAATAAGGAACTAACCTGTGAAAAGTCTTATGCACCACAAGGGAATTACCATCAAAAACACACCCAGCAAAGTGGCCTCCCCTTGCAAGCAATACAATCCTCAAGCGGCTGTTATCTCTTGGTTCATGAAGTATGTATTTCAATTTTTCAACCACTTCTTTCTGGGTCAATTGTACGCCTGCCCCATCCATTACAAGTGAGTTGTTGGTTTCAAATGAAATATTTTCAGACTCATTGAGCAGTAAACATTTCCAAACTGTAACTATCTCCCCATTTTTCAATTGTATAAATATTTGACGCTTTGATATTCCACCAAATTCGCGTTGCCTGTTAAGGACACTAGTCTCTCTCTCATCCTCATCATCTGATCCAGAAATACTCGATACATCATAGTCTTTAGACAATGATTGAGAAGTCACTCCATCAAAATCTTCCTCTTTAATGATACTTTTTCCAGCAATGCTAAGCTTTATCTGAGATCAGACACTATCGAGTAAATCAAGTTGCGAAATAAAGAGAACTTTATTGTACAGGTGAGGAGTAGGGGGCAAAAAATACAGCATCTTTTATCCACTCTCAGTTGCTATATAGGCAAACAAGTCACTACTGGGTATCAATAATACAAAATTATCAAACCAAGTTAGCCGATCAGCTGTTGCTGCAAGATAAAACGTTGACAAGAAGTTAGGATGTCTAAACCTAAATTAGACATAAAAAAGCTTTTCTGGTCTCAGCCCCTAAGATTTAACACTGCTATATGAATCATAGAACAATTGAAGGTTGAATAGACAAGGCTTTCCTTCTTGGTTACACTCCGTGAAGCAGCAATACAGACCCCTGAATACCTAGAAAAACCTTCCTTAAATCAATTTTCAACAACAAGTACCAAAACTCAAACTTGCTACAACATCTATCATTCTTATCAAGCGATTAAAGTGAGTCAGTTGCTAAACTGAGCTTAACCCCTGAAATTAGTTTTTTTTTTTTTTTAAGCAATTAAACTCGCTCCAGATTAATTATTTTAACAATGATCCAAAATTCAATAAATCATAATCCTTAAACTCAATCAAACTAAATGAAATCACAGAAATTCATTTTTTCCTTCTTCAATTCCTCCTCTTATCTGCCCTTGAAAAACAAAGAAAAACAAAAGTTAAAATAAGAGAACATACATTGAAACGGTGAAGGTCGGATTTGAAGTGAAAACGCTGCTCCTGAAGCGACTCGAACTCCGCCTTACATGTGTTACAAGACCATCTCTGCATAACTTTAGCATCATTACTATCAATACTACTAATGTGGAAATTATTTTCGGTAACTTCGTTTTCCGATTTCGATTCTTCTACGGCGTCATCCAGCGAATTTTCAAAATCCGTCAGCGAAGACAGAGAGGGGTGAAGGAGGCGGCAGGAATCGAAGAAGTCCGGCGGGACTTCAAATATTGAACAGTGTTGTTTCGTATGGTCTGGCTTGTTTGGCTTCCGGTGAAGCGGTTTCTTTGGCTTATCTATGGTGGCGGCTGCCGCCGCGGCTCCGCTTTCCATCTCGTCGAACAGTTTCGCTTGTTTACGTTTGGAAGGTAATTTTGTAATCTGTTGACAATAATATCCCCACCATGAAATTGAGGTATTTTGATTTTCTTGAATATTCCTCTAATTTTATTTATATTTTGAATAAGTTTTTTTTTTTCGACATAAAAATAATTCGTTATTCCACATATTTTTATTTTACTAGTTTTAAATTCTAGGTGTGATTGATAGAAATTTTTCATAATAGTAATAACGATATGAATTCTTGGATGATCGACGAGATTGATTAACAATGTGTGGGGTGCATAATAAATGAAAATAATTATCGTAGTTTAATCAAAATAACGAAATATTTATTGTAAAAAGTTTCACCTACAGTAACAATTTGTTCATTATTTACAGTATTTATAGCGAAACGTTTTATTCTAAGTAAAATATATTTTTACTTCTTACAATGAGCTTGGTTTTATTGACTATGATATGGATAAGGATGAAATACCTTATTAAAGGTGTGAGGTTTTTCATTTAAAAAAAAAACAGAAAAATCATTCACTTATTCATGGAGTGTAATTTAACATTTTGGGAGTAAAAATTGAACACTTCAAATCCACTTTGAACCCCATAGAACTTTATTTTTATTTATTTGAAGAAGAGAAAAATTAATGGATTTATTTAATTTTCAAAGCCCAGAGTTAAGCCCAACCAATAATGTCAACCTATAGGCTTTATCAAACCTTCAAAAGCCCAATGAAAGAAGTGGTTACAGTTTCCAATATAAGAACCACTCTAAAACTGTGTATATATAAAGTCAATGAACAGTCTAAACATTCCACTAAGAATTCTGATAACTTTTTTTTATCGGAAAATATATTTAATGTATTCATAAAATGTCTTTTCTAATAAAAATATAAGATCCTGACTTATTTACAAACAAAACTTAATCTAACGAGTTTTGTTAGTTTAAATATTTCTTATCACAAATTTAATATCAGTATCGTCTTTTCGTCAAATCAAAATTAATAGCATATTTGTTATGAGCCCAATTAGTAAATCTTAAAATATCATTAAAATGAAATTATAGCGCGCTTCACAAATACACAAATTATATATTTATAAAATGCCCACGATTACAGAGAATATTTCATTTTAATGTAACTTTTGACGAGCATGTGAAGTTGTATATCTAATTTGAGAAGACGTAACTGTAACAAAAAACAACATGGATTTTCAAATTAAGCAGAATAAACCACAGAACTTTATATTATTTTGCAATTTGAATCTTCATTAAAACTTCTACAAAAAATCAGATGTGTTAGGTTAATTTATCAACATTGATTGTATATTTAATTTGTGAAGACTTAATTGCAACAAAAAAACAAATGGATTCTCAAATTAAGCAGAATAAATCATAGAACTTTATATTATTTTGCAATTTGAATATTCATCAAAATTTGGACAAAAAATCAGATGTGTTAGGCTAATTTATCACTGGATTCAATATAATTTTTATTATTTTATAGTGATATAATATGTTGTTGTTAATGTTATTATTATTGTTCTTGTTGTTGTTCCTTCTGCTTAATTGAAATTACTCATGTTTAGAATATGAGATGAGATAACAATATAGATGGAAAGATGCGGATCTTCTGTACCCAAAATATACCATGTATATAAGTTTGGAAGCTGGTCAAATTTTAATAACCTTGACTGCATTTTTCAAGATGAATAGTTTATTATATATATTATTATAATCATTTTTTAACGATATTAAATGAAATCAATATAGTTTAAGGATTCATTTGAATTTGTGGATTTGAGAA
This sequence comes from Scutellaria barbata, assembly GCA_028654395.1. Lineage (NCBI taxonomy): Eukaryota > Viridiplantae > Streptophyta > Magnoliopsida > Lamiales > Lamiaceae > Scutellaria > Scutellaria barbata. Next base: position 5,947,454 of record CM053646.1, on the reverse strand, counting down.
TTTAAGGAGATATTTGAAATCCGGCGGTATTTGAAACGCTTTCATTTTGAATTAATTTTTGAGTCATTTATGTGGATTTTCAGTCTACGACAACCTTAGTAGATTCAAATCTATTCATTTGAAATTCGAAATCCAAATCACTTTATCTAATGAAGTATAAATTAATTCTAATATTTTTTATTGTGTGATACATAATACATGATTTGACATCACATTAAAAATAAAAATTTTAAAATAAGAAATTATTTCATCCAAAAGAATTAAAAAATAAAATTTTATTTTATAAAAAGATAAATTGTTTGAAATGTTTAATTTTATTTTAAGAACTAGTGTACCAACTGTGCATTGCATGAGTTTTAATAAACAATGCACGGTATGAACTATTATTAAAACTCGTGCAATACACGATTGGTACACAAGTTCTTTATATATATATATATATATATATAATTGTACATAATAATATAATTATATATACAGAATTTCCAAAAAGAGAGAAAATCATATCCATTTCACATATAAAATGAAATGACAATCTGAATTTAAGTTGTCTTATCATGTCACGTCATGTATTACACATCACACTATAAAAACTTTATATTAATTTAATTATATTTTTTCATTTAATACTATCCATGAATGATTACAATAAAATATATAATAAATTATTTAATCTTGAAAACTACTGTTAAAATTATTAAAATTAGATCATCATTCGATTGTACATGCATCCTATCTTTCTACCTGTAATATTATCTCATCTCATAATTACAAATAATATTTTATTTTAATACACATGACAAGCATATGAAGTTGTAAATTTAATTTGTGAAGGCTTGCTCACAACAAACAAAGAAAAAAAAAACATGAAATTGGAACTTTAACATGAATTTTCAAATTAAGCAAAATAAATCATATAACTTTATATTATTTTGTAATTTGAATCTTTCATCACAATTTCGCTAAAAATTCAGATGTGTTGGACCAAGCGATTGACATTGACAGAAACACTGTCAATTAAAAAAAAAGGGGGATAATTATAGAGAATTTAAAGAAGACACATCTTTTAAGTGGATGCAAATACAACACTTAAGTGAATCATATACTGAGTTTCCAATTTGTACGAAGTGGTTTTATATCTTTGTTTCGAGTTAATTAGGGATGAATCACAGGGACGTCGTTTCGTTTTACTTTCTTATATTTTTTCTAAACTTATATTTAACCAACAAAGTGGTACCATACGCTGACAAACTAATTAATTAGATACATTAGCAACTATTAGTTAAAAAGAAAAAGGGGATGTCAATTTGATTAGAGAAATTTCATATTTTATTTGGTAATCAAACCAATTTTAAAACCAAATTTTGATCATTTACAATTATAGACGCAGTGTACAATGTTCCTATGAGAAAAGACTTGGATGTGAGGATCTTACAACAACGCAAGTTCAAATCTCATGTGAAACAGATTTTCAATGTAATATTATAAGAGTTTGTCTTAAAATCTAGATTGTGAGTGTAGAAATTCCTTTTATTCCTTAATAAAAATAAAGGGAAAATTGCCTAATATACCCATTTTTCTATAATTACACACAAATTTACCCATTGATATAGGGTTTGCACCTAATATACCCTAAAATATAACAAAGTGTAAGAAAATGCCCATTTTTCACTATAAGTCAAACTTGACTTCCCACAGCCGCCCATGTGCCCTGACCTCATCAATCCCTATGCATGTTAATTATACCTCATCCCACCACGTGTGAAGCTCACAGTTGAAGGGAAAATTGCCCCCTCCCTCAATAATGGCATATGTGACAAAATATGCTTGCTAAAATTACTGTTATTACTGTAAGAAATTTATGTCGATGTTATTATTTTCCCTTCTATTTATAAGCATGGAACTTGGAAATCGAATAAGCATTGAAACTCAAATAAGCATTTTGTATAATTTTGGTTGTCGATTACAACTTGGAAGCACCGAAGAATTTTTTGTGTTGAAGAATTTTAAAGGTATGTTACGAGCATGTAAATATTATCATGTAATATTATATTAAACCGTACACAATTTTCGTGTTTAATTGAATTTTGTAGTTGTGATATTTATTTAATTTAATGCTTTGTGATATTAATTTTTGTGTTTACCTTCTTGTGATATTAATTTTTTACGAAAACTGCTAAAATTATCCTCCACGAAAATAATATATCCACGAAAATAAAATTTCGAGAAATATTATCCACGAAAATTATTATTATTTTAGGCACGAAAATATTGTCCACGAAAATTTCGAGAAAAATCCTCCACGAAAATAATTATTATTTTACGCACGAAAATATTATCCACGAAAATAATGCGAAAAATTTTGCACGAAAATATTATCCACGAAAATAAAGATTATTTTTGCACGAAAATATTATTCACGAAAATTTCTAGAAATATCCTGCACGAAAATAATTATTATTTTAGCCACGAAAATATTATCCACGAAAATAAATACAATTATCCTCCACGAAAATAATAATTATTTATGCACGAAAATATTATCACGAAAATTTTATCTTCCACGAAAATAATATTTCGCACGAAAAATAATTATCACGAAAATAATATTTGTTATCCACGAAAATATTAAACTCGAAAATAATATCCACAAAAATAAATAAAACTATCATTCACGAAAATAATTATTTTTTTCCACGAAAATTGTGAAAAACATAATTCACGAAAATTGAGAAATAATTGTACACGAAATTTCGAAAAAATTATTTGAAAGTGAAAATTTCAAAAAAACATGTCTCACTAAAATTCGAATATATGATAATTTTTAATATTAAGGTATAATTGAATTAATTATTATTATTGAACAATCTATAATTTGTTTATATTTATATATAAATTATTTTTAATGTTATATATAAAAAAGTGAACTTGTATGTTTGTACTTATAAATTATTTTAATTTATAAGTAAGTAAATTAGCTCTAATTAAAATTAATTTTTTATAATTAATTGACTCTAATTCATTGAAGTTCGTACTCGTGTATGAATTATTTTTTTATAACTCAATTATTAAAATTTTCTTTACAAAATTTTTAATTTTATAAATTAAAATAAGTGAATTCACTCTAATTAAAATAATTCTCTCAAGGTAAAGAAGCTCTTGCTAAAATAATTATTAGAGTTAATCTTGTATGTTCGTACTTTTAAATTTGTAATTATCTTAAATATTTTAGATATCAAATTTATAATAATAGAATATTGATGTGAGTTTTGTAGATAACTGTAATGAGTAAATTATATTTGTTGTCACCTATATTTATATTATTGAATTATTCAAATTTTTTGTTTTATCATTGTAGTATTAAATCTTTAATATAAAACTACTATAAAAATATTAAAAATTTAAAGTTAAATATGAGTGTATTAGTCTATTGTAATTTTTGTGTAATTTTCCCGAGAATTATTTCGCTCCACTTTAGCAGTTTGTCACAATATAGACATGATTACTCTCTGATGTGTGATGTTTTTGTTTTTTTGTTCATGTATAAGAAAAAATGAGTTTCATTTCTGTCGTTGTTTGGTTCGGGGGATATTGGGAAGGTTTGGAGTACAAAAACGGTTCCCAAGAGCTGCTTCACCTTAAAAGACTTACATTTGCTGATCTATTAGAGTCAATTCATGGACTCGTGTATGCTGACATGAATTGCTATAGATATGCGATCCATTCATTGGTGGAGATAAATGGATTCGTGAAAAAGGAAAAAATTAAGAATGATTCGGATCTGGAACGAGTATTGTCTATGAGTGTAGAGTGTCTCATCGTTTTTGTTTCCCTTAAAAGTACTGAATCTCAGAACCCCAACTCTATAGGGGGTTCATCGGGAAGAGTGCGAACGAGGACAGACTCATATCCGGCATTTGACATTCCCCAACAAGATTGGGATTTTTCAAATGTTCCCCTTGGACTACAATCAGACGAAACATTTTATGAGAAATGGGGAATTCCTAATGAAGACGAAGCTAACCAGGCTGGGACCTCAAACGTGGATCAGTGGGCATCTTGGCCTTCTTCAAGTGGTCGGGTGAACTTTGCTTCTGATTGGGGTGTCGACTACATCGATTTGAACAGTTCTCCAAATGTGTATGGACATCACAGGTTTACAGAGGGTGAAGAAATCTCACAGGCAACTGAACCAGATAGAGTACCACAACAATTAGTTGACGATGCCGGTGGTATATATTTTTATATATTTTGAAGTATGATATAACATTTTACAGTTGTAATATATGTTTTCGCTTATATCATGTTTCAGGTTCGGGCAATGATGAAGATGAATCATCAAATGCGACAGAGGCTGATGATGACTTCGATTTAGACGAGGAAGTTGAGGATACTCTAGATGAAGAGCAACGACTGGCGTTTGAGGAATTCCAATCATATATTATGAGACCGGAGTGGTTTATTCCAGAAGTACCTGCTGATGTGCAGCCCGAATTAGTGAACGAGCCGGCCGAAAATTCAACCCCGTACAAAGGAGCCACTTTTGGTAGCAAAACAGAGTTGCAAAATGCGGTTGGATTTTACCATATCGACAATGTAGCCGAATACTGTGTGGTAAAATCCGACAAGACGAGATGGTACGTGCAATGCACAAAGAATAATTGTCCATTCTCCCTGCACGCACACGAGAAATATGGGATTTGGAAAATCTCAAAAGCTGTTTTACAACATAATTGTGGGAGTGAATTGAGTAGTAGTGAACCTCGTCGACTTCCTGCATCTGTGATCGGTGAGTACTACGTTCAATCAGTTAGAAAAGAAAATTACAAGCTGGATCCGAGGACCATAATGCATGAAATGAAAGAGAGACATGGTGTACAAGTTAGTTATAGGATGACATTATCGGCGAAACGACATGCAATGAGGGTTGCATACGGTGACCCGAAAAAATCATTTGCGCTGCTCCCACTGTATATGCAGGTCTTGAAAATTTCTAATCCCGGTTCATATACAGCTTTGGAAACCCATCGAGATAGAAAATTCAAGTTTGTCCTCTACGCAATGGCTGCATCTATTCACGGTTTTAATCGATATGCAAGGCCGGTTATAGTTGTGGATGGGTGTCATTTGAAAGGTCAATATAAAGGTGTTGGATTTGTTGCTGTGATACATGATGGAAACGACTAAATTTTTTCATCAGCAATTGGCATAGGCAACGTGGAGAACGACGAGTCTTGGACCTGGTTCTTCAAACATGTTCGTGAAGCATATGGCTGCCCAAACCAATTGCTTATAGTGTCCGATCAGCACGCCAGCATCAGCAATGACATTAAAGAAGTGTACCCTGATGCGGTCCATGGTTTATGTTGTTTTCATTTACAACAACACTTGGCGAGACACGGAACACACTTGGTGGGACTTTTCCACAAAGCTGCATATTGTTATCAGTCCACACAGTTCGATAGGTACGTTTTCTATGATGCAACTGCAAATACATCTTTTATCTAACAACAAAAACTCTCTGCATGTGTGTTGTTTTTTCGAAAGTATATAGTATTTACTGGTCAACCTGCTTGTCATTATAGGTATATGGCCATGTTACAATCATCCGGCATACAAGGTGCGATAGCTACCTTGTCAAAGGCTGGAGAACAACGATGGGATCGCGCGAGATGTCCTGTGAGAAGATTTAATTTCATGACATCTAACGCTGCAGAGACATGGAATAGTCGGCTTGTGTGGGCAAGAAAACTGCCTATATGTTCTTTTTTGGAGTGTTCTAGACGCATTTTGGAGAAATGGTTCTACGAGAGGCGGACTGCTGCCGAAGATAGAGAAAATACCTTAACGTTCGCAGCACATGAAAGATTAGTCAAGTCGGTGAAGCTTGGTGGCCGTATGCAAGTTGCAAAACTCGAACGAAGCAAGTACAAGGTAACTGATGGTAGTAAAATTTTTATTGTGGAGCTAAACCTGTTCGAATGCACCTGTTCCATTTTTCAGCTGGATCTGATCCCGTGTTCGCACGCATGTGCAGCAATAAGGTATTTATACAACATGTTATCAATTCGCTTCTTACTTCGAAACATAAATCAACATGCTTGACCTAACTATTGTTATTTGTTATAGTTTTGCAAAATAATCATTTTCATCATACGTGGCTCCATACTACACAACCAACTGGTGGAGAGGGATGTGGAGTGGTACGGTGAACCCCGTTCCTGATCCCGAAACTTGGGTGGCGTCGGATGGCATCGAAAGTCAATTATGTCGAGCACCTGACAAGGTGAAACAAGCGGGACGACCCAAGGGAAAACGAATTTCTTCCGGCCGTTCTGGAAGGTGCAGCCGCTGCGGCCGAGGTGACCATAATAGAGCCAGATGCACCGAGCGCATTCCGAACCAGTATGACTATCGGGTAGAGGAACATCACCAGGCATAGGAACTGTATCCGGTGATGAAGAAGACACAACACGAGGCCGCCGTCTAGGTGCCCAGTGCGTGATCGGACTAGCAGCAATAGGCGAGTCAGGCACCTC